>OU795038.1:35003781-40636575 GCA_917208275.1 Patella pellucida | reverse complement strand
TACACAAATTATTCTCAGCCCAGCTAGACTCCTATGTATCACATAATATGTATATCAAAAGCTTCTTTTCCTTTCTTTAATTTAAATAAATACAAGGAATGAACAAATTAAAACACTTAATAATAATTTAAAAAACAAACAAAACCGTCTGCATAGGGAAACAAAAGTTTCCCAATTAAACAGCACAATTAAATATATATATATGCATATACAGCAAACATCAAGGAATGATTACATAAATTTAAACAAGGCTGGTTTGGGGGGGGGGGGGGGTAAAAAAGAGGACATTTATTGTTCTCAAACTTGAAACAAAACTTTCCCAATTAAACAGTACAATTAAATATATACATGCATATCCCAGCTAGACTCCTACATATCACATAATATATATATATATCCAAAGCTTCTGCGTAGGTCTATACATGAATGTAACATGATTAATAACTAAATTGCACATCAATATTTGTTAGAAACAAATGCATTAAAACATCAATGAATAAATACATTAATATATGGATTTAAATTATTCTCCTACATATCACATAAATATATCCAAAGCTCCTTTTTTTTCTATAATTTAAATAAATGCAAGGAATAAACAAATTAAAACACTTTTTAAGAATAAAAAAAAACCCAAACAAAACAGTCTGCATAGGCCTGTACATGAATGTAACATGATTAATAAGTAAATTGCACATTAATATTTAATTGTACTGTTTAATTGGGAAAGTTTTGTTTCAAGTTTTGAGAACAATAAATGTCCTCTTTTTTACCCCCCCCCCCCAAACCAGCCTTGTTTAAATTTATGTAATCATTCCTTGATGTTTGCTGTATATGCATATATATATATTTAATTGTGCTGTTTTATTGGGAAACTTTTGTTTCCCTATGCAGACGGTTTTGTTTGTTTTTTAAATTATTATTAAGTGTTTTAATTTGTTCATTCCTTGTATTTATTTAAATTAAAGAAAGGAAAAGAAGCTTTTGATATACATATTATGTGATACATAGGAGTCTAGCTGGGCTGAGAATAATTTGTGTATTTATATGGCCTATTTATGTATTTATTCCTTGATGTTTGCTGTACATGTAATTGTCCTGTTAAATTGGGAAAGCTCTATTTCAAATTTGAGATAACAATAAATGCCCTCTTTTTAAAAAAGAAAAATAAAACAAACCAAACCAGCCTTGTTATTTATGTATTTTTGGTTTTAAAAAAATATTAAACTAGACAAGCAAGGTGTCCCACAATAATAAATACTGAATATAACAGTAAAAAATGTTAACCCTCAATATGCATTTGGAATGTTTGTTTTAATCTGTTGTAATATTAAAAGGTGGGAAAAGCAATAAATGACTGAAGATTCTATTTTTTTTCAAAGTTTCCAAATTTTACCATAATTTCGTTTCGCCGTGTCTGCCCGAGAGTTCTAAATTTGAATGTTGACCTATATTTAGAGTGTCATGGCGGCGACAGGGCAACTTGACAGGTGGAGACGTATTTTTAACAGTCTGCTGTGTGGCTCACACTGGCTCTAGCGAGGTATTTTTTGGTCACTAAGATGTTCATTTACATCTTGCAGGTATTCACAGGGACTGACACGGGATCGTTTAGCGGTAAAAAGTTCCCCAGTAAAATTTACTGGGGCTTGAATTCGGTTCGACATTGTTTGAATGGGACGAAGTCTGGACGTAAAGACGAGTAAAACGAAGTCTGTCGTTCAGAGCTGGACTAGCAATGACCTTGACCACACACCAAATTTCGGCCGAATCGATCAATAACTTTTTTATTTTACCAACCTTTTAATTTCTGCCGAGAGAGAACTTCATCCGGCCGTCGCCTTTATTTGGATTGTTTGCTATATAGACTCACATAACAAGACACTCGGACAGACTCAGACACACTGCGCTAGCTGACTAAGACCGCAGTTCATAAAATTAAATAATAATTTTTTGTATATTTTAAATTTTGCGCTAATCCACCAATTTCTATAAAATATTATTTGGTGTTGACCAGATGGATTGGCCATTACGTGTAAATAGTGACATGACCTAAGCTCACCTTAAGTCCAAACTTCCCTTCGATCTCGGGTCATTTGTGTTTATGCTTGCCATTTATGCTTGCCGTGGCCTTATTTCTTGCTGTATCATCAAAGTTAAGCTTCGACGTAGAGCAGTATCATCAAAGTTAAGCTTCGACGTAGAGCAGGGACGACGTCCTTCAGAAATGATAGCTGGGTCAAAGTCGAAGGTCATGGTTATGTTACAGAAAACTGAACTCAAATTTTTCAAAGTCAGTTTTGGGACATTTGACCTTGACTTACGAACTTGACCTCACAACCTTTTTTAAAGCTCATTATCTTGGCTTAACCCACCGACGTTTAACTTTGCCCTGTCGCATACTGCTCGGTCACAAAACGGTCAAACGCAAGGGGCTCATGTCCGAAAGGAAGTCAATGGGCGTGGTCAATGTGAATGGTCGTGATGACCTTCACTTGTCAAAGCCAACCAAACATGACCTTGACTTTAAAATTGAATTCAAACTTCCCATCGATCTCTGGTCATTTGTGTTTATGCTTGCCGTAGTTTTATTTCTTGCCGTATTATCAACGTTAAGGTTCGACGTGAAAGCAAAGATGACGTCTTTCAGAAAAGATAGCTTGGTCGTATTTGAACCTTAGCGTTGATAATATGGCAAGAAATAAGGCCACGGCAAGCATAAACGCAAATGACCCAAGATCGATGGGAAGTTTGGACTCAAGGTCAAGGTCACGGTTGGTTGGCTTTGACAAGTAAAGGTTCTCACGACCTTTCACATTGACCACGCCCATTGACTTCCTTTAGGACACAGGGCCCCTTGCGTTTGACAGTTTTGTGACCGAGCAGTATGCGACAGGGCAAAGTTAAACGTCTGTGGTTCAAGCCAAGATAATGAGCTTTAAAAAAGGTTTGAAGGTCAAGGTTGTAAGTCTAGGTCAAATTATCAACGTTAAGGTTCGACGTGAAAGCAAAGATGACGTCTTTCAGAAAAGATAGCTTGGTCGTATTTGAACCTTAGCGTTGATAATATGGCAAGAAATAAGGCCACGGCAAGCATAAACGCAAATGACCCAAGATCGATGGGAAGTTTGGACTCAAGGTCACGGTTGGTTGGCTTTGACAAGTAAAGGTTCTCACGACCTTTCACATTGACCACGCCCATTGACTTCCTTTAGGACACGGGGCCCCTTGCGTTTGACAGTTTTGTGGTTCAAGCCAAGATAATGAGCTTTAAAAAAGGTTTGAAGGTCAAGGTTGTAAGTCTAGGTCAAATGTCCTAAAACTGACTTAGAAAGTTTTTAGTTCAGTTTTCTGTAAAATGACCTTGACCTACGACCTTGACCCAGTTATCTTTTTTGAAGGACGTCGTCTCTGCTTTCACGTCGAACCTTAACTTTGATAATGAGGCCACGACAAGCACAAACGTGAATGACCCGAGTTCGATGTGAAGTTTGGACTCAAGGTCAGCTTCAAGGTCACGTCACTATTCACATTCACCGGCCAATCCATCTGGTCAACACCAAACAATATTTTTTAAAAATCATTATTAGATTTTATGAACTGCAGTCTTAGGCAGCTAGCGCAGTGTGTCGGATTCTGTCTTAGTGTCTTGTTATGCGAGTCTAAATAGTAAACATAACAAATAGCGACAGACAGATGAAGTTCTCTTCTTGGCAGAAATTAAAAGGTCGGTAAAATAAAAGTTATTGATCGATTCGGCTGAAATTCGGTGTGTTGACATATAGTAAGTCTGTGGCCCCATGTATGAACCTGATAACCCACATTGTCATGAAATTGAGAAAATGACACATAAACATAAGTCAACACAACTTTATTTGAAAACAATAAAAATTGGATTTTTTGACAACACATTTTACATTTTAATTTAAATTAATGTTTTTAACTGGGGTCATAGTATTATCCAATATTTCAAACAATTAAATTTAAGGAAAAATAAATTTTGTCATTTCTGAAGTTTCCATGCATAAACCTGATAACCCAAATTTTATCAGGTTTATGCAGGGAATTTTAAAACAAAGGTTTTGAGATTTTCTTAATCTCACTTTTTATGAAAATGTGGGTTATCAGGTTCATGCATGGGCCCACAGAAGTAATCCTGAACATACATGTACCATGAAAATTTCAAGTTTCTACGACCACAGGAACTGGTAGATGTGCGAAAGTGCACTAGCGCCACTCATCCCAAGTTAGAAGACAACTCATCCCAAATTTATCTAGTTTCTTAAAACAACTCATCCCAAGTTAGAGAGAGAGGGAAATGGGGTTTAACGTCCACTCGACACAAACTAGGTCATTTCGAGACTAACATGGTTTATTTTAATTTCAATAATCTGCTTGCGCGTAGGGGTCTTTAGCAGTGGGAAGAAACCGGAAGACCCAGAGAAAACCCACAAGGTTGGACACACGATCCTACTCCTTGCCATATATAACCCGGGATTCGAAACCATGCCAGTTGACTCAATGACTATGAGTGATGACAGACTTTATGATATACAGCGTGAGCGTGCACGCCACACGCTGACCATTCAGCCATCCAACCCCAACCCAAGTTAAAAGACAACTCATCCCAAGAGATTAGCTATACTTAAACTAGTACAAAGAGATAAGGATATAATGTCATTTGCTGACAAATTTCTATCAGACAATATGTAAACAATCAACTGGGGCCAACATATTCAGTGGCATGTATGGTTCAAAAATGAAATTGAAACGTGTAAGCTGTGATAAGTATACAGAGCACCCAAAAACTCAAACAACTTAAAATTTAAAACAACAGTATCAATTTTATTAAAACAGAAATATCAACTTTTATTAAAACAAACATACAGGGTATCAATTTTATTAAAACAATTTTTTTTTTTAATTCAAACAAAAATATCAAATTTATTAAGATAACACATTTTTATAACAAAATTAGAATGGTATGTATTCAACAAATATAACTCAAACTGGCATGTATATTTGTTGGGAGGAGTTGTCTTATATCTCGACCCATGTTTTAAAGTTGGGATGAGTCATTTTTATACGCCCACATTAGAAATGTGGTCGTATATTGGCGTCGCCCAATCCGTACGAACGTCCGTCCGTCCGTCGTCCACAATTTCTTGTGAACGCTCTAGAGACTAAAGTTTATTTCTAATTGACTTTAAATTTATACACAGTGTTTAAGGTCATGAGGCGAAGAAGCCTATTGATTTTCAGCGGTTTCCGATAATTTCTGTCAGAGTTATGGCCCTTGATCACTCCAAAAAATCTTGTGAACGCTCTAGAGGCTAAAGTTTATTTCTAATTGACTTTAAATTCATACACAGTGTTTAAGGTCATGAGACGAAGAAGCCTATTGATTTTCAGCGGTTTCCGATAATTGCTGTCAGAGTTATGGCCCTTGATCAATTAAAGAAATCTTGTGGACGCTCTAGATGCCAAAGTTAATATCCGATTCACTTTAGATTTATACACAGTGTTTAAGGTCATGAGACGAAGAAGCCTATTGATTTTCAGCGATTTCCGATAATTACTGTCAGAGTTATGGCCCTTGATCACTTCAAAAAATCTTGTGGATGCTCTAGAGGCTAAAGTTAATAACCCATTGACTTTAAATTTATACACAGTGTTTAAGGTCATGAGACGAAGAAGCCTTTTGATTTTCAGCAATTTCTGATAATTACTGTCAGAGTTATGGCCCTTGATCTCTTTAAAAAATCTTGTTGACGCTCTAGAGGCTAAAGCTAATAACTGATTGACTTTATACACAGTGTTTAAGGTCATAAAATAAAGAAGCCTTTTGATTTTCAGCAATTTCCAATAATTACTGTCAGAGTTATAGCCCTTATTCACTTCAATAATTCTTGTGGATGCTCTAGAGGCCAAAGTTAATATCCGATTGACTTTAAATTTATACACAGTGTTTAAGGTCATGAGATGAAGAGGCCTATTGATTTTCAGCGTTTCTGATAATTACTGACTGAGTTATGGCCCTTGATCACTTTCAAAATTTTGTGGACGCTCTAGAGGTTAAAGTTAATATCCGATTGGCTTCAAATTTATACAAATTGTTGAAGTTCATAAGACGAACAAGTATATTGAGTTTCAATGAATTTAGATAACTTGAACAGCATGGAGGAGAACTTTATCAAAGCCAAACAAATTCAAATGATTTTCTGATAATTACAAAATAAGTTACTTTTAATCAGATTTTAGTGTATTATAAATGTTTCATTACCGAAAAAAGTAAAATATGCGACAACTCTTGTTGACTGCCCGGACGATTTAGCTGCTGTGGGCGTATGTTTCTTTGCCTGGCAACCTATGTTTATATATTGGAATGAGTTGTCGGCGCTAGTGCACTTTTGCACCTCTACCAGTTCCTGTGGCCGTAGGAACTTGAAACTTTCAGGGGATGTTAAGGGGGTCTAACAATAACTACACACCAAATTTCAGCCAAATCGATCAATAACTTTTTTATTTTACAGACCTTTTAATTTCTAACGCGAGAGCTCTTTATCCGTTTGATGTTTACTATTTAGACTCGAATAACAAGACACTAAGACGGAAACCGACACACTGCACTAGCTGCCTAACATTGCAGTACATAAAAATTAATATTATATTTTTATACTTCAATTTTTGCGCGAAGCCACCAGTTTCTATAAAATACTAAATTTTGTGTTGACAGTCGATTGGCCTTTAGGTGTGAAAATGACCTTGATTTTAACCTTGAGTCAAAACTTCCCATCCATATCGGGGCCTTTGCGTTTATGTTTGCCTTGGCCTTTTTTCTTGCTGTTTTATCAAAGTTAATGTTCGAGGTGAAAACAGAGACCAAGTCCTTCAGAAAAGATAATTGGGTCAAAGTGATAGGTCAAGGTCATCTTACAGAAAACTAAACTCAAATTTTTCAAAGTCGTTTTTGGGACACATGACCTTGACCTACGACTTTTACCCAGCTATCTGTTCATTCGGCAAACCTCGACAGATTCCGGTACTCTCCGTAACTTACATCTAGACTCGGATGTATGATAGTCATTGATATGTACCTACGACCATACATTTGCGATGCGGCTTATCGACTACCGATTTACTCTAACAGGAAAACGTTCCGCTTTTACAAAAAAGTACCAAAATCTGGTTAAGCTGTCCACACCCGTTGGTGGAGTCGACCACACGACTTAGTATAATTTCTGGACACATAATGTATTTGTAAATAGTATAGTTTTTCTGTGTGGTCACCCTTTCTCTCGGTAAATAAACAACAAAGTAAATAATTTCTGGATATTGTAATACGTTTTTTGGAGTCGTCCACACGATGTATTTTTAATAAGTATAGGTTTTTTTCTGCGTGGTCACCCTTTCTCCCGGCAAATAAACAACAAAGTAAATCGTTTTATTCCATAAATAACAAATTCATTAACAAATTCATAAACAAATTTAGTTGTGGACGATATTACTAATAGTTGTTGACGACATCACCAATGCCTTGTGGACGACTCCACCAATGCCTTGTGGACGACTCCACCAACGGTTGTGGACGACTTCGCTTGTGGACGACTTGACTGGCACCCATCTCCTGGGGGCAACCATGTTTATTCAGGTCCTGTAAAATAGTTCCAAAATGGCGGACTTCATCATACAGCCGAGTCTAGATATAGGGCACCGGAATCTGTCGAGGTTTGCCGAATGCTATCTGTTCTGAAAGACATCTTCTCTGCTTTCATGTCGAACCTTAACTTTTGATAATACGGCATATAAGGCCGCAGCAAGCATAAACAAAAATGACCCGAGATCGATGGGAAGTTTGGACTCAAGGTCAAAGTCAAGGTCACAATTGGTTGACTTTGACAAGTGAAGGTCATCACGACCTTTCAATTTGACCACGCAGATTGACATCCTTTCGGACACAGGGCCCCTTGCGTTTGACTGTTTTGTGACCGAGCAGTATTCAGGGCAAAGTTAAACGTTGGTGGTTCAAGCCAAGATCAGGAGCTTTAATTATGATGTCAAGGTCGTAAGTCAAGGTCATATGTCCCAAAACTGACTTTGAAAAGTTTGAGTTCAATTTTCTATAACATGACCTTGACCTACGACCTTGACCCAGTTAACTTTTTTAAAGGACGTCGTCTCTGCTTTCACGTCGAACCTTAACTCTGATAATACGGCAAGAAATAAGGCTACGGCAAGCATAAAAATGCAAATGACTCGAGATCGATGGGAAGTTTGGACTCAAGGTCAAGGTCACGGTTGGTTGGCTTTGACAAGTGAAGGTCATCAAGACCTTTCACATTGACCACGCCCATTGACTTCCTTTCGGACACGGGGCCCCTTGCGTTTGACCATTTTGTACCTGAGCAGTATGCGGCAGGGCAAAGTTAAACGTCGGTGGTTCAAGCCAAGATAATGAACTAAAACTTTTAAAAAGGTTATGAGGTCAAGGTCGTAACTCAAGGTCATATGTCCCAAAACTGACTTTGGAAAGTTTGAGTTCAGTTTTCTGTAACATGACATTGACCTACGCACTTGACCCAGTTATCTTTTTGAAGGACGTCGTCTCTGCTTTCATGTCGAACCTTAGCTTTGATAATACGGCAAGAAATAAGGCCACGGCAAGCAAAACGCAAATGACCCGAGATCGATTTGAAGTTTGAACTCAAGGTCAGCTTCAAGGTCACGTCACTATTCACACGTAATGGCCAATCCATCTGGTCAACATCAAAAAATAATATTTTATAGAAATTGGTGGCTTAGCGCAAAGTTTAGAATATACGAAAAATTATTATTAAATTTTACGAACTGCAGTCTTTGGCAGCTAGTGCAGTGTGTCTGAGTCCGTCTGAGTGTCTTGTTATGCAAGTCTAAGTAGTAAACAATCCAAATGGCGACGGGCGGATGAAGTTCTCTCTCGGCAGAAATTATAAGGTTGGTAAAATAAAAAAGTTATTGATCGATTTGGCTGAAATTTGGTGTGTGGTCATTGCTAGTCATCCTTATCATCCCCTAAAAATTTCCAGTTCTACGACCACGGGAACTGGTAGAGGTGCAAAAGTGCACTAGCGCCGAGTTGTCTTGGGATGAGTTGTCTGTACACCCTAAAAGCCCCAAGGGCCTTAATAAAGATGAACAATTATGGTTATGGATGGAATGCAATGTCTAATGAAAACTCAATTTGTTCCTGCTCTCACTCCGTCTCGTTTTTTTTCAACAATTTGTAATGCCAGGTAATCATACATGCCTCTAGAGATTCACTCAGACATGTTTTTTTCTTCAATCCAGTAGTTTTGATTTGCATAAATACTCCCACAAAACAATATCATAGCCATTTGTGTCCAATATTTACACTATTTTCGTCCATTATCATGATTATCATTTAGGCCCCATCTCCATGCATGTCACACAAAACACCGAACACAAATTAGCACCTATTCGACTAGCGACCTACTCAACCAATCCAACTGGCAACCTTTTTGTTGGCAACCTATTCAGAACAAACACAACAGTCGCCCAAACTCATCTATTTTTATCAACTAATAAAATCCAACAAAATCCAATGAAAGAAGAATGTTTATTTTTTATCCTTTCCTTTGTTCTGAATAGGTTGCCAACGGAGTGGTTGGAAGGTGATGATAAAATTGTTATATATATATACTCGATTTTTTTTCTTTCCATACAAAAAAACTTTCTTGCAATTAATTCCGCTTTGATGGCTTGCCATAATATACAGTACTCTCGACATTTCGACAAGACTTCACTGAATCCCTATCCATAGACCTTGACCTACGACCTTGACCCAGTTAACTTTTTTAAAGGACGTCGTCTCTGATTTCATGTCGAACCTTAACTCTGATAATACGGCAAGAAATAAGGCTACGGCAAGCATAAAAATGCAAATGACTCGAGATCGATGGGAAGTTTGGACTCAAGGTCAAGGTCACGGATGGTTGGCTTTGACAAGTGAAGGTCATCAAGACCTTTCACATTGACCACGCCCATTGACTTCCTTTTGGACACGGGCCCCTTGCGTTTGACCGTTTTGTAACTGAGCAGTATGCGGCAGGGCAAAGTTAAACGTCGGTTGTTCAAGCCAAGATAATGAACTAAAACTTTTAAAAAGGTTATGAGGTCAAGGTCGTAACTCAGGTCATATGTCCCAAAACTGACTTTGGAAAGTTTGAGTTCAGTTTTCTGTAACATGACATTGACCTACGACCTTGACCCAGTTATCTTTTTGAAGGACGTCGTCTCTGCTTTCATGTCGAACCTTAGCTTTGATAATACGGCAAGAAATAAGGCCACGGCAAGCAAAACGCAAATGACCCGAGATCGATTTGAAGTTTGAACTCAAGGTCAGCTTCAAGGTCACGTCACTATTCACACGTAACGGCCAATCCATCTGGTCAACATCAAAAAATAATATTTTATAGAAATTGGTGGCTTAGCGCAAAGTTTAGAATATACGAAAAATTATTATTAAATTTTACGAACTGCAGTCTTTGGCAGCTAGTGCAGTGTGTCTGAGTCCGTCTGAGTGTCTTGTTATGCAAGTCTAAGTAGTAAACAATCCAAATGGCGACGGGCGGATGAAGTTCTCTCTCGGCAGAAATTATAATGTTGGTAAAATAATAAGGTTATTGATCGATTTGGCTGAAATATGGTGTGTGGTCATTGCTAGTCATCCTTATCATCCCCTAAAAATTTCCAGTTCTACGACCACGGGAACTGGTAGAGGTGCAAAAGTGCACTAGCGCCGAGTTGTCTTGGGATGAGTTGTCTGTACACCCTAAAAGCCCCAAGGGCCTTAATAAAGATAAACAATTATGGTTATGGATGGAATGCAATGTCTAATGAAAACTCAATTTTTTCCTGCTCTCACTCCGTCTCGTTTTTTTTCAACAATTTGTAATGTCAGGTAATCATACATGCCTCTAGAGATTCACTCAGACATGTTTTTTTCTTCAATCCAGTCGTTTTGATTTGCATAAATACTCCCACAAAACAATATCATAGCCATTTGTGTCCAATATTTACACTATTTTCGTCCATTATCATGATTATCATTTAGGCCCCATCTCCATGCATGTCACACAAAACACCGAACACAAATTAGCACCTATTCGACTATCGACCTACTCAACCAATCCAACTGGCAACCTTTTTGTTGGCAACCTATTCAGAACAAACACAACAGTCGCCCAAACTCATCTATTTTTATCAACTAATAAAATCCAACAAAATCCAATGAAAGAAGAATGTTTATTTTTTATCCTTTCCTTTGTTCTGAATAGGTTGCCAACGGTGTGGTTGGAAGGTGATGATAAAATTGTTATATATATATACTCGATTTTTTTTCTTTCCATACAAAAAAACTTTCTTGCAATTAATTCCGCTTTGATGGCTTGCCATAATATACAGTACTCTCGACATTTCGACAAGACTTCACTGAATCCTTATCCATAGAACTGTGTGTTGTGTTATATTTTGTTCAATAGCTACATGTATATACCATTCAAAGATTAGGTGTGTGGGGTTTCTCTAGTTTTCCCTATATGTGCAATGCTAATTAAGCACTCCTAGATGTATGCAGAACAAGAATGAATGGCTGTGAATGACAGCTTTTGCGTTGTTTACTGTGAAACACCACGCGTTGGTAGTATGTACATGTAGCAGAGTTTGTTGTATTAAAGTACGGTAGCTAAATCTCTAACTCAATATCATCCAAAACCTTCAACATTGAAAACACAATTTATTTGTCAAATTAAATCAATATTGATGTTGTGGTTTTAGTGATCTTACCGGAAATAGATTGGCTTTTCATATCGAATATTTAAAGATACATTTTCTTTGGGCCTGAAATGTTTCTTAAGTATTAATTAGACATTAATTAACTGATCCAGGCATTAATTAACTCTGGATGGCATCAGATTTCCCGTTATTAAACAGATTAAAACATATCAGCGATACTTTGATTTAATCAATATGGCGGAATCAAGGCGGTTAGAGACTTAGCTTTCATCAACCAGGACCGTGGTTAAAATTATTGCACACGTCTGTCAAAACTTCAAAGGCCAATATCTTCGCTTGCAATAGAGTAATTTGAATGAAATTTTCAAATTATTCATTTTATATCATCTACTTTCGAACTATTATTGCAAGAATTGCCATTTCTTATCTACATGTATATCTAACATAATGCCCCTTTAACACGTTTGCTGCCAACCCTTGTTTGATGTGTGCGCCACATATGCTGACCATTCCCGGTTTTAACTCAAATGCCAGCATACGACTCATAGTGCGTCACTGTCTAATGGCTTTTTTTACCGGATGTTCTTTTTCAGTGCCGCATCATATAATACGGTTCATCACCATTGCCGAGGATTTATATTAATATACCAAGTCAATGTTTACTTCGAGTATACTCGTAGCAGGCACAGGCGTGGTAACCAAGACTAAGTGTATACCGGTACTCGTAGTCGGCAGTTAAAATAAACATTTTACCATTGTAATTGTGTACTATAATGCGCTTCAGCCCGTGCTGCAACAAGAGACTCAAGAGACGAGGCCATACACATTGCACCAAATCAAACAGAGTATGTAGACTGGAATACCCAGACGCTAGAAATTTGCACTCAATTGAGACTGCTGGCTTATTTCACCGAACATAACTGATTTGAAATTTGAGTAAAAACAGAAACCATTGAATGTAAATCAGTTTATATACATTCATAATACACAGTATTTTATGCGTTGCAGCCGGGCCACTTTTGTCAATTTATAGGTCCCAAATGTTACAATTTAGCTCCTTTAAAGTTTGTAAATGTTTTGCCATTATATGATACTTATTATTTCTAATAATAGGTTTTAGGTACCCGCCCATCAACCATCTTGTAGTAAAGGTAGATTCAAGTTACTCACTATCTGTGTGACATGGCCTAGTGTCCTTGTCTTGTAAGTCTTGTGATGAATCTAGCTGCCTTTCTCTGGATCTTTTCAAGTTTGTTGATGTCAGACTTGAGAAAATAAGGGTCCCATATGATGGCTTTTGTGGTAACGTGCTCTTGAAGAGTCAATGCTCTTGAAGGGTCATGTGCTCGTGATATATGTTTTAATTCGTCTTGACATGTGAATTGTTCAGTCTTGACATGTGAATTTTTTAGTGTTGACATGTGAATTTTTTAGTGTTGACATGTGAATTTTTTCGTCTTGCAAATAACATTATTGTAACAGTTAAATCTTAAAGGTAAATGAAGGATAAATGTACAAGATGACGTACACATGTACCATATAGCCTATACAATTTTTGTTTGTAGACATATTGATTATTGTTTTTGAATTACAACTACAGGTATTGGAGATATGAATCTAGAGAAGGCTCATGATGTCAGAGAAGTAGATACCGCTGCTGCTGGGCGTGGTGTATGGCTGGTTAAAGTAAGTATACCATTATGGAGTAATAACTTTACATGTGCCATCCAACTTTTTTATACAGCCTCATTGAAATGTGGTGGTTTATTGTTGTGGCCCCCGTCCGTCCAGCGTCCACTATTGCTTATGGACGCTCTAGAGGCTAAAGTAAATATTCAATTAACTTTAAATTTATACATAGTGTTTAAAGTCATGAGACGAAGAAGCCTTTTGATTTTCAATTTCCAATAATTACTACCAGAGTAATGGGCCTGGATCACTTCAAAAATTGTGTAGACGCTCTAGAGACTAAAGTTAATATCCGATTGACTTTAAATTTACACATAATGTTGAAGGTCATAAGATAAAGAGGCCTATTGATTTTCAATAATTACTGCCAGAGTTATGGCCCTTGATCACTTCAAAAAATCTTGTGGACGCTCTAGAGGCCAAAGTTAATATCCGATTGACTTCGAATTAATTCACAGTGATTTTCAGCGATTTGTGATAATTACTGCCAGAGTTCTGGTCCCTGATAAATTCAAAAACTGTTGTGTATGCTCTAGAGGCTAAAGTTATTATCTGATTGATTTTAGATTGATACAGAGAGTTTAAGGTCTTGAGACGAACAAGTATATTCATTTTCAATGAATTTTGATAACTTGAACAGCTAAATCCATGATATTAAATGTGTTGTACACTTAACGTTAGCATGAGGCAGAACTTTTTAAAAATCAAACAAATTCTAATGATTTTCAGATAATTACATAATCAGATTTTAGTGTATTATTATATATGTTTCATTACCGAAAAAAGGAAAAACATACAACAACTCTTGTTGACTGTCCTGACGATTTAGCTACTGTGGGTGTATGTTTTGTTGCCTAGCAACCTGTCTTATCTAAAACTGCTAATGTGATTTCAATTACTGCCGGCACAATATATTGTTGCATCGATGGATCATGATTCACCATCTCTGAAGGATTCGCTTATTGAATTGTGAGATGCTGAAATAATTTTTTACAATTGGTTTTTTTTATGTTTTTTTTGTCACTTCAGTAACTAATCTGTTATAGGTACACAAGAATCCTTAAATTGTTTTGGTCCTTATTTTGATCTGTTGGCCACAAGCAGACAAACAAACTTTTCAAGCCACGAAAAGAAATGATAATATGTGACTCCACTTAAATATAAATTATTCATTCATCCTTTTGTTTTCTTGTAAATATTGACTGGTTATGTATCGCGATACGAATCGTATTTGAATCACGATAAGTATTTTATTGTGACTACAGTCATCGCAATACCCAGCACTAATCTCAATTCAATATCATGTGTGGTAGGGTGGACAGATCTTAGATTTGGATCTGTGGCATATTTGTTATAATAACATATACTTCTTCTGTTTCAGGTACCAAAATATCTGTCCGAAATATGGAAGGAATCAACTCCAAACTCTGATGTTGGAAAACTCAAAATTACTAGATCTAAGTATGAACAAAATGTGAATCATAGCAACTATGCCAAGAACAGTGTCTAGTTGTTTCTATGGGACAAAAAAATAGCTCCTGTGTACATGTTGTTATGCACGTAAAACAACCCTCTGCAAAAATGCAATTGTTTGGGCAAATTTCCTTCATAGTTCACTGATTTATGCCCATGTTCATTAACCCTGTTTGTGCTATTCTACTCTGTCTAAACTGCTATCTGTCTGTCAGGTTTAGATGGCCAAATGGTTAGTGTGCGAGTGGTATCATAAGGTCCGTCATTGAGTCAACTGGCTTAATTTCGATTCCTTGGTTGTACGTCACGCGGAGTATGGTCGCCTGCCCAACCTCAGGGTTTTCAAACCTCCACGGTTGTATGTCACAAGGAGTAGGGTCGCCTATCCAACCTCGTGGGTTTTTTCCGGCCGGTTTCTTTGGTTAGCTCCCACTACTGCTAAAGACCAGTTAGTCTGAAATGACCTAGTTTGTGTTGAGTGGACGATAAACCCCATTTCTCACTCTCTGTCTGTCTGACTGTAACACCTTTTGGAACACAATAACTTGAATAAGTCTGCTTCTAATTGAGGTAGAATGTTCAAATTATGTGTAGTTAGTAGATGTTTATTTGGTAAAAAATCTAAGCAGAGATAAGCGATGGGATTGGCCAAAACCTTGGAATATTAGGGTGGTGAAACTTGGTGTATAGTTTCATTACATTATAATTAGTACCTTGACTACGTTAGAAATTAACATTTGTGTTCCAATATTGGAACACAATAACATCTATCTGTTGGCGGCTGGTATCTTATATGTTAATATATAAATTCAGATTACCCGGTCAGAAGCCAGAAGTAATATTTACGGCCAAGGATACTGGCAATGATATACCAAAAGATCATAAGTTTGTTTTGACTGGAGTGGGAACACAGAATCTGGTTGTTTTCTCAAAGACACCTATATTTGGAGGTAATGTTCAAATATTGTTAATAAAGCGTATAAAAATCCTATGGCTACGGTAGGGCTGTGAGACCCCAAGGGCGAAGTAAATATGAAAAAAAGATAAGAGACTTGGCTATCACAAGAAAATGAATCGATTGAGTCTTGTGTGATAATGGTTTTAATGATGTTACCTGTATTAAGTCATAATTAGTCTTTTAAATTGTACTTTACTGTAAATGCATTATGCATGTATTGGCATAAGTATTTTATGTATTGTCAAGTTTGGCAAAATATGGTCATGGTCTTGTTGCACATGTGAACTAGTTCAAAACATTATTTACTGTTTTCATATCATATCTGAACTTCAAACCGAGGATTAGTAGCTACAACTTTCACTAAAGACCATATAAATGCTTTGTATAGCACTTGACATTTGTAATGTATATATCAAGGGAAGTTGACATCTTTAAATCTTTAAATTCCTGCTCAAAGTTTTGAATAAAATATTAATATTAGCCTTGACTGATTGACAAATTAACTCTTATTACATTATTTTTTAATCTGGTCACTCTATAAAGAAACTCTCAAAAGAAAACAAAACAGCTTGATGTGATTAGATAATATTAAAATAGACAGGATAGTAAAATTATTTATATTATCACTGGAGCCCTGATGCCATGTAGGAGAGAGGGTGGGGGTTCAAAGTTGACAACACAAGGACACTGGTACCATACAGCATGGCTTGTGTGACCTGTCAAAGTAGCCAGCAAGATGGATAAATCAATGTCAAGAATGAATAAATGAATGGAATTTGTAAATTAAACATGCATCACCATGTCTTTCTGTGGTGCAACAGATTTTTTTATAAAAAATATTTGTATTAAATGATGTGAATAAATCAGTTATCCGTTTGTGATTACCTTATATACATCATGAATCATTGGTTCTTAATATTCTTATTTTATTATTCTGTACTTTATGATAGGAGTTTGTATTTATAAAAAACTAGTGTTCATTTGACTTTTATTTCTCTGTAAGCTTAATTTATCTTACAGAAAACTCTACAACTGGTACCAAGGAGTTAGTCTCAGGTAAACGTTTAAAAATTATTATACCTTGATGAACAAGATATTGAAATGAACTCCATCTTAATTTTGTTTCAAGAGAGTATCTAAGGATCTGGAACCACTCAACATTTCTTTTTGAAACTTGTACATTATTTATTTGACAACAAATATTTGAATTAGTTATTTGTGTACTATTTTTAGAGAGTTTAAGCACCTTGCATGTGAGCACAGTGAAAATTATTCACACATGAGCACTTGACCAAAATTATTGTCAGGGTTGGTCTCTTCCAATTTGTTACCAACCCAAGGAATCCTAGTTAGCAAAATTATGGACACTGAAATCTGAAATCTTAACGATCAGTTGTCAAACCTCTACAACCCTGATAAGTGAGCTACCGACCTCGCTTACAAATTTGCAAACCCCACCAGTATGCCAACCCCGCCAATTTGTTAACCTCTGTACAACCCCGGTAAGTGAGCTACCGAAACAGGTAACAAATTAGTAACCGTGGAAACCCCACCAGAGTTTCGGAATAGTATAAATTCAACTGCCCGCCACACGAGGCCAATCAGTTAAAGAGTTCAATATGAATGAAACTTGTTACTGAAACTCGAGATAACCTATCCTCGGTATCCCCAGTGTTCTCATTCCATTCTTCTCCATTATACCCTGGGTTAATCAATTTTAAATTGTCTACCCTGGCCTTGATTATAGCCACAGTCTACAAACTAATAATGATAATAATAATGAGTATATTCATAACGCGCTATATCCATAAATCAAGTTTATGCTCAAAGCGCTACATAATTATTATCCCGGTCTCTAGGATACAGGTGAAGCCTGATTACCTCCCTTTACTCCTGAAATCTTAGAAAGAGTCCCAACATATGCTGCTTATAATAATAATAATAATAATAATCGCGTCATTTTACAAGGGTAGCAAATTAGGCCTGAGGCCTTTTTCCAATTTGGCCCTTGGCACAGATTGTGCGAATGATTTCGCTCATTACTGCAGGAAGAAACTGAAGAACTCGGGGGGGGGGGGGGGGGGGGAAACCTGCCTGATCGGACGGGAGACCGAATATCCCTCTCACTTACAACGATAAAGTTCATGCCCTGAGCTGGGATTGAACCCTCGTTGCATTGGTGAGAAGCCTCTTCTCTATTGCCACGGCTTCAAGGAGCGCAACAGTTTTTTTGTGTAATACCATTTACAGCTGGGTAGACTGGAATACAGGGATAAAGTGTCTTATTTAAGTACACAAGAACTTGGCGCACAATTTGGGTCTCGAACCTGCAACCATTCGGTCACAAATCCCACTCTCTAACCATTACGCCAAATCCCTCCCTAATAAACAAACAGTTTACAAACCTGTCATGAGAGTGATGAAACTTGGTGTGTAGTTTCATTACATCAATATCTTGACTGAGTTCTATAATGAGCATGTTCTGCTCATGTAAGCAGGGCGATAAGAAATTTGATTGGTCGAGACAATATAACTCTCATTCTAATGTTCACACTTGGCATAGTTGTCTATTAGGTGAATACCTTGATGGGGTTTAAAGGTGAGCATTTTCTGCTTAGGGTAAGCAGAGATAAGCAATTTGATTGGTTGATGCTTATGAAGTTCTGATAGTGAGTGAGGACACTTGGTGTATAGCTTTAGCTTTATTACACCGATACATTGACCAAGTTTGATAATCAACATCTTCTGCTGAGGGTAAGCAGAACGATTAGCAATTTGATTGGTCGAGACTTTGGAACACAATAACTCTCCTTCTAATTGAGGTAGAATATTCACACTTGGTGAAGACATTCATTATGTGAATGACTTGATGGAGTTCGATGATGAACATTGTCTGCTTAGGGTAAGCAGAGATAAGCAATCTGATTGGTTGATGCTTTGGGGCACGATAACCTGGGTTGTAATGAAGTGATAGCAAAGGTAACTCAGAATATACCTTGACTAAGTTCGATGGTGCAAATTTTCTGCTTAGGCTAAGGTGTGATAAGCAATTTTATTGGTCAAGACTTTGAAACATAACTCTGCTTTTAATTGAGGTAAAATTTTGAACTTGATGTAATGTAGGTAGATGATCATTAGGCAAATATCTTGACTGAGTTCAATGATTATTATTTTGAGCTAAAGCTAAGCAGAGCTAATCAATTTCATTGCTCGATGCTTTGAGACAAGATAATCTTGATTCTATCTGATAGAGAGTGATCAAACTTTGTGTATAGTTTGAGTGCTCAATGCTTTTGAAAAAAATAAATGTTTGATTAATTAATATGTTTCATCTTATTATTTTGGGATTTCGGGAGGACATCAGCCTCACTGTTAGCTTGTTTAAGTAATAATAGTGTCAAGCTTGATGATAGGTGTACACACAATTTTTTTTAATGTTCAATGTCAGTAATTAAACGCCAACAGATCCACTCTAAAGTCTAATGATAAGTAAATTGAAAAATGAACAGTTCAACTGGTCACTGTTACAACTAAGAAAATCTATTCCTCCCTGGGGGCTCCATTGTTGCAGACCTACCCTTCCATCACCTGCAATGGTGTGGCAAAGTTGGTAGATTAAACTTGCTTAGTTCGGGGAAATAGATTTCTTGATTGATAAGACCAGACAGGGATTTTATATGCCCACATTAGAAATGTGGTCGTATATTGGCGTCGCCCGGTCCGTACGAACGTCCGTCCGTCCGTCGTCCACAATTTCTTGTGAACGCTCTAGAGACTAAAGTTTATTTCTAATTGACTTTAAATTTATACACAGTGTTTAAGGTCATGAGACGAAGAAGCCTATTGATTTTCAGCGGTTTCCGATAATTGCTGTCAGAGTTATGGCCCTTGATCACTCCAAAAAATCTTGTGAACGCTCTAGAGGCTAAAGTTTATTTCTAATTGACTTTAAATTCATACACAGTGTTTAAGGTCATGAGATGAAGAAGCCTATTGATTTTCAGCAATTTCCGATAATTGCTGTCAGAGTTATGGTCCTTGATCACTTCAAAAAATCTTGTGAACGCTCTAGAGACGGAAGTTAATATCCGATTGACTTTAAATTCATACACAGTGTTTAAGGTCATGAGACGAAGAAGCCTTTTGATTTTCAGCGATTTCCGATAATTGTTGTCAGAGTTGTTGCCCTTGATCACTTCAAAAAATCTTGTGGTCGCTCTAGAGGCTAAAGTTAATATCTGATTGTCTTTAGATTTATACACAGTGTTAAAGATAATGAAACGAAGAAGCCTATTGATTTTCATCGATTTCCGATAATTACTGTTAGAGTTATGGCCCTTGATCACTTTAAAAAATGTATTATAAATGTTTCATTACCGAAAAAAATAAAATATGCGACAACTCTTGTTGACTGTCCGGACGATTTAGCTGCTGTGGGCGTATGTTTCGTTGCCTGGCAACCTATCTTTAATAAGTTTATGTAATCCACAAAATAACACATGAAACAGTTACAACAATGAAATAACACATGAGTCGATTCTGGTTAATCTATGTGTATCTCATAACCATGACCATTAAACACCATTTGTTGGAATTACACATAACTGTAACACAAAATATTCTTATGCTTGGCAATTGAAGGCCCTGAAAATATAATAGTTGCCATTATACATATATCCGTAACCAATAATTCGATTGGCTATACAATGCTACAATTTTACCTTAGAGTATTTGAATTACTTAATTATATAATCATATCAAACACACTTGAAACTCACAGTTCGCTTTCACAGTCATCTATTAAAAGTTTAAGAAGCTTACCCGTTTGTGGAAAAGAGCCGGTGTTGACCTTCGCTATGTGGAAATGATGCATGCGTGTAATTTAGTTTTATCCCAGCTACACTTCTGAATAACCAGCCAGAAACAAGAACAACAACGAGTTATCCTTTCAACTATACCAAAAATATATTAAAACTAAACCTATATAACTAAAAAATTTCAACTGCTAAAATAGAACAAATATAATTCCAGAACCATACCATAGAAAATCCACCACCAGAAACATTTACACTAATTTATATTAGCTCAAAAAACAAAACTATAAACTCACTAATTCAAAACTAACCAATAACAAAGACACTGGCTAGACATTCATAACCAACATCAATTAACAGAATCCCAAAATACGACCCTGTTACATATTTGCATTGTTACATTTGTTTATGTGCTCTACAGATTCAAACTTCCATCATTTTTGTCCCCTGCCTATTGCAGAAAAAGGAGGACTGTTGTCAAACCTTTTGAAGTCTATTTCAAAATAAGCTGTCTAGACAAATCAACTGCTGGATTTATTATCCACTCTTCTCCTATCATTTTCTTTTTTAGAGAAAATTGCTGTTGATGGAAAAGTTATACAAAGAGCAGAATGTCGACCTATAGCGGATGAAAAATACAAGAAATTAAAACGGTATGTTGAATGTAATGTTGCCTCATGCTTCTGATTAGAGTAGATGCTGCATGGCTACATTGATTAGGGCTTGGTCTTACCACAGAATCTGACCTTCTATCCGTATATATATGCATACACCATGTCGTACCAGACAATATATAATAAAAAAGAACAGGAATGCAATGCCTTTTCAAGACTCGACTTTACCTGCTCTCGCTTCAACTAGTTTTTTTCCTACAATTCGTAATGTCAGGCAATCAAACCTCTGCTGATCCACTCAGATATGTTTTTTCTTCAATCCAGTCGTTTTGATTTGCATAAATACTCCCAAAAAACGATATCATAGCCAATTGTTTCCAATATTTACATTATTTTCGACGATATCCATTATGTCCGAGAAACCATGACGGTCTGAGGTCAACGGTCACACAAATAGACGCATTCGGCAGACCTCGTTAGTTTTTATCACCCACATTTTCATGTGGACGTATTATGTCGTTGCCCCTGTCCGTCTGTCCGTCCGTCCGGACAACCGTCCGTCCGTGTTTACGAATGACTATTTGCGTGGCTAATCATTCGTATTTTTCATACTTATGTGGCTAAATTCTTTTATGTGGCTAGCCACATAAAAGAATTTTTTGGATACATTTTCCTGAATTATTGTGGCTTAAATAAAACACTTTGAAAATTTAGACACATTGTCTTGGGAAGAAAATTGTCCACTTAGACTGGATGTCCAACAGTGTCCATATCCTGTTAAATACAGTTACTCCCCCTGCATTGAGTTGGAGATCAATGACGTATACGGTCTGATGATGACGTTAAGTCATAGTCTCGATGATTGAGACCTCTACCGCCTATACTTCACGTCAAGAAAGTAATGTCTGGTTTAACGAGACAAACAAAAGATGACGTCACGTCCTCCGTAACTTAACGTACGTAGTCCCAGTACTACTAGTACATATACAGGTCCTCAAAAATAGCCTACAAATTACAAAAGATAGCTTACAAATATAATTAATTACTGTAGGCCGCTACATCTCAAACTATAAATGATTTCCCTGCAAGCGAGTCGCTACAGAAACTTTCCATATTATGTTGTTAGATCGAGACTCCGACAAGAGATCCAGTCCGTTGTCGGTCACGATGACCTAATAGTAATTAAATTACTAATGCTAATCACAATCTACACTCGGTGAATCATTAAATTTTTTTCTTGATTGACATTTAGTAATTGAACATATTAACGCAAGGTACACTGAGTTTGATACTAGTAGCAGTAAGCGACCGGCGATCATTATTAATATCTGAAAATTAATAAAAAATTGAATTAGGCCTTTTCCAGTTAGTATTTACGCAATTAACAAGAATTTGACGATTTAAAAAGTCAAAATATCTCACAGCGAGATAAGCCATTGGTAAAGTTTTAGACTGGCGGAGAATCCGTGACGTCTAACTTGTTGATTGGCCAATTACAGAAAACTCCCCATTATTGCCCAATCATCTTTCGAAGCTAAATTTAGACTACTTATTTATAGAATTATTTTTTATCCGATAGCGATCGTCATGAAATTATTTTGACACCTAGTTTGCAATTGAAAAAAAAGAGTTAAAATTGTCCAGTACTCTTATCAATGCTGAGGAATCCAGCCGAAGTATGATTTAAAAACGATTTTATTCTCGCTTAAAATTTCCTGTAGGCCTACTTCGGTTCTTTCACTGAAGTTGATGATTGAACATCGCGTCTAGCTAGTTAGTCACTAGTCGTGCTCGATAGCAACCAAGTCATATGAATTGATACATCTTACATCAATTTAATTTGCCTATGCATTTGTTTTATTTTTATTTTAGATAGGATTAAATTATTACTGTATTTTAATCATATTCATAATCAAACTGGTCAGTATAATATTATAAATCCGTACCGTGTAACTATTAAACTATATTTAAACCGTACAAAAATCAAAGGTAACGGTCACGTTATGCAATATAATCGTTTGAAAATCAGCTAATTATCCGCAGAAAATGTCAATGAGAGTAGTTACTGCATGCGTTAGTATTTTTGTTTTGTTTTGGTGACTGTATAATATGAGAACCGCGTAGTATCATAGATATCCTAGTATATTTGTCCAAGGGCCGGAATGATCGAGAGTTACCTGGATCCCGCCAAAAACTGGTTTGGGCATGCGCAGTTGTATCAAAGTCCAGTTGGCAGAACGAGAAGGCATTCATAGTCACACATAATGGTACGGAAGCGAAAGAGATGGTAATGCACTTTTCATTTATTTAATTAGAATTCTTAAAGTTTCAGGGCTAACAAAAAAAAAACCTTTATTACTCAAAAAGTCTAAATTAATGTGACTGCATAATATAAGCTACCGGAATAAGAATCTATTGATGAAAATTGAATGACGTTCGCATGGCGGCCATGCTGTCAGTAACAGTTGAGTGTGGTACAACTCCTCGGGTATTTGGAATAGCTTGTCATGATTTACCGATATCTTTATTAATATCAAACTTGAAAATATTATTCATTGTGTCGAGGGGAAGAAATTAGTAAAGTTCTCTGGTTATATATAGGCCTAGTAGACGTCAGTGGATGAGTGGTCCTTCATAAAAAAAATGCCCGCCATTTTTATTTTGGATAAGCCGGACAGTGAAGTATGCCTAGACATTAAATTGAATTCCAATTATTCCCATTCACATGTGTATGACAATGGTTTTGCAATGTGTTTCAATGACATGTCTTCATTTCATAAAACAAAGAACAGATTAAACAGTGACGGGAAGTTCTTCACAATCATACTGTACCAAGGTTTTTAATAAGTTTTTGCAGAGGAGGATTAGGAGATCTAGGCCTAGTTATTGTTAAGGAATATTAAATCAATCAGTGAGTGATGTAGATCTATCTAGGCCCAAGGCCATGCCGCCTCACAGTTTACTTTTATCTTATAGGCCTACTTATAAAAAACAATTATTTGTTGAACATCTCTATAATTTCAGTGCTTTGCAAAATTCCTGCTCAAAGTCCAATCATTCACCAAAAAAAATTGAACCAGTGTCAAGCAGGTGGGTTATTTTTATGTCAATTCTAAAAATTCTAAACAATTTCACTCTGCTCAAGTTCAGACAATTCACAAAGAATCACAACAAGTAGAAGTAAATGAAATTACTATTATCATTATCCTAGTAAGGTTGGTTACAGTGTACATTACCATAGTTATTTATCCAAAGCCTATTTGTATTAGGCCTATAAATGTTTGTTCTGATTAAAGTTGAAAACTTCCTATTATTTGCATTTTATTAATTTAGGTTTGGATGGGCATCACTGAAGGGGGTTTCAGTTCTGTGGCCAGTAAAACTATTGGAATTTTTACCGGATAAGGTTTCTGTGTATTTGAAGAGTGACAATGCTGTGTAAGTACCCTTTTTATGCCATGATTATTACCACCTGTAATTCGCCTATTCATTAAAATTTGTTTACGGGTACTATATTATTGCTTTGTGCATAACCTTATGTTGTACATTAAATAAACTATTGTCCGAAAAAACTGATACCACCTGTTTGCAACGACAGAAAAGGAAAAGTAAACAAAGCAGAAGTTTATGATTAGTGTTATTCCTTCGAGAAATCCTTTCACAACATCTATACACAAAATCATTTGAATCAAATCTGTACACTCAATATGACAAGCTGTTAAAGATCGGTGGGGTTGAAAAAAAATCATTTCGTAGAACACTGATCACAGAAACAACGGGAAATGACACACCACTTGTCTAAATGTCAAATCAGTAGCGGGTATGTCCACTGTTAGCATCAATACATGCCAGAACATACCTGTGGACTGATGACGTCAAACGTCTGATGATGCTGGGAGTGATTTATTGCCATTCTACGAGGAGACATCGTTCCAAGTCCTGCACGTTGACTGGAGGCACGGGGCAACGTCCGATTTGCCGATCGAGGTCCTGTAAGTGCTCGTTTAGGATTGAATTTGAGCTCAATCGCATTATTTATTCCAACTTTCACAGTTTTGTAACTGTATTTAATAATTGGGCTTTTCCATTGCAGCATGAATGTAAAGAAATGTGATGTTCTGCCCTTTCCAGGAAATGTCAAAAAAATAAAACAAGAAAGCTTAGGTACGCCATATTAATTGATTATGTCTGTTATTTACTGTTGAAAATTCCTTTGAAATTCTTTACCATATCCAATGGTCATTTATAAAAAATAGTTTGTTTATTGTCCATACCGAAGTGCTGTCTACATTTACAAGAATGTCCCTCATAAATAGTCTGTCCATATAAGCGTGTGACTATTGATACTCGTACATGTTCCTGAAGCAACGACAGTGTTTTACAGGTTGAAGAAACATATGAACAAGAGGTTTTGATAGAAACACATAAAGGAATACGCTTACTGCTGTTGAAAGTTCATTGTTATTTGAAAACTCCCAGAAACCATAGAGAAACCAAATGAAGAGTATAACGTGAAGGCCTTGATACTTGAGTGATAGGGTCCATAAACATGGACTATATATCTATATATATAGATATATAGTCCATGTTTATGGACCCTATCACTCAAGACATACTTGTGTGACTATGTATCCATACTTGCGTGGTCATGTATCCATACTTTCGACCAATTTCCACATAAAATTATATATCCATTCTACTAAGAGGCTACTTTCATTTAATTTTACCTTGAATTCATACTAGGCTATGTATCCATACTTGTGTGGTCATGTATCCATACTTGTGTGGTTATGTATCCATACTTGCGTGGTCATGTATCCATACTTGTGTGGTCATACTTGTTGGTCTAGTATCCATACTTGCGTGACTTTTTCTACCAATTTTCACTTAAAATTATATATCCATAGTACTGAGAGGCTACTTTCATTTAATTTTACCTTGAATTCATACTAATCAATTTTATTTTGTTTTTTCAGATAAATTACAAAAGAAAAATTTGTGTCAAACAGCAGCCTCGTTTATAACTGATCTTGAATGGGCAATGAGCGAACATTGCGAAAGAGAGAACCCTGAGGGTGAGTCAGTTGCTGTTAAAAGACCCTGTAAGAGAGATCATTGTATTAATCCAGATGGTGTGAGGGATCCGTGTACAAATTCTAACCAGTGTAATAATTCTCAGTGTAAATCCGATTGTGAGATGTATCAGTCTAGTAATGCTGACAAGTATACTTTTTCTCAATCTGATGCGGAGAAGGATCCAAATACTAGTCCTAATGGTAAGATGAATCAGTGGAAATCTGATAAGAATGAAATGACTAATTCTGATGCTGAGATGAGTCCGTGTAAATCTGATAAGAATGAAATGACTAATTCTGATGCCGAGATGAGTCAGTGTAAATCTGATGAGAAGAATGAAATTTCTAATTCTGATACAGAGATAAGTCGGTGTAAATCTGATGAGAAGAATGAAATGACTAATTCTGATGCCGAGATGAGTCAGTGTAAATCTGATAAGAATGAAATGACTAATTCTGATGCCGAGATGAGTCAGTGTAAATCTGATGAGAAGAATGAAATTACTAATTCTGATACAGAGATGAGTCAGTGTAAATCTGATGAGAAGAATGAAATGACTAATTCTGATGCAGAGATGAGTCAGTGTAAATCTGATGAGAAGAATGAAATTTCTAATTCTGATGTGGAGATGAGTCAGTGTAAATATGAGGAAGATCATATTACCAATTCTGATGCTGAGATGAGTCCGTGTAAATCTGATAAGAATGAAATGACTAATAATTCTGATGCGGAGATGAGTCAGTGTAAATCTGATGAGAAGAATGAAATTTCTAATTCTGATGCGGAGATGAGTCTGTGTAAATCTGGTGAGAAAAATGAAATTACTAATTCTGATGGTGAGATGAGTCCGTGTACATATGAGGGGGGTCATATTACCAATTCTGATGCAGAGATGAGTCAGTGTAAATCTGATGAGAAGAATGGAATTACTAAGAGTCCGTGTAAATCTGATAAGAATGATATGACTAATTCTGATGCCGAGATGAGTCAGTGTAAATCTGATGAGAAGAATGAAAGACCCTGTAAGAGAGATCATTGTATTAATCCAGATGGTGTGAGGGATCCGTGTACAAATTCTAACCAGTGTAATAATTCTCAGTGTAAATCTGATAAGAATGAAATGACTAATTCTGATGCCGAGATGAGTCAGTGTAAATCTGATGAGAAGAATGAAATTACTAATTCTGATGGTGAGATGAGTCGTAGTAAATATGAGGAGGATCATATTACCAATTCTGATGCGGAGATGAGCCGGTGTAAATCTGATGAGAAGAATGAAATTACTAATTCTGATGGTGAGATGAGTCGGAGTAAATATGAGGAGGATCATATTACCAATTCTGATGCGGAGATGAGTCTGTGTAAATCTGATAAGAATGAAATGACTAATTCTGATGCGGAGATGACTTGGTGTAAATCTGATAAGAAGAATGAAATTACTAATTCTGATGGTGAAATGAGTCCGTGTAAATATGAGGAGGATCATATTACCAATTCTGATGCAGAGATAAGTCAGTGTAAATCTGGTGAGAAGAATGAAATTACTAATTCTGATGGTGAAAGGGATCAGTGTGCCGATTCTAAGTCTGTTGGTGAGATGAGTCAGTGTAAATCTGATGAGAAGAATGAAATTACTAATTCTGATGGTGAGATGAGTCAGAGTAAATATGAGGAGGATCATATTACCAATTCTGATGCGGAGATGAGTCCGTGTAAATCTGATAAGAATGAAATGACTAATAATTCTGATGGTGAGAGGGATCAGTGTGCCAATTCTAAGTCTGTTGGTGAGAGGGATTTTGAGCTAGATTCAGAATATTCAAGTGATTACATAGAGGATTCAGATTTAGAAGACTTTACAGAAATTGACCCAGATGTCGATAAAGGCTATGTAAAAGAAATTGATAAAGTTCGTGATATTAATATAGCTGGCATATACATCAGGAAACACCGTAAATGCGGTAAAAGTTCAAAGGCTCAGTCAAAAAAGAAAAAGGAAGGCAATGATAGAGTATATGACAACTACCATGCATGTTTATACTGTGGAAAACTACGACAGCATATCAAAACTCATTTAAAAACACACATGAATATATCGGCAGTAAAAGAACTATTTCTTGAGAGGCAACCTGATGTCGCAACCATTCGAAAAAAAGGTGACCATGTGCATAATGTGAAAGTTGTAAAAAATGGTTCTGGAGAAATTATTCTCAGTAGAAGACCCCAAAATCTAGACATCTCATTATTTGGACCCTGTCCTAAATGTCAAGAATGGGTTCTTCTTAAAAACATTAAAGGCCACTACAAGAAATGTAACAAAAAGGGTAATGTTTCAAAGGGACGATTAATTATTCTTGTCACAGGTATTAGCAGGCTTCATAAGCACTAAACCGTCGAAACTCATGCTCCAAGAAGTTTTCCCATCAATGCTGAATGATGAAGTTGGCGTCCTAGCTAAAAATGATTCCTTGATTGTTGCCTTGGGTGAAAGTTGGCTTAGAAGATCAATTGATAATCGTGAGAAAAGACGATATTACACTAGTCAACACATGCGTCTTTTAGCAAAACTACTTATGAATTTGATGGTGGTTAGTGGGGAAAAATCAAAGTGTTTGTCTGATTTTCTGGACACTAAACACTTTGATGATTTGGTTGCTGCGGCCTTGCAGTCTTGTGTTCCACATATGGATGATATTGAAGAATTAAAGTCGCCTAGTAATGCCATCAAATTAAAATATGACATTCGAAGAGTAGTTAACGCAAAATGGGCTCTTCTGGTTAAGACGGATCCTCACAGTATGGAGGCAAGAGGGATGCAAACATTAACAGAGCTAATAAATTTAGAATGGGGAGAAAGACTTACTAAAGTGGCAAGAATGGTTCTTGTACGAAGAAGTTTCAAAATTAAGAAAGAATTACCTGCTCCTCAGGACATTATGGAATTGACAAAATATATGGTAGATCATCTGAAGCAGACTCCTTTACTTACAGAAAACTATCACCGCCTGGTACAGCTAACACAGACAAGACTGTTGTTGTACAACAAGAGACGAAGTGGTGAATTGGATGTTGTCAGGTTTGTAACTTTGAATTGATTTTAATTGTGTGAAAGTGAAAGATTAAGATTTTTAATTTACGATTGGATGCAGATTACTTTAATTGACATTAAATTGGACTGATGGGAGGGGCTTTAAATTGACATATTGCAGTACTGTAATCAATTGAGGACCTTTTTTTTCACAGCTTGGAGTGTTTTGCTGGAAAAACTAAAGATGTAGATGATCTAGATGAGTCACTAATTGGAGAGTTGTCAGATGTTGAACGATACCTGTTGAAGTCGCAGGAAATGTTTGTTGTCCGGGGAAAGGTACATTGTTAAAAAATCCCATAAGTGACTGATATTCATATAAATGTTTAAGTATAGCTGAAGTTATTTTAATAAATAAAAGGGTGGACTTGTTAGTCTTGTTCAAACAGAATTTTTACTGCTGTATGAACTTTAGATCATATGGTGTGTCATTGAGTCAAGTGATCCATCCCAGTCATAGGATTTTCTCTGGGTCCTCAAGTTTCCACCTGAGAAAACTTTTTCAATGAAATTACAATTGTACCATGGGGTCCAAAAATGACCTGGTTTAAGTTGAATGGCTATTGAACCACCTTTTTATTCTCTCTCTTCTTGCATGGACACAGACCAGTTCCTGTCCTTATACCACCAGAAACATTAAAACCGTTAGAGTATTTGTCTTCATGGTCTGCAAGAAGAGATGCAAAGATTCCTGAAGGAAATAAATATCTGTTTCCAAACAAAGGTGAGCAGTTAGTATTTAATAAAGAATCGCCTATATTATGATTGAGAAGTTCAATCGATCTGTGCCAAACAAAGTAATGTTTGGAAATAACATTTTTCTCCTGTCATGTGGTTTTTAAAATATCAGATAAAAGGTAGCAGGTTTTTTTTTTCCTACCAACACTAGGGTTTGTCGATTCTGTTGTGAACTGTTATAATGAAGTTATCAGAAAAGTGGCGAGGAGTGGGGCAACAGACAATGGTGTTGTTAAATGATCTTGAAAGTAAGACTCCCATGTGAGCATCCCAGGTTTTTTTTCTTTTTGTAATTTTTATTTATCCTTTTCATTTTATTTAAGCTTCCAGTTACACAAGAGCGTATGACTCTCTGAAGAGAACATGTGGTGAATGTTGCCTTGTCGCTCCCGATCGTATCAACAGTGTATCCATGAGGAAGTACACAGCAACTCTGGCACAGGTTAGGAAATTTCTTTTTCTCTGGGCTCAAAATTTATCAATTACTTCACTAGGAACATTTTCATTTATTTCCATGGTCATTATTCCTTTTGAGATTTGGATAATTATGATATTTTTAGCCTTTTATATTAAGCATTTTATTGAAATTAACCATTTGGATTCATCTGAACGCAATTGCTTTACTGAATTTGAACCCTGTACATTTGTCTTGGTCTGAAACTTCTGCACTATCATTATATGCTTTTTTGGTTCAGAACGTTGTTGTTATGTATATGCTTCTAGTTTATTTCAACACATTTCATTACTCATATCCATAGTATCTTGTTTTCTAAATGTGCAGTGATACTTTTAAATTATTGTGTATATATACATATGTATTCTTTTTCTTTTCCAAATGCAAATCAAACTGGAAAAAAAAATCTTTTGGAAGAATAGTAATTCTGTATGGGGTAATATTAAATGTAAAAATAAAATGGGTTGGAATTCTATATTCTCGAAGTTGCAACCTAATGTCTTTGTTTGGTTAATTAAAATTTTATTGAACATTTTCTTTGTAGGTGCTAAATCTGGAATCTTATCAAGTTGAATGGCTTTGTCGTCACCTGGGTCACTCTGCCAATGTTCACAAGTCTTACTACAGACATATGTCTGGTCTTGTAGAACGTGTTCAGTTAAGCAAGCTGTTTCTTGTTCAAGATCTCAATTTAACCAGTAGGTTTAAAGGGAAAAGTTTGGAAGAGATGGATATTAGAGGTAATACTCATGTTTGATAATACCAGAACGTCAGGGTTGTGCACAATTCAAGATGCGTTTGTTTTGTGGTTGTTGATCTGCAGTGCTGTCATGGATTTTATCAAAAATCGTAACCTTAACCATTGTGGTGTTTGCTCTAGCACGGGTGTGTATGTGTGTGTTTGAATGGTTAGCGTGCGTGAGCTGTATCATAAAGCCTGTCATTGCGGCAACTGTCGTGGTTTCGAATCCCTGTTTGTACGTGGCAAGTAGTAGGGTCACCTGTCCAATCTCATGGGTTTACTCTGGTTTCCTCCCACTGCTAAAGACCCCTACCCTTAAGCAAATTATTAAAATAAAATTGTAAAAACCATGACCTAGTTTGTGTTGAGTGGACGTTAAACCCCATTTCTCTCTCTCTCTAACACTGGTACTAATCACCTGCTGGTTGTTCTCAATTCCAAATGATAAATCTGGACTTGGAAATAACTTTTATCCAGGCTCATGGGTTTACTGAGTTATTGCATGCAAGAGTATCGAAATAATTTAATTCAGACACTAGCTTTAATATAATCTAACATGCATTAAATAAAATAAAAAACTTCCATCCCATTCTCATTTGTGTTGACTTAAAATACTCCCCCAAGGTTTCCCCATAGCGCATGACTTAATTTATATTTGTACCTTGTGATATCTATCCAAATATAGTAAACCATTAAAATATTTTGTTTATTGTATCATATCTTATTATTGTTTCAGATCTAATCTTCCAAGAACATGAAGATGTTACAACAGATGGTGACACTGTAGAACTAGAACCGTTTAGTCGTGTTGTTTTAGTGTTGGAATCTAATCCTACCGTTGAATTTCAAAACATCGTTGAAAAATAACAAAAATGGTTTAATTAGTACAATGGTTTAGATTCTCCGATGCGTTTAGAAACGAATTTCCCGTTCACTTATCTATGGCATTTAGAAATTGGACAAGCCGTTGAACTTCCCGAAATGCGTTGAAAAATGGTTTTCCCGTTTAAATATCTAGGGCATTTAGAAATTGGACAAGCTGTTGAATTTCCCCGTGAGGCATTTAGAAATGAACTTCCCGTTATTAGATAAAACTTTTAATTTCCCGCTAGCCGTTTTTCCGATCGGTTCATTTTGATTACGATTATAAAGGTGAATATAAAAAAATGCGCACACATCACGCCTTACCGTGTCCGTAGTATTTATTATCCATTAGCCTATACAGATAGTATTCCACCATTGACAAATACTTAAAAAATCGGTAAGTCATGTCCCAGAACTCGGTAAATCACAGGTTTAAATGCATCTTCATTAAATCACAAATGCGCACACATCACGCCTTACCGTGTCCGTAGTATTTATTATCCATTAGCCTATACAAATAGTATTCCACCATTGACAAATACTTTAAAAAAAAACGGCAAGTAAAATATGTCCCAGAACACGGTAAATCACAGGTATAAATGCATCTTCATTAAATCACAAATGAATTATCGCAGCATTCCACGTGTACACGTCGCCAGAATCAACCCCAGAATCGCAGTGGGATAAACTCGCGAGAGTTAAACATGTACTGGCGCCAAAAAAATCACTGTGGCCCAATACATTTCGAGGATAAAAGTTCACAAATTCGACCAATCAAATAATTAATGTTAATAACTAGGGAAATTTATGACTCAAGTGTATGTTCAAAGGCATGCTTTTGTATTATACTCAGACATGTAAACCACAGGTGGGAATTAATAAAACAATAGCATTCGAACAATCAAAGAATTAATCCATGTATACTGTACTAATGAACAATATGGTTTCGTGTGGCACCCAGACGTGTGACAACACGTGGGAATTAATACAATAATAGCATTCGACCAATCAAATAATTAATAAATACTGTAATAACGGACATTTGGGACTCGATATAAACGACAGTTGGGACTTTTAAGAATTTATGTAGAAATATTAATAACTTTATCTTTTTTCGTTTAAGATGATGGCCGAAGACAGATTATGAATAATAATAAAGAAATGAAAACATTATTAGTTGTATTTTATTTATATCAGTTGTCTGTTAATATTCAATTGATAAGAAAAACACGGCTGATACCTGTCTATCTGGGTACTATTTATATTAAAAAGTTGCTGATGAATTTATAAGAAATAGGCCAAGGCAAAACACAAAAAAAATAATTATTAACATGAACTACACGTGGTTAGTAAAAGGCTCAACCAAACGATAAAACATTAGTTGCACTTACGGTTCTTTGATAATCATAGTTTCCCAAAAAAGTTGTATAAATTTGTTAAAAACGAATAATATGCTGATGAATTAATTTGAAATTGACATACACAAAAACAAGCCCCTAGAAATTGTTAACGATAATCCGTAAGTTGCGCGTTGCCGTTGACATGCATTCCTCGACAAGCTTGTCGTAGATGGCAATACCAACCGATAAATTAAGTGTGTAGAAAGCAAGGTTTTTCTCCGGGAAAATAGAAGAAATGGCACTGATCACGGCGGGTTTAATTAAAGCAGATTAACTGATAATCCCGATGTTATTGTAGTATGTTATTGTGCAAAGAAACCTAGCGGTTCTTTGGTGGATGAGGGAAAACGCGAGTTGTCAATTAACGAGAATGGCGGCCGTGTGTTGATTGCAATTATCCTGTTTCACGAAAAAACATTAGCAGTGATCGGTTAATCAAGCTCGTTTACTTTTTGAAAAAGAAAAACAACGAAGTATTACTAAATATACTTGAGTCCCAAACGACGTATACTAAAGTTCCAAACGTCGTATACAAAAGTCCCAAACTTCGCGGTCATATTGTTTTGAGTCCCCAATGACGCAAGTCCCAAATGACATGTTATTCTCTATAGCTGGTTTGAAATAGGTTTATTTATCGTGCGATTCCACGACAGTGATATCGTTGTCGAATATCATCGGCTAATACAGCATTCCAAAAAAAAAGATTCATTTTACACGGTTAAACTCGCAGATTTTACTCGCATATATTGAAAAATAACAAATATCAAACAGGCTTTTAAATATTAAAATAAACAGAAATATGGCTGTACCGATACATTACTTCATCAATATGTTCGACATTTTTAAGACTTGCATCGATCGACTACTTCAAACTCATTCAAATAACGAAAAATTTCAAAAGTTTACACACATGGTCTTACCGTGTGCGAAAGTTTTGTCAACGAAATAGCCATTTCCATTCTGTCAAATAAGTCACACAATGCATTTTAAATTAATAAATCACACCTGAACAAGTAATATATCTTCGGGTTTAAATCACAAATGAATTAAATGCCTTCATGTCCTGTTTTCAAGCATATTTTGCCAAAAGTCACCGTTAACCTTGCTGAACATTAACACGTAGGATAATACCTTGATGGCCTTTTCAATTAAATTCGGCACCAAAGATTCTGAGTCAATGCATCTGTCAGTCAAGATTCCTAATTAATTACGTGAATTAAAACGTGTCATCAAAAGAAATTGTAAATTGACTAAAATAGAAGCCCCTTTAACAACTTATTATTACCATGTCGTATTCTTGTAAACAGTACTTTTATTCTGAATTGTCAGTAAATTATCGTTATCCAAAATAATTGACCTTATTACTAACAACGGTAATGCATGCTTTTTTTGTGAGGGAATTTCCTTTATACCCGGTACTCTTTGATGTGTTTTCTTTGATGCGTGCAAGTGTCGCCTTAGTTATTATTAATAATCTAAATTCTGTACTGATAAGATTTCATTCATAAGAACTTCTTGTTAGGTGTTTTAGTGAAACCGTCTTAAAAAGAATATTAATAGGATGATTATTGGAGACCGAACATGATTATTATTTAGTATATTAATCGTCTAATGTATAAATACGGTAAGCAGTTTGTGCGTTGCATTTATTAAATTCAAGTATAAAAAAGAAATGTTTACTACTTTTGGCCAGACTGTGTAATATCAATATGGAGATTTCTAAAAAAAATTCAATGCACACAGTTTGCTTCTTGTTATTAAATGATCGTAGCTAATTCTCGTTCGGCGGATATTTTTATAAAAAATAATTGTTCTTTTATCCGCGCACCGTTGGTTTTGATCAAATCGTGTAATTATGTTTCTTCATTAGCCCAGTTGGAACAGAACAGTAGGACGTTTAAACCCATTTCATTCATTAATTCGTGTTTCACCTTTATTTCAATTTCTTTCAAACACACTTAGAAAAAGAAACTAATCTTGTGCATATTCTAATTATCGCTCGTCAGGCACTTTTATAAATTTAGCGTAGCCTTTGGATTTGATCAAATTGTTTTACCTTTATTTCAATTTCTTTTAATCTGATTTAAACAACATAGTAAGGTACAAATCAATTTGGGATAAGAAGTAAAGTACGAAACCGCTCATGTTAGGTACGAATGAACTAAGTACGAAACAGCTGACATTATGGACTTTTCACATTTTGGTCAGCCGATTGTTGTTTTGAATCTAGTGATGAGTCATAAATGTCGTCACACGTCTGGGTGCCATACGAAACCATATTGTTCGTTAGTACAGTATACATGGATTAATTCTTTGATTGTTCGAATGCTATTGTTTTATTAATTCCCACCTGTGGTTTACATGTCTGAGTATAATACAAAAGCATGCCTTTTAACATATTATACACTTGAGTCATAAATTTCCCTTGTTATTAACATTAATTATTTGATTGGTCGAATTTGTGAACTTTTATCCTCGAAATGTATTGGGCCACAGTGATTTTTTTGGCGCCAGTACATGTTTAACTCTCGCGCGTTTATCCCACTGCCATTCTGGGGTTGATTCTGGCGACGTGTACACGTGTAATGCTGCGATAATTCATTTGTGATTTAATGAAGATGCATTTTATACCTGTGATTTACCGTGTTCTGGGACATATTTTACTTGCCGTTTTTTTTAAAAGTATTTGTCAATGGTGGAATACTATTTGTATAGGCTAATGGATAATAAATACTACGGACACGGTAAGGCGTGATGTGTGCGCATTTGTGATTTAATGAAGATGCATTTAAACCTGTGATTTACCGAGTTCTGGGACATGACTTACCGATTTTTTAAGTATCTGTCAATGGTGGAATACTATCTGTATAGGCTAATGGATAATAAATACTACGGACACGGTAAGGCGTGATGTGTGCGCATTTTTTTATATTCACCTTTATAATCGTAATCAAAATGAACCGATCGGAAAAACGGCTAGCGGGAAATTAAAAGTTTTATCTAATAACGGGAAGTTCATTTCTAAATGCCTCACGGGGAAATTCAACAGCTTGTCCAATTTCTAAATGCCCTAGATATTTAAACGGGAAAACCATTTTTCAACGCATTTCGGGAAGTTCAACGGCTTGTCCAATTTCTAAATGCCATAGATAAGTGAACGGGAAATTCGTTTCTAAACGCATCGGAGAATCTAAACCATTGTACTAATTAAACCATTTTTGTTATTTTTCAACGATGTTTTGAAATTCAACGGTAGGATTAGATTCCAACGCTAAAACAACACGACTAAACGGTTCTAGTTCTACACATGATATGTCAACTGGGGATACTGACGCAACAGAAATCTTTACAGAATCTGACAAACAGTACGTTTTATTTATGGTTCTAGTTCTAGGTTTATTAAATAATCAAATGTAATTTTATATAGCACTATCTGTGGTCAATATGACATGTGAATCAAATAGTAGAAGTTCACACAGGACACTTTCCAATAGTATGAAACACTAACCTTATTCAAGAAGGGTATAATGTGTTCTTTATTGTATGAATAGTTTCACCCCCCAGACATTTAACTTTGTACCATAAAACTTGCTAACATGCATATCCTTTTTCAACCTGATATTAGTATATTTAATGGGAATTCATGATAAGTAATCTGTGAAAATTTGATTATAATTTTTTTTTTTTAAAGTAGATGCTATAGGAGATTGTATTTATTTAAAGGGACAATAACACTCTTGCTGGTTTGACAGGTCCAGAAATATTTTTTAAGCCTTATTCTAACTACAAGATGTTTAAAGGGACAGTCCCGATAAGAACAGAGTCTCAAAATTTAAAGTCCGAGTATTTGTGAAATTTATGGACCAAAATATAAAAGCATGGTGTATTTACATTGTCTGAAAATTTCAGCTGAAAATATTGAGTCGTTTGGCCGTGAACGTCAACACTGCTTATCCGGACACGTAACCCTTTTAAGATTTCGGGTCATTTTTCTCATTGGGTGACCTGATAATCGATTTACGTTTCTTGAGAGTTCTATACAGTGAATGACCCATGTACTGTACTTGATAACAAAAGGTAAATTTCATCTACATATTGTTTTTATAGAAAAAAGTCTGGTTTTATCCAGATACTGTATAATACAAAGGTCTTCATTTCCAGATGCATATTGTCAGGTTTAAGTTATTTACAAGCGTATAACAAATATCGAGTTAGTTGATCGGCCTTAGATAATGGATTTTAAATGATTTTAACACAAAATTAGGCAGTTTTATTCCCAAAAAAGTTATCGGGATTGACCCTTTAAGTGTCCTAACTGTTGTGTAAATTTTCAATTACAACCTATCTTACTTGTCCAGAGGTTTCGAAATTATGTTTAAATCCAAGTTGCATTTGAAAGTGCTTACGTAAGGCTTTTCAAACCATGTTACGGCATGTAGTTGAATTTTTCCAATTTTTAAAATTTGGTGTGTTAAGATGAAATTTGTATCATTTTTTAATTGAAATATTGTAAAATAGTCAAATTGTTGACCAGAATAAAGATTGGAACATATTCAGTTACAACAAGAGTGGTATTGGGGCTTTAATAAAACCAATGGTATTTATTCAATCGTATGCTTACTTAAATCAATATATAATTACAAAGTTTTAATTTAAATCCAGCTATGTAGTATAAAAAAACAATTCTATTTAAGGGAGTTTGATGAAGCAGCGTTTTACCAAAGTTCATCTGAAACAGATGAGAAAGATTTGGAAGAAATTTCAGACAAAGATTCGGAAGAGATACAAGACAAACGTAAAGTAAAAGCAAAAGTAAAACGTACACCGTGGAATGATACAGAACTATCAGAATTGGTGAAGTATTTTCAGGCCTATTTTAGAACCAAGACCTGTCCACGAAAGAAAGCAATCGAATTAGCAAAAAAACAAAGTCGTGCTCGAAAAGGGAAACTTTGGATGAGGTCAAATGACAAAATAGTAAAAAAAATCAGTGCGATGAACCATAAAAAGTAAAGTTGGTTAAAGATATAGTTGGTGATCTTTGTTTTTTTTTATTTTACTGAATTAAGAAGAAATACTTGTGCAAGAAAGCACCAATTTTATTTTTTTAAATTTGCAAAAATAAATTTCATACTAGAACCTTAAAACAGTATCATGAAAGATATCAATTTAGGAAAAAAACAAAAGTTGTGTTCAAAAAGAGAACATTTGAGCGAGCATGTCAAAAGACAAAATAAAAAATCAGTGCGGTGAACCATAAAAAGTAAAGTTGGTTAAAGATATAGTTGGGGATCTTTGTTTTTCTTATTTTCCTGAAGTTAGAAGAAATACTTGTGCAAGAAAGCACCAATTTTATATTTGTCCATACCAGAACAAAAAATTGTACCATGGATAAAATATGCAAAAAGCTAAGTTGTCAAATAAAAATGTATTTGTATATATATATTGTATTTTTTTGGCCTGCTTTCTTTGTAGTGATATATTAAGTCAATTATTAGCACGTTTTTTTCAAGTTGCTTATGGATTTACTGGCCCAGTTCCCTCTTGCAAGTTTTGCAGGATGGTCCTCTGACCTAGTTGGTTAGATGGGCCAAAAAAAATGCCCTCCTGTATATCATTAATAGCATAATGGATCCCTTGACATGTGGAAATCCAAACAAGAGTATCGATCAAAGTTAACATCATGATATATTGCCTTCATAATCAGCATGAATACTATGCAGAAAAGTTCCCATGCAATGCAAGATTAAATAAGGCATCGGTGCCTGTAGTGTATGTGATGTGGGATGAAAGTAGAGTTGTCCAACAACCATAAGATTCAGGAATGTGTCAAACGAAACGAACGCCTTGCTTATATACATCTCGCTTTAGTACTTGGCATTATATAAAAAAATATTTCATTGCTGTATAATTTTTAGCATGTTTAAGACCATGCCAAATCTTTAACAAAAGTGGCAGACCATCTCATAACAGAATGTCTCTCCACTTTATGCCAATGCACATGTTCAAGGTTGAGGTTAAAACACACAAACCAGTTGGTTTATGGACATCCTTTTGGATGGATGCAAACCACTTGTTTGATGGACACCACAGTCCACCTTTTTGGATGGACGTGCAAACCACTTGCTTCATAGACTTATAAGCCAAATGTTTCATGGACAACAAACCAACCACCTTATTGGATGGACGTGCAAACCACTTGCTTCATGGACTTACCACAAGCCACATGTTTCATGGACAACAAACCACCTTATTGGATGGACGTGCAAACCACCTTATTATTGGATGGACGTGAAAACCACTTGCTTTGTGGAGTAGAAGCCACATGTTTCATGGACAACAAACCACCTTATTGGATGGATGTGCAAACCACCTTATTATTAGATGGACGTGCAAACCACCTTATTGGATGGACATGAAAACCACTTGCTTTGTGGACTACAAGCCACATGTTTCATGGACCGCAAACCACCTTATTGGATGGACGTGAAAACCACTTGCTTCGTGGACTACAAGCCACATGTTTCATGGACCGCAAACCACCTTTTTGGATGGACATTCAAACCACTTAACTATCAAATCGTTAGAACACCTAGTTTTGCCACATTATATCACAAGCCACATTGGTCATTTTAGCCACATAGTTATAAGCCACTTTGATACTTTCCCGTTGGTACGTTCGGACGTCTGTCCGTCCACAATTGTTTGTGGACTCTCTACAGGTCACAATTCTTACCCGATTTCGACGAAACTTAAAAAATATAGGTTTATCCCCCAAAGATCTCGGCTGCTTTCGATATTGGCACGTATCGGATCAAAACTTCATGGATTATGGCCCCTGATTGTACGAAAAATCACGTTTTTAGCTTGTGGACCCTATAGAGGTCACAATTTTGAACTGATTTTGATGAAACTTGACATGCATGTTTATATCCCAAAGATCTTGGTTCCTTTCGATATTTGCGCCTATCGGAACGTAATTTCCTGAATTATGGCCCCTGATTGTCCGAAAAATCACCTATTTTAGCTTGTGGTACCTCTGGAGGTCACAATTATTATCCGATTTGAAAAACCGTTTGATTATATCACCGTTACACCCTAAGGATGGTTGAGTTCAAATTTCGGAAAAATCGGACCAAAATGGCCGCCATTCGTACACGAATACTGTTAAAAAAAGGTATATTCAGGTTGTGTACCCTGTAGGGATCACAATTTTAATTTGATTTTGATGAAACTTGAAATGCATGGTTATAACCCAAAGATCTTGGTTCATTTCAATATTTGCGCATTTCAGATCGTAACTTCCTGAATTAAGAGGGATCACGGTGGCTAAGTGGATAAGGCGCTGGTTCGCTAGCCTGGAGGTCGAGTGTTCGATCCCTGCATTGGCCGAGAAAGTTCATCTCGATTTTCCGGCGTGATTTCCACTTGTCAGTGATGCAGAAGGAGGGCCTGACAAGGACAGCTGCCTAGTCGTTCGGATGGGACGAAAAACCGAGGTCCCGTGTACAAATTGGAGTGCACGTAAAAGATCCCTTGGCAGTTGGAATTCGATATAAGAGTAGGCCGTAGTGCCGCTGCCCGGGCAAAATTTCCCTCATAGCACACTGTTGGCGTATGCCCGTCTTCAATTGGCCCAGGTTAGGTGCTTAAGCGTAGGACGTTAAACCCCATTTCATTCATTCATTCATTCCTGAATTAAGGCCCCTAATTATACGCAAAATCGTCTTTAATTAGCTTGTGGTCCCTCTGGAGGTTACAATAATTATCCGATTTAAAAAATCTTTTGATTATATCACCGTTACACCCTCAGAAAGGTTGAGTTCGAATTTTGGTAAACTTGGACCAAAATTGTCATACAAAATGGCCGCCATTCGTACGCGAATACTGTTAAAATATGGTATATCAAGGTTGTGGACCCTGTAGAGATCACAATTTTAATTCGATTTTAATGAAACTTGAAATGCATGGTTATAACCCAAAGATCTTGGTTCCTTTCGATATTTGGGCATATCGGATTGTAACTTCCTGAATTATGACCCCTGATTATACGCCAAATCGCCTTTGTTTAGCTTGTGGTCCCTCTGGAGGTCACAATTATTACCCGATTTAAAAAATCGTTTGATTATATCAACGTTACACCCTAAGGATGGTTGAGTTTGAATTTCGGAAAAATTCGGAACAAAATTGCCATACAAAATAGCCGCCGCATGTACGCGAATACTGTTATAAAAAGGTATATCAAGGTTGTGGACTCAGTATAGGTCACAATTTTGATTCAATTTTGATAAAACTAAAATGCATGGTTATAACCCAAAGATCTTGGTCCCTTTCGTTATTTGCGCATATCATATCGTAGCTTTCTGAATTATGGCCCCTGATTGCCCGAAAAATCGCCTATGGTCCCTCTGGAGGTTATGATTATTATCCGATTGAAAAAAAGCTTGACTCTATCACCGTTACACCATACCGAAGGTTGAGTTTGAATTTCAGGGAAATCGGACCATAATTGCCAGACAAAATGGCCGCTGTTTGTACTCTAATAGTGTTAAAATATGGTATATCAAGGTTGTGGAATGTGGACCCAGTATAGGTCACAATTTTGATTCGTTTTTGATGAAACTTGAAATGCATGTTTATAACCTAAAGATCTTGATTCTTTTCGATATTTGCGCATATCAAATTGTAATTTAATGAATTATAGCCTTTGATTGTAGGAAAAATCACTTTCGGTTTTGCTTGTTCTCTAACCATCTCTCGAAAATGTGGGCGTATCCTGCCTGGCAGTGCCAGCTTACTATCTTTTGTTAAGGGGTTGCCGAATAATGTCAATACTCAATAAATTTATGTGCTCTAATAGTGTTAAAATATGGTATATCAAGGTTGTGGAATGTGGACCCAGTATAGGTCACAATTTTGATTCGTTTTTGATGAAACTTGAAATGCATGTTTATAACCTAAAGATCTTGATTCTTTTCGATATTTGCGCATATCAAATTGTAATTTAATGAATTATAGCCTTTGATTGTAGGAAAAATCACTTTCAGTTTTGCTTGTTCTCTAACCATCTCTCGAAAATGTGGGCGTATCCTGCCTGGCAGTGCCAGCTTACTATCTTTTGTTAAGGGGTTGCCGAATAATGTCAATACTCAATAAATTTATGTGCAGGATTTTTTTTATATAGTTAATATAGGCCTATATATGAAGTTTGTTTTTTTTTTTAAATTCTGTTGGGTAAATCCAACAAACTACAGTACAATGTGCTGGATGTTTTTTTTCATATAGGCCTAGCCTATATATAATTTATAAAGGTAATTTTTTTTTCTTTAAAAAAAATGCTATTGGGTAAATCCAACAAACTACAAATGGACTATTTATTTATTATAATTGGTTTTTTTTCTTAAATAGTAGGCCGAATATGTATAAATATTTCAATTTTGTATAGGCCTACTATTGACATATTCGGCAACCCCTAAACAAAAAACTAACGAGGTCTGCCGAATGCGTCTATTTGTGTGACCGTTGACCTCAGACCGTCATGGTTTCTCGGACATAATGGATATTGTCGAAAATAATGTAAATATTGGAAACAATTGGCTATGATATCGTTTTGTGGGAGTATTTTTTTAAATCAAAACGACTAGATTGAAGAAAAAACATATCTGAGTGGATCTGCAGAGGTTTGATTGCCTGACATTACGAATTGTGGGAAAAAAACGAGTTGAAGCGAGAGCAGGTAAAGTCGAGTCTTGAAAAGGCATTGCATTCCTGTTCTTTTTTATTATATTATTGCCTGGTACGACATGGTGTATGCATATATATACGGATAGAAGGTCAGATTCCTGTGGTCTTACACAAACCCTGACAGACGGTACCTGTAGACTTGTACAGGCAGCTTCAAGGTTTTTGACACCCATAGAAGGGTTGATATTTCATAACAGACCACGCCCCCCTCCCAAAACGTGTGACGGACAGACAGACAGATGGACAGTCAAACCCATTTTAATAGTCCCCTGCTTTCTTCTAAAGGCGGGGGACAACGAGACATTTTAGATAATATAACACTGTCACAAGGAGGAATCCTATTAAAATTCAGAATATTTTAATGTACATGTATGTCTTGGCCAAATTTAAATACCCATTCACCTTTTTACTTTTGAAAAATTTCTGTACAGAGTATATTATAGATTCTTTGTAACTATGTCTTATCATTTATTGGCAATGCTTATTGATTTGGCATGGATGAATTTTCTTTTGTTGGACATATAGAGAATATGACATGTTACATGATTATGATATAGTCTATAATTCCTTATATTTATATTTTTAGATTTCTTATAGTACAAGTCTTATTCTTTTTTTCATTTTTAGATTTCATTTAGAACAAGGTAATAAACCCAAGAGGGAAATAAAACAGTTAGATCGTATTGTACAAGTTTATAAACCAAAAGATTATGTCTCCAGTGTAAGTAGATTATCATCACACATTTCTACACTTTCAGTACCGTACTTAAATCCATGATACGGAAGCTGCAAATCAGAAATTATTCCTTACAACAAATATAACTAGAACTGCGAAGCAGTAATGACGGGTTTCACCAGTGCCATTTTACCCTTGAACTTATTCACTTCCTGTGCCACAATACCCTTGAACTTATATCACTTACGGTATCAATAGACCTGATAAACTGATTTCCACATAAACATTGCAGCAGTGATATAAAATGGACCAGGATCAATCAAACCCAGCAATATCAATTTCATTAATTTATACATGTGTTACCATGTGTTATATATGTCAAATAATGAGCCTGACAAAATATGTTACTGACTTACCGTTAAGTTAATTAACTTTCTAATGGGAAATTAAAATGCGAAAAAAAATCTAAAAAAATGATCCTGACAAAATTGGTTATTTCTCGACAAGGGACGATGCTAGAAGCAATTTTGGGACATCCATATGATCGTATTGATTCAATCTCTATGTCCATTGGAGTCAAATATAATGTTCAACGAATAATAAATATAACTCACTTAAAAAAATTGTTGGTTTTAAAAGGCTAAAGATACAGTTTTTGCCAAAATGACATTACTTTTGGTGATAATGAAAATGTGGAATTAATTCCATGAAAACATAAATGGCATAAGGCATCACATGGTGAAAAAATTTTGAAAATCGAATAATAATTGCCACTATCATAGATCAAGAACCGTGAAAAGTGACTTGTAGAAAATCGTCGATTTATCTGCAACCGTACAATCGAGAACCCATTTTATGGTATCTGTATGATGTATGGGTTCATTCTATTTGTTGATTTGAATCAAATATCATAATTTTATAAAACATTACAAATAAGGATCATTTGAATAAAATATCTGTTTCAAAGGCTAAAAATACAGTTTTTGCCCAAATGACTTAATTTCCAATCACAGTGTAAATGTTAAAATGGTTTGACCTGTCCAAATTGGCAATTAGCAAGCAAATGGTAAAAAAAATTAAAAAACAGAATGATATTCTGTTCACAGGCTAAATAACATAAAATGTGACCCATGCAAAATTGACTTTTTCTCGGCAACTGTTTATATAACAAATGCGTTAAGGTTTAGTCCTTAATGGCCCCCTAATTAAAGGTGTTAAGGTTTAATTGCATTTGATTATTATCTTTGTTTTGCATATTCTGTATATAATATTTGCCCACAATTCACACATTTGTATCATTTGCTTGATAAAGCAAGAGTATCCTTCTCGAGATGTTGCTTAGTATCAAACTCAGTTATTGTGTATCCATAAAATTGTACTTTGTGTTAATATGTTCAATTACTTAATGCTAATCATACTCATAGAATTATTTTGCACAATTTAAGTTTGAAGAAAATAGAAAGAAAAAATCTGAGTCAAAGAGATCAAGAGCTGATAAAGATAAAGTTATGGATATGCTGTTTTCTGCGTTTGAGAAACATCAATATTACAATGTACAAGATTTAGTTAGAATAACCAATCAACCTATAGTAAGTAATACATTTATTGGTGTTTTATCACCCAGAAAAATATTCTACGAATATAAGTCTGGATCTGTTGTCAACATTTGAAAATAATAGGTCACTGAATAGATTATCCAGTCTTTTACATTATTATAAATAAAGTCTAAGGGAGGTAACTAGTCTTAAAACAAAATGTTCACACCAATGAAATTAATTCAAGAATGTCATTTCCAAAATATTCCTTTTGATTGCATGCCAGTTTAATCGCCAACACTCTTTTTCTTTAGACGCCCTCATTTTCATGCTGACATATTATGCCGTCGCCCCTGTCCGTCCATACACACTCTGTTTGTGGACACTTTTACAGGTCACAATTTTTATCTAATTTTAACGATACTTGAAATATAGGTTTATCTCCCAAAGATCATGGTTCCTTTTGATATTGGCATGTATCGAACAGTAACTTCATGGATAATGGCCCCTGATTGTACGAAAAATCGCCTTTTTTATAGCAAGGGGACACTCTAGAGGTCACAATTTTGATGAAACTTGAAATGCATTTTTATAACCCAAAGATCTTGGTTCCTTTTGATGTTCACGCCTATCGGATCATAACTTGAATTATGGCCCCCGATTGGCTGAAAAATCGCCTTTTCTGATAATTACTTCATGGGTTGTTACACTTGATCAGTTTTTTTAAATGTCCCATTATCTACATGTACAAAAGAATAAATTATATGTGAAAACCTTTGCAGACTACTCAAATGACATAGCTGATGTAAGTGTATGTTTCATTGGTTGGCAACCTGTCTTTAGATAGTGTGTATGTCTTCCACTCTGAAATTGTATTATTATTAAAAAAAATTCTCTTCTTTCTTTCAGCCGTATGTCAAGGAGATATTGAAAGAAATCTGTACATACAACATGCGAGCTCCACATAAAAACATGTGGGAATTAAAACCTGAATATAGACATTATAAACAGTCCTGATTTAAAACGAACTTTAAAAGTGGAGTATCAGCAATAACTTATGATTTAGTTAAATCTACTCACCTGTGCATTACATTGAAAAATCACAAATTCCTTATAAGTAATATAAGGGGTTTATCAGAATTATATTTTCTTTCCTTATGAACAAGTAACTTTAAGAGATTGTTTGATAGGGACACAACCGAATCTGGCCTACGTTATTTATATTCAAGATGTTTTTAAGTTAAAATATTTGTATTTGCCATCTTGTTATTTCAGAGTTATACATTATATTTATTAATATAGTGCAGCATTGGACTTAGGATTTCAAATTTGGCCGGATAAGAAATAAAGAGAAGACACATGTTTCTATCAAACATGACTGTCAACTCTTTGCTTGTTTGCTTAAAATGGGGATATCCATTAATTAATTATTCAGTGAATGAGAAGAGGAATTAAAATTGTCATTAACATATCTTTTGTTTTTAAAACATTAATCTTAATGCAGGTTTGGAGAATTAAACCAGAAGAGACAATTGTGAATATTTCTTGTAAATTTGGAGTAAATAATGTTTATTTTATTAAGATAAGTAATAAATGTGTACAAGACTATATAACATTATTTATGTATGGCTGTATTGTGTAGATGATGAGATCTTTTCCAAAATGGGGCCCATAGTTAATTGGTTGGTTATATAAATATTTTGTGTATCATAAAAGTAACAGGCCAACATTTCAGATGTTGTAACAGTGGTGTGCAGGAATTGGGGTAGAGGGGGTGACAGCCCCGGGTATTAATGTCGGGGTTGGGCATGCTATCATAGAGTGAAATTAAATATAGAAAGTTTATTTCATCTGTTTTTTACATATTTAAACTGTCTTCCTTTCTCACATTTCTCAGTATTATACTTGGGTCTTTGGTGCATACAATCAAGGGGTTAGCCCTGGCCATCATCTAACGTCTGCAAACCACTATGTGTAACCAATAATCAAGTCACCAAGTTAGTAAAATGTATGCAAATTGAAGATCAAAATGTATAGATATAATGCATGTTTATAACTAAGTAATCAAAACTGTAAGTTTGTACATCAATAATGCATCTTTAAACAAGTTTTAGAAGAAAGTGTCTCCAAATCACACTGTTTCATCACTCAAATTAAATATGTTTATAGACTTTTGCATCCGACCAGATAACAATGTAATTAAAGTAAATAAATACTTTATCCTAACGATTTTCAACATTTTAACAATATAAGAATCCTAAACTCATCAAATTTGTTGGGTTATTTGTAGGATTAAAGCGCCAGTAGAGACGGACATTGGGAATCTTTTGATCCATTCATGGGAGAAACAAAAACATGACTATGTTTTTTGCTTCTTTAAGAGAAGCATAGCTAATCCCGCTATTTACGCAGGGATTACTGAGAGAAACCAAATCATATACAGGCTACATACAGGTCACTAATTATTTCCCCATTTACTTTGATGTTAATTCATGTCTCTTAGACTGGCTCGTTTTCTTCCACAGATGGAGCACCATGTGGCAAACTCTTGCCCAAAAGCATGTATGAGGTTCACCATGAAAAACTTGAGATACGCAAGCTGGAAGTAGAGACAAGTGAACATGCAATTTCAACGTATCAAACCTCACAACTCTTGTATACTTCTGCCTCAAAATCATGAATATACACCAAAACCTAGCAGAAAATGCATTTTCAAACCCTTTTTTTCGATTCCAGATCAGAAAGTCAACAAAAATCACCATGCAAAAGGGTGGGAAAGGGAGAGAGAGACTAAAAAAACTTTGTCGCTTGTTTCGTGGTTGACGTTTCGTGGTTGACGGACCAGGATTTTTGGTGATCTGTGTCCTACATGAATATAGGGGTGAAACTTCAGGTATCACCAAAAGGCTTTTTTTATTTGCTTCCCATGTGTTCTGGCAACATGACGGTGAAAGAAAATCAAAGAACTACAAAATTAAGGCTCTTAAGTATACATGCTGTTTTATGTACAGTGGTGTATCTCCAGTCCATGGGCCTTTTGTGCAAAAATTTTAAAATCTTTCTTATTAGTATTAGAGGCAGTATTTGAGTTTTGTGAAAAACATGACAAGTTGCAAACAAACTACTCATAATTGAATTTTTTTTCAAAAAAATAAAAATTTTACAAAATTTACATGTAGCATCTTTCAAAATACCAATAATTTTCTACTTTTATAAATATCCAGATTGTCAAGAAATATGTTTACATAATCTGAGGACAATATGCAAACAGAAAGATTGCAAAAAAGTTGCATTGATTTATACTAAAACATGTATCCCTACCCATGAACATGCCACAGATTTCATCAATCTAATCTTTGGTAGCACAACTAACATTATCAAACGAATCTGTCTAACAGCTGTTTTACCATCCCTGGCTAACATATGTGTTTAGAAAGTAAAATAGGTGCAATATTAATATGAATTATGGTTTAAAATAGGCCTTGGTGATTGGTGAATGACAAAAATGTAATATTTAGTCTATGATCACTCCTCTCTAAGAAAACGGTCAAAGAATACACTTTCCAACACTTCAAACCTCATAGACGTCATACAATGAGTTCGATATAAGGGTAGGCCGTAGCGCAGCTGCCCGGGCAAAATTTCCCTCATAGCACACTGTATGGCATATGCCCGTCTACATTTGAATAGGAAGTGCCGGAAAAGGTAAGAATACTGCTTTTTTATTGACTATTTGAGATCAAACTAGCCATAATTTGGGATAACCGTTGGCCGAGTGTGAATTTGGGATGTAAATGTTAACATTTCGTTCACTATGATGTCAAAACATATTTGGGTCTAAAAATTAAGGCCAACTCAACTGCAGATTTGGTGTAAGGTCCCAAGATGTAAACAGGGCTGACCCTAACCACAGACGTAGGCCTGGCCCTAACCATACCCCACCCCACCGCTCCCTTACCACCACCACCAACACTCATGGAACATGGATAGGTCCCACACCAGACGTCCTCTCCTTCCGACGCCTACTCATCTACCAATGGAATGGAAATAGCTCCTGAACAGATTCCAACCACCACCAGGCTTTCACCAACCAACACCACCTGGATCCCCCTACCAGCGTCAACTATGTCGACAACAAAACCAGCGCCAACCAACTAAACAACAAAACCAGAGCCAACGAAATCGACAACCAAACCAGCGCCAACCAAAACGACAACAAAAACGCGCGCCAACCATCTCCAGACAATGCAGGTATCGTGAAAGCCTTCTTCCAGGTCCTGCAATCCCTCAACCATTGAGAGCCAGGAGAATGGAACACCCACCAGAAAATTTACTTGGAAGATCCAAGACCTGAACAAGTGCGTGAAGCCGGCCACGATGACGCCTACCATAGCCACTACCATTGATGTTACGCGCATGAATAAAGAAACTGAGTTTGCCACTTGGAACTATAATAAAGACAACCAATCGTAGCTAAAAACAAACACATCAGTGTATCTATAGCCACGCATTTCTTCTTGGTGTCTCTGTGTGCTGCCTACAGGTCAAAATTCTAAATGTATAGCCTTTGAATTTGAGATACGTAGGCCTATTCCTTGTAGCCGAAGGACGGCAACTGCATGCCCCGACCCCCTAGGGGCAAGGTTCATGCCCAATTTTTGTGTTTATTGTTTACAGGTCGCATTTCTAATTGGATTAACTTGGTACTTCGCATTTATATTCCTTATTGCCTAAGGGCGCCAGCCATTGATTTTTGTGAATGCCCCGACCGTCAATTTTAGCCTTTAGCGCCACGTTTCTCAACCTTCTCTCACCGCTCACCCCTCAATGAATTTACCCCCAGAGCTTTGAGGGGGTTACTGACTCTGGAGCCGTTTCCAGCGAAGCCGGTCACCGCGAGCGACGTAGGCATGAAGTCCGTCGAGGAGGGTCTGGGGGTAAATAGATTGGTTCAGAATTCATTTAGAAATTGGAGCCCGGAAACGTGATTACCAGTCATTTCAGTCACTCTTCCAGACGTTTCAGAGGAACTTGAAAATGGCATTTTTCTATAGAAGCCACCCGACATGAACCGCGGATCCTTGCACAGGGCTGCACCCCCTGATCACATTGACTTTGAATATGTAAATGAAAACGGATCGAAGTTGAGATTCAATAATCACCAAATTTGTATCTTAATGAAAATACGTTGTTTCCAGTTCAGTGCGAAATTTGCTCCTGGTGATTGTCAAAAACGATTTTCGGGACAGATTTTGAAAATGCTAATCTCATGTCATTTTGGACATTCAGTCTGTTCTGGTATTTAATCTTTATCACAATTCGAGTTTAAAATCCAGATTCAGAAAGGTATGTTGTAACGAACGGCATAACACTGGAAATAGCCAGCGAAAACGTTGACAACTGAAATCTTGAAATGCCACTTCACTTTTCATAGGACTCCACTTATATGAACATTTTTGAAGTTACTGGGAGTGTGGTCATTCACCCCCTGGACGCGAGCCATTCCTCCCTTGACGTTGTCATTTAAATAACAGGGTGGTACCTATTTATAGTGTTCCATATTCAACCCCAGGGGCAGAGACACGCCCAATTTTTGTATTTATCGCCTACAGACTGCAATTCTGAATACATCATCTTGGCACTTTGCGTAGTTATTCCTTATACCGTAAAGACAACAACTATTTATTTTGGTGCATGTCCCGGTCCCTGGGGCGGTGTCACATCCACTCTTTTGTTAATATTTGTTCTGTAAATTTGATAAAACAAACCCAGCGCCCAGCCTTTTTTTTACCTCTTGTCATATTACAGCCATTTCATATTTCAGTCTCTACATTTTAAAAAGTACCATATTCCAGATTTATTATAAAGAATCTGGCAATCCCCCCCCCCACCAAAAAAAACCCAAGTGATTTTCATTTTGTAATTTGTTTGTAAAATGAGACGTAGCTAGATAAGAACGTAAACAATAAATTTTGTGAACTAACAAATAATGAGGTTTATTAAATACAAACCTAAATAAATTTTGGATTTAAAAAATAAAATAAATAAACTTGCTATAATAAGTTTAAAACACATATAAACTTTTAAATACATATTACAAACGTAAAGGGTCTGACACATTATATGGCAAGCTTAATAGCAACATGTATCTCATACTTGTATATTGAAGGATATTATGTCGCCTACAATGACAGTCACATACTTTGCGTAAAGTTAATTTCATAGATTAACAATTACACCACTGATTACATGAACAAGTATTTAAAAATGAAAACAATATGGAATGTTGAATATTATACTCCCTTTGATAAATAAAATGTTTTTGGATAAATGAAAGAATAAAACCATTAAAAGTATAGTCGACACCATGGGATTTCACTCATACATCGGTAGAATTAACAGCAGTTTTCTACTGCAAAACTAACATTTGAAAAACATATACGAGATTCTGAGTTAAATAATTTTGTTGTCAAATGTACAATACAGAATAAATTATTACAAAAAATGACACTGATATCTCAAAATGGTTACAGTAAATTGGAACTATATAGCATAATATAAAATGACTTCCACCTCACTAATTTGGAATATAAAATAAAACATTATCTCCGGAACGTAAATTTAATCAATATATAAATAAATATTAAGGTTAATAACCGGCAGCAATAAGTTGGTCCCTGACATAACAAACTTGACTTGTATTATTGGAGGGCTGCACTTGATCATTGTCATATATTCCTAACACAAAGCCTGAAAAGAGAATTAAAATGATTAAATATTTATGATTGAAGAGAAAACAACATGCCAGGCCCTAACTAACAAACTCAGCCGTTCTACCAATAAAACAAGAATCCTTTCTTCTGGGCGGGTTTAAAAGTGAACACGCCAACTGGGGTAGATCACGGTAACGTTGAAAACAGATTACAGTCGAAATTCCAACGTGTATACTGTTACCTATCATTTCACAAGCTTTAAATTAAAGATTGTGGGTTGAAGGAACTCGTGATTCTGAATTTCGAGAAAGTTCGTTCTTATGCCCTATTGTATAATCTCACCTATTTTGAAAAACAAAACTAGGTATTCATGGTACCAAAGACATGCAGTGTATTTGGAACGATTTTGTTTGTATGCGTTTACCCCATTCATAAGTTGTTTTTACTTCATTCATGAGTTATGTTTACCTCATTCATAAGTTTGTATATGGTTTCCACATTCATAAGTTATGATTGGTTACTTCATTCGTAAGTTATGGTTACCCCATTCATAAGTTTGTATATGGTTTCCCCATTCATAAGTTATGGTTACTTTATTCGTAGTTATGGTTACCTTATTCATTCATAAGTTATTGTTACTTCATTTGTTAGTTATGGCTACTTCATTCATGAGTTATGGTTACCTTATTCATAAGTTTGTATACTATTATGGAATGGTTACTTCATTTCTAAGTTTGTATATCGTTACCTCGTTCAAAATATGTGTTTACCTCATCCTAGTTTGTTGGTGTTTGGATTTTGCTTTTGCTTCAGTGGACTATATTTTAGATAGAGTTTTGATTGCAAGAAGACAAAGATAACATTGTTCCCCAAAATAAAACATTGAGAGAAAAAGATAGGTTGCCAGGTGACGAAACATACATCTATAGCAGCTAAGTGGCCCGACAGTCAACAAGAATTGTCGCATATTTTTTTTCGTTTGTCGGTAATGAAACATTTATACAACTCAAAGATGAAACTCATTAAGTAATTATTAGAAAAGCATTAGAATTTGTGTGGCTTCAAGTTCCGTTCCGTGCTGACGTTTAATATACAAAACATGTAATACCATGGATTTAGTTGGTTATCAAAAATCATTGAAAATCAATACTTGTTCATCTCAAGACCTCAAACTCTATGTTTTTCATTGTTTGTGTGTCAATCTAAAGATCACTTTGCCTGTAAAGCATCTGCAAGATTTTTCGAAGTATTTTAGGGGCGTATAAATACGAAATCAAAACATTCCGAAAATTAAGTTATTATAATTATTATACTTACACGACTTGGCCCTTGCAATCGTACAACCCGCTCCTCTTTGTGTTGATTTGCCGATTACAAATTTTGAACCGGGGTCATTCTTCAATACAAAGAACTTTTTATCGCCAAATTCTAGTTTGCTGACAGCTGTGGCCCCTTTTGCTATGGCATCGTGGACCTTTTTGAAAGACTGTGGATTTATCTGCAGAAGAAAATAGCATACAATTTCAAAAAGACGCATTTGTGTCGATCGCGGGTGGACATAAGCCCCTGCTCAACGTTTTTACTTTTAGATACGTTTTCGTAGCTATATAGTCTACTCGTCTCAGAATGGCCATTTTTTTAAAAAGAAATTACCCTAGAGCAAGTTCTAGATCTCTTACTACAAACGGCCGAACTTAGGCTACTGACTCATACACAAAGAAAATGATTGACAGTGATTTTCCAGCACAGTTTTCCTTTTCAAGTCCTGACAAGGAACAGTGTAAAGCCCCTCGGATTGGACGAAAGGCCGAGGTTCCATCTTTACGTTACCAGTTGCAATTTGCTGAAGAGTAGGAAGACACGCCACTGTACGGGCAAAATTTCCCAGATAGCACACAAGGCACAACATGGCGTATGTCTGTCTTCATTACTCCGGTTAGTACAAAATAGCGGGACGTTAAACCTCATTTCAATTCATTTAGAAAGAAAATGGTCTTCAACTGATATGATATTGGATTCATAGTGATTAAAGAGTCTTAAGCCCACCTTTTTCTTCATAAATGCATCGGTTCCAGCCCATAATTTACCATCAAGTCCATAAATGCCTCCATGCTGGGCACTGCAGTGTTTAACCCCTTCTATTTTTCTAGTTAATAATTGTTGTGACCAGGCATCCCATCCACTCATCCCTGAAAGTGACAAAGAAAATAAAATAATAAACAGACGGTAACTAATCTAAAACACCGAACCTAGAGATTATAAAGATTCGTGATGTCATTATTATTGTTATTAGTGACGTCATGCTTCATCAACTAAAACCGTTCGTGATATTGAAAAACTTATACTTAGACGGTGGCTGCCTTGTCTACTGAAATTGAACAGGTGTTAAAATGTTAAATTTAAAAACAAATCTGAGAATTTCGGAATGGTAAATAACAGCAAATTATCAAAAGTAATAAAAGCAGCTATTATATGGCATATGGTACCTATAGACTAAATAGGAAAAAAAACACACTGAAATGGAACTTAACGAACCTTTCAAATTCACGTCAATGGACACATGGTGTTTACTGCATAAACTATTTGACGCATGTTTATCACACGCAAAATTTGAAATATGTACGTATTTTATAGACCCTCCAGGGCGGCTACTATTGTTGTCCCATTGTGTTGAAACTTGAATGAGTTAAGGATCAAAAGATCTTGAAAGAGAGGGATAAGCCCTATTGATTTTACCCCTTCCCCATCCATCATTTTTCTAGTTACCTAACGTGTCATAGATACACGGACATGAGATGGACTTGAAATAAAGATCGGCTGTTCGTTCAGTTCTATAATCTCGACCATCGCAACCCTAAGATCAGTTAAAATCAAGCCTATTTGTTTTTTTATTGAATAGTTACTTGCGTGCGATAACCTGGAGAAAAGAGTAATTTTATAATAAGTTATGCTATAGACTTATGGCAGGAGGTCACCAGATTTAAAATGTATCGAATGACAATTCGATTAACAATTATACGACACTATTAAAGATGCATTATGTTAGATAATTCAAAATAAATATACATTTCATTCAAATTGAATTTACCCCTTCCCCATCCATTATTCTGAGCGACGTTATCACTCTGAAGTTGTGACAAGACGCGGTCTAGAATGTTTATTATCGTAACAACATAACTTGTTAAATGAGACTTAGCCTCGCTTCTCGATTATTTTAAAATTAAATCTTTAAATGGCAATCGTATTTCAACGGTTACATCCGATGGCACGGATAGATGATTATAGGTTTGTTCGTGTGAATAAGATGTCTAAATAATAATTTACATAACATTTGAAGCTAAAATAATAAAAAAAATAATGCATCTTTAAAGCCATGTCTATTCATTCGGGTGATTTACACAAAATATGTCCGTGGGTGTGTTTCAGGTCGTTCCAGTTTGGTCGATACACGAATACATTATTTATAGACGGCTGTATACACAAATCAACGCGGTTAATATTACATCATTCTTTCCATGGGATTTCTAACCAGATCGAACCAGTGGAAGCCAGATTGATGAGCAATTCGAATCAAATGTTTAATCTAAAAATAGATTGTTTACCCACCATTATGGCCCACCCTAACATGAGCTATGATACTGAAGTGTTATTTTATCTTTATCGGCCATGTTACTGGTGGTTTTTAGCAATACATGCTGGTTATATTTTGGGATTGTTTGACAACCGACTGTAAAAGACCAACGAAAGGATAAGACCATTTCACCCTGGGGAACTACATGATGTTCGATAAGCCCCCCCCCCAAAAAAAAAAATGCAGTGGAGTTGAATTAGTTTATATTGACATTAAATGCTCATACGATCCTTCATAATCTCTATCCAATGTACCACCTAGAAAATAAACACACTGTACAAATCCTTTACCTGAAGTTCTAATTTTACTCATACATACGCACGCATAATTGTTTTGTATAGTTCAAGTTGACCGACACGGATCGTGTATTGCAACAATATCACCTTTATATTTTATAAGACAACGCATATAGTTATATGGATAACAATAGCTATATCCCATGGGTGTTTTCCAAAATTTAAAAGGTCCTGTTCAAAGAATAAATTGTGAGAGTCCAACCCACAAAATTTAGAAAAATCGATGCCATTTTTGGTGAATTCGGAAGTATATCTTGGGTAAAACAAATCATATTCTTTGTCATTACACTGAAAGACATCCATATAAAAATAAAGGGGAACAAATCTGATTGGGCAAGACAAAACTTTTCACATGCGGTATGAATAATACATGTAACAATGATATCAACTCATGATAATGACCAGGAACTTCAGATCTCAGGTCGTGTGTTCAGGGACTCAAGCCCTCATATGTTGGACGATTTAATGCTAGAGACAATCCCACCCCACCCATCTCAGACCTTACGGAATTGATTGACAATTTCATCTGCTTTTGAAATTTACAAGTAAAAGTAGGAGGTTGAAAACCTAATAAAACATTGCTATAACATTCATGGTGATAAGCCTATATTATGCCTATATTTTATTTGCTCTAATTCTGTCCACTGTTTATTCATTATTTGAATATATTAACAACTCGTGAATTCTGAATTGTAAATGACAATATTGAATTATACTGTTTCTATACTTTACTATTTAACATAGGTCTAAAAAATACACTAAGCTTGATATACTTTGTGTTACTATAATTGAGCGTCAACACGTTTTGTTACGTTAAGAAGTTTATTTGAAAATCGTATTAATCTAAAGAGCCTTTCAAATATGATGTTAAATAAAAAAAAAATCCTGTCTTTATGAACTGGTTTTAACGTATTATAATTTTAAATTCAAACTATAACTGTTTACTTACCCATATATGAAGTATGTTATTATTTCCTCCTCTCTACTGATATCTTCTTATAATGTTTAGTATCGTGCGTTCGTTCGTCTCTAGAGTTTAACGTCCACTTGCACCAGGGTTGATATCGTAGACAAGTTCAGTATCGTTAGTTGTATTTTACGTGCGCTTCCACCGAAGTGATATCGCAGACCTTCGGTATCGTAACTGTTACGCGCTTTTATAGTGATCGAGGCAGGATGAGATAGTCCGGCTTTGGAAAGTAACCGCTCAACTCAACATGTTATTACTTAACTTAAAGGTCCATTCATAACCTATTCTAGTAGTCAGTGTATGATTCACACGGTTAAAGAAACACATACCTCTATTGCCGAGAACGCCAGTTGTTTTGTGGAAAACGAAACAACGGATGACACGCCAAAAATACGTGTAGGGCCTATAATTTCTGATCTTCACATGCCAACATACGAAATTTAATCGCTGGCAATTTTTTATTCGCACGTATACAGTGCATGGCCATTTTGCTCAGTAATGCCAGCCAGAATTCATCCTCGGTTACCCAGTGTACACATTCCGTTCTACTCCACTATACCCTGGGTTAATCCATAGGGATTCCACGATTTCAAATTATCTGCCCTGGCTGATTGTGATATTTTTATCGTCCAATCCCAGAAAGCGTTACTTGGAAGGGAAATAAACGAAGGGAAGTAACTCTCATCTTTTTCCAACAAAGAATACCCCAGCATGGCTGCCGAAGTTCGTTATTGCACTCTTTGCAAATATGTAAACAAATTGTATGACGTAAAAAACGTCACTAAAGGGTCTTCGGAAGACTTATTTGTAAACTGTTCTTTGATTGGCTCGTACAGTTTAACTACATTCTGATATTTTGAAATCGTGGAATCCCTATGGATTAACCCAGGGTATAGTGGAGTAGAACGGAATGTGTACACTGGGTAACCGAGGATGGCCAGAATTTGGCTATTTCCTAAATTTGCGTTAAAGTTTAAAATATTTGTTTTAGAACTGAAATTAACTATTTACGGAACCATTAGGGTCAATCAAATGAAAAAAATAATCCTGACTATCTTGTAATAGCAGCATTGAATTCCAGCTGTCAAGGGTTATTTTACGTGCATGTCAACGTGTACACTGGGCCTCGGTTTTTTTTCATTCATCCGAAGGACTAGAAACTGTCCTGCATAATACATGTCAGATGGTTTTTATATTGTTGACTTTTGTAGATCTGTGTGGGTATAAAAATCATACATACCGTAGTTACTCGACACTTGCTAAAAAGCTTCTGTGGGATTGATCTAAATTTTTTACTTCCCAAGAGGTAAATGTGGGTAGCAGTCCTACCACTCATGCCAATGGAAGTTTGTGACAACAGGTGAACATGGTCAATTTGAGGGTTCTGAATTCCAGATTCGATGCTACACGGGTAAATTAGGTGGCTTTCTGTCTTCATTTTCACGGTCAAAGATATTTTTCTAGGCTTTTGATTGTTCAAAATTCAATTTATCGGCTTTAAAGGGGTAGGACATTGGCACCTAAAAGGGGAAAAGTCACCTCTGTTTGAATTTGTTAAGTATGGAATATCAACAGTGATTTTTCAAATTTCTTCATACATGTTTATAGTTGGCCCAAACCGGCAAATTGCATAGACAATTTCTAATTGTCCCCCGCCTTTCGAAGAAAGCAGGGGACTATTAAAATGGGTTCGTCCGTCTGTCTGTCCGTCTGTCACACTTTTTGGGACACAATAACTCTCGTTCTAATTGAGCTAGAATGTTCAAACTTAGTGTAGGTGTTTATTATGCCAATACCTTGATGGAATTCGAAGATGAGCATTTTCCGCTTAGGGTAAGCAGAGATAAGCAATTTGATTGGTTGATGCCTTGGGACACGATAACTTTAGTTCTAATTAAGTGAGAGTGATGAAACTTTGTGTATAGTTTCATTACATCAATACCTTGACTAAGTTCGATAATGAGCATTTTCTGCTCAGGGTAAGCAGAGCGATAAGCAATTTGATTGGTCGAGACTTTGGAACTAAATAACTCTCATTCTAATTGAGTTAGAATGTTCAAACTCAGTGTGAGTGTTTATTAGGTCAATGTCTTGAAGATGAGCATTTTCTGCTTAGTTTAAGCAGAATCAAGAAATTTGATTGGTTGATGCTTTGGGGCACGATAACTTTAATTCTAATTAAGTGAAATAAAGAAACTTGGTGTGTAGTTTCATTACATCAATACCTTGACTGAGTTTATAATGAGCATGTTCTGCTCTTGGTAAGATGGCTGATAAGCAATTTGATTGGTCGAGATTTTGGAACACAAAAACTCTCATTCTAATTGAGTTAGAATGTTCACACTTGGCATAGGTGTCTATTAGGTGAATACCTTGATGGGGTTCGAAGGTGAGCATTTTCTGCTTAGGGTAAGCAGAGATAAGCAATTTGATTGGTTGATGCTTATTAAGTTCTGATTAAGTGAGGTGAATACCTTGATGGGGTTCGAAGGTGAGCATTTTCTGCTTAGGGTAAGCAGAGATAAGCAATTTGATTGGTTGATGCTTATTAAGTTCTGATTAAGTGAGGTGAATACCTTGATGGGGTTCGAAGGTGAGCATTTTCTGCTTAGGGTAAGCAGAGATAAGCAATTTGATTGGTTGATGCTTATTAAGTTCTGATTAAGTGAGAGTGAGGACACTTGGTGTATAGCTTTAGCTTTATTACACCGATATATTGACCAAGTTCGATAATCAAATTTTTCTGCTGAGGGTAAGCAGAACGATAAGCAATCTGATTGGTTGATGCTTTGGGGCACGATAACTTTAGTTGTAATGAAGTGATAGCAATGTAACTCAGAGTATAGATTCATTTTATCATTTTATCATTAAGTTCAATGGTGCAAATTTTCTGCTTAGGCTAAGGAGCGATAAGCACCTTTATTGGTCTAGACTTTGGAACATAACTCTGATTTTATTTGAGGTAGAATATTGAACTTAATGTAGATGATCATTAGGCGAATGTCTTGACTAAGTCAATAATTAATATTTTGAGCTAAAGCTAATATTTTGAAAAAAATAAATGTTCTATTAATTAATATGTGTCATCTAATTATTTTGGGATTTCGGCGGGGGACATCAGCCTCACTGTTGGCTTGTTCTTTTTAGAATGGAGTCTAACGATCTTGGGATCGATGATAAGAGTTTTTTTTTTATTTAAACATTCTTGATATAATCTATCCATCCAAGTCGTTTAAATTTTTAAATGGCATTTAGTAATTGTACTGGAGTATATACAGGTCACAATTCTATGGAATACAATTACTGCTTATAACTGAGCATCATCTAAGTATTTTTGTGTACATGTTTTATATTGCCTTGTCATATTTTTAAATTTTATCATTGCTTGATAATGACTAGAGGCCTAACGGAAACGTCGCTCAGTTATAAGCAGTAATTGTATTCCATAGAATTGTGACCTGTATATTCAAGTATATTTTGATTCATGACCCTCCTAATCTCAGATAAGTACATAAACCCACCAAGCGGGGGAAAAGCTATCTGAAATACTAAATGTATAGTTTCCTTTCTACAGTATCTTGTTTATACACCGGTTTTCTATAGTGGTTAGTACTGGTACCTTCACCATCTGCAAATTATTCAGAACCAGAGTAGACAATAATATAGGATGACATGGTCAACACTAAGTTTAAAAAAGGATTTTTTTTGACAGAGATACTGTTATTTGCGACTTTCTTGTGATATGGTAATTTGAAACTATAAGCAGCTACAACCACTCCTCCATATTGATGCATATATACACAGTGGTCGTAACCATTCCTCCATATTGATGCATATATACACAGTGATAACAACCACTCCTCCATGTTGATGCATATATACACAGTGATAACAACCACTCCTCCATATTGATGCATATATACACAGTGATCACAACCACTCCTCCATATTGATGCATATATACACAGTGGTCGTAACCATTCCTCCATATTGATGCATATATACACAGTGATAACAACCACTCCTCCATGTTGATGCATATATACACAGTGATAACAACCACTCCTCCATATTGATGCATATATACACAGTGATCACAACCACTCCTCCATATTGATGCATATATACACAGTGATAACAACCACTCCTCCATATTGATGCATATATACACAGTGATCACAACCTCTCCTCCATATTGATGCATATATACACGGTGATCACAACCACTCCTCCATATTGATGCATATATACACAGTGAATAAAACAGATTAGAACTAGAATTGTCGTGGTGTACATAACTGGATTTTTTTTTATCCCTGGCAGAAACGACCTTATTTCTACAGACTTGAATTAAATTAATAAAGTTTTTCAATTTTATCCATAATTTTATTATGTCTGAAATTAATGATATTAATAATTGATGACTATGATGATGATGTTGATAATTAAATATTTGTACAATAGTCAATGTATATTTTGGCATTAACAACTCTAGTACCTACTTATTTACAGCATATATACTAAATATATACCAACCACTTTCTACAAAGGCAAATATCAGTTAGCATCATTTTAACTCCAAATATACAACATTCTATTATTCAGTTCCTTTAATCCAGGAAAAATGTCAATATTTGATTTGGAATAAAATCAAATATTTTTAATTCTGACAATATAAGGGGTGAGTGGTGGTGGATGGCTGAATGGTTAGCAGGTGTGCGCTGTATCATAAGGCCTGTCATAGAGTCAACTGGCGTGGTTTTCAAATCCCTGGTTGTGTGTGACAAGGAGTAGGGTCGCCTGTTCAACCTTTTAGGTTTTCTCCGGGTCCTTCGGGGATCATGTGGCTAAGACGCTGGCTCGCTAGGCTAGAGGTTGGACGTCCAATCTCTATTGGCCGAGAAAGTTCATCCCAATTTTCCGGCGTGGTACCCCCTTGTCAGACCTGACAAGAATCAAGGTCTCGTGTACACATTGGCGTGCACATAAAAGATCCCTTGGCAGTAGGAATTTAATATAGGAGTAGACCGTAGCTCCGCTGCCCGGGGAAAATTTTGCATTATCTATTATTATCTAAATCTTACAAAATGTCTCTTTAACAATCCGAAAACAATATTCTATTATTTAGTACATTAATACAGAAATATGTCAATATTTAGAATAAAATCAACTATTTTATCATTATTCATAATTCTATAAACAATCCTTATAACAGTTCTATAAACAATCCTTATAACAGTTCTTAAAAGGCACTTAAAGGAGCTAAATCGCTAACATTTTGGGCCTAGAAATTCATAAAAGTGGTTCGCAACGCATATGATACTGTAATATGAATGTATATAAACTAATTTACATTCAATGGTTCCGGGTTTACTCCAATTTCAAATCAGTTATGTTTGGCGAAATAAGCCAGCAATGTCAATCATGTGCAAAAGTCGAGCGTCTAGTTATTCCAGTCTACTAACTCGCCGTCTTGACTTATTGCAATGTGTCTAGCCTCGTCCCTCGAGTCTCTCAATACAACTAGAGCTGAAGCGCATTATGGTACACGATTCGTGTACCAATGTTAAACAAATTATTTTATCTTAAATATCGGATATCAGAAGCTCATCTTTTCCCGGTAAGTTTACATCAGCAATGTTGATTTAAATTGACCAATAATGCGTGTTTTCGATGTCGACGATTTTGGAGGATTTTGAGTTACGGACTTAGGTCCTTTAAGTTCTTATAAATAAAAGGATGAGAAAATGATTTCCAACTTCTGAATATGGAAGACTTTTAATTTCTTGTTCACATTAGAAACAATGAATATATAAAAATCTGTTACAAATTGAAAATGAAATGCAAAAAAAAAGAAGAAAAAAATATCAAACTTTAAGAGAAAAGAAATAAATGTCAAAACCTTGAACGAATATAAAATTATTCTTTCAAATATTTTATGAATAAGTAGCAGCATCAAAATGACCTTAAAATCACAAATAAGTAATATTACACAAACATATTACAATAAACATTGTTATTCATTAATGTAACAAAACGTTTATTTAAATATTTGGTACCACTGGCAACAAACAAGGAGAGACAATCTCAAATGCCAACAATTTAAAAAGATGAACAAAATTGGTAAAAATAATATCATAATTTCACAATAATAAAAAAACCATGTAGGTGTGCATTTCTTCCAAATAACATATTTAAATATAAGACTGACATGGAGCCTATCTCTAGTCGAAAGTAGTATTTTACACACAATATATATAATGATATAAAGTTACTCACAGTTTCAAATATGAGACAAAATTATCAAAATTCTCCGCATCGATAACAAACAAAACTTTTGGACATCAAAAATAATCCGTCGAAAAAAATCAAATTTCACAAGTCTACAAAATAACGACTTTAAACTGATCAAAAATGTAATATGTCCATCAACTTTTTCATTATTCTAAGGAAAAAAAGCCCGGAAAGATCTTAAAAAAATTCCCCTAAATCATAACGTGAGCAGTCTTCGTTTTGTAATGCCGAATTTATGCTGAACATTGTCAAACCAAAATAATTTTGTTCACATCCCGGTCAATATGAGACTTTATATAAAATACATTTAATTATAGTTAGCATTACCAGGATCAAAGGGTAAAACACAAAATAAAAACACAACAAAAAAACGGCTGCATTTCGATCACATGAAACTGAGACGTTATAATCCAACAAATAGCACCACATCATATAATAGTTTCGTTATATTGCACAAAATAAATTAAATAGTTTTTTTTAAACCAGTTCACTTCAGTCAAAGATATATTAGTCCTTTGTTCTTGGAACCAAAGGACCCAAATATATATAAATTAGACAGTCATAGTTTTCTTTAAACATGCCATAATTGACATTCATCTTCTGTTTTTGCCTTCTTCTGAAATAAAAAAAAAACATTTATAAACTATAATGTACCATAAAATCAATCATAAAACTTAATACTTACTATCTGCACTTACTGAACATTTTAAAATGAAATGAAACTATCCATCATGTCAATTTCCAATGGGCATTTTCATGTTTTTACTTGTGTCATCATGTACAGAGGTTCGAAATTCGCTGTGTTTAATTGTGTCATGACTTTAGTCACATTACTTTAGTTATCGAGATTGACAGAAAAGTAACTGGACAAATTCCATGTCACTTGATTGCTATTCTGTCAATTCAAGTATTCCCCCCCACACTCACATTTACTTAATCAAAGGGAGATAACTGAATTATCTCAAAATAGTGACAATCGAGTGAAAAGGGGTATTTTGGGCTACAACGCACGCATCAATTGGAAAAGTAAAAAAAAAATATCCCAACCAAACAAACAGCTGAAACATATTCGTTGTGTTTAATTACGTCACAATGCTTCTCACACAACCTCCGTAGTCAGGACTGACAGAATCGTGACAGGACTGAATTCTGCGTCACTCAATTGCAATTTCTCGACGTTCTGGACTGTGAATCGAGCATTCCGATGGTAAAATTATGGAGTGCCCCAGCGACTGCTCACACGCGAACGTCAAGTTGCCAAGTGATTACAAGTTAGACACAGAGCACAGAATAATCAGGGGTATGTCCTATGAGACTATAAATAGCCAGCGCACGTGAAATTTTCTACACATCTATCAACTATTAAAGTTTAAAAATTCTGAATAACATTAACAGTAATATTTAGCCTTTTGGTTGTTACCGCAGTTTTAGAAAACTATGTTGGTTTTGGTTTTTAAATTTGATTTATTATTAACTACTGTTCTCAAAACAATTGTCGAGTTGCCTAACTACAGAGTAACTAAATTTGATTTATTGATCTAGCTTTCTGGAGAACGGTCTGAAGATTGGTGTAGCGGGACTAATTTCAAACCAAGGGCATGTAACCTATTTTGCACTCAAAAATGCCCAGATGAAATGGCTGCTTGTTTTTAACCTCTTCAGTGTATTTTTTTTATTGATGTTTGAATGGTATAACTTGTTAAATACAACATGAATGTTTATTTAGTGACTATAAATGTGAGAAACTAAGTTAAGGCTTGTTATAAAAATATGGTAATATTTATTTATGGTGGGGCACTTTAATTTTACCTCGATCTCAATACTCTGTAGTTTTTCTCTTAATTCTCCTTCTAACGAAACACGACGATCTGTATCTAAGGCACTTTCACTTCCTAAAATACAGCAAAATATTTCTAAGACACAATCCAAATAAAACTGATATCAAAGGGATGACCTGATGACACAGAGAGAGAGAGAAAAAAGATTTAATGTCCACTTGACACAAGCTAGGTCATTTTGGGACTAACATATGGTTTAATTATTTCAATAATTTGCTTGCCCGTAGGGGGGTTTAGCAGTGGGAGGAAACTAGATGACCCTGAGAAAACCCACGAGATTGGACAGGCGACCCCACTCCTTGTCACGTACAACTAGGGATTCGAAATCATGCCAGTTGACTCAATGACAGGCTTTATGTTACAGAAGCAAATTAATACTAATATATGTCAACTCTCACCATACATGGTTGCTTATTTCATAATGTATTTTTGAAAGAGGGAGAGAATGTTGTAACAAATTGTCTGTAATAAAAGGTTTGACCGTATTAATAGGGCAAATTCAAAACACCCAGTCTTGGCTGGGAGGGGCAGATAAAAAGGGCCAACCAGCGGCTGCAAGTTAGGACACCCCCACATTTTGCAAGAGATAGATAGAGAACAAGCTAAAAAACAAACACGATTTTTTGTACAATCAGGGGCAATAATCCAGAAAGTTAAGGCCTGAAATGTGCAAATATCAAAAGGGACTGAAATCTTTGGGATATCAAGATATGTTTTAAGTTTCATCAAAATTGGATAAAATTGTGACCTCTAGAGGGTCCACAACCTTCATATTATAATAATAATAATGTGAACATTTGTATAGCACTATTCCACACTGATTGTATGCTCATAACGCAAGAGTTCAGTTTTTTTACAATTCTAGCAACATTGAAACACAGTTCTAAACATAGCGTTGAGCAGATAAGGCTTCAGTGTGAAGCTGCCAGATATGAACATGTTTTTGCTCCAAAAGTTTTTAAATTGTAAATTGGTAATTGTAGCTGAAAGTTATATTTTGATCTTAGGTGCTATTTTGCGAACTGCCTGATATGTTAAACATAGTAATTTTAATTCAATGCGTTCATTTATTTACGTGATCCAGAGTATCACTATCAAAGGCAGCAGAAAGGTCAAGTCTTTTTTAACTCTGCTTCTAATAGTGTCAAATACATTGTTTGAAGTTGTTTCTGTGCTATGAGTACTTCTCAATCTCGAACCAGAAAAATTTTGGAGAAAGAAATTTCTCTGGTGACACTGGGTAGCCATTTTCCCAGAAGGGACGAATCACACGACTGTCACGTGACATGTATTTATTTTAAGTGTCTAGATGACCGAATCACTTAAAAATATATACACGCGTAGAAAAATAGATCTTTACGAAAACTTAAATTTTTACATTTAGGATCCACTTTTGTTATGTCAGCGAGAATCATTTCACAACAAACAAAACGACGATTCGACATCTTGTTTTCGAGAAAAAGACCCCAAAAAGATTGTCCAATCAGAGGTCAGCATGGGCGGGGCTTACACGTTAAAAAATCAGAAGATACTGGACGGTCTTTGGCCCCAGAGGCCTCCGGCCCCGCGGCTGACTCTGGGAACGAGGTTGAGTACTTCTGTAAGCAGACCAGTGTTGAGATTTTGCCTGTGTATTCTGGACTTGTCCGAAACTTTTTCTCAAAAGCCCAAAATTGTTGGACCGGGAATATGCCCAATCGGACATCAAGACATTGTCTGCATACTGAGTGTATAACTACCGCGCAAACGATTATTGTTGATAATAGGCTGGGTTGATAAGGTAATTAAGTGATCAACATATTTATTGTGTTATACCGTCTATACACCTACACTGATTAACTACTTAATGTGCCTTGATTGACTGACTTAATTCTGTATAGCATAATTCATAAAAGAAGCCATTGCTTCTTCTTTGTCGGAAAATATATCAATCCAATTATCCGTTATTTCTCCATTGTCTCACGTTTTAATCTTTGTGTCGGACAATAAAACGTAGAAATTAGTCATGGATAGTATATAATAACTCAAATCAACATACATTGTATCTGATAACTTGTCTGTGATATTATTTAGCAGTTGGTGTCACTCGCTCGTTGTATTAGAGCGACGTTAACTACAGTTTATAGCCAAATAAATTTTGGGATGTCATTTTTTCACTTTCCGTATATAAATCGTGGCAGTTTATCAGTATTACCCAATGACACACACACGCCAGGTTTTCGATTAATTTACATAACCAGCCACATATACTATCGTAATTAATTTTTTTCTGCTACGTATAAGAGTGAATTGCATGTACCCAAAAAACATTATAGCCTAAACCAAATATTCATCGCCCGCTCAGCCACCCACGTGACCATAATGCTTTGCACATGGTTTTCGGGCCAATCAGCAAACGAGTTGTGAACTGAAAACAGCATGGACACACAGTGTTTATTTATATTTTTAAAACTCTATTATATCCGTTCGAAATCAATTCATCGATAATATTTTGATCATATTTCTAGAGATTCTCCGCTTGACAACGATGCCAATTATTATGCAAGAGGAATGACTGATGCAACATAAATAATTTTGCCGAGAAATAGGTCAGATTTAAGAATACGGTACTCTTATAAAACGTTCAAATATAGGTGTTCTTAAATCTTTTATTGCTATTTTGATCTTTTGTGTCGATAGAAAGTATATTTATAGACTCATTTTTGTTAAAATCTCAATTTTGATCAAAATCAAAATTTTCACCTTTGTCTCTAGTTCAAAATTAGATTTTATGCATTCTGACTCAAGAATCAGTGTTCTGTCACATTATTTATGACATATTTTCCTGACCTAATTATTTGATTTGGTCATATTTTGCCAGCCATGTGAGGTTAAGGTAGAATTAGGTCAGATGACTTTGGGGACACGTGTTTTATTTATTTAGATATAAATACTTCATAATGCTATAAATTAGTGACAAACAAATAAAAACATGCGAAGACGGTGTGAAATTCATTGTTTTAAAATTGGCTGACCTTATTATTGCGATATATCGCCATCCCTGGGGTATCGCTGCAAACTTAACCTGAGCATTATGCTGCAGTGACACTAACTTTGGCACCAATTTCAACTATATTACTTATGCGGCAAATTTTGCCTGTACACTCTTTTGAAGGCAGTCAGAAAAGATCATGCATTTGCCCTATCAATAGCTGCCAATTAATATGGTCAAACCTTTTATTACCTATAATGAGGCAGTTTTTTCGTCACTGACTCTTGGCCTATACATACTTGGGCATGGTGTGTACCAAGGCACATTACAAAATATTAAGAAATGCTTTAATGACTTGTCTTAATAAAATAAATTATAATTTCATCTGAAAAGTCATAAAAAAGTGATTGGAAATATACTGATAATTTCTCCATTTCACTGTAGTGGGCTTTTTTTCTCAATGTTAGAAGTCCTTTCAGAGACTATTTCACAGTGGCAGATGTGCATTATGTTGGTTGGATGTTGTTTTTAACAAATATTTTTGAAGTTGGATGTTGAACTTTTTTGTGGTAGTCACAAAAAAAACTTAATGCATAATGGCCTTATGAACAATTATCCAACTGCTCAAATCTCAATTGTGATAAACTTTAATTTGTCTAGTCATTAGTCAGATATATTATATGGTAGTACTAACCTGTTTTAACATGTCTAGTGTAACTACTAGAATCTGAATGACTAGATTGATGAGATGATAAGTTAGATGTTGCCAGTAGAGAAGGACGGGGAGAGTGTAACGGAGAACAGCATAACATCTGTACACTACTACTTCTTGTTAATGGAGATCTCTGATAAACTTTCACCATTGCTTCTTTCTCGGATAACTGTGATTGTAGTGTTCGAACTCTGTAAACAAAATTTTTTAAAATGATAACTGAGATTGTAGTGTTCGAAATGTGTGTAAACAATGTTTTAAAATAGCATCATTACTAATACATTGGGTTTAACGTCCTATTGTTCTGCTGCATTAATAAAAATATTGTAACCAGGGCTTGCCACGAGACGCGAGCATTTGCTCGGGCTCGCACTGTGCTCACGTAAATATACATTTATGCAAGCGGTTCGTTGCTCGCGCAGAATTTTAAGAAAAATCTGTAAAAATAATCAAAATATTGACAAGTTAATTGCCGAAAACGATGTCAATAACGTCATAAATTCGTCTGTCAAACTGAGATTCACCAAGCTGCGCGCGGCATTTTTTCCTTAAATTTGATTGGCTATGAAGTAACTCAAGTTGTGTTTACTAAAAATACACTTTAGACCATAACTTCATGACTGGTTTTCCTACGAACACCAGTAATAAACGCGTGATAATCGAGTCTAAGGTAAAGAATGTTTACATCCGGCTTTGGCATTCACGCTACACGAACACGTTTTAAACTAATATTTATCGGTATTTCTTATTTTATCAGAACTTTGATTTTAATTCCATTGTGCAGTCGTATAATTTTCAATCTAAGCGTAATTATGGTCAAAGGAAACCTGATTGCCCTATCCACAATTATGTCGTGAGGTGAAGAAATCCATACGGAAATTGGTTTTAAAGAAGAGTATGACGGTCACCCGTCATGTACTTTTCACTATTTAGATAAAGAATTGAATTTTTTTTTTACAAACCATCATTATTTATTTAACAAAAGTATCGAGGCAAGAAATTTATTTTAAAGGGACAATACCACTCTTGCTGGCTTGACAGGTCGAGAAAAAAAATAGCCTTACTCTCAGTGTTTAAGTGTTCTACCTCACCTGTTGTGTAAATTATTTATTACATCCTATCCTATTTTACTTGTCTCGAGGGTTCGAAAATATGTTTAAATCCAAGTTGCATTTAAAAGTGTTTATGTAAAGCTTTTCAAACCATGTTGTTACCACGTAGTTGAATTTTTCCAATTTTTTAAAATTTGGTGTGTTAAGATGAAATTTGTATCATCAATTAATTAGAAGAATATTGTAAAATAGTACAATTAGTTGCCCAGAATAATGATTGGGGCACATTATTCAGTTACAAAAAGAGTGGTATTGGGGCTTTAAATTAAAACAAAGTTACAAAATGTGTGCTCACGCAAACAACATTGTGTGAGCAATATTTTTTGCTCGCCTAAACCTATATTTGCGTGAGCAGTCATCTGCTCGCCATCAATTTATTCGTGGCCAGCCCTGGTTACCATATTCCAAAAATATTGAAAATCAGAGGATATCAAAAACATGGTTGTTGTGACTACTACCTATGTTCGGTTGTTTATTATGTATCATTGCCTGTAGGATATAACTGGCATCTGAGACATTTAAACAAGCCAACAGAGGGGCTGATGTTTTCCGACAAAATCCCAAAATAAATAGATGACACATATTAATTAATCACAAATTTATTTTTATCAAAAGTATCAAGCAATTAAACTGATTTGAACTATACACTAAGTTTCATCACTCTCTATTAGATAGAAATGAAATTGCTTAGCTCAGTTTAGCTTTAGCTTGAATTGTTAATCATGGAACTCAGTCAAGCCATTCACCTACATCAAGTTTAAACATTCTACCTTAATCAAATTGCTTATCAATTGCTCTGCTTACCATGAGCAGAAAAGATTCATCAAGTGCTCTCACTTAGTTAGAACTAAAGATATCGGGTCCCAAAGCATCAACCAATCAAATTGCTTATCTCTGCTTCGAAGATGGGGGACAATAAGTAACTGAAATATAAGTGAATAATAACACCATACCTTGCTTCAAATTCTGCAACGCGTCTATTGGCTTGATATAATTCTTCCATGTGATGTAATTTCTCAGTTTTAGCTTCGTTGATCAGCTTTTCTGTATCAGTTGAACTTTTTTCAATGTCAGCAAATTTCGGCGAGTTATCTTGTAAAGCAAATTGTCTCATTGTGATTTCTTCCAACCATTTCTGTTCCCACTGAAAGAACAAATAATTCTTTTATAGTCAGCCATATATTTTTATAAAATAACACAGGCCTTTTTAGTGCTGGAAATACATATTTGTTGTCGCTTTAAAATTTTACTTGAACAAACAGTTAGTAAAATTCAGGCACATAATAATCATATTTACAAAGATTTGTATTTCCCCAGATTGAACGATAAAAATTTCCCTGTGTTCTGGGGTATGACGATAGTTGAAATTAGAAACAGAAGTTACTATAACCTATTGTTACAATAATATGTGAGCAAACAGTAAGAGTTAGTTACCTTTATATCAAGTGTGACCATGGTTGAAATGATATACATATTGTTTTCAGTCAGTCTAAAAACAATAATAGATATACTCATCTACAACCTTTTCTCAAAGTTATGCTTACCTTGACAAGCTCTGTTTCAAGTTGTAAAATCTTAGCATCTCTTTCGTTGATCATACGTTTTAAAGTTATTACATCGGTGGTATCCGGATTACTGTCTTCGCGTTGTTTACCTGAGGCCTGATAATAAAAAATGATCACCATAATAATTAAAAAGTTCACTAACATCATGTTCTCACAAATTAAGAATAAAAAGTTTTATAAAATTAGAGAGCGTAATTTTGAATGTTTTGTTACACTACAGTAGGATCTAATAATTAATGTCATCTTTATATTGTCAATTCTTCCATTCTGTCTATATTCACTTACCTTTAACTGTTTTTTTAATGTTTCTATTTCTTTTTCTAGTTTAAGACGAAGTTGTTTTTCCTTTTGTTCTCGACGTTCCGAAACCGATTGTAATGAAGCGAAAGCTTTTTGTAACTGATCAACTCGACTACCATATACTTCTTTCTTACCACTCTGTTAACATGACAAAAAATAAATATTAATTATTCTTTTTAGTCAATTTAAATAATATATGTCCTTAAGGATGGATTATGTAAGAGCTAAATCTGCCTATTGCAGGTTTCTATTTTGGCTTCAAATGTTATATATATTATTATTTAGGAATCATTTATTCATATGACAAGGGTCACAAGCCTATAATCAACCCTCTTGACCATCGGATGGTGGAGATGTAAACAGATTGAAATACAATTGCCATTTAATTGAAAAATGGAGAAGCAAGGCCGAGTCTCGATTGACAAGTAATGTTGCTACAATAATAAACAATCTACGCAACATCTTGCCTAACTTCAAACAGTGATAATGTCATTCAGAAATAATGTAATTTGAATAAATATTCAATACATTAATTTGAAATTATTATAACAAGAATGGTCAGTTCTTTATTATTACTCAGTATTGCCGCGTTAAAATTGTAAGGTGCAATAATTAACAAGGGTGAAAAACTGTCTTAGAGGTGAGTAAATCAACGCTGAGGGTAAAAAACTGTGCGACGGTGCATTTTCTGTAGAGGTGTGTTAATTAACCGACTGGTAAAAAATGAATGTTAATGGTGTGTATTGTTTAACTGGCGTGTTTTCTTGCTAGATATGATAACTGCACCAAATAGAGTATAATGAAGGACCAACAGGCTTTATCTGACACGTACATGTTAAATCAAAATATGGGAATTAAACTGTTTTACAAGCCAAAGAAATTGTTCTGACTTTAATTAACACACTGGCCGTGACATTGCAACTTTATAAGACTGTCGGTCATTATCAGCTTAATTGATGTTTCATCAATAGACTGCAGTTAAAAAAACAAAATTTTCAAGAGATATAATAATTGTGAATTCTATATGTAGGGTGGATAATAATTGTGCCAAATTTTAAATTCTTACCTCATCTTCCAGATGTACATTAGCCTGTACTGTTGTTAATGCATTATCTAATATATCTATTTGTGCCCGTTGTTCGATTACGGATGACTTTAATGATGCTATTTGTTGTTCTAATTTATCTTTGGTAGACAGTAAATCTTTATCTATAATTAGTATAATAAAATAATATCAAAAACATTGAATATTTATACTTTAAAATAGGTTAATTTAGTTAATTTTCATCTTAAAAAAGGATAAGACACAATAAATTTTCGAGAATTAAATTCAAATGAACTGAAACAGCAACATATCTCCAAACATGTCGTTTAATTCAAACTGTGAAATGTTTTTTTTACATACATGCCAATTGCCAAGAAGTACACATGTGGACTTTGACCAATCTCAACGATTCATTGCTTTTTCTATTCCTTGCCAGGCTCTTTGTCCTGCACCATTAAAACATAGGTTGCCAGGCAACGAAACATACGCCCACAGCAGCTAAATCATCCGGGCAGTCAACAAGAGTTGTCGCATATTTTACTTTTTTCGGTAATGAAACATTTATAATACACTAAAATCTGAAAGTAACAACTCATTGAGTAATTATCAGAAAATCATTCTGATTTGTTTGGCTTTGATAAAATTCTCCTCCATGCTGTTCAAGTTATCAAAATTCATTGAAACTCAATATACTTGTTCATCTCATGACCTTCAACACTGTGTATAAATTTAAAGTCAATCGGATATTAACTTTAGCCTCTAGAGCGTCCACAAAATTTTTAAAGTGATCAAGGGCCATAACTCTGACAGTAATTATCGGAAATCGCTGAAAATCAATAAGCTTCTTCGTCTCATGACCTTCAACACTGTGTATAAATTTTAAGTCAATCTGGTATTAACTTTAGCCTCTAGTGCGTCCACAAGATGTTTTGAAGTAATCAAGGGCCATAACTCTGACAGTAATTATCGGAAATCGCTGAAAATCAATAGGCTTCTTTGTCTCATGACCTTAAACACTGTGTATAAATTTAAAGTCAATTGGATATTAACTTTAGCCTTTAGAGCGTTCACAAGCAATTGTGGACGCGGGACCGACGGCCGGGGGCGACGGCAATATACGACCACATTTCAATGTGGGCGTATAAAAAGGAAGCTTCGCTGCTAACAATGACAATATGATCAAACCTGGGATGTTCTCAGCGACTGTGGTTCTGTTGATCATAAAGAGTAAGTATAATTAAAAAACTTACTATGAGATAACAGTTTAATGATGGTTGTGTCTTTCTCAGATAATTTACTCTTTATTTCAGTTTCTGTTTTAACCCTATGTATTTCTGCTGGAGACATAGATTTATCTATTTGATCTGTCAAATATAAACAAAAACGCTAGAGGCAAAATATTTTGACTCAGCAACAATCTTTCTCTACATTTAAGTTTACGATCTGTTATCTTCAAGTTAACGGATCGTTAAAAGATAAAAATAAGTTTTGGGCAACTGGAGCCAGCTCTTTATCTCCCATAATGTATCTTTAAAAGAAGACAATTTTATATCTAAGAAGACCGCATTTTTTGATTGTAACGTTAAACGTTAAACCTGTTGGATTGTTTTTTTTGTTTTTTTTGTATTCTAAATGATCAATTTTGTTTCTTAAATGCATGTCTGGGTAAACTAAAATTGTTCTTTCTGGACTAGTCGTTACTGAATCACAGATATCAATTTTCTTTCTAGGCTAGTCGTTACTGAATCACAGATATCAATTTTCTTTCTAGACTAGTTGTTACTGAATTACAGATATCAATTTTCTTTCTAGGCTAGTCATAACTGAATCACAGATATCAATTTTCTTTCTAGACTAGTTGTTACTGAATCACAGATATCAATTTTCTTTCTAGGCTAGTCATTACTGAATCACAGATATCAATTTTCTTTCTAGACTAGTTGTTACTGAATCACAGATATCAAATTTCTTTCTAGGCTATTCATACTGAATCACAGATATCAATTTTCTTTCTAGGCTAGTTGTTACTGAAATACAGATAGTAATTTTCTTTCTAGGCTATTCGTTACTGAAGCACAGATATCAATTTTCTTTCTAGGCTAGTCCATACTGAATTACAGGTATCAAATTTCTTTCTAGACTAGTCGTTACTGAATTACAGATATCAATTTTTTTTCTAGGCTAGTTGTTACTTAACTTCAGATATCAATTTTTTTTATAGGCTAGTCATTACTGAATTACAGATATCAATTGTGAGGGGCTCTGGCAAAAACAGACTCTTCTTGCAAAATTTCAAAATTTCGATTCTGATAAATTTGGAGTCTGCACATCAAGAGCTTTCTAAAATTGGATAAATTTTTGAAATCGGATAAAAATTCGGTAATTTATACCCTTTTCTGGGTTAGAACTCAGCAGACTGAGAAATTGAGAAAATGGCCGCCAAATATTAAGATCGAAGAAAGTATTATCTCATTCAAAAGTCCATAGCAACCAAGCTTATAAATCAATCAAATGACTTGAAAATTGTCACAGTCATAGCTCTGATCATTTCTCTTCATATGAGAGTCCAATACATAAAATAAAATTTTATAAAAAAAACATAGGTTGCCAGGCAACGAAACATACACCCACAGCAGCTAAATCGTCTGGGCAGTCAACAAGAGATGTCGCATATTTTACTTTTTTCGGTAATGAAACATTTATAATACACTAAAATCTGATTAAAAGTAACAACTCATTATGTAATTATCAGAAAATCATTGGAATTTGTTTGGCTTTGATAAAGTTCTCCTCCATGCTGTTCAAGTTATCTAAATTCATTGAAACTCAATAGACTTGTTCGTCTCATGACCTTCAACAATTTATATAAATTTAAAGTCAATCGGATATTAACTTTAGCCTCTAGAGCGTCCACAAGATTTTTTTAAGTGATAAAGGGCCATAACTCTGACAGTAATTAACATAAATTGTTGAAAATCAATAGGCTTCTTCGTCTCATGACCTTAAACACTGTGTATAAAACTAAAGTCAATCGGTTATTAACTTTAGCCTCTAGAGCGTCCACAAGATTTTTATAGGCGATAAAGGGCATAACTCTGACAGTAATTATCAGAAATTGCTGAAAATCAATAGGCTTCTTCATTTAATGACCTTAAACACTGTGTATAAATTTAAAGTCAATCAGTTATTAACTTTAGCCTCTGGAGCGTCAACAAGATTTTTTAAAGAGATCAAGGGCTATAACTCTGATTGTAATTATCGGAAATTGCTGAAAATCAATAGGCTTTTTCGTCTCATGACCTTAAACACCGTTGGGGGTGGTTTATTTTTTGTTTAACCGTTTAATAAAAAAAAATTACGTTTTTCTGTTGTGAATAAAATTTATTTAAACAAAATAACACATTTTTGGCATAATAATATGAGCGTCACCGACTGTTACCATAGCAACAGCTGAACCGAACGACCATCTTGTGTGTTGAAGGCCGGGTGGTAGAGGGGGGGGGGGGGGTTGTTTAAACCGTTTAAAAAAATAATTACTTTTCTCCACAACAAAATAAATAAACAATTAAGGATTAAAACACCACTTATTATGTTTTTGCACACCTAGGACCCCTCTAAGAAAACTGGATGTCAAATTAAATTTTTGTGTGGGGGGAAGGCCGGGTGGGGGGGGGGGGGGTAGGGGTACTTTTTTTTTAACCGTTTATAAAAGAATAATTACTTTTTTCCACAACACAACAATGTAAACAGATCAATTATATATCACAAAATACTCTGATTTAACAAGGTTTCAAATCAACGGTACAACGACTTATTGGCTGCCTACTTGACACTAGATTAATGATCGAACATTAACAAATAAAGTTGGTCACAGGCAAGGGAAGGCCACCATATGATTTATAAAATTATCACTTATACGATTAATTCTAAAGTAATTTGGAACAGTTTATTATAGGCTTGACAAGTCGTACAGTTCACAGTTACTGAGATATGGCGGTAGGCTACACAAGTTCCGGATAATCAGGTCTACCACGTGGTTTTCAGCGAAAGTTTCTAATTACTTAAATATACTTGATACTTTGATAATTACAGTCGTGAGATACACTAAAATATTTATAAACGTTTCATTGACACTATTACCGAGTTTGTTTGCTGTCCAGGTGTCTATTGATAATTGCCTGGAGGTCGAGTGTTCGATCCCTGCATTGGCCGAGAAAGTTCATCTCGATTTTCCGGCGTGATTTCCACTTGTCAGTGATGCAGAAGGAGGGCCTGACAAGGACAGCTGCCTAGTCGTTCGGATGGGACGAAAAACCGAGGTCCCGTGTACAAATTGGAGTGCACGTAAAAGATCCCTTGGCAGTTGGAATTCGATATAAGAGTAGGCCGTAGTGCCGCTGCCCGGAATTCGATACAAGAGTAGGCCGTAGTGCCGCTGCCCGGGCAAAATTTCCCTCATAGCACACTGTTGGCGTATGCCCGTCTTCAATTGGCCCAGGTTAGGTGCTTAAGCGTAGGACGTTAAACCCCATTTCATTCATTCATTCATTCTATTGATAATTACCTTCATCATACGATTCACGAAGCCGAAAAGTAATCTTCAAACACACCAATAACTTCTTCGTCTCCAATGCCAAATTCCCGGATGGAATTTAGCATACGAGCTATTCTTACGGCAAAATTTGCGGAAGACATTATTATTTTCACACTATGTTCATATATCGCTCGAAGTAAGGCAAGCAATGTTATTGCATGGGAAGATTGGCCAATCAGCGTCTTTGAAAGAACAACGACCTAGCAACAAAAGGTCATTCTTAACAGCTCTAGACAGATTGTAAGCTTCGATACTACTGGCCCTTGCGCCATTAGATCTTATTGAATATGCATGAATTTACCAGTTTGATAGAAGTTATTTAGCAATCGAGCCAAGCGAAATAATTCAAAACAATGTCCGATTTTGATGGAGTTTTTTACTTTTTATTGGACAAAAACATAACTTCTGAACGTATACCTTGACAAATCTCTTCTAAAATACAATTTTGGAGTGAAATTCTACTTTCTCTTTTTCAGGGATGAAAGTTAAATGTATTTTCGATCTATTTTTGCCCAAAACACATTTCATACAAAAATTTGATTTTGCAACTTAAATTGGTCGTAGCTTAAAATAGCCACCAGCGAGAAGCGCCTGTTTTCGCTAGAGCCGATCACAATTGAGGACTGTGGCCACCTCAGTATGTGTCTTTTAAGGTAATAGACTATCTTTGGACAATTTGTTTTGTGGTATCTGAGTCCACGTTACACATTGCAACATCAAGACTTACCTTTCAAATCTTTATTTTCTGTTTGTAATTTCTTGATTTCCACTTCTAATCTTTGTTTTAATGCCATGTCTAATTTCTCCCGTTTTTGTGCCGATTTAGCTAGAGATTCATATGCTCCATGAACTTTCTCTATCTCTAATTCTAACTGTAGTACAAAGAAGAAATTATCATTGGCTGAGAGAGTGGGAATATATACATTATCCTGATCTTCACCTCATACAGAAACCAATCATACATGTAATATAAGAGATTAGGTTGCTACATAGACCTGGTTATCTTGGATGTAAGTGACTTGTTTCGTTCGTATTGAACCTTAACTCTCATACTTATAATCCATTTGGTACTATTTCATACCTATATCATATTAAACCCCTTAGGTCCATGTTGAATCACACAGTATTTAACGTTCTTAAACCTAACTACTTCATTAAATTAACAACAAATCTAAAATTGGGCACGCCAATCATTTTTATTTTTGTATTACAACCATACATGTATATTAACCAAAGCTATGCTCTACTGTATACAGAAAATATATGTAGGTACATGTACACGTATGTAGATAACAAGCAAAAGGCTCAAACAGTTACTTTCCAACTGTTTGGAGATATTGATTGGTCTAAAAAATAGTGATAAAGCTTATTTCATTTTCCCATCTTATATCTGATGCCTATGGTATAAATGACTATTGAAATATATTCTATAGTAAAGCTTACCTTTTGTAATTTGGAGATCTTTCTGGTATATTCACTCATTTGACTGACTAAATTTCGATTTTCTTTTGATAGCATCTCTACAAGTTGTGTAGCCCGTGTAACTATTTCTGATTGGTCAATATCAGTTATTTTACTACTTATATCACATGTTATGTCAGTCCTGTAATTAGAGTCAAAACATTATTCATTAGTTCGCTGTTGAAGCTTGGAAATCAAGACATTTTCAGACATTATTTCAGACTTTATTAGGCAGAAACATCCTGTCATTTTTTCTGGGAAAGACTGGTCTTTTGTCAGTGTTCTGAATATTTATAACACATATTCGCTCTAAAATTTAAAATATATAGGAAGAAATTGTTTTTCTAGTAATTGAAATGAAAATAATTGGCAATTCTCTGAGAAAATTATATTTTTTGTATATATAACTTCTAATTATTTTGTTAGTAATTGAAATGAAAATAATTGGCAATATTTGACAAAAACAGCATGTAGGTTTGAGAGGAACAGCCCTGTTGTGCCATATAGATCAAAGGGGGTAAACTGCTTTGATTAAAATTCAATACATGATGTTTTGAAAGTTTAGTTTTTAATAGCTTTGAAATCAAATGAAAATGTTCTTGTTATTTAAATTTAAAGCAAATGACAGTACCTTGAAGATGCATGTATTTTCAGATCAGGGTTAGACAAAGGTGTTTTTGTCAGAGATTCTGTTAAACAAGACAAATCGGGTTGTGACCGACTTAATTCAGCTTTATTTGAAGTGTCAATCAATTCGTAGGCATGGCACATTTCCTTTTTCACTGGAGGATCAGATAATTTAGGTCCGGGATATTCTGGTGGAGGAGGCAAGTTGGCCAAATATGACATCATTTGTTGATTGTGTGAATTATCCATTGGATCATGTGTCCATTGAGAATTCACATAAGGTCCTGATCCATGGTAGGTTGAGATCGGCACACGACTACAATCAGATCGTAATGGTGGTGTTGTCATAGTTTGTTGTCCTGTTTGCCAATAAGATAATTGTCCTCCTGAACTAGTTGTGTAAGCAGTGGATTGTTCACTTTGAGTCGTGTACGTTTCACTACCAAGAGGTTCCGGAACGAAATATGCAGGTACACTGGTAAGCTTAGTATCAGAAACACACGATGTTGGCATACCAAGCCGAGCCAAAATACTATAACCACCATCACTATTACTTAAATCCAAATGATTGTAGAGACTCTGTGATTGGTTTTCTTCACCTTGGGGTTCTTGTCGAATGGACGTTGCAAGATTTTCCATCGAAGACACAGATACATCAGTACTTGTTTCACTTCCAGAAAAACTTTGACGTCCCCCTAATAAAACAGAATAAAAGTTAGACAGAATTAACTATGTAAGAATATTAATAAATATCACAATTCACCAAGCCTGGAAATAAGGCACCCGTCCCTGACAATGTCAGGCACAGATTCAGGCGTTGTTAGGCACAAAATCTCTGGTGCCTGTCATTTCTCTGGCACTAAGTTAACCAGCGGCTGCCATGCAGGATACGCCCACATTTTCGAGAGATGGATAGAGAACAAGCAAAACCGAAAGTGATTTTTCCTACAATCAAAGGCCATAATTCATTAAGTTACAATTTGATATGCGCAAATATCGAAAATTATCTAGATATTTAAGTTTCATCAAAATCGAATTAAAATTGGGACCTCTACAGGGTCCACAACCTTGAAATACCATTTTTTAACAGTATTCACGTACAAACAGCGGCCGTTTTGTATTGTAATTTTGGTCCTATTTTACCGAAATTTGAACTCAATCTTCCTTAGCTTGTAACGGTGATATAATCAAACCATTTTTTAAATCGGATAATAATTGTGACCTCCAGAGAGACCACAAGCTAAACAAAGGCGATTTTGCGTATAATCAGGGGCATTAATTCAGGAAGTTACGATCCGATATGCGCAAATATCAAAAGGACCCAAGATCTTTGGGTAATATCCATGCAATTCAAGTTTCGTCAAAATCGAATTAAAATTGGGACCTCTACAGGGTCGACGAGCTTAATATGCCATTTTTCAACAGTATTCGCATACGAACGGCGGCCATTTTGTATGGTAATTTTGGTCCAATTTTTCCGAAATTCGAACTCCCCCTTCCTTAGGGTGTAACGGTGATATAATCGAACGATTTTTTAAATCGGTTAATAATTGTGACCTCCAGAGGAACCACAAGCTAAACAAAGGCGATTTTGCGTATAATCAGGGGCCATAATTCTGGACGTTACAATCCGATATGCGCAAATATCGAAAGGAACCAAGATCTTTGGGTTATATCCATGCATTTCAAGTTTCATCAAAATCAAATTAAAATTGTGACCTCTACAGGGTCCACAACATTGAAATACCATTTTAAACAGTATTCGCGTACGATCGGCGGCCATTTTGTATGGCAATTTTGGGCCGATTTTCCTGAAATTCAAACTGAACCTTCCTTAGGGTGTAACGGTGATATAATCGAACGGTTTTATTAATCGGATAATAATTGTCGGCTCAAGAGGGACCTCAAGCTAAAATAGGTGATTTTTCGGACAATCAGGGGCCATAATTCAGAAAATTACGTTCCGATAGCCACAAATATCGAAAGGAACCAAGATTTTTGGGTTATAAACATGCATGTCAAGTTTCATCAGAATCGGTTCAAAATTGTGACCTCTAAAGGGTCCACAAGCTCAAAACATGATTTTTCGTACAATCAGGGGCCATATCCCATGAAGTTTCGATCGGATACATGCCAATATCGAAAGCAGCCGAGATCTTTTGGGGATAAAGCTATATTTTAAGTTTCGTCTAAATCGGACAAGAATTGTGACCTGTAGACGGACGGACAGACGGACGACATAATACGTCCACATGAAAATGTGGGCGTATAAAAATGTCCGGTACTATTTCATAAGGGCCTGACATTTTGTCAGGTACATCTAAAACCCTTATTTCCAGGCCTGCAAAGTTATTTGTAGCCTTTTCTCTTTCTACATAGGATTTAAATTGATATGTTCAGCCAGACTCCAAATGAGTCCACATCCCAAAATGGATATGTTGTAGATGTGTCTTTTGCAGCTTAATGTTTTACATTTTGGATGTAAATCTATTATTTGTGGTCATCTTTTAAAATGAAGCACTTATAGAGCATTAAAATATTAATTAATAGCCTTTTCATACTTCTTTTATGCTATGAATTATGCCATAACCATAACTCCCTTTTTTCGACTCATTTTGTCAGGAAATTGATGTAAAAATTAAAACAACTTACTACCACAAAATATTTACACTATGTAATTTCAAGGATATCTCTGATTTTTATAGTGTTTTAAATACTGAAATATTCCCATTTAAAAAAAATAAAAAAATAGTGCTTTGTGACCCGTTTGGCTGGTAGTCACCTAAATACAGCAATTATTTTACATTTACCAATCCATATTTTAAAAAATGATTCATACTTCATACAAGTACCTGTGTTTATATGTATATTTACATGTATCTGAACCAGGGATAGAGGAACATGGCTATTAGTAGGGACGGCAATCGATCCTGTTTCAAGTATCGATTATCGCGGATAATCCGCGATCAATAATCGATAATATCGGCAAATTATTTTGACTTACAGTACAATTGGTTTGAAAACAATCATAATTTGTACATGAATAACGAATTATATGCGAGTTTATGTTGTGATATCATTCTGTATACATGTAGAATTTTCATTTTTTTATCATGACAATGAAAGGTGTAGAAAGAAACTCGATCAATTTCGTTTGGAAGACAGAACCATGCAACACCGCCTGCCAAAAGTGCCCTATCTTTGTCGCTTTTGGTCTGAATAATAATGCATAAAATGTAGTTATTTCCCTTTGATTCACACAGTTTGTTTATTTCTTGCAGTGATTTCTCATGAGCACAGAACAGTCCTGGTCACTGTGACATCCATATAATTGCAATATTCCAGAAATGAAGTGTCAAGAAAAGTCTGCACAACGGCCCAACTGAATGGTATGCGAAACCATTGGCTCTCAATGACATAAGCGACCATCATTTCTCACCGGTGGCGGCTTGCGAGGCTTGAAAAAACAAAACGTGCAGGTTTTATTTGTATAATTACAGTTCTAGGCCCAAGCATGCATTGCAAAGAATGCAGTGATAAGGATTATTTTTATGTGAACAAAGGAAAAAATAGGGGGATGCCCAAGTTCAGATTTTGTCATTGATACCGTGTGGTTGAAAGGTTTTCAATCTAATAATAATAATAATAATAATATGTCCATTTATATAGCGCCAAATCCACAAAGCGTGCTCATAGCGCGACAAAATTACTATCCCGGTCTCTAGGATACAGGTAAGCCTTATTACCTCCCTTTACAACTCCTTGAAAGAGCTGCCAACATATGCAGCTACAACTTGGAAGTTTCAAGGAGCGCAACAGTTTTTTGTGTAATACATACACCATCCTACCGGTACCCATTTACAGCTGGGTAGACTGGAATGCAGGGATGAAATGTCTTATTCAAGGACACAAGAACTCGGCGAACAATTCGGGTCTCGAACCTGCAACCGTTGCACCAAATCCCTCCCTAATAATCCATGAAGTTCAATGGTGCGTCTATTGGTTGTAGATTTTTGGAGGTCGGGGTTGGTACCCAATTGTTTAATTATTTGATAGTCCAAGCTTTCGACTAGAATGACTCGGTAGGTGGAAGTGAGAGGCGACTGGGGTGTCTCTCTTATGAGTGATGTCAGCATAATGTTCTTTAAGTCTAATTCTAAACAGTCATTTGGTTTCTCCTATGTGCTGGCTGTGACACAAATTGCAGGTAAGTTTTTGCTATGGCAAGTGTAATTGCTGTTGCAATTGTAAGATTTGCCAGTTTTGCTGGAGTGAAAGGTTTTCTTTCCTTTAAGCGTGTTGCAGTAATTGCATTGGGGATAGTTACAGGTGGATTGTAGAAAATTGTAACTTTTCCCACTTACTTGTGGCAAGGGTTTAGGGTCCCTTATGGTTGCTGAGGTAAAAAGATCTTTGAGGAACAGGTTTCGTCTGTAGGCTGTAAGGCAAGGTTGTGGGAAAATATTCCGGCAATTGTTCGAGCTGTTGAGGATATGTCAGTTATTTCTTATAATCTTGCTAATATGAACCGAAGTTGGTTTATAGTCAGTTATAAAAACCGGACATTTGTTATTCCTCGGCGTGTTTTTTTTGGATAGGAGAGTGAAGTACTTATAATTGCGCGATAATCGATATTTTAAAACTGTATCGATAATCGATTTTTAAAACGCATATGGACGATTATCGGCAATATCGATATGTTCCGCCAGGCCTAGGTATTAGCCATATTCCATCAACAGTATTACTTATAATTATGTGGACACAAGTTGGATTTGTTACCACAGCAACATTTTTAGGGGTGTGCTTACAAGTTTCCTTATGGTTCTTTACAGTTACCTTCAATGCAACCAATTTGCAGTGTGTCTTCTTGTATACTAGCCAAAGTTTCTAGAAAAAAATGCCTTTTACCTCAGACTTTCCAAGAAATAGGGAAATATTGGCATTTTGATACATTCAAAGCTTAATAAAAATAGGCCATTTTGTAGAAAAAGATAAAAGAAAGTCGATTTTTGACAAATATTCCAATATTTTGAATATTTTTGATGAGACTTGTTAGAAACTCTTTAAATGTTTTTGCAGAAATCACATTTTGACAAAATTAAGAAAGAATCTTTAATTCTATAACAAAAGGCCCATGAACCGGAGCTGCATCCTGGTATACAAAACAGTACTATAGTTTTAAAGGGTAACCATTTCTTCTGTAATTATTTTTGATTCTGTATTATAATAATTTTGCAAATATAAAAGTGAGCTATAATAAAAAGATAGTAAGCTGGCACTGCCAGGCAGGATACGCCCACATTTTCGAAAGATGGATAGAGAACAAGCAAAACCAAAAGTGATTTTTCCTACAATCACAGGCTATAATTCATTAAATTACAATTTGATATGCGCAAATATCAAAAAGAATCAAGATCTTTAGGTTATAAACATGCATTTCAAGTTTCATCAAAATCGAATTAAAATTGTGACCTATACTGGGTCCACAACCTTGATATACCATATTTTAACACTATTAGCGTACAAACGGCGGCCATTTTGTCTAGCAATTATGATCCAATTTCCCTGAAATTCAAACTCAACCTTCTGTATGGTGTAACGGTGATAGAGTCAAGCGGTTTTTTAAATCGGATAATAATTGTGACCTCCAGAGGGACCATAGGCAATTTTTCGGACAATCAGGGGCCATAATTCAGGAAGTTATAATCTGATATGTGCAAATAACGAAAGGAACCAAGATCTTTGGGTTATAACCATGCATTTCAAGTTTCATCAAAATTGAATCAAAATTGTGATCTCTACCGGGTCCACAACCTTGATATACCATTTTTTAACAGTATTCGCGTACGAATGGCGGCCATTTTGTATGGCAATTTTGGTCCAATTTTTCCGAAATTCAAACTCAACCTTATTTAGGGTGTAACGTTGATACAATGAAACGATTTTTTAAATCGGGTGATAATTGTGACCTCCAGATGGACCACGAGCTAAACAAAGACGATTTTGCATATAATCAGGGGCCATAATTCGAAAGTTACGATCCGATATGCACAAATAATGAAAGGAACCAAGATCTTTGGGTTATGACCATGCATTTCAAGTTTTATCAAAATCGAATTAAAATTGTGATCTCTACCGGGTCCACAACCTTGATATACCATTTTTTAACAGTATTCGCGTACGAATGGCGACCATTTTGTATGGCAATTTTGGTCCAATTTTTCCGAAATTCGAACTCAACCTTATTTAGGGTGTAACGTTGATACAATGAAACGATTTTTTAAATCGGATAGTTATTGTGACCCCCAGAGGGACCACAAGCTAAACGAAAGCGATTTTGCGTAAAATCAAGGGCCATAATTCAGAAAGTTACGATCCGATATGCGCAAATTTCAAAAGGAACCAAGATCTTTGGGTTATGACCATGCATTTTAAGTTTTATCAAAATCGAATTAAAATTGTGGCCTCTACCGGGTCCACAACCTTGATATACCATTTTTTAACAGTATTCGCGTACGAACGGCGGCCATTTTGTATGGCAATTTTGGTCCAATTTTTCAGAAATTCGAACTCAACCTTATTTAGGGTGTAACGTTGATACAATAAAACGTTTTTTTAAATCGGATAGTTATTGTAACCCCCAGAGGGACCACAAGCTAAACGAAAGTGATTTTGCGTATAATCAGGGGCCATAATTCAGGAAGTTACGATCCGATATGTGCAAATATCGAAAGGAACCAAGATCTTTGGGTAATAACCATGCATTTCAAGTTTCATAAAATTCGAATTAAAATTGTGATCTCTACAGGGTCCACAACCTTGATATACCATTTTTTAACAGTATTCGCGTACGAACGGCGGCCATTTTGTATGGTAATTTTGGTCCGTTTTTTTCGAAATTTGAACTCAACCTTCCTTAGGGTGTAACGGTGATATAATCGAACGTTTTTTTAAATCGGATAATAATTGTGTCCTCCAGAGGTACCACGAGCTAAAATAGGTGATTTTTCGGCCAATCAGGGGCCATAATTCAGGAAATTACGTTCCGATAGGCGCAAATATCGAAAGGAACCAAGATCTTTGAGTTATAAGCATGCATGTCAAGTTTCATCACAATCGGTTCAAAATTGTGACCTCTATAGGGTCCACAAGCTAAAAACGTGATTTTTCGTACAATCAAGGGCCATAATCCATGAAGTTTTGATCCGATACATGCCAATATCGAAAGCAGCCGAGATCTTTTGGGGATAAACCTAAATTTCAAGTTTCGTCAAAATCCGAAAAGAATTGTGACCTGTAGAGAGTCCCCAACATGATGAATTGAATAAACATAGGTTGCCAGGCAACGAAACATACGCCCACAGCAGCTAAATCGTCCGGGCAGTCAACAAGAGTTGTCGCATATTTAATTTTTTTCGATAATGAAACATTTATAAAACACTAAAATCTGATTAAAAGTAACAACTCATTATGTAATTATCAGAATTTGTTTGGCTTTGATAAAGTTCTCCTCCATGCTGTTTAAGTTATCTAAATTCATTGAAACTCAATATACTTGTTCGTCTCATGACCTTCAACAATTTGTATAAATTTAAAGTCAATCGGATATTAACTTTAGCCTCTAGAGCGTCCACAAAATTTTGAAAGTGATCAAGGGCCATAACTCTGACAGTAATTATTGGATATTGCTGAAAATCAAAAGGCTTCTTCGTCTCATGACCTTAAACACAGTGTATGAATTTAAAGTCAATCGGATATTAACTTTGGCCTCTAGAGCATCCACAAGTATTTTTAAAGTGATCAAGGGCCATAGCTCTGACAGTAATTATTGGAAATTGCTGAAAATCAATAGGCTTCTTTGTTTCATGACCTTAAACACTGTGTATAAATCTAAAGTCCATCGCTTATTAACTTTAGCCTCTGGAGCGTCAACAAGATTTTTTTAAGAGATCAAGGGCCATAACTCTGACTAATTATCGTAAATTGCTGAAAATCAATAGACTTCTTCGTCTCATGACCTTAAACACTGTGTATGAATCTAAAGTCAATCAGTTATTAACTTTAGCCTCTAGAGCGTCCACAAGATTTTTTTAAGTGATAAAGGGCCATAACTCTGACAGTAATTATCAGAAATTGCTGAAAATCCATAGGATTCTTCATTTTATGACATTAAACACTGTGTATAAATTTAAAGTCAATCGGTTATTAACTTTAGCCTCTAGAGCGTCAACAAGATTTTTTAAAGAGATCAAGGGACATAACTCTGACAGTAATTATCGGAAATCAATAGGCTTTTTCGTCTCATGACCTTAAACACTGTGTATAAATTTAAAGTCAATCGGTTATTAACTTTAGCCTCTAGAGCGTCCACAAGATTTTTTTAAGTGATAAAGGGCCATAACTCTGACAGTAATTATCGGAAATCGCTGAAAATCGATAGGCTTCTTCATTTTATGACCTTAAACACTGTGTATAAATTTAAAGTCAATCAGTTATTAAGTTTAGCCTCTAGAGCGTCCACAAGATTTTTTTGAGTGATCAAGGGCCATAACTCTGACAGTTATTATCGGAAATCGCTGAAAATCAATAGGCTTCTTCGTCTCATGACCTTAAACACTGTGTATAAATTTAAAGTCAATCGAATATTTACTTTGGCCTCTAGAGCGTCCACAAGATTTTTTTGAGTGATCAAGGGCCATAACTCTGACAGTTATTATCGGAAATCGCTGAAAATCAATAGGCTTCTTCGTCTCATGACCTTAAACACTGTGTATAAATTTAAAGTCAATCGAATATTTACTTTGGCCTCTAGAGCGTCCACAAGCAATTGTGGACGCCGGACCGACGGACGGACCGACGGACGGGGGCGACGGCAATATACGACCACATTTCAATGTGGGCGTATAAAAATCCTTCACTCATATCTTTTATGGGTCTCTTTTAAAGCCAGCCCGGGAGATTACCTAGCAGTGATATTTTGATATTTTAACTAAAGGTTAAATAATTAATTTGAATACTCTAGCATGGATGAAGCCATATGAAATTAGATCTTGCCTCAATGATGTACAGAGACAATAACAATGACAATTCACAGCTTTAAGAATTAAATTCATTGGAGCATGTATAACCGTGCAGGTTATAGCAGTTATATGTTATAATTTAAAACTTGAATATTTAAGATAATGCTTTATTAATTTTAAAAGTGAAAGCCTTCAAACTTAATTTATTTTAAACTTTCTGGACAATAACTATTATATTTCTTTAAAACATTAATTATATATGTGTGCTATTAAAAGGTTACTAGCCAATGATGAAATGTTATGTAATGCTAATGACAGGTTAATTGTGTTTGGCAGTTCACGGGCTCTTTCCAAATGTATTACACCAATGATAAAGATCGGAGATGTATTTGTACCGAGATCAACATCAGTTAGAGTTCTTGGAGTTATCATGGATCAGAATCTAACCCTGAAGTCTCATATTGCAGCCAAGACACTATTTAGACAGACCGACGTGTTTAAAGCTGGCCAACGCCCTCATATTTTCACACTTAGACTACTGTAACGGTCTTTTTGTGAATTTACCAAAAACAACACTAGCCCCTCTTCAACGAGTGCAAAACCTTACGGCCAAAATGATTCTTGGACAATCCAAATTCTCCAGTTCGTCTGACGCCCTAAAACAACTTCATTTTCTCCCAATACATGTCCGTGCTGAATATAAAACCTTACTCATGGTATATTAATGTTTGAACAATAATGCTCCAGATTACCTTTGCGATCTTTTCATTAATAACCCGAATCGATATTCCACACGATCGTCGATCGCCCAGGATTTACATGTTCCAAAAACAAAATATAAAACCTTTGCTGACAGATCCTTTAGTGTAGCAGGACCCAAGCTATGGAATAGACTACCGCGAAACCTAAAAGAGTGTTCTTCTTTGGAAAGTTTTAAGAAGACTTTAAACATAGGTTGCCAGGCAACGAAACATACGCCCACAGCAGCTAAAGCTAAATCGTCCGGGCAGTCAACAAGAGTTGTCGCATATTTAATTTTTTTCGGTAATGAAACATTTATAATACCGGTACACTAAAATCTCATTATGTAATCAGAAAATCATTGGAATTTGTTTGGCTTTGATAAAGTTCTCCTCCATGCTGTTCAAGTTATCTAAATTCATTGAAACTCAATATACTTATTCGTCTCATGACCTTCAACAATTTGTATAAATTTAAAGTCAATCGGATATTAACTTTAGCCTCTAGAGCGTCCACAAAATTTTGAAAGTGATCAAGGGCCAGAACTCAGTCAGTAATTATTGGAAATTGCTAAAAATCAATTTGCTTCTTCGTTTCATGACCTTAATTACTGTGTATAAATTTAAAGTCAATCGGTTATTAACTTTAGCCTCTAGAGCCTCAACAAGATTTTTTAAAGAGATCAAGGGCCATAACTCTGACAGTAATTATCGGAAATTGCTGAATATCAATAGGCTTCTTCGTCTCATGACCTTAAACACTGTGTATAAATTTAAAGTCAATCGGTTATTAACTTTAGCCTCTAGAGCATCCACAAGATTTTTTTAAGTGATAAAGGGCCATAACTCTGACAGTAATTATCAGAAATTGCTGAAAATCAATAGGCTTTTTCATCTCATGATCTTAAACACTGTGTAAAAATTTAAAGTCAATCGGTTATTAACTTTAGCCTCTAGAGCTTCCACAAGATTTTTTTAAGTGATAAAGGGCCATTACTCTGACAGTAATTATCGGAAATTGCTGAAAATCAAAAGGCTTCTTCATTTTATGACCTTAAACACTGTGCATAAATTTAAAGTCAATCAGTTATTAAGTTTAGCCTCTGGAGCGTCCACAACATTTTTTGAAGTGATCAAGGGCCATAACTCTGACAGTTATTATCGGAAATCGCTGAAAAACAATAGGCTTCTTCGTCTTATGACCTTAAACACTGTGTATAAATCTAAAGTCAATCTGTTATTAACTTTAGCCTCTAGAGCGTCCACAAGAATTTTTGAAGTGATCAAGGGCCATAACTCTGACAGTTATTATCGGAAATCGCTGAAAATCAATAGGCTTCTTCGTCTCATGACCTTAAACACTGTGTATAAATCTAAAGTCAATCGGATATTAACTTTGGCCTCTAGAGCGTCCACAAGCAATTGTGGACGCCGGACGGACGGGGGCGACGGCAATATACGACCACATTTCAATGTGGGCGTATAAAAACACATCTATATCAAAGAACTTTCTGCAAATAACTTTTATTATGTATTTATTAATTTAATTTGTGTGTTGTGTTGGTGTGTGTGTATATCTGTTGTTCATGTAAAGCGCCATTGAATACATTAAAGATGTAATAATGAGCGCTATACCAAATTCAATAAACAATAAACATAAACATAATTTATTATAATCTCTTATAGTGTATAAAACTGGTATAGATAGAAAGTAACTGTCAATATGGCCTTTCTAGTGAACATGCCAATTGTATGATTAATCTATTAATTGTTTAATTTCTTATATTGTACATTATTACATCAATGCATGTCAACACTTGAGCCAAGTGATTAGAAGTAATTCCATATAAATATATGTGACTGTACTTGATACGTCAGTCTTTCAGGTCTATCCGACTTAGTAGCATTAGGTACTTGTCGGTTATCCGCAGTCCTGTAAAGTGTATGTAGATAATTATTATTATAAGTTTCCAGTATTAAAGAATTGAAGAACCATTCCAGTCTCTTGTAATATCTGACGGACCATTTGGTGCAGAAGCCTTGTGTGGTAAGATTCCAGCCTCTTACAAGCCAAAGCGAGTACCCCAAGAATCAAGAATCAAGAAGATGGAACAAATTATACCACGAAAACTCGAAGAACTAATTAAAGTGATGGATTTGAATACAGAGTCAGAGGCACACCAATGGAAAATCGAAAATGGAGGTAATAACATTTAAATAATTCTGACTTGGAGAAATGTCTGTGGTCAAATCGGAGTGAAGAAATCGGCTAGCAGAAGAGCCAGAGATGTCATGAGATCCCCAAAATTTAAAGAAAGGTAGCATTAGGTACTTGTCGGTTATCCGCGGTCCTGTAAAGTGTATGTAGATAATTATTATTAAAAGTTTCCAGTATTAAAGAATTGAAGAACCATTCCAGTGTCTTGTACATTTATTTGGTTGGGGTTGGATGAAACAGGATATTAAGACTGTTTCCTGTTTGAGTATGAGCTTTCTTAATTGAATATTTAAAAATCGAAACTACATGGTAGACATCATAATGGTCTGTTTTTACTAACCTGGTTGATACAGTGGTTGCTTTGAGTGGCCCGGATATGGTGGGGGGTCTCTATATTGTTGCTGCATTGCAATAATCTGGAAATAATCTAAGTCACAATAACTGCAACATGCCGAAATAGTATCTGAAAAACACAAAGAGAAGGTTCTCAGAAAATGAAATGCCCAGTTGGCTGAGAAGTCTATAAGGATACATTATGGAAGATTAGATGAAGAGCTGGCAGTTCTCAATATAATAGTTAACGAGAATTAACATTCACATTCCAGCTTTGATTGATATGGTACTTTTTAAAATGAAGAGAATGAAATATGACATGGCTGTAATATGATAAGACTGTATAAATTTAAGAGAGAGAGAGAGAGAAGGACTAACATATGGTTTTCAATTTTTATTTCAATAATTCGCTTGCGCGTAGGGGTTTTTAGCAGTAGGAGGAAACCGGAGTGCCCAGAGGAAACCCACAAGGTGGAGAAGGCGCCCATATCTCTATGTCACATACGCTCGCACTAGGGCTCGAAACCACAGCCGTAAGCCAGAGGTGACCGGCCAGCTAAAAGTCGAAGCGCGGCACTCTTTACCACTAGGCCATCCCAAACCCCCCATATAAATTTAAAGTCAATCGGTATTAACTTTGGCCTCTAGAGCGTCTAAAAGATTTTTTGAAGTGATCAAGGGCCATAACTCTGGATGTAATTATCAGAAATTGCTGAAAATCAATAAGCTTATTCGTCTCATGACCTTAAACACGGCGTATAAATTTACAGTCAATCGAATATTAACTTTAGCCTCTAGAACGTCCACAAGATTTTTTGAAGTGATCAAGGGCCACAACTCGGAGAGTGCTGAAAATAAATAGGATTCTTCGTCACATGTCACATGACCTTTAACAATGTGTATAAATTTAAAGTCAATGGGATATTAACTTTAGCCTCTAGAGTGTCCACAAGCAATTGTGGACGCCAGACTGACGCGCCCAAAACGACAATATATACGACCACATTTCAATATGGGCGTATAAAAACTGATTTCCTTTTGTGCATATTATAACCGGTTATTCAAAACATAGATTTTAGTATTTTACTACATTTATTATGATCGTTCATCTCTCTTACAAGAAAGGTTTTATCACTTCATCTTCAAGTATTTCAATTAATTGACATGTTTAAATTTAACTTCACATTCCTGGTGCAATAAATTTCATTTTGACCCAATATGTTTGTTAATGAAAAAACCCCAAAACAAACCAGTACAGTCAGGAGTACATTTTGATAAAAGGTGTCATCTTTAGAGAAGTAGTCATGCATGTTAAAATAAGACATTACACATAATAAAGGAATGCATGGTATGTCACTTTTAGGTTTCAAGTACATTTGTACAGTACATTAAAATAGATGGGGGTAGCTATCAGACCTGATTCATACCTGGCTTACTACATTTATATTGCTTACTATATCTTTCAGGCATTACTACCATGATTGGACAAATTAATATTGTAAACTTAAAATAATAAAATGAACATTTAAGCAAGAATATATATTTGATATGTAAAAACTATCAAAATGTAAGTTAACATATCTTCTCTATACAAGAAATTATTCAAATAAAATTCAAAATGGCATGTACTGATTAATTCCCAATATTTATGAATAAAAGCTAAATTCAGAGTTTATAACTATGCACAATCACAAAAATTCGCCAAATTTCTTGATTCTAATTTAAACCCTAACCCTAATTATGGCCATTAAAAGTTTAAATTTGTGTCTTTTTATTTCACACCATTTTTATGTGTCTTAGACAAATGCATTTATAATAATTCTGTGGTGTCTTTCCTTCAAGGCAGACCAGCCCATTTCACATGACGTTTTTCTTCAACACAATAGCTTGAATAACAACAGTCTTTGATATTGCTTGTGTAACTGTTGATTTTGCCATTCAATGTTTAGTGTAATTGATAAATTTATATGGATGCATATCATACAGATTCTATTTTCATGTTTAATATTTCATATCAGATACCTAATTTCAGTTGGTTTAAAATAGCAAGTGATTGTTAACCCAGCTTAACTTCATTGTCTGAATTCAAAGGTGATTTAAATAGCCCAGTTTAGAAAAACCCAGCACGCTACTCTTCTTCGAGAAGCCTTTTTTTTATTACCGGTAAGGTGGCTTTTCTTGGCTAAAAATGCTAGTGTATTATCTTGATAGGAAAATCCTGGCTTGTACCCATGTAATAGTTAATATTTATCCTCGGTTGGCTTATATATAGTACATGCAAGTACTACACTGTCCTTGTATAGAAATACAACAGTGATTTTAAACTGGCTAACATTAACACAATCTTAAACACCTTACATAATGCACTGTTAAATCTACATGCCTAGCATACTCAGACTCTATTAGTACATTTCATTGCCCATTGCGATGTATGAGTGGACAAGTAACACCTTGTCATGTCTGACCACCATATATTACAGTACATGCTCATTACAACAACATATTATTTACCTTTCATCACCCAACAAAACTTAATAAAACCTAATCTTTACTAATAATACAGGTCTGGGCTTTTTTTTATATTAGTATTGTACAATGACAGACTGTTAATTTAAATTTAAATTAGTTTAATTTTAATAATATTGATCATCATTTTTGTGAAACACTAAGTTTAAACAAAACGCACTAGATATTTTTTGTGAATTTATGAAATTATTTTCATAATAAATATTACTTGTATATTAGTACCGTTCTAGAAAGTTTAAGCATAGTATGTCAAGGTTTGCCGAATGGGTTAAAGCACGAGAACTACACCGGTATTAGAAATCTCGCGAGACACCTGACACCCTAAATAAACACCCTAAGAAATGTTGACCAATATTTCAATTGGAATAATGTTAGTGTAGTTAATAGTTTTAGACGATAGCGCATGCTGCTCGAGTCGAATGGGATTATTTATTAGAGTGAAGTTTAGTACAGTTTACAGCCAAATAAATTTAGGGATGGCATTTTTTTTACCTTCTGTATAAAAATCGAAACACAGTAGAAGACGAATGCCTGACTTTGCTGAAAAATGTATCGATTTATGACAAGAAAAATACGGTAATTGGGGGGGGGGGGGGGATTTGAAACCGTTACAGATTGGCAGTTAGCTGCATGCTTTCATCCTATGGTATTATGATGTCATGTCATTTTGTAGGAATATTATTGACATAAATTTGAATGCCGTGCGGGAATTAAACATAAAAAATAACGAGGTTCACCTATTTTTTTTATTACATATAAATTTGATTCATTCAATTTGAATATTTTGTTGACACGCGATTCTTAATTGTGGTTTAAAAACGCCAGCTTAAATCACGATAAGAGTTATGCCCCTTTATTTTCGGGGAAAAATGTACAACAACTAAAATTTTGAAAACCCATCACTGAAGCATACCTTTTCAGCCATTATCCATCCCATCACTACATGTAATTGTAACTAAAATAAGCAATAATCTGGAATTCAGAAGCCAAAGCCAAACATAAGATGTGTATGCAATAGATTTTTCAGTAACTTCTACATTCATGTTTTAATTTATCAAAATTTAATCTTTAAAAATTGAAGATATTTTGTTTAATAAGATGTGTATGCAATAGATTTTTCAGTAACTTCTACATTCATGTTTTAATTTATCAAAATTTAATCTTTAAAAATTGAAGATATTTTGTTTAATACTAGTATTTTTGCCCCATACTTGACTTGAGGCTAAAATAATCCTTTTTTAAAAAAAGTATAGTTAATAGTCATGACTATTCCTACCAATCCTCACCTTTACTCAAAAAAAAATACATAGTGAGTATGTAATATCCTTAACGGCTTCAGAAACAAGTCAATAGTGAGGCTGATGTCCCTCACCGAAATCCCAAAATAAATAGATGACACATATTAATTAATCGCACATTTATTTTTATCAAAAGCATTGAGCAATCAAACTATACACAAAGTTTCATCACTCTTTATCAGTTTGAACATCCTACCTCAATTAGAAGGAGAGTTATTGTGTTCAAAAGTCTCAACCAAGAGCAGAAATGTTCATCTTCGAACTCCATCAAGGAATTCACCTAATAAACACCAATGCCAAGTGTGAACTCAATTAGAATGAGAGTTATTGTGTTCCAATGTCTCAACCAATCAAATTGCTTATCGCAGGGATGGCAACAGGAAAAATATTTTTCAGCTGAAATTAAATTTTTGGAGACTTGAAAGGGGGGTCTTGGGGGCGGATAGCCCCCCTGAAGGCGAAAAATTTTCACCAATTTACAACCAATTTGGAGTATGTAAGTGATTAGAAAAACAAAATACACAGGACTTTAAATGAGCTAAATTGTCCGAGCGAATCGGTAATTTCCTCATAATATTTTGTCCCGTTTTTCACCTTTACGGCGACTTTCCGCTCAAGCCAATTCCACCTAAATTTGTTTTTAACATCTTTGTCGATTTCCATCACTGAAGATTCCTGATCTTTCGTTAAAAATCGCATATTTCCGCGGATGAAAGCTCAAATTAGTAAAAGAAATCTCGATACTCGATTTGACCACGCTAACATTAATTTTAAGAAGTAACATGCTACAAGCATTTTCATTGGTCAAAATCTTTCAGTCGGTAACAAACAAACGGAAGTTGCCGATAACTCGCGGAAAATACGAATCAAGTTTGACCCCGATGCGAGTCGAGAAGAATTTTTATGACACGAGCCACGAATAAAAATAGAGTACCTTACCCCCCCCTAAAATTATCTCAACGGATTTAGACGATTCACAGAAATGATCAAAATTGAAATGAAATCGGCGGAAATCCGCGGAAAATTGCCATCCCTGTTATCGCTTTGCTTACCCTGAGCAGAACATGCTCATTGTCGAACTTAGTCAAGGTATTGATGAAATGAAACTATACATCAATTTAAACACTTTCACTTAATTAGAACTAAAGTTATCTTGTCCTAAAGAATCAACCAATCAAATTGCTTATCTTGGCTTACCCTTTAAGCAGAAAATGCTCACCTTCGAACTCCACAAGACATTCACCTAATAAACACCTACACCAAGTTTGAACATTCTAGCTCAATTAGAAGGGGAGTTATTGTGTTCCAAAATCTAGGCCAATCAAATTGCTTATTGCTTTGCTTACCTTGAGGTATCAAGGACCAAAACTCTGGGAGTAATTATTGGAAATTGCTGAAAATCAATAGGATTCATCTCATGACCTTAAACAAGGTGTATAAATTTAAAGTCAATCGCATATTAAACTTACCCACTAGACTCAGAGCATCCACATTTTAATTGTAGACGCCGGCCGGGGGCGAAAACAATGTACGACCACATTTCAATGTGGGTGTATAAAAAGCAAATGTATTTCTAAACAAATATATCTTTAATTTGAATAAAACATAAAAGTATAGATTTAATTAAATTTCATATGTTGATGTACAGATAAAATAAGTAAACTGAATATTTAATCATTATGTTGACCACCTTTCATTGATCGAAATAACAAAACAATTCAACAACATCTTTTTACCTTAATCATATACATGTACATGTTGGTTCAGCTCTTTTAAAATAAAGAAGAATATTTAAAAAAATGATATAAATTTACCTCCTGCTCCCATCTTGATAAAACCAAGGCAAAGAATTAAGGTAATCCCAAATCAGATTGTAATCCAAAGGTGGGATTAAAATGTCTTCTCTATTTCCACTATATACTTTCTTATTAATGATATCTTTCACTCTGATAAAACTACTTATCGCTTGGCTAACAATTGTTTATTTAAAAATATGTCTGGGCATAGCTACTCATGAGCGACAGATCATCCATTCACATCATATAAAGTGTCCCAAATACCACAAATAACTGCCATTAACAACACATAAATAAAATCCAACCATATTTAAATTTGAGTATGCAACTTAAAATTGTAAAGAAATGTACACTGTCATAAATGTGACAAGGTAGCTAGTTACATGTATATGAGACATGCCAGATATTTTTCTTTCACCATGTAAGATATCTAACAAACATGTATATGACTCATTAATTCAATTATTTTGGGTTAACTAGAGCTGAAAAGCATCTCACACAAAGCTTCTACACTTACATTAATACTCTGTTGCACTATCCTAACTGTGCCTCAAATCCCTGTTATGAGGTATTTTGAATACTCCCTAACAGATCCCTGTTTCACTCTATAAATAGTTCAGCTGCAGGTATAAACCAACATCTATGGGAGAGAGTTCAACATGAAACATTTGACCTCAAATTGTGGAGAGATATTTCAAGTAACCCAGCTAGGCTAATAAACACAATTGTTTGCTGGGAGGCATTTCACGGCTAATTATGTATAGTGTATATAACTTTAAGGAAAGAAAACAAAGTCGACATTTATTACATACTATGGCTAAGAATGTTGATTCAACATTCAGGTATATATATATTCTATTGTTCTATTTGTTGTGTGTTTGAACTGGTACACTTCTCTCATTAAATCTACATTCTTTGTTTTGAATGACAGGAGCAAATCCATATCAAACATGCTTTTATCATTTTGATCAATTAAAATGAATGCTCATAATGATATGTGACCCATTACAGAATGCCTGGGAAGACCAAAATGAAATGAAACGAAACCTCCAGGTTAGCAAGTCGTCTTATTAACAGAGCCACTGTGGCTCCTCTGGGAAGACTAGGTAAAAAGAATCCAAAATATTATCTGTATATATATAGAAATTAGCTATGAGGCCATAGTACTAATTTTTTTATCAGTTCATCAACACATACTCTAGTAATTGAGACAGCCTTAATTAGTTCATTGACATTATCATAGGGCTTATGGTCTGCTTCAACCATGGGTGATAGGTTCATTCTCACCCAGCTCAAAACTTAAATAAACATGTTAGCGTGACTAAGGTGTTAATTGGAATTTCTAAAGAAGGATTAGCTGTAGTCTGTTTCACATTGGGCACTGTTTATTTCATTAGGTTAAACCTAATATTAAAACAAATTCACTTGATAATGTATTATTCAATAGTTATTATATAAAACATGTTTATTGTAATACTTTTAATGTAAATGAAAAATCTTAATATAAGAAATAAATAACTAAATAGCACTATGGAATGAGCATCAACATTAAAAATATATATTTCATTATGGGCAAGTAAACGACCTTTTAACCTAATGAATATATTAATAACATTAACAATATCCATCAACATTTCATTCTTTTTTGTCTAAATGGACAAGATGGGATACCGCATCTACATAAAGCATGATGTCTCTATGACCATTTTGGAACTGATCTTTTAATGCTTGAAGTCTCTCTTCTAGTTGACGATAGGCTTTCTTCTTTGGTCTGGAAATGCCGTTAGCACTGTGCTGTACAATTCTTATTTCAGTCAGCGTCTGCTCTCTTTTCAGCACAGTAACTAGTTTATAGATATATGGATGGGGATGGCCAACAAGCTTATTTAATTTGCTGTGCCAGCCCTCTACAGTCCACATGAGACTTATTAAACACAGTTCACAGTTATTGAACCAAATTGATTCATTACTTTGAAAAAATCACTCATAAAACAGTTCACATGAGACTTATTAAACACAGTTTACATGACACTTATTAAACGGTTAATCCATATCTAATTAGGTGAACACATTTCAGATACAGACCATAATCCCCCAGCCCTAAACCCTTAATCCCCCTAATCAATATTTTGAGCTGGATGAGAACACCCCGGGTGATACTGCAGACAAGGGACTATTTTAATAGCACTATGACATGACCTCCTATTAGGAAATATACATACAAAATTTGTAGTCCCTGACCTTCATTTGTGGGACTTTTACAATACTGTAAGATGGTTACCAGGCAACGATATATGCGCCCACAATTAAGTTGTCCGGGCAGTCAACAAGGGTTGTTGCATATTTTTTTCTTTTGTCAGTAAGGAGAACGTTTACAACACATAAAAATAATGTAGCTCATTAATTTATTATCAGAAATAATTAGAATTGTTTTGATTGTTTGTCTCATGGCCTTTGTCCACAAGAAATTTCAAAGTGATCAAGGGCCATAACATGGCAGTTCAGAAATTGTTGCAAATGTCTATGATAATTCGTAATCGTATTATGTCTATGACCTTAAACACTGTGTATAAATTTAAAATTAATCGCATATTGACTTTAGCCTCTAGGGCATCCACAAGATATCTCAAAGTAATCAAGGGCCATAACTCTGGCAGTAATTATTTGAAATCGCTGAAAATGAGTAGGGTCATTCGTCTTATGACCTTAAACACTGTGTATAAATTTGAAGTCAATTGGATACTAACTTTAGCCCCTAGAGCGCTGCAAAATATTTCAACTTGATCAAAGGGTCATAACTCTGGTAGTTTATCAAATATCAATATAGGCTTCTTCGTCTCATCAGTCATGACCTTAAACACTGTGTATAAATTTAAAGTCAATCAGATTTTAACTTTAGCTTCTAGAGCTTTCACAAGAAATAGAGGATGAAAGACATAGGTATGGGGCGACGGCACTATACGACCCCATTTACAATGTTGGCATATAAAAACCATAACCCATTACCATTTTTTTTTATCTGTTATTGGTAATTAAGCCACCTGAAAACTTTGCTAACTTTGCAGGGGTTAGGAGTGAATTTCGCTGATGACAGAAATAATTCAATTAACTTCCATAATCTATCAATTTAACTAGATTTATAATATATAAAAACAAAGTGAAAGGAATTTGAAAAACAAGCTCCAGCTTGTAAAACCTCTCTGGAATGTTTTTATATAGTCAGTAAATGAAATGTATGCAGACATTTTGGGGGGTTTTGGGGCTAACATCTGGCTTCTTTGTGCTGACCCAATCAGTGAAAAGATTTTCTCATAAATGGAGTGGAATGTTTTAGATGTTTGAATCCCAGATGTTTACTAGACAGTGGTTAAGTCGTCACTTAATTGTTTATACATTCAAACAAAGACACCATGGCATTCCAGTTGTCAGTAGGCTACTCTTAAACCAGCAGTCTGCTCACAATAGGCATGGTGGTCACATGACTTTAATACAAAGATCTAGCCTCAAGTCACCTACCAGTAATAAATAATTTAATATAAAAGGTCATGTTCTAAATTCAGTTACTTTTCAGAATGAATATTTCAATTTAAACATTTCAAGTTAAAGTGCAATACTTGTTTTTTAGTGCACCATACTACGTTTGATAGAATTATCAACATTTTATAGAACTAAACATTGAATCTTTTATAACTGAACAAGATCAGATTGGTCTTGAACACTGAAGGACATATGTTTTAACAGAAACTAGTATCTGAGTAAAATCACTTTGAAATGAATGAAAATAAGGTATTGAATAGAGTTAATCTGATTTTTTATTTATTTCAATTAGTAATGGGTCAATCATACCACAAATATTTGATTCTAAAAATTTACAAATCTTTGGCTTATTGTGTCATTAGTGGAATACAAAATACTGGTTTAACATCTAGATATAAAATTTCCAATAAACACAGTCGATTGTGTTATCTCACAAAGCAACATTATTAAATCCAATGATTGACCCCAATCAAAAAGAAAAGACTAATTGAGTAATGTATTGAAACCATGCTAATCAAATCATGTAAAATTTATTTGGAAAAATAATTCTGATAATATATTTATTTCAGAACTTCAAAAAATTAAATATAAATCTGCTCTTAATAATTCTATGATGATTAATTTTGACAAATCCAGTGAACATGATGTAAATGGAGCTACTTCGATCCTGACAGAAATACTTACCGACGCATCTAGGTCAAGTATTCGACTGGTTGAAATAAAAAAGAAAAGAAAGCGTAAGAATAAATGGTTTGACAAAGACTGCTCGCGACTTAAACGGGACATGATGTCAGCACGTCTTAATCTCATTGCGAATCCAAATAGTGCCCACGCACGATCTGTATATTTTGGATGAAAAAAGGAATACAAAAATGTAACTAAATTTAAATGTAGACAGGCGAAAAATGACATTTTATTTCAACTTGATGGGTTAGAATCGTGCAATCCTAAAGAGTACTGGAAGCTTGTTAATTCCCTTGTAAACGATAATCCTGAAGTAAAAGATGAAAATGACTGTATTTCTACTCAGTGCTGGGAAAACCATTTTTCAAACTTATTTCATAATACTTCTATTCCAAAATCAGATATCGACGAAATTGAAATTGAAACCCAATCCGTGAAATCCTCATTGTCTATAAATGATGAAATTAATAAAGAAATTTTATAGTTGAAGCTTAAAGTTACATTATTCAAGATATAGATAAGAACTAGCCATTCTTGCTATACTAGTTCGAAAGTAGATGTTGTAAAATGAATAATTTGAAAATTTCATTCAAATTACTCTATTGCAAGCGAAGATATAGGCATTTAAAGATTTGACCGACCTGTGCAATAATTTCAACCACGGACCTGGTTGATCAAAGCTACGGCTCGAAGCGTTAAGGTGCGCCATATTTGATTAACCGCTGAAACGTTTAAATCTGTTTAGTATCGGAGCAATCTGATGCCATCCAAAGTTGATTAAGGCCTGGATCAGTTATTTAATGTCTAATTAATACTTTAGAAAACATTTCATGCCCAAATAAAAACCTGCATTAGGCAGGTGGATATTCAACCGTAAACGGCACTTTACTCTATTTACTATATCGCCGTAACTTCCGTTTGACATGCGCAGTTCTCTGATCCGTGGACTTAGCAGTTTTCAGCAGTTTTCGCAATGATGCCTAACCCGAACCCTAAACCTAACCCATGACCCTACCCCAAAACCTAACCCAAACCCTAACCCTTACCATAACCACCTTATGTTCTTTGTCTAACCTTTCTACTTTCTCCGTTTCTTATATAGGACGAAATAGCCATACTTGGATTTCTACGGTAGAACCCAGAGAATTAGTTTTAGAAGAAAATAAAATAATAAATATAAATTGTAGAAAATTATTCTATTTCGGTCAAGGGCTTATTTCTGTGGGTTTTGGTTTTAATTTAAGTACCAAGACGGTCAGTGGTTTACGTTTTTTTCTGTAAAACCGTGCTTCTGCGCCAAACTTGAAAGACGAAGTTACCGTTCTTGTGGAATATATCAACTGCGCATGTCGAACGGAAGTGTCGCACAAATGCGCACGTCGAACGGAAGTTATTATTTAACCAATCACACACGATGTATATATACGTCATTGCGATTTACGGTGCAATAGCGTTAGTAAATAGGATACAGTTTACGGTTATATATCCACTACGCTTGAATAATGCATGTTTAAATAACAAATGCATCGATGTACTTAAAAAATCAGAATAGAATGAACAAGCTCTCGTGTAACAAATTAGCTGAGACACAAACATTCCATAAGCTGGTGATATTGGAATGTAGGGCTCGATGAACTGCGATGTTTAAAAAATCCACGATGCACGATATAAACAATGGTTGCATCGCGATTCGTTATCAAAATAATAATTTTACAAAAATAGACTGATATTCTGACAGGCCTTGCTTTTTTAGGTGCGCGCTCGCGCATCTAAAATGTCATGTCAGACGTGTTCATATTCACGCTCCTTTAGAATCCGAGAGCCATCAAAAAACAATGAAATCATTGAATTGAATCTCGACCATGTGTCGTCATTTATGACTTGTTGATATAAGCAGCCCATACATTCGGAATTCTTCGGTTACCGCTGGCTGAATAACTGGGCCGCTTATATCAATATCAAGTAATATGACCGATCGCCTCTCGCTGCAGCAACATGGCTGCACAGATGAATTATTATGTTTATTCGGTAAATCACGGACCTTACAAAGGATAAATCTTGTTTCCATGAATGATAATTGTGTCATCTTCTTGGTGAAAATACCTTGACAACTTCATATCTCATCTAAACTCGCCTACATAGATCTCTTTCGTCGCAGCAAAAATGGCTGGCTGCATTTTTATTGTTTTAGACTTGTAATGAATACACCAAATTGAAGTCGCACGATCGACAAAAGCAATATTGAAATGAATGAGATCGAAATCCCCCTTAACATAAGTCACATAAAAAGTATGGAATTTTTAGGATTTCCTGTTAAGAAAGAATGACAGCAAATAAATCCGGGCAGTTGACCTAGCTAGAAAACACCACATTTATATAAAGTAGCCTTAATGCTTAATCATAAAAGCAGACCTTCGAATTTTCAAAGAGAAAGACTGTCAAAATTTAACAGCATTTTTTATATTTATTTTCTATATCGAGATACTAATCGTATCGTAGGCATTGAATCATGATGCGCATCGTATCGTGACCTGGCGTATCGTTGCAGCCCTAGTTACTACTAATAAATGGAAAGTTAACAATCGGAAAGTCAAAGTCATCAAGGGCCATAAAAGTAATTTTAGGAAATCGCTGAAAATCAATAGGATTCTTCGTCTCATGACCTTCAACACTGTGTATAAATTTCGAGTCAATCGGATATTAACTTTAGCCTCTAGAGCGTTCAAAAGTTATTTCAAAGTGATCAAGGGACATAACTCTGGCAGTAATTATAAGAAATTCGTGAAAATTAATACGCGTCTTCGTCTTGTGACCTTTAACACTGTGTATAAATTTAAATTCAATCGGTTATTAACTTTAGCCTCTAGAGCATCCACAAGATTTTTTGAAGTAATCAAGGGCCATAACTCTAACAGTAATTATCGGAAGTCGCTGAAAATCAATAGGCTTCTTCATCTCATGACCTTCAACAGTGTGTATAAATTTAAAGTCAATCGGATATTAACTTTAGTCTCCAGAGCGTCCACAAGATTATTTGAAGTGATCAAGGGCCATAACTCTGACAGTAATTATCGGATATTGCTGAAAATCAATAGGCTTGTTCGTCTCATGACCTTCAACACTGTGTATAAATTTACAGTCAATCGGATATTAACTTTAGCCTCCAGAGCGTCCACAAGATTATTTGAAGTGATCAAGGGCCATAACTCTGACAGTAATTATCGTAAATCGCTGAAAATCAATAGGCATCTTCGTCTTATGACCTTAAACACTGTGTATGAATTTAAAGTCAATCGGTTATTAACTTTAGCCTCTAGAGTGTCCACAAGATTTTTTGAAGTGATCAAGGGCCATAACTCTGACAGTAATTATCGGAAATCCCTGAAAATCAATAGGCTTCTTCGTCTCATGACCTTAAACAATATATATCAATTTCAAAACAATCAGGTGATAAATATAGTCTGTAGAGTGTTCACTAGAAATTGTGGACGTACGGACGGACCGACCGGGCGACGCCAATATACGACCACATTTCAATGTGGGCATTTAAAAACGACTGTAGATTAGTTAATTCTTTTCCTATTTTCGTACATATGACATTTTCGGAGACCCCCATTCTTTTCTCGGACGATAGCAGTTGAAAATTTCGAAATTAATTTCTCGCTTACAAAAACTTTTTTGGTTTGTGTTACGGAGGGGATTATTTATCAATATATATTTTAGATTTATGGAAACCTTGTTGAAAATTGTTGGTCTACCCCTTCAAGACAAAATGCACACCATAATGTGTTTCAGACTTTCAGTGCCATTTGTAACAATTAACAAAAAACGAGGCTAGACATAATTCCAACGGTGACGCTATATACTTATCAGGTGAGCATGCGCAATAAATACTATAGGTGTAGACTGGAAGAACTTCAAGATGTTAGAGATTGCCATCCGATTGAGACTTCTAGGAAACAATTGAATGTACGGTAAAATCAGTTTATAGCTTATGAATTCATATTAGTGGTACAATAATGTAGGCGTTGCGACCCATTTGTGTCAATTTCTCTAGGTGTCAAATATTAAAGATTTAGCTCCTTTAAATTTGCCTTTATTAACCAAAAGTACAAAATTACTAAAAACTAGCCCACATTAATATAAGTTGAAATAATGGTGGATTTGGGTAAATCGCGCTATATTATATTACTGCCAATACTGCTTGTCCCCATCACTGACAACAGAAATCAGATCAACCCATGATCAGCAAGATAGTAGATCTTGTTTATCTGAGAAATATCTTTCCGTGTTTTTACCAACAATTCTAAGTCTCTAACACTAACACTTCACTTCACTTCAGAATAGTTCAGGCCACAACAAATCCACCGTTGTTTCTTACAGCTTCAATTTGTATGTTGACATGCAATTTATAAACCTATTGTCTTCGCCATGATAAATAATAAACGGATTTCTTCGATTATGAGCAAACTAGTTAATTTTGGTTATTATAATCTTACCTGTGTGTTTGAAATCAACTCCCATTAAATAAAATCCATTGCACAACTAATTATCACAACCATGAAAACAGTACTCTCTTGAAAAATTGAAATATCACAAACTTCCCAGATAAGGATGTAAACGGTCACTTGGTTGACCGATTACGGTTAAGGTTGGCGAGCTGACCGGTTCGATATTCCCCTGACCGTTACTCGTTCTATATAAAAAAAATGGCAGTGTATATCGACTAGTAGTAAACTAGCATTAGCCCACGCTCTCTTCTCTTGTTCATATTACACTTGATACAAAACTTTCCCTGTAATAATACGGCCGTATTCACTGATCGAAAACGTAGTACTAAAATTATGCCGTGAACAAATCGTCCCTCTGGCACATGGGCAAATGGTATAGTCTTTTCGTCGTTTCTTATTGCGTTGTATCTTCGGGCTGGATAATCTTGACTACAGGACGGTACAAGTCGACTATTGACTGCTGGTATTGCGAATGAAAATGAAAGTAATGCTGTGCGCGCGAATAAATGGAATACATGGATTATAACACTGCATATTGAGGTTGAGGTAGGGGGCCGTAGAATATTCCTATATTTATAACGGGTCGAACACTTATAATATTTAAGCAATTTTCCGATCTGTCACACAACGGCATGTGATACCTGCGCGAGTGACGACCACTGGTAGCATACCATATTGTACTACCTCCGGTTGACAGAGAAAAGAGAGAGGAAGAGAGAGAGAGTGGGGGCGGTTTCGAGTGTTTAAAATGTTTAAATACGGATCTTAATACGAAATTCCAGTTACTGTGTCTCATACATCACTGGAAAGTATGTTTCTATCGCTCTTTGTATCTATCAGTTATTTCCTGGCACATTCTTGATTACGTACTTTAGAAGAGAAAAATGCTGGTCGTTTGCGAAAGAAATAGGTCGCTGTCCAACAGTAACCTAATTACTCAAAATAGACTATACTTTCAGTTTATCTTATTTGTCGAAGGCACGGATTAGCTGTACCTATCACGTGATTTCATTTCTTATATTTGGCTAGCTTGAATCTGCTTATCATTGGGCCGTTGGCAACAGAATTTTTATCGTTGGCCAGCTTATCGTTGGCCAGGTTGATCTCGGCGGTTAACCGGTCACGGTCGGTTTTTTGTCCATCAGTTAACCGGTTCAATTTTTTTGACCCGTTACATCCTTATTCCCAGAGAAATTTTCCAATATGGCAGATGTTTACGTGGGAAATACCATTTCGGATGAGGGATGACAGGACCACTCGGACCAACACCAATCGGTTCAAGGCCAGTCGGACCAACTGATAGACCACTCGGCCTAAACAAACATAGGTTGCCAGGCAACGAAACATACGTCCACAGCAGCTAAATTGTCCGGGCAGTCAACAAGAGTTGTCGCATATTTTACTTTTTTCGGTAATAAAACATTTATAATACACTAAAATCTGATTAAAAGTAAGAACTCATTAAGTAATTATCATAAAAACATTCTAATTTGTTTGGCTTTGATAAAGTTCTCCTCCATGCTGTTCAAGTTATTAAAATTCATTGAAACTCAATATACTTGTTCGTCTCATGACCTTTAACACTAGCGCGTCCACAAGATTTTTTGAAGTGTTCAAGTGCCATAATTCTGACAGTAATTATCGGAAATTGCTGAAAATCAATAGGCATCTTCATCTCATACACTGTGTATAAATTTAAAGTCAATCGGTTATTAACTTTAGCCCCTAGAGCGTCCACAAGATTCTTTGAAGTGATCAAGGGCCATAACTCTGACAGTAATTATCGGAAATCGCTGAAAAACAATAGGCTTCTTCGTTTCATGACCTTAAACACTGTTTATACATTTAAAGTCAATCAGTTAATTGAGTTATTAACTTTAACCTCTAGAGGGTCCACAAGATTTTTTTAAGTGATCAAGGGCCATAACTCTGACAGTAATTATCGGAAATTGTTGAAAATCAATAGGATTCTTAATCTTATGACCTTCAACACTGTGTATAAATTTCAAGTCAATCGGTTTCTCTATTCGTACGAAGCCGAGTACATGCAGATGCTCGTAAAAACAAACAAACGATCAGTCAGACTTTTTAATTTCACTTATCGATATATTGATGATGTTTTAGCCCTTAATAATCCTAAATTTAGTGATTATGTAGACTTCATATATCCTGATGAGCTCGAAATTTAAAATACCACTGACAGTGACAATTACGCTTCCTACTTGGATCTGCGTCTCGAATATGACAATTGCCATAAACTGAGTGTTAAATTGTACGATAAACGGGATGACTTTGACTTTCCGATTGTTAACTTTCCATTTATCAGTAGTAACATTCCAATATCACCAGCTTATGGAGTGTTTGTGTCTCAGCTAATTCGTTACACGAGAGCTTGTTCCTTTTATTCTGATTTTTTAAGTAGATCGAGGCATTTGTCATCTAAGCTTCTACTACAAGGATACTTGCGCACTAAACTTATTAAGGCCTTTAAAAAGTTTTATGGCCGTCATATTGATTTGATTGGTAAATATAACGTGTCTCTCTCGGCTATTATTCTAGATATTTTTAATTGACACGTATACTGTTACTATCACCCTGTTAATGTCTACAACATCGTTAAGACAGTTCATCACGTGCATTTTGCATACTATAGTTCATTGGCCAATCACGCTATTTGACTGACATTTCGCCTAATAGATTGGATGCAGCTATGGCGGGTGTGGCGCCAGGCAGGGTAAGCTTACTCTTCCGGACACCTGTTACCACTGCTTGTCGTGTATTTTTGTACACGAGGAGCAGTCCATTTGCTGATTACACTATTTTGCTTGAATACACTATTTTGCCTATAACGTTTTTAGGACTTCGAATTCTGTCTTTTGATTTGGATTGTTCGTACTTGGTTTTTATTTTATTAACTTTAGCCTCTAGAGCAACCACAAGTTTTTTTGAAGCGATCAAGGGCCATAACTCTGACAGTAATTATCGGAAGTCGCTGAAAATCAATAGGCTTCTTCGTCTCATGACCTTCAACACTGTGTATAAATTTAAATTCAATCGGTTATTAACTTTAGCCTCTAGAGCATCCACAAGATTTTTTGAAGTAATCAAGGGCCATAACTCTAACAGTAATTATCGGAAGTCGCTGAAAATCAATAGGATTCTTCATCTCATGACCTTCAACAGTGTGTATAAATTTAAAGGCAATCGGTTATTAACTTTAGCCACTAGAGCATCCACAAGATTTTTTTAAGGATTCAAGGGCCATAACTCTAACAGTAATTATCGGAAGTCGCTGAAAATCAATAGGCTTCTTCATCTCATGACCTTCAACACTGTGTATAAATTTAAAGTCAATCGGTTATTAACTTTAGCCACTAGAGCATCCACAAGATTTTTTGAAGTAATCAAGGGCCATAACTCTAACAGTAATTATCGGAAGTCGCTGAAAATCAATAGGCTTTTTCATCTCATGACCTTCAACACTGTGTATAAATTTAAAGTCAATCGGTTATTAACTTTAGCCTCTAGAGCATCCACAAGATTTTTTGAAGTAATCAAGGGCCATAACTCTAACAGTAATTATCGGAAGTCGCTGATAATCAATAGGCTTCTTCGTCTCATGACCTACAACATTGTATATAAATTTAAAGTCAATCGGGTATTAACTTTAGCCTCTAGAGCGTCCACAAGATTTTTTGAAGTAATCAAGGGCTATAACTCTGACAGTAATTATCGGAAATCGCTGAAAATCAATAGGCTTCTTCGTCTCATGACCTTAAACACTGTGTATAAATTTAAAGTCAATCGGGTATTAACTTTAGCCTCTAGAGCGTCCACAAGATTTTTTGAAGTAATCAAGGGCCATAACTCTGACAGTAATTATCGGAAATCGCTGAAAATCAATAGGCTTCTTCGTCTCATGACCTTAAACACTGTGTATAAATTTAAAGTCAATTGGATATTAACTTTAGCCTCTAGAGCGTCCACAAGCAATTGTGGACGCCGGCCGGACGGCCGGGGGCGACGGCAAAATACGACCACATTTCAATGTGGGCGTATAAAAAGACTACTCGGACCCAACAGAAATACGACTCAGACCAATAATAAAGTGTTGTTTTAATAAATTTATGATTGCGTTTGCTTTAATATTATTCCTCGAACAAATAATAAAGTACCATTTTAATAAATTGATAATTGTGTTTGTTTTAATATGTGTTTTTTGGGGGATACCGAGTACCACATAAGTCACGTTTAAAAAGGGGCATTTAAAACGGGGTCTTCGTATTATTATGTGCCATTCTCCACGCAAGTCTCGCTATCCAGCACAGTGTGGACTGCAAGGGAAGACAACTCTGTTTGGGAGATTGATTATGTGCTGTTAATATTAACGCATCAAGGACAGATAACTTGAAAACGTGTCCCCCCCCACCCCCAGGGGCGGACTGGGTTCCTGAAGGGGTCCCTGTGCAGGGTAACTGAAGGGGCCCTACCCTTTAGAGTCAAACACTACGAACAATCGCGGAGGGCGAATCCCGACGCTCCGAGCGCCGAAGACGCGATTTTTTTGAGGAGGTTCTGAGGGAGGTTTTCCCCCAAGAATTTTTTTGAAATTCGCCAGCCGGAAACCCGTTTTCCAAGCATCTGGGTATCTATTTTGGAAAAAGTAAAACTCCATTTTGGCGGGGAATTTCTCTGGGGTAGTAGGCCTATCGTTTTCTAAGCATAAGGGGATCAATTTTGGAAAAAGTAAATCTGCCGAATTTCAAAAACAAATACTTAAAATATAAAATTACTTAATAAAATATTAAAATTACTCAAAAGTAATACTGTAGGCCAGTAATAATAAACAAGACATTGACATATATATCAACTTATGATGAATTATGGATAAAAGACTAATTATATTAAACTGGTAAACGTACAAATAACCAAATTAGTAGTTTAAACTTACAAGTATTACATGACATAAGACTGAATACTACTGCAACTGAATTCCATGTCCGAAAAATACCGCCAGATACCAGAAGCGAGAAAAATGCTATTTCAGCTGAATGGTGCTGCGCCGAAAGTGCCCGAGGGCAAATATCACAAGGTCCTACCCATATGTCATCAATTGGGCCCCCAATTTTGACAAAATAAATCACTATTTTTACTGAATTTTGAAAATAGGGACCCAATGGTCACCTTATAGAGGCCCATTTACCAATGACAAGTGGGCCCCTACCCTTAACTATAGGCCCCCAATGTTGACAAAAATAAATCACTATTTTTACTGAATGTTGATGTATTTTTGAGTTTTTAAGCCAAAATTGGGCCCCTCTTGAAGCAAAAGGGGGCCCCTTGGCCACATGTAGACTACTGACATGTAGAGTGGGGCCCAGCTTACGTCAAATATGGGGCCCAAGTGGAAGTAATTGTAGGGACATAGCTAGCTGACATGGGGATGGGGGCCCCAAGTTGAGGCAACTGGGGCCCCAATGCCTTGTCACAGAAATTATAGGGGTTGCAACCCCCCTTTGACACTCTTTTAAACACTTTATGTTCACTTTTACATTAAAATATTTTTTTCATCTTGTTTTGGTTTTTTTGGAAGTGGGGGCCCGCCTGTGCTTGGGCCAGTCCGCCCCTGCCCACCCCCATATATTAACTCATGGGTTAGTGGGGTAGAACGGAATGAAACCACTGGGGATACCGCGAATGTGGAAAAAGTAAAAATTAGGCTATCAGATAAGAACAGTATTATGTAGAAACTGTCAAAAGTCTGGACATACCGAGTCTCATTGCAAGAGTAAATAAGAAAAATTAGATTGATATTGTTTTCGGCACCATTATCGTTGATTTATTTTCCGTACACAAAATAATTGAACTAAACAACTCTAAATATAAGAATTCCGTATAAGAATTATTTGCTTCTTTGAATTGTGATTTAATAATAAATAAATAGCATATCTTCTAGCCTAATAATATAATTTAATTGGTCCAACTGGTCTTTTTTTTGGTCCCCCTGGTCTTAGTCCGAGTAGTCTTTGGTCCGAGTGGTCTGGATACCTACGACAATTAGCATTGAGTTTGAGCGTTCGCACACATTACTGTCTTTTATATTCTAGTAAAATCTCTGCAAATTTTATAGCTTCTTTACCTTTTGAAATATTTTATTTTATTTATTTGATTAGAGACTCGGATGAGATAATTTTCTTTTGAACACGAATGCCACACAAAAACAACTACATTCATTTTAAGGGCCTTATTACATTTCTGTAAATTCGTGAATTAATGTTCAGTTTCTTACGACGGGCTTATTAGCATTTCAAACCCACCCAATAGGCACTTTGAGGGTTTCGCAACACGCTTAAAGATGTTACTGGAGTATTTCCGCTAAGAACTGTCTCTGAGCGGACGATGTTCACTGACAGTTCCTGTCGTGCCATATACAGGCTGCAATATGAAAATACGGTAAAATACCGTTCTTACCCACCTCTCTTCTCAGGCTGTTTTATAACACCAACCTTCTATTTTTCAACGTGATTCTTTATTTCCCACCAAAAGGAACCATTTATCAATATATTTGACACAATTTTTTAATTAATAAAACAATTTTCAAGTAGAATTTAGCGATGAATAAAACATGCAGTTTGCGCATGTTCTGCAATCTCGAACCAGAAAAATTTTGGAGAAAGAAATTTCTCTGGTGAGACTGGGTAGCCATTTTCCCGGAAGGGACGAATCACACGACTGTCACGTGACATGTATTTATTTTAAGCATTTTAAGTGTCTGGATGACCGAATCACTTAAAAATATACACACGCGTAGAAAAATATAATAGATCTTTCCGAAATCTTAAATTTTTACATTTAGGATCCGCTTTTGTTACCGTATGTCAGCGAGTTGACTTTGACTCAAGAATCATTTCACAACAAACAAAACGACGATCCGACATCTTGTTTTCGAGAAAAAGACCCCAAAAAGATCGTCCAATCAGAGGTCAGCATGGGCGGGGCTTACACGTTAAAAAATCAGAAGATAATGGACGGTCTTTGGTCCCAGAGGCCTCCGGCCCCGTGGCTGACTCTGGGAACGAGATTGCATGTTCGGGTCTCGTAATGGCTTTCAGATCCAACATATTTTGTGTATGTTTTTAATCGCAGAATTCTACTTGAAAATAGTGTTGAATCATTAAAAATGTGTGTCGGCTGTGGCAATAAATGATTTCTTAGGCGAATAAATTAGAATAAAGGTAAAAAATAGTAGGTAAGGATTCCAAAATAGCCTCAGAGTCAGAACAGAGGTCGGGAATAACGGTATTGCCTTCAATTGATATTTTCGTCGCCTAAACTCAAAAGCTCTAAATACTCGCGCTTTGTTTTGATTACATCACGTGTTTGCCAAATTATCGATCAATGTTTAGCCACCCCCGCAACAGGTATATTGGATTCGTCCAATAAACACGAGGATATTGTTGACATTCGACTCCGTCGAAATTACTAGTAAATTTTCAAATTTTTCAAGAGAGAACTTGTGTTCATAGGTGTGATAATTAGTTGTGCAATGGATTTTATTTAACGGGAGTTCATTACAAACACACGACACAGGTAAGATTATAATAACCAAAGTTAACTATTTTGTTCATAATCGAGGAAATCCGTTTATTATTTATCATGGCGAAGACAATAACCCGAAACCTGACCCTAACCATAGGAAAAGATGTTTCTCAGATAAACTAAAGAAGATCCAGTATTGTGCCCATGATCAAGATCAAGCCAATTCTTTCAAAGTTTCATTGGCCCCAAATCAAAGAGATTTACCAGGGTTAGTGAGAAAATGCTTTAAAGAAAGCAGGGGAGATAACCCCAAACAAGAACATAACACGGCACCTGCTAAAATATTTATATTGACTAAAATTAAAAACTGATTTTGATTTCACAACACGCACAAATCACACAAACAATTGAAATGTTGTATTCTTTGTATCAAGGATATCTAATAAATAAATAGGCCTATTAATTGTGTTTTTAAAGTAAAGAGGTCTAAAGTTTGCATTCATTTCGTTTGTTGAACATCGGCTAAAACCGAACCAAGAAAGAGTCCCTTGACTCTTGACGTTGACATAATCCATAAAATTAAAATATGCATGCAGTATTTTCAACCGACTGAGCAGCTATAATATCTAAAGGAATGTATGATATACATACCAACTGAAAGCCGAAATATATTCTTACACCAGCCCCAGAATTAGTTGTCTTCGGTATTTCACTTGACCTCCTACGCCTCAAATCTTGTCAGCCATTACAAGGCTACTGACTCATACAATATGGCGGCCCGACATGAAGAAAGGAATTTCCCTTCCTGACGTCATAATCTGTCTGCATCCTATTTAAATACCCACAGAGATGCCAAGTTGTCTGTACACCAGACTATGCTATTACTACACCAGGAGGTCAGAATTTAAACACAACGTCAACAGCGCGTGCGGTCCGAGTTTGTGTTTTGGTATTATTTTTTGTACCGATACTTAATTAGAAACCGAACCTTATTTTGAACACCTAGTACTAGTAGCGGAATTTCTCACACCTTATTCCGGATTCGAAATGTAGTTAATAAGTAAACATAAGTCTATTTTAATTATCAGAAAATAAGACATATTAAATGACACCACGACGCCTAATGTCGCGTAAAAAATGCCGTAGTGTCGGGTTAAAATGTCGTAATGCCGGGTTATCGGTATTCGTTCGTTTCTGGAATTTAACGCCCACTATCGTAGACAAGGCCATATTCCTCTCAATAAGCCTACTATGATTATATAGCCAATGGGGTTTAACGTCCACTCGACACAAACTAGGTCATTTTGGGACTAACGTAGGTATGGTTTTCAATAATTCGCTTGCGCGTAGGGGTCTTTAGCAGTGGGAGGAGTGCACCGAGGAAACCCACGAGGTTGAGAAGGCGCCCTTATCTCCATGTCACATACACGCTCACACTAGGGCTCGAAACCACAGCCGTAAGCCAAAGTTGACCGGCCAGCTAGAGGTCAAAGCGCGGCATCTACACGAAGACCACTAGGCCATCCCAAACCCCCTATAGGCCTACAGCCTACCTACACTGATCCTGTTGTTGGTCAAGAAACTGAATTTTAAAGCGTGGTTTCTCTCTGTCGGTATAGTGCATGTCAAAGAAAGGTTCTGACAAAGTAGGCCTACAGTGTCTAGTTGTGTTGATGGGACAAAAAACGTGCTCGCTGATAATGTAGGCCTACACGAATCTCGATTTTTCGTCCCGTATAAACGATTATACGTTATCCCCGGCCAGGCCTTCCGCCCTGTAGGCCTATCTCTGTAAAAAGGAATCACGCCCGAAAATTCCCGATGAGCTTTCTCGGCCAACGTTGTGATCGAACACGGGACCACAACGATAGCGAGCCAGCGTCTTACTCACTGACTACCAAAATAGTATGAGATTAAACCGCATTTCTGGAGTGATAGGCCTACTGTGACAAAATATACTCTCGTAGTGGTATAAACCAAATGTGGATATTAAAAAATTCCAAAGAATTACTTGATGGCATCTTTGTTGAATTTGGAGGGGAAATATATCAGTAAGTGGTTGGCATCCCCATGGGCACCAACTGTGCACCTTTGCTTGCTGATCTGTTTCTCTATTCGTACGAAGCCGAATACTATACAGACGCTCGTAAAAACTAATAGACGATCAGTCAGACTTTTTAATTTCACTTATCGATATATCGATGATGTTTCATCTCTTAATAATTCCAAATTTAGTGATTATGTAGAATTCATCCTGATGAGCTCGAAATTAAAAACACCACTGACAGTGATAATTACGCTTCCTACTTGGATCTGCGTCTTGATTTTGACAATTGCCATAAACTGAGTATTAAATTGTACGATAAACGTGATGACTTTGACTTTCCGATTGTTAACTTTCCATTTATTAGTAGTAACATTCCAATATCACCAGCTTATGGAATGTTTGTGTCTCAGCTAATTTGTTACGCTAGAGCTTGTTCATTCTATTCTGATTTTTTAAGTAGATCGATGCATTTGTTATTTAAGCTTCAACTATAATACAGGGATACTTGCGAACTAAACTTATTAAAACATTTATAAAGTTTTACGGTCGACATATTGACTTAGTTGGTAAATACAAAATGTCTCTCTCAGCTATTATTCTGGATATATTAATTGACACATATACTATCTCCCTGATAATGTCTGTCGACTACATCGTTAACACTCTTCATCACGTGCATTTTGCATACCGATATTTCATTGGCCAATCTTGCTATTTTACCTAGATTTCGCCTAATAGTTTGGATGCAGCTATGGTGGGTGTGGCTAGCCAGGCAGGATAAGCTTACTCTTCCTGACACCAGTCCTGTTACTACTGTTTGTCGTGTATTTTGTACACGGGGAGCAGTCCATTTGCTGATTACACTATTTTGCTTGAATATACTATTTTGCCTATAACGGTTTTTAGAACTTTGAATCCCGTCTTACGGTTTGGATTGTTCGCACTTGGTTTTATTTTATTTTCCTCTTTGACATAGGTGCAGAGCGAGGCGACGGTGGGGGAGGCGCCTGACACTGAATATAGCGAAGTCGTTCGGATGGGACGAAAAACCGATTCCCCATTTACACATTGGCGTTCACGTAAAGACCCCGACTGTAAAAGGAATTCAATACAAGATTATGCCGTAGTGCATTAGCCCAGTCGGAGCAGAATGAAATGGAATGGGGGTTTAACGTCCTACTGTTCTGCTCCGACTGGGTCAATAAAGACGGACATTTTGCCAGGAAAACGGCACCACGGCCTACCCTACATAGAATTCCAATTACAAACTAGGCTAACTGAGCACGCAGAAAGGGGTACGCCCATCTTACATCATATTCCTGAAGCAACGGCCCGAGAAATCCCTCTCTGGGCATTGCTGGATTGGCTTCGGATTCTTGAATTTTTAAGTAAGTGTGTCTATTCTTCTCGTTCAATCAAATCTACAACTTACGTACAGTAACATGACTGTCCGTCGTTTAATCTTGGGTCTTTCTTAATATTTTGGACAAAGATTTAAGGTATTAAAAACGTCGAAAGTCTGTTCGTTACCATACAGTAGTGTTTACTTTACGTCAATACCGATGGCCTCGTTTGTCACGCAATTAGTTTTGCTGCAATATCCTGCTATGCGCTGGTTAATATAGCATAAAAAAACGTGCAGCCATGACGTAACGTTTAGTGTTCGGCACGAATATTCGAATATTCGCTCGTCGAAAATAATATTCGAATATTCGAATAGCTATCGCCATATTCGAATACTTTCGAATTTCTACATTATTTATTCTATTTGCGTTCAAATATTATAAAAGGCGACTTTCCTTGCCACATTTGCATTCAAAGCTTATTTCGATTACCCACAGTATATATTTCTATGGATTACCTAACTGCAGATTGTATGTAAGGAGGGGGACGAATGGTTGGCGTGTGCGCGATGTATCATAAGATTTGTCATTGGTTCAACTCTCGTTGTTTCGATTCGCCGGTTGCACGTGACAAGGTGTAGGATCGCCTGTCGCAGGTTTTCTCCGAGTCATATGGTTTAATTCCACTGCTATAGACCCCTATGCGCAAGCCAATTATTGAAATAATATTGAACCATATGTTAGTCCCGAAATAACCTGGTTTATGTCGATTTGACGTTAAACCCCATCTCTCTCTCTCTATCTCTCTCTATCTCCCTCCCCCCTCCCTCTCTCTGTTTGTAAGGGTGCTACCTCTTCAGAGATAGTTATTCGGTAACTAGCCATGCAGGGACCCGAATGCTGAATTCTGATTCTGGGTTAAAGCTAGTTATTAGTGTGTGACATCATTGAACACCTTTACATTATATCTGAACACATGTGTAGCGAAACTCACCATACGACGCTATTCGTATGACATTGTGATGAATTTGCTAGGATTCGTCATGAAGGAACAGCTGGGTGAACCCACTGGGCCACATCCATCACCAACATGAAGATACTGTTTTCTGCTTATATAGAAAAACGACTAGACGACAATGATTTCCGTGAAATGTTGCAGCGCTAGACCAACGAATGAACGAGATACCCTTTGTTTCGGATGCAGCGCGGAGGAATTCCTATACATTGGTAATGGAAAATCTTGTTTTGATGTCGTGGAAGGCCGAGTTCTTGGGTCCAAACTGGCAGTTTACGTAAAAGATCAACTGGCAATTGCAAAAATAATATTTTTTTTGTGCGTTGTAGGCGAGTCAACAGAGATTTCACGTATTTAATAATTGATTTGAAATTGTAATAAATTGAAAATAAACCACTTTCAGTATATTGAAAATATTCGAATACTATTCGAATACGAATACCAATTTCAAGACCCGTCGAATATTCGAATAGTATTAGTGTTCGAATATCCGAACACTAGTAACGTTATGTAAACACAGCTGCCCTAATTAAACGTCCTGTTTTAAAGGTAATACCTTTATAACGAAGTCAGTGATTGGTCAGTAATAGGACCACTGACCAGTCATAATTAGTGACAATAATACCCACTCAACGGAACACTGCGAGGAGTATGATCTTACATCAAAAGACACCAAACCAGCCTTTATAGTGGCAACATGTTCTTAAGTTCACAGAATCAAGGTGAAAATAAACTACTAGACTGCACAATTCGAGGAGCCTCCTTTTAGGCTTTAATTATATTACCGTAAATATACTAAAATTTGGGGGAATCGGGTTAGGTTAGGCTCACTGTGCTTAAAATAACATCTAATCTAGCTATGCTGGTTCCACGACCTTTATTTCACCAACTCGACAGATGCATAAGGTATGAGCATGCCTAATTTCATTAACTTTCTATGTTGGCGTATCATGGACAATTTTCTTACCACCCGGGTTCGAGGCGGGAATCATTGGTTCAATAAGAAATGGTTCCATTACTGAAGTCTTCCGTCTTGCTCCAGTCACAGGGTGGAACGTCATAATGTCTACATTCACTTGATTTGATAATTGTTTACTTTTTGCAATGTCTATTTTCTGTCTTGTCCGCAGGTTTATCTTGTAGATTTTTAGTTTTTGTTTTGCGTGTAGTGCAGTCCTCCTGCATTTACTATAAGAGTAGGGTTTTAGCCTTCTAACTGCAGAATGTTCTCGTTGTCGGGCTTTGCTCCTGTTAGCTCACTACATTTATTTTAGCGTTTTGCGAGTTTCTGTCCGGATTATCGCCCTTATTGTTAAAATTATTTGACGTTCTAACACCTGACGTCAATTGGCTGACTATCGCCATTGAAGAGACGACGACTTACAAGATCGGTCGCATTTTTTTTTGTTACGTCTTTTATGTGAATCATTTAGTGAAGCCTGTACCAAGACAGGTCCGGGACTGTACAGCGCAGTGGACGCTTACGGCTGGCCCCCGGATCCATTCACTTGAATTGATAATTGTTTACTTTTTGCAATGTCTATTTTCTGTCTTGTCCGCAGGTTTATCTTGTAGATTTTTAGTTTTGTTTTGCGTGTAGTGCAGTCCTCCCGCATTTGCTATAAGACCTTCCTTTGAGCAAGTTTTGTAGCCATTTTGTATTGTATAAGCTTATAGCTTAACATACAAATTCCCATTGAAATAAAGGTGAAACCTTACCGTTTAATTATATGATTTGATTTAACCCAACAAGGACAGCTGTCTATAGTCGTTTGGATGTGACGAAAAACCGAGGCCCCGTGTACATATTGCCGTGCACTCGATAAAAGAGTAGACCGTAGTTCCGATGCCCGGGCAAGATTTCCCCTCATAGCTCACTGTATGGTATATGCCCGTCTTCATTAGCCCTGTTGGGCACAGAACAGTAGGAAGTTAAACCCCATTTCATTTCATTTCATTTCCTACTGTTCTTGTCCGACTGGGCTTATAAAGACGTCTATAGATCATTTCCCCAGGATAGCGACGCAACGGCCTACGCTTTTATCGAATTCCATCTATCAAGGTTTTTTTTTATGTCCTCGTCATTGTGTACACGGAAAATCTGTCTTTCGTCCCATTTGAACGATTAGACAGCTATCAGCCCCCCCCCCCCCCGCCTTGCAACAGCAACACTGCCATGGGGAAACCACGTTGAAAAATCACGATGAACGTTTTCGGTCCACACCGGGAGTAAACCCTCGACCGTCAGACTAGGGAGTCAGTTTCTTACTCACTGAACCATCGTAGCTCCCATTTCATAATTCAATTGACTTGAAAGGACTAAATCTTACCGTTCGAGATAATTTGCAATTTGTTGAGACCAGCCATAGAAAAACAAGATACAAGACTCCGAAGACAAGTGCATCACCACGAGCGAGTATGTTACACTTTAAAAAATGACAAAAGTAGAAGAGTGCATGACTCTGGGAAAGAAATTTGGACTTTGACAGTCAACAGTTTGTACAATAGTTGTTCTTGAAACATGCCAGGCAATTTGCCAAATTTTGTGCCCTGTGTACAACACGTTTCCGCCCAGAGGTGCCAGATTTGTTTAGATTCTTTTTTAGCCCAATCTTGCTTCATGTTTTTAAACTTATTACAACATTGATCGGTCGTTCTTTGGTACCCCTGGTCTGATAAAAGTTCTGCTAACGGTCTATATGCAGGCTGGTTGCGATGGGAGGCCCGCAGCTGTGCCTCAACATTACCACCTCTCCAATGTTGGAGAAGGAGAAGCCTCTCCTCCTTAACTTAAACTGCACCTCGGTTGTTTGCCATAACATCAGTTTCATAAATATACGATTTCCCACAATAAGACCAGTGCCGGACTGGGCCCAGGCAAGTGGGCCTAAGCCGAAAAAAAATATGGGCCTAAGCCTCAAAAAAAAAAAGAAAAAAGAAAAAAGTAAAAAAAAGAAAAAGAAAATAGGTAGTAAAAGGGGAGGGGAGGAAACAGGGAAAGGAAAGGAAAGAAAAGCAGGAAGATAGATTTCGTTGGAAGAAATTATATGCATAAATTCATGAGTTTAACCTCAAGATGGTGACAGCATTATAAATCGACAATCTTTCTTCAGTCACTCCCAGCTCTTTATAAGTCATTAAAACCTGATAAATGGCCAAAAACTGGAATATTTTGTGAAAAAATAAAAAAAACTTCCGGGTTTCGATTTCACTTTCGATTTTGACGACTGGAGACCAGGCAAATTGAATGAAAATTCTACTTTTTTCGTAAGAAATCAAGATTTATTTGGCCTGAGGTGCTTGGAAAATGGGTTTGCGGCTGTCTATTTTTCAAAATTTTATGGGGGGGGGGGGACCCCCCCACGACCCCTCTCGAGCGTCTGCGGGGCTCGTAAGCGGGCTTCGCCCGCCATTTGCTCGTGGGCCTTGTCACAGGTATGGCAAGTGGGCCTTTGGCCCACCAGTCCGGCACTGAATAAGACGGAAGTAGAAGTGAACATGCGCGCAAAGTTATCGTTCCAGGTAAAATTGGTGATCGGGTTCAAGCATGCCACACTCAAATCTTGACTGCGAATAACCCGTTCGGAATAATTGTTCCGGGTTGAATTCGGAAAAATATACGGATTCGTTCATTTAGATTTAGCTCGGTTTTTATCGAATTGAGTGTGACGCCAAAGTCCGGAATAAGACTTTATTCTGAATTCAATACAGGTTAAAGCCCCAGTGTGAACGCAGCTTAACACTGTAAGTACAAAATGGTAATACGGGATTTAATCAAGAAATCTGAATATTTCGTGTGATTATGATGTGCATCTCTTATAATATTCAACTTATACCCACAACAAATATCAACAACAACTACAGCTTATATATCGAGGGCCCTCGGGGCATTGAAGGAGCCCCGTCAGTAGGTCATCGGCCGTTGAAGTCCTCGATCCGACCATGCTCGAGGCGCGCAATTGACATTTGTGTGTGGGTGTGTGTGTGTGTGCGTGGGCGGGGAGGGTGGCGCCCAAAGGTTATCCGGCGTCGGGGTTTGGGTAGGCTCACCGGCACCGCGCACACAATAACTTCTGAACGAGTTTTGGTGACTTAAGATCTTTTTTTCATCAACTCGACAGGTGCATAAGGTATGATCATGCCCAATTGAATTAACATTCTATAGTGAATAAAAAAACCAGATTGTTATTCAAGCGTTGAATAACGAATAACCAGGTGAACTGCCTCTTGTTTATTTACCGACTAACGTCATTTCATGAGTTTTCCACTGCTAGGGGATACTTCACAATTCATTATTCTATTGTTGTATAGTGATCATTTTAAATTAAATCCTGAATTATCCTCATTAAAGATACATGGAACCCTTGATATGTGAATCCCGAAAAACGAGGTGAAATAAAAAGCTGAATAACGAATAACGAGGAGGCATATCCCTCGCGAATATACGAGGTGATTTATTCGTTATTGGTGAATAACGAAAAACGAACCAACTTCAATCTGCCTCAATAATAAATGATGTCAACCTCAACAGTAAAAGTAAAAGTAATTATGTGATGAAAGAGAGGGGATAGCCAATATTTTGTCCAAGATTGACCGAGGAAAATACTGATATTGCATTTGTGTCTCAAACTGTTGTTAAAAAGCAAATTGATGCACAGTGTTGTCAAACAGAAATGTTTTTGAAAACTAGAAAATCAGAAACTGAAAACTCCTTAGTAGATTATGAAAATAGCTCTGATATTAGTTCTGATTACCGTACCAAACATCTTTAAATGAAAATAGTAAGAATGCTTTGTTTCAATATCGACAGTCTTCATTGAAGAGTACCAAAAGGTAATGAAGATAATCGTGATGTAGATAACGTTGATGATTCGCGTAATCAAACACTTCTATATTACAGAAAATACAAAAATCAATCCTTGAAATCAAAGGGAGATAAATCTTGTAAGCTTGCGAACAAATTTTATGGTAAAAAATCTGAATTTCAAGAATAACCAGACCCAATAAAATTTACTGACACGGAGACAGACAGTGATTAAATGATGAGCCGACGACTTTCAATGTCAGGAGTGGACATAATTAAATATATTCATCTCAACCCGATTCTATAGTATTTACTTTAGGTGACTTGTAAACATGCCAGTAACACACACACACCCACACCCACACACACACCACACGTCGTACTGTCAGTTATAATGAAATCTAATATAATATTGAATGCAGAACGGTGCGTGTGTGTACGTCGGGTGGGGATTTGTAAGCCCCTCCCCCCAAAATAATAAATTAGACTGTCACAAACGCGTTTTCCACCCACTTGGAGCTGCAATCAACATCGCTCCCGTGTGTCAATTTCGGCAGCGCTATTTCTCTTTTTGATGTCAAGCACACCAAAATGAGAAACTCCTTATCCTCTTAACTAGAACTTGTCCAAAACACCATAAGGCGACGTGGATAGGGCGACCAGAACGAAAATCTCTAATCATGTCATCTGGTGGCGGCGCTCCCAAAGACCAACAAGGTCCTGTCAAATGTGAATAAGGGCGACCAAAACGAACCCTTTAATTTCTTGTGGTGGTGGGTCAGGCGCCAACCCAGAAAGAGGTGATAGAAGAGGCCCTTCGTCTATGGGGGCGGTACCCTTGTCTGGGGTCCTCCCTCAGAAAATTTTGAAAATAACGATGCAAGAAGAACGTTTTTCTGCCATTGGGATGATATCTGAGTGGCAATTTTGTATTTTATATGGCGGCAGATTTTTTGGGAGAGGCATTTACTTCTGGTGTCCGCATCTTTGGCCCGCGCCTGTGGTGGCGCCCGATAGCCTCCACATAAGAGATATAAGAAAGTTTGATCAGGTGTAGGCGCTATTAAAACCAACCGACCCATCAGTGCCTTAGGAGCTTCACTATGTGATCATAATCAAGTGCATTATTTTTATAATTGAAAGTTTGTCAATTTTTTGGGAGGGAGTGCCTTATTTTTCTGGAAATTTTAAGAAATTGGAGGCCGAAAACATGATTTTCTGGCATTTCAGGCACTTGTGTGGAGCCATTTAGAAGTACTTCCCCCAGAAAAAAAATAAAATTCTGCCACAAAATTAGCGCATTCTGGCGTTATTTCAGTGGACCAATCCATGCGAGTGATATGAAATGATTGCATTTCTAGAGGAGGGGGCTGGGCGCAACTGAGATTTTTTGTGAGGGGTCCCTACTGTGGGCGGCCCTGGGGACTGTGCCCCATGGTTAATCCGGCCCTGGTGATAAATGCGAGTTATATGAAATAATGACATTTCTAGAGGAGGGGGGCTTGACGCAACTGAGATTTTTTGTGGGGGCCCCCTATTGTGGGGGCCCTGGGGCCTGTGCCCCATGGTACCCCATGGTTAATCCGGGCCTGGATATTTGATTTTTGGGGCATAATACTAAAATATGCAAATTACTACGAGAAAAGTCAGTATAGAACCTAACAGAAGAAACATTTCCAGTTACATGTGACGCCCAAACGCACCAATAGCTACCGCATAGAATGCAGGTGATGCTTGGGATCATCATGGGGGTCCAACCCAAGATTTGCACGACTCTGACTTTGAATGTTACAGTCATTGTGGCATTGAATTCCAGGGTGGAAACATCAGTTTAATTGTTTTAGTGACCAGAAAACACATTTTGATATGCGTCGGCTTACCAAAATGAAAGGTTACGTGCCCTTGGCATGCTACATATCGGCACAACACAGGCGGTTGTGGAACGGACGATGAATGTTTCTCAGTCTGTCATAAGCAGGCCATGGTCCAGATACCGTGATACACAATCTGTTCAGGACAGACCACGCTTAGGTCGACCAAGGACGACAACTCCAGCCCAGGATCGATTTATCCATACCCTGGCCTTGATAAATCGTGTCATCACTGCAAATCAGATCAGCGCTCGTCTTCAAACAGACACTGGTGTGAAAGTGGGTGGCCAGACCATTCGGATCGACTGGGTCACTTTCGCACCCGACGTCCTCGCGTGATCCCTTGTTTGAGAGATCATCACATTCAGACAAGACGTCGTTGGTGTAGGGATCGTCAACACGGGGATAATCGACGCTGGAGCAATGTGATGTGTTTAGATGAGTCAAGGTTCACTGTTGAATTTTTGGACAGACGTAGGAGGGTGTGGCGTCGTCGAAACGAGCGCTTCCAAGACGTTAACGTCATCAGAATTCAGACATGATCGATTTGGGGGTGGTTCTGTTATGGTGTGGGGAGGCATCACTGTTGCTGGAAGAACGGCTTTACATGCTGTAGCAGGGCGTGTTACAGGCCAGTACTACCGGGACAACATCCTGACAGACCATGTTGTGCCGTTCGCACGACGTCATGGCCGCCGTTTTATCTTCCAGGATGACAACGCAAGATGTCACAGGGCCAGGATCGTTACAGGTTACCTCCAACAACAGAACATCGCCACATTACCTTGGCCAGCATTGAGTCCCGACCTCTCCCCCATCGAGCATGTCTGGGACATGCTTGGACAGAAGTTACGTCAATGTCAACAACGTCCTGCCAATGTCCAAGAACTTGCTGCTGCGTTGCTACAGGAATGGGACAATCTGGACCAAAATGACCTTAGACGTCTCATTAGGAGTATGCCACGTCGGATCAATGCTTGTTTGGCAAACAGAGGAGGATTTGCCCGTTACTGACTTTGTTGTGATGCTGTGGTAACTTTGCTGTTTGACCCCGGGTATCATTTTACCCTTATAATGGTCAGCCTGTGCCTTACTTAGTCTAACGATCATTTGGAATAAATCGATGAATGTGAACTTCATTTCATTTTGTCATTTGGTCCTTCGTCAGTTTCAATAGGTGACTTTAATAACACTTAAAAATCAAATATCCCCTACTTTTTTTGAATAGTATATATTCATCTTTATATCTAGCGTTTTGTTACGTGCTGATTTAGTCGTCTGCGTTTTTGTCGTTTGACCAAATCCGATGAACAGATGAGCGTACTAAATAACATTTAAAATTACTATAATAAAATATTTCTGGCTAGCTTTTGGTGTGTGTTAGGGTCTTTTGGTCCTCTTGCGTTGCGTCTCAAACTTCTTTTTAATTCAAATCTCTATCCAACCTCTCCCCTCCCATCCGTCCCCCTCTATTTATGTCACCATCTTAATCTTCTTTTTTTCTTGTTCTTCCTTTTTAAATTTCCCTTTTTTCCTATTTAACACACTTTCTTCATGTCACCATTTACTAAACTAAAACCCTAATATAGATAATAACTCTTATTTTATTACATTGCCAGCTCATCTTTTAAAATTTATATTCATATCACCCTATTCTGGAAGCAGTTTTATATAAGCCTTAAGTTGCTTGTTACTGTATCCAATTTATTATATTTTTCCATTCATCGTTGTATATAAGAACTCTGAATAAATACATTTTAAATCAACAGAGGTATGTTGTGACCGTTGCAGTATAGGCTATAAGGAAGACACGATTTTTTGAGACTCCTCAGTAGGCCGTGTGGGCGTGGCGGCAAACCTTTGAACATGTTCAGATGACACATTCTGTTAAATTTTGCAGTTATGAGTTTTGTCACAGAATGTTATTCTTGTCTGAAGTGTTGTTATTCATTTGCGATTTCTATCGGTTAAAGATTGTCTTAGTGTCATCACAACATAGTTATCAATATGTTAACACACACTGGAATAGATCGAATAAGCAAAGCTGTGCTGGCTGAGTTATTTTGACCAAACGAAAATAGATTTTCCAACAACGAATATGAAAAAGACAACACAGCCATGGGCGATAGCAAAATTCTCCAGGCCAACACTCCCATCTGTTTGTTTCAGGGTTATTTCCACTCTCAGACTACATGTATAATGTTTCCAGGTAGCAGAGTTATTCCATAAAATAACCATTAATTAGTTTAATTACCTAATTTGTATGGGTTTAGGAAGTGTATTGTAATTAGCCTTTCAGTATCAGCCATAAAGATATGATATGGCATTTTTTAACAACAAAACAAAAAACCCAAACGGTTGTCATGCAAGATACATCCACATTTTGCAAGAGATATTTTGTACATTTAGGGGCTATAATCTGGGAAATTACAGTCCGATATTCTCGAATATCGTATATAAGGAGCCGGGTCTTTTGGATATAATCATACATTTTCATCAAAATCGGATAAAATTTGTGAGTTTTAGAGGGTCCACAACCTTTGTATTAAATATTTTACACCATTTTGCGTACCAGGAAATTCGATCTCAGCCATTAGTATGGTGTAACGAGGATATTTATATTTTAAACGGTTTTTAAAATTGAATACAAATTATAACTTCTAGAGGGTCCAGACGCTAAAATCGCGATTTTTCGAACAATTAGGGGCCATACATAACCCAGGAATCTACGTTTCGATATGCGCGATTATCTAAAGGAACTGAGTAGAGGTCGTTGTGATATAAACATTAATTTAATGTTTCATCAAAATCGTATCAAAATTGTGACCACCAGAGTGTCAATAATATATTTGCGTACAAGGAGCGGTCATTTTGTCGGGCAGTTCCGGTCCGATGTTCACGAAATCCGAACCCAACCGTCATTATGGTGAAACGGTCAAGCGTCAGTATAGTGAAACGGTGATATACTACAACAGCTTTTTTAAAATAAAAAATCAGATAAAAAATTGTGACCTCTAGAGGGAATGAATGAATGAAATGGGGTTTAACGTCCTCTGCACCTAATCTGGGCTAATTGAAGACGGGACTTCTAGAGGGACCACAAGCATGTTTGTTATAGACATGCAATATTCAGAAATGGGGTTTAACGTCCACTCAACACAACTAGGTCACTTCAGGACTAATATATGGTTTAATTTTTATTTCAACTATTCGCTTACGCGTAGGGGTCTTTAACAGTAGGAGGAAACCGGAGTGCCCATAGGAAACCCACGAGGTTGAGAAGGCGCCCCTATCTCCATGCCACATACGCTCACACCACGGCTCGAAACCACAGCTGCAAGCCAGGGGTGGCCGGCCTGCAAGAGGTCGAAGCGCGGCACTCTAGACCACTAGGCCATCCCAACCTCCCAAATTTCGAATGGACCCGAGATCTTTGGGAGATAAACCTATATGTCAAGTATATTTATGGCGGGAAAATTGGACGTGCTGATTTTGATTAAGCAGTCGTGTTTGGTGTCAAAATTAAAGTATTCACATCTAAATAAAGTAGTGTACAATCAGAATGGGTAGCATGTTTTCACGTTGGCCTACCCTTTATATGTTTTCTGGAGGACAGTTGCCTTTTCTGCTATACACAATTGCGTAAAATGATCGTATGTTCACCAATTTAGTATATTTCCAAGATGCCGGATAATTGTAAACACATTATTAATTTATTTGTCGCTATTTACAGGTTTCTGAATCTAATTCTTCCACGTAGACTATTAGCTTAATGTAGCATATTCCTGGAAGTCAGTGACCTGTCGTACACATTTGGTATAGTATTCCTCATCCGAGTTGGCCACTGACCTGATATCGATTTTCCCGAGTCTTAATGCATGGGGGCAAAAAAAGCGTAACAGCAAGAAATTTACACGCGTCCATCATATAATGCTCTTGCCATGACCACACCAGTCACGATCTTACAACGCTCATGGCCAAGCTTCGGCTACGTGTCCTCACCATGCTATCGCTGTTAGCATACTCTCGTAACCAATCTGTTTCATAGAGGATTACGAAAGTGTTCTAATATCTCTGTAAAAGATGACTGACTTCAAACACGTGACGTCAAATCACTCGGCGTCAATCGTTGGCTTAATGGCGCGTGTATTGTTTACATAAGAGTTAAGACGTTACTACATGTAGTTCGGGAAGAATGGTGCCTTTTTACTCATTTTAATACCCATTTACACTAAATAGGAAATAATTTACATACTTAAAACATCTTTATTTATTTTTCTAATACATAAAAAAAAATGTTTTCGAATTGTTTATTTTGTCGGAGCTCATAAAGTCGCACCGAGGTCACACTTAGCGAATATTAACTGCTGATCAGTGTGTCTCGTAAAGTTTCTACCACGCGTAATTCCCTCTCTCGCAACGCCTATTAAGACTACTGCTCTGCGTCCTTATTCGAATTCAAAGCAGAGAACATCCAAAACTCCAGCAACCGAGAACAATTTTTAGTTTATTTGATGTTTCCTCTTTGGGTGCTTGGCTGCAGTTGATAATTGGGGCCAGGGCTACATGTCAGCTTTGTTTGGGGTGGTGTTTAAAATGAGACTGGCTGATGAACATGCCCCTAATACGAGTGACACAACCATTAGCCGAGCACTGCAGACTCGAGCTTTCTAGGGTGTCCTGGACTCTGGGGAAGATTTTGCAGAATTATGATGGTCAGAAAAAACCTTTATCTTTAAAAATTATTCTCTATTTTCAGTATATTGGCTTTGAAATGTTTTTATTTAAAACGCAAGTTAATTGTTTTGAAAAACTGAATAACAGGAAAGGGGGTTTGAGTTCAAGGATGGATTGTGTCAAAATACACGTGACGGAAAATCACCATTACATCATTCGACGTGTTTGACCAATCTCTATACTTATTTACATCATATCTGACCAATATGATAATTGAATGTTCAAATCCAGCAGATACAAAATTATGCTACTGGTGAGAATTCTCCAGACAACATTTGATGCAGAAGGAGGAAGATGTGAGAGCTCATATCAGTAAACTCCCCAAGCGAGGTTGTCTGGTTAGGGTTGAGTTAGTATTAACTGTTTTGTAATACGTACTATGCTTGTATGTATACCTTTGCTACATAAAAGGTAAAAACGAACTGTTGCATTGTTATAACTGAAGAAAACAAAAGAAAATACACAACGTGAAGTAGAAGTAAAGACAGCTAGAAACAAATTCTAGACGATCACAAGGCTAACAGATATATGTAGCAAGAACAAGTTGAATGGGTCATAATGTAGGGTGTGGCGACCGGTTCCTGCTACCGCCGCTCTCCACGTCAGACAGAAAGGCCCATGGTGCTACATATTTTAATCGTAATGTGAAACCGTTGGCGCGTATTGTGATATCCAATCAAAACAATCATATACGACGTATACACAGGTATTCATACAAATTTTAAGTATTTTGGGATTTTTCCCTTCTATTTTTGCATTACATTAATTTATTTAGTCGCATAATTTTGAGACTGATTGCAGTAGCGGCACTTATTTTGAGACCCGCACCCCCGCCATAAACACATTTTATTCCATGATTTCTACCCGAAAAATATGTAACAAACTGGATCGGTCTAATAAGCACGTTGATATATATTTTTTAAAAGATATATAATTTAATCCGATATACAATTTATTTGTTAATTTTCTAGTAGAAATTTATAGTTTGGTGCAAAGTTATCAGTATCGGATTTCAGACATAAAAATACACTATAACATAAATAACTCCACGCCTAATTCTATTTGTGAAAATTGTTTTCTTATTATCAATGTGGTTAATAATCATGTGATGACACCAGCCGATGACACCACAAATAGGTTTTGTTGTAAAATAAGAAAACAACAGCCACAGGAACCCATTATACAGAGCTGTAGGCGATATTAATTTTCCAAGAATCCATATAAATATTGACTATTGCTATAACTACAAAATTTCCAACTTGATTATCCCGGTTGGAGTAGTACGTTAAACCAATTTTCACCATTCATCAATACAAAAGTTTACTAGCAATGTCGAACGAGAGAATCACTGTGGCAGCAATATACAGCAAAATGGAGAGAGGTAAGATTGCGAAGGATAATTCATTTATTTAAAAATAATATTGTCAATATACAAAACGACATTAGAATCTCGCAATCTGACTTGAAAAAAAGAAATTTTCTGCTGTGACATCATGGTTGATAATACATTTCAGTCTAATAAATAATGTCCGATATATTTCAGATGTCATGATCGCAGAACCAAAATGAACTGTAGTTGTAAATCTGTGTGAACATTCAAAGGTGAAAGACATCAAAAAATCTATGAGCTCAATAATCGCTTCCAATAAACTGACATTTTAGATCAAGTTCCATTGTACCCTTGTAGTATATTAGGCTATAAAAATCACATTTTCTTTATCATTACCATTGATTTTCTTGCGTGTGAAATGGAACCATCTCCTTATAATAATATAATCAATTTACTACCGGCTGCAATTGTACAGAGTTCGGCAAATTGCTTTTCTTGTTTTCAAATGATACTTACGATCAATCAACGAACTAATGAAGTATGTATGCTACTTATAAACCCTTTAATATATTGCTCTTATAAATCTAAGGACAGAATGATGTCTAAAATGAAATCTCGATAACATCCCACGTCTTAAAGTTATAAATTCTCAATTAAATTGCTTCGGATTCGAATTCCGACAAGATTTGTTATCGGTCTGGTCGGTTCAAGCGTATCGTCTGTAGGTCATAAAAGTATTGCATTATGAAATGATATAAATTCTGAAACTCAAAACTAACCCATCTATAATTTGAGATTCAACCCAATTTTCAAATAAGGACCTATATATAGTTTCCATCTAAAGATCCCCCCTCCCATTCCCACAACCCCACGACCGAGGATGGTGACGGATGTTTAAGACTACACTGCTTGTTAAAAATGTTTAAGACTACACTGCTTGTAAGAAAGGCCATAGGTAAATCCGGCACTCTCCATCGCACTACCCCACACCTCAGCCCCAAAACACAGTCTATCAATTTAAACCTGACCGTTACTGTTTGTAGCACAAATTAACAAATTCGAGACCAATGTGGTTTCCAGTAATCAGGACGAACTGGCTAAAAATGTCTATATATGCATTCTACTTCTGTAAAAATGCATTGTCGCAAAAGCGGTCTATAACCAATCAAAGGCAAATATGTATTCACTGATTGAGAAGAGTTTTACATGAATTAATTATCCACGAATTTTATAATTTCCCATGAATACATAAACACCATTCTTTAGACATAAACCTTAGAGCATGCTATTTATATACGCCCACATTTTAATGTGGACGTATTGGCGTCGCCCCTGTTTGACTGTCCGGATGCCTATCAATAATTTGTTTGTAGACACTCTACAAGTCACAATTTTTATCCAATTTTAACGACACTTGAAATATAGGTTTTTCTCCGTATATTTGAACCGATTTTGATGAAACTTGACATACATGTTTATAGCCCAAAGATCTTGATTGTACGCGAATAGAGTAAAAATATTGTATTTCAAGGCCATGGACCCTGTAGAGGTCACAATTTTAATTCGATTTTGATGAAACTTAAAAATACATGTTTATAACCTAAAGATCTTGGTTCCTTTCTATATCTATCTGATAGTAACTTCCTGAATTATGGCCCTTTATTGTACGAAAAATCGCTTTTATCAGCTTGTGGTCCCTCTGGATGTCACAATTATTACCGATTTAAAAAAACGTTTGATTATATTATCACCGTTACTCTGTTATGAAGTTTCAGTACGAATTTCGCAAACAACGGACCAACACTGCCGCTGCTTGTACGTGAATAGTGTAAAGTATGGTATATCAAGATTGTGGACCCTTTAGAATTCATAATTTTAATCCGATTTTGATGTTTATAACCCAAAGATCTTGGTTCCTTTCGATATTTGCACATATCGGATTTTAACTCTCTGTTTTATGGCCCCTGATTGTACTCAAAATCGCCTATTTTAGCTTGTGGTTCCTCTGGGGGCAAATTTTTATCCAAATTAAAAAAAACACGTTTGGTTTTATCACCGTTACATCGTAATACAGTTTGAGTTTGATTTTCGGGAAAATCAGACAAAAACTGTTGGATAAAATGGCCGCCGCTTGCACGCGAATAGTGTAAAAATAAGGTATATCAAGGTTGTTGACCCTGTAGAGGTCACAATTTTAATCTGATTTTGACGAGACTTGAAATTCATGTTTAAAACCCAAATATCTGAGTCCCTTTCGATATTTGCGCATATCGAATTGTAACTTCATAATAATAATAAATAATAATAATCATCTTATATAGCGCTTGAATTCCAACCGAATGACTGTCGGAATAGTTCTGTTTTTAAGTCCCTTTTAAAAGATTCTATATTGTCACTGTTTTTTACACTTTGTGGTAAAGAGTTCCAAACAATGGGAGCAGCAGAGGAGAATGCACGATCAGCACGATTTGACTTTGTGGAAGGTACCATTAATAGATTCTTATCACATGATCTTAAATTGCGAGAAGGACAGTAATTGGTAAGCAGTTCTTTTGGGTAACCTGGAGCAAAATCACAGTGGAGACAGGTGTAAGTTAAAACAGATATTTTAAAAGCAACTCTTTGTTTAACTGGAAGCCAGTGTAAATCCTTGAGGACTTGGGTTATGTTTTAACTTTGTTTCGTTCTTGTTATGATTCTCGCTGCTTTATTTTGGATAAGTTGGAGTGGATTTAGCACCGAGACAGGAATCTGGTAAAGGAGAGAATTACAATAGTCAAGTTTTGACAAAACAAAAGAACACATTAACATTTTGGCTGTTTCTATATTAATGTAAGGTCTAATTTTTCCAATGTTATAAATATGAAAGTTCACAGCACGGCATGTTTTACTTATGAACTTTTTCATGTTTAGCTTCTGATCAAACACTACCCCGAGGTTGTTCGCTGTTTTTGAAAGTGGTATTTCAGTGTCACCAATGGATACAGTTTCAGTTAATAATCGATTAAGTTGAGTTTTTGAGCCAATCGGAAGTACTACAGATTTATCATCATTCAGTTTTAGAAAATTGAGCTTCATCCATTGTCTGATTTCAGTAATGCAGTGTTGAATTTTATCTATTTGGTTATATTCATTTTCTGATTTTAGTGATATATAGAGTTGGGTGTCGTCTGCATACAAGGGATAGTCAATGCCATGTCTTCTAATAATATCACCAATCGGGGTAGATTATGCCGTGAAAAGCACAGGTCCCAATACAGAACCTTGGGGTACGCCAAAGGCAAGAGACGAGGGTGACGATCTGTTGCCGCCAATGACTACTGACTGGGTTCGGTTTGTCAGATAGGAGCTAAACCAATCCAAAATCGGAAGTACTACAGATTTATCATCATTCAGTTTTAGAAAATTGAGCTTCATCCATTGTCTGATTTCAGTAATGCAGTGTTGAATTTTATCTATTTGGTTATATTAATTTTCTGATTTTAGTGATATATAGAGTTGGGTGTCGTCTGCATACAGGTGATAATCAATGCCATGTCTTCTAATAATGTCACCAATTGGGGTAGTATATGCCGTGAAAAGCACAGGTCCAAATATACAGACCCTTGGGGTACGCCAAAGGCAAGAGACGAGGGTGACGATTTGTTGCCGCCAATGACTACTGACTGGGTTCGGTTTGTCAGATAGGAGCTAAACCAATCCAAAACTTTTCCCTGGACACCAAACCGAGTGGAAAGGCGCTGGATAAGAATGGACTGATCTATCGTGTCATGAATTATGACCCTTGATTGTGGGTAAAAGCAATTTCTTTTTAGCCTGTTTTCTATCTATCTCTCGAAAATATGGGCGTATCCTGCCGCCGCTGGTTAAAAGAGATTTTTCATTACCGAGAGCGCGGTGTGTGTGTGTGTGTGTGTGGGGGGGGGGGGAAATTGGTTAGCGCAAACGCGTTGTATGATACCGTCTGGCATTGAGTCAACTGGCATGGTTTCGATTCCCCGGTAGTACATGACAAGGAGTAGGATCACGTGCCCAACCTTGTGGGTTTTCTCCGGGTTCCAGGTTTCCTCCCACTGCAAAGACCCCTACACGCAGGCGAATTATTGAAATAAAATTGAACGATGTTTTGTGTCGAGTTGACGTTAAAACCTCACCTCTCTCTCTCTCTCCCCCTCTCTCTCTATCTCTCTCATTATCAAACGCATGTGCAATCAATAACTTACACCCGTTAAAAATAACTCTACATTAGTCACCAATATTAAAAAGATGGGTGATACTAATCACCGACATTTGGCCTGCAGCACAAATTTCTAGCTTGCTTAGAAACACAATTCCGCCACAAGGCCCGCCTTACTAAACAAACTATACATTTTTGGAAAGTTTATAACACCAGGAACACAACGTCAGAGACTGCCAAGCAAAATGTTTGCAATAACTCGATTTATTGCCAAGTAAATGCTATTATGCGAACAATTGCAAAGTTGACATAATTAGATATTGGCGAAAACACCAAAAGCCGTCATACTCGGCAAAGAATATGGTGTTGGTTACATTTTGATTTAAACCAAATTGCAAAAAGCATAATGGACAAGGGGACATGCAGAATTTTGGAAATCCATTACGGTAATAGAGAATTATCTCCCTTTCTGCTAAATTCTGCAACAGTATTTTAGGTGTTGACAGCTGATGCTGTATGACGCACAAGACCATATAAGAGCACAAGAGTGGATTCTCCTTGTCAGTCTTGCAAGAGGGTATGGCACGGTACTGCGTATAGTTGTTCGGTGGTACGAAATAACATAGTTCCGGTTTGTGCAAAAAATCACCCATTCCAGTTCATCTAGTAATAATATTTTGCTAACCTTTTAGTCTATTCTACATGGAGAGTTTTATACTTAGATTAAATTACATTTTTATTACTTTTGTGCCAAATGTAACTGAAAGCATTTTTTCGTAGATGAACGTGGTCGATATTATTATCTCTAAGGCGTTAATTGTTCCTCTGAATATTGAAAATGGGATGATATATAATGGCACAGTATTACTTCGAGCGATCCTAGTCTCTGGGCCATTGTTAGCACGCCATTTGTCATTTCTGCTACTGAATAAACTGATTTCGTAATACATGCAAGATTTCAACACTCGGATGACTGCGAAAAAAACAGTTACGCCACCTTTAGAAGTTTATTAGAATTATGCTACATGTATACGTCAATTCCCCAATAGCCAGCCATTGTAGGGTGTGACAATCGTTACATTATGGATTGAACTACCTATCGTAAATATGCTATTTAGAAATGTAACCTCCGTGGTTGGAATTTTCTTGAGGCAAACGGCATCTCTCCGAAAGCAGGCTACCTCAATGATGCAGGTGTTGCATATCTCCACCAACTCCATCAACGATTAGTAATCTGAATCAGGTTAAAAATTCAAAATTATAGCTTAAAAGTGTTGTATTATTCGCCATTAATGCAAGACTATGGCAAGATATTTTTATAAACAATTTTTTTATTCAGGATATCTGAATGGGATTGGGGAATAGGCTTCGCTTAGTAAAACCTCTCTAACTAGGCAACGTTAGGTCACGTGACTAGTTCAGATAACGTTGAACACTAATAAAGGAATCAAATGGGGTTTAGCGTCCTACTTTTCTGTGAATTTCAAGTAAATAATCCATCCAGCATTTTTTATTAGACAATAGATGAGAATGTGAAATGGCCTATATTTTGATTAATTTTATGTTTCTATCAAGGATGTAAGGGTGTGTTATAATTCGTGTTATATAGATGTTCTGTTGTCTATATAAATCATCAGATTCACGACAGTATGGTCCACTTTAACTTATCATAAAATCAGATTTAGTATACAGTTTAATAGCTAATGTAAAGACATAATTATAAATACCAGTCACTAAATTCGTTACAACCATAATATGGAGTTCAGCGTCCTACTATTCTGCTCGGACTGGGATAATGCAGACGGACAATCGGACATACGCCACACAGTGTGCTATGAGGGAAATTTCCCCGGATAGCGACGCTATGGCCTACTATTATATAGAATTCAAACTAACAAGGGATATATTACGTGCACGCCAATGTGCACAGGAGACGTCGTTTTTTTGTCTCGTCCAAACGCTAAAATATGGTACAAGTTAATGTGCTTGATGTTATTATGCATTGGTCACAAACCAAATTCATTACCTATGCAATGTGTTTACATAGTCATCATTTTAAGACTCGTGTGAAGAAAACTGAACCCAACTCCAAGACAATGCTGTATATTAATAATATGGCATGCCGACTTAAAGTTTACAATTATCGACGCGTAGTAGATCTATTGAGTTGTGCTTAACCATCATAAAAGTCATCAATCTTGCATAGATTATGTTCATCCCTTGGGGAACAAGTCATTAGTTTGGACAAAAGATTCTTCAATGGGCCGAAGGGAATCTTCACCTGTAGCGCGGACATGGAAAAAATAATTGCATGTACCGAATTGTTCGGAGTACGGAAGCCTCCTGGTGCCACGATAAAAAATTTTTTTTAGCGTAATTGTGACTTTTTATCTCCTAATTAGGACTTTTCATCTCCTAATTAGGACTTTTTATCTCCTAATTATGACTTTTTATCTCCTACATAGGTTTTAATTATCTCCTAATTAGGACTTTTTTATGTCCTAGTTAGGACTTTCTATCTCCTAATTAGGATTTTTAATCTCCTAATTAGGACTTTTAATCTCCTAAGTAGGACTTTTTATCTCCTATTTAAGTGGTATAATCATGGATGAACTTTTTGCTTGGGACTGGGTTATAAAGACATTCTCAATAGTCTTGCAAAGCCGAATGGTGTAGTGATATTTATGCGCACACTCAAACGGTGCATGAAAAGGCTTGAACTGTTTCGATTTTAACCAGGCGGTCATGGGTTCGATCCCCGATCGGGAAAAGATCAACGGGATTTTCCAATCCGGCTTATCTTGTTATTGGCACAGACCCTAGGGGGCTGGCAAGGATTAGCACCTAGTCGTTCGGATGTGACGAAAAACCGAGGTCTCGTGTGCTGAATCAGGTCGCACGTTAAAGATCCCAGACAGTTGGGAATCGATAAAGAGTAGGCGAGTTATCGCCGGCTGTCCTGGCAAAATTCCCCCCATTGCACCCTGCATGGCGTTGCCCGTCTTCATTAGCCAATTGAATAAGTGCATAAAAGTAGGACGTTAAACCCCATTTCATTTCATTTACTACTACCATATACTGCTATAAACGACATTTACTTCTATCATATACTGCTATAAACAACACTTACTACTACCATATACTGCTATAAACAACACTTACTTCTATCATATACTGCTATAAACAACACTTACTACTACCATATACTTCTATGTTGTTTAAAGCAGTAAATTGTAGTAGTAAGTGCTGTTTATAGCAGTATATGGTAGTAGTAAGTGTTGTTTATAGCAGTATATGGTAGTAGTAAGTGTTGTTTATAGCAGTATATGGTGGTAATAAGTATTGTTTATAGCAGTATATGATAGTAGTAAGTGTTGTTTATAGCAGTATATGGTAGTAGTAAATGAAATTAAATGGGGTTTAACGTCCTACTTTTATACACTTATTCAATTGGCTAATGAAGACGGGCAACGCCATGCAGGGTGCAATTTTGCAAGGACAGCCTGCGATAACTCTCCTACTCTTCATCGATTCCCAACTGTCTGAGATCTTTAACGTGCGCCCTGATTCAGCACGCGGGACCTCGGTTTTTCGTCCCATCCGAACGACTAGGTGCTAATCCTTTGCCAGCCCCTCTGGCCTGCACCACTGATAAGGAGAAGCCGGATTGGAAAACTCCGTTGATCTTGTTCCGACCGGGGATCGAACCCACGACCTCCTGGTTAAAATCGAAACAATCCAAGCCTTTTCAAGCACCGTATGAGTGTACGCATACATATCACTACACCATTCGTCTTTACAAGACTATTGAGAATGTCTTGATAACCTAGTCCTAACCACTTAATGAGGAGATAAAAAGTCCTAATTAGGAGATAAAAAGTCCTAATTAGGAGATAAAAAGTCCTAATTAGGAGATACAAATTCCTAATTAGGTGATAAAAAGTCATAATTAGGAGATAAAAAGTCCTAATTAGGAGATAAAAAGTCCTAATTAGGAGATACAAAGTCCTAATTAGGTGATAAAAAGTCATAATTAGGAGATAAAAAGTCATAATTAGGAGATACAAAGTCCTAACTAGGAGATAAAAAGTCATAATTAGGAGATAAAAAGTCATAATTAGGAGATAAAGAGTCACAATTACGCTAAAATAAATTTTTATCGTGGCACCAGGAGGCTTCCGTATCGGAGAGGACAAAAGAGAACACTTGACACTATAGAGAAGGGTAGGTCTTCGGATTGCTGTATTCCTATCCTTAATAACATTCTCGGCAAAATACATGCACATACGGATTAAGAAACAATAATGTATTTCGAACATAAATAATATATAGGTGTGAAATGTCTGTCAGTGGGCCACTATTAAAATGTGTCGACCTGGATACATAATGTTAAATTATGTGGCTGCACGCAAAATACACACAGACTTAAAATGGAATTTTATGAGAAAACTGAAAGATAAAATCTAACAAAACAAAAATTGTGACCTTAATGTATAATTATTTTCACTTAAAAAGGTGTTCCATTGATTTCGCCTAAAATACATAAAACATATATTACCTAAATGTTTTTATAATTCATCATAAAACAGCCTCATTTACTATACGGTTACTCGACCTAATTCAAATGTTATAAAGTTTTGTCTAAGTTTGTACCGTAGAAAATTCTAAGTTTGACCTGGATTTTCCTTATGACGTATTAATACCACGGATAATATTATACATAATATAACATGTGAATATTTCTATTGAAAAAAAGATATACAATCTCTAGTGCCTGGTATTGTGTATGATATTATATACTTAAATAAACATAACACAATTTAAATAAATAACGACCCCTGATTTAAACGCATATAGCTCGACGTTACGACAATTATTCTCTTATCACTTTCAAATGTAAATTGTTTTTGTACTTTCATTTGGGTTGTGTTTTTTTTAAAATGTGCTCAACCGCCAAATGTCACTCAAGGATTATATCATATTTATTATATACTTATTTGAAACAAATGAGAGCCGACTACTCAACCCTAACTCCAAATAAAAAAAGAAAATTATGACCCTTCAGGGAAATTTAAATTGTCAAAGCTGTTATATATATATAAAAAGTTAAACCAAATTTGTTAAAACCCATAAATAATTAAATCAAAATGGTACAGTAAATAAACACGCATAAACAGGTTTTGACATATTTTTGCACGTAGAAGTGATTTGATTGCTTTTTAGTGAGGATATAGGTGTCAACTATAAGATGAAATGAAGACAAATGGCATAATTAAATTTAGTATGTAAGTAGGTCTTACCGATGTGGCTTGAAAGATGTCTGGTAAATGATCACCCCTTGATGAAATGAAGGATCAAGGTTTTTACCAAAAAACCCCGGCGAAATATAGGTCAGATTGCCTTGAATTTGTTTTCTGTATAGCTAAAAAAGTACGGGATTCGAAACCACGCCAGTTGACTCACTGACAGGCTTTATGATACAGCGCAGGCACGCTAACCATTCAGCCGTCCACCCCTAGTGAGAAAAGGTGAAAAATCGACGAAAACGGACATGAAAATGAAAACAATAGGTTGAGTTCATATTCAAAAGAGGGGCCATATTTGACAAGGCATAAGATATTAGTAATGTATTAAATTATAGGTTTCCTGTTCACTAAATTCATATCTGAATAGCCAAATGCTCCATACTCAAACGAAACGCCAATATTAATCCGAAATTCACCAAAATAACTAAGTTTAGTAGACCATGCAATAAGTCTTTATTTGGGCTTCAGGTGGTATAGAAATTACTAATTAGACCTGTAGACCCTCGGATGACTTAGATTTTAAACAGTTGTCCATTTAAAATAAAATACAGATCTATACGAACAGAAGCTACGGAGAAAGACTTGTCAAGAATAAATTAATTATGATTCAAGAGATTGTGAGAGGGACAAATAGCTGAGGTTGCACACGACAAGTGCGCCGCAGTTATCTATTAGAAACCTTTGCTTTCAACTTACGATGGTCAGATAGTTGATTTTGTTTGACTGTGTATAATTTGTGTCCTTATAAGAATGTCATCCGGTCGAACCTTTTTTATGCTTATATCTGAAGAAATTGACTATATTATTTTAATACATTACCCACGGTATTTGGGAACATTATGAAGTTACCTAAAAAAAACCGAGTCGCCATTGTGGATTTGGCCCCTTGGCGGAATTAGCCGTCACTTTTAGGAGGCATACCCAATCTAATTAGATTCAGCGGGGCAAATTCTAACAGATATCTTCTTCATACCACGGTCAAGAATTGTACCCCATTACATTAAATAAATAACCAGAAAATGCCTCATAACGGCCATCTTGAATATTTTTATTTCCTCAAGGATGCCAAGGTGGCATCATCCGGATTCTGAAACTACACATAGTGAAGATATCTAGTACACCGAATATCTCACACCTTTTTAGGGAACTTTATAAGTTTCCTGCCAAAATAAACCACCATTTTGAATTTGACCCCCTAGCGGTTTTAGGGAAATATCCAAGCTCATTGGATTCAGCGGGTTGAATTCTTATAGAACCCATCTTTAACCGAAGTCCGGGAGAATCTGCCACATATTTTACCCCACTTAAACATACATTAGGCAAGAGCTAATTTTGTAATATTGTAAGTCTTTATTCAGGCTTCAGATGGTATGTAAATTATTAATTTGACCTTTATATACACGGCAAGCTCAAAATCAACTCTGTACTCGGATGACTTGGATACAGCTAGGATTTAAAACAGTTGTCCATTTAAAATTAAATCAATAAATGGCTAACCAAGCTAACGTTTACCGTTAGTCGCTGACGTCATCACTGGAAACTGCTGATGAAAGGTCTGCCAAGCGAGCGTACCATTCTCCACATTGACAACATCAATGACTTAAAACCCAAACAGTTTATATACCTGTTAACTTCCTGCAACTTAAACCAACACATTAATGACCCGACTCATAGAAAAGGTCATACACTAGATTTGCTGATTACAAGACTCGATGACAATTTAGTTGACAGCTTACAAGTGATTGACCATGCGATTTCAGACCACTATACTATATTTGCTAATTTATTATTGAAAATGTCAGACTCTATCGAAGAAGAAATAACTTTCCGCAAAGTAAAAGATATCGATGTTAATCAATTTGAGCATGATATTGTTTCATCCGAGAAACAGGATGTTCATAATATTGAAACAAAAGTCCATCTCTATAACTCAATTCTTAGTCATGTATTAAATCAACATGCTGTATTCCTATCCTTAATAACATTCTCGGCAAAATACATGCACATACGGATTAAGAAACAATAATGTATTTCGAACATAAATAATATATAGGTGTGAAATGTCTGTCAGTGGGCCACTATTAAAATGTGTCGACCTGGATACATAATGTTAAATTATGTGGCTGCACGCAAAATACACACAGACTTAAAATGGAATTTTATGAGAAAACTGAAAGATAAAATCTAACAAAACAAAAATTGTGACCTTAATGTATAATTATTTTCACTTAAAAAGGTGTTCCATTGATTTCGCCTAAAATACATAAAACATATATTACCTAAATGTTTTTATAATTCATCATAAAACAGCCTCATTTACTATACGGTTACTCGACCTAATTCAAATGTTATAAAGTTTTGTCTAAGTTTGTACAGTAGAAAATTCTAAGTTTGACCTGGATTTTCCTTATGACGTATTAATACCACGGATAATATTATACATAATATAACATGTGAATATTTCTATTGAAAAAAAGATATACAATCTCTAGTGCCTGGTATTGTGTATGATATTATATACTTAAATAAACATAACACAATTTAAATAAATAACGACCCCTGATTTAAACGCATATAGCTCGACGTTACGACAATTATTCTCTTATCACTTTCAAATGTAAATTGTTTTTGTACTTTCATTTGGGTTGTGTTTTTTTTAAAATGTGCTCAACCGCCAAATGTCACTCAAGGATTATATCATATTTATTATATACTTATTTGAAACAAATGAGAGCCGACTACTCAACCCTAACTCCAAATAAAAAAAGAAAATTATGACCCTTCAGGGAAATTTAAATTGTCAAAGCTGTTATATATATATAAAAAGTTAAACCAAATTTGTTAAAACCCATAAATAATTAAATCAAAATGGTACAGTAAATAAACACGCACAAACAGGTTTTGACATATTTTTGCACGTAGAAGTGATTTGATTGCTTTTTAGTGAGGATATAGGTGTCAACTATAAGATGAAATGAACACAAATGGCATAATTAAATTTAGTATGTAAGTAGGTCTTACCGATGTGGCTTGAAAGATGTCTGGTAAATGATCACCCCTTGATGAAATGAAGGATCAAAGTTTTTACCAAAAACCCCCGGCGAAATATAGGTCAGATTGCCTTGAATTTGTTTTCTGTATAGCTAAAAAAGTACGGGATTCGAAACCACGCCAGTTGACTCACTGACAGGCTTTATGATACAGCGCAGGCACGCTAACCATTCAGCCGTCCACCCCTAGTGAGAAAAGGTGAAAAATCGACGAAAACGGACATGAAAATGAAAACAATAGGTTGAGTTCATATTCAAAAGAGGGGCCATATTTGACAAGGCATAAGATATTAGTAATGTATTAAATTATAGGTTTCCTGTTCACTAAATTCATATCTGAATAGCCAAATGCTCCATACTCAAACGAAACGCCAATATTAATCCGAAATTCACCAAAATAACTAAGTTTAGTAGACCATGCAATAAGTCTTTATTTGGGCTTCAGGTGGTATAGAAATTACTAATTAGACCTTTATTACATGAAAGGCTCAAAATCAACTCTGTAGACCCTCGGATGACTTAGATTTTAAACAGTTGTCCATTTAAAATAAAATACAGATCTATACGAACAGAAGCTACGGAGAAAGACTTGTCAAGAATAAATTAATTATGATTCAAGAGATTGTGAGAGGGACAAATAGCTGAGGTTGCACACGACAAGTGCGCCGCAGTTATCTATTAGAAACCTTTGCTTTCAACTTACGATGGTCAGATAGTTGATTTTGTTTGACTGTGTATAATTTGTGTCCTTATAAGAATGTCATCCGGTCGAACCTTTTTTATGCTTATATCTGAAGAAATTGACTATATTATTTTAATACATTACCCACGGTATTTGGGAACATTATGAAGTTACCTAAAAAAAACCGAGTCGCCATTGTGGATTTGGCCCCTTGGCGGAATTAGCCGTCACTTTTAGGAGGCATACCCAATCTAATTAGATTCAGCGGGGCAAATTCTAACAGATATCTTCTTCATACCACGGTCAAGAATTGTACCCCATTACATTAAATAAATAACCAGAAAATGCCTCATAACGGCCATCTTGAATATTTTTATTTCCTCAAGGATGCCAAGGTGGCATCATCCGGATTCTGAAACTACACATAGTGAAGATATCTAGTACACCGAATATCTCACACCTTTTTAGGGAACTTTATAAGTTTCCTGCCAAAATAAACCACCATTTTGAATTTGACCCCCTAGCGGTTTTAGGGAAATATCCAAGCTCATTGGATTCAGCGGGTTGAATTCTTATAGAACCCATCTTTAACCGAAGTCCGGGAGAATCTGCCACATATTTTACCCCACTTAAACATACATTAGGCAAGAGCTAATTTTGTAATATTGTAAGTCTTTATTCAGGCTTCAGATGGTATGTAAATTATTAATTTGACCTTTATATACACGGCAAGCTCAAAATCAACTCTGTACTCGGATGACTTGGATACAGCTAGGATTTAAAACAGTTGTCCATTTAAAATTAAATCAATAAATGGCTAACCAAGCTAACGTTTACCGTTAGTCGCTGACGTCATCACTGGAAACTGCTGATGAAAGGTCTGCCAAGCGAGCGTACCATTCTCCACATTGACAACATCAATGACTTAAAACCCAAACAGTTTATATACCTGTTAACTTCCTGCAACTTAAACCAACACATTAATGACCCGACTCATAGAAAAGGTCATACACTAGATTTGCTGATTACAAGACTCGATGACAATTTAGTTGACAGCTTACAAGTGATTGACCATGCGATTTCAGACCACTATACTATATTTGCTAATTTATTATTGAAAATGTCAGACTCTATCGAAGAAGAAATAACTTTCCGCAAAGTAAAAGATATCGATGTTAATCAATTTGAGCATGATATTGTTTCATCCGAGATACAGGATGTTCATAATATTGAAACAAAAGTCCATCTCTATAACTCAATTCTTAGTGATGTATTAAATCAACATGCCCCCTTGAAATCGAAAACACTTACTATTCGACCTAACAAAAAGTGGTTTACTGATGAAATATTACACTCCAAGCAAGCAAAACGATCAGCAGAAAATAAATGGCGGAAGACTAAACACGAAGTTCATAGGCAAATATATAATCATCATAGAACTATCACCAATAAATTAATTAAACAGGCTAAAACTGTGAAAAAGTTACTAAAATACGACTCGATTTGGAAGACTCAATATCTACAGTCTCAAACTACAATGAACCATCTATAGACGCTTTACTGACAAGTTTTGAGCCAACAACAGTGTCCGAAGTGTCCAAATTTATTTCAAAATCTGCAAGTAAGTCATGTGATTTGGACCCGATACCAACATGGTTATTAAAATTTTGCTCAGCTGATGTCTGTCCTGCTATTACACATATTGTGAATCGCTCACTAGTTGATGGGGACGTATCTGCATCCCTTAAGAATGCTCTTGTCAGACCCTTACTAAAAAAGGCAGCTCTTGACTCAGAGAACTACCGCCCTGTATCCAACCATATCATTCCTATCGAAAGTCATAGAAAAGGTGGTCGCTGCAAGGTTCAAGTCTCATATTGAAATCAACAAACTAGATGAACCATTTCAATCGGCTAACAAGAAATGCCACAGCACGGAAACTGCGCTGGTACGAGTACACAATGATATTGTCAAAGGAATGGACAACAATGGCTGTGTGTTTCTGGTACTACCTGATTCTCAGTGCAGCCTTCGACACAATTGACATCTCGATACTCTTGAACCGCCTTAAACGTCGTTTTGGCATTGATGGATCTGCTCTATCTTGGTTCTCGTCTTATTTGGAATGTCGCAAACAGATGGTAGTTATCGGTGATTGCAAATCTGACCCCCAGACACTTAAATATGGCGTCCCACAAGGCTCCGTCCTTGGACCCTTACTTTTTACGGCATACACTTCACCTTTGGGTGACATCACTCGGCAGCATGGAATAAGTTATCATTTATACGCTGATGACACTCAGCTCTACATTGCAATGAACGGTTCAAATGAAGAACAACATATTATTAAACTTAAAAAATGCATTGCGGATATAAGATTATGGATGAAACAAAATCTGTTAAAGTTGAATGATAATAAAACCGAAGTCATTCGCCTCTCAAAGCGTAAAAGTGGTCTGAATATAAAATGTGATTCTGTGAAAATTGGAGACTTAAATGATGGACCGACACCCAGTGTTCGCAACCTTGCAGTCATGTTCGACTCATCATTAAATATGCAGTCTCATATTTTGTCAGTATTTAAAGCCTGTAATTTCAGCCTATATAAGATCGGTAGAATTCGACCATATCTGAACGTTTAAACCCGTAAAATGCTAGTAAACTCTCTTATAACCTCACTTTTTGACTATTGTAACTTGCCATTAGTTGCCCTTCATGATACACCACTATACCCCTTAAAACAAATACAAAATAAAGCAGCAAGAATTGTGTCACTTACCTCATCCCGCTACCCTATTACCCCAGTTTTAAAGCAGCTTCACTGGCTCCCTATTACCTATGGGATTGATTTTAAAGTTCTCCGTCTCACCTATTTATCTTTACATTGTCCAGGATCACCAGTCTATCTCCATGATATGTGACCCCCCACGACAAAACCAGTCACATGTCACAATTTTTAAAAAACTTTGTTTCAATGCTTATCTTAAAGGGAACTGGAACTGCTTTCTGTTGATATATAATAGTATGTAATCAAAGTACGAACCCTCGCGTCAACTACGTTCAGTAAAACAACACCTCCTCAACGTTCCAAAATCCAAATCTCTTTTTAGTGAACGCTCTTTCTCAGTGGCAGCTCCTTAACGCTGGAATGATATGTCAATCACCACAAAAACTAGCCCAACTTTCAGTATTTTTAAAAAGAATCTTAAAACAGAGTTATTTTAATTGATTTTAAGTTTACATAGCTCTTAACCTGTTTTAGCCTTGTTATAATTCTTCTTTTTGGAATACTTTTACTTGTTCTCCTATATGTTATGATATCTTATAATTTTACTAATATACTTTTTAAATGTATATTATATGTTAGGGTTTGATTTTTCGAATTGTCTTATTGTAGAAGCGCCATAGAGAAGCTGTTTCCAGCTGGATTCTGGCGCTATATGAGTTTAATAAATTATTATTATTATTATTATTGCCATTGAGAATGTTACTTGATTATCGAGAAAAAATGGGTGGAGTTATCGTCTGTCAATCAAACGATCGGTTATACTCGTAAACGGCGCAGACACAGTTGATGATAATTTCTTGTCCAAACTACCAACAGTGACAAACGTCCAAAGCAATTCAACTAAAATTAATAATATTTTCTTTTCTTATTATCTATTTTTAATTTATTATAGCAATAATGGCTAACTCTTTATTAAACTCTTAACTAATGTATCTTTAATAACCAGAAAATACCCCATGGCGGCCATTTTGCATATTTAAATTTCCTCAAGGATGGCAGGGTGGCATCATCCGAAATCGGAATCTAAACATACTGTAGATATATAATAGATAAAAAAAACAAACACTAGGTTGATTATATTTCCAGGTTGGTCGACCTGCTGTCGGACTAAAACAAGACTATTCTTAGAAATGGTTCTACTACTGACGTCTTCCGCCTTACTCCAGTCACAGTAGTGGTTCATCCTTCGGGGTTCCTTTGCGTAAGTTATTTTTAGTCAAATGACTACAAAAAAGTTACTGACCTATAGCACCCTTAATTTACTCATAAACTGACACTAAGCAGTACTGCACATCATATAATATAAATCAATTCCCATGAAATAAAGGTGAAGTCTTACCGCATAATTATATGATTTGATGAAACCCAACTGTCACGCGGAAGTTTAGCTGGCGAGGTGTCATGGTGCTTGCGTAATACGTCAATACAAGAAACATCGCTATGCAAATGTAGAACGCATTACCACAAAGAAAAACTGTTCGGTAACTATTTTAGTGGTCCAGTCTTTACTATTTGTCATAGAATTACCAGACTGTAATGGTATGTGTTGACAATTGTGCGTTTGAGCCTTTTTGAACCTGCGTAAGGAGTCTTAGACTGTATCAATTTTAACTAGTTTATTTTATGTTTATGATTTTTTCTCAATGTTTTTTTTCTATTCTTAATAATATTTCTGATACGATATTGCAATACTTCAGATAAAACACAGTTGATTCGACCTTCTACTGGTTCCAGACACAAAAGCCCAATAACCGCCACCTCTGGCCGGGCCTTCACAGGCCTCCGGGATAAGTAATTAGTCTTGAACATATTCCAGCGACTATACTAATTATCCATTAGATCCTCGTTTGACGGGTTTTTGGTGTATTACGCGAACCCCAAGCAATTATCGCAAGAAGCAGTTATAGGCGTTTTCACGCAGACGACCACCTTGAAGAGCTCGTTGGATCATGTAAGTTATACCGTAATCTTATAGTAGATTACCTAATTAGCCAAAGTCTACACTATTTGTTCAAAACAAGACTACTTAAAATGCCCATTTTCTATTTTGCATAGTAACAGTGGTAGTGTTAATGGGATTTTGGGGGAACATGGTGAGTGTTTCGAATAAGTAGGTTCTTCTGTTGTTTTATTTTCAGACCTCTTGCCCGGGGAATAATATTACTGGATTTATTATGTGAAAATTGTCGGTGAATTGCTGTCTGGGCCTTTATAAAATTCCTTATAGACAGAACGACGAAAAACTTTTGATAATATAATTTCTACGGTAAATATCAATCACGCATAGAAACAATGGATTCATTATGTTCAGACCGATATCACTTCGACACGGTATCAAATAATATACTGGTAGTCCGGTCTCCACCATGTTCGATCACGGATATATCATAATGCTACTTGAACTGTAGAACAATTTTATTTTTGTTACTGAGATTATTGTTTATTTGGGTTTTTTTTAAGTTCAGGTGATGTCATTTTAAACCCAAAATGTTTAATAGATACCAGTAGAAGGCCCTCTTTGAATTTTTCCCTAAATGAACTAGTGTTAAATGGACGTTATAGTTTTCTTCTAGCTTATCGTGTTACTCTCATCGGATTTCAGGGTCTGGCAATTGGCGTGCACGTAAAAGACTCACTAACAGTTGGAATCCCCTTCATACTAGGCGACGTTACTGGAGTATCAGTCATGGGCCGTGATTGAGTAAATTGAAACTAGATTAAGCCGAAGACATGCAAGAGTCTCGGGTTGTAAAGAAGAATTGATTAGACGGTAAGTACGTATTAATAGTAATTCGGTCCCAAACAGAATTCGAATGATGTTAGTTGTTTTTTACGTGAGCAGGTCTAGCACTTGCTGACCGGAAACTGTAGGTAGCAGCAGACGACATCATCATGCCTATAAGTTTAATGCTATATGGCCGAGGCGAATTTAATTATTTTATTTTATTAATTATATATTGATTGGTTAAAATCTTTATCAATTGCTCGTGTTGTTGGTTTGAAACCGATGAAAGAAATTTAGATTTTAAAGGTGTTATTGATACTGTAGACCTACCACTGCCATGTCCTTTCCTTGTGTGGCCAGTATCAATTTTATTTTTTATAAATAATCATCCATAAATTCATGCATGTTTTACTGACAAAAAATACTTCTTTATTAGATAATATAATATGAAGAAAAAATAGTAAACATTTGTTATTTACGATAAGTATGATAAAATATTGGCAATACATAAACTAGTACTAATTTCTTCAATTCTTTTCAGGATTTCCAATTACATCATAAAACATAGATATCAAGTTGAAAAGCCAATCAACAGCCTATATGAAGATACAAGGTGTGTCAAGTACGAAAGATCTGCTGGTTATGAGGATCAGGTCAGAAATTGTACCATTACTATTCTAACTTTTCACGAGACATTACCTTACGATTTCTCGTCCCCAAAGCCGATCTAGAGACAGCTTCTATTTGATCACGAATATTTGGATCAACATTTCACAGAATATTGGGTTGATAACAATGTGTGGGTTTGTATAGATTGCACCAAATCAACAAAATATGGTATACTTTTAGAAAATACATCTTAATTGTCTTTAGATGAATTCATCTCACGGGGTTTAACATATAATCAAAGGGTGAGGAGTCGCATGGAGATAATTAAATAATTAATTTACACAAATTGGTGAAGCCCTCGAAAGTAAGAAATGTACATTTTGAACCTTAGCTGTTGTTGGTTTAGCGTAACAATTTAAGTTAATTAGATAAATATATTAGGGTTAATATACATGTAATGTTGTTATATTAATGTTGTTATAGATAAGTGGTAATCACTAAGACAATTACATAATCTAGTAAAATTCTATTCATCAACATTATTAAATACGTAATAATTTAAACTCTGATATTGAAGTAATGGAAGAAGGTAATTGAGATAAAAGAGAAAATTGAAATATCAGATTTAACTATATTATGAGAAATAAATAGTTATTATCATTTCTCCATTTTTATCGGTTCGTCGTAGGCTCTTGAAATGAATAACCCTGTACCCCTGTTTAATTCTGGGCAGTGACGTTTGATTTGTATTGTTTCTATGATTTTCCCCTTTTTGTTCTGATGTTTATCCTGTCAGTAGGTGCATGTCAAGCGGAGAGTATGTCAAGGACGGTGTCTATTCGTTCGGATGGTAGGGAAACCCGATGTTCCGTGTAAAAGAACCAGTGCCAGTGGGAATTCAAAATTATAGTATGCCGTTGTGCCGCTGTCCGGGCAAAGTATCCCTGGTAGCACAAGATATCTCCTATGTCCGTCTTCATTTGCCTGTCGATGCAGAAAAGTAGGACGTTAAATAACATTCATTTCATTTTTGGATTGAGACTTTGTTCATCGTTTCTACCTTTGCAAATTGTTTAAAATGATTTGAGTCCAAAATAAAACTGTCTTTTTCTATGATCTCAATGGAAGTTATTTGTCGATTTGTTTGGTGCGATGACAATCGCTCGGCTATAGATAAAACCAGTTTTTGTGTGTCCCTGTCAGCCAAAATTTATACTAAAATTAGTAAACAGGCCACCTCTTGCTTAATCGAAATAACACAACAGATCAAATTTCACCGAAATCAAAGAGGTTTAATGACTTTGTATTTACTGTACACGTTCTATTCCTTACAGTTTGGTAGTGTCATAATGAGCAGGCATCAGCATTTGATAGACAGCATACGTAACAAGATGGTGGTGATACTAAGCATAAAATTGCTATGATGTGTAATAAAAGTCTATTTAAAAATATATTAGCTGTAGAAATACGGACAGGATAGGGACCATGGGTAATCGTGACCGTAACTTTTGAAATTAACAATGGGATTAGAATGTGTGAATATAGTTACATGTAGTTTAGTCCGATTATACGTGAATCTCTAATATCACCTGTAACCACTAACCACCTTATGTGAACAAAATAAGTATATTTCTTGCTATGTAATATTATTTTTTTTAAAAATAATTTTACCAGTAAAGCATTTTTGCTGAAAAAAAACCCAAACTTCTATGTTATATTTATGGTGGTTTATTTTGGTTTGCTCTGTACAACTGTTCTTGTGCAACATCTCCAGGTCCCCGAAACTGACGTTCTCTAACTGATCTATGACGGTTTGCAGGGCCGGATTAACTTGGGGGGGGGGGGGGAAGGGGAATACCAACTGTGCGGAGACCCCATTGTTGTTTGTTCAAATTGTTCGTACTGACCGCGGATCGTACTAGTATGTACTCCGCCCCCGTGAGTGCCTGAGATGTTTTCCCCCAAGATTTTTTTTTTTAAATTAGGAATAATTTCAGTGCGTTTGAAACAATTTAGACAACTCCAAAAATATTCACTCTACTTACACCTTCGGCCCAATGAGCTGAATATGCGATTTCCATAATACCAAGGCAATGTGAAGGATGTTTTGGCCATTTCCCATGTATTTTTGACGATGGCACGAAACTATCAACAGTGAAGAGAATTCAACCAATTTTCTAACTGAGCATAGGTCAAATCAAGAATCAAAACCAAACAAAAGACATGGAGAAAAAAGACGTAAAATTTAGGCGGGAAACATGTTCAGATTATACATTTGTCTGAACTACGTCTATGATTACGTTATTTTCCCGGGATTGGTTTGGCCCAAGCAATTGCAGGATAGGTTCCCCGGAACTGGTTGGAACCTCTAAGCTATGTAATTTAGTTAATCTTAGGGCCTAACCGATCTCTGGGCCCTCGAAATTCTGTTGGTACCTACCAGTCCCAGGGCCCCAAACATCCCTTACTGCCCAGGGCCCAAATACCACCCCATCAGCTCCGGTACTGATTGGCTCTGTCCGGGATAAAATGTTAGTATGACCCAGAATTGTGGGGGGCCCGGGACATTCGTCCAACTTTGCCTCCCCCCTTTGATCCGGTACTGACGGTTTGGCTCGCTAACGCGGAGGTCCCGTGTTCAATCCAAGCAAGTGTTGGCTGAGAAAGTTTTCTGGCGAGGTTCCCTCGTGTCAGTGGCGCAGTACAGATAGCTAGACAATGGATAAAGTATAAACGTTCAAATCGGACGAAGGTCACGAATACACATTGGTGTTCACGTAAAAGAACCATTCGCAGTTGAAATTCGTTATAAGAATAGGCCATAACGCCAATGTCCGGGCAAAATATCCCTCATAGCACACTGTATGGCGATGGCGTATGTCCGTTTTTATTAGTCCTGTCGGGGCCGGGTAGCCAGCTTATAAATTATTATTATGGGGGGGGGGGGGTTGGGGGGGGCGCTACGGAATGGTTTGGATGTGGCCAGCCTAAGAAATCATTATTGTTGGCGAAATATTTGGGGGGGGGGGGGGGGGCTAATTCGATTTGTTGGGGGGGGGGGGCAGAACAGTAGGAAGCTTAATTAGCTTTTATTTCGTTTCAATAGAGTAGGGCTTAACGTCCACTTCCAAATAGGGTGATATCGCAGACTAGCACAATAAAATCATTCGCGTTAGGGAATCACTGGATTTGAACATCGGTAAAATATGCAGTTTGATCTGAAGTTTAAATGAATGTTTATTTGGATTCGTTTCAATTAAGTACTCAAATCTACAGGGTGAAATACAATAAAATAAAATAAATTGTTGATGACTTTAAATACAATTTGACACACAGGCAAGTACAAAATAATAATCTTCGTTGGGTTTTTTTGTTGGTTTTTTTTTGGGGGGGGGGGGCAAATTAACAACGAGGGGTGACAATATAACTATAAGAGGAAATGGCACACGATTTTGACAATAAAACACTTGCAATTTAGTCCCATATACAGTCGCTGCTTTGTATTTGTCCTTATAATTTATATTTGAAATCTTAAAATAACAGGTCGCTATTGTTATTAACACCCTTACACAGCCCCGATTCATCACCATCAGCATAAAGACATTAATAATGCACTGTTTAAACACATGAGTCACTTTAACTAAATTACAAGAATATAAAACAATGTAGAATTTGTTCAACTATTGTTTTAACCTTGTACGATTGTTACCCCGAGGTGTTGTCTTTTGTACAGGATTTAGATAAACCTAAAAATACATACAAAGATGACTATCCCACTTTGTACCAAAATAGTTTTTTTATATTCTATTCTTTATTGCAAACACATAAAGGTCTGTGTACTATTCACACATGAGTGTATTACTATTCATAAATAAAATAACTTGACGTGCGAGAGTAGCATATGCGATAAAATACGGGTGCTATAAGCCTGGATATTCGTGGCCTTAGGTCATTTTTGTGTGAAAGCCAGTGTTAGTTTCCTGCTGTTATTGACCAATGAAATGGCTGAACGAGTCACGTGCTATCAGTCAATAAATCTCGCGCCGAGTAACTATTTATAACCATTACAGGTAGTTGAAGCGACACACAAGACAAGATGTCGTCGATGGTAGGTTAATATTTCGAGTGACAATCTCGGGACTTCACCAAGACAACTCTTTATTAAGTTCTACGGACATTAATTGGCATGGAGTTTGTCTAGCGACCAAGGCGCGGATGTGTTATTCTTACCTGTGACCTGAATTTCTTTAAAGGAGATTTGACAACTCGATAAAAACCTGAACCAGCTGGCGACAATCTTGTGTGTACAGTCGTCGAACGAGGACAAGGAATTCGTTACCTGACTACTTGTAAAGGACTGTCGATTTTTTTCCCGTTTCTGTGTTATCACCAGCGCTATCGTAATCTGACTTATCGAAAGAAAATTTAAAACACAAAGATGAGTATATTCGGGTGGCGAAAGAGCTTATCTATAAGCGAAAAAGACCCGACCTACAAAGTTCGATATTTGGGCAATGTGCAAACGTCCATGATGAAGGGCGAAGGGTGTGTGGACAAGCCAGTGTCAACTATCTGGAATAATTATATGAGAAGCTCACATCCCGGATTAGAAATGAAACTGAGTATAACCGCTTCTGGACTTAAAGCGCACACAAAAGAACAAGGACTAACCGAATACAGGGCACACAGAATATCGTACTGTATTGCCCACCCATCGTACCCGCGTTTATTTATTTGGGTTTACAGGCACGAAGGTAAACGAATGAAGATGGAGTTACGTTGTCATGCGGTCCTGTGTAAAACCGAAGCTAAGGCGAAAGCCATGGCCGTACAACTTCACGAAAAACTGTCATTTGCTCTAAAGGAATTTCAACGAGATAAATTGCGAAAACAAAATTCCAGATTAGTGCTACAGCGAACGAACTCATTACCCGTGGCTGGGTCAGTGTTGCCATTAAGGACACAGTTTCTAAGCACAGGTACAAATTTTAAACCCCCGATTTCAAAATCTAACACGGCCCCAAGATTAGGTTCAATCACGGAAACCCAGGAATGTGAGGACGAGGAGTTACTAGAGGAATTAGAAGAGTGTGTTGAAAATTTGGACTTGTCTAATATTTCGGACGAAAGTGAAATAATAGAGGCCTTGACATTAGCAGGGCATGCTAATAGGGCTGTTAGCGACCAACTGGCAAGACATATTATTAACGTAGAAATTGGTAACGACATCGACGCACTACGTCAAGACGAAGACGTTCAGTACTGTTTGGATGGCACCGGTAGTACCGACTCTGACGAAGAAAGTGCCGAATCGGGTTATCACGAGGCTGACGCCAAGGACACCTTCGTCTCTTACGATGATGCTGAAGAAGACAGTGTATGCGAATTACAATGTGTGATATCAGATGAGGACAGCATTTCAGATACAGTAACGGCTTTTTAAACTGTCATTCCTTAAAGTGCGGACATTTGTTTTTACAAACAGAACAAACAAAGACATATTTGCCTGTTTACTTAAAATTAATGTGTAACATTAGACTACACGAAGGTTTTGTATATAGGATAAATACTTATATTACTTCTGTGTAGTGAGATTCTATTATCCCCTGCAGACTGTGTGAAAATATCCTATATGTGACGTTTTTCACCATGGACCCTTCACATGGTAGATATTGCAATCGTCATTATATATTCCGAAGAACTGATTCTGGTCATGTACTCTTAATAACCATTCAACTTACTTTAATTTAAGATTTAGACCATTAATACCATAATTGAAGGGGCAAAAAATATACATGGAAAATGCAAGGAATGTCCCCTTAAGATACATTGGATATAAAACTATGACATATATCAATCGATGCGAAAGTGCAATTGTTTTTTTTTGTTTAAAATCATAAATAAAAAATATTGTAATTAAAAACATTTGTATATAATTGTTTCTTTGTACGAGAATTTCCTTGTAAAAACCGACAGAATACTATGGAAAAGTATGATAAATCAATTTTATTTTCATAAGATGTATATTTGTGTATAAGTATTTTCTTTAGAAACCCCAATTGCTTACATGTACATGGCGTTCCTTCAATGTTTCGAGTTATAGTCTAAACAAACATGACCTATTTGAAAGTACTTTTGTTATTTCGTGTTTTAAGCTGGACGTATATTTTGAAATTAATACTAAATAAAAGGGCGTTTTTTTCTTCAAATATAATTACTAAGACACTGACGCACAGAATAATTATAAGTATCGGCAATATTATGTGATATTATTTTATGAGAAATTACATTTTGTTAATTGTTATATTTTGTTGAAATGCTGAGAATATTCAGTCCGTATTTGTTATAGGTTATATATCATCTTTAGTGTTAGTTATTTACATAAGTTGTACGAATCTCCGGTTGACACAATTTGTTATCAACAAAGATGGCCACGAGTGGTATGTTTTGAGTGGGAAATATTACGGTCTAATTCATGCAATTCTTGGTCTTATTTGTAGCGATTAAGATTAACTGGATTAAGAAAATATTTTGATCCATTATTAGGTTTACGTGCAATAAGTCTCCTTAAAAGTCATAATCCGAATTTTAATATTTACTGGTAGAGGCTGAAATTTTATATATTTGATGGACAGCTTGCCATTCGAGATAAACCATCTGTCAGAATCCCACTGAAAATAGCTTGAAAAGTATGTGTTTTACCTTAAACAATATACCTGTAAATGTTTCTCTTTGTGACCAGTGATGTCGCAGAACTTGATAAATATTTTCACTCGTGGCGCCTAAGGATACCGTTTTTATGTCTGTGCATCATAAATCTTATTACTAAAGTCTTATGTAAAAAGATTATGATTTATCATTCTGCTTTATGACGTTGATTAATGCACGTTTAAACATTATATACGCAATATTTATTAAGGTCGTTTAAAATTGTTATTTGTTTTTACATTTTTTGTAGCGAAATGTACATTACTATATGTTCTCTCAAACCTTTCTCACCACTAAAACACACTGTAAGCGTTCGAAGCGCCATAAGGTGTCGTGAGAACGAGTATGCATATTCTGTTTCATTTAAGACACCTAAACACCTTAATGTTAGCTGAAACCTTTCTCAATACTGAAGTACACCGGCAATTTAGTAGCTACCCAAATTCTAAATGCCAAATGGTGTTCTTAGACCGAGTAAGCGTATCCTGTTTTGTGTAAAACACCCACCACAATATAGTGTATAGCTGGTTTGTATTTTGTATTTTAAATCAACACAAATGTATCATGATTTGGTCCAGAAATAATTTCTCCTGAACTATAAACCCCTGAATTATAGAATTAAAAATAGCCCAATAAATTTACAGATCACTTATGTCGTTATAGATTAGTATAGTTTATATGTGATATATATATATATATATATATATAATTGTTTATCTTTATATGAATTGTCTTTCAAACCCTAGAAAATATGAAATATATTTATGTTAAGAACATCATGTTGTTTGTTTGATTATACAGCAAGGAGAAGAAAATGAACTGGTTTAACGTCATTTTATTATGCACCATCTGGGTTAAGAAGACGGGTCTACACCATGCAATGTGCAATGTATGCATAGACGTACGGGCTCGATTCGATGACAGTTCGGGGGGGGGGGGGGGAACCCGAAATGACCGAAAAAAACTGCGGGTTTACAAACCGCTGCGCCGGTCTTCCTCGAGAGGCGAAGAAACGGATCTTACCTTGTATGCCCCCCCCCCCCCAATGAAAATCGTGGACGTTTTTCTGCTATTGGCTGACTCGAATTCAAATCAACCGTACGTAGACAGGACATTTTGGAGAAAATTTTGATGATTTAACTACCGCAAACGCTTTTCCCTGCTATTCCAGTCTGTGAATACAGCAACTTCAATTTGGTCCCATATAGCCTACCTGGCTGACCCGAATTCCAATCAATCGTCGCGGGGCTTTTTGAAAATTTAACCACCGCAAATGCGTTTTCTCCTATTCTAGCCCGTTTTAGCAACACCAAAAGTATCCAATGATTTTGTAACCGAAATCCCACTCTGAATTAGTGTTTTAATAGGGCTCGATGGCAGTTAAGGAATCAAAACTATAAATGCCCGGAAAAAAATTCAGGTTGAGCAGGCTGCAGCGCCAGTTTTCTTCGAGAGAAGAAGTGGGGCTGCCCCCCCCCCCCCCCAAGAAAATTTTGAAATATTTGATGGTCGCGAACGCGTTTTACTGCTATTCCAGTCCGTAAAATTAGTGTTTTATTAGATTTCGGGCACTTTATTTTGCCAAGTAGATGAAATGAAAAATTTGATTCACTTTACCCATCTGCCCGAAAAGTCAGGCCGCTAGCTAAATTTAACAACACCTTATTGATATTGTTGTCACTCACATTTAAATAGTCTTTAACAAACTCCATGCGATAATCCCCATGTTACGGAATAAATAGTACGTAAAGACGTAGAACTTCCAATCCTGGCCACAAAATCAGACCCAACTTTTCTATAGTAAAATTTGGCCGAGGGGAATCGGTCCGCCTTTGGGGCATTTTCGAGATATTCGGGGTCAAATGTCGAATGAGGTCATTTGCACTGAATGTGAATGTGCAGCCATTCTTGTATCATGAAAACATGCTGGGAGTGTTTGAAACTAATCACTCTTTTAATAAAAATTTAAACTTGCTTAATTCACCTTTGTTCTTTATGAACCCGGAGATTAAAAGGTCAAATTTTCGTGTTTGCACTAGGAAAATTGAAAGGAATGAAATGCCCGCGTTAAATATTAAAACTAACGCGAAATCTGTTTTAATTAATAATAGGAACGTTTCAAATGTTTCTTTAGGTGGTCTTAGCACCGTACACATTTACTTTTGAACGTCGACAAAGGTCTTGCGTAACAGAATCAAAACGCTTCAAAACCTGTTTCAAAAATGCGTAAAAGCTGTCAAATCGAAATCTTCTCGATTTGACAGCTTTCAATTCAACTGTTTTTTTCGATCAACTAGTTTCATTATGTATCGGGGAGATTTGGATTTGACAGTTTAGCAAGTCAGTGACATCTAGAGCTCTGCTTTAATGAGTATGCCAAATTTTGCACCCGGAATTGCAGTAATCCGCTGTGAATCACCCGCTAATAACCTCTTACAAAATGTTTTCCAGACCCCCGTTATGTCATTGAATGTCATCAATATGACAGCCATTATTAATACGTCTATCCTGTAGTTGTCTAATGTAAACAGTTCATTAATCCATGATTAATCACGCTGTTTTGAAGGTTTTACGTCTAAAGATTCAGTCAATAATCCAGATCTAATGTGTCAATACTGTCGTTTAGAAATAACCTACACTAACACACCATATTGTCTTAACTTTAAAACATATAAACCCTGACCCGAAAAAAGAAAAGGACAATACATGTAAAGATAAAATCGTATTTTTTTTATATTACAAAGAAGTAGTCTTCTGACGTTGTCTGTACACGTGAAATTTACGTGATATTGTGTGATTGTCAGACGCTCGCAAATGACATAATTTTAAAATGTCTTTTAAAAAAACAAACAATGTAACTAATATCTCCGAACAAACTTCGTGTTGTTGTTTAAAACGTTTATCGAACCGACCTTCATATAACGATGTCGCAGTATAGACAACGTGGTGTTTAAAATATCCTATGGCAGATGACTATAATGTAGTCTACTGTTGACGTCTTATAAGTAACAATGATAATCATATGGTGTATGTATATAGGTCTTTAATCCAAACTCATCCAACAAAGTAAATAAAATGAATTGAGTCTCGTCAGCTATAGACTAACGAAATGGCAATGTTTGTTTTCTATCTGTCAGTGGTGCAGGGGAAGAACACAGGACATGACAATGGATATTGTTCATTGGTTCGGATGGTACAAAACACTGAGGTGCCGTGTACAAGCATGACAGTAGTGGTAATTCAAAATAAACGTACTCTGCAGCGCCACTGCCCGGGCAATCTTTACGTCATGTCCGTCCTCACTAGCCCAGTAGACGTAAAACACAGGAGTTAAAACTCCATCTCATTTTGTTTTCTAGATGCGTGTAGATTGAAGAATGGATTTATTTTACCAAAGCAAAACACTCTTAAACCACATTTATTGCCAAGCGCTACTTTTGCCAAGGCGATTTCAAATCCCGTTTTTCTTTCCTTTATGTATTCTATGCTGCTCTCTAACCGTAACAATATACTGAGTTGATATCAACAAAGGAATGAATGAATGAAATGGGGTTTAACGTCCTACTGTTATGCACTTAACCTGAGCTAATTGAAGACGGGCATACGCCATACAGTGTGCTATGAGGGTAATTTTGCCCGGGCAGCGGCGCTACGGCCTACTCTTATATCGAATTCCAACTGCCAAGGGATCTTTTACGTGCACTCCAATGTGTCCACGGGACCTCGGTTTTTCGTCCAATCCGAACGACTAAGCAGCTGTCCTTGTCAGGCCCTCCTTCTGCATCACTGACAAGGGGAAATCACGTCGGAAAATCGAGATGAACTTTCTCGGCCAATGCAGGGATCGAACACCCGACCTCCAGGCTAGCGAACCAGCGCCTTATTCACTTAGCGTTTAATGGAGCCACTGTGACTCAGTGGTAAAGGTGCTGGCTAAGGAACCAGGAGGTTCCACACTTAAGGAAATTTCATGTGCGGTTTCAGTACAACAAGTTCTTGCCGGTGGTTCAGACAGCGTGTCTACCAAGGAGAATTGTCTAGTCGTTCGGATAGAGCGAAAACCGAGAAGTTGTGTATAAGTTGGCGCGCAGGTAAAATAACTCTTTACAGATGGAATTCGAAATAACAGTACGGACGAGCAATGGAGAGTGTTTAGTCGTTTGGATAAGGCAAAACTCGAGGTGACGTGTACACGTTGGCATGTATTTAAATAATCCTTTACAGATGGAATTTGGAATGAGAGTAGGCCAAGTAAGGAAGATTGTCTAGTCGTTCGGATAGAGCGCAAACCGAGGCAACGTGTACATGTTGGCATGCACGCAATGGAACCCTTGGCAATTGAACTTGGAATAAGAATAAACAGAAATGCAGCAATCCGTATAATTTCTTTCTAAAACATACTGCCTGACGTATATTCGTCTTAATTCGCCCGGTTGTTGAAAACAAGTAGGACGTGAAACTTCATTCGGTCGAAATTTTAATCATGCCATCTTTTAAAAAGTGGGAAAATGAGTGAGTAAACGGTAGAGAGAGAAATAAAGAATGTAATGCGTTGTAAACCGTCACCAGTATTTACCCATTCGGTAATCCCCCCCTTTATCTATGTTTGTACTTTCACAAAACCAGCCAAAGGCAATAGGCATAAACAAATAGACATACTCTTAATCAACAGGCTTTTAACAATACCGTCACAATATATGTCATCGATTAAGTTCGCAACGAGTGTTCATAGTCATTTTAGCCATCCAGGACACTTGTGAACACTACGATGTTAGAAGGCCGCACAAAATGCCTTTTGTTAAAAAGCGTGACACTCTGATATCAGTTTACGGAGTCTCGGCTTCTATTGAGGGATGGGTCATGCGGTTTAGGTCACAAGGTATGTCCTGGAATCAAGTGGTGTGGTTTTGATTCACCGCATGTACGTGACAAGGAGTAGAGTAGCCATTCCAACCTTGTGGGTTTCTCTCTCTCTCTCTCTCTCCTGGTTAGAAAGACGAATGAAAGGTATAATTTGAGGCAGACCACCATTAAACTTCTTATCTGCGATATCACTTCGGTGATAGCGGACGTTAAAAAAAGCTATTTCACACACACATTATACTTAACCATCTTAGTAATAACGATTTGTAGTTCGTCTATCTATAGCAATTCTCTCTCTGTCAGGTTTTGGTCAATATTCATGATTTTGAGGCGGTTGGGTAACAGAGTTATCAGGTTGGTTACGGTGATATGTAGGGCAAATAGTGTAAATAGTTACATGTTTACAATTTTCTACAAGTAACTTTTCATGGTTTTTGGTCAATTATTATTTGGTCATTTACGATTTCATAAAAGGAATTTAATATTTTTATTATCACCGGAAGTTATGTAATAATGACAATTATGATATTACGTTCCCATGGACAAAAAGTATAAATCAATACGAGCATATTGATATCAAAAAAGTGTTCCTAACAGTTTCCGTTGCAAAGAAATAATCAATTTTGCCAGGATGACTTTTTAGGATTTTTTTCATTTCAGTTTATGGGTTCTAAGTTAATTATTCATTGCCTGATTTGTATAACAGAAAGGCTCATATTATGCTCTGTGATGCAAATTCTCAACTTTTTTCAACCAATAAAATTTTCTTTTGACACCGGAAAAGATGTTATATTGCCCAAAACATCAATTTTGACGTGCCGAAAGGTCTATTCAAAAGATCATATTAATGTTTACAAATGTAAAAGATCAAGATTAATGTTCTTGCTAAAGACGCAAACTGTTTCGGGCTTAGTTTTTTTTATTTCGGTTTTGTATTGGCGGCATTTTGATTTAAAGGTAAAGAAAAGGTGTAAACATTCCGGCTTTTTATATTTTGAAATATTTCGTGACAAATTTCATAACACTGTAGCAATAATCCCAACGAAGAAAATGTATGTCAACATTAATTCGTTATATTGGCAGCTGCCGAGAAATGGGCAATTTTTCATGGTCGGATGTTCGATTTGTTTTCACCAAGTGATGCCTAATGACACCAAGAAGTCGTTTTTTCTTCCAATATTGCCGTAATATCAACAATGATCATCAGATTTTAATATTTGATATATTTTTAAATAGCCCGAAACAAGGCAAATAGCTACGGTTCTTTAGATGTTTTATTTTTGACGAACCTTCGGAGATATTAGCCGCCAACAAAGTTTTTTTTATTTATTCATATCTTTTTATGGCGTTTTACCCAGAATTAAAGGGACATGTGATTTGAGCAAAAATAATATGGTCTCAATAATTTCCTTGAGTGTTATTGGCTAACTCTATGGGGTCTCGATTCATTATTTATTGTTCGATTTGTACAAAACAATATTCGTATGCTTTGTGGTCCAAAATATCATATTTTTTATGCTACCGGTAAAGTTTCCTTTCGGCACCGGAAGTGAATTAAATTAAGCAAAAACTACAATTCTGAAAGTTCGGTACAACTTTTTGAAAGCAAATAATATTTTTTTCAAATTTTATATTACCAAAAGGATGCGCCTTGCAACGCGCACAAAACATCGGACTCATTTTTTAATTTTCGATTTTGTTTTCGGGCTGTGGGGGTTGTTTGGCCGAATGGTTAGCACGCGCGCGCTGTATCATAAAGCCTGTCATTGAGTCAACTGGCTTGGTTTTGAATCGCCGGTTGAATGTGACAAGGAGTAGCGTTGCTTGAACAATCTCGTGGGTTGTCTGTGGGTTCTCCGGTTTCAACCCCACCACTGCTAAAGACCCCTACGCGCAAGCGAATTATCGAAATAAAATTAAATCATATGTTAGTCCCGAAATGACCTAGTTTGTGTCGAGTGGACGTTAAACCCCATTTCTCTCTTCTCTTTTTACGGTTGCAGAGAAAAAGACCATTTTCTACAGGTCTTTTTCTATGTTTTTTGCTCCATAAAAGTGTCAACTATTCTCCGTTTTTCATAAAAATTTCACCATGTGATGCCTTATGCCATTTCTGATTACATAGAACTAATATTATAACATTTTCATTATCACCGAAAGTAATGTCATTTTGGCAAAATCTGTATTTTTGTAGCCTTCGAAACAAACATATTTTGAAGTGAGTTATATTTATTATTCGTTTAACATTATGATTTATAATATTTGACTCCAATGGGCGTATCAATTAAATCAATACGATCATATTGCTTCTAGCATCTTCCATTGTCGAGAGAAAGAAAGTGAGTTAAAGTCAGTTAAAGGGTCAATCCCGATGATGTTTTTGGGAATAAAACTGCTTAACTTTGTGTTAAAATCCATTAAGATCTCCTACCTTAGGGCCAAGCAGCTAACTCAATATATGTGATACGTTTTCAAACAACTTTAACTCACAGTCTTCATCTTGAAATGGAGTCCGGTGTCCCAAACTGTATTATGCGATGATTTGATAAAACCAGACTTTTATTTTATAAAAATAATGTGTCGATGACATTTACCTTTTGTTATCAAGTACAGCACATGGACCATTCACCGTGTAGACCTCTAAAGGAACGGGAATCGATTATCGGGTCAACCAACGAAAGAATTGACCCGAAATCTTAATAGGGTAACGTGTCCGGATAAGCTTTTTTAACGCTCACGTCCAAACGACTCAATTTTTTGAGCTGAAATTTTGATTCAGGGTATATGCACCATTCTTCTATATTTTGACGTTTAAATGTCATACAGCCAAGTTCGACTAGTTCGTCAGGCATTTTTCCTGGAAACATTTGTCTGCAATATCACCCTCGGTGGAAGCCGACGTTATACACTACGAACCAACGAATTTAACCCCGAGTACAGGATTATGGAATGTTATCACATCATCAATTGTGTTCCTTTCAAAGTAATGCCTTGCAAAACGCGATTTGACAGATCCCTGAAGCACTTTGTTGGCCGAGTTAAATTTTAATTTTAATTTCAGTCACCTATTGCCATTGCTCATAATGTAGCCATTAAAGTTGGACTGGGTATGGGTAATACGGTTAGGGACTCCATTGATAAGATAAGATCAAATAAATATAAACTTTGTTCTCTCTTTATTCATTATATTTGTACGATCCTGTAATGGACAATGAGATTATTTCCTAATACTGTATTAGATATAAGACCAAATATCTCATAATAGATCTTAGTTTCAATAATTTATATCCGCATTGTCCGTATTGTTGCAACGTGCGTATTGTGGATAACGTTTTATGACGTAATATGAACACACAATAGATTGCTTAACCAAGCTTTATAAGATGTGCCGTGTATTTTAATAGATTGTCCGAGTAAACAAAAAACAGAATATATGGTTATTCGAATATTGTGTAGAGTGACTACAGTGCAAGTATGTCTATGTTAAAAAAAAGTCCCTAGTTTATAAAAAATATAGCCATTTAGGCTTCTTCACCTTGACAAGTCATATACATAAGCTAGCCGTTTGCTGTAATAATATGCATCTCCATAATACCATAAATGTTAATGACACGTAGCCATGAAGCTTGGGTCGTAAGTACTTGCCAAGAGATCCAAGTTTCGATGTCACTGTTAGTTGCGGGTTACGCTTTTCAGTGGTGCAGTGTGAACGGTTCAACGTATTTTCATTCGGTAAAACGAAAAACTGAGGTAAAATAAACCGTAATGATTGTAGCCCCGCCGTCGGTGCAGAAACATTTTATTTCATTTTGATATGCAAGATCAACAGACAAATTTAAAAAGCATTTTTTTACGACTTCTAATGCTGGTGTTTTAATTTGAAATGAAATGATTCCCTCTTTTGCCACATATGCAGGTATAGTTGTAGAATTTCAGAGTGGCAAGCATTTGTTTAGTATTTAGTAAATTATATTTTTCTAGCAATAAAATAGCAATTAAAAAAATCGACTTAATATTGTGATATAGATACCGATGCTCTATAAAAGTGTATTTTTAGCCTAGTAGATAATTGTTGCTACATGTAATTAACTATACATCTGACTGAATTATAAATGTGAAAGGAAGAGAGATATACGTTGCGTGACGTCCTCCCCTGACACTAGTGTGAATAGGCCCAAATGTACCTCTGTTATACCATCTCTGTTTTCAGATTTATATTTCTATTAAAATATAAGTGACAACATACAGAGATAAGTTTGTTATAACATTTATTCGGTACAGCATTATTAAATATATTTTATTTGATGACAACCGGTATAGGGATGTCAAAGGCGGCTTCTCCTTCCCAGGGCTGAAAACCCTTACTATGTCAATAATTGGCTTGCGCACATTGGTAGGAAACTGTGAGATACCTAAAACAAAACAACGAGGTAAGACAGGACAGAACCAAAACACTTGACCTAACGACGGACCACTGGACTCTCATCCAACATCGTCCCATCTCCCAAGAGAATTGACTGTCACTAGATAAGAGAAAGCTATAAAACTAGAAAACGTCTGTGTATTAACATTTTTTAAATTAGATTTTGCCAATTTGAATCTTTTATGCCTTCAAGAATGCTAAAATGACGAAATTGAACAGAATAGGCTAAATTTGCCACATAGCACACTGCTTAATTTATGGCCGCTAAATCCTCTTTCATTTCTTAACAATAGTTGATATTGTCAGTGAATACTAGTAGTTCTACTCGATTCAGTAATAGAAAAGGGATTTTAGGGGCAATTAATGTTCATTGAGCAATATGTATTTATACATGAACAATATGAACATGTAGTTATAAAATGTCAGGTCATACACTCACCTCAGGCTATGTTGGCCCGATAAATAAAGTCCTAATGTAATGAGTAAGGTCGAGTGCTTCGACATTCTCTATAATACAAATTAAGATATTTAATAGGCTTTTGACGATTTCTTGTTACTGGTCGTTATAGGTGTTAGAGGTGGACATTGGTCAACAACCCATTAAGGTGAATGTCTTCCATGACAGTTGACAATTAATGTAGATGTTATATCCGGATACACTATGAAGATGTTAATAGCTAACACTCCATCAAACAAAATACAGCCTAGACTTGAAATAAATCAGTTGTTGATTGGTTGATAGTTTGATCTTATCGAGGTTATGTGGTACATCATCTTATCTATTTTGATTATTTAACAATGAACTTCTTTGATTATTGACAGAAGAATAAACCCGCCATTGGAGGACCGACAGATCTATGGTGGCCCTATGGGAATTACTACTACGTCAAGGTTCGGTTACCTTTTAACTTTGTAAGAGTCAGAACCAATCTGATCACATTTTACTCGTTGCACAAACCAGCACAAGCCCCTTGTATAAACAGATGGAGTAACGTTGCATATTTCTGCTCGGGCATAATTATTAGAATACTAAAGTCGACATACACCAACTCCAACTTATTGCTAATAGCCATAATCTATTTATACGTACAAAATGTAGTACATAAAATAAGACTAATCAGTTTTAACAACACTACGTAAAAGTCGTAAATCAGAATTTATCCAAGTGATTAAAATGTTAAATTACAGGTATAACGACTAATATTAAGAACATAACGAGAGGCGTCGTTTTTTAATCCTCAATTACGGAAATTCTATACTAAAGATAGAACCGCTATCATCGACAGTCATCTATATTTGTCTGTCAAAATTTTTAATTTTACGAATTTTATTTGTACGAAACATGATCGTTTTATATATATATTTTTTATACCAGTACTTAATACATATTGTGAACTATATTGTGGATACAGACCGGTGGCCAAGAGAACCGATTTGAATACGGTTGTAGTGTGTTTGTAAATGTAGCCGATGAAATCAACGAACCAATAAGACAAAAGGAAGTGAGGTTCAACATCCCACTTTTTAACACCATATAATGTCGAGATTAACATAAACAATATGTAGTTGTCTTTTATTTAGAAGTGGTACTGGTAACCCACAGAATATCTTCCAAGTAAAGCAGGCGATTCTATCAATAAATGATATACCTTAAGGTCCAAAGCGCTTCATAATAAATAGAATTTAATCGAGTGTAGCAGGCTACCGAATGCATGATTGATCTTATTCCGTGCGGATTGGTCATTCGTCTATTGTATGAAGTCATTTAATCTGGAACAATGTACTTGACCACGTGTCAGTTCAAATACAAAATGAATATAGGTGCAAATATAAACGTAATTTTAATACATTTCAATAGCTGTGAATAATAGTCGGGCGCCGCAAGTCCCATATAATTCAAAATCTGTTGATGCATTTGTTATTTTTCTTATCATTAAACGTGCAAGATATTCTAAAATAACATAACACTAAGTACTTTTTAGTGACCGTAAACGAATGATAAACCCCTTGACACGAATGAATAAATCTTTAAGCACGTAAGGAGAACTTAGTACAATATAAAAACCAAGAGAGAATTAAATAATAAACGTGAGAAGATGGGACTTTTATCATTTTTCTAGCTACTTTAGCTACATTTTGTAGTCTAATATATATTTTTTAGGTTTGGAAGGAAATGGAAATAAGGATACGAAACGCCCTTACTAGAAACGCTAATAATACATTAAAGGAGATGGTCTCTCAATTCTAACAATTCTAACATAATGCTGATAGCTACTAAAATCGACCTTTGAAGACGTCCCCGACGTCCCTGTTTAAACACAGCACCCCTCAACTAAATTAAAGATTCCGTCCATGATGACTGGTTGAAACAGAACTTGCAATTGGAATGGTAGATCAATTTCTAACCCGTAATCTAAACACATTTGACATATTTACTAAAGCTATCGCAATTTCTCTTCTTGGGTGGCGACATTGAAGATATGTTACTATTGATGATGTCACTAACGCATTCTATCCTGAGGTGTTGCGCGTAGAATCTTGCTAAAAGTAGATTCCAGTAGCTTACACCATTCGTTAGATGTACCATCTCCTTCAAGGTATATACGTAGGGTAATTTCGACGGCTTAATACTAGTTAACATAATGCACGAAAACAAACAACATGTGCGGAGAAGGACAATTTATCTACAATCCTTGTCTATATTAGTACTACTTGGTTTTATTTAATGACCCACTTATCATTCTACTGTCATGGCAAATAATACAGTTGGTGGATTGTGTATGAGTAGCAGAATGGGCATCCCGCTTGTTAGTAAGAAAAATATAACCCCTTCTCAAAGGATAGGTCACATAATTTGGTGACGCTAGAGAATTATCGATCATTATGGAAAAGGCAATCGAAGATCTAACATTATCGGTTCCTTCCGAGTCTAAGTGGAATTTTAATTGTTCTTTCGATGATTCTGCTGGAAAAGGCAATCGAAGATCTAACATTATTGGTTCCTTCGGAATCTAAGAGGAATTTTGATTGTTCGTTCGATGATTCTGTTGGCTTGATGACTTTGCTGATGGTTATTGTTTCTGAAATCGCCACGATATCCGTTCAATGTAAATCTTCTAGAAATTTAGTAACCAGTTATTTCGCGATTGATAGCTTGCTGACTCTAGTTAGGATTATTTTGTGCTCTATGTATGGTTTTAATTTTAAGTTACAGACATCGCTTGTATCACATTGAGTTTTATGTGGAGTATACCGGGGCCTCGGGCAAATTTAAAACTGCGGTAAATCACAGAGACGAGGGCAACTATAAACCAGTTTTAAAATAAAACATATGCAAATTTGATGGTTTACGACAGGGTGTGTTGTGTGGTTGACATTTTGTAATGATATTTAAAAATTCTATGCATTTGCTTAAACAATCTTGTAAATATATTTTAAAATATCAGCGTATGTTAGTTTCTAATCCTGTACTAAAAAAAATTTTTTTTGAATGAATAAATCTACCGCAAGTGTCCTAGAATTAAAATTTGACGATCGTGTAACCTGTAATAATATTAGTATACCGTTAATCTGCTACCAAGTCGACATTGAGGGTCAAAGTCTAAACGACTGTCCATACTTTACCATAAGAACTTACTACTTACTGTTTCTAGAGCAGTTGTCACGCCCCCGGGTAAATCGTCTTATAAAACAAACTTTATTCTAATGGTATTCAACAATTTGAAGCTTTGTACAACATGTCACCCTGGATAAATGTCGAAAATAGGTATTCGAACCAACGCCGGATTAAACATGGAGGGGTCTGGTGCAGGACCGTATGTAGGATTGTAAAAATGTGGGTGCAGCAGAGTGTTGGGGACGCCAATATAATGCCCGAGTTACTAAGTGCGGAGCGGTGCGTGTGTGTACGTGGAGTGGGTTGGGGGTCTGAAAGCCCCTCTCCCCGAAATTTTTTGAAAATTAGACATTCACAAACGCGTTTTCCACCCAATTGGTGCTGCAATCAACGTCGCCACCGTGTGTCAATTTCGGCAGCGCTATTTCTGATTTTGATGTAAAGCATACCAAAATGAGAAACTTCGTATCCTCTTAACTAGAATTAGTCCGAAACACCATAAGGCCACGTGGATAGTGCGACCAGAACGAGAATCTCTAATCATGGCATTTGGTGGCGGCGCCTACAAAGATCAACAAGGTCCTGTCAAATGTGAATAAGGACGACCAAAACGAACCCTTTAATGTCATGTGGTGGGTCAGGCGCCGACCCAGAAAGAGGTGATAGGAGATGCCCTTCGCCTATGGGGGCGGCATCCTTGTCTGTGGTCCTACCTCAGAAAATTTGGAAAAATAACGATGCAGGAAACACGTTTTTCTGCCATTGGGGTGATATCTGGGTGGCAAATTTGTATTTTATATGGCGGCAGATTTTTTATGAGAGGCATTTGCTCCTTTTGTACGCACCTTGGGTCCGCGCCCATGGTGGCGCCCGATAGCCTCCACATAAGAGATATACATGTAAGGAAGTTTTGATCAGGTGAAGGCGCCATTAAAACCGACCGACTCATCACTCTTTAATCATAATCAAGTGTATTATTTTATAATTGAAAGGTTGTCAAATTTTTTTGGAGGTGGCGCCTTATTTTTCTAGAAATTTTCAGAAATTGGAGGCCGGAAACATGATTTCCTGGCATTTCAGGCACTCTTGGGAGCCATTTAGAAGTACCTCCCCCAGAAAAAAATAAAATTCTGCCACAAAATTAGCGCATTCTTGCGTTCTTTCAGTGGACCAATCCATGCGAGGGGGCTGGACGCAACTGAGTTTATTTTGCGGAGGGCCCCTAATGTGGGGGGCCCTGGGGCCTGTGCCCCATGGTTAATCCGGCCCTGATTCGAACCCATGTCATTCAATGTCCGGACCGCTCGATACGCCCCCCCCCCCACACACACACTATATATAACGATAAAGATGCATTGGACAAAAAATATAAAAAAAATGGACTACCGATCTTACTATAAATATTCACATTTTTGTACTCTGTTAGAGGGACCTGTGTTCAACCAAATTATATTATATTGTATGATAATTGTATTACTATTTAGGAAAGAGACAACTACCAAACAATCAAAGTGCTGCTAAATGACACGTATGTTTCTCAGAAAAAAAACAAAATCATATCTTTCACAAATAAACTATTTTAATGTTTTAACGCCATAAAATATTCCACCATGATTTACAACTTGACATTTATGTTATTTTTTTGGGACGTATTTGTCAAAACGCTAGAAGCCAGAAATATTCTAACATAACGGTTATGTCTCCTTGACCTGTTAGCAACATATAGCAATTTGTTGATTTCCAAATTGTTATATATTATGTTGCTTTCCAAAAACACATTTTTTTTTGTTTTGTCTTTAATTTAAATGAATAAAAACAACATTATTATTTTGGAAAAAAACTAAACCTATTTCCCCGCTAAGTATTCTTAGAAAACCACTAAATTAACATCTATATCAATTTAAATATTGCGATTACCGAATCGTAAATAGTATTCGTAATTTTCTGCTTAGTTTCGGTCTAAAGATTCATCTTGAAAGAGTGGATCGAAAAATCGTATGGCTATTGATGACGTCAAATAATATCAGACAAACAGACAAACAAGCAATTCAGCGGCTACATGGCTAGAGCGTTTTTCTCGTCTTTCTACGGGAAAAGGTATAGGACGTCATGGTAAAGTTTGAGACAACCTAGACATTGCCCTCATGACCTAGTCCTGTTGACGGGAAATACCGTGTCGTGTTTTACTAATAGTTGGGGGAGTATTAGATACACAACACCATACAACAACTAAAACATTTCCTTATAAATACCATCTACAGACATCTAAATAACATCAACAGTTCAGAGGTCACGTCTCTTGTGATAATTTCTAACTAAAGCCTGGTGCACACTGTCGACGTAACGAACACGTTTAGGCAAAAACGATGTTGTAGAAACCAGTATGTGTGTTCGCGTACAGGCAATTTGCAGGCACCAGCTCCGTGATTGCCGCCGCTGATCTTGCGACTAGCCAAAATGGTGGCGCTCATAGATGAAAATCTTGTTACACCGGATTGCCATCCTACGGAGCCCCTTAAGTGCAAAATTCCACTTTGTAAGTTCGCTTATTTAGCAAAAAAAACCAAAAAAACATTGCTCCACGATAAATAGCTGCACCATTACGGACAACGGCACAACGACCTACTCTTATTTTGAATTCTAACTGCCACTATTTCTTGGCAGGCTCTCCGTAATGCACCACTGACAAGAGGAAATCATGCTGGAAATTCTCGAGCAACTGTCTTGGCCAACGCTGGGAGCGAGCACAAGACCTACGTCAGCGGGGGTCCCCTTATTACCATCAATTAGTCGACCAGTCAGTCGTTTACGGTTAAGGTCTTCATAGCTATTCGAGGACAAAGATACATTGATACTAATGTGGCATTGATGTAATAGTGTTGTAAATCAATCTTAAATAAATAACATAACCAGTAAATAATATATCTTGATAGATGACCTGTCAACTTGTTCAAAGGTCATGTCCATTTTTAGAGTATATATATTCTGATCACAACGGTGTATCCAGGATGTCTGTAAAGGGAACTGTCTAATTTTAACTTGTGTATGTGAAAACACCAGTGCACATGTAGATAATGTAGTAAACCAACGAAGATTATAGGTGGCACTAGTTTGTTTTCACCACATCGCGTTTATGTCGCCTTCAGGGGATGCCGAATGTTGACAAATTTTCAATTCGTCATATCTTTGTAAATATTGAATAGAACTTTACCATATTTAGACTGATATTTAGAGATTTAACGTTTACAAAATATTACTTTGCAAAGGATTATAAATCCCTTTAAAGACAATCAGATTGTTATGAATATGTTTTTTTTATACTGATGGCTTTTGGTTGATCTTTCGCGTAGTTTACTTGTATAGCCAATACATAAAATAATAAAATGTGACAGATCCTAATCCGTGGTCAAATGCAGTGTCAATCTGACGAATGAACGGCAGGTAGTCTCTAGCCAAACGACCCAATGATCATACCGACTTTTTTTAGGGTCAGACATGAAAAAAGATCACTACAGGCTGTCAATCAATCAATGTATTCATATGGTAAAATCGATCCTACAACTAACTTGAAATGATACAAAACAGGGCTATGCGATTTCTACCAGGAGTTCGCCAATTCACTTCTTTGCTAGGAATGAGTGGCGATATTAGGTAGAAACCGTAAGCCCAGCTTATGTCGCCCTACTAGTCGGATAGGGTTTGTTACATAATTCCCATCCGTCGGTTTTTCGGGTAGAAATCATGGAATAAGCTTTATTTTGTAGGTTTTGATGTTTGATTACAAAGAACCTATGTTGACATTTTTTCTGGGTAGGTCTTCATAGTATGGGGGAGCGGTATTAGAGGGTAGCCATTTTGAGATAATATTCCAACTTATTTTTTTTATTTTTACCATATTTATAATGTTATCGACATATCAACTTGATTTGGCAATGTATTAAATTGGTAGGGTTCATGACTATACTTTAGTTGTTTTCCATCATTTCATGATGATATTCATAGATGGCAACCATTTGTGTCGGGAATATCGGACAATGTGTTGATTTCGATTAAGTAGTAGTGTTTGGTGTCAATATATATGTCACAGATTCCATTCCTGACATTTACAACCTTGTAAAATGATCACATGTTCATATACTTAGCATATTTCCAAGGTGGTGGTCATTTTTGGCGGCAAAATAGGACGATGTGCTAATATTGACTAAGTAGTCGTCGTTAGTATCAATATACATGTATATGTTTTCAAGGACACAGGATCCATTTCAGCAAATAACAACTGTGTAAAATGATTTTGAAAATTTACAACATGACGGCCATTTTGGGCGGGAAAATGGAACGATGTGCGGATATGGATTAGGTAGCCATCTATGGTACCAGAATATATATTTCGGGGAGCAGATTCCATTTTTTCCGTTTATAACTGTTTAAAAATATCAAATTTAATGTTCACATATTTAGATTTCCAATATGGCTTTCATGTGGGGCGGGAAAATGGGACGATGTGCTGAGTTTAATTACGTAGTCGCGTTTAATAACGCACCTACGACTGGTTTAAGTCGACGCCTCGCCGACGTAACCAACAAGATTCGGTTATTTAGTCACGTGGTACCCAGGGGCGGTAACAACCATGGAATGAGGCCATTTTAAAGGTCACCACGTGTCAGTCATGTGGTCAGTTGTTGCCCCGGTTCTTCAGGCGACACAAGCGCGCTTACGACTCGATCTGAACGACAGACTCACCCTACCTGCAGAGTAGTGACTCTGACCAAGTAAGCATCCATGATATCCACATGACATTATCTAACGTCACAGGTTGCGAGGTCAATGCTCAGAAGTCAGTTTGTAAACAAACAAACGAAAGTAAAATGACTTCCACGAACAGAAAACCTGCGTCGTAGCCTATCAGGGTTGTCTGTGCAATAACACGGACACAACTAGCGATTGAATAATACAACCAGGAAGAAAATGGGATTTTGACAGAATTAGTAAGTTTAAACGGACATTTGACACACGTGGAGGCCGAACTATTGGCACTATTTTGTGCTTCGGTCGGGTCTATTTCACACAATGAATTCTGCTAATGTTTTTAGCGTTTGGATTGACTAATAGTTAATTTATTTCAGTTCTAAACAAAAATTTAAAACTTTTAAAAATTAGCCAAATTCTGGCTGGGATTACTAAGCAAAATGGACGTGCGAAAGAAAAAAGCCAGCGACCTTAAGTTTAGTCACGTTAGTTACGTACGCTTACGGCTGTGATCAACTGGTTGCTCATTGTTGCGTTGAGTCCTGGATAAATTCATTCGTAGCGACATAAATTGTCAGTTGCCGTTAGTCGCCGTCAGTTTTATTGCGCCGTAGGTCGACATAAGCTTAGCTTAACACACAAAGCAGATGGATTAAAATGTTTCAAATCTGGTATAGACTAATAAATCTAGACGACGATAGACTGACAGAAAAATTGTTTGAAAACGATTTCCGATGTGTTACCTCTAATAAAAACTGGTATGCTGATACAAAAGTCTTATTCGAGAAACTCAATCTGTATGAATACTTTACCAATAAACTGACGATAAATATTAATGTATAATAAAATCAAAGATGTGGACAAATGTAGCGGAGTCATGACATGTTAAATTAAGCAACTCCCCAAAATCCAAACCTATGCAGTCTTTAAAAATGAATTTTAAACCGAAAAGTACTAAGTCCTTAATCTACCCAGAAATGAACGGTCAATTCTTGCGCAGTTTAAATGCGGTGTTTTACCCCTTCTTGTTGAGACATGGCGGTTTTAGGCAGCTCGAAGGTCGAACCTGCCAAATGTGTGCACAGAAGATGAAAACATTTTATTTTTTATTTGTTTTTTATATAGTGATCTGCGTCAATGCTGGTTTAGTGAAGAGATATCAGATTTACAATCCTCACAAATGCATGATAATGATAAATTAATATACCTCATGAACAATCTATCACGTCGATGTGCTAAATTTTTGACCCAAGCCTACTACCTAAGGCGTAGAAAAAAAACCTTTTCAATTGATATTAAAAGGAATGCCCAGGGCTTGAATAGACATTCTAAACTGATATTGAGTTCAAATATATCTGAAAATGTATTAAAATTGAACAGTTGTACCCAAAGATAATACGAGGTTAATGTTCGTTTTACTACTGGATACACGATAAAACTCCGTCTACGGTTTCCCTTTGCGCGTGTTATGAAGAATAAGGCGTTAATTCGTCCTATATAAGAATATCGATTATAATATCCTACACATTTATGACCTTGGATCTAAAGAGTATTTTGGTCTTATGTCGGTATTTTTACTTTTTGATTTGAAATGAAATTGGGTTTAACGTTCTACTGTATTTTTCGATTTGAGATAGAGTTATGCGGTATCTGAGACAAATTACAAATACTACATCGATTACGAATCGTATACATTGCAACCGTTGCGTCTCCTTCCCCGAACATTTAATTATTCTGGGCAAACCTTCTGGAGTCGTACCAAATGACCCAACAATACCAATACTGGTGTGACAAGCTTGACCCCGGAGAGTCACTGATATGTCTCTTTGTACACTAATATAACAATTACAAGCTTTTCGAAAAGATGTCCGTGTCTGGCAATTCCTTCCCTGAAAAACAACCCTCTGATAGATGATAAAGGGTTTGGATACATGTTAAATTTAGACCCCTCTTTTTAAAGTACTGACAAAACCCTCTACCAGAATTTCTTACGAAAGGCATCGCGTAAGTTAAAGAGAAGCATATTGACAAACTTCATTATTTTGGGGTTTCCCATGACGACATGATGTTGGGTTCCATTTTAATGAACAGACATCATTATCAATGTTAAGAATAGCCATTTTTTCCCTGATAAATAAACCATTGAAAGTGGGAATTGTGAATCGTACACATTCTGATATGACCTGGATTTAATGTTTTCTAATACAACATAATGTAGTTACTGGCTGAATATTAGAAGTTTAAGTTGAACAGCTTCCTCCACGGAAGTGATAATATAGCAATGTTGTGCCACAACCGAATGTAGCTAAATTTAGCATCCTTTCTAAAAACGTGTTTATCTCAACCAATTCTAAACCGATATTTAGCTCAAATATATCTGAAAATTTATTAAAAGTGAAAAAGTGAACTGTTGTATCAAAAGGCCCTACGAGGTTAATGTTCGTTTTACTGGAGACATAATAAAACTCTGTCTACGGTTTCTTCGTAATTACTCTAGATATGTCAAAGCCTTATTACAAATGATAAAGTAAAAGTAACAGTCAATAGTTATTAACTTGAAAGTCTTCCTCGTTAAATCTGTCAATAACATATAATATGATATTGCTGATTAGCTTATATCGACCACATCAACAATCAATACATTATTATATTGTTTTCCTTCCTCAGCAGGGGTCAAGGTCGCACAGTGAGGGGTTCGATCCCGGTATTGGCCTGAATTTAGCCTGGCAAGTAACAGCGAGGTCCAGTTGGAATTCACTTGTTGCCCCGGATCCGAACATGATTTCCATCAATGCACATTATGATATTATGACGTGTGCCCGTCTTTATTAACCTGGTTCTTTCCCTATCAATATTTTTTTACTTTTCACTTTTGTCAGCTCCCTTTAAAGAATGTTTCGGCTGAGACATTTCTTTAAACAAAAAGCTATCAAACATAGGAAATGGTATTAATTTGATGCGCATGATATCTATTGAACGATATGCACAATGTCCCCAGGGTGTAATTCAGATTGTTTAAAAGAATGCCACCTGTAATAAGTCTGTACAAATTTATTTATAATTTACGAATCCTATCTTGTATTTCTGAATATATTAGAATTCAGGTTCTATTGTTTTTGATTCCCCGGTTGTATACGTGACAAGGAATAGTTTCGACTGTCTTACATCATTGGTTTTCTCCGTGTCCTTTGATTTCCTCCCACTGCCAAAGGCCCCTACGTGCAAGCGAATTATTGAACTAACATTGAACCATATTATGTTAGTCCCGAAATGACCTAGTTTGTTTTGGGTGTGCGTTAAACCCAATCTCTCGAAGAATGTCCGAAAAGGATAGCAGGAATGTTACAATTACAGCTTTAATATTGTAGTTTCTATGCATATTAGAGATATAAATGAAATGAAATGAAATAGGGTTTAACGTCCAACTGTTTTGCTCCTAAACTGGACTAATGAAAACGGGCAATTTTGCCATGGCAGAGGCGCTACGCAGAGGCGCTACGGCCTACTCTTATATCGAATTCCAACTGCCGAGGGACCTTTCACGTGCACGCAAATGTGTACACGGGGCCTCGGTTTTTCGCACCATCGACTATAACATATATAAACTAATTTACCTATTATAAGTTTGATTCAAACCACCCAGACACCATTTTAATTGTAAGAAACCTTATTTGTCATGTGACTTGATTGAGTCAGAATCAATTTCCAACTTGTCCATTTACCCTAAATTTCAAAGCCTAAGTAATGACTTTGATTATCTGTAACAATACGACGTCTTCTTCGGACCCGGAGAGCAGGGCTAGAGACCCCCAGATCCTAAGTTAGACTCGTGCATCTTGTTACATAATTCTGTTAGCCTTGTGATCGTCTATTCTTCTCCTTTCACGTTGTGTACTTTTACTACTTCCTTATTTCTTAAGACGTTCGTCTTCTCAGTTAAAACAATACGAGAGTTCGTTTTTACCTTTTATGTAGCATATATAGGTATACATACAAGCAGATTACAGATTACAATTACAGTCAATACTAGCTAAAGTCTTCTCAAAGCTAGCTAAACTCGCTGGGCGAGTTTACTAATAGGAGTTCTCACATCTTCCTCCTTCTGAAACCGAATGTTGTCTGGCGAATTACCACAAGTGCCCTTAATTTGTATCAGTTGGATATTGGACATTCAATTATCTAATTGGTCAGATATGATATAAATAAGTATAGAGATTGGTCAATTAAGCCCATTACGTCAACAAACCACCCTTATATGGTAGAATGGAAATTTACTAGCAATGATTCCCATAAAATATCTGTTAACCTGTTGTTGACCATATAACCAGTTATGTTTACATATAGAATCAGTTCTACACTCTTTTTTATACATAAATATCCCTTTGAGACCCGGCGTCCACAAATGTGGACATTTTTTAAAACTTATTCTGGATAAGTTAAATTACTGTTTGGGCATTTAAATAGTATTAGTGGTCTGACATAAGGTTTGGCGAGTTATCTGTACCAGCTTTTTGATTATCCAGTCTTGTTGTCAAATCCAAGATGGCTGCCTCCGTGAGCCAATTTGCTTATTTTTCGAAGATAGGTGGTTATAGTTAATAATTTCTAAATTTCCCTTTATGATGTCATTTGCTTGGTGGAAATCGATTTAATACTAGTAAGGGCTTGCAACTACACCAACAGATTATACCTTTTTATGATTTACCTCAAATAAGAGGTTTCTAAAATTAATGTCCACATTTGTGGACATCAGGACTAGATTAAGGATAAATTTGGGTTTGTGATTTTATAACAACAATAATTTGCCTTGATTTTAACTAGTTTTTTGGTTCAAATATATTTAGCAACTAATTGAACACGTTTCCAGTACTATCCGAACCACTAGAGGCTTTTAATGGTCTCTTTCCTACCGATTGAGTCGCCATTTTTGATCCAACGAAGACCTGGTGTCCACATATGTGGACATGTCATATTTCCATGGCAACCGCAATTATTGTTAAAAAAGCTCCAGTTTCTCGTAAGTTAGGTATATAAGGGGCTAGTATCTAAATATCCTTCAAATATCATTGTTTTTCTTTGCTCGGGTCTCAAAGGGATATGTCAATTAACTCTAAGTTGATCTCAGTACACACCAGATATTATACTAATATGGGTGAAACATAAAGCTATTATATCCCCCAATTTAATGTCTATAACCTTAAAAACAATGTCCCCACGGCTATATTGCTACATATCATCTGTTATTTTCTTTTCCGCCGTTTAATCGTAGAGTCTACCGGACGTTTTTAAAAGTCTCTCAATGTTTCCCACACCTGTTAGACATTAAATGCACACATAAGACTGTTGTTGGTGTTAATTAAACCACACCCACTGGATGAAATGCTGTTAATTACCTCCTATTATATTTTTCTGTAAGTAGTTATCACCACACAATTCTAGAGTCCATTCGACATTTTCACTGACTACAATACTTTAACATCCTATTTATTCGGGGCTTTTGTTCAATTTATATCAACCGATCTGTTTCCCAACTTACTTGAACAAATATGTATCCCAGCTTAGTTGAATTGTTTCAATGGCATTTAGTAATTGAACTGGAATAAACAGGTCACAATTCTGTGGAATACAATTACTGCTTATTATTAAACAACGTTTCGACTAGACATCTCAAGTCGTTATCAAGCAATGGCAAAATATGAAAATGTAACAAGACAATATTTACATGTGCACAACAATACTTAATGCTGACCAGCCAGAGTTACCTTTTAATTACATATACCCAGCTACAGCCCAGTCGTTGGCTGCTACGGTTGTGTTGGATTCCAGAAATAGATGTAACTTTCATAAAAAGCAACAGCACTAAAGATATATTAGAGGAGCTAAATCGCTAACATTTGGGACCAAGAAATTCACAAAAGTGGGTCGCAACCATAGAGTTAGTTATATATAACTCTATCGTCGTAACGCAAATAATATTGTAATATGAATGCATATAAACTGATTTACATTCAATGGTTTCCGTTTTTACTCCAATTTCAAATCAGTTATGTTCGGCGAAATAAGCCAGCAATCTCACTCAATCGAGTGCAAATTTCTAGCGTCTGGTTATTCCAGTTTACATACGCCGTTTTGATTTGGTACAATGTTTTTAGCCTCGTCCCTCTAGTCTCTTATTACAACTGTGACTAAGGCTCATTATGGAACACGATTCGTGTACAAATGTTAAATTTTTTTATTTCATCTTAAATATCGTATATCAGAAGCTCATCTTTTACCGTTTACATCATCAATGTTGATTTAAATTGACTAATAAATCGTGTTATCGATGTTGATTATTTTGGAGGATTTTTAGTTACGGACTTAGGTCCTTTAAGAGCCAATGGTAACCCAAATCCAACAAAACCGCTACACATGACCACAAGTCAAAAGCAGCTACCAACAACTCAGGTGTAGCTTAAAGGGACAATAACACGCTTGCTGGCTTGACAGGTCCAGAAAAAAAATTAGCCTTATTCTAACTACAAGATGTTTAAGTGTCCTACCTGTAGTGTAAATTATCCATTACAACCTATCTTACTTGCCCAGAGGGTTCGAAAATATGTTTAAGTCCAAGTTGCATTTGAAAGTGTTTAAAACCATGTTACGGCATGTAGTTGAATTTTTCCAATTTAAAAATTAGGTGTGTTAAGATGAAATTTGTATCATTTATTAATTGAAATATTGTAGAATAGTACAAATTGTTAAACAGAATAAAGATTGGGACATATTATTCAGTTACAACAAGAGTGGTATTGGGGCTTTAACATTTGAACTCCAAACCCCGTCACAGATTCCAATGGCTCAATGTTAAAGCATTATGCAAGAATACAGGCGCGGATCCAGGGCCCCCCCACCCCCTAGAAATAATACTGTACCCGGGCCTGGAATATACATGTAACTATAAGAAATAAGAGAGCGCCCGATTGCATGAATCCATTCAAATACGACGACACATATGGATGACCAAAATGTTAAATCAATATCTGTTTCACTAATCAGACATTTGTCATTTCAGATTTGTTAAATGTATTTTTGGTAAAATCAGGAACAACAAATTTCCAAATACAAATCTTCAAATACTATTCTCCAAAAACATTTCTTCAAAAGCATTTTTCCAATAACATTTCTTCAAAAGCATTTCACAAAAACGTTTAATGAAATTCATCGAACCGGAACATTATGATGACACGAGCGGAAATCATCCTGGCATACAATAAGTCACCATACAATAAAGAAGAATCGAGCAAGCATATACATGTATACAACAAGAAAAAACGCTCGAAGTCATGATACTGTAGTGGAATCACGTGCGTGTTATGTTTCTATATATAAATATATTGGTTAATATGATTTAGCATTAAAGAAAATAAATTGAAAGTAGTCTATTATTTGATAGCGAGATATTTCTTTGGACAAACGAAAGAGGGCGTTATCTCTACTAAATTATGTAATCATGAATGTCCCAGTAAAATAGCCAATACTCGTATATTCAAAGAGGGATAGGCAAATACTTTCCGCAGAAGCATTACACGATAACTGGAATTTCGTTTTACGACGCGTATTTTGACATTTCTATTACGCCCGACCCCCCCCCCCTTACTAAATAGAGTTCAGACGATCCAAATTGTATCTTCTGCTTTAACAACGTATACGTAAATATGAATATGTCAAAAATATTTTACAATTTTTAACATATTAAATTTGGACCTTCTTAATGGTATGCAACCCGAGACCTTCCTGTTATGGTCCGTATTTTGAAGTTAAATACTCCCCCACCCCTACTCATTGGTTATTGGCAGTCGTTTTTTGTCTATTTTCAAGGTATGTAAATATAAATTTACAATTTGTAGCAAACAAAAACATACTGTCCAGCAGTATATGAATAGTATATGAATAGATATCGAAAATTTATTATTAAGATCAAATTTTAAAAATTTAAACACCCCTCCCCTCACTTAATAAATTGAATGAAATGAAATGTGGTTTTACGTCCTACTGTTCTGCTCCGAACTTGGCTATGAGGAAATTTTTTCCCAGACACCGAATTCAAACTGTCAAGGGATCTTTCACGTGCACGCAAATATGTACACGGGGTCTTGGTTGTTCGTCCCATCGTAACGACCAGACAAGTGTCCTTGTAACTGTTAGGCCCTCCGTCCTACATCACTGACGGGGGGGGGGGTCATGCCGGAAAATCTTGATGAACTTTCTTGGCCAATGCAGGGACCGAACAACCGACCTCCAGGCTAGCGAGCCATCCTCTTACCCACTTAGCCACCATGATCACCCCCACACCCTCACTAAATAAAGTTTAGTACCGTGAAACATTGAAGATATGATCATGGATCACAGATGATAAATCAAATCTGAGGCATCTTTGTTACCATGATTGTGCATCATCATAAAAATATTATTAATCAAAAACATTTAAAGATAACCAAACATCAAAACGCCACAAGTTGACAAAAACATTTTTTTTACATGAGTAATATTGTAGATTTAATCGATAATCAATAAGGTGAGGGAAACAATTGTTGGTTGTTTATTAAGTGGTATTTTTTCCTGATCAGTCAGATACGGTAATTATCTATTTACCCTTAGATATAATTAATAATTTAATTAGGTCAATTTAAATTCTGGGATAGTTTCCATCAAACTATTATGATGGAATCTCCTAAATTTTTAAATTAATTATTTAAAAAATAAATGAATTATTATTAGGCCCTACGTTCAATTGAGCTCTACATAGCTATCCCAGAAAAGAAAACAAAATGAAAATCAATCAAAGTCCTATGTTTTTATTTAGTACAGTCCTGTCGCATGTTTTATTATCCTTGAATTTGTTGAATTAATTAAGTTATTGAATATTAGAAATTTAGATCCATTTCTGCCCACCGTTCAAATAACGGGCCTAGCCAAGTGTAAAATATTTAAGGGAATTCAAATTTTCGTATTGGATGGTAGTTTAGTATTAAAAACACGTGCAATAATATTGAGATATAAAACGCTCCCAAATCACCAAAAGTTCGGAAAAAAACGCAAAAACTTCGTTGACTGCCATTTACCACCATTGATGATTGCCCCCTATGACGTCTGCCCCTCTTTAGCCGCCATTTGGTTTCTACTGGGCGCAGGCCCGAAGCCAGAAACCAAAATTTAGCCGACATAGGGGGCGAGGAAGATACATTTCCGACAACAAAAAATCAATGAACGAAGGTCATCGTCGACTGCCGTAAGCAGGAGGAGGGGAGAGCACGAACATTAGAAGCTGTGAGAGTGAATTTAGGCCTCTTTATCGGAAAATTAAGACTTTCCGTCCGACATTAACTATCTCTCGGCCGAATTTGAGAGGATATTGTCTCCCGGCGAAAATGCAAGCGTAGCTAACCTGCGATTTTTTTTCCGACAAGGACGGCCATGGGGGGGGGGGGGGGTCGACCAACCCCGACCCCCCCCCCCCTAGCCTCGGGCCTGACTGAGCGAGACCATTCTTTTAATAGACTCATATAGGCTGAACGCTACGTGAGTGTTATAGTATAAATCTATGTTACTCAAATTTGATGATCTTGGTGTCTTTCCCTATTTTTTGGGAGACAAAGAACACATCAACCCTTGTGCGTATACAAGGCGTATTTCCGGACCCAACGTCCATATCCTTAACGTTGGTGAGGAACTGGGCCCTGTTTCTCGAAATCTTAACTAAAGATAAAATCCAAATTTTAGTACATACTTGAATCTGATTGGCTAAGCGCTAAAATAAATCTAATATCATCCAATCAAATAACTAAAATTGGAATTTATCTTAGTTAAAATTCCGTGAAACAGGCCCCAGGTTCATAATTGTCTGGCGAGAATTCTATACATTGTCGGCTTCTGTAAATAGAATGGAAGAGGGGCAGTGGCAACATTCATCATTTGACAAGATGAATATGAATCACCACGTTTTGTCAGGAAGAGTAACATTTATATCGAAAAACGTTGTCTTGGTTTGTACGCTGAATTTCAATAAAATATGTCAGAAAAACGGAAACGAAACGGAATTAATGTTTGATTTTAATCACATTGAACATAAGACTTAAAAATTGTACTTGTTTACTTTTCTGTAAAGATCTTTGTACATCTCTGTACTTATTATACTATATCCATACTTAAAGCTACTACGTAAACAGTTATCAGTTATCCTATAATAATAGGAGGAATGTTCATTATAGTCCAGTGGCTGAAGGGGGGGGGGGTCGCCACCCGAGCTGTAAATTTATCAGACCAAGTTTTTCTAGTCCAGTGCTATTTGGATACCCTTGGTAAACTTTTAGTATGTTGTAAAGTACACTAAACCCTATTAAAATAAGTTGAGAACTATTTAGTAGATTTCTTGGGGGGGGGGGGGGGACGGGGTATTTTCCATATAATGACCCGACCAGATATAGAGCGCCCCCAAATCGATTGCATGCTTGTAACCATACTCCATGTTTTGTTCTTCCTAAAGACAAAAATGTCAAATTTAGCTTTTAAAATGGCTTCGAATACATTGCTGACAACCTTTACGATATTTCAAAACAACGGAAAGAACATAAACACCCAGTAAACTCTTTCTTAGGCTTTTCGGCTCCTTGCCCGTTTAGTTTTTAAAAAAAAAAATAATCAAAGCGATATATATTATCCCTTGGTAGGTTCTTGTATATTTTTTTAAAAGATTTTTTTTGAAGTTTCTGATGATTTGTGTAAACCTAATATTAGCTAATACTTTTTCATAATTTAACTGGTGGTTTTTACCAAAGGGCGCACATGGTGTCAATATATAACCGCTGTGGTCCCCATAAAATATTTTTTAAACATCGTATATATTAAGTAGGCATATTTCATTACATTATTACTATGTCAACTGTACAGTAGTCAATATATATATAAGTAGTGAAACTATACGTGACATTCACTGTGTCAACAACGTCTTAATACGTTACTTATGTTTTATTTATATAGTTATATATCAAACGGTAATATAATATAAAATTCTACATGGAAAACCTAGTATATTATACACGTGTTGTTGAATTACCTGCAGTTACCCAGGTTGCCTCCCACATAAAGGACATCATTATCATCATCATCACCAGCATCATCGTCAAAGTCGCCACCAGAATCACTTTCTCCTAAACCGGTATCTATTTGCAAGTGATGTTGTCTGACTTCACTCAGATACCTGGGTAGAGCTGGCTGTGTGTATCTCAATGGTATGCACAAATCATTGTCAAGGGTCCACCCATGGTTGATGGGAGTTGGAGGCGGATCTGCCTTGTGGCAATTCAGCATCATGAAAGTCTGATAATTGACTCTTCGGATCATAAGGTATGTCAGTGTCAAGTGGCGTTAGTTAGGGAGTAATGTGTTCAGGTTGTTTCCAAAATCGCATACGATACTCTAAGCCTTGATTCCTAAGTTACGGCTCACCTGCCCGTGGGGGTGGGGGATCCGACAAATCTTCGAATTTTCGAGTTTAATTTGACTTTTGCGTACAACAATCAACTTTCGTGCATATGTCGACCAACTTCAGATGTCGCCAAAAACACTGCTTAAGGAGGCCCACGACCCTTCCTTCTTCCTTTAAGAGCACACCCTTTACCTCGCTGAGAGAGGGGTTAATTCGACTTCCTCGTACAACTATATTTTTTTCGTTAAGAGTTTCACTATTGATCCGCTAGAACATAGCCCTAAGTTAAGATAGCGAAATCCCCCTCCATTCCGGATAAGAAAGACAAAAGGGGGGTCCCATGTGTGAAATAATCAAAATGACTATTTAATTCGACTTTTGCGTAAATCATAAACTTTCGTGCATACGTCAACCAAACTCAGATGTCATCAAAAACACTGCTTAAAGGACCTAAGTCCGTAACTCAAAATCCTCCAAAATCTTCGACATCGAAAACACGAATTATTGGTCAATTTAAATCAACATTGATGATGTAAACTTACCAGGAAAAGATGAGCTTCTGATATCCGATATTTAAGATAAAATAATTTTTCTAACATTGGTACACGAATCGTGTACCATATTGCGCTCCTGTCCTAGTTTTATTGAGAGACTCGAGGGACGAGGCTAGACACATTGCACTGTATCACACTGCATATGTGGACTGGAATAACCAGGCGCTAAAAAAATGCACTGGGTTGAGACTGAATGGCTTGTTTCGCCGAACATAACTGATTTGAAATTGGAGTAAAACGGAAAGCATTTAATGTAAATCAGTTTATATACATTCATATTACAGTATTATATGAGTTTCGACCCACTTTTGTCAATTTCTGGATCCCAAATGTTAGCGATTTAGCTCCCGACCCTTCCTCCCTCCTTTAAGAACATCCCCTTTCCCTCCCTGATAGAATAGTCAATTCGACTTCCGTGTACAACATTAATTTTTTTCGTTAAAAGTTTTACTATTGGTCCACTAGAACATAACACTTACTTAAGAACGTGAAACCCCCTTCTATCCCATCCTCCTCGCAGTGTTCCGTTTGATTAGAGCTAATCCTACTACTCCCTGCTGGACTGAGTGGGTATTATTGTCACTAATTATGACTGGTCAGTGGTCCTATTACTGACCAATTACTGACTTCGTTACAAAGGTATTACCTTTAAAACAGGACGTTTAATTAGGGCAATGGCCAGAGAGGAATTTCTCGGGCCGTTGCTTCAGGAATATGCTTCTATCCCGGACTTTTCTATTTTTCTCGTGTTCTCTTGTCCAACGACATTCAATTACTTTATTGAATTATCAGATATCCTCTTATAGTCCATATAACAACTTATTGTCTTCTCTTAGCACATTAGTGAGTAGGTTTACAACTACGTACGGGAACAATTTTATTTACAGGAGTCCTTTATGAAAATATCACTTCATCTGGAAGGTAAGACGCTGGCTCGCTAGCCTGGGGGTCGGGTGTTCGATCCCTGCATTGGCCGAGAAAGTTCATCCTGCTGATTTTCCGGTGTGGTTTCCCGTTGTCAGTGATCCAGGACGGGGGGGGGGGGGGGGGCTGACGATGACAGATGTCTAGTTGTTCGGATGTCCGAAAAACCGAGGTTCCGTGTACACATTGGGGTCCACGTAAAAGAACCCTTGACAGTTGCAATTCGAAATAAGAGTCGACCGTAGCGCCGCTGCCTGGGCAAAATTTCCTCATAGCACTCTGTATGGCGTATGCCCGTCTTTATTAGCCCAGTTTAGGAGCAGAACAGTAGGACGTTAAACCCCATTTCATTTCATTTCATTTTGTCTGGAAGATCTAGGAATAGCGTGAGTATGGTGAATCCGAGGGATTGTATCTATAATATTAGGTGAAACAGAATGGATATCCGGAGCTTTTAGGGTCATCAACCGCACCCACTCCCTTCTCCGAGAGCCAAAATATATAAAACCCGTATTAACCCGTGGACTAATAGTGAAACATTAACGAAAAAAAATAATAGTAGTGGACCCTACCACAGAATCCGTGACCAATCTCCCAGTCTCATGGTTTGATTTTAAATGATTTGAGGATGCCGAACAAAATGAGCGGGGGGACCCCTCGTTAAAATGTCGGCTAACACTGCCAGAGGCAAAAATCCAAGATGGTCGCCATCGGGCTCCAGCGAAACCATAATATGGCGTATATTTGCTCATATTATATACAACCTACAAATATGTTCTTGATGTCTAAATATATGTTTTTGGGGTCAAGGAATCTATTTATGATGTCAGAAGTGGGTTTAATTAGGGAATTTATCTAAAAATAAATTGAGAGATTGCTGAAATTGAAGTCTGAAATTATGTATTACTTTTATTACTCAAACAGATATATATCACACAGGTCATAGAAACATTATATTATTGGTATCAATTTTAATCATCATCGTATTCATTGTCAACATCCAGCACATTGTAGCCTACTATAGTTTGTTGGATTTACCCAACAGAATTTTTAAAAAAAAATTTAAAAAAATTATATAATAGGCCTATATTAACAATATAAAAAAAATCCTGCACATATTCGAGTATTGACACATTGCAGTTTGTTGGATTTACACAACAGCATTTTTAAAAAAGGAAAAAACTTTATATATAGGCCTATATTAACTATATAAAAAATCCTGCACATAATTTTTTTGAGTATTGACATATTCGGCACCCCCTAAACAAAAAACTAACGAGGTCTATTTGTGTGATCGGTGACCTCTGACCGTCATGGCGTCGAGGACAGGCTGGAAATTGCCGAAAATAATGTAAATATTGGAAACAATTGGCTATGATATCGTTTTGTGGGAGTATTTATGCAAATCAAAACGCCTGGATTGAAGAAAAACATATCTGAGTGGATCGGCAGAGGTTTGATTGCCTGACATTACGAATTATGGGAAAAAAACGAATTGAAGCGAGAGCAGGTAATGTCGAGTCTTGAAAAGGCATTGCATTCCTGTTCTTTTTTATTATATATTGTCTGGTACGACATGGTGTATGCATATATATACGGATAGAAAGTCAGATTCCTGTGGTTGTACGAGGAAGTCGAATTAACCTCTCTCTCAGCGGGGTAAAGGGGTGTTCTTAGCGGGGTAAAGGGGTGTTCTTAGGGGAGGAAGGAAGGGTCACAGGTCTTCTTAAGCAGTGTTTTTGGCGACATCTGAATTAACACTCGAAAATTTGAGATTTTGTCGGATCCCCCATCCCCATGGGAAGGGGACCCGCAACTTAAGAATCACGGTTCAGAGTATCGGACACAACTGTCCACTCATCTAGCATAGTAGAAATTTTGTACCCGATTTTCTAAACAACCTGAACCAAGCTCCCGTACTATGTGGTTTCGTGCCTAAGGTGGCAGGGAGTAAAGTTTACGTCGAGTGGTCGGTGCTCCCAAATTATCCAGCGCTCTCCATATTTACAGATTTAGGGAATTCCATATCTAGTGTTACAAGTTAAACAAGTTTAACAAGTTTTTTTTAAGGTTTTACAGGTTTTACAAGTTTTACAGGTTTTACAAGTTTTACAGGTTTTACAAGTTTTACAGGTTTTACAAGTTTTACAGGTTTTACAAGTTTTACAGGTTTTACAAGTTTTTCAGGTTAGCAAGATGACCCTTTCGACAACCTTTTTGTGTTTTCACTTTGTAATCTTTTAAGAAATTATTTGATTTGCTTGTATATTTAACGTCCGACACGTTCCTGTAATGAGTATTTTTACAATTTGCTAAAAAGGTGTGATATTTGATATGCAGTGAGACAAATTTTTTTTGCAACTACATTTAAATCTATTATCTAAACTTTTTATGAAACAAAATCTCAAAAAAGAAGTTAAACTAACGAGGTACATTTTTTTTATCGTGTTTATCAAACATTTGGCCCAGCTTCTATTATTGTGAAAGAAATTATGTCAATACTATGTTTAAAGCAATGTAACTTTAAATCAGTGATTTCCGGGAGTCATACAAAGGAGATGAGTGAAATAAAACAAAATTGGGTTAAATTCCATCCTGTCAAGGGCTTACTTCCAAACGAGTATAGGGGACCTATCGTACCAGCCGAACGACTATAGACACTGTTTTTTTGCATGGCTCTCCGTTCTGAACCACTAAAATAGCAGAGATCACGTTGAAAATTCACGACTATATCTCCAGGTTAGCGAGCCGCCGTGGATCAGAGACAACTAGTTCATCGAAGCAACATTTAAAATCGAAGTCAAGACGCTTGAATTAGGGTAGATCTCGTGAAGTAGTTCTCCCATCCCCCACCCATATCGCTGTTGATAAAAGTATATTTTAGTCACCCGATTCGCCTCACTTAGAAGGGGGGGGGGGGTCCAGCATTCAAATTATGCTGTTGAAGGAGGCCATGTTAATAATTCATAACTTAAGTTATAATTTATTACTCTTGAAGCGGCCCAGTATCACAGATCAGTGACTGGCAAAAAACCAATCAAAATACGGGTTAAGGAATTTGCGCCGACGCCTGCGATTGGGTAATTTTTTACAACAGGTAAGCCTAGACGAAGTAATAGAATAAGATTAATTGTTCTGGGGGCTGGATCTTACAACCAAAGAGCAAGTATATTAAATTATTGTGTGCGGGGGGAGGGGGTATCTTGAATTTGGTTGCTATGACCCTGGCCTAGACAAGTTAACTAAATAAAGGTAATCCTTCACGTTCACTGAATATAAATCTGTCATCTGGATGGAAGTCAGAGGCTTATGCAGTCGTGGTCAAAAATTTAAGTCGTGTGTGAGTCACAAGGGACATTTCCCACGTCTGCTAGCAGTTATAACCTAGTTTATCATTAGTCTAATAAGCACCGAAGTTTTAATTAATAAATTACCCTACAGTCCCAGAGATATTTAGAATCAGACGTCACTGTCATATGCCATGGAAATAAATAAACCCCAGATTTGCATAAAAGCGATAAATAATATGTGCTATGGGTAATATGGCAATACATTCTTTACCATTGTAAACTGTCTTTAGAGTTTCAATCTGTTTATCTTTAAACATGGTTAGATACCCCTAAATTTGTTTTCGCAAACCTCCTGTGAAATTAACTGCCGTAGGCGCCGCTATATTCAATAATGAGGGAACATTTTTGTGATTCGGCTCTGATTAGTTTGACATCTGTCATACACACAACGGCTAAATAAACATATTTAATTTCATTCAATGTGATAATAGAAGAGAAATAAATACTTCTAAAAATTTCTAAAAGCATACTCAGTGTTATCGACTAAAATCTTCGATGTAGGAATTAAAATGTCGGTTAATTAGGTTAGGGCCTATTCTCAAACGAGCTAGCTGTAGATAGGAAGCCTAAGTTTGGGATGAATCCTTTCCTGCGATCTTTAGACAAGGTTCAAGGTCAACAGGTGTGAAATGGTGCCATTATTAATATTATATACCTATCGTATAATAATAGACTTGGAAAATCCAAAATACGAGGTACCGGTATCTTATTTTTTTTATATATTAAAAGGGCAGACCTAAACTGGGAATAGAACTCATCGAAAGACTTGGTTGAGAGAGAGAGACTCTGAGAGAGAGGGTGAGAGAGAGAGAGAGAGTGATGAGGATTAAGGTTAAAGTTCGAGATCATAATTAGACACCCGGAACACCCTCATCAAATTACAAGTCTCTGCGACCATGGCAAGTAGTAGTACTGGGTGTACGAAAGTGCATTAGCGTCGCTTTAACTTGTGAACTACTCGACAAAACTTTTAAAAAACTACTTTAACTAGCCTACTCTACTACCAGTTAATACTGGTAGCTTATGCAGGGTGTACTTATTCTTTTTAGAACATCTGATAGCACTTTTTGACCTTCTTGTTCACATTACTTGGTAATATCATTTTTGTTCTTCTTTTGCATTGTCAGAGAATAATTTGAATCGACCCCTAATAAAAAAATAATGTAAAGTGTAGACCTGTTCATATTCATAATAAAGTTGCAGTCGATACCTAAACAATCCTTTGCTTGCTTCTGGCAAGACACATTATCATTTCATATTACAGAGGATGTAGGTCCGAGTTAGAATCATAGATTACCCCTTCTCTCAACAATAACTGGCAAACAAGTAGATGTATATCATTCCAGATGTTTAGTCCTACTGTATATTGAACATCGCGCTGTATCCTTGACCTTCCCAATATGATGTAAATAAACCAGTGCCAGTGGATGTATCAGAATTCAGTCAATTAAATATTTGTTGATTTGACATAACAGCCAGCTGAGCCCAGTGTACCTGGTATGAATTGACAGAATTGACTACTTTTTATACAATAATTTATGACCCTTGATCATTTTGAAAAATCTTGTGGCCGCTATAGAGGATAAAGTTAATGACTGATTGACTTAAATTAAATGGGGGTTGGATGGCCGAATGGTTAGCACATGCACGCTGCATCATAAGGTATGTCATTGAGTCAACTGGTGTGGTTTTGTTTCCCCGGCTATACGTGACAAGGAGTAGGATTGCTTGTCTAATCTCGGGTGTTTCTCGGAGTCCTCTGTTTTGCTACCACTGCTAAAGACCCATACACGCAACATTTATTGAAATAAAATTGAACCATGTGTTAGTCCTGAAATGACCTAGTTTTTCTCCCTTTTTAAATTTATACACAGTTTTTAAGGTCATATGAGACAAGAAAACATATTGATTTTCAATGATTTCTAATTATTACCAACAGAGTATAGCCCTTGATTACTTTGAAAAATCTTTTGGAAGCTCTATAGGCTAGAGTTAATGTCTGATTGATATACGGTGTTTACTGGACCTGATACGAATTGAAGAGCCCTATTGATTTTCAAGGATTTTCAATAATTACTGCTAGAGTTATACAGTACTTTAAGCCCTTGATATTAAATGTATTGTAAACTTTATGTTAACATAGGGCAGAACTAGAAGTCAAATAAGTTGTTACATGTGTGACTAAAGGAACAAATGTGACAACTCTTGTTGACTGCTCGGGTGACTTAGCTGTTGTGGGCGTACGTCTCCTTGCCTGGCAACCTATCTTTCTTTTAACTTGTAGAACTCATTCCTTAAAATATTTTAACAATATGACATTAAGCTTATATTATTCTCTTCGGCAACCATGGACATTCTCAATGCAACTTTTAAAGATTCATTATATTATAGTTGTCAGGGAAGATGTTTATTGTGATAGCGTGCTGGTGGAGTAGATACAATGTTTAAGGTGTCTTATGTTAATAATAATAATAATCGTGTCATTTTACAAGGGTAGCAAATTAGGCCTGAGGCCTTTTTCCAATTTGGCCCTCTAATGTTATTAATATTATTAATTAGACATATTCACATTACAAGCCGATAATCAACCTTCTAGATCATCGAATGGTTGTGATTATGAACAGATTGAAATATGATTGCCATTTAATAATAATTTAAAAATGGATATTCAAGATTTTGAGTACCGGTAATCTAGAATGGCAACAACTACATTCAAATAAACAGTAGACCACAATGACCAAAAGTGAATAGGTCTAGCTGTAGAAGAAATAAGATCATAAAGCTGGTCTCCACAGTGGATTAAATGGGTAGCAGAGAGAGAGAAGTGGGATTTATTGTCCACTTCACTGAAACTATTTCAATTCGGGACTAACATATTATGGTTTGGGTTTTTTTGATAATTTGCTTGTGCGTAGAGGTCTTTAGCAGTGGGAGGAAACCGAAGAACCAAGATAAAAAAAACACGAGAGTGGACAAGCGACCCTACTCCTTGTTACATACAACCTGGGATTCGAAACCACGCCGTTGACTCAATGACAGGCTTCTATACAGCGCGCACGTGCTAAGCATTCGTTCGGCCATCCAGTCCCCCTGAGCAATTCACTAAGTAAAATAATATTATATTACTTTTAAAATTATGTGTCCTAAATATTTTTATGTTCTTAGATCTTTACTATTTTGTTGAAATCTTGTCGTCTCGCTTTGAAATGCTAAATGATCGCATACTATAATACACTTCAGTTCTCATATATTTGGTATATTTATCTTTTATCTTAATACACACCTTGGTTATTATAATTTAACTTACTTTTTCCTCAGAAATACTATTTGTTTTTTTTACAGGAGTCAAGGCTGCTGCAAACAGAGGTGGAAGGCAACTGAAGAAAATCAGTATTAACCAAAAGTCACTGAACGTATCAAACACAACACAAAAAAAATACCAGAAGGGAAGTCTTCAACAACAGATTATTGCTCCTGATTTTGCGCAAATCAGCTACATGATTAAATAATTTAATACACCCAACTTTGTATGTGATGCAATAACAAAAAGTACATTGGGACAATGAGGGGACGAGTCCTCTAAGTTTAACGATCATCACTACTAACATGTGAGCACTGAACGTATCCTACAGTATCAACCACCTGTCAACGAATTGTTTCAAAACTTGGGATAATGTTTCTTTTGGCTCGAGGAAGATTGGGAATTGAAGGAAGAGACAAGGAAAATGGGAGTACCTTTTAAGGTGGAAAAATTGTTCACCATCCATGGATTCAGGGGAAATAGAGAAAGATATGAATGAAATACTAAGAACTTGTGCCAAAATGTAGATTATAATATTGTTACCACTTATGCATATTTCTGAAGCAACGGCCCGAGAAATCCCTCTCTGGCCATTGACGGGTTAGCTTCGGATTCTTGAACTTTTAAGTAAGTGTGTCTATTCTTCTCGTTCAATCAAATCTACCACTTACGTACAGTAACATGACAGCCGTCGTTTAATCTTGGGTCTTCCTTAATATTTTGGGCAAAGATTTAAGGTATTAAAAACGTTGAAAGTCTGTTCGTTACCATACAGTAGTGTTTACTTTACGTCAATACCGATAGCCTCGTTTGTCGCGCAATTAGTTTTGCTGCAATATCCTGCTATGCGCTGGTTAATATAGCATAAAAAAACGTGCAGCCATGACGTAACGTTATGTTAACACAGTTGCCCTAATTAAACGTCCTGTTTTAAAGGTAATACCTTTGTAACGAAATCAGTGATTGGTCAGTAATAGGACCACTGACCAGTCATAATAAGTGATAATAATACCCACTCAGTCCAGCAGGGAGTAGTAGGATTAGCTCTAATCAAACGGAACACTGCGAGGAGGATGCCACTTATGTCGTATATCTATGATAAGTTGTTAGAGAGGGTTTGTTATTCAGTACATTCAATCATCAATTATCATTATGTTATTGTTGTAATCATTTACTTTGTCCTGTATTAGCCTATAAGCACTTAATCACCTTGATTCCAAGCACAGGCTGCGACAGGCAGTGCTTTTGATACTATTTTCGCTTTACCTAATGGTTCAAATCTCTCTTCCATTTCAAAACATGTTTTACTGAAACGTTTTAATAAGTTGTTAGTTTTGATTGGCTTAGACCCTTGTTTGTATACTTTTAATACCTTGCGTCATGGATGTGACACCCTTGCTTGCCAAGGCAGGTGTTTCGGAGGTGCCCCTTAAGCAGCATGGTGATTGGCGGACAGACTGTTATCAGAATTATATTAAACAAGCTAGTGTTGATATGTTTCATGTTACTTCTTTTAGGATGATTATTTGTCTTATTTTTCATTTCTTTTTTTCCTGGGGTTTGGAGACTTCGTATTGGATTCGTGCATGAATCATTATTATATTGTGTTATTAGATGTAACATTTATAATATTTTCCAAACCCACGTATGCGTTGTTGTCAATTTACAGAATATTTCGTTATAAATATTGAATATCAGATGCCCATCTTTTCCTGGTAAGATCACAACGTCGATGTTGATTTAAATTGGCAAACGGGGGAGACGGCAATATGATACGTGTAATAAAACTAACGATTCATTGCCGTTGAATATCAAGACTACCGTTAGTTTCGTGGTTCAGCAGGAGTTGCCAAGCCGTTGATACAGTCGCATTTGCATAAGGCTCAAATTGATAGGGATGAACGCTGTTGTCGTCTTCAAGGGGCGAAATACTTTCTGGGAGTCCCAGCAGGTCAAGGTCAAGATTTTTGGTTGACGATTTTAAGAAATGAAGAACAAATGTGGTGTCGCTATATCAGATAACTAAGTCCCGACCCGATAGGACGACCTTTGCCCACGACCCCATTCCGGGACCCACGCGAAACATCAGGCCAGTCGGGTACTGCTCCACGACTTGGACCTCGCGGCCTCTTAAAATAAATCGAACGCGTGACCTTGATTTGGGCGTCCATTTCGCCCACTTCCGGTTTCCGGAAATCCATTTTGAAGTGATCAGGCGACTTTTCGGGGTAGATAATATACTTAACGAATACCCAATCAGAGAGCCCGCCCACGAGCCCTTTACAGACGAGTGTTTGTGTCTTTGGATGAACTTTTACCGAAGTTGCATTCATGGGCATTGTATGTTAGCTAAGATCATGAGCTTGATCCACGGGACAGCCCTGTCACCGGCCTTGTGGGTCGTAACCTTCACTTTGACCTTGACATTTCTGGCGAAAGTCTGAATGGTACATGAACTTTCAGGACACTTTCAACCCCATGATCAAATGTCAGCCCAAAAGACAAGATCTCATTCCAAATTCCAATGATGTGTCTATCCATTGGCATGACTTTTGACAAGCTGCGTGGTCCCATCAGATGACCCAGATCACCCGAGTCGGTAGATATTTTAGTGATCTTGACCCATTCAGATTAACTTGACCTTCAAAGTCACGTGGGCCATGATGCCATGTCAGAAGGCCAAGGTCCGATGGCCCTGACTTTATTAGACGGGCCCTTAGCTGACAAAAAACGAAATAATTCCGACCCTAGCGTGTCAAGGTCACGACTTTTGGTGGGCGATTTTAAAAAATGAAGAGCAAAAATGGGCTCGATCTATTGGGTCACTAATTTTCGGATGGATCGGAAGACATTTTTTGGGCAATATTCCCCGAGAAAGTCAATAGCTGTTTTTTTAGTGATGTGTTCCAAGGGCAGATAACTGGGCAATCCTAAACCGCATCCGACGATTTTGAGATCGCGGCTTCTTAAACTAGATCTACCCCTGGGAGGCGCGTGTAGACCTTGGTTTGGCCTTTAAATTTCAAGGGCAGGGTCAAATGACCTTTATTCTCCATTTTGTCTTACCTCCGGTCGCCGCAGAAAACTTTCCAGGCCACCACGCTACGCGTAAGGGTAGATTTAGTATGGATAGCCGCGAGGACGAGTTCCGCGGAAGATCTAAAAATAAGTATACAAAAAATGAATGGAATAGGACGTTTTGGGGCATCCGAACCCGAAGGGACCGCAACTGGGGGCTTTAGAATATAGGGACAGTTGGTGGGACCGTGCTAGGCCAGGGACCAAAATTTCAGACCTCTCGGAAAGGTGGCAAGGGTCCCGGAAGTGCCCCCCCCCCCACGAATCAGGATTTGCCCTCAGTATCCACATCCGGTTAAGATCAGAGACCCTGTTAGGCCTTTTGGTGCAAAAAATCTCGATTTCGTCCACTTCCGGTCGTAGGGGGGGACTTCTGGGGGCCTTCAATAATACCAAATCCCCCCCCCCTTCTCGCGTGGGTGCATGTGGGTGTTTAAAGAGAGTAATCTGTTTGTTTTTTTAAACTCCAAGAGTAATAAATAATGAATCGGGTGTTTTGGTAATGATTTAGACTGTCTGTTTAATATGTAAATTTGTCAAGCCTAGCGAAAAGTAAGCCACGATGGACCAGTGAATAAAGCACTTACTTACCCGGGCCTGTTTCAGAAATTTTAACTAAGATAAAATCCAAAATTTAGTTTGATTCGATAATATTAGATATTGATTTTAGTGTTAAGCCAATCAAAATAGAAGTATCTACTAAAATTTGGATTTCGAGAAACAAAGCCTTGGTCAGTGGTTAGACCCGGTGTTGACCGAGATTTTCCAGCGTGGTTTTCCCATGCCAATAGTACAGGAAAGGATGCCCGTCAAGGACAGCGTTTAGTCTTCGTATGGGACGAACAACTGGGGTTTGGCATGCAAGTAAAGTAAAAGAACACCTGAAAAAGTTGGAATTCGAATTAAGAGTAGGCGGCAGCATCGCTGTCCGGGAACAAACCTTCATAGCACACTGTATGACATACCCTCGTCTTCATTAGCCCAATCAGGGCAGAAACGTCAAGCAACAAAATTTAGAACGATTTTCTATTTGGCCTAAACCCGTGGTAAGAACGAGTATATGATTATTTCATGAAGGTCTATCAATTTAGTGAGTGACCTTGAAATAAAAGCGCGGGGGGGGGGGGTCCAAGTTGAACAATTAATTTAAATCCACGAAGAGATAAACGTACTTGGCGCGACATTTGGAAAACAAAGTGAATATGTAGTAGTTATTAGCACCCTTTCCGAGGTGTATCGGTGAATATCAGGACAGTTTTGGTCGGGGGCGGTTGACTTACATCACATTTCTATCGAGTATTGTGAAGGAAAAGGTGAAAATAGTATTTATTATCGAGTCGTTTCAACCGAAAAGTGACAAATACTCTATCATTATCCCTTTTTGAGCCTCACGTTACATTTCATGGTAGAATGATTGCGCAGTGTAGAGACGACCTGAATAGTATTTACACGTGCGTATTGCTTTACCCTGGGAGTAAAACTATCACGTGTTTGTTTAGACCACATCGTCAAAACAACTTGTCTATGGCGAAGAGGACTGCGATATTAATAATATCATTATTAAATGTAGTGTAAAGGAAATGCGAAACGTGGGTCATTCCTGGTGAAAGTATGCATCAGCGAATTATTTGTAATAAAATGTATGTCTTTCTAGGCGTTTCTTTTTCACCCTGCTTATTTCTAATGCCTGTGAAGTGTCCTGCAAGAGACCTGCGCCTTCTATCATCACAATTGAAATAATTATTCAGTATTCTAATTTATATGTTGTGCATATTAATATAAATCAAACCAAATTGTGGAATAGATGCCAATTGATATGGATAATAATTAATTTTTGTAATATGTTGTTTTGTTAATTTAATGTCATTGTATATATTTTTGAACTGCCAGTTTCTTTCACCCGGTTTGTTTTGTTACTGTGATTTTGACTAGTTGTTTGGTGTGATGTATCCGGCTGCTTTGAATAGAGCCATCGTTATCATTGCGATCTGGGCCGGACTAAACGTCCGCTACTTATTGCTTGAATGGTATCTTAATCGGTGTAGATGTGTTCGTTTGTGGGGAATGAACAGTACTCTTTTTAAAAAAAGTGTACTGTTCATTTCTGATACACGGATACTTTTAAGCCTGTATTGGAAATAAACAGGCCAGTTTTATCAAAAGTTGCCAATGGCAACGAGGTAGAAGTGGGATGTAAATATATCTTAGCCACCGCCACATAGTAATTATCCCCTCTCTCTCATGTTTCCACCTTCACTGTTTTATTAAATTATTACCTTACATATTTTTATAACAAGGGTAATAACACAGACTGTACTAGTACATGCACTTGGTATATATTCGCTTGACCGCCATGATAACTGATTAGCTCTGTCATTTCTACAAATTAAATTCTAAAACATTATTAAGCAAAACATATTGATGTTTGAAGTGTATCTAGATATCATAAAAATCTTATTTAGTTTAAATAAGTACATAAAATAGTACGCGAAGGCGGCGAAGGCGTAAAACGAGTAAAGGGCGAAGGGTCTGCGCTGACCAGTTTGTATTACTACGTTCGGTGTATAGAACGCGCATGCATTTGCACTGATCATCAGTGAATATTTGCTAGGCCGATTCCATAACTCATAGGGATGACATCGGTGCCCGTTAATGAGCTCACAATAATAACTGTTTTCCTTCTGCAAATTAAATTCTAGAACAAATAATAAAAATAAATAAAGGTGTTTGAAGTATGCAGGCCTAACAAAATAATGTTTCCTATTTAGTGTAAATGGGTATGTAAAATGGGTATGTAAAATGAGTAAAAACACCATTCTGTCCGGACCAGTTTTCGCTATAATGTTAATGATCGCTGCCTCGTGATGTGAAGTCACCTGTAGTAAGCAGTCATCTTATTTACAGAGTTATAAGAAGACTTTTGCAATACCAATGTGAAACAGATTGGTTACCGAAGGCGTAAGGCGTAAAACGAGTAAAAGGCGCCAATTCTTCCCGGACTAGTTTGTATTACTGCGTCCTATGAAAAGAAAGCACGTGTATTTGCACGTATTATCGACGTGTTATGTGATGTCAACCGTGTTACTCTGTACAGGTAGAAGAAATCCTTCTCATCATCGCTATGAAACATTTTGGGGTTTTGAAGTTTACATAATTTTTCTGTTTATTTAAACGGCATTTTCCTAGAAATTTTAGCTAGTTAAATGAAGGTCCTAGGTTTTGCTTAAACAGTATGTATTTAACATATAATGACATTTACAATACATAATAAATAATATGGTTTAACACGACACCATAAGTAAATACACGGATCACAATTACTGTCACTACGGAGTGACGATTAGACTATACACTTCTCTAGTCTGTGTGTCTTTGTGGAACAATTATACACTGTTCCATATAGATTTGGGACCTATTTATATCGAATTCAAGAAAACGCCAATATGTGATGATACGCCTCTGAAAATTATTTAACAATTCGGAAATGATCGTAAAATTTGCCAATCCGATTATAACACAGATCCTATTTCGTTTCGTTTTTTATAGTTCAAAATTTCGTTTTATACTTGTCTTCACAACACTAGGATCTGGAAATATTGTTGTGTAAGAGACGTTCTAGATCTGTTACGACTAGTTCTTGACGTGCTCTGCACGGAACTGTGGGCAAACCCCTAGAAACGTCAACACTGATTGACGAAATATAGATAGGGTCCGTATTCAAAAGTTTTCTAAAAGTTAAGTAAAAATACTTATTTTTTCCACTTAACCAAGTGTCTTACCTTAAATCGGTATTCAAAGTCTCTATTTTTCATTTGCTTGGCTATGTGAAAACTAAACTCCACACTTAAATTATGGAAAACTCACATTCGCCAAAAAGCATGAATTTTCAATATATGGACTACCCTCCACTGCCAAAAATCACGAATTTCTAACATTGCAAGCAAGTTATGCCCCCTTAAGAGCATCAACTATACTCTATTAAATTCGTAGTTTATATTACTATGAAAATGTTTGTCGAAACATTATACACGTATTGTAATGTAACGTTTGAAAATAGTATGATTGTAATTTGGATAAATTATGGTATTGTGCATCCTTAGCCGGAATGGCTGTTTTCATAGATTTTTCCCCCCTAAAATTCCACCTCAAATACATTACAATAAATATTGGCAGTATAATGATAGATATTGTAAACTTTAATTTTTTAACACTGTATCACGAATAGAACAAAACAACAACATATTATTAGCAATACACAATGGCCTTTGCCTTCTAATTTAGACTGGACAAATCATACAGTGTTTTTTTTTTATAAATCTATCATTTGCGAAATTCATAGATATTTTGTAAGTACCTACATTTTAGATTTTCAAAGGCCTGGCACGGACGGTACGTACGAAAGATGCATGTTGCATTATATTTTAACTGAATAAATACTATCGATTATGTATATGGGAATGAGATGTAAAAAAATAAATCATACCTTGCTTCTAGCGGTAGTATAAATAATTTTAAAAAATGTATAAAGATCTTTGAATTTAACTTTATTCTATGACAATTGCGGAAACATGATGAAGCATGTATACAAACATGATAGATGATAGGAAAAAGATATACTATCTCGGTGGTAATAGTCTTTTGGTCTATTATGGCACCACAACATCAAAGCTGCCGACGAAAAAGGGTAGTATGAGGCCAGCTACGCTCGGCGACATTGTCTTTGTTTCAATCTGAATCCCCTAACATTTAAAATCGTCACTGCGGGACTGCTACTACAGCGTTAAAAGAAGTAATTATAATCTCACTTAACTTTAAGGTACCTCCCGTAGGTCACTTAAAGTTAAGTGGATATTTCTCACTTAAACTGGCCTTTGAATACCACTTAAAGCCTTACTCTTAAAAGTTAAGGCAGCTTAACTTTAAGGGAAAATTTGATACTTAACAGTGCCTTTTTTTTTTTTTTGTAAACAATATTTTTATTCATTAATCTGAATTCGGATTTGGGAACAGGCTATGCCTATGTGTAACCCCTTTCTCTAATATAGATACATGTACACATTATAAATATTTACATACATACATACATATTTACATAAATATAGAGCATATATTTTGATACATCATGAATAAAATAGAGGCTTAGATAATTATACAGAGTTCAGGGCTTGGAATAACTTAATAGATGTTTATGATGATTTAAATCTTTTTGAAAGGAAAATAAATTGTTGTACCTCTTTGAAAATAAGTATGTTTATCTCAGGACTAAATTTTGTTGACCCGTACAGAAGACAACTGGTTGTTTTATGGTTGTATGGAGGTTGTCGATTGTCTGTTTTCTTGCATCTGAATGTAAGGGGCATATGAGTAAATAGTGTTCGGTATCTTCAAATTTGTGACCACAGAAGCAAACAGGGCTGTCATCGACGTGTCTGAGAAATTTGTGGCCTTGTAAGTTCGAGCAGCATAATCTTAGTTTACTGTGGATTATTTGTAATTTTCGTATTCCTTGATAGTAGTATGATGGGACGATGGTATCTAATTATTAAGTGAGTTTCCAAAGATAGCAACGGATCGAGAGTTTCTAATTTCAACTTTAAGTTTGTTCCATTCTCGTATACCGGAAGGGATGAAGGACTCGGAGAAAATTTCTGTTCTGCATCTTGCTTCCTTTAGTTTATCTTTGTTTCTAAGGTTATAATTGATAGGGATAGGGGACAGTTCTAATAGGTCAGAAAGATATGATGGCACGAGGCTGTTTATAATTTTATACATTAGTTTTAATTTATGACGTCGACGTCTTTCCGAGAGTGGAACAAACCCAGTTTCTTTATAGAGTAAGGCATGGCTGGTACCTCTTACTGCCCCACAGATAGTGCGCAGTGCATCTAATTGTAGGGATTCTAGTTTGTTAGCTAAATAATCACTGCACCCACCCCAAATAATATCGGCATAATCAAAGTGTGGAAGGATAAAAGAACAATATTCAGTCTATATTTTAGAGATCGAAGGCAATTTACTAGTTTGGATACTTTGCTTATAATGCTATCTATATGGTTATTCCATTTACAGTTAGTTTGGAAGATTAGGCCTAGATGTTTGTGTTCACTTACTTCTTTGATTTGTACCTGGTTCATAAATAATGGTGGGTTAACTATGTGGGGTTTAGTAGTAATAGTCAGTGTCTCTGTTTTTAGGGGGTTAAAAGTTACCAGCCATGTCTCAGCCCAAGTTTTGATTCGGTTTAAGTCATCGTTAATGGTAGCCGCATTTGCCTCTGGGTCTTCAATTTTTAAGTATAAAGATGTATCGTCAGCAAATAATCTAATGTTTGAATTTATATTGTTCACAATATCATTTATGTATATTAAGAATAAGAGAGGGCCCAGTACAGATCCCTGTGGAACACCAGCAGGGATGCTTCTGGGGTCCGAAGAGGTGCCACTGATGGTTACACATTGTTGTCTATTATTTAAATAATCTACGAACCAGAGTAGTAGATCTCCTCGAATCCCCGCAGCATCCAGCTTGTGACAGAGTCCGGCATGCCAAACCCTGTCAAAAGCCTTGCTGATATCACAGAAGACTATTCTAGTATATTGATGTTGATCGATGGCTCGACAGAAGAAGTGTGATAAATCGATTAGTTGAAAAATGGTAGAATCACCAGGAAGAAAGCCACTCTGGAAAGGTGTTAGTATTGAGTTATCTCTAAGGAAGTTAAAGACATATTTGTGAATGATTTTTTCGAAAATTTTGACTATTATACTTAAAAGGGAGATAGGTCTATAATTACTACAATCGTTTGGGGAACCTTTTTTGAATATAGCGACCACGTTTGCAAATTTCCAAATTTTTGGTACAATGTGTAGATCTAATGACAATTTAAAAAGTTGGCAAAGTGGATGGCTGATTTCTTTTGCGATGTATTTTAGGATTCTCGTGTTTATTTCGTCGGGTCCTGAGGCTTTTGTTATATCAAGGCTGTCTATTATGTCTTTAACTTCCTCTGGATTTGGTACAATCTTATCAATGCTGTTGGGGTTCATATCAAGCAGTGGTAGAGATTTATTAGTGCTATCTAGTTGTGATTGTTTAATAAAGAATGAGTTTAAGGCATTTGCTTTTTCTGATTGAGTAAACAACGTATTACCATTGACTGTTAATGGAGGGGGTTCGTTTGTAGAAGCAGCGTGTGTTTTAGTATATGAATTAATAAGTTTCCACCATGTTTTTGTTCCAAAGTTTTCTGTGTCACTAATTTGTTTGTCTATTTTGTCAAAGTAATCATTTTTGCTTTTTCTAATTAAGTCTATAATATATTCATTTCTAATTTTCCGGAAATTTTGCCAATCAGAGTCTGAATTTCTATTTACCGCTTTTTTGTGCCATCTATTTTTTTTCTTTTTCATGCGTCTTTGAATACCACTTGCTCTTAACTTACAGGAAGTAACGTATATTTAAGTGAAAGCTAGTAGTTAAGTGACTATCTTAGACTTAAGATATCCTTTGAATACGGACCCTGTATTTTAATCAGATTGAAAATTAAGTTAACTGGTTCATGCAACCGGTTAAAGTAATTCGATTCTGCAAGTTCACAGGTGTCGTGATAATCGCGACGATCACTTACAACTTCCGCAAGTATTTAGACACAGTAATTATCCAAGTGAAATAAGAGAACTTATAATCGATCTTCAGGTGATAGTTGAACAGGGATAGAAAAATGCGTTGCAGAGTTATGAGTTTCATTCACTAAAACATCTCGTGGGCTACCCCCAGGGCCTTAATGAAGGCAATGACGAATCATTGGATTAGAAATTTTGGCACGTGGTTTCAGAGTCTTTCAACGGCGCTCATACTCATGATGCTCAACCAGTGTTAATGTTAGGTTCCCACTATCACGATTCGCGCTACGATTGAAATCGTGGTTTTAATTGTATGATAATCGTCGTGATCCTATTATAATTGTGGTCAGTTGTAACAATCTTATCGAAACGCACCCGAGCGTATCTGCACGTACTAGATAGTGTACTCAATAGGCACAACCCTTTATATGGTAAGACTTGATAGGATCACCATGATTACTCCACGATTAAAACAACGATTTCAATCGTAGCACGAATCGTGATATTGGGAACCTAGCATTATCTTTATAACTGTTTGTTGTGCATGCAAAAACAACAATTACCAATCTCATGGACGACTCCTTTGATAAAGGGTAAATCTTTAATACCACATGCAATCTATCGGGATATATTTTTACTGACATTTACTGATGTTTAAAAAATCTGATACCACAGTACAGAGTACGCTGATTATAAAATATCAAATCTATTTATGTTCACAAGACACATGTGATCATGTGATAACAGTGTACATATCCTCTTGATATAATCTGGGCTCATCTTCAAATTTCTTAAATTAGATACCCATTTTAAAAACAACTAGTTGAAGTCCTTTAAAGGGCAACGTGTTGTTTTAGCTGGCTACCTAGAAGCATGTATAAATAAAAAATATCTATCTGAGCACTGAAATAATATAAATAAATGATCATTTTATTAAACAATAAATTTCGATTTTGACTTGCCTCGGGACTAATAGTTGAATTGTGTATTGTCATTGCGATGGGTTATAATATAATATACACAAGACTTGTCCTATGTAACGCTTGAGGGGTTGACAGTTGAATTGTGTCGTGTCATTGATATGGGTTATAAAAACAAGGAAAAGATATATGGGCCATTTGGATGTAATTTCTACCCTTGCAAAATTATTTACTATATTCACCAATTATACGATACCTTACTGTCTGTTCCTGGTAATACTCCAACTCGAAAAGTGCTTGCCATGCCTTCATTTTTTAATTAAAATGGCTAAAGCTTTGTGACATACCTGGAATTGTCTTCCCTTTCATTTCTTCCCTTAGAATAAATGACTAGAAGTCCGATAAAATCCAGTATTCTCTTTTAAATTCCATATATTTCGACATTGTCACTTTCTCAGAACATAAACATTTCAATTACGCGTGCGTTAAATGGGGAACTTGCATTTCGCATTAGGGTAGACAAGTACTTCACAAATTTGGTGCATTCGCGACACTTTGAAGCATAGGCGTAGGAGACGGGGGGGGGGGGGCAGGGGGGACATATGCCCCCCTAAAAATTTATTTTCGGGCAATGAAAAATTCGACGATCTTTTTTTTCTATTAACGTTTAGAGAAAAAATATAACTAACTTATTTCTATGAGATCCAAACTGCCCGAAAATTATTTCCTCGTCTTTTTTTTGTCCACTGCATGCCCGAAAAATGTCCGAAGCTCTCTTTAATAGGTATGTCAAAAAAACGGTATTGCCCGAAAATAGGTATTGCCCGAAAAACGGGCATCGAGCCAGAAAACGACAAGGAAAACTAGCAGTAAAACGTGTTGGCGACCGTCAAATAATCCAAAATTTTTCTTGGGGGTCATTCGCCCCTCAAAGAAAACCGGAGCCGCTGTCTATAAACCCGAAATTTTCGGGCATTTCTAGTTTTACTTCCCTAACTGTCATCGAGCCCTAATAAAATTCTAATTTTACTTTTCTTGTAATTGAATATAACGAATTTGTACTGAGTTGACTATGGATTAAAACATTTTGTCTGGAGCCACTCAACTTTGTGCGACATTTTTCGGGCATCGATTAAAAGGGCCAGCCCGAATTTCAAAGAATCTGAAAATTACATGTTCATGAACGTATGAAATTTAAACGCCAAAATTTGATCGTGGTAAGTGAGAGGGATATTCGGTCTCCCGTCCGATCAGGCAGGTTTCCCCCGAGTTCTTCGGTTTCTTCCTGCAGTAATGATCGAAATCATTCGCACGATCTGTGCCAAGGGCCAAATTGGAAAAAGGCCTCAGGCCTAATTTGCTACCCTTGTAAAATGACGCGATTATTATTATTATTATTATTATTTACCTTGAAAGCTGCAAATATATATACTCGTTTTATCCAGACACATCTGTGTAATGCAAACAGAACACAAGTCTTCGGCCAACAAGCCATACCGGCGATTGGAAGTTGTTTGAAAACGTATCACATAGCTTGAAGAAGTTGCTCGGATCTAAGTTAGAGGCTATTAAGGGCTTTTCATACAAAATTAAGCAGTTTAACCCCCAAAATGTTATCGGGATGGCCCCTTTAATATTTGTGAATACAGATGCAACAGTCTGATTGGATGGTTGGAATTCAGAGTAGAATTTCGGTTACATAACCATCGAATATTTTTTGATTTGTTAACACGGGCTAGAGTAGCAGAAAACGCATTTCAGTGATTAAACTTTTCATACTGCGCGACGATTGATTTGTTGTTTGGAATTCGGGTCAGCCATGCAGGCTATACTGGATCAAATTGAAGTTGGTGTATACACAGACTGGAATAGCAGGAAAACGCGTTTACGTCTTCGTGGACTGTAAGCGATTGATTAGAATTCGAGTAAGCCACCTTAATAAGGTTATATTCGACCACTTTGGAGTTGCTTTGTTCACCGGCTGAAATATTCCAAAATTTGCTTGGGAGGATACAAGGTCGTTGCTGCCTTTAAACCCAATTTTTTTTCGGGAATTTAGGGTTCTGCCCCCCTAACTGTCATCGAGCTCCTACGCCTATGATTTGAAGCTTGTTTGAAACGATATTGTTTTGTTCAGATTGATATGCTTTCCTCTGCTTCCACCTTGCTATGCGAACCGAACCATGCGAACTCTCAGAAATAAGTAAATTGGTGTAAAAGGTTGGCCCTTATTTAAACAGTTGTTTGATTTTCATAAAACATTTGCGGTATTCTGTGAATATTCCTTAGATCTTTTAAAACCCTATTTATTCAATAAGAATGGGATTGAGGAACAGGCTAGGCCTATATCACTCCTCTCCCTTAAACAACACAATATAATTACAATCAGTTTACTTGTATATAGTCGAAACTATTCATATTGTGTTATTAATTAATAAAATTATGAAAGTATACAATACTATTTTTTCAAAAAAAAAGGTTATTTGATATACATTATAACTAATTTTGGTTTACGGCCTGAAAATGTACACATATGTAATAGACCAGGAGCCCAGAGGGTCGAACCTAGACGAACGAGGTACCAATATCTGACCATATAGGCATCTACATACTAACCTGGGATATACAGAAATGGGCGTCTGCCGGGGTCCAGTTCATGGGTGTGGCCTTGGCGTCCCCTAGAATGACCCCCAAAATGGGTTTAACTCGTACATTCGAGGTACCGATCGAAACCAATTTTAAAGAAAGAGTACATCTCACGGAGTACTCAATTGCTCATAACTAACGATTTTGTCCCTGGGATGGCCCAAACTGACACCAAGTATGGACCCAGGGGCCTTAAAAAAGGGCTGTATTCATACATTCGAGGTACCAGTTGAAAATAATTTTAAATAAAAGTGTATATCCCATTGAGTACGAAATTGTCCATAACAGACGATTAGGCCCCTGGGATGGCCCAGACTGACACCCCAAAGCCGAGGTTGGGTGGGGTGGGGAAAAATGAGTTATACTCATACATTCGAGGTACCGGTCAAAACTAATTTTAAATGAAAGAGTACATCTTACTGAGTACGAAAATGTCCATAACAGACGATTAGGCCCCTGGGATGGCCCAGACTGACACCCCAAAGCCGAGGTTGGGTGGGGTGGGGGGAAATGGGTTATACTCATACATTCGAGGTACCGGTCAAAACCAATTTTAAATGAAAGAGTACATCTCACTGAGTACGAAAATGCCCATAACAGACGATTTCAACCCTGGGTCAGCTAAGACTGACACCCTAAATATGAACCCCGGGGCTTAAAAAAGAGTCATATTCATACATTCGAGGTACCAGTTGAAATTAATTTTAGATGAAAGGGTATATACCGCTGAGTACGAAATTGTCCAAAACAGACGATTAGGTCCCTGGAATGGCTCAAACTGACACCCCAAAGCCAAGGGGCCAAACATGGGTTTAACACATATATTCTAGGTAACGGTCAAAACAAATTTTAAATGAAAGACTACGCCTCACTGAGTGAGAAATTGCCCATAGGCTTGAAAAAAAGGTTATATTCATACTTCCAAGGTACCAGTTGATATTAATTTTAAATGAAAGAGTACACCCCACTTAGTACGAAATGGTCCGTAACAGATGATTCTGGTCCCTCTCATTAGGTTTTCAAAAAGGTTCAAAAGGCAAGTTTTGAAACAATTTCCCGCCTTGAATATGAATGTAGGTGCAGTATATATCGTATTTGGCTTGATTAACCATTGTAAGACTATTGGTATAATTTTTTCTCTTTAAATTATTAATAGCATTATATCGTATCTTTGACTAATTATTGGATTCACACATTCTATTGAAGTCAGATCTCATGCACTCAAAAAATGAGTGACGGATTTCATATAAAAAGAGTTATAATTTGGTAAACATTTAATTCTGGGTTAATAACAAAATAACACGCGTGACACTTCTGGTGTTAAAGTTTCCACTGCCTATATAAGGGTGGTTTTCGACCCCATTAAGATAATTAACCAACCATTAAAAGGTCATATTTGACCAATTAGATAATTGAAGGTCCAGACCCAAAGCTACAAAGCTATCATATCTCTGGGTATAAGTCAGACAGCCACTGGATTCCGAAGGAAGAAGATGTAGCAATGTCTATCAGCAGACTCGCTGGAATGGAATTGAAAGAATGACTTTATTGTAATCTATGCTTGTATTTTAATATGTAACCAGTGCTTGATATATAAAATGTAAAAACGAACTGATGCTTTGTTATTCCTGGTAAGACAAATGTCTTAACTAATGAGAAGATAACCGTCCTAACCACTGAGATAGTAGTAAGAAGAAAATACACAGCATGGAAAGAGAGCTAGGCGATCGAAAGGCTGTTAAAATAGTTAAAATATGTAGTAAGAAGAGAGTGCATGGGCCATACGTAGGATGCGGCGATCGGGCTTGATGACCGGCTTTCCACGTCTGACAAATGACCCATGGTGCTACAACACCATCTCCATTTGTGGAAGTATTTCCGAAGTAGGCTAAAATAAAAACCAAGTACGAACAATCCAAACCAAAAGACATAATTCAAGTCATTAAAAACGTCATAGGCAAAATAGTGTAATCAGCAAATGGACTGCCCCTCGTGTACAAAATACACGACAAACAGTGGCAATAGGTGTCCAGAAGAGTAAGCTTACCCTGCCTTGTGCCACACCCGCAATTGCTGCATTCAAACTATTACTTATTAGGCGAAATGTCGGTAAAATAGCGTGATTGGCCAATGAAATTTCGGTATGCAAAAGGCCTCACAATACCATTTGCGCTCTCGGTTCATAAAAACAGTGTCTGCATCATGTTGCCACCAACATGTACAATCATCATAGACATAAGAACTGCAACTGTAGTGTCTTGTGAACCCACTCATTACAATCACCAAAAAAGAACAGAACTGATTATAGGGCAGTCATCAAGTACCTGCAACTGAAAGGACTAACTCCAACACAAATACAGTATACAGGCTGACATGGTCTTAAATTTAGGGAATGATGCCCACATTCTTTTTAGCTTGTTCTCTATCCAACTCTTATATGTGGGCATCATCCTCCAAATTGAAGACCATGTTGGCCTGTATACTGTATCTGTAAATCCGTCACTCATTATTTGAGTGCATGAGACATGATTTCGATAGAATGTGTGAATCCAATAATTAGTCAAAGATACAATATAATGCTATTAATAATTGAAAGAGCAAAAATTATACCAATAGTCTTACAATGGTTACTCTAGCCAAATACGATATACATTGCACCTACATTCACATTCAAGGCGAATGACGGGAAAATAATGTTTCAAAACTTGCCAGTTTAACCTTTTTCAAACCTAGGGAGAGGAGGGGGCATATTAGGGTGTCAGTTTGCGCCGTCCCATGGACAGAACCGTCTGCTATGGGCAATTTCGTACTCCGTGGGGTGTAGTCTTTCATTTAAATTTGTTTTGACCGGTACCTAGAATATATGAGTTTAACCCATGTTTGATCCCTCGGCTTCGATGTATCAGTTGAGCTATTCCAAGGCATAATCGTCTGTTTTGGACAATTTCGTACTCAGCGGGATATACTCTTTCATTTAAAATTAATGATGTATGAATATAACCCTTTTTTAAGCCCCGGGGTTCATATTTAGGGTGTCAGTTTGGGCCGCCCCAGGGTTGAAATCGTCTGTTATGGGCAATTTCGTACTCAGTGAGATGTACTCTTTCATTTCAAATTAGTTTTGACCGGTACCTCGAATGTTTTGAGTATAACTCAACAAAACTGTCTATAGGGCAGTCATCAAGTACCTGCAACTGAAAGGACTAACTCCAACACAAATACAGTATACAGGCTGACATGGTCTTCAATTTAGGGAATGATGCCCACATTCTTTTTAGCTTGTTCTCTATCCAACTCTTATATGTGGGCATCATCCTCCAAATTGAAGACCATGTTGGCCTGTATACTGTATCTGTAAATCCGTCACTCATTATTTGAGTGCATGAGACATGATTTCGATAGAATGTGTGAATCCAATAATTAGTCAAAGATACAATATAATGCTATTAATAATTGAAAGAGCAAAAATTATACCAATAGTCTTACAATGGTTACTCTAGCCAAATACGATATACATTGCACCTACATTCACATTCAAGGCGAATGACGGGAAAATAATGTTTCAAAACTTGCCAGTTTAACCTTTTTCAAACCTAGGGAGAGGAGGGGGCATATTAGGGTGTCAGTTTGCGCCGTCCCATGGACAGAACCGTCTGCTATGGGCAATTTCGTACTCCGTGGGGTGTAGTCTTTCATTTAAATTTGTTTTGACCGGTACCTAGAATATATGAGTTTAACCCATGTTTGATCCCTCGGCTTCGATGTATCAGTTGAGCTATTCCAAGGCATAATCGTCTGTTTTGGACAATTTCGTACTCAGCGGGATATACTCTTTCATTTAAAATTAATGATGTATGAATATAACCCTTTTTTAAGCCCCGGGGTTCATATTTAGGGTGTCAGTTTGGGCCGCCCCAGGGTTGAAATCGTCTGTTATGGGCAATTTCGTACTCAGTGAGATGTACTCTTTCATTTCAAATTAGTTTTGACCGGTACCTCGAATGTTTTGAGTATAACTCATTTTCCTCCCACCCCACCCAACCCCGACTTTTGGGTGTCAGTCTGGACCATCCCAGGGGCCTAATCGTCTGTTGCTGGCATTTTCGTACTCAGTGAGATGTACTCTTACATTTAAAATTAATTTCAACTGATACCTCGAATGTATGAATATAACCCTTTTCAAGCCCAGAGGTTCATATTTAGGGTGTCAGTCTGAGCCGACCCAGGGCCGAAATCGTCTGTTATGGGCATTTTCGTACTCAGTGAGATGTACACTTTCATTTAAAATTGGTTTTGACCGGTACCTCGAATGTATGAGTATAACTCATTCCCCCCATCCTACCCAACCTTGGCTTTGGGGTGTCAGTCTGGGCCATCCCAGGGGCCTAATCGTCTGTTATGGGCATTTTCGTACTCAGTAAGATGTACTCTTTCATTTAAAATTGGTTTTGTCCGGTACCTCGAATGTATGAGTATAACTCATTTTCCCCCACCCCACCCAACCTCGGCTTTGGGGTGTCAGTCTGGGCCATCCCAGGGGCCCAATCGTCTGTTATGGACAATTTCGTACTCTATGGGATATACACTTTCATTTAAAATTATTTTCCACTGGTACCTCGAATGTATGAATACAGCCCTTTTTTAAAGCCCCTGGGTCCATACTTAGGGTGTCAGTTTGGGCCATCCCAGGGTCAAAATCGTCTGTTATGAGCAATTTAGTGAGATGTACTCTTTCATTTAAAATTGGTTGCGACCGGTACCTCGAATGTATGAGTTTAACCCATTTTGGGGGTCATTCTAGGGGACGCCAAGGCCACACCCATGAACTGGACCCCGGCAGACGCCCATTTCTGTATATCCCAGGTTAGTATATAGATGACTTTATGGTTAGATATTGGTACCTCGTTCGTTTAGGTTCGACCCTCTGGGCTCCCGGTCTATAAACATAATCTAGTGATGGTAATGATAAATGACGATTACAGTACTTAAAATCTATTACTTAATTATAAAAAATTTAGCACCTCAGAAAATATTTATTTATTTTGTTCGAGAGAAATACAGACATTTCACTTGAATAAAATGTAACCGGTTGGTCTTTGACGTCATTCTGACAAAAATTATATTTTTGCGAATGTATACATTACCCGATTTTAATATTCCGCACTGTTCATTACATTATCGATATTCATAAAATTGAATTGTAGCAGATTGAATGGTAATCTGATTAACACAGAATTATTTCGTTTTTATAGTTCAAAACGTCTTTACTACTCTAGAATCTGGAAGAGTTGTTATTATTGACGCGTTCTGGATGATGTGATGGATAAGCCATTGAAACAGTCGTTACGGCGAGTTCGTGGGCTTTTGATGCACGGAACTGTGGGTAAACCACTAGAAATGTTAACGCTGATTGATTAATCAATGTCTGATGTCATAAGATCAAAAGTCACGCGGTGGATTCCCCAAGTGAATGAATGAATGAATTAAATGGAGTTTAACCTCCTACTATTATGCACCTAACCTGGGCTAATGGAAGACGAGCATACGCCATACAGTGTGCTATGAGGGAAATTTGTGCCCGGGCAGCGGCGGTACGGCCTACTCTTATATCGAATTCCAACTGCCAAGGGATCTTTTACGTGCATTCCAATGTGTACACGGGACCTCGGTTTTTCCTCCCATCCTTGTCAGGCCCCCCTTCTGCAAAACTGACATCGAGATGAACTTTCTCAGCCAATGCAGGGATCGAACACCCGACCTCCAGGCTAGCGAACCAGCGCCTTATAAACTTAGCCACCGTGATCCCCACCCCCACGTGAATTTTTACTTAAACTTGTCAGATCTTCATGTAGTGTAGGCCATTGAAAGTATAAAAAACGAAATGAAATATAGATCTGTATTTTAATCAGATTGGAATAGTAACCTTTGGGATAAAGTGTAAAATATTTGTAAGATATCTTAATTTGTCTTTGATTTATAATAGTTTCACATATTAGTATTCCTTTAAATATAGACATTAAGATACAACAGATTTGTTTCCGATGTTGTAGTAAAAAAGAAACAAAAACAAACGAATGTTAGAAAAATATAGTCCATTAAATAATGGAATATTGTTATGCGATATGTCAAGGAATGCGTCAAAAATCCCTCTTTGGCCATTGCTGGATTGGCTTCTGATACTTGAACTTTTTGCGGGGGGGGGGGGGGCTTTTTTCATCCCGTTCAAGTACATGGCAATCCTTCGTTTAATCTGGGGTCTTCCCTAAAACCGTGGACAGTGATTGTAGTCTGCTCGTTTCCATACAGTGTTGTTTATCTTATGTCAATGTTGATAGCCTCGTTTGTCAGGCAATTAGTTTATTGCAATATTCTGTTATGCATTTGTTAATCGGGCATAATAAAATCGTGCGCCATGATGTAACATGTAAACATATTTTGTCCATTTTGACGCCCTGTTTTAAGGGTAATGCCAATTGGTAACGCAGTCAGCGATTGGTAGTTAACCGGACTATTGATCAATCATAATTTAGGACAATAATGTTCCCTTAATCCAGCAATGTTAAGTGGGATTAGCTCTAATCAAACGGAACACTGATATGAGTATGTATGTTACGCAATTCTCACAGATACACTGAGCAGAAAGTAATATATGACACGCCGAAAATCAAGTATTTTCTGATTTAGAGCGTTTCTGGACGCCTTTATCTCAAAAACGTAACCTACAACATTTTTTTAACGTTCTCTATCGAGAGTCAATTCGATAGTCTTGTGTATGCCAACCAATAAAACTCTGAAATGTCTGGAATAGGACAACAAAGGGACTGAGAATCGAAAAAAGTCGAAAAATCGTACAATTTTGGAAATTGGTCTATTACTTTATTATTTAAACGGATTTTTGCAAAAAGGTTACATGCTCCGATAGCTGACCTAATTACGATTCTGACGATGTGTAATATGTACATGTATAAGTATTCCACTCATGAGGCCCATAAAAAATGAAATCTATACAATGTTTTAGACCACTTTTTGGATTTTATTAAATTATTTGCTGTATTTCTTTCACCAACATTAAAGAAATGTGGATGTTATATGAATCCTTTCTACGTTAATATTTTAAACAAAGGACATACATAGCTGGTATGTATATACCTTTATGTAACATAGACTATTTAGGTCAGTTATATACATGAATATCTAATGTTTATTGATCTATGACGGTCGTTACTTAGTTTTCACCATACTTCAACTAAATGGTCATAAAGTGTCAGTGAAGGTATAGCCTAAATATTTCATATTTATCGAACCGTTACAAAAGACACCAATTTCTCTTCTACAATCCACTTTTCGTAACAAAAGCGTTGTAAAATTAATTGGTAATATTAAAGATGCGTTAGAACTATACACGTAGATCTTGATCGTTCTGAAAAGAAATACTTTCAACATGAGAAATGGACGTTCTTAGATCCGATACGACTACATGCCACTCGTACGTATTATAGGGAGTCGCGGTGGCTCACTAACCCATCGTTGGTCGATTTTCCAGCGTGGTCGTAGCAATGGTCAGTAGTACAAGACGGAAAGTCTGACAAGGACAGTGTCTAGTCATTTGGAGTGTACGAAAACAGAGGTCCCATGTACATGTTGACGTACACATAAAATAACTTTGACAGTTGGAATCTGATATAGGAGTCCAGGCAAAATTTTCCCCAAAGCAGACTATAACCGTTCACATAATATTTGAAAAGATGAACACTAGTATGTTCCGGTTAGATCGAACATATTCCAGTTTCATAACTGAAAGGGCTAGTCTACCAGTGCAAAATAGTATTCAATGTTTTAACAATTGTAATTCCTTTCTGGAACGATTCAGCGGGCATACCTTCTCACTGAAAGGGTGGTTGATGCCCCCTCCTCTGGTAGAAAGCAAAACTGGGCCACATACAATTATCTGTTAGCTCATAAGGTATATCATTGAATCAAGTGGCGTGACGAGAAGTGGGTTGCCTGCTTCCATCCTAATGGGTTTTCTCTGGACCCCCTCAACCTCAGCGAATTATAGAAATACAATTGATTGCTACATTAAACTATATACAAGTCTAAAAATGAACTAGTTTGTTTTGAATGGACGTTTCCCCAACCCCCCATTTCTTACAGCCTCCGTTTTTTTATATGGGCCACAGTGACGGTACAGACCAAATTTTAATGCAAATTTTGAAAAGTATTCGTAATTCAATTTTAGAGATGTAGTATATGAAATAGCCAGGCTGTAATGCTTGATTCCCACTATCACGATTCGCGCTACGATTAAAATCGTTCTTTTAATCGCGGTGTAATCGTTGTGATCCTGTCAAGTCTTATTATATGATCGTAGTTGACACGACCATAGAACAGATCATATTAAAACTTCAGATCATCAAAATCCAAAGATTATCAGTTAAAATCAACTTAAAGTAAAGGGAAACTACTTCCATTCGCTTTAAGTTTAAGTGTATCATAGATGTGGCCGGCACGAAGAAAAAAAATAAAACAAAATGAACTTCGGATCATAAAAATCAAAAGATTACGAAACGATTATTGGCGGAGATAGCCAATAATTTCTTCCTTCAGAGGTGTCTCATTTTCAAAAATTCCACACCGGAAATCAAAGAAAACTACTTTCATTTGCTTTAAACGTATCATAGATGGGGCCGGCATGATGAAAAATCACAGACTATGAGCATCCAACCATGATTGCCATGTCCTCGCTCAGATGGCCTGATTTCAAAAATGCCCCTCCCAGAGGGGTCAGGGGGTCGAAAAATTTGAACTCCAACATTTTTGGATGGCTTGGTCCAACATCAACCTAAAACAACCCATAGTCGTAGTCCAGCACCAGTTCTTTGATCTTTGCCAACTACGTGTATTTTCCAACTACAAGCCGTGACTGGACATCAACAAATGAAATCTCATTTCATTTGCTAATTATGACATTATGAATTTCGTTTGTTTTATTTTTCTCCAAAAGTGCTTTATGATACTAAATATAGCTACCGGTAGACGGTATCCATTTGCAATGGCAGGGGAAAAGTTTACAGCCAGTGAGATTGTACATTTACTGATGCAAACAGATTCACAACATGATGTTGGCATGGACAGTGATAATGAGTGTCTTGCAGACTTGCTCATGGAACCTGTTAGACAACTGAGTGATGTCGAATCTGAGACTGCTAGTGACAATTCAAAGCACGTGTCTACAGCATCCATTACCGATGGTTTGAGTGTGAATGATGACGACGACCTCGGTGATCCACCAATTTCTGCTGATGAGCTCTTTGGCGCAAGTACTGACAACGATGAAGTGATTATTCCAGCTCGTGGTAGGGCTAGAACAAGAGCGCACTAGAGGTGGTGGTGAGAAACGTGGGCGTGATGCTACTACTCCAATAAGAGGCAAGGCACGCTACGTGGGCGGGGTGTTGTACGTACGCATTGTGATAAACATGTACCTGCAAATCCTATAGGTGGAGCAGTCGCTATACAGCGGCTAACAGTCCCGTCCCACCAGCACAGGCTTCCTTCACAGCTCATCTTGCCAATCGAACTGAACATGTATGGACGGAAATTCCCAAATATCCTCCCGATTATGCTTACAATAAAATCTCTGGCCTGAAAGTTTCGTTGCAGGATGGTACTCCAAGTGGTTATTTTGACTTGCTGGTGTCACAAGATCTCATTGAAACATTAGTAACGGAAACCAAATAATAAGCATCCCCCCTTCGTAGGCGATCACGTTTGAAAGACTAGCGGAACACTAGTGCTAATGAAATGAAACAGTTCATAGCTCTGCTTTTCCAAATGGACCCGGATTCCAAACCAACTATTGGGCGCTTTTAGAGCACGAATCAGCTTTACCACACACCAATGTTTGGCAAAGTAACGGGTGGTAAGCACTTTGTGGATATTTCAAATGTTGGTAATGGCGGTCTGTTCAAGATACACACTGTCTTGCGTCATTTCAATGATGCCATGGATGAAATCTATACTACCCCGAGAGGAATTAATTGAACATTGATGAGTCTATGGTCCGTTGGTGCGTGGGCGACTTTTGTTCAGGCTGTACATAAAGAACAAGAAGCATAAGTATTGTATGAAGCTATGTGTGAATCCATATGACAACGGCCTCGGACAAAGTGCGCAGATTGTGTTGAAACTAAAGAGGGGTCCTTGGATAAGGGTCATGAAGTCCTTACATATAATTTCTACAACTATTTCAGCTTATTCAAGAGACTTTCCACACAGTCGACTTACATATGTGGAACTTTTCGTGGTGAACTCAGAGAAAACCATAAAGACGTCGTCACGAAAAAGCTGAAGACAGGGGAAATGACTTGGAAACGAACTGGTACGGTAATTGTCTGCAAATGGAAGAACAAACGAGTAGTTTTAACTATCAACAACATGCATCGGGTTGAAATAATCGATGTTGCGAACGGGAATAACAAGAGTTTGCAAAAGCCTAACATTGTTAGTGACTATAATAATGGCATGTCGAGAATCGACCGTTCTGACCAGATGTTGTCATATTATTTGTCACTCCACAAGACCATCCGTTGGTATAATAGACTTAGTATTCGCGTACTTGATATGTGTTTGATGAATGCTAATTGTTGCCTCTACAATAAAGACCACACAGAACCCATGAGGCTTTTGGAATTTCGGGAAAACATAATACAATATCTGCTTGGCGAAGACATCATGACAAAACTTGAGGGGGTTGGTAGGGGTCCGGGTGTTCCCATTGAGTCGGCGAACATACACTACCTTACCACGCCCTGTTTGCTTAAGGAAACGCCCTTCTCCAGCTATTGGACACACCCGTTTTAGGTCGAGAAAAGCCCTTTCTAACATGTGATGTTGCACTTTAATATAATATAATGCACAAAAAAAGGATCCCCCCCCCCCATAAATTTTATGTCATTTTTAGCAAAATTGGGATGGCCATGATTTTCAAAAGTGGAGGGGTAACTACCCCCCATATCCCCCCCCCCCGTGGCTCCGCCACTGCAGTACCTTACCTGTCTTCCACCCACGGAGAAAAAGAAGAAACCTACAAAGCCTTGTTGTGATATGATGTATACGCGCTTGGTAAAATTTGTAAGTGAAGGCAGTGAATGCATATATAATGATAGTTTTGTTCTGCTTGTTTTGATAAAGTATTATATTGCAGCTGTAAACTCATGTTTCCAGACGACATTGCAGGCAAAATTTACACCATACCAGTCTTCTCGAGAATGGTTGGTGCTAAAAATGAGGACGGTAAGCACCATTTCATTTTATTGTTTAAATATATCACCTATCTTTAGTCTTATACTTAATAAAATAAAATCCGAGTTTATTACTTAATATGTCAAATAGTTCATGTTATTACTCTTCTGGAAAGTATATTTTGAACAAGTAGTGACGTCTGTGCATACCCGATTTGACGTCATTGAAATACGTGTAATGTTTTAGTTAGTGGAATACTTTGATATAGATGTATACTGTATACAATACATAATGTCAGTTTTACCAGCAAAAACTATTAATCTACATTAACAAGACAATACCAACATTAACGAGAAAGGTAATGAATACCAAATTCATCTTGTGTGGTCCTTTGTGATGTACCAATATCCGCCAACATATTCCAATTTGTTTAATTGTGGGTATACCCTTAAAAGCAATACCCTGCATTTCCTGGTGGTTTAATGTTCACTCGACACAAACTAGGTAATTTCGCTACTAACATATGGTTCAAATTTATTATATTTTGCTTGTGCGAAGGGGTCTTTAGCAGTGGGAGGAACGCGGGGGGCCCGGAGAAAACCCACAAGGTTGGATAGGTGACCCTACTCTTTGTCACCCACTATCGGGGAATCGGAAGAACCCAAGTTGACTCAACGACAGACCTTATGATACAACGCGCTAATAATTCGGCCCCCTCCCCTTGACAGTACAGACATAAAACTCAATATTTACAACATAAAATAACTATAAAACAACTTAATATATGCAAAAATCTCTGTTGCGGGAGAGTACAAAAATAATACCGTATGGTATAATTAATCGGTTTTCATTATAATATGATGGATATAAAACTGTTAGCTACTTGGACCGGCTATATGACATAAACAAAAGAGGCGGACCACTGACAGCTTTCAACCCATCCATCAATCCACCCACACCTATCCACTTCTCACCCCCCCCCCCATAAACCCACACCTATCCACTTCTCACCCCCCCCCCCCCCATAAACGCAGCCCATAAACCAGCGTTGCCTGTCCCCACACATCTTTCTTGGTTTAGTTGGAACTTTCTGAACATTTTTGGATTAAAATAAATTATAGATTTGGGGTGATCTTATATACCGTTTTGATTAAAACAGCACAAGCTAAATCAATGTGCACTTGAAGACATTTAATATTTTGTAACCTATAATATTTTTTAAAACCCCCATATCGATTTATAACTCTCTTAACTGATACTGATATATAGATTTGTACGTTATTGTCCTAGTTAAACTGTTTCAATGACATTAAGTAATTGAACTAGATTATACAGGTCACAATTCTATGGAATACAATTACTGCTTATAACTGAGCGACGTTTCGACTGGGCTTCTCTAGTCGTTATCAAGCAATGATAAAATCTAGTTAAAGGGTGTATGGCTCTATTCTTTGGAACCTTAAACCCACATTTTAATGAAATATGAAAGTATAATATACTATTTAAAAAAAAGTAGGGGATATTTGATTTTTAAGTGTTATTAAAGTCACCTAATGAAACTGACGAAAAACAAATGACAAAATGAAATGAAGTTCACATTCATCGATTTATTCCAAATGATCGTTAGACTAAGTAAGGCACAGACTGACCATTACAAGGGTAAAATGATACCTGGGGTGAAACAGCAAAGTTACCAAAGCATCACAACAAAGTCAGTAACGGGTAAATCCTCCTCTGTTTGCCAAACAAGCATTGATCCGACGTGGCATACTCCTAATGAGACGTCTAAGGTCATTTTGGTCCAGATTGTCCCATTCCTGTTGCAACGCAGCAGCAAGTTCTTTGACATTGGCAGGACGTTGTTGACGTTGACGTAACCTCTGTCTAATCATGTCCCAGAAATGCTCGATGGGGGAGAGGTCGGGACTCAGTGCTGGCCAAGGTAATGTGGTGATGTTCTGTTGTTGGAGGTAACCTGTAACGATCCTAGCCCAGTGACATCTTGCGTTATCATCCTGGAAAATGAAACGGCGGCCATGACGTCGTGCGAACGGCAAAACATGGACTGCCAAGATGTTGTCCCGGTAGTACTGGCCTGTAACACGCCCTGCAACAACACGTAAAGCCGTTCTTCCAGCAACAGTGATGCCTCTCCACACCGTAACAGAACCACCCCCAAATCGATCATGTCTGATGACGTTAACGTCTTGGAAGCGCTCGTTTCGACGACGCCACACCCTCCTACGTCTGTCCAAAAAATCAACAGTGAGCCTTGACTCATCTGAAAATATCACATTGCTCCAGCGTCCATTATTCCAGTGTTGACGATCCCTACACCAACGACGTCTTGCCTGAATGTGATGATCTATGGCGGGGGAAAGCGGCAAAAACCTAATGTTATGTAGAAATGTCTAATTCAAAACACACATGTAACATAAGGCCATACCAAATACCTAAAACGTCTAATGCAAAAAAACAAATACAAGAAACATCTAATACAATATACCTCATACGTCTAATGCAAAAGACAAAATACAAGAAACCTCTAATACAAAATACATTTAACCTCTTATGCACAATTGATTTTACAATCTGAAACATCTACCATAAGCATTAGATGACATATCTCGTTGGTATTACTTACGTTTCTCCACTGAAATATCTTTATTTAGGTCAATGTCAAGGTCACCGAACACAATTTGGCGAGCTATTCGGCTAGCGAGCTATTCGATATATCCAGCTGGCAACCTATTCGTTGGAAAATTATTCAGAATAAATTCAAAGGTCGCCCAAACTCATCTATTTTTATCAACCAATAAAATCCATCGTAACGTCTATCAAACGAAAGTAGAATATATTGTTATTTTAAAGTGAAAGAACGTTAATATTCCGAATCAAAATTCGGGTCATCGTACAAAATTCTGAGCATCAAGCTATATATATTCTGAATAAGCTTTCCAAATATTATTAGTAAAAGTTAGCACAATCGTATTAAAGGGGTGCGCTCTCATCCTAAAAATAGCCAATTTGTTCATTATTCTAATTGTAACTAACGATATGCCGGTAATTTTTTAAAAGTCCGAATTCAGACCATCGTACACAATTCTGAGCATCTAGCTATAAATATTCTGGCAATGTTTAGGATGAGAGCGCACCCCTTTTATATGATTGTGCCAACTTTTACTAATAATATTTGGAAAGCTTATTGAATCAACTTTTCGAATATATACAGCCAGGTGCTCTGAATTTTGTACGATGGTCCGAATTTCGACTCAGAACATTACCGTTATTTACAGTTAGAATATTGAAAAATTGGCTATGTTTTCGATAAGCGCGCACCCCTTTAATATGATTGTGCCAACTTTTACTGCTAAGATTTGGAAAGCTTATTCAATTACCTTTCAGAATATTTATAGCTAGATGCTCAGAATTGTGTACGATTATTCAATTACCTTTCAGAATATATAGGCCTATAGCTTGATGCTCATAATTTTGTACGATGACCCGAATTTTGATTCGGAATATTAACGTTCTTTTACTTTAAAATAACAATATATTCTACTTTCGTTTGATAGACGTTACGATGGATTTTATTGGTTGATAAAAATAGATGAGTTTGGGCGACCTTTGAATTTATTCTGAATAGGTTGCCTACCAATAGGTTGCCAGCTGGATTGATCGAATAGCTCGCTAGCCGAATAGCTCGCCAAATTGTGTTCGGTGACCTTGACATTGACCTAAATAAAGATATTTCAGTGGAGAAACGTAAGTTATACCAACGAGATATGTCATCTAATGCTTATGGTAGATGTTTCAGATTGTAAAATCAATTGTGCATAAGATGTTATATGTATTTTGTATCAGAGGTTTCTTGTATTTTGTCTTTTGCATTAGACGTATGAGGTATTTTGTATTAGATGTTTCTTGTATTTGTTTTTTTGCATTAGACGTTTTAGGTATTTGGTATGGCATTATGTTACATGTGTGTTTTGAATTAGACATTTCTACATAACATTAGGTTTTTGCCGCTTTCCCCCGCCATAATGATCTCTCAAACAAGGGATCACGCGAGGACGTCGGGCGCGATGGTGACCCCTATGCAGTCGATTCCGAATGGTCTGGCAACTCACTCTCACGCCAGTTACTGTTTAAAGACCAGCGCTGATCTGATTTGCTGTGATGACACGATTTATCAAGGCCAAGGTACGGGTAAATCGATCCTGGGCTTGAGTTGTCGCCCTTGGTCGACCTGAGCGTGGTCTGTCCTGTACACATTGTGTTTCATGGTATCTGGACCATAGCCTGCTTATGACAGACTTAGAAACATTCAACGTCCGCGCCACAACCGCATGTGTTGTGCCGATCTGTAGCATGCCAAGGGCACGTAACCTTTCATTTTAGGTAAGCCGACGCATATAAAAATTTGTTTTCTGGTCACTAAAACAATTAAACTGATGTTTCCACTCTGGAATTCAATGCCACAATGACTGTAACATTCAAAGTCAGAGTCGTTCAAATCTTGGGTTGGACCCCCATGATGATCCCAAGCATCACCTGCATTCCATGCGGTAGGTTCTGGTGCGTTTGGGCGTCACGTGTAACTGGAAATGCTTCTTGTGTTAAGTTCTATAGTGACCATTTTCGTAGTCATTTGCATATTTTAGTATTATGCCCCCAAAATCAATTATCCCCTACTTTTTTTGAATAGTATATAATGTGATTAATATTTTAAAATTGTAATGTTCGTTAAAAAAAACTTGATCAGTATAAATTTACGCCTGCTTAGACTATTCCACGCGTATTTTTAATATTATTATTTTGTCGTTTGTGAATCGGTAATTAGTAATGATGTCTACACGGTCGTCGTTCATTACAAATAGTTCCAGAAACCATAGCATTACATGACGTGTACTAATATTAAAATATCCAATATGTCTTAAATATTGGATATTAGGATCTAAAATTTCAATGGACCAATATTGAAATTTAACTCGTGTTTTTATTTTTAAATTTTATGGAAAATATTGAGTTAGCCGTTTAGCTCCTTTAAATAAAGTACTAGTCAAAATGTTTAGTTAAGCTACTTGTCGTTTCATTTGGATATTCGTCTCTTGATTTATAGGTATTGTGTATTCATGTAACCAATATATTAAACTTTAAACATCTTGGATATATTTCAGTATAGTTATAAAATATGAAATAAAAGAATTCTTTCAAACGGGCCCATAATTTATATCCATGACTGTTGACCCTTTCGTTACAATAGACATTATGATGGACATGTTACGTTGTTAGATAAATAATGGCTTGTTATAGTGACCCACATAATTATAAAGTTAATACAAAACGTACAAATTATTGATTGAAATTGGGTTGAACGTCCTGCTTTTCTTTACTAACTGTTACAATGCAGACTGACATACGCCATGCAATGCATTGCGTTATTTTATTGTTATTAAGCTTTCATATTAAACGGTTTGATTCATTTTTTCTGAAACTTATGCAGTGAGAAGTCAATAAACATTATCAAAGGGGCGAGTTGTAAATCATTTATATAATCGGGTTCAGAAAAATATCTAAAGATCGATATGTAATATAAATATGATTACTTTTGGGGATTTTTATACCTTTTTTGTTCCATGTAAAACATATTGGATAATGATCCGATATGGAATATGAAGGAACACTAGATTCAATAATATTATTTGGTGAGGACCCAATGACATGATCAATTTAAGTAGGTTAGTGATTTGTGACTCTTGTAGCAGAAGAAATAATTTGTTTGAGGTTATATAAATCCAATACATCTAGCCAGTAGCAGTTATTATGATTTAAAATATCAATATTTAAATCACCAAACATTATTATTTCAGGCCCAGAATTCCAAGGTAGTTCAATCATTTATTTAAAGTTTTCAAGCCAGTTACAGCGCGAGGCCGGGTTGTGATAAACGCAGCATAGGAGAATAGTGGTCGTATTTTTTTTTTTTAAGCCAGATTGACTCTATATCAGGGTGTTCAAGATCGATTATTCTCCTACAATTGATCGTATCTCTATCATATACAAGCCAACAGTGAGGCTAATGTCCCCCGCCAAAATGCCAAAATAAATAGATGACACATATTAATTAATTGCACATTTATTTTTTTCAAAAGTATTGAGCAATCAAACTATACACTAAGTATCATCACTCTCTATCAGATAGAATCAGACAATGCTCATCATCGAACTCCATCAAGGCATTCACCTACACCTAGTTCGAACATTCTACCTTAATTAGAAGGAGAATTATTGTGTTCCAAAGTCTAGACCTATCAAACTGCTTATCGCTCTGCTTACCCTCAGCAGAAAATGTTTATTATTGATGAAATGAAACTATATACCAAGTTTCATCACTCTATCTTAATTACAACTAAAGTTATTGCATCCCAAAGCATCAACCAATCAAATTGCTTATCTCTGCTTACCCTAAATAGAAAATGCTCGTCTCGAACTCCGTCAAGTTTGAATATCCTAGCTCAATTAGAAGGAGAGTTATTATGTTCCAAAGTCTCGGCCAATCAAATTGCTTATTGCTCTGCTTACCCTGAGCAGAAAATGCTCATTATCGAACTTATTCAAGGTATTGATGAAATAAAACTATAGTCCAAGTTTCATCACTCTCACTTAATTACAACTTAAGCTATCGTGTCCCAAAGCATCAACCAATCAAATTGCTTATCTCTGCTTACCCTAAGCGGAAAATGCTCGATCAAGGTAATGACCTAATAAACACCTACACCAAGTTTGAATATTCTAGCTCAATTAGAAAAAGAGTTATTGTGTCCCAAAAAGTGTGACAGACGGACAGACGGACGGACGGACGAACCCATTTTAATAGTCCCCTGCTTTCTTCGAAAGGCGAGGGACAAAAAGCGTACCCGATGAACTACTGTTACAGCCGTCTTTACGAAACGGTGCATGGAAGCCAGGAATGTTAATGTATTCATCATTCACGGAGGCATTCAAATGGGTTTCAGAAAAAACCCAAATATATCAAAATTTCTGGTTAATTCTTTTTAAGGTCATCAAGCTTATTAATAATGTGACAAACATTTACGTGACCACAGTGAATTCCTCTTTGTTTTAAAAAGTTAAACATATCAAGGGGAAATAACTGGAACACACTAAAGACATTGCAAAACAATACCTATAGGAATCAATGAAATTTCACACGGTTAATAATATAATAATATAATCAGAGAAATATTTTTATACATAGCATAAACTTTACAGCATATTTAATCCTCTTGAAACATTAATCGTATATGAGTTAAAGCTACAGACAACTCAATTATTAGGATTATTTATTTTCACAACTTTTAATAAATAAACAATTCATTTCGTCACAGATTATCCTCAAAATATTAACGTTAACAGTGTGTTTGTGGTGAAGTCTTCGAATCAAAAGCTCTAGGAACTGTAATTTGACATTGGGAAATTTTGTTTAACAGTTCTTGATGAAATGTACATAGTTTGAACCATGGGATTCTATGGGTGTCTCATTATTGTCACAGTTGTTCGTTCCTATAAGTAAAATAACATTCTGAACGTTATCATTTTTGTAACATCGTTGTACGAACTGCGCTAAGTCTTCTATTTTGGCGCCACGGATTGTTCTTATTTCTGCATTATAAGTCTAGACGCTTTGGTATAAGACCTTGGAGAAAAGATGATCCTAAGATGATGTTGCGTTTAATGTAAGGTAATTTTTGTTTTCTGAATACGCAGATCCATATACGAAAGAGTGGAGTTATCTTGTGTCACAGGTACATGTGTATCCAACGGTATAGTTTTGTCCAGTTTTTGAACTGTGGCTAAGACTTGGTTTTCTTCCGTCAACATAAGAATTGCTTGCTAAAGTCATGGGTGTATTTTCATCAGGTAATCCAGTGTCTCCAAATGATGTAGAAATTTTGTCTATAATTTTATTTATGTTGTTATTCGGGAGTTGTTCAATAATTTTGGCGTAACATAGTAATGTTATTTTGTAGAGTTTCAATTTCTTCACATAACACTTTAGAAATGTCACAGAGAAGATGATTTTCTTCATTTAAGTTGGGTTCCCAGCAAAGTATTTATCGGGTGGTTATTTCCAATAAAAGTATGTCAATTTTGGTATATATGGAAAGTATAGACACCCAATCTTACTAGAAAAATACTGGATTACGCGAAAAACGCCCATGGGGCAAGCACAGGGCAATATTGTCAGGGAATCACTAACTAGCAACCCAACAGGTTTTGCTGGCTTATTGTCTGCCAGCTTAGGTCGGGAGCAGGAGCAGTTGTTATTTCTTGCTCAAATGGTTAGGCGGTTTGGGGGACATTGAGTGTTGTCAACGAACAAAAGACTCTGCGATTAAACGGTCTAAAAAGAGGTAGACAGAAATAACTAAGAATTTACTCAGGCCTCAGTAAGTATGGTAAATGTACAGTAAGTATAAAGGATACATTCTGAAAAATGGAGCCCCCCCCCAATGAAGTTAAGTTGTTAGACATTGCGTCCATTTAACGAGCTACACAATAGAACCATCGAATTTCTGACAGGAATCAGTAAATCGAGTGATCATTTCCCAACGGCTAAATAACTTGAAGTGAAACTGTCTCGAAAGTTTATTTTATGTTGTTTCTTCACATGATGTCGTCTGTTGTTTAAAACCCACGTGCATCGACTTCGTCAATAAAACAATAACAAAATCAAGACTATTATAAGCGTACGTGTAGCCAATATATGGGTGCTAATTTACATTGATGTTACATTTGTCATGTATTGTAAGTAAATGTCACACATAAATGCCGTGTATTTTTTATGATAGAGTAATTGGGAGGGTTTTACAGGGTGAATAAAGATATGTTGTGGGTTGAAGAACTTGTAGGAATCGTTTCGGTTTCCATCCCACAGTGTACTTCCATTTATCCATTTTACATTCGATTTGGAAACGAGTCCTAGTATAATTGAACCTACTGCCAGTTCATTCATTATATTGGCCTCATAGAAGAGATAACCGTAGTAGAGAAATTGTGAGCTATATTTACTGGGAATATAATAAAAATCTGTTGATTTTACCAATGCCTTCTCTTCACTGCCTGTTGCATCGATAAAGTTTTTCCAAAACGTCTTTTCATTGTGAAGATTTTCATTTCCAGCAGTTTTTATCTGGTTTAAAAGGGTGTTGGTTCTTTGCCGATAAAATTTCCACCAATTCCATTTAGCTTTATCAGACAAGCGGTTTACTGTTTCGTAATTGTTAATTATCCAAAACCTGTCTCGTGGTAAATTTAATACATTCCAGGAATTTAATAAAACGTCGTCTCCTATTTGTAAGTAACCTTTGACCCCAAGATTCATCTCCATGGCTAACATGGTGCATTTATACATTAATGTCCACGAATTAGCAACATCCTTGTAGCCTTTTAGGAAAGTCACACTCGGAATATCCATAATCTTTATTGTACGATAGAAAGCTGTTATATTAGGACCACAAATTATTAGATGTTTAAAATATGGCCGATGAACAAGTTGTGTAAAATTTATATTGTGATAAAATTTCGGTTCATTGTACGTAACAATTAACATAATGTCATTTATTAAAGGTTGTTTCCATGGTAAATGTATGCCTGGGCATACTTTATGATAATGTCCCGACTTTATTGTTTTCGGTTTGAAATCGGGCGAAGCCGGGAAGTTGTAAAGCACTGGAAACTGACTTGAACACGAAGTCACGCCCTTCTGTCGTCTGGGCATGACGTAATTAACAAAAGATAATTGAACCAGCCAATAATTAACCTTAGACAGAGAATCTTTTTCTAGTAATTTTGAAGTTTGTAAATGTTTCACAAGGTCTATAAAACAAGTTTGGATATTAAAAATATCCTGGCACTTCCAGTCTTTAAATGTTTTATACATTTCGTTTGGCACTACTTTCAGTAAGCCTTCTCTGTTATTACTATTTAGTTCACATCCAGGTATAATTAGTAATTCGCCATTAATTTCTGAAGCAATTGTTTGAATAATGAGATTTCTTATTATGGGTGTCATGTCGTCTGTAACACCGTTAAGGGAGAAAACTCCTAAAAGCCAAAACACATCGTATGAAAACAGAGCATCCTGGTATTCATCCATGAAAAGACTGCCATTGGAAATAAAGAAGTTCGGTAATCGGTTAAATTCCGCCAATCTCCTTATACACTTCTGTATTACTACTTTGTGTTTTTGACCAATACAAAAAAAATAGCCATGGGAAGTGTTTCCATGGTGACTTGGTACATATTGTAAACCTGTTGACGAATCAGAATACGTAAAGTCTTGCAGGTTCTTTATCTTGAACATCTCATCATTAACATGTAGAATATATTTTGCGCCAGATCGTATTGCCAAGAGATAAGCTTCTGGTTGGGTCAAAATTCCATTTTTGTTTACGCTGAAATAAAAGCGAAAGGCGGTGATGTAAAGTTTATGGCGGATTGGCAAAAAATGAGAGCAATACATTAAAACCCGACGACTTTTTCAGTGATGCAGGGCTGAGGGCCTGACAAGTAATAGCGTCTAATCAGTTGGAATTCAGTGAAGGTAGAAACGTTACTGTCCAGGCTAAATGTTTACATTTAATATTAATTCATTTTTACAAACGCTTAATATGCATTTGTGAGTGTTTGTTACGTCTGAAAGCTTAACAAAGGACATTCGATTTGAACCAATTTAATTTTAAGTAGCAAATATATTTGATACTAACCTACTAGAAACTGTCATACTACTCCAATCATCAGGAAATCCTCTGATTTCTTTTGTACTTATCACCCATTTCCTGTAAAATAATGTCAACATCATATAAGCAGGAACCGTCATTAGCCAAATCGGAGCAGAAAAGTAGGACGCTAAACCCTATTTGCATGAAATGTCCATGATTAAATATGTAGCCATGAAATCATGGAAATATCCCCACGCAACTACTATTATATTTTTTTATGACCACATGTTATACCGTCGCCCCTGTGTTTGTGACACAATTCTTAATGGATTGTTTTGTATACGTATTCCTTATACCCTATTAATGGTCCCTATTGACATTGTTGTAGATGCATGCTCGAACCGCAGTCACAGAGCCACGTCTGTTTGTCGTTTACTGACAACAATTCTTGAAACTTTGCATACTTCCCTAAGGATGTTCTCTATTATTTTTAGTGCATGCCCGACCCCCAGCGACAGAGCCACGCCCAGAATTGTAGCTGACAGCCCCGCATGCCTCTGTTGTCACATTTTTGAAGACCCTGACCACTATCTCTTGCAATGCTCTTTACATTCAAATGCACGAAAGGAAACCATAGACAATTACAATACGATCTTAGAAACATTAACTGTTTCTTGTTTGGGCCCACATCTCAAACAGATTTCAATTAGCAGTTTAACTTTCAATATTAGTTTTAGTTTGGCGTAACGATCTAACCTATAATATATATATTGTAGATTTCCATCCATCTTATCATATATGAATTTACATAAATATTTGTATGTGTTTGCCATTTTAACTGTGTATATACACCCATTCTGTTCCTTTGCTTTACTATTATGTATGTATATTAATATAGGGAGAGAGGTTTTACATAGGCTAAGCCTGTTCCCCAATCCCATTCATACATCCTGAATGTGTATATACACTATTTTTGTTTCTTTGTTTTAATATAATGTATGTACATGTATATTATCTAGAAAGAGTGGCATTACATAGGCTAAGCCTATTCCCCAAACCCATTCAGACATCCTGAATTTATTTATTTTATGACTATTATGAAGTATAATATACTGATGTTTAATCAAACAGCCCGGTTAAATTAGTCCGGTTTATTCTAAAACAAATGCAAATACAACCAAATATCATTGAATACAGCCATGTAATTGCCTATGGTTTTAACCAGTTGACCGGTTCTAATCACGATTCTAAACAAGCCAACAGCGAGGCTGATGTCCCCGGCCGAAATCCCAAAATAAATATATGACACATATAATTAATCGCTCATTTACTTTTTTTCAAAAGTATCAAGTAATCACACTGATTATCAACTATACACTAAGTTTCATCGCTCTCTATTAAAGTTATCTTGTCCCAAAGCATCGACCAATGAAATTTCCTGGCTCAGCTAAGCTGTAGCTTGAAATATTTATCATTGAACTCAGTAAAGACATTCACATAATGAATATCTACGTCAAGTTAAAACATTCTACCGCAATTAAAAGCAGAGTTGTTATGTTCCAAAGTCTTGAGCAATCAAATTGATTATCACTACTTACTGTCATATTCCCGAAGCAATGGCCCTAGAAATCACTCTCTGACCATTGCTGGATTGGCTTCTGATACTTGAACTTTTGAGTAGAGAGTGAGTCTTTTCTTCCCGTTCAATCAAAGCTATCACTTAAAGGGCCAATCCCGATAACTTTTTGGGGAATAAAACTGCTTAATTTTGTGTTAAAATCATTTAAAACCCATTATCTGAGGCCGATCAACTAACCCGATTTTTGTGATACGCTTGTAAATAACTTAAACCGGACAGTCTGCATCTGGAAATGGAGACCTTTGTATCATACAGTATCTGGATAAAACCAGACTATTTTCTATAAAAATAATATGTAGGTAAAATTTACCTTTTGTTATCAAGTACAGTACATGAGTCATTCACTGTATAGACCTCTCAAGAAACGTTAATCGATTATAAGGTCACCAAATGAAAAAAATGACCATCAATCTTAAAAGGGTTACGTGTCCGGATAAGCAATTTTGGCGTTCACGTCCAAATGACTCAATATTTTGAGTTGAAATTTTGAGACAAGGTATATACACCATTCCCCTATATTTTGGCGTTTTATTTTCATACATTCTCAGACTTTTATTTTTGAGCCTCTGTATAATACGGGACTGTCCCTTTAAGTACAGCAACATGACAGTCCTTCGTTTATTCTGGGGTCTTCCCTAAAACCGTTGACAGTGATTGTAGGTATTAAAAACGATGTAAGTCTGTTCGTCTCCATACAGTATTGTTTATTTTATGTCAATGTTCGTTTGTCACGCAATTAGTTTTACTGCAATATTCTGCTATGCGCTGGTTAATTGGGCATAATAAAGTCGTGAGCCATGACGTTACGTTATGTAAACATATTTAGTCCAATTTGACGCCTTGTTTTAATGGTAATGCCTTTGTAACCTAGTCAGCAATTGTTAGTTAACCGGACTATTGATCAGTCATAATTAAGAAGAATGTTACCTCTTTCCAGCAATGCTAATAGGATTAGCCCCAATCAAACGGAACACTGCGAGGCGTATGCTTACTGAAAGCAGATAATGTTTATCACCGAGCTCCATCAAGGCATGCACCTGATGAATGCCTACACCAAGTTTGAACATTGTACCTCAATTAGAAGGGGAGTTATTATGTTCAAAAGTCTCAACCAATCAAATTGCTTATCGCTCTGCTTACCCTGGACAGAAAATGCTCATTATCGAACTTTTTCACGGTATTGATGTAATAAAACCATACACCGAATTTCATCACTCTCACTTAATTAAAACTAAAGTTATCATGTCCAAAAGAAACAGCCAATCAAATTGCTTATCTCTGCTGACCCTACGCATGAAATGCCCATTGACATAATGAACACCTACACCAAGTTTGAACTGGACATTCTAGCTCAATTAGAAAGAGAGTTACTGTGTTCCAAAAAGTGTGAAGGACAGACCAGTGGACAGACAGACGGACTGGCCCATTTTCATAGCTCCCCTGCTTTCTTCGAAAGGCGGGGGACAGAAATAATTTTAATATCAATTTATTGATTACGATTGCACTAAAATCGCCAAGTAGGCTTGTGGTATGGAAGTCAGAGCAACAACCGGACACATGTATGTCATCTACCAAAAGACACAAAAGAACATTTAGTAAAACAAAGAAACTTGTAAAAAGACAGAAATTATGAACACATGAAAGACATTAGAGAAATATGGAAGCCTATAACTACCATTCATAATTTCTACTTTTCGCCCCTTCAAAACACAAAAGTCGAAAAGTCGAAAAGTCGAAAGTCGAAAAGTCGAAAAGTCGAAAGTCGAAAAGTAGAAAGTCGAAAAGTAGAAAGTCGAAAGTCGCCAAGACGGTATACAAGCCAAAATCAACGCGAAAATAGGAAATTAAGACATATACTTTTTTTCCTAATTTCTTATTTTCGACTTGCATTTTGGCTTATATACCGTCTTGGCGACTTTCGACTTAGTCATATTTTTGTATTTATTGATGTCAGTAAGAAGGCGAAAGTCGAAAGTCGAAAGTCGAAAATAGGAAATTAGGAAAGTTTCTTAATTTCCTATTTTCTACTTTTCGACTTTCGTCTCGGAAGTCCCTATAGTCTCTGCCTTACAGGTCACATTTGCATACGCACAATTCACGTTAACAGAAACGTCTGTGTGATAGAGGCGATTATTTTATAGAGAGAAATGGCGTTTAACGTCCACTCAACACAACTGGGTCATATCGGGACTAACATATGGTTTTAATTTTATTTCAATAATTCACTTGTGCGTAGGGGTCTTTAGCAGTGGGAGGAAACCGGAGGGCCCGGAGGAAACCCACGAGGTTGAGAAGGCGCCCCCATCTCCATGCCACATACGCTTACACCAGGGCTCGAAACCACAGCCTCAAGCCAGAGGTGGCCGGCCAGCTAGAGGTCGAAGCACGGCCACGTCTGTGTGATAGAGGCGATTATTTTATATATAATATATATAGAGAGAATGTGACTTAACGTCCACTCAACGCAACTAGGTCATTTCGGGACTAACATATGGTTTTAATTTCATTTCAATAATTCGCTTGTGCGTAGGGGTCTTTAGCAGTGGGAGGAAACCGGGGTGCCCGGAGGAAACCCACGAGATTGAGAAGGCGCCCCTATCTCCATGCCACATATGCTCACACCAGGACTCGAAACCACAGCCGCAAGCCAGAGGTGGCCGGCCAGCTAGAGGTCGAAGCGCGGCACTCTAGACCACTAGCCCCCCCCCCCCGATTATTTATAATTAAATAATATCATTATCTAGCTCGATCTTAGATTGTATGTTTTATAATATTATTACTGACGGCTGCATAACATTTTCCGAAATATAAGGCTATACTATATATAATCATTAAAAAATTCCCGTTGATAAAAGCGTCTGTGTGATAGAGTCTATATAGTAATGATGGCGAATATTCTGGAAGGCAGAGACTACAATCATTTCCGAGACGAAAGTCGAAAAGTAGAAAATAGGAAATTAAGAGGTGGCCGGCCAGCTAGAGGTCGAAGCACGGCCACGTCTGTGTGATAGAGGCGATTATTTTATATATATAGAGAGAGAATGTGACTTAACGTCCATTCAACGCAACTAGGTCATTTCGGGACTAACATATGGTTTTAATTTCATTTCAATAATTCGCTTGTGCGTAGGGGTCTTTAGCAGTGGGAGGAAACCGGGGTGCCCGGAGGAAACCCACGAGATTGAGAAGGCGCCCCTATCTCCATGCCACATATGCTCACACCAGGACTCGAAACCACAGCCGCAAGCCAGAGGTGGCCGGCCAGCTAGAGGTCGAAGCGCGGCACTCTAGACCACTACCCCCCCCCCCCCCCCCGATTATTTATAATTAAATAATATCATTATCTAGCTCGATCTTAGATTGTATGTTTTATAATATTATTACTGACGGCTGCATAACATTTTCCGAAATATAAGGCTATACTATATATAATCATTAAAAAATTCCCGTTGATAAAAGCGTCTGTGTGATAGAGTCTATATAGTAATGATGGCGATTATTCTGGAAGGCAGAGACTACAATCATTTCCGAGACGAAAGTCGAAAAGTAGAAAATAGGAAATTAAGAAACTTTCCTAATTTCCTATTTTCGACTTTCGACTTTCGCCTTCTTACTGACAACAATAAATACAAAAATATGACTAAGTCGAAAGTCGCCAAGACGGCATACAAGCCAAAATGCAAGTCGAAAATAAGAAATTAGGAAAAAAAAAATATTTCTTAATTTCCTATTTTCGCGTTGATTTTGGCTTGTATACCGTCTTTGCGACTTTCGACTTTCTACTTTTCGACTTTCGTGTTTTGAAGGGGCGAAAACAAGAAATTATGAAAGGTAGTTATAGGCTTCCATAGAGAAACCATTCGTCTTACCTGTTACCGTTTGGTACAAGGTAGAGTCTACTATTAGTTGGCTTCCACAATGTATATGTAACAAAATACAGACTAACAGTCCCCAACAGAATCAATCCCAAAAGTATTCTTCTTTCTTTTGTCATAGTGTGCAACAAACAATATATTTTTTGTTGTGCACTAACAAGTAACTAATTAAAGTTTAAGCAATTTAACTTGATTCCAAATTGATAATCCCCCTGGTTCAGTTAAACTACGGTTGTTAACATGTCTTTGTCTGGGTTATAATTCTCCCCATTAGAAACGGATTAAATACTTTAGTATGCACGCTAACCAAATCTATGGTAACCAAAATTAGGATATAAACCCAGAAACTCAAGAGCATAATCATTATTATCTCTTGAAGACATTAAAGACATTATGTGTTAACAATCTATTCTTATTATTAGGTGAGTCATTCTATGTTCAATATATTTCATTTTCATTATATTTCTCAGCTATATAGTACGCTGTTTATATCTTCCATGTATATTCATATTGTTAGTTTATGTCCAACTAAATATTAAGCTGATTTAATGTTTAGAGATCCAAATATATTTTGTTTTAAATAGTAGTGTATAAACTACATACTCGTAATAGCAATATTAAGTATAATTGATACAATAGCCATATGCTAATTATCATCAATTGTTATACTTGTTATGAAGTATTAATGATCGTTCACATTCGATAAAATAACCTTTCGTGTTCATATCGAATGTGAGGAACAAATAACTTACGAGTTCACGTTCAGATCTCCAATAAATTGGTAACGTCACAACCATCATTAATAATGAGAAAGCATCTCAAATTGTCACGCATCAGCGTTCTAGAATAAGTATTTCATAATTAAATATTACTGACACATGATGTCATGTATATAGGTATTGCATAATTGCATATTTTCGTAATAACATATGTTTCATAATTGATAATTACATTTGTTCATAATTACATATTTCGTAATTGCATATTTTCATAATCGCATAATTGCATATTTTCATAATTGCATATTTTCATAATTGCATATTTTCATAATTACATATTTTCATAATTACATATTATATTCATAATTGCATTTTTACAATATATTGTATATGTATGATTATTATCTCTTGAAGACATTAAAGACATTATGTGTTCTCACTTTAATAACTGGTGAAATAAAGTAGACACAATTGTAATATCCGATTATAGAGTGATAACACGCCAAAATCAATGGCTACAGATTCGTGTAAGTCTAAATCTAATTATCAAGGCCAACTGCAGATTACGTCAAGGTCTCCGAGATGAAAATAGGGTTAGAACGCGTGATTGTTGGCGTGATAGTGAGTAAGGGCTATGTCCAGGGTAAACGCCAACCCGGTTTACATCTCGTGACCTTTGATCAAATCTGCAGGTGGCCTTAAAGATAGATATGTGTGAGTAAGTCGAATACAGAGCTAACTACCAAACATAAAATTATGCATAATTTACAGACGTCATAATCTCCCATCGCCTCTGAGGCATGGCGACTAGAAACAAGTGAACCGAAAGTGATTTTCTATTCGATATGCACACGATGCATCAGAATCTATCGTCAAACCCTATTCCTCATTGAAATGATCACGGATTATTGAGTTGTGCCCCAGCTACTAAAGTCGCAATATAAATGCTAATTTGTAACACATTCATGGTTGTGTTATAAGCAAACGCTCTCGGAATGATTAATAAAATTCGCGGTCGCGGTGCCTCGCTAGCTTGGAGGTCGGATTTTCGATCCCTGCATTAGTCTAGAATGTTCATCCAGATTTTCCAGCGTTATCCCCCCTCCCAGTGATGCAGGGCGCAGGGCCTGACAAGAACAGCTGTCTAGTAGTTCGTATGTGACGAAAAACCGAGGTCCCGTGTACACATTGGCGTGAACGTAAAATAGCCCATGCCAGTTGGAATTTGATATAAGAGTAGGCCGTGGAAAACTCTCCCTCATAGCACATACCGGAGAACATTAAAGCTACAATTTCAATTTTTTAAGTTAAATTTTTAAATAGATGGTATTCATAAAATGTCCTACCTTGTTATCATTGTTAAAGAATAATCTTATTAATCCTATAATTCACTATTGACAACAGGGAAATTGCAAAAATATCATTTTCAACGTCAAATTCCAACGTTTGAAGGAAGCTAATGCATTAAGGCAATGTGACAACAAGGGAGGTAATTGCGTTATTATTTCATGTGTCCATGATTTTTAATGTTGGGAAATAATGCCCATGGTCTAATAATAGTGGGTTGATAACCTATTGAGCAAAAGACATAGGAATAATTATGTTTTGACTTTCTTAGAAAATATGAAATTATCGCTTTAAGTATCATATTCCCGACAGGAATGAATGTGCACTTGAATGAATATATACTTCGGTTTTTAAAGAAGTTAGTATATCTACGTATATACACAATAACGATAAAATATTAGAACTGCGAAAAGCAGTACTGACGAGTCACACCATAAGCTATTGAGCATAGTAACATCCAATCCAATACAGTGGAAACATGTGAACACGTAATAAAACCGCAAGTTATCGACGTCAAGGTCATCATAAATGCAAAAGCCAATGGTCATTGAACGGCTAGGTAACCAGATAGTGGGCCCAAAGTCGACAACAATTTCATGTGAAACCGGGAGTAAACAAAATTAACATTACATCCCCAGGAATTGTTGCCATTTGGAGCAGGGCAAAATCAAAAGAAATTTTTCGAAAATCGGAATCAAAAGAATTAAGTCTCTGAAAATGAAATACAATTTCTGGGGCTATCACCACCATAATATATCATTTTAATCTATTCATCTTGGAGAACAATTGGAAAGTCTTGGTAATTTAAATATGCCATTTTGAAGGCAGTAATATGTTCCTTGTTTCTACCAAGTTTCATTTTGAAACCTCAAATACTAACGAAGATACGCCATCTTGAATGTTGAATAAAATGCTGACGAACACTTTGCAATTCTTTGATGCTAAAGATAATCGAGCTAATTTCCAAATTTCGTCGAAAACCCGTCAGTCAGAGCCCCTGTGGGATTCGTCCAAAGAATCCAAAATGAAAATACGACAGAGATCCCATCTGTAAAACACTTCCATATATATTTCCGTAAAAATATAATCAACAAAAACTCGTACGAAAAAAGCGCTATGTATTTCGGACTGAAAATACCGAAACACGTAATAATAATAATTAATAATAATATTAATCTCGTCATTTCACAAAGGTAGCAAATTGAGCCTGCGGCTTATTTTCAATTTGGCCCTTGGCACAGATCGTGCGAATGATTTCGATCATTACTGCAGGAAGAAACCGAAGAACTCGGGGGAAACCTGTCTGATCGGACGGGAGACCGAAAACCCCTCTCACTTACAACGATAAATTTCTTGCCATGAGCTGGGATTGAACCCTCGTTGCATTGGTGAGAAGCCGTCTAAAAGAAAATAAATACAAATAACTAGACCTATGGAAGACCAAATGGGACAATATTCATGATTCTTGTTTCTACATTCCAGTTTGAACATTTTAGACATGAACTCAACTTTCTAAACTAATGATTCTTGTTTCTACATTCCAGTTTGAACATTTTAGACATAAACTCAACATTCTAAACTAATGATTCTTGTTTCTACATTCTTATGTCAGCATTTCATGCACAAAATCATCATTTTAAACAAAAAAATATGACTTTATGTTTCATTTTCGGCGTTTTATCGATAACTTCTATATATCATTAAATATTAAAATTAAAAAATAATTTCTTAATTCTACACGACAAAGAAATCAATTCATTGGTTTCTGAAAGTATCTAAAACCAAAATCTGGAATTTGAACTCTTATGAAAATATTTTCTACGTTTTAAAAAGTCTTGAAGTTAAAATGTTCAAACTGGAATGTAGAAACAAGAATCATGAATATTGTCCCATTTGGTCTACATCAACATTATTACACCAGAGGGCGCTAGATCGAACACAATTTGGCGACCTATTCAGCTAGCGACCCATTCGACCGAACCAGCTGCATGGTACCTGGATCGTTTGCCCTGGCTCTTATATTAATTAAGTTGGGACTATGGGGCACCGCCACAGGCACGGATGGGGGGGGGAGAATGTCCCTCTACAAAATCTGCCGCCCCATAAGTATGGCGCCCGTGAAAAAATCGACCAGATAAAATAAATATAAAGCCACTGGGCGCTCAATAACTTGGTAACCCAATACTCCAACCCGCACTTTTAAAATGCTACACACGGCCCTCAACGCCGGATTAACCATGGTGGGGCCCCTGGGGCCTGGAACATGTGGGGGCCCCTGATCCCCGACCGCGAGCGCCAAAGGCAGGGCCGTATGTAAGATTGTAGAAGTGGGGGTGCAGCAGAGTGTTGGGGACGCCAATATAATGCCCTGAGTGCGGAACGGCGCGTGTGTGTACGTGGGGGTGGGGGGCTTGGAGCTGCAATCAACGTCGCTCCCGTATGTCCATTTCGGCAGCGCTATTTCTTATTTGATCACGGTGGATAAGGCGCTGGTTCGCTAGCCTGGATGTCGGGTGTTCGATTGTCAGTGATGCAGAAGGAGGGCCTGACAAGGACACCTGCCTTGTCGTTCGGATTAGACGAAAAACCGAGGTCCCGTGTACACATTGGGGTGCACGTAAAAGATCCCTTGGCAATTGGAATTCGATATAAGAGTAGGCCGTAGCGCCGCTGCCCGGGGAAAATTTCCCTCATAGCACTGTATGGCGTATGCCCGTCTTCAATTACCTCAGGTTAAGTGCATAACAGTAGGACGTTAAACCCCATTTCATTCATTCATTGATGTTAAGCATACCAAAATGAGAAACTCCTTATCCTCTAAACTAGAACTAGTCCGAAACACCATAAGGCGACGTGGATAGGGCGACCAGAACAAAAATTGGTGGCGCGCCTGTCACATGTGAATAAGGGCGACCAAAACGAACCCTTTAATGTCATGTGGAGGGTCAGACGCCGATAGGAGAGACCCTTCGCCTTTGGAGATGGCATCCTTGTCTGGGGTCCTCCAGTAGAAAATTTTAAAAATAACGATGCAGGAAACACGTTTTGCTGCCATTTGGGTGATATCTGAGCGGCAATTTGTATTTTATATGGCGGCAGATTTTTTGTGAGAGGCATTCGCTTCTGGTGTCCGCACCTTGGGTCCGCGCCTGTGGTGGCGCCCGATAGCCTCCACATAAGTGATATAAGAAAGTTTGGATCAGGTGTAGGCGCCATTAAAACCGACCGACTCATCAGTGCCCAGGAGCATCACTATGTGATCATAATCAAGTGTATTATTTTATAATTGAAAGGTTGTCAATTTTTTGGGAGGGGACGCCTTATTTTTCTGGAAATTTTCATAAATTGGAGGCCGGAAACATGATTTCCTGGCATTTCAGGCACTTGTGTGGAGCCATTTAGAAAAAAATAAAATTAGCGCATTTTAGTGTTATTTCAGTGGACCAATCCATGCGAGTGCTATGGAATGATGGCATTTCTAGAGGAGGGGGGTGGACGCAACTAAGATTTTTTGTGGGGGGGGGGCCTAATGTTTGGGGTCCTGGGGCCTATGCCCCATGGTTAATCCGGACGAGGTGATAAATGTGAGTGCTATGAAATGATGGCATTTCTAGAGAAGGTGACTAGACGCAACTAAAAAAATTTGTGGGGGGCCCCACAACCAGACAACCAGGCCATTTATTTGCTGTTTTGTTTTTAAATATATCTTTCCATGGATTTTTAGGGGTGCTGAAGACAAAAATCGTAGTAAAAACTTTTGTGGGGGGCCCCCTACTGTGGGGGGCCCTGGGGCCTGTGCCCCATGGTGCCCCATGGTTAATCCGGCCCTGCGTGAGTGTGGTGACAGCAGACCGACACACATCACAATAGTTATATACAAAGCACGTATGGTATCAAGACAAGAGGATCGGGGGTTGATGCTGCTGGACAGGCCCCGGTGGGCCATGCTACGAGCCTACTGGTCGTCTACCAATTTGAGTACTCCTAACAAATCCGGTGTAGCGCGATAGGGAGTGTGTAAACACTGTTTTGACATATTTTACATGGTTAAACTAACAACATCAGTTACCAAGTCACTGAGCGCCCAGTGGCTTTATTTTTTTATATGGTCGATTTTTTCACGGCGCCATATGGGGCGGTAGATTTTGTAAGAGGGGCATTTACCCCCCCCCCCCGATCCGTGCCTGTGGTGGCACCCCATAGCCCCAACTTAAGTGATATAAGAACCAGGGCAAACGGACCAGGTACCATGCAGCTGGTTCGGTCGAATAGGTCGCTAGCTGAATAGGTCGCCAAATTGTGTTCGATCTAGCGCCCTCTGGTGTAATAATGTTGATGTAGACCAAATGGGACAATATTCATGGTTCTTGTTTCTACATTCCAGTTTGAACATTTAAACTTCAAGACTTTTTAAAACGTAGAAAATATTTTCATAAGAGTTCAAATTCCAGATTTTGGTTTTAGATACTTTCAGAAACCAATGAATTGATTTCTTTGTCGTGTAGAATTAAGAAATTATTTTTTAATTTTAATATTTAATGTTATATAGAAGTTATCGATAAAACGCCGAAAATGAAACATAAAGTCATATTTTTTTGTTTAAAATGATGATTTTGTGCATGAAATGCTGACATAAGAATGTAGAAACAAGAATCATTAGTTTAGAATGTTGAGTTCATGTCTAAAATGTTCAAACTGGAATGTAGAAACAAGAATCATTAGTTTAGAATGTTGAGTTCATGTCTAAAATGTTCAAACTGGAATGTAGAAACAAGAATCATGAATATTGTCCCATTTGGTCTTCCATATAGACCCACTTATACGATATGAATCTGAGTAAGAAAAGTTTAAGAAAATTTGTAGGTGACGTTTTCGTGAGAGAGAGAAAAAAAGGCGCCTCAAAAGGCCCCAAATAAAAAAAATACTAGGTTTTCGGTGTCCCCACAATTCATTTCCATACCACCAAATCGGAACATCTAGGGGGTTTGAATGGACGACATCTGCGTAGTATTGACATTAATGATGATCACGTTATATACTAATCAAACATAAATTTCTAGGACTGTTCAGCGCTAAATTAGTGTACATTGTGCATTTACAAATCTCTTGAAAGGTATCATTATAATTTAGTATTTTGAATGACGAAATTGGTGAAGAACGAAAAAGCTAACAAGAAGTCAATTATGAATCAAGTGGTTTCTGTTCCAAAAAATACATTTTGACCCCCCACCCCTCCCACACAATGGTAATCTTGTACACATATTTAGAGATGTGCAGTTATATTAAAAAAAAAGTATTATTTTTATTTATCTCTAAATAACCGACGTAAGTTATGGGATCTATATATTAAAAACCAATGTTACATTCCCCATTTGGTAAAGCATATCTTTGACAACATTACTGTATTCTGGGCTATAGAACCTTATTAAACCAGCCACTGTGGTTATTACGTCATTGATCAAACTTTCTATAAAACGAACTATTGTTAGATGTCAACTTAGAAGCAATATTTTATAGTCTAATTGTCAATGTAAAATAAAATAAAACCAAGTATGAACAATCCAAACCATTAGACAAAATTCAAAGTCCTAAAAAAAAAAACGGTACAGGTAAAATAGTGTAATCTGAAAAAAATAATGTAATCAGCCAGAATGTTATGGACTGTTCACGGTGTAAAAAATACACGACAAACAGTGGTAACAGGTGTCCGGAAGAGTAAGCTTACCCGGTCTGGCGGGCCACACCCGCCATAGCTGCATTCAAACTATTCGGCGAAATCTCGGTAAAATTACGAGATTGGCCAATGAACTATCGGTATGCAAAATGCACGCGATGAACAGCATTAACGATGTAGTAGACAGATATTATCAGGGAGATAGTATACCCATCAATTAAGTATGCCTAGAATAATAGTCGAGAGAGACATGTTATATTTACCAATCAAGTCAATATGACGGCCATAAAACTTTTAATAAGTTTAGTTCGCAAGTATCCCTGTAGTTGAAGCTTAGATGACAAATGCCTCGATCTACTTTAAAAATCAGAATAGATTGAACAAGCTCTCGGGTAAGGGTTTAGCCTAAATAGAAAATGCTCGTCTTCGAACTCCGTCAAGTTTGAATATCCTAGCTCAATTAGAAGGAAAGTTATTATGTTCCAAAGTCTCGGCCAATCAAATTGCTTATCGCTCTACTTACCCTGAGCAGAAAATGCGCATTATTGAACTTAGTCAAGGTATTGATGAAATGAAACTATATACCAAGTTTCATCACTCTAACTTAATTACAACTTAAGTTATCGCGTCCCAAAGCATCAACCAATCACATTGCTCATCTCTGCTTACCCTAAGCGGTAAATGCTCATTTTCGAATTTCATCAAGGTATTGACCTACTTAACACCTACACCAAGTTTGAATATCCTAGCTCAATTAGAAGGAGAGTTATTATGTTCCAAAGTCTCGTCCAATCGAATTGCTTATTGCTCTGCTTACCCTGAGCAGAAAATGCTAATTTTCGAACTTATTCAAGGTATTGATGAAATAAAACTATAGTCCAAGTTTCATCACTCTCACTTAATTACAACTTAAGTTATCGTGTCCCAAAGCATCAACCAATCAAATTGCTTATCTCTGCTTACCCTAAGTGGAAAATGCTTATCTTCGAACTCGATCAAGGTAATGACCTAATAAACACCTACACCAAGATTTAATATTCTAGCTCAATTAGAAAAAGAGTTATTGTGTCCCAAAAAGTGTGACAGACGGACAGACGGACGGACGGACGAACCCATTTTAATAGTCCCCTGCTTTCTTCGAAAGGCGGGGGACAACTAGCGTACCCGGTGAACTACTGTTACAGCCGTCTTTACGAAACGGTGCATGGAAGCCAGGAATGTTAATGTATTCATCATTCACGGAGGCATTCAAATGGGTTTCAGAAAAAAACCAAATATATCAAAATTTCTGGTTAATTCTTTTTAAGGTCATCAAGCTTATTAATAATGTGACAAACATTTAAGTGACCACAGTGAATTCCTCTTTGTTTTAAAAAGTTAAACATATCAAGAGGAAATAACTGGAACACACTAAAGACATTGCAAAACAATACCCATAGGAATCAATGAAATTTCACGCGGTTAATAATATAATAATATAATCAGAGAATAATTTTATACATAGCATAAACTTTACAGCATATCTAATTCTCTTTAAACATTAATCGTATATGAGTTAAAGCTACATACTACTCAATTATTAGGATTATTAATTTTCACAACTTTTAATAAATAAACAATTCATTTCGTCACAGATTATCCTCAAAATATTAACGTTAACAGTGTGTTGGTGGTGAAGTCTTCGAATCAAAAGCTCTTGGAACTGTAATTTGACATTGGGAAATTTTGTTTTACAGTTCTTGATGAAATGTACATAGTTTGAACCATGGGATTCTATGGGTGTCTCATTATTGTCACAGTTGTTCGTTCCTATAAGTAAAATAACATTCTGAACGTTATCATTTTTGTAACATCGTTGTACGAACTGCGCCAAGTCTTCTATTTCGGCGCCACGGATTGTTCTTATTTCTGCATTTGATGATAAGTCTAGACGCTTTGGTATAAGACCTTGGAGAAAAGATGATCCTAAGATGATGTTGCGTTTAATGTAAGGTAATTTTTGTTTTCTGAATACGCAGATCCATATACGAAAGAGTGGAGTTATCTTGTGTCACAGGTACATGTGTATCCAACGGTATGGTTTTGTCCAGTTTTTGAACTGTGGCTAAGACTTGGTTTTCTTCCGTCAACATAAGAATTGCTTGCTAAAGTCATGGGTGTATTTTCATCAGGTAATCCAGTGTCTCCAAATGATGTAGAAATTTTGTCTATAATTTTATTTATGTTGTTATTCGGGAGTTGTTCAATAATTTTGGCGTAACATAGTAATGTTATTTTGTAGAGTTTCAATTTCTTCACATAACACTTTAGAAATGTCACAGAGAAGATGATTTTCTTCATTTAATTTTATTTATGTTGTTATTCGGGAGTTGGCGTAACATAGTAATGTTATTTTGTAGAGTTTCAATTTCTTCACATAGCACTTTGGAAATGTCACAGAGAAGATGATTTTCTTCATTTAAGTTGGGTTCCCAGTAAAGTATTTATCGGGTGGTTATTTCCAATAAAAGTATGTCAAATTTGGTATATATGGAAAGTATAGACACCCAATCTTACTAGAAAAAAAACTGGATTACGCGAAAAACGCCCATGGGGCAAGCACAGGGCAATATTATCAGGGAATCACTAACTAGCAACCCAACAGGTTTTGCTGGCTTATTGTCTGCCAGCTTAGGTCGGGAGCAGGAGCAGTTGTTATTTCTTGCTCAAATGGTTAGGCGGTTTGGGGGACATTGAGTGTTGTCAACGTACAAAAGACTCTGCGATTAAAAGGTCTAAAAGGAAGTAGACAGAAATAACTAAGAATTTACTCAGGCCTCAGTAAGTATGGTAAATGTACAGTAAGTATAAAGGATACATTCTGAAAAATGGACCCACCCCCCCCCCCCCCCCAATGAAGTTAAGTTGTTAGACATTGCGTCCATCAAACGAGCTACACAATAGAACCATCGAATTTCTTACAGGAATCAGTAAATCGAGTGATCATTTCCCAACGGCTAAATAACTTGAAGTGAAACTGTCTCGAAAGTTTATTTTATGTTGTTTCTTCACATGATGTCGTTTGTGTTCAAAACCAACGTACATCGACTTCGCCAATAAAACAATAACAAAATCAAGACTATTATAAGCGTACGTGTAGCCAATATATGGGTGCTAATTTACATTGATGTTACATTTGTCATGTATTGTAAGTAAATGTCACACATAAATGCAGTGTATTTTTTATGATAGAGTAATTGGGAGGGTTTTACGGGGTGAATAAAGATATGTTGTGGGTTGAAGAACTTGTAGGAATCGTTTCGGTTTCCACCCCACAGTGTACTTCCATTTATCCATTTTACATTCGATTTGGAAACGAGTCCTAGTATAATTGAACCTACTGCCAGTTCATTCATTATATTGGCCTCATAAAAGAGAAAACCGTAGTAGAGAAATTGTGAGCTATATTTACTGGGAATATAATAAAAATCTGTTGATTTTACCAATGCCTTCTCTTCACTGCCTGTTGCATCGATAAAGTTTTTCCAAAACGTCTTTTCATTGTGAAGATTTTCATTTCCAGCAGTTTGTATCTGGTTTAAAAGGGTGTTGGTTCTTTGCCGATAAAATTTCCACCAATTCCATTTAGCTTTATCAGACAAGCGGTTTACTGTTTCGTAATTGTTAATTATCCAAAACCTGTCTCGTGGTAAATTTAATACATTCCAGGAATTTAATAAAACGTCGTCTCCTATTTGTAAGTAACCTCTGACCCCAAGATTCATCTCCATGGCTAACATGGTGCATTTATACATTAATGTCCACGAATTAGCAGCATCCTTGTAGCCTTTTAGGAAAGTCACACTCGGAATATCCATAATCTTTATTGTACGATAGAAAGCTGTTATATTAGGACCACAAATTATTAGATGTTTAAAATATGGCCGATGAACAAGTTGTGTAAAATTTATATTGTGATAAAATTTCGGTTCATTGTACGTAACAATTAACATAATGTCATTTATTAAAGGTTTTTTCCATGGTAAATGTATACCTGGACATACTTTATGATAATGTCCCGACTTTATTGTTTCCGGTTTGAAATCGGGCGAAGCCGGGAAGTTGTAAAGCACTGGAAACTGACTTGAACACGAAGTCACGCCCTTCTGTCGTCTGGGCATGACGTAATTAACAAAAGATAATTGAACCAGCCAATAATTAACCTTAGACAGAGAATCTTTTTCTAGTAATTTTGAAGTTTGTAAATGTTTCACAAGGTCTATAAAACAAGTTTGGATATTAAAAATATCCTGGCACTTCCAGTCTTTAAATGTTTTATACATTTCGTTTGGCACTACTTTCAGTAAGCCTTCTCTGTTATTACTATTTAGTTCACATCCAGGTATAATTAGTAATTCGCCATTAATTTCTGAAGCAATTGTTTGAATAATGAGATTTCTTATTATGGGTGTCATGTCGTCTGTAACACCGTTAAGGGAGAAAACTCCTAAAAGCCAAAACACATCGTATGAAAACAGAGCATCCTGGTATTCATCCATGAAAAGACTGCCATTGGAAATAAAGAAGTTCGGTAATCGGTTAAATTCCGCCAATCTCCTTATACACTTCTGTATTACTACTTTGTGTTTTTGACCAATACAAAAAAAGTAGCCATGGGAAGTGTTTCCATGGTGACTTGGTACATATTGTAAACCTGTTGACGAATCAGAATACGTAAAGTCTTGCAGATTCTTTATATTGAACATCTCATCATTAACATGTAGAATATATTTTGCGCCAGATCGTATTGCCAAGAGATAAGCTTCTGGTTGGGTCAAAATTCCATTTTTGTTTACGCTGAAATAAAAGCGAAAGGCTGTGATGTAAAGTTTATGGCGGATTGGCAAAAAATGAGAGCAATACATTAAGACCCGACGACTTTTTCAGTGATGCAGGGCTGAGGGCCTGACAAGTAATAGCGTCTAATCAGTTGGAATTCAGTGAAGGTAGAAACGTTACTGTCCAGGCTAAATGTTTACATTTAATATTAATTCATTTTTACAAACGCTTAATATGCATTTGTGAGTGTGTGTTACGTCTGAAAGCTTAACAAAGGACATTCGATTTGAACCAATTTAATTTTAAGTAGCAAATATATTTGATACTAACCTACTAGAAACTGTCATACTACTCCAATCATCAGGAAATCCTCTGATTTCTTTTGTACTTATCACCCATTTCCTGTAAAATAATGTCAACATCATATAAGCAGGAACCGTCATTAGCCAAATCGGAGCAGAAAAGTAGGACGCTAAACCCTATTTGCATGAAATGTCCATGATTAAATATGTAGCCATGAAATCATGGAAATATCCCCACGCAACTACTATTATATTTTTTTATGACCGCATGTTATACCGTCGCCCCTGTGTTTGTGACACAATTCTTAATGGATTGTTTTGTATACGTATTCCTTATACCCTATTAATGGTCCCTATTGACATTGTTGTAGATGCATGCTCGAACCGCAGTCATAGAGCCACGTCTGTTTGTCGTTTACTGACCACAATTCTTGAAACTTTGCATTCTTCCCTAAGGATGTTCTCTATTATTTTTAGTGCATGCCCGACCCCCAGCGACAGAGCCACGCCCAGAATTGTAGCTGACAGCCCCGCATGCCTCTGTTGTCACATTTTTGAAGACCCTGACCACTATCTCTTGCAATGCTCTTTACATTCAAATGCACGAAAGGAAACCATAGACAATTACAATACGATCTTAGAAACATTAACTGTTTCTTGTTTGGGCCCACAACCCATTGATTGTACCGATGTAAACAACAAACAGATTTCAATTAGCAGTTTAACTTTCAATATTAGTTTTAGTTTGGCGTAACGATCTAACCTATCATATATATATTGTAGATTTCCATCCATCTTATCATATTTGAATTTACATAAATATTTGTATGTGTTTGCCATTTTAACTGTGTATATACACCCATTCTGTTCCTTTGCTTTACTATTATGTATGTATATTAATATCTTCTTCTTTTTGGTGTTTAACGTCTGCTTCCACTTAAGTGATATCACAGACAAGACATGGGAGAGCCGAAGCTGCTTCCTGATTTTTAGAATATGATTTTGCAATCTTTCCATTTTGGCCATGGATTAGGTTTTGATTAATATAGGGAGAGAGGTTTTAAATAGGCTAAGCCTGTTCCCCAATCCCATTCATACATTCTGAATGTGTATATACACTCTTTTTGTTTCTTTGTTTTAATATTATGTATGTATATTATCTAGGAAGAGTGGCATTACATAGGCTAAGCCTATTCCCCAAACCCATTCAGACATCCTGAATTTATTTATTTAATGACTATTATGAAGTATAATATACTGATGTTTAATCAAACAGCCCGGTTAAATTAGTCCTGTTTATTCTAAAACAAATGCAAATACAAGCAAATATCATTGAATACAGCCATGTAATTGCCTATGGTTTTAACCAGTTGACCGGTTCTAATCACGATTCTAAACAAGCCAACAGCGAGGCTGATGTCCCCGGCCGAAATCCCAAAATAAATGTATGACACATATAATTAATCGCTCATTTACTTTTTTTTAAAGTATCAAGTAATCAAACTGATTATCAACTATACACTAAGTTTCATCGCTCTCTATTAAAGTTATCTTGTCCCAAAGCATCGACCAATGAAATTTCCTGGCTCAGCTAAGCTGTAGCTTGAAATATTTATCATTGAACTCAGTAAAGACATTCACATAATGAATATCGACGTCATGTTAAAACATTCTACCGCAATTAAAAGCAGAGTTGTTATGTTCAAAAGTCTTGAGCAATCAAATTGATTATCGCTACTTACTGGCATATTCCCGAAGCAATGGCCCTAGAAATCCCTCTCTGACCATTGCTGGATTGGCTTCTGATACTTGAACTTTTGAGTAGAGAGTGAGTCTTTTCTTCCCGTTCAATCAAAGCTATCACTTAAGTACAGCAACATGACAGTCCTTCGTTTATTCTGGGGTCTTCCCTAAAACCGTTGACAGTGATTGTAGGTATTAAAAACGATGTAAGTCTGTTCGTCTCCATACAGTATTGTTTATTTTATGTCAATGTTGATAGCTTCGTTTGTCACGCAATTAGTTTTACTGCAATATTCTGCTATGCGCTGGTTAATTGGGCATAATAAAGTCGTGAGCCATGACGTTACGTTATGTAAACATATTTAGTCCAATTTGACGCCTTGTTTTAATGGTAATGCCTTTGTACCCTAGTCAGCGATTGTTAGTTAACCGGACTATTGATCAGTCATAATTAAGAAGAATGTTCCCTCTTTCCAGCAATGCTAATAGGATTAGCCCCAATCAAACGGAACACTGCGGGGCGTATGCTTACTGAAAGCAGATAATGTTTATCACCGAGCTCCATCAAGGCATGCACCTGATGAATGCCTACACCAAGTTTGAACATTGTACCTCAATTAGAAGGGGAGTTATTATGTTCAAAAGTCTCAACCAATCAAATTGCTTATCGCTCTACTTACCCTGGACAGAAAATGCTCATTATCGAACTTTTTCAAGGTATTGATGTAATAAAACCATACACCGAATTACATCACTCTCACTTAATTAAAACTAAAGTTATCATGTCCCAAAGCAGCAGCCAATCAAATTGCTTATCTCTGCTGACCCTACGCAGGAAATGCCCATCTTCGAACTCTATCAAGGCGCATTGACATAATGAACACCTACACCAAGTTTGAACTGAACATTCTAGCTCAATTAGAAAGAGAGTTACTGTGTTCCAAAAAGTGTGAAGGATAGACCGGTGGACAGACAGACGGACTGACCCATTTTCATAGCTCCCCTATGTATGTCATCTGCCAAAAGACACAAAAGAACATTTAGTAAAACTTGTAAAAAGACAGAAATTATGAACACATGAAAGACATTAGAGAAATATGGAAGCCTATAACTACCATTCATAATTTCTATTTTTCGCCCATTCAAAACACGAAAGTCGAAAGTCGAAAAGTCGAAAGTCGACTTTTCGACTTTTCGACTTTCGACTTTCGTGTTTTGAAGAGGCGAAAAGTAGAAATTATGAATGGTAGTTATAGGCTTCCATAGAGAAACCATTCGTCTTACCTGTTACCGTTTGGTACAAGGTAGAGTCTATTAGTTGGCTTCCACAATGTATATGTAACAAAATACAGACTAACAGTCCCCAACAGAATCAATCCCAAAAGTATTCTTCTTTCTTTAATAACTGGTGAAATAAAGTAGACACAATTGTAATATCCGATTATACAGTGATACCACGCCAAAATCAATGGCTACAGATTCGTGTAAGTCTAAATCTAATTATCAAGGCCAACTGCAGGTTGCGTCTAGGTCGCCGAGATGTAAATAGGGTTGGAACGCGTGATTGTTGGCGTGATAGTGAGTAAGGGCTAGGTCCAGGGTAAACGCCAACCCGGTTTACATCTCGTGACCTTTGATCAAATCTGCAGGTGGCCTTAAAGATAGATATGTGTGAGTAAGTCGAATACAGAGCTAACTACCAAACATAAAATTTACCAAACATAAAATTATGCATAATTTACAGACGTCATAATCTCCCATCGCCTCTGAGGCATGGCGACTAGAAACAAGTGAACCGAAAGTGATTTTCTATTCGATATGCACACGATGCATCAGAATCTATCGTCAAACCCTATTCCTCATTGAAATGATCACGGATTATTGAGTTGTGCCCCAGCTACTAAAGTCGCAACATAAATGCTAATTTGTAACACATTCATGGTTGTGTTATTAGCAAACGCTCTCGGAATGATTAACAAAATTCGCGGTCGCGGTGCCTCGCTAGCTTGGAGGTCGGATTTTCGATCCCTGCATTAGTCTAGAATGTTCATCCAGATTTTCCAGCGTTATTCCCCCACCCAGTGATGCAGGGCGCAGGGCCTGACAAGAACAGCTGTCTAGTAGTTCGTATGTGACGAAAAACCGAGGTCCCGTGTACACATTGGCGTGAACGTAAAATAGCCCATGCCAGTTGGAATTCGATATAAGAGTAGGCCGTGGAAAACTTTCCCTCATAGCACATACCGGAGAACATTAAAGCTACAATTTCAATTTTTTAAGTTAAATTTTTAAATAGATGGTATCCATAAAATGTCCTACCTTGTTATCAATGTTAAAGAATAATCTTATTAATCCTATCATTCACTATTGACAGTTGAAAAATTGCAAAAATATCATTTTCAACGTCAAATTCCAACGTTTGAAGGAAGCTAATGCATGAAGGCAATGTGGCAACAAGGGAGGTAATTGCGTTATTATTTCATGTGTCCATGATTTTTAATGTTGGGAAATAATGCCCATGGTCTAATAATAGTGGGTTGATAACCTATTGAGCAAAAGACATAGAAATAATTATGTTTTGACTTTCTTAGAAAATATGAAATTATCGCTTTAAGTATCATATTCCCGACAGGAATGAATGTGCACTTGAATGAATATATACTTCGGTTTTTAAAGAAGTTAGTATATCTACGTATATACACAATAACGATAAAATATTAGAACTGCGAAAAGCAGTACTGACGAGTCACACCATAAGCTATTGAGCATAGTAATATCCAATCCAATACAGTGGAAACATGTGAACACGTAATAAAACCGCAAGTTATCGACGTCAAGGTCATCATAAATGCAAAAGCCAATGGTCATTGAACGGCTAGGTAACCAGATAGTGGGCCCAAAGTCGACAACAATTTCATGTGAAACCGGGAGTAAACAAAATTAACATTACATCCCCAGGAATTGTTGCCATTTGGAGCAGGGCAAAATCAAAAGAAATTTTTCGAAAATCGGAATCAAAAGAATTAAGTCTCTGAAAAAGAAATACAATTTCTGGAGCTATCACCACCATAATATATCATTTTAATCTATTCATCTTGGAGAACAATTGGAAAGTCTTGGTAATTTAAATATGCCATTTTGAAGGCAGTAATATGTTCCTTGTTTCTACCAAGTTTCATTTTGAAACCTCAAATACTAACGAAGATACGCCATCTTGAATGTTGAATAAAATGCTGACGAACACTTTGCAATTCTTTGATGCTAAAGATAATCGAGCTAATTTCCAAATTTCGTCGAAAACCCGTCAATCAGAGCCCCTGTGGGATTCGTCCAAAGAATCCAAAATGAAAATACGACAGAGATCCCATCTGTAAAACACTTCCATATATATTTCCGTAAAAATATAATCAACAAAAACTCGTACGAAAAAAGCGCTATGTATTTCGGACTGAAAATACCGAAACACGTAATAATAATAATTATAATAATAATATTAATCTCGTCATTTTACAAAGGTAGCAAATTGAGCCTGCGGCTTATTTTCAATTTGGCCCTTGGCACAGATCGTGCGAATGATTTCGATCATTACTGCAGGAAGAAACCGAAGAACTCGGGGGAAACCTGTCTGATCGGACGGGAAACCGAAAACCCCTCTCACTTACAACGATAAAGTTCTTGCCATGAGCTGGGATTGAACCCTCGTTGCATTGGTGAGAAGCCGTCTAAAAGATAGTAAATACAAATAACTAGACCCACTTATACGATATGAATCTGAGTAAGAAAAGTTTAAGAAAATAAAAAAAGGCCCCAAATAAAAAAATATTAGGTTTTCGGTGTCCCCACAATTCATTTCCATACCACCAAATCGGAACATCTAGGGGGTTTGAATGGACGACATCTGAAGGTGAAATCACGTTTTCGCCTGGGCACCATTTTTTATAACCATATTTTTTACAACTTCCGGGGGCCGTATCATTTTCTGGATAGTTTCAACAATCGTTTTTGGCACTTTCGAAATTGTTTTAATCAGTACGGGTGGCAATCAAGAGATTGTAACTGATAATCAATATCTAAAACGGACTCTGAGAAATAAGGGTTACCGGTAAAAAGGAATGATAAGGAATTTTAAGCTGAAATTTGAACCCATCTACACAGTCCGGTGGCTGAGGGGGAGGGGGGATTCGCCATCCGAGCTGTGAATTATGAGACCAAGTTTTTCTAGACCAATTTATTGCGTAGTATTGACATTAATGATGATCACGTTATATACTAATCAAACATAAATTTCTAGGACTGTTCAGCGCTAAATTAGTGTACATTGTGCATTTACAAATCTCTTGAAAGGTATCATTATAATTTAGTATTTTGAATGACGAAATTGGTGAAGAACGAAAAAGCTAACAAGAAGTCAATTATGAATCAAGTGGTTTCTGTTCCAAAAAATACATTTTGACCCCCCACACCTCCCACACAATGGTAATCATGTACACATATTTAGAGATGTGCAGTTATATTAAAAAAAGTAATATTTTTATTAATCTCTAAATAACCGACGTAAGTCAACGGATCTATATTTTAAAAACCAATGTTACATTGCCCATTTGGTAAAGCATATCTTTGACAACATTACTGTATTCTGGGCTATAGAACCTTATTAAACCAGCCACTGTGGTTATTACGTCATTGACCAAACTTTCTATAAAACGAACTATTGTTTTAGATGTCAACTTAGAAGCAATATTTTATAGTCTAATTGTCAATGTAAAATAAAATAAAACCAAGTATGAACAATCCAAACCATTAGACAAAATTCAAAGTCGTAAAAAAAACGGTACAGGTAAAATAGTGTAATCTGAAAAAAATAATGTAATCAGCCAGCATGTTATGGACTGTTCACGGTGTAAAAAATACACGACAAACAGTGGTAACAGGTGTCCGGAAGAGTAAGCTTACCCTGTCTGGCGGGCCACACCCGCCATAGCTGCATTCAAACTATTCGGCGAAATCTCGGTAAAATTGCGTGATTGGCCAATGAACCATCGGTATGCAAAATGCACGCGATGAACAGCATTAACGATGTAGTAGACAGATATTATCAGGGAGATAGTGTACCCATCAATTAAGTATGCCTAGAATAATAGTCGAGAGAGACATGTTATATTTACCAATCAAGTCAATATGACGGCCATAAAACTTTTAATAAGTTTAGTTCGCAAGTATCCCTGTAGTTGAAGCTTAGATGACAAATGCCTCGATCTACGATCTACTTTAAAAATCAGAATAGATTGAACAAGCTCTCGGGTAAGGGATTAGCTGAGACACTAACACTCCATAAGCTGGTGATATTGGAATGTTACTACTAATAAAATGGAAAGTTAACAATCGGAAAGTCAAAGTCATCATGTTTATCGTACAATTTAACACTTAGTTCATGGCAATTTTTATGTAATCGGCTTCGTAGGTATAGAAAAACAAATCAGCAAGCAAAGGTCCACAGTTGGTACCCATATGGGGATGCCTATCGGTACCACTTGCTGATAAATTTCCCCTCCAAATTCAACAAAGATATTATCAATTAAAAAATCCAACATCTTGATTATCTTGATGGCGGTGAATTTATTTTTGGTCCTAGACAAATGTCCCTCACCGTGTGTAGGACGTAATAATTATAACGTCCTGGAGGTATATTCCCCAACCTTAGGCGGACAACTCTATTTACCGTTAGTTTGAATATGGATTTAGACTACTATCATTTTTATTCAGGAATCAAATGGTCCACAAATGGTGTTTTTCGTCAAATTTATTACACAATAAGGGGTAGTAAACGTTTTAAAAACTACACAGTTAACGGGTAAAAAATATGTGGGATTGTAATTAACATCTAACATGTCTCGATTTAGGTGAAAAGACATTGTGAATAATGTCTTTTAACCGAGCTTTTAACTTACCGTGGGGAATTTTAGTGTACAGGGTAGAAAGAGTCAAACGTTTGTATCTGGGACCTGAAACAAACCATAGACTGCAAACCATCAAGTAATTCTTTGGAATATTTTAATATTCACATTTGATTAATGCCACTACGAGAGTATATTTTGTCACATTATTTTTGAATACCCTCTTTCTATAGATGTCAATATTTTTGAAGGTGGTTTTGTGGAACAACGGGGTGAACCTGCTATAAAACGTTGCTCGTAGGGATTTTTATGTTGTTTAGCTATGCAAAATAACAGCGGCAGATCTGTATAGGTATCACCACATGGCGTACCAAATGAAATGAGTACAGATCTGTGATTAAATATAAATTCATCCTTACTTTAGAGTAGAGCGTTTATACGTAGCACTGTCAATTGGTACCGAAATTAACATCATTAAAAATAGATTTAGGCCTAGTGTTAATTAACAAACGTTGCATATAAATTCTTCGTTTAAGTAAACGACTGATAGACTTAGTCCAATATGAGAGAGTATCAGAGATAACATCTTCCCTCTTGGCCATGATCTAGCGTAGTCCTCTACGGCATCCATAATAAGTTTGACATTTTGATCCCATTAAAATATTTTCCGATCCCGATATTTGGGCCCTTTAGACAAAATCTCACGTAACTTATTATTCTGGACTAGATTCAAATCAACAGTGACTACATATCCAGCTGGTTGGTAAATGAAGGACGACGTAGAGCAAGAACAGGGTAGAGAGTTATCATATAATTCCTTAACATGTTAGATGTCATAATTGTCTAGTCTATTATTTATTGTGTAGAAATGTATTTCAAACATATCACTTATATGTGGAAGCAGACGTTACAGCAACAATAAAGCCTTCTTCAATAGAAGGCTTGAACTTGTCTTAACTTCGTACATCATATCAAGCCGTTCACGTAATACTCTGCATATTTCGGCACTAAGTTTGATTGGGTATAAGCCCAGCTTGTGATCCAATCAAATTCCTTCGTTAAAATATCATTACGATTTTCAAGCTCTTCTAGCTAAAATGTCTACATGTCACAATCGAGTGGCAATGTTCAGGGTTCGATCAATGTCAATGTTGTTGGAAATCATGGCTGACCAACAAAGAGTTCCGATTGACTTTTTTGGTTTTCTGTGAGTTTCTCAATTGAAAAAAACAACTTTTAACGACTGTAAACTTGTCTATTTCTTTTTCTGCGGAGGCTGACATATGTCTTTACAGTGTGTTATGTGCCACGACCACTTATTGGACAATGCCAATTACAATGTAGTCACGTGTAAAAACACCGAGCGTAAAAGTTTGGGAATTGTTCAGTATTGAAGCAACGATTAGATGTTGTAAAACTCGCGGCCGTTGCTTCAAGAACATGCAAGAAAGCAAGCATTTCAAACATAGAGTGAGCTATGGTTTACAACGGATCAGTTCTCTTCCATTCTTGTAAATATTTGTTGAATTGTCTATGATTTAAAATGTATTTATTCAGAATTCATTTATACAACGATGAATGGAATAATATAATAAATTGGATACAGTAACAAGCAACTTAATGCTTATATAAAACTGCTTCCAGAATAGGGTGATATGAATATAAATTTTAAAAGATGAGCTGGTAATGTAATAAAATAAAAGTTATTATCTATATTGGGGTTTTAGTTTAGGTTAAAGGTGGTATGAAGAAAGGGTGTTAAATAGGAAAATTAAATAAAAGAAGAAAAAGAAAAAAAAAAGAAGATTAAGATGGTGACATACATAGAGGGTGGGGGAGGGGTTGGATTGAGATTTGAATTAAAAAAAAAATTAAAAAAAGAAATTTGAGACGCAACGCCAGAAAACCACAAGAGCCTAACACACACCAAAAGCTAGCCAGGAATATTTTATTATAGTAGTTTTAAATGTTATTAAGTACGTATTTCTCACGTAGGGCTGGGTTACCTATGGATTGTGCAAAGAGGTTTAGAAGGTGATCAACATAGTAGTAAACATTTTTCGCATATACAAGATGTAATAGTGATTCGCACATTCATTTTGGAGATTTGAAGCGTTTTGTTAGAGCTATATATTTATCAACAACTACGAGTACAGACATATTTTTATTTTTAGGAAGGTGGTCAATCCCAAACAAAAGTGAGTGGATATTCTTGTATTGGTCGTCCAATGTATCGATAGTGAGTCTGCGTTGGTCAATAAAAAGGCGGCAATGAAAGAAATAATGTTCGCTAGATTCACATCTGTTTCCGCATAAACAGGACGGATCGTCAGATATATGCATGAGGTATTTATGATGATTTAGGTCAGATTTAGAGTTTCGTAATTTAGAATGAACAGTCTGGAACGACCTGTTTCCAAAATTAAAAAGGTCGTTGTATTTAGGTTTACCGTATGCTTTTCTGATTTGAAATTTGAAAGAAGAGATTGAATTTGAAATTTTGACGTTTTCACCAAGACGATTCCATTCTTGTACTGAAGATGGGAAAAAGGAATTTTGATAAAGATTAGATTTACAGTTAATACTCGTCAGGCTATTAGAATTTCTGAGTTGATATGGTTGACTTGACGCTATTGACAGGGGGACTAAGTCCAATAGAAACGAGGGTGTATGTAGATTGATAATTTTGAAAAATAAAACCATTTTATGTTCATAACGTCTTTTTAAAAGACTGGAAAATCCCGATTCAGTATAGAGTAAATTGTGAGAAGTACCACGAGGGAGGCCTGTAATGGTTCGAATGGCGTCTAAATGTAACGATTCTAGCTGATCACTTTTTTCTTTTGTACAGTTATTCCAGACACAATCAGCGTAGTCGAAAAGTGGTAAGATAAAAGATTTGAAGATAATTTCGAGAGTTTTGCGTTTTAGTCGATATTTTAGTGAACGAAAACAGTTAATGGTTTTGCTTATTTTAGTTATCATGTGGTTAATGTGGGTATCCCAAGTACAACTATTATTAAAATAAACGCCGAGATGTTTATGAGTGTTTGCATCAGTTAGAATAACATTATTGAAATTAAGTTTAAGAGAAGTAGGGGATAGTTTCCTGGAGAAGGTAAGGCTAGTGGTTTTGGAAGGATTAAATGTTACTTTCCATTTTAATGACCATTTGTAAATTGTTTCTAGATCGGCATTAAATTTATTTTGAGCAGAGACTTGATTATCTATTATTACAAATAATGAGGTATCGTCAGCGAATAGGCGTATATTAGATGAAATGTTATTTGTTAGGTCATTAATATAAAGGAGAAATAAAAGCGGACCAATTATCGACCCTTGCGGCACACCTGAAGAAACATTTCTTGTAAAAGATTTTTGGCCATTTAGGACGACACATTGCTCGCGATCCTGGAGATAATTTGTGATTAATTTATGGGTCTCATGACGGATACCATAGCTGTAAAGTTTATGTAGTAACCCGCGATGCCAAACTCTATCAAAAGCTTTACTAATATCGAAGAAGACAGATTTTACTTCATGTCCCTTATCAAGAGCCTTGCAAATATAATTGTACATTTCTAGAAGTTGATAAGTAGCTGAGTTGTTTGGAAGAAATCCGGATTGATGTGGGGTAATTATTTTGAGCCTAATGGTGAAGTTGAAAACATGATTATAAATAATTCTTTCAAAGACTTTACCTAAAGAACTAAGAAGAGAAATCGGTCTGTAGTTTGAACAGTCGTGGGCACATCCTTTTTTAAAGATGGGAACAACATTGGCAGATTTCCAACAATTTGGAAAGATACAGCAATCAGCTAGTATCGTAAAAAGGCGACTGAGTGGAATTGCCAGGGATTTGTGTAGTAATTTTAGAACAAAGTTGTTCACATTATCGTGTCCGCATGATTTTTTAGGGGTTAAAGTAGAAAGAGTATCTTCGACTAATTTGGGAGTAATTGTCAGGGAAGAAATTTCTATGGTAGATATCGGTAACTCTGGAAGGCCGTCTTGGTCTGAATCTAAAATCGTCTGGGAGACAAAATAATCGTTAATTGTCTATGTTTAATAAATCACATAGAAGCTAGTTAGATTCAGTCTTAATTTAATAAGACAGAAATAACCTGGTCACAATATCCACGTGAACTCATTTCTCGCCATTTTACGCCCTTTCCTTCAACCCCACCCGCCTCCCCAAAATTATAACAGTTGTCCTGTTTTAATATCGGCGTTATTTTTTCTGGGGTTTTTTTTTGTCAAGAGGCGGCATCAGAATTCTGGACGCGTTAAGGGTTTTGAATGAGATACTTTGGTAAACCAAAGTCCATCTTCGCGGATATGGATAAATGAAGAAGAACGTCTGCACTTTCATGAGTCAGGTATTGTTTCGAAATTTCTTTAAATAATTGTATTCCAGCAGTGCATATAAAATAAACAGATCTTATTCTAGAAAGAAATAGTACTTTATCGTTGTATGATGTTTTAATCGGAATATTTAGAAATGAGTCAAGGTCATGGGATTGTTTTGCATACTTTCCAATAGATTTCGACATTTCAGTGTCTGATGTTGCTTTAAACTCAGTAAACACAGGTTCTGTGGATACTTTCAATGAATTACTGTAACGATTAATTTTGTCATTAAATTGCCACCAAACTTATTATATACACTGGGAAATATTTATCAGTGTTAATAATAGTTAAAATCGAAGTGAATGTGAATAAGACAATGACTACAGAGTAACATCTGGCAATATTATGCGAGTCAAGATATCGAGCCTTTGATAACATTCAAACCAGTTCTTATTCGTCCGCATTGATTACAATTTGTATTTTACACTCAAACTCAACCCAACAGTATTCACGAAAATAAAGGCCTTCTAACAAATTAATGTTCACATCGCATCTCAACAAAAGATAGTAAATGCATCAGGAGAAGAAAACAAAAGCCAATATGAATGATTAGTAATATTATTAGTGTGGAGTCCAACAGAGAAGTCAAATCTCATTCAAATTCACCATAAGTTAAAGTTTACCATTTTTGACGACAATTTAAATACATACTCAAATATCTTGTCGACTAGACTGTCCAATCCCTTGAAATTGCTGAAAAACTTATTGATGATAACATAGGGTATTTTTTAGTTAACATAGAAAAGTGGGACGAAGTAGTCAACTGGTAGAATCAGCGGGGGTATTGAAGTCATTTACAGTAAAGATCTCCAATCTCCATCTTAGTATCAAATTAACCAGGATGACCCAATCAATGTTTTAGGCCATAGAATTTAGACTCCCACGAATCTCGCTTCGTCGCCGCACTCAACCCCCACACAATAATCCTGTTTTTAGAGAACAGTTTTATGGGGTTTTTCGACAATGGTTTTGCAAGATTGGTATTTGGAGATTTGTATTTGGAAATTTGTGGTTTGAGATTTGTTTTCGATTGCATATTTCTGATGAAATGTAAATGTATTTGTTTGATTTTATGAATTAAGAACCCTGAATAAAGTGTTATCGGGTTTTCATACAATTCAGAGGTGGAAAACCCACGAAGTTTTCAATTAAAATTGAAACATATTATTTTCCGGAAATAGTTTGTGTCGAATGAGCGCTAAACTCTTTAAATTGAAGGATATATTGTATGCCTTCCTTATCCAAAAAAGGGCGTGGCACTGTTACTCTTAAACATGTATGGGGATTACTAAACTGAGCAATTTATCAAGGGGTATCTCGAACAAAACAAACATGACATGACAATGCTAAACTAACGTCGAAAGAAGTTAAAGGCACCATGAAATTTGATCAAATAATAATAAACTACTAAAATGTATGTCTAAAAAAAATCCAGTCCCTTATAATAAGTAATTTAATCTTATATTGTAAATACAATGAAATTAAATGGGGTTTAACGTCCTACCTTTCTGCTCCGACTGGGCTAATGAGGACGGAAATACGCCATACAGTGGCCGAGGGAAATTTTGCCCGGGCAGCGGCACTACGGTCTACTCTTATATCGAATTCCAACCGCCAGGGATCTTTAACGTGCATGCCAATGTATACACGGTTTTCGTCCCATCCGAACGACTAGTCAATGTTCAGCACACTGTATGGCGTATATTCGTCTTCATTATCCCAGTCGGAGCATATCAGTAGAACGCTTAATTCCATTTCATTTCATTTGGACACCAAAATCATATCAAATATGATCAATTCATATTTTATTAAAATTTCAGCCACTTATTAGAAACTCAGTTAAAACTGTATTGATATTTTTCTATTCATCTATCTATGGCATGGCCTAATACCAATCTTGTTGTAACTGAATAAGATATCCCAATGTTTATTTTGGACAACAAATTGTGCTATTTTACAATATTCCAAACACTTGATGATACAAATTTCATCTTTTAAACACACTTAATTTTTAAAAAATGGAAAAAATCAACTGAATGATTTGGAAAGTCTAACGTAAACCTTTTCAAATGTGACTTGGATTTTAAAATGTCTTCGAATCCTCTGGATAAGTAAAATAGGATGTAAGTGATAATTTGCACAACAGGTAGGACACTTAAACATCAAGTACTTAAAATAGGGTTATTATTTTTTTCTGGAGCTGCCAAGCCAGCAAGAGTGTTATTTCCCGTTAACTCAGGCTACAAACTATTTTCTAGAACGGGAAAAAGCAAATCAGAGGCTAAGAGAAAGCAAGTAACTGCATGGAAATGACAATAAATTGATATTGCAAACTTACGCAACATAGCAGCATGTTAAAATAGTCGGCTCCAGCATATACTCGCACCACAAGCCTGTATAAATCACAACATAATGGCAAATTAATGAATAAAGCTGGTGGCAGCTGTTCCAATCCAATGGTTTAGCCTAGCGATCCCGGGCTCATTTGGAATTCGGAATAGATTTTGCTCATTTATTTATATTCTAATAAAAGTTGAAAATTCTAATCTTTGGGCCACCATTCATATGAATGAATGTTATTGGGAACAAATTTTAAACCATTTGATTTTAATCATATTAGTTGACTGGAGACTTATGGAAGCGTATTACGAGCCAAAAAATGTTTGAAAGAATCTTAAGACCTAATTAGGAGATACTAAGTCCCGATGAGGACTTATTCTCAATTCTCACCTAATTGGGACATTAGTATCTCCTAATTAGGACATACCATCTCCTAATTAGGACATAATATCTCCCAGGGAAAGGTAGATTAGCATATATATTAAAGAAAGCCTTAAATATTCAACTCTTCAAGCGCGATATGTCCGCTTCTACTCCATCTTCTCATAGTAATATCCAACAAGCAATTCTCAAGTGGTACCCCCCCCCCCCCCGTGTCCCCAAGCAATCAGTTTCGACGGGCACTTTTGCCGGATCCCATTTCCTAAATATTTTCTCCGCGATGTAAATATTTTCTCCGCGGACTAACATAATATAGTTTAATTTTATTTCAATTAATCTTGAAGTCTATTTTGATCTTATCAAGATTAGTTTTGAAAGTGTCGTGTATATCGTGTATATCTCAGCCTAATACTTTCAGTGGTAATGACTATCTGTCTTTCTGTTTCAGGATAATTCCAATTTTATAAGTATAACATGTGTACCTTGGGCAATGCTACTAGAAGGAAGATCTTCTGGAGAAATCTTAATTTGTGATGAAAAATAGCAAACCCTTCTTTCATCATCTTGCCTGAGCAGCCTTTGCTACACATTAAACGCAAAAATTATGTTGCAACAATATTGAGACAGACTGCAAAACCTATGGTCAACCAAGATGACCTTGCGATACAAGGCTTGGTCGGAGATTTAAAATGTGATTGGGTATCTGAAAGTGAAGCATATATAACATATATGCGAGCTGCACTGTTGATCAGCCACCAAGAAGATATCTATCATGCTCATATTATGATGAACTATAAGAATAAACTAATATCTAAACATGTCTCAGATTTTCTGTGTTTTGTGTACATTTCCAGATATCTTGAATAGTACCATTATTAATTTATATTTTGAATAATGAAATTTGTACTCTTTATAGGCCAATTTTAAACTAAGGGCTTTATGTTAAAAAAATAATCATTTAAATTAATGTGAACTTATTGCCCACACACCCACACCCACACCTGCTACAACCACCCACCTCTCCATAAATCAAAAAGTTGTCCAGGGGCATCATATACACTTCTTTAGAGTTGGACAGTCCTAGAAATTTAGGTTTGATTAATATAACATAATCATCAATTATGTCAACATAATGACCCCCAACACCTAATTGTAGACATTTGACCCCCTATATCTCGAAAACGCCCCCATCAAACGCCTGATCACCACGTAGATTCGCAATCGACTCAAAAACTTGTTATAAAGAAACAAAAAATGGGGGAAACTTCTTACTTCATGCATAATACCAGAATAAGATGTTAGTATTCTGCAGCCAAGAAAAAAAACAACTATATAAGCAGTAGTCGATACTCTATTCTGCGCAGGGGCCATGCTAATCTTCTCTGTATCGTTCCAATTTCGGTTTATTCCCGGGAAGGAGCAGTTAGTGACCGTAACGGATTAAAGAGGGTCGTTTTCGACGACTTAACGGGAACCAGCCTCTAAGGATTAAAATGGATTTTAAAAAGTAACAATGGTGTTATAGAGTGTTATGATAAGAATTTACCCTCTCATAATCCCCACTGTAACTAATTAACCAACATTTTAGCATCAGTGGTGGGATAAGAAATAAAAACATAACTATACTATAACAAAAATCCATTTAATTTCTTCAAAAAAATAAAAAAAAACATAACTATACTATTAAAAAAAATAATTTCGTCAAATAAATAAAAAAACATAACTATACTATAACAAACACTCCGCCAAATAAGATATTAAAACAACTATAAATATAACAAAAATCAGTTCAGTTTCGCCAAATAAGACACCCTGTCTTAAAGCTGAACTCCGGTTACAAAAATACCGAAATAATTAAATAAAAAACAGTTAACGCCTCCAGCCGCCATACTTGTATAACAAAAAAACCTAACATCAATAAATTTAGCACTGTCAAACACTCTCCAATGAGAGCCGCCCCGAAAAAATGTAGTTGTGTCCCTTTTCCTGGGCTAAATACAATCGAGCATCGCCATGATGAAATCCTGCTGACATGTGAAAATCTAATCTAATCTGTTTATTGCATAGTATTAGTTATAATTACACTGGACATTATGCTGCGATAACTTTTGGGGTGATTTACATATATGTGTAAGATATTTACAAGAAGGCGTGGAAATAATAATATGAATATGACAACAGTTTGTGATGGTGATTTGTTTATAGTTAATTTCAGTTCGGGGTAAGCCATCTATCTTTTTGCATCTTTTGATTTAGAGTAAAGATTAGGTTATATTGCAGTAGACGTAGTTTATGTAAATATTACAGACTTACCTCATCAGACATTTTGCGATCTTCAATAATTTCGTATACTGTTGGGAAAAATAGAACAATCAGTGAAGCGTAAGCTGTGTAAGAATAAAACCGGATGTTTTCACCTCGCTGACAACAGACAAACCGGAAGTGAGAGCGGTTTACCTTTCCACGTATACGCCTCCTTTTCCGCCATTTTGTTTGATAACTTTCAAACAAGTATGGCGGCTGGAGGCTTTACCTTTTTTTATTTAATTATTTCGATATTTTTGTAACCGGAGTTCAGCTTTAATACTCGAATAAAGTCAATTCATGAACCTCGTGTCTTCGTTTCAATTCCTGGAGCCTTCTTTGAATTTGGGCATATTTGTATCTTTTCTTTGGTGGTTCCTGCCCCCCCCCCCCAGCATATAGAACTGTTCTTATCTCGTTAATATTTTGTTCCTGTTGCAAAAATGTTATCAATTCAAAAACATTCGGGTGGGCTTTTCCGACTAGCTTCTTGATCCTTGAATGCCACCCTTCCAGGGTGTTGTCTGTTCTGTGTTCCTCTGTATCGTAGTGGTTCCACTGGTAAGTAGCAAATTATCCCTCGAACCATTGATTTGTAACATATCGGCCAATTCGGTTATTTTTGGATTGGCTGGCATTTCTGCTATACAATGTGAAAGTATGCATCTTCAACCTGGGTGAACACTACTTGGGTGATTTGATGATAGTTGTCAATTGGTGAATAAAATTCAGAGTAAACATAAATTCAAAAAATCTTTAACACCGTTAATTGAGTACTTATAACAACATGTCTCTCTTCAAACGAAAGATACATGTATAACATAATTACAGTACAAAAAATTAAATAAATACAATATTTATAAAAACAATATCAAACTCATATTTTCAACAAATATCAAGCTAGGTTAGATATTTAAATATATGTTAGAAATATAGGAGAGCAAACGTTTTTTATGCACATTACTTGTTTGCCAAATATAGAAATTCCCCTAGATAAATTAGTTCATTAATTTTATCGGTATTGAATGAACTTAAGAATACTGGGTTTGGTAAAAAGAAAATATTTCTTTATGTATTTAGTCCTAAGATCCGTATATAGTGGGCATATTAAAATAAAATGATACTCATCTTCAATATCTTCTAAATTGCAGTTTGTAAAAATTCTATCGCATCTTTTAATTTTATTATATCTTCCCTTTTCGGTGTTAAGATTATGGCTTGAGAGTCTTATTTTAGTTAGTTCTTTAAGGTATTTGATATTAATTTGTTTTGTTAGATAATATTGTAAGGAAAATGTATCAATGATGTGTTGATAGATAACCCCCTTAGATGATTGTCTTATTTGCCCGTCGCACTCTTGTTTAAATATGTCGAGTAGTTTCCCTTTAATGATTAAGCTATCGGATTTACGAATCGTACTGTTACGGGCATATTCAAAATAAAAATATTTTATAAATTCTTGATGTAATAAATATGAATATTTTCTCTTATGTAAATTATGTATATAGATTCATCTATAAATTATTCGCTTCTATTGTGATTTTTAAATAAATAATATTTAAATTCTGTATTTTATTTCTTAATTGAATAATTGTATCAATAAGCAATCCTTTGGGTCGGCCCGTGAGGCAACATAAATATTAGTCCGAGTACACGTGGTCTTCCAACATAAATTGAATGGCCCGTGAGGCAACATAAATATTGGTCCGAGTGTTCCTTCAACATAAATTGAATGGCCCGTGAGGCAACATAAATATTGGTCCGAATGGTCTTCCAACATAAATTGAATGGCCCACGAGGCAACATAAATATTGGTCCGAGTGGTCTTTTGGGTTGGTCACAGTGGCCCTTTGGGTTGGTCCGAGTCAGTGCCGGATCTATGGGAGGCAAAGTGGGACAAATGTCCCGGGCCCCCCACATTTAGGGGCCCCCACAATTCTGGGTCATACTATTATTTTATCACAGACTGAGCTTACCAGTACCTGGGCTGAGGGGCGAGGATTGGGGCCCTGAGCAAGAAGGGCTATTGGGGGCCCCGGGATTGGTAGGTACCAACAGATTTCCGGGGGGGGGGGGGGCAGAGATCGGTTAGGCCCTAAATTTAACTAAATTACATAACTTAGAAGTTCTACCAATCAATCGGTCCTAACCAGTTCCGGGGACCCCATCCCGCGATGTGATTGTTGGGGCCCAACCAGTCCTGGGAAATTAACAGACAACGGAGTTTAATGTTTTTTGTCACCTAAAATAATTTCACTAAAATAAAGTAAATGAAAACATCATGAGCGATAGGTATATGTTTAAAATACTCGAATTGTCAACTTGTCAACGAATTCGAAACTTCAATGAAATCGCTGTTTAAATTGTCTCAGATGCACTGAAATTAATCCTAATTTAAAAAAAATCCTGGAGGAAAACACCCCAGGCACTCAAGACGGCGAAATATATATAGTAGTACGACCTGCCGCCAGTACGAACAATTTGAACAAACAACATTTGGGCCCCCCCCCCCCCCCCACTGTTGGCATGCCCCCCCCCCCACAAGGTTAATCCGGCCCTGGTCCGAGTCTCCGTTTTGGACCGAGTGGTCTTGGTCCGAGTGGTCCTTCAAAGCATAGAACTAAATATTTGTTTTGTTCAAAGTTATCGGGTTTTTTCGGGTCCCCTTTTGGATGCAGACCACCATTAATTTCCCCATTGACTTCAATGTTAATTCTGGCCCCTTTGCCCACCCCCAACTTTTCCCAAACTGTTCGATGGGCTGAATGCTTTGAACTAAACTTTGTATGAGGTTGACCACCAAAATATTTACCAAAACCTGGCAGAACATATTAATTCAAACGCTATTCACCCATTCTAGACCAAAAAAATTAACAAAAATAGGCATACTAAGGGGATAAAAGTTTAATGGTGGCCTGCATCCTTTTACACTTAAGAGTTACATCCCCCTGGAATCCAGGAGGCGTTTATCAGATAACATCATGATCGTGGCTATTAATCAGGTGTAATGATGAACAAACCCATTTATTTGTAATTAGTTGTATTTATTTCCAAATTAACATGACATTGGTGGCTGCTACCAGTCGATTTTTCCGTCTCTATATTTTGAGCCCAGAGGCTTTTATTGTTTGTATAGTTCTGCTGGTACTTTACAATTCATTGACACATGTCAAGCCGATTTGGCAAGTTGTTCAAAAAGCAAAAGTAAAATTACAACTCAAATGGCAAGGACAAAAAAGCGTTGCTAACATTGATGGTGACCCGCCTGATGACAAGACCAAGGCATCCTGGCAACTTCGTAGAGAGAATGTTGCAATTTATGCCATTCAAGGCAGACGACCGCATATGGAGGATCGTTTTAACGTTGTCAATGATTTTGAACATACCAATACTTCTATTTATGGTATTTTTGATGGACATGGAGGAGAGGTAATTTTTGTTTTGGATTTATTTAAAGAATCTGAATCGCTAATGTTTGGGACCTAGAAATTGACACAAATTGGTCGCAACACATATAATAATGTACCGGTAATATAAATGTATATAAACTGATTTACATTCAATCGATAACGTTTTTACTCTAATTTCAAATCATTTATGTTCGTTGAAATATGGCAGAAGTCTCAATCGAATATAGCAATTTCTAGCGTCTGGTTATAATTTAAAGTTATTCCAGTCTACACCGATAGTATTTATTGCGCATGCTCTCCAGTAGATAACAAACCTCATCTGTCCACGCTCCATATTTTGAGATAAGAGATTATCCTTTATAGTTTTACGTGGCAAATGTCAACGTGAAATGATGCTCATTGAAGGACCGAAGTCCGTTACCTGTACTCAAAATCCTCCCGAATTTTCGACATCGAAAACACGAGTTATTGGCCTATTTAAATCAACATTGATGATGTAAACTTACCAGAAAAAGATCTGCTTCTGATATCCGATATTAAGACAAAATATTTTTTTTAACACTGGTACATGAATCGTGTACCATTAAGGCATTATGCGCTTCAGCCCCAGTTGTAATAAGGGACATTGCACCAAATCAAACGGTCTATATGTAGAGTGGAATAATTAGACGCTAGAAATTTGCACTCGATTTGAGACTACATGACATGGCTTATTTCGCCGAACATAACTGATTTGGAATGGGAGTAAAAACGGAAACAATTGAATGTAAATCATTACAGTATCATTTTAAATTGAGGCCAGGCATCGATATTTCCACGCACATGCGCACGGCGTGCGCAGGCACATTTGTTTTGAAAAAAAACAATTTGCAGGCACATTTTTAAAAAAAAAGAAAAAAAAATTATTATAAATTATTACTACCGTTACGTCAATCATGTTAAAAAAAAGGGATTTAATGAACTTGTTTGAAGCCGCACAATCATACTATATACCTGGCAATTGAATACTGTCCTTTTGAATGACCTGCAGGCACATTTTCAAGTGTGTGCGCAGGCACACTCAACTTTTATACATAGAGTATAGAGCCCTTATTGAGGCGTTTTATAAGCCATTACTAGGATGCCATCTTGAAAAGCTGTCTGTCATTAAATGAATTCATTCCGCAAACCTCAGTTGACTCTGATTTTTATACAACCCTGCAATGAAAGCTCTACACACTATTCGAACGATGCCATTTTGAAAATTTCTTTCTTGCAGCAAGTTTTAATAATAAGTAATCTGGTAGCCGTATCAAAACTGTATGGGTTTAGCTATCATTGACCGTATTTGTAGCAATATTGTCATTGCGACATTGTTTTAAATTTATAGGCAAGGAATAGAGAAATGATTGATTAATATCTCTTGCAAGTTAGTAGATTCACATATGTAGTAGGGTGTACTAAAGTCAACTTAGTGTATAAGTGACAGGTTGACACATAAAAAGAGTTATATAGAGCCAAAACATGTGTCAATAAAATACCATGAGATTTCAGGTGCTTGGAAATTTACCTATTGCGTCGACGATTGGCTTAATTTAACCAATCATATCGGAGCTCGAATTTCTCCATTTTTTGCGAGAATCTAAGAGGATTCTCATACATGCAATCTGCATGAATTCTCCGATGTCTAAAAAAGAAAATTGTATTTTTTGTGTTAATCTAAAATCAAAATACAGCAACAATGATTTGATAAAAATAAAACAATCGGATGGAATCTTGGGTAAACACTTAAATAGTGTAAAAAGTAATTGAATGCATAAATACTCTACCGTACTTCTAAAAGATGTCACTTTCTCTTGTTCAGGGAATTTTCCACACAATCTATTACATAACAAAGACACCGCTCAGCCAGAAACTCTTCAAAATTATAAGTTAGAGGTAAACAGTAAAACCAAAATACATCAATTATTTTTTTTTATTATACATGTGGTATGCTATAAAGTAAGTCGTACATTTGATTCAAAACACCCTGACTGCCATTCAATAGTCTGAATCAACAATTTTTCAAGATTTTTTTTTTTACAAACTTTACGCAAATCTGCATAGTTTCGCAGCGTAAGCTTTTGCAAGAATCCTTGCGTGAATTAGATTCGGAGGTTCGTGTCAATTTCTAGCCCTGCATATCGTTAATTAATTGCACAGGTTCAGGGTTCTGAACACACTTGGTTGTGCATGATATCCATGAGTCCTATAAAAGATTTATGGTAAGCTTTTAAGACACCTTCATTAGATTCCTGAGAGGTTCCACCTGAGTTCCTTATGTCCTAGACAGCAGCTTAATTCTAGAAGGGAAAAAATGTAGAAGTTTCTATTCAGTAGACTCACCCAAATCGAGTCTGACTGGCTAGGGTTGACTTTAGTTAGTATGTAATCTGTACTATGCTTGTAACCTGCTATGCTATATAAAATGTAAAAACAAACTGTTGCATTGTTATAACTACTATGAAGACAAACGTCTTAAAGCTGAATTTTGATTACAAAACCATAGAAATAATTAAAAAAATTAAAAACGAAACACCATGAAAGACCGCCATACTTGTTTTCAATTTGTAGAACAACAATGGCGATCGCTTTGGGCAAACAAACCCCTAGACAGGCCACACCCACTTCCAGTAAATGCTGTATCAAGCAAGGTGTCCACATCCGGTTACCTGCCAAGTAACAATTACCTGTTGACTGATTGAAGTTTTTTTTTTACTATGAGCTCACAGAAAATATTATTGCTACATTATTGTGTCCGATCAGGTACATATAAGTATACTAATTAGACGAAATAAATCAGCCACGATGTACTTTTGCTCTAAGTCTAAAGAAAAGAAGAGAAACTTCCTTACCCCAAACAATAACAAATCTACCAGAACCAACCAATAAATTCTATCTTATTTCGGGACATGTTTTGTACAATAGGGTAGAACACAAAATATATCCAAAGCAGCAATAAAACTGTAGTTCTATCCATCAAATAAGTATGTTTTCACTTTCAATTGTTGTTGGGGGATTAAGTGGGTAAGGCACTGTTCAATCCCTGCATTGGCCCAGAAAGTTCATCTCGATTTTCTGGCGTCAGTGGTGCAGAACTGAAAAACCGAGGTTCCGTGTACATTGGCTTGCATGTCAAAGATCCCTTGGCAGTTGTAATTCGATATAAGAGTAGGCCGTAGAGCTGCTGTCCTGACAAAATTTCCTGCATAGCAAACTGTATGGCGTATGCCCGTCTTCCATTAGTGCAGGTTAGGTGCAGAAGAGTAGGACATTAAACTCCATTTCATTTCAATTATTGTTATAATGGTGATCAAGGGACATAACTTATATTTTAATGGACATTACAATAGGATGCAGACCACCATTAATTTTCCCATTGACTTCAATGTTAATTCTGGCCTCTTTGCCCACCCCCAACTTTTCCCTAAACTTTCGTTAGACTGAATGCTTTTCACTACATACAGAGGAACAAATGGCCATGTCTTTGCACTAAAATTTGTATGAGGTTGACCACCAAAATTTTGAGATACACAAACTCGAAGAAGCATACCCAAAATGTAACTAGTTGCCGTACATATCACCGTAGACAACTCAGTTATCCTTCTGCCCAAAAATCATGAATATTTACCAAAACCTGACAGAAAATATTACTTCAAACCCTCTTTAACCATTTTAGACCAAAAAATCAACAAAAATGGGCATCCAAAAGGGGAGAAAAGAGATGGAGAGAGAATTGCTATAAATAGATGAACTACAATTTGTGGGAACCGAGATGGTGAAATTTAATAGTGGTCTGCCTCCTAAAAAAGGGACATTACTAATCCTTTGTATAAGTTATGACCCTTGATCGCTAGGGTGTCAAACTTTTCAAACGGGGTAAATTTCTCGTAAATTTGAATAATTTCAATTGATACTTGTTTCGCTATTAATAAGTTGCAAGTGACAGTAACATTTTCTGCTAAGGGTGTAGGCATTTATTAGATCAATGCCTTGATGGAATTCGAAGATGAGCATTTTCTGCTGAGGTTAAGCAGAGATAAGCAATCTGATTGGTTGATGCTTTGGGGCACGACAACTTTGGTTAAAATGAAGTGAGAGCGATGAAATCAGAATATAGATTCATTTTATCATTACCTTTATTTTGTTCGATGGTGCAAATTTTCTGCTTTTGCAGCGATAAGCAATTTGATTGGTCAAGACCTTGGAACATTACAACTCTGCTCTTTATTGGGAGAATGTTTAAACTGAATGTTCATTAGGTGAATGTCTTGACTGAGTTCAATGATTAACAATTTGAGCTAAAGCTAAGCAAAGCTAATCAATTTCATTTGTCAATGCTTTGGGAAGAGTTATTCTTGATACTATCTGATAGAGAGTGATAAAAATTAGTGTATGATGGCTCGATTTTTTTGAAAAAAATAAATGTGCGATTAATTAAAATGTGTTATCTATTTAAACAGATTTTTAAATCGGATAATAAATTATATCACTGTTACACTGTAATGAAGGTTGAGTTCGAAATTTGTATAAAACGGATCAAAACTGTCGAATAAAATGGCCGCCGTTTGAACACGAACAGTATAAAAATATGGTATATCAATTTAGTGGACCCTGTATAGGTCATAATTTTAATCTGATTTTAAAGAAATTTGACAAGCATGTTTTTAACCCAAAGTTCTTGGTTCCTTTTGACATTTGTGCATATCGAATCGTAACTTCCTGATTTATGGCCCCTGATTGTACGAAAGATCGCATTTTTAGCTTGTGGTCCCTCTACAGATCACACTCACAATTATTATTTGATTTAAAAATCTGTTTGATTACACCATTGCCTCGAATGAAGGTTGAGTTCTAAATTCGTAAAAAAACGAACCAAAACTATCGGACAAAATGTCCGCCGCTTGTATGCGAATAGTGTAAAAATATGGTATCTCAAGGTTTTAAACCCTGTAGAGGTCACAATTTTAATCTGATTTTGATGAGACTTGAATTACATGTTTATAACCCAAAGATCTGGGTTCCTTCCGATATTCGTGCATATCGGATCATTCGTAACTTCTTGAATGATGGCCTTGATTGTACGAAAAATCATGTTTTAGCTTGTGGTACATTGTTAAGTCATGATTTTTATCTGATTTAAAAAGAACGTGTGAATATATCACCGTTACACTCTAAGATCTTGGGTCTTTTAGAAAATGACGTATATCCGAACGTAACTTCCTGAATAATGTCCCCTGATGTGTTTGAGAAATTGCATTTTTAGCTTCTGGATTCTCTATAATAAGAGGTCACAATTTTTTTTCTGATTTTAAAAACTGTTAAAATATACCACCATTCCACTATAATAATGGTTGAATACGAAGTTTGGGAAAATTGAATTGAAACTGTTAAACAAAATGACTGGAAATTGTGTAAAATTATGTTATGGGTCCTCTAGGCGAGAGGTCACAATTCTTTTCTGATTTTGATGAAACTTAAGACATATTTTTATATCCGTAGGATCTCTGTTCCTTTTGATATTTGCTCATTTCACTTCAGACCATAATTTTCGGGGACATTTCCCCCCGATTGTCCAAAAATTGCCTTTGTTTTTAGTTTGTTCTCTATACATCTATTGCAAAATGTAGGCGTATCCTGTCTGGCAGCTGTTGGTTAAAAAAAGAATAGCAAGTGTTGGTATTTTTGATGAATGTGGGAAAGAATGATCAATTAATATGAGGTTTAGTTACATGTATCAAGGGATTTTTTGTTGGGCAGAATATATTCTTATTTCAGTAAATTTCTATTTCAGTTTGCAGCTGATTTTACAGAGAAGACATTATTTAAATGTTTAATGGTGCGATTATTAAAAATAGCGTTAGGTGAAGAACCAGAAGATATATCTGGTATGATTACAGAGGAAATGCTTGAAGTGGATAAAGAATTATTACAATTAGCTAAAGCTAACCTAGAAATTTCAGGTGAATATTAAATTTTGTGTAAATGGCTTTCAAATTTTACAGGCAGAGTCAAAGATATAATGTATGTGTAATATAAACCTTTTACTTTATAAGTTTACAGCATATGCACCAAACTAGAAGATGTCAGTTTTTTTCTTAGAAAAATTGATAGAGCAGCACACCAGTGGTCATGAGTTAGCAATCTAGAGTGTCCTCAAGATTTTCTGATAGTATCCTTACGAGAAAATCTTTAATGATGATCTTATGAAGACTATGTACTGTACCTTAAGTGTAATACATATTGTTTTAAAAACTTACCATGATTCAGTTCAACCTGAAACTATTCAATAGCTATTAAATTTGTAGTTCTCTCCAACCCATCCTACAGTCTATATACAAGCAAAAGGACAATAGAATCCTTTTACAGATTTACAATTTTATCCCTTTAATAACAATTCTAAATATTAATCAGTTTTATAAAGCTTCATGAATAAAAGATTCAATCCCGATAATGTTTTTGAGAATAAAACTCTTTAATTTTGTGTTAAAATCCATTAAGATCCCCTACCTTAGGGCCGAGCAACTAACTCAATATATCATATGTGATACGTTTTCAAACAACTTAAACCCACAGTCTTCATCTTGAAATGGAGTTTGGTGTCCCAAACTGTATTATGCAGTGATTTGATAAAAACAGAGTTTTAATTTATAAAAATAATGTGTCGGTGAAATTTACCTTTTGTTATCAAGTACAGCACATGGAACATTCACCGTGTAGACCTCTAAAGGAACGGGAATCGATTATCGGGTCACCCAACGAAAGAATTGACCCGAAATCTTAAAAGGGTTACGTGTCCGGATAAGCTGTTTTAACGCTCACGTCCAAACGACTCAATATTTTGAGCAGAAATTTTGATCCAGAGTACATGTATATGCACCAGTCTTCTATAGTTTGGCTATTAAATTTCATACGTACTCGGACTTTTATGTTTGAGGCTCTGTTCTATTCAGGACAGTCCCTTTAAACATTGTATCAAATTACTCATTCTGTTTTCACTGACCTTAACTGTACTGTGGAAGTAAGTATCTCTATACCAGTAATTGTGACTGACAAGTTAAATACTAACAGAGGTGGACATTTAAAAAATAATCAAGGACAATAACTCAATAAAAGTAATTATCATCTTCATAGCTATGTATTAAAATCCAGTTAATTGAATGATTTCTTAATCAATAAATGGCTTTAACATGTCTTTTCAAATTGATCAAGGGTGATAACTCAATGGGATTCTTCGTCTCGGGAATATAAGCCCTGTGTATAAATTTAGAGTAAATCAGATGACATCTTTATCCTCTAGTCTAGAGCATGCAAAAGATTTTTTAAATTGATCAACTGGTTGTAACTTCAATCATTAATTTATAAAGGATTAAATATAGAATGTGATGGGACATTATATAAATAACATAATTGTTGGCTGTTTTGTTTATTTCCATTTATTATTTTTTGGGCGAAACGAAACATCAAATAATCCCCTCTTGGATTTATTATTAGGAATAAATAATTTTGTTCGTTCATTTCTGGATTTTAACGTTCACTTCCACCTAGGGTGATATCGTAGACAAGGAATAAATTATGACTTGATATAGGCTTTATATTGAACAATCAGTTATCAATTGACTATAATCATTAATCAAAGACAATTTATTAGTATTACTCAATGACACGGTTCAAGTTATCAGCCAGTTGGTTTGTTTATAGGATTCTGCCACATGGTTGTAGTTGACACTCAAGTTGCTCAACAACTGTTAAATCTATATGATACAATTAGAATTTTAAGATTTTCTTCGCCACATCTCAAAAAGAATCGCAAGTACCCCAAAACATTATTGCCAAGATCAAAATTTAAAAGCCACTTCCATTTTTTAACGCAAATTGCAACCGAGCACACTCCACTGGACATTTAGTTTTAGATTTCAGTCTGACTTAATACTTGTATGTTTCAGGCACGACAGCACTAGTTGCCTTAATAAAAAATGGAATCTTAACAGTGGCCAATGTTGGAGATTCACGGGGAGTTATCTGTGATAAAGAAGGAAAAATGATACCTTTATCTTTTGATCATAAACCACAGCAGGTATAAGTACAAATATAATGGAGTAACTACATTATAATCAATAGTAAGGGAGGTTATTCTGGACATAGGAATCCTGTTTTCAACTCCATTGCAGATTATTTTGGAAATTTTAACATTTTAAAGTGAATTGTTACACTCGACCAATTATCCTTATAATGTGATATAAATTCTGTCCGTTCTCTGTCACATTTTGCTTAAAAAAAAAGAAACTATGTTTCAAGCAGTAATGAGGCGAGATCAATGGTAAAAGTTTCATTCCCTGTAATATATAATCAGGGCTCAAAGTTCACGACAGCCATAGCGGCCATTGCTGTCGTAAGCATGGGAATGGCCAGCCGTTTGCTGTCGTTGAGTTCGGAAACAAATCAACATAATTGGCCGTAGAAATACCTTAAATTGCCGTCTATAGCTTACATATCGGAAGCCAAATAAAATGAAAAAGTTCATATTGTGTGAGATGCGTTTTTTCAAGAAAACTTTGGCTAGCTCAATACCTCCCACGACAATTGTCTTTTAAACCACGACTGTACTTGTTCTGTTTCTACGCTACATATGATTAATGTTACTAAAACTAGAACAAATTATCAAAGCAGAAATTGTATTTATTGGTAACCCAAAATAGAGATCGTCTGTGGCGCTAGAAAGTACGAGATCAAAATTTTGTACAAATGTAAGAGAAAAGATACTACTTTGATGCCATTTTCTAGGGTTTATGATTTTATTAAAATATTTTCAAATAAAGAAATACACAAGCTAAAACATATTCCGAAATATCGGCAAATATTTCAATTGGAATATAGTGTAAGAAGTTTTGTTATAGACGCGACGATAGCATCACGTCAAGCGCAATGTTTAGCAGACAATGTAACTCGGTATCATGGAGAAACAGTTTCTAACAAAAAAGTTTTGAAATATAAATTTGTGTTTTACCTTCATCTATAAGTCAAGTACAGAAGGCTTGTAAGACAGAAACTCGACTTCTGCAGGAAAAGAGTATCGACATATATGCAGTTAATGGATTACGCAATGACTTGTGGATATTGTCACATGTTGGGGAAGAGAATGAAGTTGTCAAGTAGACCATATATATGTATCCCGGTATACAACAATTCAAAAATAATTTTTAATGATTTGAACCAAGAGCGGATTCAAGTGTATCGCTTTATTGCATTATTTAAGTTTTCAACAGATTTTAGATAAATGCCTTTGATAATCTCAAAATTGCAAAAATGGCCTTGGTGTTGAAGCTCTTATTCACAGGAATATTTGTGACTATTTAGTAGAGAATTTACGGCTGACTTAAGCAATATACACGAAGATAATTAATTGGCAGTGGTTTCCATTTGTGGGCTACTGAACACGGTTAATTTTATTACACCCGACAGTTTACATCATGACACGCACGAAGTTTCGTTGTGACCCGGATTTATGATTTAGCACAAAGTATGCTATTTTTCCGGCGTGCAAAATGACCTACGGGTCTAATTCAGTTCTAGTCATTTTCCGGAGCAGTAAGTCCCGACCGGCATACACGGCCGACATGGAACCCATGTGTTGAACAAAATGGCCTCAGAGAGGCTTTGCTGTCTACAGCCAACTTTTAAAATGTAACCTTAGATACATATCAGCGAATTTTGAGCCTTTATATGTGTTATCGACTTCCATGAAATCAGGTAGCAATGGTCACTCAGTGTCTCAGTGTATAAGGTGGTAGCTTGATAACCAGGAGATCTCTGTACTGGTTGATATGAATGTAAATATATACCTTGACAGTTGGATTTAAAATAAGAGTAGGCGGTAGTGCCACTGTCTAGGCACATTTCCTTCATCATACTGGACAATCAAGAAAAATTCAAATTGTGGTTATAAAATATTTTCAACCCAGAATAAATCACTGATGGTGCCTCTCTGTAAATACAATCAACAATCACAATCAACCAGTCTACCTAAGAATGTGAAAAACTACTTCTGGACCAGTTTGCACAAATTGTCACCTTTTTGACAAAATCAAATAAATTGAAATAGGTCTAATGTCCTACTTTCCTGCACCAATGGGGCTAAAGAAGAGGGACCAATTTGCACAAATAAATTGAAATAGGGTTTAACTTCCTACTTTTCTGTACCAACAGTACTAATGGAGAGTATTATGTCTAATTTCATTGATTTTTCAGTTAAAAGAAAGGAAAAGAATTCGTCAAGCTGGTGGATTTATAAGTTTTAATGGAGTCTGGCGAGTTGCAGGTGTATTAGCTACCTCAAGAGCTTTAGGGGATTACCCATTAAAAGATAAAAATCTAGTCATAGCTGAACCAGATATATTAACATTTGATCTTAGTGACCTTCAACCTCAATTTATGATTTTGGCCACAGATGGATTGTGGGATTGTTTTAGTAGTGAGGAAGCGGTAGAATATATCAAAGAGAGGTTGAATGAACCTCATTTTGGTGCCAAGAGTTTGGTGTTGCAGGCATATTATCGTGGTTCTGTGGATAATATCACCGTTATGGTGGTGAATTTTAAATTAAAACAAGTATCTTCATTTGGTATGAACGATTGGTGATATTTGTGTGATTGTATCTTATATTTCTGAATTTATTGTGAAATCTATACATAGGATATGTAGACGTGAATCTCAGTAGAAATTTATGTGTGTACAGGCTACCGCTACGCATATAAATTATTGTTAAATCTTGACATTGTCTCATTCATAATTCATGTTCATCCAAATCTGAATTTCAGAATTGTCTATTCACAGTATTGATTGGCAAATGATTTAAAGATACTTTCCAACAAAAATATTATCGGGTGGTTATTTCCACTAACATTATGACCATTTTGGTATTTATGGAAAGTAGAGACAACAAATGTTACTAGAAAAATACTGGATTCCTTGAATTACACCCATGGAGCATGCTCAGGACAAAAATGTGAGGATGTCACTAAATGGCAGTCTGATGATTAAGGGCTGTTGACTCCAGTGACGTCATAGGTTTCACTGATAGCTTTGTCTGACCTCTTTGCATTAGGGAGCGCTTGATGTACAAACTTGATGGTAAGTGGATGTGGAAAAAATGAGAGGCTTAATTATAAACATTTAACTATAACAGTTTCCCAAATAAAAACCACAGAAAAAGACTTGGGCAGGGAATAACCCAATAATTTACTTAAGCTTCGATATATATGATGAATGAACAGTAATTAAAGCCGGCATATTTTGTATATTTGGGTATTTCCTTCGAAAGCAATGTTTGAGAGTGATTTGAAGCAAAGTTTTGATATTAATTAGTTTGAATATGTTTTTAGCCCAAATAGAACACTAAATCACCCAGTTTGTAGGTGGGAAGGTATCTTTATTTGCAATATATTTTGACTTGACTATATGCTATTGGTAGCCATGGTGACACCTACTTTATACTGATATATGAACCACACTATAGTGAAGTAGAGTAGTACTGTACAATTTTTTATTGGGGTATAAATTGAAATCAAATGGGGTCCTAAACTGGGCTAATAAAGACTGCATATGCCATAGTGTGCTATGACGGAAATTTTGACCGGCAGCGGCGTTACAGCCTTCTCTTATATTGAGTTCCAACTGCCAAGGGATCTTTTACATGTATGTACACGCCAATGTGTACATAGAACCTCAGTTTTCCATCCCATCAGAACGACTAGACAGCTGTCCTTGTCAGACCCCTCCGTCCTGTATCACTGACAAGTGGAAACCACGCCAGAAAATCTAGATGGATTTTCTTGGCCAATGCAGGGATCGACCACCTGACCTCTAGGCTGGCGAACCAGCGTCTTACCCACTACTGAAGTACAATCATGTGTAAGATGAAGGCTTGACTTCTGAAAAAAACTAGAATTATCCATGTTTTGTTTGATTGCTAACAATAAAAAGTCCATTGCCTTGTATTTTGTTTTTATACCCCACATTTTTATGTGGAGGTATTATGCTGTCGCCTCTGTTCGTCCCGATGTCTGTCCAGTCCACAATTGTTTGTGGACTCTCTACAGGTAACAATTCTTACCCGATTTTGACAAAACTTGAAATATAGGTTTATCTCCAAAAGATATCGGCTGCTTTCAATATTGGCATGTAACGGATCGAAACTTCATGGATAATGACCCCTGATTGTACGAAAAATCACGTTTTTAGCTTGTTGACCCTATAGAGGTCACAATTTTGAACCGATTTTGATGAAACTTGACATGCATGTTTATAACCCAAAGATCTTGGTTCTTTTCTATATTTGCCCCTATCAGAACATAATTTCCTGAATTATGGCCCCTGATTGTCCAAAAAATCACCTTATTTGGCCTTTGGTCCCTCTCGAGGTCACAATTATTGTCCGATTTAAAAAAAAACGTTTGATAATATCACTGTTACACCTAAGGAAGTTCGAATTTCGGAAAAAACGGACCAAAACTGCCATACAAAATGGTATACAATTAAAAAATGGTATACAAAATTGCCATACAAAATGGCCGCCGCTTGTACGCGAATACTGTTAAAAAATGGTATATCATAGTTGTAGACCCTGTAGCGGTCCCAATTTTAATTTGATTTAGATGAAACTTGAAATGCATGGTTATAACCCAAAGGTCTTGGTTCCTATCGATATTTGCACATATCGCATCGTAACTTCCTGAATTATGGCCCCTGGTTGTACTCAAAATCGCCTTTATTGTCCCCCCCCCCTTTTAAAGATGCTTTCCCGGATCGTGGATACCCATAGCTATAAGTAAGCTGTTGTTAGACGCAATGTCTGCCAACTTAACTTCATTGTGGGAGGGTCCATTTTTCAGAATGTATCCTTTATACTTACTGTACATTTACCATACTTACCGAGGCCTAAGTAAATTCTTAGTTATTTCTGTCTACTTCTTTTTAGACCTTTTAATCGCAGAGTCTTTTGTCGTTGACAACACTCAATGTCACCCAAACCGCCTAACCATTTGAGCAAGAAATAACAACTGCTCCCCGACCTAAGCTGGCAGACAATAAGCCAGCAAAACCTGTTGGGTTGCTAGTTAGTGATTCCCTGACAATATTGGCCAGTGCTTCTCCCATGGGCGTTTTTCGCGTAATCCAGTATTTTTCTAGTAATATTGGGTGTCTATACTCTCCATATATACCAAATTTGACATACTTTTTTTGGAAATAACCTCCCGATAAATACTTTGCTGGGAACCCAACTTTAAAGAAAGCAGGGGACTATTAAAATGGGTTCGTCCGTCCGTCTGTCCCACTCTTTGGGACAAAATAACTCCCTTCCTAATTGAGCTAGATTATTAAAACTTGGTGTAGATGTTTATTAGGTCAATGTCTTGGTGGTGTTCAAAGATGAGCATTTTCTGCTTAGGGTAAGCAGAGATAAGCAATTTGATTGGTTGATGCTTTGGGACACGATAACTATAGTTTCATTCCATCAATACCTTGATTTAGTTCGACAATGAGCATTTTCTGCTCAGGGTTAGCAAAGCGATAAGGAATTTGATTGGCTGAGACTTTGGAACACAATAACTCCCCTTCTAATTGAGCTAGAATGCTCAAACTTGGTGTAGGTGTTTATTAGGTCAATGCCTTGGTGGAGTTCGGAGATGAGCATTTTTTGCTTTGGGTAAGCCAAGATAAGCAATTTGATTGGTTGATGCTTTGGGACACGATAACTTTAGTTCTAATCAGTGCCGGACTGGGCCCACTTGCCAATGGCAAGTGGGCCTAAGCCGAAAAAAAAATGTGGGCCTAAGCCGAAAAAAAAATATGGGCCTTAGCCTCAAAGAAAAAAAGAAAAAAGTAAAAAAAAGAAAACGAAAAGGTAGTAAAAGAGGGGAGGAGAGGAAACAGGGAAACGGAAGGAAAGAAAAGTAGAAAGATAGATTTCGTTGAAAGAAACAAATTCTACCACCTGAAAATTAGGCATAAATTCATGCGTTTAACCTCAAGATGGTGACAACATTATAAATCGACAATCTTTCTTCAGTCACTCCCAGCTCTGGCCTGGGGTGCTTGGAAAATGGGTTTGCGGCTGTCTATTTTTCAAAATTTTATGGGGGGAGAACCCCCCCCCCCAAAAAAATTGTATACATAAATTCATGCGTTTAAGCTCAAGATGGTGACAGCATTATAAACCGCCAATCTTTCTTCAGTCACTCCCAGCTCTGGCCTGAGGTGCTTGGAAAATGGGTTTGCGGCTGTCTATTTTTCAAAAATTTATGGGGGGGGGACCCCCCTCGAGCGTTCGCGCCCGTGGCGCTCGTAGGCGGTCTTCGATCGCCATTTGCTCGTGGGCCTTTTCACAGGTATGGCAAGTGGGCCTTTGGCCCACCAGTCCGGCACTGGTTCTAATTAAGTGAGAGTGTATAGTTTCATTACATATCAATACCTTGACTAAGTTCGATAATGAGCATGTTCTGATCAGGGTAAACAAAGCGATAAGCAATTTGATTAGTCGTGACTTTTGAGCACAATAACTCTCCTTCTAATTGAGGTAGCATGTTCAAACTGATAGAGAGTGATGAAACTTTGTGTATAGTTTGATTGTACAATGCTTTTGAAAAATATAAATGTGTGTCATCTATTTATTTTTGGATTTTGGCGGGGGACATCAGCCTCACTGTTGGCTTGTTTAGCTTGTGGTCCCTTTGGAGGTCACAATTATTTTCCGATTTAAAAAAATGTTTGATTACATCATCGTTACACCTTAAGGAAGGTTTGAGTTCGAATTTGGGACAATTCAGACCAAAATTGACAGATAAAATTGCCGCCATTTGAAGGTGAATACTGTTAAAAAATGGTGTATCAAAGTTGTGGACCCAGTATAGGTCACAATTTTGATTCGATTTTGATGAAAATTAAAATGGATGGTTATAACCCAAAGATCTTGGTTCCTTTCGTTATTTGCACATATGGGATCCTAACTTCCTTAATTATGACCCCTGATTGTCTGAAAAATCCCCTATGGTCCCTCTGGATTGGCTTCGGATTCTTGAACTTTTAAGTAAGTGTGTCTATTCTTCTTGTTCAATCAAATTTACCACTTACGCACAGTAACATGACCATTTTGAAAACGAGAAGGCTGTAGACGCGTTTTCCAGTCATTTCGAATACTTTCTAGTAATTTGGAGTGGGTAGTAAATTATGTCAGTTGCGGCATAAAAACTGGTGAAAAATACCAACTCTATTAGTACGAAAACATGAACAAGTCGAACGATTTACTTTTGCCACATTTTTCATTTTACAAGACTCTTCACATTTTTTATCCAGATATCAGATGTATTAAAGACTTATATATATTTATCTATTTTTAATATATGAATGACCACTTTAAAAGAGTTCAAATTTACAATCTATATATTCCATATAACGATTTACTTTTGCAACGTTTTTCATTATATGACAGTTCACATTTTTTAACTATATCTAAGATAGTGAGATCTAGAATAAAGATAGAAGACTTTTTGAACTTGTAAAATTTATATACTTTTAATAAATGAATGACCATTTTAGTTCAAGTTTATTTACACCTAGTGCCTTATATTATACCAAAAAAAGCATAGGCGTAAAAGCTCGATGACAGTTAGGGGGCAGAATCCGAAATGCCCGAAAAAAATTCGAGTTTACAGACAGCAGCGAAAAGTTTAGAATATTTAATGGCTGCAACTTCAAAGTGGTCTAATATAGCCTAATAGGTGGCTGACTCGAATTCCAACCAATCGTTTAAAGTCCTCGAAGACAGGGCCGTTAGAAGAACATTTTCATACTATTTCAGCCGGTGAACAAAGCAACTTCAAAGTGGTCTAATATAGTCTAACTAAGGTGTCTGACTCGAATTCCAATCAATCGTTTACAGTCCTCGAAGACGGGACCGTTAGGAGAAAATTTTGAAAATTTAACTGCCGCGAACGCGTTTCCCTGCTATTTCAGTCGGTGAACAAAGCAGCTCCAAAGTGATCGAATATAACCTTATTAAAGTGACTGACTCGAATTCCAATCAATCGTTTACAGTCCACGAAGACGGGACCGTAAGGAGAAAATTTTGAAAATTCAACTGCCTGCTATTACAGCCAGTGAATACAGCAACTTCGATTTGGCCCAATAAAGCCTACCGGGCTGACACGAATTCCAAACAACCAATCAATCGTCGCGCGGTAGGAGGCCGCACCCTTCCGGAGAAAAATCTGAAAGTTTAATCACCGCAAATACGTTTTCTGCTATCCTAGCCCGAGTTTTACTGCTAGTTTCCTCTGTCGTTTTCCGGCCCGATGCCCGTTTTTCGGGCAATATACCTATTTTCGTGCAATACCGTTTTTTTAGGCATACCTACCTATCATATGAGAGCTTCGATATACAGGAACACAGTACTCAAGAACTGAGAAAGGCCATGTGTACGTGCTAGTTCAATTCAGATGGCGTACGTTATCATTTACTAGCCTGCTTTCTTTCCGCTTCCATATTATTAAATATATTCAAAACCCGACAGACGGCGCGACGCTTCCCGACAAATTGAGCATTCATTTCCCACAAGACCATAGCCTTCCCCGACAAGGCCATACCCCTACCCCACCCCATTTAAAAAAAAAACTCCACGGATAATGACCGATCTCACGACTTTGAGCTACAAATTTTCTAATTTTTTTCATAAAAATATTTGGGGGGGGGGGGGCAGGCACCCCCGGCTACCCGCCTCGTACGCCTATGAACATGACAGTCCGTCGTTTAATCTTGGGTCTTCCTTAATATTTTGGACAAAGATTTAAAGTATTAAAAACGTTGAAAGTCTGTTCGTTACCACACGGTAGTGTTTACTTTACGTCATCGTTTGTCACGCAATTAGTTTTACTGCAATATCCTGCTATGCGCTGGTTAATATAGCATAAAAAAAACTTGCAGCCATGACGTAACGTTATGTAAACACCGTTGCCCTAATTAAACGTCCTGTTTTAAAGGTAATACCTTTGTAACGAAGTCAGTTATTGGTCAGTAAAAGGACCACTGACCAGTCATAATTAGTGACAATAATACCCACTCAGTCCAGCAGGGAGTAGTGGGATTAGCTCTAATCAAACGGAACACTGCGAGGAGGATGACGGAAGGTTGAGTTTGAATTTCTAGAAAATTGGACCATAATTGCCAGACAAAATGGCCGCTGTTTGTACGCGAATAGTGTAAAAATATGGTATATCATCGTGGACCCTGTAGAGGTCACAATTTTAATTCGATTTTTGATGAAACTTGAAATGCATGTTTTATAACCTAAGATCTTGATTCTTTTCGATATGGATTGTACGAAAAATCACGTTTTTAGCTTGGGGATACTCTTGGGGTTACAATTTTGATCCGATTTTGATGACACTTAAAATGCATGTTTAAAACCTAAATGTCTTGGTTCCTTTCGATATTCGCGCATATCGAATCGTAACTTCCCGAGTTATCGCCCTTGGTTGTACGAAAAATTGCGTTTTGAGCTTGTGGTACCCGGTACCCAAACGGGTCACAATTTTTATCCGATTTAAAAAAACAGCCTGTGAATATATCACAGTTATACAATGATGGTGGTTGAGTTCGAATTACGTCAAAATCGGACAAAAACTGACGGTCATAATGGCCGCCCCTTGTACGCAAATAGTGTGAAAATATATGTTTTTATCTTGAAGATCCAGGTCATTTTGATAATCCCACATATCCGAAGTAACTTCCAGGATGATGGGGGATCACGGTGGCTAAGTGGATAAGGCGCTGGTTCGCTAGCCTGGAGGTTGAGTGTTCGATCCCTGCATTGGCCGAGAAAGTTCATCTCGATTTTCCGGCGTGATTTCCCCTTGTCAGTGATGCAGAAGGAGGGCCTGACAAGGACAGCTGCCTAGTCGTTCGGATGGGACGAAAAACCGAGGTCCCGTGTACAAATTGGAGTGCACGTAAAAGATTATGTGGGTAAGATGCTGGCTTGCTAGCATGGAGGTTGGGTGTTCGATTCCTGCATGGGCCGATAAAGTTCATCTAGATTTTCCGGCGTGGTTTCCCCTTGTCATTGTTGCAGGAAGGAGGGCCTGACAAGGACAGTTGTCTTAGTCGTTTGAATGGTACGATAAACCAAGGACCTGTGTACACATTGACGTGCACGATAAAGATCCTTGGCAGTTGGAATTCGATATAAGAGTAGGTCGTAGGTCTGTTGATTGATCTGTCACTTTTTTACATTAATGCCGTTGCCAAGTATGATGGGTCCGCGAGTTGATTTGCTATTGTCAAAATGGGTTGAGAGCTTATGGGTAGGGTAGCTAGTCTTTTAATTGGCTCGGGGTTTAAATGGGTTAAAGAGCATGAAATATGGCAATGGCACCATATTTGGTGATGCTCATTGAAATTATTATGAATGTGTATTTTATATTTCAGATGACAGAACAAGAGATAGAAAATGTATTAGACAAAAGTATGGTATTATTTCGATATCTTCAAGAAAAAGATGTCTTTGAACGTTACTATAAGCATCACTTAGCTAGAAGATTACTATTAAATAAAAGTGTTTCCGATGATTCAGAGAAAAATATGATCTCCAAACTGAAGGTTGGATTATTATGTCTTAAAAGGAGAATGCTATTGTAAAACTTAAATTTTATTAATTAAGTTCAATGTGTAATGCATTTCAGAATTTTTTATTTTTTAAAATTTTTAGTAACAAATAACGTTGAAAAACACTTTAGGATTTTACACAATTACGGAAAAACCGAACAATTAAAGCAGCCTGTCTTTTTTCCACATTACATATAAAATAAAACCAAGTACGAACAATCCAAACCATTAGACAAATTTCAAAGTCCTAAAATTTATCCTATATGTGACTTACTCCCACAAAATTCAAAGTCCTAAAATTCGCACATCATTTTGTGCTACGGGCACAAAAGCATTGTTAAGGATGGATTTGGATCAAATTGTCAATTTTTAAATTGAGGTTGAAACATCAAGAAATAGAAAAGAACTTTGTTAGTTGAGAAATTGGTGTTTTGGGGAAATTTTATGAGCCTACCCGATTTATTTCCGGCGTGATTTCCCCTTGTCAGTGATGCAGAAGGAGGGCCTGACAAGGACAGCTGCCTAGTCGTTCGGATGGGACGAAAAACCGAGGTCCCGTGTACAAATTGGAGTGCACGTAAAAGATCCCTTGGCAGTTGGAATTCGATATAAGAGTAGGCCGTAGCGCCGCTGCCCGGGCAAAATTTCCCTCATTGCACACTGTGGCGTATGCCCGTCTTCAATTAGCCCAGGTACGGTGCTTAAGCGTAGGACGTTAAACCCCATTTCATTCATTCATTCTTTTCGATATTTGCGCATTTCAAATTGTAACTGAATGAATTATGGCCTTTGATTGTAGGAAAGATCACTTTCGGTATAGCTTGTTCTCTATATCAATCTCTTAAAAAATGTGGGCGTATCCTGCCTGACACTTCACCTTACTATCTATTAGCTTGTTGTTCCTCTGGAGGTCACAATTATTATCCGATTTGAAAAAAAAACGTCTGATTAAATCATTTGTTCAGTGTGAATCATGACACATTTATATGTATAGGGTACTGTGAAATTTATGCATGTTATTATACCCTTTTTTGTACCCTGCCTTTCGAAGACTATTAAAATGTGTTTGCCCGTAACACTTTTTGGGACACAATAACTCTCCTTCTAATTTAGCTAGAATGTTTAAACTTGGTGCAAGACAAGGAGTAGGGGCACCTGGCAACCCTCGTGGTTTTTTTTTTTGGTTCCCCGGTTTCCTCCCATGCTAAGTTCGAAAATGACCCCCTTCTAATTGAGCTATAATGCTCAAACTTGTTGTAGGTGTTTATTAGGTCAATGCCCTGTTGGAGTTCGAAGATGAGTATTCTCTGCTTAGGGTTTGATCGATTGATGCTTTTGGACACAATAACTTAAGTTCTAATTAACTGAGAGTGATGAAACTTGGTGTATAATTTCATTGCAACCATACCATGATTATGTTCGATATTGAGCATTTTCTGCTTTGGCTAAGCAGAAATAAGCAATTTGATTTGTCGATCTTTGGGACATGATAACTTTAGTTCTAATTAAGTGAGAGTGATGAAACTTGGTGTACAGGTACAGTTTCATTACATCAATACCTTGACTTAGTTTGATGATGAGAACTTTCTTCTTAGGCTTAGGTGCGACAAGAATTTTGATTGGTCAAGACTTTGGAACATAGCAATAACTCTGCTTCTAATTGAGGTAGAATATTCAAACTTGATATAGATGTTCATTCGGCGAATTGTGACCTCCAGAGGGACCACAAGCTAAATAAGGTGATTTTTCGGACAATCAGGGGCCATAATTCAGGAAATTATGTTCGGATAGGCGCAAATATAGAAAGGAACCAAGATCTTTTGGTTATAAACATGTTTGTCAAATTTCATCAAAATCGGTTTAAAAAAGTGTAATAATAAAATAAAATGAAACCAAGTACGAACAATCCAAACCATTAGACAAAATTCGAAGTCCTAAAAACGGTATAGGCAAAAATGTGTAAAAACGCAAAATAGTGTAATCAGCATATGGACTGTTCACCGTGTACAAAATACACGACGAACAGTGGTAACAGGTGTCCTAGGAAGAGTAAGCTTATCCTGCCTGGTGCGCCACACCCGCCATAGCAGCATCCAATCTATTAGGCGAAATCTCGGTAAAATAGCGTGATAGACCAATGAACTATCGGTATGCAAAATACACGTGATGAACAGTGTTAACGATGTAGTACACGTATATAATCAGGGAGATAGTATACCCGTCAATTAAATATGTCTAGAATAATATTCGAGAGAGACATGTTATATTTACCGATCAAGTCAATATGACGACCATAAAACTTTTTAAAGGCTTTAATAAGTCTTGTTCGCAAGTATCCCTGTAGTTGAAGCTTAGATGACAAATGCCTCGATCTACTCAAAAAATCAGAATAGAATGAACAAGCTCTCGCGTAACGAATTAGCTGAGACACAAACACTCCATAAGCTTTAGGGTCCACAAGCCTAAAAAAAAGATTTTTCGTACAATCATGATTGTATGTGTTCTATTACAGAACATACTTTACTGTTACTGAGAACACTAGTTATGTAACAGATTGAGAACACCGGGGACGCGTCCGTTTCGAGTTCATGTTAGAACACATAGTGTTCTTTGTTAGAACACGTACTGTTCTATGTTAGAACACATAACATTTTAGGTTTGAACACGTACTGTTCTAGTTTAGAACATAGTCAAAGTGTTCTGAAAGAGCCCGTGAGAACACCAAAATAGTGTGCGTTCAAATGTAACAGATTGAGAACACTTGACACGTGTTCAAGGTAAGAGAGTGTTCTATAGAAGAATACATGAAAATGAAAATTATAAATCTGATTTATTATCAATTATAATATTACAAAAATATTTAATTTTTAAAGTTTTAACGATTTAAAGCAGAATTTTATAGAATAAAAACATGCATTAGGTATGATAAAAAAAATAAATGCAAAAATAACGTGCATGTTCACCCATGCATTGTTTTTTTAACCATCATTTTCGGGCATTATAGATTTGAAAGGTCTATATTTCATCAAATTCCTTGCAATGGCTTTACAAATGTCTTGTATCTAGTACTGCTTCCTCGAGTATTTTGTTCATCAATAATACAGTCTTGGGTAAACTAAATCAAAAACTAACAACATATCAGTTTCAATTTCAAATTTATACTTTTTTTTGACTGCATCTACTAATAAATATATTCCATGTATATCCTCATTATTTGATGTTTTGACATTATTATGCTGGGCTCCTTTTCCTTGGTTGTCAAAATTTTATCTATTCGTACATCCTGCAAAGAGAAACGGATATTTCATGTAGTCAATAAAATATTCACGAAGCCTTAGATCTCAATAAAATGTTGTATGTAATATAATGGACCGTACTGCAAGGGCAGCAACTTAGGATCGAAAATATGGATGGAGTAAAGTCCACAAGGCCCTTATCGCCGCCCATAATATAGTTTGTTTACGAATTTTCACCAAACCACAGCTTTAAACGGTGGCCTAAACACGAAATGTAACCTCAAGCCACGGATGCCGACAATATATTCCAATATTTGTTTGAATTTGGACATGTAAAATCTGAATACATATTTGAAAACGAATTAGTAATATGAAATAATAATAACGGAAACATGAATTTGAAGGAAACGTCTTCTTTACATTTTCATTCGGCAAATATTCTGATAATTCGAAAAAAGGCTTGAAACTGGTTTATTTATCAGCTTAATGAACTTGATCACTTACTTTTTTTTATTCTCAATACTATTCTTCTTCGTGATTTCTTTCTCCTCGATGTAGTGCTTCGATATACTCATTTAAATTCACCATTCCCAATGTGTCATATGTTGGAGAACATTTTAATTTAAACCTCATCATCGTTTCATTTTCTACATTGCAATTTTTCTGTTTTCTGTGTAAATGCTCCCGACAATTTACCGACTTTTTGGATGAGGAAGGAATATGGTCCTATTTTTAAGATGCATACAAATTCGGATCATTTTCATGATATCTTATTTAATCATGTCTCCTGAAAGCAACAACATTAACAGAATAATATTGATGCACAAGCTGAATAAAAAGTTGGAATTCAACGTGATTAGCCTAATTATCTGTCCGTCGTAGTTCAAACATATTTATGTTGTTGATTTACAACGAAGTAATAATGATTAGAATATTTTATTCACAGAATGGGGAGAAGAACACCACGTGTTCTCAATAGAACATTGTGCGTTCATTAGTAGACCACTGTGCGGTCTCAACAATACCTTCGGCTTCAGAATCAGACGTTTTTTTTAGAAATCCCCCCAAAAAGACACACGATTATTAATATTATATAGGCAGGAGGTATTTACAAGTAAGCGGCCATCAGTCTGGTTCAAACTTAAGTAAAGATGACCTAACACGAACCAAAATGAATAAGGACCACTGCATAAGCGATCAAGCCTAGAGTTGACTGTTGAGTTCGAACTTTGCAATTAGGTCTATGTATTATTTTATTTTATGTCAAAATTAAATGTCAATCAATTTGTAAACAATTCCATTCATTCTTTGATATACTTACCATTGAATTTTGTGGCTTTCTTACTTTCTTCGTCGGTGACAGTACACTTTAAAAAGAGCAGTTATAAAATGGCGTCCAATATCACAAATGACGTCAATGAGAATGAATGATGTCATTCGAATTATAAGGGAGATAATTGACATCTGCACAGAACATGGTATGTTCTAAATAAAACACCCCGTGTTCTGATTAGAACACTATATGTTCAAATTGAACTCAATAGAACGCCAGGGCGTATTTTGTGGAACATTAAGTGTTCTCTTTCACGGACAGTGTTCTATGATTCGTATGTGCAATTTAGAACACGAGTGTTCTGAAAAGGACATACATGATCCAAATGATTAAAAACTACAAGATTCGTTCCATTAATTGTGCAGAAGTTTAATAAACAGATAACATATGGGAGGTAAAATCATTTACTGAAAAGACCCTTCTCAAGAGAAACATTGCAAGTCATTTCATAATGAAACATAAAGTTAGAACAAGCAAACTCACTTTATTGTATTTCCACGTGATTTTTCATAAATAATTTTGGGTAATATATTTGTATCTTTGAAATATTATTTAAATTATGCCCAAAACATTTGGCATTTATTTAGATCTAACACCTAGAACACATTCATAATACATATTGTTCTGTTTAGAACACTCGAGTTATGGATATTAGAACACATTAGAGAATTTCAGAACACATTTTAAAAAAACAGAACGCACTCGACGCGTCCGGGACGCGTCCAGCTTTTAGAGTGAGGAGCCATAATCTATGACGTTTCGATCCGATACATGCTAATATCGAAAGAAGCCGAGATTCTTTTTGGGAATAACCTATATTTCAAGTTTCGTCAAAATTGGATAAGAATTGTGACCTGTATAGAGTCTACAACCTTGATATACCATATTTTTACACTATTCGCGAAATTTTGCACAAGGGAGACATTCCTCACAATAGTTACAACACCGGCCATGGTGAATTGACGGAATCTTGCTTTCATAAACTTGATGGTGGTTTATTTTTAGCGACCCTGACAGGCTAGGGTTAGGTTTAAGAATTTGGGGAGGGGTTAAATCTCCACATAAGCACTGGCCTAGGGTGATGAAAAATTAGTTCGTGATATTTCCGAGTTTTATTGAAAATACATACAATACATTATGTTTATATACATAGGTAACTAAACTGTTTGTGGTGCTGGTGGCGATCATGGTCTTTTTTGGACGGTGCTTATGGTGTTCTGGTTTTTGTTCCTGAAAAGAAAGGAAAAAATTTGGGGCTCACCCACTAATGAGAATTGGATTTTGGATTAGGATGGAGGCCTTATTTAATCGAATTTACTGTGCACTAGGATGTCGTTCAGATTTTTATTTTTAGAATATGCAACTATGAGTTTTTGTGTGAAGATTTTCGGGTGATTTTCTTGGAGATCAGTATAGTGTTTTCTGATGATTTTGGATGCGCGTGCAGCTGTTGCACTAAATGGAACTACAAAAGGGGCTATTGCGCTAGCCGTATGAATATTCAAACCTAAAGGGGTTGTTGTTTTTAATTTTTCAATCCAGAATTTTTCTCGTGTTAGCCTAAACGTCTTAATTTCTTCTGTAGTTTCGATATCACTCTTAGCCTGTTCTATCGGCGTGACAATTAGATCAGAGATGTCATGATTTGGTTGGTTAAAGTGATTTGAGACCGGTTTATCTTTTTGAGTGACTATGTCTGACCGATGACCGTTAATTCTTTCCCGGAGTGCACTTCTGGTCTCACCTACATATTGCATGTCACATTGTCTGCATGAAATTAGATATATTATGTTTGAACTACTGCATGAAAGTTGGTCTTATATTGGGAATTTTGTGCCTGATATTTTGTTATGGAAGTGGTCGGAGACATTTATGATTTTGCATGTTTGACATCTTGGGTGGCCACAAGTTTTGGTTTTGACTGCTGAATTGTTTCTTTGGCTTCAAGTTCAGCTAGAGTGTTGTTTTTTTTACATCGGAGATATCGTTTTGAATATCCCCTTTCCCTTAGTTTGCTAAATACCAATGTATACGCTGACTCAAAGTCGGTCTTCTGAGTACATATCCTATGAAATCGGAGAATCTGAGATTTTATGATGCCAGAGTAAGTATGTTTTGGGTGAAAGGAGCTTTTGAACAATAATTGGTGTGTGGCGGTTTCTTTGAAAAATACTTTAGTTTCCAATTGGCCTGAAATTGTGGTGTTGCTACTTTTAAAGACGGTAGTATCAAGGAAATCTATGCTATTATGGCTTACATTTGTGGCTAACTTAACAGATGGATGATGATTGTTCAAAATGTTGAAAAATCCCCAAAATTCGTCTAACGTGTACGTCCAGACTATGAAAACGTCATCTAGAAATCGTCCATAGAAATCTGGTTTTAATGGGCATAGTGGCAGAACTTTCCTTTCCCACTCCGCCATGAAGAGATTTGCATAACTCGGGGCAAATCGTTTTCCCATGGCAGTTCCGGAAGACTGGGGGTTTACTTGATCGTTGAATGTGAAATCATTCCTCCTCAGACAAATGTCGAGTAATTTGAGGATTTCTTGGCCCGGTCTGGAAGTTTGTGGGTTCCTAAGTAATGCTTCCCTAGCTGCTTCAATCCCTGTGGTATTGTCGATGTTCGTGTACATGCTCTGTACGTCAATAGATATTAAAATGGTGGGCTCAGGTACTCTTAACTGTTTGATTTTGTGAATGAAATCGTTAGTGTCTTTGAGGTAGGATGGGTGTTGGCAAGCTAGGGGCAATAAGAAATAGTCTATATATTGTGACACATTGTATGATTCACTGCCACAGTCCGATATTATTGGACGTCCCTTTGGTAATTTATTAAGTATAAACCATTCCGTTTCTGGATTTTTATGTATTTTTGGTAGCGTATAGAGATGTCGTTGCCGACAGTCAGATTTAGCGGATAGATAATCATGTTGTTTTTCTGTTATGTATTCCTTGTCTTGTAATTCATGTAAGATGTTGTTTATAAAGGTTGCAGTGTCCTTAAAGATGGGTTGGTCTAATTTAGTGTAATTATTTAATTGTTTTTCTGTCTCAGAGATATAGTCTGCGCGATTCATTATGACACAACAAGAGCCTTTGTCGCTCTTCTTTATTATTATATTTTTGTCTTTTTTGAGTGTGTTTAATGCTGTTTTTGTTGCTCGATTGATATTTGGTTTCTGTGATTGTGGTTGAATGGATGTTATTTCTGTGCTCATTTCGCCGAAAGTTTTTAAGATGGTTGGCGATAAAATTTTTTAGGTGGTTTCCATGTGGATTTTTCTGTGAATAATTTTTTACCTCTGCCGGGTTTGTTCCTAAAAAAATAAGTTAGCAATAGGGCCCTTTGGAAGCGATCGGTTGCCTGTGTGATTGGGTCTATGGATGTTATTGTAGGGGTGGGGATGAATTTAAGGCCTCTGTCAAGAATGTTCATTTCTAGGTGGCTGATAAGTTTGTCGCTCAGATTGACAACTGTCTGCCCTAAAGACGGCTTCTCATTCCTTTTCCCTAAACCTAGTTTAAATTTCTCATCCAGCGGTTGATGATCTCTCTGGCCGTGTCATGGCTCCAGTGGATTGCGTCGTTACCTTTCAGTTCAATTTTGCCCTTGAAGTTTGTTAGTGTGGTCGCGTTTGGTTGTAGCTGGTGAGGTTTTGGTAGGCGATCGGATGTTCTTGTCGGAGTCGGGAAGAAGTGGGGATCTGTGTAGTGAAGAGCTTGGTTGTTGGGAAAGCTGCTCTGGTCACCTTGAGTAGATCTAGCATCTGCTCGTGTATCCTTGGTCCACTTTCCTCCCTGTTGTTGAGCCCGACATGAATCACTAACTCTTCTGGTGCAGGTCCCATGTAGTTCTGTAGAATCTGTTTGATATGGCTGATCTTGGCTCCAGAATAGCTACGGATCTGCCAATTCCCGAGAAAGGATACAATCCTAGACAGGTTAGAGGATCCAATAACTAGGGTGTTTGCCTTGACTGCCGGTAGGTACCATAGATCCTTCTCGTCTACCTCTGTAGCTGTGTGGTCTCTTTAGGGATAGGTTGAGTGAGCGTCTACATCTGGTGGAAGATCTGGTGGCGATTCTAGGGTTAGGATTGATGGGCGATCTAGGGTACAGACAGTTGACAAGCGCGTTTAGTGGCGATATAGATCCCGTGGAAGTAGGTGAGCCAGACACAACCCGGGGCGAACTGGTTGATCTAGCTGCACGCTTCGAGGGAGTGTTAATGCATGTACCTTCTCCGGGGGATAATTTTTTCTTGTTTTGTGTGTTTCGTTTTGGTGTGTCCCGGAAAAGGTTGTGTGTGATGTGCATTGGTGATAGGGGAGAGTGTGTAACAGTTGTAGAGACCGTGGACAGGAGACGGTGGAACTCTGTCTTCACACTATCCTGAAGTCGCTTGCCGTAGGACTTCTTGGCCCATGCTAGGGCGTGGCTAGAGTAATCTTGTACATTTTTGGTAAACTGACGTGACTTCAGATACTCTAGTTTCTCCGCTAGCATGGCTCTTTAGTGTGTCGACAAGGATGAGGCGACGTCCTTGACCCATTCCATGTTCAATGCCTCAATGGTAGTGGCTATGGTGGGCGTCTTCATGGCCGGCTTCACGAACTTATTCAGGTCTTGAATCTTCCAAGTGAAACTTCTGGTGGGTGTCCCATTCTCCTGAATCTCCATTATGGTCAAATGGTGGAGGCATTGCAGGACCTGGAAGAAGGCTTTCACGATGCCTGCATTTTCTGGGGGTGGTTGGCGCTGGTTTGGTTGGCGGTTTGGTTGGCGCTGGTTTGGTTGTCGACTTGGTTGGTGCTGGTTTGGTTGTCGACTTGGTTGGCGCTGGTTTGGTTGTTGAGTTGGTTGGCGCTGGTTTGGTTGTCGACTTGGTTGGCGCTGGTAGCGGAATCCTGGTGGTGGTTGGTGAAATCCAGGTGGTAGTTGGTGAAATCCAGGTGGTGGTCGGTGGAAGCCTGGTGGTGGTCGGTGGAAGCCTGGTGGTGGCTGGAATCTGTTACGGAGCTGTGGCCATTCCATTAGTTGATGAGTGGGCGTTGGAAGGAGAGGACGTCTGGTGTGGAACCTATCCATGAGTGGTGGTGTTAAAGGGGGGGGGGCTGTTTGTGTGCAAATTTGACAAGATAATAAAGCTGTTAAGACGAGATATCGTAGAGATCGAAAAACAAGGAGGTGGGGGCGGAATGTATACTTATATAGAATGTTTTGCAGTATATGTGTTTTATGAAACAGCGAATGCGAGACAAAAAGTATATGTTCAAAGTTAGATCTTCGAGATATGTTAACAATTGAATGGAATAATTATTAAACAACTTTCGAATCGAGCTTGTGCTCAAGCGTGTACTGAATTCACAATGTTACTGATAATGTGACGTAATGCAACTAGAATATGGGACTGTGGTATATGTTGTATGACACAGAGAGTGTAAGATTAAAAGTATATGAGATGAAGTTAGATGTTCGGGATATGTTAGCAAAGGAATAGAATTACAATTAAGTAACGTTCCAATAAGGCTTGTGCTCAAGCGTGTACTTATTTCACAAAACGACTGGTAACGTGACAAAATGTAACTAAAAATATATAACACAAGTATGAAACAAATAAGTAGTTTGAACTTTGGGGTTTATTGAATTGATTATACAGTATAGTATATTGTTGAATTCCAAACGCTCAATTAAAATCTTCTAACAAATATAAAAAAAAGAATAACATAAGAATATACAAAGAGAAAAAAAAGGGTTCTTACATATAATATAGACGGGTCGTTCCTCGATTATATCGCGATGTACATTTCGGAGTAGTATCCTTTGTCAAGCGATGATAGTCTAACTTAATTGAGTGTGTGAAATAGCTTTATTTTACGTCCGCTTCCACCGAAGTGATATCGCAGACAATTACATTTTATATATATATGGTGATAATATTTACAGTGTGTTTAGTGGAATAATAAGGATAATTTTATATATATATATGTTATTGTATGTCTTGACAAGCTCAGGCGAAACATGTAGACAATTAAACAATAGTACTTTTCAAAGGCATTTTCAACCTTTATTTATTTTATATATATATATATATATATATATATATATATATTAAAGTAGATAAAGTACAAGTACCGACCAAATTGACGGAAAATATATATATATGTACAAACAAAACATGATATAATAAGGTGCAGAATTTAATGAGGTGTAAGTTGGGACAATCACAGGCACAACATATGACAAGACAGACATGGACGCGGAAAAACATTTAGACAGACATAGACATTTGACAAAACAGTCATAAAGGTGGACAAACATATAAACATATTATGTACATATATATATATTTTCCGTCAATTTGGTCGGTCTGGTCGTTCTGTCCGGTTGAATGGCAGGGCGGTGCAACTCTTCCTTGGGGCTTGTTGGTGAGTATAAGTCCTGGTCCATTCTTCCTTCCATTTCGGTTTGTTGTCCGGTATGGTGGTGTTGATTCATCTTTACTTCTATAATTCATTCCTTTTGTTGTTGGTTCTCTGAAGGAAGAATCCAGCACCTGAAAAGAGAAAAGAGAGTATCTGGGCTTATGGTGTTTTGGGGTTTATTTCGTCTAGTAAGGCTTCTGGGGCGGGGTGGGGGTGGGGGTCAAAAATAATAATAATAATAAAAAAAAAAGAATAGTAATAAAATAATAGTGATATAAGAATAATAATAATAGTAATAAAAGAATAATGATGTAAGAATAATAGTAATAGTAAAAGTATTTAAGAGAAAATTTTAAGGGAAGGCTTGCATTTATGAAATATATGTATCAATAATAGTATCTATAATATAATCTTTATTCGTAATTAATAAATACAATAATTCATATATGATGGCTTAACCTGATCTACAATAATGTTTATTTATTCGAACTAGTTAGTTTTGTTTTAGTAGTATTTATAGGTTGGCTAGGCTTCCTTCGTTAGGACGTTTTTACTCAGCCATCCTACGTTGTGTGAAAAGTTCGTTAGTTTTATTTTAATGTAATTTGTTTGTTTAGTTAGGGTGATTTGCGCTTCCCTAATTACCTTTCAGAATATATATAGCTGGATGCTAAGAATTTTGTACGATGACCCGAAATTTGACTCGGAATATTACCGTTTTTTCACTTTAAAATAACAATATATTCTACTTTCGTTTGATAGACGTTACGATGGATTTTATTGTTTGATAAAAATAGATGAGTTTGGGCGTCCTTTGAATTCATTCTGAAAAGGCTACCAACGAATAGGTTGTCAGCTGGATTGGTCGAACAGCTCGCTATCCTAATAGGTCGCCAAATTGTGTTCGGTAGAAAGATAGGTCGTTTCCGTATGTTAATAAGTCACGTGGTATCCAACATTTGCAAATTGATAAAGTGCTCTGCGCAAGATGATATGTTGAAAGCGTACAGGACTAATGAGATGTGGCAGAGCGCAAATGTTAAGAGTAATGAGAGAAATGTTAATATGTAGAAATCTAAAAAAACCACAGCATTTTGCAATAAAACATTTGTCATTTGACACATTACATTTGCTGTTTTACATTTAACTTTGACCTTAGAGGTATTTTGACTTTATCATTAACAGTATTAGGACTTTGTACATTGTACTTTTCACACGTAATCAATGGAAAGGACATTTAAGCACAGCATTTAATATTGGCAGCGATACCCTTCCATACCAGATAAGCTGAGAAGTCCAGTATCTCTCATCAGGTGATGGAGAAAGAAGGGATTTCAGAGAGAGAGTTTTCCCCCTCTCTGTCAGTTTATTAACCATTTGTTGTCGTTCATTATTTAATTGATTGCAGTTGATTAGTAGGTGTGACGTGGTTGTCCGCACGGGCATTTAATTGGTGTATTGGTGAAGTCTTTAATTACGTTTATAGTTTTAAGTCTAGTGATTAATTTGCATATTTTGATTGAGGGATGATTGATATAAACCTTGTCGACAAGATTGCTGTCTACTTGATAGCGATGAGTATTTTCTTGTTTTAGACGGTTTTTCCACGAATTTTTAATTTTATTTTTGGCTATACTTGTAATTTCCTGATTGCTATATTCTAAATGTTCTAATTCGTTTAGTGGCATCCCCTCTTTGGCTAGTTTGTCGGCTTGTTCGTTGCCGAGCATATTGATGTGGGAGGGGATCCACGCAAGGATTACCTCTCTTCCGGTATTCTTAATTATTTGATTAATATCCCTAATTTGACTGATTGTTTCCTGCCTGCCTTTTGAGGAATTTGATTCTATAGATTTAATGCTACTCAGGGAGTCGGTCAGGATTACGGCTTTATGGTGTGTTTGCGTGACTAGCCATTCTATTGCAGTTTTAATGGCCATCAGTTCTGGTAACCGTTTCCTGATGTTTAGCTTCGCTTTTGGTATATGAATGCCGTAACCCGTTGATCCCTTTGATGTATTTTTGAATCCATCAGTGTAAATTTTGAGATGATCTGCCCATTTGGTGTCTATTAGTTCCATTGTTAGTGCTCTAGCTTCTGTGGGATTAACATGATTGTTCGTTGTGTGGCTTAGCTGTGTGTTAGTGATAGGATCGCTTAGTTGCCATGGTGGCGTGGCTGAATAGGATTTTGTTTGTATGATTGTTCCTTTCAAACTGTGCTTATTTAAGATGTCATTTGACATCTGCCCGAATGTCATTGGGCGGGTATTTTTCCTAGAGCCTATACGTCTAAATCGATTGAGGCATTTATATGTTGAACATTTTTCTTTTAGCATTTGTAGTTTGTAATAGGGCAACTGTTTTGGTTCCTATGGCGGCTCTTGTTATAAGTCTTAAAGCTTTGTTTTGTATTGTGTTTAGTTTGTTGAGTTGTGTATCACTTGCATTGGCATAGGCCAGACATCCGTAGTCGATTACCGAGCGGATGAGTGATAATAATAATAATAATAATATTTATTGTTTTAAGCCCATTCCATCTACACGTGATCTCAACAGGCTGTACAATTACATATATTACATACATTACATGCATTTTTAATATAATATCATAAATACCGGTACAAACATTCTGATCATGTCATATCATAATATTATAAAATCATGAAATTTGGTAGGCTTTGCGAAAAAGATAGGTTTTTAGTTGTGCTTGGAATGATGCGAGAGATGGTGCTTCGTGGAGAGTGTTAGGGATAGAGTTCCAGAGTGGTGGTGCAGCAACCGAGAAGGCTCGTCACCCATAGAAGTCCACATTGTACCCACAGGGTTCAAGGCGGACTTCCCCGGAGAGACGAGTACATCCCCTCGCTTGAGAGACAGAGACGAGGTCAGAGAGATAGGATGGTGCTTGGTCGTGTAAAATCTTGTAGACAAAGACTATTACTTTATATGCAATGCGCTGTGTGACAGGAAGCCAGTGAAGAGACATTAGGATTGGGATGATGTGCTCATACTTTCGAGATAATGTGACAAGACGTGCAGCAGAGTTCTGAATTCTTTGCAAGCGGTTAGTTAGGTAGTGAGGGGTGTGAATTAAAAGACTATTGCAGTAATCGAGGCGAGAGGAAATAAAAGCATGAATCAAGCGTTCAGTAGAGGCGCGGTTTAAGAAACGGCGGACTAAACCTATACGATGTAAAGCAAAAGAAGCAGATTTACACACAGCGGCTATATGACTAGAAAGAGAACAGACCGAATCAAAATGAAACCCAAGACTTCTAACAGACTGACTAGCACTAATCTCATCTTCACCAACCAGCAAGGAATTAAAATCGGAAGAGTCTCTGATCTTCGAATGGAAGTGTAGTACCTCCGTTTTTGCATCATTGAGTACCAGGCTGTTTGCTGACATCCACTCGCGAATTTCTAAAATACAGACTTCGATTTTCGATTTGCAACTCATTGCCGAATCACACGTTAAATAAAGTTGGGTGTCATCTGCATAAATCATGAACTCAATGCCATGTTTCACAATAATATCCTCGAGAGGAACACAATACAGAGTAAAGAGTACCGGTCCTAAAACACTACCTTGTGGAACGCCAAAACTTAGCGTAGATGACTTTGATGCGGTATTACTTATTCTAACTTCTTGCGTACGATTTTCAAGGTAAGAGCGGAACCAAGATAAAACGACACCTTTGAGGCCAAATCGAGATTTAAGAATGTTCAATAAAATGGAGTGGTCTATCGTGTCAAAAGCTGCACTCAGATCTAATAGTACAAGAATCACCTCTTTTTTCTGATCGATGGAGAATAAAACATCGTTATGTACTTTCATCAACGCTGTCTCTGTGCTATTGAACTTCCTATATGCCGATTGAAATTTAGAAAATAACGAGTTTTTCGAGAGATGACCTTGAATCTGTTCCAATACCACTTTTTCGAGAAGTTTACTGCCAAACGCTAAATTTGACACAGGCCTGTAATTTTTCATGACGTCAGGGTCTAAGCCGGGCTTCTTCAACAATGGCCTGATTATAGCATGTTTCCATGTCGACGGAACGGTGCCAGACGTAAGAGACGTGTTGATAAGATTCGTCAAAGAGGGAACGATTTCTGGCAGAATCAATTTCAACTGGGCAGTCGGCATTGGATCCAATTGACAGGATTTAGAATTCATGGAACGAATGAGTTTTGAAACATATTCACTATTAACCATTGAAAAATCAGAAAATTATATGCATAATCAACAAATGTATCTTGGATTGCGCATGCTTCGTCTAACTGCTGCCAAAATTTCAAAATTTTTCTCGTTGAAAAACTTCATGAATTCTTGCGCCAAGTGCGCTGGCTCAGTGTGCTTCGGTAAAATTTTACTCAAAGCCTGCTTTTCACCAACTAAAGAGTCAATTTCCTTGAATAAATCCTTCTGATCCGACTCATCAATACGCTTCCGAAATTAAGAGTTATTTGACACAGGCCTGTAATTTTTCATGACGTCAGGGTCTAAACCGGGCTTCTTCAACAATGGCCTGATTATAGCATGTTTCCATGTCGACGAAACGGTGCCAGACGTAAGAGACGTGTTGATAAGATTCGTCAAAGAGGGAACGATTTCTGGCAGAATCAATTTCAACTGGGCAGTAGTAGGGTTTGAACTCCCAGATCCGTGACCAATTTCCGGGGAGGAAGGTTTGACGATTGATTCTGGTAGGGGGGACTGTTCTGAGGATTTATGCAGTTTGCAACCTCTGAAAAGTATGGGCAACTCTCGGGAGAGGCAAAAATCCAAGATGGCTGCCAAAATAGCACAGAGACTTATAGTTGGCGGCAAATGTCATCAAACCGTCTTTGTAATATGTCATTTTTATAGTTTTCAGGGTCGCTGAATCCATTAAGAACACTCCCAAGCCATTTTGATGCAGCCATATTCCAATATGGCGGAAATGGTGAAAAAAACGGAAAATAATGCCATTTATTCTGGTAATGCAAATATGAGCTTGTAATATATTGTTTTTAGTATTTTTTGTGGATGCTTAGTTCATTTTTGATGGTCTCATGTCAATGAAATCTACATTAGATGTTTAATATGAAACCAAAGTCAGCGAACAGAAGATACAGAGGTACAGAAAATATTATTATATACGCAAAACGTCATTCATATAGCACCTACTAGTATTACAATTTCTAAAAATTCATAGGCATATATCTTTCACTTGAATCTTCCAAGACGACAGCCTTCAACCAGAGTCTGTGTCAGAAAGTTCTGAATCTAATGCACTGTCTGACTCAGATGTGTCACTAACAGAGGAATCATTATCCTCACATCATCACCATCATCAATGTCTACCGGTGATCTGAACTGCACTGTCTGACTCCGATGTGTCACTAACATAGGTATCATTTTCCTCATCATCATCACCACCATCAATGTCTACCGGTGATCTGAACTGCACTGTCTGACTCAGATGTGTCACTAACATAGGTATCATTATCCTCATCATCATCACCATCATCAATGTCTACCGGTGATCTGAACTGACTGTCTGACTCAGATGTGTCACTAACAGAGGTATCATTATCCTCATCATCATCACCATCATCAATGTCTACCGGTGATCTGAACTGCACTGTCTGACTCAGATGTGTCACTAACAGAGGTAACATTATCCTCATCATCATCACCATCATCAATGTCTACCGGTGATCTGAACTTAAGTGGCAAGGCCGGGTTTATATACCGTACAGGAACACATACATGTATTCCCTCATTCAACTCCCATACATGTCCGAGTGGATCAGCTACGTTACTGACATTGTATATTAGCATGATATTATGCTTGATAGTTCACTCTGTTTCTGTGATGTTCCAGATTATCTTGAAAAAGTGGGATACGGCGTGTGCATTTGTTTATCATCTTAAGCCATTTGCTAGCTCTACCACAAGCTACAGTTGTGGAATTTTCGGGCATTATTGATGCATCTCAGCACAAATTGTTCCATGGAGGCTACCAGGTTTTCGGATTCAGTTAATGCGACACTTAAAGCATCTAACAATGATGCACCTGTACTAAATGTTGACTTATATAGAGTCTTTTTGGATTGGCCAAAAAATCCTGAAACTGTATCACAACCGGTCATCGAGTGGAACTGTACGATACGTAGCGCCACATCACGTGGCAGTAATCTTTGTGCACAAAACAAATGCCCCTTTCGTCTAACTGCTGCAGACCCTGGGGAGACCCTAGCTCAATATGAGAAGCATAGCTTGATAAAACCAAAACATCAGTATCTTCTGCGTCTATAACTACAAGTTCATCATTTCCACTCGATCTCAGATGTGCATAAATGTAAAACATAATAGTGTCCGCCTCTAATTGGTCATATTCGAACAGTTGGAACCTGCAGTTGTTGGCTGTTAGATCATAACAATTCTTTCGGGTATAGTAAATGAACTGAATACCCGGGTGTGTTTTAACTAATTTATCGAACTCTGTATGTAGAAACACCTGTAGTCTCACTTAATAAGCATCGTTTTAAAGGGGATTGGAGAATTCTCGAGCGTTCAGAAATTTACCATCGGCCTTGATGTAAACGTTCTTGGTACCACCTTGGTACTGTTCTGGCAGTTTGCGTTCATAATCTTTTGTCTGGATTGGAAGATCGTATGGGTCAATCACAAATACAATGGTTTCAAAGCTAGATTGGACATGTTTACTACATAAGCATGCCATGTGTATACATTATAATCTGCTTTCTGTCTGTTTTCTGTAGATGGAATCACTATTTTTTTTAGGATGCACATAAACCCTCCTTTCATTTTCGAACCCTGGTTCATCGTCATTTCAATCCAGAGATCAAGTATCAAGCTAGAATAAAGTTTACCAGTCACAGAATGGGAGAATAGCTTTGAAACTACACCCAAAAGCGAACATTTGTGAATGACCCATGCGATCTTCCGATCTCGACAAAAGATTCTGAACGCAATCTGGTACCAAGAACATTTATATCAAGGTCGATAGTAAATTTCTGACCGCTCGAGAATTCTCCAATTTCCTTTAAAACGATGCTAATAAAGTGAGACTACCAGTGTTTTTACATAAAGAGTTCGAAAAATTAGTAAAAACACACCCAGGTTTTACATTTTATGCACAACTGAGATCGAGTGGAAATGATGAACTTGTAGTTGTAGACCCAGAAGATACTATGTTTCTCATATGGAGCTAGGGTCTCTAGCAGTTAGACGAAAGGGCATTTGTTTGGTGCATAAAGAATACTGCCACGCGATGTGGCGCTTTGTATCGTACAGTTCCACTTGATAACCGGTTGTGATACAGTGTCGGGATTTTTTGGCCATTCCAGAAAGACTTTATATAAGTCCAGGTTTATTGCAGATGCATCATTGTTAGATGGTTTAGGTGTCGCATTAACTGTATCTGATAACCTGGTAGCCTCCATGAAACAATTTGTACTGAGATGCATCTATAATGCCATAGAATCCACAACTGTAGCTTGTGGTAGAGCTAGCAAATGTCTAAAGATGAAAAGACAGTCTGGAATTTCCTTGAAAATCACATAAACAGAGAGAACTATCAAGCATATATCATGCTAAGTTACAATGTCAGTAACGTAACTGATCCACTCGGATATGGATGGGAGTTGAATGAGGAATTGTGTGTTCGTGTACTGTATATCAACCCGGCCTTGTCACTTAACTTCAGATCATCGGTAGACATTGATGATGGGGATGATGAGGAGGATAACGATACCTCTGTTAGTGACACATGTGCATTAGATTCATAATTTTCTGATATGGACTCTGATTGAAGGCTGTCGTCTTGAAAGATTCGTGTGAAAGGTATATGCCTATGACTGTGAAATTATGATATAAGTAGGTGCTACACGTATATGAATGATGTATTGCGTATATAATGATATTTTCTGTATCTTTTTTATCTTCTGTGCGCTGACTTTGGTTTTATATTAACCATCTAATGTAGATTTTATTGACATGAGACCATCAAAAATGAACTAAGCATCCATGAAAATCCTAAAAACAATATCTTACAAGCTCATATTTGCATTACCAGAATACATGACATTATTTTCCGCTTTTTTCACCATTTCCGCCAGATTTCCGCCATATTGGAATATGGGTGCATAACAATGGCTTGGAAGTGTTCTTAAAGGATTCAGCGACCCCGAAAACTATAAAAATGATATATTACAGGGACGGTTTGATGACATTTGCCCCCAACTATAAGTCTATGTGCTATTTCGGCAGCCATCTTGGATTTTTGCCTCTCCTGAGAGTTGCCCACACTTTCCAGAGGCTGCAAACTTCATAAATCCTCAGAACAGTCCCCCCTACCAGAATCAATCGTCAAACCTTCCTCCCCGGAAATTGGTCACGGATCTGAGAGTTCGAACCCTACTACAGTCGGCATTGGATCCAATTGACAGGATTTAGAATTCATTGAACGAATGGGTTTTGAAACATATTCACTATTAACCATTGAAAAATCAGAGAAATTATATCCATAATCAACAAATGTATCTTGGATTGCGCATGCTTCGTCTAACTGCTGCCGAAATTTCAAAATTTTCTCGTTGAAAAACTTCATGAATTTTTGCGCCAAGTGCGCTCGCTCAGTGTGCTTCGGTAAAATTTTACTCAAAGCCTGCTTTTCACCAACTAAAGAGTCAATTTCCTTGAATAAATCCTTCTGATCCGACTCATCAATACGTTTCCGAAAGTAAGAGTTACACTTGTCTTTGGTTAGTCCATTGTACCAAGTCCTAGCAGAGTGAAAGATCTGCTTGTCCACTTCCAAATGTGTGTGCTGCCAGTGTTTTTCAAGAGATCTCAGTTCCACCTTGGCCTTGAAAACGTCGCCATCGAACCACGGAGCCTTTGGTTTGTCGATGGTAACCTTCTCTTTAATAGGGGCCACTTCGTCAAGCACGGATTCCAGCTTGGAATTAAACTCTGCTAGGAGTAGGTCAACCGATGAGTGTTCGAGCGCTTTAAATGGACGAGCGGCCATTGACTCGAGAAGGTCGGCTTGATTTACAGCTGACAACTTGCGACAAAAACGTAAGACTTTCATAGGATGTGGGCGCAGTAAGTCCAAGCGGAATTGAATCAGACTGTGGTCAGACGGGAGTCCATTTTCTCTTTCAAAGTTTGTGAAAGTATTATCTTCGTCACTTGTTATCACTAGGTCTAGCGTGTGACCTTTTTCGTGGGTCGGACATGATACACGTTGTGTGAGATTCATTGAGGTGAGCATTTAATTGAACTGCCTGTCGGCTAGTGCTGATCCATCATCCACATGAAAGTTGAAATCTCCAACTACAACTAGGCGTCCACTGGAGACAATGGCTGATTCCAAAAGTGAAGAAAATTCTTCCAGGAACTGAGGCACGGTAGATTTGTTTTTCTTGGAGGGAGTAGGGCGGTAGATTCAGATCAGATGTACGGTGTCGGATCTGATAGAGATATTCATATCCATAACTTCAAATGATTTATGACTTTCAGGGCGATTCCGCTTCACTATGAGGTTATTCCTGCTAATTACCCCGATACCACCTCCTTTACGACCAGAACGGGAACGACTGTGGAATTCGTATCCAGATAAAAGTGAATTGAATTCATTGATAGTGGACTGCTGTTTAGGCCCATCTGACAACCAAGTTTCTGTAGCAATAAATACATCCACCTCCTTGTCGTAAATAGCGGAAGTAATGGCGGGAAGTTTATTTACCACAGAGCGAGCATTCCATAGGGCAAAAGTCACCTTCTGGCTAGTATATTGTTTGGAAACGTAGTTAACTGTCGATAAATTGGAATGTTAGGCTTTCGTAAATACACATTATTAATACTGTAATTCATATTGATCTTTGTTTTCTGTTCCCAGCTGGACACTTTCCCCAGTAATGCTGCATACATCCAGAGATTTCTCACTAATAAAATGTGACAAGCATGTTGTTTTATTTCTCACAGATCTAGCATTTAACAGTCCAAAAGAAGATATTGTGTTTTCATCATTGAACTCTCTAACATCAGTTTTATTTGTTAAATTACTATAGTTTTTAGATGATAAGTTAGTCTTTTTGGTTATTTTACGGTGTACATAATCCGTTTCTGTTAGATGAACCAAATTACCATAATTGATCTCACGGAATTGATTAGGTTTATAAACATTGTCCACTCTATTGGTGGTGATAACTCGTATTGTCCTTCGTTTATGCTTTCCAGCTCTACAGCCCCTCATCTGGTGAACACCGGTAGGCCTATTGTCATGTACAAATCCGATAGCCAGTGTTTGTTTAAGAAAGTATATTATGAGTAAGAACACAAAACTAAGATGCTTAACCATAACACGATTAATAGTAATCACTGGTTCACAAACACAATGGAATATATAAAAAAAAAAATGTAGCTGCCTAATCCTCAGAGGTTTTTTTCATGCATATCCATTAAGTCGTGTTGGGCCTAGAACTAGACTGACATCACACAGCAGTAGCCTAATAGTTAGGCCTGACACAGGTAAAAGTAAAAGTACAATCACAGAGCAAAATATTGTGGCTGCCACCAGGGGCGCTCTTACATGTTCAAAAATAGTTTAAACTATAACAGTTAACACAGCTACCACTCTAAGGTGCATAGGCTACATGGTATGAATAATGAATGAAGCAATAAATGCTTCTTAAGTTCTTCGCAATAACAGTTACATAAACAGCAAACACAAACACTACTTCGCATAAAAATGTTCTACATCCACAACAATAGAACTGATATCTATCGCATAATTTACCAACAGAAACTCATCGAAAAATTATTCATAGGCCTACACCCTATAGGCTATTTGTTGGCCTACAAATCATATGAAAGTACCGGCTTTACCACGCCTGCACATTATATAATCGCATGTCGAATCCACATTAATCCACAATAAAAAAACACAGGCACAAAAACACAGGGCACAACAAGGCACGGTCAGCCACTAAGGGATTATACAATTTTAGTTGTAGTGATACGACAATTTGTCAATAACGGCAGGCCTATCGAGGACGGCCATTTTGAATTTTTGACAGTTAACAGCTGATCGGCACAATAAATACAAAATCTATAGATCTACTACAAAGTACAAAATCTATAGATCTACTACAAAGTACACAATCTATAGATCTACCTCGCGTCAAAATGATCCTGGTGATCACGCACAATAATGACATAAAAAAAATTATCCATTCATTATAAGTAAATATGTAATTATCGGAAAAAAACTTACAGTACCGTTTTAAGGTACCATCTAACCCGCGCATGCGCTATAAAGTAGATTAGCATAAGTGTAGTTCTGTTTGCGCCCCATTGCGTACCTCTGATGTATTTCATCATGTTGAGTGTTTTAGATGTTCGGCTTACTAGGCCATCAATATGAGGCTTCCATCATAGTTTAGAGTCGAATGTCATTCCGAGAAATTTGGCCTCTTTTTTGAATTCAAGTTTTGAACCATTAAGTGTTAAATCGATTTTCCTGTTATCGTCAGTTGGGTGTAACAGTACTGCTGCTGTTTTCCCTTCTGAGATTTTGAATCCCCAATCATTTGCCCATTTTGTAGTTTGGTTAAGAGTGTATTGGAGTGATTTTTTGATTATGTCTATGTTATAGGAAGCTTTCCAGAATGGACTGTCGTCAGCAAATAGTGCGGATTCTGTACCCTTCCCTACGTAGCTAATAAGATCATTTATCATTATATTAAATAGAATTGGGACTGATAACAGATCTTTGCGGCGTTTCGTTGTCCATTTTGAATTTATTACTTAAGCAGTTTCCTACGCGTACTCTGATATGCCTATCGTTTAGACAATCTTCTATCCATTTGTACATTCGGCCTTTAATTTTTGCATTGTGGAGTTTGTGTAAAAGGCCATCCACCCATACGAGATCAAAGGCCTTTGTTAAGTCGACAAAGATTGCGCAAAGGTATTGTTTGGCTGCGAATGCTCTGCTTATGTCATGTTGTAATCTAATGATATGTATGGTCTATTGTCGAACCATCTGTGCGGTAGCCGCTTTGTTGACTTGTTAAGATTTGGTTGCTTTCACAGTGAAATATTAGTCTGTTTGTGATTATTGTTTCTAGTGTTTTGCATAAAGTAGATGTGAGACTTACTGGTCGATATGACGCTGTTTCATTTTTATCTTTGTTCTGTTTGTGTAGCGGGATGACTGAGGCGGTTTTCCATTCCTGTGGTGTTTTTCCTTGCGTCCATGAGAGGTTAAAGACTTCTAAGACTAACGATTGTGCTTTTTCGGGGAGATTTTTTAACATTGTATATTTCACACAGTCTCGCCCTTCTACATTATCGGATTTAGATCGCAGAGCTCTTTTCAGCTCTTCTATATTAATGGGACTGTTTAAATCGGATTCGTTATCTGCTTCCTCGTGCACTATTGGGGGTTGATTTTGTAGGAATGTATTTTTAATTGCCTTAAATGTTTCACTGTGTTGGCTGTTGCTAGAGCCGTCAGCATAAGTTTGTCCTAACAAGTTTGCTTTGTGCGTGTTGTTTAAGGCTGTTTGTTTTTTGTAGGTTAATAAAGGAATGTTTTGTCTTACTGTTTTACCGGTGATTGCTGATATTTTGTTCCATACTGCCTTTAGATTTGATCGATCATTTAGGGAGCTACAGAATATTTGCCGTTTTCTTCCTTGGCTTTTTTGATTTCTATCTCTGCTTCGGTCCCTTGGTTTTGATGCGGAGGGTGGTGGCATGTCAGTTTTTTTAGGGGTTTGGGGCATGCCCGTTTTTTTAGGGGTTAGGGATGTTGTAACTTTTTGATACATTTGTCATATTTGATGGTTTTTACTACTTCTATGTTTCATTCCTCGTCATCTTTTATACTTCCTAGTTTAGCCAACTCCTTGCAGAAGTTAATAAATCCATTTGTATTTTTGAATGTTGGTGTGAAAAGTTTACTTTTTGTTATCTCCTCATTGCTAGGAGGGGTTATTTCCTTTTTTTGCTCTGGTAAAGTGTTATTATTGATATGCGAGGTCGCTTCTTTATGAGTTATTCCATGTACATATTGCATGGTCAGGATTGACTTAGTGTTAATGTACTTGGGGCATTTTGGTGAATCAGCACCGTGATTCCCTCTACAATTTACGCAATTTGCCTGAGTGGCCCTACATTCTTCGGATTCATTGATTGAAGCGCCCGTGCTGGCTGCACCTCGTCTCAGCTCTGATTGAAAGGTGAAACACTGGTTGAATGAAAAGTTGTAGATAGGTGTATGTATGTATGAAAATATGTAGAAGACACCTGTGAAGAAATATTTTTTGGGTCACCATTTTAGTGGGTTTTTTTTTAAAGATTTTGGGACAAATTGTGAAAGTATTTTTGACATAAGTCACGTATGACTATGCTCACACACCAAGCTGTGTTCATTCATGTGGACCCTTCTGTGGCCAGGCTATTGTTCTACTGATTGGATTGAACGAGGGATTAAGCATTGATTACCTCACAAGGCTAAAACAAGTTACTCTATATGATGACCTTGTCACCTTTGTTTTTGCTAAATGTGAACAATGAGAGAAATCACAGATTACCATCGTTTACACTGAATGAACTAAGGAAATTAAATATATGTAGTGTTAAGAAGACAAGGAGGGGTTGTTGTGGTGGCAAAGAAGAACATGAGTTGCCGCCCAATGTGACGTCACTCACAAAAACATTTGTGTTAAAGTGGGTTTGCTCAATACACGTTCGGCGAGGACCCATGTCCACAACAACGACAAAGCCCAGGCTATCCATGATCTAATTCTTGATAACACACTAGATATTTTGGCTTTAACGGAGACATGGTTTAAAGATAACGGATCGGATCACATAGCTATCAACAAACTGACACCGAATGGGTATCAGTTTACACAGGTTGCACGCAAGGGGAAACGAGGGGGAGGGATATCTGTTATCCACAGAGACAATTTCAAATGCAATCAGAAGTTGTCAATTTACTAACAATTTACAGACCACCACTCAGGACAAGTGTCGCCCTCGATGAACTCGCGCTACTATTAGACCGTATTACAACCCTTCCAGGTAAAGTCTTGATTGTTGGAGACTTTAATTACCATGTGGATCAGTCGGTCAATAGAGATGCTGTGAAGTTTTGTAGATTACTGACATCCCATAACCTTGTTCAACACATCACAAAACCTACACACACCGGTGGTCGCACACTCGACCTAGTCATCACTCGAGAAGACGAGCTGAAAGTTAGTAGCATCAATTTTGACAATTCAGTGCAGTCTGATCATTTCGCTGTTCTATTCAACATTGATATCAAGTCACCTAGGCGGAAACGTAAGACTATAACCTATAGGAAGTGGAAGGACGTGAATGTTGATCAGCTTGAATCTGACTTGGTGTCTAAACTCCCCACATGTGAAGGTCTGACTGTGTGTGAAACCCTGGAAGTGTACAACGAGTGTGTGGAGACTATTGTTAAAGACCATGCGCCAGAACGAACATGCACTATTACTGTTCACGACAACGAGGACTGGTACAGCGACGACATCCGCCACGCCAAACGAAAACGACGTTTTCTAGAGAAACAGATGAAGAGAACAGGACTTACCATAGATAGACAGATTCATAGTGCACAACGGAACCACGTGAACGAGATCGTGGAGATTGCTAAGCGTGAACACTTTGGAAACATTCTCAATAACCTACAAGGCCAGAAAGAAGTTTTCAACGTTGCAAACAAGCCACTTTTCAGGATCTGCCCTGTGCACAGTGTTTTCAAACTATTTCCTGGACAAGATTCTTCATATTCGACTAACTCTGACATCACAAGCTTGTATTGCAGAAGGTCCCAGTGAGGTAACGGAGTTCTGTCAACTTGTCACTTTTAATGCTGTCAGTGAAGATGAGGTTAATAATCTCCTTCAGCGATGTCCAAACAAATCGTGTTCTTTGGATGCTATGCCTACCTGGCTCCTGAAAAGCTGTTCTAAATCACTAGTGCCCACTATGACTTCTGACATTAATATGTCGTTGTCAGAAGGCCACGTACCTGCATCTCTAAAGGAAGCTATAATTACCCCCCTTTTAAAGAAACCATCCCTTGACCCAGATATCTTAAAGAATTACCGACCGGTTTCTAATCTCTCCTTCTTGTCCAAATTGATTGAACGTGTCGTTGCAGAAAGACTTAAACAACACATTGCAGCACATTCTTGTCTGGAACCCTTGCAGTCAGCCTATCGATCATTCCACAGCACCGAGACAGCGCTGCTCAAAGTGCAGAATGACATCCTTCAGGCAGTGGATACAAGTGGCGCGGCAATTCTCGTATTGCTCGACTTGTCAGTAGCATTTGATACCATCGATCACGGTATGCTGTTCTCGATTCTTGAAAAATAAGTTGGTCTTCGGGGATTTGCCCTGGAGTGGATAAGTCATATCTCACAGGCAGGAGCCAACGTGTCATCATCGGTGATCATTCCTCCGACTCTAGAGATCTGCTCCATGGAGTGCCACAGGGCTCTGTGCTTGGGCCTACCCTTTTCATCATCTACACTTCTCCGCTTGGTGACATTGTTAGATCACATAACCTGTCCTTTCATCTCTATGCAGATGACACTCAACTGTATCTTGCCTTTAAACCAACTGATCAGCAATCTGCACTTGAATCTATCTCTAGACTTGAAGCCTGTGTGACCGATATTAAAGACTGGATGTCAACCCACTATCTGAAGTTAAACAGTGATATAACTGAGGTACTCATTATATCCCACATACGTGCATCCTCTCGCATGCCTCTCCCTGAATTCTGCATTGACGACCAAGTTATTACCCCGACAACAGAAACTAAAAAACTGGGAGTCATCTTCGATTCACACTTGACATATGAATCGAATATCAGGACTGTCTGTCGGAAATCATTTTACCATCTGCGAAAAATCGGTCTTATCAGAAAGTACTTGGACGAAGCTACTGCTGCCACGCTAGTCAATGCCTACGTCACCCCCTGCCTAGACTACTGTAATTTTTTGCTTTACGGACTACCCGACTACAACATCCAACGGTTACAGCGTGTACAGAATGCTGCAGCCAGACTGGTTACAAACACAAAGAAGTTCGACCACATCGCACATGTCCGTGCCAAAATTCACTGGCTCCCCGTGTTATACCGGATACGATACAAGATCCTCCTACTTGTCTTTAAATGCATCAACAAACAGGTTCCTCAATATCTCACAGACTTTGTAACCAGTTATAAGCCAGCCCGAGTTCTCCGGTCATCTGAGAGACGTCTCCTATTTGTGCCACCACCCGGTTCTCGTACCTTTGGAGACCGCTCTTTCATGGTTGCTGGTCCCTATTTGTGGAGCTTAGAGCTTTGGACAAAATCGATATCTTCAAATCGAGACTGAAGACACTCTTTTTCCATGAAGCCTTTGGCGATAGACTTAAATTTTGACTAATGTTTTCACCTTTGTGTCATTGATGATTTTTCCATGCGCGGTTGAGCTGTTTTTTGGAAATGTTGCATTATAAGTATTTTCATACATTAATACATTATGGTTGTTGCCACATTTGCTACATATGGCTATGCCCCTACAGAATTTTTCTAAGTGCCCTATTATTTGGCATTTTGTGCATCTCTTGACGTTTTGGATGTAGGGGTGAACCGGCCTTCTCTCATATAACATGTAGATAATACCCTGCGGGGTATCATCTTTTTTAAAAGTTAATTGTACTGTCCTTATTGTTTTTCCTTGTCTTATCGGGTATTGGTATATTGCCAGGGGGTTGTATCCCCCCCCCCCCCAGTCTCAGATTGTCCAGTATTTCCTCGTCCGAATAGTCCTTGGGAACGTTGTATATTATCCGACATGGAGATTTCAACCTTCAGTTGCTAAGCATTTTTATACGCCCACATTGAAATGTGGTCGTATATTGGCGTCGCCTGATCAGTCCGTCCGTCCGTCGTCCACAATTTCTTGTGAACACTCTACAGACTACATTTATCACCTGATATATATTGTTTACATGAGTGAGATGAAGAAGCCTATTGATTTTCAGCGATGTCCTATAGTTAATGTCAGAGTTATGGCCCTTGATCACTTCAAAAAATCTTGTGGACGCTCTAGAGGCTAAAGTAAGTAACCGATGGACTTTAAATTTATACACAGTGTTTAAGGTCATGAGACGAAGAAGCCTTTTGATTTTCAGGGATTTCCGATAATTACTGTCAGAGTTATGGCCCTTGATCACTTCAAAAAATTCTTGTAGGCGCTCTAGAGGCTAAAGTTAATAACCGATTGACTTTAAATTTATACACAGTGTTAAAGGTCATGAGACAAAGATGCCTATTGATTTTCAGCGATTTCCGATAATTACTGTCAGAGTTATGGCCCTTGATCACTTCAAATAATCTTGTGGACGCTCTGGAGGCTAAAGTTAATATCCGGACTTTAAATTTATGCACAGTGTTAAAGGTCATGAGACAAAAAAGCCTATTGATTTTCAGCAATATCTGATAATTACTGTCCGAGTTATGGCCCTTGATCACTTCAAATAATCTTGTGGACGCTCTAGAGGCCAAATTTAATATCTGATTGACTTAAAATTTATACACAGTGTTTAAGGTCATGAGACAAAGAAGCCTATTAATTTTCACCAATTTCTGATAATTAGTGCCAGAGTTATGGCCCTTGATCACTTTGAAATATCTTGTGAACGCTCTAGAGGCTACAGTTAATATTCGATTGACTTGAAATTTATACGTACAGTGTTGAAAGTCACGAGACGAAGAATCCTATTGATTTTCAGCGATTTCCTAAAATTACTTTTATGGCCCTTGATCACTTCAAAAATTCTTGTGGACACTATTAGAAGCTAAAGTTTACATCCGATTCACTTTAGATTGAAACACAGAGTTTAAGGTCTTGCTTGCGACGAACAATTATATAGATTTTTAATGAATTTTGATAACTTGAACAGCTAAATCCATGATATTAAATGTTTCATATACTAAACGTTAGCATTGAGGAGAACTTTATCAAAGCCAAACAAATTGTAATGATTTTCTGATAATTACTTAATGAGTTGTTACTCTTAATCAAATTTTAGTGTATTATAAATGTTTCATTACCGACGATTTAGCTGCTGTGGGCGTATGTTTCGTTGCCTGGCAACCTATCTTTATATTTGTACCCATCAATGAGAGATGAGCCAATCAAAGTTAATGGCCGTTCCTGTCGAAATTTTTCTGTCTGCGTCGGAAAAAAATCGCTGGTTAGCTATGCTCGCATTTTCGCCGGGAAAGAGTTTAAGTGCGACATATCCTCTCAAATTCGGCCGAGAGATAGTAAATGTCGGCTGGAAACTTTTAATTTTCCGACACATTCGCCAACTGCATGTCATAGAGGCCGAAATTCACTTTCACAGCTTCTAATTTACGTGCTCTCCCCTCCTCCTGCTTACGGCAGTCGGCGATGACCTTCGTTCATTGATTTTTTGTTGTCGGAAATTTTATCTTCCTCGCCCCCCTATGTCGGCTAAATTTTGGTTTCTGGCTTCGGACCTGGAGGCTGATGTCTCCCGCCAAAATCCCAATATTAATAGATGACACATATTAATTAATCGCAAATTTATTTTTTGGCCCCGCCACTTGAAGAAAGCAGAGGACTATTAAAATTGGTTCGGCCGCCTGTCTGTCTGTCACACTTTGAAAGGCAGGGCAGGCCATAATTTGGCCGCAAGTACTCTTTTCTTCAGGATTGCGTCCCTGGACCTTCGCCTATAGGGACTTACAGGGATGTAGCCACGCCCAGCAAAAAGAAAAAAATCGAAGAAAGCCGCCCAGTCGTATTTAAACCTTCGACTTCGTCCTTCTCTCACTTTGTACTCAGACTCTGCACTCGACCCGGCAAACTGCAAGCCATGTTGACTATAAGCCCACGCAAACCATGTCTGACACGGCATTATTTATTTTAGTGTGCCGTAGTATACCCTATCATCCCAAATTAGTTTAAAGAAAGAAGTATTAGTATTATGTTTATTTAAATTTAGAAGTTGTGCAAGTCTATTCATTTCACGGTCACTCAGGCCAATTTACGGCACTTCAATGTTAAAGGTTTGGATGTCGTAAATGGTGTCGAACGTTCGGTTGTACGGTCAATTTTTAATGTACGCATTCTACGGTGAATTCTACCGAATCTATATTAAATCCTAGCCTATCCACAATGTCAATGTTTCTTATTCTTTCTCAAATTCCGCCTGACCTGATTCTCATTCCACCATAATAATAATATAAAATACTACAAACACCTTTTCAGAATAGGCCTATATAAATTTGAATATAATTTAAATGGAAATTGATTTACACTGAAGCAAATAAAAGACAGCAAACGCTCTGGAAATACATCAATAATTGATAAGGGTAGAATTTTCATAAAAGACCACCACGCTCCCCTCCCAAAGTTTTTTTTACAACTACTCAGCAAATCCTGGCTACATCCCTGGACCTAGGATGGGAGCCCCCCCCCCCCCCATCAAGAATTGCTTACGCCGGCCCTGCAGGGGAAAATAAATATTGTCATTTGGTCAGGCCCGAAGCCAGAAACCAAAGTTTAGCCGACATAGGGTGGGGGGGCCGAGGAAGATAAATTTCCGACAAAAAATCAATGAACGAAGGTCATCGCCGAATGCCGTAAGCATGAGGAGGGGAGAGCACGAAAATTAGAAGCTGTGAGAGTGAATTTAGGCCTCTATGGCATGCAGGTGGCGAATGTGTCGGGAAATTAAGAGTTTCCAACCGACAATAACTGTCACTCGGCCGAATTTGAGAGGATATGTCGTACTAAAACTCTCTACCGGCGAAAATGCGAGCATAGCTAACTAGCGATTTTTGTCCGACGCAGACAGAAAAATTCCGACAGGAACGGCCATGGGGGGGGGGGCGAGCCCCCACCACTAGCCTCGGGCCTGCATTTGGTCATGAAAGTCTTCCACCCTGCTGCCGTAAAAGAAAATTGTTAGAAACCTGATTGTTTACAGATGATGATTACATGTACAGTGCCAAATATCATAAATAAATAACCTTAGGCCACAAAATTAGTCAATGGCTGTCCTTTTTTTTCAAATACAAATGTATGAATTAATATACAAAACAAGCAACACTTCTGGAATAAAGCTTTTATTTCATATCAAAACACTCATATGCCAAGTCATTGTTATTGTTATCTGAGATATAAACTCTTAAAGATACATTATGTAAGATTTAGATAAAGAGCTAGTCATTCTCGCTATAACAGTTAGAAAATTGATAATGTAAAATGAATTATTTGAAAATTTCATTTGAAGGTTTGACAAGACGTGTGCAATAATTTCAAACACTGTACTAGTTTTTTTAAAGCTAAGTCTCGCTCTCCATTTTAAGCTATCAAAATATGGCTGAACTGTTCTTATCTATTTAATATCGAAAAAATCCAATGCCATCAAGAGTTGATTATGGCCTGGATAAGTTAAACATGCATTATGGTCTGGTAGAAAATACTGGGCAGAAAAGGCTTATTACAAACTAATTTATTTTGAGTGGCCTTTTTGTATTTTTATGTTCAATTATTCCTTACTCCTAGCAATAGGTGAAGTATAGCCTAATGATAACCATACCTAAAAAATAATAGTGAGACCTCAATTGACCTCTTCAAAAACTTTAGGTTTAAAAACATGTCGGTTAAAGATACATTTAGTAATTAGTTAAGAGTTTATAATAAAGAGTTGGTCATTCTTGCCATAAGCTAATAATTAAAAAAATAGGCATTGTAGAATCAGGACAAACCCCAGCAGGTTTCTTTCTTGGTAGATAAAAAAAAAATATTTCAGCCAAATTACTTCATTCTGGGCCAAATTATCACTGTTTATTGTTTTGACAAGATGTGTGCTAGTGATAACTAGCTCACTGTTATATTCAAGACTTAACCTCACTTTCACATTTTTAAATTAACTTTTAAAATGGTGAACCGTTCTAGTCGACATGTAGTATGATGTAGTTAATATCGTGAGTATCCAATGCCTTCGAGAGTTGATTATGGTCTTGTTTTGTATATGTGTAATTAATAGTTTGGATAACATTTCAGGCCCAAAAGAAAGACCTACAAATAGGCAGATTTAACTTTTGCATTTAAATGTATGTTGAAGCATTTATTTCATAGATTTTAAATCTCGTATTTTCCAGGCACCTATTGAATATCGTAATCTTATTAATAAAATGTCTAGTCCCATTTCTATCCAACTCAATACAGGCACCATTTTTGATCCTTCAATTTCTTCCCATTTTACAGCTACTTCACCAATTGGCATTTTAAAAAACTCAGCCAGATATAATAAATCAACATCAAATGCCCATCGATTAACGTGTAAATTAGAAAATAAAACATCAGCCGCATGTCTTGATAAAAGCTTAAAGCCACATTGAGTGTCCCTAACCCCACGAACACATAAAAAAGAGACGAAATGAAAACCATGCATTAGGAATGTACGAAAAATTGATCGATGTGCAATAGACTCTTCTTCTAAATGAGCTCTTGACCCACAAACAACTGCCAGACCATTTTCACAAATTTTTTCCAATTCTTCTTCTAATTTTTCTATATCCGAGAATTTACTTGCCCCATCTGCATCTGCGAATAAAAGTATTTTACCCCGACCAACCAACATGCCCTGACGAACTGCTCCCCCTTTTCCACGATTTTTATAAAGTGTCATAACACGAACTTTGTCAGTTCCATATTTTTGTGAATACTTTAAGCCAACTTTAGATGTTGCGTCCTTGCTACCATCATCAACAATGACTATTTCGTAGGTAAATTTTGAGGTTTTCTTTCTATATTCAAGATATTCTAAAGCTTCATCTAACATAACTGGCAGTCGCTTCTCTTCATTATATGCTGGAACGACAATTGTGAGGTCCAATGATGATTCATCTTTTAAACTTGGAAATTTGGTAGATGCCTCCTGGTCTGGGGAGTGATAAAAAGTTTTCTCTGTGCTGTGAAATGATAAACTGGGATACCGTTCAGAGTTAAAATAAATGAAAACAATGGCACCCACAACAACAGTAAGTGCTAACACAACTAAATAAAGCATTAATTCACACAAACAACAGAATGCCATATTGTTTAGTTGTTTCATAGAAAATTAACCGTTAGATTCGTGTTTATAACTGGTTGGTCGATTGCAAGGTGGACAAATACTATTGCAGCAGATTTTGTGACTTCCTTTTTGTCACTCGGCAAACCTCGGTAGATTCCGCTACCCTATATCATTCATATTGTATACGATCTATGCCTACATCTACACATGATCGTATAGTTCTATGTACTATGCTCTACATTACCTACCCTGCCACACTAATCCCGCAGTGAATATTCCCTTGGCCGCTAGTATAAGTCGGCTGTCTTTAACTTTGTAAAACAAATTGCTACCCTGCATTAGATGCGTAGAATCTGTCGATGTTTGCCGAATGCTTTGTCCGTCAGCGTTTCCAATCAATGACGTCTATGTTAGTATATACGTCATTGTTTCCAATCAAGTACCACTAGGATTTCCAGTCAATAAATTCAGTCAATGGTTAGCTAAAATTTGGGAATACTTTGTTTGACGTAGATAAAAAAAAACGCACTAACTCATGTATATTTCGTTTATGCCTATTTTGTTTATTTTCACACAAGTTCAAATCTGACAGTTGGAATCAAACTTTTATTGAGATTTTCCTTCAATATTATCAATCCCCTAAACAACCTGTTGACCTCTCTTTGTGATTTATTTATTATTAAATCATAATACAAAGAGGCAAATAATTCAATCCAACGTTAAAAGAAAGCATGCAGTGTCCAGCTTACAACAGGTTCCATTGTTTGCTGATATATTTTATAATCTATTACACAGTTTAGACCGCAATATGTTACGATTCGCATTTTGGTATTCTAAATTGATTCTTAAAGGGAATTGATTCTTATACGGAATTGATTCTTATACGGAATTCTTTTCGAGTTGTTGAGTTTTAAGACTGGACTTTTATATATTTGTAGGCTCAAGAGTTTTCTTTAGAATCGTTTGTTTGTTCGTTCCTGGAGTTTTGGGTCGACGTGATATTGTAGACAAGTTATTGTGAATCAAATTCTCAAGTAAAGTTCAATAATAATAAGATCAGGGCGGATAATTTGGAGTCGTGGAAACCCCATGGATCAACCCAGGGTATAATAGTGGGGTTAAATTATCAATTTATAAAAACAACACTTTATTGTTGGCTCGAATAGTCATATTAAAACAAACACAATTATGAATTCATTAAAACAACACTTTATAAATGGTCCGAGTGGTCTTTTTCTATGGTCCGAGTAGTCTTTTTGTTTTTGCGAAATGGTCTATCAGTTCTTTAGCCCGAGTGGTCAAGAATTCATTATAGTTATACAGATATTTAATTAGACTGAAAACTTTCCCATTGATATTATGCTGAAGTAATTTTAGCAATATGCCCTTTTTCAAAACTGAATCAAAGGCTTTAATGAAATCGACAAAGCATAAGAATAAATTATTTTTTTCTTTCTTACATTTACTAATCAATGTTTTTTAAAATAAAGACGTTATCAACAGTTCTATGATTTTTACGAAATGACATGGGGTTACGAAATCCGCATTAACATGGTTTGAAAAGCTTTACGTAAACACTTTCAAATGCAACTTGGATTTAAACATATTTTCGAACCCTCTGGACAAGTAAAATAGGTTGTAATGGATAATTTACACGACAGGTAGGACAATTTAACATCTTGTAGTTGGAATAAGGCTAATTTTTTTTCTGGACCTGTCAAGTCAACAAGAGTGTTATTGTCCCTTTAAGTGCATGTACATACGTAGATGCATTTTCATATGCGCTCGTCGAGTCCATAACATCAGTCAAATAGTTCAGTCGATTAATTAATCCAGTCAAATAAACCTGTCGCTCAATATGATGACGAGTGAGAAAGTAAATCATGGCTTTATTAAAGTTACATTTTCATATTTTAAGTTATATTTTTAAAATGTATTAAAATACAGCCTTAAAATAGATGGTATCAATAAACAGTCCTACCTTGTTAAGGAATAATCCTATAATTCACTATTGCCAGTTGAGAAATTGGCAAAAATAACATTGTCCACTTCAAATTAAAATGTTTGAAGATAGCCATTCCATGCGGGGATAGCAAAAGTAGGGAGGTAATTATGTTATCATTTCCGGTGTCAATGCATTTTTTTAAGTGTGGAAAATAATGCCAATGATTCTATAATAGTGAGTTGACAACCTATTGAGCAAAAGACATAGAAATAATTATGTCTTGACTTTTTTAAAAAGAAAATATGAAATTCTCGCTCTAAGCAGCGGTGACAATAACTAAGATAACACTATTTAAGGGTTTAAAAAGTTTTATTTTGAACAATCAAATTTTAACATGAGGGAACATAAAAAAATAGTCAAAAACAACGATAAACAATATTGGATTGGTGCGTTTTTCTTTAACTTATATTTATTACAAACTATTCCAAATTTTAATAAGCCATCGACTGGTTTATTCGATGATTCATAGTTTATATTTCTTTGGGCGATTCTGAAATATTACTACGTCCTGTAAATCGAGTCTATTGTTATGGCCGTGATAGTGGTTTTCCCTTTATCGGATATGGCGTCACAATAATGATTGTGGGAATTTTGTCTGCACTTCTATTAATTTAACCTCTAATGACCATATCAATACGCGTCATTTTACATCTCATAAATTGTACCCATTGGATTTCGCTAAAGCGTTTAATTATTCTCTTAAATTTACTCTACACTGAGGGCTTGATTCATTCATTGTTTTAGTAAATGGATAAAAACAGAGCGAGAAATATTTCCTTTAGCGCATTTGGAATTACTTTCTCCGTGACAAGGCTCACAAATTTCATAGCGATGGGTTTAGGTTATTAAATGTAATATTTTGATAACAAAAGATGCCGTAACAAAGCCAAAGGCAACATTAAGATTAATTGACCCTTTAAGTCATTAAAAAGATGGTTAATCTTTTATTGTAGTGCATTCGATTAAAGCAGTGTATTGATAATTAATAGATAATTGACGTTGAAGTTAGAGTAATCAAAAGCCAAAATGTCGAGTGGATTAGCGAGATCGTCACAAACTCGCAAGGATACTAAAATGCGTATCCGAGCATTCCCTGTAAGTATATTGAATACCTATTTCAGCTTTATTGGTGGCACGATACTAGATCTTGTTTATCTGAGAAATATCTTTCTGTGTTTATACCCACCATTCTAACCCTAACCCTTCAAAATAATTATAGCAACAATCCGTCGTTGTTTTTTGTCACAGCTTCAATTTCATTTGCACGTTTGACATGTAATTTATAAACCTTAACTTTGCCCCTAACCCTAGGAAAGATACTTCTCAGATAAACCAAGATCTAGGCTAGTATGAGAGAAATCAAAGTTACTGTTCAAACAAATGGTCGGGTCGGACCAAGACCAGTCAGCTCAGACCAACTGACTGATACTATGATAGACCACTCAGACCAAGCAAAAATACGGTATCAGGCGTATTCAACACCAGGCTAATTCAACACCAGTAAAATTGGCGTATTCAAGACCAGTATATTATAAGACAAAAGCAGGATAAACAAGATATTTATTATATATCTTAAATTGAAATAGTCATAATACAAACAACAGTTGAAATATTTCATATTCGAAGACAATATTTACATAATATAAAACAAGTAATAAATAAAATGGAACCGGTCCCTGAGTCTTCAGTCGAGAGTTGATTCGGTTATGCCAACCCTCGACGTCTTTATTTGGCGAACGGGACGCATAAACACTCTTTGCACTAAACACTCGGTTTGATATCCATTGGTTCTTGACGTACTCAAGGACATCCGAATTGATTTGAAGTTTAAAATACAAAATAACAATAGGCCTATATACATAATACATGTACTGGTCTTGAATACGCCGATTTTTCTGGTGTTGATTAGCCTGGTGTTGAATACGCCAGGATTCAAAAATACTAGCTACTCAGATTCTTGGCTGATTGGTACCACTACCAGATTTTTGGCTCTGACATTCGGAACATTTTTTAAATGACAAGAGTACCGGTATTTAAAATATATTTGATAATTGTCAAAAATGACAATTAAATAGTGTAATTAGTGATTGATGGATTCAATACAAATGAGCTAAATCACAGAGATGTTTCACATTGACATTCTTCAACTTGGCTGATTCGGACCATGATAAGGCCAAGTCAGACCGATGATGACGAGAGTATTTAAAATATGTTTGCATGACAATAAATATTACCCAGTATTATCAAATTGTAACCCAATATGAATATCCAACTCATACCAGTAATATAATAATTACTGCAAGGAATGCAATATTTTGTAATAAATGAAGTTAAAGTATTCAAGTAATGACAGACAATTGGCTGGCACAGGCATCTTTAACCAAGTTTCAAGGAGCAATGATGTGACTAATGTGAGCACATTTTCCATCATTTTTATTCTGATAAATGTAATGTAACCAAATAGTACACTGTAGCTGAGACAGAGACCTTCCTGATCTAGACCAGTGTTGAATGCAAATACACTAAATTGGTTGACAAACTATATGTAATTTTTTTCTTAGCAATAATATTGAATAATATAAACAAATACTAAATACACATTAAACAAAGTTAATTAAATCACACTTTGACTTTTTAGTACTGTATAGTATAAAACTCGGGACAGGTAGTATACAAGAGAGCCTAATCACACCATTTATTGTTAATTAATGCCAAGCCTAGTTATCCAATAAATAATCAGATCCAATCAGACAAATTCCCTATTGTGGCTGTCAGTAAGATCTGACTAATTTTCATGTAGTAATCTAGTACCGTAGTACATTTTCCACGATACTCCCTATCTGTTTATTACTTGTGTTAAAATTGAGTCTATAAATCTATTATGTTTATTTTCTGTACAAGGTAGGATACACATTTTCACTGCTTTATACAAGCTTACATGACATTTCAAATAACCGATTTCTGTTATGCTACTGTATGGTATTAGTTTTCCCAAAAACAATTCTAACACTATTTTTTCAATGAATTCAATACTACTTCTGAATTTAATTAACAACATGCTATGTTTCAATACACATACAGGTATCATTATCAAGCAAATAATGATTAATTGACAAAAATGTGGGGCGATAAAGATGAACACTTTCGAAGTCATTAGCAGATAAAACAATAACAACAAACTGATTAAAAAGATGAAAGACATATAGACACCAATCTCCAAGTAGAAACCATTTTAGTTGAGAACACAATAACTACTGTACAACTTATTAACAAGATCAAAGATAACAATTGGAGAGAGAAATGGGGTTTAACGTCCACTCAACACAACTAGGTCATTTCTGGACTAACACATGGTTTTAATTTTATTTCAATAATTAGCTTGCGCGTAGGGGTCTTTAGCAGTGGGAGAAAACCGGAGTACCCGGAGGAAACCCACAAGGTTGAGAAGGCGCCCCTATCTCCATGCCACATATGCTCACACCATTGCTTGAAACCACAGCCGCAAGCCAGAGGTGGCCGGTCGGCCAGCTAGAGGTCGAAGCGCAGCACTCTAGACCACTAGGCTATCCAAACAATTTTACAGATGAACCAAAGACCACAATTGATAACACCAGATCAAATATAAAAAGATAACAAGTTGAAACCATTTTAACAGATAAAAGAAAAGAAATTGGGGAGGGCGGGACAAACATCAACCACACACTAATTTATAGGAATTAAGTAAATCTACCCATAGATTTGGGTGAAAATGTCCTATGTCTCTGTTTAGTATAGGCTTCTGTTTCTGGATTTCCAGCACTTCTCTGAGAATATTAGTATAATGGATTTGGATTTCTGTTATGCTACTGACTGTAAGGTTGCTGCGATACACCTGGGATGGTGATATATCACGATAATTAGATCAGAAATAAAATTATCGTCTGAAATCTCAAGTATTGCCTTATCGCGATATATTGCGGTAATTTTTAAAAAAATAGCGAGATAATTAAATTTAATATCATAATTCAACTAAAATCTGTTCAAAATACTCGAAAAATGGCGAAGACATCAACTTTTTACGCAATGGGTCGACTGTCACTGACTAACACTAGGCCGCTTCATGTTTCAATATTCCACTCAATATTAATTTAGTATTAATCATAATTATGCACGGGTGTGGTCTCATGTACATGTACCCCTTTTTTTAAAAGAAAGTATCTACAATATTTATAATTATAGGATTCCTGACAGTTATAAACCGCACGTAACAATATACATGGCCATAGTAACAAAGTGGTGAATTATCATTGATTACCCAGTCCGTTGAAAATTACATTGATAATGTACACATAGAAAAGCCGACTAGATAATATTTCCTTTACTCTTTGTATAAAATGACTTCTGGGGCATCCAAGATCAAAAATGCAAATGTTCCCGATGATAGTTCGACACCGCAGCTGCTGACATAAAAAAAGAACACATCTTCTGTGCTGTGGGAACATTTTGGTTTAAAAAAACAAATGTAATGAAGGAAATTAAAACGTCTGGTGGAAACAAGTCAAACCTATGGTACATGATTTGTGAACTACTGTTATCCAGCTGATTTGTCCCACCTTGTCTTTGTAAAGGGTTCTGCACGCTTAGTGAACATTACAAGTTAATTGAGCCTTTGTCGGCATTTCGTGTAGACAATGTTGGTGGATTATTGAAAAAACGATAAAGTGACACAGTGAACCGGGTGAACAACTTTGAATTCTGTCCATTGACCTCGCCCACTATGAATTTTACTATCAATAAATAGTCCGGATTTCAAAGAAGAGAATCATCGAAGAACTATTAAACTTTTGGATGAACATTTCAACAAACGATTATCAGTATATTTACTAAACACTGATAAAATTTCTTCTACACAAGTTCTAGACCGGATTTAGGAACAAAAATAATTTCGCAACGAAAATTTATGCCCATGGAATGCGGCCTAGAAAGAATAATTTAAAAAGACCATGAATACTAGTTTTAGATTATATGTTTTCTTTTCAGATGACTATGGATGAAAAATATGTAAACAATATTTGGGCTCTATTAAAAAATGCTATTCAAGAAATCCAGAAGAAAAACAACAGTGGTTTGAGTTTTGAGGAGTTGTATAGAAATGCGTATACCATGGTTTTACATAAACATGGAGAAAAGCTGTACACAGGTCTTAGAGAGGTCGTTACTGATCATCTTATTAATAAGGTATATCAATATAAGGCTGCGGTTAATAAATTGTTTGTTTCAACCCTTGCAAGTCAAGACATATGAGATTTTTTGTGTCACAATTCATATTGTCATTGACGCTAAAACATATGTATGTGTGTACCGGTATATATATTTATTTTTGTTATTATCCCCCCCCCACCCTTTATATTCCAATATTATTATTTCATTATATTATCATTATTATTAGCCCCTGCTTAGTGCTATTGATTGATTGATTGAATATAGTTATATTTGTATTATATTGTAAGTAGTGTACATATTTCTTTGTCTTATTTTTTTACATGTTAAAATTTTGGGGAGAGGGATTATGTACATGAAGGCTAAAAATTAGTAAACAAATTCAATAAAATATTGTTTATATAAAAAAAACAAACATGAAAAAAGCATTGGTTTACATTGTTTTTTTTGTCTGTTTTCAGGTTCGAGATGATGTACTTGCTGCTCTGAATAATAACTTTCTTCAAACATTAAATAATGCATGGAACGATCATCAAACGTCAATGGTAATGATCCGTGATATATTAATGTACATGGATCGTGTGTATGTACAACAGAATAGTGTAGACAATGTATATAATTTGGGTTTAATCATATTCCGAGATCAAGTAGTACGTAATCCTGTCATCCGAGATCATTTAAGGACTACTTTATTAGAAATGGTGGCAAAAGAAAGAAGAGGAGAAGTTGTAGATAGGTTAGTAACTCTTTATATATATCTAACTTATTAAAGCTATATTATAATTAGGTAAGATCAGATAAAGGGCTGACAGTTCTTGCTATAATAGTTAAAAAATAGATAATGAAAAATGTTTAAGCTAAAATTTCAGTCAAATTACTTCACTTATATAATAGCCTAGTCTTGATTATCACTACCATTGTTACGATAATAAACAAAGCCTTGATCATCCAATTTTTAATATATAATAAACATTGAAACTTTCATTCAAATTACTTCATTACTTATCACTGTTTGTTGTTTTGACAAGATGTGTGCATTGTCGAAACCAGGGCACTGGTATATTCAAGACTCAGCATCAATATTTTATACATTTAAGGCACAAAGAAAGACCTGCGATAGGCATATTTAGCTCTTACATAATGTATGTTTAAAGTGCACATAAGATGATCGTAGGATTCTTTGGTTACGGGTAGATAATGGTTACTATATCCACATTACGGAAAGTTAACACCAATCTGATTAAAATTAAATCAGCTATCTTCACTCAAAGTCGCAAATATAGACCTCCCGTAAAAACGACTTGGCCAATTATCGAAAACACTCTTAATCCCCTCTGACGCTAGTGACGTCACAGGGGACCGAATGCATATTCGGAATGTTTATTCCTTAATTACCTATATACAGTCGGTGTGTGTATTCATTAACGCTTGACTGATTCCTTCATCCCTGACTACGGAATAATCTGTTTTACTAAATGCCATTCAAAGAATATAGAATAAATTTCTTTCGTTATTTAGGATTTGTTTTATATAGCCGGTTGCTGTAGCCATATTCCCCACGTCTTTTTAAAAAGCAAAAGCACACCGTAAACCAAAAATGTAGCTTACATGTGACCGGGTATCGTCCAGATTTTACGAAAAAAACTAACCTTGCCACCCAGAATCTAAAACACGTATCCAGTTAATAGATTGCCGTCCAGAATGTGTTAAATGCCGCCAAGATTCATGAAAAACTGCCCTGTTTGTGTGCTACGGTGTAGATTAAAAAACATCGTTTAGTTTTTAAATCGGTCGTCTAATTCACGACCGTTCAGTTTCTCGGGATGTTTTTAAAAATGATCACTACCATTTAGATTTGAAGGGAGTTTATTTTTAGACAAGGCATTTATTTTCCCGGGCGTTGTCGAGAAATGAACAGTGTTTAATAATAACACAATGGGTTGAGATTTTACGTCAAAATGTTAAATTACCACTTGGTCATCGTTTTATTCTTTGTGTTATTTATATCCCATTACTCCGTGCACCAACAAATTTACAGTAGCTATTGGCTAACAGCATGCAGGAAAATATCACACGGGATACGTATGACTGAAATGAAAGATGAAAGCGAGGATTTCCCTTTCATGTCACGTGATTCCGATAAGAATTTATAGAAATAATTTAGTGATTTGTATTGTTATGCTTGGCTACTTTAAAAATTAGACATAATTCGTATCAACAAATAATTACTTATAATATAGAACATAGTTTATTAATATTACTAACGGGAGAATGCCACGTGATTGCCACTGTTGACAGACAGAATGCCAGTCAAATCGTCCACAAGCAAAGTCGTACACATGAACATTCTGGTTAAGTCGTCCACACCCTTTGGTGGAGTCGTCCACACCCGTTGGTGAAGTCGTCCACACGACATAGTTTAACTTCAGGACACATAATGTATTTTTAATTAGTATAGTTTTTCTGCGTGCTCATCCTTTCTCTCGGAAAATAAACAACAAAGTAAATCATTTTATTCAATAAATAACAAATTCATAAACAAATTTAACAAACACATGACATTATGTAATCATATAATTCCCATTTTAATTTTTTTTTTTTTTAACATGAATAGTGTCCAACTTCTTCCTATGTGCTTTTTATGCAGGTTGGTTTCACTAACAGCATTGCCCTGAATTTCATGGTTCCGAGATTTGGAGATAAGCTCCGCCCCCTTAGATACTGTTTTTATGTCCCACAAGTTTGATCAGATAATTATTTAATGCCAGTTCTCGCTGTCTATTGTCTAAAAGTTTAGAGAAAATCCTGATGGAACAAACAATTATTCGTGCAATTCTGTTATCAATATCCACGTGAATTCCACCAAATAAGTTGAGGTGTTGAAAAATATCTGTAATTTATTATCAAAATACAACTTCACACCCGCCCACGATGTACCTCGTGCGGCGGACATGTAACGCCCCTGAAATTCCATTCTGACATCCCGTCCATATTTACGCTAAAAATTATATCGTATGAAGCATTTTCCCCACCTAATTACTTGATTGGAACACCTACATATAATTTGGGCTCTCTGATTGGTCAATCTCTTTACGGTGATTGACAGGTTGGAACCATGATATTAACAGATCAAAGAATAAAATTGCACGTTATAGCTACATTTTCGACACGTGTTATACCTCAGACCCCGGCGCCTCAAATACTAGGCCAGTGTTCAAGAAAAGCATGCAGTGTCCATGTTTCATTGATTTATGATTTATTTTATACTGTATTACACAGTTTAGACCACAATGTGTTACGATTCGCATTTTGGTATTCTAAATTGATTCTTATACGGAATTCTTAAATTTGGAGAGTTCCATTTCATGTACGGGAATTAAATCAACGATTAGTTTTTAAATTAATTACGACGCCGAAATAATATCAATCTAATTTGTCTTATCTACAAGGGATCCCGGCGCTATTTATAGTTCATTATTTAATTATTGGGCGTTGAGTCCGTGATGTATTTTGGCGGGGGTTTTAGATGGCAATATGTACTTGTAAAATAAACGATGTCTGACATGATAAACTAATTCGACTACACGTATATAATATACAGAGTAAATTGTGAACGATTCTTATACTCCAATAGTTGTGGACGACATCACCAATTAGCTGTGTACGACTCTATTCAAGTATTAATTGTAAAACTTCATCTACACGGTAACACAAACTTGGTGGGTTTTTTTATGAATCTTGACGGCATTTAACACACTCTAGACGGCAATCTATTGACTGGACAAATGTATTAGATTCTGGATGGTAAAGGTAGTATCTTTCCTTTTTTCGTAATATCTGAACGATATCCGGTCCCTCATAGTTATAATTACGAGCTAATGATTACCAACAATACACACTTGTCAACTGGTGGTGTTGTGTATACATTGATATATTATACAGACAGTGATGTATCGGATAGACAATGTGTATACTATGTGTAGTCCCCTGTGACGTCATCAGCCAATCAACCGGATTAAGGTCGTTATTGAAAATTTGAAAACCGTTTTTGGCTATAGCATACTAAAACGTTAATAGCTCATTTAATTTTGATCATATTGATTTGAATTTACCGTAAAATGGATTTAGTAATCATTGTCTATTATCCTATGCAATTAAAAAAAATCATCTTATGTGGTCTTTAACAGTAAAGTTATAGACATCAACAAAAGTCGCCGTGGGTCAGTTAAGAGTCAATAATCATTTTTAATATATTTTCTGATAGGGGTGCCGTGAAGAATGCCTGTCAGATGTTAATGGTATTAGGTATAGACTCAAGAAGTGTGTATGAAGAAGATTTTGAACGTCCTTTCTTAGAACAGTCAGCAGAATTCTATAGAGTAAGTTTTCTCCTCTTTTGGATAAAGGTACTTTGTAGTCATACAACTTACAAGAATATTTTGGATCCTTTTAGTTTATTATCCTGCGCCAAACGAAGTTAGGGAGCAGGGCTAGAAATTCACGCGAATCTCCGAATCTAATTCGCGCAAGGATTCTCGCAAGAGCTTACGCTGCGAATCTATAAGGATTCGCGTAAAACTTTTGTAAAAAAAAAAAAAAAAAAAAAAATCGCGGAGAATTGTCGGGTCCGACTATTGAATGTCAGTTAGGATGTTTTGAATCAAAGTTGTCTTTATAACATACTACATGTATAATAAAATAAAATTATTGTTGTGTTTTTGTTTTACTTTTTACTCCTAACTTATTATTTGGAAGAGTTTCTGGCTGGCCGTTAATTGTCTTTGTTATGTAATAAATTGTGTGAAAATTTCCACGATCACGACACGGCGACGACTTTTAGAAGTAGAGTATTTATGCATATTTCAGTTACGATACAAAATATCGGTTTCCTAATTATTTATTTTAATCCTTCTTAAAAAAAATAAAAGAAAGTACTTTAGCATGTCAACCTTGAAATGAAATAGTTTTTGGTTCCATGATTTTATCCTTTCAAACGGCGATTTGATTCCCTTAGTTGTTAAATTGGGTCATTCCAATTCTATTTTGTCACTGTCAAGGTCGGCCACGAACTCGATGTGGCATGGAATTCTTCACCTTCCATATTAGGCATGGCTTACTACGAATGTGTAAAATGGTTGCTTTTGGCGCGAAATAGCTGTCAACAGCCACGTAGCCTACACCAATAACAGACATATCACGGACCTTATAATACATGGACTAATTGCATGCCGCACGAGACGGGGAATTTGGCGATGTCTTTTTACGAGCGATAAAATTCCGAATGTATAAATTAATTTTAAATCTAGTTGTAATATTGTTATTTAATTCACAATCAGAATGTGACGTAACTGTGTCCGAGATGACGAATAAACTAGCTTGGAGGCTCTTCTGTTCGCCTCCCTAGACATACGTTGCAAATTTTTAAAGACACGTGGTTGTTATATTATTTGTACCGTCTTGTGTGGGTTCTTGTGTTGATTTTCGTCAATACGATTATCGCTACATGTTAAAATAATATGTACGGGAATTGTTGTACTTGTGAATTGTAATTTATTGCCAGTATTTAATTTTTTAATTAGCAGTTAAAACGGTAGCCGTAGGGCTAAGTCAGAACGCGGGGATGTCTTACTGAGCCCAAACGCGTATTTCAACATCTCTTCAGCTCAAACTCAAAGAAATGTATTAAAATAATATACGTTCAGCTATTCAGTGCTCACGCATATCAATGCAGTGCAGACAATGACATTATTAGCCATGACATTATAGAATTTATATACGGTATCCGATTAATCGGCACCGATACGATTTTTAGCTGGTCGATTTACCGATTCAAGAATTTTGTAATCGTGACGTAACACTAGTGCATATTTTCCCGACGGAATCTCGTAGTGTTGAATTCCAATAACACGTGACATCTTTGTAGGAATAAGGTCAATAAACCAGTTCTAAATTTGCGTGTACCGTTAAGATTATTTTATTTTATATACATGCTGACAGATGCTTAATTTTTGTAATATTATTGAAGGATATATCCTAGTCAGAGGCCTACTGAATTTTACTTTATAGCAATTGCAGCTATGGTTGTCACGTGATCATTGTTCCGTTTTCCTATCAATAGTATCATCGACGAATGAATAAAAAATTGTGCAGGTTACTTGATGGACAAAAGACTACAAATTGTGTTATAAAGAAATAGCATGGTGTCGTATCAGTTTATTTTGGCTACTAAAATATCTGGATATTACTTTTTACACTATTTAAGTGTTTACCAAAAATTCTATCTGATTGTTTTATTATACGCCCACATTTTCATGTGGACGTATTATGTCGTCGCCCCTGTCCGTCCGTCCGTCCACAATTGTTTGTGGACCCTCTACAGGTCACAATTCTTGTCCGATTTTGAAGAAACTTGAAATATAGCTTTATCCCCAAAAGATCTCGGCTGCTTTCGATATTGGCATGTATCGGATCGAAACTTCATGGATTATGGCCCCTGATTGTACGAAAAATCAGGTTTTTAGCTTGTGGACCCTATAGAGGTCACACTTTTGATCCGATTTTAATGAAACTTGACGTGCATGTTTATAACCCAAAGATCTGGGTTCCTTTTGATATTTGCGCCTATTGGAACGTAATTTCCTGAATTATGGCCCCTGATTGTCCGAAAAATCACCTATTTTAGCTTGTGGTCCCTCTGGAGGACACAATTATTATCCGATTTGAAAAACCGTTCGATTATTTCATCGTTACACCCTAAGGACGATTGAGTTCGAATTTCGGGAAAATCAGACCAAAATTGCCATACAAAATGGCCGCCGTTTGTACGCGAAGACTTTTTAAAAATGGTATATCAAGGTTGTGGACCCTGTAGAGGTCACAATTTTAATTCGAATTTAATGAAACGTGAAATGCATGGTTATAACCCAGAGATCTTGGTTCCCTTCGGTATTTGCGAATATCGCATTCCTGAATTATGGCCCCTGATTATACGCAAAATCGCCTTTGTTTAGCTTGTGGTCCCTCTGGAGGTCACAATTATTATCTGATTTAAAAAATTGTTGATTATATCACCGTTACACCCTAACGAATGTTGAGTTCGAATTTCGGGTATATCGGACCAATATAGCCATACAAAATGGCCACCGTTTGTACGCGAATACTGTTAAAAAATGGTATATCAAGGTTGTGGACCCTGTAGAGGTCACAATTTTAATTCGATTTTGATGAAACGTAAATGCATGGTTATAACCCAAAGATCTTGGTTCCCTTCGATATTTGCGAATATCGCATTGTAACTTCCTGAATTATGGCCCCTGATTATACGCAAAATCGCCTTTGTTTAACTTGTGGTCCCTCTGGAGGTCACAATTATTATCCGATTTAAAAAGTCGTTTGATTATATCACCGTTACACCATAACGAATGTTTTAATTTGGAATTTCGGGTATATCGAACCAAAATAGCCATACAAAATGGCCGCCGTTTTTACCAGAATACTGTTAAAAAATGGTATATCAAGGTTGTGGACCCTGTAGAGGTCACAACTTTAATTCGATTTTGATGAAACTTGAAATGCATGGTTAAAACCCAAAGATCTTGATTCCTTTCGATATTTGCGCATATCGAATCGTAACTTCCTGAATTATGGCCCCTGTTGATACACAAAATCACCTTTGTTTAGCTTGTGGTCCTTCTGGAGGTCACAATTATTATCCGATTTGAAAAAACGTTTAATTATATCACCGTTACAGCCTAAGAAAAGTTGAGTTCGAATTTCGGGAAAATCGGACAAAAATTGCCATACAAAATGGCCGCCGTTTGTACGCGAATACTGTTAAAAAATGGTATATCAAGGTTGTGGACCCTGTAGAGGTCACAATTTTAATTCGATTTTGATGAAACTTAAAATGCATGGTTATAACCCAAAGATCTTGGTTCCTTTCGATATTTGCGCATTTCGGATCGTAACTTCCTGAACTATGGCCCCTGATTGTTTCGAAAAATCCCCTATGGTCCCTCTGGAGGTCACGATTAATATCCAATTTAAAAAAACGTTTGGCTCTATCACCATTACACCCTACATGACGTAACGTTATGTAAACACAGTTGCCCTAATTAAACGTCCTGTTTTAAAGGTAATACCTTTGTAACGAAGTCAGTTATTGGTCAGTAAAAGGACCACTGACCAGTCATAATTAGTGACAATAATACCCACTCAGTCCAGCAGGGAGTAGTGGGATTAGCTCTAATCAAACGGAACACTGCGAGGAGGATGACGGAAGGTTGAGTTTGAATTTCTAGAAAATTGGACCATAATTGCCAGACAAAATGGCCGCTGTTTGTACGCGAATAGTGTAAAAATATGGCATATTAAAGTTGTGGGCCCTGTAGAGGTCACAATTTTAATTTGATTTTGATGAAACTTAAAATGCATGTTTATAACCTAAAGATCTTGATTCTTTTCGATATTTGCGCATATCAAATTGTAACTTAATGAATTATGGCCTTTGATTGTAGGTAAAATCACTTTCGGTATTGCTTGTCCTCCATCCATCTATCGAAAATGTGGGCGTATCCTGCCTGGCAGTGCCAGCTTACTATCTTTTTTATCATTGTTGTTGTATTTTGGTGTTTTAGATTAACACAAAAAACACAATTTTGTTTTTTAGGCATTATTATAAATTAAGATTCGGAGGATTCGCGCCGATTGCATATATGAGAATCATCTTAGATTCTTGCAAAAAATGAAGAATTTCTAGCCCTGGGGAGGGATATGGAAATGGGATCCGTCCTTCTGTCCAGATTTTGTTTCTGAAGCATATCTCATAAACCGTTCAAGGTATCTTTTTGAAACTTTGTACACACATCAACCTATGGCAGACCAAATGAGACAATATTCACGATTCTTGTTTTTACCTTCGAGTTTGAACATTTTAGACACAAACGCAACATTCTAAACTAATGGTTCTTGTTTCTACATAAGGGTCCTTCTCTCAACCTCATGGGTTTCCTCTGGCCCACCTGTTTCCTCCACTGCTAAAGACCCCTACGCGCAAGCGAATTATTGAAATAAAATTAAAACCATGTTACTTGTTAGTCCCGAAATGACCTAGTTGTGTTGAGTGGACGTTAAACCCCATTTCTCTCTCTTGTTTTTACATTCTTATATCAACATTTCATGCACAAAATCAACATTTTAAACAAAAAATTGACTTTATGTTTCATTTTCGGCGTTTTATCGGTAACTTTTGTATATCATTAAATATTATAATTAAAAAATAATTTCGTAATTTTACACAACAAAGAAATCAATACCGTACATTGGTTTCTGAAAGTATCTAAAAAAATTCTTATGAAAATAATTTCTACGTTTCTAAAAGTCTTGAAGTTAAAAATCTTGAAATGATAATGGTCAGAAAAAAAATAGTGAATTAGCAACATTATTACACTAGTCTAGAGGGCGTTAGCGTATGTGTACAGCTTTGATACAGATAAGAAATCAAAAGTTGTGTTAACAGTAGTTGCACGAAACAGAAATTATGCTCAAGATATAATAATATTTGAAACACAGCATTATTATCATCCATTTTTGGCATATTCGAAACATGTGTAGGTCTAATTTGTAAACATATGAAACAGTAAACAAATAACAGCGAATATGTAAAAATAAAAAAAAGACCTTTGTCCTAATTTTTCTAGCTGTTTAAATTATAGAAGTTATTAGTACATGTATTGTTATTATATCTTGAGCTTAATTTCTGTTTCATGCAACTTATTACCGTAAACACAATAGGGGCCCACTTCCACTCGTGGAAAAGTCTACTTTTGAGTTATAATCTATAGTTTGTTGAATTGTTCTCTATCCATCTGATTTTTATCTGATTTTGATGAAACTTTAAATGGTGTCTCTTTACACAAGCTATCTGTACGTAATCTGTCGTGTAAATTCATCCATTTTTTTTCTTTAGAACTCTAAAATGAGAAATCACCAACTGTCCCTCAAATGGCATACATTACTCCTATTATTGGTATAATTTTATAAGTTATTGAGATAACTTAAAATTTGAGTACATATGTCGCACTTTGGACCCCTCATTTGTGGAATGACCCATGTTCAATTGTTCATAACCCCAAAATCTCGGTTCCTTTCAATATTCAAGCATAACGAACCATATGTTCCTGGATTATGGCCCCTGATTGTACAAAAAATAACATTAATTTTTATACGCCCACATTTTCATGTGGACGTATTATGTCGTCGCCCCTGTCCGTCCGTGTGTCCGGCTGTCCACAATTGTTTGTGGACCCTCTACAAGTCACAATTCTTGTCCAATTTTGACGAAACTTGAAATATAGCTTTATCACCAAAAGATCTCGGCTGCTTTCGATATTGACATGTATCGAATCGAAACTTCATGAATTATGGCCTCTGATTGTACGAAAAACAAGTTTTTAGCTTGTGGACCCTATAGAGGTCACAATTTTTAGCCGATTTTGATGAAACTTGACATGCATGTTTATAACCCAAAGATCTTGGTTCCGTTCGATGTTTGCGCCTATCGGAACATAATTTCCTGAATTATGGCCCCTGATTGTCCGAAAAATCACCTATTTTAGCTTGTGGTCCCTCTGGAGGTGACAATTATTATGCAATTTGAAAAACCGTTCGATTATATAACCGTTACAACCTAAGGGAGTTTGAGTTTGCGCATATCGGATCATGACTTCCTGAATTATGGCCCCTGATTATACGCAAAATCGCCTTTGTTTAGCTTGTGGTCCCTTTGGAGGTCACAATTATTATCCGATTTGAAAAACCGTTTGATTATATGACCGTTACACACTAAGGAAAGTTGAGGGAAAATCGGACCAAAATTGCCATACAAAATGGCAGCCGTTTGTACGCAAATACTGTTAAAAAATTGGTATATCAAGGTTATGGACCCTGTAGAGGTCACAATTTTCATTCGATTTTGATGAAACTTGAAATGCATGGTTATAACCCAAAGATCTTGGTTCCTTTCGATATTTGGGCATATCGGATCATAACTAAATTATGGCTCCTGATTGTCAAAAAAATCCCCTATGGTCCCTCTGGAGGTCACGATTAATATCCAATTTAATAAAATGTTTGACTCTATCACCATTACACCCTACAGAAGGTTGAGTTGGAATTTCTAGAATATCGACCATGATTGCCAGACAAAATGGCCGCCGTTTGTACACGAACAGTGTAAAAATATGGCATATTAAAGTTGTGGGCCCTGTAAAGGTCACAATTGTAAAATCGATTTTAATGAAACTTGAAACGCATTTTTATAACCTAAAGATTTTGATTCTTCTCGATATTTGCGCATATCAAATTGTAACTTAATGAATTATGGCCTTTGATTGTAGGAAAAATCACTTTCGGTATCCATCTCTCGAAAATGTGGGCGTATCCTGCCTGGCAGTGCCAGCTTACTATCTTTTTAGCTTGTTCTCTGTCCATCTCTTGCAAAATCTGGGCGAATCTTGCATGACAAGAACTTGTTATCTAATTTTGACGAAACTTAAAATATATATGTTTATATCCAGAAGATCTTGAAGATTAGGTATATAAAAAAATAACTTCTTTGATTATGGTCCCAGATTATTCTTTTTATGAGCTTGTTCTCTCGTCTATCTCTAGCAAAATGTGGGCATATCTTAGGGCTGTACGATATTGTAAAAGGGACGATATCGATATTGGCATTTTTTTCAACGATATAGTTAAATATCGCGGTATTTAATAATAAAGTTACTTTGCTATTTAATAAATTAAATATAAATGCATTAAAGGAGAATGCTAAAGTAAAAGTTTAATTTAATCATTTACATGTACTTACATGTAGTTTATTATGTAACACATTGCAGAATTTTTTTTTTTTTTAAAGTTTTAGTAACAAATAACGTTAAAAAACACTCTCGGATTTCCGCAATTACGGAAACACCTGACAATTAATGAGCTGAAGCTATATCACCTGACATTTACCAAGTTACATCGGACAAACTTCTTTCATGATCTAGTACTATTTATGATCAACTGCAAAATCATTGAAATAGGCCCACAGAAGACGCTTCAAAAGGGGGATAGTAATTAACAATAGTATTAAGGCTACCACTCTAGCGGTGTTCAAATTTGGTTGCTATGGTTACGGTACATTAGATGTTTCTATTGATAGATTTTGAAAGCGTGCCGGTTTCGCCATAATAATAATAATAATAATCGCGTACTTTTACAAGGGTAGCAGATTAGGCCAGAGACCTTTTTCCAATTTGGCCCTTGGCACAGATCGTGCGAATGGTTTCGATCATTACTGCAGGAAGAAACCGAAGAACTCATGGGAAACCTGCCTGATCGGACGGGAGACCGAATATCCCTCTCACTTACAACAATAAAGTTCTTGCCCAGAGCTGGGATTGAACCCTCGTTGCATTGGTGAGAAGCCGCCTCTCTATCGCCACGGCTATTCGACCAGCTAGAGTTTTGACAGAAAGATAAAATAACTGTTATATCTTTATCGACATAATAAAGTTTTTAAAATTGCACTGGTCATGTTCATAAGCAAATATAACTCGAAATTCTCCGTCGAACAAGAATTTGAAAGAGAAGCATGTTTTGTTATCTGCTTGGAAATTTTATAAGAAAATGACACACACTTCGATTTATTGTCAACTGGTGCTATTAGTATATCCCCACGCAACGCAATTGTCTATGTTTATGCACCCAGTTAGTCAAATTGAAGGCATGTCCTGCTCCGTTTCAATAGCCTTCTATAGTGAAATTCACAAAGTTGATCGACTATTACGTCTTTCACGGAAAAAATCGAAACGAGGCTGCAGATATGCATAAACCTCAATAATTGGGTGTTTTTTGGTATATTTTTCCTTTGTGAAAATATTTAGAGTGACTTTTGAAATTGCACAGGGTCAAAAATATTCTAATATTAACGTTATTTTTCATATTAAAAGAACTTTTTGCGTTAGTATTCTCCTTCAAAGCTGACTACAGTGTGAGTAAGAATTATGGGTAAGAATTGCTTTATTCAAACACTTTAAACTTTGCTTTTTTTATAATATAGATTTATTAAAATGACCAAAACAACATCCTTTTGGGATACAAACGTTTAAATGCTTTTTAACACAGTAATAGTAACAGGAGACATTACTTATGCCTATTGCCTGTACATTAGAACATACCAACTTTTTACCAAACTTAGTGATAAATAAAAGGACAGTTCATCTATTATTATGATAATTAAATTAAATATAAACCGCTGATGTTTAAAAAAGCGTCTGCTTGTGACCTAGTGTAAGAAAATTCTCAATTATCACGTGTAGCAGAAGTAAGTAGATGCTGTCTTCAAGTCTTGTATTGTAAGTTTAAACCATTGATATGACGTCAATGGTTCAAACAGTTTAAGAAATGCTAATTGATCAGGACTATCTTCCATTCAAGCATTCGATTGGCTGCAGTATTCCTGGCCTAACAGTGACAGTAATCTATTTATAGATAGTTTTATTCTTGCTTTCAGAAATTAAGTTTCGTTAAATTTTCTAAAAAATATGACAACCTATTTATAATTCTTTCTTTATAGCCTGGTCAGTTTTAAAGTAGGCCCAAGCTTTACATGTAGTAACAACTGACAATTGATTGTCGACTAAAAACAAAGTAAAAATAACCCATACACGATGCAGTGAAAAACGGCTGCAGACACTGCGCAAGTGTTTTTAACATTTAAAAATTATTACTATTTTGTAAGAAGTATTAAATGCAGGGCTCTATAAAAGTTGAGTGTGCCTGCGCACACACACTTGAAAATGTGCCAGCAGGGTCATACTTAACCCTTTTACAGGGATAACGACATTAATGTCCTTTTCCGACACACGCGCTTTACGGGGATAGCGACATAAATATCGTTTTATCGTAAAAGGGTTAAGTCTTATGACGTCAAAATGAATATGACGTCAAACTTTCAGCCAATTAATTCCCCCACAGTGGTTGAGCAGTTGGAAAAAATATCCCCCTAAAAGGGTTAAAAGGAGTGTATTCAATTGCCAGGTATATAGTATGATTGTGCGGCTTCAAACAAGTTCATTAAATCCCTTTATTTTACATGATTGACGTGACAGTAATAATTTATAAAAAAAAAAAAAAATCTTTTCTTTCTTTTTTTTAATGTGCCTGCATATTTTTTTTCAAAACAAATGTGCCTGCGCATGTGCGCGGAAATATCGATGCCTGATTAAATGTATTTTGTTTATTTAGATGGAGAGTCAGAAGTTTTTAGGAGAAAATTCTGCATCTGTTTATATCAAGAAAGTTGAAGCTAGAATAAACGAAGAAGCTGAGAGAGCCAGTCATTATTTAGATAAAACTACAGAAGAACCAATTGTTAAGGTTGGTTTTACTCAACTGTTCATTTCATGCGACCCCAAACCAAACTTGTGTACCACTCCATCATATTCCATGTGGATGTATATTGTTCATCGCCCCTGTCCGTCCGCAGGTCCACAAGTGTTTGTTTGTGGACTCTCTCTACAGGTCACAATTCTTATCCAATTTTGATGAAACTTGAAACATAGGTTTATCTTCAAAAGATCTCAGCTACTTTCGATATTCTTCTTGGATTTTGGCCCCTGATTGTATGAAAAATCATGTTTTTAGTTTGTGGACCCTATAGATGTTACAATTTTAAACCGATTCCTTTAGATTGATACACAGAGTTTAAGGTCTTGAGACAAACAAGCTTAAGCTTATTGATTTTGAACAACTAAATCCATGATATTTTAAATGTTTTGTATACTAAACACTAGCATGGGGGAGAACTTTATCAAAGTCAAACAAATTCTAATGAATGTCTGAATACTTAATGAGTTGTTACTATTAATAATCAGACTTTAGTGTATATTATAAATGTTTAATTACCAAAAAAAGTAAAAATATGCGACAACTCTTGTTAACTGCCCGTACAATTTAGCTGCTGTGGGTGTATGTTTCGGTGCCTGGCAACCTATCTTTTAGCTTGTGGTTCCTCTCTGGAGGTCACAATTATTTTCCAATTTAAAAAAAAATGTTTGATTATATCACTGTTGCACTGAAATGAAAGTTGAATTTAGATTCCCGGAAAATCAGATCAAAACTGCCAGACAAAATGTACGCCGCTTGTACGCGAAAAGTGTAAAAATATGGTATATCAAGCTTGTGGACCCCATAGAGGTCACAATTTTAATCCGATTTTGATAAAACTTTGAAATGCATGTTTATAAGCCAAAGATCTTGAAGAGTTGAAGTGAGGGATTAGCCAATGAAACAGCCTGTTAAGGGCGTAGTTGGGCAGTGTATAATGCACATTTTAAAGCTAGCACTGTAATTCTTGTTGATAAAATATGACATTTTTTGTTATTTGGGGTGACAAACTACATATTATTAATCACCAAATAAATACCAATTTTATTTACCAACTATGTTCCAAACTTGGCCCAAAAGCATGATAAAAAGGGGTATTGATGACAACAGAAGGAGACTTTTCTCAGTTATGCCTGCATATATTTTCATCAAATTTGGCATGAAGAATGCTTTTTTTGGCTATACTGACCCCCCCCCCCCCCCAAGTGACTTAACTGCACAAAAAGACAAACCGAGAAAATCGACTTCAATCTTAACAAAAACTGCGGGGCAAAATGTTGTAAGATACAGAAGTCACTTCCGGGGAACGTCAAGGTTAACAAATGGTCAAGTAAAAAAAGATGTAACCAACAATACAACATTTTTCCGTTGTCTGCCGTTCGCATTATTATACAATTTATGTTGGTACATGTTGCTTGGAGATTTACACGAAAGAGAAACGATACGTTAATCTTCCCTTGTCAGATGTTAGAAAAGTGTTTGGAATAGCGTTATGTGTAATAAAGCAGGAAAGTGCAAATTTGATAGATAGTCACTTTGACTTTGGGGAGCAATATAGGTTGTGGTTTGTCATCCATGGAAACGCAAAAAAAACAATGGGTTTTCTTGGAAATTCTATAAGTACAAGCTTAATAGATTTATCGATAATCCCATCAGTAGATCAAAAGTAGAGGTTATAAGCAACATTTCGACACCAAAAACGTTAACAAATAACAAATACCAACTAAAAGTATTTTAAAAGTGTTGTTCATTATTTACCTGCAAACGAGATTTTGTGATTATGGGTTAATTCTTTGAATACGTCCACAACAAGTTTTAAAATACATCGATTCGGACGTTTAAAGTAAATATCTACTTTAGTCACTGTTCGGCCTCTCTAAAAAATTTGACCATCAAAAAATTAAATTTAGCCACGTTCCAATCGAGGTAGATGGTAGAGGGAATTCCTTCTGAGCTCATATCTAGATAGGTGTGAATGACCTAGTGTCAAACTGCTACTTGACACAGCCATGATAGTTTACAGCGTATGGCATTGACAGTGTATACGACATCATAATTTATTCAAGAACTGATCTAGGTCAAGGAAACCTTCTTGTTTGCTATAATGTATAGTATAAATAGTTTTTCTTTCTCCGCTTGTACCTCGATTATTACACATCAAACGGTCAGACTGTTACGTGTCCTCTAGGTTATTTTACATATGGAACACGTGTGCAAAGTATTTATAAGAAGATTGGTGTTGAAAAGTTAGTGCATATGTTAGGCTACTCAACGCCCTTAAGGCCAATTCTTGGTGTGCTATGCACGAATCTGTGGGTAAACCACTAGAAATGTTGTCAACGCTGTTTGATTAATCAATGTCTGACGTCATACGGTCAATAGCTGCTATGACCCCTGAAACGTCTGATGTCATTGTCATGTCATATGGTCAACTCAATAGCCACTCGTATTACCCCTTAGATCTTCATGTAGTGTAGGCCATGGAAAGGATTAAAAAACAAAACAAAATATAGTTCTGTATTTTAATCAAATTGATATTTCAATGCACATAATTGATTTAAAATGACAGTAAAATTGAATATAAATCCATTTATGTACACTCATATAACATTAATATGTGCTTTTAGACCCATTTTCTTCTATAATTTGAAGGTTGCAATGAATAGAGCTAAATTCCCTTTAAGCCCACATCTAAATTTTGTATGTGTGCTACAATGTTTTCAATGTTAGTTATTATTTTGTTTTTATGTTTGTATATTTACAGGTTTTAGAAGAAGAATTAATAAGTAAACATATGAAGACAATTGTTGAGGTAAATAAATGTTTCATGCTTTCATCTATACCTGTACTTTTTTTTTTATTGGGGGTCAAAGTTTGGAAGACTTTGCTACCATCATTACATCAAATATTTTATCTTCGTTTTCTGCCCGGATCCATTCACTTGATTTGATAATTGTTTAGTGTTTGCAATGTCTATTTTCTGTCTTGTCCGCAGGTTTATCTTGTAGATTTTTTTTGGTTTGTTTTGCATTTACTAATAAGTGATTGAGACATTTGAATAATGTCTAAAACAAAAATAAATCTTAATTTTGCGATACTGAGACTTTAAAAATACTGAAACAATTTTTGTTTGACCAAAAACAAATTTAACTAGATCTGCTACTGTCCCATGCAGATATGAAAGCTTTCATATTCATTGTCACCTGTCATTGATTATATCAATTATCTTAAAGAAAATAACAAGAACAAAAGTATTTAAAATTGGTCAAAAACTTGCAAAGTTACAATTCCAAATATTGTTAGTAACATTGCACCCGGCAAAAAAATAATCTGAAAACTTTAGTTACATCGTGGGGCATGCGCAAAGTAAATAGATATTATGGTCGATTTGGGGTATATTTCGTAGTTGTTTGGTAAATGACGGTGGAGGGAGGGATTTGGCGCAATGGTTAGAGAGTAGGATTTGTGACCGAATGGTTGCAAGTTCGAGACCCGAATTGTGCGCCGAGTTCTTGTGTCCTTGAATAAGACACTTTATCCCTGTATTCCAGTCTACCCAGCTGTAAGTGGGTACCGGTAGGATGGTGTATGTGTTACACAAAAAACTAATGCGCTCCTTGAATTTCAAGTTGATGCTGCATGTGTTGGGACTCTTTCTAAGAGTTCGGGGGTAAAGGGAGGTAATGAGGCTTTACCTGTATCCTTGAGACCAGGTTAATAATTGTGTAGCGCTTTGAGCATGCATTTCTGGATGGATATATGCGCTTTATAAATATACATTATTATTATCTAAGATGGGGGGCCATAATACAATATAAAAAGCGTTGGGGAAAGAGCAAATTTTCGCGACAGGCTCATTTGCACTGCCCAGACCACTTTCCGGTGGTCCAATTGCTTTCAAATTTGCACAGATTGTACCTTAGGATACTAGTTATCACATTAAAAATAGAAGAGTGTGAGTTTCAAAGAAAAATGAAAATAAATTCAAAACCCACCCCTATGGTGGCCCATGACTGCCATACCTAAATATTGCTTGAAAGTAACAAATTTAAAAAAATAATAATGAAAATTAAAATTTTTAAGTTTTCAAAAATAAAAAAAATGCAAATGAGATCAAAATTAAATTTCGAAAAAAAAATAAAAGTCAAATTGATTTTATTTGAAAATGAAATTAATCCTTAATTTCGAAAAAAAAAAAAAAAAGTCAAATTGATTTTATTTGAAAATGAAATTAATTCTAAATTTAAAAAAAAATTAAATGAAAAATTGATTTTAAAAAATTTAAAAGTAATTTAAAATAAAAGTAAACGTTAGACTGGCCCAGAGCTGCCAAATTTGAGACCCTCTTCTTTAAAGAAGAGCTGGAAAGTCTATTTGGTCAAGGAAGTTTGGTTGTAAACAAAAATGGCCAACAAATGGGCTCAATATAAAGATAAAATGAAAAATAAACGGAATGGAACAAAACCGGGAGTCAAAAAACCATCGGATACACGCATACTTCAAGAGGAGGTGCTCGTTGTTCAGCGGTTGAGCGCTGAGGTTTCAGGAAAAGCCCAAAAGTACTCAAGGGTTGGACCCCGAGAATTTGTTCCATTCCACCATGGCATGAGGAAGTCAATATATCATATATGTAACATTAAAGACGCATGCACACACCATTATGCTGTTCCCGGGAGTCAAAAAACCATCGGATACACGCATACTTCAAGAGGAGGTGCTCGTTGTTCAGCGGTTGAGCGCTGAGGTTTCAGGAAAAGCCCAAAAGTACTCAAGGGTTGGACCCCGAGAATTTGTTCCATTCCACCATGGCATGAGGAAGTCAATATATCATATATGTAACATTAAAGATGCATGCACACACCATTATGCTGTTCCCGGTCTAGTATGTGATGTCTTTGCTGCCAAACTCACCAAGGAAGTAAATGATAACAACGATGAATCTTTATTTGGTGAAACCTTCAATTACAATAAGATTTATTTGGGAAAAATCGATGAAGAGTTTGTCGCTATACTATAGAAGAATTTATACCAGGAGCATTTCAAAAGTATGTGAATAATGACGGAACAAAGTGCAATGATATAGACACAGCTGTCTTAAGTGAAAAAGCTGAGTGTTTTGTGCATTTTTCTTGGGAGAGATCTGAAAAGGAGCTCATTGGGGTAGATATTCAAGGTGTTGGCTACAATCTTTGTGATCCTGAGATTGCTTCAAAAATTCTCCAGGAAGACCAGGAGGTTATGTTCACGGCTGGCAACCTCTCATTGCATGCTATTCAAAACTTCAAAGATGAACATAGATGCAATGACTTTTGTAAATTGCTCGGTTTACCTGACTGTGGATGATCAGAAAAAATTGTGACATCATACGTTAATGAGTGTTAACCTGAAGATAGTCGCCTGTCAAGAGCAATTCTATCCGTCAGTATAATAGACTATGATCAGTAAATTGCACATGTGTTTGGTCAGTTCATGTCTATTAATGTTTACAATAATTAGTCACATATTTAGATATTTCTAGGTCTGTGGAGGGCAACCGGTACCTGGAACAATTTAGTATTGGAGTTAGGCATCGCCTGTCAATAGAAACAAAAACTATTTAATAGACCAGAATCAATACATATAGTCTATTAAACTGACAAGGGGTATTTTTACTCTTGACAGTCATCCATTTCCAGGCCTTTTAAAGAAGTTCACATGTTTCTGAATTTTTTAATTTTTGTGATTTTAATTAAGACTCAAAATAGGGTCTATCAACAATTATTTTCTGTGATACTGCCTCATGTGACATGTTAATATAAAAGTATGGATTTAAGTTTTAGAGAGATTTTCTAAAGGTTGCCTAATATTTTGTTTGGATGGCAGTGGAGGACATTTATCCATGATGTAGATAGTTCTGACAAGCTTCCCCTGTCAGATGGTAATCCGCTATTATTATTTTCAAAAGTTTTTGTGAGATGTTTATAACATTTGGTGTGTAGGTTTATATCTACAAGATCTCTGACGAGTAAGAATCAGAGCACGATTCGACACATAGCTTAGTACAGGACACTCCAAGAACTTCTAAGGTTTTTTCTTACAGATACCTGTAAAACATGTATGATTTCTCACATTCACGATCCTTTAGTGTATTGTAAATGTTTCATTACCAACAAAACAAAAAATATGTGACAACACTTGTTGACTGCCCGATGACTAGGATGCTGTGTATATTTTGTTGCCTGGCAACCTATCTTAATTTTAAGAGTGATGTAACTAGCCCTTTTCATTATACAAGTGATGTGAACAGCCCTCTTATTATAAGAGCGATGTAAACAACCCTTTATGTGATAAGAAGCTCAGCTAAATTTATTATAGCATTGTTAGTCCCAAAATGACCTAGTTTGTGTCGAGTGGATGTTAAACCCCATTTCTATCTCTCTCTTGTTACTGCACTTGTTTATTATTATTCATTTATATTTATTTATATCTTTATTTTTCTTTCATTTGTTCAAAAATAAAATCACTTGTTGAAAGATCATTTTGTAATCTTTATACACCCACATCTTCATGTGGGTGTATATTGTCGTCTCCCCTGTCTGTCAGTCTGTCCACCAAGGGTTTAAATGTGGCCCATAGAACTAATTTAAACAAACTGACATGTTGAGGATTCTTAGAGACTGCCTGTGCTAATGACCCCGACACGCAAGCGAATTATTGAAATAAAAATGAAACCATATGTTAAGTCCCGAAATGACCTAGTTGTGTTGAGTGGTTGTTAAACCCAATTTCTCTCACTCTCTCATCTAAGTTGTATGTAATATTATGGCAATTGGGAAACCTGTCTAAATTTTTATCCAATGTTGATGGAACTTACAATACATGGTTATAACACAAAGATCTCCTGCCCACTTCATGTAAATTGTAAGCTCATGTGGCCATACTTTCGGAGTTACTGCCCTTGATATACCGAAAATACGTTGGAATTGACTTGTGAACTCGATAGATACCTCTATTTTGAAGAATATATAATGCGTATATAATTCCATTTAGAAACAATGTAACAGAAATGTGGATAGACTGAGTCTGTATCATTGATTTGTTGTCGACCTGAGAGAATATGATGGGGGGGGGGCACTTGCCACTTATTGTGGACATCCTGAGTTCTAATTCTGTTGAAAGTTAGTATCCACCCTGCGAACTATTCCTACCTGGCCCTACTTGCCTGGTGAGGTGTGGCATGTAAAGGCGATCTAAACAGTTTAATCTTTCATGTATTAATAATTTATGAAGCTAACGTAAGGTGGGATGCATACGATTTATTCTGTGCAATAACAAACAAACAATAATATCTTGGAAGTAAACAACAGTTTTGATAACACTGAATATATAAATGCATACATTCCTAGTGAAAAACATAGGTAGATTTCCGTTATGTATATTTCCGTTATGTATTGATTCACAATTTTCTGGGGCCTGGTGTGGCCGAGTGGTTAGGACGATTGCCGCTCATGCTGGGGGTCCCGGTTTCACATTCCGTCGAGGTCGAGGTCAACCTTGTGGACTTTTCCGACTGGGTTCCCCCTTGTCAGGTGAGGGCTGACACGGAAAAGAGTTCTAGTCCATTTGATAGAGCATGTTAAAGACACCTCGGCAGTTAAAATCGGTTGTAAGAGTAGCCCATGTGCTGCTGCCTTCGCAAAATTCACCCTCATTGCACACACTTGGCTTATGCCCGTCTCTAATTACATGTACCTTACAGTGCATAAAAATGGGACGTTAAACTCCATTTCATTTCAATTTCATTTCATAATTTTCTATCTATTGTCAGAATCTAAATCATTAATTTTTGATTTTAAAAAAATAAACGCATCTTTGCAATCTTGAGGTCTAACCATATCAGGATTCGGTATAATGCTTTCACATTTTCTTCTTAAGTCTGGATCAAGAAAGTCATCAGGTACTTCTAATACACCGCTATATTCAGCTACCTCTTGCAATTGGTGTTCTGTAATTGGCCAACCTAAAGGAAAAAAAGTGTAATCTAAAATGCCAGCCACTAATATATGCCATGCCCACAATAACAGTTCACAGTATATGTTGATTTGGATTAGCAATGCAAATCAACATTCATCAATCAGTATAAATGCATATCATGCTTCATCAAAATCAGTTGGAAACTATATTCACATACCAATTTTGAAGCGTTTTAAGTCAAAAGCAATAACAAAGAAAAAACAAACGCCCTGACAGCAGCAAATTTCATGGCAGCTTTAGTTAATTAAATGCATTGATTTGTGATATCCGAGATCTTACGAACAGTGTTAAATGTCTATCGCTTTCACAGGACAGTTTTGGCTAAGTAAAGAAAGATAACTCTATGACCACCTGACCAAATTTCGGTAGTCAAGGTAGCTACCCCTTAATGAGAAATTATGAAACAATAACTTGCCAAGATCCAACCAATATACATAAGTGTACCAAGTTTCTGAAGGATCCTGTTAAAATTGTAGTTTCTATCACATTCAGAAGCCGATTTTGACATTATTAAGCTAAATCAAGGTTGTGGCCCAACAATGAAAAAATCATAGAATTTGATCTTATCCGAGATCTTACCAATAAACATAAGTATAACAAATTCTGAAGAAATCTCATCAAAACTGTAGTCTCTGTCGCATCCACAAGCCAATTTTGGCTATGGTCAAGGAAAAATTGTGAAATTGAATCTCTAAACACAGACAAGTTCGAAATTGGACAATTTTCTACGAATGTTTTTATACGCCCACATTTAAAAAACATGTGAGTGTATATTGCAGTCACCCCTGTCCGTATGTACGTATGTCCACAATTCTTGTGAACGCGCTGGAGCCTACAATTTTTGTAGGCTTATATCAACAAGATTGAGGATGAGTTCGAAACTGAGAGCGATTGTTCAAATATTTCCAGAGTTACTGCCCTTGATATACCGAAAATAAGTTAAAAGTGGCTTGTGAACGCGATGGAGACCACAGTTTTTGTCCGATGTTTCTAAAATTTGGTATGTAGGCTTATATCTACAAGATCTCGGACGAATTTGAATTTGAGCATGATTTGACAAATGTTTCTTGAGTTACTGCCCTTGATATTCCGAAAATACGTTAAAAGTTTAATATAAAAACACTTCCAAAATTAGTAGTGTGTTTCTTTAATGGAAACTGTATGCTATACATGATTTATATACCACTTACCACACTCTTCTAATGAATATTCATGAGGAAATTCATATATATGACTTGGTACACCATCTGGTAATCTGGTGTTTTTCTGATGCCGGATTCTATGGTTATTCCAAATAGTGCTCTTGAAAATTTCCAATTCTTTTTCAATGACTGGAATCATTAGAAATGCTAATAATAACTCAAAATAATTATAAAAAAATGTAAATAAATCTAAAATAATCATCGCAGTTAAAAAGTTAAAATATAGTGGCTATTGAAAAACCATTGCCACCAAATAATTGAATGTTTCGATAGGTGGGTTCTTCTTTGTTAATTTGTGTGAGTTGGTGAATACTGGTATTCTGAATGATTAGTCAGTCAAGGTCACACAGTTAAATGAAGCTCTTGAATCATTATATGATTTTATTTGGTTAATAAATAATAAATTGAAATAGTTAAAGGAAATCATTCATCTAACTATCAAAATTAAAATCAGACATCTTCTTCGTCCACAAATTCAATTTTCAATAAGAGGATGTAGATGAACGATTCCATTTAAAGGAAATCTTCTCATAATTGAAATAGTTTTTCTTTCCAATGCACTAATCAATATACTATTTTTTTTAAGATTACCGTTAGGGTAATGGAAATCATTAGCGTGACTGTGATCAACTAACAGACTAAAGAAGCATCACAATCTTGAGGTCTAAACATATCTCAATTTGGTATCATGCTTTCACATTTTCTTCTACTAGAAGATAACCGAAACACGCATTATTTATTTGTTTGTTACCACTTACACCATAGGTATGAAACACTGTGAAATTGGTGGACATAAACATTAGACACAACTCTAAAGCCATTACATTGACCAAGCAGAATAAATTAAGCCAAATAATTTATTAAGCTTACCTATCGTCTTCATGGTGTGGGTCGTAATGACATTGATCTTTAAGCCAGGCTAACTGATCCTTGAAAAAACCTTCCAGTCTCTCATGGAGCTCTTTCCACCACCTTTCAATCTACAAAGTACAATAAGTATTTTGAAACTAACTCAATCATACTCCTTTACAACTAGAAAATTAAAACATAAATAACCAGGTTTATTTAGATGGTTGTTGTTTTAGCGGCATTTTAGAGGTAGAACATACGAAAAACACGATAAACTATTATGGATTACTAACTTCTTACACATTTAATAAACGACGTTTCAACGGAGTTCTTCCGCCTTCATAAAGTTATGATGAAGGCGGAAGAACTCTGTTGAAACGTTGTTTATCGTGTTTTTTTTTTAGATGGTTGTGTATCCATAATCAATGGCAAAAACTAAACAAATATTCATCAAAATTTTCCCAATTTCGAACTCGTCCACGGCATTTCATTTGGGCGTTTACAAATTCATTTACTTTTGTTACAAATTATTACAACATTTTAGAAAACTTCCTACACAGTGTTTGATTTATTGTTTGCTTACTACCAATACTAACCATCTAAAATAAATGGAATTGTTTTATATGTAAGAATGTTTTTGTCTTTAGATTAAAGAAATAAATAATAATCAAGACACTTTTAGTTACCTGATTTGATGTTGATGGTCCATAGATAACTGTATCCTCTGGTTCCATGTCACCATGATCTTTACTCCAGGGTGTCTAGAGGTTTCGTCGATACGTAACCTCTAGGCTCCAGTACTAGTGCCATCATTGAGCACCGTCCGACTGAATTTTTTGCGCATCGAAATGAAAGGTTTCAGTCGATAAAGCATCGAGCTGAAAGGCGCCAGTCGATAAAATCTGAATGCATGTCCTACCTTATTGTATGATCTTCCTTGAGCAACAATGACACTTACTGACAAACAAACGTTGTTCAGTGAAACCGGTTTATCCAATATCATACCGATAACATTTCATAAAGTTGCCAAGTTGGGATAATTTGACCTTTTTTTGACGTCATATCCTCTCCATTAAAAAATAAGAACACTTGTTTTAGCGAAACGAAATGCATTATTGTAATATATTTCTATGGATTAGGTATGAATTTTTTTTGTAGATAGGAGTTGCACATAAAGTAAAATAGTGTTTGAAGGGATCGAACTCCCGACCTCCAGGCTCGCGAGCCAGCACCTTACCCACTTAGCCACGTGGAAGAGCCCCCATGAGCCTCAAAATTAGTTTTTAAAAAAAAACATCACTAAATCTTATTAGAATCGAAATAAAAACAATGACATCAACAACATGACATGATTTTTGTTTATTGATCATATTGATGTCTTTTTAATCAATGACTTGCACATTAAAAGGATTGCCTTCAAATAAACTCTTGATTTCGTTTCGTGTTGAACCCTGTTGCTAATATGCATGTTGCCGGCCTTCACCTCTCGCCAATATAGGTGATTTCCGGTTTTATCGTTTGGTATTTGGTATCTCGGAGTATTTTTGTGAAATCTCTTAAAATAGACAAGAAAACAGATTTTGTGGAAAGTAGATGGATATGATATGTAAGTTTAATGTGTTAGTGTTGCAGATAACTGAAAATTGGGAGTTTTGCCGTACGCTGAAAGAAGTAAACTAGTTATCAAATTCTGCGGCGAGCTTTTGACCGTTCGGATGTTAGATGTTACGTTGTCAGCATATCAAAAGAGTAACATCTAACTTGTTGGATTACATGATCTTGTCTTAAGAAGGCATGCATGGTGGCCATAATCCCTGTTTCTGTACCTTTATCTACCCTTATCATGGATGATATCTGTAAGGTTTCATAAAGATGATCCAAGTACCAACGACCGATCAATTTGGGGTCCGAATTTGAGGTCCATATTCGTAACCATAGTATTTTCCTACTAGCTGTATCGATTGACCCATAAATTGCCAATGGAAACGTGCTGTTTTGATATCCACACAATTTGTCATGTCCGTCCATGGAATGGACCCAGTTGGTCCCTTTTGATGTGAAATGCCCCTTTTTATGTTTTTTCGCCACTGGTACACGCTCCTGTAAACCATACGGATCAAGATCAAACATAACATCATGCACAAGACCACGAGGGACATTTAGTTTATATATTTGGCGAAGTTTATGATGCATTGATCTGTAGCCTAAAAGTTATCCAGGGCCTTCAAGCTCCATTTTCACTGCCTCCTGAACAGTTCCAACCTCCACAGTCCTGTCTGTATAATAAATTTCAAAAGATCGGAGCCGTCTATCTAGCGTTCGTATGCTCCAACGATAGTTTGGAAAATCTCTTTCCATAAATGACAGAATTTCTGATCTTTTTAAGTTTTGACGCACATACGTTTCAAGTTGCTCTTTCAAATTGTTATCCATCTTCCAATCTACACCGTGTGTTTCATGCTGTGCCATTTAACGTCACTAAATCTATCCACACAGACAATAAAGTTCATTTGTAAAATTTTCGATTGGATTTGTTTACCAAATAGACTTTCCAGCTCTTCTTTAAATAAGAGTCCCACAAAGGGGAGATAAGTCAAATTTGGCAGCTCTGGGCCAGTCTAACTTTTACTTTTATTTTAAATAACTTTGAAATTTTTTAAAATCAATTTTTCATTTAATTTTTTTTTAAATTTAGAATTAATTTCATTTTCAAATAAAATCATTTCGACTTTTACTTTTTTTGAAATTTACTTTTGATTGCATTTGCATTATTTTTTTTTGAAAACTCAAATATAATTTTAATTTTGATTTAAATCAATTTGACTTAAAATAAATTTGCTTCATGTTTTTAAAAATTTGTTAATTTCAAGCAATATTCAGGTGTGGCAGCCATGGGCCACCATACACCCCAACCCATCAACGTTTTTTTGCTTGAAAAATAGTAGTATATTATCAAAAAAAAAAATTTTGTTCTTGATATCTGAGCAATTTATCCTTTTAATATGTGATAAATATCATTGCGGCGCATCCAACCGCTATAAATTCCAGAAGTTTGGATCACTGGAACGATGCCTCAGCAGTCAAAAAAGATCAAAATAGACGATTTCAGTTTCTAGTGTCGCAATTATGGTTGCAGTCATTTTAAAAAATTGTCTTTTAAGGATAATGTGTATAGTACTAATACCTATCACCTACGGAAGAGTTCATCACCGGAATTTGGTACTCATGGTACCTTTGGTTCTAGCGTAGCGCATGCGCGAAATCAAAACCTCTAAACTAAAAACAACCTTGTCAGCATAGTAAACATCAAAGGTGAAATTCGAATTTTGGAAATATTCAATAAAAAACATTTGACCATGAGCCAGGCTATCCTGAAATGTATTAATTTCGTTAATAGGAGACAGATTCTCCAAGCCATGACCAATTTTGTATGTTTTCAAGCCCATTCATGTGGATTTTTCACTATTTTTCATTTTCAATTCAAAATGGCCTCCATCATTTGCCAAAAATGAAAATTCTATTCTTGACATTTTTACAGCTTTCCTACAAGGATTCCGAAAATATAATTGCCATGTCTGTAACTAGTAAAATACCCCAAAAGCCTTAGTGACTTTTCACATTTACTTCAAGATTGGGCTACAAACTCCATTTTTGGTGTACGAATCAGTAGTGTCGTAGCTAGTAAAGAAAAATAAATTCAAGGCATTCTGACCTATATTTCATTGATTTTTTTGAAAAGTTTGATCCTGAATTTCTTGAAGGGGAGATAATTTAGAAAATTTATAAAGTCATTTTTCAAGTCGCCTCAGTGAGATCTACTTATACTAAAATTCATGAAAATCGTGAAACTATTAAAGAAGTTGTCAAGTTGGTCTCAATATCAGGTTCGAAATCACAACGACAAAGTTTCAAAATTTGAAAATCTGAAATTGCAGATTTTAATTAAATGTTTAAAGCCCCAATACCACTCTTGTTGTAACTGAATAATATGTCCCAATCTTTATTCTGGTCAACAATTTGTATTATTCTACAATATTTCAATTAATAAATGATACAAATTCATCTTAACACACCTTATTTTAAAAATTGGAAAAATTCAACTACGTGCCGTAACATGGTTTGAAAAGCTTTACGTAAACACTTTCAAATGCAACCTGGATTTAAACATATTTTCGAACCCTCTGGACAAGTAAGATAGGTTGTAATGGATAATTTACACAACTGGTAGGACACTAAAAAATCTTGTAGATAGAATGAGGCTAATTTTTTTTTCTGGACCTGTCAAGCCAGCAAGAGTGTTTTTGTCCCTTTAAATGTACTCAAAGAAAAAAGAATTAGTAAAATAGTTCAAATAGTCACAAATTTACAGCAAATAGACCGGGAGCCCAGAGGGTCGAACCTAGACGAACGAGGTACCAATATCTAACCATATAGTCATTTATATACTAGCCTGGGATATACAGAAATGGGCGTCTGCCGGGGTCCAGTTCATGGGTGTGGCCTTGGCGTCTCCTAGAATGACCCCAAAAATGGGTTAAACTCATACATTCGAGGTACCGGTCGAAACCAATTTTAAATGAAAGAATACATCTCACGGAGTACTAAATTGCTCATAACAGACGATTTTGGCCCTGGGATTGCCCAAACTGACACCCTAAGTATGGACCCAGGGGCCTTAAAAAGGGCTGTATTCATACATTCGAGGTACCAGTTGAAATTTTTTTTAAATGAAAGTGTATATCCCATTGAGTACGAAATTGTCCACAACAGACGATTAGGCCCCTGGAATGGCCCAGACTGACACCCCAAAGCCGAGGTTGGGTGGGGTGGGGAAAAATGAGTTATACTCATACATTCGAGGTACCGGTCAAAACTAATTTTAAATGAAAGAATACATCTTACTGAGTACGAAAATGACCATAACAGACGACAAGGCCCCTGGGATGGCCCAGACTGACACCCCAAAAACGAGGTTGGGTGGGGTGGGGGGAAATGGGTTATACTCATACATTCGAGGTACCGGTCAAAACCAATTTTAAATGAAAGAGTACATCTCACTGAGTACGAAAATGCCCATAACAGACGATTGCAACCCTGGGTCGGCTCAGACTGACACCCTAAACATCTGAGGTACCAGTTGAAATTAATTTTAAATGAAAGAGTATATCCCGCTGAGTACGAAATTGTCCATAACAGACGATTAGGCCTTGGAATGGCTCAAACTGATACATCGAAGCCGAGGGGGGAAACATGGGTTAAACTCATATATTCTAGGTACCGGTCAAAACAAATGTTAAATGAAAGACTACGCCTCACGGAGTACGAAATTGTCAATGGGACAGCGCAATCTGACACCCTAAATATGCCCCTCCTCTCCCTAGGTTTGAAAAAGGTTAAGCTGGCAAGTTTTGAAACACTTTTTTCCCCCGTCATTCGCCTTGAATGTGGATGTAGGTGCAGCGTATATCGTATTTGGCTTGATTAACCATTGTAAGACTATTGGTAGAATTTTTGCTCTTTAAATTAATAATAGCATTATATAGTATCTTTGACTAATTATTGGATTCACACATTCGATCGAAATCATGTCTCATGCACTCAAATAATGAGTGACGGATTTACAGATACAGTATACAGGCCGACATGGTCTTCAATTTGGAGGATGGTGCCCACATATAAGAGTTGGATAGAGAACAAGCTAAAGAGAATGTGGGCAACATTCCCTAAATTGAAGACCATGTCAGCCTGTATACTGTATCTGTGTTGAAGTTAGTCCTTTCAGTTGCAGGTACTTGATGACTGCCATATAGCCAGTTTTGTTCTTTTTTGGTGATTTCAATGAGTGGGTTCACAAGACACTACAGTTGCAGTTCTTATGTCTATGATTCATTTAATAATTGTACATGTTGGTGGCGACATGATGCAGTCAGTGTATTTATGAACCGAGAGCACAAATGGTATTGTGAGGCCTTTTGCTTACTCTTCCGGACACCTGTTACCACTGTTTGTCGTGTATTTTGTACACGAGGGGCAGTCCATTTGCTGATTACACTTTTTTGCTTGAGTACACTATTTTGACTATAACGTTTTTAAGGACTTGAATTATGTCTTATGGTTTGGATTGTTCGTATTTGGTTTTTAATTTATTCCTAAGGTTACCCTACTTCGGAAATACTTCCACAAATGGAGATGGTGTAGCACCATGGGTCATTTGTCAGACGTTGAAAGCGGGTCATCAACCCGATCGCCGCATCCTACGTATGGCCCATGCACTCTCTTCTTACTACATATTTTAATAGCCTTTCGATCGCCTAGCTCTCTTTCCATGCTGTGTATTTTCTTCTTACTACTATCTCAGTGGTTAGAACGGTTATCTTCTCATTAGTTAAGACATTTGTCTTACCAGGAATAACAATGCATCAGTTCGTTTTTACATTTTATATATCAAGCACCGGTTACATATTAAAATACAAGCATAGATTACAATAAAGCCATTCTTTCAGTCCCATTCCAGCGAGTCTGCTGATAGACATTGCTACATCTTCTTCCTTCGTAATCAAGCGGCTGTCTAACTAATACCCAGATATATGATAGCTTTGTAGCTTTGGGTTTGGACCTTCAATAATTATCTAATTGGTCAAATATGACCTTAATAATGGTTGGTTAATTATCCTAATGAGGTCGAAAACCACCCTTATATAGGCAGTGAAAACTTTAACACCAGAAGTGTCATGCGTGTTATTTTGTTATTAACCCAGCATCAAATGTTTACCTAATTATAACTCTTTTTATATGAAATCCGTCACTCATTTTTTGAATGCATGGGATCTGATTTCGATAGAATGTGTGAATCCAATAATTAGTCAAAGATACAATAAAATGCTTTTAATAATTTAAAGAGCAAAAATTATACCAATAGTCTTACAATGGTTACAATCAAGCCAAATACGATATATACTGCACCTACATTCATATTCAAGGCGGAAATTTGTTTCAAAACTTGCCAGTTTAACCTTTTTGAAAACCTAATGAGAGGGACCAGAATCATCTGTTATGGACCATTTCGTACTAAGTGGGGTGTACTCTTTTCATTTAAAATTAATAGCAACTGGTACCGTGGAAGTATGAATATAACCTTTTTTTTCAAGCCTATGGGCAATTTCTCACTCAGTGAGGCGTAGTCTTTCATTTAAAATTTGTATTGACCGGTACCTAGAATATATGAGTTTTACCGATGTTTGGCCCCCTTGGCTTTGGGGTGTCAGTTTGAGCCATTCCAGGGACCTAATCATCTGTTTTGGACAATTTCGTACTCAGCGGGATATACTCTTTCATTTTAAATTAATTTCAACTGGTACCTCGAATGTATGAATATAACTCTTTTTTTAAACCCCGGGGTTTATATTTAGGGTGTCAGTCTGAGCTGACCCAGGGTTGAAATCGTCTGTTATGGGCATTTTCGTACTCAGTGAGATGTACTCTTTCATTTAAAATTGGTTTTGACCGGTACCTCGAATGTATGAGTATAACCCATTTCCCCCCACCCTCCCAACCTCGGCTTTTGGGTGTCAGTCTGGGCCATCCCAGGGGCCTAATCGTCTGTTATGGGCATTTTCGTACTCAGTAAGATGTACTCTTTCATTTAAAATTAGTTTTGACCGGTACCTCGAATGTATGAGTATAACTCATTTTTTCCCCACCCCACCCAACCTCGGCTTTGGGGTGTCAGTCTGGGCCATCCCAGGGGCCTAATCGTCTGTTATGGGCAATTTCGTACTCAATGGGATATACACTTTCATTTAAAATTATTTTCAACTGGTACCTCGAATGTATGAATGCAGCCCTTTTTTAAGGCCCCCGGGTCCATACTTAGGGTGTCAGTTTGGGCCATCCCAGGGCCAAAATCGTCTGTTATGAGCAATTTAGTACTCCGTGAGATGTACTCTTTCATTTAAAATTGGTTTCGACCGGTACCTCGAATGTATGAGTTTAACCCATTTTGGGGGTCATTCTAGGGGACGCCAAGGCCACACCCATGAACTGGAACCCGGCAGACGCCCATTTCTGTATATCCCAGGTTAGTATGTAGATGCCTATATGGTCAGATATTGGTACCTCGTTCGTCTAGGTTCGACCCTCTGGGCTCCTGGTCTAAAAGTAGGTCAAATGCATTTGTTCGTAAATTTCGGTGATTTCAGATGTGTTAAACATTTTGAAAATATATTAATTTCAAAGCCACCACCAATTCTTTGGTGGGGGGGTGTCAAAGTTTCAGAAAGATCCAACGGTTAGATTCTGAGATGAGATTTGCAGGAAAAACACACAAAAAAAAAAAAATTAATCTTAACAGAAACAATAAGCTTTCATATATGAATATATGAAAGCTTAATTATCCTGCGCCGAAAGAAGTTAGCGAGGGGTATTGTAATGGAGTCTGTTGGATTTCGTTTCCGGAGCATATCTCATAAACCATTCAAGATATCTTTCTGAAACTTTGCACACACATCAACCTATTAGTAGTTGTGCCTTTAGTGTTTCTATGGAAACAAATTTGACTTAGTTTTCACTTTTTGACTTTGTTTCCAGAGCATGTCTTTCAAGATCTGAAACACACACATCAACCTTTTACAGTAGTTGTGCCTTTTGCTATTTAGGAATTTCTGGGATCTATATTTCATTTCATTTTTTATACTTTCAATGGCCTACATTACATGTAGATCTAACAAGTTATAGTGGGAGTAAACGTTCTACGACTTCAGGTACCAAGCAAGTGACTTTTGACCCGATACCGTTAGTCATTAGATTAACAAATTAGAGACATGTTTTTTTCCCCCGCCTTTCGAAGAAAGCAGGGAACTATTAAAATAGGCTTGTCTGTCTGTCACACTTTTTGGGACACAATAACTCTCGAAGATAAGCATTTTCTGCTTAGGGTAAGCAGAGACAAGCGATTTGATTGGTTGATGCTTTGGGGCACAATACAGTGTAACTTTAGTTCTAATTAAGTAAGAGTGAAGAAACTTGGTGTATAGATTTATTACATTAATACCTTGACTAAGTTCGATAATGAACGTTTTCTACTGAGGGTAAGCAGAGCGATAAGCAATTTGATTGGTCGAGACTTTGGAACACAATAACTCTCCTCTGCTTTTAATTGAGGTAGAACGTTAAAACTTGATGTAGATGTTCATTAGATGAATGTCTTGACCGAGTTCAATGATCAACATTTCGAGCTAAAACTTAGCAGAGATAATCAAATTCATTGGTTGATGTTTTGGGACATGATAATATTGATTCTTCTATCTGATAGAGAGTGATGAAACTTGGTGTATAGTTTGATTGCTTTTGAAAAAAATAAATTTGTGATTAATTAATGTGTAATCTATTTATTTTGCGATTTCGACAGGTAACATCGGTCTCATTATTGGCTTGTTTTATGTAATTTTGCTTTGTTTTGATTTCTATCACTGCTAATGCCTACCCACAGTTCTGCGCAAAAAAGGACAGACCAGTTGATTGGATGACCCCCGATTTCAAGCACAAGTTAAATAACAACTCTCCCGGATCTAAGTGTAGTAAAGATGAAATTTTGGACTATAAAAACCAAATGAAATTGGATCTGTTTTAATCAGATTGGTGTTTCCATGGAAACAAACTTTCCAGAGCATATCTCATAAACCATTCAAGAAATCTTCATGAAACTTTCTACAAACATTAACCTATTATATTAGTTGTGCCTTGTGCTAATTTAGAATTTCTGGGATTTAATCATTTCTCGTTTCCATGGAAGCAATTTTGACCTGAGAAACTGTTCAAAGAATTTTTTAAAAATCTTTATACAAACATCAACCTATTAAAGTATATGGACATTTATGGAAATGTGGTCGTATATTGTCGTCGCCCTGTCCGTCGTCCACAATTTCTTGTGAATGCTCTAGAGGCTAAAGTTAATATCCTACATGTATTGACTTTTTATTTATTCACTGTGTTTAAGGTCATGAGACGAAGAAACCTATTGGTTTTCATTCACTTATATCCGATAATTACTGCCAGAGTTATGACCCTTGATCACTTTCAAAATTTTGTGGAGGCTTTTGAGTTTTAAGATATAATATCCGGTTTGCAAACGGCGTACGCCAGTGAGGTTACCGTATCGAAGCAAATCAAGTGACCCGGCTGATAAAAAATTTGGCTTCGGATAATATTATAATCTTGAATTGGTTACATGACATGTTTTAATACTAATCAAGTAGTATCACTGCCATTCGCCGGAGAAACTACCAAACTGTGGTCAGCTGGTATGTGCTGGTATGTGCTGGTATGGACAAATCAAGCAGGGCAAGTAATTAAGGCCATATTGATATGAAAAATCCTATTGATTTTCAGCGATTTCCAATTATTAATTTATCGCACAGTGTTTAAGGTCACAAGAAGAAGAATCCTATTGATTTTCAGCGATATCAGATAATTACTGCCAGAGTTACGGCTGTTGATCACTTGGGAAAAATCTTGTGGATGTTCTAGAGCCTAAAGTGATATCTGATTGACTTTAAATTTAATCACAGTGTTTGAGGTCATGAGACAAAGAAGCCTCTTGATAATTTATGGCAGAGTTATGGCCATCGATCACTTTGAAAAATCTTGTGGATGCTCCCGAGACTAAAGTTAATAATTATATCCAATTGACTTTAAATTTGGTCATGACACAAAGAAACTTTTTGATTTTCAATGATATCTGATAAATACTTCCAGAGTTATGGCCCTTGATCAATTTATACGTAGTGTTAAGGCCATGATAATTGATATGAGGAATTCTATTGATTTTCAGTGATATTTCATTATTACTGCCAGAGGTATGGCCCTTGATCACGTCGAAAAATCTTGTGGACTCGAGAAGCTAAAATTTATATCTGATAGACTTAATTTATACAGTGTTTAAGGTCATATATAAGATGAAGGGTCCTAATCCTTTTCAACGATTTCCAATAATTACTGCCAGAGATGGACCTTGATCACTTTGAAATACCTTATGACCCAAAGCAATGAGACAAACAATCAAAACAATTCTAACAATTTCCGATAATTACTAAATGGGCTATAACTCATAATCACATTTTCATGTGTTGTAACCGTTCTCCTTACTGACAAAAGACAAAACATGTGACATCCCTTCTTGACTGCCCGTACGACTTAGCTGATGTGGGAAGCATATGTTTCGTTGTCTGGCAACCTATGTTTTCCTGATGTATAAGATAAGCTTAATGTTTAACATACTGCAGCTGATTGAGGAAGGCAAAGGTTGTTGTGCAAACCTTACAGGGAGTAGTGACTTTGCCTTGCCAAGCTTCTATGATCAGATCATCAGAGTATGAATCTTCTGCCTAGTCCCATTGATATTCCAAGATATTGATTTTCCTTATGCCTTCCAAACAAGTTCAAGGGCAAGGGATGATGATGACTAGTCATCTTGTTTTTAATTTTGATACAGATCTTAATGTATAATAAAATGAACTTATTTTACAATTTTTAGATGGAGAATTCAGGAGTTGTACATATGTTAGAAAATAACAAAACAGATGGTAGGAAGGATTTTAATAATAATGTTTAAATTAATTGCAATATTTGTCTTTTTTTTGCCCACATGGAAATGTGGTCGACTGGTTGTATAATGCTGTCACCTCAATCCGTCAGTTGTCCACAATTTCTTGTGAAGACTCTACCGACTACATTTATCATCTCATTGTTTTTGAAGTCGATATATATGTCGTTTGCATTAGTGAGTTCAAGAAGCCTACCAGGTTTTTATTTTCAATAACTTCTGTTTAATTTTTTCTGGAGTTATAGCCCTTGTTTCACTTTGTTACACCATATGAACGCTCTTACTACAAAAGTTATTAACCGATCTGTATGAAATTTATACGAATCATTTGAATTAATAAAACAAAGAAGCCTGTTGGATTTCAGCAATTTCCGTTAATTACATTTAGAGATTGGCCCTGATTCACTTTGTTGAATCTTGTGAGCGCTTTCATAACAACCGGTGTCATTTCTGTGTATAACGAACAAGCCTATTCAGTTTCATCAAATTTCCATTTGGCAGAGTTCAATGATTAACATTTCGAGCTAAAGCTAAGCAAAGCTAATCAATACCAATAATGAATAATCGATGCTTTGGGACAAGATAATCTTGTATGAAATGTATATATGTATCGTTTAAATTAGTAAAATGAAGAATCCTATTGGATTGCAGCAATTTCCATAATTACATCTCGAGTTATGGCCCATGTTTCACTTTGCTCAATCTTGTGAATGCTCGAACAACAAAAGTTGTCACCCAATCTGATGGGATTTCAAAAATTTTCTTGTCAGCCATTTTTTTCGAAAATAAAGGGCATAACTCTTATCGTAATTTAAATAGAGGTTTTCAAAACACAAATAAGAATCATGTGTCAACAAAATATATTCAAATTCATATGTAAAAAAAACCAGGTGTACCTCGTTATAGTTCATGTTTAAAACCTGTACGGTATTCAAATTTATGTCAATAATATTCCTACAAAATTACATGACATCATAATACCATAAAATGACAGCATGGCGACTGCTGCCGATCCGTACATGTTTCAAACTCATGACCCCCCAAAATACGGTAATTTGGGGGGGTCATGCGTCATTTTTCAGCAAAGTCCGACATTCGTCTGATACTTTGTTTCGATTTATATATGGAAGGAGGTTTAAAAAATGACATCCAGAAATTTATTTGGCCGTAAACCGTAGTTAATGTCACTCTAATACATTAGCGGGTGACACCAACTGCTAAATAATTGCATTCGACTGTAGCACGCACTATCGTCTAAAACAATTAACTACTTTACATTCCAATAGAAATATTCGTCAACATTTCTTGGCATGTTTATATAAAGACATCGACCCTATTCAAAATATGATCATTAATCCAACAATATGCCATCAAAAATAAATCTTTTCTCTGACATCAGGCGTATTGCATTTGGCACATATACAACTCTTTAATTTCACGTGTCTCTCGCGAGATTTGTACTTCCATTTAAAATTACTGAACTATAAGTATGTGTGTGTAAAATATCTTTATTTAACTTCGGCTTCCACTGAAAAATATATCACAGACAAGTTATCAGATACAATCTATGTTGATTTGAGGTGTTATATACTATCAGGATGTGTGTGACATATAGCTAGGCTATGACTAATTTCTACAAAGGAGATTAAAACGTGAGATAATGGAGAAATCACGTGTTAATCAGATTAAGTTTATAATCACTCTTGAGTCTTATTGGATTGATAAATCGTCAAATTGGGCATATTTCCAGTCGGACAATTTTGGGAGTTTCGAAAAAAAATTCGGACAAGTCACTTACTATTTAGTTTTAATTATAGGAGCTTAGTCTCTAACTCAATATCATCCAATATATTCAACATTGAAAACACAATTTATTTGTCCAAATCAACATTGATGTTGTGATCTTACCGGAAAAAGATGGGCTTCTGATATCCAATATTTAAGACAAAATAAACATTTTACCATGGTACACGAATCATGTACCATAATGCGCCCCAGCTCAGTTGTAACAAGAGGGACAAGGCTTAGACACTTTGTACCAAATCAAACGACTCATATAGACTGGAATAACCAGACGCTAGAAATTTGCATTCAATTGAGAATGCTGGCTTATTTCGCCGAACATCACTGATTTGAAATTAAGAGTAAAAACGGAAACCATGAATGTAAATCAGTTTATATACATTCATATTATTACACTTACACTAATTACAGTATTTTATGCGTTGAGACCTCCTTTTGTCAATTTCTAGGTCCCAAATGTTAGCGATTTAGCTCCTTTAAGTGGTGATGTAGGACAGAGGGCCTGATAAGGACAGCTGTTTAGTCTTTTGGGTGGTACATAAAATCAAGGTCCTGTGTACACATTGGCGTGCAAATAAAAGATCCCTAGACAGTTGGAATATGAATGTATATAAACTGATTGAAATTCAATGGTTTTCGTTTTACTCTAATTTCAAATCAGTTATGTTCCACGAAATAAGCCAGCACTCTCAATCGAATTCAATTTCTAGCCTCTAGTTGTTCCAGTCGACATATACGCCATTGATTTGGTGCAATGTTTCTATCCACCTCGTTCCCCGAGTCTCTTACTAGAACTGTGGCTGAAATACATTATGGGGCACGATTTGTGTACCAATGGTTAAATGTTTATTTTGTCTTAAATATTGGATATCAGAAGCCCATCTCTTTTCTGGTAAGATCACAGCATCAATGTTGATTTAAATTGACAAATAATTCTAATTGAGGAAGAATGTTCAATCTCGTGTAGGCGTTCCTTAGGTGAATGCCTTGATGGATTTCAATGATGAACATTGTCTACTTGTCTGCTTACAGTAAGCAGAGATAAGCAATCTGATTGGTTGATGCTTTAGGGCACATTACTTTGGGTATAATGAAGTGAGAGTGATGAAACTCTGAATATAGATTCATTATATCACAACCTTGACTAAGTTCAATGGTGCAGATTTTCTGCTTATGCTAAGGAGCAATAAGCAATTTGATTGGTCAAGACTTTGGAACATAATAACTCTGCACTTTTAATTGAAGTAGAATATTTAATCTTGAGTTGATGTAGATGATCATTAGGTGAATGTCTTCGCTTAGTTCAATATTTAACATTTCGAAATAAAACTAAGCAGAGCTAATCAATTTCATTGGTCGACGCTTTGGGACAAGATAACCTTGATTCTATCTGATAGAGAGTGATTAGTGTATAATTTATTGGCTCAACACTTTAAAAAAAAAAAAAAAATATGCGGTTAATTTAAAATAAATATGCTGTCTATTTCATCAAACTTTATAAAACCAATCAAATTTGATTTTGAATAATTTTAAACTATATATATTTTTTTTTGTATTTCTATAGATTTAGCGTGTATGTATAAATTATTTGTTCGTGTAACAAAGGGTTTAAAGACGATGTGTGATTGTATTAGTAAATATTTACGTGAACAAGGTAAAGCTTTAGTTATAGAAGAAGGAGAAGAAGCTAAAAATGCCATCACATATATTCAGGTTTGTTCTTATATTTTATTGGAAATACTTTTAAAATGTTTAGATCTTTTTGGATTTCGGTCCAAAATAATAAAGTAAATATTATGTGCTGATTTCTAAAGACTAAAACAGTATTGTTATTGTTTATATTGTTATTGAATTTGAGATGTAATAAAAAAAACGGTGACTTTTTTTCCTGTGTTTTTTTTTTACTGTAACTTTTTTTCCTAGATTCATTTTTTATAATGCCCACATTTTCATGTTGACGTTATTATATTGTCGTCGCCCCCCCAGATTGCAAAATGGGGTGTATTCTGCCTGGCAGATGCTGGTTTAGTAGCCATTTCCCTTGGCCATTATTGAGCATATTGAAAGGATTTCGGAAACTACTTCAGTAAATTAAGATTAGATGATAAGATTTGTTTTTGGATTTTGCATGTTTTCTTTCCTTTTTTTTTCAGAGTTTATTGGATTTAAAAGATAGATTTGGTCATTTTCTGCATGAATCTTTCAGTGATGATAAATTATTTAAACAGATGATATCGGGGGACTTCGAGTATTTTATCAATTTAAATGGCAAATCACCTGAATATTTATCCTTATTTATTGATGATAAACTTAAAAAAGGAGTTAAAGGGGTAAGTTTGTAATGAACAGTGTGCACTCTGATATTGACATAGAGAATTGGAGACAGCTGTAAACTTTTTATATGCCCACATTGAAATGTGGTCGTATATTGGCGTCGCCCGGTCCCAGGGCTCACACTGTCGGTCGCCAAAGTCGCAATTTGCGATAAAATTATGAGAGTGGCGATTAAATTTTCTACTTGGCGATAAAGTTTTGGGGTACTGGCGATTCTTTTTGGCGAAAAAAAATCCTTAAAATTCTAATCGTATTTATCCTTGTTGACCATAGCGGCATAATATAAATCAATCAACTTGCTGATAATCCCGAACGTGTCATAAGTAATACTAAACAATTGTCAGGGATTAATGGTTTCAACTGATTGTTAATTGCTGATAATAAAGCCTATATTTAAGCAGTACTCGTCATATTAATTAACCTCAATAAATAGATTAGTGGTGACTAGCCTATTGATGTTGCGTAATTACAACCAAAGGAAGTAATCAAAATGGCCGATCGTCGCCAACTCTTTTCAAAGAGAGTTACACGTTTTGATAGTTGAATTTCGTTTACTGTAGATTCATACCACATGTATATAACAGCACAGCTAATTGAAAATTATCATTTAAGATTATATTATCAGCATGGGTCGAAAACGAAAGAGCGAGTTGCATAGCGACAAGTCTGGACTGGGAAAACTGTCACCCTTTTTTTTTTCCTTACCGTCCCGAAGTGTTCTAAAGTTAACGAAGAATCTGACGTTGGCTCCTCTAGACGAAATGAATTTGACATTACGATTAATGATTCAGACGCTGATAGCGTGACGGTACCCGAAATCAGCAATAGGCCTATTGTACACGCGAAACGAAAATTCAAAGAAAACTGTGAATTTGGCAATCCTTGGCTGAGATTTGACGTATACACGAAGAAAATGTTTTGTTCAATATGTGAACATTCGAAAGTCAGCAATAGTTTTACATCTATCAAATTTGATGTCCATCACTCTAATTAAAATTAAACCGGATCTCCATAAATCCTTTTCCAATTGTGCTCATGTGAAGCAAAGAAGGATTTTGTAAATTGTAAATATATAGTTTGTTTAAGAATGTACAAGAAATAAATTTGTTTTACATTTGTACAATATGTGTTGTTTTTATCATATATTTTTGGCAGATTAAATATTCAAGTTGGCGGAAAAAAAATATCATCATTGTTTTACATAAAAATAAGAATGTATTTTGGCGGAAAAAAATTGAAAGCCAGTGTGAGCCCTGCCTGGTCCGTACGTACGTCCATCCGTCCGTCGTCCACAATTTCTTGTGAACGCTCTAGAGGCTAAAGTTGATATTCGATTGTCTTTAAATTTATACACAGTGTTTAAGGTCATGAGACGAAGAAGCCTATTGATTTTCAGCGACATCCAATAATTACTGCCAGAGTTATGGCCCTTGATCACTTTGAAAAATCTTGCGGATGCTCTAGAAGCCAAAGTTAATATCCGATTGACTTTAATTTTATACACAGTGTTAAAGGTCATGAGCAGAAAAACCCTATAGATTTTTTCAGCAATTTCCGATAATTACTGCTAGAGTTATGGCCCTTGATCACTTAAAAATATCTTGTGGATGCTCTTGAGGCCAAAGTTAATATCCAGTTGACTTTAAATTTATACACAGTGTTTAATGTCATGAGAAGAAGAGCCCTATTGTTTTTCAGCGATTTCCGATAAATACTGTCAGAGTTATGGCCCTTGATCACTTCAAAAATTCTTGTGGACACTATAGAAGCTAAAGTTTACATCCGATTCACTTTAGATTGAAACACAGAGTTTAAGGTCTTGAGACGAACAATGAATTTTGATAACTTGAACAGCTACATCCGTGATATTAAATGTTTCGTATACTAAAGGTTCGCATGGAGGAGAACTTTATCAAAGCCAAACAAATTCTAATGATTTTCTGATAATTACCTTTTAAGTATTAAAATGAGTTGTTACTCTTAATCAGATTTTAGTGTATTATAAATGTTTCATTATCGAAAAAATGAAAAATATGCGACATCTCTTGTTGACTGCCCGGACGATTTAGCTGCTGTGGGCGTATGTTTCGTTGCCTGGCAACCTATCTTTTATATACTGACTTATAAGTTTTGGTTTGTCAGTAATTGATCAGGTATTTACAGTTTGAGATGTTAGTTGTTCACACTGCTTCTCAAACTGATTCTGTTCCCGATTAAATTGATTTGTAATTGTGAGTTATACTTATACCCAGGATTTCAATAATTGCATTTATGCAGTATATTGCCTCAATTATGCTGGCAATCAGTCTGGATAAAGTATTATGAATATAGTCTCAATTACTCGATCCGAACATTCAGGGATTATGTGGGTAAGATGCTGGCTTGCTAGCATGGAGGTTGGGTGTTCGATTCCTGCATGGGCCGATAAAGTTCATCTAGATTTTCCGGCGTGGTTTCCCCTTGTCATTGTTGCAGGAAGGAGGGCCTGACAAGGACAGTTGTCTTAGTCGTTTGAATGGTACGATAAACCAAGGACCTGTGTACACATTGACGTGCACGATAAAGATCCTTGGCAGTTGGAATTCGATATAAGAGTAGGTCGTAGGTCTGTTGATTGATCTGTCACTTTTTTACATTAATGCCGTTGCCAAGTATGATGGGTCCGCGAGTTGATTTGCTATTGTCAAAATGGGTTGAGAGCTTATGGGTAGGGTAGCTAGTCTTTTAATTGGCTCGGGGTTTAAATGGGTTAAAGAGCATGAAATATGGCAATGGCACCATATTTGGTGATGCTCATTGAAATTATTATGAATGTGTATTTTATATTTCAGATGACAGAACAAGAGATAGAAAATGTATTAGACAAAAGTATGGTATTATTTCGATATCTTCAAGAAAAAGATGTCTTTGAACGTTACTATAAGCATCACTTAGCTAGAAGATTACTATTAAATAAAAGTGTTTCCGATGATTCAGAGAAAAATATGATCTCCAAACTGAAGGTTGGATTATTATGTCTTAAAAGGAGAATGCTATTGTAAAACTTAAATTTTATTAATTAAGTTCAATGTGTAATGCATTTCAGAATTTTTTATTTTTTAAAATTTTTAGTAACAAATAACGTTGAAAAACACTTTAGGATTTTACACAATTACGGAAAAACCGAACAATTAAAGCAGCCTGTCTTTTTTCCACATTACATATAAAATAAAACCAAGTACGAACAATCCAAACCATTAGACAAATTTCAAAGTCCTAAAATTTATCCTATATGTGACTTACTCCCACAAAATTCAAAGTCCTAAAATTCGCACATCATTTTGTGCTACGGGCACAAAAGCATTGTTAAGGATGGATTTGGATCAAATTGTCAATTTTTAAATTGAGGTTGAAACATCAAGAAATAGAAAAGAACTTTGTTAGTTGAGAAATTGGTGTTTTGGGGAAATTTTATGAGCCTACCCGATTTATTTCCGGCGTGATTTCCCCTTGTCAGTGATGCAGAAGGAGGGCCTGACAAGGACAGCTGCCTAGTCGTTCGGATGGGACGAAAAACCGAGGTCCCGTGTACAAATTGGAGTGCACGTAAAAGATCCCTTGGCAGTTGGAATTCGATATAAGAGTAGGCCGTAGCGCCGCTGCCCGGGCAAAATTTCCCTCATTGCACACTGTGGCGTATGCCCGTCTTCAATTAGCCCAGGTACGGTGCTTAAGCGTAGGACGTTAAACCCCATTTCATTCATTCATACTACCCGATTTAAAGTAAAGGCCCAAGAAATGATGTCTATTTTGTGAAAAAAATCAGCGAATGTAATCCAATGTTTTGAAAACATACGCGGTGCTTGATGCTAATCTCAATACGTTACAGGAAAGGTCGTGAACATAACTTTCCATATTTGGAGCAATCAAAGGCAAATTCTTTGTCAGTAACGAAACCGTAGGCTTTCTCGTAGCCACGAATGACCAACCTCTCGATAATACACGATTTCATTGGCTTAAAAAAATCTCTTGCGTTCGCTCGTTGTGTAACATGGCGTGTGCAATGAGGATGTAAACACAGATTTGTTGACTTGCTAATCTGTCAAATTCAGGGCTTACACTTGCTTTCAATTTTTTTCCGCCAAAATGGATGATAGTTTTTATATAAAAAAAAGTTCATATTTTTCCCGCCACCTGGAATATTTTATCTGCCAAAAATGTGTGATAAAAAAGACAACACCTAACAATTTTATGTCTCCGCTAAGCTTTTTATAAAACAATTACCGATTATACACAACAAAATATCCAACAACTTTAAAAATCTGTCTTTACATAATAGATTAGCAAAGTTTGTATTTAATATAATTTGAAATAATGATATCCGATAGACCCACTTGTACTTTTTGCATGCCTTATGAAGCTACTGTATTGACCCAGTATATCGATGTTGCATTATCACATCGAAAATTGGAAATGTAAAAATGAACTGTTATATTGTTATCATAAATTGTAAAATGTATGTACACTTGCTGTCGTCACCCACCTATTTAAGGTATTTGTTGAATTGTACTTTAGGTCTATGAACTCATTACTGAAATAAACATATTATTATTATAGTGTGGGCCAATTGGCACTCAAACACATTTTGAATCAAAGTGAGATGGCAGGGATTGACATGAAATTTTTAATGTTTTTTTCTTTCGTTTGATGCATCAATATATGTAGGCCGATAATTGCATTGTTGACTGGTACATCACAGATGCAAGGAATAACATGATAATATTATCAGAGAAAAACTATAATTTCTAAAAAGCTTACCCTAGCCATGGATAATACTGTTTTTTCTATATGCGCTTACCTACTTTCTTTATAGAATCATTTGATACAAAAATAATCATAAATAAAAATAATTTTAATTTATTGTTTCAGACTGAGTGTGGTTGTCAGTTTACTTCGAAGTTAGAAGGAATGTTTAAAGATATGACCGTATCTAATACTATAAATGATGAATTTAAATCATTTGTACAACAAGCACAGGTAAGGCAACCGATTTGATTTGATGAAGAAAAGTAGAAGGTTAACCCCATTTCATTTCTATTAAATTGATAGAAAGTTTTTTTCACGAGAAAAAATGTACAAATTATATGAACTCCTCGAATGGGAAGTAATTTGCACAATGTAATTTAGTAAGATGCTTGATGCTGGATTTTGCATTGTTTAATCATCTCTCAGTTGTTGAATGTTATTGTACTGTATTTCAGGTTAACTTAAGTGGTGTTGACTTAACAGTAAGAGTTTTAACAACTGGATTCTGGCCAACTCAATCTGCTACACCAAGATGCTCCATACCAACTGCTGCTCAGACAGCTTTTGAAGCTTTCCGAAGGTATGATTGAGAAATTTTATCAGGATGATTTTATTTTTCTAAAGTTAACACCCAACAGTTTAAATTGTTGCAACTTCTAGTATTGATGGACACCATATAGTTTTGTTTATCTGTGGTTAAAAATGTATTCTTGAGGTGATTGACAATAATAAAAACATATATTTTGTTTATTAATTCAAAAAATTTGCAATTGTCAGGTTTATTTCCTGTTGGCCAAAGATGCTGTATTTTAAATAATCATCTGATTATGCTAGAATAGAAAGAACTAACTCATAATTTCCTACTTCTACTAAAGCAGGCCGATATTTCGTTTTTTCACAGAAATAAACACCGTGAAAGATACCGTCTTCCAAAAAATATTGAAAAACCTGCCATGATATACCGCTCTCTTTTTTACTTTTTCTTGATGATATTTAATATAATAAATGTCTTTTTTTTCTTCTTTTTACGATAATTTTTTTTTTTATGATGAATAAATACTAATACTGTCATAAACTCCCAAGTGCTCATTCCACGAAGTTTGCTAATGCTTTTATAGTAGGTGTCACAACTCCCATTGCTCGCGTTGGAAGAAAGTGTTTTTTTCCCAATTTGTAACCCTTTTTATACGCCGATATTTTTATGTGGACGTATATTGTCGTATCAAGACTTTGGAACATAACAACTCTGCTTTAAATTGAGGTAGAATGTATAAACTTGATGTAGATGTTCAATGATTATGTTATAACATTTCGAGCTAAAGCTAAGCAATCAATTTCATTCATTGATGCTTTGGGACAAGGTTATCCTAATTCAATCTGATAGAGAGTGATGAAACTTCGGTATAGTTTGATTGCTTGATACTTTTGAAGAAAAAAAATGTGCGATTAATTAATATGTGTAATGTATTTATTTTGGGATTTCGGCGGTTGACATCAGCCTCACTGTTGGCTTGTTTTCATTCTTTATATGTAACTTTTCTTAATTAAATCAAATAAATTGTAATAAACAACAACAACATAGACAAACATTATTAGCAAGTAAAAGATCCTGTAACAGTTGGAATTCGATATAAGAGTAGGCCTTAACTCTGCTGTCAATGCAAAACTTCCCTCATAGCACACTAGGCCTATAAGGCATATGCCTGTCTTCATTAGCCTAATCGGATTAGAACAGTAGGACGTTAAATCTGATCACTTTGAAAAATCTTGTGGACGCTCTAGAGGCTAAAGTTAATATTCGATTAACTTTAAATATACACAGTGATTGAGGTCATCAGACAAAGAATTCTACTGATTTTCACCGATTTCAGATTATTACTGACAGAGGTATGTCCCTTGATCACTTTGAAAAATCTTGTGGACGCTCTAGAGGCTAAAATTAATATCTGATTGACTTTAAAAGGTTATCAGGCGAAGAAGCCTATTGATTTTCAACGATTTACAGTAATAACTGCCAAAGTTATGGCACTTGATCACTTGAAAAATCGTGTGGATGCTCTAGAGGTTAATGTTAATATCAGCGTAACTTTAAATTTATACGCCTATATATACTATATGTGATCATTTCGATTGACTTGAGATTGATAACACAGAGTTGAAGGTTTTAAAGACGAAACAAGTATATTGATTTTCAATGATTTTCAGTAATAACTGCCAAAGTTATGGCACTTGATCACGTGAAAAATCGTGTGGATGCTCTAGAGGTTAATGTTAATATCAGCGTAACTTTAAATTTATACGCCTATATATACTATATATGTGATCATTTCGATTGACTTGAGATTGATAACACAGAGTTGAAGGTTTTAAAGACGAAACAAGTATATTGATTTTCAATGATTTTTGATAACTTGAACAGCTAAATCCATGATATTAACTGTTTTGTTAAGGTTAGCATGGGCCAAAATTTCCGATAATTACTATTAGAGTATTATAAATGTTTCTTTTCCGACAAAAGTTAAAATTCGTGACAACTCTTGTTGACTGCCCGTACGATGTATCTGCTGTGGGTGTATGTTTCATTGCCTAGCAACCTATCTTTTATTTATGTCTGTTAGATTTTATTTGGCGAAACACAGTGGTCGTCAGCTGACTTTACAGCCACAACTTGGTTCAGCTGATCTTCATGCAACCTTTTATGGTCCTAAAAAAGATGAAGGAGAAAGTAGCGGGGCCAGTGCCAAGAATCCACGTAAACATATATTACAAGTTTCTACTTATCAGATGTGTATATTGATGTTATTTAATAATAGTAGAGAAAAATGGACATATGAGGTAATTACATTTCTACTTTTCTACTATTAAATGGGCTTGTCCGACTCTGTCCGTCCGTCCGTCCATCACAATTTTTGGGACACAATAACTAAACTCTATTTAAATGTTTTAGAAGCAAAACAATCTCGACGCCAAGCAGAGAGAAAATGGCGTAAATCGAAATTGTATTGTTCTCAGAACTCTCATTTAACCAACGTTATCCGAACAGCTAAACTTACCAACTGTGGCCAAGATCCACGCAAGATACACACATTAATGCATTCTCTCTTGGGTACGAAATCTGAAACGAAACTGCCTCCTTCTGATAATTCAAAGAAACTAGCAGACGAGTTCAACCGTTACTTTGGTGACAAGATCAGTGGAATCAGAACCTTGCTACTTGAATCTTCTGATAATTCAACCTCAATTGATTCAACAGTAGAATTTTCTGGTGGCGCACTCGAGGAATTTCAGTTGTTTTCTGAAGATGATGTCTTGAAGATTATCCGTTCATCTAAGCCAACTACTTGTTCGTCAGATCCCATTCCCACACCTCTAGTCATTAAACTTGCAGATGTGCTTCTTCCAACAATAACTTTGATAATTAATAACAGCCTTCAATCGGGCGTCTCTCCCGAAATGTTTTTAAACATGCACTGGTTAAACCTCTACTTAAGAATAAGAAGCCTACGATGGATAAGGAAATATTCAAAAACTATCGCCCTGTATCCAATTTACCATTCATTTCAAAGATATTGGAAAAAGCTGCGAACATTCGGTTGAACAATCATTTGACTCGGCATTCACTGTTACATCAGTATCAGTCAGCTTACAGACAAGGCCATTCAACCGTCTTCTCAAGGTTGTTGATGATATCAGACATATTCTCGACAGAGGCAACTGCTGTTCCTTAGTAATGTTGGACCTTTCAGCTGCCTTCGACACAATCGACCCACGCTGTGTTAGCGCTAGGTTCTAAAATTCATTAGCCACTGTGGCTAATGCATGAAAAAAGTATTAGCCACATACATTTATCATCAGCCACTGACCGCATGAAATGTTGTTTGTACCAATACTAATCTTGGTCAATTATATAGTCTGAGGATGTAACATTTTGAAGCTAGAAGCAAGTGCTTATATGTATTCAAAACATCAAGCAGAAATTTAAAGATATTAACTTTTACAAGAACCAATTTTATAACAACCTATATTGGCTTACGTTTATTTGTTTGACTTAACAGTATGAAGTATCTAGATGTACACATAATTATAAGACACTTATTTCTGTCACATTAATTCGACCTAATTCTACCAACGGTACCACGATAAATATTATTGTGGCTCGAATTGAAAAGGCGCCAAATTCTTTGTATTGTGACTGTGTATTTCAGCAATTAAGTTTTTTGAAAAATAAAGTTTATTATGTACCGTCAATAGAGTATTTTATAAACATAATTTTCAGCGGAATAGTTGAAATTCGAGGGGGCGTGACTTATCCTCCATACGTACACGACATTGTATAAATGTCGTCTAATAATAGAATCAAGTCGTGTTTTGATATTCAATTACAAATATTTTAGAATCTGAAATCAGCGCATTTCTCAACGTCTTTATATTAAATGTAAGGCATTGGATTTGACAGTAGGGTACCGCTGTTTTACTTGGAGAAATCCACGTGAATTTGCGTGATGAATCTTCTCTTGGCTGACAGCCAAGGCCGATAGGGAATTCGGGCGAATTTCTTGTCATACCGATGTCGAAGAAATAGGACTGTTTTAAATTACGATATTTATATGGACCTATAGGGAGGTCAAGATAAATTTTGACTTTAATTTTTATGAAAACAATTGCATTAGTCATTTTGTTCTCATTTACTGGAACATTTCACCGAAAAAAATATTGAAATCCGTTAAGTAGTTTTCGATTTCGATTTATTTTGGGAATAATGTCCATGCACAGTCAATAGTAAAGTAAAGGGAGAATTACCACGGTAACAATACCCCTTCAATGCAATATTTTTAATCAACTTTTAATGCATTTTTATTCATAACTTTCTTATTATTGATATGATCGCAATAAAATTTGGAAAATTTATCGCACAAGTATCCATGACGATAATGAATGTAAATTTAGTTAAAATGTGCGCATATATAATGACCTAATTTGCATAAATTATGCGTAATGGTCTTAATTTTTTCCATTTTTCTATAAAGATGGACATTTGTCATCATACAAGTGGAGAAATATGGTTCTGATGTCCTTTCCAAAGTATCAGGGTGAATTTTAAGTAAAACAATACCAAATAATATAAGCTTATATGCAAATTAGCTTACCTAATTTGCATATTCTATTTAATATGCAGCGAACGAATTCATGGATGGTCATTCAAATTGAATTTGGACACTGGTTCTCGAGTATTAAGTTACATTATTCTGATATGATCATAGGGAAGAAAGGTTTATTATTTATTCATGGGCGTTGATTTATCATTTTTTGGAATTTTATATCTGGAAAAATTCATTTTTTGTGACTTCCATGCGGAAAAATCGTGTTTTTTTCAAAAAATCGAAAAAATGGGTCCCAGAACACTAGAAAATTCTATTTTCACTGACATCCCAATATTCCCCAGGGAATTACCTTCAATTTGATACGTAATTCGTGCTAGTGACCACTGAGGAACCAGTGTCCATTTTCATTTTCGTGAAGGTACATGTATATCCCGTAATGTTGACATCTCGCGACGTACGCTCGAGAGAAACAACACTTATGGAAACAAAATATTTTGCCAACAGAAATAACAGTGGCTGATAAAAAAATACTTTCGTGCAATTTTACACAATTTAATCTTAGAAAATCAACAAAAACTGTAAAGATTTTAACAGTAAATATTTCAAACAAGCAGGTTTAAAATGGGAAAATTTGGGAAAAGTAAGAAGCATTCAACTGCGCATGACGGTCATATTATTGCTTCACTGACCTCCCTACCTAAATAAGGAATTGTGTGCAATTGGATAATGTATGACATGGATAATTAGGAGTGATAGATTAGATGCTGAAACAAGGATATCTATGGTACCGGTATCGAAGAATGTGAAATCTCTAGCCATTTTGTAAATCGTGCGTAATTCAGTACACGAGACATGATTGGACAATACATGAATAATATGACAATTTTAGCCAATGAAAACAAAGATAACTAATGGTGACAGTACAATCCCTTCCGTCTATACGCTTTCGTAAAACATTATTTTAGAAATTTTTAATGGGTTTCTTGGTTGTTTGTTTTTGTTAAAAAGGCAAGCATGAGAGAGTAACAATGAACCAACAGGGCCACATGACATAGGCCTTTTCGCCAAAGTGGCGACTATATAACAATAATTATCGCCACAGATGATGAAAATTCGCCATTGGCGAAGTGGCGAGCGGCTAGCGCTCACACTGCCACGGGTGCTCCTTAAGAAACTTCATGTAGAGTTTGGCATTACAGATTGTGTCCTGGCATGGTTTGAATCTTACCTTCTTGGTCGTAGTCAATCGATACAGATTACAAACACCAACTCAGATTCTGTTAATCTTTCAGACGGAGTCCCAAGGTTCTGTGCTGGGACCAGTGTTATTTGTACTTTACACAGTCAGTGTCGCCAATATACTTAAGAAGCACCATCTTTTGAACCACTCTTATGCTGATGATTCACAAATTGATGACAGCTGGAATTATACAGATCATCAGGATTCATTTTATAATAGAATCACCTTATGTACAAAAGATATCAAATCATGGATGACCAATAATATGCTCAAACTCAATGATGATAAAACAGAGGTCATGGTTATTGGTACCAAACAACAACTTTCTAATAAATCAGCATCTACCATCCACATCGCTGACTCTCAAATAAATATTGTAAATTCGGTTACAGATCTTGGTGTCCATCTTGATTCTGAGCTTACCGGTAGTATGGAGAACCATGTCAATCAGTTGTGTAAAGTCTGCTACTTCCATCTACGGTCTATTAGACAAATTCGACATCTTATTACAAAGGATGCTGCGCATTCTTTAGTCAGATGATTAGTTTCCTCATGACTCGACTACTGTAACAGTTTACTCTATGGCATAAATCAAAACCTGATCAACAAACTTCAAATTGTGCAAAACACTGCAGCCAGGATCGTCTGCAGATCTGACTGTCACATTACACCTATTCTAAAAGAACTGCACTGGCTACCAATCACCCACAGAATCCATTTCAAACTTCTGTGTATGGCCCATAAATGTTTAAATGGAACAGCTCCAGAATATCTAAGTTCAATGTTATCTGAATATATCCCCAAACGTACCCTAAGGTCACAAAGGGATCACCTTCTAACAGTACCAAGTTATAGACTTAAATCCTTTGGTTTTCGACGCTTTTCTCACAGTGTGCCAAAACTATGGAACTCTTTGCCTATACATCTCAAAACTTCGCAATGTTTAGAAACTTTCAAATCAAAACTAAAATCATATTTGTTTGATTCTTATTATAAAGAGTGAACTATAAAACTGAAGAGCTAAACAAACCTGCGCCATGAGCATACTGTTTGGATGGAATGCGCGCAATATAAATATTCATTATTATTATTATTATTATTAATTAAGCTAGAATAGGTGTTTGTTAGGTCAATGTCTTGTTGGAGTTTGAAGATGAGCATTTTCAGCTAAGGGTAAGCAGAGATAAGTAATTTTATTGGTTAGTTCTTATTAAGTTAGAGTGATGAAACATGGTGTACAGTTTCATTACATCAATACCTTGACTAAGTCTGATAAAGAACATTTTCTGCTAAGGGTAGGCAGAGTGATGAGCAATTTGATTGGTCAAGACTTTGGAACACAAATAACTCTCCTTCTAATTGAGCTAGAATGTTCAAACTTGGTGCAGGTGTTCATGAGGTGATTGCCTCAATGGATGGTGTTCGATGATGAACATTATCTGCTTACGATAAGCAGAGATGAGCAATCTGATTGGTTGATGCTTTGGGGCACGATAACTTTAGTTATAATGAAGTGAGAACAATGAAACTATGAATATAGATTCATTATATGATTACCTTGACTAAGATCGATGGTGAGAATTTCTGCTTAGGCTGAGAATCGATAAGCAATTCGATTGGTAGAGACTTTGAAACATAACAACTCTGCTTTTAATTGAGGTGAATGTCTTGACTGAGTTTGATGATTAACATTGCGAGCTAAAGCTAAGCAATTTTATTGGTCGATACTTTGGGACAAGATAACTTTGATTCTATCTGAAAGAGAGTGATAAAACTTAGTTTATAGTTGATGATCAGTTTGATTGATCGATACTTTTGAAAAAAAACGTGTGTGATTAAACATGCATTATTCAAGAGCTAAATCTGCCTAGTGCAGGTCTTTATTTGGGCATGAAATGTTTTCTAAAGTATTAATTAGACATTAATTAACTGATCCAGGCCTTAATCAACTTTGGATGGCATCAGATTGCTCCGATATTAAACAGATTAAAACGTTTCAGTGGTAAATCAAATATGGCGGTTCCAGACGCTTCAAGTCTTAGCTTTGATCAACCAGGACCGTGGTTGAAATTATTGCACACATCGGCAAAATCTTCAAATGCCAATATATTCGCTTGCAATAGAGTAATTTGAATGAAGTTTTCAAATTATTCATTTTACATCACCTACTTTCGAACTATTATAGCAAGAATGGCTAGTTCTTATCTATATCTTGAATAATGTAACTTTAATTAATATGTGTCATCTATTTATTTTGGAATTTCGGCGGGAGACCTAAGCAACTGTTGGCTTGTTTGAATGTAGAAGGATTTATTACCAGTTGAAAAGGTATCAAAATTATATTGCTATATTTTAAGATATTTTCAAACAAAATTCAGAAGTTGTTGGTGCAATTATTAGATGATTGCCAAATTGGGTTTTTTCTTCCCACATGCTTGTACAGGAATATATTGTAATTGGCTATGTTATATTTAAGATATATTGTAAATAATAATGCTATATTTTAGGAAATAAAAAACCATACAGATGTGCCCGAAAGAGAATTAACTCGAGCCCTTCAATCTTTAGCCGTTGGTAAATTAGCGCAAAGAATTTTACATAAAGACCCCAAAACAAAGGATATAGGTAAAATATAGATTTTTATACGCCCACATTTTTATGTGGACTTATATTATCATTGCAAATGTCCATCTGTCCACAATTTGTTTGTGAACACTCTACATCGAACAATTTTCATTCTATTTTGATGAAACTTGAAATGCATGTTTATAATCCGAAGATCGTTGTTCCTTTCGATATTCGCGAATATCGGATCATACAGTTTTCTACGAATTATTGCATTATTGGCTTGTGGTCTCTCTAGAGGTCACAATTATTATCCCACTCAAAAAAACGTTTGACTATATCACTGATACACTGAAAGGTTAGTTGAGTTCGAATTTTGTGAAAATCAGACCAAAACAGCGAGACAAAAGGGAGCCCCTCCTACGCAAACAGTGTAAAAATATGGTAGATCAAGGTTGTGGACCGTCAAGAGGTCAGAATTTAGATCCAATTTTAATGAAACTTAATAATACATGTTTAGAACCAAAAGACCTTGGTTCCTTGCAGTATTCGTGCATATCGGATTGAAACTTTCTGAATTAAGATCCTTGATTGTATGAAAAGTCACATTTTTAGATTGTGATCCTTCTAGAGGTCACAATTTTTATCCGATTTAAAAAAATATTTGAATATATCACTGTTAGTGTTACACCCTTATGATGGTTCAGTCTGAATTTGGACCAAAACTGCTGGACAAAATGGCTGTACCCCGTAAGCAATTATGTGACTTGGCATAGCTAATTGAATCTTGTCGCAAATCTAGATTCTGCGAAAGAGTGCAATAATGGTTCAATAGGTCAAAATTTTCAAAATTCACATTTCTTCATTAAAAGCCACACAAGTACCTCTTTCGTCAATTAAAAGTTTAATTTTCATAAAAATAACATCTTTAGTGTTCAAAAATCTCATTTTGTTGAAGGGGATCTTTAAAGAAGTCATTAATTATCTCGCAATAATGCAAAACAATCATTTATTTACTTACTGTCCAGTCCAATATTTAATTTCAGCGACCCTAAAAACCCCATTTTTGGCACAGCACAGACCATATCCTATCAATGCTTTCCCCCCAAAATTGAAAATCATTACAGTTTGTCCGCCATCTTGGATTTCCACCATATTGGATTTTTAATATTGTATTTTGTACCCATATTTGAATTCTATGTTACACATCATGAACGCCATATAAACCACAAACCAGACCATATATAGAGGAATTTTACATTTTTTATTAGTCAATTTTGGTCGCCATCTAGGATTTCCCCCTTTATGGATTTCCGCCATCTTGGATTTGTTTAGTTTATTTCAGTGCCCACATTTAATTTTGGTGACACCAATAATCCCATGTAACTCACTATGAGTATGAAAGCTATGTACACCGCGATCCAGACATAGTCCAGAGGAATTTTCTTTTTTCGACTGTCAATTTTGGTCGCCATCTTGGATTCTGTCTTCTTGATTTTTGGATATTATATTTTGTGTTCATATTGGAATTCCCATATTACAAAACAGGAAAGCTATGTATACCGCGATGCAGACATAATATAGAGAAATTTTACATTCTTTATTTGCCAATTTTGGTCGCCATCTTGGATTTCTGCCATCTTGAATTTGTTTAGTTTAGTGCCAATATATGATCCCGGCGACTCCAAAAATCCCATTTAACTTACTATGAAATCTATGTATACCGCGATCCAGACATGCATGTAGTACAGAGGAATTTTCTCTCTTTTTTTTTCATCAATTTTGGTCACAATTTTGGAATTCAGCCACCTTGATTTTTTGATATTATAATTTGTGTCTATAATTGAATTCGCGTCTCCAAAAAGCCCATGTTACACACTATGAAAGCTATGTATCCCGCGATGCAGATATGATATACAGGAATTTTAATTTTTTCATCAATTTTGGTCGCCATCTTGGATTTCCGCCATCTTGGAATTTCGAAAACAAATTCAGCATCGATATTTAATTTTGGCGACTCTCAACGTTCAATGTTAGACACTATGAAAGCTATGTATATAGTGATTCGGACATGATTTATTGGAATTTTCATTTTTGGCCGCCATTTTGAAAAATGGTACGGCACCACCATAAAAATAACTATTTTTTCAAAAATTCATCTATATTGTTTTTTTTTAGCCCATTTCGCATTGGAAAAGCATCTGATATTTAATTCAGTTTCAAAATAAATGTTTATTGTCCCATCCCTTGATATTGTGAAGGGATGCTGGAAAAATTTAAGTGTCATTTTTCGAGGCCATTTTCTCCTAATTTAGGAAACCAGGGATGTCCAGAACACCCAACTTCAAATCGCAATGCCTCAGAGATTAAACGTTGTAAAGCAATGGTTAATATATCATTATCATTAGAAAGCTGAGACAATTCTCTCTTTGGTTATGCTAAAACCTCATTTTTATACGCCCACATAGAAATGTGGTCGTATATTGCCGTCGCCCCCGTCCGTCCGTCCGTCCATCGTCCACAATTTCTTGTGAACGCTCTAGGGGCTAAAATTAATAACCGATTGACTTTAAATTTATACACAGTGTTTAAGGTCATGAGAGGAAAACCCCTATTGATTTTCAGCGATTTCCGATAATTGCTGTCAGAGTTATGGCCCTTGATCACACTAAAAATCTTGTGAACGCACTAGAGGCTAAAGTTAATATCCGATTGACTTTAAATTTATACACAGTGTTTAAGGTCATCAGAGGAAGACCCCTATTGATTTTCAGCGATTTCCGATAATTGCTGTCAAAGTTATGGCCCTTATTGATTTTCAGCGATATCCGATAATTGCATCCAGAGTTATGTCCCTTGATCATTTTGAAAAATCTTGTGAACGCTCTAGAGGCTAAAGTTAATATCTGATTGAATTAAGATTTATACACAGTGTTAAAGGCCATGAGACAAAGAAGCCTAGGTATTTTCATATCCGATAATTACTGCCAGAGTTATGGCCCTTGATCACTTTGAAAAATCTTGTGAAAGCTCTAGAGGCTAAAGGTAATATCCGATTGAATTTAAATTTATACACAGTGTTTACGGTCATGAGACGAAGAAGCCTAGGGATTATCAGCGATATTCGATAATTACTGCCAGAGTTATGGCCCTTGATCACTTTGAAAAATCTTGTGAACGCTCTAGAGGCTAAAGGTAATATTCGATTGACTTCAAATTTATACACAGTGTTAAGGGTCATGAGACGAAGAATCCTATTGATTTTCAGCGAGTTCCGATAATTGCTGTCAGAGTTATTGCCCTTGAACTCTTCAAAAAATCTTGTGGACGCTTCAGAGGCTAAAGTTAATAACCGATTGACTTTAAATTTATACACAGTGTTGAGGGTCATGAAACAAAGAAGCCTAGAGATTTTCAGCGATTCTTGATAATTACTGTTAGAGTTATGGCCCTTGATCACTTCAAAAAATCTTGTTGATGCTCTAGAGGCTAAAGTTAATATCCGATTGACTTGAAATTTATACACAGTATTGATGGTCATGAGACGAAGAATCCTATTGATTTTCAGAATATTAAGTGTTTCGTATACTAAACGTTAGCATGGAGGAGAACTTTATCAAAGCCAAACAAATTCGAATGATTTTCTGATAATTACATAATGAGTTGTTACTTGTTGTATGATTCTAGTGTATTATAAATGTTTCATTACTGAAAAAAGTAAAATATGCGACAACTCTTGTTGACTGCCCGGACGATTTAGCTGCTGTGGGCGTATGTTTCGTTGCCTGGCAACCTATCTTTTAACTATTGTTCACTGTGACTGTTTTTGCTATGCCGGGTCACATATTGTAAACATATCGTATATCAAGGTTGTGGACCCTCTAGAGGTCACAGTTTTTATCTCATTTTGATGAAACTTCAAATGCTTGTTTATACCCAAAGAACTTGGTTCCTTTCAAAATTTGTGCATATCCCATCGTAACTTGCTGGATTATGGCCCTTGATTGTACAAAAAATCACTTCTTTTTTTGAGCTTGTTCTCTGTCCATCTCTTGCAAAATGTGGACATATCTTGCTAGCAACTGCTTTTTTTGTCATTACATTTATGGTTTATGATAGTTGTGCTGTCGTGGTAAAACTAGAAAGTCTCCGTTTTGATTTTTGAATTGTCAGGTTTTTTAAGGCTTGCATTCAGATCGTGACAGGTAAAATAGATGTCTTTTCAGAATTATGGGGGTTCAATAACATGATTGAATTAACGTATATGTACTTGTAGAAGTAGACAGGGCATCTAATCCAGCCTTTTACTTTCTGTAAGAAGTTATAGACTGGTATTGCAAGACTTGGATGATACATTAGGGTATATCTGTGCCATAAATTAGTTGACGATCTTAGGAAGGAATAGAAGTTAGCAAAAGGAAAAGAGAGAGAAATGGGTTTTTAACGTCCACTTGACGCAGACTAGGACATTGCCGGTCTCACAAAGGGTTTTAATTTTATTTCAATAATTCGCTTGCACTTAGGGGTTCCGTACAAGTTGACTCAATGACGGGCTTTATGATACAGCACGCACATGCTAAGCATTCGGCCATCCATAACGTTAAACGGAATGTTGTCTCTATAGACATATTATGATCCTTGCTGTATGAAAATCAACTTTGACTAATCATCTTCATTTGTATGTTTTACAGAAGCTGCTCATGTATTTACAGTTAATGATCAATTTACATCTAAATTATTTCGAGTTAAAATACAAATGGGTAAGTCTTTCTTTCATCTGAATTATTTAGAGTTTAATTACAAGAGTTTGGTATTTCTTCATCTTGACAACAGTCTTCATAAACCTGGTTGGTGCTGAAACTTAGGTCATTAAACTCAATTTCATTGATCTTGACAAACTCTTTAATAGTTACAAAAACAGTTTTTATCTCCAAACTCTGTTGTTAACACTTTGAGACCAGACAACAACCGGCCTTCTACTACTAGAACAAATATAGGTCTTACATGTGTATGTCTTGCACAATCTTGCTCTACTCTTTTTAACTGATTGCTTTATTTCTTTACTAATATTTTCAGTTGCGGCCAATAAAGGTGAAGCTGAACCAGAAAGAAAAGAAACGAGGAATAAAGTAGATGAAGACAGAAAACATGAATATCCTTTTAATATTTAAATATCATACTTATAGTATGATAAGTCGCACAAGTTATTGGGGTCGATGGGACCTCCATTATCAGTACTGGCCAGTGAGAGTTGAAAGTGATACAGAATTACAGTGTTACAGTTCTGTTTTTTCTAATAATAACCAATGTGTAGGGACTGTAGTAGAATCTAGCCAGTTATTTTCAGTTGGTACTTAATTGTAGGGAATTTAAAGATTGCCTTCCAGGACCTTCTCATTTATTTGAGCAACCCAAAGATTATCAAAAACATTGATGCGGGGAGGCGAGGGTCGACAAATGTCAATTTTGACTCAAATTATCGATTTGTTTATATTTGCATATTTGTAAAGTTCATTCATTTTTATACGCCCACATTGAAATACAAAATATTGTTCTCTAAAAGTTTAAAACAGATATGTCTGAAACTTACACACATCCTCAGTTCCATGCAAATAGTGATTTTCAGTACTCTAAATGAATTTTTAGTGTAGTAAATTGACATTTGAAGTCTCCAATTGAAACAACATTTTTCATAATGTTTGTTTCGTCGATATATTATGAGGACGCAATAACAACACTATATACATAATTGCACAGAGAAATGTCCTAGGAATTTTTTTTTAAAAGGTTTCAGACTTCTACGTTTGATACTTTCAGAAAACGATTATTTTTAAGCAGGGTACCCTAGTAAAAATGATTTCTTTTGTTTCCATGGTAACCAGTAAAGCAGATTCCTCCAAAACTGCAGATTAGCCTTATTTTGTCTATGTGAACATTTCCTGAAAATTATACAGAATTACAGTGTTACAGTTCTGTTTTTTCTAATAATAACCAATGTGTAGGGACTGTAGTAGAATCTAGCCAGTTATTTTCAGTTGGTACTTAATTGTAGGGAATTTAAAGATTGCCTTCCAGGACCTTCTCATTTATTTGAGCAACCCAAAGATTATCAAAAACATTGATGCGGGGAGGCGAGGGTCGACAAATGTCAATTTTGACTCAAATTATCGATTTGTTTATATTTGCATATTTGTAAAGTTCATTCATTTTTATACGCCCACATTGAAATACAAAATATTGTTCTCTAAAAGTTTAAAACAGATATGTCTGAAACTTACACACATCCTCAGTTCCATGCAAATAGTGATTTTCAGTACTCTAAATGAATTTTTAGTGTAGTAAATTGACATTTGAAGTCTCCAATTGAAACAACATTTTTCATAATGTTTGTTTCGTCGATATATTATGAGGACGCAATAACAACACTATATACATAATTGCACAGAGAAATGTCCTAGGAATTTTTTTTTAAAAGGTTTCAGACTTCTACGTTTGATACTTTCAGAAAACGATTATTTTTAAGCAGGGTACCCTAGTAAAAATGATTTCTTTTGTTTCCATGGTAACCAGTAAAGCAGATTCCTCCAAAACTGCAGATTAGCCTTATTTTGTCTATGTGAACATTTCCTGAAAATTTCAAGTTGATTGCATTATTAGAAGTCAGTTATTTTAAAGTTCATATACTTCGAGCAGTGTCTCTCCTTTTAAAGGTAATTATTATTATATAATTTGTCCTTAACCCTACCTTACAATAGAAGCTGCTATAGTAAGAATAATGAAAGCCAGAAAGAAACTACAACATAACGTTCTTATAGCTGAAGTAAGTATTATCCAACTTAACTGAAGATTTATCTGTCCAACAAAAATAGGCAAAACAAGTTACATAAACACACAGTGTTAGAGTGTGGAGATAATATTAATAAGACATTTTATGTTATTAAAATGGTTCCTCCCTACCATCCCCCACCATTAACATTTATTCCTAGAGACAATTTGATTTGAAGCTCAAACGAAAATATATATGTTAACTTAATGTTAGTTTATTTTTGTTTGTTATTGATTTTAAAAACGGTTTAAAAATATCACAATTCCACCATAATTAATGTTGAATTCGAATTTTGGGACATCGATATGAAAATGTCCTTTTAAAAGAATGCAATACAAAGGTTGTGGGCTCTCTAATTTTTATCCGATTTTGATGAATCTTAAAACATATCTTTATATCTCAAAGTTCTCACTTCCTTTTTATATTTGCACATATCAGAGTATAACTTTCTTCATTATTGCCCCTGATTGTACAAAAATTCCTGTTTGTTTTTCGCTAGGCTTGTTCTCTATCCATCTCTTGAAAAATGTCTTTACTCCACACCCCATAATTTATTGCTCTCTGATTGACTTATACGAAGTTGGAAGTCAGAACTCCCTCCAGGGCTTCCGTACATTAAGTTACTTCAGTACATCAGAGTTACAAGTCTAATCTTGTGCGTTTTCTCTCCGGTTATATTGTTTCGTTTCATTACAAAAGTTTCCTGTGTGCATGTGAAATACAAACTTGTTGGCCCAGTTGTGTAAAACCAAAGTTGAATACACATTTTCACCATTAAATAGACCACCTGTTTTATGTTTGTTAAGACACACTTTATGTAGTGAGGTTTGTTTTTATTTCAGTGTACTGAAATGTTAAAGCCACGTTTCCTTCCTAGTCCAGTTGTTATAAAGAAGAGAATAGAAGGGTTAATAGAAAGAGAATATTTGGCTAGATCAACAGAAGATAGGTTGGTATATATTCGTATTGTACAAAAAAACTCTGGAAAGAAAGGAAATACCACAGAATCAGGGCTGCCGTTAACCAGTATCGCAGCGCAATTTGCGATACATATTTTGTCCGTTGCTAATCTAAAATTAAAATCTAACGTTTTTGATTCGCAGTAGGTGAGAATCATTAATATGCCTGTCTTTTTTTTTACGCCCACATTGAAATGTGGTCATATATTGTCAGCGGTCCGACGTCCACAATTGCTTGTGGACACTCTAGAGGCTAAAGTTTATATCCGATTGACTTTAAATTTATAAACAGTGTTTAAGGTCATGAAACAAAAAAGCCTATTAATTTTTAGCGATTTCCGATAAATAATGTCAGAGTTATGGCCCTTGATGATGTCAAAAAATCTTGTGGACGCTCTAGAGGCTAAAGTTAATATCCGATTGACTATAAATTTATACACAATGTTTAAGGTCATGAAACGAAGAAGCCTATTGATTTCCGATAATTACTGTCAGAGTTATGACCCTTGATCACATCAAAAAATCTTGTGGATGCTCTAAAGGCCAAAGTTATTATCTGATTGACTTTAGATTTACACACAGTGTTTAAGGTCATGAGAGGAAGAAATGTATTGATTTATAGCGATTTCCGATAATTACTGTCACAGTTATGGCCATTGATCATTTCAAAAAACCTTGCGGATGCTCTATAGGCCAAAGTTAATAACCGATTGACTTTTAATTTATTCACAGTGTTAAATGTCATGAGACAAAGAGTCATATTGATTTTCAGCGATTTCCAATAATAACTGATAGAGTTATGGCCCTTGATCACTTCAAAAAATCATTTGGACACTTTAAAGGCTAAAGTTAATATCTGATTTACTTTAGATTTTTCACAGTGTTAAAGGTCATGAAACGAAGAAGCCTATTGATTTTTAGCGATTTCCGATAATAACTGTCAGAGTTATGACCCTTGATCACTTCAAAAAATCTTGTGGGCGCTCTAGAGGCTAAAGTTATTATCCAATTGACTTAAAATTTATACACAGTGTTTAAGGTTATGAGACGAAGAAACCCACTGTTTTATAGCGATTTCCGATAATTACTGTCAGAGTTATGGCACTTGACCACTTCAAAAAATCTTGCAGATGCTCTATAGGCCAAAGTTAATATCCGATTGACTTTAAATTTATTCACAGTGTTTGAGGTCATGAGACGAAGAAGCCTATTGATTTTCAGCGATTTCCAATAATTTCTGTCAGAGTTATGGCCCTTGATCATTTAAAAAAAATTGTGGACACTCTAGAGGCTAAAGTTAATATCCGATTTACTTTTACTTTATACACAGTGTCTAAGGTCATGAGACGAAGAATCCTATCAAACCATCTCTATTTGGTTTGTGTTTCCTCTTTCTATTCATTGGATATATGGGTCACTGAAACTTTTGACCTGGGGCACCACATAGGTTTGTGAGGGCCGGGTGTGAACATAGATGTCTGCGACCATTTAAACCACCAGTGGTGGTCACAAAATAACCTAGTTGTTTCGAGTGGATGTTAAACCCTGTTTCCCTCACTGCTTTCATAAAAGCATATAAAGTAATGAGATTTGATAAAAACATTATAAAATTATCATGAAATTTAATAAAAACATTATATAAATCATGAAATTACACTAGAAGCTTTCATCAAAATATATAATTTATGCAAAAAATATGTGTACGGTCTCTGTAATATTTTAAAAAAAGGACTTGAAATAACCATGAAAATTTAAATAAAATGGGGTTTAACATGTTTTTCTCAGCCAACACTGGTATCAAGCTTGCGACCTCAAGGTTAGTGATCCAGCACTTTCCTAATCCACCATCACAACCTATATAATTTATCTCATGATCGGAGCTTCTTAATCAAAGAAGTAAAGGTGAAATCCTAATCATATTTTGAATAATTAGTCATAAAATTTAACACTATTTATTTTTCTTTATTTTTCAGAAAAGTTTATACATATGTGGCCTAATTGTGATGTTTATTTGTTTAAAAAAAGATTTAAATAAAACTTGTTGTATATAGGATGTTATATATAGAGAAATTACCCAAGCTGACCTTCAATGATTTTAATGTTGACTATTGCGATCACTGTATGCTGATGAAAAAAAAAAACACCCAAGATATACATACATACATATATCTATATATATAAAGATTATTTCACGCTGACTAGTAGAGGATTGCAACTAATTTTAACATGGGGGCTTAAATCATGTTATGAACAAACATGAAAATTTTTGGATGTTCGTGATGTGTACGAGTCATGACTATTATACAGCCTTCTGTTCCTCTGTGATGAATTACAAAGTGAATTAGAAAAGGTTGAGTGATGAATTATGGAGTAAAAATGCAAAAAGCATGGATTTAGATACAGTGTTAAACCCAAGAAATGTTACGAAACTGTATCATAATGGTTTGCCTACCACAGGACTAGTTACCAGCAATCTAAATCAACACCCGAAAACATGATGTTTACTTCACTACTTGCTTACGATTAAGCCTAGAATTGTGTGTGTGTGTGTGAATATAAGCTATTGGACCATATAATATAAAAAATTCTTGGATACATGTATTCAAGATTGAGGGTGTACATTTGTATGTATTAAACAGTCACCATTGTTTTCCAATTAAACACCCGTCTACTAGATAATAAACTGATATTACATTGTATCCTGTTAAAGATGAAGATAGTCCACTCAATGGGTGATATGTACTTAACTTGGATTTGATTTTGTCATAGGACAACATCTTTACATTAAAATTTCAAGCCTTTAGATGAAACCAGTTTTGAAATATATAAGCAATAGATTACATTTCATATGCAACAGTCAGTTGAAGCTAAAGGTCCCAAAATAAACGTATTTGGCTGAATATGGGCATTTGAAATTTTAAAGGTACAGATTATGACCTATCAATCAAATAGACATGTTATGCACAATAATCAAGAGATGGTGCCTTGAATACTATCCTACTAAGTCGTTACAGGAAGTACCAATTCAAATTATTGTTACATGTATTAATAAATATTTGAAATTGTTTAAGGCATTTATTGGAATTTCATGTGAAATTGTACTACATGTAGATATTTGTAATCATTTTGTCGATATCTGAATTGTTTTTCCTCAAATAATTGTTTTAAAATTTATGACAATTGTTGCTTTATTATGGTGGGTTTTTTAGTGGTTGTGATGACCGCCTTTTTCCCTGGTTGAGTTGTAATGCATATATACTACATGTCTACGTTGCATGAAGGTGTTGTAAAGTCATAATTTAGAAAGAGTACAGTGCTCAAGATTGTGAGCTTATTTACTGTGTGAACTGTGAACCTTAGACAAACTGAATGGGTCACTGGATCACTGTGGTGGGTAATAAACATGGACAATTGGTTCTTATGACATTTTAATCAACACTTTGGGCATTCACAAGCAGTAACAAACACACCATCAGTTTCTTAGGTATCATTATCAAAAAATGAACAATGGATATTTTCCTGGAAAGCCTTGTATTGTAATTTCTGAACAGGCCTAACAAATTTAAACAACCATGGATAATTTCAGAATTTAGTATTTGTTGGGTGTACAATGGGGAAGTCTGATCACTGGAAGTTATTTTGATTTAATTTATACATGTATTTAAAATTGCTTAAGCTTATAAAGAAAATCTGTTGTATATGAATATGTACTATTTTTAAACATGATTTCGAATTATGACATTTGTTAGATTAACAATTCACCTTATCAAGAAGCTCAGTATTATCCTTATTGGTTGGGCATATATATAGGTAAATATTGTTTAAAAAAAAAATTTAGGTACATATATGTGACCCCCCATGGCTTAATGTGTCACAATGAGGACATTTAGAAAATTTTGTTATTTTCATGTTCTCAGATTTATTACCTTCAATTTGATGTATCGGTAGAAACCAGGCCATTTAGTTTCTGTTTTGTTGTTAGAAGCTAACTTTCCTGGGGTTTTGAGGGTTGCTAAGGACGAAAATCCTAGTAAAAAAATTGATCCGACGATTTCCGCCACTTATTTGCTATTTTGTCACTTAAAGATAGTAAGCTGGCACTGCCAGGCAGGATACGCCCACATTTTCGATAGATGGATAGAGGACAAGCAATACCGAAAGTGATTTTTTCTACAATCAAAGGCCATAATTCATTAAGTTACAATTTGATATGCGCAAATATAGAAAAGAATCAAGATCTTTAGGTTATAAACATGCATTTTAAGTTTCATCAAAATCAAATTAAAATTGTGACCTCTACAGGGCCCACAACTTTAATATGCCATATTTTTACACTATTCGCGTACAAACAGCGGCCATTTTGTCTGGCAATTATGGTCTGATTTTCTAGAAATTCGAACTCAACCTTCAGTAGGGTGTAATGGTGATAGAGCCAAACGTTTTTTTAAATTGGATATTAATCGTGACCTCCAGAGGGACCATAGGGGATTTTTCGAAACAATCAGGGGCCATAGTTCAGGAAGTTACGATCCGAAATGCGCAAATATCAAAAGGAACCAAGATCTTTGGGTTATAACCATGCATTTTAAGTTTCATCAAAATCGAATTAAAATTGTGACCTCTACAGGGTCCACAACCTTGATATACCATTTTTTAACAGTATTCGCGTACAAACGGCAGCCATTTTGTATGGCAATTTTTGTCCGATTTTCCCGAAATTCGAACTCAACTTTCCTTAGGCTGTAACGGTGATATAATTAAACGTTTTTTCAAATCGGATAATAATTGTGACCTCCAGAGGGACCACAAGCTAAACAAAGGTGATTTTGTGTATAAACAGGGGCCATAATTCAGGAAGTTACGATTCGATATGCGCAAATATCGAAAGGAATCAAGATCTTTGGGTTTTAACCATGCATTTCAAGTTTCATCAAAATCGAATTATAGTTGTGACCTCTACAGGGTCCACAACCTTGATATACCATTTTTGAACAGTATTCGGGTACAAACGGCGGCCATTTTGTATGGCTATTTTGGTCCGATATACCCGAAATTCGAACTCAAAACATTCGTTATGGTGTAACGGTGATAAAATGAAACGATTTTTTAAATCGGATAATAATTGTGACCTCCAGAGGGACCACAAGTTAAACAAAGGCGATTTTGCGTATAATCAGGGGCCATAATTCAGGAAGTTACAATGCGATATTCGCAAATATCGAAGGGAACCAAGATCTTTGGGTTATAACCATGCATTTCACGTTTCATCAAAATCGAATTAAAATTGTGACCTCTACAGGGTCCAAAACCTTGATATACCATTTTTTAACAGTATTCGCGTACAAACGGTGGCCATTTTGTATGGCTATTTTGGTCCGATATACCCGAAATTCGAACTCAACATTCGTTAGGGTGTAACGGTGATATAATCAAACGATTTTTTAAATCGGATAATAATTGTGACCTCCAGAGGGACCACAAGCTAAACAAAAGCGATTTTGCGTATAATCAGGGGCCATAATTCAGGAAGTTACAATGCGATATTCGCAAATACCAAAGGGAACCAAGATCTTTGGGTTATAACCATGCATTTCACGTTTCATCAAAATCGAATTAAAATTGTGACCTCTACAGGGTCCACAACCTTGATATACGATTTTTAAACAGTCTTCGCATACAAACGGCGGCCATTTTGTATGGCAATTATGGTCCGATTTTCCCGAAATTCGAACTCAATCGTCCTTAGGGTGTAACGGTGAAATGATCGAACGGTTTTTCAAATCGGATAATAATTGTGTCCTCCAGAGGGACCACAAGCTAAAATAGGTGATTTTTCGGACAATCAGGGGCCATAATTCAGGAAATTACGTTCCAATAGGCGCAAATATCGAAAGGAACCCAGATCTTTGGGTTATAAACATGCACGTCAAGTTTCATTAAAATCGGATCAAAATTGTGACCTCTATAGGGTCCACAAGCTAAAAAGGTGATTTTTCGTACAATCAGGGGCCATAATCCATGAAGTTTCGATCCGATACATGCCAATATCGAAAGCAGCCGAGATCTTTTGGGGATAAAGCTATATTTCAAGTTTCGTCAAAATCGGACAAGAATTGTGACCTGTAGAGGGTCCACAAACAATTGTGGACGGACGGACGGACGTCCAGACGGACAGGGGCGACGACATAATACGTCCACATGAAAATGTGGGCGTATAAAAATTGTTTATTTAGGATTTCAAGGGTGGGTGCTGAAGACAAAAATCATAGTAAATGCACACTTATCGTAATGAAACATCCACAATACAGGAGTCATTTTGACATGATAGTGTTATATATAGAACAATCTATACATTAGTATTCTGTTTTGTATTTTATAATTTTGGGGAGATTAACAGTTAATCTTATCAATTATTTGGCACCTTAGTGCCAGCTAGTGGTCAGGAGATTAAGATTTCAGCAGATTAAGATTGTTAATTGGATAATCATCAAAGAAGCCACCACAGCTGCACGCATGTTTATTTAACATGTGAATTGAATAAGGTTTTACCTGTAGGATAGGTCTATTATTATTTTCAGGTACTGTAACATTATCAAATTATAAATTCCTATAGAGATGTCAATTTCCTAGTCAAGAAAAGCTCACGTACCTTTTCATACATTTTGGCTTTGATGTAATTAAACAATGGAAGATTCAAGAATCGTGGCATTTCGGCTCATTGGTCGTTCTCATTTTTTCGACCCATGGTGATAACAGAATTTTAAACAATAATATCCAATATACACCCCTTATTTTACATGCCGTATGAAGAAGCGACAGTTAACAGGACTCCGCTATCAATAAAATTCTCGGCGAAAAGAAAATTCTTTGCCATTTTGTTTATTTCCATTTGGGGGCTTGAATGGCTGAATGGTTAGCATGTGTACGCTGTATCATAAAGCCTGACATTGATTCAACTGCCAAGGTTTTGAATCTCTGGTTGTATGTGGCAAGGAGTAGGGTCACCTGTACAACCTCATGGGTTTTCTCCGGGTCCTTCAGTTTCCTCCCAGTGCTAAAGACCCTTTCGCACAAACAAATTATTGAAATAAAATTAAACCATACGTTAGTCCCGAAATGACCTAGTTTATGTCGAGTGGACGTTAAACCTCATTTCTCTCTTATTTTCATTGAAGACCTATAAATTATTTTATTGAGATATCAAATAATCCTAGCTTGGATTAATTATTCATAGTAAATAATAAGTTGTTGATGGCTTTATCATTGACCCGTGACAGTTGATTAGTATTGCTCAATGACACACTCGCTTGTCGATTATAAATTTACATAATCAGCCACATGGTTATAAAACCGCTCAACAGCAATTTATATACGATCAGAATTTAAAAATTTCTGTCACTTATCAGAGTAAATCGCATGTAGGTACCCAAAAACATTATTGCCTAAACCAAATATTTATCGCCTACTCAGCTCGCCACGTAATTTAACAATAATGCTTTGCACGCAGTATCTGGGCATCAGCAAACCAGTTGTGTAGCTATAGACAGCATTGCCACACAGCGTTTGTTTATATTTTTTATGGGTTTTAAAACTATTATATCCATTCAAAATCAATTCATCGATAATATATTGATCATGTTTGTCAAGTAGAGATTCTCTGTTTTCAAATTCTTTTATTGCTATTATGATCTTTTGTGTCGATAGATAGTATATTTATAGACTCATTTTTTTATAAATCTAAATTTCGATCAAAAATATTTTTTTCACTTATTATGTCTCTAGTCCAAAATTAGATTTTTCGCATTCAGACTCAAGATGTCGTGTTCGGTCACATATTGTCGTCGCACCTGTCTATCCATCTGTCTGTTAATCAATTTAGATTAATTTCTCAAAAATAGTATTGCCTCAATGTTGACTTGTTATGTATTGTCGATATATTCCTCAATTGAAAAAGCTAAGAAGTCAAAGAAAATATTATTCCTATACCTATAAAAGAATATTCTATTTTGAGAATGAAACTATATACTTTGTAACTGAAGAAATTAAAATATTGGATTAAATTTAAGGGATATTTTTTTTATTTGTTTTTAGAATATGCTATTGGTAGATTATATAGAGTTATAAGATAACACCATGCGGTACGGTATTGATTATGTTACCATTTTAAAGTTAATTTTGTGGTACCATATTACGCTATTATATATTTATTTGTTCATTCATTGCTGGTTACCTGTAAATTATAAAATGAAATAAATTGAGAAAAAATATTCAAAATGATCAGATGTGTTTGTATTATTCATGTTTCCACGGGTTTCCTATTACTGATAAAGGCGCCAATGCGCAAACAAATTATTTTTTTTAAAAAAAGACCTAGTTTTTGTCAAGTGGACGTAAAACCCCTTTTCTTTCTCTCTTGTATTATTTAGGAGATACAAAAAGTATTGAATTGTGTTGATCTGGGTCCGGTTCCTAGAAAATTCTTCAAGTAAGAAGAAAGTCAAAATTAGTCATGCTTCACTTTTTAATACGCCCACATTGAAATGAAGTCGTATATTGCCGTCGCCCCCGTCCGTCCGGCGTCTAGAGGCCAAAGTTAATATCCGATTGACTTTAAATTTATACATAGTGTTTAAGGTCATGAGACAAAGAAGCCTATTGATTTTCAGCGATTTCCGATAATAACTGTCAGAGTTATGGCCCTTGATCACTTCAAAAAATCTTGTGGACGCTCTAGAGGATAAAGCTAATAACCGATTGACTTTAATTTATACACAGTGTTTAAGGTCATTAAATGAAGAAGCCTATTGATTTTCAGCAATTTCCGGTAAGTACTGTCAGAGTTATGGCCCTTGATCACTTAAAAAAAATCTTGTGGACGCTCTAGAGGCCAAAGTTAATATCCGATGGACTTTAAATTTATACACAGTGTTTAAGGTCATGAGACGAAGCAGCCTATTGATTTTCAGCGATTTCCGATAATAACTTTACCCGAAATTCGAACTCAGCCTTACTTCAGTGCCGGATCTAGGGGAGGCAAAGTGGGACAAATGTCCCGGGCCCCCCACATTTAGGGGGCCCCCCACAATTCTGGGTCATACTATTATTTTATCACGGACGGAGCTAACCAGTACCTGTGCTGAGGGGCGAGGATTGGGGCCCTGGGCAGTAAGGGCTATTGGGGGCCCCGGGACTGGTAGGTACCAACAGAGTTCCGGGGGGAGGGCAGAGATCAGTTAGGCCCTAAAATTAACTAAATTACATAACTTAGAGGTTCTACCAATCAATCGGTCCTAACCAGTTCCGGGGACCCCATACCAGTCCCGGGAAATTAACAGACAACAGGGTTTAATGTTTTATGTCACCTAAAATAATTTCACTAAAATAAAGTAAATGAAAACATCATGAGCGATAGGGTATGTTTAAAATACTCAAATTGTCAACGAATTCAAAACTTCAATGAAATCGCTGTTTAAATTGTCTCAGATGCACTGAAATTAATCCTAATTTTAAAAAAATCCTGGAGGAATACAACCCAGGCACTCAAGGGTGCGAAGTATATACTAGTACGATCCGGGGTCAGTACGAAAAATTTGAACAAACCACATAGGGGGCCCCCCACTGTTGGCATGTCCCGGGCCCCCCACAAGGTTAATCTGACCCTGCATTTTTTGAATTGTTTGTTTGTTGTTGTTTTTTGAGTATGGTGTCTTGTCGCTATGTTTGTCTTTTGTGTAAATCATATGTGGTGCAGTCCCCCTGCACTTACTATTAGGGTGTAAGGTTGATATAATCAAACGTTTTTTTAAATCGGATAATAATTGTGACCTCCTGAGGGACCACAAGCTAAAAAGATAGTAAGCTGGCACTGCCAGGCAGTATACGCCTACATTTTCGAGAGATGGATAGAGAACAAGCAATACTGAAAATGTGATATTTCCTACAATCAAAGGCCATAATTCATTAAGTTACAGTTTGATATGCGCAAATATCGAAAAGAATCAAAATCTTTAGGTTATAAACATGCATTTCAAGTTTTATCAAAATCGAATTAAAATTGTGACCTGTACACGGTCCACAACTTTAAGTTTAATATACCATATTTTTACAATATTTGCGTACAAGTTATGATCCGATATGTGCAAATCCCGAAAGGAACCAAGATGTTTGGTTATAACCATGCATTTCAAGTTTCATCAAAATCGAATCAAAATTGTGACCTATGCAGGGCCACAACCATGATATACCATTTTTTAACAGTATTCGCGTACAAACGGCGGCCATTTTGTATGGCAATTTTGTTCCGTTTTCCCGAAATTTGTACTTAACCTTCATTAGGGTGTAACAGTGATATAATCAAACGATTTTTTTTAAATCGGATAATAATTGTTACCTCCAGAGGGACCAAAAGCTAAACGGTTCTATTTCAGTAACGCACCTCTACCAGTTCCCGTGGTCGTAGGAACTTGAAATTTTCAGTGCCTAACACTGCAGTTCATAAAAATTAATATTATTTTCGTATACTTTACTTTTTGCGCGAAGCCACCATTTTCTATAAAAAAATACTATTTTGTGTTGATTAATGGTTTGGTCTTTAGGTGTGAATATTGCCATGACCTTGATTTTGACCCTGAGTCAAAACTTCCAATCCATATCGGGGCCTTTGCGTTTATGCTTGCCGTGGCCTTATTTCTTACTGTATTATCAAAGTTAAGGTTCGCGGTGAAAGCAGAGGCGACGTCCTTCAGAAAAATGAATTGGGTCAATGTCGTAGGTCAAGGTCATCCTACAGAAAACTAAACTTAAACTTTTCAAAGTCATTTTTGGGATATTTGACCTTGACTTACGACCTTGAAGGACGTTGAACCTTAACTTTGATGATACGGCCGGGAATAAGGCGATGGCAAGCATAAACACAAATGACACGAGATCGATGGGAGTTTTTGACTCAAGGTCAAGGTCACAGTCGGTTGGCTTTGACTAGTGAAGTTCATCACGACCTTTCACATTGACCACGTCCATTGACTTCCTTTCGGACACGGGACCTATTATGTTCGTTGTAGACAAACATTTATTAAATAAGAATGATTTACATCGAGACATTGAAAATAGTAAACTTCATGAAATCGGCATGGCGAACATCATCTTATTACGCATGTGCGATACAATGACGTATAGTATGAGTCATCATTGTGGAATGTACTATTAGTATTATGGAATGCTACATAGCTCATAATTACTTCATCATATAATAATCATGATATAATTCTGGATGGACATCTTCTATTTTACTTATCTCTATTTACATGAATGTACAGACATCACATATTCCCCTCTTTTTAAATTAAAGAACTTAATAGCATAAATGACTATCTGGTCATACAATAATATCATTGATAGGAATATAGCTAAATATTGAAATAAACAATATATCAGTTATTATGAAAATATTTATCAAAATGTTTATTTGAACAAAGTATCTTTCACATCGAATAGTCTTGTAAATATCTTGGTCTTGCGCGAACTCGTATTGGATATCTTGGAACATGATTGTTATTTTGCATTAACACAACATCAGGATTGGCACCATTATTCGCATCATGATTAAACCATAAATAAGGATTAGATTGTTCAAAACCAAACACATCATCATTTCGATTTTCATCTTCGCAGCGATACTTCACAATGTCATCTGAATGCCATCGTTTCCCATCAGACAGAGTAATAACACATCCTTGAATTTCAATGATACGCATCGGCTTAGAAAAGTGTGGAGTTAATTTATTTCTATTGTGACCACTAAGATTTTTCACTTTAAATCTTACCATATCACCGACTTGAAAATTATGATTTACAGCATTAAATTTTACATCGTATTTGTCTTTCATCTTACTTTGTTTTTCACATACAACTTCACGGTATCGGTTATTACTAGTTTGTGAATAATTAACATCAGGCGGTTTAATTTGAGTTAAACGTGTTCTCATCTGTCTTCCTGTCATTAGATAAAATGGTGTAGACTGTGTAGTTGAATGAACACTAGAACGTATTGTATGTAGAACAATTCTTAGAGAATCTACCCATGTCGTCTTAGATTTTACATTAGTTTGCAGCAAATTCTTTATTGTTTTATTTAGTCTTTCAATTGCTCCATTAGATTGCGGATGATAATTCGGAGTACGAATGTGACGTATATTTAATTTATCGAGATAATTAGTAAATTCTAAACTAACAAACTGTGGACCATTGTACGATGTCAATGATTCTGGAATACCCCAAGTTGAAAATAAATTATTAAGAAATTTAATAACTGAACTGGAAGTAATATTGTATGTTAGGCAACTTTCAGGCCATTTACTGTAATAGTCAATAATATTGATTAAATATCTAGATCCTTGTGGAGCGTTTTTTCATATGGTCCTTGTATGTCTATTGCGATATCTAACCATGGTCCTTCCGATGGTTTTCTAGGATAAAGAGGAGCAGTAGAAGTTTTTACTGATTTGTCACTTTCAGCACACAAATAACAATTATTAACGAAACTTTCGACATCCTTGTCTATTCCGCACCAATAAGCTACTGCGCGTAAATTCTGTTTTGTAGCGACAATTCCTCGACGACCTTCATGTGCGAGATTTAAAACATCACGTTGTAGGGATTTGGGTATAATAGTTCTACAACCTCTACCGATACAGCAATCTCCGAATAAGAATAATTCATCTTTCATGTGATAATAAGGAAGAACTTCTGAATTAATATCCTTCTTTGCAGGCCATGAGTTTAACAAATAGTTATGGACTTGGTTAAGTATGTCATCTTTCATGGTTTCTGATGAAATAACATTAGGAGACAATTTGACAGTGTCTGTGGTTAATGAATTACATAAATTAATTTCATCAATAGTAACTTCAGATGTGGTTGATGGATTATTTGTAGGTAACCTAGATAGAGAATCTGCTATCCCGTTACATGATCCTTTCTTATATTCCATTGTCATATTATATTCCAGAAGAGTTGCAGCCCAGCGAGCTATTCTGGCTGGCTTGTGCCCAGAAGAATTTTCTGATGATTGTAGAAGAGTGGTTAATGACTTGTGATCTGTAATTAACTTAAAATGTCGACCTCTCAAATACCTATCCCACTTCTTGACAGCCCATGTACACGCAAGAGCTTCTTTCTCTCCTATGCTATATTTTCTTTCGTAGTTATTCAAAAATTTTGAGGCGAATGCAACCGGGCGAATTTCTCCATTGGCTTGTAGTTGACTAAGTTCTGCTCCCAGAGCGTAATTGGAACTATCACAAGTGACGGAAGTGGGGTAATTAGGATGATAAAAAGCTAGGACTGGAGTAGTCGTCAATGATAACTTGAGTGTTTCGAAGGCTGCTTTCTGTTCTTGTTTCCATTCCCATTCTTGACCTTTACGAATCAATTGTCTGAGTGGTTCGGTTATTTTAGCAAACTGAGGAATAAAGTGAGAGTAGTGGTTAAAAAATCCCAGTACACTTTGGACTTCTTTACAAGATGTAGGTTCTAATAATTAACGTACTGCTGAAACATTTTCTGGTAACATGTGAACACCTTTAGCAGAAATTGAGAATCCTAACCAATTAACTTTGGATACTTTAAAGAAACATTTACTAGAGCTTAAAGTTAATCCATTCTTCTGTAAACGACTTAATACTTCACGAACATTAGCATCATGAATTTCTTCTGTTTCGCTCACAACTAGTATATCATCTAACAAATTAAATGTATTTTTACAACCGGATAAAATTATGTCAACCATTTTCTGGAACCCTCCAGGTAGATCAGCTAATCCAAACGGTCCTGTATTATATCTATAAAGACCAAAAGGAGTAACGAATGTTGTTAGTTTTTTAGTCTTCTCATGCAGTGGTAACTGGTGGTAAGCAGAGTTCATGTCAAACTTTGATATGAAATTTGCCTTCTTAATCGATCCAATCAACGACTCAATATTTGGTAATGGGTACTTTACTGGTATAATATTTTTATTTACTATTCGAAGATCAACGCATAGTCTAACTTTGTTGTTTTTACGACGACTTATAACAATAGGACTGACCCATTCAGCATGATCGCATTTTTCAATTATACCATCATTAAGCAAGTTTTGAATTTCTTCTTTGAGTTCTAATTCATAAGCGTAAGGAACCGGTCTTACTTTCTGTGCTACAGGGATTGCATCTTCTTTCACAACAGATTGATGTTGAAATTCAACAGCTCTTCCTATACCATTGAAAACATTTGGAAATTCTTCTTTTAAATCATTGAATGTCTCAATACGATTTACATTGTAACTGCAGCTTTTAATTGTTGATTCAGTGATACTGTCATTAGGCTTTACACAGATGGTCATACATAAAGCTGATATAACATCTAAACCAAGTAAACATTCACCAGCTTCGACAACAAAAAATTGTGAAATTGCAGAACAACTCCGATAATAGGTATATGACTTTGGTTATAGGACTTCAATGTTGTATCAGAATAAACTAGATGTTTGTTTTGGAAATATTTATCGAAAGTATTCTTATCGATTATTGATATAGGTGACCCTGTATCAATTAACATACTAGTTAAAACATTATCAAGGAATACATCTACTTTTAACTTCTTAACATCAGAGTTACTGACAGTTAGAATTGTTAATTCATTATTCATTTCAGGTTCAACTTCAATTTGGTTTATACTGCGGGAGTTGCAAACATGTGCAAAATGGCCAGTTTTATTACATTTATTGCATTTTTGATTAATGGCTGGACATTGGGGATATCTGGCTTTATGACGATAACTTCCACACCGGAAACATTGTTCTTGTACACTGTTGCTTTGATTAAAATTATGTCTAACACCGTGGTATTGGACGCCTTGGTATCGTGGTACTCTATATGTAGCTCTGTGAATATATGGCTGTTGTTGCCTTGGGAGGCTGACGATACCCTTGTTGTGTTGGGAAATTAAATCGCTGTATATTATTAGTAGGCACTTGGTATCTTTGGCTGTTACTGTTATTTGACTTAAAATTCCTGTGGCGAAATCCCGAATTTGGACCTCTAAATATTCTCTGGACGGTTTGACCATTATTGGACATTGACTGACATTCTGTGGTAGCCAATTCTATTCTACGTGCAATAATAATGGCATTTTCCAAAGTTAAATTGTTACCTTCCATCAATAATCTTTCTTTTATGTTTTTATTGTTCGTTTTTTCAATAATTAAATCACGAATAAGTTCATTAAGTACATTTGCACCATAATTACAGTTTTGACTAAGAGTTCGTAAAGCTGAAACATATTCATCAACGGTTTCTCCACTAAGTTGTGACCTTGACATGAATCTCACCCTTTCAGCGCTCACGTTGAATCTTGCACCGTAATGGCCTTCTAAACTACGCAATGCAGAATCAAACGAATTATCAGCTACTTGTAATGAATTAAAAGTCATTTGAGCATGTGGTCCCAAACAGTGTAAAAGTAATGCTTTTTTCCTGGCATCGGCATAATCATTTCCGTCGACAGCAGTTAAATAGTTTTCAAATAGGCCTCGCCACTGTCCCCATGCAATGGCTGGTTTTCCGGTAGTTCCTTTATGAACTGTCTCTGAGCGAACAATGTCTCGCTAACAGTTCCTCACGGGCCTTATTATCAACTAGTATGAAAATAAGGCTTTTCTCCATCTCGGTTCTAGGGCTATTTTAGATCCTTACCGTCTACTTTGCACCGTGATTCTTCTTTGATCGCCAAAAGAAAACATTTCCTGACACAACCGACACAAATTTATAATAATTCAACACTATTTTCATGTAGAATTCGACGTTAGAAAAAGATAAACAAAATAGTTCAAATCTGGCCGCCATGTTTGTTAACTGACGTCAGCGCAGACCGGTCTTTTTCTAACATCGATTCGAATTCTACACGAAATTAGTGTTGGATTATTACAAATTTGTCTCGGTTGTGTCAGGAAATGATTTCTTTTGGTGATCAAAAAAGTTTCACGGTGCAAAATAGACTGTAAGGATCTAAAATAGCCTTAGAACCGAGATGGGGTAAAGCTTTATTTTCATACTAGTTGATAATAAGGCCCGTGAGGAACTGTTAGCGAGACATCGTTCGCTCAGAGACAGTTCATGAAGGAACTAGTTTTCCGGGGGTCGGCAAAAAACTTGTAGGTAATAGCACGCTCATCTTCAAATCACCGGAAAATAGCGTCAATAACAAAATAATTAACATCTGGATCAACAAACCTAATGCAGAACAATTTCGACATCCTCGTCGCCATATTATGTTCGTTGTAGACAAACATTTATTAAATAAGAATGATTTACATCGAGACATTGAAAATGGTAAACTTCATGAAATCGGCATGGCGAACATCATCTTATTACGCATGTGCGATACAATGACGTATAGTATGAGTCATCATTGTGGAATGTACTATTAGTATTATGGAATGCTACATAGCTCATAATTACTTCATCATATAATAATCATGATATAATTCTGGATGGACATCTTCTATTTTACTTATCTCTATTTACATGAATGTACAGACATCACAGGACCCTTGCATTTGACCCGTTTTGTGACCGAGCAGTGTGCGACAGGACAAAGTGAAACGTCGGTGGTTCAAGCCAGGATGATGGGCTTCAAAAAACGGTTATGGGGTCAAAGTCGTAGGTCAAGGTCAAATGTCCCAAAACTGACTTTGAAAAGTTTGAGTTCAGTTTTCTGTAACATGACCTTGACCTACGTTTTTGACCCAGTTATCTTTTCTGAGGGGCGTCGTCTCTGCTTTCACATCGAACTTTAACTTTGATAATACGGCAAAAAATAGGGCCACGGCAAGCATAAACGCAAAGGCCTCAAGATCGATGGGAAGTTTGGACTCAAGGTCAAAGTCAAGGTCACGGTTGGTTGGACTTGACTAGTGAAGGTCGCAACGACCTTTCACATTGACCACGCCCATTGACTTCCATTCGGACACGGGCCCTCTGTGTTTGACCATTTTCTGACCCAGCAGTGTGCGACAGGGCAAAGTTAATCGTCAGTGGTTCAAGCCAGGATGATGGGCTTTAAAAAAGGTTATTGGGTCAAGGTCAAATGTCCGAAAAATGACTTTGAAAAGTTTGAGTTCAGTTTTCTGTAACATGACCTTGACCTACGACTTTGACCCAGTTATCTTTTCTGAAGGGCGTCGTCTCTACTTTCACGTCGAACCTTAAAATGCGGCAACAACTAAGGGCACGGCAAGCATAAACGCAAATGACCCGAGATCGATGGGAAGTTTGGACTCGAGGTCAGTTTCAAGGTCACGTTACTATTCACACGTAACGGCCAATCCATCTGGTCAACACCAAATAATATTTTGTAGAAATGGTTGGCTTGGCGCAAAATTTAAAATATACGAAAATCATTATTAAATTTTATGAACTGCAGTCATCGTCAGCTAGCGCAGTGTGTCAGAGTCCGTATAGTGTCTTGCTATGCGAGTCTAAATTGTAAACAAAAAAAAATGTCGACCGGCGGATGAAGTTTTCTCTCGGCAGAAATTAAAAGTTCGGTAAAATAAAAAGGTTATTGATCGATTCGGCTGAAATTCATTGGTTGATAAAAATAGATGAGTTTGGGCGAGCGTTGAATTTATTCTGAATAGGTTGCCAACGAATAGGTTGCCTGCTGGATTGGTCGAATAGCTCGCTAGGCGAATAGCTCGCCAAATTGTGTTCGGTGACTCCGTGTCCGTGGATGGATAGGAGGAAGTAGTCCCGGTTATCCTGACGGACACCTGTAAAAAAACTGGGCAAAGCCACAACATTGATTTGCATTCAACGTACGTCCATCCAATTCAAATTTGTTTGTCAACCGCAAATCGCCAAATCACCTCTAGGCTAGGTGCCATTTGATAATAATAATGATTTGGGGATCACGTTTTGTTTTCAAACAGAGACCAGGCCCGGATCAAGGATTTTTTCGGGGGGGGGGGGGGGGGGGGCATACATTGTTACATTGTATTTGTAACTAATCATACTAATGATAATCATTAGAGTGCCGCATACATTAGTGGTTTGGTGTAATCCCCAGAGCCTTGACGCATTGCCTGGGCATATCAATTAAAAAGCAAAAATTCCAGTCTCGCCGGGGCTGAGGGGGGGGGGGGCACAGCCCCCCTGGAGACGACCATAGAAATGGTTCCACTGTCAAGATTGGTCGCATTATTTTTGTTACGTCTTTTGTTATGTCACGTACAACTGGGGATTCAAAACCACGCCTTTTTGACTCAAATGACAGGCTATATGATACAGCATGCACGTGCCAACCTTTCAGTTATCCACTAACAACCCACCACCCGAATAATTTGATGATAATGATATATTTTATCATCCCCCCCCCCCCAATGTTAATTGTTTACTGTAAAATCTTGTGATACTGGATATCACTTACGTGGAAGCAGACGTTAAACACCGAAGATAAGAAGACAAAGTTTTGAATACCTGAATATTAAAGTCCTTGTTGAGAATGTTCATCTAAATCTTGGTATTAGGAAGAATCCTATTGAATTTAGAGCTTATACTATAAGTTATAGAAGATTTCATAAAAGAACTTAAAACTGGCTCTGTTTGATATTTTTGACAATGATTTTTTTATTTTTTTCAGATATTTTCCAAATAAGATTAATTTTGAATGGAGACACAGGCAAGTACATCAACTTCATCTAAAGTTGAGGAACCTGAATTAATCAATCCTGTTACTGATTGTCCTGAATTACAAGATGTTTATTGTTTTGAAACTGATCATGTTGCCTTAAAGGGAAATGCAGACTATCAGAATTTATTAAAGACAATTTGTATTTTACAAGCACAGCGTATACAGGCTGTTACCGACATTGATATTTTGCATGGAAAACAGAGAGAAGCAATGGACGCACCTATTGCATTTGTTGAAAAATTACAAAAAGGAGAACAGCTACATTTTCCCAAGTCAATGAATATTGTACCATTACCTACTATTAACTGGGAACAATATACAAACTCTACCGACTTTGCCTTATTTGGTAATCATCGTCATGTGACTAGAATTAAGCGACAGTTAATGGATGGAAATACAGACGGTCAGTATACAAAGAATATAATTTATAATTATGTCAAAGAAAAAAAGCATAAAATATATTTTTCATATAGCATTTTCGACATACAAAGGGCTGATTAATTGATTTTCTTGTACATTATTTTCTTTATAACACTAGAGATTTTATTGCTATAAATTCGCCTACATGTTAATGAGATCATATATTACCTTTGTCAGTCTCTCCGCAAACTTGTGTGCACCCTGCAGAGTTAATCCTTTTATTGGTCTTGCTGTTTCAGGTTTATGGCCCCTGACGTATGTGATTGTTGATAAACATTGAGTAGTTCCACATTTATTGCCACTGAATGTTGATTTTTGTTAACATACAAAGTTAAATTTCTGACAGATTTTAATAAGATTGTCTGTATCTTAAGCATTTTTGGCCAAGTTGTTAGAGACATTTATTGCTTGAGACTGACATGAGTGTTAATAAACAGTTATAGAATTGACATAATACTATACTTTACTCGACAGTTAAATTCTTGAAAGATTTTCTTCATATATTTGGAAAAAATTAGAAGTGGGCTAAAGAAACATTCCAGTTTTAAAAAATATAAAGTACCTCAGTTATTTTCCATGCTTATTGATTACAAAATGTCATCTTGTTGTACTCACTCTGTAGAAATAAGTTCATGACAGATTTTCACAAAATTTGGATCACAATTGTTATTTATAGTACCTTTTGTACTACTGTTGGCTTAAAAATAAATGTAGGGTGACCAAGCACCAGGTGGGTGTACGTAGTTAGCATGTCTGGCAATTAATGTTTTTGATTTGATTTAGATGAAGTAACAAATTTAAGATCTAAAGTATCTGCAACTTTTGGTGATCAGTCGGAATTGGTTCGTGGTCGACTGAAAGACGCAAACAAATCAGCTACTTTTAATGTTTTGTGGACAACAGAAGAACAAAAAAGGTATGTGGTATGAATAGTTAAAAAAATTTGGGTTTTTTTTAATAAAAAGGACATGCTGAAGAATACCAACACAGTAATGCATTAACTCTTCATTTTAATGAAGCGCCTAATTACTGTCTGAACCATGGTAAATTAAAAACACATTTCTTCGATTGTGAACAAACTACTGAATAATTGTTATTAAATACTTGCCTACATAGATGTGTTTGAAATCACTTCCAGTCGAATAAAATCCATGGCAACAATTAAATATCCCAACGAACAAAAATAATTCTCTCTTGAAAAGATAATGTGTTTGCTTGTATTTTTCGACAGTCTCCATCACAATATTGCACTTGTCACTCAATGAGCTAAACCATCGTAATATTTTGAAGGGGGATACAGTCATATTGACAAAGTTTGACAATCATGTGCATTGCTATCAAAGCAGCACATGACATTTTCCCTATGGTTTGCGTTTAGGCAATAAGATTAGCAACTGAAGACAATAATATTAATTTGGAAACAATTAATTGATTGTCACATAATCATCGACCCATAATTGTTATTACCCTGTGTATAATATATTTCTATAAATTATATTAAATCCCTGCCAATTATTAAAGGCAACTTTTTGGCTTACATTTCAAATAGACAAACTTTATTTCATAACTGGGTCTGAGATCAATAGCTTATTCATACACAAGTTTGAATGGTCGTAAATGAGCCAAATACCCTTACGATTGTACAAAATGATCTATCCTGATAAGGGACGTAATTAGCTTCCATGTTTGTATTTCTCTATGTCAAAGTGGTGGGTTGAGTGGTTAGCGTGCGAGCTCTGTATTATAAAGCCTGTCATTGGGTCAACTGGTGTGGTTATAAATCCCTGGTTGTACGTGGCAAGGAGTAGGGTCGCCTGTCCAACCTCATGGGTTTTCTCTGGGTCCTCTGGGTTGGGATGGCCTAGTAGTCTAGAGTGCCACGCTTCGACCTCTAGCTGGCCGGCCACCTCTGGCTTGCGGCTGTGGTTTCGAGCCCTGGTGTGAGCGTATGTGGCATGGAGATAGGAGCGTCTTCTCAACCTTGTGGGTTTCCTCCAGGCACTCTGGTTTCCTCCCACTGCTAAAGATCCCTATGCGCAAGCGAATTATTAAAATAAAATTGAACCATATCTTAATCCCAAAATTACCTTTGTTTGTGTCGAGTGGACGTTAAACCCCATTTCTCTATCTCTCTCTAAGTCAAAGTTTGTGACAATTCAAATTTACAAGAGAATTTTTTTATTCGCTGGGATATTTAGCTGTATAATGGATTTTATTTAACCGGAGGTAATTTCAAACACACACGTAAGTTTATAATAACTAAAGTTAAGTTGTTTGTTCATAATCGCCAAAATCCTTTTATAAAATAGGAAGGTTCAGACAGTTGGACAAACAGCTCATCCCCTCCCTGTTTTTGTGCCCATTAACAATGCAGTTTTGGGTATAAAACTGTGTCACTTTACAAAAATTCGCAAATTTTTTGACAAGCAGCAGTTTTAAACAGAATTCTATATTAAAATTGTGTTTGTGTATTGCAGACTAGAAGATTGTTTAATACAGTTTCCACCAGAAGAAGTGGAGGCTAGAAGATGGCAAAAAATAGCAACTGCTCTTGGTAATAGAACCACACAACAGGTATCTTGAACTGTGTTTAAAATACAGATGTGACATCACCTTTTGATTTTGGTGTACCATTATTTCAAATAATCGTACGGGCAACTTGCCAATTGTATATTATTTATATTAGTGAAATATTAGACTTGCGTGACGTATTTTGCTGTAAAAACATGCGCAGAATGTCTGTATTTTATGTTGTTTAATGGTCTTGAGCTTAAAGGAGCTAAGTCGCTAACATTTTGGATCTAGAAATGGACACAAATGGGTAGCATCGCATATAATAATGTAATATGAATGTGTATACCTGATTTGCATTCAATTGCTGCCGTTTTTAGTCTAATTTCAAAAAAGTTATGTTCGGTGAAATCGCGAGGTATTCCAATCGATGGGCGATTGTCATAGCATCTTGTTAATCCAGTCTACACGGGAAGTGTTTTTGCGCATGCTCATTAGTAAGATAAGGCTGTTATGTTTGGACGTGGATCGTTGTTTGGCACTGTTAATTCACTCGTGTGTACTAGTGCTTAAAATGTTCAATAGGATCGACGATTCTATGTATTTCAAAGTGTTTTTATAAGAATAAACTGTTGATAAAGACGCATTCATGGGATACTCATTGCATTGATTGATGTGGATCATTTCGCGACGAAACTTTTCACTCTGTCACTCATCACTCAGTCATTGACACTGATAATGATAATCATAGTACTAGTACGGTAGCTAGTGATGATAGACTACTCGACTCGAGGCTCGAGAGATGAAGATACAGATTGTTTACTAATTGGATTGTGGATTTTAATTCATAGAAATATATCACAGGTAGGTAATAATTATAATACTACCTATCAAAACAACACAGTTTATTTGTCATGAAATGTTTGATATTTCGATAATGTCAATAATGATGATTCGTTGTAAGTTGTCGGTAGGCCTACATGTAACATACACACACTGGTAACATGAATGTAATCTCAAATTAATTAACTGAAGGATTAACGGCCTTTGTGTGAATTTTTTCATTTTCATACATGAATTCAATTATCAAAATTGCCCTTTCTTTGATCTAAAAATATGGCTTCTCACTGAATCATATAAATATTATAAATCTATTATTATTATTCCATCAAATATCGAATGATGGTATTGTATCCCTACACATCATACTCAGAATGGCAGAAGGACCTGTGTGCGTGCATTGTAATAAACTTGTTAGAAAAAGTGCCCAAGCAATATCATGTGATAGTTGTAGTAAATGGACCCAGGGCATGTGGGACAGGTAAAATAATCTATAAATTCTCATTTTTCAAGAGAATGGTTAACAAAATCAGAAATGTTTTATTGCAATATGCTACTATTCCATGAAGTAAATTTATTGGGTCACTGTTATTTTGTCATTCTAATATTTATGTACATGATTGTTGCTTTTCAGGATTAACAATTGCTGCTCTCAAGAAAGCTGTCGAAGAAGGTTCCACAAGTTATATTTGTAAAGCTTGTTGACCCAAAGAGTCATCTGACAGTTCTGACCAGCCGATACCTAGTTCAAATGAGTCATCAGACCTTGAACCACCAGCACCAAAAAGAGTATTAAGGCAAGGGCAAAGCAACAGCAACGACTAGTAAAAAAAACCACACAAGTCTGTGGAGACAACGTTAGAAAGAGTAAACAGATTACAAAAAGAGAGACGTGAAAGTATTGAAGTGAGTTTTATTACTTAATTAAAAATGTAATACATAAATTGTTTATTTCTCAAAATTGAGGGAATACACCATCAAGTAAAGAATAATGTTTACAATAAACTCATATTTTACTATATTAATATATTGCAAGTCATAAGATAACTATTTACAGAATATGATCTCAAATAATAAAGACAAAAAGTGAAATGTTAAAATGACTACATTTATTTATACAGGATATGATTTGAAAGATCTTGCTTGGGCTGTAAGGCAAATATTGACATGTCATAAAATAACTAATTATAAAAACTATCTTTCAGGATATGATTTCTAATCTCACTGGGGATACAGCAAAAGAGTTGCTATTGTTAGCAGCAGTATCGACACCCGGCATACAGACAATTCATTTACTGGAGGTTCGGTCGACTTGGCGAAGGAAACCGTCTTGGATCTGTATCTGACAATTTTTTAGATGATTGTAATTGTAAATGTTTTTAGCGAGTAAATGAAGGTGAACAATGGATTTTATTAATTCTGGCTGGAATGTAGGTGTAGTCTTTTGGGGACATAAGATGTACTGCCGTCAATGAACCTGATCTTTTGGAATATTTTTTTTCTGGGTCTGCAAATAAAATAATGAGAATAATAAATCTTTTATTATGAAATATGGTTCATTTTTTATACGCCCACATTGAAATGTGGTCGTATATTGCCGTCGCCCCCGTCCGTCCGTCCGTCGGTCCGGCGTCCACAATTTCTTGTGGTCGCTCTAGAGGCCAAAGTTAATATGCGATTGACTTTAAATTTATACACAGTGTTTAAGGTCATGAGACGAAGAAGCCTATTGATTTTCAGCAATTTCCGATAATAACTGTCAGAGTTATGACCCTTGATCACTTTAAAAAATCTTGTGGACGCTCTAGAGGCCAAAGTTAATATTCGATTCACTTTAGATTTATACACAGTGTTTAAAGTCATGAGACGAAGAAGCCTATTGATTTTCAGCGATTTCCGATAAAAACTGTCAGAGTTATGGCCCTTGATCACTTAAAAAAATCTTGTGGCACTCTAGAGGCCAAAGTTAATATCCGATTCACTTTAGATTTATAGACAGTGTTTAAAGTCATGAGACGAAGAAGTCTATTGATTTTCAGCGATTTCCGATAATAACTGTCAGAGTTATGGCCCTTGATTGCTTAAAAAAATCTTCTGGACGCTCTAGTGGCTAAAGTTAATAACCGATTGACTTTAGATTTATACACAGTGTTTAAGGTCATGAAACGAAGAAGCCTATTGATTTTCAACAATTTCCAATAATTACTGTCCGAGTTATGGCCCTTGATCACTTCAAAATTCTTGTGGATGCTCTAGAGGCTAAAGTTAATAACCGATTGACTTTAGATTTATACACAGTGTTTAAGGTCATGAAACGAAGAAGCCTATTGATTTTCAACAATTTCCAATAATTGTCAGAGTTATGGCCCTTGATCACTTCAAAATTCTTGTGGATGCTTTAGAGGCCAAAGCTAATATCCAATTGACTTTAAATTTTTACACAGTGTTTAAGGTCATGAGACGAAGAGGCCTATTGATTTTCAGCGTTTCCGATAATTACTGACTGAGTTATGGCCCTTGATCACTTTCAAAATTTTGTGGATGCTCTAGAGGCTAAAGTTAATATCCGATTGGCTTTAAATTTATTCAAATTGTTGAAGATAACTTGAACAGCATGGAGGAGAACTTTATCAAGGCAAAACAAATTCCAATGATTTTCTGATAATTACATAATGAGTTGTTACTTTTAATCAGATTTTAGTGTATTATAAATGTTTCATTACCGAAAAAAGTAAAATATGCGACAACTCTTGTTGACTGCCCGGACGATTTAGCTGCTGTGGGCGTATGTTTCGTTGCCTGGCAACCTATGTTCTTTCTTCAAGACACCTAGACCATTTCGGGACTAACATATGGTTTAATTTTATGTCAATAATTCGTTTGCATGTAGGGGTCTTTAGCAGTGGGGGAAAACCAGAGTATCTGAAGGAAACCCACGAGGTTCAGAAGGTGCCCCTATATCCATGCCACATACGCTCTAGAGGTCGAAGTGTGGCACTCTAGGCCATCCCAACCCCCCAGGTACTTTATAAGAAATAAAATGGTGTTGAACGTCTTACTGTTTCGCTCTGACTAGGCTAATGAAGACAGGCATACATCATCAAGTGTGTTATGAGTGAAATTTTGCATGGCCTACTCTTATATTAAAGTCCAAAAGTCAAGGGGCTCTTTTACGCGCACGCCAATGTATCCACAGCACAGGACCTCAGTTTTCCGTTCCATCTTAACGACTAGGCAGCATTTCTTGTCAGGTACTCCACCACTAACCACAAACGGGAGAATAACAATGAGGGTGGGTAGGTGACCCTACTATGTCACACAGAAATTAGGAAAACAACCCCACTTGACTTAATGACAGATCATGTGATCTACAGTGTATGCAAAAGACCTTTTGACGCCTTTCTATAAAACACAATGAATCTAAATAAATACAAAGGTATACACAAAAAGTAAGCTTTGTCTGGCAAATAATAGCATGTATACTCCTGTAATAATTTTCTATAAACATGCAAGTAAAACTGAAACCTTACTCATAATGGAGTTTTACAGTATCTGGTACATAATCACTGTCCTTGTCATCATCGTCATATGTTAGACCAGCCTGTTCAAAATCAATCTCTTCCATCAAACATCTACTGCCATCATTTGTACCAACAGTTATATTCATCTGAATCCTATAAGATTACACATGTTAAATGGGATATAAATATCTGTTAACATTCTTTTGCATTGTTGATAAAAATTACTTGCAGACCTTCTTATTTTAGACATATAAATTTAAAAGTAAACATATATATACATTTACAGCAATTTCAAATTTCAGGAAAGTAAGCAGAAACCCTACTACATTTAAAATTGAAGAAATAATGTACGCGTCTGTAACCAAATATCATTTACTTACTCATCCATAGTTATATCATGTTGACTAATATTCAAATCAACCCGCCTTTTACTGGTACTAGGAAGTGGTTCAATATGACTGAGGCCTTTATTTGAACTAGAACTGAAAATTAAAACATGTAGTGTAATAAAATATGTACATGTTTGTTTGATTCTAAATACATATGCCTAAGAAATGAATAATAATCCCAAACCACAAACAAAAACAATACAAATTACAAAAGAGAGAGAGAGAGAAATGGGGTTTAACGTCCACTCGACACAAACTAGGCCATTTTGGGATTCGCTGGAGCGTAGGGGTCTTTAGCAGTGGGAGGAAACCGGAGGACCTGGGGAAAACCCATAAGGTTGGACATGCAACCCTACTCCTTGGCACGTACAACTTGGGGATTCGAAACCATACCAGTTAAGTCAATGACAGGCTTTATGATACAGCATGCACGTGCCAACCATTCGGCCATCCACCACCCCCACCCCCCCACCCCCAAATTACAAAAGCTTACCCATGAATAGATCAAACTTCTTACAATGCACCTCTTCTACATTTTTGACAGCTGGTGTACTTGTAGTGGCTACAACATGTTTTTGAGGAGTCTTCATTCCGGAAGCTACATGTATAACAGTTCTGCTAGATGTTGACAGTTTCCATCTATAAATTGAAAATTTTCAGTTTTATCATAAAAGTAATAATATACAGGTAATTGCCACTTTGAGATAGATTCTAAGTGTTAGTGAAGGTATAATGGCTAATGCAGTCCACATTAAAATAATTTTTTTTAATCTAAATCATAATGTATTATCAAAGTTAATGAAATCTAGATGTACCTCCAGATATAAACCCAGGCACTACATACTACACACTATAGAGATATTTAGCTGAAGGTATCTAATGTCTAAGACTTTGTTTTATTCTATTGATTTAGTCTTTATTCACTGCAGGTTCCAAACAAAACTGTACTCCCTGTCAACTTTTACTTTGTTACTCATCGGAAAATTATATGATATACAAGCGATAGAGCAATTTTCGACATCGTCGTCATCGTAAATATTATAGGCCCGTTTTAAAATTTTCAGATAGAATATTTGTATACGATAAGTAAGAAACACACAGAAAGCTACGGTTCATTTTACTGCCTGTCTAACATGTTAAAAATATAATAGTCTTTATTCACAATCTTCAAAATAGCTCTGTTTATTAAAAAAAAGTTAATTTATGCCATTACAGTAGTCAATTCCAAAATCAAATAGATTTCCAACTCTGCTGAGAATCAAAATCATTCATCTTTTTTTCATTTTCATTATCATATTAGATATCTTTCTGCTTACGACGAAAATAATGGGGCATATTTTATAAGATTGCTAAAGATCTTCCCTATAATTATAAGGTATAACAAGTCAAGCGGCAGATAATAATTTAATTTCGAGAGTTCGTCAAACCAAGCAAAATTGAATATATTTCCTTACCGCTCATGTCATAATAAATTTGGCAGCATGTTCATCATCTACTGCATTCATCTCAAGTTTTAGCAATTCCAACGACCTATTTCTGATAGAATGTTGATCAGTGATCCTTTCTTTGTCTTACTGTATTGCTTGTCATATTCCTGTTTTCTTTTTTTCGCCAGGGTGCTCATTATTGATCTTCTTTGTCGTTCCTTCGTTTGTTGTTTGTCAGCCATTTTGTCAATACTTTGTAGAATCCACGTCCAAGATATGAACAACCGCATTGATTTGTGGGATATTCTAGCCTCGTTCTCTCAGTGTCTTATTACTTATTGATGCTAAGACGCACAATGGTACACGAATCGTGTACCAATGTTTAAAAAATTATTTTATTTTAAATATCGGATATCAGACGCTAATCTTTTCCCGGTAAGTTTACATCATCAATGTCGATTTAATTTGACCAATAATTCGTGTTTTCGAGGTCGAAGATTTTGGAGGATCTTGAGTTACGGACTTAGGTCCTTTAAGACATTGCATAATATATTGTAAAAACACTCAGGCCTACAGTGCTCTTTACCATATGGCATTACAAAAGCGTACTATACAGTGTGCACTAGGTGTGTATGGGGAGGGGGGGGGGGTCATATATTGCCTAGATTAAATCTGTGGGTGTGATGTTGTCTTTGGGTGTCCACACAGCTAAAGTTTTTATTAACTTTAACATTTGGGTTGTAATCGTGTACTGTTTACTGTTGGCCACATATGTGTTAAACAACCTCTTAATATTAAATGTGACACGATGTTTTGATGTGCCCACATTTTCATTTGGATGTATATTGTCATCTCCCCTGTCTGTCAATGTCTTTGTTCATCCATGTGTTTGTCCATCCACATCACACCGTAACTTCATGAATTATGGCCCCTGATTGTACGGAAAATCATTTTCTTAGCTTGTGGACATGTTACATGTTCCCAATAATACAAATGGAATAATTGCTGAGGTTTTTATTCTCTCATATATCTAACCGAGAGAAAACTCTATGAGTATGAGGTCATTACACTAACTAGACACCTTGACATAAAGGTTTGTAACATAATTTAAAAATAGGAACGATATTGCATGCATAACAACATTTGTCTTTCAGGTAGCAAGTCGTGTCCAGAAATATTTTATAAAATTAGCTAAAGCTGGTTTACCTGTACCTGGACGAACTCCCACTGTAGGAACACAGTTTAAAAAGGTAATATTTTCGGTAAAAATGTTCATCACAGAGAGTACATTGGGGTTTAACTTCCTTGGATACAAACCAAGTCATTTTGTGACTAACAAATAGTACAATTTTATTTCAATAATTCTCTCGCATGTAGGGGTCTTCAGCAGTTGAAGAAACTGGAGAAAATCCATCAGGTTGGGCAGATGACCCTGCTGCTTGTCACTTGACGAATTTCTCAGAATAAAATGTTAATTATTCAAACTGCAACTTATATACAGTCAAAAACTTACATCATCTAATATTCAAATCTACAAATTATCTCACCCAGTTCTTTATCACTTGAAATAATTTGATGTAATGTTCCATGTACTTCTTAAAACAAATGGATTCCAAGGGGAAATATTATGTTATGGCACTAGTCAGATTTATTTAAAATATAACTACTGTCTAATAAAATATTTGGATTTAATTGTATAGGGCGCTGTTTGCGACTTCATTGTCAGCTCAAAATATATATGCTAAACTCTATAAATTTGTTAAACTTGCTTTTATTTCTTTGGTAAACTTTAAATTTATGGTAAACCCCAAATATATGTGACATGTAAACTTAGACTTAATGGTAAACTCCAAATTCTAAAACCTCTTGAATCCGATCAACAAAATTGTACAGGAGGAACAGAAAACTGCATAACTTATCAGATATTTGACGGATTTGCTTAAAGGGTCAATAACACTCTTGCTGGCTTGACGGGTTCCGAAAAAATAAATTAGCCTTATTCTAACTACTAGATGTTTAAGTGTCCTACCTGTTGTGTAAATTATCCATTACAACCTATCCCACTTGTCCAGAGGGTTCGAAAATATGTTTAAATCCAGGTTGCATTTGAAAGTGCTTACGTAAGTGTTTTCAAACCATGTAACGGCATGTAGTTAAAAAATTTCAATTTTTAAAATTAGGTGTGTTAAGATGAAATTTGTATCATTTATTAATTGGAATATTGTAAAATAGTACAATTTGTTGACCAGAATAAAGATTGGGACATATTATTCAGTTACAACAAGAGTGTTATTGGGGCTTTAACATTTTCTTTTTGAACATTTGAAAATATGTGGTTTGTTCATTTTTAAGATTTTGGACTTATAAGGTTTTCACCCAAAAATCTGTTTTTTCCTTGACAATAAAGTCACAACCGGCGCCCCATAGAATTGTAGCACATTTTGCCAATGATACTGATTATCATAAACTTGTGGTTTTATAAGAAACATTATTCGACCTTTTACCAATTTACTTTTTTAGGCAGCTCATCGCCATCATCGATATAATACATTTTCTCAACATTCCACATTTCTCCAATCCCATGAACCACCAGTATATATGTCTGATGATGATGATGACTCAATGAGTTATACTGGAAGTTTTGGAGGTAATGAAACAGAGTTTTTACAGACCAGAATTTTAGATGATGATAGTGTAAGTTTTATTTTCTGTTTTATTATGCAGTATTATTGTTGGACATGAATATCTGTTGTTAATATAATGATCAACTATAAAAGCCATCTGCACACAAATCTCAAATAGTCTATTGAGATTTTTGACTGTTTCGTATGCTACGATGGTAATTATGAATTTTCCAGGTTTACAGAATCATTATTGGAACTATGATCAGGCCCTGAAATAACGGTTTAAGCTGTACCTGACAAAATGTCAGGCACTAATGAAATAGTACCTGACATTACCAACTTACTTAGTGTATTAATAATATCAGCTAAAAAGACATATCAGTACCGGTGTAGCAATATAGACGTGGGGACATTGTTTTAAGATTATAGACATTAAAGGGGGAGATAGAATAGCTTTATGTTTCACCCATATTAGTATAATATCTGGTGTGTACTGAGATCAACTTAGAGTTAATTGACATATTTATGTATAAAAAAGAGTGTAGAACTGATTCTATATGTAAACATAACTGGTTATATGGTCAACAACAGGTTAACAGATATTTAATGGGAATGATTGTTAGTGAATTTCCATTCTACCATATAAGGGTGGGTTGTTGACGTAATGGGCTTAATTGACCAATCTCTATGCTTATTTATATCATATCTGACCAATTAGATAATTGAATGTCCAATATCCAACTGATACAAATTAAGGGTTCTCGTGGTAGTTCGCCAGACAACATTTGGTTTCAGAGGGAGGAAGATGTGAGAGCTCCTATTAGTAAACTCGCCCAGCGAGTTTAGCTAGCTTTGAGAAGACTTTAGCTAGTATTGACTGTAATTGTAATCTGTAATCTGCTTGTATGTATACCTATATATGCTACATAAAAGGTAAAAACGAACTCTTGTAATGTTTTAACTGAGAAGACGAACGTCTTAAGTAATAAGGAACCAGTAAAAGTACACAACGTGAAAGGAGAAGAATAGACGATCACAAGGCTAACAGAATTATGTAACAAGATGCACGAGTCTAACTTAAGATCTGGGGATCTCCAGGTCAGGCAGAAGACGTCGTATTGTTACACCGGACAAAATGACAGGAACCAGAGGTTTTGTGTCTGACAAAGCCTGAATCTGTGCCTGACATTGCGAGTTACAAGTGCCTTATTTTCGGGCTTGACTATGATCTTATGTTCATAGACCATCAAATGTAGGCTTACATGTGTGCTGGACCTGTAACAATGTACAGGGGACTCTGTCACATCCTACATCGTACGGGATCGTTACAATATGTCAGATCGTACAGAGTGTCGGAATACCGGGTCTTCTCCAAAACGGGAAATACTGTAACTTTCGAAAACCGAAAGTATTTTTTATATTGTAGCTTCGAATCACCAGAATGCTATTCCCTTTAAAAAATTATAAACCTTTCTGTACCTTCAAAATTTTATTACATTAATTTCTATTGCATTTAACATAACAGGCTTTTTGAATAGGTCAAGTCTGTCGTTAATTCATCTTCTTCGCCGTCTTCGGTTGAACGCATTCTTGTCTTTGCTATCACGTTCTCAATCCCCAAAATAGAGACAATCAGGCTACAACACGTGATCGACTAGATGTATAAATATCTCATCCAACCCTGCAGCCGAAACCTGTACGTTGTGTTTAATTACTTCAAAATTATATTTACACCATCTCCGTCGTCAGACTGACAGAACTGAATTCCGCGTCACTCGGTCTGTAGGGCGACAAAACTTCTAGACCTTTAATATTCAATCGGCATGCGCAATCAATATTTCTAACATGTGCTAGGTAGAAATACTTTACGATTGTGAATTTGGGCGAAAATTTGTGGATATTCTTGAGAATTTGTCACAAACTGTCGTACAAGAGATTAAAATTATCAAATTAATCAACACAGGCAGAACTGAATTCCGCGTCACACGGTCTGTAGGGTGACAAAACTTCTAGACCTTTAATGTTCAATCGGCATGCGCAATCAATATTTCTAACATGTGCTAGGTAGAAATACTTTACGATTGTGAATTCGGGCGAAAAATTTGTGGATATTCTTGAGAATTTGTCACAAACTGTCGTACAAGAGATTAAAATTATCAAATTAATCAACACAGGCCGGCGCTAGTGAGTTTTAATCTAATAGATCTATAATTGATTGGTGATCGTCGAACTGACAGAACTGAATTCCACGTCACTCGAGTCGAGTGACCAAACTTCTAGGTAATTCAGGCTTAATCGGCATGCGCAACGAATGTTTCTAACATGTGCTTGGCTGGAATATTTTTACGAGTGTGAAATTCTGGAGAAAATTTGTGGATATTCTTGAGTATTTGTCATAACTGCCATATAAGAGATTAAACTTATCAAAGTAATCAACACAGACCAGCGCTGTATAGCGAGTTTTAATCTCATAGATAATTGATTGGTGATTGTTTGTTTACTTGTTAATCTTTTGTGGCTTCACACCCATTGAATTTTAATCTCACCGATAACTGGGTGCTTCGCACCCACCGTTTGAAGGACGGATTATACGGTGTCGATTCAATGGAAATTATAATGACGGGACGGCTAATTGTTGTCGAAATCCAGAACTGACAGAATCCGGACTTACCAGATTTTTTTTGGGCTGAAGTAATAAGGAAATAAATCGGGACATGAAAATAATGTCGGATGTCACAGAAATCTGGAGTGATCAGACATCGGATGTGACAGAGTCTACTGTACTTGTATATCGATATATTACGATGCATTTCACCTAATTGTGGTATGATTTCTGTAAGTCAATAGCTGCCTTTATAAGTACCATACTAATATAGATTTTTGTCCCCCGCCTTTCGAAGAAAGCAGGGGACTATTAAAATGGGTTCGTCCGTCCGTCCGTCTGTCACACTTTTTGGGACACAATAACTCTCTTTCTAATTGAGCTAGAATATTCGAACTTGGTGTAGGTGTTTATTAGGTCATTACCTTGATGGAGTTCGAAGATGAGCATTTTCCGCTTAGGGTAAGCAGAGATAAGCAATTTGATTGGTTGATGCTTTGGGACATGATAACTTAAGTTGTAATTTAGTGAGAGTGATGAAACTTGGTATATAGTTTTATTTCATCAATACCTTGACTAAGTTCGATAATGAGCATTTTCTGTTCAGGGTAAGCAGAGCGATAAGCAATTTGATTGGCCGAGACTTTGAAACATAATAACTCTCCTTCTAATTGAGCTAGGATATTCAAACTTGGTGTAGGTGTTTATTAGGTCAATACCGTGATGAAATTCAAAGATGAGCATTTACCGCTTAGGGTAAGCAGAGAGGCAATTTGATTGGTTGATGCTTTGGGACGCGATAACTTGAGTTGTAATTAATTAGAGTGATGAAACTTGGTATATAGTTTCATTTCATCAATACCTTCACTGAGTTCAATAATGCGCATTTTCTGCTCAGGGTAAGCAGAGCGATAAGCAATATGATTGGCCAAGACTTTGGAACATAATAAATCTCCTTCAAATTGAGCTAGGATATATTCAAACTTGATCTAGGTGTTTATTAGGTCAATACCTTGATGGAGTTCGAAGATGGGCATTTTCTGATTAGGGTAAGCAGTGATAAGCAATTTGATTGGTTGATAATTTGGGACGCAATAACTTTAGTTGTAATTAAGTGAGAGTTATGAATCTTGGTATATAGTTTTATTTCATCGATACCTTGACTAAGTTCAATAATGAACATTTTCTGTTGAGGGTAAACAGAGCGATAAGCAACTGATAGGTCTAGACTTTGAAACACAAAAATTCTCCTTCTAATTAAGGTAGAATGTTCAAACTGGAGTTCGATGATGAACAATGTCTGATTCTATCTGGTAGAGAGTGATTATACTTAGTGTATATTTTGATTTCTCAATACTTTTGAAAAAAAAATAAATGTGCGATTAATTAATATGTCTCATCTATTTATTTTGGGATTTCGGCGGGGGACATCAGCCTCACTGTTGGCTTGTTATTTAATACTTTATATTAAAGAACTTTTATATATCTATTACAGACTTTATATCAAAAAATCTTTATATCTAATTGTTTATATCTAATATTTGTAGGATGATGAACAAATTCCTGTGGAATTAAGAAACACACCAGAATATCAGCAACTAGTCAAATTAAAACAATTACGTAAAGAAAAATTGCAATCAGAGTGCAAAATGTTTCAACATACAGGTTACAAGGTTAGTTTTAAATTTTCGTAGTGTAAACGCTATCCGGTTTGAGCACGGTTTAGTATGATTAACTGCACATGTGCCAAACAAACCTTGATCTTTCTCCCTTGATCTTTCTTGAAATGTATCGCGTCCTGGTACTGTGCCCAGAACGCCACGCTTATTGCGGCCAAGTGTAAATAATGGCCCCATTCTTAAAACACTGTATGTGTTACGGTCATCAACAAAAATACAACAATACTGTAGCACATCAAAAATGTTTATGAGATGTAAATGCAATGATTCCTTTTTGTACCCTGAATTCCTCTCTTTACACAAACACACTGTATGTCAGTCTTCCTGTTAATAAAATATTGGCACCTTGTGGTTGTATAAGGGAGATAGTCTTTTCACTTTCGAAGAAAGCAGGGAGCTATTAAAATGGCCTCTTTCGTCTGTCTGTTTTTTGGGACACAAAAACTCCCTTCCTAATTGAGCTAAAATGTTCAAACTTGGTGTAGGTGTTTATTAGGTCAATGTCTTGATGGAGTTCGAAGTGGAGCATTTTGATTGGTTGATGCTTTGGGACACAATAACTTTAGTTCTAAATAAGTGAGAGTGATGAAACTTGGTGTATAGTTTCATTACATCAGTACCTAGACTAAGGTCGATAATGAGCATTTTCTTCTCAGGGTAAGCAAAGCGGTTAGCAATTTGATTGGCCAATACTTTGGAACACAATACTCCCCTTCTATTTGAGCTATAATGTTCAAACTCACGTGTAGGTGTATATTAGGTGAATGTCTTGATGGAGTTCAAGATGAGCATTTTCTGCTTAGGTTGATGCTTAGGGACACAATAACTTTAGTTCTAATTAAGTGAAAGTGATGGAACTTGGTGTATAGATTTATTACATTAATACCTTGACTAAGTTCGATAATGAACATGTTCTGCTCAGTGTAAGCTAAGTGATAAGCAATTTGATTGGTCAAGACTTTCTAATTGAGTTAAAAAGTTCACACTTGGCGTAGGTGTTTATTAGGTAAATACCTTGATGGAGTTCAAAGATGAACATTATTTGCTCAGGGTAAGCGGAGCGATAAGCACTTTGATTGGTTGAGACTTTTGAACACAATAACTCTCATTATGATTGAGGTAGGATGTTCAAAGTTTGAACTTCAAACTGATAGAGAGTGATGAAACTTTGTCTCTAGTTTGATTGCACGGTGCTTTTGAAAAAAAGTAAATGTGCGATGAATTAATATGTGTCATCTATTTATTTTAGGATTTCGGCGGGGGACATCAGCCTCACTGTTGGCTTGTACTTTTGTTAGTAAGCTGTGCAACAGATTTCATTTCAATTTTAAACTTTACTGTTTATGGTATTAGTCCTGTCAGGAAATCTTTGGTCTTATTTATTGTAAATGACCTTATGATCAATATGTATCTTGTTGGTTTGTGTACAAAATGATTAATCCTGGTTTCTATATAAAATCCATGTATGTTACTGTATATTTTCTTAATGGTTATTATAGTGTGATAAATGTGACTGTGAACCTATTATTGGCACCAGATGGCACTGTACAGATTGTCCAACAGAAGAAGCTGTAGATTTCTGTGATTATTGTGCTGATAGGTAAAAGTAATATTTTAACACACAGTATTTTAATATGTGATACACTTTACATCAGGGGGGATCACGTGGCTAAGTGGGTTAGACGTTTGCTCATTAGCCTGGAGGTCAGGTGTGGGTTAGACGCTGGCTCATTAGCCTGGAGGTCAGGTGTTCGATCCCTGCATTGGCCGAGAAAGTTCATCCACGATGGAGGGCTTGACAGCTGCCTAGTCGTTGGGATGGGACAAAAAAACGAGGTCCTGTGTACATATTAGGGTGCACGGGCAAAATTTCCCTCATGGCACACTGTATGGCGTATGCCCGTCTTCATTAGCCCAGTTTAGGAGTAGAACAGTAGTACGTTAAACCCAATTTCATTTCACTTTACATCACATGTCTATTCTTTAAACAAGCAATGATAACGGGAATTTCCATCTACAGCTACTGAGCTAGCGTCACTGAGCATTGTTAAGATACTTTAGGGGCATTATCAATTGACTTAAATTGTATGTTTGTACACAGTGACAGTGCCTACGGCCTCTGGCCAAAGAGTCTAACATTTTTGACACTGTAATAACTTATCATCCTCGACTTTGCTAACTTGTATTTTAAACACGCTCTTATCTTCCTCTAGTTGTGGGGTTATTTAGAGGGGCCTCATAAGTGGAATAATACCCTATAGGGCCTCTCGTCATATAAAGCACTGTCCGTAAATGTATTTGTTGTTTATTGTTACAGTTATTACGAGTCTTCCAGTCACAATTCAAGTCACAGGCTTCAAGCCATTGATAAACCTACAAGAGAACCTGTATTAGATGCAGATTATATGAGATTTATGCCTGGAGATTATAATTATCTTGATCCTAATTATATGCCAGCAAGCTAGTACTGGTACAGTTAGTAATGAATATGATTGATGTATATTTGTGTAATTTTTGTTGTATTAAATCAAAGTGAATGAGTGAATGAAATGGGGTTTTAACGTCCTATGCTTCTGCACCTAACCTGAGCTAATTGAAGACGAGCATACAGTGTGCTATGAGGAATTTTGCCCGGACAGCAACTGAATTCCAACTGCAAAGGGATCTTTTACATGTGCGCCAATGTGTACACGGGACCTCTGTTTTTTGTCCCGTCCGAACGACTAGGCAGCTGTGCTTGTCAGGCCCTCGGTTTGACAAGGGAAAACCACGCCAGTAAATCGAGATGAACTTTCTTGGCCAATGCAGGGATCGAATACCCCACCTCCAGGCTACCCACTTATTCAGATACATTTAATATTCGATCAAAAGATAAAATCATTTCATTTTCATGGTTAATTAATCAAAGCTACATTCCAGGTAGTTATTTGCAAAAAAAGTACGAAAGTAGAGACACTCAATTCTACCAGAAAAATACTGGATTCTCTGAAATACACCCATTAGGCACCCACAGGACAAAAATGTATGGGTGTCTCTCAATGACCGCCTATGTCTTCGAGTGAGGTAAGGAGCCCTTCTTTTATGTTAATCTGTGAGAACATTAAGACATAAATATCCAGTAGATTACAATTAAAAGGTGAAAGTTTTTTGGCAGAGGATAATCCCAATGATACAAGCTGATAATGAATTCTTCTTCAATCAAGGTTTCATAGAATAGATTTTGGGGTAGATAACATTTGATTAAAATGTTTTGGGAGGGATTTGAACCAAACTTTTGATAGATGAATTAGTTTAAATATATTATCAAATCACACAGTTTGTACCTGTTTGTGACGGTATAACAGTGGCTAACTGTAAACAAACTAAGCTGTACTTTGGTCATTTTGAGACTGACATATGATTTTTATTTTGATGGTGACATGTGCACTGCGAAGGGGAGACCTTCATCCTGCTCTTCATATTCCAACCCCCAAGGGATCTTTTTGCTCTACTAATTTGTACTTTCTGTAACCAAACAATTGCTGAGGACCGCCTTTTGAGACAAAGCAGCACATGTGCTATAAAAGTCTTCAACCCAACGACTTATTCACTGGCATCTTTTGTACGACACAAGCTATTTCATGCACTTGCAGTTTTACTGCCCATTGTTCGAGGGATTTCTATACAATAACGTGAAAGTTGATTTTCTGAAAGGAATAAGTCCAAACATGGTGTCCATGCAGTATTTAAAAAGATATGATGAATCGAAAATTTGTCATCCTCTGAAATGTTATAAATGAGATATGGTCAAAACAAGCCAGCAACATCTATAAGGACGGGCCTGACATCTAAATACTTAACCCACAAAGATGACATCAACCAATCCAGAGACAAGACAGGTCACAATTCTTACCCGATTTTGACGAAACTTGAAATATAGGTTTATCCCCAAAAGATCTCGTCTGCTTTCGTTATTGACATGTATCGGATTAAAACTTCATGGTTTATGGCCCCTGATTGTACGAAAAATCATGTTTTTAGCTTGTGGACCCTATAGAGGTCACAATTTTAAACTGATTGGTTTAGCTTGTGGTACCTCTGGAGGTGACAATTATTATCTGATTTTAAAAAACGTTTGATTATATCACCATTACACCCTAAGGAAGATTAGTTTGAATTTTGGGAAAATCGGACCAAAATTGCCATACAAAATGGCCGCCGTTTGTACGCGAATACTGTTAAAAAATGGCATATCAAGGTTGTGGACCCTGTACGTAGAGGTAACAATCTTAATTCGATTTTGATGAAACTTAAAATGCATGGTTATAACCCAAAGATCTTGGTTCCTTTCGATATTTGCGCATATCAGATCTTATCTTCCTGAATTATAGCCCCTGATCCATTAGTGATTATAATTATAGGCAAAATCGCCTTTGTTTAGCTTGTGGTCCCTCTGGGGTCGCAATTATTATCAGATTTAAAAAAATCGTTTGATTATATCACCGTTTCACCCCAAGGAAGGTTGAATTCAAATTTCAGGAAAATCGGACCAAAATCGCAAACAAATTGGCCGCCGTTTGTACGCGAATAGTGTTAAAAAATTGTATTTCAAGGTTGTGGACCCTGTACGTAGAGGTAACAATTTTAATTCGATTTAGATGAAAATTGAAATGCATGGTTATAACCCGAAGATCTTGGTTCCTTTCGATATTTGCGCATATCGGATCGTAACTTCCTGAGTAATGGCCCCCGATTGTCCAAAAAATCGCCTTTGTTCAGTTTGTGGTCCCTCTGGGGTCGCAATTATTATCAGATTTTAAAAAAATCGTTTGATTATATCACCGTTTCACCCCAAGGAAGGTTGAATTCAAATTTCAGGAAAATCGGACCAAAATCGCAAACAAATTGGCCGCCGTTTGTACGCGAATAGTGTTAAAAAATGGTATTTCAAGGTTGTGGACCCTGTACGTAGAGGTAACAATTTTAATTCGATTTAGATGAAAATTGAAATGCATGGTTATAACCCGAAGATCTTGGTTCCTTTCGATATTTGCGCATATCGGATCGTAACTTCCTGAGTAATGGCCCCCGATTGTCCAAAAAATCGCCTTTGTTCAGTTTGTGATTAAAAAAATCGTTTGTTTATATTACCGTAAGGAAGGTCGGATGGAATTTCGGGAAAATCGAACCAAAATTGCCATACAAAATGGCCGCCGCTTGTACGCAAATACTGTTAAATAATAGTATATCAAGGTTGTGGACATAGTAGAGGTCACAATTTTAATTTGAGTTTGATGAAACTTGAAATGCATGGTTATAACCCAAAGATCTCAGTTCCTTTTGTTATTTGCACATATCGGATCATAACTTCCTGAATTATTGCCCCTGATTGTCCGAAAAATCCCCTATGGTTCCTCTGGAGGTCACAATTATTATCCGATTTAAAAAAACATTTGACTCTATCACCGTTGCAGCCTACAGAAGGCCGAGTTCGAATTTCTCGAAATCAAACCATAGTTGCCAGACAAAATGGCCGCCGTTTGTATACAAATAGTGTAAAAAATATGGTATATCAAAGTTGTGGACCCTGTAAAGGTCACAAATTTAATTCAATTTTGATGAAACTTGAAATTCATGTTTATAACCTAAAGATCTTGATTCTTTTAGATATTTGCGCATATCAAATTGTAACTTAATGAATTATGGCCTTTGATTGTAGGAAAAATTACTTTCGGTATTGCTTGTTCTCTATCAATCTCTCGAAAATGTGGGCGTATCCTGCCTGGCAGTGCCAGCTTACTATCTTTGATTAAATAAACCCACTCCATGGCCTAAGGCTGCAAATGGAAAGATTGCAAAATCATATTATAAAAACAGGAAGAAGCTTCAGCACTCCCATGTCTTGTCTGCGATATCATCAGTACCGCTGCAATATACGTCCACATTCTTGCTTTGATATGGTAAATGAAGATAATGAAATATGAAATGACTGTAATACTAATACGCTATCCTCAGGATTCCAGTCTGTAGACCAAAAGCGTGTGTGAGTGAGGAAATGCTCCGAAATCAATATGTGTCGTCCTTAGGCTGTAAGGAAATTAAGGAATACATATACAAAGTTCCAAGACGATCATTAAAGAATTGTGGCCTGTAGTCAACCCAGACAAACAAAGAAAAAATGTTTGTGGCTCTGCCCCTGGGGGTCATGCATTTACCAAAAACAATTGGGATCATCCATAGTACACCAGAAGCAACCCTGAAAGCCCACATTAAACCGAATAGATCTTGACACTGACATAAACATATCATCCGGAATATCCCTCTTTTCATGTCTGTGATATCAGATTTATGTTATTGGTAACATCAAAGAGAGAGAGGGAGAAAAGGGGTTTAACGTCCACTCAACACAACAGGTCATTTCGGAACTAACATGTTTTTTTTAAAATTCTAATTCAATAATTCCCTTGCGCGTAGGGGTCTTAAGCCGTGGGAGAAAACCGGAGTGCCTGAAAGGAAACCCACAAGGTTGAGAAGGGGCCCCTATCTCCATGCCACATACGCTCACACAAGAGCTCGAAACCACAGCCGCAAGCCAGCGGTGACCAACCAGCTAGAGGTCGAAACGCGACACTGGACCACTAGGCCATCCCGACACCCCTCAACATTAAAAATTGGGACAGTTGTTTAGACTCACTGACTGCAATTCTCATTCTTTACTTTTGTATAGCTCTGCATGTGATCAAAGAAGAAATAAACAGAAATAATTTAAATATTTTATTTTTTTTATACTAAACAAATAATAAATGAAATGGAATTTTATTACGGTATATAAAATGATGTGAATCAGCCTTGTAAATAACCTCTGAAATAGAGAAATAAAAAACAATTTAAAAAATAAGTTATTCCCAGTAGAATCTTTTTTGACTATTCTATTAAAGAACCCACATATATAAAGGTAAACATATATAGTTCAAAATCATATAAATTTATTTCTTATATGTTTTTTGTATCCTCGATGTTCTTAATTACATAATAGCATTGGACTTGTACCTTAAAAGCCACAAAATAGTGTCAATGTCTTTGTTGATTTTGCTAAAATTGGGTTTACACTTAAATTCTAATGAGAGAGATAGAGGAATTGGGTTTAACGTCCACTCGACACAAACTGTCATTTTGGGACTAACATATGGTTTAATATTATTTCAATAATTCGCTTGCGCGTCGGTGTCTTTAGCAGTGGGAGGAAACCTGAGGATCCGGAGGAAACCCACGAGGTTGGACAGACAACCCTACTCCTTGTCACGTACAACTGGAGATTCAAAACCACGCCAGGTGATAGGCTTTATGATACAGTAACAGTGCGCACATTCATGCTAACCATTTGGCCATCCACCCCTCCAATTCCAATGAAAGCTAAATGAAGCTTTTTTTTATGTTTGAATTTGTGGGTGAAACATCATAACCTTTAAAGTTACTAGCTCACTACCCACTTACAGAAAGCAAAAATTATTCCATGGGTCTCTTCTTTTGTTATTTCTCCAATTCTTAGGATGTTGGAGCTATAATTTGTAATGATACATTATCAATGTTGGCAAACCAATTGGCATTATTATGTCCCTTAACGTTTACTGAATGGTAATAGAAAATAAAACCTTTATCATTTAACTTAATATTAAATATAAATTAACAAAAGATGTCTTGATTGTTGTAAAGAATAAATGTAACATATAATGATGAAAGACTGGGTTAAACCACTAATTTTCAAACCTTGGTCTCAAATTCACGATGATAATGCTTGTGAAATTTAATAAAAAGATATGCTACTTACGGTAATTTTATTCTCATGAATACACGGCACATAAAAAATGAAATAAGGACAGCAATAAATCCAACACTAAGAAGTAGAATTCTATTTAATCTTGGCATTACTGGTTTATTTGTCAAGTCTAAAATAACAAAACCAAGACCACCAAGAGTGAAAAGAAAACTGGATGCAAGTCCCTCCATAATATACTGGCCATTTACTCTGTAAGGCATGAAGGCTACCTAGAAATATAATACAATGAAAAGTAATGACATGTAACACAACAGGCGCGGATCAAGGGCCCTCCCCCCCTCAGCCCCAGCAAGACTGGTGTATCTGCTTTTTAATTGATGACATAAACATGATTTTCGCATTGTCTATGCCCAGGCAATGCGTCAAGGCTCTCGGGATTACACCAAACCACTAATGTATGTGACACTCTAATGATTACCATTTGTTACAATGTATGGGCCCCCCCCCCCCTTGAAAAAATCCTGGATCCGGGCCTGTGTAAGCAGTCTTGTCTCAAAACCTCTAAATGGAAATCTGGTTCCAGTTTCGAAGATATTGGTACAGACTTTACATTTGCACAAATTGATTGATCACTACATCACTATCGCTTCCCCTCAAAATTATGAAATATTTTAAGTTCACAAGTAAAGTATTTTTGATATCATTGAAGTAAACTATATCCGGCCAGGTTTCCATATCATCGGGAGCGACCATGTCTAGGTGAGAAAGTTAATGGCTCGTTAACCATGAGGTCCCGGAGTTGGAAGAGAAAGTTTCTCGGGTTTTCCGGCACGCTTTCGACCTGTCAGTCCCTGACAAGGAACAGTGTCTTAATGGGACAAAAATCCAACTGCAGGCGGGCGGCAAGAGTAGGCCATAGCAACCCTGTCTGTACAAAATCCCCCCGACATTGCACACTTTATGACTTATGGCTGTCTTCATTAGTACATACGGTGCACAACGGCAGGATGTTAAACTTTATTTCATTATCAAATCAACCGTTTTGTGTTAGGAGGTAGGAGGACTCTTTGGGGATTGGGCGAACAATTCACAGGCCTTATTGATCTCATTCTATAGTTTGGTGTCATAACTAAACAAATTTAAAATTGGTATAGTTCTACATTGTTTACACCCTCTAAAAGTCACATATTATGCTCCCGTTGAGGGGTTCCAGGGAAATTGTCACCACCCATCCCCTCTTATATTTTGATGTTTCCATGCCTATAAATGTGGAATCAATAAATTTATACCAATGATACTTGACAGCACTGCAAAGGTACATAACCTTAAAATTGATTAGTCAATATGTTATTATAGACAAATATTATGCTTTCAAGATTTTGCAACCACAATTATTTTCAGATCCCCTATCGAGTGAGCCAGCAATTTTCTTTGACTGAGATACTGTGATTTCCTGATCACTCCGTGTACAGATTATATTTGTTTAATTGTGTTGAGCTGGCAGCAAAAAAATAGGTTAATACTATCTATCTGGTAAGTAGTTATGTGCAATCAAAAACTCAGCCTGGCTTATAAAATATTTTAGTCTGCTTAATAATAAAACCCTTGAAACACAGTTTCGGATAACACAAATAAAGATCCAAATATCCTGTAATTGATTAGTGCTGGCACAATACATGTATATCATTGCCTTTATCAGGGCCCACGACAGGAACCTCCGAGCCCTAGGACAAACAACTCGGTAAGGGGTTTTGTGTGTGTATTGGGGGAGAAGGGTCTCTTTCCCCCGAGCTCAACATTTTTTCGAAAGATACATGGTCTCTAGTGTCATTTTGGCGTATATCTGGGGTAATTGGAGCTCACTTTACTAAAACACTGTCTGCAATTGGCAATAATATAGAAAAACATCAAGATATTTAGCAGCTAACGAAACAAAGACGAAAGTAAAAGTTTCGCTTCCAGTTTTGTTTTTAAAGATCGGATACCAGTCAACCTACCTAGAGCGATTGATAACAAAGTACATGATCACTGCTGGCAGAGAAAACCGCACTTACTGTCATTGTAGTATTCTACAGGCCCAAACTATGCCCTGATTACCTGCCACGACCCAGATACTTGGATACTTTACGATCAAGTAACAGTGTATATATATATATATTTGATCAATTTCTACTAACAAATTTCTACCAAAACATTACTCAGCAAACCTCCGGGGCCTCTCTCTCTCTAGACTCCGGGCCTCTGGACAAGTGTCCCAGTTTGTCTCTCCAGCCCCTCTCATGGGCCATGGACTTTTATGATTATTTTATTAATTATTTGCAGATCTTTTATATTTTGTTGTACAAAATGACTAAAACTAAGTACCTGACACCTGTACACCAGTTCAACTGACAAAAAAAAATACACACTTTCATGTACATGTATATATGTTGTTCCGGAATCGTATCCCAACACATACATGTATTGTATCATTCATGACTAATGGGGTCCATACACGATCAATAATTCCTTCAATATTATTGACTCAATATATTGACTCAACATATTGAGCCAAAAATATTGACAGGAATTGCCCACACACGAGTCCATATTTCCATCAATAATTTCATCAGTTTTGGGTCATTTTTCAAAATGGATGCCATGTTTACTCTTCCAAGGTTGACGATGGAATGAAAATATTGACGCAATTATTGACAAATTATCCACACACAATCAATATTGTCATTCAATAATTGACCATCCGCCAATATATTGATGAACCATCAATAAAAATCAAAATGATTTTGATGCGTCAATATATTGACGCAATGATGGTCATTGACAATATTTTACATCAATATAGCCCACACACGTTCAATATTATTGAATCAATATGTTGAGTCAATATATTGAGTCAATAATATTGACGGAATTATTGATCGTGTATGGACCCCATTAAGTTGCAATATATACCCAGCAATACCATCAATGTTCTTGAATAAAGATATTATTTTAAGGTAATAGGTTTATAACATACTGGTTTAGAATTTCCTCTCTCATCTGTTGTTGATCCAATACTTGGTGGTTCTACAATTACATCATATATTATACCTGAAACAAGTAAAAATTAGTCCTCATCAGATCATATGTTAATACAGGATACTTTTCCAATATGATATTCTAACACATTACCGATTTAGGTATGTAGGACTCCAAATATGATATGCGATTACCTGGCATCTGATCTTCAAATATTAAACACAACCTTCCACCCTATTTTCAGTGTTTTTACCGGTACAATTTTATTTTTATAGCTTGCCGGAATAAGGGGGGGGGGGGCATGTGCGCCAATCCAGCAATGCAATGTGAATGGCCATAATAATAATTAATACTATAGTGCCCAGAGTAGAGAGGGATTTTTAGGGCCATTGCCAAATGATAGCTTCAGGAATATGAGGAATCAGAGAACTGCGCATGTCGATCGGAGGTGGCGGCGAAATAGTAATAAGCCGTCTGACGGCAAAATATACACTCAACTGTGGTTTAATATAAACTTTCAAAGGTTTTATAAAACTTTATTTATTTATATAATTTATTTGATAACTCGATCGGTCAATGTACATGTATGTAAGTGTTACATTAGTTTATTAATTACCTCCAGTAACTAGAAAATAAGATACTAAAACTGCTGCAAACATGAACATGGCAGACGGCTGTCTTAGCCATGTTGGTTTCCTAAGCTTTAGGTTTGGGCATTCCAGGACGGAAAACGGTATATTGTACAAAGCTTCCATGTTGATGTGGATGTGGCAAATTTCTGTTCTCTTTCGCCGCTTCCGGTTTCAAACTTAAGGGAGATAATTTTAAGCATTTGGAGGCAGACCACCATTAATTTTCCGATTGACTTTCAAAGTTAATTCTGGCCTCTTTGCCCACCTCCAACTTTTCCCGACATTTTCGTTGGGCTGAATGCTTTTCTACTACAGAGGAACAATGGCCATGTCTTTGCACTAAAATTTGTATGAGGCTGACCAACAAAATTTTGAGATACACAACTTGAAGATGCATACTGCCTAATCTAATGTTCAAATTTGTTTAGTGTCCGAGTACATAGGCCTGAGTATATAATTATGGAAGTGATAGCGTGACTACCGTGGTGTCGATTTGCGTGAAAGACATAATGTCTTTTCACTGTTATGTTTTATTTTTATTTTAGTGATATTAGTACCGGTATAAACAAAAGTGGTCCTAATGCCTTTATCAGAGATTTAGTGATAATGAATAATTTCTTGTGTTATGAATTTTGTGTTGTGTTTCATTATAGGTGACTTTAATTTTGCAACGGAGACATCGTGTTGGTGAAGTTTTCATGAAATTAGGCCTAAGTGAGTTTTATGTCGTTATGAATCCTATCATCAAAAAATAGACTATATTATATATAGAATTTTACATGCTTCAATATTAACTTTTGTAATCATTATATAGCTGAATATAAACTTTTATTAATTATTAACTGTGTTGGTGTCTACATCATATATGTAAAGATGGTTCTCACGAAGACTGCGTGTTAGATAAAAAATAATCCCCTGCTCTGGGTATAACCAGAGCCTTAACCTTTCCGATGTCAAGGCCATAACTTTGTCGGTGCTGCGATAAGAAATACGTATAGTATAACAATTGCAAAACAATAGAAGATTTCACGCACTATCGGCACAATATAGCCATTATTCAGCTGTACATAATATAAGTGAAAATACATCTACCGGGGGATCACGGTGGCTAAGTGGATAAGCATAGGCGAACGGGACCGAACGAACTTGTTTAGGGGGCCGGGGGGCAGCATATTTTCCCGACAAATACATTTCGCGAGCTTTGGGCGGCAAAGCTGTCCACCTGCGAGCGCCGGAGTCGCGAAGCGCCCGACGGGGGGTCTGGGGGGCCTCCCCCATAAAATTTTGAAAGCCAGACGGCCGTAGATGCGAATTCCAGGCATTTCGAATACTTTGTAGTAATTTGGAGTGGGTAGTAAATTATGTCCGTAGCAGCATTAAAACTTGTAGAAAGTCATCTTTAAAATACAAGCTCTATTACTACGAAAACAAGAACGAGTCAAACGATTTACTTTTGCCATATTTTTATACGCCCACATTTTCATGTGGACGTATTTTGTCGTCGCCCCTGTCCGTCCGTATACAATTGTGTGTGGCCTCTCTACAGGTCACAATTCTTGTCCGATTTTGACGAAACTTGAAATATAGGTTTATCCCCAAAAGATCTCGGCTGCTTTCGATATTGGCATGTATCGGATCAAAACTTCATGGATTATGGCCCCTGATTGTACGAAAAATCACGTTTTTAGCTTGTGGACCCTATAGAGGTCACAATTTTGAACCGATTTTGATGAAACTTTACATGCATGTTTATAACCCACAGATCTTGATTCCTTTCGATATTTGAGGCTATTGGAACGTAATTTCGTGAATTATGGCCCCTGATTGTCCGAAAAATCACCTATTTTAGCTCGTGGTACCTCTGGAGGTCACAATTATTATCCGATTTAAAAAAAAAACGCTTGACTCTATTACTGTTACACCATACGGAAGGTTGAGTTTGAATTTCAGGGAAATCGGACCATAATTGCCAGACAAAATGGCCGCCGTTTGTACGCAAATAGTGTTAAAAAATGGTATAGCCTATCAAGGTTGTGGACCCAGTATAGGTCACAATTTTAATTCGATTTTGATGGAACTTGAAATGCATTTTTATAACGTAAAGATCTTGATTCTTTTCGATATTTGCGCATATCAAATTGTAATTTAATGAATTATAGCCTTTGATTGTAGGAAAAATCACTTTCGGTTTTGCTTGTTCTCTAACCATCTCTCGAAAACGTGGGCGTATCCTGGGGGACGTCTCACTTTCCCCACATCTATTGTTTAGAGTCAAGTTCCACTAGGCCATGACTGATTAAACAACAAAGGGGGTTTAGGGGGATTTAAAGTATAGTCTGTAATAAGTTTGTGACACTTCAACATAGTAAATAAATACACTGTACCCTTTTATAGTATAAATATTTATAAAGTTTGATATATAATAAGTACAGATATATAATGAACAGATACATATTAACTAAATTAAAAAAGATATATAAATTGTATAGCTCTAGTCACCTCTACAACCTCTAGGACTGCTATCGTGGCCTCCTCTGAAGGGTGATAATGTTGAGGAAGAGGAGATACTAGAATACCATCGCGAATGGTAGCCCTAGCTGCACAGCACTTTTGGCAACATTCCCAGTATATGATAGTATTACGTCTAGACTTAACTCTGAATTTAAAACCATCCAACACTAAATTCTGACCACCTTTAGTATTAGCAATGTATTTAAAGTTAACCAGAGCGTTCGCCATTTTGGAATAACCATTTGTAATTCAGAGGAGCTATAAACTGTGATTAAATATCAGTAGTTTAATTTTTTTTTGTTTCAAATTAATTATTACATCAAAAGAGCTCACAATGTAAATTTATTAGTAAACTGATTTCACTTATTTCCCCAATCTACTGATGGTGGGAAGTGTTCACCATTAACAATAATTAGAGTGAGAAGTTTACACCAGTTACACTATAATTAATTAAAACAGACTATAGCCCTACACCCACGGTCTACTAACCTCTTAATCGTTTATCCAAACATTCAAATGTGGGGATAGTGAGACTAAACCGTATCCTGCCTGGCAGTGCCAGCTTACTATCTTTCATTTTATGAGACTTCACATTTTTTTATCCAGATATCAGATGTATAGAAGACTTGTATATACTTTATGTACTTTTAATATATGAATGACCATTAAAAAAGAGTTCAAATTTACAATCTACATATTCCGTATTATGATTTACTTTTGCCAGTTCATTTTTTTATCCATATCTATAAAGATGGATAGATCTAGAATCAAGATAGAAGACTTTTTGAACTTGTAAAATTTATATTCTTTTAATATATGAATTACCATTTTAGTTCAAGTTTATTTACATCTAGTGCACTATATTATACCAAAAGAAGAACAAGTTAAACGATTATTACTTATTTCACATTTGATGCGCGATGATGCAGCATTAGTAGAATCGTTATCTGGATTTTGCCGTTTCGTAGCAGAAAAAGATGATGATAACGTTTCTGATTACTCTCTAATATCCTAGTAAATATAATGTCAGAGGTGCTGTGACCATGTTTTCTCTCGCAATGCAATTTAAAGTATTCTTTGTCCATTATCTGTTGGCAGGACGTACATTGTATTTTGCCGCCGTGATCTTTCTTTCGGTTATTTGACTGTGACTCCATAGGCCTAGTAGATACGTTTCTTTCAATTTTCACGGAAGTACTGCAGAACATTTTTAAATCTTCAATACTAATTTCAGTACTGCTAAAGCATTAGTAATCTTCTATGCTAGCAGTATTTAAATCAGTACTGAAAATATTTTTGATTTTTTTTTTTATCGAATTGATATTAAATATCAGCAATAGAAAGTGTATACTCATATCATTCGAGTTATATTAAATATATAAGTGGTGCATCCGCACCGACATCAAATTAAGTGTGGACTTCAATTCAATCCCTACAGTTTTGACAACAAACAATTTTTACAAATTTTGACAGTTTTCTCACCAAGTGTCCCTTAATTGTATAAATATGGTACCACTCACAACTAACTTCACAAAAAGCGCATGGAAACGTAAATCATATAAATTGATTAGTTTAACAAACTCATATAAAATTGAAAATGAGATTAATGAGTTACTGTAAGACGATGGGCAAAATTTACAGTTATCTTGTACTGTAACAGAATCCATTAATCAATCGACGACACTTTTTAAGTTCGTCATGCAATATACAGGATCACTGTGAAAGGCCATGCTAGTTCTATTCAGATGACATACGTGTTCATCATTGACTGGACTGCTTTCTTTTCGCTTCCATGTTATTAAAAAATATTCAAAACCCGACAGACAGCGCGACGCTTCCCGACAAACTGAGCATTCATTCCCGACAAGACCATGTTTGGAGGGGCCATGCCCCCCCCCCCCGCCGGCCTCGTACGCCTATGTGGATAAGGCGCTGGTTCGCTAGTCTGGAGGTCGGGTGTTCGACCCCTGCATTGGCCGAGAAAGTTCATCTCGATTTTCCGGCGTGATTTCCCCTTGTCAGTGATGCAGAAGGAGGGCCTGACAAGGACAGCTGCCTAGTCGTTCGGATGGGACGAAAAACCGAGGTCCCGTGTATACATTGGAGTGCACGTGAAAGAGCCCTTGGCAGTTGGAATTCGATATAAGAGTAGGCCGTAGCGCCGCTGCCCGGGCAAAATTCCCCTCATAATACACTGTATGGCGTATGCCCGTCTTCCGTTAGCCTAGGTTAGGTGCATAATAGTAGGACGTTAAACCCCATTTCATCATACATCTATCGTTGCTATTGTGATGCACTGTAAAAAATAAAGTATTAATTCTGAACAGTATCATCTACTGGTAGTGTTTCTCTTGATAATGACCCTAATGAGGTCGGTGAAGTTATTAAACCTGAAATTATTGTGCAACAACCAGTGGGAACAGCTCAACATGTGCCTCGAGTGGGCCATGGTGGAAGCTGACTGCATAGTGGCGAGACCGTGAAACCGCTCAGCTCTATTGAAGTTCAAGCTAGATGATCAAATAAAATTGTTACAATTTAACGCAAAAAAAACCCAAACTAAATTAGAATCTGAACTTATAGCTACGATGGAAGTAAATAAACATATTAAATCGCAATCTGATCCTGAAGTGACTTTCCGATCGCCGCAACGTGTTAATTATAGGGAGAATCAGTGTGTGAGGGAAAAGGCTGGTGAAAGTGAACAACATTTGCTGCCGTCTAGCGATATAGTGACACATTGCATCCTACCAGTGCCAATATCCCAAACTTAGGCTGCCTATCTACTGCTTGCTTCGGCTGAGAATAGGCCCTAACCTAATTAACCGACATTTTAATTCCTACATCGACGATTTTGGTCGATAACACCGAGTATGCTTTTAGAAGTTTTGAGAAGTATTTATTTCTCGTCCATTGTCATATTGAATGAAATTAAATATGTTTATTCAGCCGTTGTGTGTATGAAAGAGCAGAGCCGAACCACAAAAAAGTCCCCTAATAATTCAACATGGCGGCCCCCATAGACGACAAGTTCACAGAAGCGGTTTTATTTGCGAAGAAAAATTTAGGCGTATCTAGGCCTTGTTTTGAAAGATAAACACATTGAAACTTTAAAGACTGTTTACAATGGTAAAGAATGTATTGCAATATTACCCATAGCACATATTATATATCGTTTTTAGCCGAGTGGCAGAACTTGAAATTTGACTTTGTGTTTACAAAAACCATGTGCTACGGTCTATTTTTACTCTGTTGTGTAAACACAGGTGACGTATATTCGATAAGCCCCGCCCACATCTCCATGGCCCCGCCCCTAAATGATGACGCGAGCGTTTTAAATGGAGTCCAATTAGCACAGTGTTTCATTCTTGTGATGACGTTAGTGTTCGGCACGAATATTCGAATATTCGCTCGTCAAAAATAATATTCAAATATTGGAATAGCAATTACCATATTCGAATATTTTTGAATATCTACATGTTTGTTTTTATTTGCCCTCAAATATTACTAAAGGCGACTTTCCTTGTCACATTTACATTCAAAGCTTACTTAGACTTCCTAACTACAACTTGTAAGGGTTAGGGTACTACCCCTACATAACTCTTATTTGAATGTCCTCAGAGAACTTATCCGGTAAGTAGCTGGATACCTGCTTTGGTTAGCCAGTTAGTGCCGAGTTGGAGTTGGCTGTCTTGGCGAATATCGCACAAAGGCCCTAAATTATCTGGACTAAGTCTGGTCACCATACCCCTTTAGTTACCATGGTATTATCATACCGGTTTTTCTCCAAATACGCACAATGTCATGTTAAAGGAGCTAAATCCCTAACATGTGGGACCTAGAAATTGACAGAAATGGGTCGCAACGCATATAATACTGTAATATGAATGTATATAAATTGATCTACATTCAATGGTTTAACCGAATTGAAATTTCTAGCGTCTGGTTATTTTCGTCTACATACGCCATTTGATTTGGTGCAATGTGTATAGCTAGAACTGGGGCCGAACCTTATTATGGTACACGATTCGTGTACCAAAGGTTAAATGTTTATTTTGTCTTAAATATTGTATATCAGAAGCCTATCCTTTCCGATAAGATGTTGATTTGAATTGACAAATAATTCGTGTTTTCAAAGTTGGAGATTTTGGATAATAGTTAGTAAGAGACCTAGTTACTTTAAAGATAATACACTTTAATTTGTTAATGCGTATTTTAATATTACATTATTATGTGCGTTTAGACCCACTTTCTTCTATTTTAAGTTTCCACGGAATGGGAATTATTGAGATAAAATTTCACCATATGTTAGTCCCGAAATGACCTAGTTGTGTCGAGCGGACGTTTAACCCCATCTCTCTCTCTCTCTCCCCCGTGTCCACTTGTTACGATGTCGTGGAAGGCCGAGGTCTTGTGTACAAATTGGCAGTTTACGTAAACGATCTACAGGCAATTGCTAACATATGATATTGTGCACTGTTCGCACTTCACAACTGATTAGAAATTATAATAAATTGAAGATATACCACTTTAAATATATTCATATTAAAAAATTGAAAATATTCGAATACTATTCGAATACAAATTTCAAGGTCCGTCGAATATTCGAATAGTATTTTTATTCGAATATCCGAACACTAGATGACGTAGGTGGAACGCTGTGGGCAGTATGCAGTGCCAAGTGAGACATTAGTGGAGGATGCAGATGGCAATGGGAGTATGGAAGATACAAAATCGTTTAATACAAAGTCAGCGCTAACAAACCCCACCTATACACAAGACATCAAAATATTCGATGGATCAAATCCATTGGAATTTCCAACATTTATGCAAAATATTAAATATGTCGTGGAGAATAATACACAAAATGGTGTTTAATGATAACCCCTCCTTCAAATGCCTACGAAACTGCAAAATCATTATTGAAACGAGATTATGGAAATCCGCATATATTGGCTGCAGCGTTTAAGAAAGGGGCCGAAGAATGGCCAAGAATTTCCTCTGGCGAAAAAGTGGGATTACGGAAATATTAAATATTTCTAATCAGTTGTTGTAATGTGAAACAGAGAGTAACAGTGAGATGTCAACTATGGATGGCTATGCATTTTTGAAGCTATTGGCACCCAAATTACCAACAGCCCCACGACAAAGGTGGATAACACAAGTAGGCAGATTCAGAGATTTGAATATTTTGTCGGTAAAATGTCAAGAGATGAAAATGATCATAAAATACACCCCCCCCCCCCATCATCCACCCTTTTATCATTAACGGGGTTCAACGTCTAATAGTAAATGCAGGAGGACTGCACTACACGCAAAACAAAAAAAATACAAAATAAACCTGCGGACAAGACAGAAAAAAGACATTGCAAAAACTAAACAATTATCAAATCAAGTGAATGGATCCGGGGGCCAGCCGTAAGCGTCCACTGCGCTGTACAGTCCCGGGCCTGTCTTGGTACAGGCTTCACTAAAATGATTTACATAAAAGACGTAACAAAAAAATGCGACCGATCTTGTAAGTGGTCGTCTCTTCAATGGCGACAGTCAGCCAATCGACGTCAGGTGTTAGAACGCCAAATAATTTTAACAATAAGGGCGATAATCCGGGCAGAAACTCGGAAAACGCTAAAAAAGAAAATAAATGTAGTGAGCTAACAGGAGCAAAGCCCGACAACGACATCCTCCTCGCAGTGTTCCGTTTGATTAGAGCTAATCTGACTACTCCCTGCTGGACTGAGTGGGTATTATTGTCACTAATTATGACTGGCCAGTGGTCCTATTACTGACCAATCACTGAATTCGTTACAAAGGTATTACCTTTAAAACAAGACGTTTAATTAGGACAACTGTGTTTACGTAACGTTACGTCATGGCTGCACGTTTTTTTTATGCTATATTAACCAGCGCATAGCAGGATATTGCAGCAAAACTAATTGCGTGACAAACGAGGCTATCGGTATTGACGTAAAGTAAACACTACGGTATGGTAACGAACAGACTTTTAACGTTTTTAATAACTTCAATTTTGTCCAAAATATTAAGGAAGACCCAAGATTAAACGACGGAATGTCATGTTACTGTACGTAAGTAGTAGATTTGATTGGACGAGAAGAATAGACACATTTACTTAAATGTCAAGAATCCGAAGCGAATCCAGCAATGGCCAGAGAGGGATTTCTCGGGCCGTTGCTTCAGGAATATGGACAACGAGAACATTCTGCAGTACGAAGGGCTAAAACTCTAAGGTTTTCTCAACACATGTGAATTATGATTATAAACCACCACCATCACCACAGCAGAACTCGGCCACAACCAAACCATGTTTATATTGTGGTGATAATACAGTTTATTGTCGTGTCACAAATTTAATAATTTGACGATTGAAGGAAAATCTGAAAGTGCTTTGTAACTTGGACTATGTTTCCAATGTTTCAACCGAGGTCATATTATGGGAATTAAATACCCAAATATTAACAACAAAACACATACTTATGGAAAACAGCTACTAGTGTATTTTAAGGCGACGTTTCGTAGAGTATTCTCTCTGCGTTATCAAGCTAATGAATAGTAACATATTTTCAATTTTTTAATATGAATATATTTAAAGTGGTATATCTTCAATTTATTATAATTTCTAATCAGTTGTGAAGTGCGAACAGTGCACAATATCATATGTTAGCAATTGCCTGTAGATCGTTTACGTAAACTGCCAATTTGTACACAAGACCTCGGCCTTCCACGACATCGTAACAAGTGGACACGGGGGAGAGAGAGAGAGAGATGGGGTTAAACGTCCGCTCGACACAACTAGGTCATTTCGGGACTAACATATGGTGAAATTTTATCTCAATAATTCCCATTCCGTGGAAACTTAAAATAGAAGAAAGTGGGTCTAAACGCACATAATAATGTAATATTAAAATACGCATTAACAAATTAAAGTGTATTATCTTTAAAGTAACTAGGTCTCTTACTAACTATTATCCAAAATCTCCAACTTTGAAAACACGAATTATTTGTCAATTCAAATCAACATCTTATCGGAAAGGATAGGCTTCTGATATACAATATTTAAGACAAAATAAACATTTAACCTTTGGTACACGAATCGTGTACCATAATAAGGTTCGGCCCCAGTTCTAGCTATACACATTGCACCAAATCAAATGGCGTATGTAGACGAAAATAACCAGACGCTAGAAATTTCAATTCGGTTAAACCATTGAATGTAGATCAATTTATATACATTCATATTACAGTATTATATGCGTTGCGACCCATTTCTGTCAATTTCTAGGTCCCACATGTTAGGGATTTAGCTCCTTTAACATGACATTGTGCGTATTTGGAGAAAAACCGGTATGAAAAGGATTGACGCCGTGATAATACCATGGTAACTAAAGGGGTATGGTGACCAGACTTAGTCCAGATAATTTAGGGCCTTTGTGCGATATTCGCCAAGACAGCCAACTCCAACTCGGCACTAACTGGCTAACCAAAGCAGGTATCCAGCTACTTACCGGATAAGTTCTCTGAGGACATTCAAATTAGAGTTATGTAGGGGTAGTACCCTAACCCTTACAAGTTGTAGTTAGGAAGTCTAAGTAAGCTTTGAATGTAAATGTGACAAGGAAAGTCGCCTTTAGTAATATTTGAGGGCAAATAAAAACAAACATGTAGATATTCAAAAATATTCGAATATGGTAATTGCTATTCCAATATTTGAATATTATTTTTGACGAGCGAATATTCGAATATTCGTGCCGAACACTAACGTCATCACAAGAATGAAACACTGTGCTAATTGGACTCCATTTAAAACGCTCGCGTCATCATTTAGGGGCGGGGCCATGGAGATGTGGGCGGGGCTTATCGAATATACGTCACCTGTGTTTACACAACAGAGTAAAAATAGACCGTAGCACATGGTTTTTGTAAACACAAAGTCAAATTTCAAGTTCTGCCACTCGGCTAAAAACGATATATAATATGTGCTATGGGTAATATTGCAATACATTCTTTACCATTGTAAACAGTCTTTAAAGTTTCAATGTGTTTATCTTTCAAAACAAGGCCTAGATACGCCTAAATTTTTCTTCGCAAATAAAACCGCTTCTGTGAACTTGTCGTCTATGGGGGCCGCCATGTTGAATTATTAGGGGACTTTTTTGTGGTTCGGCTCTGCTCTTTCATACACACAACGGCTGAATAAACATATTTAATTTCATTCAATATGACAATGGACGAGAAATAAATACTTCTCAAAACTTCTAAAAGCATACTCGGTGTTATCGACCAAAATCGTCGATGTAGGAATTAAAATGTCGGTTAATTAGGTTAGGGCCTATTCTCAGCCGAAGCAAGCAGTAGATAGGCAGCCTAAGTTTGGGATATTGGCACTGGTAGGATGCAATGTGTCACTATATCGCTAGACGGCAGCAAATGTTGTTCACTTTCACCAGCCTTTTCCCTCACACACTGATTCTCCCTATAATTAACACGTTGCGGCGATCGGAAAGTCACTTCAGGATCAGATTGCGATTTAATATGTTTATTTACTTCCATCGTAGCTATAAGTTCAGATTCTAATTTAGTTTGGGTTTTTTTTGCGTTAAATTGTAACAATTTTATTTGATCATCTAGCTTGAACTTCAATAGAGCTGAGCGGTTTCACGGTCTCGCCACTATGCAGTCAGCTTCCACCATGGCCCACTCGAGGCACATGTTGAGCTGTTCCCACTGGTTGTTGCACAATAATTTCAGGTTTAATAACTTCACCGACCTCATTAGGGTCATTATCAAGAGAAACACTACCAGTAGATGATATTGTTCAGAATTAATACTTTATTTTTTACAGTGCATCACAATAGCAACGATAGATGTATGATGAAATGGGGTTTAACGTCCTACTATTATGCACCTAACCTAGGCTAACGGAAGACGGGCATACGCCATACAGTGTATTATGAGGGGAATTTTGCCCGGGCAGCGGCGCTACGGCCTACTCTTATATCGAATTCCAACTGCCAAGGGCTCTTTCACGTGCACTCCAATGTATACACGGGACCTCGGTTTTTCGTCCCATCCGAACGACTAGGCAGCTGTCCTTGTCAGGCCCTCCTTCTGCATCACTGACAAGGGGAAATCACGCCGGAAAATCGAGATGAACTTTCTCGGCCAATGCAGGGGTCGAACACCCGACCTCCAGACTAGCGAACCAGCGCCTTATCCACATAGGCGTACGAGGCCGGCGGGGGGGGGGGCATGGCCCCTCCAAACATGGTCTTGTCGGGAATGAATGCTCAGTTTGTCGGGAAGCGTCGCGCTGTCTGTCGGGTTTTGAATATTTTTTAATAACATGGAAGCGAAAAGAAAGCAGTCCAGTCAATGATGAACACGTATGTCATCTGAATAGAACTAGCATGGCCTTTCACAGTGATCCTGTATATTGCATGACGAACTTAAAAAGTGTCGTCGATTGATTAATGGATTCTGTTACAGTACAAGATAACTGTAAATTTTGCCCATCGTCTTACAGTAACTCATTAATCTCATTTTCAATTTTATATGAGTTTGTTAAACTAATCAATTTATATGATTTACGTTTCCATGCGCTTTTTGTGAAGTTAGTTGTGAGTGGTACCATATTTATACAATTAAGGGACACTTGGTGAGAAAACTGTCAAAATTTGTAAAAATTGTTTGTTGTCAAAACTGTAGGGATTGAATTGAAGTCCACACTTAATTTGATGTCGGTGCGGATGCACCACTTATATATTTAATATAACTCGAATGATATGAGTATACACTTTCTATTGCTGATATTTAATATCAATTCGATAAAAAAAAAAATCAAAAATATTTTCAGTACTGATTTAAATACTGCTAGCATAGAAGATTACTAATGCTTTAGCAGTACTGAAATTAGTATTGAAGATTTAAAAATGTTCTGCAGTACTTCCGTGAAAATTGAAAGAAACGTATCTACTAGGCCTATGGAGTCACAGTCAAATAACCGAAAGAAAGATCACGGCGGCAAAATACAATGTACGTCCTGCCAACAGATAATGGACAAAGAATACTTTAAATTGCATTGCGAGAGAAAACATGGTCACAGCACCTCTGACATTATATTTACTAGGATATTAGAGAGTAATCAGAAACGTTATCATCATCTTTTTCTGCTACGAAACGGCAAAATCCAGATAACGATTCTACTAATGCTGCATCATCGCGCATCAAATGTGAAATAAGTAATAATCGTTTAACTTGTTCTTCTTTTGGTATAATATAGTGCACTAGATGTAAATAAACTTGAACTAAAATGGTAATTCATATATTAAAAGAATATAAATTTTACAAGTTCAAAAAGTCTTCTATCTTGATTCTAGATCTATCCATCTTTATAGATATGGATAAAAAAATGAACTGGCAAAAGTAAATCATAATACGGAATATGTAGATTGTAAATTTGAACTCTTTTTTAATGGTCATTCATATATTAAAAGTACATAAAGTATATACAAGTCTTCTATACATCTGATATCTGGATAAAAAAATGTGAAGTCTCATAAAATGAAAGATAGTAAGCTGGCACTGCCAGGCAGGATACGGTTTAGTCTCACTATCCCCACATTTGAATGTTTGGATAAACGATTAAGAGGTTAGTAGACCGTGGGTGTAGGGCTATAGTCTGTTTTAATTAATTATAGTGTAACTGGTGTAAACTTCTCACTCTAATTATTGTTAATGGTGAACACTTCCCACCATCAGTAGATTGGGGAAATAAGTGAAATCAGTTTACTAATAAATTTACATTGTGAGCTCTTTTGATGTAATAATTAATTTGAAACAAAAAAAAATTAAACTACTGATATTTAATCACAGTTTATAGCTCCTCTGAATTACAAATGGTTATTCCAAAATGGCGAACGCTCTGGTTAACTTTAAATACATTGCTAATACTAAAGGTGGTCAGAATTTAGTGTTGGATGGTTTTAAATTCAGAGTTAAGTCTAGACGTAATACTATCATATACTGGGAATGTTGCCAAAAGTGCTGTGCAGCTAGGGCTACCATTCGCGATGGTATTCTAGTATCTCCTCTTCCTCAACATTATCACCCTTCAGAGGAGGCCACGATAGCAGTCCTAGAGGTTGTAGAGGTGACTAGAGCTATACAATTTATATATCTTTTTTAATTTAGTTAATATGTATCTGTTCATTATATATCTGTACTTATTATATATCAAACTTTATAAATATTTATACTATAAAAGGGTACAGTGTATTTATTTACTATGTTGAAGTGTCACAAACTTATTACAGACTATACTTTAAATCCCCCTAAACCCCCTTTGTTGTTTAATCAGTCATGGCCTAGTGGAACTTGACTCTAAACAATAGATGTGGGGAAAGTGAGACGTCCCCCAGGATACGCCCACGTTTTCGAGAGATGGTTAGAGAACAAGCAAAACCGAAAGTGATTTTTCCTACAATCAAAGGCTATAATTCATTAAATTACAATTTGATATGCGCAAATATCGAAAAGAATCAAGATCTTTACGTTATAAAAATGCATTTCAAGTTCCATCAAAATCGAATTAAAATTGTGACCTATACTGGGTCCACAACCTTGATAGGCTATACCATTTTTTAACACTATTTGCGTACAAACGGCGGCCATTTTGTCTGGCAATTATGGTCCGATTTCCCTGAAATTCAAACTCAACCTTCCGTATGGTGTAACAGTAATAGAGTCAAGCGTTTTTTTTTAAATCGGATAATAATTGTGACCTCCAGAGGTACCACGAGCTAAAATAGGTGATTTTTCGGACAATCAGGGGCCATAATTCACGAAATTACGTTCCAATAGCCTCAAATATCGAAAGGAATCAAGATCTGTGGGTTATAAACATGCATGTAAAGTTTCATCAAAATCGGTTCAAAATTGTGACCTCTATAGGGTCCACAAGCTAAAAACGTGATTTTTCGTACAATCAGGGGCCATAATCCATGAAGTTTTGATCCGATACATGCCAATATCGAAAGCAGCCGAGATCTTTTGGGGATAAACCTATATTTCAAGTTTCGTCAAAATCGGACAAGAATTGTGACCTGTAGAGAGGCCACACACAATTGTATACGGACGGACAGGGGCGACGACAAAATACGTCCACATGAAAATGTGGGCGTATAAAAATATGGCAAAAGTAAATCGTTTGACTCGTTCTTGTTTTCGTAGTAATAGAGCTTGTATTTTAAAGATGACTTTCTACAAGTTTTAATGCTGCTACGGACATAATTTACTACCCACTCCAAATTACTACAAAGTATTCGAAATGCCTGGAATTCGCATCTACGGCCGTCTGGCTTTCAAAATTTTATGGGGGAGGCCCCCAGACCCCCCGTCGGGCGCTTCGCGACTCCGGCGCTCGCAGGTGGACAGCTTTGCCGCCCAAAGCTCGCGAAATGTATTTGTCGGGAAAATATGCTGCCCCCCGGCCCCCCAAACAAGTTCGTTCGGTCCCGTTCGCCTATGCTTATCCACTTAGCCACCGTGATCCCCCGGTAGATGTATTTTCACTTATATTATGTACAGCTGAATAATGGCTATATTGTGTCTGCGGATTATAGTTGGGTCTGCGGAATATAGTATAGGGGGTCTGCGGATTATAGTTGGGGTCTGCGGAATATAGTATAGGGCAGTGCTTCTCAACCGGGGTCCATGTGCACCCCCAGGGGGGAATTCGAAATGCTCGGGGGTGAAATTTGGAAAAAGGGGGAATTGGGGGTGAATTTTACACAAAGGGGTGAATTTTGTGAATAGGAGGGAATTTGCATGAATTGAGTTTTCAGACTCTTGACCGGGAGCCATTAGTCAGAATGTTACCGACCACGAAGTTAGTTCCGGATGTTAAGACACTTGTTCAAAAACACTAAGCACAAGGTGCTCACTAAACAAGGGACATGACATCCCCATTGTGCTTTTAATGTGTAAATCCATTGCATCTGTTCATTAAATATGTGTTTGAACCGATACCTAATTAGCATGTTTCAGTTTATAGTTTTTAGTAATTTGATGTTTTATACAGAGTGTAACAGAGGCAAGGGGCGAGCACCCCCCCCCCCCCCCATAGAAATGATTTGCACTGAAGCAAATAAGACAGCAAATGCTCTAAAAATACACCAATAAGGATTGAATTTTCATAAAAGACCACGTCCCCCTCCCCAAATTTTTTTTGCTCGCTGCGCTCGCACAAGATTGTTTCCAACACGCACCTCAGCGATGTGCCCTCATTTTGCCGCGCCCACCCTTTCCGAAAATTCCTAGATCCGTCCCTGTTATAGTGCCAGGGGTGAATAGCGGAGAAAATATTTCTCAAGTGGGGAATTGTATCATAAAGGTTGAGAAGCACTGGTATAGGGGGTCTGCGGATTATAGTTGGGGTCTGCCGAATATAGTATAGGGGGTCTGTGGATTATAGTTGGGGTCTGCGGAATATAGTATAGGGGGTCTGCGGATTATAGTTGGGGTCTGCGGAATATAGTATAGGGGGTCTGCGGATTATAGTTGGGGTCTGCGGAATATAGTATAGGGGGTCTGCGGATTATAGTTGGGGTCTGCGGAATATAGTATAGGGGGTCTGCGGAATATAGTTGGGTCTGCGGAATATAGTATAGGGGGTCTGCGGATTATAGTTGGGGTCTGCGGAATATAGTATAGCCTACCTGACTGACCCGAATTCCACACAACCAATCAATCGTCGCGAGGTATGGGAGCCTCACCCTCCCGGAGAAAATTTTGAAAATTTAATTACCGCAAATGCTTTTTATGCATAGTGTAAGCAACTCCAAAATTATCCAAGGGTTTTGTAACCGAAATTTCATTCTGAATTCAAACCATCCAATCAGACTGTTGCATCTGCATTTACAAATAATAATCGATGCCCGAAAAATGTCCCACACAGTAGAGTGGCTCCAGACAAAATGTTTTAGTCCATAGTCAGCTCAGTACAAATTCGTGATATTCAATTACAAGAAAAATACAATCAGTGTTTTATTAGGGCTCGATGACAGTTAGAGAAGCAAAACTAGAAATGCCCAAAACATTTCGGGTTTATAGACAGAGGCGCCGGATTTCTGACCTTGTATAGGCCACCTAAGGAAATTTTGGATTATCTGACGGCGCCTAGCGCGTTTTACTGCTATTCCAGTCCATTAAGTTAGTGTTTTATTAGATTTCGGGCACTTTTTGCTAAGTAGATGAAATTAAAAAAAAATCTCACTTAACCCGTCTGCCCGAAAGTTACTGGGGCAGCTGCCCCCCTCCCTCTCGGCTAGTACGCCTACACTGTAAAAAAAAGTGTGTAACGTTACTCTTTTCAAGTGAAATCTTAATCCATATTTGGTGTAACTGGTGCTTTACACTAAGAAAGAGTTGCTTTAGACGATCTGAAGTGCAAACTTACTCCAATGGAGTGTAAACAATATACACGACAAATTGTGTAAGTTTACACTTACAAAATTGAATCAGCTGTTTGCCCTTGATCGGTGTTAAGTATACTGAAAATAAGTGTAATAAAACATAATTTTGGGTGTAATTTATTTCTGAAGGAGGGGTGAGTTACTAGAAACAAATAAAGCAGTAAATAGTGTAGCATGACACTGAACGTGGTGTATTCCTGTGCACTTTTTGTAGTGAAACATTACGCTTATAATTTTAGCACGATAAAAGGTGTAACATTTATATATTGTTAACTATATTTATTGTGTTTATTTACACCAAACATAGTGTATTCACATTTTGCTTGCTGGGATGTAATATTAGCACGATAAAAAGTGTAAAATTTAACTTAAAATCGTATAGATCATTATCCTGAGATCGGTGAATATTTACCCTTCTATTCGTGTATTTTTTAACATTATTTCGAGTGTACCATATACCAAACGAAAGTGTTTAAGATTCATATTTATATTTACAGTGTTAATTTACACCAATGGTAGTGTATTCATATTATTATCTCCCTTTACCTAAATAGCTGAATTTGAATATATAGCATGCAATTATAATTATTATGCATATTCTGCGACGTACCGTACTTCCTCTAATAAGCGCCCGGGCGCTTATTTTTTCAGCACCCCTTGACACCCCGGCGCTTATTAGAGGCCCGGCGCTCTTTGGAGACCCGGCGCTTATTTCTTTAATAGCAAATTGAATTTAGGGTAAAGCCGTCATCTACCATAGACATTGGGCCGGAGAATCTTTTGAATTACGGCATTTGATCAAAAGCAATCTAATGTCTATTTCATGTGCATCTTCAATGATAATTTCAATTGTAGGGTGACAGGGTCTTCATGCGCTTATTAGAGACCCGGCGCTTATTAGAGACCCGGCGCTTATTGGAGGCCCGGCGCTTATTTTTTCAGCACCCCTTGACCCCCCGGCGCTTATATTAGAGGCCCGGCGCTTATTGGAGACCCGGCGCTTATTAGAGGAAATACGGTACTTGATAGAACTAGATTATACTTCTGTATGCCAACTTTATCATAAATTACAGTGTGTCCATCTGTTAAATAATTTTGCATTTATATCGTTGACAATGTATACTTTATAGGCAAGTATATTTTATAATATTGCATGACTAGGCAATGAAATCTCCGAATGATTGCCATTTTGTCGAGACGGCCAGGCGAACGTGTTACCACGCACTAGTACCCTGGGTCAGTTATTCCCACTGAAATACATGTATCCGTTTCCAAGGTCCAAGATTGGTGTAAATACTATATTTAGTATTAACACCAATAGTTATTGGTAAATGCTCCTAGAACGCACAAAACTTAAACTCATTGCAGTTTAAGCAAAACTACAGCCCTTGGGCTGATTTTACCCGTAACTGTGAGTTTAGCAGTAAGTCTAGTGGTGTATGGGTACCCTTAAAGAAGTAAAAGTTTGCACCGAACTGGGAGCATAGCAGTCGCTCCAGTAGTGTAGGGTTATCCTTCATAGTTTACATGTTTACGCTGAACCAAGACTGTAACAGTCGCTCCCGTGGTGTAAGGTTGCCCTATATGTTGAACATGTTTGTACCGGTCTGAGAGCTTAGTAGTCGTTATAGTAGCCCTAATCGTGTACGTTTTCACCACACCGGGAGCTTTGCATCACCTGTACCAGTGAAAAGTTACACCTAATGCTACTGAATATGCACCCCAAAAGGTGTATACAACCACCACTCGAGTGTAATTATGTTGGTGTAACATTACACCGAGCTCTCAGTTACACTTCAGTTACACCTTTTGTGGAGGCAGCAAGGGTTCACCCTAAATTGGTGTAATCTCTGAAATTATTTTTTACAGTGTATGGGTTGGATGGGGAGAGTGTTTAATGTCAAAATACGTGTCTGAATACGAAATTCCAGATAATGTGTCATACTCATACATCACCGAGGAATGACTATCGGGGGACTAGCCTATGCACAATAATAGAAGGAAACGACCTGTACTGAACGATGAGAGCCCTACTTTTGTCGGAGGAAATGCAACACCTTCGCACCTAGATCTCACGTTCTGTACACTTGGTATGGCAAACCGCTGCGACTGGCAACGGGCAAGTACACGAAAATGAAACACTTGGCAGTGACCATATCCTGATAGAACTCTGCATTCAGGCTGAAGCAACCAGGGAAGTCTATAACGGGAGACCAAATTGGATAATGAAAGAAGCTGATTGGGTCAAATTCCGTGTAGGCTGCCTTGAGTGGAAGGAAGACGACATCATCGATGCCAGCATCCACGTGTACGCTGCCAACATCACGAGGTCTATTATAGGTGCCGCAAATTTATATCGATATTTAGAGAAATCGGGAACACCACAAAAACAACGCTCAATTATAAGAAATTTAATTTTTGGTAAGGAAGGAATTGTACCTATATTCGAAAAATGAAAATAGATGATTTGTCTGTTTATTTTGAAAAATATCCTAGATTTAAACAATATTGGGACAGATATTTAAAACATAAATTGTTATTATATGTTATTAAGCCTCTCAAAAATAAACTGATCTCAGACTTATGGACTAACAACAACGCAGAATCAATTAATAATAGACTAAAACAAGAAACCGAATGGCATATTCAGAATTTACCTGACCTTGTTACAAAATTGGCTAAAGTGTCAACATTTCAAATTCTCAACATACGTCGGGCTTTACACGGGGCAGGCAATTGGCAACTTGTAGACAAACAAATCGGAGATCCGTCCTGAAACATGGGCTTGTATGGAAGCGGACAAGGAAACTCGCAAGTTGAATAAATATTTAATGAAAAAGAAAAATGTATATAATGTAAATATTGTTAATTCAAAAAATGTGGATTTCGTTTGCGTAAAGCCCTAAGAAACGTCGGGCAAAAAAACAGGGCAACGTAAACGAGGGCGCGCAGAAAAAAACCTCATTGAATGGCTATATGTTAGTTTTAATAAAATTGTTATTTTGTATTTCCAAGGTCGACAATTTGGTGTTATTGGACAGTTATTGGATGTTATTGGGCAGTTATTGGCATAGGCTTAGGAGCTCGATGACAGTTAGGGGGGCAGAACCCTAAGTGCCCGAAAAAATTTCGGGTTTAAAGCAAATTTTGGAATATTTGATTCTGCTATTGCAGCCGGTGTAAAAACCAACTTCAAAGTGGTCTAATATAGTCTAATTAAGGTGGCTGACTCAAATTCCAATCAATCGTTTACAGTCCTCGAAGACGAGACCGTAAGAAGAAAATTTTTAAAATTTAACTGCTGCCTAGGCGTTTTCCTGCTATTTCAGCCGGTGAACAAAGCAACTTCAAAGTGGTCTAATATAGCCTAATTAAAGGGTTAATCCTGATATTGTTTTGGGGAATAAAACTGCTTAATTTTGTGTTAAAATCCCTTTAATTAAGGAGGCTGACTCGAATTCCAATCAATCTCGAAGACGAGACCCTAAGAAGAAAATTTTGAAAATTTAACTGCAGCAAACGCGTTTTCCTGCTATTTCAGCCGGTGAACAAAGCAACTTCAAAGTGGTCTAATATAGCCTAATTAAAGGGTTAATCCCGATATTATTGTTTTGGGGAATAAAACTGCTTAATTTTGTGTTAAAATCTCTTAAAATATACGAGTCAAGGACCGAGCAACTACTTAAGTATTTATGATACGTTTTCAAACGACTTAAATCCGTCAGTCTTCGTCTGGAATTTGAGACCGGTGTCCCAAGGTGTATTTTGTGGTATCTGGATAAAACCAAACATTTTTTTAATAAAAATAATGTGTAGTTGAAATTTGCCTTTCTTTATCAAATACGGCACATGGGTTATTCACTGCATAACCCTCTCAAGTAACCGTGATCAGTTATAAGGTCACCCAACGAAACAAGACCCGAAATCTTAAAAGGGTTATGTGTCCGGATAAGCAGTTTTGGCGTTCACGTCCAAACGACTCAATATTTTGAATTGGAATTTTGAGACAAGGTAAATACACCATTCCCCTATATTTTGGGGTTTTATTATCATACATTCTCAGACTCTTATTTTTGAGCCTCTGTTTAATTCGGGATTGTCCCTTTAAGGTGGCTGACTCGTATTTCAATCAATCGTTTACAGTCCTCGAAGATAGGACCGGTAGAGGAAAATTTTGAAAATTTAACTGCCGCAAACGCGTTTTCCTGCTATTTCAGCCGGTGAACAAAGCCAGTTCAAATTGGTCTAATATAGCCTAATTATGGTGGCTGACTCGAATTCCAATCAATCGTTTACAGTCCTCGAAGACGGGACCGTTAGGAGAAAATTTTGAAAAACGAGTTTTCCTGCTATTTCAGCCGGTGAACAAAGCAACTCTAAAGTGCTCGAATATAACCTTATTAGGGTGGCTTACTCGAATTCTAATCAATCGTTTAAAGTCCATGAAGGCGGGACCGTAAGGAGAAAATTTTGAAAATGTAACTGCCGCAAACGCATTTTCCTGCTATTCCAGTCTGTGAATACAGAAACTTCATTTTGCTCCAGTATAGCCTACATGGCTGACCCGAATTCAAAACAACAAATCAATCGTCACGCGCTATGGTGGCCTCACCCTCCTGGAGAAAAATTTGAAAGTTTAATCTCCGCAAATGCGTTTTCTGCTTTTCTAGCCCGTGTTAGCAACTCAAAAAGTATTCAATGGTTTTGTAACCGAAATTCTACTCTGAATTCCAATCACCCAATAATTAAGATTTTTCATCTGTATTCACAAATATTAATCTATGCCCGATAAATGTCGCACAAAGCTGAGTTGCTCCAGACAAATTGTCTTAATCCATAGTCAACTGAAATCAAATTCGTTATATTCAATTACAAGAAAAGCAAAATTAGTGTTTTATTAGGGCTCGATGACAGTAGGGCGAATAACCCCTCCCCCCTCCCCCCCAAGAAATTTTGAATTATTTTGCGGTCGCCAACGCGTTTTACTGCTAGTTTCCTCTGCCGTTTTCCCGCTCGATGCCCCTTTTATCGGGCAATCCCGTTTTTTTTGGCACACTTATCATAAAGAGCTTCGAGCATTTTTCGGGCATTGCTCCCCCCCCCCCCCCCGTCTCCTACGCCTAAGGTTATTGGGTGTTATTTATTTCTTGTCAACAAAAATCACATATACGAGTTATCTCCCTTCAGGCGAGTGAGTGTGAAACTGCCATTTGGACACAAAGCAGCGATACTCAACTAAGTTGTCATTTTGTGTTTCCAAAGTCAACATTTTGTAGTCATTGCACATGGTTGTTATTTCGGAGTTATTGGGTGTTATTTTGGACTTGGGTGTTATTGGGTGTTATTACTTATTGGGTGTTATTGGGTAATTCGACGCGCCGGTGTCACAGTTTCTGTTGGTCGCTGGTGTGTGTTGGTTCCTGGCGCATGCGCAGTTGTAGGAGTCATCTCACACCGTTATAGACACAGTGTGTGTTGACTCCCCGTGATAGGATAACCCCTACGATTTTCTTACGGTCAAATCGGTTTCTACTATTATCTACCAATATATAGTATTACTACTGACAGTAGCCGAGGATGTTGAGTTTCTATTGTTTGTTTATTTCATTTAAAAGGAGAAATACAAATTAACGATCTTATAAAACTTGAAAAATTCACGTCCACATGCAGAAACAGAAAAAAATAATTGCCCCTTATTGGTATAAACGCAGAACTTGGGTGATTCATGTTCAAGAAATAGTGGTATTTTCAGATTTAGTTTCAGATGTAGATCCCTAGTTACTATAAAAACGGATGTTACCGGTTTTCGGATAGAGGCCAAAGCCGATAAATATCCGATACTTATAGTAACCGGTATAGTAGATCCCATGGTTTGCATGATTAAGTATTTGTATTTGACAAATAAAACACATAGGCAACTTGTAAAAATTTTATTATGTACAAAATTAAAATAATGATTCAGAGAAATCCCAATCATATACAGGCCAAGCCAATATTCAATCTGCAAAACAGTTAATAATTAAAACATAGTTAAAACATCGAAAAGTGATTTATAATTAACAAAAAAAGAATCCGGGAAATCAGTAGAGCAACTTTGTAGGTGAATTAATTGACAATTTCAAGCCAATCATCAATGTGTATGGTTTCCAGTTCCACTGATTGTACGCGTGTAACGACTAATCACTAAAAACAACGGCAACAAATCACAAACGATAGAACAATTAATCTCAAGCCAATATTAACTTAAATCCGTTGATCGTGTAACTACTGATCACTACAAAAACAGCTAATCACGATAACAAAACTCTAACTAAGAACATAACACATTTTTCCTGAAGTGATCAGTTATTTGAGTTACGAGGAACCATCTCACAATGGCGGAAGTGGATGAAGCTGTGTTGATGGTGTTGTCCGTGTTGCTAACACAAACATCCGTCTCAGCAGACATGCGCAACTGCCCAGGAACCAACACACACCAGCGACCAACAGAAACTGTGACACCGGGGGTTTTTATCATATGGCTCTTAAATCTACTTGTAGTACTTTTTATTTTATGGACATTCATACTTAAGCAGAGATAAAAGCATTTTTATTTTGATCTAAGAAATGGGTTACTTAAAAAAGACTACTTTCAATTAATTATATTTATCGAAGGCTTGGATTAGCCAGCGAATTCCTTATTGCATGCTCATTTGATTGTACTGTGAGTGGTCTTATTGCATGGTAGCTATTGCGTGACAGCTTGATCTACCGAACACAATTTGGCGAGCTATTCGGCTAGCGAGCTATTCGATCAATCCAGCTGGCAACCTATTCGTTGGCAACCTATTCCGAATAAATTCAAAGAACGCCCAAACTCATCTATTTTTATCAACCAATAAAATCCATCGTAACGTCTATCAAACGAAAGTAGAATATATTGTTATTTTAAAGTGAAAGAACGTTAATATTCCGAGTCAAAATTCGGGTAATCGTACAAAATTCATAGCATCCAGCTATATATATTCTGAAAGGTAATTGAATAAGCTTGCCAAATCTTATAAATCAGCTTTCTGCATAATATTAGTAAAAGTTGGCAAAATCATATTAAAGGGGTGCGCTCTCATCCTAAACTACGCCGACTTTTCAATATTTTAAATATAAAGATAGGCCGGTAATGTTCTCGAAGTCGAAATTCGGCCCATCGTATAAAATTCAGAGAACCCAGTTATATATATTCTGAAAGGTAATTGAATAAGCTTTCCAAATATTATTAGTAAAAGTTGGCACAGTCATATTAAAGGGATGCGCACTCTTCCTAAACATAGCCAATTTGTTCATTATTCTAAGTCCAAATTAGGACCATCGTACAAAATTCTGAGCATCTAGCTATAAATATTCTGAAAGGTAATTGAATATGCTTTCCAAATCTTATAAGTAAAAGTTGGCACAATCATATTGAAGGGGTGCGCGCTTATCCGAAACATAGCCAATTTTTCAATATTCTAAAGGTCAAGAACAGTAATGTCCGTAGTCAAAATTCGGACCATCGTACAAAATTCAGAGCACCTGGCTGTATATATTCTACAAGGCGATAAGATAAGCTTTCCAAATATTATTAGTAAAAGTTGGCACAATCATATTAAAGGGGTGCGCTCTCATCCTAAACATTGCCAATTTTTCAATATTCTAAATATAAAGATAAACCTGTACTTTTTTCAAAGTCACAATTCGGACGATCGTACAAAATTCTGAACATCTAGCTATATATATTATAAAATGTAATTGAATAAGCTTTCCAAATATTATTAGTAAAAGTTGGCACAATCATATTAAAGGGATGCGAACTCATCCTAAAGATAGCAAATTTTTCAATATTCTAAAGGTAAGAAAGGTAATGTCCGGAGTCAAAATTCGGACCATCGTACAAAATTCTGAGCACCCGGCTATATATATTCTAAAAGGTGATAAGATACGCTTTCCAAATATTATAAGAAAAAGTTGGCACAATCATATTAAAGGGGTGCGCTCTCATCATAAACATTGCCAATTTTTCAATATTCTAAATGTAAAGAAGAACACTGCACTTTTTTCAAAGTCAGAATCCGGACCACCGTACAAAATTCAGAGCACCGAGCTATATATATTCGGAAAGGTAATTGAATAAGCTTTCTAAATAATATTAGTAAAAGATGGCACAATCATAATAAAGGGATGCGCTCTCATCCTAAACATTGCCAATTTTTCAATATTTTAAATATAAAGATAAACCTGTACTTTTTTCAAAGTCAAAATTCAGACGATCGTACAAAATTCAAGACCACCCAGCTATATATATTCGGAAAGGTAATTGAATAAGCTTTCGAAATATTGTTAGTAAAAGTTGGCACAACCATATTAAAGGGGTGCGCACTCATCCTAAAGATAGCCAATTTTTCAATATTCGAAATGTAAAGAACGGTAATGTCCGGAGTCAAAATTCAGATCATCGTATAAAATTCAGAGCATCCGGCTATATATATTCTAAAAGGTGATAAGATGATAAGCTTTCCAAATATTATAAGTACAAGTTTGCACAATCATATTAAAGGGGTGCGCTCTCATCCTAAACATTGCCAATTTTTCAATATTCTAAATGTAAAGAAAAACCCTGCACTTTTTTCAAAGTCAGAATCTGGACCATCGTACAAAATTCAGAGCACCGAGCTATATATATTCTGAAAGGGGATTGAATAAGCTTTCCAAATATTATTAGTAAAAGTTGACACAATCATATTAAAGGGGTGCGCTCTCATTCTAAACATAGCCAATTTTTCAATATTCGAAATGTAAAGAACGGTAATGTCCGGAGACAAAATTCGGACCATCGTACAAAATTCAGAGCACCTGGCTGTATATATTCTAAAAGGTGATAAGATAAGCTTTCCAAATATTATTAGTAAAAGTTGGCACAATCATATTAAAGGGGTGCGTACTCATCCTAAAGATAGCCAATTTTCCAATATTCTAAAGGTAAAGAACGGTAATGTCAAAATTCGGACCATCATACAAAAATCAGAGCACCTGGCTATATATATTCTAAAAGGTTATTAAAAAAGCTTTCCAACTGTTATTAGAAAAAGTTAGCACAATTATATTAAAGGGGTGCGCTCTCATCCTAAACATTGCCAATTTTTCAATATTCTAAGTGTAAAGAAAAACCCTGCACTTTTTTCAAAGTCAGAATCCGTTCTTTACATTTCGAATATTGAAAAATTGGCTATCTTTAGGATGAGTGCGCACCCCTTTAATATGATTGTGCCAACTTTTACTAAAAATATTTAGAAAGCTTATTCAGTTACCTTTCCGAATATATATAGCTCGGTGCTCTGAATTTTGTACGATGGTCCGGATTCTGACTTTGAAAAAAGTGCAGTGTTTTTCTTTACATTTCGAATATTGAAAAATTGGCAATGTTTAGGATGAGTGCGCACCCCTTTAATATGATTGTGCCAACTTTTACTTATAATACTTGGAAAGCGTATCTTATCACCTTTTAGAATAAAAATAGCCGGATGCTCTGAATTTTGTACGATGGTCCGAATTTTGACTCCGGACATTACCTTTCTTTACCTTAAAAATATTGAAAAATTTGCTATCTTTAGGACGAGTGCGTATCCCTTTAATATGATTGTGCCAACTTGGACTTTGAAAAAAGTACAGGTTTTTCTTTATATTTAGAATATTGAAAAATTGGCAATGTTTAGGATGAGAGCGCACCCCTTTAATATGATTGTGCCAACTTTTACTATTAATATTTGGAAAGCTTATCTTATCACCTTGTAGAATATATACAGCCAGGTGCTCTGAATTTTGTACGATGGTCCGAATTTTGACTGCGGACATTACTGTTCTTGACCTTTAGAATATTGAAAAATTGGCTATGTTTCGGACAAGCGCGCACCCCTTCAATATGATTGTGCCAACTTTTACTTATAAGATTTGGAAAGCATATTCAATTACCTTTCAGAATATTTATAGCTAGATGCTCAGAATTTTGTGCGATGGTCCTATTTTTGACTTTGGAAAAATTACCGGCCTATCGTTAGTTACAATTAGAATAATGAACAAATTGGCTATGTTTAGGAAGAGTGCACACCCCTTTAATATGATTGTGCCAACTTTTACTAATAATATTTGGAAAGCTTATTCAATTACCTTTCAGAATATATATCTGGGTTCTCTGAATTTTGTACGATGGGCCGAATTTCGACTTCGAAAACATTACCGGCCTATCTTTATATTTAAAATATTGAAAAGTCGGCGTAGTTTAGGATGAGAGCGCACCCCTTTAATATGATTGTGCCAACTTTTACTAATATTATGCAGAAAGCTGATTCAATTACCTTTCAGAATATATATAGCTGGATGCTATGAATTTTGTACGATTACCCGAATTTTGACTCGGAATATTAACGTTCTTTCACTTTAAAATAACAATTACCTTTCAGAATATATATAGCTGGATGCTATGAATTTTGTACGATTACCCGAATTTTGACTCGGAATATTAACGTTCTTTCACTTTAAAATAACAATATATTCTACTTTCGTTTGATAGACGTTACGATGGATTTTATTGGTTGATAAAAATAGATGAGTTTGGGCGTTCTTTGAATTGATTCTGAATAGGTTGCCAACGAATAGGTTGCCAGCTGGATTGATCGAATAGCTCGCTAGCCGAATAGCTCGCCAAATTGTGTTCGGTGCTTGAACTCAGCCCCGAACCTCGTGTTATGAAGAATAATGAACTTTGTACCTGTCAATCTAAAAAAATTCAAGGGTGACAGGTACATATGTAACTACGCTGGTGTAAAATCCAGTAACACCCATGTGGACTTGTTTTCGAATGAATGCAGAGGCTTCATCTCGCCGACTGAAACAAATCCAAGGAGTTCTTAAAAAAGGAAGGTCACAGATACGGTTAAATAGTTCAAATGCATCAGGTACGGTAGGCTACAATATTATGACAATCATGTCTTTAAGTTTAAAGGGACAATAACACTCTTTGCTGGCTTGTAATGTCCAGAAAAAGAAGCGTCATTCTAACTATTGAATGTTGTGTCCTACTTGTTGTGTAAATTATTTTACTTGTCCAGGGGGCTCGAAGATATTTTTAAAACTACTACTAGGTTACATTTGAAAAGGTTTACGTATTATAATTACGTAAAGTTAAGCTTTTCAAAACGTACGGTACCGTAGTTGAATTTTTCCAGTTTTTTAAATTCGGTGTGTTAAGATGAAATTTGTATCATCAATTAATTGGAATATTGTAAAATAGTAGCCTACAATTTGTTGACCAAAATAATGATTGGGATATATTTTTTGAACAGTTATAACAAGAATGTTTGTGCCTTTAACTTTAAACACTACAGTGTCACTTTCCACTAGTCTGATTCATCATAAATTTTAAACTGATTTCTTCGATTAATATGGATAAACTAACTGTCTGAACCGTGGTAAATTAGAAACAGATTTTTTTCGACTGTGAACAAACTATACTGAATATTTGTGTATGTTACAGTTATTTAAAGGAAGTGTCTTAACGACCGGATTCAGTTCCTGACGAAAGTTTACTACGAAACCGGTTATCGCCTCGATTGGCCAATTTTATCATGTGGTTATGAGAGATGATGTCATTCTTATTCTCCAATATGGCGGCCACTACAGGCATCGTAGTTGGTGCTGAATTTACAACTGTAAATTAACTTTTAATTTTAGAGGCGATGAAACAATTTGAATTAAAGAATGAAGTGACATTGGCGAAGAGATACGCGGACATTAGTAAATGGGTCAGGGTTAGGGTTGGGAACCGAATTCGCCAATCAGAGATGATCCGATATTCGGTTTCGTTGTAAACTTTCGAAAGGAACTGAATCCGGTCGTTTAGCCACTGCCTTATTAAAAACTTACCCGTGTGTTTGAAATCAACTCACGTTAAATAAAATCCATTGCAAAACTAATTACCCGAAGGAATAAAAAAGTTCTCTCTTGAAAAATATGAGTATTTATTTGCAAATTCGATAAAGTGGATGTCAACAAAGTTTTTGTGACGTATTGGATTATGCGGTACCTGTTGCGGGGGTTAATAATGATAATAATATCTTTATTTCAAAGGTGAAAAATTAGAATTAAAGCCTGTTTACAATTTTGCCCTTCACAAAGAAATGAAAAAGATAGTAACAGAACTTAACACTTAACAATACTCACACATAAAACATTCAAATATATATAATATTGATAAACAAAATAGTTTTAACTTTAAAACTAAAAGTTATATGATAGATGATAATATGTAGTAACTGTAAGTAGTTGATGTATTAAATATAGGCTTCAGGTTAAGAAGAAGATCTAGAAATAACATGCCTAGTGATATTTTTCTTAAATAAATTAACATTGATTGAAAGATAGTTTGACAGCAATGTGTTATAATCAAAACATTTTGATTGTGTAAGGGTTTGGGTGACGAAGAATAGCAATTGAAGGAAATTACAGGAGATATATATTGAAACCATTCTGGCATATCAAATTTTATTCACAATGAAAATATCACTTGATCGCACGTATACTCGTAAAAATATATATAAACTACAAATACATAAAGAAGATAGAATATTTAATATCCTATCTTCTCTATGTTATATATAATTTAACAAGGATCATGAAGCTTACCTCCGAAGTCTCTGGGTGTATTTTTAATTTGATCACATTCTTTTGATCGAATAATAAACGCTTCACAGTAACATCTTTAAGCGTGTTGCGGCCGCCCTCAAAGTGCCTATTGGTTGGGTATACAATGCTATTAAGTCCGTAAGACCCTGCACAGTGTAAGAAGTGGAACATTAATTCCCAATTAGACAGTTTTGACCACAGCGTGATAAAAACCTCATAAAATGAATGTAGATGTTCATGTGCTGCATGCGTGTTCCAAAGAAAATTATCCCATCCGAGTCGCTAATCATATAATTAAAACAAAATATTTCAAAAGGTAAAGCTATCAAAGTGTAATATTTGCAGAGATTTTACTAGAATGTAAAAGACGATATCAAAATGCAGGAATGCGGGTAATTATGTGTGCGAACGCTCAAACTCAATACCAATTGTCGTAGGTAACCAGACCACTCAGACCAAAGACTACTCAGACTTAGACCAGTCGGACCAATACAGAGACCACTCGGACCAATACAGAGACCACTTGGACCAATACAGAGACCACTTGGACCAACCAAAAAGACTACTCGGACCAAACCAAAAGACCACTCAGACCAACCAAAAAGACTACTCTGACCAAACCAAAAGACCGCTCGGACCAATTAATTTATATTGTAAGAGCACTTTGACCAATATTTATCTTCGCTACTCGGACCAACCCAAAGGACCATTCGGACCAATTCAATTATATTAAGGCAAGACAATATGCTTTTTATATATTATCAAATCACAAAAGAAAGAGGCAAATAATTCTTATATTTAGAGTAGTTTAGTTCATAAATGAACAATTAGTTTTAAAATTAATTAATAATGTTGCCGAAATGATTTCAATCTAATTTGTCTTATTTACTCTTGCAATGAGACTCAGTATATCTAGACTTTTGACAGTTTCTACATATACGGGTATACTGTTCTTATCTGATAGCCTAAATGTACTTTTCCCACATTCTCGGTATCCCCAGTGGTTTCATTCCGTTCTACCCCACTAATTCCTTGGTTAATATATTATGGGGGAGACATGTTTTCAAGTTATCTGCCCTTGATGTTAACAACACATAATAATATATAACAAAGACCAGACGTTTGTAATGCCCCGCTTTATATGTGACTTGTGTGGTTCTCAATATTTTGCGATTTGGGGCACAATTATCAATTTATAAAAATCAACACTTTATTATGAGTTCGAGTAGTCATATTAAAAAAGACACAATTATCAATTTATTAAAATAACACTTTACTATTGGTTCAAGTTGTCATATTATTTATTAAAACAAACACAATTAATTATCAATTTATTAAAATAGCACTTTATTATTGGTTCAAGTAGTCATATTAAAACAAACACAATTATCAATTTATTAAAACAACATTTTATTATTGGTCCGAGTGGTCTTTCTGTTTAGTTCGAAAATCTTTTTGTATGGTCTGAGTAGTCTATCTTTGACCTGAGTGGTCATCAATTCTTGTTGTTATTGTACTTGAATTTCCTTTGCTGTCGCCCCTAATACAAAATGATATCTCCCGCAAAGTGACATAACCAGCTACCATATTAGTATTTTCTCTGCTAGAAGTTTGAGATATTTCAATTTTTCACGAGATAACTTTTTATATGTGGCACATTTTCATGTGGACGTATATTGTCATCGCCCCTGTCTGTCCGTCTGTGCACAAAACAGATTCACCAACAGACATGTGCATGAAATTCTGATGAGCAAATTGATGTTTTAAGTTTCATTTTATGAGTCAGGACCTACATGTTTTTAAAAACTGTTTGGATAACTTGATTAGACTAATAGTAAGGTAACATTATACATTTATTTATAGTGAATCAAAAACAATGTGCATGACATGTAATTTCAAAAGTAAAATGGCAAGTACAGATTTTGTGTATTACATTAATCAAAATGAAGATTTTTCAGCCAATAATGACTGTTGGTTTATTGTATGAGTTTCTGCATGTTTTGCTGCTCAAAATTCTTCTTCTTGTGATTGAGAAAGGCAAGAATTTTGTTTTTAAAATGATTTCATTAAGTTGTAATTGTGATTCAAATTAGGATATTTTTTATTTTTTTTTAGAAATCAGTATTTTAATTGTTACTTAGGATAAATACATCAATTTATTACATTATATTTAATTAATAGGATTATATAATTTTCCAATTATCAAAAATATACATGTATATACATGTACATGTATCGTCATAGAGGAGTAATAAATATCTTTTACTTGGTAAAACAAACTTGAAATGCATGGTTATAACCCAAAGATCTTGGTTCCTTTAGATATTTGTGCATATCAGATTGTAACTTCCTGAATTATGGCCCCTGATTATACTCAAAATCGCCTTTGTTTAGCTTGTGGTCCATTTGAAGGTCACAATTATTATCCAATTTGAAAAACCGTTTGATTATATCACTGTTACACACTAAAAAAGGCTGAGTTCCATATTCAGGCAAATCGGACAAAAATTGGCATACAAAATGGCCGCTGTTAGTACGCGAATACTGTTAAAAAATGGTATATCAAGGTTATGGACCCTGTAGAGGTCATAATTTTAATTTAATTTTGATGAATCTTGAAATGCATGGTTATAACCCAAAGATCTTGGTTCCTTTCGATATTTGCGCCTATCGGAACATAATTTCCTGAATTACTGATTGTCCGAAAAATCACCTATTTTAGCTTGTGGTCCCTCAGGAGGTCACAATTATTATCCGATGTAAAAAAAAGTTTGATTATGTCAATGTACACCCTAAGGAAAGTTGAGTTTGAATTTCGGGAAAATCGGACCAAAATTGCCATACAAAATGGCCGCCATTTGTACGCGAATACTGTTAAAAAATGGTATATCAAGGTTGTGGACCCAGTATAGGTCACAATTTTAATTTGATTTTGATGAAACTTGAAATGCATGTTTATAACAAAGATCTTGATTCTTTCGATATTTGCGCATATCAAATTGTAATTTAATGAATTATAGCCTTCGTTTGATTGTAGGAAAAATCACTTTCGGTTTTGCTTGTTCTCTAACCATCTCGAAAATGTGGGCGTATCCTGCCTGGCAGTGCCAGCTTACTATCTTTGTATTACAACATACAATTTTTGCTAACTTGAATATTTTTCTGGTTTTTATACGCCCACATTTTCATGTGGACGTATTATGTCGTCGCCTCTGTCCGTCCGTCCGTCCACAATTGTTTGTGGACTCTCTACAGGTCACAATTCTTGTCGGATTTTAACGAAACTTGAAATATAGGTTTATCCCCAAAAGATCTCGGCTGCTTTCGATATTGGCATGTATCGGATCAAAACTTCATGGATTATGGCCCCTGATTGTACGAAAAATCACGTTTTTAGCTTGTGGACCCTATAGAGGTCACAATTTTGAACCGATTTTAATGAAACTTGACATGCATGTTTATAACCCAAAGATCTTGGTTCCTTTCGATATTTGCGCATATCGGATCGTAACTCCCTGAATTATGGCCCCTGATTATACGCAAAATCACCTTGGTTTAGCTTGTGGTCCCTCTGGAGGTTACAATAATTATCCGATTTAAAAAATCGTTTGTTTATATCACCGTTACACCCTGAGGGAGGTTGAGTTCGAATTTCGGAAAAATTGGACCAAAATTGCCATACAAAATGGCCGACATTCGTACGCGAATATGGTTAAAAAATGGTATATCAAGGTTGTGGACCCTGTAGAGGTCACAATTTTAATTTCGATTTTGATGAAACTTGAAATGCATGGTTATAACCCAAAGATCTTGGTTCCTTTCGATATTTGCGCATATTGGATCGTAACTTTCTGAATTATGGCCCCTGATTATACGCAAAATCGCCTTTGTTTAGCTTGTGGTCCCTCTGGAGGTCACAATTATTATCTGATTAAAAAAATCGTTTGATTATATCACTATTACGCCCTAAGGAAGGTTGAGTTCAAATTTCGGAAAAATTGGACTAAAATTGCCATACAAAATGGCCGCCATTCGTACGCGAATACTGTTAAAAAATGGTATATCAAGGTTGTGGACCCTGTAGAGGTCACAATTTTAATTTGATTTTGATGAAACTTGAAATGCATGGTTATAACCCAAAGATCTCGGTTCCTTTCGATATTTGCGCATATCGGATCGTAACTTCCTGATTATACGCAAAATCGTCTTTGTTTGTCTTGTGGTCCCTCTGGAGGTCACAATTATTATCCGATTTAAAAAATCGTTTGATTGTATCACCGTTACACCCTAAGGAAGGTTGAGTTTCGAATTTCGCAAAAATTCGGAACAAAATTGCCATACAAAATGGCCGCCGTGTGTACGCGAATACTGTTATAAAATGGTATATCAAGGTTGTGGACCCAGTGTATAGGTCAATATTTTGATTCAATTTTGATGAAACTTGAAATGCATGGTTATAACCCAAAGATCTTGGTTCCCTTCGTTATTTGCACATATCAGATCATAACTTCCTGAATTATGGCCCCTGATTGTCCAAAAAATCGCCTATGGTCCCTCTGGAGGTCACGATTATTATCCGATTTAAAAAAATACTCGACTCTATCACCTTTACACCATACGGAAGGTTGTTTGAATTTCAGGGGAATCGTACCATAATTGCCAGACAAAGTGGCCGCCGTTTGTACGCTTATAGTGTTAAAATATGGTATATCAATTTTGTGGACCCAGTATAGGTCACAATTTTAATTCGATTTTGTTGAAACTTGAAATGCATGTTTATAACCTAAAGATCTTGATTCTTTTCGATATTTGCGCATATCAAATTGTAATTTAATGAATTATAGCCTTTGATTGTAGGAAAAATCACTTTCGGTTTTCCTTGTTCTCTATCCATCTCTCGAAAACGTGGGCGTATCCTGCCTGGCAGTGCCAGCTTACTATCTTTATATTATCAATAGTGGTATTTAGAATGGTTTCCCACTGGTTTATGCATCTTGGTGTAACAAATGAGTTTTCTACTCTTACATTATAGATATCCTTAGATTTTATGTTAAATAATGTTTTGTCATATATATCCTTTAAATTATTGTTGATATCTTCTATTATTATGCTTTTTGTGAATGCTGTTATATTATCATAGTTAACATTATATTGCTTCTTTATAGCATGTGTTACTTGATTCAATGCATCAATATTACAGTTTTCAAAAACTGTTGCATTTTGTGTATTACTAATGATATCTGCTACATACAGATATTTGTTTTGAATTAAGACTTGACCAACTATACTACTGTTTTGTAGTTTAATATGTTTATTGTTCCAGACAATTTGTTTTTCAATCGGAACTTTGCTGTCAAGATAATTAGTATATATTTCATACCAGCTGTTTAATAATTCTGTGTAGAACGGATTTTGTATTTTTATGCCTTTTTCATAATTACAGGCTGGTAGGACAGTTCCTCCATATTTTTCCAAAATGAAGTTAAATGGAATAATCCATGATTGATCGTTGTTTGAAATTATTTTTTTTATCCAAAAGACACACTGACACTTCAGAAATTCTTTTAGATTTAACATGCATTGACCCCCATTTGGTATATTCTGGGTAATAACACTTCTTTTAATTTTATCTGGACCATTCCACAGATATTTATAAACTATTTGATTGAATTTAAATATTATGTTTTTAGGAACTTTTAGTGCCAAGGCTGGATATGAGATCTTTGGTAGACATAATGTCGTTATTATTTGTATTTTTCCAAGTATTGTTAAGTGTCTATTATTCCATTTTGTTATAACAGATTCTATATCTAGTAATTTATTTCCAAAGTTAAGGTTATCACAGTCACTTTGATTTAGTGAGAAGTAGATTCCAAGTATTTTAACTGGTGTTTTACTGGTTGTAATACCTAGGCTTTCTATTTGATCAGTAAATTTATTATGGGTTATTGTCAAATTCAGAGCATCAGTTTTAGTGAGATTAGTTTCTAATCCTGAGATTTTATAAAAAAAGCTTTAATATTTCAAAGAGGTGTCTAGCAGATTTAAAGTCTTTAAGTAAGCAGGTGAGGTCATCTGCAAAAGCTATACTTTTTAATGATTTATTTCCAAATTCTATTCCTTTTATTTCATTTGTTTGTCTTAATTTGAAGGAATTTATTTAATTTTTTTTTCTTCAGATTCTAAGACAATAACAATTGGTGATGTTGGAATTAAAATCAAGAATCCAAAGTATCCAGAACTTGTTCCTTTAAAATACTGTAAGTTATTTTTTATATGCCCACATTTTCATGTGGACGTATTATGTCGTCGCCCCTGTCCGTCCGGACGTCCGTCCACAATTGTTTGTGGACTCTCTACAGGTCACAATTCTTGTCCGATTTTGATGAAACTTGAAATATAGGTTTATCCCCAAAAGATCTCGGCTGCTTTCGATATTGGCATGTATCGGATCAAAACTTCATGGATTATGGCCCCTGATTGTACGAAAAATCACGTTTTTAGCTTGTGGACCCTATAGAGGTAACAATTTTGAACCGATTTTGATGAAACTTGACATGCATGTTTATAACCCGAAGATCTTGGTTCTTTTCGATATTTGCGCCTATCGGAACGTAATTTCCTGAATTATGGCCCCTGATTGTCCGAAAAATCACCTATTTTAGCTCCTAGTACCTCTGGAGGTCACAATTATTATCCGATTTAAAAATCTGATTATATCACCGTTACACCCTAAGGAAGGTTGAGTTAAAATTTCGGAAAAATCAGACCAAAATTACCATACAAAATGGCCGCCGTTCGTACGCGGATACTGTTAAAAAATGGTATATCAAGATTGTGTGGACCCTGTAGAGATCACAATTTTAATTCCATTTTGATGAAACTTGAAATGCATAGTTATAACCCAAAGATCTTGGTTCCTTTCGATATTTGCGCATATCGGATCGTAACTTCCTGAATTATGGCCCCTGATTATACGCAAAATCGCCTTGGTTTAGCTTGTGGTCCCTCTGGAGGTTACAATAATTATCCAATTTAAAAAATCGTTTGATTATATCACCGTTACACCCTAAGGAAGGTTGAGTTTGAATTTTGGTATATCAAGGTTGTGGACCCTGTAGAGGTCACAATTTTAATTTGATTTTGATGAAACTTGAAATAGTGTTGTGCGGTTTTTAAATTTTCTTTCTGTTTCTGTTTTCGGTTTTTCTGGGGCAAAAAAACTCTGTTTGGGTTTCGGTTTTCGGTTTTCGTTTTTTTTGTTCATTTAAAAACTGTATTATAAATGTACTGATTTATAGTTATCTTATATTATAGCCTACTTGGAAGCCAGAAAAGATATCAAACATATTGATGTAAATTGTAAACAACAGGTTTTTTTTACTGTTAAGATGACTTCAATCTTCAATTATGACTCGTAAATTTATACAAAGTTACTGTAAAAAAAAAAAAGATTTGACAAACTTATTTTAGGTGCACCTTCAAGTTGGATGTGTTTCCGAATTCAGCAGAAATATGTTTTTCACAAAGATTGCATTATATTTAGTAGTGTCCATAGAAATGTACTGTCATCCAATCTTTCGTAGTGAGAAAGCCATGGTGCCTAACTATTGACAAGGGTTGCATACAATTTTGGATTATAAACCTAACCGAATTGAGAAAATAAATAGTCTAGGCTGTCCAGACTTATTAAACTATTAAACCATAGATATCCTATAAGTGTCAGTCTGTTACCATTATTTTGATTACTGATCACAAAGCAGAATTATTTCATATGGTCAAGAAAAGGTAGGCCTATACAAATGATAAAAAACGATTCCAGTGTTGCATTTCACCGCTAGTAACTAACAGAAGACACAAATATTATGAAACGTCAACAACAGTACCACGCACGGCCACTTTCACTTTGCCTTGTTTACATTACAATACAATGCATGGGATGATGAATGTGGATCGAAGAAACTAAACCTAGACCCCGGTTATGGCAAAATGATAGCTCTGAGGGCTAAATTACAATTTAACGGTTTACACTAAGCCCGAGAACGCCCGTGGCATTGTAAATAAATGAACATGTGCTTATGTTATGCACTCATTTTTATGACAGACTCGAACCAACCAATTAACGAGTAGCAACTTCCAATATGGCGTCACTATTCTACCGGAAGTCAGTAGCTATTGACCTATCTAGTCTTTATAGGTTATCTATGTATTAAACACTCTATACATAGGGGGCCTGGTTGATCTAAAATCAAAACAAAAGTGGTGGTTACATCAAAATTTTGGAATTTCTCAAACATTTCCGAAACGAAAAACGGGTAAATTAAAATTTAGGAATTTGGAAAAATAACCGAAACGCATGGTTATTTTTTTGTTTTATCGGTTTGGTTTTCGGTTTATATGTAAAAACCACGGCTATTCGGTTAAACCGAAAAACCGCACATCACTAACTTGAAATGTTTGGGTATTACCAAAAGATCTTGGTTCCTTTCGATATTTGCTCATATCGGATTGTAACTTCCTGAATTATGGCCCCTGATTATACGCTAAATCGCCTTTGTTTAGATTGTGGGCTCTCTGGAGGTCACAATTATTATCCGTTTTGAAAAAACGTTTGATTATATCACTGTTACACCCTAAGGAAGGTTGAGTTCAAATTTCGGGAAAATAGGACTAAAATTACCATACAAAATGGCTGCTGTTTGTACTTGAATTCTGTTAAAAAATGGTATATCAAGGTTGTGGACCCTGTAGAGGTCACAATTTTAATTTGATTTTGATGAAACTTGAAATACATGGTTATAACCCAAAGATTTTGGTTCCTCTTGTTATTTGCAAATAACGGCTCATAACTTCCTGAGTTATGATCCCTCATTGTCCGAAAAATCCCCTAAAGGTCCCTCTGGAGGTCCAGACAAAATCAGACCAGACAAAATGCCGCTGTTTGTGCGCGAATAGTGTAAAAATATGGTATATCAAAGTTGTGGACCCTGTAGAGGTCACAATTTTAATTTCGATTTTGATGAAACTTAAATTGCATGTTTATAACTTAAAGATCTTGATACTTTTTGATATTTGCGCATATCAAATTGTAACTTAATGAATTATGGCCTTTGATTGTAGGAAAAATCACTTTCGGTTTTGCTTGTTCTCTATCCATCTCTCGAAAATGTGGGCGTATCCTGCCTGGCAGTGCCAGCTTACTATCTTTTTAAAGTCTACAGCAGTTAGCCAGTGTATTCCTTCGCTAGTTCTATTCATATACATTGCCTTCAAGGAATAGTTTAATTTTTATAAGCAATATTTTTATTCAGATTTGTATGTGAATAGGGATTGGGGAACAGGCATAGCCTATATTAATCCCCTCTCCCTGGAATAGTTTAATCACTAAGGAAGGAAGTTATTGTTCACACTCTATGTATTAGCAGGGCTTTATTCAATCTGAATAAAACACAGATACTATAATGCACCTTACCTGGGCTAATCGAAGACCGGCATAGGCCATACAGTGTGCTATGAGGGAAATTTTGCCCGTGCAGCAACTGAATTCCAACTCCAAGGGATCTTTTACGTGCACTCCAAGTGGGTTTTTCGACCTATCCAAATGCCTAGGCAGCTGTCCTTGTCAGGCCTTCGTTCTGTATCACTGACAAGGGGAAATCACGCCCTAAACTGGTAGGTAAGGCCACATAAAAAAAATTAGTTGGTGATCGTCCTTTTTTTTCTAAAAATGTGGGAGGGAGGGAGGTTTTTATTTTTTTATTTTTTTTAATGAATATATATAGGCCTATACAGAACAAGCAATTATACTTCAGGAATATTAACCTTTCATGTCAAAACACAACTCATCTGCATATAAAGGATCTCCATTTGCATATATTGTACAGATTAAATATTTAAACTTTAGATATTCCAGCAGGGATTCGATCAGATAATATAATTAAGAGATTTATAACTGAACACTTAGGCCTATAGGTATAGGTAGTGCCGACTGGTTTATTTAATGTTGCAGGATATCAAATGTTACAAAATGTTTCAATTCATATCATGTTTGGATCGATATTCTTTTTAGACATCAACTTTCATAATAATATTGTAGTTTGCGAATAGTAAGATCACCAGAAGAATCTGTAAATAACCCTCCCAAAAAACCCACAACGATTTGCATAACGATTTTTGATTTATGTTACACATAATCTTGGTTTATAACACGAAAACATTTCTCTTTATCTAGAATTACCTCCCTTGTTACTGTTGTCTGCAAACAGTGCCGACCCCCTGCTGCTACTTGGTGCCAGCCTCGCTCTGGTATATCTGGCAAGTGCCGCCAAAATAGATATGCACAAAGCATTGTTCCAGCAGCATTCTAGTCTCAACCGTAGTACTGATAGCACGCTAAGCTTCGTTCTGTGTTTTCTCGTTAACACGCTAAGCTTCTTTCTGTGTTTTCTCGTTACTCGTTATCAACCGTCAACAGTCGTAAATTTACTTGGACAACGTGAATGTCGTGGAGAACGCTACTGAAAGTTCAACTAGTACTAGAAGAAGAAGGACTGCCGTCGAAACGGATACTGTGAACAGTCGGGATATTACAAGTGTCATCAGGGTCGCATCCGAAGAACCATCAAACAATTTAATTTCATTGCCGCCGGGTGCGAATTCGACCGTCGGAGGCCACCAACCAAGCGAGGAAGAAAGTTGGTAAACAAGCGTCCCCAGCCAGAGATGCGCGTCAGCCAGGCGTGACGTATCGACTGCGCATGATCAGATGCCATCTACTTCCGGCATAAACAATATGGAAGCCATGATTATGTCAACACTGAAATTATGCCAGCAGTCTATAGAAACTGTGCGGTGCTTGGCTTCTACATCCAACCAGCCAACTAAAGCCGATTTCAACCTGCAATCTGCTTACGCCGCTCAACAAGCAAATAGTCATGGTACTGCTACAATTTCCTCGACAGTAGACCAACAACAGAATTCAGGTCAGTTCCAATTCGGATTTCAACCACCATCTGCTATGTTATTACCTAGTCAGAGTGGCATTCTTGCATCTTCCATCTCAATAACTGATATGGTCCATCCTGAAGTCCGCCAGCAGATCTTGTCAGGAAAAGACGTAAATTTAAACATCTTACTTATGCCAAACTTTGAACCATCTAAGCGCCCTTCAAAGGAGTTGGATGAACGTCTATCCTGAAACCTATCACTAGACAAGTTTATCGTGGCTTTTGGTCGTTTCAAAAGGATAATGGTTGCAGGGTTCGCTAATAGATCGCAGGAGCTGGATGACTATATGGCGCACATAATAGAAACAGCTAACATATGGCCTGAAAAATTCTATGAATACCACAAACTTTTTAGTGCTAAATGTGCCACCGTTCTCTACCAGCGTAACCAAATTATTGACTGGTCATATGGGGACCCAGGCCTGCGTCAACATGGTGCGCAGGATCCAGAGTCAAGAATTGTGACACATGCAGATCCACAGCTCATGTTTCAGCTATGTGTCCTGTGGCCTCGAGGTACGACAGAGGGAAACGCCTCACCGCACCTACCAACCGTACAGCCGATGTCCTTGGCCGAGAGATAATTTATACCAATGGCAAGCAAATTTGTAATAATTTCAACAGTCTCAAAGGGTGCTCCCGTTACAATTGTGGTTTTGGTCACACTTGTAAAATCTGCAAGTCACCAGCACATGGCCGTAGCACTTGCTCTCAAAAAGCAGCCGACACAAATCAGAAAGCAGAACGAGCAGATTTTTCAAACAAACGCCCACATAGAAACCCATGACTAATTAGATCCACACATAGTAATCATCCCAGTTTTCCACAATACGCTTCCACTCCAATCGACATCGCAGCCCTAGAGAAAGAACTTCAAAATCATCCGGATCAAAAGTTTGTGAAAATGCTATGTGACGGCCTTGCTCAAGGTTTCGACACTATGGTGTCTCATTCGGATCTCCCAACTTACGAATGTAAAAATTCGCTTTCTGCCAGGAACAATCCTATCAAGGTGAATGAACTCTTGCAGGAGGAGGTTAGTAAAGGTTTTTTGTATGGACCCTTCGATGTGCCCCCTTTTTCAACCTATAGGGACAGCCCACTTGGTGTTGCCACTCACAAGTATTCAGGCAAAAAACGCCTAATTATAGATTTATCATCTCCTCATAATAAACCTGATCACTCTAGCATCAATGACTTAATGGACAAGGACTCTTGCTCCTTATCATATGTTACAATTGATGATGCTACAGAACTTATCAAAACATTGGGCCGTAACAGTATTTTGTGCAAAGTCGATATAGCAGACGCTTTTAAACAAATCCCTATAAACCCAAACCAATGGCATTTGTTTTGTGTTAAGTGGAATAACCTGTATTACCATTACGTTCGTTTGCCTTTCGGTTCAAGATCCAGTCCTAGACTCTTCGACAATCTATCGCAAGCCGTCTGCTGGATCGCCTCCAACAACTACGGAATCAAAAACATTCTTCACCTGTTAGACGATTTTCTGACAGTTGATGAACCCCTCGCTGACGGTAATAGAAGCATGGCATTACTGACTCTGGTTTTCAACAAACTCAAAATCCCACTATCAAAAAAGAAAACAGTTGGTCCTGTCTGTGTTTTGGAATATCTAGGCATCATCTTAGACTCTAGCAAACTGGAAGCTCGACTTCCTCGAGACAAAGTCGAACGTATTATAACTTTTATTCAACAAGTACTTCGTAAGACGTCTTGTACCCGTAAAGATTTGGAACAACTTTTAGGACATTTAAACTTTGTTATGCGAGTGATTCTACCAGGCCGTGTTTTTGTATCCTATTTATACAGACTTATGACCTCTGTTAAAGAAAGCTATTTTCATGTACACTTGTCCAGAGACTGTAGGGACGATTTGTCAATGTGGCTAAATTTCCTTCAAAATTGGAATGGCATTTCTCTGTTCTATGAGCCTCACATTACAAGTGCTCCAGACTTTAATCTATTTACGGATGCGTCATCTACCAAAGGATTCGGAGGCTATTAACAAGGAAAATGGTTTTCCGAACAGTGGCCCACTAATCTACCAGATAAAGCAGACTTTTCTCTTTCAATGGCTTTTTTAGAACTGTACCCTATCGTTGTGGCAGCTGTGCTATGGGGTCATAACTGGAAACGTAAGCGAATCAAGTTTTACTGTGATAATCAGGCCACTGTGCATATTATTAGCAAAGGTAGATCAAAAGAGCCAGTAATTATGAAACTGATGAAAACATTAATTATGTGTGCAGCAAACAACAACTTTGCCATTTACAGTGAATTTCTTCCAGGCCAATCAAACTCTATAGCAGATTCTTTGTCTCGTTTTCAGATGTCCCGCTTTCGACGTCTGGCCCCAGAAGCCGACCTGGTTCCTACACCGTGTCCCCCAGTGGATCAACTTATTTGGATTCGAAAGTAGACAGCTTATGGAATCATGCGATCTCCGACAGTACTCAGCGTCAATACAGCACAGGAACTAACACTTATTTTCGTTTTTTGCATCTTCATGGTTCAAACTGGAAAACCGACCAAATGCCCCCAGTGGATGAACATTTGTTAATGAAGTTCTGTGCTTACTGTGAAGACCTAAAACTGCGTTACACAACAATCAAACTGTATCTGTGCGGTGTGCGCTTCCATTACCTTAGACACTGGGGATTTAGCCCTCTAGAAAAATCAAACGGTCAAACTTTACCATGCCTACATGCAATTTTAACAGGCATCAAAAAGAAACAATTGTGTAATGTGCGACGTACTCGCCTGCCAATAACTGCAGACATTGTCCGGAACATGTGCAACCTGCTTGATTCTGGTGTTTTTTGCATGTTTGTTAATACAATGTTACACTCAGCTTTTCTTATCGCCTTTTTTGGCTTTTTGCGCTGTGGCGAATTTACATGTTATAATTTGTTTAATCCGAATGTTAATTTATGTTCTGAAGATGTCTTAGTGTTAGAAGACAGACTGGAACTGACTCTCAAAAAATCCAAAACCGACCCTTTCAGACAGGGTGTCACAATTCAGATATTTAGTAATGGCACTGCTATCTGCCCTGTAGCTTCTTGTAAAAGATATCTTAAATTAAAGTCTGCACGCTTCGGCCACCATAATAGGCAAGCATTTTTCATTACAGAAGATAACACACCTGTTTCTAGAACTTACTTCATTACTCATGTCAAAACCTTGCTTGAAAAATTAGGTCTAGATTCAACGCTGTATAACGGTCACTCGTTCAGACTCGGATCGGCAACTTCAGGTCACCTAGCACGTTTAGAAGACCATTTAATCAAGTCTCTCGGTAGGTGGTCTTCAGATTGCTATACTCGCTACATTCATACCTCCTCAATTGTTCTTAAGCAAGCACAAAATCAATTGTGTAACACAGCCTTTGTCTAGTTTGTACAGTACCTTATGAATATCGTTATTATTATGTATAGTTAGTCATTTTAAACTTCACACAATTTAATTTTGTATAGGCAGACACAGCAGATGAGGGTTTCCATTACTTTTATTTTATATTTCCAATCACTACTATTTTTGTTCACAACTTGGGGACTACAGCCGTGCATTGTACAAATATCACACCTGTATCTGGGAATTTCCTAACCAGTTCAGTCTAGCAAATACACCTTTTAACTAAACTGGTAAATCAATATCCCCAAGCTGTTTTGCCTTGGGAAGGAAGGCTATTAATAGAATGTATCTTTTATACATTTCTACAACTTCCGCATTGTTATTTCCAGGTATTATATAATACACTGATAAGGTTATGTTTTATTTGTTACTTTTATTATGTATTATGTGTGTGATGTATTGCATAATCAATTTTGTTTGTATTATTTTGCATTTCGAGCTGGAAGTCCCCTTGAGCCAAAATAAATAGCAAACTTAAAAGTTGTTGTTTGAGTATTTATAAATTCTTGATTTATGTTACACATAATCTTGGTTTATAACACGAAAACATTTCTCTTTATCTAGAATTACCTCCCTTGTTACTGTTGTCTGCAAACAGTGCCGACCCCCTGCTGCTACTTGGTGCCAGCCTCGCTCTGGTATATCTGGCAAGTGCCGCCAAAATAGATATGCACAAAGCATTGTTCCAGCAGCATTCTAGTCTCAACCGTAGTACTGATAGCACGCTAAGCTTCGTTCTGTGTTTTCTCGTTACCGCCACCACCCCTCCACTCTCCTGTTGTCTGCTTATGCCTTAGGGGACTTTTGTACATTATTTTACTTGTTTGTTACCTATAAATTGCCTGTATTATTTTATTGAAGTTATGATATGCTAGTCATTGCCTTAATAGATTTATGTATATATGTTTTTACTGGTCAGACTCCATTGGTATTTAAGTGCTGAGTCTCTGCACCATTCACACCCTGTGTACACATGGTCGCTCAGTGTTTTGGCACTAATTACTTTCCCATGTTGCAGGGTTTGTTTCTCTTCGCTACATTCACATTCATTTTCCCTTGTACACATGGTTGCCTTGTGCCTTCGGTGCCATTTACTTCCCCATGTTGCAAGGTTGCAGTGATTATTTTTACCTATGAATTTTCCCATGTACTCATGGTTTCTCCAGGTTACATACACATTAATTTTCCCTTGTACACATGGTTGCCTTGTGCCTTTGGGTACTATCTACTTTCCCATGTTGCAAGGTTGCAGTGTTCGCCTTTTACCTACTTATTTTTTTTTCCAGAACGTAGGGAATTTCCTAACCAGTTCAGTCTAGCAAATACACCTTTTAACTAAACTGGTAAATCAATATCCCCAAGCTGTTTTGCCTTGGGAAGGAAGGCTATTAATAGAATGTATCTTTTATACATTTCTACAACTTCTGCATTGTTATTTCCAGGTATTATATAATACACTGATAAGGTTATGTTTTATTTGTTACTTTTATTATGTATTATGTGTGTGATGTATTGCATAATCAATTTTGTTTGTATTATTTTGCATTTCAAGCTGGAAGTCCCCTTGAGCCAAAATAAATAGTAAACTTAAAAGTTGTTGTTTGAGTATTTATAAACTAACGATCACTAATAATTGGTTGATTTAGTCATTCATGACTCCTATGTCATTCCGAAAATCTGTTGTTACATTTATTCGAGAGACTGTTCCATGTAATTCAGAATCGGCAAGACCTATTCCCATCAAAATATTATATAGTTCCAGGTTGTATTGTATTCCAAGTATTGTATTTGGTGTTGTACGAAAGCGAACGAAAATGTCAGCCATTGCTGCCGTTAACAGGTCACAATTTGTTAAATGTCATTCAGTCCCACGCATATTAAGAGTATCAGAACACGTGACAATTATTATATCCACTCGTTTCATTAGAAATTTCGTAGCCTGGCTACTATTTGGAACTTTTAGCATTGGTTTCAAACATCGTAATAGGGTAAATTTTGAAAATAAAAAATATAAAAAAATTCTAGTTGGCTAGAATTTTCTGGGCGGGCGAGGATGATCACCAACTATTTTTTTTTATGTTGCCTAATGTCAGAAAGATTTTTTTTTTCAATGGATATTTTGATGATTTTTTAATTTTATTTTTATTGTTACAGTACCAAAAGATGTACCTCAAGGGATATTAAGACATTTAAGATGGATAATGCAAAAGGTACTTTGATAAAATGCACACATGTATCAATAAATATCTGTGTGGAACATTTGTATTCTTTGGTTATGTTACTGTAATTAATTTCAGCCTCAAACAATCGCTCTATGATATGTTTTTTCTAATTCTTTCTTTGATATTACTCGCCGTTAAAGGCACATTATTCAAGACTTAAAGGCAAATATAGTTTTTCTGAATACATAACTGATTGGTCCAAAAGTTATGTCAATCTAAAGTTGCTATTGGTTTCATGCCGGATGCCGCCATCTTTGATTTCTACCTTCCTTGGCTCAGGTTACTTGAACATTCAGTACTGCCAGATAAGTAAATACGTTGAAGCACATCACACATACAGATAAACTGATTCCTTTTTGATTTTTGCCATTAGTTATAGAAGCTTAAGAAAGAATTATAACATCCATATTAATCGTACCGATATGAAATTATTAATGACGTTGCCAAGTCCCAATGTCTTTACAATCACGTAGTTTAAAGGAGCTAAATCGCTAACATTTGGGACCTAGGAATTGACAGAAGTGGGTCACAACGCATATGATACTGTAATATGAATGTATATAAACTGATTTACATTCATTGTTTTCCGTTTTTACTCCAATTTCTGTTCAAATCAGTTATATTCCACGAATAAAGCCAGCAGTCTCAATTGAATTGAAATTTCTTGTCTCTGGTTATTTCAGTCTACATATATTAAAATCAGTCAAAGATTTGTAATGCAATTGTCAAAAATTTGTAATGCAATTGTCAAAAATTTGTAATGCAATTGTCAAAAATTTGTAATGCAAACAAATTATTTGCATTTCTCTTGATATTTTCAGGATTTATTAGGACAGGATGTGTTTTTGATTGGTCCACCAGGACCATTCCGCCGCCAGGTGGCTCTCATGTATTTGGTAAATATTACAAATTCAGTATATGTAAAATTCCTGTCTTCAGTATTTTGATTTTCATTCGTCCAAATCTTAATTTTAAAAAATCTGAATTTTGCAGTGAATTTTTGTAATTTAAATTGCGATTTTTACTGCTACCTGGCAATAGCTTGGTTTCTACATGCATCAGGGTAAAAACTATACTTTATACATAGCATAGATGAAATTTGGACCATTCCGCCGCCAGGTGGCTCTCATGTATTTGGTAAATATTAAAAATTCAGTATATGTAAAATTCCTGTCTTCAGTATTTTGATTTTCATTCGTCCAAATCTTAATTTTTAAAAAATCTGAATTTTGCAGTGAATTTTTGTAATTTAAATTGCGATTTTTACTGCTACCTGGCAATAGCTTGGTTTCTACATGCATCAGGGTAAAAACTATACTTTATACATAGCATAGATGAAATTTGGTCACTGTGTCTTGATAATTGGTTATTCTAATTTGAACCACCTTTAATTTCAATATTTTGATTAAAACTTTCAGACCTGAACCTTGGTCAGTCAATACCCGAGGCCTACAAAATCATAATACAATTTGAACAAAACAGGTTTATTTTAATTAGAGATATGTTGATGTGACAATAAATACCATACTATATTAATGGTTTTTTTTACAGGAATTGACAGGTCGAGAAGCTGAATATGTCTCCTTGTCAAGAGATACAACTGAATCGGATCTGAAACAAAGAAGGGAGATAACTGGGGGAAGTGCTTTCTACATAGATCAAGTAAGCATATTTTCAATACATCAGTTTGATTTTATCTGCGATAAAGTCCAATGTATTAGTTAATTGTAAAACAATGTAATTAAAGTTATATCCTTTGTATACGCCCACATTTTCTTGTAAGATCCCCTGTTCGTCAGGATGTCCATCCACAATTAGTTTGTGGACACTCTACAGGTTACAATTTTTATCCAATTCGATACTGGCACGTATTCGACCATAACTTCAGGGATTATGGCCCCTGATTGTACGAAAAATCATGTTTAGCTTGTGGACCCTCTTAAGGTCACAATTTTTATCCGATTTATTTATATCTCGAAGACATCAGTTCCTTTTATACTTTAACACGTTGGCTGCCGACCCTAGTTTGAAGTGTGCGTAACACGCCGACCATTTCCGGTATTAACTCATATGCCAGCATACGACTTGTAGTGCGGGACTTGCTAATTGTCATTTTTACCGGATGTTCTTTTTCAGTGCCGAATCATAAACTACGGTCCATCACCATTGCCATGAATTTATATTATTATACCAAGTCAATACTTTTTACTACGAGTATACTCGTAGCGGCACAGGCGCGATAACCATGACTACGAGTATATCCGTAGTCGGCAGTCAACGTGTTAACTTCCTGGATTATGGCCCCTGATTGTACGAAAAATCAATGTTGTTTTTTTAGCTTGTGCTCTATCCATCTCTTGCAAAATGTGAATGTATCTTGTATGGCGACTACTGGTTTCATTTTCCTTTATATTGTTCGATTTTTTATACTAAATAATAATCTGATCTAACAATCATTTAGAACAGCTGTTATCAGCTGCTTTATACACAACATTTGTGAGTTTATACATTACTCTTATTGTTAGCGTAGATATAAACCATCGTACTGATTGTTTGAAGCCAAGCCTTACTGCTCCATATTTAGCTTAAATCAAAATATGGCTGAACCGTTCTAATCTACTTAATGTCGGAGATATCTGGTGATATCGAGAGTTGATTATGGTCTTGTCATTTTAATAAATGTCGAATTAATAGTTTGTGTAACACTTCAGGCCTATAGAAAGACCTGCAATAGGCAGATTTAGCTCTTGCGTAATGTATGTTTAAGTAAAATTGGGTCTGGTACATATTATAGATATTTAAATAATTTACTGGTGTTTGGGTGTTAAGTGGAGGACCCAAAGAAAATTGATGGTGTTAGTTGGCGACACTACTCACTAGGAATCTGGTATCCTTTAACTTGGTCATTTTGCCTTTTAAATTCGATGAACACCCTTTAATTTCAAATTACCCTGTGATAATTGATAAAACCTTTTAAAAAAATCAAAAATCGTTTAATTACTACTATGGCTTAATTTAATGGTACACCGTTTAATTTCTCTGAGAGGGGTTTAGAAAAGGACGACCCGTTCAATTATCTAAAGCATTTAATTACTAGCCGAGCCCTTAATTACCAGAGATCAGTGTATAAATTAACACCATTTAATTTAGTGACAGTGCTTTAAATATTAGACGAAGCGTTTAATTTTCCTGCGAGTCGTTTTCCGATCGGTTAATTTTGATTACGATTATTTACGTATGAAGAACGAATAAAAAATGTAAGTTAAAAAATAAATGCATGCCACCTTACTGTGTTTGTAGTATTAATATCCATTATCCATTAAAAAAAAAAATGATTCCATCATTGACAATACATCAAAAATCGGTAAATCCCGTCCAATGTTATTATACCAGTCCAATGTTATTATTATACCATTGGAAATCGACAAAGCACATCCCACATACCCGTAATGTATTCTCTATAAATCACAAATGGTCGTAGTATTATTATCCATTAAATGAATAATTATTCCACCATTGACATATATACATCAAAAATCGGTATACCATTTGAAATCGGTACGCAACGTATCCCACATATCGGTAATTAAAAGATAAATGCATGCCACCTTACCGTGTTCGTAGTATTAATATCCATTATCCATTAAAAAAAAAATGATTCCATCATTGACAATACATCAAAAATCGGTAAATCCCGTCCAATGTTATTATACCAGCCCAATGTTATTATTATACCATTGGAAATCGACAAAGCACATCCCACATACCGGTAATGTATTCTCTATAAATCACAAATGGTCGTAGTATTATTATCAATTAAAAAAATAATTATTCCACCATTGACATATATACATCAAAAATCGGTATACCTTTTGAAATCGGTACGGCACGTATCCCACATATCGGTAATGTATTTTTTTTAAAATCACGAATGAACGAATGGTTGTAGTATTATTATCCATAATGCATTAAAAAAATAATGATTCCACCATTGACAAATACATCAAAAATCTATAAATCCCGTCCAATGTTTTTATACCATTTCATTGCATTGGAAATCGGTATAACACGTGTAACTCACTATGTACATGTGGATCGCACTAGTGGCAGTGTCATAATCTCGCGAGACCTTTTCAGTGGCGCCAAAAAAAGGCGCTATCTGTCAACCTCTATAGACAAGCTGTCTATCGAAATGGCTTCAAAAGATATCAAAAGGAATTAGGATTTAATAATTCAATGAGCACTGCATTGATAATACGTAATCACTTTGACAAGCTGTCCAGACATGTCTATCAGAATGGCTTCAAGCGATATCAAAAGGAATTAGGATTCAATTCAATGAGCACTGCCTTGATATGATGTAATCACTTTGATAAATCAACATTTACACTCTTTATATATGTACTCGTATTGTGTTAAAAAATAATGTATGTTGATGAGGCCGGAAAAAGAGAAGGGTTTATAAATAAAACAGAACACATTCTTAGCTATGATAGATGCTCCAAAATCCTAAACTTAATGAGAAAATTAACGGGCAGTACGTGGGGCGCCAATAGAGTTACACTAATGATGGTATATCGTGCTCTAATACATTCTGCATTGGACTACGGCTCTTTGGCCTTCATGAACTGCGCGCCAAAACTCTTCAGCAAGCTTGACACCATCCAATACAAAGCTCTGTGTATTGCGACTGGCGTAGGGCTCGGGACTAGGCGAGAGGCACTACTACAAGAAGTCGGGGAGTTGCCCCTATCCCTAAGAAGAAAAGAACTGGCGACAAGGTATTGGATCAAGATATCACAACTAGGTGAAAGATCCCCAACATTTGTCAGTCTACAAAAGACAAAAGATGTAAGAGATCCCAAAAAGAAAACCTTCAGCCAGGGTATCAGGGAAACGATCAAGGAACTACGACTGGGGGGGCTCGTGATAAATAAACAAGACCCCCCAGTTGTCGCCCCTTGGACGCTCCCTATACCACTGGTCAATCTAGATCTACTACAGAAAACCGAAAAGAAAAATAACCCCAGTGCTGCACGTGCTTTCTCTCTAGAACACTTGGAAGACAACTGGCCGTCTGATGACTGGGACCATGTGTACACGGATCGCTCACACAATCCTGAAAGGGGCACCAACTCGTTTGGAATATACCTGCCGAACGGGGAACAGGGAATAAGCAGGAAACTGCCCAATAACTGTTCGGTGTACACTGCAGAGCTTGTTGCCATTCGTGACGCCATATCATGGATCTCCCATCAAAAGACCGGCAAGTTCGTCATTCCAAGCGTTTCTCTGAGCAGTCTGATTTCAAACCAAAATGACAACTCGGAATCAAGACCAGAAGTCATTTTGGAAATCAGGCAGCTATATCAGAGGGTCTTAGAGAAGGGAAGCAAATTAGAGCTCGTGTTGATTCCATCACATGTCAACATTAGAGGAAACGAGGAGGCAGATTGACTCGCCAACGAGGGTCTCAAGGACACAGCTACACCCCGCCTCATAGACTACAGCACCACGGAAATCTACAGTATGGTGAAAAGACAGGTCAATTCAATCTGGGAATTAAATCTCGTTGAACTTGACACATACAGATTCCGACTGGATGACGAGATCTACACCAAGACAGAAGAGTGTACCACCAACCATGTCTTGGTAGACTGCGAGGTTTTCAAGGAGGAGAGAAGGTAACTAGTAAGAACAATGGAGACCAACAACATACCATTCAACACTAAGAACCTACTCTTCCCTAGACCAGATCTGAAACTACAAAAGTTTCGAAGAAATCCACACCCTAATGGACACAGTTGGACTAATTAGATTAGTGAAATAAGAAAGGGTCACGGCTAGATAAATTCTCCTTACAACGTAGGATGGTTGAGTAAAAACGTCTTCACGAAAGAAGCCCAACCATCCTATACATTTATTTTTATCCTTTTTTTATTTTTTCTACTTATTTTTTATCTTAACTTATTTATTTATACGACGTAGGGTGGCTAAGTAAAAACGTCCTCTCGAAGGAAGCCCAACCACCTTACAACTTTATTTTAATTTATTCATTTTACTTTATCTTTACTTTACTTTTACTTTAATTTATTTTATTTTTATTTATTACCTTTAATTTATTTAACTAATAAATTTTAATTTATTCATTTTACTTTATCTTTACTTTACTTTTACTTTTACTTTAATTTACTTTATTTATTTAAAGAGAACGAGATTTATACAAATAACAAGTCTTGCTAATATGATAGAAATTGAGTTTATTAACATAGATAATATCAATTAATGTGGAATTTTGTGGCCGCGGTCTATCTTCATGAGGTTTGAGGGTAAAATGTATAAGATTATCTAGGTTTAACCATAGTATAACCAGAGTACCCAAATTGTAGAAAATGTTCATGAATTCTCACTGGTTAAACCAAGTTAAGAAATGAACCAAATCTCTACGACCTCTTCAGAGAATATAGAATTCCGCCACAAGCAAATTAACCACAGTGAATTTGTCCCCCAATTCTATCAAAATTCGTGTTACCCACCACGGGCATGAAACCGTAAACACACCTTACCACGTGTTCAAATATACTAAAAATTCATAAAGCCCACCGTACCACGGGCATGAAACCGTGAGCACACCATACCACGTGCTCAACTATACGAACTTCAAGTTCATAAAACCCACCGAACCACGAGTATAACACTGAGTGCACACCGTACCACGTGCACACAGCATAATTAAAACAGCACACCGTACCACGGGCAAGAAAACGTGAGCACACCAACCACGTGCTCAACAATATGTACATAAAGCCCACCATACCACAGGCATAACACCGTGCGTGCACACCATACCACGTGCACGCAACGTATGAACATAAGTTTTAGACAGCCAACCGAAACGTCAACACGATTTAAAATTACCAACCTGCTGTTTAATCTTCTTTGAGATCGACAGCCGCGTTATATTTTACAGAGGTGGGGTGGACTGTAAAAGTATTTATAGCCTGTATGAAACTTGCAATCAAGCGATCATTGCCAGAATTCGTCAAGTGAATACCATCGCCTCGGAAAAAGTGTGGAGTGAAACGTGTGATACTGTGAGATATAATATGACCAGGGGGGTTATTAACTATGGCTCTACGGCCTTCACGATTAATCCTCTTTCGTTTAATGTCCAAAGCTCTAAGAGCATGATTTACCTCTTCCTCACTTAAATTGCAAGTTTTATCGTTAACTCCCCGCCACATGAACCGAGGGAGTATATCCGACCATATTAAAGAAGTTTGAGGGAATATATCCCTCAAGTAAGCCACATTCTTTGCTATTGAATTGTTCAAATCAAAAATAGACTTATCAGTTAAATCGTTCCCTCCTAAATGTATTATAAGCATATTAGGAGGTCGCTTAGCTTTTAGCATCATAAACTGTATGTTGGGTAATAGCCCAGCCCAGACCCCACCTCTTTCTCCCTTCATCTGCCATGTTTCCTGCAGCACACCAGTAGCTTCGGCTCTGTGTTTAGCCCAGAAAATAATGGAACTTCCCACAAACCAAACAGTTTTACATGTATCTACAATTATAAATATGGCACGTTATACCTACACTATAAATTAAAATTACAAGCGAATATAATTTTTATACGCGCTGGATTTCCACCTGCCCATTCTCATGATATCCTCCTCCTTGTAACCGCATTTAGCAAGATCTGTTGCCCTACCTATCCTAAATGAATGCGATTTGAATCGACATGATGTAAGATCCAAAGATTTAGTTGCTTTGAATAGAATTGCACAAAATTGACTTCTAGTTAATGGTTTCTGATCAGCGTGAGAAAAGTAATATTGAGCTTCTTGAGATCTCATTCGATCAAAAGAGATGATAGCTCTAACGGGGCACGTAGAGTGATTCAACGCTGGTATACGTAAAGTAGTCGGTGGCCCTGACTGATTGGTTTTTGATGATGTTATTCTGATCAGCAAACTACGTTCAATACCAATTCCCTCGATAGTGACATCGCCTTGACAAAGAGGGCGATCAGCATATTATGTCGGATCGGAATACACCAACTCGCCAATACGCATTAAACCATAATAAGCCAACTTAAATGCAGATTCAAACAAAGTTGCCTCAAAGGAATTATAACAAATAGAAGGTAAAATCGAACAAATAGCTCCTAAAATATTTAGTGTTAATGGTGCCCTTATATCCTTAGTGACTCGTTGTCTTCTATAACCAACTAAAATCTTTTTAACCAAAAAATGTGATGTGTAATCACTAAAGTTCTGAATTTTGTTGAAAAAACTGATTGCCGACAAGTAAGACGTAATTGTTGCCGGAGCATAACCCTGATAGAAGCATGAGGAGATATAACATATTAAATCCTGCAATGACGCCTCAGACAATGATTTTTCTTTACGGAATTTATTAAAATGTGTGATAGCTTGCAGATATAGTATTCTGGTGTTAGGAGCCAAGCTTGATTCAAGTAACTTTAATGTGGTTCGCTGAATATCCGGAAAACATGGTTGGGTACTAGACTGGGTTCTAGCTGTGCGTCTGGTGCCAACATACGAAATCGATCCATCTGAAAACGAGAGAGACTGTCTGCAATACCGTTATGAATGCCATCAACGTGCTCAGCTCTGATGATTATGTTATTTGACAAACAAATTAGTGTTATTTCGCGCACAAGTTTCATAACCTGTTCGGATTTTGATGTCATGGAATTGAGAATTTGTACAACTGCTTTGTTATCCGAGTGGAAAATAATCTTTTTATTTCTAAAATTAGGAGTCCAAATGAAAAATGATACAAAAATTGGGAATAATTCAAGTAGCGTTATGTCATCTAACAGACCAATCGCTTCCCACGTTCGTGGCCATGCAATGTTAAACCACTGCCTGTTAAAGTATGCACCACAACCTAAATCTTTCTGTGCCGAACTATCCGTAAATAGGTGCAATTGTGCGGCCGTCGACCAAAAACGATCATGAAATAAGGAAATACCATTATAACCCGACAAGAACGTTTGCCACATCCTTAGATCGCTTTTTATACCAGTTTTTAGTCGAATGTGATGATGAGGCTTTGATAATCCGCATGTCGAGTCGATCAATCTCCGACAAAATGGACGGCCAGGGACAATTACTCGACACACAAAATTAAGCGAGCCTATCAACGACTGCACCTGTTTAAGAGTGCACTTGTTACACCTTAGCATTGATTCGATTTTTTCCAAAATATCATGAATCTTATCATGAGGAATGCTTAGTGTCATATTAAGCGTATCAATATGGATGCCCAAAAAAGTTAAAGTTGATACCGGACCAACAGTTTTTTCGTCGGCAATCGGAACACCTAAACTTGTAAGACACTCCTTGAAAGTGTTCATCAATAATGTGCACTCATTAGAATGTGGAGAACCCCCAAACATAAAGTCGTCAAGATAATGTAGCAATTGATCACTGCCAGCTTCGGAACGAACACAATATTCTAAAAATCTAGCAAATTTTTCAAATGTTGAACAACTTATAGAACAACCAAATGGCATACATTTGTCAAAATAATACAAATTGTTAAAAGTAAAACCTAGCTGATCAAAATCTTGCCTACGAACTGGAAGTAGTCTAAATGCACTTTTAATGTCCGATTTACCCAAAAGACAACCCCTCCCTAATGATTGCACCATGCCTATTGCTTTATCGAAAGGCGTATATTTTACAGAAGCCATTTCCGGGCTAATAAAATCATTAACTGACTGACCAGCTGGATACGAAAGATGGTGAATCAGACGAAATTGACCAGCTTCCTTTTTTGGTACTAAACCAATGGGCGATAATCTTAAAGTGTGAATAGGTCGCTCACTAAAAGGCCCCTCAATTCTCCCGGCAGCTAACTCAGCTTTTATTTTTTCCTGAACCACATCAGGATTTTCTAAAGCTGATTTCAAATTCTTAACATCTGAAGGTTCACGTGGCCCAGTATAATGGAGAGGAAAACCATCAGAAAACCCCTGCAATATATCCCCCGCCTCTAGTCTATTCGGATAATTATTTAACTTAAACCGTAGATGGTCAATGTTGATTGGAGACTTAGCAAGTGAAAAAGAAAAACAACTGGGATTATCTAACGAATCCACAGAACTTTGAAACAAGTTATAACAAGAACTTGAACGAACGAAACCACCAGAAGAACTAATATCTGGACGACTTTCCCCTACGAAATGAACCCCGCTGAAAACCCCTATTTGCTGTTTGATTGAATTGTTTATTTGTTGACCTGGGATCCTGAAAATCAAATCCAGTTTCACGATTATCAACAGCTGTGGTTTGCTTCATACAACTGCTCCTACCATGACCATGGAACCCGCAATTCCCACAATAGTGTTGATATTTACATGGATTATATGAACAATAACCCTGTTTATTAAAGTCAAAACAGAAAAGGTTTATTGCTTTCTTTCTGTTTATAGCTAATTTGTGCACCGAACTCCGAATGATTCTTTGGCCTAGTTACCATGAGGCGCATCCAGAGATCTGGGTTTATTCTTGACCAAGACTCACAAGTATGACTTTGTTGCCTCAATCGAAATTGCTCATCGTACGAGCGCCACGCCGCAACAGGATACCTCGTGGAAGCTTCTCTTATTACGGACATATACTGCAATAACTCCCCTATTCTTTCAGGAAATTTCTCCCAATAAATTCTGGCAAAAATTATGAACGCATTTGTCCATCGATCAATGTCCAAAATCTTCTCCGTGGGCTTCGGCTTAGTAACAATGGCTCCTTTTTCCAAGTGAAGGACCGTTGTCAAGTTATCTTGATACTCAGTGCCCACCTTGAGTAAATGTGCTAAATTTATGTATTGACACGACCAAATTTTATTCCGTATTGCAATGGGTACGTGTAAATAGAGCGAATCGTCCGCCGCAGATATTACACGTGGCGACTCTTCCAACTCATGCGTTAAACTCTGACTCTGTGCCAACAACTTTAGCCTGCTCTGACTCGGCTCCTATTGGACAGTCATTAGACAAGTCAATAATCCTAGGATTATTAGGCCTAGCAACATAATGGTAATTGTCATTGTTTAGAACGGAAAGGCCCTGTTTTTGGTTCCCCTGTTTTTGAGTTGGAGCAAGATTCGACTGACTCTGTGTCTGGTAATTAGGCCTAGGCCCATTTGCGTTTGAGGCTATAGTACTCTGAAAGAAATTTGTTGACCTTAATGCCTGCTCAAAATCTACAAAACCGTACTCACCCGGAGTTTGTTGTGTCTCATTGTTTGTCAGCCTGCCTCCAGTGGCTTGATAACCAGAACAGGATGGCAAATTTTGTTGCACGTCCGTAGGCCTATCACCGGACTCTAAGGCATCTTCCGGGAGCGGAGGGCATAGTTGTACATATTCAATATCTACTGATGACTTGGCCTTAGACGGTCTGCCGACAGGCCTTTTTCCTTTCTTCGATATTTTCCCGGTATCCATCTGCTTATCTCGCAAAGCAGGTCTCTTTGACATATTGGAAATTAGAGATTTATGTCGGATGGTTTCAAACAATAGACGATTAAATTACGATAGAAAATTGATAAAAATTGATGCGTTAAATTAAGCGAAATTTTGGCAGCGTCTTCTTAAAATCGATTGGAGTGAAAGTGAGGCTGGGCGGAAGTCGTCTGTTTTTCGTCACAGTCAACGCGTGAACTACGTCATTTATTTACCAAATACGGTCATGCCACGTGACGTGCTATTGTCCAAATATAGTAAATCCGACGGTATAATCACGTGATTGGTCACGTGATCGATCACGTGACCAAACGGAATCCCGTTCCTGAAATAAACACAACTATGGGCTAAACCATAGTTGATATTATTACCTTTAATTTATTTAACTACAACTTTATTATACTCTCTTTATTTATTTAATTTTATATTAGTTTAATTTACTACTAACATCTACTAAACTGGCGGGATAGTGGAGTAAGAGGGAGTCATGATTAGTGCTGATATCAAGTATCGATGCATCGCCGATGCATCGATTCGGCTGACACCGATGCGATTCTCGGCCCTTTTTTGTATTATCGATCCATCGGCAAAAAAAAATCTAAGTTCCTTTTTGTGTCCGAGGATTCTGAGGGAGTTCACAAATTTGTCCACAAGAAAAGAACAAAACGTTTTTCTGTGTTTTTTTTATAATTAAAAATAAAACAATAGACGTGTAATAGAACAAATCAATGAATCCCGCACGTTGTTACGCTATAAGCTTCCATTATGTCGCCATTATCCAGTGACTACCAAAATTCTCATTGCTGGTTACTTCCCCTGCCCCTGGCAATCATGTTCCTCAACTTCACGGTTCATTTAAATCCCAAATCTATGTCCCAAATATATGGTCTTATGGCCAAACAAACGAACGATGTCCGGAGGATAATATTTTCTTGGTCGGGTTTTAACACTTGAATAGTATTAAAACGATTTCATCTTATTTTGTTTCACGGGCAATCGAGAAAGACTTCATAAATCCCGGCTATTTATACGGCCAACAGTCAACACGCCTCATTCATTTAAATGAATCGACATTTCTATAATATTGATAATATAGGGAAATCTGTGTTTCTTTCGGAAATACTAGATTATTTCTGTAATTATTGAATAACAAAATGTCGGCAAAAAATTCCCGGTGCATCGATGCGAGTATCGATGTTTGCACCCGATGCATCGATGCGTAAAATTTTACTTGATATCAGCACTAGTCATGATCAGACGGGCTCGGCATCTAAACACTATTCTGCCAAAACAAATACCAGTGGGATAGTGGAGTAAGGGGAGGCCACGAGAAGACAGGCCTGGTACCTAAACACAAATCCCACCAAGATGACATCTACCAATCCAGAAACAGAAGAGATCATCTACCAAACGATGTGTTTTTATTAAATAAAGGGAAGAACTTCCCACTAAAACCTAATCCATGGCCTAAGGCCAAAATGGAAAGATTGCAAAATCATATTCTAAAAATCAGGAAGCAGCTTCGGCTCTCCTATGTCTTGTCTGTGATATCACTTAAGTGGAAGCAGACGTTAAACACCAAACGAAGAAGAAGAAGCTATGATAATTTAATAACAAAAACAATTGTATGTATTATATACATGTACAGTAAATACTAAAAACAATTAAAAAAAGATATACACAACACTGGAATATAATGGATAATAATACTACGACCATTTGTGATTTATAGAGAATACATTACCGGTATGTGGGATGTGCTTTGTCGATTTCAAATGGTATAATAATAACATTGGACTGGTATAATAACATTGGACGGGATTTACCGATTTTTGATGTATTGTCAATGATGGAATCATTTTTTTTTTAATGGATAATGGATACTAATACTATGAACACGGTAAGGTGGGCGTGCATTTATTTTTTAATTTACATTTTTTATTCGTTCTTCATACGTAAATAATCGTAATCAAATAGACCGATCGGAAAACGACTTGCGGGAAAATTAAACGCTTCGTCTAATATATTTAAAGCACTTTCACTAAATTAAAGGGTGTTAATTTATACACAGATCTCTGGTAATTAAAGGGCTCGGCTAGTAATTAAAGGATTTAGATAATTGAACGGGTCGTCCATTTCTAAACCCCTCTCGGAGAAATTAAACGGTGTACCATTAAATTAAGCCATAGTAGTAATTAAAAGATTTTTGATTTTTTTAAAGGTTTTTATCAATTATCACAGGGTAATTTTAAATTAAAGGGTGTTCATCGAATTTTAAAGGCAAAATGACCAAGTTAAAGGATACCAGATTCCTAGTGACTCCTTTTTATGTAATAGCCTTGGATGAAAAATAATTGTCTTGTTACTGCTCTTATTGTATTGATGAACACCACAGTGAATCAATATCTGTTTCTTGTTGTTTTAGTGTGCTGTTCAGGCTGCATTAAAAGGGCGTGTCCTTGTGTTGGAAGGAATAGAGAAAGCAGAAAGAAATGTTTTACCAGTCCTAAATAATTTATTGGAGAATCGGGAGATGCAACTGGATGATGGGAGATTTTTAGTTGCAGCCAATCGCTATGATAAACTTCTACAAGAACACACAAAAGAAGAACTTGATTCTCTCAATTTAGTCAAAGTTGATGAAAATTTTAGAGTTATAGCCCTTGGCTTGCCAATACCTCGTTACCAAGGCAACCCTTTGGATCCCCCTCTACGTTCACGATTTCAAGCCAGAGATGTGCATCCATTGCCTTTTAAGGTAGTTAGTTTTTATACGCCCACATTGAAATGTGGTCGTATATTGCCGTCGCCCCCGTCCGTCCGTCCGTCCGTCCGTCCGGCGTCAACAATTGCTTGTGGACGCTCTAGAGGCCAAAGTTAATATTCGATTGACTTTAAATTTATACACAGTGTTTAAGGTCATGAGACGAAGAAGCCTATTGATTTTCAGCGATTTCTGATAATAACTGTCTGAGTTATGGCCCTTGATCACTTAAAAAAATCTTGTGGACGCTCTAGAGGCCAAAGTTAATATCCGATTGACTTTAGATTTATACATAGTGTTTAAGGTCATGAGACGAAGAAGCTTATTGATTTTCAGCGATTTCGGATAATTACTGTCAGAGTTATGGCCCTTGATCACTTAAAAAAATCTTATGGACGCTCTAGAGGCCAAAGTTAATATCTGATTGACTTTAAATTTATACACAGTGTTTAAGGTCATGAAACGAAGGAGCCTCTTTATTTTCATAGATTTCAGATAATAACTGTCAAAGTTATGTCCCTTGATCACTTCAAAAAAACTTGTGGACGCTCTAGAGGCTAAACTTAATAACTGATTGACTTTAAATTTATACACAGTGTTTAAGGTCATGAGACGAAAAACCTTTTTGATTTTCAGCAATTTCCGATAATTACAATCAGAGTTATGGCCCTTGATCTCTTTCAAAAATCTTGTTGACGCTCCAGAGGCTAAAGTTAATAACCGATTGACTTTAAATTTATACACAGTGTTTAAGGTCATTAATTAAAGAAGCCTATTGATTTTCAGCAATTTCTGATAATTACTGTCAGAGTTATGGCCCTTTATCGCTTATAATATATGACTACTTTCAACACAACAACTATCTTGCTGCCAAGGATTCTATCAGTAGACTAGAGTCTTGTCTTCATGAAATTCGAGGATGGATGACCAGAAATAGGCTAAAACTTAACGATGACAAATCTGAATTTATTGTCATAACATCAAAATCACAATCCAGTAAATTGTTTAAAGTCGATTCGATTCAGATTGGTGATTGCTCTATATCTCCCAAGAAGCAGGCTAAAAATCTTGGCTATGTGACCGATGAATTTATGTCCACAGTTCCCCAAATCAATAGTATGATACGGAAAATGCATTATCAGAGAGCTATTTCGAGAATACGCTCTCATCTTAATACTGACGCTTGTCAGCGTGTTGTTAGAGCATTGGAACATCGCATTTGGACTATGCAAATTCACTTCTATTAGGAGCACCAGAAACAGCTTTAAACAGACTACAAATAGCGCAAAACAATGCTGCACGTCTCATAACTAGAACACGAAAATTTGACCATATATCAGCTAAATTACAGAAACTCCATTGGCTTCCAGTTCGAGCGAGGGTTCAATTTAAAGCTCTTGTGAATGTGTTTAAATCAATTTATTCTGACACTGCACCCATTTATTTAAAAGAACTCTTTGATTTCTATACTCCCCGGCGATCCAACCTTCGTTCTGCAAGTGATCGTAGCATATTGAGGATCCCTAAATATAATAAGCGTTCTGGTGAATATGCTTTCTCCGTCAGAGCAGCTTAAATATGGAATGATCTTCCAAAAACTCTTCGAGAGTCCTCTTCCATCCAGAGCTTTAAGACTAACTTAAAAACATACTTATTTCAAACATGTTTTTGAACTGTTTTGTTTTGAATGCGCTTAGAAACACTCTAGTGTAATGAAGCGCTATATAAATCGAATAATAATAATAATAATAATAATAATAAAAATATTGTGGACGCTTTAGAGGCTAAAGTTGATAACCGATTGACTTTAAATTTATACACAGTGTTTAAGGTCATGAGATGAAGAAGCCTATTGATTTTCAGCAATTTCAGATAATTACTGACTGAGTTATGGCCCTTGATCACTTTCAAAATTTTGTGGACGCTCTAGAGGCTAAAGTTTATATCCGATTGACTTTAAATTTATATAGATTGTTGAAGGTCATGAGACGAACAAGTATATTGAGTTTCAATGAATTTAGATAACTCGAACAGCATGGAGGAGAACTTTATCAAAGCCAAACAAATTCCACGATTTTCTGATAATTACATAATGAGTTGTTACTTTTAATCAGATTTTAGTGTATTATAAATGTTTCATTACCGAAAAAGTAAAATATGCGACAACTCTTGTTGACTGCCCGGACGATTTAGCTGCTGTGGGCGTATGTTTCGTTGCCTGGCAACCTATGTTTTAGTTCTGTAGACACATTGCATGGTCGTTTCATTCATTTTCAGATCCTTGGGTGTAAATGTCAATATGGCTGCCAGTTCTATCACTATTCACATTGCCATGTTTATCTTTTGTACCTTTAGGTTGCCCAGATGTTCTGAAGTCCTTATTAAAGTGATGAAGCTTTTGAACATGCCAATCCATATACAGTAGAATCTTTACAAGCAGTCACTCATTTTCAGCGACATCTCCTTGTAAGCGGTCCCAATGAATTCCCTCAGTAGAAATTCTTTAGTGTTATCTCTTTAATAAATGGTCACTCCTCACTCCTCTAATGCTGCCAGCAATCACTGGTTTAGTTATTAATTTAACATAACATTACCCATTCACCATTCATTGTTTATACTATCATGTCATAGCGCTAGGTAAAAAGAACTGTGAAAATAAAAGTAAATAGGGATTATCTGTTAATTGATCTTTTCTTTTATTAATTGACAAAACCTGATCATTGTTTTCACACGTACAAAAACATTATATAATGCTGATTGAATAAACTAAATTTACCATCAAAGCCCAGTTTGGTCACAATCACATCTAGTATCTATTTTCCATTTCCACTTTGTTGCCAAACAGAAATTTTAGCACCCCATATATTACATACAGAGTAACACCCCTTGAAATTTGGTAAAAAATTCAGAGATGATTTTTGACTTGTGCTTTTTGGATAAAATAAAAATAATTTATGGATTTTCTTCACAAATATTCATAAATTTTATTGAATACATAACAAAGGTAGACAGTAGTATTAATGTTGATACAAAATGACACGTTTACAGAATTTATATCGGAGATGTCAGTCAACAAATAATTTTGGTTCCAATAGCAGGTTTCAGCAACAGCCAAATACACTGATGCGAGTGTCGATAGTTGCTCCCGATGCAACTAACAAACACTGAGATTTTATTAAGAGGTCAACTTCTGTCATGTGGTCAGTCAGGAAAATTCCCCTGAGGACCGGAGCTTCTGAATGTACAGATCCTACTGTTTATGCATTTATATTTATATGTTGTAGGAACTTTTAGAAAATTTGCAAGAAGATATACAAAATCTACCATCTGACAGGTAAGAAAGAGGACATTAAAAATAGTAATATCTGTTTACCAGATGACATCTGATTGATAACAGTCCAGTTTCGACTAATCCTCATCAAATTCCAACTGAAAAGGGTCCTTTACATTCACTCCAATATCCCATCTAAATAACTAGATAATCATTTACTTTTTATTCTACCACATGTAAATGTGGTCGTATATTGTCGTTGCCCCCGTCTGAACGTCCGTCCACAATTTCTTGTGAACACTCGACAGACTACATTTATCATCTAATTGTTTTGAAATTGATGTAATATGTTGTAATACATTAGTGAGATAACGACGCCTTTAGAGTTATGGCCCTTGTTTCACTTTTTTGTACCTTGTGAATGCTCTAACGACAAAAGTTATTTTCCGATCTGTATGAAATTGATATGTATCGTTTAAATAAGTAAACAATAAAAATTTTCACCCAATCTATTGTATGTTATTTCAGAGTATCACAGATTCTGTCCTTTGCTTCTACCATGTTAACAACAGAATCAACATCTATGGGTTTACCTGATTTCCCAATAGATAATTTAAAACATATAATAAATATTATGGTACGTAGTCATCTGACTTATTTATTAATCTCTTGATATATGAAATATCTGCAAATATTCCTATTGCTTTAACACATTAAAGTCATATGAAATCTCTGCAAATATTCCTATTGCTTTAACACATTAAAGTCGCTGATCGTCATTTGCATTTTTCAAACAATGTCTAAATTTTCAAAGCTGATTTAAAGCTAAAATGTATGTGTTCCTGCTGGCTTATTAAACCTTTAATTTATCTTAAATACTGAACAATATTGTAGTTTTCAAATAGCAAACTTTAATAATCTACTTACCTAACATTAAAGTGTCACAATTAATGGCCAACAAATACAAAGATGAATACACAACTATTAGCAATATTAAAACATGAACTTGTCACAGGACAACATCCAGTAGGCCCTCTTCAGATGACCTCTGCAAATCATTCGGCGAACCTCGACAGATTCTGGTACCCGCAGTAACCCTACATCTAGACTCAGATGTATGACAGTAAGTGATATGTACCTACGACCATACATTTGCGATGCGGCTAGTCAACTACCGATATACTTTAACAAAAAAAGTCCCAAAATGGCAGCCATTTTTTAGTTTGTTGATATAATCTCCATGGGGGCAGCCATTTTCTATCCGGCTCCTTTAAAATAGTTCCAAAATGGCGGAATTTATCATACATCCGAGTTTAGATATAGGGTACCGGAATCTGTCTAGATTTGCCGAGTGCTCTGCAAATATAGAACAATAGAACCCCATTTACATGAGTTGTTTTTGTTTGTTGCGATCTGTATTCTATAATGGTTTTATTATTTTATATATTGTCAGGATAATGTGAGTGGAATATCATCGTATGAAATGTTACACAGATTATATCCATATTCTAGTATGTTAGGTGTTGAAGCTAAAACTGCTGTAGAAGATACATTAAATGTATGTAGTTATCTGCCTTAAATTTTGATCCTATTTAGATGAAACTTTAAATGTATGTTTAAGTCACAAAGACCTTGGTTCCTATCGATAATTGCCATTATCCAAATGTAACCGCTAGAAGGCACAATTTGTGTTCAGTTTAAAAAACGTTTAAATATATCTCCGTTACGGATCAATGAAGGTTGAGTTTAAATTTCGTAAAAATCTGGCTGAAACTGCCGGACAAAATGGACGCTCCTTTTAAGCAAATAGTGTGAAAGTATGTAATACCAAGGTTGTGGACACTATATAATGGTTGAGTTTGAATTTCTTGAAATCAAACCGAAACTGTCGCTCCTTGTACACAATTTGTGTTCATGATAAAGGTTGGTCCGATTTTGATGAAACATAAAATTTATTTTTATATCCCTAAGTGGCCTAAGTCCCTTTTGATATTCGTGCATTTCAGTCAGACCATAACATCTTGGACTATATGGCCCCTGATTTTACGAAAAATTGTGTTTTTTTTTAGCTTGTACTTTATCCATTAGGTGTGTAATGATACATCAAACAATCGATGCATCACGGTAGTTTGACTGTCGATTGTCTGTATAGAGAGTAAAAAGAAATTATCGATAATAATTGCCATAGTCAATCAAACTATCAATTGTTTCGATAGTCTGTAATAGCAAAAGTTAAATGGCACAAATTCCTAAATAATTCTCTCGTATTTGTCGAAAAAAATTTTATTAGTGATTATAAGTCAGTATTTGTTTTGACTAGTCCTGTCCAGACAGTTCCTTCGTGTATGAGAATCGCGAAAATGTGACTGGTTAATCGTGCATTCTGATTTGTCGAAAGATGGCGGAATTAGAATATGTAAAAAACGATAAAGCTAAATCAAAACTATGGAATCACTTTGGCTTTCTCAAGACAGGTATAGGGTAGCGCGTAAAGCAAAAGTTTACCCTATTGAAAATTGAACTCGACACAGCGATGTGGACGCTTCAGTGGCTAGTCTATTACAGCCGTAAAAAATCTATTGTTGACGATTCTGAATAGCAGTAATATTTAGCTTTGTGGTTATCACGGCAGCCTTGGAAATTAAGTTAGTTTTATTTTTTGAATTGCATTATCATTAACTGTAATGTTAGGTGCAACATCTTTTGGTTTAGTAATATTTAGCTTTGTGGTTATCACGGCAGCCTTGGAAATTAAGTTAGTTTTATTTTTTGAATTGCATTATCATTAACTGTAATGTTAGGTGCAACATCTTTTGGTTTAGTAATATTTAGCTTTGTGGTTATCACGGCAGCCTTGGAAATTAAGTTAGTTTTATTTTTTGAATTACATTATCACTAACTGTAATGTTAGGAGCGACATCTTTTGGTTTAGTACAAATATTATCTCTGAAACACTCGAAGGATTAGGAAAGAACATGATACTAGCAGTAGTTTCATTTAATAGTATTGCAATAGCTGTTTACCCAATAGCAATACTATCGCAATAATGAAAATTACCAACAATAGTCACCCATACTATCCATCTCTTGAAAAATGTGGGCGTATCCTACCTGGCAGCTGCTTGTTGTATTTAGTTAAAATTTTTCTGACAAGAATGCTTTATTTTACAGAAATTTGAAATAGTGGATCCTGGTTTACCAGTGTATAATTTAACTAATGTAGAGAGAAGTGGTGAAATGGCTGTTGTTGATTTTAAACAGGGTAAAACTTGCAATAAACTCACTGTAAGTTACTATATTGTTGTACTGGGTGTTCAGTTGTTAGGACCTGGGTAAAAATGAATAATAATTAAACCTCTTTGTAATTGGCCGAAAATAGATTGATATATGACATCATAAGGGCCGGTTCATTGTTTTACCCATCAATTTAGTCTTTGTAAATTGGACGAAAGTAGATTGATACCATAGTGGCTGGTTCATTGTTTTATCAATTGGCTAGATTAAAGATCAATCGGCTAAAGCAGACAAAAACAGCCAATTAAGATCCCTGCTTTAGACCAGGAAAAGAAATGACAGAACAGCTAGATGCTAAAAGGATTAGATTACATGGGTATTGAGCGACTGTTTTATTTTCAGGTACCAGCTGGAGTTGTAGAATCTGGTGGTGAAAATCAGTTTGTTAAAACACAATATCATGATACACTTCTCACACAGATGATCCAATCTCATTCTGTTCATGATTTCTGTTTAATAGGACCTAGGGTAGGTATTTTACATTTTATTTCTTTTATCAGTAAGGTATTTTTGTACATTCATTAACTATTTGAATATCACTAAACTGCTTGAACAAACCCAAACTAACTGCAAATTCAAATTAAAAACTGTGTTTTTTTTTGTACCAAAATTTACTTTCACAAGGATCTTATAGTATGTGTATCAATGAATGAATGAATGAAATATTGTTTAATGGCACGTGAGCCAACCTGATGATGTTATGAGACAAACTAGAAACAAATAATCACATTATCTATATATACATAAATAAAAACAAATATCACAGTAAATATCAATTAAAACTAAATATAAACTTTATGTATATATATTTAAAATATGAAGGTGAAAATTAGATATATACAATTAAAATTTTCGATAAAAATTTGTCTCTTTTAAAAGGTCTAGAGCTTTACTATACAGATCCGGTTGGGCAAACAACTGATAAAGTGATTGGCAACGGTAGTGCCGTAATCTTGTATCTTTGAGATTCTTGCACTCAATCAAAATGTGCTTCACTGTCAAAGGAACATGACAGTGTTCACATCCAGGTTGAGGCTCTCGCTTTAAGATGAAAATATGTGTTAAAAAAGTATAACCTATGCGAGAGAGACACAAAACAACTTCATCTCTCCTGGTGTATCATGACTGACAGAATAAGTACCTGAGCTCCTACAGGGCTTATGAAGATGGGCATATCATTGTTTTACTTATTATCATACTTTTATTTTAATTTTTTTTATATTCTATTCACTTGTCTATATGGTGATGTTTTAAGAATTTTCAATGTATGTGATTTCCTATTGTACGTTGTACCTTACATGTATAATCTTTCTGTATTAACGTTTTCTGTCTATATTGTAAAGAGCACTGGAGCACAGTACTGTGGAAGTGGCACTATATAAATCAATAATAATAATAATACGCCATGCAGTGTGCTATGAGGGAAATTTTGATTGGACAGCGGTACTAAAGCCTTCTCATATTTTTAAATGTAACTCAAGGGTTCTTTTACATGCACGTCACTATGTACACTGGATCTAGGTTTTTTGTACCCCATGAGAAGGACTAGACACTGTCCTTGCCAGTCCCCTACGTCCTGCACAAGGGGAAACTGTGCTGACAGATGAAAAAAATCATTGAATTTAGTGTCACAGCAGCAGACTGACAACACAGTTTTATTAGAAATGAAATAGGGTTTAACGTCCTACTATTATACACCTAACCTGGGCTAATACAGTGTACTATGAGGGAAATTTTGCCCGGACAGCGGCACTACCGCCTACTCGTATATCAAATTCCAACTGCCAGGGGATCTTTTACGTGCACTTCAATGTGTACACGAGACCTCAGGTTTTTTTTGTCCCATCCGAACGACAAGGTAGCTATCCTTGTCGGGCCCTCCTTCTGCATCACTGACAAGGGGAAATCATGCCAGAAAATCGACTATTATACACCTAACCTGGGCTAATGGAAGACAGGCATATGTCATACAGTGTACTATGAGGGAAATTTTGCCCGGACAGCGGCACTACCGCCTACTCGTATATCAAATTCCAACTGCCAGGGGATCTTTTACGTGCACTTCAATGTGTACACGAGACCTCAGGTTTTTTTTGTCCCATCCGAACGACAAGGTAGCTATCCTTGTCGGGCCCTCCTTCTGCATCACTGACAAGGGGAAATCATGCCAGAAAATCGAGATGAACTTTCTCGGCCAATGCAGGGATTAGGTTATGTCGATTGCAGGGTTGCTATTTCAAAAATGTTCCTGGTGGATAATGTACCGAAAATAAAGGGACATAGCTCTTCTCTTTATTTCAGCAGACAGATTAAGACCACAATTAAAAATCATGTGTCGACAAAATATTAAAATTCATACGTAATAAAAAAAATAGACTCTATTTGCAACTGATACCATCAGTATAGAGGTGGTGCATGTAGAATGTGATGAAATAAAGCTTCTAGATTTATTTATGTAGGGATGTGGTAAAAGTGCAGTTGTTAGAAAGTTTGCTGATTTATTAGGATATCATATAGAACCTATCATGTTATACCAGGTAATGTATATTATTAGACTAGTTTCTTTCTGTCTTGTTCATTGTACAATTTGTTAGCAGGAATAAAAAAAACATAAATGGTCTTCAAGAATTAGAAAATGGGCAAAAAACAGGTTGTTATATATATATATAGAGAATCTCCTACGAATGTTTTTTGATATCAAAAAATATCAACACAAGTTGATAAAGTAAAAAAAAAAACGAGGCTCTGCCGAGTTTTTTTACTTTATCAACGAGTGTTGATATTTATTGGTATCAAAAAACATGAGTTGGAGATTTTATTTATCACCCAATCCTTTCTTACATGCACAAATAAATAAATATAATTCTTTCCTAAAGATTTCACTTTTACCGATCCTATTTACATTATAGCGTAGTGATACATCATTTTTTGACAGCAGTTTAGCTATTGTATAGCCCTGTATACTGACCCAGTTTTTTTCCTTCAAAATCAATTAAATAAAAGCAGTTTCTTTTTTAAAAAAAAAAAGTCACTCTTTACTTAAACTAAGTGGTTTCTTTAAAATAAAAGAAGGTAGTTCCTTTTTAATTGACCAATCAAATTTATGTAAAGTGATCTCACCACACTGTGTATATATCACTAAAGTGATATCACCACACTGTAGATATCACATTTAACACACAAGCGATATCTACTGTCAAATGTATTATTGGGTGATAAATATATTTATATAGCTGATAAATAAATTGAAACTATTGCTCTATTTAACTATTTAGGTATGTGTATTGCATTAGGCAGTATAAGGCTTTATGGCTCTTTATAAAACTCATGAAACCACTCCTTATTTGTTTCTGAACATTGCATAAATGAGAATTTCATTTATACTTTTACAGTACTTGCATCGAAAAATCAGACTGAATATTTATGAACATAAAAAACTTTTGGGTAATTTTACCATCTATATCATTACTGACAAAAAACTTTGATATTCGAAATTTGGAATATTTTACACAGGATATGACCTCAAGAGATTTATTACAACAAAGAACAACTTTACCAAATGGGGATACAACATGGAGGCCATCTCCCCTAGCAACAGCAGCTGTTGAAGGTAGTTTAGCTGTTCTTGATGGAGTTCATCGCATTAACCCAGGTTCCTTTGCTGTCTTACATAGGTAATAAAATAATAAAAGTGTCTACTTTAAAATATTCTGGTACGCAGCAAATATAGACTTACTAGCACACATGAACCTCTGTGCTACACGCACATTTACAATGACCTCATTGATAAAGTCAAAGAAGATTATCCAGTTTCATCTCAAAAAACATTTTGCTTAATAATCATTGAATTTGATACCTTATAATCCGTGGAACTTCATATATGTTGTTACTATCAAAGTGTTAAATTTCCTCAACAAACCAAAACTTCCACCTCACTGATTCAACAAAAGAAAGAGCTTTGATTGACTTGTTTTTACAGCCTTGACATATAAATGACACGGTTGACTACCACTGTACGTTCAAGTTATAGAAATAAGGATATACGATAATACATTAGTTTTGAAATAACCTGATTTGTGTCTTTCTCCTAATGTGAAGGATTGCTTAGAGCACCATTATATTAATTGCCATTTCTATGGGTCTGTTAAAATTAATTTATGTGTTTCTGTTCATTTAATATATGTAAACGCACAGTATATTTGACTTTTTAGCTACAAAATATTTTGGCGGAATAATTATTAGAAAATTCAGTTTTTTGACCCTTCTTCAGGATAGTTGCCATAAGCCATAATATTTTGATATTTGTTGCATAAATGTATTGGCACACTCCTAAACATTCTAACATAATTTTTTTTTTTCTTTCTTATGTAGATTTAATTTAAAACTTCAAAGATTATAAATTACATAAAGATCAATAAGTCCTATAGGCCTGCAGGTCTGCAGATAATGCTAACAAAATCAACAGTAATTAATAAAAACAGAAGCGATGTCACCAGCTCCCTGTAGTCAGAGATTTTAATAGTTAACGCTATGTTTCAGATTAATTCATGAAAGAGAGTTGCAGTTATTTGATGGTAGTCGACTGTTGAGAAAAGATAAATATGATGATATTAAATCTAATAATAACTATAGTGATCAGGATATGTCAGAAAGGTTTGTATAAAGTGTTATTCTTGTCTAATATGGGCTTATTTTTTAAAGAGAACGAGATTTATACAAATCACAAGTCTTAATAATATGATATAAATTGAGTTTATTAACATAGGTAATATCAATTAATGTGGAATTTTGTGGCCGCGGTCTATCTTCATGAGGTTTGAGGGTAAAATGTATAAGATTATCTAGGTTTAACCATAGTATAACCAGAGTACCCAAATTGTAGAAAATGTTCATGAATTCTCACTGGTTAAACCAAGTTAAGAAATGAACCAAATCTCTATGACCTCTTCAGAGAATATAGAATTCCGCCGACATAATAATTTAAAGAAAAGAATAAAATAATAATAACAGCTACAAATTGAACTTTAAAATAACAGCATAAATATTAATGACCAACAATACTAATGATGAAAAGATAATGAACATCTATAACCAATCAGGAATCAAACAGGAACCTAACCAATTAAACTTTCATAACCATTAACCATACCAAGCCTGAAAAGAGAAAATAAAACCCAACAAAGTATCGCAAGGCATAAAAAAGGGGCGGGAAAAATTGATGCGTTAAATTAAGCGAAATTTTGTCGGCGTCTTCTTAAAATCGATTGGAGTGAAAGTGAGGCTGGGCGGAAGTCGTCTGTATTTCGTTACAGTCAACGCGTGAACTATGTCATTTATTTACCAAATACGGACGGTCATGCCACGTGACGTGCTATTGTCCAAATATAGTAAATCCGACGGTATAATCACGTGATTGGTCACGTGATCGATCACGTGACCAAACGGAATCCCGTTCCTAAAATAAACACAACTATGGGCTAAACCATAGTTGATATTATATAATTTGTGTCTATAATTTTATTTTTCCTGATCATTAGAAATATACATGTATCTTCCTATAAAGATGAAAATGCTTGAAAAAACATATCTTTAATGTATCTCATTTTTAGAAATGAATTGTATTTTCAGGTTGATCTTTCCTATTCATCCATCTTTCCGCATGATAGCATTATCGGAACCTCCTGTTATTGGTAGCAGTAAACAACAATGGCTGACACCAGAACTCCTCACCATGTTCCTCTTTCACAACATGCGACCATTGTCTAGAACAGATGAAATGGATGTTATTGAAAAACTGGTCAGTATATTTATTTCTAATATTGTATTCAAACTGAAGAGCTGTGTACTAATCTGATACATGTTGGTACAAAATTAATGTTCAGTGAGAATAAGATTTTGCCTCCAAGAAAGTTGTATACAAGTGGATTTTGCTGCACATTTATGCCAATAACACAGAGAACAAGAATACTAATTAATTATAACGGCCGATCTTGATTATAAAACTGCTTATTTTTGTGTTAAAAGCCCTTAAAATCCTCTACCTTAGGGTTACATGTCGGGATAAGCAGTTTGGACTCAATATTGTCCTTTAACAAAATGATTTTCACTGTTATACAGAGCAACAAAGATCCAGTCTGTTTATTAAAGAAATGACTGTGTTTAACAGTTTCCAAAATGTAATTATTTCAGGTACCTGGATCCCCTGATTTAAGTCAACTATTTGATTTGGTTCATAAACTCCGGGATTCTACAGATGCAACTGTAAGTGAGATATTTTGTATGAAGTTTTATACACCCACATTGAAATGTTGTCACATTGTCAACACTACCGTCTGTCGGTCAACTCCCTGTCTGTCTATCTGTCTGTCTATAAAGTTCGATAATAAAGCACTTTCTGCTAAGGATAAGCAAAGTGATAAGCAATTTGATTGGCCAAGACTTTGGAACACAATAGCTCCCCACCTAATTGAGCTAGAATGTTCAAATTTAGTGTAGGTGTTTATTAGGTGAATGCCTTGATGGAGTTCGAAGATGAGCAAAACTTTAGTTCTGATTAAGTGAGAGTGTTTAAACTTGGTGTATAGTTTCATTACATCAATACCTTGACCAAGTACGAAAATGAGCATGTTCTGCTCAGGGTAAGCAAAGCGATAAGCAATTTGATTGGTCGAGACTTTTGAACACAATAACTATCATTCTAATTGAGTTAGAAAGTTTACACTTGGCCTTAGGTGTGTATTAGGTGACAACCTTGATGGATTTCAAAGATGAACTTTATCTGCAAAGGGTAAGCAGAGCGATAAGCACTTTGATTGGTTGAGATTATTGAACACACAAAAACTCTCCTTCTAATTGAAGTAGGTTGTTCAAACTGATGGAGAGTGATGAAACTTTGTGTATAGTTTGATTGCTCGATGCTTTTGACAAAATAAACGTGCAATTTATTAATATGTGTCATTTATTTATTTTGTGATTTCGGCGGCGGACATCAGCCTCACTGTTGGTTTGTTTGAAACTTCTTATCAATAAAAATTGTACCATAAATATACCAATCACAAAAAGCTTAATATGATCATTCATGACAAAATGATGTAATTGATATCCAGACAATGTAAAACAAAAAAATCAGCAATTACAGAATCATCTCTGGTTTGTGTGCTATGTTATGAAATCTTGTGGTTGTTTTGGGGGTTGCTATGCAGGATATTAGGAAGAACCGTACCACATTTCTACATTTCCAGATGGCCCTTGATCACTTCAAAAATTTTGTGTGGACGCTCTAGAGGCTCAAGTTAATATCCGATTGACTTTAAATTTTTCCACAATGTTTAAGGTCATGCGACGATGAAGCCTTTTGATTTTCAGTGATTTCTGAAAATTACTGCCAGAGTTATGGCCCTTGATCACTTCAAAATATCTCGTGATCACTTTAGAACTTAATAGAAGCTAAAGTTGATATCTGATTGACTTTAAATTTATACACAGAGTTTAAGGTTTTGATAACTTGAACAGCTAAATCCATGGTATTAAAAATTGGCTTTAATAAAGTTGTCCTCTATGCTTATGTTTAGTATATTAAACATAAGCATAGAGGACAACTTTATTAAAGCCAAACAAATTATGATTTTTTGATAATTACTTAATGAGATTTTATTGTATTATAAATGTTTCATTACCAAAAATAACAAAAAATATGCGACAACTCTTGTTGACTGCCCGAACGATTTAGATGCTGTGGGTGTTTGTTTCGTTTGTAAGGCGCTGGCTCGCTAGCCTGGAGGTTGAGTGTTCGATCCCTGTATTGGCCGAGAAAGTTAATCTTGATTTTCCAGCGTGGTTTCCCCTTGTCAGGGATGCAGAACTGAGGGCCTGACAAGGACAGCTGTCTAGTCGTTTGGATGGGACAAAAAACAAAGGTCCCGTTTACACATTGGCGTGCATGTAAAAGATCCCTTGGTAGTTGGAATTTCCCTCATAGCACACTATGGCGTATGCATAACAGGTTAGGTGCATAACATTTCATTTCGTATGTTTTGTTGCCTGGCAATCTATCTTTTAGCGTGTGGTCCCTCTAGATGTCTTAATTATTATCCAATTTTAAAAACAGTTTTATTATATCAACGTTACACAGTAATGAAGGTTGAGTTTGAATTTCGTAAAAATCAGACCAAAACTACCAGACAAAATAGCCGCCGTTTGTACGCGAATAGTGTAAAAATAGGGTATACATGTATCAAGGTACTTGTAGACCCTATAGAGGTCACAATTTTAATCCAATATTGATGAAACTTGAAATGCATGTTTATAACCCAAAGATCTTAGCTCCTTTTGATATTTGTGCATACAGTGTATTTAATTGTAACTTCATGAATTATGGTTTTTTGATTGTATGAAAAATCACTTTCTTTTTTGCTTGTTCTCTATCCCTCAAAAATTATGGGCGTATCCTACCTTGAAGCTGCTGGTTATTTTTGTCCTTAGATTATATTAATTTATACCATTGTCTTATAACTTTTGATTTTAATTCTTTTACAGTTACAGTCACTATCATCATCATTATCAACACGTCAGTTATTACGTATAGCTCGAGTTTTATCGTTATATCCTAATAATGATTTACATAATATTGTACATAAAGCATGTTTGGCTAGGTAAGTATACCGACTCTAACTTTAACATAATTATTTTGGGGACTAATTATTACACAAATGTAGATCAAGGCATTTTTATTCCCCCACAAATGAAATGTTGTTGTGTTTTGTCGCTGTCCAGGTCCATTGTTAACAATTTCTTGTGAACACTCCACACATATTATCCAATTGTTTTATAATTTACATATTGTGTTTACATTAGTGAGACAAAGAAGCTTATTTAATACCAGTTAATGTCCTTGTAGAATCTTGTGGATGCACTATATATTGTAACATGCTTAAGAGTGAACCTCACGTTTTGATTGGTCAATTTTATTAGACACTGTCTATTGGTCAACAACACTCCTCTTTTTAAGTAATTTCTTTTAAAACCGTAAATATCATGTTACAATGTCAATAAACTCTTCCTGTTTGGCATTTAGATGTAAGTTATATTGTCCAATAGACATGTCCTGACATTAGAACTCACGACGCTATGTCTATTGGACAATAACACCCCTCTAAACGCCAAACAGGAAGTGTTTATCTCCTAAATGAGAAAAGATTGGTCGACCAAACCCGTAAATATGAACTCTATCATCCGACCCCCAACTTTGAAACTTCTGCATGTTTTTTTCATGTACTGGCTATGAACATTACTTATTTCAGATTTTTACCAAGATTAGCTCGTTCAGCATTAGATCAGTGTTTAGAAGGTGTAGGTATTGTACCACCTAGAGTAGATCCAGTTAATATAGATGATACAGTCACTAGTAAGATATCATAATTTTAATTGATAAACAATGGATGTTATTGTGTACTAGTGCTGGCACCATATATCACTGAATTGATGTATTGTGAATCACTTTCTCACAATATCTTATTGAAATGCAAGCCTCTAAATCAATTTTTATCTCCTGCACTGTTCAAGATATTTTTCTGAATCTTTGTACAGACATCAACCCATTTCAATAGTTGTGCCTTTTGCTATTTAGGAATTTCTGGCATTTATATTTTTTTATGTGTTTCCACATGTACAATTATGTTTCTGGAGCATATCTCATGAATCGTCCAAGATATCTTCTTGACAGTAACCCATTACAGTAGTTGTGCCTTTTGCTATTTGGGAATTTTTGGGATTAAAATTTTTGTGTTGCCATGGAACAAATTTGACTTAATTTTTTGGTGTACAATTTTGTTTCCAGAACATATCATTTTGAAACTTTGTACAAACATCAATCTGTGATAGTTGTGCGTTTTGCTATTTAGGATTTTCTGGGATTATATTTTTGGTGTTTCATGGAAACAAATTTGATATACCTTTTGTTTTGGTGTTTAAATTTGTTTACAGAGCATATTTCATTATCTGTTCAAAGAAATCTTTTTAAAACTTTATACAAATATCAAACTATTAAAGTGTTTTATTTCCTGGTGTATAAGCTTTATGTTTAACATACAGCAGCTGATTGAGGTAGGCAAAGGTTGATGTACAAACCTTACAGGGAATAGTGACTGTGCCTTCCAAACGAGTTTAAGGGTGCCGGATGGTGATGATTAGGCGTCTTGTTATAATTTGCTTTTGTCACTTCAGTAACTAACCTGTCACTTTGAATATCATGATATAAAACAGTTTTCTTTCTTTATCTTCAGCAAATCTAAAAATTGTTGCCATAAAAATATCAATTATTTATATTGTTCTAGTTATGAATCGTGAAACGAATCTTATTGTAGTACCTTAATCGCAATATGTATGATATAGTCACTGCAGTTAAAATTCCCAGCACTATTTTGTACACCAGTAGAATTGCTATGTTAACTTGACAAGGAACAAATATTTGTTGTCAAATGTCAATAATCAATATCTACTATTAAATTCTTAATGAGGAGCTACATGTACCTAGTTTTTTATACGCCCACATTGAAATGTGGTCGTATATTGCCGTCGCCCCCGTCCGTCCGTCCGGCGGTCCGTCCGTCCGTCCGTCCGTCCGTCCGTCCGTCCGTCCGTCCGGCGTCCACAATTGCTTGTGGACGCTCTAGAGGCCAAAGTTAATATTCGATTGACTTTAAATTTATACACAGTGTTTAAGGTCATGAGACGAAGAAGCCTATTGATTTTCAGCGATTTCCGATAATAACTGTCTGAGTTATGGCCCTTGATCACTTAAAAAAATCTTGTGGACGCTCTAGAGGCCAAAGTTAATATCAGATTGACTTTAGATTTATACATAGTGTTTAAGGTCATGAGACGAAGAAGCCTATTGATTTTCAGCTATTTCCGATAATAACTGTCAGAGTTATGGCCCTTGATCACTTCAAAAAATCTTGTGGACGCTCTAGAGGCTAAAGTTAATAACCGATTGACTTTAAATTTATACACAGTGTTTAAGGTCATAAAATGAAGAACCCTATTGATTTTCAGCAATTACTGTCAGAGTTATGGCCCTTGATCACTTAAAAAAATCTTATGGACGCTCTACAGGCCAAAGTTAATATCTGATTGACTTTAAATTTATACACAGTGTTTAAGGTCATGAGACGAAGAAGCCTATTGATTTTCAGCAATTTCCGATAATTACTGTCAGAGTTATGGCCCTTTATCACTTAAAAAAATCTTGTGGACTCTCTAGAGGCCAAAGTTAATAACCGATTGACATTAAATTTATACACAGTGTTTAAAGATATAACTGAATATAAATCCAATAAACCATTTTTTCACCAAATATGTGTAGTTTAATCCTCAAATATGCTAAATATAAAATTTCAATGTGATTTGCCCAGCGGTTTAGACACAATACGAATTTCAATTTCAATTTTCTCGACACTCACGGAAACAAAATTAACGAGCCTACTAGCCTGGCGTGACGTCATCTCAGGAACACGTCAACAATGTCAGGCATATTATTATGCTGTGATTCATAGAGAGAGCCGGTATTGGCGACGATTCTGCGAGCGTTCAAAGCCATTAAACCGACCGCAGTTACTCTAGTGTCTTTGATTTGTATGATGGGGTGTCCGACGATCTTTTGAACTTGGCGACGGGGCAGATTCAACCATAATTTATGTTCGAACCGCAAACGGTAAACATCAACAGAGGCAGCCGTGATAAATAATTATCACGTAATTTTGTTAGCTTGATAATGTTGAATACGAGCGAGTTGTGATCTTCGCTCATCTTTTTTTAAAAAAAAATGTCATAAATAATGCAACAGGGAGAGTTGTAAAATGACGAAGAAGGGACGACTGGCTGTCATCACTGCCAGTAGAGTAGCCCACGTAAACTGCGCTCCGTCTTTATAAACAGGTATGTTGAAAATGCATTAGGCCTATAATTCATACAATCAAGTCATCGTTTATTTGAGAAACATAAATGAAGCGATTTACAAAATAATAATGTAAGGAATTACGTACAGACCCTTTTGTATACTAATATATTATAGAGGTCTACTTCGCTAAACAACAATGTCAGGAATGTGAATGAATTTCAAACAGTTGTATGGGCTATATTTCAGTGAGCACAAAACTATAATTTTACAATGTTGGGGAACTAATAAAATAAAAGTACAAAATGATGAATAGGCCTACTGGTATTTTGTCTTTAAATTTAAATTATTTGATCTAATTCAAAGTAAAGTGTACAACTAATCAGAATATCAATATCACTCAGTGGAATTTTTATTTTGAACATTATTTCTTTGTAATCAAGAAGAAAAGGATATCCGATTTGTGGCATTGAAGGAGTGGATTTGTATATAAATTAGGGCCTTGTTTGACTAAAATTAAAAGAGCTATCGTGTGAATAATGCTGGTTGAAGAAAGTCTTTCTTGGTGTGCCAATTCCCTTGGCATTACCTGAACTTGATGGTACATGTACTTCCTTTGTATTGAGTATGATTTGAATATAAACCCATCTGTAAAGTCATAGTCTGTAAAATCTGATGCCAACTTCCTTTCTAATTTATGCATAAATTATATTATTATAACTAAAACTGCATTTCTCTTATTCGACTGTAAATTGTTTTTTGTAAATTGTAGACACAGAAATCCCTGAAGAAATTCTATTTTATTGTCAAACATGCTACTACTACTAATTAATATGTTTTTTTTTTCAGACCAATAATACAAAAGCCATTGTATTTAATTGTATGAAGAACTTTCATTTGATGTGCACAAGGAATTTCTATATCATGGAAGACAGACAATAAAATATAATACCTAAATAGTGTTCATTCATCCCTAAATCCTAACTTTAAAACAATTGTTGCACGAAATGAAAAGCAGGCTGTTATGCAGTGCCTGAAAGACTTTAAAATTAATTTCTTGGGAAGAATTGGAATACACTTAAAGCTATGAACTATACATTATATACACTTCCAGTTACACATTTCTATTTTTTGGAAATAATTTCAATAAATATAATGAATGAAATCAATGGATTATTGTGAATTATTTCTATAATTTAACTGAATATTTATTTATATTCAATTCATAAGACATGCAGCTCTTGTCTGTACTGGTACAGACGTATTCAGTAAACTGTAATTTACAACTCCCTCTATGATTGCATAAAACCATTTATTGTAACTTTTACACACAGATCACAATTTACAATAGATTGAATGAAAATATATCTAACATTGTTTCCTGCATAAATCTGACAATGTTTTTCTGATCAACAAATGTGTGAAACATTTCTTGTCAAAAATTTATACAAATTTCAGGTTCAATGTGAATGCAACTATGGTATATTTTCTTGGGCAAATTTTCGAAATCCCAAAAACATTAGCTTCACACAGTGTCACTTCACTGTCAGGAATCAGGATAGTTCAGAACAGTAATGTCTTTAGATTTTGTGGGTCTCTATTATATTGCCAATACACACAATACAAACGTTCAAATCCACAACTTTTCATATTTCAAATTTATTATTCCCATTTTAAAAAAAGAAAAAATTATTCCATTCTGATATTAACAGTACTTGGTGCCAATCCAAACTTAGTCTTGATATTTAATGCAGTCCTTAATGCTTCCATGAACAGTATATGCAATGCTACCTGAAATGTAAAAATTTGAAATGAAATTCCTTGCAACACAACTGACTACAGGGGGGAAACAGGTAATTTTCTCAACAAACATCTGAATCAAAATCCAAATCTCCTTGATAGTGAGCAATTGCCTTCCTCCCTGTAAATTAATTTAACACATGACTTTTTGGGAGCTGGTAGTATTTTATTAAAATTTTAGAAATTTTCATAACATGCTCAGAGAATTCTGCCTGCATATTTCGACTTTTTTTTGACAGCTGTTCACTGTTATAGAAATAGGTAGAGATATAAAAATAAGGGCTAGTAGGCCTATATTATTTTAATTTTGCAAATCTTCACAAAATGTACCGGTAGTGACATTTTCTGCCAGCTTATCATGTTTTTTTGTTTTTTTATGACTGATCATCTTTTTTTAGTTAGATCTACATGTAGGTCTATATGACAAGGCCTAGTATTATTTTAATTTTACAAATCTTCATAATAAAGAATTCTTCAGCATATTGTTTTTTTTTGGACAGCTTATGACTGTTTTTTTGGAAATAGACAGGGCTATAGTATATAATGAGGCCTAGTAGGTCTATTTATTTTACATTTACAAATCTTCACAAAATGCAGTGACATATTCTGCCTGCACATCACTTTTTTTTTAACACTGATCACCTTTTTATAGAAATATGTAGGCCTATTATATTACAAGGCCTAGTATTATTTTACTTTTACAAATCTTCATAAAAATCCCCAGAGAATTATGCCTGCATATTGTTACCTTTTTTGACAGCTGATCGATCACTGTTTTTAATTTTAGAAATAGGTAGGCCTATCACAATTAGTTTTGACTTGGAATAGATCGAATGAGATAAATTTATTTATTTATTCTAAATAGATCAAAAAGGGCCTTACTTTTTCTGTGAACCACTTTCAACCTGGGCAACCGACGATAAAATTTCGAAACAATCTTCTGTAAAATGTTGTGAATATTCAATATAACAGCCGAGCCCGAACTGTTGTTCGGTTGTTTAGGTCCAACGAAGTTTGCCCTGGTAGTGTGCACAAACTTCGCCCACTGTCGTCGGGTGGCCGGATTCTTTGGGAAGTTATGCGTAGACAAACTACGGGTAGTATCGGTAGAGGCACTACATTACAGCCGAACAAAACACATCCGTTGACCATCTCAGCATAAAATGGCAGTAGAAAAGGTCGCCATATTGCTGTCCATTCCTTCCTGAGATGACGTCAAAACCGAATGTTTCCGGAGATTGCCGAAGAATTTCGTTATTGTTGGATGGGCCTGATCGGTAGAAGAAAACGTTACAAAAACATACCCTCGTTACATAAAATCGGGTTTTTGATTTTTTATATGTTGATTTTTGACTTTGTACGCCCGCTAAACCCCTAAATCGATGACATTCAGTTACATCTTTAAGGTCATGAGACGAAAAAGCCTATTGATTTTCAGCAATTTCCGATAATTACAATCAGAGTTATAGCCCTTGATCTCTTTAAAAAATCTTGTTGACGCTCCTGAGGCTAAAGTTAATAACCGATTGACTTTAAATTTATACACAGTGTTTAAGGTCATTAAATGAAGAACCCTATTGATTTTCAGCAATTTCTGATAATTACTGTCAGAGTTATGGCCCTTTATCGCTTATAAAAATCTTGTGGACGCTCTAGAGGCAAAGTTAATAACCGATTGACTTTAAATTTATACACAGTGTTTAAGGTCATGAGACGAAGAAGCCTATTGATTTTCAGCAATTTCCAATAATTAATTACTGTCAGAGTTATGGCCCTTTATCACTTTAAAAAATCTTGTGGACGCTCTAAGAGGCCAAAGTTAATATCTGATTGACTTTAAATTTATACACAGTGTTTAAGGTCATGAGACGAAGAAGCCTATTGATTTTCAGCAATTTCCGATAATTACTGTCAAGAGTTATGGCCCTTTATCACTTAAAAAAATCTTGTGGACTCTCTAGAGGCCAAAGTTAATAACCGATTGACATTAAATTTATACACAGTGTTTAAGGTCATGAGACGAAAAAGCCTATTGATTTTCAGCAATTTCCGATAATTACAATCAGAGTTATAGCCCTTGATCTCTTTAAAAAATCTTGTTGACGCTCCTGAGGCTAAAGTTAATAACCGATTGACTTTAAATTTATACACAGTGTTTAAGGTCATTAAATGAAGAACCCTATTGATTATCAGCAATTTCTGATAATAACTGTCAGAGTTATGGCCCTTTATCGCTTATAAAAATCTTGTGGACGCTCTAGAGGCTAAAGTTAATAACCGATTGACTTTAAATTTATACACAGTGTTTAAGGTCATGAGACGAAGAAGCCTTTTGATTTTCAGCAATTTCGGATAATTACTGACTGAGTTATGGCCCTTGATCACTTTCAAAATTTTGTGGACGCTCTAGAGGCTAAAGTTAATATCCGATTGACTTTAAATTTATATAAATTGTTGAAGGTCGTGAGACGAACAAGTATATTGAGTTTCAATGAATTTAGATAACTTGAACAGCATGGAGGAGAACTTTATCAAAGCCAAACAAATTCCAATGATTTTCTGATAATTACATAATGAGTTGTTACTTTTAATCAGATTTTAGTGTATTATAAATGTTTCATTACCGAAAAAAGTAAAATATACGACAACTCTTGTTGACTGCCCGGACGATTTAGCTGCTGTGGGCGTATGTTTCGTTGCCTGGCAACCTATGTTAAAATTATTGAAACCCTGGCATTGACCCATGTCGACTTTTGTTGATACTTTGATTAATATTACCGTTTACATACCCTTGTTGACATTCCCGTCAGTTGAATGCAGTGTTCCTTAAGTAATGAGAGTTACTAATTGCAGGTCGAGATGTCAATAGTTCATTGGCTTTTTTTGTTTTTTCTAAACAGGCGAATTACGAGATGGAAAGCTAAGAATTGGTAAAACTCAAGTTAATGTTTTCTCACCAGATAACATGACTAAAGTTCCTGATATCCTTTTCTATGAAAATCCACAGGTAATGTTCATTTTCATTACAATGTTTCTGTAATTACTAGATTGTACAGATTTACCTTGAAATGTGTAATGTTTCATATGAAATAGTCTTGATACTTCTAGCAAACACTAAGAAGTAGGTTGGTTAAGCCCAACTAATTTCAAACAGACGAGGTGCGGTATCTTCATACTGTAACTAATTGACGATAAGTCACTTCGTCTGCCTACCGACGAATTATATTCCAAACAAATATTGGATTCCCTGGGTTGATGATTAATAAGGGGGAATCAAGGTAAGGCAGTTGTATAAATATACCGTGCTGTTATTATCAAGATTTTATCTCTGCACAGGGTTCCCAAATATAATACTTCCCTTTTAGTGGCCTTAAATGTCTAGTCCTATTCTATTTCTACAGCATGCTATATCTCATCTATTGTTTTGTATTAGATATATTTTCAGCTTTTCTGTATTCTTTATGTCTGATGGACTGCAATATTCATATTTACTTGTACTTTCAGCACTTAAGTGTAATGGAAGATATGTTAAAAGATTTTAGTCTAGGTGAACATTTATTATTAGTTGGAAACCAGGGTGTGGGCAAAAACAAAATCATAGATAGATTTCTACAGTTATTAAATCGACCTAGAGAATATATACAATTACACAGGTATAATATCATAATTATTCAGTTTTTATACATCGACATTGTTTCAGGGTGTATATTGCCTTCACCTCTGTTCATCCATCCACAATTCTTATAACATTTTGAGATTGGTTAGCTAGTCCTCAGGAAAAACCTTATGGAAATTCAGAGTCACACAACAAGTTACTTTCCCTGACACCATTATAGCCTAGCTAGTAAAAACTGATTGGGTCATTGTTTTTGTTTTTTTTAACTTGCTGGGATTAAAAACACCAATGAAATGCAGTATTGATAAAAATGACAATTGTGATTTTATTAAAACTTGCTGGAAGATCATAAAGGAGGTACCCTATTGTAATTCAGACATGATACATGTATTGGTACAGTTGGTTGAAATTAATGTTGAGATATAACCAATTTTGCCCTCCACTAAAATGAATAGTAATAATTAAGCTGCTCTATGTTTGATCTTCCAAAACAAAAATTGAATCATATAAAGTTTACTCCCCATCACTAATTTAAATAACAAGATCAAACCAAAGTGGGTTTACAGCTTTAAGATAAGTTTATTTAATGTTGTTGACAGAAAGTATTGTACACCCATTATATATTATTACCCAGAAATGATAACCAAAACTTGAATTAGTAAATGGAAGTTTGCTACATTATTTATTATCATATAATTGTTTGTTTCTAGAGATACAACAGTTCAGATATTAACTTTACAACCTACAGTACAAGATGGTGTTATTATCTACGAAGATTCTCCATTAGTAATTATCATTATTTCTAATCAACAGGACCAATACAAACTTGATATAACAATGAATCAGCTATAAGCATTATCAGTTTATTAACCCTTGCTACACTATCTTGGTAAAGAGATGTTTCTTAACAGTTATCTTCTGTGAAAGACTCCAGAGCAGACTTTCCCTAGGAACTGGGTCTTAGGCTCCTGCAGATGTTACTATGTGAAACTATCTCCTCAAGATTTCAACCCACAATTTCTCCGGCAATACTATACACTGGAAAACACCATTTTATACTGAATACCGGAAAACACTGGAAAAACACTAAAACCGGAAACACACTAAATACCGTTAAACATCCTAAATAGATAACCCAGAGCCTGGTCCTTCGTGTGAAGATTTTCGGGTGATTTTCTTGGAGATCAGTATAGTGTTTCCTGATGATTTTGGATGTACTTGCTGCTGTTGGCGCTAAATGGAACTAAGAAAGGGACTATTGCCCTGGCCGCATGAATGTTCAAATCTAGGGGGGCTGTTGTTTTCAATTTACCAATCCAGAAATTTTCTTTTGTTAGCCTAAACGTTTTAATTTCTTCTGTAGTTTCAAAGTCGCTCTTGGTCTTTCCTATTGGCGTGACAATGAGATCAGATATGTCATGATTTGGTTGGTTGAAACAAATTGAGACCGGTTTGTCTTTTTTGGTGACTATGTCTGACCGGTGATTGTTAATTCTTTCCCTAAGTGCATTTTGAGCCTCCCCTATGTATTGTTTGTCAAATTGTCTACATGAAATAAGATCAATTATGTTTTAACTAAAGCATGAAAGTTGGTCTGATATTGGGAATTGTGTGCCAGATGTTTTGTTATGGAAATGGTCGGATATGTTTATGATTTTGCATTTTGACATCTCGCATGGCCACAAGTTTTGGTTTTAACTGCTGATTGCATATTATTTGTTCCTTTGGCGGCAAGTTTGTTTGAACTTGGGGGTTTATTGATTATACAGTATAGTATATTGTTTAATACCATCGTTCAATTAAAATCTGTTAACAAATACATCTGAGAGTGGTATCCTTTGTCAAGGCTCTGGGTTACCTATTTAGAGTGTTTTCGGGTATCAAGTGTGTTTTCTGTTATTTAGTGTTTTTTTTGTTAATTAGTGTTTTTCCAGTATTTAGTGTTTTCCGATATTCATTATAAAATGGTGTTTTCCGGTATATAGTATAGACCCATTTTCTCTGCTAATGCTACTCTGATAGAAAATATCTATTTTGAATAAAAGTTTATCGATGCACATGATGTATAATAATTATAGATTATAAACACCAAATGCCAGCAAATTAAAATAATTTGGTACCCATACTTACTATAAAGCGTGACAATGGTTAATGAACTGTTAGACTAAGTATAGATAATCGATTTGATTGCTCAATTCTGTTCAAAAAGATAAATGTGCAATTATTTAGTATGTATCATCTATTTAATATGGGATTGCTGCGGGTGACATCAGCCTCCCTGTTGGCTTGTTATTTAAATAATGGATAAAATTTCAATGTGCAGACTGAAGGAACCACTTGTTAGCAAGTCCAGACAAGCAAAAATTCATTATGGCTTAATGAATTTCTGTAAGTTTCCATGAGCATGGAGGAGTAGTTCAATATTGTATGATGTAAATGAAAAGTTTTATTAAAAGGGGGATCATGTGCGGCAAAGTGGGTAAGGCTCTGGCTAGCTAGCCTGGAGGTCGAGTGTTCGATCCCTGCATTGGCCGAGAAAGTTTATCTCGATTTTCTGGCATGGTTTCCCCTTGTCAGTGATGCAGGTCGGAGGGCCCGACAAGGACAGCTGTCTAGTCATTTGGGTGGGACGAAGAACCTATGTCCGGTGTACACATTGGCGTGCACGTAAAAGATCACCTGGCAGTTGGAATTCGATATAAGAGTAGGCCATAGCACACTGTATGGCGTATGCCCGTCCTCCATTAGCCCAGGTTAGGTGCATAACAGTAGGATGTTAAACCCTATTTTATTTCATTTATTAAAAAATTTACAAAACAATAAACCTCAAAACTCCTATAAAGAAAAGTGTTAGTTTATTTTTTTATTTAGAAGTAGATCATATAACTGGACTATACATAATAATAGCCTTGTGGGAATTAAGTTGCAAGGGATAAGAAAATTAAATTCTTGCTGATGTAGTCAAACAAATCGCTTATGAATTATCTAGGATTTTTGTTCTATTAATGCAGGAATAATTTAACCGTTAGTTCCAGACTAGGATATAATTTATAATCAGAAATGGAATAAAATTTGTGTTTGTCTTACTGTAGGTTAAAGCTGTAAAGAGTGGCCATGTTTTAATAGTAGATGAGGCTGATAAAGCTCCAACTCATGTAACATGTGTTTTAAAAACATTAGTTGAATCTGGTGAAATGCATTTAGCAGACGGAAGAAGAATTGTATCAGGTGGGAATTTTATCCATCTAACATTTATGTGCTACGAACCAGAGTCTCACTAAACAGAGATGGTTTCTGCAGGCCATATGATCAGCATACAGATGGGACTTAAAACCCTTTATAGTTGGAATTGGACAACAGAAGGTGGAAATGGCGCTGCCTGGACAAAATAATCCTCTTGTGTGATACATTGCATATCTTACAATAGTAATAAATATATAACTGAATCTTATTCTCAAAGGATCTAGATACAATGTCAGCAAGATGTGAAAGCCCATTCCATTTTGCAACCCTATCTTTTATTATCTGTTGTATATTTCAGCTTCATCAGGAATGCAACCATCTGAGTCTGTAATAGTGACACATCCAGAGTTCAGAATGATGGTATTAGCTAATAGACCAGGATTCCCTTTTCTAGGAAATGATTTCTTTGGTGCTATGGGTAAGATATTTTGTATTCTTCTACATAATAATCTTAAATAATTAGTGCAGGAGAACATTTTGAGACGTCTAGGCGCAATTTTGAGGAAGGGAAGGGTGACACCCCCCCATGAGACCAAGTAAAAGCCCTCTTATAAGACAAGGAGACCACGTCCTAAATTACATACTGTAAAACATGAAATTATTGCGACAATAATTACGAGAGGCCCTCTTGCAATAATTTTATGTTCGCAATAATTTTGTGAAAATTCGGCCATATTGAATTGTCCCCCCTTCATTACCCTTCACAAGAAAGAGTCCTAATAAGTACCAATAGTAATAAAAATGTCGCATGCCATGTGTTTTATAGTCGTTCGTCAGCTTGGAGTTAATCAAGGGATTTAATTTAATAAAAATTATTTAAAAATTGAGTTTGATAACAGGTATTTAATTTTCTTTGATCTGTTGAATACAGACTCAAAGCTGTAGTTGTTTATTTACTGTTACTAATGAATAATGATCATCAATCAACCAATGTTTTGAAGAGCTGACTCGGCAACTGTTACCTCAAAGCCGTAATCCTCAATAGTTGTTTATTTACTGTTACTAATGATAACCAATCAACCGATGTTTTGAAGAGCTGACTGTTACCAAAATTAACAATCTACCACATTTTATAGACAAATTTACTAGAAAAAAAAAAGAATTAAAATCGCAATAATTTTTTCCCAACTCTAGAAATTCGCAATAATTTCATGTCGCAATAATTTTATGTTTTACAGTAGAAGGCCATTGGTTTTCTATGATTCTAAACAGATTTGAACAGTTTTTCAATTTCCAGCAATGGCTTGAAACTAAACATTAAATACAGAAACTCTTGATAAAACACCACAACTAAATGATACCCAAGTTGTAGTTATATAAAATATACTCTAGTTATTATATTCTGACATGTCTGAATACATTTGCTAATCTAGATTTTTATCATTTTTATATAGGAGATATATTTAGTTGTCATGCTATAGACAACCCAGATATAGAATCTGAGATGTCTATGTTACGACAGTATGGTCCAGATGTTCCTGAATCAATTTTACGGAAACTTGTACTAGCTTTTGGTGAACTGCGTGATCAGGCTGATCAAGGTTTGATATCATATCCTTACTCCACAAGAGAAGTTGTTAATATGGTTAAACATTTACAGGTGAGTGTTTTTCTAATCATTTCATTTTTGGAGTGCTCGATCAAATGAATTGAGTTGGAGTTCATATGATGCGATCAGATTCATGACCTTCTTAAACATTTCAGCTATGGGAATATAGTATCATATTCAGTTGGTGTATGCCCTCGTCAGAAATTATCATGTTTAATTACTTGATTGACTGATGACTGGCAAGGAAAAGCGATGAATGGGATTAAGAATCTTGATCCTCTGTAAATGTTGGTGGCACATAATATAGTATCCTTGAAAGCTGGAATACAATAAGCCCGGTTGGAGCAGAACAGCAGGATGTTAAAACCCATTTCATTAATTCATTTACTACTCTATTGACAACTTTTGAATTACGTAACTCACTACTATCTGTGTTTGTTGACATAGCTTCTGACTTTACCTCTATTAGAGTCATGATACAGGAAACTTGAATTTGCCCATTTGTAATAAAACAGCAAATAATGAACAGCTGTGATTTATTTGTTCGTGTTCTAGAAGGTACAGTTTACAGTTCATATGAGGTATTATGTGAACAGCTTGAATAAGATAATCTTATGGTATGTGATATCGTAGGTCAAAATAAGAATCTACTAATGTTGGGTTTTAACATAATGCAAATAGACAAATAGAATACAAAATAATCCGAGTGCAGTGTATATGCTGTGCCACATATGATTTACTCCAAATGACCTAAATGGACATATTTTGTTTTGCATTCATATATGTATTTATGGAACTACAAGAGCTACACTGCAACCGTACACTGTACTTGTAGTTTTCTGTCAACATGATTCATAAAACAGTTAAATAAAACATAATGTTTTTACATTTCAGTTTAAAAACTATTATACATGCACAATAAATATATACCCAGATAATAACAATGCATAAAAAATATATAATTTTTCTTTCAGAAATTCCCCAAAGAAGGTTTAACGACGGTAGTACAAAATGTATTTGACTTTGATTCATATAATAAAGAGGTTTGTGATTCTATAATAGAGACAATGCAGAAACATGGAATACCTCTCGGTGCTAAAGAAGCTTCTGTGAATCTAGCAAAAGAGTAAGATAGTTCTTCAAATACATGTACTATATATTTGGAATATTTAATATTAATTTAATTAAACCTATATATAGGATGTGTTCACACTGAAAATATTAAAGGAATTTAATATCAGAACCGAACCGATCCGGTTTGTATATTTGATCATAGATACTTTCGGAAGATAATAGGATTCTGGTCCCAAGGTTTGAATAAAATCATTGCTGAGAACAATCTAATCCTTATTAAAAGGTTGCAGTATTTTCACATGCCTTAATTTTTTCAAAATTTGATAAGAACTATAAAGTCTGTTAACAGAAGCATAAAGTTTTATAAAGTCTGTTATTGATGTATTATAATCATTCTGTTACAGTGGGGTATATTGAATTCAAGATTTAAAAAAATAAAAAAATTTAAAACTGATATTCATTTGCTCAGGGATGACAAATTTTAATGTGCAAATATAGGATACATTGTTTATAATATATGATTTTTAGAAAATAAATATTTATTATTTAAAAATGTCTTGTTGTTTGCTTAAACAAATTGTAACAGAATGGTTTACATCAAGTATACCTACCAGTAATACATACTGTGACTCTCAGTTATTTTTCACTTGACTCTACTCAGATCTTTAAATTTATTTTTTTAATCTGTGAATTGTCTATAGCTAGTCTTATTAGGATTTCCTATCAAAAAAGTGTGTAGCTTTGTAAGTTTTCAAGGTTTCCCTTTTCATTTCATATCGAATATCGCAATTTAATAATAGTTTAATTGTGTCTGTATGAAAACCTTATAAACACTCTTAAAGGCCCTGGGATTGTATGAACAGTCATAAAGATATACTCCTTGCAGTGTTTCATTTGATTCTAAAGCTAATCCCACTACTCACTGCTGTAAAGAAAGCAAATTCTTGTTTCAAATTATGACTGGTCAATAGTCTGATTTACAACCAATCACTAACTGTGTAACAGAGCACAACATTGGACCAAATATGTTTTCATAACGTTACGTCATGACTCACGAATTTATTACGCCTAATTAACCAGTGCACAGCAGAATATTGCAGAAAAACTAATTGTGTGACAAACGACACTATCATCACTGATATAATGTAAACAGTACTGTTTTGAGACGAACAACACCTTTATCGTTTTTATATGCCCACATTTTCATGTGGACGTATTATGTTGTCGTCCCTGTCTGTCCGTCCACAATTGTTTGTGGACTCTCTACAGGTCACAATTCTTACCCGGTTTGGACGAAACTTGAAATATAGGTTTATCCCCAAAAGATCTCGACTGCTTTTGATATTGGCATGAATCGAATCAAAACTTCATGGATTATGGCCCCTATAGAGGTCACAATTCTGAACCGATTTTAATGAAACTTGACATGCATGCTAACAACCCAAAGATCTTGGTTCCTTTCGATATTTCAGAAAAATCGGACCAAAATTGCCATTCAAAATGGCCGCTATTTGTACACAAATACTGTTAAAAAATGGTATATCAAGGTTGTGGACCCTGTAGAGGTCCCAATTTAAATTTGATTTTAATGAAACTTGAAATGTATGGTTATAACCCAAAGATCTTGGTTCCTTTCGATATTTGTGCTTATCGGATTGTAACTTTCTGAATTATGGCCCTTGATTATATGCAAAATCACCTTTGTTTAGCTTGTGGTCCCTCTGGAGGTCACAATTATTATATGATTTAAAAAGTTCTTTGATTATATCACCGTTACACTCTAAGGAAGGTTGAGTTCAAATTTCGGGAAAATCGGAACAAAATTGCCATACAAAATGACTGCCGTTTGAACGCAAATACTGTTAAAAAATGGTATATCAAGGTTATGGACCCTGTAGAGGTCACAATTTTAATTCTATTTTGAAATTCATGGTTATAATCCAAAGATCTTGGTCCCTTTCGATTTTTGTGTATATCGGATCATAACTTCCTGAATTATGGCCCCGATTATACGCAAAATTGCCTTGTGTTTAGCTTGTGGTCCCTCTGGAGGTCACAATTATTATCCAATTTGAAAAACTGTTGATTATATCATTGTTACACCCTAAGAAGGTTGACTTCTAATTTCGGAAAAATCGGACCAAAATTGCTATTCAAAATGGCCGCCATTTGTGCACGAATACTGTTAAAAAATGGTATATCATGGTTGTGGACCCTGTATAGGTCACAATTTTTATTCGATTTTGATGAAACTTGAAATGTATGGTTATAACCCAAAGATCTTGGTTCCTTTCGCTATTTACACCTACATGTATGGGATTGTAACTTCCTGAATTATGGCCCCTGATTGTCCGAAAAATCCCCTATGGTCCCTCTGGATGTCACAATTATCCGATTTAAAAAAAAAGGTTTGACTTTATCATCCTTACATCCTACAAAAGGTTGAATTCAAATTTTGCCGTTTGAACGCGAAATGTGTCAAAATATGGTATATCAAAGTTGTGGACCCTGTAGAGGTCACAATTTTAATTGGATTTTGATGAAACTTGAAATGCATGTTTATAACCTAACGATTTTGATTCTTTTCGATATTTGCGCATATCAAATTGTAACTTAATGAATTATGGCCTTTGATTGTAGGAAAAATCACTTTCGGTATTGCTTGTTCTCTATCCATCTCTCGAAAATGTGGGCGTAACCTGCCAGGCATACTCCTCGCAGTGTTCCATTTGATTAAAGCTAATCCCACTACTGGACTGAGTGGATATTATAGTCGCTAATTATGACTGGTCAGTGGTCCCATTAACAACCAATCGCTGACTTTGTTACAAAGGTGTTACCTTTAAAACAGGGAGTCTAATTAGGCCAACTGTGTTTACATAACGTTACGTCATGGCTGCATGTTTTTTATGCTAAATTAACCAGCGCATAGCAGGATATTGCAGTAAAACTAATTGCGTGACAAACATAGCTATCGATAGTCCTGAAATGACCTAGTTTGTGTGGAGTGGACTTTAAACCCCATTTCTCTCTCTCTCTCACTATCAGTATTGACGTAAAGTAAACACTACTGTATGGAAACGAACAGTCTTTCAATATTTTTAATACCTTAAGAGTTTTAGGGAAGACCCTAGATTAAACGAAGGACTGTCATGCATGCTGTATTCGAGTGATATATTTGATTGAACAAGAAGAATAGACACACTACCTCAAAAGTTCAAGTATCAGAAGCCAATCAAGCAATGGCCAGAGAGGGATTTCTCGGGCTGTTGCTTCAGGAATATGCCTGCCTGGCAGAGCCAGCTTACTATCTTTAATACATTGAATCACTGTCCAAAGTTTTAGGGAAGACCCAGTTTAAACAAAGACTGTCATATATTGCTGTACTTGGGATAGATTTGACTGAACAGGAAGAATAGACACACTCCCTTAAAAGTGCCAGTATCAGAAGCTAATCCAGCAATGGCTAGAGAGAGATTTCTCGGGCCATTGCTTAAGGAATATTTTTATTATTATTATTATTATGATGTATTTATATAGCGCATCTTTCACTTATATAGTGCCCAGATGCTCTTTACAAACTTAAAAAGATACAATAGATACAAATAAAAGTACATGTAAATTAAAATATGTCGTAAAGATGAACCTTACTCATCATATGTAGAGAAATTGCCAAGAAACCCTGCAACTGTTCTTTAGATTAGAGATTTTACAATTCGAGGAACTATATTAAAATTTAGGCATGTGTCAAATTAGAATGAAGTTAATATTCCTGTGGTCGAAACCATAAACACATTCCATTTTTTTTTTTTGAGATCTGCGCAATTGCTTCTTTGATTTGCTGGTGTCTTGTGTTTGTTGTCTAACAACACTAGCCTTCACCTTGCCTAAAACTGTCTCTAAATCAAGAGATTATTTACAAAAATAAGTTGTAGTTTGAGTCTGCATGGAGTGGTCTATCTGCAGTATAAATATTTTTATCGTGTGCCTGTTTTCCAGATTTCCCCTTCCGCCGTTAGAATTAAAAGGTCAGTGGAGGTTATCCAGTACAGGATTACGAAAAAAGACAGCATTAATGAGCCTTCCTGTTACCACACAAAGAATAGCTATAAAAGTAAGTTAAACCAAATATAGCAATACTACATCAAAGTTGTCCAGCTCTTCTCTTTCTTTGACTTAGCAATGTTTGTCTTTGACTGTCGGGATTGTAGCTTGTAATAATAGAATACTTTGATTTGCTACAACAAACTGTAGCTACCGTTACATTACGTTCGCATCTACTAACCTCTGTGCAGGTAATACTATGTAAATAGAGAGTGCCAATGGTAGTGATGCACTAATTAATGCTGGGTACAACAATCATCAATGAACCGTAATTTGACTGTGGGATGAGATCAGAAAAGCAAATTTTTAATCCGGTATAAAGTACTTAGTATTCATGTTACAAACCATGCATAAAGCATTTATTATTCACAGGCATACAGAACTTTATTCACATTACAAAACAGGCATACAGAACTTATTATTCCCATTACAAAACAGGCATACAGAACTTATTATTCACATTACAAAACCGGCATAAAGTACTTATTATTCACATTACAAAACATGCATAAATTACTTATTATTCACATTACAAAACAGATATAAAGTATATTATTTATATTACAAAATGAAATAAACCACTTATTTTAACAGACATAAGTATATATTATCCATATTACAAAATGACCGAAAGACTTATTTTTGATTTTCATATTACAAAAAATACATAATGTGTGGTGTCTTGATGTATTGTTATGATATGATGATGTATGGGAGATAACTACAATTATAATTAGTGACTGTATTCCGGTTGTGACGTAATGTAGATAGTATGATGGCTCCACATGTATGAATGCTATGTCGAAGAATAAAACGTAATCCGTATTGATGTCGTCTGTATTTTATACATCCATACCATATTTGGCGACGAGGATAAACTGAATAATCAACGTAATGGCTGAGAATGAAAATATTCCCGTTCCAGCGGCACTTCCAGCTCAATTTTCATCGATTTCACAGCCTCCAGCTTTTCAAGCCAATCCCGGTAATTTGGTTATGCATTGGATGCAGTGGGAACGATTGTTTTCAAATTACATGGTAGCCTCCGGATCCGACACCCTAAATTCTGAACGTAAGCAAGCAATTTTATTACATTCTGTTGGTGCCGAAGCTCAGAGAATATTTTACACCTTGCCAGATTTTCCAGGCGATCACGAAAGTTTCAATGCAGACGTCTACATACATAGCCTCAATAAATTACGTCATTATTTCCGACCTAGAATCAACATTGTAGCAGAACGTTACCGTTTCCGAAACCGTGCTCAACTGCCCGGGGAGTCCGTTCTTGCCTATGTTGCTACACTTCGTGACCTTTCATCCAACTGCTTATTTGGACACAGTGTGATGAAAACATACGAGACCAGCTAGTAGAGAAAACAAATTCATCACGTATACGTGAACGCCTACTCATGGAATTTGATGTTCCGCTTCCAAGAGCGATAGAACTAGCTACACAAGTTGAGACAGCGGTGCGTGAAGCTAAATCGTTTAATCGTCCAACTCAGCAATACATTCCACCACCCTTCCAACCCAATTGTGCCAAGATTGATAGAAGAGTGAAGAAATCTACAGATTTTCAACATAAGTCTAGACAGCTTACACCTGCTCCTGTGCAGTACACTCCACATAATAGATCCGAATCGTCCAGTACGTTTTGTTATCGCTGTGGTTCGCCACAACACCTTGCAAATTATCCAAAGTGTCAAGGGAGGACTGCTACTTGTCAAAGATGTGACCGGAGAGGACATTACACTAACGTATGTAAACACCCCCGTGTCAACCTGATACATATAGATGACCCTATCGTTTCATCTACTACTGAAGATGGAATTCAGGTTCTATCTACTGATTCCAACAGCTCCGAGAAACGCAGTGTTGTGTGTACAGTATTCATTAACTCAATTTCTCATCAGATGACTGTAGACACTGCTTCCGATGTTTCCATAATGAATTTAAATACGTTTGACAAGTCTTATATTAGGCAATCAATTGAATCTTGTGCTGCAACCTCTATTAGAAGTTACACTTCACATTCCATTAAAATTCTCGGTATTTTTCGCGCAATTATAGAGTATAATAGTAAAAATTCAGAATGTGTATTTTATATTGTCGAAAATGGTACAAATTTGCTAGGTAAGGATATTATCCAAGCCTTAGGTATTAATATTGATGGTTCTACATTAACATGTAATTGTACTACCCAGTCTTCTGGAAATCCAAATACTGTTATTGACATGAGTACAGTTATTACAGATGTTAATCCTATTGACAATTGTAATGTTGTTGAAAATTGTACATCCACTGATCCAAATGTTATTGATTTTCCAGAATTATTTAGTAATAACTTAGGTAATGTTAAAGATTTTGTACATAAGGTTAAGGTTAAACCTGATGTTAAACCTGTTCAGCAAAAGCTACGCCGCTTGCCATTTGCCGTTCGTGAAGCCGTTTCGCAACGTATTCGTGAATTAGAACGTGCCGATATTATCGAACGTATCGATGCATCAGAATGGATTTCGCCCATTGTAGTCGCCTATCGTAAATCAGGTGATATACGCGTTTGTGTTGACTTACGGAAATCAAACGAATCTATCATTATCGATAAGCATCCACTCCCCAACATTGACGAAATCATAAGCGAGATGCATGGTGCTACGGTGTTTTCGCGCATTGATCTTAAAAGTGCCTATCACCAGATAAGTTTACATGAGGATAGTCGTGATTTAACCGCCTTTATAACACATGACGGTTTATTTCGTTTCAAACGAGTATGTTTTGGTTTGGCGTCCGCGCCAGCTTATTTTCAGAAAACGATGTCATTGATTTTACGCGATTTAAAGGGTGTAATTTCTTTCATCGATGATATTATTGTATTCGGTCGTACACAAGCCGAACATGATACTAATCTCCGCAAAGTTTTGAGTAAACTCCGAAATTCAGGAATTACGTTAAACAATAAATGTCAATTTAACGTTTCTAAATTACATGTTCTTGGATACGTAATTGATGCCCAGGGTATTCGTCCTAACCCTGAACTTGTTCAAGCCATTCGCGACGCACCGATTCCTACTTCATCGGAACAATGTCGTTCATTTCTCGGTTTAGCCGGATATTATTCCAAATTTGTAAAAAATTTCGCCATGGTTATTCAACCAGTACGCGCAGTTATGCAACTTGATAAATTTACTTGGACAACCGAAGCTAATCGTGCATTTACAGATGTCAAGAATCAAATTATTTCGAGTCCAGTATTAGCCTTATTTGATCCATTACTTCCAGTCGTCGTTACAACTGACGCTAGTGCCTATGGGTTAGGTGCTGTACTTACACAGTACAGGAATACTTCAGAGTATTTAGTCGCTTGCGCGTCACGTAGTCTAACTTCCGCCAAGAAAAATTATTCTGTCGGTGAACGAGAAGCATTAGCCTGCGTATGGGCCGTCGAAAAGTGGCATACCTACCTTTGGGGTAGAAAATTTGTTTTGCGTACTGACCATAGCGCGCTTACTACATTGTTAAAGACAATGGGGCATGGTCATAAACCAATGCGTATTGCTCGTTGGAATACTCGCTTACTACATTATGATTATACCGTTGAATTCAAACCGGGTTCACAAAATAAAGTTGCCGACGCCTTGAGTCGCTTACCGCTTTCTACTACTACACCCGCAATTATCGAAGATTGTGACGCAGTTTGTCAAATCCAACTTACAGACATTGATACCGTTATAAAATCAGATGAAATCATCCAAGCTACTTGTGATGATGTTACTTGCAAACAACTAATGTCATATATTCACAATGGTTGGCCGCATGCCGCGAATGATTGCGAAAGTGAAACACGTCCTTATTTTCGAATTCGCAATGAATTATCAGTTCATAATAAATTAGTATTTCGTGGTACACGTGTCGTCGTTCCTAATGATCTTCAAAATCGCTTGGTTCATTTAGCGCATACAGATCACCAAGGAATCGTTAAAACCAAACAAAGACTCCGCGATTTGTATTGGTGGCCTAAAATGGATATTCATGTCCATGAAACTATCAAAAGTTGTCAAACTTGCCAATTTAATGATAAATCCGCTAAAACGCGTTCTTCACCTATGATACCTGTTCGCATTCCAGAGAAACCATGGTCAAAACTTGGTTTAGATTTCGTTGGACCTGACTATTCCGCGCCTGCTCATGAACGATTTGTTATTGCATTAATTGACTACCGTAGTAAGTGGCCCGAATTAGCTTTTACTTCAAATATCACTACATCTACTACTATTGATTTTCTTATTCGTATTTTTAGTCGTGAGGGTTATCCTGACGAAATTGTTACAGACAATGGTCCTCAGTTTACCTCCCACGAATTTAAAGAGTTTATGAGAAAGAGAGGTATTATTCACCGATTTTCTTCCGTTTATTATCCGGAAGGGAATTCTGAAATTGAACGTTTTAATCGAATTATTTCTGAAGTTATTCAGGCAGCACGTTTTGAAAATAAGAATGTTAGTACTGCTGTTATAGAATTCTTAGGTACCTATCGTTCCAGTCGTCACTGTACTACTGGGGAATCTCCATCTAATGTATTACATGGTAGACATATGAGAACTTTATTAGATATTCCATTTGTTACACAACCTCCTATTCCTTTGTCTGATTATGAAATTAATGATAGAGTAAGTCATAAGCAAAATCTAAGAAAGGCTTACACTGATAAACGTAAAGGTGTTCTTTCAAGAGATTTTAAACTAGGTGACGTTGTTCGCATAAAGAAACCTTGGTATGTTCCAAAAGGTCATTCTAAATATACAGATCCAGTTCGTATTCGATCTAGGATTGGTTCTTATACATATATTGTAGATAATGGTCAGAGATGGAATGTTAAATATATTTCACCTTTCTACGGGAATTATTTTGAAAGAGAGGGGGAAAATGGTGTTATGTATTTTGATCCACCTAATAATGCTATTAATAGAAATAATGTTAATCCGAATAATGTACCATTTGTTCCACCAAATGATCCAATGGTTAATAATCCAACAGGTGTTAGATCAAGTACAAGAGTAAGATCAAACCCTGTTTGGTTTAAAGATTATGTTGTTCATAACAAATAGATAGTACACTGTCTTATTTACATGTCGGAGAAAAGCATTTCTTCAGGAGAGGGGAAATGTGGTGTCTTGATGTATTGTTATGATATGATGATGTATGGGAGATAACTACAATTATAATTAGTGACTGTATTCCGGTTGTGACGTAATGTAGATAGTATGATGGCTCCACATGTATGAATGCTATGTCGAAGAATAAAACGTAATCCGTATTGATGTCGTCTGTATTTTATACATCCATACCATATAATGTACTTATTATTTAAGTCTGAAAATGACATAAAATATCTAAATTTATATAGTTAAAGGGAGTTATTATTATTATTGTACATTGTTATAGGGCACAACTTCCATGACTATTATGAAATGTGTGTAGACATTGAAATCTTGTAAAATTTACATATACATGTATAAACAAACATTCATTACTTATCGGGAACAAATCATTAATTAATATTGTTATGCATATATTAAAAAGATACACTTCTTTACACATAAAATGTCTGATAAAGGAAAAGCCTCTAAGGATAAGTGTGTTTTAAAATATTTTATAAATTAACACCAATGATAGTACTAACATTTTGAGCTAATTTGTTCTAGAAGGTTGAGTTACAATTTCGTGAACATCGGACCAAAACTGCCTGACTAAATTAATACAGACAGACTAGCAGAATAGAGATATATTTGGAGTTAATGGGTTGTTAAACTGTATTTCAGGGTCCCGTTCAGATGTATTTAGAAACAAAGAATTTAGACAGAACAGAAGCCAGATCTACGATGTTTACAGAACAAGAAGCTTTTTGGAGAATACCCATGGAAGAAGTTAACATGATTTGTGATGTAGCTGTTTCGAAAGGTCAAGTTTTTTGAAACAATTGATTTTGAATTCTGAATGCATGTATTAAAGCACTGTACATACATGTATTTGATCACCACTAGCTAGAAAATTACCAGATTTCTTAGCCGGACATTTAAAACAATTATGAAAACAACACCAAAATAGATTTATAAGTAAGCATTGTCGTATTATTATTTATGTGTTTCTTTAACAAGGCACATGCAATACTTACATAAATAAAGATTAGACATTTTACTATACAAATCTGTTGAACTTCTATATGTAGGTGTATTTGTAGGCTACATTTAGGGCTGGATTTCTAATGGGCAATACCTTTATAAGAAATGTAATAATTATAAAATTAGTTTTATTTAAATAAATTAACAAAGTGGGTGGGTATGTTAGGGGTTTATGTATCAGAAAGACATGGGGTGTCGCCAAAAATTCAGTCAATATATTGAGAAAAATGAAATAAGATGTCTTCTTTGGAACCTAACTTATATTTTTTCAAACAAAGACCCAATATCCTTCGCTGTTAATCGACATTTGAGTTCTATTTAGTGTCATGTAATGTTAAGAAGTCATTATATCCTGTCAGTCCTGTCACTAATAAAAATGTCAAATATCACTCTCTATAATATGTAGTTCAAAAACTTTTAATGTCATAAAATCATAGTCTACAAATACAATAATATAGATCTTTTTAAAATTTTAATTAGAACAGGTTTCTGTCCAAAGCATTGAAATGAAGACTTCTTTTGATTGTTCAGCTAATCAAAAGTAGGAAAATCATTGTGAACAAAACCTTGTACAGGCCCATTTTTGGGGGTTTTGTTTAAAAATTACCAGGATTATGCTACAAGAGTCTTATGGAGGAATCATACTGAAATGCAGATTTCCATTGAGTTTTATGCATAGCTATTGGCTATTGCCCAAAGCCCTGAAAAATTGAAAATCATAATTCAAAATGCTGTTTATGTGTAGCCTATATATTCATTGTCTGGCAACTCTATTTTTTGTTTATTTACAGCTATCCACAGAAGTCCAGGGAGAAATAAAACTGATGTAATATATGCTGCCTCTGCTAATCCCATCACAGTGTATTCAATGAATATTAAAACTGGTAGTTTAAATAGCTTAGATCTATATGACGTGTTTCCATCAACTGTAGGAACATATAAACCTAAAGTGAAATTAGCAGCATTATCAGCTCCTTTAGATGACTGTCTTATATTACATGAAGAAGTAGTAAGTATACCTTAATGTAAAACAATATTTATTTTATTGATTGGTCTCAAACCTCTGACAATAGGTTAAATACCCGCCAATTTGGTTGTTTTTGTTACCATATTAGAAGAAAGAGAGAGAGAGGAAGAGTTTAACAATCACTCAATACAAACTAGTTCATATCAAGACTAACATGTGGTTATTGATGTATGTGACATTCACAATTCTCACTAAAGTGACAGCTATATAAAGTTGACATTGGTATCGATTGATTTATGTGTCTATAACGAAAATAGTTATTATACATCTGCTATCTTTTCCGTTCCAATTAGCCCATTTCTCATGAGGGTATTTCAATTTCATAGTAACAATAGTCTTTACATTTGAATAGTTCTTATTTGTGACTTGTAAAATATAATGTGGTTAATCTTGTGTGCAGGGGTGGCGCCATGGGGGGGGGGGGGGGGTTTGCCCCCCCAATAATCTGGTATGCCCTCTGTTTGCCCCCCAAATAATTTTTGAATAATTTATAATAGGTTTACAGCAGGATGGGCTTGTAAGAAATCACTCTCGGACAGAGTAGGGATGTGAGATTTAATCACCGTAGAAGGTATTGATTACCGAAACGTAGCACAAACTCTAAACAATAACATGTGAATCACGTAAAAAGTGCTTTTTACGATCCTCAAAGTTTTTTGGGTATAGGTTCAACCCGGCGTGAATATGCATTCACTTGATACACTCAATCCGTTCGTTTGACACCACCCTCTTTTTTTCGGATATGCTGGTGATTTGGCGACGAACAGTATCTGGCCAGCTCTATTTATCTCGAAGACCAGCATCTGAAATACAGCCAGACTGTATTTCTGGCAGTTAATTTAATAAAATATTGTGGAGAAAATATTCATTCAATTTAATTCACTCACTCCCTCGGTTTGCCAGTTTCCTCTCTGGTCGGATAAACTTGTGATTTGGCGACAGGCGGTATCTGGTAAGTGCCTGAAATACTGCTGGATACTGCATTTCGGGCAGTCTACTTTTCAAATTTTCGGGGGCTTTGTTGAGGTTCGCATCGCAAGTCCATTCATTTGACACTTTCCTCTCTGGGGTCGGATAGACTAGTGGTCAGGCGACAGACGGTATCTGATCAGCTCTATATATCTCTACAATCGGTGCCTGAATACTCCCAGACAGCATTTGCGACAGTCTATTTTTCAAAAATTTCTTGGGGAGGTCCCAATATCCCCCACAAGGACTCCCTACTCTGGCACATGTGAGTGGATTTCGTCGAGGTTCCCAAGTCCGTTCGTTTGACACTTTATCTCAACAATCAGTGCCTGAAATACTGCCAGGCTGCATTTACGGCAGCCCGATTTTCAAAAAATTTCTGGGGGAGACCCCCTACCCCTATTTGAAGCTCGTGCCTTTGCCCCCTTAACCTTGGACTTTGCCCCAGCCTTGCCCCTCCAACCACCGGCGGCTAGCGCCGCTACTGCTTGTGTGCTATGCCTCTTAACAAAGCTTACACTAACCCTGGTATCATTTAATCTTGCATAATTTAGTGGATTTTAGACGATTTTATATATAAATAATAAGGTATAATTGTCAAAATATTTGGAGATATTTATTTATGATGGGGCACCCTATTACTATGCTAAATGGCAACATATAGTTGAGCACAATTTAATGAGCATTTAGTAACTTTCATCAGGAAAAATAAACATAAACCAAATTATTACATGTTGTATTTATTATTTGCAGACAAATGTTGTTTTAAATGTTAATATGGAAGTTGGACAGATAACAAGAATAATATGTTCAGGTTTACCGGAAACACCAATAGAAAAGCGACGTTTCCCTACTTCATCTCCTAAAACCAGTGTTAGTATATCATTTTATGTCATGATAGCCATTTAATTTACAATAAATTTAATGGTGCCAATTATTTTGTACTTGATGCAGTATTTATTGATGAAAATGACACGTAATGATAATTTTGTTATTAAAAATGTTTTTTAAAAAATGGAGATAAAAACTAACTGTGCAGGGTAACAGCTAGATATAGTCACTAATATTTTGTTCTTTTAATTTTAGAATAGATTTAAGATGTGCTGCAAGCCTAATACAGATGTGTACGGTAAAATTGTATTTTATAAAGAAGATGGGTACGATATTACTTATTTTGTATTAAAATTGTGCAATTTAGAGTGCAAATTTCATGGACTTGTACATATTGTACTTAGCCCTCTATAGAACTTGTACACACCTATATTGTTCTTACTGGTGGCTCTATTACACTTGTACATACCTACATTTTACTTACTGGCAACTCTATTGAACTGGTAGGATATGCCTATATTGGCCAATATTTACTGGATGACTGAACTGCTACATGCCTATAGTGAACTTGGATGTATGTAACTCGTTTATTCACCCTGTGGAAATGCCAGCATCCAAATATGTTTCTTATTTGCTATATGTTGATTTTAAGAATATTGCTAAATTTAATAGTTCTTATTTAAATATGTTTATTACAGATCCTCTATAGAGATATTGAATATTTTAGAAGGGATATCTCACACAATTTCTATACCTATAAATATAGCTACCATGTTATCAGTATCAGATACTCAGTGGTTGTTGACGGAAACTAAATCTACACGGTAGGTATAAATATATAGTCATCATGTTGTCAATGTGACACGGTAGGTATAAATATATAGTCATCATGTTGTCAATGTGACATAGTCAATGGCTGTTGACAGTGTGAGATAGTCAGTGGTTGTTGACAGTGTGACATAGTCAGTGGTTGTTGACAGTGTGACATAGTCAGTGGTTGTTGACAGTGTGACATAGTCAGTGGTTGTTGACAGTGTGAGATAGTCAGTGGTTGTTGACAGTGTGAGATAGTCAGTCGTTGTTGACAAAGTGAGATAGTCAGTCGTTGTTGAAGTCTATGGTTATTGACAGTGTCAGAATGTCAGTGGTTGTTGGCAACTGTTTGCCTGACATAACTTTAGGCAGCAAGAATGAGATGTCACTGAGGATTTCATCTGATATATCAGAACGAAATACATTATAATAATACTGATATTACATTTTTTATAATTACAGGAAATATCTTCTAGATCAAATTAATGTTGATGAATTTACACTGCATCCAATTACAGAAGAAATTGGCAAGTTGCTTTCATTTCAATTATAACTGATCACCCCTCACTTCCAAATTTGCATCCAGCAAAATTGACATTATACTTTCCTGTTAAAACATTAAAACATGAAGTATTCAAAATTGGCATGCTGTGGTGGCTGAGCGAAGGAGATTTGATTCACAACCCAAATTCCTCGGGTTTGAATCTCAGCATAGTTCGAAATGAAATAAAATAATATAGGGTTTAATTAACATTCTACTATTCTGCTCTGACTGGGCTAATACAGTATGCTATGAGGAAAATTGGCCCGCAAGCGACGCTATGGCCTTATCTCGTATTAAATTCAAACTGCCAGTGTAGAGCTGGGCGTTATTTCGGTATTTCGATATAAAACAGTCACAGAAATAAAAACCATTAAGCCTTCAGAAAAATATTGAAAAACCGAACATACCGCAATATATCAAGGTTTTGGTTTTTCTGGATGATACAAAATGTTTTCCTTTTTATGTTATTCACGATATTTTATTGCTTAACTTATTCGGTCCAGTTGTCGTGTCAAAGCGACCTAATTAGCCAGTGAATCTCACCGACTTACCCCGCCAGACGTTGAGCTAGTGTCAAGTCAGACATCCGCTCAAAGTTATAAAAAATTGCCGATTGTCTTTCCAAAAGTAGCCATCTAGTAAACAGATAGTTTGAACTAATGATTGGAATCAAAAAATGTACACGTTACAACAACGATTCAGGTGCTATAAGGTCGCGAGTTCACGAGAAAATTCTGTTTATATCGGTAACCATCTTGGACGGCCGATCGCTAGTACTGTTTTTTTTATCAATAATAAAAGTTAATAAAAAAAACGTTTGATTTCCCAAAAGTTGTAATCCCATAAAACAATAGTTTCATCTAATGTTTGGGGTCATAAAATGTCTAGGTCACAACAAGGTGTTACGTTTAAACTCACGTGAAGAAAATCGAGAAAATTTTCAAGTTCATCGACTGCTGTCGGCATCTTTCATGCACCGTTTTATTGAGCAATAAAGTATATAAGAAAAACTGATTCGCTTTCCAAAAGTAAATTAGCCAAAAGAATAGTTTAATTTTTCAACTAATGATTGAATTTTATTGAGGTCATAAAATTTACGACACAACACCGGATTTTGTGGGTGAAGGTCATGAACTCGGTAGAAAATAATTTTCAGAGGCCGCCATTTTGTGTGGAATAAAATATTTGTACGCTTTGTTTTTTTAATAATTTCTTCGTTATGGCAAGTGATTCTGACTCAGATTCGAAGGATTTTTTAACGGAAAATATATTTAACGTAGAAATCAGCAATAATAGTATCCTGGACAACAAATTGACTGACAATTCGAGTGAGGAACAAGAAGGCTACCAAATAGCTAATTACAAATTGAACTAAAATAGCGCATAATCTACGCGATATTATTTGGAATGATACACTTATTTCCTTTATATGGCAATCATTTTTATGTCCGAAGCCAGTGCCAACAGACATATTAAAACGTAAGAACAAATTTTATTTTTTTAGTTTATTTTTTGGACTGAATATGTTCGCATTGGTGACCCGACGAAACCAATAGATATCATGCTGTAAAATTCAACAATGAGATTGAGCGGTTCGAAAAAAAAATTTGAGGGACGTAACAGCTGCAGAAATTCGCGATTGACAATTTTATTTACAGTGCTAATCCTAAAAACTTACTGTGGACTAAAAAAATAACCAATTGTGCTTACTGTTTGATGCATAGAGCATAAAAATATAACTTTATAATTCATAAACGAATCTATTATTTATTTAACATAGTTCTTCGTTTAATAACAAAGAATAACTTTGTTGTTATTTGGTATTTTTATTTTTTTTAAATATTATTGTATAGCCTGTTTTTATTTCTACATTTGGTAACATAAACATTTTTTGATTGGAAGGATAGTTTTTGTTTTGTTTTGTGTTTTCTGCAATTGGTGAGAATAATGAATAATCCTTTAATTAACACTAGGGATATGGGCTATAGTCTGGTTAATTGGCTTAGGAGATTAAGCAGTAATTAACATAATTAGCTCTAGGGGTCAATGAGTTAATGATGAATAAATACTGTTATAAACTCCTGAGTATTCATTCCACAAAGTTTACAAATGCCGATAAGGAGCTTTGTTTACGTCACATGACTTTTTGCTCACCTTTCCACCTGTTAGAATTATCCCTATGTCTGTTAAATTTCTATACATCTTGACGAATTGATTATACTGATACTTTGATTTTCCAAAGGAATCATTGATTTTCAGATTGAAATCAATTTTAATAAAGCCGAGATATAAATAATGCCAACTATATATATTGAGAATTCCGGTAGACTGATTATCATTATCAATTTCATTCAGCGTCGGATGCGTCATGGCGGTCGTGATCTGGGAAAAAAAAGATATTTGACTAGATCAATGGACACTTTTTGACATAGTACTTATGTTTTATAGATTAATTTACTATCCTTGTATTGTATAATTAAACTATAAGAAAAAACGAGTTTGCAAGGGAAACTAAATAAACTATGCACAGCTGATGAACACAAACTTTTTTTCATGGTTTTTTGTGCCCCCTTCCTATGGAAATATTTTTGATTTAAATAAAATTTGATAATCAATATTTTGAAAATTAAAATTGTAATAAACAACAACTTTTGCTCTATAGATCTGTATTTGAACCAGCTCATTAAATTTTGTTTTTTTTATTCGGTACTACATAATATTGACAAGAAATAATAATATTGACTTCAAAGTGTCAAGTGAATACTCCAGGTGTATTTCCAACTTCTTATGCATATTTATTTGCATTTACAAAGTGATATAACTTAAAGTATCGACATTTATAAATATCGCAATATTTTCAAAAAAAAACGCGATATCTGTTTCCAGGGATATCGCCCAGCTCTATTAGTAAGTGCAGGTGGACCGCACTACACGCAAAACAAAAATCTATAAGATAAACCTGCAAATAAGACAGAAAATAGACATTGCAAAAAATCAACAATTATGAAATAAAGTGAATGGATGTGTACACAGGACCTAGGGTTTTCATCCCTCCCTCCAGCACCACTGACAATGAGAAACCACATCAAGGCAGGGATTTAACGCAGGACCTCTAGGTTAGCGAGCCAACATCTTACTCACTGAGCAATTGTGGTTCCCAGCATAGGTCAAGGAGAACCTTCAGGATTTGACATGTTTTGCCATTGGAAATTATTTTTCTTCCAGTATGTTTATATGAGTTATGTTTTATATTTTAGATGAAGTAGAATCTAAGTTTAGTTTAATGTCGACCATACCATTATCAGACAGTATGTTAAGTAAAGCCATTGGTGAACAGATCAGTAGTCCTAATAGAGTTTATTCTACACCATTTTCTTATGCTTCAGTCTTAGTTGGCTTCCCAGATTTGGTATGTAAAATATCTATTGTGTGTTAAGAACAGTCTGAATTGACAGAGTTGTCTTCACTTAATACGAAATTAAGTTTTCACACATATCAATTGTGACCATCTTCTTTATAAGACTCAAGCCACTATCTGTTTAAATTGATAATTGACCACGACTTGTATTTCTGACATACTTTATTTTCTTGTTGTGTTGCAATCTATAAAACCGCCAAATCTCACTCGCGTGTCTCACGAACCCTCAGGCAGAAGTGAGATCACACATATAAACAAAGGTAAGAATGAAACATAATGGTGAATTTACCTTGTCTCAAAATTTCAACCCAAAATATTGTGTCGATTGGACGTGAACGCCAAAACTGCTTATTCGAACATGTAACCCTTTTAAGATTTCAGGTCAATTGTTTTGTTGGGTGACCTTATAACTGATTACACTTACTTGAGAGGGTTATGCAGTTAATAACCAATGTGCCGTACTTGATAGAGAAAGGCAAATTTCAACTACACATTATTTGTATAAAAAAAATGTATGGTTTAATCCAGATACCACAAAATACACCTTGGGGCACCGGTCTCAAATTCCAGATGAAGACTGATGGATTTAAGTCGTTTGAAAACGTATCATAAATACTAAAGTAGTTGCTCAGCCCTCGACTCAAATATTTTAAGGGATTTTAACACAAAATTAAGCAGTTTTATTCCAAAAACAATTATCGGGATTAGCCCTTTAGTATCCGATTGACTTTAAATTTATACACAGTGTTTAAGGTCATGAGACAAAGAATCCTATTGATTTTCAGCGGTTTCCAATATTTTCTGCCAGAGTTATGACCCTTGATCACATCAAAGAGTTTACATCCGATTGACTTTAAATTTATACACAGTGTTTAAGGTCATGAGACGAACAAGTATATTTATTTTCAATGAATTTTGACATTTGAACAGCTAAATCCACGAAATTTTAATGATGTTTCATATACTAAACATTAGTATTGAGGAGAATTTTATCAATTTTCTTATAATTACTTAATGAGTTCTTACTCTTAATCAGATTTTAGTGTATTATAAATGTTTCATTACCCAAAAAAGTAAAAATATGCGATAAGTCTTGTTGACTGCCCGTACCATTTAGCTGCTGGGGGTGTATGTATCGTTGCCTTGCAACCTATCTTTTGTAAGGCAATCTGCTAACTGATAACTTGACCAATTGATATTACTAACGTTGCCCAGTTCAATCATTTCCTCAATACTCCCAATGTAAACATTTTCCTTTAACATATTGTATCATACAAGGATCTATTATCAGTTACACATATAATGGAAATGTTCTCTAAGTCTAATGTTAGTTCCCTGAACTAATGAGATACAAAAATAGCACTATCAATGCCATCAGCAAGGCTAAGGCTTCAGTGGAAAGTTTGTTTCGCACAACACATCTTAATTCGTTTTCATTTAAATTGGCAAATGGTGCATCTGAATACAATTAAAGATAAAGGAGAGTCTTAACTTTTGAAATTTAAGGAAATATGTATCACATTTTATTCGCTTGACAATTTTGTTGACATAAATAATATCACTACCCTTTGCATTTTGTAAATTTGAGGCTAAATTACTGACATCAAATAAATCATCGGGACTACTCGTGTATGCCTATCAACATCCAGTCATCTTTCCTCAGCAAATCCTCATAATACAATCGTAACAAAATTTTGCAGACATCTTGTGAAGTTCACACCAGTCCACGAGAACCTCTACCAGACACCACGACACCACCCTCTGTCAAAGATCCCTTCTTTAAAATATTGGCGAAACCACCTGCACCAGACCCAAGATCGGGTGTAGCCTATTTACCAGAATCAGGGCAGATAATCCAAGCTCTTCCTGTCTGGAAAGTACCAAAACATGTCTTTCCTGATGGTGATGGTATGTATATTTTGTTGACTGTTCGTTTGTTTTATAATTTGAATAATAAAGAAAAATAGATGGACCTTAATATTTTCTACATTCAATTCATATAATAGCTTTAAGTTAATGTCAATAATATCCTTTGATAATTAACTGCCTTCGCTTATACATTAGAAAATGTAAGTGAATTGTCCATGATAAGAATACATGTAGTTCATGATGTCTAAACATGGTTTATCTTCGTTATAAAAGAATATTTTATAATTAATCGATAGCTTTATCTCTCCTCCAAAGGCATGGCAGTCATCTTCCATGTATTATCAGGTCTTGTTTCGGAAATTATTAAAATAGCATCATGGCAGCCACATATGTGACTGATTCTTACAAAGGAAAAGGAGTACAAATTATATAAAATATTGTGTGATCGTGATTGAGAGAGCTAATTCAAGTGAAATAAATAAGAAATAAACTTGAAAAACAACCGCTGAGGCAATTTTTGACATTCTTTGTGGAAATAAAATATGGAGAGTGCGATAATGGAATGTTGAGTAGAGTAATATACTAATAAAATATACACCTAGATTGGAATTTAGGTAACCAATAGTGTGCATCCTAGTTTATGGTAAAGATTTAAAATTATGTTAAATCAGATACCTTTATATTTTATGAATAATAAGTAGAATTGTTGTATTAATATTACAGAGAATAAAGTGAAGGATTTAAGTGGTTATTTAGAAGTTTGTGATTTAGCCAGCCATAAATTACGATATGTTCCTATTCCTGGGTAAGTTTCACAATAAGAAACCTACCAGTATTGAAATTCCAAGTTCCCCAATCATAAATTTCTTTTTGCATATTTCAGGCATATTCCAGGAGTAATTATAAAATATACAGGAAGAACCATGTTGAATTTTATGAATGTGACACGGGACAAAGTTCCGGAAGAATTTTGTAAAAACTTTATGGGATAATTTATTGTGACTTAAAGGAAGTGCCCTATTGAATTTTATGACCGTAAATTACTAACATCTTTGCGTTCACATGTTGACTATTTAAAGTTTAATCCAATAAAAAAATAACATTAGTTTTCTGTTGCAAATAATGTACTTATGACTGTATATCTTGCCCAGGCTATGGACGCAATTTGGGATGGAATGATTAGGACTAGAACATGCTTCAAGTACCATCTTTATGATTATACTGGGGTGTGGTGAAGAAATTGGGAAAATATGAGAATATTGAACATTTTGTAATCCAAACAAATTTGATTTTTATCTCTTGAGGATTGTAATTACTACTATACTAGTATAGACACATGAGCGAAATAAAAAACCCTGTTAAAAGACTTGCTAAGTGATGTTTAGTTAAGGAAGCAATTATCTTTTTTTCACGAGAAATAGGAAAAACGATATTAATTGATGTACCTGATAATCAAAAACTAAATTTGGTGTGGCCTTACTTATATTACACATATTTGGCAATAAATAATGGGTTAACAATTGTTTATTGTAGGGCTGTAAGAATATCACCATATGCATCCTGGTTGTTTGATACATCTGATGTTAATGTTTTCATGGCTCCAATGAGCAATGATGGTCTGGTTACCGTTGATATCGGTGGAAGTGTCCGTCTGTGGGAAACTTCTGTCAACCATCTTGAAAGATCTTTAAATGAATGGAGAAATATGATTGGTCATGAAGATACACGTCCATTACAGGTAAAGAAAGATATTTATGTGAATAAGATCATTTGACCTCCCATCTTCAAAGTTTCAAGAATGAAAAAGTACCCTTGACTTGACTGCCATAGAATGAACTAGGGTTTAATGTTAATTGGGCAAGGCTAGGGAGGGGGATTTGGGCCAGACAACAATGTAACCGCCTACTCATATAAAGTTGGAAACAAACTTGAAAATTCCTACGTTGAGGGTCTAGTTTCCTTACCCCTTTGACTTGCTCATCGTTCTTTGTTTGTGAAGGACATTGTGAGACTTTTCCACAATCAAGTCTTAGTACCGTACCTTATATTTATTTTCTCAGATGAAATGAACCGTTTAGAAAGTTATCATATGTACATGTGATAAAATAAATTTGGTAAATTTTGCTGCGAATTAGTATAAGGTTCAGGTGTGTTTTTAAAATGTATAAGTGTATATATTTTTGAGGCTGTGTAAAGGATGGAAAACAGACATATACTTTTTGTTAGCTCATGCAGGCTATGATTTTTCTTTTGAATGCCCAATATTTGTATTTAAGCAGTAATCAATTTATCTTATCCGTAAGTTTCCATATTACAGTTAAATGTAGAACGTGAAAGTGGGCGGGACCACGAAGATATTGAACCTAAACACGGTAAAGAAGATCCAATGAATGAACCCCATGTCGGAGGTGGTCAGTGGGCTGGTGGTGTAGGTATGTTATTGTAATTATAACAGTCTCAGTTACTCCAGCCTAAATTATTCATAGTGATCAACAATATTCTTATGTTTGTTTGTTTATTAATATACATTATAAAATTAAAAAGCTTTTGAAAAAAAAATTGATCTACCTAGTAAAAAACACACAAATATTAAACACTATTTTAAATACAATGATCTTACATTAGATATCGTATACCTTCTTATCGTGATAATTCAAGAGTAACATGGTAATTATATATAATAATTAATTCTTTCTTGATACATGCTCTTTTACTATGAAATGACAGACACCTGGGAAAATTAAATGTCATTACGAGTATGGAAATCCTGATAATCTAAATTTTATGACATGTAAAAAAGAATTGGTATTTAAATTGTAGGCGGAAGTGGTACTGCTGGTTTAGGAGGATTTGGAGGTCCATACAGACTCGATGCTGGTCATGAAGTTCACCAGGTACCACAGTGGGAAAAAGATGCGGTACCAGAATCAGTAAATATATCTTATTTATATGCACATAACATAAACACTTTTTTTAATCTTTCACTGTCCTACTGTGGACACTTATCTATTCAGGTAAATGATAATAATATTGAAAGTGTAAATTACATCTGAATTAAACATAACATTACATGGGTCATGCCAATCAACGAGATATATATGATAAAATATGTCCTACCCATTCCAACACGAGCAGAATTCTTCTTATGAGGGATTTCATCAAAATTACACATTTTCTTGTCGGTATCATTGAATAGGATAAAAATACTCATGGAATGACAGTTTTTAAGAACTTTTTGTCTAATTTGGGAAATGATGCTGGTGAGCTTTCGTTAGTTGCCTGGAAATCCTGTGTTTTAATTAGATTTTAAACATTGATAGAAATGTATGACATGTAATAATACTTAAATTGTTAAGTCTGACTAAATCAATCTCTATTTTATTAGTCCTATAGATGTTGAGCATGTTATTTGTTTGTAATGTACTTATTTATTAAAGGTACGACAAGCTGCTAGAGAAATGGCTCAAAAAGCTTTCAAAGAAAGGCAAGTGTACAAATTTACAATGCTACAAAATTACTTCCAGCACAAATGGATTTATTTTCAGTTAAATTTAATAACTGAGACATTCAAATGTGAAGCTCATTCCACACCTATTTCCAGTCACAGACGTTTTGATAAAGATTGCATATGATTCACAAGAATTCTCTGTCTTCATCATGGTTATGATAATATTTATTTAAATATTCACCCATACAATGTGTTCTTTGCATCATGCTAAAAATAGTGGCATCCATCAAACACTTTTAAAAAACCTTATGATTTATCGGTGATAGATTTTCTGCCAGTAGCAGATGAAATATTAGGGACAATCAGGTGATGGAAAATCACATGCAAATAATCATGTGCAGGCCGACTAATTAAAATTTTAGAAAGATCTAACTATCAAGAAAAGGTCTTATGGAAAGGCATTTCAAGAATCAAATAAAGTTCATACTTAGAGGAAATATACACTGTACTTTACTGGGGTGGGACCATTTACCCAATACTACCCAATCCATCCAATACCACCTCAATATCACCACATATTATTACCTAATACTACAAGATAATGATGCAAAATAGACATATAATTTAATTTTTTTTTCCTCAAAAACAGAAAGGTATATCGCTGGAAATGTACTTAAAATGCAATACCAATGCCTGGCTGTTCCATTTGCCACCAACTGCAACTAATATTTAATACCTTGTTGAAAATTGAAATGTTTACTCAGTTATCTCCCTTTACAACCATTAAATAATCATCTTCTTGGCTTTGTAGTTTGTTTCACTGAGAACTATTGAAGTGGTTATTTGTGTGTACACCCCTTATAAAATCAGGGACCTAGTTTGTGTCGAGTGGACGTTAAACCCCATTTCTCTCTCTCTTTATAATACTTTTAGGAATCTACTGAAACTCACATTATTCTTAAACCATGTTATAGTGAGGTCCGACTTGGAGTATAACAACTGTATATTTCTTACCAGGTTTAAGGCTCCTTTCTGCCCTTATAAACATAAATCCTTGTTCCACACTTGCATTGGTCATTATATAATGTTAAGAGCATCCACTAAACCTGAAACAAGAATCTAAAATGTGAAATATGTTTTTTGACTTTTATTCAACAGACTAAAGGAGATCGAGATGAGCGAATTTGATGCTGAAACATATGATAAGTTTTCTAGCAGTGTTCGTAGACAAGTTCAATCATTAAAGGTTATTCTCGATAGTTTACAGGTATAAACAATCTGGTGTTTTATTCAGGTTTTTTGATAAATTGTGTGCACTATTCCAAAAGGTTTATTGATAAATTGTCTACAAACTTGCAAAAAAATATTTCTATTCATAGAAATACTCTGTTACAAAAATGTACAGATTGTAGTGTTCTTTCATTGATATAAAATTCAATAGTACAAGTAGAAATTATATTGATTGAAAAGTCAGTTTCACTAAAATAATGACTTTTCACTGTCATAATGGTAAGATAACGTAAACAATTATCCCCTAATAATTTTTAAAAACAATTGAACACAAATATATTCGCTCATGTTGGCAGCAGTGTTCAAAGTAAATATGAATATAACTTTTAAAAAAGAAATATCACCCCAAGTGACGGTCGCTTCATCGCTATCAGCATTTTAACATTTCTGCCTTTCTTTTGATATATGACGGGGAATGGTCGTCTTCTTTGCTTTATTGTGTCGAAAATAAAAATATATAGCTTGTATTAAAGTTTTGATTCAATTTTGTTTTCCAAAGTCTAGAATTATTAGCTGTAAGTTTTGTGTTCTCGTCAATTTTAAAGCATACCGTATCCAAAATGACGGTGACCTGCTTGATCTCGGCTTGAGTATCCGTATTCTTCGCATCATAACGTCAAAAAAAATAACAAATAGTTGATTTCTCCGACATTATCATATTTATGATATGCCTGGGAGTAAATCATAAAAAATCTGATCCCATTTCACTCTTCATATTGTAAAATTATTAGCTGTAAATGACAACATGTAAATATTGGAATAATGCCAAAGTCATTGACATTATGATGTGAATTAATTGTTCAACTTTATTTTTCAATTCCCTTCTACCGGTGTTGTAATGCACATGCAAAGAACATGTCAATATCTGAGTTATGCAAGTGTGTGTTTTTTGTGGGGTGAATGGAGGGGACAATCTTTGTTATGCATCTGGCGACCATGTGACGCCTTGGCTACGGTGAAAGCCTTCATTCTTGCAAGCAAGTATAGTATTATTCTTATATTTGTTTATATGATAAAGGCTAAAGGCAAAGAGAGACAATGGTTAAAGAATCAAGCGTATGGGGATCTAGATGATGCCAGATTAATCGAAGGTTTAACAGGAGAAAAATCTATTTATAAAAGACGAGGGGAAAAAGAACCAGAGGTAAAATTTAGATCTACGATTACAAGAAATGATTAGATTGAGAATCATTGGGCATATAATTATAAATTGATGAATTCACAGCCACAAGTCAACAATGGAATAGGGGCTTAGTGAGTCCAGAGTTCAACATTTAAAAATAAACTGAAAAAATTGATCCACCCACAAAACTTTGATGTTAAGTAAGCCATGGATGACATATTGTGCTGAAAATATTCATTCACTTTGATTTGCTCACTCCGTCTCCGGCTGGATTAACTAGTTATTTGGCGACAGCCGGTATCTGGTAAGCTCGTTTTATCTTGACGATCAGACCCTGAAATACTGTCAGAAACTACATTTCGAGCAGTCTACTGTTCAAATTTACGAGGCCTTCATTGAGGTTTGCAAGTCCGTTCATTTGACACTTTCCTCTCTTGGGTCATAAAGACTAGTGATCAGACGACAGATGTTATCTGATCAGTTCTATTTATCTCTACAATCGGTGCTTGTATACTGTCAGACAGCATTTCCGACAATCTATTTTCAAAAATTTCTTGGGGAGGTCCCAAATACCCCCCACAAGGACTCCCTACTTTGGCGCTTATGAGTGAGTTTCGTCAAGGTTCCCATTTACGGCAGCCTGTTTTTTAAAAAAAAATATTTGAAGCTCGTGCTGTTGCCCCCTTAAATTTGGACTTTGCCCCAGCTTTGCCCAAGCTTTGTTCCAGCTTTGCCCTTCCAACCACCAGCAACCGGCGCCGTCACTAGGTGCATCACTGTATTATACACACGTTTCAACAAGAATTCACTGGTCTTTATTGAGCATGCAAATTACAAATTGTGACACAATAATTTTCCTTCTAATTGAGGTACAATATTCAGACTTGGCGTAGGCGTTCATTAGGTCAATGCCTTGATGGAGTTCAAAGATGAGCATTTTGTGCTTAGGGTAAGCAGAGATAAGCAATCTGATTGGTTGCTTGGGATTTCCGCGGAGGACATCAGCCTCACTGTTATCCATAGAAGTTAGAACTGTGTTGTTACATTAAAGCCCCAATACCACTCTTGTTGTAACTGAATAATATGTTCCAATCTTTATTCTGGTCAACAATTTGTACTATTTTACAATATTTCAATTAAAAAATTATACATATTTCATCTTAACACACCTAATTTTAAAAATTGGAAAAATTCAACTACATGCCGTAACATGGTTTGAAAAGCCTTACGTAAGCACTTTCAAATGCAACTTGGATTTAAACATATTTTCGAACCCTCGGGACAAGTAAGATAGGCTGTAATGGATAATTTACACAACAGGTAGGACACTTAAACATCTTGTAGTTAGAATAAGGCTTTTTTTTTTCTGGACCTGTCAAGCCAGCAAGAGTGTTATTGTCCCTTTAAGATGGTATTTTTTACTCTATACATATATATACCAATTATTTTGTGTAGATGGGTTCACCACAAGAATTACCTAAACGTTTACGTTTTGTTGTTGATGTATCTGGTAGTATGTATAGATTTAATGGTCATGATGGACGTCTAGAGAGAGAAATGGAGGCAGCTTTGATGGTGATGGAAGCTCTAGAGAACTATGATGAAAAAATAAAAGTTAGTTTATTTAATCTAGTCATTTACATTAAAGTTAGATTAATTGGAGAAAGCAGCAGACTATTAAAGTGGGTTCTAACATCAATCTAGCAAATTATTTCGCAAAAGATAAGAGGGTTAAAGGGTCCTCAATATGAACTGCACATATCACCGTTCTAAGTTTAGAATATATACATGTGGATATGTTTACCATTATTAAGCGATCTTCAAGCCTAATAATACATTTAGTTAGCGTAAACCACGAGAAACCGGCATATTTAGGCTGCTTTTCTGAGGGGTAATAATTGATGACATTTTCCCCTAAAATTCATAAAGTGTTTTTAACACCAGGAACTTTCCTGACAGGCGCCATTTTCATCTTGTAGTTAACCATGTGACTGATAACCTCCGGGTTCAACCGATATAGTGCACAAGCCGACAGCAGAGTCAATGCTGGATAGTGAGACTGCTGTAGAGAATGTCACATGGGATGAAAAACTAAGGTCACATTTACATGTTAGCTTGTACCTAAAAGAACCCTTGGGCAAAATTTCCCTCATACCACACTGCATGGTAACATGAAACTTGTTGTCCCCCGCCGAAAGCAGGGGCCTATTAAAATGGGTCCATCTGTCTATCTGTCAAACTTTTTGGAACACAATAACTCGTCTTCTAATTCTAGTTCTAATTTGGTGAAATTTGGTGTATAGTTTTATCACATTGATACCTTTACTAAATTTGATAATGAGCATTTTCTGCTCAGGGTAAGCAGAGCATTACGTAATTTGATTGGTCGAGACTTTTGAACACAATAACTCTCCTTTTAATTGAGATAGAATATTCAAACTTGGTGTAGGTGTTCAATAGGTGAATGCATTGATGGAGTTTGGTGATAAACATTGTCTGCTTACGGTAAGCAGAGATAAACAATCTGAATCTGATTGTTTGATCCTTTGGGGTATGATAACTTTGGTTATAAGTAAGGGAAAGTGATGAAACTCTTAGTAAAGATTCATCATATCATTACCTTTACTAAGTTTGATGAGGAGAATTTCCTGCTTAGGCAAAGGAGCTGTAGTCTGTACATTCCTGCCAAGTTTCCATGAAAGGCGGGTTTAGGTGGGGTGGCTATCAATGCGCCCTTTCAGATAAAAAACAAACAACGAAATTTCTGATTGGAACGATTAACTGAAATATACAATAATAATACAACAAATTAGACAGAGAAATGACAAGAATTATTTACAAGAATGATTGAAGGGAGACAACTACACTTAACGTACAGGGACAGGGAACCGCTGTGATGAACTTTACAAAGACTTGTTAACGAAAGTCTTATAATTCATCAAAAACCTACATAATACTAATAATAGTAATAGCACTAAACCAACGAAATAAAGGATACATGTACTTGCAAACATTACGACTCAGTAGGACCACGAATCTACGAAAACTAGGGGAAGCATGCTTTACAATACATGACTACAAATTCTTTAAATGCAAGGAATAGAGAACCTTATAACTTTATATAGTAATTAAATATGTGACAATAGTTACCAGATTTGTTATCCACCATAGCTTAACGTACATGTATAGGCAAAACCACGAACTTCACCCATACTTAAGTAAAACCACGAACTTTACTTATTAAATTTTAACCCGCGAACAAGGCGGAAGTACAAAAAACACCAAGCCTTGCCTTTCCAGGCACTCGAGTTTACAATAATTAAATCATTTGGAAAGCCACGAATTTCCAGACTCATAAACCTAAAAATAGACGAAAAGAAATACAGCTCAGTGTATTCGAACCTTACAGGAGCGATAAGCAATTTGATTGGTCAAGGCTATGGGACATAACAACTCTGTTTTTAAATTGAGGTAGAATTTTAAACTTGATGTAGATGATCATTAGGTGAATGTCTTGGCTTAGTTCAATGATTAACATTTCAAGCTAAAACTAGGCAGAGCTTACCAATTTCATTGTCGATGCTTTGGGACAAGATAACTTTGATTCTATCTAATAGAGAGTGATGAAACTTAGTGTAAAGTTGATAAACAGTTTAATTGCTTGATACTTTTGAAAAAAATAAATGTGTCATCTATTTTGGGGGGGATTTCGGCTGTGGACTCTCTGTTGGCTTGTTTATGCGAGTATGGAATCTTGGGTCATTCAAATTAGAACATTTAGGATCTGCATATTTAGATGCAATATTTTTATTTCAGTATGAAATCTGGGGGCATTCAGGTGAAGATTTTAAGGTACCATTTGTTAAAGCTGATAAAGCACCCAAAAATGAGAGAGAAAGACTAGCTGTTTTAAAGGTTTGTTTCACACAGATTCTATTAATACTAGTGGGTGAATATTTAGATTCTCACATTTCTTTTCAGATCTTTTCTTGGCAGGTGATGCCATGCATGAACAAATAAGTCTCCATGTTAAACCTATAGCCTGGGCCCTGGATCGCAAAAGTCTTCTGATGATTTCTTGCAGACAGGGTTAAGATCCTTGATCAATCTGAAAAGTGTTCTGGACGCTATAATGGCTAAAATTATCATCTGATGGACTTGCCAAGTATACACAGTTCTGAAGTCCATACAGTGAATTACTTGCAGTGTTATTACCTTTGATCATTTTGAAAAATATTGTGGGCGCTATAGATGCTGTGGCTGTACACTGTTTACTACGTTTACTTTCATTTACAGATGATGCATGCCCATTCCCAGTTTTGTCTCAGTGGAGATAATACTCTAGAAGCTACGAAGCATGCCATAGAATCGGTTGTGAAAGAAGAAGCTGATGAACATTTCGTCATCGTGCTCAGTGATGCTAATTTTGATCGTTATGGTATACGACCTCATCGATTTGCAGAAATACTCACTGAAGATGAAAATGTAAATTCTTATGCCATTTTTATTGGTTCCCTTGGTGATCAAGCTATAAGGTGAGGTCATATTTTTTTAATAATGTTTGATTTATGTACCAGTAACATGTATGCTGTTGTGCTCTTGAAATATATTTGTTGAGTAGTAAAGATATTTATATGGTATTAAAGAAGCCATCCAAGATTCATTTTGGTGAATAAAACTGGTTGACTCTGGGTGAAAGATTCTTTATAAACCTTATCGATAAAGTTAGATGCTGCATGTGTCTGATAGAAAGTGGATAGGGGAATGGCTCCCTCTTTATAAACCTTATCGATAAAGTTAGATGCTGCATGTGTCTGATAGAAAGTGGATAGGGGAATGGCTCCCTCTTAAATATGCCCCAAATTATTTTCTATCATATTTATTATGTGACGTGAGTTTTTGATAATGTATTTACCTGTATGTTGGTAGTCAAAAGAAATTTAGTGAAAAGAGAATTTATTTTGGTTATCTCTGACATTTTTTCAGGTTATCTAAACAGTTACCTATGGGTCATTCATTTGTTTGTATGGACACAAAAAATCTACCCCAGATATTACAACAGATTTTTACATCCACCTTGTTGTCCTCTTGATGTTACTCCATGAATAGAGAGAGAAATACATCATACAGCTATTTATTATACGCCCATATTCTATTATATATTATTGAAGGACCATGAATAGAGAGAGAAATACATCGTACAGCTTTTTATTATACGCCCATGGTTCTACAATGCGACTGAAACACTATAGCTATCTGAACTTTTCTCCCTAAAGATAACGTCATCGGTCAACACTCTTGTTTACTTCCTGGTTTCAAATTGGGTCAAACCCATTGTCCTCTGGTAGGAAATTCTGATTGCGCATGCGCTGTATTTATCAATGTTTACTTGACAGCATGGCTAGCAGACGAATCATACCCCCTATATTGTTTTACTTTACTAGTAAATTAACTTCGTCTCGCAGCGAGTCTCAGTCGGGGAAAAGGATGATAGTGAGGCTATGGATGCAACACCACCCAAACAAGCAAAATAACAAGTCTGGCAGTGAACCCCATTCTAAAAAAATAAAACAGTCAAACTGATGCTACACCAACCAAAGTGAAACCGAAAGTCAAAACATCTTTTATTATTATTATAGTGTGTTTGAAGAGTTATGTTTACAATATTATTTAGCTATATCATACGACAAATTATTCTAATCTTCAGACTTGGCAACTGAACATTTTTGTTTGGCTAGTGGTTTTGAAAATTTACTTATGTTTGCACAAGTAAGTTCAAAATTCTGTGTACATATATTCCTTGCGCCCCATTTGAGTCAATTTCTAGGTTCCAAATATTATATTCTGGTGGCTTAAGGGGCGGGGAGGGGAGGGTGAAATCGTCACCCAAGCTGTGAATTTATGAGACCAAGTTTTTCAAGACCAGTTTTTTTATCCCGCGCCAAACGAAGTTAGGGAGGGATATTGAAACAGGGTTCGTCCGTCCGTGTTTACGAGTGGTTATATGTTGGGTAAGTTGTAAGTACAATAGACACTTAATGGGTAAAAAAGTTCTTATTGAGTATACCCAAAAGGAAATCAATTGAAAAAGATGTATTATTGGGTATATTAGATGATTTACCCAACAAAAAGTTGGGACGGGAAAAGGTCCATAATTATGTCCAATATTGTCATTACTGGATTTCAATTTGTAGATGCATATTAATTTTATTCCTAGAACAGCCACTCTTTGAAATACTAGTGCTAGGTATTCCTATGGAGGTCACAATTGTTATCCAATTTTACAAAAAAAACTTTAAATATATCACCGTTATGACAGTTGAGTTTGGATTTTGTGAAAATGTGTAAAAAATATGGTATATCAATAAGGTTTAGGACCCCCTAATTTGGATCCGATTTTGACGAAACTTGAAATACATGTTTATATCCCAAATATCTTGGTTCCTGTCGATATTCCCACAAATGGGATTGTACATGTAACTTCTTAAGTTATGACCTTAACCTTGATTGTACGAAAAATCATGTTTTTAGCTTTTGATCCCCCTAGAGGTAACAATTTTTATCCGTTTACAAAAAAAACCATTTGAATATATCACCGTTGATGATGGTGGAATTCGATTCTTTTTGAAAATCTGAACAACAAAAAGTATGTAATACCAAGGCTGTGGACTCTCTAGAAGTCACAATTTGTATTCGATTTTGATGAAACTTTAAATTTATGTTTATATCGAGCAGATTTTAGTTCCTTTCGATAATCGCGCATATCTGAACGTAACTTCTTGGATTATACGCCCTCTAGAGGTAACAATTTTTATCCGTTTACAAAAAAAAACATTTGAATATATCACCGTTGCAGCTTGATGATGGTGGAATTCGATTCTTTTTGAAAATCTGAACAACAAAAAGTATGTAATACCAAGGCTGTGGACTCTCTAGAAGTCACAATTTTTATTCGATTTTGATGAAACTTTAAATTTATGTTTATATCGAACAGATTTTAGTTCCTTTCGATAATCGCGCATATCTGAACGTAACTTCTTGGATTATACGCCCTGATTGTATGAAAAATTGCGTTTATAGCTTGTGGACCCTATCTATGATAGAGGTCACAATTTTTATACGCCCACATTTTCATTTAGACGTAGATCTACAGGTCACAATTTTTATAGCCCACATTTTCATGTGGATGTATTTATGCCGTCGCCCCTGTCCGTCCGTCCACAATTGATTGTGTACTCTCTACAGGTCGCAATTCTTATCGGATTTTAAAGAAACTTGAAATATAGGTTTATCCCCAAAAAATCTCGGCTGCTTTCGATATTGGCATGTATCGGATTGAAACTCATGGATTTCTTTACAACCGTAACTGAGTCTATAGCGCTTGGCTGAGTCAATTAACAATCAATTAAAGTATAAATAAAAGATAATTGGCTGACTGGGACCATGGCTGATTGGGACCTGCCTGATTGGGACCAGATTCTTGGCTGACTGGGACCAGATTTGTGGCTGATTGGGACCAGATTCTTGGCTGACTGGGACCAGATTTGTGGCTGATTGGGACCATGGCTGATTGGTACCAAATTCTTGGCTGACTGGGACCAGATTTGTGGCTGATTGGGACCAGATTCTTGGCTGACTGAGACCACGACAAGGCTTATTGGGACCATTACTTAAATGACGCTAGTATTTAAAGTTTGTTTGCATATTTTTGATAATAAGACAGCAATGACAATAAATAATGTAATTAGTCACAAATAAAAGTGTAATTAGTGATTGACGGCTTCAATCACAGAGAAGATGCTTCACATTCTTGGCTGATTGGGACCAGATTCCTGGCTGATTGGGACCAATGTTTGCAACAAAATGACAGACAAATTGTTCTTTGTATAATATTTTGTATCATTTTGTTTCATATAATGACATTTGGTAGTGATTCAATTCCTTTACAAACCAATATTTTATTAAAACGTACACATATTTCAACATAATTTCCTTTACAAACCAATATTTTATTAAAACATACACATATTTACACATTATTTCATATTAAAATAGACATTATTTCATATAAAAATAGACATTATTTCATATAAAGATACACATTATTTCATACATAATAACAAAACAAAATATTTACACATTATTTCATATAACAAACAAAATATTTACAATCTATGAATTAGTTGGGCGGGCCATATTCGTGTGAAGCTTTGTTGAGTAGACGACTTGTTGATATTTCGTTCTGGCAATACTGTCTCAACAATTCCATAATTTTTCCTTCTATTTTTTGGCCCCTCTACATCGTTATTTGTTCTGACACTCCGACCAAAAACTGACAGGATTCAACTGTCCATACTGTGGACTCTAACCAGGTTTCTGTTACATAGTCAAAAAAGTCGAGCAGCAGCGGCTGGTCTTCTGGTAATTTTCTTGTTAGATGTTCAAACGCGGAGGGTATGTCTGCTGCAGGTAATAAGGGAAGGGCAAAAACTTTTCTTAGTAACTTAAAAAACTTTCCTTCTGGTTATAGGCAGTCTGAAAAACAATTCAACATCAATAACCAAGCGACTAGGATAATATATAGCCCACTATGTTCTGAATCTTTGATATAATAATAATAATTTATTAAACTTATATAGAGCCAAAATCCTGCTTTTACAATGCGACAAATCAAACCCTAACATATAGCTCAATTATTGCACCATGCAGTTTACTTTTATGATTGTGTCCTTACCTGTAATCCTTTTCTTGAACTTTTCTCCACAATGCTTGTCCAAAGTGGAAGACGCAGCCATATATCCTTGGTCCGTCAAATACTGGCCACAGACCCTGCCAGAGCCCAGATTCAAAATCAACAACAAAAGTGCCAACTGACGGATGAGGAAGTAGTTCCCGAACAGCTTTAAACACCTGCAAAAAAAATATTATAACTAGGACATTTCTGGATTTAGCAGTGAGGGGTAATGCAGTAGAAAATGTTTACCAGAGCACACACATGTAGAAATAGTAAATGTTTTCTTACTTTTTTTATAATCCTTCTTTCTTTTCCCCGACATTAAAATAAAACAAAGGGGTAATTGCTTCATGTCATCTCCAGATTTGACAAAGGCATGGATAGCTAGCAACTGGTAAAACGGCAATTCTCACTAAATGTCAGCCACATTCCTCCACTCTGGTATATTAAGGACTGAGTGCTAGGCCTAGCCTTGTTCGATGTATTACATTTTCTGTGTTGCCAACCTCCACACACATCACAATCAATGGCAAGGTGGTTCTTGTATACTCTCTTCTTACAAAACAGACAAATTGGCACAGGCATCTTGAACCAAGTTTCAAGGAGCAATGATGTGTGCTTCTTCTTCTTCTGCTTCCACTTAAGTGATATCACAGGCCCGAGGCTAGTGGGGGCGAGCCGCCCCCCCCCCCCATGGCCGTTCCTGTCGGAATTTTTCTGTCGCTGGTTAGCTATGCTCGCATTTTCGCCGGGAGAGAGTTTTAGTACGACATTTCCTCTCTCAAATTCGGCCGAGAGATAGTTAATGTCGGCTGGAAACTCTTAATTTTCCGACACATTCGCCACCTGCATGTCACAGAGGCCTAAATTTACTCTCACAGCTTCTAATTTTCGTACTCTCCCCTCCTGCTGCTCACGGCAGTCTGAGATGACCTTCGTTTATTGATTTTTTGTTGTCGGAAATTTATCTTCCTCGCCCCCCTATGTCGGCTAAATTTTGGTTTCTGGCTTCGGGCCTGCACAGACAAGACATAGGAGAGCCGAAGCTGCTTCCTGATTTTTAGAATATGATTTTGCAATCTTTCCATTTTGGCCTTAGGCCATGGATTAGGTTTTAGTTGGAAGTTCTTCCCTTTATTTAATAAAAACACATCGTTGGTAGATGATCTCTTCTGTTTCTGGATTGGTAGATGTCTTCTTTGTGGGATTTGTGTTTTTAGGTGCCAGACCTGTCTTCTCGTGGTCTCCCCTTACTTCACTATCCCACTGGTATTTGTTTTGGCAGAATAGTGTTTAGATGCCGAGCCCGTCTGATCATGACTCCCTCTTACTCCACTATCCCGCCAGTTTAGTAGATGTTAGTAGTAAATTAAACTAATATAAAATTAAATAAATAAAGAGAGTATAATAAAGTTGTAGTCAAAATAAATTAAAGGTAATAAAATAAAGTAAATTAAAGTAAAAGTAAAGTAAAGATAAAGTAAAATGAATTAATTAAAATTTATTAGTTAATTAATTTAAAGGTAATAAATAAAAATAAAATTAAATAAAATAAAATAAAGTAAAGTAAAGATAAAGTAAAATGAATTAATTAAAATAAAGTTGTAGAGTGGTTGGGCTTCCTTCGAGAGGACGTTTTTACTTCCCCACCCTACGTCGTATAAAAAAAAATAAGTTGAGATAAAAAATAAGTAGAAAAAATAAAAAATAAATTGAAGGTAATAAATAAATATAAAATAAATTTAAGTAAAAGTAAAGTATAAAGATAAAGTAAAATGAATAAATTAAAATAAATGTATAGGATGGTTGGGCTTCCTTCGTGAGGACGTTTTTACTCAACCATCCTACGTTGTATGGAGAATTTATCTAGCCGTGACCCTTTCTTATTTCACTAATTTACTTAGTCCAACTGTGTCCATTAGGGTGTGGACTTCTTCGAAGATTTGTAGCTTCAGATCTGGTCTAGGGAAGAGTAGGTTCTTAGTGTTGAATGGTATGTTATTGGTCTCCATCATTCTCACTAAGTCCCGTCTCTCTTCCTTGTAAACCTCGCAGTCTACCAGGACATGGTTGGTGGTACACTCTTCTCCGCACTCACAGACGATGACTTGGTGTTTGTAGTCTCGCAGCCTCTCTTTCACCCTTAGTTTCGATATGAGTCTGCATATATCTCGTCTAGGGTGATTGGTTGCTGTCTTGGTGTAGATCTCGTCATCCAGTCGGAATCTGTATGTGTCAAGTTCAACGAGATTTAATTCCCAGATTGAATTGACCTGTCTTTTGACCATACTGTAGATTTCCGTGGTGCTGTAGTCTATGAGGCGGCGTGTAGCTGTGTACTTGAGACCCTCGCTGGCGAGTCGATCTGCCTCCTCGTTTCCTTTAATGTTGACATGTGATGGAATCCACACGAGCTCTAATTTTCTTCCCTTCTCTAGGACCCTCTGATATAGCTGCCTGATTTCCAAAATGACTTCTGGTCTTGATTCCGAGTTGTCATTTTGGATTGAAATCAGACTGCTCAGAGAATCGCTTGGAATGACGAACTTGCCGGTCTTTTGATGGGAGATCCATGAAATAGTGTCACGAATGGCAACAAGCTCTGCAGTGTACACCGAACAGTTATTGGGCAGTTTCCTGCTTATTCCCTGTTCCCCGTTTGGCAGGTATATTCCAAACGAGCTGGTTCCAAGGGGCTTTTGTGTGTGAAATAGCTTTATTTTACGTCCGCTTCCACCGAAGTGATATCGCAGACAATTACATTTTATATATACATGGTGATAATATTTACAGTGTGTTTAGTGGAATAATAAGGATAATTTTTTATATATATATGTACAAACAAAACATGTGTAAGTTGGGACAATCACAGACACAACATATAACAAGACAGACATGGACGCGGACAAACATTTACATAGACATTTGACAAAACAGACATGGAGGTGGACAAACATATAAACATATTATGTACATATATATATTTCCGGTCAATTTGGTCGGTCTGGTCGTTCTGTCCGGTTGAATGGCAGGGCGGTGCAACTCTTCCTTGGGGCTTGTTGGTGAGTATAAGTCCTGGTCCATTCTTCCTTCCATTTGGGTTTGTTGTCCGGTATGGTGGTGTTGATTCATCTTTACTTCTATAATTCATTCCTTTTATTGTTGGTTCTCTAAGGGGCTCATTTTCCATCATATTTATATAATCAAACCAAGTAGTAGCCGAGACAGAGACCTGCCTGATCTAGACAAGTGTTGAATGCAATACACTAAATTGGTTGACAAATGTGTAAAATTGTCTACACATTAAACAAAGTTAATTAAATCACACTTTATAGTATAAAACTCAGGTAGCAATATACAAGACCTATGTTAATTATTTTGACAAGCCTAATAATCCAATAAACAATCCGATCCAATCAAACAAATTTCCTGTTGTGGCTGTCAGTAAGATCTGAGTAATTTTCATGTACATGTAGTTATAATATAGTACACTTTCTTATATACCACCTTCCTGTTTACTTGTGTTAAAATTGAGTCTATAAATCTATTATGGGTTTATTTCTGTATAAGGTAGGATATACATTTTGTCTGCTTTTATATACATCTTATTTGAAATAACCGATTTCCGTTGCTACTGTATTGCTTGTATTAGTTTTCAAAATTTGTTTTGTTTAAACATTATTTCTATAACATAATTACACAAAGTTAATGTATAATGTTTTTGGATTTCCGTATAATCTCTGTTATATAGTGTAACTGTAAAAATGGAATATAAACATAAATAACGTAGCCTGCATAAAAGCACATAATTTTTAGTCATGCTATAGCCTATATAGAATTCCTTTAAACATAATTAAATATTAGAACCTTAGTTCTAGCACTGTTCTAGTATTTTTTATCGTGTGGTCCCAATCAGCCTAGTGGTGGTCCTAATCAGCCAAGAATGTGGTCCCAATCAGCCAAGAATGTGGTCCCAATCAGCCAAGAATGTGGTCCCAATCAGCTTTAACATACATGTATGGTCCCAATCAGCCATGGTCCCAATCAGCTTGCAACCAAATAAAATACCTATCTTTTGTCTCTTGATCAATCTCGGATAAATGTTGACAAGTATATATAGTAAGAGTAGTAATAAACTAATTAAGGGACAAAAGATGTAATTATTTGTTTTCAATACGAATCGGCGGCATTTTTAATGGTTTCTATATATTCTATAACATAGCGGACACAGTGAACAATACTCGGTCAATTCGTTTGTGATTATTGGATTATGACTGTTGTTTGATATATTATATGTCTTACTAAAGTTTCCGGTATCGTTAATAAATAAAGCCAGACATGTTGTTACAGTTAAGCGTATATAATCTGGCACCTAAAACACAAATCCCACAAAGAAGACATCTACCAATCCAGAAACAGAAGAGATCATCTACCAACGATGTGTTTTTATTAAATAAGGGAAGAACTTCCCACTAAAACCTAATCCATGGCCTAAGGCCAAAATGGAAAGATTGCAAAATCATATTCTAAAAATCGGGAAGCAGCTTCGGCTCTCCTATGTCTTGTCTGTGATATCGCTTAAGTGGAAACAGACGTTAAACACCAAAAGAAGAAGAAGAAGAAAGCCAGTTATATATTATCAAATCATATGCCATGGGTCGTAAACCAAAGATTGAACAGAGTACTTCAACGTCCGATAGAAGATTGTCAGATTTTGTTTAGTATTCCACCACCAAAATGCTCCAAGACTACAGATGATACTGACATAGTTAGCTCTTGTCCATCTGATAATATTGAAATTATATCCAATTCCACAATAGATCTGAATGTACCTCAACAAAAAACGATGACCGAGAAAAATTTCGAAACACGTAAAACCTTAAACTTTAAGGAGATAAGCAACCCTTATTTTGGACTTAGAAATGGACATAACTCGGTAGCGACGCATAATAATGTAATATGAATGTGTATACCTGATTTGCATTCAATTGTTTCCGTTTTTACTCTTAAGTTCAAAAAGTTAAGTTCGGCGAAATACGCGAGGTGTCCCAATCAATGTGTGATTGCAAGTGTCTGGTTATTCAAGTCTACACAGGAAGTGTAATGTTTGGCCATGGACCACATACGATACTTCTTTACTACAGCATTTGTGTAGAATCCGCGTCCAGGATATCAACGATGGCATTTACTTGTACGATATTTTAGCCTCGGTCTCCCAGTGCCTTATTATCATTACAACTGACAGACGCACTATGGTACACGATTCGTGTACTAATGTTAAAAGTCCGTAACTCAAAATCTTTAACATCGAAAACACGAATTATTGGCCAATTTAAATCAACATTGATGATGTAAACTTACCGGGAAAAGATGAGCTTCTGATATCCGATATTTTAGATAAAATAATTTTTTTAACATTGGTACACGAGTCGTGTACCATAATGCGCTTCAGTCCCAGTTTTAATAAGAGACTTGAGGAGCGAAGCTAGACATATTGCACCATACCATACGGCGTATGTTGACTAGAATAACCAGGCGCTATAGAAATTTGCACTAGATTGAGACTGCATGGCTTATTTTGTCGAACATAACTGATTTGAAATTAGGGAAAAAACGGAAACAATTGAATGTAAATCAGTTTATATACATTCATATTACAGTATTATATGCGTTGCGACCCACTTTTGACAATTTCTAGGCCCCAAATGTTAGCGATTTAGCTCCTTTAAATATCGGATATCGGAGGCTCATTTTTTCCGGGTAAGTGAAAGTTACATTATTCAAGATATAGATAAGAACTAGCCATTCTTGCTTTACTAGGTCGAAAGTAGATGATGTAACTTTAGAAAACATTTCATGCCCAAATAAAGACCTATACTAGGCAGATTTAGCTCTTGAATAATGCATGTTTAACATCACCAAAGTTGATTTAAATTGACCAATAAATCGTGTTTTTTATGTCGAAGATTTTGGAGGATTGTGAGTTGCGGACTTGGGTCCTTTAAGTGAAAGTGCATTTGGAAAAAGTAGATCTTTCAGGGATGCATGGAAATTGTCAAATTCTTGGTTAAGGTATTTTTCGTTTACCAAAACGATGTTTTGTTCTACATGTGTAAATAAAAATGTTATAAAAATTATTGAATTTGTTTTAAATTTTATGGCGAAAGAAAATTATAGCTAAAAAATTAAAAAGAAAATTTGGCGGGAAAATAATGGAAACCAGAGTGAGCACTGATTAAAAGTCATTTGAGCACGTGGTCCCAAACAGTGTAAAAGTAATGCTTTTTTCCTGTCATCATTTCCGTCGACAACAGTTTCAAATAGGCCTCTCCCCACTGTCCCAATGCAATACTCAGTCAGAGAGTGATTTCTTACAAGCCCGTCCTGCCAGTGTCGGATTAAGACTCTGCTGTCCCTAAGGCACATTTGATAGGTGGCCTGAAAATACAGATATGTTGTAGTTGGTCGTATGGGACACATTCCTCACGGGGTTAATCACTTTGAATTGCACATGGCGGAAGAATTTCTGGACCCAACCATGACCCTAACCTTTGCCCTAGCACGCGGTGCCTGTCAAGGTCGCTAAAAGTAAACCATCATCAAGTTTATGAACGCGAGATTTCGTCAAATCACCATGGCCGGTGTTGTAACTATTGTGAGGAATGTCTCCCTTGAGCAAAATTTGATATGTTGGGCTCATTGACAAAAGGAAATAAGTTAAATTTAGCAACAGAAAATTTATTACAAACAATTTCAGAAGATTGACAGCTGGGCCGTATCTAGCGGGGGTGTTTTCAGCAGTGTTATTTTTCCAAATGTTCAAAGGTCGGGCCAGACATTGTTTCGCCCCATTGGTGAAATGTCCCTCCTATCACCCTTTCCGTTCAGTGCTTGTCCCACCACATGATATTAGAGGGTTCGTTTTAGTTTCCCTATCCACACTTGTTCAGGTCCGTAGTCAGGAAGTTGTTTTTGGGGGGGCAAAGATGTTTTCGGGAGGGCCAACTAGCATGGGCATCTACATGACTTTTGCGGTAAAGGCCAATTTTCTTGTGATATTGGGGGGGGGGGGCAAGACTCAGTATTGGGAGGGCAGTTGCCCCCCCCCCCCGTGCCACCATTGGCTACGGGCCTGCACTTGTTTGGGCCGTATCGGTCTTTGAGGCGCCGCCACCAAATGATATTATTAGTTCTGGTCGCTCTATCCACATGGCCTTATTAGTGTGTTGGATTAACACCAAAACTAGAAATAGCGCCGCCGAAATTGACACACGGGATCAATTGCTAGCCACTTTGATTGCGCTCCAAGTGCGTTGAAAACGCGTTTGCGGCAGTCTAATTTTCCGGGGGGGGCGGCTTCCCAGACACTCCCTCCCCTACAGGCTGCAACAGGCGCTCGCGGGACCCATGCTTTGCATTCGCCGCTCCGCGATATTATATTGCCGCCCCCACCAACCTGCTGCACCCTGATTGATTACGACTTTGCGTGCTTTTGTGACTGCAAATTCGTCACTTAGTTTTTTAAAGTCAATTTTATGAAGTAAATCACTTTCAATGCAGAGAAGTGCCAGTATACCCAAACGTTTTTGACTCATCGTATTATGTGAAAAACATCTCTAATGTCAATTAGAGTATGAGTAGCTTTCTTTTAGGGACAAACGCATACAGATAAAGAAAGATGCAATTCATTTACATAAAAAAATAAAGGCAAGCATTTTTGTCACCACCTGAAAATTATCAAAAAAGTTTTACTTCACTTGTCTTAGGGCCAGCCAAAATCCAGGCCACAAAATAATGAAGTAAAACTTTTTTGATAATTTTCAGGTGGTGACAAAAATGCTTGCCTTTATTTTGCCTGAATAACGAAAAACGAACGAGCTCGCTGTTCGTTATTTGCCAATAACGAACAACAAACGTGCTCGTTGTTCGTTATTCACCGATATAAAACTGCTAGTTGTTCGGGTAGAAAAAACAGACTGTTAGAACCTTTTCCCCAAGATTTTGAAGATATATGAACTCATTAGACTCATAAAAATCAACCCCGGCATATTCTCTCTAAAAGTGACTTTATTATGTTACTAATTCCAGATCTGGTGAATAACGAACAACTAACCAGCTCGTTGTTCGTTATTCGCCAATAACGAACAACGAACAACGGGCTACCTTCACGTCCCCTTTTGCTGAAGGATTATGGTGTTCAGTCTTCCATTCTATTATTGAATTTGTGATTAACCGCCTGTAAGTGTTGTCTGATGTTAATGATGCATTGAATTTCAATAGGCTCGGGCCTCTTTTGTGGTTATCTGTACTGCGGAATGATAACTTAGTATACAAGGTACAATAGATGATTCGGTTATATTATTAAATGACGATCCAGAAGCAAACCAGAAATCTATTCTGCTATGGATAGCTGGGGACTTCTGTCTCCAAGTGAACTGCTTTAGGTTTGAGTTAAAGGTCCGAAATGTATCTGCTAAATCAAAAATATGCTTTTGACCTTTGCTTTTTATTTTGATAATTTCCACCTATGCGATCTAGCTCTTTATCAATAATGTTGTTGAAGTCCCATCCCAGCAGCACCTGTGTGCTCCTCTTTTCAATATGCCTGTTTATTTCGACTTGTAAATGCCCATAATACTATTCCTGGTCTTTGTCATTTATAGGACTATTATATTAATAATTGTATGTGCTCAATATCTCTCTAAAAGTGACTTTATTATGTTACTAATTCCAGATCTGGTGAATAACGAACAACTAACCAGCTCGTTGTTCGTTATTCGCCAATAACGAACAACGAACAACGGGCTACCTTCACGTCCCCTTTTGCTGAAGGATTATGGTGTTCAGTCTTCCATTCTATTATTGAATTTGTGATTAACCGCCTGTAAGTGTTGTCTGATGTTAATGATGCATTGAATTTCAATAGGCTCGGGCCTCTTTTGTGGTTATCTGTACTGCGGAATGATAACTTAGTATACAAGGTACAATAGATGATTCGGTTATATTATTAAATGACGATCCAGAAGCAAACCAGAAATCTATTCTGCTATGGATAGCTGGGGACTTCTGTCTCCAAGTGAACTGCTTTAGGTTTGAGTTAAAGGTCCGAAATGTATCTGCTAAATCAAAAATATGCTTTTGACCTTTGCTTTTTATTTTGATAATTTCCACCTATGCGATCTAGCTCTTTATCAATAATGTTGTTGAAGTCCCATCCCAGCAGCACCTGTGTGCTCCTCTTTTCAATATGCCTGTTTATTTCGACTTGTAAATGCCCATAATACTATTCCTGGTCTTTGTCATTTATAGGACTATTATATTAATAATTGTATGTGCTCAATATCTATTTGAAGTATATTATAATAGCCGTTTACATCCCCTATATGCAGCGCCGGATTAACCATGGTGGGGGCCCTGGGTCCTGGAACATGTGGGGGGCCCCTGATCACCGACCGCGATCGCCGAACGCGCGAAGCCTCGCAAGAGGGGTCTGGGACAGGGCCGTATGTAGGATTGTAAAAGTGGGGTTGCAGCAGAGTATTGCGAACGCCAATATAATGCCCGAGTTACTGAGTGCGGAACGGTGCCCCCCCCCCCCCCCCCCGAAAATTTTGAAAATTAGACTGTCACAAACGCGTTTTCCATCCACTTGGAGCTGCAATCAACGTCGCTCCCGTATCTAAATCGCTAACATTTAGGACCTAGAAATTGTCAAAAGTGGGTCGCAACGCATATAATACTGTAATATTATGAATGTATATAAACTGATTTACATTCAATGGTTCCGTTTTTTCCCCAATTTCAAATCAGTTATGTTCGACAGTCTGTTTTTCTACCCGAACAACTAGCAGTTTCATATTGGTGAATAACGAACAACGAGCTGGTTCGTTATTCACCAGATATGGAATTAATAACATAATAAAGGCACTTTTTCCCAAGATTTTGAAGATTTATTAACCAATTAATTAGACTCATAAAAACCCACTCCCGGCATATTCTCTCTAAAAGTGCCTTTATTATGTTATTCCATATCTGGTGAATATTATAGTTGTTCGGGTAGAAAAACAGACTGTTAGAATCTTTTTTCCCAAGATTTTGAAGATTTATTAACCAATTAGACTCATAAAAACCCACTCCCGGCATATTCTCTCTAAAAGTGCCTTTATTATGTTATTAATTCCATATCTGGTGAATAACGAACAACGAACCAGCTAGTTGTTTGGGTAGAAAAACAGACTGTTAGAATCTTTTTTCCCCAAGATTTTGAAGATTTATTAACCAATTAGACTCATAAAATCCAACTCCTGGCATATTATCTCTAAAAGCGCCTTCATCATGTTATTAATTCCATATTTGGTGAATAACGAACAACGAACCAGCTCGTTGTCATAGGCGTACGGGCTCGATGACAGTTAGGGGGGGGGGGCAGAACCCGAAATGCCCGAAAAAAATTCGGGTTTACAGACAGCGGCGCCGGTCTCCCTCGAGAAGCGAAGAAGCGGAGCTTACCTTGTATGACCCCACCCCCACCCCTCGAAAGAAAATTTTGGAATATTTGACGGCTGCAAACACGTTTTCCTGCTATTTCAGCCGGTGAACAAAGCAACTTTAAAGTGCCTTTATTATGTTATTCCATATCTGGTGAATAACGAACAACGAACCAGCTAGTTGTTTGGGTAGAAAAACAGACTGTTAGAATCTTTTTTCCCCAAGATTTTGAAGATTTATTAACCAATTAGACTCATAAAATCCAACTCCTGGCATATTATCTCTAAAAGCGCCTTCATCATGTTATTAATTCCATATTTGGTGAATAACGAACAACGAACCAGCTCGTTGTCATAGGCGTACGGGCTCGATGACAGTTAGGGGGGGGGGGGCAGAACCCGAAATGCCCGAAAGTTGTTCGGGTAGAAAAACAGACTGTTAGAATCTTTTTTCCCAAGATTTTGAAGATTTATTAACCAATTAGACTCATAAAAACCCACTCCCGGCATATTCTCTCTAAAAGTGCCTTTATTATGTTATTAATTCCATATCTGGTGAATAACGAACAACGAACCAGCTAGTTGTTTGGGTAGAAAAACAGACTGTTAGAATCTTTTTTCCCCAAGATTTTGAAGATTTATTAACCAATTAGACTCATAAAATCCAACTCCTGGCATATTATCTCTAAAAGCGCCTTCATCATGTTATTAATTCCATATTTGGTGAATAACGAACAACGAACCAGCTCGTTGTCATAGGCGTACGGGCTCGATGACAGTTAGGGGGGGGGGGGCAGAACCCGAAATGCCCGAAAAAAATTCGGGTTTACAGACAGCGGCGCCGGTCTCCCTCGAGAAGCGAAGAAGCGGAGCTTACCTTGTATGACCCCACCCCCACCCCTCGAAAGAAAATTTTGGAATATTTGACGGCTGCAAACACGTTTTCCTGCTATTTCAGCCGGTGAACAAAGCAACTTTAAAGTGGTCTAATATAGCCTAATTGAGGTGTCTGACTCGAATTCCAATCAAGGCGGGACCGTTACCGTTGGGAGAAAATTTTAAAAATTTAACTGCCGCAAACGCGTTTTCCTGCTATTCCAGGCTGGGTATACAGAAACTTCAATTTGGTCCAATATAGCCTACCTGGGCCTGGCTGACCCGAATTCCAAACAACCAATCAATTGTTCGGCCGCGGTACGGGGGCCTCACCCTCCAAGAGAAAAATGTGAAAATTCAATTACCGCAAATGCCCTTTCTGCTATTCTAGCCCTCCAAAAGTATCCAATGGGTTTTTAACCGAAATCCCACTCTGAATTCCAGCCTTCCAATCAGACTGTTGCATCTGCATTCACAAATAATAATCGATGCCCGAAAAATGTCCCACAAAGTAGAGTGGCTCTAGACAAAATGTTTTAATCCATAGTCAACTCAGTACTAATTCGTGATATTCAATTACAAGAAAAGTACAATTAGTGTTTCATTAGGGCTAGAAATACACGAAAAGTTCGGGTTTATAGACAGCGGCGCAGCGTTTCTGACTTTGTATGCCCCCCCCCCCGAAAATTTTGGATTATTTGACGGTCGCAAACGTATTTTACTGCTATTCCAGCCCATAAAGTTAGTGTTTTATTAGATTTCAGGCACTTTATTTTGCTAAGTGGATGAAATAAAAAAAAAAATCTCACTTTTCCCGCCTGCCCGAAAAGTCAGCTTGCCCGAAAGTTAGGGGGGCAATTGCCCCCCCCCCCCCGGCTTGTACGCCTATGCTCGTACGCCTATTCGGCAATAACGAACAACAAACCAGCTCGTTGTTTGTTATTCGTCAATATGAAACTGCTGGTTGTTCGGGTAGAAAAACAGACTGTTAAAATGTTTTTCCCAAGATTTTGAAGATTTATTAACCAATTAGACTCATAAAAACCCACTCCCGGCATATTCTCTCTAACTAAAAGTGCCTTTATTATGTTACTAAGGTGAATAACGAACAACGAACCAGCTCGTTGTTCATTATTCGCCAATAACGGACAACAAACCAGCTCGTTGTTCGTTATTCGCCAATATGAAACTGCTAGTTGTTCGGGTAGAAAAACAGACTATTAGAATGTTTTTCCCAAGATTTTGAAGATTTATTAACCAATTAAACCCATAAAAAAACACTCCCGGCATATTCTCTTTAATAGTGCCTTTTTAATGTTACTAATTCCATATCTGGTGAATAACGAACAAGGAACCAACTCGTCCTTGTTCGTTTTTCGCCAATAACGAACAACAAACCAGCTCGTTATTCGTTATTCAATAATATGAAACAGCTAGTTATTCGGATAGAAAAACAGAGTGTCAGAATCCTTTTCCTAAGACTTTGAAGATTTATTAACCCACTCCCGGCATATTCTCTCTAAAAGTGCCTTTATAATGTTGCAAACTCCATATCTGGTGAATAATGAACAACGGACCAGCTCGTTGTTCGTTTTTCGCCAATAACGAACAACAAACCAGCTCGTTGTTCGTTATTCACCAATATGAAACTGCTAGTTGTTCGGGTAAAATAACGGACTGTTAGAAATCTTTTTCCCAAGATTTTGAAGATTTATTAACCAATTAGGCTCATAAAAACCATCTCCCGGCATATTATCTCTAAAAGTGCCTTTATTATGTTACTAATTCCATATCTGGTGAATAACGAACAACGAACCAGCTCGTTGTTCGTTATTCACCAATAACGAACAACAAACCAGCTCCTTGTTCGTTATTCACCAATATAAAAACTGCTAGTTGTTTGGGTAGAAAAACAGACGTTAAAATGTTTTTCCCAAGATTTTGAAGATTTATTAACTAATTAGACTCATAAAAACCCTCCCCTGGCATATTCTCTCTAAAAGTGCCTTTTTAATGTTACTAATTCCATATCTGGTAATTAATGAACAACAAACCAGCTCGTTGTTCGTTATTCACCAATATAAAACTGCTAGTTGTTCGGGTAGAAAAACAGACTGTTAGAATCTTTTTCCCAAGATTTTGAAGATTTATTAATTAATTAGACTCATAAAAACCCACCCCGGCATATTCTCTCTAAAAGTGCCTTTATTATGTTACTAATTCCAGATCTGGTGAATAACGAACAACTAACCAGCTCGTTGTTCGTTATTCGCCAATAACGAACAACGAATAACGAACAACGAGCTACCTTCACGTTCCCTCAGCAAAACGGGAATTAAAGGATTTTATAAAATACAAAATTAAACATTTTTTAACATAGATATTGTAAAGCAAAACAAAAAGTTAAAAATGTCTTAAATAATTGTTTATTAACAGAATATGTAGATTATGAAAACAAAATAACAAAATAATGAAAATGAAGAAATCAAAATTAAGTTACATTTAATATATGAGCATGAAGCGAAGGGTGCTATGATTAAACAAAAAGTCCAATATCATTTACAACGCGAAATAAAATCTCAATTATTCCTAAATATGGCGAGACAAAAAAATAATTCGGCTACAGTTAATAGGTATTAGGTTACAATCACCCGGGCTGGAACTATAATCGCCGATCCTGGTATTATGATGATCGAAATTGAAGAATATTATACGGAATCATGTTTGAAAAAAGCCAACAAATTCGGCCATCACAACAAACTTTACAAACATAATAAATCACGTACAATTGGACGATTACGAAGCCGGTTGTATTGAACACAAATTGAATAGAGAGAATGTAAACAGGCGGTTGATTTATTTAAAAAGGGCTCCTCGCCAGGTAATGATGGGTAGACTGCAGAATTATATTCCTGTTTCTAGCCCGAAATAAAAACTTTTGTTCTAGATGCGCGTGCACTCAACGAAGGCTTTAAACAGGAGTGTCTTTCCGTCACTCAACGTCACTCAATTATAAAACTTATACCAAAAGCGAGCAAAAATAAGTTTGTCTTGAGTAATTGGAGACCAATATCCTTAATTAATGTTGCGTTAAGATTGTAAGTAAAACTCTCTGTAACCGTTTAAAACCCTTTCTTGACAAACTTATACATCCCAATCAAACAGCATTTATCCCAGGAAGACATATATTTGAAAACGTGAGGATTATTGACGACTGCTTTACTTTAGCTCAACAGAAACGTGTAACTGGATTCCTATTAGCACTAGATTTCACAAAAGCCTTTGACTCAGTTTCTCATTCATTCCAAGTCCTTAAACACTTTGGTTTAAAAAAAAAAAAATCATCCGATGGATTAAAACTCTATAAAAAGTATTGACTGCGCTGTCGTTAACAATGGTTATACGACAAAGTACTTCAGCATTGAATGTGGTGTCGACAAGCAGATCCTATGTCAACCAACTTATTCAAGATCGTCATCGAGATTATGTACACATCAGAGTAGACTGGTGGCCAGTCTCCTCCACACACCAAAAATTGGCCAGTCCTCTGCAAAAAAAAAACCCGAAAAAAAACCTAATCTCTAGAGACTGGGCAAAAAGAGCTTCATTCTCATCTAGTAGGTCAACCTGCATTATGTAGGTCGTGTGACGTCGTGCACGTGATCACGACATATCTAACAACAACGTGACGTCAACCCTCAGACGGTCTAAGCCAATCTCCCAAACAGAGTTGTCTTCCCCTTGCAGTCCACACTAATCTCTGCTGTCGGCTCAATTTACTACGCCACCAAGATTCTTGGTGAAGATAGACAATGACAAAAATTACGATTTAAAACAAATAAATGATAATATATTGAATACTATTACCATATTGAAATAGAAATGGGGTCACAATTGTAAAGTAACAATGTATATACAGATATTACAGGGAACTCTTTTGCGTAAGACACGGGTAAAAAGGTCGGAATACCGAACTGCGCACGTCGCCGTGCTAATTTTAGAATATAATACACGTGGGTTTGTTTATCAGTACTACCCGATCGACAGGCCCAACAATTAATTTAGAAATGTCTAGTTAATCAAAATCAAATAATTCTCGATATATGTTTGAAGTATGATAGAAAAATCACTTTGCGTGATAAACATTTCGAATTCACTAAAAAAATATAAAATTATAAAGTGTTTATAAAACTTTATAACGCCAAGAACATTTCGCTGACAGGTGCCATTTTTGACCAAGTAGTAAATCACGTGATCGATGACCTCCGGGTCAAACATTTATTGAACGTGAGCCGACGGCAGAGTCGAATGCTGAGCGAGACTTGCGTGGAGAATGGGTCTAAGCATGACTGCTTTGCACTCCAGTCGAGACGCATGATTCATGTCACGTGAGTCGGGGCTTGCTTGATAACTGTCAATCATTCCAAATAAGGAAGAACGTAAAACATGACAGGAACGCCCATTTTATTGTGAAGCTCGCAAATTGTCCAGTCTCTGGTGCTGGTTACAGGTTTACTCAAAAACATTTTTTTATATAAATGGAAACGAAAGTGTTGGTTTACTAAAAATTAATACTTTTATATAAATCGAAATGTAAAATAAATAGAAGAGACTGGACAATTTGTGATAAAAAATATCTCTGGAAGTGAATCAGGCCAATCTAGTCTCAAACGAACTGTCTTCACAGACGACGTCACATGCCCTCTTTAAGTCTGCTAGACACCTCATATAGAAGTTTTGAAACAATTTAAATTAATCTCGGTCTATCTCTTAACTTAGCTAAAACAGAAGCCTGTAACTTTAATTCTAACATAAAGAATTTGAAGTATGTTCTTGAATCAATTAATTTAACATTAAACACTTAAACAGCTATCAAAATCTTAGGTATCTTTTTTTCTTCATACAATGACTATCAATATATTCTTAATTTTGACAAAATAAGTACAACATTAGGGAAATAGAGATTGATAAACCTTACATTAAGTGGGAAAATCTTAATAATCAAAACATTTGGCTTGTCAAAAATATCCTATCTAATGCAATGTTTTGTTATACCCCGGAATCTTCAATTGATAAATTAAAAAAAAATTTCTATGACTACCCCTGGGAGGGAAATGATAAAATAAAAAGGGTGATACTGTGTAAGGATTACAGTGCAGGTTGTCTAAACATGTTAATATTCACGAACATAGGCATAGCAAATTGGCATAAATTTATAACGTTAATTTAGACAAATTAGAAATATCAGAACAGATATTATAATGAACAAAAATTATAAACGATGGAATTATTTCATATAAACAAATACACGTACTTTGTTTCTGCTACATTTAAACCTTTACCCAAACCTTATACTTCCAATGAACTATTTATATTTCAATCGTATAAGAAATAAACAAACAAATTGTGCCAAGACCAATCTTCACATTTATCAAAAGACAATGTGAAAAAATTGTACGATGACTATAAACCTATAAGCTACCACAAACCTGTGCATGTAATAAATTATAATATTATGACAAATTTAATGTCATATTCTGGCATACAAACACAGAACACAAAACTTAAAACCAAAAAACATTTACAAAAGAAGAATTCACCTCGATACATTACTAAATTGGAAGGGGTACTTGGTAAAACAATCAACGAACTTAAAATGAAGTCAATATTTAATTTAATCAATAACAAATGTATAGATATAAAAACTACAAAATTTCTATTCAAATATATTCACAAAATAATCTACACCAACTTCAAATCTTTTAAAATAGGAAAGGTCTCCTCAACCTTATGTGACTTTTGTCAATAAAATATTGAAACGATCGATCATTTGTTTATACACTGTCAATACTCCAACAATCTATGGGCTTCACTGAATGAAATTTTGAAAAAAAACGGTATCTATAGTAACCTGACGTCTTCTGTCATCAACTTTGGATACTATAATGTGCACGAAAACATCGGCAATTTCAAAAACCAGCCGTAGCTTTCCTTTGTGAACCATATTATCTTTACAAGACAAAACTTGCATCCAATCAACCAACTTCTAAATAAAGGTACATCGCCTTTTTACATTCAAACGCAAAGATAGACTCACAAGTAGATAGGGAGAATTTAGAAAAGTGGAAACTTCTTTTTAGTCATATAACATTTTAGAGACACAATAACACTCTATAAATCTATAGAGAACACACCATTTAAATTTCAAAGGAAAAAATAAATTAAAGATGTCTGATTTTTAAAATGAAAAAACCCCCAATGCAGACTATTATACAATAGAAATAGATTATACAAGAGATGGCAGTGATGTACATACATTGATCCAATATACAGTGCAGTATTACATAACAGGTCTGGGCAACGTATTACTGACATATGGATCGTGTGGTTGTGTCAGGGTATTACTGGCATACAGGTCTTGTGATCTACTCAGAGTATTGCTGGCGTATGCGTCGTGCGATCTATTCAAAGTATTGTTGGCGTATGCGTCATGCGATCTATTCAGAGTATTGCTGGCGTATGCGTCATGCGATCTATTCAGAGTATTGCTGGCGTATGCGTCATTCGATCTATTCAGAGTATTGCCGGCGTAGGCGTCATAAGACCTATTCAGAGTATTGCTGGCGTATGCGTCATAAGATCTATTCAGAGTTTTGCTGGCGTATGCGTCGTGTGAAACACTATATACAGACAGTTTACTTTCATTTAAAGTATTCAATGTGTCGATACGAAGTTCTTCTGTTTCTAATTCATCGATTGGTGTTAGATTGTAGTTCTTCTTCTCTTCAGCCCCCACTGTAAAACAAACATGAAATGGCTATAGATTTTTCGAATTATTTGAAAAGATTTATCTGTCTATTAGTTTATGATAATATTTCGAACCGTTGTATACACCCTTCATCTGGATCCTAAAGACACTTGGGGTGGGGGTTTACGTAGCTTGATACATAAAATTCAACAAAATAATTTGAACGGCTTTGATTATCGGGACAATTGGCCAGTGAATAAGACGCTGGCCCGGTATTTTCCACCGTGGTTTCCCCTTGTCTAGTCATTCGCATGGGACGAAAAACCGAGGTCCCGTATACACATTGGTGTGCATGAAAAATATCCCTTGTCAGATGAAATTCGACGTAAGAATAGGCCGTAGCACCGTTCTCCGTACAAACTTCCCTCATAGCATACAACATGTCGTATGACCGTCTTCATTTCTGACCGACGCCCCTTGTGGTTCCCCTATCCATTAATTTCAAAACTTTGGGAAAAAAGACCACTATGTTTCACGATTTTTGTAAATGGGTCTTCATTACTTTTGTCACCAAATCGCCCTCGTCATGCCCCGTCACTGATCGTCCCCCAGGAAATCTTGTAAGCGTTTTCCAGCCTAGAAAATTGTTCTCTGGCGAACTATAAACAATAAACATAGTGACAGGACAAGGGCCCCACGACAGTGGATCATTGGGCAAGTTAGTACAAAATATATGGCAGATACATGTCAGAACATAACCAATAATACGAATCTACAAAGGTCTTCTGTTCCACAGAACTAACGAATGAGTTGGGGTGATAACGAACATAATATTAGTTATTTAATAAGTCTACCATAAGCACTTGGCAGGAATATTCCAGTGTTGATATTGGGGTGGTATTGGGTAGAATTGGGTAAATCGTCACTCCTCATCAAAAAGGGTAATTTCTCTCTTTTAAAAGCTGAATGTGTATTGTCAACTGTCAAATTTGAATAACAGAAGCTTAGCAAACCCCCTCCTACATAAATTCCTTGATCCGCCCTTGGTCGGTAGCTGTTGAATAGGAATAAACGGAAGTAAAATAACATCTCGCGTTTTAATTAGAATGAAAGCCAGGTTACTTACAGTTATAAACAGCCTTTGGATTACGTTGTTTCCATAGTACGAGGATGACGACAACAGCTGAGACCAGTATTAAAACACCACACATTACAGCTATAATATAAATATTACTAGATGCTTTTGCTGGATCTGACGCAAAATCGGGTGTGACTTCTGGTGGGGCCAATGTATCTTTAAAAAAAAAAACAAGACATTTATATATAACAATCAATTACATTATCTTAAAACCAAATACATGTACGGCTAATTCTGATTAGGCTATATCAATTTAGTATGCCACACATTACAGCTATAATATAAATATTACTAGATGCTTTTGCTGGATCTGACGCAAAATCGGGTGTGACTTCTGGTGGGGCCAATGTATCTTTAAAAAAAAAAACCAAGACATTTATATATAACAATCAATTACATTATCTTAAAACCAAATACATGTACGGCTAATTCTGATTAGGCTATATCAATTTAGTATGCAAGGGGCAAAACAGGAAAGAAAGTATAAAGGGTCCTCTTGATTTCGATATCAGTTGTTTTCAGGGCCCCGAGCCGCAATACGAACCGTGAATGTCACATCACATTTCTGGATAACACGCTCGGTCAATTGTAGCCTTTTTAAAGATTATTTCTAGAACAGATTACGTACATTATGTCAATCCGATATAGAGAAATGTTTATAACCATAAGTCACAAACAACTCAAAACATATTTTGTGCCTCGCTAGCCTGACAGCATCACCTACTGTATACTCTGTCCGCCTTATTTCAAAACAAAGCAGACCCCCCACTCTTTTCCAACAAATAAGGTTTGGTGAATTCATGATTCTCGAAGATAACTTTTTTTGTATTTAGCCTATCAAATTTAAACTTACCGTTAGTTTTGAGAGTGAAGGTGACGTTTACGGTTTGATCTGGATGTGATAATTGACAGGTGTACTGTCCCATCATTGCTTCCAAACTTTCTGGTTTCAGTAAAGTCGGGCGGAATAAAAATGTCCCTGTAACACTGTCATATTGGAAATATGTTTGATAAGGCACCAGGACATTATTATTCAAGAACCATTTTCTGTCAATAGTGCGACTAGGATCTGTTGTAGCATTTATAGAAAAATCAACTACCTCCTCTTGATTGTAGATAATGGTACTCGGTGGTCGGGACCAGATTTTGATAGGTTCTGAAAAAAAAGCATAATAATATTATATTGTTACCAATTGAATAAAAATTTGATTACATTGTCGTTTCGTCAATGAAAGTTCTTGTATATCAAACGCGGCCACAATTGGCCTAAAAAGTTCCTGATTTTTCGGTGTTGATTCCTCTTGTCAGTGGTGAAGGATGGGGGGAGGGCAAGTTGGGACGATAAACCGAGGTCATGTTGAAAAATCAGTTGGAACATGAATTAAGAGTAGGCCGTAGCGCTGCTGTTCGACACCCCCACCACTCCCATAGCAAATTTTCATGGCGTGTGTCGTCTTCATTAAGGACCGTTAACGTTTATACTGAGCGCTAACGCGACCACGACAACGAACGACGACCGCATTTGATTGCTTACATGCTATTTCAATAAAGTCGTTTATACTGATGGCGAACGCGAACTCGGCCGAATTTTGGTCCGCACGGAAAACGCCAAAGATTGCCTCCTGAGCGAATTTTTCGGAAAGTGTACCCGACGTATGTGTAGCCGAAAATGGTCAAATCAAAAATGCACCACTTCCGTCGCTTTCAGTACGAACCATGATCGTCGCTGAGATCGCAGTTTGCGGTCGTGCTCACTATAAACGGCCCTTTAGCCCGGTAAACACGCTCGATAAATAGCATGTCAAATGTCATCCATACATTTCCGGAATTAAGATGTTTTTTTAAAAATCTTACTTAAGACATTCAGGAAACCATCTTTAAAAACAGAGCCGACACTATTCGACAATCGGCACTGGATGCACATAATGTCTCTATCACGCGAAACTCCTTTGATAGTGAGAGTAGTCTGATCTGGGCCGAGTTCGATCTGTCGACCATTTTCCGCTTCTAAAAATCAAAACAAAAAAAGAAACCAGATGATGAAACGACAAAATAATTAACCGGCATTCCCTCATGATCTGGGAGGGATCGTCGCTCATTCACATAAGGGCAATAAAACTAATAGTAATATTGTCTTAAACTAGCGTGTTAAAGTTTAAAAAAAAAAGGGAAAGTCGTTGTTTTAGCAATGGGAGAGCTCGAAGCAAATGTCAAGTGACCGATCATCGTAGGAAGTTTTACGATTGAACAAATACTGATTGGATATTGCCATGAACAGAAAAAAATTGTTTGTACAAGTTTGGTTCAATATGCGTGTAAACCCCCACCCATTCTAAAATAGATATTGTTTCCTCTTAAAAATAGTGGTGTGTCCCCTCAAGACACTTTTAACATAGAGTTGTGGCAACATTATTCTAATTCTATTCCTGTCCTGATATGCTCAAGAAATCATCATCGACAAGGTGGGTTTTCACAATTGTCCCGCGGCACAGAGGAATACCCCCTTCCCCTCGAAACAAAAACACACACAATGGCATGACCCACCCCGCTCCAAAATTGTCCCCAACCCACCAGTACATGATCAATCAACTACAACGTTGGGTTTAAATCGACCTGACTCACCTTTCTGTAGGCTTAATGGTTCACCATTTATATACCACTCAGTAATTGATACCGGTAGTTCCCCGACCGCGGACCTTGCCTTGCAGTTAAATGTGACGTCAACACCTTCCACGGCATGACGTGAGATAATGGTTTTTGTCCAAATCGGCGGAGCTGAAAAATGTCAACATAGCACATTCACCAGCATCGTAATGTTGAACTACTAAAAACTTGTAAGCAGCTAATATATCAAAGATAGGATTATCTGTTTTAGCAATTGATGACGGATTGGTCTTTCAATTGATTTATTTTTAATCCGGCTAAACAGAATTTGATTAAAAGAAATAACATGAAATGGAATGGAATGGGGTTTAATGTCCTACATTTTCTGCACCGACTGGCCTAGTGGAGATGGGCTTACGTCATGCAGTGTACATTGAGTGAAAATTGGCCCGGACAGCGGCGGTGCGGCCTTTTCTTATTTTGAATTCAAACTGTTCTTTTAGGTGCACACATATGTGTACATGGAGCGGGAGACGGGAGTTGGGTGGAGAGTTATGGTGTTGCAAAGACCCCCCCCCCCCCTCCAAACACACAAATCGAATTAGCATCCTAGTGTATTTCGCCAGAGTTCAGGCCATTTCACTGATCGAAAACTTAATTGCATTTATTTTCTTGATAAAGGTGATAATGCCTTTTAAATACCGGCACTTACATGTAACATTCAGTTTAATGTTAGCCCTTGCTTCACCATTAGACGCTACGCACGAATAAGACCCTTCATCAGCTTCCATAACATTTGTTATCGTTAGTTGTCGCCCGAACTTTTCCACGCTATATTTCACGCCATCTGTTACCAATTCCACTCCAGACGAACTAAACCACTTGATATCAGGAACAGGACTATAAATATATTAATATTAACATTTAATTTAATTCGATTCCGTAGATTTAAAGTTACTGTTGGGTTTATTTTTGCAAATGATTAGACAATATATTTCTGTGTTGCAGTCGTTGGACAGCAGCCTTTACACAAACTAATATTAGGCAAAACATAACACACATATTTATCGTTACTTGGCTAAAATGAAATGTAATGAAATAGTGTTTAACGTCCTACTGTTATGCACCTAACCTGGGCTAATGAACTTGGCTAAAACAACAGAATCAGCCTAAATGGCAGCTCCCGTGGGTTATAATCTAGTTATAAAAGGTTGTCAGATTGAAAACTGACAAAGCTTAAAAAACTATTCCGCGTATGATCCTCAGAGAATAAATCTTGGTGTATATTATGTGCAATAAACATGCCAGACAGGTCATTTTAGAGGCAAAAGAAAAGCTTCAGTTGTCATTCTGTGATAGTACTTATGATAAAACTAAATTTCAAATGTCTGAAAAATTTAAACGCAATAAGCGGCAAATGTTTTTTCTATAAATATTCCTACGCTTAATTATGAAGCCCAATCAGCCATGACAAATAGCGAAGGCGGAGCTGTTAGCGAAAAGGTTTGCTGATGGCAGTAGAGATAAAAATCACAATGACGAATTCTTAAAACGAAAGTCGAAACTTCATTGGATAAACTATCGCGTAACTCATCAGATTAACATACAGCAATTAACTTTCTCTTTACCCTAGTCGCAAAATTGATTCGGCGGCTGGAGAAGATCAAATAAAATATAGCATGTTAGGAAAATTTTCGGGGTCATTACGTAATTTACTTCTTGAATTATTCAATAAATCATGGCCAGAAGGAATTATTCCTACAAGCTTGAAAACAACAACGATAACCCCGTTGATTAAACCATTAAAAGATAAAACTGAAACCGGTTCTCACAGGCCGATAAGTTTGACCTCCACGTTGTGTGAAACACTTGAGACTATGGTGGTAAATAATATAGGCTAAATACTACTGTGAAAGTAATGGATTCATCAGTCCAAATCAAAGTGGATATAGACAGCAGCGCTCCACGCACTATTGATCATATTGTAAGGTTGCAGCATGAAATCATGACTTCTCTATCTCAAAAGAACAAGTATCTATGTGCGCGCAGTATTCGCCGACCTGACCAAGGCATTTGACTTAATTTGGGCGGATGGCCTACTTAAAAAAAAATATATGGACTAGGGGTAACAGGAAGAATGTTCCACTGGTGTAATACTTTAATAGACTTTGTGCTTCTAAGATTAACTATTAAGATGAAATTCAATTATATTATATTAACTATGGTTTTGACAATTTGGTACGTTCACACACACTTAATTCAACTTAGAGTTTGAGTGATCTGTTGTGGTATGAAAAAACACTAATACTACTAATAGCTCATAATAATACCTGGTTCTACTTTCAACAAATAGGAATCAGGCCAGTTGTTAATTTGACCAATCATTTTGATAGTTATGTCAGTCAAGGCTAATAAACACGCACTGGCACGCGTGTCTAACAGAGTCCTTTATAAGGAGCCATTTGTAAAGTTTTAGTTCAGACTCCGATTAGACTTCCAGACGGGTTCCATCTTACTACTCGGCTAGCTAGGTTTGGGAAGAGTTTAGCTAGTAGTAACTGTAATTGTAATCTGTACTTTGCTTGTATGTATACCTATATATGCTACATAAAAGGTAAAAACGAACTCTTGCATTGTTATGACTGAGAAGACGAACGTCTTAAGGAACCAGTAAAAATACACAACGTGAAAGATGAGCAATGACGATCAAGGTCTGTTCTGATATGTGGCAAGACGCCATATTGTTACACTGGATCGATGACTTTCTAAGCCATAGGCAAATACAAGTTAATGTAGGTCTCCCAATTAGCAACAAATACGAACTTGAAAATGGCACACCCCAGAGTTCTGTTATAAGCCTCACACTTTTCAATATCATAATCAATGACCTTCACTCTAAAAACAACATTAAGAAACTTATTGACGTAGCGGTTTAAGCAAATGACAGTTCAATCTGGCATGCAGCGAATAACTACAATACGGTTAGAGCGAGAATGCAAGAAGGCTAAGACAAATTGTCAAAATGGTCAAATGACTGGGGATTTCGTATGTCTGAAAGTAAAACAGTAGGGACCATAGCTAAGTGCCATCTATGAACCTGGAATTAAATAATAGCCGTATTGAATTTCAAGATCGGACAAGGCTTCTTATGATGACCTTTTATCGAAAAATGACTTTTATACCACATATTGAAAATATTGTTAAACGAGGACAGAATGTTCTGAACGTAATGGGATGCCTGACGGGCATATCATGGGGAGAAACTAAAACGACCCTGCTAATGATATATAGGTGAATGATATGTGACTCAGGTTGTGTCGCTTTTGCAAGTGCAAATAAAACAGCTCTTGCTAAACTAAACAGTTTAAAATATCAGGCAATAAAGATAGCAACGAAAGCTTCGTTTGCCACAAAACGGGAATGTCTTTTGCAGGAAGTAGAGCTGCGTTCACACTAGGGCTTTAACCTGCACTGAATTCAGAATAAAGTCTTATTCCGGACTTTGGCGTCACACTCACTTCGATTAAAACCGAACTGAATCTGAATTAACGAATCCGTATATTTTTCCGAATTCAACCCGAAAAAATTATTGTAAACGGTTTATTCGCAGTCAACGTGATTTTCCAGCGTGGTTTTCCCATGCCAGTGTTGCTGTTACAAGGTGGAGGGCCTGATAGCTGTAGTCGTTCAGATAGGACGAAGGAAAGATTTTCCGTGTACACAAAGACGTGAATTCAATCCGAATAAACTGACGCATCACTTTTAATGCGGGTAAAACCAATCCGAATTCCGGAGGCCGGTCTCCGGAATTCGCACCGAATGCGCATGTAGTGTGAACGTAGCTTAGGTGAATTGTCATTCGAATTAAGGTGAAACGAACTGACATTAAGATACTGGTCCAAGTTACTACAGTATATTGGAGACAGCTGTTCAGAATTAAAGTGTACAAAAACATCAAGGAAAAAGATCGAAAGAAATGTCAAATCAGAGACCCAGCCGTTCGGTCACAGAGCAAAGGATCTATTATAAGACCTGAAGCTGCGTTCACACTAGGGCTTTAACCTGCACTGAATTCAGAATAAAGTTTTATTCCAGATTTTGGCGTCACACTCAATTCGATAAAAACCGAACTGAATCTGACTTAACGAATCCGTATATTTTCCCGAATTTAACCAGGAACAATTATTCTGAACGGTTTATTCGCAGTCAACTTGATTTTTCAGCGTGGTTTCCCCATACCAGTGCTGTTGTTGCAAGGCGGAGGGCCTGATAGCTGTAGTCGTTTGGATGGGACGAAAGACAGATTTTTCGTGTACACAATGACATGAATTCAATCCGAATAAACTGTAATGTGACGCAGCACTTTTAATGCGGGAAAAACCAATCCGAATTCGTCTCCGGAATTCGTATCGAATGCGCGTGTAGTGTGAACCTAGCTTAAGATTAGATCACTATCAGATTAAATCGAATAAAGAAGTTATATTCCGATATGTGCGAATATGGAAAGGATGTAAATTGTGACCTCTAGAGTGTCCGTAAGATAAAAACGTGATTTTTTGTACAATCAGAGGTCATAATCCATGAAGTCCTGTTCCAATTTATGTCACTACCGAAAGTATCAAAACTGAGATAGACCTATATTTCAAGTTTCGTCGATATCTGATAAACATTGTGACCTGATATAGTTGAATGGTTTTTATAATCAAATATAAACAGTTACTTCTACAAGGTCCGCCAACAAAAACGTGATAAATCGTACAAACAGGGGCCATTATCCAGGAAGTGACGGTCATATATGCGCCAATATCGAAAGGAACCGAGATCTTTCGGTCCATAACTTTGGTATTATTATGCATTTTTTGTTAAGATCAGCACACCTGGATTAAACCACTATAGAAATAAAATTTCACATCAATGCTGAGTAGTTTTATTAGCCAGAAATAGCTCAGGAAGCATCTCCGACGATCTCTACCCCAAGAACTATTTACGTTGTTATTTCTAGTTTTGGGGGGACCGGGGTTGCTCTCGATATCCCCACATAGTAATAACAGTTACCTTTGTTTTGTGTAAAATTAAAATTCTCTTGAGAGAGCAAAAACCGTGTTGCCTCCTCGGACGCCATCTTGTTATCTTTTATTTGATATTCAAGATAAGTCAAACTTCTGGAAAACTCTTAGAACTGTTAGAACAAGGCCATCAACTCTGTCTGGGATAACACCACGACAATGGTTTCAATACTTTGAAAAATTACTAAATAATAATACTGGTGATACCCATGATAGAGGTCATTATGATCCTGACTATAACATTGATAGGAATAATGATGGTTATGAGGTACTAAATAAGCTTATCACTAAAGATGAGGTGTTCCGATGTATTCAGCATATAAAATCAGGGAAAGCCCCTGGACCAGATTGAATCTGTATTGATTTAATTAAGTCATGTCCATTATTGTTCTCATATATTTTGACAAATCTGTTCAACTTTGTATTCAATTCAGATTCATATTTTCCAAGTTCTTGGTCAAATGCTCTGATAGTTCCCTTACATAAGAAAGGTAACAAATCTGTAACCAGTAATTACAGGGGTATATCCTTATTAGATAATATTGGTAAAATTTATGCATCAGTTTTGAATTGTAGGTTAAAGGACTGGTCAGAGTGTTTGGATAAGTACGAGGAAGCGCAAGCTGGCTACAGACCACATTACTCAACTGTTGATCACATATCTACATTGAATGGCCTAATTGAAAGGTATCTGTCCAAACCCAAGGGCAGATTTTGCTGCATGTTTGTGGACTTTTCTAAAGCGTTGGACTGCGTAAATCGGGTCAAATTGATGAATTTACTTCTCAAGAAGGGCATTCGAGGTAATATGCATAAAGCACTATGCAATATGTATACATCCGTAACCGGATCTGTCAAGTTAGGCAGTGAAACCATACCTTCTTTTGAATGTCATACTGGTGTCAGACAGGGGTGTATTTAAGCCCAACCCTTTTCTGCTTCTATATAAATCAGTTATTAGAGTTGCTTGAAAAAAGTAATGTACGTGGAATATTCACTGTTAGTGACGTGAATGATATTCTAGCTCTTTTATATGCAGACGACATCAGTCTTATGGCTGACACCATCGGTGACCTTCAGAAGAAAATCAATGTCTTAGAAAAGTTTTGTGAGCACTCTGAACTGTCTGTAAACATTGATAAAACAAAAATTATTGTCTTTCGAAACGGGGGCATAATAAAGAAAAGTGAAAAGTGGTACTTTAAAGGTAAAAAGGTTGATTGTGTCACATATTACAGTTATTTAGGTCTCTTGTTTTCTTCCAGGTTTCACTGGGGTAAATGTCTTCTGAACTTATCACTTAAAGCCGAAAAAGCTCTTATTCCTATTAAGTCTTTCGTTGCAAAAACAGGTCACCCTCATCCGCAGGTATCCTTTAAAATATTTGATGCTATAATCAAGCCGGTTCTACTGTACGGTTCGCAGCTTTGGGGATATCAGTACAGACCTGATATAGAACGTGTTCATACGAACTTTTGTAAGTTTGTGTTAGGTATACATAAATCTTCAGACAGTGCTGGAGCTGTAGGAGAATGTGGCCGACATAGCCTCGGTGTTTATTACATATTGTCTTGTATAAAATATTGGTGCACTTTAATGAATATGAATATAGACCGTTATCCAAAACAGGTGTATCTAATGTTAAAAAATCTAGATTTTAATTTGGGCCGGGAAACATGGGTTACTCATTTGAGAATGATGTTATTTTCACTTGGTTTTAGTTTTATATTCTACTCTGAAAGTATTGGTAATGTAAGACAATTTATACAATCAGTGAAATTAAGGCTTAAGGATATTGATATTCATGATTGGTCAGCTAAGTTAATATCACATGATAGTCTTACTGAATATAGTAATTTTAAACTTGAGCTTAGACAAGAATACTATTTATCTTGTAATGTAGGAATAAAGCTGGGGCGTAATATTACACGATTACGCTTGAACATGTTACCACTCTCAGCAAATTTATTCAAAAGAGGTATTCTTAAGAACCAAATATGTCCTTTATGTAATGCAGGAAATGAAAACTTATACCATTTTATGTTTACTTGTAACAATTTGACCGATTTAAGAGTTAAATATCTTCCACCAGGCTACATAAGAGATTATTATGATGCAAATATTCTGTTTAAGTTATGCACAGTAAAAGATAGATCATTATTGATATCTATAGCACTGTATATAGAGGAGGCGTTGCGTTCTAGACATGTATAGTTATTATCCGTTATAAACTCCAATGGCACCCATCTTGTTATTATCTATTGATATATATATATATGTATATACTCAATAAAAGAATAATAATATTTATTATAGACATAATATGTATGTTATATTCTATGTACTATGGGTCTATGACCTTGTATCACTGAATAAAGTATTATTATTATGACCCCAACATCTTCCGGGCCTGGACCCTGTCACCCTCAATTAACCTGATGCACTCGCGATCGTCTGGATTAATCCAGGTCCGTCTAACATCCGGAGAAGGGTGAGAAGGCTGGTTTTGCGCCACTAATTTCAAACCATCGAAAGAACGCAATTCAATGGCATTGAAAAATTCCAAACGAATATGACGGCTTCCATGAACGAAAGTAGTCTAATGAAAGGAAATCAAGGTTAGAATGGTGTATATACATTTTTAGAGATTTTGGAAAAGTGGAGACATCCTTGGTGTATATATAAATTGTATTATGATATACATCCCACCGACTGTAGGCTAAAACAACAACTCAATTTTTTTTAAAAAACAAACCTTCCACCAAAAATACACTGTAAAACAACAGGTTTACCAATCACCTCAGTCACGTCATGTGTTGCCGTCAATAATTTAGGTATTGTACTTGAAGCTGAAATTGGAAATGGAAATAAACTGATCGATCGGTTTTTATTTTGATATCTTACTTTGAGCGCTGACAGTGCTCGAATGTGGATAAGCATTCAACCAGGGAGGCAGTATTAATGGACATGTAGCTGGAGAAGGGGTAAATTGAATTAATAGCCATTTGCTGTGGGTAGATGCAGATTCATCCTAGGTAGCCCCAGTGGTTTCATTTCGTTCTACTCCACTAACCCCTGGGTTAATCTATGGTGGGACACGTTTTCAAGTTATCCGGCCTTGATGATTGTGCTTTTTGTATCGACCAATCCCATAAATCGTTAATTGCAGATGAAGTTGGCAAAAGGAAGTAACTCTCATCGGACAAGTTAAGGAGTTAGCCTAAATGGACACAGCTCAGTCTCTCGCTCCCTTTCCCTTTTTCCCCTTTTGCATGGCGATTTTTGTTGACTTTTTGGTGTAAAAGGGTTTGAAAATACATTTTCTGCCAGGTGTTGGTTAATATTCAGGATTTTCAGGCAGGAGAGTTGTGAGGCTGGTTACGTTAAAATGTATGGCCGGGAATTGCATGTTTACTGGTCTCTACTTCCAGCTTGAGTATCTCAAGTTTTTCATGAAGAACCTCACACGTCCTTTTGGACAAAAGGTTGCCACATGTTGCTCCATCTGTGGTAAAAATTGTTCTGTCCAACGAAAATTTGGGAAAACGTTACAGCCGGTCTATAATTAAATTAATAATGGCGATATGGTTCTACGCAATTAAATATCTGAACCATCATAATTTTTTTATTTTAAATGTCTATTTCCTGTCTTGTCCGAAGGTTTATCTTGTAGTTTTTTTGTTTTGCGTGTAGTGCGGTCCTCCTGCACTTACAATTAGAGAGTTGATTAAGAACTTATCACGTATATACACCTACATAATAATTTATACAACTTTGAAGCCAGAAAATTATCTGCAATAGGAAGATTTAGCTCTTACATAATGCATTTATCTTTAGCATGTACGTCAATACGTCATATTAAATTATGACCAAGCGTCGAAACGCGACTACGGTTCAATTTCGACAATTAAACAAATGTAAAAGACTGCTGTTTTCCTGCTTTGATACGACATATTAAAAGATCTGGCAGTATTGCAATGATCAGGCCCGGATCCAGGATTTTTTCGACATTTTACGGTTCAATTTCGACAAATAAACAAATGTAAAAGACTGCTGTTTTCCTGCTTTGATACGACATATTAAAAGATCTGGCAGTATTGCAATGATCAGGCCCGGATCCAGGACTTTTTCGAGGGGGGGGGGGCTACATTGTAATAAATGGTAATCATTAGAGTGCCGCATGTATTAGTGGTTTGGTGTAGTCCCCAGAGCTTTCGTCGCATTGCCAGGGCAGAGACAATGCAAAAATCGGTTTATATCATCAATTAAAGAGCGGATACACCAGCCCGCCGCGCCCCCCCCCCCCCCTGATGATGATATCGCCAACGCGTTATTTAATTAGGGATAACAGTACACTTATTAGAAAAGATCTACTATCGATTGTTTACTAGAATATAGAAACATGTGGACCCTCGCATTTTATAATACAACAGAAGTAGAGGAAAACAAATCATAGTATTCGCCTTCTGTCGAATACAATAGTCATCTGTTTATAATGTGAATAGGTCAATTAAGATAAAGAAAGAATACAAACATTTTTAGACTGACTCTTAAATTAATTCGATAATTACAAACTGATTATTGATGGTACCTTGAGTATTTCCCTCCACCGTTATACGTGTTTCACTTCCAAGAAATATCGTGTCCAGTTCTTTGTTTGTAATGCCGCAGAGATATGCCTGACTATCACCTAGTTTAGTGTTCAGCAAATGTAGAGTCCCTGAAGAAATCAAAAGTTGTAAACCAATGTTTAAATACCGAGAACTATTAGCTCTCACGATGTTTATCGACCAGGTAGCTCCCCAAAACAATTTCAACGTCTTCTCCATGTGCAGAAACAGGAAACTGGTGTGTTTTGTTGAACTATCTGTTTGTAAACAAATATTTGAACTTCCATCTCCCTCCAAAATCCCCCACCCACCTTCTCTCGTATAGATCAGTTCTTGATACATTATATCATTCTTATGATGACCGTGACCGGTACTTTAGAAATATATCTGAACCAGTAACACCATCATCTTTAAAACCCTGATACGCCAAAGGACATCTGCGACAATCGTACATTGAAATTATTTCTGTCCCCGAGGTTGTCCCGTCTACTTAAAGCTACAATTTCAAATGTTTAAGTTATATTTTTAAAATTTGTTTAAAATAAAGCCTTAAATAGATGGTATCCATAAACAGTGTTACCTTGTTAAAAAATAATTCTATTCTATAATTCACTAATGTCAGTTGAGAAATTGTCAAAAATATAATTTTCAACTTCAAATTCCAACGTTTGAAGGAAGCTAATGCATGGCGGCAATTGGAGGTTGTGTTATTATTTCCTGTGTCAATGATTTTTAAGGGTGGGAAATAATGCCCATGGTCGTATAATAGTGAGTTGACATAGAAATAATTATATTTTGACTTTCTTCGAAAATATGAAGTTCTAGCTTTAATATAAATATACCATTACTATACCGTTTACATCTATCGCTAAGCTGTCCCTTTCTTTGATTTGTGAAGTTTCACTTTTATCACCTTTGAAATACCAGGAGAAAATGGGGCCAGGTCTGGATTCTGGTATGTTCTCACATTTTACACTTAGACTCTCACCCTCTTTAACATTATATGTTGGTGGATCCGTGTCTTCACTAAAAGGGTCTAATCCTAAACATATAGAATTGATATAATATTAATAACTCATTATGGCAATCTGAAAGGAGTTAAAAGCGATATTCTGAACCCGAGTTTTAGAAGTCAAAGCTAAATAAGCCATGGAGTGATTTAGAAACAAATTGAAAATATATGGGGTTTTTTTACGTTCACGTCCAACGTGTTCACGGTAAGTCGGTAAGACCGAACTCCAGAACCTGCGCCCTGCGCCACTGACAAGGTGACATCACGCTGGAAAATGTGGACCTCTTGGTTAGCGAAACAGTGCCTTACGCACGGTGTCACCGTGGCCCCACAACGGGACATGGTGTGGACAGAAGGAATGGTGTTAAATGTATCTAAACAGAGTGTTCAAACTTACTGACATACACAAGTGGTGCTACCGTGGATACACTTATACCCCATTTATTCTCAGCTACACACTCATAGTATCCTTCTTCACGATTAGTTGGCTTGGAAATTGTTAAATTTCCTAAAACTGGGTCAAATTCCATAAAAGCACTTTTTGTTATCGCAATTCCATTGTGTTTCCACATAAAACTGTTAACAGAAATACAAAAACCAGATATACAAAAAAGTAAGGATAAGAAATCTATAAATTGCCAAATATTTTTAGTTTTAAGAAAGCTTGATTTCTAGATAACGCATGGTTATCTGATCCCCTCACAAGAAGAAGTGAGGATAGAAGTACAATATATCTAAAGCCCAGCTTAAGCCAGGCCCGTAGCCAGGGGGTGGCACGGGGGGGGGGCAACTGCCCTCCCAATACTGAGTCTTGCCCCCCCCCCCAATATCACAAGAAAATTGGCCTTTACCGCAAAATTCATGCAGAGGCCCATGCTAGTTGGCCCTCCCGAAAACATCTTTGCCCCCCCCCCCCCAAAAAAAAAAACCAACTTGCTGGCTACGGGCCTGGCTAAAGCCATCAACATTTTTCGGCACTAAATTTGATTGGGTATCGGCCCCAACCGTGATCCAATCACATTTTGGGTTACTAAAAATAAACTACTTTCAAATTATTTTCTTTATCGAAGGCACGGATTAGCCCAAAGAGAGCACGTGATCAGCGAATTCCTTATTGCATGCTGAGTTGATTGTCCTTTATTGTGTGGTGAGTGGTCTTATTGCGTGCCAGTTTAATCTCGGCGACAGAGTGTTTTATGTGTCACGACATCTGATTGGACAATGCTAATTAGTCACTTGTAAACACAGCAAGCATAAAACTTAAAAAGTTCGAGAATTGTCCAGTTTTAAAGCAAGGGTTAGATGTTGTAAAATTCGCGGCCGTTGCTTCAGGAAGATGAGCTTAAGCATGAGCCATGTAGAGGGCCCCGCGGTTCATGGCTGAAAGAAAAAAAAAATCAAATTCCAATTGAGAGTTTTACGGTAATGAACCTAGCGGCGCGAGGGCGCATTGTATGCCATTCGGAACTGAATAGATTTCGTATGTGATCAGATATTATGTAATTATTCTTCTATTTCAGACCGCGTAATTATTGTGTGTTACGCATGCGTGCCATTCCAAAAGGATATTAGTCTCTATCATCCAAACAAATATTCTACGAATATTAGTCTGGATGGGTCTTAAAAATTTGACGGAACGTCGGTCATTGTCTTGATTATCCAGTCTTTTAAGTTACCACGTACTGAATCTATCGAAATATCTCGCTTGTCAACAATGACACCCTCTAAAATTTTGTTTGTAAAGGTTTTAATTAATAATTGAAATGGTAATTTTCTCTCGTCATGAATCAGACGTACGGCTTCTCTCAATCTTCTTAATTCTTCATCGCGATTCATGCTATTTTCTCGTTTTATTTTATTTCTAATAATAGATGTTCCAAGTGAATTGTGGGATATATTTCTGTCTCGCTCTATAGAATCTAGCAAAATCGGCCCGGCTTCGTATTATCTATCACTTTCCGAGGCTTTAGCCAATAGAATCTAGCAAAATCGGCCCGGCTTCGCAAGATCTATCACTTACCGAGACTTTAGCTAAAAGGTTCCATTGCCCATGCGTAACCGGGAGTTTTTTTTATGGGGTAGATTATCCAGTAAATTGTCGTCAAAAATTGAGAACCGACCCAGACCCTCCGTACGTTGAAGACTAGGGGGTTTTGGATGACCGAGACTAAAAGGATATGAAATAATCTTTTCGTCGCGTTAGGGGGCCAATACACGTTCAATAATATCGTCAATATTATTGAAATTGAACGTGTGTGGGGTATATTGATGTAAAATATTGTCAATAACCATCAGTGCGTCAATATATTGCACTAATACAAAGATTAAATTGTAGTTATTGACACAACCTATTATATAGGTGTATTGAATGGCTTATTACAAACTAGAATCACTTAAATTATGCGAAAAATTGTACTCAACAAAACTCTACAACAATGAAAAGTATATTCTGACATTGAAAATATTTGAGATATTAATCGAATGGCACACTTTCATTCATGTGACCTTGCTACTGTAGATGAAAATTCCATTGGATTGTATTAAAGAATCTCTTTATTATTATACCTCTTTGCATCGGGGGAGGGGGGGGGGTTGGATGACTGCATGCGCGCGCTGTATCATAAAGCCTGCCATTGAATCAACTGGCGTGGTTTCGAATCCCCTGTTGTCCGTGACAAGGAGTAGGGTCGCATGTCCAACCTCGTGGGTTTTCTCCGGGTCCTCCGGTTTCCTACAACTGCTAAAGACCCCTACGCGCAAGCGAATTATTGAAATAAATTGAAATGACCTAGTTTGTGTCGCTTGGACGTTAAACCACATTTCTCTCTCTCTCCCTGTTCATCGACACCAAAAATTAAAATGAAAAAGATAAAAAAAAAAAAAGAAAAAAGAAAGTTATTTAACTGTTGGAGATGCAAACTCCTACCTCGATATAATTATGAAATGGTTTGTGATTGTGATTGTGAATACTGTTCTGATGTTTTCTTTATTATTATGTTATATATTGTATATTTGCTTGTCACATTTTAGTTATTCCATTTATCTATCTTCTAGGAGTGTAAATTGTATTGTTTCCATATTTAAAAAAATCTTTAATAAGAAGTCATATCACATAATTAATATGTAGGCCTACCCAAATATATGCAAATATTATTATGTCTGATGGTTCCGGTTTTACATCCGAACGTAAAATACATTATTACTTTAGGACAGTCACGATTAAAACTAATAATAGTTGGCATCTTAAATGCAACAATCAGCATGCCTTATTTGTATTCTTACATCCTACCTCGTGTTATGGTATAAATACACATCTATAGCTCGTTATTAAATTCCTCGTTACTATGTGATAATTTTATCTTTTTCTTAGAAGTCAGTAACTCGTTTCTATTGAGGCACATCGAGGTCAAAATGACATCTTAAGCGGCCCGCACACGCTCAATATAGTTGTCAATATGTCAATACTTGATATTGTCTGACAAGTATATTGTGTATGCGATATTGAAGCTCGATATAATTGATGTCATTATGATTGAGGAAATCAAAAGTCTGTAGATTTTTTTTGACGAACCGTCATTTTTTTGGTAACAATTGACAAAGTATTTCGTTTTCACGAAGCTCTTAAAGTGGGTGTGTGTGCCCAAATTTCTCCTAAAATTGTGTCTTGAATGGCAGTTGACGTCATGAATTAGAACGGCAATCAATTTAATAATAAGGCCATAAGGGCTGTAATCCGGATAGAATCTCGGAAAACGCTAAATTAAAATTAAAGTGTAGTGAGCAAACATGAGCAAGCCCCAACAACGAGAACATTCTGCAGTATAAAGGCCTAAAACTCTACTCTAATAGTACGTGAAGGATAACCACACTGCACGCAAAACAAAACCGATAGGACATTCCTGCGAACAAGACAAACTACACAAACATTGCAAGAAATAAACAAAATATCAAATCAGGTGAATAGATCCGGGGACCAACCGTAAGCGTCCATTGCGCTGTATGTAATGATACATGCTTCGCTCAAACTGAAAAAAAAGATTTACAAGAAATACCTAACAAAAAGAATTACAAGAATTCCTGGCGATAGTCTGACAGTTGACGTCCTTCACCGTTACTGCACCCGGTTTAAACATTCTAGCTCAGACAGACCCACAGAGCCAACCTGTTTTTAAAAAAAACCCTTGCTTTCTACGAATAGCGGAGTTTGAAACTTTTGGGATGGTAGAAAAATGGATAAAAGGTATGTCACTGGTTCTAATACAGTTTCATATGCACCTTGAGTAGAGGAAGAATAATAGAACTTACCGAGGTTTGGGTATTCCGTCTGCTTCACAAAACATGTAAACATCTTTACCATCGTGAAAATATTGAGGTTGTTCTACGTGAGTAATAGTTGGTGGTAGACGAACTAAATAAAAAAAATTATTTATTTAATCCGCATTTAATTTCTTTAAATATTTCGGGACGAGGAAGTCGAGTAAGTATGGTATACTACTGACCGGGCTCTCGATTAGAATTTTCCAGCAAGAACCTTTGAATGAGAGGAACATAGAATGCACGTAAAATAAAAGCTTGGGCAGTTGAAATTCTGCTGGCTGGACAAATTACCCCCCCCCCCTCTAGTTAAATATTGACAGATCCGACAGTCAGTTTATCCTAAAGGATTTTTTTTAAAAGGAGAGATATTTCTGTTTCAATTACTTGGGAAATTGAAGGCGTGAACTCGAAAAGAATTACGTGACCCCTATAAACTATTTTGGACTACGGCCCAGTATTATAATTTGAAACTTTGGTTTGTGTATTTAAACGAGATACCCTTTAGGGAGTATATACCAGCTATGAGCCGTAGAAGCCACGATGGCTCAGTGAGTAGGGCGTTGGCTCGCTAACTTGGAGGTCCCGTATTGAATCCCAGCGTTGGCCGAGATAGTTCATCGGGATTTTCCGGCGTGGTTTCCCCTTGTCACGTGACAACATATTATAGTCGTTCTGATGGGGCTAAAAATCGAGGTCCCGTGTATAGATTAAAATTCGAAATAAATGCTGTCCGGTCAAAATTTCCCTCATAGCACACTGCATGTCATTTCATTTCATTTTTGCTATAAGTAATCTTACCTTCAGCTTGAGTTCCAACATGATATAATAAAATACATAAAACATTTATACATAAATACATTCTTCTTGCTGTCTATCAAATATTTAAACTCCTCGTTCAACTTCTTGTAAGTTTGTAATGAATAAATCAAGTCGCTACTTTGATTCTGATTCATTGGTGACTCCTATTTCCCGTTTATCATACAGTTAAAGGATACTACAGTCTAATCAGTATCATATAGAAGTCGGAAATGCGTCTTCCTGACGTTATCATTGTTTCAAGAGGGGATGGTATATTATGAATAATATGACGTTTCTATATAGGCCTAAGTATAAACATTCACAAATATCCTATAATCTGGTGTGGAGGTGGAGGGATGGGGTTTGATTACATGATTTATCTCGGGATCTGTAATTCTTTTACTAGATTATCTAATATTCGCAAATTTGGTGGTAGCTGTGTTCAAAACACACAATTCTATCTTTTCTATGGAGCCGCGGTGGCTCAGCTGGTCGAACGCTGACTGGTCGATAAAGTTTTCCAGTGTGGTTCCCCCGGTCGGTAGTGCGGGATGGCCAACGTGTAGGCCTACACATTGGCATACACTTAAAAGATCCCCTGGCATTTGGTATTCGATATAGCTTGAGTTTGTCGTCGTGCCGCTGTCCAGTCAAAAGTTCCCTCGTTGCACAGTGTACACTGTATGGCTTACGCCCGTGTGATTAGCCCAACCGGACGTTGAGCCCCATTTCATTTAAATTGTTATCTATTCTGAAATGTTAGGCCTATTTAAATAATCACAGTTATATGTTTTGGGTGCTGGAACAATATTCACCTTTCGATAGGCCTACACGTAAGAACCGTTAGTAAGTCCGTATGATCTTCATCTCTTTAAAAAATTTAGTCATGACCATTCGTTTTGCCAATGTTGCTGTTAATCGTTCAGGCTATTTTTAATACTGACCACTGTAATCCATTATATAAATTCACAAAAAATGACTAAAGAGTGTCGTGCACGGGGTCAAGCTCTGCCCACTCTTCCCTACTGGCGGTTATGGTCACGCCTTTGAAGATTCTGAGAATTTTCGGGATTCAAAATTTTTCGACATTGTCATATTTAATTTGGCCTATTATGTTTATGGTGAATTTATGGTGTTATATTATTAAATGTGGATTATGTAGTATTATTTAGGCTAAAATTCAAAAGGAGAACAAACTTCATTGTCAATGCAAAGAAATTTATGCTGCAAAACTATTAATAGAACCTGTCAGAGTCGGATAGAGATTTTTGTGACAGAAATAGCCTATTACGCTTGGGGAACTTACCCAAGTTAAATCAATGTGTAAAGGGAGTTGGTGGACAACAAATTTGTACATAACCTTTTAGGTCCGTGTACTTCTATAAAGTGTAATGGTCACCCTTCTTTGATTGGTCAAGGGTAATAAAACAGGGATGTCCGACTCGTTCGTTTGTTAGCAGTGCCGGATTGGGCCCACTTGCCCACTTGCCAATGGCAAGTGGGCCTAAGCCGAAAAAAAAATATGGGCCTAAGCCTCAAAGAAAAAAAAAGAAAAAAGTAAAAAAAAGAAAAAGAAAAGGTAGTAAAAGAAAGGAGGAGAGGAAACAGGGAAAGGAAAGGAAAGAAAAGCAGAAAGATAGATTTCGTTGGAAGAAACAAATTCTACCACCTGGTGAAATTATGCATAAATTCATGTGACTTGACGCTGCTATTTTTGTTTGCCATATTATTGGTTTGTATCGAGCAATATTTAATTGAAGGATAGGATAAGGATTCTTTACCCTTGAATATCTATCATACTATCTATACTGTTGAATATGACAAATTCTGTGAATTCTTGACTATAATAAATTTGATTTCTCTATTCGTATTCGAGGGTGTGTGATTAAAGTGCTCGCAGGTCACCATATATCTCCACATTCTCCACGCAAGTCTTGCTATCCAGCATTTGACTCTGCCGTCGGCTCGCGTACTATAAGGTTTGACCCGGAGGTCATCGATCACGTGATTTACTACTTGGTCAAAAATGGCGCCTGTCATCGAAATGTCAGGCGTTATAAACATTTTATAATTGTTAGTGAATTCGAAATGTTTATCCCGCAAAGCGATTTTTATTATATTATATTTCAAACATATATCGAGAATTCTTTGATTTGGATTAACTAGACATTTCTAAATTAATTGTTGGGCCTGTCGATCGCGTAGTACTGATAAACAAACCCACGTGTATTAAATATTATTATATTCTAAAATTAGCACAGCGACATGCGCAGTTCGTATTTCCGACCATTTCACCCGTAATCTTACGCAAAAGAGTTCCCAGTAATATCTGTATATACATTGTTTTTTTGAAATTGTGACCCCATTTCTATTTCAATATGGAAAGAGTATTAAATATATTATCATTTAATTGTTTTAAATCGTATTGTTTATCATTGTATATCTTCACCAAGAATCTTGGTGACGTAGTCAATTGAGCCGACAGCAGAGATTAGTGTGGAGTGCAACGGAAGACAACTCTGTTTGGGAGATTGATATCTCCATCCGCTGCTCTGGCCTGAGGTGCTTGGAAAATGGGTTTGCGGCTGTCTATTTTTCAAAATATTCCAGGGGGAGAACCCCCCGCCCCCACAGGTATGGCAAGTGGGCCCTCGGCCCACCAGTCCGGCACTGTTTGTTAGTATCTGGAGTTTAACGTCCACTTCCACCTAGGGTGATGTCGTAGACAAGCGTTTCTAAGAAACTTGCCAGAGGAGGCCACTAAGTAGGCTGCGTAATTGGGCGAGCCATAGTGTCTCTGTCGGGAGCACCCAGGGTAGGTATCATCCTAAGGGAGGCTATTATGTTGACAGTAGAACCATGGTCTCGGTGTAACCCAAAACCTCCTAGTCTTCAATATACGGAGGGTCTGGCTGGGATCGTTAATATTTGATGCGTAACCAGGAGTTTGGTTTTGAATGTGGTTGATTATCCAGTATCTTTGGCCAAGTTAAGAGTTGCGCCCCTTCCCGCAAAAAAATCCTCAAATTCTTGTATTATGAAAAACAAACATGAATCGTGACGACGAATTAGGATTAATGGCCCATGAAGAGAGGAATTTTACAGTAAAGAAAACGAGGGTGTTGGATATTGAACTGCGCATGCAATTAAATAGATTATGTGATATGGTATTCTTAACCCTTTCCGGCCTAAGTGTTTAAGTTTTCAAATAATTTCTTGTTTTATGATATTTTATAGATGATTTGATTTTGGTTAGGGTATCCACAAAAATATTTTTAAGTTTTACAAAATTTGCTGAAGCGGGTGGGGCTGGGACTTGAACGTCCCGATGGGCGGTAAAGGGGTACATTATTTCCAATACGAAAAATACAAAACAAAGTTTAAATTATTCTTGAAATCTGAATTTTCATCATAACTTTAATCCACAAAACTATACGGACAGCTCATACAAAGAAAATTATATTTCCTCCACAATTTGAAGCAATAATCCATAGTTAGATTCATTCAACTAAAGGTGTAAACAATTTAAACTGGAAATGCAAATGTATAGCTTATTTCCAACCGCACCATGAAAATCTAGAATACAATATCTTGATTTATTACAGCTTAAGAATGCATTACATGTAACACATTTACTCTGAGGGCGAGATTCGATGTTTTTCTTAGAACGAACCTCACACCGACCACGATTTTCCGGAGACATATTATATCATTTCACAGACCAATTGCAATATAAAATCTCTTTGTCATCATATAAAGGATAAGTTTCAGACATATTAATCAATTCGCAAAGGAAAAATCACATAAATTTGGAAAAACGCATTGGTACTTCAGAGTCCCAGGACGTACAATCGGCCTGACAGGACTGATATGTCCCACCGAAATAAAATATGACAGTAATTGTAAATGTTACCCGTTTTTATATAAACTCTATAAAAAGGTTTTGCTTTTGATAAAGCGGGTGTGATTAAAATGTGTTTAAACGAACAATTTTCCTCAACAACAATTAAAATCCGGATTGGCCGCCATCAATCTACCGTAAAGCTATCTGTGGCCTGGAAGAAGTCAAATATTTTGGACCATGACTTTGGAAACGTTGTTTAGCCACTTTCTGTAAATCCAGGCCAGGCCCTGAAGTGACCACCTTCAAATTTTCTAATGTTTCAACATATTGTACCATTAAAGATGCATTCCCGGGTACAAACTTTGTGATTTGAGGATATATTTGGACTAAAAACATATTCAGAGTAACCAATCTACCAAAACTTTGCATCAATTCCCTTTCAAAATTTTGTTTTCGCCGTGGATACCTATAGCTACAAGTAAGCTGTTGTTAGGCGCAATGTCTGCCAGCTTAGCTTCATTGTGGGAGGGTCTATTTTTCAGAATGTATTTATCATTACTTACTGTACATTTACCGTACTCATTGAGGCCTAAGTAAATTCTTAATTATTTCTGTCAACTTCTTTTCCACTGTTTAATTGTAGAGTCTTTTGTACGTTGACAACCCTCAATGTTCCCAAAACCATTTGAGCAAGAAATAACCACTGCTCCCTGACCTAAGCTAGCAGACAATAAGCCAGCAAAACCTGTCGGGTTGACAGTTAGTGATTCCCTGACAATATTGCCCAGTGCTTGCCCAATGGGCGTTTTTTGCGTAATCCAGTATTTTTCTAGTAAGATTGGGTGTCTATACTTTCCATATAAATCAAATTTGCCATACTTTTATTGGGAATAACTACCCGTTAAATACTTTGCTGGGAACCCATCTTTAAGTACTACAATTACCATTCACAAAAAAAATCACTATTTTTTTCAGTTGCCGAGATATGGGAGCTTGACAAAAACAGCTTTTGGAGAACTTTAACTTAAAAATTACAACAAAGTACATGGTTTCCCATAGGTTATTTGGTGATCATTGTTAACTGCTATGCGTAGAGATGAATGATAGTGAAAAACATGTGAGATACCTTTAGCTTACCAAAGTGTCGTGGCTGAAACGTGCACGAAAAATGAATTTTCGAGCTTTTTCAACTATCATTTCCCCCAAAAGCCTTTGGTATCCCATAATTTTATTTTGTGACATTAAAAAGACTACCCACAATATGTATCTAAAATACAAAAACCTTCATGGGACAGTAAAGGCTTGTGAATATATTTCAATTCAAAATTAAACATAAAACATAAAAATACCATTTTTTAAGAAGAAACCTGTGGGATATTGACCCACTCCATTAAAAAAACTAAGCTTTTGTAACATGTTTTTACCAAAAAAAAACTTTACTTTGACCACGTTATATTAAAAATTTAGCCTTACACAATATCAAAAATTGAAGGTATAATTTTAATAATTGTTTGTAAAATCACGGACTTTTCAATAGGAGAAACTTACTTGAATATTGACCTACTTATTTAATAATTAATATTTTAGCAGTGGACGCTTAGAAAGCTAGTCTCCGGATCCACTTTGTTGATTTCATACTTATATTTATTTCTGTTTGTCTGTGGCATGGTCCTCCTGTATATACTTTTAGGTAAAATGGGGTGACTTTGACTTTGACATGCTTGTTGTTTTAATGTCAATTTGGAAAATTGTTAGCGCCAAGTAGTTATATTCTGTTTGTATGGCATGATGATACATTACCTATGGAAGATTAACGTTGCCAATATTATTACAATGTCAATGCTGCAAAATGTATGTTGAAAAATTAATGAATTTTAAGGTGGTCACTAAAAAAAAGTCTTGATTTCTGCCTGAATCTTTCAGAAAGTGGCTCTTTAAAAATACTGCTACCAAGTCTACCGTGTGATGTTAATATAATTTATACCGACTACTATATTAATACACTGTTAAAAATATTTTGGTTATTTTACCGTAAAATTACGGGCAGCAAAAGTTGCCCCTAAATCATAGGTAAAATTACACCATTAGTTATTTAACATTTTACTGTAGAATGACATGTCTGTTAATTAACATTTCTTGTAAAATTACATCACAATGTTAATTTACATTTGTTTTGTAATGATACATCACAATGTTAATTTATATTTCTTGTAAAAATACATCACACTGTTAATTAATTACACTTTTGTTAAAAATACTAAATATTGGTAATTTTACATGTAGGATTCAAGCAATAGCCCCGGTGTAAAAAAATTCGTATTAATAGCACTTCAATATATTGAATATCAATAATCCTGTTTGGTAGGCAAGATCATAGTTCCAGGCTTTCAGATGTAAGCTCGCGGTACTATCTATTTGCAGGCATTATAAACCTACTTTACACACAGTCCGGCCCAACTAACACTGGCAAATCGGTTTAATTAATCGTCTTCAAGTGAACTTGAAAGCGATATAATACAACCCACGGCCAGCAAGTAAAAACATTTCTTTTTTACTCATTTAAGAAAATACTTACAAACTGATTAACGTACGCTAAATATCAATGCACTTTAAAGATCTTATAAATAATGGAGACTAGATATACAGGATATGTTATATACCAAACTTTACAAAATGTGATTGTCCATATTATGGTTAATAAATTGAAATGAATACGATAAGAAGATAATTTTTAGGAATGTTTCGTTTGTATGGAATAATAAGATACAATAAGAGATAGTAAATTCACCGAATAAGTAAATTTACAAAATAACGTCAATAAACATAAGTCTGTAAAATGGCATGCTGACTATGTTATTTTCCGTTCAACATTTTAAGGTAAAAACAATTAATGCTTTACCTAAAAGTAAATTACATAATAATGTGAACAAACGTAAAATCCGTAAAGTAACACGCTTGCTGCCTTACTTTCAGTTCAATTTTATTACATAATATGTATTTTTACTGGATTTTGAATATGTCTTTGATTACATCGCCACTTATTGTCAAAAAGACATAAAATCCATAAACATACCCTAAATTCGGTAAAAATTCATCAGACTTGGTAAAAGTAGTATATGTTGTAAAATATACCGATAATTGATGTACAAAAAATCCTTGTACTACTGAAATTTTACATACATTTCTGATAGTGTACCTGATGGTTGTCGTAACATCATTTGCTATTTGGTTGTGGACTTCAACGGTCACTGTTAATTGGTTGTGTGTTGAGAAATGTTAACAAAAATATTTCCAGTTTTGCTTTCATTACTATTGAATAAAACATTTATGTGATTTCAACTTATTACGACAACCAATTTGGGCTACGATACATCTTACTTTTGTTGGAATACACTAAACATTACTGTATTTTGACTCTGCGTATGTAAAAATTAATTTTTTCACGGTAAAATCACCTGTATAATATGTTTTTGTACGACTACGACGTACTACCACTCCTTTTTTGGTGTAATAAAACATAATTTGTAAAATAACATACAACTACGTAAATATTTTACCACATTCTTGCGGTAAATTAACATTTATTTCTAACAGTGTATGACTGCTTGCCTTTTATAGAGTTATCTTTTACAGACACTGACAGTTAAATTATCCATGACATATTAGTGACTTATTACCGTATCAATTATAGTTCTAACCATTTAATTCATCCACATAATATAAACTATGAACAAAATGTCCACGATAAAGTGCCTATACGAAGGCTAATGGTCTTCAAAATGAGTAGGTGGCATTGTTCTTAAAATCGTTATATCGAAAATCAATGGCGAATTAGGAGGGCAAGACTAACGTTTTAAACAGACGAGAGTTGAACGTTTAAGCCAGTTTCCTGAATTGTTTGAAAATTAATTGGCACACGGGAAAAATGGCGGCTGACGGCCGTGTGAGTGTTGACTCCCGGATCCACTACATTAAACTCTTTCATGTTCTTTTGTTTGTGAAAAGAGAAGTTGGCTCGAGTCCTCTGCTTTGTCAATCCTGCTAATGGAGAATCAATGACTTTTGTAACCTTCCGTGCCTTCATTGAAAAACACTCAGTCAGCTTTGAATCGTTTTAACATTATATAATTCCTTTTATCAAATGGGTAAACCCGATGAAGTGTTTACGTTCATTTCAAGGACCAAATATTAGGATACGCTTTTTAATTGGAAGAAAAACACAAATTGAATTTTATTTTAATTAAATCTTCTGTCATTCACTTGTCATGAAGGATTGAAATATACAAAATATCTTGAGATTTATGGCGTTTGAAAAGTAACAACTTGTTGACAGTTCGAAACACCCACCTTGCCTAAGTGGAAGCAACCACGCCCATCGTAATAGTATTTGTACTATTACTTTATTAGAATGCTACTGTCAATGGTTACTTTATAAGACATCTACTGTCGATGGTTACTTTATTACAATGTTACTATTAATGGTTTCTTTATTATAAGGTTACTATCAATGGTTTGTTTATAAGAATGCTATAGTGGTTACCTTATTAGAATGTTATTGTCAAGGGTTACCTTATTACATGTAGAATGTTTTTGTCAAGGGTTATCTTGTTAGAATGTTACTATCAATGGTTACTTTATTAACTTGTTACTATCAATTATCAATGGTTACTTTATTAGAATTCTACTGTCATTGGTCACTTTATTAGAATGTCATTGTTAGTGGTTACTTTATTAGATTGTTATTGTCAAGGGTTACCTTACTAGAATGGTATTGCTGGTGGCTACTTTATTAATATTCTACTCTCAACGGTTACTAGATTAGAATGCTTCTTTCAGTGGTTACTTATATTACATGTTATTGCCATTGGTTATACTGATTTACCAACATTTTTTTATATACATTGCGTAGTATGTCTACATGGGAAAAATTTCAATAAAAATAACATGTCACATGTTAGGCATAAACCATGCAGTGTTTGTTAATCTCGTAATCGTTTGGCAAATGAACTTATGGTATAAAGTCTAAAGCCCATAGATGACACAATATCACATAGAAAAATATATTTAAAATCAGCCAGGAGGCCCTTTTTTGGAATTCTATGGTGTTGGGTGACCGTGTTGTTTAACCATACTAACTCCTCCTCCCCATCTCCCCCCGGGGATCACGGTGGCTAAGTGGATGAGGCGCGGGTTCGCTAGCCTGGAGGTCGAGTGTTCGATCCCTGCATTGGCCGAGAAAGTTCATCTCGATTTTCCGACGTGATTTCCCCTTGTCAGTGATACAGAAGGAGGGCCTGACAAGGACAGCTGCCTAGTCGTTCGGATGGGACGAAAAACCGGGGCCCCGTGTACATATAGGAGTGCACGTAAAAGATCCCTTGGCAGTTGAAATTCGATATAAGAGTAGGCCGTAGCGCCGCTGCCCGGGCAAAATTTCCCTCATAGCACACTGTATGGCGTATGCCCGTCTTCAATTAGCTCAGGTTAAGTGCATAACAGTAGGACGTTAAACCCCATTTCATTCATTCCACCACCCTCTCTCTCTCTCTCTCTCTCTCTCTCTCGCGTGCGCTTGGCCTACTTATGCATGTCTTGCGAGCCACCTAGTCTAGTCAATTCTTGTACTAACAATTGTCAAAGTGGTCAGTGATATTTACTAATGTTTATACAGGTATATTTGTTGAAAACAATACAACAGTTTCACAACATACATGTTAAGGGTCGTAACCAACAACAACAAAGCATGACAGATCGAATACAATACAATATTACGTAACAAGAAATTCATTTTTTTTGGTATTAAACATCAACTACTGTACTTTAAAAATGCGATCGTTTTAACTAAACGGTCTCGACATACTTCATGCGGTTCACACTAATGTCCTTGATATCGTCTGAGCTGATATTTGTTTGTGATTTCTGATAAGAAAAACAAATGTAACCATGAATATTTGGTCCCGAAATAAACTTTAACATGTGTAACTCTGAGTAAAAAAACCCTCTTTGACAATTTTACATCCTCTGTGTTTTTGTGGTATTGTGTTTGCAATACGTAGGTTATAAGTCTCTCGATGCGTCACCGATAGAGTTACAAGAAAGGCCAGAAGAGCTCTCTTTATTTGATCAACGATAAAACGCCTATATATTTGTTCTAGAAGCAATTAAGTAAATATTATTACTATGTATAATCTATATTGGTATATAAAAGATGATATTTCTGTATTTGTAAAGAAATGAAACGCCGGTTACAAGCCTATCAAACCATCCCTAACGATAAGAACATATTTTACTTATTACTCTAACAAGACAACAATATAAACAATTCAGTTATTAATTATGGATGGATAACATTGCCAATATTTTTTCATTGTTCATGGTGCATACTGCAAATGTCAGTAGTTCAAAAACGTATTTTAGTTTTATAATTTGCAATTTCCATTGTTCAACAATAGCATTGTCACGGTGTTAATATACAGCATACGCTTTTCAATAATACAAAATACAGTATAATATTTATTTTGCAAATAATATTTCTGCATCTTGCATTCTGCATTTTTCATAATAGACAAATGCATAACAGAACATTGCACAGTAGAACTTAGTCATAGAGGTGTATTATATATATATATATATTAAAGTAGATAAAGTACAAGTACTTCTTTGTTTACGGTAGATAAATGCATATAAAAATAAATATACCTCTATGAACTTAATATACCTAAAATGGGATCGACGACGAACCTCATTTGCATACGGAAAAAAGTCCGGAATATGACGGAAATTAATGAAGTTAGCACACATATTCCTAGCGCCAAAAACCCCATAGATATAATTATCACGAATATAATTGTCACCTTTATATTAAAAAAAAACATTTTAAGACATATTAATGCAAAGTATATACAGTATGTAATAGACCCCCCCCCCCCCTAGACAAAAATCCCCGATACCAGCTTGTGTGGCAAAATGTTTGGGTTCTTTTATTTCACAATATTAAGGGATTAATAAGCTATATATTACTGTAAACATACTAAAATATTGGAAATTCGGTTAAGGGTGGGCTCGCTGCGTTACGTGAAAATTGCATTTACAATTCGGCTTATTCATAAATATAGTGAGGGGTGTCCTTTAAAATTCTGTTTACAATGCAACCATGAGAATAAAACTCTTAGGGTAATACATAATAAGGTTCAAGCCAAGTACCGACTCGTCAGACGTTGCCCCTGTACTGTAGGATCAACAAGAAAAGTGTATCTATTCCGAGGGGGGGGGGGGGGCAAAAAACTAAGACCCATTAGTGAGCACATTGGCCTGTACGTAAAAGAAACATTGACAATTAGAATTCGGTGGAGAGAATGCGGAAACGCCGCTTTCCGGGCAAAGTGTACATTCCGGCATTGCACACCTAACCTAAGGAAAACAAGAGTAACTGTCTACCTGACTGATGTGGCCGATACATGTGACGTTCAATAAATCCGTCAATATTATTGACTCAGTATATTGACTCAATATTGAACGTGTGTGGGCTATATTAATATAAAATATTGTTAGTATTGTCAATATTTTACACTATATAGCCCACACACGTTCAATATTGAGTCAATAATATTGACGGAATTATTGAACGTGTATGAGCGATAACGGACACACGGTCCAACTTCAGCTCACTGATAATTCTGTTGAAGACCAAAAGTTGCTTTAGGAGACTCCGAGAGAATATCTGACAGTTCAAAAAAATAATTGAATGTCACTAGATAAACGCGTTACAAACGAGTATAAATATTATCAATATTATATCAAACTTCATCGATACGTAACTTATTATTTTCCGCTCAAGTAAAAAACGGATATCGTGATTAACCTCGGCGCGGCAATTGGGCCTTAAGAAATATAAATTGATTTTCTAACTTTAACTATAAAGCATATCTTATAATATGTTTTTTTTTAAGATAGTAATATAAACTTCATCAATATATTAATTATATTATAATTAATATATTGATGAAGTTTATATTACTATCTTAAAAAAAACCATCGTAAATTAAGTAACGAAATCAAGCCGATTTTGAGCCCACGCTTGTCTTATTTCTTTGACAGTAGAATCTGATATTATATGTAATTAAACTCCAGCCTAGAAATTAAATATCCTTTGTATGATCTGACAAACAAGCGCGGATCAGAAAATTTGAGACCGGGGTGAAGTCCCTTTAAGAACTGACAGAACGGGATACGAAAAACAAAGATTTAAAGAAGCTACAAGGAGTAGACGAGAAAACAGCAGAGCAAAAACCAGCGGCTGCCAGGCAGGATACGCCCACATTTTGCAATAGATGGATATAGAACAAGGTAAAAACAAACCTTTTTGTACAATCAGGGTCAATAATCCAGAAAGTTCTGGTCTGAAATTCGCAAAAATTAAAAGGGACTGAGATATTTGCGACAAAAAGATATGTTTTAAGCTTCATCAAATTCTAATGAAAATTGTGACCTCTTACCCACTACCTTCGTATTACATACTTTTACACAATTTGCGTACAAAGAGCGGCCATTTTGTTGGACAGTTTAATTTCAATTTTCCCCGAAATTTGAATTCAACCTTCATTATGGTGGAATGGTGATATATTTATACGGTTTTTAAAATCGGAAAATATGTGACCTCTAGAGAATCCGCAAGCTAAAAATGCGATTTTTCAAACAATCAGGGTCAATAATCCACGAAGTTACGTTTGGTATGCGCGATCATCAAAAGGATACAAATTGTGACATCTAAAGGGACCACAAGCTAAAAGCGTCACTATTTTGTACAATCAAGGACCATAATTCAGAAAGTTGCGATCCGATGTGCGCGAATATCGACAGGAATCAAAATCGGATCAAAATTGTGACCTCGAGACTCTAGAGGGTCCACAACCTTAATATACGAGATGCTTACACTGGTTGCGTATGAGGAGTGGCCATTTTGTCCAACAGTATTGTCCCGATTTTCACAAAATTCGAACTTAACCATCATTACGGCGTAACGGTAATATATTCAAACATTTTTTTTTACATCGGATAATAATTGTGAGCTCTAGACGCCTATAGAGGCGTCACAAGCTAAAAAAACGCTATTTTTTGTGCAATCAAGGGCCATAATTCGGGAAGTTACTATCCAATATGCGCGAATATCGAAAGGAACCAAGATCTGTGTGTTGTAAACGTGCATATAAAGTTTCTTCAAAATCAAATCAAAAACGTGATTTTTCGTACAATGCGTACGGACGGACAGGGGCGACGGCATAATACGTTTACAGGAAAATGCGGGTGAATAAAAAGGAATATAGGAAAACATTACAGCCAATAAAAATAAAATAAAACATTGTACAATGTTGCAACGATAAAACCCTTGGAATGACAAAAAAGCCCCATAGGATTCGTGCAAAATGTGCAAACCATCGTATTTTTTTAAGGGAAATAACAGAAGCATCGCTCCATTCCAACATCGATCTAAATTTATAATGTCAAGTAGAGCTATGGACGACACTCGGCCTTAAGTGGTCAAAACAACCTCGGCGTTCTAAATGATAGTGGGGGCGTGGTTTTTAAAGAAAATCTATAAATATGAAGAAGAGTTCCAAGAGTAAAACTATATAGATGTTGGTAGACACGGGAATACATCTTCGTTATTCTAATACATGGTATTACAGAGAATTTTAGATACCAGGTAAGATATGTTGTCTTACGATGGTTGGGAATGAGAACATTAATATGTAGGCCTATATATGTCGATTAATCTCTGGGTTTTTTTCTTTCGGGTTTCAGATTAGTTGTAATCGTAAAGGGGAACTGCGGTGGCCCAGCGAGTAAGGCACTGGCTTGCCAATCTGGAGGACCCGGGGTCCTACCAGGAAAATTTTTCCCCATGGCACTGGATAGAGCAGAAAAGCTGGACGTTCAACTCCATTACGGTTCACATCGTAAGTCGTGCGCGTGCTCTTGTAGTTTTCAAGACGTTTTACAAACGCCCCATAAGATATACCCCTTTCAAAGTAGGCATGTGTGAGTGTAGATTTGAGATTATAATGTTGATCAAGCGTAATTTTGATTAATTTTGGTGTCGTATTATTTTAATAAGTTTTCTTTAAGAAGTAAAAATTGCTGTACATTTCTTTCATCGATACTAAACAAAATTACAAGACATATTCAGACATTTAGCAATTACAGTGTTTGTCTTTGTCCCGGGGGCTCAGTAGGCCTACGTAAAAAAAATCATTGGTAGATGTATTTTGAAATAGGAGTAGTTCAATTTTATGTCGTTAGCATGTCATTTTATTTATATTTATCTGATATTTTCATAAATGATGCAAACGGACAAATAGAAAGGAAATATATTAAATCCGTATATTTACGTATTCCGAAATAATGTGATATCTGATGTTCTTGAAAGAGTAAACATGTTTGCTCCCTCTCTCCCTCTTTCCCTCGCCCTCTCTCTCTCTCCCACTCTCCCCCCCCCCCGGGCTTCGTAACACACTGCATGGTGTATGCTCGTCTACAATCGCCCTGGTGCAGACGAGGGGAAGTTTAAATCCCACTTCATTTGATCGACGGAACACATTTTTAAATAATATTGAAATGAACTAAAATTATATTTTAGAAAAAAAAAATGGATTATCTCTTAGCGTTGAAGTTTTCGGAGAGAAATTCAAACTGATTATAACTCAAACTTTGAGTCTAAGGATAAGATAGAGTACTTAGATTAACGTATTTTAATGCACTTGATAATCGAGTAATTGATTATTAGGAATTTTGTAGACATAATTAAGTTTTAGAATATGCATAGGGCTTGAGTTTAAATACAGATCAGTAGCTTGGACTAACTCCATTCCCATTGGCTGTTTACATTAAAAAAACACGACACAATGTTAATTAAGGGTTAAAAAGAAAGAAAAAAAATGAAATCGAATATCATGTGATTTTAATCAGATTGAAGTAATGCTCGCCTTTTTTTCTGCAGTGTTGTCGCTTTTTAAAGCATTTCGGATTATTTCTTTTCAAGAGATTGGTGTACAACCACGGAGGCCTATAAATAAATAACAGTAGGGCCTACATCCTAATTAGAAGTTACTAAATGCAAATTAGGGGGTAGTAAGTCCTAAATAGGAACAGTGCTAATTAGGAGACAGTAACAAATAATTAGAGAATGGGCACGCAAAGCGTGGAAATACGTCCACAGAGCAGCTATATTTGAGCAGCTATATCAGATAGAGAGAGAGAGACAGAGAGAGAGAGAGAGAGAGAGATGGGGTCAAATGTCCACTCGACACAAACTATGTCATTTCGGGATTAGCATAAATATGGCTTAATTTTATTTCAATAATTCGCTTGTGCGTAGGGTTCTTTTTAGCAGTGGGAGGACACCGGAGGACACGGAGAAACCCCACGAAGCTGGACAGGCTTCCTCGTCATGTACAAACGGGGCCTAGCCCCTATCGTCTTCACAAGGTCTTCGCAAAAGGTTTAGGTAGGCAAGATCGTAGAACGGTTTACATCGATAGAAAAAAAAATCATTTAAAACTGTAGTTTCTATCACGTTCAATATATTTTCGACAAAGATAAAGCTAATCAGTTTTTTACGCCAAACACCTGAAACATGGTTACGTAACTCTAAATGAAATTTGAAAAATAATCCGTTAAAAACAATGAGAGGAGTTCTGTAAGACCAGCTGCCCGGCCCGTCGACCATGCGTGGCCGGGGAGGCGCCTCTCAGACTGCGATACCCCCCCCCCCCCCAAAAAAAAATAAGGTGAACCAAGAGGAGAAGGCTTCCGCGTCTGAGTTCACCGATAATCAAGCGCGGGGCGGTTTAGCTTGACTCCAATGTCAGATAAGTATATTCAAGTTGTTGGTTGATTGTGATGTGTTTTTTTTATCTACTCGACCTGATTGTTGAAGTAGATTTCTATAGATTTTATAATTCAATATACCACTTTACAGAACACAACATCTCGTTTTTAATTACCGATATCCCACTGACAATATAAAACAATCAACCAGACAACTGACAATAATTGTAAATTAATTCTTGCAAACATTGAGCCTTAATAAAACATGCACAACATTTCTTCCACGTGAAATAAATCAGCTTGTCAATCGATTATTGGTTGCTTTTATACGCCCACAGTTTCGTGTAGACGTATTATGTCGTCGCCCCTGTCCGTCCGGGCGTCCACAATTGTTTGTGGACCCTATACAGGTCACAATTCTTACCCGATTTTGACGAAACTTGAAATATAGGTTTATCCCCAAAAGATCTCGGCTGCTTTCGATATTGGCATGTGTCGGATTGTCCGAAAAATCGCATATTTTAGCTTATGGTACCTCTGGAGGTGACAATTATTATCTGATTTAAAAAACCGTTTGATTATAAGGAAGGTGGGGTTCGAATTTCGGGAAAATCGGACCCAAATTGCCATACAAAATGGCCGACGTTTGTATGCGAATACTGTTAAAAAAATGATATATCAAGGTTGTGGACCCTGTAGAGGTCACAATTTTAGTTCGATTTTTATGAAACTTGAAATGCATGGTTATAACCCAAAGATCTTGGTTCTTTTTGATATTTGCGCATATCGGATCGTAACTTCCTGAATTATGGCCCCTGATTATACGCAAAATTGCCTTTGTTTAGTTTGTGGTCCCCCTGGAGGTCACAGTTATTATCCGATTTAAAAAAAACGTTTGACTACATCACCGTTACACCCTAAGGAAGATTTAGTTCAAATTTCGGGAAAATCGGACCAAAATTGCCATACAAAATGGCCGCCGTTTGTACGCGAATACTGTTTTAAAAAATGGTATATCAAGATTGTGGACCCTGTAGATGTCAAAATTTTAATTCGATGTTGATGAAACTTGAAATGCATGGTTATTACCCAAAGATCTTGGTTCCTTTCGATATTTGCGCATATCGGATCGTAACTTCCTGAATTATGGCCACTGATTATACTCAAAATCGCCTTTGTTTAGCTTGTGGTCCCTCTGGAGGTCACAATTTATTATTATCCGATTTAAAAAATTGTTGATTATATCACCGTTTTACCCTAAGGAAGGTTGAGTTCAAATTTCGGGAAAATCGGACCAAAATTGCCGTACAAAATGGCCGCCGTTTGTACGCGAATACTGTTTAAAAAAAGGCATTTCAAGGTTGTGGACCTATTATAGAGGTCACAATTTTAATTCGATTTTGATGAAACTTGAAATGCATGGTTATAACCCAAAGATCTTGGTTCCTTTCGATATTTGCGCATATCGGATCGTAACTTCCTGAATTATGGCCCTGATTGTCCGAAAAATCGCCTTTGTTTCGTTTGTGGTCCCTCTGGAGGTCACAATTATTATCCGATATAAAAAATCGTTTTATTATTTTACCTTTACATCGTAAGGAAGGTTGAGTTCAAATTCGGGAAAATCGGGGACCAAAATTGCCATACAAAATGGCCGCCGTTTGTACAGGAATAGTGTAAAAATATGGTATATCAAAATTGTGGAGCCTGTAGAGGTCACAATTTTAATTTGATTTTGATGAAACTTGACATGCATGTTTATAACCTAAAGATCTTGATTCTTTTCGATATTTGCGCATATCAAATTGTAACTTGATGAATTATGGCCTTTCATTGTAGGAAAAATCACTTTCGGTATTGCTTGTTCTCTATCCATCTCTCGAAAATGTGGGCGTATCCTGCCTGGCAGTGCCAGCTTACTATCTATGTAACAGGAAACAGCGATCATATACAAACACATCCATATAAATAGAGGGCTGGTTTCATGAGTAGGCTAATGGGATAGAGAGAGACGGTATAACGGGCACAAAGTAAGACAGGGTGATTTCATGGATGAAGGGTCAAGAAGGTGGTTTATGATAATGGGTAAATAGTGGTGATTTCGTGGGTAAAGTGTAAGTGATGATAGTATCACTGAAAAAGGTTACGTTAAGGCTAAAGAGTAACAATAGTAAAGAATAAGAGAGGTTGGTACCAGGGTAAAGGTTAAGAGAGGTTTATATGAAGGTGAATAGGAATCGAGAAGTGTAGAGCGGGAGCCCAGGGGAGTACCAAGTCCCCCCCCCCCCATATTATGGTATCAATGCATGCATATCTGGTATCATCAGAATGTAAGTCTGTCGGGTATATGGTGGTGGGTGTGGTATTGCACGCCCAAAATGTCATGCTCCCAACTAGGCTAGATTAGGATTAGTGTGCCGTACAACTTCTAGTATTACAAAAACACTCTGACAGACATTTCTAGTGGTGGGGTACCCCTGACAGAGCTATGTAATTATTCGCGTATATACAACTGGCGGTAGTTTTCTCTTTGATGTGCATAACAGTTATATCTCATAACAACCTGCCATGACGTCATCATAGGTTGATATTCTGTTCATATCAACCGCTGATAACGTCGTGACAGGTTGATATGAAATATCAACCGCTAATGACGTCATCTCAGGTCGATGTATTCGACTCCTATCAACCACTGATGATCGAAATAATATAAAAAAACACAGAAATAAATTTTTATTCTTGTAACAATTAAAAAAGTATTATGGTACAGTTTGTAACATTCAAGACAGAAATAAACGGCGTACTTATCGGCATATTTAAATCGGTTATCCATACTCGACCATGTCTAAGATATCTTTCAGAATCATCTTTCCGTCCACACACTACACCTTTTGATCCAAATTTTCTTTAGGTTTGAATAGATCCTCATCGATAGTCGCATCCACATCAATTCCATCGCCAATTTGTTTGCTAAAGGGGTTGATTATTCGTCTGACTTCGTACTCCTATCCATTTTTTTTTTATCATTTGCTTTTCAATTCTTCAAAATGGCGAATTGTAAACAAACACAACCACGTAATTTCACGTGATAAATTCGGTAATATTCGTTATTTGACGGAAAGTACCGAGTAGGTAGCCCAATCGTCGTTGGCCTGTAATGGAAGAGTCCATTTAATTTAAGGGTGGGCGTTGTATATGTCAGATATTAACCAATCATACCTCAGTTGCTATATTTATATCACCCTTGGGCTGCGCCCGCGGGTTATATAATATAGCACCCTCGGGTAGGTTAATATCCTATACTTAAAGTTATGAAGCGGCGGTTTTGTTCGAAATTGGCCGATATCAACATTCTTTCATAATTACACTCATTAACGCATGCGCCAACACTACACATCCCTTTAGTGCACCCCCCTTTAAACATATCCTGACGGACACGATCAAGTCAAAATTTGTCTTTTAAAGGGACAATAACACTCTTGCTGGCTTGACAGGTCCAGAATTTTTTTTTAGCCTTATTCCAACTACAAGATGTTCAAGTGTCCTACCTGTTGTGTAAATTATCCATTACAACCTATCTTACTTGTCCAGAGGGTTCGAAAATATGTTTAAATCCAAGTTGCATTTGAAAGTGCTTACGTAAGGCTTTTCAAACCATGTTACGGCATGTAGTTGAATTTTTCCAATTTTTAAAATTAGGTGTGTTAAGATGAAATTTGTATCATTTTTTAATTGAAATATTGTAAAATAGTACAAATTGTTGACCAGAATACAGATTGGAACATATTATTCAATTACAACAAGAGTGGTATTGGGGCTTTAAAAAGATGGCGGTCTTAGTAACGGCTTAACGTCTCGATTTTAAATACGACGATTCGTACCCGTTTCAGGTTAGATAAAGTCCTTAATTGTAGTTGTGTGGCGGAAATATTAAAAATAACAATAATCAATCGTTGTTTCGATGAAAAATGCTGTCTATTTTGGATGATCTTAGCGGGAGTGATCCACGACGGGCAGTGTAACGCTGGAGGTAATGGAATCAAAGCTTATCTCGAACCACGGGGGGTGAAGAGATAAGGTTCGTCATCTAGGGTACCCCACCAGTAGAAATGTTTGTCAGAGTGTTTTTGTAATACCTGAAGATGTATACTTTTGAGCTAATCTAGCCTAGTTGGGACACGGCATATTGGGCGTGGAAAGCCACACCCACCATCAGAAACCCGACATACTAACATTCTGATGATACCATTTATGCATGCATTAATATACCATATTAGGTGAAAATAGGTACACGTTTCAGCTGCCCCCCCCCCCCCCCACACACACACACACACTGGGCTCCTGGTCTAGTAATGTCAAAGGTAAAGAATAAGAGTGGTTGAGATCAAGGGTTAACCAGGAGTAATAATAATAATAATAAACTTTATTCTCATAAACTATAGTACACAGTTATAGAGAAACATAGAAATATAATATCATATATAATTACGTGCATGTGCGAACAACTGAACAAAAATAACTAAATTATCTAGGAGGACTGACTTTCACATTTATAAGTTTTATGAATTTACATAGTTTTTCCAAGGTGACAGTATTTGAGGTATTAGACAACTGATTAAACTTATAAATATTAGGGTTTGAACAACAGAAACGAGGTAAATATTTCTTTCTGTCGGAACCAAATGCATTACATACCATTATATAATGGAATTCGTCACCAATTTCCCCTAAGTCACAAAGATGGCATGTCCTGTCTTGTCGCGCAACGTGGTGCCATCTTCCCAGCTCAATGGGTAGTTGGTGGCTTCCACATCTAAACTTACAAAAGATATAAATAAAATAATTTGATAACGTATTAAGGTATTTTTCAAATTTAACTTCAGTTTTAAAAGTTTTGTAACATAATGTCTTAGGAGATATATCAATATATGAAAGACACGATTGTTTAAACTGATCTAGAAGCTTATTTTCGATACTTTTACACACCCACTTATCAGCAAATTGGCAGTTCCAAATGTTTGACATACCGCAGTCATCAAATATCTTTTTAACATAGGCTAGCCATTTGTTTTCAGTACCATAAGTTGTATATTGGGTAAAAAGTAATTTATATAATATACGTGATATTTTACTGTCTTTGTCATTAATAACTCTACACCAAAATTTTATGATTCGACATTTTGCGAAGGTGATAATTGGATACCGTCCTAGTTCTGCATATATTATAAAATCAGGTGTAGATTATTTTAGATGTAGGATTAACTTGCAAAAGCGGAGATGGACCCGTTCTAAGAGGACGAAATTTTCGAAACCCCACACTTCGCTTCCATAGAGAAGTATAGGTAATACAGCTTTATCGAATAACTCTAACTGACACTCGATTGATAGATTATTGCGCCTGCATTTACTTAATACTGCATACATCGCTTTTGTACCTTGTGCACACAAGTATTTTCGTGAAGTAAGGAATGATCCACTTCTAGCAAAATATATCCCGAGATATTTATAATCTTTAACAATTTCTATTTCGTTATCGTTAATATAAAAATGTAAATTATTAGGAATTCTTCCTTTATTAAACATTAAAATCTTAGTTTTTTCAACATTTACGTCCATCTTCCACTCTTTACAATATTCTGAGAAAATATTTAAACTATTTTGTAGATCTTCGCTGCTTTCAGCTAATAATATAGTGTCATCAGCATATAGGAGGAGAAATATTTTTAGATACACTGTAAGCTCATTTTCTAAATGTTCACTTATAGATTGTAATCCGATAACATTTGATTTTTCTAAATACTCTTGTAAATCGTTCAAATATATTGAAAATAAAATCGGAGACAAATTTTCGCCTTGTCTAACTCCGATCTCACAGGGGAATAGATCAGATATTTCATTGTTATAAATAATTCTAGATTTAATGTCCTGGTACATGTTTCGAATAACTTTATACATTTTTCCTTGTATATTGTTTTGTAGCAGTTTTGATATGAGAAGGTTTCTTTGAATAGAGTCAAAAGCTCTCTGGAAATCAATAAAAGCACAATGTAACTTTTTCTTTTTTGATTTTAACAATTCAAATAGAGCATACAAAGAAAATATATGATCCGTCGTAGCATATCCGTGTCTAAATCCTGCTTGATTCTCTCTAAGAAATTCGCAAGAGTATTCACATAATCTACTATTTAAAACAGAAGTAAATATTTTACCTAAACAAGATAGCAGTGTAATAGGTCGGTAATTTTGGGGCTCTTTTTTGCTGCCCTTATTCTTAAAAACAGGGATGAGATTACCGATTAGCCAGGCTTCAGGTAATATACCAGTATCAAAGATAACGTTAAATAACATTACATAATTGTCAATCATTACGTCCATGGATGACGAAATATACTCATTTAAGATACCATCGTCTCCAGGAGACTTGTTATTTTTAACTCTTTTAACAGCTTGTATAATTTCACCATATGTGATACGGCCATTTAATATCATATTTAGCTCTTCTTCGCTATTACTATCTCATATAACAAGATTGTTATCGCTTCGATCTTTATTCATTTCTTTGAAAAATTCGTAAAAGGATTCGATATTTATTTCAGTATTGAAATTTTGATTTTTCTTGTTTAATATTTTTCAAAATTCCCGTGGGTTTGCATAACGAAGCGATTTCATTTTTGACATTAATTTATCATTAAATCTATATATACTTTCATCCATGGTTTTTTTATAATGTTTTTCACAAGTTCTTAATCTTTCTTTAAACATATAACCGCCATAATGTTTATACAATCTAAGAGATTTTCTATACTCTTTCCGATTTTTGAAACATTCCTTGTTAAACCATTTCTTATTGTTAGATTCTCCACCAAAACGATTTAATTTTGATACCTTGTATATACCAAACGTTATTTGGGCAGAATCTATTAAAATCTTTGATACAGTATTAGCAATATCATCTATAACATTTTGGTTAATATTTACACCATCGATCGCAGCTATAATACGAGCATTAAGTTCATCTGCCGCGGATATTTTAATATTATCTTTATACTCATTTACCATATCGTGTTTCCATTTACCTATAATTTCTGTGCTATTAGTAGGACATGGTACCACCACCTCTGGTTTAGACTCGTACATATTTAAGATCAGCATGAGCGGAGAGTGAATATCTGAATATAGTTTACTAAATGAGAGTATATCGAAATCAGCAATTTTTTGCAATAAACTACCTGAACTTATAACATAATCAACAACACTTAAATTTCTGCTAGTTGGTTTACCAATTTTGTCGTTTCCAAACCGACCATTTAAAATAAACATATTATTATTTTGGCAAAACTGAATCAGCTTTCTACCATAAGTATTTATAACTACGTCGGGATTATTACGTATTCTATGGATATCCAGGTTATCTAACAAATTAATCTCATTAAACTCATTAAAATCAATAAAGTCATTTTCAAAACTTTTATCAAATTCATGCTTTTCATAAAAATCTTTTAAATTTGCTGTTCTACTGTTGAAATCTCCAACTAAACAGATATATGGTGTTTCTTTTTGGAGATTATGGAATTCAATTTCAATTTCTAAAATAGCATTGTTAGCTGTATATAAAGTGTTTACAGGGGGTATATAAGTGATACCAATACATAAATCATGTCTTATTTGGAACATTTTTCCACTGATTTTGAGCCAATATACAAATGGACATTCTGTGTTAATCGGTTTTATATATTTCTCTAGGTGATTTTTAAAGCCAAGGGCTATACCTCCAGACGGGTGATTGGATATGTTTTTCCGATTTTTATAATAGAAATCAAAATTTTCACAATTAATTTCATCACAATTATCTAATTTAGTCTCTGTAAAACACAGGATGTCATACTTGCTTATTAGTGATTTAAATTCAGGATACATTATCTTTGACCGTATACCACAAACATTTAAAATTAGAAATTGTAAATTGTTTTTCTGTACATCAGGTTGAATAGAGTTACTGCTTATTCTAGTAGTGTGAGAGTCTGTTCCATGTGAATTTGTTTGACATTGACGAGTTTCTCCTTGCAAAGGCTATTTACGTGGCGCACGTCGGGTGTTTCCAAATTGTTTTGGTCGAGCCCCTTGGCCTTGGGGTATGTGCTGTTGTCTTTCATCGATTTCCATTCTCGCCCCAGCATTTACTGGTGGAAGAAATTCTACACCTTCAATAAAGAGTTTATCGCGCTTGAAGTGGGCTTTTTTCTTTTTGCTTCTTTAAAGTACGGCCAGAGTGAATGTCGCCTATCGTTGATTTCCCTAGGAAACTGCTCATTTACACAGTATCTTCCGCCTCGGCCAATTCTGGTATACCGCTGAATATTAAGTTTTCCCTCATTGATCGCGTCTGTAGGTCTAAGTGGCGTTCAAGGAGGTTATCGAAATTATGTCGTAACTGTCCAACATCATGGACCATATCGCCGTGTTCAGTTTGGATTTGTGTCACTGCTGTTTTTAATTGTTTTCGATCATTTTTACAGGTTTCGAATTCTTCGTTTATGAAGTTCATTCCCTTTTCTATTTCGTCAACTCGTTTCATAACTCTGTCAATACTTTCAACCATGGTGTTCATGATGGACTCAAATTTATTAAATTTTTCATTGACTTTATCCAATGTTGTCATTTTTTGAAACAACTGATCCACTTTTTGCACAAGATTATCGAGTTTACCATTTGTATCAAGACTATCAAGACCGTGGTTCATAGTAGACTGCATGACAGGTTGAATTATATTTGGAAGGGGACTCTGCATTTGGCCGGATAAAAAATGTTCAGGAGATCTTGGAAAGCTTGGAGGGAACTGATGCATTCCATGCATATGTGGGGAAGCATAATATCTGTTCAAATTATTTATGTGTGGTATAATAATGTCTGTGGTCTCAATAACTGGGTTGTTCATATTTTCTGATGCGGGTTTGTTTACCTTTGCTGTGCGTGACTGGCTGCTGTTCTGTGTTATCTTACCTAGTTTTTCACTACTATCATTTTGACCTTTCGATTTTTTCCTTTTCTTTCCCGTTTTCACGGTTTTTTTCGAATTCATAGGAGGTATTATTCAAGTCCAGATGAAATGAATCACATTTACATGTTCAAAGCAATACTTTACGCCCATAAACAAACGACTTTGATGAATTTATCGCTCTCGAGAAAACTGTGTCCATTTTATCCGCACATGCGCAAATTGTATCAAGGATAAAGAAATGAAAATGAAATATAGTCCTACTGTATCTAATTAGACCACTTTGATGTTGCTTTGTTCACCGGCTGAAATAGCAGGAAAAACGCTATTGCGGCAGTCTGCCATTTAATTAGGCTATAGACCTATTAGACCACTTTGAAGTTGCTTTGTTCATCGGCTGAAATAGCAGGATAGAAAACATGTTTTCAGCCCTCAAATATTCCAAAATTTCCTTTGGAGGGTGGGGAGGGGGCAAACAAGGTAAGTCCGCTTCTTCGCCTCTCGAGGAAGACCGGCGCCGCTGTCTTTAAACCCTATTTTTTTCGGGCATTTCGGGTTCTGCTTCCCCTAACTGTCATCAGAGCCCGTACGCCTATGTAAAACTGTATCTGTATATGTGATAAAAAAAAGAATCGATGTTATTAACGATCAGCCGCCATGGAATATCGACGCGGATACAAACAACCGTCAATTTTAGTCATTAGCTCTTCGCTGCGAAAGCATCTATTGGAATAGAATATGGTGAATTCAAATTTAAAATTATAAATATGGAGTTGTTCACGACTACTAATCTTAGATATTTTTTTTTATAAAAAGACAACTGTCTGTCAACCACCAATTTAGTATATTAGATTTATATTTACCAATACTGGTCTCATATAAGACATCACTAATAAAAAGCAAAACACCAATTTTCTAACATAAAGGGGGGGGGGATGTTTCAATTATATTATACATTGGAGTATACGTAAAATAACTATCCGAAGAAGGTAGGCTCCGGGGGAGGGGTGATAGTCAGTTTGATATGGAAAGCGTTCAAATTAGTCGAGGTTCATTTATTTACATTGGAGAACACGTTGAAGAGCCCTGGTCAAATTATCCTGGCATTTAGTCTCAAGTATCAATTGACGATTTTCTAAACCCAAGGCCACCAGGGGCAAACCTAGTCATTTTTCATTTATATGCTGAATCACAAAATATCGGCACTAGCCTTGGATTAAAGATTTCGTAAATTTTCTATTTCATTGTGATGAAATGTAATTCATCTTGTTAATGTTAAACCCATTGATCTTTATAAAGAATTACAGATCAATTTTCTTTAACTGATAATGCTAATTCGATTTCACCTCGCTTATAAATAAAGCTATTTCAAGTTCGTTACGATAGACATTCCTTTTATTGTGTTAATTTGTTTAAGCAACCGAGTTTCCTGAACAGGGCAATTCGATTTACATATAATTGTATTTGATCGCCATGGAAAGCAGGAACGATCACTTAGACTTCAACTTGTATGCACACGTTGGCTAATTTGAATGGATATTGTCAGAATGGTAGACGAACGTTTCCTGAAGCTCGGGGAACAGAAAGCTACCTTCCCACCAGCATTAATTAAATGTGGATATGGATCAATAAAACAGTGACAATACATTAATCTTTTAAATATATCGCCATTAGCCAAATACTTAAGGGTGCTTAAAATGTTCATAGGGATGTTTATTAGAATGTTCCATTTTCAAATGCTGGTGCGGGTCGAGAAGAACCAGGCCGATTCGGTAACTAAACAGTAATAGTGTTCTTAATTCAGAAATGCGTAATTTTACAATATTTTCTGGTGACAATGTTAGTCAGTGTGTGTTTCGTTATTCAACAAATAAAACACAGCTTTTTGCCTGAACATGTTCAATATAATTAAAACTAGAAGCTGTTTTTGTTATGAGAAGCTTCCTTCACACTAGGGGTTTAATCTGAATTGTTTTCAGAATCAAGTCCAGACTTTGGAGTCACTCTCAATTCGATAAAAACCGAACTGAATCTGAACTAACGAATCTGTATATATTTCCGAATTCAACCCGGAACAATTATACCGAATCGTGTTTTTCTCAGTCAAGATTTGAGTGTGACACGCTCGATTCAGATCAAACTCCTGACCGTCTAAGTCCAAATTTATGTCCTAGAGTCTCCAAAAGTGTTACAGCCAGTCCCTCGTGATGAGGCACTGGCCTCCGGAATCTTGTATCCAATTTTTCAATGGCTGGGCTCAACAATTGCATATTATCTCGAACGTAGTCCTTGACATGCGAGGGTTCTTTCGCCAATCGCTTTCTCCCCGAAGTTCGTCATGATAAATTTCGTGCCGATAATTCCAAAGACGATCTTCACCCAAAGCGAGGGCCAATATTCTGTAAATAAATAAAAAATTATATTACAAACAGAAATCAGTTGGGGTGTAGCCTGCATAGCTGTATCCCTGAAACACATACCGCGATAACAAAACCCGCTAAAAGATAGGGCTAAGTTCTTCGAGCAGTCAATAAGGGTTGTGGCCTACTTTTCCTTTTGTCAATAATGCAAACATTTACAACACACTAAAATCGTTCCAAATTAATTGACTTCTTCATCCATCACCTTTATTTTTGCATAAATATCATGGGCGATAACTCTGACAGTAATTATCATAAATCGTTCCAAACACTTCGGGTTCTTCATATGATCTTAAATACTGTTCATAAATCTGAAGTCAATCAGATATTAACATTAGTCCCTAGCGCGTGTTCAGATCACAGCTGACCACTCGCGGTCTAGCCCTTGGTGACAGGACATGCAGGTAAGCTTTAGTCGTTTCGAGTCTAGTGGAGTCTAGTCTCTAGCATGCATTGTATATAGCAACAAAATGTATTGCTTTACATTATGTATGTTTAGTGCTAAAATGATTTGAATTATGAAATGGAAGCCATGATGGTTTAGTGAGTAAGAAGCTGACTTCCTAGTCTGATGGTCGAGGGTTCGCTTCCGGTGTTGACCGAAAACGTTCATCGTCAGTTCATCGTCAGTTCATCGTCATATGAAATGGAAGCCATGATGGTTTAGTGAGTAAGAAGCTGACTTCCTAGTCTGATGGTCGAGGGTTCGCTTCCGGTGTTGACCGAAAACGTTCATCGTCATTTTCTAGTCGTACGGGTGGGACCAAAGACATAGTTCCCGTGTACACATTAACGTGGACGTAAAAAAAAAATTGATAGTTGGAATTCGATAAAAGCGTAGGCCAAAGCGCCGCTATTCTGGGGAAAATGGTCCAGGGCCCTGTTTCACAAAAACTTAAATCTCCTTAAAATCATTGTAAACTAAAATTTCATTCTTACTTAGGATAGAAAACGATTTTAAGCATTGTAGCTAAAATTCACTAAAATAATATTGTAAGTTACAATTATTGTATCCTAACTCAAAATAGTGGCGTTTCACAAAACTATTTAAAGGACAATTTTAACTAAAATCAATTTTTAACTTAGGATAGCTGTCACCCTCCCCTAACTTAAAATCACGACATTAACAAACATTGATTAGAGCTACATTGTTTGATCTATTGCGACATACAGATATAATTGGCACATAATTTTAACATACAATCATTCACAAAAACAATTTTCATTCAATTTCTTTTCATAGCATGGGATATACAGCTACGGTCCACCCGTTTATTTTATTGTAAGGCAATTTAAGCATTGGATGGCGCCCCATTAGAACTCCAAGAAAAAACCCACCCAAAACGCCAGTGAACTACACACAAAAAGAAAATTTGTATCCAATGTCATGGAAAGAAGAGCACTCTTATCTATAAAGAAAATTAATTATCTTCGTGTTTAATATGGTCAATTTCTTGGTATTAGAAGGCCTATAATACTAGACATGCCATATGTTTTTGGGGTTATGATGACTTGTAAAAAGATAAATCAATAATCCCAAATGTGTTTTTTCAAAAATGTTATAGGCCTATTTGAAATTAAATTTTAATATCATAAATTTATTATTATTTCTTAATGAAGTTACGTTAATAATACAACATAAATAAAAAAAATTAGGCGCCAAAACTATTTTATCTTGGGAAAAAATCATTTAATTGAGTAAGATAGATAGACTCTTTTGCATTTTCAAAGTATCATTGAAAGGGTCTATGAGGATGACATTTCAAATCTAGGCTTCGGAGCATTGGCTATTTGGCGTATTAATTTCAAAGTTAATAAATACTTTTAAACTACGACAAAAAATAAATTTGAAGCCTAGATTAGTTGTTTGAGTGACACATATCAAAATATGTTTGTGAAAATTCTCAATAGTTTCTCTTGTCCAAATTACTATAAAACTACGAAATTCAAGCGCTAGTTTATCGATACACATTATTTCCATTGACGCCGGCGAGGAAATCAAATGCCAAGTTCAAGGTCAACCCACCAATACATTTCGAAACTAATAAAACGCAATAAACTTATTTATTTCATCTCTCTCTACGACTTATAGACTTTCTGACCATGTGCAAACATTTCCACAACGTATGAAACTCCCCCTATTGTTAAAGTAACCGTTAATTACTTCAGCATGTCAACAGTTTTCAGTTTCGAAGCGTATTGCTTTCACCGTAAGTACCCACAGCGGAAACCTGCACTGCACGGGCGCAAGCGATTTTAACTAAAATCTGTTAAAATTGTATTTTAAGTTACAATCGATCTTCGTGAAACGCATAAAATTTCAAATCTCATTTTGATTTTAGTTAAAATCGATTTTTAGGATTTTAGTTTAAGTTTTCGTGAAACAGGGCCCAGAACAGTATGAAATGCATTATCGCTAGTACAGAGTCAAGGGTGAAATTACATGTACATATGTGTTGATGTATAGCAAACGCTACTAAAAGAGTAATCATCCTCATTCGCATTTGATTTTGGTGCCAACGAAATCGTGCCCGGCGCAGCATGGCAAGGTGTCGAAGATGTAAGACCCGGTTTTACTGATGTACTGTTGCTTACCTCAGGAAATTAAACATTACATAAGATCACTTATACGAATGTGTGGCGCATCCATCTTGGATATGAATGACCCTCACTGTGCACTTAGTGTGGCGATTTTCATTCTGAATTCAAACTGTTATGTGACGCACCGCTTTTAATCCGGGAAAAACCCATCCGAATTCCGGAGGTCTGTCTCCGGAATTCGCATTGAATGTGCATGCAGTGTGAACACAGCTATAGTTCCCCTAAACCGGAACAAATTATTGGTAAACATTTGGATAGACTGACTCAGTTTATAACTATTTGATATTTTTCTATTTTCAGTTAGATAAAGAGGACGGGATGACATTACAGGTAGTTTTAACTTCATTGCTACTGATAGCAAGTGTTCAGTCACAAACTGATATTGATAGTAATACTGAAGATGATGTCCTTGGGGACATTTGTAAAACCGATGCCAAGGCTGCTACTATATGTCTAGAGTGCTCCAGATTACCATTTGGCATGGCAATGGATATTCAGACATGTTGCAACGACATTGACGCCCTCGAAACTTGTACTTCCTGTACTCGGGATCCCAGTAAATGCGCCCAGGAAGTCATAGCACTGGAAAATGATATTCTAGAACATAAAATGGCCGATAATTCGCAGGATACAGAAGGGGATGAGGAAGAAAGTATGGATGTAGTCAAAAGATATGGACGCATATTCTTTGGCACTCGAGCTCCACCATACTTATCCAAACGTTACGGGCGTCTGTTTTTCGGAACGCGCCCAGGATATCGAACATGGCGACCAAGCCTAACAGAAAAGCAAAAACGCTACGGAAAGTTATTCATGAGCAAGAAATCATCTGACACACCCGACAAGCGAGTAGATAAACGTTATGGACGATTGTTTATGACGCCATATTTGGATAAAAGATATGGGTCTTTGAACATAGCGAAGCCTTATACAGACATATATTATTGGAAGTAGAGAACCACAGTGGGCAACATTTTATGAACAATATTGATAAATTCTAAAAGTAATTTTTACACATTAAGGTAATCTTGTCAATCTGAACTCAGAGTTATTTTTATTATGTTATTGACTACGAACTTAAGTTTTTGACTACGAATAAAACAGACTACAGAAAAACAACGTGTATTCCACGGCTTTTAATAGGCGTTTAATAAGTTATTATCTACCTCTGACGAGTCTCGTGACCTGTGGGTAATCAGTTTTTGTACATCCTGTTGACAATCTTGAACCGGGAAATTGGCTCATTCAATACGGCTGTAGTACGGTAATATCCCTTTAATAAAAAGTACAAGGGCAAAGGCTTAGAGCTAAGGGGGCGATGCACCTTCGCTCCTGCATTCGTACAAAGCAGTCGAGAAAATTCGCGAAAAGATGTACAAATTATCAATAATAGTAAATAATGCCCTGCTAAAAAACTTTCTTAAAATTAACCCCATTAATTTGTTGTTGTCTTTGTAGGTTCATTTTTTCAAGCATGCCGGGATTTATGGAAGGATATCGCTGTCAGTATTAAATGCTCTGTGACAATGTCGTTTCCATTGATAATATGTAAAAAGTACCACGTACAAGACATTGTAGCAGAGTATTTAATATTGGCTGCGGTACCCTTCCGTAGGGAATGAGTTGGTCGGATTCACTATCAAAACAACAATTTCAGTTATTGGGGCCGACAAAAACAATAATTATTCTGTATGCCTTCTCTTCGTTATTTAAAGCACTTTTGTTCAATTGTAGAGTCAGTTGAAATGAAATGGGAGTTGTATGTTGTGTGATTTGTGCTAACTGTCGATTGATAAAACACTTTTTATTAGAAATTGGTATTTTGTTTGTGATTTTATCTGTGTAAAATGTTGGGCAAATCAACCAGTCTGCTTCTATAAACTTGAAAGTACATAGTAGTGTAAAAACTAAGAGCAGGGCAGAACAACTACTCCATTGACATTCTACTCCTTGCATTCTTTGGGGTTTGATTGCCCAGTGGTTAGCACGTGCGTCTTCCATTGAGTCAATTGGCGTATTTTCAAATTTCCGGTTGTACATGACAACGAGTAGGATCGCCTGCCCAACCTCGTGGGTTTTCTCCGGTCCTTGGATTTCCTCCCACTGCTAAAGACCCCTACGCGCAAGCGAATTATTAAAATAAATTTAAAACATACGCTAGTCCCGAAATGACCTAGTTGTGTGGAGTGGACGTTAAACCCCATCTTGCACTCTTAATAGAACACAAATTCTTTTAAGCCAAACGCTATCAACCATCTCTCTCTATCAACCATCGGACCATCGTGAATTGAAAGGAAATTTTTCCAGTGTATCAATCTGCTGGTCATTGTACACACAATTTACAATATATTGTGTCATTTGATTTTACTGTTGCGTCTTATATAACTTCTTTAGAGCAACTAAAATGACCAGATCCGCATTGTCTCACATTAAATTTGTAGTTGTACTACTAAATTAAATGTAAAAACAAAAACCAGTTACCTTTTAGAAACATTTGCTTTCAACTCACTATGGTCCAATGGCTGACTGTTTGGCTGTGAGGAGTTCTTATAAGAATACAAGGAGCAAAGTGTCCTCGCGGTAGTTGTTTTTATAAAGCCCATTTCTGCTGCCCCCTTAGTACTTTGATACAGAAAGTTTTATATGACTACTTTCTTCCTTGGTCTCATAACTTAGATATTATGTTGAATTTTCAGTCATAGCATATTTGCCGTTCATATATGAGAGAGAGAGAGAGAGAGAGAGAGAGAGAGAGAGAGAGAGAGAGATAAAGAGAGATATGGGCCTTAACGTCCACTCGACACAAACAAGGTCATTTCGAGACTAACATAAATGATTTAATTTTATTTCAATAATTCGCTTGCTCGTAGGGGTCGTTAGCAGTGGGAGGAAACCGGAGGACCCGGAGAAAACCCACAAGGTTGGGCTGGCGACCCTACTCCTTGTCACGTACAACCGGAAAATTCGAAACCACGCCAGTCGACTCAATGACAGGTTTTATGATACAGCATGCACGTGCTAACCATTATGCCATCAACACACACCCTCCCCCCGTTGTAGCAATATAGTCTTGACGACATTGTATTTATAGGCAAGGAATAGTGAAATTAATGATGACTTTATTTTTCATTAATTTGGCAGGATGGTTTAACCAATATTTTTATCTTTACAAATTATTCTCTATTGTCAGTATATTGGCTTTGGTATGAGTTTATTTAAAACGCAAATTAATTGTTTTGTAATACTGTGAGAATAACAGGAAAGAGTTCAAGGATAGATTGTCTCAAGATATAAGTGACGGAAAATCACCATTACATCATTCGACGTGTTTGGACACTCTCTATACTTATTTACATCATATCTGACCAATTAGATAATTGAATGTCCAAATCCAGTTGATACAAACTTAAGGTACTCGTGAGAATTCGGCAGACACCGATTAAGATTCCAGAGGGATGTGATCTAAGATATCATATAGACGGCCGTGAGGCTGGCTAGGTTTGGAGAAGAGCGTAGTTAGTATTGACTATGTTATTTGTACATTGCTTGTATGTATACCTATGCTACATAAAAGGTAAAAAACGAACTATTGCATTGTTATAACTTAAGAAGACAAACGTCTTAAGAAAACAGTAACAAAATACACGACGTGAAAGAGGACCAAAGACGGCTAGAGAAGATTTCTAGACGATCACAAGGCTAACAGATATATGTAGCAATAACAATATGCATGAGTCGTTTGTAGGATGTGGCGACCGGTTTCCCACAGACGCTCCCCACGTCAGACAGAAAGGCCCATGGTGCTACCCCAACCATGTATGAGTAAACCGACCCCGAAAACCTACTGTTTGACGGAGTCTATTCAGGGGCGGATTGGGGCCGGGAACCGGTCCGGGCTCCCGTGTCGGAGCGGCCCCTCTAACTGACCGCGGAGCCGGGACGGGGTGCCGGCGACTAAACCCTAATTATGCGATTTGGTGGCATATCTGATTTATGGGGACAGGGACTGAGATAACAGTTGGGGGGGGGGGGGCAGAATCCGAAATACCCGAAAAATAAATTCGGGTTTAAAGATAATGAACAAAGTAGCATCTTAGTGGTCCAATAAAGTCTTAATTAAGACGGATGACTCGAATGCCAATAAATCGTTTACAGTCTGCGAAGATGGGAATGTTGGGAGAAATTTTGAAAATTTAACTGCCGCAATCGCGTTTTCCTGCTATTCCAGTCTGTGAATACAGCAACTTCAATTTGGTCCAATATAGCCTACCTGACTGACCCGCAATTTAACCACCGCAAACGCCCGTGTAAGCTACTCAAAAAGTATCCAATGGTTTTGTAACCGAAACAAAATAAAACCAAGTACGAACAATCCAAACCATTAGACAAAATTTGAAGTCTTAAAAAAACTGTAAAGGCAAGATAGTGTAATCAGGCAAATAGTTCAGTAATCAGCAAATGGACTGTTCACCACTCTAAATTCTAACTATCCAATCAGCTGTATTCACAAATAATAATCGATGCCCAGTATAAATTCGCGGTATTGAATTAAAAAAGGGAAATTAGTGTTTTATTGGCGCTCGATGACAGTTAGGGAAGCAAAACTAGAAATGCCCGGAAAAAAAATCAGGTTACAGACAGCGGCACCGGTTTTCTTCCGGGGTGCAGGTGTCTTAATAATTAGTAAATTTGCGGGCGACAGTGTCGGGTGAATCCGATGAAATTTTCGGATGAAATTCGGAACCCCCATTGCAGGATTCCAAATTCCGGCCCACATCCAGCACACCCGGCCCAGAAAGTCTATTATACCAGCCCATTCCAGCTGTGGCCCGGCCAAATACAACATGATCATCATCGCTCAATGGCCAGTTCATCCCCCCCCCTCCAATCGAGGTGCTAGAGAATTTTTCAGGAATTTACCCAACTAAATAAACATAAAGTACCTCATTGTGGCCATCTTGAATATACCAGGGTGGCACCATTCGGATTCTGAATCTACACATAATTAACATACATGATCTATCAAAAAACATTAGGTGGATTATATATCCATGTCTAGGTCTTAATTGGGGTTTGGTTGCCGTACTGTTTCTATTATAATTTGATGGAGTAAAACAGTTATCAGTGAAATTTCATGCATAGAGCAGGGTGTAAGAGATTGGTATATTTTATTTATTTATTTCAATAAATCCTTTTTGCGCAATGATCTTCTTGGGTCCTAATGATCTCAGGACATGTCTATTGGACAATAACACTCCTCTAAATGCCAAAGAGGAAGTGTTTATCTCCTAAATGAATGTTGAGGTCGAATTTCGTAAAAATCGGAACAGAATTTACGGACAAAATGGCCTCCCAGTGTAAAAGAAATATGGATATCAAGGTTGTGGACCCTGTAGAGATCACAATTTTAATTCGATTTTGATGAAACTTTTGTAACCTAATGGACATGGTTCCACATCTGGCATGGCATGATTTTCATGTGTGGGACATATGGGCCAGGTATGGGCCAGTTGTGCCATCTCTGGCCCACATGTACCAGGCCATATCTTTGTCAGCTGTTAGCCAGACATGGCCCATACAAGGCGGGCGTGTGCATTAGCGTATGTGTGCTAGATCTGGCTCTAGCTGGCCCCGTCCGGCCCAGATTATGTCAGACTTGGCCCATCTGTGGCATGTTATATCAGGCCCAATCATTTTGCCAGATATGGGCCGTGTCTGGGCCAAATGGTGTGTTGTCTGGGATATCAGGCCCAGTCAGGGCCAGATCTGGCCCCTCTGTGGCATGCCATATCAGGCCCAAACATTTTGCCAGATATGGGCCGTGTCTGGGCCAAATATGGTGTGTTGTCTGGGATAATGAGGTTGAGGATATCACAAATAAATTATGTCAACAGAAAAAAAGACTTGTTAATAAAAACGAATGCATTGATACTGTTTCATTCATTTAATTTTTTTCTCCTTTTAAAAACTGTAAAACATAAAAGGTACATTATAGTACTTGTCTTTATTTTTTTATGAAATTATCATGACATGTAAATTAAGGCAGTAGGAACTGTACCCTTTTGGTGTTGGTGTCATTATAGTACTCCTTTTTTTATCTGCAGAATCTTCATTAAATGTATCAGTAGCTTGATCTGTAAATAATTTGAATAAGGGTTTACGATCTATTAGGTAATGTAATAAATTTTATGTATGAAAGTAATCAATTAAGTGATATTTAAATAGTTTTCCATTATGTGTAATTTGTATATTGAATTTATTATAGATCAATAATTAATTCTATACTTTACCATCAAATAATATTTCGATTGGATATGTTAGTGGTAGTCTAAGTGTCGGTGGTAGTATCTGTAGATCTTAATAGAAAAAAAAATATCATTCTTTATTGTTGACTTACTGATAATGGGGTATTGAGTATCTGGTATGACATATATATAGCTATTGATTAGTTATTACTTTAGTACCGGTATGTAATTGTAGTTTACCATTAATACCAAGGCCTTCAATTTGGGGGTCTTCCCACCATTGTATTTAAACACCCGATGCAACTGAGGTATACCCTATTCAATAAGCCTCTATGATTCAGCTCCATCCGGTTGAACAGGGGAACTATTATAATATAATAATATATATGATTGAGGTGGGCCTATTGAGTAGGGTCAAATAATAATATCATAGCATTATGTACATACGCATTAGCCAATCAGATTTATCCATTTTTATGCCGACAATATTGTGACGACAGGCCTGGCTTGGTGTATTATGTCGTGGTCGGAGGAGGGGTCGGGGGTGGGGGCGGAGGTGCATGCCCTCTTCCTTTAATTTTACTCACGTTAATTTTCTAAATAACTGTTTCATTCCAAAAAAGATGGAATTGTTTGCAATGGGGAACTAAAACCAATTAAAATGGGCTAAAACAAATTTGTCACAAGTCTGCATGGTTTATTACGGTTGTTGGGGTTTTTTTTTCTTTCGCCTCATTTTATCCTAATAATTTGATGAGACGCACAGGAGCTTAAAAAATGTTTCTGTATTCTATATCATCGTGTGTCAGTAGGATGAGCTATAGGCGAGGGTAAGATACGAATAGCACAGCACCTAGGCGTAAGGGGGGTCGAGGTGGGGCGGGGGGTCATTCTCCACGCAAGTCTCGCTATCCAGCATTCGTGGACTGCAAGGGAAGACAACTCTGTTTGGGAGATTTGGTGGGGGGTGCAAAAGAGCATGATCGAATATTGGTAATCAAGTACATCCTAGTCTCGGTTGTCAAGCTATACATCTGTGCCTTTTCAAGCCCGATTGGTGACCTTATTCGGCCCTGTTATGAAAAATACCCCTCCGTTATAAAAGAAAATTCCGTATAAAATAAATCAAACCCAATCGGTCCTAATCTGAAGTAGAAAATATTTGCGGCATGGGCCTGACGTTAATAGCGTTGAAAGTTACAGAAAAGATGACTTGTTGTCCTGGACTATGGGTTTTTATTTTATTTTTGATAATTCACCCGTTCCAATATTATTACCGCATTGAAGTGGCTAATAAAAACAAAATAAATCGGCCTTCAAGGCGGTCCCGGTAAATTTATGACCGCCTTCAAGTGGACATAAAGGCCACCGCGGGACAAGCATGTTTAAGGCTCGGTTATCTATGGCGTTATCTCGACTCTCCCTGGGAGTTTAAAGCTTCCGTGTGCGCGGATGACCTGTTTTACGCTAAATAGGGCCTATATATTTTTACGTGGCTACCTCACTATCAGCGATGTCATTAGGGTTAGGGTTATCGATTGAGGACCTATTATATAGGTCAAAGGCCCCTGTTTCCGGGCAACGCTAAAATCAAGCTATGTGGGGTGTGGAAATTTGTCGGGGACGGCCCCGGGAGGGGGTGGGGGCAATATTTTTTTTCGCAATTTGACATTTTGGCCTCCGGGGGGTGTCCGGCCCCCCAAAAATTAAAGGGGCATGCACCCCCCGGAAAAAAATATTCCGACGTCAAAACTTTCCTTTTGTTATGGCCCTGCCGCCCCGAATAAATCTAAGGTTTACTTCCCATAGGGGCGGAGCTGTGGACGATTCGAGAAGCCATGTTTGCGACACTGCCACGTGCTCGATATTGAAACCATAGAGGCCGAGATATAGGGTCGCAAACATGACCCATCGTTCCGTTCAGAGTCCAAATATTTTTACCCGAAAACACCAATTTTCACCTGTAAACCCCTGATGCACCCCAGTTGCAGCGGTGTAGAATTTTTTCGGAATTCCACACCGGAAGTGGTAGAGGTCTGAAAATTGGTGTGGTGACCCAGACCGATGTCCCGACCCAGGATCCGGTGTAAAAATCTGGAATTTTCGGTCGCTTCGGGTTCGGGTGGGGGCACATGTGCATTTTTCAGCTATAATTTTATTTAAAAATGTCAGCTCTTTTGCGGAACTATTCCTCGTGGCTATACCCTAAATCGACACCTGGGAGTCGCGTGGTACCCTTGAAAATTCTCTGCGACCACCGGAAGTGGGTCAGATGGCATCACGATGTTGACTTGACCTTGACCTTGACCTCTGAGGGTCAAACCAAGGTCACCACGCGACTCCCAGGGGTCGATTTAGTTTATAAGGCCGCGATCTCAAGGTCGCCAGAATCCACTAGGGACGAAAGAGTTATCTCCCCTTTGCCCACAGGCATTTTTCACGATCGATTTGACTTTCTGAGTGATTTTTTCTTCCAAATGGTCTTCCGATCGGCCCAAAAGTGCGTGGCCGGGTAGAACACCCCCCCATTTGTTCTTCATTTTTTAAAACCGCCAGTCAAAATTCGTGACCTTGACCCGCTAGGGGCGCCGGAAGTTGTGCGGTTTTTGCCCCCTGGAGGCCAAACTAATTAAGATAGAACCCTCGGGTCTTGACCTGTCGAGCTTCCGCCGTGACCCACATGACCCCAAAAGGTCAAGGTCATCTGAAAGGGTCAAGGTCATCCAAATAACTACATAAACGCGTGTTTAGGGGCCTATGTTTCGATCCCAGGGCCATGTGGCATGTTGAAGGTCATGACCTTGGATGAACACATCAATGACCTTTCATTTGAGACCTTGACCTTTGATCTGACGTTTGACCTTCGTGTCCAAAATATCTCAAAACTTTAGGTACCGTCCAGAAATTCTGAAGATAGGTTAAGGTCAAGGTCAAGGTCACGACCCACAAGGACTTTGACCGAGCCGTCCCGTTGGGTCAAGGTCGTGACCCTGGCTGACTTAGCGAGCTTTCCAATGGGGACATAGAAAAAAAATCACCTTAAATCTAACCGGACTTGGGGCAATTTCACCGAGGTTTCGAGGCTTGGTATTCGATAGGTATATCTACCCCGACAAGTTGCTGGGTCACTTCAAAATGGGCGTCCGGCGACCGGAAGTAGACGAGACGGCCCGATGAAGTAACGTTTGACCTTAACCTTGACCTTTACGAGCCAAGGAAAGGGTCATGACCTTGGATGAACACATCAATGACCATTCATGTCAGACCTTAACCTTTGATCTGAAATTTGACCTTGAGGTCGAAAAATTCCCAAACCTTTAGGTACCGTTCAGAAATTCGACAGAGAGGTCATGGTTGAGGTCATGACTCACAAGCTCGTAGACCGGGACGTCCTGGTGGGTCAAGGTCATGTAGTCTGACCTCTCCGACATAGTTCAAAGGTCAACTTCAAACTCCCGAACTTTGGGAATTTGACCAAACCGGAAAGTGATGTCCTTGCGGCTACCCACAATGGACCCTTGCGCGTCACGTCAGGATCTCGGATTTTTTCTGCGGCTACCGGAAGTGGGTCAAAATTCGAAACAATATTCCATTTTTGGACGATTGTTCTGAAATTTATACAAGCTGCGCGTTGGGGATGCGCAGTTCGCATTAAATTTTCAGAAAAATCGTTCAAAAAATGAGCCGCTGAGAGAAAATTTGAGTTTTGGATGCAAAAATTCGGAAAGCCATGATTGACACCCTGCTTCGTGCCCGATGTGGGAGAGAGAGGCCCCAACTTTTGATACGATGGAGGGAGTTTTCTGCGCTATTGATCCCGCTCAAAACATCCGGATTCAAACCCATAGAGGCCGAGATATACGGCCGCAAACATGGCCCCTCGTTTTTGGAAACCATGTTTGCCACCCTGCCACGTGCCCACATTTTAGACTATGGGGCACTAAGTTTTTTATACGATGGAGCGAGTTGTCCGAGCTATCAATCCCGCCCAAAACATCTAGAATCGTACCAATAGGAGCCACGATATAGGGCCGCAAACGTAGCGCAGGCCTAAACTTTAAAAATTGACTTTTGGTCCAGAGGTTTGGGAAGCCATGTTTGGCCCCCTACCACGTGCACGGAGTTAGGGTGAGGGACCCCAACTTTAAATCAATGGAGGGAGTTGTCCTGGCTATCGATCCCGCCCACAACATCTGGATTCGAACCAATAGGGGCCGAGATATAGGGCCGCAAATATGGCCCCTCGTTTTGGGAAGCCATGTTTGACACCCTGCCACGTGCCCGATGTTCTCGGCAGGGGCCTCAACTTTAAATATGATCCCGCGCAAAAAATCTAGATTCGAGAAATAGGGCCGCAAACGTAGCGCTTAAAAAAGTGAATTGTTAATAAAGTCGAAAAATAGGCAAAAAAATAGGCAAATTTGCGCGAGTGTGTTTTAGCAGGGGTAAGGATTGTTAGAATTTCTTTAAATTTTCAGAGATTGTACCTTGGGATGTAAGCTAACACATATAAGAAATTCTTAGTTTTTTTGGCTACCCCCAACCCCCATTTTCGACCAAAATTAAAATCGAACACCTAGTTCCACCTCTATTTGAAAATTGAAAGTTGACTTCCTATATACCCCCCGGGAAAATGGCCGCATTCGGCCCATATGGGTCATGGCCCAAACATTTTTAGGTACATTGTGACTGGGACCATAGTGGAGGTACCCAAGTAAGTTTCGAGTGTGTGCGCATGAATCGAAGGGTGTGAGATGCATCCGCGCGCTAGTATTTTCATTTTTTTGGCGATTTTTGACCAATTTTCCTCTGGAAAAGGGCCCGTATTAACCCCCTATGGTCCCGATCGGTCCCAAATTTGGCCCTAACCCTTGACTACCTGCCCAAAATGAAATACATTTGAACTTGATCGTGATTCCGAGAGGGTCAGGGCGATCGTTATTCCAAGGGGACCGTAACGATATTTCCGAAGTCGCGTTTTTCACCCAAAAATCCTATAACTTTTTTTTTAAATATGCTCGAATCGCTTCGAAATTTTTTCTAATTATAATAATAAAAAAATATTTTTTTTTTATATAGCGCATTACACATAGTTTCAATGCGCTGTACAAGGCATTACATATAAAATAGGTACATTTGAAAAGAACAAAAATATATAAGAGCAATTAATACAATCAATACAAACAGGAGTATAATACACACATATTCACATACAGACATATTTACATATTCATATACATGCACATACATACAAACATGTTCACGAGTAGCATTGTTTGAACAAATGTGTTTTTAAACAGCGTTTAAATGAAGCAATTTCTGCGATTTCACGGAGGTGTATTGGGACAGAGTTCCAGAGTTTAGGAGCAGAGTGTTTAAAGTTAATAGAATGATTTTGAATATTGATCTTTGGGCTACTGGAAGCCAGTGGAGTTCATGTAGTATAGGGACTGATGGAGCAAACTTGCCTTGTCTTGTAACTAGTCGGGGAGCAGAGTTTTGTAAGGTTTGGAGTTTTTGTATTTGGGTGAAGCGTATGTTGTGATATAGACTGTTGCATAATTTTCTGTGTTCATCTAACAGTGCGACTTTTTCAGTCCAACCCCATCCTTTTCCTCTAGATATGTAATGTGCGCATCTAATAGAGCGACATTTACAGCATAAACCCATGATTCCGTCCAGATGTTTAATGTGTTCATCTAACAGTGCGACTTTTACAGTCCAACCCCGTCTTTCCCCCTAGATATTTAACGTGCGCATCTAACAGAGCGATATTTAGAGCCAAAACCTATCCCCCCGACCAGACATTTACTGTATTAGTTAAACAGAGCTACCCTTTCTCAGATATTCAATGTGTGATTGTAACAGGGCAACTTGTACAGCCGAAACCCATGCTTTCCTCTTGATGTTTAATGTGCTCATCTAAACAGAGCGACTTTTATAGTCCAAAGTAATCCTTTCCTCTAGATATTTATTATGTGCATCTAACAGAGTGACTTTTACAGCCCAAACTCATTCCTTTCCTCTAGATGTTATTGTGTACATCTAACAGAGCGACTTTTACAGCCCAAAACCACCCGTCCTTCTAGATATATTTAATGTGTGCATCTAACAGAGCGATATTTAGAGTCAAAACCCACCCCTCCGACAAGACATTTACTGTAACAGTTATATATCGCGACTTTTTCTCAGATATTCAATGTGTGAATGTAAAAGAGCGACTTTTACAGCTAAAACCCATCCTTTTTTCGAGATATTTAATGTGCGCATCTAAAGAGCGACTTTTACAGCACAAACCCATGATTTTGTCTAGATGCTTTATGTGTTCATCTAACAGAGCGACTTTTACAGCACAAATCCATGATTTCGTCTAGATGTTTAATGTGCACATCTAAAGAGCGATTTTTACAGTACAAACCCATGATTTCGTTTAGATGTTTAATGTGTTCACCTAACAGACCGACCTTTACAGGCCAAACCCTCCCTTTCCTATAGATGTTTAATGTGTTCATCTAACAGAACAACTTGTACAGCCCAAACCCATCCTTTCCTCTAGACATTTACTGTATCAGTTGAACAAAGCCACGTTTACAACTCCTAACTTCTAGATATTTAGTGTGTGTACCTAACAGAGCGAAATTAGCGGCCCAAACCTATATTATATACACACCATCGACCAAACATTAACTATATCCAGATGAACAGAGCGACTTTTACCCAGATATTGAATCTATGCGTCCAACAGAGCAACTTTTACAGCCGAAACACATCCTTTCATCCAGATATTTAATCTATGTATAATGTGAAGACCAGGATTAATCTATTGTTCAAAATTCAATGCCTTATAAAACTATATAAACTTGGACAGGTGACTATGATATCGGATAAGTATCCTAAGGTTAAGGTACGTCCGAAATAATCTCAATAATCTGTAAAAATTATCTGAATCTACAAATCCGTTTAATTTTCTGTATATCTAAAAGTTTAGCGAGTCTATGCTCATACTAGTGTTTGTATTTTGTCATATGCATATATTCTATCATGAATAATTTACTTATGAAAGAATGATTGAATGCAATATTAGGGACATTTGATGACGTCGCAATAGCATCAGCGTTAAATTATAAAGTGACATAACGCCAGTTAATGCTAATGAGATGCGATCTAAACGTCCATATTACTTGTTAAGTTATTTCAACTGGACCCCATCTCTTCCATACAGTTCTTGTTGGTAAATGCCCCGGTGAAAAAATTATTGTGGACTTGATATATGACCAATGCATCGATGTCCGATGATCAACGAAGAAATTTTGCTCGTGCGCAACATTTCATATTTTCCTTGAATGCCGAAACCCCTCAGCATCCCCCAGTTCGCTGCCTTCTTATTTGTAGGTGCCCGGGCAAAAGTTTTCTTGACCATGGTTTTTAGTCATCATTGGATGCCAAGGGATGACTGGAAAACGAATTTCACTCCTGCTTGAAATTTTACAGTTGCCCCCCCCCCCTGAGGGGTTTTGGAACCCCCTTCTTGTTTGAGAATGCCTGGGAATTTTTTTTCTTGACCACTTTTTTCTTACTCTATGTACCTCATAGAACACACCATGTGAAAATGAATCTCGTTCTAGAAGTTTTAATTCAAAGCACAATTTGCGACCCCTTTTGGGAGCCTACCCCCCTTATGCCCCGCCCCAACGGTGAAACTCAAGAAATGACTTTTTCTCATTCTTATCGATATGCAGTCACATTCCGATGGTCAAACCTTTCGTGCTCAACTTTTTACAGTTCGGTCATCGAGCTCTCAGTTTATTTATAGGGTCTTAAACCAACAGTTTAGGGTTTTCTTGGATTTTACCACTTTCCGGTGCACAAAATTTCGTATACTTTTGGGATTTTATAAAGTACACCTAAATAAACGCAAAAATGAATAAAAACGTTTTCTTGCAATTTGTTGGGGGTAAAATCTTAAATTGATTGGACTACTATCCAGACATTTGACAGCGAAAGTCTTTAAGGATAAATCCTCTAGGTTTTTTTAGTCATACAGTAAGTAAAATCCTATGGCTTTTTGTCATGCGACAACAGTTAGCAGAAATGTTAATAAGCCCTTTCTTGTGTCAATGGTAATTTGAAGATTGAATTTATCACAGTATGCTTTGGCGGTTGAAATAAAAAATAAAATTTTGTAATGGCCCAGTGTTTGAGTTAACGTCATACATACAGGAAGCGCTTGCCTTTGATTGGCCAATTCATAGAACAAATCCTACGTCAATAGGGCTTGTTCTAAACCTAAGGATTTACCAGTAGGCCAGAAAATCTATAACCTATAGGACAAATTTTTCTGTACGCATGAAAGGATTTATGGATATAAAACCTCAGGATATAAAGGCTTAAGGTAGCCCAAAATACAACATGTGCACATGATACAAATAGTTAATATTCAGATAAATGTACAAAATACAAACACTTTATTTTTTGTAATAATTTTTAATAATTAGTCATGTTTAAAAGGTAAGGATTTAAATTATCCTCTGTTTCACAGGAATTGGAGGAGGAAGGGAAACCTTTCCACCTTAACAGAAATTCATATTTCCCTCTCCTTCTTCTCTTTATAACCTTCTCTACTTCATATTCTGAAAAACATAATTTAAATATTAACCCTGAAAAACAGGTTGTGATATAGGTGTAATGGTATAACCACAAAAAACATTGACATGCCCCATGGCTAAGTGGGTAAGACGCTGACTGGATAGCCTGGAGGTCGGGTGTTCAATCCCTGCATTGGTCCAGAAAGTTCATCCCGATTTTCCGGGGTGGTTTCCCCTTGTCAGTGATGCAGGACGAAGGGTCTGACAAGGACAGCTGTCTAGTCGTTAGGATGGGACTAAAAACCGAGGTCCCGTGCACACATTGGCGTGCAACCCATCGGGTTGCAAAGGGTGGGAAACTTTCTTGGAATTTTGGAATAAAATTATAATTATTTACTGGAATTTCCTTTTTCTTTGTTACTTTTATCTATATAAACTATTAAAACTTATTTAACTGTTAGTTGTGTTCCAAATAATAAAACTAAAGAGATAAGTTTATGTAAAGGGACTGTGTGCATCAGAAGCTGTTTTGAGTGTAGCTTCAATAATTCTTGCAATACCACCTTCATCATTAACAAATGAACATGTTGAAAAGTTGGTCTGTATAAGATCATTAAGATCTAATTTGAAATTCTTCGAAGTGTGCTATGAGGGAAATTTTTGCCTGGACAGCGGCGCTACGGCCTACTCTCATATCGAAATTCCAACTGCCAAGGGATCTTTTACGTGCACTCCAATGTGTACACAGGACCTTGGTTTTGCGATCCATCTGAAGGACTAGACAGCTGTCCTTGTCAGGCCCTCCTTCTGCATCACTGACAGAGAAAATCACGTGGGAAAATCGAGATGAACTTTCTCGGCCAATGCAGGGATCGAAAACCCGACCTCCAGGCTAGCAAACCAGTGCCTTATCAACTTAGCCACCGTAATCCCCCATTAAATATAAAAAAACAACTTTAAAAAACTGTACTGTAACCTCTAGGTTTGAATTTGGCCCCCTAACCCTTTTGTAGAGTTGTGAAATATGTACGTAGGTTATGTACAAATTTAAGTGTCAATGTACATAAATTTCACGAAAAAGGCTAACATGCAAGATATGACTAGTCTACATTTTACAAGAAAACAGAGCAACAGAGGTCATTTATTTTGTTGGGCAGTTTCGGTACAATTTATATGAAATTCGAACCCAATTATCATTATGGTTTAACAGTGATGAATGATGAATGATGATATATAGTGACCGTTTTTTTACATTGGATAAAAATTGTGACCTGTTCAGGGGACCAAAAGCTAAAAACGTGTCTTTTCATACAATTAGAGGCCATAAAATTAAATAATTACGATCTGATACATGCGAATATTGAAAGGAACCAATATCTTTTGGGGAAAGCATATATTTCAAGTTTCGTAAAAATCGGATAAGAATTGTGACCTGTAGGGTGGCCACAATAAATTGTGGGGGTACTGACGGACAGGGCGAGGACACTTAACGTCCACGTGAAAATGAGGGCACATAAAAACTAGTATCCTAGTTTGATTTTGGTCCCCTAACATTTACTTGTAATTGTAAATTATGTACGAATGTTGTAGACCCTTCCGAGGCCAGATGTAATTATTAAATTAATTAATAATGAATATATTGAAAATTTCAGTCAAATTACTTTATTGATATTCTGTGCGAAGTTATTTCCGTTAGTGACATGACACATGGCGGGGAAATATTAGCGTTTATCGCACACATGGTTGGAATTATTTAATCCATTCAATATCTAAGCTATCTGGTCGTCTAAAGAATAAATTTTGTGCTTGCCACGTGAATAAAAGGTATAAATAATAATTTATATAACTTCTGAAGCCATAATGAAATCCCCAAATAGACAAACTGTAATTTGAATCAATAATAGACCACATTTACCGGACAATTTTGAGCTTCTTGGTACCATACTGGGAGGGTCGCTGTAACACCCCTTATTCGCATAATCTGGTTACCCACCATGTTCTTGTCTACACAAACCAGATCAACACCTACATCGGATAAGTCGGTAATCTGAAAATAAAAAGAGTTTATTTTATCATCAATTATCCACACGTGTAGTATGCCGGTGCAATAAGATATTCTTTTTATATATCAATAGAATTATCATACTGAAGCGTGGCGCATTGATATTTTGCACGTTCTAAGCCTTGTTATAGACAAGAGACACATACATTAAGAGCCATCAATACCTACCGCAATTTCACATAGTCGTATGAAGGCAAATGAGTATATAACACTGTAGCTATCTTTCAACAACAAGGGCTTGCTATGCACTCAACCCCCACATTTCAAAAGTTAAAATTATTGAGTGTACATTGGGTCCCTACACTTCACGTGAAATCTGATCGAAAATGGTTCACATCTAGAATCTAGCCTCGTTCAATTATATATTTACAAGAAAATTACTGCCCTACGAAAGAGAGGCAATCGACAATGATGACAATGCTCAAATGAAATGGCCCAATGCTTCACACTTGGTAATTTTCGTACAACCAGGGACAATAGTAGAGTCCTTCATAAAAATGAGAGCGGACGTCCTCACAGGGGCGACACCATAAAAATGTGGGCGATTAAAACAAATTTACCAAGGAAAATTCTTCTTTAGGGTTTTCTTTGTGCCAACAACAGTGGGGAGCTTTTGGGCTATATCTCTGTAGTCATCATCCACCAACAGCCTCAACTGCGCTGTGCAGTCTTCAATGTTTGGTAAGTTATCTGCAAAACAAACATTAAAATGAAACAATCTAAATGACAAATTCCAATGATTTATTCATGGGCGAAGAGGTCGATATAATCCGTCCCCTGGCATAAATAGGCCTACTCCTGTTTTATTGCGTTTTAATATTAGAAAGGCCTGCAGAAACAAAAAATATGTATACTCCTGCCTATACTATATACTATAGGCCTAACCCCAACCTTCAATCTCGCCAACAATAACAATTGTGTGCCTCCTAGTTCTAGGCTAGGGGGGTCTGATGGCAAGTGCGCGCTGTATTAAGCCTAAGACCTGTCATCATATTGAGTCAAATGGCATGGTTTCGAATCCTCGGTTGTACGTGGCAATTAAGGACTTGAAGGAGTTGGGTCGCCTGTCCCACCTCGTGGGTTTTCTCTGGGTTCCTCCCACTGCTAAAGACCCCTACGCGCAAGCGAATTATTGAAATAAAATTAAAACCATGCATGTTTATAATTATAATGTTAGTGCCGAAATGACCTAGGCCTACTCTAACTCTAGGCTAGTACCGGTATTGAGACTTGAGTAGTAACTTAAACCCCATATTTCTCTCTCTCCCCCTCTAGGCCTAACCTTGTTAACATCTCAGCGACCTTGACGAAAACTGAGCTGGCCTTTTTTTAACAAATATATTACATAGGCTAACCATAGCGGAATGGGTTTTATATAATGTTTATAAGCTGGAGCCTAACCTTTTATCTAGAACAAGGTCAGTTTTAAATTCAAAAAGAAGTACAAGGGCGCACTCGATACCATCCTTAGATCGATAATCGGCACAGCAGTCAGCAGACAAGAGTTGTCGATTTGATAAAAAGAAAAAGCAAACTCGGGACAATATTTTAAAAATGTAATACTAAAAAAAAGCTAGACCTCACCAGCTAAAAACCCGTTTGGGGTCAAAGAAGGCATAGGACAAGACTCAAATAAATCTAGAAATAAAAATATTAAGAAATAGGCTAGTCCGGAGGCCTACCTTGGTCAAGTCTATTTTTAGAATATTGATCCATTCCGTGAAAAGTATTTAGAATCTTACCTCTGATTGTGGCAGTATAGGTGTAGGAGTAGCAGAAACTTGTTTCGTTGGCGACGTCGTAACGGTAAATTCATAGGCCCGAGTCACAGAGTAAAAATAACTAATTCTTGTCCAAGATGTCGAATCGCGCCTAAACTACCAACCTTCTTTAGACTTTGATGACGTAGACATAAAATCTGATTGGCTAATGCGTATGTACATGATGCTATGATATTATTATTTTACCCTACTGAATAGACCAACCTCAATCATATATATTATTATATTATAATAGTTCCCCTATTCAACCGGATGGAGCTGAATCATAGAGGCTTATTGAATAGGGTATACCTCAGTTGCATCGGGTGATTTAAAAGAAGTTTAACGTCCTACTCCTAAGCTGGGCTAATGAAGACGGGCATACGCCATAGTGTGCTATGAGGGAATTTTTGCCAGGGCAGCGGCGCTACGATCTACTATTATATCGAATTCCAACTGCCAATGGATCTTTTACGTCCACGTCAATGCGTACACGGGACCTCAACTTCGAGCAGTAATATTATCTGAGAATTATTTTCGTTGTGAACTCCGGGCCAGAACAATTAACATAACTGACTTGAGAACGGCAGTCGCCAAACCGGCGACCACAATGGCTATATTTTGTTATTTTGTCACCTAAATTTAGACATTTATTACACGGAACAGCTAAACTACTTGATGGACCTCGGATAAATTTAGAAGGTAAAGACATTCAGTGATTGTTTAAATATAGATTTTAAACCCCATGGATCAGGGGTAATTTCAAACGTTTCCGATTTCTTCTTCGAAACCACCAAATGGTAGCCATGTTGTTCGGGGGGGGGGGTATTTCGATTTGTTCGAATGATGTTACTCGGTCCCATATGGGTAATACCATGCTGTCTGTAAGCGGAAAATTAAGCATTCCAGTATGATCACTTGAATTACATTTTGCAAGAATTTTTCTCTAGTACATACTGTATAATAAATTGCTACACCTTGACATTGTTTCATTGACTACGAAAGTACAAATTCAACCAAATGATGGGCGGTTAATTTTAAACCTACTTGGTCTTGTGTCTATGAGCCTGTTTATTGTCGTCCCACCGCCTTTCGAATACTTTTGAAGAAATGTATTTGTCTGTTTGTCCGTCTGTCACTCTTTTTGAGACATGATATCTCTACTTCAAATTCGGATAGATTGTTCGAACTTGGTGTAATGTTTAATAAGTAAATAATATCTTGATTGAGTTTCGGCGTGGGTATTTTCCGCTACGGATAAGCAATTTTGTTGGTTGAGACTTTAGAACACGGTGATTATGATAATGATCGTGACTGTCTTCAGTGATGAGCAATTTATGCTGGCCAATATAAGGGTTCGGGTGGATTATGCTTATACACATTGCTTTATTCATTTATGATGATTTGGAATAAAAGTACAATCCATATAATCCAACACCACAAACAGTCAAAAGTTCTATAAGTGGATGAACTATTGATTTAAAACAAACTCGTCTAGTTGGTATTCAATAATTAAATATTTCAGAACATAGATATTCACTTGAAGTGTTATTCAGAGACAGAATTATAACGGAACTTCTACTTCGTTATACCTTACTGTGGTTACAAATAAAACATTAATGCAATCATTAATGTTGCTTTTCGGTAATTATATATTTTAGAATATCGATATTCGCTCGATTTATAGAAAGAACTTGACAATATCCTAGATGATTAACATCAATACATATTATCACATTCTAGTCACTAATACCATTTTAATTGCTTCTCAATAAAATGATGGCTGACCTTTCGATGATAATAATGATATATGGTTTACACAAGTTGACAAAGAGAGGAGTGGCATTGTTTACAAACGGAATTTAATAATTGCTGTATGAATCGCAACGATTGTTATTGTTAGCATTGCAGGTATTCAGACATGTATTTATCTGAAATTATGCAATGAAAAATCAGAATGACAACGATTGATACTGACGGCATTGTACCTTTCCTATCCTTTAAGGACTAAATCAGTTAAGGTGTTTATAAGCTGTATTTGATCCGTTGAAACATGCGAATGTCGAAAAGGGATGATGATCGGGATTCATTCATTTCTCTGCTATGCTGTATTCTCTTATCGAACAGTTCAACATCGCAAAACAATACTATGAGATGATAATATAATAGACCACTATCTTCTATTCATTTTTTGTTTAATTCATTAAATATTCGCCAGTCTTTTATTATCTGTTTTCATTTTCATTATCTCAAAATCGCGCATAATACCTGTTTATGACCTGAATGAAATGGGGCTTAACGGCCTATTCCCAACGGACTAACATAGACGGTCCTCTTTATTGATAAAAAGGTCGATATTTATAATCCTTGAAATTACCAAAATAAAGCAATATCTTCTAATAAAAATTACTTTAATCCGTCAAAAACTAAACATTTTAAAACAGGTATAAAACGAATAAATATTTTGCAACCGGCTATTATGCAACACTGGAACCGATCATTGTATCTTTTATTCAGATTGCATGTACTCTTATGTAAAGTCAGGTATGTCCGCCATAGTATATTAATATCGAAAATCAGTGTTTCAGCCAATGACAAGTTCAATTTCCTGTTAATAAACAATTTCTTTTTGAGCTGACTAAATTATGAACTTTGCAGGTCGATTCTATCAGTTTTAAAGTAGATAAATCTCTTACTTGATATCATCCAAAGTCTTCTACATTGAAAACACGAATTATTTGTCAATTGATGTTGTGATCTTACCGGGAAGAGATGGGCTTCTGAAATCCAATATTTACTAAAAAATAAATTCTTTACTTTGGTACACGAATCGTGTACCATAATGCGTTTTAGCGCCATTAGTAACAAGGGATTCAAAGAACGTGGCTATACTTATTCCACAAGTCATGCCTAACGGTGACGCCATATTCTTAGACTGTCGTCTGTATAGGGAAAATGTGCTTAGAAATCGATTTTTGTTTCACCCCCCCTGGGTCTAAAACATTTTGCCATTTTCTTATAGTACAAGGTTTCTAGTGATGGAAAATCCATATTCCCACCTTCAGATAATGCCAGTTTTTAAAATATTACCCATTTACCCAGGGTCTCGGTCAATTTATCATGCATGTCTAACATGACTTTGACGTCGTGATTTTGGGTGATAAAATTACTGCAGGTGAATGATTTTTTTTCGTGTGTACTGCCAATATGCATAGCAACATTTGAAAAAAAAAATTATGGAAATATCTCAATTTGCATTTGCACAGGGCCAATAATAAGCGCCCACCAAGCAGCAATGTTGCGCATGGTAGCATGTTTTTGTCTATTTATGAAAATACAGCGTCATTGAATTAATATTGAATTCAATTTATTATCAGAAACCATACATAAATTTGATAATTGCATAGACATATTCGATTTCAACCAAAAAACAATGCATAAACGTGATATTTCAAATAGTGGTTCCAGGTAAAAAGGTATAAGGGGAGATAACTCGTATCATAAATGTCCTACAAATATTGAACAAAGACCAAATTTCCCCCTTGGAAACCCACCCTATCCCCAAACAAAGAATGAAAACAAATTAAAAAGATTATTCTAATATTTAATTACTAGTATTAAAGGTTTAAATATATATAAATTAGGCCTGTGTATTGCAATTTACAACAACATTTCAATCAATATTTTTTTTTAAAATACAGAAAACATTTTTTTAATTTAAAATCTTGCTGTAACAGTTGTGCAATAATTAATGCTTGAAATAAATAGAGTTTAACAATAATAAAGGACACAACCAATGTACAGAAATAACAAATTATTACAGGTAATTTGAAATATCTAATAACTTGGCCATTCGCAGAATTTCTTTGTGGAAAATAATTCTTTTTCTAATCACATCTTCACAAAATATCAAAGGTTGTCTCATATGCAGACATCTCAGAAGAGCTGAAAAATATAAGTTCATAGTTACTACACGTACAAGGAAATCTCATCGTAGATGCAAGAATTCATGTTTGGTGATAATATTTCCACTTAAGATGTATTGGTCGATGGTCGATTAAGTAAAACAAACATATTAATACACTTTAAACTTATCATATCACAAACAAATCTTGACCGCGCAAAAGTGCTAGTAAAAAATGTTCACACATTCTTAGAACGGATGGACTTTGTTTTAGTGCATTTGAAAACCACAATCTGGTCATTTTGTGCAAATTCACTTGTTATCAAAGATACCAGCACTACTTATACTATAGCGTAAATCGGTCACTCCCACACCTTGTCATTGAGGTCACTGATAATGGGATGCGAACTGATGACAGACCTTTTTTTAACCACCCACCTGGCTATATAAATCCCTTCCCACCCACTAGATGCCTTTGATATAAAATAGATATATAACAAGCCACAAGGACACAACAACTACTACAAGTATGAAATAAACTTACCCTGACAACCAAACTTTGGGTTTTCTTATCAGGAATCGAACATAATCCTTGTAGCACCGTAGATGGTACCTAACTTCAATAGCAACACAGTCTTTATCTCTGATGTGCCTGAGAATGGTTTCATCTGCTTTCATAACTGCTGCTTCTCTAACTCGACCTAAAAAGATATGGACAATTGTAAATATTATGAATATCATAAACCAACTAGAAGTAGACTACATATTCAATTTTCACCGGTCCACATGCGAAATAATTGGTTGAGAGATTGTACAGCCACTGTCATGTCTATACATAGTAACACCAAACTCGACAAGTGATTTCGTAAAATCTGGTTATTTATCGCCAAAGTCTGCCCCCCCCCCAAAAAAATTTTTTTTTTTGGCTACCTACCCACCCATACCTTATCACCATGAGTCGGGTTTGGGCAAACGGAAATATTTTTAACCCTGGCGTGGGAGTACTTGCGCTGCAGGGGTAAATACATAACCCTGCATGTTTGGATAGGCTACTCCCCCACCTTGTCACTGAGATCGCAGAGAAAGAGAGTCGAACCATCGACTCTATTGATGGCAGATTGATAGATAACACCTATCAGCCACCTGACCACTGTCCGAAATAAACGCCTTTTACGACAGGCTGAGGATGGACCTATTCCACAATTTTAATCACAACGATTGAACAAATAATAAAAAATTACCTTCATCTTTAGTTTCTGCAGATAATGCAAACAGGAGGCAAGACATGCCCTCGCAGGTTGACAGCTTGCATTGGGTGGATGAAGATTTAGTTGCGGCTGATCGCAAACCTTGTGACCTAGATGTGGATTGACTCTTATCACTCGTTTGCTTATTATTACCAGGCTGAAATGCAACTCTTTTAGTAGCTCGATCCATCTTTGTTCTGTCTGTAGTGCACCATCTTTTTTCCCTATAAATACAAACATACTCCTAATATTATTGCACACATACACAAAATAGGCAAATTAGAACCTGAGACTGAGAAAAATTTAGGTGGCAACAAATATCCATAATAAAAATTACTTTTCTTTTATGAAAAGTAAGACACTGCCATATGTTTGCACTTGATTTGTGAAAAGACACTTAAACAATCTGAGGTTAATAAAATAAAACCAAAGGCTAGCGTGAATGCTATCGATTTTAAAACAAACCTATCTACTCTATGAACTAACGAGACTGACTATACAATATGAATTGAATGAATGTCAACAAACATTATTATTAGGCCTATAGTATTATTTATCGTAACAACTTGCACACAGCAATGACATCAAACAAGAAATATTATATATGGACGTAAGCTCTCGTTGCATTGTACAGTCCCGAGCATTTGTGATGAGTACAGGTGTCTATAAAATGTAATCCGCCTACCACTAAAAATTTAATTTAAAATGTAAACAACAAAAAATTGTGTTTCGCAGAAAAATAAAATGGCGACTCGAGTAGTCGTACTTTCAATTTTAGTTTGATTTAGTTGATAAACTTACCCTCAAATACATTTTTATACTGTTGGCACACTTTTAGCTCGTTTCCATCAAGATTAGCCCATTCTTGATAACTTAATACAACCTTATTCCAACTCGTATCTGTAAATTTATTCAGCTTTCCACAATCTTTGTCTACGAGGTTAACAAGACAAAGTAAACACTACAGCTCAGACTGGCCTTTTGACCTGTGAACTTGAGGTCAAATTGGCGCAATATTATCTGGAGTGGTTTTGATTGGTTGTTTGGCTAATTGATATTCATCAGGTGTAAGAGTGGTTGATAAACTCCATGGCGCGAACAGAAAGTAATTCAAAAACTTGCGAGGACTCGTTTATAAAAACTGGCACATTCTAGAAGCGGGAATAAAGCTTCCCATCCTTATATTATTCACATATTACTAATGTGTGAATTACAACTAGACCCAGTGTATAGATTTTTTTGAGACGATAGCTATTGACAGACGACAGTCTATCTTATCTGGAGACCATGCACAGTAGATACCTTCGGGGTAGACTGGAACAACCAGACGTTAGAGATTGCCATTCGATTGAGACTTCGTCGAACATAACTGATTTGAATGTAACGCTGTTTATATACATTCATATTACATTATTAGATGCGTTGTGGCCCATTAAAATTTGTGATAATTTCTAGGTCCTAAATATTAGCGATGTAGCTCCTTGGTACGATATAACGAAATTACAGCACGACCTCAATCAAATCTTACTGAAATTTAATCAGGATTAAACTTAAAAAAGACAAACCCCTTTCATCACTAAATCTATTATATCTCAATCGGTTTTATCTGTTAACATAACTTATAATTTCACGAAGGCAGATTTTCATTTCCGACAAACCGAGTACAGCACGGTCGCCACTGGCACATAGTGACACGGGAAACCTATAGTGTCTACCTATGTAAGCAAGTTCTGAAAGATGCGATTTTAAGATTGTGGTCAAATCCAAATCTAGCCCTCTAGTTCAAAATTTTTGCAGCATACGTGATTTAGTAGTATATAAAAAATATAATTTTTGACAAAAAATGAAAGTATCATTTATATTTTCTTTGAGAGTTCACATAACATTATACTACTTTGTCTGTTTTACTGTTTACGGAATTTGCTTACCCTTCATGATACAATTGGTTTTGCCTCCCGAAAATGAGCCCTTTCACATTGGCGAATAACGAACAACGAGCCAGTTTGTTGTTCGGTATTGGAGAATAACGAACAACGAGCTGGTTTGAAGGTCGTTATTCACCAGATATGGAATTAGTAATATATAGTAAAGGTACTTTTATAGGGAATACGCCAGAAGTTGTTATTATTGGTTCACAAATCTCCAAAGTCTTGGGAAAAAGATTCTAAAAACATGTCTTTCTACCCGAACAACGATAGAATTTTTACTGTCAAGGGTTATTTTAGGTTGCACGGAACCCCGGTTTTATGTCACACCCAAACGACTAGTAGCTGTACCTTGCCTGCCCCCCCCCCCTTTCTTGCACAAATGACAAGTGGAAGCCGTGTCCCAAATTCATTGCAAGATGGCTGCATTTATTTCATAGCGCCATCAGTTTTGAAATATCTCCATTAATAGTTTCATATTGGCAATTTGGTATTTAAAGAAGTTAGTACCGAGGTATTAAAATAAATTTACACAATTAAAAACTATAGGTAACAGAGACGATAATTACAAATAATGTAAATAATAAGGATAAGGTTTATCATACAATTAATCATATTAATGAGTTGTCTGTCTATCGTTGATTACCAAGTATGTAGTACAACGGATAAGCAAATCTGTATAATTGGTGAAGATACCATGCAAATTATATTTTCATGTACCGTAATTATTAGCAGTAATGCGTGCAATAGTTTTTTTTATACGAGCCAATCCTACAAATGAAGCAAATTCTTCCATTGTCGAGATTTAAGAAAATAAACAGATGAAGTAAATCGGGCTCAGATATGTTGAGCACTAGTTTTATTCAGCCATGTTTTTGTACATAAGAGAGGGAGAGAACTCCAAGAGTCAAATTTATGGACTTGGATATTTATTATTACACCCCCACTGGCAAGGACTGTTCTGTAAAGATGATATATGCATTACTTGAGTGATGTGTTCTGGAGGAGATGGGTTAAGAAGTATATTATACCAACCTTTATACAGAGAAGCAAGTGGGCTACACATCGGAAGAATGTGGAGATAAGCTGTATCGTGTTAATGGCAGATAACAACTTTCCAGGAGGACATACGCCATCATGAGAGAAATAATAATTGCAGCGGTCTAGTCCTATATCGATTTTCAACTGCCAGGAAATCATTTATGTGCACGCTATTGTGTACACGAAACCCCGATTTTCCATACCAAACGAACGACTATACTGGCCCTCTGTCTTGCACCACAGACACCCCCTGAATACGTCGATAAATCCCGATGTACATTCTCGGCCAACATCGGTACTGAAGCCGGATCTCAAGGCTAGCGGGCAAACGCCTTATTCACTAAGCAACCCGGGTCATCCAAATCAAAAACAACAAGGACCAAGATACAAAATAAACTTATCAAGATGAAGCAATAAAACAATTATCTTATATGACCTATGGTCATCCAAAATTAGTTATGTTTGGCTAAATATTAATGGACATATTTCAAAACTGCTGGCACTATGAAATAATATGCAGCCATTTTGCAATGAATTTGGGACACAGCTTTCCTAGGGGGGACGGGGCAGGCAAGGTACAACCACTAGCTGTTCGGGTGTGACGTAAAACCGGGGTTCCGTGCAACCTAAAATAACGCTTGTCAGTAAAAATTCTATTGTGGTCCGGGGAAAATTTCCCTCATAGCAATGAAATGAAATGGGGTTTAACGTCCTATTGTTCTGCTCCGAGCTGGGCTAATGACGACGGGCAGTACAGTGTACTGTGAGGGAAATTTTGCCAGGACAGCGGCACCACGGTCTACTCTTATATCAAATTTAAAGCCCTAATACCACTCTTGTTGTTACTGAATAATACGTTCCAATCTTTATTCTGGTCAACAATTTGTACTATTTTACAACATTTCAATTAAAAAGTGATACAAATTTCATCTTGACACACCTAATTTAAAAAATTGGATTTGTAGAGTTATTATAATACACGTCGAGAATGGAAAATGTTGAAAACACAACACCTTAACTACTGGATAAGGTTTACTTGTCATTTAATTGATCACACTCCTAGGACATAAACTTACAGCCCACTTGAGGCACAGAAAGGTAGACCTACATGTATGGCTTTCGAGTTGATATAAATATGTCCGCAATCGATAAAAAGTAACAATCTAGTAATACCGATATTACGTACATTGCAAGTGCTTACATTGTACTTATGTGACTTATAAAGTTGCATAATTGAAGGCCCCTTGTGCCCACCGGCAGGATAAATAGATCCCACCCAGTAATGGGAAACATATGGGGGGGGGGGGATATTGTTTGTTTCTGTTAATATATATATGTATATGTATGTAAAATTATGTATGTAAGTTCGACATACCTACACCCCACTGCTGTGAAAAAAATAAAACCTCGGTATAAGAGTAGACTAGAAATATATCAAAAAACAACTAAAACACTATTTGATAATGGATAATAATAAATTACAAATACTGTCTGCTAATTGTCAAGGTCTAGGAAGCACTGAAAAAAGAAAGGATGTATTAAACTACCTAAAAAGTAAAAAATACAATATATACTGCTTGCAAGACACACATCTAACAAAGCAACTTGAACCATATGTGCAAAGTGAATGGGGTTACAATTGCATATTTAATTCGCTTAGTAGTAACTCAAGAGGAGTGGCTATATTAATAAACAATAATATAGAGTATAAAGTTAAAGGGCAATATGCAGATGATACAGGAAACATCTTAATATTAGATCTTGTAATTGAAAGCAATAAAGTAATTTTGATAAATATATATGGTCCAAACAATGACAGTCCTTTTTTTTGAAAACCTATTTAATAAAATTGAAGAATTTCAAAATGATAACATTATAATGTGTGGAGACTTTAATATGGTCATCAATCAAAGCTTAGACACAAAAGATTATTTACATGATAATAACCCAAAAGCTAAAAAGAAATTAATTGAGAAAATTGAGCTATATGGCTTAAAAGATGTCTTTAGGGAATATTACCCCAACCTTAAAAAATACACTTGGCGTAAAAAAAAATCCCCCAAAACAAGCAAGATTAGACTTCTTCCTCGTCTCCAATAGCTTAATGCCCAAGATCACAACCACCCGAATTGAAACAAAATATAGATCAGATCATTCACCAGTTCTTCTCGAAATTAAATTAAGTGATTTGCAGAAGGGTCAAGGGCTATGGAAAATAAATACATCACTATTAAAAGATAAACAGTATATAGATTTAATCAAAAACCTCATCAAAGAAATAAAAAGCCAATATGCGGTGGTATTATATAAACGAGAAAACATTGAACAAGTAGAAAACAAAAGCCTTCAATTTACAATTTCTGACTATGAGTTTTTGGATATATTACTGATGGAGATTAGACAGAAAACTGTAACATATTCTATCTATAAAAGAAACGAGCAAAAAAAAAGCGGAATCCAGTTTATTGAAAGAAATTACAAAATTAGAAAATGACAGTAATGTAGAATTTGAAAGACTAGAACAAAAACAAAATGAACTGATAGACCTTAGGAAAGTTAAAATGAGGGGTAAATTTATTAGATCTAGGGCGCTATGGATAGAAGAAGGTGAACGACCCACTAAATATTTTTGTAAAATGGAATATAGAAACTATTATAGCAAATTGATAAGTAGATTAGAGAAAGATAGTGGACAAATTATTACAACACAAAAATAATTTCTTGAAGAAACAAGAGAATTTTACCAAAAACTTTACAAAAAAGTGATTCAATAAACGATGATACGGATATGAAATTAAAAATGTCCAAAATCTCTTTTGCCAAGCTGTCAGACCACGAAGCTGAAGAGCTTGAAGGCCCAATAAAAGAGGTTGAAGCCGTTTAATTTTTAAAACACATGAAAAATGAAAGAAGTCCGGGATCTTCGGGTTTCCCAGCAGAATTCTTTAAAATGTTTTGGATAGACTTAGGGCCCTTTGTAATTCGATCTATAAACAATTGCTATGAGGAAAATGAAATGTCTATAGTACAAAAGTTAGGGATAATAACGTGCATACCCAAACTAAACAAACCAAAACACATTTTGAAAAACTTAAGGCCTTTAACATTTCTGAACCCTGTATATAAAATAGCCTCAGGCACAATAGCTAACAGGATAAAAAAAACATTTGAATAAGATAATTGATAATGACCAAACAGGTTTTATTAAGGGTAGATACATTGGCGAAAATATTCGTTTAATATATGACATCCTTGAACATACAGAAAAAAAACCAAATACCGGGGTTATTGCTAATGATAGATTTTGAAAAGGCTTTTGATAGTCTCTCCTGGAATTTCATAGATACAGCTCTTGACATTTTTGGCTTTAAGGGCTCCATCAAAAAATGGATAACGACCCTACATAATAATTCAGAATCAAGAGTTATAATAAATGGGCATCTCTCGGGTGCAATTACACTCGGGAGGGGATGTAGACAAGGCGATCCCCTGAGCCCTTATATATTTATTATATGCGCAGAGCTACTATCTATATTAATTAGAAATACAAAAAACATAAAAGGAATAACTATAGATGGTGAGGAATACCTATTAACACAATATGCGGATGATACATCATTCATGCTTGATGGTTCTCCAGAGTCATTAGCAGCAACACTAGAAACTTTAGACTATTTTGCGATTCATTCAGGCCTAAAAATAAACTATTCTAAAACAAAAGTGATTTGGATTGGTAGTAAGAAATTTTCAAAAGAAGTATACCATCATACAAGATAGAAATTGGACTGGGGAGGAACAAATTTCATTTATTAGGAGTAAATTTTTTAGTAGACATAGACGAAATGATTAAAAGCAATTATGACAGAAAAATTATGGAAATTCAAAATTTACTCAACATTTGGCAGTGCCGAAAACTTACATTAATTGGGAAAATAACGGTTATCAAAACCCTGGCATTACCAAAATTAATACACCTGCTTTGCACAATTCCCTCCCCACCCCATGTCTATCTTAAAAATCTAAACAATACTTTTTTTAAGTTTATATGGAACAAGAAACCTGATTAAATAGGCAGAGATACAGTATGTCTGCCAATAACGGAAGGTGGACTTAACATGATTAATATTTTTAACTTTACTACCTCTATAAAAATATCTTGGATAAATAAATTACTAAAATCCAATGCTTCCTGGACAAAATTGTTTGAAAGCATAGTAAAAACAACGGTTAACGAATTAATAAAATATTGAAATGGCTTTATTGGAAAAAAGTTAAAAAATATTACAAACCATTTTTGGAGAGATGTCTTACAAAACTGGTCATTGCTACAGAATATAATGAAACCCAGAAACATGGTAGACTTCAAAAGTACAAATGTCTGGCATAATAAAGATATAACAATAGACAATCAAACAATACATTATAATACATATAGCAGTAAAGGAATAAATTTTATACAAGAATTAAAAGATAAAAATAACCAATTGCTTAGTTATGAACAAATTTTTGTAAAATTTGGCATAAAAACAAACTTTTTGAAACGTGAATCACTATTGCAAGCAATCAAAAAATTCGAGAAAAATCTTAATATAGAACATACAAATGCAATCATCCAATCCCCAATATTGCCATATAAACTGAACAGCTTTCTGAAATATAAAACTAATGGTAATAGCGAAATAAAAAAAAACCTACAAAAAATACATCCTCCAAAATCTCAAAACAAATTTAAACAGAAAGGTGTCGACATAACACACAAGGAGTGGAAAAGACACTATCTGAAACCTTTTAACTGCTGTAGTGATACAAACTTACAATGGTTTCAATATAAAATTATACACAGAATCCTCACTGCAAACACCTGCCTGTATAATCATAAATGTTAAATCGTTCATTTACAAAACAAAATTTAAACAAACATCACTGGAAACCAAAGCAATTAAAAATATGCTAAAAGAAAAAGTTGAAATAAAAACATATTGCTTACAAAGGAGTAAAAATTCTGACAAATATGTAAGCCTCCTTGAGAAACTGAATAAATTACTAGTAGACTAGAATAAAGCTGACTTAATCAACAAAATCCATTAAATGGAAGTTTGTGGTAAAAGTTCACAACAAGACAGTGGAGTGTGGGTGTACATGTACATAAGAATATAAATATTATTTTTCTGCAAATTTAATAATGTATTTATATTGATATTTGTAAAGAGAATGTATCCTAGGCCCCAACCTAGGCCTTCTCTCCATTAAATAAATGCTATTTTGCTGGGATTTAAAAAAAAAAAATTGGAAAAATTCAACTACATGCCGTAACATGGTTTGAAAAGCCTTACGTAAGCACTTTCAAATGCAACTTGGATTTAAACATATTTTCGAACCCTCTGGACAAGTAAGATAGGTTATAATAGATAATTTACACAACAGGTAGGACATTTAAAGCCCCAATACTACAATACTACTCTTGTTGTAACTGAATAATATGTTCCAATCTTTATTCTGGTCAACAATTTGTACTATTTTACAATATTTCAATTAAAAAATGATACAAATTTCATCTTAACACACCTTATTTTAAAAATTGGAAAAATTCAACTACATGCCGTAACATGGTTTGAAAAGCCTTACGTAAGCACTTTCAAATGCAACTTGGATTTAAACATATTTTCGAACCCTCTGGACAAGTAAGATAGGTTGTAATGGATAATTTACACAACAGGTAGGATACTTAAACATCTTGTAGTTAGAATAAGGCTAAAAAAAAATTCTGGACCTGTCAAGCCAGCAAGAGTGTTATTGTCCCTTTAAACATCTTGTAGTTAGAATAAGGCTAAAACATTTTTCTGGGCCTGTCAAGCCAGCAAGAGTGTTATTGTCCCTTTTAACTGTCAATCGATCTTTTACGTTCACGCCATTGTTTACACGGGACCGCGGTTTTTCGTTCCATCCGAACGACTAAACAGCTGTCCTTATCAGGCCCTCAATCCCGCATCACTGACAAGGAGGACCACGCCGGAAAATCTGGATGAACTTTCCCGACATCCAGGCTTGCGAGCCAGCGTCTTACCCACTTAGGCGTTATAAGAGATTAGATAAAAAAAACAACCTGATAGTTCTAGCTATAATAGATTAAATAAACAGATAATGAAAGTCAAATTGCTCCACTCTGAACGAAGATATTCAATTTTAGGCTATCATCGAACGTCATAACCACCGTTTGTACAATAATAAACAATGTCTCGATTATCCATGTTTACGTTAAATCATCCGTCATGATTTTTTACCAAATTGGTTCATTAAAAATACTTCTAAAGAAAGAAAACTCTCAATATGTATTAAACATTCGACAGAATTAATCCATTCTCATGCCTCATTAAATGTTAGAAAGACTTTTTTATATATTTTGATCGTATTGATTCATTCTATTTGTTGATCAGAATCAAATAATTTTATACATCATGAATAAAATTTTATAAAATTAAAGATGGTATAAGGAATTAAATGCCAAACATTTTATGAAAATTGAACGGTAATTGGCATATTTTTGGACAAAAAACTTTGAAACGTCATTTGTGGAAAATCTTCTACCTCTTCGCAACTGTACAAAATTGTCAAAAGGTCAAAGATGCAGTTTTATACAAAATGGTGTCACTTCTGAGGAAACTTTTAAATTGTAATCAACCAGGGGTTCGATCGGGCAAAAGTTCCTCGTCATTTCGGTAAGGCGAAGATTCTGGTAGGGATGGAACAAAAATATAAGTCTAATGTACACACTGGTGTGCACGAAAAAGAACCGATGACAATTGGAATTTGATATAGCACCCTGAATGGCGTAGGATGTTTGATGTTAAATCCCCGTTGCATTTGATTTTATTCTAAAGAAGATTATTGAGTTTATGTAAGTTTTAATAATCATTTACCAAACACCTAACACCAATAGACATTTCAAGAAATCAGTAAGACATTGTTATACATGTATTTACATAGCGCTGCTTTCACTCAAAGTGTTCAGTAGCGCTTTACAATAATTATAACAAGTCAAATAAAATATAAAATGACAATATGAAATATTAGTCGAGTAGCGTTCTGAAGTTTATGAAGCTGGTCAAGATGTTTGACAGGAGTACCATAGAGCAAGGAGTTAAAACAATCAATACGAAATGTACAAGAGAATTAATTGTGATCTGTCGGTGATGGGAGATTTCAGGAGTGCTAAAGCGTCATCAGAGATTCCAAATACAGATTATAAACGGTTTAAAAGGATAGTATGGTCCACAGTATCAAATGCTGCGGATAAATCCAGCAAAATTGGCAAGGCACATTTCGGTTGTCCAGACACAGTTGAATATCGTTGTGCAATCGAACCAAAGCAGTCTCTGTGAAAAGGTAATCATGAAAATTTAAAAAAAATTGACAGGTGTCAGAGAAACATTGTTCTAATAAGAACATATTATATTTCTAGATCAATAGATGATAAGATGGAAGTAGATGTATAGGTTAGTATTTCTTGATTTGTGTTCTAATCATATCTTCATTATTCATTTCCTGCCAGTTAAACAGGCTTTACCTCAAGTCAGTTGGCTTTTATCCTTTAAAAATGAGAATATGCTCAAAATTGTAATTTTACTGGTATATGGAAGACAAGTAAAGACAAGGGCTTTATTATTTTTAAATCTGAAAACCTTAATCTCCCAATTCTGCAATAAATCATGGACAGAGCAATATTATCTTACTTACACACTTGCATTCCTTTATAGATCAAGTCTTAGTTATGAAATGACACTTAGTAAAACACATAGTATTTTTTTTTATTGTATCCCTGTGCCAGAATATTTACACTACATGCGCCGCATAATTTCAATAAATCATTGTATTAAATTTTATTGACAGTATTTTTTTAACATTAAAATACTCCAATATATCATTTGACCTAATCTATCTTTCCCTATATCAAGGAATATTATATTTTTTCTAAATATGTAAGCTTGACCTTACAATGATTTAAATTACATGTTTCTGATAGAAATCTATTTGATGGGTTTATCACCTCTATTCGAGCCTCTTTTCGTGAAGTAGTATAATATTGCAAAAAAAGCAATATATTGTGTATTTTTAAAGCAATAATTAAAATTTCAAATATCGTCCAGCACTACAAAAAAAAATCCCATATAGTGTGGCAGCCCATACCTTCTAACTCAAACGAAGGAGATACCGATGTTCACCTTGATAGCAAAAGTGCGGGTATTTCCTTAAAAATAAAACTAAACGACTGTCAGCCTATATCAGGGGCCTGATCGCAGTAGCCCCCTTAAACTGACCCCTAAAACATGTCTTGATCCAACATTAGAGGTACCGAGTGAAACCAATTTATACATGATGAATGAGGTGTTTTAGTTATAGAAACAGTAATGACAGACAATATTCGGGGTAACATCCCCCTGACAGACATGCCCTAAGGGGGGGGGGGGCTCTATGGGCCTAGATCCAATATTGGAGATACCAACTAAAATTTGACAGATTAAGGATCATTTAATTGTTAATCATCTAAACGACAGACATTGTAAACAGTGCTTGCCCCTTGACATACGCCCTCTATTGAGGAATGTTTATGTGGGTGCCAGATTCAATGTTTGAGATACCACACCAAATTGATTTCTATATTACCTTAGTGTAATCTGAATAGGTTACAGTAGTTGACAGACATTTTAAATAGTGCTTACCCCCTGACAGACGTCCCCATAGTAAGCCATATTTATGTCTTTAGTTCCCCTTTAGTGATCTAGACGTCATCTGCATGTTTTCTTGTGTATGAACCCAAAATCAAATTTCGCTGTAAAATGCCGGTATGACTATACATGTCAAATAAATAATCATGTTTTTTTTTTAGGATAGGGCGTTTGTAAATATTTTTATATATAAGCTAGTGGTAGATACAGCGACCTGGGGGAAAATCCGAAACAAATGATATTTGCTTTTTTTTAAGGAGGTATGTACCAACTGAAAAAAAATCAACGGCAATCTACCTTGGGCAATTTTTTATGGATGATTTAGTTTTGGTATTTGAACTCAAAAGGTAATATAGAAATCAATTTGGCGTGGTATCTCTAACATGAGTCTGGCTCCAACATAAATATTCCTCACTATAAGGGCGTCTGTCAAGGGAGGGGGCAAGCACTGTTTAAAATGTCTGTCGTTCATAGTAGATGATTTACCATTAAATGGTCCTTAATCTGACACATTTTAGTTGGTATCTCCAATATTGGATCTAGGCCCATAGAGACGCCACTTCAGGGCATGTCTGTCAGGGGGGTGTTACGCCCAATTATGTCTGTCATTACCGTTTCCATAATTAAAACACCTCATTCATCATGTATCAATTGGTTTCACTCGGTATTCTAATGTTGGATCCAGACATGTTTTAGGGGTCAGTTTATGGGGCTATTGAGGTCAGGCTCCTGACAGACGTCCAGTTTTATTGTACACGGACAGACCTCTAAATAACGCTATAGCTGAACATTGGTTGGAGTTCGAAGGTCTGGGCTGCCGGTCTAATAGCATATTGCTTTTGTTCTCTCTTTTTTTATCTATTTGAAATATGATTTGACTACCAAAACTTCAGAAGTGATTAGTAGTGTTACTAATTATTCAACATAATAATACTATTCAAAAAAAGTAGGGGATATTTTATTTTGGGGGCATAATACTAAAATATGCAAATGACTCCGTAAAAAGTCACTATACAACCTAACAGAAGAAACATTTCCAGTTACATGTGACGCCCAAACGCACCAATAGCTACCGCATGGAATGCATGTGATGCTTGGGATCATCATGGGGGTCCAACCAAAGATTTGCACGACTCTGACTTTGAATGTTACAGTCATTGTGGCATTGAATTCCAGGGTGGAAACATCAGTTTAATTGTTTTAGTGACCAGAAAACAAATTTTGATATGCGTCGGCTTACCCAAAATGAAAGGTTACGTGCCCTTGGCATGCTACAGATCGGCACAACACAGACGATTGTGGCACGGACGATGAATGTTTCTCAGTCTGTCATAAGCAGGCTATGGTCCAGATACCGTGATACACAATATGTACAGAACAGACCACGGTCAGGTCGACCAAGGGCGACAACTCAAGCCCAGGATCGAATTATCCGTACCTTGGCCTTGAGAGATCGTGTCATCACAGCAAATCAGATCAGCGCTCGTCTTCAAACAGACACTGGTGTGAGAGTGAATGGCCAGACCATTCGGAATCGACTGCATAGGGGTCACCTTCGCGCCCGACGTCTTCGCGTGATCCCTTGTTTGAGAGATCATCACATTTATGCAAGACGTCGTTGGTGAAGGGATCGTCAACACTGGGATAGTCGACGCTGGAGCAATGTGATGTTTTCAGATGAGTCAAGGTTCACTGATGATTTTTTGGACAGACGTAGGAGGGTGTGGCGTCGTCGATACGAGCGCTTCCAAGACGTTAACCTGATCGATTTGGGGGTGGTTCCGTTATGGTGTGGGGAGGCATCACTGTTGCTGGAAGAACGGCTTTACATGTTGTTGCAGGGCGTGTTACAGGCCAGTGCTACCGGGACAACATCTTGGCAGTCCATGTTTTGCCGTTCGCACGACGTCATGGCCGCCGTTTCATCTTCCAGGATGACAACGCAAGATGTCAAAGGGCCAGGATCGTTACAGGATACCTCCAACAACAGAACATCACCCCATTACCTTGGCCAGCACTGAGTCCCGACCTCTTCCCCATCGAACATGTCTGGGACATGCTTGGACAGAGGTTACGTCAACGTCAACAACGTCCTGCAAATGTCCAAGAACTTGCTGCTGCATTGCAAAAGGAATGGGACAATTTGGACCAAAATGACCTTAGTAGTCTCATTAGAAGTATGCCACGTCGGATCAATGCTTGTTTGGCAAACAGAGGAGGATTTACCCGTTACTGACTTTGTTGTGATGCTGTGGTAACTTGCTGTTTGACCCCGGGTAACTTAGTCTAAACGATCATTTGGGATAAATCGATGAATGTGAACTTCATTTCATTTTGTCATTTGTTTCTTCGTCAGTTTCATAAGGTGACTTTAATAACACTTAAAAATCAAATATCCCCTACTTTTTTTGAATAGTATATTTAAGATTTTACTTCAGGCGTGAAACGTGACCCATTAAATCATTTTGTTATTTGGGTATTTTTTCCTACCACAATAATTGTATAATTTATTAAATAAACAGAAGAGTAAAGCACCCTTCTTAGGCTACTTTTCTTGATCAGATAAGATTTAAGAATTTTTATTCTAATATTTACAATATCTATGGTGATATGCATTGCACATTTAACAACAAACGTTTATAGTTATAGCAATATTTACTTTTGGGAATTAAAGCCTAGTCCTATTATCGAGAGCATTCCCATATGTTTACATTAGAAACCAGCTGACCTACTTACTTTCACCACCACCGGAAATTACAACAGAATGGCCATAACGTCAATAAAAAGCCTCATTTTTTTTTGGTTTTAAGCGCACGGATTGACTTTTTTGTGGTTCCTTTAAATTACAACAGGAATAAGGTTATATGATTATGTATAAGGTATAAAAAAAATATTTATCCCATGATTTATAGAGTTTCCATAGGTACCAATGCAGCGAGGTAGAATCAATATAAACTAATGATATATCAATAAATATAAATCAATGAGTTGCAGACGATTACACAAATAATATTTATTTTTAATTCTCTCTAATTTGAATTCTTTACTTTGCCGATATTACATCTATGATATAAAAAAAACGTTATGCACTTGTGTGTTGAAAGATTCTTTTATCACCACGAACTTAACTTGTCCTCGCATGTTTTGTTTAAAGGTTAAACTAATTCATTTCAATTGATTATTCTATATACATGTATTAACTCAATGTCAATGCGTAATATTAACGGTTTCATTAAATATTGCTGATTAATCATGATAAAGTTAATGGACTCTGAACCGGTCTTTTATCCTTTTCAATTTTTATTTATAATATTCCTACTGTTGATTTTGAATATTGGCAAGGTATTACAGACTGTTTTGTTAGATGGTATAAACAGTATTTTATTCAACAGAATATAAATATTTACAATTTATCATTTTGAAAAGTATAAGTGGGTAGGGTGCAGTACCAAGTAAAAATACTTATATAATGTTCCTCCAAAGTGTTATAGAGGGTTGAAAAACAATACCACTTAGATCAATAATCATAGCTTTGAGAGCATCGACCTTAAGATTTCGACATTTTCCAAAAGAAAAAAAATACCTGGCCCCGAGTTCACAAAGCATTCTGAGACTTAAGTTGGGGTTTACAGCAAAATTGTTCCCCCCTTTATTGAACGTTTGTTATTTTAATATATTAAATACACCAATAAGATTCTATGTGCAAAGTTGTGTGTTTCTGGATCAAAGATATTTCTCATAAAGAGTGATTGAAAGTTGAGTAAATTCTCAACCTAAGTCTGAGAATGCTTTGTGAACTTGGGGCCAGATTTTTAAATTGCAATTTATTGAATAGGCTACATTATTAGTGTTTATAGTATTATACAAGATTTAGTATACCTGCGTTTAAGAAAGTATGTTGTTATGTAGTAGATTGCAAAAGGTTTTGCATTTTTTTCCGCAATAAACATTTACGGCTTTGGCATTAAATGGCCCTTTCAGTGCTAGTACACCACATAGCGGTGTTTAAAATGTTGCCTAATACGCGCATACACCGCATTGCGGTGTATGCAGTGTTTCACTTATCAGTGTTCGCGGCTATTTAATTTGCAAAGGGAAATAATCGATTCGATTTAAAGAGTTATTTCTCACAACTCTTCGGCATTAGAGACGTTAATGGCTTTCTTATGTTTATTTCTGTTTAAAAATAAAAATCGCGAATTTAGAATGGAGGATAAACAAATACCCCGTAAACGTGTGACGTTTATAACTCAGTTATTTTTCAATATATTTTCACCAAATCTACCTAAAATATACACAATATTTGTTTCTTCATGTTCGATACAACACCATATCCAATCTGTTTCATAATTCTGTTACTAATTACGTGGAGATTAGATTAGAATACATAAATTCTGAAAATCCAAGATGGCCGCCAAGTCACATGACCAAAGCACGTAATATTTGTTTGCAATGTGGTCCACTAGAATGTTTTTCATAAAATATAATACTAAAATTCCCTTCGATTATTAATATATATCATTTATTACCTGCGGTGTGCTATATGCATATTTTGCTTGCCCACATTGTGATTTTTAATGATATTTGATTTTACGCTTTTTTTTTTAGGAAAATCTTTATAACTCTAAAATATACACAATATTGGCCTCTTCATATTCTATACAACAAAATTTCACATCTGTCACATGATTCTGTTAAATACTTAGTGAAAATTGGATAAGAGTACCTAAATTCTGAAAATTCAAGATGGCCGCCATGTCACGTGACGTGACCACGTAGTATTTATTTAAAAATTATGTCCACTTTTCTCTGTAAGAATGTTTTTTCATTGAATTTGATAATAAAATTCCCTTTGATTAAAGATACTCATCATGTTTTACATGTGGAATGCAGCTGGCATGTTTTGCATAATTAAGCTCTAGCAATATACCGTACGACAAGCTTAGCAGCGAAAGGGTTAATGAGCCAGGATATAATAATTACTAATGGCTAAAATAATATAACGAGGCAGTGCTACGAATAATTTCGTGAATTTATCATGACTAAACCATTAACATTTATGTTAGTTATTCATTTATTTAGTCTTCCATCAGTGACGTTCGACAATGTTGTCATCATTGCATTTAGGAATCGCATAGCGGACCGTTCTGTCCTATTCTTTTTAATAAGTAAAATATTTTAAAAACAATCAAATCCATCATCCATTTTAAAAGTCAAATGCCAGATTTCACCTGGTATCCTTTGAAAGATAATTTGTGAAAGCAATTAATCAAATTATGACGGAATTGAAAAGGTCACAAATTATCTTTCGTCACTTATTAAATGATTCGGCTGCGTTCCAACAAGAAATCTGCGACAGTCAGTGACTAAATTCATAAGCCAGCCTCCTTTAACCTCTGGTGACCTTTGGACTTCGATAACTCCTGAACGCTCTCTCGCCTGACTGATCACCAACCATTTTCGGATTCCCGAGGAAAAATACTTCTAGAAAAGTCAACTCCCGCTATTTGCCCACTTCTCGGATAATACCCCCCCCCCCCTTTCTCCCTCTGGTCTACATGTGTGGTTAAGAATCGTCGCCCTTTCAACGCATGAAATCTAACGGCTTTTTTGTCTCTGAACAACACTCGGGACCGGCGCCAGCTATCGGTTGTTGTGGGAGGAGGAGGGCAAAGCTCGGGCAAAGTCCAAGGTTAAGGAGGGAAAAGGCCCAAGCTTCAACTAGGGGAATTTTTGAAAAATTGACTGCCGGAAATGATGGTAGTTTTTCAGCCACTGGTCGTCGAGATAAATAGAGCTCACCAGATACCGCCTGACGACAAATCACTAGTGTATCCGACCAGAGAGGAAAGTGTCAAAAGAATGGAGTGAGTGAATCCAGGTGAATGAGGATCGAAACATATCACAAATATGCCACTGATGCAACTCTCGGGTTTTTCTACCAGGCCGTCACCAGGGCGTTTCTGGTCTCAAGCTTCGAATTAGTCATTTTTTTGTCATCAGTACTTTCGGGCAAGGGATGCAATTGATTAATTAGTCAGCGAAAAACATTGCTGGTTGTTGATAAATAACACAAGGCGACTCTACCACTTTAAATTATGAAATCAATCGGTTATTGCGGCCCAATGGCCCCTCGCCTATAAGGACATGGGATAGAAGCCCCCAAATCAAGAATTGCTTCCGCCGGCCCTGTTGGCGATTGTAAAAGATGTGATTACCCCCTTAATGAGTAATACATGTTACTTAATTGCATGTGCATACATACGTGACGCTGAAACCAGAACCTCTAGTGGGAACAAAGAGTATTTAAAAAATAATGTTATCTATCCCAGATCCGTTATAAATTGATGTCACATTTTCCCCCGGGTAAATACACTGGTTTGGATTTAATCAAAATTATGCAAATATTAATTGATATCGATGTTTCTTTTATGCGTATTCATGACAACCAACTAAACATTCCAGTTCAGACCCATATAAATACATTTGTATATCGCATTGTCACTTGGAAACCTTTAAGCTGGGAGTGTTTCGTAGTACTAATAAGATGATTTAAGGATAAGGGGACCACCAATATAATTTCGTGATACGTTGAAATATTCTATTTGGAAAGATGAAGTTGGTTATAACTTTCTGTGTCCTGTTTTTGTACCAAACTGTTTGTAAGTACCAGACTAAACAAACTTTATTTTATTCGAACCATGGTCCACACCGTGATATAGCATTGATAATTATTAGTAGTATACTTATGGTAAAACAAACCACAGTTCTTGCGTTTGCGAAAGAGAAGACGGCGTCGTAAATAATGCATTTATTTTAGGGATCTTTTGATGTACACCGTTGTGTTTCAGTATAGATAAAGATTGACAAAGTATAAAAGGTATATCTTAAAGATTATGGTTTTTTTTTACTCTATATTTACGGGGTTTGGTATATATTATACTCTGGGGAATAATTTGTATTCCTAAAGAGAGTAGTGGGTTATATTATAACCTTATACCCAAAAATAAATTGGACGTGGCAAAATTTGTTCGTAAATTAGCGAGATAAATCGAAGGTAAAATTTGATCAAATCTTTGGATAAAATGCCTCATATAAACAACATACTGACAAAATCCTATTTTTGTCTCGATATAATAATTTTTTTTTTCTTACGGGCAACGTGAAGTTGGCAGGTTATTCGGGATTCGAATAACGAAAACCTAGCCATCTCGTTGTTTGGGATTCCGGTTTCGGGATTCGCCACTAAAACAGACCGACTGTATGTAAAGCGAAAGGAGTACTGACTGACCCGTGCACTCTAACAAACCCGTCGGCACCATATTCGTTTCAAAAACAGTCGTCCCCGTGCTAGTCGATCATGCCATAATTTTATTCCAATAATTTGCTTGTGCGTAGGGGTCTGTATCAATGATAGAAATTCGGAGAAAACCAAACGAGGTTTAGCAGGCTACCATGCCACTTGACTCAATAACAGACCTTGAGATCTAAAGTGTACCCGTAAGACCAATATAACTTCCGCCCCTTCGCTAAATCACATAAGGTCGCAAACAGCAAGAATTATGTATCTTTGGCTATAGGTAGAGCGTATAAAAAGGTCGTAAGTGACTTTTCCGAGTTACCACACCTGATAACTGAAAACTTTATATTGCATTTCTAACTATCCCAAATCATAACATAGTGTACGAAATATTAGAGAAAAAAAACAACAAATAAACAATTTTACAGGACCATTTTCAAACCTTTAAACTCGATTTTCTCGAAAAGTGAAAAATGTCACTTACGACCTTTTCCCTCTCAGTCCTAGAAATGTAAAGTTAAAATGGACAGAATTAAAAAAAAAACATTATATTATTTTCGTAACGATTCTAAAAACAACTTTTTTATTGTACATTCTCATGATTTATTTGTATAACCAATTCTAAATTTTATGATAACATGACGTGCATTTTGCGTTTCAGCATTAGATGCATTTACTATAGCTGGTGAAACAAATTTACGTACTCAACTGTTGAATGGTAGCTATAATGCGAATGTTCGCCCAGAAGAGATGCTGACTGTACAAATAAGTTTTAATTTGATGACTGTAAATGAATTGGTAAGAAATCAATACAGTTAAATGGGGATGGGACAAGAGGGTTCTCTGGGGTTTTTTAATTTTGTATCAGAACAATGATTATAACCGTTCTTCGGTTTTAAAATTATGTACTTGAAAGGTGGCTCCGTGTAATTATTCTATGCTAGGTTTCATTCCGGGTAATTAGAAGGGTGTCTCTGGTTGGTCATCATTAAAGTGCTGGTCGTTTTGCTAGAAAAGTTCAAAAATAGATAATGCAAAATGAATACATTTAAACTTTCATTCAAATTACTCTATTCTGGGCGTAATTATCACTGTTATAGACTTAGAATAGATTCGACATTTTGAAATTAAATCATTGATTAATGACTACGGTGTTTGAATTAGTTTCCATTCCCGCCTTCCCATGGACTAGAGGGTTGATTAAAGGATGGCCAGGTGAATAAATGTCACTGTTATTCGACACTTAGCCTAGATTCGCCATTTTTATATAAAATCATTAAATTACACCTGTTTTTAATCCGTTTAAATCTCCGCCTTTCGATGGTTTAGAGGGTTGGGTTGAGTATAGGATGGCCATGTGAATAAATGTCTAAATAATAGTTTATATAACATTTGAAGCCAAAATAAATAACCGCAAATGGCAGATTTAGCTCTTACATAATGTATCTTTAACCAAGTAGTGTTTTTTACGTGTATGTATTTACTCTCCTTATATTTTATATTTTATTATTGCTTTATAAAGACTAAAGAAGCCTAGTGGTAAAAAAAACCATCCTCGTTAATAAGCAGTTCACAATACATATTCCATAGAATTGTGACCTGTGTACTTATCCCACGTTACAAAATAATGTTGTTGTGTGTGTGTGTGTGTGTGTGTGTGTGTGTGTGTGTGTGTGTGTGTGTGTGTGTGTGTGTGTGTGTGAGAGAGAGGGAGAGGGAGAGAGCGAGAGAGAGATAGGGGGAGAGAGAGGAGGGGTCGGGACTAACATATGTTTTAATTTTATTTCAATAATCCACTTGCGCGTAGGGTTCTTTAGCAGTGGGAGAATACCCACGAGGCTGGACAGGCGACCCTACTCCTTGTCACATACAACCGGAGATTCGAAACCACGCCAGTTTACCCAATGTCACGATACAGCACGCTCGTGCTAACCATTCGCCAATCCAACCCCCCATATAATGTTGCGTTCTTAATTTTGTTACAGAATATTAAAGATCAGTCATTTGAAGTAAGTGGTTGGATGACCATGGTGAGTATATAAAACAGTTTTAGGTTTAAATTTATCTTCGTTACAAATAAAATGCCACAAATGGATAAAATAAAAACTATCAACGATTTCTAATTACAAGATGATAACTACAAGATACTAACTACTATTTACGAAATACTAAGAGGGAGATATTAGCTCCTTTAAAATTGTTTTTGTTATTCTTAGTGCTTACTACTGATAACTACTGATAACGCAGACAAAATGTGTTATTTTCATTTATATTATCTCAACGCACGCCCGGGGGTATTTCCTTTGGGAGGAAACCGGAGTAGGCTACCCGGATTAAAACCACTTTATTATTAGTGGTCCCCGAGCGGTCTATCAGTTGCGTTTCTCGAAGTGATTTGAGTCTATAAATAGCCATGGCAGGTGAAATTCTCTACAAATATATTAACTATTACGGCCATAAAAAAAAATATTGTTGATGATTTTGAATAGCAGTAAAAATTTAGCTTCTTAATTTGTTATTAGGGCCTACCACAGCTTTAGAAATTACGTTCATTAAGAGCGGCATCTTTTGGTTTAGTACTAGCACATCGATATGCAGCATTTTGTGCTGGATTTATAACGCCAACCCTTTGCCGAAAACCGTTTAAGCGCGAAAAAGGCTACAGTGTTTAATAATTTTTTTTCAAATTTCGTGTGAAGGTTTTGGGTTTCCTTTCAAAATCTCTTTGACCCTAATTGTGAGATGCTACATCCTAATTAGGAGTTACTCTCACGATTAGGAACTGACTAGGAGTTACTATCTCATGATTAAGAGTTAATATCTCCTAATTAGCACATAATATATCCTAGTTAGGACTTATTGGATGTAAACACTATTAGTACTAAGTCCCAAGTTTGTCCACCATTCAAGAGTCCTAGTAGAATGCAAGCTTTAAATTTGTCTACCGACAAAATATATCAAATATATTTTTTATTTAAATGTTCAGTTATGGAATGACAGTCGATTGAGTTGGAAAGAGGATGACTATGGCGGAGTTAAGTATATATTTGCATCACAATCAGAAGTTTGGAGACCGGTACTAGTTATAAGTAACGCGTGAGTGGTAAAGTTTTATTTTGATTTTTAGGCCTCGGGAGCCGCTGTTGCTGTAGGAGTAAAACACTGGGTCGCTCACCTGGGGGTCCGTGTTCCACCTTAGCCTTGCTCGAGAAGTTCCTCGGTTTGTCCCGCGTAATTTTCTTTTGTCTGTGGTGCAGAACGGGGCCTGACAAGAAAATTCTTCAAGTCGTTTGGATAAAACAAAAACTTAAGGTCCCGTGTACACATACGCGTGTATGTAAAACAACCCTGCCAGTTGGAATTCCAAAGAAGCATAGGTCGAAGCGAAGCTATCTTGACAAAATGACCTCGTGGGACCATCCTCTACAAAAAAAATCCAAAGTTCTCTGATTTTCGGACCGGGGTTACGGTCCAATTGCATAAATTCAAACTATGAAGCCCAGTCAAATAATAGGTGGTGTTAACATACATGTATATTACACAACATTCAACCGTCAGCTAATAATGATCTGTGGAATATGACTGAAGATAAAATAATGATAAAATTTAATAATTCTTATTCCGAGGCAGTGTGTATAAATTATCGCAATTCAAATTGCCATCTGTTTAATGTACCGTTCTAATTAAATTATGTTTGTTAGCCTTTTTGGATGGTGGATCACCCTGAGCTTTCTTTGACAATTTCGCAGTGGCTGCCAACAGTCCATTATTACCCCACAATATCCTCTGGTGCGCTGGTTGTGTTCCCAACTATAAATTTGACAATTTTCATAATTATGTCAAAGTTTGTATTTATATTTACTTACTTTATAACCTCCCTTCAAAATTGTCATTTTAATTACTATACACAAATTAATATTATCTTTTAAAAGATTCAGTAAAGAGCTTGTTCATTCTATTCTGATTTTTTAAGTAGACCGAGGCATTTGTCATCTAAGCTTCAACTACAGGGATACTTGCAAACTAAACTTATTAAAACCTTTAAAAAGTTTTATGGCCGTTATATTGACTTGATTGTTAAATATAACATGTCTCTTTCGACTATTATTCTAGACATATTTAATTGACGGGTACACTATATCCCTGATAATATAGGTCTGCTACGTTGTTAACACTGATCGTCACGTGCATTTTGCATACCGATAGTTCATTGACCAATCACGCTATTTTACCGAGATTTTGCCTAATAGATTGGATGCAGCTATGGCGGGTGTGGCATGCCAGCAGGGTAAGCTTACTCTTTCGGACACCTGTTACCACTGTTTTTCGTGTATTTGTACACGGTGAACAGTCCATATGCTGATTACACTATTTTTCCAGATTACACTATTTTGCCTATACCGTTTTTTTAGGACTTCGAATTTTGTCTAATGGTTTGAATTGTGCGTACTTGGTTTTATTTTATTTATTGACAACCATAAAGCTTTCTTGTTTATTTTTTGACCAGACAGCACGTGCTTTCAAATGTCCCCCTTGTTCAAGTTTGTTTTAGTTTCCATTATGGATACAGGGGCGGATTGGGGCGGGCCCCTCTTACTGACCGCGGAGCCCGGACGGGGGGGGGGGCGGTGGCTCTCCCCCGGGATACTTTTGAAAAATGAACCCCAAGGTGGCATATCTTATTTAAGTGGTCTAACACAGTCCAATTAAGACGGATCCATGACTCGAATTCCAATAAATCGTTTACAGTCCACGAAGATCGGACCGTTGGGAGAAAGGTTTTAAAAATTAACTGCCGCAAACGCGTTGTCCTGATATTCCAGCCTGTGAATACAGCAACTTATTTGGTCCAATATAGCCTACCTGGCTGACCCGAATTATGGTCGAGGGGTATGGGGGCCTCACCGCCCCTGGAAATTTTGAAAATTGAACCACAAAAAACGCCCGTGTAAGCATCTCCAAAAATACCCAATGGCTTTGTAACCGAACCATTAGACAAAATTCGAAAACTTTAAAAAAAAAAAACTGTAAAGGCAAAATAGTGTAATCAGCAAATGGACTGTTCACTACTGTGAATTCCAACCATCCAATCAGCTGCATTCACAAATAATAATCGACGTTTAGTATAATTTCGTGGTATTCAATTGAAAAAGAGAAATTAGTGTTTTATTAGCGCTAGATGACAGTTAGGGAGCAAAACTAGAAATGCCCGAAAAAATTTCAGGTTTATAGACAGCGGCACCGGTTTTCTTTAAGAGGCGAATAAGCGGAACTGACCTTGTATGCCCCCCTCCTCCCCCTAGAAAATTTTGGCATATTTGACGGCCGCAGACGCATTTTACTGCTATTCCAGCCCGTAAAATTAGTGTTTTATTAGATTTCGGGCATTTGGCAGGGAGCGGACATGCACCGTACGGGACACAATTAATTTTTGAGACCATTCCCGCCATCCGAATTCTGTAATTTCATATCTGAAAATAACGAGTTAATAAACTCAGGAAAGCGTCTCGCACTCATATTCAGCCAGCAGACCAGCTATTATCAATTTTGCTGAGGCCTTAAAATTGAATTGGCGTATCCCCACAAACAGGGTGCCGGTCACTAAAAATAATTAGTTAATTTGTGGGCGACAGTGACGGGGGAATCCGATGAAATTTTCGGACGAAATTCCGAATCCTCATTGCAAGATTCCGAATTCCGGCCCACACTCAGCAGTCAGCACAGCCGGGGATGACTTGGCGGCCCGTTAAAGCCACCGGCTACATACAACATGATCATCATCGCTCCATGGCCGGTCCAATACCCCCCCCCACCCTCCCCATATTATGTTCAGCCGAAAAAAGGTTTTATTTAGACGAATTGAATTTTTTTTTCAATTTTTTGTCCCACCGGCCCTTGTTGGTAACGTTAACTACTATATGTACATACAGTATCACAGGATAATGTTTCATAGAAGTCGGTACATATTGGAAACAATTGACAATTCTTGCAAAGTAATTAAAATTCGTCTTCGAATCTACTAAGCAATATAAAGGCATAAATCTGAGGAGATAAATGATCAAAAAATCGGGTGCGGAAAACGTAAATCCAGCTAGTTTGTTGTAACGTCTTGTCACGTATTTGTCATCGCGTAGTGGCCCAAGGTAACTAGTTGGTCCGAGGGCCCAGAGTTAACCAGCCCGCCCCTGTCTGAGTCGGAGAACATATTAAATTATGTACAATCCCCAAGCGTTGCTGCTACGTCTCATCACAACTTCTACCCTGAGCGAATATCGTTGCATTAATATTTATGCATTTTATTATTTATTTATTACCCCCCCCCCCCCCCCGTTTAGTTCTTTTACGAAATTTTTTTTATATCTTTTAGGGTTCAAAAATTTGAAATTATTGAAGATGATTATACTCCGCTAAGGATCAATAACAGTGGAACGGTAACTTGGGAGCCTCCTGGTATATATAAAGTCAGCTGTACAGCGGACATTACCTATTATCCCTTCGATACGCAAACTTGCCATTTAACTATCCAGAGTTGGGGATACTCTTTACTTGAACTGAACGTATCTGTTTTAAATACGGGAATCAGTCTTCTGGAATTCCAAGAAAATGGCGAATGGGATTTAATTGACAGTGTGACCAAAGTGGACCAGAGCACGGATGCTAAAAATGATGAGTATGGACAACTTCTGTTCTGCTTCCAATTACGCAGAAAAACTCAATATTATTGGTTAAATATGCTACTGCCTGTCATTGTAAATTCGCTATTAACAGCGCTGGTTTTCGCCCTTCCGGCTGAGTCTGGAGAAAAAATGGGCTATTCATTGACTACGCTTCTTTCGTTTGTTGTACTGTTAACATATATATCAGAAAACATACCATCAACGTCAACCAGTACCTCTATTGTGGGTATGTACTCTCTCTCTCTCTCTCTCTCTCTCTCTCTCTCAGAAGGGGTATTATATAAGTTATATCGGGCAATAGTTGTGTACCAAGTTGTGTCCACCGTCGGGTGAATCAGTATACACTTCTGTATTTAGTCTACGTATTACACCATTTTTTGTATGTATAATAATGGTCACCGCGGGAGGCATAAACTCCAGCTACACACACAGTGTCGGTCTGTGGGATTTACTTAAGGGACCTCCAGAAAGTGACCCGGGAAAGACTGACACTATAGTATCATATTCGTAAACCTTTCTTACACACACTCTATAGTCTTAACATCCGTAACCATCCTCGGCTTTGATCAATAATTAGAGAGGTTTCGCAACTTTACATTTACAATTACATTTACACTTAGGTGGGTAAACGTCGTCAGTTTTTGTTACGTATGCCGCGAAGCGCAGGTCATAAAAGTGTTCCCGACGGATAGCAGCCTCAATAAATGTAAGTTAGAACACTTAGCTAGACCTTGTTTAATTTCTATAATTCAATCTCTAATTATTCTCTAAATCGTAGTTTTCACATACTAAATCCACGGAGAAGACCCTCTCCTTCGTGTAGACAATATGAGAAGAGGCTGAAACAAAACATGCGCGTGCTTTACTAAACTTATCTTTAACAATATATCCGTGATGAAGGCCTATCGATCGTGGACCATGTGTGAATTTAGCGCAACGTCAAATGTACATTTTTCATTTACACTTATCTAAATGTAAATTTAAAAGTATAACTGTTAAGTTGCGAAACCTCTCTATTATTGTGTTTGAAACACACTTTATCTTCTTCTAGTCGATGGGGTGGGGGGTTGGGAGGGGCATGATGAGTGGAATAGAATAGGGCCAATCTTCATCTAAATCACACTACACAATTTTAATGATATACTAGTATGTCAATCCACGAATTCAAAACGACATGATTGTGTAACAGATTAATGAATCCAACCTGATCGTAATTAAGATAATACCAAGGCGACGAAGGATCATTGGTCTGTAGTTCTGACAGGCATCGTTCGTCGACATCGAAAACACGAATTATTGGTCAATTTAAATCAACATTGATGATGTGAACTTACCGGGAAAAGATGGGCTTCTGATATCCGATATTTAAGATAAAATATTTTTTTAACATGGGTACACGAATCGTGTACCATAATGCGCTTCAGCCCCAGTTGTATTGAGAGACTCGGGGGACGAGGCTAGACACATTGCACCAAGTCATTGCTTGCTTATTTCGCCAAACATAACTGATTTGAAATTGGAGTAACAACGGAAACAATTGAATGTAAATCAGTTTATATACATTCATATTACAGTATTAATATGCGTTGCGAACCACTTTTGTGAATTTCTAGGTCCCAAATGTTAACGTTTTAGTTCCTTTAACATGGATTCAGCATTATGATTACGATCTAGCATGATTTTATCTATTTCCCCGAGTGTGCAAAAACTATAAATCCATTTCTAAAATATTGTACTATCTAAAAGCATAAAGAATATGATACAAAAACAAGTAGGCTTATATTAATTTTCTTCCTTGTGGTTAGGGTGTAATAGTCTGTACAATTTCAAATAATACATTGCTTCCCTTATCGAAATAAATCACATAAAAGTATACTAGTTGTGTAAGACTGAAATTAATACTTCGCATGTTATTTTTTTCTTTTTCAGTTGTGTATTTCTCTGTGGTTTTGATATTGGGTGCCATGGCAGTAATATTTAGTACCATGGTGCTTGGTTTTTATTTTAGAGAGAACGACGAACCCGTTCCTTTTTGTCTCAGGTTCCTATTCAGGAACATCCTGGGTCGCCTCGTCTGCTATAAGAAATGTACAGAAAGAAGTAACGTTGTCCCATATGGACTCTCTGAAAAGCCGCCGACTGACGAACAGCCCGTTGGATCCACCATAAAACGAGATATGTATCTACAGAGGGAGCAGTCTCAGCTTAAACTGAATAGTTCATCATTGATAGAGCCAGAAGCTGACTTTGATTGGAAGGATATCTCTAAAGTCTTTGACACATTTATGCTAAGATTATATATATTGATCATTACTACTACAACTGTAGGATTTATGGCTGCAGGGTCTCTGGGTGGGTAATATATTTCAAGTTTTAAAAGGAATTTGTTAGTCCATGATACACCAATATTTGAAGGAAGCCTAAAACTTTTTTTTTTCATCATTTGCACATTGCACGTGACGAGTATCCTGCTAAGCATGTATACTAATAGCATGTTGTTGTACTGATAAAGTTCGTGTACTATTTCCCAAATATGAATATCAGTCAGAAAATAAATAAAACTGAATTTAACGTCCTACATCGATTGGGCTAATGAAGACGGGTATACGCCATACAGTGTTATATGGGGGGAATTTTGCCCTGTCAGTGGCTCTACGACCTACTCTTATATCGAATTTCAACTGTCAGAGGTTCCTTTAGGTAGACCCTAATGTACACGGAGTCTCGTTTCATGAGCCCTGTACCACTTACAAGAGGGAACCACACCGGAAAATCTCGATGAACTTTCTCGGCCAACACCGAGGTTGAACACGGAACCTCCGGGGTAGCAGCCATAGTTTTAATCACCGAGCCACAGAGGCTTCGAATTTCAGTTAAAGTTCACGCGGCGAAGTGGTTAAGACGCTGGCTCGCTAGTCTGAAGGTCGGGTGTTCGATCTTTGCATTGACCTAGAAAGTTCATCCCGATTTTCCGGCGTGGTTTCCCCTTGCCAGTGATGCAGGACGGAGGGCATAATAAGGAAAGCTGTCTAATCGTTCGGATGGGACGAAAAACCGAGATCCCGTGTAAAATTTCCCTTGGCAGTTAGAATTCGATATAAGATAAGGCCGTAGCGTCTTCATTAGCCCGGGTTAGGTGCAGAACAATATTTCATATCCTTTCATTACCGAGAGTATTGCTTACATTGCAAGCTACGTGTTGCCATAGAAACGTGTGTCGCCAAACGAAAATAAAATAAACGAATTTAATACCAATGTTGGTATATTTTAGACGTCAGGGAGTTTAGAACTGCAACAGGATATAGGGCCATATTGCAAGTGTTATGTTTAAGATTGAAATGACGTGGAACCACTAATCGAGAAAGTTCCCTGCCTGGTTTCATTGTAGTAAGAAGGACGCAGAACAGCTCCTAGTCGTTCGGATGTGACGGAAAACCGTGTATGTAAAACAACCATGACAGTTGGAATTCGAAATAAGAGTATACCGATGTCCGTACACAATTTCCCTCGTGCCCGTCTTCACCAGGCCGATTGGTGCAGAACAGTAGGGCGTTTTTTTTATATAAACAATATTTATTCAGAAAACTGAGGGGATTGGGGAACAGGCAAGACCTATATAAACCCCTCTTCCGGTTGCAATAAATTACATTACAATATTATATTACAATCAACTATATTACATCACAATCAATTACACTATATTAAAATCAATTACATTATATTAAAATCAATTATATTATATTACAATCAATTACACTATATTACAATCAATTACATTATATTACAATATTTTGAAAATCAAAGAAGGAAAAAAAGAATACATACAAAGGAAATTATATATATATATTATATATGTACACACAACCCAATAAAAATATAAGCTTTAAATAATTAAAATCAATGAAATTTTGTGTTTGGTTAAATACTAAAACGTTTTCGTTATATGATAGTGTTTCCGATCCATATAGTAGCACTTTAATATTTGTTGTGTTTGTGGTAGAGTGTCGATTGTTCTATGACGAGCACCTGAATACAAGGAACATATAAGGAGATAGTGATAAGGATCTTCTATTGTATTACCACATAAACATTCAGGAGTATCTGAAATATGTCTTATAAATTTGTGAAAATTTAGATTGCTGCAGCCTAGTCTTAGTTTAGTATGTATAATTTGATTTTTTCGTTTGCCAATATAATAAAAGAGAGGTATTTTCGGATCATGTTTAGAGAGCTCTTTTTTAAATTTCGAAAGTGATAAGACATTTGTTATAGACGGATTTAGGTTGTTCAAGAGTCGGATAGCTGATGGAAAGAATGAATTATAATAGATGGATGTTCTGCAGAATATTTCATCTAATTCTGGTTTATTTCGAAGATTATATGGTGATGTTTTTAATTTAATGTGGTTGGATAAATAATTTGGAACCGTTCCATTAATAATAATAATAATAATAATCACGTCATTTTACAAGGGTAGCAAATTAGGCCTGAGGCCTTTTTCCAATTTGGCCCTTGGCACAGATCGTGCGAATGATTTCGATCATTACTGCAGGAAGAAACCGTAGAACTCGGGGGAAACCTGCCTGATCGGAGTCCTTAGCTATCAGAGGAAATCGGGGGGGGGGGGCACAGAGAGACCCAGACATTGGACAGGCAACCCAACTGCTTGTCACGTACAGTCGTTTGAATCCAAACCATGCCACTTGAATAAATGTGATCGAATGCATAGCTTTAAACCATCCAACCCCACCCCCTGAAAGGTTTTTCCTAATTCCGGAGAGACGGAACTGAAAGCTATATAAACAGAAATACAATGTATGTACATCATGTAATTCTAACGAAGTGTTCAGCTTTACTTTATTACAACACAATTAACAATATTTACATCATCTAGATTTACAAAAACGGCACCGACCAGATGTAACATAAATAATGTCATTTTAAGAAAATGGATATCTTATTTGAATAATAATATATTAACATTTGTATGAAAGAAAATATGCGGTTGGCCTAAATTATGGGGATCTCCTTCCGATCTACATGTAGTTATTTTAATTATACACTTTCCATTTTCTTACAATTTTCCTAAATTTTGAGCAATGAAAACTTAGCTTATAACGTATGTGACCATTTCAAAAATTGTCTTAATTATTTCAAATATTATATACTTAACTAAATGTAACAATACCAATATTGTTTTTACAAATCAACAATTCTTCACGAAAAGGTTCTTTTTGAAAACATATTTGAAAACATTCTTTTTAAAATAATTTCATAAAAAAAACGTCTTAAACATGCCAGATAAATCACAATGATAGGAAAAGTAAGAAATCTGCATTATTTTGCACATTCCAGTAAAAAAATAAAGAATCTGTTGGCTTGTAAAGAAAATAATTATTAACACTCTATTTATCAAGATGGCAACATGGAATCAATGTAATGTAAACTTAAAATGTCAATGTAAATAATTATAATTATTTGAATATATTTTGTACCATTGATGTGAATGTGTCAATATTGATTTTCGTTGTGTGTGGTCTTGAACTCGATTTTGGTTTGCTGTTATATCAATATATCCTATCACTTAAAAAAAACACCAACACCAGTTTAATTGTTTTTGCTTCAATACTTATATTATTAACTCAACAAAAGTGTGTGGTAGATAAATCTTTTGAAATTCAGGATTGATAACCCATTGATGTATATTCTTTTGGAGTAACCGATGTTGGGCCCCAGTTGGAACAGGGGAGGTAATATTGTGTTATTATTTACGTTGAAATGAGTTTAAAGTGTGAGAATGACTATGATCGTATAATAGTGAGCTGACAAGCTATTAAGCAAAAGGAATAAAAATAATTATTATGTTTTGACTTTCTTAGAAAATATGAAATTCTCGCTTTAACAATTCTATAGGGTTGATCCTCTCCCCGAAGCTTCCCATCAAATTTGGCCATCAAGAGAATTCAAAAATGCCAGCTCCCATCAAATTTGGCGATCGAGAAAATTCAATGAAATGATAGGGAGTTTGACGTCCTACTGTTCTGCTTCGACAGGGCTAATAAAGACGCGCCAGTATACAAAATATATTAACTTTAGCCTATGCTATTGTTATGCACATGCCTGGGCACCCAATGCTTATTTGAGATCCGCATTCTGTGGTACCACGCTGTTGTATAATGCCGTACTGTAGAACACAAGTCTAATACTTTCATTTACGAGTTTTGTTATGTCTGTGGTATTGTAAAATATGGTCACTACTGAGTACTGGCGTGGTGGCTATGTCGGGAAACGAAGATACTCAAACCAGTGAGAAATCAACCTTACACACTGGACCTTTTGTTGTTGTTGTTTATTACAGACAGGTTTAAAGGGCAAATCCCGATAATATTTTGGAGAATATAACTGCTTAATTTTGTGTCCGGATAAGCATTTTTGACGTTTACGTCCAAACAACTTAATATTTTGAGGCAGGTAAATACACCACTCCTCTTTATTTCGGCGCTTAAATTGGGACAGTCCCTTTAACCTCACTTTCCCCACATTTTATTGTTTTGATCAAGGATTAGGAAGTTAGTAGACCGTGGGTGTAGGACTATAGTCTGTTTTAATTATTTAGTATCACTGGTGTAAACTTCTAACTCTAAACTTGTAACTGTTGAACACTACCCACTATCAGTAGTAGATTGGGCAAATCAGTTTACTAATAAATTTACATCGTGGACTGCTTTGATGTAACTGGTACCAATGATTCAACAACAATATCTGCTCTATTGCCATGCGGCTATTCTTTGTTACACGTACCCAGAGAATCTAGAGGCGGAGGTGACGGTCTGATTTTTAAATCTGTCATAAATGTGAAAAAATGTGTTACTGATAGATACAGCTCATTTGAACTCTTAGCATGTGATCTTTGTCTAAACAACCAGTCACTCCACATTGCAACAATTTATCGTCCACCTAATAATAGAAATATTGCCCAGTTCTTCGAGGACTTTTCTTTATTTGCTGATCAATTACTACTGAAGTACCAGAAACTTACTATAATTGGAGATTTTAACTTACATTTAGACAACAGTGATGACTCGCTCGTAAAACAGTTTAATGATATCCTTGACATCAGATCACTAGTTCGGAATGTAACGGACCCAACCCACAATAAAGGTCACCTCTTAGATCTGATAATCACTAATCAAAACAGCTCTAATATATCTGATATTACTATTGATGATATATCAGATCACTTTCCAGTTTTATTTAACATTGGCTTTCATAAACAACATTTGCAGCGAAAGACCATTTCATTTAAAAAAAAATTAGTTCAATTAACTTAAATACCTTTAAACAATCGCTCTCTGAATTAGACTTATGTTACCGCATAGAAGATGTTAACGAAAAAGGTAACCACTTTGATACAATAACAAGACAGGCTGTTGATGATTGTTCTCTATTAATTGTTAAAATTGTTACTGTTCGCCCTGGTTGTGAATGGTTTAACGATGCGAAACTATGAAAACATGCTGAAAAGACCTGGCGTAAATCATAACAACACATTCACAAGGACATTCATTTATAAAAGCATTAAAAACCGCGTGAATTCCATGATTGACTGTGCTTAACGTAAACTTTATTCAGACAAGATTACTAATAGTGATAAAAGTATCATAGAATTATTCAGTGTAGTCAAGTCACTGATAGATCGTAGTTCCTCACACTCTGTACTTCCTGAATATGTCAATACAAAAGATCTCGCTGATAAAAATTCACAAAATTTCATTAACAAAGTCTCTCTCATTAGAAACGGTCTGAATATTTTAAATTGTGATATCGATATTAACACCGAACCACTCTCTGTGTCAATCAACTCTTCTAGTCCTGTAAGTGAATGTCTTAGCTTTAATCCAAGTGTCACCCTCGAAAACATGTTCGTTAGATTCACTACCGACTTCAGTCCTTAAACTCTGCTGTAATTTTTTATCTAAATATATAACAGATATTGTCAATTATTGTTGTTTCAAACAAGTTATTTTCCCTACTTTGTATAAAATTGCAAATGTTAAACCCATTATTAAAAAGTCAGACCTGGATATCAATATATTAAAAAAACTTACCGCCCTGTCTCAAATTTAAATTTCATATCTAAAATCAAAAAATGTATCGCCAATCAACTCCTAGAATATGTAGATGATAATAATTTACAAGAGCCCCTTCAAAGTGCATATAAGCGATTTCATAGTGTAGAAACAGCATTAACCAAGGTTCTTAATGATATATTGTTGTCTTTGGACAATCAACACTGTGTATTCCTTATTTTGTTAGATTTGTCAGCTGCATTTGATACAGTTGACCACTCAATTCTTTTCAGTCGTTTAAATGTAGATTTTGGTATAGATGGTTTAGCGTTAAAACTATTAACAAGTTATTTAACTGGTTGACAACAAAGAGTGTCAATTAATGATACATTAATTGGACCCATTTTATATACACTGTACACTTCTCTTGGCAAATTAGTTCGGGGTCATTGCTTAGACTAACAGCTGTATGCAGATGATACACTGATTTATATTGCTCTTAAACCATCTATAACAAATGATTTTAATACCAAAAAAGACAAACTAGAAACTTGTATAGTTGATATAAAAAAATTGATGTCTGCTAATTTTTTATAGTTAAATAGTGACAAAACGGAATATATTCTTATAGGATCAAATAATAATCTAAGTAAAATATCTGATTGTAGATCCATATCTATTGCTGAGTCTGTAATTTTACCTGTTAATTCTGCAAGAAATATTGGTGTTATCTTTGACAAAAACATGAACATGATTAGTCAAATTAATAATGTATGTAAAAGCTGTTATTTCCACATTTACAATATAGGTAAAATTAGAAAATATATTTCACTAGATGCAACAAAAGCACTTGTTCATGCTTTTATAACTTCCAGGCTTGATAACTCTTCTCTCCTTGCTGGTCTTCCTGTAAAACACCTAGATAAACTTCAAAACGTTCAAAATTGTGCTGCCAGATTGATAACTCTTTCGAAAAAACATGACCACATAATTCCAATTTTAGCTTCTTTACACTGGTTACCCATTTAGTACCGCATTAATTTTAAAATACTTTTACTGGTTTATAAATGTTTTAATGACACTTCGCCCTGTTATATAAAAGATTTAATCACTGTATATACGCCAACTAGATGTTTAAGATTATCTAGTGACCCCTTTCTCCTTAAACCGATCTATGTAAATCTTTCTTCTTATGGAGAACGATCCTTCTCTTTCCAGGCACCGAGAATCTGGAATAAGCTCCCTCTTTTTATAAGGTCAGCAAAATCTCTATCATTATTCAAACAATCACTAAAAACACATTTTTATACACAGGCTTTTTAGTTAAAAAGATTCTATATATCTTGCATCATATTATAATGATTATGTCATTCTACAATACACCCGCTCAAAATTTAAGCACCTCCAACTTCAATAATAAATTTTGAAGCGAAAATTCAACATGGAATAAAACCATTAATGATGTTTAAAACTAGGTTGCGTTATAGAGAGGTAACATGCAAAAACAACATCGCATGACATGGACGTGGCCGGTGAACGTCAGTGCAGCAAGGTTACCCTGCAAGTATAAAAATCGAAGTTTAGTCCTGTCATTGCTAAGAGTCGGAAAGCGACTGAAAACGCATTGGACCTAGGCATCGATGGCGTATTAATAACAATGAGAGGTGGCAAATCATCGGAATGCGAAATGCTGGCATGTCATGTAGGGAAATTGGACGGCAACGTAACATAAACCACGGCGTCATCAGTCGTCTTGTAAGGAAGTACAGAGCTACGGGGGATATCAAATATCGTCAACGAAGCGGAAGACCCCGAAAACCACACCTCGTGATGACCGACTCCTTGTAAGAAATGCCAGGCAGGCCCCGAGAAGTCGGAGTCTCAGAGACAGGTGGCTAATCAATACCCGATTGTCCCTTAGTACGGTGACGGTGAAACGACGACTAAAAGCAGGTGGACTGGCAGCACGTAGACTTATCAGACGTCCTCTCCTCACTCAGAGACATATCCAAGAACGATTACAGTGGTGCAACGCAAGAAGTGGTTGGAACATCCGGTCTTGGAGACGTATCCATTGGTCGGATGAAAGTCGGTTTATATTACATGTAACTGACGGGAGAGCCCGGATTTGGCGTCCACGAGGCACTGCTTACCAACAGCATAACATCCAGCCAGAGATTCCATTCGGTGGTGGTTCTGTGATGGTCTGGGGATGCTGTTCATATGACTGCAAACTGGAGCCGATTGTGACAGACTTGTCCCTTTAAGTTACATGACATTACTCATTAGGGACTATAAGGGGAGATAATTCTAGTAAGGTTTGTACACGAAAATGTACGCCATGACAGGTTGTTGTTATGTTTGTAAGAAGCCAAATATGAATAAAGCCAATTATATAGTTGTGGTATGATATTGTCGTATCACGCCTGCCAGAGCCATATACCGCCAGAATCGAATTTTAATTATATAATACGCTCAATACGAAAGTATTAAACATGGTCCGACGAGACGGATGTTTATTTTGACTACCGATATACTATTAAAAGTGTTCAAGATTGAAGATGCAGAAATCTGAATCCGGAAGCAAAAAAACAAGTGCCAAACAGTACCGAAATGGACATAGAATATCTGCTAAGAGACTAATCAGTAGTGTAGAGGACATTGTTAGAGATTTGGACCAAGAAGTTGAAGAAGGAAGTGAAGAAATAATAAAACTAAAACAGTATAAAAGTGCTTTGAAAGCCAAAATAGAAACTTTACAGGAATTTGATGAAAAGGTTTTTACAGATTTAAAGGAATCAGAGAATGAAAAAGAAATAGAAGAATGCGACATTTAGGAAAACATATCATTAACAATTTTGCGGATTGGACATGTATTAGCCCAAGTTTCTCAACCAATTATTCCTAAACCGCAAACCCCTATCGCCAGTGATATATCAGAACCGTCCCAGACTTTAAATAATGATAATGATTTACATGTAGGGGACTCTTTGAGCACCGAGAACCAGGCCACACGTAATTCGAGAAAGCCATATTTGAAATTGCCAAAACTTGAATTAGGTAAATTTTCAGGTGATTTGATACATTGGCAGTCATTTTGGGATTATTTTAAAGCCGCTATACAAAGCAATGATAATTTAGCAGACATTGACAAATTTACGTACTTAAAATCTTCTTTGGAAAGGTCTGCAAGTGATGCCATTTCTGGGTTGCCTTTGACATCTACCAATTACATAGAAGCGATTACAATATTAAAGGGAAGGTTCGGTAATAAGCAATTTGATAATTAATCGTCACATGGAAGTTTTGTTAGGTGTAAATTCAGTTAGTTCTGACCATAATATAGTAGATTTACGTGTACTTTATGATAAAGTTGAATCAAATATTAGGAGTTTGAAGTCATTGGGTATACCCTCACAATGTTTTGGTAGTCTTTTGTCTTCCATCTTAATGAATAAATTGCCACAAGAACTACGTCTTATTGTCAGCAGAGAAATGAAAGATGATGAGTGGGAGTTGGATCGCCTTATGGAGATGTTGGGAACCGAAATAAAGGTCAGAGAGAGAACTTTAGGAGTTCAACCATCCAAATCAACTACTACGCAACAACCACAACAGCCAGGTTCCAAACCATACTTCGATAAACCAAGGTACACATAATCATCTAAATACCCAACCGCCACAAACTAACTGTACCTATTGTTAGATGCCACATCCATCTAATTCCTGCACAAATCTTACTAGTATCGAAGGTAGAAAGCCCGTTCTACGGAAAGAAGACCGATGTTTTGTGTGTCTACGTAAAGGACACATGACATATGAATGTAATACCAATAGAAAATGTCCCAGATGTAACTTTCGCCACCATATCAGTTTATGCCCAGACGCCACAAGCCGATCAAGCCCACAACCATTTCGAAATCAGATATCATCATCCCAAACCAGGAATCGAGTACCACAATATCAGCCAAGATCGCGATTCAAGTCCACGAGCCAACAATTCCAGCCATATAATCAACCACATCCTTTTCCTCCATGCCCACCACCAGGATTTATGGAATTTTACCACCAGTGGTTTTAAAGTCAGTCACAGCCTGGAAACCAGCCACCACATGGAAGCAAGTTTTGCCAATCAACGACACAGAGCTCCTCTACATCCAATTCCAATATGTCCAATGCCATGTTTATACAGTCTGACGGCCCTGTGTTACTTCAAACTGCCAGATGTTTAGCGTTTAACCCCCAAAACCATAGAAGCATCCAAGTTAGATTATTGTTTGATAGTGGAGCCCAGAGGTCTTACATAACCACTAGAGTTAGACAGAGTTTAGCCTTATCTACCATAACACAGAAAACTATCCTTATCAAGACATTTGGTTCCAGTCAAGAAAGCCTCCAGACAGTAGATGTCGTCAACGTTTGTATACAAACCAATGTCGAAAAGTTAACTTTAGCCATGTATGAGGTGCCACATATTTGCGACCCTTTGAGAGGACAGCCACTTGAAGAAGCGAAGCAGCATTTTTCAATACCAAACTTTGAATTCGCAGATATAGCCGAAAATGAAGATGATGTTTACATTGATATGTTAATCGGATCAGATCAGTATTGGTGTCTGGTTAACGGGGGTATAGTACGGGGGGAGAATGGACTCTCTGTTTTAGATACTAAGCTAGGGTGGGTTCTGTCAGGACCTGTTGATGTCCGTGGGAACAATACCGTACAGCACAACAACCACATAACTACCCATGTTTTGAGATGCGACACAGTTCAGGCTAAAGATACAGAAGCAGATTTACAAGCCATTCTACACAAGTTCTGGGATTTAGAATCCTTAGGTATCCAGCCAAAGACTATATACGAGGATTTGGTGGATAAGATATCATTTAATAGTGGTAGATATGTTTTTGCTTGCCATGGAAAACCCCACATCTACCTCTTCCAGATAACTACAAACTTAGTCAAAGAAGATTGGACAATTTGTTAAGACGTTTATGCCAAAGGCAAGATATATTTAGAGAATATGATAGAATAATAAAAGATCAATTAAAGGAGGGTATCCTCGAAGAAGTGCCTGAACCAAACATGACCTCAAATGGAAAAATTCATTACATTCCGCACCACTGTGTCATTAGACGTGACAAAGACACCACAAAGATGCGGATTGTTTATGATGCCTCTGCTCAGACTCAACATGGTACTTCACTTAACAATTGCTTGTTGGCAGAACCACCACTGACTCATCATATACTAGATATTTTACTACGTTTTCGAATACACCACATAGCCCTCACTGGTGACATTGAGAAAGCCTTTCTAATGATATCGGTTGCAGAAGTTGACAGAGATGTATTACGATTCCTCTGGGTCAGAGATATCGAAGACAGCGACTCTCCTAATATAACTCTTAGATTTGCCAGGGTACCATTTGGTGTGACGTCTAGTCCTTTTTTGCTTAACGCCACGGTAAAACATCATATTGAACAATTTAACGAGGATGCAGAATTTGTAGAAAAGTTTTTGTCATCAATATATGTCGATGATCTAAGTACAGGAGCCAGTAGCATAGATGAAGCATACAAATTTTATGAGAAGGCCAAGTCAACACTTCTTAGAGGAGGCTTTAATTTGCCGAATTAAGGCAGAAGATTGCCGAAGCGGAATCCGCAGCAGTTAAAACTATGCCACCTTCATTAATGGATGATGATGATTCGTACGCCAAAATTAATCTCGGAAACTCTGACGTGTACCGTGAAAAAGAACAAAAATACTAGGTATTAAGTGGAACTATAGCCAGGACAGATTTTGTTTTGACTTAGAAGAACTCTTATTTGTTAGCCAAGGATAGTCTTTCCACTAAAAGAAACATCGTAGGATTAGCAGCCAAAATATTTGATCCGTTAGGTTTTGTTTCACCTGTGACAATTCAGATAAAATTGTTGTTTCAACGGTTGTGTAAATCAGGTATAGAATGGAACGATCCAATTTCGGGGGATATTTTGGTTCAGTGGAACAAATTAGTTGAAACTCTTTCGGTCAAATGTACATTTTATATGCCCAGATGTGTATTTAGCGGGGTTACTGAAACAGTTATCAATTGCTCATTACACGGATTTTGTGACGCGTCTGTTCGTGCGTATGGTTGTATAGTTTATTTACGTATAGAAACTGATATAGGTGTAACTGTTAGGTATTTAGTGTCTAAAACTAGGGCATCGCCATTAGCCAATACAACTACTCCAAGGTTAGAACTTTTATCCGCGTTAACACTAGCCAGATTAATAACCAGTGTAGAACAAGCCTTATCTAGCCTCATAGACATTAGCGATAAGTATTGTTGGACGGATTCAAAGGTCGCATTATGTTGGATAACGCATGAACATCGCGAGTGAAAGCAGTTCGATCAAAATCGCGTAAATGAGATTCGAACTTTAGTGCCAGTCTCGAGTTTTGGTCATTGTAAAGGTATAATTAATCCTGCCGACATTCTTTCAAGAGGCATGTCCCCATTTGAACTCGCGCACAATTAATTGTGGAATGAAGGTCCAGATTGGTTAAAGGACAAGTTTGAATTTACGAATAGCGATGCCAATTTAGATAGCCAAGATTATGATCCAGAGTGTTTAGAAGAAATGAAGATTCGTGACAAAGAAAGAATTATTAAAGTTGATCCAGAGACAATTTTAATGTTAGCCACAGACAATAAGCCAGTTCGCCTAAGCCAAATAATTCAGTGTGAGAACTTTAGTTATCCAAGACTGTTGCGTGTTACTGCTTACGTTTTAAAATTCAAAGATACTTTAAAATCGAAACGAGCCAATTGTGTTATTAATCCGTTTTTATCGCCTGTTGATGTTAATAAAGCCGAAATATTGTGGTTAAAGGATAGATTTAAAGGCCAATAAGAAGTTTCAAAAACATGTCTTAACGCTTCTTCATCTGTATGGTGGCCTGGCATCACAAAAGACATAGAACAATTAGTGAAAAATTGTTCTCAGTGTGCAAAGTACAGAAGAGATCATGCTGAACCTATGAAAGGAACAGAATTTCCTAGCCGACCATGGTCACGCGTAGGCGCAGATTTCTTTCAATATAAAGATCATCAATATCTTTTAGCAGTAGATTATTACTCCCGAGATGTTGAAATATGCATAACTCCTAAACATGTCACATCGATTTCAACAATCAACATGTTCAAGAAAATATTTAGTCGACATGGGGTTCCAGTTATACTTTTTACAGATAATGGACCACAGTTCTCTGCTGAGGAATTCAAACGATTTGCTGACCAGTGGTGTTTTGAACATGTAACATCATCACCAAGATATCCCCAATCAAATAGTGAAGCTGAGCATGCTGTTCAGACCATGAAAAATATCTTGAAAAAGTGTGACGATGAATACTTAGCACTACTACAGTATCGAAACACACCATTACAAAATGGTTTTTCGCCAGCTCAACTAAGCATGGGTCGACGTTTACGATCACGTCTTCCTTGCCCTACAGACAAACTTATTCCATTTACTCCAGATATGAATCTAGTCAAAAGAAGAGAAATGGAGTATCGAGCTAAGATGAAATTTAATTATGATAGAAGACATAGAGCATCTGACAGTGAAGGATCTTTACCCAGGTGACACTGTGTGGATACCAGACCTGCACACTACAGGATCTGTATTAAATAAGTGTCACTTGGGTAAAGATCTTCACTGTCAGATGCTCTATATTATAACAAAGCCGTTTTATTTGCACTTGCAAAAGCGACACAACCGATATATCATTAGCAGGGATATGTCCGTCAGGCATCTCATTACATTCTGAACATGTCCTCTTTTAACAATATTTTCAATATGTGGTATAAAAGTCATTTTGCCATCAAAGGTCACCCCTCGAAGCTTTGCGGGATCTTTAAATTCAATTTGGCTATTGTTTAATTCCAGTTTCATAGATGACCTTTCCCTATGATCCCTACAGAGGAGCACGCCCATTTTTTTTATTACTTTCAGATATACGAAATCCCCAGCCTATTTGTCTAAGGCTTCTTGCATTCTCGTTCTTAAGATTTCGAGTCAGTGCGCTTGTATTTTCCACTACACTAGCGATTGTTTCTATAATTCTTTGTCTCTATTATTCTTTGTCTCATAGCAAAATTGGCGCGAAAGGTTAACTTTCTGAACTTCCACAATGGCTGCTGCTTTTAATCTGAGATATTTACTTTTGTTAAAAGTAAGATTGATCAACATTTTACTCAATCTTACCTTTACCAAGAGTAAATATCTCAGATTAAAAGCAGCAGCCATTGTGGAAGTTCAGGAAGGAAACCTTTTACTGCTACGAGAATGGCGAGAATGGCGTGGCCTTGGCCTCGTGAGTTGTATTTTAACACACGAGAGTTCACGGAATTCTGATTGGCTTGGTCCTTTTTTCGCGGCTGGAAAGTAGAAAGTGTTCGAACTCACTTTTTCGCCCAGAAAAGAGCCAGCGAAAAGTGTGACGCCGCCTGAAATTATACTGCGCATGCCCATACTCGAAAAAATTCGTTTTGCGTGAAATAATTCGCCTAGTGGAAAACAGGCTTAAAGCCGATTTTCCACTAGGCGAATTTGTTCGCGCAAAGCACATTTTTTCAAGTACAGGCATGCGCAGTATAATTTCAGGCCGTCTGAAGTTATACTGCGCATGCCTGTACTCGAAAAAATTTGCTTAGCGCGAATAAATTCGCCTAGTGGAAAATCGGCTTTACTGTACAGTAGTTATTCGCGGCACGCCAGATTCAACTGTTGTCTGCATAAACCGCCACGTAAAAAAGTTTCTTAAAGGGACAAAAACACTCTTGCTGACTTGACCGGTCCAGAAAAAAACGGCCTTATTCTGACTACTATGTTTAAGTGTCCTACCTGTTGTGTAAATTATACATTACATCCTATTTAACTTGTCCAGAGGGTACGAATATATTTCCCAATTTTTTAAATTTGGTGTGTTAAGATGAAATTTGTATCATTAATTGATTGGAATATTGTAAAATAGTACAATTTGTTGACCAGAATACTGATTGGGACATACTATTCAGTTACAACAAAAGTGTTATTGGGCCTTTAATGTAGTTATTAGACTGAAGGTCATTAATCATGATATTGAAAAGGGTGGGGCTTATAACATTTAGCAGTGGGAGGAAACCAGAGTACCTGGAGAAACCCCACAAGGTCAGACAGGCGACCCTACTCCTTTTCACGTACAAGTGGGAAATCGAAGCAACACTACTTTACTCAATTACAGACCTTATGATTTAACAGGTGTTAAACCACTAGACCACCCAGTCCCCTATTAATATCAGTGATTTATGAGTGTAATAAGTAACATAAAAAAAACATAAATACTAATGATGAAATGATATTTACAAAATGTTTTATTTACAATGTTCGCAAACATTCTTATTTTTTTTCCAATGTGATATAAAATCTTTAATACTACAAGAAAAATATTCAATGATCACTGAAAAATATTATATAATATATATGCATGTACATTTCTCATATTTTTGTTTCTTTCACTGATATTACTCTTTTCTTTATACATACGCCCACAGCAGCTAAAACGTCCGGTCAGTCAATAAGAGTTGTCACATTTTTTTACTTTTTTCGGTAGGCTAATGAAACATTTATAATACACTAAAATCTGATTAAGAGTAACAACTCATTATGTAATTATCAGAAAATTTTTAGAATTTGTTTGGCTTTGATAAAGTTCTCCTCCACGTTTACGGTTAATATCATGGATTTAGCTGTTCAAGCTATCAAAAGATTGTTTGAAGTGATCAAGGGCCATAACTCTGTTAGGATTTATTGGAAAATAGCTGAAAATCAAGAGGCTTCTTTGTCTCATGGCGTAACATACTGTATATAAATTTAAAGTCAATCAGATATTAACTTTAGCCTCTAGAGCGTCCACAAGATTTTTTGAAGTGATCAAGTGCTGGCAGTAATTATGGGAAATCATTAGAATTCTTCGTCACATGACCTTAAACACTATGTAGAAATTAACTTTAGCCTCTAAAGTCCACAAGCAATTGCAGACTCAGGACCGACAGACGGGGGCAACCACAATTCAGTGTGGGCGTATTAAAATACAAATTAAATTCTAATTTTTTTCAATCAAATTATGATACATTTCTGGATTGTTTTTGGTTTGTTTCAATACATGTTACTGTATCTATTTTATTTTTAAATATTAGTTGATTTCAACATTTTAATATTACATACATGTATTAGTGTTAGCAATAAACAAAAGCATGAATTCTTTTCTCAAAATCAAAGTTCTATAAAGTACATAAATATATCACAAAATCATATTAACTAAGATACAAGTTCCAAAACCAGCTGGGCTTTCTTTACATCCTCTGAATTTCAATACTTGAAACCATTTACTGATATACAACATATTATTATTTAATTGTTTATACAATATCAACTGATATTCAGTTGAACATTATAGAAATTTACTGTAATTCACCACATTAGTTATCAGATAGAAACACTCCAGAATATCAATTGAGCACCTCATGAGTATACCTTGTTGATACTATTGAGATGGTAACTGGTCTATTGGCGTGTCAAATTTAAAGTCTTCAGGAAACAACATATGTGCTTTAGGATACATAAGTTTGTACGATTGTCTGATAGTAACTTCTGCGACACCAGCAATTTCCCCAATCTCTGAAGTAACAAACACAGAAATTAACATATTATAAATCATTTACAATTTTTTTTAGCAATAGGCAAAACTTAAACAAAAAGTCAAAATATTGGAATTAGTCCAAACAATTAATATACATAGCTGCAGATAAAAAATTTGTACAAAATATTGCAGAATTGTGAATAAATTACAACTACTAATATTAGACCAGAGGGAGAAGGGGGGTATTATCCGAAAGGTGGGCAAAAAGCGGGAGTTGAATTTTCTAGAAGCATTTTTCCTCTGGAATCCAAAAATGGTGGGTGATCAGTCATGTGAGGGAGCTTTCAGAGGTTAAAGGAGAAGGGGGGTATTATCCGAAAGGGGGCAAAAAGCGGGAGTTGACTTTTCTAGATGCATTTTTCCTCAGGAATCAATGATTCAGCTGCGTTCCAACGAGAGATCTCCGACAGACAGCATTAGAAGTGGCTAAATTCATAAGTCAGCCTCTTTTAACCTCTGGTGACCTTTGGACCTTGATAACTCCTGAACGCTCCCTCACCTTACTGATCACCCACCATTTTCGGTTTCCTGAGGAAAAATGCTTCTAGAAAAGTTAACTCTCGCTTTTTGTCGACCTCTCGGATAATATTACCCCCCCTTCTCCCTCTGGTCTATATGAGATCTTGTGGATATTTACCATATTAAATTTAAGCTTCTGCTATATTAAATCTATAGTAGTATGTGCAGGATGACAACACTACATGGATAAACATGTATTTCAAGTTTCATCAAAGTTGGATTAAAATTGTGACCTTGATATACCATATACCATATTTTTATACTTTTTGCATTTTAGGGGAAGCCATTTTGTCTTGTACTTTTGTCTGATTTTCACGGTGTAACGGTAATATTTTCGGATAATATTTGTGACCTCTAGAGGGACCACAATCTTAAAACGAGAAAGAGAGAAATGGGGTTTAACGTCAACTCGGCACAAACTAGGTGATTTCGGGACTAACATATGGTTTAATTTTATTTCAATAATTTGCTTGCGTGTAGGGGTCTTTAGCAGTGGGAGAAAAACGAGGAGCCTGAGAAAACCCAGAGGTTGGACAGGCGACCCTACTCCTTGTAACGTACAACTGGGGATTTGAAACCACGCCAGTTGACTCAATGACAGGCTTTATGATACAGCATGCACGTACTAACTATTCAGCCATATCCCCCCCCCCCTTGATTTTTTGTACAATCAGGGGCCATAATCCATGAAGTTTCGATCCGATACATGCCAATATGGAAGGAACCACAAGATCTTTTAGAGATAAACCTATATTTCAAGTTTTGTTAAAATCGGATACGAATTGTGAACTGTTGAGTGTCCACAAAAAATTGTGGACACACAGGGCCAACGATAATATACATCCACATGAAAAAGCATGTGACAATCAAGATTTACAGGGGGCATAACACCAAAGTATCTTTTAATAATAAACAAGCCAATAGTGAGCTGATGTCCCCCGTTGAAATCCCCCAAAATTAAGATGACACATATTAATTAATCGAACATTTATTTTTTCAAAATATTAGCTTTAGCTCAAAATATTAATTATTGACTTAGTCAACAGCAAGACATTCGCCTAATGATCATCTACATTAAGTTCAAAATTCTACCTCAATTAAAATCAGAGTTATGTTCCATATCGCTCCTTAGCCTAAGTAGAAAATTTGCACCAATGAACTTAGTCAAGGTAATGATAAAATGAATCTATACTCTGAGTTACATTGCTATCACTTCATTACAACTAAAGTTATTGTGCCCCAAAGCATCAACCAATCAGATTGCTTATCGTTCTGCTTACCCTCAGCAGAAAAAGTTGATTATCAAACTTGGTCAATATATCGGTGTAATAAAGCTAAAGCTATACACCAAGTGTCCTCACTCTCACTTAATCAGAACTTAATAAGCATCAACCAATCAAATTGCTTATCTCTGCTTACCCTAAGCAGAAAATGCTCACCTTCGAACACCATCAAGGTATTCACCTAATAGACACCTATGCCAAGTGTGAACATTCTAACTCAATTAGAATGAGAGTTACTGTGTTCCAAAATCTCGACCAACCAAATTGCTTATCAGCCATCTTACCAAGAGCAGAACATGCTCATTATCAAACTCAGTCAAGGTATTGATGTAATGAAACTACACATCAAGTTTCTTTATTTCACTTAATTAGAATCAAATTGCTTGATTCTGCTTAAACTATTCCATCAAGACATTGACCTAATAAACACTCACACTAAGTTTGAACATTCTAACTCAATTAGAATGAGAGTTATTCAGTTCCAAAATCTTGACCAATCAAATTGCTTATCGCTCTGCTTACCCTGAGCAGAAAATGCTCATTACCGAACTTAGTCAAGGTATTGATGTAATGAAACTATACACCAAGTTTCATCACTCTCACTTATTTAGAACTAAAGTTATGGTGTCCCAAAGCATCAACCAATCAAATTGCTTATCTCTGCTTACCCTAAGCGGAAAATGCTCATCTTCGAACTCCATCAAGGTATTGGCATAATAAACACCTACAATAAGTTTTAACATTCTAGCTCAATTAGAACGAGAGTTTTTGTGTCCCAAAAAGTGTGACAGACGGACAGACAGACAGACGGACGAACCCATTTTAATAGTCCCCTGCTTTCTTCGAAAGGCGGGGGACAAAAAAAAAAGTTTAATAGCCTACGATGATGTAACAGTCTAGAAAAAAGGCCGATATAAAGGGATCGTTGACAGTTAGACCATTCTATTTTCCAGGACTGCACAGAATTGCACGCTTGGTCGCTAATTCTCATGTTTTCCAATCTTTTCACTTGTGCTAACTTTTACATTTAAAAAAATTTTACCTGATAGATTGGAATACAAAGTTATCCTTATTATTAATTTTATATTGGCTTTGAGTGTAGACTACTGAATTGCACCATATTGCATATTGCATGCGTTTATAATACCCTAATAAACGGGGACATTTGATTAGATTTTCGATTTTTGGCCAAAGGACGGCGCGTGAACACAATACGGCAGTAACTTATGCCAAATATGTATGCTTACTATTATAGAGCCCACTTTCAGTTTAAATAAGAATGATTTTCTCGCTTACAAAAACTTTTTTGCTTGTGTTACGGAGCGGATTATTTATCAATATATATTTAAGATTTATGGAAACCTTGTTGAAAATCGTTGGTATTCCTCTTTAAACACTGTTTATAAATCTTAAAGTCTATCGGATATTAACTTTGGCTTCTAGAGCTTCCTCAAGATATTTTGAAGTGATCAAGGGTCCATAGGCTAAGCCTGTTCCCCAATCCAAAATTTTCTAAATAAAATATCGTTTTAAAAAAAAAGAAATCAAGGACCATAACTCTGGCAGTAACAATCGGAAATCCCTTAAACTCAATGGGCTTCTTCGTCTCATGACCCTAACGAAGAAGCCTATTGGTTAAATTTAATACAACCACAGCACAGGTACTATTTGTTAAATTATATTATGCATCCTAATAACATCATCATATGCCCTAGGGATGTAGAGCCTTAAGTGCCTATTGAGTTAAGGTGAATGTCTTCTGATACTGACCTTTTTGAGATTTTTTGTCCGATGATGCTTGTGAGGCCATATATATGGCAGCAGCAGCAACAGATATAGGACTTCGACTGTAATGAAAGACAATCGAATAAAAAGTTGTACATAGCATTTATAACTGTGTTGGGACATGCATTAAGATAAACAATATTCGAACTAGCCAATGCTATTGGCACATTAACATGATTAAATTTATGTAACATGGTACACAGCAGAGACTATGCAAGGTATAATGTAGCATGACAGTAGCCGGCCACATCCTCAACCCCTCCAAAAAATTCTGTAGACCCCATAACTTACCCAGGAACTAGATCTATATCCACAGCTTTTCTAGCAATACATGTCGCAGCTTTCTGTACTTTAATAGGCAAACAAAGATTTGAACAGAACCGAGACTGGAAAAACAATAAGATTATTTAAGCATATGGTTCTCAATTAACGAAATGGGTTTAATTTTAAGTTTGAAACTTATTATCAAAATATAAAGAAATAGACCGAATAGGTTATTTGAAAGTGTCAGGTCAAAATATTGAGCTGTTTGAAAGTGATCACTAGATTAGCTTAATAGGTTTATGTAACATTTGTATAAGTCAGTGCAGGAGGAAATCATTAATTTAGAACATAACATTAACTCAGACTAACTGCATAAAATCTACTACATATATTCAGATAGTTTTACATAAATTGTTTCTAAGAGTGGACATATCTAAGTAGTCAAATTAAGGTATTTGATATATATTTGACCACCATTTGATATACATTGCAATACACAATAGTTCATTCTACTTTCAATTTGTTGGCAATTAGACTTTACACAGTTGTGTTAATTACAAGACCTATACTTAATCCATTAAAAGCATTTCACTCTGTTGATGTCCAGGGTGAAACTGTCATAGTACTTTTCTCACTTTACTAAGGTACAGATAAAAGAAAGATAACTCACCATAAAATCTCCGGTTGTAATTAATTCAACATTTGTTTCAAGGTTTTTGAGAATAAGTTTGAATACACGGCCTATTTCTTTCTTGGATATTTTGGATACTGCACAAATTTCTATTAAAAACATATTAATACTTTTAATAGTAAGGTACGGGCATTGAGACTTGAGATAGATAATAATAGATAGGCATTTCCGTATCTCCCCTACAGATGGTTACTTCATAACCAGATTAACATAATATGCTCATTATCGAACTTCATACACATAATGCTTTATCACTCGCACTCAATTAGAATCAAAGTTATCATGTTCCAAGGTATTAAAATTTTCTGCTCTAACGGGAATAATTAAGACAATAAATCTTAATAGTCCATGTGTTCTTTGAAAGGCAAAGGAGAATTTTTTTTAAATATGTGCAAGTATTAACCTTCATGTAAAGATTAATAGAAAAATGTTTACCTTTGAAAGTTCTAGGAACACCTTCCTGTCGACATGCTATATACATACAGGCTGAAACAATGGCATCATTACTTCTACCACGTAATGACTTGCCTTCATGTACCTGTTTAAATAAAGTACTGCCTCGATCCTACAAAAATACAAACAATAAATCACAGTATATCAAAATTACTGAACCATTTTTCGAACAGAGTGCCTGTCAACATAAATGTAAATAATTATACACTGCTGTAAACATGCGCCTACATGTTCGATCCTCAATCTAGCATTGTGTTAAAACCTTGACACTTTATTAAGACATTTTTTTAGTCTATCATTCATTGGGCACTGTAGGATTGTCAAAACCAAATTTAATCTTGCACAAAAATTCGGCATGATCGTTAAAGTAAGGTAAAATTATTACTGTACGTTTTGTTTGGACGGAGTAATTAAAGGACCAATCTCGATAATATTTTGAGATTAAAACTTTATAATTTTGTCTTAAAATCCTTTAAAGTCCTCTACCTCAGGGCCGAACAACTAACTCAGTATATGTGATACGTTTTCAAACAACTAAAACCCAGCAGTCCTCATCTGAAAATTGAGACCAGTGTCCTAAACTGTATTATGCAGTGTCTGGATAAAACCAGACTTTATTTTATAAAAATAATGTGTAGGTGAAATTTACCTTTTGTTATTAAGTACACCACCTAGGTCATTAATTGTATAGAAATCTAAAGGAACTGAAGTCGATTATCAGGTCACCCAACAAAACAATTGACCCAAAATCCTAAAAGGGTTAAGTGTCCAGATAAGCGGTTTTGACGTTCACGTCCAAACGACTCAATATTCTGAGCTGGAATCTTGAGACACAGTAAATTCATCGCTCCTCTATATTTTGGCGTTTAAATTTCATACGTACACAGACTTTTATTTTTGAGACCCTGCTCAAATCGGGATAGTCCCTTTAAATCGTTGGGTTTCTCGCGAACCGACGAATCTGATATATACTTAAGTATTGAGAATAGTGTATTGAGAAATTTATACTCTGTTGTTCTGTAGTCATCAAATACCAATATTTATTTCTGATGTATTATTTCATACATATACGTCAGGATACTGGACGTCATTTAAATAAATATTATTATATTATGGCCACAGAGATAACAACAGAGTATAAATTTCTCAATACATAATTCTCAATACTTAAATAAATATCAGATTCAACGGTTCGCGAGAAACGTGACGAAATGTAAGGCCTAGCCAGTGAATGAATGAATGAAATGGGGTTTAAAATCATACGCTTCTGCACCTAACCTAGGCTAATTGAAGACCGGCATACGCCATACAGTGTGCTAGGAGGGAAATGTTCGGGCAGCAACTGAATTCCAACTGCCAAGGGATCTTTTATGTGCACGCCAATGTGTACACGGGACCTCAGTTTTTCGTACCATACGAATGACAAGGCAGCTGTCTGCATCACTGACAAGGGGAAACCACGCCGGAAAATCGAGATGAACTTTCTCTGCAAATGCAGGGATCGAACACCCGAGCCAGTACCTTTCCCACTTAGCCATTGAGCAAATCATTATGAACAGCAATCTGATTAAAACACAGATCCTTTTTGGTTTCGTTTTTTATAGCTCAAAATTCCGTTTTACTTGTCTTTACTTCACTAGGATCTGGAAGAGTTGTTATCATTGACATGTTCTTGATGTTGTGAGCGAAAAGCCAATGAAACAGTCTTTTACGGCGATCTTTTGGTGTGTGATACACAGACCTGCGGGTAATCTACTAAAAACATTAATGCCGCTCGTATAATCTTTGATGCGACCTAACGCTACAACCGGTCAGATCTTTATATAGTGTAGGCCATGGAAAATGTATAAAATCAACAAACAAAATCTGTATTTTAATCAGATTGTATGTACACTGACATTGTGATTTCAGATATTTCAAATGGGTATTCCAAACCATTTTCATAGACAGAGCACAAAGCCTGGAATACTGATATTAAACTATATTATCTTATACTTACAGCTATCATTTTAGGTAAATTTAATCTATCTGCTATTTGACTTATTTCCTTAAATGCAGCTATGAGCGTTCTGTCAGAACTACTTATCTGAAGATATAAAAAAACAATTCTTAAATATATTAAGATGCCTTCACGCTTAAGACGTGCTGTCGCTCAAGCGCTCCATAGCTGACCTCAATTCAGTGTCCTCAATCCCAATCGAGGTGCATATTTTATTGCTATCCTTGGTCCTCCATTATCGTTCTCTCAAACTGTATACTGTATTTCCACAAAAATTAATAGAAATTGCAAAATATAAATCGCATGGTCTCAGAAATGGGGTTTAACTTTCATTCGACACAAACTAGGTAATTTTAGGACTATCGTATGGTTTAATTTTATTTCAATAATTCGCTTGTGCAAAGGGGTCTTTAGCAGAGGCAGGAAACCTGAGGACCCGGAGAAAACCCATGAGGTTGGACAGGTGATCCTACTCCTTGCCACGTACAAATGGGAATTCGAAACCACGCCAGTTGACTTAAGGGCATTGAGTAGTCTAAGGTATGCCACTAACTTTTCAACACCAACCTTTTAAGACTTTGCACACTTGTTCCATATGTAAAATAACCCAGAGGACAAGTAAAAGTCTGACTGTTTGTTGCGTAAAAATAGAGGTACAAGTGGAGAGAGAAGAACTATTTATAGCAAATGAGAAGGTTTCCCCGACCTAGATCAGTTCTTGAATAAATTATGACGTCATTTACACCAGAGCCTCATATATAGAGAGTCTGGCCAACTGACGTCGTGGGCGCCATTTTGTAACCATTCTTACGTTGCAGATAGAGCCGCAGTACAGCGTTAGACTGATTTATATGTTTTAGATTTGCACAAATGCATTTTTATGTCCACTAAAGTGTACTGGTAGACAATAATTGGAATAAATCAATTAATCACAATATGTAAATTTTATTGACAATATTTATTTTTCATCTTTATAACATTAAAAACACCGCAATAATCCAATATATCATTTGACTTAAGGTTTAATCAAAAGTATCGAATAATGATTACCTTTGACATTAGAAACAAAATTTTATTTTATTTTTTAGGGTTGTTTCTAAATTTTAAAAAAGTTTAAAAAATGACATTAAAAATAGCGCATTCGCAATGATCCAATATATCGTTTGACTATAGGGTCGAAAGTGTCGAATAATGAATGATTACCTCCGATATTAGAAACTCCGAAGGATAGAGTGAGAAATGGGGTTTAACGTCCACTCATCACAAACTAGGTCATTTCGTGACTAACACATGGTTTAATATTATTTCAATAATTCGCTTGCGCGTAGGGGACTTTTGCAGTGGGAGGAAACGGGAGAAAATCCACGCGGTTGGACAGGCGGCTCTAGACCTACTCCTTGTCACCTACGACCGGGGATTCAAAACCACGCCAGTTGACTCAATGACAGGCTTTATGATACACATGGTTTACCATTCCGCCCCCCCTCCCCCTCCCCGCGCTGAAGGAAGTAAGGTGAAGATCTTGAAACTAATATTATGAAACTGTGTTATTTGTAAACACCTCTTTCGTATTTTTAATTGTGTGTTTCCTTGGCCTTAATAACAGAATTTATGATAGAGCGAGCACGCTACCCCCCTCGCGATCACACAATATTTAATCTGTAATCATTTTCCTTCTTAAGAATCAGCGAAGACAGTGATGGCAGCGTTGACTTTGAACTTCAATCATGCACGTAGTCATTGAGTTTGGAAGTTCAAAAGCTTGAGATCGTCCCACATCACAGTCCAGAAATGAAATAAAACCAAGTATGAACAACCCAAACCATTAGACAAAATTTCGAAGTCCTAAAAAAATGATATAGGCTAAATAGTGTAATCTGGCAAAATAGTGTAATCTGGCAAAACAGTGTAATCTAGCAAAATAGTGTAATCAACATATGGACTGTAACAGGTGTCCGGAAAAGTAACCTACCCTGCTGGCATGCCACACACGCCATAGCTGCATCCAATCTATAGGCGAAATCTTGGTAAAATAGCATGACTGGCCAATGAACTTTCGGTATGCAAAATGTACATGATGAACAGTGTTAACAATGCAGTAGACCTATAATATCAGGGATATAGTGTACCCGTCAATTAAATATGTCTAGAATAAAAGTCGAGAGAGACATGTTATATTTACCAATCAAGTCAATATGACGGCCATTAAACTTTTTAAAGGTTTCAATAAGTTTAGTTTGCAAGTATCCCTGTAGTTGAAGCTTAGATGACAAATGCCTCGATCTACTTAAAAAATCAGAATAGAATGAACAAGCTCTCGCATAACGAATTAGCTGAGAAACAAACACTCCATTAGCTGGTGATATTGGAATGTTACTAACAATAAATGGAAAGTTAACAATCGGAAAGTCAAAGATATTTTAAAACAGAATGGTTAACTACTTTATAGTGGCATTCGCTTGGAAAAAAACTGTTTTGTCTCGTAAGTTATTAAAAAGCCTATTTGTTTTACGATTAACACTATAAAAAAACTAATCAGAATCATAATTGGCCACATGACCTTTCGCAGGTATGGCATATTTCCAAGTTCCAAGCCTTCCGACACAGAAACATAACGCTAACGCTAAAATATACGTCCACATTCCAATTCTGCTTTGATTGATAAGGTACTTTGTCAAGAAGGCTAGGCTTTTGGTTTGTTTAGCGTTGAGGGTCATGCATCAACATCAATAGTTCCTGTCCTTAGATATAACTTAAAAGTATACCAAGATAATGCATTCAGAATTGTGCCTTTCACATTCCAAAGGCAAAAAGTGGGCGTGACTCTGCTCCTGGGGGTTGAGACATTCACCAAAATCAATAGTGGACTCCCTAAGGCAATAAGGAATACATATGCCAAGTACCGAGCGGTTTCGTTAAGAATTGCGACCTGCAAACACAAAAATTGGGCGTGGCTCGCCTCTGGGGGTAGGGAACGTAGGGCCTACTCCAAATGATAAGGATGTTCCAAATGATAGGGATGTTCCTTAGGGTACAAAGAATAAGTATATAAAGTTTCAAGATGATAAGTCAAGAAATGTGGCTTGTAGACGACAAACAAATAAATAAATACAAGGAATAGGCGTGGCTCTGCCCCTGGGGGTCGGGTCGGACATGATTGGGCATGTACCCCAAATGATAGGGATGTTCCTCATGGTACAAAGAATAAGTATTTAAAGTTTTAAGATGATAAGTTAAGAAATGTGGCTTGTAGACGACAAACAAATAAATACAAGGAATGGGCGTGGCTCTGTCCCTGGAGTCGGGCATGTACCAAAAAACAATATTGATCATCCTTAGGGTGTAAAGAGTAAGTATACTAAGTTTTAAGAAAATACAGTAAGAATTGCGCCGTGTAGGCGGCACAAAGGCATACGAAAAGAAAATGGGTGTGGCTCTGCCCCTGGGGGTCGGCCATGCACCAAAAAACAATATGGATCATGTAAGGAGTAATTATACAAAGTTTGAAGAAAATCCAGTAAGAATTGCGCCCTGTAGGCGACACAAAGACACACGAAAAGAAAATGGGCGTGGCTCTGCCCCTGGGGGTTGGGCATGCACCCCAAACGATAGGGATGTTCCTTAGGGTACAAAGAATGTGTATGCAAAGTTTCAAGATTATAAGTTAAGAAATGTGGCCTGCAGACGACAAACAAATACTAGAAATGGGCGTGGCTCTGTCCCGGGGGGTTGGGCATGAACCAAAAACAATAGGGATCTTCCTTGGGGTATAAGGAATAAGTATACCAAGTTTGAAGAAAATCCAGTAAGAATTGCGCCCTGTAGGCGACACAAAGACAAACGAAAAGAAAATGGGCGTGGCTCTGCCCCTGGGGTTGGGCATGCACCCCAAACAATAGGGATGTTCCTTAGGGTACAAAGAATGTGTATGCAAAGTTTCAAGATTATAAGTTAAGAAATGTGGCCTGTAGACGACAAACAAACAAATACTAGAAATGGGCGTCACTATGCCCCTGGGGGTCGGGCATGCACCAAAAACAATAGGGATCTTCCTTGGGGTAAAAGGAATAAGTATACCAAGTTTGAAGAAAATCTAGTAAGAATTGCGCCCTGTAGGCGACACAAAGACACACGAAATGAAAATGGGCGTGGCTCTGCCCCTGGGGGTTGGGCATGCTATCCAAACGATAGGGATGTTCCTTAGGGTACAGAGAATGTGTATGCAAAGTTTCAAGATTATAAGTTAAGAAATGTGGCCTGTAGACGACAAACAAACAATTACTAGAAATGGGCGTGGCTCTGCCCCAGAGGGTCGGGCATGCACCAAAAACAATAGGGATCTTCCTTGGGGTATAAGAAATAAGTATACCAAGTTTGAAGAAAATCCATGAAGAATTGCGCCCTGTAGGCGAACCACAGACACACACACACACATACACACATACATACACACACACAGACAGGGGCGACGGCATAATACGTTCACATTATGAATGTGGACGTATATAAAGGGTTCCTGCGGCTTCGTCAAAAAATTTTCAAGGATATTCAAGGATAAATATAGGTCAAATTTAACGATTTTCAAGGACATTTTTTAGCCTAAAGTTACAATTTTTCATCTTAAAATTAACCAAAACATTACCAACTATCGTTATAATCTCATTTTTTAACCCGTTAACTGCATAGAACATTATATTACGTCCTGGACAACTGCCACTCATCGTGTGTAGGACGTAACCATAACGCCTTGTAGGTATTTTCCCCAACCTATTCTCAGAACATACGATAGTAGCATGGAAGAGCAATCTTTTTAAAAGGGAGACAACTCTATTTTCCTATTTCCGCAAAATTCAAGGATATTTTCCTATTTCCGCGAAATTTAAGGATATTCAAGACCTTGAAAATGAAATTTAAGGATATTTAAGGATTTTCAAGGACTGCGGAAACCCTGGAAAAACAATTTGTGCTTCTTTGTTATTTTTATATATTGGCAAGCCTTTACACAGGGCATCATTTTAAAGGGAGACAACTCTATTTACTGTTCGTTTTAAATTGAGGATCTCAACTGATATTCAAGGATATTTTCCTATTTCCGCGAAATTCAAGGATATTTAAGACCTTGAAACTAAAATTTAAAGATATTCAAGGATTTTCAAGGACTGCGGGAACCCTGGAAAAATAAATTGTGCTACTTTGTTATTTTTATATTGGCAAGCCTTTACACAGCACAGGGCATCATTTTTTTTAGCCGTTTGCACGCTCGCCCCCGTCTGCACCTGTAATCTTGGGGTATAAGGAATAAGTATACCAAGTTTGAAGAAAATCCAGTAAGAATTGCGCCCTGTAGGCGACACAAAGACAAACGAAAAGAAAATGGGCGTGGCTCTGCCCCTGGGGTTGGGCATGCACCCCAAACAATAGGGATGTTCCTTAGGGTACAAAGAATGTGTATGCAAAGTTTCAAGATTATAAGTTAAGAAATGTGGCCTGTAGACGACAAACAAACAAATACTAGAAATGGGCGTCACTATGCCCCTGGGGGTCGGGCATGCACCAAAAACAATAGGGATCTTCCTTGGGGTATAAGGAATAAGTATACCAAGTTTGAAGAAAATCTAGTAAGAATTGCGCCCTGTAGGCGACACAAAGACACACGAAATGAAAATGGGCGTGGCTCTGCCCCTGGGGGTTGGGCATGCTATCCAAACGATAGGGATGTTCCTTAGGGTACAGAGAATGTGTATGCAAAGTTTCAAGATTATAAGTTAAGAAATGTGGCCTGTAGACGACAAACAAACAATTACTAGAAATGGACGTGGCTCTGCCCCAGAGGGTCGGGCATGCACCAAAAACAATAGGGATCTTCCTTGGGGTATAAGAAATAAGTATACCAAGTTTGAAGAAAATCCATGAAGAATTGCGCCCTGTAGGCGAACCACAGACACACACACACACATACACACATACATACACACACACAGACAGGGGCGACGGCATAATACGTTCACATTATGAATGTGGACGTATAAAAAGGGTTCCTGCGGCTTCGTCAAAAAAATTTCAAGGATATTCAAGGATAAATATAGGTCAAATTTAACGATTTTCAAGGACATTTTTTAGCCTAAAGTTACAATTTTTCATCTTAAAATTAACCAAAACATTACCAACTATCGTTATAATCTCATTTTTTAACCCGTTAACTGCATAGAACATTATATTACGTCCTGGACAACTGCCACTCATCGTGTGTAGGACGTAACCATAACGCCTTGTAGGTATTTTCCCCAACCTATTCTCAGAACATACGATAGTAGCATGGAAGAGCAATCTTTTTAAAAGGGAGACAACTCTATTTTCCTATTTCCGCAAAATTCAAGGATATTTTCCTATTTCCGCGAAATTTAAGGATATTCAAGACCTTGAAAATGAAATTTAAGGATATTTAAGGATTTTCAAGGACTGCGGAAACCCTGGAAAAACAATTTGTGCTTCTTTGTTATTTTTATATATTGGCAAGCCTTTACACAGGGCATCATTTTAAAGGGAGACAACTCTATTTACTGTTCGTTTTAAATTGAGGATCTCAACTGATATTCAAGGATATTTTCCTATTTCCGCGAAATTCAAGGATATTCAAGGACTGCGGGAACCCTGGAAAAATAAATTGTGCTACTTTGTTATTTTTATATTGGCAAGCCTTTACACAGCACAGGGCATCATTTTTTTTAGCCGTTTGCGCGCTCGCCCCCGTCTGCACCTGTAATCTTGAAAACACAAGCGCAGTTTATAGCTCCTGCTATAAATTCAGACAATTTGGACAGTTTATCAAGAAAGTCGAGCTTGAAAAGTTAAATAAAATATGACTGTATCCGAAAATCGTGAAGAGTAGTTTTGTTATGGTATCAAGACATTTGGGTTGAAGATTATTAGCTTGGTTGTCAAGTCTCTCCACGACATTTGTATTCACGATAGATTATTTATTAGTGATAGTATTACATTAGTAATAAACGATTGATCATTTTTTAATTTAATGTTTTGTACGAGTTTTTTATTGTGAAATTTGAATAAAAATAACATTATGAATTTCTGTCGTCATATAGATAGCGTCTGAATAATCACGGTTTATATACATTCCTTTCCAGCCTTTGGCATTGAACCAGAGATTTATTCGAACGTCTAAGCATAAAACTGGTCTAATGTAGTGTTTTCTGTTGTAAGCACAAGACCGGTAAATCGAGTACTTGACAACCAATGGCATGTTGAATGGGCGTATTCGTCTGCTAGAATTTTGATACAATCAAAAGAAATAAATGATTAAAGAAAGCTCTTGTGAGCAAATTTGCAGGTGCTTTTTATGTGCTCCCGGAAATTTAAGTGCAAGAGCTTTTTGTGACTCCTGCATGTTTTACAGAATGATGCCCTGCTTTACATACATGTATAAAATAATTTAAAACAAACTTATTTGCTTTTACTTGTAATCTTTCTTTTTCTTTTTACTAAATTACAACTTCCATTTGGTAAGATGAAAGCAAAAGTATGAATATGTATTGTGCAAGTTGCTAAAATTTGACTAAGTTTGATATAATTATCGATGTATGAATACAAGTACCTATGCAATTACAATAAAGGTTTTGTTTATTCAAAGTTTCAGCTATTATTATTTAGAAAATGTCATGCAATTGTATTCAGAATATGCAATTATTGACGTGAATAGAATATGCATAAACTAACATGTCTGTTGTTGAAAATCAACTATCCATGGCCGGTTCATTTCAAAATGGATTAAGAACCCTGGTGGTCGCTGTCCCATTTTAAATCATTTTCCAACCCAAAGATACTTTCAGTGACCAGGAAACTAAATGTGTCCTACACACCAGAAATACAACCACCCGAAAGTGCTCCCTATTATTAGCTATTAAAAACCAGCGACTGCCAGGCAGGATACGCCCACATTTTCGAGAGATGGATAGAGAACAAGCAAAACCGAAAGTGATTTTTCCTACAATCAAAGGCCCTAATTCATTAAGTTACAATTTGATATGCGCAAATATCAAAAAGTATCAAGATATTTAGGTTATAAACACGCAATTTAAGTTTCATCTAAATCTAAATTAAAATTGTGACCTCTACACTCTACAGGGTCCACAACCTTGAAATACCATTTTTTAACAGTATTCGCGTGCAAACAGCAGCCATTTTGTATTGTAATTTTGGTCCTATTTCCCCGAAATTTGAACTCAACCTTCCTTAGCTTGTAACGGTGATATAATCAAACGATTTTTTAAATCGGATAATAATTGTGACCTCCAGAGAGACCACAAGCTAAACAAAGGCGATTTTGCGTATAATCAGGGGCATTATTAATTCAGGAAGTTAAAATCCGATATGCACACATAACAAAAGGACCCAAGATCTTTGGGTAATATCCATGCATTTCAAGTTTCCTCAAAATCGAATTAAAATTGGGACCTCTACAGGGTCGACGACCTTGATATACCATTTTTCAACAGTATTCGCATACACACGGCGGCCATTTTGTATGGTAATTTTGGTCCAATTTTTCCAAAATTCAAACTCACCCTTCCTTTGGGTGTAACAGTGATATAATCAAACGATTTTTTAAATTGGATAATAATTGTGACCTCTAGAGGAACCACAAGCTAAACAAAGGCGATTTTGCGTATAATCAGGGGCCTTAATTCAGGACGTTACGATCCGATATGCGCAAATATCGAAAGGAACCAAGATCTTTGGGTTATATCCATGCATTTCAAGTTTCATCAAAATCAAATTAAAATTGTGACCTCTACAGGGTCCACAACATTGATATACCATTTTAAACAGTATTCGCGTACGATCGGCGGCCATTTTGTATGGTAATTTTGGTCCGATTTTTCCGAAATTCAAACCCAACCTTCTTTAGGGTGTAACGGTTATATAATCAAACGATTTTTTAAATCAGATAATAATTGTGACCTCCAGAGGGACCACAAGCTAAACAAAGGCGATTTTGCGTATAATCAGGGGCCATAATTCAGGACGTTACAATCCGATATGTGCAAATATCGAAAGGAACCAAGATCTTTGGGTTATATCCATGCATTTCAAGTTTCATCAAAATCAAATTAAAATTGTGACCTCTACAGGGTCCACAACATTGATATACCATTTTAAACAGTATTCGCGTACGATCGGCGGCCATTTTGTATGGTAATTTTGGTCCGATTTTTCCAAAATTAAAACACAATCTTCTTTAGGGTGTAACGGTGATATAATCAAAGGATTTTTTAAATCAGATAATAATTGTGACCTCCAGAGGGACCACAAGCTAAACAAAGGCGATTTTGCGTATAATCAGGGGCCATAATTCAGGAAGTTACAATCCGATATGCGCAAATATCGAAAGGAACCAAGATCTATGGGTTATAACCATGCATTTCAAGTTTCATCAAAATTGAATTAAAATTGTGACCTCTACAGGGTCCACAACCTTGATATACCATTTTTTAACAGTATTCGCGTACGAACGGCATCCATTTTGTATGGTAATTTTAGCCCGATTTTTCCGAAATTTGAACTCGACCTTCCTTAGGGTGTAACGGTGATATATTTGAACGTTTTTCTAAATCGGATAATAATTGTGACCTCCAGAGGTACCTCAAGCTAAAATAGGTGATTTTTCGGACAATCAGGGGCAATAATTCAGGAAATTACGTTCCGATAGGCGCAAATATCGAAAGGAACCAAAATCTTAGGGTTATAAACATGAATGTAAAGTTTCATCAAAATCGGTTCAAAATTGTGACCTCTATAGGGTCCACAAGCTAAAAACATGATTTTTCGTACAATCAGGGGCCATAATCCATGAAGTTTTGATCCGATACATGCCAATATCGAAAGCAGTCGAGATCTTTTGGGGATAAACCTATATTTCAAGTTTCGTCAAAATCGGGTAAGAATTGTGACCTGTAGAGAGTCCACAAACAATTGTGGACGGACGTCCGGACGGACAGGGACGACGACATAATACGTCCACATGAAAATGTGTCAAAATTACATAAAATTGCAATTTAAAACCAACATTTGTTTGAGGATGCCTTCTGTGTATAATTTGTGGATTTTCACATGAAAATGTGGGCGTATAAAAAAAGCGTTAACTTATAATAATGCACAACTTTTGTTAAGACTCCATTTTGATATTCTCCGCAATAGCGGCATTATTCTACGACCTTGCGGGTAAATCATTGCAAAGACAACGGCACTGCTATATACTACAACTAGAGCATCGGTACCGCTGCAATATATGTCTACATTCCTGCTTTGTTTTATATGGTTCTTTTTAAAATGAAGAGAATGAAATGCTGTGTTAGGTTTGTTTTGCCAAATTTACAGGCTAAATATTAACAAAAAAGGGGGTGTGACACTGCCCCAGGGGTTCAGGACATGCAGCAAAATAAATAGAATTGCAAACCATCGTGAAAATGGCGATAGAATTAGGAGGGTTGACATTTTGATGATTGGGGATGAATCTATGCAAAGCCATTAATAAAAAAGTTTGTTTAAAAGCTAGAACAATAACTTACTGTTCGTCTGTTCCTGTACCCGGAGTCATCTGCTCCTGGTGCTGCTGCTATCATAGTAGACAGATCTCCTCCATCCAATAAAGAATTCTGCAAAATAATTCAAAGTTACAAAGTGTCATGTTCCAAAACTAATGATATTTTGTTCTAAAGTTTTGTTTGTGGCAAGTTGAGCAACAATAAATCGATATTGAAATTAAATAGACATTTTTGCCAAAATAATTGAACTTACATATCATAGTGTAAAACATGAAATTATTGTGACAATTGCAATCCAGACCCTCTCGTAAAAATTTTATGTTCTCAATAATATCGAGAAAATTCGTTGAAATATTGGCCATATTGAATTAACCTTGAGAAAACTTTCTTGCAGCCTTGGAATTTCCATATTGTCTCGCCCATGTGTTTTTATAGTCGTTCGTCAGCTTGGAGTTAACCAAGGGATTTAATTTAACAATAATTATTTAAAATTTGAGTTTGATAACAGGTACATGTACATGTATTTAATTTTCGTTGATCTGTGGAAGGGAACATCTCACTGTGCCCCCTGCTATTGTTCTCATATGGGGATTAATCAAGCAAGGGGATTATCAAATACAATGGTGTTAAAGATATAGTCTATTTTTAAAAACTACTAGCATTAAACTAATTAACAACTTTATTCACAATAAAAGTAAGAACAAATAATGTAACAACAAATACATGTATCAAACATATTTCAGAACCCTACTAAATGTGATATGGCGTCAGTGTATTCAATTGCACTTTTTACTCCATTTAATAGTTTTTAGATTATTAATAGAGTCTTCTACACTTATATATTTCCGCCTTTTAGGGGCCAATCGCCCTCCCCCACCCCTGTTGTCCAATTGAAGTATTGTATTTTCGATTAAAGTCTGCTCATTCGACACAATGTTTATACATTTAAAAATATCTGGGTCGCTTGTTCTGGTCTTTTTCATTTTACTGTGCTATCCCTCAACGTGGTTAGTTGTCTGAATAGAAGGTAGGTGAATAATATTTAAGATACTCGTTAACCTATGACACGTGAACTTAATTTATATATTTTAATCATTAAAATAATTAAATCTTAACTAGATGCACAGTACTAATAAGGATACAGTCTATAATCCTTTGTTTACTTAAGTTTTCACACCACTAGCCTATAACACCAGTTGATTAGGGGGCACAGTGAGATTAAACCCTGTGGAATACAGACTCAAAAGCCATAATCCTCAATAAGTTGTTTATTTACTGTTACAGACTCAAAGCCATAATTCTCAATGGTTGTTCATTTACTGTTACTAATGATCACCAATCAACCGATGTTTTGAAGAGCCGACTGTCACCTCAAAATTCACAATAATCTTTTTCCCACTATAGAAATTTGCAATAAATGTGGGCATAAAAAAAGATGAGATGATAAAATATAGTCTATAGAATGTTGAAAGGTGTGATATAAAGCATAAAATGAAGTAATTTCAACTTACCTCTGCAGCTCCAACACGAGATGCATCCTTAGCATCTTTATCATTACTAAAGGTTCTCCATTCTGACCCCACATCTACTACTCTATAACATTAATTTAAATAATTCTTTCTTTATGAATACCAGAAAAGTACAATAGGTTCTTGAAACTTTCATATGTAATACTCAACTAAATATTTATTAATATTAAAATCGCAAGCAAGTACATAATATATAAATAGATAGAAATCAATGACCATTGAATACCGCTCCGGTTATTGTCACATTAAGTAATAGGCCTAGTCATCGTGGCGGTGTAATGGTTATAAAATATTCTTCCAACAACGATTTGAAGATAGTGATACTTCTTTCATTATAAAAAATCAATTCTGTATATTTATTACCATGCAATTCATGCTACATCATAATAATAAAAAAAGATTTGAAATTATTGAAATAAAACCCAATGTTTCGAGTAAAATAGGATGTAATGGATCATTTACACAACAGGTAGGACACTTTAACATCTTGTATTTAGAAAAAGGCTTTTTTTTTTTTTAGACCTGCCAAGCCAGCAAGAGTGTTATTATTGTCCCTTGAAACGGTTTATAAAATTGAATACAGATTGTGAACTCTAGAGGGTCCAAAAGCTAAAATGTTTTTTTGGAAAAATCAGGGGCCACAATCCATGAAGTAAGGTTCAGATATATGCGATTATCGAAAGGAACTGCGATCTTCGAGATATAAACATAAATTTAATCAAAACCGGATGAAAATTGTGAACTCTAGAGGGTTCACAGTAGTTCACACGATTTTGTGTACAATCAATGGCCGTTATTCAGGACATTACGATCTGATGTGCTTGAATATCGATAGGAACCAAGATCTTTGGGTTATAAACATGCATTTTAAGTTTCATCAAAATTGGATCCAAATTATAACCTCTAGAGGGTCCACAACCTTGAGATACCATATTTTTACACTATTTGATATAAGGGGCGGACATTTTGTAGGGCAGTTTTGGTCTGATTTTCACGAAATTTGAACTTGAGCATCATTATGGTGTTACAGTGATATATTCGAACATTCTTTTTAATATAATAATAATGTGACTTCTACAGGGACCTCAAGCTAAAAACACAATTTTTCGTACAATCAGGGGCCATAATTCAGGAAGTTACAATCTGATATGTGCAAATATCAAAAGGAACCAATGATCTTTGTATTATAAAAATGCATTTCAAGTTTCATAAAATCAGATGAAAATATTGACCATACAGTGTGATATGCCGACAGCAACATTACCGCCTACTCTTACATTCTAATTCTAATTGTCAAGGGTTCTTTTGTACACACCAGCTTATACTTTGTCCCCTGCCAGACCCTCCGTCCTACACTGCTTACAAGGGGGAAAATTGGGTTCAAACACGGTTATTCTAGATTAGCCACCCAAGGTCTTACTCACTGAAACACTTTGGTTCCCTTCCCTACATGTAGTAAGCTCATGCGAAAATCAGTGCTGAGTCAGCGATTAGACAAGAAACAAATCAAGACCAAATCAGTAGTTCATGACTAGTTTAATTTATTCAAATGAATATACCTGTCACCAACTACTAAGCCACATTCAGGACATATCATATCACCTGCATGGTGATCTTCCACTAATGGTGAATCTGGATGTTCTGGACAACTTACTAATGCTGAGGCGCTGAAATATAAAATAATATACATACATAAGCATGATCTTCTTTCGCAAGGCCTATTCTATTTTCTTGGAAACATCAATTCCACAAGCTGCACTGGATTGAGCATCCTTTTAAGAGGCAAGTGACAACTGGTATTGGAAAAGAAACAAATAACAAACAATCAATTCCCGAACTGTGAAGCAACACATTAAAACCGGACCATATCCCCAAAAGAAGTATGATTAGCAAGGAAAGGAACCAATATCTTTGGGATTCAAACATGTTTTATGTTCAATCAAAATCAGATAAAAATTGTGACCTCTAGACTGTCAACAAGCATAAACGTGATTTTTCGTACAAATCAGGAGCTATAACCTGTAAGTTATTATCTGATATACACAGGGCTCACACTGTCGGTCGCCAAAGTCGCAATTTGCGATAAAATTATAAGAGTGGCGATTAAATTTTCTACTTGGCGATAACTTTGGCGATAAAGTTTTTGGGTACTGGCGATTCTTTTTTAGACTTGGCGAAAACAAATCTATAAAATTCTAATCGTATTTATCCTTGATTGACCATAGCGGCATAATATAAATCAATCAACTTGCTGATAATCCCAAACGTGTCATAAGTAGTACTAAATTGTCAGGGATTAATGGTTTAAACTGATTGTTAATTGCCGATAATAAAGCCTATATCAGTAGGCCTACTCGTCATATTAATTAACCTCAATAAATAGATTAGCGGTGACTAGCCTATTGATGTTGCGTAATTACAACAAAAGGAAGTAATCAGAATGGCCGATCGTCGCCCGACAACTCTTTTCAAAGAGAGTTACACGTTTTGATAGTTGAATTTCGTTTACTGTAGATTCATACCATATGTATATAACAGCACGGCTAATTGAAAATTATCATTTAAAATTATATCATTTAAAATTATATCAGCATGGGTCGAAAACGAAAGAGCGAGTTGCATAGCGACAAGTCTGGACTGGGAAAACTGACGTTGGCTCCTCTAGACGAAATGAATTTGACATTACGATTATTGATTCAGACGCTGATAGTGGGACGGTACCCGAAATCAGCGATAGGCCTATTGTACACGCGAAACAAAATTCAAAGAAAACTGTGAATTTGGCAATCATATATTTTTGGCGGATTAAATATTCAAGTTGGCGGAAAAAAATGTCATCATTGTTTTACATAAAAATTAGAATGTATTTTGGCGGAAAAAAATTGAAAGCCAGTGTGAGCCCTGGATATACACCAATATCGAAAGGAACCACTGACCAGCATCTTCGTTTGGGTCATAGTACACATACATTTTAAGTTTCATCCAAATTCCATATCAGATAACAAGTGGTAAGCCCACATTTTGCAAGATATGGAAAGAGAATAAGCGAAAATCGTGTGTTTTCACACAATCAGGGGCCATAATCCAGGAAGTTATGGTCCAATATGTGTTGCAATATCGTCGTTGTGACATTGTTTTTAATCTATAGACAAGGAATAGAGAAATAAGATGGTTTATTAAACAACATTTTATATTTACAAATTATTCTCTATTGTGTCAGTATTATATATAGTAGCTATGGTACATTGTATGTGTTTATTTAAAACGCAAATTAATTGAAATAGTTTGAGAATAACAGGAAAGAGGGTATAAGTTCAAGGATAGATTGTGTCAAAAAACGTGATAGGAAAACTTACGATTGCATCATTTGGCTTGTTTAACCAATCTGTATAATTTAACTTATTTACATATTTGACCAATTATATAATTGAAGGTCCAAAACCCAAAGCTACAAAACTATCATATTTGAGAGAAATCATCAGACAGCAGCAGACATATTCTGGAAGGGCAAAGATGTAACAGTTTCTATCATCAGATTCGCCCAGTGAGTCTGACTGGTTAACGTTTGAGAATGACTTTATTATTGTAATCTCTTGATCTATATCCAGCTGTCATAAAATGTAAATACACAACTTGAAGGAGAAGCCAAAGACAACCAGAGACAAATTCTAGACGATCACAAGGCTACTAATTATGTAGTTAGAAAAGATGCGTGGGTCGTCATACATGTAAGATGTGGCAACTGGAGTTAGTTCCCCCGCTCTGGAAGTCTGACAGAAAGGCCATGTTATGTACCTTAGTCTATGACGACATCATTCCCATGATGTCATAACTGACTTCAAGCCATTTTGTATTTATTACTAACGAAGCGTTGGATAAAACGATGGGTTTTTTTAATTGTATTTTATTAATGATTTCATATCAACTGATCTTAATATCAAATGCATCATTTTGACTTATGAAGAAAATTTGATAAAATTACAAGATAAAATACCTGTACAATTGGAGATAACTAATTTATGACCTCAAGACAAAAGGGGATTCCCTGTGATAAATTTAGCGTATTTAAATGAGGACTGATTCAGAGTGTCAAATGTGAGGTGTTAACACATCACCTGCTTCTCTGGGCACGGAGAATATTTGTGTGTTAACACGTCATCAGCCCACAAGGGGCTAACTGTTAATTTAGTTGCACTAAAAGAGAGCTAGCCAAAGAAAGATTAAACTGGTTGTGTAGACAAGGTTGACCCCTAAGCCACTAGGATGCTTTAATAATATTGCTTGATTTACAAATCCCAGACCACTTTCTTGTTTCATGTGTTTTGGACATTACTAAGCCAGCTCAACCTGTTAAAAACAATAAGTTCAGAAACCTTAAAAAAATGGATACTAATGCATTCCGTCAAAATCTGTCAATGTCTGAGTTACTATGTAATCCACCCACCAGCCACACTTGATGAGTACGCTCACTTATATACAATGATGTATGGAGGGTTCTCCTTGACAAGCATGCACCTGTAGTGACTAAGACAATCCCTTACATGCCAGATGCGGATATACCATGGATTTATTCAGACGATGTCCGTTCAGCTAAAACTGATAAAAGAAACACATAGAGACATTGGAGGAAATCTGAATTGGGGGTTCACCGTCAAGTCTATGTGCACACAAGAAATCTTGTTACTAAAAAGATCAAATCTGTTAAACAGAATTATTATTTTATGTACAACAAAATTGCTGAATCAACTACTGACTCTAATGCCATTTACAAGCTGATGTTCTGCCTTGCCCTAATGGGTTAAGTAGGGAAAGATGCCAGTCTTCCTGATCTCGGGGAACCAAAGGACATTGCAGAGGCTTTCACAGAGTACTTCAGTGAGAAGATCACCAATATTCGCAAACAGTTTGATGATGAAGAGTATCTGTCGCAACATTCAGAATTCAGTGACAATACTTTACATGCCTTTGGTAAAATCACAGAGTCAGAGTTGTCAGTTATCCTAAAGCGATCTAAACCAACATTCTATCCGTTTGATCCTGTCCTAACATTGTTGATAATTGAGAATCTGAACATCCTGCTCCCAGTAATAATGAAATTGGTGAATCTCAGTCTGTCTTCTGGAAGAATACCAGAAACTTTTATATCTGCACTAGTAAAGCCTCTTTTGAAGAAACCTGGTCTAGACTCAGACCAATTAAAAAGAATTGTTCCAGTATCAAATCTTCACTTCATCTCTAAAATTATAGAACGAGGAGTCTGTCTACATATGACAAACTCTATGAACCTTTTCAATCAGCATACGGTAAACCATCCATGTCACAGTACCGAATCTGCTCTTCTCAGAGTCGTAAATGACCGTAGAATTGGACTACATTGTGGCAAAGCTGCTTCAGGGTTCCTGCGGCTTTGTCAAACATTTTTTCAAGGATATTCATGGATAAATATATGTCAAAATTCAAGGATTTTCAAGGACAATTTTTAGCCTAAAGCTAAAATTTTTCACCTTAAAAATAACCAAAACATTACCAACTATCATTATTATAATCTCATATTTAAAAGGAATTGGAGACATAAACTGTTTTTATACGCCCACATTTTCATCTTAAAAATAACCAAAACATTACCAACTATTGTTATTATAATCACATATTTAAAAGGAATTGAAGACATAAACTGTTTTTATACGCCCACATTTTCATGTGGACTTATTATGTCGTTGCCCCTGTCTGTCCGGACGTCTGTCCACAATTGTTTGTGGACTCTCTACAGGTCACAATTCTTGACCGATTTTGACAAAACTTGAAATATAGCTTTATGATGAAACTTGAAATGCATGTTTATAACCTTAAAGGGTAAATCCCGATAATATTTTTGAGAATAAAACTCTTTAATTTTGTGTTAAAATCCATTAAGATCCCCTACCTTAGGGCCGAGCAACTAAATCAATATATGTGATACGTTTTCAAACAACTTAAACCCACAGTCTTCATCTTGAAATGGAGTGCGGTGTCCCAAACTGTATTATGCGGTGATTTGATAAAACCAGAGTTTTATTTTCAAAAATAATGTGTCGGTGAAATTGACCTTTGTTATCAAGTACAGCACATGGACCATTCACCGTGTAGACCTCTAAAGGAACGGGAATCAATTATCGGGTCACCCAACGAAAGAATTGACCTGAATCTTAAAAGGGTTATGTGTCCAGATAAGCTGTTTTAACACTCGCTTCCAAACGACTCAATATTTTAAGCTGAATTTTTGAGTCAGAGTATCTTCTATATTTTGGCGTTTAAATTTCATACGTACTCGGACTTTAATTTTTTAGGCTCTGTTCTATTCGAGACAGTCCCTTTAAGATCTTGATTCTTTTCGATATTTGCGCAATCAAAATGAAACTAAATGAATAATGGCCTTTGATTGTAGGAAAAATCACTTTCGGTATTGCTTGCTCTCTATCCATCTCTCAAAAATGTGGGCGTATCCTGCCTGGCAGTGCCAGCTTACTATCTTTCACAAAAGCATTCACAATGTGACAGAGTGACTCACTTTTTGGACTGCGCTTTGAGCATGCTTAGTCATGGAAACAGCGCATTATAAATAGACTATTAATATTAATAATAATATCAGGAAATTTAACGTTAAGATTTAGGGAACTACTGTTGTAGGACAGTAAATATTGCGGTTCAGCCTGCTGCATGATTTAATATAATAATATTATAACATTTGTCAATATAAAAACCAGCGGCTGCCAGGCAGGATACGCCCACATACAAGAGTTGGATAGAGAACAAGCTAAAAAGAAAGTGATTCTTTTCGATATTTGCGCAATCAAAATGAAACTAAATGAATAATGGCCTTTGATTGTAGGAAAAATCACTTTCGGTATTGCTTGCTCTCTATCCATCTCTCAAAAATGTGGGCGTATCCTGCCTGGCAGTGCCAGCTTACTATCTGTTTTATTATTACATATAGACTTTCGGCACACCGAGAAAACTCCCTCCCTTTTTAAAACAGAGTTATTTACCTTTTCAACTGAAATTCAAGGATATTTTCCTATTTTCGCAAAATTTAAGGATATTCAAGACCTTGAAAATGAAATTTTAAATTAAAGGATATTAAAGGATTTTCAAGGACTGCAGGAACTCTGTGTTTTGTTGGTACTGCTTGACCTCAGTGCAGCTTTTGATCTGATTGATCACAGCAGACTCCTTGCAAGACTTACAAAGGACTATCGAATGCCTGTTACCGTATTAGACTGGTTCCAGTCATATTTGCAAAACAGATCACAAATTATTATCATTTGAGAAGACATTTACGATCCTGTTGAACTCACATGTGGAGTTCAACAGAGCCTGGTATTGGGCCCGTTGTTATTAAGCTTATACACCAGAGATCTTGGGAGGATAATTGATGATCATGAGCTTCTTAGACACTTTTACGCAGACGATTCACATGTCATGACAATATTTGATCCAACCCCTGTTTCAGCCATTTCAGTACAGTCTCAGATATATTACTGTTACTGTGAAATCAAAATTGGATGACATCAAATAAACTCAAATTCAACGACGAAAAACTGAAATACTTCTCTTGGGTCAGAAGACAAGAAGAGACAGTTGTGGTATTCAAAACATAGCTGTTAGTGAAACTTCCATTCCCATTTCTGAAAGTGATAATAACCTGGGAGTAATGGAGACTCACATTAAACATATATCCAAAGTGTGTTACTTACTAATAAGAAATATTGGATTTATTAGAAAATTCTTAACTACAGAATCAGCCAAAATTTTGGTATCATCTTTAATACTGTCCAGATAAGATTACTGTAACAGCTTAGTAGCTGGTGCACACCATCTACTCTCCTGAATCTTCTTCAGTGTATCCCAGAACACTGCAGCAAGCATAGTGTCACTCACTTCTTGCTTTAGCCACAAAACTAGCACTCTTAAAGACCTACACTTCAGGATAAAGTATAAAATTTTGTGCTTTACTTTTTGCTGCATGAACGACAGTGCTCCAAAGTATCTTTCGGATCTACTGGAACCGTACACTCCATGAAGAACACTCAGATCCCAAGACAAAAGAATGGAATGAATTACCAATGGATGTTAAGAACTCACCTTCCCTAGAAGTATTTAGGTCTAGACTCAAAACATACTTTTTATACGCCCACATTTTCATGTGGACGTATTATGTCGTCGCCCCTGTCCGTCCGTCCACAATTGTTTGTGGACCCTGTAGAGGTCACAATTTTATTTCGATTTTGATGAAACTTGAAATGCATGGTTATAACCCAAAGATCTTGGTTCCCTTCAATATTTGCGCATATCGGATCGTAACTTCCTGAATTAATGCCCCTGATTATACGCAAAATCGCCTTTGTTTAGCTTGTGGTCCCTGTGGAGGTCACAATTATTATCCGATTTAAAAAAAAGGTTGGTAGAAGTAGGTTTGGCGATGTAACCAGTTATCCCTGTAACAGTGACTAGTTTCGTTCAAGGTGAACTCTTCAGACTGATTAATCTCACTTAAAGTTAAAGAGGTTCTATATATATATACTATGTGGAAACCCCGGTGAGATTTCACCGGGGTTTGGCGTTTTACCGGGGTTTCGTTCACCGGGGTTTGGCGTTTTACCGGGGTTTCGTTCACCGGGGTTTGGTATATTGCCGGGGTTTCAGAGTTTTACCGGGGTTCCCGAATTGTACCGGGGTTTGTTTAATGGCGGGGTTTACCGTGGTTGGTAATACCGGGGTATGGTTTTCTTACCGGGGTATTCATTAACCGGGGTTTGGTATTTTTACCGGGGTTTGGTATGTTACCGATTTTTTGCAGCTTTACCGGGGTTTCGAAGTTTTTGCCGGGGTGCCGGATTTTTACCGGGGTTTGGTATTCTACCGGGGTTTGGTATTCTACCGGGGTTTTGTGATTTTTCCGGGTGTTGGACTGAAAAATACCGGGGTTGGTATTTTACCATGGTTGTGGAAAAATGCCGTGGTCTAGGGATGAAGGCAGTCCTGTGGTGAGGAGAAGCCGTGCGCCTAAAGGACTAAATAGAGCAGAAGGCAATAGAAAGCAATGGAAAAACCGTGTACCAAAAAAAACAAAAAGAAAAGGGAGAACGGTAATGTGTGTGTACGGAAAGGGGGAAGGGGCGGGGGTCCTAAGTGGGGCCTCAGGGGGGAAGGGAAAGATAAGCTAGAAAAGACAAAGAGATAGTATAGGTATAATAAGGTTTAATATTAAAAACCTAGGCCAGAGATGAAAGAGGAAGTGCAGAGATCACTCGCCGAAAGTTGGGGTGACAGGAAAGGGTCTTCTCTGAGGGCCTCTATCAAATCACTTTCGGTATTGCTTGTCCTCTATCCATCTCTCGAAAATGTGGGCGTATCCTGCCTGGCAGTGCCAGCTTACTATCTTTCACAAAAGCATTCACAATGTGACAGAGTGACTCACTTTTTGGACTGCGCTTTGAGCATGCTTAGTCATGGAAACAGCGCATTATAAATAGACTATTAATATTAATAATAATATCAGGAAATTTAACGTTAAGATTTAGGGAACTACTGTTGTAGGACAGTAAATATTGCGGTTCAGCCTGCTGCATGATTTAATATAATAATATTATAACATTTGTCAATATAAAAACCAGCGGCTGCCAGGCAGGATACGCCCACATACAAGAGTTGGATAGAGAACAAGCTAAAAAGAAAGTGATTTTTCCTACAATCAAGGACAATAACTCATGAAGTTACAAATCGATATGCGCATATATCGAATGGAACCAAGATCTTTGAATGGGTTATGAACATGCATTTCAAGGTACTTCAAAATCGGATTAAAATTATGACCTCTACAGGGTTCACAACCTTGATAAACCATATTTTTACACAATATTCGCATACAAGTGGCGGCCATTTTGTCCGGCAGTTGTGGTCCGATTTCACAAAATTCAAACTCAACCTTCATTACAATGTAACGATGATATAATCAAATGTTTTAAATCGGATAATAATTGTGATCGCAAGAGGGACCGCAAGCTAAAAATGGTGATTTTTTCGTAAAATCAGGGGTCATACTTCAGGAAGTTATGATCCGATGTGCGCAAATATTGAAAGGAGCCAAGATCTTTGGGTTATAAACATTCATTTGAACTTTCATCAAAATCGTTTCAAAATTGTAACATCTACAGTGTTCACAAGCTAAACGAGAGAATCAGATGGATAGAGAACAAGATAAACCGAAAGTGATTTTCCTACAATCAAAGGCTATAATTCATTAAATTACAATTTGATATGCGCAAATATCGAAAAGAATCAAGATCTTTAGGTTAAGAACATGCATTTCAAGTTTTTCAACAAAATCGAATCAAAATTGTGACCTATACTGGGTCCACAAAGTTGATATACCATATTTTAACACTATTAGCGTACAAACGATTGCCATTTTGTCTGGCAATTATGGTCCGATTTCCCTGAAATTCAAACAACCTTCCGTTTGGTGTAACGGTGATAGAGTCAAGCATTTTTTTAAATCGGATAATAATCGTGGCCTCCAGAGGGACCATAGGCGATTTTTCGGACAATCAGGGGCCATAATTCAGGAAGTTATGATCTGATATGTGCAAATAACAAAAGGAAACAAGATCTTTGGGTTATAAACATGCATTTCAAGTTTCATCAAAATTGAATCAAAATTGTGACCTATACTGGGTCCACAATCTTGATATACCATTTTATAACGGTATTCACGTACACGCGGCGGCCATTTTGTATGGCAATTTTGTTCTTAATTTTTCCGAAATTCAAATTCAACCTTCCTTAGGGTGTAACGGTGATATAATCAAACGATTTTTTAAATCGGATAATAATTGTGACCTCCAGAGGGACCACAAGACAAACAAAGACGATTTTGCGTATAATCAGGGGCCATAATTCAGGAAGTTAAAATCCGATATGCGCAAATATCGAAAGGAACCAAGATCTTTGGGTTATAACCATGCATTTCAAGTTTCATTAAAATCGAATTAAAATTGAATTAAAATTGTGACCTCTACACGGTCCACAACCTTGATATACCATTTTTTAACAGTATTCGCGAAGGAATGGCGGCCATTTTGTATGGCAATTTTGGTCCAATTTTGCCAAAATTCGAACTCAACCTTCCTTAGGGTGTAACGGTGATATAATCAAACGATTTTTTAAATCGGATAATTATTGTAACCTCCAGATGGACCACAAGCTTAACCACGGTGATTTTGCGTATAATCAGGGGCCATAATTCAGGAAGTTACAATCCGATATGCGCAAATATCGAAAGGAACCAAGATATTTGGGTTATAACCATGCATTTCAAGTTCCATCAAAATCGAATTAAAATTGTGATCTCTACAGGGTCCACAACCTTGATTTTTTAACAGTATTCGCGTACAAACGGCGGCCATTTTGTATGGTAATTTTAGTCCGATTTTTCCGAAATTTGAACTCAACTCTCCTTAGGGTGTAACGGTGATATAATAGGTTTTTCAAATCGGATAATAATTGTGACCTCCAGAGGTACCACAAGCTAAAACAGGTGATTTTTCAGACAATCAGGGGACATAATTCAGGAAATTACGTTCCGATAGGCGCAAATATCGAAAGGAACCAAGATCTTTAGGTTATAACCATGCATTTTAAGTTTCATTAAAATTGAATTAAAATTGTGACCTCTAGAGCCTCTTCTAGAGCGTCCACAAAATTTTGAAAGTGATCAAGGGCCATAACTCAGTCAGTAATTATCTGAAATTGCTGAAAATCAATAGGCTTCTTCGTCTCATGACCTTAAACACTGTGTATAAATTTAAAGTCAATCGGTTATTAACTTGAGCCTCTAGAGCGTCCACAAGATTTTTATAAGCGATAAAGGGCCATAACTCTGACAGTAATTATCAGAAATTGCTGAAAATCAATAGGCTTCTTCATTTAATGACCTTGAACACTGTGTATAAATTTAAAGTCAATCGGTTATTAACTTTAGCCTCTGGAGCGTTAACAAGATTTTTTAAAGAGATCAAGGGCTATAACTCTGATTGTAATTATCGGAAATTGCGGAAAATCAATAGTCTTTTTCGTCTCATGACCTTAAACACTGTGTATAAATTTAAAGTCAATCGGTTATTAACTTTGGCCTCTAGAGCGTCCACAAGATTTTTTTAAGTGATATAGGGCCATAACTCTGACAGTAATTATCGGAAATTGCTGAAAATCAATAGGCTTCTTCGTCTCATGACCTTAAACACTGTGTCTAAAACTAAAGTCAATCTGTTATTAACTTTAGCCTCTAGAGCGTCCACAAGATTTTTATAAGCGATAAAGGGCCATAACTCTGACAGTAATTATCAGAAATTGCTGAAAATCAATAGGCTTCTTCATTTAATGACCTTACACACTGTGTATAAATTTAATGTCAATCGGTTATTAACTTGAGCCTCTAGAGCGTCCACAAGATTTTTATAAGCGATAAAGGGCCATAACTCTGACAGTAATTATCAGAAATTGCTGAAAATCAATAGGATTCTTCATTTAATGACCTTAAACACTGTGTATAAATTTAAAGTCAATCGGTTTTTAACTTTAGCCTCTGGAGCGTCAACAAGATTTTTTAAAGAGATCAAGGGCTATAACTCTGATTGTAATTATCGGAAATTGCGGAAAATCAATAGTCTTTTTCGTCTCATGACCTTAAACACTGTGTATAAATTTAAAGTCAATCAGTTATTAACTTTGGCCTCTAGAGCGTCCACAAGATTTTTTTAAGTGATAAAGGGCCATAACTCTGACAGTAATTATCGGAAATTGCTGAAAATCAATAGGCTTCTTCGTCTCACGACCTTAAACACTGTGTCTAAAACTAAAGTCAATCGGTTATTAACTTTAGCCTCTAGAGCGTCCACAAGATTTTTATAAGCGATAAAGGGCCATAACTCTGACAGTAATTATAAGAAATTGCTGAAAATCAATAGGCTTCTTCATTTAATGACCTTAAACACTGTGTCTAAAACTAAAGTCAATCGGTTATTAACTTGAGCCTCTAGAGCGTCCACAAGATTTTTATAAGCGATAAAGGGCCATAACTCTGACAGTAATTATCAGAAATTGCTGAAAATCAAAAGGCTTCTTCATTTAATGACCTTAAACACTGTGTATAAATTTAAAGTCAATCGGTTATTAACTTTAGCCTCTGGAGCGTCAACAAGATTTTTTAAAGAGATCAAGGGCTATAACTCTGATTGTAATTATCGGAAATTGCGGAAAATCGATAGGCTTTTTCCTCTCATGACCTTAAACACTGTGTATAAATTTAAAGTCAATCGGTTATTAACTGTGGCCTCTAGAGCGTCCACAAGATTTTTTTAAGTGATAAAGGGCCATAACTCTGACAGTAATTATCGAAAATTGCTGAAAATCAATAGGCTTCTTCGTCTCATGACCTTAAACACTGTGTATAAATTTAAAGTCAATCAGTTATCAACTTTAGCCTCTAGAGCGTCCACAAGATTTTTATAAGCGATAAAGGGCCTTAACTCTGACAGTAATTATCAGAAATTGCTGAAAATCAATGGGGTTCTTCATTTTATGACCTTAAACACTGTGTATAAATTTAAAGTCAATCGGTTATTAACTTTAGCCTCTAGAGCGTCCACAAGATTTTTTGAAGTGATCAAGGGCCATAACTCTGACAGTTATTATCGGAAATCGCTGAAAATCAATAGGCTTCTTCGTCTCATGACCTTAAACACTATGTATAAATCTAAAGTCAATCGGATATTAACTTTGGCCTCTAGAGCGTCCACAAGATTTTTTAAAGTGATCAAGGGCCATAACTCAGACAGTTATTATCTGTAATCGCTGAAAATCAATAGGCTTCTTCGTCTCATGACCTTAAACACTGTGTATAAATTTAAAGTCAATCGAATATTAACTTTGGCCTCTAGAGCGCCCACAAGCAATTGTGGACGCTGGACCGCCGGACGGACGGGGGCGACGGCAATATACGACCACATTTCAATGTGGGCGTATAAAAATGGGGTTAGTCATTTCAGGACTAACATATGGTTTAATTTTATGTCAATAATTCGCTTGCGCGTAGGGGTTTTTAGCAGTGGGAGGAAACCGGAGTTCCCTGAGGGAACCCACAAGGTTGAGAAGGCGCCCCTATCTCCATGCCACATATGCTCACACCAGGGCTCATAACCACAGCCGCAAGCCAGCCAGCTAGAGGTCGAAGCACAGCACTCTAGACCACTAGGCCATCCCAACCCCCTCTTATCTTTTGAGAGTAATGCACAAGAAAAACTCGAATGGAATGCCTTTAATAATTTAACTGATATCCCCCTCCCCCCCTTTGGAGTGGACGTTAAACTCCACAAAAAAACAAACAACGCTGTGAACCATATTACAGGACTTTTATTAACTTTAAACCATATAATGGAACTTATTGGACAAATAGTTTTTAATATGTAAATAATCCACAGGTCCAGCTATGTGGTTCATACTGCGAGCACTTCGCTTTTCCACATAACGCAAGCAAGAATTTTTTCTATGCACACTGATGGAACAAACATCTGTCAGCTGGACCTAATGTATTAACACGTTTTTTATTATGACAAAGGGACAAGACGACCCACCCTCTCTCTCGACAGCTGTTTTATAAGTATTTTTTAAATTGACTTTTTAATATACAAGGCCTTTTTATTCTGGTGTTAACCAATTTTAACTAGGAGACTCTAGACATAAACATACATCTGAATTATATATTTTTACCAACTTTCAACCCATAAAGTGTAAATAATTTAATTAAATCAACCTATCCATAATAATAATATCAGATATAATGCATTGGACATTAAATCTTTAATAAACAACAATGTATTGTTATGTGGGGGTTGGTGTAGAAAACACTCTCTATGTCAAACTGTCTCTCTCTTAGCTACATGTACATGTATACCAATCATAGTCTTCTACATGTACATGGGTAGCCTACCGGTATTTAAATTTAAATATATGAATATTTATGAGATAAGCTTACTCTAGTCTATTATTATTTTTATTCTGGTCGGAAGGAAAATTCCTAAAAATTTAACGCCAATATCTTCAATTTGGTTGCCGAGAAATTATCTTTGGTCACTTTTTTCAGATATTTTAAAAAGATAGTAAGCTGGCACTGCCAGGCAGGATACGCCCACGTTTTGGAGAGATGGATAGAGAACAAGCAAAACTGAAAGTGATTTTTCCTACAATCAAAGGCCATAATTCATTAAGTTACAATTTGATATGCGCAAATATCGAAAAGAGTCAAGATCTTTAGGTTATAAACATGCAATTCAAGTTTCATCAAAATCGAAATTAAGGTGACTTCTACAGGATCCACAACTTTGATACCATATTTTTACACTATTCGTGTACAAACAGTGGCCATTTTGTCTGGGAATTATGGTCCTATTTTCAAGAAATTCGAAGCCAATCTTCCATAGGGTGTATCAGTGAACGTTTTTTTTAAACCGGATAATAAGCGGAACCTCCAGAGGGACCATAGGCGATTTTTGGGACAATCAGGGGCCTTAATTCAGGAAGTTACGATCCGATAGGCCATTTTGGTCCGATTTTTCCGAAATTTGAACTCAACCTTCCTTAGGGTGTAACAGTGATATAATTGAACGTTTTTTCAAATCGGATAATAATTGTGCCCTTCAGAGGGACCACAAGCTAAAATAGGTGATTTTTCAGACAATCTGGGGCCATAATTCAGGAAATTACATTCCGATAGGCGCAAATATCGAAAGGAACCAAGATCTTTGGGTTATAAACATACATGTCAAGTTTCATCGAAATCGTTTCAAAATTGTGACCTCTATAGGGTCCACAAGCTAAAAACGGGATTTTTCTTACAATCAGGGGCCATAATCCATGAAGTTTTGATCCGATACACGCCAATATTGAAAGCAGTCGAGATCTTTGGGGGATAAACATATATTTAAAGTTTTGTCAAAATCGGACAAGAATTGTGACCTGTAGAGAATCCACAAGCAATTGTTGACGGATGGACAGGGGCAACGACATAATATGTCCACATAAAAATGTGGGCGTATAAAAAAGTGTATCGGATTCCTGACATCCATCAATTTTGGGGCTTAAAGGAGCAATTAATTACTTTTCTATGTCTTATCCGATTTTGATTCTTTTGGGGTTTCTTAAATGGGAGGAGGGTTGGAATGCTAGTAAATATTCAGTTTTTAAGTCAGATTCAAAAACATAAAAAGCGTTGCATTCTTATTTAAACTGATTATATTGTGGACAAATTTATATCTAATTTTTGGGAATGGATATTTTCAGAAAAATTCTATATTGAATTATTATACAGATAAAAAGAAAATTTTCTGAATTTGTCGATATGTAGGCGTATAATATATAATACACACATGTGTCAATTCAGAAATTTTCTGAATTTGACGATCGGTATAATATACGAGGCTCATTCAGAAAATTTCTGAATTTGGCGATTTATTATATAATATATAATAACACAGACGTGACAATTCAGAAAATTCTGAATTTGGCGATCTGTATAAATATACGAATCTCACAATTCAGAAATTTTCTGAATTTGTCAAAATAAAATAAAAACCAAGTACGAACAATCCAAACCATAAGACAGAAATCGAAGTCCTATAAACGTTATAGGCAAAATAGTGTATTCAAGCAAAATAGTGTAATCAGCAAATGGACTCCTCGTGTACAAAATACACGACAAGCAGTGGTAACAGGTGTCCGGAAGAGTAAGCTTACCCTGCCTGTATAATAACCCTAAACCTGAATTGTCAGTTTTGTATATTATGCAAACAAAAAAATAACCCTAACACTAACCCAACCCTTAGGCCTACCCTAACCCTAAATAAATTGGTCAGCTTCATATGTCAATTTCAGAAAATTTTTGAATTGTCATGTCTGTGTATACATTATTATTATACAGATCGCCAAATTCAGAAAATTTCTGAATTGTGAGATTCGTATATTATATCGACAAATTCAGAAATTTTCTGAATTGTCAGCTTTGTATACGGAGCCTAGCCCTAAGTAATAAATAATATAACGATGGTCAAATTCAGAAAATTTCTGAATTGTCACAGCTGTGTTAGGCTAACTCAAACTGTGTGATTTTAATTATAATTATATCATACAGATCGCCAAATTCAGAAAATTTCCCTTTTATCAGTACAGATAATGAAATATAGAAATTAATGACATAGTTCTAACCTATTCAATATTTAATTTGTAATGGTAATGTTTTGTCTTTTGATAATAATTTCCAAACCAAAGATAGCCTAATATTATTACGAAAGGATTACATAACACGCTAACATTCACCCCTTTCCCACCTACTGATACAATCAACGCGACCAGTTCACCAACACGTGACTTGCTATCTGTTCATTTGATTGGCTTCGTTCACCATAAAGCTGTATATTATCAATACAGAACCGACTACATCGCCATTATCATATTATTATGGAAATGGAAACCGCCACGCAAAAAAATATTGAGAATTCAAAATATAATAAACAGAACCTCAAATATTATAAAAAAATTATATTTTCCTGTTACTACATCACTAAATCAAAAATATATCCCAATAAAAAAGAACAATTTAGAAATCTAAAGCCATCATGACCAAACAAATTATTTGACATTCTACCTACCCTTTACTTGCTGACGCCATTGTTGAGTTTAGTTACTGTTGCATGATGGGTATATTTATAAACTCTTATGGTGGACGAATCCATTACTGAAAACTAGGGGTTTTTAAATCTTACCCGAAACATTGAGTTAATATTTCAATAATTTCAAATCTTTTTATGGTGAAAAGGGTATCACTATCTTCAAACTGTTGTTGAAAGAATATTTTATAACCATTACACCGCCACGATGACTAGGCCTATTACTTAAAGTGACAATAACACTTTTGCTGGCTTGACAGGTCAAGAAAATAAAATAGACGTATTCTAACTCCTAGATGTTTAAGTGTCCTACCTGTTGTGTAAATTATCAATTCTAAGCATCTGTAGTATTCATTTTTTTTCTCCGGGGCGGGGTTGAGGTGGGCATGCAACGTCTTAACCAGGCGAGGCGCTGTACGGAGGGGTGGTGGGGGTTGGCTATGCGAGCTGAGACCAGGGTCCGATTCCTAGAAATTTCTTAAGCACGTTCTTATGCTTAGATTTTAGTCGACTTTGCATTTAAGTAAACTTACCTTATTTTGTGTTCCCAGAAAATTCTTAAGAACGGCCTTGTGCTTCGATTTTAAGTAGACTTCATTGTAAGCACAAGAACGTTATTATGCGTTCCAAGAAAAAACTTAAGCACAACTTCGTTCTTAAACATAGCCAGTCCAAGCACAAGTCCCAAGCAAGGTATAGGGCTTGCTTACCAACCTTAAGTCTGTTTCTGCTTCAAAAAGATGGCTGACCGTAGAGTTATTCGACGGCATTTCCAACACCTTTTGATACCAAAGAGACAATTACAAGACAGGGAAAATTCTTCTCAGAAAGAAATTAAGAATGCTATAGAAAATTTTGCATCTAGCGCCTTATAGGCCTACCCTGAAACCAATTTATGTATTTGCCAATTAGTAAACAATAGGCTACAAACACACAGGCTGATCGGGCGCTCTCACAATTATTCAGTTAGTTTGTAGGCCTATGTGTCTGCAGTTTTTTAAAAATATATTTTAGCACATTTTATAATTATGTAGGCCTATACAGGGGACATGTCAATCAAAATCAACCACAATGAAGCAGACGACAAATTTATGACGTAATTCGCATACCAAAGCTATTTTTATGACGTTAAAGAGCATCGTAGTCTCAGTGTATGGTAAGCTTTACCAGTCACAATGTGCTTAGACTTGTACTTGACTTGTGCTTACGTAAGAATGGTCTTGAGAATTTTCTAGGGACGGTATTGTTATAAGATTCTTACGTAAGTAAAAGTGAAGTATTACTTTGTGCTTACTTTAAGAATTTTCTAGGAACCGGGCCCAGGTTTTTCTAGACCATTTTTTTGCGTAGATTCCGAGTCTATGTGGTGATCAGGCGTTTGAAGGCGAGTTTTTCGAGATATGGGGGGATGAGGGTCTAATGTCTGTGTTTTTGTTTCACATTTCCAGATCTCTTGAAAAGTACCATTAATTTAATATTTTGAATGACGAAATAGATACTGAACGAATGAACGACGATTAACGTGAGACCACTTACAAGGTCAATTTTGAAGCTAATAATTTCTGTCCACAAAAATACATGTTGCTCAGGGGACCCCCCCCCCCGACACACACACAATGAGAGTCGTATAAACATATCTCTAAGAAATTATTCATTTAAACAACATGAACTCTTTTCCCGACAATTTACCCCCCCCCCCCCGACTCCACACACGCATACCTATTATTCCCATCCTATTTCGCGACAAATCATAAGAGTTGTCCAGGGGCATCGTACACACTCTCTCGAGAGATGGACAGTCCTAGAAATTTATGTTTTATTAATATATAACATGATCGTCATTATGTCAACAATCACATTTCCCCCCAACTGTGGACATTGCCCCCCCCCCCCCCGTCTTAAATGTCGCGAAAATGCCCCCTCCAACGCTTGATCGATCACCATCCAGATTCGGAATCTACGCCAAAAACTGGACTACAAAAGCAGCCTCATAAATTCACAGCTCAGGTTGGGCCCCTCCTCCCCTTCAGCAACTGGAATCTGTTTACATTGCCTATCTGTCTACGAACCAGATGTCATAAGGGATGGGGTCATGCAGCGTCTTTATCAGGTGGAGCGCTTTAAGACTACCACAGCTACCATTGTAGTGGACCTGGAAATATTCCATAATGCAATATGTTAGATAATAAACCTCATCTCTCAACAGTATATCTCGACGTTTTTAGCTACTTTCTCGTAGACAATAATCTATAGCCTATACCCCGGCTCCCCTTCCCATGTATTTTACCTGTCTACTATAGAAGCCTATTACCGTTGCTAATCATTTCATCAGTTGTTTGCCCAACCGGGACTATATTGTTAAGCGCTAGATTTTTTAAAAGAGACACAATTTTAATTGTATATATCTGATTTTTCCTTTCATGTTTTCGAGATATTCGGGGGGGGGGGGGGTCTATCAAATGGGAACAAAACCAGGCCCAACTTTTCGAGAGTAAAATTTTGCGTAGAATCCTATGCCGAGTGGTAATCAGTCCGCCGTTTGGGCGTTTTCGAGATATTCGAGGTTAAAGGTCAAATGAGGTCATTTGCGCTTAAAGTGAATGTGCAGCCATTCTTGTATCATGAAAATATGCTGAAGATGGTCGTAAGTTATCACTCTTTCTACAAAAATGTTAACTTGCTAAATTCACCTTTAGTCTTTTTTGTGACGTCGGAGGTCAAAAGGTGATATTTTCCCATTTTGTACTAGGAAGATTTAAAGTAATAAAAAAAGTCAGCATAAAATATAAAACCTAAAGCGACATTTAAAACTGATCTTTATGTGGTCTTAGCACCGTACATTTACTTTGGAACGTTTAAAAAGATATTGGATAACATAACCAACTCATTTCGAAACCTGTTTCCAAAATATGTTAAAACTGTCAAATCGAAATCTCCCAGATTTAGTTCAACATTGATTGTTATATATAATGAAACTGGTTGTCCGAAAAACAATTGAATAGTTTCATGGTTGGCCTCCAGCCTGTAGGCTGGATTTCCCGGAATCCCAATCTGAGAAAACTGACGTTAATCTGTGACCGGAAAACGCGTATCTGACGACGAGATTAAATGTTTGCAAATTTTTTTATGATTTTTAATGAATTTCACTGGAACAAGGACACCGATAAAACCGACGAATACATTGTACATAATAGGTCAAGGGACATTAATGTCGTATTGGTAAATTTTACTGGGGAAATGTTTGGCAGACTTTTTGACGCGGTCTGTAGGCTGGAGTCCAACCATGAAACTATATATATATATATATTGGTTCTGTTATGCAAGATCTTTTTCGATGTTCCAAAACAAAAGTTATGTGCTCAGACCACCTAAAGATAAGTTTTAAATGTTCAATTTATTAATTAGAGCAGGTGTCGCCTTAGTTTTTATATTTTACACTGATTTTTTATTGCTGTAAATCTTCCTAGTGCAAAATGGGAAAATTTCCCCTTTAGACCCCCAGAGCCACAAAGACTAAAGGTGAATTTAGCAAGTTTACATTTTTATCGGAACAGAGATAATTTACGACCATCTTCAGCATATTTCCATAATACAAGTATGGATGTACATTTACTTTCAGTGTAAATAACCTCATTTGACCTATAACCTCAAATATCTCGAAAACGCCCTAACGGCAGACTGATTACCACCCGGCATCGGATTCTACAATTCTACCATAATTTTACTCTCGAAAAGTTGGGTCTGGTTTTGTGCCCATTTGATGCCCCCCCCCCCCCACACTGAGCTTCCAGACAACTACGATATCACGTGGACATAAAATTTGCGAAACGAACACGATTCTAAATAACACTAACGACTCTACATGATTAAATGAAATTTTGGTCTTCATTAATATAATATATAATTACGCTTTTAGAATAGGCCAACTCCTAACACTGTTAGAAGAGAGTAACTTCCCTTTGCCAATTTCCTTTTCAATTAACAATTTATGGGATTGGTCGATAAAAATAGCACAAGCATCAAGGGCGGATAGCTTGAAACCGTGTCTCCCTCATAGATTAACCAGGGTATAGTGGAGTAGAACAGGATGAGTACACTGGGTAGCCGAGGATGAGTTTAAGATATAATAAAAGTTAACACAATACTGGAAATTGGAGATTACTGTTAGAAAGTAAATAATAATAAAATGCAATGGGGTTAAACGTTCTACTTGTTAGAAAGTAAAGCTTAAAACAAACCAACGGCTGCCAGGCAGGATACGCCTGCATACAGGAGTTGGACAGAGAACAAGCCAAAAAGAAAGTGATTTTTCCTACAATCAAGGGCCATAATTCATGAAGTTACAAATCGATATTCGCAAATATCGAAAGGAATTAACATCTTTGAGTTATAAACATGCACCAAAATCGGATTAAAATTGTGACCTCTATAGTAGTATAGGGTCCACAACCTTGATATACCATATTTTTACACCATTCGCGTACAACCTTTATTACGGTGATATGTTCAAACGGTTTTTAAAATCGGATAATAACTATGACCCTCACTACTCAGAGACCACAGGCTAAAAAAGGCGATTTTTAGTATAATCAGGGGCCAAACATATACAGGAAGTTACGATCCGATATGTGCCAATATCGAAAGGAACCAAGATGTTTGAGTTATAAACATGCATTTCAAGTTTCATCAAAATCCGATTAAAATTGTGACTTCTACAGGGTCCACAACCTTGATACGGGGCTGGATTAACCTTGTTGGGGCCCGGGACATACCAACTGTGCGGGGGCACCATTGTTGTTTGTTCAAATTGTTCGTACTGACCGCGAATCGTACAAGTATGTACTCTTAACTCCTTGAGTGTCTGAGGTGTTTTCCTCCATGAATTATTGTTAAGTTTTAAATTAGGATTAATTTCAGTGCATCTGAGACAATTTAGACAACTCAAAAAATATTCACTCTACTTATACCTTCGGCCCAAAGAGCTGAAAATGCAATTTCCATAATAGCAAGACAATGTGCAGGATGTGTTGGCCATTTCCCATATATATTTGTGACGATACGCACGAAACTATCAACAGTGAAAAGAATTCAACCAATTCTATAACTGAGAATAGGTCAAATCAAGACATACAATCCAAACAAAAGACAAGGAGAAAAAAGACGTAAAATTTGGACAGGAAACATATTCAGATTATACATTTTGTCTAAACTACTATACTATGATTACGTTAATTTTCGGGGATTGGTTGGGCCCCAGGCAGCAATCACATCGCAGGATGGTGTCCTCAGAACTGGTTAGGGCCTATTGATTGGTAGAACCTCTAAGTTCTGTAATTTAGTTAATTTTAGGGCCTTACCGATCTCTGGGCCCTCGGAAATATGTTGGTACCTACCAGTCCCGGGGCTCCCAATATCCGTTACTGCCAAGGGCCCCAATACCGCCCCTTCAGCCCCAGTACACTGGTTGGCTCTGTCCGGGATAAAATATTATTATGACCCAGAATTGTGGGGGACCCGTAAATGTGGGGGACCCGGGACATTTGTCCCACTTTGCCCCCTTTATATCCGGTACTGCCTTGATATACCATATTTTTACACATTCGCATACAGGGACGGCCATTTTGTCCGGCATTTTTGGTCTGATTCACGAAATTCGAACTCAACCTTCATTACGGTGTAACGGTGATATAATCAAACATTTCTTTTAATCGGATAAAAATTGTTACCTCTGGAGAAACCACAAGCCAAATAGGCCTACGTCATATTTTTTTTTAAATCAGGGGCCATAATTCAGGAAGTTTCATAATATTGAAAAGAACCAAGGTCTTTGGGTTATAAACAAGCTTTTCAAATTTCATCAAAATCAGATGAAAATTGTGACCTCTAGTCTAGAGTGTCCACAAGTTAAAAACGCGAATTTTCATACAACCAGGGGACATACCATGAACTACGGTCCAATACATGCCAATATCGAAAGGAACTGATAGGGAAATAAACCTGTATATCAAGTTTCAATGAAATCGGAAAAGTATTTGACCTGTAGAGTGTCCACAAACAAGTTGTGGACGGACTGACGGATTGACAGACAAACAGGGGCGACGACAATATAATGTGGGCGTATAAAGACCCTGACAACCACAAATCCATATTCTTTTTGCTATTACAATAATGAGAATGTGTATAGGCCTAGAGATTGGACATATTCTTTGACTGTGAAGCAGTTTGGTGGTATATTTAAACAAAGACAAAGCTCTTCACATAATTCTTCATTTATAATAATGAACATTTGTACATAGAATAAAACAGACTTCAAAAAAAGAATCTGAGGCTCAATGACGTCATTACTGTGGCTCCTATTAATAATGGTGGAAGTAACTCTCCAAAATATTGATCAAGTTCTCTCAAGACAGGCAAATAAAGATTCCCATCAAGTAAAAAATGTATGTGAAAATTTCTAGGGGTGTATAAAATAATGGGTAGCAACAAAATACAAAATCTAAAGGTACCCTTTGGCTTATTATAAATGGATTTGACAGTTGTGTTCTACATTTCCTTTCAACTTATTCCTGAATCCGAAGCGTCCGAAACGTCACATACACGAGTCCGAAACGTCGGGACCGAAATGACCAATTACCTGGATCCGCTTTGTTTATATCACGTGATTTCGCTCACTCGCAGAGTGTCGCGAGAATCAGGATGTGAGGAACAAAATTATCTTCCAAGAATCACGTTTCTGTGTAAACAACGTCTGCCAGTAAAGTTTGAGTCTCGATGGAAAGGATGAGTAGTCAGCCAGAGCCAGGTGTCAGGATGCATATATCGTGAGAAAAAAAGAGTAATAATATTTTCATTATCAACCAATGGCGATCACCTAACCTGAACTGAAACACATTCATTATTATTGTCACGATCAGCGATCACGACATGAATTACATCCAGATTAACTAGACTATTTTGTTAATTTAATTCCCTTGTCACGTTTCCACGTACGGGAAAAAAAAAAGATATTCTAAAATGAGTGGAAATAAGCGAAGAGTACTACTTAATCCTCCTGCGGAAAACAGGGACAGGGAAACTTCAGACGCTTTAGATTCGTCTGCCATGTCGGGGTCGGAGAGTTTAGCCAGTTATGATGACTTTGACGGGGATTCTGTCCGAGGAAGCTCATCTAAAAGGAAAACCAGAAATCAGAGTGAGAAAAAAAGACGTGATCAGTTTAATTTGTTGATTAATGAACTAAGTGCTATGATATCTTCTAATAAAAAGAAAAAGGTGGATAAATCAACAGTGTTAAAGCAGACCATTTCATTCCTGAAAAATCATCAAGAAATATCTGCTCAATCACAAGCTCATGAAATAACCGAAGATTGGAAGCCGTCTTTTCTCTCTAATGATGAATTTTCACAGTTAATGTTAGAAGCTCTGGACAGTTTTGTGATGGTGTTTGATCAACAAGGTAAAATTTTGTATGTTTCGGAAAGCGTGACATCATTACTTGGTTATTCATCACATGACTTGTTGAATCAGTCACTGTATAACATACTGTTCGAAAGAGAAAGGGTGCAGTTACATGCATTATTGACATCACATAAAGTGCAAACTGTTGGTGGTGGCATTCCTTATTTTAACAATCCAAGCAATCAAGTTACATTCAGCTGTCACCTGAAGCGAGGATCCCTAGACCCGACAGCGCCATTTCTATATGAGTATGTTAGTTTTACTGGCAGTTCCCATAAATTAAGTCCTGATATAGAAACTAGTGGAGAAGAGCCTTCATTTTATTCTACACAAGAGATAAACACTTTTTGCTGTGTTGTTCAACTTCAAACAGCTCAGATCTTGCGGGAAGTGCTCATTACAGATGACTCGACGAGAGAATTTACTTCGAGATTTTCTATGGAATGGAAATTTCTTTATTTAGATCATAGAGCTTCTCCCATTATTGGTTATCTTCCCTTTGAAGTTCTTGGCACATCAGGCTATGAATATTATCATTCAGATGATTTAGAGAAAATAACAGAATGCCACGAACAGTTGCTAAAAGCAGGGGAAGGCTCATCGTGTTGTTATCGTTTTCTCACGAAAGGTCAACAGTGGATTTGGATCAGAAGTAGTTACTATATCACCTACAATCAGTGGAATTCCAAACCAGAATTTATCGTTTGTAATAACATAGTTGTCAGTTATGCAGATGTTAAAGCAGAGTTCTGTACAGATTCAGGTTATAATGAAGATAACACATGGGTAGCAGGTAACCAAGTTGATGAACAGATCAACATTAGTTCTAGTTCACCTACATGTTCTGTTACTTCAAGTGGACATCTAGGAACTGTGGATGTACCAAATGTGGAACAATCAACAGCCATTCCAGGGGAAACTGACTTAGTCCAACAGCCACACTCTACTAACAACAATGATTCCTTTCCCCTACATAAAATAGTCTCCAATCAACTGGGTAACCTGTTACAGCATTACATGCGGCAACAAACAGAATCGGGCAAGCAACTGCAACGTCAAATATTTCAACCTACGCAGTCTCGTTCCTGGCAGGCAACTGCATCTAACAATATGTCTGCTCCATCGACGAGTTACAGCTCGTCAAATCAAATGCCCTTGACCAAGAAAACAATTGCTGATGAAAGTCAGTCAAGTCAGCAGTTCTCATCAGCTGTTCAGCCCAGTCCTAGAACAGAAACGTTTTTCTCACCGGCACAGCGTAACCTACATGAACAATTATTAGAGAAATCTGATATGTTACAACTCGCCATACAGCGGCAACAGGATGAGCTACAGGCCATAACTCAACAACTTGCATTATCAAAGGGTCAACAATTTCAAAGTCAGGCAGCTCTACAGGGTCAACAATCCCCAAATCTTGCTGTTCAACCAACCGGATCCAATACAGTTGCTGGTATGTTGTCAGGTCAACAAGATGTTATGATTTCAGGTCAACAGACGGGAGATGTAATGTTGCCAGGTCAACAGAAGGGAGATGCAATGTTGTCAAGGCAACAACAAGCTAACTCTCTGATGTCTGATAATACCGAAGTTGATCAGTTCTTGATTTACCCAATGGATACTCAAGATTAAAACTTAAATGTGACTTTATAATCCTACAAGGATTATAAACTCGTTGTGATTGTTCATTCATTGTGTTAAGGAAGACTTGGATTGAAATTCTGAATTTTTAAATTGCAAATTATCGTAATATCAGTGTTTAAATGTTCTATACGGGAATACCCATAAGCTTACTGTACATGTACTTGTAAATTTGGCACACATTACTGAACTAGTACCTAATTTTTTGAACTTTCTGTTTCGGCTAAAATGACAAACACCAGAGAGATTTCGTCTGAGTGACAAAGCCTGAATTTGTGCTTGCCATGTGACATATTTTCAGACTTGTGGATTGTCTTAAATGGTGCTAGACTTATTCATGTGTAAATTGAATGGATTTTAGCAGAGTTTGTTTGTTTTACCTTAATATGTAAAAAAAATTTGAATGGTAAAAATAAGTACAAGACAAGAAACTAAATAAGCTACGATAAATTCAGTCTAAAGTGTGTGACTCTTTCATTAGCCTGTTTGATGAATATTCACAAGCAGAGAATTTAGTCAATAATAAGAACCTACATGTTTTTGTCCAAAGTGGTTTTAGTTAATATTCATACAGATTCCATCACAATCACAGAATCACTTTATACATTGTTAGAATTTACTTTTCCAAGTTGTACATGCACCGGTAGACTGAGATGTAGCTGTGAAATATATAGGGGGGGGGTCCGCAAATGAAATTCTATTAAATGTTGACAATCTGTGACGCCGAAGGCATACATGGCTGACCCTTCCACCACACTCTCCCCATCATGCTACAGCACTGGGCTGGTTGGGGGGGGGGGGCTCTCTCCCATAAAATGTTTCAGTCTTCTTTAAATAGTGTTTTGGCATACAATATTTATCATCTTCAAGCGGGGGTGCTGTATTCATATTTTTTTCATGACTTTTACATATAGAATGTGTTATGAACAATACCACAAAGAGAGTTTAGTAGGGGAATTTTTATGAGGAGCATCAAAATGAAACAAAACTTGAGCACATAACTTAGTTTATGAGGATGCATATACATTGTACATGTATTTGACAATCACCTTGCTAACTACAATACTACATGTGTATACAGTATATACATTTACACATTGACATTTATAAGAAAGAGTGGTATAGATATTTAAAGTATTTTGTACATTTTGTGTATTATGAATGGATTTCAAAAAGTAACATAAGTGTTTGTGTTTTAATTTCTACATTGTTTAACATATACCTTGTAATACATATAGGAGTTAGGGCCAACTATGTAAATTTGTGGGGTGGTGGTGTCCAAGTATATTCAGCACCACCCCCCACCCTCCCACCCCCCCCAAAAAACATGTGTGACGCCATGCCGGTCATACACCTTGCAGTGTTCTGTTTGATTAGAGCTTATCCCACTTAAACTGCTGGACTGAATTAGTATTCTTGTCACTAATTATGACTGGTCAATGGTTCTATTAACAACCAATCGCTGACTGTGTTAAAAGGCATTACCCTTAAAAAAAGGGCGTCAGATTGGAAAAATATGTCATGACGCACGATTTTATTATGCCCGATTAACAAGTGCATAGCAGAATATTGCAGTAAAACTTTTTGAGTGACAAACGACAGTATCGACATTGACATAAGATAAACAATACTGTATGGAGACGAACAGACTTAGGCCTACACCGTTTTTAATAGATTAAATCAGAGGCGGATTCGAGGGGAGCGCACCTCCCCTAATTTTCGACAGTGCCCTTTTTTACTTCTGAAAGTTCCTCTTTTACTTCTGAAAGTGCCTTTTCTCAGACCTAAATATGCCCGAAAATAGCTCTTGGAATTGCTACAGATGCACGGAACAGGGATGTAGCCACGTCAGGCGGCACTATTTTTTTGCCGCCAAGCACAAAGAAAAAATCGAAAAAAGACGCCCACTCGACTTCATCCTTATCTGTACAAAAACTCATCGCTCGAAATTTACCACATGATAAAAGCCCACACAAGGCAAAGGCATGTCTGCCAAGGTTTTATATATTTTTGTGTGCCGTAGTGGACCCTATCATCCAAATTTACGGCACTCCCATGTTAAAGGTTTAGATGTCGTTAATGGTGTCGAAGCTCTTGGAATTGCTACAGACGCAGGGAACAGGGATGTAGCCACGTCAGGCGGGGCGTTTTTTTACCACCAAGCACAAAGAAAAAATCGAAAAAAGCCGCTTAGTCGTATTTAAACCCTGTCGAATTCGTCCTTCTCTGTACACAAGCTCAGCGCTCGAAATTTACCACGGCAAACGGCAAAGCCATGATAAAAGCCCCTGGATTAAATGACTGTCCAAAATTTTGGAGAAGACCCCAGATTAAACGAAGGACTGCCATGTTGCTGTACTTCATTGATAAATTTGATTAGACGGGAAGAAAAAACGTACTCCCGCAAAAGTTCAAGTATCACAAGCCAATCCAGCAATAATTTTTCGGGCCATTTCTTCGGGAATATGATGTCGGTAGGTGGTAATTTTTTGCACATGAGTCATGGGAAAGGTCTGTGATATGTCTTTGTCTTATGAAAGGTAAATAATTAGGATGGTTACAAGGGAATCATTCTTTTAAAAAAATCTTTGAGCCTCCAAAGATACAAAAAAATGATAAAAAGAGTGCCGTATCGTTCCTACTCTCGCCTGTCAAAATAATCAAAACAAGATGACTAGTCATCAACATCCCGCGCCCTTGCACATGTTTGGAAAAATAAGGAAAAATAACCGGTTTATGCTATTGGTTGGTTATCAATATAAACATGTATCAGATTTCGCAAACGGTGTTACTGGTCCTAAAAGTTTTGATCTGTTTAGCAGAGCATGTCGGGGTTGCACCATCAGTTGTGGCTAGAGTCTAAATCTCATATTCCGACACATGTAATATTATTTACAGAATTTCATACTCTGATCATAGTAGTTCGGCATGGCAGGGTCGCTACACCCTGTAAGGTTTGCACAACAACCTTTTCCTACCCCAATCAGCTGCTGTATGTTAAACAATAAACATAGATTAGAAAATAAAATACTATATACATGTATAATAGGTTAATGTATGTACAAAGTTTCAAAAAGATTTCTTGAACAGATAATAAAATATGCTCCAGAAACAAAATCAGGACGGAAGGCAGGATTTCAGAAAACAAAATGGGTTGATGAATGTAAAATTATTTTAAAGGTATTTTGAACAGTCAAATGTGTTTCCATGGGAACACATAAAATGATCAAATCTGAGAAATTCAAAATAAGTGCTAAAAAGATATCTTTAAAGTTTTGTGAGATATGACCCGGAAACAAAATTTTACACCAAAAATTAAGTCAAATTTGTTTCCGTGGAAACACAAAATATCAATCCCAGAAATTCCTAAACAGTAAAAGCCACAACTACTGTAATGGGTAAATGTCTGTACAAAGTTTCAAAAAGATATCTTAAACGGTTTATTAGACATGCTACAGAAACAAAATTATACACCAAAAACTAAGTCAAAGTTGTTTCCATGGAAACACAAAATCTATAAATCCCAGAAATTCCTAAATAGCAAAGGACACAACTACTATAATAGGTTGATGTGTGAGCAAAGTTTCCGAAAGATATCTTGAACGGTTTATGAGTAATGCTCCGGGAACTAAATTGTACACCACAAACTACTAGGTAAATTTGATTCCGTAGAAACACAAAAAATATAAATCCAAGAAATTCCTAAATAGCAAAAGGCACAACTCAGGGCCGGATTAACCATGGGGCACAGGCCCCAGGGCCCCCCACATTAGGGGGCCCCCCACAAAAATCTCAGTTGCGTCCAGCCCCCTCCTCTAGAAAACCATCATTTCATAGCACTCGCATAGATTGGTCCACTGAAATTAGGGTTGGGACAATATCCATTAAAAAATCTGCAGGGGTGTTTCTGAGGCCAAATTGCATGCAAAATACGAAAATTAAAGAATTTCGGTTGTCTGACATTTTTTTCGCTCGGAATGGGGCACATTTTCAAAATGGCCGCCAAAATATGCAAAAATCCTATTTTTAAGCAAATATTTATAATTAATGCAATTTATTTTCATAAATATAGATCATTAATGTGATTTTCAACGATATTAATCTGGTAAGACGTCTATGGTGGCCCATGGTCGCAATAGCGTTTTTTTTGTATTTCATTTAGAAATAGAAAAAAAATTAGTAAAAAAAAAAAAAATTAAAAAATTATTTTTTTGAAATTAGAAAAAAAAGAAATCTTTAAAAAAAAAACATTTTAAAATTAAAAAAAATATATTTTAAAATTAAAAAAAAAAAATTTTAAAATGAAAAAAATAAAAAAAAATAAAAATATTTTATTTAAAAAAAATAATTAAATAAAAAAAAAAATGAAAAAGAAAAGATAAAAAAATTATTCTGGACGTGGCCCATCGTCGCAATAGTGTCTTGATTATCCAGGCCCAGTATACAGCTATCATTAGACTAGAGCGACCAGAAACATTTTGTGGCCCATTGTTGCAGTAGTATCTCGATTATCATGTGTTCGATCTATGAAGAACGTATACTTGAACGATAGGAAACGAGTCTGCAGTAATCTCGCATCATCATGTGAGTGACGGAACTTTGGCCTGTTTATGTTCCCCCGAGAGCGACCAAAAACATTTTGTGGCCCGTTGTTGATGTACGTAGTATCTCGATTATCATGTGTGGGATCTATGAAGAACGTATATATATATACATAGATTTTAACGACAAGAAACGAGTCTGTAGTTATCTCACATCAACATGTGAGTGACGGAACTTTGTCATGTTTATGTTTCCCCGAGAGCGACCAAAAACATGATAATCGAGATACTACTGCAACAATGGGCCACATAATGTTTCTGGTCGCTCTAGTCTAATGAAGGCTGTATACTGGGCCTGGATAATCAAGACACTATTGCGACGATAGGCCACGTCCAGAATAATTTTTTTATCTTTTCTTTTTCATTTTTTTTTTAATTTAATTATTTTTTTAAAATAAAATATTTTTATTTTTTTTAATTTTAAATTTTTTATTTAAAAAAAAAAAAAAAATTTTTAATTTTAAAATTTTTTTTTTTTAATTTTAAAAAGTTTTTTTTTTAATTTTAAAAAGTTTTTTTTTTAATTTTAAAAAGTTTTTTTTAGTTTTCAAAGATTTCTTCTTTTTTTTAATTTTAAAAAATTTCTTTTTTTTTTTAATTTTAAAAAGATTTCTTTTCTTTTTTCTAATTTTAAAAATAATTTTTTAATTCTTTTTTTTTTTTACTAAATTTTTTTCTATTTCTAAATGAAATACAAAAAAAACCGCTATTGCGACCATGGGCCACCATAGACGTCCCACGAAGCGTTTATCTAGCTCCTGTAATCCAAGATGGCGGCCTAAATCCAAGATGGCGGCCATATATTGCAGTGATTACCGAATATTTACAGAATACAGTAAACATGTCGTGTAATATATCATTTTATAGGAGTTTACTGGTGCTCTTTCGATATAAGTCACTTAATTTTACTTTCCAGCAGACCTTTTACTGTAAAATCCAAGATGGCGGCCATATATTGCAGAGATTACCGGATATTTACAGTGTAGCAATAGATACGTCATGTATTATAGCATTGTATGGGTTTTTACGGATGCTCATTATTCTAACGACGCTTAGCAAGTAACATGGTTTCCATGTCACAGAGTTACTTGTTTTCTAGATTAACAACAGATTTTATTGAGTTCTTTAACAGTGATATAATTTTGGAATCGGAACCGCCAAATTTCAAACTTGACACGCTAATTTGACGGATGTATGGTGCTGTAGTTATTCTCCATTAGCCAATTTCAGATAGTAGCTGCCGTTCATTTAGTTTCTTAACGACGTTAAATTTTGGAATCGAAATATCCAATTGTAAGATTTGACACACCGTTTTGACGGATATCAGGTGCTGTAGTTTTTTTTCCATTAGCCAATTTTGAATAGTAGTTGCCATTCATTTAGTTTCTTCAATGAAGCTATTGAAGAGATAGTAACTGGACTTCAATGTAGTATACAGGCATCCAAAAGTTTTTGAATTTTAGAAAATTTTAGCCGTTTCACTTTTTCTCTCTGCTTTAACGCTTACTATTTGCTAATTTTGACAGTGGCCAGGAAACCTGCTTCAATTTTTTTCACACGGTTAACCTCGTCACTACTCCTCGCGCATTTTCATTTATTTCTGCGCTCTTTATCACTGAGTTCAGAAAATTTTGCATCCGATAATAGTCCTTTATAGTAGCAATTATGCAATTTTCCGAAAGCGATTCCTTTTTAGTCATCCCTCCTGCTGTTATCAAGTCTTGCAAAACTAGATTCTGAAATCGGGTTATTCGCAATAATAAAACATACCCATTTTCTTTAAAATATCGGATACCGTATTTCCTCTAATAAGCGCCCGGGCGCTTATTTTTTCAGCACCCCTTGACCACCCGGCGCTTATTAGAGACCCGGCGCTCTTTGGAGGCCCGGCGCTTATTTCTTTAATAGCAAATTGAATTTAGGGTAAAGCCGTCATTTACCATGGACATTGGGCCGGAGAATCTTTCGAATTACGGCATTTGACCAACAGCAATCTAATGTCTATTAGAGACCCGGCGCTTATTGGAGGCCCGGCGCTTATTTTCTCAACTACCCTTAACCCCCCGGCGCTTATTAGAGGCCCGGCGCTTATTGGAGACCCGGCGCTTATTAGAGGAAATACGGTATTTGTTTTACGTCCTACTTTACTGGTATTCACGGTGACTCAATGAATAAGGAGTTGACTCGCTAACGTTGTGGTCCTGTGTTCCCTCCCTAACCGAGAAAGTTCACCAGGAATTCCGGCGTGATTTCTCCTTGACAGTAGTGCAGGAAGGAAGGTCTGACAAGGCATAAAGCTAAGCGTACATCGGGCAGAAAAACTGGATATATCCAGTTGCAAGCAGGTTTCGGCAACTGAGGGGAACTGACGGGATACAGTCAGTTGCCGAAACGGGCCGATGTGTGTGCTCTTGCGACTGAAGAAAAACTGTCTATCTCCAGTTTCTGTCAGTTGCCCGTGTTCTACTTTTCGGCAACTAGTTGTACTCAGATCCAGAGTTTTCCCCCCGATGTGCGCGCTCATGAAATAAATCATGAAATTAGTGAGTGCCAAACCTTCGACATGGAGAGCGCCATTTTGGAAAAGTCACATGATTTTCAGCGCCCTCTGTTGCCGTTGGTGGATAACAAGTTCCAGTTTGTCCCAGTCGCTACCCGATGTGAGCGCTCTGATTCTCGAGACTGGCCTGCACCTGTCAGTTGCTGGTTTTCACAAAATTTCCGATGTGAGCGGGGTGAACGACTCACTGGCTACGGATTTATCCAGTTTCTCTGCCGATGTACGCTTAGCTTAACGTACAGTGTTCGGATGGGACAAGTGGAGTTAAATATAAATGTATTATTGCTATATGGAAATGAGTAAGGCGTAGTGACACGGTTAACCATGTGACAAAATAGAAGCTGACTTCTTGGACACTTTCAAAATAAGCACACAGTTAGCGTTAAAACAGAGAGAAAAATTGAAACAGCTAAACAAATTTAAATTCCAAAATCTCTTGGATACCTATAACTACATGGACGTGCAGTCACTAACTCTGTGATAACGTCGTTAAAGAAACTAAATGAACGGCAGCTACTATCTAAAATTGGCTAATGGAGAATAACTACAGCACCGTACATCCGTCAAAATGTCGTGTCAAGTTTGAAATTGGGCGGTTCTGATTCCAAAATTATTTCACCGTTAGCGAACTCAGAAACTCAATAAAATCTGTTGTTAATCTAGAATACAAGTAAGTCTGTGACATTGAAACCACGTTACTTGCTAAGCGTCGTTAGAATAATGAGTTTATAGAAAGAGCATCCGTAAAAACCTATAAAATGTTATAATACATGACGTGTTTATGGTTACACTGTAAATATCCAGTAATCCCTGCAATATATGGCCGCCATCTTAGATTTTATTGGGAAAGGCCTGCTGGAATGCAAAAATAGTGACTTATTTCGAAAGAGTACCAGTAAATCCTATAAAATGATATATTACACATGTTTACTGTATTCTGTAAATATCCGGTAATCCCTACAATATATGGCCGCCATCTTGGATTTTGGCCGCCATATTGGATTTCAGGAGCTAGAGAAAATGTTCGTGGGACGTCTGACCAGATTAATACCGTTGAAAATCCCATTAATGATCTATACTTATGAAAATAAATTGCATTAATTAGAAAAATTCGCTTAAAAATACGATTTTTGCATATTTTGACGGCCATTTTGAAAATGTGCCCCATTCCGAGCGAAAAAATTGTCGGACACCAAAAATTCTTCAATTTTCGTGTTTTGCATGCAATTTGGCCTCAGAAACACCCCTGCAGAACACTGGCATACGAAAAAGTGTATTATTGTCCCAACCCTACTGAAATAACGCCAGAATGGCTAATTTTGTGGCAGAGTTGGGTTTTTTTCTGGGGGAGATACTTCTGAATGGCTCCACACAAGTGTCTGAAATGCCAGGAAATCATGTTTACGGCCTCCAATTTCTGAAAATTTCCAGAACAATAAGGCGCCCCCTATCAAAAAATTGCAACCTTCCAATTTATAAAATAATACACTTGATTATGATCACACAGTGATGCTCCTAAGGCACCGATGAGTCGGTCGGTTCTAATGGCGCCTACACCTGCATGGTCCAAACTTTCTAATATCTCTTATGTGGAGGCTATCGGGCGCCACCACAGGCGCGGACCCAAGGTGCGGACACCAGGAGCAAATGCCTCTCCAAAATAAAATCTGCCGCCATAGAAAATACAAAATTGCCACTCAGATATCACCCAAATGAAAGAAAAATGTCTTTCCTGCATAGTTTTTTTTTCAAAAATTTCTGAGGGAGGACCCCAGACAAGGGTGCCGCCCCATAGGCGAAGGGCCTCTCCTATCACCTCTTTCTGGGTCGGCGCCTGACCACATGACATTAAAGGGTTCGTTTTTGACGCCCTTATGTACATAAACTTTGACAGGACCTTGTTGGTCTTTGGGGGCGCCGCCACCAAATGACATGATTAGAGATTCTCGTTCTGGTCGCCCTATCCACGTGGCCTTATGGTGTTTCGGACTAATTCTAGTTTAGAGGATAACAAGTTTTCTCATTTTGGTGTTCTTAACATCAAAATGAGAAATAACGCTGCCAAAATTGACACATCGGGGCGACGTTGATTGCAGCTCCAAGTGGGTGGGAAACGAGTTTGTGACAGTCTCATTTTCAAAATTTTCGGGGAGAGGGGCTTCCAGACCCCCATCCCCACCCACGTACACACACACACACCGCTCCGTACTCAAAAACTCGGGCATTATATTGGCGTCCCCAACACTCTGCTGCACCCACATGTTTACAATCCTACGGCCCTGACTCAGACCCCCCTTGCGGGGCTTTGCGCCTTCGGCGCTAGCGGTCGGTGATCAGGGGCCTCCCACATGTTCCAGGCCCCAGGGCCCCCACCATGGTTAATCCGGCGTTGGCACAGCTACTGTAATGGCTAGATGTCTGTACAAAGTTTCAAAAAGATATCTTGAACGGTTTATGAGATATGCTCTGGAAACAAAATTATACACCAAAAACTAAGTCAAATTGGTTTCCATGGAAACACAAAATATATAAATCCAAGAAATTCCTAAATAGCAAAATTACTGCCAGAGTTACGGCCCTTGATCAATTTTGAAAAGTCTTGTAGACACTCTAGAGGCTAAAGTTAATATCCGATTGACTCGAACATTATACACAGTGTTTAAGGACATGAGACGAAGACTCCTATTAGTGGGGGGGGGGGGGCATGCATGTACTTTTTTTTTTCAATTTCAAATTGATGCAAAAGTTTTGTTTTTAGTACCAATTTTACGGTAAGGGTCTATGGAACAATTTTTTTCAAAAATGTCTGAGGGAGGACCCCAGACAAGGATGCCGCCCCATAGGCGAAGGGCCTCTCCTATCACCTCTTTCTGGGTCGGCGCCTGACCACATGACATTAAAGGGTTCGTTTTTGACGCCCTTATGTACATAAACTTTGACAGGACCTTGTTGGTCTTTGGGTGTCAAACATTCAGATACAATAAAAACAAGATGGAGGCTAATTTTCAGCTTTTCGTTCGCATTACACCTCATAACTTTTGTAGCCTACTATTGAACCTAACTGGTGATTTGGGTCTCTATACCTAGGTTTGTATGTATGAGTAATCCATCAAAAAAAAAATAAACATGATTGGAGCATATATTTTCTTATCTTGAGTTCTGCTTCCAAGTAAATTCTTACACAATTGCCTGAAAAAATCTCCTTGAACAATACCTTCAGTGAGAAAATGACTTAACAAATTAACCAATTCCCCAATATACATGTTAGTTTTTGATCCCGCAGTGAATATTCGCTTGGCAGCTAGTATCACTGATAAAGATGACATCTATGCGCCTTAATTCGGCAAAATATTAACTTTTTTCGTCCGACAAAATAAATTTTAAAACAGTATAATAAAAATAAATAAAGACGTTTGAAGTATCTGTAGTTAAAAAAATATTTCCTATTTAGTGTAAATGGGTATTAAAATGAGTAAAAGGCATCATTTTGCCCGAAGCAGTTAGGTGTTATGTAAACAACGCACGAGCCGTTGAGCCAATGACTGACGCCACGAGAAGTCAATGCACGTGTTCAAGACAGTCATCTGTGACAGAGATAATTCTAGTCTCGGTCACCCAGAACCCCCTAGTCTTAAAGAATATTTGTTTGGATGAAAGAGACCAAGATAACTCGTAAGTAAGATTGACTTCTTGCATGTGCACTTGCACTGACGCGTGCACTTTGTCGGCACGCATTTGCACCGAGAGCAAGTGCACTTCAAATCCAGGTGGAACAGTGCGGTCCAAAAGGGAAGCAGTCTGCCGTCCTTTTGCGTCTACCCATGGTTAGTTGGTTTGTTGGCAGGCATCATGGACATGTCGGCTGCTGTCCAGATGCACGCTCGGAAGACAATTATTTTGAGGGGTTGATCCAACGGGTTGAGGAATTCACTCCACGATCTTAGTCTTCTGTGAGAACAACATTGTCCTCGTTTGATTCATTTGAGTACAGTCTACAGTGTATACTTGGGTTTTTTTTCTTTGGGGGGGGGGGGGGCGAACCCTGGAACTTTTCATTACCAGACCCAAATAATATTTACCACTGTTATTTCAATCAAACTGAAATTAGGGCAAAGTCGTACGGGCTCGATGACAGTTAGGCGGACAGAAGCCGATGTGCCCGAAATTTGGGTCTCTATACCTAGGTTTGTATGTATGAGTAATCTAAAATTAGGGCATAGACGTACGGGCTCGATGACAGTTAGGCGGACAGAAGCCGATGTGCCCGAAAAAATTTCTGGTTTACAGACAGTGGCGCCGGTCTTCCTCGTAAGGCGAAGAAGCGGAGCTTACCTTGTATGGACCCCCCCCCCCCCTTTAGACAATTTTAAAATATTGGACGACTGCAAACGCATTTTCCTGCTATTTCACCAAAGCAACTTCTAAGTGGTCTAATATAGCCTAATTAAGGTGATTGACTCGAATTCCAATTAAGCGTTTACAGTCCATGAAGACGGGACCGTTGGTGAACAATTTTCAAAAATTTAACTGCCGCAAACACGTTTTCCTGCTATTCCAGCCTGTGAATACAACAACTTCAATTTGGTCCAATATAGCCTACCTGGCTGACCCGAATTTCAAACAACCAATCAATCGTCGCGGGATATGGGGGCCTCACCGCAAATGCGTTTTCTTCTATTCTAGCCCGTGTAAGTATCCAATAGTTTTGTAACCAAAATCCCACTATGAATTCAAACCATCCAATCAGACTGTTGCAGCTGCGTTCACAAACAATAATCTATGCCCGAAAAATGTCGCACAAAATAGAGTGGCTCCATACAAAATGTTTAAATCCAGTAAGGGAAGCAAAACTAGTAATGCCCGAACAAATTTATGGTTTACAGACAACGGCGACGGTTTTCTTCGTGAGGCGATGAAACGAAGCTGACGTTGTATGGACCCCGTAAGAAAATTTGGAATATTTGACGTCCGAAAACGCGCTTTACTGCTATTCCAGGCCGTAAAATTGGTGTTTTATTAGATATGGGCACCAAATGCTTGGGAAATTTGGGCACACAATTGTACTTTGTAAAAGTTGTATAAAACATATTGTCATTTTGAATGTGTCCAATTTAAATTCAAAGTGTCTATAGAAATAGAAATCTTGAGACTTGGCCATAGGCGTACGATCAAGCTTTCGGGCAGACGGGTAAAGTGAAAAAAAAAATTATTTAAATTTAAAGATGGGTTCCCAGCAAAGGTTTTATCGGCTGGTTATTTCCAATAAAAGTATGGCAAATTTGGTATTTATGAAAAGTATAGACACCCAATCTTACTAGAAAAAAAATACTAGATTACGCGAAAATCGCCCATGGGGCAAGGACTGGACAATATTGTCAGGGAATCACTAACTGTCAACCCGACAGGATTTGCTGCCTTATTGTCTGCTAGCTTAGGTCAGGGAGCAGTTGTTATTTCTTGCTCAAATGGATAGGCGGTTTTGGGAACATTGCGTGTTGTCAACTTGTCAACGTACAAAATACTCTGCAATTAAAAGGTGTAAAAAGAAGTTGACAGAAATAATTAAGAATTTATTTAGGCCTCAATAATATGGTAAATGTAAAGTAAGTAATGATAGATACATTTTGAAATATGGACCCTCCCACAATAAAGTTAAACAACAGCTTACTTACAGCTATAGGTATCCCCGGCGAAAACAGAGTTTTGAAAGGGAATTGAAGCAAATTTTTGATAGATTGGTTACTTTAAATATGTGTTTAGTCCAAATATATCGTCGAACACAAAGTTTGTACCCGGGAATGCATCTTTAATCTACTTGGCAAAATAAAGTGCCTATAATCTTATACAACACTAATTTTACCGGCTGGAATAGCAGTAAAACGTGTTTGCGGCCGTCAAATATGCCAAAATTTACTTGGGGGTCCATACAAGGTCAGCTCCGCTTCTTGCCCCTCGAAGAAAACCGGTGCCGCTCTCTGTAAACCTGAAATTTTTTCGGGCATTTCTATTTTTGCTCCCCTAACTGTCATCGAGCGCTAATAAAACACTAATTTCCCTGTTCTTTTAATTGAATACCACGAATAATAATTTATACTGAACATTGATTACTATTTTTGGGAATGCAGCTGATTGGGTGGTTGGAATTTAGAGTGGTGAACAGTCCATTTGATGATTACCTTATTTGCCTGATTACACTATTTTTCCTTTATTGTTTTTTTAGGACTTAGAATTTTGTCTAATATGGTTCAGATTGTTCGTACTTGGTTTTATTTTATTTCGGTTACAAAACCATTTGATACTTTGGAGTTGGCTGAATTTTCTAAATTTTCTCTGGGAGGGCGAGGCCCCAATACCCCGCGACAATTTATTGTTTGGAATGCGGGTCAGCAGGTAGGCTATATTTGACCAAATTGAATTGCAGTATTCAAAGGCAATTACTCAGAAGGATTATGACAAGATATGTGTGTCCAGTATATACACCATCCGAAGTGACGGAGATTTGGGGGCGTGGAGGAGATATACTAAGACACGCATGTCAGCTTCCTCATGGTTGCATTGATCCATTTGTGGCCTGCAGAGGCGGATCCAGGAAATCCAGTTAGGGGGGCCGTGGGGGTCCCCTGAAAATTTTTTTGAAAAAAACGGGGTGTCAGTGGTGATTTGTGGCGCATATCTATTTTTTTATTCTGTTATTTAGGGATTTAGGGGGGCCCGGGCACCTAGCCCCCCCCCTTCATTCGCCCCTGGTGGACTGTTTCCAACATAGTGGACTTGATCGCCTGCAGTGATGTACATTCTATTCATCTGGGGAATGTTTATCTGTTATCATTTTTGACAGGGATGAGAACAGTTCCTTCTTGGTACAAGAGTTGACTGACATTGAAACCAGCCTACTAAGACATTGGAGCCGAGATGGCTTTTGAGGATTGGGTTGTGTAGCTCCCCACCAGAGTCCAACGTTCACACACAAGTACCAACAGATCGTATTTATATTCATCCAGGCACATCGAGAGGACATTTTTGTCGACGAGGAGCTATTTGCGCCAGATGTTTACGACTTCACAATTGTTGAGGGTGGATTACTGACACACCCACTTACTGGCACAACTGTCCAAGGCAAGACCTTTGATTCACTTTGATTAATACATGTTTTTCGACAAGATATTCTGCCCATTTGTTCGCCACGACTTGAAGCGACCAGGAATTTGGCAACATCTTCAGGCGAACGTTGATAACAAGAAGGAGCTGTTTTTATTTCTGTCAAAATAAGATAAAACAAGAACATTTCCCAGATAACAAGAATGTCTACATCACTGCAGGTGATCACGTTCACCATGTTGGAAACAGTCTACCAATGGATCAACGCAACTGAGAGGAAGCTGACACGCGTGTCTTCTCCACGCCCATAGGCGTACGAGAAATATTTTGACGGGGGGGGGGGGGTGTTTGGTGCCCAACAAATGTAGTTTTTACCAAATAATAAATAATAAAAAGTTCAATTTTTATTTGAAGGCCCATGACAGGTTCTACAATATCTCTTTTGCGATTAATAAGTTCTTAATTTCTAAATCATCAATAAAGGAGAACTAAATTTTATTAACTTGTAATAATATACACAATATTAAAAACAGTTGTTTATGTAACTATAAATCGTGGCTTACTCTACTCCAAACAGTAGAGGGTTTTTTGGAGCCCCTGTTTAATTCGGGATTGTCCCTTTAAACGTGTTAAAATAAGCATGTTTTACTATAATAAATGTTGAATAAAGTGATATTGTTTTACTATTAGGTTTAACCTAATGAAATAAACAGTGCCCAATGTGAAACAGACTATATACAGCTAATCGTTCTTTAGAAATTCCAATTAACACCTTAGTCACGCTAACATGATTTTTAAGTTTTGAGCTGGGTGAGAATGAACCGTTAATATATCAGTATTTGTTGTTAATAGTCACGCATCAAGGGCTGATAACTTTAAAACGTGTCGGGGATCACGGTGGCTAAGTGGATAAGGCACTGGTTCGCTAGCCTGGAGGTCGGCATCCTCCTCGCAGTGTTCCGTTTGATTAGAGCTAATCTGACTACTCCCTGCTGGACTGAGTGGGTATTATTGTCACTAATTATGACTGGCCAGTGGTCCTATTACTGACCAATCACTGAATTCGTTACAAAGGTATTACCTTTAAAACAAGACGTTTAATTAGGACAACTGTGTTTACGTAACGTTACGTCATGGCTGCACGTTTTTTTTATGCTATATTAACCAGCGCATAGCAGGATATTGCAGCAAAACTAATTGCGTGACAAACGAGGCTATCGGTATTGACTTAAAGTAAACACTACGGTATGGTAACGAACAGACTTTCAACGTTTTTAATAACTTAAATCTTTGTCCAAAATATTAAGGAAGACCCAAGATTAAACGACGGAATGTCATGTTACTGTACGTAAGTAGTAGATTTGATTGAACGAGAAGAATAGACACATTTACTTAAATGTCAAGAATCCGAAGCGAATCCAGCAATGGCCAGAGAGGGATTTCTCGGGCCGTTGCTTCAGGAATATGGGAGGTCGGGTGTTCGATCCCTGCATTGGCCGAGAAAGTTCATCTCAATTTTCCGACGTGATTTCCCCCTTGCCAGTGATACAGAAGGAGGGCCTGACAAGGACAGCTGCCCGGTCGTTCGGATGGGACGAAAAACTGAGGTTCCGTGTACACATTGGAGAGCACGTAAAAGATCCCTTGGTAGTTGGAATTCGATATAAGTGTAGGCCGTAGCGCCGCTGCCCGGGCAAAATTTCCCTCATAGCACACTGTATGGCGTATGCCCGTCTTCAATTAGCTCAGGTTAAGTGCATACCAGTAGGACGTTAAACCCCATTCATTCATTTAAAACGTGTTGTAACGGAACAATATGTCCCAATCTTTATTCTGGTCAACAAATTGAACTATTTTACAATGTTTCAATTGATTGATGATATAAATATCATCTTAACACACCTTATTTAACAAATTGGAAACATTCAACTTAATGGTTTGACACGTCTTACGTAAACCTTTTCAAATGAAACTTCGATTTAAAAATATTTTTTCGACCAGGTAAAATAGGATTTAACGGATAATTTACACAACAGGTAGGACACTTAAACACCTAGAGATAAGGATATTATTTATTTTCTGGAGCTGTCAAGCCTGCAAGAGTGTCATTGTCCCTTTAATCCAGGGGTTAGTTGGGTAGAACGGAATGAAACCACTTGGGATACCAAGAATTATTTGCCTCTCTTTTTGTGATTTAAAAAATAAATAGCAATATTGTCTAGCCTTTTAATATAATTTAATTGGTCCGTGTGGTCCTTTGGGTTGGTCTGAGTCGAAGATAAATATCGGTCCAAGTGCTCTTACAATATAAATTAATTGGTCCGAATGGTCTTTTAGTTTGGTCCAAGTAGTCTTTTACGTTATTCCGAGTGGTCTCCATATTGGTCCGACTGTCCTTTTTTTGGTCCGACTGGTCTTGCTCCGAGTAGTCTTTGGTCCGAGTCACGGATACCAGTCTATCCACCTTGGTTTTAAAAAAAGATGAACTTAATGGAGACACGAAATATTAAAATGAAATATAACAGATGAATGATTCATGAACAGAAAGTATAGAGGCCCAAACCAATAGATATTCTATAAAGACTTTATAGGATATCTATGCCCAAACCAATCATCTCAATTGCCCCTAAGTACCACTACGTTTTCCAGTCAACAAACTCGGTCGATGGTTGGGCTAAAATTTGGGAATTGTTTATTTGACTGAAATAAAAAACGCACTAACTCAAATATGATTACATCGTTTTTGTTCAAATCTGACAGTTGAAATCAAAACTTTATTGAGATGTTACTTCAATAGCAAACCCTTAAACATCCTGTTGACCTCTCATTGGCGTGCACGTAAAAGATCCTTTGACAGTTAGCACTCGATATATAAGAGTAGGTCGTAGTGCCGCTGTCCGGGCAAAATTCCCACATATCACACTGTATATATGGCGTATACCCGTCTTCATTAGCCCAGTTCGGAGCAAAACAGTAGGACGTTTAACCCCATTTCGTTTCATTTTTTTCTGAGGTGGGGGGGGGCGAAAATATAAGTATATTATCTTAGTCCAATGCCATCAATGCTTCATATTGAGCGACTTGTTTATTCGACTGAGCTATACGACTGACTTATTCGACTGAACTATACGAGTTATTCGACTGAAGTATACGACTGAGGTATTCGACTGAGATATACGACTGAACTATACGACTGAAGTATTCGACTGAAGTATTTGACTGATGTTATCGACTGGACGAGACCACATGGAAATGTCAAATACCTTATCCCCACAGGCGACACCCCCCCCCCCCTCCAACCCACCTGCATCGCATCATACATGTGATTCATAATGTGGACGTATATGTATTGCCGTCGCCCCTCTCTCTGTTTTTTATTGTTTGTATTTAATATGTGTGTGTGTGGTGTCTGTGTGTCGCCTACAGGCCACAATTCTTACTTGATCATCTTGAAACTTTACAAACGTATTCCTTATAATACCCTAAGGATGACCCCTATTGTTTTTGGTGCATGTCCGACCCCCAGGGGCAGAGCCACGCTCATAATTCATCGAATATTATTAAAATCTAATCTATTTTTAGCAAGTGATTTCAATCACGTCCGCGCTATATTAATAGAATTTGCAAATTAGTATGCTCATATCATAATATAGGGACTTAGGCCAGGCATTATAACATAAGTGCGGGCAGTTGCTGCAATAGAAATGCCAACCACGGTTTATGGTAGGTCTAGACGTATATTATCACCAAAAAAAAATCCCAGTCCGAAATCCGTGCCCAAATGGGTCAAATTGGCCAAAATCCAAAATGGCCGCCAGTTTTGGAGGAAAAAAATCTAATTTTCACCAATTATCATAATGTGATAGAGTTTGGTATCAAAATATATGTTTTCGGGGTTGCTGAACCCATTTCCATAACAAATTTCGTGATAAGTGATACCCATTAGTCTATATGACAAAAAATTCAAGATGGCGGCCAGTTTGAGTGGGAAAATTCGATTTTTATAAAAGGATCAAGTTTGGTGTCGATATATACGTTTTCGGGGAAGCTGAATCCACTACATCACATATTCATGGATTGGGACGACCCACACTGTTATACGAACAAAATAAACTATATAACATTCATCAAAAGGGTCACAAATACAGCACCACTTTAAGTCCGGTAGCCAAACCCAATTTTTCGAGTGAACCTGGAAATTATATACAAAGATTCTTTTGTGATTGATTTTAGTAGCCTAGGGTGTCCTCTTTCAGAGTCTGTTGGGTGAACCTCGGTCACCCTTGAGCGTTTTGAGAAATTCAAGATGGCGTCCAATGTGACCACTACATCCAATAATCCCATATAGCTTCCATAGTATTTATTCTAGGATGATAATATGGCCCTTTCACTTATTAGTGGCTGTTGGGGGCATCTATTTCACCATACCAAACTATATCTAGAGACAAATTATATATTTCTGGATAAAGAAGCGTATGAGTGATAGGATAACACCACATACATCCCTATCAGGGGCTTCAGGTCCACATGGGTCGGTCCTTAAAAAGGAGGCACAAACTGATTGTTGATAACTTAAAAGAGCAAATTCTACCCGCAAAACAGGAACATAACCTTAACAAAACTAGGTAATATCCATGTTTAATCCTTTAGTCATGTTTCTTGCCGCAACATGTGACAGCACAAGCGCAAAATACCGTATATTCTAATAGTTAATGCAAGGGGGGCTGCCCAACATATGATTTACATAAAGGACAAATAAAAGAAAACATCATTCTCCGAAACAACATACAAACAAATAAACAATTCAAAAAAGAGAACAAAGAGAAAAGAGAGTTCACCTAGTGCAGCTAAAAGCTGTCACTATTGGATCCACGTCTGATGAGCTACATGACAGACCCCGGAGAAAGTTGGCCGGTTGTAATGTTCTCAATTTGATATCCTTCTCCCAGCAATACTATTCAAGTTCAAGTTCCGGTGGATTCTGTTCTCCCAATGAACGCAAATCGATGATTGAAACATGCTGGAAGGTATAGGCATCCAAAACTGGAAATGTATCGACATCATCCCCACATATATAATTTGTCTCTAGATTTAGTTTGGTTTGGTGAAACAGTAAAATTAAACATGCCAGACAATGTGGCCCTTTACTCGTTAGCGGCGGTTGGAGAATTATTTCACCTAACCAAACTAAATCTAGAGACAACTCATATATTTCTGGACAAATGAGCGTATGAGTAATAGGATAACACCACATACATCGCTATCAGTGGCTTCGGGGCCACATGGGTCGGTCCTGAAAAGGGAGGCACAAACCGATTGTTGATAATTTAAAAGAACAAATTCTACCCGCAAAACAGGAACATAGCCTTCACAAAACTAGGTAATATCCAGTTTAATCCTTTATTCGTGTTTCTGGCCACAACCTCTGCCACCACAAGCGCAAAATACCGTATATTCTAAGTCATCCGTAGTGCTGCTACAAGCACAAGTACCACATGAGCTGTCACTATTGCATCCACGTCTGATGAGCCACATGACAGACTCCGGAGCAAGTTGGCCGGTTGTAATATTCTCAATTTGGTATCCTTATCCCAGCATTATTATTCCAGTTTCAAGTTCCGAGTGAAAGGACCATATTGTCTGGCATGATTAATTTTACTATTTCACAGAATCAAACTAAATCTAGAGACAAACTATATAGGTGGGGATGATGTCAATATATTTCCAGTTTTGGATGCCTATACCTTCCAGGCGGTTGGGGCGATTATTTCACCGAACCAAACTAAATCTAGAGATGAAGTCGATACATTTCCAGTTTTGGATGCCTTTACCTTCCAGTGTGTTTCAGTCATCGATTTGCAAGAGCTCTTTCCAAAACAAGCTTACAATCAAACACAGATCACTGTATTTGTGGTAGCTTGTTATGGACAGTGTTTTAAAAATCTATGTCTTAAACACGCTGGAGGGCGTGGACATCTAAAACTGGAAATGTATCGCCATTATTCCCCACCCGAACCATGTAATCTTGCTCAACCAATGATACATTTGCAAAGAATATAAAAAGAGCTCACCACCAAGCTATTGTGTGGCGTTCACTGGAAGATTGGAATCTATCTGAACTTGAACTGGAATAGTATTGCTGAGAGAAGGATACCCAATTGAAAATATTACAACCGGCAAAATTGTTCCGGAGTTTGTCATGTGGCTCATCAGGCGTGGATGCAATTGTGGCAGCTCAAATGTGGTAACTGTGCTTGTAGCAGCACTAGACCGGACTTAGAATATACGATACTTTGCGCTTGTGATGTCACAGGTTGCGGCAAGAAACACGACTAAAGGATTAAACTGGATATTACCTAGTTTTGTGGAGGTTATGTTCCTGTTTTGCGGGTAGAATTTATTTTTGTAAATTATCAACAATCAGTTTGTGCCTCCTTTTTCAGGACCGATCCATGTGGCCCTGAAGCACCTGATAGGGATGTATGTGGTGCTATCCCATCACTCATACGCTCTCTCGTCCAGAAATATATAGTTTGTCTCTAGATATAGTTTAGTTCGGTGAAATAGATGCCCCCAACAGTCACTTATTAGTTAAATGGCCACATTGTCTGGCATGTTTGATTTTACTATCATGTAATCATCTCACAATCATCTACCATACGATAAATGAGTTCAGTGTATTCCTTGTCCCCACAAACATACGGTTAGACATCCAAATTATCATCCTAGAATAAATACTATAGAAGCTATATGAGATTTTTTGATGTGGCAACCATCTTGTACGCCATCTTGAATTTCTCAAAACGCTTAAGAGTGACCAAGGCTCACCCGGCAGATTCTGAACAAGGAGACATCCTAGGCTACTAAAATCAATCACAAAAAAAACTTTGTATATTATGTTTTCCAGGTTCACTCGAAAAATTGGGTTTGGCTACCGCACTTAAAGTGGTGCTGTATTTGTGACCCTTTTGATGAATGTTAAATAGTTTATTTTGTTCGTATAACAGTGTGGGTCGTCCCAATCCATGAATATGTGATGTAGTGGATTCAGCTTCCCCGAAAACGTATATATCCACACCAAACTTGATCCTTTTATAAAATTTAAATTTTCCAACTCAAACTGACCGCCATCTTGAATTATTTTGTCATATAAACTCATGGGTATCACCAATCACCAAATTAGTTATGGAAATGGATTCAGCAACCCCGAAAACATATATTTTGATACCAAACTCGATCATATTATGATAATTGGGGAAAAATAGACTTTTACCTCCAAAACTGGCGGCCATTTTGGATTTTGGCCAATTTGACCCATTTGGGCACGGATTTCGGACTGGGACTTTTTTTTGGTGGTAATATACTTCTTGACGAGCAATAAACCGTGGTCGACATTTCTATTGCAGCAACTGCCCGATATGGTGCAAAATTGAGCTAAAATGCCTGGCCTAGACAAGGACAGCTGTCAGTCATTCGGATAAGACGAAAACCGAATTATCATGTACACATTGGCGTGCACGTAAAAGATCCCTTTACAGTTAGAGCTCGATAAGAGTGGTCCGTAGTGCCGCTGTCCGGGCAAAATTTCCCTCGTGGCACACTGTATATACTTATTATAGCGTATACCCGTCTTCATTAGCCCAATTCGGAGCAGAACAGTAGGATGTTAAATCCCATTTCATTTCATTTCATTTCCTTCCGAGGTGGGGGGAGGGAATATTAGTATATTATCCTAGTCTAATGCCATCACTGCTTCATATTGAGGGACTTGTTTATTCGACTGAACTATACGACTGATTTATACGACTGAACTTTTCGACTGAAGTATACGACTGAACTATACGACTGAAGTATACGACTGAACTATACGACTGAGTTATTCGACTGAAGTATATGACTGAGGTATTCGACTGAACTATACGACTGAAGTATTTGTCTGATGTTATCGACTGGACGAGACCACATGAAAATGGCAAATACCCCATCCCCACACACGCCCCCCCAGCCCACCCGCATCGCATCCAGGCAAAATTTTGCCGCTGTCCAGGCAAAATTTTCCTCATGGCACACTGTATGGCGTTTTCCCGTCTTTATTAGCCCAATTCGGTGCAGAACAGTAGGATGTTAAACCCCATTTTATTTCATATCTTTCCGAGTGTGTGGGGGGGGGGGAAATATTAGTATATTATCTTATAGTCTAATGTCATCACTGCTTCATATTGAGGCACCCCACCCCACCCGCATCGCACCCGTCCCCTTTCTATGCTCATATTATATAAAGTGACTCTATTATATTCGGGATGGACAATGGCAGCTGTCTAGTCATTCGGATAGGATGAAAATCGAGGTACCGTGTAGGCCTACACATTGGCGTGCACGTAAAATACCCCTTGACAGAACTCAATATAAGTGTAGGCCGTAGTGCCGCTGTCCGGGCAAAATTTCCCTCGTAGCACACTGTATGGCGTATGCCCGTCTTCATTAGCCCCACACACCCCTCCCCAAACCACCCCACCCGCATCGCATCCGTCCCCTTTCTATGTTCATATCATATATAGGGACTCTATTCTTTTCGGGGTGGACATTGGCAGCTGTCTAATCATTCGGATAGAACGAAAACCCCGGGTACCGTGTAGGCCTACACATTGGCGTGCACGTAAAAGATCCCTTGACAGTTAGAACTCGATATATAAGAGTGGGCCGTAGTTCCGCTGTCGGGGCAAAATTTCCCTCATAGCACACTGTATGGCGTATTCCCGTCTTCATTAGCCCCACACATCCCTCCCCAAACCACCCCACCCGCATCGCATCCGTCCCCTGTCTATGCCCATATCATATATAGGGACTCTATTCTTTTCGGGGTGGACAATGGCAGCTGTCTAGTCATTCGGATAGAACGAAAACACTGGGTACCGTGTAGGCCTACACATTGACGTGCACGTAAAAGATCCCTTGACAGTTAGAACTCGATAAATAAGAGTAGGCCGCAGTGCCGCTGTCCGGGCAAAATTTCATCATAGCACACTGTATGGCGTATTCCCGGGACCTTCAGCTATGGCTATGAGCATGATTTGTTACTATATTATCTTAGTCCACTGCCACCGCTGTTTAATATTGAGCGACTTGATTATTCGACTTGATTTTTCGACTGGTTTATTCGACTTGATTATTCGACTGGTTTATTCGACTGGATTATTCGACTGGTTTATTCGACTGGATTATTCGACTGGATTATTTGACTGATGTTATAGACTAAATTAATTGACTGATTTTATCGACTGGACGAGGCCACATGAACATATCAAATACGTCATCCCCACAGGCCACACCCTCCCATCCGCCCCCCCCCCCACCCGCATCGCATCATACATGTGATTCATAATGTGGACGTATATTGCCATCGCCCCTGGCCCTGTCTGTGTTGGTCACGGTGTGTGTGGTGTCTGCGTGTCGCCTACAGGCCACAATTCTTACGTGATCATCTTGAAACTTTACATACGTATTCCTTATTATACCCCAAGGATGATCCCAATTGTTTTTGGTACATGCCCGACCCCCAGGGGCAGAGTCACGCTCATAATTCATCCAATATTAAAATCTAATCTATTTTTAGCAACAGCTTTCACTCACGTCCGCGCTATGCGATTTGCAGTGACTACTTTTGCCCGTAAAATCTATCGTGAAACTAGTTGGGAGGGCCCCAGGTAGGGCCCAGCCCCTACCCCATGCCCCCGGGACCTTCAGCTATGGCTACGAGCATGATTTGTTACTATATTATCTTAGTCCACTGCCACCGCTGTTAAATATTGAGCGACTTGTTTATTCGACTTGATTATTCGACTGGTTTATTCGACTTGATTATTCGACTGGTTTATTCGACTGGATTATTTGACTGATGTTATAGACTAAAGTAAATTAATTGGCTGATTTTATCGACTGGACGAGGCCACATGAAAATGGCAAATGCCTCATTCCAACACGCCCCCTCCCACCCCACCCTCATCGCATCCCTTTACTACGTCCATACCATATATAGGGACTCTATTCTTTCGAGGTGTAGGGGGAGGGTTATTAGTTTCTACTTAAGTACATGTATCACTTAAGACTGGTACATGTATCACTTGTTTATTCGACTTGATTATTCGACTGGATTATTCGACTGGTTTATTCGACTTGATTATTTGACTGATGTTATAGACTAAATTAATTGACTGATTTTATCGACTGGACGAGGCCACATACCTCATATTCCAACACGCCCCCTCCGACCCACCCTCATCGCATTCCTTTACTACGTACATACCATATATAGGGACTCTATACTTTCGAGGTGTAGGGGGGGGGGGTATTAGTTTCTACTTAAGTACATGTATCACTTAAGACTGGCGAAGACCTCCCCCACCCCCAAGAGCCCTTGGCTCCTTCAGTAATGGCTTAACTATCGCCTGAATACCGTCATTTTCAAACTACTTTTGTCCGTAGAATAGACCGTGAAACTAGTTGGGAAGGCCCCTACCCCATGCCCCATGTTTTTGGTGCTTGCCCGACCCCCAGGGACAGAGCCATGCTCATAATTCATCCAATATTTATATATAATCTATTTTTATCAATAGCTATATATAGTACTACGCCTTATTGACAGGTGATTTAAGCCACGTCCGCGCGTTATGTGATTTGCAAAGACTACTTTTGCCCGTAAACTCGAACGTAAAACTAGTTGGGAAGGCCCCCGACCCCTACCCGATGCCCCTATTCCATGCCTCGGCTCCTTCAGCTATGGCTACGAGCATGATTTGTTACTATATTATCTTAGTCAAGTGCCGCCGCTGCTTAAGATTGAGCGGGGGATCACGGTAGCTAAGTGGATAAGGCGCTGGTTCGCTAGCCTGGAGGTCGAGTGTTCGATCCCTGAATTGGCCGAGAAAGTTCATCTCGATTTTCCGGCGCGATTTCCCCTTGTCAGTGATGCAGAAGGAGGGCCTGACAAGGACAGCTGCCTAGTCGTTCGGATGGGACGAAAAACCGAGGTCCCGTGTACAAATTGGAGTGCACGTAAAAGATCCCTTGGCAGTTGGAATTCGATATAAGAGTAGGCCGTAGCGCCGCTGCCCAGGCAAAAATTTCCCTCATAGCACACTGTATGGCGTATGCCCGTCTTCAATTGGCCCAGGTTAGGTGCTTAAGCGTAGGACGTTAAACCCCATTTCATTTCATTTCATTTAAGATTGAGCGACTTGTTTATTCGACTTGATTATTCGACTTGATTATTCGACTGGATTATTCGACTTGTTTATTCGACTGGATTATTCGACTGGTTTATTCGACTTGATTATTTGACTGATGTTATAGACTAAATTAATTGACTGATTTTATCGACTGGACGAGGCCACATGAAAATGGCAAATACCTCATATTCCAACACGCCCCCTCCGACCCACCCTCATCGCATTCCTTTACTACGTACATACCATATATAGGGACTCTATTCTTTCGAGGTGTAGGGGGGGGGGGTATTAGTTTCTACTTAAGTACATGTATCACTTAAGACTGGCGAAGACCCCCCCCCCCAAGAGCCCTTGGCTGCTTCAGTAATGGCTTAACTATCGCCTGACTACCGTACTTTCCAAACTACTTTTTTCCGTAAAATGGACCGTGAAACTAGTGGGAAGGCCCCTACCCCATGCCCCATGTTTTTGGTGCTTGCCCGACCCCCATGCTCATAATTCATTCAATATTTATATATAATCTATTTTCAGCAATAGCTAAACTGTATAGTACTACGCCTTATTGACAGGTGATTTCAGCCACGCCCGCGCGTTATGTGATTTGCAATGACTACTTTTGCCCGTAAACTCGACCGTAATACTAGTTGGGAAGCCCCCCGGCCCCTACCCCATGCCCGGCCCCCTATTCCATGCCCCGGCCTTTTCAGCTATGGCTACGAGCATGATTTATTACAATATTATCTTAGTCAACTGCCACCGCTGCTTAACATTGAGCGACTTGTTTATTCGACTTGATTATTACCGAGCTGAAGCTCTCACCCGGATTCCAGCACCCGGATACGAGATAAAGTTAGCAAACAAAATTCTCGCAGCCATAACCTAGCACCCGGATTCGAGATCAAGTTAGCACACATATTCCTAGCGCCAAGAAAACTCTAGATATAATTATCACGAAAATAATTGTTACCTTTGTATTTATTAGAAAATAAAACAAATTAAAAGCAAAATATATATGTAATAGATTCCCCACCTAACACCACACCCCAAAATAAAATATTACCGTAAACATACTAAAATATCGCACACTAGGATTTCACGGGATCAAGAGATGAATAAACTACTAGAATACAAAATTTCAGAAGGCTCCTATGTTGACGTTTCGAGATATATTACCGTAAACATACTAAACATGTGAGAGGAATCGCGTTAGGGTAGTATACCACCGCAAAGTTCCCAGCACCCGGATTTGAGGCGGAGTTTGTGGGTTCAATAAACAAATGGTACACCCATGCAGCATCAAAAACGATCCAAACCAGCTTTGGTGGGAAAATGATTTTTATTTCATGGAATCAAGAGATGGATAAACTATTAGAATACAAAATTTCAGAAGGCATCTATGTTGGCGTTTCTATAAATATATTACCGTAAACATACTAAACATGCGAGAGGAATTGGGTTTGGGTAGGCTCACTATACACCCAATAACTTCTAAACTAGCTTTGGTGGCATCAATATCTTTATTTCGCCAACTGAACAGGTGCATAAGGCATCAGCATGCCAAATGTCATTAACTTTCTATGCAGACTTTTTGAGATATACCACCGCAAAGTTCCCAGCACCCGGATTCGAGGTGGAGTTTGTGGGTTCAAATGGTACGCCCATGCTTCATCAAAAACGACCCAAACCAACTTTGGTGGGAAAATGATTTTTATTTCATTGAATCAAGTGATGGATAAACTAGAATACACAATTTCAGAAGGCTCCTATGTTGACGTTTTGAGATATATTACCGTAAACATACTAAACATGTGAGAGGAATCGAGTTAGGGTAGGCTCACTATACACCCAATAACTTCTACACTAGTTTTGGTGGCATCAATATCGTTATTTCGCCAACTGGTCAGGTGCATAAGGTATCAACATGCCAAATGTCATTAACTTTCTATGTAGACTTTTCGAGATATACCACCGCAAAGTTGCCAGCACCCGGATTCGAGGCGGAGTTTGTGGGTTCAATAAACAAATGGTACGCCCATGCTGCATCAAAAACGACCTAAATCAGCATTGGTGGGAAAATGATTTTTATTTCATGGAATCAAGACATGGATAAACTATTAGAATACAAAATTTCAGAAGGCTCCTATGTTGACGTTTCGAGATATATTACCGTAAACATACTAAACACGTGAGAGGAATCGGGTTAGGGTAGGCTCACTATACACCCAATAACTTCTAAACTAGTTTTGGTGGCATCAATATCGTTATTTCGCCAACTGGTCAGGTGCATAAGGCATCAACATGCCAAATGTCATTAACCTTATATGTAGACTTATCGAGTTATACCACCGAAAAGTTCCCAGCACCCGGATTCGAGGCTGAGTTTGTGGGTTCAATAAACAAATGGTACGCCCATGCTGCATCAAAAACGACACAAACCAGCTTTGGTGGGAAAATGATTTTTATTTCATGGAATTAACAAATGGATAAACTATTACAATACAAAATTTCAGAAGGCTCCTATGCTTACGTTTCGAGATATATTACCGTAAACATACTAAACATATGGGGGGAATCGGGTTAGGGTAGGCTCACTATACACCCAATAACTTCTAAACTAGCTTTGGTGGCAACAATATCGTTATTTCGCCAACTGAAAAGATGCATAAGGCATCAACATGGCAAATGTCATCAACTTTCTATGTAGACTTATCGAGTTATACCACCGCAAAGTTCCCAGCACCCGGATTCGAGGCGCAGTTTGTGGGTTCAATAAACTAATGGTACGTCCATGCTGAATAAAAAACGACCCAAACCAGCTTTGGTGGGAAAATGATTTTTATTTCATGGAATCAAGAGATAGATAAACTATTAGAATACAAAATTTCAGAAGGCTCCTATGTTGATGTTTCGAGATATATTACCGTAAACATACTAAACATATGGGGGGAATCGGGTTAGGGTAGGCTCACTATACACCCAATAACTTCTAAACTAGATTTGGTGGCATCAATATCGTTCTTTCACCAAGTGGTCAGGTGCATAAGGCATCAACATGCCAAATGTCATTAACTTTCTATTTAGACTTATCGAGTTATACCACCGCAAAGTTCCCAGCACCCGGATTCGAGGCGGAGTTTTGAGTTCAATAAACAAATGGTACGCCCATGCTGCATCGAAAAAGACCCTAACCAGCTTTGGTGGGAAAATGATTTTTATTTCATGGAATCAAGAGATAAAGTTTGTGGGTTCAATAAACTCATTATACACCTAATAACTTCTAAACTAGCTTTGGTGGCATCAATATCGTTATTACGCCAACTGAACAGGTGCATAAGGCATCAATATGCCAAATGTCATTAAGTTTCTATGTAGACTTATCGAGTTATACCACCGCAAAGTTCTCAGCACCCGCATTCGAGGCGGAGTTTGTGGGTTCAATAAAACAAATGGTACGCCCATGCTGCATCAAAAACGACCCAAACCAGCTTTGGTGGGAAAATGTTTTTTTTTTCATGGAATCAACAGATGGATAAACTATTAGAATACAAAATTTCAGAAGGCTCCTATGTTTACGTTTCGAGATATATTACCGTAAACATACTAAACACATGGGGGGGGGGGGAATCGGGTTAGGGTAGGCTCACTATACACCCAATAACTTCTAAACTAGATTTGGTGGCATCAATATCGTTATTTCGCCAACTGAAAAAGTGCACGAGGCATTAACATGCCAAATGTCATCAACTTTCTATGTAGACTTATCAAGTTATACCAAAGCTGGTTTGGGTCGTTTTTGATGCAGCATGGGCGTACCATTTGTTTATTGAACCCACAAACTCCGCCTCGAATCTGGGTGCTGGGAAGTTGGCGGTGGTATAACTCGATAAGTCTACATAGAAAGTTAATGACATTTCGCATGTTTATGCCTTATGCACCTGACCAGTTGGCGAAATAACGATATTGATGCCACCAAAACTTGTTTAGAAGTTATTGGGTGTATAGTGAGCCTACCCTCACCCGATTCCTCTCACATTTTTAGTATGTTTACGGTAATATATCTCGAAACGTCAAAATAGGAGCCTTCTGAAATTCTGTATTCTAATAGTTTATCCATCTCTTGATTCCATGAAATAAAAATCATTTTCCCACCAATGCTGGTTTGGGTCATGTTTGATGCAGCATGGGCGTACCATGTGTCTGTTAATCCCACAAACTCTGCCTCCAATCCGGGTGCTGGGAACTTTGCGGTGGTATAACTCGATAAGTCTACATAGAAAGTTAATGATTTTTGGCATGTGCATACCTTATGCATCTGTTCAGTTGGCGAAATAAAGATATTGATGCCACCAAATCTAGTTTATAATTTATTGGGTGTATAGTGAGCCTACCCTAACCCGATTCCTCGCGCATGTTTAGTATGTTTACGGTAATATATCTCGCAACGTCAACAAAGGAGCCTTCTGAAATTTTGTATTCTAATAGTTTATCCATCTCTTGATTCCATGAAATAAAAATCATTTTCCCACCAAAGTTGGTTTGGGTCGTTTTTGATGCAGCATGGGCGTACCATTTGTTTATTGAACCAAAAAACTCAACCTCGAATCCGGGTGCTGGGAACTTTGCGGTGGTATAACTCGATAAGTCTACATAGAAAGTTAATGACAGTGGCATGTTGATGCCTTATGCACCTGACCAGTTGGCGAAATAATGATATTGATGCCACCAAAACTAGTTTAGAAGTTATTGGGTGTATAGTGAGCCTACCCTAACCCGATTCCTCGCGCATGTTTAGTATGTTTACGGTAATATATCTCGAAACATCAACAAAGGAGCCTTCTGAAATTTTGTATTCTAATAGTTTATCCATCTCTTGATTAAATGGAATAAAAATCATTTTCCCACCAAAGTTGGTTTGGGTCGTTTTTGATGCAGCACGGGCGTACCGTTTGTTTATTAAACCCATAAACTCCGCCTCGAATCCGGGTGCTTGGAACTTTGCGGTGGTATAACTCGATAAGTCTACATAGAAAGTTAATGACATTTGGCATGTTGATCCCTTATGCACCTGACCAGTTGGCGAAATAACGATATTGATGCCACCAAAACTAGTTTAGAAGTTATTGGGTGTATAGTGAGCCTACCCTAACCCGATTCCTCTCACATGTTAAGTATGTTTACGGTAATATTATATCTCGAAACGTCTACATAGGAGCCTTCTGAAATTTTGTATTCTAATAGTTTATCCATGTCTTGATTCCATGAAATAAAAATCATTTTCCCACCAATGCTGATTTGGGTCGTTTTTGATGCAGCATGGGCGTACCGTTTGTTTATTGAACCCACAAACTCCGCCTCGAATCCGGGTGCTGGGAACTTTGCGGTGGTATAACTCGAAAAGTCTACATAGAAAGTTAATGACATTTGGCATGTTGATGCCTTATGCACCTGACCAGTTGGCGAAATAACGATATTGATGCCACCAAAACTAGTTTAGAAGTAATTGGGTGTATAGTGAGCCTACCCTAACTCGATTCCTCTCACATGTTTAGTATGTTTACGGTAATATATCTCAAAACGTCAACATAGGAGCCTTCTGAAATTTTGTATTCTAGTTTATCCATCACTTGATTCAATGAAATAAAAATCATTTTCCCACCAAAGTTGGTTTGGGTCGTTTTTGATGCAGCATGGACGTACCATTTGAACCCACAAACTCCGCCTCGAATCCGGGTGCTGGGAACTTTGCGGTGGTATAAATTGAGAAGTCTGCATAGAAAGTTAATGACATTTGGCATGCTGATGCCTTATGCACCTGTTCAGTTGGCGAAATAAAGATATTGATGCCACCAAAGCTAGTTTAGAAGTTATTGGGTGTATAATGAGCCTACCCTAACCCGATTCCTCTCGCATGTTTAGTATGTTTACGGATATCTCGAAACGTCAACATAGGAGCCTTCTGAAATTTTGTATTCTAATAGTTTATCCATGTCTTGATTCCATGAAATAAAAATCATTTTCCCACCAAAGCTGGTTTGGGTCGTTTTTGATGCAGCATGGGCGTACCATTTGTTTATTGAACCAAAAAACTCCACCTCGAATCCGAGTGCTGGGAACTTTGCGGTGGTATAACTCGATAAGTCTACATAGAAAGTTAATGACATTTGGCATGTTGATGCCTTAACAAGTGAATTATTGAAATGAAATTAAACAATGTGCTAGTCTCGAAATGGCCTAGTTTGTTTCAAGTGGATGTTAAACCCCATTTCTCTCTCCCTTTCTTAAAACCGCATGTAAACCTTGAAATCATTTTGAACCCTGCATCCAGGACGCCATATACTTCATATTTTTTCTGGAATGTTTCAGATAGATGGTCGTGTCCTGAACCCTGAAAACATCCTCTTTAAACATGGACCGGCTCAAGGCGTCCGAGATGCAGACTGGAGTCGAGCCTGCAGTTGGCGAAATAATGATATTGATGCCACCAAAACTAGTTTAGAAGTTATTGGGTGTATAGTGAGCCTACCCTAACCATATTCCTCTCACATGTTTAGTATGTTTACGGTAATATATCTCGTCAACATGACATTTGGCATGTTGATGCATGAAAAAACTATATTGATGCCACCAAATCTAGTTTAGAAGTTATTGGGTGTATAGTGAGCCTACCCTGACCCGATTCCCCCCATATGTTTATTATGTTTACGGTAATATATCTCAAAACGTCAACATAGGAGCCTTCTGAAATTTTGTATTCTAATAGTTTAGAAGTTTTTGGGTGTATAGTGAGCCTACCCTAACCCGATTCCTTTCTCATGTTTAGTATGTTTACGGTAATATATCTCGAAACGTCAACATAGGAGCCTTCTGAAATTTTGGATTCTAATAGTTTATCCATGTCTTGATTCCATGAAATACAAAATCATTTTCCCACCAAAGTTGGTTTGGGCCGTTTTTGATGCAGCATAGTCGTACCATTTGTTTATTAAACCCACAAACTCCGCCTCGAATCCGGGTGCTGGGAACTTGCGGTGGTATAACTCGAAAAGTCTACATAGAAAGTTAATGACATTTGGCATGTTGATGCCTTATGCACCTGACCAGTTGGCGAAATAACGATATTAATGCCACCAAAACTAGTTTAGAAGTTATTGGGTGTATAGTGAGCCTACCCTAACCCGATTCCTGTCACGTGTTTAGTATGTTTACGGTAATATATCTCGAAACGTCAACATAGGAGCCTTCTGAAATTTTGTATTCTAATAGTTTATCCATCTCTTGATTCAATGAAATAAAAATCATTTTCCCACCAAAGTTGGTTTGGGTCGTTTTTGATGCAGCACGGGCGTACCGTTTGTTTATTGAACCCATAAACTCCGCCTGGAATCCGGGTGCTGGGAACTTTGCAGTGGTATAACTCGATAAGTCTACATAGAAAGTTAATGACATTTGGCATGTTGATGCCTTATGCACCTGACCAGTTGGCGAAATAACGATATTGATGCCACCAAAACTAGTTTAGAAGTGATTGGGTGTATAGTGAGCCTACCCTAACCCGATTCCTCTCACATGCTTAGTATGTTTACGGTAATATATCTCGAAACGTCAACATAGGAGCCTTCTGAAATTTTGTATTCTAATAGTTTATCCATGTCTTGATTCCATGAAATAAAAATCATTTTCCCACCAATGCTGATTTGGGTCGTTTTTGATGCAGCATGGGCGTACCATTTGTTTATTGAACCCACAAACTCCGCCTCGAATCCGGGTGCTGGGAACTTTGCGGTGGTATAACTCGAAAAGTCTACATAGAAAGTTAATGACATTTGGCATGTTGATGCCTTGTGCACCTGACCAGTTGGCGAAATAACGATATTGATGCCACCAAAACTAGTTTAGAAGTTATTGGGTGTATAGTGAGCCTACCCTAACCCGATTCCTCTCACATGTTCAGTATGTTTACGGTAATATATCTCGAAACGTCAACATAGGAGCCTTCTGAAATTTTGTATTCTAATAGTTTATTCATCTCTTAATGCCATGAAATAAAAATCATTTTCCCACCAAAGTTGGTTTGGGTCGTTTTTGATGCAGCATGGGCGTACCATTTGTTTATTGAACCCACAAACTCCACCTCGAATCCGGGTGCTGGGAACTTTGCGGTGTTATAACTCGATAAGTCTACATAGAAAGTTAATGACATTTGGCATGTGCATACCTTATGCATCTGTTCAGTTGGCGAAATAAAGATATTGATGCCACCAAAACTAGTTTAGAAGTTATTGGGTGTATAGTGAGCCTACCCTAACCCGATTCCTCTCGCATGTTTAGTATGTTTACGGTAATATATCTCGAAACGTCAACATAGGAGCCTTCTGAAATTTTGTATTCTAATAGTTTATCCATGTCTTGATTCCATGAAATAAAAATCATTTTCCCATCAATGCTGATTTGGGTCGTTTTTGATGCAGCATGGGCGTACCATTTGAACCCACAAACTCCACCTCGAATCCGGGTGCTGGGAACTTTGCGGTGTTATAACTCGATACGTCTGCATAGAAAGTTAATGACATTTGGCATGCTGATGCCTTATGCAACTGTTCAGTTGGCAAAATAAAGATATTGATGCCACCAAAGCTAGTTTAGAAGTTATTGGGTGTATAGTGAGCCTACCCTAACCCGATTTCCCCCATATGTTTAGTATGTTTACGGTAATATATCTAGAAACGCCAACATAGATGCCTTCTGAAATTTTGTATTCTTATAGTTTATCCATCTGTTGATTCTATGAAATAAAAACCATTTTCCCACCAAAGCTGGTTTGGGTCGTTTTTGATGCAGCATGGGCGTACCATTTGTTTATTGAACCCACAAACTCCGCCTCGATTCCGGGTGCTGGGAACTTTGCGGTGGTATACTACCCTAACGCGATTCCTCTCACATGTTTAGTATGTTTACGGTAATATATCTCGAAACGTCAACATAGGAGCCTTCTGAAATTTTGTATTCTAGTAGTTTATTCATCTCTTGATCCCGTGAAATCCTAGTGTGCGATATTTTAGTATGTTTACGGTAATATTTTATTTTGGGGTGTGGTGTTAGGTGGGGAAACTATTACGTATATATTTTGCTTTTAATTTGTTTTATTTTCTAATAAATACAAAGGTAACAATCATTTTCGTGATAATTATATCTAGAGTTTTCTTGGCGCTAGGAATATGTGTGCTAACTTGATCTCGAATCCGGGTGCTGGAATCCGGGTGAGAGCTTCAGCTCGGTTTCTGACTGGGCGTATGTCATACAGTGTGATATGTGGAAAATTTTACCCCGAACAGCAGCGCTACGGCCTACACTCATTTCAAATTCCAACTGTCAATGGTTATTTTACTTGCATGTCATTGTGAAGCCCTACACACGTCCTTGCTTTTTTGACTATCCGAACAACTATGCATTGTCCTTGTCAGGCCCTCCGTCCCATGCAACTGACAAGGAGAACCCATGCTGGAAAATAATGCGGAACTTTGTCAGTCAACAGTTCAGTAGCCTAGTCATTATTATGGGAAAATATAGCAATTCATATTTTCGATCACAAGTGCAAAATTTTGACATTTAAAGTAGCTAAGTCCCAATCTCGTTCCCAGAGTCAGCCGCGGGGCCATATACCGTCCATTTTATCTAAATTTGTGCAGACCTAAGCCCCGCCCATTCTGACCTCTGATTAGTCAATCTTTTTTGGGGTCGATATCTAGAAAACTAGAGGTTTGATCGTCGTTTCGTTTGTTGTAAAATGATTCTTGAGTCAAAGTCAACTCGCTGACATAACAAAATTGGATCCTAAATGTACAAATTAAAGTTTTTGTAAAGATCTATTTTTCTACGCGTGTGTATATTTTTAAGTGATTCTGTCATCCAGACACGTAAAATAAATTCATGTCACGTGATAGTCGTGTGATTCGTCCCTTCCGGGAAAATGGCTACCCAGTGTCATCAGAGAAATTTCTTTCTCCAAAATTTTTCTGGTTTCGAGATTGGCTGAGTCTCTAATAGTAAGTGCAGGGGTCTGCACCACATATGATTTACACAAAAGACAAACATAGCGACAAGACACCATATTCGCACGATCTGTGCCAAGGGCCAAATTTGAAAAAGGCCTCAGGCCTAATTTGCTACTCTTGTAAAATGACGCGATTATTATTATTATTATTATTATTATTATTATTATTATTATTATTATTATTATTATTATTATTATTACTCAAAAAACAACAACAAACAAACAATTCAAAAAATGCGAATGGATCCGGGGGCTAGCCGTAAGCGTCCACTGCGCTGTACAGTCCCGGGCCTGTGGCGACACAGACTTCACTCATATTTGAAAACAACTGGGAATGCAACCCAAAGAAATAATTATATAGTGTCAGCATGAGTCATGATCTATTATATGTTGTTAGAATTACGAATGTAAGTATATTGTTGTATAAATTCCGCTACACAAGTAACCACATAGTTAAATGTATCAGAAGTAGGCCTAGTTCAAACTAAATCAAATCAATAAAAGGATTGAAGTATATTAAATGCATTTAGGACACACATTACAACCGTCACAAAAACAAAAACAAAACTGATTACAAGAACTCAATATCATCCAAAATGTTCGACATTGAAAACACGAATTTAAATCAAGATTGATGCTGTGATCTTACCGGAAAAAGATGGGCTTCTGGTATCCAATATTTAGGGTAAAATAAACATTCTACCATTGGTACACGAATAGTGTACCATAATGCGTTTCAGTCCCAGACACATCGTACCAAATCAAACGGCGTCCCCATATTCTTATATAGACTGAAATAACCATTTGCATTTGATTGAGGTTTTAACGTCCACTCGACACAAACTAGGTAATTTCAGGACTAAAATATGGTTTTAATTTTATTTCAATAATTCGCTTGCGCGTATGGGTCTTTAGGCGTTGGAGGGAACCAGAGGATCCGGAGAAAATCACGAGGTTGGACAGGCGACCCTACTCCTTGCCACGTACTTTATGATACAGCGCGCGCACACAGACCATTCAGCCATCCAACCCCAAGCCAAATTCGATTGAGACTTCTGGCTTAGTTCGCAGAACATAACTGATTTAAAATTAGAGTAAAAACGGAAATCATTAAAAGTAAATCAGTTCATATTACAGTATTATATGTGTTGCGACCCAATTGTGTCCATTGTAGGTCTCAAATGTTACGGATTTAGTTCCTTTAAACAGCTCTGTCCAATACCACTCTTAAATAATATGCCCCAATCTTTATTCTGGTCAACAAATTGTACTATTTTACAATATTTCAATTAATAAATGATAAAAATTAACACACCTAATTTTAAAAATTGGAAAAATTCAACTACATGCCGTAAGATGGTTTGAAAAGCTTTACGTAAACACTTCCAAATGCAACTTGGATTTAAACATATTTTCGAACCCTCTGGACAAGTAAGATAGGCTGTAACGGATAATTTACACAACAGGTAGGACACTTAAACGTCAAGTAGTTAGAATAAGCCCTTTTTTATTCTGGACCTGTCAAGCCAGAAAGAGTGTTATTGTCCCTCTAACGTCCCACTGTTATGCACCTAACCTGTGCTAATGGAAGACGGGCATACGCCATACAGTGTGCTATGAGGGAAATTTTGCCCGGGCAGCGGCGCTACGGTCTACTCTTATATCGAATTCCAACTGCCATGGATCTTTTACGTGCATGCCATTGTGTACACGGGACCTCGGTTTTCGTCCCATCCAAACGACTAGACAGCTGTTCTTGTCAGGCCCTCCGTTCTGCGTCACTGACAAGAGGAAACCACGCCGGAAAATCGAGATAAACTGTCTCGGAAAATGCAAGGATCGAACACCCGACCTCGATGACAGCGAGCCAGCGCCTTACCCAGTTAGGCCTACTCACGTGCCCCCCCCCCAATGGTATGTGAAATTGATTCAGGCGCTGGCAAATTTTGAAACATGGTAATTATTGTTGTGCATCTAATAATATCAGCGACCTCTAGCTGGCCGGCCACCTCTGGCTTGCGGCTGTGGTTTCTAGCCCTGTTGTGAGCGTTTGTGGCATGGAGATAGGGGCGACTTCTCAAACTCGTGGGTTTCCTCTGGGCACTCCGGTTTCATCCCACTGCTAAAGACCCCTACGCGCAAGCGAATTGTTGAAATAAAATTAAACCATATGTTAGTCCCGAAATGACCTAGTTGTGTTGAGTGGACGTTAAACCCCATTCTCTCTATCTCTCCGATTATTTAAAGCTTACCAATAATAACTTTATCTTTACTTACTAGAAACGAAATAAAATGATAGGGGTTGAACGTCCTACTATTCTCCTAAGAACTGGTCTAATGTAGACGGGCATTTCGGCTTAGTATTATACCGACTTCCTACAGTCAATGGAACTTTTACGTGCCAACCAATGTGTTAAACCCCATGTCATTTCATTTTTAACGTTAATTGACCGGAATAACTAGTAATTCCTAGAATTGTTGCATGCGTTTAAAATGTTGGTTGAAAACTATTAATTGGTTGTCTCACTTGAACTTACCGCGAAACCTTTTTAATGGTGGGTTTTTAAACTAGCTCGAGAGATGTATAGATATAAATAATCACCTAGTATCACGTGTTGACAACAATCTTTAGCACTTCCTGTCTATGTGATCTGTACCCGACTTCCCTCCTGAAATATCACTCTTGACTTTAGACGCGTGAAAACGGAGAAATAGCCATTCGTCTGCTCTTAGTAGTGTGATTTGACAGTAATAACCCCCTTTCTAGAAAATCAACATAACATGTGCACGTTCTAAAATATGGGTTTGAAATCTACACTTACACTGAACCTATGATTATCTGTTTAAAAGGTAGGCCCTATCTGAGTGAAATTGAACCGTTTTGGGGTGTTTTTTTTGCAAGTGAAATTTTTCAAATGTTTTAATGGCATTTTGTTAGATGTAGTGGGGGGGGGGGTCCTTTGATATAAAATGAGGTTTAACACCCTAATGTTCTGTTCCTGAGAGAAATGGCGTTTAAAGTCCGCTCGACACAAACTAGGTCATTTCGGGACTAACATATGCTTTTAGCAGTGGGAGGGAACAGGAGGACCCGGAGTAATCCCACGAGGTTGGACAGGCGACCCTATTCCTTGCCACGTACAGCAGGCTTTATGATACAGCGCGCGCATGCTAAACAACCACCCAACCACCCGTTCTGCTCCTGGACTGGGCTAATGAAGACTAGTATGCGCCATAGAGTATGCTATAATGGAAATTTGCCCTGGCAGTGGCGATCGGAACTCGGTTTATCATCCCATCCAAACGACTACAGCTATCCTTGCCAGCCCCCGCCCCCGTCCTGCATCACTGGCAATGGGGAAACCATGCCGAAAAATCTGGGTGAACATTCTAGTTCAATGCAGGGATTGAACACCCGACCTCCAGGCTAGCGAGCCACGTGATCCCCGGTCCGTCATTTGGCCAAGTTGGCTTTGACTTCCCACTTGTCCATTTCTACCTGGTGGTTTCTCTCCCGAGTCATCCAAACGGCTAAAGCCCAAATACACGCACATTATTTAAATAGACTTGGACCACACGTAGGTCACGAAATCACCTGGTCTTGTCTCAAATGGACGTCAAAGGCCCCCACTTTTCTCATATTAATTTTCGTTGATTAATCCGGCGTAGATTCAAAGCCTTTTCGTGCAATAGATGTAACAATGTCTTCCACTAATCATCAGAATAGCCATTGAATTGTGTAACAAAATGGGCCAAGGGGATTCTACGTCTATAGCGTCTGTGGGGCCTAAACGTGGATTTTAGACGCTTATTCCGCAGCTCATTTGACATCTACCAACGGCATGTTCAACTTTTCACAGCAAAATTACAACACTGGTGTTCCCCCACCCTATCAAGACTCAAAACACAGCGATGGTAAAATATTTTATTTGTAAATGATTTTTAACTGCATCTATATAATGTCAGAAAAGCCTACATTTGAGTAATATAAGATAATTACTAAAATAAATCTAATCAAAACCTCCCTTAATCAAAATATGAAAAGGTAACATCTCTTTTACCCCATAAAAATCCTGTTGCTCGGTCGAAAGTTTCGAATTGTAATTTCACCTCAATAAGTTTCATGTCCCAAGTATAGACATTTTGAATGTTGACCTAACGTCCATATAAAGTATCATGTTACCCAAAATTAAATTTTCTGATCTTTGTAGGCATTTCTGACATCAGTTTTCGGTCAGTATTGAAAGCCGGCTACCCAACCCTAACTCCCATTTAGGAAGGGGGAGGTAGGTTTTTCCCAAATGCTGTGATCAACTGGAAGTGTTTACTCACTACTGACCTTACACTGTAAATAATCATAATCATGCATAAATTAAAAAATAATAATAGTAGACATCTTATTCTGTAGACAACTCCATAAGAAAAATACTAGTTTGGCAATAACAAGCTTATTTAGATAAATTGATGACCGTTGGCAGTATATAACAATAGTTAAATCCAAATTGCAAACGAACCCCATCAATATTTGAATCAAAATGTTATACAGCAAAGAAACATGAGCTAACAGGTCTTGGACACACCTTTACATAGAGAAGTGATTTGATAGACTTAAAGTGAGGACATCGGGTTTAAACTACACGATGAGACATGCCTAAATGCTATGTGAATCTTAATGAATCGAACACCGACAACTGGGGTGTGCACACCCGAATCGGCGGAAAATGTCATAGAAGCGAAACAGAAGTCGGTAATAAATTTCACCCAGAATCTAGATTAACAGTGTCATAACAAGTGAAGAACTGTTTATGTTGTGTTTTGGGGATGTAGAAGAAATTGTTTGGACAGGAGAATGTGCTTATTTTGTGTATGTGTGAAGAAACTGTCCGCCTCATCTGACCGTCGGTGTGTTTTCTCCCGATAGAGACAAAAACATCTTCGGTTTGATCTTTGTTGTTGAAGTTATGGCATGTTCCCCTAGGCTTAACAGATAAACTCTGTCTCTCCAGGAGTTTTACACCTCAAGCCTGACTAAAAGTCAATGTTTCCGAGGGGTCTCTATTTTAAGATGTGTTTCAAACTTGTCAACATAATGTTCTTTACTGTACCTATTAGACCGACCCATAAAAATTTAGAAAAAGGTATATACGGTATATACATTAACCCGTTATTGCTAATCTAAAAATTCTCTAGTCGACTCCATTTCCCAGTCGAGATCCTGGTACCATAAACTGCCGCTTGGCATCCATCCACAGCTATCACCGCCGTCATACGTCCCGCACAGACATATCCCCACGACCCTGTAAATGAGAGGAGGGTTATTAAGTATTGTACATTGTAAATTTCCAGACAGCATCTAATCTCAGTATATGTAATTTAACCGGCACCGTCACTATTTTAAAGACAAATTAATGTATGTTTAGTTAGATCTTAGATCTACCAATAGTAATGCATAACTCACCTGTATCCGTAAGCTCTCTAGACCCCACTATCCATAATACATCTACGTTTATCATAGAAACACGTTATAAAAGATTATCTGTACTGGGTCCCCAGGAGAAATTTGCAATATAGGTTAAAGGCATTAAAAATCTACAACTTTCAACCCAAAAAACCTAATTATACATCATGGAAAACTTCAGATGATATTAACAAACGAATCTGGTGCACAAGCCAAGCCATACAACACCAATAAGCAATAATATAAAGACAGACCCAGTACAAGATAAATAATAACGTGTGTGGACCTTTCTATGATACCATAAACATCTTGTCTCCTTTAGTGTAATCTGAAAATAAAAACCCGTGAATTAAATTAGCGTTAATTCTTTTCGTAATCTCAAATCAATATGCCCATCGATTGGCGGATTACACTTACACGTATGTCAGTAACATTGGACTAGACTTGTCTCATACGTAACATTGGTCCGATATACGACGGAAACGATTCTATGTAGTTTGACGAAAATATTGTAATATTGTGAAGGTCGTTTATTTAAAAGAAAAGGGTAGGTTACCTAAAGAACAACTATTATTCCGCCATCGTCCGACCCATAACAGGAGATATGTCTGTAATATGTAATAGAAATATGGAAGTAAATAAAATGGCTAATTCTATGTGAAAGACTCTAGCCTTGGCCTATTTAACAATCTAAAATTTCATGATAGTACGCCAAAGAAATACAAAGATTTCATTATTCATGTGAGGTGGGTGATTGATCAGAAAATTCTTGACATTGTTTCTCGAGTTACATACCTTGTAAAAGCTGGGACGTACCATGCTGTCTCACTAGTGGCGACACTCGTACACCCGTTCCACGTCCACCTCGTTCCGTTCAACGTCCACCTCGTCCCGTTCCTCGAGATCCTGGTACCATAAACTGCCGCTTGGAAGCCATCCACAGCTATAGACCTCATCATACGCCCCTCACAGTCATATCCCCACAATCCTGTAAATGAGAGGAGGGTTATTAAGTATTGTACATTGTAAATTTCCAGACAGCATCTAATCTATGTTTAGTTAGATCTTCCAATGCCCCCCTCCCCCGCCCACACTTTTGTATTTGTCAAACTTACATTAATTTGTAAATTGCAATATGTTTATGGACTAATAAAAATACAGCATGTTTTACTTATGTCTTTTGTTATACCAAACAATATTAAAATCTACCAATGGTGATGTATAACTCACCTGTATCCGTAAGCTCTCTAGACCCCACTATCAACAATACATCTAAGTTTTTCATAGAAACTAGATAAAAAGATAATCTGTACTGGGCCCCAGGAGAAATTTGCAATACACGTTAAAGGCATTAAAAATCTACAACTTTCAACCCAAAATAACCTAATTGCACATCATGGAAAACTTCACATGATATTTACAAACGAATCTGGTGCACAAGCCAAGCTTATACAACACCAACAAGCAAGAATATAAAGACAGACCCAGTACAAGATAAATAATAACGTGTGTGGACCTCTCTATGATACCATAAACATCTTGTCTCCTTTAGTGTACTCTGAAAATAAAAACCCGTGAACTTAATAAGCGTTAATTCTTTTCGTAATCTCTAATCAATATGTCCATCGATTGGCGGATTACACTTACAAGTATGTCAGTAACATTGGACTAGACTTGTCTCATACGTAACATCAGTCGGGAACGATTCTATGTACTTTGACGAAAATATTGTAATATTTCGAAGATCGTTTATTCAAAAGAAAGATAGTAAGCTGGCACTGCCAGGCAGGATACGCCCACATTTTCGAAAGATGGATAAAGAACAAGCAAAACCGAAAATTATTTTTCCTACAATCAAAGGCTATAATTCATTAAATTACAATTTGATATGCGCAAATATCGAAAAGAATCAAGATCTTTAGGTTATAAACATGCATTTCAAGTTTCATCAAAATCAAATAAAAATTGTGACCTATACTGGGTCCACAACCTTGATATACCATATTTTAAGACTATTAGCGTACAAGCGGCGGCTATTTGTCTGGCAATTATGGTCCGATTTCCCTGAAATTCAAACTCAACCTTCCGTATGGTGTAACGGTGAAAGAGTCAAGCGTTTTTTAAATTGGATATTAATCGTGACCTCCAGAGGACCCCTTGGCGATTTTTCCGACAATCAGGGGCCATAATTCAGGAAGTTATGATCTGATATGTGCAAATAACGAAAGGAACCAAGATCTTTGGGTTATAACCATGCATTTCAAGTTTCATCAAAATTGAATCAAAATTGTGACCTTTACTGGGTCCACAACCTTGATATACCATTCTATAACAGTATTCGCGTACACGCGGCGGCCATTTTTTATGGTTATTTTGTTCCGAAATTTTCCGAAATTCGAACTCAACCTTCCTTAGGTTGTAACGGTGATATAACATAAAAGATTTTTTAAATCGGATAATAATTGTGACCTCCAAAGGGACCATAAGCTAAACAAAGACGATCTGATATGCACAAACATCGAAAGGAAACAAGATCTTTGGGTTATAACCATGCATTCCAAGTTTCATCAAAATCGAACTAAAATTGTGACCTCTACAGGGTCCACAACCTTGATATTCCATTTTTTAACAGTATTCGCGTACGAATGGCGGCCATTTTGTATGGCAATTTTGGTCCAATTTTTCAGAAATTTAAACTCAACCTTCCTTAGAGCGTAACGGTAATATAATCAAACGATTTTTAAATCAGATAATAATTGTGACATCCAGAGGGACCACAAGCTAAACGAAGGCGATTTTGCGTATAATCAGGGGCCATATCTCAGAAAGTTACGATCCGATATGCGCAAATATCGAAAGGAACCAAGATCTTTGGGTTATAACCATGCATTTCACGTTTCATCAAAATCGAATTAAAATTGTGACCTCTACAGGGCCCACAACGTTGATATACCATTTATAACACCAAGGAATCCCATGTACCACGTATTTCTCAGAGCTGATACACCCTTACACGTCCACTTCTTCCACGTCCACCTCGTACCGGAACTCCAAGTAATCCCATGTACCACGCTTTCTTAGAACTGACATAGCGTGGTATGGAGATATACCCTTACACCCGTTCCTCGTCCACGTCGTCCCGTAACCTCTACACCGTCTCCATTGAGTTTTGGATCGCAGGAAAACAGTGCGCGGTGACTGGACGAGAGATCGCGCTCACCACGATCCCCCGACTTCCGACCGCTTCGTTGCCAAATGAATTATATGAACCACACATTTCTCAGCGGGGGCGTGGTACGGAGGTAGACACGCTCCAGCCGTTCCAAGTCCACCTCGTTCCACAACGCCAAGGAATCCCATGCACCACGCATTTCTCAGAGCTGAGGGAGCGTGCTAGGGAGATACACCCTTACACTCGTTCCACGTCCACCTCTTCCACGTCCACCTCGTACCGGAACGCCAAGGAATCCCATGTACCACGCACTTCTCAGAGCTGAGGGGGCTTGGTATGGAGATACACTCTTACGCCCGTTCAACGTCCACCTCGTTCAACAACGCCAAGGAATCCCATGCACCACACATTTCTCAGAGCTGAGGGAGCGTGCTAGGGAGATACACCCTTACACCCGTTCAACGTCCACCTCTTCCACGTCCACCTCGTATCGGAACTCCAATTATATGTACCACGCTTTCTCAGAGCTGACATAGCGTGGTATGGAGATATACTCTTACGCCCGTTCAACGTCCACCTCGTTCCACAACGCCAAGGAATCCCATGCACCACGCATTTCTCAGAGCTGAGGGAGCGTGCTAGGGAGATACAGCCTTTCACCCGTTCCACGTCCACCTCTTCCACGTCCACCTCGTACCGGAACGCCAAGGAATCCCATGTACCACGCACTTCTCAGAGCGGAGGGGGTTTGGTATGGAGATACACTCTTACGCCCGTTCAACGTCCACCTCGTTCCACAACGCCAAGGAATCCCATGCACCACGCATTTCTCAGAGCTGAGGGAGCGTGCTAGGGAGATACACCCTTACACCCGTTCAACGTCCACCTCTTCCACGTCCACCTCGTATCGGAACTCCAATTATATGTACCACGCTTTCTCAGAGCTGACATAGCGGGGTATGGAGATACACTCTTACGCCCGTTCAACGTCCACCTCGTTCCACAACGCCAAGGAATCCCATGCACCACGCATTTCTCAGAGCTGAGGGAGCGTGCTAGGGAGATACACCCTTACACCCGTTCAACGTCCACCTCTTCCACGTCCACCTCGTATCGGAACTCCAATTATATGTACCACGCTTTCTCAGAGCTGACATAGCGTGGTATGGAGATATACCCTTACTCCCGTTCCACGTCCACGTCGTCCCGTAACGACTACACCGTCTCCATCGAGTTTTGGATCGCAGGAAAAGAGTGCGCGGTGACTGGACGAGAGATCGCGCTCACCACGATCCCCCGACTTCCGACCGCTTCGTTGCCAAATGAATTATATGAACCACACATTTCTCAGCGGGGGCGTGGTACGGAGATAGACACGCTCACGCCCGTTCCACGTCGTTCCACCACGCCAAGGAATCCCATGCACCACGCATTTCTCAGAGCTGAGGGAGCGTGCTAGGGAGATACAGCCTTTCACCCGTTCCACGTCCAGCTCTTCCACGTCCACCTCGTACCAGAACGCCAAGGAATCCCATGTACCACGCATTTCTCAGAGATGAGGGTGCGTGGTATGGAGATACACTCTTACGCCCATTCAACGTCCACCTCGTTCCACAACGCCAAGGAATCCCATGCACCACGCATTTCTGAGAGCTGAGGGAGGGTGCTAGGGAGATACACCCGTACACCGTCCACCTCTTGCACGTCCACCTCGTCCCGGAACTCCAAGCAATCCCATGTACCACGCTTTCTCAGAGCTGACATAGCGTGGTATGGAGATATACCCTTACACCCGTTCCTCGCCCACGTCGTTCCGTAACCCCTACACCGTCTCCATCGAGTTTTGGATCGCAGGAAAAGAGTGCGCGTTGACTGGACGAGAGATCGCGCTCACCACGATCCCCTGACTTCCGACCGCTTCGTTGCCAAATGAATTATAATTATGAACAACACATTTCTCAGCGGGGGCGTGGCACGGAGATAGACACGCTCACGCCCGTTCAACGTCCACCTCGTTCCACAACGCCAAGGAATCCCATGCACCACGCATTTCTCAGAGCTGAGGGAGCGTGCTAGGGAGATACACCCTTTCACCCGTTCCACGTCCACCTCGTACCACAACGCCAAGGAATCCCATGTACCACGCATTTCTCAGAGCTGAGGGGGCGTGGTATGGAGATACACTCTTACGCCCATTCAACGTCCACCTCGTTCCACAACGCCAAGGAATCCCATGCACCACGTATTTCTCAGAGCTGAGGGTGCGTGCTAGGGAGATACACCCTTACACCCGTTCCACGTCCACCTCTTGCACGTCCACCTCGTACCGGCACTCCAAGCAATCACATGTACCACGCTTTCTCAGAGCTGACATAGCGTGGTATGGAGATATACCCTTACACCCGTTCCTCGTCCACGTCGTCCCGTAACGCCTACACCGTCTCCATCGAGTTTTGGATCGCAGGAAAAGAGTGCGCGGTGACTGGACGAGAGATCGCGCTCAACACGATCCCCCGACTTCCGACCGCTTCGTTGCCAAATGAAATATAAGAAACACACATTTCTCAGCGGGGGCGTGGTACGGAGATTGTGCTTGATAACGATAAGAGGATACTTGGGTCCACAACTTTGACATACCATCTTTTAACACTATTCGCGTACAAACGGCGGCCATTGTGTCTCGCAATTATGGTCCGATTTTCTAGAAATACAAACTAAACCTACCGTATGGTGTAACGGTGATAGAGTCAAACGTTTATTTAAATCGGATAATAATCGTGACCCCCAGAGGGACCACAGGCGATTTTGCGTACAATTAGGGGCCATAATTCAGGAAGTTACGATCCGATATGCGCAAATATCGAAAGGAACCAAGATCTTTGGGTTATAATGTAATACTTTAGTAGACTTAGTGCTTTTAAGATTAACGTTTAAGATGAAATTCAATTATAGACAATAAATGGGGGATAGGATAGCTTTATGGTTCACACATAATTATATTAGTATTATATGTAGTGTGTACTGAGATAAACTTAGGGATAATTGACATATTGATGTATAAAAATTAGTACAGAACTGATTCTATATGTAAACATAGCTGGGTATATTGTCAACAACATGATAATTAATATCTCATGGGAATGTTCGTGAGTGAATTTCCATTCTACCATATAAGGGTGGGTTGTTGACGTAATGGGCTCAATTGACCAATCTCTATACTTATTAATATCATATCTGACCAATTAGATAATTTAATGACCAAATCCATCAGATACAAAATCATGCTTCTGGTGAGAATTCGCCAGACAACATTTGGTTTCAGAAGGAGAAAGATGTGAGAGCTCCTATTAGTAAACTCGCCCAGCGGGTTTAGCTAGCTTTGAGGAGACTTTAGCTAGTATTGACTGTAATTGTAATCTGTACTTTGCTTGTATGTATATCTATATATGCTACATAAAAGGTAAAAACGAACTCTTGCATTGTTATAACCGAGAAGACGAACGTCTTAAGGAACCAGTAAAAATACACAACGTGAAAGATGAGCAAAGACGATCAAGGGCTGTTCTGATATGTGGCAAAACGTCGCATTGTTACAATAACCATGCATTTCAAGTTTTATCAAAATCAAATTAAAATTGTGACCTCTACAATGTGACATGTCCACAACCATGATATACCATTTTATAACAGTATTCGCGTACACGCGGCGGCCATTTTGTATGGCAATTTTGGTCCGATTTCCCCCCAAATCGAATTAAACCTTCCTTGGGGTGTAACGGTGATATAATCAAACGATTTTTTTAATCGGATAATTATCGTAACTTCCAGGGGAACCACGAGCTAAACAAAGGCGATTTTGCGTATAATCAGGGGACATAATTCAGGAAGTTACGATCCGATATGGGCAAATATCGAAAGGAACCAAGATCTTTGGGTAATCACCAAGCATTTTTAAGTTTCATCAAAATCGATTTAAAATTGTGACCTCTACAGGATCAACAACCTTGATATACCATTTTTTAACTGTATTTACGAACGGCGGCCATTTGGTAATTTTGGTCCGGTTTTTCCGAAATTCGAACTCAACCTTCCTTGGGTTGTAATCGAACGGGCTAAGATAGGTGATTTTCCGGACAATCAGGGGCCATAATTCAGGAAATTACGTTCCGATAGGCGCAAATATCGACAGGAACCAAGATCGTTGGGTTATAAACATGAATGTAAAGTTTCATCATAATCGGTTCAAAATTGTGACCTCTATAGGGTCCACAAGCTAAAAACGGGATTTTTCGTACAACCAGGGGCCATAATCCATGAAGTTTTGATCCGATACATGCCAATATCGAAAGCAGTCGAGATCTTTTGGGGATAAACCTATATTTCAAGTTTCGTTAAAATCGGACAAGAATTGTAACCTGTAGAGAGTCCACAAACAATTGTGGACGGACGTCCGGACCGACAGGGGCGACGATATAATACGTCCACATGAAAACGTGGGGGTATAATATAAAAATGTATCAGATTTCGCAAACGGTGTTACTGGTCCTAAAGGTTTTGCCCTGTTTAGCAGACACGAAAGGGTTGCACCTTCTGTTGTGGCCAGAGTCTTAATCTTTAGACAAATCTCTTATTCCGACACATGGAATATTATTCACATAATTTCATACTCTGATCATAGAAGTTCGGCAAGGCAGGGTCGCTACTCCCTGTAAGGTTTGCACAACAACATTTTCCTACCTCAATCAGCTGCTGTATGTTAAACAATAAATTTATAAATCAGAAAATAAAATACTATATACAATAGGTTAATGTTTGTACAAAGTTTCAAAAAGATTTCTTGAACAGATAATAAAATATGCTCCAGAAAGAAAATCAGGACGGAAGGCTGAATTTCAGAAAATAAAATGATGGGTTGATGAATGTTAAATTATTTTAAAGGTATCTTGAACAGTCAAATGTATTCCATGGAAACACATAAAATGATTAAATCTGAGAAATTCAAAATAAGTGCCTTGAAGATATATTTAAAGATTTATGAGATATGACCCGGAAACAAAATTGTACACCAAAAACTAAGTCAAATTTAAAACATCAATCCCAGAAATTCCCAAATGTCTGTAAACAGTTTCAAAAAGATATCTTGAACGGTTTATGAGATATGTGCGCGAATAGTGTTAAAATATGGTATATCAAGGTTGTGGACCCAGAATAGGTCACAATTTTAATTCGATTTTGATGACACTTGAAATGCATGTTTCTTACCTAAAGACGGCGGCCATTTTGTATGGCAATTTTTGTCCGATTTTCCCGAAATTCGAACTCAACTTTCCTTAGGGTGTAACGGTGATATAATTAAACGTTTTTTCAAATCTGATAATAATTTTGACCTCAAGAAGGACCACAAGCTAAACAAAGGTGATTTTGCGTATAAACAGGGGCCATAATTCAGGAAGTTACCATTCAATATGCGCAAATATCGAAAAGAATCAAGATCGTTGGGTTCTAACAATGTATTTCAAGTTTCATCAAAATCGAATTTAAATTGTGACCTCTACAGGGTCCACAACCTTGATATACCATTTTTTAACAGTATTCGCGTACAAACGGCGGCCATTTTGTATGGCTATTTTGGTCCGATTTACCCGAAATTCGAACTCATCATTCCTTAGGGTGTAACGGTGATATATTCAAACGATTTTTTAAATCGGATAATAATTGTGACCTCCAGAGGGACCACAAGCTAAACAAAGACGATTTTGCGTATAATCAGGGGCCGTAATTCAGGAAGTTACAATTCGATATTCGCAAATATCGAAAGGAACCAAGATCTTTGGGTTATAACCATGCATTTCAAGTTTCATCAAAATCAAATTAAAATTGTGACCTCTACAGGGTCCACAACCTTGATATACCATTTTTAAACAGTATTCGCGTACAAACGGCGGCCATTTTGTATGGCAATTTTGGTCCGATTTTCTCGAAATTTAAACTCAACCTTAGGGTTTAACGGTGATATGATCGAACGGTTTTTCAAATCGGATAATAATTGTCACCTCCAGAGGGGCCACAAGCTAAAATAGGTGATTTTTCGGACAATCAGGGGCCATAATTCAGCAAATTACGTCCCGATAGGCGCAAATATCGGAAGGAACCAAGATCTTTGGGTAATAAACATGCACGTCAAGTTTCATTAAAATCTGCTCAAAATTGTGACCTCTATAGGGTCCACAAGCTAAAAACGTGATTTTTCGTACAATCAGGGGCCATAATCCATGAAGTTTCGATCCGATACATGCCAATATCGAAAGCAGCCGAGATCTTTTCGGGATAAAGCTTTAATTCGAGTTTCGTCAAAATCGGACAAGAATTGTGACCTGTACAGGGTCCGCAAACAATTGTGGACGGACGTACAGACGGACAGGGGCGACGACATAATACGTCAACATGAAAAAGGGGGCGTATAAAAGCTAAGTCAAATTTGATTCCATGGAAACAAACGAAACATCAATCCCGGAAATTCCTCAATGTCTGTACAAAGTTTCAAAAATATATCTTGCGGTTTATGAGATATGCTCCGGAAACAAAATTGTAAACAAAATTGTACACCAAAAAGTAAGTCAAATTTGTTCCATGGAAACACAAAAAATATAAACCAATTAAATTCCTAAATAGCAAAAGGCACAACTACTGTAATGGGCAGATATCTGTACAAAGTTTCAAAAAGATATATTTAACGGTTTATGATATGCTCCGGAAACAAAATTGTACACCAAAAACTAAGTAAAATTTGTTCCCATGGAAACACAAAAAATAAAAATCCCAGAAATTTCTAAATAGCAAAAGGCACAACTACTGTAATGGGTAGATGTATGTACAAAGTTTCAAAAATGTATCTTAAATTTATGAGTTATGCTCTGGAAACAAAATTATACACCAAAGATAGTAAGCTGGCACTGCGAGGCAGGATACGCCCACATTTTCGAGAGATGGATAGAGAACAAGCAAAACCGAAAGTGATTTTTCCTACAATCAAAGGCTATAATTCATTTAATTACAATTTGATATGTGCGAATAACGAAAGGAACCAAGATCTTTGGGTTATAACCATGCATTTCAAGTTTCATCAATATCGAAACAAAATTGTGACCTATACTGGGTCCACAACCTTGATATACAAATTTCTTATTCCGACACATGGAATATTATTCACAGAATTTCATACCCTGATCATAGTAGTTCGGCAAGGCAGGGTCGCTACTCCCTGTAAGGTTCGCACAACAACATTTTCCGACCTCAATCAGCTGCTGTATGTTAAACAATAAATTCATAAATCAAAAAATAAAATACTATACAATAGGTTAATGTTTGTACAAAGTTTCAAAAAGATTTCTTGAACAGATTATAAAATATGCTCCAGAAACAAATTCAGGACGGAAGGCTGGATTTCAGAAAATAAAATGATGGTTTGATGAATGTTAAATTATTTTAAAGGTATCTTGAACAGTCAAATGTATTCCTTGGAAACACATAAAATGATCAAATCTGAGAAATTCAAAATAAGTGCCTTGAAGATATCTTTAAAGATTTATGAGATATGACCCGGAAACAAAATTGTACACCAAAAACTAAGTCAAATTTGTTTCCAAGAACAAACAAAACATCAATCCCAGAAATTCCTAAATGTCTGTACAAAGTTTCAAAAAGATATATTGAACGGTTTATGAGATATGCCCCGGAAACAAAAATATACATCAAAAACTAAGTAAAATTATTTTCCATGGAAACACAAAATATATTAATAACAGGATTCCCTAAATAGCAAAAGGCACAACAACTTCAATAGGTTGATGTGTGGGGAAAGTTTCAGAAAGATATCTTGAATGGTTTATGAGATATGACCCGGAAACAAAATTGTACACCAAAAACTAAGTCAAAATTGTTTCCATGGAAACAAACAAAACATCAATCCCAGAAATTCCTAAATGTCTGTACAACGTTTCAAAAAGATATCTTGAACGGTTTATGAGATATGTGCGCTAATAGTGTTAAAATATGGTATATCAAGGTTGGACCCAGTATAGGACACAATTTTAATTCGATTTTGATGAAACTTGAAATGCATGTTTATAACCTAAAGATCTTGATTCTTTTCGATATTTGCGCATATCTGAATTATGGCCCCTGATTGTCCGAAAAATCGCCTATGGTCCCTCTGGAGGTCACGATTATTATCCCTTTAAAAAATAACTAAGTCAATTTGTTTCCATGGATTTGGAAACACAACAGATATAATCCAAGAAATTCCTAAATAGCAAAAGGCACAACTACTGTAATGGGTTGATGTGTGTACAAAGTTTTAGAAAGATATCTTTAACAGTTTATGAGATATGCTCGGGAAACGAAATCGGACGAACGGACGAACCCCGTTTCAATATTCCTCCCTAACTTCGTTCGGCGCGGGATAAAAAAAAGAAAATGACACACGCTTCCCGATTTATTGTTGCTGCTATTAGTATATCTCTAAGCATCGCAATTGACTATGTTTATGCATCTAGTTAGTCAAATCGACGGCATGCCGTGCTAAGTTTCAATAGCCTTGTGCCGGACTGGTTGGCCGATGTCCCACTTGCCATACCTGTGACAAGGCCCAAGAGCAAATGGCGGACGAAGCCCGCCTACGACCCTGCGCGAGGCGCCAGCGCTCGAGGGGGGTCTGGGGGTTCTCACCCCAAAATTTTTTGAAAAATAGACAGCCGCAAACCCATTTTCCAAGCACCTCAGAACAGAGCAGCGGATGGAGATATATGGTGACATGCGAGCACTTTAATCACACATCCTCGAATACGAATAGAGAAATCTCCTCCCCTCTTTTACTACCTTTTCTTTTTCTTTTTTTTCTTTTTTCTTTTTTTCTTTGAGGCTAAGGCCCATATTTTTTTCGGCTTAGGCCCACTTTCCTTTGTAAAATTATTCAGGCCCGTAGCCAGGAAGTTGTTTTTTTTTGGGGGGGGGGGGGCGAAGATGTTTTCGGGAGGGCAAACTAGCATGGGCATCTGCATGAATTTTGTGGTAAAGGCCAATTTTCTTGTGATATTGGGGGGCAAGACTCAGTATTGGGAGGGCAGTTGCCCCCCCGTGCCACCCCCTGGCTACGGGCCTGCACACAGTTAATGCCAATAAATATAACTTATAATATTTTATCAACCAATAATACATTTGACAGTAGATATCGCCTGTGTGATAAATTACATAATCTACTGTGATATATACACAGTGGAGATATCGCTTTACATAAATTTGATTGGTCAATCAAAAAGGAACTACTTTCTTTTATTTTAAAGAAACCACTTAGTTTAAGTAAAGATAGACTTTTTTTTAAACAAAAAAAACCTGCTTTTATTTAATTGATCTTGAAGGAAAAAACTGGGTCAGTATATAGGACTATACAATAGCTAAACTGCTGTCAAAAAATGATGTATCACTACGCTGTAATGTAATTAGGTTCAGTAAAAGTGAAATCTATACCAAAGGATTATATTTATTTATTTGTGCATGTGAGAAAGAAATGGGTGATAAATAAAATCTCCAACTCGTGTTTTTTGATACCCAAAAATATCAACACTCGTTGATAAAGTAAAAAAAAAACTCGGCAACAATTTCTAAAGTTACATCAAAAAATATTATATTAACCCCTTCAAATATTGACTTGGCCAAGTATAAAATAAAATAACTTACAGATTACAGCGCTGATTCCCGCGAAAAAAACCACCATCCAATAAATACACAAAAAACAAAACTGAACAATGTCTCTTTAAAGAACGTTGGGCGCCATTTTGTAGCAGGATCGACGGGTGACGGACAGTCTCTATCTTTCAAGGTCGTGGGTTAAACCAAAAGAGACATGACAGGAACACGGCTATTCAGTTTATTTACAATTACACACACGAACAAATCAGGAAATTATTTACAAAAGAAGTACTGAAATAACAAAATGACTAAATTAGCAAGTATATATATGAACAAAAGAATCTAGCTTAGATATAGCTTCTAATAACTAATCATATAATATAGAGAGATGCATTGCCTATTACAGGTAATAATAATGGAACATGAGAGAGAGGGAGAGAGAGAGAGAGAGAGAGAGAGAGAGAGAGAGAGAGAGAGAGAGAGAGAGAGAGAGAGAGAGATGGAGTTTAACGTCCACTCTACACAAACTAGGTCATTTCGGGACTAACATATGGTTTTAATTTTCTTTCAATATTTCGCTTGCACGTAGGGGTCTTAAGCAGTGGGAAGAACCGGAGTACCCGAAGGAAACCCACGAGGTTGAGAAGGCGCCCGTATCTCCATGCCACATATGCTCACACCAGGGATCGAAACCACAGCCGCAAGCCAGAGGTGACAGGCAAGCTAGAGGTCGAAGCGAGGCACTCTAGACCACTAGGCCACCCAACCCCCTTGGAACATTTAGAACTATTATACACAAATAATATATACATATAACAAAATGAGAAACTAACTAGAAACATACCCCGACAAAGATGCTCTTAAGAAATGAAGAATTAGAACTAATAATGTATAAGGAAACCATATACAGGTACAAAAGAGCGAAACACTAAAAGACAAAACAAACACCAAATTAGATATATATATCTTTAAAAATATAAGTGTTTACTTCTTCAGATTGACTATACATGTATCATTTCATTTGTAACTTATATCAGAATAAAACATTATTTAAATTAGAAAGGAATATAAACCTACCCGAGTTAGTGAATTCAGTGCTGTAGAAGAAAATAATGCATCCATCATTCGTATCTATCTGGGGTTTAACATCCACTTCCACCTGGGCTGATATCGTAGGCAATAATGCATTCAAGATGGAGCCTTCTGAAATTTTGTATTCTAATAGTTTATCCATCTCTTGATTCCATTAAATAAAAATCATTTTCCCACCAAAGCTGGTTAGGGTCTTTTTCGATGCAGCATGGGCGTACCATTTGTTTATTGAACTCAAAACTCCGCCTCGAATGCGGGTGCTGGGAACTTTGCGGTGGTATAACTCGATAAGTCTACATAGAAAGTTAATGACATTTGGCATGTTGATGCCTTATGCACCTGACCAGTTGGCGAAATAAAGATATTGATGCCACCAAATCTAGTTTAGAAGTTATTGGGTGTATAGTGAGCCTACCCTAACCCGATTCCTCCTATATGTTTAGTATGTTTACGGTAATATATATCGAAACGTCAACATAGGAGCCTTCTGAAATTTTGTATTCTAATAGTTTATCCATCTCTTGATTCCATGAAATAAAAATCATTTTCCCACCAATGCTGGTTTGGGTCGTTTTTGATGCAGCATGGGCGTACCATTTGTTTATTGAATCCACAAACTCCGCCTCGAATCCGGGTGCTGGGAACTTTGCGGTGGTATAACTCGATAAGTCTACATAGAAAGTTAATGACATTTGGCATGTTGATGCCTTATGCACCTGACCAGTTGACGAAATAACGATATTGATGCCACCAAAACTAGTTTAGAAGTTATTGGGTGTATAGTGAGCCTACCCTAACCCGATTCCCCTCATATGTTTAGTATGTTTACGGTAATATATCTCGAAACGTCAACATAGGAGCCTTCTGAAATTTTGTATTCTAATAGTTTATCCATGTCTTGATTCCATGAAATAAAAATCAATTTCCCACCAAAGCTGGTGTTGGTCGTTTTTGATGCAGCATGGGCGTACCATTTGTTTATTGAACCCACAAACTCCGCCTCGAATCCGGGTGCTGGGATCTTTGCGGTGGTATAACTCGATAAGTCTACATAGAAAGTTAATGACATTTGGCATGTTGATGCCTTATGCACCTGACCAGTTGACGAAATAACGATATTGATGCCACCAAAACTAGTTTAGAAGTTATTGGGTGTATAGTGAGCCTACCCTAACCCGATTCTTCTCACATGTTTAGTATGTTTACGGTAATATATCTCGAAACGTCAACATGGGAGCCTTCTGAAAATTTTTGTTCTAATAGTTTATCCATGTCTTGATTCCATGAAATAAAAATCATTTTCCCACCAATGCTGGTTTGGGTCATGTTTGATGCAGCATGGGCGTACCATGTGTCTGTTAATCCCACAAACTCTGCCTCCAATCCGGGTGCTGGGAACTTTGCGGTGGTATAACTCGATAAGTCTACATAGAAAGTTAATGATATTTGGCATGTGCATACCTTATGCACCTGACCAGTTGGCGAAATAAAGATATTGATGCCACTAAAGCTAGTTTAGAAGTTATTAGGTGTATAGTGAGCCTACCCTAACCCGATTCCTCTCGCATGTTTAGTATGTTTACGTTAATATATCTCGAAACGTCAACATAGGAGCCTTCTGAAATTTTGTATTCTAATAGTTTATCCATCTCTTGATTCCATGAAATAAAAATCATTTTCCCACCAAAGTTGGTTTGGGTCGTTTTTGATGCAGCATCGGCGTACCGTTTGTTTATTGAACCAACAAACTCCGCCTCGAATCCGGGTGCTGGGAACTTTGCGGTGGTATAACTCGATAAGTCTACATAGAAAGTTAATGACATTTTGCATGTTGATGTCTTATTCACCTGACCAGTTGGCGAAATAAAGATATTGATGCCACCATAGCTAGTTTAGAAGTTATTGGGTGTATAGTGAGTCTACCCTAACCCGATTCCCCCCATATGTTTAGTATGTTTACGGTAATATATCTCGAAACGTCAACATAGGAGCCTTTTGAAATTTTGTATTCTAATAGTTTATCCATCTCTTGATTCCATGAAATAAAAATCATTTTCCCACCAAAGCTTGTTTGGGTCGTTTTTTGATGCAGCATGGGCGTACCATTTGTTTATTGAACCCACAAACTCCGCCTCGAATCCGGGTGCTGGAAACTTTGCGGTGGTATAACTCGATAAGTCTACATAGAAAGTTAATGACATTTGGCATGTTGATGCCTTGTGCACCTGACCAGTTGGCGAAATAACGATATTGATGCCACCAAAAATAGTTTAGAAGTTATTGGGTGTATAGTGAGCCTACCCTAACTCGATTTCTCTCACATGTTTAGTATGTTTACGGTAATATATCTCGAAACGTCAACATAGGAGCCTTCTGAAATTTTGTATTCTAATAGTTTATCCATCTCTTGATTCAATGAAATAAAAATCCTTTTCTCACCAAAGCTGGTTTGGGTCGTTTTTGATGCAGCATGGGCGTACCATTTGTTTATTGAACCCACAAACTCCGTCTCGAATCCGAGTGCTGGGAACTTTGCGGTGGTATAACTCGATAAGTCTACATAGAAAGTTAATGACATTTGGCATGTTGATGCCTTATGCACCTGACCAGTTGGCGAAATAAAGATATTGATGCCACCAAATCTAGTTTAGAAGTTATTGGGTGTATAGTGAGCCTACCCTAACCCGATTCCTCCTATATGTTTAGTATGTTTACGGTAATATATCTCGAAACGTCAACATAGGAGCCTTCTGAAATTTTGTATTCTAATAGTTTATCCATCTCTTGATTCCATGAAATAAAAATCATTTTCCCACCAATGCTGGTTTGGGTCGTTTTTGATGCAGCATGGGCGTACCATTTGTTTATTGAACCCACAAACTCCGCCTTGAATCCGGGTGCTGGGTACTTTGCGGTGGTATACTACCCTAACGCGATTCCTCTCACATGTTTAGTATGTTTACGGTAATATATCTCGAAACGTCAACATAGGAGCCTTCTGAAATTTTGTATTCTAGTAGTTTATCCATCTCTTGATCCCGTGAAATCCTAGTGTGCGATATTTTAGTATGTTTACGGTAATATTTTTTTTTGGGGGGGTGGGGGGTGGGGGGGGGGGATCTATTACATATATATTTTGCTTTTAATTTGTTTTATTTTCTAATAAATACAAAGGTAACAATTATTTTCGTGATAATTATATCTAGAGTTTTCTTGGCGCTAAGAATATGTGTTCTAACTTGATCTCGAATCAGGGTGCTAGGTTATGGCTGCGAGAATTTTGTTTGCTAACTTTATCTCGAATCCGGGTGCTGGAATCCGGGTGAGAGCTTCGGCTCGGTTGATTATTCGACTTGTTTATTCGACTGGATTATTCGACTTGTTTATTCGACTGGATTATTCGACTGGTTTATTCGACTGGATTATTTGACTGATGTTATAGACTAAATTAATTTTATCGACTTGACGAGGCCATATGAAAATGGCAAATACCTCATTCCCACACGCCCCCTCCCACCCCACCATCATCGCATTCTTTTACTACGTCCATACCATATATAGGGACTCTATTCTCATCGCACCCCTTTACTGCGTCCATGCCATATATAGGGACTCTATTCTTTCGAGGTGTAGGGGGGGGGGTATTAGTTTCTACTAAAGTATTTGTATCACTTAAGACTGGTGAAGACCTCCCCCCCCCCAAGAGCCCTTGGCTCCTTCAGTAATGGCTTAACTATCGCCTGAATACCGTACTTTTCAAACTACTTTTGTCCGTAAAATCGACCGTGAAACTAGTTGGGAAGGCCCCTACCCCATGCCCCCGGCCCCTACTCCATGCCCCCGGCTCCTTCAGCTATGGCTACGAGCATGATTTGTATATATAGTATCTTAGTCCATTGAGCGACTTGTTTATCACTTAAGACTGGTGAAGACCTTTCCCGATCCCCCCTCCCCCACGGGGCCCTTGGCTACTTCAGTTATGGCTTAACTATCGCTAGTTCCTTTAGGAACTGTCTCTGAGCGAACAAAGGAACTAAACTATCGCCTGAATAATTGCTTTTGCCCGTAAAATCGACCTTGAAACTAGTTGGGTAGGCCCCCGGCCCCTACTCAATACCCCGTCCCCTACTCCATGACCCCGGCTGGCACCTTCAGCTATGGCTACGAGCATGATTTGTTACTATACCGGTATTATCTATAGTCCAATTAGTTACTATATTATCTTCATCCAATATTAAAATATAATCTATTTTAGCCATACCTAAGTAAGCACTACGGCTTATTGGAAGGTGATTTCACCCACGTCAGCGCTTTGCAATTTGCAGTGACTATTTTTGCCCGTAAAATCGATCGTGAAACTAGTTGAGAAGGCCCCCGACCCCTACCCCATGGCCCCGGCCCCTACTCCATGCCCCCGGCCCCTTCAGCTATGGCTACGAGCATGATTTGTTACTATAGTATCTTAGTCCACTGCCGCCGCTCGATAAAACCAGTCAAATAATCCAGTCGAGTAAACAAGTCGCTCAATATACAAAAACAATAATAAAGGGTATTGAAATTAGTGCGTTTTTTCTTTAACTTTTAATGATTACATACGATTCCAAAATTTTAATAAGCCATCGACCGGTTTATTCGACTGACTATTCGCTTTGGACTTACATGTAGGGTCGACCATAGATATCCCTAGGATATCTATGGGGTCGACTCAATCATCCAAGGAGCTTTAAAGCTCATAGCAATAGGATATCTATGGCAATCATCTACTTTCATTTCAGTAGTTTGTTTACATCACGTGATTAATTGTCTCGCAGAATCACGCGAGAATTTAAAATGATGTTACGGAAGAAATTATTTTCGTCAGATATATTTTATTTTGGTAAGAAAATTAGCATAATATTTCTATGAACACAGAGATATATTTTTGCTATAAACCCAGATAGTCGCTCTAGTGTTTCTAAAGGAAATGTGTGGTCAGTGGCGAGTGCGTTTTCATGTCAATCTGATTATCTAGGAAATTCGACACTCGCGAGCGCCGAGGAAAAAGGTAAACATAAAAAAAAACACGAAACGAAATTTATGAAAAAATCACAGTTTTATTGTATAGTATTATTATTATAAAAGTCAGGTAGCACTAGCAATTGATTATAGATTATAACTTAATCAGGCGTGGATCCAAGGGGCAACCGTTGCACGCGTATCCCCCCCCCCCCCCGTATTCCGTCAAGCTGTAAAAAAAAAAGTGTAGGCCTACAGACATAAAAAACACTGAAAATAGGGTGGGTGTTGAGTTTAATATTTAAAGATAAGATGCCAGCAGAGGGGTTAATAATATGGTGATCGAGGGTATTACTATGTATATAATATATATATATATTAATATATTATATATATATTCTCCAAACTCCCAGCTTGGCATCTAAGTCTAACTTGCCTAACTTAGTCTAAGACGTGTCCGCGTACTAACAAGTTACCTATTTGAAGTCTCAACATTATCTGAGACGAGTCGACAGCATTGTTCAGCAATATATGGTTAATTCCCGCTGGTAGGACGGGACTTCGTGGTAAGGTGGAAGTAGTCCCAGTCATCCTGACAGTACACCTGTTTCATACAGGCCAAAATCACAACACACCTCCCTGTCTTAATTTGAAAGGATTGGTTCCTAATTCTGAAAATTAAATTCCTACTCTTCACACTCACACTTTCAATCACACTAGTAACGGTATAAATGTACACCGTGTCATTCACGCATCAGTCAAGAACAAATCGGTTATAATTTCACCAAAAATATTCTACATACACACAGCTAGCGGTAACATCAAAGTCACCGTAGGCATGGACAGGTAAATATTCAACATTGTAATGTTGAAGACATTTTCACTTTAAATTTTGTTCCTTTATTTCGAAGGAAGGATTGCATCTTATTTCTAAAACTTGTCAGAAATATTTAAAGGTCCAGGCGTAAACTCAGTTAAATGATTGTCAATGTTACACCGTGAGATAGTTAACAGTGAGGCTAATATCTGCTCAAGGACAGTTAAATGACTATTTGTTTTTTCTGATCACAATACGCATCAGAAGACACCGTCGATAATACGCGAATTATCAATAAATAAATCTGTGTTCACCCTATTTACAGGAACATCGTGAAGGGTCAATAACAATTCATCTTTGATGAATTTGACACACAGTTTAATTAATTCTCCTATAAACTAATGCATTTCTCGAGATACCCGCTTATCCAAATTTACGGGTCCAGCCAAATCATATGCAGGAACATTGAACCATTTATCTATGGTAGTAGATCTATTTAACTCCACTCACTTAAGTCTAGGAGGCTTTTCTTTTTGTTGCTCAAAGAAATTGAATATTCCCGGGCGGTAAATTGTGTAACAACTAAAGTTGTTAGACCACGGAATAGAAGTCTTGGTTGACTATTTGATATTGAATTCTCAAACGCACGTAACTCAGGAACTTCTTTACTTTTTGGCAGTTTCTCCTTTAACAGTTGACTGCAGTGCTCAGAAAGTTTTGTCATCTTTCCGGTATTTAACGCGGAATCGATTTAGTCGATTCTTGGAATGACACCGGTTGAAACGGTATCCAGGAACTTTTGATCACCCCCCAGGGTGGTGATATTTGTTACATCACCGTATAAATCATTGTTAGTGAAACCGTTCGATGCCTTAGCGGTTTCAAAACAGGCGAACGTCCCGCGTCTATCCGACCCGTTTGTAATTGTAGTCGAAGTTTTATCTTCGGACATCCGGACAGCTGAAACACTTGACAAACTTGGAATACAAGGCTTGTCGCATTCAAGTTTTAATTCATCCATTGCAGAACGTTCATGGACAAGGTCGCATGTTAATTTCTCCGGACTAACGTTCGAGACTGGTGTTTCCGCATTTGGGATTATTGGACGTGACCGATAAGTTCTTTCTGGGGAAATAGGCCTACAAATATCGGTCATTTGACGGCACTGTTCATTTAATTTGTCTACTTTATTTATGATGTCAGAACATGCACGATCTATCCTGTCCCAGCACTGCTCTACTTCGGACAAAGTCTTCATTTTCTGTGATTCAGAAGTTTTATCGGCTCGGATTTCGGTTGCTGCCAGTACATTATCATTACGACGACAACTAGTTATTTGGACCGGTGATGATGAATTGTGAAATGAGTTTGCGGCCCGAGACATATCTACACGACTAAAACATTTTTCAAGTTTTGTTAGATGTTCAAAATTTTTTAAATTGCCATGCCGTGAAAGGACAATTCTAAAACATTGACCGCATATCCTTTTAAACAAAAGAACAATACTGTTCCCTACATTCCTGGTCGGACCAATCCTGTGCTCTGGCAAACCTAATAAATCTATTGGCAAAAAACTAAGCCAGTTGGTATAGCCATCATAAAACAATGACTCTGGAATATTATAAAACCGTTGAGATAGGTTGAATAAACTAGTAGTAGATCTACCCGTATAAAACTGACGGGGTAAGGAATTGCCACCAGTGGACGACGGTGGAATATGTCGCCCATCTAGCCATGATGAACTCATTTTTTAATCAACATCTCCTTATTACAAATAATAAGAGGAAACATGGCTAGATAATTATAAACAAATTCACTTCAATAACATGTGACGTGTTGATATGCCCGTGTAGGCATGCATAGGAGCTGCACGTGTAACTCGCGGTCAATAAATAATCAAGTGTCAATCCAATCTATTTGTAGTACTAAGAAGAGATGTACAGAAAAATACTATGTATATTCTTCTCCCCTTGTTATATAAAAGGTTTTACCGTACTACCATTTATGGTGATCGAGGGTATTACTATTGTATATATATATATATAGTATATATATCTCCCAGCTTGGCGTCTAAGTCTAACTTAGTCTAAGACGTGTCCGCGTACTAACAAGTTACCTATTTGAAGTCTAAACATTATCTGAGCCGAGTTGACGGCATAACAGCAATATATATGGTTAATTCCCGCTGGTAGCACGGGACTTCGTGGTAAGGTGGAAGTAGTCCCGGTCATCCTGACGGACACCTGTATCATACAGGGCAAAATCACAATAATAATAATAACTAGATCTGCAAAGCAGATATGAAAACTTTCATATGAACAGTCTTTTCCGGTCACATGTCAAGGGTCATATGTCAGCAGGTATCTAAAAAAATTACACTTACCTTATAAACATGATGGGGAAAAATACAAATTTAGTCGGATCAAAATAGGAGTAATGCACAGCAAAAAAGCGGAACTTCTATCCTGGGCTCAATTTTTATTCAAATCGTCTGATAAATTGATACAACCTGCGCAGGTTGTATTAAACTTTCAGACGGCTGGGGTAAAAATTGAGCCGCCGTGGCGCGATGCCGTGAAATGCACAAAACAGGGGATATGCACAAAACACGGGATTGATCTCTCAGGCCAGTAAAGATCAGCCCATGTCATGACCTTGACCTCAGGGACGGCCCCTTTCGACGGTCTTGTGGGTCGTGTACTTGACCTTGACCTTGATGCAGATTTTCGAGATGGTACCTAAGTTTTGGGAATTTTTAGACCCCAAGGTCAAAGGTCAGGTCAAAGGTCAAGCTCTCACATGAAAGGTCATTGATGGGTGCATCTAGGGTCATGTCCTTTCCATGCCACATGGCCCTCGAAGGTCAAGGTAGGGTCAAACTTCACTTCAAATACCCCCCAATGATGCCTCGGCAGTATCAAAACTTCAAAACTTTGTTAGTCTTAAAAATTTAGTCCGCCATTTTTAAAAAAATCAAACCAAATCCGCATCGATGCAGAAGACTCATACCCATCGCATGAGACTAACAAAATGACTTTATCTTGTCGTTTGCAATTTCAAAATTCTAAAAAACTTTTTTAGTCTCAAAATCGGCGAAAAGAGCCGTAAAATCGTTTTTTTTGGCCAAACCTTGTTTTTATTGTAGGAATCAGATGGGACCAGTACTCAAAATTTGGGCTAGTAAATGGGCACATCGTGCCAAAAAAACAGGTTAATCGAAGAATTTGTGGCGCTGCTAGGGCAAAAAAGCCCTTTTTTTCCCTTATGGAGTGCGGGAAAATCGAGATGAACTTTCTCGGCCAATACAGGGATCGAACACCCGACCTCTAGGCTATGGCCCATTGTATCATATATAATACACTAAATCTCGACATTGATTTTCAGAAAAAAATATTGTTTATTTTTAAACTTGAATTAGACTAGTAAAACAAATATTTTCTGGCAATAGAAAGTGTAGAGCTGGTCGCAGGGTTCTTGAAGTTGTACAGCACCCGGTGACCGATTTTTATTTAATTGGGGAATAAGTGATATTTCATATTATAGCAGTAAATAATTTAAATATTTCATAGGGATTTTTATACTATGTATATCATGTATGTCTCAAGGTCATAAAACGTCCGGTCATAGTATCATCCATCGAGGTTTTGCGACCGGGATAGATTTGCACTGCCCAGGCAACGTTCCAGTGGTTCGTTTGCCTCCAAATTTGCAAAGATTGTACCTTGAGATTCTAGCTATTGCATATACAAAATGGAAATGAGTGAGATTCCGGGAACAATGAAAATAAATTATAAACCCAACCCCACCCATCAAACTTTTTTTGCTTGAAAAGTTGCCGTATTTTATCGATTTATTTTTGTTCTTGATATCTGAATATTCTCCCCTTTTAATATGTGATAAATATCATCGCGGCACAGCCAACCGCTAGAAATTCCAGAGATTTACCCTTTGAATACCAAGCCTCGAGACCCGCCCGGGCACCCTTAAATATCGTGCCGCGTGCATGGCATTCTATGAGATCTACCAACTTTTAATACAATGGAGAGAATTGTCAAGGCTATTTGTCCCACCCAACACATTTTAATTCGAACCCATAGGGGCCGAGCTATAAGGCAGCAAACAACGCCCTTCGTTTTAGGAAGCCTTGTTTGACACCCTGTCACGTGACCGTGGTTAGGGTCAGGGGTCCAAACTTTTTATACGACGGAGGGAAGTGTCCAAGCTATGGATCTGATCAAAACATATGGATTCGAACCCATAGCCGGCGAGATATGGGGCCTCAAACGTAGCGCACGAAAAAGTGACTTGTTAGTCTAAAAACATTCGAAAAATAGGCCTAATTGCGCGAGCGTGTTTTAGCAGGCGTTACTGTTGTCGAATTTCTTGAAATTTTCAGAGATTGTGCCTTGGGATATTAGCTAGCACATATAAAAAATTCAAGTGATTTCTAATACGGGAACATGGCCTAAAAAATTCGAACCCAAGCCGACCCAGCAACTTTTTTTTATTGTGAAACGTGGCCATATTTTTTCGAATTTTTAATTCGATCATGTTCTCCTTTTGATATTTCTAACTAACCTCATCGGGGCGCATCCGACCAGTATAAATTTTTTAAAAAATACCCCCTATTGATGCCTCGGCTGTCTCAAAACATCAAAACTTTGACAGTCTCAAAAATATAGTCCGCCATTTTGAAAAAATCAAACCCAATCCGCATCGGTGCAGAAAACTCATACCCATCACATGAGACTAACAAAATGACTTTATCTTGTCGTTTGCAATTTCAAAATTCTAAAAAACTTTTTTAGTCTCAAAATCAACGAAAAAAGCCGTAAAATCAGTTTTTTGGCCATTAATTTTGTTTTTTTGATTGGAATCAGATGGGACAAGTACTCAAAATTCGGGCTAGTAAATGGGCACATCGTGCCAAAAATCGAAGAATTTTTGGCACTGCTAGGGCAAAAAACACTTTTTCCCCCTTACGGAGTGTGGGAAAAAAACGAGAAAAAAATCTGCCGCCTCACATGTAAACGACTTGAAGGAATGCAGGTATCGATCTGAAAATTTCAGGACTTTTAGGTACCAACGTGACAAGTGAGGGGCCGGAATTTAGTAGTCATCATACCTTTGGTTCTAGCGTAGCGCATGCGCAAAGTCAAAACCGCTAACCTCGAAAACAACTTTGTCGGCACAGAAAACGTCAAAGGAGAAATTCGAATTTTTGAAATATTAGAATACCAAACACTCGACCATGAGCCAGGCTATCCTGAAATGTATTAATTTCGTTAATAGGAGACACACTCTCTAAGCCACGACCAATTGTGTATGTTTTCAAGCCCAATAATGAGGATTTTTTAATATATGTCATTTTCAATTCAAAATGGCGTCCATGATTTGCCAGAAATCAAAAAAGATTTCGCTACCGTTTTTTGGCCTTCCTTCAAGGATTCGGAAAATATAATTGCCATGTCTGTAAGTAAAATACCAAAAAAGCCTTATTTATTTTTTACATTTCAAGATGGAAGCACTTCTGGTTTGGGTTACAAACTCCATTTTTTGTGTAAGAATCAGTAGTGTTGTAGCTAGTACAAAAAAAATTTTTCAAGGCAATCTGACCTATATTTCGTCCATTTTTTGAAAACTTTGATCCTTAATATCACCAAGGGGAGATAATTTACAAAATTTCTAAAGATATTTTTTGAGTCGTATCGATAACATCTACTTAAATATTTAATTTGTTAAAAATCGTGCAATTATTAAAGAAGTTGTCATTTTGATTTTTACTCCCGGTTCAAAATAACGGGGCGAAATTTCGAAATTCGAAAATCCGAAATAGCAGTTTTGAAGTAAATATTACAAGGTATTCAAAGAAAAAAGAATTATTAAAATAGGTCAAATAGTCAAAAAGTTACAACTAAGTAGGTCAAATGCATTTGTTCGTAAATTTCGGTGATTTCGGATGTGTAAAACGTTTTGAAAATACATGTATATTTATTCCAAAGCCACCACCCATTCTTGGGGGGGTAGGTCAAAGTTTTAGAAAGATCCCACGGTTAGATTCTGAGATATAAGATTTGCAGGAAAAACACACAAAAAATAAATAATAATAATAATAATAATCTTAACAAAAACAATAAGCTTTCATATATGAATATATGAAAGCTTAAACATGCATTATTCAAGAGCTAAATCTGCCTAGTGCAGGTCTTTATTTGGGCATGAAATGTTTTCTAAAGTATTAATTAGACATTAATTAACTAGTCCAGACCTTAATCAACTTTGGATGGCATCACATTGCTCCGATATTAAACAGATTAAAACGTTTAAGTGATAAATCAAATATGGCGGTCTAAGACGCTTCGAGTCTTAGCTCTGATCAACCAGGTCCGTGGTTGAAATTATTGCACACGTCGGCCAAATCTTTAAATGCCAATATCTTCGCTTACAATAGAGTAATTTGAATGAAATTTTCAAATTGTTCATTTTACATCACCTACTTTCGAACTATTATAGCAAGAATGGCTAGTTCTTATCTATATCTTGAATAATGTAACTTTAATAAATATCTCGTCATTTTACAAGGGTAGCAAATTAGGCCTGAGGCCTGTTTTCGATTTGGCCCTTGCTAAGATCGTGCGAAAGATTATGATCATTACTGCAGGAAAAAACCGAAGAACTCGGGGGAAACCTGCCTGATCGTACGGGAGACCGAATATCCCTCTCACTTACAACGATAAAGTTCTTGCCCTGAGCTGGGATTGAACCCTCGATGCATTGGTGAGAAGCCGCCTCTCTATCGCCATGGCTATCCGACCAGCTTTTGGGATGGCCTAGTGGTTTAGAGTGCCGCACTTCAACCTCTAGCTGGCCGGTTACCTCTGGCTTGCGGCTGTGGTTTCGAGGCCTGGTGTGAGCGTATGTGGCATGGAGATAGGGGCGCCTTCTCAACCTTGAGGGTTTCCTCTGGGCACTCAGCTTTCCTCCCACTGCTAAAGATCCCCACGCGCAAGCAAATTGAATTAAAATTACTTGTTTCATCAAAATCAGTCAAATGTGTGACGTCAACAATGTTCACCAGCCATTATTTCAAGTTTCATTGAAATCAGATAAAAAGTGTGACCTGTAGTTGAAGGACGGATAGGGGCGACGACAATATACGTCCACATGAAAAATGTGCACATAAAAAACACTGGAATCAGGGTGTGGGTTGTATTTAATATTTGAAGAACAGATGCTATGAAATCCTGAGGGAGGGCCCCCAAACCCCCCCAGCTGCTTCACACTTACTGGGCTCATAATTAGGGCCCTGTTAACCGCACCATATTCGTTGTTAATTAATGACAAGCCTAGAAAATCCGATAAATAATCAGATCCAATCACACAATTTTCCTATAGTGGCTGTCAGCAGATTCAAGTCCCTTACATCTAGCCTCAGCTGTGTTGTGTGATGCGGTACGCCATATAAGAACTACTTTTAAGTTCCTTGATTATCAACACCATTGCTCGTGACGAAGCATTTGAAGAATGTTTTATCATGCCAAGATTTCAAAGTCTGATCTATTTTCCTTTCACGGTCGACAACCTTAATATACCATATTTTTATACGCCCACATTTTCATGTGGACGTATTATGTTGTTGCCCCTGTCCGTCCGTCCACAATTGTTTGTGGACCCTCTACAGGTCACAATTCTTGTCCGATTTTGACGAAATTTGAAATATAGCTTTATGACCAAAAGGGGGATCACGGTGGCTAAGTGGATAAGGCACTGGTTCGCTAGCCTGGAGGTTGAGTGTTCGATCCCTGCATTGGCTGAGAAAGTTCATCTCGATTTTCCGGCGTGATTTCCCCTTGTCAGTGATGCAGAAGGAGGGCCTGACAAGGACAGCTGCCTAGTCGTTCGGATGGGACGAAAAACCGAGGTCCCGTGTACAAATTGGAGTGCACGTAAAAGATCCCTTGGCAGTTGGAATTCGATATAAGAGTAGGCCGTAGCGCCGCTGCTCGGGCAAAATTTCCCTCATTGCACACTGTGGCGTATGCCCGTCTTCAATTAGCCCAGGTACGGTGCTTAAGCGTAGGACGTTAAACCCCATTTCATTCATTATGACCAAAAGATCTCGGCTGCTTTCAATATTGGCATGTATTGGATCGAAACTTCATGGATTATGGCCCCTGATTGTACGAAAAATCACGTTTTTATACGCCCACAATTTTCTTGTGGACGTATTATGTTGTCGCCCCTGTCCGTCCGTCCGGACATCCGTCCACAATTGTTTGTGGACTCTCTACAGGTCACAATTCTTGTCCGATTTTGACAAAACTTGAAATATAGGTTTATCCCCAAAAGATCTCGGCTGCTTTCGATATTGGCATGTATCGGATCAAAACTTCATGGATTATGGCCCCTGATTGTACGAAAAATCATGTTTTTAGCTTGTGGACCCTATAGAGGTCACAATTTTGAACCGATTTTGATGAAACTTTACATGCATGTTTATAACCCAAAGATCTTGGTTCCTTTCGATATTTGCGCTCATTGGAACATAACTTCCTGAATTATGGCCCCTGATTGTTCGAAAAATCCCCATTTTTAGCTTGTGGTCCCTCTGGAGGTCACAAATACGATTTACAAACCGTCTGTTTATATCACAATTACACCATAAGGAAGTTTGAATGCTAATTTAGGGAAAATCCAACCAAAACTGACAGAAAAAATGGCCGCCACTTGTATGCGAATAGTGTAAAAATATGGTATGTCAAGGTTGTGGAACCTGTAGATGTCACAATTTTAATCTGATTTTTATGAAAGTTAAAATGCATGTTCATAATCTAAAGATCTTGGTTCCTGTTGATATTTGTGCATATCGGATCGTAACTTTCTGAATTATGGCCCCTGATTATACGCAAAATCGTTTTGGTTTAGCTTGTGGTCCCTGTGGAGGTCACAATTATTATCCGATTTAAAAAGAAGTTTGATTATGTCACCGTTACACCCTATATGATCCGATATTTGCGCATATCGGATCATAACTAAATTATGGCCCCTGATTGTCCGCAAAATCACCTATGGTCCCTCTGGAGGTCACGATTAATATCCAATTTAAAAAAACGTTTGACTCTATCACCATTACACCCTACGGAAGGTTGAGTTCAAATTTCTAGAATATCGACCATAATTGCCAGACAAAATGACCGCCGTTTGTATGCGAACAGTATAAAATATGACATATTAAAGTTGTGGGCCCTGTAGAGGTCACAATTGTAATTCGATTTTAATGAAACTTGAAATGCATGTTTATAACCTAAAGATCTTGATTCTTTTCGATATTTGCGCATATCAAACTGTAACTTAATGAATTATGGCCTTTGATTGTAGGAGAAATCACTTTCGGTTTTGCTTGTTCTCTAACCATCTCTCGAAAATGTGGGCGTATCCTGCCTGGCAGTGCCAGCTTACTATCTTTTTATACTATTTGCATACAAGCGATGGTCACTTTATCCCACAGTTTTGGTCTGATTGTCAAGAAATTTGAACTCAACCATCGAAAGTATAAAAAACGAAAGAACATAAAGATTGACCAAGTTATTGCTTGTGGTCACCTTGACATGTTCTGTTTAGAAATTAATTATATCTACTAAAGTATACTGTTAGTGTTACATTATATCTAATTAGCAAAGTTCAATTATTTGGTGAAAATAATCTGCCTATTCCTCTGGCTTTAATTAACACCATACTTGTTTAGTTTCATTGAGTTTCTTGTATAGAGTTTAAGGTTATGAGATATAATTTGGGGTCAACATAGTTGAATTGCTAAGTTGCTTTCCTATTTATCTGTGGTGTGATGTAATTGTTCACTACCATATATAAATACATGTATCATGACAAATAAGTTTGGAATTGTTGTGAAATTACATGTGTTAGAAAGTGTGTTTAAACACCATTTTAATATTAGTTAATACTTGCTTGGATTGAATGAAACAACATCAACATTACAAATATTGAAGTAACATTACAGTTGACCAATAGAGATTGGTTTTCTCATTTAAATTTTAAGTGTAGGTGAGTATATAGTTTATTCGTTTTTCTACATGTATATGGGGATTGTACATATATATTGATTGAAAAGATTCTGCAGTGGATGAAAGGCCTGTCATGTGCATACAACTATAGCTGTTATTTCGATCCTAAGTTTGTGTGAGAAGGCATTAGGCCACTTTACATTTCTCTGGTTTCCTCCCACTATTGAAGAATTTACCTGTACAGGTATGTGTTGTAAATTTACACACAAGAAATAAAATAAGCCAATTGAATAAAATGACCTTTCATATATAAAAGGTCATTTTATTAAAATAAAATAAAAAAATGGAACATATCTGCCTGCAGTTCGCAAATCATTTTTATATGCCCACATTGAAATGTGGTTGTATATTGCAATTGTTGATGCTCTAAAGGCTAAAGTTAATATGTTTTCAAGGTGTCTTAAAGGGACAATCCCGATAAGAACAGAATCTCAAAAATTAAAGTCCGAGTATTTGTGAAATGTATGGACCAAAATATAAAAGCATGGTGTATTTACATTGTCTGAAAATTTCAGCTGAAAATATTGAGTCGTTTGGACGTGAACGTCAACACTGCTTATCCGGACTCGTAACCCTTATTATTATTACATTGTACAACCATGTAATTATTACATTGCACATGAAGTCTTCATAATTCTTTGTAAAACATGAAGTCTTCATAATTCCTTGTAAACCATAAAGTCTTCATAATTCTTTGTAAAACATGAAGTCTTCATAATTCTTTGTAAAACATGAAGTCTTCATAATTCTTTGTAAAACATGAAGTCTTTACTCTTTATGATTCTTATAACATGAAGTTATCATAATTCTTGTAAATAAAACATTACCAATTTTTTTAAATAAAGCAAGACATAACCCTGACTAAGATTAATTGACATAAGTCTATTAGACTATTATATTGTGTAGGTAATTAGTATGTAAGAGATCAAATAAATCAAATTATATACTTGTGGTGGGAGTTAAAATAGATGTCTTCGCTGACCATTTGTCAGATTTAACTGTTGATAAGAAGACATGTATACCAGTATATTGATAACTAATTGAAAGCTGTGGACGTGGTGGACAAACACAGACAGGTACAGACCAGATTATTGCAGATAAAGTCAAGCCGGGTTGAATTAATACATTTTTATTAGAACATTCTTTCATATTCAATGTTAAAATTAGGATGAGAACTTTGATATTACTCAATTCTAAAGGATTTGTACACAGAGTTTGGTTAGTTATTACTTACTTTGTCTCAATACCATGACTAAGTTTGACAGAGGGTAAGCAGAGCGATAAGCAAAGTTTATGATAATATTCATTAGTAGAGGTTGATTTTATCGGATGTCACCTGATTCGTAACCTGGCTGTTTCGTACTTAGTTCATTTGTACCGCACATTTTGTACTTTACTTCGCACCTCAAATTGATCCGTACCCGTTGTTGAAATCAGATTAAAAGAAAGTGAAATAAAGTGAAATAATTTGATCAAATCCAACGGCTATGCTAAATTTATAAAAGTGGCTGCCGAGCCATAATTAGAATATGCTTGTCTCAAAATTTCAACTCAAAATATTGAGTCGTTTGGACGTGAACCCCAAAACTGCTTATCCGGACACGTAACCCTTTTAAGATTTCGGATCACTTGTTTCGTTGGGTGACCTTATAACCAATTACGGTTACTTGAGAGTGTTATGCAGGTAATAACCCATGTGCTGTACTTGATAGAGAAAGGCAAATTTCAACTACACATTATTTTTATAAAAAAAAAATGTTTGGTTTGATTTTAATCCAGATATCAAAAAATACAACTTGGGGTACAGGTCTCAAATTTTACTTATTTGAAAACGTATCATAAATACTGAAGTAGTTGCTCGACCCTTGACTCAAATATTTTAAGGGATTTAAACACAAAATTAAGCAGTTTTATTCCCAAAACAAATATTGGGATTATCCCTTTAAATCCAACAGCTGCACTAAATTATGCATTGATAATTACATGAATATGATACATTTAAATCATATACCACAGCCTGTTAAAATGTTGAAAAGTTTGTTTTTTTTAAAACAAAAATGGGTGGCCTAACTTGAATTAGCTACGATGATTTAATAACAAATAAAATGGCAATTTCCATATTGTTTTACACAGCTTGCCCAATAGTAGTAATTCACACACAAAGTATATTTAAACTAAAATTGCTTCAGCATTCCACTAAATTTACATCTTACGATTGAAAGCTGTTTTCATGCAGTTCGATTTAATGACCACGTGATATAACATATACGATCCAACAGATCAAAGAAACATGTGCGCCTATCTTAGAAAGTGTTTTAATGTATATTTGTAGTGTCAAAGTCAGAAAAATTAAACAGAACTTTTAAATTTGAACCGATTTTTGATGAAACTTGACATTCATATTTATAACCCAAAGATCTTGGTTCATTTTGATATTTGCGCCCATAGGAACGTAACTTCCTGAATTATGGACACTGATTGTCGAAAAAAATCGCCTATTTTAGCTTGTGGTCCTTCTGGAGGTCACTATTATTATCCGATTTAAAAAAACAAACGTTTGACCCTTCGGACCATAATTTCCAGACCAAATGACAGCCGTTTAAACAATATTTTATTCAATAAACTGAAATGACAGCGGTTTGTACGTGAATAGTGTAAAAATATGGTATATCAAGGTTGTGGACCCCGTAGAGGTCACAATTCATGTTTATAACTCAACGATCTGGGTTCCATTTGATATTTGTGCATATCGATTTGTAACTTCATGAATTCTGGCCCTTGATTGTAGGAAAAATCACATTCTTTTTAGCTTGTTCTCTATTAGTAAGTGCAGGAGGACCGCACTACACGCAAAACAAAAATCTACAAGATAAACCTGCGGACGAGACAGAAAATAGACATTGCAAAAAAAAAAGAAAAAAAAAGTAAACAAATATCAAATCAAGTGAATGGATCTGGGGGCCAGCCGTTAGCGCCTACTGCGCTGTACAGGCTTCACTAACATGATAAACAAAAAAGACGTAACAAAAATAATGTGACCGATCTTGACATTGGTTGTCTCTTCAATGGCGATAATCTGCCAGTTGACGTCAGGTGTTAGAATGTCAAAAAAAATTAACAATAAGGGCGATAATTGGGACAGAATCTCGGAAAACGTTAAAATAATAAGTGTAGTGAGCAAACAGGAGCAAAGCCTGACAACGAGAACATTCTGCAGTACGAAGGGCTAAAACTCTACTTCAATAGTAAGTGTAGGAGAACCGCACTACACTTGTATGTGGATGTATCCTGCCTGGCAGCCGCTGGTTTCAACTACAGTTGTATCTGTCTATTTCAGACCTAAGAATGCACAAAAATAAAAATATAGTAAGATGTGGATTGGCGATTGTGTATCTAGGTAGATAATTATAGAATCTGAAAAGTATATAATAAACTTTTTCACTGACAGCAAGACAGCACAAGTATGGTGGTACTGCAGAAATTTGAAAATAAAGGGTTATTTTGGTCTTCGTTTTTAGTTAGCAATGACAGAAATAACCAATTGTTTACCTCATGCAACCAGTGTAAGCTGAGTAACATTTGATTCTTAAAGGTTTTTGTTATAAATTTTAACAGTACATATTACAATTAACATGAAGGTGCTACATGTGTTAGTATTGTTGACTAGGTTTAAAATACTATAATATTAACATGTACGGATGTCGTGTCAAAGCAAAACTATTATTTTAGTCGTTAAGGAGATTGTGGTGGAAAATAATAAAGTAATATTTAAAACTATAAGAGAGATGAGAAACAAAAAATACTTAAAATGTTAACATTACCGGTTCTTGTATTTTTATACATCCACATTTATACGCCCACATTTTCATGTGGACGTATACATGTATTGTTTGTGAACACACTACAGGTCACAATTTTTATCTGATGTCAATAAAAGTTGAAATATAGGTTTATCACCATAAGATCTCGGCTCCTGTCGATATTGGCATATATCGGACCATAATTTCATGGATTATGGCCCCTGATTGTACGAATAATCACGTTATAAGCTTGTGAACACTGTGGAGGTCACAATTTTGAACAGATTTTGACGAAACGTGAAATGCATGTTTATAACCCACAGAACTTGGTTCCTTTTGATATTTGCGCATATCGGATCGTGACTTCCTGAATTATGGCCCCTGATTATACGAAAGAACGCCATTTTTATACACTCATATGGAAATGTGGTGGTAAATTGTCGTCGTCTCCATCTGTCCGTCCGTCCGTAAGTCCGTCCACAGTTTCTTGTGAACACTCTAGAGGCTAAAGTTCATATCCGATTGACTTAAAATTTATACACAGTGTTGAAGGTCATGAGACGAACAAGTATATTAAGTTTCAATGAATTTAGATAACTTGAACAGCATGGAGGAGAACTTTATCAAAGCCAAACAAATTCAAATGATTTCTGATGAGTTGTTACTTTTAATCAGATTTTAGTGTATTATAGATGTTTCATTACCGAAAAAAGTAAAATATGCGACAACTCTTGTTGACTGCCTGAACGATTTAGCTGCTGTGGGCGTATGTTTCGTTGCCGGGCAACCTATCTTTAAAAGATGTCAACTATGAAAAGTTAGTGACAACAATTTACTTTTGAAATAGACATTGTAGGAAAACTGTATTTTATTATGTACTGGTAATAAAATGAAAGAATGACAAATCCCTGTTATAGTATTCAGGATCTCAATCTCTTATCTTTGGCACCTAGAAATGGTAACTAATCGGTTGCAACACATATTATAATGTAATTGTAATATAAATGTTACGGCAGAATTCAAACATTTGTGGTGTAGACAAGTCTATATTTTATAATGTTATGATCCTTTTCCTTTTCTTATATTAGTTTATTTACGGTCAAGGTTGTTTAGTTAATGAAGTTGCCATTATTTGTTGTTTTTATACGTCCACATGGAAATGTGTTCGTATATTGTCGTCGCCCCCGTCGGTCCATCCACAATTTCTTGTGAACACTCTAGAGGCTAAAGTTTATATACGATTGACTTTGAATTTAAAGTCATGAGACGGAGAAGCCTATTGATTTTCAGCAATTTCCGATAATTACTGTTTGAGTTATGGCCCTTGATCACTTTGAAAAATCTTGTGGCCGTTCTAGAGGCTAAAGTTAATAACCGATTGACTTTCAATTTTATACACAGTGTTTAAGGTCATGAGACGAAGAAGCCTATTGATTTTTAGCGATTTCCGATAATTACTGTCAGAATTATGGCCCTTGATCACTTCAAAAAATCTTGTGGACACTCTAGAGGCTAAAGTTAATAACCTTTTGACTTTAAATTTATACACAGTGTTTAAGGTCATGAGACGAAGAAGCCTATTTCAGCTGTTATGGCCCTTGATCACTTCAAAGAATCTTGGGGACGCTCTAGAGGCTAAAGTTAATAACCGATTGACTTTAAATTTATACACAGTGTTTAAGGTTATGGAACGAAGAATCCTATTGATTTTTTAGCAATTTCCAATAATCACTGTCAGAGTTATTGCCCTTGATCACTTCAGAAATTCTTGTAGATGCTCTAGAGGCCAAAGTTAATATCCGATTGGCTTTAAATTTATACACAGTGTTTAAAGAAATGAGACGAAGAAGCCTAGATTGATTTTCAGCGATTTCTGATAATTACTGTCAGAGTTGTAGCCCTTGAACACTTCAAAAAATCTTGTTGATGCGCTAGAGGCTAAAGTTAATATCCGATTGACTTTAAATTTATTCACAGTGTTTAAAGTCATGAGACGAAGAATCCTATTGATTTTCAGCGTTTCCGATAATTATTGACAGAGTTATGGTCCTTGATCACTTTATAATTTTGTAGACGCTCTAGAGGTTAAAGTTCATATCCGATTGACTTTAAATTTATACACAGTGTTGAAGGTCATGAGACGAACAAGTATATTGAGTTTCAATGAATTTTGATAACTTGAAATAGCATGGAGGAGAACTTTATCAAAGCCAAACAACTTCAAATGATTTTCTGATAATTACATAATGAGCTGTTACTTTTAATCAAATTTTAGTGTATTATAAATGTTTCATTACCGAAAAAGTAAAATATGCGACAACTCTTGTTGACTGCCCGGACGATTTAGCTGCTGTGGGCGTATGTTTCAGTGCCTGGCAACCTATGTTAATATGTTTTTAGTTAGTCCAAATATATTCAAATCACCCTGTTTGACAGTTTGTATGCGGAAAGGCTTCTGAAATGTTTTATAAATGTTTCCAATAAGCATGACAACCTTTGTTGAATGATATGACGATTTAGCTGATGTGAGTGCATGTTGCATTACCTGGCAACCCATCTTCTCATAAAATTGTTGTCTTACTTATAGTCTCAAACATACTTAATTGAAAATTGATTATTGGTTTTGACAAAAAAAAGTCATTTTTTAATATTGTTATGCTGAATTGGTAAAGATTGTTAAAATGCTATTTATGTTTTATGTTGAGTTATAATGTGAATTTATGATAGTATTTTTGTATACATCATGTACCTGGTATTGTTCTCTGTTAAGTAATTGTTCAACTAGAACACAGATAGTGTTAGCCCATTGAAGTAAAGATACTATGTGTATCCATTACAAGTTAACAAACACTGTCTATTTGTCAAGTTGGACATGTGACATTTTGATGGTTTTCTTTGACAGCTTGACATCAGTAAGAAGTGTAGCTCTGTAGCTGTTTGGTAGTGTCAAGGCTTTGAATGGTGAACCTTGTTTTCAAAGAGCTTGCTGAAACAAATGGCAGTAGTTTATGTTTAGTCAATCTAAGAAAGGGTGTCCAGTATACAGCCATCATTATGTGATTGGTAAATTTCATATTTAAAGATAGTTTAATGCTATTGTGTGTATGATTTTGTAGAATCGAGAATTTGTAGTTTATTGATGCCTTATTTTTGTGGCTGACAGGTGCATAATTAACATAATATAATACAGTTAACATATACTTAACATTATCATATTCATCTTGACATTCAGATAAGTTTGAAATTTAATGATTTTGTTGGTGTCATTATAAATATTGTATTTTTGTCAATATTCAGATGTTGAATATTCTGAGCCCAAATTGTTGCTATATTTACATGTACATGTACCTACCCTTAAGCATAATAGCAATAGGTGTTGTGCTCAAGGCATTGAATGCACATGTTCCTTTCTATACTGCACAGCAACAAGTTATTTTGCCTTTGAATGTGCATCGTTTTTGATGAGATTTAGGCTATTTTTATCTGGTCATTTTGTCTAATATAACTAATACAAGCCAGCGAAGTGTGTATCATATAAAACTGTTTCAGCTGGAGTTTGTTAGTTTCTAAATTTAAAAAAATTGACATTGCAGTAGAGTAGACATACCGGCAGAAAGGTGGACATGTTCATAATGTTGATAGGGTCATATTAAATACTGTTTGTTTTAGGTTTCTGGTAGTGTTTTAGATTTAAAGAAAATGTTAATTTTTATTTCATCCATTGGCTGCAAATATTTTTAGATTTAGATAAAAAAATTGATTCTCTCTCTATATATACTATATTTGAATTTGTAAGATCACATATTGATCAGGTAGCCTGATTGCACAGTTGTAACCTAAAACTGTAACTTTATAATACATTACATGATTCTTAAAGACTAATAATTTTCATACTTATCTGTATGTAATATTAGACATCATGTAAATTAAGGTTGTATCTTTCGTACCAGTCGCTACTATGTAAATGTAAGGTTATAACTTATAGTGCACAGACTGAAGATCTGGGGCATCTCCCTCACAAGATAAGACGGCATCAAATGCCACATTTTATTTTTCATTTATTGTCTTGTCAGTGATGAATGTGTTGCGAGTATGGAGGGCTAGGAGGAAGATGCAATAGTGCCACTGACATTGATATAAAATTGTTTGTGTAATGTGAATGAAGACTGCTTTGCCATCATACTGAATCATACACATTTGTATCAGTACTGCATCCATGTATTTTATGTTTATGTCATGTTGGGTAATTTGTCTGCATTGCCTATTATATACTAAATCAACATAAAAATAAGTTTTTTTTATATTTCAGAAATATGGAGACAACTAAATTGATTAGAAATATGAAAGCATCAATATGTAAATTAAAGTGAGAGAAACCATGCAAGGTACAGTAGCAGACACACAAACTCCTAGTACTCAACAAAACGGTACAACACTTATTGATACAACAGAATATGGAACATGTGCTCCTAATCTGCAATCCGATGAAAATGGGCAAGAGACACCACTGGAATCAAGTTTTCCAGATTCCCATTCTGTGTTTTCGGAATTTGTATCCCTGGAAGTATTGAAACGAGACACAACCATGTCCTCGGACTCGTCAGTGTCCTCAGATTTTTTCGATGATTCGGTGGATCAGTTAATATTAGTGCTAAAACATGACAACATGAAAAATATGAAACAGTTTTTACGGACACGATTTTGGATAATTGATCATGAAATACGTGAGTCTCTGTGGTTGAATCTCTGTCGACATCTACACAAAGCTGATGGTGATATCTATGAGGAAATGGTAACAGAACTATTTCCAGAAGGTGAGTGTTTTATACATTAATACAATTCTTAAATTGTTTTAGTTTATTCAGCAGACCTCCTACATTTATATGGCCTGAACTACTACATGTACATGTACAATAGGATATAACCTGTGTCGTCTTGTGGGTTTTCTCCACGTACTCAGTGTTCTTCTTAAATGTTTGCAGAAACAAATTTTTAAAATAAAAATCTATCCAAAATGACCTAATTGGTGTTAAATGGATGGTTGTAAACAAACCTTATTTCTCTCTCCTTCATTTTTACAGAACTGATGAGTTGAAACTTAAGAGTATGTTTTATGCTTTGTTAAATTATGTAGGGTGGTCTGAGGAAATGAGGGTAGCCAACTATCATTTGTGTGTATGTAAACTAGTCTGTACTAGTATATCAACTAAAGTTCACACTAATATTTACCTTTTCTATTACTGAACTAAAAATAGCCTGACCACTAAGGGGTTACCTAAATGTGGTGATCTACTGGACTATGTATAATAAAGTAATTGTTTTCCTCAATTATATTATAGGATATTTCATTGAAGTCCTTGACATCATTATTATAATTGTATCCTTATAATAATAATACTTATAAACAAACATTTCAAAAGCTTTTCACTTCTATTTTTTTTTAATAAGAAGCTCACTTTACAGCAACGGAAGGTAAACAGAACGTACATATATTATCACCACTATGAAATATTTATATTATCTTCAACTTCTTTATCACAATTGTGACAATTTTTTTACCTGAATTGTTATTTATTTTAAAGGATGCATGTACTAGACTAAAGACTTGTAGATTAATATGTCATTAATGAATAGGAACTGTTCATTATTGTTATTTTCAGTTTATAGCTTATATTTAGGTTCTAAAACGCTTTCAATGGAGAAAATTGTGTATGCTATATCATTCCAGTTTATTCAAATAAATTCTAACAATAAAGAGCAATGTTTAGAAAATTTATTTTAAAATCATACAGTGATAGTTTTTCAAAGCAGGATAGAACAATACTAAACTTAATTTGGTTATATTATTTTTTTTCTCTCTTTCTTTTATGTGGGTACTTTGCACCCACATTGCTTACAAGTTGATGTGAATGTGCGTTTAGAAAATACCGTTTAAAATGGTTTATCATGTATTATTTTATCTATATAATAATGTAGCCAAGAGCTAAACCTATAACTCAATATTAAAAACATGAATTAGAATTTAATATTGGTCCATTTCAATCAATATTGATGTTGTTATCTTGCCGTAAAATATGGGTACCTATAATATCCAAATGTATATTTAAGATATAATGTTATGAGAGTCATGTAGGGCCTCTATGGTTTCGGTGTCATTTGTAATTAACAAAGAAAAGTATATCCTAAAAGACAATGCAGAAGTAATTAGTAATGGCTGATTTTCAAACGATAAAATCATAATAAAAATAACACGTAGAACAGACTAATCAGGTGTAATAACCAAACAATATTGAATAGAAATTAAAATAAAAAATTTTAATATAAATCACTTATTCTGTTTCTAAATACATGTCTGTTTAATTTTTAACGTTTAGTGATTGAATGAAAAATACAATAATACAACAATATATATATTTTGTAAACAAAACTAATATTGCAGGTGATGTGTACATTACTGTACATGTACCTGTAAGGCCTTCTATTGAAAATTCAAAATGTAGCCTAGATAGGCCTAGCTCCGCAGTGAGTGAGAAACATTAATTTGGCACTTGCAGTAAGACAAAAATAGCTGTTTGCCATTCAGGCTGAAGCCTAGATAGGCCTAGATCTGCACTGAGTTAGAAACGTTACTATTGCACTTGCAGTAAGACACAAATAATCAATAACCCTGAAACTTTTTATGCGTGACATTTTTAAAATGTTAACTACCTCCTAGTCCTATTGTGTAAATAATTTGAAGAAGTGACAAACTATGTTCTAAGAATAGGTTGGAGAAAATACCTCCAAGGCGAATACCACAAATATTGGGAACTACGTACATGTACATGGAACGAAATAAGAATTTGCGTCGTACAATACATGTACATTCATATTATAACAATAATATGTGATTTTAAAACCATTTTCATCTATTTTAAGGTTCCCCAAAATAGAGCTATCAACCCTTTAAACTATGTCTTGATTTCTGTGAATGTAAATTAATAGTAAGTTTGCCAAGATGCATGAGCTATCCTATCTCTGCCATGATGATCTGGAACAATTTGTCATCTTGCAATTTAAAAATGATTGCTTCTTTCATTGGCTAGTGCACATAATATGTTGTAGAGTTGTAGTCATGTAGTCATATTCAGAGGTAACTTCACAGATCAATAGTGAGTGGTCTAATACATGTGTACGTAAATGTATATCAAGTAGCATCAGTTCGATCCTAGACTGGTACATGTACGTGACAAGGAAAGATCATCTATTTAACCTCATGTCAAGTTATACCAAGGTTCTCTTGTTTCCCCAACTGCTAAAGCCCACTAAAGCTTACGTAAACAAATAATTAAAATAAAGATGTACTATTCCCCCCCCCCCACGAATAACCTTGTTTGTTTGTCTCTCTTACATTTAGTCTATGTTTATCATTTATCTAGTATTGGTATTATAGAGTTACATGTAGCACAACAATAAGTACACTATTTATTTCTAGGAGAATGTGTTTCAATATAGTAAAAAAGAGTAGTAAATTTTGACTATTTGAATAGCTTGAAATAAAAGGTAGATTTACCATTGTCAGTAAATTAAAAAGGTTTCATTTTATATTTTCAGAGAATATAAAAGATGTCGCCTTGCCAGGATTTATTGACCAGAATAACCTGACACCATATTTTTTAACCAATGATGGTGTACATCAAGCAGCAAAGATATTAGCTGTTATAATTAATATGAACCCAGACATAACTTATTGTCCCCCTGTCTTCTCTCTATCTTGTCTCTTTCTACATTATATGAACTCTAACGAATGTTTTAACTGTCTCTACGGTTTACTCAGAAGTAAAGATATCAACTATTTGATGCAGACACGGGTAGCATGGGATGCCTCTAAATATGTCATGAAAGATTTGACCAAGAAATATGCTGTAAGTGGCCTACTATCATATCTGTATAACTACTATAAACTGAACATGTAATTTGTCATAGTGTTTCAAGGGAGGTAATCCCACAATTACGTATATTTAAAGAAATTTCGAAACTTCTGTTTCTTCAATATACCAAGTTTAACATTTCTTATAAGTATATAACCGAGTACATATTGGATAATGATCCAATTTAATTTAGTATAAAATTTGTATAGTTACGTAATCCTGTCTGGATAATATCGTCCTTATTGTTATTATTTTATGACTTTATAAATACATTTACATTGTAAGCTTTCTTCTGCATTCCTGTTTTGCATTGCTTGTATGGGGTATTTAGTATTATGTTTTGTGCAATTATACAACTTAAAAATTTTGATTGGTTGTTTAAACTTATAGCTTTTAGCATTATAAAATTCCATCTTGATCATCGCCGTTTTTGTTAAGATATCCTAGAAGCCTCTAACTTTGACGTCATTGATAACAGAACAACGTATTTACGTCACACCATTCAGTTAGCAGACAGCTGCCTTCTGAGGCAGTCTACATTTCCTTTGCTTCTTTGTATTCGGTTTTGTTTGTGCGTTTTTCTTGTGACGGGTGGAATATGTTCCCTCAATACATTCACTATACATCTATTTTATTGAATATTTAAACACTTCTAATGTTTTAGACTACCTTTTTTATCCATTTCACCGATGTGGTTACTTGTATAGTCGGAATTTTTACTACAGTATGCTTGCATTTGTATTTCTTGTAACATATGACAGACCATGACTCATGCTGAAATCACATAATGTTTTTCCTGGTCATTTTCAATTTTGAGTGAAGTCTGTGTTACTTCAGACCCGGGACTGTACAGCGCAGTGGACGCTTAAGGCTAGCCCCCGGATCCATTCACTCTTTTTTGAATTGTTTGTTTATTTGTTTGTTTGTTGTTTCAGAGTATGATGTCTTGTAGTTATATTTGTCCTTTGTGTAAATCATATGTGGTGCAGTCCCCCTGCACTAACTATTATTATTTTATTGAGTAGCTTGTAAAGCTATGCAAAGATTTATTCAACTTGCTTTATGTTTTCTTTGCTAGTAAGGGCACTGGTGGTAGACAATTTATATCACCATCCGTGACATAAGTCGTGTGATGGAAAATAATTATCTTTTTCCTGACAAATTTTCGCCACGAGAAATTGGGCTATTGACAACAATAATCCTTTATGTACATGTATACAGGCATTTAGAAATTCCTTCTCATATTAATATGTGAGCATATGAGACATTATTCCATGCAAAACCAAAAATTTCGGATTTTCATACAATCCTTCTAAAAAATTGTTAGTCAGGATAAATTATAATAATGTCAAAGGATCATTGGGCTACATGCAGGTAACTTCCCACAAATTTCAGATTTTAAGGTTCTACTTTTTGGATCTTTCGGCAACATATTGAAATTTTCTAACAATTGTCATGATCATCTATGGTCAAGCTACCTGCATTGTGTGAAATTTTACTCTTCTAATGTGAGGTGGGACACAGTAAAATTATACATTTGTATGGTGTCAGCTTTGTGTTTTGCCTAATGGATTGTCACAAACTAGAAATCAGGTTGTTGGATATAAAATAGTCTTTGGTGTACACAGGCCTAAGGGACATTATTATTCATTTTTATACGCCCACATTGAAATGCGGCTGTATATTGCTGTCGCCCCCATCCGTCCATCTGTCCGTCCGCTCTAGAGGCTTAAGTTAATATCCAATTGACTTCAGATTTATACACAGCATTTAAGGTCATGAGACGGAGAATCCTATTGATTTTTAGGGATTTCCCTTAATTAATGTTAGAGTTATGGCCCTTGATCATTTCAAAAAATCTTGTGGACGCTCTAGAGGCTAAAGTTAATAACCGATTGACTTTAAATTTATAGATAGTGTTTAAGGTCATAAAATAATGAAGCCTATTGATTTTCAGCAATTTCCGATAACTACTGTCAGATTTATTGCTCTTGATCACTTAAAAAAATCTTATGGAAGCTCTAGAGGCTAAAGGTAATAACCGAATGACTTTAAATTTATACACAGTGTTGAAGGTCATGAGACAGAACAAATATATTGAGTTTCAATGAATTTTGATAACTTGAACAGTATGGAGGAGAACTTTATCAAAGCCAAACAAATTCGAATGATTTTCTGATAATTACATAATAGGTTGTTACTTTCAATCCGATTTTAGTGTATTAAAAATGTTTCATAAAAGTAAAATATGCGACAACTCTTTTTGACTGCCCAGACGATTTAGCTGCTGTGGGCGTATGTTTTGTTGCCTGGCAACCTACCTTTGTTTTTGGCGATTTAAATCTTATGGATAAAATAATGTCACTTTTATAACTTGTATTTGACAGAAATCAGCATATGTATATATAATACGACAGTGTAGGAATATAGAGAGTATATTTGATCGATGGATCTGGTGGATATTTCGAGATTTACCATTTGAATATATCGTAAGTATTTCTATAATATTAATAATGTTCTATACTATTACTGTTTTGACAATATTCATTTTCAACAATTTTTGGACAAATCCAAATTATCAATATACAGTGAATGATGGCAATATCCCAACATATTTTTAACACCATGTGTCCCTTCTGAGTGAAAACAAACAGGGACATGTTACATCTATTAACAAAATAAATAACTTGGAAATTATATGGACACATCATTTCTCTAGCTCTCCCTGCCTTACTACAAAACAAAATTGGTATTTATAATTCTCTCATTAACATTTCAAAACATTTGCAAATTCAAAATCTATAGAAAATGTAATGAGTGCTAGTCAGCACTGTAGGGTTTTTGGTGGGTATAGTTAGAGCAGGGCACAATAAATTCTGTCATCAATAATCTGGTTTTAATTTTCCCAAATGTCAACGTATGTATTGTTACATATTCTGCTGGAAGGATAAATTGTAATATTTTACTATTGGAAGGTCAAATATTTAGTTTGTTTTTATTATCCAAAGTGAACATAATAGAACTTGAACATGTTGAAAAACAATTAACATTTAAACTTAAAAAGATTTTTTAAACAGGAAACAAAGTCTTAAGTTAATCACTTTGTACAAACTGGACATGATGTACATTGTTACATGTAAGATACTATACGACCTAATTAATTTTTATCCAGATCTAGTAGACAAATGAGAAGGTAAATTAAAAAAAAGTATCAAAAAATTATCTTGTCTTTTTAAAAACCTGCTAAAATGAAGATGTAGGAGTTTTATTTGTCAGGAAGTGGTTAATATTTTACAAGATTATGTGCACAGGTTAACGTTCATAAAACTAATGGCAAGAAAATGCTGATATGGAAGAAATAAATGTAAATACTAATATTTGTAACATCAAGCCACTAAAGTTTCAAATCTATATTGCCTAAAATCAATCTAATTAAAATACAGATCTATATTTCGTTTCTTTTTTTAAACTTTCGATTGATTGATAAGTGGTCGACAATAATAATAATGAGACAGTATATCCCGTAATCGGTCGTAGATATTCCCGCAATAACAAGCGAGTATGTTTTTGCATACCTTATGAATTATTTTAAGAATACATTTTTTCATTGGTCGGTCGCTTAGGTGAATGGTTGAAGTGCCCAATCAGGAGAAACAAGCAATCCTACAGGTTAGGTCAATAGGCATGCGCATTGAGCTGATACCCAGATATGCTTGTTTATCACTAATAGTATTGATGAATACGTCATTGTTTGTCATTTTTTTAAAGCCTATTTTTATATGATCTTGCTTCTGGAGTTAAGAGAAATTGCATTTGAAAAGTTATAAATAAGGTGTCTGAAAGATTTTTTTTTTGATTGAAAAGATATCAGTATCTATCTTGTCAAAATTTGTCTCCAACAGATTTTAATTAAAAGTGAACTGAAAATTTCAAAGTCAATGCAAATATATTTTAAAGTGGTTTTGAAAATTAAGAAACATATATGTGACCCGGCATAGCAAAATGAGTCACAGTGACCAATAGTTAAAAAATGAGGTTTTAGCATATCCAAATAGAGACTGGTCTCAGCTTTCTAATGATATATTAACCATTGCTTTACGACGTTTAATCTCTGAGGAATTGGGATTTGAAGTTGGGTGTTCTGGACATCTCTGGTTTCCTAAATTAGGAGAAAATGGCCTCGAAAAATGACACTTAGATTTTTCCAGCATTCCTTCACAATCACAAAGTATGGGACAATAAACATTTATTTTGAAACTGAATAAAATATCAGATGCTTTTCCAATGTGAAATGGGCTGCAAACAAACAATATAGAAGAATTTTTGAAAAAATAATTATTTTATGGTGGTGGCGTGCCATTTTTCAAAATGGCGGCCAAAAATGAATAAAAACATGAAAATTCCAATAAATCATGTCCGAATCATTATATACAAATCTTTCATAGTGTCTAACATGAAACGTTGAGAGTCGCCAAAATTAAATATGGACGCTGAATTTGTTTTCGAAATTCCAAGATGGCGGAAATCCAAGATGGCGACCAAAATTGATGAAAAAATTAAAATTCCCGTCTATCATATCTGTATTGCGGGATACATAGCTTTCATAGTGTGTAAGTTTGGCTTTTTGGAGACGCTGAATTCAATTATAGACACAAAATATAATATAAAAAAATCAAGATGGCTGAAATCCAAGATGGCGACCAAAATTGATGAAAAAATTAAAATTCCCGTCTATCATATCTGCATTGCGGGATACATAGCTTTCATAGTGTGTAAGTTTGGCTTTTTGGAGACGCTGAATTCAATTATAGACACAAAATATAATATAAAAAAATCAAGATGGCTAAAATCCAAGATGGCGACCCAGATTGACGCAAAAAAAGGAGAAAATTACTCTGTACTACATGTATGTCTGGATCGCGGTATACATAGATTTCATAGTAAGTTACATGGGATTTTTGGAGTCGCCAGAATCATATATTGGCACTAAAATAAACTAAACAAATCCAAGATGGCGGAAATCCAAGATGGCGACCAAAATTGGCAAATAAAGAATGTAAAATTCCTCTACATTATGTTTGCAACTCTGCATCGCGGTATACATAGCTTTCATGTTTTGTAACATGGGAATTCCAATATGGACACAAAATATAATATCCAAAAATCAAATGGAAGAAATCCAAGATGGCGACCAAAATTGACAGTCGAAAAAAGAGAATTCCTCTGTACTATGTCTGGATTGCAGTGTACATAGCTTTTATAGTGAGTTACATGGGATTTTTGGAGTCGCCCAAATTAAATGTGGGCACTGAAATGAACTAAACAAATCCAATATGGCGGAAATCCAAGATGGTGGAAATCCAATATGGTGGAAATCCAAGATGGCGGAAATCCAAGATGGCGACCAAAATTGACGAATAAAAAGTGTAAAATTCCTCTATATAGGGTCTGGATCGCGGTTTACATGGCGTTCATGGTGTGTAACACAGAATTCAAATATTGGTACAAATTACAATATTAAAAATCCAATATGGAGGAAATCCAAGATGGCGGACAAAATGTAATGATTTTCTTTTTTTCGGGGAAAGCATTGATATGATATGGTCTGTGCTGTGCCAAAAATGGGGTTCTTCGGATATCTGAAATTAAATTGGACTGGACGGCAAGTAAATTACTGATAATTTTGCATTATTTCGAGATAATTAATAACTTCTTTACAGATCGCCTTTAACAAAATGATATTTTTGAACACTAAAGATGTTATTTTTATGAAAATTAGACTTTTAATTGACGAAAGAGGTACTTGTGTGGCTTTTAATGAGGAAATGTGAATTTTGAAAATTTTGAAAATTTTGACCTATTGAACCATTATTGCACTCTTTCGCAGAATCTAGATTTGCGACAAGCGACTCAATTAGCTAAGCCAGGTCACATATATTCTATCAAATTAGTCACACTGTTATGACAATTAAAAATTTGAATTGGTTTCTAAATTCAAAAATTTTTAAGTCCAAAATATATTTTTGAAGTTGGTAATCTGGGCTCTACCTTTTGTTTTATATCATTTGAAATGTTGAAATTTAATAACTGAAATTTTACTTTTAACTGATTTACCCTGAAATGTTGCCAATGTTTACCCTGTTTTAACAGTAAGAAGGCGGAAGATTTTTTGTTGAAATGTTGTTTTAAAACTGCAGTATTTCTCAAATGTGTAACCCTAACAAATGGTGCATATTTCAATCGCTCTTTTTTATTTTTGAAACCTTTCAGTTAATAAAGAAAATGCTACTTTAGGCTAAACAATTAATTCATGAATACAATTTAAAAGTACCCCTGTGGTAGATGGTGCCTTGTATTATTTACACTCTATCTTTTGTTTGAGAACTTGGTTTTAGATGATAGAAGATAATTACTTTATAATTTTATGAACTATTTGAAACTTCAATAAATGGGTCTAAGTAATCTGAATCTGAGGTATTAATAATAAGTCATTTGAATACATGGACATATTTCAAAGACATGTAAAGATAATACAGTTAATAATAGTTGACATTGGTGATATTAAGTATTATGTATGGGTAGACATGTTTATAACATTTAAGAAAGTTAAAATCATCAGTGTGTTAAAGGAGAACCTATGTGTTACTAGGTGGACAAAACATATTGTAAGTAATTTCTTAATTTGATGGATGGAAACTGAATCTATGCATCTCTTTTTTATGTATTCTAAATAATCTGGCTTAAGCACAACATAATATTTTAAAATCTCAAATTATTTTGGAGACATTCACATTGATTTTGTAGCATTTTATGTATAAAATTAATGTTTAGTTGCTCTCCTTTCTCACGATAGCGATTTTAATATCCTCTACCAACGTGTGCAGTCCAAACGATTCGAGATACATTTTCATCAAAAGAGTATTGTGGTTCTAATTTCCTCTGAGTAAAAGAGTACACGAGTAAAACGATGTGGTCATGCAAAATGTTTCATAAAAGTCAAACATGACGGAAAAGCGAACAGTTTTTTTTAGCAGTGATTGTTAGTGGGATTGAGAATGTTGATTAGTTAATTATCTTTTTTACGCCGGCCAGATCACGGACATCACTCTAGGTGGAACGTGTGTCTAGAATCGTACACACACACATTAATTGTATAAAATAATTAATTTTGACTCATCAGTTGTTTATAATTATTATTTACCCAAAAGTTATAGCTCAGCAGTTTTTTTGTAATCAAGTAGCCTCGTATTATGATTGTTGATTGGTGTTAAAGCAACATTTATCATTCCGCACCGAACAAAGTTAAGGATATTGAAATGGGGTTCATTAGTTCGTTCGTTCGTCCGTCCGTCCGTCCGTCTGTCCGATTTCATTTCCAGAGCATATCTCATAAACTTTGCACACACATCAACCTAATACAGTAGTTCTGCCTTTTGCTATTTAGGAATTTCTGGGATTTATATCTTTTGTGTTTCCATGGAAACAAATTCGACTTTGTTTTTGGTGTACAATTTTGTTTCCGGAGCATATCTCATAAACCGTTCAAGAAATCGTTCTAAAACTTTGCACACACATCAACCTATTACAGTAGTTGTGCCTTCTGGGATTTATATTTTTTGTGTTTCCATGGAAACGAATTTGACTTAGTTTTTGGTGTACAATTTTGTTTCCGGGTCATATCTCATAAATCTTTAAAGATATCTTCTTGGCACTTATTTTGAATTTCTCAGATTTGATCATTTCCATAGAAACACATTTGACTGTTCAAAATACCTTTAACTTTAAAATAAATTTACATTCACCCATCATTTTATTTTCTGAAATCCAGCCTTCCGTCCTGATTTTGTATCTGGAGCAAATTTTATTATCTGTTCAAGAAATCTTTTTGAAACTTTGTACAAACATTAACCTATTATATATCGTATTTTATTTTCTGATTTATCAGTTTATGGTTTAACATACAGCAACTGATTGAGGTAGGAAAAGGTTGTTGTGCAAACCTTACAGGGAGTAATTGAAAATTTGGTTGTAATGGAAAATATGAAAACCGTTTTTGGCTTTCGGATGCTTAAACCTCAATATTGAATAACTGAATTAATTTCAATCGATTGCCGTGAACTTGCGGTAAAGCTGATATAGTAAACATTGGCTACACGCACAGAAAAATTCCCACACCCATTTCATGTGCACTTTAATTAGCATTGATGTGGACAGGTAAACATGACTTTCCAAGCACAAGTGTTCAATTTAGTTATATGATTACTGAGATTCATGTAAGGAAACTGAAAGTTTGTACTCTGCCAAAATATACTTCACAGATACATTGCAGATGTAGGTGTACAGGACTAACAGATAGAGATAGGTGTACAGTACTAAGATCAAGGTTTCTAAAAATCTTTAACTAGTTTGTATCTTATATCTTTAAAAAGAACTGGAACATAGAATTAATAAACCCCAATAAACAAGGCAATCAAAACTGTAAACTGTTCAAGTGTATGTGTCTTCTTTCTAAAGCACAGGATAATACTAACAATGTTTTTTTTATTTATATGTGGCTGCAAATTAGTATTCTTTCTTTCTATAAATTTTCTTAGTGTCGTAAATTAGGTTTAAAAAGTTGTCTTTTCCTATTTATTTTTATAAATCTGGGAAACTGAATCATGTTCATTCATGTAAATAAACCACAAAATATACTTAAATTTTAAAAAATTAAGTTTGGAATTTTTTTTCCATAAATTTGTTTTTGTCTTGGCTTGCATATTAAAAACATCGATAGACATATCTATTTATTTTTTTATGCACAATATACTGTCTTGTGGGCTCCATTATTTAAAACTGATTATTTTGTCTTTGTCTATACTAGGTCAGTTATCAAAAGTCAAAGAAAACTATTTTCTTTATGTTAAAAATGCATTTTCTATGTTATAGATTCTTAAAATTATTATTACATCAATTCTGCATTACATATTCGTATATTATTACAACAATTTTGCATTATTATAGCTTCTTAATGTGGTTATTATAACAATTTTACATTATATTATAGATTCTTAATGTTATCATTACAACAATTATGCATTATAGATTGTTAATGTTATCATGACAACAATAAATAGATATTAAGGGGTCATAGGTCATAAAAAAAATGGGCTTCAAACTGCTGGTCTTAGGTTATATATTCCCACTTTTAGCCCTAATGAATGACACAGTCGGACACACTGTGCATTTTGGGCTTGTAAAACTAATCTACCATTTTTGCATAATTATTTCCAAATGAATACATTAATACAACAAATTTTAAAAATGAGCATCTGGAGAAAACCCATGCAGTTAGACTCCCCCCCCCCCCAAACTACGACCTTATTAGATTCAAGCATGTAATTGAACCCATGACATGCATAAATAACGTACCTTATGGTGATCTACATCAATCGACCACCTCAATCTCTCAATGCAGTCAAAGCTATCTGACATATATATGTCATAATACCTTGACATGGTGATGGTGTTTGTTGTCAGGGATGAGGGTATAATAATTCCTCTTTTGTCAACAATAACACATACAAGTAAAGAGATTTGTATGTTTGATCTAGTGTATACTGTAAATAGTTTTCTGTTTTTTATAATTATTTAATTACCGTCTGTCTTCCTCTCTGTTTCAGGTCAAAATAATTGATTGCTTCCTCTTGGAAGGTGTGAAAGCTTTATACCGAGTAGGGTTGGCCATACTCATAACATTTGCCAAGCACAACAGTAAGTCTTTACTTTCTTTAATTTACAAGAACTTCCTGTAAATCTGTTTTAAATTTATTTGTATAAATGATTGGTGAAATAATAATAGTTTATGTACTGAAGGTTGGCTGAGAAATATTTGGCACATGAGCTGAAAAAACTAGTCTTTAAAATTTGTAAAAGTAAAAAAGCTGTTCTAAAACAGTTCCACCAGTTTTGGCAAGTTGAGGCATGTGGTAAAGGAGAGTTGATTGAGTGACTTTAAAAACAATTTCTAGTTAATTTAATACATTAAAGATGCATTATGTAAGATAAAGAACTGGCTGTTCTTGCTATAATAGTTAATGAATAATGAATTTTGGAAATTTCAGTCAAATTAGTTTATTCTAAGTGAAGTTACGGCTGTTTAAAGTTTGACACGAAAAACATAAACAGTCTTGATTGTCAAGTTCTATTGCTACTATATTATAAATGAAATCTTGGTTTAAACAATTTTTTTATTCAAGTACGTAAAGAATATTCACAACACTCTTAATTCATAAATATATAGCACTTGTATACTTAATCCCCATTCTTGATATGATTGAGGGTTGGTCAGAGAGACTCACACACACAACATTCCACTTGCCGTCATTTCTTTCTGATTTGCCATTGTTACATTAAACTACATGTATGATATGGTGCTTGTGTTCTAATCTATTCAATATCCCAGCCATTCAATGGTAAAGAGAGTTGATTTAGGCTTGTCATGTGATAAATGTATAAATAATAATTTGAATAACATGATTTGAATTATTTGAAGCCAAAAACAAATTCTGCAATAGACTGATTCAGCTCTTAAATAATGCATCTTTTACAGGCTCAATAGTAAATGCAGGAGGACTGCACTACACGCAAAACAAAACAAAAAAAAAATCTACAAGATAAACCTGCGGACAAGACAGAAAATAGACATTGCATACACTAACAATTATCAAATCAAGTGAATGGATCTGGGGGCCAGCCGTAAGCGTCCACTGCGCTGTACAGTCCCGGGCCTATTGTGGTACAGGCTTCACTAAAATGATTTACAAAAAAGACGTAACAAAAAAATGCGACCGATCTTGTCAGTGGTCGTCTCTTCAATGGCGATAGTCAGCCAGTTGACGTCAGGTGTTAGAACGTCAAATAATTTTAACAAAAAGGGCGATAATCCGGACAGAAACTCGAAAAACGCTAAAAAAAAAAATAAATGTAGTAAGTAAACAGACTGAGTCTTTACCAGAGCAGATAATTAGGTTAAAATCATTGACCATAGGTATAAATACTGTGATATTTTAATTTGTTCCCTCAGGTCGGAGAAATAGCCGTGAAGTAGTAGGAAGTAATTTAGGAGTAGCAATAACGTTATTCTGTGACAAGATGCCTATTAATATAAACAAACTACTTAAGGTAAGTTTTATAAGTCAAACAGAATAATATTTATGTTACCCTTTTTTTACACCCACATTTTCGTCCGTATGTCCGTCCGTCCACAATTGTTTGTGAACTCTCTACTGGTCACAATTCTTACCTGATTTTGACGAAACTTGAAATATAGGCTTATCCCCAAAAGATCTCGAAACCTTTTGATATTGGCATGTATCTGATCAAAACTTCATGGATTATGGACCCTGATTGTACGAAAAATCACGTTTTTAGTTTGTGGACCCTATAGAGGTCACAATTTTGAACCGATTTTAATGAAACTTGACCTGCATGTTTATAACCCAAAGATCTTGGTTCCTTTTGATATCATTGCAACGTAATTTTCCAGTGCAAAAATAATAAAAAAATTATTAGTAGACTGAATATAAACAATTTCTATAGACAGTTTGTACTCAATATAAACAATTTCTATTGTTTCTATTAAAAATAGACAATTTCTATTGTTTCTATTAAAAATAGACAATTCCTAGTGACAGTTTCTACTTAAAATAGACAATTCTATAGACATTTCTACTGAATAGAGACAATTTCTGTAGAAAATATCTACTGAATAAGTGTATATAGAATTTCTATAGATAGTTTCTACCAGCGCTCACGCTGTCGATCGCCATTTCCGCCAATAGCGATAAAAATATAATCTTGGCGATAAAATATTCAATCTGGCTAATTTTTTGGCGATTACTTTTTCCAACATGGCGATTCTTTTTTACCTTTGGCAATAATTTTTTCTTGTCATGATAAATTAAAGCTTTAATTTCCACGCCGTATAGGCGCGTTACGGTCCATTGAGCTCGGCTGAATGACAGTGAGTCAATTAACAATCAATTAGGTATCAATAGACCTATCTTTTGTCTCTTGATCAATCTCGGATTAGTGTTGATAAGTATATGTAAGAGAAGTAACAAACTAATTAAGAGACAAAAGATTTAATTATTGGTTTTCAATACGAATCGGTGGCTTTTTTGATGGTTTGTATATATTCAAAATGGTGGACACGGTGTCGGTGAACAATACTCGGTTGATTCGTTTGGGATATATTTCTTACTAAAGTTACCAGTATGTGAATTTGTTAAATTTAGATACCCTTAACTTGTCCGAAGAAGTGATGGCATTTCACAATTAGTTATGTTCAATTATCCGATTTATGTGATCTATCGATAGCTGCCATTTGTAAATTTGCCTTAACCAAAGACGACATATTTCCAAAACTGTAGTATTTGTGATATTAGTAGTTTGCTCACAATTCCTGTTGCAACTGCAGAATGTGAAAGAGGATTTAGTAGACACATTGTAAAAATAAAAAACAAATACCGCAATTCATTAAAAACCAATACGCTCTGTAATTTAATGGTAGGCTATACTCAGCAATATTCGAAAGTTGGTTTCCCCGGATTTTAAAAAATCTTTCAAAAAATGTGCTTCTGCAAGCAGAGAAGGATATTGTAATTTGTAATAATCTATGTACAGTATACATGTATATGTAAATAAAAATGTTATAAAAATTACTGAAAATTTTTCACTTTTTTTTGGGCGGAAGAAATATATGGCTAAAAAAATAAAAATAAAAATTGGCGGAAAAAAAATGGAACCCAGAGTGAGCACTGGTTTCTACTTAAAATAGACAATTTCTTTAGACCGTTCTACTGAATAGAGAAAATGTCTGTAGAAAGTTGCTACTGAAAAAGTGAATATAGATATTTCTATAGATAGTTTCTACTGAATGTAGACAGTTACTACTAATAGACAATTTCATAAAGTTTTATGTAATGTGAAAAAATAGTCTAAATCTATTTGGATTGTGTATAGTATTTCAAAATTAATTACATTATTTTCTTGTGAATAATTATATTTCCTCTTAATTAATACATATAATATATGAAATTCTCAAATTACTTTTATCTTCACGACAGGTAGCATTTGGCATCCGAGGCCTAACGAGAAAAGAGATTAAAAAACTTCAGGTGAAAAATGAGATGTATGTAAACAGTAAATCACATGTAGCCAGTCACGAAATTTGTCGAGTTGGTTCAAACCACTCTGTACATGGTGTTCCTTTATCACGGTCATTTAGTGGACCAATCATATTACAGCATGTTGGAACCAGTATTCTTAATGTTGAAATGGTAAGTGGATAGCCACAGTTTTTATTTTAGAAGTTTATATGTGATACTTATTTCCTTTATAAGTTTGATGTGTGTCTCATTATATTTGCTCATCCATTATCAACATAAAAATGAACTAAAAGGGTATTAATATCGTCATTTCTAGTTCTACTGATAAATTTAGTTTTTGACCATCCAAAAAGGGGGCATATTGAACTTTTATTTCCAAAGACTTTTTAGTGTGCTTACTTTAAAGACTCAACGTTCATGGATAGAAACGAGTTTATCTTGTGTAGTTGACGACAGAATACTGTGGTGTCATCATGAAATAATAATAAAGTAATGAAAACATTAAATGGCTATAACTAAAATTAGGATTGGTAAATTTCAATAGTTTTTGGACTAATAATTTGCTTTTGATTGATCTTCTTTACAATGTGGATGGACTGGAAGTCTGATATTATATTTTAAGTTAGGACTATTGTGCCTTCAAGAGTTTTGACAAATCAACTTTTTTAATACATGTTACCTTGCAATATTGAAATCTATAAACTGTTTATGAACTGAATATAATATTAACATAGAAAATTTAAATCTAAAAGCCCTTTGGAGTTTTCAACAATTATGTATAGTGAGATTTAATCGTTATTTAACATCATATGTCATTGTTTCATCAGAGAATTAATGAAACAAATATTTATAGCCTTTAAATATTTTAAAATAGCCCCAAAGATCAAGGTCACGGTCTTTAGGAATGTATGTCTTTCCAAATAAGGAAAGTCATATTTTGAATCAAGAGGACGTAAGTATATTTGGTCCCGTGAATCTGTTGTAATGGCATGACTTTGTTAGAGTTTGTTTGTTAATAGGTGTAGTGGTGTTACTGTTTTACTACTGTTGTGAATTTTTTGACATTTAGGTTTTCATCTTTCACCTTTCATAGAAAGCAGTAGACTAATAAAATTGGGTTCCACTATTTAGAACACAAAAACTCTACGTCTAATGAATGATGAGATGAACCTTGAATGATGAGATGAACCTTGCGGTGTCTAGTCTTATTAAATCAATACCTTGACTAAGTTTGATAATGATAACATGCCCATTGCAGCGAAAATTATCCCTACTGAAAGTTGAACTCGACCGGGAATGTGCACTCTTCAGTGGCTCGTCTCAAAGTGATTTCTGGCTAGTCATATGTGGTGCAATAACACTCAGCACAAGAGTCTATGAGTCTATAAATAGCCATCACATGTGAAATTATCTACCCATCTATCAACTGTTACAGCTGTAAAAAATCTATTGTTGATGATTCTGAATAGCAGTAATATTTAGCTTTTTGGTTATTACAGCAGCTTTAGAAATATTTTAAATTGCATTATCATTAAAGGGCTAATCCCGATATTTGTTTTGGGAATAAAAACTGCTTAATTTTGTGTGAAAATCCCTTAAAATATTCAAGTCAATGGCCGAGCAACTACTTCAGTATTCATGATACATTTTCAAACGACTTAAATCTGTCAGTCTTCATCTGGAATTTGAGAGAGGTGCCCCAAGGTGTATTTTGTGGTATCTGGATTAAACCAAACATTTTTTTTATAAAAATAATGTTTAGTTGAAATTTGCCTTTCTCTATCAAGTACGGCACATGGATCATTCACTGCATAACCCTCTCAAGTAACCGTAATCGGTTGTAAGATCACATAGCGAAACAATTGACCCGAAATCTTAAAAGGGTTACATGTCCGGATAAGCAGTTTTGGCGTTCACGTCCAAACGACTCAATATTTTGAGTTGAAATTTTGAGACAAGGTAAATACACCATTCCCCTATATTTTGGCGTTTTATTTTCATACATTCTCAGACTTTTATTTTTGAGCCCTTGTTTAATTCGGAATTGTCCCTTTAACTTTACCATTAGGAGGAGTGGCATCTTTTGGTTTAGTACAAATAATATCTCGGGTTAGGCAAGAACATGATACTAGCAGTAGTTTCATTTTACTTTTACACTGTTGAGTTGCCTAATGTGCTTGGGTCTTAATTCAATTACTGATTCCAGCTTTCTGTTTTGTTTCGTAAAAAAGTAGTCTTGATTATCCCGGCCTGTCAATCAGATGACAGGGAATGGTCAATGGACTGGTAAAGCGAGACTAATTTCAAAACAAGGGCGCGTAACCTATTTTTTACTTCTGGACGACGATCGTATCCATTTTCAGTCATAGCTTATGAAGTAAAACACGACTAAGCTTATAAATGTGTGAAACTGATTTAAGGCTTGGTATATAATATTTACATATATTGTGGTGTAATTGTCGAGATATTTATTTATGGTGGGGCACCGTAATGATGAAAACTTTCTGCTCCGGTTAAGCTGAGTAATAAGCATTTTGATAGCTAGATGCTCTCTATGCATTTTGGAAGTTAGGAGAGGGGACAACAGCATCCGCTATTGGCTTGTTTGCTTTGTTTTGTTTTATTGTTGAATTTTTGTCAAATAAGAGTCATCCGTTGGTATTGATAAACACTATTTCCACATTCGATCACAACTGCACTGTCACAACTCATTTAGTTGATTTAATTTGTGTTTTTTTTATCTTAATAAATTCATCGATCACAACTGCACTGTCACAACTCATTTAGTTGATTTAATTTGTGTTTTTTTTATCCTAATAAATTCATCTGAATAGTATTCATCATTTTCACATATGTCCATTATTTTTATGCACATTTATTTGATGTTTTTATTATTTAAGGATTTATAAATGTAACACTTTCAATTGGGTCTTTGATATCTTACAATTACATTTGAAAAACAAAATGTTATTCCTGAGTGTATTTGTTAATCATAAAAGGATTGCATTTTGTATTATTTGTTATTGTTTGTGATTGAACTTCCATGTTGTTACTATGTAAATATTAGTAATTATAGGGTACATAATGATTCCAATAATTTAACTGGAAAATATGAATAAGACAAAAGAAAAGAGAAAAAACTAGCACTTATTAATGCATAGATGGATATAAACACACAATATTTAAAAATGTCTTGTATATTTAGAATGGGCTCCTCAGAATATCGGGAAGTCATCAAAACAATTATACTAAATTCATCTTTCAACCAGTTTTATAAATTTGATGTTTTTTGTTTTTATAAAAAACAATGATCATTGGTGTACAAAATATAAACTGATGTTTTAAATTCTGTTACAGATTCATTTGATATGGGGTTGGTTACCACCAAGATTAGCTGTCTGTCAGCCATTTTTATTGTACACATCTGAAGAACACGGAACAAGTCTACGTACATTGTATAGTAAGATAGAAGATAAAACACAAACTATAATTATCATTAAAACAACGGGAGGAGAGGTTAGTATTTAAAAATTAAAAGTAACTGATTTAATATGGATTAATCTGGATTCAGTTGGGGGTCTAATTTATATAGGCCTTTGCTTGTTGTTCAAATCATTTAAGTTTATTGAATAAAATATTGTTTAAACTAACCTAATATAAAATCAACTAGACCTGCAAGCAGCACTGACTCGGCTTTCAGGAATCAGACAGCAAGTAAGTCATAAAATAGCCCATTCATCGAGCTAGAAATCTATACTTTAATTGTTTTGATTCAGTGACACCTGGCTGAGAAGTGTCGATTTTTGCAAGAGTACTAATTTTTTACTGTATTTTCTTTTTTTTTTCAATTTTTTATTTTTTTTCCATAATATCTGATATTTTTACGAATACTTCTAGATTTTGGATCATTGTCGGGATAGTTTTAACAAGTTGTTTGGATAAATATCTTTCTGTACCCTAAATTTAAGAAACATCTATTCAGTATTTGTTTGTAAAAAAGATAAATAAAAGAACATTTTCAATAATTAACGATTTTTCTACTTTTATCAAAGATTGGGGCCATTTTATGACACCTTAAACTATTTCAAACCTTTTCCTTTTGGATTCACGCCACAGACCACAGATAGGACTCTGAGTGAAACAAGGTTTTTAAAAAATCGCAGGAGTCGTTTTCGAGAAAAAGGCGTCTCAAAAGGCTCCAAAAACTGAAAATACTAGATTTTCGGCGTAACATAATTTATTTACTTACCATCAAAATTATACCATTGAGATGCCATATGATAGTCCATTAATGAAGCCATCTAAAGACAATTTATTTCTTTTGGGCCGGTAATATCTGACGGAGAGATCAAGCTTTTTGCAAGAACGCCATTTTTTTATCCTTTTTTTTTCATTTTTTGAATACTTCCGGTATGGTGATTATTATCGAGATAGTTTTAATAACCGCTTTAGGAAATTAAATAGCAACAGAGCTCTGTAATGATATATTACAATATATGATCAGATAAAATGCCCCTGAGAAATCCTACGTTTAAAAGTGCCAAAAATGCAAAAATGTTAAAATATCAAAAATTAAATTTCAATAACTGCATAGATATTATACATTTTTGGATTCGACATTAGATCAGATATCTAAATATCATAAAGTTTTTTGAAAATCAGTAAAAATAAAAAGATAATAGAATATTTTCCAAAATTTCACGATATTAAGACTTTTTTCGATTTTCAGTTCGTTATTTGACCTATTACGGATATTTCAAAGTCTAAACGGAATGTTTCATACACAAGACTACCGAAAGGTCTCTTGATAGAGAAAGTTAAAGAAAAATCGCTGGAGCAGTTTTCGAGATACAGGCGTTCAAAAACGCTCCAAATCAGAAAATACTTGATTTTCAGCGTGCCATATTTTACTTGCTGTTCATGGTATCTGTAAGAATTGGATATCATATGATACTGCAATTCTCGGGCAACCAAACAATATCTTAATCGTTCTAATCCGTTGATATCGGACTGAGAATTCATGTTTTTCCCAAAAGCATTCATTTTTTGTGTTTTTTTCAAAATATCTGCCATTTCTTCGACTACTTTCGGTTATTATAGAAGTTTATCGAAATAGCTTTATACGTTAGTTTTGAACTATAACTCCATGTTCCATAAGTTTCAGAAATGTCAATTCAGCCGAAAAACGAAACTCGAGCTCACAAAATGGGCAGAAAATTCGAAAAAAATCGAAAAATAAAGGGTCTTCAGGTAGCCAAAAATGTAGGTCAAATTTGAAAATTTTGAAAAATGACAAAAATTGTCTCTTAAATTTTTTTTTTCATTTTTCGAACGCTAGAAGTCAGCGACAAAGTTTCGAAATTTCGAAATTTTCAACTGCTATCATCCGAGAAAAGATTTGATGTTGCCGAAAATGTCATTTGTATGAAAATAAGTACAGAATTGACGAATTTACGGCTCTTTTTTGATTTTTTGACACCGTACAAAATTCAGCCACTTCCGGTCTGCGCAGAAGTTTCAAATATAGCCCATATGTTGCAAACACACGGATTTATGATAGAAAATGAGGTTCTAGATTGGTATCTGAGACAGGCACTGAGAAATAGGCTCCACCGAAAAAAAAAATAATAATAATAAAAATAATTTTAGCAAAAACAATAGTCTTTCAGACGAAAGTCTGAAAGCCTAATTAGTTATAAGTAGATCTTTTTCATCAACCACAGCCTTGGCTTAGTCTTCAAATATTATTATATACATGTATATATTATACAACTGAATTCCAAACAATAAATTTATTGTATTTAGTAATTGAACTGGAGCATACAGGTCACAATTCTATGGAATACAATTACTGCTTGTTATAACTGAGCGAAGTTTCGACTAGGCTTCTCTAGTCATTATCAAGCAATGATAAAATATGAAATTATGATGTTGTTTATTAAAGATTTAACGTCCAATACATTATATGATATTATGGATAGGTTGATTTAATTAAATTATTTATACTTTATGGGTTGAAAGTTGGTAAAAACATACAATTCAGATGTCTGTTTATGTCTAGAGTCTCCTTAAAATTGGTTAACACACAAAATAAAAAAGTCCTTGTATATTAAAAAGTCAATTTAAAACACACTTATTATCAAACCGCTGTCGTGAGAAGAAAGAGAGAGCAATGGGGTTAAAGGTCCACTCGACACAAACTAGGTCATTTCGAGACTAACATATGGTTTCATTTTATTTCAATTATTCACTTCATGTAGTGGTCTTTAGCAGTGGGAGAAAACCGTAGAAAACCCACAAGGTTGGACCGACGACCCTTCTCCTTGCCATGTAAAATGGAGGATTTGAAACCATCATGAGAAGAGAGGGCGAGTCATCCTTCTCCCTTTGTCATAATAAAATACATGTTAAAACAGTAGGTCCAGCTGACAGATGCTTGACGGCATCAGTGCGGATAGAAAAAAAGAAACTTGGGGAAAAAGAATCTGCTTGTGTTATGTGAAAACACAATGTGCTCGCAGTAAAAACCACATAGCTGGACCCGTTGATTATTTACATATTAAAAACTACTTGTCCAATAAGTTCGGGGGTTGGATAGCTGAATGGTTATCGTGCGCGCGCTGTATCATTAAGCCTGTCATTGAGTCAACTGGTTTGGTTTTCGAATCCTCGGTTGTATGTGGCAAGGAGTAGGGTCACCTGTCCAACCTCGTGGGTTTTCTCTGGCTCCTCCTGTTTCCTCCCACTGCTAAAGACTCCTACACACATATGTAAGTCCCGAAAAGAAATAGTTTGTGTCTAGTGGGCGATTAACCCCATTTCTCTCTCTCTCTCTCTGTCCAATAAGTTCCATATGGTTAAAAGTTAAAAAGTCCTATAATACGGTTCACAGTATTGTTTGTTTGTTTCTGGAATTTTAACGTCCACTTCCACCAGGGGTGATATCCATTAAAAGTTAAAGGCATTTCGTTAGAGTTTTTCTTGTGTATGTCTCAACTCTCCCCCCAGGTAAACGTTACCTAAAAAGAGCTAGTAGAGCCAGCAACAACACAGAACAAAACAATTAGATCAAATTAAACCATTTATAGAAGACAAAATTAAATTGATTGAAATACACTGTCATTGTTTGTTAGTATGGTTGTGTAGGTCCCATTTTTTTTATATTGGTCATTATTTTTATATTGTTATATTATTATATTAAATCGTGCAGCAGGCTGAACAGCCACACTGTCCTACAACATACTGTCCTGCTTGTTGATTGCAAACGATAATGTACTTAAAAAGAAAAACTTATTGTCAAAATAACTTTTTAAAAAAATAATAAACTACCAGTTTATGAAAAGCCTTTCCATGTTACCTGTGCCAATGAAAAGCAGTTGGACAACCCTGTCACAGTATATTCATACAACTTAAAATCTCCTGATAGACCACATAATTTTCAAAGATGATGTATGGGACTATGAAGCTGGATCATCAAGACTAGTAAGTCTTGAAAGATTATGGTTTAAACTTTTAAATATCATATGTAAAGTTTCAGCATCTTAGTCTATGTGAAGTATATAATCATCAGTATTTGTTTCTTTTTTCTAGATATTTGGAGCATTTTGTTCAGCACCATGGGAAGAAAGAAAGTCCAGCAACAAGAATTTATCTTATTTTGGAACTGGAGAAACGTTCCTTTTCTCATTACTTCCGAATAAAAGGAAATATGATTGGGTTGGCATCATACAAGAAGGAATCCCTAAAACTGCAAATATGTTCCTAGCAGGAGATAACTCTGTTATGACTATTGGAGGAGGGTAAGTTGTATACAAGTAGTTTGTTCACATTTGTTTTAGTTATAAAAACTGCTAATTTAAACACTTACTATAATAACTTATTATTCAATATATCAGTACTTGAATAACAATAGCAGTGACTTATAACTTGTTATTTTCTAAATAGAAAATTTTAGTATTTTTGTTTAAAACTGCCAGTATAGATTAAAAGTCAACTGCATATATCTTTTAGATTTAGGACTTATTTAAATCACCTATCTCCTAACAATGGTCTCTTGAAGATGCAATCCTAGAGGTTAACAAATTTGCCGTATTTCCGTCTTGGTATTTCAAAACACATTTGGAAAATGACGTATTTTTAATTAACTGTAAATAAAAAGACTTGTGGTGATTTAGATTGATTATTATAATAAAAATTATATGCCATTGCCTTCTGATATAATTAATTTGTCTTTTATAGAAATGGTGAAGCTATTCAACTGGATGAAAATTTAGTACATTGTAGATCAGAAAGATGTGATACATTTCAAAATGAACCTCTGTGTTCATATAAGGACTTTACCTGTCAGGTAGTTGAGGTCTATGGTTTTGAGTAACAAAAAGAAGTTGCTCACTGACATTAGTTCTTGTTGCTGTTATGTGTAAACTATTTTGGATATTTGAGCAGATATGATTAAAGAGTACTCTTTCATTGATAACGGGTACAGTCTCGGAAAATCTAAAGCTAAACAATAAATCATTCATTAATGTTATACTGGTCATTGGGTTGAATGTTAAACAGAGGTCCTTTTTGGATGGCCAGGAATTGATACTCTGTATAAACTTTTTGTCAGACCTTACAAAGATTTAAAGGGGAGGCACGGGTTGACAAATGTCAATTTTGACTCAAATTATCGATTTTTTTTATATTTGCATATTTGTGAAGCTCATGCAATTCAAATTTTGCTGATTTACCTCATTGTTAAAGAATTTAAACTGACAATTTATATACTTGTTAGAGAACTTTAAAAAATAGTAGTCTATTAGAATGCATTTAAGAAAACCAAAGTGTTACCTAATCAAATCTGTAAGTTAATTTTTTTTTGGGGGGGGGGGTGAAATTTATATGCATTATTTGAATTAGTAAAACGAAAGTTTCAACTATTTCTGTAGATTACTTCCAGAGTTAAGGCCCTTGTTTTAGTTTATAGAACCGTGTGAACACAAAAATTATTATGTCATCTGTATGAAATTGTCAATTAAATGCCCCTAATAACCTACAAAAGAATAAATATGCGACAACCCTAGGCGACTGCTCGGATGATTTATGTTTTGTTACCCATTTTTTACTATTATAGTAAGAACTGTCAACTCATTATCAAATCTCCCAAAATGTATCTTTAACATAAAACAACATTGAAAAATGTTATTCTTCAATTAAACTCAAAATGATCCCAGTGATTAATGAATGAACATCGATAAATTATGTACGAATTTTAATAATTGCTATGATTTATAATATATCAAAGTGGTTTAGCTCTTTTAATCTAAAATTAATGGTTCAGAAATAAAGGAGATTCATTCATTTAAAATGAAGTTTATCAGTTTAAATGACAAGCTTTCAATAGTAACAAGAATAATATAAATCTCAGTTTCCATATAAACAAAAGTATATAGTTATATGTAGTTGGTAGAAATACTGAAACTTTATTTAGACTTGTATGTTGTAGATAATACTGTGCCAATATTTAGACATTTATTCTACAAATACAATTTACAATATATAAAAATTTAAGACTTAAAAACAAAAGTCTACCGTATCACTGGGTACTCTTCCTGATTAAATGTTGCCTAGTAACTAATTTGTACAATGTTTAAATTCCATAGAACATATTTTAAATATTGTCAGTGGACAAGTTATGAAGTGACTATGTTTAAACTAATTTACCCCCATACAATAAATTTTAATAAAGTTTTGATTTTGAGGGAATTTTTCCTCCATAATTTATAATTATAGTTTTGTTAATAATATTAATTGGAAGTGCTGTGTTATATTATGTATATATTTCATTATTTATTGAGAAATAGTTGTATGGCTATCACTGCAACCTTGATACTGCTTTCTACAGAATTTAACAGGTGTCTTTTACTACTCTTGATAATTGCCAATCGTGGTGGTTATTACGTAGAATAATGTTAACCTGTCTATAGCAGTAGTTATACATATCACATTATGTTCTGCTTGGAGCAGTATTAAATTTCAGTGATCAAATGTATATCGTTTGACACCGACAAATCTATCAGGTGATAGTCAGGAATAATTGTGGATAATGACACATTACATTTTCAGATTATGAGGAAAATAATATGGTGTACAATAATAATTGTTTGATCATATAAACATGTAGTGTTGGTTGATAGGGCGGGGTTGAAATGTTGTAGTGATTTGTGTTTTTATAGACTTACTCAGTAATTATGTTCAAATTGCACTGTAGATAGTCATATATTGTATATATGTAGAGAAATGTAAAGATAGAATGTTTCTGTAGATAGATGTAAATAGAGTTTTGTAATAGTATATAGATAAGATACTAATTGTAAGTAGTGCAAAATATTATAGTTGTCAAATCAAATTACACTTTTGTCTATATATCGACTAGTTAATGCTGCACATATTGCATTAATCGCAACCCAATCCCATTTTATTTAAAGATACATTCCCCCATACAAATTTAAACTCAACCTTTATTACGGTGTAACGCTGATATAATCAAACGGTTTTTAAAATTGGATAATAACTGTGACCCCAAGAGAGGAACCACAAGCTAAAAAAAAAGACCATTTGGTGTATAATCAGGAGCAATAATTCAGGAAGTTACAATCCTATATGCGCAAATATCGAAAGAAACCAAGATCTTTGAGTTATAAACATGCATTTTAACTTTCATCAAATTCGGATTAAAATTGTGACTTCTACAGGTTTCACAACCTTGATATACCATTTTTTACACTATTTGCATACAAGCGATGGCCATTTTGTCTTGCAGTTTTGGTCCGATTTATTCAGCATAACAGTTTTAATTATGCATATGTTCACATTCCACCCTTAATTTACATAAATAATGCTATTATTCTAATAATATAATTAATGTTGATTAATAAAAAATGACAGGACAGGAAATTAGTTGATCATGAAATGGAACAGTTGCTTTCAGAGGGTTAATTATAGATAGAATAAATGTAAAGATATTTATGAAATGAAATTGTGCATGAAGTAATGTTTTACAGTTCACTGATCATATACTGTAGTTTTAGATGAACAGTAGATTTGACTGTTTACATTAAACTAGTGAAAGTACTGTTTTTATCATATTTTTTTTTACAACAGTACTTTTGATGGTGTTCCAATGTATGCCATGGGTGAGGTGCTGGCTCGTTAAAATGGAGGTTCTTGTTTCTATTTCAGACTTTTCTGCCGAGGTAGGACAGAGAGTCTGGCAAGGTAATTTGGATTCCAAAAAACGGTCCAGTGCACTAAAAAAGAACCCTTGAAATAAAAAGCAGGCTGTATCCTTGCAGTCTGGGCAAATCCATTTAAGTCATACTTTTCTGCCCAAAACTAGTGAACACATGTAGCTGTCCTCAAGATAAAAATCCACTACAAGTGGTAAGACTGCCAAGTCATCACTCCAACTGGGTGGTGTAATGCATGTACTATAGATGATAACAATACAAGGTACAATTTTATGGATACACAAGTAATTGTTTATCCATAAAATTTTGCCTTGTGTTAATATGTTCAATTACTAAATGCTAATCAAAGAAGACAAATTAATAATAAAACCAGCGGCTGCCAGGCAGGATACGCCCACATTTTCGAGAGATGGATAGAGAACAAGCAAAACCGAAAGTGATTTTTCCTACAATCAAAGGCCATAATTCATTAAGTTACAATTTGAAAATATCGAAAAGTATCAAGATATTTAGGTTATAAACACGCAATTTAAGTTTCATCAAACTCGAAATTGAAATTGTGACCTCTACAGGGTCCACAACCTTGAAATACCATTTTTTAACAGTATTCGCGTACAAACAGCAGCCATTTTGTATTGTAATTTTGGTCCGATTTTTCCGAAATTCAATATAATCAAACGATTTTTTAAATCAGATAATAATTGTGACCTCCAGAGGGACCACAAGCTAAACAAAGGCGATTTTGCATATAATTGGGGGCATTAATTCAGGAAGTTACGATCCGATATGCGCAAATATCGAAAGGAACCAAGATCTATGGGTTATAACCATGCATTTCAAGTTTCATCAAAATTGAATCAAAATTGTGACCTCTACAGGGTCCACAACCTTGATATACCATTTTTTAACAGTATTCGCGTACGAACGGCGGCCATTTTGTATCTTAATTTTGGCTCGATTTTTCCGAAATTTGAACTGGACCTTCCTTAGGGTGTTACGGTGATATATTCGAACGTTTTTTTTTTAAATCGGATAATAATTGTGACCTCCAGAGGTACCACAAGCTAAAACAGGTGATTTTTTTGGACAATCAGGGGCAATAATTCAGGAAATTACGTTCGGATAGGCGCAAATATCGAAAGGAACCAAGATCTTAGGGTTATAAACATGAATGTAAAGTTTCATCAAAATAGGTTCAAAATTGTGACCTCTATAGGGTCCACAAGCTAAAAACATGATTTTTCGTACAATCAGGGGCCATAATCCATCAAGTTTTGATCCGATACATGCCAATATCGAAAGCAGCCGTGATCTTTGGGGGATAAACCTATATTTCAAGTTTCGTCAAAATCGGGTAAGAATTGTGACCTGTAGAGAGTCCACAAACAATTGAGGACGGACCTCCGGACGGACAGGGGAGACGACATAATACGTCCACATGAAAATGTGGGCGTATAAAAAATGTGTAGAATGGACTAAACAGGTTAAATTTGGGCAATTCACATATTTTACTGAACATAATTGAATAGAAATTACAATAAAAAATTTAACCAGCGGCTGCCAGGCAGGATACGCCCACATTTTCGAGAGATGGATAGAGAACAAGCAAAACCGAAAGTGATTTTTCCTACAATCAAAGGCCATAATTCATTAAGTTACAATTTGATATGCGCAAATATCGAAAAGTATCAAGATATTTAAGTTTCATCAAAATCGAATTGAAATTGGGACCTCTACAGGGTCCACAACCTTGATATACCATTTTTTAACAGTATTCGCGTACAAACAGCGGCCATTTTGTATTGTAATTTTGGTCCTATTTTACCGAAATTTGAACTCAAACTTCCTTAGCTTGTAACGGTGATATAATCAAACGATTTTTTAAATCGGATATCGGATAATAATTGTGACCTCCAGAGAGACCACAAGCTAAACAAAGGTGATTTTGCGTATAATCAGGGGCCATAATTCAGGAAGTTACGATCCGATATGCGCAAATATCAAAAGGACCCAAGATCTTTGGGTAATATCCATGCAATTCAAGTTTCGTCAAAATCGAATTAAAATTGGGACCTCTACAGGGTCGACGAGCTTGATATGCCATTTTTCAACAGTATTCGCATACGAACGGCAGCCTTTTTGTATGGTAATTTTAGTTCCAATTCTTCCGAAATTCGAACTCCCCCTTCCTTAGGGTGTAACGGTGATATAATCAAACGATTTTTTAAATCAGATAATAATTGTGACCTCCAGAGGAACCACAAGCTAAACAAAGGCGATTTTGCGTATAATCAGGGGCCATAATTCAGGACGTTACGATCCGATATGCGCAAATATCGAAAGGAACCAAGATCTTTGGGTTATATCCATGCATTTCAAGTTTCATCAAAATCAAATTAAAATTGTGACCTCTACAGGGTCCACAACATTGAAATACCATTTTAAACAGTATTCGCGTACGATCGGCGGCCATTTTGTATGGCAATTTTAGTCCGATTTTTCCGAAATTCAAACTCAACCTTCTTTAGGGTGTAACGGTGATATAATTAAACGATTTTACAAATCGGATAATAATTGTCGGCTCAAGAGGGACCTCAAGCTAAAATAGGTGATTTTTCGGACAATCAGGGGCCATAATTCAGAAAATTAAGTTCCGATAGGCGCAAATATCATAAGGAACCAAGATCTTTGGGTTATAAACATGCATGTCAAGTTTCATCAGAATCGGTTCAAAATTGTGACCTCTATAGGGTCCACAAGCTCAAAACATGATTTTTCGTACAATCAGGGGCTATAACCCATGAAGTTTCGATCCGATACATGCCAATATCGAAAGCAGCCGAGATCTTTTGGGGATAAAGCTATATTTTAAGTTTCGTCTAAATCGGACAAGAATTGTGACCTGTAGAGGGTCCACAAACAATTGTGGACGTCCGGACGGACGGACGGACGGACAGACGGACAGGGGCGACGACATAATACGTCCACATGTGGGCGTATAAAAATTGAATATAAATCATTAAATTATATTTCATCTATTTTTAAATTCGAAAGAATAGAGCCATAGGCACTTTAATTTTATTCATAATACACCCTGATCTGTAACACTAACTGTTACTCTTCCCATTGCTCTAGAACTTGATTTGCAAGTTATTACTGTATAATGTAGACTGACATGTTTGTACAAAGTAAATGAAATTAAAACAGAATCAGAGAATAAAAAAATATTATTTATTTGTGTAATGCTATATTATAACAGTGATAAATTAAACAAATTTGATTAACAATCAACAAAACTATATTTTGAATATATGATTAGAAGAAAACAGTATATTGGAATATGGAGTATTCACTGGAGAACTTTAGTCATGCCAGTAAAGATTGACTGGCTGAGTAATTTATATACCTGTGATATGTAAATGACATAATATTGACCCTTAAAACAAAATAAATACATTTGAAATATTCTGAAGGTTGTTCTAGCTCACACTGTGATAATATGCAGAGCATTCTGTTTCAGTGGCCAGTGTCATACCACTCGACTCGTGACTCGACCACTGTGCCCTTCGCCCCCTATCCAAATATGCAATATTAAAATAACATCTTCATCAACCATGGTGACTATTTTTACATGGTTTCACTGAAGAGTCAATAATTGTGAAATGGTCAAATAACTCATATTTCACCATCCACTGATAATTTGAGGTTTTAAAATACAACAAATAATATGATATTGTAAAGATTAAATATTATAAATCAAAGTTGAAAACTATAAAGTAGGTTATTATTGTGGTTTATACCAATTCATAGAACGTAGTACTGCTCGTTCCCACTGACTAAAGTGTTCTTTATAATCTTTCCAAGTAGGTTCAGGTTTAAATACTTTTCTACTTCCCCTTAGTTCCAACAGTTCATTTTTATCTTTCCACACACCTGTTACAAAAAAAAACAGAGAAAGGTGTGAAATTATTTTGCCAAGTGATATTAAAGATGGGTTCCCAGATAAATACTTATTGGGTGGTTATTTCCAATAAAAGTATGGCAATTTTGGCATACATGTACTTGTTAATAAACGTAATGGCGATACATCGTCTTTTATATATTCAACGAATTCTCCCCCGGCTTGTTTCCATTTTCCACGAAGTTAAATCACTTCACAAACATGGATTCTTAAAACAGATTGTTTACAGCTTCTGGTGTTTCCTGTGGACAGTAGTGTTTTGAGAGCGATTTAGAGCAAAAATGTGATTGATTAACTAGTTTGAGTATGTTTTTAGTCCAATTATATCACCGAATCACCTAGTTCGTACACGGGAATGTATCTTTAACCTATACATATGTTACTAGATATCAACACAATATATAGCCACAGTCAAAACAGAAATAATTATAGCAATCCAAAACTTCCTGCAATGAACAAATCTCATTACCGCTATGCTATTTACGAAATTAGGAGTTGAGGTTAACTGTAAGTTTAGTACACTCACATGTTCACCCACCATATTTTGTTTGTTTACAGGATGTATAGATAAGTATAAGAACTATTAATATGTTAACAAATATAACCCTATCAGAAAAAGTGGACAAAATATGTTATAGTTATTAGGTTTTTTTCGCCCTATGTCAAAGTTCATCATACATACAGAACACTGAGATAGAAAGTGGCCATACTGTATGTTGTTTTGGTACTAAAGTTCATTTAACCAATTAGTTCTTGAAAAATAAGTGAAAATCAAGGAGGTGAACAATAACACATAACAATTTCGCTACATAGCAAAATCTAAAGCCAAGCCCAAAGAATATTTTTACATTAAGAGTTCTAGCAAAATCTAAAGCCAAGCCCAAAGAATATTTTTACATTAAGAGTTCTAGCTTACCAACAGCAAGACCCGCTAAAAATGCTGCACCAAGACTGGTGATATCAGCCTCACATGATCTTTCTATAGTCTGGTTAACCAAGTCTGACATTAACTGGACTATAAAATCATTATTACATACACCACCATCCGCCCTGAAAACAAATATCAAAAAAAGTATAAGCCAATCCTAACAATATATTATGAACCATAATTTAAAACGATCTCCAGATAAAGTGGTATTGTTAAAAGTTAAAAGTGTAATTTGGCACACTCCATGCTCATATCCTACTTGAAATCAGTTACTTCCACAAAAAGTAATGACACGCTTGCCCTTATATAAGTTAGCTGAAGCCAGCAATTTTAAAACCATGGGCATGGTAAGTAATATTGAAAAAAAACAAAACTTTTTGAACACCGGTAGTCAATGGTTTTTTTTCAACTGGTTTATTTGCCCTACATTTATGTTTAGACAAGAAGATTAGCTAGCTTAACAAATTAAGTGACACAAGAATCCTTTGCAAACAACAATATTTTAAAAGTTGAATCAGTCCAAAAAATGGTTCAATTCCATTTAGAATTTACAGGAATAACATGAATTGAAATTCCACAGATCTGTGCTGCTCCGTATGTAAATGATACATTTTATTTTTTATACGCCCACATTTTCATGTGAAAATTTCAATTGATAGAAACAGGAAACACAAACCCAGACGATTTGATGGGATCACTTTTGACTAAGTCAAAATGATGCATTTGATATTCAGATAGGTTGGTATGAAATAATTAATAAAAAAACAATATCAAAAAACCATCGTTTTATCCAACGTTTCGTTATTAATTATTTCACATTTTCATGTGGACGTATTATGTCGTCGCCCCTGTCCGTCCGTCCGTCCACAATTGTTTGTGGACTCTCTACAGGTCACAATTCTTACCCGATTTTGACGAAACTTGAAATATAGGTTTATCCCCCAAAGATCTCGGCTGCTTTTGATATTGGCATGTATCGGATCAAAACTTTATGGATTATGGCCCCTGATTGTACAAAAAATCATGTTTTTAGCTTGTGGACCCTATAGAGGTCACAATTTTGAACCGATTTTGATGAAACTTTACATTCATGTGTATAACCCTAAGATCTTGGTTCCTTTCGATATTTGCGCCTATCGGAACGTAATTTCCTGAATTATTGCCTCTGATTGTCCGAAAAATCACCTATTTTAGCTTGTGGTACCTCTGGAGGTCACAATTATTATCCGATTTTAAAAACCGTTCGAATATATCACCGTTACACCCTAAGAAAGGACGAGTTAAAATTTCTGAAAACTCGGGCCAAAATTACCATACAAAATGGCCGCCATTCGTACGCGAATACTGTTAAAAAATGGTATATCAAGGTTGTGGACCCTGTAGAGGTTACAATTTTAATTCAATTGTGATGAAACTTGAAATGCATGGTTATAACCCATAGATCTTGGTTCCTTTCGATATTTGCGCATATCGGATCGTAACTTCCTGAATTATGGCCCCTGATTATACGCAAAATCGCCTTTGTTTAGCTTGTGGTCCCTCTGGAGGTCACAATTATTATCTCATTTAAAAAATCGTTTGATTATATCACGGTTACACCCTAAAGAAGGTTGAGTTAGAATTTCGGAAAAATCACACCAAAATTGACATACAAAATGGCCGCAGATCGTACGCGAATACAGTTTAAAATGGTATATCAATGTTGTGGACCCTGTAGAGGTCACAACTTTAATTTTATTTTGATGAAACTTGAAATCGGGCCAAAATTACCATACAAAATGGCCGCCGTTCGTACCCGAATACTGTTAAAAAATGGTATATCAAGGTCGTCGACCCTGTAGAGGTCCCAATTTTAATTCGATTTTGACAAAACATGAAATGCATGGATATTACCCAAAGATCTTGGGTCCTTTTGATATTTGCGCATATCGGTCGTAACTTCCTGAATTAATGCCCCTGATTATACGCAAAATCGCCTTTGTTTAGCTTGTGGTCTCTCTGGAGGTCACAATTATTATCCGATTTAAAAAATCATTTGATTATATCACCGTTACAAGCTAAGGAAGGTTGAGTTCAAATTTCGGGAAAATAGGACCAAAATTACAATACAAAATGGCTGCTGTTTGTACGCGAATACTGTTAAAAAATGGTATTTCAAGGTTGTGGACCCTGTAGAGGTCATAATTTTAATTTCGATTTTGATGAAACTTAAATTGCGTGTTTATAACCTAAATATCGTGATACTTTTCGATATTTGCGCATATCAAATTGTAGCTTAATGAATTATGGCCTTTGATTGTAGGAAAAATCACTTTCGGTTTTGCTTGTACTCTATCCATCTCGAAAATGTGGGCGTATCCTGTCTGGCAGCCGCTGGTTTTGTTTCAAACTGGTAATTTTATCTGATTAGTGTAATTTTTATGTTTCAACTGGTAATTTTCTCTTATTATTGTAATTTTTATGTTACAAACTGGTAGTTTTATCTGATTATTGAAACTTTCAGTGCCTTAACACAGGGTCCAAATTACGGAATCTGTCAACAACATGAGTCTACATATCTTCAGAGTTGAACCTTCAGTCATTTTTGTGGGGAGGGGGGGGGCTCCAGGAAAATTTTGAAAATTTACACCCGCAAACCCATTTTCCAAGCATTTCAGACCAAAGCAGAAGAAGGCAAATATTTGGCGATTAATTTGACGGAATCCAAGAGGAGAGTTTATCTAGAGACTGGAGTTGACATTTTGATTTTGTTTTCTTAATTTTAAATAAATCTTAAATAATTAAGCTGTGAGAAATTTGATATTTAACTAATTAAGGCGTCTGAATGGCTTATTTGTCGGTTATAACAAAATTCACATAACTAATATCTTTAAAACTAATTACTAGTGAGTTAATGAAATGAAGAAAATAAAGTATAATTTACCTAATATGAGATAGAGGAAGTTTAGTTTCTGTAAGAATAGTTTCGTATAATATTTTAAATCTAAATGCTAGTGATTCTAATACAGCTCGTACAATATGTGCTTTTGTTGTACCAGGACTGATACCTAGCATACTGGTAGTAGCCATATCATCATTTATTGGTGCCTGTAAGCCACTAAACGCTGGTACAAAATATACACCACCACTATCTATACATATATAAACACAACATCTTATCACTTAAACCATAAAAATAAAGATAGGTTGCCAGGCAATGTAATATACCAGCAGCAATATTGTCTGATAGGTTCATCCTTATTACTTGTTAAACAATGTCAATAAGTGAAAAATCTTGTAAAACTCTTGCCCAGCAGAATTGCAATGTTACAAGGGTAATAAATTTGGTATAGTTGCACAATTTTGATGGGGTTCAAGTCTATGAGCAGCCTTAAAATAATGTCAAAAACATTGACCTAAGAAGTGACTACAAAGTAGGGCCGAAAGGATTCACCGGTGAACCGGTGTACCGCGATTTTTTCCATACAAACGATGAACGATATTTTTTTTAGAGAATCGATAACCGAGATTTATTTTTCAATTTAAGGTTCACGATAATTTTCATACTATATCGCGATATTTCTTCAATAAATGAGACATGTGGGACTTTTAAAAATTACCTATCAGCGTACGTACACACTGGGCCTACATGTAAATAAAACCCCGGTAGCTATAACTAGACTTGATAACTCAATATTTTCCATTGGACCAAATACCGGAAGCCATATATTTTACACCAATGAAATCGAATTTAACAGTCGTTTCTTCCTGGCGATGCTGGTGGCTCTCATGAATGAAAAGCGTGTTGAAATTATGCTTAACTATTATCAGCCTCTCAGTCTTTCGACTATTATGTTCACGTCCAGTACTGGCAGTAGTGTTACACTTGGTGAAGTTGAAATAGAATAACCGGCCGCCTGTTACCGATCGAAGGTGTGGGAGAATTTTAGTTTTCCTGTTTCGTACTTAAACGGTAACCGAAAAGTAAATATTCAATAAAATAAAGACACTTCAGACTCAGTGTCGAGTGTGCAAACTGTGTTTTGATTGTATTCATATTATTTCATTGTATCTGATTGACGTGACTTGATTGTCAGTCACTCAGGTGTACCGGTAAAAAAATGTGCCAAAAATATTGGTTAAATATAAATTTACTTTTATCTAATTTTAAACAATATAAAAAAATTGAATCATTGTGTATTTTTCTTTATTTCCATCTGAAAGCAAACTTTGGCTTATTTCACATTAAAGGCGTGTGTATCGTGATGCACCTGTATCGTTGGGCTGGGACATCAGGCTGTATCGTATCGTGGCACAACGTATCGTTTCGGCCCTACTACAAAGTATTAAAATTTAGCTCTCAAACAGCTAATAAATATGGTTCAACTGCTTTGAGAATCAAGTGAGCTTACTGTCAGTATAATGACGGTATTAAAATAAAAATTTTAATATTTAATATCATAGCTATAAAACCTACCGGGAACTGATTTAGCTAGCTCTGCAGTTTTACTAACATCATCATATATACCTGTATAAATGTACATGTATAATACACATATAAAACTATATAGTAAACTTTATCAAAGGACATTATGAAGATGATAAATTTGATAAATTGAAATATCTTATATATTATATTTTAACAGTTAATAGATTTCAAACTTCAACTATTTACAATACAGTTACAGCCAACTAACCAACAGAATTAATCCAGTCTAAAACACTTCCAGTATCAGCGGCCTGACCTTCTGCTACAAAAGTCATCTCATTCCCAATCTTCCAACCAATGAGAGGGTAAAGTCCTGTAATTGTATAATGTAGAAAGATAATATTAGGTCCACTTGATTTCACGATATGTTACAGACAAGTAGATTATGAGTATTGTCCACAACTAAAATAGCATGTAAAAGCAGTTCGCCTTTTTAAAGCATGGTGTCATGTCGGAATTGTAAATATCGATGTGCAATTGTTCAAGAAACAAGAAGGCCAAGTTTCATGGCGATTGTACATGAAATAACATGGCCTTTTTAAATTAAGATCAAGAATAGCAGTGCTTAGAGACCATTTCCTGTCCAAAAATCAGGAAGAAACAAAGTAATTTATGTTAGTGGATATTTGAGTTTCAATGGAATAACATATCGTGAAATTGTAAGGGTTGTACATACCTGCAATAGAAGCATGAGGTGTATTACCAGTATTTAAATCTACAAATGTTCCTGTTCCCATCGTACATTTTACATCTCCTACATCAAAACAACAATGTCCAAATAATGCACTTTGTTGATCTGCTACCTGAAATAAAATAAAGTTTTAATTTAAGACTATTCATCTACAGAAGGTATCTTTATTTCACAATATGTTTGTGTGAATTTAGGAAAATTTTACTGGTTGTGTGTTAGTTAAATAACTATAACCAATTTTAACTGTTTATAGTACCTAACACATAATTTTAACTGGTTATAGTACCTAACACATAATTTTAACTGGTTATAGTACCTAACACATAATTTTAACTGGTTATAGTGCCTAACACATAACCGGTGTATTATAAATTTGAAAAGAATCATCTTACTATGGCAGTGATTGGAATTTTGGCACCAAAAAATTCTTCATTAGTATAACCAAAATGTCCACTGAAATAAATAGATAAAAAAACATTGAGAAAATAATGATAATTTATGAAGAGAAATGTCAATATGTGGATATATATGATAAACAAGGGACACAGACATCAGAAATATACAACAATTTGAAAATAAGGCACCTGTCACTGACAATGTCAGGCACAGATTCAGCCCTTGTCAGGCACAAAACCTCTGGTGTCTGTTATTTTGTCCGGCACTGATTTGTCTTTTTTTATTAATATTATTAATACATGTCTGGCACTAAGTTGAAAATGACCGGGACTATTTCATTAGTGCTTGACTTTTTGTCAGTTACATCTAAAACTGTTATTTCCAGGCCTGATACAATGAAAACTGTAGATATGTGTAAGGGGACTCTCCTTAGAAAGAGTAAGCACACATTGCCTTATGCATCACACCCGCCTTGACAAATACTTGGTAATTTGAGATTAAGACATTTTGTGTTAGAATGTTTATATTTGTCATATTTAGCATCAGAGTTGGATTAGTAACTTGATGAGAAAGAAAACAAGCCAACAGGGAGGCTGATATCCCCGGTCGAAATCTCAAAATAAATAGATGACACATTAATCGCACATTTATTTTTTCCACTGGCATCGAGCAATCAAACTATACACAAAGTTTCATCACTCTCTACAAGTTTATCCCATCCTACCTCAATTAGAAGGAGGGTCTCAACCAATCAAAGTGCTTTTCACTCTGCTTACCCTGAGCAGAAAATGTTCATCTTTGAACTCCATCAAGGTATTCACCTAATAAACACCTAAGGTCAAGTCTGAACTGTCTAACTCAATTAGAATGCGTGTCATTGTGTTCCAAAGTCTCCACCAATCAAATTGCTTATCGCTTTGCTTACCCTGAGCAGAAAATGCTCATTATCGAACTTAGTCAAGGTATTGATGTAATGAAACTATACACCAAGTTTAAACACTCTCACTTAATTAGAACAAAAGTTATCGTTTCCCAAAGCATCAACCAACCAAATTGCTTATCTCTGCTTACCCTAAGCAGAAAAAGCTCATCTTCGAACTCCATCAAGGCATTGAACGTATAAACAGGGAGTTATTGTGTCCCAAAAAGTGTGACAGACAGTCAGACAGACAGACTGACAGACAGACCGACAGACCGACTGACAGACAGACAAATACCAACACTAGATTATGTCCAGGCTTGGATTCAAATGGATTTTAAAAAGGTCTATCATTTCTTTTCGACCATTTTGGGATTGATATTCCTTTCAGAGATTTGTCTTCAACAATATTGTAGTTAGCAAAGGCTTTAAATGACGCATAGAGACATTAAAATATAGATCAAATTTTGATAGCCACTACAAATATCGATGGCCCCCACTCCAGTTGGTGAGGGAGGTCAGACGAGGGATCATGTAGGTAAGTTGATACGCTAGGTGTTATATAAGTAATTACCTGGTATCTTTAACTTCAGGAAATATAGACATTGGTATATTTACAAGATTACAAACAATACTACTCCATTCAATCTGTTTATAATTCAAATAAATACAATTCAATAAAAACAAATATAAAAATTGAAGAGTCAAGCGGAAGAACGATCTGAGTCACTTTTTCCACGAACCCCAGTTAATGGCGCAATCTGGTAGCAAATTGTAAAAGCTTTCTGTGGAACAATCAATTTCAGGTAAAAACGATCGAAGTCGCATCAAATACAAGTCCATCAGACTATTTATTTGGCCTTAATTTCGCTGAAAAGATGAAGTCATTTGGACTGGTAATTATGGTTCGTATAAAACAACACTTTGAAGTTGTTCTGTTCGCATCAAACATTCTTGTCCAAAAGTGTTTTTCCGGTTTTATGTGAAATGGCAAAAATGTGATTTAGATCGTTCTTCTCCTGGGCTATTCAATTGCTTTAGTTAAAATCTATTTACCAGTTTCTACTTTTGCGATGACAATTAAAATAGAATTTGAACTATACAAAATAACATGATCTAGTTTAATTGTATCTCATTCATTTATATTCAAACTTAAAATAGATGTTTTTCTTATATCCATTTTGCTTCCACTCAGGATTGCTAATAATACACCATAATTTGGAAGATATTAACCATTTGCACAAATTACCTGAAATGGATCAAAGAGACCAGTAGAACTAGCACATGAATAATCTGTAGCATGAACAGTTCCACCTGTTAGTTTCCATAGTAACCATGTTTCTATACAACCAAACATAACTTTACCTTCTGATGCCCTTTCATGTAACTAAAGAAAAAAATTATTCATTTATAATCAGTAATCTTAGCACTTTATATCTGCTATTTTGTCCAGTACAGATTGGTGTTATTTCTGTCCTTTATTAATATTTTTAATGCATGATTAGAAAAAAGTTCAAAAATGGTTACAACTTCAATAGTTTGATTATTATTGTCAGGTACTACGAAAAATGTTAGTTTTTGGCCTGTCCAATTCTAATGTAAAAGAGGTGAAATGGAATTTAACAAGCAATTAACACAAACTAGGTCATTTTGGGACAAACATATTTACGGCTCAATTTAATTTCAATAATTTCATTGTACAAAGGGGTCTTTCGCAGTGGGAACAGACCAGACCGGAGGACCCAGAGAATACCCACAAGGTTGGACAAGTGATCCTATTCCTTATCACTTACAAGCAGGAAATTGAAACCACACATACCTTGTACTACCGATCATTCTTATAAGAATTATTATTTATTAATTACAATTTATCATATACATGTACCTGTATACATGTTGTAAATTTTACCTAATTTAATTAAGAATTCATAACTACCTTTGGAATGTTTTGAAAGAACCACAACAACCGCATTGTGACCTTAAAATATAAATATAATTGATCTATAGAAAGGAATAGGGTTTAAAGTCTTATCAATACACTATTTTGGTCAATTCGAGACTGACATATGGTCAATTCATTTCTCTGTGTGCAATGAGGTGAGAATTTTACCTAGACTGTCCCTTTTCCATATATGCGTCTTTAAATTGCATCAACCCAGGATTCTTTCAGGTGCATGTCAATATGTACAAGGTGTACCTCAGTTATTCATCCCATCTAAACAACACAGCAAAATTATAATTGTCAGTTCAGCAGGCTCCATATATGACAAGTGAAAACAGGGATTGAAAAACATGAAACAATTGAAAAAATTAAGACTTCGCTTATTAATAATATTAGTGTAGCAATGACAATCATGATTAAGCTATTCTTGTCAAATCATTGTTTAGAAATCCATAACTTTGTTCAGAATAAAATAATTTGACTGAAATTTTCAATATCTTTCAATATCTGTTTTATAAATTAATATTGTAGTATGTATAACAAGCTCTTTATCTAAATCTTATATAATGCATCTTTAATGAAAATAATGGATCAGGTTTATCACTTTAAATTCCATTAACTAACCTGTTTTGTTAAGAACCGTAAAACACTTGCTGCCAGATATCTTTTTTTTCTTGTTAAAAAGTGCAGTAATTTGGACCCTGTGTTAAGGCACTGAAAGTTTCAATAATCAGATAAAACTACCAGTTTGTAACATAAAAATTACAATAATAAGAGAAAATTACCAGTTGAAACATAAATATTACACTAATCAGATAAAATTACCAGTTTGAAACAAAACCAGCGGCTGCCAGACAGGATACGCCCACATTTTCGAGAGATGGATAGAGAACAAGTAAAACCGATTTGATATGCGCAAATATCGAAAAGTATCAAGATATTTAGATTATAAACACGCAATTTAAGTTTCATCAAAATCGAAATTAAAATTGTAACCTCTACAGGGTCTACAACATTGATATACCATTTTAAACAATATTCGCATACGATCGGCGGCCATTTTGTATGGTTTTGACCCGATACATGCCAATATCGAAAGCAGCGAAGATCTTTGGGGGATAAACCTATATTTCAAGTTTCATCAAAATCGGGTAAGAATTGTGACCTGTAGAGAGTCCACAAACAATTTTGGACGGACGGACAGGGGCGACGACATAATACGTCCACATGAAAATGTGGGCGTATAAAAATTACAAAAATCACAAAAAATTACCAGTTTGAAACATTCAAATTTCAAATTAACCCCATTCTAAAATCATTGTTAAAAATCATAAAACAACTCATTTAATCAAGTTCTTAAACATTTATCTTTGTATAAATTATTGAGTAATTAAACTGTTTATTAAATGCTCATCATAGAACTTATTCAGGATATTGATGTATTGAAATCAAAGTTATCATGTTGCTTAGTCCCATGCTTTCTTCAAAAGGTGGGGATACGTCTTAATGAAAACATGCATATGAACTTAACAGAATCTACTTGACTTTTTTACCTTCATTGTGTAAGAGTTATTCCATAGTTTGACATGATCGGAAGCCCTGAGATCTTGCCATGTGACTAGATTGTGATATGGTTTACCAGTCTCACTGGAAATAAATAAATAAATTCAGAAGGTAGTATTTTAAATATTTTTAAAATTCAATAATTTGCAGCAGGAAGTAGGAGGAAACCAGAGAAAACCCATGAAGTAAGGCAGACAACCCTACTCCTTGTCACATACAAAATCACTGAACTACATAATTTTATATAAAAGAATATCGTGTTTAATACTAGAACAAGACCTGTAGTGGCTTTATTAAATATATTTACATATATATTCTCCATCATTTGTCAAACTCTATAGAAGCACTGAAATGTTCCCTAAATTCTCGAAAACAAAGCTCTTTCAATAGCCAATTAACTGTAAAGCAGATTATTGAGAAATGTGACATATGTGATATTGTCTTAAATGGAGTTTACCCCCCTTTACAGTAGTTTTCTCTTCTCAATGAACAGACATTACTCTGGGACTTAGGCTATTCATTTGAACAATCTGTATAAGCACAATACAAGCAACATCCTCAACTCATTTATAGTTAAAATCCATCAAGCATTTTAAGAGAATATGGAAAGTTAATCAAACACAGATGACAACTGGACATGGTGTTTGACATAAACCTCTAAAAATTAGGATTTTACCTGTCCCAGGTGAGAAAAGTAGCTCGTTGTGTAGCAATACCTAAACATGTGACTTTATTAGCTTCAATACCGGCAGCTGAAACAATAATATATAACATATCTATTAAATTTGGTTATTTGACTAAACTAATAGACGTTACTGGAGACATGGCTGAAGTCTACTTGTTCTTTTGGTTCAGTTACATTTACATGTAATTTAGTATTTTTGTATAGACAGATCGTTTTTAGAATGTCTTCATAGACATCTAGATACATGTAATTTGCTCTCATTATTTGTATAGTCTGGGTAAGTACTCTGTACGTAAAGCTAATGTCATGAGTGACATGACTGTATGCAAATCATTTAGAAATTATGTGGAATAGCCATGGTAAATGTGCTACCTCTAATAGTTTCGTTGATACAATCTTTAACTTGATCAAAAAGTAGTTCAGGATCCATTTCACTCCAACCAACATTTGGATGAATTACTTCTATCTATTTAAAAAGAAGTAAGACATTTAATTAAGATTACATGACAGGCTACATGCCACATTAATTGCTTTGATTGTATTGATTTTTAAAATTATCTCTGGAATTCTTTAAAGCAGCTAAACATCTTTGATTTAGGTTAAAATGAAGATATATCATTCATTGATCATTGAAGTTACTATTGGGCTATCAAGAGCTGTGAACAACAAAAGGATGCGGACCAACAGAAATGAAATGAAAGGAGTTTAACATCCTATTGTCTTGCACCTACTGGACTAATCAAAGTGGGTGGGCGAACACACAAAAGGGAATGATGAACAATATAATTGTCCCAGATTAAAATGTGGGCATATAAAAACTAAAATATTTGGCTTGTATTTATTCAGATGTAATTGTCAGACAAAATAATAGCCTATAGACAATACACCATCTGATAAAACATCAGTTGGCATCAATATTGAAAATATTGACAACGTGTTACACATTTAACAATATATTTTAACTATATAAGCTTATATCATTCAAGCTGTTATTAAATCAAATGCCCTTGTAAGTTATATGTAAGTCATTGTATGATACTGATTGTTTACATTTATCTAAAAAAAATATGTACTATTTTAATATGAGGACTGTTGTTTAAAAATGAAAAAAACATGCATTTGATTCTGTAAGGTATGCTGCGTTCTGGACCTTTATTTTGGACAAGTGGGACAAACATACATGTAATTAAAATACATGATTTTGTTTTGAAAATGGACGTCTGATTACCTTTTTACTGCTTGAACCTTTAATATTACATAGCTTGTCATAGATATGACTTCGTAAAGTTGTTGTTCCCACATCTAGAGACAGAACATATGCTGGACTTAAGCCTTTTTTCACATCTTCATTAATATCGTCTGCCATTATAATCTCATACACAGGTTGATTATTTATTACAGTTTTCACACATCATGTTTAAAATTGTCATCTGAAAAAAATAAGAAACTTTAATGAAAAGTATAAAGAATACGGTTCCTGGATTTTTAAAAACTATAGTCTTTTATATTGTATGTTTTAACAGAATATAAATTCATGTGTTTTCGGTTTCTTTGTATTCTATACTTACAGGCCCGAGGCAAGTGTGTGGGGGGGGGGGTCGAGCCGCCCCCCCCCCCCTGGCCGGCGTCAGAAAAAAATTGCTGGTTAGCTATCTCGCATTTACGCCGGAAGAGAGTTTTAGGAAGACATATCCTCTCAAATTCGGCCGAGAGATAGTTAATGTCGGCTGGAAACTCTTAATTTTCCGACACATTCGCCACCTGCATGTCATAGAGGCCTAACTTCACTCTCTCTGCTTCTAATTTTCATGCTCTCCCCTCCTCCTGCTTGCGGCAGTCGGCGATGAGCTTCGTTTATTGATTTTTTGTCGTCGGAAATTTATCTTCCTCGCCCCCCTATGTCGGCTAAATTTTAGTTTCTGGCTTCGGGCATGTATACTTAAATGTTCACTCACAGCTTTTTGAATCATGTTTACCTTGTACTTGATAACTACAAGAAAATAATTGCTGAACTGTTGCACTATTAATTTGCTTCTTATTGTTATCAGTTGTATTCAGGGGCGCCGTTGAGGGCCAGGGTAACGCAAATTTTGAAATTTGTCAATTCTGAGAATTCTGTTTAGAGCGCCTCTAGCATTCCAAATTCCAACATAAAACCCTTTAAAATAATGCTAATTAATAAAGAGACAAAAAGCCTGATTAATCACAATTTTTGTATCATGAGCAATTCATCTCATAAATTTTTTTTTTTTAATTTGACATTCAATACACCAATCTTCATCAAGAAAATAGAATAAGCTTTGTTAACGAGACAGCAGAGAGCCGCAATTCTTGCAAGAGCTCACATTCAGCCAAGGCATGCACTGATAGCTGATAATGAGAGTACGAGAGCTGGTTCGCGACAGACCAGAGAGCCATTACATATCTATCATTTAAAGATAGGTTGCCAGGCAACAAAACATATGCCCACAGCAGCTAATCAATCGAGCAGTCAACAAGAATTGCCACATATTTTTTCTATTGTCAGTAATGGAACATTTATAACACACTAAAATGTGATTAAGAGTAACAAATCATTAAGTAATTATCAGAAAATCATTAGAATTTGTTTGGCTTTTAGTTATATAAGATTAACATAAAGAGCTGACCTTTATTACCGGTACTATAATAGTTAAAAACTAGATAATGTAAAAGTAACACAAGGTACAATTTTATGGATACACATTTACTGAGTTTTATACTAAGCAACGTTTCGACGAGGATAATCTCGTCTTTATCAAGCAAATGATACAAAATATATGAGTGTGGGCAAATATATACAGAATATGCAACAAAGAATAATAATGCAACAAAGGCAATAATCCAATCCAATTAGATCTTAACACCTTTGATTATGGGGTCATTAAGAACTAAACCTACAATGTACACAACGAAAATCTCTTGTTAAATGCTGCTATATATAAAGATCAGTGTATTAACACTATTAATGGAAAACCAATTAACCTGAGCTATAGATAAACAATAAAGCAAGAGTGATCACTGATGCTGGTGTAAAAAAAATATTGATAATTAAAAATTAAAAACAAGTTTATAAAATATGTTAATTCAATGAACAGAACACCATGAAAGATATATTAAAAGATAGTAAGCTGGCACTGCCAGGCAGGATACGCCCACATTTTCGAGAGATGGATAGAGAACAAGCAAAACCAAAAGTGATTTTTCCTACAATCAAAGGCTATAATTCATTAAATTACAATTTGATATGCGCAAATATCGAAAAGAATCAAGATCTTTAGGTTATAAACATGCATTTCAAGTTTCATCAAAATCGAATGAAAATTTTGACCTATACTGGGTCCACAACCTTGATATACCATATTTTAACACTATTAGCGTACAAACGGCGGCCATTTTGTCTGGCAATTATGGTCCAATTTCCCTGAAATTCAAACTCAACCTTCTGTATGGTGTAACGGTGATAAAGTCAAGCGTTTTTTCAAATCGGATAATAATTGTGACGCCCAGAGGGATTTTTCAGACAATCAGGGGCCATAATTCAGGAAGTTATGATCTGATATGTGCAAATAACGAAAGGAACCTAGATCTTTGGGTTATAACCATGCATTTCAAGCTTGATCAAAATTGAATCAAAATTGTGACCTTTACTGGGTCCACAACCTTGAGATACCATTTTATAACAGTATTCGCGTACACGTGGCGGCCATTTTGTATGGCAATTTTGTTCTGAATTTTTCCGAAATTCTAACTCAACCTTCCTTAGGGTGTAACGGTGATATAATCAAACGATTTTTTAAATCGGATAATAATTGTGACCTCCAGATGGACCACAAGCTAAACAAAGACGATTTTGCGTATAATCAGGGGCCGTAATTCAGGAAGTTACGATCAGATATGCGCAAATATCAAAAGGAACCAAGATCTTTGGGTTATAACCGTGCATTTCAAGTTTCATCAAAATTGAATTAAAATTGTGATCTCTACAGGGTCCACAACCTTGATATACCATTTTTTAACAGTATTCGCGTACGAACGGCGGCCATTTTGTATGGTAATTTTGGTCCTTAGGGTGTAACGGTGATATTATCAAACGATTTTTTAAATCGGTTAACTATTGTAACCTCCAGAGGGACCACAAGCTAAACCAAGACGATTTTGCGTATAATCAGGGGCCATAATTCAGGAAGTTACGATCCGATATGCGATATTGAAAGGAACCAAGATCTTTGGGTTATAACCATGCATTTTAAGTTTCATCAAAATCGAATTAAAATTTTGACCTCTACAGGATCCACAACCTTGATATACCATTTTATAATAGTATTTGCGTACGAATGGCGGCCATTTAGTATGGCAATTTTGGTCCCATTTTTCTGAAATTCAAACTCAACCTTCTGTAGGGTGTAACGGTGATATAATCAAACGATTTTTTAAATCGGATAATTAATGTAACCTCCAGAGGGACCACAGGCTACACCAAGACGATTTTGCGTATAATCAGGGGCCATAATTCAGGAAGTTACGATCCGATATGTGCAAATATCGAAAGGAACCAAGATCTTTGGGTTATAACCATGCATTTTCAAGTTTCATAAAATTCGAATTAAAATTGTGATCTTTACAGGGTCCACAACCTTGATATACCATTTTTTAAAAGTATTCGCGTACGAATGGCGGCCATTTTGTATGGTAATTTTGGTCCGATTTTTCTGAAATTTGTCCTCAACCTTCCTTAGGGTGTAACGGTGATATAATCGAACGTTCTTTTAAATCGGATAATAATTGTGACCTCCAGAGGTACCACGAGCTAAAATAGGTGATTTTTCGGACAATCAGGGGCCATAATTCAGGAATTTACGTTCCGATAGGTGCAAATATCGAAAGGAACCAAGATCTTTGGGTTATAAACATGCATATAAAGTTTCATCAAAATCGGTTCAAAATTGTGACCTCTATAGGGTCCACAAGCTAAAAACGTGATTTTTCGTACAATCAGGGGCCATAATCCATGAAGTTTTGATCCGATACATGCCAATATCGAAAGCAGCCGAGATATTTTGGGGATAAACCTATATTTTAAGTTTCGTCAAAATCGGACAAGAATTGTGACCTGTAGAGAGTCCACAAACAATTGTGGACGGACGGACGGACGGACGGACAGGGCCGACGACATAATACGTCCACATGAAAATGTGGGCGTATAAAAAAGATAGGGAAAATGTATAATAAGACTATGAGACCTGGGTAGGCACTGAAAAAGAAATAAAAATGTGGGATCAATTAGTAGGAAGTGCTGGAGGGAAAATAAACTTGTTATTTTACTGTAAACATGGAAGAAAGAAACCGTAAATATATTATTACTATGTATAAAGGTAAAAAAATAAGAATGCTCCAGTCAATTGAAATCAATAAATGGGAAATATATCTTCAGGCTGTAAACTGGATAAGTGCTGAAAGTCAAGATATGGACAAAGTGAAATTAGACTGTGAAAACCGGATAAGTGCTGAAATAGAAATAAATTATTAGAATCATTGTATGAGTTGGTCATAGGCCCTTGGTATAAATAGTCCAACATCACGGTTTAGCTTGGGCTTTATACATTTTATGTTGATGGCCTCAAGGAGTTTCCTGGTTTTCTTCTGGTGATGATGTACCGCAAGGGTTCTGGTTTTGTCCCACAAGATTGTATGATTTCTGTTGTTAATAATGTGTCAGTTTCAAACCTGGTCATGAATACTTCGGACAGTAGTGGCGAAAGTGGGTTTCCCAAAGGCAGGCCATGTATTTGTTGATAATATTCGTCACCCCATCTAAAGTAAGTGGCAGTTATACAGAGTCATAACAGTTGAATGATATTATTAGTGGTTAGGTTGGTATCCAGTGGTGTCTCTAATTCATCGATTTTCTTTTTAAGTATTTGGAGTGTCTGAGCTGTGGGGATATTACTGTCCGAAGTATTCATGACCAGGTTTGAAACTGATGCATTAGAGACTTCCCCCATTAAACCCCTTTGTTGGTATCGCCAAATCGATGATACATTTGTGACCCTCAATCAAAACGACAACCCAGATACGCTACTCCAACATCTGAACAGTCGACAAACGAGGATAAAATTTACAATGGAAACAGAAACAGATGGCAGTCTCCCATTTCTTGATGTATTAGTGACTAAATCTGACAACAAATTTTCCACTGCTGTTTATAGGAAACCAACTCACACTGATCAATACATTCACTATAATTCAAATCATTCACATCATATTAAGAAATCAATCGTCACCATGCTAACCAGACGTGCCACCAAGATATGTGATGAAGGAAGTTTACCCGCAGAATTAGAACTTCTAAGGAACGTCTTCACAAACAATAACCCCAACCAACTTGTCAATGACATCATTACCACCACCATAGAGAACCAACACAGGCCAAGAACGCCAAATACTGACCACTCTGGCATCAGAATAACCATCCCGTTCCACGTCAAAATCTCCTACCAAATTAGAAGGTTGATGAAACAAGATGTGGGTATAGACGTGACCTTCTCTAGCGGCAGAACCATACTGAATTTACTGCAAGCCAATGGTAGATCAATACAAACCAAACCCCCACAGCCCAAAGGATGTATTTACGAGATAACTTGCTCATGCAATGAAAAGTACGTGGGGGGAAACGAGGCACCCACTTGATGTAAGAATGAAAGAACACAAGTCATTAGCTTCCACCAATCCCTCAGCTGTAGCAGAGCACATTATTAACAACAGAAATCATACAATCTTGTGGGACAAAACCAGAACCCTTGCAGTACATCATCACCAGAAGAAAACCAGGAAACTCCTTGAGGCCATCAACATAAAACGTATAAAGCCCAAGCTAAACCGTGATGTTGGACTATTTATACCAAGGGCCTATGACCAACTCATACAATGATTCTAATAATTTATTTCTATTTCAGCACTATCCGGTTTTCACAATCTAATTTCACTTTGCCCATATCTTGACTTTCAGCACTTATCCAGTTTACAGCCTGAAGATATATTTCCCATTTATTGATTTCAGTTGACTGGAGCATTCTTATTTTTTTACCTTTATACATAGTAATAATATATTTACGGTTTCTTTCTTCCATGTTTACACTAAAATAACAAGTTTTTTTTCCCTCCAGCACTTCCTACTAATTGATCCCTTTTTCAGTGCCTACCCAGGTCTCATAGTCTTATTATACATTTTCCATATCTTTTTTTCAGTACTTAACAAAAAGTTTTTTACAGCGGGAGATATGTTTCACAATGCTCTATTTCATTTTTTCAGTCTAATAACACACATTTTTTAATATATCTTTCATGGTGTTCTGTTCATTGAATTAACATATTTTATAAACTTGTTTTTAATTTTTAATTATCAATATTTTCTTTACACCAGCATCAGTGATCACTCTTGCTTTATTGTTTATCTATAGCTCAGGTTAATTGGTTTTCCATTAATAGTGTTAATACACTGATCTTTATATATAGCAGCATTTAACAAGAGATTTTCGTTGTGTAGGTTTAGTTCTGAATGACCCCATAATCAAAGGTGTTAAGATCTAATTGAATTGGATTATTGCCTTTGTTGCATTATTATTCTTTGTTGCATATTCTGTATATATTTGCCCACACTCATATATTTTGTATCATTTGCTTGATAAAGACGAGAGTATCCTTGTCGAAACGTCGCTTAGTATCAAACTTGATCTTACTAAAATTAGTACGATGAAAAGCATAGTCTTGATTATCCATTTAGGATTCCAATCCAGTCGATATAGAAGGCTAGGTTTGACATCCAGAGTTGATTATGATGGTCTGGATAAGTTAATAATGTCTAATTAATAGTTTAGATAAGATTTCAGGCCTAAAGAAAGACATGCAAAAGGCAGATTTAGCTCTTGCATAATGTATGTTTAATATACGAAACATTCAATATCATGGATTTAGCTGTAAGTTATCAAAATTCATTGAAAATCAATACACTTGTTCGTCTCAAGACCCTAAACTCTGTTTTTCAATCTGAATGGCCAAATTGTTAGCACATAAAGCCTGTCATTGAGTTAACTGCCATGGTTTCGAATCCCCGATTGTACGTGACAAGGAGTAGGGCCGCATGTTCAATAGTCCAACCTCGTGGGTTTTCTCTGGGCCCTTCAGTTTCCTCCCACTACTAAAGACCCCTACGCGTAAGCGAGTTATTGAAATAAAATTATAGCATATGTTATTCCTGAAATGACTTTCTATAATGGTATATAATATAATTAAGACAACTTTCCCAGGGTATGTTTAGTTTTCTTGTTCTCCTCTTCCGTCTAAATGTTTTTAAATGAATTTAGTTCGTATTTTATGTTTTTTTGTATATTTATTTCTATTTTGATTATGTTCTGTCTGGCATGTTTGTAATCTATTTGTATTTATATTTTCAGTGTTTTTGTGTTTTGGAATAAATAAACTGTTTTTACCAGTGTTGTTCGTTCATCTCCTCTATAACCTGCAGATCTGTGAGTTATGAAGCTGTGGTTACATAAAACATCTTTTATTTAGATATATCCTCCCTGATATAATATCACTATAATTAGCTACTGATTACTAAATTGTAGGATGTAATATTTGTTCAGGTCAGATACACAAAAATTAAACCTTGAACAGCAGACATTGAATTTAAAGTGCAGATAAGTTAGACATTAAACCTACCTCATTTCTTTCTAAATTTAAAGGAGCTATATATACCTTTTGAGGAGGGCCAAAATAAAGTGTTGGATTGAGTTAATCTAATGTGTTACCTTGCTTGATTAGGGATTGGATAAGATCTATATACCGATAATAACATTTTCATTTCATTTCTAAATATTAAGCAAGCAAAAGTTGGTTTGTTCACTATTTTTAATTTTGTTTTTGGCTTAATCTGAATGCCTTTCCACTCTTAAAGAGAATTTTGTTTTCACACCTTATGATTAGGCCGGTAAAAAAAAGTACTACCTCTGAAATATTCTCATGACAGTTGGCTTTGGGCCAATTCTCAAAAATTATTACAAAGAAAATAAATAGATGACACATATTAATTAATCGCCCATTTATTTTTTTCAAAAGAATCCAGCAATCAAACTATACACGAAGTTTCATCACTCTCTATCAGTTTGAACATCCTACCTCAATTAGAAGGAGAGTTATTGTGTTCAAAAGTCTCAACCAATCAAAGTGCTCATCGCTCTGCTTACCCTGAGCAGAAAATGTTCATCTTCGAACTCCATCAAGGTATTCACCTAATAAACACCTACACCAAGTGTGAACTTTCTAACTCAACTAGAATGAGAGTTGTGTTTCAAAGTCTCGACCAATCAAATTGTTTATAGCTTTGCTTACACTGAGCAGAACATGCTCATTATCGAACTTAGTCAAGGTATTGATGTAATGAAACTATACACCAAGTTTCATCACTTTCACTTATTTAGAACTAAAGTTATCGTGTCCCAAAGAATCAACCAATCAAACTGCTTATCTCTGCTTACCCTTGGCAAAAAAAGCTCATCTTCGAACTCCAACAAGGTATTGACCTAATAAACACCTACACCAAGTTTGAACATTCTGGCTCAATTAGGAAGGGAGTTATTATGTCCCAAAAAGTGTGATGGACTGACAGAAGGACAGACAGACAAACCAATTTTAATAGTCCCCTGCTTTTTTCGAAAGGCAGGGGGGCCAAAAAGAATCTATAAAGGTTTAAAGTTTATAAAAAAATTAAATAGATTCACTACTTTAGTTTCATAAAATAAAATCCAGATATGTCATGTTCTCTTGCGAATGTCAGACAGAAAACAATAAAACAGGCCAATTTAGTTTTAAGATGCTCGATTATCAGTCTAGAATCCAGAATTAACAGAATTGCATTCAAGTGATACAGAGTTGACTCTTGTTACACTTCTGCCAATTATTATAGTGTAGCCCCTAATTCCCCTTTACGCTTTTACTCTCAATTTTCACTACCGTGAAAATATACTCTTTCTTTAAAACTATAGAAAAAAGAAAGTCATGTATAATTTGTGAGTCAAGAAACTATTTAATTTGAAAAATATTAAGGGGTGACCCTGTAATAGAGCAACCTTTGAATCTTAAGCCCAGCCTTCACTTATCAGAGGAGGTGCTTGCGGGGTTGACAAGGAAAGCGGTAGGCTATGTCTGGTTATTGGGATGGGACGAAAAACCTGAGGTCAACTTCTTTACATACATGTATTCGCGTAACCTAAGCAGTTAGAATTCCAAGAAGAGTAAGTAGGAAGATTACTGCCCCAGCACAATTTCAGCCCCTCTAATCCCATCAATGAAGATTTGTATTAGCTTAGTTTTCCCTCGCCTGGGGTGGCAGTTGGCACCTACGAGGCAGAAGAGTTCTTTCACTGGGTATGTGTGTGCCAATGTGTACACGGGTCAGGCTAATAGTGGAACCCATAATGACAGCCCCCACGCCATCCCCTTACAAACACTTATTGTAGACATTTGACCCCCTATATATCTCGAAAACACCTCCTCAAACACCTGATCACCACCCAGATTCGGAATCTACAAATAAAACTGGTCTAGAAAAACTTGGTCTTATAAATTCACAGCTCGGGTGGCGATTCCCCCCCCCTTCAGCCACCAGACTATTACAGCTTTCAACACAAAATACCTGCAAGCAATATGGTAAAAATTGGGAAAAAAAGGCTACGATACAAATTTCTATACTAAATGCCACATTAAATAATTATGGGTCAAAATAAGTATGTTTATTAGGCTACCGGGTACTTACATTTATGATAAAACCTTCACATAGACTATAGCATAGGCTATTATGTAGGCCTATAATAACTATAATATAAACTCAGTTAAAAAATAAAGGTATCAAATCGACAAATCACACAACAACTGAACAAGGATTAGCTTCCTTACCTATACTAGCCTATACTATTACTAATACTATAGCCTATAATATCAATAGTATAATTAAATATTAGTTATTACTAATATAATAATCAAATCACCAAACTTGACCTATCATTCAGTGATATAATAAAATCATATCATTAATGTTACACAATTACAAACCCGGCTAGACCATTATTGTTGCTATAAGATTATCTATAGTTGCAGATATGGGAATGATGATTAGGATAGCACATGACAATACACATCGCTGAGATCAAGCTGCCATACAATAGCCACAGAGTAGTTTATTCTTACTCTGTGCAATAGCATTCCCAAGGTGAAGGCTAACATGTAGGGGAGACTGGGGTAAGATGAGCCATTTTTTCATTTTTGCTCTCCAGCATGTATGTTAAATGATGTAAGAAGCTAACTGTCACCCTAATACAAAGTAAAATTTCTACCGCTTCCACTGAACACATAATTGTCTTTCTACAATAAGGCAATAAGCTGCAATAATGTTTGGAAAAATGCTTCGGAGCTGGCACAATTTATGTCCCCATTACGGGGGTAAGTTGATCCAAAGTGTGGGGTAAATTGATCCTTATTTATGATCAGTAAATACATGGAAAAAACATCCCCCTGGGGACCGGGGCTAGTCTAGTGCTAGATAGTAGAATAGGTCCACCTCCCCTCTGCAGCGTTTGTAAAGGCGAATATTGGGGATAGTTGTCGGTTGGCTGATAGGTTATCTATTGAGTCCAGTCCTATGGAAGACCAAATGGGACAATATTCATGATTCGTGTTTCTACATTCCAGTTTGAACATTTTAGACACGAACGCAACATTCTAAACTAATGATTCTCGTTTCTACATTCCAGTTTGAACATTTTAGACACGAACGCAACATTCTAAACTAATGATTCTCGTTTCTACATTCTTATGTTAACACTTCTGCACAAAATCAACATTTTAAACAAAAAATTGACTTTATGTTTCATTTTCGCCGTTTTATCGGTAACTTTTATATATCATTAAATATTAAAATTATAAAATAATTTCTTAATTTTACAAGACAAAGAAATCAATTCATCGGTTTCTGAAAGTGTCTAATAAAAAAAATCTGAAATTTGAACTCTTGTGAAAATATCTTCTATGTTTCAAAAAGTCTTGAAGTTAAAATCTTGAAATGAAAATGTCCAGAAAAATAATGAATTGTCAACATTATTACACCAGAGGGCGCTAACCGAAAACAATTTGGCGACCTATTCGGCTAGCGACCTATTCGACAGATCCAGCTGGTAGGTAACCTGTTCGTTGGCAACCTATTCAGAATAAATTCAACAGGCGACCAAACACATCTTTTATATCAATCAATCAAATTCAACGTTACGTCTATCAAATGAAAGTAGAATATTATATTATTATTTATCCGTTCGTTTAGCTCAGAATAGCGATGCAATTTCGCATTATCTTACAAAATTCTGGACATCCAACTAAATATATTCCGAACGGTATTTAAATAAGCTTTCCCAAATATTATTAGTAAAAGTTGGCACAGTCATATTAAAGGGGTGCACTCTCATCCTATACATGGCCAATTTTGAAAATAAAAAGATTTAAAGGGAACGACTGTTAATGTTAATATGTCGTGTCAAAATTCGGACCATCGTACACAATTCTGACGATCCAACTAAATATATTCGAAAGGGTAATTGAATAAGCTTTCCAAATATTATTAGTAAATGTTGGCACAAGCATATTAAAGGGGTGCGCCCTCTACCTTGGCATAGCCAATTTTTCAATATTCTAAATATAAACATAGGCCTGTGGTATTTTTTCGAAGTCCAAATTAGGATCATCCTGATTCCTACAAAATTCTGAGCATCTGGCTATGTATATTCTGAAAGGTAATTGAATAAGCTTTCTACATAATATTAGTAAAAGTTGGCACAATCATGTTAAAGGGATGCGCTCTCGTCCTAAACGTCGCAAATTTTTCACAGCACTTTAATAAATCTTGTTTAATCACCTTTCGGGATATATATAGCTGGATGCTCAGAATTTTGTACCGGCCTATATTTACATTTAGAAAATTGAAAAATTGGCTATGTTTGATTGTGTCCACTCTTACTAATAATATTTGGAAAGCTTATTCAATTACCTTCAGAATATATATAGCTGGTTGCTCAGAATTTTGTACGATAATCCGAATTTCGACTTCGAATAAATACCAGCCTATCTTTACATTTAGAATATTGAAAAAATGGCTATATTCAGGTTGAGAGCGCGCCCCTTTAATATTATTTTGTCAACTTTTACTAATAATATTCAGAAAGCTTGTCTAATTACTTTTCAGAATGTATATAGCAGGATGCTCAGAATTTTGTACGATGATCCGAATTTTGACTCGGAATATCACTGTTCTTTCACTTTCAAATTGAAAGCGCGCCCCTTTAATAAGATTGTGCCAATTTCTACTAATAATATTTGGAAAGCTTGTTCTACTAATAATATTTGGAAAGCTTGTTCAATTACCCTTTAGAATATATTTAGTTGGATCATTAGAATTTTGTACGATGGTCCGAATTTTGACACGGCATATTAACATTAACAGTCTTTCCCTTTAAATCTTTTTATTTTCAAAATTGGCCATGTTTAGGATGAGAGTGCACCCCTTTAATATGACTGTGCCAACTTTAACTAATAATATTTGGGAAAGCTTATTTAAATACCGTTCGAAATATGTTTAGTTGGATGTCCAGAATTTTGTAAGATAATGCGAAATTGCATCGCTATTCTGAGCTAAACGAACGGATAAATAATAATATAATATTCTACTTTCATTTGATAGACGTAACGTTGAATTTGATTGATTGATATAAAAGATGTGTTTGGTCGCCTGTTGAATTTATTCTGAATAGGTTGCCAACGAACAGGTTACCTACCAGCTGGATCTGTCGAATAGGTCGCTAGCCGAATAGGTCGCCAAATTGTTTTTGGTTAGCGCCCTCTGGTGTAATAATGTTGATAATTCATTATTTTTCTGGACATTTTCATTTCAAGATTTTAACTTCAAGACTTTTTGAAACGTAGAAGATATTTTCACAAGAGTTCAAATTTCAGATTTTTTTTATTAGACACTTTCAGAAACCATTAAATTGATTTCTTTGTCGTGTAAAATTAAGAAATTATTTTATAATTTTAATATTTAATGATATATAATAGTTACCAATAAAACGGCGAAAATGAAACATAAAGTCAATTTTTTGTTTAAAATGTTGATTTTGTGCATGAAGTGTTGACATAAGAATGTAGAAACGAGAATCATTAGTTTAGAATGTTGCGTTCATGTCTAAAATGTTCAAACTGGAATGTAGAAACGAGAATCATTAGTTTAGAATGTTGCGTTCGTGTCTAAAATGTTCAAACTGGAATGTAGAAACACGAATCATGAATATTGTCCCATTTAGTCTTCCATACAGTCCAGGGTTTGAGCCCCGTTCTCTGAGATCTCAGTGACACAGTGTGGGGTGGCCTTTCCAACATGCAGGGGCACATACATGTACATGACGTATACACTTTTCAATATGTTTTTATACGCCCACATTTTCATGTGGACGTATTATGTCGTCGCCCCTGTCCGTCCGTGCGTCCGTCCACAATTGTTTGTGGACTCTCTACAGGTCACAATTCTTGTCCGATTTTGACGAAACTTGAAATATAGGTTTATCCCCAAAGGATCTCGACTGCTTTCGATATTGGCATGTATCGGATCAAAACTTCATGGATTATGTCCCCTGATTGTACGAAAAATCACATTTTTAGCTTGTGGACCCTATAGAGGTCACAATTTTGAACCGATTTTGATGAAACTTTACATGCATGTTTATAACCCAAAGATCGTGGTTCCTTTCGATATTTGCGCCTATCGGAACGTAATTTCCTGAATTATGGCCCCTGATTGTCCGAAAAGAATCACCTATTTTAGCTCGTGGTACCTCTGGAGGTCACAATTATTATATGATTTAAAAAAAACGTTCGAATGTATCACCGTTACACCCTAAGGAAGGTTGAGCTCAAATTTCGGAAAAATCGGACCAAAATTACCATACAAAATGGCCGCCGTTCGTACGCGGATACTGTTTAAAAAATGGTATATCAAGGTTATGGACCCTGTAGAGGTCACAATTTTAATTCGATTTTGATGAAACTTAAAATGCATGGTTATAACCCAAAGATCTTTGTTCCTTTCGATATTTGCGCATATCGGATCTTAACTTTCTGAATTATGGCCCCTGATTATACGCAAAATCGCCTTGGTTTAGCTTGTGGTCCCTTTGGAGGTTACAATAATTATCCGATTAAAAAAAATCGTTTGATTATATCACCGTTACAGCCTAAGGAAGGTTGAGTTCGAATTTCGGAAAAATTGGACCGAAATTGCCATACAAAATGGCCGCCATTCGTACGCAAATACTGTTTAAAAAATGATATATCAAGGTTGTGGACCCTGTAGAGGTCAAAATTTTTATTCGATTTGGATGAAACTTAAAATGCATGGTTATAACCCAAAGATCTTGGTTCCTTTCGATATTTGCGCATATGGGATTGTAACTTTCTGAATTATGGACCCTGATTATACGCAAAATCGCCTTCGTTTAGCTTGTGGTCTCTCTGGAAGTCACAATTATTATCTGATTTAAAAAATCGTTTGATTATATCACCGTTACGCCCTAAGGAAGGTTGAGTTTGAATTTCGGAAAAATTGGACCAAAATTGCCATACAAAATGGCCGCCATTTGTACGCGAATACTGTTAAAAAATGATATATCAAGATTGTGGACCCTGTAGAGGTCACAATTTTATTTCGATTTTGATGAAACTTGAAATGCATGGTTATAACCCAAAGATCTTGGTTCCTTTCAATATTTGCGCATATCGGATCGTAACTTCCTGAATTATGGCCCCTAATTATACGCAAAATCGCCTTGGTTTAGCTTGGGGTCCCTCTGGAGGTTACAATAATTATCCGATTTAAAAAATCGTTTGATTATATCACCGTTACACCCTAAGGAAGGTTGAGTTCGAATTTCGGAAAAAATCGGAATAAAAATGGCCATTCAAAATGGCCGCCGCGTGTACGCGAATACTGTTATAAAATGGTATATCCAGGTTGTTGACCCAGTATAGGTCACAATTTTGATTCAATTTTGATGAAACTTGAAATGCATGGTTATAACCCAAAGATCTTGGTTCCTTTCGTTATTTTCACATATCAGATCATAACTTCCTGAATTATGGCCCCTGGTTGTCCGAAAAATCGCCTATGGTCCCTCTGGAGGTCACGATTATTAACCGATTTAAAAAAAAACGCTTGACTCTATCACCGTTACACCATACGGAAGGTTGAGTTTGAATTTCAGGGAAATCGGACCATAATTGCCAGACAAAATGGCCGCCGTTTGTACGCTTATAGTGTTAAAATATGGTATATCAAGGTTGTGGACCCAGATAGGTCACAATTTTAATTCGATTTTGATGAAACTTGAAATGCATGTTTAAAACCTAAAAATCTTGATTCTTTTCGATATTTGCGCATATCAAATTGTAATTTGATGAATTATAGCCTTTGATGGTAGGAAAAATCACTTTCGGGTTTGCGTGGAATTCTCTAACCATCTCTCGAGAATGTGGGCGTATCCTGCCTGGCAGTGCCAGCTTACTATCTTTACTGATAAGTTTATTAAAATGTAATACTGGGTATGTTCAGTGTGTTCATCCATGGCTCAACATACCCCACACTTCTTGGCTCATCTTGCCCCAAAAGTAATCAGAAAAATTCAAATAGGCCTGGGTAACTTGAATTACATGATTAAAAGAAGTAACATTACTGGATGAAAAGACTAATGTTTAAACAACTTGATGACATAAATTAACATTTGCCATTATTTATAGTCTATATGTAAAAAGAATGCATACATATACATGTTTTGGAGAATATCACTTTCGTGACCCGAAAAGACCTTTATTTATCTAACACCAAACCAACACATGTAAATGGTTGACCTAAGGCATCCAAAAGGAGGTTGACCCTCAAGGCTTTGCTAGATGACATTACACTACCTTCCAACTGATGCATCTTGGAAAATTGTTAAAGGGGGTGGTTCAACTTACCCCACGGATCAACTTACCCCACTCTCCCCTACAGCTGTCAATGATTCTGCACTGGTGACTATGATGATGCCTGTCACATTTTCGTGACTACGAAAGAGTGTTGACCGGTTATTGATCAAGCATGGAGGCGAAAAACTTGTTTCACCTGTCCCAACTCATGAAGAATTGATTAATTAATCACCTGTCAAATAAAACAAGTTACACGGGATTGTGTTTATCAAAAGAAGAAGACTGGCACATAATCTAGATAGTCAGAGCTAAACTACGTGTTTCACAAACACAAAGTCAGCGACATTTTGCAGGTAGGTGAGACTATTTTAAATATTATACTCCTATTATTACTAATAAATAATAATAATATATACTAATAAATGGGGAATAATCTTACTGTCTGAACCGTCGTAAATTTTAAACGGATTTCTTCGATTATGAACAAAGGCTGGGGCTATTTGCCAAGACAATCCAGAGACAAGTCTCCGCACCATTATTATCAATCGATTTCCTTGAAACTTACAGATCACGATAACATTAATAATATCTCAGAGTAGGCATTTCGACCACTTCAGATTAGCGGTTTCAGAGATATCCCGTTACCACACATTTCATGTGGCACGTCTACAGAGACCATAATAATCAACTGATTTCAATGAAACTTGCAGGTTATAATTACATTAATAATATCTCAAAGTAGACAAAAACTTAATTATAGTCGCTCATTAAGTCGCATCAGTGATTGTAGCGGTCTATTGAATATTCACAGCACTGCTGATCAGTGGGAGGTCTACAGTACCTGATGCAGTGCTTGGTCCCAACCAATAATTAACAGACACGGTCTAACAGACATACAATGTCCGCTAGGAGTTACCAATATCTAGCGGACATGAAAAAATCTAGTTCAGAATATTCACCTCTTAGCACAATGGGTTGATCTGCTATAATCACGTGACCAATTCTGTCCACTGGTCGCCGTCAATACTGATTTATAGTAAAAAAACACAGAATATAACACAAAGAAACGAAACGAAATACAATATTAATAGTAGTTTTGTTGTAGAGGGGATCTGGGGTCGTCAAAATAAACAATCCAGAATGAGTTCAAATCTTTATTACCGCATAAACCAGGCAAGTAATTAAGAAAACCCTGCAAATATACAATTCAACATAATAATATAAGGTTTACAAACAAAAGGAAAAAAACAATAATACAAACATTATTAACACATATCTACCAACACCATCACCACAGTACAGACATAATCTGTTCTACAAAACAAATGACTGTTTACAGCAAAATAGCAAACATTGTACCGGTACAAATATAATTAACTACTCTAAATCCAAACTAACTTACCCGAAGTGGGGTTTTAAATATAATCTGTTAGCTCAAATTATTAATCTAACAACCTGAAATAGGATGATGTATATATATATATAATGTGTAAATGCATGTATGCGAATTAACTTTATAAACTTTATCAATAAAAACTTCAGGATTAAAATACAAAAAAACTGCAGAGCTAAACCTATACAACTTATACAATTAGTAAAATATAATCCAACATACCTGGTAAATAGCTAACATCCTTATTCCAAAACTTCAAGAAATCAATCATCAATAACTAATCTTGTGCACAAACTCTCTATAACACCTTTGACAGAAAAGATGGCTTTCAACTCAATGTATCCATCAACAAAAAATACATCACATGACATAGCAACCAAATTGAAACCCAGTTGAATCCGCTCACTGTTGTTAAAATAACAACAGCTTAAGGAAAGTGACAATTGAAGTTTAAAGTGGGTATTTAAAGGTGCTATATTAAAAAACATTAAAATTATCAAAAACATTAAAATTATCAAAAACATTAAAATTATCATACACAGAAATTGTAAAACATTTTCTGTTTTACTTTTACCATCCATACTATAACATACTCCCTCCCCATCGGAAATGTTGTCCCTAACATTTACCTGTAAACACTTCTGGAAATAAAGCTTGACACAAAATTGGCAGCATCTCTAGGACCACTCTCAGTCTATCTGCAGGAAGAGACATAAAATCTGATGGTAATAACGACTGAGCTATCTCTGCACGTTTCTTCCATGGTGGTACAGCTTCTACCTGGTGAGACATAATATACTCCCCACCTTGAATCCATTGAGGAGCTGCTTTATTCCGCCTAGATCTTCTTGGCTGTGGTGACTCTTCAGCAGACGAATCTGACCTCGAAACTGGTGTTGCAGGCCTTACTTCACCATTATGAACTTCTTGTTCAACTTCGGCCACATCGTCTTCTCTTCCAGTCATATCTGCGGTGTTAACCTGGGGCAGGAAATCTGCTCCTTCCACAACATATACTGGTTCGTCCTCCTCACCACTACTGGATTCCTCTACTCGATGATCATCAGGAATAGGCTTGTCAGCACCTGAAATAGAACGTTTACCTTTTCCTTTGGAATCGCTTGCTGTAAAAACTGGAATGGAACCTATCGGAAGCAAATGGTTGCGATGTAACGTTCTGTTTTTCTTGGATCCTTCCTCTGATGTAACTTGATATACCGGGATGTCAGGGTTTGGTTTTCTTATTATGGTGTATGGTGTCTCTTCCCACTTATCTGCAATTTTATGTCGACCCTCTTTAAAAGCGAGTCTCTTTACCAGGACACGATCTCCTACTTCTAACTGGTTGTTCCTTGCTCTCAAATTCAGCTTTCCCTTACGGTGTTTGTGGGCCTTTTCCAATTCAGCGGAAGCAGCCTGGTACGCATAATCTAACTTCTGTCTTAAACTCTCCACATAGGTCTTATAATCTTTGGCATCCTCTTCGTTGTTGACAAGACCAAGAAGCACATCAATCGCAAGAATGGGCTTCCTGCCGAACATCAGATGAAAAGGTGAAAATCCTGTGGCAGTATGCCTTATACAATTATACGCATGCACTAAAGATGGTACATATGCTTTCCAGTCAGTTTTCTGATACGGCTCTAGCGTTCCTAACATATTCAACAAACTACGGTTGAAACGTTCACATTGTCCGTTCCCCTGAGGATGGTATGGGGTTGTTCTGGACTTATTCATGCCGGTTAGTTGACACAGCTCCTTTATAAGCTTTCCTTCAAATTGTGCACCTTGGTCACTGTGGATTCTCCTCGGAATTCCATAATGTACAATAAAATTTTCGAAAAATATCTTCGCCGTTAATCTTGCTGTTGTATTGCGGACCGGGTAAGCTTGAGCGTAACGAGTAAAATGATCTGTTATTACCAAAATGTTCTCAAATCCACCCTTTGATTCTTCCACACATAGATAATCCATGCAAACTAACTCCATTGGCTGTGACGTTACTATATTCATAAGCGGGCATGTTGATGGTGATGACTTACGCCTTAAACATCTGGGACAATTAGATATATACTCTTCAACATCCTTACTCATCTTGGGCCAGTAAAATCGATCTCTGATTAGACTTAACGTCCTATCTCTGCCTGGATGACCAACATCATCATGAGTCCCCTTAAGCACACAGCTTCTATAATTCTTCGGCACAACCAACTGATACTGTAGTACCCCATCCACTTCAACACGTCTGAACAGAACTCCTGATCGTAGAACGAAACGTTCATACTCTCTATTCAGCAATGTTTCCTCTAATGATGTTGCTTTTCTGGGTTTCTTGCCTTCCTCAAGATTGCTAATTACTTCTCGAAGCATAGTATCAGCTAATTGCTTATCTCGCCATTGATCTGAACTTACAATAGGAGATACCACAGAAGATAAATCTAAAATAACTTGGCTTGACATGCTTACTGTAGTAACAAATCCGTCGTCTACATCGATATTTTGAAGAGCTTTTATAACATCAGCTTTAATTTCTGTTGCGTCTGTATCTGGCTTTAAAGGTAAACGACTCAGCGCATCCGCATCTACATTTCGCTTTCCCGCTCTATACCTTATATTAAAGTTGTAATCTGCTAGTGAAGCTAACCACCGGTGTCCTGTAGCATCAAGCTTCGCTGTGGTGAGCACATACGTTAAAGGGTTATTATCTGTGTAAACTGTAAAATTGCTGCTGTACAAATACTGGTGAAACTTTTCTGTAATTGCCCACTTGAGAGCTAGAAACTCAAGCTTGTGCGCAGGATAATTTCTTTCTGACTTTGATAATGACCGACTGGCATACGCTACAACTCGCTCTTTACCTTCTTGTTCTTGATAGAGCACCGCACCAAGTCCATTGCCACTTGCATCCGAATGAATAATGAATGGTTTATTGAAATCTGCATAAGCCAAAACAGGAGGACTTACCAATAATCCCTTTAATCTACTAAATGCTTCTTGTTGTCTTTCTCCCCATTTCCACTCTTTACTAACTGGATCACTTACCTTCCTCCCCCTCTTCTTAGTCGTTGGTCCACCAATCAGCAAATCGTTCATAGGTTTAGCTATCTTGGAGAAATCTTTAATAAATCGTCTATAATAACCTACGAACCCAAGAAAACGTCTCAGCTCATCCACGTTGGTTGGTCTTGGCCAATCTGCAACTTTCTCTGTTTTCTGCGGATCTGTCTCGACACCTTCTGATGAAACAATGTGCCCCAAATACTTTACCTTTTCATGAAAAAACTTACACTTCTTCGGTGCTAACTTTAAACCATGAGTCTTCAACTTGTCAAATACCTTTGACATTCTATCCAGATGTTCTTCATATGTGCTGCTATAAATAATTAAATCATCTATGAAAATGGCGCATACTGACAAATTCAAATCTCCTAGACAATCCTCCATAAGACGTTGGTAAGATGCCGCGGAATTGGATAAGCCAAACGGAAGTCTGTTGAACTCATAAAACCCTAACGGACCTACCGTGAAAGCTGTTTTATGCTTATCTTCTTCCTTAATGCCAACCTGATGGTACCCACTCTTCATGTCTAACACAGAAAAATATTTCGCTCCTGCAAGATTATCCAGCATCTCCTCTATTCTAGGCAACGCATAAGCATCTTTTATAGTGCGCTTATTCAGCATACGATAATCAACACACATTCTAATTGAATTGTCTTTCTTACGAACTAATACAATTGGTGATGAGTACGGACTGTGGCTTCTCCTAATAACGTCTGCTTCTAATAACTCCTGAAGATGACTCTTAACCTCATCATACATAGCTGGTGGAATACGGCGATATGGCTGTTTAAACGGAATATTATCTAACAAGTTAATCTCATGCTCCACTAGATTAACAAATCCAATATCAGCACTATGTTTGGAGAACACACACTCCCAATCTGACAGAAATCCCTTAAAACTTGCTAACTGATCTGGCTTCAGTATAGATGCTGTGAAATCTATATTATCTATAAAACGCCCTTGGTCAACTGCTTCTGCAAGTGTTGCTGTTTTCTGAACCAAACTTTCTTTAACCGCCTCGACCGGATGTAACTCGCAAAGAATTGCTTGAGGGAATATCCTAACCGGTGATAATGACAAGTTCGACAGACGAATTATGACATCTCTAGGTCCTTCCGTATCATAATCTAACACTGTTGGGGTAACCTCCACATGGCTAGGTAACTTGGAACAGTCTGATCTTTCAAACAAAACCTTTTGTTTTCCACATAGCGCATAATCGGTAACTTTCCCTGACACACAAACAGATTTATATGCACCAACAACAATTGACTTTTGCTCTGAACACTTAACTAACCCAATTTTCCCCTGTAATCTCTTTTCTTGAAGATGCATACACCTAAATGTCATTTTCCATGCATCCGGAACATCTGCTGATATTGAATATTCTTTACCATGATTCTGAACAACATTATTCAATATAACGCGAAGAATATTTGTTCCTATAAGTGCTGGTGTCGTATGATTATAAGGAGTGTCTGGTACAACTAAAAACAAACAAGGCATTTCTGAACATTTAAAACTCGGTATCTGAAGCGAGATGCATACATATCCTAGATATGGTAATCGATGACCACCGGCACCTTCTATGTGTATCATCTGATCCAACGGTAAAATCTTACACTCTTCGTTCTGTAAAACATCTTTATAAAATGACTCGCTTATTGTTGACACAGTAGAACCAGTATCTAACAAGCCGGAACAGACATTACCATTTACAACAATAGCTGTCTCATTACTACTTCCTATAATATTCATGGGACTAGATAAAAGCATGTCTACTGATTGTCCCTCATCAGTGACATTTAACGGTTTAAATTACGCTGATTTTTCTGTGGTAACGGCATCCTACAACCACGAGCTACATGCCCTACCTGCCCACAACGGTAACATGTTATAGCAGGTCCGGATCTATCCAAAGGCAAATGCGGCAACCCCTGCTCTTTATCAGCTTTAATTGACCTAACTTCTTTCTGCAAAGCTTGCATACTTGCAGTCAACGATGACACCATAGCCTTCAATTCATCGTCCTGCCCCGTTTGAGCCATCCTTGTCATGCCTCTAGCACCAGTACCCTTAGATGCTATCACAGGAATGCAGTCCTGCTCAATCCTTCTAACTTCCTTGAGAAGATCTTCAAAGTTAGTCAACCGATCAAATTTATGTGCTGACTTATCCTTTAAGTCACTCCTCAGTCCACTCCAAAACTTTGTCCTGAGTTTGGCATCGAAAGTTTTACTCTCCACCTCTCCTTCAACCCTGGCTTTATCAAGTAAATCCTCTAACCGGCAAGCCCACTTCGATACTGTCTCGTCTGGAGCTTGAGTGGTGGAATAAAACTGTGATAAAAGACTCTGCCCTTGTTCTACAATACCAAATCGGCTCTGCAGTTTCACCAACAGCTTATCAACCGTAACATCCTGGCCTAATCGCATAGCTACTCTTGCCGCTTCTCCACGCAATGACTTCAAAACAGATAATCTTACAGAATCCTTACTATGTATACCATCTCTTACAAGGCTTAAAACTTCAAACTTCCATAAGTCAAACGAAGTATCTCCTTTACTCCCAGGATCACCAGAGAATGTTGATATTCTCGGTAACTGCGGTATAAACTTAAACTTATCTGTTGATGGACTGGGTTGCTCTTCTTTAACTTTAGGCTGTATCTCTGCTTCATTATCTTGATGTGTTGAGTAATCTGTCACTCTAAAGCTTTCTTCCATAGGCGGAATTCTACCCTGAGATTTTAAATAATCGAACATCCATTCTATAAAATCTTCAGACGACTCCAGCTTCGGTTTTACCTCTAAAGTAGAGATTATTTCTAACAAATGCTTCCCCTCCTCTGATGACAACTCTGATTCGCCACCACCTGACGCCATTACAGAATGCAAGACAAACAAAATAATAACAGAATGAATTAATAACAACAAAGTTATATGTATCATTCAAACATTCCTGTAAAAAAAAATATGGATCTGGCACAGACCAACAAAAGGAATAATTGACGAACGGACAGATTAGATAACCTGAAATATAATTCGCATCACACAAACATACACATACGTAATTCTATTCAATATGCAAATGCTGAAATATAATAATATCCCTGTACCGTATCAGTTATGTTGTAAATACAAACGCTGAAATCGAACATATATTATTCCCCCATATATAACATACTGTGTTACGTCACAACATAAAGTCATGAAAAGTGAGTGCAGTGATAAATCATACAAACAACTTTTATGTTGACCTAATTTCAGAGTATATAAAAAAAATAAACCTGAAAATAAAAAAATGAACTTTCCTAAAAAAAAATGAAGTACAATCCTATTAATGAACCAACTCAAAACTGAAATACCAAAGGAACAAATTCAAAACCGACAAACTACAAAACCTACTAATCAAAGCATCCAAAATACCTGACTAATCAAATCTCAAAGTCAAGCAATAAATTTCCAAAGTCAAGCAATAAACTTCCAAAGCACAATCTAGACTATCAACAAACACCGAAATACCCAATAACCAAAATACACAAACTTCCAAAGCTATCAACCTGGGTAATATGTGTAAGTGTAAATGATCAATGTAAATATGAGCTGTAAAATGTATGTTGTTATGTAAAGTGTCAATGAAAACTATCTAAATATGTTAGCTATAAACAGAATATATAGGCATATCATAGTAAAACCATAGCCAGTAAAAAATACTTTAGCTTATAATCGTATCTTCTAAAATATCAGCTTAAGCTATGACATAAAACAATGTCAATTCTATACAAAAAAAAAATAATCTAAATAATCTAAATCAATGATTACATTAAATGGGAATATAAATAAATAAAAAAAATAAAGGATCGATGAAGTGGTAGGAAGGGTGGGGTGGGGTGGGGGTGGGGGGTTGAATAAATAACCGAAAACCAAAAACGTTTTCAACTTAAGTCACTGCTGTGAAGACTAAAAGGGGACAACTTAAAGTACAAGAACCTGAAATGGTTTGAAGACTAAAGGGAGATAATTAACATTAAATAATTCAAATAACTTAATTACGAAAAATAGCTATAAACTTAACTGAAATAAATGTAGGCCTACTCCAAACATCTGAACAGATAGCTATCTTTGTAGATTAAAACGTTCGCACACGCACACACAATTCACGTTTAAGACGATTGACTCTACGGCTGAAGACGAATTTCCACCAATAATAATCCACCATAAGCTGGTTGACTCCGACGGAAGTTCTCTTCAGTCCCTTATCGGGCTCCAATGTTGTAGAGGGGGATCTGGGGTCGTCAAAATAAACAATCCAGAATGAGTTCAAATCTTTATTACCGCATAAACCAGGCAAGTAATTAAGAAAACCCTGCAAATATACAATTCAACATAATAATATAAGGTTTACAAACAAAAGGAAAAAAACAATAATACAAACATTATTAACACATATCTACCAACACCATCACCACAGTACAGACATAATCTGTTCTACAAAACAAATGACTGTTTACAGCAAAATAGCAAACATTGTACCGGTACAAATATAATTAACTACTCTAAATCCAAACTAACTTACCCGAAGTGGGGTTTTAAATATAATCTGTTAGCTCAAATTATTAATCTAACAACCTGGTAAATAGCTAACATCCTTATTCCAAAACTTCAAGAAATCAATCATCAATAACTAATCTTGTGCACAAACTCTCTATAACACCTTTGACAGAAAAGATGGCTTTCAACTCAATGTATCCATCAACAAAAAATACATCACATGACATAGCAACCAAATTGAAACCCAGTTGAATCCGCTCACTGTTGTTAAAATAACAACAGCTTAAGGAAAGTGACAATTGAAGTTTAAAGTGGGTATTTAAAGGTGCTATATTAAAAAACATTAAAATTATCAAAAACATTAAAATTATCAAAAACATTAAAATTATCATACACAGAAATTGTAAAACATTTTCTGTTTTACTTTTACCATCCATACTATAACATACTCCCTCCCCATCGGAAATGTTGTCCCTAACATTTACCTGTAAACACTTCTGGAAATAAAGCTTGACACATGCTTTTCTGGGTTTCTTGCCTTCCTCAAGATTGCTAATTACTTCTCGAAGCATAGTATCAGCTAATTGCTTATCTCGCCATTGATCTGAACTTACAATAGGAGATACCACAGAAGATAAATCTAAAATAACTTGGCTTGACATGCTTACTGTAGTAACAAATCCGTCGTCTACATCGATATTTTGAAGAGCTTTTATAACATCAGCTTTAATTTCTGTTGCGTCTGTATCTGGCTTTAAAGGTAAACGACTCAGCGCATCCGCATCTACATTTCGCTTTCCCGCTCTATACCTTATATTAAAGTTGTAATCTGCTAGTGAAGCTAACCACCGGTGTCCTGTAGCATCAAGCTTCGCTGTGGTGAGCACATACGTTAAAGGGTTATTATCTGTGTAAACTGTAAAATTGCTGCTGTACAAATACTGGTGAAACTTTTCTGTAATTGCCCACTTGAGAGCTAGAAACTCAAGCTTGTGCGCAGGATAATTTCTTTCTGACTTTGATAATGACCGACTGGCATACGCTACAACTCGCTCTTTACCTTCTTGTTCTTGATAGAGCACCGCACCAAGTCCATTGCCACTTGCATCCGAATGAATAATGAATGGTTTATTGAAATCTGCATAAGCCAAAACAGGAGGACTTACCAATAATCCCTTTAATCTACTAAATGCTTCTTGTTGTCTTTCTCCCCATTTCCACTCTTTACTAACTGGATCACTTACCTTCCTCCCCCTCTTCTTAGTCGTTGGTCCACCAATCAGCAAATCGTTCATAGGTTTAGCTATCTTGGAGAAATCTTTAATAAATCGTCTATAATAACCTACGAACCCAAGAAAACGTCTCAGCTCATCCACGTTGGTTGGTCTTGGCCAATCTGCAACTTTCTCTGTTTTCTGCGGATCTGTCTCGACACCTTCTGATGAAACAATGTGCCCCAAATACTTTACCTTTTCATGAAAAAACTTACACTTCTTCGGTGCTAACTTTAAACCATGAGTCTTCAACTTGTCAAATACCTTTGACATTCTATCCAGATGTTCTTCATATGTGCTGCTATAAATAATTAAATCATCTATGAAAATGGCGCATACTGACAAATTCAAATCTCCTAGACAATCCTCCATAAGACGTTGGTAAGATGCCGCGGAATTGGATAAGCCAAACGGAAGTCTGTTGAACTCATAAAACCCTAACGGACCTACCGTGAAAGCTGTTTTATGCTTATCTTCTTCCTTAATGCCAACCTGATGGTACCCACTCTTCATGTCTAACACAGAAAAATATTTCGCTCCTGCAAGATTATCCAGCATCTCCTCTATTCTAGGCAACGCATAAGCATCTTTTATAGTGCGCTTATTCAGCATACGATAATCAACACACATTCTAATTGAATTGTCTTTCTTACGAACTAATACAATTGGTGATGAGTACGGACTGTGGCTTCTCCTAATAACGTCTGCTTCTAATAACTCCTGAAGATGACTCTTAACCTCATCATACATAGCTGGTGGAATACGGCGATATGGCTGTTTAAACGGAATATTATCTAACAAGTTAATCTCATGCTCCACTAGATTAACAAATCCAATATCAGCACTATGTTTGGAGAACACACACTCCCAATCTGACAGAAATCCCTTAAAACTTGCTAACTGATCTGGCTTCAGTATAGATGCTGTGAAATCTATATTATCTATAAAACGCCCTTGGTCAACTGCTTCTGCAAGTGTTGCTGTTTTCTGAACCAAACTTTCTTTAACCGCCTCGACCGGATGTAACTCGCAAAGAATTGCTTGAGGGAATATCCTAACCGGTGATAATGACAAGTTCGACAGACGAATTATGACATCTCTAGGTCCTTCCGTATCATAATCTAACACTGTTGGGGTAACCTCCACATGGCTAGGTAACTTGGAACAGTCTGATCTTTCAGATCTGTTTTGACAACACACACGGATAACATCGTACTTAATTTTGTTGTTGAACTGAAAGTTGATTATCTATCAATCATGGCTCAACCACCTCCACCATACACCGTAATAAGAAAACCAAACCCTGACATCCCGGTATATCAAGTTACATCAGAGGAAGGATCCAAGAAAAACAGAACGTTACATCGCAACCATTTGCTTCCAATAGGTTCCATTCCAGTTTTTACAGCAAGCGATTCCAAAGGAAAAGGTAAACGTTCTATTTCAGGTGCTGACAAGCCTATTCCTGATGATCATCGAGTAGAGGAATCCAGTAGTAGTGGTGAGGAGGACGAACCAGTATATGTTGTGGAAGGAGCAGATTTCCTGCCCCAGGTTAGCACCGCAGATATGACTGGAAGAGAAGACGATGCGGCCGAGGTTGAACAAGAAGTTCATGATGGTGAAGTAAGGCCTGCAACACCAGTTTCGAGGTCAGATTCGTCTGCTGAAGAGTCACCACAGCCAAGAAGATCTAGGCGGAATAAAGCAGCTCCTCAATGGATTCAAGGTGGGGAGTATATTATGTCTCACCAGGTAGAAGCTGTACCACCATGGAAGAAACGTGCAGAGATAGCTCAGTCGTTATTACCATCAGATTTTATGTCTCTTCCTGCAGATAGACTGAGAGTGGTCCTAGAGATGCTGCCAATTTTGTGTCAAGCTCTATTTCCAGAAGTGTTTACAGGTAAATGTTAGGGACAACATTTCCGATGGGGAGGGAGTATGTTATAGTATGGATGGTAAAAGTAAAACAGAAAATGTTTTACAATTTCTGTGTATGATAATTTTAATGTTTTTGATAATTTTAATGTTTTTTAATATAGCACCTTTAAATACCCACTTTAAACTTCAATTGTCACTTTCCTTAAGCTGTTGTTATTTTAACAACAGTGAGTGGATTCAACTGGATTTCAATTTGGTTGCTATGTCATGTGATGTATTTTTGTTGATGGATACATTGAGTTGAAAGCCATCTTTTCTGTCAAAGGTGTTATAGAGAGTTTGTGCACAAGATTAGTTATTGATGATTGATTTCTTGAAGTTTTGGAATAAGGATGTTAGCTATTTACCAGGTTGTTAGATTAATAATTTGAGCTAACAGATTATATTTAAAACCCCACTTCGGGTAAGTTAGTTTGGATTTAGAGTAGTTAATTATATTTGTACCGGTACAATGTTTGCTATTTTGCTGTAAACAGTCATTTGTTTTGTAGAACAGATTATGTCTGTACTGTGGTGATGGTGTTGGTAGATATGTGTTAATAATGTTTGTATTATTGTTTTTTTCCTTTTGTTTGTAAACCTTATATTATTATGTTGAATTGTATATTTGCAGGGTTTTCTTAATTACTTGCCTGGTTTATGCGGTAATAAAGATTTGAACTCATTCTGGATTGTTTATTTTGACGACCCCAGATCCCCCTCTACAACAGTTTGAACCTTACAATTCACTCTGAAGTTATTAATGTGCCAGGGAAATGATTATATTTTCTTAAAGATAATAAATTGTTCTTTTAAATGGTATGTGTTAATATACTTTGAATTTGATTTTTCATATTGCATTTTGGGGATCACGGTGGCTAAGTGGATAAGGCGCTGGTTCGCTAGCCTGGAGGTTGAGTGTTCGATCCCTGCATTGGCCGAGAAAGTTCATCTCGATTTTCCGGCGTGATTTCCCCTTGTCAGTGATGCAGAAGGAGGGCCTGACAAGGACAGCTGCCTAGTCGTTCGGATGGGACGAAAAACCGAGGTCCCGTGTACAAATTGGAGTGCACGTAAAAGATCCCTTGGCAGTTGGAATTCGATATAAGAGTAGGCCGTAGCGCCGCTGCCCGGGCAAAATTTCCCTCATTGCACACTGTGGCGTATGCCCGTCTTCAATTAGCCCAGGTACGGTGCTTAAGCGTAGGACGTTAAACCCCATTTCATTCATATTGCATTTCACTGCGACAAGACAGCATCCTATATCAATATGACCTCGATGTCTGCTACCCCACCCCTCTTATACCTTAAAATTCACCCTGAAGATATTAATGTGCCAGGAAAATGTTTATATTTTATGAATGATAATACATTTGTCTTTTAAATGGTATATGATATTATACTTGGAATTTGATTTTTCATATAGCATTTTGTTACCGCAAATGACAGTTTCCCGTATAAATACCGTCGCAAGGTCTCCTACTCCACCCCTCTTATATCTTAAAACTCACCATGAAGATATTAATGTGCCAGGAAAATGTTTATATTTTATGAAACATAATATATTTCTCTTTTAAATGGTATATGATATTATACTTGGAATTTGATTTTTCATATAGCAATTCGTTACCGCAAATGACAGCATCCCGTATAAATAACGTCTAAAGGTATGCTACCCCACCCCTCGTATACCTTGAAGTTCACCCTGTAGATATTAATGTGCCAAGAAAAAGATTATATTTTCTGAAAGATAATTCATTCCTTTATTAAATGGTTTGTGACAATATACTTGGAATTTGATTTTTCGTACAGAATTTCGATGATGCAATTGACATCATCCTATATTAATATAGCCTCAATGTCGGCCACCCCCACCCCTCTTATACCTTACTATTTGAAGATACCAATGTGCCAGAAAAAAGGTTATATTTTATTAACGATAGTAAAGTGCCCTTTTAAATAGTGTATAACATTGTATTTGGAATTTGATTTTTCATATAGCATTTCACTGTCGCAAATCACAGCATCCTGAAAAATACCGCCTCGGGTCTGTTACCCCACCTCTCTTATACCGCACAATTTACCCTGTAGATATTATTGTGCCAGGAAAATGTTTATATTTTATGAATGATAATACATTTCTCTTTTAAATGGTATATGCTATTATACTTGGAATTTGATTTTCATATAGCATTTCGTTACCGCAAATGACAGTTTCCCGTATAAATACCGTCGCAAGGTCTCCTACCCCCACCCCTCTTATACCTTAAAATTCACCCTGAAGATATTAATGTGCCAGGAAAATGTTTATATTTTATGAAAAATAATATATTTCTCTTTTAAATGGTATATGATATTATACCTGGAATTTGATTTTTGCATATAGCATTTCGTTACTGCAAATGACAGCATCCCGTATAAATAACGTCTCAAGGTATGCTGCCCCACCCCTCGTATACCTTAAAATTCACCCTGTAGATATTAATGTGCCAAGAAAAAGATTATATTTTCTGAAAGATAGTACATTCTTCTATTAAATGGTTTGTGACAATATACTTGGAATTTGATTTTTCGTACAGAATTTCGATGATGCAATTGACAGCATCCTATATTAATATAGCCTCAATGTCGGCCACCCCCACCCCTCTTATACCTTACTATTTGGAAAGAAGATACCTATGTGCCAGAAAAAAGGTTATATTTTATTAACGATAGTAAAGTGCCCTTTTTAATGGTGTATGACATTGTATTTGGAATTTGATTTTTCATATAGCATTTCACTGGCGCAAATGACAGCATCCTGTATAAATACTGCCTCCGGGTATGTTACCCCACCCCTCTTATACCACGTAATTCACCCTGTAGATATTATTGTGCCAGGAAAATGTTTATATTTTATGAATGGTAATACATTTCTCTTTTAAATGGTATATGATATTATACTTGGAATTTGATGTTTTATATAGCATTTCGTTACCGCAAATGATAGTTTCCCGTATAAATACCGTCGCAAGGTCTCCTACCCCCACCCCTCTTATACCTTAAAATTCACCATGAAGATATTAATGTGCCAGGAAAATGTTTATATTTTATGAAAAATAATATATTTCTCTTTTAAATGGTATATGAAATTATACTTGGAATTTGATTTTTCATATAGCATTTCGTTACCGCAAATGACAGCATCCCGTATGAATAACGTCTCAAGGTATGCTGCCCCACCCCTCTGATACCTTAAATTTCACCCTGAAGATATAAATGTGCCAGGTAAATGTTTATATTTTATGAAAAATAATATATTTCTCTTTTAAATGGTATATGATATTATACTTGGAATTTGATTTTTCATATAGCATTTCGTTACCGCAAATCACAGCATCCCATATAAATACCGTCTCAAGATATGCTGCCCCACCCCTCGTATACGTTAAAATTCACCCTGTAGATATTAATGTGCCAAGAAAAAGATTATATTTTCTGAAAGATAATATATTTCTCTATTAAATGGTCTGTGACAATATACTTGGAATTTGAATTTTCGTAAAGAATTTCGCTGATGCAATTGACAGCATCCTATATTAATATAGCCTCAATGTCGGCCACCCCCACCCCTCTCATACAGGGCCGGATTATCCATGGGGCACCATTACCATTTATTACCAGGGCCGGTTAAACATTTATAAACATTTTCCTGGCACATTAATATCTTCAGGGTGAATTTTAAGGTATCAGAGGGGTGGGGGTAGGAGACCTTGCGACGGTATTTATACGGGAAACTGTCATTTGAGGTAACGAAATGCTATATGAAAATCAAATTCCAAGTATAATATCATATACTATTTAAAAGAGAAATGTATTATCATTCATAAGATATAAATATTTTCCTGGCACAATAATATCTACAGGATAAATTGTGCGGTATAAGAGAGGTGGGGTAACAGACCCGAGGCGGTATTTTTCAGGATGCTGTGATTTGCGACAGTGAAATGCTATATGAAAAATCAAATTCCAAATACAATGTTATACACGATTTAAAAGGGCACTTTACTATCGTTAATAAAATATAAACATTTTTCTGGCACATTGGTATCTTCTTTCCAAATAGTAAGGTATAAGAGGGGTGGGGGTGGCCGACATTGAGGCTATATTAATATAGGATGCTGTCAATTGCATCATCGAAATTCTGTACGAAAAATCAAATTCCAAGTTTATTGTCACAAACCATTTAATAGAGGAATGAATTATCTTTCAGAAAATATAATCTTTTTCTTGGCACATTAATATCTACAGGGTGAACTTCAAGGTATACGAGGGGTGGGGTAGCATACCTTGAGACGTTATTTATAGGGGAATTGATATATGAAAAATCAAATTCCAAGTATAATATCATATACCATTTAAAAGAGAAATATATTATGTTTCATAAAATATACACATTTTCCTGGCACATTAATATCTTCATGGTGAGTTTTAAGGTATAAGAGGGGTGGGGGTAGGAGACCTTGCGATGGTATTTATACGGAAAACTGTCATTTGCGGTAACAAAATGCTATATGAAAAATCAAATTCCAAGTTTAATATCATATACCATTTAAAAGAAAAATGTATTATCCTTCATAAAATATAAACATTTTCCTGGCACATTAATATCTTCAGGGTGAATTTTAAGGTATAAGAGGGGTGGGGTAGCAGACGTCTTAAGACGGTATTTATACGGGATGCTGTCAATTTCATCAGCGAAATTCTGTACGACAAATCAAATTCCAAGTATAATATTATATACCATTTAAAAGAGAAATATATTATGTTTCATAAAATATACACATTTTCCTGGCACATTAATATCTTCATGGTGAATTGTAAGGTATAAGAGGGGTGGGGGTAGGAGACCTTGCGACAGTATTTATACGGGAAACTGTCATTTGCGGTAACAAAATGCTATATGAAAAATCAAATTCCAAGTATAATATCATACACCATTTGAAAGAGAAATGTATTATCATTCATAAAATATAAACATTTTCCTGGCACATTAATATCTTCAGGGTGAATTTTAAGGTATAAGAGGGGTGGGATAGCAGACATCGAGGTCATATTGATTTAGGATGCTGTCTTGTCGCAGTGAAATGCAATATGAAAAATCAAATTCAAAGTATATTAACACATACCATTTAAAAGAACAATTTATTATCTTTAAGAAAATATAATCATTTCCCTGGCACATTAATAACTTCAGGGTGAATTGTAAGGTTCAAACTACTATTAATATTGTATTTCGTTTCGTTTCTTTGTGTTATATTCTGTGTTTTTTACTATAAATCAGTATCGACGGCGACCAGTGGACAGAATTGATCACGTGATTATAGCAGATCAACCCATTGTGCTAAGAGGTGAATATTCTGAACTAGATTTTTTCATGTCCGCTAGATATTGGTAACTCCTAGCGGACATTGTATGTCTGTTAGACCGTGTCTGTTAATTATTGGTTGGGGTGCTTGGTGCAGGGGCTCTTCTTGATGACGAATGGTAAATTTTACCTGCGTCTTATTTTTATAATATGTTTTTTATACACCCGGTCCACAGTTTCATGTGGATGTATTATGCTCCTGTCCACCAGTCTTTCTGTCTGTCCGTCCATCCACAATTTGTTTGTGGACACTCTCCAGGTCACAATTTTTATCCGATTTTGACGAAACTTAAAATATAGGCCTATCTCCCAAGATCTCGGTTCCTTAAAGGTAGGCCTTTTGGCAATATTGGCATGTATCGATCCATAACTTTATAGATTATGGCCCCTGATGGTAAGAAAAATCACGTTTTTGGCTTGTGGACAACTTGAAATGCATGTCTATAACCCAAAAATCTAGGTTCCGTTCGATATACATGGTATACGCGCATATCATATCTTAACTTCCAGAATTATGCCCCCTGGTTGTCTGAAAAATCATGTTTTTAGCTTGTGGTCTCTCTAGAGGTGGTCACAATTATTATCTGATTCAAAAAAAAAGTTTGAATGTTTGTGAAAATCGGACCAAAACTGCCGGACAACATGGTAGCCCCTCGTACACAAACAGTGTAAACATCTGATATATCAAGGTAGTGTATCCTCTAGAGGTCTCAATTTTGATCCAATTTTGATGAAACTTGAAATAAATGTTTATAACCCAAAGATCTTGGTTCCTTTCGATATTCGCTCTTAACGGATCTATCTTCCTGAATTATGGCCTTTGATTGTACAAAAAATCGTGTTTTTAGCTTGTGGTCCCGCTACTTATCCGATTTAAAAAAACATATGAATATAGGGCCTATCACCGTTACACCAGAATGATGGTTGAATTCTAATTTCGTGAAAATCGAACTAAAACTGCCTGACAAAATGACCGCCCCTTGTTCAAAAATAGTGTAAACATATCTGGTATAACAAGGTCTTGGTGGACCGTCTAGAGGTCACAATTTTGATCCGATTTTTATTAAACTTAAAATAAATGTTCATTTCCCAAAGATCTTGGTTCCTTTCTATATTTGCGCATAATGCATTGTAACTTCCTTAATTATGCCCCTTATTGTACGAAAAATTGCGTTACACACTAAGATGTTGGTTCCTTTTGATTTAATCTTGCATCCGAACATAACTTCCTGGATTATGGCAGCTGTTGTTTGAAAAATCACATGGATTTGGATGTTAAACCCCATCTCTCTCTCTCTCTCTCTCTCTCTTTCTCACTCTCTTTCTCTCTCTCTCTCTCTCTCTCTCTCTCTCTCTACTGTGTCTGAAACATTATTATATATTTTATAGGCCCACATGAAATATGTGGTCGCCCCCGTCTGTCTGTCCGTCCATCCACAATTGTTTGTGGACCCTCTACAAGTCACAATTCTTATCCGATTTTGACGAAACTTAAAATATAGGTTTATCCCCAAAAGATGTCGACTGCTTTTGTTATTGGCATGTATCGGATCAAAACTTCATGGATTATGGCCCCTGATTGGACGAAAAATCATGTTTTTAGCTTGTGGACTCTATATATTATAAAGGTCACAATTTTGAACCGATTTTGATGAAACTTGACATGTATGTTTATACCCTAAAGTTCTTGGTTCTTTTCGATATTTGGGCCTATCAGAAAGTAATTACCTGAATTATGGCCCCCGATTTTCCGAAAAATCACCTATTTTAGCATTTGGTACCTCTGAAGGTGACAATTATTATCTGATTTTAAAACCGTTTGATTGTATCACCGCTACACCCTAAGGAAGGTTGAATTTGAATTTCGGGAAAATCGTACCACATTGCTATACAAAATGGATGCCTTTTGTACGTGAATACTGTTAAAAAATGGTATATCTAGGTTGTGGACCCTGTAGAGGTCACAATTTTAATTCGATTTTGATGAAACTTGAAATGCAAGGTTATAACCCAAAGATTTTGGTTCCTTTCGATATTTGCACATATCGGATCGTAAGTTCCTGAATTATGGCCCCTGATTATACGCAAAATAGCCTAGGTTTTGCTTGTGGTACCTCTGGAGGTGACAATTATTATCTGATTTAAAAAATCGTTTGATTATATCACCTTTACACTCTAAGAAAGATTGAGTTCGAATTTCGGGAAAATCAGACCAAAATTGCCATACAAAATGGCCACCGTTTGTAAGTGAATACTGTTAAAAAAATGGTATATCAAGGTTGTAGAGCCTTTAAAGTTCACAATTTTAATTTGATTTTGATGAAACTTTAAATGCATGGTTATAACCCAAAGATCTTGGTTCCTTTCCATATTTGCGCATATAGGATCGTAACTTCCTTAATTATGGCCTCTGATTATACGCAAAATCGCCTTTGTTTAGCATGTGGTCCCCCTGGAGGTCACAATTATTATCCGATTTACAAAAACCGTTTGATTATATCACTGTTACACCATAAGGAAGGTTGGTTGAGTTCGAATTTCGGGAAAATCGGACCAAAATTGCCATACAAAAAAGGGCAGCCGTTTGTACCCGAATACTATTAAAAAATGATATATCAAGTTTGTTGACCCTGTAGAGGTCACAATTTTAATTCGATTTTGATGAAACTTAAAATGCATGGTAATAACTCAAAGATCTTGGTTCCTTTCAATATTTGCGCATATCGGATTGTAACTTCCTGAATTATGGCCCCTGATTGTCCGAAAAATCGCCTTTGTTTAGCATGTGGTCCCCTTGGAGGTCACTATTAATATCCGATTTACAAAAAACGTTTGATTATATCACTGTTACACCATAAGGAAGGTTGAGTTCGAATTTCGGGAAAATCGGACCAAAATTGCCATACAAAAAAGGGCAGCCGTTTGTACCCGAATACTATTAAAAAATGGTATATCAAGTTTGTGGACCCTGTAGAGGTCACAATTTTAATTCGATTTTGATGAAACTTAAAATGCATGGTAATAACTCAAAGATCTTGGTTCCTTTCAATATTTGCGCATATCGGATTGTAACTTCTGAATTATGGCCCCTGATTGTCCGAAAAATCGCCTAGGTTCAGTTTGTGGTCCCTTTGGAGGTCACAATTATTATCCAATTTAAAAAATCGTTTGATTATATTACCGTTACACTGCAATGAAGGCCGAGTTGGTTTTTCGAGAAAATCGCACCAAAATGGCCACCACGCGAATACTGTTAAAAAATGGTATGTCAAGGTTGTGGACATTTTAGAGGTCACAATTTTAATTTGATTTTGATCAAACTTGAATTGCATGGTTATAAGCCAAAGATCTCGGTTCCTTTCGTTATTTGCACATATCGGATCATCTCTTCCTGAATTATTGCCCCTGATTGTCAAAAAAATCCCCTATGGTCCCTTTGGAGGTCATGATTATTATCCGATTTAAAAACGTTTGACTCTATCACCGTTGCACCCTACAGAGGGCTGAGTTCAAATTTCTTGAAAATCGGACCATAATTGCCAGACAAAATGGCCGCCGTTTGTACACAAATAGTGTAAAAATATGGTATATCAAGGTTGTGGACCCAGATAGGTCACAATTTTAATTCGATTTTGATGAAACTTGAAATGCATGTTTAAAACCTTAAAATCTAGATTCTTTTTCGATATTTGCGCATATCAAATTGTAACTTAATGAATTATGGCCTTTGATTGTAGGAAAAATCACTTTCGGTATTGCTTGTTCTCTATCTATCTCTCGAAAATGTGGGCGTATCCTGCCTGGCAGTGGCAGTGCCAGCTTACTATCTTTTATTAAAGCCAAAATTTCTTGCAATCTATAAAAAAAAAACATGGTTGAAAACATTCTTCACATGCAGCGTATTAGTGACAGTGTGCCACTGTAATTCAACAGTTACATGTATTGTGCTGATTCTAAGAGTGATACCCCTCAAATACTCTATATTCATCATGTTTATATTCATCACCCTTACATCCATGGCTAGCTTGTTTTGATGACGTCATCCCTTTTTTCGAACTTTACTGCACAGCATTTATTCTTTTTATTTTTTGCCCCTCCCAACCTAATATTTCATTACACAAAGTACAAAAGTACATTATAGTCTTTACATGTGCATGTTGCCATGTGCTTTATTACCATGTGCTTTATTACAAAACTTTGTAGATGGCCTATTATATTTAGAATTTGTTCAATGCTTCAGATCCAACAAGATATAGTACGGAATAAAATAATCTATTGTATAGTGGATGATAAATTAAAGAATGGAGGGAGAGAGAAGATCAAGAAATGGAGTTGGAGAGTCTGAAGATTGGTCTAGACATCCTGTTAGTATTACGCTTTTTACTTTCTCGACAATATTTCATCGTTTCTCTTGGTTTTGTCAGGCTGCCCTAATTGACCTGTATGAAACTGTTTTATTTTATGAGAATATCTAAGATATCACCATGCATGGAAGCAGAAGTTAAACTGTTTCTAGTATGCTATAGTAGGTGTAACTATCAATGATTATTTTGCAAGGGAAACAATTTACATGGTAGCTGATTGTCATTAGATTTTTCAATTAAGTCATAAATAAACTTACAAGAAGGATACCAGGCTTCAGCCACTTCATTAGGTGCCAAATTTTGCCTGGGGGCCTAAAGTCAAGGGATCATACTGCCATAACTCTGGAAGTGGTAGTCCATTGCCATCAGGCCTATGTTACTTCTCAGTACGAGCTACCCCTTTACAGCCCTAGTGTAGCCCTCAACCCTGGACACACAGTTGACAGTCACAATATTACATGTAGTACAGATTATGAATGGATTCCACACAAATAACACTATTTGTGCTGTATGGAAGTCAAATGGTCTATTTTTTGGCTTGATTTTATCATAAAATAAATAGTTCATATTAATTTTCTTTTTATCAGTATTGAAAATATGTGTAACACTCAAAATAACTAATAAACTTATTTATGTGGTAGATTCTATGGTAAAATCTACATGTATATATTGCCCAGCACTAAACGGTTACAGAATTCTGATGATTATATTTTGATTATTAAATTTTATGAAGGTGATCATAATTAGTACAGTGTTCATTATCTTTTTATACGCCCACATTTTCATGTGGACGTATTATGTCGTCACCCCTGTCCGTCCGTCCGTCCGTCCGTCCACAATTGTTTGTGGACTCTCTACAGGTCACAATTCTTGTCGGATTTTAACGAAACTTGAAATATAGGTTTATCCCCAAAAGATATCGGCTGCTTTCGATATTGGCATGTATCGGATCAAAACTTCATGGATTATGGCCCCTGATTGTACAAAAAATCACGTTTTTAGCTTGTGGACCCTATAGAGGTCACAATTTTGAACCGATTTTGATGAAACTTGACATGCATGTTTATAACCCAAAGATCTTGGTTCCTTTTGATATTTGCGCCTATCGAAACGTAATTTCCTGAATTATGGCCCCTGATTGTCCGAAAAATCACCTATTTTAGCTTGTGGTACCTCTGGAGGTCAAAATTATTATCCGATTTGTAAAACCGTTCGATTATATCACCGTTACACCCTAAGGATTGTTGAGTTCAAATTTCGGAAAAATCGGATCAAAATTACCATTCAAAATGGCCGCCGTTCGTACGCGAATACTGTTAAAAAATGGTATATCAAGGTTGTGGACCCTGTAGAGATCACAATTTTAATTCGATTTTGATGAAACTTAAAATGCATGGTTATAACCCAAAGATCTTGGTTCCTTTGGATATTTGCGCATTTCGGATTGTAACTTCCTGAATTATGGCCCCTGATTATACGCAAAATCACCTTGGTTTAGCTTGTGGTCCCTCTGGAGGTAACAATAATTATCCGATTTAAAAAAATCGTTCGATTATATCACCGTTACACCCTAAGGAAGTTTGAGTTCGAATTTCGGAAATATTGGACTAAAATTGCCATACAAAATGGCCGCCATTCGTACGCGAATACGGTTAAAAAATGGTATATCAAGTTTGTGGACCCTGTAGAGGTCACAATTTTAATTCTATTTTAATGAAACTTGAAATGCATGGTAATAACCCAAAGATCTTGGTTCCTTTCGATATTTGCGCCTATCGAAACGTAATTTCCTGAATTATGGCCCCTGATTGTCCGAAAAATCACCTATTTTAGCTCGTGGTACCTCTGGAGGTCAAAATTATTATCCGATTTGTAAAACCGTTCGATTATGTCACCGTTACACCCTAAGGAAGGTTGAGTTCAAATTTTGGAAAAATCGAACAAAATTACCATTCAAAATGGACGCAGTTCGTACGCGAATACTGTTAAAAAATGGTATATCAAGGTTGTGGACCCTGTAGAGATCACAATTTTAATTCGATTTTGATGAAACTTGAAATGCATGGTTATAACCCAAAGATCTTGGTTCCTTTGGATATTTGCGCATTTCGGATTGTAACTTCCTGAATTATGGCCCCTGATTATACGCAAAATCACCTTGGTTTAGCTTGTGGTCCCTCTGGAGGTAACAATAATTATCCGATTTAAAAAAATCGTTCGATTATATCACCGTTACACCCTAAGGAAGTTTAATTTTGAATTTCGGAAATATTGGACTAAAATTGCCATACAAAATGGCCGCCATTCGTACGCGAATACGGTTAAAAAATGGTATATCAAGTTTGTGGACCCTGTAGAGGTCACAATTTTAATTCTATTTTAATGAAACTTGAAATGCATGGTAATAACCCAAAGATCTTGGTTCCTTTCGATATTTGCGCCTATCGAAACGTAATTTCCTGAATTATGGCCCCTGATTGTCCGAAAAATCACCTATTTTAGCTCGTGGTACCTCTGGAGGTCAAAATTATTATCCGATTTGTAAAACCGTTCGATTATGTCACCGTTACACCCTAAGGAAGGTTGAGTTCAAATTTTGGAAAAATCGAACAAAATTACCATTCAAAATGGACGCAGTTCGTACGCGAATACTGTTAAAAAATGGTATATCAAGGTTGTGGACCCTGTAGAGATCACAATTTTAATTCGATTTTGATGAAACTTGAAATGCATGGTTATAACCCAAAGATCTTGGTTCCTTTCGATATTTGCGCATTTCGGATCGTAACTTCCTGAATTATGGCCCCTGATTATACGCAAAATCACCTTGGTTTAGCTTGTGGTCCCTCTATAGGTAACAATAATTATCCGATTTAAAAAATCGTTTGATTATATCACCATTACACCCTAAGAAAGGTTGAGTTCGAATTTTGGAAAAATTGGACCAAAATTGCCATACAAAATGGCCGCCATTCGTACGCGAATACTGTTAAAAAATGGTATATGGAGGTTGTGGACTGTGTAGAGGTCACAATTTTAATTCGATTTTAATGAAACTTGAAATGCATGGTTATAACCCAAAGATCTTGGTTCCTTTCGATATTTGCGCATAACGGATCGTAACTTCCTGAATTATGGCCCCTGATTATACGCAAAAATCGTCTTTGTTTGTCTTGTGGTCCCTCTGGAGGTCACAATTATTATCCGATTTAAAAAATCGTTTGATTATATCACCTTTACACCCTAAGGAAGGTTGAATTTGAATTTCGGAAAAATTTGGAACAAAATTGCCATACAAAATGGCCGCCGCGAATACTGTTATAAAATGGTATATCAAGGTTGTGGACCCAGTATAGGTCACAGTTTTGAAACGATTTTGATGAAAGTTTAAATGAATGTTTATAACCCAAAGATCTTGGCTCCTTTCAATATTTGCGCACATCGGATCATAACTTCCTGAAGTATGGCCCTTATTTTACGAAAAAATCACCATATTTAGCTTGCGGTCCCTCTTGCGATCACAATTAATATCCGATTTAAAAAACATTTGATTATATCATCGTTACATTGTAATGAAGGTTGAGTTTGAATTTTGTGAAATCGGACCACAACTGCCGGACAAAATGGCCGCCACTTGTATGCGAATATTGTGTAAAAATATGGTTTATCAAGGTTGTGAACCCTGTAGAGGTCATAATTTTAATCCGATTTTGAAGTACCTTGAAATGCATGTTCATAACCCATTCAAAGATCTTGGTTCCATTCGATATATGCGCATATCGATTTATAACTTCATGAGTTATTGTCCTTGATTGTAGGAAAAATCACTTTCTTTTTAGCTTGTTCTCTATCCAACTCTTGTATGTGGGCGTATCCTGCCTGGATAGCCGCTGGTTTAAAACTTGTTGTAATTTAAAACTTGCATAGCAGGATTTTGAAATAAAGATATTGCACATGTAACAACATGTATGTGTTAAAGAAGCTTGTCAACCAATACAGAAAGCTTATTATTGATTTTAATTGTCAAATACATGTATATTGGTTCGTTGTCATAGTCGACAATAATAGATGGATGTGTATATACAGTGGTAGATCTATTTGTATTAACACTTGCATGTATATATACAGCTGATTTAATATTTAAAGTGGTAGTTAAACAGCTCTAGGTAGAGTGGTTCAGACTCAAAATGTTTTATAACATACACTATTTCGGGATTATTTTAATATTATATATGATAAGATTTACCATAAAAACTTGATTTATAAACAATAGAAGTCTGGCCACCCTTGATTTTTGAGGATATATAACCATTTGGAAATATGTTCTGAATGGCTCAAAATTTACCCGGTTTCCATTATCAAGGGAGTTCACTCTTAGTGAAAATAAGAATTATGTCCCTTGGTTGTGCTTAAAAAAATGCTCCTAGCCATACGCACGTCCCTGAATCAAACTATCTTTCTTTATTGGATTTGACAGCTGCACGCATTAAATAAACACGAAAGTCAAAGCGCGTAATGAGTGTAATCTAATTTGAATGCTTCAAATACAATGGTAGACTTCACTCGAAATGAAAAACAAGCACCTGTGATGCTTTCCACATAGCAAAATGACATACATGTAATACATGTAGATCTGGTACAGTATCCAAGTGAAGACACCCTGACAGAATTTACTATGACATATATAGTGTTAAAAAGATACATTTTTTTATATGTTTGATATTATTCTCTTTTCTTCTTTTTTAGGGAGATGGGGCACCAGTTCCTAGTGTGGTAGACAGTGAAAGAGAGGTTCTAGAAAACCATAAACCTTTTACTGTTAAAGCTGAATTTGATGTGATGCAGATATGTCTTACTGTTGTAGCCTTAATTACACGAACATGGCAACTAGGTGTTCCAAGAGCTGTTGTGTAAGTTTCATGCAAGATAGTAATTAGTTAACGAGCTAGGTTAAGGTTGTTTCTAAAATCACGTACATAATTTCTACTATGCTAAATGATTGGACAGTGGTATCTGATACTCTAAACCTTGATTTTTAAATTGCGGGTCCCCTTCCAATACGGGTGATGGATACGACAACATAACGTCAAATTTTCGAATTTATTTCGACTTTTGGGTACAACAATCAATGCTTAAGAAGATCTTTGACCCTCCCTTACTCCCTTAAGATCACCCCCTTTATCCCCCTAAGAGACTAGAAAATTTGACTTCTGCGTACAACATTAATTTTTTCGGTAAAAGTTTCATTATTGATTCACTAGAACATAACACTTACTTAAGAACACAAAATCCCCTTCAATTCTGGACAAAAAGGAAGAACTATGGTGAAATGAACAAATAGATGCATTATGTAAATTATTAAATAGACTTTTTTTCACATGACAAGCCCATAAATTCTAGTCGCTAGGACATCGGATGGTCCTGATTTTGAATGATTGAAACATGATTGCCATTTAATGATTTAATTTAATAACAGATGATCAAGACTTGGTTTATCATCATAACAATGGAATCAATAAAAATTGAGATTACACTTTCCAACATTCATAACAACACTCAGAATAAAGTAAATTGACTAAACTTTTCCATACATTCTTTTTTCATTATCTTTTTTAAACTTACCATACATTCGTTTTTCATTATCTTTTCTTAAACTTTATAGCGAAAAATGTCAGTTTTTTATTAAAATCTTACAAAATGCTTCTTTAATTACATTAAAATAGTATATATTTTTGACTTAGGTAGATATGTGAATGTGAACAATCTGACTGGTTGTAAAATAAGGATATCGGTATCTGCAATAATCACTGCACATGGATTGTAATAATTGTATTCTTTCCCTAGGTTTGATGAATTGCACTTTGCCAAATTTGTGTCTTTGTACCTGAGGAAAGTCTTCTTCTTTGATGTTCATCCACCTTTTGGTAAAATGATTCTGGCTGCATCAGGTATAGTTGTAATATCTTTTACCATGGAAATGTACTCTCACAATTGCTGTTTTTAAGGGAAATGTGCCATTTACTTTAACAGTTTTAGTTCAAAATGTTGGTAATGATCACTCAAACAGTTGATTGGGATTACATAACTGATTTTTATACGCCCACATTTTCATGTGGACGTATTATGTCGTCGCCCCTGTCCGTCCGTCCGTCCGTCCGTCCGTCCACAATTGTTTGTGGACTCTCTACAGGTCACAATTCTTGTCCGATTTTGACGAAACTTGAAATATAGGTTTATCCCCAAAAGATCTCGGCTGCTTTCGATATTGGCACGTATCGAATCAAAACTTCATGGATTATGGCCCCTGATTGTACGAAAAATCACGTTTTTAGCTTGTGGACCCTATAGAGGCCACAATTTTGAACCGAATTTGATGAAACTTGACATGCATGTTTATATCCCAAAGATCTTGGTTCCTTTCGATATTTGCACCTATCGGATCGTAATTTCCTGAATTATGGCCCCTGATTGTCCGAAAAATCACCTATTTTAGCTTGTGGTACCTCTGGAGGTCACAATTATTATCCGATTTAAAAAACCGTTCGATTATATCACCGTTACACCCTAAGGAAGGTTGAGTTCAAATTTCGGAAAAATCGGACCAAAATTACCATACAAAATGGCCGCCGTTCGTACGCGAATACTGTTAAAAAATGGTATATCCCGGTTGTGGACCCTGTAGAGATCACAATTTTAATTTGATTTTGATAAAACCTGAAATGCATGGTTATAACCCAAAGATCTTGGTTCCTTTCAATATTTGCGCATATCAGATCGTAACTTCCTGAATTATGGCCCCTAATTATACGCAAAATCGTCTTTGTTTAGCTTGTGGTCCCTCTGGAGGTTACAATAATTATCCGATTTAAAAAATCGTTTGATTATATCACCGTTACACCCTAAGCAAGGTTGAGTTCGAATTTCTGTAAAATTGGACCAAAATTGCCATACAAAATGGCCGCCATTCGTACGCGAATACTGTTAAAATATGGTATATCAAGGTTGTGGACCCTGTAGAGGTCACAATTTTAATTCGATTTTGATGAAACTTGAAATGCATGGTTATAACCCAAAGATCTTGGTTCCTTTCGATATTTGGGCATATCGGATTGTAACTTCCTGAATTATGGCCCCTGATTATACGCAAAATCGTCTTTGTTTAGCTTGTGGTCCCTCTGGAGGTCACAATTATTATCCGATTTAAAAAATCGTTTGATTATATCACCATTACACCAGAAGGAAGGTTGACTTTCCAAATTCGAAACAAAATTGCCATACAAAATGGCCGCCGCGTGTACACGATTACTGTTATAAAATGGTATATCAAGGTTGTGGACCCAGTATAGGTCACAATTTTGATTCAATTTTGATGAAACTTGAAATGCATGGTTATAACCCAAAGATCTTGGTTCCTTTCGTTATTTGCACATATCAGATCATAACTTCCTGAATTATGGCCCCTGATTGTCCGAAAAATCGCCTATGGTCCCTCTGGAGGTCACGATTATTATCTGATTTAAAAAAACGTTTGACTCTATCACCGTTACACCATATGGAAGGTTGAGTTTGAATTTCAGAGAAATCGGACCATAATTACCAGACAAAATGGCCACCGTTTGTACGCTATAGTGTTAAAATATGGTATGTCAAGGTTGTGGACCCAGTATAGGTCACAATTTTAATTCGATTTTGATGAAACTTGAAATGCATGTTTATAACCTAAAGATCTTGATTCTTTTTCGATATTTGCACATATCAAATTGTAATTTAATGAATTATAGCCTTTGATTGTTGGAAAAATAACTTTCGGTTTTGCTTGTTCTCTATCCATCTCTCGAAAATGTGGGCGTATCCTGCCTGGCAGCCGCTGGTTTATTCACTGACCTGATAAATGCAACTATTCGATATCGTTTGTAAGCAAAAGGTACAAGGTACGTATAAATGCAACACAGCAACAATCTGCTAAATCTATGACTTGCTAGAAAATGTATAATAAGAAGTTGTCACTTCGGACATGTCTGTGTTACATGTATAAACACATATTCCTGAAGCAACGGCCCGAGAAATCCCTCTCTGGCCATTGCTGGATTCGCTTCGGATTCTTGACATTTAAGTAAATGTGTCTATTCTTCTCGTTCAATCAAATCTACTACTTACGTACAGTAACATGACATTCCGTCGTTTAATCTTAGGTCTTCCTTAATATTTTGGACAAAGATTTAAGTTATTAAAAACGTTAAAAGTCTGTTCGTTACCATACCGTAGTGTTTACTTTATGTCAATACCGATAGCCTCGTTTGTCACGCAATTAGTTTTGCTGCAATATCCTGCTATGCGCTGGTTAATATAGCATAAAAAAACCGTGCAGCCACGACGTAACGTTACGTAAACACAGTTGTCCTAATTAAACGTCTTGTTTTAAAGGTAATACCTTTGTAACAAATTCAGTGATTGGTCAGTAATAGGACCACTGGCCAGTCATAATTAGTGACAATAATACCCACTCAGTCCAGCAGGGAGTAGTCAGATTAGCTCTAATCAAACGGAACACTGCGAGGAGGATGGTATAAACAGGATGTCCCAGTTTGTTTAAATGGTTGCTTAGAACTAAAATATGATACAATGCTAACATATATTATTAGAGAATATAATGTTAGTTGTTTGTCTAATGTCCTGTTTACCATAGTATATTTGATAATATTGTGTTATAGGTAGCTATGCTGGATATGAAGGAAATGTTAGTTTGGATAGAATTGGTCAAGGTATGTTATACATTGTACCTTTTAAATTAGTTGAGTCACTAGGACACATGATTCTTGAATTTAATGTTAGTATTAGCGTGAGGATTGAGGAATCCTCTGCAAACTACAATATTATGAAAGTTGAGTCCCAAAATGGTTGAGTTCCATTCAGTATTTACAAATGTATGATGAATTAAAAAATTGTCAGTATTCAGAAACCTGTAATCTTCTAATGGGCAGAGTACATTTTGAAGTAGATTAAGCTGTGGAAATTTTGATGTTTTCCTAAAAATGGAAATGACACACAGTGATATAATATAACCCTCTATAAACATGTTTCAATTAAAAATCTTTAGATGAGAAATTTTACCCGAGCATCTGCATTCAGTGCTTTAATACATATATCTAAAATTAAATCTCGATATGAAAAAAGACCTAAACTAGTTAAACAATCTTATAAATGTAGTCTTTGTTATGCGGTCTTTTGGCTTGTATTACAGATTATCCAGCCGATGTGCCTGTTGTACAGTTACGTTTAATCCCGGCAGTACTAGGTAGTTTTATCGTACCATTAGTATATGAAATAATGGTAGAACTTGGTTTATCACGCTGGTCAGCTGTAGTAGCTGCTTCATTTATACTTTTAGGTAAATATATACATGTAACAGGTAAATTTAAGTTTATTTAATTAATTACAGTAGGGTAATGTGATACTCTAGGCACTACTAACAAAAATTGGAATCAGTTATAGTACTTGTAATATCATGGCAGTGACTTGTACAACCATAGCAACGACTTGAAATTATATGGTAGATGAGATAAGCATTCTCGATTAGGAAATTTTAGCAATGATCTACCAGACTATCGGCCTCTTGATGTCACCAGGAATCATCAACTATACATTTTTCCTGGTAGAGATTATACATGTTGCATCAAGAATTATCAAGATGAAGTCTGTGATTTTCAAAAAAAATAGTTACGTAAAAAAGATTATTGGTCAAACAAATTGACTGGAAATAAAATGCTGCTGAAAAAAAATATTGCTCAAAGAAATTGATTGGTATTAAGATGATATTGTTCTTTCTTTTGTTTCAGATAATGCTTTGATTGTTCAGTCACGTTTTATGTTAATGGAGGGGATGTTGATATTTTTTCTTGCTTTATCTATCCTCAGTTTACTTAAATTTAAACATCAAAATCACAGGTAAATCTACATACTCACTACATAATTATAATTAAACATGTATATTGCAAGAGCTAAATCTGTCTATTGTAGCGTTTCCTTTAGGCCTGAAATGTCCCATTCTTAATTGGACATTAATTAACTTATCCAGACCATAATCATCTCTCGATATTATGACCAGCCTGCCTGCGACATTTATTGGATTAGGATCTGATTTTCTGCTCAATCGAGACTATGTTTTTATGCACCCACATTTTCATGTGGACCTGTTATGCCGTCCGCCCCTGTTCGTCCTTCCACAATTTGTTTGTGGACACTCTCCAGGTCACAATTTTTATCCAATTTTGCCAAAATTTAAAATATAGGTCTAACTCCCAAAAATCTTGGTCCCTTTGCGATATTGGAATGTATCGAACCGTCAATAACTTCATGGATTATTGCCCCTGATTGTACGAAAAATCACAATTTTAGCTTGTGGGCATGCTAAAGGTCACAATTTTCACCCGATTTTAATGAAACTTGAAATGCATGTTTATAAAGCAAAGATCTTTGTTCCTTTTGATATTAGCGCATATCAGATTGGAACTTCCTGATTTATGGCCCCTGACTGTGTGAAGAATCAGGTTTTTAGCTTGTGGTCCCAATAGAGATCACAATTATTATCTGATTGATACACAGAGTTGAAGGTCTTTAGACGAACAAGTAAATTGATTTTCAATAAATTTTGATAACTGAACAGCTAAATCCATGATATTAAATGTTTCCGTTGTTTCGTATACTAAACGTTAGCATTGGGCAAAAATATTTAATAACCAAACAAATTCTTATGATTTTCTGATAATTACTTAATCAGATTTTAGTGTATTATAAATGTTAATACCAGAAAAAGTAAAAATATGCGACAACTGTTGTTGACTGCTTGGGAGATTTAGCTGCTGTGGGCTTGTTTCCTTGCCTGGCAACCTATCTTTCGATTTTGATGAAACTTAACACATATCTTTACATCCCAAAGATCTCAGTCCCTTTTGATATTTGCTCATTTCAGACCATAACTCTCTGAATTATTGCCCCTAAATGTACAAAAAAAACTCCTTTGTTTTAAGCTTGTTCTCTATCCATCTCTTGAAAAATGTGGGCCTGGCAGCCACTGGTTTATAGTACCCACTTTAGTAATGATGATCTAGGCTAGGCTAAAAATTCAATTGCTAAAGTATTGGTTTAAAGTGGATCAATTTGTCTGAAATTTTCAGTAAATTCCCTTTACATTATCTTGTTTGTAATATTGAGAACTGCCAGCTCTTTATCTAATTTCCCATAATGTATCTGTAAATTTAAATATCTAAATCACAGGTAAATCAACAATCTTTACTACACACCTTAATTCAAGCAAGACAAAACAAATTCCAGTGAAATCGACAAGTTTATCTTTGAGTTAGATGAAAACTGTCTGGCCATACAAAATGAACTATTTCTATCAGATAGCATTTCTTAATTTGTTTAATATGTATTTTGTTATTCTAGAGAATTTTCTACACCTTGGTGGTTCTGGTTGGGTCTTTGTGGTATTTCATTTACATGTGCTTTAACGTAAGTTTTTAAATTCTAATTATTATTCCATATACCACTGTCAAATTGATTCAAGATGCACATACTTATTTGACAAGTGGAGGTCGGAACAGTTAAATAGGAGTTTAACTGATCATAGATTGCATGTATCACTGAGTTTATTGAGATGAAATAAATGTGGCCACATTGTTTGAGCAGTAATTTCACTGGACTTATGCTCCCGGGTTTGTATCCTGACATGGTCTGGCAACAGCTATCATGATATTTGAAATGCCTACAGGACTGAAGGAAAATGAGCCTACTCATATGTATAGGTCAAAAAACAAGGTTCACCCATGCAGGCCTACAATTTAAGATCCCTTAACATGGTTGAAGAGTTGATGAAAATGCTGTTGTATTGTCATTATTGAGCATTGCACAAAATTAACCACGTGTAAGTCTCAAAATTTCTAACATACTGTAGAAAACCTAATGACAGGGAATACAATATAGAGCAAGACTGATGGCTTCTTTATTAGAAGGTTTGATCTTGGTTCAACTCCATTAAAATTCCACAAGGAACTTTCATAAAAATATAAATTTATGACAAACATCTGTGTACGGACGGTCCCTGAAGTATCAATTTGCAATGAATGCAAACTTGAATTTAATTTTACAAAAATATTTTATAATATTTCTTCTTACAGTATAAAGTATGTTGGTTTCCTTGTGGCATTCTTAGTATTATTTTTTCATACAAGAGATTATTGGAAGATGTTAGCTGATTCATCAAGATCTGATGTAAGTAAACATTTGATATACTTCCACAGATTGAGTCATATTTAGTTGGTTTATTCTATAAGAAGTAGAAGACAAACTTGACATGATTGCTTTATTGTTCCCAACTTTTCAAAGAAATCAATGGAATATTGAAATAGATTTGTCCATCTGTCTATCACTGCTTCTACTTGGTGGAAGATATTCATTAGTCAAGTTTTCTTGAGACTTAGTAACACAATTACTTTGATTCTATTTGATTGAGACGGATTGTAGAGTTTCATTACATCAATATACTCAACCACTACAAGGTGGAGAACATAAGCCTTCTTATTTCAGGATAATTTTTATTTGTCTTTCAAAATTTCAATCTTGGGTTGATTTGATGTGTTATGTCGATGATTCGATGGTATGAATTCTACACTATTAAATTTACTGCAGCAGAAGTTGGTTTATTTACTAAGTTACATTTTTGAATTGAGCTGTCAACTATTGAATATAGAATTGGTTCTATAAAGCCAGTGTTGATATATAACATATTTTGTGTTCTACTGTCGACAGCAGTAAGCTATAAACTAAAAAAAATAAAGTGGTAAACAAGCTGATTTCCATTTAATCTTTTGATTCTTCAATTTAATCATATCCAGCTTGTCACATCACTAATTAGAAATAACAAATCCATGTAAACCACATTCAATATTTTATTTTGACCTAAATGGAAGAGTTTTAACTCCTATAAATTATATGGATTATTATAATTATATAAATATTATGCTATTTTTTTTAGATCTGTTTAATAAAACATGTGATAAGCCGTACAGTGATGTTGATAGTATTACCTATAGTATTATATATATCTATATTCTATATACATCTAACACATCTATCTAAAGCTGGGCCACATGATAATATCATGACTAGTGCCTTTCAAGCAAGTCTTGAGGTAAGTTTAAATTGTAACTCTACTTTAATCTTATTTAACATGTAATCATACAAATTTTGATGAGCTCTGTTTTGTCATCTGGTAATTTTGTTGTTGTATAATTGATGTTAAATGTTTTAGAAGTAGGTCCTGATAATCGTGTCCTAAATATTTAGTAAAACTTTACAATCATCTGACAGGCAGTAACTGTGAGTCTTTAAATTCAAATGTTGTACTAGCTAGAAGATTGTCAACAATATATTATGGTAACAGATATTCTATTTTTGATATTTTAAATTAGGTCGCTTGGAACCACAAATCTCTCTTTGTCCACACGTATCTTGAAATTTGGATATTCCCTCGTTTCTAAAATAATAAAGAGGACAAAATTCTATGGAATTTGATTACTGCTTAATACTGAGAGACTCTTCGACTTGGCTCCTCTGTTATAAAACATAGGTTGCCAAGCACCAAAACTGTTTGCATACAGAATGTATGGTGGTTTTATTATTTCAGGGTGGATTGGCAGCATTAACTAAAGGACAGCCATTGAATATAGCATATGGTTCACAGATAACTCTGAGGCATACGTATGATGCGGTTCCTGGTAAACCATGCTGGCTTCATTCACATCCTCCAGTCTATCCTATACGATACCCTGATAATCGTGGCAGTAGTCACCAACAGCAAGTTACTTGTTATGTATTTAAAGACGTCAATAATTGGTGGATTGTTAAAGATCCAAGCAGGTATATATTACAGAAGTTTTACAAGGCATTTTGAGAAAGTGTATGCACATACTGTGTTTTGCATAACATCTGTGGGAAGTTGCGGTGTAAATGTAAGCATCTGAGTTATAAACAGGTTTATCCAGCCACATTGTGAATGCTAGTTTAGAAGCATGTTTGTGTATTAGCTCTTAAGACTGGAATAAAAGGTTCTGACACAGAATTAATCACTGAAATATATCTGGGAGTCTCCTATATTCTTCGCAAACAAGAAAGTATTATGATAAATAGGACTATCATATATTTTATTGACTGTATAACATCCCAAGGACAGCAGGCAAATTAATCTACACAGTTGATCATTTTACAAGAATGAGCTCATTACCAATACTAATTTCTGTACCAGTAGATGTTATATTTTATAGAGATGTATATATGGAAGCAGCAGATGTCAAGTATGTGTTTTTATTTTCAGTGAAAGTTTGGTTGTAGAAGAACCACCACGTCCAGTAAAACATGGTGATATTGTACAACTAGTACATGGTATTACTAGTAGAGCTTTAAACAGGTGTGAGATTAACAAACAATTATAATTATTATTAGGCCATATATAAAAAACATACAGCTGCATCACTTAAAAAGTGCCCCATCACCTTACTTTATTTAAAAGATAAAACATCATTTATATTTCCTAGCGTTAATGGGAGCTAACTCTTAAAATCTATTGATGGAATTATTAAGTTTTAACTAAGCTAACTTATAAATCAGAAATGGCTCTGGACAATCAGAAATTGCCTAATTGTTATCAGTAAATGGCGACAAAAATTTTCATACATCCCCATTTTTATGTGGACGTATATTGTAGTCGCCCCTGTCTGTCTACAATTTGTTTGTGGACACTCTACAGGTCACAATTCTTATCCAATTTTGACGAAACTTGAAATATCAGTTTATCTCCAAAAGATCTTGGTTCCTTTCGATATTGGCATCTATCAGATCGAAACTTTATGAACTATGTCCCCTGATTGTCTGGAAACCTATGTTAATATCAAGGAATAATATTTAAGTATCCCATTTGGTCAAACTTTCGCCATATTAGCTTCACGATGGCCACCACATATAAGACATTAATCTGTATCTCAAAAACTAAAAATTAATGAGTCTCTGATACTTCCATTATGCTTTGCTCAGAAAGAGAAGGATTCTAGTGTAAATTACTCCTTAGCGGCTCTACTATTAATTTGCCAGCAGGGTCATACAAGTTGATAAATATCTAAAGTTTACTGACCACTCATCTGTATGGTATATACTTTTAGTCATGATGTAGCAGCACCAGTAACACCACAGAATCAAGAAGTTACTTGTTATATAGATTATAATGTTTCTATGCCAGCTCAAAACTTATGGCGAGTGGTAAGTTCTCTTCTTTTGAAAATTTAAGTAGAATTTTGAAATTACATGTATATTTAATTTGGGGCTTTTTTAGATTAAAGTCATGTTTTGTGTCGCTGAACTCACTATAATGTGTAAGTTTGAGACAATAGATGAAAGCTTGTAGATGTAGCCGGGATGTATGTCTATTCGAGTTATAAAGATTATGTGTTTAAAATGACCTCTACAATGTGTCCTCCAAAGGTTATCATTATAATACTCATATTTTAATCTACGAATGACCTACAAATACAAAATTATTTGCAGGAAGTTTTAAATCGTGAAGGTGCTGATGAATTATGGCACACAATAAAGAGTCACGTCCGATTAGTTCATGTTAATACAACCGCTGCTTTAAAGGTAAAGTTATATTTTTGTACACCAGACACAGCCCCATTGTTTAATTCAATGTTGTTATTCAGTGCTATATACTGGTAAACTTTTCTCGACACTGAATTAAATATAGTGGTGCTCTGTTTAAAGTTCTTTCAAACCAATTCAAATTGGTAGAATATATGGAATCACTTGTCTTTATCACACAGTACACATCTAATAATCTGTGTTGATATACCTGACTGATCATCAAGCAATGGCCATCTTAACTTCACTGAGAAGCTAAGTTACGGCTGACATTGATGTTCCACTGTTGATGATAATTGACAGATATTGAGCCAAAGATCTGAACTGATAGTCTGTGGATCGTTTCCACAGCATGAGGTATATGTAGAATGCTGCAAGTCTTTAATTAACTGAAAGCTGCTGATCATGATTTGTATATTTCAGATTCTTCACGAATCTATTGATGAGATGTTAAAATTGTATTTATTTCAGATGACAGGTAAACAACTACCTGATTGGGGAGCACATCAGTTAGAAATAGCAGCTGATCGTGTTGTTAATCAGCCTGCTACTATATGGAATGTTGAAGAACATCGTTACTCAACAAGTAAGTAATTAAAAAGCAGATATGAATGCCATGATATACTGCATTTTATCTCCTGATACATGGAACTGTATTATAATGGCAATTCAAGAAAAAAAAAGATGTCCTCCTCCAACCCCCAGCCATTTGCAGTGTTTTACCCACCAGTAGACACACAACTTTTAAAAAGAATCATTCTGAGCCGATTGTGATTTTCAAAAAGTCACTGGAGGCTTTAGAGAAATGTTTTGATCCAAGAAGGCCATGGTTATATTGAATATAAATGTTTTAGGAAAGAAAACGGTATGTGTCCGTATGTTAACTGGAATAAGAAAAATTTAATTTCCCAAGATAATTTTGTTGTGGTATAATTAAGTGCTTCAATAAATTCTGGTGTTAAATTAATCAATGTTTTGCTTTCTCTACTAGATGCTGAGAAAGATAAACAATCATTGGAATTACGGAGTGCTGAAATGATTCCATTAGAACCAACTCATTTATCTTTCTGGTCCAAGTTTATTGAATTGCATCTTAAGATGATTTTTTCAAATCAAGATACAGAAATGGAACATAAATACAGCTCCGAACCTTTAGACTGGCCATTTATGAGCAAAAATCTGGCTTATTGGATGAGTTCAAAATCTAATGTTAGTATATATGGTATTCTTCTTGTATAAGTGTTGAAGGTGATATCAGACTAGTTGTGTTATTTTATTATCTTGGCGCAGGAGTCTTTCCAGTGGGAGGAAATCGGAGTTAACTCACAAGGTAGAAAAGGTCCCCCTATCTCCAAGCCACATACACTCACATCAATCAGGAATTAAAACCACTGCAAACCAGAGGTGACCAGCCAGCTAGAGCTTGAAGTGCGACATTCTAGACCACTGGGGGGGGGGGCTGAATGGATAGCTTGCGCTGTATCATAAAGCCTGTCATAGAGTCAAATGATGTGGTTTCGAATCCCCGGTTGTATCTGCCAAGAAGTGGGGTCCTCCGGTTTCCTTCCACTGCTAAAGACCCCAACGCGCAAGCGAATTATTGAAATAAATTAAACCATATGTTAGTCACGTAATGACCTAGTTTGTGTCGAGTGGACGTTAAACCCAGTTTCTCACTCTTTCTAGACCACTGCCCCCCTCCCATAGATGGTATACACTGTTCTCACTTTATATAATGGTACTTGTGCAAAGGGTTAATTGCATTTTTGCACCCTGATTGTTTGTAAATATTAATATTTAATTATAGTACAACCACATTCTACATGTTCTGGACATGATCAGCCAATCCCCAGTATATAACATCAGTCAAATATCTAATTCTAAATCTTAATGGAAGAATGGCTGATTTTCTAGGGATGTTTATGTTTATAATATGTGGGTTATAGAATCTTGTGCTGTACAACTGTGGTTGATGTATATTATTATATATATTCCACTGATTAATATGTTTCATTGAACTGGTTACAGATGTCTTCCATACAGTTGAGAAGTTTCTGCTATCTGTAGTGTTCATATTTATTTACACTTTTGCTTTTATCCATAATGGATCATTTGATTATGTCAGTTTTAGAGAGCATCTTTCTGTCATATAATTTTTTTTAGCAATATTTGTATTAGATATAAGGTCTGTAAAACATGTAATCGTGTTGTATGATGTAGTCTAGGTGTTAATAGTATATTATATATTTATTACAGGCACAGATACATCTACTAGGTAATCCTGTAGTTTGGTTTAGTGGAAGTCTAGCAGTTATAGTATATATAGCTGTTATTATATTCTATATGTTAAGAAGAAGACGACAGATATATGATATAACTGACGGTGAGTTCATATTTATATGTATTATTAGAAGGATGGCAGTATTCACAAATCAACGCAGAGTTCATGGGACGAAGGAGCTTATTTATTCCAATGATAACTTTTTAGGGTTGTAGTAGCTAAAGATATCATCTGATTGACATGTAGTTTATATTAACCCGAGGAAGAGGCCTATCAGATTTAAGTGATTTCCGCTAATTACTACATATGTTTTGTTGCCTGGCAACTCACCTTTAAATGTTATTTTTTTAATTTTGGATATGAAAAATGTATAATATATATTTGTTGTATTACAGGAGAATGGGAGAAGTTTGTGTTCGTAGGTGAATTATTAGTTGGAGGTTATTTACTGCATTATCTGCCCTTTTTTCTAGCAGATAGAACCATGTTTATACATAATTATTTACCAGCTATTATATTTAAAGTGATGGCCTTCTCAGCATTAATGGATCATATCTATATCATATCACATCGGTAAGACTTAAACATATAAATTTATATGATAGTCAATTAAATTACCAGAAACCCAGTATCATTGACTTTCAAAAACATGTAATTTTACTAGAAAGTTATGGTTAATTATATATAAATTAGCTTCTAATTCTATGTTTCATTGCCTGAAAACCTATCTTGTAAGCATATTTTTTGTTGCCTGGCAACCTTTCTTCAAAAATTTCTATGTATATATACTGAGCTCCCTTTCATTGGCTTCCACTCTACGTAAACTCTAAATCCTTAATAAAAGACCATAATTATTCTTAATTTGATATTTTCAGGTTTCCTGGTCTAATGTCCACAATAAAATGTGCATCGATTGTCCTGATTTCTGGAACAGTTTACGCCTTTATAGAACTATCTGTATTTACATACGGAAATACACCTTTAACACCTCAACAAATAATATCCTTAACATGGATAGACACTTGGGATTTCCTTCTTCATTTTAAAACAAACTAAAATTACAAACTGTTGAATGAACGCTTTCCTATTCCTTTATGTCTGAAATTTGATTACTGTAAGGATAAGGTTCATTATTATAAAACGTTTTAATATCATCAACAAAAGTATATTATGATAATTATAATAATATGATAACTTGCTTCTTACTTCTCTTGGGAGAGTGGGAGAGATAGTCGACAAAATCTTAGCATTTTTCATTGGACCATGTATTGGTGATGAAACGTTGAACATGCCCTTTAGGCTGCAGACCAATGTTAGTATAAAATCACTGACAATTAATTCCTGGTGACACAAGACATTAGAAATAAGGAGTAAGGTAAAGTATGTTGCATGGATTTTAAATGCACTATAGGATTGTAAATGCACTGTAGGATTTTAAATGCAGTATAATGTCGACCCGCGTCATGTCATATTAACTTGATGACATATAAATTATTTTGTTACGGTATTCAACACCCAAATGAATAGTTTTTATGGAAAGTGTAAGCTGTCACTTCTCATTACTATGAAATCAAAACTTTGTGTTGAACGTTTGAATACAAATATTAAATGTGGAATTGTTCATTGCATGATGTACACTGGTGCATCAAAGTAAATAATGTTTTTAAAATGTTCAGTTTTATAATTATTTAGTCTCATTTATTTAACTTGTCTTGTGTGGAGTTGATTAACATCATTTGATTTATTTTTCACTAGTAAAATCTTGCACAAAATATGCAAAGAAAATAATATGTAACCAGAGTTTTCTTTTTTTTTAAATTGTTTATGGTCATGAGGCTTGTAATGTTGTGTGCATAAAGTCATGTTCATATAAGTTCAATAGTAAAAAGCTCAATTAAAATGTGCTTTGAGAAACATAACCCTAAAAAAAAACTGGAGATATTATTTGAAGTGCTGTTTGCAATATAATTTCTCTATTTAAAACTGTTTGTCCATACTTAAAAAGGACAATGTAGGTGCCTATCAATTCTATATACTGGTATGTGATAGAACTGGTCAATAACATTATTCCAGGTATAATTTTAACAGAGATCTTTTCTATGCTTGATCTGTAAAAAGATTTGACACTAATAAAGGAAAGCATTTATTATTTTGGACTGAAGAAGAGAGTTGTAACATATTAATTTACAAGTTACAACAAGATTGGTGGGCATCAACATTGATTTTCCTTTGATATATTGACAAGAAATTTTAATTATGAAGAAAATTTCGTGTGTATCTAGCTTTTTCTATCATTTACTAGCTTTAAGCTGAAATACAGGTATCTTTTGTCTCTGGTTAAATAATTATTTGTATTTTATATCATTTAATGTAACTCTTGTTTTGTGCATTTATTGTACACAGAATCACCATATGCATATTTAATAGAATTCCAAATGTTGAATCTCATTCTACTATTTGAAGAAAATCATAAATGTGTGAAATGTAATGTTAAAAAGGCATTATGTAAGATTTAGATAAAGAGTTGTCTGTTGTCGCTATAATATTTCAAAAATAGATAATGCAAAATGAATATATTGAAATTTTCATTCAAATTACATTATTTTGAGTGGAAGGTATAAATGGTTGTAGTTTTGACAAGATGTGTTCATTAATCATAACCACCATACTCATCATTTGAGTCTTAGCCTTGCTTCTCCATTTTTAAATTAAATCAATAAATGGCTGAACCATTCTAATCTACTTAAAATCGGTGCCATCCAATGGCATCAAGAGTTGATTTATAATTGTCATGTTAATAATTTATATAACATTTAAAGCCCTGTTTATTAAAGTCTTTGTGTTCATCTGTTTATTGGAGACATAACAATTTTTATTATGAGTTGAAATGAGATGAACATGATTGAAACTATTTTGATAATGAATATAGTATAAAGAATTTGCAATGACTGAATGTCGTTATGTTATAATATTGTAAAATAAATGAGAAAGGTATATTTATGTGCATGAAATTAAATAATACCCCTCAAACGAAATTTAGTACTAAATTTCGTTTGAGGGGTATTATTTAATCCACCAAGCAGGGAATATTTTACATGGGAAACGTGGGTGATAATATTGAATATTTGTAGTGAAATCAGTGAGTGTACGATATCTAGTCAGACTAAAATAAATCCACACACTATAATTTTCATCACTCACCATTTATTGCATTAATTACTACTCCAAGGATATCGTCATGTTCATACTGCTTATCATCAGAATTTTTAAACGCCCAAATTTTCATGTGGACGTATATTGTCGTCGCCCCTGTAAGTATGATCGTCCGTTATCCTACCCGTCCACAATTGTTTGTGATCACTCTACAGGTCACAATTTTTATTCGATTTCAATGAAACTTGAAATATAGGTTTATCACCATAATATATCGGTTCCTTTCGATATTGGCACATATAGGACCGTAACTTCATGGTATATGGCCCCTGATTGCATGAAAAAATCACGTTTCTAGCTTGTGAACACTTTAGAAGTCACAATTTTGAGCCGATTTTGAGGAAACTTGAAATGCATGTTTATAACCTAGAGATTTTGGTTCCATTCGATATTTGCGCATATCAAATTGTAACTTCATGAATTATGGTATTTGATTGTTTCTTTCTCTGGTATGTTGGCGTATCCTGCCTGGCAGCGGCTGGTAACATTTTTAAAAACACTTTAGACCCCAAATCAATAATGATATATATTGACACAATACGCTTTGTAAATATATTTGATTTAATATCAGTTTATTAATAATACGTGTACAATGTCTGTTTTCACTAAAGATATCATACATTCCATATCATATCAAACATACATATTTATCACATAATATTCTATATTTAACCTATATTATGTTTTACCTATTATTATATATATTGTGTTATTTATTAAATAAAATATTTAAAAAATTTATTGTTCTTTGGTACAACATCCTTTTGTCACTGAATGATACCTTGGTATTGTGAAATCTTTAAGTCATCTAGAAATCCAACTAACAGACCTGAGATTTGAAGAGAACACTGTTTTTGTTAAGGTCTGTTGATTGCCAATATGTAGTTAAACCAATCTTTTTACTTGGCCAAGAAAGTTAATCCAAATTTTCCGGCGTGGTTTCCCCTTGTCAGTGATTGAGGACAGAGGGCCTGACAAGGACAACTGTCTAGTCATTTGGATGGGACCAAAAACCGAGGTCCCGTGTACACATTGGAGTGCACGTAAAAGATCACTTGGCAGTTTAAATTCGATATAAGAGAAGGTCGTGGTGCCGCTGCCCGGGCAAAATTTTCCTCATAGCACACTGCATGGCGTATGCCCGTCTTCATTAGCCCAGTTTAGGAGCGGAGCAGTAGGACGTTAAACCCCATTTCATTTACTAACCCTCCTAATAAAGAATATGCACGACCGTGTCATTCATTGTTAGTCCCGTAACTATATTCATCAATCTGATTGAAATACAGATCTATATTTCGTTTTTTTTATACTTTCGATGGTCTCTACCTAGTGTAGTAACAACAAATAAAACGAACTTTCGAACTATAAAAAAACGAAACGAAAATGGATCTGTGTTTTAATCATATTGTAAATTCATTTGTTAAATCGAAGACTACTATGTTATTTGCGGATAAAACTAAGCCTTGAGATGAGAAAGCTAATACCTGTTGGACTTGTTTTGTCTGCGATATCAGCCTATTCGGAAGCGGACGTTAACCCTCACGAAATCGAAATGGGCCCCATAAACATTGCAATATGGGGACCATATGGGGAAAAAAGAGCTGTGGGCCCAGATCATACCACATGGTTCCCATACTGGACCCATATTATCTTCCCACATACAAATGTAGACAACTACATTTTATTTTCATATATATTAATATCACAGAGACAAGCCAAATGATATAATGCTTACTGCTTTCTTACAATGATAATCTGACCTTATAGTGTGTGTATCTGGGACCAATATGGGATGTATATGGGATTTCCCGCATCAACGTTTCTGATTTGTATACATGGGGCCCATATGGTGTCCATATAGAATTACCCATTTGTGTATCTGGGGCCAATATTGAGTGTATATGGGATTACCCACATTAACAACTCTGTTTTTGTAAACATGGGGCCAATATGGTGTCCACATGGGATTACCCATGTTTGTATCTGGGGATAATATGGTATCTGTATGGGATTACATATTAACTTTTGTATATCTGGGACCAACATGGTATCCATATGCGATTGTGTATCTGGGGTCAAAATATCTATTATGGCATTTCACATAATATATCTAATTCCAATATGGTATCCATATGGAGTAATCTACATGTGTTTCTGAATACAAAATAATATATATTAAAGTAGATAAAGTACAAGTACTTCTTTGTTTACGGTAGATAAAAGCATAAATAAATAAAAAATACGTCCAGGTAAGAAAATCTTCCACTTTACTTCATTATGACATACATTAAATTATAAGCTAGCTATCTGCCTTCTAAGGGCGTCTTCAGATATTAATAATGTATACAAAATATTACAACTACGATACATATATATATACATTTTTAGAATAATAGGTATCCATGATAAAGGATTATAAATAATATTAAGTAACGTACAACAATATATATGTTTTTTTACCACATATAAAATAATTATACAGGTCTGGGTTAAATATGGTATCCATATGGGCCCCATAAACATTGCAATATGGGGGCCATATGGGGAGAAAATGGGCCCAGGTTCCAATACCGAACCCATATTATCTCCCCACGTACAAATGTAGGCAAATACGCTTTATTTTCATATATATTTAATAGTAAATGCAGGAGGACTGCACTACACGCAAAACAAAAAATCTACAAGATAAACCTGCGGACAAGACAGAAAATAGACACTGCAAAAACTAAACAATTATCAAGTCAAGTGAATGGATCCGGGGGCCAGCCGTAAGCGTCCACTGCTCTGTACAGTCCCGGGCCTGTCTTGGTACAGGCTTCACTAAAATGATTTACATAAAAGACGTAACAAAAAAATGCGACCGATCTTGTAAGTGGTCGTCTCTTCAATGGCGATAGTCAGCCAATCGACGTCAGGTGTTAGAACGTCAAATAATTTAAACAATAAGGGCGATAATCCGGACAGAACCTCGGAAAACGCTAAAAAAAATAAATAAATGTAGTGAGCTAACAGGAGCAAAGCCCGACAACGAGAACATTCTGCAGTACGAAGGGCTAAAACTCTACTCTAATAGTAAATGCAGGAGGGCTGCACTACACGCAAAACAAAAAATCTACAAGATAAACCTGCGGACAAGACAGAAAATAGACACTGCAAAAACTAAACAATTATCAAATCAAGTGAATGGATCCGGGGGCCAGCCGTAAGCGTCCACTGCGCTGTACAGTCCCGGGCCTGTCTTGGTACAGGCTTCACTAAAATGATTTACATAAAAGACGTAACAAAAAAATGCGACCGATCTTGTAAGTGGTCGTCTCTTCAATGGCGATAGTCAGCCAATCGACGTCAGGTGTTAGAACGTCAAATAATTTAAACAATAAGGGCGATAATCCGGACAGAACCTCGGAAAACGCTAAAAAAAATAAATAAATGTAGTGAGCTAACAGGAGCAAAGCCCGACAACGAGAACATTCTGCAGTACGAAGGGCTAAAACTCTACTCTAATAGTAAATGCAGGAGGACTGCACTACACGCAAAACAAAAAATCTACAAGATAAACCTGCGGACAAGACAGAAAATAGACACTGCCAGTAGCGTTTTATCATTGAGGCGCTGGAGGCGCCAGCCTCCTCGCGAAAAAAATTAAAGAAGTTAGAAAAAATAAAACGGGAGAAAAATGCTAAAACCGATGAGAAAAATGAAATGTACCCTAGTTAGGGAGGGCCCCACGTTTGAAAAAAGGGCCCACGTCTGACAAAATGGCCCCCCATGACCATGGGAAAGGGCCCCGAGTTCGAGTCAATCGTTTTATACACTGTTACTGATGAATCCACTACTGAATGAGAATGAAGTCATTGCATTGGCATGCAAATCATCAATCAAGAAATCACCTTTTCTGAAAACCTACTAATAAGCTATTCAGGAAAGAGATGGCTATGTCGCCCAGTGTGGCCTGGCTTTTTAACTAAAACATATTTTAATTCAAAAATATTCTTTACAAAGAGATAATAACAAATTATGAATCTCCTCCGAACATATCAATCAAATATTTATACAAAAATAGTATGGCGAACTTTTTTTTGATTCAACAAACAAAAACATACGTACATCTATTTACAAAACTTCCTTGTAAATTATATTACCTAATGAATACTAATACGTTTACTTATTGTTACATTATTATACTCCTATAGTATTTGTATATAATTATAAATAAAAAGGTTTCGAGTCTTTGATATACCTTTGAATAAGTAAAACTAACATGGTATTTAATGTTTTTGGTAGTGGCGACGTACCATGTAGAAATATTTCGTGTAATTCAGTGAAAGGAATATGTCCCAGCCATGTCAATTTACTGAAAAGGGCATTCAAAAAAATAATGATACGAATTTTCGACAGATATAGCATTACAACTACAGTATCGATTTTCAATTATATTTGAACGAAATAGATCAAAATATAAACTACTACATCCACGTCGAATATGATTGTGGTATATAGAGAATGGCCTAGAACCAATACTTCTGAATTTTGGCGGCTTTATTTTAGGTTTTAGAGATTGTTTAAATTCTTTAAGGTTTGCAATGCCTTTCAAATCTTTTGATAAATTATTATATTCACGAATAGTTTTCGGAAAGAAGTACTTTGTCTGATACTAACACGGCAACGGGATTCCCGAATATTGGAGTTTAGTCAATTGTAAGGTGCTTGGGATTCGTTTATAAACTGTATAGTATTAGTAAAATACACGGGATAGATTCCATGGATTTTTTTATGTTACTGATTCAAACGTCTAATCTTTCTTCTTTCACGTAATTTTGACCCTGCAGTTTCAAAAAATAAAGATTGTCTGGAGGTGTAAATTGTATTTCCTGTAACAACGCGAGCTGCTTTCACCTGAAAAATTTATGATTTACCTGAATTATAACTACTACAGTTATCCCAAACTCCCCAACAGTATTCAATTATAGGCAAAATAAAACATTTATTGAGTTTATTAAGTGAATCCTGAGAAATTAAAAAAAAATCTGAAGACCCCCCCCCCCCCCTAGGTGTCTATGTACCGACGTATCTAATATATACGTGTTATCATATTTAATATTAAACGGGTAACTAATTTTTTGACAACTGAAGATCATTAGTTTTGTCTTTTCTGGATTCAAAGTCAGTAACCATTTTTAAGACCATTGTAATAATTTGAATAAATTAAAGTTTAATTCAGATTCAATCTTTTCAAAACATTTTGAAGAAGAAGACAAAGACGTATCGTCGGCGAATAAACGCGTGATTCCAAATAAACCATCAGAAATATCGTTAATGTAAATAAGAAATAATAAAGGTCCGAGGATTGAACCTTGTGAAACCCCAGAATTTGTATACCTAAAAGCTGATGACGATTTGAGAGATAAAAAGAAATGAGATCATGTAATTTATCAGTGATACTGTAATTAGATAATTTATGTAACAGGCCCTATGAGACACTTTGACAAAAGCTTTCGATATATCACAAAATATTAAAGCTATAGATTTTTATTATCAAGTGAAATGCATATGAGATCGTACATTTCAAGCGGTTGGTACTCCTGGAAGGAATCAAGGCTAGAAATGAGGCAATCTGAACGACAGACTCACCCTACCTGCAGAGAAGTGAATCTGACACAGTGAACCGCCATGATATTCACATGCCGTTATCTAAACGTCACAGGTCGCGAGGTCAACGCACAGAAGTCAGTTTGTAAACAAACAAACGAAAGTACAATGACTTCGACGAACAAAAAACCTGCGTCGTGTCAGGGTTGTCTGTGCAATAATACGGACACAGCTCGAGATTGAATAATAATCCCCGGAAGTACATGGGATTTTAACAGAATTAGCAAGTTTAAACGGACATTTGACACACGCGGGGGCCGCACTATTTTGTGCTTCGGTCGGGTCTATTTCACATATACACAATAAATTCTGCTAATGTTTTTAGCGTGGGGATTTACTAATAGTTAATTTATTTCAGTTCTAAACAAAAATTTAAAATTTTAACGCAATTTTAAAAAATAGCCAAATTCCGGGTGGGATTACTGAGCAAAATGGCCATTCACTGGAAACGTGCGAAAAAAAAGCAAGCTACCATAAATTTCATCACGTTAGTTACGTACGGAAAGGAGGATGTCGTGTAAGTACTGTAACTGGAAGATGTAACGTCCTTGAACTTTGGTCAAATATTATTTGAAATCCACCATATTCCATTAATTATTATTTGATTGAGCTCCAGGTGCGGTACGAACAAGAGATTTGTTTCGCATCCAGGCTTCAGACAATTATCGGCTTATGCACCGGACCTCAGAATAAACAGGCCTCGAGGATATGATGTAAGAATGCACCAAAATGTTCCTCGACCTCCGGTGGCCGGGGGCAGACCCCCAACCCCCGCGAAAGAGGGCCCTCAAAATAGTATAGCCTCCGCCATGATAAACCTTAAAACGCCCCTGGACACTGCAAAAACTAAACAATTATCAAATCAAGTGAATGGATCCGGGGGCCAGCCGTAAGCGTCCACTGCGCTGTACAGTCCCGGGCCTGTCTTGGTACAGGCTTCACTAAAATGATTTACATAAAAGACGTAACAAAAAAATGCGACCGATCTTGTAAGTGGTCGTCTCTTCAATGGCGATAGTCAGCCAATCGACGTCAGGTGTTAGAACGTCAAATAATTTAAACAATAAGGGCGATAATCCGGACAGAACCTCGGAAAACGCTAAAAAAAAAAAATAAATGTAGTGAGCTAACAGGAGCAAAGCCCGACAACGAGAACATTCTGCAGTACGAAGGGCTAAAACTCTACTCTAATAGTAAATGCAGGAGGACTGCACTACACGCAAAACAAAAAATCTACAAGATAAACCTGCGGACAAGACAGAAAATAGACACTGCAAAAACTAAACAATTATCAAATCAAGTGAATGGATCCGGGGGCCAGCCGTAAGCGTCCACTGCGCTGTACAGTCCCGGGCCTGTCTTGGTACAGGCTTCACTAAAATGATTTACATAAAAGACGTAACAAAAAAATGCGACCGATCTTGTAAGTGGTCGTCTCTTCAATGGCGATAGTCAGCCAATCGACGTCAGGTGTTAGAACGTCAAATAATTTAAACAATAAGGGCGATAATCCGGACAGAACCTCGGAAAACGCTAAAAAAAATAAATAAATGTAGTGAGCTAACAGGAGCAAAGCCCGACAACGAGAACATTCTGCAGTACGAAGGGCTAAAACTCTAATAGTAAATGCAGGAGGACTGCACTACACGCAAAACAAAAAATCTACAAGATAAACCTGCGGACAAGACAGAAAATAGACACTGCAAAAACTAATATCACAGAGATACGCCAAATGATATAATGGTTACATGAACTTTTTCTTACATTCATAATCTGACCTTATAGTGTGTATATCTGGGGCCAATATGGGATTTATATGGTATTACCCACATTAAAGCGCTGTTTTGTAAACATGGGGCCAATATGGTGTCCATATGGGATTACCCATGTGTGTATCTGGGGATAATATGGTATCTGTGTGGGATTACATAATAAATTTTGTATATCTGGGGCCAACAAGGTATCCATATGGGATTACTTATTTGCGTATGTTAGCTCATTATTGAACCCACACTTTTAGTTGTGTGTACCTTGAACCGATATGCGCAGATGTGATTACCAACATGTGCACATGGAATCTGCGTGGTATGGATATATGACCACATTCATATGTAATATTAAACCCACATACATATTATGGGATTACCCACACATGTATCAGGGGCCAATATATATATATGGCATTTGCCACATATAATATATATCTAATTCCAATATGGTATCCATATGGGAATACTCGCACCTGGATCTGTTTCAACATAAATTTAATATCATGTAAACGTTTGTGCAAATCTGCTATATGGCCAAGATTACGTGTAGTTTTCCAAATGAGGAAGAGGTAGTCTTTCAAATTTCTATTTGATGTAGTTTCTACAGTTAAATCTGCTAAAGGGCAATTCCACTGTAACAAACATACATTTTGAACTCGTTATATTGTTGTTACTTTCAATATTATCTAACCATAAATAACTAACCATTTTGCTTTTATTTAGTATTGAAAACATATGATTAAAATATCAATTGACATATGATTTTTTTTGTTCATGAACACTTGAATTGTCCGGGGGAATTAAAAAGTTTTTCTCCTTGTAAAAAAGGACACTTATACTATATGTCTACTGTATGGCCACATTTGAATTCTTGTAATCCAGTAAATTAGAAATTATTTTGGTAACGGACGTACATATTTTCTTGTAACAAATGTACGAGTGCAAATTGCAAACCCATTACATGAGATATGTAAACTTTCAAATAATCGGACTGATATATAATAATAATTATTAACTCATTCGAGTTAATGGAGCAATTACTTTCCAAATAAACATTACTCCTTGAATAAAATATTGTGACTCACAATTTGTGAGTCTAAAATTTTGGTAGCGGACAAAAATACATCTTTGAAATCCCTGAAGTGAATCAGAGAATTTGGTCAAATGGTTTCTTTTTACGGTAATAATAACAAGAATGGGTTATGTTAGCTTTGAATATGAGTTTTTTTTAACAGTTCCATAAAGGTATATGAATGAGAAATAAACTGTAAATATTTGATTACATGAAATACTGTGAAAAGTAATGGAACGAACGTACATCCATTAAACCAAAGTTTTACTGATAATCTTTTTCAAATCTTTTCTTTTTATGGACATTATTATAAGAATGTGTTATTCTTGCTTTAGATAATGAAGTTTTGAACAATTCCATACATAGATATGAATGAGAGAGAAAATATGTAAATATTTGGTAACTGGTGCAGGTTCTCATAGCAATATATTTCATTGTAAGTTACTTTTGCAAAAACATATTACTTTCATATTTTTATGTATAAATATCATGTTTATATGCATTGTCAGATAATTAATGCAAAATCATTCATTGTGATTCAGAATAATCAAACAAACACAAAGTAAGAAAATACAAAAAATTTATAAATTCGACATTAAGAATGTAAACATTGACAAAAGACCAACTTTTCAACTAATTAAATTTTTCACCTTGTTGTATACTTTGGAGTGGAATTGCCCTGAAGATTTACGTGTAATATAAATAGTAACTCCATAGGTAGATGATTTAGTCTACTATCGTACAGAGATTTTTTTTATATTTAAAAAAAATAACAGTCAAAAAACTAAAAATTTAGTGATGCACTTATGTGGACTTTGCAGAGGTCATATTACAGTAAAATTCTCCTGACTGGCTGGTATACCAAATGACAGACTATAATAATATGTTTACTGTGATTAAAAAAAAAGAGTTTTGATACATGCTTTGTGGAGCTTTAAAGCAAAAAGGGTCGCAAATACTTATTCTTTAAAAAAAAAAGCCAAATAGGACCTGTTATTACTAAAATTTGTAGTATCTTGCTAGTACGATTTTAATGACTAGCAGATTCTGTACACAAATTATATAATATCTAACTTTACTGTGGAGGTCACCAAGCCAACCATGAAAACCTGTCAGCAAGTCATCACTAACACTTGAAGTCTGTCTGGTCACTGGCTGAAATGTAGAAGTCGGTATATAATTAGTACTAACAAGAAGAAACTGCTGAAAGTGGTACACATCTCTGCAATAAGTTCACAAAACTTAATCAAAGGGAAATTTTTCCCATCCTTTCCTACTATAATATGCTTAATGGCTTTTGTGTAAAACAAATTAAATGAAAGGTTTTAAAGTTTCTATATTTCGAAAAAATGTCTTTTGGAAAGTAACTCATATAAATGAATTGATCATTTTCTGTGGAAATGTATAAGTACATCAAAGTACTTATACAAATGTTTTGTAATAATATAAGAATGGATTTGAATAGATGTTTCTTTTTTTCTTAGTTATTTTGATTTGACAGAATATTGGTAAACTCTAAAACAAGAAAGCTGTCATTTCAAGAGAGGTGACTATTTCCATTTTTATCTTATAACATGTGTTGTATTATTGTGTGTCATGGCAAAATATGTTTCTTTCTCTCGCTCGACTAAATGTTTGAATGTTTTATCAGAAATACAAATTACATTTAACTGAATTTGGTAATGATGAAATAAACACACTTTAAAACAAAAGATATAATAAATGCTAAATCTGGTCTTTTTAGAGCTTAATCCATTTGATACAAGGGTAATTCAAATACTCTCGAAATTGGAACAACAGATTAAAGAATTAAAATGACAACATAAGCACTGGTCAACTATTTCACGTTCCTGACCAAAAGAAAATGGTGAGTTTCTGTTTGTGTTACTGTTTGTGGAGACTACAGGTCAGAATTTATATCCGATTTTGATGAAAATTAAAATCTGTGTTTGTATCCCAAAGATGTTGATTGAATTCGATATCGGCGCAAAATATGAGTAGAGTTGTTTTACTTTGTCAGACTGTATACATCAACAGACCTAATGTACTTTTCTTTTGAATTGCAGAGTCGGTCAGAAGAAATCCAATATTTGTGAACACTACAAACGAAGAAATCACAGCAGTGGGAGATCCCAACGAATTTCAACTGTCTTACCGAAAAAGCATGATAATAAATCATGAAACCAAATAAACAGTTTTGTTATTTTATTAGACTGATTTGGTACTTGTTGTTTACCATGTTTGGAACTAGAGAATTCATCAAAGTTACACAGAGCTGTGTAGCATACATGTAAAATAGTTTTTAGCATGTAATATCAAATGATCATATATTAGAAGATAATTTCATACTTGTATTAAATTAGTCTTAGTTCGGCTATAATGTCTGGTCTGAATAGTTTACTGTCACCACAAATAAGCTCAGTACAGTATTTCTTAGAATCCCACAGGAAATCCATTTAGTGCCCAAATAAATATCCTGGCATATCCACACAGATCCTATCTGATGCCCATATTACATTGATTTGTACTCCGACATGAGTCCCATATAGTACCCATATTACATGTCTTATCAAGACCATATAGGTCCCATATTACACACATATTATTTTAGTTGATTTACCCATATAGAACCCACACAAGCCCCATTTAGTACCCATGTGGACCCCATATTATGCCCAAATATCATTTATATGTACCCCACATGAGTCCCATATAGTACCCATATTATATTTCTTAACATGGCCATATAGGTCCCACACAGGCCCCATATAGCACCCATATTATTTTAAATGACTTACCCATATAGGCCCCACACAAACCCCATTTAGTACCCATATGGTTGAGCCCATATGGATCCCATATGATTGTTGGGTGCAAAAATGTCGGGGTCCGATATGGGCTCCCCATCATGGCCCCATATTACATGACACATGGTACCCATATGGTACCCATCAATGCATGTTATCAGGGGGCTTGTCGTCCAATTTGTGTTCGGTGCCTGAACCATTCCTTGTTAACAACCACTGCCATTTCTGAAATAGGATACTGCGACTGCTGGTTATTTATCATATAACCTTTCCTAAGTGGGTAGGACGTGGGTTTTCCCCCGTCTGTCGTTCGGGCGAGACGAAAACCGAGGTCACGTGTAGACATTGGCGTGCCCGTAAAAGATCGCTTGTCAGTTGGAATTCGATATAATGTGGTAGTACTATAATATGGCTACAATGCTAATTTGATCTTAGATAATATTATGTTACACATCGCTGCCTCTTAAAAGGTTTCCAGTGAGTTCTCACCCAGCTCACTGGTAGTTTTCTTTGTTTTGTAACACCAGTACTTTGGTCATTCTTACTTATGATTTCACGAGAGAGAGAGAGAGAGAGAGAGAGAGAGAGAGAGAGAGATGGGGTTTAACGTCCACTCGACAGAAACTGGGTCATTTCCGTAGTAACCTAATATGGTTCAATTTTTTTTCAAGAATTCGCTTGCGCGTATGGATCTTAAGCAGTTGGAGGAAACCAGAGGACCCGTAGAAAACACCCCTTGTCACTTACAACCGAGGATTCGAAACCACGCCAGATGACTCAAGGTCATGCTTTATGATACAGCGCGCACACGCTAACCATTCAGCTATCCTACCTTTAAAAGAGAATATTTCTTGTTTATTCGGGAGTGGAGACCTCATTCAGACGCATAGTCATGTGTACGTATTTGCAATGATACGTTTTTTCGAAAACATTCAACGATGGCGATTGAAGACCGGACTTGAAACATTCCCGAAGTTTCCTGAACCGGTCGACTACCACGACCAAAATGAATTTATTTCCTCTTAACATAATTTAGACGACGATGAAGGGGGGGGGGATAAGCCACGAAAAAATAAAAAGGAAAAAAATGTACTTATTGCTTTAACATGGATGCACAGGTGGGGGAGTGTGAACATCCGGAAACGCTATAATTTAAAATTAATTACAATATAGATGCATGACAATACACTCGTAGATCCAATCACCATATTTTAAGTGGTCCATAATGGGCAGTTTTATATCCAAGTTAATCCAAGCATGGAACTATTAATTGAGAATTGCCTGCATATTAGTTAATTTGTATATTATGATAATCGAGCGTATCATTAATTTAAATGAATAGTATAATAAGCTGATTATAAGCATAAGTTGGGGGCTCTTCATTTCTCCAACGGTTTGTCTCTCAGTGAAGTTGGGATTTTTATGATTGCGGAAAATATAGGAAAGAACTGCAGAATGTTGTTGAATTTTCATGGTAAGCTTCATATATTTAAAAATATTGTATATTGTTAGGATTTCATAAGTTTGAACGTTCTACTTTTTGCACCAAACGGGATAATGAAAACGGGCATTCTCCATGTCGTGGGCTATGATGGCATTTTTTGTCGAACACTTCGAACGAATACACGGATGGACTTCGGCTTTGCTTTTCGCACTACCCGAACCACTATACAATTGTTTCCTCGTCTGGCACTCCGTACTGTACCTATGACAAGGGCAAACCGGGCTTGGAAAATCAGACGAACGTTCTGGGTCAACACTGGGATTGAACCCAGTACCTCTTGGTGAGTGATGTGCTGTCATATATACTGCATGAGACGATGTGGCCCCCTCATACCAACCCAGATCTACAAAATTTTTCTCTAAAATATGTACTTTTTATTATGCGAATATTATTGGTATAATGTAATAAAGCGCACCAAAGAAAAACAAAACCTTTATGAAGAATAGGCTGTCTCAAACAATGGAGATAGTAGAATAAGTATTATTTCATTTGTCTAAGAGATATGAAGATGGCTATGCACAGTCAATAGAAAACAATATAAACTTTAAATAGCATAACTTAAGTTATAACAGGTCCAATCTGATTAAAAGACAGATCAGATTTTGTTTCGTTTTTTTATACTTTCGATGGCCAACATGTAGTAAAGACGATTAAAACGAAATTTTGAACTATAAAAAAACCAAAGAAAATAGGGTCTGTGTTTTAATCAGATTGGATTGGATAGCTTTGAATATATTGGAACAATTTTTTATTATTTTTATTTTTTATTGTGGGATTCATTCTCTCTTATTTATTCAACAGGAAAACTTGTGATGCTTATATTTTTGGTGCTTGGTGGAACCTTTATTGGTAGGTAATATTCCAAGCCTAAGTGAGAAGAAGAATAATAGTCATTTGACTTAATTGAATTTAACAAAATGATAGCTGAAAGGTGTTATTTAGACAATAATCTAACCGATTAAATACACACCTAAGTTTGATAACATTTTGATCTCGATGATTATGGGCAGACATGAGTTGTTATTTCTCTAAGACAGAAAAGGGCGGCGTCGTGAAATGAATAAAAAGTTATGGCAGTTTTATAACGACATGACTAATAGGATATATTTTCTTTTATTAAATACGGAAGACTGTGTTTTTATAATGAGTGTAGGCTGTATACTACAGTCAAGTCTGCAATAATTATGTACGGTGTACAAGTACCAAAAATGTCGAACGTAAGCCATGCGATGGGTTCAGAGATATAACTTGTCAATGCCAAAATCGTCGCAACTCTACTGACTATATGGAACTACATGTATTGTAAAATTATTATCATTGAAATAAATAAATTCAAATGACGGTCACTTAAAGCCCCAATACCACTCTTGTTGTAACTGAATAATATGTCCCAATCTTTATTCTGGTCAGCAAATTGTACTATTTTACAATATTCCTATTAATAAATGATACAAATTCCATCTTAACACACCTAATTTTAAAAATTGGAAAAATTCAACTGTATGCCGTAACATGGTTTGAAAAGCTTTACGTAAACACTTTCAAATTCAACTTGGATTTAAACATATTTTCGAACCCTCTGGACAAGTATGATAGGTTGTAATGAATAATTTACACAACAGGTAGGACAAATGAACATCTAGTAGTATAAATAAGGCTATTTTTTTCTGGACCTGTCAAGCCAGCAAGAGTGTTATTGTCCCTTTAAAGGTGAAAATCAAACACTTGATGTGTTTCAAACTTTATACCACTTTTTGTTTACAAAGATTAAGTCTAAGTAGGATTGTTTACTGGTTTTAGTTTAAGTTTCCTCTCACTGTGTCGACAGTGGAAAACAGCATAATATGTTAGAATTATCCATACGTACAATTCTCATCTATGGTCATTCTACAAAACAATTCACCCCAATGAAATTGCATCACCTTATAAAAGTCGCATTTACTATTTTAGTTCTGTACATGTTGACTTGCAAATGATTTTATGTAAACAGTTCGACTTTCGTTTATCCTTTTGAAGCGAAAATTAAAACCTAGAAAAGTATTATTTTTTTGTCTTTATTTATTTTATTTAGTTGATGGAAAACCAGCGACCATGGATCCTTCTTTTGTTATAGATGCAAGGTCAGATAAGTTTACCACAGCCGGCATCTCATCCAGAACAGGCAGCTCCGATTCCTCGGATATCTGCCCTTCATCACAAATTACCGCGTCGTCCGAGATTTCAGTCTCGACCGTTTCCGATATATTGTCTTTGGTGGTTTCATCATCAATGGCTACCTCTGACGAATTTTCCTTGACAGAAATGTCAGCAGGGTTGGATTCATCCTCAGAATATCCCGATTCGTCTGTGGCATTGTCATCTTCGGAAATAATTTCTCCTTCTTTGTATTCCTACTCATTATTGCCGGTAAGTTCTGTCAACGTAGATCCATCAATCAGTGACTCGTCAGCAACAATTCCAGATTCATCCACGACTGACACCATGAGTAGTTTAAGCGCCTCCCCAGTAATAGTCGTCACTACAACAGCTGATGTAACTAGTGATATATCACCAACTGAATCACAATCGCTGGATCCAACCAGCACCAGTGATACATTTTCTACGCTGATCACATCCGAACCAGTACAGAGTTTTCTAGGAGGCAGCTCCGAGGTAATCTCAACTTCAAGGTCACAAAGTCCATCTTCGTCAATATACATGGATATAGAAGTAGTAAACAAAGACGATTAATATAAAAATCACTATTATGTTTTAAAAAAGAATTACTAGTCCATTCAAGCTGTTAATGACAGTATTTGGTATAAAAGACAAAACCTGGTATTCTTTTAACATGTTATGATAGATAATGTAGATGAAATAAATGATTCTAATCAGCAATGAGTCCCCGAAGTGTTTTAAAAAACATCTGCCTACCCCCCCCCCCCCCCACCCCCACAATTAAAAAAAAGAGTCGCTACGCTCGACAACTATGGTATTTTGATTTAGGTCAAAATAAAATGTTGACCAGCGATGACTTGGGGTTTTAGTTAGTGATAGGACATCCTGTATTCGTTTAATTTGTCATTTCTTGTTTTAAGCGTAAATCAGTTACTTGTTATTTAATCTGATTAGAAAATTCAAAAAGTTTTCATTAAAAAAATTTGACAAATTGATGCACTGATATTTGGACAAAAATGGCCCTACTAATCACCGACAAGGATATTTGTTTTGCCTGTAGCACATAAAGTATAGCAAAAAGTGACAGACTAGGAAAGACAAGTTAAGATATATCTAAAGTTTGTTATGAAATCTTTTAAATTGTGGCTATGGTGTGTAGACATACATATCTGTCAATATTTGTTTCCACGTCGGTCACTTTTTGCAATAAATATGATATTAAAAAAACTCCCGTTCTTGTCGGGGTTTAGTAGGGCCCGGTACTGTCACACCTAGTAAATGGACCTGGAAGCGTTCACTGTGCTGTTGTCTGGGACCTGCACTGCAGTCATACAGTCATACAGGCATACAGGCTTCGCTCAAAATGAAAAAAAGAGATCACAAGGAAGGCAACCCACAAAGACAAAACACGAAAAGGGAAGCATTTCACAAACATTGACTAAATGTGGCCAAATAATTACAAGTTGTGGGCCTAATGAGAATTGTATGCTTTTTCCGCGGTAATATATCCGAGCAAGTCTCAAGGTCTTATATGTATAATGTTTGTCTCAGTAAGATGGGGGATGAAAATTTTTTTGATCCATCGAAAGAGTCGAGAGCCCAATAGAGTAGAAAAAAAAAGAAAAGACGGGAGGGAAATTAAGGAATTCTAGTGTTAAGAACTTTCTGATGGTTGAAAGATACCGGATATTTACTTGATGTTGAGATGAACCAGGTTAAACACATCTCACAGAACAATACTCAGGCCCGGCGGAGTAGGGGGGCTAGGGGGGGGGGGGGCTTTAGCCTATAGGGACTTACAGGGATGTAGCCACGCCCAGCAAAAAGAAAAAATCGAAGAAAGCCGCCCAGTCGTATTTAAACCTTCGACTTCGTCCTTCTCTCACTTTGTACTCAGACTCTGCACTCGAAATTTACCACCCCCGGCAAACGGCAAAGCCATGGTAACTATAAGCCCACGCAAACCATGTCTGACACGGCATTATTTATTTTTGTGTGCCGTAGTATACCCTATCATCCCAAATTAGTTTAAAGAAAGAAGTATTGGTATTATGTTTATTTAAATTAAGAAGTTGCGCAGGTCTATTCATTTCACGGTCACCCAGACCAATTTACGGCACTTCAATGTTAAAGGTTTGGATGTCGTAAATGGTGTCGAACGTTCGGTTGTACGATCAATTTTTAATGTACGCATTCTACGGTGAATTCTACCGAATCTATATTAAATCCTAGCCTATCCATAATGTCAATGTTTCTTATTCTTTCTCAAACTCCGCCTGACCTTATTCTCATTCCACCGTAATAATAATATAAAATACTACAAACACCTTTTCAGAATAGGCCTATATAAATTTGAATATAATATAAATGGAAATTGATTTACACTGAAGCAATTAAAAGACAGCAAATGCTCTGGAAATACACCAATAATTGAATAAGGGTTGAATTTTCATAAAAGACCACGCCCCCCTCCCAAAGTTTTTTTTACAGCTACTCAGCAAATCCTGGCTACATCCCTGGACCTAGGATGGAAGCCCCCCCCCCCCCAATCAAGAATTGCTTCCGCCGGCCCTGATACTTCTTCCATTCCTAGATTAAGGTATGATGGTATTTATTTGGTGACAACGTTGGTTCCATCCGTTCTTCAAATTCAAACTGGCAGTAAAATTGTTGATGTCAACATTAGTCAACTATAGAGAAAAACAAAGCTCTTCCCGGTTCAACTCTGATTTTCTATCTAACTTTCTAATAGTGAATTTAAACCCCAAAATGCAAGAATACGTAATTTTTTAATATTAGACAACATGTATTATAATTAAAAGCAATGTGTGTGTCTTATACAAGGTAATACACTGTTAAAATAAGTGTAATTGAAAAAACAAACAAACTATAAACAGTGTTAATTAAGTGTAAGCTTTACACCACAGCTAGTTTTTTTTTTAAGAGTAACAAACTAAAAGAGCTTTACACTTAACAAGTGTAACCGATATTCATGGCTACTGAACTCCTGAATAGGTGTAATTGTGGGGTGTTTTGGATAAGCTACACCTCTATCAGTGTTATACCGCATTTACACCAAAGGGGTAACTATTATTGGGGGAATAAATCCTAGAATAGTGTTAATTTTTCGGTGTTTATTGGGTTGCGAAAGTGTAATCGATATTCATGAGTAATGGACACCAGGATAAGTGTAATTGCAGTAGCTAAAGGGTCTACAAGCGGTTTTTTTGCATTACATCAACAGGTATAATTTTTATTAGAGAAACATTACTAATATGGTGCCAATTTTACACCTTATCTTGTGCAACAAAAGTGTTTGTGTCCTCCAATTTTAGCGTTTTTGTAAAATATGGCGTTAATTGCATTAGAAATTACTGCTCCGAGATGGGCTAATGAAGACGGGAATGTGTCTCGGGCAGCGGCGCTAGGGTAGAATCTTATATCGAATTCCAACTGCCAAGGGATCTTTTACTTGCTAGTCTTTTGCGATTATACAGCTGTCCTTGTCAGACCCTCCGCCCCCCTAATGCCTCATAATGCCTAAAGTATAGATTAGTTTAGCTTGTATACACTTAAAGCCGTGTAAATGTTCAAACCAAGTACTATAGTAATTAATTATTCTAAATGAATAAACCACATAACTCCGATAAGAGTTGTAAGGGGAGGTAATCAGGCTTACCTGAATCCTAGAGACCGGGATAGTAATTGTGTCGCGCTTTGAGCATAAACTTGGTTTGTGGATATAGCGCATTATAAATGTACTCACTATTATTATTATTAAATTCCTGGGAAATCTCTACACCAGCATGGATTCCTATATGACTGCTATTGACGGAGCCAGTGTTTGTTGTAAGAGGAGCCACGCCGGTTAAGTGAGTAAGACACTGGCTTGCTAGATGGAGGCCGCGGGTTCGATCCCGGTGTTTACCCAGAAAGTTCATCGGGATATTCCGGTGTGTTGTCCCCTTGTCAGTTGTGTAGGACGGGGGGGGGGGGCTGACAAGGGCTGGTGTCTAGTCATTCGGGTGGACGAAAGACCGAGGTCCCGTGTACACATTGGCATGCACGTAAAAGATTCCTTCGCATTTGGAATTCAATATAAGAGTAGGTAGCAGTGCCACTGTCGCACAAATTTTCCCCAAAAGAACTCTGTGTGGCGTAAGGCCGTCTTCATTAGCCCAGTCGGAGCAGAACAGTAAGTAGGACGTTAAACCCCATTACATTTCACCTTTGTAGTCAACGGGACATCAAAGATGTGGCAATAATCGTGTTTTTTAATGGTTGTTCGTTTCTCAGAAAAAAATAGTACAAATATTAAAAATTCTACTAGCCCTTATGATAAATCCCTACAGATAAAGTATAGGTTTCTATAGAATTTCATTCTGTAGTTATTTCACATGACTATAGATTCAACAAAATTTTGCTATAGTTTTGTGTAGGATCGGTAGATGACATTTTCCAAGTGTAATGTCCTATAGAATTCTGTAAGAAACTAGAGGAAAACACCCCATAGATTCATTAGGGCTGCTATATAATTGGTGGTAAAACTACATTTATACTCAAGTCAGTTGTGGTTCCTATGGATTTGGAAGTACAAACTATTGTTTTCTCTAGAACTGTATTCTCAAGTCAGTTGTGGTTCCTATGGATTTGGCGGTACAAACTATTGTTTTCTCTAGAACTGTATTCTCAAGTCAGTTGTGGTTCCTATGGATTTGGCGGTACAAACTATTGTTTTCTCCAGAACTGTATTCTCAAGTCAGTTGTGGTTCCTATGGATTTGGCGGTACCAACTATAGTTGAATTGCTTGTTAAATTTGACTGACTATAGCAGATGCTTTACTCAAATTATATATAATTCCCCAAGTCAATAGTCACGTGCATACCTGTCGACAATCTAGGAACCAATTTACTTTCTTTAAATCTGTTTGTTCATTGGCTGAAATTTAAATTCTAAAATTCAGTGTATAAGTATTGATAAGAAACTGAAGAGAATGGTTTGAAGGCCCCTGAAAACAGAATAGAGTATTGTAAGCCTAAATGGATTGACTGAACATTAATGAATGAAATGTTTTTTCTTGATCTACACGGAGACTTCCCAGCAACATTTGGTCAATTGCTCGTTATATTTTCGTTAAAATATGTAACGTGTCGAATCAAGAGATCCATGCCGTATTTGACAGAAATGAAAAACCATTGATAGAGGATGGGTCTCTTCATTGAAATTTATGCACGAAGAAGCAATTTCAAGAATGCCTTTTCGTATAGCTGCGACAAACCTGTCTACACGTAATATTGCCCGTTCCCTAGTTACAGTTGTTTCGAACATTCTTCTTGGAAATTTCTTGATATTTTTAGAACCGACTAATACACAGCTCACATTTTACACCAGTTTCAGTCATATTACTTATAAGGCAATATTTGGCCCTTTTTGTGGGCGTGGCAGATGAGACATATTTAATTGGTCAGATTAGGAGTGTTTGCCCCAATGAAACCAGCCAGATTTGATTATTTTTAGAACTGTCTCATAATTAGCTAAACTGAAGCACCAATATCAATCTAATTACTTATGGGGCACATTTTGGCTCCCGTCGGCGCTTAAATTAATCAGAAAAAGGCCATGGCCCACTTTTCCAGTCAGATGTATATTATTTTTTATATTCATACATTGTATGGCAACATTTTAGAAATAAATTTTGATCCTGAATTTTAGCCCTTTTCGGCCCTTTTTCTGTCCGTCCCAGCCAAATGCCCCACTGAAAACTCGTAGTCCAGACGCAAGGGCTGAGGACCCACTTTTGTTTGATATATAATGTTTCTCGATGGATTATTGTTGGGTAGGGTCCCCTTGATTTTTCAAGGGTGGGTGTGGTCGTGTCACCCTTGGGGAAAATTAAACATTCAAGACGGCGGCCAACGATTGAGGAAAAAAACCAAAAAAAAATCATTTTTCACCGTCCTAGTTCGTGTAATATATCGTTTTATATGTTTTCGGGGTCGCTGAACACTAAACCGGGCATATTTTTAACATCAGACCAATATAAATAAAATGGCCGCCCAAAAGGGCGGATGAGGTACAATAATTTCATATTTTGCCCTACTAACTCGAATTCGGACATGTTTTTAACATAATACCCATCAGGAAAAAAGAAAAAAAATGTTCACGCAGCTGGATTTATGATAAATCATTCCAGAAATTTCAATTTGAGCTAAAACTATAAGTCACATTTTAGTAGCCATGGGTGTCCTCTTTAAGAATGGCTACTAAAATCAGTTATACTAAACCTTTTTATACAGTTTTCTGGTTCAGCCATAGTTCTGTTGGACTTTGTGCACAGCACAGTTGCAATATTAAACTTAATACACAGGATTAAATATCATTTGCTAATGTTTTTATGTAGTAGTTATTAGCACCCTTTCCGAGGTGTATCGGTGAATATCAGGACAGTTTTGGTCGGGGGTTCAGCCGAGGCGAAGCCAGATCCTATCGTAGACAAAGACAATTAAAACGAAATTTTGAACTATACAAACGAAACAAAATAGGATCTGTGTTTTAATCAGATTGGGGAAAAAACTTTATCAATTAAGAAGAAATCACGGGCCAACTATATTTTTTCCCAAAATAAGAATTAACATAAAATCTTTAGAATTCTATAATACTCATTCCTACAGAAAACTGTAGTGACCCAATTTCCAAACCACAGAATACTATCGTATTCCTGGCTATAACTGTAGAATTTCCTACAGAGAGGGCAATAAAAACCTAAAGAATATTATAGTATTTTTCTATATAATTTTTCCCATAAATATGTAGGAAAAACTATAGGATATGCGCTAAAGAAAGTGTATAAGATTTAGGACTGTTATTTCCTACGGGCCCTCCAAATTCTGTAGGATACTATAGAACCAGTCCCCCGGTACATGTAATTCATTCCGTATTTTGTCGTAACTCGGGCAGGGTTAAGATGGTAGAGTAGCCATGACCTGTCTAATTGATCATGATAAATAGCTGTCTAATTAAATCATACATCTATCTATCAGTGGGTTAATTAGATTTCTTAACCTGACCTTACAAGGTGAGGGCAAATATTATCAATCACGCGCATAGCTTTGAGACCCGATCGTAAATTGTTAAATTAATGTTATTGACTTGTAGTGTAGAAAGGTCTAATAAAACAACATTAAATGTGTCAGAATAACGGATAAATATAAAGTTTAAGACCGTCAACATTTTGTTACAAAAATTACTCTAATAGATCAAGTTTAACTTATGCTGTGGACATTTAAAGTTTACATTGATTTCTATTTATTTCAAATCGTTATATTCATGTCTTAGATCACACATCAATAATAATATTTTAATTGGAATGTGTTTGATTACAGTGTGGGACCGATTGGTTTAACGTGTGCGGTTTGGACCATAAGGTCTGTCGTTGAGTGGTGTGGTTTCGATTCCCCACTTGTACGAAATGAAATGAAATTGGGTTTAACGTCCTACTGTTCTGCTCCTAAACTGGGCTAATGAATACGGGCATACGCCATACAGTGTGCTGTGGGGGGAATTGTGTCCGGTCAGCGTGGTTTCGATTCCCCACTTGTACAAAATGGAATGAAATGAAATGGGGTTTAACGTCCTACTGTTCTACTCCTAAACTGTGCTAATGAAGATGGGCATACGCCATACAGTGCGAATTCCAACTGCCAAAGGATCTCTTACTTGCACGTCAACGTAAACAAGGGGCCTTTTTTAAAATCACATCCGATCGACTAGACAGCTGTCCTTGTCAGGCCCTTCGTCCTGCAACACTGACAAAGGGAAACCACGACGTTTAAACGCGATACACCTTTTCGGCCAATGCAAGGATCAAACACGCGACCTCCAGGCTAGCGATCCAGCTTCTTACCCACTTAGTCAGCCCCCCCCCACTTGTACGATTTATTGAAATAAATTTGTACCATATTTTAGTCTTTACATTAAAGGGACAATAACACTCTTGCTGGCTTGACAGGTTCCGAAAAAAAAATAGCCTTATTCTAACTACTAGATGTTTCAGTGTCCCACCTGTTGTGTAAATTATCCATTATAACCTATCTTACTTGTCCAGAGGGATCGAAAATATGTTTAAATCCAGGTTGCATTTGAAAAGGCTTACGTAAGGCTTTTCAAACCATGTTACGGCATGTACATGTAGTTGAAATTTTTCAATTTTTATAATTAGGTGTGTTAAGATGAAATTTGTATCATTTATTATTTGGAATATTGTAAAATAGTACAATTTGTTGACCAGAATAAAGATTGGGACAAATTATTCATTTACAACAAGAGTGGTATTGGGGCTTTAAAACACGACATACCTTAGCCTAATTTTTTTAGCTATATGTGAACGAATTACGCTCTCTTCTTTTTAATTCAGTACTATTTGCGATTTTAATGACCAAACAGTCAGATCAAACCTGTGGATTTTACAAGATGTACCTTGATTGTTCTATCTGCTTTCCGTTCATTTTAATAATTATGCACCCTGACAGTATTTCAGGCGATTTATTATGAGTTGGGGCTGTCGAGCTATATCAACATTTAAAGACACTAGTACTTTCAAAATCTGTATAAGTCTTATTCAAGAACAGAACTTGGCGCATGTAACTTACTATAAACTTCCGAAGCGAGAGTCGCCGTTAAGTCTAAGCGACGAAAAAGGCGCCGATTTTTTTCGGCAACTTTTTCGGCGCGTGGCTTAACGTCGACTCTTGTGTTGTGAAAGTTGCGGTCGCCGTTTTATTTCAATAATTCGCTTGTGCGTAGGGGTCTTTAGCAGTGGAAGGAAACCGGAGGACCAGGACAAAACTCACAAGGTTGGACAGGTGACCCTACTCCTTGCCACGTACAACCGGGGATTCGAAACCACGCCAGTTGACTCAATGGCAGACTTTATGATACAGCGCACGCACGCTAACCATTCAGCCATCTATCTTCCCATATCACTTAAGAATCATTTTCGTCCATTTAAAGGGCCATACGCCATCTAAATGTGTATGTTTTTAAATAACAGCTATTTAAAACATTTAGAAGTTGACTACGGATATCACATAATAAGAAGAAACGGTAGTTGAAGAACAGTTTAAAGGACCTAAGTCCGTAACTCAAAATCCTCCAAAATCTTCGACATAGAAAACACGAATTATTGGTCAATTCAAATCAACATTGATGTTGTGATCTTACCTGGAAACGGTAGGCCTCTGATATCCAATATTTAAAACAAAATAAACATTTTAACATTGGTACACGAATCGTGTACCATAGAGCGTTTCAGTGTCCCCTTTAACAAGTGACCAGAAAGAACGAGGCTAAACTCATACCGCAACTCCTGTCATCTGTCAAACGATGAGGCCATTTTTTATCTGGTGGGCATGCGCCGTAGACTAGAATAACCAGACACTATAAATACTTAATACGGTTTGGACTCATGCCGTATTTCGCTGGACATAACTGATTTGAAATTACAGTCAAAACGGAAACAATTTAATGTAAATCAGTTTATATACAATCAGATTATATTATTATATGCCCTGCGACCCATTAGGGTCAATTTCCAGGTACCAAATATTAGTGATTTAGCTCCTTTAAACATAATAGGGAGTAAACTGCCATTGTTGATGAAGGTTGTCTAACGATTAACTGAAAAATACAAACATAAATTCTGTCTAAATAACAAATATAACGCTGGCAGGTAATAAACAGATCAAGCCAAAGGGACAGGGTTAAAGATGCAAAGGCTAAAAACAAAAACGATTTTGTGTACAATCACAGGCCATAATCCAGAAAGTTATGATGCGCAAATATCGTAAAGGGACAGATATTTTTGGAATATAAAGATATGTTTTAAGTTTCATAACCTTTGAATTACATACTTATATACAATTTGAATACAAAGAGCGGTCATTTTGTCGAGCAGTTTCATTTCGATTTTCTCGAAATTCCACTTCAACCTTCATTATGGTAGAATGGTGGAGTTTTTAAACCCGAAAAAAAATTGTGACCTCCAGACAATTCACAAGCTGAAAAGGCGATTTTTCGTACAAGCAGCGGCTATAATTCAGGCATTTACAATCTGATATGCGCAAATATCGACAGGGATCAAGATCTTTGGCTTATAAACATGCATTTTAAGTTTCCTTAAAATCAGATTAAAATTGTGACATCTACATGGTCCACAACCTTGATATACTATATTTTTTACACTATTCGCGTATAAGCGACGGCCATTTTGTCCGGCAGTTTTGGTCAGATTTTCACGAAATTCAAACTCGACCTTCATTACGACGTAACGGTGATATAATCAAGCGTTTTTTTCATATCGGATAATAATTGTGACTCCCAAGCTAAAAAGGCGATTTTTCGTACGATCAGGGGCCATAATTCAGGTAGTTGCAATTCAATATGCGGGGATTCGAAAGGAACCAAGATCTTGGGTAATAAACATGTACCCACGAGCCCCGCCTCGAATTCGGGTGCTAGGAACTTTTCGGTGGCATAACTCGATACGCCAAAAAATAAAGTTAATGAAATTAGGCATGTTCATGTATCTGTCGATTTGGTGAAATAAAGATCTTGGAGCCACCAAAGTTAGTTTAGATGTGATTACATACGCAGTGAGCCTACCCTATAGCCCGATCCCTAACATATTTAGCACGTTTACGGTAATATATCTCTAAAAGCAAACATCTGACATTTTGTTTTCTAGTAGTTTATTCACCCCTTAATTCCGTGAAAAAAAAACAACATTTTGCCACTAAAGCTGGTTTGGGTGCTTTTTGATGCAGCGTAGGCGTACCCCTTGTTTATTGTACCTACGAACCCTGCCTCGAATCCGGGTGCTAGGAACTTTTCGGTGGTATAATAATTCGATACGTCAACATAGTTACGGGTGAGAGATTCCACTCGTCTGTGAACCTAGCATAAACATTCAGAAGAAAATGTATACCCCGTCACTCCAGTTCCGAGGGGAGGGGGCACAACAAATCGCTCCCTCGCTCTCACCCTGCTGACCAAATGTTCTTATCTATCGAATGGTTGGATGGGTATGCACTTTATAATATCGTATAGTGTTTTACAGCATTTTTTACGCCACCATACCAGTGCTTCTCAACCGAGGTCCATGTGCACCCCCAGGGGTGAATTCGGAATGCTCGGGTGATATTTTGAAAAAGGGTGAATTGGGGGTGAATTTTGTGAATAGGGGGAATTTGAATTGAGTTTTCAGACACCTGACCGGGAGCCATTACAGAATGTTACCAAACACAAACCCGCGTAGCCATTGGTTGGAAACTAAATGACTGACTAGCTGTAAGTCCATGGCATCTGTTCATTTAATAAGTGTTTGAAAAGATACCTAATTAGCATGTTTTAGTTTTTAGTACCGTAATTTGATGTTTTAAAGTGGCAGGGGTGAATAGCGGAGAAAATATTTCTCAAGTGGGGAATTGTATCATAAAGGTTGAGAAGCACTGATATAGACAGACCTGTTAAATGCATGATGACATACCAGTCATTGTATTTTTTCTATAGATAGGCTATTCTTACCATAAACCCTGTATCACACTATCTACAGTCTTTAATAATAGATGAATTCAATACATATAGACATGGATAACTAGTCTCTCGGCTTTTCGTCTATCCTGAGTGATATGGATGGAAATGAAATGAAATGTCCAACTGTTCTGTTCCGACTGGGGTAATAACATCATACTGTGTGCTATTAGGGAATTATTTTCCGGACAGCGGCACTACGACCTACTCATATATACATGTATAGAAATCCAACTGCCAAATGATATTTTACGTGCACGCAAATCTTCCGTCCAATCCGAATTTTCTCGGCCAACGCCGCTAACCTCCAGGTTAGCTAGCTAACCACTTACTCAGTGAGCGTCCGTGCACCCCCCCCCCTCCATCCACCGTATGTGGTATGTATTCGCACTATTTTAAATAATTTGACTATTAAAAAAGAGGAGGGCTGGGGTCTTTTGGGGAAATGTAGTAAATCATCATGTAGTCCAATATTATGATAAATGTGTCGAACTGAGTTATAATGTTTTTAATTTGCCGTCAATAAAAATTTCGAACTGAGTTATAATGTTTTAAATTTTCGTTAATAAATGTTTCGAACTGAGTTGAAATGTTTTAATTTGTCGTTAATAAATGTTTTATTTTGTCGTTAATAAATGTTTTATTTTGTCGTTAATAAATGTTTTATTTTGTCGTTAATAAATATTTCGAATGAAGCTATAATTAGAGTATTTTAATTTGTCGTTAATCAATAAATGTTTCGAACAAAGTGTCGATAAAGTATTCCAAATAACGACTCGAGAAACAGGTGGACCAGCCGAATTCGCATTGTTTGTGTTAGCGTCTGGATAATCGACTATAGCGTGTGAAAGTTTCGTCTAACGGTTTGACAGAAGTGTTGACAATACAGACGACACGGTCAGGGGGTAGGTAGTTAAAGCCTAACGGTGCACAACTCGAGCTTCTGTTCACAATAGAAAAAAACCTTTGGATTACGTATTATTGCCAAATAATATTACTCAGTGGAAGTCTTCGTCTATCGTGGATTTTTAGTTATTTACATGCTAATTTTAAGGTAAGAATTTATAATTCATACACGTCGGTAAAGAATGTTTTTATACTTCATAAACATAGATTTATATCTTATCAATCAGTTTTATTTCTAAATATAATTTTCTAGTGATTTGTTTGGTTTGCATTGATTTCTATTTATCATCTAAAACTATTATAAGTGCTACTCTTTCTTGCCTTTACTGAGAAAGAGTTTAACATTGTATTTTATTTTAATAACACGCTGTAACCAATATCTGTTTATTATACAATTTTTTTTAAAAATAGAAGGTTAGTCTGTCTAGAAACAAGTGACTGTCTCGTTTTACAAGTTAAGGTGTTTAGGTGTATTGTTGATTTAAAAATCAACAATACGGCTTTATGAAATGTATGACTTTTATGAGTAAAAATTTGAAACATCATGTGAACATCTCGGTGTATAGTAAAAGTAAGCTATAGTCAACTACTCAACTTTCTTTTTACAAACTTGTCCACATCTCATTGCATACTTAGGATACACCCACACCCACCTGATCAACTCCGCTGATTTATTCACTTGCTTTAATTGTTCTTTTGTTATCCATTTCTTAAATTGTCCGTGTGTTATGTGTGTGTATTATATGTCTCGTCTGTGAGCTTGTGTTATTTAATTTATTAACTGACTCTCATTACTTATTCATAAACCACCCATCTTAACCTACGTACAATATTTACATAATGCAGACAATACACACAACTTTCTTTTCATATAATATATATTAAACGTATCTCAAGAAGAAGAAGAAGTTGACGGTTTATTAAAAAGTCTACCACAATACGTTTATAGACGGGCTAGAAAAAAAATCTCATTTCCTTTTTGAATTCCTACTGATAAAGTTATTTATGGATATTTATTCTCAGTATGAATATAAATGATTTCAAAATTTTCATATGTGCATTGATAATAAATCGAGTAAAGGCATTATTTAGTCATCTTCTCTTCACCGTTTGATTCAGGGTATATCCACGTGGTTTTTGTTAACAGTAAATCTCTGCTGTTTTGTCTTCAAACTATTTTAGATAAACATTATGGTCCTTTAATTGAAACTAGAAGAAAGTGCCACATTTTTTACTTCTGTAAAATTATATTATTGCATATTATCTACGGGAACCTCGTTATAATATGAAGCAAGGAAGGTGTTGCCTAGTCGTTTGGGAAGAATACAAAAATCGACGCCAAAATCCCCACCCTACCATTGTATGTACCATAAAGCTGTGCGTTAGTAACAAAGTAATCGAAGTATTGTGTTGACAGAAGACGGAACGTCGACTTACTGTGTACTCATATATAACACATTCTTTTATTTTGGACGCATTTTATAGCTTGAAGGCCTGTTGTGTATTTTGTCAAGTAGGCCTACTTAGACATTTTTACGTGTTTCCTTTCATGGAACTGAACTGAATCATTAAGCGAAATTTGTAATGTTGTGCATTCCCAATCTGCAGGTTTTGGAAAGAAGAGAGATTTGCCAAGCAGAGCATCCCTACACAGCACAACGTCCTATATTTGAAGTATCAAGAGCATACACAGAATATTATGTAGTTAGAGAGGGATGGGGAGGTGATATATCTGTTAAGGGAGCAATTAATTAAATATTCGTTTTGATGGCTCTAAATTTCAGCATTAAAGAAATTCGAATAATTATTTTATGGAATAAATGTGAACTGAAAATGACTGACAATTGTAAAGCGATAAGATCTTGTCAGCTTATATATATTTTAGTATATCTTTTATTGTATAATCTACACTGACATGTTTCAAGTTCAATACAACAAGAATTAATCAATAATTCATGAAAATCACTCAACCAGAACAGTACCGGTATATTAGAACAAACTCACATCTACATAATGTATAATGCGTACGTGATGTATTATTAGGGATTAAGGAATTTGGCAATTCTTGTGTTTGAAGATACAATCTCGACTTTCAGACAATACATAATAAATGGATAGCGTAGGGGTCTTACTAAAAACATTCACATTAGTGATAAAAAAAAAGACCAATCACTAACAGATGGTAAGAACGCCATCTAAAGCTATTGAGCTCGAGTTTCTGCTATACACCCACATAGCCCTAGAGAATTAGATCCCTTGAAATTGACTATATGGGAATAACAGACCACGGTGTTGACTATGGTTTTCATTCCACTTAAAATTAAACCGGGTTTGGCATAAATGCTAACTTTGTGCACTCTTTAATTGAATATTACTTGGCTTACAGAATGTTTGTTTCATGGATATTTTGAAAAAAAAAAGAGAATATAAAGCAAATTCAAGGACTACGATTTTAGACTTAATATTACATTTATATAAACATATGTACATAATAATGAAGAACTAATGTAAACTTTGCATTGTCATCTATGTACTGTTAGGTTTGGATTGTTATCCGTATCACTTTTATTTTGGCATGTTTTCACTTTAAATCGAACTTGGTTACGTATATAGAATATTTGTTTGGTGATTATCTGCTCTCGCGTAAAACGCACAGAGGCAATTGAAAATGAGAAATTGTTGAGTATTTGAAAATAACTGGTGCATATCATGGACTCAAAATCAAACAGGATTGGTTAGTATTATTCAAATAATAATAATTGGGTAATTTTGAAAATAGGTCCGGTACAGATACATATTAATATGTTCTTAAATTGTTCTTGGCATAATATAAACTACATGTATAATATACACGTGAAAGGTGTACCCTATAGCCCAATTGTAGTTATCGCAATAACAGTACACCTATACGTTTGAGTCAAATAAGATATCATCACGCATGGAAGATTACTTTCAAAACATACTTCAAAATTTATACGAATTGAATATATTCATTGTAAGTCTTGATCGTAAGTGATATGACAGTATAAATATTTTAACTGACTATCTACACCAAAATGAACCGGTGAATCGAAACGACCAGAATGACCAAACATCCATGGCCAATGGCTCAGGAGACAAACCCTCACTGAGACTAAACCTTTTTTCCAAACAATGTTTATTTTGATTTCTAGCTTTCCACATTTCTAGCTTTCCATAACCTGAACTAGTTAGTCGATTGGGCCAGTATGAAATTTAAACTGTTCTGAATTGCGAATTATTACCCTGAGCAATAATAACCCACGATTTAAATTTGACTGGTCTAGTAGCTGTAAAATGTATTTACTTTAAAGGTTGAGTGGCTTTTGCGACATGTATAATCGATAACTTAGAACCAATCTTCACCAACACGAATTTTGTAAATGAAATAAATGTCACTGCTACAGTTCCCCCACCGACTAGAACAGCATTACATTGATGCTATGCAAGCATCGCCCTGGTTGCTGGGCTTCGACGATGCTTTATATACATGAACGTTCTCGTATCCTTTATTTAACAACATAATTATTTTACGTCGATGGTGAACCGAAACAGAGCTACAGAAGGTCGACATTACCCATGATGTGTGCTATTGGGGAATTTTTTGCCCGGACAGTGGCGTTATACGACCTACACTTATTTCGAATTGCAATTTTCAAGGGATTTGTTACATAGCACCACAAACAAGGTCGAGTATTGTAAAACCCAAAATCAATCAATTAAATTGAATGAACCAATCAATCGTAGCGATAGAGAGGCGGCTTCTCACCAATGCAACGAGGGTTCAATCCCAGCTCAGGGCATGAACTTTATCGTTGTAAGTGAGAGGGATATTCGGTCTCCCGTCCGATCAGGCAGGTTTCCCCCGAGTTCTTCGGTTTCTTCCTGCAGTAATGATCGAAATCATTCGCACGATCTGTGCCAAGGGCCAAATTTGAAAAAGGCCTCAGGCCTAATTTGCTACCCATGTAAAATGACGTGATTATTATTATTATTATTATTAATCAAATTGGGTTTAACATCCTATTTTTCTGACCCAAGTTGGATAACGGGTATACCCAATTGAATTCCAAAAGTCGTCCACAAGCGAAGTCGTCCACAACCGTTGGTGGAGTCGTCCACAAGGCATTGGTGATGTCGTCAACAAGTATTAGTGATGTCGTCCACAACTAAATATGTTTATGAATTTGTTAATGAATTTGTTATTTATGGAATAAAATTATTTACTTTGTTGTTTATTTGCCGGGAGAAAGGGTGACCACGCAGAAAAAAAACTATACTAATTAAAAATACAATCGTGTGGACGACTCCAAAAAACGTATTACAATATCCAGAAATTATTTACTTTGTTGTTTATTTACCGATAGAAAGGGTGACCACGTAGAAAAACTATACTATTTACAAATACATTATGTGTCCAGAAGTTATACTAAGTCGTGTGGACGACTCCACCAACGGGTGTGGACAGCTTAACCAGATTTTGGGACTTTTTTGTAAAAGCGGGACGTTTTCCTGTTAGAGTAAATCGGTAGTCGATAAGCCGCATCGCAAATGTATGGTCGTAGGTACATATCAATGACTATCATACATCCGAGTCTAGATGTAGGTTACGGAGAGTACCGGAATCTGTCGAGGTTTGCCGAATGTCATTGTGGGATCGGATTGTGGATAGCGCCCTAGATTTGGAACCGCGCCCCTATTCACAGCTTCTAGATCCGTTACTGATATCAATTACTTCCCTTTTGTCTACACAACTCCTAGTGATTTATGCTGTAATGGTATATCATGAGTATAAAGGATTTGTTACATAGCACCACAAACAAGGTCGAGTATTGTAAAACCCAAAATCAATCAATTAAATTGAATGAACCAATCAATCGTAGCGATAGAGAGGCGGCTTCTCACCAATGCAACGAGGGTTCAATCCCAGCTCAGGGCATGAACTTTATCGTTGTAAGTGAGAGGGATATTCGGTCTCCCGTCCGATCAGGCAGGTTTCCCCCGAGTTCTTCGGTTTCTTCCTGCAGTAATGATCGAAATCATTCGCACGATCTGTGCCAAGGGCCAAATTTGAAAAAGGCCTCAGGCCTAATTTGCTACCCATGTAAAATGACGTGATTATTATTATTATTATTATTAATCAAATTGGGTTTAACATCCTATTTTTCTGACCCAAGTTGGATAACGGGTATACCCAATTGAATTCCAAAAGTCGTCCACAAGCGAAGTCGTCCACAACCGTTGGTGGAGTCGTCCACAAGGCATTGGTGATGTCGTCAACAAGTATTAGTGATGTCGTCCACAACTAAATATGTTTATGAATTTGTTAATGAATTTGTTATTTATGGAATAAAATTATTTACTTTGTTGTTTATTTGCCGGGAGAAAGGGTGACCACGCAGAAAAAAAACTATACTAATTAAAAATACAATCGTGTGGACGACTCCAAAAAACGTATTACAATATCCAGAAATTATTTACTTTGTTGTTTATTTACCGATAGAAAGGGTGACCACGTAGAAAAACTATACTATTTACAAATACATTATGTGTCCAGAAGTTATACTAAGTCGTGTGGACGACTCCACCAACGGGTGTGGACAGCTTAACCAGATTTTGGGACTTTTTTGTAAAAGCGGGACGTTTTCCTGTTAGAGTAAATCGGTAGTCGATAAGCCGCATCGCAAATGTATGGTCGTAGGTACATATCAATGACTATCATACATCCGAGTCTAGATGTAGGTTACGGAGAGTACCGGAATCTGTCGAGGTTTGCCGAATGTCATTGTGGGATCGGATTGTGGATAGCACCCTAGATTTGGAACCGCGCCCCTATTCACAGCTTCTAGATCCGTTACTGATATCAATTACTTCCCTTTTGTCTACACAACTCCTAGTGATTTATGCTGTAATGGTATATCATGAGTATAAAGGATATGTAAGAAGTCGAAACCACTAGGGTTGTTTATTAAAATTTTATCATTTTATTGTAATCTATTCATGTTCTTGAAGAATTATAGAGAAAGATTAAAGCGTCATTTTTGCAGTCGTCGGGGTGGGATGAAAACGTGATTCCACTGTGTATATGCAAACGAACACTTGACAAAAGTGTCACGTCAAAACTATGAAAAACAAATAATGCTCTTATATATTTCAGACGTAGAAAATATAAATTATTGTTTACAGTAAACCACATTTAAATTGCTTTCCATCGTGTCGAACACTAATCGCCAAGATAATCCCCTCTGTACAATATTATAAATACACATTATTATCTGCTGTCCAATAGACCCGAATAGACCTACGTTTTGTTCATCCATAAAGCCATAGCAAAACAACAAGGGATTATCCATTGAAGATCGGAACTTCAAAAACTAATAACGCATAAATATTTTCTCAGGCCCACGTCTTCTGGGGTCAAGTGTCAGGGTCGAGTGATTCACTCCATTTTAAACATGGGCTATTGAGAACCGTTGAGGCGCGACTTACCTTTAATACACCTCTATTTGACAATTGAAAAGCTAATGACGATATGGAGAATATAGTATACATTTCTTTTATCTAGACACCAATGTTCCAATTGCCGAACATAGTGTATGAATGAATTTGCAACTGAACAAATTTTAATATCCTAGTAAAGAGACATGCCAAAATTGCACGATGACCTGCGATTTACATGTTTGAGACTAACAAAACGTTTTTTTATTGGGTGATTTGACAGACGAAAGGGAATAAAATTTGAGGTCCCATTTACAGGTGCCCGCGCATGTAAAAGAACCAATGACAGTAAGAATACAATATTGCTGCCCGGGCAAAATTTCCTTCATAGCACACTGCATGGCGTATGTCCGTCTTCATTAACCAAGTTGGTGCAGAAAAAACCGACGTTAAACCCCATTTCATTTATTCAGTTATCCACTCCTAATCTATATGTGAAAGTAAATGAGAATAATACTATCCTGTTGGTTTGGATATAGTATAGCTAGTTTAGAAGACATACGGTCAGTATTCTTACTGTGTCAGTCTTTTAATAAACGTTTGAACTTGTATCAGCGTATATAATTTATTTGGAACTCTATATTATTATGAGATCCCCTAGAATATAATGTGAGAACGTAAAAGATCCTTTAACTAACATTACTGTAATACAGTTTATGATTGTTTGAATACAAATATTGGATTGGTTTACTTATATTGTATCAGATAATATTTGGTTTCATGCTTCTTGTAACACTGGCAAGAATTAACAATTACTTGTATCACTCACTTTCAAGCGAAATTCGTCAAAATGTAATATACCCCCCGAAGGGTTGAGGGTGGGAATATAACGCGTTCGCTTTAGATGGCCTGTCATTGAATCCATTTCCCACATTCTCAAACATATCTCAACAATAACAAATATATTATAAAATGTGGAGTATTTTATATAATTATTGTGACAAGTAGTAGGGTTGCCAGTCCTACCTCATAGGTTTTCTCCGGTTTTCCCCCTGTGCTAAAGACCCCTACGCACAAACGAAATAAAATTAAAAGTCCCGAAATGACCTAGTATGTGTTGAGTGGACGTTAAATCCCTTTTCCGACAATTATAGCCGAATTGTTATTACTGTAATTGATTGCGATGGCGGTGTGAATTCAGTAGAAACCAATGCAAACTTCTAATAACCATAGCTATAATTAATGATTGATTTTGACATTTTTTGGGCCAGTTTGTTTTTTAAAAAACAAAAGTACATGTATACTTTTGATGGCCCTATATTCAACTTTAACTTAGTATGTTGGGGCTTTAACTTTAAAGGGGGGGGGGGTTAAATCAGTGAGCCACGGTGGCTGAGAGTGAGTAAGACGTTAGCTTGCTAACCTGAGTCTGTGGAAAATCATCTGGGTTTTCCGGCGTGCTCTCTCCCCATTGTCAGTGGTATAGGACAAGATGGCCTGGCAAGGGACAACATATAGTCGTTCAGATGGGACGGGAAACCCAGGTCCTGTGTTGGAATTCGATATAAGAGTAGGCTGTAGCCGCTGTCCGGGCAAAATAGCTCCCATAGCACACTGTATGGCAAATGTCGGTCTTCATTAGCCCAGATGGAGCAGAACAGTAGGACGTTAAACCCTATTTCATTTCATTTGTTTAAATCAACGATATCGTGGTCGGCTTGTGGTATGCGATGGTTGTTGTAATATTTAGCATATTTACCGCTCGTTGACTATCAAAGCATTTTTTTGTGTGTTATACTTGGCCTTCTTAAAGCCCGACCAATATTTGCGATCATGTCCCTGTGGAGCATTCTTGGACCATAAATATGTCGTTAGTGTCAAGATTCGTCCAGATATTCCATTGATAATGTAAATTATTTGGCTATTCTGTTGTTTCTTTTATGTTCCCCAAATGTTGATACACAAGTGTAAGTAGCCCTTGAAACTCGAAGTCGCCACTCGAATCGACAATAAACTCACCAGACACTTTAGGTCAATCAGGTTAGTGTGTTGTTAAAATTGATAGTGTGACCTAAAGGGTCATAAACTTCAATTATGTTAAATGTAGGATAAAGTTATTTTATTGCCTAAACCAACTAAAGATCTCAACAAAGTAAACATGATCTTAACTTGAGAACCTGAAACAGTGCAACATATTAACTGGCATCGATGATAGATTTAAAGGTTTTCTTTATGGAGATATTTTTAAAGATTGTGGGGGAAACAACGGTACTATTAAGGATATTTTCAATGAATAAAATTCAAAATACAGAAGTGGAAGAGAGCAGAGTCTGATATTAGTATAATACATAATCTGTAGAAAATCATATCTCAGACTAAGTTTTAAGGAATCATGAAACCATTTCTCATTTGAAGAATTGGAATAGAAGGGGAGTTTAACGTCTTGTAAATGCAAAACTGTAGTAATTTTAAGACACAAAGAGTAATTTACATTTCAGTGTGCACTGCGATGGGGATACTCTTCTTCGAGTGTCAAGGGTTATTGTACGTGAAATCCAATGTGTACACAGTTTTACTTCTGGTTAATTCTCGTCGAACGGTTAGGAATACTTTCCTTGTTAGCCCCAGAGACCCGGCTTGGAATATGCCGAACCACAGGAATGGAACCTGTGATAGGTAACAAAAAAAATTTGTTTTAATTTTGCATTAGTATCTACTATCTACTCCAGTTTTTTTTGTAAATTTGTGTCGGGTTGAAATAAAAGTACGTTAAAGTCAACAAGAAAATATATCAATAAAACCGAAAACATGGGCTTGTTTTTAGAGCAAAACAAATCTATATAACATTTCTTTATAAGGATGGCGTTTGCGAAGATTCGATTTTTTCCTGAATCATTTCGTCATTTTAACCACCTCGTACATTTTGATATGACAAAATCGAAACCAATTAAAAAATCACCCGAAAGTTATCATTTCATTTGATGAGCGTATTTAATTCAAATGACAAGAAATACCGGTAAATGTTAGGTCTTTCATCATGGCATTTTCGCGCCTAAATGTTTCAGACGAAGAGACTGGGAACCCAATAAATGTATACGCCATTAAGACTACATAGGGAAGAGACACAAATATGATATAAATATTCACACGGTAGCAAACTCAGACATCGCCAACAGCTAAGTACCCAAGGAACTACTCTTTTGTTGAAAAGAAAAGATTTCTCTTCATATTGTGCCAATTCATGAATATGCTTCACACAAACAGTTTTCAATAACAAAAAACCCTACAATTTGGAATCCAGCAACCTTTACTTTTTGGTAGTAACCCAGCTATCGAGTCAAATTCGGGGGATTTGATCTGAAAGAAATTATGTTTGTTAAACGATCTATTTCTGTTTAAACGTACTGCCAACACAGTGATATACCACCCTGGACACAAACCAATAAGTAATCTTTTACAGCTTTTAATTTGAAAGAAAAATAGAGTTGTTTCACTGAAAACACTGAGATTTATGTAAGAAAAACGTTAAAAAAAATAGAAGGTTTAAACTATGCTCTATTAGTATTACCGGAATTGTAGAGGTATGCACTATGAAATCGATAACACAAGTGCGTTTACTCGCCGTTTTCTAAAGATCTACCGAAGACGGATAGGTATGTGATTAATTACTGATATATTATTTATAAACGCGCTATAATGGAGCTGGGTGGGAGTTTGGGTTTCTTCTTTATTTTGAAGTATGATCTTTTTTGACCATACCAGGGGTTAATGTTACGATAAAAACCGCCATGAATATATTTGAATATTACATGCAAGAAAAACAGTAATACACAAATTATCGTGGTATATTTGCATACCGATAGTCTAGTTTGCTCTCACAATCCAAAAGTTAATTGGGTTGGTATGGCCTAGTGGTCTAGAGTGCTGCGCTGCGACCTCTAGCTGATCGGTCACCTCTGGCTTGTGGCTGTGGTTTCAAGCCCGAGTGTGAGCATATGTGACAAGGAGATAGGGGCGCCTTCTCAACCTCGTAGGTTTCCTCCGGGCACTCCGGTTTCCTCCCACCGCAAGCGAATTATTCAAATAAAATTAAAACCATGTGTTATTTCGAAATGACCTAGTTGTGTTGAGTGGACGTTAAACCCCATCTCTCTCTCTCTCTCCCTCTTCTCTCTCTCTCTCTCTCTCTCTCTCTAATTCATCTAAACGACCATCAAACACTTTGCGACATTTCGGGCTGTTTAATACTTATAGTTTTTTCTTACAGACACACTCTCAATAATAAGACACGTAGTGGTTTCTATCTTTTTCTTAGGAACAGCAATAACTATTCAACTCAACCAAATTGTTACCAAATATCAATTTCTTTATCTCCAATATTACCTCAAGTAACTTTTCTCGCAATTTCTTTACTGTATGTTGAAGAATAAACAAGTTTAGGGTCAAGTTCAAAAAGGCGAGTGACGCATGTGATTAGCCGGTCAACTAGCCTACTAATTCATTTTAAAGAGGGTTTTGTGTTTGCTATTTTGTCTCTCTTCGTTTCGAATTGTACCTGAAAAAGTTTCGACTTTGCTTCAACCTTCGCGACAATATTGAATTCCTACTTGACCATTTTAAGACTAACGAAACTTAGCATATCAGAGTAAAACATGATACGTGGCATTAAAATGACAACCTGCCAATAGTCAATATTATAAGACAGTGACAAGATTAAGGTATATTATAACATTTCAATGATATTAACAAAACTCTTAAAAAATATCCTTCTGTAAACTATACAACCAGTTCAAGAATTGTTTCTTAGATTAAATTTGTTTACTCTGGAATAAAACTTAAATATTTCTCCCCCTTCGTCTTAAATACAAACATAAGGCCGCGGATCTCGATATAACATTTTGTTGATAAAATGCGGATTTTTCAACAAAATAATGTCTTCATTTTTTGTAATAATGTTCTTTTTGTTTAGAATCGGGTATTTCATAAAATATTTACATCCTCAGTTTCGTATTTTAAACAATACTCTCTTTGATGCTTTGATCAAAAGAAAGAAAACGACATCTTTTTCTGGCCTGATCAGCAAACAGTCTTTATTTGACCAACAATGGAAAATTCGTTAAATCTGTTAGATTTTGCACCCATAACACATAACTGGTGGGGTTTTTTTCAATATGATACAGGAGTATAATAACAATATTTCATTTGTTTAACATAAAAAAGACGATGTAAACATGAAACCCAATAACACATGACACAATTATATGGAATACAAGTTACTTAAAGAGTTTATTTCAGCGACGTTTCGACGAGGGTTCTCTCGTCTTTATCAAGCAAAGAAAGAATTCTTTGCTTGATAAAGACGAGAGAACCCTCGTCGAAACGTCGCTGAAATAAACTCTTTAAGTAACTTGTATTCCATATAATTGTGTCGTGTGTTATTCTCATCCAGTTACTAAATGCCACTTAAACAACTTATGAAACCCAATGGTGTAAATTATGTACATAAATGTATGGTAACCCATAATCGACACGATTGTTTCCAAAGTCTATGTTCAAAATAATTATGAACATTTAGAGTTTTGAATGTGAACTTCTAAAATGCCAAGTATGGTCAAAATTTAGTTTTATTTATTTGTAGAAGATAAACCTTTCTCCACAATTGTTTTTATATGAAAGCTATTCCTTTCAAGCAGATCTTAAATCCGAAAAGAATGTTATTGAATAACTAGTGATGTGTAAGCGGATTCTACCACTAATCCGACAAAACAGTTTAGTTTGTGTTTATCCTTAAATAAGTCGACAATAAGTCTGATCCTTTCCTTAATCCGCTCTGAACATTTATCATGAGGTTTATATGGGGAGATTGTGTTATTACCAACTATATAATTACTACCTTAAAGGGTAGATTATATGAACAACCAGAATGTTCCGGGGTCGAATTTCTTAAATGAATTTTAATTTTAATATTGCATCAAATGTTATCACTGGAGCTACGTTGGACATAATTTAAAGGGCATTCGTTTAAAGTATCAACACATGCTCTGTTATTATCGACGAAAGTTTGGTCTTAATAATTTCTTTTGTTTACAGTAGAATTAAAAGGAGATATGTTAGTTCAAATATTAAGAGATATGTTTAATCCTTAAAGCTTCTTAATCAAAAAATATATCAAGGGAGATTATTGTCACCACGTCACCTTCGTTCCTTTTACAACTACATCGATTAAGAAAAATACTAGTAAAAGTTATAGGCCAAATGGCCGTCTATCACGTTCACCCGTGAGGTTATACATATTTCCCTTTTCTCGGAAAAACAATTCTTAAAGTTTTACTGTTTTGCTTATTCGTAGTATGGTACAGGAATTATAATCAAATCGATTATAACTTTTTAAAAATCATTGATATAGGGTAAAATATGGCCATTTGCATTTGCTATAGACTATGTAGAAAATGACGTCTTGAAACATTTTTCGACCCCTGAATGTGGTTTAAGTAGTTTAGTTGAATTAAGTTTGTAATACTGTAGAAAATGACGCGTTGAAACATTTTTCGACTCGTGAATTGTTTGAGTAGTTTAGTTGAATTACAGTACTGTAATACGTAAAGAAAATGTTATCACAAATAATATTGGAAAGAACAACAACGTCTGTGAAGGGCTTTTGTCGGGAGTTTCCCACAATCTTCGTTGAGCAGTTTGTGAATTTAAATGGTAAATTATTTGCCAAATCCTTCACGTGTTAAATGTTACGTTGGGTATGATTACATCATTTTTATGATATAATATTTAGAGAGGAAAAAAATCACGCCAGGCAAATTATTTTTATTTCTTGAGTTGAAAGAATATTTAAACATTGGGTGAATCGTAATACCGGTACTAATGATTGTGAGCCTTGGTGAATGCCGACGATATAGGGTCGATAATTCAATTGGATTAGCTTTAAAGATATTTAAAAAAGCGAAACACCCACCGCTTGTATTCAAATAACATTAAACACTGGTTTAATAACATAGATAGTGGGAGTGGACCTTGGTGAACGCCACCGGCGTGGGGTGTTTACCTATTTCTTTTAAATTACCGGATTCACTAACCTTGAAAACATGATTTATTAATCGTATGTCCCAATTCCATTTTGTTTTTATGTTTTTGACTTGAGGGCCAATTTCACAAGTTTCCCTACACATGATTTAGTTTAATTGATTTATATGTTAAGACACCAATAAATGGTTTGAAAACAAAGTTCAAGATGGTCAACCTGTATTTGACTCTTCTTATAATATTTTAATTTGTTCAAGCATTTTTGATGCATCTTATATTGAATAATTCCAATAAACAGCGTGGTTGGTGGCTGAATGATTAGCGTGCGCGCTGTATCATAAAGCCCGTCATTGAGTCCACGGTTATACGTGTCAAGGAGTAGGGTCGCCTGTCAAACCTCGTGGGTTTTCTTCGGGTCCTCCGGTTTCCTCCCACTGATAAAGACCCCTACGCGTAAGCGAATTATTGAAATAAAATTAAACCATATATTAATTCCGAAATGATGTAGTTGTGTCGAGTGGACGTTAAAGCGAATTTACTCTCTCTGTCTCTCTGTCTCTCTGTCTCTGTCTCCCTCCCTCTCTCTCCAATAAACAGCGTGGCAATGGTTAAGCATAAATATTATGGATGAGTATTGTCAAAGATTGCATGGTAGCCCAAACCCTTATTAATTTTAATCGAAATGCCATGAATGGGATCTTGGGTATTGGAATCTTGGGAATAAGAAGCGGTATGTGTATTGTTGGACTCCTGGAGGAGGAAAATGCAGCAGGGTATGCAGGATTGGTATTAATGGTTTCGAATAATCAGCCGCACTATTCTCAGTAAAATTCAAATGACAAAATATTCCATGCCAGCCCTATACACCACGTACACACGCGAACACTCATTTGAAGTCAAACTAGGATCCGAGCTTTCCGGCCAACTATCAAATTTCCTAACCAAACGACTAACATGGCCTTCTTATTTCCTCTAAACTAGTATACACCTGTACAACTAATTAATAAATAAAGTATTAATTTGAATTATATGTACAAATCTAATCTTAATATTTGAACAAAATGTTATTTTTCGTAACACCATAGAACGATATTTACCATTGGTCAGGTTTATCTGATAATCGATAAGTAGAGATCGCTGATTAGCGGACGAAATCCCCTCCGGCTAAAGATGTAGTATATGTCATTTAATTAGTAGTTTGCTGGTAATTATATCTATGTTACCAGAGATTTACACCTTATAATATATGTATAGATAGGTGATATAAGTAACAGATATACACCTGGTACGGACATTATTGTATACACGGATATATTTATACCAATATTATATATACATGTACATATAAATATTGAAGGTGGGTAGTGTGTTTTTTGTCTCTTTCTTTTGTAGAAATTTCCACAACTTGTAAAGTGAAATTTGTCCAGGATATTTATTAGCCTAAGTTATTAATTTCACTAATTCGTAGAATGACTTTAATGTGTCAATTGAAATTTAGAAATGATTGAAGTGGGTCTACAATTTAAAAAAAAAAAGAAAAATTATAATTGGTAAAAATATTTGAGCATTTAATTGCGTTGCTTCATATTTAGAAATCTTGGATGCAGTGGTTATTAAAGATTTGATACTCGGTGCATTAGTAGTTCCAGTAGAAGAATAAGCCTTTGGACTTAGATTTCGAAAGCCTAGACCATAATTATGTTTTCAAATTGATTATATCTGTAGTATTTTGAATCAATACTTTTAAGCCAAAATTTAAATCCATTCAACAAATACATGATCAACCTACCTATCAAGGCTCAGCCCTTTTGAATATGTTTCCTCAATACATTCACTATACATCTATTTAAAGATTGGTTCCCAGCAAAGTATTTATCGGCTGGTTATTTCCAATAAAAGTATTGCAAATTTGGTATTTATGAAAAGTATAGACCCCCAATCTTACTAGAAAAATACTAGATTACGCGAAAATCGCCCATGGGGCACGGACTGGGCAATATTGTCAGGGAATCACTAACTGTCAACCCGACAGGATTTGCTTGCTTATTGTCTGCTAGCTTAGGCCAGGGAGCAGTTGTTATTTCTTGCTCAAATGGTTAGGCGGTTTTGGGAACATTGCGGGTTGTCAACGTACAAAATACTCTGCAATTTAAAGGTGTAAAAAGAAGTTGACAGAAATAATTAAGAATTTGTTTAGGCCTCAATAATATGGTAAATGTAAAGATACATTTTGAAAAATGGACCCTCCCACAATGAAGTTAAGTTGGCAGACATTGCGTTTAACAACAGCTTACTTACTTACAGCTATAGGTATCCCCGGCTAAAACGGAGTTTTGAAAGGGAATTGAAGCAAATTTTTGATAGATTGGTTACTTTAAATATGTGTTTAGTCCAAATATACCCTCAAGTTAAAAAGTTTGTACCCGGGAATGCATCTTTAATTTAATATTTAAACACTTCTTTAATGTTTTAGACTACCCTTTTTATAAATTTCACCGATGTGGTTACATGTATACTACTGTATGCTTGCATTTGTATTTCTTGTAGCATATGGCAGACCATGACTCATGCTGACATCACATAATTTTTTCTTGGTCATTTTCAATTTTGAGTGAAGTCTGTGTTACTTCAGACCCGGGACTGTACAGCGCAGTGGACGCTTACGGCTATCCCCCGGATCCATTCACTCTTTTTTGAACTGTTTATTTGTTTGTTTGTTGTTTCGGAGTATGATGTCTTGTCGTTATATTTGTTCTTTTTGTAAATCATATGTGGCGCAGTCCCCCTGCACTAACTAATAGACGCCCAGAAAACAACAGTTCTAGCCCGAAACAATTTCGAAAATGTCTTTCCTCAAAGATACAGTGGCTAGTAAACAATAAAACGCTTACACCATAGGCCTAGACACATTTTTTTTGAATAATGAACAATACAGATCCAAGTATTTCGTTTTGCTTTAGATTCAAGTTGAAGTTACAGTTTTTATGGCAACCGACGTCTGTCTATCCGGTCGCAGATCTTGTTTGATCGAATTAATGTTAGTTAGTCTGAGCGGGATACGATTCCAACTACTTAAATGACCGTTTTCCACTGACGGATATATATTGACAAAAAAGCAAAAAAAGAAAATTATTTGGAAAGCACGCGGCCTGGCACTAAAAGTTCATCTTATATTTGTCTTAAATTATTGTGTTTGGATCTCTTTATATTATACCCGGAAAAATGTTAAAACAGTAAATAATCGAATGTCGTTTCCACTACCGTGTGTTGACTTATGATAGAACTTTATATGTGGTGCAGTTCTCCTGTACTTACTATAGTCTCGTAATCATCAAATGAAAATGGTAAGAGTTTCTCGTTCATTGATTAAAAGCACGAAGACCGAAGACGTTCCTAAAAACGCTCAACTCGAACTAAATAAAAAACTAACTGTAAATAATTCTAAATAGGTTTTTGGAAATGTTGAAATCGTTAGAGTGCTGGTGAAGTCTTTATTTACCAAACCACCAATGGTGTCTAGTTAAAGCAATTTTCTGATCGCTATTAAATATTTAATTAGACCTGTTTTTTACCGATTCAAAACAAACGTAGCCCATTGATATTTCAAAAATTACTATTTTATCACGTGGCGGAGTTAGGCATGTTACCAAGTATTATATTACCTTTCAGATATTACGAGGTACGGGTGTCCTACGCCCCGCGATTGATTTTCTTTTTCTAACGATTACACAAATGTTTATGTCACCTGCAAGTATTTTGAAAGTTTTTTTATAAGAGAGAAAAGAGATCAGATAGTTTTAAACCGCGTCTTTAATTGATTTCTTCTCGAACTTGTTTGTTTGAATGTTTCAAAGTCAAGAATATGTTGGCAGGCGGTTACATGGAGCATCTAGACCAGTAATCCACACTGTATCCCAAACGGGACCATTTGAATGAAAGTTTTTATCATTATTGCAGACGAATTCGACTACAGTCTGACACTCTAAGTGTCTGGAACCAGATGAGTCAATGTGATCGGTTATATTCATTATTTTGTAATCAGTGGTGTAGCTGCCAATGGTGGTACCTTCACATCATCCCCAAACTATCCATCATCCACATACGAGTCAGTCCCTCCCCCTTTCTGATCGATGACAATAAAATATAGGTTGACTGTATCATGCATACTATATATAGAAGTTCCATATCGGATTATATAATATTCAAATAGATTGCATACATTGTATTTTATTACATATATTATCAATTCTGGTAGACAAAAACATAACCTTTTTTTAAATTCCATTTAAATTTTGATATTAACAACGTTCTCATAGAAGAAAAACAAAGCCCACTCATCACATGATACGGGCATGTGAAAAGGGGGAAATTGTATACAATTTTATATAATATAATGATAAATAGTGCTATTAGCTTTTCGCTAAACATCTGTATAGACGTTAATTGTTGTAAGGATGGTGTAGTAGATACCTATATTGATATTAAACATGTCATTATACTATTATCCCGTTCATTGATACGTGAAGTATGGTACAGGTGTATATTTTGACACGGTTGGATGAAGAAATGAAATGTTTATACTATATCTTGTACTTATTGTCTTGTCCCACGAGTTAGCTTCTGTCACTTAAAATATCGGTGTGTCCTCACTGTGCCCACTTTTGATTAATTCAATTAAGGTCTAATTAGGATTAGTGTATTAAGCGGATTAGGATTAGGTGTTATAGGTAATTAGATGGGAAAAAAACCCAAATATTTTATGTATTTTTTTTTATTTTTCGATGTTTTATATATATTTAATAAAAATATAACATACATGGATATATCATACATCACATTAGCACTTTATAATTTAATGAAAATATAACAATTTTCGATGTTTTATATATAAAATATGTAATAAAAATATAACATACATGGATATATCAAACATCACATTTGCACTTTATAATTTGATGAAAATATAACAATTTTCGATGTTTTATATATAAAATATGTAATATAAGTATAACATACATGAATATATCATACATCACACAAAAACAAGATAAACAATGAAAATTTGCAATGTAGTTAAACGGGCTACGCCATCGGCATACTCGAATACAGTCTTTATACCGTTCTGAAGATCTGTTTTCAGAGTTTGGAGTCGGGTTTCTAGTTGACTGTACTTTCTTCTCTTAGGCCGTAATTTTCCGTTGGCACCTAACTGGAGAATGGTAACTTCGGAGTAAGCTTGTTCATTCTTAAAAAAAGCCACCAACTTAAAAAAATTTGGGTGAGGGGTGGCAATAATTGATGTTATCTTGGAATGTCATCCTTCAACATGGTTCGTTGTGCGTGGGTGGACCTTCAGTGTGGAAATGGTTCCACATCATTCTGCCATGCTGCCCCTCCACCCAGAACTCAGTTACGCAATCTGCAAATTGCAACATCTTGGAGTGGTGCATCATCAAGGGCAAGATACTCAGTATGCTCTAACGTTGAATCATTTAAATCAACGGCACACAACATTAGAGATAATTGCATACCTGATACTTCTTCTTGATAGATGGCAGAGACTGGTTTGGTTTCCTCTTGCACTTTGGTTTTCATGGCAACAAGAAATTTGTCGACTGCCACCTTGTGTGGGTTAGCAACATGGTTGTGGTTTCTGGAATATTTGGTAACAAAGCCTTGGTGGATGTTCAGGGTTGCTGGACAACCTTTTATACAACATCTCCAGTATACTCGTTCTGCCTTCCTATTCTTCACTCGGAATTTGTATTCTTCATGGACTAAGTTTTCTCCACCTTGAGCATTGGGGATGTACTGGATGTTTATTTGAACGTTTGCCATGATGAAATATGACAGACTGACTTCTGTGTGTCCTCATAAAGACCGTGTAATGTGTAGGCTTACTTAACATAATTCATATTATATTCAAGTGTCATTATTTGAATAAAATTTATCACTTTAAAGATTACAGTGAGTTCATCTCACCAATTATAAGACTGAATATTTAGTCACTTTCAATATTTGTTTTTTTCCATCTAATTACCTATAACACCTAATCCTAATCCGCTTAATACACTAATCCTAATTAGACCTACATTGGATTAATCAAAAGTGGGCACAGTGAGATGTAACCAAAATATCTTCAAATTACGATACTTGATTAGTCGGGCGAAACGTCTTCACCTTAAGTCGAATTCGTATTGATTTATCTAACGGTCGGGGATCGGCCCAAAATACAGTTTCAACTACCTATAACTAACACTCGACACCATCTTTTACTTATCTGTGCAGTTCAAATATTACAATATTGATTGTTTTATTTTTGTGTTCACTATAATAAGAAGTCAAACGAGACATAGCAGTACTAGTATCATACAATGCACTATATTGATTCCACACTACCTCTGGGTTGAGCTTCGCCGATGTAGGGGATTAGCTAGGTACCAGGTTTGGCTAGATGTTTGCAATTCGGGATGAAAAAACCCCACATCAGTTATATATCTATTTGATTTTGTTTCTGGAACCTATCTCATTGCAGTTGATAATTAGTTTATCATGTTGTTCCATCCTCATTTAACAATTCATCTGTTGTATTAGAATAACTCTTTGATTCGGTGTTTCATTGGGTACTAGTAACTATGTAAAGCGTTTTATTGTTGCTTTACAATAGATAATATACAACTAACAACGGTCGCAATTCTTACAGTGACTCGCTCTCTTTGATTTTTGTTAAAAATTGGCGATTTCATTTCATTTTTGCATGTTAAATCGTTTGGTGGGATGACAATATGTCTTTGATTTTATGGTCAACTGTCGACACAGTATGTAAAAAATTAGTAAGCAATATCGGCCAAAACCGAATCTTTCAAAACAAAAAATTACTCATCGAAATAACACGACAGATCAACCAAATTGAATACTTTATTTTAACCTATATAAATGGCGACACAATACAACATGTCTTCAAATGATGGTTAAGGGGTGTCTTGCATATTTGAGTACAAGTGTCAGTTACACAGGAATAAACATATCAATCGAATAGGAACTAGATCTAAGTTTAAATTCGTTAAACATAAAGACAGAGGGGGTTTGTTCAGGATTGTGAATTTAGGTCAATGCATCCATGTCGATGTTGATAAATTCTTCCTAGTTCAATGTAATCTTTAATGAGTTAAATATGATATAGATTGAAACTGCACGACAAAATGACCGCTCATTATATGCAAATAGTGTAAAAGTATGTAATACCAACGTGGGCCCTCTAAAGGTCTGAATTTATATCTGATTTTGATGAAACTTAAAATATATGTTTATAGCCCAGAAATGTCTATTCCTTTTGATCTTCGCGCATATCGGACCATAACTTCCTGGATTATGTCCCCTGATTGTACGAAAAATCAACTTTTCGGCTTTGTCCATCTCTTGCAAACTTGCATGGCAACCGCTTGTGTTAGATTTGGAATTGAATATGGCTTTTTATTCATAGCTCGGAATATATCATATTTTTAGCAACACATTTCTCAGTGGATATATATAGTATATTGTTGGGGAAAAAGATCTAGAATGGGACCATTATTAAGTTGTTTACAGATGAAGGAAGATATAGCCATTGAGTGCTGATTCAAGCTTTGGTTACGGTCCATAGACCATAGGTGATGTTTGAGAAAGGAACAGGGTGACAATATGTCAAACAATTTAAAACCAAAGAACCATGAAACAATACTAAGTACTGAGCAGTATATAAAAAGGTGAATCTGGTTATATCTTTGTACTGTTATTTCTAACGTTTTTAGGTTAAGTTTTTATGAACTGGCAAAATTGATTTTGTATATTTTCAGTTTCTTCTTAGAAGTTGTGGAGTTTGTGTAGCTTTCTTGTATTGTCCCCAGCTCAAAATATGTAATGCATTTGGACTTACTTTAGTAAGATGGCTTCCTATCTCCTGTTCATCTCACTTATCTCATTCCCAAACATGAAAGTGCTACTCCCCGAGCTCTACTCGAGGTATTTACACCATCAAAGGAGTACAGGAATTCCACAGATTCGTTTTTTTCGCCAGTTTTATTGAGACTGAGAATGGAATGCAATGGATTGAGTGTTCAATACTGAGTAAAATAGATGGTTTGTGTATGTTCTCACCATGAGGGCGCGAGACACACCTTTTTCGACTTAATCCCCCGTAGAACCTGTTTCAAATAACCAACATCATGTAAAGTTCCTAACTGGCAAATCTCCGCGGTGAATGTCGTATTGCAGCCTAATTACACACAAACAGTGCTTTTGACAGTAAACTTTGAAGTTTTTGTAATGTGTACTTTAAATTGTCCTGACTAATTAACTTTAATTTTCTTAGTTATTTGTGATATAAAAAGACCGTATGTTTTAATTCGAGGCTATTTTACTCACTGTCTACAACATTCAAATAACCATAAAGCTTACATCTCTATATCCACGTCAATTGACAGAATTTCAGGGATATGAAAATGAGTCGGCCTATAAATAAAAATCTATGACTAATGAATTCATAATTTTATATCTTTCGTTTTCATTCAATAGTTGGCCATATTATCTATTTCACGTTGTAAAGAAAATAACTGTTCATTTCTCATGTTTAGTTATTTGGCCTATGGACCTCATCATAATAATTTTATGACGATTATCCAGTCGTTCATATAAATGAGAATAAACCTTCCTATCTTCTGGGTTGACCCTTCTGCCTGCATGCTGCCCAAAAAGAAATTCCAATACGCCGAACATTACCAGAATTTATTCAGGAATATTAATTGTGTATTATTTTTTTCTTCAGTTGGTCTAAACCATTAATTTTCTTTGTAATAACCATTGAATTTCTTATACTTTACCTTCTTCGGGTGGATGGCGTTTAGGGGGCATTTTAATACTAAATAACAGCGGGGTAACTTATATTTAACCCCATTTACACTGTATAGCACTACCCGACAAGACTTATGTAAACGGGAGTTTCAAAGCTTTGTACGGTGGCCAGAGAGGAATATTATGAACGACGAAGTAGCAAAATCAACCCTAATGTCGAAGTGAATACAGCACATTCTAAACCCCCGTCATTTGTCTAAGAGCCCTGTCGTTATTGTACTACTCTATTAGGAAGGTGACAGATAGATTGATAACATCAAATTGAAAAGGTCTTTTTTATTTTGGTTTTTGTCTAATAGATCTTTAACACTCGCAAACAAACTCATTATCACTTAAACTTTGACCGTGGACCTTTTGTGTCATTTCGTTTACAGGTTGAAAGGGCCATTTCAATTTGAGAGAGAGAGAGAGAGGGGGGGGAGAGAGAGTTGGTGTTTAACTTCCACTCAATACAACTAGGTCATTTCGGGACTAACATACGGTTTAATTTTATTTGAATAATTCGCTTGCACGTAGAGGTTTTTGGCAGTGGGAGGAAACTGGAGTGCCCGGAGGAATCCCACGAGGTTGGGAAGGCGCCCCTATCTCCATCACACCAGGGCTCGAAACCACAACGCAAGCCAGAGGTGGCCGGCCAGGTAGAGGTCGAAGCGCGGCACTCTATAGACCACTAGGCCATCCCAACCTCACCATTTTAATTTGAAAAGAACAATCAAAGTGCAATGCTTCTAACGTTACCAGACTAAATAGGGGGGGGGGGGGGCGGGTATGGCATGAATGATTGAAATTGTAATGTCAGTGTAATTTGATGCGTAATTGTACAAAAGTAGAACGTAAACTAAACAATCCAGCAACCAAAAATAATCTGTCATCCAGTTCCTTGAAAGAAGACTTACAGAGGCTTGGTGACGTTGTTAGCGCAATTTGAATGAGTGAATTTGATTTTAAATGATAGTGGGAAAATTTGACAATTATGTCTGGTTTACCAATACAAAAATATGCATTTAAAAACCGTATTTGAAGATTCCAGTCTCCTAAAAGACTCTTGTTGAATCTAGCTATGGTAGACAAGTGCTTGTAGATAAATGTGTCAAATTCCTCTACATAATGGTTTAAACAGCTATAGCTAATACTGTCACCATTGTCAAGTGTTATTTAAGGTTTTTGAGCCCTCTAGTTGCTTATAAAACAACACTCGAGAATGTCACAGTATTTGATATAAAACAATACTCTCAGTAAAAAAAACAAAAACAAATCGTGTCATGATACTTTACAACGACTAAATGTCGAAACAAGGGTTCTAAACGTATATCCACTGCTTGGATATTTTAATTCGAAGACAAGTAGGCTACGGTCTTGACTTGAATAAATATCTTCACTGGCTTTTCGCATTTAGACAACTGATGTAATAAAGACTTGTGGTAAAGTTCTTATAATTGATTATGGGTAAATGAGTTTATTGTGGGAACAGCTAAATTATTACTCGATATGTTGGAATTTGTCCATTTAAGTGTCCACCGATCATTATAAAAAGGGGTGCGGTCATGGTGTATGTTGAGTGGCCAATCGAATATATTGCCATTATAATGTAAATGTAGTTATCAATTCGCCCGAAACATTCTTTCCTGTGTTAATTTTAAAAACAAAAAAAATAATTTAAGAGGAATTTATGTATTTATCTTCACATTGTTTATCTCTCGTATGCTGTTTTATACGTAGATATTTATTTTGTTGTTGAGTGTACCGCCTCCATTTAAAAACTAGATATTGACAATGTATTTTGTCAGATATTACGAACTGTTTATCGAAGGATTTTTAATGATATCTGTATTATGATACGTGTATTGTTACATGATGTTGGTATTCAGACAATCCACTGGATCAATTTTATCAAATATCTTCAAACAACAACACATTTTATGACGGGTGTTTCGAATTTATAGCACGTGTGTTATATATAGCCTATTCTAAATGAATAACGTCTCCAACACATTAAGTTTGCAGCATGATCTTGGTCAGTTGACAAACAGGTTGGGACGGCCATGGGTTCGTAATGTGTCCTATGATTGCTTCTTCTTCTTTTGGTGTTTAACGTCTGCTTCCACTTAAGTGATATCACAGACAAGACATAGGAGAGCCGAAGCTGCTTCCTGATTTTTAGAATATGATTTTGCAATCTTTCCATTTTGGCCTTAGGCCATGGATTTAGGTTTTAGTGGGAAGTTCTTCCCTTTATTTAATAAAAACACATCGTTGGTAGATGATCTCTTCTGTTTCTGTTTTGGTAGATGTCTTCTTTGTGGGATTTGTGTTTAGGTGCCAGGCCTGTCTTCTCGTGGCCTCCCCTTACTCCACTATCCCACTGGTATTTGTTTTGGCAGAATAGTGTTTAGATGCCGAGCCCGTCTGATCATGACTCCCTCTTACTCCACTATCCCGCCAGTTTAGTAGATGTTAGTAGTAAATTAAACTAATATAAAATTAAATAAATAAAGAGAGTATAATAAAGTTGTAGTCAAATAAATTGAAGGTAATAAAATAAAGTAAATTAAAGTAAAAGTAAAGTAAAGATAAAGTAAAATGAATTAATTAAAATTTATTAGTTAAAAAAAATTAAAGGTAATAAATAAAAATAGAGTAAATAAAAATAAAGTAAATAAAAATAAGGTAAATTAAAGTAAAATAAAGATAAAGTAAAATGAATAAATTAAAATAAAGTTGTAAGGTGGTTGGGCTTCCTTCGAGAGGACGTTTTTACTTACCCACCCTACGTCGTATAAAATAAAAAAGTTAAGATAAAAAATAAGTAGAAAAATTAAAAAGATAAAAATAAATGTATAGGATGGTTGGGCTTCCTTCGTGAGGACGTTTTTACTCAACCATCCTACGTTGTATGGAGACGTTATCTAGCCGTGACCCTTTCTTATTTCACTAATCTACTTAGTCCAACTGTGTCCATTAGGGTGTGGATTTCTTCGAAGATTTGTAGCTTCAGATCTGGTCTAGGGAAGAGTAGGTTCTTAGTGTTGAATGGTATGTTGTTGGTCTCCATCATTCTCACTAAGTCCCGTCTCTCTTCCTTGTAAACCTCGCAGTCTACCAGGACACCTATGATGGCAATGTTGGAAGCTTTTTAATATGGTAGTGTCCGGCATAAGGATGTATACTAGGATGTCCTATTATCGAAATTAATTGGTCTTCACATTTTTAATTGGAGTGTGGTCAACAGTTTCTATTTTTAGAGTCGTGATTAGAATCGATTACCCATTGTATTTGCTGCAGAGCCTCGTTTAACATGGTGACTAGGCGGCGCTGCCGCCGCGCACTGGCCAATCTGTGCCGCCTACTGAACCCAACAGTTGAAGACTGGGCGGCAATATACATACGTTTTGAAAATCGCTGATAAGGTTTTTCCTTTGTGCCAAGCCTGGATTATTCAATCCGTGGTTTAACAAGATGCCAAAACTAATAGTGTATCAAATTCTAATAGTGTATCAATTTTTTAAGTGCTCAGAAATTAAGTCTAAGGGGGTCAATTTTCAAAATTTTCTGATGGAGGGTTCGGTTAGGTTTAGACCCCCACTTCTCACAACTGTGGTGTTCACGTGGCTCGCACCGACGCCCGACATTGCCGCGCACGACCAAACCCTTAGACGAGGCTCTGTTTTGCTGGATGTCTTCACGGTGCAGGCCAAACAGACTACGTATCTTGAACATGTTGTAAGGCTAGTTGGATTCACACTCATTTTGTGGCCATAAAACAGTTTCGAAATCCGTCTCGAATCGGGATGAACATTCCGTTTTGCTGACCCTATCGCCAGAGACCGTAACTACCTACAGGTTCAAACAGTGTTTTGTTTTAGTTGTTTGTCTTTTATAATTTTGCCACGGCACCCCTGCGATGTTTATCAATAGTGCGAATTTGTGATATCCGCAAAGAATAAAAAATATTGTAAAAATGTTGTTTCGAACAGCATTGTCTATAACAACAACAACAATAGAAATATTCCACGGGGACATGAAGGTAGTGCAAGGTTCGATGTCACGATCCATCTAGAGAGTGTACTCCTGAGAAACAATATAAATTGAATGAATATATACATTATACATAATATTAGCATATTGAAATATATGTAGTCAAATATAGTGTTTTGTTTGGTTACCTCGATCTTAAAGATAGCCAATCGAGAATGTAATTCAATTGTCAAATACCATCTTCCATCTCCACTTGATTAAATAATGTCTTCATTTTATCGCCTCACCATTACTTCTCATCAACAGGACACCAAATATTCCTCAAAATGTCGCGTTGTCTTGTGACTATATTAATGGGTCATAGACAGGATATTTTTACACTAATACGTTTCTTCCCAATAAACTATAATAAATATTTGAAGGGATGAAATAAGATTTAAAACTGTATTATTTTATAATTCGTTTGTCGTTTTCTTTTCTTTTACATGTACAGTGAGTTTTTTTTTTAGCATACTCAATGGAGCGTCGAAAATAAGAACCAAACGTAAGTGGTATCTTGTAGTATAGTTTGCTTTGTAAACTGGCCAATAGCTGTATAAAGTAAAGGAATGGGGTCAAGTGTCTCATCATCAATACTTCGACCTTTTTGTTGTTATATTCAGGATATTTAAATGGGATTGGAGAACAGGCTTCGGTAAAACCCCTTTCCGCTGGTGCAGGGGCAATTTACTCACACACTTCGCCGAATTCAAACTGACAGGGGTGTTTTTGAGTGAGCAGCAAAGTGTTTATTATCCTATCCGACGAACGAATTAGCGAGACTTTACTAGTCACAGCTTTTTGACGATTGTTCCGTAAAAAACATAGATATGGTACTCCATCACAATTATCAGATTTTATTACCCCTCATTGACATTTTAATGTCCCATAAGAAATGGAAAGGAATGGGGTTTAACTTCCTACTGTTCTGCTCCGACTGGACTAATGCAGAAGGGTAAACGTCACGCAGTATGCTATGAGGGAATTCGTCCCGTACGTGGCACTACTGTCTACTCTTATATCGAATTCCAACTACCAAGGGTTCTCTTACTTGCACGCCAACGTATACACGGGATCTCGATTTTTCGTGACATCCGAACAAATATACGCTGCTTCTTGCTAAACTCTCGTTCCTGCACCACTAACAATTAGGGAACACACCGGAAAACCCCGATGGACATCGGGGTCAAACACGGGGTCTCAAGGTAAGTGAGCCAACGTTTTACTCACTAAGCCACCGTAGCCCTGCTCTCCCATAAAATTAAAAATCGATTCCGTTCATTTTCTATAATGTGTTTAGACTTTCACAGTTCACAGATCAGTAGGTTAACCAGTCAATGTCAATCGTTCTCGGAAAATATACTTTCTTAATCTTATCAGAACATCACAAAATACCGTGTTTACTAAAACATATATGTATTTCATGTGGTTTTAAGGGAAATTATCACTTTCACCACAATCATAAACGTTGTTATATTATAATCAAAATATAGAGACGCGTTCAAAATCCAAACGCTGACCTATTTTGTATAAGGTATTTTTCACGAGCATTCTTTAGAAAAAACAGCACTGAAACTTTAGACAATTCGACAACTGAAAGTTAAAACGTCTACATCTACCATGTCTTGGTAGATTGCTCACAATACATCGTATAATTCAATTTGAACATAATCTATGTAATAGTTATTGCAAATCACTTCAAGTCTAAAATTATTATTTTATTAACTTGTAAAAGCCACTTAAAGTTATATCATTATTGGGCTGTGTTTGTTATGTTGTTTATTAAGGTAAACATTCTTTATTCCTCAATAATCTGTTAAGAAATTAAAAATATGACATTTAAGGGTTAGAAACGTGGTCTTTGTTTTGTAGACTTTTAGTCTCATATATATATTTAATCGCAAATAGGCACTCGACGCCATTTTCTAGAACACCAATAACCGATCTTTAAGTCAACATCAAGTCTGGCACGAATTGACGAAGACAACGACAATTCTTACGATATTTAGTTTTAGCAGATGTCCCACTCTTCAAACAGGAAATCAAACTTTTCGAACTCATCAAAATAAAAGCAACTTAATTCATCTTTTTAGACTAAAGAGCGATGACAAAGGGCGGTAAATCATGATATAAAAGTTTGTCTAGTAAACGAAGTGTTTGTTCACTACATGGTTGAAATGTTGAACATTGATTAAAAGACCAAGTGATGGAGTCATACAACCCTCCTGTTAATATACAAACACTAACATTCCCCCCATTGTCTCATTCAATACAACCTAATCAAAAGTAGTCAGTACTGGATGTACTTGACTATGATTAATTGTATTTAGGACTACAGTCGGCAACAGCAAATAAAAATAATCCTATGGGTGGTTTAAGTAAAACTGAATAATATTGCAATTAAAAAACAAATCCTTTTTAGAAAGTGGTACCAAGTCTTCCCAAAAAGTAAGCATACCCTGGCCCGTATAGGTTAAAACACAGGAATTTGTCGTCCTGGAAATAACAAAAAGTATGGAATGGGGTGACAGAAGTTTCATATATAGATAATGATGGCTTCATGCAAAATTTATTGACACACCTTTACTTATCTTGATTATCATTGGCCATATGTGTACGTATACAAACATTTCTTTAGTTTCATAAAGGCAAACTCACGTGGGGTAATCATATATTTACACAGAAAAAGCCATAACGTTTATTAAATAGAATGCCTGCAATGGAAATACTACACCACCACTTCCCCATTCTGTATACCAAGTCCGTTGAAATGTCTTGGTGTTAAAACACAACAATTCTACCCCCCCCCCCCTTCCATTTCCCAGTGTATAGCTAGTTCAATAGAATCAAGACACTCATGTTTTAAAATCAAGGATGTTATGTACAAATAGTTTCAATCGAAGCTTTCACTTTATTTTGAGATATTATTAGTTCGTCGATTTGAATATCATTTTATTAGAAACAAATGTGTCATAAATACTAGAAATTTTTTCCCTCTTTCGCTTGACACTTATGTAGTGATATTTTTAGTACTCCTAAGACACTGTACATAGCTGACTCTGTTGGGCTACCGCGCTTGGTCAAGGTCCGTATGCTGAAGATTTCAGGCACTTTACACCACTATATTTTGTCAGTTGTTTTAAGCAAATAATCCCATTTCTCTACGATTTTCGTCTTTTTTCCCCGTTACCATAAATATTTCAGGGGAGCAAATATTATTTTTTGGGAAGAAAGGCGTTTCTGTTGTTGTGGGATTAAGTTTGTGTAGATAATTTAGTCCAATGTATTGGCATTGTGGTAGTAATTTGCTACAGGCTAATTACACACACCGAAGTACGGCACAGATGCCTGTCAAAAAAAAATGCAAATGTTGAATTTGAGTTAATGCCAAAACACATTGGCTCAGTATGTTAAAACATTTAAATTATTTTAATCAGAAATGTTTTGTGATTGAATACTTAGCGTCTACGACATTATTGTTAAACATAGAATTGATATTCTGTTTTTTTTGAAAATGTGACAGAAGTTATGTTATCTTTAACAGCTATTTAATGTTGTATATTTTTTAATCTGTAAAAAGAACAGTCACCCAGTAGACTATTTGAGGGGTTTGCTAGACTGGTTTTATTTGATGCAAATGTCAGTTGACCAGTTTCAGCTACATGAAACTGAATTGAAGTGTGAAAGTTTGTACATTGTGCGATCGATAGTCGCTATAGCGACATAACTTTTTTCTTTTTTTGCAAATATTTTACACGAGGACAATAAATATTAGAATGTAATAATAATGCCACGTGTTAGCATGTCTACTAAATATGAAAGTGTACGGTGTATTAACATGGATTACAGACAAATGTATTTATTTTGAACATTGTTATGCTTTTCTATACAAAGTACATTTACACGCACTGCCAATAAGCACCGTCTAAGTGAAGAGCCTTGTCGAAAAGCTTCAAAGGAAATTCAGCAATTCTACATCTAAGATTTCTTTGGATTTTTTCCAAGCCAATATGCACCCTAAAGCAACCATTTTGAGCATCTGTTAAGCTGATAAAACCAGGAGATAAGAGTTATCTGAATGAATTCGGCAAAGGCTGAGAAACACAAATATATATTTTTTAGACATGGGGGAATATGTTTGTATTTTTTTATATACGACTGTAAATACAAGATAAGCCTGTCATTTTATGTAGCGTCCAGTACATGATGAAAACTTCACACAAATAAATGAATACAATGAACATTTGTTTTTTTTAGACATTTCCACGTTATTGTATCAACACGTTCCATACACCCGAGTTTATTTTGAATTGTTACTAAATGTAATTAACATCCCCGGACAAATATTGTATTATTTTACTTTGTTGATGGCAAAAATGTTATCGTTTTTCTGCAGTAACCTCAAAGTTGGGTTCAAATAAATATTTATTTTATACCTATTTACGTGTTTTCGTTGTTATTACAACACCTTTAATTAATCGTATCTTGAACGGGAAAAAAATCCTAAAAGATATACATCTAAGATATATAGATTTCACATTACCTATTTATTGCCGGTGTGAAATTTAAAGCACTTATCTTGTACATGATAATGATGTATTTGGATTTTTTAAAAAAAATTGTCCAATAATTTCTACCGGGAATGCATTTTTTCCGGTGACGAAAAAGATATCGATTTATGTTATACCTAAATCTTATCTACCTTAACATTCAAGTTATTTCAAAGTTCGAGAATCTCTATGTCTTCAAAAACCCTGTTTACACTCATTTACAGATGATAAGGAGAGGTAAAGGCGATTTATTTGAAAGTTCAATAATTCCATGATTTCTAACTGCCTTTTTTACTTATATTTACAGATAATCTTTTGAATTGTTTCGTGTACAGGGGATTATAAAAAGGGTTTCGAGAAATATATAACATAACAGGTTCTTCGTCTGAATGGATGGTGAGTATTTATAGTATTTTAGTGTATGTAGTTACATATTATTGATAGGCCTTTCGTCTTTATCTTCAGTGACGATTGTAATGCGGGTATATGCAAATAGACACTCTGAAACCAGCAAGATACTAAATTTCTAAGAAAGATTTATTTCATGATAAATTACAATATTTCTATATTTCTCAAATTCTAATATAGTCATGCTTTTTTTTTCTTTGAGTATATACGTAAACCCATCGTCTTGCAGAAACCAATTTTTTCATACCAAACGTCTCTTGTAATTATAATAGTCAGCCTACAATTCTGCAATACAATTACTGATTCAAACCAATGATAAAACCAGGGCCGATTTATAAAATCTGATCTTCAGTATTTCGTTTGGTCTACTCAATGCTCTCATTTGATGTGTTATGCGTTCCCTATGATTATGACATATTTATTATAATGACAATAACATGACTGTTATACGAGTCATAGGTACACGTACAATGTAGACTATTATTATCGAGTATGTTGTATATGAAATAACAAGATATAATCTTGTAATTTTGTGATTTACCAACACGATTTGTATAATATCTAGAATTTGTCATACAGAAACACGAGCTTAGATAATATTTATTACTTTTGTAAAAAAAAAATCTACATGTATGTATATCAACACTCAACTTATTTCAGGACAAGTTAGGTCAGGTTGTGCGTGTATTCGAACCTTTTTTCGGTAATAATGTTTCAGAAAAAACAAAATTAAATTTTGGAATTTGAACTAGTAGGCCTATCTTCACATGATTATTGTGATTTAAAAACCTCGTAGATCAAAAATCTAAACCTGTGAATTTATGTTACGGTGTTCCACAAGGTTCTGTACTCGGTCCTCTCCTTTTCACAGCCTATACTTCACCTCTTGGAGACTTGATCAAAGAATTTGGTATTGATTATCATCTATATGCCGATGATTCGCAACTCTATATTGCATTTAAGCAAGGTACTCAAAAAGATGAAATACATAATTTACAACTCTGCATTCAGTCAATAAAGAAGTGGATGTCCACCAACTTTCTTAAACTAAACGACGAAAAAACAGAGGTATTAACGATCGGTAGTAAGTTTAGGAGATCGCAAATAGACGAATTTCCAATCAATATCGGTGATATTGCTCTATTGGGGAGGAAAGATGTTCGTGATCTTGGTGTACAGTTAGATTGCAACTTTGATTTTAAACAGCATGTTTCAATGATATGTAAATCAACTAATTACCGTCTTTTTAACATAGGTCGTATTAGGAACTTTATTGATTTAAAAACAGCAAAGTTGTTAGTCAATCCACTTGTAACATCTCGTCTCGATTACTGCAACTCCATTCTGTTTAATCTCCCCTCATATCAAATAAATCAGTTACAGAAGATCCAAAATAAGGCAGCCCGTATTGTAACAAGAACCAAACAACGTGATCATATTACTCCAGTGTTAAAGAATCTACATTGGTTACCCATTGAATCGCGTATCAACTTTAAAATCCTCTCCTTAACGTTCATGGCTCTCCATTCTGAAGACTCTCCACACTATCTCCAATCTCTACTCAATCGATACACTCCAACTAGAACTCTAAGATCCCAGAATAACAATTTACTGGTACAACCAAAAACCAAATCGTCTTATGGTCAGAGATCTTTTGCTTACGCTGCACCAATGTTATGGAATTCTCTACCCGAGCACATTAAAAACGCGCAATCCCTGGTAACTTTTAAAAAAATGTTAAAAACAGAACTTTTTAAGCAAAGTTTAATGTAGTGTCTGTGATGACTTTTATAAATTGAACTTGTTAACAAGGTTTTATTTAGCAATTGTGATGACTTTTAATAACTGAACTTTTTAGTTTTAGCTAGTTTTATATAATGCTTGTGCTGTCATTTTAATAACTTCATATTTCTTAAATGTTCCGTAATTATATGTATTATTCATTTTTATTTATTCTGCATCTACCATTTTTACAAAATGTAATAGCGCCGCGGAGCAGTAATTTTTACTGGAATGCAGGCGCTTTATAAATTCATTATATTATATTATTATATTATTATTATAGAGTGGTATTTTATAATCTACGTAACCCACTAGTGTAAAGGGGTTTACAACCTGAAACCTTCATTATAAAGGACGCTGTATAGCGAGACCCCATAAATTGTGAAGTTTCATGCGCATTTCCATACATATTTTTTAGTGCAATTCGATATCATTGTAAGGATATATTCATGTTCCTGAAGCAGCAGCGACTGTGAGTTTTACAGCATCTAGTTGTTGCTAGATTCGCCTGAAATTCCAAAACTTTAATGTACGTTATCTCCCTTTACCGGTGATATTTTTTAACGATGAATCTGACAGAACTTGAATTGGCCTCATTGGTCCATGACCAATCGAAATTAATGACGAAATTGTAGAGCATATGATGTGCGTAGTTGAAGCGAAATCGAGCCTTCTATTGAAGATGGGATATATTAGGCTGCAGTGTCTCTTGTTTCTCGTCCATTGTAAAGGGAATATAACATAGCACAATTACCTGCCAAATCTATGTCCCCACCCCCCAATATCAATATCGCATAGCCCCCCCCCCCCAATATAAATAAGCCTACCTTCAACATAGAAATGTTTCATTTAAAAAAGGTATATAATGTGCTTTTATTGGGACACGTTTCTATGAATATCTATACAATTTCATTAGTGTCAACAAGACCTTGACGGTCTGAAATTATGTCAAATAATGAACTCCATACTCATTCAAACCTATTTCATTTTACCTATAATAATGTATGTTTTATGTTCTTTGAAGCCATAATTATATTATGAATAATGTTGCTCCACATTTTTGACATGCCAATTATTGTAAAAAAAAAAACCTCCACAAACACCACCTTTCATATTGAAGGTGAAAGTATGGGTAGAAATATGTATGTGATTTGTTTTTATTGGTATTTTATGTTTTTGCCCTCCTATGGTTTAAATGGAGGAATTTATGAAAAGGCGGAGTTGTTAAAGTACTATATTATTATTATTATTATTATTATTATTATTACAGCATATTTATAGTGCGCCCATTCATATTACAAGCTCAGGGGCACTTTACAATGTGACAATATAATGATAAATAAACAACAAGATTAGGATCCAGTGTAGATTTTTTAATTAAAGGGGTAACATAGGCTTGTTAATTAAAGGGGTAGCATAAGCTTGTCTGAAAACGTTGGGAATAGTAGAGGATGATACACAATAATCAGGCCTAATAATATTGGTAAAAACTGGAATAACTTCGCCAAGACAGTCCTTAAGAACAGAAGTCGGAACAGGATCTAATAAACAAGATTTAGGACTAGACGATTTAATTTAATTAGCTTTAAAACTCAAGATTCACCAACCAAGTTAAAATTTACTAAATAAACAGAATCATTAAGTTCAGTTCGTATTTTCTGATTTGTTTTTGAAAAGAAATCAGAGAATGAATTCGCAAGTTCAGCGTCATCAGCCTTAGTACGTTCCGTATTGGCTTCTAAAATAGAATCATTCAACCACTGCATATTGGGACGAATAGAAAAAAAAATCGTTTTAAGAGGCACACGTTAGGCCAAAATGTCAGCAAGCTTAGAATGATATTGGGCTGTCTTCGCTTGTATATTTCGAATTCGTTGAATCTCATTGAAATCTGAGTTGACTATTTCCGCATTAAATTTATTAGTGTCAAGTGTTTTAGACATTCGATATGTTACAGTCTTTCTTGTTGGTTGTGGTTTCTGGATCTTAAGATTAAAACTTGCCGGGAAATAAACAGATAGTAATCTGTCCGAGACATAGAGATTATCTAGTTTAATATCACCAGATCGAGAAGATGTCCACCGTTATGTTGTGTGAGATCTATTATTCAACATTTCACAAAAATAAACCACTACAGGGTCGTTGGAATCATCAACATGAAAATTAAAATCCCTCCAAATAATATTGCAACACTTAGTTATAATCAACTGGTCCAGTATAATTCAAATTCTTCCATGAACTTTTGAAACAATTTGCTATTGGGTTGACGGTAAATTGTAAAAATCCTAATTTCCTTGAAAGAAAACTGCCAAGGATAATACAAAATTTCAAAAGAATCAAAACGTTCATAATGGATTTTCTTACACTTAATAGATATCTTAAATATAGGTTTTTTTTTAGAATATCAATCGATGAATCCCAAAAGTCATTATTCAGCCACGTTTCAGTTATTCCACAAATATCTATTGAATTTTAAACAATATTATAATCAGATAAAATTGTTGTTTTATTCCTTACTGATCTGGCATTAATTATTCTAAACCAAATTATTAAAACTGACCGTTCATTTTCGACCGCCTTTCTAATTTGTATAGGATTGTTGTTTATTTTCTGTTTTGTTCTAAAGTTTTTGATCTGTTTGTGATTTCTGATAGGGTTTGAGGTGAACTGAATGAGATTGCTATAGGTTCATGTGGTCTCTTGGTGGTGATAACTTTTAAATATCTTTGATTTCTCCTAATTACTTCATTAATACCAATCTCAAAGCGGCTGTTTTGGGTTTTTTTTTTCGACCGGCCTTGCATTAATCCACAAGTGTGTTTTCTGGGCGTTGATCGATTTGTCCAGAAATCTTTGGAATACATGTAGTAACAAGATTGCCCCAGTTCACTGTTCTGTGTCTTTTTACTGTATCATTTCTAATAGTTGGATTTAAAACATTAATCTTTTTAACTAGTTTTAACCCACTGCTTTCCACGCCTCACGCCTATATTATTATTATTATTACCCAAACAATGAGATTGGGCTTGGCGGTTATTGTTATAAGAGTTCATTTGTGTTTGATAATAGGTGAGTTGATTCAGATAGCTCACTAGCCAAAACAGATATAAATTATTATGAAACATTTTGATTAAATACTGCATTCAGAGTTACTGTTTTAAACAAAAAGCACCATTCGGCACAGAAATATACCCCCCCCCCCCCAAATAAAAAAACCCCAAACAACCACACGCACGCAGAACAAATACACAGGTGCCTCCTAGGCGCTTACATAATGTCTTCAATCTAGGCTTTCTAAAATTAGGCCTAGATTTTTAATGAAAAGGCGAAAAATAAATGACCCTTCGCAATAGTAACATTTAAACAGCAAACACTACTTCGTATCAAAATAAGCTTGGTTAATCAATATAAATTATTTATCTCTTTGTAATATGTCCTGGTGAAGAAAATGGAATATAACTGATTTTCTTCTGTATGCGGCCGTGGGTCTAGAAGAAAATTAGACCCTTTCAATCCCAGTTGCCACCCTCCGGGAGCAACTTCTCCTAGACTGACAAGTAATGCAGCCCGTCCAAAAAGACATTGGCATCTTAAGAAGTCTTTGACAGTTAGAAGTCGACGGAGTACAGACGTTGTATCGTCTAAATTATCCCTTCTTTCAAAACACACGTGCACAGTTTCAACATGGCGAAAGGTTATTGGTTATTGATCAAGGTGGTCTGTTTTGAATATAATCAAGAGGAATTGTTTTGATTAAAGTTTCTCAAGAAAGTCAAAGACAACCCATATTATGCCCCGCGGGGCAAATTATACTTTGTCTTTCTCAAATCTGAATTAAACACTCCCTCTGAACACCCGAAACCGCTGAGAAGGTGCAAGGTTATCAAAGCCGTCTTTCTATGCAATGTTTGCCCTACTATTATTTTCAATAAGACTTCATAGTTGAGTCTATTCATCCCTTTATATATAAATAGATTCTTTTATAATAGGCGAGGTTTTGTGTAAAAGAAATAGGTCGTACTATACATCATATAATAGATACTGATTTTATAAACGACGTGAATGGGAAAGTTGAAGCGTAGGTAAACTTAATATACACATTAGCTTGTGTTATTATTTAGGATGAAATAGTCGTAAAAGTTATATCTATGAGAACAGTGCGGCTTTAGGATTTAACTTAAACAATGGTATAAACGGACCTGTCAGTTACATGATAGGTAAATATAAACCATTAATAAGCTATGTTAGATTTAATTTGTGAAAGTTTTAAAGGATACGTATTAGAATATTAATAGTGGGTGGTTATGTTTTGTTATATACATGTAGATTTGGAAGGAAGTTAAAGCAGTGGACACCATGGCGTAACGTTTATCCTTAACGATGGTGTATACGGCCAACTGAAATACAGTTAAAACTAGTATCATATAATATTAAAAAATGCTTCAGAAGTTGTAAGGTTATGTTGTTATGTTGGCATTGTTGAGTTTTATATGCATCGTGAACGATAAAGCAAACATATTAAATAAATAAGGTAGCAAAGTATTTTCAACACTCAGTTTTAAAACTGTGGAATGTGTTTTTATGTATTTAAATTTACTGTTATGGTTGTAGGATATAATGGAGCTTACATTTGAAAGATTGTCTAATTGATTTTCTGTGAGGTAATGTACCCGCCTAAGATTATCACTATTCTTGGTTATAATTGGTTATTAGGGTTGTGTATGCCTAGAATGGGGGGATTCATCAAATCAATGTATTAAGCCGGGTCGGTTTGGAATGCACGTCGAATTGGTTCGTCACTTTGACTTTTGTGACCCTTTTGCAAGTGCTCATACTAATCTTTTGAGTCTGTATGTTGGTTCCTTTTCATATATTACGTAATAAAGGGAACTGGCTCAAGACCTTACTCTTTTGTGACCCTTTTGCAAGTGCTCATACTAATCTTTTGAGTCTGTATGTTGGTTCCTTTTCATATATTACGTAATAAAGGGAACTGGCTCAAGACCTTACTCTTAGGGCCAATCTTAACAAATTCAGCTCTCTATATTGACCCGGCTGTTCTGAGATATGTCACAATTTTTATGATAGGTTCCATTTCACATGGCAAGGAGTAGGATCTACGACTGAACCACTTCAGTATAATTGACTCCGAAATTTCTAATTCTAGTTCTCTTTCTCTCCCTAAATATGAAATGAATTGGGATTTAACGTCCCCTAACTAAATAATCTATAGAGGTATTAATTGGACGTTAAACCCGATTTTTTTATACTTCTATCTTTTTCCTCTTGTATTTGTGTAAATATTATAATAGGTACGTGGATACTGTAGTGTTTGTTAACAATGTAACACCGATTTAAGTAAATAGATAAATTCTATTTATTTGATAATGAGTTATAATAACTACATAGCAGGAGCAAGCCACAGATTCTTCTTCTGGGGCTGGTTGTTGACTTACGAATTATTGAAATACGCCATGACCATATTATTGTGTTGTTTTCGAAAAGGTCCAGTATTTTTTATATATATACGAATGATTGAAAATGAAAACACCGTGGCTATTATGTGTTTTTCGAAATGACCCGATCTTTTTATGTGTACGAATTAGTGTAATAATACACCATGGTCATGGTTTCGAAATGTTGCAGTATATTAGCTGGCCGGCCACCTCTGGCTTGCGGCTGTGGTTTCGAGCCCTGGTGTGAGCGTATGTGGCATGGAGATAGGTGCACCTTCTCAACCTCGTGGGTTTCCTCCGGGCACTCCGGTTTCCTCCCACTGATAAAGACCCCTACGCGCAAGCGAATTATTGAAATAAAATTAAACCATATGTTAGTCCAGAAATGACCTAGTTGTGTTGAGTGGACGTTAAACCCCATCTCTCTCTCTCTCTCTCCCCCAATCTTTTGCTTGAAAATATTTTTTGTGTGAGATAGAAAAGTTAATGAGGGTAGGGATGGGGTGGGGGTCTGCTAATATGCAAAACAGCTATGCGTGTTGTTTAGTTGCTTATTGGTCAACAGGGTTTAATAATCATAAGGCCACACCCATCATTTATTAATTCGTTGGTTACAATTTAAAAGTAGGCTTAAAAGGTTTAAATTTTTAAAAAGTAATTCTCTTTCCATTGTGATAGTTGACACCTTTTATCTGGCCTTTTTAAAACTGCTGTAAAATAATAGGTTAAATAAACTTTATGTACGAGCTAAATCTTCCTATTTAGGTCTGAAATGATATCTAAATTATTAATTAGACATTAATTAACTTATCAGGGCTATAACCAACTCTCGATGTCAACGCAAGCCTGAGATATTTATTGAATTAGGATCTAACTTGCTACTCAACTTTCATTCATGATTTTTAAAATCATGTTATGGTTAATCGAGAAAATGCTTTTATCGTACCGACTTTAATTATAATGATCAAGGCTAGCCGAAAATTCAATCGCTAAAATATCGGTTCCTAGTGGATCAATTTGACTGAAATGTTCAGCAAATTGCCTTTACATTATCTCGTTTTTAACTATTAAAGTGAGAACTGTCAGCTCTTTTTCCTAATCTCTCATAATGTATCTTTAAAATTCTACCAAACCTGGTTGTGTTTATATCTACAAAGATATGCCGACATCCCTCATTTGCAAGTAAAACTCCTTTGAAAAAAAGACGAACACCACATGACTACAGCATAAACTATGCGAATTTGAAAAAAAGGTTTGAGTCGGTACCCGGTTTGGCTGGGTACCCGATTTGGGTTTGTATCAGGTTTGACTATGTACCTTATTTTTGTTTAGTTACAAATTACAAAAAGGTACTGTAACCACATCCTTGGCCTTTATGCAATTATAGACAACAAACACTAAACTTAGAAGACCAAATGGTAAGAATAATAAGTAATAATGAGAACAAAAAACGAATACAACACCAACTCAAATAAGTAACACTTGTTTGAAGGCTTTCTTTTGTTTAATAATAATATAGTTACAAGTTGTCATTGTTATCAAAAAGGTTTCGTATCAAAACAAGAAGCGAAATTCTTTACGCATGGGTCCCATAAAGGCACTGAGCAGCTGTCCTGGCCCCTTCACCGCTAGCTACTCCTAGTTATGATTTTGTTTTTAGTTGTAAATACTCCTCTAGTTAAAAATTATAAATTTCTGATATTTACATTTCCAGATGCTAAGTAAAAACATGGAGAATAGATTAATTTGTTTATTGGTGATGGTTGCCATGGGATCATGTGTTGATCTTACTAAAGCGGGTAGGTTACCTCTTTTTGTTTCTCTTCCATTCTCTTGTTTTTGGCCCCGTCCTTCGGAGAAAGAAGGGACCTTTAAAACGAGATCGTTATTGGAACAGAACAACCTTTGTTATCGTTCGGATAACGAGAAAACATAATGTACACGATTAGATAGGCGTACACGTAAAAGAATCAGTGATAGCTGGCATTATAAAGAAGAGTAGGCCGTAGCGCCAACATCCAGGCAAAATTTTCCTCATGTCACACGTATGTCCGGTTGGTGCAGAAATGTGGGATGTTTAACCCCAGTTCATCTCATATCGGCTTTTAATTGTGGTAAAATGTTCAACCTCCGTCTAACTCTGTTCATTAAATTATTGAATCTGCAAATACTGATTGGAATTTTTTGTCTAGACTAAGCAGATAATATTCAATTTGATTGGTGTCGGCTTTGGAAGACGATAACGGGCCGCTAATGTGTGAGAGTAATAAAACTTAGTCTGTGGAGATTAAGGCGTGGCACATCGCTTTAATCCATCAAATGAACTTAAAATACATACACATTTTTTCTATCCATCCATTTTTGATATTTTTTTTTCAGATTTGTGTGACGTTGATGGTGGTTATGAGGTCTTTATTCGTGGCATCAGGGAAAATACACAAATAGGTAAGTTGTAACTATTTTATTCTAAAGTCGAATCATCGTTTTTCTATTTCTATAATCACCTTGGCCACCATGTACCTATGAGGAATACAGCAATTCAGAGAAATTATGTACGTTAGTAAGCTCCTTTGTAATATTATTTAAGATCGTTCAAAAGATTATCCAAATTGGTTGAGCAGATTCCTATTATATCGGCTCGTAACAGCTTTGCGGTTTTGATTGTGGCTTTTTTGTGGACATTTGTTTCCCTTTTGGAGGAGGTTACTATCAAATGCTTATGAATGGATCATTGCAAATTAATGCTAATTAAAGGAGGGCTGCATTACAGACCAGCTTAAATTTATTAAGACAGTAGAAACAAAGCATGGACATTGTAAGCCACAAAAGAATAGGTGAATGGGTCCAGGTTCGGCTGTAATCGTCGACTTCGTTAGAACACTTAAAACGCAAACTGTAAGTAACAGACGACACAAGCAGCGAGTCATAAATATCCCTGGTACTCTGTCATCTTTACGCTTGGTAATTGTGTGTTAGATTTATTCCTAGTAGCGTATTACAATCACTATTCAGTATTCATCTATGTTTACATTCTCTTTCTAATATTCAGGTGAAGTTATTTATACCATAAATTTCGCTGGTACCCCAGACCAAATTATTCTACAACAATCAGCAAACAGTTTCTTTGATTTCGACGCTCAGACGAGGAATGTGACTATAAAAGCCGAATTAGACAGGGAAACACAGGGGGAAAGATTAACATTTACTGTGTCATGTAAAGTGGATGCATCTAATGCTGCAACAGTGAGTAATCATTCTTTTTTTAGTTTCTGTCTAAATGTTAAGATGATCAAAACAAGCTACAGTATGTCGTTACAGAAATTTAATTCTAGACACGAATTTGTCATGATTTACGTCTGCTAGTCTTTATCGATATAGTTAATGGAAGGGGTACAACTCCAGTCAACAGGTCCCCGACCAATTTGATGTACCCTACTCATTATTTCTCTATTGACAACACTCTGGTCCTTTAACTTTTGATCATTCCGTGTAGTTTACTCGTTATGTCAGCAAATAAATGAAAAGAAATTGGGTTTAACATAGTACTGTTTTTACCGACTGGACTAATGAAGACACCAGTCGGAAGACATCAAAGAACCCGGCATGTCACAATTATCTGATTAAAATCTTGACGGGATTATAATAATAATAATATTCTCGTCATTTTACAAGGGTAGCAAATTAAGTCTGAGGCTTATTTTCAATTTGTCCCTTTTGACCGTTTCGATTTTATTACTTCACATATAATAAGCCTAGAGACTCGAAAATCAATATCAGTAGTGGACTTACTCCAACCGCGGAATCCCTTATTGGGCGGGCGAATGAATGAATGAATGGAATGGGATTTAACGTCCTACGCTTCTGCACCTAACCTGGGCTAATTGAAGACGGACATACGCCATACAGTGTGCTATGGGGGAAATTTTGCGCGGGAAGCCCGGGCAGCAACTGAATTCCAACTGCCAAGGGATCTTTTACGTGCACGCCAATGTGTACACGGGACCTCGGTTTTTCGTCCCATCCGAACGACTAGGCAACTGTTCACAAATTCTAAGCATGGCGATTATTGAACATAAGACATGTCTATACCATGATGTCAATTTAATGAAATATATTTTCTGAGATTAAGTAATTGATTTATGTTTGGAATAACATTTTGAAAGTTGAGATTCAACTTAAGGTTAATGTCTGTGTATGTTTCCCTCATTTCCGGTCAATATCTGTGTATGTTTCAGGTTGATCTAATTGTGTATGTTTCACTCATTTCAGGTTGATATAACTGTGTATGTTTCAGGTTGATATAACAGTGTATGTTTCACTTATTTCAGGTTGATATAACTGTGTATGTTTTACGTATTTCAGGTTGATAAAACTGTGTATGTTTTACGTATTTCGGGTTGATATAACTGTGTATGTTTTACGTATTTCAGTTTGATATAACTGTGTATGTTTTACGTATTTCAGGTTGATATAACAGTGTATGTTTCACTTCTTTCATGTTGATATAACAGTGTATGTTTTACTTATTTCAGGTTGATATAACTGTGTATGTTTTACGTATTTCAGGTTGATATAACTGTGTATGTTTCAGTTTGATATAACTGTGTATGTTTTACGTATTTCAGGTTGATATAACAGTGTATGTTTCACTTCTTTCATGTTGATATAACACTGTATGTTTTACTTATTTCAGGTTGATATAACTGTGTATGTTTTACGTATTTCAGGTTGATATAACTGTGTATGTTTTAATAGTTGATGTTAATGACAATCGACCAAATTTTACTGCAAAAACATATTATTTAAACATAAGCGAGGTAAGATAAGATAATATTATCGTAATTGAACTTACTTCTTACCAGAAATTTAGAAGAAATTACGTTTGATTGTACTTCCTTAATTATTGTATGGTAATTTGAAAGTCTTTATCGTTAAGCCCCTTGTGTTATGTTTAACTTCTGTTATAAATCCTGACTTCTTGGCTTCCACAAGAAATTACTTACAGAAGAACTTGGAAATATTCTGATTACAATATCTAAATTTCCTTTCGTTGATTTGTTTGGGTTTTGTGTGCCATACTTTCGATAGCCTATATTCCATATAGATCTGACATGCTTGCAAAAGAGGTTACGTCAGGATTGATAGAGAACATAATTTATATTAAACTCTTTTTTTCTCTTTAATTCCTCTAAAACTCTATCGGGACAACCTATCGCCAAGACATATTAAACAAAATTTGAAGTAGAACACTGCAATATATAATAAGATCTGTGTTTTAATTAATTTCGAGTGTTTAAATTTTTTTTTAAAAATTTATATTTGAAAGGATGTTCCTGTGGGTCAGAATATTGTTACTAATATTAAAGCCGACGATATAGATCCTGGACAAAATGGACAGATTTTGTATGATATCGTTCAAGGCCAATATTCTGTAAGTTTACCTTTGCCTTCTTACACTTCGTTGATTGGACATTAGGAACTATTTTCCAACGTGTATTCCCCTTGTCATTGGTGCAGGGATGGGGGCTGACAAGGACATCTGTCTAATCGTTCGGATGGGACAAAGAACCTAGGTCCTGTGTATACATTGGTGTGCACATTGTTAAGCCTACGTGTAGATATGACATCAAAGATTCGCATTTGATAGTCGTTTGGGTAGGGTCCACTTGTGCACAGGTTGTCATGCACATAAATTAAGAGCTTCTTGCCATCGGAATTCGATGAATTAATTTATCTATTTATGTAATTAGCTAAGACACATAAAGACGGCGATATAAAATTAATAGAAACCAATGTAAACTTGGTCATAGATTGATTTAGATATTTTGATCAAACTACCTTAAATAAAAAAGCTTTAGTCTGGTATGTTGCGACTCTAATGAATCATTGAACACTGATATTGCCATTATTTTTTTTAAGCTTCTTTATGCAGTTTAAAATATCCAAATTATTACCCGATGTACACTCTAGTAATTACTGTCGTTTTCAGGAATATTTTGAAATAGAAGATAAGGTGAAAACAGTCATTCGTTTGAATAAATCTTTGGATTATGAACAACTTAAAACTTTGACCATAGATATTTCAGCGAAGGTGAGTCAATAGTATTTACTTGTCTATGTTATCAGTGTAACGGAGGAACTGATACGGTGTACTGTATAACTGAATTCACTTGCGTTGTAACTATTTCAGTAATTGGTTTTCATATACACAGTTTCTTTTAAGAGGTTACCTCATTGGAGGGTTTCCTCCGGGCACTCGGGTTTCCTCCCACTGCTAAAGACCCCTACGCGCAAGCAAATTATTGAAATAAAATTAAACCACATGTTAGTCCCGAAATGACCTAGTTGTGTTGAGTGGACGTTAAACCCCATCTCTCTCTCTCTCTCTTTCTCCCCCTCTCTCTCATGGAAGGGACATTGCCAAATTTAACGCCATTGTGAATTTTCACAATTTAAGACTCTAGGGTATAGTGAAAATTGGTTATTTCAAAATGTTGCTTCTTTCAAACGTTATCGGCTAAACAAGGATAGTTAATGTAAACATATTTAAATGGAAACAGTTCCTGTATAATGAGGGCTTTATTAACGTGCATCATTCAGTTAGCAAAGTTAAGTCAATCAACCAGGACCCGAGTGAACATTGATAAATCTTCAAGATAGTTTGTCACAGTGGAATAACATTTCGTAATATCTTACTAGTATATTCAAAATACATACATATCCATAACATTATTTATTAAATTGTGATTTTAAAACGTATATTTCAGGACCAGCCTATGAATGAACCTGCACTAACTTCCATGTGTCAGCTTGTTGTAACCGTCCTAGATGCTGATGATTCCAGTCCAGAATTTACTCAAAAAAAGTACACCGGAAGTGTCCTTAACAACGCAACACCGGTAAGAAGACACATATCAGTTTACATATCCATTTAAGACAAAAGGAAATATTGATATATTTGTTTAAGAAAACACGAAAACAAATCGGAATTTATATCTTATATATTTAGGAGAACACGAAAACATTGATATATTTATTTTGGAGAACACAAAACAATTCAGGATTTATATATATATTTAGGAGAACACGAATGAATGAAATGGGGTTTAACGTCCTACGCTTAAGCACCTAACCTGGGCTTATTGAAGACGGGCTTAGGAGAACACTAAGCAATTCAGGATTTATATATTTATTTATATAAAGACTAGAAAAAGCGAGAGCTGTGTTATTAGACATTGATAAATGGTTTATTGAATAAGGTGTGAAACGTGTCGTTTTAGATCAAGTTTTATTTTGTTGTGATTTTGTAATTAAACCACTGGGCTAATTACTTTGCTAGTGACCTTTGGTTGGCCCCGTGGCTATATTGAACAGGACATGCTTACTCTTTCTATAACACTTTAAACAACGTCTTCCTGGAGGAGTTCACACAACCAACAAATTGCTGGGGTACTTTTTCATATCTGTATCTAATATTGATTTTGTTACATGATAATATGAACGTCTGTACCGAGTACCGACTGGGCTAATGAAGACGGTCATATGCCATACAGTTTGCTATGAGGGCAGTTTTAACCGGGAAGTCTAATTTTAAATTTCAACTGTCAAGGGTTTTTTTTCGTGCACGCCAATGTGTACATGTGGCCTCGGTTTTTCGTCCCATCCGAACGACCGGGCATTGTTCCTTGGAAGACCTTCTGCCTTACCAGAAGGAACTAGGATTAAGAACAAGCTTTTGTGTGCTATTTATTTTATTTTATAAATTCATTTTCATTTTTACAGGGAACAATAGTAATAGTCAATGTTAAAATACTAGCAACAGATCCAGATGTCACAATTAATTCTCCCGTTAAATATTCCTTATATGGTAAGCGCATGGGGTTGCACGGTTTGCATTAATCAACAATTATTGAGTAGTCTCATTGTTATTGACGTCATATTCACCATCTTGTTTACTGCAACTAACCAATTACTTTAGTTAATATAATTGTCCAATATCACTGCAAACTAACATGATCTACTCTCAGTTCATATTAATGTTTTAAAAAAAACTTTTATTATTAGTAATTATTCATGGTCTGATATTGTTGTAGTCATCAGTGTTTTTTTGTGTTTTTTTATTGAACAATACTTTCATTTAATTATCATATTGCTATTGAATCGTGAAAACTTTGATATACCATTGATTGTTTCAAAAACCGTAAATCCTGATATCAAGTAAGATATTCTTAAACAAAGGGCAATAACTCTGCAAGTGTGTATTATATCTATGAGGTGTTGGTTTAACCTTGCAAATGCATTTAAGACGGGTTCTGGTGCTTAGAAACACGTGTTTTAAGAATGAAAATGTAGGAATGTGAACACTTGGATGTAAACTTAATTGCGACTAACACCCAATTAAAGGGACAAGTTTAATAGAAACACATCGTATTTACCGGTTTCACTGTTGTAAAAAAAGCTTTTTTTATATTATCAATATTGAGTCTTTTCGATGGGCATCTGTTATTTAAGGCTTTCGATGTTAACTTCTAACACTCTTTAGGTTTAAAGCCCCAGTGCGCAAGAAGGCTAATATACATTTATCATATTTAATTCAACAAAATTAAATGTTAAACGATTCTTTAGATCAGTTAGGTGATAGATAGTAACTTTAAATAACCATATCTTACGCTATGTACAATCCATGTAAATGCAAAACCGATATATTTCTTATCGCGCCCTTTGAAATTAAAGGGGTATTATAACTTTGGCCATGGAAATAAATGTTATTATATTTAACAATGTAAAATTTAGAATAACCTTATATAATTAGTGAAAATCTTAACTTTGATTTACAAAGAGTAGTGTGTTTTACGTGAATACGTAACACATTTTGGTAACACATGTTGACAACGAAGATTCACAAAGCGTTAATGCTTCTTTAACACCCGACCTATCTATGTATAGGAGAGGTATCCTATTATTTATGTTGAACATTTAATTTATCAAAATAAAATGGGGTTTTTAATTTAACGTCGAAATTTTCTGCTAAACATTTTCCCTGAATCAGCTTAAAATAATCCCAATCTGTGGCACCTTCCTCAGCATCATTCCCATCATCGCCGTCATCTTCTTCATCATCACCGTTATCACTATCATCATTATCGCTTTCTATCACTACCTGCGTCGTCATCATTATTATCGTAGCACCATCACTATAGTGTTATGTTGTTATGTTTTGTTATGTTTTTGGTGTGCTTGTGGTTTTCATTTGAACTGTGTTTTGTTTTGGGTTTTTTTTATCTATGTTTTATCTGACGTTACTTTGGGGAAAGGAAAAAATACAATTGTTTTGTTTTCTTGATTGCAAGAAATGTTCCACTGTTTTATCTGACGTTACTTTGGGGAAAGGAAAAAATACAATTGTTTTGTTTTCTTGATTGCAAGAAATGTTCCACAATCCTGAATTTGACTAAGTTATGTAGCTAACTGACTTTTAAAAAAAAAAACGAAATAGACCGTTCATCCCCATTTCAATTAAAGGGGACAGAGGCGCTTTCTATCGAATAATGCATGATACTTGCACCTTAAAACAAACACTGCACAGATAATACAATTAATCCAAAGGCAACGTGGATGTAAAAATAAACGTGCACAAGACAGATAGGCCCGTTCAAAAGAACACTGAACACTCGATAACACTTATCATTTGAGGACTTGACATAGCTAAAACATTTTGTTTGTACTTAATTAAATTTTTTGTTTCGAAAGTTTAAGCTGAATTTACTCTTTTACCGACTCACATAGACCTCCATAATTCTAAAGCATGAATTCTATTGTTTTTCCAGATATTTTTCTTTTCACTTTAACACCTTGTCTAATTGATAAATTTTCAAACTTTTACGAAATAACAATTGCTGTAAAAATTCGAATTCAAACTTTCGAAATCCATACCGAAATGTTTATTTGGTCATACACACTCTATATGAAACTATCACAATAAATATCGTAGTAGATAATGCTGTAGCTTAACAGAATGATGTGAATTGTGCTGTTCATTGAATAATATATTTTATTAAATCGGAATGCCTTTATTTAATACCGTCAACAGATGAGGATAATGTATTTGAGATTGATGGAACATCTGGTGAGGTAAAAGTTAAACAAACTCCAACTGCTAAAACATATGCTCTCATGGTAGAGGTAAGTACAATTTAAATCTATATTTATAGCCACTCCATCCGGCTCCATCAACAATATTTGGTATTTATTATTTTAGCTACATTGTTGATTTGTCCAGATCCAAGGATATACAATAGGTAAAGAGAGGGATATAAGGTTGGCTCAACACACAAACGGGGTCATTTCAGGACTAGATGGTATATATTTATTACAATTATTCGTAGTGAGAGCAAACCGGAGGACACACATGACGTTAGACTGGCAACGACCCTTGGCGTCACGCATAGGATGTGGGACGGAGACGACCGCAACCTGAATCGATAATAGAGCTTAAAATCTAAATCGCCCCACCCCGCCACAGCACAATGAATGATGTCAAGATGGACCCAGTAAGTTGCAAGTGGTATTTATCAGGAAAGGATAAACATACCCTGCCTTGTACTATACTCATGGGCCACGATATTTTACCCCCTCCCTTAAAATTTGAATTTAGATTATATATTCAAACCTCACATCTCAAATATTAAGGTAAATATTATTCTGATCTGGAAATAATTTAGGACACCGTAACCAGTAAAGGGAGATAACTGATAAGTATTTATTTATTTATTTGCCGCGTCAAAAGAAAACTGGCGTGTAACATCAATAATTATGAAGGGTAAACACGGGTATTTAATCAACTTCTGGAGACAAGATTTATAATTGCTTTACTTACTGTTTATTTGGCCATCACACAATACTTGTTAAAACGACAATGGACCAGAGACTGACTATGACTTCGTCGTAGCCATGCTGTAATTGTGACTTATCCGCCAATCGATAGGCAATTGTCCAAGGAACAAGCATACCATGTTTCATGTCAATCATACATAAAGATGAGTTGGATTGAATGAGTTGGAAGATAAGTATTAACTAAACATTGTCAATAGCGATACAAAATCCAACGTTTAGGACAAATACCCTCCTGGTGATAACGAACGTGAATCGCATTGAGGTGTTTATCTTTCAAACCAAGGACGACAAGGACATTGTTATACACACATGCTAGCGTGTCTTCATATTTGTAATGAAGACATTTCAAACATGTGTATTAAATCATGCTTATACCGAGATGTTCAATTATTTTTGCAGGCAATTCAAGTAGATAATAGTTTAAGAAAGGGAACAGCGTTATTACAGATACGAGTATTAGATAGTAATACTACTAGTCCACCAGAGTTTGAAAGAAATAACTACTATCTATCAGTACCAGAATCAACTCCTATTCTTACAACAATTCTTACTCTATCAGTTAAAGACAATGATATTGTAAGTAAACTACACAATTAAATTACACAAATTGTATTTAAAACGTAATTGATTATCTTTTGATTTGAATACGTGGGTTAAATAGACAAGTAATATTTCAAATCATTGTTGTTCAGTACACTTAGTCGTTTTGCTTGTCTCTACTAGTCACTTCCGGTTCAGCCACCCTTGCGTCATAGTGGAACTCCGACTTGATTTATTCTTTTCAATTGATATAATATACAAACGCAAACGCAACAAAATATGATATAAATAAAATAAAAAGAACAGTTATACAATAAGACGTTTAATGCAATGTCTGTACTTGTTAAAAACATATTCTGTATTCTTAAGCACTAGACACATTAGCCGAATCATTCGGCCGAATCGTTCGGGGGAATCAATCGGCGCCGAATTTTATTCGGCCGAATGGGTGGACACACCAGCCGAATGCTTCGGCCGATTCACCAGTCGATTGCATCACTTTTCACGTCACATGATTAAAAACGGTGGCGTCTATGTCTTCAAGCAATCACCTGATTTCTCGATAGGAGTGCTGATTGGCTAAAGAATTCTACATGCGGCCGAATGCTTCGGCGAAGTGGACACACCAGGCGAATATAATTCGGGCGAATATATCAAACATGTTTGATTCCGGCGAATCATTCGGCCGATTAGAAATTCGGCCGAATGACAGTGGACACACTAGGCGAATTTCGACGCCGATTGATTCGGCCGAACGATTCGCCATGGGTGTTTACACGTATTGACTAGTTTGTCAAGGATATCGTTCGTTATTTCTTGTCAATTAAAGCGGTGGACACACTAGCCGAATGATTCGGCCGAATCGTTCGGCCGAATCAATCGGCGTCGAAATTCGCCTAGTGTGTCCACTGTCATTCGGCCGAATTTCTAATCGGCCGAATGATTCGCCCGAATCAAACATGTTTGATATATTCGGCCGAATATTTATTCGCCCGAATTATAATCGCCTGGTGTGTCCACTTCGCCGAAGCATTCGGCCGAATGTAGAATTCATTAGCCAATCAGCACTCCTATCGAGAAATCACGTGATTGTTTGTAGACATAGACGCCGCCGTTTTTAATCATGCGACGTGAAAAGTGATGCAATCGACTGGTAATTCGGCCGAAACATTCGGCTGGTGTGTCCACCCATTCGGCCGAATAAAATTCGGCGCCGATTGATTCGCCCGAACGATTCGGCCGAATCATTCGGCTAGTGTGTCCACCGCTTAAGACAGCCTGATTCTCAAAAACTTAAATTAAAATATTATAAGAATGTGTTTTTTTTTTATTGGCTTAGGGCTAAAAAAAAATGTTAAAATTAAAATCCCAACCAATGAAAAATCTGGATTCTTAAAATGTTTTAGTTTAAAGTTCATTTCTTTTTTATAGTTCAAATTTCGTTTTATTTGCGGTATGAAAGAGTTTTTGAATTAACCCGCGTTCTATTTGATGTGGGCGGGATCATCGAAAGCATTAATCCTTTTGCAATTTGATGTTTTGTCTTCTTAAAAATGTTTATTTTTACTAATTATTCAATGGAAACAGCTAATATTCAAAACAAATAAACAACAAATGATGGAATATATTTTGATATAAAAGATTCGTAGTTTCCAGGAATCTGAAAATAAAGACTATAAGAAACTGAGTGAAAATTTGATTATTTCAAAAAATAACTTCAAATATTCGAATAGTATAATCGGCATTGGACGTGACCAATTCACACAATGAACACAAACTGGGTTATTTCGGGACTAATCAATTAACTTTACCAGTTGGAAGAAACCAGAGAACCACGACACTTGAATCGATGACAGACCTTATGACCTAGAACGCAAGCTTAAAGGAGCTAAATCGCTAACATTTGGGACCTAGAAATTCACAAAAGTAATCGGCGAAATAAGCCAGCAATGTCAATCATGTGCAAAAGACGAGCGTCTAGTTATTCCAGTCTACATAACTCCGTTTGACTTGGTGGAATATGTCTAGCCTCGCCCCCCCCCCCCCGAATTTCTCAATACAATTGGGACTGAAGCGCATTATGGTACACGATTCGTGTACCAAAGTTAAAAAAAAATTTTTATCTTAAATGTCGGATATAAGAAGCTCATCTTTTCCCGGTAAGTTTACATCAACCATTTTGATTTAAATTGACCAATAATTCGTGTTTTCGATGTCGACGATGTTTGAGGATTTTGAGTTACGGACTTAGGTCCTTTAAGACCACTCGACCTCCAAACACCCGTTTTAAAATAATATTAATAATGATTTTAGTATCCATAACTCTTTTTTTTCAGGATGACACTGTAACTCTTGCATTAAGAACGGCTTCCAGTATATTTGATATTAATCCACAAAGGTAAAAATGTGACAGTCGTTTTTTTATTACTATGATGAATTATGTCACACACTGTATATTCGGTTTTAATGAATTCGTCAGACCTGAGGAAGGTGTGCATCCATACCCTATTAGAGCCGGTGAATTTTCTGTCAATTTAATTATGATTCATAGTTCATAGCAAAAGGTATTAAGCGAAACGAACGTGACCAGGGAACCTGGTAAAATGTGTATTCTTCAAATTCTGGATATAATAAATAATTCAATATATATTTTTTTAATGAGCTATTTTCTGTTATTTCAGTGGTGATCTTCTGGTTAAAAACTCTCTAGATTATGAGACACAGAGAAATTATACTCTACAAATAATTGCAACAGATGGCACACATGTAAGTAATGCTGTTTTGTCATATATACGGTATATGTAATTTTAATAATTCTCTTGAGAAAACCAGCAAGGGTTCCCAAGCGATCCAACTTTGTGTCACGGGATCGAACTTGTGACCTTCATAGATATCCAGAGAGGTTATGAAAGGACCCTACTCCATGTCAAGGGGACGAACTCGTGATATGCTAGATCTAGATCAGCCTGTTTCCCATGTAATTGATGAACTATATAACATACCTATCATAATTCCGTGTTTTTTCGGGTGGTGTTTGTTTGGGCCGGTAGTTCCACTATTCAAACCCACAGCTGTGGGACTAGTGTGTTGTGTAATTTAAGCTTAGTTCTTCAGAAAAATTCACGCCTACAAGACTCACTAAACTTTGTAATGTTGTATGAATGTCTAAAATGTTGTGGGTTATAATCCTTGGAGAATAATTCTAGGCACAAAAGTTGTAACCATGTTAGACTTCCAAAATAAACCATGATGTAATGTTCTAGCAAAAATAAACGCATACTCGGCGTGGATTTGAGACCATATAGAGCAAAAACTTTAACTAGGTCAGAATCCCAAGGTATTTGGTAGGTGTTTTCATCCGCGGAAGAACGCCCATGGTCTTAAAACATGTAAGATTTGCTCTATTGCAAGTGTTATAGCAAATATGATGAATTTATATTTCAGACTGCCACTGCAACCGTTAAAGTTACAGTTTCAGACGTGAATGATAATAATCCCATCATTAACCAAAAGGAAGAAATTGTCGAGGCACAGAGACAAAATGGTGCCATCTTAACTACAATAATAGTAAGTCTGTCTGAACCATTCTATTAATTTATGTATGATGATCTAAGGATTATTATTTATGTAACCCAATAAACCATATCCGCACATTGAATCTTTACTGTCCCGTTAGTGGTGGTTACCATTGATTATCGAGACTAGCTTGTAAGAATCGGGCAAATTTGAATATTGTTATTATGATCTACAAGGTTTGAAGGCTGTTGAAGCCATATATTCACTTATTGATCACGGTTTTAACTATAGCCTAATTGAGTATTTGTCTAGCCTGTAGAATTTGTCTAATGAATAATGAAATATACACATATATTTGTGTATTTTTACCGTACATTGACAGAAAGTTGCCAGTAAAATGACTGTAATTTAACACTAAATTTACACCGAAATGGTAGATTTAGATTTACAAACATCATGTACATTTACAGTAAATATAAAATAACTTCGATGTAAATTACATTGTGTTTGTAAATTGGAAGTAAGGTAAATTCAAATTCGCCGTAAATCTACACCGTGCTTGTAAATCTAAATCTACCATTTAGGTGTAAATTTACATGTCAGTTTTAAAATACAGTCATTTTACTAGCAACTTTCTGTCAGGGTATATATACTGGAACGGGTAAATTCTACTTATACTGTAAACATAGTACATATCACATGATTGTAAAACAAATCAGAAATCTTCTCTGTTCTGATTGGTCGAAAAGTTTGGTCGAATGGACAATAAACCCCTCTATTTTAAAAAGACGAGTAACCACGTATAAATATTACAGTGTACTTTTTTTTCAGTTTTGTGCTCAATGATCTTCATCGAATCTTTATTGACTAATTTCTTCAAGGAATTCAGCACATAATATAAGATCAAGTTTAAAAATAGGGCGATTTTTAAACTTGATCTTATATCCAAACTACGGAAGCGTATCCCTGAAATAAAAAAACAACTGTAGAAAATCAGTAATACATGTAAATCCAATTAAACCATTTTTCAGATATCCTAAATTATTTGTAAATAGATAGTGTGAACAATTCCGTTTTCTTTTTTGATAGGCTAGCATCACTCAGCAATGTTTACTTAAAGATACATTATGTAAGACTTGGATAAAGGATTGGCCGTTCTTGCTACAATAGTTCAAAAACAGATAATGCAAAATGAATACATTGAAATTTCATTCGAATGACTTTATTCTGAGCGAAGTTATCAATGTTTGTAGCTTTAAGAAGATGTGACCGTTGATTGTTTATTAACGTAACCACGGTGCTTGCTATTCAAGTCTTAGATTGCTTCGCCATTTTTAAAATTAAGTCTCCTAAATCACCGAACCGTTCTAATCTAGTTAAATGGGAGCCATACGATGGCATCGCGAGTTGATTATAGCCATGCCAGGTTAACAAATGTCTAATTAATAATTTAAATAACATTTAAGACCTAAAAAAAGACCTGCAACACGCAGATTTAACTCTTGAATAATGCCTCTTTAATAAAGGAGAACATTTAAATCATGGTTTGACCAAATTCATACTACCATGATCTGCCAAATAATAAGTAATTAGCCACAAGAAATCGCTTTAAAAAATACAATAAGGGGGGTCAAATAGGCCTTATAAACGGGAATTATGTTAAACTTGACATTGATTGACAACACGTCAGAACGGTATACAAACCAACCGCTAGAATCCTAGGGTATTTTTGAAGCAGTGTTCCCGCAGATTCGTGAACGACGGAAGGACACGAAAACATTTTCACGAGTCTCGAACATGAGAGAACCGTATCCATGGTAACAAGTTAAATTAAATTTGTACAGTCTATTACTATAACTTGATTAGTATCTACTAATAAGTTATTGCAATATATACCACTATATGATTTTGTATGTCGGTTTGGATGGGTTTCTTGTGCATGGGTTCCACAGTGAGACTTAATTGACTACATAATTGGTTACCCGCTTCTCTCGGAACGTATTTTATAACAGTCGAAAATTCATTCACTATGTTGTTTCATTGCCTTTACGTTAAAGGACAATATTGGTTAAATTAGTTCCAAAAATAATTTTAACATAGATCATTGCTACGGTAGATGCGTAATCAAGGTTTCAACAATCGGAGCTGGCGAACGCAAAAGGAAAACACGAGTTATCCTTCTATATAACTGACTGAAGTGACGATTGATAACAGATACACGGGCGAATTTCTGCTCACTGAGAAGTCCCTCGAAATCCCAAGGTTGTTATATGAGACTGTGAGAGAATATCTGACAATTCGAAACAGAAATTGGCTCTCAGTAGAAAAGAGAAAAATATAGAAATAGTCCATGCATTACCATGTATTTTTTAAGTATAGAAAGAATAAAAACAATTTAATGTACAGACTATTTCTAATTTTCTCGTCGCTTTCTTTTGTATAAATCTGCATTTAATACGCATCTATCGTAGCAATGATCTCTGCGTTAAATTTAAATTTGGAACGTGTTTAACGAGCTCTAATGCTCTATCACATGATATAATGACTGACACCAATATTGATCCTTAATCTCTGTTAGAAAACTGTTCAACAAACCGGCTATACAATGTATTTTAATTTTTTTTTAAATCTGTCTGTCGTGATTAATCGGAACACTGCGTTATATAGGCCTATCATTTAATTTCCAATAATCTCATAGTTATGGTCGACTATTTTGTAACTGAGTAAATTGGAGAACCACGACATCGATCTTTAAGATACACTGTATACAATTTTTCTAAAGATATACATGTATCCTTAATTCATTTAAGAAATGTCGAGATGATTTTCTGTACATTAATGTTCAGTCGGATGTTGTGTTATATACGGTATACATAAACCAATCAGGATTTAGTCATGCTTGGCGTTTAATTAAATTAGAATATTCATTAAGGGACGTTGTGTACGGTTTAAGTGTATTAAAGGGGTCAAAACATTATTTTTAAAACGAAGAGAATGATATAAGCAAATAACATGTAGTCGAAACATGGTTATATGGTAAATAAATACAATATTCTAAAAGTATGCATTATTTTGTACTTTTTTTATGATACTGTGTAACCACGTACGTTTGTTACAAAAGCTTTCAAGTTACGGTATTTCTGATCCACTTCTAGCATGGACACGCGATTATCTTACGAATAGAAAACAAGCCGTTTTTGTAAAGAATGCAAATTCACACTATATAACTCTAAAATCCAGTGTTCCTCAAGGTTCCGTTCTTGGGCCTTTTTTGTTCTTGATCTATATAAGAGATGTCCAAGATGTATTGCAAAATAAAGCATGGTTATTTGCTGATGATACTGCAATAGCCTGTAACAAAATCCCTGCAAAACACACGGAGCGTTCACTGAACAATACCCTTTCTAATTTACACTATTGGTCCAAAGCATGACTTTAAAAATTCAACCCTCTAAAAACTAATGCTGTAAACCATTTTCCAAAATGCCAGGAACAGCCACCTAAATTAGTTTTTGAAAACCAGGTCTTATCAATTGTTGATCACCATAAACACCTTGGTGTAAGGTTATCTGGCGACTGTAAATGGTCTGAACACATCGATCGCATATGCAAATCTGCGTCCAAACGTAGTGCTGTTAACTGAAAAGCGCTTGCACTTAAAAGAAGTAATGTTCAGCATTTTCATCGTGCAGCCATATTCACATTTTACCCTATATCGATGACGCATTCTAGTTACATGTAGATGATATTTTCAAAGCGATTTCCAAAAATATAATAGGAGATGAATGATTATTTTTGTATTTAATTTTTTAATATTGATCTAAATTCATTTGCGTTTCTTAAATTTTTATTTTTTACGGAGAAGACGTTTATAAGTTGTTAGAACTTTTAATTAGTCTTTTTGTATTGTACAATGATATGTCGATGTAATAAAATAAGTTTAAACTGTTGTGTGCCTAAGTGAAACTGGTCGGGCCTCTTTAAAATCAATCCTCGTATGGGTTGAATTATTGTGCATTGAGCTAAGATTTAATAACCATATATGACGCGAGAAAGATGTAGATTTTAAGAGCTCCAACTTTTATATACAAGACATTTTAATGTGATATTTGATTTATTACAGGCTACGGATCACGATGAATCCAGCAAACTCTCTTTTCTTCTGCGCAGCTACACAGAGTAAGTTTTTTTGTTTTTGTAAATTGTGATATAGTTTTAAAGGCTTTAAATTTCTTTAATTGTTTCTTATGTTAGATAATTTGTGGAATGTAATTGTTATGGTATTCAAATTTCGATATCGAGACGAGACACGTTCGATTGTAATTCAATAGAGTGTACAAAACTTTAGTGAACATAGCCATGTATATTATGGGTAAGAAAATAATTAGCTAAGGTAATAGCTAAGGGTCAAGGAGGTAGAAAGAGAGAGAGAGAGAGAGAGAGAGAGATGAGGGGGGGGGGAGTAGTTTGACGAATCAGCATTGATAACGTGAATACCTCAGTAACACTTAAATATGAATCAAAATAAACCAAGGTTTCAATCAGTATAGAGTAATAGAATAAATATTTCACGTACAAGACATCAAAAACTTACCATGGTAATTTCAAAAAGCATTTTGTCATTATCTCATTATTCATTAAGCTTTTGTGAATCTGCCTACATTTGTAAACGTTTCTTCATTGTCGAACCCATCTCAATGCATTACGTGTAAAGATATAATCGAACGTAATGTTGGCGTGAAATTACGATGTCTTAGTTGGGTTGTTATGAGAGGTCGTTACTTATTGTGCGCAATGTTAGATTGTTATCCGTGTATACACAATAATGTATGTCTTTAGGCTAAACCACGCTTCATAGGTTGATAAGAGGTGATTGGCGGTGGAAAGTCTTGCTTTTTTGCTTTAACTTGATGGGTTATTTCTTAAAATACGAGATGTGTTTTAAGACAGTGGACTCGAGATTAACAGATTTTTTCTAATCCATTGGATATCTTCTGTGAATTGAATACATTGTAATACATACTGTCAATCATAATTTGAATGAAGATAAACGTCATTTATATTGAGAAGTAGATAAGCCTCATTATTTGTGTTAACTTCAATGGGATAGTTCAAATTAGAAATGTGTTTAGCTCCTGGTTAGTTTTTAAGTTAGACTCGAGATAACAAGAAGTTCTGAAATTCATTGGATTATTTATGTGAAAGTGAATACATCGAAATGTGAATAATAATAATATGGATAAAGGTAGGCCGTGTTTATATTGAGAAATAGATATATAATATACATGTTTTAAGAATGTATAAGAGTAGGCCGTAGCGCCGCTGCCCGGGCAAAATTTCCCTCATTGCACACTGTGGCGTATGCCCGTCTTCAATTAGCCCAGGTACGGTGCTAAAGCGTAGGACGTTAAACCCCATTTCATTCATTCATTCATTTAAGAATGTGTCATGCTTTATTATTATATATACCTTTCAACATAGAATTACATTCATATAAATGTTACACTGGGCAAGTAGAGGCTATAAAATGTATTTATATTATTATATCGTGGTTGGTTTGTTTAACGTGCCATTATAACTGTCTGTACACTTCAGGTGTTTAAAGTATTTATAATTCAAGGTCTTAAAAACAGTACCTTAAGAATACAAACAACTTTAATTTGCATACCTGAAAATATACACCGTAAAACTGGATGAAGGGGTCTTTATATTCTTAGGATTGTTGGCTCATGGTACTCGTCACCATTGTTTCAAGTTTATAGAGGCCATTAGATATAAAAACTCTACTCCCTTTTCTACTTTTTTGTTTCATGTTAATCAGTGTCAAATGGTCGGGTCCATTTCGCTGTGAATAATAACTGGTGTCGGGACAGCTTTTGCATACACCTTGCCCGGCTTTATATTATACCACATTTAAATTGTTCATAATAAAAAAAACAATCATAATTATCCGATTGTAGACAGAAAGGAAAAGACCAACATGTTCGCTCTGACTCGCGCCTGTTATCGAGAATATACTTTGTTAAAAGTCTTGTTAGTTGACATAACAATATGATATATGATAAAGCCGTCTAGTGTAAATTCATAATACTGATATTAATAGCTATATCATTTTTCATGTCAACCCATTTATTAATGGAAACACTTATAGAATCATCCATCAAGCATAAAGTTGATTTATATTATACACGTCATGTTTTCATTAAAGATATATTCCCCTAAAATATTGGGAAAATTAATTTGAAAATCGTTACCGTGTGTTCGCATAACATAGATGACACTATCTCAGTCAAGTATCACCCGATTAGGATTAAAGTTGGTTTGTTACTTTCGGGATGGGGCTACACACAGAAAATAGTATCCATTTCATGTCCTTTTTAAAGATATATCCTTTCGAAGGAAATTGGACCACCTGTCACGTGAGATTTCTGTAGAGAGATTTCGAAAGTGTCGATTGTAGAGATTGGTAATTTTGGTAACATTCGCGTTTATATTATGGTCTATTTTATTTCAGGTGATGTAATCTTTCTTGTTTCGTTCTTTCGGAAGTGCTCATACATTTTTTTGATTTGTTATTTCCAGTCTCTTTGCCGTCAGTGACGAAGGTGTAGTCTCGATCATAGGTCTTTCTGATGAATTAAAAGAAAATAGATATGACTTGTTGATCGAAGTTTCGGATAACGGTATACCGCCAAGAAAAGAATCAAAGATTATTACTGTTGAGTTTCCCGAGTTGCCCGTGACAGGCGGAGTGATTATGGCTGGTGGGCAAGATGATACCTTGGCGATCGTGTTTGGGGTTTTGGCAGCCATCATGTTCATAGTAATAATTGTTCTACTCTTCTACATCTTTAGAAAGTAAGTATAATATTATGTAGAGACTTTATAAGGAACATAATATGTATTTGTTGAAATATAGAGTGATACAACTAAGATCATTCATGTTTTCTTCAGCCAAATCTAATTCACTCTGCATGTTTCACTGTAGATATTATGTAGTGACATTAGGTAATTTGGTAGAAGTTAAATTTTTAGTGGGTACAAAGATATATATATAGATTGTGTCTGGAAATAACTGATCTTTAAAAATCAGGTCCAAAATCTCTGTCTAAATACAGTACCAAAATCGTTGTAAAATTATGTCCAGTAGATTCAATCAATCCCCATTCATTTCATTTCATTTCGTGAATTAATTTTGCTTCGTGCTCGTTTAATTTATTTTACCACTATCCCTTTTCAGACGTGAGGAATTTGAAAACTTAAGGTATAGGCTATACAAAAACCTGCCTGTAGATAGTCTAGTTTGTAGTTTCAATTCAGTAGATAATCAATGTTTCCCTTAAAGATTTTCAGATTTTTAGCATTTTTTTTATTAATAAATCGATTTCCCGATTTTTAGCATTTTTTTATTAATAAATCGCTTAGAGTCTAGTTTAAAATGAAATGAAATGAATGAGGATTTATGGCACATTTTAATTAGCTATGAAAATCTCAAGATTTTATCAAAAAATCTTACACATGACACATTCCCTATTCTTTTCTTCTTCATAATTTATATTATTGTTATGGTTGATTTACAACCGTTCTGTAACCACGTCAGTGTTTTGTCGTATACTTTATAACGGATAGATCCATGGTAGTCTAAGAATAGCCAAGTAAGGTGTTTGGGAGAATTGAACATCACTTCATTTCCTCACTTTCAAAATCACCCAACATTGTTTTGATGACAAACAAAGTTATTGTGGATTTATCCATCGATTATGCATGTGTTTATGGTCATTTCGGTTGATACCGACAGTTAATTTATGGTTGAAAGTCAAAACCACAGGTAACATCCGAGAATGACTAAATTTAGCCATTATCAAAATTGAAGGCAGCAATTATAAAATGTACCAAAAAAGTATTGGTTGTGTACGTGCCTTAAAACATCATTCATTTCAACTCCAGTGTGTATGAATTTAGGTTGTAAGGAATGAATAGCGGATTATTTTGATTATTTTATACCAAGTGATCAACCAGTATTCAAAACTACATCCTGTATATAAAGCCTCGTTTATGGTTGAGTTCATGAGACGAGCTATTATCATTTATATGATGTGACTGTACATGATCAATTATTATTAAAACCATCTCCTTACACTAAAAGGGGTTAATAAAACTTATTAGTTGTTGTAAATTAAAACCGATCTATATGATATTTTTCTATTAAAATATCTTGAGTTCATTGATGCGTGACTACAGTTTATAATATTATGTTTGTTAGTCGATGAACCGTTAATTTTGCTTTAATTATAGAAATTTTACAAATTTTACTTTCTCGCGTGTTGACAGCCATATGTAAATTATACGTCTGGCTACTTGAAAGATGTTTTGAAGACGTGTGAATGTTTTGAATACTATAAAAATATATTGATTCATTAAAGCATATTATTATAAAAAGGAGCCACAACAGAACACCTGACCTACAGTTGCTTCTAAGAACCCAAACTATTCTATGTAGTTAATTTATAGCTTCTCCATTACGCTTATTAGTTTTTCATCAGAAATACAAATATGTACAGTCATAGTTACCCATTAAGTGAATCTTTAGAACAAGATACTTGCTTTCAGAGATGGAAATTATTATTACGACCAGTTTTCCTGTATTCATAAATATTTATCAGAAAAGTCTGAAAATCTTTATTGTGTTTGCTTTTTATTTTCAAAATGTTTGATTCATTCACAAGTCAATTACAGAAATGTTAAAATCTATGTTTAGATTCACCGGATGTTTGTTTCTAAAAGCTAGCTTTCTTAATGTAAGGTGGTTGTTTTGTTTTTCAGAAGACAGCAGAGCTCAGAACACCTAAGCAAAGCCAAACTAAACCGATCAAATAATCCCAAGGGATTGGCTTTCAAATCCAATCCTCCAGCAAGAAACAGCCCCGGTCTCATTAACATCGATTATCATGGCAACATCGATGAGACTTCTGATCACGGCGCCACTACTATCCAGGAAAATCCCTTTAACGATGACAGAATTAATTACGGTTACGTGCACAGCGATTCTGAGACAGATAGAGACATGGATGAGATACACATTGAAACATCGGTTATACCTTATGACGCTTACAAGACCAACAGCGGAGTCTACAGAAACGTCGATGACCATCCAATAAATAACAACTATGACAGTCATAATTACGAAAATGGATACGAGAATGGCTCCCTCAGTACTTTTAAAGATAGTATTAGATCGGAAAGTATTAACAGCGAATCTGTGAATAGTAAAAAGGCGTTAGTTGGTGGAAACAATAAACGACCAGCTATGCATATGATGTCATGGGATAATAATGGTCAAGTTCCGTCAGTAGCGTCTATGGTATGTATCCCTACAGTAAAAACGTTGGTACGTATTGTTGTTATTATTTGTCCAACCCCTGCATGATTGGCCAATGGCAACAAGATTCTGTATGACTAGGTCAAGGTTAGTTTTCTAGAGCTTGGATTCAAAGTATTTTCAAAAGTTGTGGTTATTTTACTGGAACTCGCAAAAACCATCTGCACTTTTAGCGCTGGAACTTCAGTGGTGCGCGGTCGTGTCTTGGTGACTATGGGTGTGAGAACGTTTCTTAAATTATTGTTGTATGTCTTCATGTTGCTGAAATGCACTAGTAGTCAAAGCATCATAAACAAAACTGTCCTTTGAATCCAGGCTCGGTTCTATAGATTTAACAACCTTTTTAAAATTACACTGATATACCAACTTTCTATCTCACAGCAATATGGCACCATCTTGGTTCTCACAGAGGTATAGACCTAAGCAAAATGAATAAAAATTGTTAACAGTTATTATTTCATTTGAATATTGGATGAAGATATTTCTCACTTTCTTAGCTATACCTCAATAATTCACCAGTTCTTAAATGTTAACATTATTCATCAATCTTTCACTTTAGTTGCACCCTAGTGTCTATTTTAAAAATTTATATCTGTATACCTGTCTGTAATTGATTAATAAAATTTATAATGGTGCACATCTAGAAACCTAAAATTTGTTATTGATCATGCCTAAAAATTAATATTTGTGTAAAATTGGTAAGTGATAATTCTAATATCGTATAACTACATGTATAATCCAGAGATAGATAAGTTATTCCAGATTAAGATAATTGATTAGTTAATTGTATGAATAATGTTTTCTACTTATAAACTAAATAATGCAAAATGGGGGTTATAATATTCTCTTTTTCTATATTTTTCAGCAAAGTTTTGACAATGATGTTGAGATAGTCCCAATCGAAGAGAAACCGGAAATCACGGTTTATTTTTAATAATGACATGTGATTGGTTGAAATAAAATAATCCTACGCCAGTCAAACAAACCCAAATGATTGTGATAATAATTAATTGATGCATATTCATGATAGCATGTTTACAACATTTTGCGTAAACCCACAGTGACCAATACAAACAAGTGTTTTAAAATGAACAAACAGTGAATAGAGTTAGATGTTTTGTGTCTTGTGATTGGTTTCAACGCTCGGTGTAAAGAACGGACTGTGATTGATTTTCTACTAATACGAGATTTGGTTTAGGAAATAACCACTTTGTAAATAACCCATGTGTAAAATTATCAGCGTCCCTTCTAAGTTAACAACGGCAGGGAAACTACATGTATAATGGGCGACAAAAACCAGTACGTATGACCATTCCCGAGAATAAATTATATTTGAATATAAGTGATTGCCTTAAGGCTACACCGGAAAGTTTATTATATAAACGTAAGGATCTATACTTTTATATAATAACAGGTTCACGTGTATACCTTTATATATTAACAACAGGTTAACATGCAAGGACATATACTTTTATATATTAACAGGTTAGGGGGGTAGACCTTTGTATATTAACAGGTTCACGTGTAAGCAAATGAAACTTTGTATATTAGAGGTTCACGTGATTAACGGGTCCATGTGAAAAGTCACATTTATTTGATTTTGATAATATAAATATTAAAAATCATCCCATATTGGTTTCTTGATGGACCCCATGGTATTATACTTGGCCAAGTTAGAATATTATGGGAACATTTTGTTTTTGTGATAAGCAATGTATCTATAAGACAATTTATCCATTTTCACATTTTATGATATGCCCCCACCTTAAAAGTCACTTTATGTTAATCTTCCGATCATTCTTTTGTCATTCCGAATACAGTAAACTCGGAAAATAAAACGAATCAAACGAAATGTTGATAATAATTGTTAAATGTATAAAGATCATTGTATTTAATTTTGTTAAGAGTAATTTGTATATTAAAGTCCCACCATTGTTGTATATTTAATATAAATTTCATATCACATTATACAATCATGTATATATTGTACCTAATATAAATAAAACATTATTTTTATGATAAAAAGCATGTGAATATTTATATAAAAATAATTTATTTATCAAAAATACAATATTTAATGTTTGTTTATGTTATTACGAGTTATTCGGTCAATATACCGATTCGCCTCCTTGTTGTCCATCTGAAAGTTAATTCCTCACCCTGACACCATTGACTAGGACTGCAGTTGTTTCCCATCATTTCGATGCAGGGGAATGCAGGTCTGACTATTTTAGTCCGGCGAACAAAATTGGGGAGCCAAACTTTTCGAGATAAGTTTTTTTTATCGACACTTTTATATTAATTGGCTAGTTACTCAAAATTGACCGTGCTGGCAGGAAGCCAGTACGGTGGCAAAAAAATAGATTCAGCCAATTCGATTCCATTTAAGAATACCGAGAAAAAAAACAGTCGAAACTTTGGAGGACCCTGCGATGCACATGCGATTCCTGCACAACGTGTCGGTCATAGCAAGCGACGAACACCGATTTTCGGACTCCTTTTTCAAAAGTTCCTATCCGATGTTCCCAAAATTAGGCGGGAAGGAGCTCAAATGGATCTACATGCAAGAAAAACTTTTCATGTCGGCATTGACCACTCGAATACCACCCCATCACAATTTATATTATGTATCACTAGTGCGAAAGGTCCAAAGGACTTTCTGAACCTCCAAATTTACCTCTGTTCCCGTCTATATACAGAGTTATATGACGGATATTTTCAATAGACCGTGGTATTTCTTTATCAAATTTCAACTGTGAAGGTTTCTTTTATGTCGCGCCAATTTGTACAAGGAGATTGTTTTTGTCCCATCCAATCTACACAACTAGACACTATTCTTTGCAGGGCCCTTTACCTGCACTACCGACAGGGAGAAACCACGCTGCAAAATCCCGGGGAACATTCTTGACCAACACCAGGATCAGTGTACGTAATCATATTATTTAGTGGAATATATCCGATAACCCGACATCACATTGGTAATTGGTACTCGTACTGATAACACCTAATGCTCCAGAGCTCCTAAGCTATTGTCTAAATTTATCCTGAGATAAAGTAGCCTAGCAAAGACTCAAGAAAGACTCTCCAATTGACTTATAAGACTCTACAAGAATCTTCAGTCCCAAGGTTGTCTTTCTATTATTTAATTCTTATACCTAAATAAGGTATAAGTTTACTTTGTTTTTTTTTAATTTTTTTTTTTTTTTGCTTAAACCTTTTTCTTTTATTTTTTGACAGCTCTTTTTGGTTAATCTGTTTTATTTTCTACTTATTTTAATTTATATACTGTTTGCTCAGTCGAGATTATTTTACTTTGTTTTCTATCTTTTTTTTTCTAGTTCTAGTTTATTTGAGCTTATTTTTTCCTTTTTTCCTTTTTTCCTTTTTTTTCTAGTTCTAGTTTATTTTTTACTTTTTTTATAGATTATTTTACTTGGTATTTTATTTTTTTTCTAGTTCTACTTTTCTAATTTATTTGAGTTTATTTTTTTATTTTCATTTTTTACTTTCTTTATAGGAATTCCTTTTTATATATATATACTTTTTGTTTATTCTATATCATTTTTCTTATTTTTTGCTCTTATTTAAACTTATTTTTATTTTTATTCTTGGTTGGTTAAATTATCGTTGTAAAGGCTTCAGTTCTAATTCATTGTCAGGCAATCAGTGTCCAAGCGATCAGAGATTAGCTCAAGCGATTGAACTACGCTCAGATCAAAGGCGATATAAACAAAGGCTTAACCACCTTTGTTGAGTTAACGATCTCACGGCTGCTCTGTCTATTGACTTATACAAACATTAGGAACCTGTAGTTAATTAGTATAATCAAATTTAATTAACTAGTGGATCTGTGTGGAAAGGGTCAGTAGCGTGATCAGGTGATCAATCCAAAACAATTACAATTGCATCTAGTATTGACTTATACAAACATTAATATCCTATAGTCAATTAGTATAACCAAAACTGATTAACTAGTGGATCTGTGTGGAAGAGGTCAAAATCATCACTCTACTCTAGTACCAACTAGAATCATCTCTTGTTGATCCTTCTTTTTAATTTAGACTTTTTCGAAGCAGGAAAAGGGAAATGGAGTCCGTGGCTGAACTCAACATGTCCATGGTTGAGGCTTTTAATAGCAGTCCGGCACCATCGACCTTTCCGGTGACTAAAAAGAGGGAGGAGCAAGCCTTTGTCGTTCAGGTGAAGCCCGCCGAAGGCAAGTCCTTCGCAGGGATCAAGCTAACGGCGATAGGGAAGGAGATAAAGAAGAACTGGGGTATTATAGATATCCCAGACATCAGAGTAACTGTCCCCGGTCATGTCCGACTGGCTTTTAAATCACAGGAGGACATGGACAGGGCAGTGAACCAGGTATCCCTTCTCGGCATAGAAGTGAGGGTATCCCAGCCGTCAACCTTGTTAACTGAAAAGGTGGTGGTACACGGGATTCCCTCCGAATATGACGGAGAAGAGATCCTGGAAGATTTAAGAGACAGAGGATATGCGGTCAAGGAGGTATACCGGTTTAAGGTTGCTGAAGGTAAAAGTCAGGGAAGTGTCGCCCTGACTTTTAACAATAAAGCACCGGAAATACTAAAAGTAGTATATTTATCCAGAAGGACCCACGCCTACATCAACCGGGTAAGGCAATGTTCCAATTGTCAAAAACTGGGCCACACAGTCAAGTACTGCAAGGGAAAGACTGTGTGTGCCAAGTGCGGTGGGAGTCACGCGGTGGCCGAGTGCAGGGCGGGCATGCAAATAAAATGCTCGAACTGCAAGGGTGGTCACGCAGCAAACTCCCCCGAATGCCCCAAGATACAGAGCACCAAAGCTGCCCTAAAGATACAGGGGAAGGAGAAAGTGAGTTTCAGCGAGGCCGCACTCATTCTCAAAAAAAAGGAGCGTTCGATAAAAGATGTCAGGAATACGGCTCCGGTTAATAAACCAAGGACGGAGCCAATTCCATCGACATCGACGCCGGAAGAACCACCAAAGGCCCCCCGATCAGAACAACTACCAACTACAAAGACCCCAAAGAAAAAGAACAACCCAAAGAAAAAGGAACAAGCAAAAATGAAAGCTGATGAGACTCACTTTATTCCTAAATTCAAAACGGAAAGTGGTTTCATGAGCTTCATGATTGAACTCCTAAAGGTGGCAGTGTCCGACGAAGACAAAACTACAAAAACGGCAAGCCTCCTAGGCAAACTCCGTGCATATATGGTAAACGCAGACACCCTAATCACCCTCGTCAACTCGATCAACACAGTTAAAAAGAGATATAGAGATGACGACGAGGAAGACGAGAAGAATGATCAAGAGGTAAATCTCGCATTACGTAGGAGGATATCTCATGTCCGCCACTACAGTACTGGAGATATTTCCAGTTGCTCGTCGATGGTAAAACCAAAGGCGAACACTGGCGGTGTTTCTAGTTGCTTGTCGGTTGCAACACCAAAGGCGAACACCAATGAGGTACCTTCTATGGAAATCGAGACACCAGTAGATCAATAGAACTCCAACATTGAGGGGCATCCATCCGGACAGTCATCATGGCGGGCCAGGTTAAAGTTCTACAACTTAATGTTAATGGACTGGCCCCCAGATGTGCTGAGCTGAGAAAATACATCACACGCAACCTCAGGGATGTTATTTGCCTCCAAGAAACCAAATTACTACCAACCTCGAAAGACATCTACATACCCGGATACACTTGTGAGAGAAGGGACAGACCAGGAAGTACGACACGTGGCGGCGGCATTGCCATCTATATCCGTGATAACCTAAATTATATTTCTGTTTCACTGGACGTAGACGGACCTATAGAAGCAATGGGCATAGCCATCACATTGAGCAATAATACGAATTTGACAATAGTGAATGTCTATGTACCCCCAGATGTCACGAAAAAACCAGTTGACTTCCAGTCACTTCTCGATCAACTTCCACAGGGCGAATCAGTTTTTTGCGGAGATTTCAACGCAAAACACGTTCTGTGGGGGTCGTCGAGGAATGACTGTCGGGGGACTAGCCTATGCTCAATAATAGAAGCAAACAACCTATGCATGCTGAACGATGAGAGCCCTACTTTTGTCGGAGGAAATGCCCCACCTTCGCACCTAGATCTCACGTTCTGTACGCTTGGTCTGGCAAACCGCTGCGACTGGCAAGTACACGAAGATGAAACACTTGGCAGTGACCATCTCCTGATAGAATTCTGCATTCAGACCGAAGCAACCAGGGAAGTCTATAACGGGAGACCCAATTGGATTATGAAAGAAGCTGATTGGGTTAAATTCCGTGTAGGCTGCCTTGAGTGGAAGGAAGAAGATATCATCGATACCAACATCGACGTGTACGCTACCAACATTACGAGCTCTATTATAGGTGCTGCTAACGACTCCATTCCAAAGACTTCTGGTGGAAAACCAAAGACTAGAAAACCATGGTGGTCACCGGAATGTCAGAAGGCGGTCAACGACAGAAGGAAGGCCCTCCGCCTACGGAAACGCCACTACAATGAAGCCAACCACCAAAATTACCTTAAGTTGAAATACGCTGCAAGAGACACCATAAAAAAGGCACAAAGTGGGCACTGGATGACATTCTGTAATGCGTTGAATAAAAACACGCAAACGGGTGCCGTCTGGAAGAAGCTGAACGCCATGAACGGCAAACGCAGATCATTCAACATACCAAACCTTGAAGATGGAGATAAGTACGTTACGAACGGCGAGGAAAAGGTAGACCTACTAGCAAAAACTTTTGCTGACGCAAGCAGAGACGAAAACCAATCACCAGAGTTTCTGAAGAGGAAGGAAATCTTTTACTCGCAGCACCCTTCATTAGTAATTGAATCTAATGAAGTGGCTGAACCAATCAACCTACCCTTCTCTGAGGGAGAGTTAAATAAGGCTCTTTCCCTCAAGAAGGATAGTGCGGCTGGTGAGGACAAAGTAAAGTACTCCATGCTCAAACATCTACCAAGAAACGCCAAAACGATACTACTAAACTTCTTCAACACATCCTGGCTGTCAGGAGAGGTACCTAAAGAATGGCGAAAAGCAAACGTCATACCTCTACTGAAAGCTGGGAAAGAGAAGAACAAGGCAGAGTCATATCGACCAGTAAGTTTGACATCCACACTATGCAAAACCTTGGAAACAATGGTTAATATCCGATTACAGTTCTATCTGGAGAGCAACCGATTGATCGACGAAAATCAAAGTGGGTTCAGGAAAGGACGATCAACAATGGACCACTTGGTTAGACTACAGCAAGTCATGTCGCAGGCACTTCTCTCGGGAAACCTGTTATGTGCCGTGTTCGTAGATCTGACCAAGGCTTTCGATCTAGTTTGGTTAGACGGGCTGCTCTTCAAGTTAGGACGTATCGGTATAACGGGCATAATGTTTCGGTGGATTAAAAGCTTTCTGAGCGATAGAAGGATACAGGTGAATGTTGGCAGATTCCTGAGTGCCGAGCAAACATTAGAAAATGGCACGCCTCAGGGGTCTGTTATCAGTCCCACTCTCTTCAACATCATGATCAATGACATTCACAAATCGTCCTACCTCGATTCCAAAACTGACTTGGCTAAATTTGCCGATGACAGTACCATATGGAGAAATGGGACGAGCTTCTGTGAACTACAAAAGAATATGCAAAAAGCCTTAGACAAATTCATGACATGGGCAAACGACTGGGGATTTAAAGTCTCGGAGAAGAAAACAGTCGGCATGCTTGTGAGCAGGGATAGAGGGATAAACAGAATGACTCTGTGTATGAACGGGAAAACCATCGAGTTCAAAGACCAAACCAAGTTCCTTGGCGTAATCTTTGACCGACGGTTGACCTGGAAACCGCACATCGACTGGACTGTAGATAGATGCTCCAAAATCCTAAACTTAATGAGAAAATTAACGGGCAGTACGTGGGGCGCCAATAGAGTTACACTAATGATGGTATATCGTGCTCTAATACGTTCTGTATTAGACTACGGCTCTTTGGTCTTCATGAACTGTGCGCCAACACTCTTAAGCAAGCTTGACACCATCCAATACAAAGCTCTGTGTATTGCGACTGGCGTAGGGCTCGGGACTAGGCGAGAGGCACTACTACAAGAAGTCGGGGAGTTGCCCCTATCCCTAAGAAGAAAAGAACTGGCGACAAGGTATTGGGTCAAGATATCACAACTAGGTGAAAGATCCCCAACATTTGTCAGTCTACAAAAGACAAAATATGTAAGAGATCCCAAAAAGAAAACCTTCAGCCAGGGTATCAGAGAAACGATCAAGGAACTACGACTGGAGGAGCTCGTGATAAATAAACACGACCCTCCAGTTGTCGCCCCCTGGACGCTCCCTATACCACTGGTCAATCTAGATCTACTACAGAAAACCGACAAGAAAAATAACCCCAGTGCTGCACGTGCTTTCTCTCTAGAACATTTGGAAGACAACTGGCCGTCTGATGACTGGGACCATGTGTACACGGATGGCTCACGCAATCCTGGAAGGGGCACCAGCTCGTTTGGAATATACCTGCCAAACGGGGAACAGGGAATAAGCAGGAAACTGCCCAATAACTGTTCGGTGTACACTGCAGAGCTTGTTGCCATTCGTGACGCTATTTCATGGATCTCCCATCAAAAGACCGGCAAGTTCGTCATTCCAAGTGATTCTCTGAGCAGTCTGATTTCAATCCAAAATGACAACTCGGAATCAAGACCAGAAGTCATTTTGGAAATCAGGCAGCTATATCAGAGGGTCCTAGAGAAGGGAAGCAAATTAGAGCTCGTGTGGATTCCATCACATGTCAACATTAAAGGAAACGAGGAGGCAGATCGACTCGCCAACGATGGTCTCAAGGACACAGCTACACCCCGCCTCATAGACTACAGCACCACGGAAATCTACAGTATGGTCAAAAGACAGGTCAATTCAATCTGGGAATTAAATCTCGTTGAACTTGACACATACAGATTCCGACTGGATGACGAGATCTACACCAAGACAGCGACCAATCACCCTAGACGAGATATATGCAGACTCATATCGAAACTAAGGGTGAAAGAGCGGCTGCGAGACTACAAACACCAAGTCATCGTCTGTGAGTGCGGAGAAGAGTGTACCACCAACCATGTCCTGGTAGACTGCGAGGTTTACAAGGAAGAGAGACGGGACTTAGTGAGAATGATGGAGACCAATAACATACCATTCAACACTAAGAACCTACTCTTCCCTAGACCAGATCTGAAGCTACAAATCTTCGAAGAAATCCACACCCTAATGGACACAGTTGGACTATGTAAATTAGTGAAATAAGAAAGGTTCACGGCTGGATAAATTCTCCATACAACGTAGGCTGGTTGAGTAAAAACGTCCTCACGAAGGAAGCCCAACCATCCTATACATTTATTTTAATTTATTCATTTTACTTTATCTTTACTTTACTTTTACTTAAATTTATTTTATTTTTATTTATTACCTCAATTTATTTTTTATTTTTTCTACTTATTTTTTATCCTAACTTATTCGATTTTTTTATACGACGTAGGGTGGGGAAGTAAAAACGTCCTCTCGAAGGAAGCCCAACCACTCGACAACTTTATTTTAATGGACTCATTTTACTTTATCTTTACTTTACTTTTATTTTATTTTATTTTATTTTATTTTATTTTATTTTATTTTATTTTATTTTATTTTATTTTATTTTATTTTATTTTATTTTATTTTATTTTATTTTATTTTATTTTATTTTATTTTATTTTATTTTATTTTATTTTATTTTATTTTATTTTATTTTATTTTATTTTATTTTATTTTATTTTATTTTATTTTATTTTATTTTATTTTATTTTATTTTATTTTATTTTATTTTATTTTATTTTATTTTATTTTTAATTAATTCATTTTACTTTATCTTTACTTTTACTTTAATTTACTTTATTTTATTACCTTTAATTTATTTGACTACAACTTTATTATACTCTCTTTATTTATTTAATTCTATATTAGTTTAATTTAGTACTAACATCTACTAAACTGGCGGGATAGTGGAGTAAGAGGGAGTCATGATCAGACGGGCTCGGCATCTAAACCCTATTCTGCCAAAACAAATACCAGTGGGATAGTGGAGGAAGGGAAGGCCACGAGAAGACAGGCCTGGTACCTAAACACAAATCCCACAAAGAAGACATCTACCAATCCAGAAGAAGAGATCATCTACCAACGATGTGTTTTTATTAAATAAAGGGAAGAACTTCCCACTAAAACCTAATCCATGGCCTAAGGCCAAAATGGAAAGATTGCAAAATCATATTCTAAAAATCTGGAAGCAGCTTCGGCTCTCCTATGTCTTGTCTGTGATATCACTTAAGTGGAAGCAGACGTTAAACACCAAAAAGAAGAAGAAGAGAAGATAACCCGACATCACAATATCACTACATTTTAACACGACAATACGACATTTTATTTTTACGCAACCTCAGCCTTCCGTCCTCATTTTGTTTCTGGAGCATATTTTATTATCTGTTCAAGAAATCTCTTTGAATCTTTGTACAAACATTAACCTATTATATATTTGTAGTATTTTATTATCTGATTTATAAGTTTATTGTTTAACATACAGCAGCTGATTGGGGTAGGAAAAGGTTGTTGTGCAAACCTTACGGGGAGTAGCGACCCTGCCTTGCCAAACTTTGGTCAGAGTATAAAATTCTGTGATTAATATTCCATGTGTCGGAATATGAGATTTGTCTTAAGATTTAGACTCTGGCCACAACTGATGGTGCAACCCCGACATGCTCTGCTAAACAGGGCAAAACTTTTAGGACCAGTAACACCATTTGCGAAATCTAATACATTTTTATATTGATTACCAATAGCATAAACAAGTTATTTTTTCCTTATTTTTTCCAAACATGTGCAAGGGCGCGGGATTTTGATGACTAGTCATCTTGTTAACTTTTATTTAGTTGAGCAAAACTCCGGACAGATTACCTGACACCTCGGTATGAAGCCGGTTTCTATCCTAATTTGACACACTGAATACAATGAATTTTGCTATTCTTCCTAAAAGGGAAGGCTAATTCCATTAGGGGGCCAAATGGAGTAAAACTCATATACTCATATAGTCCCCTAATAAAGGTGTCCAGTACATGTATATCAAAATATGGGTGTTTGGTGTCAGTTACTGGAGAAATAAATATAAAAACATGTTTCGGCCGAAGGGTATTAAAGGTTGAGCTCATATTCAAAATGACGGCTAATTTTGGTAAGACATAACTATACGTTTTCTGGTTCGCCTAATTCATACTGATGGAACGAAAATAATCAGACTGTTCTACCGATTGTGGGTATTCCAGTGATTGAAGCGAGTGTAAGTTAAACTTATACCATGAGGTTTGAAAGCCCCAGTGAGTTTTTATTAACCTTAGTTTTAGTTGATTCTGTTTGATCGTGTATAATCTGTGTCCTTCTAAGAATACAACGGACAGAATATCATCGGATTTAAATACCCTTCGTCGTAACATGTTTCTTTATGTTTATATCTGAAGAAATTCGCAACGATAACCTATTCAATATATTACACGCCGTTTTGGGGAACACTATGAGTTTTCTTCAAAATTGAGCCCACATTATGAAATTAATAGTCACTTTTAGGGGGAACACCCAAGTTCATCGGATTCAATGGGTCAAATTCTTATAGAATGTGACTTCCTAGTGGAATTAACAGTGGCTTTTAGGGGGAACACCCACTTCAATGGGTCAAATTCTTATAGAAACTACCTTCATAACAAGGTTCCAGAGAACTAAATAACCAGAAATTGTCTCATGACGGCCATCTTGAATATTAAAATTTCACCAAGGGTCCAGGGTGGCATCACCCTTCAGCTCATGTAGCCTTTTCGCGGGCGTGACATTTTGGGCTGTTTGTCATCAACTGGTACCCCACCGAATAAACTGTCTTGTGGTGCTCATTCTAGATTCCTTTGAGGTGGCGCTGAACAACCTCAAAACAGTTTAGATGGTACCGACGTTAGCTAAGCAAGCCTAATTACTGTCGGTCAAGGGAACTCCACCGCACAAACTGTCTGTTTGTGTTAATTTATGATCCCTGCGGTTTTATCGAACAATGTCCTAACGATTGTAGTTCGTACGGACCTCAGCTAATCTAGCTTAGTAGGGGAGGGTGGTGGTGGGGGAGGAGGATTTGGACCGTGTCTATCAGGGGCGACCCATCACACCAACTGCCTTTCAGTGATCATTCATGATTCTTGTGGTACTGAACAACATCAAAGCAGTTTTAGGTAGCTTAGAAGGGAGTGTCATTTTTGGCATGTCTCTTAGGGGTTACCCATCGCCCAAGCTGCCTGGCAGTGATCAAACTGTCTGGAAGTGATTATTCATGATTCTTGTGGTGGTGCTGAACGATTTCCAAGCCGTTTTAGCCGTAACCAATCGCACAAGCTGCCTGGCAGTGATCATTCATGAATCCCGTGGCGCTGCTGAACAACTTCCAGGTAGGTTTAGGTGGGACGGGCCTCAGCTAATCTAGCCTAGTCGTGTGTTTGTGTGTGTGTGTGGGGGGGGGGGCATTTTTGGGGATGTGTCTTAGGGTAACCCACGGCACAAACTGTCTGGAAGTGATTATTCATGATTCTTATGGTGGTGCTGAACGATTTTCAAGTCGTTTTAGCCGTTACGGATTTAAGCTAATCTAGACTAGCTGGGTGTGTGGCATATTGATATTGGGTGTGTCCGTTAGGGGTAACCAACCGCACAAACTGTCTGGCACTGATCATTAAAGCAGTTTTCAGTGGTACAAATTTCAGCTAATCTAGCCTAGTTGCTATTTATACTCTTGGATCTTATTCTATATTTAATGTACATGTCATTTAGCATTCAATAAATGGTATGTCAAGTGTACACGGTAAAAAACTCTAACAAATTTCACAACATCCACTAGATCGAACGCAGTCTAAAATGTGTTGGCTGCACTACATCATAAAATCTTCACGTAGAAACTGATTTCATATATAAAGTAAATATTGTGTTAAATGGAACCATGTAACAAAGTTTGACGTAGAAACTGATTTCATATATTAAGTAATAATTGTGTTAAATGAAATCGTGTAAGAAAGTTTGTATTACGTATTTACAATCTTGTGGATTAGTTATTATTACATATCGAACATCCAGTAAATCGCGAACGCAATTGTATTGGCGTTGAGATATTTTGTCAGAGGTTCAAGGGGGGTAACTCTTCATTTAACTAATGGAATCAGACCAATAATTATTTGCCCATTCACTTCAATGTTAAACAGCTATAACATCACAGACTGTAGCTTTTTGCTCAACATTCCGTTTGTTCTAATCTGTATAGGCCCAATGGGGACCACATTTGGGAATCTGCTAATCATAAATTTGTAGGGATTGACCGTTTAGATTTTTGGTACGGGGATTTGGAGTTGACTGGGTCGAAGATTTCACTTCCCACACAATGATTGCTCTGTAGAAAAATACTTTGCACCACCTATCCACCCGCTGTAATATCATCAGTATTACCCAAAACTACTCTGAAATTGCAAACTTGATCCATTTTCTCCTATTCTACACCAAAAAGTCAACCAAAAAATGCAGGAAGAGGAGAAAAAATTAGGGGAAAATTGTCTATTTATAGCAATTACTGGTCTTAATCCAAATCATACAGCTCTGTGTTGCGTTTGACCATGTGTATTTAGTTCTATGGTGTGACGAAGCCCAAGATAGATAAAGAATTATGATGAGCTGGGTGGCTTATCACAAATAAGCCCATAAGGTGTGGCACCAGATGTTCCATAAAGGGTCAGCTTAAGCAACCAGAATTTATGCTATGACTGAAATTTTGTCACGACAGCGGCGTGTCGCCCTACTCTTTAAAAATGAAATACAATGGAGTTTAACGTCCTACTGTTCTGTGCGGACTGGACCAAGGAAAACAGACCGGAACCCAACAAACCAATTGAATTCGGGTGCTGGACATTCGAAGGCTGAGGAATGGGATAGAAAAACATTGAGGGTACTTTAATACCACTGAAAGCAGCCAGTGGCACCCGAGGCGCTCCTTATACAGACTGTAATCTGGGTGTGGTACAGATCGGTGCACTTGTAAAATGAAAACATTGAGTGAACTGCCTATAATGTGCAGGCTACAAAGGAATTCGCTGTGGCAACTCCTCTTAATATTTGTTAGTTTTAGATAACTTTGATGATTAATTTTTAATAACTTGTTTATTGTTTGAATTAGGTCTATGTGACCCCACCACTCCCCGTGGCAACAGTGCAATGCAATAAGTTAAGTGTTATCCGTAGTACAGTACAGATATTTTTATTACTGGTATTTATGGTAAAATGGGTGTTGGAACTTGATTCTTCAGCTTATTGCAAAAGCTTTTTGAGTTTTCACTAAAAGTGTCTTTCTTAGTAATGATGCAATATAACCACGCTGTTCACCCCTGGCCCAGAAATATGCGGTTGTTAATTTGCATATTTTGAATTATGCAATAAAGTAACTTGTATTCTAAATATGTTTATGTGCTTCCCCGGGCATGTAAACGTGGGTTGAGACACAATATTTCACCAAATTTGAATTTTTTTTTACATGAAATAAATATTGTAACTAGGCCTGAAATATCATCTAAATTATTAATTAGACATTACTTAACTTATCCATATCATAATCAACTCCCGATGTCATCGCTAGTCTGCGTTATTTACTGGATTAGAACCCGATCATGCATGACTAAATATAAAAATGGATAATCGAGACTATGTTTTTTTTATCGTAACGACTTTAAGAATGATGATCGAGGCTAAGCCGAAAATTCAATCGCTTAATTCTCGGTTCAGGATGGATTAGTGTGACTGATATTTCCAGCAAATTCCCTTTACATTATTTACTTTTTAACTATTATAGTGATAACTATGGTGGATTATAACTTGTACTTTTGAGAAAAATCTTTTTATACATATCTTGTGTATTTTTTTTTACATACCTTGACTTACGATGTATACGCGAACAATCTGCTTTGTTGTACCTTTAAAATAGTTTTTAAATGTGCGACCAAGGTCAGTGTGTGTACTTATATTATTCTAGGTTACGAGTGCCAAGTCAACTATGAACATGGTGTTTAGATTGAACGATATTTGAACAAGCAAATGTGCTGAGTAACTGTGAACGCTTGGCCGATATTTTTGAAGGTCAATGTGCTCACCGAATAACTGTGAACATGATCAATGGGAATCGTGTCACGTTTCCGTTCACTTGTCATTAATATAATGACTGTAATGAAGTGGTCTGACTCAGAAGTCTATTATAGCAACATAATAAGTACGGACTGCTAAAACCGCCTTAAGTATTTAGAAGGAAACGGGGACATAAAATCTCGCAGAATCCTTATCTTCGCCATTTTGGTACTAGCTATTATAATTTAATATTTATGTTCATCGGTGTTGCTGAAAGATGGGCCTGGTTAGACAAATGACTAGTCATTCGGATGGAACGGAAAACCGAGACCTGTGTTCGCGTTGGAATTCGATATAGAAACCCCACTGTCTTGAGAAAATGTCCCACATAGCACAATGAATGACACGACATGTGTGTGTTTTTATGTTCCCGGTTTGTACAGAAAAGTAGGGCGTTAAATCCATTTCATGTCATTAAGTGTACAATGGCGAGATTAGAACATTTTGCTTTTGTAAATTCATCACAGTATCAAACTATATGTTCCTGCCATATGCACTACCGTGGCAAAATGCTACCCATGGTACATGCGGGGGAGGGGAGTATACAAATATACCGTTTTAGGAAATATAGCCACGGCCAGGGAAAAATTCTACACCCGTCAAGTCGAAGCCACCCATCTCTTCAACGTTATTGGAAATATAGCACGGTCAGGGCAAAGGTCTACGCCCGTCACGTCGAAGCCATCTATCCCTTCAACGTAATAGGAAATATAGCCACGACAAAATTCTACGCCCGTCACGTTGAAGACACTCACCCCTTTCCCGTAATCGCATTCCAGACGTAATATTAGTATTTTTGAAATAACCGTATGAAAATTTCAAAAGCCCTTACGCCCAATACCACGAGTTCGCAGTTCATATGTAGCTTTTGTATATTACAAACAACGTTACGAAAACCTCAAAAATTATTGCTTGATATTGTGTCGATGAGACTTCTAGCAAGTATAATTTTGGTGGATTTCTCTATCCATCGTGTAATTGTTAAGGTGGAGTCGTTCACTGGCGTTCATACAACAGATATCGGTTAAACAAATAAACCCTTCTCTTTCAGTGGACGTATATAAAGCCCCTGGTTATGGAAGGCGAGGGAAGTACAGGAGACAGCGAACGAATAGCCCAGAACAAACCACCTCCGAGGTTAATATATAACGCTGGTACAGTATTTTTATAACCTACTTTTTTATATACATTTACTTGTACTTTAGTATATTCAAATATATTTAAGCGTCTAACAGAGAGAAAAACATTTATTGATATTACTGTTTTCGCCTCGTGGAATACAAATCGTTAGTTTTCAAATCAAGAATTTACGATATATTTACTTCTTAGAGAATATTAATACACTTTTTCAATATTAAATATCAGCCCGGTTATAATTGTAGAGGAGCCTAAAAGCAACGATTCGATATATAATCTATGTTAACGTATTTATACAAATATTGTCTTTTCGTATATTATATACACGTATATATATATCTGAAATTAGACGCACAACACGGTTTCGCTTGGTTCCTTGTCAACGCGATTCGGTTGGAACGTTTATCTAATTTATAACAACTGGGAACTGATTTGTTCGTTTTTACTCCTACATGTTTTGTATGCATGTATATTGATGTATCTCTATTTTCTGTATACTGTTCTAAATGGACGTAATATGCAAATGAAAAAGAGTTGAAGTAGAGGTTTGTTTGTTTTATTGTTTCTTTATCTTTACTTACTTTCATTTGATTGCTAAAATGTTTATTATTTTAGGTATTATAGGTTTTTTTATAACTGTATAAAGTAAGGTAATGGGTAAAACCGACGTACGCAGATGCAAACCATTGCGATTTATTAACCCTGATTCTCAGGGATGTATGCAACTGATAGTAACAGTTTTTCGGGCGGAACGAAACAGCAAGATACACGCTGTTAGAGTTTGAAGCAGCGACAAATTCGCCCTCTCGTATTACTGTATGGTGACTATACATAAAACTTCGTTCCGTGAATTGTATTATTGGATTTGTGTTGAGGGGATGCCATGTGCAAGATCGAGGGGGCTAGGTCGTGGCTGAATGGTTTAACGCGTGCGCGTTTGATAACAAGATTCGCATCGAGTAAAGTGATTCGCCGCGTATATGATTAGTAGTGGGTTTTCTTCGTCCAATGTTTATATAAACGTTATTGTGCTAACTTCTTTCTATTTGTTTTTTTCCAGATATCGAATACTAATAAACCAAGATGCCTAAATATTTCTTACATTATTTTGATATGAAGGGAAGGGGAGAGATCATTAGATTTCTATTTGCGGCTGGTGGTGTTCAATGCGGAGAAAATGTTGTGCAGTTACCTGATTGGCCGGCACAAAAACCAAGTAAGTCACTTTTGATATTCGTAAGATTTCCGCTATACGTATTTATTATTAAAAATCACTATGTCTCATAAATATGTAGGGGATCACGGTGGCTAAGTGGCTAAGACGCTGGCTCACTAGCCACTGCATTAGTCCAGAAGGTTCATCCCGATTTTCCGGCGTGCCCCCCACCCCTTGTCACGTGACGGATTTTCCGACAAGGACAGCCGTCTAGTCGTTCGGATGGTCGGAAAACTGAGGTCCCGTGTACACATTGGTATGCACGTAAACGATTCCTTGGAATACACACATTGTGGCCTATGCCTGTCTTCATTAGCCCAGTTCGGATGTTAAACCCCATTTTACTTCATTTTATTTCATTTCATACATATGTAGGTAAGATAAGATAAGATAAGATAAGATAAGATTTTATTGCATAGATACACCCATAAAGGGCAGCATACAACATACATAAACAATGTTTCAACGTTATAAGTAATAAGGTAAATGATATCTATTGTTCATGCACATTAGGAAACAATAATAATAACAATATGGTAGTCTGTATGTACAAAAGGAACAGTATGCAATTAAACATTTTAACTTATATTGGCATTTTAATTCACAAAAATATGTTTATTATAATACAAAATATGTTAAAACCAAGAAAATTTTTACCAATATAACTTATTATACATGTATACTAGATTAATAAATCGTAGGTAATGTACGTAGTTACTTTGATATACGTTTCTCAAAACATGTGTAAATATAATATTATGCTATGGTTTTCGCAATATTGCAAGGAGGATTCATCATTGTCTTTAAGTTTAATTGGTTACAAGCATCTAAAATGGGAAACAGTATTAATAGGCGTTCATTATTATTTTTATTAGGAAGTGTTCTTCATTTTCGACTGTATTTAAGGAGCAAGACTTGCATATGCGTTGTTCTACAGGGGTTTTAGTATAGCGACCTCTTTCTATACTAAGCTGTTGAACACTTAGTCTTCGAGAAGTTAAAAGCAATTTTGTGTTTTTTGTTTGAAACAACTTTTAAATAAGATAGTTTTTTATTAAATGTTGTCTTCTGTGTAATTTGATAATCTAGAATGAAGCTATTGATTAATCGTGTGTGATTTGTGGTCAATAAAAATCGTTTAAAGTAATTTAAAATTCTTTGGTAAATATCTATAGACAAAGGAAAAACTCCCAGCTCAGACAAACAACCGATATTAGAGGCATGTCGTGGTAGGTTAAGTATTGATTTACTTATGTCAGTTGTAAGTCTGTTTACTGGTAGCTTATCCCATTTATCAACAGATATGTTACTGTTAGTAATTATATGTGTACCCCATATCTCTACTCCATGTAAAGCAATTTGTTTAACAACGCTATGATATAATTTAAGTAATATGGAAGTAGGAAGGGACCCATCTGAACACAGTTTTTGTCTGATGGAGAACCATGCACGACGTGCTTTCTTTATTTGGTCAGTATATGCTACTTTAAAACTAGAGTTATCTGTTAAAGTTAATCCAAGGTAAGTATAGGAGCTAACTGATTCAATTTTTGTGCCTTTATAATAAAAGTGGGGAAATTTTGGGGATTGTTACAATTTGCTCGAATTGATGAACATCATTACTTTTGTTTTTATACGCCCACATTTTCATGTGGACGTATTATGTCGTCGCCCCTGTCCGTCCGTCCGGACGTCCGTCCGTCCGGATGTCCGTCCGTCCGGACGTCCGTCCGTCCACAATTGTTTGTGGACTCTCTACAGGTCACAATTCTTGTCCGATTTTGACGAAACTTAAAATATAGGTTTATCCCCAAAATATCTCGGCTGCTTTCGATATTGGCATGTATCGGATCAAAACTTCATGGATTATGGCCCCTGATTGTACGAAAAATCACGTTTTTAGCTTGTGGACCCTATAGAGGTCACAATTTTGAACCGATTTTGATGAAACTTTATATGCATGTTTATAACCCAAAGATCTTGGTTTCTTTCGATATTTGCACCTATCGGAACGTAAATTCCTGAATTATGGCCCCTGATTGTCCGAAAATTCACCTATTTTAGCTCGTGGTACCTCTGGAGGTTACAATTATTATCCGATTTGAAAAACCGTTCGATTATATCACCGTTACACCCTAAGGAAGGTTGAGTTCAAATTTCGGAAAAATCGGACCAAAATTACCATACAAAATGGCCGCCGTTCGTACGCGAATACTGTTAAAAAATGGTATATCAAGGTTGTGGACCCTGTAGAGATCACAATTTTAATTCGATTTTGATGAAACTTGAAATGCATGGTTATAACCCAAAGATCTTGGTTCCTTTCGATATTTGCGCATATCGGATCGTAACTTCCTGAATTATGGTCCCTGATTATACGCAAAATCACCTTGGTTTAGCTTGTGGTCCCTCTGGAGGTAACAATAATTATCCGATTTAAAAAATCGTTTGATTATATCATCGTTACACCCTAAGGAAGGTTGAGTTCGAATTTCGGTAAAATTGGACCAAAATTGCCATACAAAATGGCCGCCATTCGTACGCGAATACGATTAAAAAATGGTATATCAAGGTTGTGGACCCTGTAGAGGTCACAATTTTAATTCGATTTTAATGAAACTTGAAATGCATGGTTATAACCCAAAGATCTTGGTTCCTTTCGATATTTGTGCCTATCGGAACGTAATTTCCTGAATTATGTCCCCCGATTGTCCGAAAAATCACCTATTTTAGCTTGTGGTACCTCTGGAGGTCACAATTATTATCCAATTTGAAAAACCGTTCTATTATATCAACGTTACACCCTAAGGAGGGTTGAGTTCAAATTTCGGAAAAATCGGACTTAAATGACCATACAAAATGGCCGCCGTTCGTACGCGAATCCTGTTAAAAAATGGTATATCAAGGTTGTGGACCCTGTAGAGATCACAATTTTAATTCGATTTTGATGAAACTTGAAATGCATGGTTATAACCCAAAGATCTTGGTTCCTTTCGATATTTGCGCATATCGGATCGTAACTCCCTGAATTATGGCTCCTGATTATACGCAAAATCGTCTTTGTTTCGCTTGTGGTCCCTCTGGAGGTCACAATTATTATCCGATTAAAAAAACATTTGATTATATCATCGTTACATTGTAATGAAGGTTGAGTTTGAATTTTGTGAAATCGGACCACAACTGCCGGACAAAATGGCCGCCACTTGTATGCGAATATTGTGTAAAAATATGGTTTATCAAGGTTATGAACCCTGTAGAGGTCATAATTTTAATCTGATTTTGAAGTACCTTGAAATGCATGTTCATAACCCATTCAAAGATCTTGGTTCCATTCGATATATGCGCATATCGATTTGTAACTTCATGAGTTATTGTCCTTGATTGTAGGAAAAATCACTTTCTTTTTAGCTTGTTCTCTATCCAACTCTTGTATGTGGGCGTATCCTGCCTGGCAGCCGCTGGTTTTAATATTTAAGTGCAGTTGCCATTGGGAACAAAAGGTGGATAAATTATTCAGGTGATCTTGTAGGTGGCCACAGTCAGAAGCCAATAAAACAAGATCATTTGCAAATAAAAGGTGGCTCAAATATTTATCATTAAGAATGGGTCTATCATAGGTTTTAAAATAGTGCTGGAGGTCATTAATATATATATTAAATAGGGTAGGACTAAGATTACATCCTTGTTTTAGACCTACAGAGGTATTAATTGTTTCGGAAATTTCGTTATTAGATTTAATACGATATGTCGTATTTGTATACATAGATTTAATTATGTTAAAACAATTACCATTTATATTATGTTTTATCAATTTATGTAATAAAGCGTCCCGCCGGACGGTATCAAACGCTTTTTGAAAGTCGACGAAACACATAAACAAGTTTTTCTTTTCTGACTTATGTTGGTTAATAATAGTTTTTAAAATGAACAAGTTGTCAACTGTTCGTTTGTTTGGTCTAAAACCTCCCTGAGATACATCAAACATGTTGTTTTCTTCTAGGTAGTTTGATATTCTTTTGTTAATGATGCTTAAGAATGTTTTACCTAGGCAACTAGCAATAGCTATACCCCTGTAGTTATTAGGGTTATTAGTTTCTCCTTTCTTGTGGATTGGTATCAGGAAAGCTTTATTCCATCTCTGTGGAAACTGGCCGCTAATCATTATGTGATTAAACAGTTTTAAATATTCGTCAATAAGAACATTTGAGGAAGTCTTTACCATCTCATTTAAAATGAGATCGGGTCCTGCAGATTTTTTTTTTTTTTAAATGTTTTACTATTTGGGGAGCTGTGGTTTGTGTTAGTTAGAGTTGAATTTAGATTTGAGTCTGAATTCGAATTAAATAAATTATTAAAATGTGTCTTCCATTGCTCTATTGATATGTTGTCAGTATTTTTGTTTTCTTTCTTGTTCAAAAGTGAATTTATTAAACGCCAGTATTCTTTTGAGTTATTAGTTTCTAAATCGTTTTTTTTTTCTTCGATTTTACCTCACGAGATTTGAATTATGAAACCTTTTTATATTCCTTTTTTTCGGTTAGCGTATTGCTGTAATATAATTTTATTGTTTGGATTTTTTAGTAGTAGCCAATGGTTCATATCTGCAAATAGTTTCTTGCAGTCTTTATCAAACCACTGGCTTTTCTTATTTACTTTAGATTTATTATGCCTAATTAGCTTGAGCCATGACTTTGCTGCACCGGTCAGAATCTGTGTAAAACATTCAGTGGCGTCAGTTATGAGCAGTGACGAGCGCCATACCCAGGGCAGCGGTCTATGCAGCAAAATGTCGTGTCGGACGAGAACCACCCAACCCTCCGAATGCAAAAATAAACTTTAGATTAATCTTACCCCTGTTTATACTTGATACGAATTCTCACATTTGAGACGTTCATACAGTAAACATAATTTTGTAAAGTTTGCTGTAACTAACACCAGGCGACAAAGCATTATTTCCTTTGTGGTGAATCTATAGTTTGAATTTCGATGCGTTTTTATTTAAAAATCTCTGGGCTTTGTTTTCTACAAGATTATTGTTATTTTCTAGATCATGCTCTTGGGCAGTTACCGGTATTAGAGATCGATGGTAAACCGTTTCCAGAGAGTATTTCCATATCCAGATATTTAGCAGCAGAATTCGGTAAGTCTCTAATAATTATATCGATGTTAAGAAATCAAAAAACACGAGTTGGAGATTTTATTTATCACCCAATCCTTTCTTACATGCACAAATAAATAAATATAATCTTTGGTATAGATTTCACTTTTACAGAACCTAATTACATTACAGCGTAGTGATACATCATTTTTTGAAAGCAGTTTAGCTATTGTATAGTCCGATATACTGACCCAGTTTTTTCCTTCAAGGTCAATTAAATAAAAGCAGTTTCCTTTTTTTAAATAAAAAAGTCACTCTTTACTTAAACAAAGTGGTTTCTTTAAAATAAAAGAAAGTAGTTCCTTTTTGATTGACCAATCAAATTTATGTAAAGCGATATCACCACTGTGTATATATCACAGTAGATTATGTAATTTATCACACAAGCGATATCTACTGTCAAATGTATTATTGGGTGATAAATGCTGATTATAACACGTGGTCGTCGTTTTCATTTTTAGGGAGCTCAACTGGACTGAATCAAAACCAAATTAACAACGATAGTTGATCTCCTGATTTTACAATCGGCTTACCAAGGGATTCGACGCAATACTTTATCCAACATGTGAATTTGCTGCTGACTTATCTTTTACAGTGTATGCCAAATGTTGGGAACTTTTAATTCATCACAGCGTCTAGTAGCTAAGATGGAACAAAAATCCGAGGTCCCCATGTATACATTGGTGTGAACATGAATGTCCGCCACACCCGCCATACCAATTACCCTTTTAAATGTCCAATTTATACTGCTCAAAGAGACATGGCTCATGTCGGATATTAATTATCCTAATAGCCTTCCCTGTTCCCTCTGACGAATTATTAAATATCTTACTAAATGGGAGCCCCGTTTTACCCAACATTTTAAGCAAGAAAATATTTCTTGCCGTTCAATGGTATATTTCCAGCGAAAAACGTTTTAATAGTACCTATATTATAAACTTAGATAAACATATATTTATGGTTTTAGTTTATATAGATGCTTAATTTAGTGAAATGATAATGATGTAATTTGCTCTTTCATGTATCAAAACAATAATATGATAGATAATTATAAATACGTGTACATATTGTATATAGCTATCTACTGTGTGTTGCCATCACATATTATATAATATTATATTATTCTATTTCCTGGGTGAAGGTTTATAAGTTCTATAAATTATTGTCCTAATCCCTATGTAAATTATTTGCAATAAAATAAGTTTAAACAGTTATAATAAATGAATGAATGTGTTTTATTTTGCTAGGTTTACAGGGTAAAACCAATTTAGATAATTTAAAGATAGATGTTGTTGTAGATCAATGCGTCTTTTTACGAGAAGCTTATTATGATGCTCATTTTGAGGAAGACAAACCCAAACAGGTAAGCTAGTGGTTTATTTTGGAGAGGCAGGGGAGGCAAGACTATCATGTGCTTAGAACACGTGTCCCCGAAGCAAGTGTTGTAACTCTTGTAAACTATTTTCCCAGCCACAGAGGAACGGTTAGGGCTTGTGGCTATCATTCCTTCAAACATTCTACAAATATTATGTACGTTGAAGACTATAAGGTTCCACTTAGTCCCGAAATGACCTAGTTTGTGTCGAGTGGACGTTAAACCCCATTGCTGCTGCTATAAGGTTCTGGGTGACCGAGAGAGGGTTCGAGGGGGCTTCTAGACCAAGTCTATTTCAATAAATGATGGCTCCAGCTTAAGCAAGAGTGGCGATTTTATCAGATAGATTTATAGTCATGCATTATAATAGAACTTATATATCTTAACTCTTTACAGTCTGAAATGAACAGAAAGTTTAAAGATGAAACGTTACCCAGAATATTTGGTTATGTTGAAAAAGTCATTAGCGGGAATAGCAGCGGAAGTGGATTTGTGGTTGGTGGTCAGGTTAGATATGTTTTATTGTTGGTTTAGCTCGTCCTTTGAATCTTGATTTGTAGCAGGCGCTAAGTGAAAGGGGTACAAACGCCCAAAGTCCGTCATTATGCCCGATATCCCATCCACTCTCAAATGGAAACAGAGGTCACAGGATTTCAGTGCAGTTTTCAATGCTATTTGCAAATTTTTGATTTTAATTATTGTCTCTGAAAGCGCCCCCCCCCCCTCCCGGACCCTCCCTAACGTGTAAGTATTGGTTTTTGTGTTCTCCATGCATAATAAGCGATCACACCACCTTTGATTCTAATACCCTCTCTTTGTAGTGAATATTAGAATAAATTAAAAACGCGTCAATTATTTACCTCTTTGACATTTGTAAAAACTGACAATGTTGATTTGATTAATTACTGCGTTATCACTCTGCCCATTATATGAAATAAAAATGAAATGATGTTAAATGTCCTACTACTGCTCCAACCGATCTAATAAAGATGGGTATTTGCCATACAGTGTGTAATGGCGGAACTACTGCCTTCTCTTATTTTGAATTCGATCTGTCAATGGTTCTTTCACGTGCCCTCTAACGTGTTCACGTCCCACCCGAACGACTAAACACCGGACTGCATCACTGAGGGGGGAAATTATTACGGCAACACGAGGATATAGTATAAAATCCCTTACCAATAAAATATATGTAATTATTTTTACATATTTTCTTAGAATAACATCCTTGACACGATCCGTCAGTTGAAAGCTGTTTTGGTTAATTTTACAATCTTATTCGAACCGCCACAATATAACTGATAGTCAACTTGCACCAACTTGAACATTACTTTTTTTACCAACCCACGAAGAACCCCATTGCACTAAAGAACACTTATTTTTGTCGAATTTAGATGATGAAATTGTTTTTAGCTTTTCGCGTATTTCAGCTTGGTTATATATCTTTTTTAAATTTTATTTTCAGATGACATGGGGAGATCTGGCTCTTATTGACGCATGTGACATCATATCACGTGATCCATCAATTTTGACACCCTATAAAGTTATTAATGAACACAGAAAGAAGGTGGAAGCTCTACCAAAGATAGCCAATTACCTTAAGAACAGGCCATTTAGAGATATCTAAATACTACACATACAATGTTATTGACTTTGTTTTAGTCGTAGACTTAACTTCTAGCTTATTGAGTAGGACGTTAAACCCCGTTTCATTTCATTTTATGTTATTTATGGCTGTTGGGTTACAAGTGTATAGGCTCAAGTTGTAGTTTATTATTGGAGGTCTTACTCTCAGGTATCTATTTGTTATTTTTGTAAACAGTTGTGGAAATAAAATTTTCTGGCGTGTTTATGTGTAAAACTCCCTTGAAATTTCGAATTCCAACGTCAACATTATGTTTGTTAACTAAATATGTCCATGCGGGGTAGCACGATTTACCCAAATCCACCCAAATCTACCCAAATCCATCCAAATCCATCCAAATCTACCCAAATCCACCATTATTTCAACTTACAAGACAATAATTTATATCGATATTTGCCAAATTGTCATATTTTATTTACGGTCGTAACGTTTTGGTGTCAAAATGCCCCTCAAAATGCTATTTCCAAGCAAGTTTGAGAGTAGTAACCAAAACACATAACTCGTGTATTGCACGAAATCACCAAGTATTGTTTGAAAATTGCATTTGGAGGGATATTTTTGAAACAAATATTACGAGTTTAAATTAAAAATGCAAATTTGGCATAAAGAACAGTATATTATCTAATATAGACCCAAATTCTCATTGTCAAATAAAAAGAAGTATTATCATTTTTAAATTTGAATCACATTCATTTAGATTGTACCATACTGGTTATTCATGAAATTAACTAACTTCCTCGAGACGACCAATGCGTGGCTTCCCTCTCAGGCTGGAATTCCTCGAGACGGTGGAAGCTGGCTCCCGAGCTTTACCCCGCCATCGAGGCCCGCGGACGGCCGCCAGTCCGTCTCGGAGTTTGGGTGAGAGATGCGGGGAAGAGACGGTCGGGCAGCCATTCCTCGAGACGACCGATCGTGACATCCTTCGGTCATGTTTTCCACCAGCAATTATCTTTGTGAGGCCATCAGTGCATTGGCTATGGTGCGACGTCTCTGTGGAATTGCACGGTTCTTTGCCAATTCTCATTCCAGAGATAAAGACCCCGGAACTTGCTGGTTTATACTCGTGCCGTACTGCGGCTTCACTGGTGTTTCCGCCTATGTAAATCCCAAAACCCACGACTAGGATGGAGTCTATAATATATTCTAGTGGGTGGGGTATACTCGAGGGATGGGAGGGTGTTATATTTAGCCAGACTATGGCGATTCACTGACTTTCCTCTCAGCTGAACCAGGAGATCAGGTGTTTAATTCAGTTGTGCGAAAAACAGTCTTGTGGTTGTCGTTTACATCTTGCCGAGCACGTACAAGATCCCTTAGCGATTGCTATATAATCATAGTGCCGCTGTCCGGTCTACCCCCCTCGTAGCACACAGTATGGCTTATGACCGTGTCCCGTAGACCTGTCCTATTGATGACAAAACAGAAAAGATCTTTACGGACCCGTAACGGCCCTTCGTAATTTTTATTATACATATATTTCAACATACAGTTGCGCTTTACAAAAAAAAAGAATTTAACAATAAAATACAATAAAAATTAATAATATTTGATGCCACGATCAGGTGACGTTTCATGGCTTCTCTTTTGACGTGCCGACAGCTACATTTTTATTGCACATCCGCGGGTACATTATAAAGGGGGAATGGAGGATATTATCCTTAGAAGCATTTCGTTAACAACGGAATGTGTTTATTCCATTGGTATCCAGGCCATACCACGTGTGGGGTATGTTTTAACATGGCCCGAGGAATATAACTTCTGGTGTTTTCGCAAAAGATAGTCACACTAACTTAATATCACACAACTGTTATAAGGAGAACATATTTATGAGATAACACCAGATGCTGTTACAGCAAGCCGGGTGAAGGTTTATAAGTTCTATAAATTATTGTCCTAATCCCTATGTAAATTATTTGCAATAAAATAAGTTTAAACAGTTATAATAAATGAATGAATGTGTTTTATTTTGCTAGGTTTACAGGGTAAAACCAATTTAGATAATTTAAAGATAGATGTTGTTGTAGATCAATGCGTCTTTTTACGAGAAGCTTATTATGATGCTCATTTTGAGGAAGACAAACCCAAACCGGTAAGCTTGTGGTTTATTTTGGAGAGGCAGGGGAGGCAAGACTATCATGTGCTTAGAACACGTGTCCCCGAAGCAAGTGTTGTAACTCTTGTAAACTATTTTCCCAGCCACAGAGGAACGGTTAGGGCTTGTGGCTATCATTCCTTCAAACATTCTACAAATATTATGTACGTTGAAGACTATAAGGTTCCACTTAGTCCCGAAATGACCTAGTTTGTGTCGAGTGGACGTTAAACCCCATTGCTGCTGCTATAAGGTTCTGGGTGACCGAGAGAGGGTTCGAGGGGGCTTCTAGACCAAGTCTATTTCAATAAATGATGGCTCCAGCTTAAGCAAGAGTGGCGATTTTATCAGATAGATTTATAGTCATGCATTATAATAGAACTTATATATCTTAACTCTTTACAGTCTGAAATGCACAGGAAGTTTAAAGATGAAACGTTACCCAGAATATTTGGTTATGTTGAAAAAGTCATTAGCGGGAATAGCAGCGGGAGTGGATTTGTGGTTGGTGGTCAGATTAGATATGTTTTATTGTTGATTTAGCTCGTCCTTTGAATCTTGATTTGTAGCAGGCGCTAAGTGAAAGGGGTACAAACGCCCAAATTCCGTCATTATGCCCGATATCCCATCCACTCTCAAATGGAAACAGAGGTCACAGGATTTCAGTGCAGTTTTCAATGCTATTTGCAGATTTTGATTTTCATTATTGTCTCTGAAAGCGCCCCCCTCCCGAACCCTCCCTAACGATATAAGTATTGGTTTTTGTGTTCTCCATGCATAGTAAGCGATCACACCACCTTTGATTCTAATACCCTCTCCTTGTAGTGAATATTAAAATGAATAAAAAACACGTCAATTATTTACCTCTTTTACATTTGTAAAAACTGATAATGTTGATTTGATTAATTATTGCGTTATCACTCTGCCCATTAAATGAAATAAAAATGAAATGATGTTAAATGTCCTACTACTGCTCCAACCGATCTAATAAAGATGGGTATTTGTCATACAGTGTGTAATGGCGGAACTACTGCCTTCTCTTATTTTGAATTCGATCTGTCAATGGTTCTTTCACGTGCCCTCTAACGTGTTCACGTCCCACCCGAACGACTAAACACCGGACTGCATCACTGAGGGGGGGAATTATTACGGCAACACGAGGATATAGTATAAAATCCCTTACCAATAAAATATATGTAATTATTTTTACATATTTTCTTAGAATAACATCCTTGACACGATCCGTCAGTTGAAAGCTGTTTTGGTTAATTTTACAATCTTATTCGAACCGCCACAATATAACTGATAGTCAACTTGCACCAACTTGAACATTACTTTTTTTACCAACCCACGAAGAACCCCATTGCACTAAAGAACACTTTATAAGACCTTATTTTTGTCGAATTTAGATGATGAAATTGTTGTTTGCTTTTCGCGTATTTCAGCTTGGTTATATATCTTTTTTAAATTTTATTTTCAGATGACATGGGGAGATCTGGCTCTTATTGACGCATGTGACATCATATCACGTGATCCATCAATTTTGACACCCTATAAAGTTATTAATGAACACAGAAAGAAGGTGGAAGCTCTGCCAAAGATAGCCAATTACCTACCTTAAGAACAGGCCATTTAGAGATATCTAAATACTACACTCACATACAATGTTATTGACTTTGTTTTAGTCGTAGACTTAACTTCTAGCTTATTGAGCAGGATGTTAAACCCCGTTTCATTTCATTTTATGTTATTTATGGCTGTTGGGTTACAAGTGTATAGGCTCAAGTTGTAGTTTATTATTGTAGGTCTTACTCTCAGGTATCTATTTGTTATTTTTTGTAATTTGAGTTGTGGAAATAAAATTTTCAACATGTCCTGTCTGGAGTGTTTATGTGTAAAACTCCCTTGAAATTGCGAATTCCAACGTAAACATTATGTTTGTTTACCAAATGCGTCCATGCGGGGTAGCACGATTTACCCAAATCCACCCAAATCTACCCAAAACCATCCAAATCCATCCAAATGTACCCAAATCCACCATTATTTCAACTTACAAGACAATAATTTATATCGATATTTGCCAAATTGTCATATTTTATTTACGGTCGTAACGTTTTGGTGTCAAAATGCCCCTCAAAATGCGATTTCCAAGCAAGTTTGAAAGTAGTAACCAAAACACATAACTCGTGTATTGCACGAAATTACCAAGTATTGTTTGAAAATTGCATTTGGAGGGATATTTTTGAAACAAATATTACGAGTTTAAATTGAAAATTCAAATTTGGCATAAAGAACGGTATATTATCAAATATCGACCCAAATTCTCATTGTCAAATAAAAAGAAGTATTATCATTTTTAAATTTGAATCACATTCATTTAGATTGTACCATACTGGTTATTCATGAAATTAACTAATTTCTGTGCCTGTCCCTCTCAGGCTGGAATTCCTCGAGACGGCCGAAGCTGGCCCCCGAGCTTTACCCCACCACCGAGGCCCGCGGACGGCCGCCAGTCCGTCTCGGAGTTTGGGTGAGAGATGCGGGGAAGAGACGGTCGGTCAGCCATTCCTCGAGACGACCGATCGTGACATCCTTCGGTCATGTTTTCCACCAGCATTGATCTTTGTGAGGCCATCAGTTCATTGGCCTATGGTGCGACGTCTTTGTGGAATTGCACGGTTCTCTGCCAATTCTCATTCCAGAGATAAAGACCCCGGAACTTGCTAGAGCGAGAGGCGGAAAATGGAAATAAGTCAAAAACTGGTTTATACTCGTGCCGCACTGCGGCTTCACTGGTGTTTCCGCCTATGTAAATCCCAAAACCCACGACTAGGATGGAGTCTATAATATATTCTAGTGGGTGGGGTATACTCGAGGGATGGGAGGGTGTTATATTTAGCCAGACTATGGAGATTCACTGACTTTCCTCTCAGCTGAACCAGGAGATCAGGTGTTTAATTCAGTTGTTCGAAAAACAGTCTTGTAGTTGTCGTTTACATATTGCCGAGCACGTACAAGATCCCTTAGCGATTGCTATATAATCATAGTGCCGCTGTCCGGTCTACCCCCTTACGGACCCGTAACGGCCCTTCGTAATTTTTATTATACATATATTTCAACATACAGTTGCGCTTTACAAAAAAAAGAATTTAACAATACATGTATACAATAAAATTTAATAATATTTGATGCCACGATCATGTGACGTTTCATGGCTTCTCTTTTGACGTGCCGACAGCTACATTTTTATTGCACATCCGCGGGTACATTATAAAGGGGGAATGGAGGATATTATCCTTAGAAGCATTTCGTTAACAACGGAATGTGTTTATTCCATTGGTATCCAGGCCATACCACGTGGGGGTATGTTTTAACATGTCCCGAGGAATATAACTTCTGGTGTTTTCGCAAAAGATAGTCACACTAACTTAATATCACTCAACTGTTATAAGGAGAACATATTTATGAGATAACACCAGATGCTGTTACAGCAAGCCGGCGGCCCTGAAAAAGGGAAAAAAGTATCAGAATGATTTTTAGATAATCCAGATTATGTTCCCGAACAGTGCCGAACCTAATGCCCTAACCTAATGTCCTACCTTATTCCCAGACACGCATTCCCTACCTATCGCCTAATCGTATGCCCTAACCTACTGCCCTAACCTAATGCCTAATCATATGTCCTAACCTCATGCCCTAACCTCATGCCCTAACCACCACCTAATCTTATTCCCAGACACGCATGGTCCGATCCCAATTGATCGCGTTATGGTGCCTGGAATTCCCTAACCTATCGCCTAATCCTAAGCCATAACCTAATACCCTAACATATCGCTTTCCAGCGAACTTGAGCCGTCAGAAACGGTCAGTTTCGCATTTTAACAGTACGGCTCGTTGTCTTGGGCTCTGTGGCGCTGCTGTGGCCGAAACATTGTTGGGGATGTCACGCTCAGCTGGCAGGTGGATTGAAGTGTGGTCTTTGTCGACATCTGTCTGTCTCAGCTTGTGGGAAATCTTCAAATAAAAATGCGATACAAAAATTAAGAACTAGTCGATAATAGTCTCAGAAGCGTCTGGTTACCAACGGAACCTGTTTATTACAATGATATCCAGGCCATACCACGAGGAGGTAGCTTCTTCATGGCCCGTAGAATATAACTTCCGGTGTTTTCGAACTAGTCAACATAACTTTTGATAGTTTTTTTTAATGAGGGCATGTGATAACACCAGATGCTATATTCAAAAAAAGAAACGGAAGAAATTATACTAATTTATTCTAATAACATATATCTGAGAGATAAAAACGGAAGAAATACTACTAATTTATTCTAATAACATATATCTGAGAAATATAAATAAGGCAGATAACTTTAGAAGTATAAAATCTATCAATTACTAATTAATTCTAATAACAAAATAAAATATAAATAAGGAAGATAACTTACGTCGTTAGTTTGATCGTCCTAAAATGTTCTGACTCCTCCGGGGCCTAGGACCCACGGACGCCACCTGGGTCTTGACACTCCACCGGGGCCTCGGCCGCATCATTTATTTGGCAGGAGAGACCATCCCTACTCCATGTAGGACGGGGTCGTCTACCCCACAGACAGGGCATGCTTTTAAAAAGGTGGCTTGTGACTCCCTGTCATTGTAATTGAAGATTACAGAATCTCCCGGGTGCTCGTGAAAAATAGATGTGGCCGACCGTTGCGAAGCAGATCCTTCTTCTTCTTCTTTTGGTGTTTAACGTCTGCTTCCACTTAAGTGATATCACAGACAAGACATAGGAGAGCCGAAGCTGCTTCCTGATTTTTAGAATATGATTTTGCAATCTTTCCATTTTTGCCTTAGGCCATGAATTAGGTTTTAGTGGGAAGTTCTTCCCTTTATTTAATAAAAACACATCGTTGGTAGATGATCTCTTCTGTTTCTGAATTGGTAGATGTCTTCTTTGTGGGATTTGTGTTTTTAGGTGCCAGTCCTGTCTTCTCGTGGTCTCCCCTTACTCCACTATCCCACTGGTATTTGATCAGTCGTCCTTGACTGCCGTCATCAACCGTCGCGTCACGCCAGTGCTTCGTGCTGTTAAAATGGAACTGAAACATGTAGCCCATTTCTGCAGTTCGGGACTCATACAGCCGCTTTCCCTCGGCACATGTGATTTCTCTGTATGCTTCATGGCGAAAAGCCCCCTTCCTCGTCCAGGTAAATGTTTCTTTACAACAACATGATCCCACGACTGTTTTGAATGCATGTCCGTCAACTGTTGGACAGCCGCCAGTTGCAAGGGACGCGTCGCTTGTCCGCGTTTTGCCTCGGCTTCGTTAGTCACGTACTGAAAAGCGTAATACGCTATCTTCCCATATTGACTCCAGCAGTCAGGGAACTTCTCCTGGATTATTGGGATGGCTCTCTTTGCATCCACCAATTTAATGCGTGGAAAAGTGTCCACAAAATGCCTACCGCGGGATTTGTGTTGTGCCTCGCGCCATTTCGATGTTAGATTTTTTAACGTCTTCGGCTTTGTCTCTGGTGGAACTTCGCTGTAATAATATATTACCTGGAACACAGCCTCGGCCTTGGCCCTGGTGGGCACAGACCCGAAGGGAATAACAGGATATGCATCAAATAGGGCCTCCTGCAACAACTTGATTATCTCATCAAGTGACAACACATCCCACCCAGTCGGCAAATAATTGGAGCCCTCCAAATGTTCGGTCCCAACTGGGGCCTCGGGCTCGACCGGAGGGTCTAACACACATTGGCCAAGCCGGATGGTGTTTTCTTCTCTGGCCTTAGCAACGGGCCAAACACTGTCCATTATTAACTCAACACCCGGATTAACTGTGGCTTCCTCTTTTGAAATTCAATAAACATATTTTGTGTGAATACCCGTCTAAGACATTGATGTGGGAACTTGAACACCTGTCATACAAATGTTGAAAATTCCACAGTATGCAATTAAATGGTTTTAATGCATTTGCATGTTTCTGCGCATGAATTATTTATCGATAAGATTGGTATTCGATAAGAAATGTGTTTATCTTGACGGATATATTTCCCAACCAGTCAAGTTTATTTCACTTTAAACATATATTGTTTGTAGCGGATATATTTCTTTTACACTTGTATTGAACAGTATTTTAATTCCGGATAAGACAATAAATTACAAGCGAATTAAAATATCTTCTATTTTTACGCATATTCGAACTTTTTTTTATTATAAAATGTAATTGAATTGCTAAAAATACCTTTTTATTGAAAATAAAAGTTTTAATAATCGCTGGCTAAAGAAAATTCGCTAATCTAATGTTCAGTTATAATCGCCATTTAATACAGGTATAAAAGTTGTTGACCTAGTTAACTGTAATACAGTTAATTCTCTTTAATTGATCACTTGACCTGTACAACTAAAACTCCAATTATAATCGCAAATTGTTATAATATATAAAATATGATCAGCCAGAACTTATTTCATTTATGTTCATATATAAAAGGGTATTTATTGCAAGAAAATCAGACGTGTTTCGATCCGTATATACCGGTATTTTCTACTTTAGGTATATTCGCCATTTTGTTAGCTATCAAACGAGTAGCTTGTTTTTCGAGATTCGCCATAACCACAAAATAACGAGGAATAGCAGTTTTTATTTGAACCCACTGCTCAGGCATCCCCATTTATGATATCTTTAGTTCATTTTAGATGACTGATATAATAAATTGTGTTTTGGAGACATTCTGCAGATATACATCCACCAAATCTGCTTTTTTGATCGAGGAATTCCCGCCATGCATCGGCCGTTTCTAAAGGGCGAGAGAGAGAAATGGGGTTTAACGTCCACTCAACACAACTAGGTCATTTCGGAGCAGAATAGTAGGACGTTAAACCCCATTATTTCATTTCATTTACATTCGGGGACTATTCAAAATGGGTTTATCCGTATGTATATCCGTCACACCTGTTGGAACACAACACAATCGTAATGGTATCATGTGGTGATGTCGTGGTTGTCGCCCATCATAACGCGACAACCCGATAACCTGATATCACGACATTTTAACCCGATACCACGACAATCCAACATCACCACATTTTTACCCGACATCACATTAAAAATGTCGTATTGTCGTGTTAAAATGTCGTGCTGTTTTGATGTCGGGTTATCGGATATATTCCACTAAATAATATGATTACGTACACTGATCCTGGTGTTGGTCAAGAATGTTCCCCGGGATTTTGCAGCGTGGTTTCTCCCTGTCGGTAGTGCAGGTAAAGGGCCCTGCAAAGAATAGTGTCTAGTTGTGTAGATTGGATGGGACAAAAACAATCTCCTTGTACAAATTGGCGTACACATAAAAGAGTCCTTCACAGTTGAAATTTGATAAAGAAATGCCACGGTCTATTGAAAATCATCTTCCTCGCAGTGTACCGTTTGATTAGAGCTAATCCTACTACTCCCTTCTGGACTGAGTGGGTATTATTGTCACTAATTATGACTGGTCAGTGGTCCTATTACTGACCAATCACTGACTTCGTTACAAAGGTATTACCTTTAAAACAGGACGTTTAATTAGGGCAACTGTGTTTACATAACGTTACGTCATGGCTGCACGTTTTTTTATGCTATATTAAAGGGACAATAACACTCTTGCTGGCTTGACAGGTCCAGAAAAAATTAGCCTTATTCTAACTACTTGATGCTTAAATGTCCTACCTGTTGTGTAAATTATCGATTGCAGCCTATCTTACTTGTCCAGAGGGTTCGAAAATATGTTTAAATCCAAGTTGCATTTGAAAGTGTTTACGTAAAGCTTTTCAAACCATGTTACGGCATGTGGTTGAATTTTTCCAATTTTTAAAATTAGGTGTGTTAAGATGAAATTTGCATAATTTATTAATTGGAATATTGTAAAATAGTACAATTTGTTGACCAGAATAAAGATTGGGACATATTATTCAGTTACAACAAGAGTGGTATCGGGGCTTTAACCAGCGCATAGCTATCGGTATTGACGTAAAGTAAACACTACTGTATGGTAGCGAACAGACTTTCATCGTTTTTAATACCTTAAATCTTTGTCCAAAATATTAAGGAAGACCCAAGATTAAACGACCGACTGTCATGTTACTGTACGTCAGTCGTAGATTTGATTGAACGAGAAGAATAGACACACTTACTTAAAAGTTCAAGAATCCGAAGCCAATCCAGCAATTGCCAGAGAGGGATTTCTCGGGTCGTTGCTTCAGAAATATGATTGAAAATATCCGTCATATAACTCTGCATATTACTCTACATAGCGTATGCCTATCTTCAATAGTCCGATGTCCTGCTGTTCTGCCACGGTGTCCAAGTGAGTAACACGCTGTCTCTCTAGCCTGGAGGTCCCGGTGTTGGCCGAGAAAGTTCATCGAGATTTTCCGGCGTGGTTCCCCCTTCTCGGGGTGCAGGAAGGAGGGCCTGACCAGCAAAAGGTGTCTAGTCGTTCGGATAGGACAAAAAACCGAGGTCCCGTGTATAGATTGGCGTGCACGTAAAATATCCCTTGGCAGTTGAAATTCAATTTGAGACTTAGCCGTATCGCCGTGCGGGAAATTTTTCCTCTCATAGGACACTGTATGTCGGGCCGGCTTCATTCGCCTAGCCGGAGCAGAACATTAGGACGTTAAACTTTATTCCATTTATTTCTGCTCCGACTGGGCTAATCGATACGTTATACAGTGTACTGTGAAGGAAACTTTGCCCGGATAGCGGCGCTACAGTCTACTCTTATTATTATATTGAATTCCAACTGTCAAGGGTTGTTTTACACGTATGCGAATATGTAAATGGGGCCTCGGTTTTCCGTTCCATCCGAACGGCTATACGTTATCCCTTGCAAGCCCCCCACCCCCGTTCTGCACCACTGTCAAAGAGGAATCACTCGGGAAATGGGGTTTAATGTCTTAGGTTTCTGGGAGCCACGGTGAATCAGTGAATAAGACGTTGGCTCGCTAACGTTGGTGTCCCGTGTTTGATCCCAGCGTTGGCCAAGAAATTTCATCGTGAATTTTCTGTAGTGATTCCTCTTTACAGTGATGTAGGACGGAGTACCTGGCGAGTCACTGACCGGAATAGACGCGAAAAGGTGAATTTGGGGGTTCAGAAAGTCCTTTGTTTGGACCTTTCACACTAGTGATACATAATATAAATTGTGATGTGGTGTGCATGGGGTGGTATTCGAGCGGTCAATGCCGAAATGAACAGTTTTTCTTGCATGTAGATCCATTGGATCTCTTTTCCGCCTTTTGGGAAATTGGAGGGGAACTTTTGAAAGGGGAGTCCGAAAATCGACCCATCAATTGGTTTTCGTGGCTTGTGAAAATCTCGATCGGAAACAACTGCAGTCCTAGTCAATTGTGTCAGGATGAGGATTCAACTTTCAGATGGACAATAAGGAAGCGATTTGGAATATTGACCGAATAACTCGTAATAACATAAACAAACATTAATTAAATATTATTCACATGCTTTTTATCATAAAAATAATGTTTTATTTATTTTAGGTACAATATATACATGATTGTATAATGTGATATGAAATTTATATTAAATAATATACAACAATGGTGGGACTTTTATATACAAATTACTCTTAACAGTCATGGTCGATCGTATCGAAGGCAGCTGATAAGTCTAATAAAACCAATATCGCTGCTCCGTCAGAATCAAGATTCCGGAGAATGTCATTCTGGACACATAGTAATGCAGACTCAGTACTATTTCCTTGTTTGTAGGCAGATTGCATCACCTCTCCAAGTCCACTCTGTCGCATATGATCCCGCAGTCTTGGTGCAACAACTCTTTCAATGATCTTGGAAACATAGGGTAGATTTGATACGGGGCGATAGTTCTTGTAAATGTCTGGATCTAGCGATGCTTTTTTCAATAACGGTGTGACGAGTGCCTCCTTTAAACTCGATGGCATATCTCATTGGGACAGTGAATTGTTCACACACGTTGTGATAAGTGGGACAACACTACTTGCGCACTCCAGTAAAAGCCATGTGGGACAAGGGTCAAGACTACAGGACTGTTTGCACTTTTCAGGAGCAAAGTTTTAACTTCTTCTTCATTTGTATGATATAAGGATTCCAACTTCGGTACATGGTGTGTGGATGGCTGCCTAAGTAGAGGTACAAAAAAGTTGATCTAGCTTGACTTAAGGCCATCTCGAATTATTATAATCTTGTCAGAGAAGAATTTTATAAATGAATTAGCTAGTTCATTGGCTGAAGAGTGTGCCGGAAGAGATGACTGCTTCTTGCGAAAAAGGAGTTTGTTTCCGATATGAAAGACCTCCCTCTGATTAGACGTTGAACCCAATTTAGATCGAAAATAGTCAGTTTTTGCTGCTTCAGTTAGTTGATATACAACATTTCTCTGTTCTGCATGCATCTGCCGATGTACCGAAGACCGACCCAGTCTAACGGCCTCGCTGAGCCATTCTATCGGAGGTAGCGACGGGCCGTGTGTACAAAAGCCTTGCGATAGAGAGAACCGGGACGGAGAAGAGAGAGGAAGGAGCGCGCCGCGAGAGAACGGAGCGTGGCGCGGTCTCGGGTGCCATCCTTCCCCTCGAGCAACCGGTGCGACGACGGAGACGAGAAGGGTAGCCGGGAGCTGCACGCACACAAACTCCCTAGCCTTCACTCAACCGCCGTGCACACACCGAGAGCAAGAGGAGACCGGCCAACCTTCCACCGCCAAACGCTCGTCTCCAGAAAACATGCCCGACCAACTCTCCGCCAAAGTTCGCTACCGCCCCGCCGGTTGAGCTTCACCCTCCATGTAAGAGAAAACGCACTCGTTTGAAAGGTATACATATGCGCACCGTACCAGGTTCGGTCCCTCGTACCTACCCTATATACTAGTGTTTCGCACTCGTCTGAAAGGTATACCATCGTGCATAGAGTAGGTTTAAGTGTGATTTGTTTAGCTCCCCAAGCCTTTTCTGCCCTTCCAAGTTCATCTCTCCGCGTTCATCCTGGCCAGGGACCCTCGTCCCTGTCCATTTCACCGAGATCTGTCGTCAATCGCCCCGCCAGAGACGGTCGAAGGTCCGGCGGGAATTCCTCGTGAGCGCGCCTCGACAGCGAAGCCACGCATCGGTCGTCTCGAGGAATGGCTGCCCCGGCCGTCTCTTCCCCGCATCTCTCTCCAAAACTTTTTCTGTTTTTCTTTCGTGTTCTCTTATCTAATGACATTCAATTACTTTATTGAATTGTCAGATATCCTCTAACAGTCCCATATAACAACTGTTGGTCTTTTGAAGGAATTATTAGTGAGCAGAAATTTAGCCGTGTGTCTGTTATCACTCGTCGCTTCAGCCAGTTAAATAAAGAAGTCGCCCGTGTTGTCCTTTTCGTTCCGTCACTGCTGATTCGGGTAGCGTGTAATACTCAGCTATCGTAGCAATGACCTCTGCGTTAAAAGTATTTGGAATGTGTTTAACCAGCTCTATCACATATGTGATAATGACTGCCACCAATATTGTCCTTTAATTACACTGACCACTAGAAATGTCATCCTTAAGTTGATAATAATGATTTCTGATATTATTCCACACAATTGAATCTTGGTTTCATACTTGCACCTTTCATGTTGATTAAAAGTTTAATTATCTAGGGGCAAGTGATATTCTCGTTAATTTGGATAATATGTCATTAATTTTATATCTCATATTTGTCCTAGCAGTATAAAACATGTCCGTGTAGTTCTTGTTAACATATCTGGTATAAGTCACCACTTCCAAGGAACATTCCTATCAAATGCCATTAAAGTGTAACGTACATCTTCCATGTTGAATAAACCAATTTTGGGGGGTACTGTGGGTGGCTCCTCCTACCACCCACCATCGCCGCAACTTAAGACATGGGTTTCTGGGGTCTCCTAACCCAGCCATACATCATTTTCATCCCAAACCTTCAATGTTTAACATGTCGATGCATTGGGACAAGGTAACTGATGGAGGGTGGTGAAACTTAGTGAATAGTTTAACTACCACCAGATAAATGTGCAATAAATTAATATGTGTCATCTATGTAGTTTAAGATTTCGGCAGCTATGAATTACTTATTACATGTAAGTAAATAAGCACTTTTTTTCTTCTTTTTTGTGACAGGCGCAGAATTTTTGAGAGTTGCAGGTTCACCATCTGCAGCAATTTCATCACAAGGATTGATTGTATTGTTTTGTTCTGTATATTTGTAGGTTTGTAATAAAATGTTAAATCTCAGAATTTTGTTAACGGAATAAGAGAAGATATCACCCTACTGGAGATATTTTACAGCCATTGTTTGTCCATTCAAAAATTACCCATTTAGTATTCCACATTCTTTAGAGGGTTTAGCACATTTTACAAATAAATCTGTGACCATAGAGCTGTCTTCATTGCTCATTCTGGCAGTGTTGAGACCTTCCTGTGCTTAATGTAACCTTATTATTCATTATTATGCGTTGGCATCTGACCAACAAGAACAGCAGTAGAATATTAAAAAAATAATAAAACCTTCTGAATGGCAAACACCTTAATATGTCAGATACAAGGCTTCAGAAAAATACTTTGTTATAGTTTGGTTTAAATCAATTTACCCAACATGAACATCAGTAAAGAGAGAGAGAAATGGAGTTTAGCGTCAACTTGACACAAACTAGGTCATTTCGGGACTAACATGGGTTAATTTTATTTCAATAATTCGTTTGCAAGTATGTGTCTTTAGCAGTGGGGGAAAACCTGAGGACCCGGAGAAAACCCACGAGGTTGGACAGGCTGCCCTACTACTTGTCTTGCACAGCCAGGGATTTAAAACCATGCCAGTTGACTCAATGACAGACTTTATGATACAGCGCAAACATGCTAACAATTAGCCCCCTCCCTGACTTTGTGGATAAGAAGCTGGTTTGCTAGATTGGAGGTCGGGTGTTCGACCCCTGCATTGGCCAAGAAAGTTAATCTCGATTTTTGTCGGCAGGATTTCCCCTTGTCATTGATGCAGAAGGAGGGCCTGACAAGGTCCCGTGTACACATTGGCGTGCACGTTAGAACCCTTGGCAGTTGGAATTCAGTTGCTGCCCGGGCAAAATTTCCCTCATAGCACACTATATGGCGTATGCCCGTCTCCAATTAGCCAAGGTTAGGTGCTTAAGCGTAGGACGTTAAAAGAACCCTTAGCAGTTGGAATTCAGTTGCTGCCCGGGCAAAATTTCCCTCATAGCACACTAAATGGCGTATGCCGTCTTCATTTAGCCCAGGTTAGGTGCTTAAGCTTAGGACGTTAAACCCCATTTCATCCCTGACTTGGTAAAGCCGTAAAGGTCTAATGCGGTGCTTCTCAACCTTTGATACAATTCCCCACATTAGAAATATTATTTTCTCAACTATTCACCCCTGGCACTATAAAACATCAAATTACCAAAAACTGAAACATGCTAATCAGGTATCGTTTCAAACACATATTTAATGAACAATGGAGATTTCATGACCCTTGTTTAGTGAGCACCTTGTGCTTGGTGTTTTTGAACAAGGGTCTTAACATTCGTAACTAACTTTGTTAACTTCAGACGTAGATCGCCACGTTCAGTAATGTTCAGACAGCATCTGTTTTTTTGTCATTAACGCTGAATGCACACTCCACCAGATACAAAGTAATAGCAAGTTCTGTGCTCGTGTACTCAAAATCACCCCTTTGTGTATAATTCACCTCCAATTCCCTGTTTTTCAAAATTTCACCCCCAAGCATTTCGAATTAACCCCTTGGGGCTCACATGGACCCCAGTTGAGAAGCACTGGTCTAATGTAATCTAAGCTGTCCAAGGAGAAAAACATGCCAGAAAATCTAGATGAACTTTCTCGGCCAATGCAGAGATTTAACACTCGACCTCCAGGCTAGCGCACCAACGTCTTACCCATCGTGACAAGCCCTGTAAATCTGAGCTCTCATTATGATTACTGTTTCAAAAGTTTTGTATTGTTAATGTATATCCCACAACCACCTAAAACAAGAAAATTACATGATTGGCAGAGCAAGGAATGAATGAATGAAATGGGGTTTAACGTCCTACGCTTAAGCACCTAACCTGGGCTAATTGAAGACGGGCATACGCGACAGTGTGCAATGAGGGAAATTTTTCCCGGGCAGCGGCGCTACGGCCTACTCTTATATCGAATTCCAAGGGATCTTTTACGTGTACTCCAATTTGTACACGGGACCTCGGATTTTCGTCCCATCCGAACGACTAGGCAGCTGTCCTTGTCAGGCCCTCCTTCTGCATCACTGACAAGGGGAAATCACGCCGGAAAATCGAGATGAACTTTCTCGGCCAATGCAGGGATCGAACACCCAACCTCCAGGCTAGCGAACCAGCGCCTTATCCACTTAGCCACCGTGATCCCCCGGCAGAGCAAGGAAACAAGCTTTACCAATAAAACCTTTAAATAGGTCTTGATCTGTGCAGTACTCAAGAAAACTCTGTCTAAACAACCAAAAAATACAACATTTGTAACATTTTATTTCCACTACAGTAACAGGGATCAAATAACAGTTAATCATGTCTGTACAACTGTAGTATCATTCAAGAAAGATGCTTTTTCATGACATGAAAGGCTCTTCAAATCCAATTCAATCATTTTATATTGCATGCATATGACCAACTGTTTATACAGGATGAACAATATATAACAATAAATGAAATATACACAGGGTGAAACCATTATATGAATTTCATAAATGCAAATAATACTATTGTCATGATTTTTATTTAATAGGCCAGATATGTGACACATGTACAAAAGGCTACATTGAGTTCATCATCATAGATCTATGTATTTCCAATAATATCACTTAATAATCATTTTTTACAATCCTTTTCTCATATTTAACTTATCAAATTTGTGTAGCCGCAAAAATTCCACCGTCTCTCGATTGAAGCACCAACACCGTGAACTATTTGTTTAAAGAGCATAGGAAATCTCTCTAACAGATCCTCTACTTCTCTAGGTCGCATATTCTCAAGCTGATTAAGATATGACCATAAATAATCTACTGTGGCCCCAAATGGATGAACATGTAAAAAGCAGCAAATAAGACCTGGAAAAAAAATACATTAATAAATTAGAAACCAGAAGAACATCATTTCCTGAAATCTCATCACAGAGATTATGTTGCTAATGTATTAACAAGGAAAAGCAGAAATTGCTAAGAATTATTTTTTACAAGATCGGTTTTTGAATCTCGCGATTAGATCATTAGGCTGACTTCCAAATTGATCATGGGCCATACATTTTTATGCAGTTTAAAACAATAACCCTTTCAAGATTCAAGAATAAACCAATTTTGTGTACTTCACAAACAATTCCACATTCATTTATAAGACTAAGAGGAGTAGTTATATTTTATGGTACCTAGTAGTTTAGCTTCTTTAGGATTGAGATTAATGCCAGAACTTGTAACTTCTCCAGTTTCTGTACCTAATTTTAAAACGGGTATAATCTCTAACGACAATTCTTTATCATTGACCTGAAATCAATGTGAAAATGCATCTGATTTATAGTATTAAAGTATAAAAGAAACAGGTTACCTTTGGATAGCGTATTAACTCACAGAGTTACTACAGTGTATTAATAGACAGTAAGCATGCAGGGATAGATGTAAATATACTGTATGGGGTGATCAGATTGATAGATCACCAAAATACTGTATGGGGTGATCAGATTGATAGATCAGCATTGGCGTCAGATATTTAAACCCATTGATTATAAGAATTTATTATAACATTAAAACCATAAAGATGATCTATACAATCAATTTTTCATAGGGGTGTGGAAACACTTACCATACTGATATATCTAGTAAGGGATTGTTGTAAGTAGGTTGTATCTAGGACTACACTCACAACAATCTCTTATCAAAAGCTAGTTAATAGTACCGGGAATCCCTGTGAGTTTACTCTCTAAACCATGGTAAATAATAAACGGATTTCTTCGATTATGAACAAACTACTTAACTTTGGTTATTATAAACTTACCTGTGTGTTTGTAATCAACTCCCGTTCAATTAAATCCATTCACAACTAATTATTACAGTCACGAAAACAAGTTCTCTCTTGAAAAATTGGAAAATTTACTTGTAATGTTGAAAAAGAGGATGTTAACAATGTCTTCGTCACATGATGGATGATTCCAATATACCTGTTGTGGGGGTTGGATGGAGTGGTCTTTGGTCAGAGTCAGGGGCCGCGGAGCGGGCCCGATTTCGGGGGGGGGGGGAATACTGACCATACCCCCCCCCCATAACCTTTTTTCGCTTTTTTGAGCTTTTGCCGACATTTTATTTTCACTATTAAATATTATTGCCGGGGCTAAAGCCCCCCTAGCCCCCTGGCTCCTGGTCAGAGTGGTCGTAAGTGTACTTGAATTTCCTATGCTGTCGCCCCTAATACGAAATGAAATCTCCCGCAGAGTGATGTAACCATCTTTCATATTGGTATTTTTCTCTGGGAAAAAGTTGTGATATTTCAATTTTTCAAGAGAGAACTTGCTTTCATTATTATGATAATTAGTTGTGCAATGGATTTTATTGAACAGGAGTTGATTACAAACACACTGGTATGTTTATAATATCCAAAGTTAACTAGTTTGTTCAAAATCTAAGAAATCTCTTTATTATTTACCATGGCTCAGACAGTAAGTTTCTAATTTTGTTGATGAATTTAAAAATTCTAAAAAGTACCCAAATGTCTGTCGTTTTTTTCCTCTTTTCGAATATAAGCCCTGGGCTTAATTTCAGAAGAAATGTTTCATCACTGACCTGGTCAAATTCGAAATTAAGCCAAGGCTTAAATACGAGAATTCCCGTTAAGTGCTTAATTGCAGGGGGGACTGCACCACATAAAAATATACAAGACAAATTAATGGACAAGACACAATAACAAACAACAAACATACATGATCGGCTTGAAATAGTAAAAGTACAAATTAAAAAAACAACATAACCACATAAAAGAAGAAATCGCAATAAAATGCAGAATTTTAATTCACAATTATATTCGCAAGTCTAACCTTGGTGTGAAAGAAGGAGTTTTGATAAAATTATTTATCGATACTTAAAAGAACTGGGGTAAGTACCTGTTGTGATGTTGTACTTTCTGTTTCATCTCTATCCTCTTCAGATTTTATAATAATAACATCATCTTTTTCACTACTCTGTTCATCAACTGTCTGTTTTGATTTTTGAGCAGCCAACAGTTGCTGTTAAAGTAAAGGATATTTACTTAGCAGATTTATTATATAGGTCAATATATACTTTAATTAAGTTTGGTTTCCTTCAAGGTAATTAGAAGGGTGTCTAATGGCCAGTTTAAAGACATTAGATAAAGAGTTGGCAATTTGCACTATAATTTCAGTCAAATTGATCCACTATAAACTGAGATATTAGCTTTGGAAATTTCCGTTTAGCCTCGATCATCATTACTAAAGTCAGTACGATTATTTGATTTAATTATCGATAAGCTTTAAGCAGCATATATGATTCTAATCTAGTCAATATCGAAGGCTAGCTTTGACATTGAGAGTTCATTATGGTCTGGATAAGTAAATTAATGTCTAATTAATAATTTAGATAAGTTTTCATGTCTAATGTAAAGAAATGCATGTTTAACCAAGTGTTATTTTTTTTTACAAATATATGATCTTGTTATATTACATTGTTGCTTGATAGTAACTAGAGAAGCCAATGTCACTCAGTAATCAGTAATTGTATTCCATAGAATTGTGACCTGTACTAAATGCCATTAAAACAGTTATATTCATGGCTGATGGAATTAGTTTTTAAAAGATATACATTATTATTAATTTTCATTGGGGTGGAAAGGTCACCAAATTTCACTACCTGTTGCATGGCTTGTAGTGCATTTTGTAAGGCTTTGAGTTGTGTGTCTTTGGCATCTAATGCATTCAGGGAATCTTGTTTAATTAAATCTATTTCATTTTTATATCCTTCAAGCTGGCATTTTAATGAATCATTTTCTTCTTTTAAACTTGCCACAACATCAATAGCTGAGAAAAAAAAACAAACCCAAAATATGTAAATTAATATAATTGACACAAACATATGCAGGCTTGATCAGTTATTATGATGTATTGCTTTGATCAATATCTAGTGCTAAACTTCAAGCATTGGGAATCTGGTGCAAGGCTTTTGTTGACCAATTAAACAGTGGAAGGTAGGCATCATGAAAATGAAATGAAATGGCTACGACTGGGCTAATGAAGACAGGCATACACCATACAGTGTGCTACGAGAGAAATTTTGCCCGGACAGCGACATATTGGCCTAATTTTATATCGAATTACAACTGTCGTGGGATTTTTCACTTGCATGCCAATGTGTACACGGGACCTTAATTTTCTGTCCAATCTGACAGGGAAACCATGCCAGAAAATCGGCATCTTAAAGCAATGATTATAAGCAGTATCAACTCATTGCTACACTATGGTAAAGTGGCATTGCAAAGGGGGTATCCTAAATAAGACACTGTGCTCATGTTCCCTGTAAATGTTACTACAAGTTGATATGTTTGTTCCAATTCACAATTTTGGCATCCTGTGTTTTAAATCCAACACCTGTTTGATTAATTTATAGTGGGTTTACCAGCAACCATTTTGATTTGTCTGCAAGTAAACTTACTGTCTGTTCCAGGTGATACTCCGACTCGAAAAATGCTTGCCGTGCCTTCATTTTTTAATAAAAATAGCAAAACATTTGTGGCATACCTAGAATTGTCATCCCTTTGAGCTTGTTTGAAACAATTTTGTTTTTGTTCAGATTGATATGATTTTTTCTTCTGTTTCCACCTTGCTTATTTCGCTATAATAATTCTCATTGGATAATTTTGAGTGAGTTAAAAATCAAAGCTATTTTGAAAAGTCGGCACATGTCACAACCGAATACCGGACAACTCATCCCAAAGACAACTCATCCGAATGACAACTCATCCGAAGCCAACTCATCCCAATATAAGACAATTCATCCCAAGTTAGAAGATCGCTCATCCCAAAATATTAGCTATACTGAAACTCATACATACAGATTAGGATATAATCTCATATTCTGATGGATTTGTTTCAGACAATGATATGGAAACAAGCAACATGACTGGGGCCAACATTTTCAGTCGCATGTATGCTTTAAAGATGGAATTGAAACGTGTATGCTATGATAAGTATACAGAGTGCCCAAAGCTTAAAGGGACAATAACACTCTTGCTGGCTTAACAGGTCTAGAAAAAATAAATTAGCCTTATTCTAACTACAGGTTGTTTTAGTTTCCCACCTGTTGTGTAAATTATCCATTACAACCTATCTTAGTCCAGAGGGTTCGAAAATATGTTTAAATCCAAGTTGCATTTGAAAGTGCTTACATAAGGCTTTTCAAACCATGTTACGGCATGTAGTTGAATTTTTCCAATTTTTAAAATTAGGTGTGTTAAGATGTAATTTGTATCTTTTTTTAATTGAAATATTGTAAAATAGTACAAATTATTGACCAGAATAAAGATTGGAACATATTATTCAGCTACAACAAGAGTGGTATTGGGGCTTTAAAACTTTAATTTAAAACAACAATATCGATTTTATTTAAACAACAAAATCAATTTTATTAAGATAACACATTTTTATAACAAAATCAGAATGGTCTGAGTGGTCTTCAAAAAAAGCAATTGTATTTACAAATACTGGCACTTAAACTTATATTTATTGGGATGAGTTGTCTTATATCTCGACCCATGTTTTAAAATCGGGATGAGTTGTCTTTTTATCTTGGTATGAGTTGTCTTATATAGGGTTGAGTTGTCTTGAGATGAGTTGTCTTTGGGATGAGTTGTCTGTATACCGCCACGACCTTGCGAACTCTCAGAGGTTAGCTCTTACTTTAAATTGGAATAAATATATCAGGTAAAATGATTGCGAATTTTGTTTTCTCAGACTTTATACATGTAGCTCTGATTGAGAGAAACGAGCATCTTTTGTTTTTACCATTTCGGAACACTTTTAGGGGTTAAACTGTTATTATAATTTAGACATTATATATGCCTTTGAAAATACTTATGTTTCAGCCATAATTTATATATAAGAGCAAACGATAAAAAGCTTTTAATATTCTGCACTGTTCATTACATTAGCGGGTTATATCAATATAAAAAAAACAAAACTTTCGGACGGAGAGCAATTAAATATTCAAGTTAGTAGAAAAACAACCGTGGTCTGGGATTCAGTAAATAGCTCTTTTTTTGACCACCAATACATTTAAGTAGGGTGAAACGACTTAAAGCAAACCCAGCATCTTGTGAACTAAGGCTTGCCAAGGAAACTAGGCCAAACATGGCTGTTTCAAGTAGTAAGATGTCAACAAACTTTGATTTTTCAAAGGAGTAAGGCTTAATACTTGACCTACGGTAAACTTAGTTCTCACAAGACAGAAACCAACGGGTCACCATTTCAGGTATTTCGCGAAGTTTTAGTCATTTTAATTAAAATTTGAAGAAATGACAAGCAGTTTTCGAGTCGTAGTATTACCTGGAACAGACAGTAGATGTTTATTATCACTACTTTCAGAATATGGGTTTCACTGGCTGGACATAAAACAATATTTACCTCCTGTTTCAACACGTTTACGTTTAGATGAGGATGTTTCTATGTCATCATCTTGATCATCAGATAAATCCATTTCATCTTCTTCTCTATCATTCAAAAATTCTTCTTGTTGACTAATCAACATTTCCTGAAATACCAAAAACAAAACAAATGTTGGGAAATTTATTCTTTGTTGATATTATTTCTTCAACTGTTACCTCATCACATTATAGTAACGATTTCTGAAAAAGGAATGATCATATTTTTTTATTTACTACCTTTGATGTTCATATTACTACACTGTATGCAACATTTTAGATAAAAGTCCTTGTCATGGTTATGATATAGACTTTTTAACTTCAATTTAGTGGTTTTCAACAAGTTTATCTCAATTTAACTTTGCACACTTATAAAATACATCAGTTATTTATATTATCACTGCAAATGATGGATAGTTCATAAAATATCTGATACCTTAAACACAAATCAAAATAAGACAATACTTTGATCCTCTACCAAGCCTAGTGAAACAGATGTTCATTCATAAACTTTATTACATGTACTGTATATTAACTCATATTACCTGTGTGTAACTCCAAATTCTCTCGCTCACATTCTTCTGTCCACAGTCGTCATTATTAATTGTGTACATTTATATATTAATGAATTACCTTCAACTCATAATTCTACGCTATTGAATGAATTTTTTTCAAAAAATCAGCCATTTTTGCCTAGTAGAACACACACACACACACACACAGTAGTTTCAAAGACGAAGTGCCAGATTTTAGAAATCAAAAATAGAGTTGATGTGACATGACTGACATAAATGAGATAGATTTTAAAATAGGATTAACTTTAAAAGTTTATAATCTGGGACTTTTTCTTTATTGCGAAAGCGCTTTTGGATAATGCACAGCAGTATAGTTCGTAATTCTTTAATTATATGCCTAGCCTAGAAAACTTTCTTTTAAACTTACCTTGTTTGGAAAATAAACAAGCCATCAGTTTAAGGCTGATGTCCCCTGCTAAAATCCCAAAATAAATAGATGACACATCGCCAGTTTTTTTTAAAAAAAAAGTATCAACGAATCTATATTCAAAGTTTCATTACTCTCACTTCATTATAACCAAAAAGTTATTGTGCCCCAAAACATCAACCAATCAGATCGCTTATCGCTCTGCTTACCGTCAGAAGAAAATGTTCATTATCAAACTTTTTCAAGGTAATGATGTAATAAAGCTATACACAAAGTGTCGTCACTCTAACTTAATTAAAGATACATTATGGGAGATTAGATAAAGAGCTGACAGTTCTCGCTATAATAGTTAAAAACTGATAATGTAAAGAGAATTTGTTGAAAATTTCAGTTGAATTGATCCACTATGAACCGAGACATCAGCTTTGGAAATTTTCGCCTAGCCTCGTTCATCATTACTAAAGTAAGAACGTTAACAAGCATAGTCTTGATAATCCATTGTTTTGATTTAATTATCAATGAGCGTTAAGCAGCATATAGAACTAAAGTTATCGTGTCCCAAAGCATCAAACAAACAAATTGCTTATCTCTGCTTACTTTAAGCAGAAAATTCTGATCTTCGAACTCCATCAAGGCATTGACCTAATAAATACCTACACGAAGTTTGAACATTCTAGCTCAATTAAAAAGAGAGTTATTGTGTTCCAAAAACTGTCACAGACAGTTATCTTGTCCCAAATCAACGACCAATGAAATTGCTTAACTTTAGCTCACAATGTTATTCATTGAACTTAGTCAAGACATTCGCCTAATGAACATCTACATCAATTTAAACATTCTACCTCAATTAGAAGCAGAGTTGTTATGTTCCAAAGTCTTGACCAATCAAAATGCTTATCGCTACTTAGCCTAAGCAGAAAATTCTAATCATCAAACTTAGTCAAGGTATTGATGTTATGAAACTATACACCAAGTTTTATCACTGTGACTTAATTAGAACTAAAGTTATTGTGTCCCAAAGCATCAACCAATCAAATTGCTTATCTCTGCTTTCCCGAAGCAGAAAATGCTTATCTTTGCACTCCATCAAGGCATTGACCTCATAAACACCTACACCAAGTTTTAACATTCTAGCTTAATTAGAAGGATAGTTATTGTGTTCCAAAGTCTTGACTAATCAAATTGCTTGTCCCTCTGCTTTCCCTGAGTAGAACATGCTCATTATCTATCATAGTCACAGTATTGATATAACGAAACTATACTTTAAGTTTCATCACTCTCACTTAATTAGTTAAAACTAAAGTTATCGTGTCCCAAATCACCAACCAATCAATTTGCTCAATTAGAGAGTTATTATGTCCCAAAAAGTGGGAAGGACAGACAGACAGACCCAATTTAATAGTTCCCTACTTTCTTTGAAAGACGGGAGACAATAAAATTAAACTCTGTATCACTGTACTTTTTGTTCAAGGATTTTAAATATACTTAATTTATATTTTTTTTATTTCTCATCTATGAGTTACCATATTATTTGTGGCTTTGTCTTATACCATATATTCCCAGAATTTAAAAACTTGTCAGCCATTTCAATTTGTTAAAGATCTATCTTTAAGTCTCAAGTTACGTCAATGTATGTGTAACAAACTAAAGTTTTACTACAAAGATATCCTCGTAAAATTTTAATTAATTTCTAGGAACTTTTTATTATGAATTATAATTTTCCTGAATTTGATCTATACTGCACTCCAAAATCTTAAATTTGATCACTTAGGTTTCAATGACCTTGAACTGATTACAGATATAATGGCAGTCTTCTTATTTGCTTTGACCCTCTGTAATGTACTTTTTTGATCTAAACTCACAAAAGCTATCAGTTTAATATAAATTTGCATGAAAAAAAAAATCAACAGTCAAACTCATATCTTATTGTTTTTGTTTGAAGGAATATGACAGTTTTGCACTGCCTCAAATATGTGAAATATGTCCTATGCAAGTTTTAAATAGATAACCAATATATCTACAACAATTTGTTTCAACACAAAGCTACATGTATTATACACAAAAATCAGTTTTCAAAATTGGTCTATAACAATAAGATGTACAGTTTGACCGTTTCACCTACTTTAGCCTGCTTGTTCCAGAGATCTAAACTCTTGCGCTGTGCCTTGGAAAAATGGTCCCAACATCTCTGTTTAAGTGCGGCTGTGAAGATTTTGTCTATCTGATTAACTTGAACCATCAAAACATAACAAATATTATAGTTATTATCATAAAAATTATAAAGAAATTTACTTACACTGTTGATACAAGTATGTATGTATTACCCAAATATTGAAATGCACATGTTTATTTTCTCAAATTTTTTTATACTTGATTAGTGCCTCAGCCAAAAGTTAATCCAAATTGAAGAATCAAGATTTCAACAAAATGTTGAAAGGAGCATGTCACAGATTACTTTCAGGATCTATGTTAATGAATTGCTCCAAGGTTTTTTCTTTTTGATCCATCATAGAAACAATCAGATCATAAAAAAGCCAGGTAATATCCCAATATATAATCACAATCACATCTTTACGAAATATTAACTATTTTACATCAAACTACAATTAAAGTTTCAGATCATTGATGCACCTTAAATTACAGCTTTACAGACCTCCACATGGGGATAGTACAGTTAATCATTTATGGGATCTGAAGTGAAAGTGTCAGCTGTGAACTTCAAGAATATCTTAAAAGCATGTACTTGCATTCATACATGTTCATAAAGATCATCAAAAATCTGTACACAATCATAAAGATAAACCTGAGTCAATGATCACAAAGAATCTGTACAAGGTTTAAGGAACATCCAAAATCCAAGCAAGATCTGTACATGAGCTTTCAAGGATCATTAAAAATATGTACATGTGTGCAAGGATTAACAAAAATCCATGCATAATAATAAAAATCAACACAAATGGTCGTACATTAGTAAGAATCCATACATTATCGTAAACATTATAAAGAACCTGTACATAATCTTAAAGATCACCAAGACTCCATGTAGATGATTGTAAAGGAGTCATTAAACGCTATTAGGTTACAGACAGGCAATATAATGGAACTTTCTTTATCCACACTGATAATTTGATTGGTACCTGGCTTTTATAGAAATCTAACATAAAATGCTGATCTTATATCAGACTTAGATACAAACCTTTACCTGTGAAAGCAATAGTTGTTAGACAGAGAGTAAATATAATAATTAACAATTCTATTTTCTTAAAAAAAACAACAAAGATGTTATGTAGTTAAAACCAGGTTTAATTTGCAGTTAAGAAACGGGTCACTTTCTGATATGGAAAAATATTTCCCTTAAGTAGCCCAATAGCTACTGAGCTCAGTTGTTTAAGAGAGGCTGCTTGCTCAGTCACTAAGCTATCGTTATTTTTTCCATTATAGATAAGGGTTTATTGTATATACATGTAATGTTGTCCACGATGTTTTAGTTAAAACTTAAAGTACTTTTAATAGTGTGTATATTTATTATGCATTGATCTAAATAATGGACTTTTTAAAACTTTAGCTATTTAAAGGTTTTCTTTACATTTAGATTGGTATAGAGAGAGGCAAAACTAAAAAAAAAAACAATTGCCATGGTATCTATGAGAATTGCATGCATAACTTATTCAATAAAAATATTAAAATCAATTACATTTGTTAAGAACAGATCAATGTTGTTTATTTTTAAATTCTTACAGCTACTGGGTACCAATATCACTAAATATTTTGTTTAAAATCTGATAAAGGTATCCTAATCTTTATTTATTTACAGGTATGTACAAGCAGTTGTCATGCAAGATACGCCTTATTTTTGCAAGAGATCGACAGAGAATGAGCTAAAAAATAATATGATTTTTTGTATAATCAGGGGCAATAATCCAGGAAGATATGGTCTGAAATGCATGAGTATTGAAAGGAACTGAGATCTTTTGGCTATGTACATACAAGTTTAATCAAAATCGGATAAAAACAGTGATATCTATTACAACTTTCATATTACATACTTTTACACAATTTGTGTACAAAGAGCAGCCATTTTGTTGGGCAGTTTCATTTCCATTTTTCCGAAATTCGAATTCAACCTTCCTAATGGTGGAATGTTGATATATCTAAATGTTTTTTAAAATCGGTAAAAAAATTAACAGCGACCTCAAGAGAATCCGCAAGCTAAATAAGTGATTTTTTTAAAAAATCGGGGGTCATTACCCAATAAGTTAAGTTAGGATATGCACATTTATCAAAAGGAACCAAGATCTTAGTGTGTAACAGTGATATATTCGCAAGATCTGTGGATTATAAACATGTATTTCAAGTTTCATCAAAATCGGGTGAAAATTGTGACTTCTAGCGTCCACAAGCTAAATACATGATTTTTCGTACAATCAGGGGCCATAATCCATGAAATTACGGTCCAATAGATGCCAATATCGAAATGAACCGAGATCTTATGGAGATAACCTATATTTCAAGTTTGGTTGAAATCAGTTAAAAATTGTGGCCTGTAGAGTGTCCACGGACAGTGGCAACGACAATATACGCCCACATGAAAATGTAGGCGTATAGAAAACATTTTGTTTATGACAGTTTATACTGGCTTTGTAAGTTGTCTTCTTTGATTTGCTTGATAAAGACGAAAGTATCCTTGTCGAAACTTAGTATCAAACTTAATAATTGTGTATCCATAAAATTGTACCTTGTGTTTTATAAGCTGCGTTTAAATACAAAATTGATTACTAGTATTTTTTCTTTATTATCACATTTCAGAATTTTGCTGCATGTAAAGTATTGGCTATTAAACTTCTCAAATGAAAATTTTTTGGCGGTTTGATTTAAGGATTTCTGTTTCTTTTCGTCAAATATTTGTTTTTCAAGTATTTTCCCTTCGTGCACTTGAAAATCAGTGAAATGTTTATTTAATTTGGAGATTTTGATAGTTGCTGTTATAAGTAAATAATATTTGTTTCTTCCGTTCTTTCTATACAAATATCAATATTTAATTCTGGTGGAGGACAGTTTTTTTTTGTTTTTTTATATATAGTCATGTCACGGAAGGCAAACACGTAGAAATATTAAAACTTTATTCACCACAATACATATTTCATGTGAAATTTCTTTTCAACACTGTAAACAGTTCATTTAACAAAACTCCATCTATCAATAATTTGAATTGGAACATTCCAGAATTAAGTCAGTCTTTATTAGCTGGGTGCAGAAAAGTAGGACATCAAACTCAATTTCATTTCCAGAGTAGAGTTAAATAATTTCTTATGACCATGCTCGATCTATTTCTGTCCAAAGATTAATGAAATTAACCAATTTAACCAGTTCTCTATGTTTATGATTCAGTGCCATCATTTTATTTGTCATAAAAAAATAGCAAATCTGATAAATTTTTCCATACAAGACAGCCTATTCCTTACACAGTTTTTGTTTTGTCTATTAATTTTCTAAAAAGATTGTAATAGTTTGAAACAAACTTATCTTATAGACTGTCTGGTTAGTTGTCCCTTTATGATAGATTTAGACTTACCTGATTTCAACTACAACAACATCTTCATTCATGTTAGCATACATACAAACTGCTTTCAACAAATCAAGACTTTTGATAATCAGTTCTTATTTAATACCCAAAAATTTGTTACTACTTCAGTCACTTGATCATTTTGAACAGATGTTTTAAAAAAAAAGTGACCAAATAAAAAAAATAATTAAAATGTTTTGTTTTAGTCTCCAAAATCAATGTTCATATATTTTAAAGATGGCTCAAAGATAAGGTTCTTCATTTTTTGGGTTTCTGAGAATTTCATCTAAGAAGAAATATGTTACACTCCATTTTGATGTTGGGTATTCAAATTTTAATATATTTATTGCAGCAAGAGTAAACACATCATTCATCTGAAGTCATTATTTCATTTGATCTTTGAACTAATTTAACATTTACCGTGGTTCTTTATTAATCCAGACGAACTTTCGTTTTTAAAAAAAAATCCAACCATTTTGACTTACATTGTTTCAATATTCCTTCGATTTGTTGACGGAAATTTAGCTTAGCTCGCTGTAATTCTTCTTCGAATTGTTGTTTTTCATTGAGAAGTCGTCGAACGTGAGAATTTGATGCCTGTATCATACTGAAGAATGAATTAGCTGTTCTACGAACACAGTCACCTCTTTCAAGCCATGTGATTAGAACCTGAGAGGCTTTCACAAAATTATCATCACCTACAAAAACAAAAACACAATATAAAACTAATTCATGTGTCAACAAAATATTCAAATTCTTACGTAATAAAACATAGTATTCACCTTGTTATTTTTCATATCTAATTCCCGTACAGTATACAAATTTATGTCAGAAATATTCCTACAAAATTATGCTATGTCGTAATACGACAGAATGAAAGCATGCTGACTACTGCTGATTCGTTTAAAATTCCTCTAAATTAACTGTATTTTTGGGGTCATAAGTCGATACATTTTTCAGCAGAATTCTGACATTCGCCTTATACTCCGTTTTGACTTATATATGGAAGGTAAAAAAAATGTCAGTAAACGTTGCTCTACCACAACTAGCGAGTGACACTAACTGCTAAATAATTGAATTTAACTCTAGCACTTGCTATAGCCTAAAACAATTAACTACCTACACTATTCCAATTAGTTTAAACAATATTTTATTCAATAAACTGAAAGGCCTATATAAGTTCTCTCGAATTGACATCATATTCGTCAACATTTCCTAGCTTAGGCCACACAAAATAAATGTCTTTTTCTCGGGCAACTGACAGCTGAAACTGTAGGGAGGGAGGGCGGTTTCTTTTTTTTTTTTACTCATTGATGGTGCAAAATAAAATTTGGCTATTGCTGAAAATTGTTAGGGCGGGAGGGCGGTCTTTTTTTTTTAAATGAGAAAGTCATTACTTGTTCACGTTTTTGCTATCCGTTATATTCAACTTTATTGTATATACTTAAAACATAAACCCAAAATCAAGTCTAATAAAACACTGAGACTGAACACTGACTGAAAGGAAAATAATTTTCCATATTTAATTCGCATAATTGAAATTGGTTTAAAATAAAAATCCATACGACTACATGTATGTAATAGCCCTCCATAAAGACAACAATATTTTTTAAACTAAGCCTCTATCACCAGGTGTATCAAAAATAATAATCATGGTAAACAGTACTTAAAACTAAATCTAGTATCGCCGGTTTATCTATAATTATTTACCGAATTCCAAGCATGTCACACCGTGTCATCGGTATTGGAGATTGCCGGAAATACTGTTTCTTGGGATATTCGGTGTGTTTCTGAGGATATTCGATGTCCTATCTGGTGTTTAGCCTATATTGAATGACTATTTAAATCTAACTAACAACTGGTCAGTAAAACCATCAAATGGGTAATCCAATTATTATTTTCCGGATTATCAAAACTACCATAAATGTGCTAATAATGACCCAGATTCTAAGGTATGCATTATGACGACTATCGTCATCGTATCGTATTCCTAGCGGCAAGTTTTAATTAATTAACCTGTTCTACGGTTCATTATTTTATCAATAAAGCCGTCAATAATGAGCCGATTAAGATCGAATGATTGAAATATTGTCACCACGAATCAAATTTTAGTTTATCAGGGGAGATAATTAATATCACGTGATACAAAATGGAGGTTCTTTCGATATCAATAAAAAAGGCAAATCTGCCAAACTTCGCAATTGTTCTGATAAAAAAGACAGCATATTCATCTGAATCAGTTTTAATACATTTGAATGGATATACATGTATGTCGGATGTAGGTACATGCGGGATGGTTTTTTTACGACTTGCTTGACGATGTGCGGGCGGGCGTTACATATTTATTTTTTTTCATCAAGACTAATAAATAGATTGCACGCGCAACCAATTTTGCGTGCGGGCGGTGCCCGAGAAACAAGTTATTTTATTTGTGTTGCCTTACTTATTTCTTTATTTTATAACATAAACCCCATTCGAAATATGACCATAAATCTGAGAATATGCCATCTAAATATAATCTTTTCTCAGACATTTTAGACGGGTGAAATTTATCACATATTCATTTCATAATTTCACGCGTCTCGCGAGATTTCTACTTCTTGCTTTGTCAAATATTTTTCGTTTAAATTTAACCAAAGTTGAGTGGTGGATAAACACATAGTACACTATATTAATTTTGGAATTTCGAATATTATTCACCATACTTTGATGTTTGATTGGACATGTTCATGGTTGGACAATTAAGGACGTTTGGAAAAAGCATCGGACATGTCCATAATATATGGGTGAAATCTCATCACTGTACTCATGTCCACTAAACTATATAAGGGGTTGCAATATAAATGCTAATGGATCCTCAGAAGACACCTGTATTTTAGTGATTCCCCTGTACTACATGTATACTAAGAGCTTTCACTATAATGCTATTAGAACCAATGATAATACCTGTTATTTTTTAGCGTGTCCCCTATATTATACTAAGAAGTTACACTTTATAGTGCTGTTTGGTTTCACTGATAACACCTGGATTTGTGTGTGTGTGTGTGTGTTAAATAGCTTTTTTACGTCAGGGTTTGTTTAACGTGTCCCCTATACTATACTAAGTGGTTTCAATATAATGCTTTTGGATCGACTGATAAAACCTGTATTTTAGAAAATCCCCTATATCATATTAAGAGGCTCTCCATAATGATCTTGTGTATCTCAAACCACTTTATATAAAATATTCTATATAAACTAGATAAATAACATTCTCTAAATAAAATTGGATTGGACAGGTTCATGTTTACTTGTTGTTAATATTTGAGGTCCAATTCATCACTGTGAATGTGATAAAATGCCTTGAATAGAATCTATAATCGTAATCTATTACATCATTTACATGATTTCATACTACTGCAAGAACTTAGAAAATACTACATATGATTGAGTTCTTTTAAAAACAATAAAATAATACTTTTAAGCTGTTCTAGGACATTGGTTGATTCGTGATCATTAAAATGAATGACAGGTGGTGGACTAGGTGGTCGCAGTCTAGCTTCTTCAATTGACTGACGATGTCGCATCTCACGAGCCAAAGCGCGCTGCTGGCACTCAAATTCATACTGGTCATCCCTAGCAACAGCATAATCAACATGAATTCTTCCTGTATTTGGTTTATCATCTTTGTTTTCTATCTTCATTCTATAACCTATACAATAATAAATTATGAAAAGTTTGCAATACAAATTTCTATTGAGTACAAAACTCAACAAAGAAGATTAGTATCGCATTTAACTGTAGCACGTACTATCGCCTAAAACAATTAACTACTTACACTATTCCAATTGACATATCCGTCAACATTTCCTAGTGTACTTATTTCTTTATTTAATAAAATAAACCCCATTCGAAATATGATCATAAATCCGAGAATATGCCATCAAAAGTTTGCAATACAAATTTCTATTGAGTACAAAACTCAACAAAAAAAAAGTATCTTTTTATTTTCTTTAGTTGTATGCATGTAATGAGTTTGAGGAAACTTTTTTCCATTTTTATTTTAAAAACTGGAGGTTAGTTCAGTTCTTATTCAGTTCAATGTTTTTTGACTGTATTGTGTAGTGTAAATGTTAACAGCATAAATTTAATTTAACTGTTCTTGATTATTTACTTATCTATCAATCAATGTGCCCCTGTCCCTGTGATGAGTTAATACAACAGTCAGATATAACCTTCTAAGAAATGGTGACATTTAATATTAGTAATATTACTCTTGTTCGAGACTTCCCATCACACACTTCTTCCGTTAATCAAGCCCCTTGATGAACCTGGAGTGTAACGATTAAACTTTCAAAATCAAAGTAACCTGTCACTAACCTGATATAAATAAAGCTCGATCAGAACTTTCTGACATCTGAAAACGGATGTGGGCAAAGTTCTTTTTACTTAAACGAATACTTGTAATGGGACCACAACTTTCAAAAACTTCTGTAAGAATTTCCTCTGTACTTGTATCTGGTAGCCCTCCAATAAATATTGTTCTACAACCAGGTGGCTTTTCTCTGTGACTACGGGGTGGTGCACCTGCAAATATCAAACCTGAAAATTTACCTTTTGTAAATATTTTACCACATTACATTTACTATAACCTTTAGGAAAGCTAGACTAGCTATATTATCTGAGAATTGACATGAGCAAAGGTGTGGCTCTAACCCTGTAAATACAGTGATTAGATGACAATTGGACAGGTTAAATACCCTGCCCTTGTAAAAAAAACAGTCTGTCCTTGTGGTATGTCTTATGTTTACCAGTTTGAGTGCAGACCCCTGTAATTACTACTGAAACAAACATTATATAAATAGCACCCTTGTGACACATCACAATCTGCCTTTTTATTGAGATTCGGCACAAACCATGTAGAAAGTGCATCTTTACCAACAGAAATGAATAACTTTACCTTTTTTTATATCTTAAATGTGTTATGGCTTTTGAATTTGATCCGAGACAGTTCGAAAAATGTGGTTTAACGTCCACTCGACACAAACTAGGTCATTTGGGGACTAACATATGGTTTAATTTATTTTATTTCAATTATTCGCTTGCGCATAGGGGTCTTTAGCAGTGGGAGGGAATCAGAGGACCCGGAGAAAATCCACGAGTTTGGACAGGCGATCTTACTACTTGCCACGTACAACCAGGGATTCGAAACCACGCCAGTTGACTCAATGACAGGCTTTATGATACAGCGCGCACGCTAACCATTCAGCCATCCACCCCCCTGATCACATATCTTTTTAAGCAACATTAATATAACATTCAAGACTTGTGTTGATTTTCAACAATGCAAACTAATTAATAAATATTTTATTTCTCATTATATCAGTTGATATTTACTTTGTAGCAATACTTTTTAAAATCAGACTGATAAACAATATGACATGTGCACTAACAAGATAATACCACTTTCAATACAGTTGTATTTTCATCACACCACATCCAAAGTAGCTCTTATAAAAGCAATTTCTTGACATGATCTAAAGCTATGTAACATATTGAGGATGAGACCATACAAGCCATCATTATCAGAAGTAGGCATACATGTACATGTAAATATAATCACTTAAATGTATCTGGGGGGCAGTTGTAACCATTTTCTGAAAAATCCTTGGTCTGTGATACAGGTTTTACTAAATATGTATCTTTTAAAATCAAAATCATCGATTAAACAATTTGTATATTTATGCCAAGTGCTGTACACTGATGATTATCATTATTTGAGTTGATTTATTGCCAAGGAATAATCAACAGTTTGTGTCAGCTGCTGAGAACTCTTCAACAAATATTGATTAAAAAAGAATCCCTTGAAGTTATAAATTGTGGCACTTATGAAAACTAACAAACTTATGATGCTTCTACATGTAGTTCTATGTAACGAAATATTTACCAAGAAAAACCTAGATTGTTTTTTAAACATGTAACAAATAAAAAAAGGGTATTTCTGTGTGTCAACCAGTAAAACCCTAATACCAGAATAGTCTCGGATGTGATTAAGTTTGGAGCAGTACAGTAGGTCTTTGTTAATTCATGATCTCCCTTATGGTTTAGTGGGTATTTCATTTAAAATATATAAGCTTACACAAGGTACACTATGGTTTAGTGGGTATTTCATTTAAAATATATAAGTTTACACAGTGTACACTATTCTTTCAATGTTTGGTGTTGCTCCCTTGACCAAATGATACTCATCATATATCCAATTGCAGATACAGACTTCAGATAGCCCAGCTTTATCAGCAAGAATTCAAATTTACAATTAACTCTAAGTGTCTGGGTAACTTGGAGACGAGGCAGGATTTTCACAAGTAGCCAATGTTGTATTATTACCTGGTGGTGGTGGATATAAACTACAACTTTTTAATGTGATTATCTCTCGTGGAATATGGCTCTGCATATTGGGATCCATTCCTGGTCCAACAGGTCCCATAAAGCCTCCAAACTATATTAAGACAAAAATAAACATGTATTGTTTATTAATATTTAAGAGAACGCTTATTTCAATAAACTATTGACCATGTAAAGTCTACATGATCTTTTCTGATTTTATGCTGACATGTTTACTTTTCAATAATCATCTGTTGACATTTAGGAAATAGACAGGAGGTGTTTATCGACATTGTAACATGCTACTTTTCAGGATTTTAAAAGAACTCATTTTATTCTGTAAACATTAAAATTCATCAAACTGCAAATCGATTTAATGACATAAAAACCTAAGAAATCATTTTTGACGCAATGAAAATGTTGTGAGGTAACAGGATAACATGCTACTCTCGTTATATTTGGTTCGCCTTTTGTTTGGTTACTATAGTAGCAGTATGAGTATAGACACAAAAAAAACCCCACTAAAATGAACGCTTCATTTTTTTAAAAAGTATTTTTAAAAAAACCTTTGTGTTTATGTAATAGATTATTGTATATTTTGTTGTTTGAAGCTGTTACCTACATGTAACAAGGGGGTCAGTGTTTTAAGTTAAAGTTCGCCCATATCTCCAAATAGTTCATCTAATGTACTGGGATCAAAATTGATTGACTCCATTGGGGTTATCTCCATTAAAGTAGTAAGCATAATATTTATATGAAGTGTTTTTTCTTATTTAGAGGGGTGTTATTGTCCAATTAACAGTGTCTAATCAACCAATCAAAACGCTAGATTCACAGTTAAGCATGTTACAATAATTGTACATTTGTACTCACTTTTATCAATAAAAATTGAGGCGAAAATGGTTTCTTTCTTTTAATGGTCTAAACAATTAACTACACTTTTCCTCCTTTATGATACATTTTCAAATCTAAATGAGGGAAATATTGGGGGGTTTTCATGTGTCTTTTAAAGTATTACTTGAGTTGTGTGAGAATTTTTTGGCCAGTAAATGAAAGAGTTGCTATTAACAATGAAAATAATTACCTGATTAACTCCCATCATTGGTCCCATCATCATCATGTTTGGATCAGGACCCATCATAGGTGTAGGAAATCCTAAACCAGGAAATCCCATTGGCATCATCCCACCACCTAACATGGGATTTTCTTGATTAGTAGTACTGGTAGGTGTCTCCTCTAAAAAAATTACAAAATTAAAATATATATATGGGACATAATTATGTTGCAGGTCCCTTAGTTTAATGGCATCAAAAAACATTTTTTTTAATACTAATTTAGAAAATTCTTTGCTACATGTATTATCAGCTGATCAAGGGCAGATTAATATAAGGCCTACATAGGTCTATTACTATCATAAAAAAACTAGCAATAACTCAGATGTTTTAACATCATATCTATTTTGAAGTCGATATTCTGGTAATAATTATGTAATATTCCTGGGTCATCAAAATCGGTTCAAAATTTTGACCTCTATAGTGTCCACAAGCCTAAATGAAGTTTCGATCCAATACATGCCAATATCGAAAGCAGCCAAGATCTTTTTTGGATAAACAAATATACAAATATTTCAAGTTTCGTCAAAATTTGATAAGAATTGTGACCTGTAGATGAGTCCACAACCTTGATATACCATATTTTTATACTATTCGCGTCCGTTTTGATCTGATCTTCACGAAATTCTAACTCAACCTTCCTTACGGTGTAACGGTGATATAATCAGACAGTTTTTCAAACCGGATAATAATTGTGACTTCCAGAGGGACCACAATCAGGGGCCATAATTCAGGAAGTTATGTTACGATGGGCGCAATTATCGAAAGGAACCAAGATCTTTGGGTTATTTATATCTATATAAAGTTTCATTCAAATCGGTTTGAATTTTTACGTGATTTTTCGTACAATCAGGGGCCATAATCCATGAAGTTTTGATCTGATACATGCCAATATCGAAAGCAGCCAAGATCTTTTTGGGATAAACCTATATTTAAAGTTTCGTCAAAATTGGATAATAATTGTGATCTGTAGATTGTGGACGTCGAATGGAAGGACGGAAGGACATTTGGACGGACGGACAGACGGAAAGGGGCGACGGCATAATATGTCACCATGAAAATGTGGGCGTATTAAAACTTGAAAACATACCTTTTCTGTCGTCTGGTGTATTCATTGAGATTAGTGGTTTACCTTTGTTATTATTAAACATTAATGGCATATTATTCATGGCTGGATTCAACTGTTGCTGTATGCCAATGTTACGCAGGGAACTATTCATACCTGAAAAAAGTATTTTTAAAAATAACAGTGAGGCGGATGTCCCCTGCCGAAATCCCAAGATAATAAGATGACACATATTAATTAATCGAACATTTATTTTTTTTTCAAAATATTAGCTTTAGCTCAAAATATTAATTATTGAACTTAGTCAAGACTTCGCCTAATGATCATCCACATCAAGTTCAAAATTTTACCTCAATTAAAAGCAGAGTTATGTTCCAAAGTGTTGACCAATAAAATTGCTTATCACTCCTCAGCCTAAGCAGAAAATTTACACCATCGAACTTAGTCAAGGTAATGATATAATGAATCTATATTCTGAGTTACATTGCTATCACTTCATTACAACCCAAGTTATCGTGCCCCATTGCATCAACCAATCAGATTGATTATCTCTGCTTACCCTAAGCAGACAATGTTCATCATCGAACTCCATCAATTCATTCACATAATTAATGCCTTCACCAAGTGTGAACATTCTACCTCAATTAGAAGGAGAGTTATTGTGTTTGAAAGTCTCGACCAATCAAATTGCTTATTGTTCTGCTTACCCTCAGCAGAAAATGTTGATTGTCGAACTTGGTCAATGTATTGGTGGAATAAAGCTAAAGCTATACACCAAGTGTCCTCACTCTCACTTAATCAGAACTTAATTTAATAAGCATCAACCAATCAAATTGCTTATCTCTGCTTACCCTTAGCAGAAAATGCTCACCTTCGAGCCCCATCACGGTATTCACCTAATGGACACATATGCCAAGTGTGAACATTCTAACTCAATTAGAATGAGAGTTATTGTGTTCCAAAGTCTCGACCAATCAAATTGCTTATCGCCCTCCTTACCATGAGCAGAACATGCTCATTATCGAACTTAGTTAAGGTATTGATGTAATGAAACTACACACCAAGTTTCATCACTCTCACTTAATTAGAATTAAAGTTATCAGGTATCATGTCCCAAAGGATCAGCCAATCAAATTGCTTGTCTCTGCTTACCCTAAGCAGAAAATGCTAATTTTCGAATCCCATCAAGACATTGACCTAATAAACACTCACGCTAAGTTTCAACATTCTAACTCGATTAGAATGAGAGTTATACAGTTCCAAAGTCTCGACCAATCAAATTGCTTATCGCTCTGCTTACCCTGAGCAGAAAATGCTCATTATAGAACTTAGTCAAGGTATTGATGTAATGAAACTATACACCAAGTTTCATCACTCTCACCTAATTAGAACTACAGTTATCCTGTCCCAAAGCATCAGCCAATCAAATTGCTTATCTCTGCTTACCCTAAGCAGAAAATGCTCATCTTCGAACTCCATCAAGGCATTGAGATAATAAACACATACAGCAAGTTTGAACATTCTAGCTCAATTAGAATGAGAGTTATTGTGTCCCAAATAGGGTGACAGACGCACGGACAGAGTGACAAGACGGACGAACCCATTTCAATAGTCCTTCTTTCTTCGAAAAGCGGGGGACAATTAATATGCATTTAAAACAAGCATATGCCATTACATCATTTTCGGGTATCAAAATTTACAAGAATCTAAGAGTAACAATCTTTCTTGCAGACCTCTAGCTCTGCATACTTGACTTGAAGATTTATCTGGGAAACTGATTGCCAAATGTTCATGATTTCTATAAAACTGCGCTGAAAGAAATTAATCTCTTTAAATATTCAATAAGAATTTTCCAATGATACTGGGAATCTTATTATCATGTACGGTTCTATGCACTAAATAAATGTCAATGCAATTATAAAATACTTTTATTATAAAGAAGATAAATGATGTTAGACATTATAACCTAATTGTGTCACAAAAGATTATCCCTGGAATAATTTAAATTCAGATTTCATATATTCCGATAAACGATGTTATTCATTATAACCTAATCGTATCACATAAGTTAATCCCTTGAATACTTTATATTCAGATTTCATATTAAGTCAATTGAATGTTGCTTAAACACCAATAAACAATAATAATACAAGACTACATGATTACAAACATAGGTTTCCAGGCAACGAAACATACACCCACAGCAGCTTAATCATCCGGGTAGTCAACGAGATTTGTCGCATATTTTACTTTTTCGTTAATGAAACATAAATAAAACACTAAAATCTGATTAAAAGTAACAACTCATTATGTAATTATCAGAAAATCATTCGAATTTGTTTGGCTTTGATAAAGTTCTCCTCCATGCTATTCAAGTTATCAAAATTCATTGAAACTCAATATACTTGTTCGTCTCATGAGCTTCAACACTGTGTATAAATTTAAAGTCAATCGGATATGAACATTAGCCTCTAGAGGCGAGCGTCCACAAAAATTTTAAAGTGATCAACAAGGGCCATAACTCTTGACAGTAATTATCGTAAATCGCTGAAAATCGATAGGCTTCTTCGTCTCATGACCTTAAACACTGTGTATAAATTTGAAGTCAATCGGATATTAACTTTGGCCTCTAGAGCATCCACAAGAATTTTTGAAGTGATCAAGGACCATAACTCTGACAGTAATTATTGGAAATTGCTAAAAATCAATAGGCTTCTTCGTCTCATGACCTTAAACACTGTGTATAAATCACTGTGTATGAATTTAAAGTCAATCAGTTATTAACTTTAGCCTCTAGAGCGTCCACAAGATGTTTTTAAGTGATCAAGGGCCATACCTCTGACAGTAATTATCGTAATTTGCTGAAAATCAATAGGCTTCTTCGTCTCATGACTTTCAACACTGTGTATAAAAGTCAATCGGATATGAACTTTAGCCTCTAGAGTGTTCACAAGAAATTGTGGACGGACGGGGACGACAACAATATACGTCCACATTTCCATGTGGGCGTATAAAAACACTGCTGAGCAATAATTACTGGGTAAATAGTAATTATTAACAACTGATGAGTAAAAATTAATTATTTCATACAATTAATGTGTGTGTGTACGATTTTATACACACATTCCACCTAGTGATGTCTTTGATCTGGCCAGCGTAAAAAAGATAATTAGCTAATCATCATTTTAATCCCACTAACAATCACTGCTAACACCAAGATGTAAATTAATTTATGACCCTAAGTCGTATAACTTTAGTAAGATTGATTAATTAATGACAGATATTAACGATACTACTTGCCATATTATTATCAATACACAAAGATAGTTATGACCCTTCTCAATCTGTTATTCAATTAATACTATTAATTCTAAGGTATATATTGAGCTATGTTTTCGTATTTCATTGTACAGTCTATTTCAGAGTAATGAAGTCAAATCCGCATACAGAAAGAAAGGCGCATTACGATGATAACGGATCATGATTTACAAATCGTTTTTCAGTCATGTTTGACTTTTATGATACATTTTGCATGACCACATCTTTTAAATCCTGTACTCTTTAATCGGGGAAATTAGAACCACAATACTCTTTTGACGAAAATGTATCTCAAATCGTTTGGACTGCACACAATGGTAGAGGGTGTTAAATCGCTATTGTGAGAAACAAGAGCGACCAAACATGAAACAAATTCTAAATTGGATCTTAAATTAAAATGAATTACAAAAAAAAATTTCCATAGTCAATTGTTTTCTTTAATTAGGGGGATTTAGGAATCAGTCAGGCATTAATGAATACACACACCGGCTGTATATATAGGTAATTAAGGAATAAACATTCCGAATAAGCATTCGTTCAGTGTGACGTCACTCATGTCTGAGGGGATTAAGAGTGTTTTCGATAATTGTCAAAGTCGTTTATACTGGAGGTCTATTTTTATGACTTTGAGTGAAGATAACTGAATTAATTTCAATCAGATAGCTGTGAACTTGCCGTAAAGTTGATATGATATAGTCACCATATGCTACCCGGTTCGAAAAGTTCCCACACCCATCTTATGTTCACTTTAAAATAAAGAGATTTTATTTGGGAAAGAAATAGTTCTTTATTGTAACATATTGTCAAATGACAATGCCTGTGAATAGAAAACACAACGTGGTATCTGGTATGTTACTATTAATTTTTGTCTAGGTATTTTACTACTTCAAAACAAAATTGGTTTGTTTTGTCAAAAATACGATAGTAAATTTATTGTTAATTATATCGATGTCCAGGTCAAGAACAGATGCAGTTAAAGTGCCGAACTTTACATTATTTAATATTAGTTCAGGGAGATATATTTCATTTTTATATATATTGAAAATTCTATTATCATTTATGTGTCATACATGTATCAGGAGGTGTAGATTATACTTTTAGCTACTTTAATCTGTTTTGCTATTATTAGTCTTGAAAGCAGAATTCTTATTTACATAAATGTGCATTTGCCATTAAAGGGGTGGGATTCTGGGAAGCATCTATGAAAACCACTCCCAGAAATTCCTTAATAGCAAAAGGCACAACTACTGTAATGGGTAGATGATGTGTGTGCAAAGTTTCAAAAATGTATCTTGAACGGTTTATGAGATATGCTCCGGAAACAAAATTGTCCACCAAAAACTAAGTCAAATTAGTTTCCATGGAAACACGAAAGATATAAATCCCAGAAATTCCTAAATTGGGTTGATGTGTGTGCAAAGTTTCAGAAAGATATCTTTAACGGTTTATGAGATATGCTCCGGAAACGAAATCGGACGGACGAACCCTGTTTCAATATATTTTCATGGAAACACGAAAGATATAAATCCCAGAAATTCCTAAATAGCAAAAGGCACAACTACTGTACTAGGTTGATGTGTGTGCAAAGTTTCAGAAAGATATCTTTAACGGTTTATGAGATATGCTCCGGAAACAGGAGGGATAATAACAAACTTCGGGAGGGATAATGATTATTAGGTCAATGCCTAAATGGAGTTCGAAGATGAGCATTTTCTGCTTAGGGTAAGCAGAGATTAGCAATTTGATTGGTTGATGCTTTGGGACGCGAAAACTTTAGTGAGAGTGATGAAACTTGGTATGTAGTTTCATTACATCAATACCTTGACTGAGTTCGATAATGAGCATGTTCTGCTCATGGTAAGCAGGGCAATAAGCAATTTGATTGGTCAAGACTTTGGAACACAATAACTCTCATTCTAAAAGATGTTTATTATGTCAATACCTTGATGGAGTTCGAAGGTGAGCATTTTCTGCTAAGGGTAAGCAGAGATAAGCAATTTGATTGGTTGATGCTTATTAAGTCCTGATTAAGTGAGAGTGAGGACACTTGGTGTATAGCTTTAGCTTTATTACACCGATACATTGACCAAGTTCGATAATCAACATTTTCTGCTGAGGGTAAGCAGAACGATAAGCAATCTGATTGGTTGAATCTTTGGGGCACGATAACTTATGTTGTAATGAAGTGATGAATATAGATTCATTTTATCATTACCTTGTTGACTAAGTTCGATGGTGCAAATTTTCTGCTTAGGCTAAGGAGCGATTAGCAATTTATTGGTCAAGACTTTGGAACATAACTCTGCTTTTAATTGAGGTATAATTTTGAACTTAATGTATAGTATCCTTAGGCGAATGTTATGACCAAGTTCAATAATAAACATTTTGAGCTAAAGCTAATATTTTGAAAAAAATAAATGTTCTATTAAACATGCATTATTCAAGAGCTTAATCTGCCTAGTGCAGGTCTTTATTTGGGCATGAAATGTTTTCTAAAGTATTAATTAGACATTAAATAACTGATTCAGGCCTTAATCAACTTTGGATGGCATCAGATTGCTCGATATTAAACAGATTTAAATGTTTCAGTGATAAATCAAATATGGCGCGCCCAGATGCTTTGATCAACCAGGACCATGGTTGAAATTATTGCACAGGTCGGCCAAATCTTCAAATGTCAATATCTTCGTTTGCAATAGAGTAATTTGAATGAAATTTTCAAATTATTCATTTTACATCATCTACTTTCGAACTAGTATAGCAAGAATGGCTAGTTCTTACATGTATCTATATCTTGAATAATGTAACTTTAATTAATATGTGTCATCTTTTTTGGGGGGGATTTCGGCGGGGGACATCAGCCTCACTGTTGGCTTGTTTAATCTAAAGTGAACATTTTACAATCGTCATTCTATGTGACATACTGTGTCAATATTCATATTTCAGTGTGTTGTTATTTCTATTTTACTGTCAATATTCCAAAATCACACTGGTCATTAAACGGTGAAATGAATCTAGATCAGCCGCTAAGCTGTTAAATAAATAAACAGGCTGTAAAAGTCTTCTTGTCTATAAAGGCTAATGATTTCTTCTTGAACTTTATTTATCCATGTTAAATATAGCTCCTTTAAAAATTTGTAAATGTTCCCAGCTTGTAAGTGGTATTCAAAAAAAAATTTAAAAGAGAAAAAAATCACAGTACATAAAGAATGTAGCTAATTCTTGAAATTGCTTTGTTTTCCCTTAAATTGTTCAGAAAATTTCTTAAGTTCACAGTCCATAGATATTTATTCAGTTGTATTTCTTTTTGCAATCTACAATGTAGATGGACTTCTGTATCTTTCATGCAGTTATGTACATTGTACGTAGTGAACTTTATGTGCCCTCACTGGATATCAGACATTTGTTGGGAAGTCATGTACACTACATTCACCTCATGTAGATTTTGACTCTCATTATTATCCTGCTCCGAACAAAAAGTGTGACAGACGGACGAACCCATTTTAATAGTCCCCTGCTTTCTTCGAAAGGCGGGGAACAAAAATTTAATTGGACCTGACAAACTTAGCATCCATTCAATCAGTTGAATTAAGAGACAATAATTAGATGGGGCCCTTTCTATTCTTTTTCCTCAAAACACACATTCGATTCGTCTCTCACAACAGAAAACTTCTATTATATTCCTGCTGGCCATAGAGAAAATATTAGACGAGCCAAACCTCATCTGATCAATTTCAAATTCATTTCTATCTATCCATATGTCTACAAGAATTCAACTAACATTTTATATTAGTTTGTTCTTTAATAAAATATGACGTTGCTGACAATACTCAGGTTGACATCGAACTTGAACAATGTATTGTCATATGAGTTGTCATATTTCAACTTCTAGTACAGATGATGGGGTTAAAAAAAACATTCAATGCCTCTTCAAAATTGTTTCCAGTCACCAGTAATCGCATACAGAGCAAGTTTTGATTTTTTGTCAAAGACAGTCTTCTAAAACCAAACAACATTGATCTAAGCGACTAAAATCTTCGTTTTTTTTGGCCTTGACATGTATTTATATACACACACTCAACATCAGGTGATTTGTTTTTACGTTTGAATTCTAAAAGTGCACTCTACAATCACAATTCTGCCAAACTTTACATGCCAGAAGAATTAAAATCACCAATTACTGATTGTCAAAATAAAATACAAAAGTCCACACAAATTCAGAAAAGATTGAGTACTGACAGCATGTTAACTGTCATAATGGAAAGAGGTACATGTACCGTACCTATTGTTTTTTGAAAGGGTAAGCATATCCTGCCACATGTGCTATACCCACATATCATTTATTCTCATATTATATAAATTTTTGTAACATAGTTTTAAAAAAAGCATATGGAACACTTAAATAACAGTAACACCGTTCATGTTGATTGGATTTAAACAATTTTCATCACCTGAAATTTGTTTTCATCATCTACATGTACATCTCGAGTTGGTATTTGAATCGGTTCTTGTAAAATAAAAGTGGACTGTTCCCAAAAACCCTATATTTTTACTAGAAATGTCCCTAAATATGTTATTTTAACGTAAAATTCAAAAGAAAATGAACTACTAATAGTATGTCATGCAAGTTGTGTCGCTTGTGAAGGGTGCCATCTTGGAAAGTAAACCCTCAATCCTACAGGCGCGTAAGTTGGAAGATTTGCATAATTGATTTGGTAAATCAATGTGGAAATATGACGGTCATATGTAACCAATTAGGCTAATTTTTGCCATAAACATGATTGAATGGGATTTGCAAATCGTAAAAATGCTAAGGTAATTCAGGTTTACATTGTTAAAAGGTTGTAAATAATCTGTAACACCCGTTAATTGGCTTCCAAAAACAACACAGAATTCTTCAAAAGAAAATAACAAGTAAAATGTCAACTGAAGAACTAATTTTGGTCATGGTCTGCAAATGTCCTATCTAGCGAATACACTTCAAGTTTCCCCATTAATCAATAGTGTGAATCCAAATAACACCCTTTAATATAAAACAAACAATTACCACTCAAAGATCTTCCAGATAATCATTGTTCTTGATACATTGATACAATATATGTGACAATGATGTAACTACTTCACACAGAGAGAGAAATGGGGTTTAAGGTCCAATCGACACAAATTAGGTCATTTTGGGACTAACATATGGTTTAATTTTATTAAACTAGTTTATTTTCAGCAGTGGGAGGAAACTGGAGGACCCAGAGAAAACCAACGAGGTTGGACAGGCGACCCTACTCCTTGCCATGTACAACAGGGTATTCGAAACCACGCCAGTTGACTCAGTGACAAGCTTTATGATACAGCGCGCGCACGCTCACCATTCAGCCCATCAAACTCCCCGTATCGATTTCATACACTAATGCTAAAATTAAAATTACTGAAACAGGCATTTAAAAAAGGGAGTTGCATTCATTCCTTTGTTCATTTATTACATGTACTATTTGGACCAAATCAAGATGGTTTCCCTGTTCACCTAGCATACAGGTTAAAAATAGGCTTGGGAAGTGAATAAATAAAGGCATTGTTTAGTTTCAGGGGCATGTCAATTATCAACAAAATGAATAAACAATAGGCTTAGTACAGTATTGGTAACATGTTTATCTGTAAAGAATCTTGAAGAAATTCATATATTGTTCATCTATTGTTTACTATAAAGAATGGCAGTGTAAACTACAGCCAAAAGAAATACATTTATCAACAACATTCCATTAATATAATTCCTTGCCAGACAATATTACCCCTCTCTATTTTCAAATTTTCAGTCCATTTTAAACACGAGAAGTGCCAGTTTTATTAAAACTATGTGTAAATGTAGCTATATATTGCATTCTTAGGTAGATATGAACAGTGCAGCAATTCTGATATGCAACAAGAATTACCCTCAGGATTTGCAAGCCTGGCACTCATATAAAACAGCCTCTGTATCTATAGGAATATAGTTTAATGTCTTGTAAACACAATACTTTGGTCATTTTTAGACTAACATATTATGCTTATTCTTTTTCCTATGATCTCGTGAGAAATGCTAAGGAGGAAAATGTTGTCTGCCTATTTTGCATTAAATTCCAATTGTTAAGGACTCACTTATAATATGTACAATGTACCTCAATGTATGTGAAAGTATGAATTTTACAAACCATCCTAGACGCAACACAATTTAATGCAATTTCTGTAGTCAGATAAGAATTACATTCATGCTTTTTCCAGCCCATTTCCCACAGAGATAGATGTACATGTATGTACATGTACTTAAAGATGGGTTGCCAGAAAAGTATTTATCCGGTGGTTATTTCCAATAAAAGTATGGAAATTTTAGTATATGGAAAGTAGAGATATCTAATCTTACTAGAAAAATACTGGAGTCCCTGAAAAACACTCATGGAGCATATACAGGTCCATATTCCTGAAGCAACGGCCCGAGAAATCCCTCTCTGGCCATTGCTGGATTCGCTTCGGATTCTTGACATTTAAGTAAATGTGTCTATTCTTCTCGTTCAATCAAATCTACTACTTACGTACAGTAACATGACATTCCGTCGTTTAATCTTGGGTCTTCCTTAATATTTTGGACAAAGATTTAAGTTATTAAAAACGTTAAAAGTCCGTTCGTTACCATACCGTAGTGTTTACTTTACGTCAATACCGATAGCCTCGTTTGTCACGCAATTAGTTTTGCTGCAATATCCTGCTATGCGCTGGTTAATATAGCATAAAAAAACCATGCAGCCATGACGTAACGTTACGTAAACACAGTTGTCCTAATTAAACGTCTTGTTTTAAAGGTAATACCTTTGTAACGAATTCAGTGATTGGTCAGTAATAGGACCACTGGCCAGTCATAATTAGTGACAATAATACCCACTCAGTCCAGCAGGGAGTAGTCAGATTAGCTCTAATCAAACGGAACACTGCGAGGAGGATGATACAGGTCCAAAATGTAAGGGTTCCCCTAATCAACAGCCTGATGATTAGCAATTTCTGCATGCATGATGTCAAAGGTCAAACTTATATAACTACAGTTCTTGCGGGAAGAATGTTAGATCTTTGTGATTATTCAATGTTATATGTAGAGACAGTCGGTGCTAAATTATCAACTGATACTTTACACTTTCAAATGTTAAGAAGAATAGTTTCTGCTTCTCCAGAATAAATATCATGCATTATCACAGACAGTTAGTATATCATTCAAACAATATGGTGGACCGAGTTCAAACTGTAAACTTTTCATTGGAAGAAAAAAAAGGTAAATGAGATGTACTACATACCTTATCCGCCATATCTGTTCCTGTATCAGAATATCACTTCACTTTATGTGACCTGTTTTATTTGCATCCAGCTAGGTACGTGTAGCCAAACATGCTAGCAGGAAGAGCGATTGACGTTATAGGGACAAGACAAATTTACCAACTTACAAAACCTAGCTAACTCATATTACTAATCAATGACAAAATCAAACAAACTAGAGCCTTGTGTAATACTCCATACAAATTACAATGTGTATTCACCTCTACTCTAAGCTACAAAAACATAAACATCTTTTTTTCTTGTTTGCTTTAAATACATGTAATATACCCGGTAGGCTTATACACTGTGTATTAGTAAAAGATCAAAAATTTGTGCAAATATCTTTAAACATACATTATGGAATAGCTTAATCTGCCTGTTACAGGTCTTACTTTAGTCCTGAAATGTTATCTTAATCATTAATTAGACATTGATCAACTTATCAAGACTATAATCAACTCTTGATGACATCAGTAGCCTGTGATGTTTACTGGATTTGAATCCGATCTGCTACTCAACACCCATTAATATATGATTAAATCCAAAAATGGATAATCAAGACTATGTTTTTTATTATACTGACTATAGTAATGGTGATCGAGGCTAGGCTATTATTATAGTGACAACTGTCAGCTCTTTATCTAATCTCCCATAATTCCCCTTTGATCAAAAAATAGTTTTGAAATCTGATTCTGGAATAACCAAACGATTAAGAATATCCTGTTGAAAAATTTGACATCTAAAGTAACTTTGAATTTTTTTTAAAATAAAACAAATTCGTATTAAATTAGATAACTTTTACTATTAAACATACATTATGCAAGAGCTAAATCAGCCTATTACAAGTCTTTTTTAAGGCCTGAAATGTTATATAAACTATTGGGGACACCTCACTTTCTCCATATCTATTGTTTTTAAGGAATGCCAGTCAAGTTGTCCACAAGCAAAGTTGTCCACACAAAAAACCTGGTGAAGTCGTCCACACTCTTTGGTGGAGTCGCAACACAGCATTGGTTGACTAGTCTGTACAACTTAGTTTAATTTCGTGACGTAGAAATATGTTGGTTAAGTCGTCCACATGACATTATGTAATGTCATTGAAGTAAACAGTATTCTTAGTCACTATATAAATAACAAAGTTCAACAAAATAAATCACTTTATTTAGTAAATATTCAATAACAATTACACATCCACTAAACGAATCAACCCCATAGTCACGGTACACTTTTCTTTCCCAGTTCATATAATTCCCATTTTAAAAAAAAAATATTTATCATGAATATTGTCCAACTTCTTTCAATATGCTTTTTATGCAGGTTGGTTTCACTAACAGAATTGCCCTGTAATATAAGAGATGCTGCTTAACGCTCATTGATAATGATGATCAAAAAATGAATAATCAAGACTATTATGCTGTTTATCTTACTGACATTAGTCATGATGATCGAGTCTAGACGTAAATTTCAACCTCTTAATTCTCAGTTCATAGTGGATCAATTTGACAGAAATTTTCAGCAAATAATACCTTTACATTATCTAGCTTTTAACTATTATAGTGAGAACTGACAACTCTTTAACAACTCTTTATCTTATCTCCCATAATGTATCTTTAAAAATGCCAAATAAAATTTTAATCCACTAATACATGAACTTCTTAAAAATATAAAAAGTGGTATGAGGCATTACACATACACAAAAAGAGCTCAGCAAGCATAACCTGCCACATTTAGCACAACACCAGCAACTACCGGAAGCTTAGTAGGAAATTGTTACAGCCGAAATTGAAATTTCGTTCAGCAATCACCTGCCAATAGTTACAACATTCTATATTGTAATTTGGTGGACAAACTTTGACTAATGGTTACAGATATCAACGTAATTTTAAAATACCTTTATTCTATAGAAAGTTGTTTTTAGATTTTATGAAATATTCTTAATATTATGAGGCATGTTTAGCTTTCAAATAAATAAAGACACTACATGTAAGGGGTATTTTTTAGATGAAGAAATTAAATGAATTAAATATACAGTGGACCCAGTCAATTACAACATCGTACAGGATCGATACACAGCTTGATTACACAGCATGTCGGAATACTCATTTGTCTCAATACCGGAAGTATTAGGCTATACGGAAGTATTATTAAAACGCTTTTTGTACATTCTGTACGATCACACATGAACACAATATCATAATGAAAATGATTCTTCATCATCATATAATATCAAGGTTATCAACAAAGGCCTACCGGGTACACATGTTTCATGCTCAGTGATAATTGATTGGAGATTGCTTGTCAGTTAACACCCACTGATGAAAGGTCGGATTATCCAATGTTAATTGAACAGACTACTCAAACCAGCTCAGGGCAAGAACTTTATAGTTGTTAGTGAGAGGGATATTCGATCTCCCGTCCGATCAGGCAGGTTTCCCACCAAGTTCTTCGGTTTCTTCCTGCAGTAATGATCGAAATCATTCGCACGATCTGTGCCAAGGGCCAAATCGAAAACAGGCCTCAGGCCTAATTTGCTACCCTGTTAAAATGACGAGATTAAACCTTTTTTGGTTAAGTAATAAGGAAATAAAACAGGATATAAAAAGGATGACGGATTTCACAGAATGTATTCAGCTGTCAGAGGTGACAGAGTCCACTGTACCGTATATAGAAAATATTGTGTTTCCTATATTGAATTTTTAAGGGACTATCCATAAGTGTTATTCAACAAGCCAACAGTGATGCTGATGTCCCCGCCGAAATCCAAAAATAAATAGATATATTATTAATCCCACATTTATTTTTTTCAAAAGCATTGAGCAATCAAACTATACACTAAGTTTCATCACTCTCTATTGAATAGAATCAAGATTTTCTGGTTCTAAAGCATCGACTAATGAAATTGATTAACTCTGCTTAGCTCTAGCTCGAAATGTTAACCATTGAACTCAGTCAAGACATTCACCTAACAAATATCTTTATCAAGTATTAACATTCTACCTCAATTAAATTAAAAGCAGAGTTGTAATCTTCCAACGTCTTGACCAATCAAATCGATTATCGCTCCTTAGCCTAAGCAGAAAATTCGCACCATAGAACTTAGTCAAGGTAATGATATAGTGAATCTATATTCGAAGTTTCATCCCTTAGGAGATAAACACTGACTGTTTAAAATTTAGAGGACTGTTATTATCATTTGATACCGCTTAAATCATTAGTAGAGGCTGAGATCGCGCAGTGATCGAGTGCCTCTAATGAAAAATTTAAGCAAGATCCTAGTTTCAAGAAAATATTCATTCGCAGTGAGGCGCCAAAGAAATTTAGAGGACTGATATACTCATTCGACACCACTTTTCGACCAATCAGAATCCACAAAATTTCCATTTTGGGCTACAATTCATTATAAGCAAAATTATCGGTCCCAGGCATCAACCAATCAGATTGCTTACTGTAAGCAGACAATGTTCATCATCGAACTCCACCAAGGCATTCACCTAATAAATGTCTACACCAAGTTTGAAAATTCTATTGTGTTCCAAAGTCTCAACCAATCAAATTGCTTATTGCTCTGTTTACCCGGAGAAGAAAATGCTCATTATCGAACTTAATCAAGGTATTGATGTAATGAAACTAACACCAAAATTCATCACTCTCACTTAAATAGAACTAAAGTTATCGTGTCCCAAAGCATCAACCAATCAAATTGGTTTTCTCTGTTTACCCTAAGCAGAAAATCATCATCATCAAAACTCCATCAAGGTATTGACCTAATAAACACCTACACCAAATTTGAACATTGTAGCTCAAGTAGAAAGAGAATTATTGTGTCTCAAAAAGTGTGACAGACGGACAGACCCATTTTAAACACAGAGACAATAAAGTATGAATTGCTGCACAAATAATTATCTAGACAAAAATAATATTGTTAAAGCCTTTGAATATTAAAAGGAATAAGAGCTTACTGGAAGTTCCTCTCTACTCTAGTGACCTAATTCTGGCTGGTTTATTTCGAAATGGATTAAAAGTTCTGAAACAAACCCTGAGGATTTTTTATTTCAAATCAGGAAAACAAAATATGTCTTGAATTTACACATTAAAGCTTTTTGGGTAGAGGCTAAAAGATGTTTACCCACTATTGTCAATACACATAGTACTGGAACTGTCCACAAGACAAGTGATCAGAAAGGATGTTATTTATAAAGATGTACACTACCTAAAGCCCTACATTTCTCCTATATCTTGTATGTATTTAAATTGGCATTTAAAAAAAAATGATGACATTTACAACTTTGCTGTGTTAAACTCTGCTTAAATAAGGAGGGATGAGCTGTGGCAAGGGGAATCCTTGGGTTTAAAAACACATTTTGGAGATTTCTCAAACACTTTACCTGACCATATCTGCATGACAAGATTTTATGTAATCTTGTTAAGACAAAAATTGCACATCCTGCGGCTTTGGCAAAATTCTATCTGGCATTTGCACAATATACATGTGTGTAAAATCCAGACATCAATAAAACATTCAATCTGGATTGTGTATTTTGTTTTGCCTCTTTAAATGGGCCATGCAAATGTTAACAGCATTAATATTATCTATAGTTCTAAGAAAAGATAACAGAGGAAAACAAGGGAATACAGCCAAAGCATGGCAATGTCTCGATTGGATGTTGACCAAATTATATATTTCTGCAAAGGGAGGATAAAACTGGTAATGAAGATAGCAGAATCCTTATCAATATCACTAAGGTTTTTCCTCTAATGGCAAAATGCTTCACAACAAATTTAAAAAGAATCTGTTACAAACTAAAGCCTTTTTTGGAACAGAATATCAAAGAATGCTAAAAAAAATCGACAGGGTTTGACCTCTCATGACTCGAATTATTAACATCAAATACATTAAAGATGTAGCCTCTGCCTCTATCGCAAGATCTTTAGGTTATAAATGTGCATTTTAAGTTTCATGAAAATCGGATCAAAATTTTGACCTCTAGAGGGTCCTCAACCAAATGTGTATACTATTTGCATACAGGGGGGAGGGGGCAATATTTGTTTGGCAGTTTTCGTCTTATTTTCAAGATCTTTAAACTCAACCAACGGTTATAAATCTGAACGTTTTTTTTTATACCAGAAAATAATTGTGACCTCTATAGGGACAACATGCTAAAACACAATTTTTGTTTTTGTACAATCAGGGGCCATAATTCAGGAAGTTACGATGCGATATGTGCAAATATAAAAAGCAACCAAGATCTTTGAGTTATAAACATGCATTTCAAGTTAAATCAAAATCAGATTAAAATTGTGACCTCTAAAGCAGGTCAAATGTTTAGGTCCCAGTAGGAAATGGGTTTTAAAATTATAATATTCCGTTCCCTTTAATATAACCAGACTTTAACAAAATACTTCTTGATTTTTTATTATGAGGAATATCTTATTCTAATGTATGTAATTACCACAAAAATAACAACTAATAGGGAGGCTTCACCGTTCGGAAAATTAATTCACGTACTTCATGTCAGTAATATTCCTGAATAAATTACTGTCTTCGTTTTTTTTCGATGGATACGTAACTACCAAATGTGTTTATTCATTCGTCCATGATTGATAATGCAAAAACCATACTAGAAATTGCTTTAAAATAAAACTTTGTGCGACAATGCAATATAGCTTTCAAAAATAATAGTGACACTATTTTTTAATTCAAGGCCCTTCCCTGGTTTTGAGATGTTCTCTCCCTGCTCTTTTGAATATCGTCTTTGTGTAGTGTTGGCATGTAATACATTATCTTTGAATACTAATGATCACATGACCCTATGTTAATCTCCTTTAATACCCCCTGAAGAAGATGACCAGACAAAATTGTAATCAAACTTCACCTTACAGGTAAATCTTGTTTAATTTTTCAATTAAACTTAACAGTATATCCACTTGATACAACCAAATATCACAAACTTTTGGAATTACCTGAAGTTGTGCTTGTTGATGATACATGTAGTGACATGTACATGTTGAGATTCTGAATCCCATCATTAGATCAACTTTAAACCCTGACTAACATACATGTATCTAAAACATCTAAACTTTGCAAGCATTGTCATGAAAAAAAAAATCATGGGTAGATTTTGAAACTATTTGGCTGGCACTACCTTAAATAACAATGAAAAGAACACTCTTTGATAATTGAAACAAAGCCAGATTTGTTAAGTTTCCTACCTTACACATCTTTCACCCATTTGTGAAACTCAACTTTACCACCCAAAAACACCTTGCGTACATTCCTGAGTCTTGTTAAACTATTTGTTCATCAAGGTTTATTGTATACATATAAGCATGCTTACAATGTCTTGACACTGATACAAAGATGCTATTTCAAACAGAAAATGTTTGAAATAAACTGATTACGATTAAGTATAAAATACAAATCCTATAAGTTTACACATCAAACATCAATAGTCAGTAACTGCGATACTGGCCGGCCTTGCACTAAATACTTACACAACTACATGTACGGTGCTCAGTCATACCTGTATATTATTTCAATTCGGGGCCCTTTTATAAAATTCTATGCTACAGGCCCTAAACAGTTGCTTTATGTGACAGTCCAGTCAAAATTGAAGATTTTGTGATGAATTTTAAAATTTAAATGAGTGAATCTGTTGAATAGTCACTGAGAAAAAAACATTATATTGTACTATACTATTCCAAAAAAGTAGGGGATATTTGATTTTTAAGTGTTATTAAAGTCACCTAATGAAACTGACGAAGAATGAATGAATGAAATGGGGTTTAACGTCCTACTGTTATGCACTTAACCTGAGCTAATTAAAGACGGGCATACGCCATACAGTGTGCTATGAGGTAAATTTTGCCCGGGCAGCGGCGCTACGGCCTACTCTTAATTCTAACTGCTAAGGGATCTTTTACGTGCACTCCAATGTGTACACAGGGCCTCGGTTTTTCGTCCCATCCGAACGACTAGGCAGCTGTCCTTGTCAGGTCCTCCTTCTGCATCACTGACAAGGGGAAATCACGTCGGAAAATCGAGATGAACTTTCTCGGCCAATGTAGGGATCGAACACTCGACCTCCAGGCTAGCGACAAAATGAAATGAAGTTCACATTCATCGGTTTATTCCAAATGATTGTTAGACTAAGTAAGGCACAGGCTGACCATTATAAGGGTAAAATGATACCCGGGGTCAAACAGCAAAGTTACCACAGCATCACAACAAAGTCAGTAACAGGTAATTCTTCCTCTGTTTGCCAAACAAGCATTGATCCAACATGCCATACTCCTAATGAGACGTCTAAGGTCATTTTGGTCCAGATTGTCTCATTCCTGTTGCAACGCAGCAGCAAGTACTTGGACCTGTGTCATCTTGCGTTGTCATCCTGAAAGATGAAACGACGGTCATGACGTCGTGCGAACGGCACAACATGGACTGCCAAGATGTTGTCCCGGTAGTACTGGCCTGTAACACTCCCTGCGACAACATGTAAAGCTGTCTTCCAGCAACAGTGATGCCTCCCCACACCATAACAGAACCACCCCCAAATCGATCATGTCTAATGACGTTAACGTCTTGGAAGCGCTCGTTTCGACCACGCCACACCCTCCTACGTCTGTCTAAAAAATCAACAGTGAACCTTGACTCATCTGAAAACATCACATTGCTCCAGCGTCGATTATACCAGTGTTGATGATCCCTACACCAACGACGTCTTGCCTGAATGTGATGATCTCTCAAACAAGGGATCATGCGAGGACGTCGGGCGCAAAGGTGACCCCTATGCAGTCGATTCCGAATGGTCTGGCCACTCATTCTCACACCGGTGTCTGTTTGAAGACGAGCACTCATCTAATTTGCTGTGATGACACGATTTCTCAAGGCCAAGGTACAGATAAATCGATCCTGGGCTTGAGTTGTCACCTTTGGTCGACCTGAGCGTGGTCTGTCCTGTACAGATTGTGTATCATGGTATCTGGACCATAGCCTGCTTATGACAGACTGAGAAACATTCATCGTCCGCGCCACAACCGCCTGTGTTGTGCCGATCTGTAGCATGCCAAGGGCACGTAACCTTTCATTTTGGGTAAGCCGACGCATATCAAAATTTGTTTTCTGGTCATTAAAACAATTAAACTGATGTTTCCACCCTGGAATTCAATGCCACAATGACTGTTACATTCAAAGTCAGAGTCGTGCAAATTTTGGGTTGGACCCCCAAGCATCACCTGCATTCCATGCGGTAGCTATTTGTGCGTTTGGGCGTCACATGTAGTCATTTGCATATTTTAGTATTATGCCCCCAAAATCAAATATCCCCTACTTTTTTTAAATAGTATATGAATAGGTGCTAGATTATTAACCCTTAATAATAATAATAATAATCACGTCATTTTACAAGGGTAGCAAATTAGGCCTGAGACCTTTTTCAAATTTGGCCCTTGGCACAGATCGTGCGAATGATTTCGATCATTACTGCAGGAAGAAACCGAAGAACTCGGGGGAAACCTGCCTGATAGGACGGGAGACTGAATATCCCTCTCACTTACAACGATAAAGTTCATGCCCTGAGCTGGGATTGAACCCTCGTTGCATTGGTGAGAAGCTGCCTCTCTATCGCCACGGCTATCCGACTAGCTAAATAATTATTTTCCGGACGCTGATAGCTTTGGCTAGAATAACGAGCGGCCGGTTTTTAGGCCGCTACGACGGGTACCCACTCGTTACTAAGCAACTGCCCGGTAAAACATCGACCTGGTTTCGTCATGCTTCAACTTGCTCGCTTGACTGAAGTTGGTCTCGTGTTTACCAGACATGTAGTATTTTCTCAGCCAATCAGCGACTTTGTTTCATCAGGGTTTTGGCCTTTTCTATCAACGGAAGTCAATCTTTTGTTTACAGAAAATCATTGTTATTGGGCTCGCATTTACTTGAATGGCCAAACAAAAGATGTCTACTCATTAACATTATTAAATATTGAGTGTATACTTGTTTGTTTGTGAATTAAAATACATAAAACAAATATATTACAATTTTTTATATTTTTACCAGGGGGGGGGGGGGGGGGTAGTACGAGGTGGAGTACTGGTGATCAATCCAGAAATAGTGATACACAGACTATTTTATTCATTGATATTGATTGCATACTTGTTTGTAGACATTGTAGTACATGTAAATACAAAGCCATAAAATAAAAATATTACAAAAAACTTTTTTTTTTCATTTTTACGCAGGGGGCTAGTAAGTAGTATATAGACTTAATGACGTTCAGGGCGTCAGTGTCCAAAGGGTTAATAGAATGGTGAATTTGTCTGGCTAATTACATGTAGGTAAGTATTGATCAGGTTGAATTTTATACGTTATTAACCCACATGGGTAAACTGTTGATTTTTTTTTTTAGTAGCTGATCAAATTAAAAAATAAAATAAATTAAGCTTACAAAACAATTTTTCTTTTTTAAAAACAAATCATAAGATTGCAGGTTACATTTACTTTATGTAGAGAAAAACCAGTCAATCGATCAGAATGCACATTGATTATGTGTCCATAAAAGTGTGACAGGTATTTACTGTGTCGTTTTATTTGAAAAGATAGTAAGCTGGCACTGCCAGGCAGGATACGCCCACATTTTCGAGAGATGGATAGAGAACAAGCAAAACCGATAGTGATTTTTCCTACAATCAAAGGCTATAATTCATTAAATTACAATTTGATATGTGCAAGGAACCAAGATCTTTGGGTTATAACCATGCATTTCAAGTTTCATCAAAATTGAATCAAAATTGTGACCTATACTGGGTCCACAACCTTGTTATACCATTTTTTTAACAGTATTCGCGCATACACACGGCGGCCATTTTGTATGGCAATTTTGTTCCGAAATTCGAACTCAAACTTCCTTAGGGTGTAACGGTGATATAATCAAACGATTTTTTAAATCGGATAATAATTGTGACCTCCAGAGGGACCACAAGCTAAACAAAGACGATTTTGCGTATAATCAGGGGCAATAATCCAGGAAGTTACGATCTGATATGCGCAAATATCGAAAGGAACCAAGATCTTTTGGTTATAACCATGCATTTCAAGTTTCATCAAAATCGAATCAAAATTGTGACCTCTACAGGGTCCACAACCTTGATATACCATTTTTGAACAGTATTCGCATACGAATGGCGGCCATTTTGTATGGCAATTTTGTTCCAATTTTTCCGAAATTCGAACTCAAACTTCCTTAGGGTGTAACGGTGATATAATCAAACGATTTTTTAAATTGGATAATTATTGTAACCTCCAGCGGGACCACAAGCTAAACCAAGGCGATTTTGCGTATAATCAGGGGCCATAAATCAGGAAGATACAATCCGATATGCGCAAATATCGAAAGGAACCAAGATCTTTGGGTTATAACCATGCATTTCAAGTTTCATCAAAATCGAATTAAAATTGTGATCTCTACAGGGTCCAAAACCTTGATATACCATTTTTTAACAGTATATGCTTACGAAAGGCGGCCATTTTGTATGGTAATTTTGGTCCGATTTTTCCGAAATTTGAACTCAACCTTCCTAAGGGTGTAACGGTGATATAATCGAACGGTTTTTCAAATCGGATAATAATTGTGACTTCCAGATGTACCACGAGCTAAAATAGGTGATTTTTCGGACTATCAGGGGCCATAATTCAGAAAATTTCGTCCTGATAGGCGCAAATATCGAAAGGAACCAAGATCTTTGGGTGATAAACATGCATGTCAAGTTTCATCAAAATCGGTTCAAAATTGTGACCTCTATAGGGTCCACAAGCTAAAAACGTGATTTTTCGTACAATCAGGGGCCATAATCCATGAAGTTTTGATCCGATACATGCCAATATCGAAAGCAGCCGAGATCTTTTGGAGATAAACCTATATTTCAAGTTTCGTCGAAATCCGACAAGAATTGTGACCTGTAGAGAGTCCACAAACAATTGTGGACGGACGTCCGGACGGACATCCGGACGTCCCGACGGACGGACGGACGGACAGGGGCGACGACATAATACGTCCACATGAAAATGTGGGCGTATAAAAATGAGCAATTCAAGTTAAATTCAAAATTGGATAAGTTGAATCAGGACAGCAATCATTCATTACCGTGTAAATTCGAAGAAAAATTGTATTATCTCAAATATTTCTAAGACCTGTAAACTGGCATACTGTAATTTTTAGCAAAAAATCTGACGTTGTTGATCTATATGACCTACTAAATGCACATTTAGAATATAAAGGTATGTTTGAAGTTTAATCAAAATTGGATAAAAATTGTGGCCTCTATAGGGTCTATAGTCCATAACCTTTGAATTATATTCTTAAATACAATTTGCATACAAAGAGCGGCTATTTTGTTGATGCCGATTAATTCAGCTAACTTGTGTCCACTACTTGGGGGACCTGATGAAGTATCTCAAAATATAGGTTTTAGTGACAAATATTTTCCCTATGGATGTGTTTTTTAACCAATGGTTATGTATTTAAGAAATCCAGAATTGTTGCTACATGTACATTGTTTAAAGGAGAAAAGACGTCTTTCAGATCATAGCCCTTACATATAATTATTGTGGTGCTTGGGAATCATTTTTGTTCCTTGCTTTTTAGGCTTAAAAAGATTCAAGTGGAATAACACATGATATAAAAAGTTATTTCATAGTTATTTCATCATAATGGTTTTATGCAATTTTTTTTTCTCATTGTTTGTTTTTCTTTTGTACCATGGTAAATGTTTATACACTACTTGAAGTTAAACATGGGTCGAGGACACAAATTTAAACAAAACACCTTTGTGAAAACAATACACTTCTGCTTATTCTAACACTAAAAATTCAAATAGGTAAAAAATGCTTTTCAATTCACCTGAAAGCAAAAGAGATGTGTTTGCAACTATTAAAAACTGTAGCCTCAAAGGATTGTTTTCAATTTGATTTTCAACTCTCCTCAACCTTTCTTTGCTGAGTCATCCCCACTTTTCGAAACCTTGTTTATGAGAGGATGATACCCATTGATTTTCAGTGCCCCACACCACCCCACCCATAACATGATAGAAGTTACAGTTTTAACAGATTTGTTCATGATCTCATATTTGCACAGTTAAAGTACCAGTACATGTACATTGTATTTCAAGATATCTCTAATAGTAAGTGCAGGGGGACTGCGCCACATATGATTTACACAAAAGACAAATATAACGACAAGACATCATACTCAAAAACAACAAACAAACAAATAAACAAACAATTCAAAAAAGAGTGAATGGATCTGGGGGCACAGACTTCACTCAAAATTGAAAATGATCAGAAATACAACCCGAAGAAGAAAAAAACATTATGTGATGTCAGCATGAGTCATGGTCTGCCATATGCTACAAGAAATACGAATGCAAGCATACTGTAGTAAAAATTCCAACTATCGAGCACCACATCTGTCAAATGTATAAAAAAGTAGTCTAAAAACATTCAAGAAGTGTTGAAATATTCAATTGAATAGATGTATAGTGAATGTATTGAGGAAATATATTCCACCCGTCACAAGAAAACGCACAAACAAAACCAAATACAAAAGATAGTAAGGTGGCACTGCCAGGCAGGATACGCCCACATTTTCGATAGATGGATAGAGGACAAGCAATACCGAAAGCCATTTTTCCTACAATCAAAGGCCATAATTCATTAAATTACAATTTGATATGCGCAAATATCGAAAAGAATCAAGATCTTTAGGTTATAAACATGCATTTTAAGTTTCATCAAAATCGAATTAAAATTGTGACCTCTACAGGGCTCACAACACTATTCGCGTACAAACAGCAGCCATTTTGTCTGGCAATTATGGTCTGATTTTCTAGAAATTCAAACTTAACCTTCCGTAGGGTGTAATGGTGATAGAGTCAAATGTTTTTTTAAATTAGATATTAATCGTGACCTCCAGAGGGACCATAGGTGATTTTTCGGAACAATCAGGGGCCATAATTCAGGAAGTTACGATCCGATATGCGCAAATATCAAAAGGAACCAAGATCTTTGGGTTATAATCATGCATTTCAAGTTTCATCAAAATCGAATCAAAATTGTGACCTCTACAGGGTCCACAACCTTGATATACCATTTTTTCACAGTATTCGCGTACAAACGGCGGCCATTTTGTATGACAATTTTTGTCCGATTTTCCCGAAATTCGAACTCGACTTTCCTTAGGGTGTAACGGTGATTTAATTAAACGTTTTTTTTAAATCAGATAATAATTGTGACCTCCAGAGGGACCACAAGCTAAACAAAGGTGATTTTGCGTATAAACAGGGGCCATAATTCAGGAAGTTACGATTGGATATGCGCAAGTATCGAAAGGAATCAAGATCTCTGGGTTCTTACCATGCATTTCAAGTTTCATCAAAATCAAATTAAAATTGTGACTACTACAGGGTCCACAACCTTGATATACCATTTTTAACAGTATTCGCGTACAAACGGCGGCCATTTTGTGTTGCTATTTTAGTCCGATTTACCTGAAATTCGAACTCAACATTCCTTAGGGTGTAATGGTGATATAATGAGACGATTTTTTAAATCGGAAAATAATTGTGACCTCCAGAGGGACCACAAGCTAAACAAAGACGATTTTGCGTATAATCAGGGGCCATAATTCAGGAAGTTACAATTCGATATATTCACAAATATCGAAAGGAACCAAGATCCTTGGGTTATAACCATGCATTTCAAGTTGAATTAAAATTGTGACCTCTACAGGGTCCACAAACTTGATATACCATTTTTAAACAGTACCGACGTACAAACGGCGGCCATTTTGTATGGCAATTTTGGTCCGATTTTCCCAAAATTCGAATTCAACCTTCCTTAGGGTGTAACGGTGATATAATCGAACGGTTTTTCAAATCGGATAATAATTGTCACCTCCAGAGGGACCACAAGCTAAAATAGGTGATTTTTCGGACAAACAGGGGCCATAATTCAGGAAATTACGTTCCGATATGCGCAAATATTAAAAGGAACTAAGATCTTTGGGTTATAAACATGCAAGTCAAGTTTCATTAAAATCGGCCCAAAATTGTGACCTCTATAGGGTCCACAAGCTAAAAACTTGATTTTTCGTACAATCAGGGGCCATAATCCAGGAAGTTTCGAACCGATACATGCCAATATCGAAAGCAGCCGAGATCTTTTGGGGATAAAGCTATATTTTAAGTTTCGTCAAAATCGGACAAGAATTGTGACCTGTAGAGGGTCCACAAACAATTGTGGACGGACAGGGGCGACGACATAATACGTCCACATGAAAATGTGGGCGTATAAAAAGCAAACGACATGTAGACTGCCCCAGAAGGCAGCCGCCTGCTGACTGAATGTTGTGACGTAAATACATGTACGTTGTTCTGTTATCAATGACGTCAAAGTTAGAGGCTTCTAGAATATCGTAACAAGAAGGGCGATAATCAAGATGAAATAATGCTAAAAACTATAAGTTTAATCAACCAGGAATTTTTAAGTTATATAATTGCACAAAACATAATGCTTAATACCCCATAAAAGCAATGCAAAACAGGAATGCAGAAGAAATCGGACGATGTAAGTGTATTTATAAAGGCATAAAATAATAACAATAAGGGCGATAATCCAGACAGGATTACGTAACTATAGAAATATTTAACTTAAATTAAATTGGATCATTATCCAATATGTACTCGGCTATATACTTATAAGAAATGTTAACTTGGTATAATGTTGAAGAAACGGAAGTTACGAAATTTCTTTAAAGGGACTGTCCGGAATAGAACAGAGCCTCAAAAATAAAAGTCAGAGTCTGTATAAAATTTAAACACCAAAATATAGAAGAATGGTGTATATACCCTGACTCAAAATTGGCAGTGCATTTAAAAAACAAAGATTTTGTTCGGGAAAGAAATAGTTCTTTATTGTTACATATGGTCAAAAATCATAATGCTTGTGAATAGAAAACATTATATAGTGTGATATCCAGTGGCGGATTAAGCTCCGCCAAGGCCTGAGGCGGCAGTTGCTGGAGAGCCTATAAGAGCCTGTTTAAAATTGCGTGGGCATAATCAATTTCAGGTCAGGGCCTATGCTGGTTCCAGTTGGACCTAAACCACACCCCCTTACATTCATTGTGTTTTTAATCGTATCAGACAAATTTTAATCGTATCAGACAAATTTTTACAAAATCTTTGGGCCTGAGGCTGCAGCCTCATCAGTCTCAATGATAATCTGCTACTGGTGGTATCTGGTATGTTACTTTAAATTGACTTATTCTTTAAATTAAATGAGCATAAAAAAGTTAAAAGGCAAATTCTGTCTGTCCAAGTTAGGGTCAAATGTGTGTGCCTTATTGTAAGGTCTGCTTGAATTGACACTGATTAGTAAAAGATCTTCTGTAATCAAATCGAAGTGGAGTGGTTTTGATTCCCAGTTAGTCTATCCAGTCACTGATTGCAAATTGCTTGCTTGCGTGAGGTACATGTAGGTCATCATGTACATTAAACACCACCTTCTAGATATTTCCTACATTTGTATTCTGATCCAGGACGTGTATTAGTTGGTTCATTGATTCCTGAGTGAACATATTTATAGGGAAAGACATAAAAATAACCATAAGTTTACAGAGACAGGTATTATCTAAGATTTGTAACGCAAAAAAACAATGTAAAGCCCGCGCATGCATTTCCAAATGAGGTCTATCTCTAAAATTAGGAACAACCTGAATCCTGGTGCTCTCAAAACTGTTTTCAACACCTTGGTCATTTCACACTTAGACTATGCCAATTCACTTTTATCTCAAGAACCAGAAGCAGCTCTTTATAGACTTCAAATCGCTCGAAACAGAGAGTGTACCCAACTATCTTGCAGTTTAAATTTAAACTGAAGACTTTCCTGTTTAGTGACTTCTATAAATAGAATCACGCATGTACCATTATGTAAATATGACTACACAGTGCTTAGAAATAACTATTGTTATAATGTAGCGCTTTAAAAATGAAATTATTATAATAATAATAATAACCAAAATTTTCAAAGTCAATTTTTAAGCACACCAAACAAACATTTTTAGAACCTTCTGTAACACCTAAAATAAACATATAAGTTAATGATAGAAGTCCAGGCTTATATTTTAATTTACACAATCGTATACTTTAGAAAAATAACAAATACCAACCTGCCTCCAAAGCAACAGCGATCAAACTACATGTACTATAATCTGGATTCATTGATTTACAGCTAGACCGCAACTGCTGCAGTGTCTTTTTAATCAAATACTTTTGTTTAGAAGAATATCGAGCAATTTTGTGTTTTCTTTGATTACAAAAAAAACAATTTCTATTAAGTTGTAACCAGAATTTGTATACTGTATAGTATTGTAAATTGTAAACAAGAAAACTGATTCATTTAAGCAGAAATTGAACACTGGCCAAACAGTTCAGTCATTTTTTTGTCAATAAATGATAAATGTCATTGTTGATTTCTATCATACTTCAACACTCAGAACTATGTTAGAGATTTACAAAGGAACGAGAGTTTCAAATGAATGCTGAATGGATTTTGTTACAGCGCTGCTGATAAACCACTATAAATAAATGTCTGACTCCCAATTTCTACACCTGCTTGTAGAAGCAACCAAAAAAACATACAGTATCGCGTCAGTCTATTGTCTTACTCAGTAGCAAGTTTAGCTACCACAGAGCCAGTTAGACTAGTGAAGGGTTAATAAACACAAACAAACACAATAAACAAACTATTTGTTTAGCAAAGTTCAGCAACTGGAAAGGGAGACAAGAAGTCTAGAACTAGAAAGAAGAAGTAGCCTACTCAAGTAGAAGAGCAGCAGAGACTTAGATAGATAGAGGTTGATGGCTTGAGTTGTTTTGTTTCCAACCAACTTGTGCCAGACGAAATATGTCCATTTTAAGTTCAGTCATGGTGTCATTGTTCCTAAATACTCTTACAGGCTATAAACAAAATATCAGTATGCGTTTATTAAATACCTTCCATCATATTCATTGGCATCATCTTCTCTTTCTACTTTCTACTTCTCTTCCATTCTCATTGACCAAATTTATGTTTACTTGTAGTTTCGTACTTTTATTTTCAAATGTACTAAAATAGAAAAAAAACAGCGGATTATCTCACAGAATAACTATTCCACCACTTTGCAAATACTTTATATTGAACGTGAATTATAAATTCAGAGATTTGATAAACTTATAAAGTGAATATTTCAATATTTCGAAAGTCTTATTATACTACGAAACTAAACTGAAACATATCCTCAAAATGGCTTCAGATCCATCTGGTTCGTTGACGTTACAAGATTTTTTGTTTGAACATTTATAAACAGGGCTGGCGATAAATTAAATAGAAATAAATAGTAATTTGCCTTAATTGAATAAATATACATTACCATTTGTGTTGCTATAAACCGGTTTGGGTTGCCAGTCGATGTCTGACCTACTCTGTCAAGTAGGGCCTACGTACAACTACTCCAGGGTGTCTAGAGGTTTCGTCGATACGTAACCTCTAGGTGCCAGTAATAGTGCTACCATTGAGCACCGTCCGACTGAATTTTTTGCGCATCAAACTGAAAGGTTTCAGTCGATAAAGCATCGAGCTGAAAGGCGCCAGTCGATAAAATCTGAATGCATGTCCTACCTTATTGTATGATCCTCCTTGAGCAACAATGACACTTACTGACAAACAAACGTTGTTCAGTGAAACCGGTTTATCCAATATCACACTGTGACACACACACTACCATTTCATAAAGTTGCCATGTTGGGATAATTTGACCTCTTTTTGACGTCATATCCTCCCCATTAAAATTTGAGAACACTTGTTTTAGCGAAACGAAATGCATTATTGTAAAATATTTCTATGGATTAGGTATGAATTTTTTTTGGAGATAGGAGTTGCACATAAAGTAAAATAGTGTTTGAAGGGATCGAACTCCTGACCTCCAGGCTAGCGAGCCAGCACCTTAAGCGGTGGACACACTAGCCGAATGATTCGGCCGAATCAATCGGCGTCGAAATTCGCCTAGTGTGTCCACTGTCATTCGGCCGAATTTCTAATCGGCCGAATGATTCGCCCGAATCAAACATGTTTGATATATTCGGCCGAATATTTATTCGCCCGAATTATATTCGCCTGGTGTGTCCACTTCGCCGAAGCATTCGGCCGAATGTAGAATTCATTAGCCAATCAGCACTTCAATCGAGAAATCACGTGATTGTTTGTAGACATATAGACGCCGCCGTTTTTAATCATGTGACGTGAAAAGTGATGCAATCGACTGGTGATTCGGCCGAAACATTCGGCTGGTGTGTCCACCCATTCGGCCGAATAAAATTCGGCGCCGATTGATTCGCCCGAACGATTCGGCCGAATCATTCGGCTAGTGTGTCCACCGCTTTACCCACTTAGCCACGTGATCTCAAATCCGTGGAAGAGCCCCCATGAGCCTCAAAATTAGTTTTAAAAAAAAACCATCACTAAATCTTATTAGAATCGAAATAAAAACAATGACATCAACAACATGTCATGATTTTTGTTTATTGATCATATTGATGTCTTTTTAATCAATGACTTGCACATTAAAAGTATTGCCTTCAAATAAACTCTTGATTTCGTTTCGTGTTGAACCCTGTTGCTAATATGCATGTTGCCGGCCTTCACCTCTCGCCAATATAGGTGATTTCCGGTTTGATCGTTTCTTATTTGGTATCTCGGAGTATTTTTGTGAAATCTCTTAAAATAGACAAGAAAACAGATTTTGTGGAAAGTAGATGGATATGATATGTAAGTTTAATGTGTTAGTGTTACAGATAACTGAAAATTGGGAGTTTTGCCGTACGCTGAAAGAAGTAAACTAGTTATCAAATTCTGCGGCGAGCTTTTGACCGTTCGGATGTTAGATGTTACGTTGTCAGCATATCAAAAGAGTAACATCTAACTTGTTGGATTAACGTACAACTACAAGTACAACAACAGCAGTCAAGTCTGTCCTGTCTGTCTGTTGTTTCTTTTCTTTAAGTGCACAATGTCAAATTAAATTTACCTTAGTGGAGTAATATAGAGCACAAGATAACCATAAAAAAAACCTAAAACTACTAATATCTGAATAGGGGTTGCCTCGCTGAGCTCGGAATTTTCCCACTGCAACTAGTTACCAATACCATGCTAATGCTTATACTTATAGCAGAATGCTACCATATATAGCCATAGATAGGTCCGCAAAAATCTGCCTGCGGCGCCACCCCGATGACGTTATCAATATTTACCTGTCACTCTTGTGCACGCGGAAGTGCTTGAACGATCTGCTGGTCTGTTAACAAAATGCTCGTTAAAAGCAATATAATTGGTTTAGAATCCCCGTGGAGTTGAAATTGAGCCAATCAGAGGCCGTCTTTCATAGACCGCGCATTCTTTCTGTCATTGATATATTACTCTTGAATTATGAAGGTCGTCAAAAATTTCTTCGATTTCAAGGATAAAATACACCCCTTCCAAGTGAGGTAAATAAATTATTATTACTTGTAACCTAAAAAGTAACTTCTATCGAACATTTTGATGTATTGTAATCCATTCCCCCGAACGTAGAAAATATCGCCCCGAAACATGACATGGTGCCGTAATGTGTATGACGAAGCGGATGGCCGCCATCTTGACAAGCAGACGAAGCATCGGTTGTGTTCAAAAATCGTTAATCATCGGCAATATTGCACCATTTCCACTTTAATTAATGACATAGTAATAAAATAAAGATATAGTTCTCAAGATATTGACATTTTCCAGTGCTGAGTTTAGTTTTCATCGTTAGCCTTAAAGGACCTAAGTCCGTAACTCAAAATCCTCCAAAATCGTCGACATCGAAAACACGAATTATTGGTCAATTTAAATCAACATTGCTGATGTAAACTTACCGGGAAAAGATGAGCTTCTGATATCCGATATTTAAGAAAAAATATTTTTTTAACATTGGTACACGAATCGTGTACCATAATGCGCTTCAGCTCCAGTTGTATTGAGAGACTCGAGGGACGAGGCTAGACACAATGCAATAAGTCAGACGGAGTTAGTAGACTGGAATAACTAGACGCTCGACTTTTGTACATGATTGACGTTGCTGGCTTATTTCGCCAAACATAACTGATTTGAAATTGGAGTAAACACGGAAACCATTGAATGTAAATCAGTTTATATACATTCATATTACAGTATTATATGCGTTGCGAACCACTTTTATGAATTTCTAGGCTCCAAATGTTAGCGATTTAGCTCCTTTAATAGACACAGTTTTCTTAATTACAATGAAAAGACAAAAAACGCGATATTTAACGACTGAAAAAATGTAATATCTCAAATAGTACTCTTGCTATTGCAATAATTTAAAAAGCACTGGATTTGTCTCAATGAGATCTATCAAATGAGCCCATTCCCAGCTTCAAAGAAGCAAGTTGAAATTTTTATATAATCTGCCTATCTATGCCATAGATAGACCTACATAGAATACTACGGTAGGCTTACTCTATTTATAAACATTAAACCATCCTGACATGAAAGATTCAAACCGGTTACTGGCTGAATATTTGAGATGAACTTACAATAAGTGCAGGAGGACCGTACTACATGCAAAACAAACCCTACAAAGTACAATACAAGATAAATCTTCGGACAAGACAAAATACATAGACATTGCAAGAAATAAACAACGAATATCAAATCAAGTGCCCACATTATAGTGCACATATTCCAACGTAGAGGCTATTCAACCTTCTAGGATTTGGTGTAGAATTTAGAATACTGGTACTAGTAGTAGGCCTAAATTTTCTAACGTAGGGTTCCAGGTTAAGTTTTTGTTGGCATCATTGGAAAGAAAAAAATCTTTAAAATATATGAAGATTTATGTGCTCATAAATTATTTCACTAAATGAGTGTTATTTCTGGCTTCTGTTTTTGGGTAGATGAACTTTTGCTTGATTCAGCATATTGACCTTACATTTACATGCCAAATGCCATTTACAAGCCCAATGTCATGTAGGCTATATAAAAATATTCTGGTCCTCAGACAACCCTGTATTACTTAAAATGGCTACATAACCTGTTTGTATTTTTTTTCAAATATAAACAAACTAATTGATTACCCTTCTCTATAAAAGCATTGAATGAATCCAGAAATGTGATATATTTATCAAGTTCACATCACTGATAAATATTACTGCTGATCATTTATGATACTGGATAATCATACATTCCTATAAATGTAGTGCCATGAAATGTGATGTTGATTAGAAATTATAGAGTCCAGCCAGTAGTAATCCTTTGAAAAAAGTAAAAACACAAAAATAAAAAACAATCTCCTGTGTCAGATTTTTGCTACCGGTTGTGATTGTCTGAGAACCTTTTAGTGATTTGTTTGTTATCTAAACCAAAAGCAGTAAGACCTTTTACTAGTGTACAAATAAATGCATTTGATTTTTGCTATTAAAACAAGTTTTTCTTTTGACTGAAATATTTTCCTGGTAAATCGCAGGAATGTAATAATGTTATGACTATATTGCAAAAGAATGAAGGTAATGTTTCAGAGGAGTGGAGGGATTCGAAAGTCTCCCCAAAAGTAGACCATATTTGACTGACTATATCTGCCAAAAAAAGGCATGAGCGGCACCAAAAAATTATTCTGCATATAACTAATTATTTTCAGATAACCGTTACGGAGAGGAAATATTGTTGCGAACTTAAAGCTTGCATATGAATATGATACTCTGCTCAAGAAAAAACGTTAGTTAATGAATTTGTAATTCTTATTTTATTTCTATTTTAGTCTTTTTACTCAAATGTGGAGTTCAACAGTATGCTTGGGGAAAGATTGGAAGTGACAGTGAAGTTGCCAAATTGTCCCAAAATTCTAATCCAGATTTCAACCTGAAAGAAGATGCTCCTTATGCTGAGGTTAGTTTAAAGGAGTGAAACTTCTTTGATTTAGGTGAAAGTAAAGTATTGAGCCCAGTTTAACTGATGTAGACAGCTATTTACTGCTGCATCTTTTCATGTTATTATTTGGGAAATCATCATTTGAGATAGAACATATGATATTAAGTTGAACTTTTCTTTGGAGCCAATTTCTGGTTGATAAGTTCAACCTATTGATATTGATAAATATATGTATGGTCTTTCAATTATTGATTATATCACAGATTAATTTGATTAGCAGGTAGTTTGAGTATTTGGTTAAGATCCTTAGATATTTGGAATGCAAAGAGAAGGCAATTTCAATTAATCATTTTCTGTCTTTAAATTTAACAAAAAAAAGGACTTTCAAGTTTTCTTTAGATAGTAATATAAATTAATACAGTTCAGATATCAGCTAATGCTCACAGTTTTGTCTGGAGTAAAAAGAGATGACAGCATTAAACACAATCTAGCAAGTAATTAATGGGAAGTTGAGTTGATCAATGTATCTAATTTCGGAACCAATATAATGTTTAGGAAAATATATCCTTTAGTCTATATTTACCTTTTAGTAGACATAACTGTGCCTTCAATTTGTGGTGGTGCAGGATGGGGAGTCTGACAAGGACAGTTGACTAGTTGTTTGGATGGGATGGAAAACCAAAGTCCTGTTTATGCATTGGCATGCTTGTAAAAGATCCCTTTGAAGACGGAATTTGATATGAGAGTAGGCCATAATATGCCACTGCCTGGGCAAATTTCTCTCATAAGCCCTGTAGGACGTTAAACCCCCATTTCATTTCATTTCAATTGGTGTATCAACTGGAAATGAATTTAGTGTGATATATTTGAAGAATATCTTAAATTGATTTTATTTAAGTTGTGGATGGGGACACACCCAAACTGTCCATCTTATGTTGATATTCCCGGTAAAGAAGAAATAAAACTAGAAGACTGGATAAAAGATCACCTTGACAAATTGGGTTTTGAAGTCAACACATATTTTGATGGAAAGCTACCATTTCTATTCAAAGTCTTGTCTGTAAAGACAGCTTTATCTATCCAGGCTCATCCAAACAAGGTGAGTCAGTTTCTATCCTTCAAGGAACGAAGTTAACATTAGGACAAATATACTTGCATGAATATATTATGATAGTTGTGCCTTTTGCATATTTTACAATTATTAGTTACATTTTTATTCGCCCACATTTTCAAGTGGACTTATATTGCTGTCGCCCCTGTCCGGCCGTCCACAATTGTTTGTGAACACTCTACAGGTCACAATTGTTGTTCAATATCTTGAAATATAGGTGTATCACCATAAGATCGCGGTTCCTTTCGATATTAGCATGTAATAGACTGTAACTTAATGGAGTATGGCCCCTGATTGCACGAAAAATCACGTTTTTAGCTTGTGAACACTGTAGAGGTCACAATTTTGAACCGATATTGATGAAACTTGAAATGCATGTTTATAACCCAGAGATCTTGGTTCCTTTCTATATTTGCGCATATCAGATCATAACTTCCTGGATTTAGCCCCTGACCATGGCCTCGAAGGGGCCCAAATATTGTGTCAAGATATCTGCTCCAAATAGAAATAGATTCCGGTTGTCTCCATCTATATCTATATGTAAGTGTTTAATTGCTTATGGAGTGCTTGATATTGGTCTCTGGTATCCAGTCTATAAAGGTTTAAAGATAGAGTACCGGGTAATCATAATTTTATTTTGCAGGTACATGCCGAACAGCTACATGCCACCAGGCCTGATGTCTATAAAGATCCCAATCATAAGCCAGAAATGGCAATAGCTCTAACTCCTTTTCAAGGTCTCTGTGGTTTTAGAATGATTAAAGAAATAGCTGAATATGTTCAAGGTAATATTAAAATTACTTCTTGTTTATATAAAATATCCCAGCCTCTTAGATAAGTGTATAGCTTGGTGGAAATGGAAGTGATTAGTTTGTAAATAATCAAACTCTTCTTTTCATCAGACATATAAAGTGATGTGAAGCTACTAGATATGAAAATGATTTTCGTTCCAAAAGTTTATAAATTGTAAGTTGGTAACTGTATCTGAAAGCTATTTTTTGATCTTGGCTACCTAGAGGGAAAATGTTCCTGGATAAGTTCCTGGAGGTACACAGGTGCTATTTTGTGAACTGCCTGATATGTTAAACTTTTTTTGAAATATTCACTGTGTCTTAAATATTGGAAATCAGAAGTGCATCTTTTCACGGTAAGATAACATCAATGTTGATTTAAATTGACCCGCAATAAGTTGTGTTTGCAATGTCAAAGAATGTGGATGATATAGAGTTAAAATGTATAAGAATATGTATATGTATTAATTTATGATTAGTAATAATTATTCAGCTTATGAAAATTGAAATGTAGACTTTACGTGCTGTCCTGTCACAAGGTCCAAGATCTAAAATAATTATTGATTTTAAAACAAATTTTATTTTAAATTGAACATGAAAGCTACACACGTAAACATGAATTATAGAATAATTGATAATAAAACATACCACTTGTTTATTTACAGAAATTGAAGAGTTACGTATTATAGTTGGTCCTCATAATGCATGTAAATTGATAACTACCAGCAAGTCTCTGGATATGCCATTACAAAGAGAAGCTATCAAAGACTGTTTTATGGCTATGATGGAAAGAGATGCAGATGCAGTGCAAAAAGGACTTGAAAAACTAGTCAATAGGGTAAAAGTATTAGGTGAGGCAAGCCTAGATATGGTTTTTAGTTATGGATGATCACATTTATTCTCTACGAGTTCGATTATGCAAATGTCTCAAAATGGCTTTCATTTGGACTATTTTCATAAATGTTATGGTTATAACTGGAGGTATTTTTTTAACATTTGGAATGAAAATTTCAAATATATTATTGAAATTTTGGTTTCAAAATTGCAAATATTTAGAAGGTGACCTTTAATATTTTAGAACAAAAATAAAATTGTTTTTTTACAACTTGGGAGTTTGTCATAATACATTATATTCATACAGTGAAAACACAGGGAATGGATAACAAATTTAAATGGAAAATAAAATAAATCTAAAATGAAGCTGCATAAATTTGTTTCCAGTTTCTGACTGCCTAATACCAGAATTAAATTTACAAAATCAACATTATATTAATATTGCAATCTATCTATTATAGTGGAAGCTGGTCAGGATACAACAGCATACAATGGTCAGTTATTATTAAAACTACATGAAGAGTTCCCTGGTGATGTCGGTGGTTTTGCTATATATTTCCTCAATATTATAAATCTCAAACCAGGAGAAGCCATGTTTTTAGAAGCTAATTTGCCACATGCTTATCTGTTTGGAGGTTTGTTTCATCAATTGATTTATTTTTCATTTTCCAATTATTCAGATTAAAAAACAGATGTTTTTCAATTTGTTTTCAATTTCGTTAGTTTTGTATTTCTTAACTTATATTTTACCAGGCTAATATGTCTGCTTGTCAGACCCATTTTTGGGGACAAAATAACTCTCTTTCTGAGCTAGAATGTTCAAACTTGGTGTAGGTATTTGTTAGGTCAATACCTTTGGAAATCAAACTCACAGTTGGCTTGTTTTATAGTATCGGTACATTTATTTAAAAGGTTTTACCTAATTCTATGTGCTTTTTTTTAATTTATGAGAGAAGTAATTAAGACAAAGATTAAAATAAAATAAACCCCAGTTGGGACATTTTTGTGAAACAAACTGAATCAAACAAAATTTGAAGTTTAAATCAAATATCTCAGTTTTGGTTATTTAATAACTTCAAGATACTTTATAATATGTAATAATATCTATCTTATAATAATGTAAATATTTTACAGTTACACAGCTTGCTATAGAAAATCGAAATTCTTCTCTCAAAAATATAATTATTTGTTCAGTTCATTCGTGGTCTAAGGGGAGACAATTGAGGGTTAAAATAGTTACCTCCCTTAAACTATTCAGTGATTTTTTTACAATTAAGGGCGTTAGGCAGTCTAAAATGCACATTTTAAAGCTAGCACTGTAATAGGTAATCTGTCTACACATTTTAATAATTTATATTACATATTATTTTGTCAGATTGCATGGAGTGTATGGCATGCTCTGATAACGTAGTAAGAGCCGGTTTGACACCTAAACTAAGAGATGTACATACTCTATGTGAGATGTTAGATTATACTGGTAGAACAACAGCTAAAACACTATTTAATGGGGTAGTGAGCGTGGAGGACATAAAGGTTACTAGATTTAAACCCCCAGTACCAGATTTTTCTGTAATACGATATGAGGTAATTAAACCAATAGATCTTAAAGATATTGTTTTTTATTTTGCTTGACTGAATTTTTATACACCCACATGAAAATGTGGTCGTATATTGCTGTTGCCCCTGTCCAACCGACCGTCAGTCTTGTGAACGCTGTAGGGGCTAAAATTAATATCCGCTTGACTTTAAATTTGTACACAGTGTTAAAGGTCATGAGACGAAGAAGCCTATTGATTGTCAGCGATTTCCGTTAATTACTGCCAGAGTTATGGCCCTTGATCACTTCAAAAATCTTGTGGATGCTCTAGAGGCCAAAGTTAATATCTGATTGAATTTAAATTTATACATAGTGTTTAAGGTCATGAGATTTCAGCGATTCCTGATGATTACTGCCCGAGTTAAGGCCCTTCACTACGTCAAAAATTCTTGTGGACGCTCTAGAATCTAAAGTTAATATTCAATTGACTTTAGATTGATACACAGAGTGTAACTCTTTAGCAAGTAAAACAACATATATGTCGTCACCGACAATGCTTAGCAACATATATGTCGCCAACATAATACCTTATTTTTGATCAATTGTGCTGGTTGCGTACTAAAAGATAATCCCTCCAAATAAAGTTACTATTTTTAGCTCAAAGCCTTGTTTTAATAAATATACAGTCGTTTACAACAATGACAATGAATAAATAATTAATTGTTCAGGGGAAATAAGTCGATTTTAAAGTTAATATTCGGTGTTTAAGGTCATAAGACGAAGGACCCTACTCATTTTCAACGATTTCCAATAATTAGTGACAGAGGTATGGCCCTTGATCACTTGAAATATCTTGTGAACAAAGACCATGAAACAAACAATCGAAACACATCATTTCTGATAATAAATTAATGGGCTTCATACTCGTAATAAGATTTTCATGAGTTCTAAACGGTCTCCTTACTGACAAAAGAAAAATTATGCGCGACAACCCTTGTTGACTTCACAGACAACGAAGCTGATGTGGGTGTATGTTTCATTGCCTGCCAAAGCCCTCTTTATATTAATTTTTGTTCCCCCGCCTTTTGAAGAAAGCAGGGGACTATTAAAGTCTGTCAAAGTCAAACCTTTTGGGACTCAATAACTCTCCTTCTAATTGAGTTGGAATGTTCAAACTTGGTGTAGATTTTTATTAGGTCATTACTTTGATGGGGTTCGAAGATAAGCATTTTCTGCTTACGGTAAGCAGAGATAAGCAATTTGAATTGTTGATGCTTTGGGACACAATAACTTTAGTTCTAATTTAGTGAGAGTGATGCAGCTAGGTGTATTGTTCCATTACATCAATACCTTGACTAAGTTTGATAATGCGCATGCTCTGCTCAGGGTAAGCAGAGTGATAAGCAATTTGATTGTCCGACTCTTTGGAACACAATTACTGTCCTTATAACTTGTTTAAACTTTGTGTAGGTCAATGCTTTGATGGAGTTTGAAGATGAGCATTTTCTGCTTAGGGTAAGCAGAGATGAGTAATTTGATAAGTTGATGCTTTAGGACACGATAACTTTAGTTCTAATTAAGTGAGAGAGATAAAACTTGGTGTATAGTTCCCTTACATCAATACCTTGATTAAGTTCGATAATGAGCGATAAACAATTTGATTGGTTGACAATTTGGAATACAAAATCTCTCATTCTAATTGAGTTAGAATGTTCACACTTGGCGTAGGTGTCAATTAGGTGAATGCCTTGATGGAAATCGAAGATGAGAATTTTCTGCTTAGGGTAGGCAGGGATAAGTTTGATTGCTCGACACTTTTGCGATTAATTATTATGTCATCTGTTTATATGGGGATTTTGACGTGGGACATCAGCCTCACTGTTGGCTTGTTAATATTTAGTCCTTAAATTTGGCAAACAAACCCAACGCCTAGCCTTCTTTGCCTCTTGTCATTTTAAAATTGTTATTTACGGTGGCTGATTTAGGACACGAAAAACAAAATATCTCAAGCGCTTCAGATACTACATGTAAGTGTAGCGCTAGAGATACTTAGTCTAGCTCTTGAGATAGTTAAGTCGAACGCATGAGAAAATATAACTGAACTCGTCTCAACAGATGTTTTAAACTGTAAAATTTTGTGCATTATTTAACGATAAACTAGCAGAATAAAGGTATTCATTTGTTCGTTTTTACAACCCATCCAAAGCTGTAGCAACAGAGCACATACCCCACTCTCCTCAACACACACACACATACACACTCCATCCATGCTCATAACAGATAAGGGGGTTGGATGGTTGAATGGTTAGCACGTGCGCTGGTCTGTCATTGAGTGAACTGGTGTGGTTTCGATTATGAGTAAAATCATGATCTATTATTTCCCTTTTTATACTTTTGTTGTAAATCTTTAGAATTTCTGAATATGGAAGTTTGATACTTTCTGATTAATGTACACTATGGAAACCACAGCACACCCACTTTTTTTCAATTTAAAAGATCACAATATTCTGGATTAAATTTCCATTAACAAATCACTAAATATAATAATACTTTATTTCAATATTGCTTCATTGTGGGAAAGGATGTTAGATAAAGCAAAAATTGAACAAAGTAAAGATAAAATTGACCAATGAGACCATATACAATAACATAAGAAGTTGATTTCATTCACAGATCAATAACCTATTATCACTGTAATTCATCTTACTTTCTTAAATAAATAAAATGTTATTTTGTTTTACTTTTTAGATACCAGAGACCATAAAAGAGAAGAAATTAGCACCAGTAGATAGCGCTAGTATCTGTATTGTAATACAAGGACAGGGTATTTTAACTAATCATAGTATAACTCAACCTATATCTCTTAAACGAGGTTCAGTTTTCTTTATTGGTGCTATGGAAGAGGTGGAGTTACAAGTTAGCTCTAGTTTTCTATTATTCAGATCTCTGGCTGGATTATGATAGGGTGATGGGGGGGTAAAAAGTTGGAATGAATCTGCTTTTGAGGGAATGTTTATTTTAATTATAAAATTAAAAAAAAAAATAGTAGGCCTATATGTCAAAGTGGGTAATTTATACATAAATGTGCATTAATCATTTTAACACTACCAACCAAAATATACCACAAACCTTTTTCTTATGTAATTCAATGATTCCAATTGAGGTCGGAGGCTCCCCTATGCTTTACACAGAAGTTTTTGTCATGTATTATGAGGGCTGGCTAATAAGTTCCAAACCTAAAAAGGATAGATCAGTTGGGTTGAAACAGACTTTTGCCACCAACAAGTACAATCTTGAAATGAATCATAGACTGCCTATTACTATTTTCTTCGTACCAGACCACCTTGTGAACCTACCCATTGAAATCATCAGAAATGGAAAAACTGGCTATAGGACTAACCCCAACACAGATACATGCCGACATGGTCCCTTCTTTTTGAAAGTAGGGGAATTGGATGGTGGTATGGTTAGCATGTGCACGCTGTATTATAAAGCCCGTCATGGAGTCAACTTGCATGGTTTTGAATCCTCCCACTGCTTAAGACCCCTATGTGCAAAATTGTAAAATTAAACCATATGTCAGTCCCGAAACACCTAGTTTGTGTTGAGTGGACTGTAAACCCCATTTCTCTCCCTCTCTCTTTTCACAGTAAAAAATTTAAGCGTGCCAGAGAGAGCCTTGACCAGGAGACCTGCGTACCGAAAGCCAACATTTCAAGAAAACATTACCCGGGTGCATGACATTATCACCAAGTTAGGAATGACAAGTTTTTGCATCGTGGGTGCCAATACTCAGGAACGTGTCAGATATCTGACTTTCTGTGACAATCTGCACCGTTTTTGAAGCAGATACTGATAATTTTTGGCCAGATTTGTATCCATGGATGAGACCTATTTTCATAAATGGAAATTTACGGTGGGCATTGTCCAAGTATTGATGACACTATAAATGCATTTTTAGGGGTTGCTCAAGAAAATTTCTTCCTGACCAAAATCCCAGCCTTGCAACATTGTTGGAAAAAGTGTGTACACCTTGAAAGGGAGTAGGTGTAGAAAAATAAATGGAAACTAGCAACTTTGTACAGGTCTTTCGCAGATAGGCTTAGATCTTTTCAGCCAACCCTTGAAAAGTTTTTCAATTGAATTGTAGGCATGGCAAAATACTAAATCTAAAATGTACACATAAAAGGCCTGATTTTCTAAGCAATCTGATTAAATACATCTTATTTCGATTCAATTTTTCACTTCAAGACTTTGTTCTACTTGTCTAAAAAAAAAAAAAAACGGAAAGAAATATAGATCTGTATTTCAATCAGATTGAAAAAGAAGCAAATGTATTGGGAATAAAAGTTACCACAAATGACTCAAACCATGCTTAGAAATACGGCTTAAAGGCTCAATAACACTCTTGTTGTAACTAAATAATATGTCCCAATCATTATTCTGGTAAACAAATTGTACTATTTTACAATATTCCAATTAATTGATGATACAAATTTCATCTTAACACCCCGAATTTAAAAAATTAGAAAAATTCAACTAAATGATGTGACTTGGATTTAAAAATACTTTCGAACCCTCTAGACAAGTAAAATAGGATGTACATGTAATGGAAAAATTACACAAAAGGTAGGACACTAACACATCTAGTACTTAGAATAATAAGGCTATTATTAGTTTTCTGGACCAGTCAAGCCAGCAAGAGTGTTATTGTTCCTTTATTACAACCCCAAAAAGACTACTTTGTTTATTAGATTTTAAGGCAATTTTATAATGAATGTAAAACTTAGGGGAGTATATATAGTAGACACCCTAATATTTTATTGGACATTAAATATTGGACAAGCAATTTTATAATGAATTTCAATCTTAGGGAAGTCGACACCTTAATATTTTATTGGATACAGTGAAATGTTATTGTTATCATTGCTTTTTAATATTTCAATATTTTTAAATCCATAAACTTTGGAAATGAAAACTCTTTGAATTGATGTTTACAACTTTTTTGGAAACCCTTCACCTTGACATATCACTGTGACAGGAAGTGAAATTCAGAAAAAATGTAAAAAAATATCACTCACAAGTATTCAGAATGTCAAAAATCAATATGTGCCATCTAGCTGTCCATAACACTGGGAATAGGTGTTTGAACAAGGTGATAATGTTTCTGATGATACTATTGATAACCTCATTCCAACTGTTATGCAGACTACATAATATTCTGGGGCAACTTTTAAGCCATAATGTTCACGTTTCTTTAATTACATCACAGCCAATAGAACAATTGAATAGGTATTTTGTTAATGGCAATTAACCTCATGCCAGGTTATAAAAATGATTCATTTTATATATTGATTTAAACAAATATTTGGTTTGTGCTTTAATTCGCCTTTGTAAAAACAAAAGTTTAAAATGATTTGAGTTTTGGAAAAGAGCTTTTATTTCGTTTATCAGTATTTGGGTCCTGTCTCACTAATACTTGCTTACCTTGTCTTTTAAATTGTTACATATTAATGACAGGGTATTGGTTATATTACTTAATTTTACTTATTTGTTTGTTGATTTTATGTTTGATAAATTATTTTGTAAGTAATCATTAGATGATAAATTGTTTTATGTAATGTGTGTATATAGTTCCCAGCAACTTGAGTGGCTGTGATAAATCATGGATTTAAACATATTTTGGGTGCTATTTATATAGTTTGGGTGCAATATATATATTAAAAACTATTTTACACTATTTTTGTAGAGTTTATATTATTTTTACCCTATGCAACCCACCATGATATAATAAGTCGCAATGAGGAAATTATCTTCAATGTGATGTATTGTTTGTTTAAAGGGACAATCCCGAATTAAACAGGGGCTCAAAAATAAAAGTCTGAGAATGTATGAAAATAAAACGCCAAAATGTAGGGAAATGGTGTATTAACCTTGTCTCAAAATTTCAACTCAAAATATTGAGTTGTTTGGACGTGAACGCCAAAACTGCTTATCTGGACATGTAACCCGTTTAAGATTTCAGGTCAATTTTTTCGTTGGGTGACCTTCTAACAGATTATGGTTACTTGAGAGGGTTGTGCAGTGAATAACCCATGTGCCGTACTTGATAGAGAAAGGCAAATTTCAACTACACATTATTTTTTTATAAAAGAATTTTGGTTTAATCCAGATACCACAAAATACACCGTGGGGCACCGGTCTCCAAATTCCAGATGAAGACTGACGGATTTAAGTCGTTAAAAACGTATCATAAATACTGAAGTAGTTGCTCGGCCCTTGACTCGAATATTTTAAGGGATTTTAACACAAAATAAGGCAGTTTTATTCCCAATACAAATATAGGGATTAGCCCTTTAAATCGGGCACAAATTGACTGAGCTGTGTCCATTTAAAGCTACGTAACTCACAAAAGTAAGTTTTAAGAATAAGCAAGTCAAACAAATGGTGTGTTCCATAACAAAATCCCATAGCAACCAGGTCATCTTGTGAACTCTCTAAATGCTAAAGTTAAAATCCAATTGACTTTAAATTTATACACAGTGTTTAAGGTCATGAGACAAAGAAGCCTATTCACCGATATCTGATAATTACTACCATGGTTATGGCCTTTGACAAATGAATTTTGATAACTAATACAGTTAAATCAATGATATTAAATATTTTGTATAATAAACGGGAGGAGAACTTTATAAAAGCCAAACAAATTCTAACGATTTTCTGATTATCCGTTTCTGACGGCTCAAGTTCGCGTGCAAACCAATGTGGCCAGTAAATAGTTAAAAACCAGTCACTATATACGAAATAAGTAAGATATTTACTATAAAATACCATCTGGAAAAAGGAAAATGACATTTGTGGTCTAAGGGGAGATGATTTATAGGGATGAGACCACTGTTTTTAGACTAACAATAGTAATATCGCCTAGTTCTTTCTTTTCATCGCATTTTCTCTTTATATTTAAAGATTTTCCACAAGCTAAAATAAACACATGTCGAGGAAGACCATACACTTCGATCCACTTGACAAATACATTTTTGGCTGAGCGGTTGCGGAAACACAAAATAATCCTGATCTGTCACGAACATGTGACAGATCTAATCTTCCCTCAGTCATCCACCAGTCGTTATGAACGACTGCTCGGAATGTTTCCGAATTAATATTCAGGCCTGTTCAAGCTCCCCACACCATGTTTTGCCCACGTTTTGGCCAAGTATGTTTTTGGCTGAGCCGTGGCAGAAACGCAAAAGAATCCTAATCCGTCACGAAAATATGACAGATCTTAGCTACCCTCAGTCATCCGCCAAACATCATGAACATTTCCTCGGAATATCTCTGAATTAATATCCATTTATGGCCTAGTATGTTTTGGGCTGAGCGGTGGCCGAAATGCAAAAGAATCCTAATCTGTCACGAAAATGTGACATATTTTAGCTTCCCTCAGCGTTAGCTTGGAGTGTTTCCAAATTAATATTCAGGCCTGTTGAAGCTCCCCACACAATGTTCTGTCCATGTTTTGGCCACAGAAATGTATATATAATTGTGTTATATTTCTCATAATTACAGACATCCAACCAAGGCACCGTCTGGAGCAAACATTGCCGATGGCCACCGTAAAAAAACATACTATTCCACAGTATGTTGGCTATGGCCATATTTTGAAAAGGAAAAACAGCTGATCTTTTCGAATGGGCCAGCTGCTGCTTATAGATGGGGATGACAGCCAAAGAGAAGTTGATTTCCAGTAATAATATGTTTTAAAGGGTATGATGCGAAACCTCAGATACTCTAATATCTCCTAACCAAGCCAAAGTGACTAATGCAAAGTCTTAAACCAGCCAAAAAAAAGGTGAGCTCGATCGATACATGGCATGGCCGTGACATTCCAAACAATGTTTCGGCCACAGCCGAGCCACAGAGGCTAAGGAAAAGAGGGAGCAAGTCCACAGACCGGTAAAAGGCGAAACGGACTGTTTCTGACTGCTCAAGCTCGCTGTCAAGCCAAGGTGATCAGTACAGAGTCTAAACCAGTCACTATATACGAAATAAGTAAAATATCCACTATAAAATACCAGCTCGATGAAGGAAAAAAGGGTATTTCAGCCTAGCAATGTGATTTGTAGTCTAAGGGGAGATAATTTTAAGGATGAGACCACTGATTTTTGACTAACAATAGTAATATCACCCAGTTCTTTCTTTTCATCCAATTTTCTGTGTATTATTTACAGATTTTCCAAAAGAATCCTAATCTGACACGAGAATGTGACAGATCTTAGTTTTTCTCAGCCATCCGCCAAACATCAGGATAGGGCTGCTCTGTTGTTTCCGAATTAATATCCGGGCTTGCTGAAGCTCCCCACACCATGTTTTGCTCATGTTTTGGCCACAGCAGCACAATGCCGTACCGGTAAAAAGAATAAATTGCCCAATGAACATTCTGTGTATTATATACAGATTTTCGACAAACTAAAATGGACACATGTCGAGGAAGACCATACACTTCAATCCACTTGCCAAACATAATTTTGGCTGAGCGGTTGCAGAAACCAAAAAGAATCCTAATCTGTCACGAGAATGTGACAGATCTTAGCTTCACTCAGCCATCCGTCAAACATCAGAATAGGGCTGCTCTGATTGTTTCCGAATTAATATCCAGGCTTGCTGAAGCTCCTCACACCATGTTTTGCTCATGTTTTGGCCACAGCAGCGCAATGTCGTACCGGTAAAAAGGAAAAATTGCCAATTTCTGTCAGCCAAAGTTTGCTGGCAAGCCAAAGTGACTACAGTTTGTCAATTTAGTGTGTCGAGCACTTAGGATTTACTATAATCGGGGCATGCGAGTCCACACAACGGTAGCCCTGGCAGCGGTGGCGGAAAGGCAAAAGAAACCTAATCTGTCACGAAAATGTGACAAATCTTAGCTTCCCTCCGTCATCCACCAATCATCATGAATGTTTTCTTGGAATGTCTCCGAATTAATATCCAGGCCTGTTGAAGCTCCCCACACCATGTTTTGCCCATGTTTTGGCCAAGTATGTTTTTGGCTGAGCGGTTGCGGAAATGCAACAGAATCCTAATCTGTCACGAAAATGTGACAGATCTTAGCTTCCCGCACTCATCCGCCAAACATCATGAACGTTTGCTCGGAATGTCTCCGAATTAATATCGAGGCCTGTTGAAGCTCCCCACACCATGTTTTGCCCATTTATGTTTTTGGCTGAGCAGTGGCGGAAACGCAAAAGAAATGTATATATAATTGTGTTATATTTCTCATAATTACAGACATCTAACCAAGGCACCATCTGGAGCAAACATTGCCGTTGGCCACAGTAGTATATTGGCTACGGACATATCGTACAAAGGAGAAAAGCTGACCTTTTCGAATGGGCCAGATACCGCTTAAAGATGGAGATTACAGCCAAAGAGAAGTTGGTTTCCAGTGATATGTTTTAAGGGATTTGGTGCGAAACCTCAGATACTCTCATATCTCCCAGCCAAGCCAAAGTGACTAATGCAAAACCAGCCAAAAAAAGGTGATCTCGATCGATACCTGACATGACTGTGACATTCCAAACAATGTTTCGGCCACAGCAGCGCCACAGAGGGCAAGTTAAAGAGGGAGCGATATTACTATTATTAGTCTAAAAACAGTGGTCTTATTCCTAAATATTATCTCCCCTTACACCACAAATCTCATTGCTGGGCTGAAATACCCTTTTATCCTTCATCCAGCTAGTTCAATCTTTTTTTTGCATTTTATCTTTATTATTTTGAGATTTTTCACAAGCTGAGACAGACAGATGTCGAGGAAGACCATTCACTTCGATCCACCTGCCAAGTATGTTTTTGGCTAAGCGGTGGCGGAAATAATCCTAATCTGTCCAATCTGGGATAGAGCGAAGAACACGTGGAACTCTAATTTACTGAATGACAAGAATAAATTAGATAGAAATAAATTAAGGTCATATAGATTGTTTAAAACTTGAAATGTTTATATCCCAAAGATATTGGTTCCTTTCGATTTTAACGCATATCGGATTGTAACTTCATGAATTATGTCCCTTGATTATACAAAAATCACGTTTTTAGGTTGTGGTCCCAGTAGAGGTCACAATAAAATAAAACGTGTATCTGATGAAGGTCTATTAAAGACCGAAACGTTATCAATAAACCCTATCTTATTAACACAGCTTCTGTCCTTCTTGGGTTAGGGGATCCTTACTTACTTCAAGATATCACCATTACACACTTAGATCTTGGTTCCTTTTGAAAATCGTGGATACCCGAACTTAACTTCCTAGAATATAGCCCCTGATTGTTCGAAAAATTGCATTTTTAGCTTGCAGATTCCGATTTTACAAACCGTTTAAATACACCACCATTCCACCATAATGAAATTTGAATTCAAATTTCGGGAAAATGGCCATTCTTTGTACGCAAATTATTATTGTGTAGAAGTGTGTAATCCAGAGGTCACATTTTTTATCCGATTTTGATGAAACTTAAAACATATCTTTATATCCCAAAGATCTAAGTCCCTTTTAAAATTAATTGCACTTTTCAGGCCTTTCTTAAAGGGCCAATCCCGATAACTTTTGGGGGAATAAAACTGCTTAATTTTGTGTTAAAATCATTTAAAACCCATTATCTAAGGCCGATTACTAGTAACTAACCCGATTTTTGTGATACGCTTGTAAATAACTTAAACCTGACAGTCTGCATCTGGAAATGGAGACCTTTGTATCATACAGTATCTGGATAAAACCAGACTATTTTCTATAAAAATAATATGTAGGTAAAATTTACCTTTTGTTATCAAGTACAGTACATGGGTCATTCACTGTATAGACCTCTCAAGAAACGTTAATCGATTATAAGGTCACCAAATGAAAAAACTGACCATCAATCTTAAAAGGGTTACGTGTCCGGATAAGCAATTTTGGCGTTCACGTCCAAATGACTCAATATTTTGAGTTGAAATTTTGAGACAAGGTATATACACCATTCCCCTATATTTTGGCGTTTTATTTTCATACATTCTCAGACTTTTATTTTTGAGCCTCTGTATAATACGGGACTGTCCCTTTAATTATTGCCCCTGATTCTACAAAAAATAGCGTTGGTTTTTAGCTTGTTCTCTATCCATCTCTTAAAAATGTGGGCGTATCCTGCCACCAGTCGGCCGCTGGTTAATGACAAATTAGCATGAACAGATTTTACCCTTTTTAGCCTCTTGTTTTTTTTACATGCTTTATTCTTATTTATGTAATTTATTGATTATACTGAAGTGAAGATTTTAACCGTGTCTCATAAGTCGTCATTAGGGAGATAAATTTATATAAGCCATGGCTTGTTTTCAGATCCGAGGTTTATATATATTATATTTATATCATGTATATATTTACTGAAAAGATAGTGTTAGTAAAAAAAGTCGTCATTAGCTGGCATGTACTTTTTACTTTCATATAACTATATGTATTAATATTATAAAACACACGTTAATAAAATATATTTTATTTTTTATTTTACTAAATGCATGAAGAAATACTTTTTACCAACCACAGTAGTCATAAATTAATTCAATTGTTAAATACTGATAAAACTAATGAATTAATTAATCTAGAGAAATTTCTATATTTCTATAAGTGTATTTGAAAAACGTTTGCTCTCCTATATTTCTAACACATAATTAAATATCTAACTCAGTTTGATGTGTTTTGTATAATATGTGTTTGATATTTTTTTTGTACATATTGTATATATTTTTGTTTGTTTGTATTGTATGTTATACCTGACGAGTCTTTGACTTGAAGGAATAAAGAACTTACAGTTCTTTTAACACGTGAATTAAAATAATGTTTTGCGTGTACGAAAGTTCTATTATTATTTTCAGGTACAGTAACGCTATCAAAATAGGAGACCTTTAGAAATGCCAGTTGCATTGGCAAGAAATATACGTTTACTTTCGTGCATTTTGGCGGCGGTGTTATTAAACAATGGCAGACTGTTTTCCCATTCTAAAATCGTCGCATTTCGGCACGTTGGTCGTTCTCAATTTTTTCGGCCCATGGTGATTACTGATAAGAGAATTCTAAACAATAATATCAAATATGCATTCCTTTCCTTACTTTGCATACCCTATGAAAAAAGCGACATTGAAAAGAAAATTAACGGCCATTTTGTTTATTTCCTTTTAAGGCTAATCTGATAAAAATATAGGTCTATATTTCGTCCTGACAAGGACAGTTGCCTTGTCGTTCGGATGGGACGAAAAACCGAGGTCCTGTGTACACATTAGAGTGCACGTAAACGATCCCTTGGCAGTTGGAATTCGATATGAGAGTAGGCCGTAGCGCCACTGCCTGGGAAAATTTCTCTCATTAGCCCTGTAGGACGTTAAACCTCATAGCACGCTGTATGGCGTATGCCTGTCTTCCATTAGCCTAGGTTAGGTGCATAATAGTAGGACGTTAAACCCCATTTCATTCATTCATTCGTTTTTATACGCCCACATTTTCATTTGGACGTATATTGTCGTCGCCCCTGCCCATCCGTCCGCCCGTCCACAATTTGTTTGTAGACACATTACAGAATACAGGTCACAATTATTTATCTGATTTCAACGAAACTTGAAACATAGGTTTATCTCCTTAAGACCTCGGTTCCTTTCGATATTGGCATATATCGGACCGTAACTTCTTGTATTAAGGCCCCTGGTTGTATGAAAATCGCGTTTTAAACTTCTGGACACCTTAAGAGATCAAAATTTTGATTCGGTTTTGATAAAACATTGAAAAGCATGTTTATAACCCAAAGATCTTGGTTCCTTTCGATATTCGTGCATATCAGATTGTAACTTCCTGAATTATGGTCCCTGGGGTCACATTTTTTATCCGATTAAAAAAAACCGTTTGTATATCCCCGTTACACCGTAATGAAGGTTGAGTTCGAATTTCGTGAAAATCGGACCAAAAATGTCGAACAAAATGGTCATCGCTTGTACGCCAATAGGGTAAAAATATGGTATATCAAGGTCGTGGACCCTGTAGAAGTCACAATTTTAATCCGATTTTGATGAAACTTTAAATGCATGTTTATAACGGGGGGGGGGGGGGGGGGTATAAGACGACAAAACGAAACTTGGCGTAGAGATAGCCAGTGGTTATTATATGCACATTACGGAAAGTTAACATCAATCTGATTAAAATTAAATCAGCTATCTTTCTTCATCTTCTTTTTGGTGTTTAACGTCTGCTTCCACTTAAGTGATATCGCAGACAAGACATAGGAGAGCCGAAGCTGCTTCCTGTTTTTTAGAATATGATTTTGCAATCTTTCCATTTTTGGCCTTAGGCCACGGATTTGGTTTAGTGGGAAGTTCTTCCCTTTATTAATAAAAAACATATCGTTTGGTAGATGGTCTCTTCTGCTTCTGGATTGGTAGATGTCATCTTTGTGGGATTAGTTTATAGGTGCCAGGCCTGTCTTCTCGTGACCTCCCCTTACTCCACTATCCCACTTTATAGGTTTGGTATCTGTTTTTTGGCAGAATAGTGTTTAGATGCCAAGCTCGTCTGATCATGACTCCCTCTTATAGACCAGAGGGAGGAGGGGGGCATTGTCACCCGAGTGGGGGCAAATTCTGAGTTAACTTTCCTAGAGGCATTTTTCGTCAGGAATCCGAATCTGGTAGGTAATAAGCCAGGCGAGGGGGCGTTTCCGAAATAATCGAGGTCAAAGGTCACGGAAGGCCAAATAATGAAAGAAACGTATATAATTCAAAATCTTACCAGAATAGGGCCGAAAATCATTGATGACAGCAATGAGATAATTATAATACATAGAGAATCTCCTACGAGTGTTGTTTGATATCAAAAAATATCAACACAAGTTGATAAAGTAAAAAAAACCGAGGCTCTGCCGAGTTTTTTTTACTTTATCAACGAGTGTTGATATTTTTTGGTATCAAAAAACACTCGTAGGAGATTCTCTATGTATTATAATTATCTCATTGCTGTCATCAATGATTTTCGGCCCAATTCTTTCTTACATGCACAAATAAATAAATGTAATTCTTTCCTAAAGATTTCACTTTTACCGATCCTATTTACATTATAGCGTAGTGATACATCATTTTTTGACAGCAGTTTAGCTATTGTATAGCCCTGTATACTGACCCAGTTTTTTCCTTCAAGGTCAATTTTATAAAAGCAGTTTCTTTTTTTTTTTTAAAAAGCCACTCTTTACTTAAACTATGTGGTTTCTTTAAAATAAAAGAAGGTAGTTCCTTTTTTATTGACCAATCAAATTTATGTAAAGTGATCTCACTACACTATGTATATATCACTAAAGTGATATCACCACACTGTAGATATCACATTTAACACACAAGCGATATCTACTGTCAAATGTATTATTGGGTGATAAAGTAATATAATAATAACATTATATCTGGAATTTCGTGCCGTACTAAGAACCGTATTTTGACATTGAATACCCCCCCCCCCTCCATTATCATTAGCATAGTAATTGAGTTTAATACCACACAACTTTGATCGCTATTTAATGTAATAAAATATGAATGTGCCATACTATTACTTACATAGTTGAAGAGGGTAATAAACAAGCTTTTCTGTGATATGTAACATTATATCTGGAATTTCGTACTAAGACCCGTATTTTGGCATTGAATACCCCCCCCCCCCCCGTTACATAATCATAGTAATAGAGCTTATACCACCAAACTTTGATCGCTTTTTAAGGTAAGTAAATATGAATGCACCATAAGAATTACATATTTGAAGAGAGCATTCAACAAGCTTTTCAGTGATATGTAACATTATATCTGGAATTTCGTACTAAGACTTGTATTTTGGCATTGAATACCCCCCCCCCCTTCATTATCATAGTAATAGAGCTTATTACCACGGGTATGCAGGTTTCATCGCAGCTCATTGTTATTATTATACATGTTTTACTGTATTATAATTGTCTCATTGCTGTTATCAATGATTTCCAGCCCTATTCTGAACAGATTTTGAATTATATACGTTTCTTTGGTTATTTGACTTTCCGTGACCTTTGACCTCGATTATCTCGGAAACGCCCCCTCATCTGGCTTATTACCTACCAGATTCGGATTCCTGGTGAAAAATGCCACTAGAAAAGTTAACTCAGATTTTGCCCCCACTCGGGTGACAATGCCCCCCCCCTTCTCCCTCTGGTCTATTACTCCACTATCCCGCCAGTTATGCAGATGTTATATTGTTATTTTTGTTAGTATAAATAAATTAAAAATAAATAAATTAAAGGAAATAAATTGAAATTAAAGGAATAAAATGAATTTAAAAATAAATAAACTACAGTAAATAAAATAAAATAGGTAAAGTAAATAAATTATAGTAAATAGATGCAAATTTAATAAATTAAAAATATTCATAATAATAGATAGAAATGAGTTAATTGAATAAGTAATAAGATAAAAATAAATTTGTAGGATGGTTGGGCTTCCTTCGTGAGGACGTTTTTACTCAACCACCCTACGTTGTAAGAATAAATTAAGAGAAAATAAGTAAAAAATAAAGCGATAAAAAGGGATTTGTAGGATGGTTGGGCTTCCTTCGAGAGGACGTTTTTACTCAGCCTTCCTACTTCACTACTCTACCTAGTTGTAAAAAAAAAGAAGAAAAAGAATAAGTAATAAATAAAGCGATAAAAATAAATTTGTAGGATGGTTGGGCTTCCTTCGAGAGGACGTTTTTACTCAGCCATCCTATTTCACTATTCTACCTAGTCCAACTGTGTACATTAGCTCGTGGATTTGTTCGAAGATTTTCAATTTGAGATCTGGCTTCGGGAAGAGCAGGTTCTTAGTGTTGAATGGTATGTTGTTTGTCTCCGTCATTCTCACTAAGTCCCGTCTCTCTTCCTTGTATACCTCGCAGTCTACCAGGACATGGTTGGTGGTACATTCCTCTCCGCACTCACAGATGATGACTTGGTATTTGAAGTCTCGCAGCAGCTCCCTCACCCTTAGTTTCGATATAAGTTTGCATATATCTCGTCTAGGGTGATTGATCGCTCTTTTGGTGTAGATCTTGTCATCCAGCCGGAATCTGTATGTGTCAAGTTCAACGAGATTTAATTCCAAGTATGAATTGACCTGTCTTTTGGCCATACTATAGATTTCCGTGGTGCTGTAGTCGATGGTGCGGAGTGGTGCTGTGTCCTTGAGACCTTCGTTGGCGAGTCGATCTGCCTCCTCGTTCCCTCTAATGTTGACATGTGATGGAATCCACACGAGCTCTAATTTGCTTCCCTTCTCTAGGACCTTTTGATATAGCTGCCTGATTTCCAAAATGACTTCTGGTCTTGATTCCGAGTTGTCATTTTGGATTTAAATCAGACTGCTCAGAGAGTCACTCGGAATAACGAACTTACCGGTCTTTTGATGGGAGATCCATGAAATAGCGTCACGAATGGCAACAAGCTCTGCAGTGTACACCGAACAGTTATTGGGCAGTTTCCTGCTTTTTCCCTGTTCCCCGTTTGGTAGGTATATTACAAACGAGCTGGTGCCCCTTTCAGGATTGCGTGAGCCATCCGTGCACACATGGTCCCAGTCATCAGACGACCAGCTGTCTTCCAAGTGTTCTAGAGAGTAAGCACGTGCAGCACTGGGTTTGTTTTTCTTGTCAGTTTTCTGTAGTAGATCTAGATTGACCAGCGGTATAGGGAGCGTCCAAGGGGCGATAACTGGGGGGTCGTGTTTATTTATCACGAGCTCCCCCAGTCGTAGTTCCTTGATCGTTTCCCTGATACCCTGGCTGAAGGTTTTCTTTTGGGGATCTCTTACATATTTTGTTTTTTGTAGACTGACAAATGGTGGGGATCTCTCTCCTAGTTGTGAGATCTTAACCCAGTACCTTGTCGCTAGTTCTTTTATTCTTAGGGATAGGGGCAACTCTCCGACTTCCTGTAGTAATGCCTCTCTCTTAGTTCCGAGCCCTACGCCAGTGGCAATACTTAGAGCTTTGTATTGGATGGTGTCAAGCTTACTTAAGAGTGTTGGCGCGCAATTCATGAAGGCCAAAGAGCCGTAGTCTAATACAGATCGTATTAGAGCACGATAAACCATCATTAGTGTAACTCTATTGGCGCCCCACGCACTGTCCGTTAATTTTCTCATTAAGTGTAGGATTTTGGAGAATCTATCTTCAGTCCAGTCGATGTGCAGTTTCCAGGTCAACCGTCGGTCAAAGATTACGCCAAGGAACTTGGTTTGGTCTTTAAACTCGATGGTTTTCCCGTTCATACACAGAGTCATTCTGTTTATCCCTCTATCCCTGCTCACAAGCATACCGACTGTTTTCTTCTCTGAGACTTTAATTCCCCGGTCGTTTGCTCATGTCATGAATTTGTTTAAGGCCTTTTGCATGTTCTTTTGCAGTTCACAAAAGCTTGTCCCGTTCATCCATATGGTACTGTCATCAGCAAATTTAGCCAAGTCAGTCATAGAATCGAGGTAGGACGATTTGTGAATGTCATTGATCATGATGTTGAAGAGAGTGGGACTGATAACAGACCCCTGAGGCGTGCCAATTTCTAATGTTTTCTCGGCACTCAGGAATTTGCCAACATTCACCTGTATCCTTCTATCGCTCAGAAAGCTTTAAATCCACCGAAACATTATGCCCGTTATACCGATACGTCCTAACTTGAAGAGCAGCCCGTCTAACCCAACTAGATCGAAAGCCTTGCTCAGATCTACGAACTCGGCATACAACAGGTTTCCCGAGAGAAGTGCCTGCGACATGACTTGCTGTAGTCTAACCAAGTGGTCCATTGTTGATCGTCCTTTCCTGAACCCACTTTGATTTTCGTCGATCAGTCGGCTGCTCTCCAGATAGAACTGTAGATGAATATTAACCATTGTTTCCAAGGTTTTGCATAGTGTGGATGTCAAACTTACTGGTCGATATGATTCTGCCTTTTTCTTCTCTTTCCCCGGCTTCAGTAGAGGGATGACGTTTGCTTTCCGCCATTCTTTAGATACCTCTCCCGACAGCCAGGATGTGTTGAAGAAGTTTAGTAGTATCGTTTTGGCGTTTCTAAGTAGATGTTTGAGCATGGAGTACTTTACTTTGTCCTCACCAGCCGCACTGTCCTTCTTGAGTGAAAGAGCCTTATTTAACTCTCCCTCAGAGAAGGGTAGGTTGATTGGGTCAGCCACTTCATTAGATTCAATTACTAATGAAGGGTGCTGCGAGTAAAAGATTTCCTTCCTCTTCAGAAACTCTGGTGATTGGTTTTCATCTTAGCTTGTGTCTGCAAACGTTTTTGCAAGTAGATCTGCCTTTGCATTGGCGATTGTAACGTACTTATCTCCATCTTCAAGGTTTGGTATGTTGAATGTTCTGCGTTTCCCGTTCATGGCGTTCAGTTTCTTCCAGACGGCACCTGTTTGCGTTTTTTTATTCAACGCATTACAGAATGTCATCCAGTGCCCACTTTGTGCCTTCTTTATGGTGTCTCTTGCAGCGTATTTCAACTTTAGGTAGTTTTATTGGTTGATTTCATTGTGGTGGCGTTTCCGTAGGCGGAGTGCCTTCCTTCTTTCGTTAACCGCCTTCTGACATTCCAGTGACCACCAAGGTTTTCTAGTCCTTGGTTTCCCACCAGAAGTCTTTGGAATGGAGTCGTTTGCGGCACCTATAATAGAACTCGTGATGTTGGCATCGATGATGTCTACTTCCTTCCACTCAAGGCAGCCTACACGGAATTTGACCCAATCAGCTTCTTTCATTATCCAATGGGGTCTCCCGTTATAGACTTCCATGGGTGCTTCAGCCTGAATGCAGAGTTCTATCAGGAGATGGTCACTGCCAAGTGTTTCATCTTCGTGTACTTGCCAGTCGCAGCGGTTTGCCATACCAAGCGTACAGAACGTGAGATCTAGGTGGGAAGGTAGGACTCTCGTCGTTCAGTACGCAAAGGTCGTTTCCTTCTATTATTGAGCATAGGCTAGTCCTCCGACAGTCATTCTTCGGCGACCCCCACAGAACGTGTTTTGCGTTGAAATCTCCGCAAAACACAGATTCGCCCTGTGGAAGCTGGTCGAGAAGTGACCGGTAGTCAACTGGTTTTTTTTCGTGACATCTGGGGGAACATAGACATTCACTATTGTCAAATTTGTATTATTGCTCAATGTGATGGCTATGCCCATTGCTTCTAGAAGACCCTCTATGTCCAGTGAACAGAAGTATAATTTAAGTTGTCACAGACATAGATCGCGAGCCCGCCGCCACGTGTTGTGCTGTTCGGTCTGTCCCTTCTCTCGCAAGTATATCCGGGTAGGTAGATGTCGTTTTTGGTTGGTAGTAGCTTGGTTTCTTGGAGGCATATTACATCTTCGTGGTTGCGTGTGATGTTTTTTTTCAGCTCAACACATCTGGTGGCCAGTCCATTAACATTAAGTTGTAAACTTTAACCTGGCCCGCCATTATGGCTGCCCGGATGGATGACTCTCAATTATGGAATTCTATTGATCTACTGGTGTCTCGATTTCCATAGAAGGTACCTCATTGGTGTTCGCCTTTGGTTTTGCGACCGACAAGCAAATAGAAACATCGCCAGTGTTCGCCTTTGGTTTTACCATCGACGAGCAACTGGATATATCTCCAGTACTGTAGTGAAGATCAGCTATCTTCACTCGAAGTCGCAAATATAGACCTCCCGTAAAACGACTTGGCCAATTATCTAAAACACTCTTAATCCCCTCAGACGCCAGTGACGTGACAGTGACCGAATGCATAATCGAATGTTTATTCCTTAATTACCCATATACAGCCGGCGGGTGTATTCATTAACGCCTGACTGATTCCTTAATCCCCCCAATTAAATAAAACAATTGACTTCGGAATAATTTATTTTGCAATTCATTTTAATTTAGATCTAATTAAGAATTGGTTTCATAATGTTTGGCCGCTCTCGTTTCTCACGATAGCGATTTTAATACCTCTACCACCGTGTGCAGTCCAAACGATTCGAGATACATTTTCGTCAAAATAGTATTGTGGTTCTAATTTCCCCGAGTTAAAGGGTACATGAGTAAAAGGATGTGGGCATGCAAAATGTATCATAAAAGTCAAACATGTCTGAAAAATGATTTGAAAATGGCGATCCGTTATCATCGTACGGCGCTTTTGTGGGATGCGTAAAATAGACCGTAAAAATGAAATACGAAAACATATCTCAATATACGTTAGAATTAATAGTACTAAAGTTATACCGACTTAGGGTCGTAAATTAATTCACATCTCGGTGTTAGCAGTGGATGTTAGTGGGATTAAGAATGTTACGCCGGCCAGATCAAAGAGATCACTCTAGGTGGAACGTGTATCTAGAATCGTACACACACACACATTGATTTTACTCTTTTTTTTTTTTTTCCTTAATTCTTTTTCTTTTATTTTTTGACAGCTCTTTTTGGTTATTCTGTTTTATTTTCTACTTATTTTAATTTATATACTTTTTGCTCAGTCGAGATTATTTTACTTTGTTTTCTATCTTTTTTTTTCTAGTTTTAGTTTATTTGAGCTTATTTTTTACTTTTTTCCTTTTTTACTTTCTTTTCTAGTTCTAGTTTATTTGAGTTTATTTTTACATTTTTTACCTTTTTTATTTACTTGGTATTCTATCTTTTTTTATTTACTTGGTATTCTATCTTTTGTTTTCTAGTTCTACTTTTCTAGTTTATTTGAGTTTATTTTTTATTTTTTTTCATTTTTTACTTTCTTTATAGGAATTCCTTTTTTTTATATATATATATATATATACTTTTTGTTTATTCTATATCATTTTTCTTATTTTTTTCTCTTATTTAAACTTATTTTTATTTTTATTCTTGCTTGGTTAAATTATCGTTGTAAAGGCTTCAGTTCTAATTCTTTGTTAGGCAATCAGTGTCCAAGCGATCAGAGATTAGTTCAAGCGATTGAACTACGCTCAGATCAAAGGCAATATAAACAAAGGCTTAACCACCTTTGTTGAGTTAACGATCTCCCAGCTGCTCTGTCTATTGACTTATACAAACATTAGGAACCTATAGTTAATTAGTATAATCAAATCTAATTAACTAGTAGATCTGTGTGGAAAGGGTTAGTAGCGGATCATCAGGTGATCAATCCAAAACAATCACAACTGCATCTAGTATTGACTTATACAAACATTAATATCCTATAGTCAATTAGTATAACCAAAACTGATTAACTGGTGGATCTGTGTGGAGGATGTCACAATCATCACTCTACTCAAGAGTACCAACTAGAATCATCTCTTGTTGATCCTTCTTTTTAATTAAGACTTTTTCGAAGCAGGAAAAGGGAAATGGAGTCCGTGGCTGAACTCAACATGTCGATGGTTGAGGCTTTTAATAGCAGTCCGGCACCATCGACCTTTCCGGTGACTAAAAAGAGGGAGGAGCAAGCCTTTGTCGTTCAGGCGAAGCCCGCCGAAGGCAAGTCCTTCCCAGGGATCAAGCTAACGGCGATAGGGAAGGCGATAAAGAAGACCTGGGGTATTATAGATATCCCAGACATCAGAGTAACTGTCCCTGGTCATGTCCGACTGGCTTTTAAATCACAGGAGGACATGGACAGGGCAGTGAACCAGGTATCCCTTCTCGGCATAGAAGTGAGGGTATCCCAGACGTCAACCTTGTTAACTGAAAAGGTGGTGGTACACGGGATTCCCTCCGAAATGACGGAGAAGAGATCCTGGAAGATTTAAGAGACAGAGGATATGCGGTCAAGGAGGTATACCGGTTTAAGGTTGCTGAAGGTAAAAGCCAGGGAAGTGTCACCCTGATTTTTAACATTAAAGCACCGGAAATACTAAAAGTAGTATATTTACCCAGAAGGATCCACGCCTACATCAACCGGGTAAGGCAATGTTCAAATTGTCAAAAACTGGGCCACACAGTCAAGTACTGCAAGGGAAAGACCGTTTGTGCCCAGTGCGGTGGGAGTCACGCGGTGGCCGAGTGCAGGGCGGGCATGCAAATAAAATGCTCGAACTGCAAGGGTGGTCACGCAGCGAACTCCCCCGAATGCCCCAAGATACAGAGCACCAAAGCTGCCCTAAAGATACAGGGGAAGGAGAAAGTGAGTTTCAGCGAAGCTGCACTCATTCTCAAAAAAAAGGAGCGTTCGATAAAAGATGTCAGAAATACGGCTCCGGTTAATAAACCAAGGACGGAGCCAATTCCATCGACATCGACGCCGGAAGAACCACCAAAGGCCCCCCGATCAGAACAACTATCAACTACAAAGACCCCAAAGAAAAAGGAACAAGCAAAAATGAAAGCTGATGAGACTCACTTTATTCCTAAATTCAAAACGGAACGTGGTTTCATGAGCTTCATGATTGAACTCCTAAAGGTGGCAGTGTCAGACGAAGACAAAACTACAAAAACGGCAAGCCTCCTAGGCAAACTCCGTGCGTATATGGTAAACGCAGACACCCTAATCACCCTAGTCAACTCGATCAACACAGTTAAAGAGAGATATAGAGATGACGACGAGGAAGACGAGGAGAATGATCAAGAGGTAAATCTCGCATTACGTAGGAGGATATCTCATGTCCGCCACTACAGTACTGGAGATATTTCCAGTTGCTCGTCGATGGTAAAACCAAAGGCGAACACTGGCGGTGTTTCTAGTTGCTTGTCGGTCGCAACACCAAAGGCGAACACCAATGAGGTACCTTCTATGGAAATCGAGACACCAGTAGATCAATAGAATTCCAACATTGAGAGGCATCCATCCGGACAGTCATCATGGCGGGCCAGGTTAAAGTTCTACAACTTAATGTTAATGGACTGGCCACCAGATGTGCTGAGCTGAGAAAATACATCACACGCAACCCCAAAGATGTAATATGCCTCCAAGAAACCAAGCTACTACCAACTTTGAAAGACATCTACATTGTGAGAGAAGGGACAGACCAGGAAGTACGACACGTGGCGGCGGCATTGCCATCTATATCCGTGATAACCTAAATTATATTTCTGTTTCACTGGACGTAGACGGACCTCTAGAAGCAATGGGCATAGCCATCACATTGAGCAATAATACGAATTTGACAAAAGTGAATGTCTATGTACCCCCAGATGTCACGAAAAAACCAGTTGACTTCCAGTCACTTCTCGATCAACTTCCACAGGGCGTATCAGTGTTTTGCGGAGATTTCAACGCAAAACACGTTCTGCGGGGGTCGCCGAGGAATGACTGCCGGGGGACTAGCCTATGCTCAATAATAGAATCAAACAACCTATGCATGCTGAACGATGAGAGCCCTACTTTTGTCGGAGGAAATGCCCAACCTTCGCACCTAGATCCCACGTTCTGTACGCTTGGTCTGGCAAACCGCTGCGACTGGCAAGTACACGAAGATGAAACACTTGGCAGTGACCATCTCCTGATAGAATTCTGCATTCAGGCCGAAGCAGCCAGGGAAGTCTATAACGGGAGACCCAATTGGATTATGAAAGAAGCTGATTGGGTTAAATTCCGTGTAGGCGGCCTTCAGTGGATTGAAGAAGATGTCATCGATACCAACATCGACGTGTACGCTACCAACATTACGAACTCTATTATAGGTGCTGCTAACGACTCCATTCCAAAGACTTCTGGTGGAAAACCAAGGACTAGAAAACCATGGTGGTCACCGGAATGTCAGAAGGCGGTCAATGACAGAAGGAAGGCCCTCCGCCTACGGAAACGCCACTACAATGAAGCCAACCACCAAAATTACCTTAAGTTGAAATACGCTGCAAGAGACACCATAAAAAAAAGGCACAAAGTGGGCACTGGATGACATTCTGTAATGCGTTGAATAAAAACACGCAAACGGGTGCCGTCTGGAAGAAGCTGAACGCCATGAACGGGAAACACAGATCATTCAACGTACCAAACCTTGAAGATGGAGATAAGTACGTTACGAACGGCAAGAAAAAGGTAGACCTACTAGCAAAAACTTTTGCTGACGCAAGCAGAGACGAAAACCAATCACCAGAGTTCCTGAAGAGGAAGGAAATCTTTTACTCGCAGCACCCTTCATTAGTAATTGAATCTAATGAAGTGGCTGAACCAATCAACCTACCCTTCTCTGAGTGAGAGTTAAATAAGGCTCTTTCCCTCAAGAAGGATAGTGCGGCTGGTGAGGACAAAGTAAAGTACTCCATGCTCAAACATCTACCAAGAAACGCCAAAACGATACTACTAAACTTCATCAACACATCCTGGCTGTCAGGAGAGGTACCTAAAGAATGGCGAAAAGAAAATGTCATCACTCTACTGAAAGCTGGGAAAGAGAAGAACAAGACAGAGTCATATCGACCAGTAAGTTTGACATCCACACTATGCAAAACCTTGGAAACAATAGTTAATATCCGATTACAGTTCTATCTGGAGAGCAACCGATTGATCGACGAAAATCAAAGTGGGTCCAGGAAAGGACGATCAACAATGGACCACTTGGTTAGACTACAGCAAGTCATGTCGCAGGCACTTCTCTCGGGAAACCTGTTATGTGCCGTGTTTGTAGATCTGACCAAGGCTTTCGATCTAGTTTGGTTAGACGGGCTGCTCTTCAAGTTAGGACGTATCGGTATAACGGGCATAATGTTTCGGTGGATTTAAAGCTTTCTGAGCGATAGAAGGATACAGGTGAATGTTGGCAGATTCCTGAGTGTCGAGCAAACATTAGAAAATGGCACGCCTCAGGGGTCTGTTATCAGTCCCACTCTCTTCAACATCATGATCAATGACATTCACAAATCGTCCTACCTCGATTCCAGAACTGACTTGGCTAAATTTGCCGATGACAGTGCCATATGGAGAAATGGGACGAGCTTCTGTGAACTACAAAAGAATATGCAACAAGCCTTAGACAAATTCATGACATGGGCAAACGACTGGGGATTTAAAGTCCCGGAGAAGAAAACAGTCGGCATGCTTGTGAGCAGGGATAGAGGGATAAACAGAATGACTCTGTGTATGAACGGGAAAACCATCGAGTTCAAAGACCAAACCAAGTTCCTTGCCGTAATCTTTGACCGAGGGTTGACCTGGAAACCGCACATTGACTACACTGTAGATAGATGCTCCAAAATCCTAAACTTAATGAGAAAATTAACGGGCGGTACGTGGGGCGCCAATAGAGTTACACTAATGATGGTTTATCGTGCTCTAATACGTTCTGTATTAGACTACGGCTCTTTCGCCTTCATGAACTGCGCGCCAAAACTCTTAAGCAAGCTTGACACCATCCAATACAAAGCTCTGTGTATTGCGACTGGCGTAGGGCTCGGGACTAGGCGATAGGCACTTCTACAAGAAGTCGGGGAGTTGCCCCTATCCCTAAGAAGAAAAGAACTGGCGACAAGGTATTGGGTCAAGATATCACAACTAGGTGAAAGATCCCCAACATTTGTCAGTCTACAAAAGACAAAAATGTAAGAGATCCCAAAAAGAAAACCTTCAGCCAGGGTATCAGAGAAACGATCAAGGAACTACGACTGAGGGAGCTCGTAATAAATAAACACGACCCCCCAGTTGTCGCCCCTTGGACGCTCCCTATACCACTGGTCAATCTAGATCTACTACAGAAAACCGACAAGGAAGCCCAACCATCCTATACATTTATTTTAATTTATTCATTTTACTTTATCTTTACTTTACTTTTACTTTATTTTATTTTATTTTTATTTATTACCTTCAATTTATTTTTTATTTTTTCTACTTTTTTTTATCTTAACTTATTTATTTTTTATGCGACGTAGGGTGGGTAAGTAAAAACGTCCTCTCGAAGGAAGCCCAACCACTCTACAACTTTATTTTAATTTATTCATTTTACTTTTTCTTTACTTTACTTTTACTTGAATTTTTTTTTATTTATTACCTTTAATTTATTTAACTAATAAATTTTAATTAATTCATTTTACTTTATCTTTACTTTACTTTTACTTTAATTTACTTTAATTTATTACCTTTAATTTATTTCACTACAACTTAATTATACTCTCTTTATTTATTTAATTTTATATTAGTTTAATTTACTACTAACATCAACTAAAATGGCGGGATAGTGGAGTAAGAGGGAGTCATGATCAGACGGGCTCGGCATCTAAACACTATTCTGCCAAAACAAATACCAGTGGGATAGTGGAGTAAGGGGAGGCCACGAGAAGACAGGTCTGGCATCTAAAACACAAATCCCACAAAGAAGACATCGTCCAATCCAGAAACAGAAGAGATCATCTACCAACGATGTGTTTTTATTAAATAAAGGGAAGAACTTCCCACTAAAACCTAATCCATGGCCTAAGGCCAAAATGGAAAGATTGCAAAATAATATTCTAAAAATCAGGAAGCAGCTTCGGCTCTCCTATGTCTTGTCTGTGATATCACTTAAGTGGAAGCAGACGTTAAACACCCAAAGAAGAAGAAGAAGCTCAAAAAAAAATCACACGACCATCTTATGTGCACTTTAAGCCCCGCCTCTCCGCCCCCCCCTCTCTCGCAGAAGACCGGCGCCGCCGTCTTTTATCCCGAAATTTTTTCGGACATTGCGGATTCCCCCCCCCCCCCTTAACTGTCATAGAGCGCGTACTCATTTTTGTGAAAATCTCAATTTCGATCAAAATCAACATTTTAACTTAATTTTGTCTTTATTTGATCGTGCGCATTCCGACCCATTATCTTCTCTTCTTGTGGACAATGATCGGGGTCAGACTTAAAAGACAGCCTTAAAATTAAAAAAAAAACTTTTGAGGATCGTAAAAAGCACTTCTCAAGTGTTTGACGTGTTATTATTATTTGTACCTGCAAGTTTATCACTGAGTGGGAATGGAATTTAATTACAGAAACATATCAAAATTTCTTTTTTAAAAATATATGTGCCCACATTGAAATGTGATCGTATATTGTCATCGCTCCCGTCCGTCCGTCCGGCGTCTACAACCTATTAGCTTGATTTTAAATTTATACACAGTGTTGAATGTCCGGAGACGAAGAAGCCTATGGATGTGTAGCGATTTCCAATAATTATTGTCAGAGTTCATCACCTTGAAATATCTTGTCGACGTTCTAGAGGCTAAAGTTAATATCCGATTGACTTTAAATTTATACAGTGTTTAAGGTCATGAGACGAATAAGTCTATTGATTTTCAGCTAGTTCCGATAATTAATGCTAGAGTTATGGCCTTTGATCTCTTTGAAAACTCTTGTGGTCGCTCCAGAGGCTGAAGTTATCATCTGATATATTTCATATTCATACACCAAATGTGTATATATACAAAAAAGTAGGGGATATTTGATTTTGGGGGCATAATACTAAAATATGCAAATGACTACGAAAAAAGTCACTATAGAACCTAACAGAAGAAACATTTCCAGTTACGTGTGACGCCCAAACGCACCAATAGCTACCGCATGGAATGCAGGTGATGCTTGGGATCATCATGGGGGTCCAACCCAAGGTTGGCACGACTCTGACTTTGAATGTTACAGTCATTGTGGCATTGAATTCCAGGGTGGAAACATCAGTTTAATTGTTTTAGTGACCAGAAAACAAATTTTGATATGCGTCGGCTTACCCAAAATGAAAGGTTACGTGCCCTTGGCATGCTACAGATCGGCACAACACAGGCGGTTGTGGCGCGGACAATGAATGTTTCTTAGTCTGTCATAAGCAGGCTATGGTCCAGATACCGTAATACATAATCTGTACAGGATAGACCACGCTCAGGTCGACCAAGGGCGACAACTGAGAAATCGTGTCATCACAGCAAATCAGATCAGCGCTCGTCTTCAAACAGACACTGGTGTGAGAGTAAGTGGCCAGACCATTCGGAATAGGGGTCACCTTCGCGCCCGACGTTCTCGCGTGATCCCTTGTCTGAGAGATCATCACATTCAGGCAAGACGTCGTTGATGTAGGGATCGTCAACAGTGGAATAATCGATACCGGAGCAATGTGATGTTTGCAGATGAGTCAAGGTTCACTGTTGATTTTTTGGACAGACGTAGGAGGGTGTGGCGTCGTCGAAACGAGTGCTCCCAAGACGTTAACATCATCAGACATGATCGATTTGGGGGGGGGGGGTTCTGTTATGGTGTAGGGAGGCATCACTGTAGCTGGAAGAACGGCATTACATGTTGTTGCAGGGCGTGTTACAGGCTAGGACCACCGGGACAACATCTTGGCAGTCCATGTTGTGCCGTTCGCACGACGTCATGTCCCCCGTTTCATCTTCCAGGATGACAACGCAAGATGTCACCTGGACAGGATCGTTACAGGTTACCTCCAACAACAGAACATCACCACATTACCTTGGCCAGCACTGAGTCCCAACCCCTCCCCCATCGAGCATGTCTGGGACTTGCTTGGACAGAGGTTGCGTAAACGTCAACAACGTCCCGCCAATGTCCAAGAACTTGTTGCTGCGTTGCAACAGGAATGAGACAATCTGGACCAAAACGACCATAGACGTCTCATTAGGAGTATGCCACGTCGGATCAATGCTTGTTTGGCAAACAGAGGAGGATTTACCCGTTACTGACTTTGTTGTGATGCTGTGGTAACTTTGCTTTTTGACCCCGGGCATCATTTTACTCTTATAATGGTCAGTCTGTGCTTTACTTAGTCTAACGATCATTTGGAATAAATCGATGAATGTGAACTTCATTTCATTTTGTCATTTGTTTCTTCGTCAGTTTCATTAGGTGACTTTGTTAACACTTAAAAATCAAATATACCCTACTTTTTTAATAGTATATATATAATCGTTTCGATTGACTTACAATTGATACAATTGCCCCATGCCATAACAAGGTCTAGTACCCTAAAAACACAAATTTACTTTCAATAGAGTCAGTTTAGCTCCAGGGGTAAGAAACTGATATATCAAATTGGGCAACTTTATTTCATTTGGATGTTCTGTGCTTTCGGAGTCAACGTTTTCTTTAAATTGAATGTTCGATGCCCTATCTTCAAGGATAAGAAAATCTACCCATAAAAAGGTTAATATCATACTTTTTATCCCTAACAATAAACATAAACGGTCTGTTTGCAATGAACTGTGGTGATACAGACTTGGCTGTGATTGCTACTTGCGTCACGGTGGTAGCAATGGTTCCGAATTCATTTACTTCCAAAACTGATTTATGAATAATACTGTTCACAAACAGCGTGTTATCACCTTCAATTCCAGACAAATCAGCTTCCCTAACATCAAATATCCGGGTGATGCCCATCTGCTTCAAACTGGTTTCCAAATCCAAGGAATTGTCCATATAAATTTTGGGAATGCCAATTGAAAAGACTTTTGGATCTTGCATATTCTTCATGGTTGTTTCCAGGGTTCGATAGGTCATATGGGTTTCGAGATTTTCTAGTCCGTTGCTTGTGTCTGGCAGAAAAATGAAAAGACTATATCTGCCACCAACATAAGGCAATTCCAGAACTGACGTTTGTAACTCCTCGATACGGTTGCTAGGGAATGAATCTACCATTTCCATCATTTCCACATAAGCGGCGTTACCACCAGCTCCTGTGAATGGGCGTCTCGATGTTTTGCGTAGGTCGAATAATTTTTCCCAAGTTCCACGAAAAAACACAGCATTGATGATCCACATCATGAATGAATCGCCAATAGATCCAGGAGACAGGAAATCACTGAGAAGTCCGTTTGTTTTTCGTTCCACCCAATTATTTATGTCTCTTTCTGGGTACCAAGAGCTCAAATTAAACACCTCCGTGTTGTAAAAACGCCTAATCCTGCCCTTAAAGGATGGAAGAATAGTCGTTTCTGGTCGTAAGAATATACCGTTAGCATACTGAAAAGTGATATTGTCATTAGAGTTTGGTAATTTTGATAATAATATTCTGGAAGCTTGGTGAGAAAATCTCCTCATGGCAAACTGTCTTAGAGTCCTGTTGATTTGGAACTTAGAAGGTCCTCGTGCACCCAGTGAAGTCATTGAAAGAGCAATAAAGATACTTATAGGCGAAAATATCAGATTCGGATTTTGAGGCCTAAGTCTATTATACATATCCACCGAAAATTTCCCAGATGCTTCTGAAATTTTCCCAAGTAGAAACAGTGGATCTTGTCTAGACCCAGCACGCCGACTAGACTGCCTAGCTCGATTAGTTTGCCTTTGACCACCAAATCTGTTCCGTATTCTTCTCCCAGATTCTGCAACATCACAGCACCCTGAAGAAGTTCAAGAAAGAGTCTGAACTTATAATTGAGGGGATTTGAGGAAAAGAGATATAAATGATGATGACATTTCATTTCACAATAAATATACAAAGGATATTATTAGCTGTATGCCTCATCAACACAATAGTTTATGGTACTGTTTTATTGGAACAAATCGGACAGTTTGGGAGAACACCGGCGTTTCCGCGCCTAATTTTCTTAAAATTCCAACTGCTAACAAAATTAACTATTCTGTTCAGTTCTCTTTTTTTACATTTTCGACACGCTCTCCTTTCCAGCTCATTCACGAAGGACTTGTTGAGGTTGGTGCAGAATAGTAGGACGTTAAACACATTCATTAAACTTTCATGTATGTATGTGAAAGTTTGCGACACTGTAAGTCGCAAATCGGCTTATGTAAATAAATAAGAACCCCGTGAGGCTGCCTAGAATACTACTGAGCCCCCTAATTGCACTATTCCACTCTTATATAATTTTTGCGTTTAAACGAAATAATTAATTCGTCTAAACGAAATATTAATTCGATATAACGAAATAATTAATTCGATATAACGAAATAATTAATTCGTCTAAACGAAATAATTAATTCGTTTAAACGAAATATTAATATTAATTCGTTTAAACGAAATATTAATTCGTTTAAACGAAATATTAATTCGTTTAAACGGAATATTAATTCTTTATAACGAAATATTAATTCTTTATAACGAAATATTAATTCGTTTAACGAAATATTAATTCGTTTAACAAAATATTAATTCGTTTAACAAAATATTAATTCGTTTAACGAAATATGAATTCGTTTAACGAAATAATAATTCGTTTAACGAAATAATAATTCGTTTATCGAAATAATAATTCGTTTAACGAAATATTAATTCGTTTAAACGAAATATTAATTCGTTTAAACGAAATATTAATTCGTTTAAACGAAATATTAATTCGTTTAAACGAAATATTAATTCGTTTAAACGAACTATTAATTCGTTTAAACGAAATATTAATTCGTTTAAACGAAATATTAATTCGTTTAAACTAAATGTCAATTCGTTTAAACGAAATATCAATTCGTTTTAACGAAATGTTAATTCGTTTTAACGAAATGTTAATTCGTTTTAACGAAATAGTTATTTCCCTCATAGAGCAAATGGCGTAGGCCCGTCTTCAATAGCCAAGTCAAAGCAGAACAGTGGGACGTTAAACCCTAATTTATTTCATTTCATTTCATAAGAGCATAAACCCTGTCATTTTTTTCAGTATTCTATGGCTTGCCGTTAAGGCGAAATTCGCGGTTGGGTGTTGGGTGGTCTAGTGGAGCGCGTGAAACCATGCAGTTTGTAATTGAGTCAAGTGGTGTTGTTTCGACTGATCGTCCGTACGTGAAAATGAGTATGGCTGCCTGTCCAACATCGTCTTCACCGCGCCCACCTGTTTCCTCCCACTGCAGTTCTAGGGTTACCGCCTCAAGCCCGACCGCGTATCGATAAAGATAGACACAACGATTGTTTTTTTCAACATGCTTTATTTTCAAATTTGGTGTTTGGAGCATTGATGTGTACACGAGACCTCGGTTGTTGGTCCAACATGAACTTGGCAGCTCTCTGTGTCAGACCCTCTGTCCTGCATCACTGACAAAAATCAGATAAACTTGCTTGACAGCTTTCCTTTTCAGGCCCTCCGCCCTGCATCACTGGCGTCTTAGTCTTACCCACATGTGCTTGTGAACCAAATGGTTATTACCCTAAAACATATGTTAAAAACTATTCCTTCTATCGGGATCACAATGTTTTCGGGATGGGGATAATGTTGAGGGATTGGGTCTCTGGATCAGGAGGAAACTACAGCGTTCGTTCTCTCACTAACCCCAATTCTTCACACCAATATTATATGAAGCTAGTAAAGAATTGATTTCAACTGTAACACATTCGTGTTCAGGCAGTTTTCAGAATAACGGGAGGAAGAACCCGGGAACCCGGTTTATCTTTTTATGTCACCAATGCTTCATAGAGTCCCCACCTATCACATGGTCCCCATTACGAAAATTTTGTGAGCACGAGGTCTGTCACTGAATCAAGTGGTGTTGTTTCAATTGGCGGCTAAAAGGTGACAGGGAGCAGGGTCGCTTGTCGTACTCCCCGGGTCCATGTGTTTCCTCCCACTGCTTAATATCCCCACGCGCAAGCGAATTATTGAAATACAATTGAACCACGTGTTAATACCAAAATAACCTAGCCTGGTCGCAGTTATTTATTTCGTTATATCGAATTAATATTTCGTTAAAACGAATTTATATTACGTTAAAACGAATTTATATTACGTTAAAACGAATTTATATTACGTTCAAACGAATTAATATTTCGTTAAAACGAATTAATATTTCGTTAAAACGAATTAATATTTCGTTTGAATAAAATAATTGTATAAAAGTGAAATAGTGCACTTAAGGGGCTCCGTAATATGGCCGTTTCAAACACCTTATCTAGCAAACGGTCCTTTAAAAGTCTTTTTTTTCTGAACGGTTCAACTTTAAATAGTCAAATTTAACTATCTTCGCTTAATACAGTACATGTCAACTACCCCGTAATTTGTTATTCTAAATACTTAAATTTTACTTTCGATGTTTTAACAAAGTATGAATAATAAAACTTCATCCTACCTGCTATTAACAGAATTAAAATGAACACCCTGGAGAGGTTAGCCATAGTGCTTACAAATCGTCCTTAGTTCTCCCGTTCTTATGGAAAAGTGTAGAAAGTTTTCAAAACCACAATATGCTATACATTATACCCCTGAATTTCTATTTATCCAAAATGCCTTGTCACCATGAGGTAATTGTTATCACATGCTATAATAATAGTTCCACCCAGTCTTTTATTTTTATAATATCGTTCCTTAAACACATGTCTTGGTTCCAGACAATTTCAAGCGGTTGTTAATATCAAACAAAAAAAGCTGATGACATGAGAACTGTGTTTACATTAGATAGACCATAATATTAGACTGTCCGACGAGACAAAACTATTTTCAGGGAAGCCCGACACCTTAAACTGCAACAGCTTTCTTCTCTCATAATTTGCTAGCTTTCAGAATAAACACAACTCAGTGCTTATCTAGTTTCACGGTCTAATTATATACTTTACATAATATCTTGGTTTGCAGTACTTATCAAGTTTTACAGTCAAAAAATACAGTTTACATTAAATTTATTGACCTTTATCACCCAATATCACATAGATCGCCTGTAGTGATAAATTACTCGATTGGTCAATCAAAAACTAACTACTTTCTTTTATTTTAAAGACACCACGTATTTTAAGTAAGAGTGACTTTAAAAAAAAGAAAAAAAAAGAAACTGTTTTTATTTAATTAACCTTAAATGAATTACTGGGTCAATATATAGGACTTTGCAATTGGTAAACTGCTGTCAAAAAATGATATATCACTACGCTATAATGTAAATAGGTTCAGTAAAAGTGAAATCTATAGCAAAGAATTATATTTATTTATTTGTGCATGTAAGAAAGGATTGGGTGATTACGGAAGCCTCCTGGTGCCACGATAAAATTTTTTTAACGTAATTGTGACTTTTTATTTCCTAATTAGGACTTTTTTTTATCTCCAAATAGGACTCTTTATCACCTAATTAGGACTATCTATCTCCTAATTAGGACTCTCTATCTCCTAATTAGGATTTTTAATCTCCTAATTAGGACTTTTAATCTCCTGATTAACTGGTATAATCATGGATGAACTTATAAGAGTCTATTTTTGCTTGGGACTAGGTTATAAAGACATTCTCAATAGTCTTGCAAAGCCGAATGGTGTAGTGATATGTATGCGCACACTCAAACGGTGCTTTAAAAGGCTTGGATTGTTTCGATTTTAACCGGGAGGTCATAGGTTCGATCCCCGGTCGGGAAAAGATCAACGGGATTTTCCAATCCGGCTTATCTTGTCATTGGCACAGACCCGAGGGGCTGGCAAGGATTAGCACCTAGTCGTTAAGATGATACGAAAAACCGAGGTCCCGTGTGCTGAATCAGGTCGCACGTTAAAGATTCCCAGACAGTTTGGAATCGTTGAAGAGTAGGCGAGTTATCGCCGGCTGTCCTGGCAAAATTTCTCTCGTTGCACCCTGCATGGCGTTGCCCGTCTTCGTTAGCCAATTGAATAAGTGCATAAAAGTAGGACGTTAAACCCCATTTCATTTCATTTACTACTACAATATACTGCTATAAACAACACTTACTACTACTATATACTGCTATAAACAGCATTTACTACTACCATATACTGCTATAAACAGCATTTACTACTACTATATACTGCTATAAACAACACTAACTACTACCATATACATGTACTGCTATAAACAGCATTTACTACTACCATATACTGCTATAAACAGCATTTACTACTACCCTATACTGCTATAAACAACACTTACTACTACTATATACTGCTATAAACAACACTTAGGCCTACTACTACCAGATACTGCTATAACAGCATTTACTACTACCATATACTGCTATAAAAAGCATTTACTACTACCATATACTGCTATAAACAACACTTACTACTACCATATACTGTTATACTACTACCATAAATGGTTTCTTTCATCCAGGTTTATACCCTATTAAAAGGTTTTATCCTTCAGGACTTCCAGCTTATTGATTCCCATACTTTTGTTTCTTTTTCAGTGCTTATCAAGTTTTGACAGTATAATTATACACTTTACATATCTTCGTTTTCAGTACTTAACCAGGTTCTACAGCCTGCAGCTGGAAATATGTTTCACAATCATCTATTTTCAGTTCAGTGTATTTACGGCTTCCCCCGTGCAATTTTATATATCTTTCTTGGTTTTCTGTTCAATGAATAAATATATATTTTTTAATTTTATTTTTAATTTTTAATTTATTATTATTTTCTTTACAGCTGCATCAGCGATCACTCTTGTTCACTTATACATGCACACTTCTCTTTATATTATTGTTTATTTAATTGGTTTTCCATTAAAAGTGTTAATACACACTGTTCTTTATAAATAATAGAACCCACCTCCTTTTAAAGGAGCTAAATCGCTAACATTTGGGACCTATACATTGAGAAAAGTGAGTCACAACGCATATAATACTATAATATGAATGTATATAAAATCATTTACATTCAATGGTTTCCGTTTTTACTCCAATTTCAAATCAGTTATATTCGGCGAAATAAGCCATGTACTCTTAGTCGAGTGCAAATTTCTAACGTCTGGTTATTCCAGTCTATGCCGTTTGATTTGGTGCAATGTGTTTAGCCTCGTCTCCCAAATCTTTTATTACAACTGGGTCGAAGCGCTTAAAGCTAAGCGTACATCGGGCAGAAAAACTGGATATATCCAGTTGCAAGCAGGTTTCGGCAACTGAGGGGAACTGACGGGATACAGTCAGTTGCCGAAACGGGCCGATGTGTGTGCTCTTGCGACTGAAGAAAAACTGTCTATCTCCAGTTTCTGTCAGTTGCCCGTGTTCTACTTTTCGGCAACTAGTTGTACTCAGATCCAGAGTTTTTCCCCCGATGTGCGCGCTCCATGAAATTAGTGAGTGACAAACCTTCGACATGGAGAGCGCCATTTTGGAAAAGTCACATGATTTTCAGCGCCCTCTGTTGCCGTTGGTGGATAACAAGTTCCAGTTTGTCCCAGTCGCTACCCGATGTGAGCGCTCTGATTCTCGAGACTGGCCTGCACCTGTCAGTGGCTGGTTTTCACAAAATTTCCGATGTGAGCGGGGTGAACGACTCACTGGCTACGGATATATCCAGTTTCTCTGCCGATGTACGCTTAGCTTTATGGTACACGATTCGTGTACGATATCAGAAGCTCATTTTTTCCCGGTAAGTAAACATCACCAATGTTGATTTAATTACCAGTAATTCACGTTTTCGATGTCGAAGATTTTTGAGGATTTTGAGTTACGGGCCTGAGTCTTTTAATACCTGAGAGAGATTTTCGTTGTGTAGGTTTAGTTCTTAATGCCCCCTTAATCAAAGGTGTTAGGATTTAATTGCATTTGATCAATAACTGTGTTGCATATTCTGTATATATTTGCCCACAATTCACATATTTGTACCATTTGCTTGATAAATACGAGAGTATCCTCGTCGAAACGTACCGTATTTCCTCTAATAAGCGCCGTGTCTCCAATAAGCGCCGGGCCTCTAATAAGCGCCGGGGGGTCAAGGGGTGCTGAAAAAATAAGCGCCGGGCCTCCAATAAGCGCCGGGTCTCTAATAAGGGCCGGGTCTCTCAAGGTATTGTACTTGTTAATGCATGAAGACCCTGTCACCCTACAATTGAAATTATCATTAAAGATGCACATAAAGTAGACATAAGATTGCTTTTGGTCAAATGCTGTAATTCAAAAGATTCTCCGGTCCAATGTCCATGGTAAATGACGGGTTTACCCTAAATTCAATTTGCTATTAAAGCAATAAACGCCGGGCCTCCAAAGAGCGCCGGGCCTCTAATAAGCGCCGGGGGGTCAAGGGGTGCTGAAAAAAATAAGCGCCCGGGCGCTTATTAGAGGGAATACGGTATCCATAAAATTGTACATTGTGTTAGCTACACGATGTTATTACCAGCAAAGGAATACAAGCTATGTCGAAACGTGAATGTAATAGGTATATACATGTATAGAAACATTTACAAAATAATAAGAATCTGGTGTTTCGGATTTTAATTATAGGCCTATATATATTTTATCAATATAGTTCTATTAACTTTGTGCATTTGGACAAAATGCCTGCCAATAAACAACGTCTTTGCGAACTTGTAATCTGTTACCAGATTTAGAAGTGAATCCCACATGCTCAACAAATATTTGACACAAATTTCACCAAGACTGCGTAGTTGGTTTAGTAGCGATGGAAATAATTAGGGCTAAGTTAGAACAAAAGAATTTGGAGTCCGTTAACCTTTATCAACGAATACAGGCCAAGTAGGTCATTTTGACTTTAATAAAGACAATGAGTGCTGGTGCCACAGCCAGGAGTTTTCTTGGTGACATTTTCCTGGATTCGGGTCATGGTCAATAATTAACTCCAGACTTGCTCCATATCGCATTCACATTGTAAATTTGAGAGAACTATATATTATAGGTTTCTTTTACAAATCTTGAATATAATGTATATTAAAGCCCCAATAACACTCTTGTTGTTACTGAATAATATGTCCCAATCTTTATTCTGGTCAACAAATTGTACTATTTTACAATATTCCAATTAATAAATGATACAAATTTCATCTTGACACACCTAATTTTAAAAATTGAAAAAATTCAACTTCATGCCGTAAAATGGTTTGAAAAGCTTTACGTAAACACTTTCAAATGCAACTTGGATTTAGACATATTTTCGAACCCTCTGGACAAGTAAGATAGGTTTTAATGGATAATTTACACAACAGGTAGGACACTTAAACATCTAGTAGTTAGAATAAGGCTATTTTTTTTCGGAACCTGTCAAGCCAGCAAGAGTGTTATTGTCCCTTAATAGAAGGCAATAAGATAAATATATCTAGGGTCCCGTCCAGTTTGTTGATAAATACACATACATGTATTTGATAATAAGGTCATGTATTTGACGTGTGAAATATCTGTATATTTTTGATGCACAGGATGGTAACAAAAGCAGGGGCGGATTGGCCCATCGGACGAAAACCGGAAGGGCCGGTCGAAAGAAATGGGTTTGTCCAATTCGTCTAAACATTTCTTCTGAACATAATATGGGGGATGGAATTAGATCGGCCATGGGGGGATGACGATTATGTTGTGTGTGGCCGGTGGCTTTAACAGGCCGCCAAGTCATCACTGGAGCCTGGAATGGGCTGGTATAATAGACGTGCTGGGCCGGGTGTGCTAGGTGTGAGCCGGAATTCGGAATCCTGCAATGGGCATTACGAATTTCATCCGAAAATTTCATCGGCTTCACCCTGTCAAGCCAGCAAGAGTGTTATTGTCCCTTAATAGAAGGCAATAAGATAAATATATCTAGGGTCCCGTCCAGTTGTTGATAAATACACATACATGTATTTGATAATAAGGTCATGTATTTGACGTGTGAAATATCTGTATATTTTTGATGCACAGGATGGTAACACAAGCAGGGGCGGATTGGCCCATCGGACGAAAACCGGAAGGGCCGGTCGAAAGAAATGGGTTTGTCCAATTCGTCTAAACATTTCTTCTGAACATAATATGGGGGGTGGAATTAGATCGGCCATGTGGGGATGACGATTATGTTGTGTGTGGCCGGTGGCTTTAACAGGCCGCCAAGTCATCACTGGAGCCTGGAATGGGCTGGTATAATAGACGTGCTGGGCCGGGTGTGCTAGGTGTGAGCCGGAATTCGGAATCCTGCAATGGGCATTACGAATTTCATCCGAAAATTTCATCGGCTTCACCCGACACAGTTTTTGGGGATACGCCAGAAACATCTTCCCAATGTTCGTAACTCCCCCAAATTTTAAGTCCTCAGCAAAATTTGATCATAGCTGGTCTGCTGGCTAAATATGAGTAATAGACGATTTCCTGTTTTTCGGAGGCTGGTGTTAAAGAATTGGAAGGTCGGGAATTGTCTCAAAAATGAATTGTCCCGTACGCCTTTGTATGACCTCAGCAAAATTTGATCATAGCTGGTCTGCTGGCTAAATATGAGTAATAGACGATTTCCTGTTTTTCGGAGGCTGGTGTTAAAGAATTGGAAGGTCGGGAATTGTCTCAAAAATGAATTGTCCCGTACGCCTTTGTATGACCACTCCCACTCCGTCAACGTAGGCGTGCGAGCCAAGGGGGCTGGGGGGAAAGGGGCAGCTGCCCTCAAAACTTTCGGTCAAGCTGACTTTTCGGGCAGACGGGTAAAGTGAGTTTAATGTGGATAACGTCATGGCCACTTTTGCACATAAGAAATGTCACTTTGACAAGAGCAACTTGGCAAAATAAAGTGACCGAAATCGATAAAACACTAATTTTACGGGCAGGAATAGCAGTAATACGCGTTTGCGGCCGTCAAATATGCCCAAATTTTGGAGAAAACCGGTGCCGCTGTGTGTAAACCTAAATTTTTTTCGGGCATTTCTAGTTCTGCTTCCCTAACTGACATCGAGCGCTAAGAAAACAATAATTTCCCTTTTCTTTTAATTTGATACCACGAATTTATACTGAGCATCGATTATTATTTGTGAACGCCGCTGATCGGATGGTTGGAATTCAGAGTGGTTGACAATCCACTTGCTGATTACACTATTTTGCCTCTACAGTCTGTCATCGAGCCCGTACGCCCATGTCCGTCAAGACCACCTGTTATACGGCCCTGGCCCAGCGAAAGCACGTTATCTCAGTCCCCGTCCCCATAAATCAGATATGCCACCAAAATTTTCCCGGAGTAAAGACCCCCCCCCCGTCAGTAAAAGGGGCCGCTCTGACACGGGAGCACGGGCCGGTTCCCGACCCCAATCCGCCCCTGATCTCATTCACTCATCGTCTTATTATGCCGATTTTGTTTAACATCTCTCACAAGACAATGCTTTTGGCATATATGACACCAGTTATTTCTGTCTACATTTTTATATTATATATTATATTATTCTTGTTAACTCTTGGTTGTAGGCCTATCTGTAGCTACGAGAACGTAGCTAAAAACGTTGAGATATACTGATTTGCTTGTTTTTAGCTACGGTTTGCACCCATCATCATTTTCACGTTGCAAAATGCGGCCGTCAAAATATAAGTCTCGGTCACCCAGAACCCCATAGTCTTCAATGTACGTAGATATTTGTCTGGGTGATAGAGACTATCAAAATATAAGATGGTGGTGTTAGTAATTACGGCTCAACGCCTCGATTTTAAATACGACGATTTGTACCCGTTTTAGGTAAGACAAAGTCCTCAATTGTAGTGGTGTGTGGCGGAAATGTTATTAATAACAATAATCAATCCGTGTTTCGAAGAAAAATGCTGTCAATTTTTGTATAAAACGCCCCGTAATGAATCCGAACGGGGGGCGCAACGTTACTTGTAATGGGAGCCAAAGTCATCTCGAAACACAGAGGGTTGAGAGATGATTTGTTATCTAGTCTAACTGGTGCAGAGCTTAACATTTTGAGTATTTTTTTGCTTGGAGACAAGTCAAATAAAACATTTGTAGCATTAGTAATAAGCCTGTGTTTTCTTGGGTATTGTCCACCCATAGTCATAGATACTTATCTAGTGTTTTTGATGAAAGACCCGAAAGCTGCTTTTAATATGAAAAGTCCAATCTGTTCCACAGAGGACTCTTTACAGCGTATGTGTCTTGACCATATTATATTTGTTTTTTTTGTGTAAATTATACATGTATGTGGTGCAGTCGGACCATAGGCGTAGGAGCTCAGTGACAGTTAGGGGGGGGGGGCAGAGCCCTAAATGCCCGAAAAATTTTCGGGCTTAAAGACAGCAACGGCCTTGTATCAAAGCAAATTTTTGAATATTTGACGGCTGCGAACACGTAGTTTTCCTGCTAACAAAGCAACTTCAAAGTGGTCAAATATAGCCTAATTAAGGTGGCTGACTCGAGTTCCAATCAATCGTTTACAGTCCTCGAAGACCTTTAGCAGAAAATTTTGAAAATGTAACTGTAGCAAACGCGTTTACCTGCTATTTCAGCCGGTGAACATAGCAACTCCAAAGTGGTCAAATATAACCTTATTAAGGTGGCTTACTCTAATCAATCGTTTACAGTCCACGAAGACGGGACCTTTAGGAGAAAATTTTGAAAATGTAAGTGCTGCAAACCCGTTTTTCTTCTATTTTAGTCTGTGAATACAGCAACTTCAATTTGGTCCAGTATATCCCGCATGGCTGACCCGAATTCCAAACAACAAATCAATCGTCGTCGCGCGGTATGGAAAATTTAATCACCGAAATGCGTTTACTGCTATTCTAGCCCGTGTTAACAACTCCAAAAATATTCAATGGTTTTGTGACCGAAATTCTACTCTGAATTCCAACCATTCAATCAGACTGTTGCATCTGTATTCACAAATATTAATCGATGCCCGAAATATGTCGCACAAACTCGAGTTGCTCCAGACAAAATGTTTTAATCCATAGTCAACTCAGTACAAATTCGTTATATTCAATTACAAGAAAAGTAAAATAAGTGTTTTATTAGGGCTCGATGACAGTTAGGGAAGCAAAATTAGAAATGCCCGATAATTTCGGGTTTATAGACAGTGGCGCCGGTTTTCTTTGAGGGGCTATAACCAACAAGAAAATTTTGGATTTTTGGCGGTCGCCAACGCGTTTTACTGCTAGTTTTCTCTGCCGTTTTCTGGCTCGATGCCCGTTTTTCGGGCAATACCGTTTTTTTGGAATACCTATTAAAGAGAGCTTCGGACATATTTTCGGGCATACAGTGGACAAAAACAAGACGAAAATTGCTTTTTTCGGGCAGTTTGGATCTCATAGAAATAAGTTAGTTATATATTTTCTTTAAACGTCAATAGAAAAAAAAGGTCGTCGAATTTTTCATTGCCCGAAAATAAATTTTTAGGGGGGCATAGGCCCCCCCTGCCCCCCCCCCCCGTCTCCTACGCTTATGTGCAGTCCCCCTGCACATAAAATAACTCTAACATCACATAACACAGTGTCAATCATAAGCTCAATGGTGCTTGCATTGTTTATATAAAATGGTACTGGTCCGGGCAGAATAGCGTCCTTTACTCATTCCACATACCCATTCACACTAAACAGGACATATTTTTTAACCAAATATAAAAGTGGTTGGAGTGTCCAAGTTTAGATTTGTCGTTGATTCCATAAAGTAGTAAGGTTTGTGTAATTCAACATGGCGCTGTGTGTGTGTGTGGGTGTGTGTGTTTGTGTGTGTGCAGTGGCGGATTTTGAAAATCATGGCCATCACACCCCCATAGCCCCCACACCCCATAGCGAAGTCCACACACCCCCATAGCTTTTTACCCCCCCACCCAGCACAAGCTGGCACCGCCGCTGTGTGTGTGTATTATATAGGTACAAATTGGTACTAATTAATGTTTAATTTATACGATAGTCAAGATTTTGACTATGCCATGAAAATCGGAGGTAGGAGGCGACTAGTATGTGGTATACCAGGTCATTTCAGGACTAACATATGGTTTCATTTTATTTCAATAATTTGCTTACGGCGTAGGGGTCTTTAGCAGTGGAAGGAGGCGGAGTACCCGAAGAAAACCCATGAGGCTGGACAGGCAACCCTTCTCCATGCCACGTACAACCACACCAGTTGACTCAATGACAGGCTTTATGATACAGCACTCGCACGCTAACCATTCAGCCATATCAGATCAAACCAATTTAAATGGCTTTAGCTCCTTAAATCTTTTGGGACATTTCTTTTAATACATAAATATGAATGCTTTATCACCTCCACTAATCAAAAATATTACAACAAAATTGAATAATAAACAAAGATAAAAAAACAAAAACAATAACCTTTATTTGTACAATTAGTATTACAATTTTCATGTGAAATATTATTTAATATTTCTAACAATCCTACGACAGTACGGTGATTTCATTTCTTGAAGAGCTTCGTCTAAAACTTTAGTTAAATGAACCAGATTTACAGGATCGGTCTGTAAAACGTGACTTTCTTGTTCTCCATAACTTTCTGTGTGTAATTTGAATAAAACAAGGGGTGTAGTTTGCCTTCTAAGGGAGCGACTAGCTAACTGAAAGAAAATACAAACAAGCAACTATTTAATATCAGGCAATCTAATTTAGCATTTGTATATTCCTTACACTTTTCGATATAGAACAATTTTGATACAATGTTTGGGGTCTGGTGTAAAAGCGTTCTACCCAACGAAAATTTGGGATAAAGTTCTTGAGTGATCTGTGACCATATAGCTAAACACTTTGATATGCAGAGTTATCTCCCATTAGTCTTCAGCCAAGATCATATTTATTATGAATAGATATCACTATCTCTCTGATAGACACACCTCGTTTTTTTCTGTCAAATTATATTTATGACAATTAAGACTTTGTGCTGTGTTGTATTCTAACCAATTTTTTATCAACATGACGGAAACCTGTCAGACTGCATGTTAGCCAGAACAAGGATATTCACGACGCTTATAACAGGAAATCAGCTATCCACAATAAAAAATTTACTTACTTTGGATCTACTTTAGCATGATTACGGCAGAGATTGCGCGGGGGTGGGGGGGTGGGGGTAATTTAAATAATTTGCCTAATTTAGATATTATATAAAGGCCTAAATAAAGACCTGTAATAGACAGATTAGGTCTTGCATAATGCATGTGTAAGTAACTGCATGTGCGCGCACGTGTGTAAGGAAGGTGGGGGTATTCAGTGTTAAAATTTGAGTCTTAATAGAAAAAAATCCAAAATGTGACCTATAATCACTCTTTTAAAATATGTAAATAATTTTCTGGCACATTCATAGACCCTGAAAAACGACCGAAGTTGAATGGAACTAAAATCTATTGCCATGATTGCGGAGGGGGGTATTCAATGTTAGCATACGGGCCTTAATCCAAAATTCTCGATGCTATGCTACCTATCAATGAATCATATCTCATTGCTGATCTTCATTTTGTGGATTCAATTAATTTGTATATACCTGTACATCAAATCGCCATTCTAGATTTCGATAATGTGGAAGGTCCATTGATATTTCTGATAAAATTGTTCGAACTTCTTTTCTATTTTCTATATAAAGCTGTAATAGCATTTGTCTCAGCTCTTCACTAAAACCTAAAACTATTATACTATCTTGATAATCCACTTCATTTAACTAAAATAGAAAAATATCATTTAAAAATTAAAAGCCTACAACCAAGAACATTTTTTAACATTTACAAATTAAGGAGATTTAAATAATCTGCAGTGTATTGTACAGAATTACGGTTTCAAATCTTGATATGACACAATTTCAAATATATATGAATGGGGTTTAACCTTACGTGGGTTATTCTGAGAATCTGTCCAAATATCTATTCCTATAATTATCTTAACTGGAAATAAGAGAGAGAGAAATAGGCTTAATGTTCACTCGACTATAATTGGCAATAACTTTTCATGTTATATAATAATTCTATTTCCAATATAATGTCCAACAAAAGTTCAAACATGGTAAAAATTACCAGAATTTATTCAAGACATTGCTAACCTGTTATGTTAATAAAAAAATAAATGTGAGTATGTAATTACCATGAGTTTTGAAGATTCTGTTAATAAATACATTAAACCTTCAACACCATTTTGAACTTGAGCTGCTTCCACACCCAGCTTTTCTACAACAATAAGATATTAGTAAGAATGCTTTAAATAATTTTTAATGGAATGGAATGAGGTTAAACATCATGTTATTTAAGTCTCATATGGATCATTCCATAATTCCATGTCAAGTGGACCAAATTTCGGAAAGTTGGGAACATGACCCCTCCCAAAATATTTAAAAAAACATATGTTATATTATATGACCTTTAGCTTACAAATCCAAAATTATACCTCTCTAGGTCAAACACTCGCTGAGATATGGCCATTTGAAATGAAGGTATTGAATCAGATCATAAATTCAGCAATTTTTTTCAGGTGCGAAAAGTGTGTATTGGACATTGAGTGTGATGTTAAATTCATAATCTACACCAAAAGCTGTCTTAGATTAGGAAGTTAGAGAGTTCTACACCTATTAGAAATGTGAGTTTAAAGCACTCGAAAACCTGAAAAAATTACTGAATTTATGATCTGTTTCAGCACCCTAATTTCAAAAAGCCATATCTCAACAGGTTTTTGACAAATTTCAGATTTGTTAGTTAAAGACCATATACATGTAAATGGACTATAACTTATAATTTTTATTATCTTTTTGGAAGTGGGTCATATTCCCACCATTGGTCCAGTTGATATGGAATGACCTATATTTAATCTCCTTCAACCAACATACCAACTTCCGAAAAAGTTGTCTTGTAGAACTTACAAATATGATTGTTAATCTACGAGAAATGCAAGTCTAATGGCGTATTTTCTATATGTAGATATGCATAACAAACGAATTACACTAACTGACCCACACAGTGACCTCTCACTTCCACCACAATGATTAAGAGACCTGAAGACTAATCAAGGGCTTGATATCAATACTAATATTATTGGATGGTTCGCACTGCTCTTGTATATATATAACCATATTCTTGTAATTGTATTTATTTGTGTTATATGCTTGATAACGACTTGTGAAATCTTGTTGAAACGTCGCAGTGAAATAAACTAGAGTAATTGTTATTCCATAAATAGTGTGTTATTTGATTATGATCCAATTACTAAATGCCTTTTAAAGAATACTTACGACATCAATATGGAGATGTGGCTGTCAACCTTATTTTAATAAGGTTGACAGCCACATCTCCATATTGATGTCGTAAGTAGCGTGTCCGCGAGAGCACCATGCAGAGGGTGATAACCCTTGGGTCGGGGATTTGGACCAAATTTTTTCTGTGAGATGGGTTAGTACCCGAGTTTTAAGTTTCTACTGCCAATGATATCTTGGTACTGGCCAGATACGCAACTCACTCTTAAAATTTAATTTAATGAAAACCAAAGTTTGAGAGGCTGTAGTTCGTTCTTGGCGGGGACTAGGACCAAAGTTGAGTGTTGCCCACAACCAGCAACCTTTCTACTAACAATATAAAAAATAAAAATGCCCGGAACAGGCATAATAAAAAAAGCAGAAAAAAATTAAAAACACCAAAAATTGGGATAAAATGTCCCAATTGTCAATATCCCAGATGAAGAAAATGTATGAACATCTTTACAAACATAATATATTCCATTGAATCATTAGCAAGGATGATTGAGAATTGAGGGGGCGAATAAAAAAGGGTTTAACGTCAACTGGACACAAACTAGGTCATTTGGGGACGAACATATGGTGATGCACATGTTTGGTCATCTTTACAAAGTTTATATTATCCATTCAGTCGTCATCTAGGATTAGAATGATTTTGACTTGAGAGAGAAACAAGGTTTAAGGTCCACTCGCCACAAGCTAGGCAATTTTGGGACTATGATAAGTTTTATTTCAATAATTCGCGTACGCGAAAAGAGAGAATCCGTGAGATTGGATATTTACACAGATATGAATATGATATAATATAAGTAAGTGAACACTTCTGCTCAAATATAGGTATATCATGGTATATGCCGGAGTTTGGCATGTGTAGTCAGAATTATCCTTGATTGTCTGGAGTGCTATGAAACCAGTCCTGTTGTGATATATGTCATCTTCCCCCTCGGGGATTTCAATATGGAAAGCATTACGTTCTCCTAAACAAGGACACCAGATATTAAATGCTTCTCCATGAGGTTCTTCTTACCTGAGAATGTGGATAATAGATATATCAAGTTTATGATAGTCATGACTGCCCATAAATCTTTACGATGATCTGCCCCTAAGTACAGATCTTACCATGGACTCTGTATAGATGGACAGGCAATGTCCACAAAACCTTTAGAATTCTGTGCCGCTGTAAAAAGCATACCTGACAATCGTGACTAAAATAAAATTACCCCCCACCTCCCCTAACTCAATTACCAGTATTAAGTTTAAAATAAAAAAAACACGATATCAATTCATAATATTTCTATTAATCTTGCTAATCATTTTTTTTCAAACTATACATAAATATACTACTGGTGATTTGGGTGTAAATATACCAAAACATCGTCTTGTTTTCGTTAAAAGCAAACCTACTAAAACACCCTTTAAATTTTTACTTGTGTACAATTGTTCATCATTACGGACATTATTATACCTGAACTTTATTTTCATAAGTTTAAAATCCTTCATACTTGCGGGAATTTGGATTATTAAGCAGAACACAAAGGCTTGCAAAACTACGAAAATATTGAAATCGATCATTTTAAAATTTTCAACTGCTGCATTTGGAAATTTCAAAGTTCTAAACTGGAGAAATTTGTCACTACCGGATAGAAATACTTATTATTTGAAAAATTACCGTGTAACTATAAGAATACAGTAAAATCTAATGAGGAGTTCGAGAAATTACTCTGTATGAAATCCTGCAATGTCTAGAATCACTTCGCTTGGTTTACCGTTGCCTGTCCATCTTTATAAGGTTAATGATCTTACTAACCGTGGTCTGATCACTGCAAAATTATGCATGACTTATGACCTTCCCTACAGCTATCCAGCGAACGAAAACGTTATGATTTTTGACCAAAGTACCCTATTTGACAGGCATGTTTAAATAACGAGTATTAAGTAATGGTTGTGATCATTGGTGAAAAGGCGCTGCTTTGGTTAGATTGTGCTGATATAAAAGCTTGCCATGGCAGCCCATACATTTTTAACCTGCTAGTAACTTCAGAATACAAAATGAGAATAATAGTTTTCTGATTCTGCAGAATTGTACAACAGTAATTTTACGCCCCTTCACTACGATGATCGTGAACGTCCGATTTTGTTACAAAAACTTTATGATTTTTACCAAAATGACATATTTGGTACGAGGAACGCTCAAATAACAATAAATATAGTACTAATGTTGATAATCGATGGTCATTGTTACTCTTTAAGATAGTCGTCGATCATCAGTAAAAGAAAAATCGCATGGAAAATACTGCTTTTTACATATTTTCAAAATATTGTAGCACACTAGTGGGTTTAGTTCCGGTCAATTTTTTTCTTCTGACATATACTTAAACGAATGCCCTTCATAACCACACCCGGCAATTCTAGGTCAGACCCGCCAAGAAGCCGCTACATGCGTTTAGGATGACACAGTTTTCAACATACGTAAAATGACCACTTTAAGATAACTCACAGAAAATTCCACACGATCAATTTATTCCCAAACGACTGTAGGATTTTAAGTCGACCACTTGGCCTATCATACCTGACCAATATCAAAATTTTACGATCACAAAATTTTGAGTAGGAGCGTTTTGAAATTTGGGCAAAAAAATGGTCGAAATATGGCAAATTGTGACCCAAAACAACAATTTCCAGCTATACCGGAAGTTGTCATTTAATTTTTTTTTCACTGCATCGCGTGACTTCTGTCGCCCAGGGGTCCCCATAGACCAAGTATGATTGAAAATCGCTGACCCCCCGGGTTATCATTTTTTTCAATTTTTGCATGGTCCTCTCGCGGACGCGTTCAAATCAAATATGTCAATATGAGGATAAGTATATACTTACATGTAACAGTGTGACCTTCTTAATGAGATGCAGGGACAGTGACCTCATACCTAAAGGTCTAACAATTAAATCACCTGTGAACTCGAATGCCGCAACAAAGATCGTGACACATGCCAGCAAATGTTTACTCAGTGAAAGACTTCAGCATTATAGAAATGAAAAGCAGAAACTATCAATTCAAGTCAACAAACTACAAACAGAACTTCAAAACACTGTCACCCAGTTAGATCTCCAAAAATTCCATGAAATTCAGAAAACAAGTCACAGCCGCCTTAATCAACAAGTTAAACTGAAACATACCAAAAAGTTCTACAACCTGAAACAAACCAAAATGAAAATAATAAATAAAACCAAAACCAGTGTCACCAATGATTACCTTACCAAGACAGCCATCAACATCAGCGATAGAAATCTAACCGAAGATGAAATTAACATACTTTCTAAAGGCCTTAGTTTTGTACCATCCAATCAAAAACCTCATACGGATACATTTATAGCCAATATTGAAAAGGGACTACGCCAACTAGCACCAGGTGGGAAGGTTGAATACCTCAGACATCAAATTACTGACCTACTTCTAAAAGCCAAACCACAAGCAAACAACATAACCACGCAACAAAAAAAGTCCTTAAAAGACCTTCGCAGTGACCCAAAGATAACCATTGTACCAGCTGATAAGGGTAAGACAACCGTTGTGATGAATACAGATGAATATCACACCATTGTGGAAGACCTACTCAATGATACCACAACTTATCGACGCCTTAGAAAAGACCCGACCAACAACCATGTCAAAGAGTATGCTAAACTTTTGAAATCACTCTGTGAAGATGATAAGATCACCAACAACATCCATTACAGACTAAAACCAGACCACCCCCGTTCACCATACGCCAGAGCATCAATAAAGATTCACAAAGATCCAATTAAAGACAGACTCCTGATATGCTCCATAGACTCAGTTTATTACAATACAGCCAAATATCTTTCTAAATTACTCTCACCACTAGGGAAAACAGCGGATTCGTTTATTAAGGACTCAACTGAATTTTGCACCCAACTCAAAGAGATTAGAAATCCAGGGAAAATGCTCTCCTACGATGTCATTGACCTATTTACAAATGTCCCTAGAGAAGATGCCCTGAAAGTCCTAGAAACCCGTATCCGCCAACTCTCTACTCCATTGGAAACTTCCTTACAAGTTGATACCATCATCTGTTTAATTAAGCTATGTCTGGAATCTACATACTTCGCATGGGGTGACAACTATTATCAACAGATTCATGGTTTACCAATGGGCAGTCCCTTATCCCCCCTGATAGCAGAAATATTCTGGTCCCGCAAGGTTGACGACGTTTTTGTGATGATAAAAGAAGAAGATGATGCTGTCACCCTACTACACCACCTGAACAACCAACACCCAAGGATCAAGTTCACCATGGAGAATGAAACCAGCAACAGCCTCCCTTTCTTAGACATACTAGTCACAAGAACGGACTCCAAAATAGTCACCTCAGTTTATAGAAAGCCAACCCACACGGACCAGTATATTCATTACAAATCAGACCACCCTAACAGCACAAAAGCAGCCATCATCACCACCCTAACAAAAAGAGCCAAAAACATTTGTGACCCTGAACTCCTCCCTGACGAAGTACAACACCTGACAGATGTTTTTATTAAGCACAACGGCTATCCGCCACAGATGGTAAAAAAGATAATTAATTCCACACTATCTGACCTGCCGAAACCCAATAAACAAAAAACTGATAAAGCCCCCATACGAGTATTTATACCTTTCCACTGGAACATCTCCCACCAAATAAGAAGATTGTTAAAACAAGAGGCACACATCGAAACCACATATCTTAAAGGCAGGACAATCAAAGAATTCATAAAAGCGAATGGAAAGATTACCCCCACAAAACCCATCTCCCCTAAAGGTTGTGTTTACCAAGTTAGCTGCAGCTGTGGGGATTCTTACATTGGAGAATCGAAAAGACCTCTAGAACTCAGAATTAAAGAACACATGTCGAAAACCCCCAACAACCAATCTGCTATTGCTGAACACCTTATTGAAAACCCGCGCCACCGAGTGAATTGGACTAACGTCAAAAAGTTAGCAGTCAACTTTACATTCCAAGAGCGTATGATCGCATTATTAAAATGTAATTTACTGTAATTTACACTATTCTAGAACAATCATAAGGATTAACCTTACATTGAACATTTTTATTTAAATTTGTATATTTTTTCGCAAATAATTTACATACTTATGTTTAATGCATCTTGTTTCTACTGTTGGATTAATGTGCGTGGCTTCAGTTCTCCTCTACATGTATATACCTGGTTTCATCTTTATTATTACTTTCATCTACAACAACACTAATTACTGTGTATACATATTATGTACTCAATGACAGGATATATTGCTCATGGCTCATTATACCACTTTAAATATTCTTTCATCTTTTATTCGTGTTCCTATCTATACCAATTACAGTTTACACCTATCTATGTACACTTGTTTATTTAATGGCTTGGTGTAGTTGCTCATGCTTGCTGACTTAGTTTCTCATTGGATGGTTCGCACTGCTCTTGTATATATATAACCATATTCTTGTAATTGTATTTATATTGTCTGCGATATCACCTCGGTGGAAGCGGACGTAAAATAAAGCTATTTCAACAACATTGTATTTATTTGTGTTATATGCTTGATAACGACTTGTGTTATATGCTTGATAACGACTTGTGAAATCTTGTTGAAACGTCGCAGTGAAATAAACTAGAGTAATTGTTATTCCATAAATAGTGTGTTATTTGACTAATATTATTCTGTTATGCATTATTTAGAATGGGTTATGTGTGCTTCAGAGTCTTTGTTTTAACACGAGTATGTACACATGTGGATCATGTTTTTTGATCTAATGTTCACATGAATTTTGTGGACCATCCAAATGATTACTGGTACACACACTTTCCTCACCATTCCACATTAACCTTGATATGTGTGAAATAGGTTTCCCTTTCACTATGGTAACACCTTTTACTTGTGAGGAATTGAATAAGGGAGTACAGAATCTGTCTAACATCTAACCTGATATCTAATCCTGATATTCACTGATTTATCTCTGTGTGTGCTTGGCTATAGTTTCCTGTATATAGGCCTATATCTTCAAGCATGCTGTACCATAATAAGATGAAATTTATATCATCAATTAATTGGAATATTGTAAATAGTACAATTTTTGTTGACCAGAATGAAGATTGGGCCAAGATTGAAATTGTCCATGACAAGGTCCACAACAATACAGTTAACTCATAATAGGCATAAAAATGTAAAAAAAATCATACTTACGAGCAGCTGATGTGTAAACTTTTGGATTTGTTCCTTTTCTGATAAATTCCATACTTATTCTACAGAACTCTTTAACCACTAAAAATAAAGCAAACGGGTCAATGAATAACCAGCAGCTGCCAGACAGGATACGCCCACATTTTCAAGAGATGGATAGCTAAAAACAAATATGATTTTTTGTACAATCAGGGGCAATAATCCAGAAAGTTAAGGCCTGAAATGTGCAAATATCAAAAGGGACTGAGATCTTTGGGATATAAAGATATGTTTTAAGTTTCATCAAAATCGGATAAAAATTGTGACCTCTGGAGGTTCCACACCTTAGTAGTACTACACACTTCTTCGCAATTTGCAGCCATTTTCCCAAAATTCGAATTCAAACTTCTTATGGTGGAATGGTGATGTATTTAAACATTTTTAAAATAGGAATAAAAATTGTGACCTCTAGAGTCTGCAAGCCAAAAATCTGATTTCGAACAATCAGTAATGGTGATATATTCCCACGTTTTTTTTAATCCAGGAAGTTAAGTTCGGGTTTCCGCGATTATCAAAAGGAACCAAGTTATTAGTGTGTAATGGTGATATATTCACATGTTATTTTTAAATCGGTTAAAAATTGGGACCTCTACAGGGACCACAAGGCCCATAATTCAGGAAGTTACAATCTGATATGAGTGAATTTTACTCATAGGGTTTTATTCTCAGCAACCAAACAATAAGCTCGCCAAATATAACCCCGCTACGCCACGACGTTTTTATTACGTCAAAATTGATTTCTTTTGTTTTTACGTCACTGAAACTGATTTGCAGGTCGATAAACATCCCATGTTTTGCATTTAGAGGGGTGTAACACGTCTTGGGTCCTAATGATCACAGGACATGTCTATTGGACAATAACACCCCTCTAAATGCAAAACAGGTGTTTATCTCCTAAACGGGTTTATTAATTCAGATAATAATTGTGACCTCTAGAGGGACCACAAGCTAAAAAAAGTGATTTTTCGTACAATCGGGGGGCCATTATTTGGGAAGTTACGCTCCGAGGGGCACGAATATCAAAAGAAACAGAGATATGAGGGTTATAAACAAACATTTCAAGTTTAAACCAAATCGAATAAAAATTGTGACCTGTACAGTGTTCACAAGCTAAAAACGTGATTTTTCGAACAATCAGGGGGCCATAATCCATGAAGTTATGCTCCATTATCGAAAGGACAGAGATCTTGGGGTGATACACCTAATTTCAAGTTTCATTGAACTTTAAATCGGATAAAAACTTTGACCTGTAAAATGTTCACAAAGGGTTGACGACAATATACGTCCACATGAAAAAATGGTTAAAAACAAAGTCACAGGTATCACAAAACCATCTTTTATACTATCTAACGTTTCGTAAGTAATCAGAGAAGACAACTAAAGATGTAAGTTTTTACTATAAAAGATGGTTTTGTGATACCCTTGACTTTGTTTTTACCCACTCCTACTCTGGTGTCACAGTATCAAGTTTATTATGACTTATTAGATGCCATCTAAGTCAGTATTCCAGCTAGACTATTTCTGAACACCCCTCTGTATTTCTTTTTTTTTTAAATATTAATTTTACACCATTCATACATTGTACATTATATTCTACGAATTGCTGGTTGTGTTGTGCCATACTATGTCATCTCATTGCACTGTACTGTACTGAAACTCTCATGATCCCTGACCGCAAGTGCGCAACAGCCCCCCCCCCCTCCTTTAGAAACTGCCCCCCCTCCCTTAATAGTTATTGCACACACCTCCCAATTCTGATCCTGGCTGGAACACTGTAAATATTATGTTATTCCCTCAATGGGCTCACTTTTCCTTCTTTGTTCTTCAGGGGATCACGGTGGCTAAGTGGATAAGGCGCTGGTTCGCTAGCCTGGAGGTCGAGTGTTCGATCCCTGCATTGGCCGAGAAAGTTCATCTCGATTTTCCGGCGTGATTTCCCCTTGTCAGTGATGCAGAAGGAGGGCCTGACAAGGACAGCTGCCTAGTCGTTCGGATGGGTCGAAAAAGCGAGGTCCTGTGTACAAATTGGAGTGCACGTAAAAGATCCCTTGGCAGTTGGAATTCGATATAAGAGTAGGCCGTAGCGCCGCTGCCCGGGCAAAATTTCCCTCATAACACACTGATGGCGTATAACACACTGATGGCGTATGCCCGTCTTCAATTGGCCCAGGTTAGGTTCTTAAGCGTAGGACGTTAAACCCCATTTCATTCATTTATTCATTCTTTGTTCTTCAGACAAAAAAGCTGTTAATTAACGCCAATAAATTAGACATACACCATTAATATAATAGGCCTTCCAAGCTCATTTTGGTGTCATTGTAAAGCTTTGGCAAAACCCTATCCAGAAATAAAAGCCATAGTCTACAGGATAGTTGAATATTTTATTGTCATCCCTAGGCCTACTATATCATATATAAGTGTTAGGCTAATTAACTATATAAGTGTTAGGCTTATTATTTCGAAGAAGGCCCTCCTATTTCTTGTCTGTGATATCACTAAGGTGGAAGCAGACGTAAAAGGACCTAAGTCTGTAACTCAAAATCCTCCAAAATCGAAAGCACGAAATATTGGCCTATATAAATCAACATTGATGATGTAGGTCCCAAATGTTAGCGATTTAGCTCCTTTTAAACACCTGGGGTCTGTTTCACGAAATTTTAACTAAGATAAAATCCGATTTTAGTAATTCGATTGGATAGTATTAGATTGATTTTAGCGCTTAGCCAATCAGATTTAAATATGTACTAAAATTTGGATTTTATCTTAAGTTAAAATTTCGTGAAACAGGCCCCAGGATACTAATTAGAGAACTACTACTAGTACTAAATTTCAAAGAACAAGAGCTGAATTGAAGATGCAATAACTTTGTTTTAGATCTTTGATGAGTTCTACCGGTTGCTAAAAAATTGTTTTGATTTGCTGTGATTTGATTGGGAAGAGAGAGGGAAATGGGGTTTTTTAACGTCCACTCAACACAAGCTAGATTAGGCCCTGGTGGATCTTCATTTACTCATACTTTCTTTATGGTTTTTAAAAACACAAATGACTTTTAATTTAGGCCACTGACGTTCATCCAATCCAACCTCTATGAAAGGATGACGAATTACTGAAAAATATGGATACCTGCAATATCTACCGAAGGTAAAAAAGATAAATGCTTCTTGTGTTCATCTTCAAGTACCAACAACATTTTGTCAATAACAATAGTACAAAATAAAAAAAATATATAAATAGCCACTCCCACTTGAGTAAAATTCAGAGTTATCTCCCATTAACCACACTTTATTATAGAGTAGACAGGATTGTCGTGTCCTGGACCATGTAGTATTATAGACCAATGATTGCAATCTGTTTAAGGCCCTGTATCCATAGGCTGTTCCCTTTGTGGCGTGTTCCCTTGCGACGTTGTGGCCTTGTGACCCGACCCTGTACCCTACCGTATCCATTGTGGCGTGTGCAACGTACGGTGGAAATATAGGTAAAAGAAAAGTCTATATTATACAAACGTTGATGAGAAAGCAAATTAACACAAGACACAACTATCATTATGCGAACCGTTTTTTATTGATAGCTCGACGATCGATGAACTCAACTACTGAAAATCGGAAGGATGAGGAAGGAGGATGCCGCTATTGCTTATATGTGGGGAGCCCGGGACATTTTCCCCACTTCCCACCCTGATCAGGCACTGATTGCATTAATTTCCTTGCTGGTGATCATCTTAGAAGATAACATGTCTTCAGACAACGACCACGGTGCTGGGTTCGGCTATTTTTTGGAACTCGCGATGAACTGGATGAATATTACACAAGTTTCCATATTACAATATACCACTCGTAAAAAAGTCGTAACGACTTGTTCCCTCTAGTTCAGCTGCAAAAGAATTGACATGTTCATTGTTTGTGTTCCCGGTCACAAACCACATGTTCAGTGCACGAGGCCACATGTTCCCTGGGAACATCCTATGGGAACGGGCACGTTAAAAAACAAAGGTTATAATAATAATAATAATAATCACGTCATTTTACAAGGGTAGCAAATTAGGCCTGAGGCCTTTTTCCAATTTGGCCCTTGGCACAGATCGTAATGATTTCGATCATTACTGCAGGAAGAAACCGAAGAACTCGGGGGAAACCAGGTTCATTGTCCTTGTGGCGCGCCAGAAGGGAACAAGGGAATACGCCACAAGGGAATACGCCACAAGGGAACAGCCTATGGATACAGGGCCTTACAGAGAATTTCGAAAAACAGACGGCCGTAGACGCGATTTCCAGGCATTTCGAATACTTTCTAGTAATTTGGAGTGGGTAGTAAATTATGTCAGTAGCAGCATAAAAACTGGTAGAAAGTCATCTTTATAATACAAGCTTTATTACGAAATCAAGAACCAAGTCGAACGATTTACTTTTGCCACATTTTTTTTATCCAGATATCAGATGTATAGAAGACTTGTATACTTTATGTAGGCCTACTTGTCATATATGAAAGACCATTTTAAAAGAGTTCAAATTTACAATCTATATATTCCGTATTATGATTTACTTTTGCCACGTTTTTCATTATATGACAGTTCATATTTTTTATCCATATCTAAGATAGATAAATCTAGAATCAAGATAGAAGACTTTTTGAACTTGAAAATTCTAATACTTTTAATATATATATGAATTACCATTTTAGTTCATACAAGTTTATTTACATCTAGTGCACTATATTATACCAACAGACGTCGGTCTGTTTCCTGCCACCTCCACCCCAAAACCTACCGTAAATTATACTTAACTTATGTCCTCAAGAAAATTCGAAGGTATTACATCAATAGATTATAATAATACATGTAGGCCTATATAAAATATTTATCCATAGTCTTTTGAAATGTAATCTTACCAGATTTTTCAATATCAAGTTAACCGTTGTATAGCCTTTATAAATTTCCATTATTGCGTTCTTCTTGCAGTCTTTTGGAACATGTATAGCAAATGTCTTATGTGTATTACTAATCATTAATTTAAGTTCACACCATAAGTACATGTTATGACCGCGCATTGACTTCAACATCAAAAGTTTAACGTTACATTCCAACTTGATTTTGTAGAATACAAAAAACTATATAATATTATATTTATAAATTCAATTTAAACCTTATACCGACTTAGGATTCTTTGAAGCTATTAATGTACGAAAATGTTAACGACGCAGTCAAATAAGCAGAAACCCCACTAAAGCACATGAATCCTATATATGACATGTATAATGGATAAGTCAAGAAAAGTCAATAAAATGAAACTAGGACCACATCATATATGTTTTGCATGTATATATTCATCATATTCATCATATTTATATGATTTTTGTATTATCACTTAAGACTAGATGTCATATACGTACTGTATAAAAGGAACAAATAATATATGTTGAAATTTATACAATATTTAATGTCACATTAAAGCTCCAATAACACTCTTGTTTTAACTTAATAATATGTCCAACAATTTGAACTATTTTACAACATTTCAATTAATAAATGATACAAATTTCATTTAACAAACTTAATCTTAAAAATTAGAAAAATTCAACTACATGCCGTAACCTGGTTTAAAAAGCTTTACGTAAACACTTTCAAGTGCAACTTGGATTTAAACAAATTTTCGAACCCTCTGGACAAGTAAGATAGGTTTGTAATGGATAATTTACACAACAGGTAGAACACTTAAACACGTCAAGCCTGCAGGAGTGTTATTGTCCCTTTAAGCATGTATAAACCCAATAGACCTTTCAGTCATACCAATTGTCTATTTTTTTATAATATAAACCCAGAAATAATAATGGAACAAATTCCTCTCTCGGGATTATATCGTCAATTTCGGACACTCCATGTGTCAAGCTAATGTAACAAGCTATTGTAAATATATCTTTGTTGTTAATCAGATTGTGTATATATGTTCGTATGTCTCAAACAATTACCTTGTGTGTGGAAATGTTATCACTTATAAATTATGCAAACTATGTAATGTGTCGAATTGTACTGTCCTAGCCTTGTTCATAGTCTCTGATACACACGATTAAAGTGTATCATTACATTATAAATAAACAGGACAATCCGACACATATCATAGCATACCAAGTTAATACTTTAACATATGTATGTAATATATCTTTACTTCTAATTAAGACTTTATTATTAAGGGGGTGTATTGAATCAAACCCAGGACCAGACAAAAAACGAATAGTATCGAAAAAAATATCAATTGTTCACAATAATGTATGTAGTATATTACCGAAAATCTCAACAATTGAAGCAGAATTAAGTAATTACGATATTATATGTATAACTGAGTCACACCTTGATCATTCTATTTCTGATTCCAGAGTATGCCTACCAGGTTATCACACTCCTGTACGACTAGATCGAAACAGACACGGTGGTGGTATAATAATATTTATAAAAAGTAAGCTTTCTTTTCATGTAAGAAATGACCTGCACCATAACGATTTAGAAATAATTTTTGTCAGCATTAGTAATTCTAAGAGTACGTTTCTATTAGGAGTTCTATATCGTCCACCAAACACGCCAATTTCCTTTTGGGATTCATTTTATGATATAATAAGTAAAGCCTTAGACAGCGGCACCCCATTCCCCTTGATATTAACAGGTGATTTTAATATTAATGTTTTGTCTAATTCCAGTAATGCCAAAAAACTAGGCGTAATATTACAACGCTTTGATCTAGTAAATCTAATATATGAACCAACAAATTTCACAACCTATCCCGGAACATGCATAGATCTGTTTATTATAAATAAAAGGAATCTTGTCTCTAAATATACAGTATTGCACCCCATATGTAGTACTCATTCGCTAATAACTATAGAAATTAACTTTAACACCTATAAACAATTATCATATAAACGGAAAATTAGAAATTATAACCAGGCTAATTTTAAAGGCTTATGTAATTCTCTTAAACAAATAGAATGGTCAACCGCGGTTTTTAATAGTAAAGATATAAATATATTATATAATGATTTTAAAAATGTCATTGATGAATATACATCAATATTCATTCCTAGTAAAGTAGTCACTATTAGACCCAACGATAAACCCTTTATGAACAACGGCATTCGTCTAAAAATTCGACAACGAAACAGAGCCCATAAACGTGCCAAAAAGTCAAATAACCCAAACCATTGGCTAAAGTTCCGTAAAATTAGAAACGAGGTAATCTCACTGATACGTCATGCGAAAGATGACTTTAAATCCAAAATTACTAATAAAATAAATAATCATAAAGTCACATCAAATCAGTGGTGGAAATTAGTAAAATCAGTTGTAAAAATTGAAAACGTAAACAGTAATAATCAAACCCCAATTAATCTCAATGGCAAAATTTATTCTCATCCATTTGACAAGGCAACAGTATTAAATTCATACTTCACCTCAGTTTCAAAACTAGATACCTCGCATGAATTACCCCCCTTTGATGTACGCTCTGACATCACAATGAATGATTTTATCGTAACTGAACAAGAGGTTCAAGATCAATTAAAAATACTTGACTCTACAAAGCCACCAGGACCAGATGAAATCGGCCCATTAATTCTAAAAAACATATCTCCCGCCATTGTAATTCCATTAACTCGTCTATTTAACCTGTGCCTTACAAATAAACAAATTCCAGACATATGGAAAACTTCACATGTCACAGCTGCCTTTAAAGGGAAGGGTGATCCACAATTACCAGAAAATTATCGCCCTATTTCCTTAACGTGTACTATTTGTAAGATTTTTGAAAAAATTATCCTTAAACACCTGTACAACTTTATTAAAAAAAATGATTTATTATCTAAACATCAGTCAGGATTTCAAAAAAATGACTCAACAATAAACCAGCTTCTTGAGATATATAATATAATCATAAGTAATCTAGATAAAGGGAAAGAACTTAGTTTTGTATTCTGTGATATTTCTAAAGCGTTCGATAAAGTCTGGCATTTGGGAATTGTATATAAGCTGCGAAAGTATGGTATTAGTCCAAATTTATGTGATTGGATACACAATTATCTAACAAATCGTAAACAATGTGTTGTCCTTGAAGGTTTTAAGTCACCTTATTTGTCAGTTGAATCGGGGGTTCCTCAGGGATCAATACTCGGTCCCTTTCTATTCTTATTATACATAAATGATATTTCAGACAATCTAGATAACAATGTAAGATTATTTGCTGACGATACGTCCTTATTTGCAATTATAAATGATAACCCATTAGAAACTGCGAATTCAATCAATAGTGATCTGAAGCTAATATCAACGTGGGCAAATAAATGGCAAATAAAATTTAATCCAAATAAAACTAAAAACTTAATATTTACACGTAAAAAAGCTAATCATCCTAATCTTATTTTTGAAAATAAAATTATTGATAAAGTTTCCTCGCACTGCCACCTGGGACTAACATTTCATCTAAATGGAACATGGACAGAACATTTTTCTAAAATTCACAAAAAAGCTTGCAATAGACTTAACATATTATTACGTCAATTAAAATTCAAATTAAATAGATCCACATTATGTACCATATTTACTTCATTCATACGTCCTATTATGGAGTATGGAGATAGTATATGGGACAATTGTAGTGCTAAAGATTCAGAATTACTTGAGAACATTCAATTAGAAGCAGGGAGAATCATAACTGGTCTGCGCCGAAATTCCCACAGAAATTATGTTTATAACGAATTAGGGTGGGAACCATTGTTTAAACGCCGTCAAAAGCATAAACTCGTCTATTTTTATAAAATTCTTAATTGTTATAGTCCCCAGTATTTGTCCGATATTCTAACTAAAATACAACCTGAATCGAATTATTACAACCTTAGAAACCCCAAACTCAAAATACCACAATGTAAAACGTCTGCTTATATAAAAAGTTTTTTCCCAAACACAATAAAACTATGGAATAGTCTTCCTGCGCAGCTGCAGTTTTCGCCATCTCTCAAAACTTTTAAGACCGGTCTCCTAAATCATTATCCTATACATAAAAAACCTAGTTACTTTCATTATGGAAACCGTAAGGAAAATATCATCCACTGCCAACTAAGGAATAAATCTAGTAATCTCAATAATCACCTTTTTCATCATTATCTATCTGAATCAAAAATATGTCCAAAATGTAAATCTTTGAATGAAGATAACTTCCACTTCTTCTTTACTTGTCCATCGTATTCATCTATTCGAGTCGAACTATTAAATTCATTAAAGGTACTCACAGAAACTATTAATCTAGATCTAATTTTGAATGGCTCTAAAGATCTTTCGAATACCTCTAATATTATTATTTTTGAAAAAGTCCATAATTTTATTAAAAGTACCAAAAGGTTTTGATTTGATTTTACATATTGTTGAACAATACTAAATAATTGCACCAGCTATATTTTGCATATACCATTTCCACATGTAACTGTATATATGTTCGGTTTTACAATTTATTATACTTAATCTTATTTTTATGTATATGTTTATATTTATCATTTATTATATTCTGTATCCATGGGAAAGAACTTATATAGGCTTTGCCTGTTGTTCAATCCTTTTCTAACGAATAAAATATTGTTTAAACTAAATACCAACAGGAGTTCATCTCGATTTTCCGGCGTGATTTCCCCTTGTCAGTGATGCAGAAGGAGGGCCTGACAAGGACAGCTGCCTAGTCGTTCGGATGGGACGAAAAACCGAGGTCCCGTGTACAAATTGGAGTGCACGTAAAAGTTCCCTTGGCAGTTGGAATTCGATATAAGAGTAGGCCGTAGCGCCGCTGCCCGGGCAAAAATTACCCTCATAGCACACTGTATGGCGTATGCCCGTCTTCAATTGGCCCAGGTTAGGTGCTTAAAGCGTAGGACGTTAAACCCCATTTCATTCATTCATTCATTATACCAACAGGAGAACAAGTTAAACGATTATTACTTATTTCACATTTGATACACGATGATGCAGCATTAGTAGAATCGTTATCCGGATTTTGCTGTTTCGTAGCAGAAAAGATTGATGATAACGTTTTCTGATTACTCTCAGAGGTGCCCCCCCCCCCGCCTCGTACGCCTATGAGTAGGTAATATTTTGCCCCTGTTTTAAAACTTAACCTAAACAATTCACCTGTGTCAATAAATAATTCGATATATTCAACCAATCAAACAATCCTATATTTATTCAGCTAATCAACAAAAGATAAAACAATATTTCACACCCCGGGATTGCAAAATCCACGATGACATGTTAAACTTTTGTTGACTTATAAGATATCAGTTATATGGATAACTACAATCCCAGTTAAAGAGAGGGGATCACGGTGGCTAAGTGGATAAGGCGCTGGTTCGCTATCCTGGAGCTCGGGTGTTCGATCCCTGCTGCCTAGTCGTTCGGATGGGACGAAAAACAGAGGTCCCGTGTACACATTGGCGTGCACGTAAAAGAACCCTTGGCAGTTGGAATTCAGTTGCTGCCCGGGCAAAATTTCCCTCATAGCACACTGTATGGCATATGCCCGTCTACATTTAGCCCAGGTTAGGTGCTTAAGCGTAGGACGTTACACCCCATTTCATTCATTCATTCCAGTTAAAGAGAATCGTTTAACTTTGTTTTGACAAAGTCGCACATTCAGCGATTTATAATAGTGTAGAAATAGCATCCATATTTTATTCTACTTTCTTCAAGCATTAATTTATAAATATAGAATGAATGAATGAAATGGGGTTTAACGTCCTACGCTTAAGCACCTAACCTGGGCCAATTGAAGACGGGTATAAATATAGAACTCAGAGTACACAGTTTACACACATGTCCTTTTGTAATCCTGAAGTAAGTTGTAGGAAGACAGTGATATTCATGGTGATATTGCCCATGTATCATCCATTAACTGCACAATATTTCAATTAAAATGTTAAATTTAAAAATGCATATTGGACCACCAGTTATTTCAAACCGACGTTATTGCCATCCAGAATACAGTCAATTCTTTGAATTCATATAGGGCATGAACCCCCCTCTAAACTAGAATCCGTTAATATCATTCTTTATTTTAACTGCAGTATTTGTGTTTTCCTTTACCAATGTTCGATCATCTAATTTTATTTTTATCTGCAAGTACGAGTAGTGTACTTACCAGGAAATAAAAGTGTACTTAGCCCTAAACTGGGCTAATGAAGACGCAAATACGCCATAGGCTACACTTCGCTATGAGGGGAATTTTAACTGGGCAGCGGCACTATATGACCTACTCTTATATCGAATTCCAACTTCCGGAAATTATCGACTCGAATTGCCTAACAAGCTCACAATAATTTAAGCTATTATCAGAAAGCGTAACCAACCACCACTTGTCGGATTTTCAAAAGAGCTTTCCGTGATACCAATAAATAATTAATAATTAAAATTCTTTCAATTAATAATATTTATGAAAAATCGTATTTTAATACAACTATATAACCTCAGTTCTGTTACAAAATGTTGGGGTTTTTTTGGTAGAGATAAGATATAATATTTTAATTATGATGTCATCTATTATTATAATCTATCACGGAATACAAAATGAATAATATTAAAAATGCAACACTGACTAGAAACACGATTATTTATCACGCTGCATCAAAAGGATAATATTATTTCAATTACACATGGTTTAATGGACTATAAATGAACCTTTTAACTGTAGCTGCACCTTTTCATCTTAAAAATCGTTTCTCACGTAGAAGCTATACAGTCTCTTTAAGTGATATAAGCAATATACATGTACTATACTACAGGTGTAAACTTGTTGTAATACTGACTGATATAAAATCATAAACATCATACTCTTCTACTCATAAACATAATATCCATCAACTTAGAAATACTGATATCAGCACAGTAGGTAAGTAGGACATATATTACTTAAAAGTAAGCTACAATACCCCAATAATAATACAAATAATTACTGTTTTTTTTTTAAATGTAAACACTGTAGTTGTGATGTAATAAAGAACATCCCGAAAAAAAACACTTTCTTCCAGAATGGATTTGCTTGATCAAAAGGGCTGAATTATTATTACTTTATTTACTTCAGACACATACAGATGCCGATATCAAATCAATAGACATCAATGTAAACATTAAATGGCCATAACTTTGCGTTAGAATACATCGGTTTAAATTTTTTTATACACTTTTTTTTAAATAAAAGTACTTTTGATTACGACGGTCTTAAGCTTGATAGTATTTAACTCATCTGCATTGTTGGCGTTTTAATTTCATTTTTATTGAATTAGCCACATATCCAACCTTTCCCTGTTATTTAATTTCGTCCAATCCGATCGATTAGAGAGAGAGAGACAGACAGAGAGAGCGGGAGAGGGAGGGGAGAGATTGGGTTTAACGTCCACTCGATACAAACTCTAGGTCATTTCGGGACCAACATAATAAATGGTTTAATTTTATTTCAATAATTCGCTAGCGCGTAGGGGTCTTTAGCAGTGGGAGGAAACCGGAGGACCCAGAGAAAATCCACGAGGTTCGACAGGCGGCGTCCCTACTCCTTGTCACGTACATGGATACGAAACCACGCCAGTTGACTCAATGAGTGACATGCTTGGTGACACAGCACGCACGTGCTAACCATTCGGCCGTCCACCCCACCCCTCCGAACGATTATACGTTGTCCCTTGTCAACCTCTTTTTCTTATAACCACTGATAGCTGAGACCACTGTAGGGAATCCCGAGGAGCACTAAACATGCTGTTCTGCTAATGAAAGCGGGCTTATGCCATATAATGCGGCTGAGGTATGAACGAAGTTTTGCCGGCAGCAGCGCTACGAACGGCTCTTAAGGAACCATAGGACGCGTTTACTCAATATGTAAATTTGGATGTGTTTATTTACGTTAAATACTTTCAATTACATGTCAACCGTAAATCATAAATTTACTAATTTCAAAACGATTCCAGGTTAATCTTAACTACCCACATTTATAATTAGTATACCTTACCAGGTAAGGCTTACCTCAATAATTAAGAAAAACATCATTTTGTTATTTCAGAAGAATAATAAACATGGATATAGTAAATAAAGTTGTATATGTGGTAATTATGGTGGGCTGTATTAAAGGTGATCCAGGTACCTCTGATCATCTGAAGGATATATTTATTGGTAGATGCTGGGATTACACAGAAATCAAATATAAACAACAAATTACGTAGGTAGTAACAATAACATAAAAAAACAAAACAAAAGGGAAAAGCATACATGATACTAAACATCAGAGAAGTAGTAACTCCAAATAACCAACATGGGAATTAAATAGTCAGACGATAATTAAGTGAATTATAAAATATGAGTATTAAATACACACAAAACAGCACAACCCACATGCTCCTAAGTCTAATGCTGTGTTCACACTAGCCTTTTAATGCGCATCGAATGCGCATTAAAGCCTTAAGTCGCTAAAACGCGTCACACTCAATGCGCATTAAACCAAAACTAAGGCGCTTTAGCGAAACCGCATTTCTAATGCGCATTGGCTGAAGCGATATAACTGACGCGCATCACAATTATTACCCCATCTGATAGTTCCATTGATATAGATGTCGCACGCTATTAATGCACATTGAGTGTGACGTGTTTTAATGCGAATCAAAAGCGGTTTAATTTGAAGTGTGACGCCACCCGTGGTAACGAAAGCGCCTTCCGTAGGGCGTTTTACGGAAAGCGCTTTGAAAGCGCATAAGGTGTGAACATAGCATTAATATCAATGGTGGTCCAACACTCTTCCATCCGATTGACACACGTGCATTTATTTACAAGTTAAATAAAATAAACAGTTATCTGGTTTACTAAATGATATTAAATAAATGACCATAATTAAGTGGGATATAACTGATAAATTATGAATATTAGAAAGTCACACCACTTTCCTACACACAGGCTCCTAAATAATTCTAGTCCTACACACTTCCTCTCATTAGACACACACATTCCAGTGTCGCGATTAAGGTCTGGTTTCGATCTCCTGATATGTGTAGCTTCCATGATTTTCCGTTTCTTTTCGTTGCGTTGGTTTAGTGCTAGGGTTAGCCGAATGGATTTTATGGCCTGGATTGGACTGAAGGTGTTGATGAACTGCTGATTCTGCTGTGGAAGACCTTGAGTGGTGTTGGGCGAGTTTTTTTGGGAAGGGTGTCGGGTTTCACCAATATTATGTACTTCCACACGAACACACAACTTCATGGGGGTTGGAGTTTACCATTTGCTTTCAGGTGGTCTTTAAGTGAGCGTCCCCTAGAAGTGGTGTATATAGATTAGAAGCCTATAACTACTCTGTCCGTCCTCAATATTTGTTTTTGGATACTCGACAGGTCACAATTTTATCCCGTATTTGACGAAATTTGAAATATAGGTTTATCTTCCAAAGATCTGGGTTCCTTTCGACATTGGCATTTTTCGGATCATAACTTCATGGATTGTACGAAAAATCACGTTTTTAGCTTGGGGATACTCTTGGGGTTACAATTTTGATCCGATTTTGATGACACTTAAAATGCATGTTTAAAACCTAAATGTCTTGGTTCCTTTCGATATTCGCGCATATCGAATCGTAACTTCCCGAGTTATCGCCCTTGGTTGTACGAAAAATCGCGTTTTGAGCTTGTGGTACCCGGTACCCAAACGGGTCACAATTTTTATCCGATTTAAAAAAACAGCCTGTGAATATATCACAGTTATACAATGATGGTGGTTGAGTTCGAATTACGTCAAAATCGGACAAAAACTGACGGTCATAATGGCCGCCCCTTGTACGCAAATAGTGTGAAAATATATGTTTTTATCTTGAAGATCCAGGTCATTTTGATAATCCCACATATCCGAAGTAACTTCCAGGATGATGGGGGATCACGGTGGCTAAGTGGATAAGGCGCTGGTTCGCTAGCCTGGAGGTTGAGTGTTCGATCCCTGCATTGGCCGAGAAAGTTCATCTCGATTTTCCGGCGTGATTTCCCCTTGTCAGTGATGCAGAAGGAGGGCCTGACAAGGACAGCTGCCTAGTCGTTCGGATGGGACGAAAAACCGAGGTCCCGTGTACAAATTGGAGTGCACGTAAAAGATCCCTTGGCAGTTGGAATTCGATATAAGAGTAGGCCGTAGCGCCGCTGCCCGGGCAAAATTTCCCTCATAGCACACTGTTGGCGTATGCCCGTCTTCAATTGGCCCAGGTTAGGTGCTTAAGCGTAGGACGTTAAACCCCATTTCATTCATTCATTCCAGGATGATGGCCCCTGATTGGTCGGAAACGCATTTTTAGCTTTTGACATTCGGACCAAATCGTTTTTGATTTTCGCGTGTTCCTTATCCATCTCTTGCAAAATGTGGGCATATTCTGCCTGGTAGTCGCTTGGGCTCTCCGCCATCTGGTATTATTTAGTGAGCTAGGTTCAGGTTGTTTCGAAAATCGCGTACAAAATACTATGCTAGATGAGTGGACAGCGGTGTTTAATACTCTTAGATTGCGGTCCTCTTACCCTGTGGTTGGGGAATCCGACAAAACGTCGAGTGTAATTTAGGAGGGCGCAAGATCCGACACTGGGAAAAATACAAAAAATTCTTGACCGGCCTTGGGGACTTCCTCCGGGCAACGATCCCGGTTGCCCCCAACTCCCCCTCTCCAATATTTCTGGCAACGGCGCCATTTAAGCGAAATAATATTGAGCACATAAAACAATTTAATATCAATCAAATTGTTTTATGTATTATTTTTTTTTCAAAATATCTTTTGTTTTCGGGCAGCATCCGTCACTTTTGTTGAACGACACAGTTTCTTGTATTTCAGAATGTTGTCATACTCCTGGTTACTTTCTGTGTATAATTAATTAACGCTCTTATTTGGAACCGCCCTGCTTGTACACATGAAAACGAGACTTATTAGTAACACGTGAGAACTAAAGAAATCGAAACCCAAAACTATAAAATATTTAAAATTGGTATATGGGCCACCGCAGCCACCGTAAATAATATACGGTGGCTACGGTGGCCCATATACGGTGGCTACGGTGGCCCACATACGACTTTTAGAGATATTTTATAGTTTTGGGTTACTAATAGGTCTCGTTGTCATCTGTACTAATAGGTCGGTTCCAAATAAGTGCGCAACCGTATTATTGCCAACCGTATTATTTTCTTATACTAATTTTCCAGTATGGCAGTTAATTGTCCTGATCTCTGGACAACATTCTATGCGGCTTTCAGTTTTAGGGCACCTTGTGACTTGTCAATGCAGCGTTATGCAGATTTTATGGCGAAAGCTTCACAGACACTGCCAAGAAATAAGGTATATGTACATGTAATTTATATTTTATCGAACCGTTAGTTTATAAAGGCTTTTATAGGAGGCGATTAAATTATTCAGCTAAATGTTTGGGAAATTACAAATGGTCATAACCCTACTAATATTTCGAGTATGGCGTATTCTATGTATTTACTGTGTTCTCTATAGTTTATAAAATATTTTGATGATAAATTACTATAGGCATATTATGTCTGAATAATGGTTTAGATCAGATTTCAATTAATTTATGTGAGAGAATTGCCTAAATAAAGAATGTTAGTTTCAGAGAATGAGAGAAACGAGATTTAACTTCACTCAATAGAGCCTGTACAAACAAAACCACTTCAGAACAATATAATGCACCATTTTGTAATAAAAATCGAGCCTCTAATAGAAATATCAGTCAAAAAATTGTTTAATACCGTTCAGTATTTACAAAGATGTGTGGAATTGAAATTTCATCATTCTTTGTTATAAGGCCAGTTTTAAATTCGACTGAATTCATTATCTAGCACTGGTATTTTGATTTTGTTTTCTTAATAAAATGTTAAGTAAACAGTCTGTGTACATAATATGTATTATGTATTAAGCTTGAAAATATTTGAGTGTAAAATGCATTGACGCATCGTTAATTTAAGTAGGCGGGTTGAATGGCCGAATAGTTAGCGTGTGCTCGCTGCATCATAAGGTCTGGCATTGTGTCAACTAGCGTGGTTTCCATTCCAACCTCGTGGATTTTCTCCGGTTTCCTCCCAGTGCTAAAGACCCATACGCGCAAGCGAATTATTGAAATAAAATATGTTAGTCCCGAACTGACCTAGTTTGTGTTGAGTTGACGTTAAACTAAACCCCTTTTCTCTCTCTCCCTCTCTTAATTTAAGTGGTGAAATGGATTTGGATAACTATAAAGAGAAAACTAACGCCATTATAATCGATGATTACGTTAGAGAACCCGCGTTCAAACCACCCATTCCAAACCAAGCTCAATTTGCAGGAACTAGGACTCTCATCGAAACATATGGTAACTACGATTTCATGGGGATCGTCTGTGATAATCATGCTGCTAATATTTTTTTATTTCTTATCTTATAAAACAGGCGATGTTTTGGTCAGGTACTTATAATATTGCCCATGAATACGCAGACAATGGTAAAAGATATGTAACCCTAGAAGATACGTTGGTTGGATACTTGGCAAACCAATTATCCTGGTGTGGTTCATCTTCTGATGGCGCTAACATGACACGATGTCCATCCTGGGCCGACTGCCCTCTAGAAGCTAGTGAATCTTTCTGGGCAAGTGCTTCTAAACAGGTTTGTTGAATTTATAAATATTTTAGAACGTAGCTTCGATATGATGGACAATAATTTCATTACATTGTACATATTAAACACAACACTACTTACCTGTTATAGTAGGCTAGTAGATGTCGTAGGAGATCGCGACTCGCCCCATGTGTAATGCTACTATTATTGCTACTCTTACGCACTGGCGAATACACTTACGAATAGAACAGTGATCACTATAGTTATACCTTGTGATAAGAATGAAATGAATGAAATGGGGTTTAACGTCCTACTGTTATGCACTTAACCAGAGCTAATTGAAGACGGGCATACGCCATACAGTGTGTTATGAGGGGAATTATGCCCGGGCAGCGGCGCTATGGCCTACTCTTATATCGAATTCCAACTGCCAAAGGATCTTTTACGTGCACTCCAATGTGTACACGGGACCTCGGTTTTTCGTTCCATCCGAACGACTAGGCAGCTGTCCTTGTCAGGCCCTCCTTCTGCATGACTGACAAGGGGAAATCACGTCGGAAAATCGCGATAAACTTTCTCGCCCAATGCAGGGATCGAACACCCGACCTCCAGCCTAGCGAACCAGCGCCTTATCCACTTAGCCACCGTGATCCCAACCTTGTGATAAGCAAAATGGGCAAAGGGTTTAAATGCAATTCGTCACGCAGGCGTTTTGTAGTCTTCCATTCGTAAGGCGTTCTCAAGCATTTTCAAAGGAATTCGTAAGAATTTCGCACATATTGATAAACATTTTGTAAGCCCCCCTCCCTTTTTAGTATTCTGCAGGCCAATCTTATCATTTACGGCGAATTTTGTGCGAATTACTAATGTTCAAATTCCCAAGACTATTCGTCACTGTGCATGAGAGTAAAAACGGAAGAACTCTAAATACTCTTTTTATTTTATTTGAAGTGAAATTAAATGTTAAATCCTGTCGCCGATGCTGTGTCATAAAAACTAGTAAATGACAATTACAAACATTCTAATTTAAAATATTTTGAATATAAATAAAGTTGCCAATATTCCAACAGTGATACATCCTATAATATTTACTTCGCTGTATGTTTAAAAATAGTTACTTTAGGAACTGTCTCTGAGCGGACGATGTCCACTGACAGTTTCTTTCCAATGGCTGCAATATGAAAATACGGTAAAATATCGCTGTTCCCCAACTCTGTCCTCGGACTGTTTTGGAACACTAACCTCCTGTTTATCAATATATTTGACACTTATTTATAATAATTCAACATAATTTTCAAGTAGAATTTAGCGATGGAATAAACATGCGGTTTACGCATGTTCGAGTCTCGTTATAGCTGATCAGTTCAAACTCAAACGTATGTTGTGTATGTTTCTTATCGCAGAATTCTACTTGAAAATACATGTAGTGTTGAATCATAATAAAGTGTGTCAGCTGTAACAAGAAATGATTCGTTTGGCGAATAAAGTGGAATCAAGGTTAAAAATAGTAGGTATGGATTCCAAAACAACATTAGAACAGAGGTGGGAAGAGTAGTATTTTCATACTGAAGCTAGAGCCGAATAGGAACTAGTTTATAAACAGAAGAGAAAAGAAATTTCACAAAAACAATGAAAATTTCTCGCAATCCCCATATGAAATATTGCACATCTGCTTTTCGTAGGGTGTCTAAAATTCAATTAAACTGTAATTTTCTACTGGTAATTTTCATCTAAACGAATATTTTTCAGTTTGCATCATCTGCTATAGGAGACGTTTATCTGATGTTGGATGGTTCTAGAGACAAACCAGCTTATAGTCCGAATAGTTTCTTTGGAAAATACGAACTACCAAATCTACAAGAAGTAGATACTGTTGTTATTCTTGTCACCCATAATGTAACAGAACCCCCGAAGTACGTTTGAAATTGTAGTTTCCTCCCTTTAAACGAAAATCAAGGCATATTTAATCAAGGCACATTAAATCAGAAGTTGCCTCTTGTTAAACCTGTTTTCTTGACAATTTATTGCCCCCCCCCCCGCCTTTCAAAGAAAGCAGCCAGGGGACTATTCAAATGGGTCCGTCTGTATGTCTGCCTGTCTGTCTGTCCGTCACACTTTTTGGGACACAAATACTCTCCTTCTATTTGAGCTAGAATGTCCAAACTTCGTTTAGGTGTTTATTAGGCCAATGCCTTGACTAAGTTCGATAATGAGCATTTTCTGCTCAGGGTAAGCAGAGCAAAAAGCAATTTGATTGGTCGAGAGGTTGAAATTATTATTCAATTTTAATTTTGTTCTGTGATTTACTGGGATGAATACAAACAAGCCAACAGTGGGGCTGATTTCTCCCGTCTAAAACCCAAAATAATTAGATGACACATATTAATTAATCGCATATTTATTTTTTTCAAAAGTATCAAGGAATAAAACTGATTATCAACTATACACCAAGTTTCATCACTCTCTATAAAATAGGAAAAAAAAGTTATCTTGTTCCAAAGCATCGATCAATGAAATTGTTTAGCCCTGCTTAGCTTTAGCTTGAAATGGTAATCATTGAACTCAGTCAAGTCAAGACATTCACCAAATGAACATCTACGTCAAGTTAAACATTCTACCTCAATTAAAAGCAGAGTTGGTATGTTCCAAAGTCTTGACCAATCAAATTGCTTATCGCTCCTTACCCTTAGCAGAAATTCTCATCATCGAACGTAGTTACTGTAATACTTATAACTGCTAACCATAAGCCGACAGTATTTATCACCGAATTCCATCAAGGCATTCACCTAATGAATGCCTGCATCAAGTTTGAACATTCTACTTCCCCAGCCATTCATGAAATTAGGACGCCATCGATTATACAACTTGTGTTACCGTTACATTATGACGTTATCGTTTTCAATACATTCCACTATATATACATGTTTCTAGTTCAACACTTTGGGAACAATTATAATATAACCAAATTAAAAATGTAATTGTTGTTTCTGTTTCTTTCAGAGAAACATGTACGACTGGTTCACTATTGGAGCTACAGGAAGATATTAGAAAACGAGGCTTTATATATAACTGTATTGACGACTTAGAGTATGTATTACATTTATAATATTTAGTATTTGACAAACAGAAAACACATTTTGTAAAAACCCGCGTCGCGTCGTTCACAGTCATAGCTATAATGTGTGCAAATAAATGTGAAAGAGAAACTCTGAAGTCCAAGGTCTCGGTTTCCTGTAGTACGAGTTATTGAATTCCAAGATATGCTAAAAAATAACCAACCACGTCTATAACTTCTTCCAGTCTGCTGGTGTAAACTGCCCAAACCCCCATAATCACAATAATATGTCCTGCTGAAACCGGTAAAGAATCTCAGAATAAATTAAAGTTATAGACTAGTGCCACCCACCCACCTTTCTACCACGTCCTCGAGTTAATAGAACCGTGGGTTGATAAATTTTAAACACTACTAGCGCAAAATGAGATGTACACAGGCTTTTGTGAGAGAGTCATAATTGCCAGAAATGTCACTTACGACCTTGTTACACTGCCATCCGTTTACTTGCTACCTTTTCCCAGTGACATCTTGGTAACGTTTTCCACTTACGACCTTAAATTAATTACCCATATTGCAATTTGTATCATTGAAATTGCCACCATTGTTTGCTATAACATGTAGGGGTCAATGTAGAAACTATTGGCGTAAAAATATCAAATTTTCCTGTTTCGTCATTTGTGACCTTTCACCTCTTAGAGGACGAATAGTGTTAATACCCTGAACTTTTTAAAAAACAGTAGCATCCACCTCTCCTTCTACTCCCTGTAAGAAATTCTGTATGTGTAGGTTTAGTTCTGACTTGCCCCCTCCCCTACCTGCTTAACATCCCCACGAACAATCGAATAATTGAAATAAAATCTTACTTTACGATAATCCCAAAATGACCTAGTTCTCCCTTCTCTATTATTTTTGCACCATTTACAAGGATAAAATATATCCATTATTTATGTTTTAGTGCTGTCAGACATCTTCTGTGTGCAGATGATCCAGAAGCCAGAGAATGTAAGATGGTTAATCCTCCGGCAAGTCAAGAGATGAAAAAAGATCTACCCAACTTTAATTCTCGTCCTAACAGATTCTATTATGAATAGACTGAGAAATAAAAACATATATTTGACTGTGGCGTGTTATTGTCGACAAAGCGGAATTAGAGTCGGATTAGATCAAATATTTACTGTTTCGATTCTCCGTTACCGATCACAATCAAATCAATCCCACACCATATGCTATGTTCACACCTAATGCGCTTTCAAACCGCTTTCCGTAAAACGCCCTACGGAAGGCGCTTTCGTTACCACGGGTGGCGTCACACTACAAATTAAACCGCTTTCGATTCGCATTAAAACACGTCACACTCAATGCGCATTAACAGCTTTCCCCATGCGATAAAACGGAAGTACCGCACTGCGCAAGCGCTGTTCGATCTCAACGCTTAACGCGAATTAAAGTGGGTCACTCTTGTAATTGTGATGCGCGTCAGTTATATCGCTTCAGCCAATGCGCATTAGAAATGCGGTTTCGCTAAAGCGGCTTAGTTTTGGTTTAATGCGCATTGAGTGTGACGCGTTTTAGCGACTTAAGGCTTTATTGCGCATTCGATGGGCATTAAAAGGCTAGTGTGAACACAGCATGCACAGTACGTTTCATAATTCTGGTTAGGGAAGTTTATACTCACAACTACAACGTCCTACCCTACGTCCGAGGTTATCTGTCGGGCTTTTAAAGTTAAGTTGCCACTTGACAAGATACATAGGCCTAGTTGTTCGGATAGTACGAACAGCGAGGGTAGAAGTATACAAAAAGGAGCTCTTAGATTAAATTTTTAAAAAATTAATGCCTGTGTTGACGGTTACTTGGCCACATAAATAGGGTCGGTCTGAAAATCAATGTTGTGTTCGTGGTGTGGATAGAAAAAAACTGAATATAATCGTTAATTGTTTATTATTTATTTCCGAGCAGAACAGTAGGACGTTAAATTCAATTTCATTTCATTTATTTCCGAGATATCTAGATATACCGAGTAAGCTTCTGCCAAAAGCTGATGTAAATACCAAAATTTCAATAACTACAGAAAAACACACTAAGACCTATTTATAGGAAGTGGGGAAACAAGTTTAGGTTCGGCGAATTGGACGCGCAAAAATTGGGTCGGTCTGGTCAGATAATGTTTATTTTGGACATAACAGTCAAGATCCAAAGAGTAGGCGGAAACGCCGATATCGGAACAAAATTAACCTCCAAGGCAAAGTAGAAATAAAAATCACCACATGTTAGTTTCAATACAATGTAGACAAGGCTTTACCCCACTCCGTATCCTAATTCCTATCCCAATTCTTACAAGGCACTTGCTTATATCCAATACAGAGCAATTTTAAAAAGAAATCTGAATCACTGTGGGATAGGTATATAGATTGCGGAGGCTGTCTACCTCGAACCTGACAACACTTTCGAATTCACGCATACCCTGGAGGAGTTTTGGGAAGTGACGCCCTGCCCTCATATTCCTGAAGCAACGGCCTGAGAAACCCCCCTCTGGGATAAGCTCTAATCAAACGGAACACTGCGCTGAGTATGCCATGCCCTGTGATCAAGTGTTATTTTTACCAGCACATTGTATACCATGAACTATCACTCATTCAAATAGAACCAAAAGCGCACAATTTTCACTTTACTCAATTGATATTTGATTTTACAAAGCAGTAATTCAATCTTTTGTCATCAGTTGTGCATTTGTCCACTACTTATTGCACTAAAAAATGGGGTATCACGATTTACCCGATCCACACAAAAATGGGGTATCACGATTTACCCAAATCCACACAAATCTACCCAAATCTACCCAATTCCACCATTATTTCAGCTCATAAGAAAATAATTTATATCGATATTCACCAAATTGTTATATTAAATTTACAGTCGTAATGTTTTGGTGTCAAAATGCCCCTCAAAAAGCGATTTCCAAGCAAGTTTGATAGCTATAACCAAGGGACATAGCTCGTGTATTTGCACGACATCGCTTGTTTGGAAATTGCATTTTATATTTTTGAAATAAAAACCTTACGATTTAAAATTAAAAATGTAAATTTGGCATAAAGAACAGTACATTATCACATATGAATTATTATTATATAAGTTGATATAATGGTCGATTTGGGTAGATTTAGGTAGATTTAGGTAGATTTGGGTGGATTTGGGTAAATCGTGCTACCGCTAAAAATGCCCTTATCCAAAAAGATAAATTAATAAATATTCGATTCTAGTGGGACCCTCTTTGTGTGCATTCTACGACGTAGATCCTATTGTTATGGCCAAATAATCAACTAAAGTCCCTGTCAGTTCTCTAAATTTATTGCGTCTTGTATTTATTTTGAATAATCTCTAACCAAAGAAAAAATGTCCTCGAAAAACTATTGAATTAGTTTTGTATGTTGTTTACTCGTCTGTCGCGGAGACGTTTTTCACCTTAAAACATTTACGATGGAAAATATCAGTAAAGTACAGACGGAATATAAATAAATAAAAATAAATAAAGGCAGCACGTATATCAAATATAGAATTTAGAAACATGACTGTGGTGGGGTACCTAGCAATGGCAGGAAGACACGGACATTCAGTCAGTAAGGAGATGGCCAAGGAAGTTCCGTGGCATTTTGTAACGTGTTTTGCGCTTCAGTGTTACAGGACGGAGGGTTAGGCAACGAACAGCTACCAGTCGTATCGGATGGGACGCAAACCGAGGTCTCGTGTACACTCAGGCGCGTACTTAAAAGAAATATTGTCAGTAATTGGAATTCGAAATAAGAGTATGCAAAATTTCTCTCATAACACATTACATGCCCGTCTCCCGGTTGCTGCAGAAAAAAACCCCTTATCATTTCATATCAGGTGGCAATGACGATTCTTAACATGTGTTGGCGATGAATAATTGTATAATGTGTGTCATCGCTGACTAGACGATCAGCTTTGTCATTTCTGTTTAATTATATACATATATTATAGGCTACTATTTAAATGCAGGATACATCAGTCCGTACTAGACCTACTCCCTATAAAAACCCAGATTTGTCGCGACACTCTTAAATATAGATATTAATTCTGACATAAACCTCATTTAATTTGTTGAAAAATAGCCATATATAAACTAAGCCAAAAATATGTGGGCACGTGATTCATGAATGACTAGGCCCTATAACAGTATGAAAGGTATGTGTTGACGTGGACAGCATACATGTACATGTGTTGTGTTTAAAAGTACTAGAACTAACCAAGTAGGAACTTATCCAACTTGTGAATTTAACGAAATATATTAATTTTGATAAATAGACACGACAGGTCTGGGTTTTTACCCTCACTTCCAGCCATGGTATTATTGACGAGTACGTTATGGTTATAAATAGATCATAAACCCAGTTAGATTTAGGCTACGTCATTCATATTCTCTGTCGGTGACCTATTATTACCATGGGTTTTCTGCAGCCGTCAAGGGTAATGACCTCGACCTAACATACAGAACACGGTAGTTTTCAGGTCGTAGTTATTTCCCAGTATAACCGATTTTAGTAATTTACGAGTAATCACTAAAAATTGACCGAGTTAGCCAATCATACGACCACTTGCTTAATGTAGGTTACCCGATTAATGGAAATCCACCAAGTTAGACTAGACTGTCTTTCATGTTTACGACTGATTGTTGAATGTTGTTACTAAAAACAGACAATATGAAATTCCAAAATATAGGATATTTAAGTGTAAACGGCAAATAGCCTATGGACTGATTACGGAATCCATTTTTTGTTGATTTAAATATTATCCGTATTAAATCCTTAATTTTAAGTAACCCCAGACCATGTTTGCGTTTTGTAGGCTATATAAACTAAAAATACAATCTATTGAAAATTACATAACACGATAAGTTGTTACTACCACCTTTATCAAAAAAAAAACCAATAAATTATTATCACCACCACATCTGAAGGTTACTTGGTTGTTTTGACATTGTTATGCTCAACCAATTTAAGAATATCAATACAAAAACAATAAGGTGACCACGAGAATAACAACATAAAATCAGAAACAGCAAACGCCGATCATTGGTTTTACATTTAAAAAGGAGGAAATGTGTTATGTGTACACGTTTTTTTATCCAATGAACGAGTATTCTACGCTCTCGGTTTGATGATGATAATAACAATAAACCGTTTGCAAATCTATTATTAGCAACGCACGTAAACATGGGAAGTTTTCCGGGTTGTAGACCAGGAGCCCAGAGGGTCGAACCTAGACGAACGAGGTACCAATATCTGACCATATAGGCATCTACATACTAACCTGGGATATACAGAAATGGGCGTCTGCCGGGGTCCAGTTCATGGGTGTGGCCTTGGCGTCCCCTAGAATGACCCCCAAAATGGGTTAAACTCATACATTCGAGGTACCGATCGAAACCAATTTTAAATGAAAGAGTACATCTCACGGAGTACTAAATTGCTCATAACAGACGATTTTGGCCATGGGATGGCCCAAACTGACACCCTAAGTATGGACCCAGGGGCCATAAAAAAGGGCTGTATTCATACATTCGAGGTACCAGTTGAAAATAATTTTAAATGAAAGTGTATATCCCATTGAGTACGAAATTGTCCATTACAGACGATTAGGCCCCTGGGATGGCCCAGACTGACACCCCAAAGCCGAGGTTGGGTGGGGTGGGGAACAAAATGAGTTATACTCATACATTCGAGGTACCGGTCAAAACTAATTTTAAATGAAAGAGTACATCTTACTGAGTACGAAAATGACCATAACAGACGATTAGGCCCCTGGGGTGGCCCAGACTGACACCCCAAAGCCGAGGTTGGGTGGGGTGGGGGGAAATGGGTTATACTCATACATTCGAGGTACCGGTCAAAACCAATTCTAAATGAAAGAGTACATCTCACTGAGTACGAAAATGCCCATAACAGACGATTTCAACCCTGGGTCAGCTCAGACTGACACCCTAAATATGAACCCCGGGGCTTAAAAAAGAGTTATATTCATACATTCGAGGTACCAGTTGAAATTAATTTTAAATGAAAGATTATATCCCGCTGAGTACGAAATTGTCCAAAACAGACGATTAGGTCCCTGGAATGGCTCAAACTGACACCCCAAAGCCAAGGGGCCAGACATGGGTTTAACACATATATTCTAGGTAACAGTCAAACAAATTTTAAATGAAAGACTACGCCTCACTGAGTGAGAAATTGCCCATAGGTTTGAAAAAAAGGTTATATTCATACTTCCAAGGTACCAGATGATATTAATTTTAAATGAAAGAGTCAACCCAATTAGTACGAAATGGTCCGTAACAGATGATTCTGGTCCCTCTCATTAGGTTTTCAAAAAGGTTCAAATGGCAAGTTTTGAAACAATTTCCCGCCTTGAATATGAATGTATGTGCAGTATATATCGTATTTGGCTTGATTAACCATTGTAAGACTATTGATATAATTTTTGCTCTTTAACTTATTAATAGCATTATATCGTATCTTTGACTAATTATTGGATTCACACATTCTATCGAAGTCAGATCTCATGCACTCAAACAATGAGTGACGGATTTCATATAAAAAGAGTTATAATTTGGTAAAATTTAATTCTGGCTAATAACAAAATAACACGCGTGACACTTCTGGTGTTAAAGTTTCCACTGCCTATATAAGGGTGGTTTTCGACCCCATTAAGATAATTAACCAACCATTAATAAGGTCATATTTGACCAATTAGATAATTGAAGGTCCAAACCCAAAGCTACAAAGCTATCATATCTCTGGGTATAAGTCAGACAGCCGCTGGATTCCGAAGGAAGAAGATGTAGCAATGTCTATCAGCAGACTCGCTGGAATGGGATTGAAAGAATGACTTTATTGTTATCTATGCTTGTATTTTAATATGTAACCAGTGCTTGATATATAAAATGTAAAAACGAACTGATGCTTTGTTATTCCTGGTAAGACAAATGTCTTAACTAATGAGAAGATAACTGTCCTAACCACTGAGATAGTAGTAAGAAGAAAATACACAGCATGGAAAGAGAGCTAGGCGATCGAAAGGCTGTTAAAATAGTTAAAATATGTAGTAAGAAGAGAGTGCATGGGCCATACGTAGGATGCGGCGATCGGGCTTGATGACCATTTGTGGAAGTATTTCCGAAGTAGGCTAAAATAAAAACCAAGTACGAACAATCCAAATCAAAAGACATAATTCAAGTCATTAAAAACGTCATAGGCAAAATAGTGTAATCAGCAAATGGACTGCCCCTCGTGTACAAAATACACGACAAACAGTGGCAACAGGTGTCCGGAAGAGTAAGCTTACCCTGCCTTGTGCCACACCCGCAATTGCTGCATTAAAACTATTAGGCGAAATGTCGGTAAAATAGCGTGATTGGCCAATGAAATTTCGGTATGCAAAAGGCCTCACAATACCATTTGTGCTCTCGGTTCAAAAATACACTGACTGCATCATGTTGCCACCAACATGTACAATCATTAAATGAATCATAGACATAAGAACTGCAACTGTAGTGTCTTGTGAACCCACTCATTAAAATCACCAAAAAAGAACAAAACTGTCTATAGGGCAGTCATCAAGTACCTGCAACTGAAAGGACTAACTCCAACACAGATACAGTATACAGACTGACATGGTCTTCAATTTAGGGAATGATGCCCACATTCTTTTTAGCTTGTTCTCTACCCAACACTTATGTGTGGGCACCATCCTTCAAATTGAAGACCATGTCGGCCTGTATACTGTATCTGTAAATCCGTCACTCAATATTTGAGTGCATGAGACATGATTTCGATAGAATGTGTGAATCCAACAATTAGTCAAAGATACAATATAATGCCATTAATAATTTAAAGAGCAAAAATTATACCAATAGTCTTATAATGGTTACTCTAGCCAAATACGATATACACTGCACCTACATTCACATTCAAGGCGAATGAGGGAAAAAAATGTTTTAAAACTTGCCAGTTTAACCTTTTTCAAACCCAGGGAGAGGAGGGGGCATATTAGGGTGTCAGTTTGCGCCGTCCCATGGACAAAACCGTCTGCTATGGGCAATTTCGTACTCCGTGGGGTGTAGTCTTTCATTTAAAATTTGTTTTGACCGGTACCTAGAATATATGAGTTTAACCCATGTTTGCCCCCCTCGGCTTCGATGTATCAGTTTGAGCTATTCCAAGGCATAATCGTCTGTTTTGGACAATTTCGTACTCAGCGGGATATACTCTTTCATTTAAAATTAATTTCAACTGGTACCTCAGAATGTATGAATATAACCCTTTTTTAAGCCCCGGGGTTCATATTTAGGGTGTCAGTTTGGGCCACCCCAGGGTTGAAATCGTCTGTTATGGGCAATTTCGTACTCAGTGAGATGTACTCTTTCATTTAAAATTAGTTTTGACCGGTACCTCGAATGTATGAGTATAACTCATTTTCCACCCACCCCACCCAATCCCGGCTTTGGGGTGTCAGTCTGGGCCATCCCAGGGGCCTAATCGTCTGTTGTGGGCATTTCCGTACTCGGTGAGATGTACTCTTTCATTTAAAATTAATTTCAACTGATACCTCGAATGTATGAATATAACCCTTTTTAAGCCCAGGGGTTCATATTTAGGGTGTCAGTCTGAGACGACCCAGGGCCGAAATCGTCTGTTATGGGCAATTTCGTACTCAGTGAGATGTACACTTTCGTTTAAAATTGGTTTTGACCGGTACCTCGAATGTATGAGTAAAACTCATTTCCCCCCACCCCACCCAACCTCGGCTTTGGGGTGTCAGTCAGGGCCATCCCAGGGGCCTTATCGTCTGTTATGGGCATTTTCGTACTCAGTAAGATGTACTCTTTCATTTAAAATTCGTTTTGACCGGTACCTCGAATGTATGAGTAGAACTCATTTTGTTCCCCACCCCACCCAACCTCGGCTTTGGGGTGTCAGTCTGGGCCATCCCAGGGGCCCAATCGTCTGTTACGGACAATTTCGTACTCTATGGGATATACACTTTCATTTAAAATTGTTTTCAACTGGTACCTCGAATGTATGAATACAGCCCTTTTTTAAGGCCCATGGGTCCATACTTAGGGTGTCAGTTTGGGCCATCCCAGGGTCAAAATCGTCTGTTATGAGCAATTTAGTACTCCGTGAGATGTACTCTTTCATTTAAAATTGGTTTCGACCGGTACCTCGAATGTATGAGTTTAACCCATTTTGGGGGTCATTCTAGGGGACGCCAAGGCCACACCCATGAACTGGACCCCGGCAGACGCCCATTTCTGTATATCCCAGGTTAGTATATAGATGACTTTATGGGTAGATATTGGTACCTCGTTCGTCTAGGTTCGACCCTCTGGGCTCCCGGTCTATTGCTATGTGATTTGGATTTGGGCAAAAACAAGAAAACACTGGTGACAAATAATCGGTAACGATAAGAGTGCGGTTTAAAAGTATTCCGCTCATCCGTCTGCCTGTCTGTCTGTTTACCCGTCCGTCTGTCAACCCGTCATACTTTTTGGGACGCAATAACCCCCCTTCTAATAGAGCTAGAATGTTCAAACTTGGTGTAGGTGTTTATTATGCCAATGCCTTGGTGGGTGAGCATTTTCTTCTTAGGGAAGAGATAAGCAAATTGATTGGTTGATGCTATGGAAGACCAAATGAGACAATATTCATGATTCGTGTTTCTATATTCCAGTTTGAACATTTTAGACATGAACGCAACATTCTAAACTAATGATTCTCGTTTCTACATTCCAGTTTGAACATTTTAGACACGAACGCAACATTCTAAACTAAAGATTCTCGTTTCTACATTCTTATGTCAACACTTCATTCACAAAATCAACATTTTAAACAAAATGTATATGATGAGAGTGCACCCCTTTAATATGACTGTGCCAACTTTTACTAATAATATTTGGGAAAGCTTATTTAAATACCGTTCGGAATATATTTAGTTGGATGTCCAGAATTTTGTAAGATAATGCGAAATTACATCGCTATTCTGAGCTAAAGGAATGGATAAATATTAATATATTCTACTTTCATTTGATAGACGTAACGTTGAATTTGATTGATAGATAAAAAAGATGAGTTTGGTCGACTGTTGAATTTATTCTGAATAGGTTGCCAACGAACAGGTTACCTACCAGCTGGATCTGTCGAATAGGTCGTTAGCCGAATAGGTCGCCAAATTGTTTTCGGTTAGCGCCCTCTGGTTTAATAATGTTGATAATTCTTCATTTTTCTGGACATTTTCATTTCAAGATTTTAACTTAAAGACATTTTGAAACGTAGAAGATATTTTCACAAGAGTTCAAATTTCAGATTTTTATTATTAGACACTTTCAGAAACCATTGAATTGATTTCTTTGTCGTGTAAAATTAAGAAATTATTTTATAATTTTAATATTTAATGATATTTGTCGTGTAAAATTAAGAAATTATTTTATAATTTTAATATTTAATGATATATAAAAGTTACCGATAAAACGGCGAAAATGAAACATAAAGTCATTTTTTTGTTTAAAATGTTGATTTTGTGCATGAAGTGTTGACATAAGAATGTAGAAACGAGAATCATTAGTTTAGAATGTTGCGTTCGTGTCTAAAATGTTCAAAATGGAATGTAGAAACGAGAATCATTAGTTTAGAATGTTGCGTTCATGTCTAAAATGTTCAAACTGGAATGTAGAAACACGAATCATGAATATTGTCCCATTTGGTCTTCTATATGATGCTTTGGGTACACTATAGCTTTAGTTCTAATTAAGTGAGTGTGGTGGAACTTAGTGTAGGCCTATAGTTTCATCACATCAATACCATCTAAGTTCGTTATAATGAACATTTGCTGCTACGGGCAAGCAGAACGAGAAGCAATTTGATTGATCAAAACTTTGATACACAATAACTCCCCTTCTGATTGGGTTAGAATGGTGGCGTTCGTTAGGTGAATGCCTTGATGGAGTTCCATGATGAACATTGTCTGCTTAATTTAATTGAGTGATAGCTATGAAACTCCGAGTATAGATTTATTATATCATTACCTTGACTAAGTTTGATGATAATTTTGTGCTTAGGGTAAGGAGCGATAAGCAATTTGTGTTGGTAAAGACTTTGGAACATAACAACTCTGATTTTCATTGAGGTAGAATGTCTTTTACTGAGTTTAATGCTTAACATTTCCCGCTAAAACTAAGCAGAGCTAAGCGATTTCTTGGATTTTGATTTTATCTGATAGAGAGGGATGAAAGTATAGTTGATAATCAGTTTGATTGCTCGATACGTTTAAAAGATCAACGTGTAATTAATTAAATGTGTCATCTATTTATTTGGGGATATCGGCATGGGACATCAGCTTGTTAAATTTCCATCTTTTCGAGGTGTTTTTTTATGACTATATAACCACTTATACAGTGTATTGTGGTAATTTCTGGAAATGTGTTGGCTATATTTATAAAATCGTTCCACTTTCCAGTGTGTCTATATGGCTCATATAGAGGTCACCCCATGTCACCATTGACAACTGCTGTATTTTGAGCGTCTCTAATAAATATGTACACGCCCTGTTTTGCAATCGAAGCTAATAATCAACCGAGGTCTCTGTCCGTCCGTATACAACTGTCTGCGACAATACTACGGTAAAAGCAGACGTTAAACCATCATTTATTACTACTTCCACGTTATACGGTTGGTTAACAATCCCGCTCAAGCTGTACTAAATGACTGATCTTTCTTATCTAACCTACAAAGTTAGTCATGTGAAAAACATTATTGAGGCACGCGAACATTAATATCTGCTATGTAATACCTAATATGACGAAAGCTATAATAAAAAGAAAGGTAATATTTTATAAAGATCCTGCTCGGGTCACTCGAGTGCATTTGAGAATGTCTTCATTTTACATAATGTGATCATTAATCACCATTAACATATTAAGCACACTCAGTTTCTGTTTTCTTCTTTTTTTAAATTATACAGAAGACTAAAATCATAAGCTCTCGGTCAATGGACAGGCTGCAGTATTAAAATAGTTTAGTTCAAATTCAAAGCCGCCGATGGTCCTTTCCCTAGCCCCACTCCTAGAACTTTATTGGTTATCAGAGGTAAGGGATGAGGTTCACCGAATGTGAATTATATTTTATACAATATTTGCGATGATCATGCTAGTTATCTCATGGTACATGACGATTCAAGCCAGTCAAAATATATTATTTCAGTAGGGAGCAGGGCCGACGGAAGCAATTCTTGATTGGAGGAAGGGGGGGGGGGGGGCTACCATGCTAGGTAGCGATGGTACTGAAGCTCTTGGGGGTCTATAGAGCAATTCATGGCTAATAAAACTACTCAGCAATGAAGTGAAATTGTATTTCTTTTTTAACTCCCTTACCATAAAAACACATTTATATCACCCAAATCGTCCATGTTTTTGACTGTTAGTGTACTCGTATCTTATGGCCTTTAAATTTCAACGCTAAACAAACTAAATGATAAACAAACAAAAAATTGTTGTAAAAGGCTAAACTATCATAATAATACTTGTGCGTATAGACATGTTGTTTGAAACAATACTTCAGCCGTAATGTAACGATTAATTTTCGATTTTCAATCCACATGACTAAAATATCACCTGATTTGTCGTCGCATTAGATACGTTTTCTTTTTTACACAATAGACTAGAAAGTTCAATCAACGGGCAATGTTTGCATCGTGACACAGAGAGTACGATATGATGACGTCAAAGGAGGAAATTAACCGGTGTGTGTAGGATAAGTATGTCTATATATAGAGAATATTGTAGCGACACTCCTTCTAATATGATTATACTGAAGTTTTGTATTATGTTGATTTTGCTCTGTATACGTGAATCTAGATGTATGAGTAGACTTATTAAATCAGTTAGTTTATTTACTATAGTAATACTTTATAGTATTATAGACTATAGTGTGGTATTTAGTCATTAGGTTATTAGGATGGTTGATTGCTAAGAGAGTCATTTTTTCCCAGCCTTCAAACTTTTATTATAAATATCCCATTCCTGAAATACCATACATGTATAAACTGTACATTTAGCTTTCTAAAGATGGTTTAAGAAATGTGCAAAAAAAGACATACGAGTATGGATATTTATAAGTGTATTTGTTGTGTAGCATTTGAAACATACTTTACTAATGTACGCATTCTACACTTTATTCCATGAGAAAACATGACCTAAGGTTTTTCTTATGGGCATTCTGGGATATTCTCATTTTGCGTACATGTAAACATAGACGGTTTATAAGTAAGATAAAGTCCCTCGACTTCAGATATCTCGGGGAAGAAACACCACAGAAAAAAAACCCCGACAGAAAGACCTCAGTCTTACTTTCCCCATCATAACCCCAGTCTCGTGCTTTATCCTACACAGAGAACCATCTACTTCATACATCGAGATTAGATCTCTCCTAAACGGCTGCCATATCCAAAAAGTAGTATACTGTTTTGTAATGCGACTATACTCCGTTTCACATCTGTCATACACAGAAAGACTAAATAAACTTTTTCAATTTTGTTAAATGTAAGCAGAGTAAATACTTAACAAAATTAGCGAAGTATACTTAGTGTTTTCGACAAGAATCGTCGATTTAGGACTTAAAATGTCGGTTTACTATAGCTTAGTTTCTTTTTTTTAAACGGAGCTAACTGTAGACAGACAGCTTAAGTTTAGTATGTAATGCACGAGGATGTGAACTGATCTGTCATTCGGCAAACCTCGACAGATTCCGGTGCCCTACATCTAGACTCGGATGTATGATGAAGTCCGCCATTTTGGAACTATTTTAAAGGACCCGGATAAACATGGTTGCCCCCAGGAGATGGGTGCCAGTCAAGTCGTCCACAAGCGAAGTCGTCCACAACCGTTGCTGGAGTCGTCCACACGGCATTGGTGATGTCGTCAACAACTATTAGTGATGTCGTCCACAACTAAATTTGTTTATGAATTTGTTAATGAATTTGTTATTTATGGAATAAAACGATTTACTTTGTTATTTATTTGCCGGGAGAAAGGGTGATCACGCAGAAAAAAACTATACTAATTAAAAATACATCGTGTGGACGACTCCAAAAAACGTATTACAATATCCAGAAATTATTTACTTTGTTGTTTGTTTACCGAGAGAAAGGGTGACCACGCAGAAAAACTATACTATTTACAAATACATTATATGTCCAGAAATTATACTAAGTCGTGTGGACGACTCAACCAACGGGTGTGGACAGCTTAACCAGATTTTGGGACCTTTTTGTAAAAGCGGAACGTTTTCCTGTTAGAGTAAATCGGTAGCCGACAAGCCGCAGCGTAAATGTATGGTCGTAGGTACATATCAATGACTATCATACCTCCGAGTCTAGATGTAGGTTACGGAGAGTACCGGAATCTGTCGAGGTTTGCCGAATGCTGATCTGTAGGTTTAGTATAGAAGCCATGGCGTTTCATCGTAAGCCTGGAGGCACTTTCTGTATTTTTCAATCATGTTGGTTAATACAGGTAACACGTTTAGACGGGTTTGCGCTTAGGATATTAACCTATCCGAGGTTGTTATATTATATAACCCGTGGGCGCAGCCCAAGGGTTTTATAACATATCAACCGAGGGTTAATGGGTTTATATCTGACATATACAGCGCCCACCCTTAAATTTAAATGGACTGTTCCATTAATATTCAACAATGATTGGATAACGGCTGGGTAGTTTCCGCCAAACAACGAACATTACCCAATTAATCACATGCAATTACGAGATGGTATTTTTGTAAACACAGCGCCATTTTGAAGAATTGAATTTCATACAAAAACAAAATGGATAGCAATACGAAGTCAGGCGAATAATCAACCCCCCTTTTAGCCAACATACTGACGAAGGAATTGGCGTTAATGCAACTATCGATGAGGATCTATCCAAAGCCTAAAGAAAATTTGGATCAAAAGACATTCTTTCCCGATAATTCTGACAGTGAACTACGATTGAAGGTTTTTGCTATGTTTTATAGACTGAAGGGTTGGACCGACTGTTTTAAGTGCATGGACTGTACCAAAAAATAGTTTATAATGGAAATCTTGGGCGATAAATACTTTCAAGTCTAGGAGTGTGTGGACGGAAAGAAGATTCTGAAAGATATGGATAACCGATTTAAATATGCTGATAAGTACGTCGTCTTTTTCTGTCTTGAATGTTTCAAACTGTTCCATACTAATTTTTAATTGTCAAAATAATAAAAATTTATTTCTGTGTTTTTTGTATTATTTCGATCATCAGCGGTTGATATGAGTCGAATACATCGACCTGAGATGACGTCATTGGCGGTTGATATGAAATATCAACCTGTCACGACGTCATCAGCGGTTGATATGAACAGAATATCAACCTATGATGTCGTCAAGACAGGTTGTCATGAGATATAACTGCTATGCACATCAAAGAGAAAACTACCGCCAGTTGTATATGTATAGGATATTAACCTACCTGAGGTTGCTATATTATATTACCCGCGGGCGCAGCCCAAGGGTGATATAAATATAGCAACTGAGGTATGATTGGTTAATATCTGACATATACAACGCCCACCCTTAAATTAAATGGACTCTTCCATTACAGGCCAACGACGATTGGGCTACCTACTCGGTACTTTCCGTCAAATAACGAATATTACCGAATTAATCACGTGCAATTTGTGTTTGTTTACAATTCGCCATTTTGAAGAATTGAATAGCAAAAGAACAAAAAAAATGGATAGGAATACGTTGTCAGACGAATAATCAACCCCTTTAGCAAACAAATTGGCGATGGAATTGATGTGGATGCAACTATCGATGAGGATCTATTCAAACCTAAAGAAAATTTGGATCAAAAGGTGTAGTTTGTGGGCGGAAAGATGATTCTGAAAGATATCTTAGACATGGTCGAGTATGGATAACCGATTTAAATATGCCGATAAGTACGCCGTTTATTTCTGTCTTGAATGTTACAAACTGTACCATAATACTTTTTAATTGTTACAAGAATAAACATTTATTTCTGTGTTTTTTTGTATTATTTCGATCATCAGCGGTTGATAGGAGTCGAATACATCGACCTGAGATGACGTCATTAGCGGTTGATATTTCATATCAACCTGTCACGACGTCATCAGCGGTTGATATGAACAGAATATCAACCTATGATGACGTCATGACAGGTTGTTATGAGATATAACTGCTATGCACATCAAAGAGAAAACTACAGCCAGTTGTATATATTTAATAAATCTATTGATCCGAACTAACACCCTACACCTGGTAAACACCCAGACGCTATCAAAGATGGAGACTCTTTGACCTCCGTAATTACATTTTTAATCATTAAAAAGCTACAATAAAAGCTACATAAAGGAAAGTAGAATTGACTCTATGCTTGATGATGAGATGTTGCTTCATTTATTTTCAAAACTTGAATGTGATAAATAGGAATGTCTAAAATAGAATACATCCATGATTATTCTCACAGGATTACTCCCACTCTATATGTCCAGTGTTATAAACTTCTAGATAATAGCCTATATATTGACGTATTCTACATACGTCAAACTATTGATGCTATAGCCTTCCCCGCACCTTATCAACGGACGTTGGCTTTATTTATTTCTAAGCTATAAGGTCAAGGCTGGGAGACATGACATTATCTGGCCACATTTCCCCATTGACTTTATAATGTTAATTCTCGTCTCTTAGACCGGCTCTTACTTTTTCCAAATTTTCGCTTGGTAGAACGCTTTCTGCCATAGATGGAGCAACATGTGGCAAATTCTTGCCCAGTAACATGTAAACTTTGAGATACACAGACTGGAAGTAGAGGCAATTAAACATGCAATTTCCGGCCCTCTTGTATCCTTCCGCCTAAAAATCATGAATATTAACCAAAACCTATCAGAAAAAGTTTTTTTAAACTCTTTTTTCGATTCTACACCAAAAAGTCAACAAAAATCGCCATGCAATAGTTGGAAAAGGGAAAGGGAGAGAGAGACTAAAAATAACTTTGGCCCTGTCATCGAGAAATTATTTTTTTAGGTCGGGTATGGCACAATGGTTTTTATAACTCAAAATTTTCTTTAAGGATTTAACATATTATTCAGAGAATTACTTTCTGTCTTTTGTTCCGGCACTGTCAGATGGCTATGGGCTGTACAGTGCATGTTAACTAAAGATTAGTTGGCTGGGCTATGTAGGTCACGAGTGAAGAGGAACGGTTGTTGCTGTAGGCCTATCGATCAATATATTTGTGTTATTTCGACACAACATGTTTTTGTTTGATAACAAAATGTTTTCTTAATTTCGACCTGAAGGTTGAAGCTTTCCACTTAAAGTTTCCCCGTGCTAAGAAAGTAACTAAACCATTTCGAGACTAGTCTTGTACACGTATTCTTATCATTCGCTTCTACACAGGACACTTTATAAGGGGGAGGAAGTACCTGGATGAGGGGAGGTTAGATGTCCTACTCCTTATCGCACATAGCACACATGTTAGACCTACCGGTCGCCCGACCATTCCCTGCTATTGGAGGGATTAGACCAAGGAAAACTTTGAAGGGGTGGGGTGGGGCACTTTCCAAACCTGACCATAGACAGACATAGGAGAATTGAGCGCATCGCGGCCTCAACAACCCAGCCATGCTTCCACGTCACTTAGCGCTCACTTACGTCGTATACGCACACGCACATAACACTGAGATCACAAACAAAAATTAATAAACGATAGCATCCCCTTAAATGGATTTTAAGCGGAAAACATTTAAACAAAGACAGTCGTCAGTTTTTATGACAATCTGTATGTCGTACAGGTCAAACTTCAGGTGATGCATCTATCGCACCTGAAGTTTGTCCAGGTGTCGGTGAGAAATTTAGAAGGTCTTTGTTCCGACATGACAAGTTGTTGAATAATAGTCATGATTTACAACGGTTACAGCCTCTTATTGATTACGGGTTTAGTATGTTTTATTAACTGTAGAAGATTTGAAACACGTGCCTTATGACGCCTCTACTATAACCGATCTTGTCATCATCTGTCCTATTCAAATCAACATTATTCTTTTATTACACTTAATTAAAGAACACCATCTCGCTGGGACAATAATTATTGTATAACCCATATTGGTGTCTGTTATGATCGTCCAAATTATTCCTTTTAACTCTATTAATAAATTAAAATTAGGGTGTTATCTTTTCACATTATCACCGAAATTAATATTCAGAATTTTTTCATACAGATTTTGTTATTAGATATAATTGAAGATGTATAGTGTTCTCAACGCGGGCCATACATCTGTAAGTAATTTCCAGAAATCTATTATATTTGATTAATTGAAAGAGTACATTATCAATGATCGTTAGTGACCTTTCGGGAATTCATTCGAGAATGTGATGAATTGATATGAACAAACCACCATATCAAAAAGGACGTGACCTCATTGACCTCTGTGATTTGGGAGAAAAAGAAAGTGTCTCTTAATCCGGGGTGTGGCGAATGTAGCACCTGTCAATCACGAACCAATTTACGCAACAGAAATTATGTGTGAACTGTTGCATGAAGGCAAAAACTGACAAATTGGTCCGTAAATAACAGGAACCACACTCGTCACACCCCGGATTAAGAGAGAGTCAAACGTGTGACAATAACAATTTAAAATTGTACAAACTGTTGAATTTTGAAGGTTAATCAGTTATGCTTGGACGGGGGCCCAAAAATGCCTCATAAATAATACGATTGAAATTGGTGCCAAATGTTAGCTTATTATGAGACGGTTCTATAAATTTCAAATCTGACTGGTTCAATTAGGCAGGCCCCTAATCTGACAACTTAAATGTGCACAATCTGTCACGCCCACAAATGGGGGTCAAAACAACATTTGCCTAAAAAGTAATAAGACTGAAACTGGTGCCAAATGTTAACTATGTATTAGTCGGCTCTGCAAAAATCAAATCTGTCGGGTTTCCACGGGACAGAGAGAGAGAAAAAAATGGGGTTTAACGTCCACTCAACACAACTAGGTCATTTCGGGACTAACATAATGTTTTCTTAATTTTTATTTCAATAATTCGCTTGCGCGTAGGGGTCTTCAGCAGTGAGAGAAAAAAGTGGGTCAAAAATAAGTAAAACTTACTCATGTTGGTGAGTTATGAGAAAATACTCAGTAAGATGAGTCTTTTGACTCAGATTAGCGGCACACGGGTCAGCCATGACTCAGTTCATTGAAACTTGCATGGACAATGTGAGTCGACAACTAGTCACTTCCGAGTTATTAAAAAAATCAGCGATGAATTCAGCCCTAAGTGAGTCACGGGCTGGTCAAGAGTGAGTCCTTCCGGTGAAATGAGTTGTGGGTGGAAGTTTTGGTCGGCCGTTTGTCGAAGACTGGACGCGTATTGGCCTAAAAGAAAATCCAATGCATCTACAAGAATCTACAATAAAAAGGGTGAATGACTTGTGATTTATTGTTAAGGGTAAAGCTTTATACAATACTTTTTTTTACTATTATATAGATTAAGCGGCATAATATTAAATAGGCCACTGATTTTGATATTCATTAAGAATTCAAATTCAAATTTATTAAATTGTTCGTGGCGTTAAGAAATTATTATTATACAGTTAGTGAGTTATCTGGAAATCTTTAACTGCATGTAATAGTATTAGAACAAATTACATAAGGCAATTTGACTATAGGCCCCGAGTACATGCACATTGCTCTAGACTTAGTTACTAGATAAGGTGGAGTCAAAAGCGAGTCACCATGTAGTTCATAAATGAGTCACAGTGACTATGCAAACATAGGAAAAAAAGTAAATTCTAAATCACAACGGAGTCAATAATAGATCACTATTTTATTTTAATATACTTTGTCAATAATATGGAACGATTTTCGTACGTCTAACAGGCTTAAGACTAAACATTTGACTTCAGAATTAAATCTCCCTATTGCAGGTCTTTATTTTGGCTTCACATCTTGTATTTTAAACTAAAATTTAGACGTTTATTCACGTGGCAAACCCATAGGTAACTCTCTAAAATGCCCCCAAGATTTGAAAATTTAAAGGTAAAATGTTTGTCAAGTACCGTTTCCACGAAAATAAGAAAAACATATGCTACATCTTCCAGCACTCATATCTTCGCTCAGAAAGAAGTAATTTGAATGTCAGTGTTTTGCAAGTTTTTATATGTTACTAAATCTAACATAAAGCGATTGGGAAATTTACTTGTAAGTTGTTTGGATTTTTTTCTTTCAGGGCTGGCTGGATGCTACTGTTAAAACAGGTTCAACTTTATTACAAGAAGACATAAAGAAAATGCTTTGTCCCACTGAAATGGTAAGTTTCACTTAATTCGGAGGGTTGGTGTAGTAATATTTGACATTGAAACACCAGCTGAAACTTTAAAATGTGATTGAAACACTGAAATATTTATGTTAGTCTGGAAAATTTGTTTTTGTATCATTGCAGGAACCAGAAAAGGTGATGTCACGGATAAATAAACAACTTTTGGCAATGGAAATGCGAAAGATTTCTTAGTCTTTTCAAATGTTAATGTGTCTTGGGAACATTGAACTGATTCTTAGTGAGCATTTACCATATCTGTGTGAATTAAAAATATAAATATGTTTTATTTATAATATTTTAATTGGTAGAATAAAATAATTATATATTCGCTGTTATTCAACTTTTAATTTGACAAATTAATGATCATACAGGCTTAGAAATATGGTATTATATTATTTGATTGTTCGGCTAACTAGTTGGTTAGTTCAAAGGAGGAACACATCATGACACTGAGGCAGAGTTTGATACATCAGACATAAGTTGTTGGAAAATGTGACATACTCGAATCGTATTCGTTTTTAGTATCTAACGATATTTTTCGCCAGCTTTGTGCGCCGCCAAAAAAATCAGTAAAAGTAAATGAAATTGTATTTTAATAGGATTCGGGCTTATGTGGAGTCATTTGACTCGTTGTGTAGGCTAGTCATTTGACTCTAATCTATTTGCATTGATTCACTTTACTAGTCTTTTGACTCACTATAGTTAGCCCCGTTACTCACCTGCTGTGTCACAAGACTCAATAAAATAGTCAAAGAACTCACTTTAACAGACAAGTCACTTGACTCACTTAACGAGTCGTTTTATGGATTTTTGGGCGAGTCACAAAAATGAGTCTTTGGACTTAGTATTTGAGTCCCAAGTGTGTCCCAAGTAAGTCCCAAGTTAGTCAACGAAAAGTGAGTCGTTTTATGGATACTCACCCAAATGAGTCAACTGACCCACTTTTTTCTCTCTGTGCGGAGTGCCCGGAGGAAACCCACGAGGTTGAGAAGGCATCCCTATATCCATGCCACACACGCTCACACCATGGCTAGAAACCACAGCCGCAAGCCAGAGGTGGTCGACCAGCTAGAGGTCGGAGCGCGGCACTCTAGACCATTAGGCCATCCCAACCCCCTCCATGGGACAGACTTGCGTGGTACACTCATCATCCTCCCAAAGGTTGAACACAATGCTTGCTTTCACTTCAAAGTTAAATCTACAAACTCGCTTGTTTGGCACATCCACTATAAATTTGCATTTTTTAACAACATAGTATTACCTATGTCAATTGCTAAATGCCGTTCAAAGATGAACATAGTAGAAATTCAATACAACACTGCTGACCTCCAAGTGATATGATTCTTCATTAAAGGAGTCAAATCTTTAACTCAAATATCATCCGCAGTTTTCGACATGGCAAACATGACTTAATGCGTAATTTAAAACAACATTTATGTTGTTATTTCACCGTGAAAAGTTGGGCTTCTGATATTTAAGACAAAATGAAAATGTTAAAAATGGCACAAGATTATACTTTCGAGTGCCATTTGTATAAAGCTACTCGATGAACGAGGCTAAACATATCCCACGTAGGAGAATACTACCATTATCATCAACTAATAAAGGAAATATCATTTATAACAATAGAATGAATGCTGAAGAGGCCATTAAAAAGATGTTATCAGAAAATCATCGATAACAGCAAATATTTGTGACATAGCATACGTTTTACGTACTCAAGTCTACTTTATCATCAAAATTAACACTGCAGCATATAATCCAAGGAGAGGTTTCTGTGCCAGATTTGGTAATCGAGACGAAGAAAAACAGAATAAATGTAAGAAAAATTGCATCCATTTCTCAATGTGCTATGTACAATGTTTCGTGTGGATAAATTAGAACTTCCAAACATTTTACTCTTAGAATGGCGATGAAGAGTATAACAGGAAGCAAAAAAGTAATTAATATTTTAAATCGAATATTTCCCCTTTTTACACGAAGTATTCGTATTGGTGACATCTTATTTACATACTCCCTGTTTGAAATGTCAAGTTGTGCCAAGGGCCAAATTGGAAAAAGGCCTCAGGCCTAATTTGCTACCCTTGTAAAATGACGTGATTATTATTATTATTCTTTGGTTTATATCAGCCAAACTATGCCAGGTGGATTCTCCGGTTGCATGGCACAATGATGAAAATAGATGACACACATCCTGGAATATCTGACGAATTCTAAAGCGGTGTTATACATAGAAGAGACAGATAATGCAGATGCTTACTAATCATTTTTCGGGTATTAATATCTCCATTTACCAATTCCACATCAGCTAGACATAGATGAGGGCAACTACAGTTGGGGTTTGAACATTTAACTTATGAACTGAGGACAAGCTAATATTCAGAACACCGCGCATCGCATCAAAATTACTGAAATAATTATAAAAAGGCGTCTAATCCATTCAAGGAAAATGCGGAACAAGATATATTAATTAACATTAATCAACAGATTTCCTTTTTAACGTTTATGAAAATGGCAACATGTCTCGTGACAAATATATTTCAGAAGTTAATGCAGACACCTTCTGGTTTGATAAACCCATAAAACGGTAAAAACCAAGCACATTTGCTTTTGACAGTACCTACAAGAAATGACAAAAGAAGGGCAACATCGTAGGCTAGAGTTGAAAATAGAGAGAGATATAATGGGTCGATTACTTTATCGAAAATAAATTAGACCTGATAATTACTTTATCTTATTTGCTCACCATAATGTCACTTGTGTTTAGTTATATAGATGAGACCCTGATATCAACTTAAATGTCTTTGCTTTTGAAGACCCTTGAAAGCTAAATAGAGTCTCGTGGCTCTAAATGGAATGACTGTACAGTGATATGTTTTTTCTTCATCTACTTGGAGACCTCCAAGTAACATTTGGTGCAATTGCTCGTTTTATTTTGGTTAAAATATGTAACGTGTCGAGTCAAGAGATTCATGCCGTATTTGACAGAAATGGAAAACCATCGATAAAGGACAGAGAGAGAGAGAAGAGAGAGAGAGAGAGAGAGATGGGTATGATAGGGCCTTAGATGGTGACCAAGAATACATCATTTCAGGTCCAAACATGACGCTGCCATCAAACTTTACATCAGCTTTAAAAGATGAAAAGTTTAAAAACCAGTCAGATATATTTTTAGAACCGTCTCACAGTTAGCTAACATTTGGTGGTACCAATTTTAATCTTATTACTTATGAGGCATAATTGCCCCACACCCGCGACCACACTTTTTAGGGCAGTCAGAAAGGGGTGTGGCCCAATTTTTTCTGGTCAGATTTTGCATTTTTAAATTCATATAAAAATATAGAACCACAACATTTCAAAACTATTTCTGAACGTATTGCTTATGATGCAAATTTTGACCTTTGCTGTGGGCATGGCAGATTTTAAGTGGTCAGATTACGATTGTACCCCATCGAAACCAGTCAGATTTGTTTTTTTTAGAATCGGCTTGTAATGTATATAGCTAACATTTGGCACCATTTCAACTGTAAACTTATGAGGCCAATTTTAGCCTTTTTTGCCCCTTTTTATCTGCCCCTCCCATCCGAATGCCGCAGTGGAAACCTCGTATGACTGGATGTTTTGAATTTGCCATATCAATAGCTGCCAATTAATATGGTCAAACCTTCTACTACTTATGAGGCAGTTTTTTCGTCACTGGATCTTTGACTATATAATCCCCGACTACAAGTTACAGTATGGAAGTATCTAAGACAATATTCTCGTTTCGTTTGTTTACCAAAATAATAACAAAGATTGACTTTAATTAAACAAAACTTGACCTATTTCTGCAGTGTTTGTGTTTACATCCCAATGTTTGTCATTCGAGTGAGACAACTGGTGACAACAAGTATCAATGTATAAATACGGTGTTTCTGTAGGGGAAAAAAGACAAAATAAGCCACGGTCTGGCCTCGGAAGAATAAACACTTTTAAGGCGAAATACCATACTGACACAAGTTTAAAAAATGATCATTAAAGACAGTAGAATTCCATCATATTCCTGAATCAATGGCCCGAAAATTCCACTTTGAGTGAAGTACGATATCGAACACGCTTGACATCAAGGCTACGGTAAGTGTCATCTAAGTTATTTAGGTAAGAGCTCTCAACTCGTTTACGAAGTATGCCGTCGCCCCTGTTTGTCCGTCCGGACGTCCGTCCAAAATTTATCTGTGGACACTCTACATGTACAGGTCATAATTGATATCCGATTTTAACGAAACTTGAAATATAGGTTTATCTCGAAAAGATCTCGGTTGCTGTCGATATTGGCATGTATCGGACCATAACTTCGTGGATTTTTAGCTTGTGGTCCCTCTAGAGGTCACAATTATTATCCAATTCAAAACAAAGTTTGAATATATCACCGTTACACTGTAATGATGGTTGAAAATGGCCGCCCCTCGTGTAGGCTAATAGTGTAAAAAATATGGTATATTATATCAAGGTTGTGGACCATCTAGAGGTCACAATTTTAATCGAATTTTGATGAAACTTAAAACCCCAACGATCTTGGTTCCTTTCTATATTCGTGCATATTCGATCGTAACTTCCTGAATAATGCCCTTGGTTGTATAAAAAAAAGTCGTTTTTAGTCTGTGGTACCTCTAGAGGTAACAATTTTTTATCCAATTTAAGAAACCCTTTGAATATATCACCGTTACACCCTAATGATGGTTGAGTTCGAATTTCGTGAAAATCTGACCAAAACTGTCGGACAAAATGGCAGCTCCTCGTACGCAAATTGTGTAAACGTCTGGTATATCAAGGTTTTGATGAAACTTGAAATACACGTTTATAACCCACAGATCTTTGTTTCTTTCGATATTTGCGCATATCGGATCGTAACTTCCTGAATTATAGCCATTAATTGTGCAAAATTCAGGGATCACAATTTTTATCCGATTTAAAAAAAACCTTACACACTAAGAACTTAGTTCCTTTTAATAATTGTGCATATCCGAACGCAACTTCCTGGATTATGGCCCCTGATTGTTCGAAAAATCGCATTTGTAGCTTGCGCATTCTCTAGTGGTCACAATTTTTTTTATCCGCTTTTAAAAGATGCTTAATTAAATATATCACCTTTCCACCATACTGAAGGTTGATTTTGAATTTCGGGAAAATTGAAATGAAATTGTCCAACAAAATTGCCGATGTGTAAGCAAATTGTGTAAAAGTAGGTAATATGAATGTTGTGGACCCTCTAGAGGTCACAATTTATATCCGATTTTGATGAAGCTTGAAATGTATTTTCATAACCCAAAGATCATCTCGGTTCCTTTCGATATTCGCGCATATCGGACCATGCTTCCTGGTTTATGGCCCCTGATTGTACAAAAAATCACATTATTTTATTTTAGGTCGTTCTCTTTCTATCTCTTGCAAAATGTGGGCGTATCTTGCACGGCAACCCGTTGCTCTTCAGTCGGACTTCCTGGCGAAAGCTGTTCCCTATAAATCGATTTTAATCGTATAACAATAGTAACATGCGGAAAAAAACGTGAAGTCGCGTGTAACAATTAGTATCGTGATTCCTGGCATTGTTTGAATCTAGCATTACGTGATCATCATGGAAAACAAATTATTTGGAGATAATCCCGAAGGGCGCAAAATAAATTACCCGCCTCTTCCTATAGAGAAAGACAGGCTGACAACCGTATATTATAAGTCCTATTCCAATGGAGAAGTATGTCACTTAAAACTAGGATACAGCTGGCGGCAATTAATCGATACTTGAACCAGTTTCTCACGCATCGATCGAAGGAAGAAATCGCGCAGTATAACTATTTCATATTTCGTGAACAGACGATACGTTTATACTGTTTTAACTTATAGATTCCGGCGTGGTTTTCCTTGTCAGTGATGCAGGACGGAGGGACGAAAAATTGAGGTCTCGTGTACACATTGGCGCGCACGTAAAAGATCTCTTGGCAGTTGGAATTCGATATAAGAGTAGCCGTAGCGCCGCTGCCCAGGCAAAATTACGCTCATAGCACACTGTATATGGCGTATGCCCGTCTTCATTAGCCCAGGTTATAAGAAGCAAAACAGTAGGACGTTAAACCCCATTTCATTTTATTTAACAAATTATAGACTCTCACACCATATTGAATTCGATGATCACTTGCGCCTTATATTTTAAATTTAGCGATTACTGTCAATTGTTTTCCCTTTTCCGCCATTTTTTTTACATGGTAAATAGTTTCATTAATCTATGGAAAATTTATTGATTTCCTTTATTCTGATTGATTCTCATTATTTGAACTAGTGATCGATTTTCTGGTAATTGATAGGAGTAATGATTGACGGGACATTTACATGCATGTTCAAATCAATCATACAGTTTATTATTATACTAAAGACCTATTATATTAGTGTACGTGTCAAAACATATCTATTTAAACCATTTAAAACATATCAATTTATTTCGAAACGTACTGAAGAGATAAAACAATATTAACATAAAATTAGGCTTTAAAAAACCCTAAAATATGTGATTGTTAGACAGATATTGGTTGGATGATAATACCAGTGAGTAGTTACATCTAATATAAACAGGTTGTAAGTCATACGATGAGGATCAACAAACAATATTGATTGATAAAATAGGGCTTCACATCCGCTCGTCATATTGCAGACAAACACATTTTTTACTTTGACTATTATAGATTCACTATCGTTATAACTGCAGTTTATTCTAGTAGATATATTTTCAATTCGTATTATTGGTTGTATGTAAACCAATAGCTTGCACTGCTGTATTGCGTAATGTAGCAACCGCAGTGTTTGCTGTATTGATTATCCCTGTAGACAGACAATCATGCTCCATATTGATATAACTACGGTGCTTGACACTACAAGAAGATATTTTGGATCACGGTTATACTAATGAATAAAGAGAGAGAGAGAGGGAGAGAGAGAGATAAAGAGCGAGGGAGCGGGCCCGTAGCCAGCTCATAAAATTAGCCGGCTACGGAATTTTTTGGAGGGGCTTAGGATGTGGCCTCCTAAGAAATCATTATTTGCATTCGAAATAACCTGTTTTTGTCGAGTTGACGTTAAACCCCATTTCTCTCCCCCCCCCCCTGTAACATAAAATAAAAATGAGCAGAATGGCCACAGTAACAAGACAACAAATTCCTGCATTGAAAAGCGACTTCATTAGCCCAGTAAATGCAGAACAATTGGACAATGGTCTACAATTCATATACCCCTGTCATTGTTAAGTACGGTACTTAAATTGTATCAGATTGCTATTATTGTTTTAGATTGGACCAGAAGAAGTACAGTTATTAACAGACCAAGAACTTTTAGCACTGAATATTGCATCAATAGGAGATAGAGCACGACTCATATCACGCTGTCGAAACGTCTGCAAATATCATAATTACAGGAAATCAGGTATAGTTTCTTACCATGTGACAAGTGCTTACTCTTTCCGAAACAATAGCTTGACCTTTTTACTCAATATTGCCTTATACGTTTAAAATATTGTTTTTGGTTGATTTATAGCACTCATGCTGCAAAGTAAAATTGTATATTTCAATTAAATCATTATCGTTTTATCACCTATAAAACCACCAATACATGTGTTATCGCACATTGACTTTATCACATTATAAATAGTTTCTCTACAGAGATAAAACTAATCTACAGAGTAATTTTTGACAAGAAAATCAATTTAAATAATTTTGAAAAAAAAAATATAACGAAAACATTCCTAGACTATACAAGAATTTTTTTAAAATTTTTATATACGATGTAACTATATTTCAAGTCCAATCGAAAATTATTTCTTTTCACCTTTCGGCGATGATCTCTAAACCACTACAATTCATTCTCTTTTGAAAATCACCCCAATACTCTATTTAGCATGGTCTCCCCTTTAAAGCCCCAATACCACTCTTGTTGTAACTGAATAATATGCCCCAATCATTATTCTGTTCAACAAATTGTACTATTTTACAATATTCAAATTAATTGATGGTACAAATTTCATCTTAACACACCGAATTTTAAAAAATGGAAAAATTCAACTACATGGTTTGAAAGGCTTTACGTAAACACTTCCAAATGAAACTTGGATTTAAGCATATTTTCGAACCCTCTGGACAAGTAAAATATGATTCATAGATAATTTACACAACAGGTAGGACACTTTAACATCTAGAAGTCAAAATAAGGCTAATTTTTTTTTCTGGACCTGTCAAGCCAGCAAGAGTGGTGTTGTCCCTTTAATGGCTATTTTATAACAACATTAACGACTTTAAATATATATTATGTAGGATTTAGATAAAGAGCCACAGCCGTCCTTGCTATAGTAAAATTGTTCAAAAATTGATAATACAAAATGAATATATTGAAAATTACATTTGAAATAATTTATTCAAAATGTAAGCTAAGTTATCATCACTGTTTTGTAGTTTTGACGAGATGTGTGCATAAACATTGTTCATTATCATAACCACCGTACTGGTATATTCGAGACTTACATTCGTTCCCCATGCAGTCAATAACTTTAAGTTTTGAAATCACAAGCCATTCGGGCCAGTAGATTACAATTTTTTACAAGCCCAGACCCAATTTCACTGGCCCAAAAATTCAAAAGTAGTAATACAACTACTTGAATGCCTTGACGATTTTGGACTCGGGCACGTGACATCTTGGATTTGGGAATAAATTGAAAGGAAAGTTTATTTGAAACAGGCCAATTAAAAAAAAGGAAATTATTAGCACGAAACACATGGTGATTTAAAGGAGCTAAATCGCTAATACTTGGGACCTGGAAATTGACCCTAATGGGTCGCAACGCATATAATAATATAATCTGATTGTATATACACTGGTTTACATTAAATTGTTACCGTTTTGACTCTTAATTTCAAATCCGTTATGTCAAGCGAAATACGGCATGGGTCTCAACCGTATTAAGTATTTGTAGTGTCTGGTTATTCTAGTCTACTGGGCATGCCCACCAGATAAAATATAGTCTCATCGTTTGACAGGAGTTGTGGAATGAGTCTAGCCTCGTTCTTTCTAGTCACTTGTTACAAGTGACGCCGAAACGCTCTATGGTACACGATTCGTGTACCAATGGTAAACTGTTTATTTTGTTTTAAATATTGGAAATCAGAGGCCTACCGTTTCCAGGTAAGATCACAACATCAATGTTGATTTAAATTGACCAATAATTCGTGTTTTCGATGTTGGTGATTTTGGAGGATTTTGAGTTACGGACTTAGGTCCTTTAAAGGCTCCACAAAAGTAAAGTAAAGTACCGGTAATGGCGGTAAAGTAAAACATTAGTTGCACTGGTAGCTTTTCTTCATACATGTCTCTTCAGTAACTAACCTGTCACTCTAAATTATCAAAGACCAGTCACATCACACATATCCAAACATTTAGGTACACAAACACTCTTTACGTACATTGTTCCATATAAATATCGTAATACGAAACCTATGGTAATGCCCAAAAATTCTTGAAAGTCCGTGAATTGGCTTAGCCTCGGCGCGTAATATTCAAGCAATTCTATAATCCGTATCGACGTAAATTTCTCCAAGTATCATGGTGCCAAACTTCTGTTCTAAATTGAATACTACACCGTTGAGTTGTAGAATTCAGATTCTTAAATATCCGTAATTAATCTAATATCAAACGCGACTCGACACCTGTGGCTGTGCATGGGTGGATATTATTTACATGCACCGCGTGCGGAGTACAGGTAACGCCCCCTGGAATTCCTTTCTCTTATCATGTCTATATTTACGGTACGCTACAAATTATATTTATATATGGAATTTTTGTCAAATTTTCTAATAAATTATCCATAGCCTTTATTTCTGGACAATGTTTTAAATGACTAAATAGACATAATGCTATAAACTAGTGCTAATTAAACGAAAACAAGCGTAGCTGGTGTGAAATTTTTTGTTATAAAATTGGCTACTTTCCAACTGTCAGTGTGTGAGAAACTACGATATTGCGCAATGCAAATGGCGGCTTTTCGCGGTATTTCCGAGCTTAATTCTTGCATTTAGAAATGAATAATTAAATGTATGTGGCGTAGGCGTGAGTATTGTGGTCTCAAGTCAGTTTACTAAACATAAAAAAGTTTTCTTGCTACCTGTCAGACGTAAAAATTCACCTCTCGGCGAAAAGTAAATAATAAAATAGGTGAACATATCGAGCCATGACGGATTTTTCAATCGAAAAAAAACCATCACGGTTTCACGCCAGATAGTGTGACCTTGTAAAGGAAAATGTGTTTTCCACATAATATTTCGAGAAAAGGGCGTATACATGTATTTATCTTTTTTTCTCGAGTGATTTGGAATAAAAACCGTTGAAGGGTTTTATAATTTTCCACAAGCCAGTCGGACTTGTGCTTTTATAATTTTTACTGGCCAGACCAAAAATGTACTGGCCACGGGCGTTCGGACCAGTGCTAATTTCGCACACTGCCCATGTTTAATTTAAATTATAAAATGGCCGATCCATTCTAATCTATGGCACCGGGAGTTGATAATGGTCTTATGTTAATAAATATCTAATTAATAAATGATTTCTAATCATGAAAACTAAGGTATGTATTATAATTAGCTTTATATATAAGAAGGATTAATGTGTTATTTTTGGGTCTATATTGTAAATAGCTGTTTCTATTTTAAACCTTCAATTGAATTGATTTTTTAAAAAAAAATTTAATGATGATTTTTTGGGGGGTCTATTATAAATAGTTGTGTACCAGTACAAATAGAACCCTTTTATTTAAAATTATGATTTACTAATTAATTAAATTGATCTATCCTTAATTCTTTTGAGTTTTGTAATGAATTTTCAACGCACCCGCGGATGAATCGTAAGTCGTGTGTTAGGGGGTGTTTGAAAGATTCCAATCAGAATTCTCTGATCAGATTTGGTAATGAAATGAAACGGGGTTTAATGCCCTCTGTTCGCACAGACTTGGTCAATGAAGACGGATAGGTTTTGAAGGTCAGTCGCCGATGCTGCACTATATAAATAGTAAGCATGATGCAAAATCGAATAACCTGTTCACCTGTTAATATGAGTCCACACTGGGGCTTTGTTGGTCGAGTTTGTACCGTTTTACTCCACTTCCTAGAAGATCCGATATTATGCTAGTCCCGAAATGGCTGTGTAAGTGTCGTGTTAAAAGATTCGAACACACACGTGTATGTATTGAATTGCACGCGAGTTTACCACAATAGATAAGAGAAATAGATATAATTATTCTGTAAGATGTCTAGAGTTTATAAGGCCTATCTAATTTCGAATTATTTATCACCAGTGAACATACTAATCTATTCATTTTGGAAAGCTAACAGTTTATGGTCCGTTACATTACATGTGTTATAGTGTATCCTGGTGTATGTATAGGATATTAACCTATCCGAGGCTGCTATGTTATATAAACCGAGGGCGCAACCCAAGGGTGATATAATATATCAACTGAGGGATAATGGGTTTATATCTGACATATACAACGCCCACCCTTAAATTTAATGGACTCTTCCATTAAAGGCCAATAACGATTGGCTACCTACTCGGTAGTTTCCGTCAAATAACGAAAATTACCGAATTAATCACGTGCAATTACGTGGTTGTTGTTGTTTATACGGCGCCATTTTAAAGAATTGAATAGCAAAAGCACAAACAAAATAGACAGGAATACGAAGTCAGACGAATAATCAACCCCTTAAGCCAACAAATTGACGATGGAATTGATGTGGATGCAACCATCGATGAGGATCTATTCAAACTTAGAGAAAATTTGGATCAAAAAGCGTTCTTTTCCGATAATTTTGACAGTCAGTGAACAATGATTGAAGGTTTTCACTAAGTTTAGAGAAGGATTTGACCGACTGTTTTAAGTGCATGGACTGTACCCAAAAATACTTTATAAAGAAGATTCTGAAAGATATCTTAGACATGGTCGAGTATTGATAACCGATTTAAATATGCCGATAAGTACGCCGTCTATTTCGGTATTGAATGTTACAAATTGTACCATAATAATTTTTAATTGTCAAAAGAATAAAATTATATTTCTGTGTTTTTGTATTTTTTCGATCATCAGCGGTGGATATGAGTCGAATACATCGACCTGAGATGACGTCATTAGCGGTTGATATGAAATATCAACCTGTCACGACGTCATCAGCGGTTGATATGAACAGAATGTCAACCTTTGATGACGTCATGACAGGTTGTTTTGAGATATAACTGCTATGCTATACACATCAAAGAGAAAACTACCGCCAGTTGTATAACTTTGTATATCATTTTATAACTGTTTAATTTTAGTCAAAAAAGCAAATGACCAATGTCCTAATTGATATCTCACTGTTTACACGCGGTATTGCTTTGTCCATATCATCTTCTGTATTTAAACATCTGTTTTCTATGTGCAATTTATCAGTTTATCAAATAATATTATTATATAAATTTTTTAATCCTAAGCTTGTATAAATGTTCTATATTCTTCTGTAACTTGAGTCTGGTAACTGGCTTGCCCTAGCGATACCTATCTCGTTATTGTGACCGTTCGCCAGTTTTGGACATTCGTTAATTAAAAGTACAATTTTAACCATTTATATCTGAGAGTTGGGCGTTAGTGTTGGAATAAGCTACAGCCCCCAGAAAACAGCACTTCGGCACATGCAACAAACCCGAAATCCGAATATAATCCCATGATGTATTTTTGTATACCCGACGCCGAGATCCGAATGTAACGTCACGACTTTGTACGAAATCGGGGGCTGACGAAGGCGCATGATAAATATACTCGGAGTCTTATTTTGGTAGACTTCGAATTAAGAAACTCAATTTTCAAACACTTTGAGAAATGTGGTTGGGTTGTAGGATGTAGCAAACTGTGTAGGGTCGAAATATGATATGCCTATACGCCATGGAAACACGGATATATAACGATTTGTTTCGTTAAAAAAAATGACAAAATTGCCTTTTAAAGCGCAAAATTCCATCTCTTTAAATAAAAAAAACCAACAAAAAAAACCCCAGTACAATAATTATTTTATTGATTCTCGTAAATACTACATTGTACTAACGATTGGCGCCGAGTGCAGGGTATATTTTGAATGGGCATACTATATTTTATGATTATAAATCCAATTTTACACTGAACTGTTCAATTCTGAGAATGTGTTTCATTGTGAATGTGTCGTGTAGGCCTACATGATTTTTTACATGCACCATTCCAGCCTTAAGCAAACAAAATATAAGAAAGGAAATTGTTAACGGGTCGCTCCTACGCACCTTGACAAATTATTGATTACTGAGATGGAATTATCGGTTACAAATGGCAGACAGCGACATCTATTAATATAGTGGTTTCAATGTACAATTCGTTAATGTCGTATCACGATAACCTCGTCGGAAAATCTCCTCACTCCACAACAGACACAGCAGGGATCCTTAACGTTTCTGATTAAAGTGACCACAATATACATGTTATTTATATTAAAGATTGGTTTATCTGAATCACATCGATTTATCGTTATGTCTAGTATAAATGTTTATGAATCAAATATACAATTTAAGTCTCGCTATAGTTGCTAGTCTCGATCGTTCCAGGTCACTAATAATCGTTGTGGCCTAAGCGGAAAAAATTTGAGCTCCAACGATCGAGACTATAGGTAAAATCTGTAAATGGCACAATAATGATTAGATCAGTGCGCATTTCTTAACATGTCTGAGCTTCAATTCTCCGGACGAGAAAAGTACTTCCACATATAGTCACATCGTCGGTGACCTCTTATTATTTCCTGCAGAGCCACGACTTCCTTTCCCAGGACTTTCCCTTCCCTTTCATTTCTAAGTTAAGTTATCCAAATCTCATAGGACGTTGTCTATAAAAAAAACCGGTAAAATACGACAATTTTGATCTCTATTTTTGAAAAAAAAAACAGTCTCTACCATCGAGTGTTTTAGTTGCCAGAACACATCCCCGACGAGCATTGTAGGTTGAAAAAAATTTAAAAATCTTTTAACATTTTCCCATTAATTAACTGATCCCGGTCAAATCAACTCTCGATGTCAACGCTAGTCTGTGATATTTAGAACGGTTCAGCCATATTATTTTGATTTTTATATTATATATTCATTTTACATTATCTATTTTCGACCTATTATAGCAAGAATGGCCAGCTCTTTCTCTAAATCTTACATAATGTATCAGTATGGTCGGTCAGGAGGTTGCCACAAACGAAACCGGACGTCGTTAGGGTATGATAAATCATATCCGTTTTAAAATGGTATACATCTCGGACTTCGTATTAACGAACACAAGCCATAAACTACTTTGTTCTCACTAAAATAGTTAAAAGCTACTTATTTTGAAAATGTCAGTCAAATTAATTCATTCTTAGTGACGTTCAGACTGTTTGGAGAATAGCCTAGTTTTCGTTGTTAAGATAGTAAGCAAAATCTCAATTATTCATTTTTTAATTACCGGTATATCATTAACCGCCAATCGTGTTTAAATCCGTTGCAATCTCGAGCATCCGGTGTCATGGACAGATTATTATGATCCTGACAAATTAATAAATATTCAATTAATATTTAATATAACATTTAAGGTCGAAAAAAAGATCTGCAATGCGCAGATAGTGCACCCGCAAAACTTAATTGCATTTTAAAACGATATTGCTTATCAACAGAGTTATAGAAATGTCAGTGGTTTGTTTTCGAAGTTTAAAATTACATTGTAATCCATATAATAACAAGGATGTGTGTTCCCATTCATCAATTAACCAACTTTAAAGAATGCAGCCGATATCAAATTCTGCGCGTGCTATTATCGTGTGACGTAGTTTGGCCAAGTTATGTGGGAAGCTACAGTCCACAAAGCCAATAAAATTATTTTGGCTTCATTTTATATAATTGTGTGGGTCTCTAATGTAGGCGATACTAAATGGAAAATACATGTATCTTACCTACTCCTCTTCGGCCGTTGCAAAGTAATGGAGGTGCTGAAACAAATTGTTGTCCTCATGATTGGTTGTCAGTTCTAGGATATTCTCGACACTTTCAATACTAGTCTTAATATTTTTTTGATCCAATCAAGATTGGTATTGAAAGTGTCGAGAATATTTCGGCCTACGATACATGCTTTCAGTGGTAATTACTATCTGTTTTTCTTTCTAACAATTTTTAAAGAGCTGGGACAGACAAATGATGTTTCCGATGACGTACTTGCTGGTTTAGAAAAAATGTTTGTACATTGTACGGCAAAAACCGACTTACATCAGTAGATGACACAAGAAGAAAGATCTTCTGGAGGGACTTTTATCGTGATGAAAAATAACAAAACTCTCTTTCTGTATTACCATCTTGCCTAAGTAGTCTTTTGCTGCACATTACACGCAATAATTATGTTGCAACAGTATGGGGACAAGCTTCAAAACAATGATCAAACAAGATGACTCTACGGCTGGAATGAAGATTTACAATGTGAAATGTGAATGTGTATCTGAAGCATATCCAAAGGATATATGCGAGCTGTAGATCAGCCATCAAAGAAGATATCTATCCTGCTCATATTATAAGAATAAACTAATATCTAAACGTGTGTATTTTTTATGTACATCCAGATAGTTTAATACTTTGAATGACGATATTGGTACTGAACGAACACTCGAGAAAACACATTTTAGGTCAATTTTGAACGAAGTGGTTTCTGTCCCCCAAAATATATTTACCCTCCCTCCCCCATACAATGTTAATTTTATACACATATTTAGAGGTGGGCAAGGGAATTGAGAATTAAAAAGTAATGTTTTTACCGAGCTCTAAGAAAATCATCATTTAAATCAACTTGAACTCGTTTCCCGCCAAGTTTACGCCCCCCCCCTCCACATACACCCACCCACACACCCATACCTGCTACCCCCACCCCACCTCCCCAACAAATCAAAACAGTTGTCCAGGGGCATCATAAATACTTATATATAGATAGGCAGGCCTATAAATTTATGTTTTATTAAAGGACCTAGGTTCGTAACTCAAAATCCGCCAAAATCTTCGACGTCGAAAACACGAATTGTTGGTCAATTTAAATCAACATTGATAATGTAAACTTACTGGGAAAAGATGAGCTTTTGATATCCGATATTTAAGATAAAATATTTTTTTTAACATTGGTACACGAATTGTGTACCATAGTGCGTCATAGCATCAATTGTAATAATGCCGTGTGGACGACTCCAGCAACGGTTGTGGACGACTTCGCTTGTGGACGACTTGACTGGCACCCATCTCCTGGGGGCAACCATGTTTATCCGGGTCCTTTAAAATAGTTCCAAAATGGCGGAATTCGTCATATAGCCGAGTCTAGATGTAGGGTACCGGAATCTGTCGAGATTTGCCGAGTGATAAGGCACTGAGAGAACGAGGGTAAAATTAGACTGGATAACCTGTTCTAAATGACGTCAGGCTGGTTCCTACGTCACTGCGCTATACTGACTTCCATAGAAATTATAGACTATTTATATATTTCTATGCTGACTTCAATATATTATTATTATTGCAAGTCAGAAAAGGAGTGACGTAGGAGCGATTCTGGCGTATTAGAGCAGGTTATCCGGTCTAGGCACTGATCTTTATATAGATCAGTGGGTCTAGGGTAAAATATCCCACAAGTCAATGCGGTTGTTCAAATCCTGGACGCGGATTCTACAAAGTTTTGTAGTAAAATGGCTGACGAACAAAGGAAGAAACGACAAAGAAGATCAATGAGCAGACCGGCGAAAAAGCAGAAAAAAGGAATATGACACATACGGGTCTACAAGTGAAATAACAGTAGGACTCCTAATATTAGGATGATTGCCAAACCATGGTCCGTGGCCAAACATGACACCATATTATATTAACTGAGGAGCATGCGCAAAAATACTCCCTTGGTAGACTGGAATAACCAGACACTATAATCGCCCATTGATTCGAATACCTCGCGTATTTCTCCGAACATAACTTTTTTGAGATTGGTAGAGTAAAAACGGAAACAATTGAATGCCAATCAGGTATACATATTCATATTACATTATTATATGCCTTGCTACCCATTTGTGTCCAATTCTAGGTCCAAAATGTTAGCGACTTAGCTTATTTAATATATTATGTCAACATAATGACATTGCCCCCCCCCCCTTCCCATCATTGTAGACATTATTTTGCCCCCCTATATCTCGAAAACGCCAACTCCCCCTTAACCCCTGATCACAACCCAGATTCGGAACCTACACAAAAAACTGGTAAAAAAAATGGTCTAGAAATATTTGGTCTCAAAAATTGACAGTTCGTGTGGCGACCCCCCCCCCCCCTTCAGCCACCGGACTAATACTTTTTCCTTATATTCATAAAAGCGTTTTCTATTGTCCACATAAGCTGTTATAACTGTGTGAAAATGTGGGCAGATGTTTTCTTGTATTGTCGTCCACGCATTATTTGTTGGATTGATGTCCGATTTGCTGCAAAACTTTCCGTCGTGATTAACGATTAAATATATAATCTGACTCTTAGTTTTGTCTTACTGACTTCAGTAATGATGATCGAGGCTAAGCGGAACTTTCGTCCGCTTAGTTCTCGGTTCATAGTAGATCAATTTGACTGAAATTTTCAGAAAATTGCCTTTACATTATGTATAGTTTTTAACTATTATAATGAGAAGTGCCAACTCGTTATCTAATCTCCCAGAAAAATGTACCCTTAAAAATGAGAAAGCGAGGCTGAGTCGCGAATATACCAGTGTCCCAGGCTCGTAGCTAGCCCAAAATTGTTAGGGGGAGGAATACGACGACCAATTCATTCGTGGACACCTGACCATTGATCAAGCCGTGGGCGCCCAACCAATCTTAATCTTACTACTCGGCAATATGAATTATGTGCAGCCCAACAATCATAATATATTGTCCTTATAAGGCGCTCAACCTATCAGCTCATTATGGGCTCCCACCGGGTAAGACACCCCACAGATCAAGCCGTTTAATACTGATATATATTGGCACGGTGGTCGCTTGCTTCGTATTGCGTCCAATTGAACGGGTGCCTGTGCGGTTATGGAGGGGGGGGGGTATCTCCCAAATGGGCAAAGGCTCCCCAATATTTTCTTCTTTTATCATCTATTTTTGAAATACTATAGCAAGAATGACCAACTCCGTAATAAACTCTTTACTAATGTATCTTTAACTCCTCCAAACCATAATCGACCCTCGTTGGTTAGGCAGCTATATTTATTGGTATAGGATCCGATCTGCTGCTACACGGCTACACGGCAACGTAATTCAAGATTAAATCAAGATGTTTTTTTTTTTTTTATCGTTCCGACTTTTTTAATGATGATCGAGGACAGGCCCAAAATTCAATCGCTACATTCTCGGTTCAGAGTGGATCAATTTGGCTGATGTTTTTATCAAATTCCCTTTACACTGTGACTACCTAGATTTTAACTATTACAGTTAGAACTGTCGGCTCTTTATCTACCCCCCTCCCCTTATAACGTATCTTTAAAGATTTAACTGGGTTACAATTTAAGAAAATATCATGGCATCTGGAATTATTCATTGACATCAACACAACGCTACCGAGAAGAGGAACATCCCATTGTTTTATGATTCGCCACTGCTCAGACACCTCGTCGCATTAAACACGTTACAGAAACAGCAGAACCAAACTCCCATCTCAAAATATAGATGCTCGGTAATTTTGTTCTTATCAATTTTCCATCCAATGTTTTGTCATTATTGTAAACAAACCTATGAAAACTGGGTGTGTTTGTATTTGTAATTGTTAAGGGTGTGACATCCAAGTCGTGACTTGTTGTTACTGTGGACTAAAATACTTCGCCTTAGCTTTGTCATGGATATGATTGTATAATATACGAAGTGCATAAAGAAGATGGGTAAATAGAAATATGGGGTGACCGAAAACCCGTATGAAAATGTAACCAGTGGAAATTAAATCATTTCAGCGGAAGGGGCTTTCAACTAAATTCAAGCAGGTTAAAAGGTATTAACACCCGTATCGAGTATCCAGAGTCTACCGACAAATTAATGGTCTAATAGATGTCAGGAACATCAGGCATTGACAGGCAGGGTGGACTGGTCATAATAATTAGTGTTCGGATATTCGAGCACGAATACTATTCGAATATTCGACGGGTCTTGAAATTTGTTTTCGAATAATATTCGAACATTTTCAATGTATTTAAAGTGGTTTATTTTCAATTATTGTAATTCCTAATCAATTATTAAATAAATACGTGAAATCTCTGCACAAGATAATATTTGAGCAATTGCGTAAACTGCCAATTTGTATACAAGAACTCGGCCTTACACGATATCAAAACAAGTTTTTCCATCACCAATGACGAATGTTATGGAATTCTTCCGCGCTGCATCCGAAACAGGTATCTATGGGGTTTAACGTCCACTCGACACAAACTAGGTCATTTCGGGACTAACACAATATGGTTTAATTTTATTTCAATAATTCGCTTAGGCGTATAGGCCTTTAGCAGTGGGAAGAAACCGGAGGCCCCCGGGTAAATCCACGAGGTTGAACAGGCCTTGTCACGTACAACTGGGGATTCGAAACCTAGCCAGTTGACTCAATGACAGGCTTTACGATTCAGCGCGTATGTGCTAACCATTCGGCCATTCAAACACCCCCCCCCCCCACCCCTGGTACGGGGAATCGTATTCATGACAGATCTTATGACACTACGCGCCTCAGCATAAGCTTACCCTTTACAGCTCATTTCGTATGTTGGTAGTCATATGAGCCCGGGATGGCTAAAAGAGGAAAAAGGGCACAATCGGCACATTATGCGGAATGGAATAGTGCATAGTCTTTGCCTGGTGTGTAGAAGGGTAGCTATAGGGAGTGCATATACATGTACAGTGTAGTTAGTTTTGTGAGGTGGCACCATTACATGAGATGTAAACATAGAGTTATATATAGAAACTATATATAACTCTATGGATGTAAATGTATTACTATTTATAGGGTCTGTGTGTTTGAGTACTTGATGGGTTTTCAAAAATTGTGAATCACACCCGGTTGATGGAATCAATATAAAAATAAATTCTCGAAGTCTGATATTCAGGATTAGGACTTCATTGACCTAGCTGGCTCCTGTTTTATCTTGCTTTCGACAATTACTGACTGAAGTATTTGACATTCCATTGTTCGATGAGCTGGCTAACATGTTACACTATGACAGCCCATTGTTGACAAATCATGACAAAATTTTCCAATGTCATCATGTAGTGGCAAGTACATGACGTATTGTTACACAACAAGTCAAATACTGATATAGATTGCCAACTGAAAGACCGTGTGGCATGAACTCTACCCTGACCCGTTGACCGGTCTGAACTTTAGTCTCGCTCACTGACCCGTCTCGAAATACCGTTTACAATCAATCACAAGAAAAACTAAGTACATGTATGAATAAATCCAGATAACTCAGGAATATTTTGAGGGATGGCGATTGAGGAAAAACACACACAAGTTTATATTAGAGAAAATAAAACTTTAATAAATATTCATTAATTTGATCAATTCATTCATTCATTCATTCAATTATGGCATTATTTCATCATCCATAAAATAAAATATTCATTTTCATAACCCATAAAATATTCACTTGCTCACAGCATAGTGTTAAATAATTGCACTCTCTTCTTGTCCTTATAAAATTTGTTCCCATGGGCCATATTAAAGACGACTGTTCGCGAAGACATGATTCATACAATGTTGAAAAGCCTAAACAAAAGCCAGTCTCGACAAACATTGCCCGAGTCCGGTCACAGCTGAATTAGCACGACAAACAAAGAAGTATTAATAATAGCTTAGATGTCGGTCGACACCCAGTATAAACTTATCATAAAACTAGTCTTTGTTTAACCGGTACATTTCTACAGGTTCATACAATCTGTCAATCACATGAATTGCTTTTAATTAGTGTCAATTAGCATAATAACTAAATGTTAATGATCACATTGTCCTTGATCTCGTGGAATGTTAATTTCTGACAATTCTGTTGTTTCATAAATGTTATGGCACCGAACCCGGTACTTTGCTACCAATCAATGCTATTGCTGCCCTTTATCCAATCGCAGACAAGTGTGTTGTCTTTGTCCAGTGGGTATGGATTACACTGTGTTTAGGATTAGTCTCTCTTGTCTTTTCAAACCGTTAATGCTATCACAGTCGGTAAATTTTCATATGAATTGTCTTTTACTTGAACAGAACATGAGTAACTGTCCAAAGATGTTTTCCTGTTTTGAGAAGAAAACACTGTCTGAACACTAACCATGTTGGCTAACCTTGTGTTTCTGTTCTCGGAATCAAGGCTGACGTAATCACCTCTGTTTGAGTCAGTTAAATTTGTACACACTTCACTCATACCACTATTAAAAATGCTCACTAAATTGTTAACTTGGCAACACTCGATCTGCATGTCCATATTTTCACTGTCATTGCTTAGTCTTGCCTTTTTGGGAAAAGAAGAGTCATTTTCCTGGTCAAAACTTCTTCGCCTTTTCACAGTACATTTTTGACACATTGTTATGTAATCAGCTACTCCTTTTTCTTGGCGATGATTCATTGTATCCGATTCGATTTGTGAATTGTTATTGTCCATTTTCTTCTCGCATAAAGCATTAGATACCGGGTCACGGGATACCACCGCTTGATTTTCACTGAAACATACTGGGCGGGAATTTTCTTTATTGTTCTCGTTAAGCGGACTAACGGAAAAATCCTCTTCATCATGTGACCCACTTTCCATTCTGGATTCGTGACGTATATGGGTGACCGCGTGTTGTGTGGAATTCTTCATGGGTTCATCACGAGCACCTTGTTCTTTTACTATGTCCTGTTGTTCCGTAATTTGGCTTTTCTTAGCTGCTAACAAACTATGATAGTTCTCCATCATATAACTTGTCCTTGCCTTGTGTAAAACACTGGCCACCAGCAAGTTTTTGTGTAAATTGATTCCACCACGTTGAGATCGTGACGATGCGATTTTTCCAATAGACAAAGACACAATGCGCTGAGCATCTGTAGGTAGTGCTGAAGCCATACTGTATTTTTTATACTATAGTACTGCTTTGGTAACTGTCCGATAAACAATAGTTCACAAAAATTGATGAACTTCTTTTAAATGATAATGTAACTGACCGAGTACTCAGATACACAGCCTTCCTCGTGATCGCGTGTGAATCTAATGATCCGTCTACACTAAGTTATCCAGTTTTGAAAGACATGACGTCAATAATCTTGATATTGGCCAATCAGAATTAAGTATGGGGTAAAGAAACATGCGTCATGGTTTTATAGCCAATGAGATTTTACTACATTACACCAGCGTAAACTAGCGTGACCCGGAAAGCTAATTATAGAACTGACCCGCCAAATAAAGGCAAATATTTTGTCGTCATAGCGGCATGATTGCCATTCAACTGTCTGAGTCACAGTCAGTTGTTTATCAATTGATTATTAAGTATCGCGTGCTAGTCTACTCGCCATTACCTGCTCATACATAACACGACAAGTGTTTAAGAACGATATGTATTAGGGTGGATGTATATACGTGTATACACTGATTCATGGAAGAGATAAAAATAGTCGGACAGGTCTAAACTGCTTAATCGAAATAGGTCAGGCATTTAGACTATTCGATATAATAACAGATAGTCTATTTTCATCCCACCAATATTAAAAATTTTAGTGGACGGAAATACCATAGCCCTGACTCTGACAGACAGTTATATATTGGTTATGCAAGATGATAATAATTTCTGAGTCCCTGTTGATTGAGGGAGTAGCATACATGTTATTCAGTCCATAGCTGGTTAATAGCATGGTCAAAAGTAGCCTACCCGTGCCCTTCCTAATATTTCCCCTAGACGTTATAATAATTCCTGTGCGTGTGGACATTTATAACTGATGAAAAATAATAATACGTGGGCACAAGTTGGTTATTGATTATGAATAACAAAGGACATATTCAGCATAGTTGTAGATGATATTCACCACCCGATGCAACTGAGGTATACCCTATTCAATAAGCCTCTATGATTCAGCTCCATCCGGTTGAGCAGGGGAACTATTATAATATAATAATATATATGATTGAGGTGGGTCTATTCAGTAGGGTAAAAAAATAATACCATAGCATCATGTACATACGCATTAGCCAATCAGATTTCATGTCTACGTCATCAAAATCTAAAGAAGAAGGTTGGTAGTTTTAGGCGCGATTCGACATCTTGGACAAGAATTAGTTATTTTTACTCTGTGACTCGGGCCTATGAATTTACCGTTACGATGTCGCCGACGAAACAAGTTTCTGCTACTCCTACACCTATACTGCCACAATCAGAGGTAAGATTCTAAATACTTTTCACGGATCAAGATTCTAAAAATAGACTTGACCAAGGTAGGCCTCCGGACTACCCTATTTCTTAATATTTTTATTTCTAGATTTATTTGAGTCTAGTCCTATGCCTTCTTTGACCCCAAACGGGTTTTTAGCTGGTGAGGTCTAGCTTTTTTTTAGTATTACATATTTAAAATATTGTCCCGAGTTTGCTTTTTCTTTTTATCAAATCGACAACTCTTTGCTGTGCCGATAATCGATCTAAGGATGGTATCGAGTGCGCCCTTGTACTTTTTTTTTAAATTTAAAACTGACCTTGTTCTAGAAAAAAGGTTAGGCTCCAGCTTATAAACATTATATAAAACCCATTCCGCTATGGGCCTATGTAATATATTTGTTAAAGAAAGGCCAGCTCAGTTTTCGTCAAGGTCGCTGAGATGTTAACAAGGTTAGGCCTAGAGGGGGAGAGAGAAATATGGGGTTTAAGTTACTACTCAAGTCTCAATACTATTACTAGCCTAGAGTAGGCCTAGGTCATTTCGGCACTAGGCCTAACATTATAATTATAAACATGCATGGTTTTAATTTTATTTCAATAATTCGCTTGCGCGTAGGGGTCTTTAGCAGTGGGAGGAACCCAGAGAAAACCCATGAGGTGGGACAGGCGACCCAACTCCTTCAAGTCCTTGCCACGTACAACCGAGGATTCGAAACCATGCCATTTGACTCAATGATGACAGGTCTTAGGCTTAATACAGCGCGCACTTGCCATCAGACCCCCCTAGCCTAGAACTAGGAGGCACACAATTGTTATTGTTAGCGAGATTGAAGGTTGGGGTTAGGCCTATAGGCAGGAGTATAGGCTACATATTTTTTGTTTCTGCAGGCCTTTCTAATATTAAAACGCAATAAAACAGGAATAGGCCTATTTATGCCAGGGGACGGAATATATCGACCTCTTCGCCCATGAATAAATCATTGGAATTTGTACATTTAGATTGTTTCATTTTAATGTTTGTTTTGCAGATAACTTACCAAACATTGAAGACTGCACAGCGCAGTTGAGGCTGTTAGTGGATGATGACTATGTACAGAGATATAGCCCAAAAGCTCCCCACTGTTGTTGGCACAAAGAAAACCCTAAAGAAGAATTTTCCTTGGTAAATTTGTTTTAATCGCCCACATTTTTATGGTGTCGCCCCTGTGAGGACGTCAGCTCTCATTTTTATGGAGGACTCTACTATTGTCCCTGGTTGTACGAACATTACCAAGTGTGAAGCATTGGGCCATTTCATTTGAGCATTGTCATCATTGTCGATTGCCTCTCGTTCGTAGGGCAGTAATTTTCTTGTAAATATATAATTGAACGAGGCTAGATTCTAGATGTGAACCATTTTCGATCAGATTTCACGTGAAGTGTAGGGACCCAATGTACACTTAATAATTTTAACTTTTGAAATGTGGGGGTTGAGTGCATGGCAAGCCCTTGTTGTTGAAAGATAGCTACAGTGTTATATACTCATTTGCCTTCATACGACTATGTGAAATTGCGGTAGGTATTGATGGCTCTTAATGTATGTGTCTCTTGTCTATAACAAGGCTTAGAACGTGCAAAATGTCAATGCGCCACGCTTCAGTATGATAATTCTATTGATATATATAAAAAGAATATCTTATTGCACCGGCATACTACACGTGTGGATAATTGATGATAAAATAAACTCTTTTTATTTTCAGATTACCGACTTATCCGATGTAGGTGTCGATCTGGTTTGTGTAGACAAGAACATGGTGGGTAACCAGATTATGCGAATAAGGGGTGTTACAGCGACCCTCCCCCCAGTATGGTACCAAGAAGCTCAAAATTGTCCGGTAAATGTGGTCTATTATTGATTCAAATTACAGTTTGTCTATTTGGGGATTTCATTATGGCTTCAGAAGTTATATAAATTATTATTTATACCTTTTATTCACGTGGCAAGCACAAAATTTATTCTTTAGACGACCAGATAGCTTAGATATTGAATGGATTCAATAATTCCAACCATGTGTGCGATAAACGCTAATATTTCCCCGCCATGTGTGATGTCACTAACGGAAATAACTTCGCACAGAATATCAATAAAGTAATTTGACTGAAATTTTCAATATATTCATTATTAATTAATTTAATAATTACATCTGGCCTCGGAAGGGTCTACAACATTCGTACATAATTTACAATTACAAGTAAATGTTAGGGGACCAAAATCAAACTAGGATACTAGTTTTTATGCGCCCTCATTTTCACGTGGACGTTAAGTGTCCTCGCCCTGTCCCCAGTACCCCCACAATTTATTGTGGCCACCCTACAGGTCACAATTCTTATCCGATTTTTACGAAACTTGAAATATATGCTTTCCCCAAAAGATATTGGTTCCTTTCGATATTCGCATGTATCAGATCGTAATTATTTAACTTTATGGCCTCTAATTGTATGAAAAGACACGTTTTTAGCTTTTGGTCCCCTGAACAGGTCACAATTTTTATCCAATTTAAAAAAACGGTCACTATATTTCATCATTCATCACTGTTAAACCATAATGATAATTGGGTTCGAATTTCGTATAAATTGTACCGAAACTGCCCAACAAAATAAATGACCTCTGTTGCTCTGTTTTCTTGTAAAATGTAGTCATATCTTGCATGTTAGCCTTTTTCGTGAAATTTATGTACATTGACACTTAAATTTGTACATAACCTACGTACATATTTTACAACTCTACAAAAGGGTTAGGGGGCCAAATTCAAACCTAGAGGTTACAGTACAGTTTTTTAAAGTTGTTTTTTTATATTTAATGGGGGATTACGGTGGCTAAGTGGATAAGGCACTGGTTTGCTAGCCTGGAGGTCGGGTTTTCCATCCCTGCATTGGCCGAGAAAGTTCATCTCGATTTTCCCGCGTGATTTTCTCTGTCAGTGATGCAGAAGGAGGGCCTGACAAGGACAGCTGTCTAGTCCTTCAGATGGGACGAAAAACCAAGGTCCTGTGTACACATTGGAGTGCACGTAAAAGATCCCTTGGCAGTTGGAATTTCGATATGAGAGTAGGCCGTAGCGCCGCTGTCCAGGCAAAAATTTCCCTCATAGCACACTTCGAAGAATTTCAAATTAGATCTTAATGATCTTATACAGACCAACTTTTCAACATGTTCATTTGTTAATGATGAAGGTGGTATTGCAAGAATTATTGAAGCTACACTCAAAACAGCTTCTGATGCACACAGTCCCTTTACATAAACTTATCTCTTTAGTTTTATTATTTGGAACACAACTAACAGTTAAATAAGTTTTAATAGTTTATATAGATAAAAGTAACAAAGAAAAAGGAAATTCCAGTAAATAATTATAATTTTATTCCAAAATTCCAAGAAAGTTTCCCACCCTTTGCAACCCGATCGGTTGCACGCCAATGTGTGCACGGAACCTCGGTTTTTAGTCCCATCCTAACGACTAGACAGCTGTCCTTGTCAGACCCTCCGTCCTGCATCACTGACAAGGGGAAACCACCCCGGAAAATCTGGATGAACTTTCTGGACCAATGCAGAGATTGAACACCCGACCTCCAGGCTATCCAGTCAGCGTCTTAGCCATGGGGCATGTCAATGTTTTTTGTGGTTATACCATTACACCTATGTCACAACCTGTTTTTCAGGGTTATTTTTATTGAAATATACAGAATATTTAAATTATGTTTTTCAGAATATGAAGTAGAGAAGGTTATAAAGAGAAGAAGGAGAGGGAAATATGAATTTCTGTTAAGGTGGAAAGGTTTCCCTTCCTCCTCCAATTCCTGTGAAACAGAGGATAATTTAAATCCTTACCTTTTAAACATGACTAATTATTAAAAATTATTACAAAAAATAAAGTGTTTGTATTTTGTACATTTATCTGAATATTAACTATTTGTATCATGTGCACATGTTGTATTTTGGGCTACCTTAAGCCTTTATATCCTGAGGTTTTATATCCATAAATCCTTTCATGCGTACGGAAAAATTTGTCCTATAGGTTTTAGATTTTCTGGCCTACGGATAAATCCTTAGGTTTAGAACAAGCCCTATTGACGTAGGATTTGTTCTATGAATTGACCAATCAAAGGCAAGCGCTCCCTGTACGTATGACATTAACTCAAACACTGGGCCATTACAAAATTTTATTTTTTATTTCAACCGCCAAAGCATACTGTGATAAATTCAATCTTCAAATTACCATTGACACAAGAAAGGGCTTATTTACATTTCTGCTTACTGTTGTCGCATGACAAAAACCCATAGGATTTTACTTACTGTATGACTAAAAAAACCTAGAGGATTTATCCTTAAAGACTTTCGCTGTCAAATGTCTGGATAATCAATTTAAGATTTTACCCCCAACAAATTGCAAGAAAACGTTTTTATTCATTTATTCATTTTTGCGTTTATTTAGGTGTACTTTATAAAATCCCAAAAGTATACCAAATTTTGTGCACCGGAAAGTGGTAAAATCTAAGAAAACCCTAAACTGTTGGTTTAAGACACTATAAATAAACTGAGAGCTCGATGACCGAACTGTAAAAAGTTGAGCACGAAAGGTTTGACCATCGGAAGGTGACTGCATATCGATAAGAATGAGAAAAAGTCATTTCTTGAGTTTCACGGTTGGGGCGGGGCATAAGGGGGGTAGGCCCCCGAAAGGGGTCGCAAATTGTGCTTTGAATTAAAACTTCTAGAACGAGATTCATTTTCACATGGTGTGTTCTATGAGGTATATAGAGTAAGAAAAAAGTGGTCAAGGAAAAAAAATCCCAGGCATTCTCAAACAAGAAGGCGGTTCCAAAACCCCTCAGGGGGGGGGGGGGCAACTGTAAAATTTCAAGCAGGAGTGAAATTCGTTTTCCAGTCATCCCTTGGCATCCAATGATGACTAAAAAACATGGTCAAGGAAACTTTTGCCCGGGCACCTACAAATAAGAAGGCAGCGAACTGGGGGATGCTGAGGGGTTTCGGCATTCAAGGAAAATATGAAATGTTGCGCACGAGCAAAATTTCTTCGTTGATCATCGGACATCGATGCATTGGTCATATATCAAGTCCACAATAATTTTCTCACCGGGGCATTTACCAACAAGAACTATATGGAAGAGATGGGGTCCAGTTGAAATAACTTAACAAGTAATATGGACGTTTAGATCGCATCTCATTAGCATTAACTGGCGTTATGTCACTTTATAATTTAACGCTGATGCTATTGCGACGTCATCAAATGTCCCTAATATTGCATTCAATCATTCTTCCATAAGTAAATTTTTGATGATAGAATATATGCATATGACAAAATACAAACACTAGTATGAGCATTGACTCGCTAAACTTTTAGATATACAGAAAATTAAACGGATTTGTAGATTCAGATAATTTTTACAGATTATTGAGATTATTTCGGACGTACCTTAACCTTAGGATACTTATCCGATATCATAGTCACCTGTCCAAGTTAATATAGTTTTATAAGACATTGAATTTTGAACAATAGATTAATCCTGGTCTTCACATTATACATAGATTAAATATCTGGATGAAAGGATGTGTTTCGGCTGTAAAAGTTGCTCTGTTGGACGCATAGATTCAATATCTGGGTAAAAGTCGCTCTGTTCATCTGGATATAGTTAATGTCTGGTCGATGGTGTGTATATAATATAGGTTTGGGCCGCTAATTTCGCTCTGTTAGGTACACACACTAATTTCGCTCTGTTAGGTACACACACTAAATATCTAGAAGTTAGGATGTGTAAACGTGGCTTTGTTCAACTGATACAGTAAATGTCTAGAGGAAAGGATGGGTTTGGGCTGTACAAGTTGTTCTGTTAGATGAACACATTAAACATCTATAGGAAGGGAGGGTTTGGCCTGTAAAGGTCGGTCTGTTAGGTGAACACATTAAACATCTAAACGAAATCATGGGTTTGTACTGTAAAAATCGCTCTTTAGATGTGCACATTAAACATCTAGACAAAATCATGGGTTTGTGCTGTAAAAGTCGCCCTTTAGATGCGCACATTAAATATCTCGAAAAAAGGATGGGTTTTAGCTGTAAAAGTCGCTCTTTTACATTCACACATTGAATATCTGAGAAAAAGTCGCGATATATAACTGTTACAGTAAATGTCTTGTCGAAGGGGTGGGTTTTGACTCTAATTATCGCTCTGTTAGATGCACACATTAAATATATCTGGAAGGACGGGTGGTTTTGGGCTGTAAAAGTCGCTCTGTTAGATGTACACAATAACATCTAGAGGAAAGGAATGCGTTTGGGCTGTAAAAGTCACTCTGTTAGATGCACATAAAAAATATCTAGAGGAAAGGATTAGTTTGGACTATAAAAGTCGCTCTGTTTAGATGAGCACATTAAACATCAAGAGGAAAGCATGGGTTTCGGCTGTAAAAGTTGCCCTGTTACAATCACACATTGAATATCTGAGAAAGGGTAGCTCTGTTCAACTAATACAGTAAATGTCTGGTCGGGGGGATAGGTTTTGGCTCTAAATATCGCTCTGTTAGATGCGCACGTTAAATATCTAGGGGGAAAGACGGGGTTGGACTGTAAAAGTCGCACTGTTAGATGAACACATTAAACATCTGGACGAAATCATGGGTTTATGCTGTAAATGTCGCTCTATTAGATGCGCACATTACATATCTAGAGGAAAAGGATGGGTTTGGACTGAAAAAGTCGCACTGTTAGATGAACACAGAAAATATTGCAACAGTCTATATCACAACCTACGCTTCACCCAAATACAAAAACTCCAAACCTTACAAAACTCTGCTCCCCGATTAGTTACAAGACAAGGCAAGTTTGCTCCATCAGTCCCTATACTACATGAACTCCACTGGCTTCCAATAGCCCAAAGATCAATATTCAAAATCATTCTATTAACTTTAAACACTCTGCTCCTAAACTCTGGAACTCTGTCCCAATACACCTCCGTGAAATCGCAGAAATTGCTTCATTTAAACGCTGTTTAAAAACACATTTGTTCAAACAATGCTACTCGTGAACATGTTTGTATGTATGTGCATGTATATGAATATGTAAATATGTGTGTATGTGAATATGTGTGTATTATACTCCTGTTTGTATTGATTGTATTAATTGCACTTATATATTTTTGTTCTTTTCAAATGTACCTATTTTATATGTAATGCCTTGTACAGCACATTGAAACTATGTGTAATGCGCTATATAAAAATAAATTATTTTTTATTATTATAATTAGAAAAAATTTCGAAGCGATTCGAGCGTTTTTAAAAAAAAGTTATAGGATTTTTGGGTGAAAAACGCGACTTCGGAAATGTCGTTACGGTCCCCCTGGAATAACGATCGCCCTGACCCTCTCGGAATCACGATCAAGTTCAAATGTATTTCATTTTGGGCAGGTAGCCAAGGGTTAGGGCCAAATTTGGGACCGATCGGGACCATAGGGGGTTAATACGGGCCCTTTTCCGGGGGAAAATTGGTCAAAAATCGCCAAAAAAATGAAAATACTAGCGCGCGGATGCATCTCACACCCTTCGATTCATGCGCACACACTCGAAACTTACTTGGGTCCCAGTCACAATGTCCTTAAAAATGTTTGGGCCATGACCCATATGGGCCGAATGGGGGCCATTTTCCTGGGGGGGTATATAGGAAGTCAACTTTCATTTTTCAAATAGAGGTGGAACTAGGTGTTCGATTTTAATTTTGAGACCAGATTCGCAATGGTCGAAAATGGGGGTTGGGGGTAGCCAAAAAAGCTAAGAATTTCTTATATGTGTTAGCTAACATCCCAAGGTACAATCTCTGAAAATTTGAAGAAATTCTAACAACCCTTACCCCTGCTGAGAACATCGGGTACGTGGCAGGGTGTCAAACATGGCTTCCCAAAACGAGGGGCCATATATTGCGGCCCTATATCTCGGCCCCTATGGGTTCGAATCCAGATGTTGTGGGCGGGATCGATAGGCCGGACAAATCCCTCCATTGTATTAAAGTTGGGGTCCCTCACCCTAACTCCGTGCACGTGGTAGGGGGCCAAACATGGCTTCCCAAACCTCTGGACCAAAAGTCACTTTTTAAAGTTTAGGCCTGCGCTACGTTTGCGGCCCTATATCGTGGCTCCTATTGGTACGATTCTAGATGTTTTGGGCGGGATTGATAGCCCGGACAACTCGCTCCATCGTATAAAAACTTAGTGCCCCATAGTCTAAAATTTGGGCACGTGGCAGGGTGGCAAACATGGTTTCCAAAAACGAGGGGCCATGTTTGCGGCCGTATATCTCGGCCTCTATGGGTTTGAATCCGGATGTTTTGGGCGGGATAAATAGCGCAGGAAACTCCCTCCATCGTATCAAAATGGAGGCCTCTCTCTCCCACATCGGGCACGAAGCAGGGTGGCAATCATGGCTTTCCGAATTTCTGCATCCAAAACTCAAATTTTCTCTCAGCGGCTCATTTTTTGAACGATTTTTCTGAAAATTTAATGCGAACTGCGCATCCCGAACGCGGAGCTTGTATTGAAATTTCAGAACAATCGTCCAAAAATGGAATATTGTTTCGAATTTTGACCCACTTCCGGTAGCCGCAGAAAAAATCCGAGATCCTGACGTGACGCGCAAGGGTCCATTGTGGGTAGCCGCAAGGACATCACTTTCCGGTTTGGTCAAATTCCCAAAGTTCGGGAGTTTGAAGTTGACCTTTGAACTATGTCGGAGAGGTCAGACTACATGACCTTGACCCACCAGGACGTCCCGGTCTACGAGCTTGTGAGTCATGACCTCAACCATGACCTATCTGCCGAATTTCTGGACGGTACCTAAAGTTTTGGGAATTTTTCGACCTCAAGGTCAAATTTCAGATCAAAGGTCAAGGTCTGACATGAAAGGTCATTGATGTGTTCATCCAAGGTCATGACCCTTTCCTTGGCTCGTAAAGGTCAAGGTTAAGGTCAAACGTTACTTCATCGGGCCGTCTCGCCTACTTCCGGTCGCCGGACGCCCATTTTGAAGTGACCCAGCGACTTGTCGGGGTAGATATACCTATCGAATACCAAGCCTCGAAACCTCGGTGAAATTGCTCCAAGTCCGGTGAGATTTAAGGTGATTTTTTTTCTATGTCCCCCAGGGACAGCACGCTAAGTCAGCCAGGGTCATGACCTTGACCCAACGGGACGGCTCGGTCAAAGTCCTTGTGGGTCGTGACCTTGACCTTGACCTTGACCTATCTTCAGAATTTCTGGACGGTACCTAAAGTTTTGAGATATTTTGGACCCGAAGGTCAAACGTCAGATCAAAGGTCAAGGTCTCAAATGAAAGGTCATTGATGTGTTCATCCAAGGTCATGACCTTCGACATGCCACATGGCCCTGGGATCGAAACATAGGCCCCTAAACACGCGTTTATGTAGTTATTTGGATGACCTTGACCCTTTCAGATGGCCTTGACCTTTTGGGGTCATGTGGGTCATGACGGAAGCTCGACAGGTCAAGGCCCGAGGGTTCTATCTTAATTAGTTTGGCCTCCAGGGGGCAAAAACCGCACAACTTCCGGCGCCCCTAGCGGGTCAAGGCCACGAATTTTGACTGGCGGTTTTAAAAAATGAAGAACAAATGGGGGGTGTTCTACCCGGCCACGCACTTTTGGGCCGATCGGAAGACCATTTGGAAGAAAAAATCACTCAGAAAGTCAAATCGATCGTGAAAAATGCCTGTGGGCAAAGGGGAGATAACTCTTTCGTCCCTAGTGGATTCTGGCGACCTTGAGATCGCGGCCTTATAAACTAAATCGACCCCTGGGAGTCGCGTGGTGGCCTTGGTTTGACCCTCAGAGGTCAAGGTCAAGTCAACATCGTGATGCCATCTGACCCACTTCCGGTGGTCGCAGAGAATTTTCAAGGGTACCACGCGACTCCCAGTTGTCGATTTAGGGTATAGCCACGAGGAATAGTTCCGCAAAAGAGCTGACATTTTTAAAAAAAAAATATAGCTAAAAAATGCACATGTGCCCCCACCCGAACCCGAAGCGACCGAAAATTCCAGATTTTTACACCGGATCCTGGGTCGGGACATCGGTCTGGGTCACCACACCAATTTTCAGACCTCTATCACTTCCGGTGTGGAATTCCGAAAAAATTCTACACCTCTGCAACTGCTTTTTCTGGGTTAAATCTCCGCGAAGGGACAAGGCCCCTGGAAAAGGGCCCTACACCCTAGAATAGGACATTGTGAATCAGGAAATCGAGCAAAGTGGGCCTTTGAGGCCTTTTAGTTAAAAAAGCCGCGATTTCACCCACTTCCAGTCCCAGGGGGGGGGGGGGGGTCTGAGGGTAAAAAACGAGTCCCCTGGGGTGATATACTTTATGAATACCTAACCTCGCCCCCGGGGGTGCATCAGGGTGTTTACAGGTGAAAATTGGTGTTTTCGGGTAAAAATATTTGGACTCTGAACGGAACGATGGGTCATGTTTGCGACCCTATATCTCGGCCTCTATGGTTTCAATATCGAGCACGTGGCAGTGTCGCAAACATGGCTTCTCGAATCGTCCACAGCTCCGCCCCTATGGGAAGTAAACCTTAGATTTTTTCGGGGCGGCAGGGCCATAACAAAAGGAAAGTTTTGACGTCGGAATATTTTTTTCCGGGGGGGTGCATGCCCCTTTAATTTTTTTGGGGCCAGACACACCCCGGAGGCTAAAATGTCAAATTGCGAAAAAAAATATTGCCCCCACCCCCTCCCGGGGCCGTCCCCGACAAATTTCCACACCCCACAGAGCTTATTTTAGCGTTGCCCGGGAACAGGGGCCTTTGACCTATATAATAGGTCCTCAATCGATAACCCTAACCCTAATGACATCGCTGATAGTGAGGTAGCCACGTAAAAATATATAGGCCCTATTTAGCGTAAAACAGGTCATCCGCACAATCGGAAGCTTTAAACCCAGGGAGAGTCGAGATAACGCCATGGATAACCGAGCCTTAAACATACTTGTCCCGCGGTGGCCTTTATGTCCACATGAAGGCGGTCATAAATTTACCGGGACCGCCTTGAAGGCCGATTTATTTTGTTTTTATTAGCCACTTCAATGCGGTAATAATATTGGAACGGGTGAATTATCTCAAATAAAATAAAAACCCATAGTCCAGGACAACAAGTCATCTTTTCTGTAACTTTCAACGCTATTAACGTCAGGCCCATGCCGCAAATATTTTCTACTTCAGATTAGGACCGATTGGGTTTGATTTATTTTATACGGAATTTTCTTTTATAACGGGGGGGTATTTTTCATAACAGGGCCGAATAAGGTCACCAATCGGGCTTGAAAAGGCACAGATGTATAGCTTGACAACCGAGACTAGGATGTACTTGATTACCAATATTCGATCATGCTCTTTTGCACCCCCCACCCAATCTCCCAAACAGAGTTGTCTTCCCTTGCAGTCCACGAATGCTGGATAGCGAGACTTGCGTGGAGAATGCCCCCCCCCCCCCCCGCCCCACCTCGACCCCCCTTACGCCTAGGTGCTGTGCTATTCGTATCTTACCCTCGCCTATAGCTCATCCTACTGACATACGATGATATAGAATACAGAAGTATTTTTTAAGCTCCTGTGCGTCTCATCAAATTATTAGGATAAAATGAGGCGAAAGAAAAAAACAACAACAACCGTAATAAACCATGCAGACAAATTTGTATAGCCCATTTTAATTGGCTTTAGTTCCCCATTGCAAACAATGCCATCTTTTTTGGAATGAAACAGTTATTTAGAAAATTAACGTGAGTAAAATTAAAGGAAGAGGGCATGCACCTCCGCCCCCACCCCCGACCCCTCCTCCGACCACGACATAATACACCAAACTAGGCATGTCGTCACAATAATGTCGGCATAAAAATGGATAAATCTGATTGGCTAATGCGTATGTACATAATGCTATGATATTATTATTTTACCCTACTGAATAGACCCACCTCAATCATATATATTATTATATTATAATAGTTCCCCTGCTCAACCGGATGGAGCTGAATCATAGAGGCTTATTGAATAGGGTATACCTCAGTTGCATCGGGTGTATTCACAGGGTTGGGGCATAGCGAAGATGACCTACGTTCATTATTTATTTCGATGGTTTATTATTCCCCAAAACCAAACCATATTTGATTATTTCCGTAACAAACTCATTTCTTATAATTGTTTTACATATCGAACATTTATGTCATTTGCGTGATTTAATATGAATTATCGGTATCGCGTAAACGGTAAACTTGTACATTTACATTTATACAGACCGGTTTATGTCTACTATTGTCTACCGATATAGCGGCGATGATAAACTACCAACAGCACTGTAGCCCCGAGGCGAACTGTTTGCTTATTGGGTTAGATAGCATAACCTACATGTATAAAATTTGGGTCAGTGATTAATGACGGTTCTATTTTTGAAACTCGCGTACGCTATAACTGCTTCAAACATTACTATAAAAAGAACGCGCGATATGATGTTCCCCCCATATGGCAAGCTGTAACGATGAGAAAAGGTGGATTCTAATATCAAAAATATGCCGAAGAACATTCCAAGATAAATACGTTTTAGTTAATGAATTAGAGACGTTATCTAGGCCAACTAAATAATGATAGGGACCTATTTTGAAACACGCCCTTTATTATTCCCCCCCCCTTTAAGTATTTTATGCAAGAAACAACTTGTTTGAATACAGTTAACGATTACTTCTATATAGGGGCGGGGGTTGGGATGGCCTAGTGGTCTAGAGTGCCGCGCTTCGACTTCTAGCTGGCCGGACACCTCTGGCTTGCGGCTGTGGTTTCGAGCCCTTGTGTGAGCGTATGTGGCATGGATATAGGGGCGCCTTCTCAACCTCGTTGGTTTCCTTCGGGCACTCCGGTTTCCTCCCACTGCTAAAGACCCCTACGCGCAAGCGAATTATTGAAATAAAAAAAAAATAAACCATATGTTAGTCCTGAAATGACCTAGTTGTGTTGAGTGGAGTGGACGTTAAACCCCATTTTGTTTTCTCTCTCTCTGTAAAGGGGCGTAAATATATGTGTGTGTTTGTGCGGGGGGGGGGGGTGTAATACCCCATCCCCTCCCCCAGGAAAAAGTAGTCGTTCGCTAAATCATTGCAGTCGGTCGCAAAATAAGAGTAGTCGGTATCAAAGTAAGTGCTCACTGCATACTTCACGCTACTCACGCAAAACTTTAGTATGAAATAACCTTGTTAACTTATCATGTTTGATAAAGAAATGTTGTGTTTCTCTCTTATTTTGTTGCGAGTGTGTTGGTCTAAGAAGAAAATTTCCCCCAGGGAGAAAAAGGTCGGTTCCAAAATAAGTGCAGTCACTGAAGTCGGTCTCAAAATTATGGACTGGCGACTAAATGAAGAATATTAATGAGGACCCCCCCCCCCCCCCCCCCCCATGGCAAAAAAATAGTCTGTCTCAAAAAAGAATATTCACTGCAGTCGGTCTCAGACTAAATGAGTTAATGGGGTAGACGAAATAGGCCTACACAGATAGGCCTCTAGTTAACGAGAATTTGGTTCCATTTGTCATGACATTGACAAAAATGTTCGAGCAAAAATTTAAAGCAGCGTTACAAATCTGAATTTTTTTCGCACCTGATGCTCTCGATTCCATTATAACATAATTCTTCAACTCTAGTCCTCTGTTGTCAGCACTATCATAGTCCAGATATACTAGTGTCTGGGGCGCCATATGTTATCTCAACTCTTGCGAAACAGGCGGAATTGACAGGGGCAGATCTCGTAATTATATTCCATTGATTCATATTTCTGGTCCTCTCGTCCACAAGAATTTCTCCAGCAATGACTTCAAATGCTAGGTATTAACTCCATTTTCCCAGGTTGCTCAGTGTTATAGGCACAATCATCATAATATGATGATGACAAACTTTATGTCAACTTAAAGCTACAATTTCATATTTTTAAGTTATATTTTTAAAATTTATTAAAATAAAGCCTTAATAAAGATGGTATATACAGTCCTATCTTTGTTAAAGAATAATCCTATTAATCCTATAATTCACTATTGCCAGCTGAGAAATTGGCAAAAATATCATTTTCACCTTAAATTTCCAACGTTTGAATATAGCTTATGCATGGAGTGAATGGGGAAACAAGAGGGTACTTGTGTTATTATTTCCTGTGTCAATGTTTTTAAGGGTGGGAAATAATGCCCATGATCGTATAATAGTGAGTTGACAACCTATTGAGCAAAAGACATAGAAATAATTATGTTTTGACGAAATTCTCGCTTTAAATAAAACTGCTTTCAGCGAGACAACGATATATAGGGCCTACTATTCAAAAAAAGTAGGGGATATTTGGTTTTCAAGTGTTATAAAAGTCACCTACTGAAACTGACAAAGAAACAAATGACAAAATGAAATGAAGTTCACATTCATCGATTTTTTCGTTAGACTAAGTAAGGCACATACTGACCATTATAAGGGTAAAATGATACCCGGGGTCAATGACGTCGCGCGAACGGCACATCATGGACTGCCAAAATGTTGTCCCGGTAGTACTGGCCTTTAACACACCCTGCAACAACATGCAAAGCCGTTCTTCCAGCAACAGTGATGCCTCCCCACACCATAACAGAACCACCCCCAAATCGATCATGTCTGATGACGTTAACGTCTTGGAAGCGCTCGTTTCGACGACGCCACACCCTCCTACGTCTGTCCAAAAAATCAACAGTGAACCTTGACTCATCTGAAAACATCATATTGCTCCAGCGTCGATTATCCTAGTGTTGACGATCCCTACACCCAGAGTCTATATATAAGGCTCTGCCTACACCAACGACGTCTTGCCTGAATGTGATGATCTCTCAAACAAGGGATCACGCACGAGGACGTCGGGCGCGAAGGTGACCCCTATGCAGTCGATTCCAATTGGTCTGGCCACTCACTCTCACACCAGTGTCTGTTTGAAGACGAGCGCAGATCTGATTTGCTGTGTTGACACGATTTCTCAAGGCCAAGGTACGGATAAATCGATCCTGGGCTTGAGTTGTCGCCTTTGGTCGACCTAAGCGTGGTATGTCCTGTACATATTGTGTATCGCGGTATCTGGACCATAGCCTACTTATGACAGACTGAGAAACATTCATCGTCCGCGCCACAACCGCCTGTGTTGTGTCGATCTGTAGCATGCCAGGGGCACGTAACCGTTCATTTTGGGTAAGACGACGTATATCAAAATTTGTTTTCTGGTCACTAAAACAATTAAACTGATGTTTCCACCCTGGAATTAAATGCCACAATGACTGTAACATTCAAAGTCAGTGTCGTGCAAATCTTGGGTTGGACCCCCATGATGACCCCAAGCATCACCTGCATTCCATGTGGTAGCTATTGGTGCGTTTGGGCGTCACATGTAACTGGAAATGTTTCTTCTGATAGGTTCTATAGTGACTTTTTTCATAGCCATTTGCATATTTTAGTATTATGCCCCCAAAATCAAATATCCCCTACTTTTTTTGAATAGTATACATGTAATTTTATAATAATATCTATGTTCTACTTGGACGCTTAATATTATAGCCAGTATTTTGTTGACATTCATTGTGGGTCGGGACTGGGATTGTGGATGGCGCCCTAAATTTGGAACCGCCCCTACACCCCCACCCCTATTCCAAGTTTCTAGATCCGCTTGCACATGACCCCTAGAAAACTCACACCCGTGGTACTAAGGGTATGCGGATCAGTCTGTCGCATTTAAGCTAAACAGCCCCTAAAAAAAATTATTGTGTACGTACCTGCTTCTGTTCCCACAGTAACATAGTATATTGTTTGTAATAGTCTATATACGTTTCAGACGTCAACCCGTTCGTTACTCGTAAGTCACACCGTCCACGGGCGAATCAATGAATGTTGTTTTATGTGAATGCAATATGACAACAATCTGAAAACCAGCGGCTGCCAGGCAGGATACGCCCACATTTTCGAGAGATGGATAGAGAACAAGCAAAACCGAAAGTGATTTTTCCTACAATCAAAGGCCATAATTCATTAAGTTACAATTTGATATGCGCAAATATCGAAAAGTATCAAGATATTTAGGTTATAAACACGCAATTGAATTTTCATCAAAATCGAAATTAAAATTGTGACCTCTACAGGGTCCACAACCTTGAAATACCATTTTTTAACAGTATTCGCGTACAAACAACAGCCATTTTGTATTGTAATTTTGGTCCTATTTTCCCGAAATTTGAACTCAACCTTCCTTAGCTTGTAACGGTGATATAATCAAGCGATTTTTTTAAATCGGATAATAATTGTGACCTCCAGAGAGACCACAAGCTAAACAAAGGCGATTTTGCGTATAATCAGGGGCATTAATTCAGGAAGTTGCGATCCGATATGCGCAAATATCAAAAGGACCCAAGATCTTTGGGTAATATCCATGCATTTCAAGTTTCGTCAAAATCGAATTAAAATTGGGACCTCTACAGGCTTGATGACCTTGATATACCATTTTTCAACAGTATTCGCATACGAACGGCGGCCATTTTGTATGGTGATTTTGGTCCAATTTTTCCGAAATTCGAACTCACCCTTCCTTAGGGTGTAACGGTGATATAATCAAACGATTTTTTAAATCGGATAATAATTGTGACCTCTAGAGAAACCACAAGCTAAACAAAGGCGATTTTGCGTATAATCAGGGGCCATAATTCAGGACGTTACGATCCGATATGCGCAAATATCGAAAGGAACCAAGATCTTTGGGTTATATCCATGCATTTCAAGTTTCATCAAAATCAAATTAAAATTGTGACCTCTTAGGGGTCCACAACATTGATATACCATTTTAAATAGTATTCGCGTACGATCGGCGGCTATTTTGTATGGCAATTTTGGTCCGATTTTTCCGAAATTCAAACTCAACCTTCTTTAGGGTGTAACGGAGATATAATCAAACGTTTTTTTAAATCAGATAATAATTGTGACCTCCAGAGGGACCACAAGCTAAACAAAGGCGATGTTGCGTATAATCAGGGGCCATAATTCAGGAAGTTACGATCCGATATGCGCAAATATCGAAAGGAACTAAGATCTATGCGGCCATTTTGTATGGACCTTCCTTAGGGTGTTACGGTGATATATTCGAACGTTTTTTTTTAAATCGGATAATAATTGTGACCTCCAGAGGTACCACAAGCTAAAACAGGTGATTTTTCGGACAATAAGGGGCAATAATTCAGGAAATTACGTTCCGATAGGCGCAAATATCGAAAGGAACCAAGATCTTAGGGTTATAAACATGAATGTAAAGTTTCATCAAAATCGGTTCAAAATTGTGACCTCTATAGGGTCAACAAGCTAAAAACATGATTTGTCGTACAATCAGGGGCCATAATCCATGAAGTTTTGATCCGATACATGCCAATATCGAAAGCAGCCGAGATCTTTGGGGGATAAACCTATATTTCAAGTTTCGTCAAAATCGGGTAAGAATTGTGACCTGTAGAGAGTCCACAAACAATTGTGGACGGACGGACGGATAGGGGCGACGACATAATACGTCCACATGAAAAACACACACCTAGTAACGCCTTTATGGGATATTTAGCTATTTATCTGTATTCTCTTCATATTAATTTGACTGGTTTGCAAGGAAAAGATAGCAGAATTGTTAATACATTTGTCTTGGACAGATAAAGATGGCCTTGTCAATGTAACCTGTAAATGGTCATAACTGAAGTTTGAACTGATCGATTTGTACCAGAATTTATTGTTGATAAACGTACCATTAAATACAATGTATGGTCTTAAACTTTGTAATTTTAAAATCGTTCTCTTCGGGGTTGAGGCTTTAGGGGACATTTAAATAATACCCCTTCCCTTTTCGGAAATCCTGAATGAGCCACGACCTACAAACTCAGACTGTAAACTATCTGACTTACCAAATGAACGAGAGGTTGTGCCCGGTATTCTAAAACAAAACCAAATGGCCTGTCTACCACAAAGGTCACTCCCTATTGGTTATGGCAATAGCAGTTTAATTGAGTGTTAATTCTATACTCGTTAACTTAAAGTATACATTATTTTCAACAAAATATATATTAATAGTTCAACAAAATATAAGCATTATACAACCCGTATGATAATTTTGAAGACAAAAAAATTAAGCGTTGAAACCCAATAATAATAGGTAAGGCATCACAGTATTAAAGAGTGAAGATAATAGACAAGTTTATGCGACTCATTGCTCTCTGGATCTAAACACGAACTTCAGATATGAAATAAAAGGAATTCTCTACCAGATGAACTTCGATCCATTCATGCTTTGAAGCTCGTCTAAAATCATAACATTTAGCATAGGCGTACGGGACTATTCGATCTCTGACACCAATTGGTTGAGTTCTCGACCACCAAAGTATACTTGCCTCAACCAGAGCCCCATCCCATCCGACCCACTGCCGGTGTATAAAAGCTTACGTTGAGTCAGTCATGGGATCATAGCGCGCTACAAATAGCCTTTTACAATATATGAACTCAAATATACATGCACAGTTTAATACAACATACATTAGATAATTTAATAGATGAGCCTAATATACAAACACCGATATATATATATATATATATATATATGATATATGAAACATAAATAAGATAAAACCGCGGTCACGTTCATATGTATGCCGTGGAGGTTTTGTAAAATAGAAATGGTGCGCAATTTAAAATATTGTTAAATCTTGGCGGTCTAAAAATCATCTTCACAATATCAAGTTTGTGTGACGTTGGCCTATGTTTTGCCACATACATTGACCGCCTTTGCCTACTAAGTTGTATTGCAACACTTCTCTAAAAATAGCCGGTTTGTATCCTGCGAAAATCAATTATCGCACAATACAGCACTGGCATAAATCGATACCCGTGGTCGTGTGCAAGTAAGGCTACATTTTAAAACGTTTATGATGTACCCTTAAAGAACATTATGGAGGATTAGATAACGAACTGACAGTTCTCACTATACTAGTTATCAACTAGAAAATGTAAAGGCAGTTAGCTGAAAAGTAAAAATTGATCCACCATGAACCAAGAATTGAGCGGTTGAAAGTTCCGCTATAGTCTATAGCCTCGATCATCATTACTAAAGTCGGTACTCCAAAATTTATAGTATTGATTATCCAATTAATCATTAAATCGTGAAGGAAAGTTATGCAGAAAATAGGATCATAATCCAACAAATTTCGCGGGTTAGCGATGACATCGAAAGTTGATTATGGTCTGGATTAAGTTAATTAATGTCTAATTAATCGTTTATATGACATTTCAGGCCCAAAGAAAGACCTACAATAGGCGGATTTAGCTCTTGCATAATGTACGTTTAAGTTTGATAATATATATAGCGTATACAAATCTGCAAACAACGAGGTCAAAGTATCGGGTCTACATCACAATATCTTGATATTCTGAAGATGACTTAGTAGCCTATATTTAATCATTTAAACCCGGAGAAATCTGGAGTAAAACGCCTCCTACCAAATGCAAACTCCCCGTTACCAGAACCTGTAGATGGTGAGCACCTTTAAGACTAGAAGGGACGTCTGGTAGGGGTTCTTCTGTTACTTTGGAAATATTAGCGTCTCTTCCCTGGGTAACCCATACTAAGGTGTCGGTTATACAGGGAAAATAGTGGGAGATCTTCGTATTACCAATCATAGCGTCATTTTCTGTATTATTAATCATTGTATCATTTTCTGTATTATCCCATATTTGTTTACATCGCTTACTTTGTACTTGTTTCATTTCATCATTATTACTCAGTTCAAACTCATCTAAAAAAAAACCAAAAAAAACCACACAACTGAAGAAAGAAATGAAAGCTTACATATCCATACTTCTATTTTACATCCAATATAACAACTAAGTCGATCTCTATTTAAAGGTCCTCGAAGATTTAAAGGTACAATATACATGTGAATTGCATATTTTGTACACTTCATAATATAAGCTTGACTAATGCCAGCATTATAGTGTGACCTGGGCGATGGAAATGCTGAGCAATGGGCAAGGGTATCAGTGTAGAAATAACCATTCGGGTATAAAGAACACAAAAACTGCTGCTAGGGTTGATTTTACTCACCAGCTCTATTTTTGGAGATGTCTTTATACTTTCTGTTTGGAGTAAAAGTGGCGGCGTCAAATTCACATGGCTAAAATATAAAACAGAAAATCTCTTGTAACATTTGTAACAATTATGTTTAACCTCAGCTCCCGAAGACCCAGGCATTGGGTATGCAAGGGTATCGCTGCAACTCTGTGGCAATGTCATTTCCATTGATAATATGTGAGATCCGTTGCCAGGCAACAAAACATACGCCCACAGCAGCTAAATCGTCCGTTAAGTTGACAAGGGTTGAGGCATAGTGTGCCAGGATTCCGTATAATATGTTAATACGTGACGTGATATCCTACATTTGCATAATTATTATGAAAGTTGATGCTGCGCGAAAGATGCTATGTAGAAAGCACGAAGGACAAATGGGATGTGTCAGAGCGCAAATGTAAAATGTAATGAGAGAAATGTAAAATGTAGATACTCTAAAAAAAACATTTTCACACAAAACATTAAAATTTGTCATTTTACACTTAAACATTAAAAATTTGACGTTTTACATTTAACTCTTGCCTTAGAAGTATTTTGACTTAATCATTTCCGGTATTAGGACTTTGTACATTGTACTTTTTACATATAATCAATGGAAACGACATTATAGCAGAACATTTAATATTGGCAGCGATACCCTTACATAAATGGGTACATCTGAATGACCATAGTTAACATTCTTCAAAGATCTTAAAATAAACATTTAGTCTCGAAATATGCATCACTCAATATGCACCTTTTCCTGTGTTGTCTTTTGTGTACTTACATGTACAATAACATATATTAAATAGTTACAAACCTTTAAAAAAGAAACTAAAGCAGCAACATCTCTGTCACCAGTCACATTTAATATCAACATTCTCACAACTTTCCCTCTGTAAATTAAATTCATTTTATCATAAATTACATTACATTTGGTGGGTGGCCAAGTGGTCTAATCTGGGCTATAGAGCAGTTACGCAAGTCAAACGGTTCGACATAATGCTTGTACGTGGCATTGATAAGGTCGCCTGAATAACCTGGTTTCCAACAATTTCTAACAAAATGTACCTTTGTTAGTCTTTAAATTAACCACAATGTTGTAATCTCTTATATCATCATCAGCATCTCGATTAGTTCAGCTCTGAACTCGCCCAGTACCTTTCGGGGCGGACCTGTTGACTCTTATCGAAACTTGTGAGTCCCCAGTAAATAAATACTGGGAAACTCTGTACTGCGAAACGGTCACACGTCAGTCCCCGTGTACGGACAATGTAACGAAACATTTTAGTGAGAATTTTTCCCCTGCTTACCAATATTTCGTATCGCCAAGGTTTTTAAATTTGTGCCTTGCCCTATACTTCAACTTCAATGTCTGCTGTCAAGCTACTTAGCAGGAGGGGAGGCATTTTTAACAGCATGTTGACTTTTTGGGAGACTAAAATGTTCCTTTACACTGAGGTACAGGCGATGATAAGGACTGACACACGACCGTTAGTTAAGCAGTAAAAAGTTGCCCATAGCGGGTGTAACGAGATTTACGTCCAGAGTCGACTACACCTGGTTAACCGGGACTACATTTGTCTGCGGTAGGACATTAGGCTAACTAATCCTATTTAACATACACGGGGTTACATTTGCGCGCGATATACATTCAGTAATGCTAACACCATTAATCAGAACTGGAGTTTGGAGCACATCGTCACTTCCACTATGTTGATGCAGAAATATTTTTTGATGATGCCCAAATACTTTCTCCTTTGCACAATCCACCTGTTGACCGATATTTAGCCAAACTAACCATTACTTTGCCTTCATTAAGTTTGTAGTGTTATGCAAGGGAATTAATGAATCCATATGCGTCATCAATTTTCAGATCACCAAGAGGTAAAGCATTTCGGTAACAGTTGGGATCTAGCATATATGCAGCGGCATGAATAGGCTTAACATGGTTAAAAAGTTTTAATAGTTTTTATAGATGAAAGTAAAAGAGAAAAGGGAAATTCCAGTAAATAATTATAATTTTAGTATTTTTCAATTCTAAAAATAGATTTGAAAATTCCCGAAAATTCCTAACACTGAAAATTCCAAAATTCCCGGAAAGTTTCCCACTCTTTGCAACCCTATTAATAGTGACAATCATCTTATATGTGATGCAGAAACAAATACTCACCGAATATTACTTTCTTCTGATTTAGAGACCGACTTGAACCAAGTTGCACATTGCTAAATTCAAAAGAATAAACAGGTTAATCTAATATCTTCTATATTCTATTATGATACCGATAGGACTGACTGAACTTTCTATAAATTGTGAATCACGAAACACGTAGTAGTACGTTACTCACTCGCATGCTGTCGTTGGTATGAGCCCCATCTAAATAATATGTAATACCAGGTTTATGTACTATTTGATTTCTACCATACCATTTACATTCAGATAAACCTGTAATATCAAACAAAAACATTTACATTCACATAAACCTGCAATATCAATCAAAGATAGGCTAGCACTGCCACTGTCAGGCAGGAAATGCCCACATTTTCAAGAGATGGATAGAGAACAAGCAATACCGAAAATGATATTTTTCTACAATCAAAGGCCATAATTCATTAAGTTACAATTTGATATTTTTACACTATTCACGTACACACTGCGGCCATCTTGTCTGGCAATTATGGTCCGATTTTCTCGAAATTCGAACTTAACCTTCCGTAACGGTGATATAGTCAAAAGTTTTATTTTTAAAATCGGGTAGTAATTGTGACCTCCAGACAGAGGTACCACAAACTAATATATGCGAATTTCGGATAATCAGGGGCCATAAATTCAGGAAGTTACGTTCCTATGGGCGCAAATGTCGAAAGGAATCAAGATCTTTGGGTTATAAAAAATATGCATATCAAGTTTCATCAAAATCGGTTCTAAATTATGACCTCTATATATAGGGTTCACAATCTTGATATACCATATTTTTTTTACACTATTCGTGTATAAACGGCGGCCATTTTGTCCGGCAATTTTGGTCTGATTTTCATGAAATTCGAACTCAACCTTCCTTAGTTGGTAACGGTGATGGTGATATAATCAAACGGTTTTTCAAATCGTATAATAATTGTGACCCCCATATGGACAACAGGCGATTTTTCGGACAATCAGGGACCATAATTCAGGAAGTTACGATCCGATATGAGCAAGTATCGAAAGGAACCAAGATCTTTAGGTTACAAACATGCATTTCAAGTTTCATCAAAATCAGATTAAAATTGTGACCTCTACAGGGTCCACAACTTTGATATACCGTATTTTTACACTTTTCACGTACAAACGGCGGCCATTTTGTCTGGCAATTACGGTCCGGTTTTCTCGAAATTCGAACGTAACCTTCTTTAGGCTGTAACGGTGATATAATCAAACGGGTTTTTTTAATCGGATAAAATTGTGACCTCCAGACGGACCATAGGCGATTGTTCGGATAATCAGGGGCCATAATTCAGAAAGTTACGTTACGATGGGCGCAAATATCGAAAGGAGCCAAGATCTTTGGGTTATAAACATGCATGTCAAGATTCATCAAAATCAGATGAAAATTGTGACCTCTAGAGTGTGTATAAGCTAAAAACGTGATTTTTCGTACAATCAGGGGCCATAATCCACGAAGTTTCGATCCGATACATGCCAATATCAGAAGCAACAGAGATCGTTTGGCGATAAAGCTATATTTCAAGTTTCGTCAAAATCGGATAACAATTGTGGACAGAGGCGACAATATACGTCCACATGAAAATGTTGGTGTATAAAAATTGACACGCTACACAGCACCCCATGTTTTCTGAATGTATTGGTTGGATATCATGGTTTCATTTTATAAATATTATCTATTATTGACCCTCCACGCAGGCCTGTAGCCGGGGGGGGGGGGCACGGGGGGGGGGGCAACTGCCCTCCCAATACTGAGCCTTGCCTCCCCAATATTCTACGCTCCAATTGGCCTTTACCGCATGCTAGTTTGCCCTCCCAAAAACATCTTTGCCCTCCCAAAAAAACTTCCTGGCTACGGGCCTGCCTCCACGGGTGGTTTACTAACCCCATTATTTATAATTTATGTGAAATATGTTACATTTAATTATTATGATTATAACCTTTTTTTTCTTCTTGTGACAGTGAAGCAGATTGTAATATAGGTACACCATGAAGACTCTCGTTAGTTAATGGTATATCTTCTGACGAACAAGATTGTCCTGTAATATATACATTATGTTTCACTAATGTAAGTTATTTGTTTTGTTGATACATTTTTTTTATCAACAAATGACATTAATATCATGTTCAATCTCATAGCATTACTAAACATTATCTGAAGTTTGATAAGATAAATGTAAGCAATATGTTCAGTTGACAACATTAATGTAATCAATATGTTCACTTTCTTAATTTTAATAACATGAATAATTTCAACACAAGACACAATTATATGGAATACAAGTTATTTAAAGGATTTATTTCAGTGACGTTTCGACGAGGGTTCTCCAGTGTTTATCAAGCAAGGAATGACAACCATGAAAATATGGAACAAAGACAAACATATTACAATATCAAGTGCATATTTATCACAATAGTACAAAAAACTCGGTAGTCAGATTACATGTATAATAGTTTTAACTACTTTTACAAAGCCAACCTGTTTTATGTCGTATATTCCACAATCTACAAATCTCTACAGCCAGCCCTGCATTTAATTTCTGTTTTTCTCCTCTTATACTTAGTATGTCCCCATATTCTTCTGCTAGTGAGGATGCAACATATACAGGACACTGTAAAAAATAAAGTACATGTATGCAATTCCATATTTTTTTCAAAATCTTCAAAACTCATTCTATAATAGTGAAAGCGTTTGGGTGTCTCGGGTAACAACCCAGATATTAGGCGAGAGAGAGAAATGTGGTTTATCGTCCACTCGACACAAACTAGGTAAATTCGGGACTAACATATGGTTCAATTTTATTTCAATAATTCGCTTGCACGTAGGGGTCATTAGCAGTGGGAAGCCAACATACATCTTCGACAATCTATTGGGTCTCATCCGACAATAATTCTTGTGTATCTTGAACTATAATAGTATTACTAACCTGTCTTTCTTTAGATCTAGATAACATAACTTCCATTGCTTTTTCTGGTTGCTCTGATGTTACACCACGACTTCCTTTCTAATATATAAAACATCACTGTATATCAATATATTGATATTATTATATCAACACGAAGAACCAAAACATCCGCCCATCTCTCACGGGATATTATAAATTAGGGTTATATATCGATATTGTTCGCTATCTCAATGACCCTGATAGTTCACATCAAAATATAAAAAAAACAAATCTGTTACAAAGGCTGAATATTTCATACTGACTATGACAAAAATTCCATTCAAAATACAGCTGCTATGAGTTCACAACGTTTGTAGAAAAGAGGGCATACATCTAGAACCGAAGGTCAGGGGTGCTTAATATAGACCGGGATTGTCCCCTCATGAGCCCAATGCCCCACACAACATTTGAGCAAGCCAAAATGAGGCTTATGCCCTCCGCCGAAAATCAAAAAAAAAAGAAAAATAAGAGGGCACATATTAATTGCACATTATCTTTTTCAAAAGTAACGAGTAATCAAACTGATTATCTATGCTTGTCCCAAAGCACCGACCAAAGAAATTGCTTAGCTCTGTAGGCCTATAGCTTTAATGGGGAATATCTTTGTGAACTCAGTCAGTTAAGCCATTCGGCTGATGAACATCTATACCTCAATTAAAAGCAGAATTGTTATATTCCCAAATCTTGACCAATCAAATTGCTTATCACTACTTAGCCTAAGATCGCTACTTAACCTAAGCAGAACTTAGTCAATGTATTGATATAACGAATATAAACTCAAGAGTTTCGTCGCTTTCACAGAATTAGGACCAAAGTTATCGTGTTCCAACCTCTCAACCAAGTAAATTGCTCATCTCCCTTAGTACAAAATGCGAATGATCGAACTGTGTCAAGGCATTCACATAATAGACACCTACACCAATTTTGAACATTTTACCTCAATTACAAGGATAGTTATTGTGTTCCAAAGTCTCGACCAATCAGATTGAAGTTTCTAATTTGCCTAAGCAGAAAATGTTCAGCGAACTCTTGTCTATTCCAGGTGTTTCTAAATTATTAGTTAGACATAAATTAACTTATCCAGACCATAATCAACTCTCGATGTCAACGATAGCCTGTGATATTTATTGGATTATTATCCGATTTGCTGCTCAACTTTTATTCATATTTTAATCAAGAAATGGATAATCAAAACTATGTTTTTATCGTACCGACTTTAAAATGTCAATCGAGCCTAGGCCGAAACTTCAATCGCTTAATTATAGGTTCACAATTGCCTTTACATTACCCAGTTTTTAACTATTATAGTGAAAACTGCCAGCTCTTAAGTTTCACCACTATCACTCAATTAGAATCAAAGTTTTGACCAATCAAATTGCTTATTGCTTTGCTTACCCTGAACCGAAAATGTTTTCATTATCAAACTTAGTCAACGTATTGAAGTGGTAAAACTATGCACCGAGTTTCATCACCCTCGCGTAATCAGAACCTAAGTTATCGAGTCACAAAGCATCGACTAAACAAATTGCTTATCTCTGCCTAACCTAAGCAGAAAACGTTCATCTTCGAACGCCATCAAGGTATTCACCTAATAGACACCTACACCAAGTGTGAACATTCTACCTCAGTTCGAAGAATAAGAGTTAACTCATCCCATCCGAACGACTAGGCAGCTATCCTTGTCAGGCCCTCCATTCTGCATCACTGATAAGGGAAACTCCACCGGAAATCTTGATGAACTTTCTCGACAAATGCAGGGATCGAAAACCCGACCTCCAGACTAGCGAACCAGCGTCTTACCCAATTAGCCACCGTGACCCCCAGGGATGCAAGAAGAGCCTTTCACATACCAACAATGTTCAACTGTGAGAAAGGGTTTATTAGTGCGACCATACATATCCCATAATGTTTGCGGCTAAATGTGGCAATCAATTTTAGCTTTCCGATTGCGGCCACACTGTCTGTGTACGTAAACTATTACTTCAGAAAACAATATTTAAGTGGCATTTAGTGATTGGGGAACACAATAACAGAACACAATTTTTATGCGAACAATCACTGGTTTTATTCTAGTTGCGTCTGGTTTTGACCGCATTTGATGGACACACCCACGCACGTACTGAGCCTCCGGATTATATTCTCATGAGTGAGCAAAATAAGAAAATGTCGCAAAATATAGCATTTAATTACCTTAAATATACCCGATTTATGCCAGGTAATAGATTCGATAGTTTTACCCAATACATCTACGTGATCTATATCAAGGGAGGTAACTGCACATATGTAAGGCTTGGGAACCAGATTGGTTTCATCATATTCACCGCCAATACCAACTTCCATTATAAACACATCCACATTTTCTTGTTTAAAAAAATGGCAAGCCAATAGTGTGCAAAAACAGAAAAATCTTGGCATTCGATATTCATAGTTTGCCTAAAAAAAACAGAAGATAAAAACAATACGTCATGAATGTAGTATATGTATCGAAGTAGATGTCATTACCCTGCTAGAGAAGGAACCTGTGACTAAGGTAGACTCACTTACTAGTCAAATGTTTAATTTACCCAATAAATATATTCTAGTGGCATTTCTATATTAAACTGCATGTAATACTAATGCATCTTACCTTAGTAGCAACCAATTGATTATAAATAACCCAAAATATCTGACAAAATTTCTCTTTTGACATTGGTTTACCATTTATACGAAAACGTTCTCTGACCTCCATTAGATGGGGTGAGCTGTAAACATAACAGAACGTTAATAATATTATTATTATGGTCATTGTCTTGTAGACCAGGTGTTGCGGTACCCGGTTTGGTTAGGTTCCTGTTATTTTATATGCCAACACAAACGTGTTTGTACTGAAACTTACCTAAAGAATCCAGTTTTATAGCCTTGGTGCCTTAAAATACTTTCACAATATGCCGACGTAGATCCCTTTCCTTTAGTTCCAGTAATATGTATAACACCTAGTTTGTTCAAGTCATCATGCTATAAAATATATCATAAAAGAATATCTATTTATAAATAGTTTCATTAAACCTATATACAACATCTAAATGACGAAATTGAACCAGATACAAAGGGCTGAAATAAAAACACGCTTTCAAAATCGGATTTAATACGCGGTCATGCTTTTATTAAAATCGCCATTACTCTACAAATTCCGGTGTATTTGAATTTATACTCGTGGTTGAGTGGTTGGCCCAAAAGGCAGAAAATGTTATTTCTCATTTAGATTTTGGATAGGATAATCCTCGCGTGAAGAGGTGCAAGTACAAGACAAATTACTACCGAAGGCAATTACTACACAGTGTAATTAGTTTTGATTAAAGATACATTATAAGAGACAAGATAAAGAGCTTAAAATCTAGATAATATAAAGGGAATATGCTGAGAAGTTCAGTCAAATTGATGCATTCTATGAACCGAGAATTTAGCGATTGAATCATTACTAAAGTTGGTACGATAAAAACATAGTCTGGGTCTGATTATCCATTTTTTGATTTAGTCATAAATGAGCGTTGAACAGCAGATCGGATTATAATACAGTAAATATCGCCTGCTAGCGATGACATCGAGAGTTGATTATGGTCTGGAGAAGTTAATTAATGTCCAATCAGTGCCGGATTAACCTTGGGGGGTGGATACCAACTGTGCGGGGGCCCCATTGTTGTTTGTTGAAAGTGGTCGTACTGACGCGGATCCTATATATGTGTACTCAACCCCTTTGAGTGCCTTTGTTAGGCAGCGATTTCATTGATGTTTAGAATTCGTTGACAATTTGAATATTTTAAACAGACTCTTTCTCTTACGATGTTTTCATTTACTTTATTTTAGTGAAATTGTTTTAGGTGACATAAAACACAAAACTTCGATCAGCAATGAATGTCAGAAAGGAGTTTTAGAAGGAAACTTTTAACAAGAACAGTTAACACACCAGAGCACAAGGCCTCCTAAATTCGCAAGGGAAGCCTCTGTGAACGTTATTTACAAAGACTTCCTTCGTGACTTGAGTAGAGATCGATATCCCCAAAGGCTAACCACATCATACTCGATCGACATTAATGACAGATTTACCAAATCGAACAATAAGCTAGACAAGTACAACATATTGAGCCAGCGGGGTCTTTTTGAAACGTTTCCCAATTTAGAGGTACTGCTCAGGATCTACATTTTCACTCGTGATTTCCCATTGAAGCGGCGAACGGTCCATTTTAAAACTTAAAATGGTCAGAAATCATCTAATTTTAAGTTTTAAAATGGACCGTTCACCGCTGCAATGGAAATCACGAGTGAAAAGGTAGATCCTGAGCAGTACCTCTAAATTGGGAAACGTTTCAAAAAGACCCCGCTGACTCAATATGTTGTACTTGTCTAGCTGTCTAGCTTATTGTTCAATTTGTCAGTCGCATGGACCATGAATGCCCTGAAGTGAACCATCTCATCAATAATAGTATGACCCAGAATGGGGGTGGGGGCATTTGTCCCACTTTGCCCCCGCCCCCAGATCCGGTTCTGTGTCCAATTAGTAATTTAGATAACATTTCGGGCCTGACGAAAGACCTGCAATTTGCAGATTTAACTCGTGCATAATGTAGGTTTAAAATATGTTAGAGGTCGTCCTGCTTTATATAGGCCAATCCATTTTCTGGTCCCGCAATTATGGCAATTCGCGGATGAAAATAAGAGGCATGTATGTTTTGCTTAGAAATTAGGGCGCCACGGTGGCCTATGAGTATGTATGTTTTGCTTAGAAATAAGGGCGCCACGGTAGCCTAGGTGGCCAATAAAAGGCTCTGGCTTATTAACCACGAATTACCGGGTTCGATCCACGGGGATATTTCAGCGCGTTGTCCCCGGGGTTCTGGCAATGGAAAGTGTCAAGTCATTAGGAGTGGACAAAAGGTGTACCGGTACCAGGTAGGCGTGCGCGTAAAAGAACCATTGGTATTATCCGCACAATACATCCCTCATAGCACACTGCGTGGCATTTTTCATCAACCCAGTTGGTACAAAAAAGTAGGACGCCAAACCAAATTAATTCCACTCTATTGGAAATTGTGGGCGTTTGGGTACGAAGAGGTATAAGGTAGATAACTCCATTTCGATGTGTAGGAGGCAGACCACCATTAATTTCCCCATTGACTTCAATGTTAATTCTGGCCTCTTTGCCCACCTCCAACTTTTCCCCAAATTTTCGTTGGGCTGAATGCTTTTCACTATAGACAGAGGAACAAATGACCATATCTTTGCACTAAAATTTGTATGAGGTTGACCACCAAAATTTTGAGATACACCAACTTGAAGAAGCATACCCAAAACATGTAACTAGTTGCCGTACTTATCACCGTAGCCAACCTGGTAACTCAGTTATCCTTCCGCCTCAAAATCATGAATATTTACCAAAACCTGGCAGAAAATATTAATTCAAACCCTCTTCTTCCATTCTAGACCAAAAAATCAACAAAAATGTCCATGCAAAGGGGGAGAAAAGAGAAGGAGAGAGAATTGCTATAAATAGACGATTTGTGGGTACCGAGAGTGTGAAATTTAATGGTGGTCTGCCTCCGTGTATCATAATTACCATAGACTGCACACGGCGATTCACCTGCGACGAGAATTGTTCACAGGCGAAGTTTGGGATGTCATATTACGTGAAGGGTAACCAATGTATCATCAATACTTACATTAATATCTGTTCTGAACATAAATTCGTTTATATGGTTTAATGCTTCATAAAGGTCTCTCGTTGGATCATCAATGTATTTCTTTAATGCTTCTGGACTAGGCTGTAGAGAATTAAGAACTTTAACAGCTTCCTACATAATGATCAAGAATAAAATATAACCAGTTACCAATAGTTAATAAAACATTGACTTCATGCACGAGTATCTACATATTAAAGATGTGGCATCTAATTATAATTAAATATCCGTATTTCGTTCCGCCTTTATGGTTTCAATTTTCTACACAACAAAAGGTCCAACAAAAATTAAGAACGATTGCCGTAGTCTATGACTATGTTATGCTGAAGTGAATTCTTAATTAAACCTTGTTTGACGTTTTGGTAGCACATAAGTAATAACACATCATGATAGAATTGTTAGATATTTAATAGTGATTCCGCATAAATATAGAACTACGGAACATAAAATGATAAAATATAACAACATATTCTGGGATGGGTCAATAATTCTTATTGAACTGTCACAATTCAGTAAGTCCAAAACTAGTATAATACTTGAAAGCCTTTAATTGAATCTTTTGTCAACAGGTAGGTGGGGTCGTGGACTTACAATTACACATTGGGTTACTTCTCCATCCTAATATTACCAATTTACAACTTTAAAATCGTTTATTCCAATCAAATTTAAGATAAAGTAAAGTACTTCATCACAGTGCAACCATTTTCAAATTTATTGCCACAAAAAATATTCAGACAAATAATACAGCTAAACTAATGTTTATATATTTATCAGTTTATTGCAATAGTCCTAATCTACTGTATCTGTATATTAAACAGCATTCTGTTATCAACAAAATGTTCAAATGAAAATCAACAAATCTGAATACAATTGTGTATTTGTCTTCCATCAAGTATTATTGTATATTATTGTATATATATTAGAAAGAATTGTACTGTCATTATAATTGGATGACTTGGAATATACATAAGAACATTCTTTTATCTCCAATTTATTGTATTGATTATCATATTTTATAAAAATACATTATATATAAAAGTAACATTTATGCGTATTAACATGAAGTATATTATATAAGATGGACAATACAATTCTATAGAATTTTGAAGTCATTAAAAGAAAAATGTAAGGGCTAATAGTAGAGGACCCAAAAAATGAATTCGATTTGGTCATGAATATATTCATAATTTCTGTCAATGAGAAGATGTCTACATTTATAGAATTTGGGGGGCCAAGGAACTTTATACATACAGCAAAACAAAAAATGTAAAATTTACCATTGGGATTAGAAAATTAAATTGAGCAAATCGAAAACATGACCGCGAACGAATTAAATACGGCTTTTAACCATGGCCATATAACAGATGTTCATGTTGCAAAATAATTCTGATAATAATATGTGACCGACATCAGACTTCATTCACTTTCTTTCATCTACTCCAATTCACCAACTGTGTATAAAATGAATGTGATCTAGCATATCATTTTAGAAATACCTAGATCGAAATTCTGATACAACAAATGTTATATATGGCTTAACTATTTCAGATTTATCCTTATTTTTCAGTTTTGATCATGACACCAGTCTGAAACTTATTCATTGGACACCCATTACTTAATATTCAGTTATTGACTGGGATTTCATCTCATAATGCAAAGTCAACTTTGTTATATTTTCTACTGCCTTTAAAAGGAACAAGTAAGAATAGACATATTGGTTTTGGAAATTATACTACAGTCGCCCCATATTAATTATTAAAGATACATTATGGGAGATTACATATAGAGTTTACAGTTCTCACTATAATAGTTAAAAACTAGATAATGTAAAGGCAATTTTCTGAAAATTTCACCGTCAAATTGATTCACTCCGAACCGAGAATTAATCGACTGAATTTCTGCCTAGCCACAATCATCATTACTAAAATCATTACAATAAAAAGCATAGTCTATGTCTTGATTATCCATTTCAAGATAAAATCATGAAGGAAAGTTATGCAGCAAATCGGATCATAATCTACTAAAGATCGCAGGCTAGCGATGAAACCAAGAGTTGATTATGGTCTGGATAAGTTAATTAATGTCTAATTAAAAATTTCGATACGATTTCAGGCCCAAAGAAAGACCTACAATAGGCAGATTTAGCTCTTGCATAACGTATGTTTAATATAACACTGACATTAAAATTTCAATAACTCAGTCATTTAAATTTGGCATTATTAGTTCTAAAGTTCCTCCAACTAAGTGCAGGCTTCCTGTAATTAGAATCTGTATGTGAGCCTTATCACGGAGAGTTTTTGGAATATCGGGAATTTCGCTTTCATGCTCAATAGATACAGATGAATCTAGACCTTGAGTAGCCCAAAATAAAGCACTAGATATACAAGGAAAAGAATGGGACACTAGAGGTTTGTCTTTGGTAGCCAAGGAAATCACACCACTTTTGTGAGCATTTCGTGATATAACATCATTATTATAATCTTCATTCAGCGACAGGTCCTTGTTTAAAACACAGTCCATCATAGATGTTTTACATTCTGTTTGCTTTTGGAATAATTTATCCCAAGTTTCTTTATTTAAACAACATCTTCTCTGTTTTGATGCATCTGACACGGTTCTATTCACATTATCTAGAAAAGAGAAAATGAAAATAAGTTCTATGCATATCGACTATAGAGAGGAAACTCAAATTCACATATCTTTAACTGGTTGCCTGTAGCCAGCCATATGGCTGTTAAAGCGAGTTGCAAAGAGATTGCTGTATTCACCAAGTTGACCATTAGTTCAAAAATGAAAATCCAAAATGCATAGTCTTCCCGCATCCGCATCAAGGGTGTGCATCTCATATAGAGAACAACTCTGCTCAATCTGAGAGCAACTCTACTCAATCAGTCAATCTGAGAACAACTCTGCTCAATCTGAGAACAACTCTCTCAATCTGAGTACAAAGTTAAATACCAATGTACAGTTCAGAAATCTACTAAATATCTGAGCCCTCTGATGGCATCAGAGTTGATTATGGTCTTAGTATGTTAATTAATATCTAATTAATAGTTTATATAACATTCCAGGCCTAAAGACAGACCTAAAATAACTCTTGCACAATGTATGTTTAACAATACGTTAATTTTCGTTAGCTATCGAGAACCAAATTTTAGTCCAGTACCCTATCATTACACACGAAGCTGTGTTCAAACTGGGTTTACAGTGCCAAAATGTTGCAAAACCAACATTCGGCTCTTAACAGGACTAGTGGAAGTAAGACTATAAACCATGTTTTACCTGCATGCATCTGGTCAACGGAGGTAAATGTTAAATTAGGAGTGAACACAGCGGCATCAAAATTTATTGGCTGAAATGGAAAATCAAAAAAATTATTAATGATGGTATGATGTTGCTGTTTTGTTGACTTCATAAAAATGATCAAAATGAACTTTAATTGATGCTCTGATAATTGATTTGTACATGAACAATTTAAATACCTTGACCCAGAGGTTTGATGACCACATTATAACAGTCAATAAAGGTAAAATATAGATATTTGTATTTAGAATTGATTTCATTAAAACCCTTTGTGTAATGAATGTAATGATCTTGATTTAGAGTAGCCAAATCTCTAACCCAATATCGTCCAAAGTCTTCAACATAAAACTGATTTGAAATTCGATTAAATACAGAAATGATTGAATGTAAATCAGTTTATATTCATCTATATTACATTATTATGCATTGCGACCTATTTGTGTCAATTTTTAGGTCCCAAATAAGCGATTTAGCTTCTTTAATGTCATTTTCATAAATATAATTCTTGTGAGCTGTGGGTCGTATTAAGGACGTAGTTTTACTGTATCACTGGTGATTCCGACATCAACAATATAATAAACCAATATTATTTTCTAACAATAGTATATTATAAATTAAATAAATGTCATACATAACACTGAGAATAAATTACCTGTAACATTGTAAGTAACGGTATAACATCTCTATCACCTGTTACATTAAATAATAATACTTTAACCACTCGTCCCCTAGAAATAAAACAATCATTACATTACCAACATCTCATTCACCAGCATAAGCATAATTTCAATAAAAGAGCAAATTAGAGATTTTAAATGCTATTAAAGAACCACAGTGAAATTGACAATAATTCTGCCCCTTTCGCATCCTATTACATGTATTTGGAATTTGGGTCGATTTTCCCATATCTATTTCAGAAAGACTAAGTCAAATTGCTAATCAATATATATATTTGAAGACAGACAATAGAGATTAGCAATGAACAATAATAACTTACGATATATTTTCTGCTTCGGCTTGAGATATTTCATCAAACCATGAAACACATTGCTAAAATAAACAAAGAAATCCTAAATAAAGTATATAACTGCCCTGTATTCATTAAAAGTAAATGTGATAGAAAGTTAGCTATCCTTTGTCTCTATCATTACAAAACCACACCATGCTTTTAATCTTTGAAGGAAGACCAGCAAACTTTCTGCTGAACATGAAGAACTGATCAAATATCAAAAAATAATAGCAGAAACGCGATGGAAAACTGCTGTCCAAATTGATTTTAAACGTAAATTTGTCAAAAGAATTTCAATAATTTTTAATCCTTGTATTCATTAATTTGAAAGGGAGTAATTCTGAAAAATACCATAAAACTGGGTTGTCAACAATTCTACCAAGTTTTTACAAAATCTATTGCAACTTTTTTATCTGTATCATATTCACAGGCTTCAAGTTTTTAAGGGTTCCATCTTATATCACAATGAGCCATTCTGTCAAATCAAGGAACTGCACCAAATTAAAACTGCCATTCAGTATAAGTAACATATTCTATTCTATCATGGAAATAAATTGCTCACATGCAAGCTGTCTTTGGTATGAGCCCCATCTAAATAATATGTAATACCAGGTTTATGTACTATTTGATTTCTACCATACCATTTACATTCAGATAAACCTGTAATATCAAACAAAAACATTTACATTCAAATAAACCTGTAATATCAAACAAAAACATTTACATTCACATAAACCTGTAATATCAATTAAAGAACCAAGATCTTTAAGTTATAAACATGCATTGCAAGTTGCATCAAAATCAGAATAAAATTGTGACCTCTGTAAAGGGTCCACAAACCTTGTTATACCATATTTTTTACACTTTTCGCGTACAAGCGACGGCCATTTTGTCCCGCAGTTTTGGTTTGATTTTCGGGAAATTCAAACCAAACCTTCCTTAAGGTGTAACGGTGACATAATAATTGTGACCTCCAGAAGGACCACAAGCTAAAATCAGGGACCATAATTCAGGAAGTTATGATGCGATATGCGTAAATATCAACAGGAACTAAGATCTTTGAGTTATAAACATGCATTTCATTAGGTTTCATCAAAATTTGGTATAAATTGTGACCTCTAAAGGGTCCATAACCTTGTTATACCATACTTTTACACTATTCGCATACAAGCGACGCCCATTTTGTTCCGATGTTCACAAAATTTGAACTGAACCTTCATTATAGTGTAACGGTGACATAATCAAATGTTTTTATTTAAATCGGGTAATAATTGTGACCTCCAGAAACAGGATTCTTTGCACAATCAAGGGCCATAAATCAGGAAGTTACGATCCGATATGCACGGTCATCAAAAGGAACTAAGATCTTCAGGTTATAAACATGCATTTCAAGTTTCACTAAAATTGGATGAAAATTGTTACCTCTAGTGTCCACAAGCTAAAAACGTGATTTTTCGTACAATCAGGGCCATAATCCATGAAATTTTGATTCGATACATGCCAATAACAAAAGGAAATGAGATCTTTTGGAGATGATACTATATTTCAAGTTAAGTCCAAATCAAATAAGAATTGTGACCTGTAGAGTGACCACAAACTAATTGTGGACGGACAGATGGACAGGGGCAATATACATCCACATGAAAATGTTTGTTGGATATAATATGCTATAAATTATTGTAGATCAACACACATGAAAATGTGGGCGTATAAAAAGCCATACTAAATAATGGTAGGTATATCAAAACGTGTAGCGTGAATGAACATTGGTTGTAGTAAATGATAATATGTGCTTTTGGCAAAATATATTTAGGATTTTGATTGCCAAAGATAGAACGTATGTTTGACTTTTACCTTGTTTTTCTTCATCTGTTAATCTATCTGTGTTGAGAACTGGTATACTACAAATATTACTTTGACTTAATACTTCACTGGCAATACAATTAGTATTCATATCTATAAATGAAATGTGAATGGGTCCAGTTAAGATTCTCAAAAGAGAAATAATATTTTTTGATTATCTACATTAAACATACAAATTACATCTACTATAAAATACATTTATTTGGCATCACTATTAAAAACACCTTTTAAAATTTCAGTACAAAACTTTAAAAATCTTATACCTTTATTTGCAATTGATTTTTTCCATAATTTGCATAATTGTACAGCCAAGCCAGCATTTAATCTTTGTTTACATCCATGAATACCAAGAGTTATCTTTTCATGATCTGGTAATGGTAATGATACATATACTGGATTCTGAAGTAAAGAAAATATTAAAACTTTTTATCTTGAGGTACATCAGCATGTATGGGTAATGGGTATTCCTATGGGTACCAAATATGTCCCTAACTGGCTGAACTATTTCTGTATTTCACATCTGACTTATTGCATAAAGGTACAAGGAATTGTACCATGACAAGCAAATTAAACACACACAGCTGAAAGCTGCCTTTAAGTAATCCTTATCATATATTTCACACAACTAGTAGTGTATGCCATGAGAATATCAGCAGCATGTTTATATGGTGTAGTTTATGTACTTAATTGTCTCTATTTATGGATTTAAAACTTGATTTGCTCTTTAGAAATGATGGTACTATATTTTATCTACCTTTTTTTCCACTGATCTTTCATGGATAACCGTCATAGCTTCAGATGACTGTTCAACTGTTACGGCTGGAACACCTGTCTACGGAAACATTTATAATCGTATTAAATAGACACTACAAACAACCCAGACACACAAACACCAATATTGTGATACACTAAGTACAAATACTTAGATATTGGTAAATTATATTGAATAGAACTGGTTGATTCTGTGTGAAAGATTGACACATTGAAACTACCTGAATGTCTAACATTGTTTTTAGGAAATTGAAAACTATCCGATTTTGTGACTTTGGCCAAACATCAACAAAAAGTAGGATGTATGTGCCAACTTATACCCTGAAAGATCAGGAGATTTTATTTTGTGTTGAAAATTTGCAAAATAGATAAATAGATTGGGGGGAACATTTGTCTTAGATAATCATTATCCCCTAAACAAATCACACACACTTTAAATAAATTAAAATTGCTTCCCCAATATACATTTATTTGAGCCATGCCAACTGTGATTTATATGACCGAAAATGTGAATCAAAAACAAATCTTGGCATGGCATTGCAGATGGCTTAATTTGGCTTGTAAACTAGCATTCTTGCATTACCATCTTCTTTTAAATTATTTTTTTTAACATTGTACAAGTATTAATGCAAAAACCTTTACCTTAAATATTCCTGCTTTATTCCAAGCAATAGATTCTATAGTGTTGCCTAATATAGCTGTGTGATCTAAGCCAAGTGACGTAACTCCACATACAACAGGATGACGTATAAAATTGGTGCTGTCATATTCTCCTCCAATCCCTACTTCAAGAATAGTAACGTCAACCTTTTCTTCCAAGAATATATGACATGATAAAACCGTTAGAAAGGCAAAATACGGTGGCATCAGTCCATCATAATCAACCTGAAAATTCAAAATTGTATCCATAAATATTTTTTAGAGAGAAGACCCAGCAATTTTGGGAGTAAAACACCTCCAAAACAACATTAGTTTAATTATGTCAAAATCCTAATTTGACAAATCAAAGGAGTGTATGTGTGTGTGTGTGATGATGATAGGGTCGGTATTTAGGGTGGAGGTATAGGGCAGTGATGTAGGTCATGAATCAATACCCCTGACATCCAATATGAGTTTGATTGATGCTTCATCATCCAAAAGATAGGTTGCCAGGCAACGAAACATACACCCACAACAGTTAAATTAAATAGGATTCTTTATCTCACTAATGCAAACGACATACCAATTACAAAACAATCAGATGATAAATGTAGTCTGAAGAGTGTTCACAAGGAATTGTGGACGATAGACGGCAATATCCGACCAGGTCATTTCTGGACTAAAATATGGTTCGTTTTTTTTTTTTAATTTGTTTGCGCATAGGGGTCTTAGCAGTGACAGAAAACCAGAGGACCCGGAGAAAAACCCTGAGGTTGGATAGGCAACCCTACTCCTTGTCACATACAACGGGGGAATTAAGACCATGCCAGTTGACTCTTCATAGGTAGTGCAGGAGCACCGCACTACACACAAAACAATAATCTACAAGATAAACCTGCGGACAAAACAGAAAAGACATTGAAAAAAATAATCAAATATCAGATGTAGTGAATTACTCTCAATATAATGGGTAATGGTATATAGCTAAATATGAGAAAGATTTAACAAGCCAACAGTCAGCAACAGTGATGCCGATGTCCACCACAATATCAAAATTGTGACCTCTAGAGTATCCACAAGCTAAAAACCTGATTTTTCATACAGGGGCCATAATCCATGAAATTACGGTCCATTACATGCCAATATCGAGAGGAACCGAGATCTTAGGGTGATAAACCTATATTTCAATGTAACCTGAAGAGTGTCCACAAACTAACTATGGACAGACGGTTGGACCGACGACAAAAGTTTAATGCTTTTGCTAAGGAACAATAATTTTATTTTATCCTAAAGGAATCTGTTTAGTGTTGTAATATTTAAAAATATCAAATACAGATATTATTTGTACAAAATGATTGAATGCCGATTTTCCTAATTGTTGATTTGAGGTTTCTGTTTTTCTTTTTTTTTGTACACTGACTTACCTTTGACTCATTCAATTTATTGTAAACATGCCAAAATTTTGATGAAAATAATTCTTTAGCAATTGGTTTTCCATTAATACGAAACCTCTCTCGAACTTCAACTAAGTGTGGGGAACTAAAAATAAAACAAGCAAACAGTGAGGCTGATGCCCCCCGCTGAAATCTCAAAATAAATAGATGACACTTATTAATTAAGTGCATATTTAAGTTGTTCAAAAGTATTAAGCAATCAAACTATACACTTAGTTTCATCACTCTCTATCAGATAGAATCAAGATTATCTTGTCCCAAAGCACCAACCCAAGAAATTGCTCTGCTCTGCTGATATTTAGCTTGAAATGTTACTCGGTGAAGACATTCACCTAATGAACATCTACATCAGGTTTAAAGATTTTACCTCAATTTAAAGCAGAGTTGTTATGTCCCTAAGTCTGGACAAATCAAACTGCTTATCACTCCTTAGCCTAAACAGAAAATTCGAACCATCAAACTTAGTCATATAAAAAAAAAGAGAGTCTTGTGTCCCCAAAAGTGTAACGGACGGACAGACAGACGGATCCATTTTAATAGTTCCCTGTTTTCTTTAAAAGGCGGGGGGACAAAAAATAAAGATAGTTTGCCAAGCAACAATACAAACATATTCTATGATCAGAGACATAATTCAAGTCAAACAATCCATAACATTTTTGTACATAATCAGAGGATTACAAGACACTAAAACTATAGGCATGTTGTCTTTCCTGGCATTAACATAAATAAAATATAAAACGGTAACAGTCAAGTAGCTTTTTCAGAGTTTGAGTGACAGGAGTATTAACTCTGAGAAAAATAATTTTATAACTCTAAACTTCAATAGGAATCCGACATAAGACTAGCGGAATTATCTCAGCAATTTTTACAAAAATTAATGCTTATGACAATATACGCCCACATAAATGTTTGTGCATAGAAATATACATGTAGAATTGGTCAATTCCACAGTATATGAATGGGGATTGGTCTAATCAACACAATACTTTCAATTATCTTCATAGTTTACGATGATTACTTTTTTATATGTGTGCACTGTATGAAAGAAAATATGTTTTCTAAACAGTGGCATGCATTGTATGTAATTACTATTTTTTATGATTATGTGTGCACTGAATGGATGTAATATTCTGTCTAAATAGTGGTATTTCTTCAAGCTCATTTAAGTGCATGACCACAGAAAACCATAACAGAATGCTAGTAAAATACAGAACTATGAGTGCACAAAAATAGCTGACAGTCAATATTGCAGAACCATACCTAAAAAATCCAGTTTTATATCCCTGATGTCTTAATATACTTTCACAAAATGCAGCTGTGGATCCTTTGCCTTTTGTACCACTGATGTGTATTACAGATAACTTATCAACATCTTCTAACTACAAATAATAAAATCAAATATACAAACTCTGCTATGGATCATTCAATCATTATTGAAATCCAATCAAATGATATTTTTTTATCTTTGTGAGGTGTTGCCTGGAAATTCTTCCAAGTAGGCTATATTTCAGCCTGGAAATAAGACACCTGTCACTGACAATGTCGGGCACAGATTCAGGACTTTTCAGGCTGAAACCTCTGGTGCCTGTCATTTTGTCCGGCACTGATTTGTCTATTATAGATATTATTAATACATGTCTGGCACTAAGTTGAAAATATCCGGTACTATTTCTTTTCAACATTTGTGACTGACGTTTTGTCAGTTACATCTTAAAACGTTATTTCCAGGCCTGACTATATAATACCTATTGAGAAAAATTTAAAATGTACAAGTTGCTAGCCCAGAAATGCTAATATCAACAGTAAAGTTCTAATTTATATTACAATGAAATGTATTTATAATGGAAATAAACTCCCAAAAGGCAGAAACAAGGGGGTGACTTGAGAAAATGTCTCGCTAAATCTTTGCCTTACAAAACCCAGTTTTTTCCCACAACTGTCAAAATAATCTATTTATATAGTATAGTTAAAGCCCCAATGCCACTCTTTTGTTGTAACTGAATAATATGTCTCAATCTTTATTCTGGTAAACAAATTGTACTATTTTACATAATTCCAATTAATAAATGATACAAATTTCATCTTAACACACCTAATTTTAAAATTTGGAAAAAATTCAACTAGGCCTACATGTTTTGAAAAGCTTTACGTGAACACTTTCAAATGCAACTTGGATTTAAACATATTTTCGAACCCTCTGGACAAGTAAAATAGGATGTAATGGATAATTTACACAACAGGTAGGGCACTCAACCATCTAGTAGTTAGAATAAGGCTAATTTTTTTTTCTGGACCTGTCGGGCCAGCAAGAGTTTTATTGACCCTTTAAGCGAGTCCATTGATTCTGATACATGTTCACTACAAACCTCAAGACCCGAACGTAATATAAATTTCTCCATATTACGTAAATTTCTTCCTCTTGGTTGATCTGCAGAAGCTCGTATTTTTTCTAAGGTTTCAGCATTTGACTGGAGTGAATTCAGGGTTCTAACAGCTTCCTAAAATAGATTTTTGTATAGGCCTAGAGTAGACATAAATTATATCCAACAAAAAATCAATAAGTCACAGGCTAGATTTTAGAATCGTCAAGTCAACTTTTGAGATTGGCAGTAACCGTAAACTTCCCATTTTCCTCAGCTCTAGGTTATGAGGTCTGAAAATGTTTGGAGGTCTTGTTGTGTAATTTACTTACCGTATTTCCTCTAATAAGCGCCGGGTCTCCAATAAGCGCCGGGGGGTCAAGGGTAGTTGAGAAAATAAGCGCCGGGCCTCCAATAAGCGCCGGGTCTCTAATAGACATTAGATTGCTTTTGATCAAATGCCGTAATTCAAAAGATTCTCCGGCCCAATGTCCATGGTAAATGACGGCTTTATCCTAAATTCAATTTGCTATTAAAGAAATAAGCGCCGGGCCTCCAAAGAGCGTCAGGCCTCTAATAAGCGCCGGGGGGTCAAGGGGTGCTGAAAAAATAAGCGCCCGGGCGCTTATTAGAGGAAATACGGTATTTCAGCTTTTATTTATGTTTCTCTCTTTTTTTTAAAATATCTGCTGTAGTTTTGCCTTTTTGGGGACGGTAGTTTTGTACTGTAAATTTATGTCAAACTAAAAATTTCACAGACTGTCAAAAAAAATTTAAAGTGAAAATAATAGGTGCCATATGCCCTTTAAGTTTATGGTTTGCCACCAACAACTGACTGACAGGTAAATTATTATAGGCCTTTGCACTTTCGTCATATATACAGCTTTGGGGTGTAAATAAAAACAACTGAAGAAGTGAACTTGAAGAAGTTATTATCATGAGTCCTTATTTTTCACGCAGTTAACCCAGCTCAGCAGCTGCATGTACTGCAATGAATATGAAGCACTGTCATGATAAAACAAATAAAATACAAGGAAAATGTACAGGCCTAACATAACTTACTTCGATCATTGTCATTGTGTCATTGTGTACAAAACCACGTGTAATCTATATCCATTTATACGGTGAACCTTGACCCGTGTTATCATTATTTACTATTTACTATTATTACCATAGATTAGAAGGCAAGCAGTATATATAACTTACCTCGTAGGTTTTCGCCATTCTTTGTCCGTTGTTTGACTTTAAACTATGAATTAAAACAGTTTTCACCATTTTCAACAGCCTACTGTGATTGAACATACCTTTATTGGATCGCTGTTATTTATCCTATATTGAGCTATTATAACCGCCGTCTCGTAAACCCGTGGAATACACATTGCGAGAGTGAACGAGCTGGAGTTCGCCAGTAAATAAATAGGAGATACTGGCTCTAGATTGTTTCGTATTATACTAAACTTACACTGTGCGACAGTTCTTCTATACTGCTCTGTCTACAACTACTTCGCTTGAGAAGTAGATAGTAGAATGTGGAGAATGCAAGTATTCATTCGTGATTCCAAAATTTAAAAAAAAGAAAAAAAGTTATAGTATAAAGACCAATATCGATACCGTTATCGTTGTGACAGTGTGAGATGGTTTCTTGTTTGTGTGTGTTTACCGTTTACCGCATGCGCAGTTCTTGCGGTCAGCTCACACTCCCCGTGAATCGACTTTCCCCCTAAGATTTTCTTGCGGTCAAATAGGTTTCTTCATTATTAACTACCAATATTTAATTTTACAGTAGTACTATTTTTTTACTGTATCAGTATAGAGGGTGTCCAGCAGGGGCCGCGGAGCCGGGGGCTAATAAAGGGGGCTTTAGCCCCGGCAATAATTTTTAATAGTGAAAAATAAAATGTCGCCAAAGCTCAAAAGAGCGAAAAAAGGTTAGGGGGGGGGGGTATGGGTGTGGTGCTTAGTGGGGGAGGCCACATTGCGCGAGCGCGAGTTATTTTCAGTAGCCCCCCGAAATCGGGGCCACTCCGCGGTCCCTGGTGTCCAGTGTCTATAATTTATTTAATTCGATAAACATAGAAATACAAATTCACAAATAAAAATGTGAGCCCGAGCCGTAGCCTAGCTATTCGCGCTGATGAAAAATCTCTGGTAGCGTAACGGAAGGGTGATATTTTCCCATGAGCGTCTCCCGTATATAAACGGTAAATTCGCTTACATTTCGATAATTTTTGAGTCTGAATCTTTGCAGATATTGCTAGTAATACATTTAAATAAAAAGTTATTCAGAATCGAAGATTGAAGTGGGCTATATTTCAGCCACTGACTGTCAGATTTCACGCTTAAGTCACGTGAACCGAAACACACCAAAACGTCAACAAAAATCGCAATGCAAAAGAGGGGAAAAGGGAAAGGGAGAGAGAGAGACTAAAACATGGACAGATTTTTAGTAAATAAACTAAATAATCTGTCTTTGCCCTTTTCAATATTTTGGTGAAGGGGGGTGGGGGTTGTGCCCATGAATCACAAGTGTGTAATTATATGTTGGCCAATCAGACCAATGACCAGAGTATTTAAAATATGCTTGCATAAATATACTACTACCCGGTATTATCAAATTGTAACCCAATATCATAGCCCCATACAAAGCGAGTTTATAAGTAATTGCGTGCGCAGTGAGCAAACCCTAACCCGATTCCCCATATTTTAGTATGTTTTCCGTAATGGAAAAATGAAGAAACCAAGTTCAACCAAAGTTCAACCAAGGAATTGGCAATTTACTTTGCATTAATACGTCTTAAAGGACCTAAGTCCGTAACTCAAAATCCTCCAAAATCTTCGACATCGAAAACACGAATTATTGGTCAATTTATATCATCATTGATGATGTAAACTTTACCGGGAAGAGATGAGCTTCTGATATCCGATATTTAAAGCTGGGTTCCCAGCAAAGTATTTATCGGCTGGTTACATGTATTTCAAAAAAAAAGTATGGCAAATTTGGTATTTATGAAAAGTATAGACACCCAATCTTACTAGAAAAATACTAGATTACGCGAAAATCGCCCATGGGGCAAGAAATGGGCAATATTGTCAGGGAATCACTAACTGTCAACCCGGCAGGATTTGCTGTCTTATTGTCTGCTAGCTTGGGTCAGGGAGCAGTTGTTATTTCTTGCTCCAATGGTTAGGCGGTTTTGGGAACATTGCGGGTTGTCAGGGTACAAAATACTCTGCAATTAAAAGGTGTAAAAAAAAGTTGACAGAAATAATTAAGAATTTATTTAGGCCTCAATAGTATGGTAAATGTAAAGTAAGTAATGGTAGATACATTTTGAAATATGGACCTTCCCACAATGAAGTTAAGTTGGCAGACATTGCGTTTAACAACAGCTTACTTACAGCTATAGGTATCCGCTGCGAAAACAGAGTTTTTAAAGGGAATTGAAGCAAATTTTTGATAGAATGGTTACTTTAAATATGTGTTTAGTCCAAATATATCGTCAAATCACAAAGTTTGTACCCGGGAATGCATCTTTAAGATAAAAAAAAATGTTCTTAACATTGGTATACGAATCGTGCACCATAATGCGCTTCAGGCCCAGTTGTATTGAGAGACTCGAGGGGCGAGGCTAGACACATAACACCAATTGAAACGGAGTTATATAGACTGGAATAACTAGACGCTAGATGTGCACTCAATTGATTTTGTTGGCTTATTTCGTCGAACATAACTGATTTGAAATCGGAGTAAAAACGAAAATCATTAGATGTAAATCAGTTTATATACATTCATATTACAGTAATATATCCGTTGCGACCCACTTTTGTGAATTACCAGGTCCCAAACGTTAGCGATTTAGGCTAGCTGAGTAGCTCCTTTAAAATGTAAGGTACCGTAACAATTATTTTCGTGGTAATATTGTATCAAGATTTTTATTGGCGCTAGGAATATGTATTCTAACTTTATTTCGAATCCGGGTGCTGGAATACGGGTGAGGGATTCCGCTCAGTATATTATTTACTCATGTTCTAAGAGCTCGCATACATTTAATGTGTTCGGTTTACAGTTTACTTTTGGGTGAAATGTTCAAATACCGAGCGGACCGAAGCCCTTAGAGATTCTGATCCACGTCCAAACATTGAACGAAACCGTTAAAGTCACGTGAGAATTTTTCTCCGGAAAATGTCGGAAATAAAGATGTCTTCTGCATCTTTTCATAACAGATTAGAAAGCATACAAAAACGGCTCGCCAAGGAAAATATATTGCACGACAATGATAGACGAGGTAGAGAAGGGAGTACACCCAACCACGGACCAAGAAGACCGCGAAATTGTGAGTAAATTCTTGTATTGTTGACTTAGATAAACAATTAATTTAGTAGACAGCTATATCGAGCTATGAGTATGATGAGTGATACTGAGGAGGAGTCCGAGACCGACTGATCACTCAATTTCACCGAAATCTGAATATCTAATTATTTCAGTATCTCAATATCTGTAAATTCTCGTATTTTTCAGTCAGTGTCACTAAACGTTTTTGGTATCATGTTCCCTTACTTATTTCGAATTACGAAACGTAGCATTTACTAGCAAAGCAAAATGAAATGAAGAATCTGAATGAAATAAATTGAGAAAAATAAAATAAGTCAGGAGTTAAGTACGTAACTCAATATCATCCAAAATATTCAACAATGAAAACACGAATTATTTGTCAATTCAGAAAAACATGTATCATGAAAAGTTGGGCTTGCCTCCAATTAGCTACGAGAACGTAGCTATAATAAACGTTGAGATATACTGATGTACTTTTTTTTAGCTATGATTGGCCCTTATCATTTTCACGTTGCAAACACAATTTTTTTATTAATACATGTAACATCTTTAAAATAAGATAAGTGTGTGCGATTATGACTAATTAAACTTACAGAGGCCAATGTAGTTGCACAACTATCGCCTAACTCTCAATATTCGCGTTTAAAGTCATGAAGCGGCTCTTTTATTCGAAATCGACCGACATCAAAATTGTTCCATAGTTACACTGCTTTGCACATGCACCAGGAATACACGCCCTTTGCCATTTTATATCAGGTCCAAAATAATTTCTTGTTTGGTTTTAATTCAACATTAACGCCGTCAACTGATTTTATTTTCTGAAATGATTCGTGGATAGAACACGTGGATGTCATCATTGAACTGTATACGATGTATGATGTCATTTTGTGTGTTACATCTGCTCCACTTTAGATTGCCTTTTTGACTGGCTGTTATAAATACGTCATATTTAGCCCCACCTCCATGATGACAGCTGTCAAAAGTTGGCTTTTAACAACATGGCTGTCTTGGACAACGGCTGAACGCCTAGATTTTAAATACAACAATTTGTACCCATTTCAAATAAGATAAAGACATTATTTGTAGTGGTATGTGGCGGAAATATTATTAATAACAATAATAAATCTTTGTTTCGATGAAAAATGCTGTCAATTTTGTTTAAAACGCCCCCTAATGAATCAGAATGGGGGGGTGCAACGTTACTTGTAATGGGAGCCAAAGTCATCTCGAAACACAGAGGGTTGAGAGATGATTTGTTATCTAGCCTCCAATATGTAAGGGTTATCGACTGAGACAGAGGGGTTCAAGTTAGATGAACAGCCGATGTCGTGCAAGGTTGAACGCGTTCGGAGTGTTCTATTGTGCGACCTCGGGTGTTTATCTAACTTGACTCCGAGGGTCGAAGGTCGATAACTAGCTTACACACTAGATTCTTGTTTGTGTAAGAAGCTAAAATTGGCGGATATTTAACAGATGACATTTTATCACAGGCCCTAGATCTATATGAAAAAGAAACAGAAGGCGATGATATTTATAACCCCAAATCGCTTTACCGATTCACCTATAATAACAGGGTTTAAATACATTAACTTATACATCATGTCATTTTGTTTACATATTAATCTCTGGTTGTACGTGACAAGAAGTAGGATTGCCTGTCCAACCTCGTGTGTTTTCTCCAGGTCCTCTGGTTTCCCATCACTGCTAAACACCCCTACGCTCAAGCGAATTATTGAAATAAAATTAAACCATATGTTAGTCCCGAAATGACCTAGTTTGGGACGAGTGGACGCTAAACCCAATTTCTCTCTCTCTCTCATAGCCCTCACATAGCAAGTTTATACGTACAGTGAATATACCATACCCACAGATCAGACCATGTACAATGCTTGTTAAATACAATTTTTAGAAATTGGGATTGTTATACAGAACAAACTAACCATGTGCGAAAAAATAGCATGTGCGATGATGTAGAAACGGTATTTTACAAGTTTACAAATTTTCTAAAACATGGCCAAACAGACATGTATCCAGTTCGTTAAGTTTTGTGTATTTGTTCCTTATACTTTTGGATGCGTTTTCTAGCTAATGATACTATTTCAAAATCTACATTGAAAAAATATCAATTTGTTTTAACTGCATGTATTTATCTTTTTTAATTAATTGTTATTTATATTACAGTGCACGAACGAAAATTCGTTGTCTGTTTTGACAATCACCGGGTTAGTATGTTTGGGTGTTCATTTATATGAACACCTACTTCCTCAAATGATCACCTGTGCACTTGCTAAAACAACACATTATAGGTTGATCCGTAACTTGAAGACCTGAGTCAGAACAAAGGGTCCAGTGTGTAATTAAAAATTACCATTGGTACACGAATTGTTACAACCATCGTAATGCGTTTTAGGCCCATTTTTAATGAGAGACTTGAATAACCAGACGCTAAAGATTTACTTTCGATTGAGACATCAGGCATATTTCGTTGAACATAACTGGTTTATCATATTACATTATTATATGCGTTGTGACCAATTTGTGTCAATTTCTAGGTCCCAAATATTAGCGATTAAGCTCCTTTAAAGTTCCAATATCCAATTGTCAAGTTATATTTTTAAAATGTATTAAAAAAAAGCCCTAAAAGATGGTATCTATAAACAGTCCTACCTTGTTAAAGAATAATCCTATTAATCATATGATTCACTATTGCCAGTTGAGAAATTGGCAAAAATATCATTTTCAACTTCGAATTCAAACGTTGAGGAGATCACTGTTCTACAGAGTATAGGAACACAAGGGATGTAATTGTGTTCTTATATCCCGTTCACCTAGGTCTCGGTCAACCAGACATGATTATCATTAACTGGCTAACCACAGATCTTGAAGATCGAGACAACACCCGCTTAGCGCTTTTCCTTATGTAGACGTTGTTTTCCAGTAAAATGAAATTATTTCCAAGCAGCTCAGAGCGAGTAGAAAATATTTTAAATTTGTATGTGAATGATTTTTAAATGTTAGAATGATGCCTATGATCGTATAATAGTGACTTGACAACCTAAAAAGCTTTATCCGAATATGATCGTAGTTGGCACAACCATAGGATAGAACAGTTCATGCTCTGCCAACTACGAGTCGTAGTCCGGCACCCGTGGAGAATTGTTCTTTGATCTGTGCCAACTGGCTGGTATTGGTGAACAATGTTACAATGGTATTTTCCAATTCGAGCCGTAGCCTGGATTTCCTAAATTATGGCTCCCGATTGTATGAAAAATCACAATTTATTATCCAATTAAAAAATGGGTTGGATTATATCACTGTTATACCGTTGAATTCGAATTTCCTGTACCGATAAACATCTAGTAATATATATATATATCAAAGTTGTTGAACCTCTAGAGGTCACAATTTTGATCCGATTTTGATGAAACTTGAAATGCATGTTTATAACCATTAGATCTTGGTTCCTGATGATATTTTCGCGCATATCGAATCGTAATTTCCTGAATTATGGCCCCTGATTGTGCGAAAAATTGCGTTTTTAGCTTGTGGTCGCTGTATAAGGTAAAATGGGTTAACTTTGTCACATTGGGTAACTTTGATATGTTTTTGTTTTAATGTCATTTGTAATAATTGGTGCATAGCAATCACCTACGATATTACTGCTTCTTTGACGTCATCTAGTTCCACAGCTGCAAGAGTAGGAGCTGCTACTGCAGCTGGAGTACTCTGAATTATGTATTCTTTCTAGACTGTTAGTTTATTTATGAAATCAAAAGTCAATTAATACAAAAATAGATGCTAAATGAGTAGCTTTCTATGATGAATGATCCATCAGTTTATTAGCCAGAGAATTAAATACATTTGATTAATTATCAAACAGATTGATACAGGTAACCCGTGCTAGTGAGAAGGCAAAGGCATCTACGTCATATTTTGTATCAATTAAAAGCATTTATTCTGCATTCGGATTCAGTCGATGATGAGTTTTTTGTATCATTTTATCAAGGTCATAGACAATAATAAAGAATGCCAATATATATCTGATGCAGAGATGGGTGAAATTTATAATTCCTAATTATTAAAAACAAAAACTGTCAAAGTTACTGTGAACATGGGGTAACTTTGACATGTAAGCATCAAATGATGAATGACATTTTTTTTTGTTAATGCATTAAATGCATGGGAGTAGATTACAGGTATCTATTCCATACATGTACATTTAATAATCAGAAATATTAGGTACGGTACCCACATTTTTTAACTTTTATCTTCAGTAAGATCAAAGATGTGGCAAAGTTACCCCACTTTACCTTAGGTCACAATTTTATCTGATTTAAAAATAATGTGTGAATATACACACTAAGATCTTGGTTCTATTGATAATCGTGCATGTCCGAACATAACCTCCTGGATTATGGTCCCTGATTGTTTTAAAAAAATTGCATTTTTAGCTTGAGGATTCTCTAGAGATCACAATTTTTTGAACGACTGTAAAAAAAATGTTTAAAAATATAACCATTCCACCATAATGAAAATTGAATACGAATTTCGAGAAAATAGGAATGAATCTGCTTGATAAAATCACCCCTCTTTGTACGCAAATTATTTAAAAGTATGTAATACGATGGTTGTGGTCCCTCTAGAGGTCACAATTTTTAACCAATATTGATGAAACTCAAAACATATCTTTATATCCCAAATGTCTTGGTCCCTTTCAATATTCGGGCATTTCAGACCATAACTTTCTGGATTATTGTCCTAATTGTCCAAAAATCATGTTTGTTTTTAGATTGTCCTATATCCATCTCTATGAAAATGTGGGCGTATCCTGCCTGGCAGCCGCTGGTTGAAATTCAGTATTAGTGTTCAAAAGCGTTGACCAGGCATCCATATTTCCGCGCACATGCGCATGGTCTGTGTGTTGGATTATATCACTATTACTAAGCTTACTCATAAAGTGGAAAAAGCGCATGAAGCCATGATATACAACAACACCAAAAATATAGAGATTCAATACAAATTATTAAAATTAGTAAGCATAACAGATTGTCAGAATACCAGGCTAGAACTAGAATATTAAAAATCAAGCGTGGTCTACTTTTGAAATATAATTGAGACAAAAATTATCAGTGATAACTTGAAAGTAACCTTCATATTTATTTAACTTTTAATTTTACAAATTATAACCCCAAACATGTACATGTGTTGTTAGCAGTTGAAAAGAAATAAACATACCGGTAGATGTTTTATATTTTTTATTTGACTGTTTCAGTTTAGAAGTCCTTTTATAAAATGATTTACTTACATCATATTTCTGATCTATATCAGACTGGAACATAATGGAATAGTCTTATTTATTTCTGAAAAATAAATTTCAAACATAGGTTCATTTGTTTTTATACGCCCACATAGAAATGTGGTCGTATATTGCCGTCGCCCCCGTCCGTCCGTCTGTCGGTCCGTCCGTCCATCGTCCACAATTTCTTGTGAACGCTCTAGGGGCTAAAATTAATAACCGATTGACTTTAAATTTATACACAGTGTTTGAGGTCATGAGAGGAAGACCCCTATTGATTTTCAGCGATTTCCGATAATTTCTGTCAGAGTTATGGCCCTTGATCACTTCAAAAAATCTTGTGAACACACTAGAGGCTAAAATTAATATCCGATTGACTTTAAATTTATACACAGTGTTTAAGGTCATCAGAGGAAGTCCCCTATTGATTTTCAGCGATATCAGATAATTGCATCAAGAGTTATGGCCCTTGATCACTTTGAAAAATCTTGTGAACGCTCTAGAGGCTAAAGTTAATATCTGATTGAAATAAGATTTACACACAGTGTTTATGGTCATGAGTCAAAGAAGCCCAGGGATTTTCAGCGATATCCGATAATTACTGCCAGAGTTATGGCCCTTGATCACTTTGAAAAATCGTGTGAAAGCTCTAGAGGCTAAAGGTAATATCCGATCGAATTTAAATTTATACACAGTGTTTACGGTCATGAGACGAAGAAGCCTAGGGATTATCAGCGATATCCGATAATTAGTGCCAGAGTTATGGCCCTTGATCACTTGTGAACGCTCTAGAGGCTAAAGGTAATATTCGATTGACTTCAAATTTATACACAGTGTTTAGGGTCATAAGGCGAAGAAGCCTATTGATTTTCAGCGAGTTCCGATAATTGCTGTCAGAGTTATTGCCCTTGAACTCTTAAAAAAATCTTGTTGACGCTTCAGAGGCTAAAGTTAATAACCGATTGACTTTAAATTTATACAGTGTTGAGGGTCATGAAACAAAGAAGCCTAGGGGTTTTCAGCGAGTTCCGATAATTGCTGTCAGAGTTATGGCCCTTGATCACTTCAAAAAATCTTGTTGATGCTCTAGAGGCTAAAGTTAATATCCGATTGACTTGAAATTTATACACAGTATTGAAGGTCATGAGACGAAGAATCCTATTGATTTTCAGAATATTAAGTGTTTCGTATACTAAACGTTGGCATGGAGGAGAACTTTATCAAAGCCAAACAAATTCGAATGATTTTCTGATAATTACATAATGAGTTGTTACTTGTTGTATGATTCTAGTGTATTATAAATGTTTCATTACTGAAAAAAGTAAAATATGTGACAACTCTTGTTGACTGCCCGGACGATTTAGCTGCTGTGGGCGTATGTTTCGTTGCCTGGCAACCTATCTTTAGTATTTATGACAAAATGATGGCTTATTTGTGTAGTTTGGATAAAAGAAATGAAAGGAAAAACCCTCACTTAACAGGAGAAAGCATAAAAGGTTGACAGAAAATAGGAACAATTTATGAAGCTTCCCTAAATTTCTTTGTCTTATAGAAGTATTCTCATCCTAATTGTCTAGTTCTGGCTTAAACGTACATTATGCAAAAATTCAATCTGCCTATTGCAGTGTTTTCTTTAGGCTTGAAATGTTATTTAAACTATTAATTGCACATTTATTAACAAAACAAGACCATAATCAACTCTTGATGGCATTGGATACTCACGATTTTAACTAGATTAAAATGGTTCACCATTTAAAAATGGGAAAGCGAGACCAAGTCACGAATATACCAGTGCACTAGTTACCACTATGCACATCTTGTTGAGTTATTTGGATGAAATTTTCAAATTTTCTCTTTTTTTTATCATCTATTTTTGAATTATTATAGCAAGAATGACCAACTCTTTTTTAAAATCTTAACTAATATATCTTTAAGGGTTAAAGGGACAATACCACTCTTGCTGGCTTGACAGGTCCAGAAAATTTTTTAAGCATTATTCTAACTACTAGATGTTTAAGTGTCCTACCTGTTGTGTAAATTATCCATTACAACCTATCTTACTTGCCCAGAGGGTTCGAAAATATGTTTAAATCCAAGGTGCATTTGAAAGTGTTTACGTTAATTTTTAAAATTAGGTGTGTTCAGATGAAATTTGCTTCATTTATTAATTGGAATATTGTAAAATAGTACATTAGTACAATTTGTTTACCAGAATAAAGATTGGGACATATTATTCAGTTACAACAAGAGTGGTATTAGGGCTTTAAGAGAAAAAATATTTGATTCCTTTAATTATCACCTACCTTGTTATATGTTCTCTGCCGGTATGGCTGTCACTTTGCTGGATTTTATGTCAAACACATCACAATCGAACTTAAGGATATAACTTCTTTATGTGATTTATGTCAAATAAGATAATAGTTCTATGATTGGTCAAATCAAAAACTGTGTTTTGTGTGGGTGTGTTCAAATTATTCATGAATATATTTGGATTTGTTGAAAACTAATCTACATTGCCGTAGTAAATTTATTTGAATATATTTGCATAAATATCTACATGTATGTTGATTATTCTGCTGATGTCTATTAATCCTTTTCACTTTATATTGTTCTTATCTCATGAATGGCTATTGAGATAATATTATAATTCATTGAATAAAAATAATGTTTTAATGTCGGGGAAAATGTGCCACCGGTTTACCTAAAGTTATCTATACTACCACAATTACTACACCAGCCACACCACAGCATTAATTTCTTGTTGTTTCTATGTGCCCACAATTTTTTATTTGGACAATACTATGCAATGATTTTGGAAGGATGTTGGTTATTTGCAATTACAATTGGAGATTGCCAGATTATCTGTCAATTCCCCATCCCCCCCCACCTCAATTATAATCTATTTGAGCTTTGTACTCAGCCGTTCATACGATGGTATACAAATCCAGTTAGTTAATACAAATGAAACTATGCTATTCCAGGCAGATGTTATTTTTCTCGATTTATATAATATTTAATATGATAACATGAGTGTTAATCTTTTGCCCCCAAATTTTGTACTTCGGTAGTCTTTTGATTTAATTTGATCCTCAGCGTATTATCGAAATATTTACTAAGCATGTAGAATCTATTCTTGGGTATGGTTTTGTTTTATCTATGTTTTAGTGTTAGCCATTAATTATAATTTATTTATATAAAACTATGATAACGTTTATATACCAATTTTATATAAACTTTTATGGTGTGTTATAAATAATTTGTATGCATATTATATTATCAATGAAAGTATAAAACCCGCTTAAAGATATAACTACATTAGTTAAGAGTTTAATAAAGAGTTGGTCATTCTTGCTATATTAATTCAAAAATCAGGTTCCGACACATTTCATGTGGCACAACTACAGTCCACAATAATCTGCTAATTTCAATGAAACTCACATATTATGATACAATTTAAATTAATAATATCTCAAAGTAGCCAAAGTTTCGGCCACTTCTGGTTAATGGCCTGGATGACATCGCGCCTGGTACGTTCGTGCATTTTTTATGCGCGAACTCTTAGTTTTTCTATTACTGGCACGCGCACTATTTTTATTGTTTAACATGTACCAAAATCTGGGATTTCGCACGTAGGTACTTTTGAGGTATTAGGTCTGTTTAGCATAACACTTGCCACTGTACCTGTGTATCGCTAATTATAAACTGAATGTTTGAAGACCGTTCATATTTATTACGCACTTTTTTTTTAGTACAGTGTTGATTCATGCTCAAATTGTTGCTATGCAAACCAACGGGATTATTTTCTCAACAGTGTATGAACGTATATTCATAGCGATAATATCCTTACACCGAGAGAAAGTATCTAGTCTCGGTGAATAGAACCATGGTTGTCTGGTAGAAAATTACTTTTGTATTTTTTCGAACGGTAAACAGTGTTTTTAGAAGCAAACTAACCTGCCACACATGACGAAGTCATTATACTTATAATAAAAAGGCAAGAACTCCTTTTGCAGCGGAAGCTTATCGGTGAGTAATAGGTCAAGGTTAAAACATACAGTACACGCATCGCGGTGGTTTGATGTTTTTTATCGTGGAATTCCGTGAATTACCGCGTGAATATCGAGTGACAGAGCAGCCGGGAGTCGAACAATCGCCGCCCGAGCTGTCTTCGTCAGCTAGTTTCAAAATGGCGTACAACCAGTGCAAGTAATCAGAAATATTTTATTTATTATTGTCGGACTTATTACATCACTCCTGTCTAACAAATCATAAAGCTGTGGTGTTACGGTGGCGGCATAGTATTTCACCGTAACACCACAGCCACTCTAACCATTCATAATACATCTAACTATCACTCCCTACACATTTTCCCTCGTCTACTTTCCCAAATGTCAACAACACATCTCATGCATCCATTTCACTGATTAACCCTTGTACCATGTCTACTGGATATCAGGTTACCACACATTTAATGTAGCACAGCTACTGACCTCAAAATTTACCAACCGATTGCAATGAAACTTGCAGATTATAATAACATCAATAATATCTCAATGTGGTAACCTGATATCCGGGAAACCACTAACGGAAGTGGCCAAAACTTTGCCAACTCTGAGATCTTTTTAAGTCGTTGATATCATCCACTGTTCTTCTAATCGGCCAGTCGGTAATCATGCTGTGTCAGGTACTAATCAGCAGGGCTCTATAAAAGTTGAGTTTGCCTGCGCACAAACTTGAAAATGTGCCTGCAGGGTCATACTCAAAAGTAGAGTATCCAATTGCCAGGTATATAGTATGAATGTGCGGCTTTAAAAAAGTTAATTAATTCCCTTTATTTTACATAATTGACCTGACAGTAATAATTTAAAAAAGTAGATGGAGTTAGTTGATTAATTAAATAAAAGTTCCAAGTAAAAGACGATAAAACCCCCACAATCAATAAGAATAGGACTAATAGGAGGGCTGAAGATTCCCTATGACAGTGCAGGCAAGTTCGGATCTCAGTGATGCATACAGGGACGAGCAGGAACTAATCCGTGTAGAATAATCTTGGCTGGAATATGGGACTTCAGGGTTAAATTTTGATCCATGGTAGCTCCAAGAACTCTAACTGATGTTGATCTTGGTACAAATACATCTCCGTTTTTGTCCCCCATCTTCGAAGAGAGCAGGGGACTATAAAAATTGGTCTGTCAGTCTGTCTATCTGTTCGTCACAATTTTTGGGAAACAATAACTCTCTTTCAATCTAATTAAAACATAGATCTATATAACGTTTCGTTTTTTATACTTTTGATGGCCTCGCTAAAGTTCGAAGATGAGCGTCTTCTGCTTCGGGTAAGCAGAAATAAGCAATTTGATTGGTTGCTGCTTTGGGACACGATAACTGTAGTTCTAATTAAGTGAGAGTATTCAGAGATAAGAAATTTGATTGGTTGGTGCTTTGGGACAAGAGAACTTTAGTTCTTATTAGGTGAGAGTGAGGACACTTAGTATTTAGTTTTATTACATCAATACCTTGGCTTAGACTTTGGGACATAATAACTCTTGTTCTAATTGAGGTAGAATGTTCGAACTTGGTGTAGGCGTTCATTAGGCGAATGCCTTGATGGAGTTTGATGGTGAACATTGTCTGCTTACGGTAAGCAGAGATAAGTAATCTGATTGGTTGATTCTTTTGGGCACGATAACTTTGCTTACAATGAAGTGAGAGGGATGAAACCCTGAATATACATGCAAATTCATTGTATCATTACCTTGACTAATGACTAAGTTGTATCACCCATGGTGCATATTTTCTGCATAGGTTAAGGAACATTAAGCAATTTTATTGGTCAAGACTTTGGAACATAACAACTCTGCTATTAATTGAGGTGGATTGTTTAACTTAATGTAGATGTTCATTAGGTGAATGTCTTGACTGAGTTCAATGATTTAACGTTTTGAGCTAAAGGTAAGCAGGGCAAATCAATCTCATCCGTCGATGCATTTTCTTTATGAACTAGTTATAAAATATCCCAATACGGGTTGTAAGCATTCTTCACTGTAATAAAAGTCAATGTTTCATTCCGCTTGTGTACATATTGAATACCGGTACCTACTTCTTTCCAGAAGAAAGGCAAATTATTTTATGAGTTAAGTTTGTGGCTTTAGTGATGACTTTACTTTCAACTATGATGAATCATTATTTAGGTGAATAGATTACTTGAAGTTTCATTTAAAATTTTAACTCTTGTAATCCCCAAGAGATAGTTTCAGATATTAGTCCCTATGAAGCTCGCGACAAAAGCTTGCAAAAGGGTCTGTGGATGAACCTTTAAGGGATTATCTCCTGGAATGCCAATTATAGCCGTAAGGACTGGTTAACACAAACCATCAGTGACTATTTGTCGGAGTTATAGGGACTAATCTACTAATTAATTAGTGACACCCTCTCATTTTTATCCTGTGCTTTTTCAAGGAATCCAGTATTTTCTAATTAGACGGAAAAAAGTGGACGCAGGATCATCTAAATCATCACTTGAAAAAGGGTATTGCCACCCGAAACGTTGTGCAATTAAACAATATCTACTACCTACAGTTTCTTTGTCTTGCTGTTGCTCGGGGATCTTTTAAATTATTTATTTATTTTCTAATTAGATTGGGGTGTCTCTAATTTCCATATACCAAAATTGCCATTTTAATTGGAAAAAAAAACATCCGATAAATACTTTTTGGAAAAATATCCTTGATGTGCACATATATGCTGTTAAAATGAATTCAGAGTGAAAAATTCTGTGATATGAGACTATGATTATTCAATAAAATTTATTACATTTCGTTTGTGTTCTGAATAATTTTAACATTTAGTATACAAGCTGGGTATATAAATTGACTATAAATGAAGGGAGGAGAAGCTCTGAATGTCTTATTCTCCTTGGAATGATTTTTCATCCCCATGTTTTGGTCACCTAATGACATGGCATTTTTAACCTATGTCTATTTTAACAGCACCAGTCAGTAGGTAATATTTTACATAATATAATATTATTATATTATTTTGAAACCTATTCAGGAGAACTGTTTTAAATGGCATACTTGGCATAGTTAGCAAGATATTATTAGTTCTTAAAATATTAGATGCAAAAATTGTTTTAAAAAATACAGGTGCTATTTTTTGATAGAGGTCAAACTGTTACTTGAAGGAATTGAGGTAGTCAAATTAGTCAATTAATACCAGGTTGAGCTACATTGTTATTTGAATATAACGAACATTTCTGATTGTAAATTTATATCTGTTATACCATTACTAATGCCAGTCCAAAAAACTGATGAAATAGTCTCCAAAAAAAAATGGGATAATATGAGGGTCATGAAAGAGTTTCTACTCTCTTTATTTCTCTTCCATAAATTATACACAGTAGTAGGTAAATCTAACTCATCTAAACTCATAAAATCATTGGTGATATGTCTGACTGACTTTGTCTTTTAGTTCCCAGCATACTTGTCCTAAAAAATGAGTTCATTTTTTTATTTCCCCAATGCCAAAAAAGGTAAACATTATGAGACTTGCACAGAATTTGGGTTGCAAAATGATTGATATTGTGAAGTTCAACTTCATACCTGTTGCTGTCTTTTATTTTTTACCTATGTTTATTTTGTCAGCGTCAGTCAGTAGGTAATATTTTACATTAGATAATATATTTTTTCTAGTTACAACAAGTCCCAGTGAAGCTGCTCGTTCAAGTTCAGCACCATCTCCTAGTCGCCCACGTCTCGACTTCACACCTAATGTATTGGAAGGAAATAGTCGAAAAAGAACGATGAACTTAGAAACTGGTGGTAATCGTACACGTCGCCCAGTGGATATTGATGGTCCAACAAAAGGTTATTCACGACCGCACCACGATAGGTATATAGTGGCCAATTTTTTTTCCTTGTGAAATTTTTTTAACTAAATCATTTTGCATATATCCAGATGTGAATAATGTGAGCCAGTCATTGATGAACTCAAGATCAACAGTCTAATCAAAACCTGCCATGCAAAAGATTTCTAGATCCGTAATGCACTGTCAGAAGATTTCTAGGTTTAATACAATGACTTGGTTAAATCAAATTAAAGTACAGATTGAAATCAAGTAATATGTCCACAATAAATTTGGGCATATAATCTGTCCATTCATTGTTTTGTAAGTGTGCAAAAAAAACACATCTACTGTTCCTAAAACAAAGCTATAACACTTTGATGATAAAAACTTCAGTGCTGCTACATGTCACCGTTTGGAATCAGTTGCCAGTAAACATAAAACAATCTCAAATTTTTACAGTTTTCATGTCACAGCTTAAAACTCATTTATTTAAACTTGTGACTTTTTTATGTGTGCAGAGAGTCCCCTTCAATGTGGGGGTTTGAATGGCCAATGGTTAACACATGCACACTTATCATAATGTCTGTCATTTAGTCAACGGTGTGGTTTTGATTCCCTGGTTGTAAGTGACAAGGAGTAGGGACGTCTGTCCATCCTGGTTGGTTTTCTTAAAGTCCCCCGGTTTGCTACCACTGCTAAAGACCATTACACGCAAGCTAATTATGAAAATAATATTGAACCACTTGTTAGACCCAAAATGACATAGTTTGTGTCAAGTGGACTGGAGGTTAAACCCCATATCTCTCTTTCTCTATCTCCTTACATGTAGTTTTGGATATGTTTTCAAGTTGATGCATGGCAAGTATATATTTTTTAATGTGGACATAATGAAAACCGTAATGTAAGAAATATTTTCATTTTAGTGCTGAAATTGATCAGAAATATGATGAAATCATGAAACAGTCAGGAATACTCACATTGGATGGAAAGGTAATTTAGAATAATACTTGTCCCACAGACAAAATCTAGGTCAAACCTCAGATGACGCTAAACCAAGTTATCTTGGCCACTAAATTCAGTTTAGCCAAAAATAATTTTTAGAATTAACATTTCTGAAGAGATGCGAACAAAGAATTTGTATAGACTTTGCCTGTTGTTCAAACCAATGAATAAAATATTGTTTAAAGGAACAGTCCTGAATTGAACAGAGTCTCAAAAATAAAAGTTCGAGTATGTATGAAATTTAAACACCAAAATATAAAAGAATGGTGTATATACCCTGATCAAAATTTCAGCTCAAAATATTGAGTCGTTTGGATGTGAGCGTTAAAACTGCTTATCTGGACACGTAACCCTTTTAAGATTTCGGGTCAATTCTTTCATTGGGTGACCCGATAATCGATTTCCGTTCCTTTAGAGGTCTACACGGTGAATGGTCCATGTGCTGTACTTGATAACAAAAAGTTTTTATAAAATAAGTCTGGTTTTATCCAATACAGCTTGGGACACCGGACTCTATTTCCAGATAAAGACTGGCGGGTTAAAGTTGTTTGAAAACGTATCACATATATTTCTCGGCCCTAATGTAGGGGTTTTTTAGGGACTTTAACACAAAATAAAGCAGTTTTATTCTCAAAAACATTATCGAGATTGACCCTTTAAACTAAACTAACTTTTTCAAAATTAAAAACAAAATGAATATCAAGAATAATTGAGTTGTCATGTGCTTACTAAACTCTGCATTCAATTGAAACACTTCATTAATATCCAAGCTGTTGAATCAGATAACGAGAGGGTTGGATGGCCGAATGGTTAGCACATGCACGTTGTATCATCAGGTCTGTCTTTGAGTAAACTTGCATGGTTTCGAGTGTAGAAGGAGAAGGGTCGCCTGTCCAGTCTTATGGGTTTTCTCCGGGTTTCCTGTCCAGTCTTCTTATGGGTTTTCATGGTCTGGTTTCCACCCACTGTTAAAGACCCCTAACACCTGCGCACAAGCAAATTATTGAAATAAAATTGAACCATATGTGATGTGAGTGTTATTTGATAAAACAATCAAACGAACGAAAAATGGAAAACAGTAACAAAATATTTGAATCTCAAAATTATAGAGCAAGATTTCTAATGCATGTACTGTAGTTAACACAGACCAACATCTAACGGGTATTGAATGAATGAATGAATGAAATGGGGTTTAACGTCCTACTGTTATGCACTTAACCTGAGCTAATTGAAGACGGGCATACGCCATACAGTGTGCTATGAGGGAAATTTTGCCCGGGCAGCGGCGCTACGGCCTACTCTTATATCGAATTCCAACTGCCAAGGGATCTTTTATGTGCACTCCAATGTGTACACGGGGCCTCGGTTTTTCGTCCCATCCGAACGACTAGGCAGCTGTCCTTGTCAGGCCCTCCTTCTGTATCACTGACAAGGGGAAATCACGTCGGAAAATCAAGATGAACTTTCTCGGCCAATGCAGGGATCGAACACTCGACCTCCAGGCTAGCGAACCAGCTCCTTATCCACTTAGCCACCGTGATCCCCTAACGGGTATTGAGGGTTCTTTTCTATTCTTTCATAAAGCCAGAACTAAAATAAAATGATTTTGATTATTCAGTCACCACAATGGAGACACCTACACAAATATTTTAGTTCATACTCGATTTGCTTGTTGTCCATTACAGCTGGGACACTTGTCTAGGGGCTCGGAGGTATAATGAGTTATGTATTTTTAAAAACAATTGTTGGTATAAATTGTAGCCCAAAATGGAAATTTCGTGGATTCCGATTGGTCGAAAAGTGGTGTCGAATGAGTATAACAGTCCTCTAAATTTCTTGACCGACTCACTGCGAATGAATATTTTCTTGGAGATAGCTAGGACTCTGTTTGCAGTGGCCAACAATTCTACACCTCAAAACTTTATTCTAGAAAATCTTTATGATTTTTTCTTGTATGTCATCAACAATGAAATTCAACCATTGGTTTATTGAAACACACACCTGAAACACACAAAAAAACAAAGTTAGTGGTGTATTTGAAAGATAATAAGTTAATTTCATTTGAAGGTTGGTCTGACAATAATGGTTGCTATGGTCATTCTGTCATAATCAGACTGGTCAAAATCGAAGATTTTCAACAAGTGAATAAAAATACAACAACTTATTAAACTCCATATGGACCGTAAATAACTGTTGGTGATATATTTTTAAAAAATATACAAGACAGGCTGATACTAATATGAATAAGACAGACACTAATTTTCATAGTGATCCATACACAGGTTTTTTTTTCGAAGAATTAAATCACACCGTCGAAATGACAGGTTTCAAACAAGCATAGCAACCGCATGCGTACGCTACACAGCATATATGTACACGGTCACACGAGTGTTTGGACATTTATCAAACATGATATGCAATTTATTTCGAACCTAGTCACTGTCGGCGTTCACAATTATTAAAATAGTACAAATTTAATACACTTACGATGTTTGTAGCCATCTTCAAAATGATCGTAAAGTGACCTCCCTTTTCAAACAGGTACAATTAACCAGTTGCTTTTTGAACCATATCGAACGAGAATGGTGTTACAATTGTTACGTCTCGGATGTTTTCATGACGTCAAAATTGTTTTATTTTGTTTTTACGTCATTTAAACCAATAAATGACCGCCAACAATCGCGAAAGAAAGAATTCCATTAAAAATGTTAAATTTTGGGCTACAATATCGATAAACACCTCCTGTTTAGAATTTATCGGACTGTTATTGTCTATTTGATACCGCTTGAATTTTTCATTAGAGGCACTCGATCGCTGCGCTAATGATTTAAACGGTATCAAATGACAATAACAGTCCTCCAAACTTCCTGAATTATGGTCCTTGATTGCTAGGAAATCGCACTTTTAGCTTGGGGACCCTTTTTATAAGATTTTGATGGAACTTAAAATATATTTTATATCCCACATATCTACGTCCATTTCGATATTTGCGCATTTCAGATCATACTACCTGGATTATGGCCTCTGATTGTACAGAAAATCTATTTTATTTTAAGCTTCCTCTGTATCCATCTCTTGCAAAATGTGGGCGTATCCTGCCTGGCAGCCGCTAGTTGTTTTGCCATTTGTTTACCTGCTTAAAATTTGCTGTCAAAATCGTGCACATCTGATTATTATCACATCAGTAAAACTAAAAAGAAGTACATATATGTCGGATGTCATGTTGTTTTGGCCAAGTGTATGTTTCAAATATTTTTGACCATTGCGTTTGCAGTTCCTGTCAAGTTGCACTTACCATTCACCGATTTTCAAATGGTGGTATTGTTATTTGAGGGCGACACGAGAATGACACAAACGCTGTGTGCGTCATGTGTTGATATAGAGTGTGTGAACACCCTGAAATTCCACAAGTAAATAGATTTCAACAGAAAAAAATATGACAATTTTTTAACTTGAGTTTATCTTTATCATAACCCTTGAAGTGAAACGGCTGTTCATTTGCAAAAGTCTTGGGTACTTAACTCGGCTGAATATATGTTAGATCTTCTTTGTTACGAAAATCTTTGTTAGCACCATAGCAAGTTTAAGTATAATCTTATTTCAGGGGGGTTGGGTGATTGAATGGGTAATGCGTGCGCGTTGGATTAGAAGGTCTGTCATGGAGTGGCTTGGTTTCGATGTCCCTTTTATACATGTCAAGGAGTGGGGTCGCCTGTCAAACCTCATGGGGTTTCTCTGGGTCCTCCAGTTTCCTCCCACTTAAAGCCGCCTAAGCGCAAGCGAATTATTGAAATAAAATTGAACCATTAGTTCATCCCAAATGACCTAGTTTGTGTCAAATGGACATTAAACCCCTTTTTGTCTCTCTTGATCTAATTTCAGTTTATAACTGCTCCGACAACTTCACTGCTGCAGGGCATATGTTTCATTACCTGGCAAATGTTGATGTAAATGTGTTATATTTATTAATTAAATGTTGCATTATTGTAGAAGGTGCAGACAGATATTAATGATTTAGATAGTTTAGGTGAACTTGGACATGGTACTTGTGGTCAGGTGAACAAAATGAGACACAAGTGTAGCAAACACATCATGGCTGTCAAGGTAAATAAACAAAGTAGTCTGTTCTGTGACTATAATTTCTACTTAGCAAGCTGCTCCTCTATGTGCATGTATGCTGTGTATATTTTTTCAGGTTTGTAATTCGTATATGCCCACATTGAAATGTGGTCGCATATTGTCATTGCCCTTGTCCATCAGTCCGCCCATTTGAAATATTTTGTGGATGATCTGAAGGTTAATGTCCAATTGACTTAAAATTTATACAATGTTTATGATCATAAGACGAAGAAGTCTATTTATTTTCAACAATTTCCAATAATTACTGTGGAAGTTATGGCCTGTTGCCTCTTTGAGAAATCTTGTGGATGGTCCACAGACCAAAGTTATCATCTAATTGCCTTTAGATTTATAATTATACACAGTGTTTAATGTCATGAGACGAAGAATCCAACATTCGATAGCCCTTGACCTTTTTGAATATTTTTGTTCCTGTTCTACAGACCAAAGTTAGTATCCGATTGACTTTCACTTTATACAGTAAAATCTGTATGAGCAGCCACTCCTATACAGTGACTTCTCCTTGTAAGCGGTCACTATAAATTCCCCAAACAAAAATTATATTGTTTCATCTCTTTATTCAACAGTCACTCCTTTAATGCGGCCAGCTCATTCAACAGCCATTGTTGATTGAGATACCATCGTGTCGTTCTTTGTAACACCCCAAATAATCCTGTTAGTAGTAGTTAATTAACTGGACCCCCACTGATCAGGTAAAAGGAAATGTAAAAATAACAATCTTTTGTTTTATTAAACGACTAACCTGATCATTGTTTTCACATGTAGTATTGATCTTCACTTCCAATGCATCCAAGCCTAATATTTAATTTATGTCAGCACAAAACGCACCAAGATTTTATAAGGAGGCCACTCCTGTTAAGCAGTCAGTCGTGAAAATCCCCTTGGGTGGCTGCTTAATGCAGATTCTACTGTACATACATTATATTTTATGGTACTGAGACAACAAAACTTATTGATTTTTTTAGAAAAATTACTGATAATTATTGCTAGAGTTATGGCCCTTAATGACCTTGAATGGCTAAATTCTAGATATTGAATGTTTTGTAAACTAAATGTTAGCATGTGGCAGAAATATAAGCCAAATAAATTCTACTGATTTCTGATATTTACTTAATGAGTTGTTACTCTTAATCAGATTTTAGTGTGATGTAAATGTTTTCATTACCAGACAACATAGCAGCTTTGGGTATATGTTTTCTTGCCTGGTATACTATCTTTGTTGATTTTAGCAAATGCGTCGATCAGGCAACAGAGAAGAAAATAAACGAATAATTATGGATTTGGATGTTGTTTTAAAGTCTCATGATTGTCCATACATAGTTCAATGTATAGGGACATTTATTACAAATGTAAGTATGAAATTTAAATACTAACTTACAAATGTAAGTATGAAATTTAAATACTAACTTCATTAAAACAGATTGATATCTATTTATTTAAACACTAACCTCATTAAAACCGATTGATATCTATTTATTTAAACACTAACCTCATTAAAACAGATTGATATCTATTTATTTAAACACTAACCTCATTAAAACAGATTGATATCTATTTATTTAAACACTAACCTCATTAAAACAGATTGATATCTATTTATTTAAACACTAACCTCATTAAAACAGATTGATATCTATTTATTTACACACTAACCTCATTAAAACAGATTGATATCTATTTATTTAAACACTAACCTCATTAAAACAGATTGATATCTATTTATTTAAACACTAACAAATCTATTTGTTTAAGCACTACTGTCTGAACCATCAGAAATTTTAAACGGATTTCTTCGATATTCTACAAACTACTTAACTTTGGTTATTATATAAACTTAACTGTGTGTTTGAAATCAACTTATGTTAAATAAAATCCATTAAAATTTATAATGGTTCAGACAGTAACTACCTTACAACACAATAAAATCCCTTTATTTACATTTGTTTTATCACTAACTTGCAGAGGCGTCACTAGGATCCAATTAGATCCGGGGCACAGGCCCAACTAGTACATATTTTCCAGTATTCGTTTTAATAACGACATGACGTTGCCGTGGGTATTCTATTGATGTTTCAAACCGCGGATTATTTTTGTCGATATAATAATATAGTTATTAAAACGAATACTGGGAAATATGTACGAGTTCTTGTGAAGTTGTGAGCTAAATTATCGCGAACTAAAATTTAATGTGATATTGTTGTCCGGCTAAACATACACGGCGGGTAAACTAGGTCATGCACGATCGTTTCTACACTATTTTCAGTCAAATATTTATTTAGTTATTTCATAGATCGTATATAATATGGATAACTGACTGCAGTATCTGTCATTGGACGATAAATTATGTTGACTTACTGTTAGTTACTTCCGGTAGAAGGTTTGGCTATTGTTTTATTAAGCGGTGTCGTATGGGCTGATATTAGATTATTTTTTTGTAATAATTGTTCTTAAGGTAACGACTGGAAATATTTGAGACAATTTATGATTATGAAGTTAATAATAACACGAAGATCGTATTTTTTACTTCATTATTTCTATTTTTAAAACATACTTGAATTATAGATCCCATATACTATGGGCCATACTCACCTTGCTGCATATGAACAGATATTTGATGTTATTATTTTGTAAAATTGTAATTTATATCTATATTTGATAATATACTGTTCTTTAGGCCAAATTTGCATTTTTAATTTAAAATCGTAAGGTTTTTGTTTCAAAAATATCCCTCAAAATGCAATTTCCAAACAAGCGATTTCGCACAATAAACGAGTTATGTCCCTTGGCAACTACTTCCAAACTTGCTCGGAAATCGCATTTTGAGGGGTATTTTGACACAAAAACGTTACGACTGTAAATTAAATATGACCATTTGGCAAATAACGATATAAATTATTGTTTTATAATTCGAAATAATGGTGGATTTAGGTAGATGTGGGTGGATTTGGGTAGATTTGGGTGGATTTGGGTCGAAAGTAGTAACTAGAGATATGGGATTAATAATTTATGTACGTTTTAAAAAAAGAAATAATGAAGTAAAAAATACGCTCTTCGCGCTATTATTAACTTCATAAATATATGAAAGTTGTCTCAAATATTTCCAGTCGTTACCTTAAGTACAATTATTACAAAAAAATAATCTAATATCAGCTCATACGACACTGCTTAATAAAACAATAGCCAAACCTTCTACCGGAAGTAACTAACAGTAAGTCGACTTCGCGCATGCGATGTATAACATAAACGACCAGTCGGACTTCCTTCTAGTACAGTTCTATGGTTATATAATACTGTATTAAACTGTACACTTGCAGGCAATTGAGGAAATCTACGGTGGACCAGAAAGGACAATACAGAAAAGCTTCGCACTGGAAAGCTTCTCTTCCGTACTCGGGACATTCGAAAAAATGATAGGGAAAAGTAGTGAAATTATTGCAAATTATCGATTTTCTCTGCTCAAAATAGATCCCGGGCACACATCAAAAGATCCGGGGCACGTGCCCCCTGTGCCACCCCCTAGTGACGCCACTGCTAACTTGTTTAAAACACATTCAAAACCCTTTATTTAAACCCTCACCTCATTAAAACACAATAAAATTAAACACAGTCTAGTTAAAAACAATAAAATCCATTTGTTTAGGATGGAATAAGCATGCTCTGCATTGTGACCCATTTCACAAAACAAATTATCTGTATTGGTATACAGGGCTTCACATTGTTGTGTATTTTGCAGAGAAGCATCTCTGTTTGGTTTAGCAATATGATCATAGATTGATCAAATAACTATCTTACTGAAAATGGTGGTGATAGAAAATATTTTTGATTCCAATAAAAAAACAAAAATGTAATCTTATTTTATTTGTATTGTCAATGAAATATGTCTTGATTGTAAGTTTGTATTTATGATTGTAGAGTGAAGTATGGATCTGTATGGAAATAATGGCTACTTGTTTTGATAAATTACTCAAATCATCCGGTCAACCAATACCAGAAAACATTCTTGGTAAAACAGCTATAGCGGTAGGTACATTTAAACATGTGTTAAATAAAAAGTCATGGGTATCACAAAACCACCTTTTATAGTATCTAATGTTTCGTGATACCCATGACTTTTCGAAAAAAACATACTTCTTACTTACGAAACGTTAGATACTATAAATTATGATTTTGGAATACATATGACTTTGTTTTTAACCACTCCTACTACTTGTAAATGCTCTGAATTATTTATTGATACTAATATTATTTATTTTGTTAGGTTGTAAATGCTCTGAATTATTTATTGATACTAATATTAATTATTTTGTTAGGTTGTGAATGCTCTGAATTATTTAAAAGAATCACATGGTGTTATACATCGAGGTAATATCTTTATTTATTTATTATATGATATAATAGTTATGTATAGGGAATTTATTACTTGTGTATTATTTTCTGGGAAGATTTTTTCCTTTCATCCACAACTATCATTGGGCAAACCTCAGCAGATTCCAGTACCCAACATCTAGTCTCGGCTGTGTGACGAGGTACGCCATTAGAACTACTTTCAAGTTCCCGGATTATCAACGGCGTTGCCTGTGACGACGTATTTGTAGATTGTTATATCATGCCATGATTTCAAAGTCTCATCTATTTTTATTTCAAGTTTATTATCCGATTTTCTTTAGATAAGGACAAGTTTGCACTGAATATTCTACAAGCCATTGTGAGAACTTCTTTGTGAAAGCGCAAGTTCTCCTTATAAGTGCCTCATCGCAAAAGTATAGGCATAGGTACATATAACTTACCGTCATACAGCTGAGGCTTGATGTAGGGTACCAGAGGTTTGCCGAGTGCCACAACTGTATCAATGAGATCTGATGCTGTTTACACTGTACTAGGGATTCTTTCCCCCATTTATTTAGTAAAGGGTTAATTCAACACAGTCTTGAGTTGCATTTAGAATTGCTAAGTCTCTAACTCAATATCATCCAAAGTCTTCCACATTGAAAACACGAATTGTTTGTCAATTTAAATCAACATTGATGCTGTGATCTTACAGGGAAAAGATGGACTTCTGATATCAGGGGGCCAGAAACTTTAATGTCCACCCATCGACCATTGCTTGCTTCGGACAATGCTGCCACGCCATTGGAAAAAGTTACCGACCCCAACCTGGAGCGCCACCTGTAACAACCGCTGATGGACGTCGCTGTATCTACTGATATCCACATGAATGCTTTGCTCGTAACTGCGTGCTCGAAAGGAATCATTCGGAGGAGATGGTGTCATGGTTTTGGCTGCTATCCGGTCCCAGTTGGTGGTGGTCCAAGGCAATCTCAATGCTCAACATTGTTGATGCCATCCTTCGTCCGGTGTTGCTTCCATTGCTAGCTCAACATGGCGTCCACCAACAGATGGTTTTCCAGCATGATAATGCCCGACCCCACACTGCCAGGTTTACAAGAGACTTTCTGAACAATCATCATGTCTATGTAATGGACTCGCTATGAACACCTTTTGGATGAACTTGGACAAACTGTTGCAGAAGAGTTGGCACAGGCACTTCAAAATCATTGGCAAACAATCCCACAGCGAGACATCTGTAGTAAAACATTAATTTTGTGCCAGTCCATGCCAAGGCGAATTCAGGCATGTTTAAGAGCTCAGGGCGGACATACCCGATATTGACTTCAGCTGACCCCTGCTTTGTTTCATGGTTCTGTAACGTTTTACATTTGTTAAAAGTTGTTGCAGTAAATAAACTTTGAATTTGGCATTGCGTTTTTAATAACTTTGAGTGTATATATAAGCGTTGTTAGATTCTGCTTCTTGTCTATTGAATTGACCTCATACAATAATTACTGAAATGAGTCAAACTAATATTGGATATAATGTGATTAAAAATGATGAATTTGAATTGAAGTTTTTAAATTTGCTCAGTATAATTGGGGATAACAACAAATGCTACTACTAACTAAGATGAAAACCTACTAGATACATATATAAAGGATTAAATATTTGTAAATGTATTACATGAGAATTTGGGATCTATTGATTGGTAAGAGATCAATTGAAACCCCAAAACACACTTTAGTTTTTTAGAATGCTTTCTGTAAAATAAATCCAACCTTTTATAACCAGTATCTCCAAATGAAAAATGAAACTAGAACTATTCTCAACATTTTTTGCTCTTCCATTGACTGTTACCAATGTATGTTTTTATAATTACAGATGTAAAACCTTCCAACATTCTGTTAGATGAGAAAGGTACAGTCAAACTCTGTGATTTCGGTATCAGTGGTCGTCTAGTCGATTCTAAAGCAAAAACTAGAAGTGCGGGTTGTGCAGCATATATGGCTGTAAGTATTCAAATAATGTGTGGAACAACAATATTTCTCATACACCACTGCCTGCGCTTGACTGTAAACTTTATTTTGAACATTCTCCAATCTGTAGTTAAAAATCATGAAATTGATACAAATCAGAAACAAAAGTGTAATTAGGGAGCCTCATGATAATAAAAACATCCAAATAAATGATTAATTTTGCTGCTATGTTAACATATGATATATTATTTTACAGCCTGAAAGAATAGATCCACCAGATCCTACTAAGCCTGATTATGATATAAGAGCTGATGTTTGGAGTCTTGGCATCTCTTTAGTAAGGCTTTCTTTTGTTTTTGATTTTAAACCATGATACCCTTGGGACAAATCCAATAGTTAATTAATCCAACTGAGCTTTCCTCCCTAGCATAATAAGGGGATTTTTGTTATTAATCCTTGTCCCATCATTATAAATGTAAATAACTTTAAAAAAACAACTATTTTTTTAAACAAAGAAATACTTTCTTACAAAAATGTACAGATTGTTCCGTACTTCACAATGATATTGTATAAAGTAGCAATAATATTACTAAAAATTATATTGAAAAGTCTGTTTCTCTAAAATTATGACTTTTTGTCCCTCGCCCTTCGAAGAAAGCAGCGGACTATTAAAATGGGTTTCGTCTGTCTGTCACACATTTTGGGACACAATAACTCTCATTCTTATTGAGCTAGAATGTTCAAACTTTGCATAGTTGTTTATTAGGTGAATGCCTCGATGGAGTTCGAAGATGAGAATCTTCTGCTGAGGGTAAGCAGAGATAAGCAATTTGATTGGTTGATGCTTTGGGACATGATAACTTTAGTTCTAATTAAGTGAATACTTTGACAATGTTCGATAATGCGCGTTTTCTGCTCATGGTAAGCAGAGCGATAAGCAATTTGATTTGTCGAGTTCAAAGTAATTATTTATTGCCCAACATTTCTGCTTTGGATATTTTGTTGTAAATAACTTAAAACACATTTATTTAATCAGGGCACTGTTTCACGAAAACTTAAACTAAAATCCTTAAAATCGATTTTAACTAAATTCAAAATGAGATTTTAAATTTTATGCGTATCACGAAGATCGATTGCAACTTAAAATGCAATTTTAATAGATTTTAGTTAAAATCGCTTGCGCCCGCGCAGTGCAGATTTCTGCTGCGGGTACTTACGGTGAAAGCAAACACGCTTCGAAACTGAAAACTGTTGACAGACTGAATTAACTGTTACATTATCAATAGGGAGAGTTTCATACGTTGTAGAAATGTCTGCATATGGGCAGAAAGTCGTAGAGAGATGAAATAAATGAGTTTTTATGCGTATTATTAGTTTCGAAATGGTGGGTTGACCTTGAACTTGGCATTTGATTTCCTCGCAGGCTTCAATAGAAATAATGTGTATCGATAAACTATAGCGCTTGAATTTCGAATTTTTATAGTAATTTGGACAAGAGAAACTTTTGAGAATTTTCACAAACATATTTTGATATGTGAAACTCAAACAACTAATCTAGGCTTCAATTTTTTTGTCGTAGTTTAAATTTTTTTATCAACTTGGACATTAATACGCCAAATAGGCAATGTTCCGATGCCTAGATTATAAATGTCATTCTAATAGACCCTTTCAATGATACTTTGAAAATGCAAAAGAGTCTATCTATCTTACTCAATTAAATGATTTTTTCCAAAGATAAAATAGTTTTGGCGCCTATTTTTTTAAATTATATATGTTGTTTTATTAACGTAACTTCATTAAGAAATAATAATGAATTTATGATATTAAAATTTAATTTCAAATAGGCCTATAACATTTTTGAATAAACACATTTGGGATTATTGATTTATCTTTTTACTAATCATCATAACCCCCAAAACATGAGTAAATACTACATATGGCATGTCTTGTATTATAGGCCTTTAGGCCTTCTAATACCAAGAAATTGGCCATTAAACACGAAGATATTTTCTTTATAGATAAGAGTGCTCTTCTTTCCATGACACTGGATATAAATTTTCTTATAGTGTGTAGTTTACTGGTGTTTTGGGTGGGTTTTTTCTTGGAGTTCTAATATTATGGGGCGCCATCCAATGCTTAAATTGCCTTACAATAAAATAAACGGGTGGATCGTAGCTGTATATCCCATACTAGGAAAAGAAATTGAATGCAAATTCTTTTTGTGAATGATTGTATGTTAAAATTATGTGCCAATTATATCTGTATGTCGCAATAAATCAAACAGTGTAGCTCTAATCAATGTTTGTTAATGTTGTGATTGTAAGTTAGGAGAGGGTGACAGCTATCCTAAGTTAAAATTGATTTTAGTTAAAATTGTCCTTAAAATAGTTTTGTGAAACGCCACTATTTTAAGTTAGGATACAATTGTAACTTACAATATTATTTTAGTGGATTTTAGCTACAATGCTTAAAATCGTTTTGTGAAACGCTTCTATCCTAATAGTAAATGCAGGAGGACTGCACTACACGCAAAACAAACAAAGGATGAAATTTTAGTTTACAATGATTTTAAGGAGATTTAAGTTTTTGTGAAACAGGGCCCTGGCTTTTAACTGACTCTTTATACAATTGTTAACATGTTCATAATCTTGTTGTTTATTTATGATTACATTGTCACTTTGTAAAGTGCTCCTGAACATGTTATATGAAAGTGCACACTATAAATATGCTGTAATAATGTTTGCTTGTGGAAGGACAAAGTCCTTGATATTTTATTTGTAAACTTTATATTATACAATACTAGGTTGAACTGGCTACTGGTGAATTTCCATATAGAAACTGTAAAACTGATTTTGAAGTTTTAACAAAAGTCTTAGAAGAAGATCCTCCTTTATTACCAGCTGCAGATGACTTTTCTTTTGAGTTCCAATCTTTTGTGACAGAATGGTAGGTTTTAAAAGTTCAGTAATAATATTAACATGATCTTAATTATAGATTTGACTTCAAGTACTACCATGGACTATGTATAGATAGACACTCATTGGACAGGCAACGTCCATGAAGCCTTTAGAATTCTGTAACGCGTCAAAAAGCAGACCTGACAATTGTGACTAATATAAAATTACTACCCCTCATGCAATTACCAGTTTTAAGTAGAAAGGCAAAGAAACAGAAATCAATTCATAATATATTTATACACCCACAATTGTTTGTGGACTCTCTACGACTCTACAGGTCACAATTCTTATCAGATTTTAATAACACTTGAAATATAGGTTTATCTCCAAACAATCTCGGCTTATTGAACGAAAGAACATGTTTTTAGCTTGTGGACCCTATAACATGCACTCTTTCAAATTCAGTTTCTAAAATACTTTTTATTTCTCTAAAGCTGCATGTTTAACGTTTAATGATTGAATGAAAAATACAATAATACAACAATAAATATATTGTATAAACAAAACTAATATTACATAATGGACAGTTTGGCCATTATCCAATACGAATCCAATTTGGCCATTATACGAATAAAATATATTATTATTATTTATAATTATATGTAGCAGAAACTATTTTATTGATTCAATCCTCATGAATATTTGTATGCATGGTCAACTGATGATCGGCCAAACATTGCCTTATATCCGATATTTATTATCTTAAAAATCAAAACAATTTAATAGGTATGTATATAGAATCAAGGAGCATTTAGAAAGTGATCGAACTGTTGGGTTATATACAGTTTTTCTTGGTAAAACTACAGTTATTTCCCTTTATGCATAAACTGTGCAATATCAATGTTGCAATATTAATGGATGTTATTTTCAAGAATAAGTGACACATAATGTGGAAAGTCTGAGATATTGCTTGAATGTCAAGATTATGATTAAGGCTGAATGCATGACTTAATGATCAAAAGATTTCTTTAAAAATTGTCATTTATTGTGTTTAGTTTTATAAGCACAGTAAACTAATTAAATGGTTATTGATTGTACAGTTAGGTACAATATACAAAAAATATAACAGATGTGTATGAATTTACTCATTTTCCTAGATATGACAATACATATCTCTAAAACAAATTTTTTAACATAAAAGGGATCTATAGTCCTCTTGATAATATTGGGTACAAAATGAAATCTATTCATATTTAGGCCTACTATTCGTATGCTTCGGATGAATCAGATATTTCACGGTTCAATTTACATGTAGTATATATTGGAATTATTTTTTCAGTTTGACAAAAGATTACAAAAAAAGACCTAAGTACAAAAAATTACTGGTAAGTTGTTGTGTTTGATTGGAAAAAATAAGAAGAGGTTCCTAGATAATGTATACATGTACAGTATTCAATGTTATGTCTATCTGCCCACTTACAAAAGTAGAAAGCGCTTATTTAGACAGAATGAAACAAAGTGTCACTAACATTCTCGTGATGAATTTTAGCTTCAAAAAATTTCAGATTCCCATTTGGCACAAACTATGTCATTTTGGGACTAACATCAGTTAACAATTTTATTTGCTTGCACATCGGGATCGTTAGCATTGGGAGGAAACCCAGAGGACTCAATGAAAAACCAAATGTTTGATAGGTGATCCTACGCCTTGTCACGTGTAGGTTGGGAATGGAAACCACCCCACTTGATACATTGGGAAAAAAATCTCTGTTGAATGAATTTACTACACATTTGAATTAGTTTTTGGTATATAATTATTATTCTAGAGCATATCTCAGAAACTGTTCAAGATACCTGTATAACACATTTATTTTATTTTTTTGATAACCTTAATTCTGTCTCGGTTTCAGTTCTTCTAGAGCATATTTCATTATCTGTTCAAAGAAATCTTTTAAAACTTTATACAAATATCAAACTATTATATTATTTTATTTTCTGATGTATAAGCTTAATGTTTAACATACAGCAGCTGATTTAGGAAGGCAAAGGTTGTTGTGCAAACCTTACAGGGAGTAGCGACTGTGCCTTGCCGAGCTTTTATGATCAAAGTATGAAAATTCTAACTAGTCCCATTGATATTCCAAGAAGTTTTTTTTCCTTATGCCTTCCAAACCAGTTTCCAGGGCACGGAATGGTGATGACTAGTCATCTTATAATATTATTTATGTTTTTACTTGAAGGATCACCAGTTTATCAAAAGATACACTAAACAGCATGTTAATGTAGCTGCGTGGTATGCTGAAACATTACAAAGAACTGAAAAGAGTACACATGGTATTACATCCTGATAACATATTTCTACATTAAATATTATATATGGTTAGTATCTAATATTACATACTTCATAGGCCTACTCACACGGATCTTCTATTACCAATTTCTTATTTTACGCAAGAATTCTTTATCACATTATTGTTATAGCCTTGTTTATTTAATTGTACACTCTTATTATTGTTATAGCCTTGTTTATTTAATTGTACACTCTTACCTGGATGAAATAATATCTAAAATTGTTCACCGGAAATAGGTTATCTTTCAGTAGCATCCATATAATACACAAAACTTCAGCAAAATCTGTTTGAAATGATTGTCACAGTTACCACCTTTTTAATATGATTAGAGAATTATTTGATTTGGAATTTATGTTAGGTAAATAGGTCACATAGAAACTTATATTTATTGGGTTTTTTTAAATCTGGGTTTTCCCCTTTAAGCTATTAATGGAAACATTACGACTACCCATTTACCGTTTCATGGACAGGTAAGCACTTCGGCTGTAATCATTCAAAAGGTATTGCACGTTGTCTTAAAACATTTGCTATCCATTTGTTCTTTGTCAAACTTACTTGAAACTGGTGTCAAAAGGGTTAAGTCTTTGTAGCTAAGTTATTAGATATTTGTGATTTTAACTTTGTTGATGTTTTATTACAGGATGAGATCTGTGGAACAAGAAAAATATTAGTAAGAATATGGAACATCAATAATATATATACACACCACATTATTATATATAGATAGATATAAACATCTTCTATATAAAATACTAAAATAACTACATCAAGTAAGATGCTGTTGAATATCATCAAAAGAAAGAGAGTGTATGTTATCACCCAGAACTCGTTAAGAAAGAAAATTTGTTATAACTTTTGTGGTGAACTGCGGGTGTGTTGGGAGTTTGATGAAGCTGATATGAGATTGCTGAAGATTTTAAGTACATTGAGTACTCAGATCTTCTTTTATTTATGAATGAGGTATGTTCAAGTGATTTCATTTTGAACACGATAAAAAACAAGTTTACTGTATATTTGATACGTAGGTTTGTTTGTTACCATGGTTAAAGGTATATTTATCTACAACATGGTGATAGACGTGTATTATGATGTCAGATTAATATTATACCTTCTAATTGGAATCTTTTTTTTTTGTGTGTTATAAGACGTCAATAGTCTTATTCCTAAAGCAATGGTTAACAGCATTACTTATAGTTCATTCATCCTTACTATACTTGTCATATTGATGATACACGATTGTACGGTATGGAATGAAATTCTCTCAATTCCAAGATAAGTGACAATTAAACACGAGAATAAGTTACAGTAAAGCATGTGCCAATAAATTAATCCAGTGGAAACATGTACACTGAGTTTGATTATGTCACAATCCTCGTCAAACTACATCTGACAGAACTGTAACTATGCAAATTCGAACATCCCAGAATTATTTCGACTTGTATGTATTTTTTTCATCCACTCAAATCTGGTGTCCCTACACTTGGATCGATTCTGATGATTTGCAGGAATTTGATTATCTGGATGAACCTACCATGACATTTGTTATTGGTCCAACAGACCATTTAATTTGGTTTTACTTTAACTTTCTATTTACTTCTAGTCACACTTTCAGCATAGAATCTTGAATTATTGCCATGTATTACAGTTGTACAAAACACATACTGTAATTATAAATATTACAAAGGCCAAACCATTTTAACAGGTCCAACAGGTGATTAATTGGAGTGTTCTTATTACTTGTTACAACATAATAGACATGTATGGACTTAGATATGCGAATTTGGTATTTTTATTAAATATTTAAATGAATTTGTTCAAGAATCAATTTATATTTAAGATATTGGTAATTTTATTAAAAGATTTAAATGAATTTGTACAAGAATCAATTTTTAAATTTAATATATTATTATTTTTATTTAATATTCAAATAAATTTGTACAAGATTCGATTTAAATTTGAGATGTAAATTTAATTCAATATTTGTTTCAGAATCGATTTAGATTTAAAATGTCGATATTTTTATTAAATGAATTTGTACAAGAATCAGTTTACATTTAAGATTATGAATTTTTACAAGAATCAATTTCGAACATAAAGCTGAAAGATTGGTTTCAGAAAAGTATTTATCGGTGGTTATTTCCAATAAGAGTATGGCAATTTTGGTATATATGGAAAGTAGACATATCCCATTTCACTAGAAAAATACTGGATTCCCCAAAAAACACTCATGGGGCGTATACAGGACCATAATGTATATGTTCCCCTAATCGGCAGCCGATGATTAGGAATATCTGCACGCGTGATGTCAAAGGTTGCACATGAAGATTGAGCGCTTGATGTACAAACAAGTTGATAATCTTTATGTACAAGTTGATAAACATTATGAAGAGTTGGACGTACCACACTTTCTGAGATAAAAATCACAGAAAAAGACGCAGGCAGTGGATAATTCGAGAATTTAATTAGGATTTGATATTTGTAATAAATAGTAAGCGATTAAAGACAACATCGTCTTATCTATGCAATGAATTCTCCTCCAACTTCCAAGAGAGGTAAGTCACTTGACACCTACATGACCTCTTGATCAAATTTTTATTGCAGGACATTCCTTGGCAATTGCAATGTTTGAGAAGGATTTAAAGTAAAATTATGACAAATTAATTAGTTTGAATATGTTTTTCGATATATGCCATTAAATCACCTAGTTTGTATGCGGGAATGTATCTTTAAACAGCAAGAATAAAACCAAATGAATATGGAATAGTTTCTGTCGAGGAATGAAATTAGGAAGAATCTTTTCAATTATGATCATAATAATTTGTTTCTATGGCTAGCTTTTGTCGAACCTCATTCTGTTTTGGAGGGTTCTGTTTTCTACAAATTCACTGATTATTGTCTGAAACAACTTATTTTGGGCAGGATATCACTTTGTACAGATTCAGGCGGGCAGCAGCCCCCTTTTTCCATCCAAATTGCATCTGATATGCCTATTGGTTATGTATTTGTCTTAATACAAGTTTTAAGGAAGTGGAGAGGGAGGTAACACAGTACAGTGCAATATTTTTAAGTTTAAAATCTCTTTCAAATATTATGGTAGTATAATAAACAGTTGTTTCCTGTAGATCTAAGCTTTTGTATTTTTTATTGTTGAGATCTTATTATAAGCAGTTATATTTATAATGAGTAGCTATCGCTGGTCTCGATACAATGGGGTTAGCTAGAGGATATAATTTTCTCAGTTTGCATGTTGAGAAGCATGTTTACTTTATTATTTATTAAGTAATGTTTTGTTGAGCCAGATTGTAAATGTTCAGAAGATTAAAATAAAATGTATCCATAAACTAATAATATACAATGTACTGTAATTTATTTGAAGATATACAATGTACCAGAATGTACATATGGATGAAAATATAAAATGTATTGTAATGTGTTTAAAGCTAACTAAATACAATGTATATGAAGATATACAATATATTTTATATGAAGATAAACCAGATATATATAAGGTACTGTATTAAAGATATATGGCACATTGTGTTATATATATATACAGGAATAAACAAAAGATATACAAGATAGTGTATAAACTGAAAATACACAAAGTACTGTATCGAACGCTGACGATACACAATATACTGTACTGTATATGATTTACATTGTATTGAATGTAGATAAACTTAAAATACACAATATACTTTAAGGTATATGATGATATACAATTTATTATATTGTCCATGAAGAAAAACTAAAGATATACGATGTAATGTATTAAGATGTGTCATATTTTTTTTAAAAGAAAATACATGTACAGCTATTTTTATTTGTCCTTAAAATGTTCATTGTCATGTAATTGTCACCAATTGGTCCATGTAGTTTTCAATTTAAAAAAAAATAAAAATGAAGTTTATTAGAATCAATCTTTGTAATCTGTTTTTCTTTTATGGTCCTGAAAGTAGAATTTATATTTGCCATAAATAGGTCAGTTTTGGTTGATACTTTGGGACAAGTTAACTATGATTCTAACTGATGTAGTGAGTGAATCTATTGACTATACACTAAGTTTCATCACTCTTCAAGTAACTGGCACTTCAAAACCAGAGTTCGATAGTGCTGAGACTAAGCATAGATTATCAGTTTGGTTACTTGATACTTTCGAAAAAGATAAATGTGCAATTAATTAATATTTGTCCTTTATTTAATTTTTTTTGCGGGGGGGGGGGGGGGGCGGTCATCAGTCTCACAGTTGGCTTGCTATTTTGTATTACATGGAAAGTATCTACGCTGGTAAATAAAATAGTTTGCCCTTAGAAATATAAATTGGCCATTGTATAACAGGATTGTATGAATTTAGGTAAAAAAAAATAAAAGAATTGGAGTTGGTTGATATAAGCTGCTTGCATTTGAACTAAATTTCAACAGAGTTAGTGGAAGTCAGGGGCTTTTTAACTCATTTTAGCATCCAATTCTTTTTATCGGTGTAATATTTGACATGGAGGAACTTAATCCATACTGTAAATTACTACTCAAAATTAATCCAACCAAGGTTCTGACACATCACCAGAATTAATCAGGTGAGGTGTTCATCCTGTCGGCAAAGCCTGTCTTCCATTAGCCCAGGTTAGGTGCATAATAGTAGGACGTTAAACCCTGTTTCATTCATTCATTCTGTCCGGAAAGAAATGAATTTATTTTTAAACTAATGAATGATATTATAAATGCTGAGATATTATATGAAGATGTATAAATATGTAATTTAATTATAATAAATATAGAGATGTAAGATAAGATAATTTGTATAATGTGTTTTATGTATATAATTTGTGTAAGTGTTATGTTATATCACAACCCTTATATTACCATTGATGAAATTAACATTTCTATGTATTCTGTTTCGAACAAGCCAACAGTGAGGCTGATGTCCCCCGCCAATATCCCAAAATAAATAGATGACACATAGGCCTAGTAATTATTGGCACATTTATTTTTTCAAAAGCATTGAGCAATCAAAGTTTTCACACAAAGTTTTATCACTCTCTATCAGTTTGTACATTCTACCATAATAAGAAGGAGAGTGAATTGTGCTCAAAAGTCTCGACTAATCAAATTTCTTATGGCTATGGTTACCCTGAGCAGAACATGCTCATTATCGAACTTAGTCAGGTATTAATGTAATGAAACTACACCAAGTTTAACACTCTCACTTAATTAGAACTAAAGTTATCATGTCCCAAAGCATCAACCAATCAAATTGCTCATCTTGGGTCCCTAAGCAGAAAATGCTCATCTTGAACTCCATCAAGACATTCACCTAATAAACACCTACATGTGAGTTTGAACATTCTAGCTCAATTAGAAGGGGAGTTATTGTGTTCCAAAGTCTCGGCCAATCAAATTGCTTATCGCTTTGCTCACCCTGAGCAGAAAATGCTCATTATCGAACTTAATCAAGGTATTGATGAAATGAAACTATACACCAAGTTTCATCACTCTCACTTTTTTAGAACTAAAGTTATTGTGTCCCAAAGCATCAACCAATCAAATTGCTTATCTCTGCTTACCCTAAGCAGAAAATGCTAATCTTCGAACTCCATCAAGACATTCACCTAATAAACACCCACACTAAGTTTGAACATTCTAGCTCAATTAGAAGGGGAGTTATTGTGTCCCAAAGAGTGTGACAGACAGACGGACAAACCCATTTTAATAGTCCCCTGCTTTCTTCGAATGGCGGGGGACAAAAATGAAATGTATTAGATCATGATAAATTGTTCTTATTATCTTTATATCATTCTGTTTGTTCAGAGGGTCACTCTATTAACATTCAAGAAAAGCATGTTTTTGGTTTCGATAATTGAAGCCTTAGGCTAAGTTGAGATAATCAGTCTGATTTATGGATACAATAATTAATCCTAGGGGCTCAGTTGATCGCGCCCTTTGCACGCTACTTTGCTTTTGCCTGATCATAATAAATGCCTGAGGTTTTTTCTGTGAATAATCTTGTACTTACACACACATTAAATATAACAAATGCAATATATTCATTATACAATGCTTTTATTTACAGTTAAGAACAAAGCTCACCATAATTCAGTCTTGGCAAATAAAACACAGATTCAAAAATTACAACTTGAAATTTGCTCAGACTTTTAATACAGAAGATTAAAATATATTTTTTTAAAAATAGTCATGCAGGTAAAAATGTGTCCTTGAATTTGGTAAAATAACTACAAAAACTATTTGAGTAAAATAAATTAAAAAGTTGACATAAAAGATAGTAGAACTGATATAAGAACTTGTCATTAAGAACTTATAACATGATGTTTAAATAGATCATAATTATTTTTTTTTATGAATATTAATAGCTATGAAAGAAATGGGATATACAAAGCTATTTAAGCTAATACTGGCGAGATTCTAAAATCATTGATGATTGATGATGAATAGTTGATAAATATCTTTTCTATTGCTCATAAATAATTTTTGGCCAGATAATTTGTTTAATTTAAAAAAAATCAAAGGCATGATGAAATAAGTTTTAAAACAAATTAAATATGCCGATAGAATCTTAAAAATAAACATACTAAACAAAACAAGCCAACAGCGGTGGGACAATGAATGTTTTTAGTATGTATAGAAAATGATTTTAAATTAGTGTGATAGTGTGGCTATTTCTAAAAGTTATTATATTGAATACACAAACGTAACCAATAGTAGTGTACAGTATGTCATTTATTTGTCACCCTCTAAACACCTTCTTAATGACTACTAACCCTTATACATAAAAAAAAATGATGACCTCGATCTGTTTGTGGCAGATATTTTTCTTATCAAAAATCGTTTTTATGTCATAGACTAATGTTCAGCTGCAATATACTCATAATAAGAATAATCTTGTGTGACAGAGTCCACTGTATACGACCACATTTCTATGTGGGCGTATAAAAATCACAGGGTTTTATTTGAGAAGTTGTAGCTTTTCCTGATCTACGATGGCTCTAATGCTAAACTATTATTTTACTAGAACAACAAATAAGATGGTTGAGACATTACAATGTGAAAGATTTAATATTAAATGATCATTGTATAGGTCGTATGTGCCCCTATTCCTTTAACCAATGTCACACTTTACTGATGAAATTTTAGAATCAAATTTTAGAATCCAAATTAGGAGCTAATTAGAAACACAGTATAAACCATTAATGATTGTGAAATACAATAGTTTAATATTATATTAATTTTCAGAATATAGGAGAAGGAGATTCAAATTCACATGTACAACTTTAGATGGGTCAATGGCAATACATTTACCTATGGTTCTCTATATATAAAGTCACAATACATGTATAAATAAATTGTTTTAATGGCCTGAACACTCCACTTTACCATCACTTATTTTAATCAAGTTTTAAAATTCGATTGAATACATCAAAATCATTAAGACTTGCATATTAAATTCCTAAAATACCAAAATCTATGATAATTCAGAATTTAGTTAGATGAGAATATGCCAATTCACGATAATATACTTAATTGTGGAATTTCAAACGAAAAAAGATAGGAAGAGAACATATATACCACATAATTAAGACTACGGTACAAAGCTTTATTTATCTATTATTAAAAATTTGATAATATCTTAATTAATTAACATCTATATTACAAAATCTACAGTCACTTACATAGGTGTGCTTCAACTTCTGTATTATAACATTTATATTTAACAGTAGAATATCGTAAAAGTTTTAGATCACATTTTGTACACAGCTAATTTTCACATATAAAAATATACCCCAAGAAACATGAACATTATGCAGTGTTTTCTTTTAATTGAATGTTTTTCTTCTACACATTACAAGAGTAGCCTGGTAGCTGATTACAATACAACCATTAATATTGTCACACCATCAATTATAGAAAATTCTGAGCGAATAAATAAAGGGAGTAGAAGCTTCTAAAGAATTAATTCTTTGATTTTTCTTGATCTGCATTTTGTGGCCTTTTATGGGAGTTCTAAATCGTGTATGTTTAAAACACTTAAAACTCAGTCTGTTTAGTCTTAGAAACATAAAGTCCTACTTTTCACGATTGTCAATATGCACAAGTAGTATATAAGTGTTCCAAACATACTTTTTAGAGTATCCTAAAAAACATAATCAAGAAAATATCTGATCATGAGTATCTAATCCTTTCATTTATACAATCAAATTTAATATACATGTAGTTTGTTATCAAGCTTGTATAAAAAACACTCTTGTTTCTATAGTTAATATTGTACACACACACATGTACCTCACAACCATTTATATGTTTTTTTTATTTCCTCAAACTCCAGGAAGGAATTTATATTAATTGAAACAAAAAATCACTGATGTTTTTCACAATTCTAAAACTATATCCACATCTAAAGTGAATTATGCTTATGGACTTTACAATACAGATGTGCAGAGGCTCAACACTTTTGGAACATAAATGTGACAATTACTATAAAATAATCGCGAATTATGGCAACCATTTTGTCTACTTTGATACTATAGAAGAGGTATTTGACTTGTACCGAATCTGAATCACAATTAGTTTAAAATTAAACTCTTGATTTGTAGATAATAAATAGATCATAAAAATCAAAATTGTAAATACACTAAATTCTAATTCTTCATCAAGTTCTAGATCATCAGGATTGAAAATTCATAATTCTATTCCAGAGTGTAAATACACTTAACAAATTCCAGATTGTAAATACATCATAAAATTCTAGATTGTAAATACATTATAAAATTACAGATTGTAAATACATTATCAAGTTTGGATTGTAAATACATTATCAAGTTTGGATTGTAAATACATCAACAAATTACAGATTGTAAATCCAGATTATATGTCAATCAAATTTGCTCTATATGGTCTATTATTTTTGAAGCCATGGTATACCTACATAATATGTGCAGTATATCTGTTAATTCATCTTATATATTATAAATTAGTGAACAACCCTGAATTGTTCTGAAATATTTGGCATAGAATATGAAAAATTAATGTGAACCATTCAGAATAACATCAACATATTTTTAGGATTGAAAGTGACTTATATTTACATATTTTGGTGATATTTTCACAATTAAATGAGGACAAATTTATTACAGCCATATATACATGCAAAAATATTTTCAAAATTAATAATACTAGTAAATCCAAGGTAATCGCTATTATTTGGCATTAGTCATAAATATTTTCAGTCTTCATACACATCATTGCTCTTTGAACATGTTGACTGCCAGTCACAATATTCGATTATTCAATCTCTTTTCGTCTACTAGAGCACAGTTTTAATTGTTTACCAAACTGTCGATTTCTATTGCACACAGATAGCAATGGTGATCACAAGCAAGAAGCTCTCAACTGACAGAAGAAAGGTCTTTTTATAAAACTGCCCGTAGCATGTGGATAATTTTTAAAACATTTGCTATTGATGAATTAATTCTGGCTAATAACAAATAAATGACAACAGTCAATGTACCATAATGTTGTGTATCATGACTATACTACAGATATGGTCTGAACTGTAAAATTGTCCAACATAAAACATGCTTGTCTGGAATCCAAATATATCTCCAAGATCTCAGCCAGATTACTGCTTTTTCTAGCACTCAATATTGTAGTGTACATATTCTATCTAAACTGGTAAGTTAGACAACTCAGCTTCGTGTTTGTTATATCTAGAGTACAATGATACATGGTGAATAAGGTTCTGACTGGCAGTAGGCATGTTAAACAGTTTTAAACAATTAAGTTATGATCAAAATTGACAATGATTTTACATACTGTAAGAGATGATTAATAAATTTCTACACTGTAAAAATGTTTCAATAATGTGGATATTTGATGATGTTGTTTTAAATAGTGTAATTAAAAAGTTTCAATAATTTAACTTATTCATCAGCATCGCCAAAGTTTCTTCATAACTGATTTTAAACTTGAGCACAAGTCGAGGCATAAAATATGTCTTTCATCATACAAATGCATTCAGCGCTATATTCAAAAGCTATTGATATTTAAGTTTTTAACTATATTCATAGTTCTATGGATAGGACTACATTTTGACATGCAGTATAAGTACTAGCAATATGTTTAAATAATATTTAATAATAATCTTATTCACATGATGAAGCTAAATATACTATAAATCAAGGTCCTTACTATCAGCCAATATAAAAATTATCAAATTGGAATAATAATCTCAGAAATATAGATTTTAATCTCTCAAATTATATTCGCTCACTTGTATTATATAATAATATAATTAAAATCAAATTAAAAACACAAAATCGTCATCATCAGCATCCGTGAGAAATATTGTCATTCATATTTATCACTTGGTTACTATGGAAACAATATCCCTTGCACAAGTTGAGCAAGACAATCACAGATTAATGACAGGAATCTAGATACAGCACATCCTAATATCTTTTCTCTCTCTGTTGTAATATTTTGTACCACTCAACTTCTATATGTTTGCTTTGTTTAGCTTATATAGAATGCAAGTTAAGTCTTGTTATCATTATTTTTATTATGGTAAATAAGTTTTTTTTTTAATAGAACCTTTGGTATCAATGAATCCACACAAGAGATAAAAATATGATAGCACCCTAAAATCTCTTTATCTCCCTTCACAGAAATCTTCATTAATGAAGGGAGACAAGTGCACAACCATGAAAAATGGCAACCAATATATTAAAACACATATCATCTCCTAAATTGCTGATATGTGCTTTCTTGACTAGCTTTGTCTCCTTCCAATAAAAGTTCACACTGGGACTTCTTTTATTTTTTTAACAAATAGGAACTTTTATTTGGTTCATTTTTTCGTCTTTCGGATTGTAACCCATATTTTTCCGTTGAAGAAACATGTGGATTTCACGGAACGAGGGACGCTCACTCTCTTGGCGATTCCAGCATTCCCGCATCAAATCGAATATTTCCTTTGGACAATTTGAGGGTCGAGGTAGAACTATTTGAAGTCCATCATTACGATAATAATGTCCAGCGTTTTCAATAACTTGTTCATCTGTTAATGATTCATATGGCTGCTCCTTGGCAAAAGTAAGAACTTCCCACAGAGTTACAGCAAAAGACCATACATCACTCTTCGTTGTGAATTTTCCCTGAAAAAAAATAATAAAGTGTCATTAAAAATCTATTTGGTATCCACCAAAAGGTCTATCTAGTGTTATATTTTAACAGTCATCAGCAATTATTGCCAATAAATGTAAAGAAAAAATACTTGATATCATTTCGCCTACCTTTGTTTACAAGAATGACTAAATTTGTGACCGTGTCAAAGCCATGACCTTATGTTATAAAATAAGGGTGGGTTGGAAACAATCCCATTACCTTTACAGGAGGAAATCAACTTGATACATGTCAAACATTGTAAGCAAAATTGTATGATATGTTGACTAAATATTGAGAAGGGTTTTAAATAGGCCTGTTAACCAAACCAATTCAGATATTCTAAATAAAAAATATTGTTTAAAAAGAAAGAAAGATAGGTTGCCAGGCAACCATACATACACCCACAGCAGTTAAATAGATGGTGCAAATAACACTTGACTGCTGTAATTGAATAAAGAGTAGACAGAAATGCCACTGCCTGAGCAAAATTCTCATAATTAGTATTAAACTGCTAGAATGTCGGAATCAATTAGCAATAAATATGATTAAACGCTGATTAATGACACCAAACTGTTCCAAATGGCAAAAAAATTATTGCTACATTATACTTTGGCATTTGATAATTATTCTTTAGACATTGAATTGGACATATCCTAGCATAGTGCTGTAATAAACTGAAAAAAAGTCAACATACCAAAAGTATGCTTTCCCAAGCCATCCATCTAATAGGTAAAACAGCTCGTCCTTCTATCCTATAGTAATCAGCACTATACAAACTTCGACTCATTCCAAAATCTGAGATCTTAATACAGAAATTATGTCCAACTAAACAATTTCTAGTAGCAAGATCACGATGTACCATGTTCAACGATTCCAAGTATTTCATTCCGGAAGCAATTTGTGTGGCTATATATATCAAGCAGCCATAACTACAAAGTAAAATACACATTAATTTATATTTGTAATTTATATACATAATACAAGTTATACAATTTTATATAAATGCAATAGATTTTTTGTGCTCTACTGTACACTGTTGCAAAAAATGAAACTTGCAAACATCCTGACTGATAAATCTTTTGAAGTCAATCTTAATCAATTAGATCCTGCTTATTATCAATATAACACATCATTAATGATATTTAAACATTACCTAAGGGTTTTAGCATTGGTAGCTTCTGCAACTGGTGATTCCGCTACATGTTCCAATAGGAACTGATTCAAATCACCATATTTCATATATTCCACAATCATACATAACGGTTCTTCTCTCGTACATACACCTAATACTCGTACAATATTAGGATCTTTCAATTGAGACATTATCTTGATTTCTTTATGGAAGTCAGATCTAGAAAACACCATTAAACAAACAATTACTATACCGGTGGTAAAATATGGATTTCAAAATATCAAATATTGATATCAGTTAAGCTTTTGCCGTTCTCCCAGGATTTGATTGCTAACATCCACAAACAAGTTTGATGGATACACAGAAGAGCATGGCCAACAGATCAACGGAAAGAGAAGGGCAGCAGTACAAAATTGAGAACAAAGTTTCCAGTGATGTAGCCACAACGGGCAGCGCTAGGCGCTTGTGCCAAGCACTATTTTTTGCCGCCCAGCACAAAGAAAGATAGGTTGCCAGGCATTGAAACATACGCCCATAGCAGCTTAATCATCTGAGCAGTCAACATGAGTTGTCGCATATTTTACTTTTTTCGGTAATAAAACATTTATAATACACTAAAATCTGATTAAAGTAACAACTCATTATGTAATTATCAGAAAATCATTCAAACTTGTTTGGCTTTGATAAAGTTCTCCTCCATGCTGTTCAAGTTATCAAAATTCATTGAAACTCAATATACTTGTTTGTCTCATGACCTTCAACACTGTGTATAAATTTAAAGTCAATCGGATATTGACTTTAGCCTCCAGAGCGTCCACAAAATTTTAAAGTGATCAAGAGCCATAACTCTGTCACTAATTATCAGAAATTCTGAAAATCAGTAGGCTTCTTCGTCTCATGTCTTTAAACACTGAATAAATTTAAACTCAATCGGATATTAACTTTAGCCTCTAGCGCGTCCACAAGATTTTTTGAAGTGTTCGAGGGCTATAACTCTTAACAGTAATTATCTGAAATCGCTGAAAATCAATAGACTTCTTTGTCTCATGACTTTAAACACTGTGAATAAATTTAAAATCAATCGGTTATAAACTTTAGCCTGTAGAGCGTCCACAAGATTCTTTGAAGTGATCAAGGGCCATAACTCCGACAGTAATTATCGGATATCGCTGAAAATCAATAGGCTTCTTTGTTTCATGACCTTAAACACTGTGTATAAATTTTAAGTCAATCAGTTATTAACTTTAGCCTCTAGAGCGTCCACAAGATTTTTTTTACGTGATCAAGGGCCATAACTCTGACAGTAATTATCGTAAATTACTGAAAATGGATATTGGATTATTTGATATTAACTTTAGCCTCTAGAGTTGCTTGTGGACGACAGGCGGACGGACGGACGGACTTATGGACAGACGGATGGGGGCGAAGGCAATATACGACCACATTTCAATATGGGCGTATAAAAAATCGAAGAAAGTCGCCAACTCAATGCTCAAAATTTACCACAGCAGACAGTAATCATGTCTGCGACGGAATAAATTATTTTTGTGTGCCGTAGTAGACCCTATCATCCCAAATTAGTTTAAAGAAAGAAGTATTGGTATGAAAATGAAAATGTACTGAAGCAAATACAAAAGGCAGCCAATGCTCTGAAAATACACCAAGAAGGGTAGAATTTTCATAAAAGACCATGCCCCCCTCCAAAAATTGTTTTTACTTGTTCTGCTCGGAAGGTATTTTTTCTACCACCTACCAAATCCTGGCAACATCCCCTAGTTTCAAATTTGAAAGTCGGATGGATTTCCTAAATTCCTAATATCTTAGGAAAGCAAATATATCTGAAAATCTTTGATAACAAATATCTGTAGAAATCCTACATAACAAACTCCTACATAACAAATTCACTATCTGAGACATGACAGTGTCGTGTGCTTGATTCATTACTTGACACCCTAATAACTTGGCTTTGAATGGCAACTCAAAAATTGTCCTTATAATGTAGACAATAGAATGTCAAGGGTTTACACATCTCATATGAAAGATCCTTGACTTGACAAACAATGTTATATTAATGATATTGATCTCAATCTATGTTAGTTTATTATAATCTCATATATTATTTCAACATACCAGAATAATACTTTAAAACAATTTGTATTAAATGGGTTTTCAAAGCCTGAATTATGTTTTTCAAGTAAAAAGAAGACCCTATAGCTAACCTTGCTCGATCATCGGCATTTGGTCGTAACATTTTAACTGCTACTAGCATAGATCGAGAGAGTGTTCGATTCGTCAAGTAGTCATCATTGAGTAGTTCATTGATTCTAACAGCTTCACATAAATGTACCTGAAGTGAAAATACCATATTCTCATTATAATATGAGTACATACAGAGAGAGAGAGAAATGGGATTTAATATCCACCTAACACATATTAGTTCATTTCAGGATTTAACATAATAATATGGACCAGGAACTGGGCACCTTGATGAAAGCCTGGGGCTCTGCAAGTAAATGTACGAAACTTAGCATGCTTGTGCCTTGGACAGTTGTGCATTGATTGACAGACTTATGATGTGACTTGATAACTCTAAGATGGCTGCAATGACTTCATACTTAGTTCCTGGTCTATAATACACTAGTATAGCTATTTCAATAATTCACCAGCGCGTTTGGGTATGATCAAACATAAGGACTTGAAGTAAACGATCAATAGTATCTAGTATTGGTCAGAAATATTTCACTTGTGTCTTGTGATCTTTAATAGTGGAGACATATGGTTCAACAATAGAATCTATGCCTATAGAAGCAAATTATAATAACACATAACAAACAGTAATGAAATCTCTTAGAATAATAGAAAAATAACGCATCCCCTGCACACAAATGTTAAAGATAAACATGACACCAATAAATGAATGTTAAATAAATGTTTATTTTTTTTAAAATTGTATAATATATAATTATATGTGCAGATAATGTAATGATGAACCCAAAATGTAATATACTGTATGATGTGATGTACCCTTTTTTGAATAAATATTGTTTTTAAAAAAAAAAAAAAAAAAAAAGAATCTATGCCTTGTTACTATAAATATTGTTTAAAAAAAAAAAAAAAAAAAAGAATCTATGCCTTGTTACTATAATCTAACTCAAAGATCTGCCAAGCAATGCTCCGGATTTGCAATCAATTCACATTAGAATATTGGATTATCTGTGAGTTAATCTAGTACTGTTTCATCTATGTTTTGCTGAACTATTAGCAATAAATTCCTTTTTATTACAAAATATGTCAATTTGTCTTACCTCGCCAAACTGCCCTTCACCAAGTACTTCTAAGAAACGTAGATTTTCACGTGGGAACTCCATCACAGAATAGTCAATAGTTAAGAGAAGGTCTGCATTAGGTACAGCGTAGACATTATTACCACTCACACCCTGTAAACTGGACACATTCTGAACGTTCACCACATCAGCAGCTGCGTACAGAGCATCATAATTTGGTGGCGGACCATTCATCATAACAGGTTCTACATTTGGTAAAGACTGGGGTGGGCGAGGCGGTAGATTTACTATAAGAGCTGACTTGGTAATATCAGGAACAGCGTAATCTTGAGATTCTGAAGAAAAAAAAACAAGAAATATTTTAAATATACAATGGAAGATAATCATTGCTATATTATATTAATAAAGACTATTAACTGCTCCATATATCCCACAGCAATTAAAGAATAAATCCCTGAGCCCTATTTATAGCTTATTATTACACGTTCATGCAAACTTAAAGTATAAATACTAAATAAACAAATAACAACAGTTCAAATCAAGCTTTTGGGTAGTTTTCTTATTGAAACAGACACTTATTAATATAATGAAATCCAAATTTCAATTCATTTGAAAAAGGGAGCAGATCAGTAAACAATGACTTGAATTCTACTAATAAAATCATAAGGCGTAGTCGAATTTTTTGTGAACATTTTTACAAATATTCAAGCAACGTTCAACAAAAAATAATACCATGCAGAACTTTTCTAATGTAGGAAAGTCGTAATATTCAGATTAACGTGATTATTACTGGTACACTATATAGCATTGCATACACAACAATATGACAGATAACTTCACCTATAGACCATAATATGTTGTAAGTACATGTACATTACATCCATGGATGGAATATTAAGATCTCGTCAAGCAATTATAAGTTAGTGGACAACATATTCCTAATAAATTAGAATCATCAATGCACATATCTGGTTGAATTCTAATTTTTTGAGAAAGATATTATACACAAGAGAAAATAGAATAAGTTCCACAAGAAATTCTTTAGTTAGTTGCCATTAGGTGTTTTTTCACTGCATTTTCGAATTCCAAAATTATATATTGATCCAAACAACATTAAAAAAATGTTTTGTACCACCATATGGTAACCAAAGAAAACATTTCTTGAAGTAAAGATCAGTATAGACCTGATGACATGCACTTAGAGAAAGGTCAAGGTCAAGTCTGCCCACTGAGAATTTATTATGAGTGAGGGGTAAAGGTACGAACCACCCGAATCACGGCTCGCAGGGACATCTGGCAATGATCTAGTCTGGATGGTATCTTTTGGTTCCAAGTACGCGGGGCTCTTGCCATTTTTGTCTCCGCCATTACACGTCAGCTCCTTATCTGAGTCCATGTCCTCGGTTGCTATACTGTTGTACATATTACCATTTGAAACTTTACCGTTAGTGCTGCCCCGGAGATCATTGAGATTAATGGTGACGTGTCTATCTACGACTGGTTTCAGAGCTCGTCGATTATTATTGTTTTTATTACGTTTATGTCGATAGAAGAAGATACAGATGACAATTATAAGGATGAGTATAAGAGCTGCTAAAGCACCAATAATAACACCAATATAACTATCATCATATTCCTTCTCTTCTTTCTCTTTCTGTATATCTTCTGTTTCTGTACTTCCTGAAAATATACAATTCTTGAATTATCATTCATCCTTACATTATTTTACTTTTTAAATCACCTAAATAAATACACAAAGAAAAAACACTTTGAATTCTCTCAATCTCAATCTAATATTGGCAATTGTGTGACAGGGAAATAACGCTGAAACATGTTTCTTATGTTTAATTACCGGTACATCACAATTGTACACACACAGTTATCAGGATTGTATCACTCCATGGCACTTCTGTCAATTTGGAAATTCCAGATTAACAATCAAGCACATTTTGCCATTTTAAAAATGTTTGTGCAGTTTGTGTTATTTGTTGATCACAAAACAGGATAACACATAACACCATTTGAACCTGTGATAACTGCCACTCTGATTAAATGAACTCTATGTCATAGGCCAATTATTTTAGATATGTGTTTTTACATATGCAGATATTTTGTTTGGTAACCATTTTGTTCCAAACAGAGATTCTCCTCATTCAAAAACTCAGATTCCATGATGGATGGGTTAATCAAAATATTGTTTGGTTGGGCAAGAGACTTGTTACGTCTTTTTTGTAAATCATTTTAGTGAAGCCTGTACCAAAACAGGCCCGGGACTGTACAGCGCAGTGGACGCTTACGGCTGGCCCCCGGATCCATTCACTAGATTTGATAATTGTTTAGTTTTTGCAATGTCTGTTTTCTGTCTTGTCCGCAGGTTTGTCTTGTAAGAACTTTTCTTTTTGTTTTGCGCATAGTGCAGTCCTCCTGCATTTACATATATATATATATATTACAGATTAACAGGTTTCCATGTAAATAATGTGTGAGACAAATAAATAAAATATCTAGGTTACTAACCATCTTGTTCTATTGATAACTTGTCAAAATCCTCATTTATATTATTCTCAGATTTTTCACCTGGGTTAGAAGTTGGAGGAAGTGTCGTCAATGGAGCTGATTCAGGTGTAAAGTTACCATGGGCAATTTCTAGAAAATAGAAAAAAAATTATCACAATTTATCAAAAAGACAGATGACCAATCAGTCCACAAAGGTTAAAGCATTGTGAATCTAAAATAAAAAGTAAATGGCATTGGTACATTGACATGGTTTTATAATATAATCAAGGGCAAAAAATCAGAAGTAATTGCAAGGAAAGCAACTGTTGAAATTTGATGTGATTGTTTGAATCGCTAATTGGAACAATGCATACGCATTTCAAGCAGATCGAATAAGAAACCTCTGACAACATATTGTTATTTGGAGTAGGCCTATCCCAGTCAACTGATTACCACATTGATATTCTCTAAACAGAGTTATTCCCCTTTAATCATAATATTTTGGGTCAGTAACAAAGGATGTACAAGAGGAATGAATGTGCACTCTCAGGATATTTTTTCTAAATGAAAATGCATTTCTTAGCAGCAGGAAAAAATCGAAGTAATTGTTTAGTCATAAATATACATTCACCTTTATCAGTCAAACACAGAATTCAGAACCATAAATATTTGTGCATGTGAAAGTCATTATTTTATGTTTTTTGAACAATGTGTGTGTTTGAGTAAGATATAATATTCTAAGACTGCTGTAGGTAGAATAGTTGATAAATAAATGGTAAAACCAGACTTTGTCAAATCTTAGAGCCTATATTCAGAGGTTCCTTGGCTATTTCCAAAATCATTGCTTTGTAGCTTCCAGTGATACAAATTCTCATTTATTCAGATCAATGGTCACACCAAATTCGTATTCTGGTTGAACAGTCCCAATTTACTGATTAAACCTCTGGTTCTGCTTAGAATAAAGATAGGCTGCCAGGCAACAAAAAATACGCTCACAGCAGCTAAATCATCGGGGCAGTCCACAAGAGTTGCGCATATTTTTACTATTTTCGGTAATGAAACATTTATAATCTGATTAAGAGTAACAACTCATTAAGTTATTATCAGAAAACCATTAGAATTTGTTTGGCTTTGATAATGTTGTCCTTGATGCTAATGTTTAGTATACGAAACATTTAATATCATGGATTTAGCGGTTCAAGTTATCAAAATTCATTGAAAATCAATATACTTGTTCGTCTCAAGACCTTAAACTCTGTGTATCAACCTAAAGTCAATTGTATGTTAATTGTAGCCTCTAGAGCTTCAACAAGATTTTTTGAAGTGATCAAGGGTCATAACTCTGGCAGTTATTATCTGAACTCGCTGTGTATAAATTTAAAATCAATCGGATATTAACTTTAGCCTCTAGAGCTTGTGGACGCAGGACGGACGGACGGGGGTGACGACAATATAGGACCACATTTCAATGTAGGTGTATAAAAAATCAGAACTTACGGGATGTAAACTGCACCTCACTGATCATTATCCATCTTGATTCAAAATACAAGTTCAATTTGATAAATTTTCCAACACGATGATTTAATCGTATCAGCACAGGTCGGGCATTTTCAAAGTATTCATCTCGAACAAATTCAAACACAATTGGGGTTGTGTTGTAATATTTTCCTCCAACACTAAAGAAGATTTTGGCTTTACGGAATACCCATACATCTTTACTGTAATGGTTGTTACAATGGAGACTTAATCCACTAAAGTTACGGACTGTGTCAAATTTGAAAATAATCTCTATTGGTTTTGTTTTTCCAGATTCATTTTTCCAGCCGACCCATTCATAGCCTTTCATGCCAAGACCTAAAGAATCCAGTCGGAAGTTGGTGTCACCCATTTCTCCATCTGTAAGCTGACCTAAGCCTGACGATAACTGCTCATTGATCATTCCATCGTAAGTAAAATCGTACAAGTCGACTTCATTCCCCCGTTTGCTGCCTTGTGGCATATCATACGACACCAAACCATCTACAAATACACAAAAATAATTCATATTAGTTAGTTTAAATATACAAACAAAATCATATACCGGGCCTTTAGGTCGCTTATATTGGGAACGACTGATTATAATTGTTATTATGTATTATGTATAGTTTTCTATATCACAATATTAAGAATTATTTCTAACAAAAAACAGAATTAAGGCACATTATTTTCAAACAGAAATGTCTTTCAGCTAAAATAAGGAAATTAAAAGAAAGTAATGAGTTTCTCATATCTTAGTAGAATAAATAGATTCAATGTATACTATCCAGATGTAGAGGAATATCAGAATATCAGTTCAGTACAATCCTAGTTTTCCAAGGATATCTATAACGCTAGTACTCTTTTGAAAATTTTATTAAGTTTTAAATTACATTTTGAGGCTGAAATATAACTAAAATATATTTTATAGTTCACATTTTTTGCTTTGATGAAATAAAACCTGTTTGAATCATATATTTCTTGTTTAAGTTAAGCAGTACAATTTAGTAATATCCATGATGTTAAATTTCAGTGTTTCTGCCCCATTAGTCGATTTCCGTGTTAGCAAAGCCTGTTATTTGTTCTAATTTTATTGAACTTAATGACATCTAATAAGTAATTTAAGTTGTTTGTTTGTGCATTTAACCAAGGTTGTAATATTGATGTATGTACTTAAACAAATCAATATTATACTGGAAATTAAATTGATTTATTCTATCCTAATACATATTTATCTCATTTTTTGCCATATACATATTAACCTGTTTCTAAAGTTAAAATTTGTTTCTTTAACTTAAAGAGATATGTTCTAGAGTTAACAAGCCAACAGTGAGGCTGATGATGTTCCCCGTCAAAATCACAAAATAAATAGATTACATATTAATTAATCGCACATTTATTTTTTTTCAAAAGTATCGAGCAATCAAACTATATACTAAGTTTCATATCGCTTTGCTAAGCTTTAGCTCGAAATGGGCTGGGCTTGTAAGACCTTGGCTCGCTTATCTAGAGTTTGGGTGTTTGATCTCTGCACTGGCCGAGAATAATTATAGGCCTGGCAAGGGACAAAGTCTAGTCACTCAAATGGAATGAAAAACCAATGTCCTGTGTACACATTTGCGTTCACTTAAAAGATCCCTTGGCAGTTGTAATTCGTTATAAGAGTGGGCCGTAGTACACTGTATAGCATACTGTAAAGTGTATGCTCGTCTTCATTAACCCAGTCGGAACAGAACAGTAGGACGTTAAACCCCATTTTAGTCTGGAGGCTCAACCCAACTTTTCTGTAGTAATATTTGCATAGAATACATTGCCATGTAGTAATCAGTCTGCCATAGGAGTGTTTTCATGAAATTTGGGGTCAAATGTCAAATGAGGTCATTAACACTGAAAGTAAATACCCGGTCATTCTTGTAACTCATGAAAACATGCTGAAAATGATCAAAAGTAGTCAATAAAAATGTAAACTTGGCAAATTCACCTTTGTTATTTGTGAACTCTTTCATTTCTGACAAGTGGGAACTAGACATTACCAATCCTTAAACTCTTCAAACATGAAATTATTTATCAAAAAAACCTCAAGGAGAATAGCTAACAAGAACAAAGACAGGCCATCATAGAATCTTGAGAAATTACTGGAATCATTTCTCCTAGCATTGTCTTTTACAAACTCTGGCTGTCTCGGATCAAGTAGACTGAATATGAGAAGTGAGGAGAATATCGCCTGGGAGACAACATATTGTGAAAACTTTAAATCAGATGGCACTAAAGTTAATTTACTGCCGTCTGCTAACATTGTCTTACAATATAATCAATAAAGACAGACATTTTTTTAATATTAAATCTTAAAATGTCATTCAATGTCTCCCTTAAATTCATAATTTTATTTAAAAGATATTTTTTGTTGTCATGACATTACACTGATATAATATTTTTTCCAAAATGTCAAACAACTTTAAGATAGTAGCCCCTGCATTTGAAACTAAAAGTTGAAAACAAATTTACAATGTATATTGAATGAGACATGGTAATGTACTACTTATCAGCACGGTCGGGCTAATGAAGATGAGTATCAAATGAGATACAGCACCAGTTGTTCTTTAAAGTATAAGCACACCCTGATATAGCATGGTACCAACAATTCCTGTTATTCAGTTGAACTAAAATACAGATTTCAAATCTACACTAACTAAATCTACATGAATACCCTACCACAGATTTTGCTGACAAAATCAAAATAGAGGTTGGCAGACAAATATCCTTCACATCCTTCAACATTGGCATTGACAAAATTTCTAGATAAGAGAGAGAGGATAAGGCACAATTTTGACAAGAGAATTTGTTTTGTCTACATTTTTAAGATGTACTGATTCCAAAATGTTAAAATAAATGTTCTAAATAAACAGATCAACCCCAAAAAACTCTGATGAGTGTGTTTTATCATAATCTCATCAGAACCTTTTTACATCTTTTTAAAGACAACCATATTATTATTGAGATCTAATGCTGACTTGGAATCCATGAATTCCTTTATATATTAATAGATCAAAAGAATTTGGGGTATTCATTTTTGTAGTGCCAATTCGGAAGATCCATATGCATACAGGACCATTTAAGAATTCTTCGGTGGTAACACAATTTTTGAAGAAATAATGACTCAAATTCAGACCACAATTTTTATTTTCTTAATTAAGTTTCTTTTTTCATTCGTAACTTGATGCATATTTATTTATATTGTGTTTCTGTATTATAGGAGCTTTTATGGGTTTCCAATTTGATGTCGTTTACGGTCATGTGCAGATTCTGGCCTTATTTGTAGACTGAAACTCATCCTCATGTGCTTTTGTGTGTTTTTTTTGGCAAAAATTAAGACATGATTAGAAATCGGTAATTTATTATGAATGCTACACTCAACTGACAGCAAGAGTGGCATTCAAGAACATGTTTTGTATAAAGAGAAAAAGAGGAAAAAACCCATGTTCCCTAGCATTTACCATGACCCCCCCCCATCACCTAACATCCGTGAGTAGATATGAGGGAATTGTATATGATGTAAAAAATGAGTGTCTATAGTTATATCTTAGTCCATCATCTTCTCCTATCTTATACTTATATCAATATTTAACTTGCTTTTCATCACTGCCAAACTTAACCTGCTGACTGACAGATAGAAACCTTATTATTTTCTCATGAAGCTTACTTGTAATAAATCAACAAAAGACTGGAGAAAAACAAAGGTTTGTATCAGGTATAAGGTACTTAAAGTCTATAGGGAGACTCATCAATCAAGATATTCCAGCCCTACTTGATTCCTAAAACCACCTGCATCAGACGTCAATTGGCAACGTCTGTAATAGGTTACAGAGCCTATCTACTTTTTATCTATTATAGATGTATTGGGCATTATTTCTCAACTCAATCTTATGAAAAAATTTAGTCGTCTGAAGTTAAAGGGAGATAATCTAAAAAAAATCTTCACAAAATGTTGACAATCGTTGAAAAATAATCCCTATGTAGCAATGAAAAAAGTGAGTACATCAGGGAGTTGGGTTTCAGAAATATAGGATGCTAAACCCAATTTCATTTCATCTCATTTCTTAGTTACTGCTCAAGCTGTGTTAATTTATGAAGCTCAACTGTTGTCTACCAATTCTATCAGTAGTTAAAAAAGATATAAACAGCTTCAATATTCTTTCCTTCAAATTTTATAATGTTCATATCAAATTCATATTTTCAGAGGCAATCACTATTTTCCAAACTTTTCCGGGGCGGGGGACCCTACCGAAGGGAGGCATATTCACAGTGCTGTTTGTCGTGGACGGTCAAGTGTGGGTACATCGGTGACCCCAGAAGCCTTTGCCCCACTAACAATTTTGGGCTAGCTATGGGCCTGGCCACTTTAAGTGAAGATCTAACATAGTTTTGTAGTTCCTTAAATTCAGGCCTTGCTGTTAAAAATTTCCAACTAGATATAATAGTCCGGCATCAGGTCGACAAACCTGGAAATATAGTCCACCTAATGTGGGCATGTAAAAACCTATCTTTGAACCATGGCGGCCATCTTGAATATTTTATTCTCCAAGGGTGCCAAGGTGGCATCATCCGGATACTTAATCTACACATAGTGAAGATATATAATCCACCAAAAAACATTAGGTGAACTATATTTCAATGTTAAGGCTTAAAATGGGGTTTGGCAACAGGACTTTAATGTGTTTTTAATGTTATTTACCTTCCCATGGGCACCCATACATCTCCACCCTCATACAAACAGTTCTAGGGTGCTGACTGTATGGAATAAAGCGAATTCGTTTAGCTATTATTGGTGGTGACACTTCACGTAGTTCAGCTCTGTATGTATCAAGATTGCCTTTAAATATCTGAAATATTACAAAACAATGAAAATTAAACTTTTTAATAAACAAAAGTACAAAGGTTCCAATTAAAATCAAAAATATTAGAAATTTTCCCACGAAAAAGTGATTTATTCTATGGAGCTTTAGGTGCCTGATTGGTGACAGCAGTTCTCTTCATTCATATTTATTTTACTTCATCAACAATCTTATTAAAATATCAACTAGTATTATTTGGAAATTATTCTTTGCATGCAGAAATCGTTTTAGAATTGACCTCACTTCATAACCTTGACAGAAGTTAATTTTTCACAACCGATTTAATTACTAGCAACAAAAACTGCTCATTGACCTCTGTGACCTTAAAGGCTGAGTTAATTTGGAGTAGTTGAGAAAGAATAACACTATTCTCACATAATATAAATAAGATGAATGGTCTGTGATGGACAACTGGACATTATATCAACAAACATTATAATGATTATATTTGTCCACATTCAAACGGTCTACCAGTCTAATATAGTCATCAGTAGTCAGCACCTGTCTAGTAATTAAAGCTATATTCCCTCAATGTTTATATTTTATATCAATTCTCAGTACATTAACTTCCAATCTCCTCTCTCAATGTTTAGTCTTCAATAGTACTGTTTATTCTTTATGAAACTGTTTTTTAATGTCTGAGTTATGGCGGTGAAAGATGTTGAGTCTTTTTTTTAGAAAATACATTATAAAATATTTGAATAAGACATTCAGGTCGATTACCTCTCGGAGAAAATATATATATTATTTTGAACCATAATCCCCTTGATACCTTTAACTTTAATCATCAGTTTTGAGTAATAGAAAGAGAGTATCAGGATTTGAGTACGAGAGTATCAGGGTTTGAGTTCAAAAGAATAACGATCTGAGTGAGTTAAGAAATAATAAGACTTGGGTAAGGATTGGTGTTTGTAGTTGTACTGATTTCTAAGTGGAAGAGTATCAGGATCTGAATTCAGGAGTATTAGAATATCAAGGACAAACATATTGATCACACATATTGGTTATTAAAAGGTTGTTCAGGTCTGATAAATTATGATTTAGATGTTGTAAGTTGAAAAGACATTTTTTCTTACATACAGCTCAGACTAATGTCAAACATTAATTTATCATTGTAGATTAGAATCACCCTTTTTTAATACTGGTAATCATTAAACAGGTGTTCATTGAGAGACTTTGTATTTATCTACTATTTTTTAAAAATGTTTTGACTCAATTCAACCTCCAATATTCGAGGCCAAGTACGGTACATTTGATACTACTTTTGTTATGTGATTTCTTATTTCCTGTGTATCACACCTGTCTACAGCTAACAGCCAATCAGATCAAATTTGACACATTAAACCTTTTAATTAAACCTGGAGATAATGAAGACTGAAATGGAAGGTGTAGGACTGACACTCAAAACTTTATTTGATTTTCATTGCAAATTTATTTACAGTGCCTTGTACACGGAAATAACAGGGGTTTTAAGTGATGACATGACTGATGCAAGATCTAAAGGAATTCTATGGACATCCCCCATGGGTGTGACTGGCATTCTGTTATGTTGATTGAAATTTGGCCAAAGGGAATAAACCACTTGAGAAAAGGATTTGTATGACATTTCATGAACATTGTCTGACATCTTGATTGGGTCAATTGTCCCTTTTTCCACTGTCGGTTTTTCATTTTTTAAGACAGAAATTCTATTAAGATCTTTCTTCCATTTGCTTGTCTTTCATCTTCAAAGTGATAATTTTTTGTAATGTGCCAATAAAGTCTTTGGTTCTGACCTTGTTTTATATCTGGGTGACATCACCCAGAAAAGAGAACATATTTTATTTATTGAAAGCCAAAGTATTAACATCAAAACAATTCCAAAATGGAAACATTGGAAAGCATAAACCTAAGATTTATCTGAATTTATTAATGGTTGGTTATCAATAAGACAACCTCTTTTAATATTTGAGTGACACCACCAAGAAATGATCACATTCTTATGTTATTTATTGAAAGCCAAAATAAAAACATCCCAACAATTCCAAAATGGAAACCATAAAGCCAAGATTTATCTAAATTTATTACTGAACAGCTAGCTACCTGTAAGTCAATTTTGACCGCATTTTAAAGGAGCTTAACCTTTTGGATTTAGGTCAAAAGTTTTGAATTAGATTATCTGGTATGTTATATTGATTGGTGTTGGCACAAGTTCTTTCTGATTATTTATTTCGTTCAATAGATTAAGCAACACCAGCTCGATTAATAATTTTAGTTTCATTTTTTGCTGACTGCATGACAGTAGAACACAAAATTACTAATAGCCCATTGAGATGCTGCAGTTGAACAGGTTTAAAAAACATGGGTATCGTTAAACCAGTTTAACTTTGTCTGAACTCGGTATATTAAATCTTTGTAACACTGGCTTTATCTACAGGCACAGAATTTTCAAAGAAGGAAGTTTTTATTGTTCATTTTAATCTGAATAATGCCACCAAGGGCACAATAAATGTTTATTTATTGAAAATCAAATTATTAACATGAAAAAAAAATCCAAAATGGAAGCTATGAAGAGATTTATGTAAATGTATTAATGATCAGCTAGCCCAGTTGACTAGCCATAGGTCAATTTTTGCAAGGCATAAAAAAAACTAACAAAGATGACTATTTTGATTTTATTGGTAGACATAAAGAAGAAATGAGAGTATTTCAATTACTAAACTGATGAGTGTAACAGGTCTGTTGTATTTATGGACTAGTAACATGTCAACTAATCAGACCTTTTAGATCTATATTACCTTAACATACCAGTTAGTTACTATATCTACCAACAAACAAGTGCTATAAACATAAATATACTAACATCATCTTCACACTGGATCTAGATTAAACATTTATATACAACTTTACTTTCAGGAGGAGCTGACCAAGAAAATCTGTCTAGCCATTTTGATGGATCAGAAAAAAATGGAGAGTGCACAGACTCCATTTACTGGACTTTCACCTGCACCTTTTTCATCTACACCCAAGCAATTAGATATGAAATTTGGCCTGCACATCATAATTTTACCATCGAAATAGTAAATTTTCAGCTAAAAAAACACCCACATCGTGGTTAATCAGAGGTGGACTGTTATACCCCGTTCAGACGCTTATTTTTAAACCAGCAAAAAATCGCTGGGGTTTTTAAGCCAGCATTGTGTTGCGTTCACACATACTATAAGCCAAACTGGTTTAACTATTCTGACCTCTTTGGTTGGAGGTTAGAGTTAATTGCGCATGGGTAGTGTATTCGGTTCTCACATGGTTTCGATAACATTAGCACTGACTGACCCCGATACTTTCACAGGAATGTAACTTACCGCGTACTGCGCATGCTCAAAGCAAGCTGGAGCTGGTTTTTTTAAGCCAACCCGTTCAGACGGCCAAGATGAACCAGTTTAAAATAAAAAGCCTTTTTGAAGACAGGTCGCGAGCTGGGGTTTTTAAACTTGTTTATTTGCCCCACATGTGCGTTCAGACGCTTAAGTTAAACTGGTTTAACGATCGCTGGCGTTTTTAAGCTAGTTCAACTTGAGTGTCTGAACGGGCTATTAGTATCCAATGTACTATTCTGACAACCCTATTTAAGCCAGTATAAAAAGGCCTGTGTTTTTTCTGCACTTGGTGGAAAGGGGCATGAATCTCCAGGAACGAACAAACGACCTGTGCTTGTAAGCCACAAGAGTGTAGCATTTACATCAGCTCAACTGTTATGACAAATCTCACAGGTTCTACTTAACCACGCTTGCATATCCTATTGGACACCTCAAATTTACACAAATAATCAATGGAATGCACATGCCCCAAGATAGTTGGAGCCAACAATTTTAAGCCAACACATTCAGATGGCCTAAAATAGAATTACTCCAAGACAAGTATCCTTTTTTAAAAACAAAATTATTTGACCAATCTTTATATTAGGAACTTGAGCATCTGAATGACATTATAAGTTACTATCAGTCCATACTTTTGGTTATAAAGAAGCCCAATTTTCACAGACAATATATTCTTTTTTTTTTAAAGTGTACCAGTACCTATTTATTATAAATTTGTAGATCCAGTTAGTAATCGAAAGATTTTATTTGTTATTATTATTATCAGTGTATAACAATACTAGGTTTATATTCAAGTGTTCTGTTCCATGTCCAATCTCAAATTAAAGTACTTGAATGTGATATAGTTAAGTAGCCAGTTCTTAACAAATAATTGTTCAAATTTACTCCCAAACAAATTCACAAGCTGGCCTTTTGGCCTTCTTTTTTAGCTGTTGCTAGTCTGACAGTGATAACAATTGAGAGAAAATGTGTTTCCGCGATTACAGGGCTCACTGATATTGGAGTCACTGTTCAACAACAAACGGCCACAAACATTCCTCTCGCTCTCATCTCCGAGCTCAACTCATAAAGCTCACTTTACCGCCCGCTTTTCTATTTACCACTAGTATTTTAGGTGCAAAAAAAAATTTGCGTCTGGTTTTGGTCAAGCTGTGAGTAGAATAGCAGGTTGCTTGTTAACGTGATTGCTCATCTCTTTAACTGGCATGGTTATTTCAATAAAGTTACAAGATGTTAGGAATATCGACTACCATGACTACCTTATAATGAATTATACAGATTTAGATAAAAAAAAAAACAGTGATATCATAAATGTCTGTTTGAATTAAAGAAAATACTACTGTGAGTATTTTACTGTTGGTGTTTTTAATGAATTTACAACTTCAATTAAATATTAATAATCCAAGGAATCATACACATAGCAGGGTATGCTTATTCTTTTTTAGAAGACCAGATATACATGACACCTCTCCCCAATCTTCTCTAGGAAGCCCATTCAGCTATGAATTAGAAGAGACACAAGCCTCATGTAACATCAATCTGCCTCATGTAACATCAATCTGCACCCAATGGTCACCGACTGTGCCAAATCTCCCATATTATTTTTTTATAAAAGAAAAGTTGTAAAGAAATGTGTTGTAAAGATGGGATATAAATTCATTAATTTTTCAGAGAAATCTTACACAGAGTAAATATTATGTGCGGGATTTTGTACAATGGTCTTAAATTTCGGGCCACATGTTCAACTGTTGTTTGTTCAATCTCTGACAGGCAAAGACTGTCCCATCTGGACAAATAGTTGAAGTGTTGAAGATTTTCTAGGATATTATTCTGATGGTATCCCACCTGTCCTGAACTAAACTACATTTGATACCATAGATGTAGGAATTGAATCAGATTTTTTCAATTCTCTTTATTTGTAACTGCACCCTGTCAAAAGAGATCTTGCATTTTCCAATTTGCAGGTGTTTTTGCTAAATATTTTAAATTTTTTTAATTTCCTGTCTTTTCTTGGAATATGTATCTAATTGATTGTTTCAAGGTTCCGAAACACATAAAAAAAATGACCATCATGTCAGGGACATATCGTCACATGACATTAATCTTTCTTTATTATAGAACTAAAGTTTTATATGTCTCTGTTTTCAAATGATAGATGTTAAATCTGCTTAAAGGAGCTAAATCGCTAACATTTGGGACCTAGAAATTGTCAAAAGTGGGTCGCAACGCATATAATACTGTAATATGAATGTATATAAACTGATTTACATTCAATGGTTTCGTTTTTTTCCCCAATTTCAAATTAGTTATGTTCGGCGAGACAAGCCATGCAGTCTCAATCTGTGCAAATTTCTATAGCGTCTGGTTATTCCAGTCAACATACGCCGTATGGTATGGTGCAATATGTCTAGCCTCGCTCCTTTAGTCTCTTATTAAAACTGGGGCTGAAGTGCATTATGGTACACGATGTATACCAATGTTAACAAAATTTTTTTATCTAAAATATCGGATATCAGAAGCTCATCTTTTCCCGGTAAGTTTACATCATCAATGTTGATTTAAATTGGCCAATAATTCGTGTTTTCGATGTTAAAGATTTTGGATGATTTTGTGTTATGGACTTAGGTCCTTTAAGATAGGTGAATTCTTATGTATGAAAAAACCCCAGAGAAATACTGAAACTTTTAAACACTTTTTTAAAAGTGCATTTATATTAATTTTTATCTATATGTACATGTACCCCCCCAACACTTAAATGCTTTTCATGCAAGTTTCCGGTTTAATTTATTAGTATCAACAACTAAATCCCAAATCTCCCCACCCACCACCACCTCCATCCAAAATATCAGCATAACAAATTCACATAAACAAGCAGTTGATAAGCATTCAAATGAACAGAATATATGTAAAGGATAAGTGAGTTCTAAACACCATGGATAATAACATAAATGATATTTATTTCAGTTTTTTCCAAAGTGTGGTGTGTCTTAAGAAGATTAATATGGAGATACTTAAAACAGTTTATTTGAAAGTCTACAGGTGTCTTTGAACAAACACGCCAGACAAAACCATTCCTTTGGGGGAAGTTGTAAGTGATGTTTATATCTCCTGGTGCCAAAAGGGAAATGATGTTTGCTAAAGAAATTTTCAAAGTACTTTTTCTGTAACACAAGATTCTTAGTGTTATATGGAAAAAGATCATGGAAGTTCAGCCATGCTTTACAGCTTAAAAATTACTGATTGAAAGTCTGCTTTCTCAAAAGACACTTTAGGAAGAGGCAGACGTTCGATTCTTTGATAAATTCAATGAATTTAGTAGTTGTAGGATTATAAAAATGCTAATTTTGTATAATGAAAGAATGAAATTAGATTTTAAATTAATTGAATGCTATGCCAACAAAGGAAAAGGGAATCCTTTCTTAATGATCCTTTGTTGGTATCTGTGCTATTTACATTGATTGATGATAATCCGCTAGTAATCTCCCGCCAAACATTAGAAGAATAACCTATAAGATTACTGACCACTTCCCATATAATGCTTCCGAAATTTATGAAAATCTTTGAGTGGTGTAAATACATTAACGGCCAATCTCAATCTCACAGAAATCAAATGGTCATTATTGTCACTATGCGGCCACATGTCCAGACTTCTGTCCATTCATCAAGAAAAATCATTAATTGACGCACTGACCACTGGTCAAGTTATTCCCAATCATTGCTATGGTAACTGATTGACAATCACTAGCTAGGGTTACAAACAAATAAAAGTCAACTTGTAGGTGGAAATAATAATAAATAAATCAGCAGATATTTGTTTTTATAGTTTATACACAGGAGAACAATATACCATATATAACAAACAAACAGAAAACAAAGCCCAAATACACAGCCATTGTAAGTAATAAATAATAACAGTAAAATCAGATACACATGGATCCAAGAACTGAGTGTAGGTATCATATGTGCTGTACAGTCTCTGGTCTGTAACAGGCTTCACTTCAATTTTACACCCTTTATTAACCACAGGAAATTCACAAAATAAGACAGTTAAGATCAGAATTAAAATAATTAATCATGTTTTAACATAATATGTGTAAGAAAAATCATTCCTTTACTTTCAAAACTATAAATAATTTAAATGTCAGACATTTACTTCTATAACCAAATAGATTATTTCCGAACCGAAAAGCTTTTCATTTCTAAAAACAGCTTCAAAAGCAAAGTTAGAGACGCGTTGTTAATTTGAACCTTAGGCAAACTACAGTGGACTGGACGGGGTTCTCCAGGGACTTCAAGAAGTCATACAAGCAGATAGTCTCATCAGCTGGCTTAATTTCCTGCCTCCAAAAGTTGATTAAGTTTTCAAGTATTTTGACCGGTGATTCATGCACTGTCTCTTTCTTACAGAGGACATGTAACCATTTGTCATCACAACTCGTCTTTGTTTAAGAAGTGGAGATTTTAATCTTGAACTGGGGGACTGTAAAGGACACTGATGAGGCTATTGAGTCACCACTCTGAAAAAGTCCCTTTCACCAGACCTCAAACTATTTGTTTACACAAAAAAAACAATAATGGTGCTTGCATCACATGACAGCAGGTCTAGAGAGAAGGTCATCAGACCATTGTGTACACTCTTAATAAGTCTCAAGTATATTTATTTTTAGAAGCGTTTCTTTTTCCAATCACTAAAATACAAAGTCACTATTCTTACAAAACATCTTTAAGCGATTTTAGATACATTCTCAGAAACATGGTTACAAATAATTATCCCAGTTTCACTCATTATTACAGATATATTTTTAGACTCACAATTGGGATATAAAATAGATTTTCTTTAGACCTTTGGTTAAGTTAGGTATGAATCGTAATTACATGGGGCTTTTTTACCAGATATAATACAAGAACTGTTTTTCAGATTTTGTGCCTGCTGTTACTGCTGTAGTGAGTTTGATTGTACTGCCCTGTTGCACAAGGATTAGAGAGTTGTATGTCTAACCTCATAGGTTGTCATCAATTTACCAAAAAGAAGTTAAATAATATAATAATTTATCTAAGATCTTCTATTTTAATATTTTTGCATTGCATGTTAAACCTTCTGAACTTATAAATTTAGTAATGAAAGTGACTGTCCATATAATGCAAGGAACATAGTTTTTTTAAAATTTAATTCAAAGCAGAACAAAATTGATTGGTTTGTTTAAACAATATATCACTAATTAGATCGAACAACAGGCATGGCCACATTATACTGTACAAGTTCTCAAAATATTTATTAGCTACATGAACTTCAAAAGGAAAAGTTGTATCTGGTGTTATAGAATTAGAAATAGTACACATACCCTGCCACAGGCATGATGCCTTCATTACCGGTACTTAAAATTGAAAATGGGCAATATTCTGTCAAAACACAGGTAGGAAACATCATAAAATTTCTGTTCTCTACCAATTTAGTGACTACAAATGATGACTTTTGATACTTATAGTTAGAAGTCATTGATTTTCAAAGTATAGCAATTTCCACCAGAAACAAATAAATATTGGAAAATAGTTCCCTCAAGCCCATCGAAATCTGTCGTAAATCTTCAAACCAGCTCATTATTACTCTCTAATTCATGTAGATTAGACCCAATGGCTTTGCAGAAAGTGGCCATTACCTTACTGATATCGTACATCAATCGGCAACATCGCAATTTCTAATCAAGCGCACAAATTTATTATAGACTCACAATAATGTAACTAGCTTAAAAACAATCAATGATAAGGAGAGATTTATTTGGAAAAAAGAAGGATATAAGCCTTGTAGTAGAAATTAATGCCATTTCTAAATTCTTTCTTTTAATAATGGCTCCATTACGAAGTGGTTATTGTCCACATCCTCATAAAGGACACGATCTTTAAGAATAATTACAATAAATATGTGTTTTTGTATCATGTGATTTTGTGACCATTATGGCACAGAATTTAAGATAAAAAAATACATCACTTAATGCTCAAGTCATATTTCTTACAATAATCATACAGCGAAACTCCTTTCTGCAAAAGGTAAAAGTATTTTCAACAATCATAGCCTCCCTTAGTCAGGGTTTCTATAGAAACGAGAGGATTTACTCGCTCCTTGAGAAGATTTCTATAAGCTTCTTTATGTTGAATGATATTAGTTATTACAGCAGAGATGACATGAGACATATTGATATCAATAACTACTTCTGCTCTACTATTGATTTATTATCAAACCAAATTTAATTCCTTAATATTGGCTTACTAAAGCATCTGTTTTAATACATCTAATATAATGTGTATCATTATTATTATTATTATTATTATTATTTGATAAATTTAAACTTCTCTATAAATTTTCAGTTTAAATCAAACATTGTGAGACTCTTCATTAACAGATCATCTTTTTTCTAAAACATAGGTTGCCAGGCAACGAAACATACGCCCACAGCAGCTAAATCGTCCGGGCAGTCAACAAGAGTTGTCGCATATTTTACTTTTTTCGGTAATGAAACATTTATAATACACTAAAATCTGATTAAAAGTAACTACTCATTATGTAATTATCAGAAAATCATTGGAATTTGTTTGGCTTTGATAAAGTTCTCCTCCATGCTGTTCAAGTTATCTAAATTCATTGAAACTCAATATACTTGTTCGTCTCATGACCTTCAACAATTTATATAAATTTAAAGTCAATCGGATATTAACTTTAGCCTCTAGAGCGTCCACAAAAGTGATCAAGGGCCATAACTCAGTCAGTAATTATCTAAAATTGCTGAAAATCATAAGGCTTCTTCGTCTCATGACCTTAAACACTGTGTATAAATTTAAAGTCAATCGTTTATTAACTTTAGATTCTAGAGCGTCCACAAGATTTTTATAAGCGATAAAGGGCCATAACTCTGACAGTAATTATCAGAAATTGCTGAAAATCAATAGGCTTCTTCATTTAATGACCTTAAACACTGTGTATAATTCTTTGAAGTGATCAAGGGCCATAACTCTGACAGCAATTATTAGAAATCGCTTAACTTTAGCCTCTGGAGCGTCAACAAGATTTTTTAAAGAGATCAAGGGCCATAACTCTGATTGTAATTATCAGAAATAGCTGAAAATCAATAGGCTTTTTCGTCTCATGACCTTAAACACTGTGTATAAATTTAAAGTCAATCGGTTAATAACTTTGGCCTCTAGAGCGTCCACAAGATTTTTTTAAGTGATAAAGGGCCATAACTCTTACAGTTATTATCGGAAATTGCTGAAAATCAATAGGCTTCTTCATTTTATGACCTTAAACACTGTGTATCAATTTAAAGTCAATCAGTTATTAAGTTTAGCCTCTAGAGCGTCCACAAGATTTTTTGAAGTGATCAAGGGCCATAACTCTGACAGTTATTATCGGAATTCGATGAAAATCGAGAGTCTCCTTCGCCTCATGACCTTAAACACTGTGTATAAATTTAAAGTCAATCGAATATTAACTTTGGCCTCTAGAGCGTCCTCAAGATTATTTTAAGTGATCAAGGGCCATTACTCTGACAGTTATTATCGGAAATCGCTGAAAATCAATAGGCTCCTTCGTCTCATGACCTTAAACACTGTGTATAAATTTAAAGTCAATCGAATATTAACTTTGGCCTCTAGAGCGTCCACAAGCAATTGTGGACGCCGGACCGACGGACGGACCGACGGACGGACCGACGGACGGACCGACGGACGGACGGACGGACGGGGGCGACGGCAATATACGACCATATTTCAATGTGGGCGTATAAAAAGGGGGGGGGGGGGAGGAAACACTTAAATTAATGTTCTAAGCAAAATTTCTGATTTTAAATTAAATTAGCCAATCCTAGAATTACAATGCTGATGAATGCATAAAGTAAATGCAGGGAAAAGGATTGGAGCTTCCACAAACTACAGGCAGGAAGAATGAAAAATTAACATCTTTCCTTCATGTAGACTTGGATAATTAAGTTTAAATTAATCACAATGTTCTATGCAGGGCAATTATTGTATTTTAATTGGAGATACATTTATACAAGGGAGTAGTATGGTGGCACGTACAGTGAGTAAGGCACTGGCTCACTAACCTTGAGATCCTAAGTTTCCTATCAAAAAATATGATTCATTTTAAACCTAAAACTTGCCCTTGATGGTTGGTTCACTTAAAAAACATACATAAATGTTCAAAGCAATAGCAGGTTAATGACATTTTAAAATTTACCGCAAAAGGAAGTTCTGGTCATGGGTATAGATTTATAAAAAAAAGTAAATCTTCCACTGCAATCTACTTAAAACCCAACAGATTCTATGTTATTCTTACAAAAATCACCTCAGGATTAGAATGCAATACTCCAGCAAATGTTCTTTGTCACTGAAGCATCGCCTGAATTATAGCACCAAGAAGAATCAATAATGGAGAATTCCTGTGAAACCACATTAAGTATTTGCATGCCAAGAAAATCAATACTCTTCTTCTGGAATTTAGGGTCACCTGCTTCAAATCTATTGTTATCTTCAAAATCAAGAAGAAAGTGATAAACCACAAAGGCCTTAGAGTGTATATCTAAAAGACTCAACCCAGTCCATTGTTCTTCTGTCATTTTATTGATGTCATATGTTCCATCAATTTGTATTATATAAAATTTATATATTGATCATTACAATAAAGGTTGGAGGAAGAATTTAACATTTTATAAATGGGGCCAAATGTATGTCTTTCCATTTTGCAATATTTACCTTTATTTATGCAATATATTTACAATGGTAGTCAAATATGGTTGGGGTAGGAACCATGCTATCAAATTTTTGTTTAATAAGACAGTTTGAAGAAAAAGTTAACTTTAAAATTCAAATGTCCGATTGGCAACTTTACCCTAACCTATACAGTGAGATTTAGCAGACTGTGATTTGCTAGTTTTTTCAGCTTATCTGAAATCATATGCTACTCTTGATGAAATCCATAACTCACAAGCAGTAATGATTTTTGTTCAAACTTCCATATAAGGCAAAATGTAATTTAACTACCAATATTACACTGACAGTAAAGAATGACTTAATTTAGATTCATGGCAGACAGCAGAAGTATCCTTTTCTTCCTTTGTAAGTGAAAGTAAATTCTAATGCTTTTTTTCCCTATTTCATCTATCTTAAATTCAGCCCCTTAATTTAGTTTTGATGTGTTAATCTAACACCGCTGTCAGTTATTGCCAAATACAAGACTGTACAAATGTGTTGATATTAAATTGATCCATGCAAGATGCGATACTATTGGAGAGCAAGATATTTTTTACACATTCTCGTAGAACCAGAAATAATGGAGGCCAATACGAGGTCAGGTGGAAGGAAGGCAGTTGGCATAACTCTTCTTGAAAACTAATGAAAAATCAATAGTAGGCCATTTCATGGACGTTTTGTAAGACATATATCGTGAGGACGCAAGAATTAGATATATGTCCCTGTCGAGATTATCTGCGTCGTTTAAGGTATGAAAGGTTAACAATAGCCTCTAAACAAAATTTATCTTGTCATTACTCTCAGCCACAATGCGTTTTTGATATATTTTGTAATTTCTGTTTGTAGGCAGATATGTTTCCATAACATTCGTCTGAAGCAATTCTAATTAGACCTCTTGGTCTTTAAGACTCGAGAGAATAACATTAGCTCTTCTAATGGCTTCAAATGCGCTTCTTTATTATGCAATTGATGTATTATTTATACAAACCGTTAAGCAGTCTTAAACATTACATGTATAGTAATAAGCATCTGTTTTGTAAGGGTACGCAAATAAAATCTGAACTAGTCACGAATGGAGTGCAATGGAATGGAATTGAATTTAATACATTGTCAATACAATAATTTGATCATTTTTCAGATAAACATCTGGTAATTTCTATTTCTTTGGTAGGCTAATGTGCGCAATGTGAGGTATGAGAATTTTGCATGAACAACAGCGTTTCTGCTTACTCTTTTTCAAGGGTTCTTGGGGGATTTCTATCTCAATATTGCTTTTGTCGATCATGCGACTTGAATTTGGTGAATTCATTTTAAAAAATATTTCAACTGGCTGACTCGTATTGCCACAACTAATGCAGTCAATGAAAAGCTTTCTCGTTGTTAGGTCAGTCATAGATTACGAAACAGCTAACGAAATATCAAATATGTGCTGATCAATGTATGCCGTATGTACAAATTAACTACAAATCACCATTCTTTTACAGTAGTATTATCACAAATCGCATATTACGGACGTATATATTGATATGCTGTTTTTTTCCGCATCTTATTCAAGTGTGTAATTTGAACGGAACTTAATTTCCATCAGAAGCTGCTTAACCAGACTGATATTTTAATCTTGACAAAATAGCTATAATAAGCCACTTTATGTGTCGAAAACGCCATAAGACTTAGTAAAAAAATTATTTTGCTCAAAGACTTATTTACGCATTGAAAGAAATATCAGTCTATTTTTGTGAAATTATTATTTGGATAACAAATCGCGACATGGCCATTGTTTATTTTATCGTGCATTGTGGATTTTTAAAAAATGCGGTTCATAGATTCATCTTTGCAGCCCTACTTATAATAATGTCCATGGTTGAACCATAGTATTAGTATCGTTACCATACCCAGTCTGAATCTAAACTTGCATCCCAATGTGAGGTGGTCTAATATAAAATTATAAATGCTTTTCTATCTGGAACAATATGCAGTATATTTAGGGACAGCAACTAGTAATTAAAACAGATTCAAGCATACCTCAATACCCTTTCTATTACGAAATCGGATCCAATTCCCTCCATCTTCTCTCTGATATTCCAAGAGATAAGCTGTTGCGTATTCTTGACCCTGAAAAATATTGATGTATACAAATTAAATACTTTACTCAATCAATACTTACTAAATTTCTTAAGACTTCGTATCCTCGAGTTTATTCCCATGATATAATATTCAGGAGTCTATGCTAATAAATACTTTTCAAATAAACAGTGACCATAGTTTGCACCTCTTTAAATAATGTTACTGGACTTGTAATCTTCTCCTGAATTTGGTCAATTGATGTTATTTGATTGTGTAGTTGTTCTCTTTGGAACATCATTATTAAACATTTAAAACTATATTGATTAAAAGACATTACATAATTTACAAGGGTTTTATTTCAATTAAAAATTTAGATATCAAGTTGCAAGATGCAAGATAAAACTGATCAAACATCAAATACTTGTCACACACAAGAGCTGTATTTTTACACACAAGATCTGTATTTACAGATAAAATGGGAAAGATAGAGCAGACCCTGAAACAGTAGATTATTTGATTTATCTGCGGTTTCATGTGAATACTAAACAGTATTGAATGATCAAACTTTTCTGTATAACATTTTCTAGTAATTATCGGAAATCGATGAAAATCAATAGGATTCTTCATCTCACTAATAATGTAAACAACATACATCAATTTCGAAACAGTCAGATGATAAATGTAGTCTGTAGAGTGTTCACAAGAAATTGTGGATGAAGGACTGACGGGCAGTGACGAATTAAGCTCCACCAAGGCCTGAGGCGGCAGTTGCTTGAGGGCCTATTTAAAATGACGTGGGCCTAATTAATTAATTCCAGGGCCTATGTTGATTCCCCCCATAACATTCATTGTCTATGCATTTTTAATCGTATCAGACAAGTCTAAACAATTTTTTTGTACAAAATCTTTGGATGTGAAGCTGCAGCCTCATCAGCCTCACTGATAATCCGCTACTGCGGACGGGGCGACGGCAATATATGACCACATTTCCAATGTGGGTGTATAAAAATTGTATATTGTTTTAAGATAATGTTGATTTGTTTCTCTTGGTCATTTGCTAATGTATCAATAATATAACACTAATAAATGGACAAAATGACAAGAATTTAAAAAAAATTGATTTATGCCAATCCGTGTACTTGATCTTGTGAATGATAAATAATCAATATCAATTTCATCCATAGATCATATAGTATTTTACTTTTATAGGTTTACATCCTGAAAAAGCTGTGTTATAGTAGGACATGTCAATATGTTGGACAGGAAATACAGATTTCTTTCTGTACAAGTACAAGAATGATTTCTGATTAATTATACAAACTCCTCAAATAATTGAGATATGGTATTGGGTGTTCTAGAAAGCAAAGTGGAGCAGTAGTGTAGATCTTAATTTCAGATGGTGAATCACACTATAAAATGTAGTAGCTGATCTGATGTACAATTATTGTACTCCCGCATAGACACACCTTGGGATTTTGATCAGGTGTGACTTGTGCAGTCCATGAACTTACTCTCATCACTCATTTCTCAAATTCAACATATTCCCTATCATTATTAGCTTTTAAGGGAGGGTGTCCTAGCCCTGTAATACAATTATTTATTGACTGTGCTGAGTAAATGCATCTATCTATATTTAGTACACAGATGAGTTATTTTGCTGATGATTTTGGTGATAAGTAGGTGTACCACACATGCATATATCATTGAGCTATAAATCTATATCACATGTCAAAACATGAATATAGACGCCACATACCTACATCTTCCTCAAGATATCTACGTTCTCCCAAGAATGTCTACATATGTGTGATGCATGCATTTGAAAGAAGGTAGAGAGAATTAACGCTAATAGAAATAAATGCCGAGTGACAAAGTTGCCCTGACCACAGGATGAAATGGAAGCATATGGTCACAAATAAAATCCATATGATGTATCTCATCAAATCCTTGAGCTACTCAATACATCACTCAGGTCAATTTCTTGTAACTGGGGTCAATTTCTCTATAATGTTATTATTAGAATACAGAAATTTTCTCATACACCAATTATAATGGAACATTTGTCAAGCAATTATAAAATCTATTGAGGTCTAGCTTAAATACATCATATTATTAAGAATGACAAGGCAATTAGTGGGAAACCTTTTAGATTTTGTTGAAACCATTTGATGTAATTTATTTGAAATAGATGTCTGTGTTTCCACAAGCACTGGATTTGGAAAGAATGTTAACTATAGTGGAGAAATAAAAGTAATCAGAAAGAGCTATTCTGTGAAGATGCCAATTATTGTACTGTAGCCCTGAAGCCTTCCTTCATACAATATTTCCATCAAACTGGACAAGCCAAACATAAACAGATTTCACTGACCACAAGATTGTCAGGTTCACACTAATCTATACATAAAGAGGTCTCAATCCGACAAACATATCTATCTTGTAATCACCACAAAGTCAGATATAAAACAAAATTCACCCCTTTAGAACACCTGATACCATTTCTCATTTATTTGGAAAATTCACATAGATAAATATGGATATTGTACTTTTGATAACAAAATTTTATCAACAACACTGTAAACTGAAGACTAGCTATGCAATTTTATGCAGCAAAACATATCAATAATTAATGTAAGACAATGATTTTCGTTAGGGAATCATTTAAGTTTCTGCTGAATGAAATACAATTTTAAACACATAATATTTACAAAATCAGTATTTTTGGAGACCACACTGTAGAAAGCAATAGAGAAATGGTTCATGTACACTATGCATCTGTGCTATCTTTCATAAGCAAAACATTCTTGAGGCTTTTAATCTAAAATAAAATTTGGATATACCAGTAAATAATTACCATCATGTAATCATTACCATCAAAATGTTATCACTGCCATCCAACTAATCATAGAATATAATTTACTGACAAATATTGATAGTACTGTTACAACTATACCCAGTAGTATTATATCGTGAGACCATCAGGCATCAACACAACCAAAACTATTACAACTTGTAATAAATATACTATCATTTGATTTTACTCACTAATCAGTGAGCTTGCTTTGCATACCATTTCCCTACGGTAGTCAACTGTATTAGTCAGTTCATTATAAATTGACAATACTGAGTCATGACACAGCATACATCTCTACAGACATGAGACATATTCATATTTACTAACAATAATTTACCTTTCACATACAAACTTTGATTACAAGACGAACCATTTTGATCAATTCTGATAAATTTTTCACAAGACTCCAGCATTCTAATTATAATTTATTTTCATTGGCTGTACAATATCAAGCCTATTAAACTACTAACACTATATTATTATATAAATCTTAGTCGGTAGAACCAATATAGCATCTCTGGAAACAAACTCCAGAGAAAAATTTAGCTGTTTAAATCTTTGCTAATAAATATTTAATACAAAATGAAACCAAGATTAGTGGGTTGTATTTCACTGAACATTGTGTGCTATATGAATGAATAGTATTTGTTGAGAAAGATGCTACAATTGTTTTATATAAAAGTTCATGCAGTGTTTAACAGTGCGTAAAAGCTTTTGTCAAGTTGTTTAATGTTCAGGGATATTTTATGGACGATTGCACGATAGTAACAGCTAATAAAATCCACTAACTTTGAGATTTAATTTGCTGATAACTTGGCAACTATCATTAGCTTTGATTGGTAGGAACCGATACAATATGAATGCTGTTCATAGTTTCTGGGGTTTTTCTCATTAATAGGTTTTGTAAAAATATAACAAGAACAAACTGAGAGTATAAATGACATGAATCAGATAAATTTGTATTTAAACACAAACTCTACCAATGTCTCTATTTGTCTTAGTGTGTGTACCGGTACCTTATGATACTATTTCTACTGTTTGAACCATCTATGTTTTGCTGTGGAGTTTTCTTGCATTCTCTATTAGATATTTACAACAGAAGACAGAAAAAAAGAAAATCTTAGGTTCCATTAATGTCAATGCTTTACCAAAGTTATTGAATAAAACAAGTTCGAATTCTGTAAAATGTTGTTCGTATGAACTTTATTAAAGATTCCAAGTGAATCTCTTCTAATGATGTTAGGGATGGATAACATTGTTATCTGGTATTAATTGTAATGAACCTGAAAATTGGATGGCATGATCCCATCTGTCTGGCTGTCTTAAGCAGACGCATAAATTCTCTACTTTTATGATATTAATATTTTTTTGATAATAATCAATGTTTCTTCAAGAAATTCTCATTAGAACAGCAACCAATAAAGTGTAAATTGATGATTCAGACCCTAAAAGCAAATTTTATTAAAACGAAAAGAAGACATTTGATTTTGTCTTGAAGCATCTGTAGTACATGTGCTTATCCCTTCAAGAACAATTGGACACTACTTTTAATACGAAGAGTTTACAAACTTTCATATAGCTCTTTATTCATTTATTTATTTATTATTAAAATCACATTTGAAAAAGAGAGAAGATTTATCTTTTCTCTGTTGTTCAATTTTCTGAAATTGTTGTCACCTCATTCCCCAACTGATGTCTTAAATACTGACCAAATCCTCTAGAGAAATTACTTCCACACCAATAACGTGATAATTAAATCTACTGACTGCTTGACTTCTTTTAAGGAGAGAATGAAGTTTATCGCTACCATGTCTTATATAAAGGTGTTAGTTTGTTCATCTAGGGAATAATCTATTGATAAGTAAAACACCTATACTAAATTTTACTTTAAACTCTAATGTATTTTATTTTTAGGTGTAAATTTGTCTATTTTTTAAGTAGTTTTTTTGTTGTAATTAACTTATAGCTATGGAAACTGTAAATGGTTGGAATCTCAACTTTGAAAGTTTGGAGAATTCCTTTCAGACAGACAATGATAGTATTGACATGTACAGGGTTCAGATGGGGTTTAACCCATCAACACATTGCTTGGGTCATGTTGAGACTAACATACTGTTATTTTAACTTCCTTAGGTTGTTTGGTAAAGTGTCGCCCAGTCTTAGTTAAAATTGTAACTGAGTATTAGTGGTGTAGCAGGGTTTTCTTGCCACAACCTTCCTACACCACTGCTCATATTTGCATACAATCTAAGTGGCTAGGCATGCCTTTGAATAACAAAGTCCTCAATGGATAAATTGACAACAAATTATAATGTGTTTTATAGTCAAATGTAAACTGGTCAATCAAAATTCATTTCCCTATAAGCTGTCTGGACATGAAATGATATGTCTCTATCATTTCCGGGTGACAAAAGCAAATTACAATTTGATTAAACGTTTGAAATAAAACGATACAAGCCAGTAGTTAGTAAAACTATTGAAACTAATCTAACAGTATAATTCATCATGTGAAGCGGAAATAAGATCTGACTAATTTCTTCTAATTTACCACTTATATCTCATCAACTGTTCAAATGTCAGAACTAAAATTTTGAAATAGAACTCAACCATTTGTGTTTGTAGATCAAAATCTGATTAATGCATGTTTCAGTGATATTTTTTGTAATCCTATACTGTAAAGGAAGAGAATGCAATGTGGTTTAATACTCGCCAACATAATACTACAAAGTATTTTTGAGACTAACAGATGGGATTTATTTCATCATATGACTTCCATGTCTTAATACAACCTATCAGGGAAGTTTTACCATTCTGTTCCCTCATTATTCATAGATGTGTTACAGAAACGAAATACCAAAGGATCCATAGCCTCACTGGCATTAATAATATGCTAGCATGATATTTCTCGATATATTATTTAAACATATTTGTAAATCAGTAATTTTTTTTGAAATAATAATCCCAAAACATTGCTATAAATTCAAACTTGATTCATACAAATATGAAAAGTTTAAAAATAATAATTATAATAAAAAATTGTTACTAATCACAAATTGATTCATAAAAAATAAAATTTTCTCAAAATAACAGTTCAAAAGTCATTTCTATAAATTAGAACTTGCTTCATACATCATTCAATTTGTTAGAAATAATAAAATTTTGATTTTAAGCAATTGGGCTCAACAGATACAACATTTCAATAGACTCTGAAAAACCATACTTATACAGCAGAACCATGTTCTCATTCTGTAAGTTCAATGCGTATATTTATTATATCAAATTCCCTGATGCAACAAAGTAATTTGAACAATTTATAACAACACAAACCAAATAAATCAACAGACCAAGGAGAAGGTTTTTTTTACAGCCATATAAAGGAAAACTTTCATTTGGTAAACACATAATTTGTCTACTAACAGTTCCGATTCATGAACAACAAAAAATGATTGCTTTATTAATGTATTTGTAACAAAACTGTAACAGTGTTTTTTTATATTAAAGAATGTTGTTTAGCTATTCAGATATCCCATTATTTTTTTATATTAAAGAATGTTGTTTAGCTATTCAGATATCCCATTAAGGTATTGTTCACATTAAAGTTTGTATCACGATTAAGATTTGTGTAAACAGATGAAATGGATTTAAGATGGTGTAGAAATGTTGTGTCTGTGAAGCAGCCTATCCACTAGCATGTGTTGTTTCCTGAACCTTTTTATTGTCGCTGTATTGTACCTACATTTAATTAAAGAAAATTATCAGATGTTAATCAAAACATAGTTTTCCCATTAGTGACAGGTGGTTCAAAATGGATGAAAGGCATGATGCTTTTTGTGAACTATTTGATCATTAGTGCACAGCATTATATATGACACTTGGATATGCCGTTGAAAGTCATAAAATTATAGCAAGGTACGGAAACATACATTATCATTATTTCTACAACTGTCTCAATAATAAAATAATCTCATTTAGACTGAATGACAAAAGCAAATATTGAAGGAGGAATTATCTGCCATTGACTATCTGGTCTTGTGAACAAAACAACACGATTAAATACATGTGAACCAGTGGATTGTCATGCCAGTATTGACTAACCTGACTAACATTGTTGACTTTTGGTTTGTTAAAAAATAACTTGACTGACAGGTACATGTAAATAAGGTTAGGTGAGGTGTGAACGACCAAAATAACGCACAATACATAAATACCCATATTCTTCCATTTTCAACAAACAAGCCAAAAGTGAGGCTGATGTCCCAAAATAAATAGATGATACATATTAATTAACTGCACATTTACCTTTGTCAAAAGTAAAGGGCAACCAAACTGATTATCTATACAGTCTAAGGATAAAATGCCCATGATCAAACTCAGTCAAGATTCGAAGTACCTAGTAGACCAATGAAACTGCTTAGCCCTGCTTAGCTCTTAGCTTTAGCAGAAAGTTTTTAAACTCAAGAGTTAAGACATACACCTAATAAAGATCTACATCAAGTTTAAATATTCTACTTCAATTAAAAGCAGAGTTGTTATGTTCCACAGTTTTGACCAATCAAATTGCTTAGCCTAAGCAAAAAATTCTCATCATCAACCGTAGCCAAGGTATTGATATATTAAATCTATACTCAGAGTCTCATCGCTCTCACGCAATTAGAACCAAAGTTGTCTGAACCAATAAAATTGCTCATCTCGTCTTAGCCTTGATGAAAAATGTGCATGATTGAACTCTAACAAGGCATTCATCTCATAGACACCTACACAAAGTTAGAACATTCTATCTCAATAAGAAGGAGAGTTATTGTGTCACAAAAAGCAGACAGACGGACAGATGGTGGCAGACAATTAAAATGAATCTGATCTTATAGCACAGGCTGAGTGGGGACTACAGAGCTCATGAACCCACCCTTTGACCAAATAACTGATCGCTCGTCCTCTTCTGGAAATTAATATTATAGACCTAGCCCTGTGTAAAATTTATTTTAATTCCAAGCCTTTGATTAAAGTGTTTACAGAAAAAAACCCACTTCACTTTTTGATTTAAAAATGCTTCTATCATTATTCGAAAATTAATTACAATTTCAAAATGTTGATTGCATAATAATTTCTACTTAATTTTATTGAAATTTATACAGATAACAGATAATTGCACTAACATTCATTCACATGGAACTTTTTTTATAATTCAACAAAAACATTTCGGCAACACGTGTGAAATATTCATCTTTCCCATAATTATCAAAATTAATTGAAGGAGTACGAAGGACTGAAAAGTGCACCTGAATGATTTTTTAAGGTTTTTAAAAGTTAAAATAGTGTTCTCACTATCTCACCTATCTTATCACTAGATACCCAATAAATAGAAAATATTGAAGCCTTTAAATACTACGCCCAAGATACTCAATTCCCCCCATTGTTTTGATCTGCTTTATAAATTCCATGTAGTACATATGAATTATTATTAATGTTTAATTCCAACATGCCTAGACTTCATGTGCATAGTTCTTCATCGGTTAGTTATAATACCATTGGCAACCATAAAGTAGAGATCACATATTTACTGATGCAAAACAGAGCGTAATTGGTTACCATACAAAAAAAGAAACTACATTACTTATATATAATATACATCTCCATCTGTACATAAATAAATAAAATCTGAATACAAATATTGTTAAAAACTAAAATACATGTACATATCTATATACAAGGCGCTAAAAGCCCATCAATAAACAATCATCTAATCAAGCCACCATTTTCACTTTGACGACAATGAAACACCTTTCGTGATGACGACCAAAGTTATATTTCATGTCCTGATAGAAGAGTTCAATATCTGGTCATTACAATAATGTAAAAATAATCTTATCATCCCCAACATTTACAAAATTAATTACTGTATACAATTAATCAATTCAAAAAATAACACAGATAACATCTAAAACCTTCACAGATTAATCAATAAGATCACTTATTGAAACATGATGTCCTCCATATAGTATGTCATCAAAAAGCAGGAACTAATGAGAAGTGTAAATTAAAGAATGAACCAAACCCATGAATATCCTGACAATCTTTTGACTAAACCAATGACTGTATAGTTATGTTGAAATGATCATTATCAGAGATAGTTAATATATTAAATATTATTTCATTTATCATTATCACTTCCGTTAAATATGTTCTTATAATATTAATTTATAAAAATTATATATTACCATATTGTCAGGCCCGAGACTAGTGGGGGGGGCCGGGGGGCGATCCGCCCCCCCATGGTCGTTCCTGTCGGAATATATCTGTCTGGGTCGGAAAAAAAATCGCTGGTTAGCTATCTCGCATTTTTGCCGGGAGAGAGTTTTAGTATGACATATCCTCTCAAATTCGACAGAGAGATAGTTAATGTCAGCTGGAAACTCTTAATTTTCCGACACATTCGCCAACTGCATGTCATAGAGGCCTAAATTCACTCTCTCAGCTTCTAATTTTCGCGCTTTCCCCTCCTCCTGCTTACGGCAGTCGGCGATGACCTTCGTTCATTGATTTTTTGTCGTCGGAAATTTATCTTCCTCGCCCCCCTATGTCGGCTAACATTTGTTCTTATAATAAATAACTACACTTGTTATTATGACTTATTATCAGTATTTTTAAAATTTTGTTCATCTAACTTCAATTTATATTTAATTTGCAATTTCATTTTGCAGGTAGACTTGGAAGCATACATATGTATTCGAACATACCAGTTCCTCCCAGCATTTTAAGATATTTTTTTTAGGAACTAATACCTATTATCATGGCACTGACACCATGTTTATAACATGTTTCATGTGTCAGAAAAAAATATACACCTTCAACCAAATGTTTGATTTCTAATTATGAAATAGTTTTATATTTAACAGACCATTGCCAGTGTTGATACAATGGCTACTCTGATTGACCATTAAGTGGACATGTGTTGACCATGAAATATCACCATAAGATTTATGTTCCAGGAACATCACAGTTCTCCAATTTCCATTTTCACACAAGGTGGTCTATTGGGAACCATACAATCTTCAACACTGTGACCATTGGCATAAATGGAATCAAGTGGTACCGAGTGTTCTTGTTTGCAATATCACCTTTGGTTGAAGTTGATGTTAAACATTAGGAATAAGCGCACATAAATTAAAAGGGGGATATTTAAAATTAGACGTAAACGATTGTTTGTGTAATATATGTCAAGATGAAATTCATTTGATAACAAATTGCAAAAGACATGACGAAAAAAAAAAGAACTGTTTAGATTAATTTTATTTTGTGAACCAAATTTTTATAAACTGAATGATTTACAACAATTTAAAATACTGATTATCAATGAAATTGTAGAAATTTTAAAATGTTTAGGAGCTTTTGTATACAATTCGTATATGTCTTTGTAAAGTTGTGTATCTTTGTATATTTGTGTATCCTTTGTTTGTTTCATAATTTTAATATGTTTTTCTACTATTTTTATTTGTATATGCACATAACCTTGTAAGGTTCATTATGCAATAAAGTATTCTAGAAAGGCTAATCAAATGTTAATTTCTTCTTACTATTTAATTTTAATAAATGGAATGGAATAGGGTTTAACATCTTGTCAATACAATACGTCAGACATTATGGGACTAACATATGGCTAATTTAGTTTATGGTCATTTTCTTTACTTTTAGGGAGAGAGAGAGAGAGAAATGGGGTTTGATGTCCACTCAACATTTTCTGTTAGGGAGGTGTATTGTCCTAACATTCTTTTTTAAATTCAAACTGTCAAGGCTTTTTTTTATGTGCATGCCAGTGTGCACACATGTGCTACTCCACACAATCATAGGTATTCTAACCCAGGACATTCTGGTTAGATACCAGTTGGGTTCCCCTGGCCACTCAACAACCACATGGGGAGTTTATGCTAAATGATACAGGGTTTTTTCACAACTGCAATTTCCTGAACAAACTATCTACATCCATGAGGGGTTTCTACACCTGAACTCAATGAAGTATTGTAAATTATGGGGTTTCGAATGACCAAGAAACTCACAAATTATACCATGACCACCTGAAAGTTTTGATAAATGGAGTGGTCAGTACAGGTTAGTGTTAAACCATGGGATACTGACCTTAATGAGCTTATGATGAGTGGTTAGGACAAGGGCTGGTCTGTGATAAAATTACTGACAATGGTAGTCTGTAAAGTACATAAAATCATCTACAACACTGACCAACAGTAGGGTGTCAGAACTCATTACAGGTTGTGAAGCTTATCACAACAACTTCATTAACCATCTGAACTGGACTTTGTCATACCATGTCATGACATACCCTATCTTATTGCTACCAGTAAATTACTGGAAATCCGCTCAACTAAAAACAAACAAACTTTCTGAGCACTAACATCATTGAGACTAGTATTGATTTTATCCTTGACAATTAAAACTTCTTTTGAAAGAATTCAAACAGAATTTTGTCTAAAAATATACTATATTTAAAGAAACAAGTACTAGATTTTTCATTCTCAGAACAAGAGAAAGCTATTAATCAGATAATGCAATTCAGAAATGATTTGAAAATAGCCAATTTAAATCTATCATTTTTTTTAGTGTACAACATTTTCTTTTTAAGAAATAAAACAAACACCTTGGATTTTGTATATTTTTCAGGCAACTATGTATTTTCTGGATTAAATTTGATAAAAGATTTTATTGTACGATTATTACCCACTGAACAGACTACTCCTATTTATCACAAACTAATCAAATTCACATTTTCTTGTCTCCCTCTCAAAGATTTCATGCTATGTGTGTTAGACAGTGATATGTATGTAGCGTGTTTTTTATGATTTTTAGATCGATGGAGATTAACAAATATCAAGTAAGCCAGGCTTACCAAACTTAAATTATCTTCCCCAAGTAAAATAAAATCATTTTTATCTATTTTTTGTTGCTAGTTATAGATAAGAATGGCAAGGATGGTGGAACTTACTCTTTTTTTCTTGTAGACATAATTACACTTTAATGACAGATGCTTAAAATGGCTTCTTTTGGCATTTCTCTGATAAATTTTAATATATGTTGAATGATATTATCAGGAACTAATATCTTGATTCTTCAATACACCTGCACTGTCTTTATCTCATTTGACAAACATGATTAATATGTTTGAAAATCATTTCACCATAAAGTTAAAAACAAATGTTTTTTTTTCTATTTTACTCTAATGGACTGGAAAGTGTTTAACCTTTTTATCAATGGCAGAGCACAGTAAATTTCAAAGTAATATTAAAAATTTCTATTAAAGACAAAGGTATAGTTCTAATATGACAGGGGTGCTTCCATTCATCTGCACTTGTTCAAATTCCTATCAAACAGATCTTTTTAATGTTTTAAAGATATTTGGTATTGAAACCTCACCATACATGATGGAAAAGAAATTTGATCAGGTAAATTAATCCTATACCAATGCATTATCAAGATGTGTAGACAATATTGGAATACAATCTATAGAATTTGTATAAATGTCTCTAGGGTTTTATCTATATATGTAACTATATACTGGACACAATCTGTAGATGAAAAGTTGAATATCTATTACATCATTAATTAGCACCAGTAATGGTATATGCCATCCTCATATTATCTCTGATAACTCAATATAGGGGTATATAGTAACAGTAGCACTGCTGTGGGATTCCTAATCTTATCAAGAAATGAATCAAGTTAAGCATGTAGGTAATGATGGGACCAGATATAAACTGATTTATATCTACAGATAATAATAAAGCCTGTTTTATTTATAGTGCACTTAAAACAGGTGTCATCTAGATTACCGTGCGGGGTAGAGAGATGTAAACAAATTGAACATTGATTTACAGGAAGCTAATCGGTAATACAAATTATTTATAAAAGTGTCATCTATATCAGATCTATGGTGATGAACTAATAAGTACAATCTTTCAATAACAAATTACACCCAAAATTTTAAGTTGTCTTAACCTTGCACCATTTTTCTGTACTCAACCCATGATTCACCTGCGCTGTATTTAACTTACAGGAATTTAAAGTCTTGTCAACAGAATTCTTCTAATTCCAACTGCCAAGGAATCCCTTACATGCAATGCCAATTTGTACATAGGGCCTTGTTTTTCTGTCCCATTCAATATTAATTTCGGAGGCGCCAGACATTGCTAGTGGGATTCGGACTTGAAAGTATACCAAAGGTTCTTTTTGACCCACACGAGGATTCAAGATCAGACAATTCTAGTTCAGTGTTCTAACACAGCATGCTTTTCTATTGCTGATTTGGTTATGCTGAATTTAAAACCTGGTACTTTTTTTAAATTGAATTTTCCAATAAGAAGGTCCACTATCAATATCAGAATTTGTTTACATGGAAGTCAGTTACTTAATGTAGCATACGTTTGACTTGTAAGAAGAAGGCATTCTACAAACACAATGATTCTAAATTTATTGTCCATCAGAAATTTCAATGTGTTTTTTTCAGGTAATATTTGTAGTACTTTTATACTACCTTTACTAGAACATCATGAAGCATGATTGTTCCTGACAGACAGAAAGCGTGTTACATTGTTTTTGGAATCAAATCTCTTTGTTGAATAATAAGTTATCTTATCAGGGCTGTTTATCGTACATCATCTATCCACCTCTACCAGGTTCATCTGATCACATGACTAAACATCGCAGTTGTTGCTAAATACCAACCTCCACTATAGAAATCTCCTCCAACTGGATTCAACCCAAGCAAATTCCTATGTTCACCAACTATCACAGAATTTGATAAATTAACGCCAAACTAATCGTTTATAGTATAAATAGTGTCATTGAAACAAATAAAAAGCTTTCAATACATTCAGTGTTAACATTAATATAAAATGGAAAAATTCATCCTCAGCATATTTATTTTAATTGTAAGATGTGTCAAATTGACTCGAAATAGCATCTTTTATATATACTCTAAGTCATTCAATGAATATATAAATTAATCACAGCAGTATGTACCTAAATAAAATAAACAGCAAGCTTTCTGTCTATCATATAATTCTAAACATTCAGATAAAAAGTGACCTCCATGAAAAGTAACAAGTTTATGATCCCAAATAGACCAGGTAAAGAAGACCATAAACCACTGGTAACATACCACACCATTCTCAACTATTAGAAGAAGGAGATGGACCAGCATAGAGCAAATTACCCCAACTGTGATTAATACCTTCTATAACCACAGGTAGCCAATCAAAGATAATCAAGTCCAGAGAAAACACTAAATCCAATTCTGTCCAATTCTTGTTATCCTTTCTAACTAGTAGACTTTTGAATTGCCTGTCCCTTGATAAATGAGTTATTTGATCAATGTCAAAACTCTCTGTTTGAGGAGCTGATAAAAGGTCAATATAGATATCTTAATAGGGGTTAAAGCATGTTGATATCCTACAGAAAGAATTCATCACAGATAGTCATTGAAGACAGATTGTCTATCTCCCCAGTATAAAAATATTTCAATATTGTGGATATCTTTTTTGGGGGAAGATCTATCCATGCAAGATTTAATATTTTCCAACAGATTTTAGTTGTACAATTAATTGGACAGTAGTTGGATTTTCTATTAAGCAACTACCAACTCCATTGCTTTATAAGAGAGAGGTTAAGTGCATAACAGTAGGACATGAAACCCCATTTCATTCATTCATTCATTACAAGAGAGAAATTGTGGTTTAAAATCCACTCTATTTGGTAATTTTGGAACAGCACTAAGACTGTACAGGAATAATTTATGGAAATTAACCTACAAGGCACTGTTGACATGACCTAAAATGGAAGTGCATGGCCTTAGATAAACTAGTGAACTGTACCGAAAGAATAATGGTATTTAAGAAATGCCAGGCTTGTTGTTTAATAAAGTTTTAAATTAGACCCTTGGTCTGTGATAAATGAGAACATTAACTGAACTCTACTTCCCTCATCCACCAACATACAAAGCTCTATTAATCTTTTTTTTTTTGTACATGCAAATTGTCCGGTCTGTTGGAATGCAGATCTAGACTTTGATAAATGAAGAAAGAAGCAGTGTAAAGTTTGCACATACTTCCATCAAGTACATACTAGGCACATTGGCCTTTATCTTTTTTTCCTTCGCTGCAGGCACTTCTTTTAAACAAATTAATACTTTAATCATTTTTCTTTTCTCCTAATAATACATTTCCATTATATGTGTTCAGATAAAAGGTTCCACCATTAAATACGTATCGATATTTCCATAGATCATAATGATGTATATTACATGAACATAACATGCTTGTTTTTATCCGATCAAAAGAAGATAATAAGGAGTGCTGACTTATAACATGTCCTCTCTGTACTTGTTATTTAATAATGATATAATATTTGATTATAGCGCTGACAGTGACAAATTAAACTTGATTGATTAAACACATGTCATAGGGAAGGTTTAGAACTTGCCGAGTGAGTAGGACTCCCAGAAGTCGTGCAAAAAACACTCAGGAGGAAATGGCTGTCTGGAATAGTTCCACTATATGATGGTGACTGCTGGTTTAAATAGTGACAGGTCATTTCCTTTTCTAATTTACATTTTAAGACTGATGAATGGTATGAGACAAAAGGAAATGGTTCTATAAAGATTGTTGGATCAAACAGTATCAGGACTGTCCATGGGCAGACCCCAGTCAGTGATGGATTACTTCATGGTTTCTGGTCAATGTCAATAGCAGACGACACAAATCAATTATATGAGATATTGGATAAAATCAAGCTCTTGTAACACTGGCACTGAAGGTGTACATACCCCAAATCCAATTATTTTCATCTGTCTACCTACTGTTAGCCAGTTTAACAACAATCGTCTTGATTATATCATCATAATGACTCCACACCCCCCAATCAAATGGGATATTTAATTTTCCCTCATAATTAATGTATCTTCTCTATTCTCTTGCTTTTTTATTATGATTGAGGTTTTGAAAACATTTCCTAATAGTCCCTGCATTAACTGTATAATGCAAACATCTTGAAAGACGGTTACCATTTTGTTTCATGTATTTGTCTATTATTATTATTTGTATATGCACAGAACCTTGTAAGGGTTTTTATGCCTTAAAGTTTCTATTCTATTCCATAGTGAGATCAAATTATTTTGTCCCAACTAGAATTTGTTGTCAGACTTAAGATATATAGAGAATATGAGGTTTAACTAGGTCTTTTTGGGACTAACAGCTTGTTTGTGCTGAGTATGGTCTATAATAGATGGAATAACTGTAGAAAACCCTAAGGAGATAAAATGAGTTTATAGTTGCAAGATTAAATCTGTGTCTTATACAATTATGGAAATAAAGTCCCAACAGTACCAGTGACTGTCCAAAGCTACACCGCACTTTAGATTAGTGAATATTATTAGAGATGGTATTGTAGATAATCTATAACAATAAACCTGTCCTAGTCGCCAGCTTATTATTTCTACATCACTAATTTCAATAATGCAATTGTTTGGCACCTTTCTTCTTCAGTTGGTAATCATGTCCATAAATTTGCCTATTGAATTATCTTGGTTTAATCAAGAAAGAGTTATGTATGAGGCAATGATTAGCCAACAATATCAATAATCAATAGGAAGAAACATGCATCACTAATTGATACACTGTGTGCTTGCTCACAATTCCTTGCTTTCTTCTCCTATAGTTTGATGAGCCCAGACAGAATTAATTACATTCTCCTCTCTTCGTCTATATTGGTTGATTGGCGTCACCTTTATTATAAACTTTGACCAGTGAGTGTATGATATAAAGATATTAAATCTAGATAAGTTACACCATTTTCTGGTACTAATGAGAAGAGCGTGAATGGATAGATTACTATATTATAACTATTACCATTAATATTGTACCCGACAGTCTCGCTTCCGTAACTTTAAACATTATTTCAAACATTTATCTTCATTTTTTTGTATTCTGTATATGGATTGAAAGAGAAAAACACTTATTGGTGGTGATTATCTAGGGAACTGGAATGCAATAAAGGAAGAAATATTTCTTGAGATTTTCATGAAGATATGCCGCGTGAATCAAACGTAGTGGTCTATATGATTTTTATAACTCTAGCGACAAATTTCATTATACTGTTTGTTTGGTGGGAAACTATCTATGTAAATCTAATGGCAGAAACTGACAAATTTAAGAGTTAAGGCTGCAAGGAATGGAATATTTTCCATATTCATTCTCCTTAGATGATTGATTCAAGTGCGAAAAAACACCATAGTTTTCTTCTTACTGTAGGTTCCACGATTTTATTCTTACATAATATATTGCTAGAAGTGGTTGAAACTGAAAACATTAATGATTGACCAAAACTGTAAGATGAGCTTATATAATAATTTTTCAATTCTCAAAAGTGCCTCACTAAAACATTTATTTTCAAAAGGTTTTTATTAATCACAAATAGCATCACATAATAATCCTTTTATTCCCCCGATTTTTAATTGTACCTATGTATGCTAGTTAAAACTAACAAAATAAAAGTTTGGCCTGACAGAAAGAGATCTGTATTGACAGTTTTTTATGACACTGGACACAATTTTGTGTGGAAATTGGGATTTCTAGAACCATCCTTTAAAAGATAGGCTATTGATTTAATCAAAAAAATAACTGGTATCACAGTAATCTTTTATTCCATCTGTTCTGCGATTCTCTACTTATATATTCTAGTAATGATAGAAGAGTAATGAATTGACTAAAGCTGGTTTAAGTCCATCACTAATACTGATTGATAGGTGTATTCACTACCAGATTAATACACAGCAGTTCCGTGGATAGAAAATGACTACATTCATCTCATAATTACAGACGCTATGTCAGATTCTGAAGCTCAGTGTATTCTAAACCTAGGGAAAGAATCACATAATTTGAATTTACAAGTTATCATTATAGAATTTCAAGCCAAAATACTTTAGACACCATTTTTTTGGAAGATGCAAATCCACGAAATCGTATAATGGAGATTAAATTGCTAATACGGACACCAAGACGTGTACTCTTATATTTTCAAAAGCAATATAATTAATAAAAGCTAGGATGCTACATCCTAATTCAGCAATTTGATGATACTGGGTCCCAAGTCACCAAGAGGTCATTCTGTCATTTCTAATAGCTAAAATGTCAAATTATATTTATAAATTATTGGTCAGCAGACATAATGTTAGAACCATCATGATAGACACTTAAAGGGTTGTATGTGATTATTTGAAGAGGAGCATAACAAGTCTTATTTGTCCAGTAATGTTTATCATGTGGTGAGGATCAGTAAAGATGCTTTCTGTTTCATTCCACTGATGACTTTCACAGTTTTGTCCATTGGTTTTATCAGGAAATAAACACTCAACATTTCTTTATATATAAGTAAAAAGTATGGACCTCACATGATGAATTACGATAAAAATTATAAGAACCAGTACTAAGATAAGACAGTAACTATATACTATTGATGTTCTATACCCCACATCTTATAAAAATATTTATATCTTGATAATAAAACATGAATATCACTACTAATCCAAGAACTAATATACAATCTGTATACCAATTAAAGCATAATGCAAGGAATGCCTAACAGTGACTGCTTTAGTGTTTTATTTAGCTAAACATTACATGTGCTGTGGAAAAGACGTTTATTGTCATATTTTAGTCTCAAAATGACAGAAGAATCGTGTTGACAAATGTTAAACGTCATTCATAACTTCCACACTCACTGGAGGACACAGTAATTCAGAGTCTATGAATTACAAAATGGAAATCATCCTTATTGGGTCTCCATACAAAAATAGTTGATAATCTCATCGGCTATGCATGCTCAAGAATATCATAATTAAAGAACAACAAATACATGTAATGCAGCGTACAAGAATACCAAGATCATGTTACTAATCGCAAATCTTAATTTGCTTTCAGCTGAAAATATTTCTGGATGAGTAGCCAATAAGAGAGACTGTTACATCCAGCTGTGAAACATAAACATAGGCAAATGACCATTTCCCGTTACACCCCTACACTATCAAATGGGAAGAATATTTTGTTTATCCCAGATGCTTAGTCTGCTTTAAAACCTCAACGTGAGAAAATGTGAAAGCATTAAGCGATTCAAATGAATTCAACTAAATCGTATAATATTTTGATTAATTCTTTTCTTGGCATTGGATCTGTATTTTGAATATCCTCTTGATGTCGTTTTTAAACAGAATTCAAGATACTGCACTTCCATTTCATTCCAATAAATTAATCAGTTGGAAAATTTGAAATTCATATCTTAATCATGGATCTTAATTGGAAATTGAAAGCCTCCAAGGGATTTCCAATTTTCTACCATTTTGTTTTCAAACTTAACGCATGATTAGAGCATTTTGGTCAAGATATGGGCAGATGGCTAGAATAAACAGGAATTCTACAAAGAACCATCTGTGGTTGCCTTATCAGTTCTTACAGAAAGGGATTTAAAAATTCTTGGCATGCAACAGGTTAAATCTTTCAAAAGCTGGGCAGGCATCAGTTTACCTTTTGATGAGGTTATTATCTGATTGACAAATTCCAGCTTCTGTGGAGCTGAAACCTAGCTGACCACCTCCGTGTGATTACACAGGCTTCTAGTTACACTACAGGATGCATCAATGGTGATATGCAAGATAATAAACAATCGTTATTTATCATTCACTTCAAGATAGCAACAAAAGGAATTTTAGTGATAAACCCAGTAATAACAATAATTCATGAAGATACTTCAAATTACAGGTCTATGATAAAGAATTGTTCAATTTGTCCAGTGGACCTTGTGTACTCTTTTTGTTTGACTTTCAATGACATAAAGAGAAAAATAATTTAACATCTCATAAATGTCTTCAAATTCAAAGTCTCAATGGTTCTTTAAAGTGCATGTCATGCTTTTTTTCTGAATGTCTATGCAAAACATTCCTTGTTAGGCCAACAGACATTAATCTGACTGAATGCAAGAGGGGAGATTATGTTTTCTAAATTAAATCTTAAGTAATAAATTTCAGTATATTTTAGAGTGGATTAAGCTGTCCAATTACACAGTTTCTACAGTGTTACATTTGTCTGCGTCCTGTGGTGTGTTTAAACAAATGAATTTTAACACTCTCAACTGTTCCAACTTCCTGTCCCATATAAACTAAATGACAGTTGCGACAATTACAGCATCCATTATGATTTTCACCACTTTGAGCTAATTGAAAGTGGTTGGAGAGAAGGTATTGTTAGAATGATATTAGATTAGAAATTCTCATTGCTATAATGTTAAAACAATCAAACTGTCTGGATATTATCAAACCCTAGAGACCATTTTACAAGGTCAAGGTGTCCAGTATCAGATGGTCAAACCAATCCCTAATGACCAGTAACTGACAGATGGCAATAAGCCAAGGCTTCCATTTCGGCCGTATATGCCGGTCGGGACCTACGGCTCTGGAAAATGACCTACACCCGAGCAGACCCGTAGGTCATTTTGCATGCCGGAAAAATAGCATATTTTGTGCTAAATCATAAAATTCTGGACACGACGAAACTCTGTGCGTGTCGTGGTGTAAACGGTAGGGTGTAATAAAATTAACAGTGTTCAGTAGTCCACGAATTGAAACCACTGCCAATCAATTATCCTTGTGTATATTGCTGTACTCACAATCAACGCAACGGGGGATCAACATCAAACAAATTAACGCTCAACATTTAATCAATTTACATGTACTTAGGTGTGTTTTGTTTTATAATTAGTAATACTGTGATCATTCTTTAAATTGAGTTGTTACAGCATATATTTGCCGACTTTCATCAGCCGTGCGGCCATATTTACTGTATCAACATCAAACAAATTAAAAACTTTTTCTTTTGATGTCTTCTCTTGATTAGGCCTACAAGAGTTAATCATGTCAACGTCGCGAATATCAGAAATGTTAGCATTCTCTATATCATTTCAAAATGTTGAAATTTCTCACCTCCCAAAATAACAAACGAAAGCGGGATGATGATATTTTCGTCAATGAATCCCACAGTTCCGCTTCAAAAAACAAAGTTAGTCGTAAATTCTCTGCTAAATGGTCACTCACAAATATTTCCCGTGGTTAAGAAATGATAATCCCGCACAAAAAATGTATTGTCGGGTGTATTTTTAATCCATATTTTTCTTTTACATCACAATTGATAGACGTCAATTTGCTTGAAACAATGCGCTTTCACGGTGTCGGCCATATTGACATACGTGCTAATGTTTTTTTTACATGTTATAGAGTTAAAATACTAGCTCGATATTATTTGAGCTCACAAAATACCAATACGAGTTAACATATTGATAAGTTTAAGAATTATGTTTATCATTGTACATTTTTATGACTTTAAATTATTTACATGAGCTAATCAATCGGAACTACTTTTTCCCCGTGTATGGAGAAATAGTCAACAGTCGAATTTGTAACGTACGCTAAAATGTGATAAATCCCAAGTTGCGATGTTCTTTGAGCATGGAAACCTTTGACTAACTAGTGAGGATATCTACGGAGGGACTCAAACGTGCCGAATTTCAACCAGCACGTGCATTACAGAAATGGAAATCGGGTAAAAAAAAACGCCCATTACATACGAGTGGTGCTGTAAATAAATTACGAAAATAGTGTCCTATCGATGTATAAATGTACATTGTTATATTTTATAAATGTATAAATAAATAAATGATAATAATTGATTACATAATATTATGCTCTTTTATTTATTATGGAGATGGGTGGGTGGTTATAAATGTCGATGTGAGATTGAATTTTTGTGTGACCGTCCTTGACCCAATTAAAGCTGATCGACATTCCGATAGCATGAAGTTTTTGGCTTCTTATTATGTGCTAAAAAAAGCACCACTTTCTACGTGAGAAAAATGACCGTTTGGGAAAATTTTGAAGTGGAAGCCCTGCAATAAGCAGACTAGAGGCACCTGTGGAGAAGATGGAGGTCTAAATGTAGTCAAGCCACTGACCACTGTCAACCTATACAAGTCTAATAAAGCTGTAAATCGTCCTTCAAATTTGATTGAAATGATTAGTTTTAACTACCAGGACAACGGAATGCCATCCACATTAAATTTATGTTTAATGAACCTGCAGTAAACTAAATAATAAACTTGTCTCGCATTCTGATTCTAAGCAGACACCCAAATAATATACAGATTTAGAATACTCTACCATCTTGTTTACTTGATGTGCAAATAGAACAGATTTTATCATCAATTCTGTGGATATGGTGTGGACAAATATTCTGCAATTTAAGCGCTTGAAAGACTGAAAACATACTTCTTTGATGAAATCTATAATATAATTTTTGTCTAAATTGAGGGTTCCTTTGATGCATTCCTCTTTATGCCAAAACCTGATGCAGAAATTTGTCTCTAAAAAGGTCTAACATGAAATTGAAAATGACAGACCATAAACTATCCTATTCAATTCTGCATCACAAATTCTCTCCAATTTCCATATTCATTGAGTTTGAGATACAAAAAGCCATTTGTCTATTTCCTGTGTTGTTCTAGATATCTACAACTGTTGTAATGAAAAGTTAGTGAGGTAAAATTAAACTGTACACTTTCATTACCTCTGGTATCCTTTATGTAAATTACTTTTACATGCTCTAAAGGTCATTACATCAAAGCGTCACCACATCCGAGATCACATCCATTAATATATAGCTCTATTAAAGCAAAACATGTATTTTGTATACTTTTTAAGGCCCACAAAGTTGTTTTAAAGCATTATCGTGTGGATCATTTGTCTATCACTAACAAGGTTGACAGTTCAATCAATTACTCAATGTGACGACATGGTGTAGGTTCACCTTTAAAAAAGCAATCAACCCATGCAATAACAAAAATCAAATCAAGACTGAGTCCCAAAATGATCTGGTTGTGTTACATGGAGGTTAAAGCCTTCTCAGTCTTATATTTGATTCTATACTTCCCTGTCAGAAAATATGCTATTTAATACAATATATTACACTAAGATTAACCCTGACATGATTATAGTGCTTACAGATTTTATCTTAGTCAAATATCAAAACTAAAGCAAACAAATTGATGGAACCTATGATATTTTAATCAATGGGGTTGCATTAAACCTAAAATCTATCAATATTGACAAAACGACAGAAGACAACAAGATGAATACAATATGGATTGAACCTATTTCCTCTTCTTGATGGAATCATTAACTATTAATGGAGGGTCTTGCACATTTTGAAAAGATGCTTATTGATGTCCAGTTAATACTGCAATTTCTAGCCAGCTAGCCACTGGACAATAACAATGACCACATTAGAGATTACCATTCGCCCTAAGGCTACTTTCCCCATCATCCAGCTGGTTTGTGTATTAACTATCAACACAAACTTCTATAATCGCTTAATATAGGAACAATTAAGTTGCCGATGCAATTAAATGGCAAAAAGTGCCGCCATTTTTTGTTATCTTTCACAATTTGTTGATTAAAGTTGGACATTATATTATTAGTCAGCTACCAAGTACAAAGACTCTTTAGTCATCTGCCTGTCCCACTCCTATGAATCACAAGAAATTTTACAACATTTTCACAATAATGGCTGTCAATTAGTTGTGTAAACTACAGTAAAAGCCCGAATCTGGCCTCACCAAACATCTAACAAGTCACCATCACCATGACACAATTGATAATAACCAAGTTTTACACTCATCATGCAAATGTAGCGAGATTAAACAACATTTAGATAATGAAAATGTAGCGAGTCCAGCTTTAACTTAATGACAAATCTTACTCTATAAAACCGTTAATTTTGATCAAATAGGCGAAAATTGCACAATGGGAAAGTCAAACCCATTACAAATGCGAAAAAACAATTGAGCTTTTAACATGCCAGTAAAAACATCATTTCTGTGAATCCATTTGAATTGGCATTTGGAACCATTCTTAAATAAACTCTAATTAATAGTCAGAAATAAGAGATATTCAAATCTTAGATGCTAGATTCAGATTGCCAAAAAAATTGGACAGACGCTCAAATTAAACGTGAGGCCAGAATAAGGTTTCAACCCTTAATACTCAAAAGAATGATGTACGGTTCTCACTTAACACGGGCAAGGCACTAATCTTAACCATGCAAATCCTTTGGAGGTTGTTAAGCCAAGGAGTTTTACTGATGTTTCATTAGACAATGGTGATGGATTGCAGTTTTGTGGGACACCTGGGCACACAACGGCAGTAGCATCCTTCACAAAACCCTGAGATTAGAAAGAATTATAGGAGTAAGGCATGATGGGTAATTGATAAAGACAAATAGTTAAGGTTTGATGACTCAGTGTTTTTTTCATTTGGTTTAAAAGCAAAATGAAAGTTTAAATGATTAATCTATCTTAATGAAAACAGTGTAATGAAATCCTACTTTCCAATTTTCCTTTTTACACCATTTATCATTACCATTATAGTCATTGCTAAAGTTCACACTGACATTTCTGTATTCTAACCAACTTTCTTCCGAGACAAAAAACATGCTTTTATTTTCAAGAGAAATAGAGAATTGATAACCATTATGTTGTGAATCATACAAGTTTAATTTGAACAGTGAAAACCAGTTGAATCCTCTAAATTATGTTTACACTAATTCTTTTTAAAAGACCAAACCCACCTTTGCATGTGGAAGATTTTATTTATAAAATCAACGGAAACCCTTCAGGGTAGTCATCTGCAGTTTTTTATTCTTTAAACTTTTATTTTTCAGTTCATTTAAACATATTCAGAATCAGGTCTTTAGAAAAAAAGTTCAACTTCTTGGTAACTCTACAAAGAGTTCTATTGGATCAAATGCTTACTGAACTAAACAGTTCCAACTGTAAATTGTATACCTAACACAGAAGGTAAATCATTTTTGATGGTTGATAGACAGAAATAACCAACTCTTTTCTTGATCATTTAGAAGGCTATATTGATATTTGAAAGTAAGTCAGAAAGATTAAGCCTGGGTTTTTTTTTTGTATTTCTGAACTAAGATTTTTGAGTGTTAACTGGAGGGGTGGGTGAGGTATAATGATCTGGAAGATCAATCATAATGTTTTCAAGGTTCTATTTTAATTGTTTTAAAAAATATACACTTACGCTTATTTTCTTAAGCTCTTAAGGTAAACAACAAGAAAATAAGCAAACATGCTAGTAATCAACAAATATCTTTTTGTGTATATATAAATATATAAGCAAATAAAGTGACTTTTATTTTAATACCATGTGGAAGTAATTGATTTGTAAATCATGTAACCTTTTCTCAACATGTCAATTTAGCCACAATTATTTACATCACGGAAAATACACATTGAATGTCAATCAAAACAAGAAGAAAATTAGATGAAATACGAAACCAACAAGAATCTTATTTAACTTCATTAGGTGGTTAGTTAACATATGGAACAATTTGTTTTTCCTTATTATAAAATCAATATAGGTAAAAATGTTGTTTTGTAGGCAGGCTTGATAATTACTATTACTAGTCCAATCTGAAACATGTGGAGCACTAGTGGAACTCTTTATAAAGCCCTGGGACTGCTGCATTAGAGTGGGTGGGACACTTGGTCACAGAATCACTGCTAGGCGTACAATCGAATGGGGTTTAATGTCTTGTCAACATGATACTTTGGTAATTTTGAGAATAGCGTGGTATTAATATTTTAAATATTGCGTTGATTGAAATAGCTACTTGGATCTCATCTAATTCCATGTATTCCTTATCAATTGCTATTTATAACAATAAATGGTGAGTGTTGCTTTCACTATGGAATATTTCCAAATCCATTTAAAATGCTGACTTTTGATAGTTTATTCTTACTATTCAACAAATAAAGGTAGTACCGGACTGGTTATCAAAACAAAAACTGTATGCTCTTTTTAAAATGACCTACAGTCAAGTCTAGGCGATATATTACACTTCATTCCATTCATTTTTATCAGTTTTACATGTAAAAAATCATAATGACTTTATCAATGATCAAATGCTCTCCTAATTCTTCTTCAATACGTTACTTAAAAAAAATAAATTGCTATCAAAATGCAATAAATTGTAAAAGGCCCCAATTTTCTCCTTGTGCTCACTGATAATTGCACCGAAGTCGATAAGATGGGATATAAAGAGAGAGATGGAAATCACCTTTTCTAAGTATTGTTGTTAATAAGCTCATATAACTGAAAAACCCTTTCATTTCATTTCACTCCCGGTATATTTAATTGGTCAATTATTGACCAATCAAGACTAACCTTATATTAACCTTCATATCATATTGAATGCACCAATCGATTGCCTCGATTGATTGTACTTTGCATGTGACATTTCAGTTTATAGATCGCAAACATGCATTAACAGCCAACAGATCATAGAGGTATTGAAACAGGCAGATTTGTTCAATGCAAATATGAAACTAATTTCAAACGAATTATTCACAGTTACAGGTCTGAAGATGATCACCTGAACATCTACAGCTATACATGGGAATTCAAACAATACTTTAACTTGCCAAATATCTAATTCCCAAATAACAAACCTTTCAGCCAAATGTAAAATTCAATTTTTCAGTTGAACAGCCCAAAGGATCTTGAATCTATCACAAATAAGAATTATCCCAACCATGGGTTTTTAAGCTTCGAGGAGGAAAAAAAAAGCTGAAGATAAATTCTCATATTACATCAAGTCTGTAATTAGATTTTTTTTACGAGCTTGGCGTTCGATTTGAAAAATCTATCGCTGGTTATCCAGGAGCCATTATAAAATCAATAAAAACCCTTTGCTTCGACTAATGACGACGCAAAGCATCTAAGCAGAATTGAAGTGATCTCCCGCAGCAAACATTGATCTGACTGGTCCTGTACATATTGGATCGAACAAAAAACTTTTATATTACAAAAACTGACCTGGTGACAAAGGGCAACAACTCTGTTCTGACACATTTTTTTTTTGTGCGCCAAGGTTCAATAATGCTTTGAAACATGTAACTTAGAGTGCATTAGTCTATGTAGAGGGAAATAAGTGTTTATCTTATATGAATGACTTTCTGATAGATATTTACTTCACCTTCTATCAATATGATGACTCTATTGAAATATAGAGAGAACAGGACTATTGACTTAACTGATGGTATAGACTCAATCATAGTTCATCAACATGAAACATTTAATGTAAGCAAGATTCCTAGTATACTTGTATTTAATCTAGTCTTATTAATATTTCAGTTACCGGATGAATCACAATTCCAACCATTTTTTTCAAATTCATCTTTATGGGAAATGAACAAGCCTTAGATTTAAAAATGTTTTATTCTTATTTTCATTTTTGTTTCCGAATTCTCTAATATAAAACCATTTTTTTTGTCATTAGAGGAACAAAATATGATTACTTTTCTACAACACCTAATAACATTTCTCATTCTGGGAGTTCACATACTGCCTTTGTATATAAAGCATTTAATACTTTACTAAACAAGTATTATACAAATTTGATATATCTTAAGCCATTGATACAAACACCTATTTTAGCATTATGGAACTATCAAATATATAAATGAAAAGTGTTATCAGATGTTCTGGAGGGAAGAAACATACCTGTGCGATGAGAAATAAAAATGGGGTATAATCAACAATAACTAGATCATTTTCCAATTAACACATGGTGGTACATTCATTACACAGGGCAATCAAAAAAGATATTGCCAGGCAATGAAATAATGGTTGTCACATATTTATTCCTTTGTAGGTAATTGGGAGTATTTACAAGACATTTCCATACAGATCAGATTATAAGTTTTGTCGTTTGAGGGTTCACTTCACACGTTCTACAAACTAAAACAAGGGCTTCAACTCTGGATGTAGTTTGGCTTTATAGCATTTACAAGGTTCAATAAAGTGAAACAAAAGCCATAACTCAAGATATAATAAACATAAATTTTTGAAATTTAAAAGGATTCTTCATCTTACCAATGTAAACAACATATATCAATTTTAAAACAATCAGATTATAACTTTGTTTACAAAAAATTGTGGATGATGGACAGACAGGACCGACAGGGGCGATGGCAATATACGTCCATACAGGCATATAAAAACCACTAAAGGAAGACAGCCGTACTCCATGTCACGTCAAGAGTAGAATTGAACCCATGAGCACTTGCAAATATAACAGACCTTATGCTGAAATTGTGTGCTTCTTGCAAGGGAGATTAAGGTTGAGAACAGCTTAGACAACAAAGGAAAAGGAAGATTAATTAGGGCATATAGTGGCTTATAAGCTTATAACGATAATTGCTATGGCAGACAAATTCGCAATAAATCAGATCACCCTCTAATTTACTACAACCATTCTCGCACAATTGGAAATGTTGAAGGTTGTGTGTCTATGGCTTGGCTTAGTATTATCTGATATGAATATTAATACTGTATGTCGTTGTGGAGGAACATAATGAAACAAGTCCTGACAGAACAACAATACAAAACAAAGGGTTAAGAAATTTCTCTTATAAATAATATCAGCTAAAGATTTATAGACCTGTATCTAAGTTACAATTTATGACTGATTCTATTAAGGGGGAGGGGGGGGCAATAATTTTGTAGACTAATGGAATATATACAATCATTTTCTCATCTGAAAATCAATAATGTCAGGATGTTCATGTGACAGTCTTACCTTATTGATTATATTACCTATAGAATAGTGTCAGGTCTTTGTATGTACTGGATATATTACCTTATATATTCATGCTAAACTTATATTAAAGGCCGACATTCACAGAAATCTTGAAACTTGGCATAGTGAACAATAAATTAGGGGTGGGGGGAGAGTTTTGTGTGTAAGAAGGCTAAATTTAAAGGCTGATATTTATAAAAATCTTGAATTGAGGCAGGAGAGTTTTTGTAAGAGGTGGGAGAAGGAGTTTCATATTTATTAGTTGATAATCAAAATAACTCTTGCTCATTTATTACTCCAAGCTCCATCATTACAATCTATTGAACAAGACCATTCCATAATTTGATTGTAAGGCTCAACATACATGACCTTTATTCTCAGGTTTTTATAATCAATCATTGAAGAGGATGGAATCCACCAAAGCATACAAGATTATCATAATCTTATCGATTACACACAGGTAATTTTACTACGGAATATCTGTTTGTTCAGTATTTAGGAATAATATAAGGCATAAGGCATAAATCAACTAACCTGTCCATATCCGAATCTTCCCTGGGTTTCAACTTTTGTTATCACTGTCAAATTGACTAAATCGATCTGTAAATATTCATATGTATCTTTGGTAATAGTTTCTTTAGGACACCAAGCTCCTCCTTTCTGCTCTGTCCGTATTCTGAAATAGAGAATTAAAGAAAATTAATCTAGAGATACTCGAAAAATTAGGATAAAATAATACACATCTGAAATATAATACAATATTAACAAAATAAAAAAAGAATCTTGTAAATAACTAGGGAAATGCTATATATACTATTAACTACTCTATCATTTTGGATTTTTGAATGCCCATTTGGATCGACAATACTATGAATTTTATCATAGAAAACAGGTGACTTTAATCTGGAAACAACTCCTTTGTTCTAGAAAACAATTAGCAATGTTACAGCTTCTTTCTCTAGAATACAAAGATTTGATTGAAAAAAGTTGTCAGTATCATCTTAATTTTTTTGTGTTAATATTTACTCCTGACCGTAAGATTATCACAAATTTGCTATAATATATAGTCCATTTCAATAGTAACATTTGAATTATTGGGAAGAATGAGCAAGTGGGGGTTTATGTCTATAGTAGTATTATTTGCTGTTATATGTATTTAGATATTTCTGTACAATTAACACTACTGTTTTATTATTTATCATAAGAAAAGGTCAGGCATTCAATGTATTTAAAAAGTATGTAAAAGATAAACTGATCCACCTCCCGTCTAACTCTATATTTTCTAGGTAAAGACTTCAAAGAAAGGCTAGATGATATCTTAGCAGGAGGCTGAATCATTTTTGAACAAAATATCTCCACATAAAAAGATATCAAAGTCATCGTATATTAGCTTGGCCTCTATAGTCATGCCAACTTTTCTACAGTTGTGTTAGTTTGTCAGATAAAGCTATAACTAGATTTCTCATTTTTATCATAATTATGGAGGAGGCATCCCACCATAATAGAATCATATCAAGTAAGCTGTGTTTAGCCTAGAGGTTATCATCATGTGTTAACAAATTACACTAGGTTTGAGTCAGTGGTAAGTTCAATATGAACATACATAGCAACCCTGGCAAATTTAAGGCATTGAGATCCTTAGGCCTTTAACCCACCCCACCCCTTTTTTATTACCAGTAGCATCTGGTAACATTAGAGTATAATGAGTTTTGTTTGTTGGCTTTTTTCAGGAGTGTCCTATATATACATATGAACAAGTTAAATTTCTTAGATTTACATTTATAAATATGGTACTGGATTAAATTGCTGTGGTGTGTTATTTTAATTAAGGTTTACATGAACACAATTTAATTTTTTAAAGATTATGCAGAAGATAGTTTGTTTCTTATTTCATATTTTGCTATCCCACGAGACAAAATCCATTTTATTTGTTACCTTCACCAAAGAGGGAATTGTCACTTAAAGTGGTGACCTTTGAGGCCTCTTCTGTTCTGATATATTGCATAGTCCACTTCTTAAGGAGTAAAAATGTGTAACAATTTATACACAGGACTAGGATATTTCGGCATTCGGAAAAAACTTTTAAACCAACATATATTGATTTGATGTCCTATAATGTACGGCTTAACCCTTGACTATTTCCCATCTTTTACTACTGTGAGAAAATCTCATAGATATTATGATCTAGTCACCACACTGCTTATTATTTGCTAATGAAATGAGACAGGTCACAGGGTGAAAGCTGTATCCATTCATATATCCATTTAATAGGAGTAAAGTTGATTAGCACAAGTAATAGATCATTTCAACTGGTTATTACCTGAAGGCTATCTTTTATAGATATTTTATACATGTATAAAATTATAATGTATAAAATTATAGTTATTAAAGATAATAAATATCAGGTTCTGGAACATCTGGTGCCACTATCAATTACTGGAATTTACTCATCCAGTATTGTGCCTAACATTTATTTATTATTAAAGAATTATTATACACTAGGATGTAAGAAGTGTTAAGTTATATATTGTATTCTCAAAAATATTTATTGTTATATTTATACAAAATATTTCATACTAGGTTATAAGATGTACATGTATATGTATTTATCAAAGATATTTTACACCAGAAGAAAGTTCTATTTATTAAAGGTTTCATGAAGTTTTAAGATGTACAAAGTTCTATTTATTTAAGAAATTTTTCTTGGGATATAGACATTATCATTTACTTGTATAAGGATATTGTTTGTAACATTCACAATGTTATTGTTTATATAACATTTATAAAGCGATATAATTTTATTGGAGAGATATACCAACTATAAAGTAAGTGAGTAATTTTGTATATCTTAGATACTTTATAGATCAAGCCGGTTTTAGCTTCCATTATGTTAGGTCACACCAAATAATGTGATTATTATGGTTATTTACCGAGAGAAGAGTTGAGTATATAAAACTTTTATTGTGCAGGTCTTTGATTAAAGTAGACAATAGTACAAGTCTTGAATAACAAAGTACATGATTAACGTAAATGACCCTGAACAAGGTTTATTGCTCATAAAGATTGTGACAACAACAGGCTGTGAATACCAATACCCTCTGTTGTCAAAGTTGTAGACTTTACGAGCGTTGTAATGGCCACAAATACACTCAGGTAAACATTGATCAATTCAACAAATATCTACCGGTCATTTAAACTACAGGTCAACAATTAACGACAATGCCTCATTAAAGCTACAATTACAGGCCTTGAAGATGGACATTGGTCACTCTAGGCCGTACATCACTTTAAAGTGAACCCTGGAGATTAGTATTCAAAGTTAGTATAAAAGTTATTGTGTTTTTATGCCTTTAGCAGTGATTGTTCATGTTAGATTTTTCTCAAATTAACAGTTAGTATCATAGAAGATAAATACAACTAAATATATAGTGCAAAGTGTGTTAAAATGTGTGCATAAATGTCGTGTGTGTATTTCACTTATCATTTTCAAAAAAATGTTTGGCTATATAAGGCTGCTTTGTCTGTAATGTTGAATTAAATTACTCACATACATTTAAGTACAGTTTTTACTGTTGCCACATGTTTTACCTTCAGTGCATCCTAACATTATCTTTCTAATTGATTACTGATTTCACTATTATATTTTCTTGATAGTAAAATTCAAATGAATAAATTTGGAGTGCATTAATAAATGTATTGTCCATCAAAAGGTTTCAAAGCGCCCATATGGTCTTGCAAGCTTGTAAACAACAGGTTCCGATTTGGAAAATTTAGTTTCATTTCAGTTAGTTTTACGTTGTAAATAAAGGCAATAATTCTAGTTATCAAACAAAATCTATTTCCTGTAGCTTTGATCTAGCATCATGATGAAATTGACCATGATGTTAAATTTTCCTCATTGATTAATTTATAAGCGTGGTTTGACAGATGTTCTGGTGTTGTTTATAAGTCATAACAATAGACTTTATTTCAATAGAAGATATACACAAATACTATCAAAATAATGAATAAATATATGACTTGATATCAAATACTTAATCACAATTATAGTAACATAGGTTTCCTAAATCTAGGTAATCTAAAATAAAATGAGTTCCACTCAAATTTAATACCAAATCCAATTTTGTGCTTTTTTATTTAGTCAAACATTTCTTATGAGCCAATTCTGTTATCTTTTGACAAGAGGAAAATGGTTAAAATAATATTTTGTGTGGACCCTAAAATTATCACAGAAAGGGAAAGAAACTGTGAGTGTGGAAATAAAAAAAAAGCTTTTAACTATAAAATTGGCCTGTAAAAATCCTGCTGTGAGGTAAAGTACAGGTGTAGGCTTACACTATAGTCAAATAGCCACATCAATCATTGGTCTTCTCTAATTTGTTTCTTCTTTTATACATTTTTGATCAGCCATCCTATTTCAAGGGAACTTAGAAGGCTTCAATCACTTTGTCCCCAAAGAAGAATTTGTAAAATATATCCATATACTTTTCATGATACTCATTAAATATTTGTATGGCTTACTGGACAAAAACATCTTTAATAATAAGATGAATGTACACTTGCAATTTGGTCACTCCCAGTCAAACAAAAGTTATTTTCTGAGATGACAGGAAGAATAATAATGTGGTCCTACTATTGTCCCTATAACAACTTCACTGACATTGTCTGTATTATGTATATCATAAACTTACAAGCAATCTCCAATTACCAGCATCTGAAGATTATAATCTTTATAAGATCCCTACCTCCAAAGATCTCCCCAAGATTCGACAGTCTATTGCAGGATGTATTTTATTTGACAAAATAATAGGTATCATAACCACCCCTTCTTTCATTTCACAAACAGTTTTTGAGATTTATTTTTATTTCATTCAATCTGTTATCTTAACAATAATCACTAATGTCAAAGTATAATGTGAGTCCAATTTCAAAATCTCTATAACATTGAACATCCTGATATTTCCTTTCACTTATTCACAATAAATGTAGCCTTAACTAAATATTTATATTAGATAGAATAAAGAAGGATTTGTGGAGTCATGTAAACATGTAATCCCAGTCAATAATAGAGAAACTCATATGTCTACATCTACTTTTGTATATTTCTAGGCTAGCTTGTTACAGACATGTTCCAACTACATATTTTACATTTTGTTGGACGTTTTTTATTAAAGAAATCTACATGCATCTATAGTTTTCCCTTGTTTCACATACATATATTTGATTTCTGACATGTATAAAATTACCAGTATAAAATGACTCAATTTGTGTCCGTGTATAGGACTACAGTTTTTTTTATTGGCCTTTTTTTATTATTAAATCTTTTTTTTATAAACAATTTCTTATTTTTAAATGAATGGGTTTGGAGAACAGGCATGGTCTATCTAACCCCTCTGCATATGAAGGGCAATCAAATTCATTCTGTCCTTAAAAATAAAATCTAACATCAGTGAAACAGTATACCAATGGAATCTATGAGGTTCATGGTATAGCCAGTGCACTATTTTAAAAACAACTGTATAATATCATTGACGCAATAGCTGAATTGATGGGTGACCTAATGCAGACCCTTGTGGTACAATTGCAAATATATGCATTTTAAGTTTGAATACTAACTATTACAATACTTTGTATTTTATTCTTCTGAAATATAATTGGTTATATTGCATACAATGAACAACATATTTGAATTCAGGCCCTTGTCATTAGCAATTTCCTTAAGAATAATACAGTAATTCCCAATGTTTTAACTAGCATTTCAAAGTGATATATGAATGAAAAACTTTGTGAATAAAAAAGATGCACGTCAAATATTGTGTTTATGTTTCAATAAAGCTTTCATTAAAGTTGACATATTGATAAAACACATTATTAATCAAGCACTGATAACATTTTTATAGCAGATATCTTTTTTTAGACCTGGGTGTCTGTGGCATATATAAGCTGTATTTATTGCAGGGCTTTATATATTTACATACAAAACAATAACCCAGCCAACGTGTAGGTTAATGTTTTTATACAGGCTATACACGTTTATCGTTCCTGTATCCATCTGCATTTTATAGTGGCCCAAGATAGTAAATCTGGACTAAAGAAATAAATAAACACATAAAAGCATTAAAATTTCTTTTAGCACAACAGTTCATAAAACCCTCAATACAAAAGTTAGCCAGAGTGTCTTTAACAACCTAACCCTAACACGAAGAAGATAACATTATGCATATCTCTAAACCATTTAATGTGTCTGCTAGTGAGCTTAGCTCTTCAGAAAATGTTGAGAGAACAATCCAATAAAATGACCATATCATGCACATATTTATGATAACAGTCATTTTTAATGTGGGATTGTATGCACTTAAAAGTAATCAAATGTAAGAAAAAAGCTTTACCTCAACATTTCAACATTTGAAAGATGAGGTTTTGTATTTTATCAAACAGAGTTCTGTATGAAAGACTATATATAAAAAGTAAATAGATTAAGCAGATAGGGAATGTGCGTTAAAGGTTGGTATTTTTTAGTGCAAGTTGTAACCCTGTGTCATGCCCTCAGTATGTTAAAACTATTTCAAATACTTTGTGTCATTTATCATTCTAATCCAGAAGATGTAGAAAACAGGTCTTGATAAGTCAACTCATAAAACCTCATCACAGTTTTATGATATGAAAGTTACATTTAAACAGGCCAAGCTGCAAGCTCTCCCAATTAAAATACATTATTTATAATATAACACAATGTACTATACATTCTGAAGTTTGACAAAAGTCAACATATTGACATTTCCATCATATGTTCAAATTTCTGTATAATTAGACAATTGAAGGAAAGCAGACAATGGTTGGTTTATAAGGGGTGACAAACTGTGATGTCAAATGATCAGTTACATTGTATTCCCATGAACACAGTCAGTAATCAAAAATTTCACATGTTCATGTTATAAGGCAAAATAAGAGATGGCTGACCACCTAGATATAGAGTTTCTATGTTAGTGTGCCACACACACACACACACACACACATTTAATATTTAATCCAGTAATCAAGTTAACAGTAACACACCATTGTCTATCTGCCATGTACATCAACACAGTGGATTAACATGTCATTTAAGTCAGAAACAAAATTGTCTCCTAGGTTAGAACCCATTCCCCAGCTATTGTTCTCATGATTTGACTGTTTTCTCACCATAAAGCTTACATGTAACAATATATTTACTGTCATTTATCCCCATACCAACTCTTTTTTCTTTCTATATTATCAATACCCAATCCTAATTGATGGTGGAAGTAGAGTCGATACATATTTAAAGATACAGTCCTAATGGTCTGTGAAAACACTTCGGTGGAAGCGGGTGTTAAATAAAGCTATTTCACACACATGGTGTGCATAATGATTTAAAGACTTTAGGGGAGTTTGTCCACCTCTTAGACCATCTTAATAACAGGTATTCAAGAGTTTTGGGGTAACTTTTTCATATAATTTCATTTCAATATCTGTTGATATAAAAGGACACTTGAATTATTTTTTGCTACCATCATTGAAATTTAAATCTACAAGCCTTTAAAACCATGAAGAGACTTCATCTTTAATCTCATGAATGCAAAAAGATTGAGTAATGATACATGTTGTTTTCTAATCTTTCTATTTCTTAAATTATAAGCCAATTAAACCCTTTTTGCAATTCGCACTATATATTCCGATAAAACGATCAGTAGAATACTACTTCCCTATATTGTTTTAATTGTACATAAATTATTCTTGAAGGTTTAACCTTTACAAGTGTGACATGAGAATTTCCTGTCATATTTTATAAACCCGATCACCAGAAACGGAAATCACAGATTTTAAACTTGCAAGTCTGTCACTTAAAACAAACACAAGATGATGAAGAGGTCCTTGAAAAGGAGTGACAAGAAATATTTATGTCCATGTTGCATAAACAAAGAAAACACATGACTATTTTGTGAAGAAATTAGGAAGAATGGATTAAACTAACACAATGAAGGACTTGACACTTTTGAGAAGAGTTTGACAACAGATTAAATTATTTATACATAATTTCTCAAATAGTTTGAAAACATACATATGTGAATTCTATATATATAAAAAAACAGATTTTTATATTACACAATATATTTTTAAAAGAGGATTTAATTAAATTGTTTTACATAATTTCTTAAATAGTTTGAAAATATATATGTCTATTCTACATCTCAAGATTAACCGATTTTTATATTACAAGATATATTTATTATCAAGGATTTAATAAATTTTTACTTAATGTTGAAAACATTCCAATACTCAACAACTAATGATCTATCACCTCCAATAGAAGGTTCACCTAAAAATAAATGGCAATCTGTTACAGATGTCATTAGTGAAGCTTTTTTATACCAATACATTTTTATGGGTCTTCTTCCCTCATTAAAAGAAAATGTATTTTTTTTGTTTTAAATAATGATTCAATATAGCCGTTCCTTAATGATTGTTGGTTTGGTTAATTTGTGTAGGTAGTATTTGCAGCCTTGAAAGAAAGGTTCTCTAATTACCATACCAAACAAATTTGGTGTGAGGATGGTGAACAGCAGACAATGGCTACATGTACCAAATGCCCAGGGTTTGACTAATTACCAGACTTTTAATATGAAGCTGATTTTATATCTTTTTTTCTTCTCAGTTTATATTATCTTAAAGTTAAGCCATAACACATCTATTTTAAAATATAAAAGATAATGTTTTCTTTCAGATGTCCATGTCTGGTACCTTCTTGTCAAGACATTTACCTACATAATGAGAGATCTGTACCTCCCAGGAACCCCCAAGAGCAAAATGTTAATTTTTACATCATTAATCAAATTTAAGGCAGATGATTTATAAATATAATTTGTCTTATTCAGATAAAGAGGATTTGATTAATGTACTGGTACATTACAGAACTAAGCATAATAGAAAGAACTTATATATGATTCATATTTTGTTTGATTTAAGTATTTTGGTGTAAGGAGTCGAACCTGCGCATTGGGTTCAATAGTAAAATAACATATCCCCTCCCCCCTGTGATTCAATAGAACCATCTAAAAGTCCTTTGGGTTAGAGCACATAAATATACCATTTAGACGACCATATATAAGCTACCTTAAAACGCTGTAAATACTAACATGCACAAGATGCGTCAAGGGCAAAAACTCCAAGAGTAATAAATGGAAATCATTGAAAATCAACAGGATTCTTTGTCTCGAAAACACAAACTCAGTTGTGTGATCACTTTATCTCCTATTTCAAACATGTCAAGGACAATAACTCCAACAGTAATTATTGGAAATCATTGCAGTACCACCAAACAGACTATTGTGTTTCAACTGCTTACATGAATCTGAATAACTAGTGTTCATCTGAAATTATTTGCTTTGGATAAGATCAATATGAAAGCAGCACACAAGTATGGACCTGTTAACAAGACAGTATATATTGCTCAATGTGGTGAAGAATTCAATATTTCAGATTTACAATTAATATAGAGTACCAACAATAAAGGCCCTCCCATATTACACAAGTTTAACAAACCACAGAATTCCTAAAATATGGTACCTGCATGTACTCAATGGCCTAAATTCCCTGCAGGGTAATCTATCTCTGAGAAGAAGTTAAAACTCATATAATGTTCCCATGTTATTTGTGGAGGATATGAGAAATATTTATGAACACTAAACACGTCAATTTGTCTTTATTTCTACATTTACACAGCCAACTTATCATCCTGATCAGAACAAAAAACATACCAATCCTTAGGTTTCTGGCTGGAGCAGAGAATAATTTCTTACACAAACATAATTGGATTGTTTTTTCAACATGGTAGATTGTAATCAGGGGGAGAAGGCAGGACACTTCTACATGTGAAATAACACAGCCATCATGTTTATAGAATATATTATATAGATTTTCACAAGTCGAGGGAAGAAAACAATCTGGTATCTTTACATTCAATCCTTGACAACAACTGCTAATACACAGATCTAGTTACTGTCATATCAAACTAAACCCATAGCAAGAAAACACAAGTTTTCAACCCCTGGGTCTTCTCCCTACAAACATGGACTCAATAACTTCCTTTTATCTCTTCCTCCCAAAACTTTTCTATTTATCAAATATAAATAAATATAAACATATAAAACATTTGATGACATCAACATTTAATACCCAACAGGTCATGACTTTTTACTTGTAACAGTTTTGGTAACTTGCTGTGAACATGTGAACGAATGGTGATAAGGGGTTAACATGTGACTAGCAAGGGGTGTTGGCTTTGTCTGATCTTTCAGAAATTTATCCTTTACTCGGTATGGTGCTTTGGCAAGTAAATATTGCATGTAGTGCTGTGTTGTGTCATTTCGAATGCACACTGTACTCTGAAGTCTTGGTCACATGACACAAGACAGATTCCATATTTTTCCAATTATCTTTTAAACTACCAATGTACATATTTTTACAGTTACAAGAATTACAAACTAATTTCCAATTTAAAAAGCTGACAAATAATTTATTTCTAATTATTCAAAGATAAGTAAAACTAATTTTCTCTCTTAATGTAATTAGAGATACTATCACAAGTTAACTTACACAGAGAAAGACTTCAAACCATTCAAATTTATGGCTATACTTCAAGAAGGTTAGGCTAATTAGCAACTTAATATCTATTCCTCTCCGAACCTGCTAAGAATTTTATTAAAGAAAATAAATCAATTTTGTGATGGATAGGTCTTTATCAAAAACCATTCTGCTTCATTAATTCAGAGATTTAGGAGAGAAAGAAGTTACTTTCCCAACTAAGCTACTTGATATCTGCATTACCACCCAGTCATCCCTAATACATCTTCCATCTATCTATAAGGAATAACAACCAAGTTTTCCATTCATGTTTCTTTTAGAGTTTATAAGCTTCCGTTGGGACCATGGATTGATAGTTCATGTTTTTAAATTACTTGATATTTGAAAGTAGAATGAAGAACATTTGGAAACTGGATCAAAGATTCCCCTAGATTCATGTTGTTTTTTGTATCTGGTAGATTTTTATATGAACCTTTTTCTATCATTTATACCAATTACTGTAATTTATGCCATTCCATTCTATCTTACACAAATTTTACTGCTGTCTATTTACCGAAACTAGCACCAAATATAAAGTTTACTAAAATATGAAGATATGTAGCCAAGCATGTATGGTTTAGTGAAACTAAGGTCAGATACAAACTTTACTCAAATATACCCTGTTTATACCCTAAGCTAGCATAGCACTAAATATAAACAAAAGAGTATGTTTATACAGAAATTAAATCTACCTCTAAACTCAAACTTCCTTTTAAAAACAACTTATATAAATACTTGTTATTCTCTTGCAATTTAAACCTAAGTTAAAATTGATATTTCAAAAGTTCAAAATTCCAGCTCCTTCCTTCAAATGTGAAGACACATCTGCAACCAACTATATTTAAATGGAGTTTTTAAATTGTTTAGGATAAAATTTCAACCACCTTTTATTCTTAGTCCATAAGGAAAACATTTCTATCTAGAGAGTACATTTTCATTCTGGGCATAAACAAATCTTCACTTTTCCCATGATTCTCAACAGCAAGATATCAAATATGGCCACCAAATGTGTTACAATGACCCTAAGGTTAGGTCAGCAATTTCTTTTGAATAGCAAACTATGGTGACTTGGAATCTTATACGGGCATATTGACCAGACACTCCAGAAGATGTAGTCAGACCATTTGGTAGTGACATTTAAATATCAAAAGAAAGAGGTTATGGATGAAGCAATTTAAGATTCATCATATTAAAATTTAGTCTTTTTGCTATTTGACCAAATCCTCAAATAACAAAAGACATGTCATTACATATGCATTTGCTATTTTCAAACTTCAAACTTTTAAGAAAATAATGAAATCAAATGGGGTTTTAAAATCTAATTCTTCCACCAACCAATTCATTTATATCTTTTTAATCAAAAGCATGTAGTAACAATTATCATAATCACATAGCACTTTCAACTGGTACCAAAATCTTACATCACCAGATATAATGACCAGACAGTTTAAAATAGTATTTAATATATCATGGTTAATATCAATTAGGGTATAAACTAATTAGTTAAAGGCTCAATATCACTCTAGTTGTAACTGAATAATATGTCCCAATCTTTATTATGGTAAACAAATTGTACTATTTTACAATATTTCAATTAATTGATGATGCAAATTAACATCAACAGGCCTCTTCGTTTCATGACCATAAACACTGTGTATAAATTTAAAGTCAATCAGATATTAACTTTAGCCTCTAGAGCATCCACAAGATTTTTTCAAGTGATCAAGGGCCATAACTCTGACAGTAGTTATCGGAAATCGATGAAAATCAATAGGCTTCTTTGTTGCATGACCTTAAACACTGTGTATAAATCTAAAGACAATCAGATATTAACTTTAGCCTCTAGAGCGACCACAAGATATTTTGAAGTGATCAAGGGCAATAACTCTGACAACAATTATCGGAAATCGCTGAAAATCAATAGGCTTCTTCGTCTCATGACCTTAAACACTGTGTATGAATTTAAAGTCAATCGGATATTAACTTTCGCCTCTAGAACGTTCACAAGATTTTTTGAAGTGATCAAGGGCCATAACTCTGACAGCAATTATCGGAAACCGCTGAAAATCAATAGGCTTCTTCGTCTCATGACCTTAAACACTGTGTATGAATTTAAAGTCAATTAGAAATAAACTTTAGCCTCTAGAGCGTTGACAAGATTTTTTGAAGTGATCAAGGGCCATAACTCTGACAGCAATTATCGGAAACCGCTGAAAATCAATAGGCTTCTTCGTCTCATGGCCTTAAACACTGTGTATAAATTTAAAGTCAATTAGAAATAAACTTTACCCTCTAGAGCGTTCACAAGAAATTGTGGACGACGGACGGACAGACGTGGGCGTATAAAAATTCAAATAAATGATCTGAAAAGCCTAATGTAAACCTTTTCAAATGTGACTTGGATTTAAAAATATTTTCGAACCCTCTGGACAAGTAAAATAGGGTGTAATGGATAATTTACACAACAGGTAGGACACTTAAACATCTAGTACTTAAAATAAGTCTATTATTTAGTTTCTGGAGCTGTCAAGCCAGCAAAAGTTTTATTGTCCCTTTAAGCATCTAATCCATGATTGTTTACTTATGTTAATGTTGCTAATGATAATCCTGTATAGTATGTTTTGATGTCAACACTTGAGCTTATCCAATTATTGTTAAAATAAAAAAAAGGCTGATGTATATCAATATGTAAGTCATAAGGTCACCTGACTTAGCAGGAGGTATCTTTAGAGACATGAAGGAGAGTTTCTCCCTAACTGGAACCATGGACATATATGGTTCATGCCGTAACCATCCGACATGACCACTAATATAAATGTATGTAAATGATTTGACATTCAGTCAAGACTGACAAATACAACCCAAACACAAGCCCTTCATCAGGCAAACCTGACTACTTCTGGAACCTGCAGTGTTATTGTTGATACAGACTGGAATTAACTACTAAAACCTATTTAACTAACATCGCACAGATTGGTAGTCTTTTACTGCCCAACCAAACATATATTACTAACATATGAGTACACTACTCTAATGATTTTGTAATGTTTTTTCAGCTGTCTCTCATTTCGGCCACAAATACTTGAACCTGGGTTGCAAAGGTAAAGGCTGAAAACCAACAACCTCAAAAACCTATTGAAACAAATGAGTGATTTTCCATGAGAAGTGGACACCACATTTTCTTGGTGGTTACTCTCTGTGAAAGAAGTGGAAAAACTATACAAAGGGCTTTATGTAGGGATCAAAGAAGTTGATAGGTGTATTATTGTCAACCAGTATCACCATATATCTTTTTAAATACATAATATATTTAACATCTGATAAATAGTGTTGAAATTTTTATACTAAACTATTTCTTACTTACTTTACTTTAAGTCTATATTAGTATATATTATAATAGTAACTCTATAAAGCCTTTACAAAATGTTCAATAGACAAACTTATTACACTGTATCATGTTAAAGATGACAATCTATTAAATTGTATCATCTAAAAGATGATAATCTATGTCAATAATGATACCCTTTAATGTGGTTTAAACAAGATATCATATATAAATGTGATACTATTCAAGCAGTTCAAAAATATTTTTTCTATTCCAGTGGTTACTTTCAGTAAGGTCTTTGAGGACATGTGTGATACCTATGTATCAAAAGTTGTTTGATTGAAATCAGAAGTTTATTAAGCTGGGTGGGCAATTATAAACACCAGGCTGATAAATGTAAAAAGTTTATGATGAAATTTAAAATTCATGAGAGGCCAATTTTCTTCAGAAGTTATTTTTGATAGGTCAGCAATCCCAACATGTGGAGAGTTTTTTTTTAAGGGAACCTTTTTTAGTCAGTTGTTTTCCCAAAAATATGCATGGTGTTTACATGTTATTTGTATAATATGCATGCACATAACCTAGTTAGGTTTTTATGCAAAGAAGTTTCTTCTCATGTATCATGTACCTCTTTTATGAAATGAAAATAAATTGGGTTTAATGTCCTACTGATCTCCTCCGATTGGGGTCTCTTTTATGACAAATTTTGACAAGTGGCTGCCAGAGAACAAGCTAAAAACAAAACGAAAATATGGGTGTATAAAAATGTATAGACAAATGAGAAGGTTTGAATAGAAAAAAAAATTTGAAAATGAACAAAACATCCATATCAATATATATGGACATTAATAAATGAATGTATACAGCAAATGTGGATTCAATCCTTCTCACATGTATCAAAATAAGATGTGACCTGCTTTTTTAAACTATGTAGAAGCATCTTCAATTACTTGATACCAATATTGATGCTAAAAAAATGTCCTGAAACATGGCATTTCTGAGAAAAAAAGAATTCTGAAGCAGGTCTTGCTCTGACAATTAATCAAAAATCTTTCTCAAAATCTAAGATTTCAAGTCAAATGATACTTAAAGTCGAATTAAGGAATACCATATCGTAAGGCCTCATGCTTTGCATGCATGTCATTGCTATAAAAAAGATCTAAACTCCAAAAATATGCAAAAATTTTGACAGATTTGTCTCCTTGAATCATCAGATAACTTTCAAATTGTCAAACCAGAGATATGGAGAAAATCTTTACCAAGATTCAGTTTCTAATTATGGAGTAAAAGTTGGGATGTTTTATCATTTGAGGTTGGCCTATAGATGAAGACAATGTTTATGTAACGTAAGAAGAAACTCAGCACTAGATGATTTAACTACTTCCCATAGGTTCAGATGGTTCATTAAGTTGAAAGAATGGTAATCTTTAAATTCTTCCCCCACTATTCTGCCTAGTGGCATCTTAATTTAAAAACAACCAGGCTCTCTTAATTGTCATCAAGGAAAGATGTACAAGGCTTTTGAAATCCAAGTTCAAATTACAACTCTAATTAGCTACAAGTAGAGACAGGCTCTATGCATGTGGAATGGTATGCTTACTATTTCTAAATGCTAGAAACATTTTTTAAAACTTTGTTTTCTTCTACAAACTTTAACAAAATATTGTTCCCTTTATTGAAACTACATGTATATGGTGACAAATGTTGTCACCATATAGCATTATTATGTATGCTTACAGGCCTACCACTTTTTTTTTGCAAATTCACAAAAGTTTTCTTGTTGTACTTTTGATTTCTTATGCAAAATTCTATCTAAAATTTGCCAAGTCCATGGCACACATTATCATGTATTCTCACTGTATCTTCTTTATGCACCCATCAGTGATAAACATAAAACAGGTTTTAAAGAAAAGTGAGAGAGAAAAAAAAAACTTGATTAACTAGACACAGTTAACGAGCCAATAAACATCTTGTTTTCTTTGATAAATGACAAGAGTAAAGACTTTGCTTATTTCCTAAAACAGTTTACATCAAATACGTCTGCACAAAAAAATAGATAGTTAAATGAGGCTTGGGGTAATTATGCATCTACATATATTTTTATTTTTGGTTTACAGTAGAGGAATTTCATTCACTGTTGAGTGTCTGCAACTACAACGTCAAATTGTTATGAGAATACAGATTTTGTGTAAATTGGGGGTTAAATATTGTATGTATATTAGGATTGAGTGTATTTGTAATCAAGGGATATTGTTGTGTATTGATGTAGTTTGTATATTTAATCAACAATATACATATCTTGTATATCAAGTTCTTGTGTATTGGTATCAATCATATTTGCAGATTACATAATGGGCTTATATATTTAAGGGGTTGTATTACTATGTATTGCTTTTATAACTTATTCAATTAACTCATTTATATCTATTATTATGAATATTCTTAAATTTATTTAATTTTCATCTATTTACTTTAATTTATTTATTTTACTTTACTTTACTTTACTCTACTTTACCTATTTTATTTTATTTACTGTAGTTTATTTATTTCAAATTTATTTTATTCCTTTTATTTCAATTTATTTCCTTTAATTCATTAATTTTTAATTTATTTATACTAACAAAAATAACAATATAACATCTGCATAACTGGTGGGATAGTGGAGTAAGAGGGAGTCATGATCAGACAGGCTTGGCATCTAAACACTATTCTGCCAAAAAAACAGATACCAAACATATAAAGTGGGATAGTGGAGTAGGGGGAGGTCACGATAAGAAGGGCCTGGCACCTAATCCCACAAAGATGACATCTACCAATCCAGAAGCAGAAGAGACCATCTACCAAACGATATGTTATTTATTAAATAAAGGGAAGAACTTCCCACTAAACCAAATCCATGGCCTAAGGCCAAAAATGGAAAGATTGCAAAATCATATTCTAAAAAACAGGAAGCAGCTTCGGCTCTCCTATGTCTTGTCTGCGATATCACTTAATTGGAAGCAGACGTTAAACACCAAAAAGAAGAAGAAGGAGAGAATGTATTGCTTATTGGGAATATCTGTATATTAAAGGGTATCCAGACCAGTCAGACCAAAGACCACTCGGACCAAGACCAGTCCGACCAAAACAGAGAGCACTCGGACCAACTAAAAAAACTACTTGAACCAAACCAAAAGACCACTCGGACTAATTAATTCATACTGTAATCCACTAAGACCAATATTTATAATTGCTACTCGGACCAACCCAAAGGCCACTCGGATGAATTAAATTAAATAAGACTTGACTTATTCATCTTAAAATTAAATACAGACAATGTTATTAATTATTAAATCAAAATACAAAGAGGACAAAAATTTATAGGTGAGTATATACATAACTTAAGAATATCCGCTGATTGGGCAGTGTGGCCAACATTGAGTCTTCTTCCATGGGGGTGCATTTTATAGGGCTGGTCCCGGTGAACAGCACGTGCAGCATGAGTTAAATGAAAAGCATGGAGAACACATTACCATCTCAGAAGTCGGGTTGCATTTTTAAGAACAATTCCTGGGTTCAGTTCTGTGTTTGGGAAGGAGCTCAGGTAAAGTTGGAGATGTGGTCACAAATATACAATAAAAACATTTTGCAAGTTTTATGCAATGCGTCTAATCAGAGTAACATACCAACATCACGTTTTCTTTTGCTGCTTAGAATATAATTAGTAATTACTACTATAAATTAAGTGATTTGTACTTAAATGTACAGCATGTCAAACCTTTTCATGACTAAAATGTTAATTATATTAAGTTCTCTACAGCATAATTACAGAAACTGCAAAAATAATATTTAAATTGTGAAACTGTTGTCTATGTGTATAATATAGAGCAGACACTATTGCAGAGTGCCATGAATCTGTGGTATGTGTATAAGTAGTATGGTTTACCTATACCATTGTTGACCAATGCAATATAAATTAGGTAGAAATGGATAAGAAGGAAGATATGCTGGCTTTCATTTATTGTTATAAGTCGTGTTATAGTTGCATTACATTCCTTCAATACCGATATCAGCTGTCAACACCCTACTAAATAACCTCACCATATAAGAACATTCCCATCGCTCGCCTCTCCTGTGCATTATTGAGAATATAATTTATGATTATTAAAGAGAATTAACCATTTCAAATAACCAGAAAAGATGCTAACAGCTCAATTCTTTAACACATTGTTCAGAAATAAACTTGTTATTGACCTTTGTATTTTAAAATAATAAATTCACAAATAAATAAACCAAATGTTTTCATATTTTCACCCCCCATTCAGGAATTCCGGTACAGATGGTAAAAAGATGTACATGTAACATTAAAGAAAAAAACTGAGTAAAAATAATGTTAAATAAATTGAAGGAAATTCATGATACACCCCTTTTCAATTCTATTTCTTAAATATAGCTGAAAATATGTAAAGGACAATAAACCTGACCATACCCTAAATAATAGCCACAATAAGCTTTTAAGATTTCAACAGTGATTGTTGACCATTAAAGAGCTCCAAACCATATTTTCAGACAATCTGTGTTTTGATTCCAATATCAGAGGAAGGGAATAAATCTTACACATGGAAGAATCAACAGTTCACAATGGTCAGTTGAATGTCTTGAAACAGTTTGCACGCAAGTCACCAGAAATAACTGAGCAATGGATTGTCACCATCTGCCCACAAGTCACCAAAGGTCATCCATCCCATGGGGTGTAGTTTGTGGTTTTTTTTTCATAGAATCCAGAAGTAGACAGTATTCTCTGGTAACATGCCAAGTCTGTCTTCAGTAAATTTAATAGCAGTAGAAAAAACTGGCTGAATCTATTGTTACTGGTAGTCTGGTTTGAGTTTTTGTGTCAGATAATGATAACAAGAATATTGCACGAATTGAAAATGAAAACAATATTTAAAGCCATAACTGTGTTTATATAAGCACCAGTTCTTATTGTAAGGTGATAATGGTGCCCTCTGGACTCTCTCTCCCTGTAACTGTAATCGTGCTCAGAAATGCAAGTTAGGAGTACCATGCATAAATAATGCACCTTTGAACGGAAACAGCGAGAACAATGGGTTTAAGGTCTAGTAAATGGTCTCTTGTTAATCTGTGAATGGTGTTTATTTATTCATTAATTCTCTTTATCAATTGTTAATAACAAATGCAGTATAGAAATAATGATATACATGTACTACTTCACGGTGCAATCCCTAACTATGATTTTAAAACTTGCTATGGACTGATTATTATTTAAAAATATAAAAATTACAGTCACACTAACCAGTAGTCAAGAAATAAATTTTATGATTGAATAAGAAAACCATGATGGGCTCAAGTAAATGAACCTTCCCTACCATATGGGTAAAACTAGTTGAGATTTATAAAGAGAATGTGTGTGTGTACAGATGGAGAAAGTGATGTATTATTACCACATGTAACATGGACTATGTATAGTAGGTAATATTTGTGTTTATTTCTTACAGATAAGACAGTACAGGTGTGCTAATCACACTATTTTATACCTAATTTGACAATTTTCCTCCCTTTTAAACCCATTTAATGTTCAATTAATACAAAGATAAGGGAGTTACAGGAGTATTTAATGAAACTAGAAAGAGTTGAATGAGTACACTGAACCTAGTGATGGTATATGTGTATGAATAATGATGTAAGAAGAAATTGAGATAAACAGATAAAGCTGATCATGATAATATGTGTATAATACAATGTGCCAACTTTCACACCTATTGTTATAAACCGCTGGCTCAATATCAATTTATATAGCCAACAAAGACCATTCTTTATTAACCTATTACCACTAAATTGACTTAACTAATCAAATAGTTGGTAAACACAAACCAGGACATTTTAGGACTAACAGCATAAATCTTTATTCGGTAATTCACTTGTGTAAGGGTTATTTTGACAGTGCCATAGATCCAAAGGACCCAATTAGGCAGGAGATCCTATGCCTTGTCATGTATTGGGGTAGAAACCACTTGACTCAATGGCAGATCTTATGATCTAAAGCGCACCTATCCTTAAATATTGCAGAATTTAAGACTTGTTTTCTTTTTAAGACTAGACTGGAACATTTTGCTATTTGGGCAAACATCCACACATGCATATTCAGGGGTGTATATTTGCAACAGTAGAAAAGGGTTTAATATTATAATACAGTACTATTGATCTTAAAGACAACAAAATTAGAGTATCTGGATATTTTGTAGTAATGGCCAGTCATTTTTACCAGAAGCCAAGGTACTCCCTGTGTTTACTAAGTTTACTTGGTAATATTTTTATCTCTATAAACATATTCTTACCTTGCATTTTCAGGGCCAACCTCCGCTTTATTATAAGAGGAACTCGCTGTCAACTGTTCATCTTTCAACAAGCCAGACTGCATACCAAGTGGGTTTCCACATTGATCTGCAAAATACAATAAACAATCATATAAGTTTATATCGTCATCTTAGATCTCATTAGCTTTTGCCCCTGAAGCTAAACAGAAGGGAGTTCGACCCTACCATTTTTTTTATTTGCCTTACTTTTCCTCTTATGATCTTCCAAATTTTGCATCAAATCTAATTTTAAAATCCATCATTTAGCCATATTCATATCATGTGGCCAAGAACTCCAAAGCGTTAATGGCTATTTAACGTACATTATAATACATATATTCTTTCAAGAAACCATGCATGTAGAAACAACATTTGTTTAAGTTGTTGAACTAAACTGTTGAAATATGTTCAATAAATCAATATTTAAAAAAAAACACATTGTGTTCATGTAATGTAAGCATGTTGAATGATGTTTTTTTTTCGATGGCATGTGGCTTATATGTCTTATGGTAAAAATTTGTTTATTTTGACAAGCAATCTGGATTATCATGTAAACTGCTGTTGTCTGCTTCACAAATTTTTTCAGTCGTTTTGTCCTTTTATCATTATCAACAGCCATGACTAAAATCTATTAAGAATTAGAAAGCATGGCATATTTATCAGGGTTATAAAACAGTGGAGTTGTGTGTCCATTAGAGAAGCAGAGTTACCCAGCATACTTGGTAATGTTATACACATAAATCTAATAACATCGCATCATTGCCTGTTTCTGGTATTAAAACTCTTATGAGGTCATGATCATTACATCATAAACTTGCAAAAGCCTATTGACACATATAAATCAATTTCACTAAAGGGAAAAAGAATGGTTTCTCCATTACAAATCGCAGTAATAAAACATGGTCAATTTCTTACATTAAGCCTTGGCATTCTTGGCCATTTCATTGAGATCAAAGCTGGAGATCACAATAAAACATCACCACTGAGTAATGAAATTAAGTTAGACGTAAGAATGAGCGGATAATAAAAACTATAGGCTCATGACAACCATTTTTATTTCCATCTCAAACAAATGAAGTTGTATTCCTGCGTGTAATCTCTTTTTAAAAAAATAATCATCTCTATTTGTTCCCGCATATACTCAGAGGGGACAGAGACACCCATGACAGACAAGAACTCAATTAGATGCCAAAGAGGCGATCAGTCCATTGCGTTTTAACATTTTTCATATCTAAATCATGTTCTGAATGAAACAATGTGCTCAAGAACTCAAAATATGTACACCATTCATGCACAAGAAATAATGTTTGACCCTAGTACATATACCAGTCCCAAGAAAGATAAAATAAAATACAGATACACTGTTGACTTGAAGGTTTAGTAAGATTAATCAAAATTTGGTACTACAGCAAAATGTTACAAAGGTAAAAAAGTGTCAGGCATCTGTTAATGAAAATTTTTATTGCATTTCCTATCGCTTGATAAGATATTATTCATGGGGTTTCGGATATACAATGGTATGTGAAAGATATTTGTTTTGTTTTTTTTCAGCTGAAGTTTATCATTTATTATAGGAAACATAGCCTTTAGTATGTAAGACAAGACTTCATACATAACTCTTCCATTTCATACAGTATATGATTTCTTGATTGATATCTCTTAGTCTATAGATTTCTGGCATGCCTGATGATAACTTGAGAGCAAAACTGCTGACCTTCTGGGTAAAATGTGGCTAGAATTCGGTCCATGTCTACCTCAATAACAATAGAGACTAAGACTTATATCAACATACATAGCTCATCTATTGTCTAATGTCAGGCGCACTTCATCTACACTTTTTCATTAACAGATCAAACTACTGTTTCGTACACAAATAGTTTCCTATCATATTGATCTGTTTTAATGTCCTCTACGAAAATTAGCTGTAATTTGTATTCCATTTGATGTTTTATTAAACCATAAACAAGGCCGGTATTGGCAGGTAAGTGTTAGATATAGTTTCCTATAAAAACATAATTAATGTACAGGTGTAGACAAAATGTAGATTGTATATTTTCATTCTAGTAAATTGGTGCATTTTTATAAATGTCCTTTAACACAGACATTTGGTACAAATTCAATCAACTACAGAAGTCACAGACTATTAAATACACCATTTACTATTTTTTTCTTTTTTTTTTTTTATAAATGGTGAGCATTATTCAAATTAGCTTTGGAATTACAAAAAAGGAAAATTAAGCCACTCTTTGGATCCAATTTAAATATTATCTATCAATGAATTCTGAACAAAATCTTGACTTATGGTATTTGGAATTTACAATTTGCTTATGATATTTGGAATTTACAATTTGTTTATGATCCTTTGATGAAGTACATGGATGATCATATTTTCACAAATAAATACAATGTACTTGAAAACATTTAGGGATAGTTTCAGAACAAGAAATCATTGTCAATCTCTTACAATTTTAATGTGATCCAATATAAATCACTTTTTCAAAGCATTCTGAACAACCACTGCAATTATATATTTTTTTTACAGGAAAAAGGGATTTTGATATACTTACATGTACACAATTTGCAATTATTTAATAAAAACATAAATTGTAAATAATGTCATATTTTCATGAATACTTGAAATCAGTTGAGAATAGTTGTAACATCACAAAAAATAAATGAATGTGTAACATTCAATGTAATTTTTACCACCATTCAGTAAGGGAAAACAAACCCATGAATTGTAAATAATGCCATATTTTGTACAATTGAATGATATGTACTTAAAAACATTGGTGAGAGGTTTTAAAATTGCAAAAAAAAATAAACACACGGTTAACATTCAAATGCGTTCCAATTGATATATTTGAACAGATTTTGCACAACCGTTTTGCTAATGCATCTAAATCATTTGACACATCTTTTAAAGGAGAAAGTTGTATTTGCCCGATCTAAACCCAATGAAGAAATTATGATAAAGTTAGAAGCAGTCAGTGTTTATTTTATATATCAGATTCAATATGCATTGTTTATTTAGCTTCCCTACCTGGAATGACTCGAGACTGCCTGATATAAGTCTATAGTATAAACAACCAGTCATGTTAGAAATTAGGGATAGACATGATAGGCAACCTGCATGCCAATAATTACTAGAATCCATGTCCATCTGGTGAAAGGTGAAGGCTAAAGTTTATTTATTTCTACATCTACCCATCCACACCTCGGCATACTTATAATTCTCTTCAACTTCCTTCATATAACACATCCTTAGAGATCGTCAGACCTTCATAAATTGGTTTAGTCCATGGTACTTTCAAGCGTCAACCGAGGCAGGCAACTACAGTTTTTTAATTTAAGTGTCACTCACTGAAACTAAATACAATCGTTTTCTAATTTATTTGAAGAAGCAGATAAGAACTCTCACAAGAAGTCATTACTTATTTTTAATCAACTCTCACAAGATGGTGTTACTTAAATTTAATCTCAAACTTGTACACACTCAATTTAAATCTTCATGCAAATTTTCATGACAAATATTAAATACATTGTAGAGATAAATTTCAGCATGGGATTTTTAATTTAAAACTTGTGTGTACACACTAAATTACATTCTTCATGCACATTTTCTATGACTAAGATAAAATTTCAGAGCTGGATTTTTAATCAGATACTGAATCGATGCACTGGAACTTGTAAGCAATGTTATTCCATCCAGTCATCAATTAACTTCAGTTTCATAACAACTGCACTCAACTCTATATCTTAGTGGGCTGGTAACATGCTTAATGTCAAAACAATACATTAAGTGCTGAAATTCCGCCCATACAACTGAGGACAGTGAAGATGTTAAAACAATTAAAGACACTGATTAATTGTTGTCTTGTCCTGTACAGGAATGAAGGGTCATGCCATTTATCTGTGATACATGTAATGAAAAATGTAGGTTTCCAACCAGCAGGCAGTCATGATAACTAATAAAGGTTGATTTAGGGAACAATACTTTATTTCTATCATCCTGCATCAAACATGCATAATAAAAGAAGAAAATAACTAATTTTATATCAAGAACTAACTTCCAACCATTGGAATGATTTCCAACAATTTAAAATATTGACAATGTTTTTGTAACTTTGATTGTTTGTAATGTTTTCTTTTGTTGTATTTTACAAAAGACACAATATGTGGCTAAACGTATGTATATCCTTTTACTTAGTACCGGGTATTAATATTATTTCCCCATCTTATTCTAAAAATCTTAGAATTTTATTTAATGCAGTACAGATTCTTCTCCTGTATCCTTAATTCATTACTCTTTACCCTTGTCAGTAAATTAACCATATACATGTATTTCTGTTTTCTTTCCATTTTTAAGAATTGCAATCAAAAACATTCAAAACAAAACACAACTACATAAAGTATATCAAGATATAACTACTTCTCAGTTATTTAATAACTACGTTTCATAACACATACAGGTCACGTTCCAAGTTTGATACAATTTAATTTATGAATTTCTATAGAAAACAGTTTGGTTAAAACTGGATATGCAAGAATAAAATATACTGTAGACAAAACAAAAAAACAATTGGGTCATTATTTTCATGCAAATGAAATATGTTTTGAAGGATGTCTTCCAATGACATAATAAAGGATATGCCATATTCTAAAATCATATAAAAAAAAAACAACTTTTTTTTGGTCCATTATACTTAACACAAAAAAAACTATTTTGATTTCCATTACTTTTTGACAGATGCCATAGTAAGGAAGTTCAATATTCCATATTAAGAGAAATAATCTCAAAACAAATCCACCTACACACCCTAGACATCTCCTTTAATTCTTTTATTCAAATATCATCTCGGGAGATATTCATTTTTCATTCACTAATGTGTTTGGATTTGAAATTTATTTATTTGTATAGTACTCTTAATATGCAATTGTTTAGAAAAATCCCTCAGTTCTGCTGTACATGTGATAAACATGCCAAAATAGTTTATTAAAAGAACAAGAGCGTCTATTTCTAGTTGAGAGGATGAGGCAGCGTTTAATGTGCCTGAAGCAACAAACACACTTTTTAACTTTTCTTCCTTCAGACACTATTTATACCACCTTCTACATCCGGCACATTTTAACCAAAATTTATCCTCTTCTAAATTTTGTTGATTTTATCAGCAACACTGCAGCCAAGATCAAACACCAGATTTAGCAAATCTTGAAATCTAAGCCACAATCTGAATGTAGGAACCATTTGTTGTCTGATTTAAAGGAAGAAAAATGGAAATTCTAGTGGATGTTCATGACCAAGAATCAATTCCATGTAAATTAAAGATGTCATATCAATGATACCTTATCTTAAACAAATTACTCAAATGAAAATAATTCCTCCGTCTTTCACCATGTTCAAACAAAACTTGTTTGTTGAACATCACATATTTCCTCAATGTATCAGACATTCTATGGCGTCCTCAAATCATTTGAACAACAACTAAAAAAAAGGTGAATTGTACAAGCTGAACCTGGATGGAGATTATCTACTGACTAAAGTGAAATTAGCATGTTGACTTATTCATAACTTCCTGTATTAAATGTTAGTTAGAAACATTCTCTATATAGAAACTAGAAACTACAAATAATTACTCAAACAACTGTTAATACACGTTTTTGGTAGCATTTAATACACAACTAAAATGAATTAACAAAAAATCATTAGGCAAGATCATCTTGATCTAGACTAATTCCTCGATCACACACAGAAATTCAATAGGGAGTCAAAAGGTGCTAAATCAAATTATTTATCGATCAAATTCTCATTACATAGATGGTTTCGACTGGAATCTCAATTTTGAAAATTATTGGCTAAATGTTTTCGTTTTGGTTATTTGGCCATTTAAAGTGAAATGTAAAAGATTTGATAACTACAGTAATCAGTAATTAATGATGTGTAAGTGTGTCGTAGATAATTTCTGAAGATTACAAAAATAGACCAGACAATTTAAATAATTGATGAGTTTTATCTGCTCATCTCCGCCATATATAATATTTCAATTTAAACATGATACATATCATACACAATGTAGTCTATGCTTGTTATTCAGAATGCTAATTTTAAATATATCCCTGTTTCCATTTTTAATTAATGTGCGCTTATTCTTAGATTTGTTGGTGCTTTTCTGTTTTCGATTTCTTATCACATCTAAATAATTCTCATAATTTATATCATTTTTTATTTAAAGCCGTTCCATCAATGCCTTTATTATATTGTACATGTATACTGTGTCAACAACCTGTCTGTTTTAAGCATTGCCTAACTCTTTGTCTTATCAATATTTAAATCCAATCAGATAAATTTGAGAAAACTCATCAAGAACTAATCAAATATTTATGTAGCTGTCTCTCTCCTGACTGGTGTCTGTTCATCTTTCAATGCGATTGGTGTCAACTTTTCCTCACTCAATATCGCTAGGCTGGCTACATTTATTATTTGCATGTCTTGGTGCAACTGGGAGCCACAGTTGTACTCATTATGCATCAAAGATTTATTGTTTCAATTTAATGTTGCACTGATATCCCAAGGGGTTGCATACCCATACACATCACATAAAAATATATGATCAATGGATACATGTTACTTTATAAAACAATGTTTATTTACAATCAAAATGAGATGTAGAAATCAAACAAATTTCCCTCTTTATAGCCTATTCCAACTAACTGCAGCACTTGGAGCAGTCTATTTGCCTAATTTCCATTAACCTTACAAATGCAAGCAGCTGAAGTGCACTGTGTGTCAATATAAGACGTTAAACATATAGTCACCTGAACATATGCATATTATTTGATTGACACATATATGTGTAATAGAGCCCGTTGCACTATCTGACACAATAAACGATATTATATTATTAACGCTATATTGAGAATTAATATGGGTTTCAATAGTAAGCCCATTACAAGTTTAACCAGCATGGTAAACATGAATCATAATAAACCATGTAATTTCTACACACATAAACATTTGTCAAGCGGTCTAATTGGTACAACGGCGCCATAATTAACATATTATATAAGCCTGGTTAATTTGTATATTTGGAAAACATTAGAGTTACATGTCAATCTGAATGCCTCAGGACCACCAATTAAACAAGAATGCAATAATAAGTGTGAACTTAATGGTATATTATCCAAACTAAATAATCAATTTGGATATAATAATGCTGGGTTATAAATTATATCTACAAACCTTAGTTAGTACACGAAAAACGGCGCTAAGAAAATACAAACGTAGGCCAAATGAAGAAACTAGATCAGAATACCTTGAATCTAAACTTTGCGCAGAGATAGAAATCAAAAAAGCCAAGGAAGAAAACTGGCAAATTTTCTGTAGCTCCCTAAATGATCGATCAAATCTAAAGGCAGTATGGAACAAAATATCAGCAATCACCGGTAAAACAGTAAGACAAAACATTCCTTTATTAACCTACAAAAACGAAACAGCCTTAAACAACACGCACAAAGCAAACTTGTTAGGACAAACTTATGCTGACGGCTCTAGCAACAGCCAACACAGTGAAACATTCAAGGCAATTAAAAATACATTCCTACAAAATCAACCCCCAATAGTGCACGATGAAGCAGATAACGAATGCGATTTAAACAGTCCCATTAATATAGAAGAGCTGAAAAAAGCGCTGCGGTCTAAATCCGATAGTGCAGAAGGGCTAGACTGTGTGAAATATACAATGTTAAAAAATCTCCCCGAAAAAGCTCTATCGTTAGTCTTAGAAGTCTTTAACCTCTCTTGGACCAAAGGAAAAACACCACAGGAATGGAAAACCGCCTCGGTCATCCCGTTACACAAACAAAACAAAGATAAAAATGAAACAGCGTCATATCGACCAGTAAGTCTCACATCTACTTTATGCAAAACATTAGAAACAATAATCACAAACAGACTAAAATTTCACTGTGAAAGCAACCAAATCTTAACAAGTCAACAAAGCGGCTATCGCACAGATCGTTCAACAATCGACCATATCATTAGATTACAAAATGACATAAGCAGAGCATTCACAGCCAAACAATACCTTTGCGCAATCTTTGTCGATTTAACAAAGGCCTTTGATCTCGTATGGGTGGATGGTCTCTTACACAAACTCCACAATGCAAAAATTAAAGGCCGAATGTACAAATGGATAGAAGATTTTCTAAACGATAGGCATATCAGAGTACGCGTAGGAAACTGCTTAAGTAATAAATTCAAAATGGACAACGGAACGCCGCAAGGATCAGTTATCAGTCCAATTCTATTTAATATAATGATAAATGATCTTATTAGCTACGTAGGGAAAGGTACAGAATCCGCACTATTTGCTGACGACAGTTCATTCTGGAAAGCTTCCAATAACCTAGACATAATCAAAAAATCGCTCCAATACACTCTAGAACAAACTTCAAAATGGGCAAATGATTGGGGATTCAAAATTTCAGAAGGGAAAACAGTAGCAATACTGTTTCACCCAACTGACAATAACAGAAAAATCGATTTAACACTTAATGGTTCAAAACTTGAATTCAAAAAAGAGGCCAAATTTCTCGGAATGACATTCGACTCTAAACTATCATGGAAGCCTCATATTGATGGCCTGGTAAGTCGAACATCTAAAACACTCAACATGATGAAATACATCAGAGGGACACAATGGGGTGCAAACAGAACTACACTTATGCTAATCTACAGATCACTCATCCGCTCGGTAATCGACTACGGATGTCTGGCCTATGCCAATGCAAGTGATACACAACTCAACAAACTAAACACAATACAAAACAAAGCTTTAAGACTTATAACAAGAGCCGCCATAGGAACCAAAACAGTTGCCCTATTACAAGAGATGGGAGAACTTCCGCTTGACCTAAGGCGGGAGGAACTGTCACTCAAGTACTGGGGAAAACTACAAATGCTAAAAGAAAAATGTCCAACATATAAATGCCTCAATCAGTTTAGACGCATAGGCTCTAGGAAAAATACTCGTCCAATGACATTCGGGCAGATGTCAAATGACATCCTAAATAAGCACAGTTTGAAAGGAACAATCATACAAACAAAATCCTATTCAGCCACGCCACCATGGCAACTAAGCGATCCTATCACTAACACACAATTAAGCCACACAACGAACAAGCATGTTAATCCCACAGAAGCTAGAGCACTAACAATGGAACTAATAGACACCAAATGGGCAGATCATCTCAAAATCTACACTGATGGATCCAAAAACACTACAAAGGGATCAACGGGTTACGGCATTCATATACCAAAAGCGAAGCTAAACATCAGGAAACGGTTACCAGAATACTGTTCTGTGTACACCGCAGAATTGATGGCCATTAAAACTGCAATAGAATGGCTAGCCACGCAAACACACCACAAAGCCGTAATCCTCACCGACTCCCTGAGTAGCATTAAATCTATAGAATCAAATTCCTCAAAAAGCAGGCAGGAAATAATCAGTCAAATTAGGGATATTAATCAAATAATTAAGAATTCCGGAAGAGAGGTAATCCTTGCGTGGATCCCCTCCCACATCAATATAATCGGCAACGAACAAGCCGACAAACTAGCCAAAGAGGGGATGTCACTAAAGGAATTAGAACATTTAGAATATAGCAATCAGGAATTTATAAGTATAGCCAAAAATAAAATTAAAAATTCATGGGAAAACCGTCTAAAACAAGAAAATACTCATCGCTATCAAATAGACAGCAATCTTGTCGACAAGGTTTATATCAATCATCCTTCAATCAAAATATGCAAATTAATCACTAGACTTAAAACTATAAACGTAATTAAAGACTTCACCTATACACCAATTAAATGCCCGTGCGGACAAATCGCAACAACATCACACCTACTAATCAATTGCAATCAGTTGAACAATGAACGACAACAAATGGTTAATAAACTGACAGAGAGGGGGAAAACTCTCTCTCTGAAATCCCTTCTTTCTCCATCACCTGATGACAGATACTGGACTTCTCAGCTTATCTGGGACTTCATTGAAAACATAGGAATGAACAAACATATGTAATAAATAAAACTAATCAACCACATCACACTAAGTAGGGTGAAATCGTAAAAACGTCCCCAACGAGGGAAGCGCAAATCACCCTGTCTGAACAAAAAAAAAAAATTAACGAAATTTCCACACAACGTAGGATGGCTGAGTAAAAACGTCCTCACGAAGGAAGCCCAGCCATCCTACACATAATTCCAAAACAAATCTAAATAATTAAAAACACTTGAAAATAAAACACATGTAATAAATAACACAAATCAACCACATCGCACTTAGAAGGGTGAAATCGTAAAAACGTCCCCAGCGAGGGAAGCGCAAATCACCCCAACTAAAGAAACAAATTACATTAAAATAAAACTAACAAACTTGTCACACGAATAAATATTATATTATAGATACTATTATTGATACACATGTCATAAATGCAAAGCCTCCCCTTTTAATCTTCTCTTAAACACCTTTACTATTACTATTATTCTTCATCATTATTCTTTTATTACTATTACTATTATTTTATTACTATTATTATTATTCTTTTTTTTTTTCTTTATTATTATTATTATTATTTCTGCCCCCCCCCCCCGCCCCAGAAGCCTTACTAGACGAAATAAACCACAAAACACCATAAGCCCAGATACTCTCTTTTCTCTTTCTCTCTTTTCAGGTGCTGGATTCTTCCTTCAGAGAACCAACAATAAAAGGAATGAATTATAGAAGTAAAGATGAATCAACACCACCATACCGGACAACAAACCCAAATGGAAGGAAGAATGGACCAGGACTTATACTCACCAACAAGCCCCAAGGAAGAGTTGCACCGCCCTGCCATTCAACCGGACAGAACGACCAGACCGACCAAATTGACCGGAAATATATATATGTACATAATATGTTTATATGTTTGTCCACCTCCATGTCTGTTTTGTCAAATGTCTATGTAAATGTTTGTCCGCGTCCATGTCTGTCTTGTTATATGTTGTGTCTGTGATTGTCCCAACTTACACATGTTTTGTTTGTACATATATATATAAAAATTATCCTTATTATTCCACTAAACACACTGTAAATATTATCACCATATATATATAAAATGTAATTGTCTGCGATATCACTTCGGTGGAAGCGGACGTAAAATAAAGCTATTTCACACACACACACAATTATATGGCTATATCAACAGTCTTAAGTTATCTGGTCTAAGGGAAAGATGCAAGAGCTAAAATTATACTTCGTAAGTACTGAAAGAGGCATTATAACTCTCACCAACAATAAATATGTAATTCTTTTTTCTAAAATAATGGCATTTCCAATCTACTGACTAATAGTTAACAATTTTGTTTCCCTAAAAGTGATATCCATACATGCTACTAGTTTATTTTAATACATGGCACTAGCTTATTTCAATACAAGAAATACAGTGTTTTTACCATTGACTTGATGGACGCTGGCAAAATGAATCAGTTTATTTTATGATGTTTTTGCAGCTTCATTTTGTGCAACAGAGTCTGGTAGACAACACCATTTTTTCACTGTATTATTTAACATAGGTTGCTAAAACTACTCAAAACAAACTCTTTCTCATTCTACATACCATAGTCTCCAAGACAAAGGACATTTACAGACTCTTAATGATGTCATTACTTGCAGCATATACTTGCAGACATGAATTCGACAGATAGCTTAGCATTTTAGATGATGATATAAGAAATAAGAAGAATTTAAATGTTTTATCATTGCTACAATCTAGGTAAGATGTAAAAACTTACTGGGATATCGGTTTACAATGAGTTTAACAGAACAGGGTCAAGGACATATTGTCTACAATTCCATATCATTGCCACATAATATTGATTGAATACATGATAGACGTTCTGCGTACAATTTTAAATATTTGGAAAAAAACCTAGTCATTTGTTAATGGGAATCAGAATAATTTATGGATTTGTTTTTTTTAAAATATAATTGAATGTGACCACGGGTAGTATTAAACATTTTTTTTTTTTAAATGTGGACACTATAACAATACAGAATCATTAAACCTGTAACAATGAAAAAACACCTGGTTGCAGCTGCCATCCAAAATGATAAAAGTGGGGCTGCTTGGAAATAGGGGGCTTTTATTAGGCTCCAAAAATGTGTATCACCTCTAGAAAATATTGTGGATTGAGCTCATTGTAAGAAAATTTCTGGCAACGCCACCAAATAAAATGAACTGGTAGATGGGTGGAATATTGTTATGTTCATCAAATATCTGAACACATGACATCACACCCAGTACAAAAAAATATCAGCATCTCCATTCCTTTTGTTATTGTCTTTAAACATTATCAGAGCTAAAACTATGTCCTGAACAGACTCTCATATTTTACCAGCTGTCAAGTAACAGAAAAACTTCCAACTAGTTCTGCCAAAATATATAAATATATATAACTGGCAACAAAACATGTCTTATTGTCAGACAATTTCCAATCTAATTTACCAACAAACATAAACAACCTGAAAATAGATAGATCTAGTCATTTATACTGTATGCCTGGTGATCATCATAATCTAATATATATCTTTTTAAAATCAGGCTTGAAAATAAATAACGTTTACTGGTAACAATTAAATTATAAAACATCTGTGAGAAAATAGCATGTTTACTTTTTGTGAAACACTTGATACCACTTCCCATTTGGGAAGATGACACATATTTATTTGAAATTTTCATGTTTTACATGTTAAATATATCATATTGTGCTCCTTCATATAACATTGAATTATCTCCCCTTAATATCATGAATTCATGGAATAAATATATGCACAAAGGGACAATAAAACCCCAACATGCCAGATTGTTCACATGTAATTAATTATTATATTGTACATGTATACTATGTCAACAACCTGCCAGTTAGAATTCGATATAAGAGTAGGCGCTGTCCGGGCAAAATTTCCTTCACAGCACACTGTATGCTCCTTTTCATTAGCCAAGTTTGGAACAGAACAGTAGGAAGTTAAACTCCATTTCATTCCATTTTAAAAACTTATCAAGTCAGGAACAATTGTACTTAAAATGCTGCGATATTTTAATTTAAAACAACCAAATAGAAGTGAAATTTGTTTGTATATAAAAATATGCAGCAAAATGGCAGCCATGCATATGGATGTAATTACTCTTAGCGAAAGACCACCTCCACTTGGATAGATCATAAACCACTTCCATGTGTTTGTTTAACTCGATAAACTTTTGAATGTGACACATTGATAGAAAATAAAACTACCCACATCTTAATTAGTACTAGATCCTTTTTAACTTAAACCATTAATCATTTATTAGTTAAAGTCTTCAAAGACAGAAATGTTAAACTTTTCCTGAAAAATCGCGATTAAATTACATAAAGGAATTTTCCAAATGTTATCTTCTTCTTAAAGTTCATTAAACATGCTACTTCTATAGAAAATACACAAAAGATTTTCTTGAGCATTGTTATGTAAAGATAAAATTATGTAAACTCCAGATTCAATCATTCTAGTATTTGTCTTTTAATTATTTATTTTATAACTGAATAGACATAGACACAACAGAAAAAATGTGGGACTTGACATTTAAATATGAAATGGAAACAAAGATGTGAAGTGCTTCAAAAATATAATAATAATGGTGTTAGTAACACATATTTAATTACATTTTTAATCAAATTATTTTGACACTTTTTTTAAGCACTTTTTTAGTGTTCTTATTACTTCCAGTTTTAGACCACTGAGCTAGAGTAGAGACTCTGACAGTGGGTTCTGGCCCAGAGGTTATCTTATGTCCAGTAGCTTAAATAGGGTTTCTGCAATATTGTATAACATGTGCAGTTTAGGTCATAAGGTCTGTCCCTTCAATGCCATGCTTGTACATGACAAGATGAAGGTTCACTCTGTCTATAGGTTCTCATGGTTCCCTCGTTTCCTCTTACCGCAAAAGATTCCATAAATGCAAGTGATTATTGAAATTGAGCTGGTTAATGTTGAATCGATGTGGAACCCTATTCTTTTCTCTCTCCAACTTTCCCTATTCAGCTATAAGTAGTGATGGATAATGTGTATGTAGCGGGGTAAACATATTGGTACGATTGCCATAGTTTCATACTGAATTCTCAAACAAAGGTGGTATCATTAATATCAGCGTGTTTACCTCTATCAATAATGTTGGCATTTTCTTACTCAAATGTAACAAATGTTACTGGTTGTTGTCTGCTCAAAGCACATACAACAACCTAACAACTCTCTTACCAAATTACAACAGGTTTTTCATAGTTCCTCTGAGGTTAGAAAAAAAGACTTAAATTTCTGGAAAATTTCCCCCCAGTGTTCCCAAAGTTCAAATCAGTTTTATTTCTAAGACATTTGGCGATGAAATAATATTTATCTCAATTTTGGCATAATACAGACTCAACGGCATCACTTGCTGTCTATCTATATATGCGGATTTGCGAGTCAATCAGACACAAGCGGAAGGTCTATCAATTTTATAATCATTCTTCTGCTTGCTTTCTACTAGAATTAATCACAAAAACTATATAATGTAATGGAGTTTTGAGATGGTCAAAATTCCATTTGCAGCCTGCCAGATTTTGAGCTAATGCAATTTGTCTGGAGGTAATGAAAGAGACCATAAAGTTATAATAATGTTATACCTCTCACACTGCGCGATATCTTATCCAACACTACCATCTTTTCCGTGTTGGATAAATCAATACAATCATTTAAAATAAACCATATATTAAGTAATATTTTATCATCCTATCGCTTTCCTCAATGATTTAATTTAGCATGAATTAAAAAAGGTAGATCATTTCTATAATCAAATCTACAAAGTTTTTAAAGCAGTACAGACATCAATGAATTCCAATTTTATATTTTTAAAGCTCGCCATTACTAATGGAAACTATCATGAGCAAATAAAGCAATTAGTAGAATGTTATTGTGCATGCCTTCCTTGGTTACTGAGATTTTTAGCAAAAAAAAAATGTGCGAAAATATCAACATTTTGACAGATACGCGAATACCGAGTGATATTTTATATAGTGTTTGTTTTATTGATCAAGTTCTGGCAAAAAGCTTAACACATTCGCAATATAATCCAGAATGCGTATATCAAAACCAAATAAACTGTCGATTGCTTCAAGTTGCTTCGTACTGTGAAACAGGCCTGCAAGTATTTAGAAGGTAATCAAACCATGTTCACAACTTTACCTACCTATTATAGGTAAACGCTTTTATTATTTACACAACTGTAGCGTGTGATTATCTCAAGCAAACCAAAACATACAAATAGCCATATCCCAAATCCCGGAGCCAATCTTATAAAAAATATTCCACGAATAGTTGTTCAAACTCTTAAACTGTCGACATGAAGAAGGAAGAAAGATTGCAATGGAATGGAGTTTAAAGGGACAGTTCCAGAGATATTGGGTTGAAATGTTTTTCAATAATGGCAATATTGCACCCTAGTCCTGTGCAACAATGAAGCTCGATATTTTTAAATTTGATATATAGACTATGCCACCACATGTTGATGGTGGTGAAAAGGGGTTTATAAAAATATTTGTATTTTTGCTGTGTTTAAATCATTGATTAAAACAAGAAGGGAGTAGAGGTTAGATCAGGGTCTAGCCAACACTAAACCCTAACACCTTCATAAAGCCTTTCAAACACGAACAGAAAGTATAAAAGTTAATTAGCGTAGCAGATTTACCTTTTTTCTACTCTTATAATACATAAATAAATAAAAAATACATCCAGGTAAAAAATTCTCCACTTTACATATAAATACAAAGATGACTATGATTAGAAATAAGTGAAAAGTTTGATGAAAAGAGATTTCATTACATGATACAATATGTTAATGGCCTTAGTATATGAATAATTGATAAGTGAGGCGACCGTTGTCTGTTCCTTATAGACAGGGTTAATTATTGTATCAGAGGTGGTTTTGTATATAAAACATAATTACAATACACTATGACACATTTTATTAGCTCTCACCAAAATGAGAGTCTGGACTTTATAAAGTTGATTAGTTTTCTTTTGTTAGATCTTCCATTTAATTTTCTTTATCGATTACTTGTATTGCAAGCTTTATTTTCTTACGTTGTGGAGATTTTATCACCTTTATGTTTTTTTTATCAAACAATAAATCTTTATATCAAACATTTTTGAGCATTAATTTCCCCTCGTAAAATATATGGCAATTTTTGGCCACTTGAAGTTGTCTGGATTGCTACACCTTCCAGCAACCTTAACAACAACTAAGAACTCATTCTGTGAGTCAAATGAGACAGTAAGCGATAAGATAAGTCGGTTATTTGTGGAAAACTTGTCCATTAAATTGGAAGAAAAAGCTTGCAAGAAGGAATAAATGAGAATAAGTACAACAACTCTTCAAATCCTTCAAATTAGCAATCAAAGATTTACAGCACACACAGAATTTCTAAATAAACAAATATGCAGAAACTGTGTGCTGTATCTGTCAAGTCTGATGTTTGCAGGAATCCATGGAACTTAGATGATGAAAGATTGTTTTATTTTTATTCTGTTGAATTTTCACCATCTGATTAACATCTTTGATAAAAAGATATTGCCATGACTTTAGTTTTGGTGTTAAACAACAAGGAATAAAACTAGACTAAAAACTCCTAACAAATTAGTGAGCAAAAAATTCATTAACGTAAAATAAATTTGTTAATGACAGTTAATTTTCTATGGCATAATTTGACAAATTGACATCTGTAACATGAATTATAATTTATTTCAGGTACATACATGTATATAGTTAAAAGTTAATTAAAATGTAGGTCTGTGTAGAGCAAGTTATACTTGTACAGCATGTGTTAGCTTTAAATTAATTACCATGAAATAACAAATTATATACTGCAATAAAATTTATCATAACTTAATCAGCTTTCCACAAAATACATGTTTATAATTCATTTTAATTCAGACATATTATGTTAAGCAATCCAACATTGAGGCTGATGTCCCCCGTCTAAATCCCAAAATAAATGTCAATTTCCCAGTCACATGATCTATATCAAATGAAGCATCCTGGAATTTGGTCCCAAAAAAAAATTCAGTTTGTAAAACATGGAACAGAGTGGACCATTTATCCAATCTCTTTAGAAAGTTTACCAAACTTGAGTATACAAACATTTATTAGAAAATCTTCTTTCATTTTAAAACTAAAATAGATTTTTTGTCTTTCTTGAAGGATTGAGCATTTGATGTGGCATGGAGTTGAAATCTAGCATAATGAAACAAGACAATGGCTATTGATCATGTAAACAAGGATTTCTGTAAGTGAATCTTTTATTTGCTGTTTGCTGATGTGATGACATAAAAACTTGCCTCCGATGAAGAGAATCAATGTCCATGGTTTAATGAAAAATATCCTACTCCTACTTTAACATCCAACTTCAGAGGAGCCATTATTGTAACTTCATTACAAGTTTAAAGAGGAGAGAAATGAGTTTTAGCATCCACTCGGCCCACTTTTTACACATTATTTTATTTCAATAATGCCAGTAACTTTATGACAAGTTAAAAGAGAGAAGAGAGATATGCGGAGTTTGATGTGTAAGTAATAGAACTAGGTCATTAACACCTTTTTGTAACAATAATTCATTTATGCATAGATATCTTGAGCAGGAAAAGGAAATTGGCAAAATCACAGCTATACCATAAGGTTGAGCAGGTGACATACAAACAATATGCAATGCTGCCCCTTAAGAGTTAAATGGATTTTGACAGCACCTACAAATATATAATCTTTGAACTCATCCAGGCATTGACCTAATAAACATATCATCGGGGTTTTATGGACCTTGATTTGATCCAACCTTCGACGATGGGTTGTATGTTCAATCTAGTGGGGGTGTACGATTGAACATACAATAACTCAACAACTCACTTCTTCTTGGTATACTATTATATTCTGTACAATACTTAACAATGATAATATGTTACAATAATGATCCACAGGCTAGGTAATCTAATAAGGAACAGCATCTAAGAAGTAACCTATCAGAGACCTGCCCTATAGTATATCCTGTTACCTGCCTGTGGTCAACTGCCTAACATTCTTCTTCTTCTTCTTTTGGTGTTTAACGTCTGCTTCCACTTAAGTGATATCACAGACAAGACATAGGAGAGCCGAAGCTGCTTCCTGATTTTTAGAATATGATTTTGCAATCTTTCCATTTTGGCCTTAGGCCATGGATTAGGTTTTAGTGGGAAGTTCTTCCCTTTATTTAAAAAAAACACATCGTTGGTAGATGATCTCTTTTGTTTCTGGATTGGTAGATGTCTTCTTTGTGGGATTTGTGTTTTTAGGTGCCAGACCTGTCTTCTCGTGGTCTCCCCTTACTCCACTATCCCACTGGTATTTGTTTTGGCAGAATAGTGTTTAGATGCAGAGCCCATCTGATCATGACTCCCTCTTACTCCACTATCCCGCCAGTTTAGTAGATGTTAGTAGTAAATTAAACTAATATAAAATGAAATAAATAAAGAGAGTATAATAAAGTTGTAGTCAAAATAAATTAAAGGTAATAAAATAAAGTAAAAGTAAAGTAAAGATAAAGTAAAGATAAAGTAAAGATAAAGTAAAGATAAAGTAAAATGAATTAATTAAAATAAAATAAATTAAAGTAAAGTAAAGATAAAGTAAAATGAATTAATTAAAATAAAGTTGTAGAGTGGTTGGGCTTCCTTCGAGAGGACGTTTTTACTTCCCCACCCTACGTCGTATAAAAAAAAAATAAGTTGAGATAAAAAATAAGTAGAAAAAATAAAAAATAAATTGAAGGTAATAAATAAATATAAAATAAATTTAAGTAAAAGTAAAGTATAAAGATAAAGTAAAATGAATAAATTAAAATAAATGTATAGGATGGTTGGGCTTCCTTCGTGAGGACGTTTTTACTCAACCATCCTACGTTGTATGGAGAATTTATCTAGCCGTGACCCTTTCTTATTTCACTAATTTACTTAGTCCAACTGTGTCCATTAGGGTGTGGACTTCTTCGAAGATTTGTAGCTTCAGATCTGGTCTAGGGAAGAGTAGGTTCTTAGTGTTGAATGGTATGTTATTGGTCTCCATCATTCTCACTAAGTCCCGTCTCTCTTCCTTGTAAACCTCGCAGTCTACCAGGACATGGTTGGTGGTACACTCTTCTCCGCACTCACAGACGATGACTTGGTGTTTGTAGTCTCGCAGCCTCTCTTTCACCCTTAGTTTCGATATGAGTCTGCATATATCTCTTCTAGGGTGATTGGTTGCTGTCTTGGTGTAGATCTCGTCATCCAGTCGGAATCTGTATGTGTCAAGTTCAACGAGATTTAATTCCCAGATTGAATTGACCTGTCTTTTGACCATACTGTAGATTTCCGTGGTGCTGTAGTCTATGAGGCGGCGTGTAGCTGTGTCCTTGAGACCCTCGCTGGCGAGTCGATCTGCCTCCTCGTTTCCTTTAATGTTGACATGTGATGGAATCCACACGAGCTCTAATTTGCTTCCCTTCTCTAGGACCCTCTGATATAGCTGCCTGATTTCCAAAATGACTTCTGGTCTTGATTCCGAGTTGTCATTTTGGATTGAAATCAGACTGCTCAGAGAATCGCTTGGAATGACGAACTTGCCGGTCTTTTGATGGGAGATCCATGAAATAGCGTCACGAATGGCAACAAGCTCTGCAGTGTACACCGAACAGTTATTGGGCAGTTTCCTGCTTATTCCCTGTTCCCCGTTTGGCAGGTATATTCCAAACGAGCTGGTGCCCCTTTCAGGATTGCGTGAGCCATCCGTGTACACATGGTCCCAGTCATCAGACGGCCAATTGTCTTCCAGATGTTCTAGAGAGTAAGCACGTGCAGCACTGGGGTTATTTTTCTTGTCGGTTTTCTGTAGTAGATCTAGATTGACCAGTGGTATAGGGAGCGTCCAGGGGGCGACAACTGGGGGGTCGTGTTTATTTATCACGAGCTCCCCCAGTCGTAGTTCCTTGATCGTTTCTCTGATACCCTGGCTGAAGGTTTTCTTTTTGGGATCTCTTACATATTTTGTCTTTTGTAGACTGAGAAATGTTGGGGATCTTTCACCTAGTTGTGATATCTTGACCCAATACCTTGTCGCCAGTTCTTTTCTTCTTAGGGATAGGGGCAACTCCCCGACTTCTTGTAGTAGTGCCTCTCGCCTAGTCCCGAGCCCTACGCCAGTCGCAATGCACAGAGCTTTGTATTGGATGGTGTCAAGCTTGCTTAAGAGTGTTGGCGCGCAGTTCATAAAGGCCAAAGAGCCGTAGTCTAATACAGAACGTATTAGAGCACGATATACCATCATTAGTGTAACTCTATTGGCGCCCCACGTACTGCCCGTTAATTTTCTCATTAAGTTTAGGATTTTGGAGCATCTATCTACAGTCCAGTCGATGTGCGGTTTCCAGGTCAACCGTCGGTCAAAGATTACGCCAAGGAACTTGGTTTGGTCTTTGAACTCGATGGTTTTCCCGTTCATACACAGAGTCATTCTGTTTATCCCTCTATCCCTGCTCACAAGCATGCCGACTGTTTTCTTCTCCGAGACTTTAAATCCCCAGTCGTTTGCCCATGTCATGAATTTGTCTAAGGCTCTTTGCATATTCTTTTGTAGGTCACAGAAGCTCGTCCCATTTCTCCACATGGTACTGTCATCGGCAAATTTAGCCAAGTTAGTTTTAGAATCGAGGTAGGACGATTTGTGAATGTCATTGATCATGATGTTGAAGAGAGTGGGACTGATAACAGACCCCTGAGGCGTGCCATTTTCTAATGTTTGCTCGGCACTCAGGAATCTGCCAACATTCACCTGTATCCTTCTATCGCTCAGAAAGCTTTTAATCCACCGAAACATTATGCCCGTTATACCGATACGTCCCAACTTGAAGAGCAGCCCGTCTAACCAAACTAAATCGAAAGCCTTGGTCAGATCTACGAACACGGCACATAACAGGTTTCCCGAGAGAAGGGCCTGCGACATGACTTGCTGTAGTCTAACCAAGTGGTCCATTGTTGATCGTCCTTTCCTGAACCCACTTTGATTTTCGTCGATCAATCGGTTGCTCTCCAGATAGAACTGTAATCGGATATTAACCATTGTTTCCAATGTTTTGCATAGTGTGGATGTCAAACTTACTGGTCGATATGACTCTACCTTGTTCTTCTCTTTCCCAGCTTTCAGTAGAGGTATGACGTTTGCTTTTCGCCATTCTTTAGGTACCTCTCCTGACAGCCAGGATGTGTTGAAGAAGTTTAGTAGTATCGTCTTGGCGTTTCTTGGTAGATGTTTGAGCATGGAGTACTTTACTTTGTCCTCACCAGCCGCACTATCCTTCTTGAGGGAAAGAGCCTTATTTAACTCTCCCTCAGAGAAGGGTAGGTTGATTGGTTCAGCCACTTCATTAGATTCAATTACTAATGAAGGGTGCTGCGAGTAAAAGATTTCCTTCCTCTTCAGAAACTCTGGTGATTGGTTTTCGTCTCTGCTTGCATCAGCAAAAGTTTTTGCTAGTAGATCTACCTTTTCCTTGCCGTTCGTAACATACTTATCTCCATCTTCAAGGTTTGGTATGTTGAATGATCTGCGTTTCCCGTTCATGGCATTCAGCTTCTTCCAGACGGCACCCGTTTGCGTGTTTTTATTCAACGCATTACAGAATGTCATCCAGTGCCCACTTTGTGCCTTTTTTATGGTGTCTCTTGCAGCGTATTTCAACTTAAGGTAATTTTGGTGGTTGGCTTCATTGTAGTGGCGTTTTCGTAGGCGGAGGGCCTTCCTTCTGTCGTTGACCGCCTTCTGACATTCCGGTGACCACCATGGTTTTCTAGTCCTTGGTTTTCCGCCAGAAGTCTTTGGAATGGAGTCGTTAGCAGCACCTATAATAGAGCTCGTAATGTTGGTAGCGTACACGTCGATGTTGGTATCGATGATATCTTCTTCCTTCCACTCAAGGCAGCCTACACGGAATTTAACCCAATCAGCTTGTTTCATAATCCAATTGGGTCTCCCGTTATAGACTTCCCTGGTTGCTTCGGCCTGAATGCAGAATTCTATCAGGAGATGGTCACTGCCAAGTGTTTCGTCTTCGTGTACTTGCCAGTCGCAGCGGTTTGCCAGACCAAGCGTACAGAACGTGAGATCTAGGTGCGAAGGTGGGGCATTTCCTCCAACAAAAGTAGGGCTCTCATCGTTCAGCATGCATAAGTCGTTTGCTTCTATTATTGAGCATAGGCTAGTCCCCCGGCAGTCATTCCTCGGCGACCCCCACAGGACGTGTTTTGCGTTGAAATCCCCGCAAAACAATGATTCGCCCTGTGGAAGTTGATCGAGAAGTGACTGGAAGTCAACTGGTTTTTTCGTGACATCTGGGGGTACATAGACATTCACTATTGTCAAATTCGTATTATTGCTCAATGTGATGGCTATGCCCATTGCTTCTAGAGGTCCTTCTACGTCCAGTGAAACAGAAATATAATTTAGGTTATCACGGATATAGATGACAATGCCGCCGCCACGTGTCGTACTTCCTGGTCTGTCCCTTCTCTCACAAGTGTATCCGGGTATGTAGATGTCTTTCGAGGTTGGTAGTAACTTGGTTTCTTGGAGGCAAATTACATCCCTGGGGTTGCGTGTGATGTATTTTCTCAGCTCAGCACATCTGGGGGCCAGTCCATTAACATTAAGTTGTAGAACTTTAACCTGGCCCGCCATGATGACTGTCCGGATGGATGCCTCTATGTATTGTCTTTTTATTGTTCAATTGGCGTTTCACATTCCATAGGAGGTACCTCATTAGTGTTCGTCTTTGGTGTTAAAACCGGCAAGCAACTGGGCATATCGCCAGTGCTGTAGTGACGAACATGAGATATCCTTCTACGGAGTGCGAGGTTTGCCGTTTGATCACTTTTTGTGGTTTCTTCGTCGTCGTCTTCTTCTCTTGATCTTTTTTTTACTATGTTGATTGAGTTAATCATGACACACAGGACATCGGCGTTGACCATGTGTGTCCTTACTTTGCCGAGTAAGCTTTCCATCTTGGTAGTTTGGTCCTCATTAGATACGGCCACCCTGAGGAACTCGATCATGAAGTTCATGAAGCCACTTTCCGTTTTAAATTTAGGAATGAAGTGTTCTTCATGACTCTTCGTTTTCGGTTCCTCTTTTTTTTTCTTGGGTGTCTTCTGTTTGACCTCTGCAGGTTTGGTTGATATGTTCTTCTCTTTCTTCTTCTTGTCTTTACCTTTAGGGGTGGGGGTTACATCGGATGTCAAGAGAGTCGGTGCTGGAGCTTGCTTTGGTTCCACCACCGGTTCTCTGACTACTTTTGCTTCCCTCTCCTTGTTTTTTATTTGCTGGGTTGCCTCCCTAAAGGTAAGTTTGTCTTTGCTTTGCAGGCGTAGAGCTGCTTTGGTCGCTAGAATTCTTGGGCATTGCGGGGAGTTGGCTGCGTGGCTGCCCTTGCAGTTTGAGCAGTTAATTTTACTACCCACCCTACACTCAGCCACCGCGTGTTCTCCTCCGCATTGGGCGCATATGGCTTTTCCTTTACAGTACTTAACCGTATGTCCCAGTTTCTGGCATTTGGTACACTGTCTCACTCTCTGAACATAGGGGTGGGTACGGCGGTTGAGGTACACGATTTTAAGGGCCTCAGGTGCGGAACCTTTCTTGAAGGATAGGGCGACGCTTCCCTGATCCTTCCCCTGGGCCACATGAAACCGGTATACCTCGGTAGCTTGGTACCCCCTCTCTGTCAAATCTTCCAGAATTTCCTCCCCGGTATATTCGGCCGGTATCCCATGAACAACCACCTTATCAATAGACAAGGTGATCGGTTCGGACACCGTCACGGTCATACCGAGAAGTGCGTTCTGAGCTAGCGCCAGATCCATCTCAGACCTACTTTTTAAGGCAAGTCTAAGTTGTCCTGAAACAGTTATCTTTAAGTCGGGTATGCTAGTAATACCCCACTTACTCTTAAGTTCCTTCCCCACTGCCGTAAGTTTGGCTCCTTGAAAGGACTTGCCTTCCAGTGGCCTCACCAGTACGACGTGGGTCTGTTCCTCTCTCCTTTTTGCTGCAGGAAAGAACTTTGGTGCAGGGCTGCTGTTAAACGCGTCAGCCATGGACATTGGTGAGCTAGCCTCTGTCGCCATCGTTCTTATGCTGCCGAAATATATAATCGAAAACTAAAGGAGGGAATGAACAGTGTTGATTAAGGTTATATTAATTAATGACGTAAGTTGATATACCTGTTGTTACCCCTTTCCACAAAGAACCGCTAGTCAATCAGTGTGATTAATACTAATTAACTATGGGTTCCTATTGCTTGTATGAGTGTACTTAACAGTTATCAGACTTATTAGTTATATAAATAAATTAGCTTGTTATTGTTTTAAGAAGCTTGTGGTGAGCTCAATCAGTTGGCTTGTACACTGAGCTTCTTTGTTAGTTGATGATAGAAAGAAAAGTAAAATGACCAAAAAATAAAAAAATAGAAATATAAAAATAAATAAAGATAGGAATGTGGTATATCCTATATAATATATAGCTGAAAGGGGGGTAAAAAGTATAATAATAATAAAAAAAAAGATTATATTAGGGGTGAAAAATATGAGGATTTAAGAAAATAAGCTTTAATTAAAGTAAATTATTAAATTGAAGAAAATAAAATAAGATAGTAAATTAAAGTAAATAAAGTAAAATAAACAAAGGAAGTAAATAAAGTAAAAAAAGTAAATAAAGTAAAAAAAAGTAAATAAAGTAAAAAAAGGAAATAAAGTAAAAAAAAATAAAAATAAAAAAAAGTAAAAATAAGCAAAGAAAATAAACAAAGAAAATAAACAAAGAAGATAAACAAAGAAAATAAACAAAGAAAATAAAGTAGTAAATTAAAGAAAATGAAAGACTGATGAAGAATGCAAAATATAAAGAAAGTAAACCTTATACCCTGTAAAGGTGTGAAGAAAAAGATAAAGACAACCTTAAATCTACTTTTGGACTAGATGATCTTTGTAGTATCTAGTAGTCTGTCTGGATTTGAGAAGTCTTTTGGAGTCTTAGCTAGGCTACTTTATCTAGGATAAATTTAGTCGATAGCTATGGAGCTCTGATGCTTTAGGTGTTGTCAGTACGAAGACTAATTAACCTCTGTGCCTAACATCTACAATGTTCCTCTAATATATCTAGAGGTTACTTAGTAACAATAAACAATATATAGATACAATAAACAATACATAGTAATTATATACATTTAAACTTAATAATATTTTATGGTTGTTAATGGGTAGTATTTAAGTGACATCCATTCATTCATTTACTAAGTTGACTAATGTTCCTAGATGGATTATCTCATTACTACTATAGTCTCTAATCCCTTTCATAGCTGACATTGATAACTTAATTACTATAGATAATCCATCTTGGGAACCAAGTTAAGGTATTAGTCTAGTGGGTGAATGGCTCTTTAAATACTACCTGGTCATATATGGACTCCCCCTATTTAAGTGTCGACCCGACACTCAAGACATTGTTCTTAAGCTCTTCTCCTGATGTCATTCTGATGTTAGCTTGCTGTGAAACTATAGTGTCCTAATATCCAATATTTAAGACATAATTAACATTTTATAATAAGTACCCTATATGTTGGGTGTCAATTTGTAATGAACAAATAAAAACATATCCTACAAAACAGTGTGGCAGTAATTAGCAAAGGCTAATTAAAAAAAATGACAAAATAATAATTTAAACAAAACAGTGTTGAATGTATTAAGCAGGCATTAAGATGAATATTAAAATTGAACTGTTCATATATTTAGGTTCCTGAACAAATGAGCCATATGCCTTTAAATAAAACTGTACCGTGCTTCATAAATGCATATAATAACTTTCTCTATTTGGTTCAGCCCTACTCTGATCTAGTTTTGCATGTCAGACGAGGATTATTCTTCCAACTTCTGCTGCACTATTTGATCATTTGTCACTTGCTATGCACTTTTAAAATCTGCTTTGAAATTTAGAATGACACTTTATGATTATATATATATACATTGTATTATAATATAGTAAAGTATGAAACACTCAGATTGTGAATACATATTCAATCAAAAAAAAAAACTATGAATATTCATCATTGAACACCAGTAAAATAGGTGTGATGTATATTATCACAAAAGCCTCCATATCAGATAAATACAGCCCTCTCATAATTTTGGATTAATGTTCTCATCTAATGTATCTTTTACACACTCTTTTGGTTTTGCTAGTAAGATTCCTACTTGCCAATAGACAGTTTGTTGAAGGAATGAGATCAATTTGTTTTACTAAAAAATTTTTTTTTTGTTATAGTACTTATATAGCACTGATCGTCACCAATGATATATTAAGTATTTTTGTATGTTGAATCATTTGGTTAGCTAGGCCATTTGACTCTATATACCTCAATGTATGCCAATATATGATATGTTTTAAAATAAAAAATAAAAATATTTAGATCTCTTTCCTTATTGCAAATTTCAATCGCCTTTTACGATTCACAATTTAGCTTGCGGATGACGAATTCTTAGCCCCACGTCATCAGGGGTGAATTGGGAAGAGATTAATTATTTCTCGCTTTCTTTGCCCTTTTCTTTACCAGTCCTTTCTGGGTTTTTGTGGCATGAAAATTTCGAATAAGATCTTGAGGCAAAAGATCCTGAACTATCCATTGGGGTCCTTTTACTTCCTTAAGTCGTGTCTTGTACCAAAATTGCCCTCTGTATTTTCTTGACTGCAGTATTTTGTCTATATGTTTATCTTCAAATTTTGTTTGTTGGATTTGTCTATTTTGTTTATTGTCATTATCAGTATTGGTGTTATTTTGTGCAGTTAGCAGACTGTTATTGTTATCATTATTTGAATCGGGGTGCAGTTGTGCATCAGCAGTTTGTGACAAATTTTGATTTATCTCCTCTGGATTTAGGTCCGTTTGCTGGTCTTCTGGTATCTCAGGTACATTGGTAGGGCGCCTTGCAGGATCAACGTAGGGCCTTAATCTGTCTGCATGAATGGGAGACTTGACGAGCTGGTGATCAGCGTTTCTTCTTAATTTATAGGTGTTGTTTTCAAAGTCATGACAGATATAATATGGTCCTACCCATTTACGTTGAAGTTTTCTGCAAAATCCTACCTGTACTTTAGTACAGTATAACCAAACCATTTCGTCCTTTTTAAAATTTGGTGGTGCAGCTTTTTTGTTGTGTTGTTTACTATATTTTTCTTGAGCCCTTTGAATGTTTTTACTTGCAATATCGTTCGCAGTTTTTAGATTTGTTTGGATCTGCTCAAAATATTGTTTCGCGTCCTTTTTAAGGTTGTCTTGTTGTAGTAGCTCAACATCAATTGGAAGTGTGGGCTCGCGACCGAATAACATATGGAAGGGACTCAAATTTGTAGATTCTGTAGCTGGTGTAGCTCTGTAAGCCATAAGGACTCCCGGCAGAATATCTGGCCAATCGGATTGATCTGGCCTGCAATAAGATCGGATTGCTGTCAGTATTGTTGAATTCATCCTTTCACATGCTGCATTTGTTTGTGGGTGGTAACTTGATGTATTAAGTTTCTTAACGCCCAGAAGTTTACATACTTCGTTGATCAATTTGCTCATAAAATTCTGCCCTCTGTCTGTCAGAATCTCCTTCGGTGTCCCGTAGCGGCATATTATTTCTGCAAAAAGTATTCTCGCAATCACTATGGCCTCTGTTGACTTCAAAGGAAATGCTTCGACCCATTTTGAATAGGGACATACAATCAATAGAATTGAATGATATCCGTCTTTTGTTGTCTTCAGTGGGCCCAAGACATCCATATGGATTCTGCTAAATGTGGTGCCAATGGGTAGTGGACGAAGTGTGGCTGGCTTTTTATGGTAGTACGGTTTTGACGTTTGACAGGTTTCACATGACCGGACATATTTTTCTATATCTGAATACATTTTTGGCCAGAAGTATTTTAATTGTATGGCTTTTTGTGTTCTGTCTTGGCCTTGGTGACCTAAGAAGTCATGGTAGTTCTTTAAAATATCATCTCTCATATCTTGAGGTATGCATAGTTGTTTGACCTCTCTTTCTATTTTGGTACCTTTCCCTCGTGGTGAATGAAGATGATACAATATGCCATTTGTTAGTTGGTAAAAGCCTTGTTCAATTAGGATTCTTCTGGCCTTTATTGCATCTTCTGGGAGAATGTCATCTTGTAGAAATTTGATGAGGGGTTTTAGTAAAACATCCTCTGCTTGACGCTTCTGCATCTCTTCTGGCAAAATTGTCAGTACTTCCTGTATGCTTTCTAAAGGTGCTTGTTGGAGATAAGCTTGTTCCGCTGCTACCAATATTTCGGCTGTAGACATGCTCTTAAACTGAATCTCCGCCTGATTCGTTGGTGCCTGCTGCAGTTGATCCCCTGTTATGGCTTCCTGACATATCTCTTGCCCTCTTTTTACAGTTCTCTGATTGTTGACGTCTTCATCATCACTTTGGAAAGTTACATTTTGAACTGCTGCATCATAGGTTCTACGTGATAATGCATCAGCATTTGTGTGGTTCTTTCCCTTTTTATGTATGATTTGGAACTGGTACTCATTTAGTTTAAGGGACCATCTGTGGAGTCTACCAGATTTAAATTTCATGGACTTAACATATGTCAGGGCTACATGATCTGTGTAAATTGTGAATTCTGTGTTGGCTAAATAAACATGAAATTGTTTGACACCTTCTATTATAGCTAAACATTCCTGTTCCGTGATATGCCATCGCTTTTCTCTGTCATTTAAGGCCCGTCCACCATATGCAATTACAACTTCCTTGCCCTCTTCATCATGTTGTCCTAATATAAATCCAATGGCATTGGAGCTTGCATCTGCATGTAACAAGAACTTCTTTTCGAAATTTGGGTATCGAAGTATTGGTGGTGATATCAAAGCCGTCTTTAACATTCTGAATGCCTCATCTATTTCCGGTGTCCATTGAAATGCCACATCTTTCCGTAGCAATTGGTTGAGTGGCGCTGCTTTCTGTGCAAAGTTTTGAACAAACCGTCTGTAGTAGCTGCACAGTCCTATAAATGCTCTGACTTCACTGACATTCTTTGGTCGAGGAAATGTCTGTACTGCTTCGGTCTTTGTTTTGTCCACAGCAATACCAGTTTTTGAGATGATGTGACCTAAGTATAAAACCTTTTGAGCCGCAAAGTGACACTTAGAAGGTTTTAACTTAAGGTTTGCATCTCGAATCCTGCTGAAAATTATAGTTAGATGGTTCAAATGTTCTTCGAATGACCTGGACCAAACTATAATATCATCAACGTAAACTAGTGCTATCTTCCATGTCAGATCTCTCAGGACTTCTGTTAAAGTACGTTGAAAAGCGCTCGGTGAGTTCGACAATCCAAAGGGTAGTCGATTGAACTCAAAAACACCTCTGTGACATGTAAACCCTGTTTTGTGCTTTGTGGCCGGGTCCAAGTTTACTTGCCAATACCCAGAAAACATATCTAATGTTGAAAAAATATTAGCATGGGCCTCTCCAATGCAGTCGAACACATCTTCCATTCTGGGCAAGGGGAAATGGATTGGTTTGGTAACTGTGTTTAAGGCTCTGTAATCAATGGCAAACCGAAGATCACCGGATTTCTTTTTGATAAGAACCACTGGCGATAACCATTCAGATGTAGAAGGTTGAATTACATGATTTATTAGCATTTCATCAATCAATTTCGACATTGCCTCTTTCATCTTTGGTGTTGCTCTATAAAACCTTTGTTTTATTGGTTTAGCATCTCCTGTGTCAATGGTATGATAGGAATCTTTTACATTGCATGAGCCTAATTCTGACATATCTTTTGCAAAGACATCCCTATTCTGACCAATTAGTGTCAGTAGCTGCTGCTTTTGATGTTCCTTTAGATCTGCTTCACTTAAATCCACATCCAGAGATTTAGCTTTTTCAATGAATTGTTTGTTTGTGTCCGCAGCTTCCAATGACTCTTGCATGACATTGACATGTGGATTCTCATCAGTTAACTCATCTAGGATTTCATCTTCGCATACCCATGACAGCATCCCCAGCACTTGTTTACTGTTTAGGTTCACATCATCATTGGTAGGGTTAAGCAGTTTGTATGAAGCTAAACCATTAGTGACATCTACTAAACACCTAGCACCCAGTACATAACATTTATTTATAAGTGTTTTATTTGCTTCAATGATGCCTATACCATTTTTCAATCCAACATTTTCGATAACCACAGGTACTATGGCTTCCGTTCTTTTTGGAATTTTTAGGTTGTCCTTTAATTTGACCAAATATTTTGTAACTGATGACTGTTTTTCTCCAAGTGGTACAACTGTCATTCCATTCTGAAGACTGAGTGTCTGTAAATCAAAATCTGTCACTGCCTTTTGTGTTTGTAAGAAATCTACACCTAATATTAAGGAGTGCACATTGCTATCTAAAATAAGGAATTGTTGGTGCAGTGTTAGTCGCCCTATTCGTATTGGTAATGACACAATGCCATGTACCTTTGTTAGTGAACCTCCAACACCTCTAACATGTCCAGTCTCAGTTGGCTGTTGTTTATGTATGTCTTTCAATCCACTATTGTCATATTGGTCTTTAGATATTATAGACACACTGGCCCCTGAGTCAACTAATGCTCTTATACATATTTTCCCTAACATTACTGTTATGGAACTATTTTGTTCTGCATTTACAACATTTATTGATAAATCGATAATACTTTTTAGACTTTGTTTTATTTTGGACTTACTGCTTCCATCACAATATTTATTTCTAATGAACTGCCTATTTTGTAATTCTGGATTATTTGGTTGTTTATAGTTGATATATTTTTGGCCTTTGTATGGACGTTTGTTATACTGTGTAACGTAACTATGTTTGTTATTATATTTTTGAGGACGTTTCCTAGCACTACCATGGTTATTGTTATCTGATACATAAATGGGACACAAATCCATGTGTGAATTTTGAGAATAGCTATATTTCTGATATGATGAATTGCCACTATGATAATTGTAATCACACCTACCTTCTGCTGGCCTTGATTTGTATTCATTGTCCATATAATGTCTTGACATTTGTTCGTATTCACGGATGTTTTGATTCGACAGGGCATAATAGTTATTCACAACCTCCTTGAGTTTTGATTGTTCGTTTGGATGAAGTTCTAATTTTTCACTGTTATCTTCCTTTGCATAATAATTACATATACTTTCTGTAAATTTTGCACATTTTTCGACTTCCATTACCGTATGAGACTTGTCTTTATACGCAACCCATTTTTGTAATTCTGGATGAAGTCCCTTTCTCATAATTTCTGCTGTCCAATCCTCTGGAAAATAGTTGGATCTCATTAAAAGAAGTCTTTTCATTTCTGTAAGGTAATCCTCCACAGATTCTCCTGGTTGTTGTTTTCTCTGTGTGATTAGCCTAAACAGTTCTGCACCCTCGTCCACTTCTGTACAGTATTGTTCTTTAAAAGCACTTTTCACTGATTTATAGTCACTTGTTGTTTCTTCTGGCAGACATTTTAACCATATAGCGGCATTGTCTTTCATAGCTAATGTAAGGCCTGCTACTTTATATTTGTCCTCTTCCCATTTTTGAAGAACACAATAACTTTCAAATTTATCTAGCCATATAATAGGGTCCTTTTGTCCATAACCTGAGAATTTTTGTAAATATGTAGCATGGTTGTTACAACTCTCCATCACTCTTTGTTTAGTTGAAGAGAAGAAAATCAGTAAAATATCAGTTCTCTTTTCTAGGGTGTAGACATGAAGAAGTACACTCGCTTGGCTTGTGAGATTCCGTTGATCAATTAGCACTCCCCATATATCATCGGGGTTTTATGGACCTTGATTTGATCCAACCTTCGACGATGGGTTGTATGTTCAATCTAGTGGGGGTGTACGATTGAACATACAATAACTCAACAACTCACTTCTTCTTGGTATACTATTATATTCTGTACAATACTTAACAATGATAATATGTTACAATAATGATCCACAGGCTAGGTAATCTAATAAGGAACAGCATCTAAGAAGTAACCTATCAGAGACCTGCCCTATAGTATATCCTGTTACCTGCCTGTGGTCAACTGCCTAACATCTACAATGTTCCTCTAATATATCTAGAGGTTACTTAGTAACAATAAACAATATATAGATACAATAAACAATACATAGTAATTATATACATTTAAACTTAATAATATTTTATGGTTGTTAATGGGTAGTATTTAAGTGACATCCATTCATTCATTTACTAAGTTGACTAATGTTCCTAGATGGATTATCTCATTACTACTATAGTCTCTAATCCCTTTCATAGCTGACATTGATAACTTAATTACTATAGATAATCCATCTTGGGAACCAAGTTAAGGTATTAGTCTAGTGGGTGAATGGCTCTTTAAATACTACCTGGTCATAAACACCTACATCAAGTTTAAACATTACAGCGCAATTAGAAAGAGAGTTATTGTGTCCCAAAAAGTCTAACGGACAGACGGACCCATTTTAATAGTCCCCTGCTTTCTCTTGTGTGTATGTTCATTTAATATAATTTCTTTCCAGTAATATCACTGTGGACACAGTCTGATCCATCATACATCACATTTCTACTGACAAAATAATTAGATTATGTCTAATTCAAGAGGGTCAGAACATTTCTTATGCTGCGAGGAAGTTGCCAGACCATTTCTGGACACTTGAGAGCATTTAAGAAAATTTATGATGGTGATAATGGAATAAGGTGATGTACCTTAGTGACAAAAGTACTAAGAGACCCAGCAACCTGCATTCCATCAAATGTGATCTATGAACTGAGCATACTGCATTACCATGGCAAAATATCTCTCTCTATAGAGTAAATATTTATAGATCGCCAGATAAAAACTACAGAAAGTAGCTTAATGACCTGTTAGTTGCTACAGGGTTATGATTAACTTTTGGAGCTCAATTTAGGAACATGAAAACAATATGCTATTAAAGCTAAGCCTGATTTTATATACTATCTCTAAAACAAACTTATCACTGAACACCATTTAATCCATAGAAGAGGTGAACTAGCTGGATCAAAGCTTAGGACAATAAAGAAGAGTATTGTTTTAACTGAAATACACTGTACAACATTTTACATCTGTTTGTCATGTCTTAGATTTTAACAGACTTCCCCCATGAATGAAAAAGTACTTTTATTGAGCAAAATCATGTTTTCTCTATAACTCAACAACAGCTCTCAATCAATAACATTGGTGTTACATTTCAACCTTTTTTTTCAAATTTTGAATAAAAAATTGATGAATGAATACAAGATGATGGTAACATCTTTTACTGAATGCAGACACTTATGAGTCACTGATATTATAAACACTCGGATGACCAGAATGCAATTTTCAACACAAAGAATATGAATCAATGTCAGATTTTCGTTGTAAGAATGAAGAAAGAAGTGGAGCAAGTCATTTTCTACATTAAGCTGTTGATATTTTAAGTACCTCCAGGAAATTCATAATTTATAACATTTAAATCCACTATCTCTTTATTATAAAAACTGTCCAGTTTAAATAGGAGTGGCCAGTCAACAAAATATGAATAGAAAGAAGTCACACAAAAACTTACAGCAAAAGTAATTTATAGTGGTTTAAATAATTTTATTTATGGTTAGTACTTATGGTGTAAAATTATTCACTATTATATTAGTGTTTATCTTCTGTCATAGTTTTATCTTTACTATCCACTTCACTTGCTTGACATGATAGATATTTTGTTTTAAATACATCAATAATTTAGAAAAATACAAATATACCTTTTGACATTTCTGATATTATACAAATAAGTTGGTATAAATTAATTCATCATTGTCATTTATCTTTTTATCTCTATGTACACCAACCCAATATCAAAGTGCAATAATTTTTCTTTTGTTTGTTAAAACACAAATTCAACATTATCTAATTATGATCAATCTTTATATTATTGTTTTTGAATATAATGCTACATCTATGCTTATCATAATTCTCTAGTAATATAACTATGTTCCCTTTCATGCCTCCGTAAAAAAAATCATTTGAGAAATAACCACAGGTTATTATTAGCAACTATATCCTCATATCCGTTATTTTATGGTTAAAGCTCCATGTAATATCATAATGAGACAATATTTTCACACGATTACCTAATTTTTATCTAAAAATGACACATCATTTTGTTTATGGGCAAATCAAATCTAAGATTAATGAACTAAACATTGTTAATGCTCTTTGTTAAACCCAGAGGTTTTTCAAAAAATAATTTCTATTCCGTTCAGCCTGTATAAAGCTAATGTTCCATTTAGTGCCATTTATCACCTCATGTTGTTAAACTAGGAGAGATGCAGGAATACCAGAAAAGATCTTCTGTTGCCATTTTCCTTTCAAATTCCAATTAATAACCTTTATATTCATTTCTAACAAAATTAACATTCGTAATCATTTTGTCCCCCATAAGATCGAGAATTGATTACCCTTTGATAACTAATTCCAGCTATTATATTACAAATTGTGATGCTTAAAGTAGTTCAAACATTTTCACATGGATTAATGCCCCCCCCCCCATCCTCATTCCAACCAAAAGAAAATATAAAAAACAAAATATAGCAAACAAAGACTGCAGAAAAAAATGTGAGATTATTCGGCTTTGTGATGTAATTTTCTGGATGGTATGTTCACGTCCATCATCAAGTATCGAGATAATGTACCATCATAGGAGAAATATAACAAAGGCTTGACATCAGAATTCCTGTCATTTCACTTATAAATCTTCACCTAGCAACCATTTACAATACAACATACTCCTCAATACATTTCTTTCAAATGAGTTTCAAACAAAAGGAACTGGAATTAGATGATGTGTTGGTAAAAAAAATACATAAACATGTCTAAAGCAAATTCTTCCATCTGAAAAAGATGGTCTAATTGTGCTTTTGTAATTTTTATGTAAAGTTACATGTGACTGAATGTGTGTTATAATTCTACCTATATTAAAACATCTGTACAGAACTACAATGATTGCTCCAGCTTTGACAAATTTAAGGTAAGTTATGGTGGATAGGCCACACATCTGTCTGCACAACAACAATGTTAAACCAAATCAAGTCTGGAAAATGTACCAATTTTACTGACGAGCTTAGAAATTGATACACCTTTTTTTTAGCTCTTGGTTATTTTTTTTCTTCCACAGGTTATTAAAATCATCCGACAGAGAAAATAAACCCAGCAGAAACAGTTCTGACAAAACACATGAGGGCTTGGGTATTAAAAACTACTGGATAATGGTATTCATTTATGATAAAATATCAATTTAATAAATTAATACTTGTACATGTTTGTGTTGCTCGATCTATGAAATCCATAAACTAGGATTGTAAGAGTATGACCGAATGATATTTTTAAAGTATTATTATTACATATGAGCAATAACCATATGGTTAATATATTTATAGCATAAAGTATGTGTATATAAGAATGAAAGAAGGATGAATAAATTAAGAATATAGATTAATTATATCGATCATTATACTTATTTTCCTTAATAGTTTTGTAAAGTTCATTAGATAATAATGGTGATGTAGGTTTAAATGAAAGTAAATATGATTGTGGGAAACATGAATAAATAATGGAGAACATGTATAATTAATTACATACTGGTATATCATTGTACTTATTGACAAAACAGCCATAAGATAGGAATTTACCACAATAGATATTAGTTCTCAGGCAAACATTTGGTAATTTGATCAGCATAGCAACATCAAAGAGGTGGGAAGAAAAGAATTTTCAGGTACATGTACAGGAGAGATATGGTATTGAACCAAGCTTTTAGCAGTGAGGTCGTGTGGGATTGATGGTCTCTTACCAACAGATGGCACCACCATTACAATAAAAGATAGGTGTTGATATCAGTACAATTTTTCCCTATCAATATATTCAAAGAACAAATTAAGATGTTCCCTTCTAACCAGCTTGAGTTGTATTGATAATTCAAACATTGGTTCTCTCTTATTATCACGTTCTTAAAACAACAGTTGTTAAGCGAGGAAAAAACTCCCTTCATTGCACAGCTAACCATAGAGTAAATATCTATATGACTACCGGTACTAAACATATGTTAGGTACTCTGAAAATAGATCCTAGATATACATATATATATATAACTGCCATCTTATACATAGATACATACAATTACTCATATTAATCAACTTAGTAGTAGTATATATTGGGGTTATGTGACAATGTCTGCTTCCACCTTGGGTGATATTGCAGACTAGCAATTAACACAACAAACATTGGTATATTAGCTCACATCAAATGCTGTTGTTTGTATATCATTTGAATTCATCATTTGAATACTATTTGAATATTCGATTCCATTGAATAATCAATACTCAGGCCTTTTGAGTTCATTTTCAGATTTCAAGAAACTATAAATCTTTGAAATCAATATATTTTCTATCATCTGTTTGTATATTTTCGGACATTAGTTGATTTCATTGAATTAATATTGGTAGAGATCTTGTTAGAAACAAATAACCGACCAAATTCCACTACTTTTAATTGACATTAAATAACCAAATTTAAAAATTAAAAATTCAGTTTCCATTGCCTATTTATGTGAGCTCTATGTTATATACTGTCTATTGTCCCTCATACAAGGCTTACATGCTAGAGGCAACACTCCATTCAGTTTTAATTTGAAATTTAATCTATCTTATATAAAGATCTTAACCAGGTGTAACTGATTCTAGTATAAACTTGTAAAAGAACACAACAGCCCTATTGATTAAGGGTAATGAAAAAAAAGGGAGACAATTGTTTTTTTAGTTGCACGTCTTCTTGTCTTTCATTGCTTTTTTTTCTTCCTAAATCTTAAGTGACATGTGAAAGGAAAGTGGTGAAACACTCTATCTGTTGAAACCTCTAACAACCATGTAATGACTTGTCTCCTGATCAAATGACATCAAATTTTACCTCCATTGTTTAAAGTCAACAGACAACCAAAATCCTAGTCACCATGGCAGCACCAGTTTATTATTCTTTAAAATATCAAGTTCAAGACATCAAATAAAATAGGTTGCCAGGCAACGAAACATATGCCCACAACAGCTAGGTCTTCTATTTTTTCTTTTGTCAGTAAGGAGAACGTTTTCAAGACACGTAAATCTTATTACGAGTAATAGCCCATAAAGAAATTATCAGAAATCATTAGAATTGTTTCCATTGATTGTCTCATGGCCCCATTCCACAAGAAATTCAAAGTGATCAAGGGCCATAACTCTGGCAATAATTATCATATATTGTTGAAAATGTCTAAAATCCTTCGTATCATGATGACCTTAAATACAGGCGATTATGAACTGGTTTAAAATTAAGCGTCTGAACGGGCTTTGTTGTATGCAACATAATTTATATTTACTTCCAGCATGGTATCAAATGAAAAAAAACTGATGTAAAATTACGTTATAATTGGTACATGGTATGAATAATTTTTGGGCCAAAATGTTTAGATCTGTGTATGAAATGAAATGGGGTTTAACATCCTACTTTTCTGCACCAACTGGGCTTATGAAGACAGACATATGCCATACAGTGTGCTATGAGGGAAATTTTGTCTGGACAATGGTCATGGCTTCTTTTACATACACATCAACATGTACACTGCACATCAGCTTTCCATGCCATCCGGACAACTAGACACTGTTCTTAACACTGACAAGGTAAAAGTTATAAACCATATCTCTTCCATACCTTGGTAAATGTATATTTCATCTTTAATAAACTTCACCTGATAATACTGGTGGGGGTAAGATGGCTAATCAGTCAAATGATAAGAATGATTTCAATCCTCCCAAATATTTAAAATAATATATCTCAGTATGTCAATTTCTTATCACTGTTTATCAAGTCTTCTCTCTTCACATCACTTAACAGATGCTAGTTATTAATCTAACTTTTCATCTTCCTTACTTTTAGCCTTAAATCTTTTCTCTTTTTAAAAAAAAAAAAAATCTCTTTTGTTCCCGGTATAATCCCTAAACTATTGTTCAACTCTTTTATTCATTTAAGCTACATTTAATTCAATCAACAGACATTCATAGCATTTTTCTAAGCCATCGGTATCCTACAAAATAAGTTAGAGTTCATCAAGCATTAAAATACGGATTGTATATCGGGTTTTTTTGTTATCAAAGATTACTTTTTTGTGTCTTATATAGATTTCTATCAATACATTTATTCTATTCCTTTTGAGCATTCTAACTGTGTAATTGATTTGAGTTGTCCATTTCACCTTTAGTTTGTCAGTTACATAAGACAGATCAGCTTTTATTTAATAACTGGGGATGAACGTTAGGAAAGATGGAGTTTTTCTTCATCGATCACCCAACTTTTTTACATATTATTTCTTCTCATCAATCCAATTTACTTGTCACTAGACTTGGAAGCAAGATCTGTTTTTTGTAAACTTTGACATACTTGGCGCTAGTAAATAGCCACCAGCACTCAATCTGATTTTATGCTCTTATCATCATATTACTTTTAACAAGATGTCTTAAGTTTTCTCTCTCTCTTCCGGCTATCTTGCGATAAAACAGTTATGTACCATGAAATTTACTCTCATCCTCAAAATTGATCATATAGGATTTAAAGTGACATCCCCTTACTTATTGTGAACATAAAAAAATTTGTTAGAAATCTGTTTTTTAATAGGGGTCAAAACATTGAAGATCAAGAAAATTTTGGGGAAGAAAACGAACATGTGAAAGTTGTAAATTGGTTTAATGGGAGTGGTTTAACACAATGATAACATGTGAACGAGACATGAGTTACGGATTAGGACAAGTTAATCCCTTTATCTATTGTTATTTAATGTCGGTCGACATTTCACACACGTTGCAGACGGCGTTGAGAAGAATTTTGTCCAGACATGATGTAAATTCTGGTGAATTTTATCATAAACAAATATTGATTGTGTTCATATAGATTGATTGTGTTCAATAGATCAATTTATAGTGTGATGTTTACAAATGAGTGTACTACAACTGTCCTAGTCGCAAGCCTTCAATAGGATTTCACCATGGAAATTATCAAGAATTTCAACTCGTTCAAATATAATTGATAATACATGTTCGAAAACAATTCTCTTTGTATGCGTCTGGGAGAGTTCTATTGATAAGAGAGGAGAGATAGCAAAACAAAATCAAATAATAGCGATACAGACTTTTTGCTCTACAGGATTATTTTTAGGTATCTTAACTCCCTCTAGTGCTTGATTACAATATATTAATGCAAAGCTCTAATCATCCCATATTATTTTATATTGTCACCATTCCATTTCATATTATTCCAGCTTCATATTATTTCACTTTATTTTTCACAAACACATACGGTACAAGAAAATTAATTGTATTATCAGTATATATTCTGTTGAATTATATATCTACATGTGGTAAGTACATGAGGACCATGTTTATTGTAAATGTATTATTACATGTATGATATACTATTATATGATATTAAACCTATATTATATACATACACCTGTATCAATAGTTGGTTTACAATATTTACCTATCGCTTATAAACACAAATTAATTTGACTTACATATTGAGAGAAAGCATAGACATGCAGATATTGATAACATCGAAGCCAGATTAGTTTATCACACTATTTTTAATCCAAAAAGATGGATGAAATTGCAACTGGGGCATGTGTAATTGAAACAACTTGGGTATAAACACTGTACAAAGATAAAAGACAACCATCCAGCTGTATGTACATAAACCTATAGAGAGAATAGAGAAATGAATTAATATCATTTGTTTCTGGAAAACACATGAGATTGTGTTTATATTTTATCTTCTGTTTATATTTTATCTATTGTTTATATTTAGGTATCTATACACAATCATGGTACACATAATACCTTATACGATATGGATACAAATTCCAAATAGAAATCAGAACACACAAACAATAATATGATCCCTACTTTCTGTTTGAGAAGTTCACACAGCTAACAATTGTGGTACTTTAACACATAAAATTTCATGGACATGCTAACTGAATATAAAAGAACTAACAGTAACTGCTATGTGAATTCACCAAAGAGGGAGAAGTGACACCATGTTCCTCAAAGAGTAAGCAAGGATATTCATGCAAAATTTGTCAATAACCACCTTTAATCAATCTATATAAACTTTGTCAAAAATTTCAATTACATGTGTTGTGTAATAAAATCCAGAAGTCAGGTTTCAGTACCAGCCAATTTCTCTATTTTAATATATGTTGATATAAAAATAATCATGTGCATCAAAGTAGGCAGAATAAACACAGTATATGAAATAGAATTTTATCTTTTGGACTTCTACATGCTAAGGAAAGTATAGATATCCATTTAATTCTTTCTCCAAAGCAAGATTCAAAGCCAAAGAAAAGTTGTGATTAATATAATTAGCCTAATTAAAAGTCTCTAGTTTAAAAGCAGTGGTGTAGATTTACTGCTCTTTTTAACATTTGAATGAAATAGATAGAAATAATGATTATTGTGTTAGGTTATCTGTGTGAAAGACTTTAATATGTTTGAGAGTTCATTAAATTACAGTAAAAAAAACTAGCTCATAATATGTGTTTTCATGATATTCTTGTTATAATCTATAGCTATGCTGCATGACTTACTCATAAAACTGCCATTATATAGCCATATTAGTGGCCGTAAACACGTGAACTGTACAAGATAACAATATCTTTATGTAAGTAAAAGGAGATTTATATTGCCCTGGGTGCTATTAGATATTGATATGCGATACATGTTCTTGTAATTAAAATGTTAGATCAGCTAATTAGAAGACATAAAATATTAATTAAACTCAACAAATCCAAGTATAATGTGTAGAGCATTCTAGTCTGATTGACAATATATTATTATGAGTGTTATATACATGTTTACTGTTACTGTCTATTAATTATTGTTATTAATATCATTATTTATTGTATGCTGTTCTTATTCTGCATCTTTATAAGTCCCAGTCTGTGCAAAAACGCACATTCAATTCATTTCATAATGTGTATCTCTCTATTATAGGCGTTCAGACTCGATGACAGTTTGGGGGGCTGTATTTGAAAATCGCAGGTCTTATGCGAGAGCAGAGGAGCGGAGTTTATCATTGCATTTTTTGCAAGCGACAATCTTTGACTAGGAGCTATTATAATCTTATTTATATTAAACATACAAACGCAAGAAAAAATAGTGTATATATGTAAATGATTTTATTGACAATATACTGCATAATATTTTATGCATAACAAAAAAAGGAATTCCTTTTGGTATGCTGACAAGATGATATGATGAACAAAAGCTCCCAACAAACTGTCACTTAAGCTAATAACTTTTTAAAACCATAGAACAAAAATGGCAGCTTTTATCAAGATAAGTTTTTAGTCGCCAACAAGCCTGTATCTTATCTGTCTTCACATGCCCCTCAGTCTTTACAGTAACAAGGTGATAAGACTGTCTTGACTTGATTGTCAATTCCCCTGCCACTCTTACTCTCAAATATTTCAACTTAAACATGTAAGTGGGGTGATAACATGATTTTTATTATATAACATTACAGAAAATAGCAATGCTACTAGGAATGCCTTGCAGACACCAGGCTACATGATCCTACTCTATCAATTCCATCTAAACAGATCTTAACCCTAAATTCCTATTTTACAAAATCCCATCCAATAGGATCCTATTTTACAAAATCCCATCCAAAAAGATTTTTACCCAACAAAATTATATCTCTAAAGACTTAAAGCCCCAATACCACTCTTGTTGGAACTGAATAATATGTCCCAATCTTTATTCTGGTCAACAAATTGTACTATTATACAATATTCCATTTAATTGATGATACAAATTTCATCTTAACACATCGAATTTAAAAAATTGGAAAAATTCAACTACATGGTAACAATCTGGTTTGAAAAGCTTTACGTAAACACTTTCAAATGCAACTTGGATTTAAACATATTTTCGAACCCTCTGGACAAGTAAAATAGGATGTAATGGATAATTTACATAACAGGTAGGACACTTAAACATCTAGAAGTTAGAATAGGGCTAATTATTTTTTTCTCGACCTGTTAAGCCAGCAAGAGTGGTATTGTCTCTTTAAAACTACAAAATTACATCTCAAAATTCTATCCTAAAAGATAACACCCTCCAAGATCAGCTGGTTTAAAAGTATCAGCAACTGTCTCAACTCAATGGTGGGTCAACCAAACCAGTTTTAAAAAACACAGCTCACTACATGTACCTCTCTTCTATACTGTTCAAAATCGCCGGGGTTTTAAAGGCAGCATCGTGTTGCATTCATACGTACTATAAGCCAAACCAGTTTAACTATTCTGATCCCTTCGGTCGGAGGTTAGAGTTAACTGTGCATGGGTTGCTCACCTTCTTTATTTTCCCAAGAATGCTGAAGCTTGGGGTTTTAAGCCAAGCCCTTCAGACGGCCAAGATGAACCAGTTTAAAAAAAAAAACCTTCTCGAGTCGAAGATAGGTCCGAGCTGTTTTTTTTTAAACTGGTTCATTTGCTCAACATTTGCATCAGACAGTTGTAAGGAGTGTCGAGCTGGTATTGCTTGCATTGCGCTCGAACACATATCTTCACTGGGTGATATTATTTTTATTCTTCCAATAAATGTTTTTATTACTAACATTCTAATGATAGATTACAGGAAAAAAAATTTTTTTTGTGCCAAATAGTTTAAAGTAATTCAGTGTTCACATCATTATAACACCTGAATGATTAAGTGACGAGAGATAGGTAAATTGAAATTAATTAAATTTAACCAACCAGAAAATTAGTGGCTCACTGATTGACCTTAATCTTCGCATTTGAACCTAATTTGTTATTACAACACTAGGAAAGTGTCTTTCTTTGATTTAATCTCAGGAGAGACGAACGTCTATAAACTTCTATCTTCTGACTTTTTTTAAAACTATCAATATTTTATGTTTGATATACAGCGTATACAGGAAAAGTGTGATTCAAAATCCATGAGGAATCTTTGTTGACTTTAGATTCTAACCTGTGTGGTGTAGCACTGTTCTATGTTATGGTCACATTTTCTTCAAATTTGTGACAGAAAATAGCAAAATGAGACACAGATATAGTATAAACTTGGCAGTTATAACGTATTTTTTGGGACATGATAGAGCCAGGAATGTAAAAGTCATATATAACCCTGCAAAGGGCCAACATTGAATGTGGTGTTAACTCTTACGTGCACACCAAATTTTCCCTAAAAAACTGAGGCACGTACATTGCTCGCAAAAATGCGAGATCAGGAATTTTCAGCCATTTTTTCTGCTTGCAAAATTGCGAGATTGGCAATTCTTATTCTCTTTGGGCCTTTTGCAAAATTACGAGACTGGGCACGTAGGGGTTAAAAGTGACTAGTTGGTATTATGGTAGTTACAAGTGACATGTGCAGCTTAAAGTTAGATTATCAAATGGGTGTGAGATTTCACAAAATACTTTTTCCTATCAATTTTCGTTCTTCTACAATTACCCAGATTGTTCCAATGACTTCCTGTGCTAATTGAATTACATAAAGAATTTATGACAGCCTAACCCACAGCTTCACCACAAATTGGTGAAATGCGATATAATTCCTCTGTAGGTGTTAATACCATTAAATCAGAGGATTAGGACGAACAACTCTAATCACCCTGTAAGTAACATACAAGCAGACAGACTTAAATGTCAAAATATATATATCAGAACTATTATTATATACTGTATATCATCGCCAATATATTTATATAAGTAAATGGACTCAATCAAGTAAATCATGTATGTAATAAGGTTAACATATTATAATTTATATACTTTGTATATTAACAGATACTTAATAAGTAACTAAGTATAAATCTGTTGAATAATGCATGTTGTATTTCATAATTATGCCATTAACTAATCAAAATGTTTTTTTTAGTCAGTCGACAAATCTAAATATAATGGAACTCTGGTTGGGAGAGTATGTGGGTACAGTTCCATACACAACCCTTGTCAAAACAATGATGTCAGATTATTTTCTTACTTTCTACATTGTTCTTGTTTTTTCGGTTATTCTTGTCTCCTGAATATCTTTACACTTATTCCATACATTTGGCAGTGATTTGAATATGATTATAAATCTGTGTGATAGTTTTGGAGATACGCCATCAGTTTCATGTTCTCTACAATGGCCCTGATAGACAAAACATTTCCACCAGTTTTTGTATGAGTTTTATTACCTTCTGTCAATAATGTATTACAAATGATACATATCTCAAAGGTTTCCACAGATCCTAACTCAAATGGCGCCACTGAACAATAGTGCCTTCCATGTATGTTGATACCTATATCATACTGGCATTGTTAATTAAGGAAAGATATTTGCCCTCAGTGCTGTATATTTATCACAATATTTTGTCATTGTATTGAAAGAAAATCAATGCCACTCGACTTTTGTGCAAGACCCCAGAGAGCAACTAAATATGCTGATGTTGTAAAGTGGATTGCTTTTATGTCAACTGTCTCCTGCATGCTTATGGGGACTTTCTAATTTTCAATGTACATGATGGGTTGATAATTTCACCCCGAGACCTCAGTCCTTGAGTCACCTTTCCGCAAATTGTTTTTGTGTGAGTCACATTTGTGTGTATGTTGATTCTCTCTTGATACTTGTGAATGTTAGGTAACACACTTGACAAATCATTAACCATTCTCTATTTTCTTTATCATACACCAGACTTGAGGACTTCTCAAATTACAAAGCAAGAATTTCTTCCCATTAAAATCTGGTTTTTGAAAAATTGAAAAGAAAATTAATCCCTTTAAAGCTAGAATTTCATTAAAGAAAATGTAAACACATAGATAACAAATTTTACTTCGGGCAGGCACTTTTTATTTTTGGTGCCATTTGATTTGTCACTTATGTTCACAAAAATGAAAATTTGATCAATATTTTAATTAGAATTCCTTGCGGTATATCATTTGTATTCGTTCAAATTAAATCACCTTCAATTCAGACAAAAGATTTATTATACCCCCTCATAGTAAAACTCTATCTCTATTTATTGTTTTTTTTTATACCAGTGAGGCAATCTGAAAAGCAGATTTTAACTGAAATCAGCATGTTAATTATCTTCCCACAGATTATTTTGGCCTTTCACAATTTTGTTATCACATTTCATCAAAATATCTTTGATGTATAGATGGAAACAAAATTGTGAATGTCAAAAATAACTAGAAATCTGGTTTTAACCTAATAAGAACTTTTTTTTAAAATCTAACGTTTTGGTATTAATGAAATCCAAATATATATCTTTTGATCTAAATGGCATAACATCATTATCAAATGGTAGCGACAGGACAAAAACACAGTCTACATGACCAAAAATGTTATTTCAATATGATTTGTTTTCTGAATTCATAAATTAATTTATTATCTTTTGTCTAATCAGATTCCAAATTCTGTACAAGAACCCAAAAACCAATCCTGTTCAACAACCTGGGCAGAAGTGAAAATAAAAAGTGTCAAAAGCAGCAAAACAATACTCCTGTTAATGTAATTTGTTGCCTAATTTGTACACACCCTACACCAGCTTCACTCTTCTCACATTTTACAATTTGTTTTTTTCCCACCAGTTTTGAGACAGAGAATTGAAGTACTGTTCCTGGCCTTGAATTTTACAGTGATATTTCTGTAGACGGCCAAGAGAAGAGAAGTCTCGGACATGCCGTAGGTATACCCGCCAACCCTCTTTTGTAATCGCCATGTTTTCCCATTTGTGTTGAGTGGGTATAACAAACTGTAACAATGGCTGCCAGGCAGGATATGGCCACATTATGCATTGGGGTCATAATCCATAAATTTACTTTCCATTACATGCCAATATCGAAAGGAACCGAAATTTTAGGGAAATAAACCTATATTTCAAGTTTTGTTGAAATAGGTTAAAAATTGTCACCTGCAGAGTGTCCTGAAACAAATTGTTGACTGATGGACAAACAAGGGCGACAGCATAATACGTCCAAATGAAAACGTGGGTGTATAAAAATAAACTCATTTAACAAAAGTCCTCTGATCTAATGCCAAAATGAGAAAAAATGAAAATTGTTTCAGTAGGAGTAAGAAAATGGTTCCTGCTCATTAATCCTTCACCAAGCTCAGTATTGGTGTACATAATATTTGTGATTTGGCACAAAGAGAACATGAAAAATATTATCAGACGTCTTAAAGAACCAAATTCTTGCGCGAAAAAAATATAAACAAAGCTTTGAACATAAATTACAAAAAGATTTTCATTAATGTGAAACAAAAGTGTTTCGAATGAAAGAAAACAAGAATTCAGGCTGTTAGCTGTTATTATTTGTTGATTTTACATGGTTTTTGTATTATAAAAGTCTTTGGTTCTTTCAACCAAAAACAGAGATAGAATGTCCTAAATGATTTTTCATATTCTGGTTCAAATGTTTGCACTCTCATCATGTCAACAAGTAAATTATAATAATATTCATATTAGTGAATGATCAAAGTTTGTTCTAGCCTTACATCTGTTTGACTTGTTCAGATTATTTATCACTTACACCTTCTTTATAAGTAAGAACTAGAGCCCATTCATTTTACCATATATTCACTAGTTATGTTTTTTGTATTAAGAAATGGTACTCTAACTGCTGTGTTAATATATTTGAGTAGTTATAAATATAGAATAGACAGTAACTGGTAAGTAATAAAAGTAAGACTATACCAGTACTTGGGTGATCAGTGAGAAATACTACAACAATTACTTGGTGGTTTAATATACCAAACTTTAAACACAGGTAACCTGTCAAGTACTGTTTTCATAACCACCAAACATTCCCCCCATAATCTATCTTTCACATAATTTGGCTTGAAAGGAAAAGTCGGTTGGTGAAGGATGTTTTTTTTCTTCCATAGTTGAGTGACATCCAGAATGTGAGAATCAACTGTGGAAGATTGACAGAGAAATTACACAAATGGACATAGGTATAAACTGGTTGTTATCAATCTATCCTAGTATATATACGTCATGTACATGTAGGTAAACGTTCTACTGACACTAAATCAGGTATACGCCTTATCAACCTTATCACTAGTGAAAACATTTTATCAGCTATGAATGAAATGGGGTTTAACGTCCTACGCTTAAGCACCGTACCTGGGCTAATTGAAGACGGGCATACGCCACAGTGTGCAATGAGGGAAATTTTGCCCGGGCAGCGGCGCTACGGCCTACTCTTATATCGAATTCCAACTGCCAAGGGATCTTTTACGTGCACTCCAATTTGTACACGGGACCTCGGTTTTTCGTCCCATCCGAACGACTAGGCAGCTGTCCTTGTCAGGCCCTCCTTCTGCATCACTGACAAGGGGAAATCAGGCCGGAAAATCGAGATGAACTTTCTCGGCCAATGCAGGGATCGAACACTCAACCTCCAGGCTAGCGAACCAGCGCCTTATCCACTTAGCCACCGTGATCCCCCTTTATCAGCTATGGGATGGGGGGGGGGGGGGCAGGGAGAGAGAGACTGAGAGAGAGGGGATTAAAATTTCTCTTAACAAAATCTGGATTTCTTTTCAGACAACCTTTCTATTATTAGTACAAAGAAAGAACAGTATTCATTAACTGTTTTCAAATCAAAGTGTTTTTAATAATATGATGAAGTGTATATCCCTTTTCTGTGTATGCAATATTTAGAGTATTCATCAAGAGGTTGTGGTGAATGTGTTTATAATATGTAGTAAAGTCTAGATGTTTATGTAGTGTTTTTTGTGTGTAATACCTATATTTTACATATACTATCGTTTACCGTTACTATGTTATCTATAAACATCCAGACAGTTAAATTAGAATAAAATGAATCAATCAATTCTTTGAAATCAAGTTTCGATTTCGTGAGGATTGTCAGATATTCACTGCTCCAGACAGATGTCGGCAAGCTTGAAATAAGATTTAGTAATTCATCATAATATCCTTGAGAAATGGATGTGGAATTAGACATTTAATACAGTTGCATTATTCTCATCTTAGAGATTTAGTTGGAAACATTAACCCAAACATTTTGCTGGGTTTCAGCTCTCATCTGGTGTATATCAGGATTAGGTACCAATTCCAGGAATATATTTAATTCTTTACTCTAAACTTAACAAGTAAAAGTTGCAAAGATCGCATTATTTAGAACTTTTATTCTATAACTACATGCAAATACAAGCAAATATCATTTATTTGGCATTATGTTTGCAGGAATCTACTATTGTTTTTGTAAACTGTCTGAAATTACAAAATCTTTTCAGTATTTTCAGTGCTCTCTTAGTTAACTGTTCTGTTTTGCTTTGCAGTTTTACTGCATTATATTTTGTACTGGCAGTTTCCAAGGAAAACTAAATCCTATTAGAAACTTAACATAATCTAATAAATTTCTCTCATTTTCTATAGAACCTTTTTACAAATTTAATTTTCCTTTAGTGAGTCTCTGGTGTTATAATGATCCTTTATACAAACAAATTTGTAACATCATCACTCAGGCATATTGTCAGTTTTTTTTTTCTTTTCAGCTTACTGTATTATTATTTTTTGCAGAGCAAAACTCTGTTGCTTCATTTCAAACTTGAATGCAAGCTGATTTCACTGACATAAAATATAAGCTTTCCTATCATGCTTGTAATTTTTGATTGACGGGAGATTTGGTACATTTTACAGAAGAGCTAACATAGATACTAGCCCCAAAACAACAATAAAAAAATTACATACATAAAATACCTCAGCTAAAGAGTAACTGTCATTTCTGTTATATATGAAAAGGCGATGATATGATACTAATATTAATGGAATTATTATTTTGGTTCATCTCATCAATACATTGTGTTTCATATTGAAGTAGTTTTCTCAATATTTGAAATCTATTTCAAATTCAAAATAACTAAAAGAATTATCCTACTTCCGGAAAAGGGTATTGCCAATATCAATTTTAAACGAATTTGTGTTTATGATAGATATTATTTAACTGATTGCAAATATAGTTTGACTGATTTTCAAGTGGTTTTAGTTTTAATTATTCGGAGAAGGCTCCGGCATTAAAATTTCACTTCTAATAACTAAACACTGCTTTCATATTTTTGATAGGGCACATTTTAACCGTGAGTGCATCTGTTTCTCTCATGTGAATTATCTATTTCAGTTGATCAGGTATTATAATCCCTGCATATTTCTAGGTACATTGTACTTGTAGATACATCACACATACTTTAAAATGTGACAATGGTATAATCTCTGTTATCAGGTCAAAACTGTCATGAACTCATTACTTAGGCACTTTTCTTATCCACTTGGCTTTCGGTTATCATTGATAGAACATATTGACACCCTGTAGAACAAGTACATGGCTGTTCAATAACTAGAGGCCATATTGTCGACTTACATAACCAGCCCTTATGATAATATTTATCAAATAAGACAGTCAAGTCGAGCCCAATGTCTACAAACACTAGACTAAGCTAACAATTTATACCAATGGTCACTATTTGTCTATTGGTCGGCCATTAACCCAAATTCCAATAAGCTCAACCTGAAATAACCCTTTGATGGTGGTCTGAAGGTACCTAACATTGAACTTCTATCACTTTCTTACAAAAAATACTTCTTCCACAAATCTGACAAATTCTTAATAGGAATATCCATGTATTATTTTATAACCCATTAGAACTAAATATGTGGGCTACTCTATTTTTGATGCTCAAATTTAGAAGACATTAGGCCCTAACAACATTATGAAAAATTCCTGTATCATCAGAATTTATGGTTTAAAAGCAAACCAAAATTGTACTTGAGTGATAAGCAATTATGTTTTTCATCAGATTTAGGCTATTTTCCTTATCTGATCTACACTTGTCATTTTGTAACAAGAGGGCAATAAATGTGTAGAATATTTAGAAAATAAGGTTATGAGACTCACATTCTGACTGACCAAGATTCTGAAGATACTGGCACAGACAATATTTTTTCTTCAGTTCTAATAAATTACTGGCAGCAAAGTATATATTTATGATTAATAGCCATAAATTCGTTCACAAATATCTCACTCCTCTTGAAAACTTTAATGGTAATCAAAATATTTTCTCTGACAAAAGATAACTTTTTGTGGGTCCTTGTTGATTGTTGAAGAAAAAAATGTAGCCCCAGCTTCGACTGCCTACATCTGGAAAGTCATTTTACCAGAGATTTTTCACCCGTTTGCTTGATTTGTAGATTTTGGCATGGCATATGGCATTCCACTAGAATATTCTACACATAGTTTCTACATTTTTATTATCTTTTTCAGGAGCTTATTTTTCACACTTTCCCTGCCCTAAAGAATACTGTTAACAAATTAGAAGTGCCGAAAATAGACATGGCAACTAAGATGAATTCTAATTGTGATTAATTAATTCAACTTAGATTTGACCATGTACCTTGAACAAACATCCCCTGAGATTAAGGTCACAAACACAAGAATAAATCAATGTACACATACTATACATTGTAGGCAAGTTCACATTACATAAAAAAAGTTTTGATATAAAACACCTACATGTAAGTTCATTTTTTAAAATTTTAACTCATTTTTGAATGTCTTAAAATATGTAAGTGAAACTGAATAGTCATGAAAAGAAGTAAACAAAATTTTGAATAAATGATATTACTCTATAGTTGGAGCTGTTTTTTTGATAATATTTTCCTGTTTAAGCACAACCCTTTTTTTGACTAGCTATTTGGAAATTCAAAACTACTGGGAAGTTTTCGTATTGATATGAATATCTGACTCTTGGATGAAATTAATTTCAAACTCAACTTCATTCTTTTCTGGGATCCTCAATCACAATATTAACATTTTTTACTGATCAATAATACTAGATTCCTCAGCCCCAATCAACGTTTTATAAGAACAATTGAATCAATTCAGCATCAAAAGGAAATATTTATATAGATTTGAAATAAATAAAAAACAGCTACACACTTCCAGAACATGACACAATGTTATATTTCTGCTTTATGTAGATTTATTTTTTAATAGTATAGGTAAGTGTCACACAAAAGCCTCTATATATATGTTCAAGTGGCTATGCAAGCCCCTAATTGCATAAGTAAACATTGGTTGAATAAATTGACAGGTGTATTAAATAAATGATATGATAAGTAATCTATATGTCTATGTGAGTGACAACACACTGACAAATTTGATGTATTAATCATATGACTGGGTGCTCCATGTAGTTGGTCTCATCTATAATACATTTATCTTAGCTCTCATTTCATCTCATCAAACAAAGGTATATTTAAACAAGGGCTGCTATTGTTAAATATACATCAACTAGAAATATTGGTTGTATTGTTGTTTTTATTATCGGATAAAACTTACACTGTGGGGACCCCTATTATATTCATACACACGACCCTAACAAACATGATCTATACTTACAATTCAACCATGACAATGTCAGCAATTAATTTAATGAAGGTATCATTAAACATATACAGGGCAAACATCTCACCAATGTCACCAGATAAGTCATTTTATTAAAAACAAGAATTCATTTAAGAGAATTTTTGCCACCTCAGCGACTATATTCTATCAGTTTAAGAGATCATTAATTAGCAATGTGAAGAAAATGCTTCAGAATTTTGTCAAATATAAATGAACAAGCACACTAGCAAAAAAGAAACCCCTGATGTTTCAGTGCCCTATACACATGACACCAATAGCTTCCATCATGTAAATGCACCAACTACCTAAGGATTTGGAGTTTCAATTCATTCATTTTTTTTTCTCAGTTGCCTAATTTATTTGCAGTACATTAGGTATAAATCAACATATGATCATTATTTAAAGGCACCATTACACAAATGTTTGGACAGTTGTATTGTCCAATTCCCATTCATTTCTACCATCATTGAATTGTCAATAGTTTGTACCATTCAACAACTCTGATTGTAATGAATGATATTTTTGACAAACATCCCTAAGAGTGAGTCCCCTATACCCCCATCGACTTAAATTACATACATTCATACAGAGAGAAGAATAAAGAATAAATCTTATACAACATGTTAAACAAGGCAATAATATTGAAGTTGGCCCCCTTTTATTCTATCTGTGAAATCTAGATGACTTTAACCACCCAGATACTTATATTTGATGTCTAACGTTACCTGTATCTTAAGTGTTAACCAGATCAAAATACATTTAAAGACATTATGATATAAACCTAAGAACTACCCCAACTGACTGAATTATTATCTATAAAGAACACAATGTCAAGATTTTCTAAGTCTCTCTTTTTTCCAACACAAGATTTCACATTAAAAAGTCAACACAATCTCTCTATTATTTTAAACAAATAAAGGAAAAAAAAAGTTCAATGTGTAAAGATAACTCAAGGCTTTACTTGCCACTTGAGACACATCTGATATAACAGACTTTTTGATTGAAGTCAATAATGCAATATTGCATTTGACAAGGGTGTGTTATGTGGCCAATCTTCTCTGTGGTAGTTAAATTTGATATCACAGTTTTACTGACTGAACTGAAAAGCTAAATTGTATTTCTTTTGAACCCATAATTTTTGGAAAATTGATGCCAGGCTTCATGTTGCTTATCTGATGAGAAATATCTCTTTAATAACTAGAGCCGCGCGATCTAGTTACATAGTTATATTTCATATATTCTAGTCTATGGACTGGACTGACCATAGATTGTGAAAGATATATGTTCAAACTATGGAAAACAAGCTTCTAAATCATAAGCTACACATGTAGATCAATTATAAAATCAGGATGCTGTACATAAATCTAATGTTGGTTGGGCACATCATACAGAGATAAATAAATCTAAAGGACTTAGGATCTGTTACAATCATGTAGTAATAAATATTTCATTTCTTCACAACTTTCAGCTTACAAGTCTCATTAATCCTGACTACAAGCTTAACATATAACACCTACAGATGCCCTACTATATTTATGAATTGTCTTGTCTTGTCACTTGGTTTAGAGCCATGACAAGACTTCACGCCCTCATGACTACAAATACTATAGCCTGTTCATTGAAAGCAACCTGGTAACCTTTATTGCCCACATTATTGTTATTCATAAGCCCCATAATTTTTTGTGAAACAAACAGTTACTTTAGCAGATATGAATGATTTAACACTTTGTCATACAGTATTTTATTTCTACAAACGTCTTAAAGGAAGAGATCAAATCCAATGAAAACAAATGGAAATTTATTTAAATCTGTGTTCTTGTCAAAATCTATAAGGCGTTCAAAACAACATCCATTTGCTTTGTATTTAGTTGTGACGGATTAAAGAAAAGAATACTAACTGTCAAGTATTATACAATGATATAACTAACAAATCACCAAGTAAACACGTCCCTTTATACAGCTGGATTAATATCCTCCAAACCGCAAAAACCACTAGCAAATGAGAGATGTTTAAAGAAGAACTCTTGATCTCCCACAAATTTTATGGGACAAATACAGCTAATCAGCTTCTACATATCATTTCACACTTTCTTACTGAAGAGTAAAGCACCTATTCACTCATTAGATAAGAGCTTCACATGGTTGTTCAAGATTCTCAGACCCACTGAACACAAAGGTGGAGAAGAAATAAGTCTTATTTGCTAATTCACTAAACTGAAAATTACACAATTTTTCGACTATACAGAGACAGACCTTTTACTTTACATGTACTCTTATAATAGACATTAGTCTAACTAAAATAGTTGTCTTACTTCAAAGAACTAATTTCTGCAAACATAAATAATTCATAACCTTCCTTTGTACTTTGAATTGCGGGGAATTTTGATTGCACCCAATTGTGGCAGATTTTTACATAAAAGACAATTTATAATTTGTGAAATGTTAAACACAAGTTTTGGAGATTTTGCAGACTTTTCCATTTGAATAAAAGAAGAACTAGAGCAGTGTGCTCATTAAAGTTTTAAGTGTGTGTCACATAATTCAGTTTTATAGCACACCACCATGATATTCATTATTAGTCATGACATTTTCATGTGTCCAGAGAGCTGCTAGGAAAATGGAGTCTGTACAGTACTCTTAAGAACCTGCTTGCGGAGATATGATTGCGAAAGATTTTTGTCTTCTAATTGGCTTCAACAAGCTACAATTTGAGCTTGCCCACGGCAACTTCATTGTTATAATTCCACTCTGACATTATATAACAAATGAAAACTCTTATTATTCTAACAATAGTATTACAAGCTACTAAAAATCATTTAATGCATCTGAAGTATTTTTATTATACAGTTTTTGTTTACATGTTATTCTGAAACCCTTCTACCTGCACAAATAAAACTTGTTTAGCTGCTCTGTGTGGAAATTACCTGCTCTGAATGGAGTTTAATTCTTTAGCTTATTTTCTTTTTTTTAACACTTCTTGAAAACATTTATTTGGAGTGTCTTAATCCAAAACATATTTTTTGGTGAAACCGAAATGTCCTTTTTAACCCCAAATTCAAAACTAACTTAACCTTATGAATTGAAAACTAATAAATATTCACTTTTACACAATGGCTGCCAGCATGTATATTCATAACATTTACTGGCGAGGTGGATATTAAATTCTTTGAAGAACCGAGGACACACCAACAAACAAATTCCAGTGTTCCCTTCAATGTGTAATTTTGTAGCCATTATGAAGATTGTTGAATACGTGATAATAGTAATGTGTATTTTAATATGGAGTATTTGTTCTTCTGGTCCTTATATTTGAATTGAGGTTTGGATTATAATGTGCTTTATTTGCATTGGGTTAATAAAGTTAGCTGGCTTACCAAAATTTAATCTAAGTAAAACTAGCTTATTTTGTTTACAAATTATGTAGATATGCTATTCAGTATACACTGAGTATACATGTACACTTACCAAAGTAAAGGACCAACCTTGAACTGACTATCATTGTTCGCTTTACATCTCACTCTTCAATATTCGCTAAAACACTCCTTTTAACATTGTTATTTTAGGACTGGATTAATTTGCAATAGAAAATTTTTACAAAACCCTTTTAAATTTTTTTTATGAATTTGTAAATGTTTTGTGCCTAGTCAATAACATTTTAAACAGAATTTCTGAATAATTAAAAATTATCACTTGCCAATTAAATCTGAAAAATTCATTTAGGCATGGATGGAACAGGAATCTTGTTTCATTCATATCTGCAAGTTCTGACAAATGATTGGTTGAAGAATTAAATGCCATGAAATGAGATATTTCTGGGGAATTTTATTTCAAACTAATTAAAATCTGGAATGTCCGAATGACACAATTTTACACTCAGAATCCAATCTATACATGTATATAGGATAGGTTCATATAAAATTCAATAAATGATCCCTTGCTACAGCCTCTCTTTCATCAAAAGACAACAGTCATGGATCTATGCCAGATGACACCATGTTCACCTTGTGAATTATGACCATACATTAACACTTTAACAAATGGATAAATCTTTCTGATAGAAAAATACTTCCTTTCCATTTCTCATCTGCTTCCTTTTCTCATTAACCCATGGCATTCAGTAATCTGAGATTTATCATTATAGGAAATTATTTTTGACAATAAATATAGACAATCATATTGTAGCTGTTATTTTCAGGTCATAAAAAAATCAATAACTATCATTGGTCAATGATAACATACCATAGTTAAATTAATAAATTCCTACTAAAAAAACAGTAGAGAAAATTAAATAGTTTGTAACTTTAATGGTCTATTCACATCCATTATTTTCAATTTTAAGTATATTCATCAAGTATATACATATGAAATGAAATTCCCACAGTTTTGTCTGAATACGAAGAGAAACTTGACCTTAATTTCATTACTCCACAAGCTCTTAACTACAGGAAAATCCTCTCACCATATTCCAATTCTGACCAAAGTCATGTGGGATAGAGAAAAATTAATGAAATGTGTGAGATGGACATTATTGGAGATCATTGTCTGTCAGAATTGATGGAGTAAGACATGGTAAATATGTTGTCTAAGACTATATCGATATTGACATTTTACTAATACTCATATTAGGCTATTGATTATGGTCAGTCTATTTCCCTCTTTATTATTCTACCTTGCTCCGGTCAATATGCTAAAAGAGTCAATATGTTGAGCTCTTGGCTTGATCAAGATATTTTCACTATAGATCAGATTTGCCATCATTGTTTGAGACCGAAAAGCTAGTAAATTGATTTTTAACGATAGGAGCAAAGGCTTGCCGCCGTAAGGAATAGGGTTTTCTATTTCAATATTATTGATTAATCATTTATTCACTATTAAAAACATTCAGTTGTGTTTCCTAAGAATAGAAAATGTCTGCTGGAGAATTCTCCCGAGTAAGTGAAAGCAGCACATTGTTCACTGTTGTTAGCAGCTGGCAATGAGTGGTTGGCCGCTAGTCTCCAATTTATATGCCAGTCATTCTGCACTCTTCTCTCTAATTTCCATTTTAATCAGCAATTGACATTAAAATTAAAACTTTGGAGACTTTGGAGTGTTAATTTCCATTGTGTTAAAAATGAGGGCTGGTGATATCATGCACCTTGCTACATTGCTATTAATGGCTCTTTGGTACATGTACCACCATATTTCTCATAAAAATAAATCTAACCCCTTAATTTAACTATATCCTGTTCACATTAATTAAATGATTTAGAAGGAATGTGTGCTACTGTTCATTCTTTCTTCTTGTACAATGTAATTATTGAATGAATGCTCTAAGATTTATGGTGTTGGGGAGTAACGGACAGATCTAAATAGTTTAGTAACAGGTTGTGAAACACAGGAGCAGTGTCCTGCTGTGTCCACTACCATGTAAATGAATAATGTTTAGAAGAAAGTGGTCCTAAACAATAAAAGAAGTACAAAGGGGGACAGGTTATATTTAGGCACTAAAAGTTTTTGTCACTAATCTGTCTTTAATCATACAATTGACAGATAAAACAATGACACGCAAATGTGGTACATAATCATTTTCAACTTTTGAACTTCAATGATCAAATCAAGTCCTCTGATTCCATAATACATTTTCATTTCTTAAAATTGATTGTAATTTAAAATCCACTAAAAGCATTCTGGGACTAACATAATGGTATAGATTACGCTCCAACAATTTCTCAATCCAAGAGGGCAGGGTTGTTTTTTAAAAAAAAAAGCCTTCTCGAAGACAGGTCGCAAGCTAGGGGTTCATAATATTTGCTAAAGTTAAACTGATTTAAGGATCCCCAGGGTTTTTAAAGACACAATTAAAGTTAACAGATTTAATGTTTCTTAAAGAAGGCTCCATGACTCCCTGTGGAATGAATAACACTTGTATTATAGTTTGTCAGTTCAAGTAATATGGGTTTCACTTTCTTCTGACACTAACATTTATCCAATATTTACTTAATATGGGCTCCAATCTGACCTCCATTCAGCACAACTCAATTGTCTCCTTTAGAAATCTGAATCTTCATTCTCCAGTCTAAACCTTTGTGTATAGTAAAATCTTTTACATTCAATTCTTTCCTCCCACCTATGGCTTTTTTTGTGGACCCTTTTCTTCTGTCCTCCCCATTCAAGAAAAAGAAATGTAACCAAATATCCGCCAAAGTCAGTTGATACTACTTTCCCAACAAATATTAACTGATCTTCACCCTATCATTTCTCTTTGTATCACAAGAAAATGAATTTTTATCATACATTATATCTGAATTTTTATCATACATTATATCTGAATTTTTAACATACATTATATCTGAATTTTTATTAAGTTTAAAATTATTATTAGAATTGATATACATGTAGATTCAGTTTCATACATTTTCCTCATGATATCTTTTTAAATAAAATGTTATGGATTCTAAATGTTTTAAGTTTAAAATCTTAGAAACAACTACCACTCACTCGACCCTTATCTAATACCCTTTAAAAATATTAAAATTGCTAATTAAATGTCAGTTAAATACAAAACAAAGCTTTAACAGTTTTCTATTTGAACCCAACAGTTTTTTAAGAAGCATTATGTACAGTTGAGAGCATTTAGAATGGAGATTTAGACAAATGATGTTGAAGAGGACAGCACAGGACTAAGTCAATATTATCTAAACTATTTTTATTTATCTTATTTGGACAGAAGTGACCCACACTATTCAGGGTGTATCTGGGCAGTTTGCTAGACAAATAACTATGATTATTAACTTAGTATAGTGGACGTTTGATCCCATCATATTAGGTGAGGTCTCAAGAAGTCCAGCGGATGTCTTTAAAATCATTCTCAGACATAATATAAATACTTGATTTCTTTTATCTTTTATGAGCTTCTGTTTTTTTATAATTTATACCCTGGGGCTAATAGTTTACAGAAATTTTCATAAATGAGAGAGAGAGAGAAAGAGAGATATACTGTAAGTCCACTCGACACAAACTAGGTCATTTGGGGCTAACATAATATAGTTTAATTTTATTTCAACAAAGTGTAACAAAGGCCATAACACTAGACATAATAAACAGAAATTATTGAAATTAAATAGCCATTCACAAGAAGGATGGACGGACAGACAAGGTTACGGCAATATACATCCACATTTCCATCTGGGCGTTAGAAAGTAAAAATATTCTCATCACTCAGTATTTTCTGCAGTTGTTGGTGGTCTGGTGTTTTTATTGTGTGGCAGATTATATTTATTCAAGCTTGAATAAATGATAAATTTAATATTAATTGTAAACTGAACAAAGAGTATGATATTTGAATCCATATGCCTTAATATCAATAAAAAATAAGAAAAATTGTACTTTAAAATCTGTTATCAATTACAACTATGGCATATTCTTCGAAATTATGATCAAGTCGGCTGTTGTTGGGGGGTCTTACATTCAGAAGATTATTTGTATTCAAGCTTGACTAAATGATAAATTTAATATTAATTGTAAACTAAAGTCAATGAAGAGAATGTGCGACATTGGAACCCATGTGTTGTAATATTTAACAAGTAAATAAAATGTGTGATTAATGTTCAGATGTTGTCCTCACTACAGAATGACAGACGTCTGCAACCATTATAATCAATAAACGCTTTCATATACGATAGAATATATTCCCTGGTGGCATAAAATTCGTCATTTTCCTACAATTGTGTATATCATTATCACTTTAATGGTGATTGGAATTTAGTTGTGTATGGGACACCACCTGGTATATATGTATAAGTGTACATGCATGACATCTCCACCATATAAATATCGTTCACCGCACACAACATATTGATTATCTGAACTACCCTCTCTCCAAAATAATCACCCAAGCATATCCATTTTAATTCATAATTAATACATGAGACATTTAGACACTTAGAACAAAAGAAAAAGTCTGTATGAATGATTAATTTGGAAACTCAGAATGCCTAAACCTCTTTAGTGATAATTAGTGTCGAGACAGATTAAAATGCAGAACTATTAATAAACAGAGAAATATATCATTAAAAAAATAACCAATGACAAGTACAAATCGTTTTTTTTCTTTTTTTTTTATCTCCCAGCAGGTTGGCTCTCATTTACACAATGTCTTTAATACAAAGAAAATCAGATCAAGTAGTGTGACCCCATTTCAGAATTTCAAAAGACATTTTTTTATCATTCACATCTTTAAGGCTTCATATTGCAGTGTGTGTACATCTGCCATTAAACACAATTTTCTGCTTGTGAGTCAACAAAACCAGCAAGAGTATGAACTGTGTGAAAATCATTAGCTACGGATCACTTAGCATATACTTTTACCAGAAAAAATAGATTAGTTTAGTTGAATTTTAGATCAATAGAACCACACGTGACACATCTCGCCTAACCAATTCTTGTATGTACATATTATTACTATTATTTAATCACTGGCAACCAGGAAAATAAATGCCTGATAGTAAAAAAGGGCACTTTCACCTATATCAAACCAGAGATTAATTAGATGACTCACGTTATCGTGTTCTTCTTCTACGTTTTAACAGGCAAATGCTTAGACTTATGGGACATTGATGGGCTTAGAGAAAAGATACATGTCAATGCATGAAGCGATATTGTTCAATTGAAGACAAACTTTTCTTTCATCTTGAGTTAATTTATACATCTAATGCCAATGGAGAAAATTGGTAGAAACGCTGGTGTGATGTTCATGTATTCATTCTTTGTATTCAATGAACTTTGTATTCTACCGCTACCAATACTGACACATCTATGGATGCAATTAGGTAACATTAGCTTGTAACACCACTCATAACTGGAATTAATGTATTTCTGCACATGTATGTAACAAAAGGAACCATTATTGACGTATAGACCGGTAATTCCTTGTACTTTTGTATTTCTTTATTATGTTGTACATCTGCCAGCCACTAAAAAATACAATTACAATATCCGCTATGACATATTCAACTATTAAACACTATGCTGTCTATGCATCGGTGAGTTTATAGCTGATTTTTTTTAATTTTTATCTCACAATTTACCCACATTAACAGACTTCATTTACATATATATATCTGTAGTAATGTATAGGAAGCATCATAATATTGCTGACTATGCCCTGTATTGATCTTTTGAGAAAAAAAACCAAAGATCAATTATTTTAACCTGCAGCAATTCATGCAATTGTTAGTATGTGACCATTTGGTTCAATGAAATTGATGTAATACAAAATATAATGTAATCCAAGAAGAAAAAAGAGATGAATATCATGTTCGTTGTTTTAACAAAGCATGAATGTTTAATGGATGCAAAAACGTGACATGCTCCAACATAAAGTCAATTGTTTTAAGGATTGTTTTAAATATTCTTCATTGTTTGTGCATACATGGTATATGTGAAACAGGGATTATCTGTAGGACTTAAAATGTGCCAACAACAAATAATGCGTTTCCGTTCTTCTACTCTAATACTGAACAAGTTGCACTTCCAATGAAATATCCCAACACTTAATCAGGTACAGTCCCAATAAACAAGATATTAAATTGACTATAAGTTGGAGTAACAAAGACTAAAAACATGTATTCATATAATTACAATACTAATTTGGGAGGTATTTACAGTTCCAAAAGGTACATGTACATAAACTAACTTGCCAATTTTGTCAGTGAAACACTCTGACCTACACATGTAGCTAAAAGGGGGAGTTTTTATTCACTGCAGACACTGAGTACATATAGATCTGTAGCTGATGATATTATGCCATGCAACGAAATATATGTGAACATGTATAAATTGATAGTGGAAATATTGAGTTTGCATATTTATCATCATCATGTCATGGTTTTCTTTGATCATCTATCTGGCTCTATAAAAACTGTTAACAGTTAAGGTGTTGGAATTACCTAACTTTATGTAACCCATCCTGTAGGGCAAATGTCATAACATTACATTAATAATAACAATATTAGGATACATTAAATGGATCACTGCCCTTTCTGGTGACTACTCCAACCCAGAATCCTTTATAACTTAATTAAGACCAATCATCAATTCAAACTAATGGAGCATCTGTCCACTTGGTTTTAAAAGATTGGCCAACAATTTGATCTTATGCTGTTTCTCAGAAGATCAGGCCTATTACCATTGTTTAATTTTAATATAAAAGCATTTTATTAATCATTAGCTTTTTGAATGTTCCACGTGATAAGTGGTATCTGATTTTCTTAGGACAAGAAAAAATCTGTTTCTCATATACAAACAGTATATACTAATATATTTCCTTTTTTCTAAAATAAAATACTCTATTTTACCTGAATTATTTTCTAAACAACTTGTTGAAATAACAACTATCCAGCAACAACAGAACAATTTTGGGACAGTTTGACCTTGTTTTTATGGATACGACCCAGCAATGTCAGCCTATATATGAATTAGCAAAAAATGCTAATTTTCACACTTATTTATCTGCAAGTTTCCACTTAAATTACTCGTAACAATTCATCATGCCTAATTATTCTAAATTTATGGACCAGACAGTTCTTTGAGAAAAAAAAGACATTAAGAAATAGCTAGATACCAGGAATAAGTAGGGATAATGGTAGTAGTTATTGGATATTATGTTAAAGAGAGTCGCTCAGTATACACTGGTTATGTCATGGGTGTTATAACAGTGGGTCTCTTCATGGGTAAATTGTGTGTAAATATGTCAGTGAAATGGTTTATTTATTCTCAAGTATATGATGATATGTTAGATTGATTTTGGATAACATGTGTAAACTTTGATAAAATGTACATCTAAGTGGTGTTTTCATTGAGAGCAGGAGCTAGCAAGAGCCAGGTCCAAACATCTCCATTGCCAAACTATTAACTTTCAGGAAGTATAAAAGCTAAATGAAATGGTCGATCAATTTTTTTGACAGGGGTATCTGCTAGCTTCAAAATTTTCAAGTGATCAAGAGTCATAACTCTTGCAGTAATTATCGGAAATCGCTATTAATCAATAGGCTTCTCCTTCTGATGACCTTAACACTGTGTATAAATTAATCAATAGGCTTCTTCGTCTGATGACCTTAAACACTGTTTATAAATTCAAAGACAATTGGATATTAACTTTGTCCTGTAGAGTGTCCACAAGAGTTTTTGAAGTGATCAAGGGATATAACTCTGGCAGTAATTATCGAAAATCACTGGAAATCAAGGGGATTCTTCGTCTCATGACCTTAAACATTGTGTATAAATTTAAATGTGTATAAGTCAATCGGATATTAACTTTAGCCTCTAGAGGCGTCCATAACATTTTTCAAAGTGATCAAGGGCCATACTTCTGGCAGAAATTATCGGAAATCGTTAAAAATCAATAGGATTCTTCGTCTCATGACCGTAAACAAGCAATTGTGGGCGTATATAAATGAAGCTGGAGAAAAACTGTATCAAAGATAGCATATTAATACCTTCTCTTGGGATCCAATGACACTTTCCAATCTCTAAAGTTTTACAAACATCCACTTACAAACAAGAACATTACTCTTCGGAGCCGCATGCGTGGCCCTACATGTATCAATTAAATACGAAACTATAACTCAAATACGGCTTATAAAAACGTTCTTCCTTTGGTCGACTTTAGTCGACCTGTATATGGTTGTGGTGACTATAGTCGACAATGACCGGTAAAACTAATAATTTATCATTTTCTCCACTTCAGATATGCACATCTCCCTTGTCACTAATGTGTGACTAATAATCCATTTTATCGCAATAATATTCAAATACCTGGTAATGTGAATTGACAATTCAAAGTAAATACATGTATTGATGTGAATGAGTATGATCATCAAATACTCACTAAGCAAAATTTCACTTTGAGGTGATCTTCATGAGCTCTCAGCATGTATATGAAAAGGTTAAAAGGGTCTACATCTCGGCAGACAACTATATAAATTGATGAAAACCACAAAAGAACTTGTTATTTATACCACAAAACCAGACTTATGAGAGATCATTCTTCATAAATCCAAAATTCAAAGGTAACCTTACGATATAAGTTCAAACTTATTGTAAATATCATAGTACAGAAGGTAGGCACCTGGTAGTCAACTAAATACTGTACAAGACTTTCTCCTTGTATCCAAATACTTTTCAACAAATAACATTTAAGACAAATCCCTGAAGTAATCTTGCACGTTTTGGGTCCTTTACAAGGTTCTCATGATCTGTAATACTCATCCAATCAGATTGTCTTCATTTTGCTGGTAATTTGTCTCACACTGGTAATAATCAGGAGTAACTATCGTATACATATAGTTCTGATGCCCAATATAGATTTGTATATCAGGAGATCTATCTTATTCTATTCTCTCAGGAAATATACAAATAGAACTGTTATTTGAAATACTTCTGATGATGTCAGATGTAACACTATGTCAGCCGACAATTCTCAGATACTAGGATATCTCAAGTTCAGATCCCAACACTGGTTTGAAAAAAATTCAAGATTCTTTAGCCAGGATTATCGTTCAAGTTAAAATAAAGTTAAAACAATTGTTACAGGATCCAGAAAGTGCCACAGAAATATGGTGCAAACATGGCCTAAACCTGCACAAATGAAAAAATACCGTAGAAAAGAAGGTAAATGGATTTTTTTTTAGGTGATTGCATTATACAACAAATATTATATATTATATTAGAGTCATGTTCTTGGGTTACATCTTTTCTTTTATATGGCATTTGGCATCCATATGCAACAACATTTAGTGACTAATTTTTCTCCAAGTTGAAGAGAGAAAATCCAGTCTATTTCTTTGTATTGCAGAGATTCTTTCCACAATTTTCAAATTTTACAATCATTTTTTACCAGGGGTATCAGCTGCAAACATCCTTATCTCAAACTCCCAATGGAATAGAGAAATATATTGTGTTTCACAATAATAGCTTTGGTTAAAATTCTTAGAAAGGTCCAAAATCCGATTTTTTTTCAAATGCAATTTAGTTTTGAAAAATCTCATTTGTCCAAATTCTTTTCTTAGCCCATTAATTTTGGAAAGACAAAAGAGAATATAAACTGAGACAACTCACATATTGTTATTGTTTGTTTTTCGTTTATGTATCTATGACAACAAGGTTTTTATAATAATGTGATAAGAAGGAAGATATAAATAAATAATTACTCTTATGTGTTTACCAATTCTAGCACATTTTGTTCCCTGAAAACAGGCAATGACAAATTGCCCCATGTGAACTATGCTAATTAAATATGATCATCATGCTTTCTTTTGGGGAAAATATTTTCGCCTAATATAAACCAGTACTGAGTACACTTCAGACAGATACACCGAAAAAGCACCTTGATATATTTACATGATAACAGCTAACATCCAATGCTCCAATAAAAAGTACAACATTTTCTCAGATGTGCTGTTATATCTTTTTATTATTCATCAAATTCGTTGAAATCTGTAGTCCACATGTTTTAACTCTTCAGTTTCTAGTGTTATTTAATCATATTCTTTCTCCAATTCATTGTGGTGTAGACATGGCAAGTTTACTACATGTAATTCCAATCATCAAGACATTTAGATAAAACGGTTGAAAATGCTTAAAGATGCTGGAAATCATTTATTCTAGTTCAACATTGTAACCAAAATTAGAAAGTGGTTTAAATAAACTGGTTTTTAAGGAGGTTTATTTCTAAGAAGTTTTAACTATGCCATCTGAACATCAACAACTACAGCTATCATCTCTAATGTCCATTTTATCACCTGATGAAAATGGCAGCCTACATGTACATGTACATGCATATTATGGATCACCAAACTCCTGCATCTGATGTCAGAAAACCATGCCAGTTTGGAGTATGCTTTGTACATGTAGTCAGTCCCAATTAAATCCCTACAATTTGAAACAAGTCTATATTTTGCTGTCTAAACAACTTATATGAATATGTACTTAGGTCTTCTTATTCACAAAAGAATTACTTTAATCCTATCAAATGGGGTCACTTCCGTAAGGAGTATTTGTTGACATAACAACATTAAAAACAAAATAAAGTTTCAATCCCTCAACATAATTGAAATCCACTTATTAAAATGTTTGAGACTTGAACAATTTCAACCATAAGAGTTAGTCAAATAGAACTTCCCAATTAATTTTTCCTGTGGTATAATTCTGACACAAAAGAAAATCAATCGCAACATTTTTTACCATTATACAACAAAAAGCGATAAAGAACCTATGATGACATGGCGTTCAATAAAAATTTACTGCTGCTATAGTTCTGATGCTATTTACGCACACACGAGAAAGATTTAGTGGCTGTACATTTGTAACAATAGTTGAGTCGGATAGCCTTAATGAATTCTAAAGAATAACCACACATTAGCGCTTGGTCGGATAACGCGGGTCAATATTTCAGCAATGTCTGATTGATAGAAAATGGGAGGCTTAATAAATGTAGCGAAAGTTCTCTGACTGTAATCACCTGTTCATCAGTACTATTCTCCATCAGGCGGCATGTACACAGCGTTAGTTCGATACCTAAATAACAGACAGGCGATCACAATTCCAATACAATCTTGGTTTTCTATGCCGCAAGGCTTCAAAATAAGGTATTGATCGTGGTTCATTGCAACTTATCACAATTTGGTCACGAAAAATCTATGTGAGATGTTATGGCACTGTTCTATAGATAGTACATGTATTAGTAAAGAATCAGTCACCAGATATATGTAGCCTACTTTAAGTCATTGTGTTGCAAGTATATACACCTACATGTTCATCAGAGGCTCGTTTAGGAGGCGCCTCCCTCTGGATCATTAAAAACAAAATTATTGGACATGTCCAATAAATGACTTTTTTAATCAGCTAAAACCATTTTTATGTACATTGTACATAACAGTACATGTACATTGTACATCTATCTACAAGTATAACCTTTTTGCCATCAATTGTAAGTAATTTTTAATTTTGCTCCTCTCCACATTCTGTAATCCTGCCTACTCCACTGACCTACATGTTGCTAAACATTTCAGGAAATGATTGTTTGCTTTAACATTTATATATATTCTTCTTTTCCAAAATACAGATAGATTAAAATATGTCATAATATTGAAATATTGCAGATTAAATTAAAATTATGTTTTAGAAATGGCATGTAGAGTTTCTGTGCTCTAATTTTATACATATGTACAGACATTGAGGAACCTATAAAATATACCTGTCTATATAAATAGATTTGCACAAATATTTCATTGATTTATAAACACAGAAAGCAGCAAGTTGAATGATGTTTCAACGGTAAAACAAGACATACATGTAACACTCAATTCACAAAAAGGTTAAAGTTTTGGTGCAGCTGCATATCCAGTGCAAAGAGATCTTGTGCCAATTGTGCTTGTTATGCATGCCAAACAGGTTTATCGTCTCCCCTGACAATCTAGTTTCAAATCTTACATAAATTATGTCAGATGTACATCTATCCACTCCAAACATTTCTTTTGATGTAAGGCAATAATTATAATATTAGTACATACATTAAATAAAAAATAGGTCTTTAAAAGATTTTTATTTATCCATAATAATTTTGTTTCTTATTATTAAATGTCTAGATTTACACACATGCAGTTATTATAGGCTACATTCACTGTGAAAATTATCGGTTTCCTATGAGCTGAATATGAGACTTTTTAAGACAAGATATCAAAACTATGAATGTTACGATCTTAAGGATTATCAAACTACCATATCCTATTTGGGATATACATGAAGGCAAACATTTAGATTTTAAAAAAATGTTTTTTTGAATACAATACTACACTGTTCTTTATATTTTCAAATTATATGACAATGTACATTTTAGTTTTTTATACCCCCCCATGATAAAACTTCCCGATACTTTCCATGACTGTGGGTGGCTCACTGGGGAAAACAGTATACATGTACATAATTCTGATTTAATAAAAAAAATCATCTTTCATGGTACATGACATGTAAATGTATAATTTTCCCATTTTATATGTCTTGATTCTCAAATATTAAATTTTATTAATTGTGCATATGAACATACAGTAATATGCCTATAAAATTATTCTTAGTACCGTATTCATTTACATTAATGGGACTTTTATTTCAAGTTTTTATTTATTGTATACAGGATCTTAGTCGTCTTTCCTGGAAATATTACAGTACATCTAGTATTACCATTGTGTTACAGTGAAAATAACCCAACAAATCACAAAACAATCACTATCTCTGGATTCTCTGCAAGTCTTTTCTTAACAGATGTCTCAACTTAAATATGGCTTTAGGATAAAGTTTCAGATACATGTATAAAATTTTAATCTCAAGGGAAAGCTATATTAGCTAAATACCAAAATATAGAACTTTTAAATAAAAGCAAATGTACTATAATGAATTTTCAAAAGAATGTTTAAAATAACTCAATCTGAACAGGGTAAAATTATTAACCAGGTTTTCAAGAACCATTACAGTAATAGTTCTTGACACAGGTTAATAATTTTAAGTAATTTACTTAAATAAGAAAGAAATGTGTTTATCATACATTTCTGGTAAGTACAGGGGCTTCCAAGACAGTGATAAATTAAGACATCACAAATCTAAACAGTTTATAAATTATTATTAACAAAAAGCCCTGGAAATTTACTTTATAGAAGAAGGAGGTTGAAATTGATTTAAAGTAAGGTTTCAAAATGAAGAAGTGTTTCTGGCTATAGGATAAATCATGTTGCATTAGTGTCAGAATTGCTACAATGTCTGGGATAAAGAAATATTTACATTCGATATTGCTAGTCTATATGTGGCTTTAGCAAAGACTTCGCAATAATGGCATCTCTTTAGAAAGTATTCTTCAAGTGTGATTATATGTGTACATACAGCTCAGCTACTGATTTAGTGTGAAAAACGTCTAAGCTTTCTCTCGCGGCCAACAGCATAGACCAAGTACTTAACAGAGGAGAATATGTGAGAATACTGTTAGCGATGAAACCTTGTGTACAAAACGGATCAAAAATAAATAAAAATCATTCACAGGAATATAGAAATTTTATATTTATAAACCAGTGCATTATGTGAACCTTTTTTTTCTTAAATTAGAAATTTGTATTAATATAAATCTCTATCATTTTCTACATTGTTACGGATTGATTCCATTTATTGCTGAAATTTGATCCAAATAAATTTGTAACACATGAATTGTTAATTTGTTAGGATCACTAGAATTATAATTAGTAATTTAATCAATGTAGTTACTAGAGCGATACATTATTGACTTTCACATATTTAGCAGATAATTGTTGAATCAAAATTTTCATTGATATAACAGCCGTACTTTCCTTACTAAAGATGATATTGTGGTGTTATTACAACATTCATTTTTTCATCATGGAAAAACAGAATTCTTGCATATTTTAAGACAATGAATCATACTAAATTGTTTTGCCTTGTCTGTGCTCTCCACATACATGCAACTGAAATCCTAAATTTCAAAGCCAGATTTGTCTTTTATGTTTGCTCAACAAATTATTATGTCTGTTAGTCTGCGGACAATAAATTTTGCCCACCCTCTCATAAACCCATAATCTAAATCTCCAACACCATTAAAAATTTGACAATATTTAAATTAAAAAGTTTAAATGTTGATTGATTCTCAACTGTATCAGTAAAAAGGTCTGATCAACCAGCGAAACTAATCATAAAAGGATTATGATATAACACAGGTATTAAATTAGGAATAGTAGTAATAATATGGGTGAAGTGAACTCTCTTGTTAATTAACTTAATACACAAGTTGGTCAATATACACATCATCATGATATACACAACCATACCTGAATGAGCAATTCACATTAATATTGGATGAATATCTAGTGAATTCAAACCTACATGTATATCATGTAACGGTTGAATATCATAATGATAATACTAATAATTCACACTTTGTTTAATATTCAACATTTATTTTATTATTAAATTGTGCAAGAATTATTGATTAAAATGTATTTTATAAGTAATGATTAGAAAAAGTATCTGTATGCATAATTTTTTATATCTTTATCAAATGGATTACAAATTTCAAGTTCACTCTAACATCTTTACAAAAGGTATTCATATTCACATGCATGAAAGACAGTTGATCAGGTGAAAATGTTTAAATAATATTTTCTGTGGATTGGTTTAATAATATGTTACAATTATCTTTTTATAACTTTCAGTGTATGACATTTTCGCTGTCCATACATTATAAGTTTCTGCAAAATTATGACAATTTGTAATGTAGAGGTCACATAATATGCATAGAAAAATGATTACATTCTTCAAAATAATAATAGATACTAATAGATAGCTTTAATAGCCTATAATAGATAAATAGTTTCTGATATGATTGTCACTTTTCCAGGCCAATGGGTATTTCATTATAGTATGCTAAACAGAGAGACAGCAACTATACCATAAATGCCTAGACTTGAACAAATATAAGTAAAATTGCTTTTGAGCGCAAGTTAGCTAAATCATGAGATGGAGATTAAACTACTATTTTGTAATCCATTTGATGAAAAAAGTAATAAACTATCAATTCCATCTCAAGTACATGTCGTGTGTCTTAATTTCTTAATGTAATTTTCTGATCAGTGTAGACTGGTTGCAATTAAATGTGTTTTAGTATACATGTATAGTGGGTGTAGAACATAAGTAATATGTAGATATACTATATAGCCAATGTAACTTACACACATGTATATCAATATATGTATCAATGTACTTACCTAGATCTAAGGCATGTCCTGCCCCAAGGAGAATCCAAATTGTTACACATAACACTCTAAAGTTGAAATGCAGTATAGTTCTCCAATTAAATATATCCATTTTTAATATGTAATCTCCTTATTGCATTTCACTTGTATACCAGATCATAAAATCATTGATGTAGATGATAAGGTATTGTAACTGTCAGTAAAACTTAACTATCAATCCAATTTTTCACATAATTCACTAATGTCGTATTATTCTAAATATAGCAGATTAAAACAATAGTTATCTCGTTTTGTTATAAAACTATATGTTCTACTATTGATCAAATCATCAGTGAATATATAAGAGTAGGAATCTTGTCAAATGCACAGTACTATCCACAATGCCAAACGAAAACACAATAGTGTTACTAGTACCTGCACTACACTATATATTATAATTATATAGTAGAATTACTATAAATTAGTCTATAATTACAACACACGATTTCTTGATCTTCTCCTTGTTTTAGGTTTTTTTAAAATCTCTCTCAGAAGAAACACATTCTAAAATGGAAGTGATGCTTGTTTTAAAATCATGTTGTTTCCAATGGATATCCTCACACTACTCTTGTTCAACTAACTACACCAGCTTCTCTTTCTCCATCCCACTTCCCATAGGTTCTCTGTGGAATAACCAACAATACACTTTACTATACAGACATTATTGAGAATGGGTTAGACCCATTGCTATTACGAGGGGTGGACAGGTAGTCTAGCACAGTCAACCATATAGCTCTGTCAATAGCTTGAACCACTAGATGTCTTTCCCACATGGGTTGTCAGTGAAAACGGCTAATATAACAATATGAAGGGGTTAACAATGGCCAAAGATGCTTTGCTTTCTTCTTTGGGATAAGATCAGAAGATTGTGTGACAATATAGGAAATAATGGATAATCCAACCACCATTGCATACGGGAGTTGTAGTTAAGCAATCTTGCATCCCCCACGTGCTCTTTGCCCCTGGGGCTATCAGAACGGGACTTCATCTTTTCTTTTTGTTGTCACATAGCGTGCATACGTCTGTAGTCATCTATATACCAATTAGCTATGGAAATTAATTAGTACTTGGCCATGAAGACCATTGATAAGCAAATTTTTTCTCAACATCATTTCATGAATCTTAATAAGCATTTCTTTATAATATTTTAACCGGCTGTGACCATGAGTCATTTTAAATTACACAAATTATTTGCTTCAATTTTTTTATCTCTTAGAACAACGTAATGACAGACTTAAAATTAATTTTATATTTAATAATTCTTTATATTTAAAATTATTCACTTCTGTGGTTTAATAATGTAAAAGCAGTCACTCTAGAATTTGCTAAAATGTAAAAGCAAGCTGCTATAAAATTCTCAAATTCCAATCTATGCCAAAACATTATCCGTAATCCAAAATAAGACAATCATTTTAACTTTGCAGAAACATTAATAATTTATTGAAAATTTTATGGATAATAAATAATTTTATTTAACCAATTAATTCATTATTAGCTAATTAATTGGTCAAAGATAATAAATCAGTTAGAAGTGAGTTAACTAGATCAACATTGTAACCCTTAAGTGGATTAAGATCAAATGTAAGTCTAAAACACATAACAGCAGGGGTTTTATTAGGGTTAAACATGTACTATTATTCCTTTTCTAATGATTATTATGTACACCTCTCCTTGTAAACTAAACACAGCAATTAGGCAGCCTTATAAAATATACTAGGGGGGTCCTGTGGACCCGACACCATGGAAACATGTCACAGTCAATTGCTTTACAGAAACATCTGTCTTTAATACAACTTGTCAACCATTAAATATTCAAATTAGGAAGCCAAACAAATATCATGTAATATTATCATCACCAGATACAAGATATTTATGAATACCCTCACCTCTTCTATTTAAAGATACTTGTGTAAAACAAACGCTAGATTGAAACACTACTGATACTCAAGTTGAACAATGCTTCTATAACTCATTTATATAATTTTCTAGAAAAATATAATGCTTATCATTTACTTGCTTTAATTTCAATATAATGTTTTATAATATACATTTCAAAACTTACAATAATATAAAATATAAACACAAAATCAGTAAATAACTTGTGCAGAAACACAAAAAAGATTTGAAGTCGTTTTTACATAAAATTACTACAGTGCAATAAATGTTTTGAGTGAAAAACTTGACTTACATCATTTTATTTTTTTCAAAATCTGACATTTAAAGCAAGTAATTTTTGAAAATACTTTTGTTTCCTAAACATCTGATTGAAATGAATGCTCCAATAATGTTTAATATATTTTTTTCTAACCATCAATTATTCAGCTTCAAGTATCATTTAACTAAATGGATTATCCCGATTTGAACAGTCTCAAAAATAAATGACAAAGTAAGTATGAAAATAAAGTACAAAAATATAGAGGAATGGTGTATTTACATGTCTTAAAATTTCAACTCAAAAATGCTTATCCGAACACATAACCCTTTTAAGATTATGGGTAAATTTTTTCATTGAGTGACCGGATAATTTATTCCCATTCCTATACAATGAATGACCCATGTGCTGTACTTGATAAAGAAAGATAAATTTCACCTACACATTATTTTTATAAAATTAAAGTCTGGTTTTATCCAAACACCCCATTATACAGCTTGGGACACTGGTCTCCATTACCAGATGAAAACTGAAGGGTTTAAGTTGTTTGAAAAAAAATCACATATGTTGCGTTAGTTGCTCGTTCCTAAGGTAGATCGTAACGGATTTTAACACAAAATTAAGCAGTTTTATTCTTCAAAATAATATTATCGGGATTGGGCCTTTAAACAATATTTTTTATGATACCAAAACATTAAAATTTATTTTAAAATTCTAAATATCATTAGAATGGAAAATTTAAGAAATTGTTTTACTTATCTATTTACAAAGCAATATAATCAAAGAGTTTTCTATAGTTGTATATCATATTATCATCTGTACACAGTAACAGATATAGGTAAGGGGAGATAACTCATTGTGAACATTTTGTTTTAATTAATTAATTAGATAAGTTACAGTTATTAGAGCCAGGATTAACATGTAAAATCAAATGAGATGGTTATAATTAATGGGTAATATCAATATTTATATATATGAAGATATTTAGAGGGTTTTGATGGTTAGTATTTTATAAGCTACATGGCCTGTTCATTTTATAACATTGATTGCAATGAATCTTATTGACTAAAAATCAGCTGAGTTAATATAATTAAGAGTTTCGTGTTAGAAAACAAAATTTACCAAAACACTGATCAAAAGAGCCCACCCCTCATAAAAAGAAAACTTATTTTAATCTGGGAATTTTATATAGCACTTTGGAGAGCTATTCTGGTTGGTAAAAAAAAAATTAATTGGTCATTAATCTACATTTACCCTGAAGATACTAAATCTGACTTTATGCAAAATATTAGACCAGTCTGTCAATATGTCAATATAAATTTGCTAGTCAACCATTTTTTGTGATTTTTAAGGAGTTAAATGAAGGTTCTTGCAAAAGATTATATACTCTAAGTAATGTGAGTCTGAGGTTATTGTAAATAATTCATTTTCTGGGTGAAAGAGATAATGCCTTTATAAATTAATATAATATGTACATATTGAATGTTATATGTGTTGGTCATGAATTTTGTCCCCCGCCTTTCCAAGAAAGCAGGGGACCATTAAAATGGGTTCGTCCTTCCGTCTGTCCATTCGTTCGTTCATCTGTCTGTCTGTCCGTCACACTTTTTGGGACACAATCTAGAATGTTCAAACTTGGTGTAGGTGTGTATAAGGTCATTACATTGATGGAGTTCGAAGACAAGCATTTTTTGCTTAGGCTAAGCAGAGATAAGCAATTTGATTGGTGGATGCTTTTGGACGCGATAACTTTAGTTCTAATTAAGCGAGAGTGATGAAACTTGGTGTATAGTTTCTTTACATCAATACCTTGACTAAGTTCAATAATGAGCATTTTCTGCTCAGGGTAAGCAGAGCGATAAGCAATTTGATTAGCTGAGACTTTAGTACACAATTACTCTCTTTCTAATTGAACTAGAATGTTCAAACTTAGTATAGGTTTTTATTAGGTCAAAGTCTTGATGGAGTTCGGTGATAAACATTGTCTGCTTACAGTAACAGACCCCGCGGAGTATAGGGGCTAAGGCCCAATAATTTGGCCGCAAGTACTCTTTTCTTCAGGTTGTTGCGTCCCCTGGACCCTCACCTAAAGGGACTTAGGTTGGGTGGGAGCCCCCCCCCCAATTAAGAATTGCTTCCGCCGGCCCTGAGTAAGCAGATATAAGCAATCTGATTGGTTGATGCTTTAGTTATAATTAAGTAAGAGTGAAACAACTCTGAGTATAGATTCATCATATAATTATCGCGACTAAGTTCAATGATGATAATTTTCTGCTTAGGCTAAGTAGCGATATGCAATTTGATTGGTCAAGAATTTTGAACATAACAACTCTGCTTTTAGTTGAGGTAGAATGTTTTAATTTGACGTTGATGTTCATGAGGTGAATGTCTTGACGCAGTTCAATGATTAACATTTCAAACTAAAGCTAAGCTGAGCAAAGCAATTTCTTTGGTCGATGCTTTGGGACAAGATAACTTTGATTCTATCTGATAGGGAGTGATGAAACTTAGCGTATAGTTGATAATCAGTTTGTTACTTTTGAAAAAAAAGTAAATGTGCGATTAATTAATATGTGTCATCTACATGTATATATTTTGGGATTTTGGCGGGGGACATCAGCCTCACTGTTGGCTTGTTTTTTAAAAATTTGATAAAAGGGTAATGGCACAGTATTTAGCAAGCTACATCTATAACCATATGGCTGCATGTTTGATCCTCACTATAGTTTATTAATGTACATTCAACACTGACCAGATCATTTAGGCACTAATATAGGGTAGACTTTTATTTCAATAATTCACCTGGAGTACCTGTAGAAAACCCACAATTTTAGGCGCTTGACCCTACTCTTTGTTTGGGCCTGATTCAACCAGCGATGTATACAGCTTTACTTACAGGCCTTATGATATATAGCACAGTTGTTAGACTACTTTGTCTCCCCACTGTATAAATTGTATAATATATATCTTGTCCCCTATCAATCAAATCAAACATAAAAGTACAAATAATGAAGATGTAAAGACTGCATGATCTGTGAGGTGTTATAATTGGTTGGTCAATGTGGTACAACAAACACCTGACTTGTTTGGTCTTTGAAGCAAAAGGTGGGCCACAGGTGTTACTCAAATTACCTGAAAAAAATTACCTTGTTTGTTTACTTATCATTTATCATATCATATGGTCATGTTATGTGGTTATACCTTAGAAACCAGTTTTTAAGTAGAATAAAAACAAATTGAGGGAGCTTTATCTATTATCTTCTTATTTGGCTTATAGCTAGTCAGATATTTTCAATCAAATCCATATTAGTATTTTTCTAAAGGTCCATTGTGCTTGGTTGGCGAAAAAAAAATCAAAAATGTTATATTAATGGCCCAAATTGATTTCAAATTTCAGTTAAATATCTAATTAATTGGGGATAAAAAGAAATCCACATCAATTATAATGAAAATTTACAAAACAAATAAATGTAGCAAATGTCATGCATTTTTTACAGGTTGCCTTATATGCATTAAAATTGACCTAATAAAATATTAGGGTGGTCTTGATTTTGAAACACAGAAATGTCTTCATTGTAGAAAGGTAGACTAAAAGGCTAGAGATCGAGAAATGCCAGGAAATCTAAAATTAGTTTTATTCTCTTATTATTCAAAATTAAAAGACTGAGATACATTTTATAAGTATAGGGAAATTGAACTTAAAATGGTTCTTCAACATATGATATATAAGACTCCACAATTCATGCTATTTTGTCCACACTGAGATTTCTTGTCATCTAATCAGAGACAATTTGGAATGTAGCAGTCGAGGCAATCAAAATATCAACTCAGTATTTTTCTGGAATTGAACTAAAAAGTAGAACTTAATGAATAAAACCTCTAAAATATCTGATCAATAAGTAATGTTTTTAGGAGAGAGAGAGAGAGAGAGAGAGAGAAATGGGGTCTAAGTCTAATGTCCACTTGACACAAACTAGGTCATTTTAGGACTAGCATATGGTACAATTATATTTCAAAAATTTGCTTGTGTGTTGGGATTTAGAATAGACCACTGCAATGTTGATTTCAAGATTTCAACACTGCATATTCTGAGAAAACAAATTAGAAAAAAAATTACCCTAACAAAACTCAAATCTGATTTAAATTTTCGGAAATGTTCGGTTTTTGTTAAAGACATAGCTTTTCAGACTAGTGCTCTAATTGTTAATTATGTTTTCTTCCTTCTGCATAAAGAAATGGAGATAGACTCAACGTCTCTCTACGTCAGAGAAATTAATCTAATACATGATGACATTGGAAAAAAATTACTGATTCTTACATGCTGAGAATTCATTACTTTTGTCACAGTTATCAGGAAGATTTTTTGCCTATAGAAAGAAATTCCTTTGCACATAATTTTTTGTATTATCCATCAAACTAGTTGCTGAAGAATTTCTAATATTACCAGTTTTTAATAGCAATATGTTTTATCTTGTTCAAATGTGACCTAGAAACATATTCCTGTTTGAAAAACGTAAGTGGAAAGAGCTCCTCCTTCCTAATATAAGGGGATCCCGGCGGCTAAGTGGATAAGGTGCTGGTTCAGTAGCCTGGAGGTCGGGTGTTGGATCCCTGCATTGGCCGAGAAAGTTCATCTAGATTTTCCAGCACAATTTCCCCTAGTCAGTGATGAAGAAGGAGGGCCTGACAAGGATAGCTGCCTAGTCGTTCGGATGGGACGAAAAACCGAGGTCCTGTGTACACATTGGAGTGCAGGTAAAAGATCCCTTGGCAGTTGGAATTCGATATAAGAGTAGGCCGTAGCGCCACTGCCGGGGCAAAATTTCCATCATAGCACACTGTATGGCATATGGGGATTGTTCGTACTTGGTTGGCGAAAAAAAAATCAAAAATGTTATATTAATGGCCCAAATTGGTTTCAAATTTCAGTTAAATATCTAATTATTCGGGGATAAAAAGAAATCCACATCAATTATAATGAAAATTTACAAAACAAATAAATGTAGCAAATGTCATGCATTTTTTACAGGTTGCCTTATATGCATTAAAATTGACCTAATAAAATATTAGGTGCATAATAGTAGGACGTTAAACCCCATTTCATTCATTCATTCCTAATATAAATACCTACTGAATCTATACAATGAAATACACATTTAAGGATGCAAACAGCCAATCTGGTTAAAATTCAAATCCTATTTCGTTTCGATTTAATAGTTAAAAATTTTGTTTAACTTGTCTTTACTACAGTAGGATCTAGAAGAGTTGTTATCATTAACATGTTCTGAATGATGTGAGGGATTAGCCAATGCACCGAACTCTGGGTAAACAACTAGAAACGTAATAACTGATTGATTAATCAATGTCTGACATCATAGGGTCAAAAGCCACTTGTATGACCTCTGAAGTGACCTATCGCTAGAACCGGTCTGACCTTCATGTGGTGTTGGCCATCGAAAGTATAGATCTGTATTTTAATCAGATTGTCAAACAGCAATTTATTACAAATATTTGAAGAAAAATCTCATAATATTCAATATCTGATTCTAATATACAATCCTACTTCTCTTTGGAATTTTTTTTCATATCAGTGTCTGCACAGATACCAGTAATTATGTGGTTTACAGAATTCTAGCTCAATATACAATGGCATTTATCAGGGTTTAATTTTGGGTAGGGAAGGCTGGGGGCCCCCCAAAGAAGTTAATGTTCTCAAGTAGTTTGGGGGCCCTATTTAATTAGAAAGTACCATTTACAGTTAGTGTTTCAAACATTTTCTTGCCACTTATGGGGCAAGGCTCAGTCTGTCCCTGGCATTTATAAGCCAGGTTTGTCTATTGTTACCATATCACATATTAAAAGTGCAATGAGTTTAAATGTTTTAACAACGCCTGTCAGAGTTGAATGTTAAATACACCAATATCTACTTGAGATGACAAATTTCCACAAACAGTAATGAAATGCACATTCTATACTCTCGCTAAAGTCAGCTATTTGAATCTGGTCCATTTTGGAGGCCAAGACAAGCCAGCTTACAAAAACAGCCTTCTTGAAGACAGATAGCGAACTGTTATTTTTTTGTTGTGGTTTATTTGCCCCACCATTGTCTTTAGACAATAAATTTAAGCATGCTTACCGATAACCAGCTTCTGAATGGCATACTATCTTCATAAATTTAGTTCAGTTTTAAGACACTTTCCCTGATTACCCCACTTACCCTGTATTATGTATTTCCTTTCCAGAGATATTCCAAACTAGAGTCGCAGCATTTCTATTGCTATAATATTATGCATTAATTTATATAATTTATACCATTTGAATAATCTGCCTCTTAAATCCAAGAGTGAATGTCTTTTTCAACAAGTTTTCAAATATGCCTTACGGAAAACCAAGTTTAACAATGTCTGATAAGAGCTTTGACATTTTCAATATCTACCTACATTTATTGTCAACTTTTACAACCTAATAGATCATGGCTTGTCAGCTTGTATCATGATAAATTGAGAAAATGTACTCTCAACAATTGATGATGTGGTTTTCAATTTCTTTTCCTGAAATTAAATTCTTACAAAACAGATCTTAGTGGGCTTAAATTTACACTTGTACATGCATCATTTTAGATAAGTAATTATTAAAGGACCTAAGTTCGTAACTCACAATCCTCCAAAATCTTCGACATTGAAAACTTGAATTATTGGTCAATTTAAATCCACAATGATGATGTAAACTTACCGGGAAAAAATGAGCTTCTGATATCCGATATTTAAGATAAATAATTTTTGAATCATGTACCATAGTGCGTCTCGGCATCAATTGTAATAAGGCACTGGGAGAGGGAGGCTAAAATATCCCACAAGTCAATGTGATTGTTCATATCCTGGATGAGGATTCTACACAAATTTTGTAGTAAAGAAGTATGTGCAAACATGACATCATTATCTGAACTCGGGAGCATGTGCAAAAAATACTTCCTGTGTAGACTGGAATAACCAGATTAGGATACCAATCGGTTGGGATACCTCGTATTTCGCCGAACATAAATTTTAAAAATTAGAGTAAAAACAGAAATAATTCATATTACATTATTATATGCACTGCTACCCATTTGTGTCCATTTCTAGGTCCATAAAACTAGCGATTTAGCTCCTTTTAAAGCACTGTCCTCATTCTTTTCTTGGGGTAGGGGGTTAGTGGCCAAAGGGTAAGCGCGATAGGGTTGTATCAACTGGCATGGTTTCGATTCCCTGGTTGTACATGACAAGGAGTAGGGTCACTTGTCTAACCTCATGGGTTTTCTCCGCTTCCTACGGTTTCTTCTCACTGCTTAAGACCCCTATGCGCATGTGAATTTTTGAAATAAAATTGAACCATATGTTAGTCCCAAAATGATCTGGTTTGTGTCAAGTAGACCTCAAACGGTTTAACCCCACTTCTCTCTAAAATCACATCAAAATTAAGAAAAGGATTCTTAGTAAATAAGTATTAAATCTCAACAAAACAAACCTTCATTCCTTCATTTACATTTGAACAGTCCTTACTTTAAATGTCTTCTAAATTATTAAAGCGCTGTCATCATAAATTTTATCTTTTTATAAACACTGAATGTGACCGTTTGCAAGTATCATAACAATGGATGGTGAAACTGTTTGAAAAGAAGAATTAACGTCAAGTGTCCATTCATATGGTAAATACATATAACGGTTGGTAGAAAATACTAGTATACAAAAAACGGTGGTCCCTTTACCATAAACCACATATACATCATTATTCTATTGTTTGTGTAATAATGCTTAAGAGCGTTTTCTTTCTTATTGGTTTATTACTAACAAAAAAAGCTGTTACCTTTCCAGACTTGTCGAGCTTTCCATTAGTCATTAAAAATACCTGAATGACAATAAAATGTCTCATTAAATCTATACAAGACCTTAGCCTGTCGATAGTTTTGATTGTACCAGAATTAAAAAAAAGAATGAAAACGGTGCTGTAGGTTAGAATTTTAGATTACCTATTGATCCGATCTATTGAGAAAAAAGACGATAATTTTCTATCCAGCTGTATGTTATTATATTCAACTTATTTGATCAGAGATAAAACTATATAATGACCACCTGACGAATTTTTGTATATAAATTGTTTTTTTTTATTTTTGTAAATTAGATTAAATGTCATCTTATACATCCATATTTTATAACATCACTGACTTTCATCTGGTTTTATAAAAGGGCACAATCAATATACCCATAGTTTTATCATTAATTTCAACCTTTTTACATTTAATTTAAATCTGTAAATTTTGAAACCAAACTGTCAAATACTAATGAATAGCTTTTTAATGCATTTGTCTGAAATTTATTAATTTGATAATTAGCATTGACAACCTTACTTCATGCTGTCAAGTCCTGCAACAACCATATGTTCATGCCATATACCGGTAGCCTACTCCTTTTCCAATTTCAAAATATTCTCCACAGAATTAATCTATTAAAAAAAAGATTTTAAATGGTTTGAAAATCCACGATCAGAATTTTCCTTTTCCCCTATTCTTTTCTTGAATAATTATACAAAATTCAATTAAATTCATTCTTGAATAATTTTGTTAACCATTGTCTTCCATATAGTCAAACTCAATATGCATTTAATTAGATTCAGAGACAGAGTAAATTAAAGTAACATTAATGTATCATGAGTTTTATAATTTTCTATAAATCAGTTTATATTACTAGATGAAACAGGGTGTGATACCGACTGCTGTTTATAGCAAGTTTCTTCTTATATTCACAACTTCTGTCTGTCATATTAACTGATGCTGAAAATAAAAGTGCAATAAGCATATGTTTGAGCAACCCAACTTAATAAATTTGTCTTCTAACAGCCGGTTCGTAAAGACAGGTTAATTTATTTTACAGCACATTTTAATTATGGTTAAAGTGATATTCTTATTTGTGGAGTTCACTAAGCCATGGTCATTTCTATGATTTTTAATCCCTTGCAAGCTATAATATTGTGAAAGTTCAATCTCTAGAAGGAATATATTTACAAAAATATGATATTTTTAAATTGGTCAACATTTATCCCCCTTTGCAGAAAATATAAACATAAATGAAATTGCTTGAACTATGCCAAAAATGCTTATCATCGAACTCAGTCAAGGCATTCACCTAATAAACACCTGCACATTAAATTTGAACATTAAATTCTACCTCAATTATTGTATCCCACAAAGTGTGACAGACAGACTGATCAACTCAAAATGCAGGTGTTAAAGAGGGACCTTTACACAATCAAAAGTACATTAAATAACAACCTTCTTGTCCAAAAATTATTCAAATTCTTACACAAGTTATGTGTGCACCGTGCACCACAGCAAAGTGTACACAAAGTTACATGTACCTCAATTTTCATCCCCCCCTGGGGTGTAGGGGGTGATAAGAATATACCCTTCGTATTTCCTGCGTGTCGTAAAAGGCGACTAAAAGGATCCCTGTAATGGGGCGACGTGTTTGCCGTGCGTTGCGACCCGTGTCGGTGGAGAGTGGAATCCTGGTGATTGAGTGGGGATTTGGCTTGCGAGCTCTTTTCCTGCAACACGTTGCTTTGGCCCATGGTTCACCTAGACGGGAGGTCAGAGTGGCCCACTCTGATCAATCGGCTTTGGTCGTCTGGCTCTTGAGGAGGTGATAATTATCCTTTCCTTGCTTGGTTTTTTATACTCAGCGGAACTACCTTTGTGTCCTAACACCTTCTCAGAGCGATGGCTTGGGTCAATCAGGTTGGATTTATATTACTGTATTTCTAGTCTGAGTATACCCTTCGTCTATCCCTGGAGCCATGCACTGGGCATCCGTGCTAGTCTCCCCCATCGTAGGCAGGGAAGTAACCTGGGGGACGACGAAGGGTGAATTTTTATTCTTATTTTCATGGATCCCCAATCCACCCCCACACCTAACAATGAAAGATCATTAAAAAGAAAACAAAAAATAGATGAAGATGCTACAGCCCCATGTAGCTCATCTAAAAATTTAAGAACATGGCCGAGGTTCCTGTTGATACAGAGCACCTCTGAAGTAGATTTGTCTAAGATTTCGCCATTTGCCATTTCAAAAGGCATCACCGGTCTAGCTGGTGAGCCGAAATCTGTTAAAAAATTGAGAAACGGAACACTTTTGGTTGAATGTGCCAAAGAGAAGCATTCTGATTTACTGTTAAAATCTGAATCATTGGCCAACATTTCCATCAAAGTGACACCACACAAATCATTAAATTCTTCAAGAGGTGTTATTCGCTGTCGGGACCTTGAAGGCAGCAGCGAGGAGGAAACGGTCGATAACCTATCGTCACAAGGCGTCACACACGTTAAAAGAATCAGTGTCAGACGTAACGATGTGGTTATCCCAACAAGTACATATATCCTCACTTTCGATCGTCCCGAATTACCGAAATGTATCAAAGCAGGCTATCTAAATATACCTGTTGATCCGTATATCTCCAATCCACTAAGATGTTTTAATTGCCAAAAGTTCGGACACAGTAAAAATGTCTGTAAAGGTAAATCTACCTGCGCTCGTTGTGGCCTTAGTGGGCATGACAGCGCTACCTGTACTACAGACTTTTCCTGTGTAAATTGTAAAGGAAAGCACTTTGCATACTCTCGTGAGTGCCCAGTTTGGCAAAAGGAGAAACGGATACAACAGGTTATATCTGAACGGAAAATTTCTTATTTCGATGCTAAGAAACAAGTGGAGCTTACATCACTGTTTTCGACCCCGCAAGGCGGCAAGTCGTTTGCTAGTGTTGTAAAAGTATCCAGAACCATATCCGTTCAGACAGAATATAACTGGCCTGATAAACAGGAACATCCAACATTATTAATGGATCAGCAAATAAATAATGGGATTACGAGCTCTTCTCAGACATCTGAGAGCTCGAATATTATAAATAAAATAAGTAATTTATCTCCCCTCTCATCATCTACAGCATCTTCTGCGTCTTCTTCTTCAAAGGAGAAGCCAGTGGCTCCCATACCTGGGACTTCTTCTCCAAAGGAGAAGCCAGTTGCTCCCATACCTGGGACTTCTTCTCCAAAGGAGAAGCCAGTTACTCCCAAATCTGGGACTTCTTCTCCAAAGGAGAAGCCTGTTATTCCCAAAGGGAAGAACGGGCATAGAACAGGTTCTTTGCCATCTGATGGGGGAAGGGACAGACGGAAGTCTAGCCCCTCACCTTCATCAAAGGAGAAAGACAACGCTGCAAAAAAAGAAAGGAACAGATTAGCGAAATTGAGAGGGAGGGAGAGAAAAGGTAGCAATGATGCTATCTCTCTCCACAATAGATATGGGGATGCTGATCCAATGGACGGTATCGTAGAGGGGGTCCGTAATGACCCCGTCGGCGGTATACGGCCACAAATAAATTATCCCTGACAATGTATAATTCCATTATTCAATGGAATTGTCGTGGTTTAAAACCAAATTTTAATGAAGTTCAACTTTTAATTCAAAAGTATAATCCATAAGCTATTTGTTTACAGGAAACTTTTTTAAGGAATTCTGACTCATTGTCTTTTAGACATTTTGTTGGTTATCATCATCACGCAGTTGGTGATGGTAGAGCTCATGGGGGCGTTTCTATTATTCTTAATGGAGACGTTCCTCAGAGTAAAGTCACTCTCAACTCGCCGTTACAGGCAGTTGCAGTCCAGATGACTTTGCATATTCCTATAACACTTTGCTCTGTATATCTTCCACCAAGTTTACATCTTAATCCCAGAGATCTTGATGACCTCGTTGCTCAACTTCCTCTCCCGTTTATTATTACGGGAGATTTTAATGGTCATCATTCACTCTGGGGTAGTCCAGATGATAACAACAGAGGTAAACAAATAGCGGACTTCATTAACATTAATAATTTGTGTTTATTAAATGATGACTCGCCTACTTATCTACATCCTGCCACAGCTTCTTTTTCTTCTCTCGATCTCACCATTTGCTCTCCGGTCCTGTTTCAGGATTTTACATGGAGAGTAAATGAAGATCTATGTGGTAGTGACCATTTTCCTATCTTGATTGACAACAATGGTCCCTCTCCGGTCGAAAGACCTCAGAGGTGGAAGTTGCATAAGGCTGATTGGGCTCTGTTTGAATCTTTGTGTCTCTTCTCTTTTGATGCAAAAGAGTTAGAAGATGCAGATGAGCCCATGGCCTTATTCACGTCAATTCTTCAAGATGTAGCTGAGCAGGCGATTCCAAAAACCACGACAGAACCAAAACGTTTCAATAAACCATGGTATAATGACGATTGCAAATCCGCTCTGAAAGAGCGTGATCGTATCCTAAGACGAGTAAAGAAATATCCTTCCATGGAGAATATTGCGGCATACCAGATGGTCCGGGCGAAGGCCCGTAGAACCATACGCCAAGCAAAGAAGGCTTCATGGCAAGGTTATGTCTCTAGGATCAATTCCCGTACCACTTCCAAATCGGTATGGGATAGGATTCGTAGGATTAAAGGTAAAAGTAGTGCATTATCAGTTAACCATCTCAATGTTGATAATACCACCTTAACAACATTTCCTGATATTGCTAATTCTCTGGCCAGTACATTTTCATTCAATTCGTCATCCAATTTCTCCTCTGATGCCTTTCGGGGCATTAAACAACAACAGGAGAAAAGGCGACTTAATTTCAAGTCCCGCAATGATGAATGCTATAATGACTCATTTTCCATTGCAGAGCTTCGGGATTCGCTAAAGCGAGCTCGAGATACTGCAACTGGTCCAGATGAAATTCACTACCAAATTCTTAAACATTTACCTTTTTCCACTCTCTTAATTTTATTGGATCTTTTCAACCGGATTTGGGTTGATGGGAAATTTCCCCCTTCGTGGCACGAAGCCACTATAATCCCTATCCCTAAACCCGGCAAAGATCATACGAATCCTACCAACTATCGTCCGATCGCTTTAACTAGCTGTATTTGCAAAACCATGGAGAGATTGATCAATCGAAGGCTTGTTTGGTACCTTGAGTCCAACAACCTCATTACTGACCTCCAATGTGGATTTCGGTCCCAAAGGAGCACTCTTGATCATCTCGTTCGATTTGAAACGTTCGTCAGGGACGCTTTCATCCAGAAGCAACATTTAGTTGCAATATTTTTTGATCTGGAGAAAGCATATGATACAACATGGAAACATGGTATCATGCGCGACCTCCATAATCTCGGCCTACGAGGTCGCTTACCTATCTTTATTAAAAATTTCCTGGAAGATAGGTCATTTAAGGTACGACTGGGATCAATCTTCTCTGACCCATTTCCCCAGGAAATGGGTGTTCCCCAGGGAAGTATTTTATCTCCAACTCTTTTTGCTATAAAAATAAACACGATCCCAGCGTGCCTTAAACCAGGTACAAACGGGGCTCTCTATGTTGATGACTTTCAGATGTGCTATGGTTCTACAGACATGCGGATAATCGAACGTAAGTTGCAGCTTTGTTTGAATTCACTTCAACAATGGGCAACCGAAAATGGATTTCGTTTTTCGAAATCCAAGACTGTCTGCATGCATTTCTGTCAGAAAAGAGGTTTGCATCCTGATCCAGAACTTTTCTTGGATGGCAACCGCCTTCCAGTTGTGGATGAAACCAAATTTCTGGGGCTGATATTTGATAAGAAATTATCATTTATTCCCCACATTAAAAACCTAAAAAAGAAATGTCTGAAAGCCCTCAATATATTGAGAGTCCTATCAAATACTGACTGGGGAGCAGACCGTAAGGTCTTGCTCCGATTATATCGAGCGTTAATACGATCAAAACTCGATTATGGATGTATTGTGTATGGGTCTGCCCGCGAGTCTTATCTCAAAGAGCTCGACACCATACACAACCAAGGACTTAGAATCAGTTTAGGAGCATTTCGTACATCTCCAGTGGACAGTTTATACGTCGAGGCGCACGAGCCCTCATTGCACAACAGACGTGATAAACTGGCCCTGCAGTATGCTACGAAAATAGCATCACTTCCAAATCATATTTCATTTAACACCATATTTAGACCCTATCATGAACATCTATACTTAGTGAAAACTAATGTTATTCCATCATTCGGTATTCGCATTCAACCTCTTTTGTCAGAGGCTGGTATCAGCCTTGATAGTATTGCGAATACCCCTTTCATTGAGACACCGCCATGGGCTATATCTTCCCCTAAGATCGATCTAGATCTTACAAAAAACAAGAAGAAAGATACTAGTTCCACAGTGTTTCAAACTCTCTTCGGAGAAGTAAGGTCTAAATATGGTGATTATGCTCCTATATACACAGATGGTTCTAAGGATGGTGATCGGGTAGCTTCGGCTACAGTGACGCCATCCGAGACCATTTCTGTGTGTCTCCCACCTGCTGCTTCCATATTTACAGCTGAACTCCAGGCCATTCTTCAGGCCTTGGAGTTCATTCAGTCCTCTTCAGCTTTAAAGCATATCATTTTTACTGATTCTTTGTCCTCGCTTCAAGCAATTAACAATAAACAGCTTGAACATCTATTAGTAGCAGATGCTTATCGTCTGTTACTATCGTACGAGCTCAGCAGCAAAGATGTCGTCTTCTGCTGGCTTCCCAGTCACGTTGATATAAAGGGGAATGATCTAGCAGATTTTGCTGCCAAAGCTGCTTTAGATCTTCCCCAATCACATTTTTTAATTCCTTATAAGGATTTTAAACATTCAATTAATCATTTTATTTATGACCGCTGGCAACGGTCTTGGGATCTTGCAGACACAAACAAGCTTCGTCACATCAAGCCTCTCTTAGGAGATTGGCCAAGCTCCTACCGTACGAGCAGGAGAGATGAAGTTGTCTTGTGTCGCTCTCGCATAGGTCATACTTTTTTAACACATATTTTCATTTTAAAACGAGAGCCTCAACCGGAATGTCAACACTGTCACGTTCCTTTGACAGTGAAGCACATTTTGATTGAGTGCAAGCATCTCAAGAATATTAGAACTAAGTACTACCGTTGCCAGTCAGCACGTCAGCTATTTGCTCAACCGGAGCTTCATGATAAATTGTTATCATTTTTAAAAGAGACAAACTTTTATAAGAAATTTTAATTGTATATATTGATCATTTTGTGTTTTAAATATTTATATATGTAAAGAATTTAATATATTTATTTTTAATTTTATTTTCTGTGATATTTGTTTTTACTTACATATATGAATAAACCCCTGTGATATATATTTAATTTGTCTCATAAATGTCATCATGCTTGGCGCAATATGGCCCGGTTGGAGCTGACGTGCCATTAAACAATATTTCTTTCTTTCTTTCAATTTTCATCTCATCTAAACAAATTAAGCTCCATCAATAAAATGTGAAGGTCAGTCTTGAAAAAAACCCTAATTTCTTCTCGGCTCCACTGCCTAACACCTCCAATAGTATTCAACTGAAGAAGGGCTGATGACTGAAACATGGCATTAAATTATATCACTCCTATAATTTACTGTAGTATTGGTAAAGGGCCTTGGTGTTACTTCCATGACATCTTTCCAAACCAGATTTGAGACATATAGCCTGTTCAGACACTTTGTCATCTGAAGGCACATGAGGGGCAAATAAACCAGTATAAAAACGACAGTTGTAACCTGTCTTTGAGAAGTTTTTTTATAAAACTTGTTGGCTTAAAAAACCCGGCTCCAGATCGCATTGAGTATGAGCAGTACACTGTAAGTTACATTCCTGGAAAATATCGGGGTCAGCAAGTGTCAGTGTTATTGAAAACGTGAGAGAACCAAAAAAAGACTATGAATCTAACACGACCCTGTCTTAAAAACCCTGGCAATTTGAACTGGTTTAAATATAAGCGCCTGAACGGTATATTAGACTATGTTAATTTCCTGCAATAGTTGTTTTATGAATCTGGCCTAGGTATAAATTCCAGCATGGTATAACCACCCAGGTTGGGGGCAAGAGATGGGGGTGTTAATTTATCTGTGTAGAGGGGTAGATATAAATATAACTTTAGATTGAATAAACATAAGAAACTAGGTAAACCAGCTGTTTAAAGCTTTGTTCAGTTGGAAGGCAACTACTGTTATCTAGTAAAGAAAACAGGAAGATGGCCTGTGTTCTATATTTATGTAAGTAAGAATATTCTTCAGCCTAATCAATAACAGTTTCAATGATATTTCCCTGAAAAATTAACAGGCGGGAGGGACAGATATTTTAAATATATAATCGTTTTACACCTTATAACACCTTTTACTGGACCAAAAAATCTGTTTTTATAACGATTATATCTGTCTTTAATATCAATTACTGGTCATATTTAAAGAATATTCAAAATACATTTTTCCACGTTATTAATTTTTGATATTAGATGAGAAAGAATCGCATTGTATGGTATTGGCTTGTAAGAGGTTTATATTCTTCACAGCCTGCTATTTTTCGTTTTTTTCTCTATTACAACTATGATTGAGTATGGATCTCCCTAGAGAGTGCTACCATACACAGAGTGGTAAATCTTTGCTGTAGGCAACACTGTATAACTGGCTGAGGGAATTAATTCTGCACAAATATCCAATCGATATGGCAAGCAGGTCATTGCTAAGCTTTTAAATAATTGAAATGACAAAAAATATTAGGTGCTGGTTTAATCAGTCAATAGTAACTATTTTCAGTTACAAATTTTACAAGTTTGAAATAATAAGATGAAAATTGGTCTGTTTTTACACACTATCAGATATCTAGTATCAGCAATATAATTATGTCTTATAGTAATGTGTTTTTAAAGAGAGAGAGTTAAATTGTTTCCAGAAGATGCATATTTTAATCCATGTATTTTAATTTAAATAAAATCATACCTTTAAAACAATACCAAGAAAGTTGGTCCATTTCTACATATTACCAAACATCTAGTATCTATGGTGGCTTATTGGTGTGACAACCCCACAACATGACATTTTAACCCGAAACTACTACAAACAGACACTACAACATATTTAACAGGTGGTGCCGGGTTGTCTTGTTGTTAGGTTATCGGCCATATTCCTCTCAATACTATGATTAAGTTCACTCAAAGTTCCCCAGGATTTTGAGGTGTGGTTTTGCCATGTCGGTAGTGCAGGACAAAGGGTCTGACAAAGTACAGTGTCTAGTTGTGTAGATGGGACAAAAAACAAGCTCCTGTGTACACAGTACCAGAAGAATTTATAGGATCAGTACAATACTAGAAGTATTTATAGAATGTGTAGAACGGTAGAAGGTTTGATAGGGTGAGTACTCAGTACAGTACCAGTAGAATTTATAGGATGTGTAGAATAGCAGAAAGTTTTATAGGATGTGTAGAATGGTAGAAAGTTTTATAGGATGTGTAGAATGGTAGAAAGTTTTATAGGATGTGTAGAATGGAAGAAGGTTTTATAGCATGAGTACAGTACCAGTAGAATTTATAGGATGTGTAGAATAGCAGAAAGTTTTATAGGATGTGTAGAATGGCAGAAAGTTTTATAGGATGTGTAGAATGGCAGAAGGTTTTATAGTATGAGTACAGTACCAGAAGGTCTTATAGGATGTGTAGAATGGCAGAAGGTTTTATAGCATGAGTACAGTACCAGAAAGTTTTATAGGATGTGTAGAATGGCAGAAGGTTTTATAGCAGGAGTACAGTACCAGAAGGTCTTATAGGATGTGTACCCGTCTTCAATTAGCCCAGGTTAGGAGCATATAGTAGGACGTTAAACCCCCCATTTCATTCATTCATAGGATGTGTAGAATGGTAGAAGGTTTTATAGCATGAGTACAGTACCAGAAGGTCTTATAGGATGTGTAGAATGGCAGAAGGTTTTATAGCAGGAGTACAGTACCAGAAGGTCTTATAGGATGTGTACCCGTCTTCAATTAGCCCAGGTTAGGAGCATATAGTAGGACGTTAAACCCCCCATTTCATTCATTCATAGGATGTGTAGAATGGTAGAAGGTTTTATAGCATGAGTACAGTACCAGAAGGTTTTATAGGATGTGTAGAATGGCAGAAGGTTTTGTAGGGTGAGTACAGTACCAGAAGAATTTATAGGATGTGTAGAAGGTTTTATACAAAAGTACAATACCGGAAGGTTTCATAGGATGTGTATAATACCAGAGGTTTTATAGGATGTGTATAATACCAGAAGGTTTTAAAGGTGTAGAATGGAAGAAGATTTTTCAGGATGCGTATAATACCAGAAGGTTTTATTCGATTTATAGAGTAGCTTAGTATGAGTACAGTACCAGAAGGTCTTATAGGATGTGTAAAATGGCAGAAGGTTTTATAGCATGAGTACAGTACCAGAAGGTTTTATAGGATGTGTAGAATGGCAGAAAGTTTTATAGGATGTGTAGAATGGCAGAAGGTGTTATAGTATGAGTACAGTACCAGAAGGTCTTATAGGATGTGTAGAATGGCAGAAGGTTTTATAGCATGAGTACAGTACCAGAAGGTCTTATAGGATGTGTAGAATGGCAGAAGGTTTTATAGCAGGAGTACAGTACCAGAAGGTCTTATAGGATGTGTACCCGTCTTCAATTAGCCCAGGTTAGGAGCATATAGTAGGACGTTAAACCCCCCATTTCATTCATTCATAGGATGTGTAGAATGGTAGAAGGTTTTATAGCATGAGTACAGTACCAGAAGGTTTTATAGGATGTGTAGAATGGCAGAAGGTTTTGTAGGGTGAGTACAGTACCAGAAGGATTTATAGGATGTGTAGAAGGTTTTATACAAAAGTACAATACCGGAAGGTTTCATAGGATGTGTATAATACCAGAAGGTTTTAAAGGTGTAGAATGGAAGATTTTTCAGGATGCGTATAATACCAGAAGGTTTTATACGATTTATAGAGTAGCTTACATTTGTATGGGGTCAATACAGTAACGTCAATTTTAAAGAAGCACACCTTAACTAAGTGTCTAATCCAAATTAGGAGTTGGTGAAAGGAAATGAACAATCTATTGTAAGTGGTTATTACAGATAAAGAACCGGATTTGAACCCTTACTATTGTCTATCTGACATGTTTCTTCAGGTATAAAGTACTTACATATAATAATATATTGTCCTTTTGATAAAATTCAAGTGTGAACAGGTAATAGGTGTAAAACACAGTAAAATTTCTGGACATTTGGTCATTCTATATTTATACATCCATGTCACTTCCAATTTTCTTGGCATTTGGTTTATTGATTTGGGCTAAGGAAACGGGTCATCATCTTTTTACACTCTTAAAACCACACACAAAAACCTCAGATAAATTACAATTTTAACAATAACAGGTCCTCTATGCTTTTAGAGGTTAAGACAGTCTGTGAGAGAAAATGTTCTTAGTCGAACCAAAGACATTAACTACAGTTAACCTTATATATTTCCTCATCTTTAAATAATTCTCATTTGTACAAGAAAATAACACTACTTCTTGACAAGATATATTCTGTACATTTGGGGACATGAGTATGTAGTGTCTGGCATTGGGCCCTTCAATTCTTTTAATTCACTTGACATCCTAATAAATTATTATGATATTCACATAAAAGAGAAAATTATAAATTTTGGTAGCTCATTTTATCACTTGTGGGTTAATTTGACACTATGAGGTGTTTCTCCAGTAGCAGAAATGACTGAACATATCTACAGAAATATTAGATTCTATGTCAACATGAATATCAACTAGAACTACGAGAAAATTCTGTGGATCTCTTGAGTGTAGTTACCCAGACATATCTATATTCATCATATATCTGAATTGAATTATACGTTGAAGCTACGCCAAGCCAACACTCCAGCAATGCTGGACATACAAATATCAATAAAGTCAACACTCTTCTTACAAATAGTCACACATCTCTTATGGTAAATTGCCTGCAGTTAGAAACAGACATTTATAGTGCAAAAAATTATTTTCAATGTTAAAATTTTCAAAACCGGTTTTAATTATTGGAAATCTATCAATTCATCTTGATAATCTAGGCAATGCCTATAAATTTCAAATAGATTGAAAAATAATTTTTGACCATAGAGTAATCACAAGATTCTATAACTTGATCAAGGTCAATAAGCCAAGAAATTATCAGAAATCTCTGTAATGCAAGTTTGAACGGTAAACACAGTGTCCAGCTTGTTCATAAGGAATTGTGGACAATAAATGGACGGGATGACCAGGACAACGACAAAACACATAACATGAGAGTGTAAAAAGTGACAGCGAAATTTACTGAAGCAAAAACCAATCATTAATTTCATACCCAGAAATATCCTTACAACAGTTCTGAAACATCCATTTCAAATATGTGGCAAATAGCTTTGTAAAATTCCAGACATTGACCAAAATGATCTGAAAACAAGCAATTATCACATTCAATAAGACAGTTCCAATAAATTTACAGCTATATCAATCAAGACAGAATTCAGTAGGTTGTAATGAGAAGTTTCATTGTCTGATTACTTGTGTCTAATTCTCTAGATCAGACACACTGATCACTCTCATAATTACCTCCCTTCTCATTGCAATTCTCTGATGAACAGTAAATAACGTCCCCGGTTTTTATCTTCTGATCTGCATTCAAATTTGGCCTTCACATTTTGTGCCTCCTTAATTAAAAGGTACCTGGGACTATTTGTATTATCATGTATCACTCTAGAAATCTGTCATATCAAGTTTGTATAATATATGCTTCCTGATTTGATTATAAAAAAATACAATTTAAATTCTTAACCAGTTGACAATACATAAAAATTGATATCAGCTGTTCCAGAAAAATGAAGTGTGCTTTTAATCTAAGACTGACATAAAATTCCTGCACTACCAATTCGTTCACAATACCTTCGTTTTTTTGTCTCACCCGATTGACAAAACAAACTTTTCTTGTCAGCCCTGTCATGATGGTATGTCACAGTGAGTCCAGTGTACAAACCATACAACAACCATTCTAAAAAAAAGTATACACTGCATCATGAAAAACACTTGTACAAATAGAGTGAGTATTATCAGAGTAAAAAATTTTACTAACTGTAATAATATAGATCACCAGTTACGTAACATAAAAAAATAATACAAATTCAATAAGTAATTTCTTAATGGTTTTTGACTTATAATACAAATTCAATAAGTAATTTCTTAATGGTTTTTGACTTTTAATACAAATTCAATAGGTAATATCTTAATGGTTTTTGAATTTTAATACAAATTCAATAAGTAATATCCAAATAGTTTTTGACTTTTAATACAAATTCAATAAGTAATATCTTTATGGTTTTTGAATTATTTGGTTGTTAAAAGAAAATGTAGGTATATGACCAAGTATGATTGATTATTATTTGTTTCATATCTAACTCAAATATCATTTAATTTTCTCATATATCATACATTTGTCAAACCTGATATGACATACATAGCCTAATTACTTCATCATATAGCTATATTTAACCTGATGAACTGATATTGTATAGTCCAGTAGTATTGTTCATAAATGGTGGACAAAAGAAACAAACCAAATTGTTTATAACTCAGCTTGACCTGAGCAGTTATTCTCATTATCGAACTTACAATATTGATCAAGGTATTTATAATCACCCCCTCTCCCTCAATTCGAAGCACAGTTATTGTATTCAAAAGTTTTAGAGTTCTCTGCATGTCCTGAAAAGAAAATGTTCATCATATAACAAATACCTACACCAAGTTTGAGAATTCTACCTTTATTAGACGCAGAGTTATTCAGTTCTAAATGGTGTGATGTACAGACATAAGAATCAGAGTGTCCCAAAAAGTGTGATAGATAGAAAAATCCTTTTTAATCATCTACTTTCTTTGAAAGGCCAGGGACTAGACCCTCCCCCCCCCCAATATTTCAACAACAATAATCATTTCTTAGGAGTGTTCTTAGCTGGCCACATCCTCAGCCCCTCCAAAAAATTCTGTAGCCCCCAAAATTCTTAAAAGCTGGCTATGGGTACTTAACGGTTATAGGCGTCGACAAAAGTCGCCTTCGGTAAGTTAAGAGTTTAGCTGCTGTCAGTGTAGACTAAAACCTATTATATAATTAACACACCAAAATTCCACACTATCCCATTTATAAATAATTATGATTAATTTCATTATTACTATGAATATTCATTTACAATATGCTTGATACTATAGTTAACTTGTCATATTTCAACTTTGGCTAGATAACTGAATTATAGAGATCTTTAAATTTTTAATTTATTTTTTGTTCTAAATGACTGATTTAATGATTAATATTTCAAAATTACAACATTTGATAGTAATCTAAAAATTTAATCAATAATTTTTTGTTTCAATTTGACAAATTTTCACTTCTCAGATTCTATACAGTGTTAATTAAGCATCTGTGCAAGATTGGCAAGCTTCTATATACCTTAGTGCTTTTTTTTTTTATCAAATTGAAAGGCATTCCATCTTTATATGCCTGAGGTCTAGAGATATAATTAAGATATAATTATTGTGAAAATTTAGTGTTATGGAGAAAATTTGTTAATGTCCAGAATTAATAGCACACATTGAATTATCATCAGAATAGCCTATTAGAATATTGGATAAAGAATGTTATCTTAATACAGATTTATCAGCGGAGGGAAGCCAACAGTATTAGACATTAGCATGTCACCAATTATCCCTCCTTTTATACAGCACTAATGGCCACCATTTTCACAAGAAACACAAGTAGTACTCAGAAGACGATATTCAACAATAACAATATGGTGTACTGTAACGGGCGACTAAATACTCTATTCATACTTTCACACAAAAACCATTGTTAAAAAACTACAAGATTTTACCTCTGTTAGCCTCAGATGGTCACGACACTTGAAAATCTTTTGTTTGTGGCTTGGAGAAGAAATAGAAGTGTGAAATAAAACTAGGACTGAAAGATTTCTTCTCTCCTGATCCTGATTGGCTCCTTTCCAACAATCGAAGTCAAACTAGGAACAGTGATGACATTCTTAAGAAGCAATCTTATTTACACATGCCACATTCAAGTGGTAGTTTTACCTAACTAAACCTATGGCTATTTTAAGACATGTAAGGTGTGTCATTTGCATTGGTCTTGAGATTTCATCAATATCAAAACTGTAAGACATATTTTAATGGGAAGGGATATAATTAGCATCTTTGGGCTTTAACTTGTTAAAAATTTTAATAGGTCATGACTTAACTATGGCTAAATGTGTGTTTGTCATATTAAGTAGATCTGAAAACAGAAAGAAATGAATGCAATAAATTGAGCCCTGACAGAAGCATTTCTGCTTAAAATGCTTTAACTGGCAAGACATTTTTCCTACAAATTGCAAGTTTATACAATCTATTAAAGTTACAATTTCAAATTTTTAAGTTATATACTTAAAATGTATTAAAGATGGGTTCCCAGCAAAGTATTTATCGGCTAGGTTTTGCTAGCTTATTGCCTGCTGTCTTAGGTCAGGGAGCAGTTGTTATTTCTTGCTCAAGTGGTTTTGGGAAATTAAGGGTTGGCAACGTACAAAGGACTCGGCAATTAAACGGCAGAAAAAGAAAATTAAAAATTTACTTAGGCCTCAATAAGTATGGTAAATGTACAGTAATTAATGATAAGTACATTCTGAAAAATGGACCCTCCCACAATGAAGCTAAGTTGGCAAACACTGCGTCTAACAACAGCTTACTTATAGCTATATATGTATCCATTCCACGGTGAAAACAAAGTTTTGAAAGGGAATTGAAGCAAATTTTTGATAAATTGGTTACTTTGAATATGGTTTTAGTACAAATATATCATCAAATCACAAAGTTTGTACCCGGGAATGTATCTTTAAAGTAAGGCCTTAAAAAAGATGGTATCTATAAACAATCCTACCTTGTAAAAGAATAATCCTATTAATCCTATAATTCACTATTGTTAGTTGAGAAATTGGCAAAAATATCATTTTCAACTTCAAATTCAAACGTTTGAAGATAGCTTTGGGGGGAATAGAAAACAAGGGAGGTATTTGTGTTATTATTTCCGGCGTATAATAGTGAGTTGACAACCAATTGAGCAAAAGACATAGATGTCATTCATTAAAAACTTGACTTTGAAAGTCAGTCTTTTTCTTCTCTTTCATACCATTAATTGATTTCTAGTCTTATATTATATTCTATTTTAATACGTTCGGCTAGTTGTTACATGACATGTATTTTTGTTATATTGTATTAATGTCATTATTTGTAATTGTATGCTGCTCCTCGTGGGCGTTTTTATGCAATAAAATTACTTACTTACTTACTTACTTACCAGTCAGTGTTCTATTTTATAAAATATGCCACCGTAATAATCGTCAATATCACTCTCAGTGTGAGTTGTAATATTTTAATTCACTTATTGCAAAACTAGGAAATTTTACCAATTTTGAAATAAATTGTACATATTATTTCTCAAATGCACTCATTAATTTATATTTTTGGAGGTTTGAGGCGTGTCTTTCAATATGCAAAAGGTTGAATTTCATTGTAAACGGCATACAAATGGCTGGAATGAAATTTTGACTGTAGAGATTTGTGCCAATATGAAAACATTGCAGTGCCAAAGAAATATTATTTTGAAACATGTGGACCCATGGAAATTCAATATAACCTACTCAATTGGCACCAAGAAATTTCCATTTTGGGTTACAATATAAATTAAAATAACTTTAAAATTTTGTATTCCCTCGCGCAAATATACCACTGCAACGACAACACATGATGGAACTTTATCAAATAATCACAAAGAAAAGAATATTCTTATTGGTCAGGTTTAATTCACGCACCATATAATAGTCCCTGGTGAAATATAATAGTTCAGATCATAATAAAGATTTCAAATTTAATTATAACACAACATGGGAACAAAAAATTAATAATTACATCTTATTCTACATTTACAGTTGACTGACAAAATGATGTACACGTCGCTAATCAGATGAGAAACGTATGATTTAGCTAAAAAGGAAATGCTGAGGTTATTACATAGTCAGAGAGCAGAGATAGGAGAATCAAAAGTCGTGTTAAAACCTGGGGATCAATGTGGATTATTTCCTAATAACTTGTTGCATGATCTAATTATTATATCAATATATAGCATCACGTTGGGTAAGCACTCGGCATGTAGCGATTGATTAATCAATGTTTAATAATATTAATAGTATCAGACCCATGGTTCCAGGTATCAACGTATATCAATGTTCACCTTTAATGACAATACATCAAGATGGGTTCAAATCTATGACATCATATACTGTTACAACAGAAAGGTTATCAATTATTCAATTAAGCATAGAACAAACATTGCATGAATTTGACACGGACAATCCAAAATGTCAAAGATAGAGAAATGGTGATTTAAAATCAACTCGACACAAACTAAGACATTTTGAAACAACATAAAACAATTTTATTTCAATAACTTTTCTTGTAGAGGTCCTTAGAAATGGGAGGATACCGGATGACCCAGAGAAAATACACAAGGCTGGGCAAGTATCCCTACTCTTTGCCATGTACAAGCTTGGATCAAAACCATGCCACTTGACCCAATGACATTTCTTATGATCTCTAGTGCTCCACACAATATTATGCCCAATTTAGGACCAGTCGTGGAAGTTTGAAGGACAGAAGACAATAATAAAAAAACAAAATATTATAATGAACAATATTGGTTCTATTATCATGCGACAATGATAAGCTAATACAGCTTGTAATGGGGGTGAATGGTTAGCGCATGCACATTGTATCATTAGGTCAGTCATTGAGTCAACTGGCGTTGTTTTGATTCCTTGGTTGTACATTCTTGCAGGTTTTCTCTGGGTCCTTTGGTGTCCTCCCACTGCCTAAGACCCCTACAAATTATTGAAATAAAATTGAACCATAAGTTAGTCCTGAAATCACCAACAGTAGTTAGTTGTGTCAAGTGGACATCAAACCCCATTTCTCTCTCTCTATTTCCTTTATTTTCTTTATAAAAGCATTAGATGAGTTGTAAGTCATTGTAAATTGATGCGAGTGTATGTCACTGACCTCTTGATATTAATGTGGTAGAATCGAAAATGCATTGGTATCTATGCAAAAGAAAATAATTAGCTGTCAGAATTTAAAGAAAAAGTGGAAATGCTGCTGTTTGGACGTTTGGAAGGTATATTACTTGTAAAATGATTAAAAATATTGTGTTTATGAGACACAGAACCCCATTACATCCCTGATCAGTGATGATCACTTGCCATCTGGACATGGATGAAATAACCTTATAATAGCTAGTACATTATTTATTAAATACGATTGATAAAATATAAGATGTTGGAGATATTTTTATATTATTATCAATAAATATTCCTTATCTATTTGTCATTACTAGATTTCATTGCTAGTTAAATAAATTCAATCAATATAAGTTTAAGCAATATTAGTTATTCTAATCATCGTCTTTGGAACCAGCAGCAGAAGTATACAATTCAAAAACAGGGTGGTTGAATGTAAAGCTGTGTCATTTACTAAGTGAAAGAAAGAACACTTTGTAAATGTTTGGTCAAATTTGCAGGTATATAATAACTGCGAAATCAATAATCCCATCACTGCCCAATACCAATAGGTAACATGGAGACAAATTTTACGATATGTTATAGATATATTCCATTTAAGTACGCCCTATCAATGTTTTATTTATTTTCAATTTTTACACAAGATTTAAGCCGAGCTTAACATTATATGTAAGACTATAGTAGGCAGACAGAAAATAATATATTATTGATCCGACATAGCAATAGATACCTACCTCTGCCATATAACCCCCGTTGTCAACATAAAAGCATGCTCGAGGGGATTTTATATCATAATATTATCTCACAAATATTAGCACATAAATTCTACATTATTACATTTTTCTTGAGAAAAAAAATAAACATTTCAACTACAGGTTGTCAATTCTGCTTCAATGCTTTTTCAGTCTAAAAGTCAACAGGAAATTAAAGGTTGGCGAGCTTACCTCAAAGTAGATTTAATGTTGCCATGACAACGTGGCAATGCAGGAAGCTGGAAACAAGACAGTCCATGTCACAGAGTAGCCAAGGAAGGAAAGGTATTAATTTGCTCCAACTGATAGTGAAGTGTGGAAAATGAAAGGATTTTCACCCGATTAATTATTTCATTTCAAGTGGAACCAAAACTGCACAAAGGACGCTTAGAGAGATGGTGGACAATCCCAGGTAGAAACTAAAAGACTTCCACTTTACTCGACATTCTAAAATAAATAGGTTACACACAGCTTAATGTAAAATCATCCAGTGACAAATTATTATGGATTTTTCATTGTTTTTCAGGCGGGGAAAGATGGAAATGCAGCAAGAATAATGGCATAAATTAGACCATCTTCTGCTATCATTGATTCTTTTAGTAAAAAGTGTGATCATGGAATACAATAGTATTTGACATGGTCAATTTCTTCTTTACATATAAATAGTTTTGTATCAAATTACTGAGTCATTGTAAATTAATAACATTAACATCTGAAAGCTAAAGCCTAAATCCTGATGACACGAATCAAATGAAATACATGTACAAGGGCATTGTGTGGATCCCATAAAATCTAAAATAATTTTGATCATTCAGGCCATAGTATCAGTCAATCTAATGAGTTTTAATTCACTCCTTTTAGAAAAATTCAGACTTTACTACAAGACATTTCTGAAGCACATTTTCAAAGCCAATAACAATGCATTAAGTTGTTTCATCGGATTGATTTAAAAGGAAACACTGAATTGGCAAAAATTAGAATTTTTGATGATCTAATAAAACGTTTCCTTTAATAAAAGGTAGCAGATCATTGATCATTAAAAATTGTCATTTATTGTCACTGTTTCTAACTGAAGACATAGAGAAAAACGCTTCTTCAGTAAGTTCAACACCTTTAGATTATACAATGGTTTTCTTTAGTTTGATTTATACATTTGCAGGTAATAAGGACCATTTAGCAAGAGGCTAAATGTGAAGATGATATCATGCCATTATTTATGTATCAGCAAATCCAATAAGGGACTTATATGTACTGCTAACCAGTGGCTGCCAGACAGGATATGCCCAAGTTTTGCAAGAGATGGATAGAGAACAAGCTAAATACAAAAACAATTTTTTTGTATATTCAATAGCCTTAATCCAGAAAGTCATGGTCTGAAATGCGCAAATATCAAAAGGGACTGAGATTTGTGGGATATAAAGATTTACTGCGATTGCATCAAATTAATATAAAAATTGTGACCTCTAGAGGGTCCATAACCTTTGAATTACATACTTATTTACAATTGGACAGTTTAATTTTAATTTTCCCGAAATTCCAATTCAAACTTCATTATGGTGGAAAGGTGATATATGTATATCTAAACGGTTTTATAAATTAGAAAAAAACAAGCCAACAGTGAGGCTGATGTCCCCTGCCGAAATCCCAAAATATATAGATGACACATTTTAATTAATCGCATTTATTTTTTTCAAAAGTATCAAGCAATCAAACTAAACACAAAGTTTCATCACTCTCTATCTGATAGAATCAAGATTATCTTGTCCAAAAGCATCGACCAATGAAATTGATTAGCTCTGCTTAGCTTTAGCTCGAAATGTTAATCATTGAACTCTGTCAAGACATTCACCTAATGAACATCTACATCAAGTTTAAACATTCTACCTCAATTAAAAGCAGAGTTGTTATGTTCCAAAGTCTTGACCAATCAAATTGCTTATTGCTCCTTCGTCTTAAGCAGAAAATTTGTTAAGATATATTAATATAATTGATCTACAATCTAAGTGTCATCACTCTTACCCAATTAGAACCAAAGTTATTGTGTTTTGTCTGAACCAATCAAATAGCTTATCTCTGCTTAGAAATAGTGAATAATGTGCATGATCGAACTCTGTCAATGCATTCACCTAACAGACACCAGTTTGAACATTCTACCTCAATAAGGAGATTTATTGTGTTCCAAGGTCTAACCAATTAGACCGAAGTCTCTATTTAGACTAAGTTACCAAGCTCCAAAGTCGTGACCAATCAAATTGCTTATTGCTCTCTGCTTACCTTGAGCAGAAAATGTTCATTATTATTATTCACCTAATAAATATCTTCATTAGGTTGAACATTCTAGCTCAATTAGAGAAGAGTGTGACGAACGTCAGACAGATGGACATACCTATTTTAATAGTCCTTCTTAAAGTTAATTTTTTTTGACTGTGTACAAAGGATGTGATGTTGTATTAGATAACATTAAATCAAACATTTTTTCACATCATTTCACATTAGTTCAAGTTATAAAAAAATACTGTAAATTTATCAGACTATACAAACAAATTGCAATGTGATTTTAGTGTGGGTTCGAGGATGCAAAGTGACCTTTTTGAAAGTTACTGGCAATATTTGTATGTACGGTAGGATTGTCAGAACAGGTACCCACCAACAGCACTAACCAGTTGCATCCCCTTTCTAAATTTTCAATTTTCATCTGAGATTGTCCCCTGTAATGTTATGTCAATGGACCATGTTGTATCACCTGACATGGTAACAAAAATGTTGACTTAATTAAGTAAAAAATAATATATTTTCAATCCAGCAGTTTTCATCAATAAAATCAGTCAAAAATAAGCCCTCTCGATTTACTTCCTCGACATTCCCTCTGATGTTCAAAAAATGTAGTCTGGCACTGTCTTTAAGAAAGTAATATAAGCACCCCACCCTCTTAATAACACTTGCTTATATTCTTTATATATACTAACATAAAGTCTTACAGATGTCTTGTGGCTATGATTTCCTATCATGGCTTTTAGCCTAGTCATTGCGGAAATAATTACATCTTATTTCCGAGAGCAAAAAATAAAAGCCCTATGTGAGAACAACTGATTGCAGATTATGTTAGAAGGTGAAAAACTGTGAGAATTGGCGATCCAATTAAAACTGCCAGTAGGTAAATAAAGAAGTTGCCAATCTGTAACCAGTTAACACTTTTTATACACATTTTTCTTCTTAACGTGAGTATTTACCTTTCCCCGTTTAACATGCGACATTCTTAAATCATATTAAATGAAGAAATCTAAACCACAACAAAAGCGGAATGAGCTGGCACTTGTCTAACTGAATGGTCTTTTTAGAAGCCAATTAATTTTCAGGCCTGACATACAAGAAACATAAGTTAATAAAAATGGGGGAGTTCTGACAAGTCAACAAGCTATGATAGAAAGTTTGAACAATGTTTTGGAGCAGTTCTTAATTGACTCTTAAAGAAAAGTTTAGAAAAACAATGGCATATTTTATTGATATGTGAATGGTAATTAATCTTTCTCATTTTGTGATCAATTTTCTGCCGTTATGTAATATGAAGGTGGGTGGAGAGCAAACAGAACATTTAATGAGATATTTATATAGACCAATAAATGACATGTGCTTGTAGAAATTTGGCTTTAACAAAAAAATTTAAATTCCTTCAGGTGCATTGAAAGAAGAATTCTCTGAAAAAAAAAAATCAAATATTAAAAAAAAAGATACGCTTGTCTGTCAAACAAAAACTGTCCACAAATTAAACAGGTGTTCATCTAACTGTGTAGGGTTTTAACAGAATCAGATTTGTTAAAGGAGTGACATTTTTATTTAAGACAATATAAAGTGTTGAATTCGGTTCAAATAAGGATGCGCAAAATCTATATCATTAAATTATTGTTTTGAAATAATAAGCAAGTCTGTTTCCTATATAACAATAATAGTTTTGTTTTTGGCTAAAATGGTTGACACTGGAATGCAAAAACCTTAACATTGGCTCTATCTGTGAACCATAAAAATACCCACTTGACACAATGATGAAAACATCATCCTCGGTATCCCCATTGGTCTCATTTCAATCTACTCACTAACCCCTGGGTTAATCTATGGGGGGACACGTTTTTAAGTTATCCAGCCTTGATGATTGTGCTATTTTTATCGACTAATCCCATAAATCTTTAATTGCAAAGGAAGTTGGCAATGGGAAGTAACTCTCATGGGGTAAAGTAAACAAATCGCGAAGGCTCCCCTTCAAGAGAAAGGTTAGGAATTTCCCTAATTTGAGAGAAGTACAAATTATACTAAATGCATAATTATTAACAACAAATTACAATCTTTATTGATGCCGACTGGGCGATCATATACAATTAAGTTCAAGAATTTTATTGAGAATCAAATTGCCAAGTATAAGTTCAATAATACCAAACAGAAAAGAATGAAACATTTCAGACTAAGTACAAAAAGTAATAATAATAACAAAAGTCAAACATATAGATGATATAAAAATATATACATGTATAAAATCAGCGAAACATACTACAGATTTTGATAATACAATTTAATATAAATGAATTAGAAATATATACATTATTTACATAAATCATTCAGTAAATGGACATGAATATGGTTATCTACCCTTTTAAAAATAAACGTGAACAACTGGTTTGTAAACTGATTTTTTATTGGCTCAAAGACTTGAACTACAATCATGGCCAAGGCAGATAATTTGAAATCGCGGAGACCCTATCTATTAACCCAGGGTAAAGTGGAGTAGAATGGCATGAGACCACTGGGGATACTGAGGATGTGAAAACATGGGACTTAACAGCCACACTTTTATATTTGAGTTAAATCGAAAAAGATTAGTTAACAGAATTATCCTGAGTCGAAAAGTCGTAGGGGATGAATTGACCAGGGAAGAATTATACAGGGCAAATTGGAGTGGTACAAATATTACCATGGGAAGAGCTATCTTGGTACAGATTGTCTCGTACCTGTGATTTATTTATATAGTATGGTTATATGTGCAATTCTGTCTGGAAAGCACCAATTTTTCCTTGACATCAGTATTTCAGTCTTGTTTTTTCTTATACATAATCTGTAAAATTTTAAAATTGGGAGAAAATGCTGGTGTAACTACTGAGAAGAGGTAACAGATCAACAAAAGACAACACCAGAGAAAAGTGGCAGCATAACCAGATAAATTGCATCTTTATTCAAGTCAGCTATAAAATAAGAATAATAAAGCAGTTGAATTGTTGATTTTATAGAATATTTATAATGGATTAACCAATAACAATATCTGTATTGTAAGTAGCATCACATTCTACTTAAAACACCCTCTTTCACTACTAAAAATATTCTCCAATAACATAAAATAACCATATCTATAAGCCTATAAGCTTTCTAATGAAATGGTAATAAACTTTATTGTATGTTTTTTTTGTAAGTTGTACATTATCTAATCTGCTGGCTAAATTCTAATAAATATTTAAAGCTTACCTTGTAAATGATTATATTAAGAATAACAGCATTTTCTGTAAGAAATAGCATAGAATAGTAGGTCAAGAAAGTGTTTCAAGAAATATATATACTATTAGAAAGAACCTCAATCCCACCAGTGTGGCCGAAAACATTCCCCAGATTTTCTAGTGTACTTTCCCCATGTCAGTTATTAGAAGAGAGGACCTTTCGAGGAACAGGTTCTAGCCATTCAGATGGACCAAAAAACTGAGGTCCTGTGTACATGTTGACATACACCTAAAACAATCTTTAACAGTTGGAATTCAAATGCTGTCTGGGCTAAATGTTCCTCATAGCACACTGTATCACATATGTCTGTCTTCATAAACCTAGAAGAGTTGGATACTAAACCCCACTTTATTCATTCTTCACAAAAAGAACTGTAGGTATAGAAAGTTCAACACTATTACATAAACAGGCACATAATAAGCAGATATTAAGCATGCATTTGGGATAATATGTGACCAGTGGCATATCTTGTCACATTCAAGGTGGTCCATTGGGCTATCCTCCAACCCCCACCAATGCAATTAATAAAAGTCTTCCTTAACAACCGACTAAATACAATCAAAGCAATATTGTTTTAAATCCAATAAGATATTTTTGCATGGGTATGTGACTCCAAAATTGCCCTTTTATATCAATTCAAATACCGGTCATTAAAGAATATTGTTCTTGGGCAATGAATACATACACCTACTAGCAGTTTGATGGGTAGATATCAAGTTTATGAGCAATACAAAAATGTATAAAATTGATAAATGACCTTTTTTGACTATCCAAATGATCCTCACAAGTTTGAACCAATGTCTCAACCAGTGGCTGTCAGGCAATATATGCCCACATTTTGCTAGAGATGGATAGAGAACAAGCTAAAAACAAAAGCGATTTTTCGTACAATAAGGGGCCATAATCCAGAAAGTTATGATCCGAAATGCGCAAATATCCGAAGGGAATGCGATCTTTGGGATACAATGATATATAAAATCGGATAAAATTTGTAACATCTAGAGGGTCCAAACCTTCGTATTACATACTTTTACACAATTTGCGTACAAAGAACAGCCATTTTGTCAATGTACGCCTACGCCAAGTTTCAACATTCTAGATCAGTTAGAAGGAGAGTTAATGCGTTCGAAAGTCTCGGCCAATCAAATTGCTGACCGCTCTGAGCATAAAATGTTCATTATTGAACTTAGTCAAGGTATTGATGTAATGAAACTATACACCAAGTTTCATCACCCTCACTTAATAAGAACTAAAGTTATAGTTTCCCAAAGCAGCTACAAATCAAATTGCCTATCTCTGCTTTCCCTAAACAAAAAATGCTCTTCTTCAAACCTAAAAAACACATACACCAAAATTGAACATTTTAACTCAATTAGAAGGAGAGTTATTGTGTTCAAAAGTCTCAGCAAATCAAATTGCTTATAGCTCTGCATATGCTGAGCAGAAAATGCTCCAAATTGAACGTAGTCAAGGTATTGATGTAATGAAACTATGCACCAAGTTTCATCACTCTCTCTGATTAGAACTGAAGTTATTGTGTTCAAAAGCATCAACCAATGAAATTGATTATCTATGCTTATTCTAAGCAGAAAATGAACATCTTCAAACTCCATCAAGGCCTAATAAACACCTACACTAAGTTTGAACTTTCTACATTCTAGCTCAATTAGAAAGTGAGTTATTGTGTCCCATAAAGTAAAATACTTTTATAATCCTTCAACTCATTTATAATAATCATGATACTACCATTTTCTACATCATTATACATTACTGGAGTTTAACAATGAGGGTGACAGGTTTATGACAGAACTGATGACAGTAGAAAATGTCAAATTAAATAAGCTTAACCTAGAGAGTTTGTTTTTATTTATTACTGACCTCAATCTAATCATTAAATAACATGTAGGGGTTTCGTATTTTATAGATCATTTGAAATAGCTGTGACCTACGTTATTCTCGCCACGTGAATAGAAATGACATACATTATTTGCTCTATGTAGCAACAAATTCGGAATTGCATAGAAACACGCCATTTTGTTGAATGGCTTTGGGGCTGTGTAAATTGGCGCTTCTGATTGGATAGCGGCGGTGACAACCAGCCAATGGAGAGCGTGTTCTTAATTAGGATTTACAAGCCGGGTCAAGGTTCATGCACGTGCATGTTACCCTGCAGATAGGGTATATAAGGCCAGTTGAAATCAGTCTTAGTGAATATTCATATATTCGGTTCTACAGTAAGCATTCCCAAGGGAGACTCCTGGCGTGACCACTCATGCCGCTTAGGATAAGTCCGAACTAAGACAGGCGTTGCAAACTTTAAGGGGAGGACTCTGTTTGGTGAGGGGGGGCGTGCACCGGATGCGCCCCCCATTGGATCCGCGCCTACCAGTTCATATGTTGATAATCCTATCATATTTGTCTGTTGGTTTACAACTCTCGAAAATACCCTTAGACATCAGAGGTATTTTAGGTATTACTTTACACAAATTAAAACAAACTAATCTAAACTATCAAAATTCTAAGGTTTGTATTAATTATAGTGGAATTATTTGAGTTTTTGAGATTTTTTATTAAGCAAAATCTACTTGGAACCCCCTTTAAAGACTGATATATGTAGAATTTGATTCAAAATGTAGTGACTTCTAGTGCCAATAGGGAAATGCAGAAAAAATGATTTATTCCCCTAAAATCAATAATTTATTCCCCAAATGTTCAATCATTTATATCTGAAAGAAATGCTTTATTCCCCTTAAACATCAATGATTTATTATTAAAATAATAATAATTTATTTAAAAAAAAAATCAATACTTTACTATCAAAAGATCAATGATTATTCCCCCACAGGCAAATCATTTGGTCTTGGATTTTGAACTCTGAAATTCCTCGACCTGCTCTTGAATATTAAAACAGCTTATAGTTAGAAAAAAGTAAGCAGTAACTCATTTTAAGGAATAATAATAGATGTCATATCTGTGCTTAATGATGCAATTTACCATGTATATAGATTCTGGCATTGTTATCAGTCAATGCTATAAACATGGATGGACAGAGAAGAAGTCGGTGAGTATGGTAGACTTGGGAGCCTATAAAGAAGTTAATGTCCTCACATAGATTGGAGACTATTCCCAGTCTTGAATTTTGATAAATTGGTAAATTTGCAACACTATATAAGGTTTGGTACTCTGGATGTACTGGCTGTTCATTATCAAATGTGACAAACAGGCGATACTGTATCCATCTGTGTCTTAACATTTGAATCAGTTCGTGAATTAAATTAGTAATGTGCTTCAATAGGCATGATCAGCTTCCGCAGTGACCAGGGATTGTTCCCAGTCGACATACCCATACACCCCTACCGCAGTGAGCTGGGTGACACTCAAAATAAAATTTTGTTACTTGATGAATGTCATTGTATCAGTTTAAGGTAGGTGTATCACTAACCTCCATTCCCTAATCTGTAACCTAAATCCCTAATTGGAATTTCCCTTATATTGACACAGGGAATCACTTAATCACTAAAATATGTACAAAAATGGATTCACGGTTACCTCGAAAGCGTATATTATAACACCAAACTTTGATCCTTATGTAAAATTCAAACATTCCCGCCAAAACTGTCCGCCATCTTGAATAACCCCCAAAATTGACTCACAAACTTAATTATGGAAATAGAATCAGAAACCCCCAAACTCGATCATATTATGAAAATGCGATTTACCAGCCAAAGTCGGCGGGCATTTTGAATTTTGGCCAAGTTGACTCATTTTGACACAGATTTCGGACTGTGACATTTTTTAGGTGGTAATATAAGTCTAGACCAACCATAAATCGTCATCGTCATTTCTATTGCAGCAATTTCCCATATTTATGCTATCTATCCATCTACAACCTCAAATGAAATGGATAACAAACCATCAAAAAGTAACAATTTTCATCATGACGTCATAACGACACCGCACAGAGTGATGAATTACTAAGAAATTGGTTTTATAATAGCATTGTTTAACACCTAAGCCCTTTCAACAACTGCAATGATAGAATATGAGCAGAAAAAAAAGGAATTTTTTGTCAAATGATGGCAATTTTGTTTGACGTCATATTTAGACCTTTGGCAGTAGCTCAAATTCAGACATCTTTTGATATGTTGTTGTCTTGATTGTATGCTACAGGAAATCACCATAAAACGGTTTCTTGCAATTTTTTTGAGGTTGGCCTATTTTTTTCATTACCTTGACCCTACCTACTACATTTACAGTCAGTTTTTCCATTCCTGTAGAATGCCGACACATTTTATTTTGTAGGTTATTCATCTTTTTTCTGATCAAAGCATATTCTCATAGAGTTACCTACTGATGAGCATTCTGTCCATCACAATTTTTTAAAACCAAATTTTCAGGGTATGAATCTGTCATTGCTTTTCACACATCATCAGTTATCTATTGAATTTTAATGAGGTGTTCACTGTAATGAGACAATGAGAAATGAACATGTGCTTTCCAGAAAGGAAGTGGTTTATAAATATTCTTTGAGAATTACAAATGTTTTTAAATGTTCTCTCTTATATATACATCCAGTATCCATGATCATATTACAATTATTGTATATATGCAGAGTGGTATTTAGTGTAGTATTCATCTTGTTAAAGATGATGGTGATGGGGGTGGGGGGTGGGGGGTGATGTGCACCAAAAGGTTGCTTCCATTTGAGAACATCTTTTTATGATCTTTCTGTAAATATAGAAATTAAGTCAAAGTCTCTTCATATTAGGCCAAATGAATATGAAGTTCCATTTAACTGTTCTGTGGGAGCCACGGTGGCTAAGTGAGTAAGATGCTGGCTGGTTAGCCAGGAGGTCGCAGGTTCAAACCAGGTGTTGAACAAGAAAGTTCATCAGGATTTTATGGCATGGTTTCTTCTTGTCAATGGTAACGGACAGAGGGCCTGACAAGGACAGGTGTTGGGTCGTTCGGATGGTACGGAAAAACAAAGTCCTGCATACACATATTCATTTACACTGGTCTGGTTTTCAATTTGGATCAGTTAAAATTTGTACTCCTCACTTAAAGGTCTACTACCCACTGTGAAATGTTTTAGTAGTTAAATACAGAAAAACAATAAATTATGTACTAATAATGTTGGTAAGTTAAATATATCCTTATTACGTATAATTAAAAACATATTTGTCTCTTCAAATTAGGTTTATCTCTTAAAAGCCCCAAAAAACCTCCAGTAATATTTCTATAGCAAATTTTAAGAATTTTAACACATGTAAATATGTTTCACTGAATAGCCTTCTTACAGTGACTTATCATAATTGTTGTGGCACCAATCAGCAGATTACATTTCATAAAGTTTACCTACATCACTACAAATATAGCTTGTTTTAAGCAGTGTTCACACACATTTACCTCAAATTTTTTTACTCTGTTTGTGTGAACTGTGGATAATTAACAGTTTAACATAGCTTTTGTGAGAATGGAATCTGAAAGCATTCATATGAGCATAGAAAAAGTTCAGAAATAATCCTACAATTTACCCAAATTGCACCAATCAGACGGCTCTACATAAAAAAGTTAATGTTCACACAGACTTTAAACAAGACCAGTATAACAAATTTGGTCAAAAGGTGATGAAATGTGCATGTCCTTAGCTAATTAAAGCCAGAACTAAAACATTCAGATGTTAAGTCTATGTCAGCTTGTTTCATAATTTAACTTTAAATTTGTGCTTTCTGTGTTGACAGTTATATTTCTGGGGAAACTGCAATTTTCAATAAAGACAGATTGTTATCCCACAAAACATAAAATCCAATGCTATCCAATTTTTATTTTTGGCCCAAATCAAAAAGGGTCTAACCTATTTCTCAATATGAACACAATCAAACAGACAACAGTAACATGATATACCTATATAAATAACATAAATAACATAGTTTTATTATAATATTAGGTTGATCAGGTGATTTTCAGATTATGCGTATACATTTGATTTTATTAATTTTTCAAGTATATCTTAACATTCTTCTTACAAAACTTTTATTGAGGCTCAAAGTTGCGATTTTTGACTTTTCGCAGAAGAAAGGTTTTTCAAAACTTTGATCCAGGCGAGGCAAATTACCTTTCCATTATCTAGTTTTTACCTATTATAGTGAGAACTGCCAACTCGTTATCTTATCTCCCATAATGTATCTTTAATTATAAATTTAATTTATCTTGCCCCAAAGCATCAACCAATCAGATTGCTTATCTCTGTTTAATGTAAGAAGACAATGTTTATCGTGAAACTAGATCAAAGCATTCACATTAAATGGAGAGTTATTGTGTTTCAAAGTCTCATCCATTCAAATTTTTTATTGCTCTGCTTACCCTGAGCAGACAATACACATTATCAAACTTAGTGAAGGTATTCATGCAATGAATCTATACACCAAGTTTCATCACTCTCTCTTAATTAGAACTAAAGTTATTGTGTCCCAAAGCATCAACCAATCAAATTGCTTATCTCTGCTTACCCTAAGCAGAAAATGCTCATCTTCGAACTCCATCACAGCATTTACCTAATTAACATCCACACCAAGGTTGAACATTCTAGTTTCATTAGAAGGAGAGTTATTGTGTCCCAAAAAGTGCAACGAACAGACAGACAGACGGACAGATAGATGGACAGACAGACTGACGAACCCATTTCAATAGAGACAATAATCAGTTATATTTCAGGTAAAATTAGCTAATCATATTTTGTAAAGAAATCTGGCAAAAACAAATGTACTCTCCCTTAATCAATATCAGTAAATGAGAGGATGGATAAATTTACTTAAAAGAATACAATAAAGCCTTTCAACAACACACATACAACCCAAATATCTGTTAAATTCATCAACCAAAATATTAAAAAACCCAATGAGGGTGGGAAGAAATGATCAACTGATATTTAGAGTTATTCTGTGTCTGTTTTCACCACTCCAAGTCATTAACTGTTGACATTTTCTGTGTGGCAATAATTCTTTTAATATTTCTTCAATTCAAGTCATTTCCAACGCCTCAGTCAATTGATATAACTGAGCTGGAAAATATATTCTATCCTATTTTAAACAGAACAGCCTGTATGGTAAATGTGTATGGCATTTCTCTACCGCATTGAAATGCGTATAATGCAAACGGCTGTCTTATTGATTCTAACAAGAAGAGAAGAAGGTGATAATTTAATTCTGCTCAACACTATAAATGTGCTAATTTAAAAACAAGACAAAACTACTGAAATGTTACTAAAAAGTTCTTTAAAAACTACATATCTGAGGTTAAATTGTTCAAGAATAACAATACAAATGTTACTTTATTGTGTAAAATTTGTTTCTTGCTTCTGTTTGTTATGTTCAATCTCTTTCACATATATGTAATTAATATCTTCCAGACATGTTCAATCTCTTTCATATATATAGCTACGTCTACACTAGCAGTATTTACCGTCTACACTAGCCTTTTAAATGCCGGATTTTTCCTAAAAGCCGACTTTTTCAATTTCTCAATCGTAAAAGCCGGCTTTTTAAAATCCGGCAATAATTGAGGGATTTTTCAAATCAAAAAGCAGGCTTTTTCAAAAAAACGGCAATTTTATGTGTGTAGACGGCAAAAACCGGGTTTTATCGGGTACCCGGATGTCATCCTTCCTGAACTTCCGTACATTCATAACATTGGCACAAATAACGAAGGTCGGTGTTCATCTACTTTTACCGTTACAAAACTTCAGTCAGTGTAGACGCTACACTTGAAAAAGCCGGGTTTTGAAAAAGCCGGCTTTTACTAGCCTAGTGTAGACGAAGCTTATGTAATTAATATCTTCCAGACATAAAATATAAAATCCTACCTCCCCCCACTTTCTCCAAATAAAAACGCTGTTGCATTTGAATGAAGGTTATCTTGCAGTTATCATATTTTTATGGATGTTACAGTACAGTTATCACATTTTTATGGGTGTTAGCCTACTCCAGTTATCATATTTTTATGGGTGTTACTCCAGTTATCATATTTTACAGATGTTTCATTGCAGTTATCAAATATTTGTAACATAGCAATTATCATATTTTTTATGGATCTTACAATTTAGGACATGCAAATCCGAAAATGTAGCCCCATGCCAGAAATATGACAGTTCATGATATCTTTTTTGTTTTTGTTAAAATAGCATTTGTCAAATCTGGCAGCCTTGTAATAATCTAATCCTTGAGAGGCCTTTATCAATTATTTTTGATTTCAGACTTTACAATACGGTAACTGATCATCTTATATATTTTTCAGCTAGATATTTACAATACCATAGCACCATAGGACAAGAACTGTCAAAATAAGATCCAAACACCACTCTTCTGTCCTTAAAATATCCTTATTCAGATAAAGTCAGGATTTATTTCAATAAAAGCGTTTTCTTTTGACAATCAGATACTCTTACCACAATTGGCTCAATTCCTTTAGACGTAGGCTTCATGTATTAGAATTCTTAGGTCAGATGCTAGAAGCATGACTCAATGTAAAAGATTATCAGAATTCCAAGCTCAATATCATGTATCAGTAGGTGGATTAAACTGCAGAATTTATATACTTAGTAACAGTCTTAATTTCATATTTCATCTATGAGATAAGTAACATTATATAAGTAAGTTTGGGCAAGTATGCTTTGAACCAAGATTGTTTTATAATCTTAGATAAAACGAAAATAAGGTTCCTTATTCTTTAAATAATAACATTTTCAATTTAGAATATTGGTGGTATTTTTCATCATAAGCTGAATAGACCTATACTGTTTAGACATTCCAACCCAGATGCAATAAGTGGTGATTGGCAAACAAATTCTACAATTGGGAGAATGCTTCGGTGAAGCGGACACACCAGGTGAATCATTCGGCCGAATGACAGTGGACACACATTATTCAAATTTCGACGCTGTGTCAACCGCTTTAGGTCTTAAATGTTATTTACTAGCATGACAACCATAAATCAACTCTCTAGGCCAATGGATTGCTCTTATTGTAAGTAAATTAGAACGGTTCGGCCATTTAATGATTAATGTAAAAATGGGAAAGCGAGGCTAAGTCTCGACTATATGGAATATACTAGTTCCGTGGTTACGATAATGAACGAAAAATGCACATATCTTGTCAAAAGAACAAACAGTGATAATTTGGTTCAGAATGAAGTAATTTTGCATTATCTATAATTGAACTGTTTTAGCAAGAATGCCCAACTCTTTATAATCATCTAAATCTTACATAATTATAAAAATAATAATAATAATAATGTGAACATTTATAATGCGCTATATCCAGAAACCAAGTTTATGCTCAAAGCGCTACACAATTACTCTAGGATACAAGTAAAGCCTGATTACCTCCCTTTACCGCTGAACTCTTTAAATCTTAGAAAGAGCCCCAACATATGCTGCCCAAGGAGCGCAACAGTTGTTTGTGTAATACATACACCATCCTACCGGTATATTTAACTTTAGATTGTGTACAGAAATTATCCACTCAAAAACTTTTGTTGATGCTATGCCATACAGCATTCCAAAATCTGTACAATTCATAAACAACTTCTTGGTTGCTACTTTGAAACCCTGTGGTGCATTTTTTGGAAATAATGTACTAATATAAGCAGACATTGGCGTTATTCCACACCCTTTTTTGTCAACTCTATATTAAATTCAAAGAAATAGTTTCTTGGTGCTTAGAAGCGAAAAGGCCATTAAGAGAAATAGAATTTTAATAGTACAAGCAAAAATGGTGGCAAATCAAATGTCAAGTGAACACAAAGCTATGTGAATGTAAGCTAGACCATGTTTACATTGTGGTGACATCAAGTCATATGCACTTTTTTACTTAAATTGTTTGAATCTTATTAATGAATGAAATGGGAAATTTGGCCCGGGCAGCGGCGCTACAGCCTACTGTTATATCGAATTCCAGCTGCCAAGGGAACTTTATGTGCACTCCAATGGGTACACGGACCTTGGTTTTTCGTACCATCCGAATGACTAGGCAGCTGTCCTTGTCAGGTCCTCCTGCATCACTGACAAGGGGAAATCACACCGGAAAATCGAGATGAACTTTCTTGGCCAATGCAGGGATCAAACACCCGACCTCAAGACTAGCGAACCGTATCTTTATTTTTTTGTTCTGATGTTTTTACAATGTACAATATCTAACATACTTTCAGATTGGATGGTAATCAGATGGCTGTAGTAGGCTGCATTACGCAAATGGTGTGATTGGAACAACTGCGTAAACAAATACATGGACACCAGTAGTAAACGAATACAGAAAGGAAACTTTTGATACACTTAATACATTTACATTGCATAAAAAATGTTCCTTTAGAAGTCTAGAACATACTAGTTCAGTTCAGTATGGAATTACTTACACAGCTTACTTAGCCTTGTATTTGTTTGGTCCTGGATTATTTTGTGCTGTGATTCTTGTATTGTAAAGGCGGGGGTATGATTTGTGCCAACACAACCGCTCAGTGGGAAGGTGACTTAGGAATAGTAAATATTTATGTAATAGTCTAGCTGCTATAGTGTTTATGTAGTTATGATTATGATATATAGCATAGAGAATACCAGGTGTCATAGATGATGGATATAGGAGTCATACCGAGCTGTTTTCCTCTATTATTTTTACTCCATGGGGACCAACTAATGGAATAATCTTCATTCAAGCATTTTTAAGGTGTCAATATTTCCTATACAATAAATTGAAAAGCTGTGGTAGAATAATTTGTGTGTTCAATAACAATAATTCATATAATACCCCGACGATAATGTTTCCATTTAAATTGTACATAACATATACATGGTGCATCAATATTTGTTTTCTCCATAGGTTACATCCCAGATCCCAGACTTTTGTACTACTTAATGACAGGTGAAAGGATTTCCTTAAATTTGCTAGAAGTACAACTATAATGTTAGTTGACAGACCATATCATCCATCGAAAGGGTGAGGGAATAAAAATATTTTGCAGAAACTGCTTCATTTCTTCACCTGCCAAGGGATCATTTATACTTAAAAAGGGTTTTTACAGGGGGGAAATTATCCAGTTTTGTATGCCATAATTTTCAGTTTCAAACCTTGCAGTTATATATAAATGAATCAGATGGGTAAAAAGATCGAAATCACATCTATTCATTAACTTTTATTCTGTATTCAAAGAGTTTTAAATCACTGTGTGACATATGCAATTATCTTTGCACATGGCTGAGATATTGAGCTTTGAAGTTAGTTCACTCCATAACATTAACTTGAAGATAAAAGTGATTGAAAATTACTAACCCAAACCAAGCAAAAATCCGTAGCAATCAATGACGGCAAATTTCAAGCAGTTCTATTAAGATTCACCATTGAGGGTAGGGAGAAGTAAAAATAAAGTAATTTTTGTAAGCATATATGCTGGAAACTAACTCAAATTTGAAAATAAGACACATTTCTAAATGTTTCAAGAGGTATGTGAAATATATTGCCTGTTGTTCCTGTCTTATTGAGTTACAAGGGGTCCTATATGAACCCTTATAGAAGTTAGAAGTGTGATTTATCAAGACTAAACAATCATTATTTGATTTGAAAGAGGCAACTTTAAGTTACATTTGGTTCAAAGTATATATAGCAACATGTTTCTGTATTTTCTATACTGACAGACTGACCCAGAAACATCTCCCACAACATCCGTTTTTTATATGCTCAATAAATTATGGCTATAATTAGGGGATATTATGTGACAGAGTTTCCTCAATAGAGTCCAATGTTTAGTTAAATATTATAAACAGTTGCAGGTGCTAAGATTTGAGTCCAGTGTATATTTGAAATCATGTACAACAGGTGTGTAAGTAAGCACTAGTGTACAAGTTATATTCTCGATTTGTCCTTGTTGATAAAATGAAGACTTGTTTGCTGTTAATAATTCTCTATATTCTTTTGGTTAACAATTAATTATAACTATATTCCACTATAGTATATTATGCCCTTCAGGCATCTCTGGTTTACATTGCATAATTCTTGTATAGACTGTATAAACAATTCAACTTTTAAGAAGAAAACTATCTATCCACTGCACATGCATCTATGACCAGTGACCCATACACCATGTATATAGGGCCAGAATGAAGGCAACAATTGTCTTATTTCTCGTTGAGATGTTGACTGTTGCTTACAATTCTAAAGATACAAATATATGGTCCATAATGATCAAAATATTTTCAAAGCCACCCTTTCACGGTTCATAAGAAAGATAATCCATACATACTAATGCAAGAGGCTGTGAAGTGGAACGCTTTTTGGAATATTAGGCGATTTTCTATGGATACAGCGAGAACACAATTTGATTTTAACTTCTACAAATTTAGACATTCCAGGCCAAAAGAAACAAGACTTAAAAAGCTCAAGAATACGATCCACTACCATATAAGCTTATTAAGTTGTTTACAAAAAAAAATCGCTGATATGTCCAGAATTGTTATATCCTTGTCTAATAACAGATCAGCTGGGTACGCTTTTGATAATGATATTAATAATATGCCATATTATAATTCAAATTCTTTTTCTAATCCAGTAGTAGCCACTGATGTTCAGTCATACGACCCATAGAGTTTTACTGGCACCTTTATGGGTTGATTTCACTGTGATTCGACTTCCAAGAAATATCTAGCAAATACCCTGTTCCCTCCAATTGTATGAGGTTGACTCCTCCACCCATAGATCAGGATATTTGGAACGTCTTGCCACGAGCAGCCAGGTCACAGAACATTACATTTCAAAACACTCAAAAATTGATTGGACTGGGTATTTCCCCTTAATTGAATGTTTTATCTGATCCTAATTGTTGTGCTGACATCCGTAGAACAGTGACTGATTCAGTTGCCATTCTTGGAACTGAAAAAAAAATATGAGCAAGAAATATCATCCTATTTGTTCATCTTCTAGGCCAATTGTGATCCTCCAGTACAAAACAGTACACTTGGGTCAAATTGAAGGAATGAAGATAATGGTGTCAAATGAAAGAGTATAAAAACTTAAAACTCCCATATCTCTGCTAATTTTTGTCCGATTCTTAGAATTCGGGTACCAATGAAAAGAGGTTTTTATACTCTTTCATTTGATACCATTATCTCCATTTCTTCAATTTGACCCAAGTGTAGGCTACTGTTTTGTACTGGAGGGTCACAATTGGTGATACTCAAGTCGACTTAGAGAGATTGATCAGTCCATAAAAGTTTATGGTATACGAGGAGGTAGGGTTCTTAACAACCGCCCCTCATTTAATAATGCTAATTGAACTTTTTTAGGTCAAGGTTACGGGTAGCGTACCTGAGTTTGAAGGAATTATGCACCACAGAATCATGCATGGTGAGGCAGGGGGAGGTACTCTCAACCCCAGAACAACAACTAAAAGTAAGTTTACATTTTTCTGCTGGTCAGATCTCTTTGTATAAGGAAAAATGGTTGGATATAATATCAGATCCCTGGGTTTTAAAAGGTTATTCTATTGATTTTCTATCATATCCCAAGCAAGAAATTTTACTGGTGGCACCAAGTTTTACTCCTGAGCAAATATGTTTAATAGATCTGGAGGCTGGAAAGATGTTAGCTAAGAGTGCCATCAAATCTGTTGGTTTTCATCCTGATCAATTTATATCCAATATTTTTCTTGTTGAGAAAAAAACTTGAGGCTTCCGGCCAATTATTAACCTTAAAATCTTAATAAATTTATCAAGTATGAACACTATAAGCAGGAAACGTTGGCAATTGCAGTAAAGGGTGATTTTTTAACATCCATTGATTTAAAGGATGCATATTCTTCAATACATGATTGACGAGAAACTTAGAAAATATCTCAGGTTTATGTGGAAAGATAAAATTTATGAATTCCAATAGCATTACTTTTGGAATATCTTCCGCCCCAAGGGTTTTTACGAAGACTTTGAAACCAATTTTTGCTTCTCTGCGTAGTTCTGGAATATAAAGTTCATATTTTATAGATGATTCCTTATTCATGTCCTCATCTATTCAGGAGCGTATTAAAACACACAGAAAAAGCTGTAAATATGTTTGTATAAATAAAGAAAAATCATGTTTGACACCTTCGAAGGAAATCACCTTTTTAGGGTTTATGATTGATACCAGTACTTTTATGATCTATGTTACATGTGATCAACTTGAGAAAATTTAATGCCAGATAAAAAAAACTTCTGTCCAATACTAAACTGTCTGTTAGGAATATTTCTCCCTTGATAGAGTTATGTTCCTTTACACGCACAGCCATTTTTTTGGCACCACTTTATATCTATTATTTGGATAAAAATAACGTTTTATCCTTGAATGAATTTGATCATAATTCCGTCATTACTTTAACACCTTATACCTCATATGATATTTCCGTCTTTATTAGCCCAGTTTAGGAGCAGATCAGTAGGACGTTAAACCTCATTTCAATTCATATGATATTTGAATTGAATTGGTGGATTAATCAGGCAGAGTCGGGCTATATATTCATATAATTCCCTTCATCCTCTCCAGCTTCACCCTCGTATGATGGGGAATCAACATTAATTACAGCAGACAATGAAAGTGACCAATATGGATATGGGAATTGACATAAACGTGTGTCTCCAAATATCTAAATATAGGTAAATAAGGTCTGTCAATGGGTATGTGATCTAAGTTGATCTAGGTTTATATATCCCCGTGCATTACCTAGGGCACTAATCCTATAAGTCTATTATCTAAACAAACAATATACCTGGTAACAAAACGCTATAGCCCGTAGACGTTAATTATAATTTATAAGCTCAATTTAAAGTGTAAACAAGAGCATCGCTAATGCTGCAGTATACGTCTACATTCCTGCTTTGATTGATACATGTATGGTACTTTTTAAAATGAAGGGAATAAAACATGAAATGACTGTAATATTATGACAAGAGGCAAAGAAGGCTAGGCGTCGGATTTGTTTTATCAAATTTACAGACAAAATAATATCAAAAAAATGTGTGTCACTGCCCCAGGAGGCTGGAGCATGCACCAAAATAAATAGTTGCTGTCTGTAGTCTGTACGGTATAAGGAATAAATATGCAAAGTTTGAAAATGATCCATTCAGAATTGCAGCCTGTAGCTACAAGGAATAAGTATGTAAAGTTTCAAGATGATACGTTAGGAAATGCGGCCTGCAGACAACAAACAAACAAATACAAGAATTGGTTATGACTCTGCCACTGGTGGTAGGACACGCACCAAAAACAATAGGGATCATCCTTAGGGTATAAGGAATAAGTATGTATAAGTTTCAAGATGATCACTTAAGAATTGCGACCTGTAGGTGACCCACAGCCACACACACATACATACACACACAGGTAAAAGTGCTCCTGAGTAGGCAGACTACTTGACTTAGCATTTGTATCTTTTATTGCAAATTAACTCAAAATGATCGTTAAATCTGAATAATAAATATAATTCTTCAAGATTATTTCCAACATGAGGTAAAGAAGTGATAATGTCTGCCTTCAAATTGATTTACGTGACCCAAAGAAGAAATGATTTCAACAATGAAGTTTAAAGGAGAAGGCCTAGTTTCAATGGGTTCGAAAATAGTTTGTTTAAGTATACATATCCTAAATCAAAATGTGTAGAAATATCCTATTTACCATGTGAAAACTGAGCTACATGAGTTTGTAAGGGTTAATCATCTTGTTATAAACAATGTTATTAAGTACTGTTTGTAAAAACAGCAATAACCTGCACATACATTTAATTGCTGGTGAGACCAGTACAAAATAGATTTATACAGGCACAATGTGATTGGAAGTACAGAAGCTTGTTTCTAACTCCAAGAAACAACTGGCCATTGATATTTTTTTTTTAAATGTATCACAGAGGTTTAGTTATTATCTTGGTAACACACAGGGCTGAAGTAAGCATTAGGTAAAATAGGCATGTGTTTAGCTAGGCCATCATGGAAATGGGGGGGGGGGGCTCAACAGAATCTCTGCTTTGTTACATTCTAACTTTAAATTATCAAATATGAATATAAATATTATCCTAGACAACATAAAATAATTTATATACATGATATTTTAATCAATTTCTAAAATTAATGTGTGTGCTTTAGAAACTCAGAATGTCACAGTATGGGTTTGATCACATAACACAGGTAATGTCTTGAATATTGTAGGTTTTCTGTGGATACTCTGATTTCCTCGTTGTTTAATGAATTATTGAAATCCTAATATACCATATGTTAGTCACAAAATGACCTTTCTGTTATCACACAACTGACATGCAAGAAAAACTAAGAATCTAGAAAGAGAAAGCATTCTCTATCTTGCACACAACATCTGCCAATACTGTTATATGAATGATGCAACTGTATGGTCTTAGATTTAATTCTTGACTTTCCATCTCTCACTCCAAATAAAACATAAAGAGCAAATGTGATTAAACAAGCCAACAGTGAGGTTGATGTCCCCCGCCGAAATCCGAAAAATAAATAGATGACATATTAATTAATCGCACATTTATTTTTTTCAAAAGTATTGAGCAATCAAACTATACACTAAGTTTCATCACTCTCTCCCAGATAGAATCAGACATTGTTCATCATCGAACTCCATCAAGGCATTCACCTAATGTACGCCTAGTTTGAACATTCTACCTTAAATTAGAAGGAGAATTTTTGTGTTTCAAAGTCTAGACCTATCAGTTGCTTATCACTCTGCTTACCCTCAACAAAAAATGTTTATTATTGAACTTAGTCAAGGTATCGATGAAATAAAACTATATACCAAGTTTCATCACTCTCACTTAACTACAACTAAAGTTATTGCGTCCCAAAGCATCAACCAATCAAATTGGTTATCTCTGCTTACCCTAAGCAGAAAATGCCCATCTTCGAACTCCATCAAGGTATTGACCTAATAAACACCTACATCAAGTTTGAATATCCTAGCTCAATTAGAAGGAAAGTTATTATGTTTCAAAGTCTCGGCCAATCATATTGCTTATCCCTCTGCTTACCCTGAGCAGAAAATGCGCATTATTGAACTCAGTCAAGGTATTAATGAAATGAAACTATATACCAAGTTTCATCACTCTAATTTCATTACAACTCAAGTTATCGCGTCCCAAAGCATCAACCAATCAAATTGCTTATCTCTGCTTACCCTAAGCGGTAAATGCTCATCTTCGAATTTCATCACGGTATTGACCTAATAAACACCTACACCAAGTTTGAATATCCTAACTCAATTAGAAGGAGAGTTATTATGTTTCAAAGTCTCGGCCAATCAAATTGCCCATTGCTCTGCTTACCCTGAGCAGAAAATGCTCATTATCGAACTTAGTCAAGGTATTGATAAAATAAAACTATATACCAAGTTTTATCACTCTCACTTAAATACAACTTAAGTTATTGTGTCCCAAAGCATCAACCAATCAAATTGCTTATCTCTGCTTACCCTAAGCGGAAAATGCTCATCTTCGAACTCCATCAAGTTAATGACCTATAAAACACCTACACCAAGTTTGAATATTCTAGCTCAATTAGAAAGAGAGTTATTGTGTCCCAAAAAGTGTGACAGACGGACGGACAGACAGACGGACGAACCCATTTCAATAGTCCCCTGCTTTCTTCGAAAGGCGGGGGACAATTATCAGTTGTATCTTAGAGATTTTAATATTTTGAGAGAGGAATATAAATTTCAAAGTATTGAGAAATGTTTAGAGTATATAAGTTGACTGACTTTACATTGTTTAAATCAACCAAATTCTTTATCTCAGGAGAAAAAGGATTGTTAAGGTTCACACTTCATCTATTTATTTGGCTTACCAGTCAGTGGGCCATTTAACTTGGCATTATATAATAGTGTGTCTACTCACTCCATTTCTTAAAACAGATGTATTTACTGACAAAATACGCAAAGAATTCCTACAAGTAAATTTCAGTAACACTTTTTCTTTATCTTATATGTTGGACGTCTGATAAGTTTTTTTCTACAAGGTTTCAACCCAAGTCAAAATATTTCTCTAACTGTGATAGCTACTACAGAATCTTGATTCATAAATAATAGTATACATTTAAAGGAACCATACCAGGTATATTTTAGTAAATAAAACTGTGCAAGTCTGTGTGAGATGCTGTTAACCAGTTTTTCAGAAAGGTCAGCTTTTTTAGCAATCAATTCTCTAGGATTTTTTTTAAAGGAAACTTCAACCATTGCGCAGATTTTCTACATTTTATTTATAATCTTGTATAGTAAGAACATTACACATCCTAAAAAAAAATTGTTTTGTCTTTATAATTAATTAACAAAACATAACCCTGCAATGACTGGAGTTCCCTTTTATGATAAATCATGCCTATAAATGAAATCAGGCACATGAAATATCTATAAAGTTTACCTTTGTTCTATTATCATTTTGATAAGGATTTCGAAATCCTGCCATCAAGTTTCATAGTTATTTTTAACAGGTCATACGATAAAGGAAGACTTTTTATCAGAGGCACATAAATTGTTCAATAAATTTGTGCAATCATTTACAAAATAACTAGTTTTTCACATTCTATTTATTGATTTGCACATTTTCATGTGCATTAACTAAAAATGGATAATCGAGACTATGCTTTTTATTGTACTGACTTCAGTAATGATAATCTCAGTTCATAGTAGATCAATTTGACTAAATTTTCAGCAAATTACCTTTACATTATCTAGTTTTTACCTATAATAGTCAGAACTGCCAATTCCTTATCTAATCACCCATAATGTATCTTTAATAACATAGACTGAATATGCGTTGACTAAATACGTATATTATTTATTGACTTAAATTACCATTCACTAGGTTTGTGAATTCAAATAGCAGTTCTTTGTCCCTAAATGTCTTTAATTCTGACACCCAAAATCAACAAAGAGTGTACAATACTGTTCAACATGTTAAATTCAGGAAGTGAAAAGATTAGACAGCACACGCCTACTAAGTACAAAACGGCTGGACGATTTACCCAATACTACCCAATACCACCCAATAATACCCAATACCACCCTAATACTACCTCAATATCACCACATACTACCCAATACTACAACAAAATGATTCAAAATGTGCATATCAATTGAAGTTTTTAAAATTAATTAGTTACACTGCGAGAAATGTACTTTAAATATTACATCAGTGTCTGGCTGTTCCATTTGCCTCCCTACATAAACCAAAACAAGCAAATACTAACCTAATACTACCAAATACTTATCACATACTACCCAATATAATCAGTTAAAGCCCCAATACCACTCTTGTTGTAACTGAATAATATGTCCCAAACTTTATTCGGATCAACAAATTGTACTATTTTACAATATTTCAATTAATTGATGATACAAATTACATCTTAAAGGGCCAATCCCGATAACTTTTTAGGGAATAAAACTGCATAATTTTGTGTTAAAATCATTTAAAACCCATTATCTAAGGCCGTTCAACTAACCCAATATTTGTGATACGCTTGTAAATAACTTAAACCTGACAGTCTGCATCTTGAAATGGAGACCTTTGTATCATACAGTATCTGGATAAAACCAGACTTTTTTGTATATAAATAATGTGTGGGTGAAATTTACCTTTTGTTATCAAGTACAGTATATGGGTCATTCACTGTATAGACCTCTCAAGAAACGTAAATCGATTATCAGGTCACCCAATGAAAATAATGACACTAAATCTTAAAAGGGTTACGTGTCCAGATAAGCAGTGTTGACGTTTACGTCAAAAGGACTCAATATTTTCAGCTGAAATTTTCAGACAATGTAAATACACCATGCTTTTATATTTCAGTCCATAGATTTCACAAATACTCAGACTTTAATTTTTGAGACTTTGTTTTTATCAGGATTGTCCCTTTACCACACCTAATTGAAAAAATTGGAAAAATTCAACTGTATGATAATGAAAGGCCTTACGTAAACACATTCAAATGTAACTTGGATTTAAACACTTTCAAATGTAACTTGGACAAGTAAATAGGATGTAATGGATAATTTTTACAACAGGCAGGACACTTAAACATCTCGTAGTTAGAATAAGGCTAAAAAAAAATTCTGTTTATTTTTTTGTTAAAGGACATACCTCCTGACAATAACGATGGAGGGGTTGAAATAGTTATTTAAGGACTGCTGGCCATCTTATGTAATAATACAAACTGTAGTTAATTATACATAATGATTAAAATATACGCAACAAAATACTTGTTTTTCTTATTTTAATTTCAAACAAAATGATTAATCTGAATAATAATCTAAAATCTATTTATCGGTTATATAGGGAATGAATGAATGAAATGGGGTTTAACGTCCCACTGTTATGCACTTAACATGAGCTAATTGAAGACGGGCATACGCCATACAATGTGCTATGAGGTAAATTTTGCCTGGGCAGTGGCGCTACGGCCTACTCTTATATCGAATTCCGACTGCCAAGGGATCTTTTACGTGCACTCCAATGTGTACACGGGACCTTGGTTTTTCGTCCCATCTGAACAACTAGGCAGCTGTCCTTGTCAGGCCCTCCTTCTGCATCACTGACAAGGGGAAATCTTGTCGGTAAATCGAGATGAACTTTCTCGGCCAATGCAGAGATCGAACACACGACCTCCAGGCTAGCGAACCAGCGCTTATCCACTTAGCCACCGTGACCAACCGGTTATAAAGGAGATAACTGCTCAAACATTTCATTTTTCTGCAAATTAACGAATATTCGTTGCAGTAATTAACTTAATGTGCCGCTATTTGACAATATAAGGTTGTTAACTGATTATATTAGGTAGTATGTGATAAGTATTTGGTAGTATTAGGCTATTATTTGCTTGTTTCAGTTTAAGTAGGGAGGCAAATGGAACAGCCAGACAATTCTAACGGTATAACTAGTTATTTTTAAAGTTTTTTAATTGATTTGCACATTTTGAATCATTATGTTGTAGTACTGGGTAGTATTTGGTGATATTGGGTAGTATTGGGTAGTATTGGGTAAATCGTCCCATCCGTACAAAACATGGTTCTGCCATCCATCCTATGCCAAATCCTCTAAAGAGGAAAGTTTAATTCTTATGACCCAAAGAGTTCCTTTATCCTTTGAATTAAAACGTACGTGCCAACTTAATTTTTAAGTGACAGGTGTATAAAACTGTACCTGATTTAAGGGCATTTAAATACATCACTAAAATCACATAAATTTCAACCTACTGCTTTCAATTAACAGGCAGGGTTTTTGTTTAATGTAACATTTGAAGTTTGAAAGTGTTGACTGCCCATGAATAAAAATGTATACCCTGTAAAGTGGATACAAAGATGTCAATTAGAAACTGGCTTAGTGTTCAACAGTGGACTGTTTAAACTCAAAACGAATTTTGCTTATTTATCTTTAGACTAACATAATTAAGGAGATACTTATTCTAAGACTGGAGCCATAGTGGCAGTGTAAGTAAGGCGATGATTCCATCCTGATGTGATCAGGATTCTTCAGCATGGTTTCTCCTTGACAAAAGTGCATGTTGTAGGGCCTGGCAAGGAACAGTTTATATTCATTGTGATGGGACAAAAAAACATGTCCCATGTATACTTTGTCGTGCACATATAAAAGAAGAATCCTTGACATATGGAATTTGATGGAAAACCAGGCAGAAATTTTGCTGTTTGGAGAATAGTAGAACATGAAAACTCCTTCAACTCCTGATAAATTTATTTCCCCCCTCCCATCATTTTTTGAACATGAGTTCTAATCTTACAAATATGAGAAATAGGCAATAATTATCAAACTATTATCAATAGTGATTTACAGTCACAATCGCTGTGTATATTTCGCTAAATAATATATTTCTTTTGATACTCACTAATAAGAAATCATTAGGCCTAGTAGATATCTATTATACCCCACTATTCTACTCTTTCACAAAAAAAATCAAAGAATGAAGAAATATGATGACCCAAGACTGTTCTTTTGTATATAAATTGCCTATCTTTAAGATATCAATTAGAAAATATTCAAAAGACGTGTTCAATAGTTGTCAGTCTGGACTGTTAGATACTATAGTTTATTTCATTTCAATTCCTTTTCAGTCGTCTACTGTCTCTCTCATCGGTGGCTAAGTGATCATTAAATTGTAAATAAATCACATTACCATTTATATGGCGGTACTTTACAATAAGAGAGAAAATAATATGTAAGTAATAGAAGTAAATTCTGGTACAGCGGAATATATAGTACCTCTTTGGCATCACCAGTATGACCCAAATCAATCTAATCAATAGAAAGAGCGTGCTGAATCTTCTATTAAAACTTGCTTGCCCAGACAATTTCATTTGCACCTTGAAGCAAATTAGATCAGTTAAAACTCAGATAGATATAACAGGCTTGGAGCTGTCAACACCTTACTGATGTCATATCAATAGGAGAAAGTACAAATTTGGTTGCTGGTAAATAGATTTTCTTTCCCCAAAAAGTTTTGGTCTCTCATTATATCGTGTGGTATAGCTAGACTCATTACAAGTATGTGGTGATCATTTTTAAAGGTTAAAGTTGCTTTTCCAGAAAAAAAGAAAAAAAACGATTTCTCTCAAATTGATTGCTATTATATACATGGCACTACTGGTACTATTTAAGGAATTATGGATTCTGGTGTCAGTAGTTACAATTTTTTTTTTTTTACTTAGTTCAAGGTAATTATATAGATGAACAACCTTTCAATTTTATTGAATTATTACTTTACTGTGTCTAACAACATTAAAAAAACACAGATCTTATTTCATTTCTTTTTTCATACTTCCAAATTTTATGTTTTTTGTTTGGGCGGAGGCTCTACGGCCTACTCTTATATCGAATTCCAACCAATGTGTACACGGGACCTCGTTTTTTTGGGCCATCAGAACGACTAGGCAACTGTCCTTGTCCGGCCCTCTGTTCTGCATCACTGACAAGAGGAAACCACGCCGGAAAATCGAACTAAACTTTCTTGGCCAATGCAAGCTTATGTGTACACAGGTGTACCTTAGTTTTACATCCAATCTGTATGACTAATTTACAGAACATAACAACTTAGACATCCCCATATATACAAAAACACAGCACACCAATATATTTTTATATCACTGATTCACGTTTGAGGGAATTAAAGCTCAGATTGCCATAATTTGTATTCATTGTTCTTCTAGGTAAGAATGCAATTGGGGTCTTCAATACCATACTTTGGCAATTTTGAGACTAACATGAGGTAATGTTTATTTAATGGCTAAGTGTACAGTATCCAGGGGGGGGGGGTAATTTTACCCAGACAGCATAATTTCTTGGACAGTCAATTAGGGATGTGGGTTTCTGACCTATCCAAACAACTAGCCAACTTTGCTAAGTATTATAAACGTCTATTTTGACCTAACACATGGTACAGGTATTTGAACCCAATCCTTTCAAGACAATTAACATCTGCCTGCCTTCAAGTTAGAACATTTTCTCAGTGACAAATTTCCAAGTCAGTAAAAGACCGTTGAAAGCTTGAAATAAAATGGAATGGCTCAAAAAAAGGGAAGCCCAGTGACGAGATAAGCTAGCCACAAACCCGTAGAGAAAACAGCTACCACTCCCACTATATATATAAATTATGAAAATTATTTAGATGTGATAAGAAATTGAAAACACAGAAAACACTAACAAATCTAAGAATAAGAAAACATAAATTGAAACAGGGAAATATTAAAAATTAGACATAAACAATCAATTGTGCAATATATGTCGAGAGGTTGAAGTCGAAATTCATTTGACAACAAATTGCAAAAGACATGACAAAAAAGAAAAGAAAAGAACTGTTTAGATAAATTCTAGTTCGTGAACTAAATTTTTACGAACTGAATGGTTTACAACAATTTAAAATACCGATGATGAATAAAAATATAGAAATTGTGTACAATTCATATATTTACGTCTTTGGTAAGGTATACATCTTTGTATAATTATGTCCATGTATGTTTCCTTTGTTTGTTTCATGTATTTTGTATATGCCCATAAGGGTAACCTTGTAAGGTTTTTGTTGCAATAAAGTTTCTTCTTCTTCTATAGTCTCATAATGAATGTATACCATTAAGATAACCTTTACTAGTTGCACATGTCACTTTTAACAACCAACTGTTTAATCTAACACCATATTTAAACCTACTGTTTTAGCTGTCATTCATTTCCATAGCGACACAAGTCGCATTATTTAATCTTTTTCTTCATGCCATACTAACAACAAGTGTAACTGAAATGAAATTTAACTCTCTATTCTACACACTACTCTTGACTGTTTAAAGATAAACAAGATTTAAAATGTCAAGGGTGAAAAGGTAATAATGACCGAATCTAATTTACACAAACTGTAGAGTTATGCCATCTTCAAGCAACCTTATTATATCTAGATGCTATTTCCTTTCATCTGGGAGCCGCTGCGTCTCAGTAAGTAAGCGGTCCCTTGTTCGATCCCAGTGTTGGCCAAGAAATTTTATTGTGGTTCAGGACAGAAGGCCTGGCAAGGGATAATTTTATGTGCAGACTTTCATGTGGGATGAAAAACCGAGATCCCATGTACAGTTGGAATTAAATATAAGAATAGGCCATAGTGCTGCTGTCTGGGCAAACTTTCCATTACAGCGCACTACATGTACATGGTGTATGGTGTATGCCTGTCTTCATATTACCCAGTCGGAACAGAAAAGAACAAATTAAATAACCTCATTCTATTTCACAGGCTCACTTACCAGGTGGTCTGAGGTTCTATCCAAGTCTTGGCTGAGAAAGTTTCTATTGTCAATGATGCAGGATGGAGTTCCTGGCAAAAAAAGCATCTTGTGTGATAAACTGAGGTCCTGTGTACCACCTTTATTAGCCCAGTCAGTGCAGAAAGTAGGACATTAAACATCATTTCATTCATTTATTCTTTAATCAGTTTTAATATACAACAGATATTAAAATGAGGAACTATTCTCATTAATTATTCTAACTTCATTGCAAATTTAATTTTCTAAAATATGCCAAAAGGAGGGCTTGTAATTGTGTAAATATTTGTAATGCGACACTGAATTATAATAGGATGATTCATAACAAGATATCATTTCACAACAGATCAAAGAACAACCTTTCACAAGACTTGCCAGATCATCCCCTTTCCCCAGTAATGTGCACAAGGCTGACAAAGGAAGATGCACACAATTAAATATGGGAGCAACAGTCTCTATTAACCACAACAATGAATAGTTGTCTTTTTATTGGGTCGATGAGCATGACTATACTGTTAAGTGTTCAATCATATTGGTAGTCTTGATTGTCTAAGTGCAGATACAGTGATTTTTTAAATATGGAAATACAAGGATTAAAGTTTCAAAATTTTGTCAATGCAATACTATAATATGGTTTTGAGACCAACAGAGGTATTTTTGGAACTGTTCTCAGAACAATACCTTTATGTCTGACCCGGCTGTTACTAAAAATTTAACCCTTTCATTCTCAGAACCCTTCCTGCACACTTAAAAGTTGTAATATAAACAGGGTTTATGTTTACTCGCATTAGTATTTATAGATACTTCAAAGTAGGACTGTCCAACCTCGTGGGTTTTCTCCTAGATACTTCAAAGTAGGACTGTCCAACCTCGTGGGTTTTCTCCGGGTCCTCCAGTTTCCTCCCACTGCTAAAGACCCCTACATGCAAGCAAATTATTGAAATAAAATTAAACCATATGTTAGTCCTGAAATGACCCAGTATGTGACGAGTGGACATTAAACCCCATTTCTATCTCTCTCTCTCAAAGTAGGACATAAATGATTGCAACTCTGTAAACCACACCTAGTAGGGTCATCTGTCTAACCATGTGGGATTTCTTGGGGTTTAACAGTTTCCTCCTACTACTTAAGACCCACACACCCAAGAGAATTATTGAAATAAAATTGAACAATATAATTGAGTGAAATGACCTAGTTTGCATTGAGTGGATTTTTAAACCCCATTTCTTTCTTTGTCTCCATAAAAGATTTATAAATTTTTTACAGAATACATTTTACCAGTAGATATTTAAATGTCAAGTAATAAAAACATTTATGATAGACCCATATAAATATATATATATTAAAGTATATAAAGTACAAGTACTTCATATATATATTATAATATAAAGTACATAAATCAATTAAATATACATCTATTTACCTTGTAAAACAATTTCCGACAATCATCTTGTCATAAGAAATTATATCGCTAATTTTAGAACATTTTTTCTCTATTATATCATTTGTAAATTCTATTCTTCCAGGTTAGCAATTTAGCACTCGGTTTATATTAAAAGGAACATAAATCTCTAGTAGAAGTCTTATTAATAGTTGTTGTCATGACAGCATTCCTTTACTGTAATCTTTTAAAGTATTTGTCTTTGAGTTAAGATTATAATAATGTATAATAAATTTCTGGATTAAAAAAAAAAGATGCATCCACCGAGATGAATGTTATCAAGTATCATGGTAAAGTAATATAACCACAGTTTACATGTCTAATTCCTTAATCCCCTTTTCATACTTTCCTAATCTGTTATTTTTAAGCAAGTCCAATATATGAATTTAAACTGATTATAATAATCTACATATCATGTTTCCATCAATAAATCTTAAAATGTATTTAGATTATAACAAGTAATATTATGGTCTTTAATCCGACATATTAATATAATCCCAAATATTATCATGTGTAACCTACCTATATAACATAATACAGGAGAACTACATAAACAAATATAGACAGAACTAGCTCAGTTAATATCAGTGCAAAGTTATGAACAAAGTTAAAAAAAAATGCCTTCATAATTAAATATTCTGTAAACCAAAGGACATGTAAATCTGTAGCTGCAATTAACTCTTACCTCAAATTAGAGAAAAAAAGCATTAAATTTATCTCACTTTAGTATTTGTCTTTGAAGTTTACAAGAGGATAAATTAACCACTGCAAATATTAAATTTTTTTAATAAGATTTATTACAACTTTTAGCACATTGTTAACACAAATTATCATGTTTTTTAAAACATCTATGATTCCTTTACTGCCTTCTATGGAAATTGATAAATTGATTAAAATGAACAAAAGTTTTCAGACAAAGAAAGGATCAACCTTGCTTAATTCACTTTTGCTGTTGTTGTCATGTGTATAGAACCTCTTTTGCCATGATTCATTACTGTCTTCAAAGGATTCCCGCAAGCACATATTTTATAGACATTTCATCACACTAAGTCAATTAATACCCAACACAAAAAATGTGAAGTAACACAGTTTTAGCTGAATTAGATCTTTAGGTGTTAAAATATGTTTAAATGCAATCTTAAAGAGCGCATATGTATAACAATGATATGTGCTCAAAGATCTTGTGTTACAATTCATCAGGAACATATTTTATCTAAATCCATGCATAACTATTGAAACTATTGAGATATCTTCACGCAAGGTAATCAATGTAGCCCTTTTCCCCCATGTACCCAAAAAATATCTGTAGGCATCACCTGACCAGATACCCCAGTACCTATAAGAAATAAAGTATGTATTTACACCAGTGATACTGTCTAATTGTCAAGGTATAATATATAAAACAATATACATACTCGAAAACCACAAGCATAAGAAATTAAAACAATTTAGAAGGTTATAGTTAGTTTTTAATTTGATTCATTTTGAGATTTGTTACATATATGCCATAACCATGAAAGTCACTGTGGCAAAACTCCTTAAGAAACACACCATACAACCTTGACATTGATTAAACAGTTACTTTAGTACCTTTTCCTGGTCAAAGTTTATGTATTTTTATACTATTATTTGTCACTTGGTAATTATGGACATTGAATTTGAATGCCCTTTAGAATCAATGATGGTCTATTTATTTCCGGTTTCCTGCCTTTCAGAATAAATTGAGTAGGCTACTAATAGTCTAAAATAATTGGAAATACATTAAGGGCGTGAAATTCTATAAATGACAATGTTAATATATTGTAAACTACGTAGTTTGTAATATCTTCCATCATTACCAATTTGAAATATCTCAAAACAATGTTTCTATAGTTATACCATAAATACTGTTACACTAGTTTGAATAAACCCAAAATATTAGCCCCCTTTAGTTTTTGCTTGGTCTCATTTTAAAATAATTTTTAAAAAAAACCAAATGTTTTTTACTAATTTTGACTAGATACTAAAATAACTGATAAAGATTTTAAAGCAAATCACACATACATTATGATTGTATTAATCATTACATACTTTTTAACATTTAAAAATATTGGGGATGCACTAACAAATTCTGTATTTATTCATCTTCTTTTATATTGACAAGATCAAAAAAAACCTTGACAAAATTACCGTCATAGCACATTGTATGCCTGTCTTCATTAGCCCAGTCAGATAGGCAGAAATGTATCACGTTAAACCCTATTTCATTTCATTTCTTTTTTAAACTGGATGTTAACAATGGAACATTATGCTCAACGAGTTTTTATTTTGCTTATCTTTCTCTGGATTGTTCTAATACTTCCAATAAACTTATGCCAATGATTACTCTTTTCATAAGATTTTCACTAAACAATATTGTTGTATCTGTGCATTGGCATTCACTATTTAAATTATTTACAAATGCAATTATTACATTCGCTCTTAAGACTATAAAATTGTAAAGTTATACACAAATATTTTTTTTTCTAGTTACAACTTTTCAGACTGAGTGCCTATGTCATATAAATCATTCCACATTAACTTGTAATTTACACTGGCAATAAATAATGCTTATTCAACATATCAATTGAATCGACTAGATGATGTCTATCAGATGCATATTGGTTAATTTCACTCTAGTGCCTACAACCATTGAACCATACTGGTTTCAAGCACATATGCTCTTTAAGTGGGGGACAGACAAGCATATTTTTTCACCCAATCGCGACGATTTTTAAAATCGCTTGAAAAATACGGCTGTGTGACCCTTCAGGGCGACGACGATTGCACAATGTGAATTATTAAAACAGTTTACATCTAATAGTTCTAAAATAATTTTTATTTATAACTAATTTTGGATAGTTAAAAATACATTATGCAAGAGCTAAATGTTATATAAACTATTAATTAAACATTAATTAATGTATCCAGACCATAATCAATTCATAACTTTGCTGCATAACTTTCCTTCTCAATTTAACGATTAATTGGATAATCAAGGCTATAATTTTTGTCATACCAAATTTAGTAATGATGACCAAGGCTAAGTGGAACTTTCGTTCGCTTATTTCTCGATTCATAGTGGATCAATTTGACTGAAATTTTCAGCAAATTTCCTTTAACAATTATAGTGAGAACTGCCAACTCATTATCTAATCTCCCATAATGTATCTTTAATAAATTTGACATGTTTTGAATGATAAAATCACTCTTTTAATTATAATACACATCCCTGGTGAATTGCCGGCAGGGTATAAAGTACAGGGGTATTAAAGCCCCAATACCACTCTTGTTGTAACTGAATAATATGTCCCAATCTTTATTCTGGTCAACAATTTGTACTATTTTACAATATTTCAATTAAAAAATGATACAAATTTCATCTTAACATACCTAATTTTAAAAATTGGAAAAATTCAACTACATGCCGTAACATGGTTTGAAAAGCCTTACGTAAGCACTTTCAAATGCAACTTGGATTTAAACATATTTTCGAACCCTCTGGACAAGTAAGATAGGTTGTAATGGATAATTTACACAACAGGTAGGACACTTATATAAACATCTTGTAGTTAGAATAAGGCTAAAAAAAAATTCTGGACCTGTCAAGCCAGCAAGAGTGTTATTGTCCCTTTAAACATAATCTAGTGAAAGGGTACACCCATTAGTTATCAAAAATATCAAAATATAAAGATTGCATATAGAGGTCTTTTTCCATGGTGAGCCAATAACTATTTTCTTAAATTTTTTACAAGGCTAGCACATGTAACACGCTCGTAATTTTTTCCGCATTCGAAGACATGAAGTTTTAAGAGCAAAACATGCTAAATGATCATTTTTTATCAACTGAAGTTATATTAAGTCATTTATTTATACAATCATTTCTTTCAACAATTCTGGCATTATTCTCAAAAAGTCACTCATTAAATTTCGTAAACATTTTTATATAAAATAAGACAAGAGCTGCGTGCTTTGTGTCTTATAAAAATTTGTAGCCCCTGGTCTGTCAGAGTGCGTTAAAGTTGATGTGAAGTTCACGTACAGCCTCGATGAATGTTAGCGGGGCAGAACCAAAATTGTCATGAAAAATTTTGGGGTTATAGACAGCAGCGCTTACGGTGTAGGGAAAATGTCGCACAATGCAGAGTGGCTCCAGACAAAATGTTTTTATCCATAGTCAATTCAGTATAAACTTGTGGTATTCAATTAAAAGAAAAGTAAAATTAGTGTTTTATTAGATTTTCAGGCACTTTATTTTGCCAACTAGATGAATAATAAAGTTTTTTACTTTACCCATTGGCCCGAAAAGTGAGATTGCCTGAAAAATGTTAGGGGGATCTTAAGGCAATGTGTGTTCAATAATAAAAATAATGTATTTTATATACAATTTGTGTTGAGTAATAAAAAAGTTAATTCTGTAATTTGTGCTGAGTTAAATAAAAAAAATAACATATAGATAAATAACATTCCTAACACTATTTAAATGTACATTAACCCAATAGATTAATTGGGTGTGACATTTTAAGGGAGTGGAACGTGCTGGGCATAAGAAAACATTGCTGCACCTCCTATATCACTGGTTAAAGTGTTATGTATTAATAGCCAGATGGGCATGATTCTGTAAAGGAAGGGGAGCACAAACACTTTGTTAGACAGTCATTGACCATCAGAAAGAGGGATTAACTAATTACCACCATTGCTTGGTTGGCCGTTTCAAACAAAAAGATTAATGAGAAGTCTAATACGGCTAGTGTTTAACAAGAACATTAAGATGTGAACTAAATACTTCTCTTTTACTTTGATGTATGGAAGATGAGGAGAAACGTGAGAATTCTAATATATTCATTTAATGAATTGTTAACATGATTTTTATTTGACAGCCGAGATTGCTGCTCATTCTTTCTCTCAAACAAATCTACTCATAAACAATTCCTATTTAATCTGACCAACTGTCACTCACACATGTTCACTTTTAAATATAATTATTCATATTTTCGAATAACAATAAATTTAAGGATCTAATTAATCTCCATTGGTCAGTCAAAATATGTCCAAAATCTAAATAACATTTTATTCAATAAAAGAACAGCAGCTAATTGTATTAATACGGGTTGTTCAGTAATTTAATATTAAAACTGACAAAATACAATATGGTACCAAGAAATAGCGTATCGACTTTCTTATTTTTTTTATATAAACTTATGTCTATTATATTTTTTTAATATCAAATTCCAAATATTATTAATCTGTTTGTCAACAAATATCAAATCAAAGTTCCACAAATTGGCAATCTGAATTTATATATAAAGCTAGATTTCTAATATATTTTCCCACTTCAATGTTATATTCTTATGATATGCACATATAACCATACAACAAAATAACATATTCTTACTTTCAATTTAGTTAGGGTCAGATTAAGATCACTAGAGACCCCAATTAAGCCAGGGGAAACCTACCTTCTAAAGTGTGTCTTCCAAAATCAAGTCAAATATTTGATACAAAATTTCTCACATTGGCAGAATCTATCCATACAAATAAAAATTTCACCGGAACATTGAATTCATATAATATTGTAAGAGTTATTCTGTAATTATGTGAGATTGAAGAAATGTAAACTTTATTGACTGGGGGGGGGGGGGAGGCGGCATCAGTTGATATAAAAGAAGTTGGAAATTTATTCATTTAGCTTTTGTTTTAAAGGTAAGCCCAGGACTGAAAGGGTTACTGTGCCACCATTATTGTGTTTGGCAGTTGCCAAGATAGTAATTTTGTTGTCTTCCCTGTTCAATACTGTATAATAATATTGTAACAAAATGATTACTACATGTATACTATTATTATTATTGTTTAATGCCCTATTGTATTATGTGAAATTCATCACTGAAACAAACTGTGTGGTGACTATGTATGTACTTATTTTGGTGAATGGTAAATCTAGCACCAAATTTAGCAAAAAACATATTTTAATGTCAGTTAAAATCTATCTAAACTTGAAATTTATATACAAAATCAAATACAGCATAAAATGTTGATGTATTTGTTAGCTCAACTTAATGGATTAAAAAAAAATATTCTCAGCCGTCTTTTTTCCTCTCCAAATTCATATTCATCTTACATGTTTTGATAACCTTAAAACATACACGAGAATATCATTTCTATATATTTCAGCATAAACTTAAGATAAATCTAAAAGATAGTACATTAATACTTATGTGGAACACATTTTAACATTCAACTCTTTTTCCAAACATACATGTACATAGGGTTAAGTAAGAGCAAATGAAAGAGAAAAAAAGACATTATTGAGTTTGAAAAGTCATTTTAAAATAGCTCTTTGCCTTCCTTAATATATATTTACAAACTATTTTCATATCGAGTCCATCTATTCAATAAATCATGGTGAAGAAGTGAAATGTCTTTTAACATATAATTACAACCACTTGTTAACTGATCTTCAATGTTGTAAATCTAAAGTCTGTAAAGAGAAACATGAAGCGATTATGATGGCATAAAAAATGTGCACACATTGCAGACACCTATGCTGGTGAATTTTCTTCAGTAAAATAACTGCCTCTGTTCTGATCCAAAAATTCACCAAGCGTTTATATTCTTTGGCAGACAAAACTTAAGAGATTTTGCACATCTTAATATGAGGAGAAATTGTAAAATTCAGTTTGAAAAAGTCATTGATTTAATGAAAACACATAATTAATAATATTTGTTAGGGCTAATGGGGGGTATGATGTACAGAATTGACTAGACCCTATGATTTTGGTACATCAAAGTATTGATTTAATCAAATTTCGTTTTGTTTTTGCAAAGTAGATGTCTGTCAACATTTTCAATTTTAGGTCCAAAAGATATACATTAAATGTTGAGATAAAACTGGCTTCATGTTCAACAACAATAACATTCCAAAAGCAAAATAATAACTAGCCTACAGTGAGGCTGATGTCCCCCGCTGTTATAACAAAATAAATAGATGACACAGTTTTTTTTTCAAAAGTTTCAAGCAATCAAACTATACACTAAGTTTCATGACTATCTATCAGATAGAATCAAGGTTATCTTGTTCCAAAGCATTGATTAATGAAATTGCTTAGCTTTAGCTCGAAATATTAACCAATGAACTCAGTCAAGACATTAACCTAATGAACATCTACATCAAGTTTAAAAATTCTACCTCAATTAAAAGCAGGAGTTGTTATGTTCAAAAGTATTGACCAATCAAATTGCTTATCGATCCTTAGCCTAAGCAGAAAAATTTTCAACATTGAACCTAGTCAAGGTAATGATATAATGAATCTATATTCAGAGTTCCATCGCTCTGACTTCATTATAAACAAAGTTATCGAGCCTCAAACAGCATCAACCAATCAGATTGCTTATCTCTGCTTACCGTAAGCAGACATTGTTCATAATCGAACTCCATCACGGCATTCACCAAAGTTTGAACATTCTACCTCAATTAGAAGAAGAGTTATTGTGTTCTAAAGTCTTGACAAATCAAATTGATTTTGGCTCTGCTGAACAGAAAATGCCCATTATCGAACTTAGTCAAGGTATTGATGTAATGAAACTATACACCAAATGTCATCATTCTCACTTAATTAAAACTAAAGCATCAATAACAAATCAAATTGCTTATCTCTGCTTACCCTACGCAGAAAATTCTCATCTTTGAACTCCATCAAGGCATCGACCTCATACACACCTACACCAAGTTTGAACATTCTAGCTCAAATAGAAAGAGAGTTATTGTGTCCCAAAATAGACAGAGCCATTTTAATATATAGTCCCCTGCTTTCTTCGAAAGGCGTGGGACTATTAATTATGATTTCAATCAAGACCTAGATGCTATAAACTATACTGGACATAATTTTGACCAGGATTCCTATACAGTACAGGATTTATGTTTTTCTCATGTCAAGATCTAAATGACTGATGGAGTAAATATGATAAAAATGTCCAGTTGAAATATAGTAGTTCTTAACCTTTATCCATGCACCCTGTGTTGACCGCTGCAAATAACCTTATCACATGGACTTGATTATACCCTGGACTATATATAATAGACTAAGATTAAAGCCTATACCATCTTTTACAACCAGCTAAATACATCATCTTGACCATCAATAGGAGACAAGTAGGTGAAAATTGTTTTTCAATGACCAGAAGAATGTTAAATAATAAATATTTCCATCCTCTACGATACTAAATTCACAGTTAATCATTGTAAAATATATTTTTTCCCATCATGTGTTGGTGTAAAAAATGTAAACAGACTGTATGAGTTATCTCTATTTTAAACCATGGGTAAACAAATAATCAAGTAGTTTACAGAGCATCAAAGGGGAATAAATACTGTATTTCTATATTAATATAGTATATAGAGGGATTTTATTATCAATATTCATATTGGAGTTGATATTTCAGGAAATATTGTTGATACATAAGAAAGTATATTTGATAGAACACAGTATATAAATTATATGAAAATATTTTATCTGACATAATAAAGAAGGTTATTATACAAGGAGATGTATCTGAAGATATTATAGTTGATATATTTATCAGTTGATATATCCTCATATAGAAGACATCAAAGGTTGATATAACCAGAACTAAATACAATTGATATCAAGAGATATAATTGATATAACCAGAATTATAATTGATACATTCAGAATAAATATAATTGCTGTACAACCAGAATTATAGCTGATATTATCAGAAAAAAATAATGTGCTTTTTTTGTTAAGCCCAACCAAAGTTTTAAGTCTGAAATATGATTTTATTTTTCATTTTTGTATTTATTAATATTATATTAAATACATTTGTATATTGTTATAATATATATCTACCCAGTCATTAATAAATTACATTGTACTCTATCTGTTCTTTTTTTTGGTTTTCATTGGGCCTGGAGAAATATGATACATAGCCTAATAATATATAAAGAGAATTTCAGATTAATTGAAAAAAAATAGACAAAAGACTAGCATAATATCAAAGGCATCTAAATTCCTTGTAGAAATCAGATTTAATTCACATATTGCAACCATTATTTTTTCCCCAGAGGTTTATCTGACAAAAATGAAAGAACAATAAATAACAAAATTAAAACTATTATATATATGTCATATCTTCATCAATATATTATCAGATATACAAAATGCTGTTTTATACATTATTGTTCACATACTTACAGATAATTCTTTTGAGAAAAATAGCTATATTGTTTTGGGTTGGCAGTTGGTACATAACTAAATGTATAGGGAAGAATGCTTTCCTGCGATAACAAAATGGTTGATTTGAGTACAGTTAGGGAAGTTTGACAGTTTATTGACAGATTTATTTTCTTCATCATGTAACCTACCACATGTGCCAACAATATGTACAAACCATTCATTTCTAAAGTTTGACAACTCGTGAACATGATATAATAAGTGGGGAAAATATTACTAATCTCTTTCATTTTTTGGTTTGTTTTTAACCTTCATGGAGGTGGAAAAACTATTTTATCAATAAAGGTCACCCCAGGAGGTCATTTTAAATTTGATGTGAACAAGACATTTGATTATAATTATTTCTTAAGATGTTTTAATAACCAAAGTCATGGTTCCTGTTACTCTTTTAGCGTCTGCTTTACATCAGAAACATTTGAAAAGTGATTAGTGTATCATTATATGACATTTTGACTTGGCAGTTTTAAACTTTTAAATCTATATTCCACATCTCAGACCAAAAAATCTGTCATTATACAGACTCTAAAATGAATCATAAAAAAAGAGGGTTTTCCTTCATTTGTAACATGTCATAAAAAACATAATACCCTACAAAGTTTTAAAATGTTTACATTATGAGGCAGGGAGATCACAATAATTTAATGTGAATTAAACCATTTCTTTGATTATTCATCCATAAACTATCTTGTGTCACCCTGGAATCCTACCATTGGTAGTTTTTTCAATATGAATACACTATTGTTAAAAGATTAACATTGGAATCAGGTTCAGGAAGTAGAGTCAAACATATAGGATTAATCTGAACACATTACAACCTATTTTTGATTATTTACTCCCTTGAATAATGTATTAGAAAAAGTTAATTTTATAAAGGTTATAAATTATAAATAATATAAACTTAGTTTAAACACAGTGTGCAACACAAACAAAATATACTAATATTGCTATTTTTCATAAAGCCCTATTGACAATAAAATATTAATGTTTTTAAAGAGCCTATACCTACTACATAGTACTTTCTATTATTCTTCCATATATCTTAAAACATAGCTTGCCAGTAGTTGCCAGACATTGTAATATACCAGCAGATGAATTGTCGGTATACATATGTCCTGTAAGCAATTCAACTTCAGATGGACTCGAGATCATAAGATCTGTCATGGAATCATTGCTAAACCCTAACCCTCTTATCAAAGTGAAAAACAAAATTTATCCACTAGACATTCATGATAAAATAAAAATTCTTTAATTGTCTCAAATAATATATCAATCATGACAGATGACCTATAAAATTTAAAAGTATTTCTCATTACATTCCAAGAAATGATGTTACATTCCAGTCCCTTTATAGTAATAAAGAATATCTTGGGATGGTATAAACAATAAATTCATTTTATATGAGTTTCATGGACCCCTATGTATTCACATAAATCTTCAGTTGTTTTCCTAGATCCAGTAAAAACTAATTTGTGAATCTAAGTTGGAATGTTATTCGAAAAAGAAGAATTTTTTATTCGATTAAACAAAGTTGGACTTTAAGGTGTAATCTTTTTTTTAATACACACAGGTTGATAAATTTTGAAATGTCAATTGATTTTAATTGGGTATCAAGGGTATTAACAAGGAAATACTAAACTCATTTATTCCAATATGATCCATTAACATAACACTTTACTTTATACTCTCTCAACTATATAATATTACCTCCATTGTTATGTCATGTGATCTCCCACGAAAACATGGAATACATATCAATCTGTTTGATGTGGAACCAAAACATATTGGATTTCCATGGACAAAAACAGGGTCATTCAAGATAAAAGCTAATCATGACCACTGGTTATTTTTTCTTTGTGTCCTGGGGGCATTTTTGTCTGGTCAGTGCGTCTGCAGCTAATTAAGCAACAGCAAACAAATGAGTCCCCTGGGTGGAGGCTGAATGTTGACTTCCTACTAGAATTACCTCAGTTAATCATGAGATTACCACCATATAATTGTCAATGGCCTGGTCAACTTCACTGGTCTTTCCACACACTCATAAAAATACAGATCAAAGGATGATTAGCAAGCTGTGAAAAGGTTAATCACAGCTAGATTCTTCGAATTATTGTTCTCCCTGGTTTTTCTATAAATCTCATTTCGGCCTCCATATGAATAAGTACCGATCCCATATAGCATGCAGTATATGTAGAGCTGAGCAAAGTTAAATATTTTCTATTTTACGCTTTACCATTTTCAGATAAACATGAACAAATGTTTTCATTCACTATGAGGCATGTTGAAACCAGTACATTATCCCATGCTCAGTGATAATTCAGTATACACATAATAAAACTATACATGTAAATAAAAGGGTTTAGAGATTGGATGTAAACTGCACAGCCCTATGTATGATTTTAAAAGTGGGGGTGCAGCAGAGTGGGGGGGTGGAAATTTAATACCCAAGTTACTGGGTCGTTGCTGAAGCCGTGGGCTGCGGCAGAGGTGGGATGATTTTGACAATCAAAGTCGCTAGCACATGATTTGTGTGTTAATTGTGGTGGCGTTATTTCGCATTTTGATATTAAACACACCAAAATGAGGAAATTTCGAGACCAAAACACCAATAAGCCCATGTGCATAGGGCGACCAGAACGAGAATCTCTAATAATGTCAGTTGGTGTCGCCCCCCCCCCCCCCAAAGACTGATAAGGTCCTATCAAATGTGGATAGGGCGACAAAAAAGAACCCTCTAAGTCTAATGTCATGTAGTGGGGCAGGTGCTGACACAGAAAGGGGTGATAGGAGATGCACTTGAGCCTGGCAGCAGCCATGGCTTGGGTCCGCCCTCAGAAGATTTAAAAAAATAACGCTGCTGGAAACGCGTTTTTCGGTCACTCTGGTGATATCTAAGAGTCGATTTTGTATTTTATATGGTTGATTTTTCCAGGGGGCACCATTTTTCAGGGGCGGCAGATTGTTTAGGAGAGGCATTTGCTCCTGGTGCACCCATCCCTTGGATCCGAGCCTGTGATTGCGCCCCATAGCCTCCACATAAGTGATAAAATAGAGTTTGTATCCAGGCAAATAAATCCGTGCCTTAAGAGCATCACTGTGTGAACATAATCAAGTGTATTATTCTATAATTGAAAGGTTGTCATTTCTCAGTGCACCTTATTTTTTTCTGGGGGTGCAATGTACCTCCCCATCGTTTGATTCTGGAGTTTATCGTTTTGTAGTCAAGAGTGGTAGACCAATAAACAAATGGCATAATAGACCAATAGACAAATGGCATATGATAGGTGCTAATTGTGGAAGTAGGCCCTAACCAACATCCCTCTGATTGCCAACTGGAAAATGGCGATTGGCCTGCCATAATGACAGATTGACTAATTTGTAATAAATATTATATTTTCAGGCCCGGACCCGGTATTGGAGCAAAGGATAATCATCAGAGTGCCACATGCATTAGTGGTTTAGATGACCAGGCCCCCTGTCCCCCCTCCCGATCCACACCAGATTTTCTTCTGTTATATATTTATATATTTTTAACATGTTGAACATTGCACACAACCATCTGCTCTCCCCTAGATATGCGGACATATAGAAATATTCCCACTCCTGGATCCCCCCCCCCCATTATGTACAATTATATATTATGCATATTTTATATAAGCCTATTTTTACATAAGCCTATTTCGATTAGGCCTGCCCATGGATAGGTTGGTTTCACAAAATACAGCATACAGCTACAGAATTTAAGGAGGGAAAATGTTTCAAACTGATGTTGGAAACGTTTGTTTTGTAAATGTTTTGATGGCAAATTATATATGTATACCTATTGTTTTTTTTTTATAAATATTAATGTAAACCTATCTTTCCTATTGTAAATAAATGTGACTCTGTAATTTATAAGTTAAATTAAGTTTACAAACATCTGTGAAATATTTTTATTCCAGGTTTAACATTTCAATTTTAATATGTCTGATGTAGATGTTGAAAACTGTGGGAATCTTCCTGTTTTGTGGTAATGGAGTAAAAGTCCTCTAATTCTTGCATATTAACATGTGGAAAGTAAATGTATCTATATCGGTTGTCTGTCTTTAACTAAACACACTAATATAAAAATAGGGACGTAGAATAAACACTGTGTACTTGTACATATCATGGTGCGGTGATCATACGGACAGAGTAAGAGTTATTTCAAGTGGCACCCATTATTCTGCTTTAAAGAATTGATATGTTTGGCACCTGGATAATGCCAGTCCAAAATACAGTAAAATGCCAGAAAATGAGTCCCAGTAGACTGCACTAAAGACCCACCCTTGTGGCTGCTGTTACCAGAGAAATGAGACAGCACACTTAAGATATCTATTAGAAAACAAAAGGAAGCAATCCAAGCCTGAATATATTAAATCAGGTTGCACAGGTGTGATCTCAACCATCCTCAGGTGTAAAGTAATATATCAGCGGAGAAAATCTGGTTTGCTAATATATTACTATATTTAATTAGAAAATATGTATTAAAAAAATCTGCAGAAAACAGCAAAGACATGCACAAATGAATGACTCTGCAAAAATTGAATTTTTTTTTTAAGTGAACAGCGATACAAGCAGTTTGGAAAAGGGGGTGTAGTGCCAACCCGGTGTACCAAACAAACAGGGATATGCAAACTGTTAAAAAAATCTGTGACTACTTTGAAGGTAAAACATAGATGGAAGCTATATGTCTAAAATTATTGTCAACAAATATCACAGATCAAGTTTAAACAAATCTATTATGAACATGGTGCTTGATAAAATCTTTAAAAGTAAAAATGTGAATGGAAAGGTAACTGCAAATAGTGCTCTGTAAGTACTATCTATAAATTTTAAAGTACAATGCGGTTATCCCTTAACAACAATGAAGAATCTGCCAAGAAATTTTTCCAAGAACACATTCACCAGATTTCTTGAATTTGACAATAAAACAGGGGTTGGACAATCCCACCAGGATGTGTATCTTGACTGTTACTAAATAAATTAAAGCTCAATATTTTATATGCATATTATAGTTACAACATCCAATCTGAAAATCTTACAGTTTTTAAATTTATAAGTTGTTAAAGATACATTGTCATGAAAGTATTTCTAGGGTAGTTATTGCCAATAAATGTATGGCAAATTAGGTTTAAATAGAAAGTAGATACACCCAATCTTAATAGAAAAATATCAGATTCCCTGAAAAACACCCATTAGGAAAGCACTTGGCTTATTGTCTGCCTGCTTGTCTTAAGAAGCACTTGATCAAATGGTTAGACGGTTTTGGGAACATTGAGTGGTCTACAAAAGACTTTACTTAGGCTTCAATCTGTATGACAAATGCACAGTAAGTAACGACAAATGCATTCTTAATATGGACCCTCCCTCAATCAAATTACATGCTAAACATGCCTTCTAAAAATTGACTTTTTATATCCAGGGCAGATTGAGACTCTGATAGCCCTAGGCTGCTCGACCAGCTGCACCCTTTGCAGAACTGGTTTCAGAAATCATTCCCTCCTAGTCGGTCACTCCATTCGTATTTTCTTTGACTGAGCAGTAACCCTGTTCCTGGATGCCAGAAATCATACTGATTCAAGTGAAGTTCGTCGGAAGCTTAGTCCAGTGAATTAAATAATGTAAAACATCAAATTTAAAAAGGTTGTCAAACAAAATTTTTGTCCTAATTTTTTCTGGGGCCCTAGGCAGCTGCCTACACTGCCTGTAGGGTAATCCACCTATGTTTATATCTTGGGGCCCTTCCACATTCAATTTACATGTGCATGACAACATGGCTTCTAAAAATAGATTTTTTGATAGAATAATTAGTTTGAATATGTTTTTAGTCCAAATATATCATCACATCACTTAGATTGTACTGGGAAGGCATCTTTTATTTGGAGAAATAAATCTAGTATTTAAAATAATTTAAATTTTCTCGTATTCAAATTGAATCACACTTGTAAATACACAAAGAGATACTAGCTATCTCCGCATACACTATGGTACATACATTAATTTTAAAGGGTTCCCTTACAGTTAACTCCCTGTATTTTGAACTTGGCACCTTCAGATAATATATAAGGAATTTTACCCCCCCCAAAAAACGTATTTGAACCAAATGAAACATTCCTTTATATTAGCAAATAACATTTAAAATTTGATGCTAATTGTTGGATAGGAATAGACAATGTTTTCCATAATAACTTAAAAAAGATCACTTATCCTTTTTAAATAACCCTTTTATAAAGTGCATAGAAAGTGCAGTAAAAATTTTGTACAGACATATACAAAATTCTTTCTTTGATTTTACACTTCATGTAACTTAATGAAACCATGCAACTTCATATCTGGGATCTTTTTTATATACATGTTTAACACCAATCCTATGGCAAAAAATCAAAAAAAATACAGACTGTCATTTTAGATAGGTTCCTACGAAATACCTATACAAATAAACCATGGTAATAGTCATAGAAATCTCTTTTATATCCAATACCGAAGAGAAAATGACATCTAGTGCATCAGCTCGTTTTAGGATCTTCAAATAAAGTATAGAATTCTTGAAATGTCAGAATGATAAAGTATTATTTTATTCCTGCCAGTAAGAACTATGAAGAACAGAGGTACATCCTTTCTGGAATGATCTATGTTATGTTGGGTATATCTAGAAGGAAATAACTGTATAATACACACCTTTTCCTACATTATACAATGTTTGTTTAACTTAACAAATGAAAGATGCTCATTCTATTGTTAGCTAGAAGAGGATAGAAAATGTCTGCGTCAGTCAGCCACTATTTTCCGGCCCAGTACAGTTGAACGGTTATAAGAGTACAGATTAAATATGAATTTTAATGACAGACTGCTTTGCCAAGATCTGACAGCGATCTCATGGTTTTAAAGAATTTTATTATTACAACTCTTCATTTTGTCTGAAGAACAGCATGTATGGCGAAGAAAAAAATGTAGCACTAATGCTGAAGTTCAATGCTCTTTGTGTCACAGAATATTAAATTTCTGTTTAAAAAAATTCATCTAACAACATGTGTACACCATTTTTAAGCTTTGTAAGTCAAACAACAACTGTTAAACAATACAAAGTAGAACATGGCTTCCCAATTGTAGGTAAATGGCAGTCTTTCAATTCATTATAAATTTAAGGTAGAGGATACTTGTTTATATCTAACCACCATTCACTTTTGCCTTTTGTTTCTTTAGACAGAAGCTCATTTCTATATATTCAAATATATGCCTAAGTGACAAAAACTAAAAATCTTATTTATCCTTCCTTAAACATGGGTAAAAACATTCTGCCTTCCATGAACTTTAAATGCATGCCAGGAATAATAATTCCAGAACCTATTAAAAACATGGCGCAGGGTTTTATATAGGAATGTCTTACAGGTGAACATGTGTTTATTAAGTATAAAGACACACTCTTTGTAAAACGTTAGTACCTGCAGATCACAAAATATTTATAAATCAGATCAATGAGGACCTGTGTTATTCTATTAAACAGATTCAGACTTGGGAAATCATAAAAAAAGAGATTCAACATTGGCTGTCCACGTCAATAACCTTCAAGTATAAGTACCTATACTGGTTGAAGTATCTATAGCAATATGTCGACCAAAGAATCATCCTTTCTGGCAATATTGAATGAAAACATCTAAAAGGCCACCCCAACAATCACCTTAAACATAATTTGGAGTATAGGATATCAAACAAATATGACCACACACTGTTCCTTTCATGAAATATAATACTGCAGGTGTATACTGACAAGGTATATCAAACTCTTGGACCAAATAATTTTCCATTGGTAAGCTTATCTTTTAACAATTTACATACTTTGCTTTCATAGCTTTTATTTGAAACAACAAAAAATTCACTTTGGTAAAATGTGTGGATATTCTTTCATTCAGGCATGCTACCATTCTATGGGTGTCCATTTGATGATGATTCGAATGTTTTGATTATTCCCATCCTCCCACTAGACCATAGAGATTGTGAAGTTTTCTAAACCAGGAACCGGTTTTATACACTTGGTAAAAAAACGCCTTGTTGTTTCTATTTTCGTTATGGTGAGTCTCTTTATAAAAAAGACTAATGCTCCACCAATTTAAATACGATCCGACATAAAACTTGCCATGCATTTCCTCCGTTAACTTCACATCGATTGACAGGCTTTAAGTTTTGATATATGTCACAATGATGTCATGGTTAGTTCGTAGTTCACATAGAACAATTATATTCGTACTTGTTCAGTAAAAAGGTTTTATTGCTTGTCATGCCACCCATACCCAAGTCTGGCAACTTTATTTTGAACAGATGGACATCAATTACAAGTTGAGACAACACTGGATACTTTTCTGTCTTAAAGTTTTAACTTCTAGAATCTGACAGACATGAATGAAATGGGTTTTAATGTCCTACTTTTCTGCAATGACTGGGCTGATGGAACAGGATCCCACAGACAACTATTTCAAAGAAAATGTAAAAATCGGTTGAATTTATTCTGGGTGGAAGCATCCTTGGTATCCCCAGTGTACTCATTTCTTTCTACTAATTGGGAGGCAGACCACCATTAAATTTCACCATCTCGTTACCCAAAGACTGTAGTTTGTCTATTTATAGCAATTCTCTTTCTGTCTCTTTTCTACCCTTTTGCATGTCCATTTTTGTTGATTTTTTGGTCTAGAATGATGGAGAGGGTTTGAATAAACATTTTTTGCAAGGTTTAGACGCGGAAAGATAATGGGGTTATCAGGTTGACTATGGTGCCATCCATAAAGTACCTACGCTCAAAATGGGTAAAATTCAGACCCCCCTCCCCCCTGTACGCTTTTGGCATACCCCCCCCCCCCCTTGTACGCCCGTACGCAATCCCGGGTAAACAATCGTATAAATCAGGAGGAATCAGATATATAATTAAACAGATTTTAACTAGTGTTTAACCCTGGGACCGGGAATCGCAAGTAAAAGCAATCTCACGATGTGTTTGCGAATGTCAGAGTGCGTTGAATTCTTGGCCAGGTCAAAGGTCTATAATCATAATAATAATAATAATCTTGTCATTTTACAAGGGTAGCAAATTAGGCCTGGCGTGTGGATCCACAGGTCGTCTTTTGTACTAAACAGATAGAGCATGACATAGCGCTGACAAGGCAGCCTGAGACGAAGCAGAAGATGCCCCTATCTCCAAAATTGGGTCGAATGAAGTTTGATTCATTCGTCATCCGAAGTTTAATTCATTCGTCTGAGCAATTGTCTGAGCCAGCGAATACCGTTGTGAAAACATCTATACTGATACATATACAATGACTATATAACAATAGTATCAGGAAAGGAGCACGCGTCGAAAGTACGTGAGGGAAGTGCGCACGTCCCGAAATTAGAGTTAAAAAAAAAAATCAAGCGTACGTACGTTTTGCCAATGACCCCCCCTCCCCCCTGTACGCTTTTGGCGTGACCCCCCTCCCCCCTTCAAACGTAGGATGGCCCCTATGATGACATGTACAGCAACTAGTTACATGTTTTTAGTATGCTTCTTCAAGTTTGTGTATCTCATACAAATTTGAGTGCAAAGACATGACCATTTGTCTGTGTATCTGTAGTGAAAAGCATTCAGCCCCACAATAATTTTTGGAAAAGTTGGAGGTGGGCAAAGAGGCCAGAATTAACATTGAAGTCAATTGGGAAATTAATTGTGGTCTGCCTCTATAGGTTTTCTATGCTTTCAAAGAGAGAGAGAGAGAGAAATGGGGTTTAACATCAACTTAACACAACTAGGTAATTTCGGGACTAACATATGGTTTAATTTTATTTCAATAATTCACATGCGCGTTGGGGTCTCTATGCTTACAAGTCATCAAGGTTGGATAACTTGCAAACGTGTCTCCCCCATAGATTAACCCAGGGGTTGATGGAGTAGAACAGAATGACACCACTGTGGATACTGAAGATGGGGTGGAAGCAAAGGATCTAATTATCCATATATTGAAATTACTACATCTTAGTTAATATCTATTCTACACCACATTACAAAACACTAATTGGTTGATGTTCCTTAACAACAAATCAAACAGTCTCTATTTATAAAAAACTGTATTTACATACACGTCTGTGGTAATAATGGTTTTGTGATTAGTAATCCTTGTAGTGGAGACAGTAACCATTCTTTTTTCACTTTTCTATGTACTGAAACCATTTAATGTAAATATAATTTCCTCTAGTTCATTTTATAAGTTTTCTCTATCAATCAGGTTGTCCATTTTTTTTTCCTTTCAACTTTTTTTCCTTTATATTGCAAACATTTCTCTACTATGACCAATGGAAACAAAAATGTTTGTGTGCGTAAGTGTTAAAAGTTTGAAGAGGTTACAAAGATGAGCACAAATTAAAAGGTTGTAGAGACAAGTAAAAACAAAATATTTTTGAACATTTCTGAATTTAAAAAAGCACTTGAATACTTAATTATTAGGATGGTTCAGGATACTGGATTCTCTATTTCCTAATTTCTGTCAGTTCCATAATTCTATGGTCTAATAAGGATAGTAGAAGGACACAGGTACTGGATTCATTGGTTCCCAATTAGAACCGTAGCAAAGACACAATGATATGATCTAATAAGGATAATAGAAGGACACAGGTACTTTAGTTCCCAATTAGAACTGAAACAAAGACACAATTAATGCTATTACAAATTGAACTGAAGCAAAGACACAATGCTATATATGCTAATAAGGATAATGGAAGGAGGTACACAGGTACTGAATTCTAAGGTTTCCAATTAGAACTGAAGGAAGCAAAGACACAAATAATGCTATGATCTAATAAGGATAGTAGAAGGACACCGATACTGGTAAAAGGAAGGTCTGAATGCTTCCCAGAGAAAAATATTGCAGAGATTTATGGATTTAAAAGATCAATCAGTAAGTCGTCTTTAAGTCAGGGAAAGATACACAGACACCCTGGTCTCTTCTGTGGTTCACCCCTGGGAAAGATGGCCTTGGATATATTATGACTAGCTAACATGTGAATCCACTTTGACATGTGGTCTTTTACCCTTTTTTCTTATAGTCTTGTTTGCTACTGTATAGACAAACATAATGGAATCGACTATAGAACAGAGGGGTAAAAAGTACATTCAATTTTCTGAAATAAACAATAGCTGGATTTCATCTGAGTAAATGTGTGTTTTTATTTCAAGCCAATACTAACAAACACTAATGCAAGTAATATGTATAATATTGTTCTATTTGTCTTTGTACATATGCCATTCTTAAGAATGTAAACTAAAAGATAAACATTACTTAAAATAACATCTATTTGGCTAAAAACATATTTTTTTTGTCATGGTTCCTCATATTAATGTTAAATGATACAAACTAAGATCTATTTTTTAAAATGAGTTATATTTCAGTGAATAAAATTGGTTAATACTGCGTGGAAGATTCTTAGAAAACCTATTTTCTAGTACCATGTATATTTTAAAGATACATTAGTTAGAGATTAATAAAGAGTTGGCCATTCTTGCGCAAATATCAAAAGGAACCAAGATCTTTGAGTAATAAACTTGCATTTCAAGTTTCATCAAAATCGGATTGAAATTGTGACTTCTTCAGGGTCCACAGTCTTGATATACCATATTTTTACACTATTTGCGAACAAGCGGCGACCATTTTGTCCGGCAGTTTTGGTCCAATTTTCACGAAATTCGATCTTAATCTTCATTGATATAATCACGCAAATGTTTTTAAAATCGGATAAAAATTGTGACCCTGGAGAGACCACAAGCCAAAAATGCGATTTTCCTTAAAATCAGGGGCCATAATTCAGGAAGTTCGATACATGTCAATATCGAAAGAAACCGAGATCTTAGGGAGATAAACCTATATTTCAAGTTTTGTTAAAATAGCATAAAAATTGTGACCTGTAGAATGTCTACAGACAAATTGTGGACGGACGGATGGACAAACAGAGGCGACGACAATATACGTCCACATATGTGGGCATATAAAAACTGTATAATTATTGACTTGTTGTGTCTTTAATATTTCAATTCTAGTAAAACACCTTACTGCACATTAAACATCAACTAACATAAAAATATTTGTTCTCCAAAATGTAAAAGACTCATTAAGGCACCTTGCAACCAATAAATTAGAAAAATAATGTAACAAGACATATGCTAGAAAGCTGATTTGATTATTGATATATTAAATAGTCCCACCCTTTTATACACATTTTTTTCAGGGTAATATTTCTAGCCCATCTTTTACTAATTATTTTCAGTCTGCTGTTTTAAATCAACACGCAAGTCACAACCATAGTGTAAAAACCTATTATTCAAGGATCAGATTTTAACCCACTAGCCGTTTTTCTGCTCTCCTCAGATATCTTGTTGACATTTCAAATCTGATAGGAAAACATTTTTAATCTCAAATATCTGTGAAGTTGGAGTGGAGCATGTCTAATCTATGTTGTAAACACCAAGGATTTTGCAGATTTCAATTACTCATATTTAACATATCAGCCAGCTTTAACCACTTTCATCTAAAATCTTGTGGATATATGATCCAAATTAAATTAGAGTCAGCTTGCATCTGATAATTATCTTTCTTAATCAAGGTTAAATCTCCCTCCAGCTGAAATCAAAATTAAGTTTATGATAGCAGATTTCGAAAAGCGAATAGCGTGGGTTAAAATGCTTAAATTTCTTTTCTTAAGTTAAATAAATGCGGCTTTTTGGTTAATCTAGAAAAAAAAAATCTTTAATTAAATAATGAAACAAACAAAAATCCATACCATGACTTGTAGATTGAAATTAATTTTAACCAAATATAAATTCAGGAAATTTGGCTGTATTTGGTAAAATCGTTAAGGAAATGAGTTCAACTTTTATATTTGGGGAACATACTTCAATAATTTCAGAAAAACATTTGTAATTAAAAAATTAAATAATGAGGAGCTGTCACCATGGCATATACACCTCATTGATGGTGTTGGTAATAATAGCTGTCAAACAAGGACTTATTTGGCTTTTCAAGGGTGATAAGTCTACAAATAGTTGATGAATCTCACCAAATTGAAACTCTTTTGAGATCTCATGGAAATCATTTCAATAAAGTTAATTAAAATCAGACCAAGAATGTATACACCAATAAGTAATAAACAAACTATTTTTATAAGCCCACAGCCCGTCCACAATTTGTTTCACAAGTCACAAGTCTTATCCGATTAGGATGAAACTTGAAATATAGGTTTATTTCCAAAAGATCTCGGATCCTTTTGATATTAGCATTTATGAGATCAAAACTTAATGGATTATGGCCCCTGATTCTACGAGAAATCTTTTAGCTTGTGGATACCCTACATGTCCCAATTTTCATCTGATTTTAATCAAACATGAAATGCAGGTTTATAACCCAAACATCTTGGTTCTTGTTGATATTCACGCATATAGGATAGTAACTTCCTGAATTATGGCCCCTGATTGTACGAAAAATTGTGTTTTTTATCCGATTTAAAAAAATCACAGATACACCGTAAATTTGGTTAAATGCGGATTTCGTGAGAATCGAACTAAAACTGCTGGACAAAATGACTGCCCCTTGTACGCACAGTGTAAAAATATGGTATATCAAAGTTGTTGACCGTTTTGACGTCAGAATTTTGATCCAATTTCGATGGAACTTAAAATGCATGTTATAGCCCATAATTCTTGGTTCCTTTTAAAGGGACAATAACACTCTTGCTGGCTTTACAGGTCCAGAATTTTTTTTAGCCTTATTCTAAATACAAAATGTTTAAGTGTCCTACCTGTTGTGATAATTATCCATTACAACCTATCTTACTTGTCCAGAGGGTTCGAAAATATGTTTAAATCCAAGTTGCATTTGGAAGTGTTATGGTAATGCTTTTCAAACCATGTTACGGCATGTAGTTCAATTTTTCCAATTTTTAAAAGTAGACGTGTTAAGAAGAAATTTGTATCATTTATTAAAGTTACATTATTCAAGATATAGATAAGAACTAGCCATTCTTGCTATACTTGTTCGAAAGTAGTTGATGTAAAATGAATAATTTGAAAATTTCATTCAAATTACTCTATTGCAAGCGAAGATATTGGCATTGAAGATTTGGCCGACGTGTGCAATAATTTCAACCACGGTCCTGGTTGATCAAAGCTAAGACTCGAAGCGTCTAGGCGCGCCATATTTGATTTATCACTGAAAAGTTTTAATCTGTTTAATATCGGAGCAATCTGATGCCATCCAAAGTCGATTAAGGCCTGGATCATTTAATAAATGTCTAATTAATACTTTAGAAAACATTTCATGCCCAAATAAAGACCTGCACCAGGCAGATTTAGCTCTTGAATAATGCATGTTTAATTGAAATATTGTAGAATAGTACAAATTGTTGACCAGAATAAAGATTGGGACATATTATTCAGTTACAACAAGAGTGGTATTGGGGCTTTAATATTCTTGCATATCGGATCTCAACTTTCGGAATTTTGGGCCTTAATTTTATGAATAATAACATTTTTAGCTTGTGGTCCCTCTGGAGGTCACAATTTTATCTGCTTTAAAAAAATGTTTGAATGTATCACCTTCACACCTGAATGTTTGCAGAGCTCACAATTTTGATACGATTTTGATGAAACTTGAATTAAATATTCACAACCCAAAGATCTTGGTTCCCGTTGATATTCATGCATATCGGATTATATCTGCCTGAATAAGGGCTCTTGATTGTATGAAAAGTTGCGTTTTTATCTTGTGGTCCCTCTAGTTAGAGGTCACAATTTTTGTCTGATTTAAAAAAAAACGTTTGAATATATCACTGTTACATCCTTATGATGGTTAAGTCTGAATTTTGTACAAATCGGACCAAAACTGCTGGACAAAATGGCTGTCCCTAGTAAGCAAATATTGTAAATATATGGTACATCAAGGTTGTGGATCCTCTAGAGGTTACAATTTCTATCTGATTTTGATGAAACTTAAAATACATGTTTATAACGCAAAGATTTTGGTTTCTGTTAATATTCACACATATCGTATTGTAACTTCCTGAATTATGGCCATTGACTGTACGAAAAATTGATCTTTTTTTAGCCTGTTCTCTGCCATCTCTTGCAAAATGTTGGCGTATCTTGCATGACAACCGCTTGTTTTTATTTACCTGTTTTCACAATGTCATGGATGTAACTTCACTAAAAAATGACAAATCTCAATACAATTTCTTATTACAATTACAAATATGGACTCCAGCTATTGTTAATTGTGGAAGGATGGATGGATGTAGATTATAACAATAAAGGTACACATTAAATGTATAGGGATTCTCAGACTTCTTTATTTAATTACATGGCATAAAACCATAAATGTATGTTTTATTTTGGAATTGAGTGATGGTGAGAAAATAGTAAAAGGGAGCGCTACCAATACATCAAAACTGTAATTTATATGCCAGTGTTTCATGTATCACTTATATCACAGACCCATCTTCAAACATAATTTTTTTGTGACAGAATTACAGAACAAATCTATTACTGTGTAAATTTATCAATCAGAAGGTGTGTGATGTGAAGGCAGATGTAATTTTCGAGGTAATTGTTCTGCTTGTTCGTGAGAACTAGAGGGTTTCTTGTAGTTGACCTTAAAAGTTGACTGGAAAGCTTATATGTCAAAAAAGGTCAAATAAAATGATTTTAATGGTTTTATGTGAGAAATATTTCAATTAAACCTACAATCCCAGCTGTCAATAAGCCGCTAATAATTTGCTAAACATTTGTTAATAACAATTTGAAAAAAAGATTTTTACTTGAATAAGTTTTTACAGATGATGTGCAAATGGGTGAAGTTTGTACCACTTCTAAAGGCTATTGTCTCAGATTATGCCGTGATATTTGGATAATCCCATCTAAAGCCAGGCGCAGACGGGCAACTTTGTCGAGCAACTCTCGGGCAACAGTGAAATCGCTGGTCGTTGAAAGAAAAAATCGCTCGTCTGCGACAACGGGCAACAATAGTTGCCTGCTGTTGCTCCGAGTTGCTTCTTGTTGCCAAATATCAAACATGTTTGATATTCGACCACAGAAAATCGCTCGTCGCCGAGAAATCGTTCATCTCTTGCCTCAAAATTGCTTGTCTGCGGCGGTAGCCGACAACAGGCAACAAGCAACTGGTTAACTACCCAATCAGCGAGCGCTCTACTGTCATGTGATACTTTAAGATGGAGCACGGCGCCATTTTGAATGAACACGTGATATTGGCATTCAGGACACATTCAGTTAAAAGTTGCTTCTCGTTGCCAGTCAGCGCACACGGGAGACCTCAAGTTGCCAGTTGCTCAGAGTTGCCAGTAGTTGCCTATTGCAGCAACAAGCGACGAAAATTTGACCGTCTGCGCCAGGCTTAACAGGCAGTATACTCAATACAGATCCACAAAACACTGTGTGCTCTGTGTGCTACATGTACAACTGATCATATCTGAGAAAACTACCCATTTGCCAATTCGCTTATCCAAAATATACAAGTACATCAAAACTGTACAAAAATGTTTGAATAAAAGTATCTACTCCACATACTTAGAAAATATCCTGCTTAAAAATCTACCCATGTCAATTAGAAATTTCAAATATTATATTAGAATTGTATCATATGCATTATGCAAGAATGTCCTACCGGTAAAATTCGGACAAGAAGCCTTGACCCACACTTTTTGTCTACCTGTTAGTGATTGAACGAGACGTACAATCTCCCAAGTATATTAATGCAAACTAACCAGAAGTATTTCTTTGGCCTATTGTATAGAATTATAGATCTTTATAAAATCAATTACCAATTAATAGCCTTCGGTATATGGAAACCCGTATAAAAGCATGTAGAGACTGTATTCTTATCCGACTCAATTTACTGGATTCAAAACAGTCTGGTGGTTGATTACGAAGGATTAAGGCCTGAAGGCACTGTGTGGACATCAGGGTGGTAATTAAAATCGATGATTCTTACAATTTACAGGAAGACACGACAGACACTTCATGGATGCTATCCGCATTTAGTCACCACACTTGATTGGCCAAACGCATGGTATTATCGGTCATCAAGGTCATGAGGGTCAAATCTCTCTCAATTTTCCACAAATCAATGAACACTCGCCAATTACTATTTTGATGGAAATAGACAAACATATTAGGGTAGTAATGAGCTGGTTACAAGTGCCCATGGATTGTCTGTCTTTCCTTGTCATCAATGAAAAAGAAAACAATAACGTGTGGTGTCTATAGCTTTAATATGGCCTCAAGAAAGAAAATTTGACCTTACTGACAGAAAAAAATACTGAGAACATATTATTTCTCAAGGTTTACTGTTCATCAACTTTAATCAATTTGTTATTATTATATGTAACTTTATATACATTAATCAAGGTTGGAAAATATACTACAAAATAATCATGTGAACGTTCTTACTTTGTTAATGCATTTCTTCTTATTCGGCTTATTCCTACTCAATCTGTCAGTGTTATATTCATAAAAAAATTTCGTATAAAGACCAGTCCCGATAATATTTTGGAGAATAAAACTGCTTAATATTTAGGTAAAATCCCTTCTAATCCTTTACCTTGGGACCGAGCAGGTGACTCAACATAATATTATATGTTTTCAAACAACTTAAACCGGTAGTCTTCATCTGGATATGGAGACCGATGTCCCAAGCTTTATTATGCGGTCTCGGAATAAAACCAGGCTTTTATTTTATAAACATGATGTGTAGGTGAAATTTAGCTTTCGTCATCAAGTACAGCACTGTATAGACCTCTAAAGGAATGGGGATCGATTATCAGGTGACCCAACGAAAAAATGGACACGAAATTCTTAAAAGGGTTACGTGTCCCTAACAAGCAGTTTTTTTGTTCACATCCAAACCACTCTGTATTTTTGCGCTTAAATTTCATATCTACGCAGACTTTTATTTTTCAGACACTGTTCAAATCGGGATATTCCTTTTAAAGAAAAGACTTTAGTATTCCAGTCTCATTGTTAAACTATGAAAAGTTGAAATTCTTCTAATTAACACATTAAGCATTTATTCTATTTATTCCTGATGGAAATAAAAAGCTAATTGGAGCCCTCCATCATAATGTAAAATACATTTCCTGTAATCATCATAACAGGATGAGAGGGTAATTAGACTCACATCACATTTACCTCCATTTTAATTATTTGTTATTATCATACGTCGTGTAACTCGTGTTGACCATTTATAGATTATCTTTCATTTTACCCTTATTGAATTTTCCTCAAAATCTAGACTGCTTTATGCAATAAGTAATGTCATCAGATCTCTTTAATTAGTCTCAATTGGGTACAAATTCTCTCCTGTGTCCCATACATCACACCAATATCTCCTTCAATATGGTCAAAGGAATGCTAAAGATCAAGGACATGATTGATTGAAAAAGTGGATGGAATGGTGATAGAAAAGTTTGTTGAAAGATAAGAGATACTGGACAAGAAGACTGAATTATATCAACTTACAATGTCCATCACCTCATCCACCATTTTTTCTCATCCAGTCCTATATTCTATCAGGGATCATTTTTGTTTAAAATCTCTATCATACCATTTATGATAACTTAAACCAGTGGAGATTTGGAACATGATGATAGAAATGGTGGATGGAATGGTAAACGGAAATAATGGACAGAATAAGAGATATGATGGACAGAAATGGATTGAGTGATAGAAAGGAAGGATGGAATGATGCAGATAAAGGAAAGAATAAATGATAGATGGAAGTCATAGATATAGAACAACTGAAGGGTTAACTGACTGATGCTCTTTTGCTTTAGTTCATAGATTTACTTTTCTAACTTTTCAACATAATATTTTAATTATCTAATTAATTTTTTAAAAAATCTTGTGGATTTATTACTGGTATTTGCCCCTTTAGATAAAATTAACAATACCACTGCACAGCTGGAAGAAAGTTTGCAATCTGTTCAATTGCTTCTGAGGATATTTTATTGTGAACGATTTCTGAAGGGAAGTGCCCAAACTAATATAAGATCATAGAAATATGAACACTAACAAATGACAAAATATCAACGCTAAAAAAGTGACAAACTATCATGTTCTAAAAGTGTATTTTGAATTAATGTCACCTAGCTTTAAAAATCCATTCATCACACAATACATGTACAGAAATCAGCACAAAGAAATTTTGCGAACCCCAAATTGGTGCAATTTGTCAGTTCTTTCAATTGTTTGAATATCCTCATGTTATTGGTAAAAGATCGGAACAATACTAACATTACTAATATTGACTCGCTTTGGATTAATAAAAAAATGTTGGACAAGTCCAAGCCAAACATGATTTTTTACAGAATAATAAGAAAAGGGAGTTTAAATAAATCTAGTTTGATTTATTAAAAATGCACAGATTGTATTAATATCTATCACTTGTTACAAAAAGATGTCATAAAATTATATCAGGTATTCATGGACACCGATTGTCATAAAAATACATCAGTTTCACCAAGAAGTGAATTGTTACAAAATCCATTATTTATTCCAGAAGAACAATAACCTCAAAATAATTTATCATTTAATAATCTATTTTTAAAAAAAAAAAATCCAACTTCTTCCAGAAAGTTTATACTTTATACTTATATTTTTGAGAATATTCTTGAAAACTTTTATATAAAATGAAATACATCATATATCAATTTTGTTTGTAATCATTGAAGAAATCATTTGCCAAATGTCTGAATTATTGACAAAATTGAAATTAAAAAAAAAACAGAACGATAAGTCTTGAAAAACAAGTCTGCATGCGTTCACATACTACAAAATCCTGCTTTTATATAATATTAGTCGAGAGAATTATAAAAAATTAGCTTAGTTAAAACAAGCCTATTAAAAGGGTCTGAATTTGTCACCCTTAGGCTAGGTACATGTCGGTTGCTATGACAACCAAATCACGCCCCTATTGTCTCCTGATATGACTCAACTACCCCATCCATCCAAGACAGGTCAACTCATCTGCTAAGAAAATGAAAATTTTGAAAAAGATTGTCTCTTCTTTGAGACAAAAGATGGAGAGGTCCATTCATAAGACTGATTGACTGTCAGATGGCTCTAGTGATAGAAGGACATTAGGCAGAACACGCACACAGAATTTTCTAGACAAACTGATCCCTCCGCTGGTCTTAGACCCTCACTGGGCAGATAATCTAATTGAATGCCATGAGCTAACATTTTGTCATGGGGATTTAAGGCATTAAATGTAATAAGACAAACAAAACTCAACCCCACCAGTAAAAAACATCCTGTGATTAATGTGACATTTCTGACTGTCACATTACACAGAATAATATTTATTTTCAACAGTTCAGAATCTGAATACAAAAAGGTGATACTAATATCTTTTATGATATAACCCACACACTTATAATGAGAGTTTAAATAAACATTTTAAATAAAATTAATTTAAAATAAAAATTAGAAATAAAAAAATAAAATAATATAAAGGAAGATATCCCCACTCCTTCCCCCTGGAAAAACCCCCAACATTTAACAATTTACTTTTTTGAAGATAAAACCCATAAAAATAAAAATATGTATAATTGTTCAAAGGAAGATTTAAATAATCAATTATTTATTAGTTAAAACATTTAGATACAGTTTTAAATATGGAGGTATGGAGGATTTAAAGATAATCAATTTTAAATCATATATTTCTATTTCTTATAAAAATCTTTTGTTTATTTTATTCTACTCAACAGAAAATAAGTTTTTGTATGTATAGGAGTCGCTATCCTAGTATTGATACTTTTAATGATAAATCTATAACCTGTTTTTTTAATTAATTTACTTTTCTTAATTATTTGTATGTAGACCCACTTTATTTACTGAGAAGATAACGTATAAGAACAGAATAATTTAAATAAGTTTATTTTTGGTATGCCTGACTCACCATACAGTATTTAAAGAAGCAAGAAAAGGCGTGACAATTAATGCATAAAGAGGAGATGTTCATGTTGATTTTAGAGTAGAAAAACATGATTGTCCCAAACTAAAATGACAAGTTTTAGACGGAGATCAGACAGCTGTTCTTCTCTCAAGACGTCCGCTCTTCTGAGTCCACCAATGATTGTTCAGATTAAAAAATATCATTTGACACTAACGAAGCAAACTTCTTTATTTGCCACTTTATTATATTAATTTCATTTTTTTAAAAATAAATTTGTATCAATCAAGTCCAATACATGTACTTTTCATTTAATATGATTTGAACGAATTTCCTTGAGAGTCATTTTCTTAATGTTATTAGACAGGGATACAGTCTCTACAATCTGATATCGTATCAAAATTTAGTCATTGTCAGTGTCATGGTTTGGCTCCTACCTTACATTTTGTATTACAAATAAGCGACTTATAACCATTACATTTTTGCAAGCACTATGATAGGCCTAGTATTGATCAAAATCTCTGATTGTCATTTCAGAGATTTCGAAACCCTGGAAGAATATCACATTGAGAAAGCTGGATCTCTAAAAGTAATGTCAGTCTAAAAACGGTTCAAATTCATTTAGTATTTAAACATAATGAATTGTAAGTTTGTGAACATTTAGCAAAGGTAGATCTCTTTTTTTTCTGTCCAAGCTAGGGGATTATCTATCTTTAATATTTCTATTTAAATAATCAACTTGAGTACATATCAGCATGGATTAAGCTGTGAAAAATTAGATATTATCCGAAATATGCAAATTACAAATAAATACGAAGAACAATGTATACCAAATAAACAGTTAGTATTTTTGAAAGGCATATATACTAGTAAGGATGTACAGTTATTACATACATTCAATCTAAAAAAGTATGATACAATGTTATTATTTGATGTCAAACGATGACGCCATAACTTATCTGGAGAGCATGCGCAATACACTGGAATAACAAGACGCTAGAAATTTCTATTCGGTGGAGACTTATGTCGTTTTTCGCTGGACATAACTGATTTGAAATAAGAGTCAAAAATGGAAACAATTGAATGTAAATCAGTTCATATACAATAAGATTGCATTATTATACGTGTTGCGACCCATTTGGGTAATTTTCTAGGTCCCAAATATTAGTGATTTAGCTCTTGAAGTAAAGGTGTTTTTTAGATACTACATGTATTGTTCAGGTCTGGCTAATAATCTAAGAGAGAAAAGATGGCATCACTGAATAAATAGAATGTGAATGGCAATAACATTGGTTAGGTTTGATCTATTTGAAAATCAACTGAGAGTATTGGTTGCAAAAATAAACTATACATCTACATTGGTTGTGCAGAAAAATGGCTAACATTGCTTACACAATTTTGATTTTGGCACTGCATATAACTTTGAAAGATGATTGTAGTAATGTTTAAGATTTGAAAGAAATGTTTTCATTTTTAGCATTAACTTTCACATTTTATTGGGAGCATAAATAAAGGGAAAGGGAGTATAATTTCTTGGGGTTTTTACTGAATGATTTGATGCCAACCATTTGGATACATCAAAATATTAGTTGATCAAATATTTGTTAAGAAAGATGAATATTGATACTTGTTTTTTATTTTGTTTTTGTTTTTTTAAAGGAAAAATGCAGGTTTTAAGGCAAAGTGGAACATATTTATATATTTATAACATACCAATCTGTAATTTTTTTAAATATGTCATATTATGATGATAAACATTTTCTTAGATAAATTTAAATATATATATATACTATTTGGAGACCCAAAAAGGAGGATTAAATGAAAAATGAGATAATTTGACAAAGGAGCTTCCACTCCCTTCATTCGATCTCTGTCCCAAAATAATCTTTGAATCATGAAAAATGAACTGTCATTAAAAGTATGATGCAGTGTCACTATAGCCTTTATTCCATAACAGTAAGATGGTGTTTCATGGCATTTTAACTTTGGTTTTTAATATCATATTATTATTAACAGATTACCGCATGATGAGAGTACCAAAGACACACTTTCCCTCTTGGGACTTTTTGACTTGTCTGTTATTATCTGACTCACAACTTTTTGGCAGTGGCATTAATTCAACGGGGAAAAAAATCTTTGTCAAACACAAATGAACTTTTTCTAAACTAATATAAATCAATTCTTCCGTGGAAAACTATAGCTAATGATTGCTGTTAGTCCATTCCCATTATAGTAAGAATATTAAACGGTCGGGATAATAAATGGACATTAATTTCTTCCAGACAATAATAGCAATACATCTTCAGGAATAGTAATTGATTCCCTTTTCAATTGTACCAAAATTTGGCAATTCCTTGTGGTGCTATTTTTTATTTACGCACTGTAATTGCTGTAACACTACCCATTGTGATTTCATTATTTTATACTGTAAGATAAACGACCCATGGTGATACGAATCACTCACAATTAACCTTTAAATAGTCGTTTAGTTTTGCAATAGAACTAATCAAAAGAATAGAAGTGAAATATTCTCAGTTGCCCCTTTCCTTGGCCTTTTTAAAATTAAAGCTGGATCATTTCATATCAGCAAAGTTATATCATTTTGGCATTAATATTGACTGAGATATGGCTTTTTGAATTGAGGTATCCTTTTGCAAGTACCGATACTGAAACTACTATGCATTGACTCAATTTTGGTGTACTAATTTATATCTTTTAGTTCAGGAATTCAATATTCTTGAAATTATGGGGTTTGTAAGAGAATATTATAAAGATTAAGAATTCACCATCAAATTTTTCAGAACAAGTAATGTCAACTGTGTATGGAGGGCCTTAAGTGCCAAAAATTGATACCTGTGCCAAACAAATCAATATTTTGATATAGTGTAGAAATTCTACTACACTACATTGTATATTAAAAGTTGTTACTTACCACATGTATAATGTATCAATGGGTATTGTTTGAACAAACATTATTAAAAGCCATATTTTTGTCGGTTTCTTGTAAACTTGGCTTGTAAAATCGAAGCGCACAGGTAAATAGCTATCACTCTTTTTCTAACCATAACCATGTAGGGGCGCCTTCTGTGAAAAAAAATGGAACTTTGATGAAATGTTGCATGTACCTGTGTCTATCAATGAAAAAAGACCCATCTTTGATATTTTACTCCTTAATTTTGTATTTTTTATAAAACTTGAACAGTAAATTATGAGACTTTTCATTTTTGCCTCTAAGAATGGATTGATTATAATACTTCTAATTGGGTGATCATTATGAAACCATTTCTAAGTAATTTTTTGTGTGGGTCCCAAGACAACTCTCTAAAATTTGGTCAACTTGACATGGAATGACCCAGCTGCACATTAAAAAACAAAAGGACTTTAGAATTGGGTTTAACTGAAAATTAGGGTATATTCAATTAAGTAATTTTGAATAAAAGGTATTTAAAAGTAAGTGCAGAAGAAAAACCCAATCATTACCAATAAGACAACCCTACAGGCAAGACAAACTACACAAATATTACAAAATACAGACAACAAATATCAATTCAAGTGAACTGATCTGGGACACAGATAACAACTAACTTTTGAGAGAGAGAGAGAAATGGGGTTTAACGTCCACTTGACACAAACTAGGTTTAATTTTATTTCAATAATTCGCTTGTGCGTAGGGTCTTTAGCCGTGGGAGGAAACCAGAGGACCAAGAGAAAGCCTGAGCGGTTGGACAGGCGAGCCTACTCCTTGTCACATACAACCGGGGATTCGAAACCACACCAGTTGACTCAATGACAGGCTTTATGATACAGCACACACGTGCTAACCATTCGGCCAAAGACCCCCCCGCTAAGTTTTGATGACTGATTCTGATTCTGTAGGTCTTACCTCGTGTTATGGAGGAAAAAACATCGATAAATGAATGTATTTACCTCAGATTTCTTGTCATGCAATATTTAATTTTTTCATGAGAACGGCACTGTATACTAAGTTCTTCACATATTCTTAATAACATCATTTGATATGTAATTGAAACATTAAATTGAAAAGGTATTCTCACCCTTTTGTGATTTTGTCCGGAGAGCGAAAGAGAAAGAGAGGGAGAGAGGGAGTGAGAGAGAGAAATTTTACATCCATTCAACACCAATTAGTCCAGTAGGTCATGTCAGGACTGACATTTTGATTTGGGTATTAAATAAACCCCATGAGGTTACTTCTAGTCACCTACAAATGGGCAATCAGAGACAACGAGGCATGACCACATACTGATTAAGTCCTTAGAACCACTGATCTGATCAGCTAAGTGTTTGCAGGGTTGATGCACCTAATCCAATTATGGGCACTCCATAGTTCCTGCCTATCTGTTTTAATGAATGCACAGAAAATTTACATAAGAAGGTTGCTTCTGTCATTGTCAAGTCTTTGCCACCTGAACTTAGATGAATATTAAACAAAGACATTGTGTTATAGTCCTTAGGTTGCATATTATGAATCACTACGCAAGTAAATACCCCCATAACATCCACTAACTCACTTAATAAACTCATTACCGTATCTAAACTCAAAAAAGGCCATCAAGCTACTTTAACGCACCGCTGCCAAATGTGACGTTGATTTTACTAGAGACAATTTATTCCTTGGAACTGATTAGATGAATAATAAAAAAACATGATTTTTAGGTTTAAATTGGGGGATAAAAATCGGATCCAATCTTAGGCTATCAGTAAATTAAAATTGTCTGATTTTTTTTGTGTTTGTATTAATCAGACTTGTGACTGATTGATCCGTTTTACACCCTCTTTTTGTTCCCAGTGCCATATTTGAACAGTAATTCTTGATGGCACCATTCATGTGAAATTAACAGCAACATGTCTGCATATATTCCTGAACAAAGACATTATTGAAAATAGGGTCACATTATGGTCAAATTAATGTAATAAAGTTATATGGCTACCAACAAGATTAAGAACTTACATCAAGACGATTCAAAATTATAGGTCTGATGTCTATCCTTTTAGATGTCAAAATTGGAGATATTTGTCAAAATTGGAGATATTTGTCAAAATTGGAGATATTTGTCAAAATTGAAGGTTTGACATCATCCTTGTAAATATTTGACAAAACTGCTATATTTTATTTAGTGCTTAGTTCTTAATTCATAGTCCTTAATGCTTATTTCTCCATTTGTTGTCATATTTCGACATTTGTACACTAAATTTAACATTTGTATCCTAAAATCAATATTTATTTCACAAATCAGGCGTTTGCATTTTCACTTGCATTAGCTTTCACCCGTGTTCACTCATACCCACAAACACACTTCTCTTTTAAAGATACAATTTCAAATTTTTAAGTTATATTTTTAAAATTTATTTAAATAAAGCCTTAAAATTGATGGTATCCATAAACAGTCCTACAATTTGTTAAAGAATAATCCTATAATTCACTAATTCCAGCTGAGAAATTGACAAAGATATAATTTTCAACTTCAAATTCCAATGTTTGTAGATGTATATTCCATGTATTCAATTTGAAAACAATGGAGGTAATTGTGTTATTATTTCCTGTGTATTTTAAGGGTGGGAAATAATGCCCATGATAGTATAATAGTGAGTTGATAACCTATTGAGCAAAAGACAGAAATACTGATGTTTAGACTTTCTTAGAAAATTTGAAATTCTTGTTTTAAGTATTGTTTATCTATTATCCTATAGCGTTAATTGGTTTCCCATTAATGGTGTTGATATATTGATTGTTATAAAATTAACCCCCCCCCCCCCACACACACCCCACCCCACCCCCCTTCCCTTTTTTGTCATACAGCCACTACAGGACTCGCGTCTCCACAGTTGTAAATGGCCCCCTTATCAAAGGTTTTAGGTGTTTTAAATCGTAGTTGATTGTTATTTCGTTGCATATGCTGTATATATTTGCCTACTATTCAAATACCATATCACTTTCTTAATAAAGACGAGAGTATCCTCGTCGAAACGTTACTTATTATTAACTCAGTAATTCTGTATCCATAAAATTGTACCTATCAATGCCATTAATGGTAGAAGGGAGATAACCCCTTCTTTTACTGTTTTCTCACGTGACGAATTCATGAATACATTTTCTTGACTTGCAAACAATTATTATGATAATGTTACCTTTTATACAATTTTTAATAGTCTTTGTGTTACTAAATCCCACAAAACGAAAACTCAAACAAAGGTTACACAGTACGTGCATTATGTCTAATATTGGCACCGAACGGTATCTCTCTCACCTGTGTATTCGAGCACCCGGATTCGAAATGAAGTTAGCACACGTATGACATCTAGCGCCAACGAAAATAATTGTTACCTTTATATTACAAAGAATATTTCAAGACATTTTAATGCTGCATGCAAAGTATATGTAATAGACCCCCCCCCCCCAACAAAAAAATACTATTGCCGTAAACAATCTAAACATGCTAGAAATATCGCACACTAGGCTAACTGAGTACACAGAAAAGGGGTACATCAACGGACAACGCTGCATCAAAACGCACCGATACCAGCTTAGGTGGCAAAATGTTTTTTTTTTATTTCACAGAATCAAGGGATTATTAAATTACCAGACTACAAAATTCGAGAAACCTCCTATGTTGGCTTAAAGAGATATATTTACTATACCGTTACTAAAATATTGGAGAATCGGGTTATGGTAGGCTCACTGCGAATTAAGTAACTTTAAACTAGCTTTGGTGGTTAAAAATAATTGCCGGGCTAAAGCCTCCTTAACCCCCCCCCCCCGGCTCCGCGGACCCTGCTTCAAAGGTCTTTATTTCACCAACTCGACAGATGCATTACTTTAGTAGCTCATGGTAGTTTTGTTTGCACTTATAATTTGTCCAGAGCTAAACTCTTCAAAAATCATCTATTTGGAGGTCAATGAACATTTTGTGGTTGGTGACACATTTGTCAGTGGGGCCGAAATACGTGAAAATGCTACGCCCCTTTTGAAGCGCAACACTACCCCCCCCCCCCCCGCCTACCATAACTGTATCTCTAGAACCGGTTGACCTAGAAGGTTGTATGTGTTACGATGTGTAATAATATCAATCGTTATAATAATATATGTATTCATATTTGCCGCGTTGTTAATGCGCATGCTTGATTTAGTAATAAAAAGTTAGTTACATGGCCGCCATTGTTTTAGTCATACCACGACATGGTGTCAGAAGAAAAGTCAGAATAGTCAGAGCATTAGATTGCTGAACAAATTAATATGGCCAAATTTAATCCACCAGAAGCATTCAGGTTTGATCGCCCGTCAGAATGGCTGGAGTGGAGGGAGCGATTTTCTCGATATCGCCTTGCAACGAAACTTCACGACGAAGATGGAAATGTGCAGGTTAGCGCAATGATTTATGCTATGGGCCCCGAGGCGGAGCACGTGGTAAAAAGTTTTACGTTTAGAAACGACGATGAAAAGACAGATTATGACGTTGTTCTACAGAAATTTAATGATCATTTTATTCCAAAAAGAAATATTATTTTTGAAAGGTCAAGATTCCACCAATGTGTTCAAAATTCGGAAGAATCGGTTGAAGCGTTTGTTCGTAAACTTTATGATTTGGCTGAACATTGTGATTTTGGTGCCGGAAAAGACGAGTGCATACGTGACAGAATTGTAATAGGCGTATTAGATAAGACTGTTTCACAAAAATTACAAATGACCCACAATTTAACGTTAGAATCAGCTATTAGTTTAGCGAGGCACAGTGAACTAATTAAAAGCCAAAATAATTCTAAAATTGAAGAGAGTACCGGTAGTGGCGGTATGAATAACTTTGGTAGCATGAAACGAGAAATAGATGCAATAGCACGAAGATTCGAGACTCAGGGAGCATATCATCGACGATCAAATGACAATTTTAGAGGTAGAGGAAGATTCAGAGGGGGTCATAATTATCAAAGTAACACTAATTCAAGGCAGTTTCAGAATCCTTGACAGATACTATTATCATAATTATAACCCAAGATTTACTAGGGAATACAGTGAAAACAGAAGAAATTGTACACGTTGTAGCCGTAAACACCGGCTTGATGAACATTGCCCAGCTAGTTATTTTAAGTGCAGGAAATGTCACCAAGTAGAACATTTTGCAGTGTGTTGTAAGACAAAATCTACAAGGGAGATAACTCGGACAGTAAAAGACGAACAAAACTGTAGTACCCTCCCTTTAATCAGTAATATTGAATATTCTCATCCCGATGAAGCAACCCGCAGTTGTTCCCCTTTAGGGATTCCTGATAAAAATCAAACCGACTTTTTTCTTGGTTCATTGACATCCACAGATTGTTTACAAGATACAGAACCTACGTGGAATATTTCATTGAGAGTTGAAGATACCTTACTTCAGTTTAAAATTGATTCTGGAGCTGATGCGACTGTAATAACCGAATTAACATTTAATAAGTTGCGTTCGCGTCCTATTTTATACAAGTCTGATGTTAATTTTGAAAGTCCAGGCGGAAGATTAGATTGCCTAGGATATTTCGTAACAAACATTGTTCACAACCACAAAACTGTTAATATTATGATTTACGTTGTTAGAGGTAATTTTGTTCATAATTTGCTTAGCCGTACAGCAGCAGTTTGGATGGGACTTATAAGTAGAAACGATAGCTGTCGTGTTGACAGTGTTGAAATTGATAGTGAACTTTTTGCAGATATAGGTCTCTTAAAAGGTGATCCAGTAAAAATATTACTAAAAGATGATGTTATTCCATATTCTGTCCATGCAGCTAGACGAATACCAATTCCGTTATTACCTAAAGTTGAATTAGAATTAAAAAGAATGATTGATCAAGAGGTCATCGAAAAGGTCACAGAGCCTTCCGACTGGTGTGCCCCAGTGGTTCCGGTATTAAAACCAAATGGTCGTGTTCGATTATGTGTCGATTTACGTCAACTGAATAAAGGTGTAAAACGAGAAAGATATGTTTTACCCGCATTAGAAGATATTTTACATAAGATGTCAGGAAGTCAATACTTTTCACGTCTAGATGCATCCAGTGGATTTTATCAAATACCACTTGACACAGAGAGCTCTAAATTAACCACATTTATTACACCTAATGGACGATACCGATATAAACGGTTACCATTTGGAATTACCAGTGCACCAGAAATATTTATGAGAAAAATGTCTGAATTACTAACAGGCTTGGAGGGAGTAGCCGTGTACATGGACGATATATTTATATTCGGAGTAACGCTTGAAGAACATGATAGTCACCTTTCAGCAGTCATATAACGTATTAGAGGGTCAGGACTTAAACTCAACAAAAATAAATGTACCCTACGTCAAACTTCAATTGATTTGTTAGGTCATGTTGTAAGCTCAGGTGGTATTAGCCCACATCCAAATAAAGTACAAGCTATCCAGGAATTACGGATACCTACAACGGTTACAGAATTGAAACGTGTCTTGGGTATGGTTAATTATTTAGGCCGATATTTGCCGAACTTGTCTCAGGTATTACAACCTCTTAACAAACTTTTAAAGAAAGATATTCTTTGGACTTGGGGTTCACCTCAAGAAAACTCTTTTAAAACAGTGAAAGAACTGATTAGTAGCGCTCCTGTACTGTCATTATATGATGTTAGTAAACCTACAATGATTAGTGCAGATGCTAGTCAATATGGGATTGGAGGTGTCTTAATGCAACAACATAATTCTGATTGGAAGCCAGTTGCCTACTGTTCTCGTACTTTAACAGATGCCGAAAAACGATACGCCCAAATTGAGAAGGAGTGCCTAGCTTCGGTATGGTCGAGTGAGAAATTTTCTAGATATCTTTGCGGACTTGATTCGTATAAATTATTAACTGATCATAAGCCGTTGGTGCCCCTTATTAACCGTAAAGACATTGATCAGGTTCCAATTAGATGTCAACGTTTATTGATGAGATTAATGCGTTTTAATCCAACAGCTGAATTCGCTCCAGGGAAAACATTGTTGGTGGCGGATACTTTAAGTCGTAGTCCCTTAAATAATGCAGAAGGCAGCAGTACGGAACAAGAAATTCACATGTTTGTTGATTTGATAACTTCTTCGTTGCCGACATCAGTTATTACTTACTAATATTCGCAGAATTACCGAAGATGACCCTACGTTAAAAACTGTTCTTTATTACGTTCAACAGGGATGGCCCGAATACAGTAGAGACATTCCAGAAAACGTTAAACCATATTTCGCTGTTCGAGAACGTCTGAGCAGTGTTAATCGTGTACTTACTTATGGTAATAGGATTGTTATTCCGTCATACCTAAGAGATGATATCTTAAACCGCATCCATGAAGGACATTTAGGTGTCACAAAATGCAGAGAACGCGCACGTTTGTCCGTGTGGTGGCCGAAGATTTCGACAGAAATCAGTAATAAAGTGTCTTCATGTTTATATTGTTTGAAACAACGACCTACACAAAACAAAGAACCTTTGATTCCTAGCACGTTACCTGATAGACCTTGGCAAAGAATATCTTCAGATCTTTGTACATTTAAGAATAAACAATATTTAATAATAATTGATTATTTTTCGCGATACCTTGAGATCATCTATATGCCGACAACTACGAGTCGTTGCTTAATATCCAAGTTTCAAGAGGTGATCGCTAGATTTGGTATCCCAGAGCAGTTAATTTCGGACAATGGTCCGCAATATGTGTCGCATGAGTTCAACAGCTTTTGTAATCGTTATGGTATAGAACATATTACTACCAGTCCACACTATCCACAGGCAAATGGGGAAGCCGAGAGAGCTGTCCAAACAGCTAAGACCATTCTTAACCAGCCAGATCCACACATCGCTCTCCTGAATTATCGAGCAACCCCGCTAGAAGCTACTAAATGCAGTCCAGCTCAACTACTAATGGGACGTCAATTACGTACAATGTTATCTACGTTACCGAAAAACTTACAACCTCAGTGGCCTGATTTAGAAAGGGTGAGAGGGAAAGATGAATTATATAAAAAAAATTCAGAATCTAACTTTAATCGGTCCCATGGAGTTAAAGAGTTGTCAGAATTAAAACCAGGTGATAAAGTCTTTATTAAACTTGACAATGATAAAATATGGCTAAATCCAGGAATAATCGTAGATAAAGCTACAGAACCCAGATCATACATTGTTAAAACAAAGCGTGGAATTTATCGTCGTAATAGGCGTCACCTTCGTCTTATTGGAGATCATCACGTTGACTTTAATATACCCATGGATGATGACGACGATGATTATCTAGATATGGATATGCCAGTTGAGAACATAATGCGTCCAAATCTGCCAGCTGATAACAACCATATACCTGAACTACTACAACCACTTAGAACTCGATATGGTCGTATTATACGGAAACCGTTCAGATACAGATAAACTGTACACTTATTAAAACAGTTAAATTATGCTTAAAAGTATTGAGCTGTATTTTCATTTTATTAAGAAACATACTATGACAGTATGCAGTGACTTACTTTTATTTAAAAAGGGGGAGATGTTATAATAATATCAATCGTTATAATAATATATGTATTCATATTTGCCGCGTTGTTAATGCGCATGCTTGATTTAGTAATAAAAAGTTAGTTACATGGCCGCCATTGTTTTAGTCATACCACGACAGTATGACCACTCAAAATCTCTGGAATGGTCATATATAGGGGTCTGTAATACATTTATATGTTAAAAAGTCAATGGTTGTTAAAAAATTTGCAAAAAAACTTATTTATTACTATACTATTAACATACTCATACAATGTTGGGCATTTGCATGGAGGCAGTAGGTCATCAGGTCTGCATGGTACTGGCAGTATAACAGGACGTGTAATTCCGCCCTCTGATTCTCTATAACCATACTGGAGTGGATCTGGTTTGGTGACTGCAGGAGTGGGAGCTTACACTGCAGATATGCTGTGTTCTTGTATTGTTGAAGCACAGCACACAAGATGGTTGAAGTCAAGGTCTTTTTTGGAGTTGTGGTACTGCTTCCACCGATACTCATTGAATGACAGTCGGTTTTCGTTAATCCAGACACAAGGAATTCTTCAGCTTTAGTTATCATCTCTGTTGACAAGAGATCCATGCAGATCCTTCATGTCAGAAAATCTTTACAAAACAGATTTAATCAACAGTGTATTGTAACGATTGACTCCTCAAAAAGTGTCTTTGGGTTCCCTCTACACTTTGCACTTGGTTTTATCCAAATGATATTACTAAGAAGGTCAACAGAGGTCAAAAGATCACCGAAATTGGGCACTATTTTGTGAAACCCACTAAACACAGATGATATCATGCAATTTCCTACTGTGCCGTATGATAGATTTTATCCGTGATTCTCGCCTATATGTAAATAATTTCCTGGCACATTCATATTTAATTAGCTTATAAAGCGATCAAAGTTGGGTCGTACTAAACTTTATTACCGTGATTACGGGGGGGGGGGGGTATTCAAGTTACAAATACGTGTCTTAATACCAAATTCCAGATATGGTGTAACATGTCACTGAAAGGCACGTTCATTGCTGTTTTCAAATATGTAAATAATTTTCTGGCACATTTATATTTACTTACCTTGCAGAAATATACGTGTTGTCAGTACTAAACTCTATTACAGTTGTTACTAATGATCTCGGGGTGCTTAATATCTGGCCTATGTATCACTATATGCATCAAGTCAGTACAAATGCTTAATTGTGATTACTATTCATGGAAACTCGTGAGAAATATACGTGTTGTCAGTAGTCGCTTAATCCCGCGAGTACTTGCACCGAACGTCAGTATTCCTATAAATGGTCACTAATGATCAACTGGTTATTATTCCCTACTTGTGTCATTGTCCTAGGATATTTTATAGTGTTAAAGCAACTTTGTTTTAAAGTTTTAAACCATATCTAGATACATATAGGAAGATCATCGAGCATAATGGAACAAGAACCGCTTAACGAGGAATCTGCAGATGTTTTTGTCAGGGAAGTAATGATTAGCCAAAATGGCGCCCTTGAAAAGGTGTCTATCTCTCAAGAAAGAAAACGTGAAAGGTCAGATAATAATGAAGAAGATTTTTATAGTACTAACGATGATGATATTGTGAAATTGAGAAATAGAAAGAAAAGCAGAAGCATAGAGGAAGATAGTAGTGATAAGTGTGGAATTTCTAGTGCTGATTTTAAAACATTTATGGATAATATGATAGACTCGTTCAATAAACTGAACAAACGAATTGATACTTTGGAGGATAGTTTAGAGAATAAATTAGTGGAAAAGTTTACTAAGTCCTTAGACGATAAAATTCATAAAGTTGTGAAGGAAGAAATAAGGAAGGAAGTAACAGTCTTAAAAGATGATTTTAGAAAAGAAATTCAGAATATAAACCAAAATACAGAACGAATAGAGCAGAACGACAGTGATAAGCGCAAGTTGAACGTAGTGATTAAAAATCTACTACCCGGTGTCGCTGAATTGAATGATGAAGAATTAACAGTGAATACAGTTGAGGATTTGTTAATCAATGGCCTTGGACTACGTGACATTGAAGTTACTGAAGCGAAACGCTTGACTAGTCGTGGTAACAATAAAATATCTCCTATAATTGCGAAGGTGTTAAACAGTGAGCAGAAAAAAAGGATGATGAATGTGAAATCGTGTCTCAAGAAAAGTGAACATTATTATCGAGTGTATGTGGAGAATGATGTTTCTAGAACCGAAAGAAATAATGACTACAATCTGAGAAACATTTTGAAAATAGTTGGCAAAGAACGACACTTCAGAGTTGCTGGAGGCAGAATCCAGAAAAATGTGACTGATAGGAGATAGGAATACGTCAGGCTTGGTACATGGAACGTAAATGGATGGTCACGTGACAAGTCATCTGAAAATTATTTAATCCGTGAAAGTGTTTTAAATTTTTTAGATGTTGATATATTGTCTGTTTGTGAAACTTTTCTAAAGTACGACGAATCTGTTGATGTCCCGGGTTTTACGTGGTTCGGTGTTAATAGGAAATACGTTCATAGATATGCCAAGAGGGGCTCTGGTGGAGTTGGGTTTCTAATTAGGGATAAACTTTTTGGTACATATAATGTGGAAATTTTGGATAACACAAAAGAGGATATTTTGTGGTTAAAGTTAGTTCATAAATCATCAATAGAAAATAACTTGTGCTTATGTGTATGCTATTTGCCGCCAGAAGATTCGTCTAGGTGTAGAGATGCGGATGAATTCTTTAATGATCTACTTCAGCAAGTGTACTGCTATCAAAATGAGGGAACTTTATTTATTTCCGGTGACTTCAACGCTAGGTGTGGTGACGAACAGGACTTTATTGCAGGAGTAGATGATATTCCAATCAGGGACACACTAGACCCCATCTCCAATAATCATGGTGAAAAACTGATAGATTTCCTAACCTGTTGCAACCTATGTATGCTAAATGGAAGAGTGTATGGTGATGAAGGTTCCAATAACTTTACTTGTATTTCAAAACGTGGTAAATCAGTAGTAGATTATGTAGTTACACCCCATGATCAGCTGCCGAACTCTACATCATGTGGGGTATATTTAATATCCGAGTTAATAAACTCAATTGGTCTACAAGTTGAAAAATCTATACCAGATCATGGACCTATAGTTTGGAAGACGAGAATTGAAAAGATTACCGAAAACTATGTTCCTTTCACGGACTCCACAGACACACTGAAATATAATACTCACAAAATTCCTCAAGATTTTATGCACTACTCTGGAGAAATCGTTCAAAAAATAAAAGACCTGGAAAACGATATTATTACCACCGGTGATGTGAATGTAGCTTACGCTAAATTTTTAGACCTGGTCAAAGATGAACTAAAGAAGAAGGTGCCAATATTGAAACCGTACACAGGACCAGGCACCAATAAACGAAAGAAAATATTATATAAACCTTATTGGAATGATGAACTAACAAAAATGTGGAATAACGTCTGTTTTAGAGAAAAACTGTGGCTTAAGAGTTATACTACAGTATCCAAACGTAAGCTGCGACAAGAATTTTGTGAAGCAAGGAATCTGTTTGATAGAACAAATAGAAAATATAAACGCAAACATCAAGAATTTGAACAAAATAGACTTTTGAATTTATTTGATAGACCAAACAAACGTAACTTTTGGCAACAAATTGGTAAATTAGGAATAGCAAATGAACGTAAAACAATGATTCCAATGAAAGTTGAAACTAAAGATGGGTTCGCTACAGACGTGAAGAATGTTCTTGACAAATGGAAAGATGACTATGAAACTCTGTTAAACTGTGAAATGTCTGATAATTGGGATGACGCCCATTTGGATAAAATAAGACGTGAGGGGGTAGCATTTACGAACCTAAACTGTGATTCTTTAAATTGTGACATAACATTTCAGGAAGTGCGTAATGCAGTTTTCAAGACTAAGTTAGGTAAATCACCTGGTGCGGACTTAATATGTAGTGAATTCTTAAGAAATGATACTTGTGTTAAGCTTTTATATCAAATCATACAGTGCTGCTTTAATAAATCAGTTGTCCCTGGTCCATGGTTAAAGGGAATTATTAAACCCATTCCAAAGTCAGATGGGGGCAGCAGGTGGGACCCTTTGTCTTACAGGGGCATAACATTGATAGCAATTCCTTGTAAAATTTATGCTGAGGTACTGAATAACAGGCTTTCCACTTGGTTAGAAAATAATGACATTTTAGCAGAAGAACAAAATGGTTTTCGCAAAGGGCGAAATTGTGTGGATCATATATATGTATTAAACAATATCATTAAGAACCGTAATAGTGCCAAAAAGGCAACCTTTGCTTGTTTTGTTGATGCTAGACGCGCTTTTGATTCTGTTAACAGAGAATGTCTCATGTATAAATTATCGTCAGTGGGGGTCTCCGGTAAATTTCTGAAAAGTATATCTTCATTATATGAAGACGTTACGTGCTCAGTCAGAGTGAATAAATACATGACTGAATGGTTTCCGGTTTCACAAGGTGTCAAACAAGGCTGTGTTCTTTCACCTACTTTGTTTTCAATATATGTCAATGATTTGGTAAACGTTCTAAATGATGCAAATTGTGGTATTAACATTGACGATACTATGATATCAGCATTACTCTATGCCGATGACATTGTTCTATTAGCTCCAGATGAAATTAAGCTACAAAAACTTTTAGATATTCTCAATGTTTGGTGTAGTAAATGGAGAATACTAATCAATCAAACTAAAACGAAGGTTATTCATTTTAGAAACCCTGGCATCAGCAAGAGTAATGCTATCTTTACATGCGGTAATATTAAGTTGGATTACTGTAGTCATTACAAATATTTGGGTGTGTGGCTAAACGAACATTGTGACTATGCTTTCAGTGCAAAAGAATTGGCCAAGTCTGCTAACCGAGCTCTTGGGGTAATTAAAACAAAGTTTATAAAATGTGGAGGATTTAGTTATAAGGTATATACACATTTATATGACTCTCTTGTAAGGCCTATATTTACATATGCATCAGGAATTTGGGGCATTAATGTACATAAGTGTATCAATAACTTACATATCAATGCATGTAAATTTTTTATTGGATTAAGTAAAAGAAGTAGTAATATAGCCGCAAGGGGCGATATGGGCTGGCTCCAAGGAGACGACATAATTAAAATTGAACTATTTAGATTGTGGAATAGAATCAAGTCTAATTCCAGCAATGCTTTGTGTAAAGCTGTCCATAAATGGTCAATAAAGCGGAAATCATCATGGGATTATCGCACATTTAGTCTAGGTAATAAACTTGGCATTCTACAAGATAAAGAAGATATTTGTAACATATCTAATCTTTGGTGTTCAATCTGGGATAGAGCTAAGGACACGTGGAACTCCAATTTGTGGAATGACAAGAATAAAGTAAATGGAAATAAATTAAGATCATATAGATTGTACAAAACCGGAATAGGCACTGAAAATTATGTGTGTAAAATTAGAAATAAATCTCATAGGAAAGTACTGTCCATGCTAAGATGTGGATCATTACAATTGCGAATAGAGACTGGTAGATATCAAAAACCCCCCGAAAAGGTATCTGAACGTATTTGTATTTACTGTGATAGAGGAGAAGTTGAGGACGAAGAACACTTTATTTTTAACTGTGATAAATACTCACCAATTAGAAACGACCTTTGTGCCAAAGCCTGTCATTATAACCCTGATTTTAATTATGTATCAAACCAACATAAGCTTTTATTTTTAATGACAAATGAACAGATTTTACCCTTTTTTGCCTCTTGTATTTTTAAGATGTTTGAATTGAGAAAGAGTTTGTTAGTGATGTGATATTTTAATCTTTTTAATTTGGTATTATTCGTGTTGTTTTATTCTTATTTATAATTTAATGATTATATTAATGTGACAATTTCAAACCGTGTCTCATAAGTCGTCATCGGCTGGCATCTACTTTTTACTCAATGTTATTATATGTATCCATATTTTAAACCTTTGTATACATGTAGATGGTGACACGTTAATAAAATATTTTATCTGTAAAGATAACGTGACTATTTAAACAAACGTGAGTTAAGCCGACTGGTTTAGTCTCACTTTCCCCACACTTGAATGTTTTGATAAAGGATTAAGAGGTTAGTAGACCGTGGGTGTAGGGCTATAGTCTGTTTTAATTAATTATAGTGTAACTGGTGTAAACTTCTCACTCTAATTATTGTTAATGGTGAACACTTCCCACCACCAGTAGATTGGGAAAATAAGTGAAATCTGTTTACTTATAAATTTACATTGTGAGCTGTTTTGATGTAATAATTAATTTGTAATAAAACCAATTAAACTACCGATATTTAATCACAGCTTATCAGTTGATATATATAGCTCCTGTGAATTACAAATGGTTATTCCAAAATGGCGAACGCTCTGGTTAACTTTAAATACATTCCTATTACTAAAAGTGTTCAGAATTTAGTGTTGAATGGTTTTAAATTCAGAGTTAAGTCTAGACGTAATTATATACACGGAATGTTGCAAAAAGTACTGTACAGCTAGGGCTACCATTCCCGATGGTATTCTAGCATCTCCTCTTCCTCAACATTATCACCCTTCAGAGAAGGACACGATAGCAGTCCTAGAGGTTGTAGAGAAGATGAAGGCCAGAGTCAGAGCTGACTGCAGAGCTATAATTTATATATATATATATGTTTATCTAGTTAATATATGTATCTGTTCATTACATATCTGTACTTATTATATATAAAACTTTATAATTATTTATACTATAAAAAGGTATTTATTTACTATGTTGAAGTGTCACAAACTTATTACAGACTATACTTTTAATCCCCTTAAACCCCCTTTGTTGTTTAATCAGTCATGGCCTAGTGAACCTTGACTCTAAACAATAGATGTGGGGAAAGTGAGACGCCCCCAGCCGACTATATCACTAGTCGGGTGCGTGCGGGAGAAATTGAGAAAACGTGACTAATTATGAAAACGCCACTAATGAAGATCCCGTCACTATCTGAGTGAAGCCGCCAGTTATCTTTGATGTGCGTCAGTAACTGGACCCGACGCCAGTAGAGCGTGAAATAGTTAACTATATAATGAATGAATGAATGAAATGGGGTTTAACGTCCTACGCTCAAGCACCTAACCTGGGCCAATTGAAGACGGTCATACGCCATACAGTGTGCTATGAGGGAAATTTTGCCCGGACAGCGGCGCTACGGCCTACTCTTATATCGAATTCCAACTGCCAAGGGATCTTTTACGTGCACTCCAATTTGTACACGGGACCTCGGTTTTTCGTCCCATCCGAACGACTAGGCAGCTGTCCTTGTCAGGCCCTCCTTCTGCATCACTGACAAGGGGAAATCACGCCGGAAAATCGAGATGAACTTTCTCGGCCAATGCAGGGATCGAACACTCGACCTCCAGGCTAGCGAACCAGCGCCTTAATCCACTTAGCCACCGTGATCCCCAACTATATAATGATAATGATGCTTTATTCAGTAATAAGATCATATGATCCATAGATACAAAATATTTATATATACATATTACATACTAGCCGAAACTATTTACAGAATTTCAAACATTAACAGTTAAACAATGATAATATAGTGCCTGTAACATAATTAGTTAAAGGAGAATACTAACGCAAAAAGTTCTTTTAATATGAAAAATAACGTTAATATTAGAATATTTTTGACCCTGCGAAATTTTAAAAGTCACACTAAATATTTTTACAAAGGAAAAAATATACCAAAAAACACTCAATTGACCTTTATGCATATCTGCAGCCTCGTTTTGATTTTTTCCGTGAATGACGTAATAGTTGATCGACATTGTGAATTTCCCTATAGAAGGCTATAGAAACTGAGCAGGACATGCCGTCAATTTGACTAACTGGGTGCATAAACATAGACAATTGCCTTGCTTAGGGATATACTAATAGCACCAACAATAAATCGGGAAGCGTCTGTCATTTTTTTAAAAATTTCCAAGCGAGACAACACGCAGAAAAGGTCGAGTCGGGACACAGCGATCAACGAGGCGATGTCAACAAAACACGCTTCTCTTTCAAATTCTTGTTCGGAAAATTTCGAGTTATATCTGCCTGTGAACGTGACCAGTGCAATTTTAATAATTTTATTGTGTCGATAAAGATATAACAGTTATTTTATCTTTCTGTTAAAACTCTGTGCATTCTATGGCGAAACCGGCAAGCCTTCAAAATCTATCTATAGAAACCTCTTATGTAACCATAGCAACGAAATGTAAACACCGCTAGGTAGCCTGAATACTATTGTTAATTACTGTCCCCCTTTCGAATCGTCTTACGTAGGCCTATTTCGATGATTTTGCAGTCGATCATAAATAGTACTAAATCATGTAAGAAGTTTGTCCGATGTAACTTTGTAAATTATGAGCGTGATACTACTTTTTGTTTAGCGTGAGCGAAGGCCCTACTGCCAGTACTGGACCATGGTCCTATTACTGTAGTGTATGATGACGATGCGACCCATTTTTAGCGACGTTCTCGTATCTAGTATAGGGCATATAATACCATAATTATTAGTTTTTATCTGATATATTATTTTTCCCGATGAAGCGTGAACACCAATAGGGCCGCAATAAAGCCGAAAGTCATTGCGAATCGAAGGACTGAGTGATAGATAGGCTAGTTGATAGGAAGGATAAGAAAAGTGAAGAAGGTGTGTCTACTAAGTCTACGCTGTTTTTTTAATTTCTAGTGCCTATTTATTTATCATTATTGTAACTAGAATGTTCCGAACCATCATCGTCACCTTTGTTTCTCGCATTTCTAATTCGCCGGTATTGATAGGGAAGAACACTCTGGGCGAAATCAATGTCTGACAAGCTGTCACTTTCTGCTGATACCCCATTGAAATATACATCGACTGCTAAACGTAGATCAACTATTACGTCAAGTCACGTGATATAGCTTCAGCTCATTAATTGTCGGGTGTTTCCGTAATTGCAGAAATCCGAGAGTGTTTTTTAACGTTATTTGTTATTAAAACTTAAAAAAAAAAAATCTGAAATGTGTTACATAATGAACTAAGTAAATGATAAAATTAAACTTTTACTTTAGCATTCTCCTTTAAGCACTTCATAAATTCAAACGTCTGTGTGAAAGTGCTTTTTGGAGACATGTCGATAAAGGCGAGAGGGTGTTAAAGTCACAATCAACACATAACTGGTCAAATTTAAAGCGATTAGGATATTGACAGATATATTGTTTCGGTAAAAAGGTTACTCTTAAATCTTTGTAATTTTACATTCTAATATAACATGGAATAAATCTTCATAATCATACTTGCATAATGGACATTCTGTCGAAGTGGCTTGTTTTCTTCTGAACAAGTTGCTAGCTAATGGAAACAAATTTAATCGCAGCTTTGTAATATTTCTTTTGACATTTTGATTAATATTCATTGACAAGTACAATTCCTGACAAATGTTAAGTTTAAATATACTTTATTCTTTTAGACTTGTGCTAGTTTGCAGATTAGTCGACCATAGTTGTATGTTGATATTAATAAGACTTAACTTAACAGCTTTGAGAAAAGCCTTAGAATCACCTATTTCATGTGAATACCAAGCACAACCGAAACCAATAGAACAAAGGAGAAGTCTCACTTTTGTAGCCCACTTTGTTCTACCCACAGAGTCTAATCTCCATAGCATACAATAAACTTGTTTCGGATATCTATCGTATGGTAAAATGAGAAGTTTGGTCCAATATTTTATAAATGATAACATATAGAAAACAGCTAAGTCGAACCGACCACATTCACCCTTTGCCCCCTCCGAAGAACTAGTTTTATGTATTTGAAGGACAAATTTGCAAAATTGTGAATGGACAGTATCAATTACTTTCCTATACTCATAGCCCCATATTTCGGCTCCATACATCAGAACGGGTTTAATTACTGAATCAAATATCTCGAAACTAATGGAAATTGAATTTGATCTGGTTTTACGGAGCAAGGCTTGTATTGGAAGAAGTGATTTCCTAGCTTTAACTGTTAAAGTGTAAATAGCTTTACTCCAGATTAACCTAGAAGAAAACAAGACACCAAGGTAATTATAATAAGAGACACACTCTAGCCTATTTCCGTCATAATAAAAACGCTCGTTGTTACGGAGTATACCTCCATTTCTGAAGACAACGATTTTTGTTTTTGTAATATTAAGTTTTAAATCAAAATCAAAACCAAATTTTCTCAGAATATCTATTTTCCGTTGTAAATCGCCAACTGTATCAGACAAATTACTGAAATCGTCGGCATATAATAACATTAATATATCTTTAGCATCTTCATTGGTAAATATACCTCTGACATCCCCTTGATTCATATAATCTATTATTTGGTTTATATACAAACAGAATAACAGGGGACTTAAAATACATCCTTGGTGAACACCGGATGTACAATCAAAATAGGGAGTTATGTAAGAGCCTAACTTTACACAAGAGCTTACAGATTTATACATGGTTTTGAGGGCTGTGAACATTTTACCTTTAACGCCCTTATCAAGCAATAGCTTCAACAACTTTGTCCGATTTAATAAATCGAAAGCACATGAAAAATCTACATACAAAACGTATAAACGCCCACGAGCTTTGGACAGATATTTTTGGATTAGGCCCTGCAGAGTAAAAATCTGATCAACGGTGGAGTACCCTCGTCTGTAACCAGCTTGTTCCTCGTAATATTTGTCTTCAGCTTCCGACCATTCCTGCAAACGACTATTAAGTATAGAGCTGTAAATTTTACCCAAGCAGTCCAATAACGAAATTCCCCTGTAATTCGCGCTATCACCTCTGGGACCCTTCTTATGCAATGGGGAGATAAGGGCTTACGACCAGCTTTCTGGATAACAACCGTTGTCGAAAACTTGATTAATTATTGAAGTGAGAATGGGCACAAAAATTTTTTGAACTTGGTCTGAAACGTTTGACAGTTTTCCAGAACTGGTTTGGATCGTTTAAATTATCACACAATCTCTCACAAATTAATTGGTTGTATTTAACTTTCTTCTTTTTACATAAAGATTTGAAATCATGTTGACTTTTATTATATAGTGCTAAATGGCTATCACAGTTGCACCTTCTAAGTTCATTTAGCAGTGAATATTTTAAGTTTTTTGCCAACGAACACTCATCGTCAAACCATGGGGGCTGTTTTAGGGGTTGATACTTGTTGGCAGATTGCGGTGGAATATTCCGCTTCGTCGAGCCCAGGAATATATTTTGTTGAGTCATCTATTAAATAGTCTTGTTGTGTACCAGTCCGGGCGTTCAAGTCACCTACGACCACCAAATAAGATTCGGGAAAAGTAGAATGGATGTTGATTATGTTTTCCTCAAATTTATCGAACCCACATCCATCACTGTGAATCTTTGATCCCTCTGGTGCAATATACACAAAGCTATAGACGACACTTTTTACCAAACTAAAATGTTCCTTATGAAATTTCAGAAAAATTGACTCATTAATTGATTTGTTAATTCTCGCTATTCCTGGAGATAGATATGACTTGTATAGAACAATTATGCCACCCCTTTCTTTTCCGCTTTCACGAACACAAAATTCATGATGAAAATCGGGGAAATGTGAGTTTAAATCCACATCCGTCCCACGCCATGTTTCGATTAGACCAATAACATCAAATGTTTTTAAATACTCTATGAAATCGAGATCTGTTAATTTAGATTTAAGACCATTCACGTTCCAAGATAGAAATGTAAGACTGTTTAGGGTTTTAGAGTGACAAATTGATGTATTTGAATGCTATTTATCTCATTTTCTTTGGCTTAAACTAGCTTGGGTATGAGTTGTTTTCTTATGTTACGCACCCGGGGGGTATAATCTTCGGCCACTCCGAGCTCACTTGGAGTAGTTTTCAGCTGATCTCTAATACGTCTCAAAATTGTGTCCCGATCTTTGAGTCTGTTAAATATAACTAGAACGGGCCTCGGATTTGTCGATTTAGTGTTTCGTTTACCTAATCTAAAACACCTTTCAATGCCAATCTCATTATCACTCTTAGCTCTGTCAATACTAAATTCGCCCACTAAGATTTCTCGAACCAATTTCTCACAATTTTCTGCGCTCTCTCCCGAAACTACTTTTAGCCCGTACATTATAAGATTATTTTGTTTCGCTCTACTCTCACCACTCTCAATTTTCAATTTCGTACTTTTACTATCATTTTTTAGCATTACAACATCTTCCCTGATCTTTATCACTTCATCTTTTATATTCAACTCTTTTACTTCATCTTTCAAGTCAGTAATAACATTTCTAAGGTCCGTTATTTCAGATCGTAATGACTGCACAAGCTTAGTCAGCTCACTGACACCATCTTCATTTGATGGATAAACTACTTGTCGGGTATTTGTCGGGCCTGGATTTGGTTCAATGTCTCCACACAGTGCTAAGATCATCGCCACGACCGTAAATAAACACAAAATGTTGATAGATTTGATACCTTTATTCGATGATCCTTTGTTTGGTGCCATCTTGTGAAAATAAAGACCGATAGCTATCAAACTTGAATATCCACAAACATTCCACTAATAATTGTCGATATATTGTTTTCAATCCTCTTACTAGTAACAATTAGTATGGTTGGTTGATCAGAATGTTTTGAAGCGTAACAAATGAACGGGTCCATATTCGAAAAAGTATCGACGCTGACAAATTCGCGGAACATAGCTGAGGAGCATCTCGTTGATAGCCCTGCTCTTATGAACTTTTGGCAGGCCGTAAAAATTGCTTTCTCTACATACGAAGTGTGTCATATAATCCTGGCGGTTATGTGATTTAGTGTTAACACATAACGATAGCTTTAACTCGCTTTTTCTCAAAACTACGTACTTTTTTTGACATTGGAGGTCTCAAGACGGATATAGCTTAGTCATTTTAACAGTTTAATACCAGTCATCTTTTTAAATAAAGCAACCGAACTGCGGTCGCCTTGACACCAAACGTTTTCCAATATGAGCCCCATATAAGCTCGTGCACGCTTGTACATGTATAAATAGAATTCCTTCTTTCATTGCTTTGCACGGGCTATTTGTGATACGGTAAGAGACGAAGTCTGAAATGATCGCGTTGACGTTTGAATTGTATGTTGTTTATTTTTTTATTATCAGGAATCGGGTTATATGGCACACATTTACAAATAATAATGTAATTATAGATATTCACACGATTCTTCAGAGCTCAGAATTTCAGCTTGTATATATGTTTGTGTATGAAGTTCAATATTATCTGCTATTATATTATCCGTTTCAATAAAATTAGCGTAAACAGATTGGTGTTGATCCTTTTTTTAATCATTATAGTTGTGATTCCAAAATAATCCATACAGATATCAAAGTGCCGCCTGCGCCAAAATATGTGTGTAAAATGTAACGAGAATAAATATAAATTGTAAATTAAATAACAATGCACATTGCGCCGTATTCTGCATGGGAAACCCGTTATAACAACGGGCACAAATACATTGTAGTGTTTTAAATTCATATTTAAATATGAAGGTATTTTTAGATTGATATATCTAACCATCTTCGGTGTCTTTTGCGGCGATAATCGAAATCACTGATAAATAGTCCCTTTATTCACTACCATCCATAATTGTTTAAAAGATTTCCTCCGATTCGAGAATATTAATAAATAATAATTCATTTATTCAGTATACTTAAAACATGTATATAATAATCACGTATAGTAACAATACTCAGTAAAAATTCTAAATTTCATCAGCGTGCGAAGCACGCGCATTGAAATTATGATTTTATGAGTCAACTGAAATAAGTTCTAAATTAGATGTTTCCCTGACTTCTACTAAATAATAAGCCACTTTAAAGTAAAAACCTGAAATCTCGTAGCAGACGAGATATCAGCCCAAATCTCGCGAGAGCACGAGATTATCGTCATCATTTTTCCGGGGTGAGAAGAAAAGAAATACTGAAGTATAAACCGGAATGTGTTTATTATCATAATACACTTTAATCTCTAGGCAACAAGGCCAAAATAAATAAAATAAACAAAATTCACAAGGGAATCTCATCCCAAATCTCAAGTGGGAAAGCTTCCCAGACATAACACTAAAAGTTATGAAAATCTTGTCAGTTCAATTGTTCCATAATAATCACATCTTTCTTCCACAACCTCTACTTATGAATCTTCTATGTTCTGAAATCATTAATAATCTTTCATAAGTTCTAAGGGTGGAGAGGGTGGGATTTAGAACTTATTTCAGTTGACTCATAAATTTATAATTTCAATGCGCGTGCTTCGCACGCTGATGAAATTTAGAATTTTATTTCGTCAACTGAAATAAGTTCTAAATTAGATGGTTCAAAGTTCATTTATCGGTACTTAACACTAATCGTGCAAAAGACTCATTAGATTTACAATGAATAGGCTTATCATAAAACCTTTTAAAAGTACCCGTTTTTGACCAATTTGCACATTTTAATATATCTTCTACCGATAAACCCTTTGTTTTGGCTTTATATGTTGCCGCTGACCTAGTGGAATGTGCTTGGTATTCCTGAATATTAATTCCAGCTTCTGCCATCAGCTTTTTTAACCAATTAGAAATAGTACATGTTACCACTGGCCTATGAGGTTTCGTGCAACCAAGAAATAATTGCGATTTTTGAGCATTAGATATTCTGCAAGAAGAGGTTCGTTTAACATATGCCCTTAATGCTAAAGTAGGATCTAATTCTTTCACATCAAATTGGTGTAAAAAAAAAAAACTTTTCTGGTATTGAGCCCACTTTACGAGTTTTTGATAATTTTGTTAAATTTATTTCAATATGATCTCCAAATTCTTGAATATTACAAGGATTAATATTTTTAAGTTCTGACGCCCTACTAGCGTTAGTCAAAGCTAATAACATTGCTAATTTATATGTTAAAAGACAATCTGATAAAGCATCATTATCACCAAGCTGTTTAATATAATTTAAAACATTATTGACATCCCAAGTTTCGGTATATTTCGGTTGGGGAGGTCTTTCATTAAAGATAGCTGACATAGTATCTTTAACAATAGCACACTGACCTACTGGTAAATCCAGTATGTTTGGATGAATAGCTGAAATAGCTGATCTAAAAGAATTTATAGTGTTATATGAAAAACCTTCATCAAACATATCACTTAAAAAATTAATCACATCAACCAGAGTGGCCTGAAATGGATCAACTTCCCTTGCACAACACCAGCTACTCCATTTATTCCAGGAGCTATTGTAAGCTTGTCAGGTGCCCTCTCGTTTAGACTTTGAGAGTAATATGGAAGCCGATTCTGAAACGCCCTCTGATAAGTTTCTACGCCGGAGATCTTCCATGCTGCTAATGTTAGAGTTCCTTGTTGAACTAAAGGGTGTGGATTTCCCACGGGATCCGTCAATAATAGAGGATCGGGAGGAAGGAGAATTGGCTCTGTGATGGACATTCTCATGACCATCGGAAACCAAGGTTGGCTCTGCCAAGTTGGAGTGATCAATGTCATGGTCGCTTTCTCCTTCAAGACTTTTGCCAACACTCTCCCTATAAGGCAAAAAAGGAGGGAAAGCGTACGTCTTAATTTGGTTCCACTGAATTGAAAATGCGTCTATGTTTTCTGACTCTGGATCTGCCTTCCAACTCATTGTCCCGGCCCGGAAGATATTCGGCTGTTATAGTTATATGTTTCTCTAGGCACGAAGTCCACAGCTCCTTGGCTATTTTGAGTAGACTCTCTGATTTTATGCCGCCCTGTTTGTTCAGATAAGCAACCACTGACCGATTGTCCATTCGGAGATGCACATGAATATTCTCTTTGTGTTTTGTGAATGTTTGGACAGCTAGTAGAGCTGCTCTTAGCTCTAAGGCATTTATGTGTAGAGAAATCTCAGACAGGCCCCAAAGGCCTTGAACTCGTTCGTTCCCACATATCGCTCCCCACCCTATGAGACATGAATCCGTCGTGATTGTCATATTGGGAGTGGGAGAGATAAACGACTTGCCGTTCCAATGATCTAGATGGTCTATCCACCAAGTCAATTCTTCCCTGCATTCTGGTGTCAGTTTGATTACTGAATTGTAATCTTTCTGAATCAGAAAAGACTGAGTTTTCAGTCTCTGTAAATGCCTGTAATGAAGAGAGCCTGGAAGGATTGCCATCCCAAAAGGGAGACAACGGAATTGATATGTTTTTCCCTGCCATTGAAAAGCTAGGTACTTCTGATGTTCCAAGTGAGCTGGAACACTGAAGTATGCGTCTTTTAAATCCAGTTTTACCATGTTATCTCCTGGAATCATCATTTTTTTTTCATAATTTTGGCATTGAATACTGGCCTGAACCCTTCCCTGGATTTCTTGGGGGGATACGAAAATTGTGCTTAAAAATTGGCCCGGCATTTTGCCTGTCTCTGTTATAGCACCTTTTCTCAACATTTTGTCTATTTCTATCGACAGATTCCTGCCTTCTATTTTTGACATAAAAATTTCCCGGGGAAATATTTTTTGAATAGGAACTTTTACAAATTCGATTTGAACCCCGTCACCATTTGTAATATGACAGCATCGTTTGTGAGCTTTTCCCAATTTGAGAGAAAAAGTTTTATTCGACCTCCTATTTTGTCGTCTGTAGGTATTTGTATAATGCCTAGACCTAACACTTGATTGTGTATCAAATCGTTTGTAGGGGTGGATAATAAAAGAGACGTACCTCTCATTGGTTGACTTTGTTCCTGTGTAGGAGGAACTATAATTTCGTCTTCCAGTGCCTCTTGAGCTGGTTGATTTATAATTGGTACCAGTGCCTCTGTACTGTAAGCGACCTTGATAGGTCGTGTTACCACGGCCCCCACCTCTAACCTTTGACGAGGGCCCTGAGCCAAAGGGCTTTCTACTGTAATTGTAATTCTGTCTAAAATTACTACTTGTGAACAAATTTTCTAAATTCATTCTCTTCTTATTATCCTTACTAATTTTTGTAAGCTTTTTATAAAATTTCTTTCCAAATAATCTTTTTCTTTTGTCTAACCTTTTATTATGTTTGGATAAAAACTTCTGTGCCTTCTTTGTGTTTTTCATCACTTTCGATAAAATATTCAAACGTCTGTGATAAGCCGTCGTGACACTAGCTTGACCCACCAAGCATACTACTTGTTCTGTCAATTTGAGAAAATCAGTTATTTCCACCTCAGAATCACTTTCACCTTTTCTGATTCTTTCCAAAAAAGACCACAATTTACTGAGTGGACCCATGATTTTAATAATACGAGACTGGACCCGTTTTAATGCCGATTCTGTCGCTTTCACACCGACATGATTTCCGTCTTCGATCATATCCTGCCATTCTACATCTAACGTCTCAGATCGAATGGCATCAGGTACGGGCGCATTATCTAGGATGGACTTGTCCAGTTCATCATCTTTAATAAATTCTTTAAAGAATTTCGTTGAATACGCCACCAGTTCTCGTGACAAAGAATTGTCCTTTTTCGCCTCCACTGGGGCAAATCTTGTATGGCCGCCGCCATTATTGTTTATCATGTCAACGTGCACTTCCGGCATGTTAGTGCCAACATGTCCCTTGGACGAACCGTCTAATTCCACACTTGTAGAATTTGCAGAAGCATTCGTTTTGATGCGCTTCGTCGCTTTACTACAACGCCTTTGAGTAGGCTCAATAATATCGGAATCGCTCCTAGACGTCTTCGAATTTGTGCTAGAACTACTAGAAGACGAATTGTCTGATTCTGAACTGGACGATATTGTCTTCTTAGCACTCGAACAAGAATTTTCATCTGATTTATTTGAAGATCGTTTTGTGGTACGATTTTTATCGACTGAAGGACTTATACGTCTTTTAGGAATTCTGCACGGAACACGTGTTCGTCGATAACGTGAGCGTGACAGTCTTGTCTCAGACCCGTCACTGCTTGAAATTTCAAGCTCAGATTTGTCCGTTCTACGGGACGTGTAGGAATTGGATGCCGTTTGGCTATCATTAGTTGCCGTATGGCTATTTGTCATCCTTGCCGTTTGGCTTGGAGACGATGACATAGTCAAATTAGAATAATTTCTAGAGCTATAAAAAAAGCGTGGCTTTCTCTTAGAAGCCAGGAAAAATGATGACGATAATCTCGTGCTCTCGCGAGATTTGGGGCTGATATCTCGTCTGCTACGAGATTTCAGGTTTTTACTTTAAAGTGGCTTATTATTTAGTAGAAGTCAGGGAAACATCTAATTTAGAACTTATTTCAGTTGACGAAATAAAATTTATATAGTTAACGATTTCACGCTCTACTGGCGTCGGGTCCAGTTACTGACGCACATCAAAGATAACTGGCGGCTTTACTCAGATAGTGACGGGATCTTCCTCAGTGGCGTTTTCTTAATTAGTCACGCTTTTCTCAATTTCTCCCGAACGCACCCGACTAGTGATAAAGTCGGCTTAACTCACGTTTGTTTAAATAGTCAAGTTATCTTTACATACTGACACAAGTAAGGAATAATAACCATTTTGATTATTAGTGACCATTTATAGGAATGGAATACTGACGTACGATGCAAGTACTGACGGGTTTAAGCCACTACTGACAACACATATATTTCTCACGAGTTTCCCTGAATAGTGATCACATTTAACCATTTTTGATGGCCTCGTGGATATAGTGATACATAGGCCAGGTAATAAGCACCCAGAGATCATTAGTACTCACTATGCATCTAGCAGTGATATGATTATGGGGGGGGGGTATGAGTATCCAGTGTCAAAATATGTGTCTTAATACCGAATTGCAGTGGCCCTAAACTCTATTACCGTGATTACGAGGGAGGGTATTCAAAGTAAAAATACGTGTCTTAACACCAGATTCCAGATCTGATGTCACATATCACAGAAAAGCACGTTCATTGCTGTTTTCAAATATGTAAATAATTTCCTGCCAGATTTATATTTACTTAGTTAACAGAACGATCCAAGTTGGGTCGTACTAAACCCTATTACCGTGATTATGAAGAGGGTAGGGGTATTCAAGGTAAAAATACGTGTCTTAATACCGAATTCCAGATATGATGTTACATATCACTGAAAAGCACGTTCATTGCTTTTTTCAAATATGAAAATAATTTTCTAGCACATTTATATTTAATTAGCTTACATAACGATCAAAGTTGAGTGGTCCTAAACTTTATTACCGTGATTACGGGGGAGGGTATTCAAAGTAAAAATACGTGTCTTAATACCAAATTCCAGATATGATGTTAAATATCAGTGAAAAGCACGTTCATTGCTCTTTTTTTAAATATGTAAATAATTTCCTGGCACATTCATATTTACTTAGTTTACAGAACGATCAAAGTTGGGTCGTACTAAACTCTATTACCGTGATTATGGAGAGGGTAGGGGTATTCAAGGTAAAAATACGTGTCTTAATACCGAGTTCCAGATATGATGTTAAATATCACTGAAAAGCATGTTCATTGCTGTTTTCAAATATGTAAATAATTTTCTGCCACATTCATATTTTTACTTAGTTTACAGAACGATCAAATTTGGGTGGTCATAAACTCGACCCGCATCGTCATTTCTTGGCAAAAATCTTAAAAGCTATTGACTTTTAACATATAAAGGTATTACAGACCCCCTATAATGTGGCAATTCCGAAGATTTTGAGTGGTCACACAACCTTCTGGTTCCACCGGTTCTAGAGATACTATAATGGCAGGGGGTAGTGCTGCGCTTAAAAAGAGGCGTGACATTTTCACGTAATTCGGCCCCGGTGACAAATGTGTCACCAATCATAAAATGTTGAATGACCTTCAAATAAATGATTTTTTTGGTTTAGCTCTTGGCTGCCCCCATGGAGACCAGAAGCCTTGAGACAATATCTCTGCTTATTTAGGTATACACACTCTACAAAAGACGCAGTTTGGGAATATTTTGTAAAAGCGACACGTTTTCCTGTTGGTAGCCGCATCGTAAATGTATGGGCGTAGGTGCATATCACTTACTGTCATACATCCGAGTCTTGATGTAGGGTACCGGAATCTGTCGAGATTTGCCGAGTGTGTGTGTAATAAGACCTACGTTTAGGATTGGACTAGGTTGGCTGCTGATACTTGAGATTTTGAGGGAATGTGTCTATTCTTCCCGTTCAACCAAATCTATCCGAAGTACAGCAAAATGACAGCTCTTCGCTTAATCTGGAGTCTTCCCTAAAACAGGAAATTATTTAGGGAAAAAAACGGCGAAAGGCTTGTTCGTCACAATACAGTATTGTTTACATTGTATTCTTGTTGATAGCCTCTTTTGTCATGCAATTGTTTTTTCTGCAATATTCTGCTATGGGTACCATTTGTCGATTGAACCCATGATCCTCGTCTCGAATCCGGGTTCCAAGAACCATGATATAACTCGATACGCTAACTTAGAAGGAAGATACTGAAATTTGGCATGTTTATACCTTATGTACTAGATTAGCTCATGGTAGTTTTGTATGCACTTATATGTCCAAAGCTAAACTCTTCAAAAATCATCTATTTAAAGGTCATTTAACATTTTTTTTTTAATTGGTGACACATTTGTCACTGGGGCCGAAATACGTGAAATACCCACTGCCATTACTGTATCTCTAGAACCGATGGACCCAGAAGGTTGTGTGACCACTTTAAAGGTCATTTAACATTTTTTAATTGGTGACACATTTGTCACCGGGGCCGAAATACGTGAAATATCCACTGCCATTACTGTATCTCTAGAACCGATGGACCCAGAAGGTTGTGTGACCACTCAAAATCATATTTTTACTTAGTTTACAGAACGATCAAATTTGGGTGGTCATAAACTCGACCCGCATCGTCATTTTTTGGCAAATATCTTAAAAGCTATTACAGACCCCCTATAATGTGACCATTCCAAAGATTTGGGTGGTCACACAACCTTGTAGGTCAACCGGTTCTAGAGATACAGTTATGACGGGGGGGGGGGGGGGGGGGGTGCTGCGCTTAAAAGGGGGCGTGGCATTTTCGCGTATTTTTCCCCAGGTGACAAATGTGTCACCAACAAAAAAGTGTTCAATGACATTCAAATAGATGATTTTTGAAGAGTTTAGCTCTGGACATATAAGTGCATACAAAACTACCATGAGCTACGAGAGTATAGACATAATATGCATCAACCACTTGTCCACACTGATCCGCAATGAATATTGATAAGGATGACATCGACGAGACTTAATATCTCAGACATATTAACCTTTTTTCCTCCGATAAATTAAATTCTAAACATTTTTTTGAAGTATAAGGAAAATAAATAAAGGTGTTTGAAGTATATCTGGATAAAAAATTATCCATATTTAGCGTAAATTCTATAGTTTTATGGAATCACTCCTGGGTGTAGAGTCAAAATCAAAACTTCCTGATATTACAGATGACCATGTGCTGGCAACAATTCTCTGACTACTTTATATCGAAAATCGAAAATATTCGGCAGGACTTAGACGCACAGCCTTCACCAAAAAATGATCTAGGCACACATACTATGTCTTGGGAGCCCCTCTCCTGTTTTGAACCCTTTGGTGAGGATGATGTCAAAAAACTGATATTAGGATCAAAGAGGACTACCTGTCTGCTAGATCCTGTTCCTACCCAATCTCGTTCCCAGAGTCAGCCGCGGGGCCGGAGGCCTCTGGGGCCAAAGACCGTCCATTATCTTCTGATTTTTTAACGTGTAAGCCCGCCCATGCTGACCTCTGATTGGACAATCGTTTGGGGGTCTTTTTCTCGCAAAAAAGATGTCGGATCGTCGTTTTGTTTGTTGTGAAATGATTCTTAAGTCAAAGTCAACTCGCTGACATAACAAAAGTAGATCCTAAATGTAAAAATTTAAGTTTTCGCTAAGATCTATTTTTCTACGCGTGTGTATATTTTTAAGTGATTCGGTCATCAAGACACTTAAAATAAATACATTTCCCTTCCGGGAAAATGGCTACCCTATGTCACCAGAGAAATTTCTTTTTCCAAAATTTTTCTGGTTCGAGATTGGTTCCTACCAGTATTGTTTTCGATGATTTGGATATTCTTGTACCGGTTATAACGCGTATTATAAATGGCAGTTTTTCAAGTAGTGTATTTCCAATTGTTCTAAAACAAACTTTTGTACGACCACTACTGAAAAAGGATAATCTGGATAAAAACATACTGAAAAATTTTCGACCTGTATCTAATCTGTCTTTCTTATCCAAAATTGTCGAAAAAGCTGTGAACAATAGATTACGCTCCTATTTGACAACAAACAATCTCTGGGATAATTTTCAGTCCGCTTACCGTTCATCACACAGTACAGAAACCACCCTTGTCATAGTTGTAAACGACATCAGATCTTCTGTGGATAGTGGTTCTATAACAACACTTATTCTATTGGATCTATCTGCAGCATTTGACACGGTTGATCGCAAGATTCTTTCTGATCGACTCAGCAATGATTTTCTCATAACAGGAAGTGCACATTCTTGGTTCATGTCATACCTTCAAAACCGCCATCAACAGGTTCAAATAAATGATGTAAAGTCTGATCCAGTTGAACTTAAATATGGAGTACCCCAGGGGTCAGTTTTGGGTCCAGTACTCTTTTTACCGTACTCATCATGTGTTTCGGAAATCATCCGTCAACACGGCATCAACCATGTTTCTTATGCTGATGATACACAATTAATGTCATCTTTCAAAACAAACCAGACTACTAATGCCATAAATACCATATCCCTGTACTCTCAAGATATAAAAGCTTAGATGTCATCAAATAAATTAAAATTAAATGATGATAATACTGAAGCGATCATTTTTGGAACAAAAAAGCAACTACATGATCTATTTCAAAATTTGTACTTTGTAGCTTCGACAAATGTATTTTGCATTTTGACAAATTAACAAATGTACTTTCACAAATCGACAAATTTACTTTGTATTTTGCCAAATTAACAAATGTACTTTCACAAATCGACAAATGTATTTTCACAAATTGAGAGTTTTGGCGAGGATCCCCTTCCATAGTATACTAGCTGGAAGTACTCAGTCCACATTGTATAAGCTACAAAGAGTTCAGAATACAGCTGCTGCCAGGATCATTACTAGAACAAACAAATCATCACACATCACCCCCGTCTTGAAATCCCTGCATTGGCTCCCGATCAATGCACGTATTGAATTTAAGATCTTGTGTTTGACTTACCAGTGTAAACAGGGTACTGCACCCTTGTATCTTTCAGAACTATTAACTATACACCAGCCTACCCGTACTTTGAGATCCTAACATCAAAACCTTTTATGCATTCCGTCATCAAAATTGAAACAATTTGGAGATAGAAGTTTCAGTGTTGCTGCACCCAAACTCTGGAACAGTTTGCCAATCGATATCCGCGACTGTAAAACTCTATTAAGTTTTAAATCACATTTAAACTACAATGTATCTTACCCAGACTAAATACATATATGTGTTTTACTCTTTTTTAAAAGCGCTTTGAGCCCCTTTGAGCATGGTTATGGATGGATTTGGCGCTCTAGAAATCGACATTATTATTATTATTATTATATTATTATATTAAACAGGTACAGAGAATAGTACGCGAAGGCGTAAAATGGGCAAAAAAATATAATTCTGCCCGTACCAGTTCATCAACGCACATGTGACGAATCGATCAATTATCAATTTGACGCTTGTTTCAGGGTGTTTGCTTTTGAAACATTTGGATTATTTTCCTGTGGTACTGAACACCGTTTATTATTGAATAAGGATTCCTCAAATTGTGTTTTGAAACTTAATCGATCGGTTTTTCAACCATCTTGATTTGTTGGTAAACATTATGTGACGTCACCCGTAGTACTAAAGCGGTCTGACCTTTTAAAAGACGAATGTCGCATGAATTCTGTAAAACTAAAACAGATTGCCACTTGTCAGGCCTGTGTATCATTAATAAATTCGGCAACTGTTCAATGGTAATCAGAAATAATGAATGTAACTAGACCCCGAGACAATGTTAAATATTAAAGCAAATGTTAAAACTGAAAATTGATTTCAAGGCATTCCATGTATTGGATACTTTAAAAATCTTTCATCAAAATTGGAATATGGTGATTTTATCCAGCGAGATCTTTTACAAGAGATAAAGCTTGTGTGGTTAATCCAATCGATCGTATATAATATAGCATATCATTTTGAATTGGGTTTGTTCGTGGAGTCGTGAAAAATTTGTCCTACAATGTCTGACTTTAACAGGAAACGTTATGAAATAAAGTAAAATTGGGTGTCTGAAATATTCTGTAATGATACCCGACGGGCTTCAAGTGGATATAAAAAGGTGGTAGGGTCGACGTCATCGGAATGTTATAAAATGAGATTTATATGTTACCATGGCAACGTTACACGCCTGGGATACTTTTTAAAATGTCCCAATCTTATTATAAGCAAATGTTCTACCTATTTTCAGACACAGTTTCTATTATTGTGTTATGTCTGCAATTTCTAATCGATATTCAATTTTAGCGAACATGAAATTATTTCTCCAACTCAGAGATTGCAATTACTTGAAAGACATAAAACTGTTTCGGCATAAAATTGTATATTTAATATAAGAATGAATCGTATTAGATGTTATTTAGATTTAAATCTTCAATAAATCATTGAAGAACTGCACTACTGGGGGCTGATATGAATTCATTTTAAAGGTGAAATCTCAGCCTTTACCGCGTATTAGTTTGTAAGATTTTTTTTATTAAGCAAATACGAAATCGGGTAACAGGCAAAATGCAAATATCAGAGCCGTATTCGCTTATACAATGATACAAGTAGGGTTATCTATTTAAATCAAACGTAGAAACGGGCCCGTAGCCAGCTTATAAAATTGGGGGGGGGGGGGGGCTACATAATTTGTTGGAGGGGCTGAGGATGTGGCCAGCTAAGAACACTCCTAAGAAATCATAATTGTTGGCGAAATCTTGGGGGGGGGGGGGGGGGGGCTAATTTGGTTATGGGGGGCTATTAGATAAAATACGAACCTTTTCCGTATGAAAGAGGTCCCGACACGGAGCTGTCTAGCCGTTCGGATTTGACGAAAACCCGACGTCCCGTGTATACATTGTCGTACACATAAAAGTTGTAATTCGATATAAGAGTGGGTCACAGTGCCGCTGCCCGGGCAAAATTTCCCTGATAGCACACTGTATGGCTCAAGCCCGTCTTCATTATCCCGGTCGTCAAGTACCATTTCATTTCAAGAGATGTTTTCTTTAAATACCCCGTCATTTGAGGTATCTTGTCAGTGATGCAGGACGAAGGGCCTGACAAGGACAACTGTCTAAAAATCACTTAGCCGTTGGAATTCGCTACAAGGGTACTGTAGGCCGTATATAGCGCCGCTGTCCGGGTAAATTTTCCATCAAAGCACACTGCATAGCGTATGCACGTTTTCATTAGCCCAGCCGGAGCAAAACAGTAGGACGTTAAACCCCATTTCATTTCATTGATTATTTTCCGAAGGTCTGTAATAGTAAGTGCAGGAGGACCGCACTACCTTCTACTGACCTTAACCTTGTAGATTGATCGTGTAAATGATTAATTTCTTCCGTATGCAAATGAGCTTCTTCGTAGATCCTAATAAGGTATATGTTCTATTATGCACGTGTCTATTATGCAATGCATATTATACTGTATTTGTATTATTTAAAATTGTATTATGTATTTTAACGCGGGGACAATAACTCTTGCTGGCCTGACACGTCCAGAAAAAAATAGCCTTATTCTAACTTCTACATGTTTAAGTGTTTACGTAAGGCCTTTCAAATCATACAGTTGAATTTTTCCAATTTTTTGGTGCATTCACGTAAAATAATTTTTGCCAGTTGGACACCGGGGGGAAGAGGCGGAAACGTCACTGACCGGGTAAAATTTCTCTCACAGCTGCCCGTCTTCATTGCCCCGGCAGGTGCAAAGAAGTAGGACGTTATAAACACATTTTCGTTTCTTTTTTTTACATTGAATTTGCAAGTTTTATATATTTATGTACAAGAACTGACTAAGATGATAAACACGAATCTTAAAAACCGTGCAAATGGATGCCTAAATTTTCTGTTTCAAAGAGCTTGACGGATTACTCAAATATCTTTCTTGACCTGACAACTTCTCTAGACATGGAATCTCGTTCTATTAAACGAGTTAATGTAGTTCCTCGCAAAACGCTCTGAGCCTTTTTCAGTATTGTTCCTTATTTCACGCTGTGGCATGTGTTTCAGAAAGACAGCTGCATTGGAAATCATGTTGTTTGAAACGGGGCCCAAATGACAAGTTCAATTCCACAATGGATATGGCTAAAATTATTCATCTGGGACATCTGAGACCAACCCGTACAGATCTCGATAATATTATGTTGCGCGATAGGTGTCAATATGTTGTCACGCTAAACTATCGATCTGTCGGGATGTAACTCTGCCGGGCTGTCACTCCGTACGGTGTTCGCTTAGTAGTGTTTCTGTTTAAAGCGTAGACACGGAGTTGCTAACTAACCTCGGTAGCTAGGAGGAAGGAATGAATGAATGAAATGGGGTTTAACGTCCTACTGTTATGCACTTAACCTGAGCTAATTGAAGACGGGCATACGCCATACAGTGAGCTATGAGGGAAATTTTTGCCCGGGCAGCGGCGCTACGGCCTACTCTTATATCGAATTCCAACTGCCAGGGAATCTTTAACGTGCACTCCAATGTGTACACGGGACCTCGGTTTTTCGTCCCATCCGAACGACTAGACAGTTGTCCTTGTCAGGCCCTCCTTCTGCATCACTGACAAGGGGAAATCACGTCGGAAAATCGTGATGAACTTTCTCGGCCAATGTAGGGATCGAACACCCGACCTCCAGGCTAGCGAACCAGCGCCTTATCCACTTAGCCACCTAGGAGGAAGGGAGGGAGAGGTGCGCATAGAGAAAAGGGGTGCACCAGGAACATTTACAATATGAAACAGGCAGACCTAAAGCCCACCTCTCACTCTCTTTTCATATCTGCCACGGCAATCAGCGATTAAATTACAGTACATTGTTTGCTCTGCATACCTAGACCAACAATATATAAATTGAAACTTATATTATGTATTTTATCAACAAGAATTTTTGTCAGAAGTATAAAATGTTAAATGATATTACCATCGAGTTGAAGAGAACAGTCACGACCTAGTACCTACATTCAGATATTCTCGTTATTCTTATGTCCTAATGCAACATTTATAACAGAAGAGAAACAACCAATTAAATTAGATATCGAGACTTTTATTCCCCCCATGTGAATTTGTGGTTTCGGTATTGTTACATTATGGGAGAAATTAATGTATGGAACGGGTATTATAAAATAACATTTTTAACCTAAAAGGAGAGATGAGTGTAAATTTATTGTCTCTATCAAAGACTTCAATAATATTCTCCGTGTAAAATACAAAGCTGACTTCACGTCTGACTAATTTAAGGCCATTTCGTCGCATTTATTGCTGAAACTAGTGAACGTCTAGAGATGAAATGTCGTCTCTTTGTCTAACACAGACAACATTAGCTGTTTATGGAGGCACAAGTCAGTTTTACAAATAGGCCATCAAATTCTGGCCAACTGCTCCTCTGATTCTTAATGACGATTACGTGTTAAAACTCGTGGTGCCTCGGAAGGACTGGTTTAAAAAAACCTGACGAAAATGGAGCTTTTAGACACCAGAACCCAGTGGCCATAAAACTTCTTTTTACTACAGTCAACTCAATTTATAATAGTATTTTATGGGAATTTAAACTATTAGGTCGGATTTGGAGTCCAGCTGATTTCATTTAGTTTCATTAATGTATACATGTGTTACCATGTGTTATATATGTCAAAAAATGATTCTAACAAAATATGTTACTGACTTACCGTTAAGTTAATTAACTTTCTAATGGAAAATTAAAATGCGAAAAAAAATCTTAAAAAGTGATCCTGACAAAATTGCTTATTTCTCGTTAAGGAAAGATGCTTGAACCAATTAATTTTTGGATATCTATATGACCGTATTGATCCAGTCTATTGGAATCACTTCAAACAAACTTTTATAGCCCAAAAAACTTGAAAAGTGACTTTTAGAAAATCGTCTATTTCTCTTCAACCGTACAAGTTAGAAACAATTTTGCGATCATTCTATTTGTTCATTGAAAGCAAAAATCTCAATTGTGAACAAATTACAAACGTGAAACAGTTGAATAAGATATTTGTTTTGAAGGCTAAAAATAGAGTTTTGCCGAAATGACGCCATTTCCGGTGATATTGAAAATTAGAAATTGGTTCCACCCAGACAAAAGTGTCATTATGCATCACTTGATGAAAAAGAAATCTAAAATCTGACTATAATAAACTCCTTTCCAGGCAAAATAACGTGAAAAATAACTCCCGAAACATTGCCTATTTCTCGACAACTACTAATATTACAAATTGATTTCCGTCTTCAACTAGCCCAGGTTAGGTGCAGAAGCGTAGGTCGTTAAACCCCATTCATTCATTTATTACAAATTAATTTGACATACATTGTCTTTATTGGTATTATTGGTACATGTTTATGAAAGTTGTTAAGAAATATATTGAAACATAAAAAGCCCAAATGCATTGTAAATGGACCATTTTTACACCTTTTCTTCACCTTTATATCAATATGGCGCAAATACAAAGCCGCAATAAAAACAAAATTAGCCCGAAACATTTTTCGTCTTTAGTAGGAGCATTTTTTTTTTATCTTTTAGATTTGTAAACATTAATATTTTCTTTAAAAAGACTTTTCGACACGTCAAAAAAAAGTTTTGGACATAATTACGTTACTTCTGGTGCCGACAGAAAACTTTCGGTAGAAATAAGTTGAGAATTTGTGCCACGGAGTACATAAACATTAATTTCTTTTATACAGATCAGGCAATAATCAGTAACCCAGAACCCAAAAACGGAAATTAAAATGGGAAAACTCGTAAAAGGTGATGTTGACAAAATTTGTTATTTCGCGGCAACTGAAGGTGTTAGAAAAAATGTTCTGATATCTATATAATCGTATTGATTTATATTACTTGTTTTGGGGGCTAAAAATACTGTTTTTGCCAAAATTACATTATTTCCGGTGATAATAACAAAATCTTAGAGTAGCGCAGATGATGTATGACGGATCAGTTTGAAAATTATACAGATGGCCTTAGATTGGACAAGAGCTTTAAGCCAGTGGAGTTCCATCAGTATTGGATCATGTGCATGCCGCCCCCACTTGCGTTTCTGAATATTCTACAATTTACGGAATTGGTAACCATATGCACAATATAGAAAGCTATTAAAATAGTCCAACCGTGAACTCCCAAATGCGTGGACAAGCTTCCGAATCGAGAGCTCTGATCAAGGAGCCTCTGAAGATACGCCATACGGCAAACGACGCAATCCCTACACACTTTAGGGACATGAGTGTCCGTGGTTCCCTTCGAATCCATCAACACCCCGAGATGCCGCACCAAATCCGTAGCAGAGGCGTGTACCTCCCAATCCGCACATCGTTCATGGCAGATCGGACATCAGCACCTTTACGTATTTTGTGGTACACATACTGGCACTAGCGAGGTAAGCAAGATCTTATTTTATCACTAAAGTGTTCTTTACATTGTACAGACATTTACAAGGTATGACACGCGACCGTTTAGCAGTGAAGAGTTGGCCCAGTAAAATTGACTGGGAAGCGATTTTAATTTCGGCAACCATTCAATAGGACGGTTCCTGAACGTACAAGGCGAGTGTAATGAGACGTACGTTTAGAGCTAAACTAATGGTACGCTAACAAAAACAACTCGTACAAGAAAGTCATATTTAGTTAAGTTAAGTTCACGAGTATTTTCAGCTAACTAAACGCTTTGGAGAAGGTAATTGACAGGCGATAATGATTAATATTGTTAAAAGGTCTTTATTCATTAACAACTTGTCAATTTAAATACAATGTAAATACCTTCAACTTGACGCACTACGCACTATATGCGGGGTAGTAAAGGGTACCAGCCTACATCCCTCTACGCAGAAACTTGGTGTAATCTACTCAAAGAAAGACGAAATCGACATAAATCAAAACTGCTTTACAAAATCATCAATAACCTAACCCCTCCTTATCTTTAGAATGTCACACATCTAGACCCACAAACAAATATTCACCTACAAACAGAAATTCGATGTCGTACTGAATTTTTGCTAAATCATTTATCCCATCCAGTATAAGAGAGTAGAATAAACTGAGTACCCCTGCATGGAATTCTAGATCTCTGAAAATTTTCTTCGATCATCTATCCAAATCTGATATCAAAGTTCTATTAGGACTTCGATGCTAATACCTGCAGGGTCACAAATGCCTACGACATACTGTCGACAGTCTCGCATGCCTCTGCGATCATATATTTGAAGATCCCGATCATTAACTTCTGCGTTGTTCCTTACATTCAAATGCACAGAAACCATAGACAATTTACAACATGATTTTAAAAATATAAACTGTCTATTATTTGGCTCCACAGGCTACAGGCTTGATGTTAATACTAATCTTTTTAATCTAGTCCATAAATTTATAGATACGTCAAACATATTTTAATCTCATCTCGATCAAGTAATATTTTATCTTCTATTTTGAGTATAATCTTGGCTAGTCTCTCTAACTCTAATGCTAACAAAATTCCTACTGTGCTTGCATTTGTATAATTATTAACTACCATAATAATATACTGTACATTTTCACCCATTTTGTTATATCTATATAATATGTATGTGTTTGCCATTTTTACTATGTATATACACCCTTTTTTATTAATAATATATATATTTATACAAATTATTTAGGGAGAGGGGTTTTACATAGGCCAAGCCTGTTCCCCAAATAAAAATATCGTTTTAAAAAAAATGTAAATACATGAATATATTATGTAATTTTTTTTTGAATTTTGTACATATTAGTAACTTTATTGTAATGGATAATTTACATGGAGATGAATTGATAAAAGCTTCGGCTTGTTTTCAAATCTATGGTAGTTAATTAAAAATATATTAGCGGTCTGTATCCAGAGAGGTTTTCTTCCAGGATTGTCTCCCATTCATCATTGTTATCCTGGTGAGCTTATGACCGCAAGAAATTAAACGCATTGGCCAGGCCCGAGGCTAGTGGGGGGGGGGGGATGGGGGGGGGGATGGGGGCCCCCCATGGCCGTTCCTGTCGGAATATTTCTGTCTGCGTCGTAAAAAAATCGCTGGTTAGCTATCTGGCATTTTCGCCGGGAGAGAGCTTTAGTACGACATATCCTCTCAAATTATTATGGTAGTTAATAATTATACAAATGCAAGCACAGTAGGAATTTTGTTAACATTAGAGATAGTTAATGTCGGCTGAAAATTCTTAATTTTCCGACACATTCGCCACCTGCGTGTCATAGAGGCCCAAATTCACTCTCTCGGCTTCTAATTTTCGTGCTCTCCCCTCCTCCTGCTTACGACAGTCGGCGATGACCTTCGTTCATTGATTTTTTGTTGTCGGAAATTTATCTTCCTCGCCCCCCTATGTCGGCTAAATTTTGGTTTCTGGCTTCGGGCCTGGCATTGGCATTGCTAAAACATTTTCTAATGACTAAATTATGTCTATTGCTAATCACGCTTTAACCAGCCGACAGTTTTACATGAAATTATAACGACAAAATAAGTCCAAATTATCGTAGGATTGAAATCTGATTTCTCGAAACAATTATAACAGGTACTGTACATGTAGTCAATCAAATCCAACACTAATTATCTCTCTGGGCAAATATTGGCTCCACTTGATTGCAAAATCCCAAATTTATACTTTTCTAGGTGTGAATTTGATTTGAAAAATATTTTTGATTACTAAAAGTAGGATAATAACATGAAAATGGCAGTGATGTCAAAGTAACCAGCCACGTCGTTGTGGAAGGGGTGACATAATTTATTATTCAACGCAATAGCATTCCACATGCTCGTTCTACATTCATCTGGGGATCACGGTGGCTAAGTGGATAAGGCACTGGTTCGCTAGCCTGGAGGTCGAGTGTTCGATCCCTGCATTTGCCGAGAAAGTTCATCTCGATTTTCCGGCGTGATTTCCCCTTGTCAGTGATGCAGAAGGAGGGCCTGACAAGGACAGCTGCCTAGTCGTTCGGATGGAACGAAAAACCGAGGTCCCGTGTACACATTGGAGTGCACGTAAAAGATCCCTTGGCAGTTGGAATTCGATATAAGAGTAGGCCATAGCGCAGCTGCCCGGGCAAAATTTCCCTCATAGCACACTGTATGGCGTTTGCCCGTCTTCAATTGGCCCAGGTTAGGTGCTTAAGCGTAGGACGTTAAACCCCATTTCATTCATTCTACATTCATCTTGGAAGTCAGTTGATAACATATTCTATGTCATTTACAGCCACGTCACCGCCGCTATCATCCACGTTACTGCCAGACTGGAACGAAAATCCTAGCCACATGCTTGCTACGCTGTTATGATTTTATGTATAGGGAAGATACTGAGCCTCGTCCACCAGATCCAGTCTAGCACCAAAAAAGGAAACATCACGAAAACTATGAAATGTTCTGTATTGCTTGACTTTTGGTTGTTCTCTGCTTTGAAAGTGACTGAGGACGGGTAAGCATGGAACAGTCTCTATAGGCCTGGCAAGCACATCATTGGAGTGCGGTGAGAACGTATCCCGGTCTGACTGGTAACCGCGAGATCATGGTGGGAACACTTATCGCACAGCCAAATCTTGGCCATGAGCGTAGTAAGATCTTGTAGTATCAGCGCTTGGCGTGATCGTGGCAGGCGCATGATGGACACGTGGCGTAAGCACTACTCTGTCGCTATGCTCTCTTTGCTTTCATGCCAGGAATAGGCTTTGCTTTCCCAGGAAAATCAATGATAAAAAAATGATAATAATGTGTTTAGAAAACGCTCCACCACCGTGGAAATATGCTAAATTGGTGAACATTTTACGTAGTTGTATATGACAGAAATCCAATCTGCCTCCCCGAAACCATATATATTATTGTCACCAAAGACAACTACTTAATCTAAATCAACCAAACGTCTGTTTATCCCACCACCAGTGACAGCAATTTTGGAAATGTACTAAAAATGTGAACATGTGCTCATCTTACAAGGTTGTTAATGCCAGAAATTGATTCTGCGCCCCCGTAAACATATATATTGACACCAAACATTACAACTTAAAATCAAAATCTGCACATCGTCACATTTTCCCGCCAAAAATGCACGCCATCTTAGTAATATGCTAAGTATATGAACATATAATTATTTTACAAGGTTGTAAATGTCGGGAATGGAATCTGTGACCCCGAAACATATATATTGGCACCAAACACTACTACTTAATCGAAATCAGCACATCGACCGATTTTCCCGCTAAAAATGGGCGCTATCTTGGAAATATCATGAAATGATGGAAAACAATCTGAAATATAGTCGTGAACCCTGCCAATATTAATGCATTGCCAAATCACAGTTGATATGTCGATAACATTTTAAAAAAGGTGAAAAAATGAACATAATTTGGAATATTATCGCAAAATGGCTACTCTCAAACAATGGGCTCCCATAAACTTGTTTGTCCCATATTGCGGATACATGCGTAGTACGCATTAAAACTCTGGATCCACAACATATTCTTGAACTTTTAAGTAAGTGTGTCTATTCTTCTCGTTAAATCAAATCTACCACTTACGTACAGTAAAATGACAGTCCGTCGTTTAATCTTTGGTCTTCCTTAATATTTTGGAAAAGATTTAAGGTATTAAAAACGTTGAAAGTCTGTTCGTTACCATACCGTAGTGTTTACTTTACGTCAATACCGATAGCCTCGTTTGTCACGCAATTAGTTTTGCTGCAATATCCTGCTATGCGCTGGTTAATATAGCATAAAAAAAACGTGCAGCCATCACGTAACGTTATGTAAACACAGTTGCCCTAATTAAACGTCCTGTTTTAAAGGTAATACCTTTGTAACGAAGTCAGTGATTGGTCAGTAATAGGACCACTGACCAGTCATAATTAGTGACAATAATACCCACTCAGTCCAGCAGGGTGTAGTAGGATTAGCTCTATACAAAAGGAACACTGCGAGGGGGATGGATCCACACTGGCTGAGTAAGATATTGGGTCGCTAACATGGGCGTCCCATGTTCAATCCTCTTGGTGACAAAAAGTACATCAGGATTATCTGGCATGGTTCCCCTTCTAACTAGTGCGAGACAGAGGGACTGGCAAGGGTCAATGTTCAGTTGTTTGGAAGGGACGGAAAACCAAGGCCTTTTGTACACTTTGACGTACATGTAAAACTAAACATGTTGGAATTCGATATAAATGTAGGCAGTAGTGCCAGTAGCACCACGGTCCAGGCAAAATTCCCATCATAGGACATTTTATAGAATTTGTCCTACTTTATTAGACCAGTTGGAGCAGTAGGTTGGATATGAATGAGGTTCCGCAGGCAGTACAAACTACGAAGAGGTTTTGTGCCGACGTCATCACTACCACAAAACCATGATTGTCTCGCTGATATGTGGATGAAATCCGTATTGTTGCGGTTATAGACATCTTGGTGGTTGACAATTGTTCAACAGTTGGCGATAAGTTTGAATCATCTCGAATTTGATAAAAACAAAAAAAACCCAAATAATCCCACATTGCAATGAGCTTCTTGAGGACTAAAATTTGATTTGATACTTTTTATGTAACCAAATTAAACATTTTTATTCCTTGTTTTAGGTGTATCTAATCCCCGGCTGTACGTGACAAGGAGTAGGGTCTCCTGTCCAGCCTCCTAGGTTTTCTCCGGTTACTCCGGTTTCCTCCCACTGCTAGAGACCCATACGCGCAAGAGAATTATTGAAATAAAATTAAAACCATTATGTTAGTCACAAAATGTGTCGAGTGGACGTTAATCCCCGTCTCTCTCTCCCTCTCCCTCTCTCTCTCCCTCTCTCTCTCTCTCTTATTTACGGTGAACAATTGTGGAACTAAATATCTTCCTTCAGACTTCGCATTTTGGTGGAAACGGAAATCTTTTAAAAAGGAACTACGAAGCCGAGTTCGTAGTTCGTACTGGTTGCGGAACCACTCTATTAGCCCAGTTGGAGTACCGGGGGTACATGTATAAAGTTGCTTTTTATTTATTTTGTGTGTTTTTTTTACAGATCCTACATGTATATTTTAGCACCATTGGCAGTAACATCAAAGAAGTTCTAAAAAGTTATATGTGAGCTTTGTATATGAAAGTTAGACGACACCACTACTTGTCAGACACTACTACTTGTCACATACAAACTTGGGATCCAAAATTCCTCACTCAAATAATGACAGACCTCATCATCGAAAATCCATGTATCAGAGCACTCGTCCACCAAACCACTCAGATGGCAAAAGAAATAAAGACTTTTTAATAATGTACTGATATAAGTATCTGTACTTCTATAGTAGCACAGAAATCATCTTTAACAGCAGTATGTCTGGAGAGAACTTATATAGGCCTTTACCTGTTGTTCAATCCAATTCATCTTATTGAATAAAATATTGTTTAAACTAGCAGTAGGCCTAAAATATTTCCTGTCTGATCTTGTGACAGCAAATAGTTAGTTTCGGGCAGGTATCCTGGCACAGTATCATATAGCAGCTTTTCGGCTTAAACCTAGTTTTATCAGTGTGTTGAAAATCCTCATATTCTGTGTTCCTGTTATTGGTTATGTAACATTGATGTAATTAAGTATATACCCCATTTTTTATGTTGGCATATCCCCCGCTTTTCGAAGAAGGCAGATGACTATTAAACTTGGCCCGCACTGTTAAAATTATATGTATATTTACAGTTTTAATTACAGTAAAAATACAGTACACGATTTGTAATATCACATGGTTTGTTAACTTACATTTAAAACGATGTAGACGCATAGGAATACACGGCTTATGTAAAATTACATCAGATTTAATGTAGTAATACAACCATATGTCAGTTTACATCACGTGAGTTGTATATTAACAGAAATGCCGCTTATATAGGTTATTCCCCCCTGTGACCACATATAGAATATCATACAAAATATTTACTGTTCAGATTATTCCATTTTAGAGAAATAGGTTATTGAATGCAATAAACTTGCTAATAAGACGGGCATGTGCCATACATTGAGCTGTGTTGGGGATTTTGCTTGGACTTTGTCATGTCACCGACCCATTCCATTATAAGGAGCAGAACAGTAGCACATTAAACCCCATTTCACTTATCTTTACAATATCGAATGTTGTTTTACATGCTCGGCTAAAAGTTCCGCAAAACCTTCTGTGTTCGCCAGGATCGAACCTAGGAATAATAAGCCAAGCGGGGACATACACATTCCTTTGAATAATGTAATTCTACAATAGTTATGAGGTATTATAACATAAACTCTGTCAAAATACACAATATGTTTTGCTTTAAATGTTATTGTACAAATTTATGTAATTAACATCAATGTAATTTTACATGTACTCCATTTACAGGTATGTAAATTTATCTTGGATGCATAATAGCTAGAGGTAAGTTTACATTATATACTGTGAAATAACATGCAATGTTAAAATACAGCTATAACGATGGCAATAAATCTGCCAGTTCACACGTGGTAAACATACATAAAAATTTTAACAGTGCGTCTGCCTGTCCGTCAATCTTTTTGGGACACAATAACTTTCTTTCTAATTGAGCTAGAATGTTAAAACTTGGTGTAGGTGTTTATTAGGTCAATGCCTTGATGGGATTCGAAGGTAAGCAGAGATAAGTCATTGATTGGTTGATACTTTGCGACACAATAACTTTAGTTATAATTAAGAGAAATGAAATGGGGTTAACGTCCTATATTTGTAGTATATTTTGTTATATAAGTACATGTATGTAAGTTGTGTTGGTTTTTTGACGTTTGGTTACAATTACTGTTAAAGAGAAATGGTGTTTAACATCCATTCGACTCACACTCGGTCATTTGGTTGCACTTAGGGCTCTTTAGCAGGTGGATAAAACTGGATGACCTGGAGAAAACCCACGAGATTGGACAGACGACATACAAGTCGGTTTTGAAACCACGCCACTTGATTCAATAATAGATCTTATAATGTAACGCATATGCGTTTACCATTTGACCAACAAAACTGTTATTTTGGGACTAACCTGCGATTCAATGTAAATTTAATAATTTGCTTGCACCAGGAGTTTGTTCGGATAGCCGTGGCGATAGAGAGGCGGCTTCTCACCAATGCAACGAGGGTTCAATCCCAGCTCTGGGCAAGAACTCTATCGTTGTAAGTGAGAGGGATATTCTGTCTCCCGTCCGAACAGGAAGGTTTCCCCCGAGTTCTTCGGTTTCTTCCTACAGTAATGATCGAAATCATTCGCACGATCTGTGCCAAGGGCCAAATTGGAAAAAGGCCTCAGGCCTAATTTGCTACCATTGTAAAATGACGCGATTATTAGTAGTTAGAAGACTGAGCGAAAATCCACGTTTACATCTGGTATCGAAACCACACCACTAACTATCAATGACAGGCCGTATGATTTAAAGTGCATACATTATATTAACGGTTCTTATTGTTTGTTCAACATCTGTTTATTTAATGTTAGATTTGAGTTGAACTGGTCGGTTAGATTTCCATCATTTTACCAACAATTTAACGCCAGGAAATGACGATAATCTAACGTAAATAATCTAACGTAAACTCTTTACGTTAGATTTACGTCAGTGAATGTCGTTAACTTTACGTTATATTTACGTCAGAAAATAACCTTAACTTTACGTTAGATTAACGTCATTTCCTGACGTAAAATTATATCTAAAAAGGTGAGCAAAATGATGATAAACTGACTGACCAATTTTACGTAAATTGACGTGTCTCAAAGGTTGCATTTATTTGAACTCTGTATATTACCGTGTAGTCATATTCCAGAAAATCGAACACTTGGATTTACTACGCGGAGAAGATAAATAGGCCCCGACTTATGAGAACTAGACTTTAAAATCCGATGGTTTCTCTGCCAACACAGTGACATTCTAGTCGACGGTCCGGTATTTTACAACTGAACTTTCGCGGCTCTTGCGGCTCTCGCTCTACTTTAATACCGCACGGTCGGATATAATGAGCGAGAAAACTCTGAACCTGCATGGTTTAATTAGTTTCCCTAACACGTGTCAACTCAAAAGAGTCATATTGATTTGACGTGATATGACTATGGAGGTTCAATTTAGACTGTATGAAAAACGTACAAATCCGTCACATTCGGCAAACCTCGACAGATTCTACGCATCTAATCTCGACTGAATGACCATTCCGACATATTTGAACTATTTTAAAGGTTTCGAATGCAAAATGGCTGCCCCCATGGAGATTTCTGTGGAGAGTATTATATCAACAAACGTCACTTTTGGCATTGGGTTTGGGGAATAACCAGGGAATTTGATCAAACCAGCAGCCTTAAGACAATATCTCTGCTGATTTAGGTATATATACACTCTACAAAAGACGCAATTTGGGACTTTTTTGTAAACGCGACACGTTGTATGGGCGTCGGTGCATATCACTTACTGTCATACAACCGAGATTAGTAGGGTACCGTAATCTGTCGAGATTTGACGAGTGTCTTGTAAGAATGTTATCGAGTAGTTTGGTCCGTACATGACCAAACCTCTAGACACCACAGATCTTCACCAACTTCTGAACCTCATATTTACTTTTTAAAAAATAAAAATGGTACACGTTCAAATTCAACATTTATTGCGTTCAAAGAAACATTAAATCAATAAAATATCAATAAAGTTTTATATAACTTAAAGTACATTCAATTGTTATTATGATATTGGATTATTATACATCGACAACCATTATTGAATTGTTATTTTAGCTGACATAGGGGCTCAGCTACACTCAGCATTTGGAGTTTATTTGACGTCCAGCATTGTATACAAAGGAAGATAATTGATTAAAAGTAGGTAGACTAAAGCAGATCATGGCTTATTGACTACATTATTTCATTCATATTCTTGCGCGAGTGAAACCGGCTACAAAATAGTTAATGGAACAGAGACTAGAAGAAGTGTAAGAAACAGTATAAATTAAGCCAGTAAAACACTAAAGTTTACAATGGTGTTCCCCCACCTGACGTATATTAACTATTTTAAACATCAGAATATTTCAAATCAAACTGGGGCTGAAAGCTTCAACAAGTTTTCATCGGAGCTGTTTGTCAGTCAGTTAAAGCAATGTTTGGCCTGTTACTTGAAGCGATCTGCCCCCCTGTTTGAAAGTCTCAATTCTATAACTAACGAAAACAAATACAATATTTACATCAAAATAATTATCATAATTACAAGAATATGGCACACAATTAGTTTAATTTAATATTAAATTAACCAAAATTTCACTGAAATATAATTAAACAGGGAATAAATTACCAAGTAAGTAATGTTTCTGTAGTTTTGTATAAAATTTAGACATGGCGTTATAAGTCCAAAAAAGGAAAGTTAAAGTAGATATCTAAGTGTTCCTAATTTCTAAATGATTAATAGCATATTATTTATAGAATTTTATATAATATTAACGAATTATCGCTGATATTTATGCTATATGGTTTCAACAAAGCGTCCATAGCCTTTTTTATTAAAAAATAGAGTTAAATATCCAACACAACATTATGCAATCTTGAAAATAGAAAGTAGAAAAGTCATTTCTTTAAAGTTTGCACATTGCTTCCATTTTTCCGAGACTGATTAAAAGCTGATGCGAGTGTGTATTTTATTCTATAAAAAATAATGTCTCCGAGACTTGGATCACCAATCATGTTATCGGAGAAGAAGATTATTTGCAATAGAATCTACGAATCGGCGTTGGATCAAATGTTTATACATATTTTCTTGGTATGGTGTCGGTGATGATCGCTTCAAGAGACTGTTAGCAATGTTGTCAATGTATCTCTTGTGACCGAAACCATAGTTGCTCCTATAGCTGTTCCAGTTACCATATCTTTCGTTTCTTCTGTAGCGTGATGGATTGTACAGAGATCGTCTTCGGCGCATTCTTGGTTCCACTGAGCTGTTGTTGTCAATAGCTTGAGCGTCCTTAAGGGTCTTCATATTTGCTCTTTTGAAAAGTTCACCCGCGATATTGTCAAGATGTCTTTTAGTAAACAGACTTCCGGTGATGTGGTCAAACTGCCTTTTCTTAAAAAGATCACTAGCCAGCGAGTCCAAATGACGTTTTCGAATAAGGTCACCAGCAACAGATTCTAAATGTCGTTTATTTTCGTTTAGTCGTTTGAGCAGTTCACCAGCAATTGGACCCATTGGTATTTTTTGAACTAATGCAACATCACTTCTCTTGAACAGATCACTTGCAATAGAATCCATTGGTCGTTTTGCGAATAAATCTCCGGCGATAGAATCTAAATGTCGCTTTGCTGGCCGATCACGCTTTGGGAGGTCACTGGCAATAGAATCCATATGGCGTTTTGAAAAAAGGTCTCCTGCAATTGAGTCAAGATGGCGCTTATTATAATCTTGTCTCTTGAAAAGATCACTGGCTATTGAGTCCATATGGCGCCTCTTAATGTCTTGACGCTTAAATAGATCGCTCGCTATTGAATCCATGTGACGTTTTTCACCATCTTGTCTCTTAAATAAATCACTCGCTATCGAATCCATATGACGCTTTTCACCATCTTGGCGCTTAAACAGATCACTCGCAATAGAATCCATATGACGCTTTTCACCACTCTGGCGCTTAAACAGATCACTCGCAATAGAATCCATATGACGCTTTTCATCACCCTGGCGCTTTAATAACTCACTAGCAATAGAATCCATGTGCCGCTTTTCACCAACTTGGCGCTTTAATAAATCTTTTGCAATAGAATCCATGTGACGTTTTTCAGTTTCGCGATGCTCGCTCGAAATGGATTCAATTTGACTATTTTGGCGCTTAAATAAATCACTGGCAATAGAATCCATATGACGTTTTTCCCCATCCTGGCGCTTAAATAAATCACTGGCAATCGAATCCATATGACGTTTCTCACCATCTTGTCGCTTAAATAGATCACTGGCTATTGAATCCATGTGGCGTTTTTCTGCACCAGTGCCCTGGCGCTTAAATAGATCACTGGCTATTGAATCCATGTGGCGTTTTTCTGCACCATTGTCCTGGCGCTTAAATAGATCACTGGCAATTGAATCCATATGACGCTTCTCAGCTTCTTGGCGTTTAAATAGGTCACTTGCTATAGAATCCATTCGGCGTTTATCGGCTTCTTGACGCTTAAATAAGTCACTGGCAATAGAATCCATGTGACGCTTTTCGCCATCGTGTTGATCAAATAAATCACTTGCTGTAGAATCCACATGATGCTTGTCCCCAGGGCGTAGTTCGTCATTTTCTTTAAAATCACCGAACCGGTCTTCATAAGGATGCTTTAGCCATTCATCTTTAACAGTTGGGTTATCTTCGGATAGTTTAGTGTTATTGGCTTTTGAATCTGGAAATCTGTAAAGATATAAAATATATAAAGTTATGTGTTACAAGCATCTTTAGAACGATGTCGAATCTTTTTTTCTTATGGTAAATATAGATAAACACTGGACCATGAAGAAAGTTTCCTAGTAAATTCAGGAATATGTGGAGAGTTTAGTCCCCTCTTACCCATTTAGCCTAGACACAATACTCAATTATGTACTAAATTCGAATATAGAAAGTTACACTAAACTCAGGTTAAAAAATGACCTTTAACAGAGAGAGAGAGAAAGAGAGATAGAGAGAGATAGAGAGAGATAGAGAGAGATAGAGAGAGAGAGATTAACGTCCACTCGACACAAACTAGGTCATTTCGGGTCTAACATAATATAGTGTATTTTTACTTCAATAATTCGCTTGTGCGTAGGGGTCTTTAGCAGTGAAAGGAAACCGGAGGAACCGGAGAAAACACCGGGGTTGGAAAGGCGATCCTGTGCCTTGTCACGTACAACCAGGGAATCGAAACCGCGCCAATTGACTCAATGACAGACCTTATGATACAGTGCGAACGTGGTAACCATTCGGCCAACCAACCCCCTTTAATCGAATGAAATTCGGTGTTTATTGGAAACTTCTTCGGCGATTGTTACACGTTAAAACAGGTACATTTCATTTTATCACCACTTAGCCACGTATAAGACGATTTGATGTAACATTTGATCACTTAGGCAGGGGAATTAAAGAAGACGACAGAATAAAATTCCCTTAGATCGAAAGACAATATCAATCAGTTTAACTGAAATTTGGTTCGAATCATTCAAGTATGTTTTTCGACCTAATGCCCCATTTCCATTGGCATAAAGTGATTCGGGTATCACTGGATCGAGTGACTCGGGCCAGACCTAGCATAATTTGATTGTTCATGTTACATATAAATTCGTTTTATCCAACTAAACCGTCATTAGATCCTGGCGATGGAATGTCATGTCTGACCTAATTGTATAGTCCAATGAAAAAACGGCCAAGATCCCCTAAGCGCTAAAGCCCATTTAAAGAACAAAAAGAACGAATTGGAGATCTTGAAAACGCACTCAGTATAACTGTTTGGAATAAAATAATTTTGTCTTGAGTAGTTTATTCATGTAGAAATATTATGGCAGACATGTTGATGTTGGTGAGACGTTCAACTCTATTTCTGCTAGAATTTATAATAATGTGCAATAAATTAGGGTTTAACGGTCTACCTTTCTGCACCAACCGGGATAATAATGATGGGCATTCGCGAAAAAGTCGTTTACGCCTATTAGTCCGTTCTACGCGGGATTATTTCATTGTGGTTTTACCGTTTGTGAATCAGCCATTACTGATTACTTCTGCATTGTCTTGTAGTGTATGCTTTTCTTTGTCCATTACAAATGTCACCGGAAACCGTAGAATACAGGACTCATGTACTGATTTTAACATGTTCATATTTTTTTTACGCCAAGATAACAACATAAATATTGATTGAAATGAACCAATATTAAATTTTAATTCATGTTTTTAATTTTGAATATTATGGAAAATATTGATTTACGGGTTTAGCTCCTTTAAGTAACATTTTAATGGCGGGTTTTAGAGAACAATGAAGCAGAAAATCTAATTTGACAAACAAAACAAACAAATAAACCCCAGTGGCTAATACGACATGAATAACATATTATTATGAATAATAACATATTTCATCCATTGCTACAAAAATCAATATATTAAAGACAGGTAGGACTATGACATTAGTTCAAAACAAGCAACACAATAAATCAGATCTATATTGTAAAGTATGATTAGTTTTAGCCTCGTGCGAAATCGTAATTGAAGTTTGTGGTTTTATAAAGGTTTGTTACATAATAAATCCGCTCAGTGAATTCGTTTTATATTAATTACGACAACAAGTGATTTCTGTCAATGATATTTTAAAACATTTTTATTGCTCGAACGAAATTTAAATTAGAAACTATTAAGGAATGGGATGAAATGTAACGTCTCGTCGACACTTCAGTGGGTTCCTTTTTATGCCTATTACGTGTGTAATCTGGGTTGTTCGATACTTTTCTTCGAATTCCAACGATCATCAAAACCTAGCTTGCAGAACATTTCCGCGATAAAGTCAAATTAGAACATACTCGCAGCCGGAGAATGCCGGCGACACGAGATTACCTGTTGGTGAATAAACTGCTAGTTTAAGTAGGTAGCAAACGTGCTGTAGTGTATTGCGCCAGAGAAAAAAAACATTTAAAATCAGCCTAGACAGCACGTAATTTTATTCACAAGTGCTAAGATGTCACTCGTCGATTCCAACTTGTATTTGCGACACATAAGTTGTAGTAACGTCCAATAAAAAGATTACACTAAATATATTTCCCCGGGTATTTTGTTAATATAATCCCTAATCAATGGTTATTTAATTAGCTTTTCAAATCTCAATGGAATACATCTTTAGCTAATAGTCAACGTTTCATCATATTATATACACAAAGTTTCATCGATGCAGATAAGGAAAGAAAGGCAGAGAAATTATCTTTATTTTGTCGCGTAGCTTAATGCTCTTCTCTGTATTATGAAATAATTAAGGTTTTCATAGGTGATTTGATCTGTAAGTAAACACACTAATGTAACATATTGAGTTGAACTTAATACGCTATTTGGTGGTGGAACTGGACGTTCTTAATACAGGAAAACAGTATCGTGTTTATTAAAAGTAACAATAAATAGAATATGTTATAGTATGTGCACATCACAGTCGTCTTAAGAGTGCCTGGAAAATCGCGAGGAACACATAGATCTCATCCAACACCGGGGTGGCACCCGGGGCCTTATGATTAGTGAACATACGCCTTACTGACTTAGCTCCCAATTGATTTATGTATCATTGTCATTGTTAACACAGTGACTCCACCCCCCTCTTTGTCAATATCTTTAAACATTTATGAAAATATTCTAGAAACAGATAATACTAATAATAAAGATAAGCTTGTTCCACGGGACCTTTCAAATGTACAGCTGATATGTCCAAGGCTAATGAAGAAAAAACCCTTCATATCCCGTTCTAATTAGACGTTGTAATTCCAGAGGAAATCCGATTATTTCTGATTACTTTTATTGATGTCAATAGTAATTTCAGGTAGAGTATGTCTACTATATTGCCTCAAAACGTCATCGATTTCTGTGTAAAATTCATTTGGGTGGATATGAAAATAACTTTTACACTTTAGTCTGTGACCAGCCCACTCGGACTGATATCTTAACACGGATAATATTGATATAGACTTAAAGAATAAAATCCAGATATATTATTTTAGTGAAACAAATAGATTCATTATTAATTAATTATACATTAACCTGTAGAGTCTAAAGTGCTGTGGTACTTTTTGACCGACATACAAACTTTCGATGTGGACGTTTGAGCACACGTAACGTTTGCGATATAATTGTGTAACTTATGTTCCAACAATTGCCACTTGTCCATCACGTTTCTTTCAATGTTCCAGGTCTCGCAACAATTACCCCATGCAGTTGGATTTATTTTCAATGTTTCCATACTGTGCTTACAGAACTGTTAGTCTTTCCCAATGTTATTTAAAATTAAAACAAAGTGGCATCCAGCATCTGATTAACTGTGCTTTTCAACTGACGAAACATTCCGAAATTAAGTAGAGATATACAAATGATAATTTCGAATTACTCAAATATTCGTCTGTATTTGTATGAAATGGGTTATATCAGTAAGGAACTTTAAAACCGAAAAAGTGATCGAAAATACCCAGAAACGGCACTTTTATTTTTGCTCTAGCCCAGACCAATGATACATGTAAACATATAGTTATTATTTGTAAGAGAAGTACTATATAGACAGGGGACAAACACTATCAAAGATGTTACCATAGTTTTCACCATGAGGATTGTAATGTTTCGAATTAAGGAAGGAATCATTCAATCTGCTAGTAATTACTTTGGAATGAAATAAAGCGAATGAACAATAAAGGACAATGTAATACCAGAAAGCTTTGCGACTTATGTTAAATTCTTTCTAACCCTCCCATAAAGATTATCTTTGTTCTAACTATTCATAATAGCAGATGTCCTTTAAAGTTTGTTCATCTCGCCCATAAAAGTAATCAGTATGGGGATGAAAGTAAAATCAATGCTGAGAATTTAATGGTGGAGGGTTTATTTTCTAAGACAGGCATTAATCTTTTCTTCTATTGTTTTATACAACACATTGATTCAAACAAGTAAAAATTGTCGGTTGTAGTATCAGGAACAAAGAGAATCGCATATATTTCTTTCTTTTGTTTTAGCTTTAACGATAAATTATTTTTGCTCAACATTTCAAGGAATGTTTTTTCTGATTATAGTTGATATACGAAACATGGGGGGTGGGGGCATTAAATTAATAACAAAATAAATATGTCAGAAAGTTTAAAATTTTGTATCGTTAAAATATCCTATGATGTTCACACTACAATTTATATGGCGTACAGCATATAAAATAAAATGATGCTTAATATACATATGAACTACACTTATCTAAACTACTCGTGCAATTGTTTTTAATAGCAGGTACTATTTATCTTAAAATTAATATGTGCGCTTGAAGATAAATTGGAGTATAAGGGTGTAAATATGAAATTAACGTTACGAGTTTGATCTACATTCCTAATATCAATTGCCTAACCCTAACTCACACATAGCATGGGAATTCCAAACATTTGTCCATCTTGTCTTCGCAAAGAGGATACCGTTTTTCGAATGTATTTTATGTTTATTCAGAAAATGAAATCGTGTAAAATATACGAACTAAGCTACATTAATATAATCAACATTGTGAAACGGCTCCTCAACAAGTTCACGGTAACGTCTGATTGTAAGCTTTGTGGTTAATCAAGATATGTGCGACAATGAGCAACCGTCTACAACAAATGGAATATAAAATGTAAGTGAACATGTTGATTAACTGGGCCAAACACAATCGTCAAACAAAGTTTCTAATCATTGAGATTGTAGAATAAATAACCTGCCTCTAATCAACCAAACAGTTTACTCGAGTTTCCGGTGTGGGAAGAAACCTAATTAGCAATTATGATCTGTGGACAACTGAAGACATCAGATGAAGCGATCAACGTTTTACTAGAAATTTGAGCCATTTAAAGACATGCATTATGTCCGAACTTAGTTAATATTAATTAAAGTCGTGTGTCATTATGGACAAAGTAAACTATCTTAAATAGAACAAATTTCTTGACATACTTTGTTAAAAAGAAATGAAATGGCGTTTAACATTCTACTGTTTTGCTCCTAAATTGGGCTAACGAAGACGGGCATAAACCATACAGTGTGCTATGAGGGTAGCGGATCTATGGCAAACTCTTATATCGAATGCAAACTGTCAAGGGATTGTTTAGATGCACGCCAATGTGTACACGGGACACAGTTTTGAAGATCCTTATCACTTTCTGTTGATATGTCCCTTATTTTCAGACGCACGAAATACAACCATACACACATTAACAACAGAATACATCAACACAAAATTTTTATTGTATGGCTCTACGGATATTTCACTTAAACATATACATTAATATTTTCTGAGGTACAAAACTTTTTAGAATTAAGTTATAGATTTTAAGTAATGTCATCGTCATTTTTCATTACCATTACTAGATTATTTTACATCTTTATATACTTTTATGGCCTTAAACCAAAATTAGTTATAATACAATCAAATAACCGTTTTATTTGAAAAATATTATTGTTTACTTTCAGAATTTTTTTCATTAATAACACAATATGAATAAGTTCGATTATATACACGTATGTAGGTAAACTAATTGTAATTATATTGTTTTAATTGTTGAAGGGAGAGGGTGATATAAGCCTAGCCTGTTCTTCAATCCTATTCTTATTGAATAAAATATATTTTTTTTAAAAAAAACTCCAAAACAATTATCCATAGTAGATAAGTTACAATCAGTATTACGATTATTTACTTTCGTATATACAGGAAATCATATAGGTTTGGATTTAAATATTCTTTAAAATAATTAAATCAATCATCGTTACTAATAGAAGGGCACACCTCTGAACGAGGTTGCAAATAATTCTTAATTTTGAGTCCAGAATTTACATGAGCTCTTTCTTAAGATAAATTGTCCAATTTGAACTTCTTATTACGACACGCATGTTTGTACCTTGCTTTACAACCAAGATGTTCATCTAGTCTAGGATATTTTGTGACAAGAAATGATTTCCAGAGATTATTCTTCTTATACTTCAATATCTTTAATTCCTTATCAAACCAGGGTTGATCTCGATTCAATTTATCGCGTGGTGTAAATGTTGCGTGGTTGTTGTAAGTGTTGGGTGGTGGGATAGTGTGATGTGATGACCTATTTCTTTTGCAAACAAGTTGACCAGTTTTCACCAGGATTTAGAGCCAAAATTTAAATCGATGTTCATGTTTTGATCTATGTTTTTCGTAATAGGTACGTTTACAATTTCTTATTAAACAAATACATTTTTTTCTTATTTTCCGAAATGCATTCCAATGCTCTGTTGAATCCGAATTTTTCTTGACAATGTGGAATGTTAATCCCATCTTTATTAGCCCCTTTGGAACAAGAATGTAGGACGTTAAACCCTATTTCATTCATTAATGTTACATTGGTGTATCAAGGGTGTGTCATTATTTAGTCCATCAGGACATCACTTTCGGACCATAGCGATATATATCTGGGAGAGAAACTTTTAAGTCCAGGAAAAAGAATAGAAATAGAATTGGGTCTACACTGTACTTTGAGACGGGCATGTGCAGATGTTTATTTTTATGGTGCCGTGTACAATGCGAGACAGGACAACTTTTCTCTGACTCTCAATCTGTGCACAGAGGTAAAACTAGTCAAATATGGTCACACGAATAAAACAGACCTAAAGAAAATCGCCGTTGCAAGTCCAATAAATATATCCCAGTGGCCGAGTCGTTGTGTCATTCGATTCTCGACTGTAAGCGTACAACACGCACACAACACTCACATGACAATTGAAACTAAATGGGACAATTTAGAAAACTTACAACAATTGTGCCATAATAACAGACACATCCTCGGTTCCAGAGAATGTCCCCGTTGACGTTTCACAAGGATCAGAATCAGATCTGGGATCGGTGTTATTATTATGTAGAAACAAAGTTTTATAATTTTACTGAATTAATTATTCTATATACAAAAAGCGGAGGCGTATCGCAAACGAAAACGAGGTAATAACAATGTTAGCTTTGAAATGGTCATCTTATATTAATCATGAGCCAACCCGTCTACTTTTGACAAAAAAATACACAAGTTGAGCAGCTTGTATGGTAAGCCCTACTGTATCGTGATTTAACATAGTTTGTCTAGGGTAAAAATGTATTTTGCGCAGATTAATAACCGTAATTACATATGAGATTTAGGTGTAATTAGTCAACAAATAATAATTAACAAACACGAAAGGCTTTAAAGGGCACGTGTATAATGGATTTGTCTCGTCGACCTCGACTGTGGTACTTGTTATAACGATTAAACCTGTTGGTACTAAGATGCAATGCATGGGTGACACTGATATTACGATCACATTAATTAAAATACAGATGTGACGTCATCCTTTGATGTTGGCGTACCATTATTTCAAATAATGTACTGGCAACTTGCCAATAGTACATTATTTCAATATTAGACTGGCATGCCGTTTTTCACTGTAAATGCACGTGCGGAGTGTGACCGAGTGTCTGTATTTTAAGTAGTTTAATCGTCTCTGGCTTAGACATTGCGTAATATATTGTAAAAACACTCGGACCTACGGTCCTCTTGTTGTTACAATATATTACTTAATGTCTCGCCCTCGACCATTAAACCACACTTAATGCGAATAATTGGACTGATTTGGGTGATCTAACACCTGTGAGGTATGCACATTAGAAAGTATTTCATCTATGCAAGACACAAATTCAATCCCTAGGGTTTAGCTAGACTCTCCAGTTTCCTTTCACTGACAACAATTATGATTAGTCTTAGTCTTACCTTGTTATAGCGATGAATAAAAAGATAATGTTCATAGTGGTCTTCATACTGGTACCTGAAACAGTTTAAAAAACAAACATTAGCTTTAGAAACAGAGACATGGGCACTTAGTCAAAGGAATCGTACAAAAAAAGTTGTTGATGTCGTACTCGAATTGACTGTGAACTATAGGTACCGGTCCAATAACATGAATAAGATTAAAACCATGTGTGTGTAACCAGTTCCTTTTTCAAATCGTTATCTCGGGAATTTTTTTGACCACCTACTTCATTACACAACTGGTAGAGCGAGTGGGACAGTGGAGTAAAGCGTTTAAATCATAAGGACAGGGTGAATTGGCCCAGGTTGATTTGATCGAACCGTGTTCGTCTGTTTATGCATCGTCCATATACCTAACTTAAAAATAGCATTCTATCGGCTATAACTGTTTGTCACCATCCTTAAAATGTATACAACCAGACTATACATTAAAACAATAAGTGGTGACAATTTCATGATAATATATACTTCAAGAGTATAATATAGTCTAGTGTTTTGGTTATTGTTCTGTAATTCTTGTTTATGTTTTATATCTTAATAAGATATTGATAAAGTATGAAACGTAGGGTGTGGTGATAAAACAATAGACGATGCCAACACCATCAGCAACTTTCTATTCCTTAAGAGGATAGTGTTTTAGTTATTGTTCCGTGCTTTTTTTTTTATATCAGTAGGATAATGGTCTTTCTTAATAACTAATCCTACACGAGTCGTCAATTTTTCATATTATAATATAATAATATTGATTAAGAATGAAAGGGTTATGATCAATATCTGTATGCGACAGTAAGTGCGATCTTAGCGTAAATTGCACCTAATCGTAGATACAATAATATCTATTAGAGATAATATTTTACGTCCGAAATATATTTTTATACTCTGGAATAGAACAATAAAACGCGGTTATCGTTAACACAAGTTTTCTGAGCGGGATGATTGTTGGTAGCAGCCTTCTTTCAGAGTGTATTTTCGAGTGAAATGGAATTCGAAATAACTTTTATTTAGAGAAATATTATTTCAATAACACAAAATAAAGCAAATTATTATGAATACTTGACCAGGATTCTTTCGAATCATTATTCAGTATGCAGAGAATTTTGAACAAATATTGATGCGTCCTGTGATAATATAACACAAACATAAAATTAGCCAAATAGAGACAATCTGGTTATTAAAACAGGGTTTTTCATGTTATAGTATTATGGTCATCATAATAACATTAAGCATTCGTTATTGTGAGAATTCGTTACGTTCTCTCGTATAATACCGCAGCTTTTTTATAATTAGAATCTTAATATTCTAGCATTAATTAATAACATAATATGACCAATTACATGTTTACCGGTATAATAATATGGCACCTCCGTAACCCTACATCTAGACTCGGCTGTATGACAGTAATTGATATGTACCTACGACCATACATTTGCGATGCGGCTAGTCGACTGCCGATTTATATTTACGGGAAAACGTGCCAAAATGGCGTCTTTTCTAGATATAATCTCTATGGGGGCAGCCATTTTTTTAGTTTGTTGATATAATATCTATGGGGGCAGCGATCTTTTATCCGGGCCCTTTAAAATAGTTCCAAAATGGCGGAATTCGTCACACAGCCCAGTCTACATGTAGGGTACCGGAATCTGTCGAGATTTGCCGAGTGAAAGATATTTATGAGACATTAGATAAAGAGCTGTCAGTTCTCACTAAAATAGTTAAAAACCAGATAATGTAAAGTCAATTTGCTGAAATTTCAGTCAACTTGATCAACTATGCACCGAGAATTTAGCGATTGAATTTTCTGCCTTAATCAAATTGCACACGTTCGAAAAGAAGATATTGAAATGTGGCCACGTAGTTTATATAAACATATACCTCCAAACAACTACCTATTACGCGCATTTAACAATTTATATCCTGATTCACAATCGTAAAAAAATGTCTGCAAATTAAAAATAAAATTCCACGTCTTATCTCAGTACTGTTTCACACAAAACGTTAGCTAGACTCGTACATGATAAAGCTATTACAATCTTAAACGAAAAGAGAACAGCAGCTTGTCTGGCCATCAAAGTAAAATAATTACATGCCAGTAATCATTCTTATTTTTATAATCCCGCATAAAGTCAGAGCATCAAAAATAACCAGGCGTAGAGCGTTGTATTATCAACGCCACGACAAGCTAGATCATGCGGATATATTTCAAAAGTGCCAAATACATATATTACTTTAAGGTAAAGACTAGTATGTAATTAAACAGATATGAGTATTACTGACTTTAACAGGACATGACTTAAGTTCAGATTGAATCGATTTGAATCATTTTGAAACCTAATTGATTCAATAAAAGTACTTTTGATTCGATGTGGTCTAAAGCCCGCTGACACTTGCACGACTTTTGGCCACGATTTTGTCATGCCCATCGGTGTCCACTGGCACGACGAGTTTACGCATTGGCGAGACGAGTTTGCGAAAATCGGACGGTGTCGTGCCGACTCGAGTCGTGCCAATGCGTGCCACGGAATCGTGCAAGTGTCACACCTGGCTTTATCCTCCTTGCCGAGACTTTGTTCTAGAAATGTTGGGACTGGAATGAAGAATATCCGATTAAATACAAACAAACCTACATAAACAATAGGATCAAATTTTTCATAATGTGTTCTCTTTTTAATAAGAGATTTGAAGTATTGACTTCAACTAGCTGTGCCCAATCAACATAGCTACAATAATCTAAATAAAAGTGCAGTCCAAAGAGCCATAAGCTATTGCTTTAATATTGACGATCAAATTGGATTCATTCGACCAAAAATCAATTAAATTATTATTCGGTTTAACGATTTCAGTATATATCTATAGATATTTTTGTTTTCCTTGGCATTGTTTTACAATTTTATTAGGTTAATTATTTATTAACTGATAAAAGGGCGAATTGGAATTACTATAACATTAAAACAAAACCTATCAGAAATCATTCGACGTCGATGTCATATTTGAGAGTATTGACTTAGCTCTCGAAATATTGTTTTTTATATTAAAAACATGACTGTTAATTCTTTCGATAATGGAAATTAATTCACGACATTTCCTACGTCGGGGGTCGTTCTTATAAATAGAAAAATATTATACTTTGGTGTAATGGACGCCCTTCTGTAAATGAATAGCTTATTTCACAATGCTGACCTTAGACAAACTGAATTGAATGACAATTAATATTCTGTAGTGACACCTGATACTAAGACTAGACAATGACATTCTTGAATAAATAGGGTAGCACTTATACCATCATTGTCTGTAATTAATATATCCTTTAAAACTTACAGTTCGAGTCGTGGTGACATCAATAAATTCCATTATATTGTATTGTTTGTTAATATAAAAGCTTTTCTGTAAAGGGAATAATGTGATTGTTAAAATGTTTAATAAGATGTTCTAACACGACCTACCATTCATACATTTTAACTGTTGATTTTACGTTTCAAGGTCCTGACATTTTATGTAGCAAATACGATTATCCAAAGTTTTTGTATTTAAAATAAAATGTTAGTTGTGTGGACATCTTTTTAAAAATACGAAGTAGTTTAGGTGTCCTAGGAACTGGAATAATTTCCGGTCTCATGCATGAAAAGAATTGGCTGTCGCTAGATAACAGAAAACGACCAAATTAGAAAAAGTCGCATCACAATGTGTTTTTTTTAAGTACAGAATGGTTAAAAACAAGGGAATGCACGGGCCTTTCCTACTTTTCTCTTATCAAGTGGCATCCAATTCTTTTTTTTGAATTGTCAGATATCCCCCCACTGTCTCATCTTTTCATCTTCTACGGAATGAAAAATGAAATGAAATTCGACCGGGTGGCTGTTATCGCTCGTTACTTCAGTCAGTTATATACATAGTCCGACATAACTATGGCTGGACCTGGAAATTGTATTCAAAGTATTTTCATCATTGATTTTAGAAGCCTTGGGTGTCCTCTTTCAGAATCTGCCCGGTGAACCTCGGACACCCTTGAGCGTTATGAGAAATTCAAGATGGCGCCAAAGAGTGTCGCCATTTCAAATAATCCCCTATAACTATATTTTTTTCTGGAATTTGATAAAACCATGTCGAAAAAGAACTAAGCAAATTTGGTGACACGACATACCCTTCCATTAAGTATCCGCTTTCTCCTAAAAGCATTATAAATGTAAGTCTGTAAATTGCCCTTTCATACTTTTGTCAATAAGCATACAGATGGATTCAAAACGGTAATCTAGCCATATTTGGGTTTTCTATATACACTTGGATAAAACAAAGTAAGTTATATTCTTTATAGGTTTCAAGCCAATTTGATATCTTACTGTTATATCTCTAGCAATTTATATTCGATGATTATGAAAGGTGTCATTTTTTTTTCAAATTGCTGAGCAATAATGCCTCAAGGGGATTAATTGGTTTTCAAGTTTCCTTTTTCTATTGTGAATTAATTGTAATGAAATATTTTGGGATATCAACTAATTTCAACTGGTTTGTAATCGATCGAGTGTTTGTACAGTTAATGGTGATCATATGTCGCTCCGCAAGTTCATGTTTAATTGTGTTTTTATAGCGGGAAAAACAAATTCTTCATTATTGAAACAGTAGCATGTTCCAGAAATAATGACGTCATTTCTTTATATCTACCATATACCAGTAAAGGTCTATATAATTAATGCAATCGCTATTGTTTAAATTGTATTCATTATTCGGTGAAAAAAACTCCGAAAATGTGGGAAAATATTTGATTGGCCAGTAGACTGGACGTAGTACTTCGGATGCATGTAGACATAATTAACTCAGTGCACAGTTAAGTTAGATTTATAAGACAAGTATGACAAAAACAATGAACATGAGCCGTACTAGCGATGCATCAATAAAATAACATTTGGCTACTTAATAAATTCCTTTTTACTAATGGTTTCATCAAAATAGAAGAGATTTAAAATGATTATCTGTTTATATATTTCAGCCCAGGGTCAATTTATTGACCAGATAAGCACACAACAAAACACAGAAGCCATCATAAGAAATAAATTGCGAAAAACTAGTACATCAATCTATAATCGTTAACTGTGAAATATCGGTAAACAGGACAGCATTTTAACAGGCGGGTGAATAAATCAAACATGAACACATAACATGCTTCCTTTAAATACAAACGAGCCATTAATCAACTTCAAAATATATATTAGTAAGGATCCTTATTAATGTCGCAGATTCGAATCCCGGCTTGGGTCGAACAAAATCTTGTGGCATTTTATTTCAATCCTGGCTCAATATTATCAGGCATAGCGCACAAGTGTTTGCCAAGTCGTGTGTCGTCTAATTGTTCAGGTTGGACGTACTAAAGGATGTCTGGTAGCTTACTGTTATTGCGGTCAGACTAGGCACGGATCTTTGTCAGACTCCCCGTTCAACACTACAGACATAGGCAAACCGCGCTAGAAATCTCCTTCCGGGTAAGAAAGCGTGCGCCTTACTGAGTCGCCCCCCCCCCCCCCGTGCACATACAAAAACCCTTATAAGAATAGGAATTAACGCCATTCTCTAGGGAAATAAAGACAAAAACGTCAGAAATTCAAACAGTAATTATAAGTCCGTATTCACTATTTTGCACATGCCATTAAAAACAAATCAGCGTACTGGCAGAATATATGCCGCTTAACATCCAACGACAATACAAAACTAAATAATATATATAAACTTCTGGTTATCTTACCCATAATAGAATATTCATTAGCTATCAGTTCGGTAGCATTAGGTGCAGATACACTATTGTGCATTGTAAAATGTCAGGAATAATACCGTATTTCCTCTAATAAGCGCCGGGTCTCCAATAAGCGCCGGGCCTCTAATAAGCGCCGGGGGGTCAAGGGGTGCTAAAAAAAAAAAGCGCCGGGCCTCCAATAAGCGCCGGGTCTCTAATAAGCGCCGGGTATTGTACTTGTTAATGCATCAAGACCCTGTCACCCTACAATTGAAATTATCATTGAAGATGCGCATAAAATAGACATTAGATTGCTTTTGATCAAATGTCGTAGTTCAAAAGATTCTCCGGCCCAATGTCCATGGTAAATGACGGCTTTACCCTAAATTCAATTTGCTATTAAAGATATAAGCGCCGGGCCTCCAAAGAGCGCCGGGCTTCTAATAAGCCCCGGGGGGTCAAGGGGTGCTGAAAAAATAAGCGCCCGGGCGCTTATTAGAGGAAATACGGTATATATAATATTAAGTCCTCCTGCGAACTTACTAGGTGCAGCAGGTGGTCTTTAATATCACTAATTACAAATTACTTAATATAGTTTTGATCGACCAATTGCTGATATATTGTGGAATTAAAGACAAAGTCTTTATTGCCATCTATAAAGTGCTACTAAAGATTGTTGATCTGATTCTTTACAATCTGTCAATGTGGAGTCTGTAGTCCATGGGTCAAAAGCTCACGTGGAACTAATCGACTATGTACCCAAAGCTATCATGCAACAAAAAAAGCGACTGAACTTCGAACTCCAGTTTTATTTACTATATTATCTATTATAAGATGAGCCGGTGTTAAAGGAGCTAAATCGCTAATATTTTGTGACCTAGAAATTGACACAAGTGGGTCACAACGCATATAATTATGTAATATGAATGTAAATAAACTGATTTACATTCAAACATTTCCGTCTTTAATCTAATTTCAAACCAGTTATATTCGGCGAAATACGCCTGATGTCTCAATCGAAAGTAAATCTCAAACGTCTGGTTATTCCAGTCTGCATGTTCTATGTCACTAGATAAGAATATGCGTCACCGTCTAGCCGCGTTCTTCAAGTCCCTCGTTACAAATGGGCCTGAAACGAATCGTGTACCAATGGTAATTTTTTAAAATTTTGTCTTTTCCCGGTAAGCTAACAACATCAATGTTATTTTGAATTGACAAATAATTCGTGTTTTCATTGTCTAAGATTTTGGATGATATTGAGTTACGGACTTAGCTCCTTTAATGTAAATTTGACCTCAAGGAGGAATTACACGTAAAACCGTAAAGGCTTTAAAGATGTAAATTCTAATCAATTTAGTAAATGTGATTTCTAATAAAACGTCACGATGTCTTAAGGCTATAAACGGCAAGACTTTATAAAATATGAATGCAAGAAACTCTTGGGTATTTTAAAGTATTAAAATGAAAAGACTTTAAAGCAAAGATAAATACTAATCCACCCAAACACACACTGTGGTATCGTGTAAAAACTATTTTAAGGCTTGCATCACACTTTTTGTCTGGATATTTGATATCAGTGTTCTTTGAAAGTTTATATTGCATTGTGTAGGAGCATTGATGTACAGTACATTGTAAAGAGCTTAAAAAACATGTGATATTTACTCTGGCTATTGAAAACAGATATGAAGGTGGTTGGCTGATCGACACTTTGATTCCTACATAGAAGAAGAACGAGACTTTATAAACAATTAGTCGAAACACTCAGAGAATTTGAAGATGTATTTATTTAGTCTCCGACTCTCCGTGTGTATGAAAAAATGTGACAAACCTTATGATGTCTGTGGGATATATATGACGAATGCATTTATATTTCCGTTGATACTACATTTGATGTAATAAAACAATAACTTTGAACCAACCTGCTGGGCGTGTCAGATTTAATTCTGTATCCTTTCTGTGAGATTTTTAAAAAATGTTAAGAGGAAAATTCACTCCGGAAACGTTCTCAGGGCTACAAAAGTTTTAAATTGGTATATTATGTTACATTATTTAATCTATACCTATCGGCAATATTACCATTATAAAAGCTCGTCCTCGTTAAGGATGTATTACTGCGCTCTATTAGGAATGTGAAGTTTCAGCAAGCTGTGTATTAATAATTTTAAACTCGATCTAAGTATTCTCTTACATAGAATAATCCTGTTATTAATGTATAATGGATTACAGCTATAGTAATCTCCTCATTATGTTTTTCAGGGATAAATTAATCCTTATAGATTAATTAATACAATTAACGAATGATATTGCCTTATAATTATTACTTCAAGTGAAGTAGAAATGAGATTTAACGTCGAAATAGGCATAAGGGCCCATCTCAGTTGGGGTGAAGCTAAGGCTATTTGACAAATTTTTCTTTGTCACCCGAATTTTCGGAATGAATCAGTCCTTCACTAAAACAAATTGTCCACAAAGCTGTGATGGTTATTTATTTCTAATTAATTACACAATTTCTCAACAATTTAAATTTACAAAGTTTAAGCAACAACTACTCAATATTCCCCATTCTCGGATGTATGTGACTGAAAAACGGACGGTTCAATTAGCTTCTACGCCTATAAACGTCCACTTAAGAAAAACCGTGTTTTTGCGCCAGGAACTTGCTCCCAATGATTAGTCTTGTTATTCTTAGGGCCCACACTCACCGAATAAACCTAAGGCTTCCACAATTCATGTACGATCGACATGAAACTTTGCATGCTTGTTCATTGGGCAATTTCGCACCGAGTTCCAATATGATGTCTGCGATGACGTACTGGGAGAACGCTTGGTCGAGTTGTGCGTGTAAGAAAGAATGCTACTTTCGACCTAATTTAAAGTTACCATAAGTTCGGGGCACCACCTTTTACAGATAGATATTTATACAATAAGTAGCGCAATATTGTATAAAATCGTGTCTAATTGATTGATCAATAATCCATGAAATACATCATCATTAATGGGAGGATATGTGTGCTAATAACCCTGTATTACAGTCACTTGAGAACTCCAGGCACTAAGACGAAGTTAAGCGCACCCTTGACGAAGCTTATTAAGAAATGCATTTTTAATTGTAATCGCCCAATTTGATAACAAATGACATATGCGTGTGACATATGCGTGGGAGATTGTTACGCAGCATATAATTCTACTGAGTTACTGAGGGAGAACTGGGGTTTAACATCTAACGCCACTTAAACTAGGCCATTTGGGGACTAACACACGATTCAATATCATTTCAATAATTCGCTAGCGCCTGGGTCTTTAACAGTAGGGGGATTTTCCTGATCTTTGCTGTGATGAAATGTTTATCAGACAACCCCCGAAACGATTGGTGAACTGAAGGTAGCAATCACTGCAAATATCAGGCAAATCACCAAAAGAAATGTATTTGATCGAGAGAGAGATAGAGAGAGAGAGAGAGAGAGAGAGATGGGTTAACGTACACTCAACACAACTACGTCATTTCGGGACTAACATGGTTTAATTTTATTTCAATAATTCGATTGCGCGTGGGGGTCTTTAACAGTGAGAAGAAACCGGAGTGCCCGGAGGAAACCCACGAGGCTAAGACGGCACCCCTATATCCATGCCACATACGCTTACACCAGAGGTGGCCGGCCAGCTTGAGGTTGAAGCGCGGCACTCTATAGACCACTAGGCCACCCCAACCCCCCGGAATGTGTTTGAGTAATTGACGCATGCAAGTTTGTTTCCAGCGCAACAGAGACATTTTGGAGCATATTTTATGCAAAGCGACCAAGATGACTAAAACTTTGGTGATGATCGTGCTCATTCTAAAGTTAAAGTCTTAAAACTTGTTGGATTTGTAAAGGTTCTGTGTTTTTGTTTGCTTCGGTTTTGTTTGGGGGGGGGGGTCTGCATTTGAGCTTACAAGCATTAACCAAATTTCAGAAACGTTTTACACACTTTACACAGGTAATGTTTATTACAGATAGCCTTGAAAAGAATCATTAGATAATCTCTAACCAGCTGCTGCTATAGATTAGATGTGGAGCTTTTATATACAAGAAATAATCACAGATAACAACAAGCCGTTGGCAACTATCCAGGAACAATAAACATTTTTTGGTCCATTGTTCACTTTTTTCAAATGACTTTGAAATGTTGCCTAAAACCGAAAAAGGCACTGGGTACGGGGAGGGGGGGGGGGTTCTTGTATATCTAAAAGTTGATTCGGGTTGTAAGACCTTGTCGAAACCAAAATGACATTAAACGACAATAGACAGATGACTACCAAAAAAAAACAGTAAAGAAGTGTTTTAACGGGTGTCCACTTAGCATTGTATTTCTATGTCTTACATTTTGTCACTGCAAAATAAACGAGTTTCATTTATCGAAGTGAGTTTCAGTTACAGGGATGATACTTAATTTACACGGACGACGAAATAATATTATACAGAACTTGATAAGTGCGTTTTGCTTTTACAAAACACGTCTGAAAAATAATAAATGGATGCACTGACTAAATTACCATGATAAAAAAACACAGCCTCATTATCTGCCATTTAACAACAGTTAAAAGATGATTCAAAATATATGTCTTTATTATTTACGATTAATCTTCTTCCGCGCGTATTTTAACATTAATCTCATTTTTCTGCGACTGGATTTAATCAAGATCAATAGGGTTTTTTCTGCGACGTGACCGTAGGCACATAATTAAGCTTGCTTCTTCCTACACATTTACACCAATAAAAATTGTGAATTTGGAATGTGTAAAAAAAAAGCCTAGATTACCCGAAGAACATGCATTTGTAGGGCCAATATCAGGATTTAACTAGGAACACTTTGGTTAGTGAGCCAGTGCCTTACTCACTGAGCCACGTTTTGTTTTGGATCACAGGAGATAATCTTGAGATTTACAATTTTGATCTCGGTGTTAAAAAAACAGGTTCTCGAAAAGGCTACGTTTTTTAATAACTGAAAATACGCAACATACTCCCCAGACGCAGTTAACAAAATCCAGACCACTTAACTTATCAATTCGAGAGCAGTATTTTTGATTAATGAACATTAAAAGGTATATAAATGAATAGAAATAAGTATATTTAGGGCACATGTGGATGGTTTTCTTTACTGTTAAGTTTATTTTGAACAGTTATTTTATGAATTAGACAGGGTGCGTGTTTGACTTGTAATTAAGGCATGAATCCCTGTTTTTGTCAAAGGAACTTGTAAAACATGAAAGGCGATATTTGCGGTCTGATTGCAATACTGACTTCCAGTTCATCTCAATTGAGCAATCATCAAACTACAGAACTTTCACCCTGGTCTCACTCTGAGTGTTGTCTACAATTCTGATAATTGTATTAACTCCCAGACATGAAAATGACATAACAGATAAAACGTATTTCCACCATCTTTAAATTTTATGACCTTTTTTCAATGCGATTAACTACGGGTCCAGACATCATTAGTGATTGAAAACCACATTTAAACTATTTGACAAATATTTATAACTATCGGTCTTTAATATCACAAAGCATGGCATTATTTAATTAATACGTTCTTCTCATAAATTCAAGCTGTCATAATCATACAGTCTATATGATAGTCTCATACAATAGAGATCTGCCCCGGCCATATAGATTAAAAATACAACTTTGACTGTGCTCTTTAAATACAAAAAGGGCTTTATCGCTGTTTACATCACCCGAATCACAAAGGCTAACTTCGTTGCATTAAGTATAAGTACAAGTTTGAATTTGACAGTTCTCCGACAGTTCTTGTCTTGCTGGTGTCCATTATATTTATTTAGTTCGACTCTACTTCGTGTTGACTTTATGCGTGTGATGTTGTCTTTCTGCACTTACTAATGGCATAATGTACTTTCCCCATTCCCAATGTTTTCTTTAATATAAATGATTAATTATTAATGTTACTTCACTATATCAAAATAAATGTCAACCTCACAAATGTGTTTTTAAATGTTTAAAGTTCTTTCAATGACAACGTCTTCACTATGGGCCCCAAATTATTTAACCTATAATCCTTTTCACGACCATCAAAAGAGAGTAAATTAGCTGATCCATTGATGCCTCGGTCAAAGCAAAAAATAAAATGACGATCTGAAAATCTTTAAAATATTTAAAACCATTTCATTCAACATTTGTGTACAGGACAATCAATGACATTGCTTGATGAAATCACTTGCATTGGTGACTATTAAAGCAACTGTAGTGTAAACGTTAGTTCTGTTGCGTATCATTCAGATTTTCTCACGCTGAGAGATTCACACATTCGCTGCAAATATGTAACATTGCTTAAAACAGGATTTTCCTTAAGGGGCCCTTAAGAAACGCATTTGATTGCATTTTGTCGTCCATTGTAATTTACTATTTGTCGTAGGACATGATGATTCTCGAATTCCGAACTTAACCAGGGTTTGAAGTGCTCAAGATACATTGCTAATAATGAAATACTGCACATTAGTCAAACATGGTTTTTACATTTTAAAATGTGTAATATGTGGATAGCGTTAATTAGCGTATTGCCATTTTAACACCCACTATCACAATTTAATCTTTCTTTGAAAGAAAGTACATGAATAATGTATATAATTGTACCCAGTGCCATCTTAATGTGTTCTTTTCCGTTTAATTCTTCAGGACCAATCATGTTTTTTGTACCTCTGGGGGTATAACATACCAAGGTTTTTGTGAATTAAAATGATCAAATAAATAATTGAAAGAGGTTGAGGGTTTATATTGTATTCTAATCTCTGGCTGGTATTTTACCAACCACTAGCTGCCATTTTAAACTTTATTCACGTCAATGCCGGAGTAATGCGGGGGCAAAGGTGCCTTTTTAAGGCGTTCTCAAATACAATAATACACTGATACTAGCTGGATGATCAGAATACGAAACTATCAAATTTCAAATAGCTTTACATCATATAAGTAAGCAGTCGCGGGGGCTCAGTGGGTAATGCGCTAGGTCACTATCCAAGAGTTCATGGGTTTCGTTCCTTGGGAGTTTCCAGTTTGAGTGGTGTAGGACAGATGACCTGGCAAGAAACACTGTCCAGTAGTGTGGATGTTATTAAAGACCGAAATCCCATGTAAATAAGTTTCAAGTGTAAAATTTCCCATAAGAATCGTTTCCATTTTTTAACTCGTTTTTAATTATCCCAGGCTAGGTGCAGACGCGTGGAACGTTAAACCCCATTTAACTCATTGCTTTTATAACCATTGTCGCCCTACTATTGCAGTAATGACATTTTTTACTGCTGAGCCCAGCTTATTGTGTAAAGGTCATTCTTTCCTATAAGGCGATAAATACTCACATCCCTGATCAAAGCTGACAGATCAGAGTTTTGACTTAATACATTGCAGAAACTCATAATGGTGTCAATAAAAGAGACAACAATTTACTAGGTGGCATCTGAGTACTAAATTGAATTTGGAATATTTAGAACTCAAAATCACATAAAATATATAATGCCCTAACTGGATTACACGGCTTTGACGTGGAATCACAAAGGAAGACATTCCAAGGTAAATAACGTAGCGATAAGGTTATACATTTAACGACAAGGTCAATTATTAATAACCTGCACAATAAAATTACAGTGGTAGGAGTGTAATGTGCCATTGAGTACTGGATATATTAATAGAATATATGGAAGAGTCTGAGTTAGTTCAGGAAATTATCTATAGTCTTAACGACTGCGAGAGTTCCCTGCTTTGGTCAGATGTTTGATTACACGCATGTCAACGGATTTAAAGAATAAATTATTTTAAATGTTCTTGTCTACTGCAGTTGCTGCAAAGCGTCTTCCTGTCTAAATAACGACTACGGGGTTGGGTGTTAACATTTTAAAACCGATGCCCAATGTAAAACATGTATTAAAAGAGATTTTATATAACCCGTAATCTGAATGTGTTCGCTTTACTAGTCGGCGTTGATCATTAAAAAACCTCTATGATCTTGTAATAAATGTCCCTTTTCTGTTAGTGGGAATTACACGTTGATAATTTAATTGGAATTTGATTCATTCCATAACAAGGTAAAGTAACACCTACATAACGTGTGCTATTTAATAAAAGGTAAAACATTCTACAACTATTAATAAGATCATGCAATATCTCTGACGCAAAAAAACCACACATCATTATTATAGTCGTTTCAGGGGAGTACAGTGTTAATGAAACATTGAAAACTATTCAAACTTCGACATTTAAATATAAATAAAACACTGAATACTATTCAAACATAATGAATATGATTGCGTGCTGTATATGTAGAATCTGATCGTATTCAAAGTCGATACGCAATTTGACAGATGAATGACTCGTCCAATGATAATAACATTAACTACAGCACATAGGGAAAAAAGAAACTGGCGTGATATCTTTTATCAGATACCCGATCAAAAATAATATTTTTAAAAAAATGACCAAAGTAATTAGCGAGAGGGAGTTTAATGTCTATATCTCTCACACCATCTATATTTATGTTTATTATTTTAGCAGTTTTCATTAATTATTGATTTAAAACTTATATATAGTTACAATAAGTAAATACATTGCCCCCCCCCCCGCCATTTATAGTGTTTTCAATGAATAACATATGAATTACTATATTTAGCGCCATTCATCCTTAAATCCACAATCATTTAATGGAAAGAATTTAATCAGCAAAATTTAAGTATTGAATTTCACAATCTACCATTAAAGATGCATTATCAAGAATAGTACCATAATCAAATTATAGTCTGCCACTGTCAGATAAATATAATTGTCACTCGTGTACGTTAAACGCGACAAACTAAAACATCTATATCTCGGGTATAGTTTACGAGATGTTTCTCTGATCGGCCCGTCTTCCACTACCCCCGGGTAAGGTGCATAATAGTAGGACGTTAAACCCCATTTCATTCATTCTCTGATTGGCCCCAATGTGTGTATACCATTTTATTTAAACATGCCTAATGTAACTGTTTAGTCAAATCAAATCAAAACGAAACTGTTATATAATATGTTTCTTGCCAATCGGGGAATGCCATAGCAACGCCAATGCTTGAGTTAGGATTGCATGGTGTTCATTTCATAAGACACACAAATAAAGTTATTCTATTCAATTCAGAAGTTAAACGACGGGGCTTTTAGTCCCGTCAGTGAAACAGTGTATGGAGTGATGTATAAAGTGTTCAATAGTTAAGTCACGCGAACAATGGTGTCAATCAGTGTCATCATATCTTGGTTCAGACTAGACTTAGTCTGTACAGAAATTAAGTTTCGTGTCTACTGAAAAATAAATTCGCCGGTGTAAACCGCATTCAAATCGACCATCACTCCGCGATTTTGTAAAACAACGTTAATATGCTTGCTTTTTTAATTATCAATGAAACCATCAACAACTTTCAATTTGGATAAATAGGTCCAATAATAATTTCAAAGTTTGTATCGTTTGCTGTTGTTGGTCGGTAATGTCTACAAACAAGTAAGCGACTCCAGGAGATCGGTTGTCTTTACTGATTGAATCAGATAGTTGTACTAGATAAACGGTCGGCATACAGCTGTCTTGTAATTTCCCTGGCGGCGTGAACACACCGAGAACCGATTCCCACAACACTAGAAAGGCGACGTGCCTGGCACGTTTTGTATATATTGTTATTATTATAAAGTCATTCCAATTGCAATACTACTGTCCTTCCGAAAATATTTCTGAAAATCGTATAACCTATCCAGAGACAAAGTCGCAGCCCCAGACTTTGGGCTAATTTGCACCAAGAGGTCGCCTTTTCGAGCAGTAGACTTAAGAGAAATTGTAAAATGCCGGAAGTATGGAAAACGGCTTCGGCTCCTGAAATCCAAAAACTAGCCGTAAGCGACTTATAAACCCTGTTTCATGGACAGTATAGTATGGTTCTTAGTGTGGGTATTGAGAAAGAACTTATATTCTTTCAGTCTGAAATCTACAACTCCTCGTCTTCAGGGAAATTATAAAAAGTCGACTGTATAATACCGCAGAATTCTTCATTCTCGAACAATACCTGTAACTTCGTCGTATCTGTATCTTTCGCGTAGACGTTACGAACCAATCATAGTAAAAATCTATTTTATTTAAAGTAAAATTTGGAATCTATTTAACCTTTATTATCGTAGGGCTGTAATATAATTTCCTGAACGGCAAAAGAATCTTTGAAATTGTCAGATTTCATCTGTGTAGCCTATATAATAGGAGCTGTTTCGGTTCTACTGATATTCAATTTCTGATTTGAAAGGAAAAAAGTAATCGAATACCAGTATTATTTTTAACCGAAAGTGTCCTTTTCAAAAAATACCATCGTGATTAAAGGACACATGGCAAAACAAGATACGTGGTTTATGTTGAAGGTGGCGTGAGCATTTTGGTGAATGTCAGTTTCCCTCCTTTACAAAGCCTGTTCACCTCTGTTAATGCTGGAATATCTATTTTTTTAAGTAGTGTTTAGTATCGAGAAAAGATTGCCCTTCCTTATTTGGAGCAGATTTTGCAAAAGTATTCCCTGTGTTGTCACTAAGGATTTCTAGAATTCTGTTTTTTTTAAAAAGGACCCCTGATTCATGATTGGGGGATATCCCCATTGTAGGCCTACTCTATGAGTTGAGGATTTGTCGAATTTATTTAAGAAAGGCAGACAAATCACCAAGCCTTGTAAGCGATAAAAGTAAATGGGGGAAATTCAAAAGACGAATCACGTAATCTAGCTGATTAGCTGGGGAACCCCTCAGTCTTGCCTCCCACCACTCCACTTTTGGGGTTTTCACTTTTTCCATTGAAGATAACCCGGTTTTCAGTAAAGATATCCTTTGAATTTGATGACACAATCGACTAGTTCCAATATTTAAATGCGATAAGAATGCAAATGGTTACTAATATAGGAAGGAATCTGTTATATACTATCATACACAAATTAGTTTTAAAATTTTCTTTTTATATTGATTAAAATAACCGTTAATGCAAAGAAAGCTACACTTATATAAATAAATAACACATACTTTACTGGTGATAAATAGTATAGCGCTCTAAAATTATTTATCTATTAAGAAATAAAATGGCTCTGTAAAACGGTTCATTGTAGCTTGGGTATTAAGTGAACAACCATTGTAATTAAGATATTTGGTCAACAGTAGCTGCTATTTAAATATTTGAAAACCCACCAATATTATTATAAGGGATATTGGTTATGACGATTATGGTTGGTTTGGTAACATGATACAGCACTCTTGGGCATTATGCAATGAAGCCAAAAAAATAAAATTATGGACATTTATAAGATGAATATTAATCCACATGTTCGGCTGATCCACCTATTCTTTTTTTCTCTCTTTAGGGTTTAACGTCCTAGTGTCCCCACCAACTTTGCGAATTAAATAGGGCTTGGAGGTCATGGAGTATGCTATGAGGAGACCGCCAAATAAATCCGAGAAACGCTCTAGACAAACCCCAGGATCGAACCAGCGCCTTATCCACTGAATAAAGTGAATTAGGCATTTATCTGAAGAGAATTAAATAATATACCGTGTGATGCTGATGAATTATACGGCGGATTATTCCTCACATCCTTCCAGTGTAATTCAACACTTAAAAAAAATCATTAAAACGACGTTTGATTTTGTGACGGACAACTGGAGTAAGATTGAAAAAAAAACCTCGCAACCAACCCTCTGTGGCTGTGGGAAGGAGTTAGTAATTTGGAAGACCATGCCGGTTCGGTTTTTAAGAACAGGGTTCTCTAACAGAGCTGAATACTGATTGGGGGTGGTTAGTATTTGACCACCATAGCAAATATAGGGACCATCAAACGAGTAAATAAATACAAGAAATAAATTCAGTCCCAACCAAAAGCCAAGCAATAGAAACACGGGAAGCAACAAACATTTGAAAAGTTATACCATGCTTTTGAAAGGCAGTTCACTTGAATCTTGAAACATTTTAGTCCCAGGTTAACAAATGTGACGATTTTGCCGCGTGGAATACAGGGCAGAGAATGGTCAGAACAAGCGGATTGGAACCTAGCCTATTTTCCTATTCTAAAAATCAAGTTGTCCTTCCACCGACTTAATTCGCTTCCAAACAAAATATACCTAGACGCAACGAAAACGCAATCCTTTTTGAAATGGATGATCATATATCTAATTTGAGAGATACACATTATCCAAGCAATACTGAATATGTAACAAAATCAGATCACGACGATGGCATTCAAGGTAACGCAATCATGTTCTTTTTGATCGCATAAACGCACCAAAAACTGATCGATTCTCTCAAACATAAAAACAACAACAAAAAAAATTCGACAAAATGGGAATGTTAAAAATCGCAATTTTACAGGCGATATAAAGTTTGACTTTTCTGTTCGTAAAAGACGCAACGCCGGGGTCACAACTTTCAAAGGGGCATGAACACGAGATCCAGAGGCCGAAGGTTTGGTTGCCATCACACTTACATTCGGCCAATGACCCTTCTATTACAGCAGTGTTAACTGGAATCGGTTTTGACCAACAACACACGACAACGTCCCGGCAAGACATGCACACCACTGGACAATATTTGCACGCCTCTACTGTGAAGTGTGCACAAGGGCCCATCAATACTGATACTTCGTCCCGACAACCCTCTGCTTGACCATGTACAAGACCGCTTTGCTTTGATCTATTTTGACTGAACGCCATTACTAACGACCTGTAAAATGTCATCCGTGTTTTTTGTTGATCTTCTTGTGGACGATGTGCTAGGCCGCCTTATTTTTTATCTTTTGTGACCGGACGCCATTAATGACGACCTGTAAAATGTCAACCGTGTTTTATGTTGATCTTTTTGTGTCGGTATGTGTCCAACCAACAATCATGCCAAAAACCACATTTAAACTACATTGTATCCCACCAGCAAATCAATGTTGCGTTTTCATTGCGTCTCAATAAACAGTTACCTGACAAGCAAGTACCGGACACGAACGAAGGCGGTAAACGACTTCTCCACTGACAATTTCACTCGGGTTCATTTTCGCACTCGTGCGTAACTATTTATGTCAACGAAAGGTTGTTGTTTTTCCAAACAGTGTTTCATTGTCAAACGTAAAGGGATTATATAGGCTTTACCTGTTTACTAATCCGAAAAGAACTTCCGTAGATTGACTTACATCTACAATTCAACATTAAATCGTGTCAAACTCGCACACTCAAGGCACTAATCAAAAAGACTGTAAGAAACCTCGCGACAAAACTGCACGATGATGTGTCCATTTTGCGATCCGTTGTAAACTCGTCTAGGATTACAATATCAAAAATAACCTTGGCCGAAAGAAAATAATGTATCAAATTTGAACACAAGATACATTTACAGTGTGCTTTTAATACTGGTCGATTCTTTAATTTTGTTACACGTTATCCCAAAACAAAAACATCTTGGTTCATAACTATCATTTAGATTGTTACCGAGCAATTTAATGTCTTTTCGTGATCTTTTATTACTTGAAAAGGATTTTTTATTAAGAAACTTTATTCAGTGGAACTGATTCGAATTCAGTTTAAATGGCTTGAGTTACTTATTGAATACCTTGTTATTCTATGAAGTTGTAGCAACTAATCTTAACTTCATTAATTTATATTTTTTAAATAAGCAACACATTAAGCACTTCTATCGGTTTCTATAAGATTACAGGTTAAAGTAAAAGATCGAATAATTTAACCCCACATAAACTGAAGAGGTAGGCACCTCTTGCATAAAGTACAAGATGAAAATAGTTTGATAGAAAAATTAACTTTAACTTACCGGTTAAATGAATGCGATCTTCTAGCAGGTATAATAATTGTCTGTTGCAACTGCTGTCTTGATAAGCAAGGTACAGTCCTTCTCATTTCATTTACACCAATATATATCTTCAGCCGTCAATCAGCTTGCACGTCATCGCTTCTTTAATGTCATTATCACCTCCCAGCCAATAATATGCCATGTACCACAAATGATGATTCCCTTGAAGGTAAACTACTGTTAATGATTGGTGAGTTTTATCGTGACATGTAATTCTATAAACGCAGATGAGAGAATAATAATAATTTCTATTACAGTTGGCGTGTGATTTAGATATAATTCCTCTTTTTTATTATTTTTATCGGATTTTGTATTAAGCTGTAACTTAAGACATGAAACTTTACTCAACGGGATTATATTTGTACATCATTGACTGCAGGGGTGGGAAGATGGTCTTTTTCTAACAGGTGTGTAAACACGAAGTTCATTAAGAAATATAAATTTTAAAAAACCCAACATAATTACATTGTATGGTCAAATGTAGGGCTTTGAATTGATGTCGAGAATGGCTGTTTTATTAAATGATTTGGATTTTGTCCTACTTCTTCATGCTTGTATCGAATTTGTATTTCAAGGACTTTCAATATTATGTGTTGAACATATTGATCAGGTTTATATGTACTGTCGTCTGTTTAAAACAGTCTACTATTTAATTTCCTTCTACCTTTAATCTTATTATATAGAATTGTAATTCTGTTCAAGATTCGGAAAACTTCTGCTGTAGCTAACGTCGATCTTATAATGTAACGTTATGGTTTTAATAGAAATATAGAATTGTTAAACCATACATTTACCATGTTTTGGAATAAACTGAACTGAACACGAATGTTGTCTACAAAGAGTCAAAGAGTACAAGTTCTGTCATAAGAAGACTTAGAAGATAGTAGTTATCAAACTTTGTTCCTTTCGTAACTGTGTATCCAATATAGAACAACATTATTTGAGCGATTAACCTTGTCGTCACTCACGTCCAGCAGCCTTCCATAATTCTTGTAAGCACGCTATCTATATGTCAGATTCTCTTTACCAGTTTGGCAGTCTAGTTCAGATAGTTGTAAGGGGAAACCGGGTTTGCACGGCGCGTTATTGCAACTGTCATGGAAATCTTCAAAATACTTACCCTACTATAGAGATTTAAAAAAAATAGTCGTTCGGATGGGTCGAAAAACAGAGGCCCCATGTACATATAAAAGATCCCTTGACAGTTGGGATTTGATATACGAGTAGGTGAAAGTGCCGCTGTCCGGGCAAAATTCCCATCATAGAAAACTTGAGGCGTATGCTCGTTTTCATTAGCCGAGTTCGGAGAAGAACAGTAGGACGTTAAACCCCATTTCATTTCTTGTGGACCAAGAGGGACACATTTAACAAAAATGTAATTGTGTATGTGTGTGTGGGTGAGAGGTAGAGAGAGTCGAGAGAGAGAAGAGAGAGAGAGAGATGAGGATGGGGTTTAGATACAAACTCGGTCATTTCTGGACTAACATATGAATATGATTCAATTGTATTGCAATAATTCTTTTCGCGCGTAGGGGTCTGAACAATGGGAGGAAACAGGCGAACCCGGAGAAAACCGGGGAATGGAAACCCCGTCAGTTGACTCAATGACAGATCTTATGATACAACGTGCACGCGCTAAACAGCGCCCATATTATTATCAATTTTCTACGCGGAGGTTGAATTAACTCGTCCCTGAGGGGCTTAAATGGATTGTTCTCAAGAACCGCTGTACACTCATCTTGCATAGTAGAAGTTGTGTAAGCAATTTTTGAACCGACCTAGCTTCTTTACATGACCGTCTTAAAGAAAGGGAGGGGGCATGATAATCTATCTATGTTGTGACTTGCTGCAAATATATTTTTACGAAACATTAATTATATGTTATGAGTGAACATTTGGCTCTTACCTTTATCGATTGATCATTTACATTTGTTAATACCACACTTTTATGTGTTGATTTTACACACCGTTCAACTATGTCTGCGTTATTTTATAACTGTTGTGGGACCTCTCGAAGTCACTACCTTTCGCTCTGAAGTTATATTTGCTGTGTTTTACGAAAATGAGAGATTGGTATATAGTTTCGGACCCCTTTAGAACCCAAGAAAATGGCCAAATCAACCTTGACACCAGAAATATATTCGTGGTGTTTAACGACGTTACCCCCCTTGTCGTTAACGGTACTGACAGAACTGGTACAAGACTGAATTTCGCGTTATTCAATTGTAATTCGGAACGAGCATGCTCAAACCTACATTGAACAGCCGATTTAAAAAAAAAAAGATGTTTGCTTTATTTTATAGTAAAACTGTTTTGTAGTGGAAGATACATAAAAGGTTTCTACCTAAAATAAACACGTTGCTCTTGGTGATAGTAGGATCATTATGAATCTTTTGTTTGAAAGATAAGTTGAGTTAGCTTTTATGTTTTCCAATAATATCCGCAGAAGCAACACTTGAGCTGTAACCTAACCCAATTAATATCATCTGATGTGGCTTTAAACTATTTCTATTAACAGACATATTTCCCCCGTTGCACTAATATTCAACTTATCTGATATTTTTTAATACCAGATCAGCTGAAACGGTATAGTTCAATGTAAAAAGACATGCACTAATTAAATATACAGACTGTGGATAAAACGAGATTAACCACGCCAAGGATTAATCACAACTGCCGGAGAATGGGCTGGCATCTAGGAAATAGACAGCGGAAATGGTATTACTTTATTTTTCCAAGACAAAAAAGAATGACGGCGTGACCATTTTGTTTAGTAACAGAAATTTTAAATGTGTATGGTATATTACAAACTATATTTTTAAGTTTTATTATTTTGGGAGTAAGAGATAAGTGAATTTAATATTTTTCAAATTGTACAATTTATGGCCCTATTTATAGTCTCCCATGGATGTTTTTGATTAAATTTAATAGTTTCATTCAAAATGTCCAATCTTCTTCTCGATTTGTTAATCGAGTCATTTTATGCGATCTGAGAACAAAACACAGAGATTGTCATTAAATGACAAGCTATTGAATTTATCCCAAGAGCAAACATAACTTCCAGATCGTAAACAAACAGATTCAGCTCTTCGAATATTTGACGGTTTCATGGATGCGGTTACAAAACAAAATCATCTTCTATTGAGCGGATGAAAAAAATGGCGTTTTCACTGAAGCCAGGTGTCGTCAATATTATTCAACACACTGTTCTAAAATATGAGTTTATATAGTTGAGTATATCACGATATAAGTTATATAACAGCAAGGATTACATATTCAAGCATGTCAAACCCCATTTTATTTCTCTTAACCTGCCCATCTCGCTCTTGTCAGAGCCAGCAACGTCTGGAAAGGTTACACCGCGTCTTATATCTCTTGGACAACCATGTATTGATTAATTAAGTATGTCATGTAGAGAATTAGCCAAATATGAATCGACAACCCGTCTGGAAAGTACATGTAGATGGCATTTTATTTACCATATCTCTTCATATAGAACCATACTTCTATAGCATCCATCCTAAAAATTATATATTATACGTGGACAACAAAAACCCGGCCTCTCTCTGACAATTATTGTATTCACACGTACGTAAATATCCCTGGCAGCTGGTGGAATTGAATTACTAAATGCGATTGAAACGACTTAAATTTTTACAGCCACCATCATGATGAAGCTTTTAAAAATCTAATTAATATTCCTTGTCAATTCGATGAATCTCTATCACATTAAGACTTTCGACTACCAACAGCCTTGAAAGAACATTTAAGATATTCTAAGGTTACATGTCAACTAATCCGTGTTATTACAAAAAAACACCTAAGTTGAACTAATTATTTGACTTTTGGATTAAATTAAGACATCGTGTTAATATAAAAAAATATATCAACGACCATAATCCATTGTGCCTTTGTGACAACTTAATCTCATTCTCTCGCAGAAACACATTTCACTCATCATTGTCTCTCATCAATCAACGCTCTTCTTAAGCTGTTTTCATTCTATTAGGGTTATAACAAGACAGCTTTGAATCTAAAGAGTCTGTTCTGAAAAGATTACACAATTGTTACATTACGGATCCTTAATAACAACTACAATTGTATTGTGGGAATTTACAATTTAAATTATGACATTGGTTACCCTTTTCACTACTCAGAATAGACGATTCTTGTATTTATAGAAAAATGCACACGATTTAAAGATGGGTATTAAACAGTTTGATTAATAATGTTAAAATAAAATTCTTCATTAAAAAGAGACAAATATTTGTATTATACTAAGATTAATTTCAAAACAAATTTTAACGTAAAGTATATTTCATGTACTTGTAGTTGTAAAACAGCTTCCAGATGTCTGAAGGCGAAATAACCCGTATTAAAATACAGATGTATGACGTCACCCTTTGATGTTGGGGTACCATTATTTCAAATAATCGTACGGTCAGTGTAGTGTGCCAAGGGTAACTAGTTAAAATATTGAGGTATATGTGTCTGAATATTAAGTTGTTTAATGGTCTCGAACTTAAGACATTGCGTAGTTTATTTTAAAATCACTCGGGCCTCGCGGCCCTCTTGTTGTTACAATATAATATTACTTAATGTCTCGCTCTCGACCATTGAACGATACATATTAATTTGGTGATGTGTGACTCAGAGACATGGTAATTTCTTAGCAGTTGAAATACGTGTACTCCTAAAACACTATTTAATGTCTTATTGATATCCGTTAAAACAGGTAAACATCCATTATTTTAGATCGTGGGGACAATAGTGGTTCGTCAAAACAAGTTATCACACTATTTGATTCTGATCACGGGGATAATAGGATTCCTTTAAAACAGGCAACACACCATTTCTGAAATTCTTCAAAAATAAAGGTACGTTAAAAGAATTGACTGCCACTAGATAAGAGAACACGAAAGAAAAACAGAAATTGCCATGTTTTATATAATGTTTTATATAAGGTATATAATGAATAAAAACAAAGGAATGTACGGACTATTTCTATTTTTCTCGTGTTCTCTTATCTAATGACATTTAATTACTTTATTGAACAATTGTCAGATATCCTCTAAAAGTCCCATATGGCAACTTTGGTCTTCGTAGGAATTATTAGTGAGCAGAAATTCGGCCGCATATCTGTTATCACTCGTCAATTCAGTCAGTTATATAGAGGGACAACTCGTGTTTTCCTTTGGCGTTCGTCACTTCCGATTCATGACACCTGCATTACTCATCTATCGTAGCAATGATCTCTGGGGTAAAATTATATTTGGAACGTGTTTAACCAGTTCTATCACAATATGTGATAATGTCTGATACCAATATTGTCTTTTAGAACATATTCTGCAGAAATAGAGGTACGTTAAAACATGTTAACACAATAGGGTCTGATAGTGGGGGGAATTCAGGGCCCTGGAACTATTGTTGTAGGACAATATGGTGGATCAGCCTGCTGCACGATTTAATATAATAATATGACAATATAAAAGAATAGGGACCTACACAGCCATTACCATTAATGACAATGACAGTGCATATTAATTAATTAAATTTATGTCTACATATTAAATACCACGTATTTTGTCTTCTATAAATTAATGGTTAAATTTGTTTTTATTGTTTTGTTCTGTGTTGTTGCTGGCTCTTCTTTCTCTTTTCGGGTAACGTTTATCTGGGGGGGGGGGGGGGCATGCACAAGAAAAACCCTTACGGAATGCCTTTAACTTTTAACTGATATCACCCCCTGTGGAAGTGGACGTTAAACTCAAGAAACGACGCTGTGAACCGTATTATAGCACTTTTAACTTTTAACCATATATGGAACTTATTGGACAAATAGTTTTTAATATGTAAAAAATCCACGGGTTCAGCTATGTGGTTTGTACTGCGAGCGCTTTGCTTTTCCACATAACACAAGCGGATTTTTTTTCCGCAAGTGTCTTTTTTACGCCCACATTTTCATGTGGACGTATTATGCCGTCGCCCCTGTCCGCCCGGACGTCCGTCCACAATTGTTTGTGGACTCTCTACAGGTCACAATTCTCATCCGATTTTGACGAAATTTGAAATATAGGTTTATCCCCAAAGGATATCGACTGCTTTCGATATTGGCATATATCGGATCGAAACCTCGTAGATTATAGCCCCTGGTTGTACGTTTTTAGCTTTTGTACCCTATAAAAGTCACAATTTGAAACGGATTTTAATGAAACTTGACATGCATGTATATAACCCAAAGATCTTGGTTCTTGAATTATGACCCCTGATTGTCCGAAAAATCGCCTATTTTTTAGCTAGTGTTCCCTCTTGAGGTCACCATTATTATCCGATTTAAAAAAAAACAAACTTTGATTATATCATCGTTACATCGTAAGGAAGGTTGGGGTCAAATTTCGTGAAGATCGGGCCAAAATCGCCGGACAAAATGAGAATATGAAATATCAAGGTCGTGGACCCTGTAGAGATCACAATTTTAATTCGATTTTGATGAAACTTGATATGTATGTTTATAACCAAAAGATCCCGGGTCCTTTCAATATTTGCGCATATCGGATCGTAACGTCCTAAATTATGGCCCCTGATTGTCCGAAAAATCCCCTTTTACCTTGTGATTCCCCCTGGAGGTCACAATTATTATCCGATTTAAAAACAAAACCCATTTAATTATATCACCGTTACTCTGTATTGAAGGTTCAGTTCGAATTTCATGAACATTGGACCAAAATTGCCGAACAAAATGTCCGCCGCTAGTACGCGAATAATTTACAAGTATGGTTTATCAAGGCTGTGGACCCTTTAGAGATCACAATTTTAATCTGATTTTGATGAAACGTGAAATGCATGTTTATAACCCCCAAAGATCTTCATTCCTTTCGAAATTTGCGCATATTAAATTGTAACTATATTAAATGAATTATGGCCTTTGATTGTAGGAAAAATCACTGTCTGTTTTGCTTGTTCTCTATCCATCTCTCGAAAATGTGGGCGTATCCTGCCTGGTAGCCGCCGGCCTATTTTCTTTTTGTAACATCCCAACGCATAGATGGTGCCAAACATCTGTCAGCTAGACCTGCTGTTTTAACATGTTTTTATTATGACAAAGGGAGAAGATGACCCGCCCTCTCTTCTCAATTTAAATAGACTTTTTAATATACAAGGACTTTTTTATTGTGTGTGTTAACCAATTATAAGGAGATGATAACTTTGGTTCTAATTAAGTCAGAATGGTGAAAATTGAATAGTTTCATTACATCAATACCTTGACTAAGTTCGATAATGAGCATTTCCTGCTCAGGGTGAGCAGAGCGATAAGCTGGGTGAGTAGAGCGATAAGCTATTTAATTAGTCGAGACTTTGGGACACAAAAAAATAATTGAGGTAGAATGCTCAAACTTGGTGTAGGCGTTCGTTAGGCCAAGGCATTGATGGAGTTCGAGGATGAGTATTTACTGCTTAGGGTAGGCAGAGATAAGCAATATGATTGGTCGATTCTTTTGGGCATAATAACTTTGGTTATAATGAAGTGAGAGCAATGCAAATCTTAATACAGATTCATTATATCATTACCTTGACTAAGTTCGATGGTAAGAAATTTCTGCTTGGGCTAAGGAGCGACGAACAATTTGATTCGTCAAGACTTTGAAACATATTTTAGGTAGGATGTTTAAACTTGATGTTAGATGTTCAATAGAGGAATGAGATCAATCATTAACATTTCAATCTAAAGCTAAGCACAGCTAACCAATTTCATTGGTCGGGGCTTGGGGACAAGATAACCTTGATTTTGTCTGATAGAGAGTGGTAAAACTTAGTGTATATTTTGATTGTTCTACACTTTTGTGATTACGACGGGGGACATCAGCCTCACTGTTGGCTTGTTTATTTTAACTTATAAATGTTTACCTACTATCTAAATACAAAAACAGATTTCGCTTTGTAATACTTATTTAAAGCTTAATGGCAAAACAAAGTGAACCAAAAGACTTTTTTTTATGGTTGTTGTATGTGCTACGATTACGATTTGTGGATTTGGCGTAATATAAATGGACATATTGTTATTAATTTAGAATGGATTTTTTAGGTCATTCTGAAGAGCACCCCGAATTTCACCTCCATACAGATTATTTGTTACACATGTATATTCTTTTAAATAACTATATGTAGAACTAATGCTTAAAAAGGTCAAATTAATGTGCCACAATAATCTTTACATAACCTACAAGGCCCATATCCTTTTCTCTGATTTTAGCGGTCATTTTGAAGAGATCCTTCACGAATTTTACCTCTTGTTGAAATGTGTGGTACACATGAAGATGCTTTGTGTTTAACTCTAATCAAAATTAATGCGCAATGTGACCATAGAGCGGCCAAATATTTTCTTCATATCTTCATAAAATGTGTGATACATTTTAATGAAGATGCTCTGTGAATAACTCTAATCACAATTATTGCAAAATGTGACATTTGCGTTGCCTGTAAATGCCTATTAATATGTACAGTTTATCTACGTTTTTGGGCAGCCATTTGAAAATCGCCCTCACGTGTTATCCCAATCGTAGTTTGTTTGGGAATAGCTGTAATACAAATTATTGCAAAAGTCGGACAAACATGCATCATTGTTATTTTTTAAACTCACATAGACACTATATTATGAGATTTTGGCGGCCATTTTAAAAAAAGCGCCATCACGTAAAAATGGCCTGTTTATCTCAAGATACGGCCTGTTTATCTCATATATATTCTTGTTCAGAATAAAAGAAACACTGGTTTTGAAAAACCGCATAAGAATTTCTACCTTTCCAGGTGGCACCTCCCCCCATTATAGCCCAGACTTTTTTCTTTCTTTTAAAATTGGGTTTAACGTCCACTCAATACCTAGATCATTTCGGGACTAACATAGCCCGGACTAGATGATCCAACGTTAGCAATACCAAGAAAACTTATTTTGCAAGTTTGACATTGATTGAAGTGGAAATAGTTATGAAACGACTTACTATCACTCAAGACTTTTGTCAGCCAACAATTTACTAAAACCCGTGTTCGATATTTTAGCCAGGACAGAACAGTGGGACGTTAAACCACAATTCATTACATTTGTATTCGATATACACCACACCCCTGTAACAAAATCATTGCCCATTTCATCTTCAACAATGAAATTAATTCCAGGAAGATAGTTATATTTAAAAATACTGTCTTTGTGCCAACCCATTAACCGACACGTATCCTAAACAAGACATTCCCAGAAAGAAAATGAATCTAGGAGCTTAGTACAGCTAATTGACTAATTCTGGTTAGCCCGCCTAATCCCGTATTATAAAAAAAGCTCAAAAGGTGGTTGATTGAAATAAAATATAAAGATCACGAATATTATTTATAGGCAGTGTATTTAATCGTTAATAAAACATTCGACTTAAAACACACCGGTTAAAGTAGCTTAATTTTAACCGGATATGACGCCGAGCCATCTGTGTATCATCATTACAATAACGAGGGGATGTTCTATGGCGCATGACCTCCGATGTATGTTTTAATAACAGCTACATCATCTATAGAATACGTAAACTCAATTGAAATAAGATTAAACCATATTATGTTAGTCCCGAAATGACCCAGTTGTGTTGAGTGGACGTTAAACCCCAATTATTTCCCTCTCTCAGTTGAAGAGCGTGCGGTAGAGCGACAGAAATTGTCACAATGCCTGAAATGTGTGTGTATTGGGTCCCCCAAAAGGCATTCCCAAGCTTTAGTACCTACATTTTATATCTAAATGTGCTGGAGATGTTTCTGAAGAATTAAAAAAAATTAATGATATTAAAAATAATGACTTTGGAATTTGTAACTTTATAAATTTTATATCTAAATGTGCTGGAGATGTTTCTGAAGAATTAAAAAAAATTAATGATATTAAAAATAATGACTTTGGAATTTGTAACTTTATAAAATATAAAGCATGTATCATTTCAACACTTCACGGCTACAGGGTAAACAACAGAATTGGAAATCACAAAGTCTTACCGAGATGTCTGATATATATACACCACAGCCCAACAAGACAACAAATTTTGACATGTTAAATTAAAAATGTTGACGTATGTACATGTAGAACGGTGAAATGTTTTATTATACTAACCTAAATGCGGCATAATGTGTATGGTTGTGTAAATCCCGTACATACCAATATACTGTTCAAGTAAAAGTTGTCAGTTAAATATATATATTTTTTAAATTTTATCCAAGGGCAACGTGTTGTAATTAAAAAATATGCCCAATCTTGTTGGTGTCGGGATTAGTTTTTGTAACAAGGTGGGGCCACTTTTCTTTGCCTTTTACTGGCATTTGCAAGCATGATTGCTGTTGTCAGTGGTGCAAACATTTTTAATTTCTTGGATTAATATTTTTGGTGTTTCATGGAAACAAAATTGACTTATATTTTGTTGTACAATTTTGTTTCCTGAACATATCTCATAAACCATTCAATACTAGTATATCTTCATGAAACTTTATGCAAACACCAACATGTGATAGTAGTTGTGTCTTTTGATAATTCGAAAATTTCCATCGAAACATCTTTCGCTATCACGCAAAACTTTAGTATAAAATAACCTTGTCAACTTAGAACAAAATTTCCCCCAGGAAGAAAAACAGTCGGTGTTAAAATAAGTGCAGTCACTGCAGTCGGTCTCAAAATTATGCATCGGCGACTTAATGAATTAATGAGGTAAACAAACAATGCCAGAATAGATCCCAAATACTATGTATCTGCGCGAACCCGTGAGCCCAATTTGCATATGTATGTCACACAAAACTATCTATAGTATAAAATAACCCACATTCCTGAAGCTGGATTGGCTTCGGATTCTTGAACTTTTAAGTAAGTGTGTCTATTCTTCTCGTTCAATCAAATCTACCACTTACGTACAGTAACATGACAGTCCGTCGTTTAATCTTGGGTCTTCCTTAATATTTTGGACAAAGATTTAAGGTATTAAAAACGTTGAAAGTCTGTTCGTTACCATACAGTAGTGTTTACTTTACGTCAATAATAACAATAATAATAGATTTATATAGCGCAAGATTACACTAAAGTTTCTAATGCGCTTCCAACTATCTACCACCGTGAAAGAACTAAATGTTAAATAGGTTTGTTTTTAACTCGCGTTTGAATTGGTCAACAGATTTAATCATTCGTAATTTTTTGGGAAGATTATTCCATAAGTAGGGGGCTGAGAATGAGAAAGCTCGTTTTCCTAGTTCTAATTTCACAGATCGAGGTAACAGTTTATTTTCTGATGATGATCTCAAGGTTCTTGTGTTGTTCTCGCATCGTTTCAACAACTGTTTTAAATATAAAGGCGATTTGTCATCCAATGCTTTATAAGTTTGCAGCAGGATTTTGAACACAATTCGTTTTTTTAACAGGCAGCCAGTGTAGGGAACGGGGTACTGGGGTGATATGATCAAATTTTCTTGTTTTAGTTAAAAGTCGTGCTGCAGAGTTTTGGATGTTTTGTAGTTTTTTAACTTGATAGTCAGGAATTCCATAGAGCAGGGCATTGTGGTAGTCGAGTTTTGTCGTGATGAGGGCAAGAATGAGATTTTCTGTTATTTCTGGAGTGAGATACTTTTGTATTCGGGAGATCTGTTTAAGGTGATAAAAAGCTGATGAACATATTGACTGTATATGACACTTGAATGATAGACTAGGGTCAATGGTAGCTCCAATATTCTTTGCTTTTAATGTAGGGATAATTGTTTCTTCTTGAAAATGAATGCTTATTTTAGTGAATTTGGATAGTTGCTGTTTAGTACCAAGAACCAAAAGTTCAGTTTTGTCAGGATTCAATTTTAGAAAGTGCCTAGTCATCCAGTCATGAATTTCAGCAAGACAGAGCTCTGTATCTTTAACTGTTTGTTTGCAAGAATTGGTATCAAAGCACAAGTATAACTGTGTGTCATCGGCAAATAAATGTATTGATAATCCATGTTTCTCTGCTATTTTTGTTAATAGTTTAGTGAAGATTATAAATAATATGGGTCCTAGAACTGAGCCTTGTGGCACACCGCATAAAGAGAACGTTCACAGGACTTGCTGCCCTTGACATCTACAGTGACAGTACGATTAGTTAGATAGCTTTTGAACCACAGTAATACCGTAGCGCGAAGACCAATCTCTTGTCGAAGAGAACTGAGTAGGTCTTCACTATCTAACGTATCGAATGCCGCACTTAGGTCAAGTAGAAGAAGGATTACACACTGTTGGCTGTCTAAAGCTTGATAAATATAATTAGTGATCTTTATCAGGGCGGTTTCGGTGCTGTGGTACTGCTTATATGCTGACTGAAGATGGTTCTCTAGGTTGTTATCTCTCATATGTTGGTTTAGTTGAGTTAAGACACATTTTTCGATGATTTTGGATATAAAACTTAAATTGCTTACGGGTCTGTAGTTTTTTAAGGAATCTGGATCTAAAGATGTCTTTTTCAATGACTGCTTTGCCAAGGTTTTTCGGGTACTCACCACTGAGGAGACTTGTATTTACGATTTCAGAGATTATCGGAAGAAAGGTGTCAACGTTGTCTTTTAACATCCAAGATGGTAGGGGATCTAGTTCACACGATTTAGGTTTCATAGACAGGATAGTATTTTTGAGTTGGGCTGGAATTCTGAAAGTGTAGCGTCTGATGTATCTCTGTAGGATGGAATGTTGTCGGACGAACTTGTAATCTTGGAGGTAATGTCATTTCTGATCTTTAGGATTTTATCATTAAAGTAATTGACAAAAGTATCAGCTAATTCTGTTGTAGAGATGTGGTCAGGAAGGATATTGTTATATCGTTCTCGATTTAGAAGATCATTTATTACATTGAAGATTTGTTTCTGATCTGAACCGCAATCTGACAGTTTTTTATTGTAATATTCTGTTTAAGTCGACCGAATTAAAGATGCAACATTCTTAATTTCCATTTAATACTGGTTTCTGTGAACTATAAGTTGTGTCGACCTCCATCTCCTTTCAGCTTTTCGTCTTGTTTTGCGCGCATTTCGTATTTTATCGTCGAACCAAGGATTTGGGGGTTTTGTATTTATTTTACGAACGACCAAAGGAGCATGTTTTTGAATTATAGAAGAAATCTCTTCGTCATAAAGATCGACTAGATCAGATGTAGATAGGAAGTCATGTTCAAAAAGCCTAGAATTCTTTACATCTTCAGTGAAAATTAAGTTATTGATGGACTTATATTTACGATACTGGATTGACACAGGTTTAGCAGTCAAGGGTCTGTTACCGTGTGGTAAAGAGAAGTGGACTGCATTATGGTCACTAAGACAGGTTTCTTTACCATACAGTTGGTCAAGTGATAATGTGTCCTCTGTTTGTGTGATGACAAGATCTAGTTTATGACCTTGACGGTGGGTTGGGTTTGTCACATGTTGAGAAAGACCGAATGATTTAAGAAGATCTTTAAAGTTTTCGACTATCGGATCAGAGGAAATATCTACATGAATGTTAAAATCGCCGGTGATGATAAGATGACCGCTTTTTAGTACTAGAGTCTCGTAATATTCAAAAATTAGCAAAAAAGTTGGTTATGCTTGAATTAGGAGGACGGTAGATGACTACAAAACGTAGAGCGATAGCATTTGTTTTCAGTAGCACTTCAATACTTTCAAATGATTTAAAAGTTGAACACTTTTTCTTTTCACATTTTAGGGATGATTTGAAAAGGATACCTACACCTCCGCCTCTGCTAGGTCTAGGTGTATGTTCGAGTTCATAGCCAAATTTTTTAAACTCGCTAGATACAGGACCGCTTGTAGATAATGATAACCATGTTTCTGAGAGAAGACAGATGTCACTATGTTCTTCAGTTAAATATTTAGCTAAAAGTTCACATTTATCATCTAGTGACCTGATATTTAAGAGACACACATTAAGATAGTGTTTTGAAGACTTGATATCCAAAAAAGATTTATTTCCAGAATTTATCTTTTTCCCACTCCTTTTACCCCTTCTTGTTTTAGGGGATTTAAAAATACCATAAAGCTTTAATAGATGTGTGAGATCTGGGTTGATTAATTGTAAACTCCAGTCATTTAAAACCTTAAGCTCACTTGAATTGTAGTTCAGAAACATTTATATTGAGAAACATTTGACCTGTTTTCTGATTTGAAGTTGATGAGTTCTTGCTCACTAGTCAGTTGGGTGTACATCCAGTGAAACAATCCAAAATATTGTATCTAATTTATGAAAGGTCATAACAAAAATATCTTAATTGGGTTCTTCAGACCATCTAACACTTTCTTGCTAAAAATCACACTAATTGGAACATTATTTCTGTCAAAATATCAGATAAATTGACAGAGCTCTCAAGTGCAGCTACTAAGCGCAAGGGAGATAACTCAACAAGCCTCGTATGTCACGCAATTAGTTTTGCTGCAATATCCTGCAATGCGCTGGTTAATATAGCATAAAAAAAGTGCAGCCATGACGTAACGTTATGTAAACACAGTTGCCCTAATTAAACGTCCTGTTTTAAAGGTAATACCCTTGTAACGAAGTCAGTGATTGGTCAGTAATAGAACGACTGACCAGTCATAATTAGTGACAATAATACCCACTCAGTCTAGCAGGGAGTAGTGGGATTAGCTCTAATCAAACGGAACACTGCGAGGAGGATGAAAATAACCATGTCTGCTTGTCATGTTTAAAAGAATATTTGTCACTCTTATTCTGTTGTTTTGAGTATGTTGTTCAAAGAAATGTTTTCCCTCCATGACAAAAAAAATAGTCGGTCTCAAAATAAGTACTCACTGCAGTCGGTCTCAGACTAAATGAATTAATGAGGTAAACAAACCGTCGGTAGGTAGACGAAGTGACGTATCGTCAGCAGGTTCTCTGTTGACGATACGTCACTTCGTCTACAACAATGTCCAAATAGAAGGGAACAATTTTATGTGAATCCGTGCACCTAACTTGCAACGGTGTAATATAAAAATTCCCTGTTATGGGTGAGTTGGTCTAAGATATTTAGAGCTTGTTACAAAGACTTTAATATTTCAAAATATATTCTTGATTGTCTTACGAATAATATTAGTCAAACAGTTGGTAAGAAGTTATCGGAAGTAAAATTTGTTTCAAAAGAAGTTATCGGAAGTAAAATTTGTTTCAAAAACGTAAAATAAATCTTAAATTATGAAATTACATTGTATAAGGCGATCTATTGCACTTCAGAATTTTTTTTTGTTGTAATTCAATCCAAGGAGCAATTGAAACGTATTTTACTTTACTCAAAGTCCAGGGCATTTCGGAGACCAAGTATGCGCCCAATTGAGATAAAGTGCCCTCAAGCCCAGAAATCAAAATTAAAAGCTCAGTTACATAACGGTGCTCAATCCCATTATGTCACCATTCCTCAACTCCTCTGTCCGATAATCTGTTGTTTTTTTCTACTCTCACATAACAGAGGAAATTGACAGATAGGCCTCGGGTTTATGTCCCATTTCTTAACCTCTCGTTAACGAGAATTTGGTTCCATTTGTCATGACATTGACTAAAATTTGCAGGCCCAGTTCCAAAACATCAAAAGCTCGGTTACATTATCTGAAATTTGTTCGCGCCTGCTGCGCTCCATTCCATTATAACATCATTCTTCTACTAAAAAAACCTCCAACAAAACACAACACAGTTTATGTGGAAAAACAATGACTGGTTTATAAGCATAGCTTGACGTTTTGACAAGTATCATCTTATCGTTATCAAGCACAAATTTTAATGACAATTAGTAAAACTTAAGGATAATACTTATAATGATACAAAAGGGAGCCATATACATATGTTGTTGTACATGTAATACAAGATATTTGGTTAAATTGATGAAAGAATAATTAACACTTAAATAAAAATTAAATTGATAGGGATTAACAATAATCGGGTTTAACAAAGACATAAATATAATAAGCAATAAATAAACACAATTGTGAAGCCGTATTAATTAAGAAATAAGAAATGTGTAATAGATTATACATTATAAACCTTAGTGTTAGCATAATGACAAATTATGTACTGAGGGGTTTATGATTGGGATTAACATTTATAAGGAGAAAAAAAATCTCAGATTGTACAATCTTGTTTACAAAGTTGTGTATAAACATGTGTAACGATCAATTAGACATCTGTGGATTGATCAGAGTCTTAAAGGAAGAAAGCAAGGTCATTGACAATTAGATTACTTAAAAATAAAATAAGACCAAGTACGAACAATCAAATCAGGCTAGATGGTGTAACTATGTCCAAACTATTAAACAAATTATTTCTCCATCATAATTAATTCATCATAGGCTTCTGGTATGTATAAATCTTTGTCTCTATTCAGTTCTGGGTTGTGCCTTTTGATTTGGATAGCTTCGAAAAAATTTCATTTTTTCTTCTTGTGTTTGTGCATATATATGTACTGTCGCAGCACTATCATGTTAACGGTTGTAGTGAGCTGCCCAGTTATTCTGGTGTGTGGGTCGAGGGGCGCCAGACTTGACAGGGGCAGATCTCGGGATTCTGTCCCATTGACTCACATTTCTGGTCCTCTAATCCACAAGAATTTATGCCAGCAATGAGCTCAAATGCCGGGATATTGACTAAATTTTTTAAAGTTTTCTCAGTTTGCCCAGTGTTATAATAGGCACAATCATCATATTATATGACATAAACTTTATGTCAACTTAAATAAAACTACTTTCCGGCGAGAAAACGATCGACGAAGAACTATTTAATTGTACATTACTATCTGTGTTCTACCGGAACGCTTAATGTTATACCCAGTGTTTTGTTGACATTCATTGTGGGTGTGATTGTAGATGGCACCCTGGATTTGGAACCGTCCCCAACGCTTAATGTTATAGCCAGTATTTTATTGACATTCATTGTGGATGTGATTGTAGATGGCACCCGGGATTTGGAACCGTCCCCAATGCTTAATGTTATAGCCAGTATTTTGTTGACATTCATTGTGGGGTGTGATTGTGGATGGCGGCCTGGATTTTGAACCGTCCCCACCTAGCTTCTAGACCCGTTACTGCACATGACCCCCAGAAAACTCACGCCTGTAGTGATCGACTTCGGACTGCCTCACTCAAACTAGGGGTATGTACATTAGTCCGCCGCGGTTTGTGTAGTTACCCCCCCCCCCCCAACAAAATATCGTTATGTACGTCCCTTGCTGGCGGCCCTGCCTTGTCGAGCTACTATGGTCAGAGTATGAATCTTCTGACAGTCCCATTGATTCCAAGAAGCTGGTTTCCTTATGCCTTCCAAACAAGTTCAAGGGCGCGGAATGAACCACTGTGTTTATGAGGGTAGATTGGGAGAGAATGGTCCTTATTGATATTAACATCTGAGAGGATGGCCCCTGTTGGTCTTCAGCATTGGAAGACTTTGTTCTTGTAAACCCGGTAAGGAAAGATTTCTTGGAGGACTAGATGATCCTTTTCAAATTTGGTTTTTCCTTTCCAATGAGCTGTTGTTTATCGCTCGTCTTTTTTCCGAAACAAAACTGAACATTTCGTATTTAAACGCTTAGCGTGTCTATCGTTTATCATAAAATTCAATAGGTGGCGGATTTGATTTCAAAATACAATGTTTGTAATTATGCGATTCGTCGTTTTTAAATATGATGCAGAAATTGCGTAATATATTCACATTTTTGGGTGGGAGATGGCACTTCCATTTAATATGAATGATCAGCAAATGCAGGGCAATATATTGTTGTTAATAACAACTATGTTAAAACATTGTATGACTGATATCAAATAATCAGATCGGCCCACAGAATGATGTATTCTTCAGAGAAACCGTAAAAAACATGAAATGTTGATTTAATCATGGCATTTTACAGCAGAAATATTGGCAGTTTTGGACATTTATCATTCTAATTATGTCAAATATCTTTGGTTTTTTAAAAACTTGAAAGACGTTTCTGTCATACTTGCCATGCTAACAGTTACCATCTGTCATTTATTAAATATAAAATTTAAACGAATTTGACGATAAAGATTTCTTCGTGACCCTATTAAAAATGGTACATGTATTGGACTGAAAAAAGGAATCATTATTATTTGGGGGGAACGGGTCATTATGTTACATAACCTCGTGACAAGAAAAGTCTTAATTGTGTAAAGTCTAGCCAGCATTTAAGGGAAACCTGTCGAGAATTCTGATGTCAGGAAAAAGAAGTGTTCATGTCAGGAACGCTACTTGTCGTTGATGATATTCTTATTACACTTCAGTGTCTATTCTAGACATTATTTTATATTCATTATCATCTACTTGTGTATTTTCAATCTGTCAAACGTAACTCGCCAATCGATACTGTAAATTGAGAATCTATTGAACTGGATTTTACATCTTCCTAAACGGCCCCACCATCGATCATCGTTCACCACTTAACCCTTGCCATAAGGACCATCTCTCACGACACAATAATTGGCTCTAATATTACGCCAGTAAGGAGAACATAATCATTTTTATTCGTTACATGAAGACATACTAATCTTTGGATTATTACCGATATTGATGTTTATGGGCTAATTCGTCGGGCAGGTCAGGTATTACAGTGTAAAATTATTGCTATTTAATAACCTATGGCTTCAGAAATAGAGCCGATAAAATCGTTCGGTATCGGAAATCGTTAACAAAGAACTTAAGCAGCAATTTGTACACACCTACGTTTGTACAAGACTTTTATACACTCTACTGGTGCTCTAAGCTAAAGTATCATCGGATCAGAGATGATTTTGTTCCAAAGCTGGTCAAAGTTATTGCGTCTATAACAGGTGTTAAATACACCTGGCTAATGTGTATAATATTTTAAAATAAAACCTATGAAGTAAATAATCTTGAATAGTAATGCCACCCACGGCTTCTTTACTTTTAAAACATGGTAAATATTTACAAACTATTTGATAAAGCTCTTAAGAATTCCACACTGAACCAAAATAACAATCTGAACTTTACGAAATGGAATATCTATTTAGAAATGTTATTGATTTATTAAAACTTTAATGTACATATAGAATGACTCATTGGTAACATTATTATCACTTCCGGGTTCGGTGGTCCAGTTGTGTTACGCCTGGGCTTTAGATTTTAAGGTCTGCCATTGAGTCTAGTGGCGTCGTTTCCACCACAAGTTTGTACGTGACAAGGAATGGTCTTGGGCATCCATAACTTCATAGTCTTTAACGTACGGCGCCATTCCTGAAAACAGTCCCATAATGCATGCATTATTATAAACAAAAATGAATCCTAACCGCGAATTAGGATTTATAAAACCCATAGATATGATCTTTGAATAGTGAGGTTCAGGCGTGTTAGATATTGAAGAGGCAATGCAAATAGATTTTTCTGAAATGGCAATTCTTAAATTAATTTCATGGCCTTTTTACCTCTCTTATAACGCCCTCTGGCGCAACAGAGTAGATTTCGTACATGCTAACGGAAAGACAGGTTTTCTAGCCAATGACCTAGTTATTCTCAAATATTGACAACCTGGTCAGAATAATATTTGTAGATAGAGACTAGGCAAGGAATAGAACAGACTATCTAACCTTTTAACAGCTAAAGACCCCATACAAGCAAGATGATTTATTTGAATACACATGTATTTGTATAAAAATTTTGTTGTCCCTAAATAATTACATATAGTTTGTGCGGGTTTGTGCTGAGTGGACCTAACACTCCATCACTCTACCCCCCCCCCTCACTCTCTCTGGTATCAGTTTTCATGCATCTAAATATTAAAAGGGTGAGGGTCGAGTGATCTAACGCATGCACTGTGGATCACAGGGTCTGTCATTGAGTTACATCGTGTGGTTTCGATGCCATGCATGCATTTTGGAAAGCGGATATTCTGCGGTCCACCGGGATCCTTCCAGTGGTAAAGACTCCTACGCTGAGATTGAGTGGTGGGGTTATATACATGTACATAAGCGCGATGTGATTAAAAGCTACGACTTTCCGATGGTGTTTGCCACATAAATAAAGAGACTCCCTGAATCTGACTAGAGTAGGCCCGTAGCTATTCCAAAATTGTTTGGGGGGGGGGGGGGCAGGTTATCGTAGACTAGTCTCCTTTCGGAGAAGGTTCTTGAGTATTATGATATTTTGATATGACCATTATAAAAATTCGAGGGAAGGAATAAGACCTTAACGTACCTATAATAATGTATGAGAAAAACGGAAAGTTCGAAATCGCATATTACGTCCAATTGAAAGGGCGTTCATTGGGAGAGTCCATTTTTCCCCAATGGTCAAATGGGGCAGGGGCGCCGATTTTTTTCCACAGAGAGGGGGGGGGGGCTAACTACGGGCCTGTAGGGACTTCTATACCATGGAACACCTGTTTTCACACTTCCCACGATAGGAGCGTTAATTATAAGTAAGGTTTCAAGTATATCATATATTATTTACCTACTTCTAATTGTCCTGTAACCTTGGAACATCGTTTGTGTCACCATGTCCATTTCATGCACAGTCAAACACAACTGACTGAATACCAAACCATAGTCTTACATCAAACGGTACACACAGACAAACCAAAATGTCAGACTGAAAGTCAAACTAATTGTTATTCCCTTTCAAATGGTTTTGCCGACGTGTTAAATGGTTGTGAGGACATTGTAAAAGCCTGACAATTAATTTTTACAAGTAGCAAAGACTTGTAAGGTATATATTTAGCGTTTTTATAATAATAGTGTTGGTGGGTTTCTGTTGATTCAATTTATGTTCTAGGGGTTCTGTCTTTGTGTGACAAATGTAGGGATGGTTAAAAAGAATCAATATTATAGATTGATAAATATTATTCTATCTAACATTAAAAGATACGAACCCTTTTATAGTTATTCCCAGTTTTCGTTTAATGGAAATAACTTTGTCTTGTATATTTGATTCTCTGTTAAAATAGTAGTAGGTTAACAGAAGTACGAGGTGTTAAAACGTATTGTCCGATATATTTAATTGATAATCGAGATGGTAAATATATCAAAACTATATATTGTTTATTTGCCAAGGGCAATATATGTTACATATAAATAACGCAGACATTAATGAAGGCGACATTACCAATAATACGACTTATAGTAAGACGAGTGAATTTCTTGCATGGCCATGGTTACTATGCATTGTGCGACGATATAATTTAACGAACAGTGTACCGACTGGTTTAATGAAAACGCGCTTACGCCATAATATAGGCTGGTAGGAGAACTTCGGAATTTGGTGGGCTGCGGGAAAAATCCGAAACAAATGATTCTGGCTTTTTTTAAAGATCTATATGAGTACAACATCTGGAAAATAATCCACGTAAATCGGCCTTGGGCCATAGTTACCGGTATTCTGGTTTTCTTGCCTTTTCGACTCCTAAAATCCACCATTTTCTAACTTTTCTTCACTTTTTTCGACATGCTGAGAATACTTTTGTGCATCACAAATGCTTTTCCGCTATCAGACCATCGACAAAATCAGAAATTTCCAATTGTAAAGACGTCTATAACTGCCCCTGGCCCACCCAATTAGCGCATTTACCAACTGAATGGAATTTGTTGCTTAATATTCACTATCGCCACGGGCATCAAACTTTCCAACTGTCAGATGTTTTCAGTTGTGAGGTAAACCCGTCCACCCGATTAGATTTTATTACATACTCCGAGAAGGTATTTGTTGAGTAATAAAACCGTATAGTAGTTTATCGAGCGCTGCCGTCCTTACCACACAGTACAGTAAATTCACATGTATTTAATAAGATCCCCTCCAGACATTTTTAGTAGTGGGGTATCCCTGCCCAGGTGGGCGACTTACCTACTACTACCCAAAACTAAAAAAATATACTACCGCGTCATTGTGGGAAACTAACATAATACTTCAATTATGGGTAGTATTAGTATTGGGTAAACTTCCTACCGTCCGTACCAGAAATTCCTATTTCCCCGCACCAAAGGTTAAGCCAGATGAGCCGTTTTACTTAACGCACAAAACATGTTAAAATGTTTATCTCAAGAATGGCCAGATTTTTCCAATAATTTAAATGCTCCACCTAAAAGATAATCTACATTACCAAATGGCTAACGTGTTTAATATGTATTTGAAAACCACCAACATGCTCTAGCGAATCATGAATGACCACTTCAAAGCATTTTCACGTGGAACGTACAAAGCGTAAATCGGACCGTCCCCATCAACAATTGAGTCACTGAGCTCACTGTAACTCTTTATCGCGAGATCTAACGTATCTCTTGGTGACCTTAATGATTCTGATCATGAAACCTTATGTTTTCTTAACGTTTAATGTGTGGATGGTTATATACAATTTGATAATACATTTAGAGTGCGTAAAGTTGGGGATAACTTAAAGGGACAATATCACTCTTGCTGGCTTGACAGGTCCAGAATTTTTTTAAGCCCTATTCTAACTACAAGATGTTTGAGTGTCCTACCTGTTGTGTAAATTATCCATTACATCCTATCCTATTTTACTTGTCCAGAGGGCTCGAAAATAAGTTTAAATCAAAGTTGCTTTAGAAAATGTTTACGTAAATCTTTTCAAACCATGTTACTGCCATATTCCTGAAGCAACGGCCCGAGAAATAACTCTCTGGCCATTGCTGGATTCGCTTCGGATTCTTGACATTTAAGTAAATGTGTCTATTCTTCTCGTTCAATCAAAACTACTACTTACGTACAGTAACATGACATTCCGTCGTTTAATCTTGGGTCTTCCTTAATATTTTGGACAAAGATTTAAGTTATTAAAAACGTTAAAAGTCTGTTCGCTACCATACCGTAGTGTTTACTTTACGTCAATACCGATAGCCTCGTTTGTCACGCAATTAGTTTTGCTGCAATATCCTGCTATGCGCTGGTTAATATAGCATAAAAAACGTGCAGCCATGACGTAACGTTACGTAAACACGGTTGTCCTAATTAAACGTCTTGTTTTAAAGGTAATACCTTTGTAACGAATTCAGTGATTGGTCAGTAATAGGACCACTGGCCAGTCATAATTAGTGACAATAATACCCACTCAGTCCAGCAGGGAGTAGTCAGATTAGCTCTAATCAAACGGAACACTGCGAGGAGGATGTGTTACTGCATGTAGTTGAATTTTTCCAATATTTAAAATTAGGTGTGTTAAGATGAAATTTATATCATTTATTAATTGAAATATTGTAGAATAGTACAAATTGTTGACCAGAATAAAAATTGACACATATTATTCAGTTACAACAGGAGTGGTATTTGGGGCTTTAAATAAGGCGGTTTTACAAGGATCGTTCATTTTGAGGTCGGATGTCAAAATGAAATCGTCCATATAAAAACATATTGTGGGGAATTTTTTTCTTTGGGTACTATGCAAAAAAGCAAAAATCATTTGTTTCCGGGGTTTCGGATGTTGGAGTGTCTTCTACTAGCCTTAATACGGTGTGCTTTATGGGACATGTTGCCCGAATAGTGGCGCTAAGGTATACTCTCCTTTCGAATTTCAATCAATGGTTCTTTTACGTGCACGCCAATATATACACAGGACCTCAATTATTTGTAACATCCCAACGCATAGAAACTGTCCCCGTCAGACCCCCTGTACTACACCACTGCCAATGGGAGCCTTTCCTTTTGCAGCCAGTTGCTGGAATATATTGGTCTAACACTTTTCGGTAATTAGAAGGCTCGCTTTGAATACAAGCTTCCTTAAAATTTTCGAACAAACATCAGTGATTTCTTGTACTAAAATTCAAATCTATAATGCTCAAAAGAACCTGACTGTACTAGAATTAGTGGGAAATTACTGTATAAAAATATCAAAAGAACTATTTCACGAATTTCAAATGTTGCTATATTTGATGGATTGATTAATCTGTTTGTCACGATTCTCAATTGTTTGTTATCGACTAACTATAATCTGGTTCTTTTTTTAAAATACTAAGTTGTACTTCTAGTATAATATTAAAATATTAATCCGGATGAACATCAAAACTATGTAAATTTATTCTCAATTCATGGATATTACACCCAAATAAAATGTCTGATAAATATGCTTCATTCACACGTATTTCATTTACTTTGATGGACCTGCTGTTGGTTTACCTGTAGCTTCACTTGGTAGTGTGAGTGTCGTGAAAGAGGTAGTACACAATTAATTGTCTCCCCTGTTTTATGAGAAAACAGACGATAAGAAAACAATGTGTACAATTGTAGAAACTAAATATTGACGTATTTGGGACCTGCCGCCGGATACACGTTTCTTTTTTTTTTTTAGTTCTTTATACGCCCACATTTTCATGTGGAAGTATTATGTCGTCGCCCCTGTCCGTCCGTCCGTCCACAATTGTTTGTGGACTCTCTGCAGGTCACAATTCTTGTCCGATTTTGACGAAACTTAAAATACAGATTTTTCCCCAAAAGATCTCGGCTGCTCTCGATATTGGCATATATCGGTTCAAAATTCATGGATTATGGCCCCTGATTGTACGAAAAATCACGTGTTTAGCTTGAGGACCCTATAAAGGTCACAATTTTGAACCGATTTTGATGAAACTTGACATGCATTTTTATAACTCATCTTGGTTCCTTTTGATATTTGCGCCTATCGGAACGTCATTTCCTGAATTATGGCCCCTGACTGTCCGAAAAATCACCTATTTTAGCTTTTGGTCGCTCTGGAGATCACAATTATTATCCGATTTGAAAAACCATTTAATTATATCACCGTTACACCCTAAGAAAAGTTGAGTTCGAATTTCGGAACAATCAGATCAAAATTGCCACACGAAATGGCCACCGTTCGTACGCGAATACTGTTGAAAAATGGTATATCAAGGTCGTGGACCCTGTAGAGGTCACAATTTTAATTCGATTTTGATGGAACTTGAAATGCATGGATATTACCCAAAGATCTTCGGTCCTTTCGGTAGTCATCCTATTCATATAGAACCATACTTCTATAACATCCGTTCTAAAAGTTATATATTATACGTGGACAACAAAAACCCGGCCTCTCTCTGGCAAGTATTGTATGGACACGTACGTAAAATATCCATGGCAGCTGGTGGAATTGAATTACTAAATGCGATTGAAACGACTTAAATGTATATAGCCACCATCATGATGAAGCTTATAAAAATCTAATTAATATTCTTTATCAATTTGATGAATCTCTATCACATTAAGACTTTCGACTACCAACAGCCTTGATAGAACATTTAAGATATTCTAAGGTTACATGTCAACTAATCCGTGTTATTACCAAAAAACACCTAAGTTAAACTAATTATTTGACTTTTGGATTAAATTAAGACATCGTGTTAATATAAAAAAATATATCAACGACCAGCTTTGAATCTAAAGAGTCTGTAGAGGTCACAATTTTAATTTGATTTTGATGAAACTTGAAATACATGGTCATAACCTAAAGATCTTGGTTCCTCTTGTTATTTGCACATATTGGATCATAACTTCCTGAATTATGACCCCTGATTGTCCGAAAAATCCCCTATGGTCCCTCTGGAGGTCACGATTATTATCCGATTTAAAAAAACTTTTTCAAGAAAATCGGACCAGACAAAATGGCCACTGTTTGTACGCGAATAGTGTAAAAGTATGGTATATCAAAGTTGTGGACCCTGTAGAGGTCACAATTTTAATTCCGATCTTGATGAAACTTAAATTGCATGTTTATAACCCAAAGATCTTGATACTTTTCGATATTTGCGCATATCAAATTGTAACTTAATGAATTATGGCCTTTGGTTGTAGGAAAAATCACTTTCGGTTTTGCTTGTTCTCTATCCATCTCTTGAAAATGTGGGCGTATCCTGCCTGGCAGTGCCATCTTACTATCTTTTGTTTTGTGTGTGAATTGAGTCAGAGTGTACAGTCAAAACTGTGCATGGTAGAAACATCCTGAGCTCGTGCCTTTTTAGGCCTGATCGGAAGTATTTATCAAATATAAATTGGGTCATCGCGGTTATTTCTCAACGCAATTTCGTTGGGCTTTTTTAGTTTTGGATTCTTTGGACAAATTTGCCTAGTCTTAGAATCAGAGATTTACGAACATTTTCTTCAGCATTTTTTTTCGAAATTAAAGATGGCGTATCTCCGTCACTCCATTTCCGTTTATTTTTTTATTTTTTTTTTACGATACATGAATAGTTATCTATATTTTCAATCCGATTTTCAAAAACTTTTTGTGTTTTTTTTTGGGGGGGGGGGGTGTTTTTCTGCAACAAGTGGCAACAATTCTTAGGGAGCGCCGAGTTTTTAATTCGATTTAGTTTATTTCCGGTTCCACTTGAGTTTTCGAAATGTAAATCTACTACTTTATGAATTATGCAGCGCTTTATTTCGTGCAATGCTTTTTATAAACTGAATATTCGTGAACCACTGTTTCATTGTGAAATATTCATTGATTTTTTGCCACGAATGTTAGTGTAATCAATAGCTGCTGATGTCTCCCTGAAGAATGCACCAAAATTTCACTGAATTGTATATTTTGAACATTTTAAGAACTATATTTTTTCCGACAAAATCTTTTAGTTAGAGTAATCCCGGTCGCAATTATTGACATTTGATAGATCAAAAAGTACTGCTATAATATAATCAATCAAAAGGGGCGGACGTTTTTGGTTTTTTAAAATTTTCATTTACTTTTATTTTAATTTTGGTGTGCAATTTTTTAAATCAAACATAAACCAATATTTTTTCTTAAATTTATACTGGACGATATCAATTGCAATTGGTATAAACGTATTGAAACGTATTGTGTAGTTGCATATTCTTGTTTTTTATTGGTGACCCGTTTATACATGAAGCTTGTATATTCTTGTTCTTTGCTTGCCTGGGTCATTTGCTTTATGGGGGTTGGATGGCTGAATGGTTAGCACGTGCGCGCTGTATCATAAAGTCTGTCAGTCAACTAGCGTGGTTTCGAATCCACGGTTGACGTGACAAGGTGTAGGGTCGCCTGTCCAACTTTTTGTGTTTCTCCAGTTTCCTCCCACTGCTAAAGACCCCTACGCGCAAGCGAATTATGGAAATAAAATTGAACCATGTGTAAGAACCTAAATGACCTAGCTTTACGCCAGTGAGTCCCGCCTTCAAACTGTCTTGCAGTGAATAGTACTCTTTCTTATTAATATTATGGATCAAACATGTAGTTCATATAACCACAATATAAATACAGTGAAATAATGTGCACTCCCAACTCTAGATCGTAGCTGGAGTTTGTGCCATCGGATTTGTGCTTCAACTTCGCCCCCTTCTCCCTACACACAACAAACTGTTTTAATAAACTAGTGATTTCGTGGGAAAATACCATTGAGAAACAACCGTTTTTTAAGTACAGTATATAGTGCCAAAATTCATAAATAGAGATGTGGCACATTTGATTTAAAGATGAGTTTTTAATCATATTTTTAAAACAGTAGATGTAAACGACTGTTTCTCCTTGGGACAACTAAGGGTCTAATGCAAAAACGATAAATATTCGACCTCATAAATTCTCAGTGTGCCACCACCCCTTTTCCTAATTAATATGAGTTTAAGTCAAGGCTGTCAATATATTTCCATCTTTCTCTATGTTAGACAGACCCTTCTGGGGATTCAGTGATGTTTGGGTTTTTCATTTATTTGAAAGCTATTGTCTAGGATGTTTAGAGTTCTGTTTACGTGTTCAGTAGTAAACACAGTAGTTTATTATCTACACTATTTACACAATGAGAGGCAGGACTGACAGATATTATTGACTCTAATCAATCAAGAATTGACCTACGGAGACGAAGCTAACCGATGTCTTACTCCTGCTATTGATGACGGGTGTAAACTTGTAAATTATTAAGACTTAATTCCTATAACTGGATTCTGCCACTGTTTACACAGACATTGTCATGTTGGGTAATTTGATTACCTTATTCTATTAGAAAATTTCTTAAAGTAGTAACTTTAACTATTTAAATGAAGATCCTTGAAATAATAATCAAATTCTGTTTTCCACAAAATTTCAGCAATTCTATTAGTTATCTACGGTCATGGGGTCATTTAATTACACTACCTAGATCTTCCTTTAATTTGGAAGCAAAATGCTAAAGGTGAATCACACAAACCAGCTGGTAATTCTCTCTGCTTTAATTAATACATTTTAAAGCCCACGTGCCGCAGATACCATTGGTAGGTGTTTTTCGAAAATATACCATTGACTTCGTTTTAAAACTAAACTTTCCGTTGTTTTCTTGGCAAGATAAAATAAAAATCGAAACATTGTGTTACTGTTTCATGCGGTGGCTGATAGTGGCCATGTTAAATATCGCAATTTTTATCACGCGACATCACGACAGTAGCTATGTTAATTCCTTGAATGAGAAGTGGTGTTGGAGCTATCGAACAAGTAAGCATACATTACCTCGTGTACGTCACTCACAAAATGACTTCATATTTATTTGTCTTATTACAGGATGGGAAGGGAATTATAGAAAGCCTCAACTCAAGTCAAAATCTGTAAAATCAGCGTATTAGTGTAGCAGAAAAGGGGTTATTATGAGGTGCAGAAAACGATTCATCTGTTTGGCATCCCCTAATCTGATCAAGGCCTAGATGATTGAAAATAGGCCCAGTATTGCCTTCAACTATACTCTAAGAGTCTCATACGCAATGGTATCAATGATTTCCGGTACGACTTGAAAACAGAAGTGGTTCGGGCATGCATTTACATCAGAGGGTGTCATATTTTCTTTGAAAGTAATGATCGTGCCAAATTTGATCCACTCAGATCGCAGGGGCTAAGTAAAAGTAACGCAGTTCTTTTGCGTCCCTTGAGTGAGGAATAAGTATGCATAGTTTTAAGACTCGCTTAGTTGCAGCCATCAAAAGCGTAACGACAGGATGGACAAACACGCTATCCCTCCATTTGGCTAGAAAAGGGAAAAAAGGACCTATAAATTAAATCTGTCGTATCATCGACTTGTCGTCTCGGAAGTTTAAAACTGCACATGCGCTATAGTCGCATTCTAGAAGACACTTTATATAACTATTCGCTAAAAAACTTAGCACACGTGAAAACAATATAATGTCAATACTCTACCTACAGGCCCGATTTCATCCTTTCTACAATCACCTTCCCACCCTAAATAAAACCAATGTGAAAGCTTTTGAAATCCCTTCTAAACTATCGCTCCAGTCATCTATACATATTGGTGGGTGTCTTACACGCGTTAATGTATGCTTACGTGTTCGATACCTCCAACACCACTTCTTATTCAAGGAATTAACATAGCTAACTAACTATATTTTTTGAATGTAATACTAATATAATTCACTTTTGGACGCAAAATGTGTCATTATTTTGAGAAAACAAATAATTAATCAACGTTTTCCTATTATCTCTTATACTTATCTAATCCGCTACTTATATGATGTAATGATTACTGCTGTATCTTTGTGCCTTGTTGTAGAAAGAGACTACGCCAAAAAGTCGACATCTCGACGCCACGACAAATATAACACGATGATATGACAGAGTAAAGTGTCGTGTGATTGCATCAATACTGTCGTATTGTCGCGTTATGAAAAGGGCGAGATTTAACATGGCCACTATCAGTCACCATAGTTCCAGCCCAAGCGTGCATGTCACAGGACGAATACATAAAAAATTGATGAACAATTTATTTCTTCCCTCAAGTGATATCAATTATTAGGCCAGTGATGGTAATCGATAAATAAGCAGCGCCAAACAAATGATTAGTGCAATGAGCACTACTTTTTTGTTACCTAAAAATGATTTGTTCAGCCAATTAAAATATATGTTATAGATCTCCAAACTCGAGTACGACATACAGTGACCACAAAGGCGGAAATGATGTGAATTTAGGTATCCGACTTTCCCATGATCTCCGGTATGTCAGCGAAAAACTTTCATTCTTGTTTTCAGGAGAAATTCCAAACCACCCATTAGGTCTTTGTTTCAAATTTACCACATTCGGTTGAACGTGCTAACATTTAGTTGTTTGGTTACCATTTACCTTTGTAGCCATTTTGGCATAGTTTGACAAAATTGATTGGCGTCATTCACTACCAGAATATTTCGGACTATGTTATATTGCGACGCAACCCGTATCGCTGTGAAACGATGCCCTTGTGACCAACTCCTAATGGCAGATCTGTTAATAATAGTGAAGACGTGTATTATATTTCATGGAAGCATGTTTACATTTTCTGACAGGCGAAATCTTGTTGTGTCTAACCGCAGCTCTATCGCCAGTAAGGTACAAGTGTAGTATGTTTATTTTAGGTTTATCTTTCCTGAAAGGTGGGACTCTTGGTGTGTCTAACAGCAGCTCAGTCACCAGTAGGGAAGAGGTGTATGTTATTTTATGTTTATCTTTCCCGGAAGGTGAAATCTTGTTGTGTCTAACCGCAGCTCTATCACCAGTAAGGTAGAAGTGTAGTATGTTTATTTTATGTTTATCTTTCCCGGAAGGTGAAATCTTGTTGTGTCTAACCGCAGCTATATTACCAGTAAGGTAGAAGTGTAGTATGTTTATTTTATGTTTATCTTTCCTGAAAGGTGGGACTCTTGGTGTGTCTAACAGCAGCTCAGTCACCAGTAGGGAAGAGGTGTATGTTATTTTATGTTTATCTTTCCTGGAAGATGGAACTCTTGGTGTGTCTAACAGCAGCTCAGTCACCAGCATAGGCGTACGAGCTGGGGGGGGGGGGGACTGGGCACCAAATCGGTGAAATTTGGGCACACAATTGTACTTTGTAATATTGTGTTCCTGAATGTGTTCAATTTAACAGCGATTTAAAATTCAGAGTGTCTATAGAAATAGAAATCTTAACACTCGACCATAAGCGTACTAGCCAGGGGGGGGGGGGGGGGAGTTGCCCCCTAACTTTCGGGCAAGCTGACTTTTTGGGCAGACTGGTAGAGTTAAAACATTTTTTATTTAATCTACTTGGCAAAATAAAGTGCCCGAAATCTAATACAACACTAATTTTACGGGCTGCAATTGCAGAAAAACATGTTTGCGGCTGTCAAATATGCCAAAATTTACTTGGGGGTCCATACAAGGTCAGCTCCGCTTCTTCGCCCCTCGAAGAAAACCGGTGCCACTCTCTGTAAACCTGAAATTTTGGGAGGGCATTTCTAGTTTTGTTTCCCTAACTGTCATCGAGCGCTAATAAAACACCAAATTCACTTTTCTTTTAATTGAATATCACAAATTTATACTGAGCATTGATTACTATTTGTGAATGGACCTGATTGGATGGTGAACAGTCCATTTGCTGATTACACTATTTCGCCTGATCACACTATTTTGCCTGATTACACTATTTTTCCTTTGCAGTTTTTTAGGACTTAGAATTTTTCTAATGCTAAGAATTGTTCGTACTTGGTTTTATTTTATTTCGGTTACAAAACCATTTGATACGTTTTGAGTTGCTTACACAGGCGTTTTCGGTGGTTAAATTTTCAAAATGTTCTCTGGGAGGGTGGGGCCCCATTACCCCGCGACAATTGGGTGTTTGGAATTCGGGTCAGCCAGGTAGGCTGGAAAAGCAGGAAAACACGTTTGCGTCAGTTAAATTTTCAAAATTTTCGCCCAACAGTCCCATCTTCGTGAACTGTAAACAATTTATTGGAATTCGACTCATCCGCCTTAATTAGACTATATTAGACCACTTAGAAGTTGCTTTGTTCACTAGCTGAAATAGCAGGAATACGTGTTTGCAGCCGTCAAATATTCCCAAATTTTCTATGAAGACTGGTGCCTGTTAAGCCGTAGTAATAAGCCGTATTTTGTTTTCGGGCATTTGGGATTCGGCCCCTAACCGTCATCGAGTCCGTACGCCTATGGACTCGACCCCTCTATTGTTGGAGTACAGTAACAACTAGAAATTAAGAACTTATTCATCGCAAAAGAGATATTGTAGAACCTGTCACGGGCCTTTAAATAAAGATTGAACTTTTTTTTTATTTGGTAAAACTATATTTTTGGGGGAACCAACCACCACCCCCCATCCCCGCAGTCAAAAACTTTCCCGTACACCTATGGTCACCAGTAGGGGAGAGGTGTATGTTTATTTTATGTTTATCTTTCCTGGAAGATGGAACTCTTGATGTGTCTAACAGCAGCTCAGTCACCAGTAGGGAAGAGGTGTATGTTTATTTTATGTTTATCTTTCCTGAAAGGTGGGACTCTTGGTGTGTCTAACAGCAGCTCAGTCACCAGTAGGGAAGAGGTGTATGTTTATTTTATGTTTATCTTTCCTGAAAGGTGGGACTCTTGATGTGTCCAACAGCAGCTCAGTCACCAGTAGGGAAGAGGTGTATGTTTATTTTATGTTTCTCTTTCCTGAAAGGTGGGACTCTTGGTGTGTCTAACAGCAGCTCAGTCACCAGTAGGGAAGAGGTGTATGTTTATTTTATGTTTATCTTTCCTCGAAGTTGGAACACTTGTTGTGTCTAATATCAACTAGGGAAGAAGTGTAGTTTATGTACCTGGGAGATGAAGTCTATGTTCCTGGAAGGTGATGAGACTATTGATGTGTTAAACAGCAGCAATATTATCACGAAGTGTATCACGTGCACACCAAAGTGGAACTCTTATTGAATTAAAAAAAAGACTAATTGGTTCGGTCAATACCTGATGCGTGTCATTGATGAATCTGTAATTCTAACCTCAATACCCTCCTTTGTTCGATCGTCATTGTTAATCCTTCAAAAAACTTACCAAGAGTATATTATTATGAAGAATACAATACTTATCTAACAATTTAGTTTTTCATTTTTACATTGATTGGCCGTGGAAAATTTTTAAAAAGGTAATTTTTAGTTTAATCTATCGACATTCTATCGCGCTTTTATTTTTTTAATGTCGTACTCAGACTGTCAGTTTCACGAGTTGAAACACAAGTACATTATTGTTTGAAAAAGACAGTACCACTCACACCAAGAAAATAGTTGTAATACCATTGGTGTAGGACGTTAAACTTAATTTATATTAACTTCAAATATATATATTTTTTAAATACCCGTAATCTGTCCTAAAACAATGTACTGTATTGTGAAAAGGCCTCCCAAAAGCTCCTTTAAAACCAATGCGGCTTGTAGTAGCCTATACATTAAAAGTTAAAAGTTGTGGCAGATCTCAAATTTTGGATACACTCTAAACTAAACATGTCCGCTATAAGTGTCTTTAAAAGTGTGGTGAATTCTGTTTTTTCATTCAGGCATATAGAAGTATTGAAATGTATCTGATTTTTAAGACCAAACGGGATCAGGTATCCATAGTATATTTCTGGTAAATTGGTTTAACACTATTAATTATTTCCACATAGAATTCAATGGTAATATCTCGGTCTTACGTATTGGGTGAATCGTCCATGCAGATCAATCTTAATAATATATTTATTTCTTCATAGGAAATTCCCCAAGTGGACATCTGCCTTAATATTTACCTTTAGATAGTCTAGAAGAAAACCAGAATTCAAAGCCAAAAAATGTTAGAGACCAATATAGTTCTGTGGATGACGAGAAACACTGTAAAAAATATAGTAGGCATGACAAATTGATATGTTTTTTTAAAAAATAAATGCACAATATCTATTAAATACGACTTACTGCTTTTACGCATGCTTTGTCGAATTTCTTCAATTTTACACGTGTTATAAAATTGATTAGACGCATTACACATATAAATTTAACAAATATATTTCTAATACAGTTGAACAGGAAACACAGTGTGAAGGTCCCGGAGGTGACCAAAAACTGGAAATAAGTTTACTGTTAACAACTTAAGTAGTAAGATTTTCAACTCACTGATAATCCCTAAGTGTAATGACATACTAGACGCGGCAAACCGCTGTCGCACGCGGGAGCGGTAAAAAAAAACCCCGCCAACAAGTGGTATCCTATGAGACCTGACATACTAGAGAACCGTCGTCGCGCGCGGGAGCGGTTGCCGCTGTCTGATTTTTTTCTGCCGCGTCTGTCGGCGGGAAAATGAAAACCGCAACCGAACGCGGGAGCGGTTTTCAGAGACAACACATGTTAGGCTATGGCTAGTGACATACTATCCCGCTCGCCGCGGCGGGATTTTTATTGCAGTGCAATCACCAGGTGCACTTCGTTTCTCGAAAACTGAAGGGCGGTTTCCCGCTCATAGTATGTCAGGTTCAGTACTACGCGGTTTGCAGGGGCCGCGCGTGGGAATGGCAAACCGCGACATCACGCGGCATAGTATGACACAAGCCTAAGAAGGAGATGTTATTTGGGACTGTGGGGGAATGGCAGTCGTTAAAAGAAGAATGGATAGTCACAAGACAAGAACAGGTGAGACAAATACATATAAAAACCAACAGTATAAACACATCCTAGATTTGATTAATGTTGATTACTATCATCGCACTTTTAATAAATTCATGTATATATACGAGTAATGGCGAATTACCAATAAAATGACACGGTAAATTCCCTAGAGGGATGATGTGGAATGTTAGCGGCGCAGACAGTAGTTAGTATGGATGAACCCAAAGATATATATACATGTATTTACATACATTTGTACTATTATACATCACGTGTAAAGTAGAACATATTAGACTGTCATCTTGGTTCGGGACAAAACCTCATTTAGTAAAATCAATCTAACACAAAAGAAAATATCTTCTGAAATTACTGTTTTTTCATCATAGGTTTTCATCTACGTTAGGCTGCTAATACATAGGGGTATACGGTGTACGTTTAGAGGTATACACGAATACTTATGTTCGAACAGCAAGAATTTGCTTAACGGTTTACATCGGACTATACGCATATAGGTGAACCCGACCGTATAAACAGCCGTGCCCGAATACCGTATACCCCTATGTAATAGCAGCCTTATAGAAACGACTACCAGTCGGTATATTCTAGAGATACCTAGATGTTTTGCAAAGCGAAATCGAATATAGGTCGTTTTTAATGGCAATATTATATGTAACAGGTTTTATACGCTCTCAACATAAAATCGGTTTACATGTCGCTTAGGTGCATTCTCTAAAATAATATAATTATCAATCGATTCACGAAAACTATTTTTTTAATACACAAACCCATTATAATTTACGGTTTACAATATTCTGTCTCGCCTTTCGATATTTCATTAAAATTAAAGCAATTATTGTGTTGTATGTTCTGGGCGAGTTTTTTAAAGGTAAATTATGGGAGAAAGATAAAATGTTGACGGTTCTCCCTTGTGGGAGAAAGATAAAATGTTGACAGTTACAAACTAGATAATGTAAAGGCAATTTAATGAAAATTTCAGTCAAAATTATCCACTATGAACCGAGAATTAAGCGATTGAAAGTTCCGCCTTGCCCCAATAATCATTACTAAAGTCGGTACGATAAAAAGCATAGTCTCGAATATCCATTTTATCATTAAATTGTGAAGGAAAGTTGTGCAGCAAATCGTACCATAATCCACTAAATCTCAGGATAGCGATGCCATCCAGAGTTGTATGCGGACGTATTGCTTACACGTTAGGCGTTAGTTGGAAGTACGGGGCAGTTAAATTATACACGCATTCACGCACGTTATATGTAAGTTACTCATAGGTTGACATACACGTCGGCTACCAGTTGGGCAATTGAGCAGCGTACGCGTAACATATTTCTAACCTGTGGACAACGTACTTCTGACGTCCTTAAAACTTACTGAACGTGTTCGCAACGTGTGTAGAGATGCGCATGTGCAAATCCCAAATCATGGCGGACCCTGAGAGATTGCGACGACACCAACTTCTTCGTTCGTACGTATCTGGAGTTTAACGTCCACTTCCACCTAGGGTGATATCGTAGACACGCCCACTTCTAGAGAGCTTCCGCTTTTATATCTGACGTCACGTGGTCGTCGAAGAACATACCCTTCAAAGCGTTCTGCTTCAGCGTATGCCAGCGTGTTGGATAATTATTTATACGTCGGAAATAGTTATAATATGACAGGCTGGCGAATACGCTACCTGTAAACTATAAACACGCTCAGTGCGTTCTACACAGGTTTCAAACACGCTGATAATTTTATGCATGGACAGTTATTGTGGGCCGAGTTTGGCCTTTACAACTTAATTATACCATCGTATTTCAACGTTCTCGTAACTTGTTAAAAGCGCACACATAACGGCGTGTTTACTAAATTTCTCATACGTCGAGATACGCTGATGCTATACGTCAATGTGTGGCAGCCCTATGAGCGTACCGTGCTATCTTATCACTCAGTGGAGCTTACGGGTGAAGCTATTAAAAACAACTTCTTTAAATATTTCAATAATAATCATCGTAAAAACTGAAAAGATACAATTTACAATATTTAAGCATTCATTATGTAAATGAAATTTACAAAATTTAAGCATTCATTCTGTTAGACATTTTTATAGAAGGGAGGGGATAAGGAATTCCCCAGCCAAGATGAATTTAGTATTTATATGTGAATAAACATACAACGCTGATATATTAGTCTTGGGGATGAACAGGGCAAAAGGAGATCAAGTAGGGTGAAACCGCCACGGACCACACCAAGCTAGAAAACTTGGAACAATGCATATTTCTTCAAAATTGAATAATAACGTATCAAAGATATATATAAAGTGCTATACTATGATGTTCGATACAATTAATACCTTATTCCCCATTAAGATAGCAGATATACGTCTTTCTTTCTTCCCTGCTCAGTGAACGAAGAATTTGAAAGAAATTATAATAAAAGTAAAAGCATCAAAAAATGACGTTAATTACATTGTACACGAAACAAGGTATGGTGACTATGTTTCAAACATCCCAAACCACTAAAATCAACGTAGTATTACTACTTCAGTAATTTCTATTTATTGAATTTGAATAACATGCTATACGCAGTAACCCAGTGAGTAAAGGGCGGGCTCGTTAAACGGAAGGTCACAGTTTAGATCCCGGTGTTCTTCGAGGTTTTCCAGCGCGTTTCTCTTAGCCTATGGTGCTTGATGGAGGGCCTTACAAAGGGCAGCGTGTAGTCATTCGGATGAGACGGAATTACAAAATCCTGTGTATATTGGCGCGCACGTAAAAGAACCTTTGACAGTTGAAATCCGACGAATAGTAGCAGAATCTTCGCCTTCCTGACATATTTCCCTCATGCCACACTTTGTCTTTGCCGTCTACAGTAGCCCGGGTTGTGCATTAAACAAAGTTGTACATGGACGTTAAATCTTAATTTGTTCTTTTCGTTGTAAAGCAGATTGTTTTCGATCTAGTAAATTGGATGGAGCTTAACCGTGCAATAACAAGACATGTTCAATGTTATTGCACTTTTTTGCTGGTTTACACTAGTTTTAGTAGAAATCATATAGAGAAGTGGGATGGGTTTTATGTGCAATAACAACAAGTATGTTGAGTAGGTGTCAATGTTACAAGTCATTTATAGCACACTTCATTCGTTTACAGGTTTAACATCTCGACCTGCAGTCTCCGTATTTAAACCTGTTAACTATTGAAAGCCGAGCTATAAATAAAACTTGACATTATAATTTACCACTGAGCACTAGTAAGTTTAATGTTTATGCAGGGTTAGATTAAGGATTTGAAAGGTATCATAATACACCAATCACCCTTTCTAGAAAAAATGGCGTCTCGCTGTGCATTGTAGGAGGCCCTGAGTAAATTGAAAGGAAGCTGCCATTGCTTTCCATGGGTTTTCTCTGACCAACTTTCGAAAAACGCCGATTTTACGTTAAGTTTAAGGATGAAGGATATTTCATACGATGTGATAGAGACATGGAAGGTTCATGCACTTAAATAATACCCGAGAAAGCGAAATCTTAAGTGTACAGGCCGCAAAAAGGAGTTAGTAGCTAAAGTGACAGCGATCAGCCGATCGATACGAAGGTAAAGTTTCAACAGCTGTTTGTTTTGAAGTTTACATTTTACCTTTATGCGATCTGTATACCTCAGAATGTGCTTTCTGAGGTATTCTTTACGTGCGTCAACCACTATGTTTCTCAACCTTTTATCACCACTCACCCCTAAATGAATTCTCAACCAACCCATTTACCCCCAGAGTTTTGAGGAGGTAACTGACTGTGGAGCCGTGGACGGCGAAGCCGGTCACCGCGAGCAACGTAGGAGGGTTTAGAAATTGGAGCCTGGAAACTTGATTTTCAGTCATTTCAGACACATGAACCGCGGATCCTTGCACGGGCCTATACCCCCTTACCACATTGACATCGAATATGGAATTAATACGGATCGAAGTTGAGATTCAATAATTACCAAATTTATAGTTTGATGAAAATAGTTGTTTCCAGTTCAGTGCGACATTTGATCCTGGCGATTGTCACAAATAATTATTTTTTTTTTATTCTCGGGACAGTGTTTGAGAGTGCTAATCTCATGTCATTTCGGACATTCAGTCTGTTCCGTTATTTAGTTTTTATCACAACCAGCGTTAAAAATCCAGATGTACAAAGGTATAGCCACCGAAAAAGTTAACAACTAAAATCTTGGAAAACAGCTTCACCTCTCACGAATTTTGAAGTTACTGGGAGTGTGGTCATTCACCCCCTGGACGCGAATCATGTGAATTCACCCCTGCAGGTTGAGAAACGCGGAACTAACACTATGTCAATGTTCTACGGGGCAAGAATATTGTTGGTTTATTTGTAATTTGCTTGGGTAGTATCCGAAAAAAATTAAACCAAGGACGAACAATCCAAACCATTAGACAAAATTCGAAGTCCTCAAAAAACTCATCGACCATTAGCTGAGATAATAGTCCTCTCAAGGTAATCACGTCTATGCTTCAAAGGCAAGACAATTGTTTTGTTTTGCTTTATTGCGATATTTTTTTATGTTTTAATTTTATTGTTTATTTTGAAAATGTCTAGTTTATTGTTCTTTGCTAGATAATTGTTTTTTGTGTTTATTTTTGGAGATGTTTTGTTTGTTGTTCTATTTTAGATATTTGTTTTACTTCGTTTTTTTAAAAGATATTTGTTAGAAATGAAACCTTTAACTAAACAGTTTTTATGCTCTGTAGATTTAGAACGCATATAAAATGATTTGTTGTAATCCACGTGGGCGTAATCCGCAGGGTGTACATTAACCTTATGACAGGGTGTTACGTTCTGTAATATCAAATTAGACATAAATATTGCTCAAGAGCTGAATAGAAGCACCAATATAATATATACCCACTGAAGTTACAGAGCACACTTCCATCATTTACTACATACAAAAATTTATATTGTGTGTGGTTGGGGGGGGGGAGGGGGCGGCGAATGGTTAGCAAGTGCGCGCTGTATCAAAAAGCCTGTCATCGTGGTTTAGAGTCTCAGGTTGTGGGGTCGCCTTCTAGCCTCATGGGTTTTAGACGGGTCCTCCAGTTTCCTCCAACTGCGAAAGACCCCTACGCACAAGCGTATGCTAGTCCCGAAATGACCTAATTTGTGTCGAGTGGACGTCAAACCTCTCTCTATTGTGTGAATTATAATTCGACCTGGCTCAGCGAGTACGACGTTGGCTCACTAACCTAGAGGTCCTGAGTTCGATCTCTGTGTTGATTAAGAAAATTCTATCGTGGTTCCCGCTTGTCAGTGGTGCAGGACTGAATGCCTGGCAAGGGACAATGTAAAGTCGTTCGGATAGAACGACAAATCCATGGTCCGTTGTACATTCTGGCGTGCATATAAAGGTTCCCTTGGCTGTTGTATTCGATAAAATTGTAATCCGGCCAAACTTTGCCTCGTAGCACACTGTATGGAAAATGCCCGTCTCGAAAAGCCCAATCGAAGCAGAACATTAGGACATTAAACCTCATTTCATTTTCATTAATATATCCCGGCGTGTGACATGAAGTACTGCCATAGAGTCGCTATTGAGTAGCCTCCCTTTCCATGCTACAGTCCTATAAACCAACGAGAAAAGATTCATATATTTTAAGGGTTATCCTGGGTGAGATAACGCACGAGACGGGGGTTATGCTTGGGAATGAATGGCTGAAGAAAATCACTCAAAAAAAGAGGTATTTTCCTGAGGTCTCTCTTCCCCATATTCCTGAAACAATGGCCCCAGAAATATCTCTGGCCATTGCTGGGTTGGCTTCTGGTACTTGGGATTTTGAGGGAGTGTGTCTATTCTGTCCGTTCAATCAAATCTATCCAGCAACATGACATTCTTCGTTTAATCTGAACAGTGATTTAAGGTATTAAAAACGGCGAAAGTATTGTTCGTATCTAAACAGTGTTGTCTACATTGTATTCGTTTTGATAGCCTCGTTTGTCACACAATTAGCTTTTATGCAATATGCTGATATGCACTGGTTAATTGGGCATAATTAAATCGTGAGTCATGACGTAACGTAATGTAAACATATTTGGTCCAATGATATTGTTACGCAGTTAGCTATTGGTTGTTAATCGGACTATTTGCCAGTCATAATTTGGAACATAAATTAACTCCCTTTACAGCAGTGTTGAGTGGGATAAGCTCTAACGAAACGAAACTATGCAAAGGGTATGTCCTCCACCATAATAACCGAAGTCGGGGAATTTATCTTGTTTATAGACCGTCTATTTTTACATGCACACAAAAAGAGAATAACCCAGAATTCCCGCAAGAAAAACCTTATACCATGTTTTATGTGTAGGATAAAGCACGAAACTGAGGTTATGCTGGGGACAGAAAGACCGAAGAAAATAACCCGAGAAATAGAAAAACCGAGGCCGGTAGTTTAAGGATTTTCTTTCGGGATTTTTTTTCTGAAGTTATTCTTCCCCAACACAAACCGTCTGTGTTTAAAGAAACCCCGTTTACATTACAAATTTTAAGCGTACCAGACATAGTACCAGGTATGGCACGCTTCGTTTTTTTGTAGTGTAAGTAACCGAGGTGGTCTCAGCATGGTACCAGGAACGGCCCGGCTTTAAATTTTCGTAGTGTAACGCTATCCGGTCTGAGCACGGTTTTAGTACGGATCACTACGCACACACTGTCATCAGTTCTGTCAAAATGACTGCTCAGACTAAATCAACCCTCATAATTGTTTTCATCCGGGTAATTTGCATAGCGACAGAAATTAACTTTTCTGTGAAGAGTTGCACATATTTAGGCGTGCTTGACACGGCTCCGAGACCTATTATTTTAGAGTAATGTAAACGGGTCAATTTCTTGAAATTTATCGCGTATCGCGGCCTGTTACTATGCCCAGAACGGCAGGCTTATCGCGGCCAAGTGTAAACGGGGCTATATACGTAAACGAGAATATCCCAGAATTCCAGTAAGAAAAAACTCATATCCTGTTTTCTCATGGAAAAAAACTACTCTGAAGAATAACCCGATGCTGGTTAAAGAAAGATTTACAGAATAGTTACCCCAAATTCCTCTCTATATATTCAAACCGCTAGTTATTCCGGGCATAGAATATACCCGAAAAAACGAAGAGATTTACCGTTATAGGTTTATAAATGGTAACAAAAAACTCCTCTGGAACAATAACCCGTTACAGGTTTTAACTATATAATATACACCAAAGATAAAAGAGATTTACCCTTATAGCTTTAAATTGCGCTTAATGACCATATGATTTAAATTATGGGGTCTAATTATTAACCCAGTAAATGTAAATCGTACCTTGATTGAAATATTTCCCAAGATCGCGTCATTGTCTGATTTTTCGTTATACTTTTCGTCGTCTCCTCTACCAAAACTATATATCTGCCACAGAAATGGCGTGAACACGGTTGTCACGGTGATCTAAAGCTGGTCTGAAAAAACTCTGTGGCGAGGAATGAAATGGGCTTCAAATTTTCATCAGCACAATATTAATTTAAACCATCTAGAAACTAACATACTTTTTATACGCCCACATTTCGGAAAAATATCCTCATTGCATAATCATAGTAATTATAACCATGTATTGGTCTCCAAATTTTCAAAACTCATTACCATTGCAGACCCTCACTATCGGTATTATCTAGCTAATTAAACCGCTGGTTGAAAAATGGAAACCTTTTGAATATACAAGACCAACAAATCAAATATTAGGGATTATTCGTAATCTATGAACAGTATAAGATGTTCTATTTTATTATAAGGAAATATAAAATCAATGTTGTCAACGCCATTACATAATTAATTCTATTTTCTGCAAATTTGAACTGCCTAAAGGGAGATAATTCCTATTATTATAGGAGACAGACCACCATTCATTATCACATTGACTACAATGTTAATTCTGGCCTCTTTGCCCACCTCCAACTTTTCCCCAAATTTTCGTTGGGCTGAATGCTTTTCACTACAGACAGAGCAACAAATAGCCATGTCTTTGCACTAAAATTTGAATGAGGGTGACCACCAAAGTTGTGAGATACACAAACTTTAAGAAGCATGCTAAAACAACGGATAACTAGTTGCCGTACATATCACCGTAGACAACCTAATAACTCTGTTATCCAATTTTGATGAAACTTAAAACATAAATTTATGTTCCCCAAAAACCCCAGTCCTTTTGATATTTGCGAATTTCAGACCATAACTTTCTGGGTTGTACAAAAAATCGTTTTTGTTTTAAGCTGTTCTCTACCCATCTCTTGCTAAATTCGGGCGTAACCTGCCTAGCAGACGTTGCTTGTTTTTTTTTTTTTGTAGTTCTAAATCGAATAGTCTTCACCAACGCTGAATGGGCCTTGAATGATTAGCAATAAACTAAAACCAACATACGTTTTTTGAAATACTAAATAGGATAGCCTTCGCCAACTCTGAATGGGCATCGAACGATTAGGCAATAAAACCTTACCCTCGACCAGAGCCTTATATATCTATATATATATCTATATAATAAAGCTCTACCCTCGACTATCACGGCTCCCATTCAGGTGATTACGTTTTGGCTACTTCGGTTACTACATATCGGACCCCTTGTCGTCCTCTGTTTACCATTGTTCTTGATTTCTTCAATAATAGTGGTTGATATACATGCTAGAATAGAACAGGGTTGAAAGTCTCACCCACACAATATTTCTCTCAGTTTCAGACTACGTTTTTCTATTATGGTAAAGTGAGTTACGTTATTGCAGCCATTTCAGAATCTCTCCATAAAATTAACTTGTACCCTAACCCATTTTATGTGCAACTTGATTTTGGACACATTTAGTCGCTGATGATATTTTTAAAACAACGGGCGTTCCAGTATACTTAACTTTGAAACTTTTATAGATGTAATAGACGTGGGAAGTAAACAACACACCTGACGATATATATAATAGGCCAACGGTAATAGTCATCCTGGCTACAAAAGTAATAGGAATTGTCTCCCTTTAGACAGTTCAAATGTTCAGAAAATAGAATTATTATTGTAATGGCGTTAAGAACATTGATTTTATATTTCCTTATAATAAAATAGAACATCTGATACCGTTCCTAGCTAACAAAGATCAATCGCTTATATTTGATATGTTGGTCTTTTGAATTCAAAAGGTTTCCATTGTTCAATTAGCGGTTTAATTAGCTAGATAATACCGATAGTGAAGGTCTGCAGTGGAAATGAGTTTTGATAATTTGGAGAATAGAACATGGTTATAATTACTATGATTATGCAATGAGTATATTTTTCTGGATAAAAGTGTGACCTACTACCCGAATTGCACGCTAAGGAACAATCTACCTGCACACTAGTGGGTGTATAGCTCGACTTTTCGTCAAGTCAGACAAATGTCCAATTAACTCCTTTTTCGTCTCTTTAAGCGTATAATGTTCTTTCAGCAATGGCGGCATATTAGAATAATCTGGATTTTAGAGCACCATCGTGTTCAGCTTGTGTAGTGCCAAACGGCACTGCTGCTTCTGGCACCTTTGATGTCAATTATGACATTTTGGGAAATAGTTCCCGCAACGACACGGCGCTACGTGGATTGGAGAAGGTAGTCGGAATTAAGGGCAACCTTTGTGAAAACCTTTGTATTTTGAAGGTTACCGATGAGGTTACAATACATTCCCATCACAAATATTATCACCTATAATCGATAATTACATTGATTCAAAAATGTGGACGAACGACAACACACCCTTGATCAACCAAGCCAATATATCGGTAAAATAAATAAAAATACGTCGATGGTATCAGATTATAGTTAATAATTGTCATCGTTTTGTACTCAGGTCAATAAATCCATTCTTCCTACTTTTACGTGTGTATCTATGAAGAAATACCCAAATAGAATCCCTAAATTTAATGCAGTTAACTTCTTATTAATTATGTTCTGCAAGAAGTGAAATCGGATACCGATTCGGGTGTTCCCACATAAATCCGGTCTCCAGTAAAGCACATATTTTATATTATTACGTAATAAATATTTAAAGAGATTTGGAATTGATTTCTACCTGTAAGGAATATGAAAACATTCCCTGGCTAGAAATGCAAACACGGATCAGTTTAAAGGTTTTTGCTGATTGTAATGCCACCGATCTTTTATAAACACTGTAAAGAACAACGATCGATTTAACAACCGAAATGAAATGAGTTTGGCGTATCGTTTACAAATAACATACGGCAGGTTAATATATATTTCTAAAACTACGAATTGAATTTTTGACTGGACAACGTTATAATGTTCTTGCAACTGCCAATGTATATTTTATGTGCACTACCAGTTTTTGCTCAGGAACTCCCAATCAGTCGCCACAACAGGGAATTCTGGTTGCGAGTCCAGCATCCTAACCACACAACAACCATCGCAACCTAATTTATATACTTGAAATTTAAACTGCAATGACTGATGAAATGAAATGGGGTTTTACGTTCTACTCATACTCTTCTCCAACTGGGCTAATAAAGACGGGCATGCGCCATACAGTGTGCAACGAGGGACATTTTGCACCTTACATTTTCGTTCCTCCGAAATGAATGTCCTAAGGTTCTGCTCCGTCTAGGCTAATGATGATGGGCGTCTTACCCACTTTACCACCGTGGCTCCCTACGTAATGTCGAAATTTCAGGAACTTGTTTTTTACGAACCGTATATTGAATGATAAATACCTAAGATATTATGTTAAATTTAAACATGTTGGATGGAAATAAATATTCACTCGGCGAAGACTTTTTATCTAATATTATAAGCGTTCTGGATGTATCTGAATACTCAATCGACGAAGACCTCCATCTAATCTGAACGGGCTAAATTTAAACTGAATAGTCACTCGATGAAAACCTCCAATTGAATATAAAAGAATACGCCGTCGACAAAGACCTCCAATTGAGTTAGATAATAACAACGTAAAGCGGGGAGGGGGGGGGGGGCAAGACGACAAGTTAAAATACAAAGACGCTCAAGGGCTGCTCTTAATATGTAGCAGAGAAGGGAGAGTATGCTTCACGCGTTAGATGTGGAGAGTTTCCCGGCATATTTTCCACATCTAACCAGCGACTCCATAACACTAGGCATGGTGTTATATTATATGAGTGGGGCGAAGTCAAAGAAGAAATCTCTCCTACGTGCACGCAGAACGAGGCGATGATAATTCACCGGAAAGATCATTGTCCCTAATAAATGATCGAGTTTTGTAACTATTTTGTTATTTTGCATTTTCGTTGCTTATAATATATATATTCTATTTTAATGATTTTTTTTAAAGATGGAAGGTCCCGAGCCTTTGTCCCCCACCTGCCCTCCCCAAATGTCGTATAATGAACATTGTGAACTATGTGAACTTTCCAAATAAAGGACAAGTGATATCACGTCTTCTCGACATTAAGCATACCACTGTGGTGTTCGCCACTCTTCACTTTCCTTAGCTTATTGAGGCGAACGTAAAATTTTATCTCATTTTACTGTTCATCAGCAATAATACACCAAGTAGTTTCCGTCGAACCCGAATTGATATCAAATTAAAGGCCCATAAATACAAAATGAGTTGTGTATCCTTACCAGGGGACCCTGTGAAAGGAACTGGCGTTCCCATGACGACGTATTTTTAATAGTATACTTTGATAATATAGCATGTTTTGTTTTTAAGACATTAACATTTTTAGTATTGATTTTGTTTTAATATCCGACGGATCCAGGACATCGTTAAATGATTTTCAGTCTGTCTAACACATTGTTTACTTTTACTTCTAACACAACCTACCTATTTAAAAGAATCTATTGTGTACTGCAGCTTTTATCCAATTATAATTAACGTAAACATTGAGAGATTCTCGGTGGCCATAGTTTCGTATTGACGTGTTTGTGTGTAAGAGTGTTTACATTCTATCTCTTTATACACTCTTTTATAATATGTCGGTATCCGGGAATATAGGTAATCTTATATACATAAAGTTATACATATATTAAACATCATGGGACTATTATACGAATATTGTACTTGTCTGATTACAGAATAAAGTCATAGTTTATTTCTATAATGTTCTCTGAGAAATCAATATTACCTTTGATTACGAACAACTAAACCTTCCTTGTCATAAAACTTGTAATTGATTAAAATGCTTCACAGGTTTATTAAATTTCCACCATGATCAGTATTATTTGATAAACGTGTCGTTTACATTCATGAGCTCCAGACTTCGTTGCTTGTTTTGTATTTTCATTCAGCGTTATAGATTTTAAGAATTACAAATTAGACATCGTGCAAGTTTGCCGACGTCAGCAACGCAAAAAACCAATTCCGGTCGAAAATTGACTTCAGCTAGTGTTTGATATCTAATTTTGAATAGAATATTTAAAAAGCTTTTGGTGCCTCCCAATCATTCCGCTGGCGACCAGTTGTAGTAACTGGATATTGTTTGTTGTTTTGAGTCAACAGAACTGGTTAATCGGGAAATTGTGATTTACCGACAAATTATCATACTGGTGTATAAAAATATTCTACGCTTGTACGGGATATGCTTATCCCTTTTAGAACATCCGATGTTACATCCAATTTGGACGGTTGTTAAATAAAATTACAACATTTGCCCAATAAAACCTACCATTACCTAATAGTCCGGTGGCTGAAGGGGGGGGGGGGAATCGCCACCCGAGCGGTGAATTTATGAGACCAAGTTTTTTTTAGACCAGTTTTTTGTGTAGCTTCCGAATATTGGTGGTGATCAGGCGTTTAAGGGGGCGTTTTCGAGATATAGGGGGGGGGGTGTCAAATATCTATGTATGGGTGTGTGTAGCGGGTGGGGTGTGGATGTCATTATGTTGACATAATATATTAATAAAACAAAAATTTCTAGGATTGCCCATCTATAATTAAGTGTTTATGGTGCCCCCGGACAACTGTTTGATGTGTGGGGTACCAGATGTGCATGTGTGGAGTGGGGGGGGGGTAAATTGGAGGGAAATGATTTTTCGGCGATTTAAATGATTCAAAATTGACCTGAAAAGTGTTTTCTCTAGCTTTTCGTTCAGTACCAATATCGTCATTCAAAATATTAAATTATAATGGTATAATGTATCGCAGCAAAAGACTACTCAGGCAAGATGGTAATAAGGAAAGAAAGTTTTGTTATTTCTCATCACAATTAAAATTAACCACCGGACTATAATGCGGGTTGAGAATTCTGCCCGATTAGCTGCATTTCCCCTCACGCTTGTTCGCATCCAAATGCCAGCGGTTCTGCATTATCAATTTTTACACGGGACCTATACAACGACCTATATTGTTTATAAACCTGTAGCGCCTTTCCAGGTCGGAATTCGACCCGGGGACAATCTGGTTAATGCGACTGTTGCGTTAACAACACAATACCACCACCCCTATCTCCAGGCAACATTCATGATTGATATTAGTACTCTGCGTTGTTATTTTATTGTTATTTATTTACAATCAATTTCGTTCAGTTTATTGATTATTATTGTTTAATCGCACGCCTGTCCTTTATATTATTATATTGATGATCGAACTTTGTATTGTATTATATCCCCCGGCAGGTTTTTCCAACAAATCATTACTCAATTGAAGAAAAATATTCAGGCTAGACCGGAGTACAAAATTTTATTATCGCATACGTGCGATTTAGCCATACAATCCCTGCAAGGAAAATGTCGTAGTCCATGTCATGTTTTGGATCAAAGCTATGCATTATATTAGTAGCATTTACTGGTGAACCGATTACAATTGACTTAATCTGTCTTAAAAATCAGATACCATTTCTCACAAGAAACAAGAAAACCAACTATACTAATGTCCAAAAGAAAGTATACACACTAAAATAAGACTAAGCTTTGTTCAGATTTAAGACATTTGATAAAACATTACTGCGTGTCATTTCTAAGCAAAAAACAGGTGAAACAAATTGAAATTGTACCTAGATGACGCATACAATGGAAATGCACAGTGTATACTTTCTTTTGGACATTAGTTCATTTACTTAACCAAATTTATTGAAATGGTGAGATGGTTAACTAGCCACGAGGTCCCGGTGTTGATCGAGAAATTTCTTCTGGATGTTCCTACGTGGTTTTCCTGGTCCCCGGTGCTGTACGCTGGGCCAGACAAGGAACACTGTCTAGTTATTCGGATGGGGCAAAAGGTCCCTCGTACGCGCTGGCTTGCATGTAAAAAAAACATTGACAGCTGTATCCAGTTATTGCGCATTCACATGGAAAATAGCCAATAAGGCCGGGTTTCCATGTGTACGCAATGCGTGCGGAATGCGTGTTACGTGATGCGTGTAGCGTCTTGTCAGTTTCCATGTGTGCGTGAGAACCGAATATTGCCATCCCAAAACTACATCGGATATGCCTATTGCAGTGGCAGTGCGCATATCCGGTATCCGTATACACGCGTATTGCGTATTCGGACACTCTTGTGAGCGTCCCGAGAAACACGTACACGCGCTGCGTATCACGCTTTACGCATTACGTGTACATGGAATCAATTCCTACCATTTTAGTGCAAAGTTTTAAGTACGCATTACGTACTACGCATTCCGCATAACGCAACACGTACACATGGAAACCCGGCCTAAAGATCGGCCTATACTACATTCGTATCCGTATCTGTAAATACGTGCGTGAATACGTACTGGTATACTTTAAGCTGTGCACACACTGGGGCTTTAACCTGCATTGAATTCAGAATAAGGTCTTATTCCGGACTTGCGTCACACTCGATTCAATAAAAACCGAACTGAATCTGAATTAACGAATCCGTATACTTTTTCCGATTTAACCCGAAACAATTATTCCGAACGGGTTATTCGCAGTCAAGATGTGAATGTGATACGCTTTTTTCATTCGGCAAACCTCGATAAATTCTACACATCTTAATCTCGGCTGTATGTCCATTACCGCCATATTTGCTCTATTTTAAAGGTTCCGAATGCAAAAAATGGCTGCCCCCATGAAGATTCCTGTGGAGAGTGTATTATATCAACAAACGTCACATTTGGCATTGGGTTTGTGGAATTACCAGGGAATTTTATCAAACCAGCAGCGTTGAGACAATATCTCTGCTATTTCGGTATACACACTCTACAAAAGACGCAATTTGGGACTTTTTTTTGTAAAATCGACACGTTTTTCTGCTTGATGTAAACCGGTACATATTACTTACTGTCATACAGTCGAATCTAGATGTAGGGTACCGGAATCTGTCGAGATTTGCCGAGTGACGCTTTATTCCGATCAACAGTTTAACCGGAAACGATAAATTTGCGCGCAAGTTCACTTCTACTTCCGTCTTATCGCGGGAAATCGTGTATTTATGAAACTGATGTTATGGCAAAAACCGAGGTTAAGGAGGAGAGGCTTCTCCTTCTACGACTTTGAAGAGCAGTCCTCCCATCGCAACCAGACGGTTAGCTGAACTTTAATCAAACCAGGGGTACCAGAGAACGGCCGATCAGTGTCGTAATAAGCTAATAAAAAAAATGAAGCAGGATTGGGCTAAAAGAAGAAAGAACCTCTGGGTGGAATATATCAGATGATGAAGAGACGGTTATATTAGCCCCTAGCGCGTCAGACGGGGGCGACGACAATATACGACCACATTTCAATGAGGGCATATGGAAATCCAAACACAAAGACAGGTATGTTCAGATCACAGCTGACCATTCACGGTCTAGACCCTGGGGACAGGGCATGCAGGTAAGATTTAGTCGTTTCGATTCTAGTTTAGTCTAGTCTCTGGCGTGTATTGCATATAGCTGGTTCAAAATGACAACAAAATGTATTGCTTTAGGATTTGAATTATGAAATGAGAGCTACGATGGTTCAGTGAGTAAGAAGCTGACTTCCCGTCTTTATAAGCCCAGTCGGACCAGAATTCAGATACAAATCTGAATAAAAAATTGCTTATAAAAAAAAACTCAGTAGGAAATAAAATGAAATGGAGTTTAACGTCCTACTGTTTTGCAGTGTGCTATGAGGGACATTTTGCCCGGGCAGCGGCGCTGCGGCCTACTCTTATATCGAATTCCAGCTGCCAAGGGATCTTTTACGTTCACGCCAATATGTACACGGGGCCTCGGTTTTTCAAACGACTAGACAACTGTCCCTGTCACGCCATCAGAATCAGTAGGAGTTTTATCCGCATTTCAATTTCATTACATTTCAATTATGTACAGAGTCAAAATTGAAATACATATGTGTTGATGTATAGCCAAAGCTACCAAAAATGTAATCATCCTCATTCGCATTTGATTTTGGTGCCAACGAAATCGTGCCCGGCGCTGGATGGCAATGTGTCGAAAATGTAAGACCCGGCGTCGCTGATATAGTCTTGCTTGCCTCAGGATATTAAACATCTTGGATATGAATGCCCATCACTGCACATTCAGTGTGGCGCTTTTCATTCTGCATTCAAACCGAATAAACTGTAATGTGACTCACCATGTTTAATGCGGGAAAAACTAATCCGAATTCCGGAGGCCGGTCTTTCTCCGGAATTCGCACCGAATGCGCATTTAGTGTGAACGTAGCTTAAGTCGTTTTAAAAGAAAGGGTTGAAATGGAATTTGGCACGTATTGCGCACAAAAAAACAACCGCGTCCGTTAAGGCGGATTGATTGCTCGCCGTGTGAACTTTAGCCTATCAGCGATTACTTTCCCTTTATTACATCATGGACAAGACAGAGGAAATAATCATCCTTGTGGTGATATTCTCCATATTTCTTCCTTCTTTGTAACAGTTCGTGGACCACTGCACTATACTCTCTTTTTTCTCTTTTGTCCGCAAATACAAAAGAAAGACTTCCTCTGTGTCACTGCCAGACTCCATGATTGCAAATGACAGTATGTTATCTCTGACAGACAATTCAGACTTGAAAGCCGGACGTTTTCGCGTTTTCTATTTGAACGGCAAATACGGATGCGGATACGGATGCGGATACGTTTATAGATACGGATGTAGTATGAACCGGGCTTAATGGTTTCTTTTCTGTTATGTGTACATAAGCAGACGATACTCCAGTTTTCGATCTGATATTCTGAATGCATATATGGACGCCTTAGATCAAAGTGATATTATCAGTGAAAAGCCAACTAGACAAAAAATAATTAATATATCAACATGGATCTTAACAGATTTTTTTTGACAAAAGAATTATGAAAACACTTATCTTTTATCAAAATATGAAAGTTATTTGGGTTTGACTTAACTTACTTAGCGACTATAGATCCCTGAGTATAACTAGGTAATCTGTTCGAGCCCCTAATTCGATGTCATCTGAAATGTCTAATGATCAAGATAAATCAAATTATAAAATTAAATTACCAATAAACATTAATTATTACCGAGCGTCGACTACTGAACCTGACGCTACCCCCCCCCCCTCAATAATTTAAGAAAATAGTTTTAAAATAATTTATAGTTGGTTTACAGCAGGATTTGCTGGTAAGAAATCACTCTCTGACTGAGTAGGGATGTGAGATTTAATCGCCGTAAAGGTATTGATTGCCGAAACGTATCGCTAACTCAAATCAATAACAAGTGAATCACTTGGAAAGTGCTTTTTACAATCCTCAAAGTTTTTGGGTATAGGCTCAACGCGGCGCGTGAATATGCATTCACTTGATACACTCAATCCGTTCGTTTGGTGATTTGGCGACGAACAGTATCTGGTCAGCTCTATTTATCGCGACGACCAGTATCTGAAATACTGCTAGACTGCATTTCCGGCATTTTTTAAAATAAAATATTGTGGCAAAAATATTCATTCAACTTGATTCACTCACTCCGTCGGTTTGTCACTTTCCTCTCTGGTCGGATAAACTAGTGATTAGGCGACAGGCCGCATCTGGTAAGCTTGTTTTATCTCGACGATCAGTGCCTGAAATACTGCCAGATACTGCATTCCAGGCAGTCTACATTTCAAATTATAGGGGGCTTTGTTGAGATTCACAAGTCCGTTCATTTGACACTTTCCTCTCTGGGGACGGATAGACTAGTGATCAGCTGCAGGCGACAGGCGGTATCTGATCAGCTCTATATATCTCTACAATCGGTGTCTGAATACTCTCAGACAGCATTTCCGACAGTCTATTTTTCAAAAATTTCTTGGGGACGTTCCAATACGCCCCACAAGGACTCCCTACTTTGCCACTCGTGAATGGATTTAGTCGAGGTTCGCAAGTCCGTTCGCTTGACACTTTATCTCAACGATCAGTGCCTGAAATAAGACCAGGCTGCATTTACGGCAGCCTGTTTTCCAAAATGTCTGAGGGAGACCCCGCTACCCCTAGTTGAAGCTCGTGCCTTTGCCCCCTTAACCTTTGACTTTGTCCCAGCCTTGCCCCTTCAGCCACCGGCGGCTGGCGCCGCCACTGGACGCTACTATCCTAACGTGTGCACTACTCACACGATGTCACTAGGAAACGCACGGGTTTGTCCTTTTATCGGTTTGTTTTTTGTGACATCAGCAAAGCGTTCGACAAAGTTTGGCACGCCGGACTTTGTTGGAAGCTGGATGGAGCTTGGATCAGGGGTAGCCTCTTAGAATGGTTTAAAAATTATCTTTGTAATAGACAACAATCAGTTGTTTTAGAAGGCTTATCCTCTGATCCAAAAACCATCCATGCTGGTGTACCATAAGGATCTTTTTTGGGACCTCTATTATTTTTAATTTATATTAATGATATTGGGAACAACCTTGACTCCAATGTTAGACTATTCGCAGACGACACTTCACTATTTATAAAAATGGATGACCCTAGTACAAGTTCGGATATTCTGAATAATGATTTGAAGAAAATAAATGACTGGGCAGGCTTGTGGTTGGTAACCTTTAACCCTCTAAAAACGGAAACAATGACCATAAGCACAAAATCACTAACAACAAATCCACCTTTGTCCTTTGGCACAACACAGATTAAAGAGGTCTCGTGTCACAAACATCTTGGTTTAATTTTCAAAGTAACGGAAAATGGAATGTCCATGTTGAGAATTTATGTAAACTGACAAATTGTCTAAAATCGCTAAAATACAGACTAAAACGGAAAACTCTACAAACAATATACACTTCCTTTATTTTGCCTCATTTTGACTACGCGGATATTATTTGGGGCGGTTGTCCAAATGTACTAGCTGATAAATTAGAAAGCCTTCAACTTGATGCACTTAGGACTATTTGCGGGGCGGTTAAAGGAACCAATCACGAATCACTGTACAGGTAAACTGGTTTTATTCCTTTGATGGAGAGACGGAAGCGTCACAAATTGCATCTTATGTACAAAGTCTTCAATAATATTGTTCCCAAATACCTTTTAAATCTTTTTGAAAAATCTCCAACATTACCATATTCATTAAGGAACCATAATGATTTTACGGAATTTAAATCCCGAACACATCTCTTCTCTAATACATTTATACCGTCCTCCATCAGGGAATGGAACCAGTTAGATACCTCGTATCGTAGAACACCATCACTTTCTGGCTTTAAACAAAAACTTTCCAAAAATGACACAAAGATTCCGATATATTATTTTTTGGGTTCGCGAAAAAATGAAATTATTCATTTAAAATTTCGACTTCGATGTAGCGATCTTAAAGGCCACATGTTCTTGAGACATATATCAGATGATCCAGCTTGTACTTGTGGTCATCAATTTGAAGATATTGAACATTTTCTTTTCATATGTACAAACCACTCAGATGCACGCCGCAGAACGATAAACACTTTGCCTCTCGAATACAGAAATAGCAACCATCTATTATTTGGATCAAATAAACTTTCCGTTGATAAAAATATTAACATTTTTAAGACCTTACATGAGTTTTTTTAACCTTTCTCAACGATTCTAAAAGTTATTATTTTCAATTTTCATTAAAATTCCCTAATTTGATATATATCATATAAGTTTTTCATTTTTTATCTAATATAATTACATGTACTGTAAATGTCTTGTATATGTAGTAAATAATACCCTACTACGAGGTTGATATTAGAAATAGCCCGAGACCGAAGGTCGAGGGCTATTTCTAATATCGAACCGAGGGTTAGTGGGGTATTATTTGACATACACATTGACATCACTTCAATGACAGAGTGGTCAGCATACCCCCATATAGCAACATAAACGCATCCATACCGTCCCGTGTTGTTTTTAGCATGATGAAGGGCAGGGCAACGTCACTGTTGGAATGAGTATACTAATAGTGAACTGTTGTCCACCACTGCCCATTACACCTGCGTTATTTTAGTCATACATCGACCAAACGTAAAAGACGAGGAAGACACCAGAAAGAATTACGAGACCGAAAAATTTTCAAAACCGCTTTATCTACAAACATCTGCAGAAAATGATTCTAATCCTATTAACTGTACTTTTAACTTTATAACTAAATAAAATTTATTTTTACTGTGTTTGCTTAATATGACGTCATCAGAGGGTGATATGTGATATCGTCCCAGGGATGATATCACATATCACCCTCTGATCACCCAATCCTCGGTACGATATCTCTAGTATCGTTTATGGAACATCAAAGACAAAACACCGTGAAGGTGTGTATATGTAAATACTTTATTATTGTAAATTATATTGTATACAGGGAGAGGGTTTTCACATAGGCTATGCCTGTTACCCAATCCTATTCATGTTGTTTGAATAAAAAATGTTTATACAAAAAAAAATATATATATTTAATAGCGGTAACGACCACATCTTGGGGGGTTCCTTTTGAAGTATCTCGATAGATATACGGACAACCTTGTTCCAACGTACATATGCATTGTTAGCGATGCCACTTTGTAAGCCACTGCACCATGCTATTTTCTGCAAAATGTATCTTTGTCATCTTTAATAATAAGAAGATTAGGGTATGGCCATTTATCACATACACCAATCTTACAGGAATTGTACTAGACACTAGTGATATAATTATAATTGTACAAAATAGTCTCTTGGTGTTTGAAGTGTTCTAGAAGTAAACAATAAGTCTGTATAATTGATATCGTATTTTTGTTGGTATTAATTTTATGCTTCACATTCCGTGGCGCGATGCTTACTCTTCTGGAAAACCCGATACGACTAAGCTATTGATTTGTTTGATATTTTCCCATTGTAGGGAAATTAAATGAAATGTGGTATAACGTGCTACCATTCTGCACCAATCGGGACAATGAGACGGACATACATAAAGGAATGTGCTTTGAGGAAAATTTGTCCCGGACAACGCCGCTAGGTCTTACTCTTATTTCGAAGGGCTGTTTTGCGTGTACGTCAACGTGTATATACGGGATTTTCGTGTCATTCGAACGACTAAATGCTTCATCATACCCCACTGACATGACAAAATCAGATTGGAAAATCATGAGGAGCTCTCTCGGTTAACACCGTGATCAAATCTCTGACCTCCTAATTGTTGCTGGCGAACAGCTTTCTATTACTAAGGATTTTGAATGACTATTGAAAGTAATGCTGCGGGCAGTGTCGGACTGGTGGGCCGAAGGCCCACTTGCCATACCTGTGACAAGGCCCACGAGCAAATGGCGGGTGAAACCCGCCTACGAGCGCCGAAGGCGCGACCGCTCGAGGGGATCGGGGGGGGGGATCTCCCCCCAGAAAATTTTGAAAAATAGACAGCCGCAAACCCATTTTCCAAGCACCTCAGGCCAAATAAATCTGGATTTTTTACAAAAAAAGTTGAATTTTCATTCAATTTGCCTGGTCTCCAGTCATTAAAATCGAAAGTGAAAGTGAAAACGAACCCGGAAGTTTTTTTTTATTTTTTCACAAAATATTCCAGTTTTGGGCCATTTATCAGGTTTTAATGACTTATCAAGAGCTGGGAGTGACTGAAGAAAGATTGTCGGTTTATAATGCTGTCACCATCTTGAGGTTAAACTCATGAATTTATGCATAATTTCACCAGGTGGTAGAATTTGTTTCTTCCAACGAAATCTGTCTTTCTGCTTTTCTTTCCTTTCCTTTCCCTGTTTCCTCTCCTCCCCTCTTTTAGTACCTTTTCATTTTCTTTTTTTTTTACTTTTTTCTTTTTTTCTTTGAGGCTTAGGCCCATATTTTTTTTCGGCTTAGGCCCACTTGCCATTGGCAAGTGGGCAAGTGGGCCCAGTCCAGCACTGGCCGCGGGTGATAACGTGTACAAATTGTGAGACTATGTTAAGGATCCCGTGACAGTTGGAATTCGAAAAGTAGCATGAGGACCCGAAACTTTTAATGCAAAATACACCCTTTGTTACCACAAACAAGAGAACGCACCATAATAATTTCACTGTTTTAAAGTTAAGCCCCCTGTCATTTCCATGTAAAAAAAATAATTATATTCTTTGGATAATTCACGAAATTAGTTTAAAAGAATTAACTTGCTGTGCGTCAGATCCTGCCAAACACAAATCAATCTTGTTTACATGGACCTTGGTCACCTCTATTATAAAATGTAAATTGGTAACGATTGTATAAATGCGCCGTAGAAGGAAACATCGATTGACCATTATTGTTCAGTGTACTATTGTCTTGACGTACTAGTATGTATGGGACTATAAACATTAATTGATTTTAGCTGGTGATTTGTAAATTCTTGAGGTTGATCGTTAACTTCTAGATCTTTAATTAAGTAAAACAGTATTGATTGTTACCTTTAGACGGGGTACACCGTCTTTAAATGTACATACTCTGTAAACTTCAAACTTGCAGGACAAGCAAGACCTGGGGTGTATTACAACCATCTCCAAATTTAAGAACTGTAAAATGGTCTGGCATTTATTAGGCAGATAACAGAATTACATCAATAGAACCCATTAAACTTCACAAAATTTGTTGATTGTTATTGTAAAATAATAATTTGGTATCTCTGGAAAAAAAATAATATTACACAGAGATGAAAGAGTGGGTGTTGTACTATTTTAATGCAATGAATAAATGAATTAATGAATAAAATGGGGTTTAACGTCCTACTATAATGCTCCTAACCTGGGCTAATCGAAGACGGGCATACGCCATACAGTGTGCTATGAGGAAAATTTTGCTCCGGCAGCAACTGAATTCCAACAGCCAAGGTATATTTTACGTGCACGCCAATGTGTACACGGGACTTCGGTTTTTCGTCCCATCCTAACGACTAGGCAGCTGTCCTTGTCAAGCCCACCTTCTGCATCACTGACAAGAAAAAATCACGCCGGAAAATCGAGATGAACTTTCTCGGCCAATGCAGGGATTGAACACCCGACATCCAGGCTAGCGAACCAGCGCCTTATCCAATTAGCCACAGTGATCCCTCTATTTTAATGCAACTTTGTTAGTGTTTCTACTAAACTAAGGGCGAATGTTGGCAGATATACTCTTTGACACTATATGGTGTCTTCATTAAGCTATGTGATTTTATAATAAAATGATAATGTCTAATTCATGTTTAGCTATTGAATTTATCATGGCAGAATAGCCACTTTAGCCCACAATCAATAATAAGTTTCTATTAGTAGTGTTAAATTTAAGTAATATAAACGGAGTAAATGGGTCGGAACTGAGTTTTAAATGTTTATGGGATATCATTAATTTGAGCATTGACTATTAATGTTTTTATTCGTACGATTTCTTTGCAATTTTTCTTTCTAAGTGGCGTAAAACGTCGTGCTAACAAAGGTATGATTGTTTCAGCCATCAGCAGTTGGAATGTAGGGCCTACACGGGAAATGCATCAATCCAAAGGCATGCTGTCTTCTTTTGCAGATATGTACCAGTTGAATCTAAGACTACATAGAATGAGCATCATCCGTTGCGGTATTGCCTAATGAGCTTCATTGTTGCTCTTCTAAAGCCAATCGGGAGCCAATGTGGCTTAGTGAGTAAAACGTTGTAACTCTAACATTAGGGGTCTTGTGTTCGATCCCGGTGTTGGCGAAGAGGGCTTGGCAGGCGATAACGAATAGTCTTTCGGAAGGCACGAAACTCGAGGTCCCGCGTACGTACACCTTGGAGGCACGGTTTCTCTAATATAACGACAAGACATCATACTCAGAAAAAAACAAACAAACAAACAATTAAAAAAAAAAAACTGTACGGCGAACGGCCGTCTTCAGTAGCAGAACACTACAGTAGGGCGTTAGACCCTATTTCATTTCTAAATTCATGCAGGATATGAGAAACTACTGAAGAGCGCAAATGAAATGGCGTTACTTTTTTATAATCAGGGGTATAAGGCATTGTAGATAAATGTTTATATCTGCCTGACTGTCGTGTGCGGAACATGGTATGGATGACCGCCATATTGAAAAATGAGTGTAGCCTACTACTTAGGTTTGCGGTTGTAATCCGTTTTACATCTTTCATACACATGAAAAGACTACATAAACCTTTTCGCTTTCATTGAACATGAAAATGGAAGCGCTGAATAAATAGCATAAGTTTCGTATGGGATAACTTAAAATTGGTGGTTGGGACATTCAAACTTATCTTCACACTGTAGTGACTGTACGATTATTAACAAAATCCTTCCTGTCACATTGGTGCTGTTGACTAAATGATATACACAATTGCTACAGAAACCCAAACACATTACATTATTTGGACGGATTTAATAGAATTAATATGTTGTTGCACTCTGTTCAAATTATTTATAATTATCAATAGAATGTTCATGCTTTTAACAAATAAATTTGTAAATTAACAAAACAATAACAGATTGATGATGCGTAATTTAGTAGAAATATAAGTATCACAGAGTTACTTGAGTAAGTTCAGATCAATATATGATTATTCATTTCTCTATCAGTCGACGCTCCACATATTCTTTTAAAGGCCCAATAACACTCTTGTTGTAACTGAATAATATGTCCCAATCATTATTCTGGTCAACAAATTGTACTATTTAACAATTTCCAATTAATAGATAATTTACACAACAGACAGGACACTTAAACACCTAGTAGTTAGAATAAGGCTATTTTTTCTGGACCTGTCAAGTCAGCAAGAGTGTTATTGCCCCTTTAACAGGCATTAGAAAACAGACAAGTTAAATATTTCGACCAAGGACATCTGTTTAAATAAAAATAAAAAATAACATGGACCCTGTTTCTCGAAATCTTAACTAAAGATAAAATCCAACTTTTAGTAGGTACTTCAATTTTGATTGGATAAGCACTAAAATCAATCTAATATTATCCAATCCAATTACTAAAATTAGGATTTTATCTTACTTAAAACTTCATATATACATCCCACCTCCCACCCAGGAGATTCTGGCCAATTATTGTCTCAATATTAGAATCCTACACAGCTCTGACATATCGTATGTAGAACTATATTTCGCCGACATTCATTATTTTATATTTGTTTTTGTTTTTGTTTTTCAAATGTCGATTTACCAAAATTACATAATCGCTGTTAGACCTTCTCATTGGTTCTGACCTTATTAATGATATATCATTAAATGCACGTCTTACATGTTAGCAGTAATTGTAATTTTAACATTTTCGTCAATATATTGAGATTAGTTGATAAACAATTTTTAGTGTATAATATTGTTGTCATACCTTAGAACATGCTTACTATTTATCAACACAACAGACACAGTAGTCGGTATACGTTTTAATTTCTTACCATATATCGATTAACTAAATCTTCCCTTTCAAAAAATCTTTTAAGTAAATATGCGATTAAAACCCACAAATGTAATCTTTTTGTTTGGAGTTTTATTTATATTTCTTTTGAAATGTGGGTGTTGCACGATGGTACGACAATACCACGCGTAATGTAATAAGGCATGAAATAATTTGTAAGATGTAAATAGAATGAGGTTAAATGTCTTCGGTATGTGGGTGTACCTCGATTTCCCGACTATCAAGTACCAGACCTAAAAATGCTTCACGACTGAACCAATCTAATTAAAATACAGAACTATGTTTCATTTCGTTTTTTTTACATTTACGATGGCCTACACTCACTGATTTATTTATAGAGATCAGTGCATACACTACATGATGTAAAACGCAATTTTGAACAATAAAAAACGAAACGAAATAGGATCTGTGTTTTAATCAGATTGCGACTGAATTAAGTTTTTTGAATCTGCTTTTTAAAGCTCTTAAATATTTGAAAGTGTATACGTGGTTTTGTTATAAGATACATAAATAAAATAAGCGTGAGTATTACAATACATAGTAGCAATTGTAAAGACAAAAATATATTACATAACAATATACATCATGTGGTTTAAATATACAACATAAACGTAAACAACAAATAATGGACGGAACATTAAACTGTTAAAAAAAGTAGAATAAATTTGACTCTATATTCTATAAATAAATTAGGGCATTTATTACAATTGTTTATCAAAATAATTATTGATTGAAATATAATTAGATTATAATTAATTTGACATAAAAACCAATTTGTGATTATTCATTTTGGTACCAAATCAAATTCTAATTAATTTGTGATTATTTTCAAGTTTATGTCTAATCGGATTCACACAGAAGACAAATAAAGATAATGGACAGAGTACTAAAACGCAATCATATTGGGTTTTGCACTTGGTCCTACACGTCAACTTTGATTCTTTTATAATAAAATCGGACAAATTTATAACACACTTATTGTTTATTCAGACTTAGACATAATAATCAGATTCTAATTAACTTGACATAACAACCAATTAAAGTTAAATGGGTATAATATTAATATTCAATTACATTGCGTATTATCCTTTAAATTCATAAATTACCTTACAGTTCTATTTTAAAGTTTAATACGACGATGTTTTGTGATCACAATGATAATTTATTTGATTCATATATTAAACAAGTCAAGTCAATTACATGAATGTAAATATAGCCGAACAAACAGACACAATGCACTTCGTATCTGCTAACATATCCAATCAAACATGGCACACACAAAATGGTACCAAGCGAAATCAACTATAAAACATCGCAAGACATACATGTATATTATTTATGTGAAAGGCACATTATAGAGAATGACTTAAATTCAACACATAACATATTTTTTTTAAAAACACTATACACTTATACACAATTCGCTACTTACATAAATTGTTAGCGAAATCAAAGAAACCTTGTCGATGGCTGTTTCAATATTAGGCCTACAGCAACAGCCATGTGCTTTCAGAGACAGTTTGTTGAATATCGATAGCAATTAGGTTTTGGGTTAGTCTGACATAATATAACGACGAAGCGGTTTACCATTATAAATCCATTGATTGATTGATTGGTGTATAACGGAACGGTTTAAAAAATAATGTATTGGTGTGTAGTGACATAGTTTATGCAATTAACTCCATTTTTAACTTCGATAAAGTGTACCGGTGTGTAATGAAATATGTCTTGGTATACGTTAAATAGTGTAATGACGCATGCCACTTGTTTTTATCAACTTCATGTAAAAGGTTATTTTCATAAGATTCTTATTAGACAACGAACTTGTTCGGGGCAACGCTCTTCAATAAAAGCCTAAGGCTCTGCCAATTTAAGTATGGTCGACATGGCACTTGCCATAATTGTTCCTCGGACAACTGCGCATCGCTTGAGGGACTTCAACAATTACAGTCATGTTTTGTTTCTGGTCTAGAGCTTGTACGTACTTGTTTTTATAATTCGAGATATTATGTTAAATATTTTAACTTGTTTAAAATAATAGATTGTATGTAGTAAAATAGTGGTAGGTAAAACAATATAAAAATATAGGTAAGCATAAAGGTATGTTTTACTCAGCTATAAATATTAATTTGTTTTTAGGTTTAACGTAATCTTTTTTGTCACCGCCCATTGAATTAACCCTTAAGATATCAGCAGCTTTTTTAGCCATGGCGAAAGTAGAAAATGCATCGAAACGGGCTAGTAGTTCATCCTTCATTGCTATGGTGCTTACGCTTTCTCGTCCGGATGGAGATGGTCGTAAGGCAGCATCTATTAAGTCCTTGTTTGGAGGTCTGAAAATCTTTGTTGATGGCAAATCGTCATCCGAATCAACACGTCGAACTGGAACATGTTGTCCAATTGGACTTGGGTCGTCAATCTGTGGGAACCGTCGGCCATTATAAGGCTTTGCAGTTTCGGGTAAGTTTTGTTTCGGTATCTCCTGATCATCCCCGGGTTTGCGTATTTTTTCAAGTGGTATCATGGGTCTATTTAGAGGCGGTACCGAGGTTGGCTTAACATCAGAGAATGTGTCTTCTTCTGGTACCTGCCAAGGCAATGGGGTGCTATTCTCTCTCTCAACCCCTACCTTGACATCAGTAGAGCTGGTATCTATGTTATTAGCTATTGTGTGTCTTGGATTATCTATTCCGCCATCTTGATTCAAGTTATTTGGTTCATTCTGGGTCAACTGCTCCTCGTCTTCCGGTCCTGATAGACGCTGATGTTTCCGTTTTCGAAGATATCTGCGACATTTAGCGATGCAATAAATTGAGCTACATCCACCATATAACAACACAATTACAGGTAGCACTAAATACATCGCCATGTTGTTTTTATCAGAATAAAACGCAGACACGTCTGCAAAAAAACCCTCATCTACTGGTGGCGCACTTTCTGTTGTTGCTTCTGTAACTTCCAACAAATGACGCCGTCCATGTAAGACATTTTCATCCATTTCAATTATTGGGTCGAATAATGGTACACCTGAAAATATATAATATAGAAAGAACCCGTATTAATCAACAAGATCAGATCAGTGGGAGATTTACTATGCAATAATGATAGTATTGTCAAAATGGGCTTATCCGTTAATTAATTACAACATTGCTTTGCTGCCAGTAGCCGACACCTAATAATGTCACCAGTAGAAACATCTTGCTCCAGGGTCAGGAAATGTAAAAGATCTTTGCTTTGACTAATAGAGATATACAATGTATATCGAAAAAAATACGGATAGTTCTGGCGTTATAACCCTGCAGTATTTTTATGTAGTGATCAGAAACTGATGGGCTATTTGCTTCGTAATGCTACTCTTTAAACCATATTTGGACTTAGATATTGGTCACCTGCTTTTTAATTATCCAATCGTTAGTATATAAACAACAAATAGCACGTGGTTTTTATTTACAATACATCGAATGCCTGAACGGCACTTGTTTACTGTATGGGAACATTTCAAGATAAATAAACCTCACAATGCGAGTTTTATCAGTCTGTCGAGTTTAATAAGAACTAAACTAGTCACAATGTTTTCGCGTACATTTTTATGTGTAGAACCTTACTTTAAATTTTTAAATAAGGGCGCTGCAGGTATCGCCTGTTAAACTGATAAATAAATGTGACCCAAGTTCATCAAGTAGACCGTGGTCATCCTTTGCTTTGGACGTGCAAATCTCTATGAAACATTTAGATTATGTTACTTCTGGTGATTGGGGTGCGTTGCCGGGGCTGAAACCTTTACCTTATTTGCACTTATTGTATAAGTTTCAAAATTTAATTCCAGTAACGTCCACTCAACACGAACTAGTTCATTTCGGGACTAACACATGGTTCGATTTTATTTCAATAATTAGCTTGTGCGTAGGGGTATTTAATAGTAGGAAGAAACGCTATGGGACTGAATATGTGACCCTACTCCTTTCCACGTACGAGCGATGAATCGAAAACACCATTTGATCCAATGACAGACCTTGTGATTTTACGCACTCGCGTTAAACCATAGATAGACCTTGTAACACAGCGCACATGCGCTCTCACTCGACCACCCACCCCCCACCGCTAAATCTTACATGAGTCCATAATTGTTTCTCCCACAAAGACATTTGCTTGCTCACTGACTAGGAGACTGGAATCAAATCCTATGTTGGCTACATTGCCAAAAAATATCTAAGATTTGTCATGGTCGTTTCTCCTTTAGAGTGGTAAATATTGCAGGGCCTGGTTTATCATTCGGATGGGTCTAAAAACTTGTGTACATGTGAAACAACCATTGATAATTGGAATTCGAAACAGGTGCACAATGTAAGTTGTAGGCTGCTGTCTGAGCAAAACTTTCTTCACATTGGTGCAGACCAGTAGGATGTTGTACCCCATTCTTAATCTTTCAACGCAGAATTGCATGTCGTTGTGCAAGATTCATGGTAAATGCCAAACAGAACTTTTTTTTCATAAAATTACATAATACGTCATATTGTATGCTTCTAGTCAGTGATGCAAATGAAACAGGTTTATTTGCCGTTTTATTACCTAATTGATGGTGGGTTATTTTAGTGGAAAACAAGTTTACTTTAATTGCATGATTAGATGTGGGCAATTTATGGTCTCGGTTCAAAGAAACAAAGGGTCCAAATGTGTCCTGGCTTTTCTGACAAACACGGGACTTAGGTCTCCGGAGTAGAATGTTAATGTTATGAAATGGCCTCAACAGGTTTCCACCATTTAACGAAGAATGCTTGCTCGTGCGCACAGATTGACTTCCGACTTGTCGCTTTGTGGGGTTGTGAGGGCGACAAGTCGACAAAGCGAAATAATTGTATTTCGTCGACTTGTCGACTTGTCGCTGTGTCGGGTTGTGTGTAAGTCGAAGGCGACAAGTCGACAGAATGTGTGCTTCCATGAAAAAGCCAAAGAAAAACAAGCAAAAAGAAGCAGATAATTATGGTGGCTGTTAGCGGACATTCTTGACTCTCGTCTTGTCGGGTTGATTTTGCCGACTAGTCGCCTTCACAACCCGACAAAGTGACAAGCCGACAAGACGACAAAATACAATTATTTCGATTTTTCATGCCGCTACTTGTAGCTTTCACAACCCGACAAGTCGAGAATGTAGAACGGCCACTAACAGCTACCATAATTATCTGCTTCTTTTTGCTTGTTTTCTTTGGCTTTTCATGGAAGTCACCATCTTCAACTTAAACATCGTGTAATTGCTCGAATCTACTACCTGGCGCCTCAACGTCTGCTTCCACAGAAGTAAAATCACAGACAAGACATAGGAGAGACGACTTTTTTTCCTGTTCTTAGAATATGATTTGGCAATCTTTGCATTTCCGGCCTTGGGCCATGGTGTAGGTTTTGGTCGAATCCCGTCACATTTTTCGTTAACAAAGAACCGCACATTACTCGTTTGTTTGATTGGGCGGAAATATAGTGCGCGAAATTTGAAAACGGATTTTATCAATACTGCTGGATAATTCTATTAAACAAACCACTTCTTAGAACGAGAAAAAACACTTCTTAGAACGAGAATGCCATAATTGTATTATTCCTTCTCTGAAATGTTACATTTCTTTTTCATGGAGCCACGGTGACACGATATTCGATGTCAGCTACTGGCCAGTTAAAATCCTGATTAAATAAATGTGTTTTAGGTTGGTTTTTTTAAAAAGAATATAGAGATCTACAACATCTTAAACTAAATAGTAGATTATTCCATAAAACAGATGCTTGATAGCTTACAGAGTGCTGACCATAAGAGACTAGTTGAACAAATTTGATCTTTAAAGGTAGTTTATCTAGTGTAGGCAATGTTCGGCAAGGTGTGTAAAGTTCTAAAAGATGTGCGAGGTAAACAGAAGCTAGAATTATTAAACATTTAAAACTAAGCAATAAAATCTTAAAATCAATTCGATATTTAATAGGTAACCAGTGTATATTTTATAAATTATATGACACCAATTTTGAACTTCGAGAGTTCGATAATATTATTCCTAAACTTAAGATCACAGAAACCCGTAACATAGAGGGTTACCCCATAATCACGTTGTCGAAGTTCCGGGTTCAGTCCAAAATGTGCATATGTAGTCCTATCCCCGATCCTTTATCTAGATAAGGTTGGAAATGTCACGCCACACCCTTTGCTGTAATGGCGTCTTTAATGTACAAGTCAACAATAACAGACCACCGTCATGGTTCCAGACACAAATACAAGATTATTTTAACTGTAATTCGACGTCTTTAGAAATGACAGTGAATCGGAATAAACAGTGAGTTAATCAGACAACCCCTTTCCTAAATGGCGGAGCTTATGGTCTAAAGCGCATCCCCTAAAACTATATGAAGAAGTATATATTGTATATATTACAGTAAAGTTGTTTTGTTCCGTCCTGGGTTGTTTTTTTTTGTTCTTTCGAACATGCATGTTATCGTATTTGCGCCTGACTACTGAATATGAGTTTCGCAATATTGTTTAACCAAAGTGCGTAAAACGATTGTTTGCGTCGATTGAAAGTTTTATTTATCGAAATAGAATATACCATTGTTGCAGGCATGATTGTTTATCGATTTTTTAAAGAAATGTATATTCGTAGACCACTGTGGACTTCGATTGCAATAGCTGATTAAATACCGAGGCGTGCATTCGACAAAGATCAAACCAACAACCATTTTTGAAAAAAAGTCGGTGAATAGTATAATTTATTATAATGGAAATGGTTTGGAAAGGATGTGTAACCGGGAGATTTATCGATATGTAGCACACACCACAAAAAAACTGGCTTAGAAAATCTATATTTAAATCGAAGTGTAGGTAAAAGCATTATATTTATATAAGTTTTATGATTGATTTCAGATATTGTTTCAGATATTGTTCTTTCTCGTCCAATTTCCATTACGATTTTGATGACTCATGGTTGGATTGTTAACGGACAGGGATCGTCGGGTCTTAGCACCTGCCATAGTTTCCATCGACCCTTAAAGTTATGGGGATTTCACCCCTACGTTGTTCATTTATCGAAATCCGTCTTCATTAGCCCAGTTTGGAGTAGAACAGTAGGACGTTTAACCCCAGTTCAATTATGTCAAAAATACATCGCGTAACCTTCTCAGAGGCACAAAACCATTGAAAAACATCAAAGGTGCCATTATACCACCATGCACATTGTTAAATACTTCTAATATACTTTTGCTAAACTGGTTAATAGGGGGTTGGGGCGATTACAATATGCTTCCCAGGCCCTGTTCAGATGTAAGGTCGGTAGATCAATACTATTTCGATGAATGCATGCTTTCCATAAATTCTCCGTTGTATAACAGTGTCTATTATAATTGCCAAAGTTATTGTGATATGCGATTAACTAGTCACGCTTACAATTCAGGAATATAATTCCTTAAATAAGTTAAGTTACAGCGTTAAGCAAGTCTAGCCGTCACTTCACAACAGCTCGAAAAAGTTACCAGAGCCAGTAAACAGAATAACATTCTTGAACCGACTTTTACTAACCTGTGAAATCCAGGACTGTGTCTATAAGCATATTACGTTAACGTGGTTTGAATAAAACTACAATAGCATTTCCAGATTTGTTTTAATTAACCTAGAACTACGTCCTAGTTATTGCGATTTTACAACAAAACAGAAATCTAAACTGAAATACATTAATGACAAAATCGATGCCCCATACCTCAATTACATTAAAGTGCTGTACAAAATTTCTAAGCATGTCCTTGCACATCTGATGCATGTTTAAGTTGTTTCGTTACTTTGCATACTGATGCTGGCTTTTTATTGTAAACTATCTATATACATGTATATATAAAGATTGGAAGGGATAATACAGAACACACCACAATTTGTTCTCGGTAGTTTTTTATTTCTCTCCGTCTAACACAACAATCCAGACCTTGACAATATCGAATTAGAATAATAAAACTGTAAGGCCACAGGATTTATGTCTGTTTGTGTTCTGAATTTAATTAACGATCTTAGATAAAGGTGTTATGGCTCACCTTTCATGAATGACGTCAATTGTTTAATATGGGTAAAGTGGGCGATTAACATTTGATTGTCAATATATATTTCAGAAGAAAATGAGTAAAGGGGGCATGTACCCCCATATTTTGATATGATGGTGAATGAAAACGCCTCAAGAAGTTCCCAGCTTATGTGTTATGGTGATTTGTCTATTCTACAACTTGAAAGATTAAAGGCCAAAAACAAAATACCCATGTTTAAGATTACTCGGCTTACTCTTTAGCCCAAATTACCGACCCTAATCTGTTTTTCACAATTCCGAGGCCTAATAAATGAGTCTTTATAAGAGTCCGAATCGGCAAAATTTTACAGAATCTTACAGAGTGCTAGGAAATGAATATAAAAACACTTTACGATAAAGGCTACCTACTGCAAGTATCGATGTAGTTTATCAGTTCAGTTGATTCTATCCAATCTTAACCCATAAACCCAATATAAAAAAGAAAGACATTTTCTGCCTGACCAACCCTATTCCATGTATCCGCAAAAACAAGTAATCCCCCCCTTCCACCCGGCCTCTTCAGGTTGCTCCCTATGTCAACGTTCATAAAACAGCTTTAAGGTGGGATAACAATCGGCGAACTGCTATAGGCAATTTATTATTGGTGAGATTGTGGGTGGCGTACTAGATTTGGGATCGTTCCCCTTCACAGTTTATGGATTCTCTATTGCAGTGACTTATCTAACCTAACTGTTTTAAAATGAATTATCTATTGTATAACTAAGTGTTTTAAAGTTCCCATGTATTAAATCCTCAATCGTTTGAGAAAAGTGAAATATCCATTCTATAGCCTACTTGCTTTAAAGTGAATTATCCATTACATGTCAAAAGTGTTTAAAAAAAAGTAAGTTATTTATTGCATAACCCAATTGTTTAAAGGTAAATATATTATCTTATTGTTTTTAATTTTCGAAATTATCAACCCATCTCCCACTATAACTGGTCAGATCTTCGTGTAGTGCAGGCAATCGAAAGTATAAAAAAAACAAAACGAAGCATTATAGATCTGTATTGTTAATGTTGGTTGCTGGAGCATTATCCTGGCACTTCGGGCTACGATTATGTTAGATTCAAAGGCAATCTCCTGACTTCATCATTTTCAAGAGATATCGATGATCAAAGAAATAATTGAGGACAAAGTTCAAATTATTGTTACGTGGTAGGACTTCAAATGATTTATGAAATATATTACGATTATGATTTATTTTTAAAAGTGGATATCGAGGGCTGAAAGCCAAAACTGCCTATCTCCAAAATTGACGTTTTGAGAAAATGAAGATTTAAAGTTTGACTGAATTTTAAAAATCAGGTAATTGTTGAATTTAGATGATTTTTGGTAATTATGTGTGTATTAATTAGCTGAAAACAAATGCTGAATGATCAATAGGTTTATTGCAGTAGTTTTCAATTTATTTCATAATAATGGATTATAGACACTTCTGGTCGATATAAATTCACCCAATATGGGAAGTCAACATTGGAGATATCCTGTTCTGGAACATTGACAAGACAGTTTCGGCATTTTTTTTATCAGCAAGAACTGTACAAGTGGGATATATACATATCTTGCATTAAGTTCCATATGTAAATACATACCATTTAGTAACAAAAATGTCAGCAAGAACTGTCTATCTGGAGATACGGTTTTTTGCTTCGAAAAAAAATAAGTGGTTCTGTACTTAACAATATATGACTTCTTTGTTGCGTCATTATTTATAAAGATAGGACTTAAATAATTTTTGCTGAGACATTTCACGAAATTTCGAACTGTTTGGTGTATTTAACTCATTTTTGGCAATTTTGGAGATAGACACTTCTGGCTTTCAGCCCTCGATATTATATGTCTGTGGATGCTTGCAGATTTTTTTTTTAATCAAATGGTGTTTACCCCATTACTGGTTGTATTACCACATCAGTACTAACGTCTTGTTACACTTTCTCTCCTTTAATTCAAAAATAAGTCTACTGTATATATTCGTTTTGTCTTTAAAATGATTGTTTCCGTGAAAATATGATTTAATTCAATACAAACGGTATAAATAAAGTGGTACGGTTAATCTTATTGTTCTTTCCTGGTGGCGAAAGGAAACATTTTGAGCGAAGACAATCCTATAACGTGGTTTTTAGAGGTTTAAGTTGTTCAGTTCAATTTTTTGGAATTATCTGAAACCGATTGACGTGATTTGGGGACATTTAGTTGTTTGCTTAGTCAATCGTGTAGAATAATCTGACACCGACCAATTTTATTTCCTTTAAAATCATGGGTGACAATAGATTAAGAAATTGAAAAATGAGATGAAATTAGGTTTAACGTCCTACTAGTGGATTTTAAAAATTACCTATTTTGTCAAGAGTTAAGAAGCCTCGGTTTGAGACTCTAACCAGTTTGGTTCTATTAATTTTTGATTATGTATTGTTTGACAAAGGATTATTAATAATATTCAGACAGTTCTAACAATTGCGATATTAAGCACAGATAAAGCCATTGTTTCCAATGTGATCAATACATTTTAGTCTTGTTTTCTTTAGATACTGATAAAAGATCTTCTTTTTATTACATGGAATGTTGAATAAAATTGATATTAGAAGAGATGCTGCTGCTAGTACTTTAATAAACGTCATTGATTTTCTTGCAGTTTCACAAAGTTTGATCAATATCTAGCAAAGTTCTAAGTTAAAGAAAACAGAAGCAACAAATATGGATTTGTAAAACAATTCGTTGTTTCGTTCTTTTTTCACTGATATAAAGCAAAAATCCAATTCATCGTTAATATTGAATTTAAAATGTTATTTGATTAAAATGGCCGATTTAATTAGATATTGCTTTAATTTATTTTATTGGATGAAATGTTTAAGTTTATAGTTAAATCCAATGTTAAAATATGACAGATATTATGAGCCACTGTCGATTCAATAAATTAAAATGGAATTTAAGATTAGTAAACATGCCAACATCCGCTTTATATCTTGAAACAATATTAACTATCGTAAAGCAGCATAAGGTTCGGTTAGGGTTAAGGTAAATTAATTACGAGGTAATTGGTTCTCGTATTTACAAGGTAATTTATATTCGTAAACACTGTGTTTACGAACAATACTGTCCGTCATTTTTAGGGTTAGGGTAAATTAATTACGAGGTCATTGGTTCTCGTATTTACGAGGTAATGTATATTCGTAAACACTGTGTTTACGATCAACACTGTCTGTCAGTGATTGAAATAGAAATAAATAGTTCACAATTATATGGAATATAATTATTGTACTTCCTTGAATGCCGTTATCAAGCAGTTTTTTTTTACTAGGCCATGGCCCTTTTCTTGGAATCAATATAGAATGCCTTATATATATAATAGGAATAAGAAGATGTGTAGTTAAAGGACCTAAGTCCGTAACTGAAAATCTTTAAAAATCTTCGACATCGAAATCACGAATTATTGATCAATTTAAATCAACATTGATGATGTAAACTTACCGGGAAAAGATGAGCTTCTGATATCCTAGATTTAAGATAAAACATTTTCCATAATGCGCTTCAGCCCTATTGAGAGACTCCAGGGACGAGGCTAGACACATTGCATTAAACCAATCCGAGTTATGTAGACTGGAATAACTAGACGCTAGAAATATGCACTTGATTGAAATTGCTGGCTTATTTCGCCGAACATAGCTGATTTGAAATTTGAGTAAAAACGGAAACCATTGAATGTAAATCAGTTTATATACATTCATATTACAGTATTGTATGCGTTGCGGCCCACTTTTGTGAATTTCTAGGTCCCAAATGTTAGCGATTTAGTTCCTTTAAATTGCGTTACTTACTTCTTCTGAGACATGTTCCATCGAATTACAAAAATTATAAATAATATTATAAAGTGATGTTAGTACAAAGTTTCGTACATATGTTTTGTGTGGTTAATGATATGCTCTAACAAAATAACATTGGCCAGATAGTTTGTGATTGAGTACTTAATTGCTGTATATCCATATAATAATATCAGTTGGACAAGGCCCCTTTTAAAAAAAAAACACTTAAAGAATCATTACTTAATGGCAATTCTTATGATTAAAGTTAGACGCGGATTAAGAGAGGGAGGCCCCCATCCCCCGCCATGAGACCAAGTAAGCGCCCGTTGACACAAAGTCGTATCAGGCCCAGTCTCAAAATTTTCAAAGCTCAGATACATGTAGCGAACCGCCCAGTTAGTATATAGTAGCTATATAATGAAGGGTGTACTGTCAACTCTCACAAAACAGGCGGAATTGACAGGCGGGCCTAGGTATTCTGTCCCATTTCTTATCCTCTCGATCACAAGAAAGAATTTGCTCCCACAAATAAACTCAAATGCCAGGAAAGTGACTAAAACTTTCAGGTCCAGTCCCCCAAAAATTAAAATCTCAGTTACATACGACGCTCGATTCCATTACAGCACGCTGACAATTATAAGATTAGGCAAAATGTCCATCAAAATTGTTTTCGTTTTTATTATCTAAAAACAATCACCCTTATGAACGAACTTTCTAAAACTAGGAAAAGATTAAATATAAAACATATCTTATTATAACAATAAACATTTGCAAGTTTTGTTCAGTTCGGTCTAGAGCTCCTTACTATGTGTCCACAAATTATAAACTTTGAACTGACGGACGGAGGTGATAACAATATGCACCCACTTTTAGAGGAGTTGTATAGGTACAAAGAAGATGGAAGGAAATTAATGTCATATAGAAAGACCAGGAAAGACGAGGTAAAGGGTTACCAAAAATGGGCTTATACCTTTTAATTGTTTTTCTATTTAAAATGGGAAATAAATGATAAAACGGGACGCAGCAAGGACATCACAGGGTGTTGGTCGGTTAAAAAAGCAATTGCTATATAAAAAAATCAGTTATCCAGTTTTCGTTCCACAACTTTACATGTTGATTGAATATACCTTAAAAGCCTTTAAAGCGTTTACGATGAACTTGGGAATAACTTTGTGTAAATCCGATGCATAACTCTTAATTTCGGCAGTGCTCCTTCTTCTGACATGCAGTCGAACTGTGTGTTTGAAAATAAAACTTCTGGTCTCTGGAGTCTTTTAAAATTACGACAGACGGACCGGGTGGACGGACTGCATGCTTAAAATATATTGCCGCGTGAATTAAGGGTGAATAACATCTAGATCTTATTAAAATACAGAAAAGATTGTGCCAATTGAGAGAGGTTGTCCCCCGCTCCGCGACTTAAAGTGGTGGATTTCTGGGACCACGGCGTCTTAAAACCAACGTCTATATAATTTAATATAAAACCAATTGACTTAGAATGTTGGCCCATCGCAATACCTTAAAAAAGTTACTTTTATAAACGATTGTTCTCACATTGATTAATATAATAGAGCTTATAAAAGTCAACTCACCTAAACCTGGACCTACTTGTGAATAAATACTCAATAAAAAGAGGATAAACGCTGGTATAACATCCATATTTTGCCCCGAACTTTTAAATTCTTTTTTTTTCAGATTATGAGGTATATAAGTTTAATCAAAAAAGTTTACGCTTAAGTCGGTAAAGTGTCGTCTGAAACTATCGAATCACGGCTGTGAATTAGTCCTCGGGGATCCGTGCATACTTGTGTATTCTGGTTCTTGGGCTCCTGTCTCATATTCAAACGAGAGAAACGACCGCGTGCGCAGGTAAAAAATGTTTATATCGACTAAGTAAAGAATGGTTACATTAGCTGTTAAACTGTATATCGACCGGTTTACGCTACTGCAATAGACGTTGCTTAGTGATAAAACTTATATTGATAAAGTCCCAATATCACAATACATACAGATTCAAACATCCCCTTCATAATCCCAATATCGATCTACATGAGCTTAAACAATCGACTATTACCCAGGGCGGATATAGATGGCATACAATTTTCCGTTAATAGTGAGCCACGGTCGTTGTTGCTATCAATGCCGTGTGATCTGAAAATAAACTTCGTTACTAACTAACAATTATTCTGTCACCTTGGGGCAAATCTGTATCGATGGGACATCATACATATAATGTCGCAATTGTTCGGCTTCTCTTATTTTAATACAATTGTATGTGTGGGTCTTTTTATCGTTTTTGTGCTAGGATAAATTCATCAAGAAACTTAAAAAGATAATTATGACCTGAAACCATGCGCTAAGACTGTAGTTAACTTATTTTATATTTCTATAAAGCTTTGAAGGGAACAATATTGTTTTTCCTTATTTGAAAACATAAAATGATTTATTCTCTAATTACTTTCTCAATATTGTCATTTTATTGATTAATAAAAAAAAGTAACTTTGAATATAAGTTAGTCATTTAATTACGTTACTCAATGGAAGAAATTAATTACGACTAGAAATACGAACGAAAGCTCGGTACAGATAGAGGCACACAGTGTAAATAAAACTAGTGGGACAATATACAAATTTTGCCTTCCAAAGCGGCAATAACTGATCACGTGTTTAGTGGGCACAGTATTCGTGAGCACAACGGTTTCACTATATTGTCTTTTCTAATTAAGACGCATTCTTGAAAAACCAAATTCTACATTAAACCCTTCTAGGAGCCCTTGACCCACATCAACCCAAGAGACAACGATTTACACCAGTGGAATGGAATAAAATGGGTTTTAACGTCCCATCCGAACGACTAGACGTTGTCCTTTGTCAGACCATCGGTCCCACACCACGCCAGAAAATGCCGATGAATTTCCTCATCACACAAAAACATCGAACATGAAACCTTTCGGTTAGCGAGCCAAGCTTTCACTCACTGTTCCAACGTGGATTTGTACACCATTTGCACAAAACCAAGATTCACAAAATTTCATAAAAATACAAATTTGTCCGAAATTATTTGAAAAAATGGAAACAGTCTCCCAGCGAATTGAAAATAGTTGAAAATATGTTCCCTAAAATGATTTATACAACATATCACAACCTGGTTCACTATTGGTTTGGGCGGTTATGATATTCGTATAATCCAAGCATATCGCAGACCTGTATATCAATACGCACAGTCCACTTCGCCAATAGGTTCATAAATAATATGGATACCAATTTTAAGGAGAACAAGATAAATACCCCACCTCACCCATTTAGAATTTATTGGACTGCTATATTATTGTTCTGTTGATCGCACAGTTCTGTTCTGTTATAGATTTTAACTCCGGCAATATTTTAACTTGAACAAATAGTCAAAGAAATATTTTCTTTTCCAAATACACATTGATTAATTTTCGCAATACATTGTTTTCTTTCACCAATTTCTTTTATCTTTAATAATCTTACACATAATGGTGGTCCGACAGACATGGAATTATCAAGGGGGCGAAAGGGGTATTGTGTTCTTTGTTGGCTCGTTAACATGGAAACATAATATAAGACTAGACACGCTGAAAACGCAATATATAAAGCTGCTAAAGTATGACTCTTCTGTATGCCCATCATTGTCTGTCACATCGTTCGTTTGTTTGTTTCAGGGATTTTACGTCCACTTCTACAAAGAGTGATATTTAGACCACCTGTCACATTAACACAATTGCAATTTGTACGTCAGTATGGTAGATAGATTTATTTGGCACCAAAATAAGCCTCCTTTAACCCAGCCCTACCATAGATAACCTAGCTTAAGCACATAAAATGGAATTCGACATAGTAGGATTGTTGTAAACTCGAATATATTATGCAGATATAGGGGATGGGATTATGTGTTTTAAAAAGCTAGGGTCAATACAACACTTACCATTATGTGGAAGATGCATTGTAGTGCCTAAGTGGACACCTGAACACGGGGTACACACCACTGAGCTATATCAAGGGGACACGAGTACCAGAACTACTGGCACCAAGTACCAACATTGCGACGAGAGTGAAGAAGGTTCCAAGAAATCGCCACCCAAAGGCGTATCTTCTCGATGTGTGGCTGCTAGAGTTGGGCAGACAAGTTACTTACTTTCCATTTTTACTTATCTGCCTACGAATTCACAATAAATTAAAGTTTGCATGGCCATTGTTGATTTTATTTTTTAGTGTCAGTAAATATACTAAACAACTTAAAAAAACGTCAGTACGATTTCAAAATCAGAGAGGCACTTTAATCAAATAAAACGACTTATTAAATGGATCAAATCAATTTGTGTGAACAGTGTGTCAACACATTAGAGATTCATTACAATTCCAAGACGGGAAGGTTTAGAGTCTGTACCGGAGTGTACCCAGTCTATACATCACTACCTGGTGTGTCCACCGCGAGTATCAATAACAGCAGCGCAGCGTCTGTACATGGAATGGACCAGACGATTGATGAACGCCATTGGCACCTGGAACCACACTCTCAGAAGAGCCTGGCGAAATCCATCAGCTGTGTTTGGTATTGGTACGACGTTATTAACTCTCCTCTTAATTTCATCCCAAAGATGTCCAATAGGGTTTATAACCGGACTACGGGCTGGTCAGTGCATAACGTTGACACCGCTCTGCTGTAGAAAGTCCCGAGTAACTCTGGCGGTGTTGGCACGGGCGTTGTCATGCTGGAAAACGTTGTTTCGATGACGTGCCAACTGTGGTATGACGTAGCGTCTGAGAGCTCGACCGATGTAGTGCACTGCTGTGATGCCGCCTCATCTCCTTGGATCAAGATTTTGGAACACCACAGGACCCACTCTTTGTTTCAGGCAGATAAAACCCCAAACCATCATGCATGGACCTCCCCTTGAGTCTCATCCCATGACACATTGGTTAGAATGACGCTGGACACGTCAACGCCATATTATGGTCCTACCATCTGCATTTGGTACGCAATACCGACTCTCATCTGTGAACAGAACAGTTTTCCATTGCCTGTGTCGCCAGTTCTGGCGTTGTTGGACAAACTGTATACGTTCAGGTCAATGACGAGGAATGAGGATCCGTCAACTGTAAGGTCTACCGAAATGAATGTTCTCTCTTGTGAGATGTCGGCAGAGGCGACGAAATGGCGCTAGGGCCAGGGTATCAAAACATAGAGTGGGGGTGTACCAGGAGCTCGTCTCCTCCCGGCCTCTAGAAAATTTTGAACTTCCGAGAACGTTGTTAAGAGCGTCTCAAGCATTCCAAATTCCAACATAAAACCCTTTAAAATACATGATAATGAAAGCGACAAAAGCCTGATTATTCACAATTTTTGTATCATTAGCAATTCATCTCATAAACTAGAGCGTCCACAAGATTTTTTTAAGTGATAAAGGGCCATAAATCTGACAGTTATTATCGGAAATTGCTGAAAATCAATAGGCTTCTTCATTTTATGACCTTAAACACTGTGTATAAATTTAAAGTCAATGAGTTATTAACTTTAGCCTCTAGAGCGTCCACAGGATTTTTTGAAGAGATCAAGGGTCATAACTCTGACAGTTATTATCGAAAATCGATGAAAATAGGATTCTTCGTCTCATGACCTTAAACACTTGTGTAAAAATTTAAAGTCAATCCGGTATTAACTTTGGCCTCTAGAGCGTCCACAAGATTTTTTTAAGTGATCAAGGGCCACAACTCCGACAGTAATTATCGAAAATTGCTGAAAATCAATAGGCTTCTTCATTTTATGACCTTTAACACTGTGTATAAATTTAAAGTCAATCAGTTATTAACTTTAGCCTCTAGAGCGTCCACAAGATTTTTTGAAGTGATCAAGGGCCATAACTCTGACAGTTATTATCGGAAATCGATAAAAATCAATAGGCTTCTTTGTCTCATGACCTCAAACACTGTGTATAAATTTAAAGTCAATCGGATATTAACTTTGGCCTCTAATGTGGGAGTATAAAAACGTTTTTATTTGACATCCAATACACAAATCCTCATCAAGAAAACAGAATAAGCTTTTTGAACGAGACAGTAGATTAATTAGAGACACGATTGAGCTCATATTCAACCAAGGCATGTACAGATAGCTGATAATAAGAGTGCAAGAGCCCGTTCGCGGCCGACCAAGGAGCAATTACATATTATCATTTAAAAATGAATATACGTGTATACCAAAGGGCATGGGTATACGTGTATACCCGAGAAAAGGGCAGGATACCATTTGTATACCCTGGTACCCGGGTTCCGGTGCCCCTGGATGTCGGTGCACTGTATCGGGTCTTCCGTGTGTTCCCATTGTCGGAAATGCTGTCTTGGATGCTTGTTTGAAGGGTATTGTTGCCCTGTGGTAACCCTTGATCTACCAGTTCTGAGGCGATCATCCGTGGTGTTGGTCGCCCGAATGAATTGCAACGGTTAGGGAGTAGGATTTGTGACCTAACGGTTGCAGGTTCGAGACACGAATTGTGCGCCGTGTTCTTGTGTCCTTGAACAAGACACTCCATCCCTGTATACCGGTCTACCAAACTGTAAATGGGTACCGGTAGATGGTGTATGTATTACACTAAAAACTGTTGCGCTCCTTAAAGCAGCATATGATGGGTCTCTTTCTACGAGTCCAGGGGTAAAGGGAGGTAATCAGGCTTTACCTGTGTCACAGAGACCAGGATAGTAATTATGTCACGCTTTGATGATATAAACTTAGTTTGTGGATATAGCGCATTATAAATACTCACATTATTGCTCAGTTAAAGCTAGAATTGTGGTCACAATTATACAATAAAAACAGTAGACACGAAGAGAAAAAAATGCCCTCTTTTCACTGTTAATGACATTTTCAGCCATGTAAGCTTAATTCGTCCTTGATCTATGGCGCATTTACGTTTTCGTGAAAACATTATTCTCATGTCTTATGGCCGTTTCATTCGGATTTGCAAAATTAAACTGTATTTCTTTAACAAACATAGGTTGCCAGGCAACGAAACATACGCCCACAGCAGCTAAATCGTCCGGGCAGTCAACAAGAGTTGTCGCATATTTTACTTTTTTCGGTAATGAAACATTTATAATACACTAAAATCTGATTAAAAGTAACAACTCATTATGTAATTATCAGAAAATCAATGGAATTTGTTTGGCTTTGATAAAGTTCTCCTCCATGCTGTTCAAGTTATCTAAATTCATTGAAACTCAATATACTTGTTCGTCTCATGACCTTCAACAATTTATATAAATTTAAAGTCAATCGGATATTAACTTTAGCCTCTAGAGCGTCCACAAAATTTTGAAAGTGATCAAGGGCCATAACTCAGTCAGTAATTATCTGAAATTGCTAAAAATCAATATGCTTCTTCGTCTCATGACCTTAAACACTGTGTATAAATTTAAAGTCAATCGGTTATTAACTTTAGCCTCTAGAGCGTCCAGAAGATTTTTATAAGCGATAAAGGGCCATAACTCTGACAGTAATTATCAGAAATTGCTGCAAATCCATAGGCTTCTTAATTTAATGACCTTAAACACTGTGTATAAATTTAAAGTCAATCGGTTATTAACTTTAGCCTCTGGAGCGTCAACAAGATTTTTTAAAGAGATCAAGGGCCATAACTCTGATTGTAATTATCGGAAATTGCTGAAAATCAATAGGCTTCTTCATTTAATGACCTTAACACTGTGTATAAATTTAAAGTCAATCGGTTATTAACTTTAGCCTCTGGAGCGTCAACAAGATTTTTTAAAGAGATCAAGGGCCATAACTCTGATTGTAATTATCGGAAATTGCTGAAAATCAATAGGCTTTTTCGTCTCATGACCTTAAACACTGTGTATAAATTTAAAGTCAATCGGATATTAACTTTGGCCTCTAGAGCGTCCATAAGATTTTTTTAAGTGATCAAGGGCCATAACTCTTGACAGTAATTATCGGAAATTGCTGAAAATCAATAGGCTTTTTCGTCTCATGACCTTAAACACTGTGTATAAATTTAAAGTCAATCGGTTATTAACTTTAGCCTCTAGAGCGTCCACAAGATTTTTTGAAGTGATCAAGGGCCATAACTCTGACAGTTATTATCGGAAATTGCTGAAAATCAATAGGCTTCTTCATCTCATGACCTTAAACACTATGTATAAATTTATAGTCAATCGGATATTAACTTTGGCTTCTAGAGCGTCCATAAGATTTTTTTAAGTGATCAAGGGCCATAACTTTGACAGTAATTATCGGAAATTGCTGAAAATCAATAGGCTTCTTCATTTAATGACCTTAAACACTGTGTATAAATTTAAAGTCAATTGGTTATTAACTTTAGCCTCTAGAGCGTCCACAAGATTTTTTTATGTGATCAAGGGCCATAACTCTGACAGTTATTATCGGAAATCGCTGAAAATGAATAGGCTTCTTCGTCTCATGACCTTAAACACTGTGTATAAATTTAAAGTCAATCAAATATTAACTTTGGCCTCTAGAGCGTCCACAAGCAATTGTGGACGCCGGACCGACGGACGGACGGACGGACGGACGGACGGACGGACGGACGGGGGCGACGGCAATATACGACCACATTTCAATGTGGGCGTATAAAAATGGCAATCATCCATTTATAAAAATGGTATGTTTTCAAATAAATATAGATATCTTTATCCTTCAACATGTTTCTGGCAGTCCTCTAACTCATGATATTTCTTTCTCTTAAAACGTAGGGCTAACATCTATTGGTTCAAAGAGAACATAAAATAAAAGTGGCACTGCATAAAGCCAGTGTTTACCTATAGATTTTATACCAATTTAGTCAAATTCCATTCACAATTTTCGAGTGTAGTGACACAATTATACAACCGAGCGTGTACTCGTTATAATAATTTCAATCAGTTGATTCGACTTCTTTTCACTTGGATTGATGAGCTGACCAGTCAGACCACCTGACAGAATATGTAATATGATAAGAAGTTTGTTGACTTTACTGATGGCCATTGCCCCTAAGTTACCATATCCGAAAGACCTTTCATCATAGGCTTTTTAATACGGTGACGTTGCTTTTTTTCTTTACGTTGCATCATGCAACATGATTTTTAATGGCATAAATAGAACACCAAAGCAATGTCTGTTTAGGCGAAACATTTATTTCTATTTGCGGTAATTACTGAAGCACGATTTTTGTTTATGTTACTAAAGCCGTTTAAAGCGTTAATATTAAACATTAAACTTACAAATAATTATTGGAATTGTCATTAAAAATGTATTATGTAAGAGGTAATTCTTCCTATTGCTGCTCTATATTTGGGTTTCAAATGTTATAAAACCTATTATTTAGACATTATTCACATGCCAACTTGAGAGTTGATTTAAACGGATTAAAAGACGGTCGCCATTTAAATAGTGAATCGAGGTGAAGTCTCGAATAACAAGTACCGTTGTTACGATAATAAACAATGCATGTCACATCTTGTCAAACTTCAAACAGTAATAACTTCGCTCAGAATAAAATAATTTGAATGAGGATTTCAATATTATATTCATTTTGTATTATCTAATATTATAGCTCTTTATCTAAATTTTACATAACGCATCTTTAATGATAAACAGCCTCAATATCGAATAAGAAGGGGGAATACAAATGCAACACACACATATTCGCGTTTAGTACATGTATATGCAAAATTAGCTCAAATGGCAACCGAGGGAGCTTACAAATAGTTTTTTTATAGTTATAATATCCGCTAAATGGGCTTATCCTTAGATTTGTTAGATTGAAAATAATTTATATTATTAAAATACTAAATGTCAATCTTAGCTAATCGGTGCATAATCACAGTTAATCGTGATATATAATAGACAATTATGGACGTAAACCGCAGTGATAGCACACCATTGCTCTTCAAATTGTTTCCCAGACTTATCCAAGATTAGCACCATACGCTGTAGTTATCCTGATACGCTATGATAGTTTAAGATAAGACTGAAACTTTCAAACAAGATCAAAACCCTCCATATTGGCTTTTAAATATTTAAGAAAAAAAATCATATCGCAGACCTCCAAACTTCACACACATAATACGACAACCATTCTATCGCAGTCCAACAAAGCTACTAGTAGCGTATCCTGATAGAGAAAATCGCTGTTTTAGACTGCCCTAGTTCGTCAATTATACCACCAGTTCGCTAAGAAAAGTACTTAATTACACCAAAGTACATGACAATGAGTTTGGATTCGGTGTGATAAAATATTGATGTCCAAAGTAGTGTATTCTTCATACCGTCATATTATTTATTCGTTGTGAAACTAATATTTACGTGGTTATCCCCCTTAATTACGTCCTAAAACTAAATATTCTTGAAATTCTGATGAAATGCACTGAACTACAATGACTTATCAAGCAGGTACAGTAAATATGGATTGAACATTAATAAAAATATCTGTGACGCTCATATCGGGAACATTGTGCTGAATCTATTCCGCAATCAGTATTATCTTCTTCTTAGGGACCACGTTTTCTTTGTTATCATCGCCACTAGAACTAAACTGAAGAATTTCGGCTGTAGTATTTGGCATTCTGAATGTCGAAAGTGTGTCGAAACGGGTTAATAATTCGTCTTTCAAATCTATAAGGCTTAATTTCTTCTCCCCGCCCACCGACGGCCTCAGTGCGGCTTCTATAAGATCTCTGCTGGAGGTGCTGAAAATATTTCGTTCCCTATTCTGCCTACCATTGTTTAATGATTCAACATGGCTGATTGGAGCAAGAGGTCGGCAATGACTGGGTTGAGCGATGTCGGTCAATCCCCTGGGTAGAGTTGGTTTTAGGAAGTTTCGTGGTACATATCGCTTGAGAATTTCATGGGTTTCATCAGGCTTTCGATATTGAGTCCAGTTTCTGGTTCCGGTTACTTGGTCGTCTTCGGGAGGTTCGTCGCATTCTGCAGTCAATGGCTGACTTCTCTGTTTGTGTATGTACCTCTTTAGTTTATGTAAACAGTAAAAGACACAGCAACCCCCATACACGGACACAATTATAGGCAACACTAAATACATTGCCACGTTATTTTTATCTGAGTAAAATTCCGAAATGATATCTAATAAACTGTTTTTGGCGGTTGTGGTCGAATTGGGATTAAATGTTGTGGAACCTGAAATATAAAATTTAGGAAATAAATAGGATTTAACGTCCTACATTTATACAGTGATCTATTAGGTCCATTGTTCCCGGGAAGCGGCACTAGGACATACTGTTATTGTCAGGGTTATTTTATGTTCACGTCACTGTCAAGCCCTCCGCCCTGTGCCACTGACAAGGGAAACCGCACCGAAAAATTCCGGGCAACTTTCTCGGCCACCAACGAGTGCGAAGCGAGACTTCCCGGTTAGCGATGTACTACACAAAATCGCACATCAGCTTTACAAACAATACACAGAATGGTCCCAGACAAATATACACATTTTAAAAACGTTTCCGTCTAAAATATGTGTAGAGAAGGTAGCTTTAATCGTTTACGGATATGAATGATTCATATAATGAAAGATCAACGAGCACTTGCATCTAGCTGTAAAATTTGATACCAGAGTTTGTTTGTTGTCCTAGTGATATTATCATTATTTGTTTAATACCAACTACACATGGCTGTTTATTTGTATTGAGATTTGTAATTCTCCCTCCATTTCTTGGCCTATAACATTATGTTTTTAACTTTGTGATGACCTTAATCAACATGTCACAATTACCTTATGAAAATATCTTGACCTTTTTTTTCTACACACGGCCAGACTATACTAATTCATGGGCTGTGTCGAACGATTTGAATGTGATTTCGCTAAATTTATATCTGTTTACCTGGCAGAAAAAAGTAAGTTCAAGCGAAAAGGACGATCGCGAACTAAATATAATTTTAGTCTCGAAATTTAGAATGCTTATCTACTTATGAACTGGTATTTGGGAGTATGGGAAAGAAACGGGGTTTTGCTGCTAGCACAACAAACTTGGTCATTTTAATGGCATGCCCAACACAAGCTGACAGCTATGTTTCAACCTTATTCATTTTCTTGGGTTACATGACTACATTTGCCGACTCAAAGTTGTATGTCGTGGACTTTTCGCCAAAAACACGTCTTTAATAAAGCAAACCGAAATAATAAGCACTACCGACGAATCTATTAGGTAGTTTAAGTCATCCCCACCCAAATTCTCAAGTAAGCAAAGTCCATTCATCATGTCTGTCAATTGTATATACGAAATTGTATAAATTATTGACTTGATTTTCAACATACAATAAAATGAAAGAATTGGTTATTCTTCTTTTATGTTTAACTCTGGATTTTAATCGTCACTAATAATAAAACAAAACATTATACATCTGAGCAAACAGTTGTATATAACACTTACCGCAGACATGATTCACAATAACAATTACTATTACTAAGGACAATATGAAGAACAGAGATACTTCCATCTTATCAGCACGACTTTGTAGTCTGAATTATTCTCGGGGATCTATATCAGTTCATGGAGATCATGTACATTTATATTGCTCATTGTCTGAATATAACGAAGCTATTAAAATTTAATTCCTGTACTTGCTGTTGAAATGCTACACGTGTAGTTCCACTTTTTAAAACCACTTGATTAATATTCAAGTACAGCAGCAACCTTGTACCTTCAAAAAAACGACACTGTATCTATAACATGTTCATTTAAAGAAAATTGCGGTTTAATTTCAAGGGGTATATCTCAAACCTGGTTGACCTGCATTGATTTAATAGCCCTTGATTTACAGTTAGCGAATATTATATGAAACCAGGACGTATTCGGGAATCGTGCAAGAAGGGGTCCTGTGTTCTGAGAACTTCTAATTTGTCGTCAGATGGGGAAGAATCCAATCCAGATTGTATATGTGTTAGTCGCTGTCAATTTACCATAAATGTCGATGTCTAAATAAATTCCTGGATTTTCTTCGACCAACTTTCTTTAATCGCATAATCTACTGGACGGTTATGGAATCCTCGTGTACTTGTTTTAGATGCTAATACCGAGGCTAAGAAATTGTATTATTTCGTATTGAGGGAAATTCAGATTGATAAATTGTTATAAATAATGTTGTTCCTTGCCAAACCCTCCACCCTGCACCACTGAAACAAGGCTGGTAAATTGTACATCAACTGTGTCCTGGCACAATTTTTTAAATATAAAAAGGGGAATCGATGCCAAAATATATTACAGATGACCACTGTTACGTGCTCAAAATATGATAGAGTTACGTACAGACAAGAACAGAAAGATCGATTATCTGTCTTAAACTATTCCTCCACAAGGTACCAAATATATACCAACTCTTCTAGTATATATACGAAATAAGAGTAATATTCTAATAATAATATAAAAATATGTATAAACCCTAAAATAATGGGTGTTAGGAGAACAACATAAAATGCGTCTTTCCAGAACAAAGGAATTTTCACTACTGACGCTAACATTCGGTGTCAAATCTAGGTTAAATGTGTTAAAAGAAAGGGAGGTAATAAACTAGGTCAAACCAAAGCCCTGTATCTATATACGGCTTTGGGTCAAACTACAATTTCTATCTAACCTTACTAAATACATAAAAATAAATCCTATCAAAAAGGAATACAAATAGTAAATAATATATTAAAATAGTATCTTTTAATACTATTTTTTATACGCATATAATACATAACACATATGTAGGTCAAACGGTACCTACGATACATAACACCCCCCCCCCCTCTTAAAGAAAACATTTGATACAAATGTTTAGTACAAAACAAAATTAAAAAATTATAATAAATATTTACAAAATTCAAAGAATTAAAACTATGCACAAAAGTATTTTTGTTTTACTTTATTTTTATATTATAGCAGTTATTTACACAAAAAAATACATTTAAACTTTGTACACTTAAACAATTCTTGATAAAGTATCTGGTATTATATTGAATTTACCAGGGAAATTATATTCTTGAAGCATCAAACTCCATCTACTTTTCATTGTGTTAATACATGTAAATGTTAACTGGTTATGTATGATCTGTTGATCATCAACGAGCCATTGCTCTTTAAGCATTTTCAGTCGTCCATGAACAGTATGACCAAAAATTAGTTCATACGGACCAAATGCCAGAGATTCCTGAACAGATTCTCCGGAAGCGAAATTAAGTAAAAAAATACCCTTGTCCCAATCCTTTTCAAACTCAAAACAATAAGACCTAATCATGTTCTTCAATGTCTAGTGAAATTTTTCAAGGGCACCTTGCGACTCAGGGTGATAGGCACTTGATTTATATTGTTTAGGGCCTAATTGGTGCATCACTTGTTTAAATAATCCGGACACAAAGTTGCTTCCTTGGTCAGATTGAATTGATTTCGGAAGACCTTCGAAAGTGAAGAACTTGATAAGAGATTTGCATATACTCGGAGTTTTTATGTTCCTTAATGGTCCTGCTTCAGGAAATCTTGTTGAAGCGCACATCATGGTGAGTAAATATTCATTTCCAGCTTTCGTTTTTTGGCAAAGGTCCTACACAGTCAATGATGACACGACTGAAAGGCTCATCAAATGCTGGAATGGGTTTTAAAGGATATACTGGGATCTTCATATTTGGCTTACCTACATCTTAGCAGGTGTGACACGATATGCAATAATTTACATTATGCTTTTATTTGGGCCAAAAGAAATGACTAAGGATTTTGTTACATGTTTTAGTTACTCCTAAATGACTAAACGTCGGAGTATCGTAAGCCAGAGTTAAAATATCATTACGATATTTAGATGGTACCACAATATATTATCCGTGGAGACATCTGGCTGTCTTCACTCTTCAGAAGTACCCCATTTACAAAAATATGTATAGCCTACTGGGATATTGGCTATTTCGTCATTCGGAACTGCCTAATCAAAAAGTGCCTTATTATCAGGATCACTTGCTTGTTCAAGAATTAATAACTCTCTTGACAACTTTTCAACCCCAGAGTTTTGAAAATCGGAATATTCCACATTTAGTGTTTCCACATCAAGAGAATTATGTATATATATATTTTTTTTTTCAAAATTTATGTTTGAGTGATTAACTACCATTTTATTGTCAGCCAAATCATTTCCCAATATAAGGGTTACACCATCCATGGGCAAAGAGTACCGGACACCTATAGTGACAGGCCCGTAATAATATCCGATTGTATGAAAATTTCATAAATAGGAACCTAAAAAAGCCCAACTCTACGCCCTGTAATAAGACACTATTTTTAAATGACTCCTCAGCCAGTGACAAAATGCCCTGTAGTAAAAAGACCGAGTAGCTCGACTCCTCAGCCAGTGACAAAATGCCCTGTAGTAAAAAGACTGAGTAGCTCGACTCCTCAGCCAGTGACAAAATGCCCTGTAGTAAAAAGACTGAGTAGCTCAACTCCTCAGCCAGTGACAAAATGTCCTGCAGTAAAAAGACTGAGTAGCTCCTGTATCTTGTAAAAAAAAAAATACAGGTTGCAGGTTGGCGTGTTCGCCTATCAGCGACACAAAACCTTCGGAAGTAAAAGATTTATTGGTTCCGAAAACATCGGGTATATCAGATTTGGTTGACTCTTGTTGAATAAATTCAGCTGATTCAGGAAAATTCTTTCGCCTTTTCCATCCTTTCAAGTATCCAACATTCGGACAAAATTTGGCCAGGCTTTTTACAGTAAGAACAACATAGTCAAAATTTCTTGACGGATTCAGCATCCGAAACGCCAGCTGAGTTTATTTCTGTCCAAATGGTCATTTGAACAACTTAATGTTTTATTGTGAGTAGGAATTGGGTTGTCATTCCTTTGTCTGTTGACTCTATTAGATGTTACCTTGTGGGTGTGTGATTTGTCATTTGCAGCACTTGCAGCAACTGATAACCTTGTGATTTTCTGTTCATCTAAATCTGTTTTAATAACTGCATTAACACATGATTTAAATTCTTCAACTAACTTTAATGGTTATGTTTAAAATAAAATGCTGACCTAGTTGTAACAATTAAGTCATCTTTACGCATGGCGTTCAATTCCCCTGCAGTTGGGTTTTTTTTTTTTTAAATATTAAATTAAGAATTGAACTAGTGGCTTTGTTATGTTCAATCCCGTACATAAGCCCCCAACTCTGTTACGTACTCAAAGTATGATAGAGTTACGCACAGACAAGAACAGAATAATCGACTTATCCGTGTTAAACTATTCCTCCACAAGGTACCAAATATATACAAACTCTTCAAATATATATACAAAATAAGAGTAATATTCTAATATAAATAAAATATGTATGAACCCTAAAATAATGGGTGTTAGGAGAACAACATAAAATGCGTCTTTCCAGAACAAAGGAATTTTCACTACTGACGCTTACATTCGGTGCCAAATCTAGGTTAAATGTGTTTAAAGAAAGGGAGGTAATAAACTAGGTCAAACTACAATTTCTATCTAACCTTACTAAATACATAAAAATAAATCCTATCAAAAAGGAATACAAATAGTAAATAATATATTAAAATAGTATCTTTTAATACTATTCTTTATACGCATATAATACATAACGGTACCTACAGTGCTGGATTAACCATAAGGCAAAAAAGGCACGTGCCTTAGGGCCAGCCTATAATCCTGGCCAAAAATTAAAGGAGTACAGTTTTTTTTAATAATTATCAGGTGATGATAAAAATGCTTTCATTTATTTTTATGTAAATAAATTGCATCCTTCTTCATCTACGCGTCCGTCCTCAAAAAAGCTTTCCATGCTCTGAAGTCTGAGTGAGAGCTCTAAGAATCTCGTAAGTAATTTCATATTTTTTAAAAAAATATCATTGATTTCGCAATTGCCATTAGATGTATTTCACTTAATACGATGAGTCAAAAACGTCTTGGTATACTGGCACTTCTATGCATTGAAAGTGATTTACTTCATAAAATTGACTTTAAAAAACTAACTAAAGAATTTGCAGTCACAAAAGCACGCAAAGTCGTTATCTAGCTAGGCAGTGAATGGGAATATGTAGGCTACTTGTACTAAATACAGTACTGTCAATCAGGGCCATATGCAGGATTTTAAAAGTGGGGGTGCAGCAGATTGGTGTCGGGGGGGGGGGGGGGCAATATAATACCCGACTTACTGAGCGCGGAGCGGCGACCGGCAAACCTGAGGTCCCGTGTGTGCCTGTGGCAACGGTTAGTGGAGGGGATGTCTGGAAATTTGAACAAAAAAGACTGCCGCAAACGCGTTTTCCATGCACTTGGAGCCGCAATCAAAGTGATCTCGTGTGTCAATTTCGGCGGCATTATTTCTCGTTTTGGAATCAAAATGAGAAATTTCTTGTCCTCTCAATTAGAACTATGTGGATAGGGCGACCAGAACGAGAATCTCTAATAATGTCATTTGGCGGCGGCGCCACCAAAGACCGATAAGGCCCTAACAAGTGTCGATATGGCGACGAAAAAGAACCCTCTAATATCATGTGGTGGGACAGGCGCTGAACGGAAAGAGTGATGGGGGGGGGCACTGCTGAAAACACGTTTTTCGGCCACTCTGGTGGTATCGAAGAGTCGATTTTGTAATTTATATGGCGCCATATTAGGTTAGGCATTTCCTCCTGGTTCCCCCGCCCCTTCGACCCGCCCCCATTGCCCCCACGTAAGTGATATAAGAAAGTTTGGATCAGTGCAAACGAATCAGGTACCCATTGGCGAGTGGGCACCCTTATAACCACCCGACTGACTGTTCAGTAAGAGTATCACTGTGCGATAAAATCTTTTGAGAGGGCGCCTTATATTCCCAAAGGCGCGATGTACCCCTTGCACCCTCGCTAGATACGGTCCAGTTGGTAGTCTTCTGATTTTGTTTGTCATAAATTTTCTGTTGCTAAATTTAACTTAATTCCTTTTGTCCATTAGCCCAACATACCTGTATTTTCGGGCCACCTATCAAAATGTGCCTTAGGGCCAGCAGAGCCTTAATCCGGCACTGGGTACCTACGATACATAACACCACTCCCTTGTCAGAGGAGAAGTAATACAATTGTCACACCTCTTATCTGTATAGGTTAACAATGATAACAATTTTGTGTAAACTCACCCAAACCTGAGCTATTTATATAGCGACAAAACGTATCTCTGACTGGGTAACTTAATCAGAAGTCCATGACTTTTAATGTCCATTAGCATAGTTTATAATATATGGAATTTATAAAAAATTTATACTTTGTTATATTATAACCAATTGCACCACCTGCAACTACAGCAATGAGTGATTCTTCTTTTACATCTTTATGTAATGTGTCCATCTGTCATTGACATGATGGTAAAAACAAGCATCTGGCATTACGTTCGTTCGTTCCTGGAGTTTTACGTCCACTTCCACCAAGGGTGATATCGTAAGAAACTTGCCAGAGGCAGCCACAAAATAGACTTGATCCAGCTTTGTGGGTAAGACAAGGTGAATTCCACAAAAAGGAAATCTGGCATTAAATCAAAATTAGTTTATCATATCTTATCATTTATTTTAACTTAAATGTAATTGTTCCCGTTTATCCAATGTTTGAAATGATCTCATGCTAAATTTGGCATAATACGATAAAATAAATATCAAGAGGTAGCCTATACTGATGAAATGGTATTCTTTATTGATAAGGGGGGGGGGGGGGCACGGTGGATAAGGCGCTGGTTCGCTAGCCTGGAGGTCGGGTGTTCGATCCCTGCATTGGCCGAGAACGTTCATCTCGATTTTCCAGCGTTATTTTCCCTTGTCAGTGATGCAGAAGGAGGACCTGACAAGGACAGCTGTCTAGTCGTTCGGATATACGAAAAACCGACGTCCCGTGTACACATTGGGGTGCACGTAAAAGATCCCTTGGCAGTTGGAATTCGATATAAGAGTGGCCGTAGCGCCGCTGCCCGGGCAAAATTACCCCATAGTACACTGTATGGTGTATGCCGTCTTCCAGTAGCCCAGGTTAGGTGCATAATAGTAGGACGTTAAACACCTTTTTATTCATTCATTCATTATTGATAATGTCATATGGCGAGGGGGGGGGGCGTCCGCTCTATATCATGGGATTTGTCATTGAAATAAATTTATAAAATGTTATGTTATTCCTGAAATCGCGTGGTTTGGGTGGAAATACTACGAAAATCAAATGGGCTTTTAACATCCCATGTTTCTATACCATTTGGGTTGATAAATAGGCATGATCAATGCAGTGTTCGTACCTTTAAGGCAAGTTGTTCTCTTAGATTACGATCTTTTGTGAAACGGCTCTCTGAACTTGAAAATGATATATTCAAGCGCATAATCCCAAAGAGTTACCATCTGTGCAGTTATTCGTTGATTTTCTTTCACATGGATGTTATTATAGGAATAATACTATCCAAATTTCAACCTATCTGCTAAGTTTATAGATTTTTCCATGTTTCCCTTTTCATAGCAACGATATCGCAGTGAGGAGGTTATATACGTTGTGATGTACGGCTAATAGTTACAAGGTTATCCGTATAATATATGCTACTTTCATTAAGTGCATGTAAAGATTTCCATGACCAATCTCAAACATACTTCTGGCACGACCTTATCCCTTCCTGGGGAAAGTTAAAGTCAGGCATACAGACTGCAATTAAATTAATTGATTTGGCTAAACCAAATCAACAAACAAATATATTATCAATTCTATTTAATGCCAAATGCTAGTAATTATGTTAGTAGGGTTCGAACTCCCAGACCCGTGACCAATTTCCGGTGAGGAATGTTTGACGATTGATTCTGGCAGGGAGGACTGTTCTGAAGATTTGTGCAGTTTGCAACCTCTGGAAAGTGTGGGCAACTCTCAGGAGAGGCAAAAATCCAAGATGGCTGCCGAAATAGCACATAGACTTATAGTTTGGGGCAAATGTCATCAAATAATAATTAAACGTTTTAAATATTATTTGTAAGCTATGTTCATTTGCACCCTGTTCATTTCTGTTTGTTTAGGCCCTATTTGTCTGTTATTTATTTTGTGTATAAGATCTATATAGCCTATACTGCACTATTATACAATTTCTAAATATGGAAAGGACGTTTGTAAGTTTTAATAACTTTTGTCCAATCCAATTGTATCAAGAAATATTTTTGTTGATGCAATAAAATATGTTTACACTAAACTATATATATACATAAATGGGAATAAATTCGGCGCACATGCTTCGTTGTTTTATGGCCATATATTTTAATTAAAATTATACGTGAAGTTTATATTAAATGCAAAAATTAACAGAATCAAAACTATAAATATCCCGCCACGGGAAATAATACAACATACAATACAGCATATTTTACACATTTTTACTTTGTAGGATCCATAACATATTATTACGTCTTGTGATAATTGTAATCGAATTTTCGGGGAAAAATGCTTTCTCTTTAGCCACCTTATAATAATTTATGAAAAGGTAATGAATTATTATACTTCTATGTTCAAGTTAATTTAATTGAAAACCGGTAATTATTTGACTCTGTGTTTGCATGGCATAATGTATTTGGTGGAAAATATATCGTTCGTACGTTCGTATCTGGGGTGATATCGTTGACAAAAAATATCGTTGACGCAGTACATGTAATTTAACTATTCATGATCTGGTTGATCGAGAGTATTATGTCTTGTCATCCAAGACTATGTTTATGTTCCGGTCAAAGGTATGAAACCTATGAAGATTTTTATGATTTGACCTGCGTAGGCCTAGCTAAGCTAAGCTTACTATTAAAATAGAAAAACATGTTTCGCAATGGCTTCGATTTATTTGCTAGTACTTTTAAATTGTCGACATCTTGTATTTGATGAAAACTGGTAGGCTTAACTGCAGAAATTATGTCGGGTTGCTTGTCATCGCCGGGGAAAAGAAATCGACAACTGCCAACAATGTCTGAATCTTCTTATGCCAATGGCAATAACAGTGTTGTGGATGAAAGTGTTACAGACACTTCCGAGAAACCAAGAATATTTGGACCATATACTAGGTGAGACAGCCTTGTTTCTTTTATTTGGAGATCCTTAAAATATTTTATAACATGTTCACGTACTTCCGACTCCGAGGTTTTATTTCTAAAACCGATGGCGATAGGCCTACTTATATATATTATATATAATTTATTAATTTATAATCACTATGGTCCATGGACTATGCTTATAATAATATATATATAATTTAATTGGTCCGACTGATTCTTTGGTTGGACCGGTTGGTCTGAGTAGCAAAGATAAATATTGGTCCAAGTGCTCTTACAATAAAAATTACTTGATCCGAGTGGTCTTTTGGTTTAGTCCGACTAGTCTTTTTGGTTGGTCTGAGTACTCTGAGTAGTCTGAGTGGTCTCAGTTTTGGCCAGACTGGTCTTTTTTTGTGTCCGAGTTGTTCTTGGTCCACCAAGACGTCTAAGTTCTTTGTTCGTGTGGTACCCCGACGATATCTGCCTTAAAGTGGTTACCGGTACTTTAATATTTTAGGTACCGTACCATAGCTAAACAAATACAGCCTCTGACGACATTGTGAAGATGCTATAATAGCCCTGAATCTTTATTCAATTTTTACTATGTACAGAGCATAATAAATACACATGTATGTGATCAACACTCTTATTTATTATCTCAATTATTTTAGACATTTATTGGAAATATTTGAAACATATGCTAAAGATGGTAAATTATCACTGTGTAATGTGGTGTCAGCTTTCCATGACTTGAATTTATATCCTTCTCATTCTCAAGGTAAATAGGCTTATACGCTTATTATTTTAATCACTGTTCTGTGGGGAGGTGGCCGTGTGATATAACACATTATGCATTACATCATAAAGTCTATTGTTATATAAGACAAGGAATTGGGTCATCTGCCTAACCTCTAGTGTTTTATTCAGGTCCTCTGTTCCCACTCCCTCCACTGCTTAAGACTCATCGTTACAAAAAATCAGTGTTCTACGTTATTGAAGGCAGCAAAAAGAAAGTAGCTTATGTTGTATAAATAGCCATATCTTATATATATATACATCAATGTGATGATTTGTTAGGTGTATCATCATACCATAATTCTTGATACAGCCAAATTTAATTATTGCTATTTGGAGTGCTGAAAATTCTAAGATCAATTATGTTTCCAGTGTTTGATCGGTCACATTTAAGCCTGTGTATTCAAAGTAATTAGCTGTAGATTTGTTGACATTGTCGACACAGGTCTGATAGATTGACTGTCTGAAGATGAAAATTTTTATTTTCTGTTGCAATTTGTTGCCTGGTATTCATACAGCAGAAATCCACTCTATCGCACAATTATTATGTTACAGAAACACATGACAGTAATCTAGGTTTGATGGACACATGCAACCATTATTAAAAGCAATAAATCTATTATATGGTTATCCTAAGAATAGATGGACAAAAATGATACATTTATATTTTTTTTTACAGTTCATCAGATGGTCCATTGTGCTGTAGAGTATGGAAGCCCATGTGTAGCTAATAATATTACATTTGGTGAATTTTGTGTTTTAGTGGAAGAATTGCAGCATCATTATATTAAAAAGTAAGATTTTTGATTTGGTTTATTGTAAGATATGTACAGTAATTGAGAGATTTCTCTGAAGATTAAAGGAGCTAAATTGACACAAATAGGCCACAATGCATATAATAATGTAATCTGAATGTATATAAACCGATTAACATTCAATCGTGTATGAACACTCTTAATTTCAAATCAGTTGTGTTCGGCAAAATATGTCAGAAGACTCTTTTGAATAGTAATCTTGAACGTCTGGTTATTCTAGTCTATTGTGCATGCTCTCACCGTTTGGTATGACTTGAGGAATTTCTAGCCTTATTCTTCGAGTCCCTTGTTTCAAATAGTGCTGAAACACATTATGGTACACGATTATTGATCATTTACGTGCATGCAAATATGTACACGGGTCCTCGTTTTTTTCGTCCCATCTGAATGACTAGACAGCTGTCCCTGTTAGGCTCTCCATCCTGCATCACTGACAAGTAGAAATCACACTGGATAAAATGGATGAACTTTCCCGACCAATGCAGGGATCGAATACCTGACCTCCAGGCTAGCGAGCCAGTGTCTTACATTAGCCACCATGATCCCCAACAGATATGTCTTAAGATATAGATTTCGGAAGTCAAGGTACCTAAGAAATTGATGGTTATGGACATAATTATTATATAAGTTCATTATGCAAGATCTAAATCTGCCTATTGCAGATCCTTCTTTTGGCCTATAAACAGTTGTATAAACTGTTAATTAGACATTTATTAACATAACATACCGTAACATGACTGTTTCAAATTTCCATGGTTCAGCCATTTAATAATTAAATCTAAAAATGATGAAGCAAGGCTATCTGTGCATTCATCTTGACAAACCTTTAATGGCTAATATCTTCGCTCAGAATAAAAGTAATTTGAATGAAATTTTTAATATATTCATTTTGCATTGTCTATATTTTGATCTTTTATTAAAGTTACATAATGTATCTTTAATAAACTTATTAAAACTGACACAGTTAGTGACAGGATTATAATGACTCTATATTTTACTCCCAGTCAGCCCCTTCCATGCCCTTCTTCGGCTGTCAAGTTGAAATGTGATGGTACAGAAAGCAGAAGAAAAAGAAAAGGTTAGTCTGTCTGTCTGGTAATTTTATCTTCAATATTATGGTAATTGTTTGATTCACGGTGGCTAAGTGGATAAGGCACTGGTTCGCTAGCCTGGAGGTCGGGGGTTTTGATCCCTGCATAGGCCGAGAAAGTTCATCTCGATTTTCCGTCGTGATTTCCCCTTGTCAGTAGGGCTGCAACGATACGCCAGGTCACGATACGATGCGCATCATGATTCATTGCCTACGATACGATGCGCATCATGATTCATTGCCTATGATACGATTTGTATCGTGATATAGAAAATAAATATAAAAAATGCTGTTAAACTTAGACAGTCTTTCTCTGTGAAAATTCAAAGGTCTGCTTGTATGATTTACTTTATATAAATGTGGTGTTTTCTAGCTAGGTCAACTGACCGGATTTATTTGCTTTCTTTCTTAACAGAAAATCCTAAAAATTCCATGCTTTTTATGTGACTTATGTTAAGGGGGATTTTGATCTCATTCATCTCAATATTGCTTTTGTCGATCGTGCGACTTCAATTTGGTGTATTCATTTAACAAGTCTAAAACAATAAAAATGCAGCCATTAATTGCTGCGACGAAAGAGATCTCTGTAGGCGAGTTTAGATGAGATATGAAGTTTTCAAGGTATTTTCACCAAGAAGAAGACACAATTATCATTCATGGAAACAAGATTTATCCTTTATAAGGTCCGTGATGTACCGAATAAACATAATAATTCATCTGTGCAGCCATGTTGCTGCAGCGAGGGGCGATCGGTCATATTACTTGATATTGATATAAGCGGCCCAGTTATTCAGCCAGCGGTAACCGAAGAATTTCGAATGTATGGGCTGCTTATATCAACAATTCATAAAATGACGACACATGATCGAGATTCAATTCAATGATTTCATTGTTTTTTGATGGCTCTCGGATTCAAAAGGAGCGTGAATACGAACACGCCTGACATGACATTTAGATGTGCGAGCGCGCACCTAAAAAAGCAAGGAATATCAGTCTATTATTGTAAAATTATTATTTGGATAGCGAATCGTGATGCGACCATTGTTTATATCGTGCATCGTGGATTTTTTAAACATCGCGGTTCATCGATTCATCGATGAATCGTTGCAGCCCTACTTGTCAGTGATGCAGAAGGAGGGCCTGACAAGGACAGCTGCCTAGTGGTTATGATGGAATGACAAACCGAGGTCCCGTGTACAGATTGGAGTGCACGTAAAAGATCCCTTGGCAGTTGGAATTCGATATAAGAGTAGGCCTTAGTGCCGCTGCCCGGGCAAAAATTTCTCTTATAGCACACTGTATGGCGTATGCCCGACTTCCATTAGCCCAGGCTAGGTGCATAATAGAAGGACATTAAACCCCATTTCATTCATTCATTGATTCTTTAAAAGGATTATTTGTCTGTTAGATTCGAATGTCTCTTTGTGTATATATATAGGTGCTTACTTACAGGGAAAATTTAGTGATGCAAACTTTGATGTACATGAACATTGAGTAGGAAGTAAATTTGATGAAGCTTGGCAGAAATGTATTGTCTTTTTGTGTGAATTATAAGTGTGTGAGGCTTAAATCTTTTCAAAACAGCTGATTCACAGTTCCGTGCCTCTTTTGCCAAAATCTCTTTTTAACAGGCCTTGTGTTTGACTTATCCCTAACATCATCAAGAACGCAGGTTATAATATAACATAGCAAATCGTTGACTCAATAGGGACAATCCTATCATAACGCATCTCACGTCCTTGGAAAATTGGTTGCGTAAATACCAGTAATATGAGTAATCTGTGGAGTGGTTTTCTATTCTCTATGTTTTCTGTGTATAATGTTTGGGTTTTATTTTCATTCGATAACTTAGTATCTCTGCATATGATTACCCTAATATTCAAAGTCATAATATTTTTTAAATTCCTACAACCTATCTTAATTATAGTCTTAGTCACATTGCTCTTTTGGAGTTGGCAATGTTTTCTTTCAAAGAACTACCATAGGTAGTCTCTCTAAATTTCATGGATTAGTTCCAAAGTCCACATAGACAAATAATACTTTATATATCTCTTGATGTTGGAAATTTTGTTTTTTTATATTGTTAGAGTTAGATCAATCCACTGTCTTGAATAATGTGGATAACAGTAACTTAGTGGAAAGGCGCTGTTCAGATTTTGGTATAACTGGATCTAAACTTGCCCATATAGCTTGAGATATCTTATGATAATAGTGCACACTGTGCTGTTATCAATAAATTGCCACTGCAAAATTTGACTTTGGTGTTCCTCAGGGATTGGTACTGGGTCCTATTCTTTTTAAGCTTTAAAATACACTACAGCACTAGGCAATATTTTTCGCAAATATGGATTACCCCTTTCACTTACCGAGTTATTTATACTATTCATTTACACCAATATCATTATATGAAAATCAAAACCCGAAACCTGGGTCTGTATTAAAGGATTTTATTAAAGTTAAAGGAACAATATTCCAGGCTAAAAGGCAAATTTAGATTTTCAGACAATAATGATAAAAAGTATTCCAAATTGGCTCACTTTAGCTTAATATTTACTTTGAATACAGACCATATATTGCAGATGATAAGACGAAGTGCAAAATGTCTCAAAATTAGGCCAAATGAACAAAATTATTGTATTTATGGGTAATCGACAGATTTAACCATGTTCATAGACTTTTCACATAATTATAAAATCATTTAAAAAATACAGGAAAAATTTGAAAATATATAGCTTATGATACTACGGTACCTGTTCTGTAATAATCTTTTGACAATTTTACTCACTGCTAGTTGACCTACAGAAAGTTCTGAACTCTACTGCCAAACTTATCACCTTATCAAAATCTACATCCCACATTACCACTATTCTATATACACAGCACTTGTTCCCATAAATGTTATACATAAATGCTAGAATAATTAGTTTAGCTAGTACACAATATTTGTCTGAAACTCTTGTTATTTTGTTAGCCAAGTAGAAACTGAAGCTTATCTGATTTGATGATACTAGCCTTGTATCTGAGCACAAACTGATATATAGTCTGTTAACTTTAAGTCATTATTCATGTACTGCAATGGCACAAATTCTTGACTATAAATTAGTAAATGTTATCCAGAAAAGTCTTGTTTTAAATGACCTTTTATAAGACTATTTTTTGTCTATGTGTTTTTTTTTATAAATGTGATTTCTATATTGTTTTATGATGTGTAATGTAATAAATATTTTGTCCATGTATTGAATATTAGACCTTTTGTTTTACTGACAGTGTGAAGTTGGATCAAATCATGAGGTGCAATGCCTCGTTACTGGCGAATAACGAGGTAAAAGCTACCTCGCTATTTGTTATTCAACTTTTTATTTGGGATTTAAATATGCAGCTAGCTGTGATTAGAATAATGGATGACAAGTATCCTCCAATAATATAAAACACAGCAAAACGACTTCTTGATGAAAAACATTCCACATTGTTATTCAAGCAGCTAATAACAAGCTGTTTGTTATTTATTTTTTATCTCGTTATTCAGGATTCACATATCAAAGTGTTCATGTATTTTCAATGGGGTTATTTCAGATATTATTCAAAACAATCACTAGGTAACAATAGAATAGTGGATTGCATAGTACCCTCTAGCAGTGGAAAACTCATTAAATGACGTATAGCCGGTAAATAAACCATATTGTTATTCAAGCGTTGAATAAAAAAAAGTGAGGTGGCCTGCCTCGTTATTCGCCAATAACTAAGGACAAGCTACCTCGTTATTCGTTATGCACTGTTTGAATAACAATCTGGTTTATTTACCGACTATACGTCATTTAATTAGTTTTCTACTGCTAGGGGATACTTTGCAATTTATTTTTCTATTGTTGTCTAGTGATTGTTTTGAATTAAATCCTGCAATATACTCAGTTTAAAGATACATGAAAACCTTCATATGTGAAATCCGTATAACGGGGTGAAAAACGAAAAACAAATGACTGGTTATTCACTGCTTGAATTACAAAGTAGATTGTTTTTCGTCTCAAGGTCGTTTTGCTGGGTTTTATGCTGCTTGGAGAAAAACTTCGCATCCATCAATCTAGTCATGGGTAGCTGCATAATTATTTGAATCCCAAATACAAAGTTAATAACGAAAAACAGTCCAACTTCACACTGTCTGTTTTATTTGACTGTGCAGGATAGGACATATTTTTACAAATATTGTATTTTAAGTCACACATAGCACAGATTTTTGGAATCTTTGCACTATGAAAATATATATTGATAATAATAATAATATTGAAAATGAAGTTGTTAAATTATAAATCAGTTTATTTTGGCTTAGCTTAATTTAGTCACTTAGCTTTATTTAGTCTTTTATATTGTTTATTGCAGAAAGTCAGTCAAATTCTCAAGGTGAGTTTTTTAATGATGATATACTACCACAAGATCTTGTTTTGAATAAATTAAAACATCACAACTTGATTATAATATGATTAAAGTTGAGCTTGATTGACTTTTAAAATTTACTGTTAAACTTATAGGAAGATATGACATGGTTCTTCTGCTTGATTGGATGTCAACATAAAACATGGTAATTTTTATTTTCTATTGCTTTGTAAGCAATTGGTAAGAGTTGAAATTTGATTTGGACATCAACCTTTTGAACTACTCTTCAAATTGATACTTCTGCTTCTAGCAGCTGACTGATCTTGTACATTACATTGTCTGAGAAGAAGAATAAAGTGGGTGTTCTTGAAATTTTACAGTTTAAAACAGTACGATGTACATTATTTTATCCACCCACATGGAAATTTGTCTGTCCTTCAGTTTGTCTTCCACAATTTCTACAGAGTATATTTATTATCTGATCAGTTTGAATTTATATATATTGTTTACATTACGGAGATGAAGAAGCCTCAATACTTCTACAGTTATTGTACATTCTTCACTTTGTTGAACCTAGTGAACGCTGTACCTACTAAAGGTATTATCCGATCTGTATTAGATTTACATGTATTATTTTGATTAGTTAAACTAAGAAGCCTATCTAATTTCTGTTAAGAACCTCTAGAGTTATGGCCCTTGTGTAACTATTTTTTTTTTTAACCTTGTGAACATTTTAACGACTTCAGTCTTTAATTCTTTTAAGCCCTTGTGAATGCTCTAATAACAAAAGTTATCATTCGTTCTGCATTGAATTTAATTGCATTATTGAGATTAGTTAAACAAAGAAGCCTATCCAATTATTCCAATTTAAGCAATTTTTGTTAATAACGTGTAGAGTTATGTTCCTTTTTGCACTTTGTTGAACTGTGTGAACATTCAATCTGTATGAAATTGCTGTTCGTGCTTGCAAATGCTCCTTACCTATAAAAGCATAAATATGTGACAACTACTGCTCGGACAATTAAGCTACTGTGGGCGTATGTTTTGTTGCCTGGCAACCTATCTCACAATAGATTATTTATGTAGAATGTTAGAGTGTTGGTTAATTATTTTTTTAATTTTATGTTACTGTTTTTATACGCCCATATTTTCATGTGGATGTATTATGTCCAGACGTCCACAATTGTTAAAATATAGCTTTATCCTCAAAAGATCTCGGCTGCTTTCGATATTGGCATGTATCGGATCAAAACTTCATTGATTATGGCCCGTGATTGTACGAAAAAAATGATGTTTTCAGCTAGTGGACCCTAGGGAGGGATTTGGCGCTATGGTTAGAGAGTAGGATTTGTAACCGAATGGTTGCAGGTTCGAGACCCAATTGTGCGCCGAGTTCTTGTGTCCTTGAATAAGACACTTTATCCCTGTATTCCAGTCTACCCAGCTGTAAGTGGCTACCGGTAGGATGCTGTATTTGACACAAAAAATTGTTGCGCTCCTTGTTGAAGCTGCACATGTTGGGGCTCTTCTGAGAGCTCAGGGGTAAAGGGAGCTAATCAGGCTTTACCTGTATCCTAGAACCGGGATAATAATAATTGTACAGCCTGTTTAGATCACATATAGATGGAATAGGCTTAAAACACTAAATATTATTATTATTATTAGCTAAAGAGGTCACAATTTTGAACCGATTTTGATGAAACTTAACATGCATGTTTATAACCCAAAGATCTTGGTTCCTTTCGATATTTGCGCCTATTTTAGCTTGTGGTCCCTCTGAAGGTCACAATTATTATCCGATTTTAAAAACCGTTTGATTATATCACCGTTACACCCTAAGGAAGGTTAAGTTTGTTTGGAAAAATCTGACCATACAAAATGTCCGAATACTGTTAAAAAGTAGTATATCAAGGTTGTGGACCCTGTAGAGGTCACAATTTGGATTCGATTTTGATGAAACTTGTAATGTATGGCTATAACCCAAAGGTCTTGGTTCCTTTTATTATTTGCACATATCAGATCATAACTTCCTTAATTATGGCCCCTGATTGTCCGAATAATCCCTTATGGTCCCTCTGGAGGTCACGATTATTATTAGATTTAAAAAAAACGTTTGACTCTATCACCGTTTCACCCTATTGAAGGTTGAGCTCGAATTTCTCGGAAATTCGGACCATAATTGCCAACCAAAATGGCCGCCGTTTGTACGCAAATAGTTTAAAAATATGGTATATCAAAGTTGTGGACCCTGTACGTAGAGGTCACAATTATAATTTCGATTTTGATGAAACATAAAATGCATGTTTATAACCTAAAGATCTTGATTCTTTTCGATATTTGCGCATATCAAATTGTAACTTAATGAATTATGGCCTTTGATTGTAGGAAAAATCTTTTTCGGTATTGCTTGTTCTTTATCCATCTCTCGAAAATGTGGGCGTATCCTGCTTGGCAGTGCCAGCTTACTATCTTTTATTTTTTCAGTATTTTTGGGTGGATCATGTAATCCTACAACATGGAGACATGATTTAGCCATACCATTCCTTAAAAAACGGGTCATAACATTCTATAACCCTGTAAGTATAAAAGCAATATCTTACCAGCATAACATTTTATAACCTTAAAAATAGGTTAATAACAAAAAGGCTTTATTAAAATACAGTCCTCTTGAAATACATACGTAATAATTAATGTTTCTTACCTGTAAGGACATGACATATATTAATCATTGTTTTGCCGTGTCATGTAAAGATGGTCATCCTGTGTCAGTAACCCCACCCCTCTAGGCCATGCATAGGCACTTTAGGATCCGGTATAGAAATTGTGGGGAACTGTAGATTGGTCATATGGGCCAGGCCAAGTCACACATAAAAATTGTAGAAAACTCAAGCATGGTCATGGGTTAAGCTAGGCCACGCATAAATTATTTTTTTTGTTGATAATTAGTTTCGCTTTTCTGGTAAAATATTTTTAGATTTTTGGGTAATTAGTAATAGTCGTTTTTCAGAACTCTTCAGAGTACAGTCACACATGACAAACATTAATCATTGTTTTACCATAGCATGAAAATACATGATATACATTAATCATTGTTTTACCATAGCAGATAAATACATTACAAACATAAATCTTTTTTTACCACACAATGTAGACACTTGACAAACATTAATCATTGTTTTACCACACCATGTAGAAATTTGACAAACATTAATTATTGTTTTACCACACCATGTAGACACTTGATAAACATTAATCATTGTTTTTCCACACCAGGTAGACACTTGACAAACATTAATCATTGTTTTTCCATAGCAGGTAAACACATGGAGACCAGAATTAATAGAATTAGAAGATAAGGCTAAACAGGTAATATTAATGTATTGCATCATCGTTTGGATTCTAGAATGTTTTCTGCAGCCAAACATTACCCCTGTGAAATGTAACATTCATCTAAGTGGGTAAGGCGCTGGCTCTCTAGCCTGGAGGTCTGGTGTTCAATCCCTGCATTGGCCGAGAAAGTTCATCTAGATTTTCCGGCATAGTATCTCCTTGTCAGTGATGCAGAACAAAGGGCCTGACAGCTGTCTAGTCATTCAGATGGTACGAAAAAACAAGGTCCCGTGTACACATTGGCGTGCACGTAAAACGCCTTGGCATTTAGAATTCGATGTGAGAGTTGGCGGGAGTGCAGCTGCCTGGGCAAAAATTTCTTGCATAGCTCACTGTATTAGCCCAGGTTATGTGCAGAAGAGTAGGATGTTAAACCCCATTTCATTTCATTTCGTATTTTTATCATGCCCTTGTCACGTATTTGCTGCTCAATGGCACTGTTAAATTTTCTGAAATATATAATCACAGAGCACAGCCTACAAAGATATAATGATAAACAGCATTCATTACAAAATTCAATGATTTTCTAAGGGGGTTTATTATGGTTTTTTTAGGCCGCAGATTTATTGTGTTTTGTGATAGACAATCAGACACGAGCTGTCGTTTCTATGATAGAAACATCATATCTAGTCGGTAAGTCACACCACGATTTTTCTCTTTTAAATCTTGAATCATTACAAACATAGTACAAAGCCTGTAGCAAGTGATTTTATTTTTGTTCACCTCATCCGTTATTTTTTCAAATTTGAATAGTGTCCCTACATGTAACAGGGTACAGTACTGATTTGACTAACGATTGTTGGTTGATAGTCATTTCAGAACAATAACACCGATATTCACAGTTTTAGGTAAAATGTAGTCCACTTGTTACTTCACAAACACATTTTGTTCATTTCTCAACATTTTTTGTACTAAAGATGCATAGTACTTTGATGAAATATGAAATATTACACAATTTCCATATATTTTACTATATATATTTAATATTATATAATTCCATATATTGCAATATATTAATATACTGTTGACACTGTTGATTGCAGGTTGTTATCGCCAGATTATATTTGTAATGAAACCATATGATAGAGATGAAGATATTACTGTCAAAGATGAAACTGTAACAGATGCGTAAGTTTATTTTTCCAATTCTTTAAAACAAATTCTTTAAGTTATTGAGATAAGTGTCTTATATTTATAGAGAGAAGCTTGGTATAGCTATAAAGTTTGTTATATATGTATTGAATTTAAAGTAGCTAAGTCTCTAACTCAATATCATCCCGAGTCTTCAACATTGAAAACACAATTCTTTTGTCAATGTAAATCAACATTGATGTTGTGATCTTACTAGGAACAGATGAGCTTCTGATATCCAATATTTAAAGCCCCAATACCACACTTGTTGTAACTGAATAATACGTTCCAATCTTTATTCTGGTGTACAATTTGTACTATTTTACAATATTTCAATTAAAAAATGATACAAATTTCATCTTAACACACCTAATTTTAAAAATTGGAAAAATTCAACTACATGCCGTAACATGGTTTGAAAAGCCTTACGTAATCACTTTCAAATGCAATTTGGATTTAAACATATTTTTGAACCCTCGGGACAAGTAAGATAGGTTGTAATGGATAATTTACACAACAGGTAGGACACTGAAACATCTTGTAGTTAGAATAAGGCTAATTTTTTTTTCTGGACCTGTCAAGCCAGCAAGAGTGTTATTGTCCCTTTAAGACAAAATAAATATTTTTCCATCGGTACACAAATAATGTACCAGAACAAGACATAATCTCACAAGTCACTTCAAATGGTGACGTACATGTACATGTATATATACGTCTCACTTCATCAGTACATCTCACACACATTACAGAATACCAAATGGATACACTAGATACATTAATCCATTTATACACCTCCAGTTATATCAGTAATTATCACTATATTGAATTTTTGAATCACGATAATTATAATTATTGCGATAACTTACTACAGATGATAATCCACGATATCGCTATAATAAATTTTACCAATATCGTGAGACATCGCGATATTTTTTTTCTGTATCGTTGCAACCTTATCCCATACTGATATTGGAACGTTGGTCGTATTGCATCCAATAGGAAAGACGCCTTTTGCGCCCATTGGTGGAGCCGATTTTTTTCCCTAATGGGCAAAGGGCGCCGAAAGTCCATCGGGGGTACCAATGCTATCTAAGGGCCTGATATATGTTAAATTTTAGAGAGAAGTGTGGTATATATGTGTTATATTGAGTTAGAAGAGGTGAGAGAAGTGTGGTATTATATACACTCTATTTTAGAGAGAGAAGTGTGGTAGAATATGTGCTATATTGTAGGTAGAAGTGTAGTATATTTTATTAAGTGTTATATTTTAGCTAGAAGTGTTATTAGGAAAATGGAGTTTGGTAAAACATGTGTTATTTTGTAGAGGGAAGTGTGGTATAATATGTGTTATCTGATGAGTCAGTAGACTTAAAGAAATAAAGAATTGAATTGATATACGGTAGTAAAATGGAGTGTGGTATAATATGTGTTATTTTGAAGAGAGAAGTGTGGTAAAATATATGTGTACGATTTTTAGAGGGAGTGAGAAATGACGTTTTATGTCCACCTCACACAAACTAGGTGATTTCGGGACTAACACATGGTTCAATTTTATTTCAATAATTTGCTTGCGCTTATTGGTCTTTAAAACAATGGGAGAAAACTGGTGGGTCAGAGAAAACCAACAAGGTTGGACCAGCGACACTTTTCCATGTCACGTACAAGCAGGGAGCCTGCCATATTTTAGAAATAGAAGTGTGGTATAATATGTGTTATATTTATATAGAAATAAGTGTGTTGTAATATGTGTTATGATAAAGGCCTATCTTATATTTTTTAGGGAAAACAGTGATTTAAAACGTGTAAGAAATGTATTAATAGATATAGTAGAGAGAAACAGTATACCTGTATTTACAGATATAAAAGATGCTTTACAATGTATTGTCTATTGTGTACATCAGGTATGTACCTAATATCTTGAATACTGATAACTTTTAAATAAACTAGATTAAATGTAAGGAGATAGAAATGAAATTCTAAGAAATAAAGATGGTGGTATAGATTCAATAGAAAGTAATATAAACTATATAGATGGCCATAACTTGTGTTGGATCAATATTATGGTTTTAATGTGGTCTGTGTTTTCAGTTTATTATGGAATATTATTAGGACTAGGTCTAGGACATTAAATATGTGCGTTGTAATGATATTAAAGTTTTATGTGTTTACATTTCTTGTGAAAATAAATTTTGAATGTCGACACCCACGTCCGTCCAAATAAACTATCCAAGGCACTGTAATGATCATGTATGAACCTCAAAATTATTGTGGTGGTCACAAATGTTTGACTGCAGGACCAAGTGAGGTTTGTACATTACATTGTTGTTTGTTACAGGGTATACCAGTACAAGATCTTGAAAAACATCATGGAGCTAATCCTGTAAAACATGGACATTTTGAAACTGGACATGCTTTATTGTACGTATTGTATAAAGTATATAATTAACCATAATCATATAAGTATATTATATTAGTTTTTGCAATATATGTTATAGTTTTATTGGTGAATACTAAAAAAAAAACTACTTTGCATTTACAAATTTTGTTGCAAAGAACTTCCTCCAAAACAGATATGCACTTAATTTAATACATTTTTTTAATTGAAAGGAAACTGAGAGAAACATTTAATTCTATAACTTGTGATAATAACGAAAAAATGAGTCGTAAAGACGTAAGTACTTTTATATAGTCAAATACAGTGTTAAATATCATTACATCTGTGGTTGTGATTATGGGGATGATGGGTAGTCTAGTTGTCTAATGTATGTGCTTTAGTTGATACAATGTTTCATTTAGTTGCATGGTTCCAATCAAGGAGTAGAATCCCCCCCCCCCCCATTTAATTCCTCATGTTTCCTGACACTTCTGAAGGAAAGACCCTTTTATGCACAAGCAAATTATTGAAATACCGTTTTTCCTCGAATACAACCCCGGCCTCGATTACAACCCGGGCCTCGAATAGAACCCGGGGGTAAGGTGGTGTTGAGATAAATACAACCTGGGTCTCGAATAGAACCCGGGTCTCTAATATATCCTGGGTCAAAAGTAAAAACTGAATACTCCCTGTCAAAATATTAATTAATTAGTGATTCCTGCACATGAAGTAGAATTGTCTTATGTCACGCACAGAGAGTTTAGCCATTGTTTTTGCAAGACCGACCCTGTCAGCTTGTTTTACTTGTCCAAAATGTCACTCTTATACAAGGTTTTGAAGCATTAATTCGGGTCTGAAAAAATACAACCCGGCCTCGATTATAACCCGGCCTCGAATAGAACCCGGGGGTCGGGGGGTACTGAACGAAATAGAACCCCGAGGTTGTATTCGAGGAAATACGGTAATGTTATTCCCAAAATGACCTAGATTGTGGTGTGTGGACATTTTAGTCTGGAATATCTGGCCTTTTTTATTGTTGTTTGTTTTAGGTTCAGTTGGCATATAAATGTATAACTGGTGAAGTTTTACCATCAAACTGTATTCAAAGTCATTCTCGTGTATCTTCCTTTACTTTTGAAGATTTATGTTGTCTAGTCACAGAATGTAAGAAAAGGGTAAGCTATTTTACTTCTGTAGACAGGTTCATCATGTTAGGAAAATAAAGTCACAAATTACTAGAATGTAAAAGACTAAATCAAAATGAATTAATGAATTTTAAGAAAAATGTAACATTTGTTTGGTCCATATATGCAAAAAGACAGTATACACAAGCAATATCTTCTGTGATAAACTTCATGTCAATCTGTTAAATTAAAATGTGTAATAATCTAGATACCCTAATTTTTGTTACAGCGGCCTTCCAATACTTTGTCGTTTCTTTCTCGATTAATAAGTCCATTTACCAGCTTTATAAGTAAGTTACCATCTTAAAATATAAAAATATACAAAAACTAGTTAACGATCAAATCTAAATTATATAATACTGATGTCACCTGCTATTCTTGTAGATGATGTTTAGTTTTAAAGAGTTGAATGATTTAAAGGAGCTAAATTGCTAATATTTGGAACCTAGAAATTGACACATAGGGTAATGTAATATGAATGTATATAAATTGATTTACATTTACATTCAGTTGTTTCTGTTTTACTGTAATTTCTAATCATGACTTGTGGTATTATGTCTAGCCTTGTTCTTCGAGTCACGTTTTACAAATAGCACTGAAAAGCATTATGGTACAAGATTTGTGTACCGATGGTTAAATGTTTATTTTGTCTTATATATTGGATATCAGAAGCCCATCTTTTTCCGGTAAGATCACATCATCAATGTTGATTTAAATAGAAAAATAAATAGTATTTTCAATGTCCAAGACTTCAAATGATATTGAGTTAGAGACTAAGCTACCGGTATTTAAATTTTTAGATAAATTTAGAAGTAGACCACCACCACCGGTGTTTGATGATGGTGAATGTCGGGATGTATATCTTGGTGGTAGCTATGGAGTGTCAACATGGAGAGAAAATATGGCGGTTCCTTTACTCAGGTAGGAGACAAATTAGGACTCATTACTAGGAAGGGGGTTGGGATGGCCTAGTGGTCTAGAGTGCCGCGCGTCGACCTCTAGCTGGCTTGCGGCTGTGGTTTCGAACCCTTGTGTGAGCATATGTGGCATGGAGATAGGGGCGCCTTCACAACCTTGTGGGTTTCCTCCAGGCACTCCGGTTTCCTCCCACTGCTAAAGACCCCTACGCGCAAGCGAATTGTTGAAATAAAATTAAATCATATGTTAGTCCGGAAATGACCTAGTTGTGTTGAGTGGACGTTAAACCCCATTTCTCTCTCTCTCTCATTACTAGGAAAATGAAGAAGAGTTAATTTTTTTTTCATTTTTGGAATAGAGGTCTTATCCATGGTTACAAATCTTGTCAAAATATTATCAGGATCTGCTTTAAAATGGTGCAGATTGTCACGGGACGTCAAGAGCTTTGGCACCCATCTTGCAGAAACTTTTGACATTCCTAACTTGTTGTTGTCATAAATGTTCTCAGTCCTCTCATGAGAGATGCTCACAACAATAGCAATATGTCGAGTGTTCAATCATTGATCAGCCATCACCATGTAATGTTTTCTTGAATGGTTGCTGTTGATGGCCTTCCAGATGCTCATGACTCTCTGGGCCATACTCTTATTCCGTAACCCACTTCTCTACTGTGGAAAAGGAAGGGGCATCATCCATTAAAGTGGAGAACGTGTCGGCATGTATACTGTCTCTGTGTTGGGGTTAGTCATTTCAGTTGCAGGTACTTAATGACTACCCTGCCCAATAGCCACTTTTGTCCATTTCTGGTGATTTCAATGAGTAGGTTCACCAGATGGTCTGGTACGAAGACAATAATACATGTAACACTACAGTTGCAGTTATTATATCTATTATGCATTCAATTTTTAGCCAGCCCTCGTAGATATATTAATTATATATTACAGAAGACATGAGTTATCCTATTTAATTGATATGTTAATTATGTATTACAGAAGACATGAGTTATCCTATTTCATAGATATATTAATTATGTATTATAGAAGACATGGGTTACCCTATTTAATTGATATAATATTTATGTATTACAGAAGACATGGTTTATCCTATTTAAATCCTATTGTTAATGAATGGTCATATAATTTGATACCAATGCAAGTGGCTGCTAGAGAGAAATGTCGTCTACTGCTCTATGTTTTTACACGTGATACAAGATCATTTGCTGCCATGGTTGAAGTAAGTAGATTTAAGCTGAGAATCCTTTGTCTTTCTCATCATTTATTTTTATATACCATCTCAGGGGCCATGGTGGCTCGGTGAGTAAGACTAAGAGGTTGACACATGCTTGCTTGCCTGGAGGTGCACGGTTGGATTCCTTTGGCAGTTGGAATTTGATATAAGAATAGACTGTAGCGCCACACTTTCATAGCAAAATTCACATCTTTCTTCGTAAAAGTATGTACACTAATGGAACAAAAACTCCTTCTACACAACTGTGGATGACATGCAACAACATAAAACTACTGAGTGCCATTGCATAAATATCATCCATGCACCAAACATCGGAATCTGCAAGTTTCTGTATGTGGCGTTCCCCTCACATGCTTTAAAAACTTACTTTACTCGCTTTCAAATCATTTTTTTACTTTCAAAACTCTTGAAATATAAAGTACACATTTTTGTGATTGTTTAAAATTAAATGAGCCATCTCCAGTAAATGATGTAATATTTTGCCTAGTGTGTGGTACTGCTTTGCCATTTTCAATGTTCAATATTTTGTGTGGAAACTATAAGACAAGCCAAAGGGTATTTCTTTACAGTTTTGTTATTGAGTTGCTCACTTCAAACACAATGTGGCCATCAATGTGACTGCTTTCCTTTTGTACAATTGATAATCATATAATAATTATCAATTTATATAGCGCTGAGTGATCCAGCTAACAAGCTGCTCCATGGCGTTCTAGTCAAACACATTATCCTTTAAACTGTTTTTATATATTGTAGGCGGGTTATTATATTGGAAGAGGATGTCGTGTTGTGTTATGTATACAATATATAACAAGGGATGCTGTTATCGCGGGAGAAAAGGTAAATTCATGAATCACTGTCTTAAGTTCATACTAATTTTAGATGGAATGAGGAATTTTTGAAAAAGCAATAAGCCTATTTATTATAATAAAATACCATACCTCGTGTTGATTTATTCATTTATTTATTTTTGAAAAATGTATGGGAAGTTAGAACATGATAATATAAAGAAAATTATTCTAATTCTCAGATAATTCTTCAAAAAGATCTGTGGTTGTAGAAAGATCACATATCGCATTTATTAATTCATGGTTCATCTCAGTCTATGTTCAAGGGGGGGGGGGTGTGACCGAATGGTTAGTGCTTGCACGCTGTATCATAAGGTGTGTCATTGAGTCAACTGGCGTGGTTACGATTCCCCTGTCCAACCTCATGGTTTTTTTTGATCTCCAGGTTCTCCGGTTTCCTCCCACTGCTAAAGACCCTAACGCGCAAGCAAATTATTGAAATAAAGTTAGTCCCAAAATAACCTAGTTTGTGTCCAATGGCCGTAAAACCCTGTTTCTCTATGCTTAAGTGACACAACAGTATCTGCTAAACAGAATAATTTGTTTTATATGGCCTTGCAGCTGTAAGGCAGGACAATTTTCCCAATAGCAACCCAATACTATCAAATCCCACAACTTACTACCTTATTATTATTATCAAAAACTAACTGTTAATTCCTGGAAAAATGTGCAAAATTGTACAATAAACTTGAATGAGTGATAAAGGTCATTATCTTGAACAAAACATTGCAATAAATAATTTCTCTTCTGCAATATAACATATTTTTTTTCAAATAATTGTAATGGTGTTTCATTGTGTTAGTAGTATTGGATCATTAGTTTGTAGCATTGGGATGATTTAATTAACATAAGGGTAATAGTTGTTAGTATTGAGTTGTCAAGGGAGGAAACTGGAATGGCAAGACATCAATCATCACATCTGCTGTATTGGGTTAGTATTAGCTGGTATTGGGTTAATAATCCTTGACAGTAAATTCATACCATACTTTGCACTTGACACACAATACCTATTATAGCCACATTAAAATATCAGTTGTGTTTGTATTTTTTATAGCTCAGTGAAAGTGCGTTAGAAGATTATAATCGTGGTCGAATGTATTTAAGTGATATGGCAAGTAAAGAAGGTATACAGATATTTGATGATATCAATGATTCAATCAACTGTGCTATTTCTCTACTTAAAGAAATTAAAGAGCCTAAAGAGATATGATTACTACATTGGCTGGGTCAGATCACTTATCATTCTCTTGCATGACTTATTTATTGTCCCTCGCCTTTCGAAGAAAGCAGGGGACTATTGAATGGGTTCGTCCGTCTGTCTGTCACACTTTTTGGGACACAATAACTCTCTTTCTAATTGAGCAAGAATGTTAAAACTTGGTGTAGGTGTTTATTAGGTCAATGTCTTGATGGAGTTCGAAGTAGAGCATTTTCTGCTTAGAGTTTAAGCAGAGATAAGCAATTTGATTGGTTGATACTTTGGGACAAGATAACTTTAGTTCTAAATAAGTGTGAGGAGGCCTAGTGCCACGCTTCAACCTCTAGCTAGCTTGCGGTTGTGGCTTCGAGCCCTGGTGTGAGCGTATGTGGTATGGAGATAGGGGCGCCTTCTCAACTTCGTGGGTTTCCTACCACTGCTAAAGACCCCTACGTGCAAGCGAATTATTAAATTAAACCATATTTTAGTCCCGAAATGACCTAGTTGTGTTGAGTGGATGTTAAACCCCATTTCTCTCTCTCTCTAAAAAGTGAGAGTGATGAAACTTGTTGTATAGTTTCATTCCATCAATACCTTGATTAAGTTCGATAATGAGCATTTTCTGCTCAGGGTAAGCAAAGCGATAAGCAATTTGATTGGCCGAGACTTTGGAACCAAAAAACTCCCCTTCTAATTGAGCTAAAATGTACAAACTTAGTGTAGGTGTTTATTGGGTGAATGTCTTGATGGAGTTTGAAGATGAGCATTTAATTTACCGTGTCCATGACTAAGTTTGATGATGAGAATTTTCTGCTTAGGCTAAGTAGCGATTAGCAATTTGATTGGTCAAGACTTTTGAACAAAACTCTGCTTTTAATCGAGGCAGAATGTTTTAACTTGGCGTCGATGTTCATTAGGTGGATGTCTTGATTGAGTTCAATGATTAACATTTCAAGCTAAATCTAAGCTGAACTAAGCAATTGGTCAATGTTGTGGGACAAGATAACTTTGATTCTATCTGATAGAGAGTGATGAAACTAAGTGTATAGTTGATAATCAGTTTGAATGCTTGATACTTTTGAAAAAAGGTTAATGTGCAATTAATTAATATGTGTCATCTATTTAGTTTGAGATTTCAATGGACGACATCAGCCTCACTGTTGGCTTGTTTTCTATCATATTGGATAGCATACTATCTGAAATTGTTAAATTAAGTGGATTAAATGGTACTAATATAATTAAGAAATTTAGTATATAAAGTAGTGCCATTATAATAAAGGAATTAAATGTTACTATTGTAATACAAGAAATTGAATTGCAGCCTACTATTGTAATATAATAATAAAGATACTATTATTGTAATACAAGAGATGTGTAATTTAAATGGTACTATTGCAATAAAAGAAATTAAGTGGTACTTTTGTAACACAAGAAATTAATGCGTCGTTTAACTTATCATTCAGAAACCATATATAGATGATGGTCATTGTTTTGTTGTCAACAAAAATTCATTTGTCTATTGTGTAATTAATCACCATCATGATTATTGTACTGTTTTCTGGGGTGTTGTATTTGACAATTTTACTGATTTATGCTGTAGTACAGTATTTTATGTGTATGGAAGTCAATGTGGAAGGTTATAGGGCACTTTTAATGCATCAATGTCTTGTTTGCTTTATTTTTTTTATTTTGCAGTATGATGTAATAATCAAATTTATGTGAATCACTTTTTTTAAACTTTATGTGGTTTAGTAATTTCTTGGATGTTAAGAATTCAAACTCAAAAGTGCTTTGAATTCATGATTTTTATATACTTAGATAAGTTGTATCAGTTATTTGTGATTTCTGTGTATTTAGAATATTAGAAATACTAGTTGTATCAGTTATTAGTGATTCACAATAATAGTTTTTTGCATGATTTAATAATACAGATTATGGATGATATAAAATTTATATTGTATCTTATAGCAACCTTCCACAACAGTTGGTTTGTTGCAAGGTATCCAACTACACTGCGTAAGTGGGGCCACAATATAAAACTGTACACTATTACTCCAAAATAAGTGTCACAATGAATTCTGTTGTCAAATGTACAATTTAATTTAATTTTAATTTAAAGTGGAATGTTGTTTTCTCACAAAATAAGGTTACTCAATACTGCAATAAGCATTATGAAAATTATGTATAATTTTTTTTTAAAATTTGTATGATCTCTAGCCTACTTGTTATTGTTCTACAGTTCTGCATATGATCTTCCAATAGAAAATAATGACCCAAATTTGTACAGAAATTTACACTACTTAATTTGTTCCCAAAATATTTCTAAATTATTTGTACTGCTTTTATCTCTGTGGTGTGAAAGAAAAGACGATTCTAAATAATACTATAAATTAGTATTTGGACCAGTATATCAAGAGTATGGTTAATTGTGCTTAGTCTATATATGCTGCTTAATCTGAAATATTGTGCCTTAAATCGTTCTCAAATATTGTGTGCATAGATAATGGGAACAATCCCTTGAATATAATTTATATATTGCTAATTTTATGTGATAAAATTTTATGAGAAAAAACTGAATCTCTGTATTTATACTATAAATACTAAAAAAAGACTTAATAAAGATTGGCAGATTCTAAATCATTCGACCTATAATATCTTGTTCCATTTCTGGTTTAGTTACTTCCTTAAACACAATTTTTTTAAATGCGGGTTCAGTAATCCCCATATCTATAGACCAATCAAAACTTATAATTCTGCAAAATCTTTGTTAAGAATGCCCAGATTTCATTAAATGACATCTAAAATTATGATTTTGTTATGCAACAATAGAAGGCAAAAACCAACCTAGAAAACATTTTTCTTAAACGGTCTTTCCATGTTAATGTAGTGACTATTATAATAATTAATTTGGTTATAAATTATGTAACTAAAAATATTTATATTAGTTTTGTTCAGGTTTAAAAGCATCTTCACATTGTCAAGTGTCTGACTGAAACATGATATATTCCAAACTGACTGAGATATGTTTTTTTTAATCAAAAAGTTGGTTGGTCTGGTTCTGACTGAACCAATGGGCAACACATCTGAAACATTTCATAGCCTGTCCAGTTTCTGCTCAGATCCAATCAATAGTCTTAGTTTTTTTTTTAATAGTGGGGTTGGAGAGAGAGAGAAATAGGGTTTAACCTCCACACGACACAAACTAGGTCATTTTGGGAATAGCGTAAGGTTTTCAATAATTTTCTTGCGCGTAGGGGTCTTTAGCAGTAGGAGGAAACTGGAGTGCCCAGAGGAAACCCACGAGGTTGAGAAGGCGCCCCTATCTCCATGTCACATACGCTAGTGCTCACACTAGGGCTCGAAACCACAGCTGGTCAAACAGCAAAGTTACCACAGCATCACAACAAAGTCAGTAACGGGTAAATCCTCCTCTGGATCCGACGTGGCATACTTCTAATGAGACGTCTAAGGTCATTTTGGTCCAGATTGTCCCTTTCCTGTTGCAACGCAGCAGCAAGTTCTTGGACATTGGCAGGACGTTGTTGACGTTGACGTAACCTCTGTCCAAGCATGTCCCAGACATGCTCGATAGGGGAGAGGTCGGGACTCAGTGCTGGCCAAGGTAATGTGGTGATGTTCTGTTGTTGGAGGTAACCTGTAACGATACTGGCCCTGTGACATCTTGCTTTGTCATCCTGAAAGATGAAACGGCGGCCATGACATCGTGCGAACGGCACAACATGGACTGCCAAGATGTTGTCCCGGTAGTACTGGCCTGTAACACGCCCTGCAACAACATGTAAAGCCATTCTTCCAGCAACAGTGATGCCTCCCAAGTCCCAACACCATCACGTCTTGGAAGCGCTCGTTTCGACGACGCCACACCCTCCTACGTCTGTCCAAAAAATCAACATGCGAGGACGTCGGGCGCGAAGGTGACCCTATGCAGTCGATTCCAAATGGTCTGGCCACTCACTCTCACACCAGTGTCTGTTTGAAGACGAGCGCTGATCTTATTTTCTGTGATGACACGATTTCTCAAGGCCAAGGTACGGATAAATCGATCCTGGGCTTGAGTTGTCGCCCTTGGTCGACCCGAGCGTGGTCTGTCCTGTACAGATTGTGTATCACGGTATCTGGAACACAGCCTGCTTATGACAGACTGAGAAACATTCATCGTCCGCGCCCCAACCGCCTGTGTTGTGCCGATCTGTAGCATGCCAAGGGCACGTAACCTTTCATTTTGGGTAAGCCGACCCATATCAAAATTTGTTTTCTGGTCACTAAAACAATTAAACTGATGTTTCCACCCTGGAATTCAATGCCACAATAACTGTAACATTCAAATCTTGGGTTTGACCCCATGATGATCCAAAGCATCACCTGCATTCCATGCAGTAGCTATTGGTGCGTTTGGGCGTCACATGTAACTGGAAATGTTTCTTCTGTTAGGTTCTATAGTGACTTGTTTCGTAGTCATTTGCATATTTTAGTATTATGCCCCCAAAATCAAATATCCCCTACTTTTTTGGAATAGTATATATTGTAAAAACACTCGGACCTACGATCCTCTTGTTGTTAAAATATATTACTTCATGTCTCGCCCTTGCCCATTAAACCACACATAATCATGCATATAATATAAATGTTTGTTATAACAGTCCTACAAAATACTATTTTGGCAATAACATAATAATTTGTCTAATTTAGCATCAGATATATTGAAATACAAATATAAATCAAAACCTCTAATCTATAATTGATCAAGAAATAATATAATCTATTTCGACTGATGAATCATCAGTTGGCCCACATTAAACAATGTTTTAAAATATTTGGGTATAGGTTAAAAAAAAATAATGCTGCTTTGTGAAAAAATCTTATAAAAAATTCCTCGACCCCACCACCTCCCCCTTATATTATTTGTATGTCAGAAGTTCCGAATTTAATGGCTACATTCAAATTACCATAAACTAATTTGTTCGAAACAATTTTGATCCAACTCAAATTCCCGAAACGGTTTATGTGCCATGTTTTGTTCTGCAATATGAAATATGGGCCTATAAAAAAAACTAATTCATGTCATTCATTAATTGTCCAATACATTATATGATATTTTGGACAGGTTGATTTAATTAGGTTATTTATCAAGGCCTAATATATAAAAACATAAAATGGGTAAAAACAAAAACAAAAAATCCCAAGAAACAAGTTCTTGTATATCAAAATGTCGCTTAATTTATGTCGAAACGAGAAATTTCTCGAAGTAAAGACCACTTAGGTGGACCAGTAGATTAAAAATCTGTTTGTGCAATTATTTCCATATATATTTGAACCTTCAATTCCTCAAGTTCAAATTTCGGGAAAATCGGACCAAAATTGTCATACAAAACGGCCGCCGTTTGTACGTGAATACTGTTAAAAAATGGTATTTCAAAGTTGTGGACCCTATAGAGGTCACAATTTTACTTCGATTTCGATGAAACTTGAAATGCATGGCTATAACCCAAAGATCTTGGTTCCTTACGATATTTGCGCATATCAGATCGTAACTTCCTGAATTATGACCCCTGATTATCCGAAAAATCCCCTATGGTCCCTTTGGAGGTCACAATTATTATCCGATTTAAAAAACGTCTGATTATATTACCGTTAAACCGTAATGAATGTTGAGTTGGAATTTCGGGAAAATCGGACCAAAATTGCCATACAAAATGGCCGGCGCTTGTACGCAAATACTGTTAAAAAATGGTATATCAAGGTTGTGGACATTGTAGAGGGCACAATTTTAATTTGATTTTCTTTCGTTATTTGCACATATCGGATCATAACTTCCTGAATTATTGCCCCTGATTGTCCGAATATCCCATATGGTCCCTTTCGAGGTCACAATTATTATCTGATTTTAAAAAAAACGTTCGACTCTATCACCGTTGAACCCTACGGAAGGCTGAGTTCGAATTTCTCGAAAATCGGACCATAATTGCCAGACAAAATGGCCGCCGTTTGTACACAAAAAGTGTAAAAATATGGTATATCAAAGTTGTGGACCCTGTAGAGGTCACATTTTTAATTCAATTTTGATGAAACTTGAAATGCATGTGCATATCAAATTGTAACTTAATGAATTATGGCCTTTGATTGTAGGAAGAATCACTTTCGGTATTGCTTCCTCTCTATCCATCTCTCGAAAGTGTGGGCGTATCCTGCCTGGCAGTGTCGGCTTACTATCTTTAAATAGAGCAAGAAATGGTGTTTAAGAACCCACTCGAGCCATTTTAGTATTAACAATGGTAATTTGTTTATACACAAGGACTTGATAGCAGTGGGAGGAAACCACTGTTTTTGAAAAAATCGGGGTGTCAGTGGTGATTTGTGGCGCATATCTATTTTTTTTATACTGTTTTTTAGGGACCCCCCCCCCCCCTGGATCCTCCTCTGCCACTGTTGTCACAAACAAATGTGGGGGTCGAACTTGCATCCATGACAAGACCAAATACATACTATATAGCTTAGACCCTCGGCCTAATTGTTTTGTAAAAACATACATTGCACAGCTGCAGGCTGTACTTTTGCCAATAAACATATGTTGAAGATGGTCTATGAGGTAAAATACTATTATGTATATTTATGTTTCTGACTATCAAAATGGCATATTTCTAGTGTGAATTTTAATTCTAGAAGTATTTATGTAGTTATTGTTTATGTTTTTCCCATCTGTATGTAATTAGTATGCTGACCGACGGACGGACGGGGGCGACGGCAATATACGACCACATTTCAAGGTGGGCGTATAAAAATGTATTCGCTTTACCCGTCTGCCCGAACGTTAGGCACAGAAAGTCTATTTCACTAGCCCATACCAGACACCAGTGATGACTTGGCGGCCCGTTAATAAAGCCACCGGCCACACACAACATGATCATAATCGCTCCATGGCCGGTCCAATACGCCCCCCCCCCATTATGTTCAACAGAAGAAGGTTTTATTTAGACAAATTGGGAAAAAAAATAATATTTTTTTTATCCGACCGGCCCTTTTCATTTTTGTCGGAATGTCCGTCCATACTTGTTTGTGAACACACTACAGGTCACAATTTTTATCCGATTTCAATGAAACTTGAAATATAGGTTCATCACCATAAGACATCGGTTCCTTGCGATATTGGCATATACCGTACCGTAACTATGGCCCCTGATTGTACGAAAATCACGTTTTAAGCTTGTGAACACTGTAGAGGTCACAATTTTGAACCGATTTTGATGAAACTTGAAATGCATGTTTCTAACCCAAAGATCTTGGTTCCTTTCGATCGCTGGTTTTAGCTTGTGATCCCTCTGTGATTTAAAAAAAAAACGTTTGACTATATCACCGTTACATCATAAGGAGGGTTGGGTTCAAATTTCGGGTAAATCGGACCAACATTGCCAGACAAAATGGCCGCCGTTTTTACACGAATAGTGTAAAAAAAAAGAAGATATTTCAAGGTTGTGGACCCGGTAGAGGTCACAATTTTAATTAAATTTCGATGAAACTTGAAATGCATGTTAATAACCTAAAGATCTTGGTTCCTGTCGAAACTTAACTGTCTGAATTATTGCCTTCGATTGTAGGAAAAATCACTTTCTGTTTTGCTTATCCTCTATCCATCTCTCGAAAATGTGGGCGTATCCTGCCTGGCAGCCGCCAGCCATTTTTTTTTTTAACTTATTGCGGGAATTGTCAACTCTTTATTTAATCTCCCATAATGCCCCTTTGATGTGAATCAACAACCCCATGTTCCCGAAGCAAGTTTTACAAATGTAGTAGTTAAAGAGCAAGATGTAACAACCCAGGCTGTATTAAACAATGAGTTGGAGTTTTGATGTGTACAAAACACGAACGCATTCAACATCTTTCGATCCATAACATAACAGTTCAGTTTCATCTGAATCGGGCAAATAAAGAGAGCTGCTATTTTGATGGCAAGTTTTGGTAAAGTTTTTACGAAATCAGAACTCCAGCTAAAAACATGAATTTTCGTACAATTAGGGGCAATAATGTCAGTGCTGGATTAACCATAAGGCAAAATAGGCTACTTGTTCTAAATACAGTACTGTCAATCGGGGCCATATGCAGGATTTTAAAAGTGGGGGTGCAGCAGATTGGTGTGTGTGGGGGGGGGGGGGCAATATAATACCTGACTTACTGAGCGCGGAGCGGCGACCGGCAAACCTGAGGCCCCGCGTGTGCCTGTGGCAACGGTTAGTGGAGGGGATGTCTGGAAATTTGAGAGGGCGCCTTATATTCCCAAAGGCGCGATGTACCCCTTGCACCCTCGCTAGATACGGTCCAGTTGGTAGTCTTCTGATTTTGTTTGTCATAAATTTTCTGTTGCTAAATTTAACTTAATTCCTTTTGTCTATTAGCCCAACATACCTGTATTTCAGGCCACCCATCAAAATGTGCCTTAGGGCCAGCAGAGCCTTAATCCGGCACTGAATAATGTACTAGGTAGCAGTCGGATACATGGCAATATCGAAAGGAACCATATTTTGGATATAAACATATTTTAAGTTTTGGCATAATCGGTATGTGACCCGAACAGATATCATGAAGTTACAGTCCAATACATGCCAATATCGACAGGAACCGCGATCGGTACAAAAATTGTGACCTCCAGAGTGGTTGTGTACGTGGGGCGGCCATTTTTTTCTGGTAGTTTTGGTCCGATTTTCACGAAATTTGAACTCGACCTTTATTACGGTGAAATAATTAACCTTTTTTTTTAAAATCTGATAATTGTGCCCTATAGACGGACCACAAGGTAAAATATAGGTTGCAACGCAACGAAACATACGCCCACGACAGCTAAATCGTCCGGGCAGTCAATAATTGGTGTATATTGTTTTAGGTAATTAATGAAATATTTATAATACACCAAAATTTATAATACAAGTTCTCCTCCATTCCAACGTTTAGTACAGGAAACATATCATGGATTTAGCAGTTCTAGTTATCAAAATCATTTTTGAGGTGATCAAGAGACAGTAATGATCGGAAATTGCTGAAAACCAATAGGCTTCTTCGTCTCCTGACCTTTTACTGTGTAAAAATTTAAGTCATGTTTTTATGAACCAAGTGCACAAAATGGTCTTGTGAGGCAAGATTTTTCAAGGTTACCCTACTTCCAGTCGAATACGATATACACTGCACCTACATTCACATTCAATGCGAATGAAGGGGAAAAATTGGTTTCAACACTTAAATTGTCAGTAAAAACTTTTTGAAATTTTGGGCAAGCAACAAGGGTCCATATTTAGGGTGTCAGTTTGGGCCATCAGAGGGCCAAAATCGTCTGTTATGGCAAGTAAGATGTACTCTTATATTTAAAATTGGTTTTGACCTTTACATCGAATGTATAAGTTTAACCCATTTTGGGGACACAACCCAGGACTGAACCCTGGCAGACGCCCACTTCTGTACATCTCAGGTTAGTATGTAGATATTGCTATATGGTCAGATATTGCTACCTCGTTCATCTAGGTTTGACCAGGCTTCCGTTCTAAATTGCAATCATTTCAGCTGCCATGGTTGGTTGAAGATATTTTCTTATGCAATCAGTGCATTTGTTTAATCCAAATGCAGTTAACACACTTGCATTAATTTGGCAATAATGTGGATTGGTTTTTAAACTACTATCTTGAAAACATTTGGCTCTTTTACATACTTACAGCACAAATGTGAATACACAGGGAATTAAAATAAACATTATATTTCTTTATAGACGTCATTTTATTTTCAACTTGTTATTATAGCAATAATTTACTTTGCAAATTTTGTGGTAAAAACTGAAGAATCACTACAAATACTTACAATTATTTTTTTCAATTACTTGAAAAGTGAACAAAAGTAACACCATATAAAATAAAATGTACAAGCATTTATTAATGAGCTACACACCGCTGTAAATGGCACAGCACATTTGATCTGACTCACTCATTCATATACAAACAAATAAGAGCCACAGACCTTATCAAGGTTGACCATGTTAAATCATCAAACATTATCAGCCTCGCACCGTGCGCAACCAATATAAACAACTTTCATACAAATAAACAAAAACACTCTTCAATCAGACACAAGTTAAAATGGACATTAACTGTCCTTCCGTTTGTGCCTTTTTATCCCACGAGGCTAGCTGGTACACACAAACACAATAGAAGAAATACTTGTTCTTCTCAGCAGACCTCAAGTTATGATGTATAACAACAAAGTCATGCACAAATAATATATTAACATAAATAATTTTGTCTTTTTGCTAAAAAAACCCAACATCTATATTTACTATATATATATATAAACACACAGCAATACTGTGAATAGTATTAATTAGATGAGGGGCAATGTCATCTTTTAATTAATAACCATCACTATACAAATTTATAACCACTTTTCCAACTTATGACTGGGGGACAGTCCAAGTAGGGTTTAAGTCATCAGCATACAATTAAAAAAACAACATTTTAATAGAACAATAAGCATTGTCAAAAATAATCAATAATTGGCCTTTATATCTTTACACCCACCTCCATTTAGAATGGCTTTCTTATTATAATCTTCAAAATAAATGAAATCTCTCAACTACCCATACCAGTTTCCCAGAAACCACACTTAAATTTGTGTTAATATAGGCACGTACAGGACATAGAGCATTGCTTTAAGCAAAATTTTCTTTCAAACTGAGCCACATTTTTTCTTTCGAATACATACATAATAGAACCTGGAACTAATACTAAATATATATATATATAATTCTGCGTACATATATATGATAAACTACCTGTTTCTGTGGTGCCATTCACACAATTTATGTTACGAAATCATGTGAAATAATCAATGCATAATGTACAAAGCTTTTTCATAAAATATGTACAGGTTAATACAAAGTTTGAGGATATCACATTTGACTACGCACATAAAATAATGTTTTGACCCAAAAAATGGCGAAGGAAACGATCTGAATATAAATGAATGAAAAAGAGTATAAAGCAATGGTTGAAATTAGTTGTATTATGAATATGATGGTATTGTAATGAGATTAATGTCGGCTAGGTTTATCTTGGATCTTTCAAACCTAATTTCAACCACAGCTCATCTCCAACAATGAATATGATAAGATTTTGGCACACAGGTTTAATATAACATACTTAATAATAAAATAGGAAATTTACACAACTTCATTTATTTTCATGAACTTATTGAATTATCCTTTTGTGTAAACATGTAATTTACAATCACAATGTTTACAAGTCCAATCTATACACTTGAGGTTTTAGTCCAGATTAAACAAATGCAGTCAGTAGAATTATCTTCCAGTAGTGCCTAGTCCTGTTCCGATGCTCTTTCGGTCCCTTTAGTACGTTGAGCCAAGGCCATAATGATTTCACATATTAACATTCATAGTTTGTTAATCAAATAAATACCAGTCTTCAAAAAAGAAAAAAACTTTGAAAAAGGAGAAAATACACAAGAGTATATTATATAATTCAATCCACCTTCTAGATAATCTGATATCAGATTTAATGTTAAAACACAGTAAAAAAAAAACTGTTCCAATTTCACAACATACTAATTTTTCTCCTTGTTTGTAGCAAGCTGGTTATCGGACTTGCTTTCTGTGATACTACTTATAGCATCACTTAAATTCTTATCTTCCAGGGAGTCTGCTTTTGGCGGCGACTTGATGCTGGGCTTTCTTTGTGGGTTGAGAAAGCTCTGAGCGTGTGCTAGAACCTCTCGTCTCTGTTTTTCGTGTAGAGCTTTCATTGAGGGATTAGTGCTCTGTGTGACTATAACTGGTGTTGGTAGGGTAGTCTGTGTAATCAATGTTGTATTTTGTTGTACACCTGGTCTCTGTATTGGGGGAGGAAAGGTAGGTTGTGTTGGTGGAGCCGTATTCGATCTCATCATACTTCCTACCATAATAGACGGTCTTACAACAGATGCTGAAAAAAATAATGTGCAAAACAATTAACATCTAAACTAAAGCCGACAATTCTTGTGAATTTAGTAAATATATTAGTTTTCCATGCAGAAAACAAAAGCATTAAAAAATTTATTGAAAATCTATTTTTTGGGTTCAATATTTTGAACTTCGACACAAATGGCAATGTAAAGAAATGTAAAACTAAGTAGTTATTTAGAGAAGAGGCATGTCATTTGTGCTACTTTGTATTATGTTATACAATTAAAACATACCTGCACCAGACAATTGTTGGGCGACAAAAGTATTACCATACTTATTTCCTTGTAACTGAGCTACATTAGGAAATCTTGGGGGTTGTCGGTTTTGTACTTGTGATGTGAACACCTTGGAGTTCGGACTTAGAGCTGACAGGGCTGTATTCATCATGCTATTTGGTGTTATCATGCTATTTGGTGTCATATTCTGAGATGGGGATTTCATCTGCAAGAAATTTAAAAAAAACCAGTTTAATTATCAATAAGATATAAACATTATGTACCCAAAGCTGTCACTTTTTTTTGAGGGAGCATTATCAAGACACTTAAAGAAATATACAAGTTATAGGAAATCGTGTAAATGATGATTGTAGCCACAGTTGAGGACATAAATTGTGGGTGTATAAAAGAAGCATTGGAGGTACTTACTGCATTATTTTGAGGTGATTGTTGTTGTATAATAGAATTAAACTGGGAACTTGGTTTATTAGCTGTAGGTTGATTACCAACAGTATTAGATAAACTCATGTGTTGAGATGAGTTCATATGATTTGTATTTGAAGCCGATTGCTGCAATGTCAAGCCTAGTCCTTGACCTTGATTACCAAATGCATGTAATGAGAATTGTGGTGCTGTAGCTGCAACTTGTTGAAGTGCACCCTAATAAACAAAACAAAGTAACTTACAATTATAATGCAACAGTAATGCTATACATTCTCTAACAAATATTTAATTATACATTTTTTTTATATTCCTTAAATAAAAGATAGTAAGCTGGCACTGCCAGGCAGGATACGCCCACATTTTCGAGAGATGGTTAGAGAACAAGCAAAATCGAAAGTGATTTTTCCTACAATCAAAGGCTATAATTCATTAAATTACAATTTGATATGCGCAAATATCGAAAAGAATCAAGATCTTTAGGTTATAAACATGCATTTCAAGTTTCATCAAAATCGAATTAAAATTGTGACCTATACTGGGTCCACAACCTTGATATACTATATTTTAACACTATTAGCGTACAAATGGTGGCCATTTTGTCTGGCAATTATGGTCCGATTTCCCTGAAATTCAAACTCAACCTTCCGTATGGTGTAACGGTGATAGAGTCAAGATTTTAAATCGGATAATAATCGTGACCTCCAGAGGGACCATAGGCGATTTTTCGGACAATCAGGGGCCATAATTCAGAAAGTTATAATCTGATATGTGAAAATAACGAAAGGAACAAACGGCAGCCATTTTGTATGGCAATTTCGTTCCGAATTTTCCCGAAATTCGAACTCAACATTCCTTAGGGTGTAACGGTGATATAATCAAACGATTTTTTAAATCAGATAATAATTGTGACCTCCAGAGGGACCACAAGCTAAACAAAGACGATTTGCGTATAATTAGGGGCCCTAATTCAGGAAGTTACGATCCGATATGCGCAAATATCGAAAGGAACCAAGATCTTTGGGTTATAACAGTGCATTTCAAGTTTCAGCAAAATTGAATTAAAATTGTGATCTCTACAGGGTCCACAACCTTGATATACCATTTTTTAACAGTATTCGCGTACGAACGAAGGCCATTTTGTATGGTAATTTGAGTCCGATTTTTCCGAAATTTGAACTCAACCTTCCTTAGGGTGTAACGGTGATATAATCAAACGATATTTAAAATCGATTAATTATTGTAACCTCCAGAGGGACCACAAGCTAAACCAAGAAGATTTTGCGTATAATCAGGGGCCATAATTCTGGAAGTTACAATCCGATATGCGCAAATATTGAAAGGAACCAAGATCTTTGGGTTATAACCATGCATTTTAAGTTTCATCAAAATCAAATTAAAATTTTGACCTCTACAGGATCCACAACCTTGATATACCAATTTTTAACAGTATTTGCGTACGAATGGCAGCCATTTTGTATGGCAATTTTGGTCCCATTTTTCTGAAATTCAAACTAAACCTTCCTTAGGGTGTAACGGTGATATAATCAAACGATTTTTTAAATCGGATAATTATTGTAACCTCCAGAGGGACCACAGGCTAAACCAAGACAATTTTGCGTATAATCAGGGGCCATAATTCAGGAAGTTACGATCCGCTATGCGCAAATATCGAAAGGAACCAAGATCTTTGGGTTATAACCATGCATTTCAAGTTTCATCAAAATCGAATTAAAATTGTGATCTCTACAGGGTCCACAACCTTGATATACCATTTTTAAACAGTATTTGCGTACGAACGGCGGCCATTTTGTATGGTAATTTTGGTCCGATTTTTCCGAAATTTGAACTCAACCTTCCTTAGGGTGTAACGGTGGTATAATCGAACGGTTTTTCAAATCGGATAATAATTGTAACCTCCAGAGGTACCACGAGCTAAAATAGGTGAATTTTCGGACAATCAGGGGCCATAATTCAGGAATTTACGTTCTGATAGGTGCAAATATCGAAAGGAACCAAGATCTTTGGGTTATAAACATGCATGTAAAGTTTCATCAAAATCGGTTCAAAATTGTGACCTCTATAGGGTCCACAAGCTAAAAATGTGATTTTTCGTACAATAAGGGGCCATAACCCATGAAGTTTTGATCTGATACATGCCAATATCGAAAGCAGCCGAGATCTTTTGGGGATAAACCTATATTTCAAGTTTCGTCAAAATCGGACAAGCATTGTGACCTGTAGAGAGTCCACAAACAATTGTGGACGGACGGACGGATGGACGGACGGACGGACAGGGGCGACGACATAATACGTCCACATGAAAATGTGGGCGTATAAAAATCCATACAATTATCTTCATAACTGAGTTTGCATAATTATGAGTCAACAGAATGATCACATCCCTACAGACACATACAAGTACAAGCGATATCAATCCCATCTTGTCATTTTTGCACCTTTAGTGATTCCTTCAATGATTAATTATAAGAAATAAATTTATTACCTGTAAGGCAGATGTAGGCTGTGCTTGAGATGGGTAATATCCAGTCTGTGGTAGAGTTGGTTGTGATTGAGGAAAGTATGTTGAAGGTTGAACAGACTGGACATTTTGTACAGCATTTCTATAATTTACAATAAGATAAATTCTAATCAAAATATCTGTTACACAAATACACAGAAATATAATGCATAAACACACATAAACACACAAGTCTCAATATCTTTTTCAAAGAAATACAAATCTTTCAGTATGCGATTGCAGGGGGTGGCAATGAGTTCCTAAAATTATATGCTGTTAGCTTTTCTTGCTTAAGTAATATACAATACAATGCAAGTATTTACCCTATTCCATGTTATCCCATTAAACAAACTTAGTGATATATTAACAGCTCAATATTTTTATTACAATACTTTCAGAAATGGCAAATATATTTTTTGTTATTAAATTGAATCTTTAATAATCCCACTTTTATAGAAGAAGACCCAACAAATCTGACACCACCCCTTTAAAGTACACTGGCCCAGTCTCTTCTATTTATTTTACATTTCGATTTATATAAAAGTATTAATTTTGAGTAAACCAACACTTTTGTTTTTATTTGTATAAAAAAACTTTGAGTAAACCTGTAACCAGCACCAGAGACTGGACAATTTGCGAACTTCACAATAAAATTGGCATTCTTGTTATGTTTTTAGTCCTTCCTTATTTGAAATGATTGACAGTTATCAATCACGCCCCGAGTCACGTGCCATGAATCGTGCGTCTCGACTTGAGTGCAAAGCAGTCATGCTGAGACCGTCTGAGGGTTGATGTCACGCTGTTGTTAGATATGCCGTGATCACGTGCTTGCACGACCTACATAATGCAGATTGACCTACTAGATGAGATTGAAGCTCTATTTGCCCAGTCTCTAGAGATTACGTATTTTTTTTTTGGAGAGGACTGGCCAATTTTTGGTGTGTGGAGAAGACTGGCCACCAGTTAGACTGGCCCAGTCTCTTCTATTTATTTTACATTTCGATTTATATAAAAGTATTAATTTTTAGTAAACCAACACTTTCGTTTCCATTGGTATAAAATTTTTTTTGAGTAAACCTGTAACCAGCACCAGAGACTGGACAATTTGCGAGCTTCACAATAAAATGTGCGTTCCTGTCACGTTTTACGTTGTTCCTTATTTGGAATGATTGACAGTTATCAAGCAAGCCCCGAGTCACGTGACATGAATCATGCGTCTCGACTGGAGTGCAAAGCAGTCATGCTTAGACCGTTTGAGGGTTAACGTCACGTTGTTGTTAGATATGTCGTGATCACGTGCACGACGTCACACGACCTACATAATGCAGGTTGACCTACTAGATGAGAATGAAGCTCTATTTGCCCAGTCTCTAGAGATTACGGTTTTTTTTGGGTTTTTTTTTGGAGAGGACTGGCCAATTTTTGGTGTGTGGAGGAGACTGGCCACCAGTCTACTTTAAAGCCTAGCATAAATGGGGTAAATAGCCATTAACCGAAAAAGTAATGGATGCATGCACAGAGCAACAAACTCTTTCCTGAAAGCTTAATTGCACAAGATAGTTGGTGAAAATCATACATTAGATTTTTGTGGTAAAATTTATGTGTTTTAGTGACAAATGCTGTGGATTTTATTAGGTGTCACAGCTCCACTATTTAACCTTTTGTTATTATTTTAAAATATTTTGGAAGCAAATATACTGTTGTTTGTTTGATATAATTTTTATGTATATGTTTATTTCATCAATTTCATGACCGAGAGTTGATGAAAGGTCAATTGACCTGCAAATTAAGCAAAATATACCTTGGTTGAACAATATGTGAACTCATAAGCTGTGAAGGATTCACATTTTGTGAATTTGTTGGATTGGAAGTCAATAACTGACTACTGTTGAACAATGATGGTTCATATTGAATAAACATCTGTGATGGTTGAACTGATGAGTTATTTAAACCTTGATTAAACTGTACAGAACCTGATGTCATATTCTTCTGTAGAGAACCTGTAGAAAATAGTAATAATTCACAATCACATCTATTTAACATTTACATGTGTTAACTTTAATGTGAATAACAAAGTTAAAACTTTAATATCTAAAGCAAGACATTTGATATGCCATTAATTTGGGTTGGTAATGATTCTAAATCTAAATAGTTAAGTACATGTATAAAGTGTACATGACAATGCTGAAAACTGATAAAATCCTGACTCAAGTAGTTCCAAATACACTCCTGAAACTATGTTTAACAGGCTTAATTCTCATACCAAGAAAGTTGCTGAACCAGTTAGACAAAGTTTGAAGCCAACTTTTATCCTTGGTGTAAACCTTACTAAAGATAGATTGCCAGGCAACGAAACATAGGCCCACAACAGCTAAGTCGTCCGGGCAGTCAACAAGGGTCGTCTCATATTTTTTCTTTTGTCAGTAAGATATCTCAACGTGATTAAGGGCCATAAGTCTGGCTGTAATTTTTGGAAATCGTTGAAAACGAGCAGGGTCGTTCATCGTATGACCTTAAACACTGTGTATAAATCTAAAGTCAATGAGATTAACTTTAGCCTCTTCAACGTCTGCAAGATATTTCAAAGTGATGAAGGGTCATAACTCTGGCATCGATTATCGGATGTCGCTGAAAATCAATGGGCTTCTTCGCCTCATGACTTTAAACACTGTGAATAAATTTAAAGTCAATTGGATATTAACTTTAGCCTCTAGAGCGTTCACAATATTTTTTAAAGTGATCGAAGGACATAACTCTGACAGTATAAAAACTATGTGGGTGTATAAAAACTGATTTAATATTACCATAAGTATTAGTCGACGGTGGTTTGATAGACGTGGACATCAATGAGGATGTTGACGACACCATTATGGTATTATGTGTCGGATTCTGGCTATAGTTTTGTTGTGTTTGACCATAGTTTTGTTGTGGACTTTGATTAAAGGCCTGACTCCGTTGGTAAGGTGCCAACTGAGATGGTTGATACAGGTCTTGTTGATTTGGTGTTGGCACAAACATACTTTGTTGAGAGAATGATGACTGTCCAAGTTGAGTTGGGGGTTGAGTTTGAGACAAGCTGAAGCCAAAATTCTGCTGTGTAAACTGAAAGAAAAAGTATATATTTATAATTACTGAAGAATAAAATCATGTCATTCAGAATGGTTGTAATACATCAATACCTAATAAATTGTACCAGTGTTGGGATTTCGGCCGTATATTCCGGACGTGTCCGAATTTTTTTTCCAAACGCACTCTATTGTCCGACCGTGAATATGCCCATTCGGACATCAAGACATGGTGAATAATATTCAAAATTCCAAAATTAATATATAGTGTACTGACTAGTACAAGAGTATAACTACCACTCAACCCGATTATCGTTGACAATTCACTCGATTTATTAGGTAATTAAGTGATCAACGTATTTATCGTGTTATACCACCTGTAAACCTTACCTTGATGAACAACTTAATCTGCCTTGATTGACTGACTTAATCCTTTGTCAGAAAATTCATCAATCTAATCTTAAACAGAATTCATTGCTTTCTCTTTGTCGGACTATTCATCATTCCAATAAGAATGATTATAATTTTAATCCACCTATTTTTCTCTAGTTTCTCAATTGTCGAACATTTTAATCGCATTGATGTGAGTCGACAGCATTTATAAATTAATCATAGATGTCACATATCGAAAGAGTATATTAACACCCTATATCAACGGACAGACATTTTGTCTTCGATGATATCTTTTACGCCTTTAAGAATCCATATAGATATTCTCATCCAAAGCGTGTTGTTAGTCACGTAGGCATAAGTCTCTATTATCCAGATAAATATTCGACGTTCCAGTTAAAGACTAGGAGGTTTGGGGTGACCGAGACTAGTACGCCACATGCTTAAGGTGGTTGATGCTATACCGCATCCAACAAAATAACAAAAAGGGGAGGAGCTACCAATAGCTAGATAAGCAGAAATTCTAACTTATTTGTAGGCGGAAAATAAGAAGTATGCCAATCATTCTGCTGTGTTTAGTATGATGCCTGTAACACTTTGCCGTGACTCGTAAGAATGTTATTCGCTGAAGTAAGCTGTAGAAATATTTCTCAGATACGGAAGATCCAGTACTGTGCGTTAGCTATGCCCTTTTACGAGTGATTTAACTATTTCGGAAGTTCTGCATTCTTTTCTGCCGTATAAACGAAGACACATAATTCTAAAGGAATATTACGGTTGTGAAATTGATGCCGAAGCAGGACCGGCAAACTTTCATTCAACGTATTACGAAAATTTACTGACATAAATTTGAATGCCGCACAGGAAATAAGTGTGGACAATAGCGAGGTTCGTCAATTTTTATTACGTACGGGATTTGAATATTTTGTTGACATGTTATTTTTAATTGTTGTATGAATTAAATGCCGTACGGGAATTAGGTGTGAAAAATATGAGGTTCACCACTTTTTTTATTACGTACGTGATTTGAATATTTTGTTGACATGTGATTTTTAATTGTATGAATTGAATACTGTGCGGGAGTCGGGAATTAAATATGAAAAATAGCGAGGTTCACCTATTTTTTTACGTACAGGATTTGAATATTTTGACATATGACTTTTAATTGTGGTACAAATTCGTCTGCTTAAATGACGATATGAGTTATGCACCTTCATTTTCGGTAAAATGTCTGACAAGAAATTTTTTGAAGTCCCAACACTGAATTGTACATATAAACAGAATGGAATAAGGTTTAAACAATATCATCAATGGACACTGAGATAAATTGTCTTTCTGTCATACAGATTGATTTAATTCTCTATTACCTGATTTTTTTGGGCTAAAATTGTATCTAGTCATATGGTCATTAGACTTAGTGTATGAGTTAAGCGTGTTAAAAGTGCACTGTAAAAAAAATATTATTTACTTTAATGTGTTCTATCGGTTGGTGAAGTAGAAATACTACATACCCTTGATTCTGGTGCTAGTAACTGTGTACCAAGTTGTATTGTTTGAAATGGTTGATTCTGTACAACTACTGGTGGACTAGGTACAGCAGACATATTAGACATCAGGTTACTTGTATTAGACATGATAAAATCTAAATGTTGAAACTGCTGAGGCTTAACCTAAACAAAAAACAGAATAAATAATTATGAAGCCATGGTCAGAAATGGATAAACTGAAGGCTGTTAGTCTGCAATATATAAATAAACATAGGTTGCAGTGCACCAACCATATGCCCTGATACGGACATAAAAACTTAATTTAAACAACTAATTCAAGTCTCAGGTGCTAACAAGATTTTGTAACAAAAACTGGAAGATAATTTTGAGTTGTAAGTCATTCAAGATACTTTAGTTGAGGGTTTAATAAAGAGTTTGTCGTTCTTGCTAAAATAATTCAAAAATAGATGATAAAGAAAATATTAAAAAATTTAGCCAAATTACTTCATTCTAAGCCAAATTAAGCCGGCTATTTGTTTTGACAAGATGTGTCCATAGTGATGACTGGCTCACTGTTATATTCAAGACTTAGCCTCGCTTTCCCATTTTTAAATTAACTTTTTAAATGGTGAACCGTTCTAATCTAGTTAAAATTGCGAGTACCCTATGCCATGATATTAAAAAGACGAGTAGGAGATTTATGCAGAAATAAATATAATTCTTTGCTATAGATTTCAATTTTACTGAACCCGAATACATTATGGCATAGTGATACATCAATGTTTTGACAACAATTCAACCATTGCAAAGTCCTTTATATTTAACCAGTGTTTCTATCAAGGTCAATTAAATAAAAATATTTCATTTAATAAAAGTAACTTCTTTCTTAATAAAAAGTAACTTCTTTCTTATTAAAAAGGAACTGTTGTTTGAAAATAAAAAAAAGTAGTTTCTTTTTGATTGACAATTATGAACCAGTTCGTCACAAACGTTAAGGATATGGTCGTGGGTTCTGGAAATATACGCACATTGATTAACAGATATATATTTCTTTCGTTTGTTTATACTTTCGATGGCCTACACTACATGAAGATCTGACTAATTGTACTGGAAGGTTGCGTCAGAGGTATGAGCAGCTTTTAACCCTTTGACATAAATTAATCAGTGTTGACGTTTCTAGTGGTTTATCCGAGTTCTGTGCTTTGCACGCCAAGAAGTCGCCATAACAGATGGTTTCATTGGCTAATATCTCACATTATCCAGGATATATAACACTCCTCCAGATAAAACCAAATTTTTAATAATAAAAAACCAGAACAAAATAGGATCTGTGTTTTAATCAGATTGGTGGTGTAACAGAAATAGGAGAAATAATTAGAACTTACTTTACAGACGTTACTAGCTTCAGACATAAATGTTGACTTTGTTTCGACGTCAGACATCTTCATATCCATCTGAGCTGTGGAAAAATTGAGATAATCCGAATGTCTTGGTGACAGTGTTGACTGGCCTGGCGAGTAACTGTTGTCACTACGGAAACCATTCAAATCATTTCTACTGGAGATCACATTATCCATTACATTAGAAACTGGTGTTAATGATCTCTCCACTTCACTTGTAGAAAAAGCTGTGAACGAATTGTTGTTGTTACTTAGATTATCTTCTATATGTGAGGAGATATTATGTGAGGAGATAGTCTGTCGTGGAGTAAGCTGTGAAGTCTCATGTATCCTACAATACAAAAATTATTATGAAAATAGTATTAGTAGCAAGTTATTTGAAGCTTGGATATGTATTAGATGTAACCATAGTATAGGACCCGCTGCAATATACATCCACATACCTGGGGGTCAGGCATACACCAAACTAAACCAGCGGCTGCCAGGACGCCGACCGGATGGGCGAAGACAATATACAACCACATTTCAATGTGGGCGTATAAAAGAGAGAAATAGGGTTTAACATCCACTTAACACAACTAGGTCATTTCAGGACAAACATATTGTTTAATTTTATTTCAATAATTCGCTTTCGCGTAGGGGTCTTCAGCTATGGGAGGAAACCGGAGTGCCCGGAGGAAACCCACGAGGTTGAGAAGGCGCCCTATCTCCATGCCACATACGCTCATACAAGGCTTGAAACCACAGTCGCAAGCCAGAGGTGGCCGGCCAGCTAGAGGTCGAACCGCGGCACTCTAGACCACTAGGCCATCCCAACCCCCCAGGCATATGAAAACAATAGGGATCATCCTTATTGTACAAGGAATAAGTATACATAGTTTCAAGATAAGCCATTATGAATTGCGGTCTAAAGGCGACTTACAGGTACATACATTCACATTCATCACACACACTGACAGGGGCAAATGTGGATGCATGAAAATGCAAAATATCTAGATGTGATGCAATCAAATCCAGGAATATTAGTTTCTTCAGTGATAACTGGTCAAGATATTATTCATTGGTCACATAAAATTCTCATTTTTACACTTTATACACTTTAACCAGTCCGACTGAGCATAGGTTTATGTTATCAGATTAAAATAGGTTGCCAGGCAATTAAACATACACCCACAGAAGCTAAAGTGTCGGAGCAGTCGACAAGGGTTGTTGCATAGCAGAAAATGTTGTTAAACAATAATAAACTTACGTTTCTCTCTTATAAACTGTACCACAATCCCATACTTTCTTGACAAGGGCAATCTTTTGATTAAGATCTTGTGTAGAAGGTGATGTTGGTGTAGTAATAACTGGTTGACTAGTGATAGGATCGTTACTAGATACTAATGGTTTACTCATTTCAGTACTTGTCATCTCTAACGATTCACTTCTTTCTTCAGTTATATCAACCAATGATGCATCAAATTCAAAGTCTAATTTCATAGAATTATCACCCTGAAAATAAAGGTCAAAGGAAATAAGAGTAATAGAGCTTTTCTTTTATCATCAAATCAATTAACAGAAAGAAATTCATTCATTTATAACGAGTGACAGAAAATGTCCATTTCTAATATTTAACAGTTTGGTTACCGGGTAATCAAAACATATGACTTAAGGGGAGGCACTGCTCGACAAATATGAATTTTGCAAAAAATGACTTCTAATGGTGCTATCAACTTAAAATTTTCAGAAATTGGTCAAATGGTCAAAAGATGGCTAATCAGCAATTTTGGGGATATTTGCAATATTCGGTTGCCATGGAAACGAAAAAATTCATTTTTACAACGGTGCCCTGCTTAAAAAAAGTCGTTCTCTAAAAGTATCGAAGATAGAGGCTTGGAACTTTTTTTTAAAATGTTGCCATGACATTTCTCTGTGCAAGTATCCATATAGTGATGTTATTGGGTCCTGACATATTTCTCTATGTCAACAAAAATTCAATTTTGAAAATTTTTGCTTCACTGAGCCGACTTCAAATGTCAATTTACTACACTAAAAATTAATTTAGAGTACTGAAAATCCTTTTTTGCATAGAACTAACATTACAAAAGTATGTGTGTAAGTTTCAGACATATCGGTTGTAAACTTTTAGAGAACGATTTTTTGTAAGATTGTCGACTGTTGATATTTTACATTTTGAGAAATTAACACATAAAGTTGAACTTTGTAATAAGAGACGTAATGGGCCTTGTTGTTCCTATTGCTTATACACGGTGCATAGAATCTATAGACTTTCTAACACATCATTTTTATCTTCGTTCGTCTTGTTTTTATAATTTTTTTTCACAATTCTGGCCTTTGAATTGGTTTAAACCACGAAATTTAGTCATATTTTGCCAAAAATAAGAAAAACAAACAAAATGTCCGCTAGCGGTCAATTGCTACCGGAAATTGTCGGAGATTCACGATCAATGCTTCGCGGAGCCAATAATGGCCATTGCGCATGCCCAGCGTTTAATAACCTGTTAACCTCTTTCTTTATATGGAGTTTTCCGTCAAAACAGCACCCATCATCAACCAATCATAACGGAGAAAGAATAAAATTTTCCGAAGGTCTATTTATAGATCCGTAAAATAGAGTTAAGTCCCTTTCTAATGGTACCAAACATGTCGGCCTTCGCGATTTTTACCGCAATCAAAACAGTGTTTCAAAGAGCATTATTTTATGAATTCATAAGGTAAAACAGAGAAAATTGAATTGCAAAAGCATTAAGAAGGATAATTTTTCCATTAAAAAACACTTTATACGTATTTTTTTTAATAACAAGTGAAAAGATAGGTTGCCAGGCAACGAAACATACGCCCACAGCAGCTAAATCGTCCGGGCAGTCAACAAGAGTTGTCGCATATTTAACTTTTTTCAGTAATGAAACATTTATAATACACTAGAATCATACAACAAGTAACAACTCATTATGTCATTATCAGAAAATCATTCGAATTTGTTTGGCTTTGATAAAGTTCTCCTCCATGCTAACGTTTAGTATACGAAACACTTAATATTCTGAAAATCAATAGGATTCTTCGTCTCATGACCTTCAATACTGTGTATAAATTTCAAGTCAATCGGATATTAACTTTAGCCTCTAGAGCATCAACAAGATTTTTTGAAGTGATCAAGGGCCATAACTCTAACAGTAATTGTCGAGAATTGCTGAAAATCCCAAGGCTTCTTTGTTTCATGACCCTCAACACTGTGTATAAATTTAAAGTCAATCGATTATTAACTTAAGCCTCTGAAGCGTCCACAAGATTTTTATAAGCGATAAAGGGCCATAACTCTGACAGTAATTATCAGAAATTAGTGAAAATCAATAGGCTTCTTCATTTAATGACCTTAAACACTGTGTATAAATTTAAAGTCAATCAGTTATTAAGTTTAAAGTCAATCGGTTATTAACTTTAGCCTCTGGAGCGTCAACAAGATTTTTTGAAGAGTTTAAGGGCAATAACTCTGACAGCAATTATCGGAACTCGCTGAAAATCAATAGGCTTTTTCGTCTCATGACCCTAAACACTGTGTATAAATTTGAGGTCAATCGAATACCGGTATTACCTTTAGCCTCTAGAGCGTTCACAAGATTTTTCAAAGTGATCAAGGGCCATAACTCTGGCAGTAATTATCGGATATCGCTGATAATCCCTAGGCTTCTTCGTCTCATGACCGTAAACACTGTGTATAAATTTAAATTCAATCGGATATTACCTTTAGCCTCTAGAGCTTTCACAAGATTTTTCAAAGTGATCAAGGGCCATAACTCTGGCAGTAATTATCGGATATCGCTAAAAATCCCTAGGCTTCTTTGTCTCATGGCCTTAAACACTGTGTATAAATCTTAATTCAATCAGATATTAACTTTAGCCTCTAGAGCGTTCACAAGATTTTTCAAAGTGATCAAGGGCCATAACTCTGGATGCAATTATCGGATATCGCTAAAAATCAATAGGAGACTTCCTCTGATGACCTGAAACACTGTGTATAAATTTAAAGTCAATCGGATATTAACTTTAGCCTCCAGTTCGTTCACAAGATTTTTTGAAGTGATCAAGGGCCATAACTTTGACAGCAATTATCGGAAATCGCTGAAAATCAATAGGGGTCTTCCTCTGATGACCTCAAACACTGTGTATAAATTTAAAGTCAATCGGATATTAACTTTAGCCTCTAGTGCGTTCACAAGATTTTTTGAAGTGATCAAGGGCCATAACTTTGACAGCAATTATCGGAAATCGCTGAAAATCAATAGGGGTCTTCCTCTCGTGACCTTAAACACTGTGTATAAATTTAAAGTCAATCGGTTATTAATTTTAGCCCCTAGAGCGTTCACAAGAAATTGTGGACGATGGACGGACCGACAGACGGACGGACGGGGGCGACGGCAATATACGACCACATTTCTATGTGGGCGTATAATAAAAATGAATAAACTTCACAAATATGCAATCATAAAAAAATCGATAATTTGAGTCAAAATTGACATTTGTCGACCCGTGCCTCCCCTCAATCAGTTCTAGAGAAGTTTTCCTGTATAGTCAAAATTCATGGAATTATGATAACCCATGGCAAGTAGAAAGTTAGAGAATAATTTTCAGTCATTTACCTTGCCAAATAAAGAATCTTTGTAAGTAGCTGGCATCTGTATTGGTTCAGATTTTTCAATAGTAGTTGTTCTACGCAACTGATCTTTAACATCAGGTTTTTTCTCACTTTCCTCTATACCTGTTGATTCTTTACTAGTTTTCACAATACGGGTTGACTGTAGAGAAATAAAAGTGGGAATTACATAATCAATTCCACACAATTCTCATTTCTTTTAAAACAAGCCAACAGTGAGGCTGATGTCCCCCGCCGAAATCCCAAAATAAATAGATGACACATATTAATTAATCGCACATTTATTTTTTTCAAAAGTATTGAGCAATCAAACTATACACTAAGTTTCATCACTCTCTACCATATAGAATCAGACATTGTTCAACATTGAACTCCATCTAGGCATTCACCTAATGTACGCCTACACCTAGTTTGAACATTCTACCTTAATTAGAAGGAGAATTTTTGTGTTTCAAAGTCTAGACCTATCAGTTGCTTATCGCTCTGCTTACCCTCAACAGAAAATGTTCATTAGGCCTTTTATTTTTTTTTAGTTGGTTTACAAAAATTTGGACTAAAAAAATCATGTAGGTGGTCGAAATAAAAATAAAAATAAAATCCCTTAAAATATAATGTAGGTCATCGAAAAAAAAAAAAAAATAAATTGACTTGAAATACAACCTACACCTAGGCAAAATTTTTTTTTTAAAGGAACAGCCCTACTCTTACTGGCTGAAAGAAAACATTGCCTTATTTTTAAGTTCTAAATGTGTCAGGAGCCTACTAATACTATAAAATATTTTGAATTTTTTAGACTAGTTTTCAATTAACTCTATTATGTACGTGCGAAATAGATTTTTTTTTAATTTAGTTTTTGTATTTTAGATACAAGTTATAGCCGAAATGTTTTAATTTTTTCAATAGGTTGATTCAGATGAAATATATACTTTGGAAAAAATAATAACACAAGTGTCGAACAATTTTTAATCTTTAATAGTCGTTTACTTCCTTTTTTGCCGACCTCACTACTTTCAGTTTGTTGTCGATTTGTCGTGACAGTGTAGATTCTTAAAAATCGGCAATTGAAGGATTGGAGCACGTGAACGGGTGTATCGAAAGGGGTTTCAGTTCGACCCGTCCACGAGTCATCTGCTGCCGCTATTATGGAATTAATTTTGATGTCGTTCTCATCAGAAATTCTGTAACAATATCGCCGACTGTTTCATAGTAGCTTTCTTAAAATGACGATGAAGTCAATACGCATGCGTGATAAAGGGAACGAACTCGTATCGAGCGTGTCTTTCGTACTCGTAGTAAACAGTCAATCGGTCTTCCAAACATCGACTTTTTTTGTAACGTTTAGGTTTTATTTAGCACTTTGTTTACGTGAAATATTGAAAATGACAATATTTGTTTGCCGAATCAAGTAATTTATTTTTATTTTCACTTTTTCTTCCAAATTGTAATCGTCGGCAATAAAAAAATCTATGAAAAGTAAATTTATTTTTATTTCTAATTTGCCGTTTTCAATGTCGCCGGACTCGTAAACCAACAAATAAAAAATAAAAGGCCTTATTGAACTTAGTCAAGGTATCGATGAAATAAAACTATATACCAAGTTTCATCACTCTCACTTAATTACAACTAAAGCTATTGCGTCCCAAAGCATCAACCAATCAAATTGCTTATCTCTGCTTACCCTAAGCTGTAAATGCTCATCTTCGAATTTCATCACGGTATTGACCTAGTAAACACCTACACCAAGTTTGAATATTCCTAGTTCAATTAGAAGGAGAGTTATTATGTTTCAAAGTCTCGGCCAATCAAATTGCTTATCGCTCTGCTTACCCCGAGCAGAAAATGCTCATTATCGAACTTAGTCAAGGTATTGATGAAATAAAACTATATACCAAGTTTCATCACTCTCACTTAAATAAAACTGAAGTTATCGTGTCCCAAAGCATCAACCAATCAAATTGTTTATCTCTGCTTACCCTAAGCGGAAAATGCTCATCTTCGAACTAGATCAAGGTAATGACCTAATAAACACCTAAACCAAGTTTGAATATTCTAGCTCAATTAGAAAGAGAGTTATTGTGTCCCAAAAAGTGTGACAGACGGACAGACAAAGGAACCCATTTTAATAGTCCCCTGCCTTCTTCGAAAGGCGGGGGACAAAAAAGATAGATTGCCAGGCAACGAAACATACGCCCATAGGCCATAGCAGCTAAATCGTCTGAGATGACAAGGGTTGTTAGATATTTATTCTTTTGAAGGTAATTGGGTGCATGATCATAACTTTTGTCAGATTATAAATTTAGTCTGTAGAGTTACTATATGACTAACATATGACCACATTTCTATGTGGGCGTATAAAAACTACTTTCAGAATGAAGTAACTATTTGAATAGTATAAAATATCTAAACATGGCTTGGTAGTTTTGACCTTTCTTAATAGTAAGTGCAGGGGGACAAACAATTATACAAGACAAAAACCTGCGGACAAGACACAGTATACAGGCATCACAAACAAAATTTAAGGAAAATGAAATGTAGTCCTGTCAGTTCTGCCTATTACCAGATTAGAAGCAATTGCAATTGGGACATAATTAAACAATCATAATCAAATTTGATTAGTCACATTCCATTCTAGGAGGTACCAGTGAGTTTGTAAAGTGTTTGATAAAAAGATTGTGTCTTATGTGTCATACCTTAGGTTGTCTTTGAGGTTTAGGTGCTTCATATTCCCCTATCTCCATATCTGGTTTAAATGTATCAACAACTAATTTCTCCACCTGTAACAATAATATATTAATTATAGTTATTTCTATCTTAAAACATAAGCCCACAGCAGATAAGTCGTCTGAGCAGTCAACAAGACTTGGTGCATATTTTTTTTATTGTTGGTAATGAAACATTTAAAATACACAACTCATTCTGAAATTTTCAGAAAATCATAAGAATTTGTTTGGTTTTTAGTGTTGCCCCATGCTAACGTTAAGAATATCATGGATTTAGATGTTAAAAATCATTGAAATCAATATACTTGTTCAGTCTCAAGACCTTAAACTTTGGTCTCTAGAGCATCCACAAGATTTGAATGAATAAGCTACTTCGTCTCATGACCTTAAACACTGTGCACTGTATAAATTTAAAGTCAATTGGATATTAACTTTAGCCTCTAGAGCAGGGATGTCACTAACTTTTCAAGTAACAGGAAATTTGGGTAAAGTCAGGGACAGCAAATGTTGAGGGCCGCATAGCGTTATGGACCTGCAAGGGCCAGAAGCATGAAGGGCATGTTTTTTTTCTTCATAATTTAGGCATAAAATAAAGCTTGTGGTGCATGATGAACATTTATATGGTAGATTGTTAAATACCTAAATGCTAGGGAGATGACTTTAATAGATAAACTTTTGCTTGCTTTCATTAAAGTGATAATAAATTACATTAGTCATCGTGAAATCACATAAATATTATAACAATATTTATATGTGAATGGTATATCCAAAAAAAACCTAAAACAAGCAAGTAGAGCAATGTAGAAAAGGCTAGGTTATTATATTACACTAAAGACTATTAACTAGAAACAAAAATGTTGCTATTTCAAAATTGTTCTTGTTGGACACATTTACCGAAAATAAAGGGGCATCACTAAAATCTGATTAAAAGTAACAACTCATTAAGCAATTATCATTAGAATTTGTGTGGATCTGATAAAGTTCTCCTCCATGGTAACGTTTAGTATACGAAACATTTAATATCTCAAGACCTTAAACTCTGCATCAATCTAAAGTCTATTGGATGATAACATTAGCTTCAGAGCATCAACAAGATTTTTGAAGTGATCAATGGCTATAACTATGACAGTAATTATCGGAAATCACTGAAAATCAATGGGCCTCGTCGTCTCACGACCTAAAACACTGTGTATAAATTTAAAGTCAATTGGATATTAACTTTACCATCTAGTTTGTTGACGCCGGACAGACTGACGACAATATACGACCACATTTCAATGTGGTCGATAAAAATTAAATTCGATACATCTTCTGTATAAGAGGCTACAGAATATTTAGTTGTCCAGTTAATCTTAAAGGATTAAAATATTGGGTGCCAGTTAGGATCACATGGTTTATTCCTACCAAGGAAAATTGTTACAGATAAAAACAATGTATACAATTCAAATTAGACTTGACATTCTGAATGAATAAAAAATACACATTTAGTGAAGTAGCTGTGTAGCTCGGAGTGTCAGTACTTGAGATTGGTAGACATGCACTTCTTTGCAGTCAGGGGATCACGGTGGCTAAGTGGAGAAGGCGTTGGTTCGCTAGCCTGGAGGTCGGGTGTTCGATCTCGATTTTCCGATGTGATTCCCCCTTGTCAGTGATGCAGAAGGAGGGCCTGACAAGGACAGCTGCCTAGTCGTTCGGATGGGATGAAAAACCGAGGTCCCGTGTACACATTGGAGTGCACGTAAAAGATCCCTTGGCAGTTGGAATTCGATATAAGAGTAGGCCGTAGCGCCGCTGCCCGGGCAAAATTTCCCTCATAGCACACTGTATGGCATATGCCCGTCTTCAATTAGCTCAGGTTAAGTGCATAACAGTAGGACGTTAAACCCCATTTCATTCATTCATTCTTGGCAGTCAGGAATAAAATTAGTATTTTGCAAAATTAATCTTTTTAGCTGAAAAGTAGCCCGAAATTGACCTAATGTAAACAGCCAAATTTGCTGGTTGTCGGCTTTTAGTGACACCCGTGCTCTAGAGGGCTCATAATTTTTTTTGAAGGGATTAGGGGCCATAACTCTGGCTGTACACACTGTGCATAAATTTAAAGTCAATTGGAAATTAACTTCTAGAGCATCGACAAGCAATTGTGGACGCCGGACTAAAAGATGGAGTAAAGTACAATATTATGACTCGATATAATACAAAAATCTCTTAAAGAAATTTTTTAAAATCGTTTAAGCAATTCGAAACTCTTGCTTCAAGTTTTTTTTTTCATGGTTCTACAATTTTCACAAAACCAAAGTTGAGTTGTTCAGCTTCAACCACTATACTTCAAATAATGCAAAATGCAGTTTCAGTATATTTGAACACAGTCCTATTTAATTATCATTGCTGATGGAAATTTGTACTTAAAAAAATATCTTCTAAAATATTTCACAAAATAAAAGAGTGCTCTACAATTAAGATATATTTACAGCGGTGTGATGTCTAACTTATCACAGGAATCTGACCTAATCGTACATATATGCATCTAGATAATGTATAATAAATAATACGTCCACATGAAAATGTGTGCGTATAAAAAAAGAACAGGAATGCAATGCCGGCTCTCGTTTGGCTTTATTTTTTCTCTAAAGGCAATGTAACCTCTGTCAATTCACTCATGTCTTTTCTTCAATCTAGCCATTTTGATTTGCATAAATACTCCCCACAAAACAATATCGATTATTATAGACACTCCGATTATTATAGACACTCGTTTCCAATACTACTGGAAACAAGAGGCTGAATATTTACATTATTTTCATTTGTTAACGTTTTTTCATCTACTCCATGCCCTGATGTCACACAAAAACCTAACCAACCTGTGAAGCAGTGATGGTATTTTGCCCGTATATATTCTGGAACTGTCTATCTTTTTTCCAAGCACCAAAAATTGTCCCGACTGGGAATTTGGACATCAAGACATGGGGAATAATATTCAAAATTCCGAAATTAATCTAGTTTACAGAGTGTATAACAACCACTCAACCCGATTATCGTCGTGAATAAGCTGGATTGATTAGGTTATTAAGTGATTAACGTATTTATCGTGTTATACTGTCTATAAACCTACTGTGATTAACTACTTAATTTGCCTTGATTGGCGGACAATTCATTAATTTATCCTGAACACAAGTCATTGCTTCTCCTTTGTCGGAATATATATCAATCCAATTTCTCTCTTGTCCCACGTTTTAATCTCCTTGATGTACGCCGATAACATGTAAAGAAGTAAGTTTTTATATACGAAACGTTAGATAGTATAAAAGATGGTTTTGTGATACCCATGACTTTATTTTTAAACACGTGAAAATGTGGGCGTATAAAAAACAAATTTGAGTGAATCGGCAGGGGTTAGATTGCCTGACATTACAAATTATTGAAAAAAACAAAATGAGACAAAGGAAGAGCAGGTAAAATTGAGGCTTCAACCGGTATAGCATTTCTGTTCTTTCTTTTGTTGTTATATATTGTTAATTCAGCATGATGTATGCACATATTACAAGGTCAGATTCATGTGGACTGATGCTGATCTAACATGTCAAAACTAACCAAAATGCAATGAAATTTTAATTGCCACAATAAAACTGTTGTCTTGGCAACCTATTGTTTTTTTAATTTCTAAAGCCTCATGCAATCAGCCTTCACCAACAAGCTAATTTAATGTGATATTGTTTTATTTTGTTTTTTTATTATTTAAAGTAGACAAATTACTTGTTAAAAAAAAACCCTACTGTCTCTACCATAAAATTCACAAAATAAACTTTGCTCATGTTCTTCAACCAAAAACATCAATTAAAATACTTCTATGTTTACTTTCTATCCACTGTAAGGTTTTGCCATTGTGTTTATTACATAATATTTTGTGCTAGCTGTATTTGTCACCACATTGATCATGTACGATAAATTGAAAATAGCAGTTTTAGTTTACCTAACATTTTAAACTTTCTAGGCTGGACATTATAAATATGAAAAAACCCCAGTGAAATTGTGTCTCAACATTGTAACAGGTACCCGATTTTCAAGCTTGACAGGTACTATTATGGATTAAACATTAGGACAGCATATTAATACAAGCCTTTAGTTTACAATCCAAGTCTCTTTATTTCCTCATGTTTTTTTGTTTGATTTTTTTTGGGGGGGGGGGGAATACAGACTTGGGGATCCAACCAATTACATAAATTTCTCTAAAATTGTTGAAAGTCAATAGCCTTTTTTGTCTCATTATAATAATCTTATGTGGTGAGACAGTAGTTGTATAATGTTCTGGTGAGTTTGCTAGCTTATTTTATCCACATACAATCACAATAATTCTGTTCTATCATTTTCAGGGTATCCAGTATTTGGTGCCAATAATTATTAACAGTTGGCCTTAGTGAGTGTATAAAACAGAATAACATTAAAATAAATATGTATTAAGGTAATGTCTAAATATAAATTAAAAAGAAGTTTTTTAATTGAAGAAATAGGTGAAGGATAAGAATAACGAGTAATCATATATTTCTCTATCTACGCTATATTATAAATAAAAACATGGATTAACTGAAGGTCTAGAAACTACTATATAACAAGTCTACAACACCAAGAAGGCATCATGCAAAATGGCCATCACCCTCTGGGCTCTAAATATCCCTGGTACCTTCTGATCATCCTTAAGCTTGTTTTCTGCACTTGGGGAACTTCGGGTGGAGGAGGCTGCTGAATTAGGCTGGTCACTTACGTCAATGCCGCTGTCATGGTTATCTCCCTTTTCGAATTTGAGTTCATGACCAGTGTTATTGACAGCAAAGTTGATTGGTTTGGTCCATGCACTGACAGTTGGTACTGGAGCCAGAGCCGTTGGTCCAGTTACTGTAGCACTTGATTTAACCATCACCTGAGACATATTTGTAGCTCCATTGCCTACAAATGTAATAAGGTATATCATTAGAAGAGTAATTTTTTCATAATTATCCACATTCAAAATTTCAAGGACAATTGGCATATTGCCAGTAGAATTATGTGAAATGTTTGAATTTACGATACAAATTCCTGGGGTTGTCACGATTAATCGGTTTAGTCATGGTCTTTCCGGTTTGTAGCGTATAAAAATGTAAATGGCAAAATTATTGTCTAACTCATACAATACTTACTTTTATTTTCTTCAACATCTAAACCATTCAGTGAAGAAGGTATGTTGTTAGCTAAGTCGTTATCCCATTGTTCTATTTTAGGCATAATGTTTTTACTCATTTCCTTCTCTTTTTCTTCTTCCTCCTTCTTTTTGGCAAGTCTAGGTGGTAAACGATTGGCCTTACTAAAACGTTGTCTGTCAGACTTAGATGACATACCTTTTGGTTTTGCAACAACCTATAAATATGAGTATATACAAACGTATTTCATATATCTTATAGATTTGTCTAGAAACAATTTACCAGTTGAATCTCAACTTGGTTTCGGTGTTTCCGCTAGCTTCAAAATTTACCGGTCCACTAGTAATGATAACGTCTGATAAAAACAAAAATTGCTTCACTACGACCTCTGATCACCACCTCCGTTTAAGAACAAAAGATTTATCTGCTTTGGCACCATTTTGTGAAGATCATGCAAACATTGAGCAGTGATCTTCAAGGCGGAAGAAACCATCATACTCAAGTTACTTTTCGACACATGGTCAGTACAAAATACGTCCACTTGAAAATGTGGGCGTATAAAAATACCAAATCATACCTTTGTTGTCTTTTTTAATTCTGTGGATTTCCTTTGTTCGGCTTCTTGCACTTTTTTCTTTGCTACAGCTTTTTTATAGGTTACTTCTTGAAAACCATCATCTTTCTCATAGAGAAATGTTGGATCATCTATAGTAACTTCTGGCTGATCATCTATAACCACCACACCTAAATATAAAACACATGTTAAATTATATTAATAACTGTTCATTCAGCAAAAAAACACTAACAAGCTAGGACCAACAAATACCTTAGGCAGGTTAACTTTGAGAACAAATATATTTTTTCATCAATCTTAAATTTCATCTGCAAATTGATCTTAAATTAGGTTGCACTTGGTAAAGCTGTATTAAATGTCAGCTGCAAAAAGATCCCAAACTATCTAATATTAAGTGAAGTAGGGGATATTTGATTTTGGGGGCATAATACTAAAATATGCAAATGAGTTGAAATAACTACGAAAAAAGTCAATATATAGAACCTAACAGAACAAACATTTCCAGTTACATGTGACGCCCAAACGCACCAATAGCTACCGCATGGAATGCAGGTGATGCTTGGGATCATCATGGGGGTACCACCCAAGATTTGCACGACTCTGACTTTGAATGTTACAGTCATTGTGCCATTGAATTCCAGTTTAATTGTTTTAGTGACCAGAAAACAAATTTTGATATGCGTGGGCTTACCCAAAATGAAAGGTTACATGGACATGGTCCAGATACCGTGATACACAATCTGTACAGGACAGACCACACTCGAGCCCAGGATCGATTAATCTGTACCTTGACCTTGAGAAATCGTGTCATCACAGCAAATCAGATCAGCGCTTGTCTTTAAACAGACTTGTGTGAGAGTGAGTGGCCAGACCATTCAGAATCGACTGCATAGGGGTAACCCTCGCGTGATCCCTTGTTTTGAGAGACTATCACATTCAGGCAAGACGTCGTTGGTGTAGGGATCGTCAACACTGGGATAATCGATGCTGGAGCAATGTGATGTTTTCAGATGAGTCAAGGTTCACTGTTGAATTTTTGGACAGACGTAGGAGGTTGTGGCGTCGTCGAAACGAGAGCTTCCAAGACGTTAACGTCATCATTGATTTGGGGATGGTTCTGTTATGGTGTGGGGAGGCATCACTGTTGCTGGAAGAACGGCTGTACATGTTGTTGCAGGGCGTGTTACAGGCCAGTACTACCGGGACAACATCTTGGCAGTCAATGTTGTGCCGTTCGCACGACGTCATGGCCGCCGTTTCATCTTCCAGGATCGTTACAGGTTACCTCTAACAACAAAACATCACCACATTACCTTGGCCAGCACTGGGTCCCGACCTCTCCCCCATCGAGCATGTCTGGGACATGCTTGGACAGAGGTTATGTCAACGTCAACACCGTCCTGCCACTGTCTAAGAACTTGCTGCTGTGTTGCAACAGGAATAGGACAATCTGGACCAAAATGACCGTAGACGTCTCATTAGGAGTATGCCACGTCGGATCAATGCTTGTTTGGCAAACAGAGGAGGATTTACCGTTACTGACTTTGTTGTGATGCTGTGGTAACTTTGCTGTTTGACCCCGGGTATCATTTTACCCTTATAATGGTCAGTCTGTACCTTATTTAGTCTAACAATCATTTGGAATAAATCGATGAATGAATGTGAACTTCATTTCATTTTGTCATTTGTTTCTTCGTCAATTTCATTAGATGACTTTAATAACACATAAAAATCAAATATCCCCTACTTTTTTTGAATAGTATATATAGATTTGCATCAAATGTCATCGGCAAATTGATCTCAAACTATCCAACATTAAGAAGTTGCAAGATAAAAGCCGGTTGTCACCTGAATTTATTTGCGAACTTTTTTTCGTACAATCAGGGGCCATAATTCAGGAAGTAATGATTCGATATGCACAAATATCGAAAGGAACCAATTTCTTTATAAACATGCATTTCAAGTTTCAACAAAATCGGATTAAAATTGTGACCTCTACTGGGTCCACAACCTTGATATACCATATTTTGTACACTATTCGTGTATAAGCGGTGGCCATTTTGTCCGGCACTTTTACGAAATTCGAACTAAACCTTCATTACAGTGCAATGGTGAAATACGTTTTTTGAAATCGGATAAAAATTGTGATTTCTTAGGGGGACTATAAGCCAACCACGGTACCATAATTCAGGAAATTACAATTCAATATGCGCAAATAATGTAAGGAATCAAGATCATTGGGTTATAAACATGAATGTCAGGTTTCATCAAAATCAAATCAAAATTGTGACCTTTAGAGTGTCAACAGGCTAAAGGAACTGAGATCTTAGGGAAATAAACCTATATAAGAATTGTGACCTGTAGAGTGTCCACAATCAATTGTAGAAGGACGGACGTCCAGAGGCAACGACAATATACGTCCAGATGAAAATGTGGGCATATAAAAATCTCCAATAGAGTGAAATACTTTGTATTGTTTTATTTCTACTATATAATCTACTTACTAGCATAATTATTGATATCTATATTTGCTAGAGCATCCTTCTTTTCCTTCTCACTAGGTAGAGGTTTAGATACATCTGTTAAATCCGGTTTTCTTTTCCTACAATATAATAATCTACATTATATTTAATCAACCTAGTCAAACCAACTATATAATCTTACTTGTTGGCTCTATCGATGTAAGATGAAACAAGGTTAAACAAGTCCACGTTTATGCCTTTCTTTGGATACATGTACGTATATGACAGGAATTGACTTCGTCTTAGCTTCATTGCGTCCAAAATTAAAATATATAGTTGAAATACTTAAGAGCGAGTTCGCGATAGCACCAGGCAGGGGGCGATAAGGTGCTAGTCAGGGATTTCGACCAAAATTTATATGTTGGTGGAGGGTGGTGCCCTAAGCAGGCATGCGCCATATCTCGGACATCCTTGCACCCTTGGCTGAGAAAATGGGAAAAACGTGTTTTCGACATCGAAATGGTCGTTTTTTACCGATTTTTCAACGTAAAGTTTGTAATACGCTCACGGAGATACTAGACGGCAGCCAGCCACCAAATTTGGCAGTATATTAGAGGGGACCATGCTCCCATGCCATGACGAGTTTCATGTCGATCGGACCTCGGTAACTCTATAAACCGACATCATTGGAATAGCACTAGCGAAACTCGTTTCAGGGACGAGGTTCATTCGTAGACGCGTAGCAAGTTCTTTCCATGGATCAGGGAAACCGGTTCATACTACATTGGAAGCACATACCCTCCACCACACAATAGAAAAATAAAAATGACTGGAATCCAACTGGAAGTGTCCCTACTGATCAAATGAAAAATTACCAAATATTGTTGCACAGGGCATCAAATCAAATATTTTAGGCACGTTTACTCTGGTTTAAGATTTCAGTTGCATAGCACTCAAAAAAATCTCAATGTTCCATTCTGATCTAATGAAAAATTACCAAATTCGAGATTTTCGGTTATTTATACAATATGGACATTTAAATTTATCATTATACATCAAATATTGTCAGATAGCATCAAATCAAGTATTCCAGGCAGGCTGACTTTGGTATAAAATTTCAGTTGCATGCCAAACTCAAAAATCACGATTTCTCTGAGTTTACAACAGTACGAGTACGAGTTTGCTAGTATCACCAGGCAGGATAAATTTAAATTTAAAATTGATTTGATTTGAGATTTTATTTGAGATTTGATTTGATTTGAGATTTGATTTGATTTGATTTGAGATTTGATTTGATTTGAGATTTGATTTGATTTGAGATTTGATTTGAGATTTGATTTGATTTAAGATTTGAGTTGAGATTTGATTTGATTTGAGATTTGATTTGATTTGATTTGAGATTTGATTTGATTTGAGATTTGATTTGAGATTTGATTTGAGATTTGATTTGATTTGTGATTTGATTTGTGATTTGATTTGTGATTTGATTTGAGATTTGATTTGATTTAATTTGAGATTTGATTTAAGTTGAGATTTGATTTGATTTGAGATTTGATTTGATTTGAGATTTGATTTGAGATTGATTTGAGATTTGATTTGATTTGATTTGAGATTTGATTTGAGATGAGATTTGATTTGATTTGAGATTTGATTTGATTTGAGATTTGATTTGAGATTTGATTTGAGATTTGATTTGAGATTTGAGATTTAAGATTTGAGATTTAAGATTTAAGATGGCAAAAAGCGAGTCTTGCGGGCGGTCTTGCGAACGATGCTGACACCGACCAGTTTCACGATTCACCGGGGTCACCTAACTAAGTTATGTGCGTTATAAGTCCCTTTACCGCAAAAATGCTGAAAAATATGGTATAAAATACACATTTTTGACCATCTCACAGCGCAACTAAGGCTTGGATTCCAGTCATTTTTATTTTTGCATTTCAAGCAACCATTACCACCCTTCAAAACCACATGACCCAAACCGACCAATTATACGGAAAGAAGGAGCTATCGAGCTTGTTACATGTGTCTGTATTTCAGTGTGCCGTTGGGTGTCGTCGAAAATCCGTTATATCTCACAATATTTAAGGTATTTGGAGGATCATGCATGCTCATTCGAGAGACCACGGTCCACTTACCTTTCACCCAAGAAGTCATTATCACTCGACTTCCCTACGCTCAGAGAAGCTTTCCCAAAGTTAGGCCAAAATTGAGGTGAAAATCATGCCATTTTGACGTGAAAAATGACACTTTTAGTTCTCCTATTCAGGGAGTGATTCGGGGGAAATCGTTTTGCCACGTGAGTCCTGACCCCAATGGGGGACCATAACCAAAGTATGGTTGGGAAATTCCTACCTGCCACCTTATCACTTTTTCCCGATTTTGCCCGGTGCTCTCGCGAACCCGCTCTTAACAGTTTTAATTCAATTTAGCTTTTTGAAGTCTAGAATTATTAGCCGTAAATTTTGTAGTGTTGTCTGTCTGAAAACGGATCCAAGATGGCTGCTGACCTGCTTGATCTCGGCTTCAGTATACGTATTCTTCGCATGATAACGTCAAATTGTGTTCTATCGGCCGTTCTATTGTGTTCGATATAGGAAGATATTCATTTACCGTTGTTGCAAACTTGTTTTTCTCATTCAAGCGTATGCCGTATTGAAAATTAAATATTACAATACAAGAATGCTACAATTAGATTAAAATATACAATATAAGTGCTGCCTAGAAAACTGTTTATTAACCTATGTACTAATATACATGTAGTCGATGCAACATTGTTTTTCAATTTATAGCAAGGAATGGAGAAATAAGATAGCATTATATAAATGATTTGGCAATTGAGTAGATTCAAAGGCCACTTAAGAAGAGGACAAAGGTTATCAATTTTACTCTGAACATTTTCTTCCAAGTTATCTGGTGACAGACCTATTGCGTAAGATGTCAGAGTATTCTTTTTTTTAGCAGTTGCATGTTACAAATACCAAAAATTAAACAACAAATTTCAAATATTCAATGTTTTTTTGTACGAAGAGTGAATTGTCATTTACCGGTAACCCCTTCATCACTTTGTACACAAAGTAGTATTTTTGTGAGAATTATTCAAACTTTTCAATATGTCACTAAAACATTTTTGAATAATTTAGTTGTTTTTTATAAGTCAAATATGAATGCAAATAAAAGCCAAAGAGCTGCCTTTTAATTAAAATATATCACAACATGCACAAACAAGGCTTAACGATAATTTGACAAGGACATAATTTAAAGACAATTTTAAAATGACTTCGGGACTTACTTGTTAGCCATACTATTAATGGCATTATTAATAGCTGTTGGATCAGAATGAACAATACCATCTACTCTATATACATTGACATTTTCTTTGTGGTTGATGTGTATCGAGGCTTTATTTTTTGGACCCCCGCTGCCATTTCTGGGGGGCCCAGTCCCGTTTTTTGTCGAATTTGGAGATTTTTCTTTGTTGGAATTCCTATTATCCATGCCACCCATATTACGAGTGTCAGCAGGAACACGCCGGTTTTGTCTATCATTTAAAGGACGTTGGTTTGAAAAACTTTTCTTCGACATCTGGGGCTCACGGCGATCCTTGCCCCCGTCTTTATCGTTTTTTGAGTCTCTGTTAAAATCACTACTCTCTGATGCCGTTTCCCATTCCTCTCCTTCATTGGATGTTTGCTTGGTTAATGGAGGTCGAGATGGGGCCGAATTGGAGCCCCTTCCTCTCCCTCTACCACGACCCCTGTCAAATCCCCTCCCCCGGTCCTGAAAACCCCCTCTCCGTGCAAATCTAGGGGGCTGGTTTCTTTCAGTCCGTCTGTACTCCCTGAAAAATAAGACATTCTGACTAAGAGTGGGAGTCCAACGTAGATTATTCTGAATTTTTAATTTGTTAATGCTTAATTTACATTGTTAGCTTTAAAATGTGCATTTTAGACGGCTCAATTTTGTTATCAATTCTCTTCTTGGTTTTTTTTCTGCAGAGTAGAAAGTAATCTTACCGGCTTGGTCCTTCAGTTTGATAATCTCTTCTGTCTGAACCTGAATTACCTGGAGGTCGACCAAACCCTGCTCGTGGAGGACCAGAATTGAATCTTTTACCTCTAGGGCCACCTCTTGGAACACTGCCACTTGCTAAAAAATATCAAAATAAAAAGTGAATCCACCAAATCAATTACTTAACCATTTTTAGTTTTGGGGTGAGAATTATTTGCACTACAACCTAACAAGCATCTGAAAGTTTCATTTGACTATGTGTTCAGGTCAGTGATTTTAATTGGTTGTTTGCCACTTGGAAGTACAATTCAGCCGATTGCTGTCACAGCGGGTCAGGTATGCACCAAATATAATATAGGTCAGTCTTAGGGTATCTAAGGAACAATCATAACAAGCCAACATTGAGGCTGATGTCCCCCGCCAAAATTCCGATATAAATAGATGACACATTAATTAATCGCACATTTATTTTTTTCAAAAGCATTGAGCAATCAAACTATACACAAAGTTTCATCACTATCAGTTTGAACATCCTACCTCAATTAGAAGGAGAGTTATTGTGCTCAAAAGTCTTGACTAATCAAATTGCTTATCGTTTGCTTACCCTGCACAGAACATGCTCATTATCGAATTTAGTCAAGGTATTGATGTGATGAAACTATACACAAAGTTTGTACACTCTCCCAAAGCATCAACCAATCAAATTGCTTATCTTGGCTTACCCTAAGCAGAAAATGTTCATCTTCGAACTCCTTCAAGACATTCACCTAATAAACACCTACATTATGTTTGAACATTCTAGCTCAATTAGAAGGGGAGTTATTGTGTTCCAAAGTCCCGGCCAATCAAATTGCTTATCGCTTTGCTTACCCCTGAGCAGAAAATGCTCATTATTGAACTTAATCAAGGTATTGATGGAATGAAACTATATACTAAGTTTCATCACTTTCACTTATTTAGAACTAAAGTTATCATGACCCAAAGCATCAACCAATCAAATTGCTTATCTCTGCTTACCCTAAGCAGAAAATTCTCATCTTTGAAAACCATCAAGGCATTGACCTTATACACACCTACACCAAGTTTGAACATGCTAACTCAATTAGGAAGGAAGTTATTGTGTCTCAACAAAGACAGACAAACCCATTTTAATATTCCCCTGCTTTCTTCGAAAGGCTGGGGACAAAAAAAGGTTTCAAGACGATCAAGAAATTATAGGCTGTAAGCGACGCTTATACACAAAGAGAAATTTGACGTGGCACTTTCCCTTGGGGTTGGGAATGCACCCCAAAAGATAGGGATGTTCCTTAGGGTACAAAGAGTACATGCAAGTACTGTATGCAAAGTTACAAGATAATATGTTAAGAAATGTGTCCTGTAGATGATAAACAAATACAATAAATGGGCATGGCTCTGCCGCTGGGGTTGGGCATGCACCCAAAACAATAGGGATCATCCTTAGGGTATAAGGAATAAGTATGTAAAGTTTCAAAATGCCTAAGTATACCCCCCCCCCCCCCCCCGCACCCCAAAAACTATAACAAAGCAGAATATACTTTATAAAGTCAAGATTCCAGTATTTTATACAATGTAACAAATTAACTTACCACTACCACCTCTACCTCTTCTAGAAGGTTCACCTCTAGGAACAAATGCATTGTAATTTTTTGTACCATCTTGATAATCTTGATTTCTCTGTGATCCTTGTCTATCAGAATCGCCATAATTCCGAGAATCTCTTTTATCCCCTGCCCCTGAACTTCTCTCTCTATTGTTACTGTAATTACTACGACTAGAATTACGATCTTTATTTTTAGACTGGCTAGATGAATCCTCCTTGGGTTTCATATTCTTCGAGTCCCTATTACTTGCACTATTTTCTTTAGGACGTGAATTATCTCGTGCCTCAGATGTCCTTTCACTAGAAGTTTCACTGAATGAACCACTAGTGTCATCAACTGACACATCACTATCTTCATCTTTACCACGTCGTCTTTTAGACGCATCATAATTTTCTTCATTTTCTTCTTCCTGATCACCCCATCGTCCAATAGTACCTCGTCCACCATTGTCCTGCCTACTACTGTTAGAATGATATGGTCTATCATAACCACGATAATCAGATCTACCACGTCCTCGGGTCGAATAGCTTCCCCGTGACCCACGGGCTCTACCTCTGCCCCGACCACGCACAAATTCTCTGCCACGACCAGCCATGCGATTTCTGTCATCATCTCGGTAACGTTCAGATTTATCACTATATCTTCCGTAATCTTCATCCTTCTTTCTCTTTACAGGAGGACGACCCGATTGATTTGTTGATTCTATCTTTTTCTCAGAAGGTTTAGTATCTTCATTACCTTCTTTTACATTTTCTTTTTCCCGTTCTAACGCCTGGTTTCTTTTCTGTTCCTCTTGCTTCTCTTTTGATTTTTCCCTAAAACACAATAAATTATAGATTAAAATGAAGAAAATAGTACAATTTGTTCTTCAAGCAAGTGGTCAAAATAGACCTTGAACTCTTTCTAGCAAACACAGAGAGAGAGAGAGAGAGAGAGAGAGAGAAATGGGGTTTAACGTCCACTCGACACAAATTACTTTGAGCTTTGAGTGATTTAAAGTCTGTTCGTGCATAATAAAATCGTGCTCCATGAACTAACAATATGTAAACATATTTGGTCCAATTTGACGCCCCGTTTTAAGGGTAATGCCTTTGTAACGCAGTCAGAGATTAGTAGTTAACCTGACTATCGATCAAGCATAATTTATGACAAGAATATTCCCTCTTTCCAGCAGTGTTAAGTGGGATTAGCTCTAATCAAACGGAACACTGCAAGGAGTATGGAACAACAAAGACTAAAATCAAGAACACAAATGTAAATTCTAGTAACTACAAAATTCCCACTAAACTATATGTGGATATACTACTTACCAATAATTTGGGGGTTTATTTTCAGGCTCATTTTTCGGCTTAGATTCCCAGTCATTCTTGGGTTTTGTGTCCCAATCATACTTGTCATTTTTGGATGGCTCCCACTCTAACTTGCATGGTTTTGATTCCCACTCGTTTTTTGAAGGTTTTTGTTCATGCTCAGATTTGGGACTTCGGAATTCTCGTTCATTTTTATTATAAGATTTGTTGTTGTCCCATTCTGGTTTCTTAGGTTTATTCAACCATTCATTTTTATTTGGGGGTTTATTATCCCACTTTGACTTTGGAGGTTGGTCACGGTGTTTATTCTCCCACTCATTACTCCTTTTATTATCAACCTCATTTCTTTTCCCTTTATCATAATCACTCCTGGTTTCATTCAGTTTAATATCTTTGTTTGGAGTTTTTACTTCTTTCAACGATTCCTGTAACAGGAAAAAAAAAAAAAAATCTGTTGTAAATGTAATGTCAAACAAATTCTAAATGCTTTTCAGCATTTTGATTAAAAAGCAGAACAGCACATTTAATTATGGCCTAACACACATTCCTTGTCAGCACTGGTCTTGAACAATGTCATCTTCAAAGTTCCATGTGATCAACACAGACGTAATTATCCTAATCATAACCAGCCTGCATTGTTCTATGGTATCGATGACTTTGGCATAATTCAATATTTTCATGTCATTTACGGCTAATAATTATATGATATGGAATCAAGACTTTTTATGATTTACTGCCAGGCATATTATGGAATATGATAATGTCAAAGAAATCAACTATCTATTAACTTTTTTGACATTATGATGCCAAGAATAGTTATATTCTCTCTAGCAGAGATCAAGCGGGTCGCCATCTTGGATACGCTTTCAAACAGACAATACCACAAAACTTACGGCTAATAATTCTAGACTTTTTAAATCTAAATCGAGTCAAAACTTTTAGTATTTAATACAAGCTGCATAGAGGAATATTACATAGGCAAAGATTTCAACTATATATTTTAATTTTCAACGCAATGAAGTAAAGATGATAACAATTCCAGTCATATATCTTAAGAAAAGCAGTAATGTTAAATGGTGAAGTTTTATTTACTTTGAACACTGCTGCCGTGAGGGACTGTATTTATGTTTTATTTAAAAAAAGATTCTTAGGGTAAACTTAAACTTTTACCAATTAGACCGAGAAAGAATATAAATTTAGTGGAACTGACTTTCAAATTTTTTTTTCAATATTTATGCTCAATATACAGAAAAATAAAACCTCCACATATCGGGACATGTTCAAGGGTTTTAATATTTTTCTGAAGATGGTATTTTTTGAGGTTTTTTATTTCTGTAAATGTTTTATATTGCAAAAATGAAATATCGTCCAGTTCTATTTGAAACCATTTTATTACCTTGCTCGGTTCTTTGTGTAAATTGAGTTTTTCAGTTGTAGGAATATCTTTTGGAGAATCACTCTTACGGTCCTGAGAGGTATTTGAGCTACTCGACATATTAGATGCACTTCGCTTTAACGAAGTATAGTTGTTGCTTCTGCTGGGTGGTGGCTGTTGAGGTTGGGGCATAGGAGGAGGGCAGTATGGGTAGTTATCTCGTCCTAAAAAAAATAATATTAAATGGCTACAAAACAAAAATGAATATATTTATTACTATTTGATTTGTCAATACATATAACATAAAAACAATTTGTGATTTAAATTCCTTTTATAAACTTTTTTCTTATTATTATAGCAGTGGGAGGAATTCAGAGTGCCCGGAGGAAAGCCACGAGGTCGAAAAGGTGCCCCTATCTCCATGTCACATACGCTCACACTAGGGCTCGAAACCACAGCAGCAAGCCAGCGGTGGCTGGCCTGCTGGAAATCGAAGCGCAGTACGCTAAACCACTAGGCCATACCACCCCCCCCCCCCCTGACTAGACAGCTGTCCTTGTCAGGCCCCATCTTATGCCTCACAGACAGGGGGAAACCACGCCAGAAATCGAGATAAACTTTCTCGACCAATGCAGGGATCGAACACTCTACCTCAAGGCTAGAGAGCCGGCGCCTTACCCACGCAGATTCCATTGACAAGACCTAAAAATTGTACCACTGAACCATTAATCTAGATAAACTTACTGAAATCATTCTTACTTTGACGTTCATCACTGTTATAGGATCGTAATGATCCAGGTGAAGACACATGACGTGCAGAACGATAAGATCCCCATCTATCATCCTCTTTATCATCACTATCATCTCTTTTCTTCTCATAATCTTTCTCTTTACTTTTGTCTTTAGGGCTCTCTTTTGTCCTGAAAATATATCAATGAAGGGGCTTGTTATATATTATATTATTATTAAGCTCTATGCTGAAGTCATACTGTTAAAATACTGAAAGTCAAATCTATATTAAAACATGTTGATCATCGCTAATTTTGTTCTCTTCCGATTCCATTCCAAGCTCTCGTGGATCTAGATCACTATGACTGTTTGTTACAATTCTTTGTTTTCAGATTATCGCCATGGGTCCCAACAATGTTGTGAGCCATTATAAAATTATGAACAGGTTCATTGTTTAAATTTTGATTGTTGCCATTTTCGTCCTCTTCTGGTTCCATTCCATTCTGGTTCCATTGTGGATCTAGATCACAACCACTATCCTCGTAATTCACAATTTCTAAGACAGCATTAAATATTAAGCTTTTATTCATTTTATTTGTCTGTGGCTGTTTAGAACAGGGGGCTGCCATCTTGCACCAATAACAACAAAGCAGGTGATAGGCTTAGAGAGGGTTATCTGATATCCACTCCGTTGGGTTATCCAGTGCAAGAAGATGACAGCGAACGTACTTGACCTTTCAAGAAAGCCCATGGAAAACCCCCATACATAGTTATTAAAATGAGGCTATGAGTGAAAATAGTAATTTTAATATCTATTCCTGTCATTGGGCAATATTTCGAGGGGTTTCTTTTACTACTTTTAGTACGCAATCAGAAATATTGATCTAAAAGGTAGGACATTGGCGACATATATGTTGCTAAGCTCACTGTCGGTGACAGAGAGGGCGACGGCAAAAGACAACCACATTTCCAATCTGGGCATATAAAAACACTTTAATGTCAACAAGTATTTTTAACAGTGTCCGCCATTTTGAATATATAGAAACCGTAAAAAAAGCCACTGATTCATATTTAAAGACAAATAATTATATCTTTTAATTAGTTTATTACTACTCTTACTGTTCATACTAATTAACACTAATCCGAAACTGATCAAGAGATAAATGATATCTCGATAACAGGCCACGAAATTTGATGCGAACGATACCAATCGGTTACGTGCGGTCGCGCCAGATCAAAAACACGCAACCGATTTCCAGGTTATGCAAATTGAAATTTCTGTTACGTTAACAAATTTAGCCTATTTACATTTGATCAATTTTTATACATGATGACTTTGTGACACAGGTCTAATTTATTTGTATTATAGCCCAAACTGCCTTCATTCATTCTTGACATTTCATTTCTCCATCTTATCGGTACTTTGACCGATCGCATATTTTGATATCCGGTATTGACCAGTTTCAAGTCTGTTGATTTAAAAATGCCCACCACCCCCAATTATTTAAATGATTAGTAATGCCATAAACATTTGAAAGCCTATATACCTTTGGATTTTCACAAAATGACAAATGAGTTTTGACTATTTCACATGCCAGCTATATTTCCAAAGCATTTACTACATTGGCCATTTCTACTTTCACTATATAGCCATACTGTACAGTAGTTAATGACCCGTATGGATGTCGTCAACTTTGATCGCAATTGGAGTTCAACAGCGTGAGCGCTGCTGTGAACATGAAATTCCCTGCCTATTATAATATACAGGTTAGTATATGTAACTATAGACATGAGTATTATATTAAAACTAACTTGTCATCTTTATCTGTTCTATCATTATTTACATCATCAAACACCTCTCTTGGTCCTTCACTCTTATGATCCTCCTCATCTTTATTTATACTCTCATGATCACTGGCACCAGATTCATGCTCATCTTCTCCTGTATTTTGGCGATCATAATCCCTGGAACTAATTTAAACAAAAAAAGTCTTCATCTATAATATTTCACAAAGTTATTTTGAAGATTACAAATCAATTATTTTTTTGAATATGTAAATAAAAGATAAGCCATGCCAATATCGAAAGCAGCCAAGATCTTTTGGGTAAAAACTTATATTTCAAGTTTCGTCAAAATCGGATAAGAATTGTGACCTGTAGTGAGTCGAAAAAATTGTGGACTGACTGACGGAGGGACAGAGGCGACCGCATAATACGTCCACATCTTCAATGGTAATCTAAGGATTTTTCAACCTCAACATTTAGAGCATAAAACATGTCTTTGTGAGACATACATGAAAGCTCTACAACGCTTACAATTTAATACTTACTTCCTTTCCATTTCATATCTTTCATATTCTTGCTGAAACATATAGAAATTCTGAGCTCTTCTCATTTCATCATAGGCACCTGGCAAAAATAGACATTATTAGTGTGTATTAAAAAGACATTATTTCTTTCAAACGGAACGAATATGTGAACTACCCTACTTAAATGATCACTATAGCTTATGATGCAATCAAAATATCCAAATCTGAACACTAGTATGGTTTAAGGTAACCTGCTCATTGAAAAGTCAAATTCTATATTTATGTCTGGATTTGTGCAAGTTTGTGTTTTTTATTATCGGAATATCCCTCTGAGAAGTTGATCAGGAATGCACAAATTTTGTCATCTTATTTTCGTGAGTTGCCATGGTAACGGGCCACGCCCACTTTTTGTAGAAGCCTTTTCTCAAAGCTTAATTCATTTATTTTGCAAATTCCAACTGCAATTCTTAACTGATAGTCTAAACTGTGCAATGAAATAATTATATGTTGCTGCTATGATTCTGAAATATTTTGTTGCTCTTGAAATTCGAAAGTCCCCTTAACTGCATAGATCACCATCTAAGAGTTAAAAAAAAAGAGACATTCAAAAGATTTCCTGTCAAAATTTCAAAGAATATTATATTGAAAAGTGAAAAACTCATTGTATTTTTCAGGTCAGTCAAATTTCCTAATCTCGTAACTGAATGTCATAATTATTAACATTAATAATTTAAGATAATTACAATAGAATGTTAATTTACCTGGATGAGATGGAGGTGGGGGATAACCTCTACTTTCTAACCAGTTTCTGTGATCCCGCTGCTGTTGTTCAAAATTAGAGTCTGACGGTCTATTATCATCCTGGCTATCTGCACCAGATCCATGACTATCAGTTCTCCTACGGACTTGTGGCGGGAACATTGGCATTCCTGAAATCATAATATGTAAATAACATATACGGGCAACTAAGCAGGTGTTCACAGCAACAAAGAAGTTTGAGCAGTTGCAAAAGCAAAATGTAGATGGTATCATACAATCGTAATTAAGGGCGTTGAATAGTCAAGATAACAATAAATTTTTAACACCGATCTTATTAGGACTCTGCACACTTGTTCTTTGTGTAACATAACTGTAATAATGAGGGTACAAAAAAATATATACAGTAGGTGTTACAGCACTATTGCTCGCTTTGGAAGAAAGTCTACGCCCCCCCCCCTCCCGATGTGTAACCTTTCTTTAACTTAACATCACACAGTGGCTAGTTGATCATTTGTAATAATTTTAAAATATTTATGAAGCAGAAGCACTGTTCTTTTGTTTCATTTAATTTTTTATATATGTGTTCCTTATATTAAAGTTCATTTCCCGTGTTTTGACGTTACGCTAAAACATTTGGTCATGTTTTGAAACCAGGGTACCCCACTTCAAGAGCTCGGAGGCGGTTCCTATTTCTAATATTTTTTTCATTTTCAAATCATTAGAAAGATAATTGAATACCACGCATTTTTTGTAAGTTGAAAGCTTTAATTCACATAATCTCTTTTGATACGGCTAAATATCGGGTAATTATTATAACTGTAAACAATAGAGTTTGGCCCAGTTACTTGAGGTCGTAAATGTATTTGAGTCGCAGATGGCAGGACCAGATTTCACAGTGGGTCAATTTCGAGTTACTTTAAAAAAACGCAGACATTCCAAAATTTTGCGTTTTTACCTTCCTCATCTGCGTGAGCATCTCAAAATACACGATTGAAGCATTTAAAGTCGTTTTGTGAACAACCCTATTTTAAGCGTCCTTATTTCATTGATACACGTAGGCCTACTTTTAGTCTTATAACAACTGGATGTTGATGGCACAGTCATTTTAATCTATCACTTCAAAAGGAAGTAAAGAAAAAACTTACGCTATGAAAGCCAGCTTTTGATTGGTTGAATGTAAACAGTAAATCGGGTTATCATCGGCAATCCCAAGTCTTGTATGAAATGCGCGTTATTGCTTCCAGTAGGATAGCTACGTATAGGAAGCTTACTACTGTCACGAACTTAGGAATGAAATAAGAGGAAATATGTGTGAAATATGCAGATTTTTGCGTGACTGTAGCCTCTGGATAAGACACATGTTCCACAAGCCGCTGGAAACACCTCTGCCAAGTCTCGACCAATCAAATTGCTTATTGCTCTGCTTACCCCGAGCAGAAAATGCTTATTCCCGAACTTAGTCAAGTTATAGATGTAATGAAACTATACACTAAGTTTCATCACTCTCAGTTAATTAGAACTAAAAGTTATCGTGTCCCAAAGCATCAACCAATCAAACTGTTTATCTCTATTTACCCCAAGCAAAAAATTCTCATCTTCGAACTCTCTCAAGGCATTAGCCTAAAAAACACCTACATCAAGTTTGAATATTCGAGCTCAACCAGATGACGCCGGGGGGACAAAAAAATCAATATTTCAATTCAACTGGTCAATAGTGTGACCTGTCAGTGTGCAAGATGGAAAAATGAAACATCAAAAATGAATGAATGGATTTGTATTGACTGAACTTAAAACATTTACTAATAATCTAATATTTTGCATTGACCAGTTAAACAGTTTAAGAATCTTATAACCGTTACATCCTCAATTACAAGACCATTTACCTTGCATATCAACAGGTGGTCTCCCACCATATCTAGGATCCATGAATGGTGGTATGCTAGCCCAAGCTCTCATATCATATGGCCAATGGGGTGGAGGTCCTTGACGAAAGCCTTGTGGTGGCATTCCTGTGTGTGTACTAGCAGTACCTGGACTTTGTGATGTTGTAACCGACTGTCTCATCTGTTCCTGTTGTTGCTTCTGGAAGCGTGGGGGAACTGTATTTCTAGATTTATTATAACCCTGGTTACTCTGAAAATATAATTATCCCATTATCCTTTTGTGATTTCTATATTATCATAAATATTTTAATTATTATATCAAGCTACTAGCACTTATCAAATCATGTTCTGTTGTCTATAAATAAACTTACATACTACTATAAGCCAGACATATTTGTTTTGCCATTAAAAACAACAAATTGATTCAAAGGGGCACTAGGTAAGATTAGATAAAAGCGTACAGTTCTCGATATAATAGTTAACTAGTGGCTGCCAGGCAGGATATGCCCACATTTGGATATAGAACAAGCTAAAAAGAAAATGATTTTTCCTACAATCAAGGGCCATAATTTGAAGTTACAATGCAATATGTGCAAATATCGAAAGGAATCAAGAGATTTGGGTTATATACCTGCATTTAAAGTTTCATCAAAATCAGATAAAGATAGGTTGCCAGGCAACGAAACATACGCCCACAGCAGCTAAATCGTCCGGGCAGTCAACAAGAGTTGTCGCATATTTTACTTTTTTCAGTAATGAAACATTTATAATACATTAGAATCATACAACAAGTAACAATTCATTATGTAATTATCAGAAAATCATTCGAATTTGTTTGGCTTCTATAAAGTTCTCCTCCATGCTAACGTTTAGTATACGAAACACTTAATATTCTGAAAATCAATAGGATTCTTCGTCTCATGACCATCAATACTGTGTATAAATTTCAAGTCAATCGGATATTAACTTTAGCCTCTAGAGCATCAACAAGATTTTTTGAAGTGATCAAGGGCCATAACTCTGGCAGTAATTATCGGAACTCGCTGAAAATCAATAGGCTTCTTCGTCTCATGACCCTAAACACTGTGTATAAATTTGAAGTCAATCGAATATTACCTTTAGCCTCTAGAGCGTTCACAAGATTTTTCAAAGTGATCAAGGGCCATAACTCTGGCAGTAATTATCGGATATCGCTGATAATCCCTAGGCTTCTTCGTCTCATGACCGTTAACACTGTGTATAAATTTAAATTCAATCGGATATTACCTTTAGCCTCTTGAGCTTTCACAAGATTTTTCAAAGTGATCAAGGGCCATAACTCTGGCAGTAATTATCAGATATCGCTAATAATCCCTAGGCTTCTTCGTCTCATGACCGTAAACACTGTGTATAAATTTAAATTCAATCGGATATTACCTTTAGCCTCTAGAGCTTTCATAAGAATTTTCAAAGTGATCAAGGGCCATAACTCTGGCAGTAATTATCGGATATTGCTGACAATCCCTAGGCTTCTTTGTCTCGTGGCCTTAAACACTGTGTATAAATCTTAATTCAATCAGATATTAACTTTAGCCTCTAGAGCGTTCACAAGATTTTTCAAAATGATCAAGGGACATAACTCTGGATGCAATTATCGGATATCGCTGAAAATCAATAGGGGACTTCCTCTGATGACCTTTAACACTGTGTATAAATTTAAAGTCAATCGGATTTTAACTTTAGCCTCTAGTGCGTTCACAAGATTTTTTGAATTGATAAAGGGCCATAACTTTGACAGCAATTATCGGAAATCGCTGAAAATCAATAGGGGTCTTCCTCTGATGACCTTAAACACTGTGTATAAATTTAAAGTCGATCGGATATTAACTTTAGCCTTAGTGCGTTCACAAGAAATTGTGGACGATGGACGGACGGACGGACGGGGGCGACGGCAATATACGACCACATTTCTATGTGGGCGTATAAAAATTGTGACCTAAAGGGTCAACAACCTTGATCATCATATTTTCACACTCTTCGCGTCCATTTTGTCCAACAGTTTTGGTTCAATTTTCACGAAATTTGAACTCAACTTGTATTACCGTGATATATTTAAACAGTTTTTAAAATTGGATAATAACTGTGACTTTCAGAGGGACCACAAGTTAAACAAGCCAACAGTGAGGCTGATGTCCCCCCCCCCCCCCGTCAACATCCCAAAATAAAAAGATGACACATTAATCAACCAATGAAATTGATCAGCTCTGCTTAGCTTTAGCTCGAAATGTTTAACGTTGAACTCAGAACTTGACTTTAGCAAGCCAATGCAGAATTATTTGTAAGACCGTTTTTCGGTAAGCAACGAAGAATTGGGTTTCTCAGGTCTACTAGCCCAGCCATACATCACTAGCATTAGTAGCATCCCAAACCTTAGATGTTGAACAAAACCCATCTAGCTCCCGAAATATAAGTACAAATTGCTCATCTTCAAACTCCATAAATGCATTGACCTAATAAACACCTACACCAAGTTTCAACAGTCTAGCTCAATTAGAAAGAGAGTTATTGTGTCCCAAAAAATGTGACGAACCTATTTGAATAGTCCCCTGCTTTCTTCGAGAGGTTGATGAATGTAAATTATAAAGGTATCTTGAACAGTCAAATTGTTTCCATGGAAACACATTAAGTTATTTAATCCGAGAAATGTCTCACAAAGGAGAGAGAGAGAAAGGGATTTAACCTCCACTCGACACAAACTAGGTCATTTCGGGACTAACATATGGTTATGCTAGGGGTCTTTAGCAGTGAGTGTAAAATGAAGTACCCAGAGAAAACCCATGTACAACCAGAGATTTGAAACGTTTTGATACAGCGTGCACGTGCTTACCATTCAGCCATCCAACCCCCCAGATAGCAAAGGCACAACTACTGTAATGGTTTGATGCCTGTACAAAGTTTCGAAAAAATATCTTCAGACATGCTCCAGAAAGAAAGTTCTACGCCAAAGACTACTGATTTCTCTCGTTAGCCCAGTTATCCGCCAATGACAGTTGTTGAAACGATTATCAAACCATCACTACTTAAAAAAAAAATTGTTTTTAACCTAGATATATGTCATATACAAAATAAGATACCTGTGGATGTTTAGATCCATCTCTACTGGGAATACGTTCCCTGGGATCTTTCTCGCTACTTTCACTAGTACGACTATTGCGTCCTTCAGACTTCTTGTCTTCATCTTCTGACTTCTAGAACAAAATAGCATAAGCATTCTCAATCTTATTTAGAAATTATACCTGTAATACTTTTAGCTATTTAGCAAGTGTTATATAGGGCATGGTTTACCATAATATACACAGTGGACTCTGTCAATTCCAACATTGTACGGGATCATTACAATATGCCTGATTACACAGCATATCTGGATACTCAATGCTGAAGTATCATATTGGAAGGAAGTATCACTAGGGATCTGGTATCCTTTAACTTGGTTGTTTTGCAGTTTAATTAATATAATAGCCTTTAATTTCAAAACATCCTTTGATAATTGTTAATAACCCTTTAAATTTCAAAAATGGTTTAATTAGTACTATGGCTTAATTTAATGGTACACCATTTATTTTCTCAGAGAGGGGTGTAGAAATGGATGACCTGTTTAATTATCTAAAGCCTTTAAGGCCGTCGTTCGCACTTCATTTGATGAATTTTAACAATAAAATCATTTTTGAGGTTTTATGATTATCTGTGAGTAATACTATCTAGGAACACATACTAGTCATTTTTTTCACTAAATTCTTCTTTATTTCTACACAATTTGGTTCTGAATGAACCCACCCTTTTTTATTTGCCCCTATTTCTGCTAAAACTATTGAGAAAAATCTAAAAACAATAGACATTTCATACGCGAAATACCGGGTTTCCGATCGGTAAACTGCCGCCATGTTGGATATGGTTAGAAAGCTTGGGATTTCCCCTATTGAAAGGAAATGACGTTTTTGTGGGGTGTCTTGAAACCTTTCCTCTGTAGGTAGATAAAAATAGCAAGCATGAACAAGTTTTGCATAAGTAATGAGCTTCCCTCGAGAATACGTTATTTGATTGGTCGGTCACATAGGTCAATGGCGAAGTGTCCAATCAGAAGCGGGTATTACTCTAGGTCAGTTCAATGGGCATGCGCACTAAGCTAGTGACCTATATCAATCATGGTTGCTGTAAGACTGATCCATACGGCATTGTTTATCAATATTTTTGAAGATTTTCAAATAAAATGATGCCTTTGAAATTGTTTAGATGACTAAATAAGTATGACAGACATTCATAATAAACAAAATGGAGATGAATATTCGTCTGCTAGACCTAGTAGTGGTACTGATAGCAATACCATTACCAGGTAGGCCTACTGTACTGTCACTGTTTATACTTGAACTTCAGTGGTTGATTTCTCAAAACAGTTTTTTCTAGAGTTACCAATTTTAGTCACGCTATATCTCTGAAAGTTATGGTCAGATTTTCTTGAAATTTGGAATGTAACTCCCTATATAATAACTTTATGCAATAGGAGATTTTTTTGTAAATCTTCACAATAGTTCCTGATATATTGTTGCTATAGCAACAGTGACACGGGAAATAATTTCAAAGTTAACATTAAAATGTGTATAACTTGCTTTCTAATTAATATTTTGTAATGAAACTTGCCTATTGCACAGATGAACATGTCAGTAACATCTGTGCTTAATTTGAAAATATTCTGTTGAATAGTTTCTGAGAAACTGGATGACTAAAGTTATATACAGAAATCCAAGATGGCCGCCGTTTCCATAGCAACAGGTACCCCCAGGAAAATTTTTCCGCCGTTTTTGTATTACTCAATGGATGTGTTCTTAGATGTGTAAAATTGATAACTTTACCTCAATTATTAAAAAAAATGAAATTTTCTACTGTCCACCCCCTTAATTACAAGCTGAGCAGAAACACCCCACAAAAACGTCATTTCCTTTCAATAGGGGAAATCCCAAGCTTTCTAACCATATCCAACATGGCGACAGTTTACCGATCGGAAACCCGGTATTTCGCGTATGAAATGTCTATTGTTTTTAGATTTTTCTCAATAGTTTTAGCAGAAATAGGGCCAAATAAAAAATGGGGGGGGGGGGGGGGGGTCATTCAGAACCAAATTGTGTAGAAATAAAGAAGAATTTAGTGAAAAAAATGACTGGTATGTGTTCCTAGATAGTATTACTCACAGATAATCATAAAATCTCAAAAATGATTTTATTGTTAAAATTCATCAAATGAAGTGCGAACGACGGCCTTAAGAGAATTAATATCTTGTTGATCACATTAATTTCTTATTTTAGAATAAGGCACATGTGTATACAGCAACAGTAAAGTGCTTACCACTTCCTCCCTTTTTTTACTTCTTTCATCTAACTGTTTAAGTTTCTCTGCTGCAGCAGCTTTACGCTCGGCTTCAGACTTTTTCTCACTTTCCTCTCGTCTTTGTCTAGCTCTCTGTACAATAGCCGATACTTCATCACTCGACTGTTTACGTCTTTGTTGCCAGAGTTCGTCGTCATCTTCACTTGATTTCTTACTTGGGGAAGAAGCTTGTTGAGGTGGAGGTGGTGGTGGCGCAGGACCAGCTACAGGATGCCCAAAAGGTGTGCGCTGCTGGCCTGGATGTGCCATTCTGAATGGAAATGGAGGTCTCATGGGATAATCATATGGATGCATTGGCCAGCCTCTCTATAAAGATAAAATGGATTACAAGATTTTAAACAGAAATTAAATGAAATGGGGTTCAATGTCCTACTGTTCTACTCTGAACTGGGCTAATGAAGACAGTATTTTCAACTTTCCATAATAAATAGCTATGTTTATCTCTTTACTATGGATCACAAAAACAGTGACCACTACCACTAAGATTGATAGCGTATAACTAAGGGGGGGGGGGGGGACCGCCAGAGAGTAGTCACATAATTTACTTCAAATAAGATCATTTGATAATTCATCAAAACTGTTTGAGAATTACAAATATGGTTTAGTAAGTAATTGGTTTACTTTAATGGTGACAGTGTTTAGTTGCCAGTTTAATTTCTTTGAGTTGTTTATTATGCGTGTATAAATCATATCAACATCCAGTTAATTTATCTAGGGTGTATAACTATTAGATGAACTGTTCAATTTCCTGGAGACATTTATCCGATCTGATTAATTTTAGGTTTATATTGATAAAGACTATTTACATATATAGAATAGGCATAAAAAAAGGGATTATGAAAAAAAAAGTTCACCCATGTATATTCTCTCCTTACTGTGGTCGTTTTATTATCCACAAAATTTGGGGCGTATAAAAAGGTTACACATCGGGGAGAATAAACAACTTTCTTCCAACGCAAGCAATGGGGAGCTGTGACACCCATTATTACTACTGACAATTTACAATTAAAGTCATATTGTCCACATGACTACATCAAGGTAACAGTGGTGTCTATGTTCTGTCAATCCATTTCTTTTGATGTCCTGAGTCAATTCCAGCTTTGATTGATATGGTACGTTTTAAAATTAAGGGAAGGAATTACGAAATGGCTGTAATATGATAAGAGGCAAAGAAGGCGAGGCGTTGGATTTGTTTTCCCAAATTCTAACCAAAACAGTGGGTGTGACACTGCCCCAGCAGGATGGGGAAAGCACCAAGATAAATAATTGCTGTCTTTACGGTATAAGCACTAAATATGCAACGTTCCAAGATGATGCATTCAGAATTGCAGCCTGTATATAAATACAAAAAATGGGCGTGACATTGTTCCTGTGAATCAGGAATCCACCAAAAACATTAGGGATCATCCTTAGGGTATAAGGCATGATCACTTAAGAATTGTGGCCTGTAGGCAACACACAGACAGGGGTGACGCAATATACATTATGAATTAAGACGTATAAAGAGTCAGCAAGTTCTTATCGGACCGATACCTTGTAATGTATAATTACCTGTGATGTGATTTACCAATTTTCAATGTATTTGTCAATGTTTGAATTACTATTTTTAATGGATAATTATACTACAACAACAGTAAGGAGAGAATCTATAAGCTTATGGGTGCACATTTTTTTTGCCTATTCCACATGTAAATAAGTCTTATCAAAAAAAACCTAAAATTAAACTGATCGCATAAACATCTCAAGGGGAAATTGAACAGTTCATCTAATAGTTATACACCATAGATAAATTAACCGGATGTTGATATGATTTATACACGCATTTAAACAGCTCGTCTAATAAATAAACACGTTAGATAATAAACGGGTCGGAGAAATTAAACTGGCAACTGAACACATCATTAAAGTAAACCATAGTACTAACTAAACCACATTTGTAATTTTATCAATTATCAAATGATTAGTTTTCCAAATTTTATATTTCTATCAAGCTCTCTGAGCTATTATTATTATATGATGTATTACTCACAGCATCCATTCCAGGATGTGGATGTCTTTGTTGACCACCACGGAACTGTGGTGGCACTTGACCCTGCCAATTTTCTCTTGGAACATTGTCTCTACCTTGATTATCCTACAACAAAAAACCCCCACAGATATAGATTTATATACAGGGCCCACTCTGAAAAAAGGCTTCATTAGTCAAATATCAAGTATGCTTAAATAACTGCCTCATTTCTCAATATCACTGTATCTTGATTATTTTTAAAATAATTGCAACTATGATTTGGGAATACCGAATTCTCGTCAAACTGACATGAGGCTAATAATACATATCGATAAACAGTTTCTAGGTACTGTACTGCACTGCATGCGGTGTTGAGGGAGAGTCGTTATAGAGAACTGATTATCAAGTAGACATAAATACTATGAACAAGTTATGCTGCTGGATAACATTACTTTTATTTCTGTTAGATACAAGGACTGGATAATCACAATTATATATCCTTTGTATGTATCTTTGCATCCCTACAACTGCACGAAAATAAAAATTAGTAACCAAAATGTTTGCCAAAAGGATTTGTGTTTGCAATGTGTATGAGAGAGAGAAACGCCAAACAGTATATAAATTCCACTCCAAACAAACTAGGTCATTTCAGGACTAACATGGTAAAATTTTATTTCAATAACTTGATTGCGCGCAAGGTTCTTTAGCAGTGGGAGGAAACTAGAGGACCTGGAGAAAACCCATGAGGTTTGCAATGAGTATGAATTTTTCACAGCGGCTAAAGCGGACCCAATCTAATTAATATATCTATAGATCGATATTTCGTTTTTTTTTTTTATACTTTCGATGGCCTACATAGTAGTAGGTGGAAAAGGTGATTTTGAGATTATGATTATACATATGATTTTATTAGTTTTTCAAGTAGATCTCAGCATTCTTCTCACAAAACTTTTTACAGATTGAAAATCGGATGAAAATTATTTTTTTTATTGAGGCTCAAAGTTGCGATTTTTGACTTTTCGCGGAAGAAAGGTTTTTCAACACATTGAATAGGTCATTTTTGGTGTTTTTTGCAATACCATATTTAATTTCATATCAAAACTATCAAAAATGTAGATGTAAATTCATGAAATACAACTTTAAGGCTAACTATGTATAAATTTTCAAATTCGTGTAACAATTTTTCTCGTTTCCCTAGCAACTCCAAAATACCTAGGTTTTCTCAAAAATTCCATTTTGCCAACGTGATTTTGGTCAGTTTTTTCATCAAAAATTGTCTTGTCCATGTTATATCTGAAATAATTAACCTGGTTGTTATGCATTTTAAAATCAGTAGCTATCAAGTAAGATAAACAGAAAAAAAAATTAGCAAAAATATCCATATGCCTTATCTCAAGAGCTAGATATGTGTTCATTTTTGAACAATTGTCCGCGGCACACATTTGCCTATTTTTGGGGCGTTTTGGGGCGATTAATAAAATAAGAAGGAATGGGGATACACAAGTGAAATTATGGGAATATGTCAAAAAGTTTGTGAATTTTTAAAATTACATATTTCCAATCTGCCATTTATTATCAATTTTGGTTGCCATAGCAAAACGGAAAAAATGCCATTTTTGACCATTTTCAACGGTCTTTACCGTAACCCAAATAATGATCACTAGATTTAAAAATAAGCATTTTAAAATATTTGAAACCTGTGTAATGTCAAATGATACAGATTTAATAAGTTCAAGCAAAATATTAAGGAAATTGGGTGGTTACCATAGCAACCACTTTATATTTTTTAAAAATGCATCATTTTCCGATAATTTTCTCATTAATATTAATTTTGATATTATTTTAAGTCAGTAGCTACTGGGGAAGATTGAACAAATAAATAATAACAACATATTTATATGCCATCTCTTTATATACTGGAAAGGGGTTCACTTTGAAAAAAACATTCCGCAATAGGAAATTGCCCAATTTTAGGCCTAAAAAAATATATGAAGGAATTGCGATTTTCAAGTGAAATTTGTGTACAGCTCCAACAGTTTTAGATATTTTAAAATTAACATATCTTTACCCTTGGCCTTGTATATAATTTCATATAATGTTGTTATTATGTTATATAGTAACCAAACTGAACAAAAAAAACCCTCCAAAAATGCAATATTTATATCATTTTCAAAGAATTTGTAATAAAGATAGGTATTAAATATTTCCCCCAAATCACAATGAATTAAACATAATAAATAATTAGTTTAAGAACCGATATATAATGATAAAATATTGAATAAACTGTGAGTGGAACTTTCTTCTTTGTGACACTGACAATCAGTTATCTGATTGACGGACGGCTATTTTTATTGACTAACCACGGCACTAATCTCAAAAGGAAATGTTGTAAATCGTCAACGGAAATCCAGAATTTGAGCGATTATTTAAATTATTTTTTGTTAGCGTTAATTCTTCTGAAATTCCAATATTATTTGGGTATTACAATGATCAGAAATCATATTATTATAATATTATTATCCCTACCTACCCTAAGTAAAGGTGTGTTCGGTATTATCTATGGTTCAATTCAACCGTACGGGAAATGGTTCTCATCGTGGCGTACCGTGTTGATAATATTTTCCGATTTCATTTTCATTCGTGTGCACATTAAATACTTTAAATTAGGCATCATAACAAAGAATTTAGTAATTTAGAACATTGAAGTATGTGTCCATGTTACGCAATTTATTAATTGTCGAAAAATATTTGGTTTTAAACATCCAGACGAGACGTGCGATCTATTCTAGCTGAACATGTGAGTTCTGACTAGAGCTATTTTTAACGTTGAACTTCGACCCAATGTTTTCGGTACGGGTCCTCTTATTGGACAATCCTTGTAAACATAATTATCATTGGTTAAGGTTTATTTTTTCGCGGGAATTTAGCAATTGCACTTTGACCTGTCGCTGAATAATAATAGAAAGCCCATATATGGGAGCAGTCACGTGGCACAACAGTAGTCGAGGCGAGAATGAATTCTTACTTTGATTGCTCTAATTTATATAATAATAGTCATGATAAACCCTGAATTTTTTTGCAGGCAAGTCCTTTATTTATATAAAACACACCACGTCCCCTTGTTCACAACGTAACAACTCGGTCTAGACTTAGAGATTTTCTCAACGTAACCATGCTTTTCTTTGACATTGCAGACGACGTCATGGCTTCCGATTGCGTTATTTTTCTATTCTGAAAAAATCACGTTGTATACCATTTTCAAGTGCAAAGTTTTTGAGCTTACTATGCTCCGATTTCGTTGATTTTAATAGCATTAAAACGACAATAAAACGAAGTTTCGATCGTACCTGGATGCGATATTGACAAATCGCCTCAAAAAAAGATTTTGTGAATTGAATTTTGAACTTTAACAAAAATGCCTGATATTTCGAAATGCTAACATCGCATCCAAGACCGATCGAAATGTCGTTCATTTGTCTTTCTAATGATATTAGAATGAAATAATAATATTAATTATAAGCTCTGCATAAAAGCACTTGAAGTGGGGTACCCCCATTTAAAAACGTGACAAAAAATTTCAGCGTAACGTCAAAACACGGGAAATTGACGTTTTTAAACTTACGTTTATGAAATTGATAAAATGAACACATACATAAAAATTATATCAAACAAAAGCACACATTATTTGAAAGCACACATTTGGATTTTTAAATACAAAATAAGTTTGATTATTCAACATTGGCTAATTCCAAAAAATTTACTATACGGGTTTCTATCTTAATTATTTCATCCCATCACACTTATTTCATTTTGAGACTTTGTTTATGGAGTTATGAGGTTAATACCGTCTACTTGGCAGCGAGTACTAATAAAGTAAACAAATTTAAAGACGTTAACTTCCTGAAACTTATTACAGATGACAAGTGCTGAGTGGCTATTATTACTGGGCTTGAAGGTCAGGTATCGTATGAAAACGAATACCGATTAGTAATTTTTTGAACCGGTTCAAGTGAACCGCGACCGGTTAAACGATTGACTGTGTACATCCTCAGTCGCAACGCATATAATAAATAAAAACAACTTCAAGACCTTTCTCCTGCATTTTGGGTAGAGTTTGGTGAAACATTTTTAAGATCAGTCTTGTCTAATTAAAAACAATTGAAAATAAAGATAAGAAACGACTTTGTCTACCTTATCTTGATCAATATCTTTATCATGAGGGCTTTGTCTTCTAACATCTAATCTATCTCTAGGATCACCTCTATCACGTTCACTATGTTGATCAGAATAATCTCCATCATGTTCATCACGATCTGTTCGTTTATCATATTGTCGATGATGTTGTTGTCGCTTCCTTCTTTCACGACTATAAAATACACAAATAAAATCTTAATAAAAATACAAATAACTTCAATTGGAGAATTGTTTTTAGAGAGTTTAACATTCTGAACATTCTTTGTAGTTTGTACTGATCTGACCGGGCTGATGAAGACAGACATACGCCATACAGTGTACTATGACTATGAGGGAAATTTGACCCAACAGCTGCAACTGCCAGTGATCAGATCCTACGCCTTGCACCACTGACAAGGGGGGAAACCACATCGGAAAATCCTGATGAACTATCTCTTCTCCCTTTCAAGGCACAATTCTTACAAACCATTAACTGATACAGATCAGGGGTCTCGATAACCGGGTTCACATAGCAGTTTGCGAATCAAATCTTGCCCGTTGCTAATCAATTTGCTACAAAGTAGCGAACTTGATTCGCACACATGCTCATCATAATTTTTCTTTTTATTTCTCAAATGGACATTCTTATGTCCTCTTTAACTTTAAAGAGTTGTGGACAGTTTTTTTATAACCATTTTTCAACATTTCTTCGCCAGTTTAGTCACGGTCATCTAGTATCTAATACCTATTACTGCTAAAGCAAAGTACTGGCATCGTCTATATTGCACGGAGTTACATCCCCCTTATTTGTTTTAAATCACAGGCGTTTTTTTGATAAAATACTATGGCAGGCAGGCAGGATACGCCCACATGCAAGAGATGGATAGAGAAATAGCTAAAAAAAAAAGTGATTTTTCCTACAATCAAGGGCCATAATATATGAAGTTAAAATACAATATGCGCAAATATAGGAAGGAATCCAGATCTTTTGAGTTATAAACATGCATTTCAGGTTAAAGGGTCCACAACCTTGATATACCATACTTTTACACTATAGTGTACAAGCGGCAGCCATTTTGTTTGACAATTTTGGTCCACATGAAAATGTTGGCGTATAAAAACTTACTTTTTTTCAGACCCTTCATCTTCTTCATCACTAAATACTAACTTAGCACTGAAAATTAGAAAATATTATAAATTGTTAGTACAGTATCAGGCCTAACCGTTTGAAAAATGTTGGAGAGCCAGAAACAGTGCTCCTGAAAATCCAGAGGAGAGTGATTCACTCTACTAGAATTTTAACTCCTTAAAATTGAATATATTTTGAGTGTAGGCCTATCTTTAATGGTGCAACTATAATGTATTTTATTTGTTCAAAAAGTCCAAATAAAATAATCTACTTCAAATGCTATCAAGTTTCTATTTGTTTAATATCTTTAGGAAGACATAAAATTATCAAAAACATACTGAACATATGGAAAAAAAATGACTAGTCTTCCATATATAGATCATGAATGATGGAAACAAAACTTAAACCAATAGAAATATGTCTGCTCAATGTGAAATGCAGCCGTTTTGCTGTGGCAAAGACGATCTCTGTTGACGAGGTTAGATGATGTAACGATAGATGAAGTTGTCAACTCAAAGGTATTTTCATCAAGATGATAAATTTATCATTCCAGGAATAAAGATTTAACGAATAAAAATAATAATTTATCTGCTAAATGCAGCCATTTTGCTGCGTCGAAAAGCGATTCCTGTTCGTGAGGTTAAATGAGATAACGCTAGTATTGAAGATCGGTCAGTTATTCAGCCAGCGGTAAACCAAAGAATTTTGAATGCATGAGCTGCTTATATCAATATAATGTCATAAAATGATGCCATGTGATCGACTGTCTTCAAACAGGTGTTTCTCTATTTTTGTCGATTAGGGTCATCCCATGTCAAATCACCAATCGCAGAAATTATTAGTGAGTCGAAATTCGGTCGTGTATCTGTTATCACTCGTCGCTTCAGTCTGGGGCCTGTTTCACTAAATTTTAACTTAAGATAAAATCCAAATTTTAGTTCATACTTAAATCTAATTGGCTAAGAGCTAAAATCAATCTAATACTATCCAATCGAATTACTAAAATCTGATTTTATCTTAGTTAAAATTTCGTGAAACAGGCCCCTGCTTTATAGAGCAGCCACTCATGTTTCCTTTGGTGCATGTCATTGCCGATTCGTGAAACGTGTATTCCTAAAATAGCAATGATTTCAGTGAAAAGTTTATATGGAATGTGTTTAAGGTCGTCGTTTTAACAATAAAATCATTTTTGAGATTTTATGATTATCTGTGAGTAATACTATCTATGAACACATACCAGTAATTTTTTTCACTAAATTCTTCTTTATTTCTACACAATTTGGTTCTGAATGAACCCACCCTTTTTTATTTGGCCCTATTTCTGCTAAAACTATTGAGAAAAATCTAAAAACAATAGACATTTCATACGCGAAATACCGAGTTTCCGATCGGTAAACTGTCGCCATGTTGGATATGGTTAGAAAGCTTGGGATTTCCCCTATTGAAAGGAAATGACGTTTTTGTGGGGTGTCTTGAAACCTTTCCTCTGTAGGTAGATAAAAATAGCAAGCATGAACAAGTTTTGCATAAGTAATGAGGTTCCCTCAAGAATACGTTATTTGATTGGTCGGTCACATAGGTCAATGGCGAAGTGTCCAATCAGAAGCGGGCATTACTCTAGGTCAGTTCAATGGGCATGCGCACTAAGCTAGTGACCTATATCAATCATGGCTGCTGTATTACTGATCCATACGGCATTGTGTATCAAAATTTTTGAAGATTTTCAAATAAAATGCTTTTGAAATTGTTTAGATGACTAAATAAGTATAACAGACACTCATAATAAACATAAACAAAATGGAGATGAGTAATCGTCTGCTAGACCTAGTAGTGGTACTGATAGCAATACCATTACCAGGTAGGCCTACTGTACTGTCACTGATTATACTTAAACTTCAGTGGTTGATTTCTCAAAACAGTTTTTTCTAGAGTTACCAATTTTAGTCACGCTATATCTCTGAAAGTTATGGTCAGATTTTCTTGAAATTTGGAATATAACTCCCTATAAAATAACTTTATGCAATAGGAGATTTTTTTGTAAATCTGCAAAATAGTTCCTGATATATTGTTGCCATAGCAACAGTGCCACGGGAAATAATTTCGAAGTTAACATTAAAATGTGTATAACTTGCTTTCTAATTAATATTTTGTAATGAAACTTGCCTATTGCACAGATTAACATGCCAGTAACCTCTGTGCTTAATTTGAAAATAATCTGTTGAATAGTTTTTGAGAAACTGGATGACTAAAGTTATATACAGAAATCCAAGATGGCCGCCATTTCCATAGCAACAGGTACCCCCAGGAAAAATTTTCGGCTGTTTTTGTATTACTCAATGGATGTGATCTTAGATGTGTAAAATTGATAACTTTACCTCAATTATTAAAAAAAATGAATTTTCTACTGTCCACCCCCTTAACCAGCTATCACATGTATGTGATAATAGCTGGCACCAATATTGTCCTTTACACAGACCCCCTTAAGCTGAAATTTGGTTTATATGCTGATTTGGATAGAAAAAACGGATATTCCAAATTTTAGCTTGATCGAAGGGGCTACGGTTTAATTTTTACATTTTTGGGGGTGATTTGACACAGAATGAGCCAATAAAAGATAGGTTGCCAGGCAACGAAACATACGCACACAGCAGCTCAATCGTCCTGGCAGTCAACAAGAGTTGTCGCATATTTAACTTTTTCAGTAATGAAACATTTATAATACACTAAAATCATATAACAAGTAACAACTCATTATGTAATTATTAGAAAATCATTCGAATTTGTTTGGCTTTGATAAAGTTCTCCTCCATGCTAACGTTTAGTATACGAAACACTTAATATTCTGAAAATCAATAGGGTTCTTTGTCTCATGACCTTCAATACTGTGTATAAATTTCAAGTCAATCGGATATTAACTTTAGCCTCTAGAGCACCCACAAGATTTTTTGAAGTGATCAAGGGCCATAGCTCTAACAGTAATTATCGAGAATCGCTGAAAATCCCTAGGCTTCTTCGTTATTAACTTTAGCCTCTGGAGGGTCCACAAGGATTTTTGAAGTGATCAAGGGTCATAACTCGCTGAAAATCAATAGGCTTCTTCGTCTCATGACCCTAAACACTGTGTATAAATTTAAAGTCAATCGAATATTACCTTTAGCCTCTAGAGCGTTCACAAGATTTTTCAAAGTGATCAAGGGCCATAACTCGCTGAAAATCAATAGGCTTCTTCGTCTCATGACCCTAAACACTGTGTATAAATTTAAAGTCAATCGAATATTACCTTTAGCCTCTAGAGCGTTCACAAGATTTTTCAAAGTGATCAAGGGCCATAACTCTGGCAGTAAATATCGGATATCGCTGATAATCCCTAGGGCGACGGCAATATACGACCACATTTCTATGTGGGCGTATAAAAACCACAGAGATTCAATTCATTGAGTTCATTGTTTTTTGACAACTCTCAGATTTGAAAGGAGCATGAATATGAATGCTCCTGATACGACATTTAGGTGCACACGTCCTATCACGTACCTGAGCGAGCAAGGCCTGCAGTATGTTCTTAAGTTCAGTGTTTAAAATCAAAACACTTCTTACTTTGCTAGTCACAATTCTTTTGTAAACTTTTTATGCACGTTCTCCACACATTTTTTGTTATAGAAAATACTTACCTATAATCTATTTCCCCCTGTGCACCTGCCCAACCTCCATCACTGGGTTCAGCTTTTAATATCTGATCAAAGTTTTTCAAATCTTTATCTGTAATGATAGCTGCTCTATGAAATGACATGGCCTGTTGTCCATCTTCATCTCCTGTATTATTATTAGGTCTATTTTGAACAGGTGGTGGACCCCTTTGAAAGCTATAAATAGATTTATTTTACATATCATTTCATCCTTGGAAATATGAGGTGCTCCCACAAAATGAGTCGCTTGGGGCACGGCCTTCGAACTCAATCTTTCTTAATATTATGGTGTAATGGTGATAATCAAATTTTTTTTTTAATCGGATAATAATTGTGACCTCCAGAGGGACCACAATCTAAAAGATAGGTTGCGCAGAAACGAAACATACGTCCACAACAGCTAAGTCAATCTGAGCAGTAAACAAGGGTTGTCAGATATTTTGTCTCATCAGTAAGGAGAATGGTTACAATACACGAAAATCTTATTACGGGTAATAGCCCATTAAGTAATTATCAGAAATGGTTAGAATTGTTTCGATTGTCGTCTTATCAGGCCTTCAGCCACAAGATATTTCAAAGTGATTAAGGGCCATATCTCTGGTAGTAATAATTGGAAATGATTGAAAATGACTAGTATCTTTCGTCTTATGACATTAAACATTGTGAATAAATTTAAAGTCAATCAGATGACTTAAAATATGCTAAGGGAGTATTTTACTCAAGTCATCATCATTGGCTTTTTTTTCTTTCTTTTTGATAAAGAACTCATTTTTTTTTACATTAGGTGTTTAGCTTAATTCATGTAGAAATAACATACACAATTTCGTTGTGATCTATCTACTACTTTTTTTTAATTTTGAAATTTAATTTCTAAAATACACTAAACCAAAGCCTAAATTTGTAACATCACTGACCCACCATTAGAAATAACCAAGTATATAATTTATTGCCATATCCAAATACTGTCTATTACCCACATATAAAAGACCAACAATTACTATTTACGATGTACACAAATACATACATAGTGGACCACTTTTATCATTATAAAATTTATTTTTAAATTACCGCTTGCGTACGTTTGGCTGTCAGTCAAATCATACGCTGTGAAAGAGTCCGTCCGAATTAACACAATAACGGATAAATCAAGTATAAGTTAAAATAAAATGAAAAAATAAATATATTCGTGTTACGCGCAATTTATTTGGTCAACTTCGCACTATTTTTTGCGTAAGAATAACATTTTAAAATTATTCACGTCAATGTCGGTCACAAATCAAACGTACGGAATTTGTTAGTTATCTCATGACCCGGTGGAAATTATCTGTTGACACCCACGTGACATAATATTAGACACACAGAAAATGTGTACGTCATCGCTTTCTGTACACGAACACAAGTAATGGCGACCACAGCTCGATTTTAATAGTGTCAGTCACAAAGTCAAACGTACGCAAAATATACAGCACGGTCAAATAAACACGGAATATTGACGGAATTTGCATGATAGAAGATTTAGGAATGTGTTGTGGTCGTTTTTAATAAAGAAGTAAGTAATTCCCATTCAAGTTACGGTATAAATACGCGAAAATTAGCGAACGATGGTTTGTTGAAGCTTTTTGTCGACTGATTCTTGAAGTCCGTACGGAGAATTTGACCGATTCCTCAGATCCGTACGGAGAGTTTGACCGAGGTTTCTTGCGGACGTTAGCTGTTTTACATTTCGTGTGTTCCTGTAGAATTTGAATGGAATTGATGAATGGAATTTGGTTTATAGATTAAGCTATTGCTCGATTGTTTGTCTACTTTTACTTTTGTTTTGGAATTGCCGCCCATGTAGTCAAGAATAATTCACATTTCGTACGTTTGTTTTTGACCTACATGTACATGCCGTGGATAGCTGTAGGCCTACAATTTTCCTAATTTAAAACTTTGATGCAATTTCCACATAGACTAAATAAATAATTTGTTCACATGTCTGTAGATGTAGATTGGCAATTTTTGATCAATAATAACCCACTAGTACTAGGCTACAACAATCTACAGATTGAGTATGGGGATGGCTGGATATGCACAGTGATACACTGTATTTCACATTTTCATGTCGACAGTTTGATCTGAGGAATCGGTCAAATTCTCCGTACAGACTTCAAGAATCAGTCGACAAAAAGCTTCAATAAACCATCGTTTGCTAATCTTCGTGTATTTATACCATAACTTGAATGGGAATTACTTACTTCTTTATTAAAAACGACCACAACACATTCCTAAATCTTCTATCATGCAAATTCCGTCAATATTTCTAACTGTGTTTAATTGACCATGCTTTATATTTTGTGTACGTTTATCTTTCTGGCTATTATAATCAAGCCATTCGTTCATTTTTCTTTATAGCAGTCAATCAATATCATGTCATTTATGAGAATTAAATTAAGAAATTCCTTAAGTTCAACAAAACAGTCTGAAATTGCGAATGAAGTGAACCCATCACCTGGATGTTCAGTAACGAAGAGTGCCAACTATTCAAGAACTTTCCGGGATAGATTAAAATCAGATCCAGAGGCATGGGCAGCATTTAAGGCTTTGGAAGCAGAACGTGCACGAGAGCGTCGTGCCAGAAGAACAGAAGAACAGAAAGAAAGGGACAGAATGACAAATAGAAGCAGACAGAAAAAGCTTTACAATAAAAGAAAAAATGAAGTTGGGGACAGTAAAGGTTTACCATCAAAAAAGATTCCGAAAGTGCTGACACGTAAACAAAGAGTTAAACAAGCAGAATATAATAAAATCAAAAAGAGAGAGTCAAGAGAAAGACGAACACCACAACAGCGAAGACGTGACCGGGAGAAAGATGCAAGATACCATGCCATTAGACGTTCTGCTCTCAAACAGACAAAAAAGAAGAAATCAACAGTGTTAAGTCCATCTCCTGGGCCAGCTGGGTTTCCTTCTGATTCTGCCAAACGTATGGCACTGTCACGAATTTGGTCAAAAGTGCCTTCTGATCCAGAAAAATTTGCAGACATTGTGAATGATTTTTTAACAGGTTCAAGATCAACTCCAAAGAAACAAGCAGCACTACAAGCAAGGGGTTTGACAACCAAAAAAAAACTAGTATTTGATGACATGGCCAAAACTTTAAAGGAGAAGATCAGCTCTTTAAGTAAGAAAAAGGACAAAGTGTCCCTTCGTGACAGACGTCTCTTAATAAGTAGTGTATTAATCAGAAAAAAATATCGCAAAAATTTTCTTTCTAGAGCAATTAATGTCCGTACTAACTATTTTTGTTCTATTGCAAAGCGAACAGATGAACAGATTCTTTGTTATGACCGAAAAACTAGAAAAGATGCAACTTGTCTTGATGTTGTTAAAAATGTACAAAATTTTTATCAAGAGGCCAAGATTTCCCGTGAACTACCTTACATGAAATCTGTAAATCAACATACTCAGAAACGAGTCATGGAAGTCAGTATTCAAAAAGCACACAACTTGTGGAAAGAAGAGAACCCTGATCTTGTAAATGTTGTAGGATTTTCTCTCTTTCAAAAGCTTCGTCCCGATAGAATTTTGCTGCAAAATAAAACAAAGCTTAACCAGTGTCTATGTGAATACTGCACAGATGCCCTACTGAAACTCCAGGCTTTGAATCATCTTGTGGTTGCACTTAAAAGACCAGAATTGCAAATTAAAGATAAGTATGAACTGATTGAGATGACTATGTGTCCAAAAGAAACAGCAAAATATTGTGACCCAAACTGTATTTTTAGAAGATGTCCTGATTGTGGGCTTTACATTCTTAAAGAAAGAATGTCAGCTTTGGAAGATAAGAATGGAGATGTGGAAGTGAAATGGAATAAGTGGGAGTCACGTCAATATGAACATGATGGTAAGACTAAATCCAAAAGGATTCAGTCAATCAAAAGAGGTACACTTAAAGAACTGTTAGAGGAACTTTATATGATTAGTTTTGATCTTGCCAAGCATATTTTCATCGCCAACTGGCAACAAGACATGTTTGTGAATATTCGCACCAAGCTTCCCCCAAACTGGGCTTTGTTTGTTCTTGATTTTGCTGAAAATTACACATGTCTTTCACAAGATGAGATTCAATCAGCTCACTGGGCAACAGACCAGGTAACAGTACATCCCATGGTCGGATATTATCACTGCTACCATCAGGATGAAGATACATCACACATTGCACAAGAGGCAATGGTAATAATATCTGAAGATTTGGTCCACGATCACCATGCTGTTCATCATTTTGAGACAATAGCTATACAACACTTAAAACAATGTCGAGGACTTGATTTGAAACACGTAGTAGAATTTACAGATGGATGTGGTGCCCAATATAAATCGAGAGGCCCGTTTGCCGATATAAGCTTTGCTAACAGAGATTATGGAACAGAATTTGAACGTTGTTTTTTTGGATCGAGACACGGGAAAGGTCCAAGCGATGGAGTGTCAGGTGTTGTCAAGTCATCAGTAAGAAGGGCTGTTATGGCTAGAAGAGCTGTTGTTAACACAGCAGATGATATGTTTAATTACTGTACGGAAAACCTTGTTCAAGACAATTGTAAAGGTCAACGACGTTCTTTCTTTTTTGTCAAACGAGGAGAAATTAAGAGGGATCGCATAGAAAGGGACGTCAAAGCATCTGTGCAAGGAACTCGATCTCTTCATGCCATAAGATGTGTAGAAGCTGGTGTGATTGATGTGCGTCTGCTTGGCTGTTTCTGCGATGGCTGTTTATCTGGAGACCCATCAAGTGAATGTTCAAACTCTTTATACATTCTACCATGGCAGCGCAGAGCATTGAAGATGACCAATGATATAAACCCTGCACAGGATATCGCTTCAGAATTATATGGTGAAGGTTCTGGTGTTCCTTTGAAAGTTATTGATCCGATGCTGCCAGTAGTTTCCGACGATCCGATGCTGCCAGTAGTTGCCGACGAGAAAATAGAAGATTTGTGGCAAAGTTTGGGAGTAAACGGTGAGTATATTCTTAATTTCCCTTTAGCAGAAACCGGCTAGAATTGGAATAGTTCATCGTATTTCATTGCAATTTAAATTTGACATGAATGGACCCTATTTGGGATAAATCTGATCATTATGAGTTATATTACAATGCATTTCATTTTGATTGCAACACTTTTTCTTGGGTGTGTATTTGAACATTTTATTTTCAGTATTGGATACCGATTGTGGAGATGTAAGTTTGCTATCTAATGACAATCTACTGTCCAGTGATGAGGACTTGGTAACTGATGGTTTGCTAAGTTTATTAACATGTAACAAAGACCAAGATGAAAGGTATTATTATCTTTTGTTTTTAAAAACCCTGTTTATTGTAAACTGTGATCAGTAAAATAAATATTATTTTAAGTCTTCAATGGATCATTTTTTTCCTATTTTTATGACAGTGCCATTAAATATTTTTTTCAAATTAGTGATGCTTTTAAAATGTGTCCAATTGCTGATTCATTGTAATGATTTAGGTTGTTTAAAGAGGAAGAGTTTGTAGTTGTTTCTATTCCTGTTGGCAAAAGATTCAAGGACTATGTTGCTGAGGTAGCTTTGTTGAAAGTTTACACATTGTTGTTAATGTTGGTTAAATTGTTCAATTTGTTTTTGTTCAGAATGAAACCTTGGTTCATTGTTCCATAGCTGTTGTTTTGCGGGCTTTTTTTATTACGCAAGGTACATCAAGTGTTTATACTCTTGATTTATAAGTCAGAAGAAATGAAATGGGGTTTAAATCGTCTTTTTTCACCAGGACTACTGGTGTCTAAATCTCACTCACTTTGTTGTTGTTTTTTGTTGACACCAACTTCCAAACACTGTGCTTACTTTACAATTAATTCCAATGTTTTTTAAATTGTCTTTTCAGATATTGGAAGTATCGGAAGAACGCAAAGAACTTCTCTTGCGTTATATGTATGAAAAGGAAAATGGTTTGTACTATTGGCCAAGTAAACCTGAACAGAGTTGGGAACACTTTGATTCTGTTAAAAAAACAATTCCTGTACCAGAACTCTGCTTAGAAAAGAGTACCAACCGATTTCAAATGTTCTTGATTAAAGCATTATTATAAGTTTATTGTGATTTGTTATAAGTCTATGGTGATTCCCCCTTTGACAGAATATATTCCCTCAGCTAAAAAAATTTACTCTCTCAAACACGAAAGATTTCATAGAATCAAACCGGTCCAGAGTAGTTCTTGTTGAAAAGGAGCTTTTTACTCAACAAAGATATATAACCGAAGGATGACAGGCCTACCCTACCAGTTATTTCCACAGACTATCTTACCTTGGTCCACAAAAGAGACACATACCAGTCGCCTCAAACTACTGATTTCCAAGGCATTTTAATCCAAACCTTGACTGTTATATAATTAAACCATTTGGTACTAAACCGCACCTAAAGATATTAAACCCCTCAGGTGCCATGTTAAATTACACATCGAATAAGAGGCCAACCCCTGCCAATATGCCACCAAGGATTTGGAATAGTATTACCCATGCCACTTTATGCTTACATTATACGAATACCCATATAAAGTTCTGTGTCTGTCAAATTAAACATACACAAGGGGTTTGTCTGTCAAATTCAACATACGCAAGTGTGAACTCAAAGTGCACTTTAAGCCACAATTCCTCTTTAAAACTTTCTGGAAGATATAATTGTGGATAAACTGATTGAAATCAGTAAACCCATAAAAGAAATTTCCACAATGTTAAAGTTTTTAGGTGATTTTTGTTTTTTTTCCAAACCATCTGCCTTCAGTACTTCACATGCTGTTTCTTAAAGAGTGTTGTAAATTTGTTTTATATAGTTTAGTTACAATTTTTGGGGTTTACTATGTAAACTATAAATAATTGTATCTGGAAAACAAAGAAATAACAATGAGATACTGTTAAAAGTAGATTTATATGCAATATTACACTATAAATTTGTCTGTCAAATCTACCATACGCAATATGATTTGAGGAAACAAAAGTATACATTTTTGGAATCTGTGAGCTGAAAGTTATATGGCTGTATGTAGAATGTGAAAGATGTGTATGCAGCCTAGGTGTAGGTGCAAATTTAAAATGAAATGTAATACTTTTTATTTTTGGCAGATCTGTTACATTTAATACCTCCTTAGCATATTTTGACTCAGATATAAATTTTAGCCTCTAGATCATCCATCTAAAAAATTCAAAGTAATCAAGGGCCACAACTATGGCAGTAATTATCAGAAACTGTTGAAAATTGCTCTGTGTATAAATTAAAATTCAGTCAGAAAATGACTTTAACCTTTAGAGAGTCCACAAGCTTTTAAAGTGATCAAGGCCCAGAACTCTGGCAGTAATTATCGGATATCACTGAAAATCAAAAGGCTTTGTCTCATGACCTTAAACACTGTGTATAAATTTAAAATCAATCGGATATTAACTTTAGCCTCTAAAGCATTCACACAAGATTTTTCAAAGTGATCAAGGGGCATAACTCTGTCATTAGTTATGGGATGTCACTAAAAGTCAATTGGATATTAACTTTAGCGTCTAAGAGTGTTCACAAGAAATTGTGGACGATCGACGGGGTGAAGGCAATATATGACCACATTTCCAATGTGGCCGTATAATGATGATTTTTGTATAATATTGGGCCATAATTCCAGACACTTAATTCGACATGCACAAATATCAAAAGGAACCAAGATCTTTGGGTTATAAACATGCATCTTAATTTTTTCATCAATATCGGTTAAAATTTTTGACCTCTACAGTGTTCACAAGCTAAAAACGTGCAATCAGGGGCCATAATACATGAAGTTACCGTTGAAATTGTGATCTTGGGCCATGACTTAGGCAGTAATTATCGAAAATTGTTGAAAATCAATAGGCTCCTTCGTCTCAAGATCATTAACACTGTATAAATTTAAAGTTAATCAGATATTAGCCTCTGGAGCGTGCACTAGCAATGTGGGCATATAAAAACTGGTTCATATAAACCAAGACCACAACTTTGAATATTAGTCCGACATTTATAAACTAATTTATAATATCATGGACCAATTTTTTCAGTGTACCCCAGCACAGTATTAGACTGGGATAACAGTCCTGAAACTCGATAATAGTTCACTACCGAGGAGTTGAATTCTTTTTTCTTGTATCTGCTTCAGCTTATAAATGGTGACTTATACTCAGTAAAATACGGCAATCAAGTAAAATAGACTTACCGTCCATCATATGGAAATGGTCTAGGCATACCAGGATAATTTGGTGGAAAACCTGGACCAGGAAAATTTCTACCAAACATCTAAAATGACAAAAACAAGCGGCTGCCATGCAAGATATACCAACATATTGCAAGAGATGGACAGAGAACGAGCTAAAACAAGTAAACAGTGAGGCTGATGTACCCCGCCATCATATCCTAGCCCAACGATATTGGTGCATCACGATACATGCTTTTAGTGTGAAATTGACCAAATTGTTTCAAAGTTATATTGTTTATAAATAGCTAAAATAAAATAAATATTAAAACAATATTTTGGTTATTTTTTTAAAAATCAAATTGAAACAAAATACACAATTTCTGACACAAAATTAAGAATGCAATTAGTCACACAGACAATCACATCTAGTCAAAAGTCAGGTACACATACATGAATATGATACTAGGGGTGGGAAAATGGAGGTCGAATTTTGGTGACGAGTGTTTTCTAAGGCGATTTTGGCTGCTAAATCCGAATCTGGTGAAATTTTTGTTCTGTGATGTCATTTTAGGTTGGTTCAGTGGCCATTTTCAAAATGACTTTTTTCCAGTTATTACCCTCATATCGATATAGAATGTTATCAATCATAGATGGGAGTGCAATTTTAGAATCCACGGCCATAAAAACATATAATTTTAACATATTTGACAATTAGTTCCAATATTATCTTGCTTTTATGAGAAACGAAGTCATTTTTTGGCCGCCATTTTGAAAACCATTGAACCAACCTTAAATGACATCACAGAACAAAAATTTCACCAGATTCAGATGGTAAAATGGCCTTGAAAACACTTGTCACCAAAATTCGACCTCCGTTTGCCCACCCCTAATGATACAGTATTGGGTATGACATATTTTGCAGACTGAAATTTATTTTTTGGCTTTCCTACTGGAAGTGGATGTAATAATAGTCAACAAAAGAAAAATACCGCTGAAAGTTAAACAAAATTTTTAACACTTTTCGTAAAGGGCCACCGACATCGCCAAGAGTGTTAAATTGGTGTAAAATAATGTCTTATCAAGTTTCTGGGTTGTATTTTGAACGAGAATAGTAGTAGGTAAGTTTATGCAATGATATGAAGTCTGGATGGACAGATTTTTCTTTACACTGAACTGATAGATAACAAGCCAACAGTGAGGCTCATGTCCCCCGCCGAAATCCAAAAATAAATAGATGACATATTAATTAATCGCATATTTATTTTTTTCACAAGTATTGAGCAATCAAACTATACACTAAGTTTTATCACTCTATCAGATAGAATCGGACAATGTTCATCATCGAACTCTATCAAGGCATTCACCTAATGAACGCCTACACCTAGTTCGAACATTCTACCTTAATTAGAAGGAGAATTATTGTGTTCCAAAGTCTAGACCTAACAATTTGCTTATCGCTCTGCTTACCCACAGCAGAAAATGTTCATTATTGAACTTAGTCAAGGTATTGATGAAATGAAACTATATACCAAGTTTCATCACTCTCGCTTAATTACAACTAAAGTTATTGCGTCCCAAAGCATCAACCAATCAAATTGCTTATATCTGCTTACCCTAAACAGAAAATGCTCATCTACGAACTCCATCAAGGTATTGACCTAATAAACATCTACATCAAGTTTGAATATCCTAGCTCAATTGCAAGGAAAGTTATTATGTTCCAAAGTCTCGGCCAATCAAATTACTTATCGCTCTGCTAACCTTGAGCAGAAAATGCGCATTATTGAACTTAGTCAACGTATTGATGAAATGAAACTATATACCAAGTTTCATCACTCTAACTTAATTACAACTCAAGTTATCGCGACCCAAAGCATCAACCAATCAAATTGCTTATCTCTGCTTACCCTAAGCTGAAAATGCTCATCTTCGAATTTCATCAAGGTATTGACCTAATAACACCTACACCAAGTTTGAATATCCTAGCTCAATTAGAAGGAGAGTTATTATGTTCCAAAGTCTCGGCCAATCAAATTGCTTATCACTCTGCTTACCCTGAGCAGAAAATGCTTATTATGGAACTTAGCCAAGGTATTGATAAAATAAAACTATATACCAAGTTTCATCACTCTCACTTAATTACAACTTAAGTTAATGGTCCCAAAGCATCAACCAATCAAATTGCTTATCTCTACTTTTAATGGAAAAAATCTAGGTGCACCAGTTTATTGTTTCAGCTCTAATCAAGACACTATCAAAGATTAGAAATTATCAAATTTCAAGAAAAGACCATTTTTAAAACTTACATATGGTGGCATCATTCCTCTATATTGTGGTGGTGGCATTCCCAAAGGTCCCATTGGTAGAGGGCCCTGAGGTGGACCCTGGCTAGAGCCAGGACGTCCTGGCATTGGAGGTACAGGTGATTGATTACTAACGGATATCGGGGTCTGGGGGCCATTCGCTTGTGTTTCTGTCTGGTTTGCTGTAGGCTGAGATGGTGATGTAGTCAATTCTCCTTTTTGTGGCTGCTGAGAGGTACCCCGCCCTCCGCCTTCTCGCCAACTGCCTACATCTGGAAAATAAATTTAATATGAAACTATTGGATACATAAAACAGGCATTAATAGATTTCATTCCTTCCAGATAATAACAGAACATTACAGTCTGTCAGTCTGTGACTAATATATTTTCTAAAAGGACTAACATTATAAACAAGTTTACACAGGGTAATGTTCACCGACGCAATCAAACCAGCGGCTGAATTATCAGAAATTCATTAGATAAAGTTCTCCTCCGTCGGGGCTAGAAATTCACACAAATCTCCGAATCCAATTCGGGCAAGGTTTCGTGCAAGAGCTTACAAGCAAATACATAAGGATTTCATTAAAACTTTGTGAAAAATGAAAAAAATATCCGAGAAACGATGTATTCCAACATCTCTTCAGCTCAAACTCAAAGAAATGTATTAAAAAAAATAATATACGGTCAGCTATTTAGTGCTCACGCATATCAACAAACAAACACAAGAGAAAAACCCTGAAATGCAGTTTACAGACAATGACATAATAAGCCAACGAAAACATTTTTTTTATATATTAATATAGAATTTATATAGGGTGTCCGATTAATCAGCACTGATATTATTTTTGGCTGGCCGATTAACCGATTTAAGAATTTTGTAATCGTGACAACACTCAAATAAATGAATTTATAACTTACTCTGTGGTCGCAAACTTGGCCCGGGTCCATACTGAACATCTTTTTCTTCTCCTGTTCCACCTTCTTTCTGTATTTTGCCATCTTTCTCGTCCCCTGCTAATGTGGGAAATTCTTCTTTGAACATTGGTGATTGATGACTTACAACTGCTCCTATATTATTCAAAGGAACAGTATTTAGATATTTTACACTGGTATTTCGAACTACCAGCACTATTATCTTAGTGAGGCGACAAAAAATGCTTTCTGAAATTCTAAAGCAGGCCCGAGGCTAGTGGGGGGGGGGGGCCCTCCCATGGCCGTTTCTGTCGGAAATTTTATGTCTGCGTCGGAAAAAAATCACTGGTTAGCTATGCTCGCATTTTCGTCGGGAAAGAGTTTTAGTACGACATATCCTCTCAAATTCGGACGGAAACTCTTAATTTTCCGACACCTGCCTGCATGTCATTTCTTGGTAAACAAGAAACTCACTATTTAAATCAGACAGCCATAATTCCTGGGACTGATATCAATCTGCTAACTTTCTTAGACCAGTATGGGTTTATGACCTATTGGTATGCCATTATCTAAGTTACCACAGGCAAGGCATAGTGCCGATGACTAACGAGCAACAAGTCACTAAAATTTTTAATCAGAGATTCAGAGCTTTAGCATGTTGTGTGGTTTCACAAATGTTTATATACAGCATCGTGGTCTTAGTATCATATCTCTATATTGTAATAGCTGTATAAATCAGATCATTAGAGTATCTCAGAAATGCCTTCGAAACCGAAGCATCAAAAAATTATCTGTCTCTTGTGTGGCGAGAACTCTCAGGCTTTCGACAGCGACTACAGGGCAAAGCATAATCTGAAGCATCACACAAAAGAAGTTAAATGCAATAAAGCCATTCCTATTAAAGACAAGGGAGCACCGGCTAACCCGTTTGCTGCCAGTGTGTCCAAAAAGGATAATTCGGATAATTGCAAACAGAATGAAGCTGCACGAACCTCTAACGACGACAACGAAAATCAAAGCGATTCCGAACAAAAATGCCAGGATTCATGTTTGAGAACTGTGAACAATGATTCTCAATTTCAAAGTGAAACAGTTACAGACAACTTCACAACCCTGTCTATATTGGATAAATCGTTAAGACTTTCCGACAGACCCAGCCAATTTCATGACATGACACCACAAGTTATAGCAGAAATTCTGAAACACGGGACCTGTCAGCCTGGAATAAAGGTGAATTTCGACTTTCCGAAGGACGAAGATGGCCGATATTCAATAAGCGAGTGGTACAAAAAAGTGAAATTCGATCGAGACTGGTTGGTTTATTCCCTGACATGTCATCGAATGTTCTGCTTCGCTTGTTGGCTTTTTCCTTCCAGGGAATTGCAGAGTTTTTGGGCAAATTGGGTGGATCCGTCTCTTGGGCTATCAAATTGGCGCAAGGGTATTTCAAAAATCGAGGAACACGAATCTTCCCCGTCACACCACTTATCACTCAGAACAATGATGCAGACCCGCGTTCGACTCATGCAAGGCAAGGGAGTATGTTCTGAACAGTTAAGAGCCCACGAGAAAAAGATAGAGGAAAATCGTCAATTCATTAAGAGGCTTATTGACATAAGCATGTTCCTGGCTAAGCAGAATCTAGCATTCAGAGGAGACTCAGAGCATGGAGGGCATGGTTGGAAAATATGGGAAACTTCATAGAAACAGTCAAACTCTTAGCGAAGTACGACGTCATCCTTCGGACCAACATGGATAATTCTAAAAAGAATGAAACTTATTTGAGCAGTGATATCCAGAATGACATTATTTCCTCAATCGCAGCTGTAACGAGGCAATCTATTCGGAAGCCTATCATAGAAAACAAATTTTTTTCCCTGATAATTGATGGTTCGACAGATAGAAGCAGGAAAAATCAACTCTCATTCAATGTGAGATACGTAGATATGGCTGATGGGGAAAGTTCATGAAGATTTTCTGTGTCTGTACAACATGAAAACCAACGAGGATGCCGAAAACTTATATGAGTGTGTCCTGAAAAGACTTGATGAATGGGGTCTCGACTTCGCGTTCTGCAGGGGTCAAGGATATGACGGTGCGGCAGTTATGTGTGGCAGCAAATCCTGACTACAAACCGGACTGACAACTTTGAACGAACTGGCAACGTACATACACTGTAATGCCCACAGCCTCAACCTAGTCCTTTCTGACAGTTGTACAGATGAAACGTTGAAAGGATTTTTCGACATTTTATCTGGACTTTACAACTTCATAATGAAAGCAAGAAACAGGTTGTATGAACTTTAGAGACACTGTGATGAGAACGACTGCCAAATACGAACTCTGAAGAAACTGTCTGAAACCCGATGGAATGCCTGATATAGTGCTGTGAAAGCGATGTTTAGTGAAATTGTGGCTACACTAGAGTGGATCGAGAAAAACGATATTAAAGGGAGTTGCACCGCTAGCGGTTTCATAAAGAGGATGGAGTCGACAGAATTTTTATTCATGCTCTTTTTGTGGGAGAAAGTATTAAAAACTGTCAACGTCTTATCAATGGAGCTGCAGAGTACAGAAATGGACATGTTGCGAGCAAAAGACCAAATTAATGTCACCGAGTCAATTCTAAATTCGATGCGATCAGCTGACTCTTTTTCTGCTTTACTTGGAAGCGTTGTCAAATTTGCAGAGGAGAATGACATTACAACGGAAAATGTAGTCCCGAAACAAAGCCGAAAACGGAAATGTTTCTTTGATGAATGTGATACATCAACAGAAACACAGCTGGTAGGAGATGACAAACTCAGGATCGTATATTTCGCTGTCCTGGATACATTGGTTGGTGAAATGGATACACGCTTTCAGCCATTCTTCAACGATGTAGCGAAATTTGTATACCTTTCGCCGGGTCGTATATTAGAGGAAGGCGCACCAGACCAAATTCATGCACTCTCAGAATTTTATAAAAAAGACGTAAATCCAACAGATGCAAAGGCAGAATTCTGTGGCAGCATGCAAGAACCTGATAAGCCACATGACGTTCAAATTGAGAAAAATGCAACTAAAGTTTGTGGTTTATAATTCCATGTCTATGGTCTCTATTTGATGTTTTGTGATTTTAATGTGTACAGAGACATTGTATAAATATTCTGGATAATACCTAGCCTTGTAACTGCAAATTTTATGGAAAATTTTGGTTAAATACGATATCTAAGATATTTTTTTTTTCAATTTTCCATGCAAGAACCTGATAAGCCACATATTCATAAAAACAAATTGAAGATTTGTAATCTTTACTCGTTTAAAATACATCCATAGTCAACTAAAACAACATATTATACAAAAGTAAATAAAACAAAACGCCCACATATGACAGGATTATCAAGTATATGACAAGGCAGGTTGGGATGCCATGATGAACGACTGTATGTCAGTTTGGTGCAGTTTAGATCGTGAATTTTGAATTAATCATCATCACTACTAGAAAATTCCTCCACAGAACTTAGTTCCTCTTCATCATGGGGAGTTACCATGGCAGATAATCCGTTTCTAAGTTTCTTTGGACTGTTGATTGTTGAAGGTAATGTGAGGTAGAAGTTCCTATATTCAAATGGAATGTAATTAGCCAATTCCTTCAAATCCTTAAGTTTAGGGGCTGGTATTGGTCTGCGGTGTTTGTAAGCTTGAGGTAATTTAAATAAACTTAACGACCCCTTTCCCATTACCTGGACTTCTCGCCATGTACCATCCGAATGATCATATGATACAAATAGATTTGGACTGGAATCGCATACCTTGAATGCTGTCGCTTTCTGGATTTTGAATGGGGAACCATCAATGCACTTTTTGCGTAAGTTTAACCTTTCACGAAATGGAGATATATCAATAAAATCCTTCAGTTTCATCTGTATGACTGTATAGGGATTATCTGTCTTTGCCTTTTCAACCAGTTGAAACCAACCTTCTGGGGTATAAACAGCGGGAGTTCTCCGTTTCTTTTTTTCAATGACGCCAAAACTTCTATCACAAGGTAAAAATGTATGACCAGGAACGGGAAATTTGTGTATTACGCGGTTAAACACTTTTAAAGTGTGGACAAGGTAATATATGTAGCTTATCATATTTCTGTTCTTATTCTGTCCACCACAAGAATCCGACCAAGCCACTAAAGTCCCTTGTGGGGATTCTGCATTTAAGAATCCCTTTTTGCCCAAGTATGTATGAATAGAAGATATCACTTCTGTTGAGCCACGACCAGCAATGTCCTCAGACCACATCATCATTGTGGCTCCTTCTTTATCATTTACACCAAGATTATATGTCCACAGTTGTCTTGAATAGAAGGTAACACTGGTATTAATATGTGGTGTTGGCAGAGCCTGCTGCAAGTCAAAGGCAATGACATGCTCAGAAGAAGCAAATTCATTTTTCATCATTTGCTGCGCAGCCTCGGCTTTTCTTAGATGAAGCTCTCTTTGGGTCTTCAGTGCAGCTACCTCTTCTTCGGATCCTATACCATCAATCTGCATTCTGAATTTGTCGCAAGTTTTACATGTATCGAGGCTGGGATGACCAAAGTGATAGTTTCTTTCTTCTGTGAAAATAACCCGAAAACTTCTGAGTGATACTGGCTCTTGTGCCAAATTGAAACAATTTTCAATATACATCTGGTGAAGTTTATTAATTGTTAATTCTGGCGATAAATACTGTCTGAATGGATTATATCTTCGTGTATAATGGCTCCTATATCTAGGAATGCTGTCAATGAAATTCAGGACATCTTTCTTAACATCAGCAGAGATTTTATTTGGACGAGAACTATGCTTCCCACGCTTGTCTTCCGTTGGACTCTTTAAGGCTTTCATCTGATCACACACATAATTAATTCTGGCCATATTTATACCAAGAATACTTGTTAAGGCAGCTTTGCATACAAGGAAGGTCTTATTATCCACTGTTAATGAATAATTATATGTAACCTGCCTTGGTTTCTTATTACTTGTTTTGTAAGCTCTTGCAGGTTTTGATACTTTAATGCATCCATAAAGAAACATCTTCTGTGATGTATAATCCGGAAGAGAATAAAAACTGTGTCGAATATTCGATCTAGTTTCTGGTTCTAAAACAACAAAACATCTCTTTTTACAGTTACATGGGTTTCCTTCTTCACATTTCTTACGGATGGTTCCATCTTGCCTGACATATTCCTCTCCACTTATCCTCTTTCTCTTTTGAATATTCCTTCTCCAGCTTGAAGGATCTCTTTTTCTCTTTCGTCCCCTATGTTTTACTTCTTCCTCTGTTTTCTTTTCGCCTTTGTTTACACTTGTCTCTTCGGGCGCAACTGTCTTGATAATGCAGTCTGAACTGGAACTCGTGTCGTTGCCAGATGGGCACCAGCTTTCTCCGCTGTCATTTACATCACTTTCATTTACATCACTTTCGTTGGATTTATCAGAATCTGCAAACAAAATGATTAAATGCTTGTATGAATGAGTTACTGAATGATGGGTGAATTAATAAATGAATTGATAGATTGGTAAATGAATGAATTTATGAATGGATGGGTAGATGAATGAGAGAGAGAGAGAAAAATGGGGTTTAACGTCCACTCAACACAAACTTGGTCATTTCAGGACTAACACATGGTTTAATTTTTATTTCAATAATTCACTTGCGCATAGGGGTCTTTAGCAGTGGGAGGAAACCGGATGACCCAGAGAAAACCCACGAGGTTAGACAGGCGACCCTACTCCTTGCCACGTACTACCGGGATTTGAAACCACGCCAGTTGACTCAATGACAATTGTTATGATACAGCGTAGATGAATAAGAGAGGTGAAATGGAGTATAACTGATAACTAGTTTTGTGCTAGGACTATTCATTAGTGGTCTGAATTTTGTGAGGAGTTATCTTATATATTTGGAGTTGTTTCCCTTGGAAAAGTTCTAATGGGACAGGCTTTGATTGTTGTTATGCTGAGTCATTGTTGACAATACAAACCGTCTTAATATTTAAGTTATTATGATGTCCACTTGACACAAAATATGTCGTTTTGGAATTGAAACCACAGCACTTAACTAATGACAGACATTATGATCTAAAGTACACATTTACAGTATGTATGTTAGGCCCCTTCCCCAGATAGGCGAATGAATGAATGAATGGGGAAGGCCTATCCTATTGCAAAAAAAATAATAAAATAATGATGAATAAATATTTCAAAAAACATTTTGCCCAATCACATCATTTATTTTGTCAGTCCTGCATGAACTCGATCCATACAATTTCGACTCGATGTGAATGCCAATATTAATTAATCACAGTTTTTTTTTAAACTTTACACAGAAACCAATTATTGATACCGAAACTGCAAGTATTTAAGCCCATCCGTTATTTAGCCTATGGGCTTAATAACAGGCAAAAAAACGTTTTTAAGCCCATGTTTTAATTGAGTTTGCTATTGGGCTTAAATTCGATTAAAATGTTACCTGATGAAAACAGGCAAAATCCGTATTTAAGCCCTGAGCTTAAATACGTGCAGTCCCGGTAACATGAAAATTACAAAAAAAGACCCACCTTTCAAGATAAACTCCCTAACTTGATGACATGTTAGTCTTTTAACTCTAGATGTACTAGGGGTGCTTACTCCTTCGGCCATGCTTAGTTTTGTCTATTGACCTTGAGTTTGACCTGTGGGTTATCAGGTTCTTGCATGGAAATGTTGGCCCACAAATCCAAACATATGAGGCTTATCAGGTTCTTGCATGGAATATGCTTATTTTTATATCAGGTTAAAACTATTATAGACTTGGTTATCATGTCAAATATATTCACAGTGTCCCCATGATTACAGACAAGATGGATACTACCCATCTATTTTCAATGGCACCCTTATCTCAATTTTGGGGAAAATGTGGGTTATCAGGTTCTTGCATGCTGCCACAGAATTCAAAGATTTTCAACTGTTCTACAAGGACTTTATAGCCAGCACCACAAATCCGGAAGATGTCAAAAGCCCAAGCGATCTCCTTGAATTTCTAATCGCCAACAAATTAAGTTGAACATTCCCTAATCTTGTCACACTGTTTCAAATTTGTGTAATTCTCCCAGTGTCTTCAGTTTGTGCCGAGCGATCATTCAGTAGGATGAAACTTATTAAAACATATCTGAGAACAACAATGAATGATGATCGTTTGGATAACTTTATGTTCATAAGTTTATCTAGGAGAGACATTGACTACGACAAAGTAATAGACAATTTCGCTGCATCAAAGAACAGAAGAAAAAAGTTACTATAAATTCACTAGTGTTCACTGTTTATAAATTCTATTCTATGTGCTATTTGGATTATACCCTCATAAATCGTTTAATGTGACGAGTGTGCGCAACTGGATATATGGCACTCATGTAAACAATTGCGTAAACAGCTTATACATATATTACCGCGCCGTACTGCTCCGCCTAATTTTCGTGCCCTCCCCTCTTCTTGCTTACGGCAGTCGGCGATGACCTTCGTTTATTGATTTTTGGTTGTCGGAAATTTATTTTCCTCGCTCCCCTATGTCGGCTAAATTTTGGTTCCTGGCTTCGGGCCTGTTCTAAAGCCAGTGAATTGAATATAGCACAAGTAGTTAGGGAATGTAATAAACAAGGCAACAAAACATACACTCACACACAGCAGCAAAATAGTCCGGGCAGTCAACAAGAGTCGTTACTAGTGATGGTCTATATGGCAACTAACGGTTTTACCGATATCAGATATTGACAGCCAAAAATATCGATCGATACAGATAATTACCAATAGTGGTGGATATTAAAGTATTCTGCATTAAAATACCACAAATGGCATGATAATCAGGGCTCGACACTGCCGTCGGCTTCGGTGGCCATGGCCTTCGAATTTTAGAATTTGGCCGCACATTCTGGGCCGATTTAAATATCCACTGCCATGTATGGCCGCCGATTAGTGCTGGGTGTCGATAGTTATTTTTACTATCGATAATCGGCATTGAAATCAGACGTATCTGTTTTTTTCTGTAGGACTCGCTGATTCTTGCACGGGAGGAAATTTCTCACGGAAAAAATGGCCACATGCCAAATACTTTCAAACGGAGGTAAATCCTTTACTTCTGATTTATAAACAGATCTCATGATTGGCTGAATTTGACTGGAAACTTGTTGCAATATATGAGTACATGATGAGCGTACCAAATAAAACAGACCTGTACAAGGTTCTTTCCATAACTATTTTTTTTATCCAATGGCTAGTAAATGTCTGTCGATGAGTAAACATTTCATGCATCGTGACTTTAGCGTGAAATCAGAAGCCATTTGACTGAAAATTAGCCAACTTTACCTAATATCTATTAGGAACTTAATTATTTGCTCTATAATTAAGTCAAGATAATCATATTTAAGTGTTGATTACGATATAATTCTCTAAAGTGATCAGCGCCTGTATGTCTAAAATAGATGGCAGAATGTTTCATTCAGTAATGAAGCGACAAGCTTAACAATAGCAATAACGTGACATTCTCCCGCAAGATCAAAGGGGGGGGCCTCCAATTCTATGATTTTGATCATTATGCAATTGGCTTATTCCCTATTCCAATCAAAAGTTTTATCGGGTAGAATAATTGTTGCACATTGAATGTCTGTCGGCACATGTGCAGAAATGGTATTCTAAAAAAAATCGCACCGAGGGACCACAGATTAAAACTAATTACTACTCTGTGATAAGGATTTAAAAAATGACGGACAGTGGTAAGGATTTTCTACTGTTTATTATTTCCTTTTATTACAGTCCCTATGAGAGTCATGTATTGCCCGTAAGTCTAAATAGCAAAGCATGCAGCAACTGAAATAAAACTTGTTTGGTTGCTGTGTGCGTGCCTAATTAAAGATAACATACAGAGACTGGTAAATTTGGTCTGTTTATTCTTTCCCTTTACAGCCAATGTGAGAGTTCTGTGTTACCCATGTCTAATACTATAATAGCGATGCGTGTGGCTATTTAGATGTACCGCGGGTCACACAAAATAATGATTCGTTCACAACTCAGATAATATTTTAAAGGTACATGTAGGCCTTTTTAACAAGTCGTTTGGAACAGATATCAGCAACTCCAATATCGACAAAATTGGCGCATATCGGTCGATATCGATTTCTTTTCATAGGCCACTTATCCGCCAAATTACTGATATTAAAACCGATTATCGACACATCACTAGTTGTCAATTTTTTCGGTAATGAAACATTTATAATACAATCTGATTACGATAACAACTAACGTTTAGTATACGAAACATTTATCAGTAGAATTTAGCTGTTCAAGTTATCAAAATTTATTGAAAATCAATATACTTGTTCGTCAAGACCTTAAACTCTGTGAATCAATCTAAAGTCAATTAAATATTAACTTTAGATTCTAGAGCGTCCACAGGATATTTGAAGATCTCTTTCTCCAGCATGACAGTGGCGTCGGTGATCCAAGTCGGATACTAATATTTTCAACTGAGAGAAACATCACCCTACTAACAGAAAGTGTTCACTGGTTCATGGATGGCACATTTAAAACTGTCCCGCAGATTTTCTACCAATTATATACAATACATGCATTGGTAAATGATAACATTGTTCCTTGTGTGTATGTACTACTAGCTGATAAACGACAGGAATCATATCAAAGACTGTTTAACATCCTTCTGCAATTAGCTCCCAACTTATCACCAGAAACAGTTATGATGGATATGGAGAAAGCTGCCTCAAATGCGGTCTCCTTGGTTTTCCCTAATGTCACGATAAATTACTGTTTTTATCATCTGAGCCAAGCAGTGTGGAGTCGGGATTAGCTCCAGATTACAGAGAAGACAATGAACTTGTGTTAAAGATAAGGATGCTCCCAGCACTGGCATTTGTACCTGTTGATAGAGTTATTGAAGCATTTGAAGCTTTGGCTGACATCATTCCTGATGAGGCAGCTGCTCTCGTGGATTATTTTGAATTAACATATATCGGTCGCCAAAGACAGGTCGCCAGGAGAGCACCAGTTTTTCAAATTCCCCTGTGAAACAGGTTTGACAGGGCAATGGATGGTTTGCCACGTACCAACAATGCTATTGAAGGTAGGCACCGTGGATTCCTGTCAAGTGTAGGGGCGATTTCTCGATGTTCTCCGCAAACAAAAGGGACTTAATGAGGTAAGGATTGCAAGATAACAGGTGGACATCCTCCTCAAAAGCAACGTGCAGTATACCGTGACTGTCAAAGAAGGATTTCAAATATTGTGCAGGACTATGAGAACAGAGACATCATCCCTTATCTTCGTGCTATTGCTCACAATCTAGGATTGTTAATACATTATTTAATGTGTGTTTAATAAAACTTGACAATCTAATAATAATATGCAAGAAACCGAGACATTATCCCTTATCTTAGTGCTATTACTCACAATCTAGGATGACAATCTTAGACTTCCAATAATAATATATTATATTTAAAATAAACATAGGTTGCCAGGCAACGAAACATACACCCACAGCGGCTAAATCGTCCGGCAGTCAACAAGAGTTGTTGCATATTTTACTTTTTTCAGTAATGAAACATTTATAATACACTAAAATCTGATTAAAAGTAACAACTCATTAAGTAATTATCACAAAATCATTGGAATTTGTTTGGCTTTGATAAAGTTCTCCTCCATGCTGAACTAATTGTCCAGGGACGAATTGTCCGGGGACGGGTTGTCTGGGAACAAGTTGTCCGGGGACGAATTGTCCCGTACCCAGATATATTATATCGTACCTACGGTTTTCATAATGTTTTACCCAAAAATTGTGTTACCCTTTATTATAATTTAAATAATGTATTATTTATATCTGCACATGTGTTGCTTTTCATGAAAAACAAATTTCGTCTTAAATAATCAAATATCAGATTCTCGTTTTTAAAAAAAAAAAGTTTTATTCACTGCACACAACCAAATAATTTTAAACATACATTATGTAAGAGCTGAATTAGTTCAGCTCTAATCGTCGGTCTCATTACACTCACCCTGAACGTTATTGTCCCATTCAATCAATGTCGAAAAAAAATTGGAGAACAGTCAATTTTGCTGGACAACTTTTCACTGCTAACCGATGGGGTGTCAATCCGTGTGAAAGTCTGTACAATGTAACGCCTGTACATTGCATTTTGTCTTGTATGACCGACATTCCTGAAAATGGACGTTGACCTGCAGTTATAGTGCCATGGCGGGGAAACGTAACTTGATTGGAGGTGACATATCTTAAACACCGTGTTGTGTCGCTCATACTGTCTCTAGCAAAGTAAGCAAGGTCTTATTTTCTCACTAAGATGTTCGTTTACATTGTACAGGCACCCACACTGATTGACACCCCATCGTTTGGCAGTGAAAAGTTGCCCAGTAAAATTGACTGGGGTTTCAATTATTTTCGACATTGATTGAATGTGACAGTCCCTGAACGCTCAGGGTGAGTGTAATGAGACCAACGCTCAGAGCTGAACTAGAGCTGAATGTGCCTATCGTATGTCTTTATTTAGGCCTAAAATGTAATATTAAATTAACTATATATTTGTTGGATTATAATCTGACTTGCTGCAGAGATTCGTTTGAATTATTAGCCTTGAATATTCTTTAATAGTTTACCTTGAGCATTGCCTCCGACTGTAACACTGCTCCATGACTTGACACCCGCATTTGTGCCCCCAGGTGTACTTGTCTGTAACAAAATCAAATAGTTAATATTTAACATGTTAATACATGTGCATAGGGAGTCAAGAATAAAATTATAACTTCAAGGTATAGTCCTAACATCAGTGTTACAGTTTGCTTGTAGCTATGAAAGCAAATTTAATAACTAATACTACTGTCAATAGATTATGTACACAAAAATGTCATATAAAGATAATTACCTTTACTGTAGATTGTGCCGATTGTGTAGTAGCTACTGTAGCTTGAGATGGTGAACTTTGAGCACCACCGCTTTCCTTCTCCTTCTCTTTCGCACCCCATCCTTGAAAAAATAAAATAATTAAAACCTTAAACGACGATTTCACCAAATAAACCCCACATTTTTGCTTTTACATAACCTATTGAATTTAGTTATTGATGCAAGAATGAAAAGTAACCGATGCAGACATGCGAAATGTGTTTTCATTACTGGACTGCAAGTTACAAAATATGTGACAAGTAAAATTTCTTTTTTTAATTTTATGCAAATATTAGTTCAACGTTTATTGAATTTTTTCCTCCTTTAACAATGTGAATCGCTGTATATTAAATATTACACATCGACATACAGTGTTACTCACTGTTTTGTTATATCTGAATTTAACATTTCCAGATAATGTTATCGCCAAAACTTTTAGGTCTTTCAAACTACAATTTTTTTGAATATCCTACTCACCTGAACCTCCTGTTGGAACTAGGTTTATATTTGGATCGTTTCCACTGCTTTCACTTTTTAAACTTGGTAAATTGGCTGGTGGTGGCATTCGCCGAACACTTCCCACTTTACCCAAGCTTTGCAAGCCATATTGTCTTGTGACTGAAAATAAAGAGTAATACTCTTACAGAAAATGGTTTATGGTTCACTAAGTAACCTTACAACTAACAGTACTATAATTCAATACACGATTCATAAGTGTTCATTAATTGACTAAACATTTGAAATCTTTATAATCTACCGCCACATGTTCTTTCACCCAACAAACCATCTACAGAATATCAAACCAAGAGTGAGACTGATGTCCCCTGCCGAAACCCCAAACAAACAGATGACACATTAATTAATTGCACATTTATATCTTCAAAAAGTATCAAGTAATCAAACTACCTTTGCTTAGTCTATGCATAAAATTTTCACTATCAAACTCAGGTTTTGAAGTACCTTGACAGGGCTGGCCACGAATAAATTGATGGCAAGCAGAAGACTGCTCACCCAAATTTAGGTTTGGGCACGCACAATAAATTGACCGCGCAAAATGTTTGCCTGAGCACACATTTTGTAACATTGTTTCAATTTAAAATCAATTTCTTCCTCTTGCCTGCATACTTTTGTTAAATAAATAATGATAGTTTGTAATATATATTTTTTTTCCAGTTCTTTATTTAGATAATGATAGTACATGTGTAACCATCGCTTTCTGTTTTTCAATTGACAGTATGTCACACTCTTCTTTAAAACCAATTTCCGTATGGATTTCTTCAGCCCACGTGGATAGGGCAATCAGGTTTCCTTTGACCATTATTACGCTTAGATTGAAAATTTTACGACTGCACAATGGAATAAAACTTAAGTTCTGATAAAATAAGAAATACCGATAAATATTAGCTAAAAATATGTTCATTCAGTGTGAATGTTAAATGCTGGATGTAAACATTCTTTACTTTAGAATCGATTGTCATGCCTTTGTTACTGGTGTTCGTAGGAAAACCAGTCATGATATTCCGGTCTAAAGTGTATTTTAAGTAACACAACTTGACTGGAGCGTGCAGCTGGGCGAATCTCAGTTTGACAGACAAATTTGTGGTGTTATTAACATTGTTTTTGGCAAACAACTTGTCAATATTTTGATTATTTTTACAGGTTTTTCTGTGGTGGGTGAAACTACATGTACATTATATAGGCTTACAAACAATTGTGGACGGCCGAAAGACAGACAGGAGCGGTGGCATAATACGTCCACAAGAAGTGTTAGTGTTCCAAAGTCTTGATGAATCAGACTGAAGTCACATCTAAGCAGAAAATACTCAGCATCGAACCTTGTTAAGGTATTGATAAATTAAAAAAAAAGAAAAAAAGTTACCACCATTAATCAATTAGAATCAAAGAAGTTGTCGAGCTCCAAAGCCGTTACTGCTCTTATAATCAAACTTAGTCAAGGTATTGATGTGATGAAACTATACACCAAGTTTCATTACTCTCACTCAATTAGAACAAAAGTTATCAGTTTCAAAGCATCAACTAATCAAATTGCTTTTCTCTCTTCCGAGCAGAAAATTATCATTATCGAACTTAAGTCACTAAGTTTAACAGTACTAACAGAGCTTCGTTTTATGGTCTGTCCTGTCCATCCCTCCCACTTAATTAAAAGAGAAGTTATTGTGTCCCAAAGCACCAACCAATCAAATTGAATATCTCTGCTTACCCTAAGCAGAAAATGCTCATCATCAAACTCGATCAAGGTAATGACCTTATAACACCTACACCAGGGCATCATTTTTGAAGGGCGCTTGCGCCCGTAATCTTGAAAACACAAGCGCAGGTTATAGCTCCCGGTTACATTTCACACAATTTCGACAGTTTTATCAAGAAAGACGAGCTTAAAAATTTACATAAAATATTATTGTATCCGAAAATCGCGAAGCGTAGTTTTGTTATTGTATCGAGTCATTTGGGTTGAAGATTATTAGCTCGGTTGTCAAGTCTCTCCATGAGTCCATGACGTTTGCACTCACGATCACTGATCATTATTATATAGATCATTGTTCACGATAGATTATGTATTAGTGATAATATTACATTAATAATAAACGATTGACCGTTTTCAATTCAAATAATGTCCGTGTTATGGCGTTAGTTTTCTAAGAGTTTTTGATTGTGAAATTTGAATAAATATAACGTTACGAATTTCTGTCGGGGTCATATAGAAAGCACCTTGATAATCACGATATATACATTCCTTTCTCGCCTTTGGCATCGAGCCAGAGATTTACTCCAAGAGTTAGTGCAGGGGGACTGCACCGCATTATAATTTACATAAAAGACAAATATAACGACAAGACATACTCAGAAACAAAAAATAAACAATTAAAAATAGAGTGAATGGATCTGGGTGCTAGCCGTAAGCGTCCACTGTTAGGCCTAATGTTTACTGTTGTAAGCATAAGACAAGACCGGTAAATAAATCAAGTACTTGACAACCAATGGCATGTTCACAATGAGCGTATTTGTATGCTAGAATTTGGATACAATCAATAGAAATATTGACTAAAAAAAGTCTCAACAACGAAATTTTATTTTTTTTACACCATTTGAAATTTTTGATAGACTAGTCATGGTAAAAATTAAAGCTCTTGTGAGCAAATTTGCAGGTGTGTTTTTATTTGCTCCCGCGAATATAGGTGCAAGAGCATTTTGTGACTCCTGCATGTTTTACAGAAATGATGCCCTGCTACACCAAGTTTGAATATTCTATTTCTAGCTCAATAAGAAGGAAAATTTTGTGTCCCAAAAAGTGGGACGGATGGACAGGACAGACCATAAAACCAAGCTCTGTTAAACTTAGTAGATCTGTTCTGGGTTATGTTTTCTTTTTGAAAGTAAATTAAAGGGACAATCCCGAATTATACAGAGGCTCAAAAATAAAAATCTGAAATGTATGAAAATAAAACGCCAAAATATAGGGGAATGGTGTATATACCTTGTCCAAAAATTTCAACTCAAAATATTGAGTCATTTGGACGTGAACGCCAAAATTGCTTATCCGGACACGTAACCCTTTTAAGATTTCGGGTCATTTTTTTCATTTGGTGACCAGATAATCGATTTACATTTCTTGAGAGGTCTATACAGTGGATGACCCATGTACTGTACCGGTACTTGATAACAAAAGGTAAATTTTACCTACCGATACATATTATTTTTATAGAAAAATGTCTGGTTTTATCCAGATACTGTATGATACAAAGGTCTCCATTTCCAGAGGCAGACTGTCAGGTTTAAGTTATTTACAAGCGTATCACAAAAATCGGGTTAGTTGATCGGCCTTAGATAATGGGTTTTAAATGATTTTAACACAAAATTAAGCAGTTTTATTCCCCAAAAAGTTATCGAATTGGCCCTTTAAACTTACTTGTTGTCTTCTGTGTTTCTGTAGTTTTGCCTTTATAAAGATTATTGATGTTTATTGCTGTGTATTTTCCTTTGCCTTTCTCCCCTTTACTGCCGTGCCCCGCGACTGAGGACATCTTGACGAAGAACAAACATTGAAGGCCTTGTATTCATACACCCTTGTGGACGGGAACAGCTTTTATCTACCAAATAAAGAAAAAACTTATTCATAGAATACTAAATCCTGATATGCACAATGTTCTCATATCTATCATTCCTTATCAAAAAAGATAAGACACTTTATCGAATCATCTACATTAACTATGTATTTATATTGCCATTTATATAGCTACAGTCATGGCTCGAAATGTTCGCATTTTATCGTCTGACTGGTAGCAAATAAAACTACCCGTGGCTTGCAACAGCAATGCCAGGCAACGAAACATACGCCTACAGCAGTTAAATCGCCCGGGCAGTCAACAAGAATTGTCGCATATTTTCCTTTTTTCGGTAATTAAACATTTATAATACACTAAAATCTGATTAAAAGTAACAACTCATTAAGAAATTATCAGAAAATTATTCTAATTTTTTGGCTTTGATAAAGTTCTCCTCCATGCTGTTTAAGTTATCAAAATTCATCGAAACTCAATATACTTGTTCGTCTCATGACCTTCAACACAGTGTATAAATTTAAAGTCAATCGGATATTAACTTTAGCCTCTAGAGCGTCCACAAATTTTTAAAAGTGATCAAGGGTCATAACTGACAGTAAGTATTGGAAATCGCTGAAAATCAATAGGCTTCTTCGTCTCATGACTTTTAACACTGAATAAATTTTAAGTCAATCGGATATTAACTTTGGCCTCTAGAGCATCCACAAGAAATTAGGGCATTCCATGTCAAGTGTACACAAAATTCGGGCGATTTTGACATGACCCATTACAGATTTTGATGATTTTTGGTGTGCAAGTTAACCATGATGAAAAAATGTGATGTGCAAAATCATAGCGCAGGCCCCTTCAGGGACATCCCAAACATTGGACCTTTTTGGCTTACCTACCAACTTTGAAACTCCATAACTTCGTCCCTAGTAATCCTACGTACATCAAATTGGTATCAAATTGTTCAGAAAACATAGATCTTTCTAACGGCACGAAGCACAAACTAGACAGGACAAAATTCAGGCAGATATTGTTGACCTTGACCTTTGAACCCACGCCCCCAAAAAGGGGCAAACTCGATTTGGCCAATTTTTCGTGTGAACATTGCCCCACCTATAAATAGCGAACACAAAAAAAAAATCAAAGTGGGATCTCCATGGGAACAGATTTGATTGACATGGAAGTCCATCTAGGTCGCAAAAACAGACATTGATTTCATTAGAATTAACTGTAGGTTTTTTGTGCAAGCTGACTTCTGTACACTAATTTCACTATGTTAACTTGTACATTCTGTTTTTGTCACTGGACGATCCATTTAGTTCTCATTTTTTGTTCCATAGGTCTGTGTTTGCAACATTAATTTTTTTTTTACTCAGAGTATAGGTCCTACCAGTAGCTGTTTTAGGGTCTACCGGAATCAGAATATCCCCGCAGTCTATGATGCACTGATCTTCCACACCGGGGAAGAAGAAACTGTTTGACAGGCCATTTGGATGAAGGAAATTGACCTTCACCTCTTGTTGAATGGGACACGATTCTCGGATGCATGCCAGACACCATTTACTGTCGTACTGTACGGTGACGTAACCGGCTAGTTTCATTTCTACAGGTGAAGAATGTTCAGCTGTTACGGACTCAACACGCGAAGAACTACTTGCACTAAACACGCTAACCTCAAGCGTTGTCTTTGATAAAGGTTTGAGTTTCTATGTGCCAGGAATTGGTTTTGCTAATATCGCCCTGTCTCTTAATAATTGCTCTTCCAAGTCCTGATCTTTCTGGGTGGCCTAACCAAATTTCATATTACCCAGACTCCTGTTTGCACTCACTCTCACTGTACCTCACTCACACACCACTAGTACACGACATAGTTAACAGATACAAACAGATAAGGTTTTGTGCGCTTGAATAACTGTGTAGCACATGACTTGACCGGCTCCTAAAATATATTCCCAGAGAGATCCCATTTTGATTTTTTGTGTGTTCATTCATCATAGGTGGTGCAATGTTCCCACAAAAAATTGGCCAAATCGAGTTTGCCCCTTTTTGGGGGCGTGGGTTCAAAGGTCAAGGTCAACAATATCTGCCTGGATTTTGTTCTGTCATATTTCGTGCTTCATGTCATTAGAAAGATCTATGTTTTCTGAACAATTTGATACCAATTTCATGTACATACATGTAGGACCTAGATGGACTTCCATGTCAATCAAATCTGTTCCCATGGAGATCCCACTTTGATTTTTTTTTGTGTTCGCTATTTATAGGTGGTGCAATGTTCCCACAAAAAAATTGGCTAAATCCAGTTTGCCCCTTTTTGGGGGCGTGGGTTCAAAGGTCAAGGTCAACAATATCTGCCTGGATTTTGTTCTGTCATATTTCGTGCTTCATGTCATTAGAAAGATCTATGTTTTCTGAACAATTTGATACCAATTTCATGTACATAGGATTACTAGGGACGAAGTTACATGTATGGAGTTTCAAAGTTGGTAGGTAAGCCGAAAAGGTCCAAAGTTTAGGATGCCCCTGAAGGGGCCCCATGGGGCCCCCAGCACTATAATTTTGCACATCACATTTTTTCATCATGGTTAACTTGCACACCAAAAATCATCAAAATCTGTGATGGTCATGTCAGAACCTTGTGTACACTTGACGTGGAATCCCCCAATTTTGAAGTGATCAAGGACCATAACTCTGACAGTAATTATTGGAAATTCAACAGGCTTCTTTGTTTCATGACCTTTTAAAAACACTGTATAAATTTAAAGTCAATAGGTTATTAACTTTAGCCTCTAGAGCCTCCACAAGATTCTTTGAAATGATCAAGGACCATAACTCTTGACAGTAATTATCAGAAATTGATGAAAATCAATAGGCTTCTTCGTCTCATGACCTCAAATACTGTGTATAAATTTAAAGTCAATCGGTTATTAACTTTAGCTTCTAGAGCGTCCACAAGATTCTTTGAAATGATCAAGGACCATAACTCTTGACAGTAATTATCAGAAATTGATGAAAATCAATAGGCTTCTTCGTCTCATGACCTCAAATACTGTGTATAAATTTAAAGTCTATCGGTTATTAACTTTAGCCTCTAGATCGTCCACAAGATTTCTTCGTCTCATGACCAATTTTAGGTCTGAAATCTGATGTGGCCTGGCCAACATTTTATTAAATTTGATGCAAAATTTATGACAACAATCGGTTGCGGTCGGAGTCGTCAAAAGTAAAATTAAGCGACATGCCAATGACTGTCCAGACATATATTATTGCTTTTAGACAGATTTTGAGTAGAACTACCTGTCACTACTCCGCGAGACCCTGCACTGCTGATTTTTCACAAGCCAGGAGTCGCCTGAGAGTCACTATATCATTGGTTAATATCGAAAGGTTACATCTTTCCTGTCACTTTCATCCAATAAAAAATATTATAACTTTACGATTTAGACGTTGTCGTTAGCATGCCGGCATTGATTTAAGATCCGTGTTTACATCGGAAGATTTTATCAAAAAAACATCTCTGGCTATAATGAAAGGCAATGTACATTACCTATGGTATACCGAATATGCATATGAACTTTTTAACATTCAGAGACCTCTTATTCGGTTAAAAATTCGTATTTTTTAAATAGTTTTATTTTGTGTTGAAAAGCTGTGCGGGCGATTTTCATGTCCCTATTCCAAAGCGTGCGAGCGAGCGAGCAGAAACAGGTCAATTTAACTTGGCCTAATTACATAAATCTATTACTTTATACTTTTGAAATCTTCCATTACTCATTACATGGCCATATATAACTTTAAAAAAAATATATAATGATTACATTCCATTACCATTACCCCAGCCCTGAGTATCATCCAGATTATAAATATTTGACATATCATTCAAATTATTACGATTTTAATAAATCTATTACGTGCGGTTTCAGTTTGTAAAATTGGTACTGTTGGTTGGCGGTTCTGAAGGGAAAATACCGCTTATGGTGTCACGACGCAAATATGACTGAAAATAGTGAAAAGCCCTTTGGTGCCATGCAACACATTGATTACATTATAGACATTGATCTCGCATTTTAAAATTCCATAAATCTTTGGATCTAATTAGAATATTTTGATGAAATAAAAAAAGATAGTAAGCTGGCACTGCCAGGCAGTATACGCCCACATTTTCGGGAGATGGTTAGAGAACAAGCAAAACCGAAAGTGATTTTTCCTACAATCAAAGGCTATAATTCATTAAATTACAATTTGATATGCGCAAATATCGAAAAGAATCAACCTGCATTTCAAGTTTCATCAAAATCGAATCAAAATTGTGACCTATACTGGGTCCACAACCTTGATATACCATATTTAAACACTATTAGAGTACAAACGGCAGCCATTTTGTCTGGCAATTATGGTCCGATTTCCCTGAAATTCAAACTCAACCTTCGGTATGGTGTAACGGTGATAGAGTCAAGCTTTTTTTCAATCGGATAATAATCATAACCTCCAGAGGGACCATAGGCGATTTTTCGGGCAATCAGGGGCCATAATTCAGAAAGCTACGATATGATATGCGCAAACAACGAAAGGGACCAAGATCTTTGGGTTATAACCATGCATTTTAAGTTTTATCAAAATTGAATCAAAATTGTGACCTATACTGAGTCCACAACCTTGATATACCTTTTTATAACAGTATTCGCGTACATGCGGCGGCCATTTTGTATGGCAATTTTGTTCCGAATTTTTCCGAAATTCAAACTCAACCATCCTTAGGGAGTAACGGTGATATAATCAAACTATTTTTTAAATCGGATAATAATTGTGACCTCCAGAGGGACCACAAGCTAAACAAAGACGATTATGCGTATAATCAGGGGCCATAATTCAGGAAGTTACAATCCGATATGCCCAAATATCGAAAGGAACCAAGATCTTTGGGTTATAACCATGCATTTCAAGTTTCATCAAAATCGAATTAAAATTGTGACCTCTACAGGGTCCACAACCTTGATATACCATATTTTAACAGTATTCGCGTACGAATGGCGGCCATTTTGTATGGCAATTTTGGTCCAATTTTACCGAAATTCGAACTCAACCTTTCTTAGGGTGTAACGGTGATATAATCAAACGATTTTTTAAATCTGATAATTATTGTAACCTCCAGAGGGACCACAAGCTAATCAAAGACGATTTTGCGTATAATTAGGGGCCATAATTCAGGAAGTTACGATCTGATATGCGCAAATATTGAAAGGAACCAAGATCTTTGGGTTATAACCATGCATTTCTAGTTTCATCAAAATCAAATTAAAATTGTGATCCCTACAGGGTCCACAACCTGGATATACCATTTTTTAACAGTATTCGCGTACGAACGGCGGCCATTTTGTATGGTAATTTTGGTCCGATTTTTCCGAAATTTGAACTCAACCGTCCTTAGGGTGTAACGGTGATATAATTAAACGGTTTTTCAAATCGGTTAATAATTGTGACCTCCAGAGGTACCACGAGCTAAAATAGGTGATTTTTCGGACAATCAGGGGCCATAATTCAGGAAATTACGTTCCGATAGGCGAAAATATCGAAAGGAACCAAGATCTTTGGGATATATACATGCATGTCAAGTTTCATCAAAATCGGTTCAAAATTGTGACCTCTATAGGGTCCACAAGCTAAAAACGTGATTTTTCGTACAATCAGGGGCCATAATCCATGAAGTTTTGATCCGATACGTGCCAATATCGAAAGCAGCCGAGATCTTTGGGGGATAAACCTATATTTCAAGTTTCGTCGAAATCGGGTAAGAATTGTGACCTGTAGAGAGTCCACAAACAATTGTGGACGGACGGACGGACGTCCGGACGGACGGACAGACGGACAGGGGCGACGACATAATACGTCCACATGAAAATGTGGGCGTATAAAAATTGGTAGCATTTTTCTGTCATTTGAAACTTTGACCTGAAACCCTTACACTAGGGGTTTCAGGTCACGTCACTTTAGGTTGAAATCGGGGCAGCCAGCAGCTGAAATATAGCCCACATCAATCTACGATTCTGAATTACTAATTGATGTAAATGCATTTCTAACAATTGTATTACAATAGTTTAATATCAATCTCAATATCTGCAAAGATTCAGGCTAAAAAAGTATCGAAATGTTAGCGAAATTACCGTTTGTTTACAGGAGACGCTAGCGGGAAAATACCGCTCTGACGCCACGCGGCCGGTAAATTTCCACTGACGGCATTGCTACGGCCCACTTCATTGGTGAATCCGATCGTTAGTTTTCGGGGTATTTTCATATAGAACCAATCAAACGATAGATAACATTTTTGTGATTATTATTGTACGTGATACCTCGAGATCGGACAATTAGAGCCGTAGAAAATGGAATTTATCTGTTTTGATGACTGAAAATTGCTAAATTTCGACTAAATTATACTAAATATAAAAAAAAATTCTTGAGGTATCATCCAGATCATAAATATTTGATATATTATCATTCACATTATTACGATTGTAATCAATTTTAGCTGATAATAATCGGATTTCAGTTTTAAAATTAGTACTAGCGATTCTGAAGGGGAAATACCGCTTATAACGTCACTCAAATATGACTGAAAAGCACTTATTTTGGTGCTGTGCTACGCATTGACGGGTATAGAGCAGTTTGATTACATTAGTTTTGTTTTCTGTGACGGTTGTAATGTGAGTCCTAAATGCATTTAATATACTTCAATCCTTTTATTGATTTGATTTAGTTTGAACTAGGCCTACTTCTGATACATTTAACTATGTGGTTACTTGTGTAGCGGAATTTATACAACAATATACTTACATTCGTAATTCTTACAACATATAATAGATCATGACTCATGCTGACACTATATAATTATTTCTTTGGGTTGCATTCCCAGGCGCAGGACTGTACAGCGCAGTGGACGCTTACGGCTAGCCCCTGGAACCATTCGCTTTTTTTGAATTGTTTGTTTGTTGTTGATTTTTGAGTATGGTGTCTTGTCGCTATGTTTGTCTTTTGTGTAAATCATATTTGGTGCAGTCCCCCTGCACTTACTATTATTGACGTCGATCTCAGATTTTAAAATTCCATAACTTTGGATCTAATTAGAATATTTTGATGAAATAAAAAAATATTGGGTAGCATTTTATGTATATTTTCTCTCATTTAAAACTTTGACCTGAAACCCCTACTTACACTAGCATTACCACATCCACTGTCAGCGCTGTGCGACACTTTCGGCAGTGTATTGACTCGTAATAGTCGTATCCTACACTCCTCACGAACAGAGAGCCAAGAAAAAATAACCGTTACGAAACTCATAATTTGAGTAAAGCAATTTTAACCTATATGACTAAAAAGCCCATTAACTTACCTTTTTAATGATATAGGTCTCGATTTTGTTCTTTATTGATAATGTACTCAAAACACAAGTTGAAAAGTACCGACGGCAATATTACGTCACTGACGTGCGCCATTGTTTTACCATTAGAAAACTAATTTGGTCTCAACGCACGCCCGGGTTTTTGAGCGGTACTTAGCTTAGGATTCCCATTGCTAGGGGAACCTCTTCACCTACGACATTGAAACTTTCAACCAATCATGTGGAGATACCCCGCAAGCTTCCGCGGCAAATTTCATCAAAATCGCGTGTTTACTTTTTGAGAGGTGAACGTTTTAAAAGATTAATGCCATTTTTTCCCGAGATCCTATGCTGCGGCTTGAATTTTTAAATAGTGAGTACGTTAATGAAATACCGTAGATTATAATGATGCTAGTCTCGACGGTAATAAAAAATATTTTCCTAGAATAATAAGCCGCAGAAGTTCATTGTCGATCGGATTTCTCGATCCGTGAAAAAATCTGTGGGCGATTCCATTCGCACTAAAATGGCGGCCCCTGATGACGCGTTGTATTTACATCACGTGATTGGTTTAGTTCCGTCTGATTGAACAAGTTCGCGTGACATTTCAGTTCGAGGGGTGGAAGGTGGAAATAACGGTTGTTTGACTGAACGTGGTCTTGAAACCGAAGACAAACTCGTATGTCTGACAAAATATAGATATTAATAAAATTATTTAAAACTACAATTAAGCTTATTTACAAAATATTTTCTCAACAATCAGGTAGACTACACATGTATCTATTCTCAAATAATCATTTTGATTAAAAATAAAAATGTAGGCATAACTCATTTTTAGAATATGAATATGATCTCTTTGCTTTGACACTTTGAATGATCTTGACAAAAAATGAAATTTATAATATAATTGAATATTGTAAATACCATGTGGATAGGCTATATCTGTTTATAGTTATGTCTTTATGAACAACAGTTGATAGTTTGTTTTTTAAGTAATAAAGTTATTAAAATAAAAAAAAAAACACAACCCAGTTTACATATGTAGTTAGGGCAGTTAGGCTATATAAATAATAAATATGGTGGGAAACAATCACTAATTTTTACATAGTACTAGTAGTACAGATTTTTGACAATTATTCTGTTATTGTTTTTAAACACAAATAATATAATTAAATTTAAAGGATCACTCGCAGGCAAGTCGCAGCTATAGGCAGAATTTTCAGAAGCTAATAGGGGTCTCATTATCAATATTTATTGCTACAAATAGCTTTTAATTTTGAACAAAATGAACAGAATTTTAAAAACCAATTTCCTTATTTAAAATGTTATATTTTCTCAGGTGGTGATTTAGCATTTTGAAACTGTCATGTACTCTTCAATACCTTGAGTTTGATATTACAACCCATTACCGGTATGTTGAGCACCAAATAAATGACAACAGACGGTGACGGAATCTGGCAAGTCGGCCTTCTTGGATTCCAAAATGGCTGCCATTTTTCTTCGGAGTCATGAACAAGATCAAACTAACTTTATTGAGTGCAAAAGTAAGCAATTTGAATAACAGTGCAGTGTCATTTGATGCTGACTTAATGATTACAGTACAATTTAATGACCGTTTTAAAAGGAAATCCAAGATGGCCACCATTCCACGGAAGGCATGTGTTGTAGCGGCAATTTGACGACATAACTAAACTTGCCATCCATTTTCCATCGTGACTGCAAAATTTCAACTCGTTGCTCTTAATATTGCCAGAATTATTGTAGGATCTTTAAAAGACATGCCTTATTTCGAGGGCGTGTTTTGCCTACAGATAAGTCTGTCACTTTTTATCTCAAAAATACCACCATCTACGCTGAGGAAAACATTCATAGAAAACTTATTAATGGACCGATTTTGAAAATTTAAAAAGTTTTTTAACCTTTGAAGCAGCCTGCATGCAGTAAAAAGAAGAAAAACACATTATCTGTTAAATGAAATTTTGATGTGGTAATGCTACTTACACACGTTGATGTTACGTCTTCAGAATTTCAAAGAGTAACATATACATTTAACTTGTTGCATTAGGACTGTTTATAGGCTAGATAACATTTTTTTTTTAGATTTAATTGATTATTGTGATGATAAATTTTAAAAATATAACTTAAAAAGATGAAATTGTAACTTTTTAATACATGCATGTATGATTGTAAGGTCAAGGACGTTTTCCCAGCACAAACTGACAAAGCATTGTCCGACTGGCCCTCCTAACATTCCTGCAAATCTCTACCACCACTGGTCTGGATAAACTTGCAAATTGTAAAAATCCATTGCTAATATTAATAATAGAACTGATATCCACTTCTGTGTAAATTAAAAAAATGCTTTCAGAACTAGCTTGCCTATAATTAAGGCCAATTTGAATGTCAACAAATACCTCTTAAGACTTGTATTCCGCGTTCATTCGTGGACCAGGACTGTCAAGTCAAGTGAAATAATGATCGGCTTCCTTTAGAATAGAAGTTCCCTTAACTCTGTCCGTACAGATTTATAAAAAAATACCTGTCAAATGGGTATTACCCACCAATTCATACACTATACTAATCATAGCATTACTGGTATTGCATCTTTTTGCGTATTATAATTAGTATGTTCGACTGCATTTTCTGCAATAAAGTAGGCTAATAAATTCGCTATTATTTGTAGACTTCATTCGTTCCGACTCGAAATGCGCACGAATGACAAGAACTCAAAATGAAAATGTAACCGGTCTTCGTTTCGCAATTATTGCAATTGATAATCAAGAGAATAAATAAGATCACCATATCACCTGAGCTTCCTAATATTTCGAACACTGGGCAATGGTTTTCTAAATTTAGCTCGATATCCAACTTGAAAAACTACTTTGTCTGGTGTATGGGAAAATTATAGTACCGCAGTCGGTCAATTGCATAATGCACAACGAAATATAATTTAAATGATTACTTACGCCGGCCCGTTCCTGTGGGTTAAGTTTCAGAACAAACTGATAGATTAATTTGGGTGTAAAACGGACGGATGGCCCTGGATTTCACTCAGATTCTACACAGTATACAGTCCAGATTCGAGAACAAACAAAATGGCGATCAATGGCGATATGTAAATGAGGTACAATGATGTCATTATATCCCAGCATTCATTTGATTGTGCGTGCGACAGACTTGCATTTGGATTTTAATGTCCATGCTTGTCATTTAATTAAATTCATATAGGCTAGAACCAGGTACAAAACTAGTCAGAAAATATTGTAATACGGTCGACTTTTTGATCATACAGGATACACAGAGGGGGCGTTTTTATATTTAAATCTTAGTGCAATATATTATCGATTCTGAGTCTGGTACATGATGTAGAAATATAGGGTACAAATAGAATTGTGAACTAAGTCGTACCCATCCCGCTTTATTCCTTCACTGCCTTCAGTAATAACATTTTTGAATGCCATTTAAGAATATGGTATGACGAACGTAAGAAATCTTTACTTAAAATATATATTTAGATTGCACATAACAGAATTTCACTTCAGAACTAGGCCAAATAACAGATCACGATGTCGATTTTTCTAAACGGTAGGCCTAAAGTTTCCTGGAAAACGGAAAAAAATGAAGAACTCCGATCAAGAAAGTACAGGACGTTGATCTGAGCTACGGAATAAGCGAACGTAATACTGAAGAATTTATACCACAACAATTAATTTATGCAGGTATGATATGAATATTTTTGTTCCGAAATCACCCCCCCCCCCCGAGTTCCACAGAATATCTTCCCTGGACCTGTCACAGCTACTATGAGCTAGCCTAGTACTAGTAGTTACAGTCATTTAGTAGTGTTAGTGTGAGTTGTTGACTGCCGATAAGGAAGAGTTTGAGTTGGATTATTTAGGCCTATAGTATATTAATATAGGCATAGTTATAGATAATAGATAGCAGTAGCACTAGCAGCCTACATCTACATCCTATTGTTTGTTTATTATTATTGTCCGCTGCCTTTCGAAGAAAGTATTGGTTGTATAATTGTCTGCGAAGGTATAAAACAACTCATTCCAAAGACAACTCATCCAAAGACATCTTATCCCAATGGCAATACTAAATGATTCTGTAAACATATCTTATTTATTTTGCTTCTTATTGTGAACAATAGTCAAATGAGAACCAACGCCGGATTAACCATGGTGGGGGCCCAGGGGACTGGAACATGTGGTTGGCCCCTGATCACCGACCGCGAGTGCCGAATGCGCGAACCCCCGCAAGGGGGGTCTGGGGCTGGGCTGTATGTAGGATTTGTGGGGGTGCAGCAGAGTGTTGGGGAAGCCAATATAATGCCCGAGTTACTGAGTGCGGAGCGGTGCATGTATGTACGTGGGGTAGGGGTCTGCCTGAAAATTTTGAAAATAATACTGTCACAAACGTGGTTTCCTACCACTTGGAGATGCAATCAACGTCGCTCTTGTGTGTCAATTGACTCAATTTTGGCAACGCTTTTTCTCATTTGATGTTAAGCACACCAAAATGAGAAACTCCTTATCCTCTAAACTAGAATTAGTCCGAAACACCATAAGGCCATGTGGATAGGGCGACCCGAACGAGAATCTCTAATCATGCCATTTGGTGGTGGTACCCCCAAAGACCAACAAGGTCCTGTCAAATGTGAATAGGGGCGACCAAATCGACCCCTTTAATGTCATGTGGTGGGTCAAGCCGTGATAAGAGAGGCCCTACGCCTATGGGGGCGGCATCCTTGTCTGTTGTCCTCCCTCAGAAATGTTTGAAAAATAACAATGCAGGAAACACGATTTTCTGCTATTTGCCATTAAAGGGTGATATCTGAGTGGCAATTTTGTATTTTATATGGTGGCATTTGCTCCTGGTGTCTGACCTTGGGTCTGCGCCTGTCGTGGCGTCCGATAGCCTGGAAAGTTTGGATCAGGTGTAGGTGCCATTTAAACCGACCGACTCATCAGTGCCTTAGGAGCACCACTGTGTGATCATAATCAAGTGTATTATTTTGTAATTGAAAGGTTGACAATTTTTTGGGAGGGGGTGCCTTATTTTTCTGGAAATTTTCAGAAATTGGTGGCCGGAAACATGATTTCCTGGCATTTTAGGCACTTGTATGGAGCCATTTAGAGTACCTCCTCCAGAAAAAATTAAAATTCTGCTACAAAATTGGCGCATTCTGGCGTTATTTCAGTGGACCAATCTATGCGAGTGCTATGATGATGGCATTTCTAGAGGATGGGGCAGGACGCATCTGAGATTTTTTTTGTGGGGGGCCTTCTAATGTGGGGACCTGGGGCCTGTACCCCATGGTGCCCCCCACATGTCAGTAGCGCGTGTGTCCTCCACAGGCTCTTACAAACGCACGCTGTGCAGTGACATCACATGGAATAAACCAATGTTTGAAAGAAGGCCGGGGGCAAATTGTTCCATTCTTGGACTAGAGCAGCTTTTAAACCAGCAATGGTGTGCATCTGTGGTCCCCCATACAATCTCATCCCAGACTAAGACATTGATGTTGTTAGCAACCAGGTGCTGGTAGACCATACTAAAACGGGCGGTATGCGGACATGCATTATCCTGTTGGAAGTGCTGAAGTTGTGGGATATCACCATTACGCTGTAAGGAAGGATGAGTTCGAATTTCCTGAAAGTCAAACCAAAACTGCAGGATAAAATGTCTACCGCTGTACACAAATAATGTAAAAATATGGTATATCAAGGTTGTGGATCCTTTAGAGGACAGAGGTCACAATTTTTCAATCCGATTTTGATGTAAATTGAAATGCATATTTACAACCCAAAGATCTCGGTTTCTTTTGATATTTGCGCATATCGAATTGTAACTTCATGAATTATGGCCCTTGAGCCTTGATTGCAGGAACAATCACTTTATTTTTAGCTTGTTCTCTATCGATCTCTCGTATGTGAGCGTATCCTGCCTGGCAGCCGCTGGTTAATTAAAATGCTGTAGTAGTCTATATCTGTAATATGATCTTTCTTTAATTACAGATCACATAGATGTTTAAGATATTGTAACTTACTACTTAGGGCACCCTAATCAACATGGAAGAGAATGAGCCCCTGAAAGATGCTATGAAACATCATGACAAAGTTCCATTACCAGATACTTCTAAGGATTCAGATAGTGTTAAAAGTAAATCTTTTAAAGAAAGCATTTCCAGCATAAATGGAAAGAAAAATTTAAAAGGGAAACCGAAACCCTTATATTTTTGGACATGTGCAGATGTAAATAAGTGGTTAAGAAAGCATGGAGGGGTGTGTTACGAACTTTATGGTGAACTTTTAACACAGAATGATGTTACTGGACGAACTTTGATTAGGATTAATGAAATAAAACTAGAAAAGATTGGCATTAATGATGTATCACACCGCAGAGATATGATGCAACATATTTTACGCCTCCGATTAAAACATGAAGTCACAGATTTAAAAAATTTAGGACAAAAAGGTTCAGGCTTCGAATTAAAACTTCCAGATACTAAAATTCAACCTAATAAGTCAGTTACAAAAACACCAGAAGGAGATTCTCATTAAATATTAACATTGCTTTGTGGTGGTTCTATACTAGGTGATTCATCACTATTTCTGTTGTTAATAACAATTTAATGACCTTAATTTAGATGTTCAAGACAAGAAAAACATTGTAATGATGCAATAATATTTGTTCGTATTGACATACTCTTCTCTTTTTTTTAATCAAGAGGCGGCTGATATTCCATAGACAGTGTGCTATAGATTACAGGTGAATGTTGTTTAAGGTATTCCAGAGAATAAATTGTGTCAATGGATAATGTGCATATAGTGATTAAGTGTTGTGATAACATTGTATACACTTAATATTTCATTTCATAACTTCAATATTGTTTAACAGAACAGGACCTCATCGATTGAGTGGATAAAGAGTGTGGACTTATATACATGGTATGTCTGTCCACTATTGTTTTTGGACTTTCTACAGGTCACAATTCTTATCCGATTTTGACACAACTTGAAATATAGGTGTAACCCCAAAAGATCTTGGCTGCTTTTGGTATTGGAATGCATCGGGTCGAAACTTCGTAGATAATGGCCCCTGATTGTTTGAAAAATCACGTTTTTAGCTTGTAGAATCTATAGAGGTCACAATTTTGAACCAATTTTGATAAAACTTGAATTGCAATGCATGTTTATAACCCAAAGATCTTGATTCCTTTTGATATTTGCGCATATCAAATTATAACTTTGATTGTAGGTAAAATCACTTTCTGTTTTGCGTATCCTGTTTGACAGCCATCAGCCTCTTTTTTAGCTTGACAAAATCTATTACAAAACAATAAAGGCCAATATACATGTATAACTTCCTGAATTATGGCCCCTGATTGTCCGATAAATCACCTGTGGTCACTCTGGAGGACACAAGTATTATGCAATTTAAAGAAACGTTTGATTATATCATGCATTTCAAGTTAAATCAATTTCGGATTAAAATTGTGACCTCTACAGGGTCCACAACCTTGATTAAAATTGTGACCTCTACAGGGTCAACAACCTTTATAAATTGTGACATGTAGACTGTTAAAAAATTTAGGCCTAACTTCTTAAATGTGTGCACTGTCGAATACATATGGTAGGCCCAGTGGATTGTGACCTGTATACTCCTGCTTATATTGCGTCAATATTTATCGCCAAACTTAGCTCTTAAGTTGTCGTATTGTGTGTGTGCCAAGTTAAAACATTTTTTAATACACTACATATATAGATGTGTGATTTATAATATGTGAATTACGATGAGTTGATAGAAACACATTTGTTGTGATACACAGTATTTTGGCCTTTCTTACACATTGTTAAACTTTGTGTCATGGGTGTATTGGTGGGGGGGGGGATGGCTGAACGGTTAGCACGTGCGCGCTGTATCATGAGTCAACAAGCGTGAATTTTAATCCCCGGTTGTACGTAACAAGGAGTAGGGTTGCCTGTCAAACTTTGTGGGATTTCTCAGGTTTCCGCCAACTGCTAAAGACCCCTAAGCCTACGAGCAAGCAAATTATTGAAATAAAATTAAACCATGTTAGAACCAAATTACCTAGTCTGTGTCGAGTGGATGGTAAACCCTGTTTCTCTCTCTCTCTGTAAGTCATATAGTTATATGTATATTTTCCAGGTGAGTTATTGGATAATACACACAGTGTTTACCATGAATATTTTATTCACATATTATAATATCCTAAGTGGTTAATATTTATATGTGTACTGGTAATGTAAGCCATGGTGTTCACTTATGGCTTGATTTTTCACACTTTGTTCGTTGAATTTGATATTTTTACAACTACTTTGATGGATATCTTTTTATTATTATTGAATGTTTTATTGGGGACATTTGAGCTTATAGAATATGTATACATTATATAGGCTTTTATAATTATATTGTATTGTATGTATATTTCCAGGTGGGTTATTGGATAATACAGTGTAGACCATGTATATTTTATTCACATATTATAATATCTGAAGTGTTTTATATTTATATGGGTACTGGTAATGTAAGCCATGGTGTTCAATTATGGCTTGATTTTGCCCACTTTGTCCATTGGATTTGATATTTTTACAACTACTTTGATGGATATTTTGTTATTGTTATTGAATTTTTTATTGGGGGCATTTAAGCCTATAGAATATGTACAGGGGACACATTGTACGGGATCGTTACAATATGTCTGATCACACAGCGTGTCGGAATACCGAGTTTTCTCCAAAACCGGAAATATTGTAACTTCGAAAACCGGAAGTATTATTATAATGTAGCTTCTTATAACCAGAATGTTATTCCTATTAAAAATGATAAACCTTTCTGTATATTCAAAATTCTATTATATTAATTTTTATTTCATTTAACATGCGTAGGCTTTTTGAATTGGTCAAGTCTGTCGTTAATTTATCTTCTTCGCTGTCTTCAGATGATCAAACTCTTGTCTCTACTATCACAAGTTTTTTGTTAATTAGCGAACTCGATTGAATCGACTTTCACATCAGTCCGGGTTGCACCACGCTACGCTGGTCGGATAGCCGTGGCGATAGATGTCTATAAGAGAAAAAAGAGAGGCGGCTTCTCACCAATGCAACGTGGGTTCAATCCCAGCTCAGGGCAAGAACTTTATCGTTGTAAATGAGAGGGATATTCGGTCTCCTGTCCGATCAGGCAGGTTTCCCCCCCGAGTTTTTGGGTTTCTTCCTGCAGTAATGATCGAAATCATTCGCACGATCTGTGCCAAGGGCCAAATTGAAAATAAGCCTCAGGCTTAATTTGCTACCCTTGTAAAATGATATGATTATTATTATTATTACGCTCCGTTTATGCATGTTTTTAAAAATGAATCATGTTTTATAAATTCACGAAACATACTCACCCAACATATGAGTGTATGGGATAATTCTCAGTGGTTTTGTTACGGAAAATACTATAAAACTACAAAATTAAAGAGATTTAGATCATAGATATCGTAATGTTGAGCGAACTGTCAGTGTGTGAAGTAATAAGGAAATAAATCAGGACATGAAAATCATGTCGGATGTCACAGCAATCAGGAGTGATCAGACATCGGATGTCACAGAGTCCACTGTATACATATATACATGTATATTGGCCTTTATTGTATTGTAATAGATTTTGTCAACTGGCATGGTTTTGATTCCCCAGTTGGTGTGTGATAAGGAGTAGAGTCGCCTGTCCAACCTCATGAGTTTTCTCCAAGTCCTCAGGGTTTCTTCCACTGCTAAAGAACCTAATGAGTAAGCAAATTATTGAAATAAAATTGAACCATGTTAGTTCTAAAATGACCTAGTTTGTGTCAGTGGATGTTAAACACTCACCCACTCTCTCTCTGTAATAGATTTTTGATTTGAGTTTACTTATACTTAATCATCACACATCCAACAAATAATGGTCAATTGTAACCAAAGCAAAATTGCATTTGCTAAAAAAAATTTAAGATATATATGAATTTATTTGACTAAAAATAACTGTTTTATAAAGAAACCCAAGAACTATTACATAAGAACTATTGTGGAATGCTGGTGAGTAAATAAGTTTGAAAGTTATCTATGTATACATGCCTGGAAACAGGGCACCTCTCACTGACAATGTCAGAAACAAATCTAGGCTTGGCCAGGCAAGGTCTCTCTAGTGCCTGTCATTTTGGTTTCTGTCTCAGCCCTATATAGTACAAAAGCCTTGTTTTGTCGCCTTAGAACGGGAATAAACAATATATTATGGGAATAAACAAGATATAATGTGGTGTCAGTGAACCAGATATTTATAATGTAAATACTGATGTAAACAAATATATTAAAGACTATTTATATCTCTACTTTTTTAATTGTTTTTTGTAGTTTTTTTCATGGATGAATATTTTTTATCTTGGGTATATTTTTATTTTTTTTACAATTTTTATGAAAAGGCCAAGTTGGAGAGAGATTTTGACATTGGCACACTACTACAAAATTCTAGTGATTGCTGACCAGACTTACATACCTTTGTTATAAGATAAATTCAATAGCATTTTTTGGCATAATATACTAAACAGCAAAAAAAAAATATGTCAGTACAATTTCAAAATCAGAGAGGCCCTCTAATCAAACCAGTCTAGAAAGAATCAAAGCAATTTTTTGTGAACAGTATGTTGACACATTAGTGAATTATTCATCACAATTCCAAGAAATTATAAGAAGGTTTCGAGTCTGTACACAGTCTATACACCAGTATCGGGTGTGTCCACTACGAGTGTCAATAACGGCAGCACAGCATCTGTACATTTAAAAGGACCAGCCGATTGATGAACACCATTTGCACCTGAAACCACACATTCAGAAAAGCCTGGCGCAATCCATTGGCTGTTTGATCTCGGTACGATGTTTTTAAGCCTCCCCTGAATTTCACCACAAGGATGTTAAACCGGGTTTAAGTCCGGACTAAGGGCTAGCCAGTGCATAACGTTGACACTGTTCAGCTGTAAAAATCCCTGAGTAACCCTGGCGGCGTGGGCACGCCACAGGCATCGTCATGCTCGAAAACGTTGTTTCGCTGACGTGCGGAATGTGGTATGAACCTTCCTCTCCCTAAACCAAGATTTTGGAACACCACAGTACCCACACCCTGGTTCGCAGGCCGATTAAACCCCAAACCAATATGCTTGGACCTCCCCATGCGTCTCATTCATGACACTTTGTTCCGAATACCGCTGGCTAAGTCGACGCCATATTCTGGTCTTGCCATCTGCAGTTGATACACAATACCGACTCTTCTGTGAACAGAACAGTTCTCCATGGCCCGTGTCGCCAGTTCTGGTGTTGTTGGACAGACTGTGTTCCCACTGTCTGACGTGCTGTCTCCATGGCCGCAGGTCCCGGTTAGATGGGGCGGGACATTTTGTATTTCCGAACATGCCGATGTACAATGCCCAGAAATGGTCTCAGATAGCATTTTGAGGCATCCTAATTTTAAAAAATCTTCCGGGGGAGACACCAAGACAGGGTCTATTTTAACGTGCCTACAGGCACGGACGTGCCTCGGGATGGAAAATCCGTGCTTTGAAAATCCAAAATCCGTGCTCTGAAAAAAGGTGTGTATATCTTAGTTTGTGTGAGTGTGTACTTGTAAAATGTGTGTACTTGTAAAATGTGCGATCATGCAATGAGCAAGTGCGACATCAGCAGTCATATTGATCATCGATAACGTCATTTGACTTGGTATCTAGTCTCATTATTTTTCTTCACTTTCGCTTTCTGTTTCAGAAGCATGGTTCACTGGTTATTTATTTTGCGGCGGTCCTTCGCATTGACTTGAGTTTTTAAAAATCGCTTCGAAAATACGGACCCAAGGCTGATTCTTTGAATACCCTAAGACGGACAGTAACAAAGAGATTAAGGCCCGTATTTTTGAAAACTCAAGTCGTCATAACGCCTCTTCTGATAGTGATTAAGACATATTGTACTGTTACCGCCTATGGAATGGGCGGTTACCGCCCATTTCCATTATCAGCAGTCATATTTGATCATCGATAACGTCATTTGACTTGGTATCTAGTCTCATTATTTTTCTTCACTCTCGCTTTCTTTTTCAGAAGCATGGTTCACTGGTTATTTCTTTCGCGGCGGTCCTTCGCATTGACTTGAGTTTTTAAAAATCGCTTCGAAAATACGGACCCAAGGCTGATTCTTTGAATACCCTAAGACGGACAGTAACAAAGAGATTAAGGCCAGTATTTTTGAAAACTCAAGTCGTCATAACGCCTCTTCTGATAGTGATTAAGACATATTGTACTGTTACCGCCTATGAAATGGGCGGTTACCGCCCATTTCCATTATCAGCAGTCATATTTGGTCATCGATAACGTCATTTGACTTGGTATCTAGTCTCATTATTTTTCTTCACTTTCGCTTTCTGTTTCAGAAGCATGGTTCACTGGTTATTTCTTTCGCGGCGGTCCTTCGCATTGACTTGAGTTTTTGAAAATCGCTTCAAAAATACGGACCCAAGGCTGATTCTTTGAATACCCTAAGACAGACAGTAACAAAGAGATTAAGGCCAGTATTTTGAAAACTCAAGTCGTCATAACGCCTCTTCTGATAGTGATTAAGACATATTGTACTGTTACCGCCTGGCCCTGTGACATCTTGTGTTGTCATCCCGGAAGATGAAACGGCGGCCATGACGTCGTGCGAACGGCACAACATGGAATGCCAAGATGTTGTCCCGGTAGTACTGTTCTGTAACACGCCCTGCAAATACACGTAAAGCCGTTCTTCCAGCAACAGTGATGCCTCCCCACACCATAACAGAACCACCCCAAACGTCTTAGAAGCGCTCGTTTCGACGACGCCACACCCTCCTACGTCTGTCCTAAAAATCAACAGTGATGAGTGAACCTTGACTCATCTGAAAACATCACATTGCTCAAGCGTCGATTATCCCAGTGTTGACGATCCCTACACCAACGACGTCTTGCCTGAATGTGATGATCTCTCAAACAAGGGATCACGCGAGGACTTCGGGCGCGAAGGTGACCCCTATGCAGTCGATTCCGAATCGTCTGGCCACTCACTCTCACACCAGTGTCTGTTTTAAGACGAGCGCTGATCTGATTTGCTGTGATGACACGATTTCCCAAGGCCAAGGTACGGATACATCGATTCTGGGCTTGAGTTGTCGCCCTTGGTCGACCTGAGCGTGGTCTGTCCTGTACAGAATGTGTATCACGGTATCTGGACCTTAGCCTGCTTATGACAAACTGAGAAACATTCATCGTCCGCGCCACAACCGCCTGTGTTGTGTCGATCTATAGCATGCCAAGGGCACGTAATCTTTTATTTTGGGTAAGCCGACGCATATCAAAATTTGTTTTCTGGTCACTAAAACAATTAAACTGATGTTTCCACCCTGGAATTCAATGCCACAATGACTTTAAAATTCAAAGTCAGAGTCGTGCAAATCTTGGGTTGGACCCCCATGATGATCCCAAGCATCACCTGCATTCCATGCGTTTGGGCGTCACATGTTACTGGAAATGTTTCTTTTGTTAGGTTCTATAGTGACTTTTTTCGTAGTCATTTGCATATTTTAGTATTATGCCCCCAAAATCAAATATCCCCTACTTTTTTTTAAATAGTATATAACAGTGTGTTTTATCCATATCAGAAGAGAAGTTAAAGACCCTTAATTTCTCGAAAATCGCATCGAAAATACGGGCCCAAGCATCGACTTAGGACTTTTCATTGAACATCCGATGCCCTGACAAGCGGTCGGATATTCATACATCTGTTAGTCAATTCTTTGGTATTAAAAGTGTAATAGTGTGATAATAATTCTGGAAATTATTAGTTTACTTCTGGTGAGTTTTATCCGATTGTTTTGTTCATAGTATATGATCCGTATGGTCACAATTTCTGAAAGCTAAGGAGCTACATTGAACTGATCACTTTCTGCTCGGAAATGGTGGTTCGGGCGTTCTCTGGCTGTCGAATTTTGAAAATTTTCTCTGAGCCGGGGGGAGCGCCTCCCTCCCCAAATATACATTGACACGGAGACCATGCTTCGTCAAATAATCCTTAAAATAGGCCCTGCACCAAGACCCCCGCTAAATGCGCGCCTGTAGCACACGTGGCGTTTTCCTTCGCCCGCCGTACTCGGTCAGCGTAACCCAAAACTTGAGTCCTATTTTCAGGCTGAGGATATTTCCCCTTGGTTAAAAAATGTCCGGTCTTTGATTTAACCCAGATCTGAGAATGATCTCTTCATTGCAACTTATGCACAGAGCTGGCCGCTTGAGAAATTAGTCATCACATTTTCATCCCTGGCAGGCAATTTAGTAGCCTACCTATTTCCCCATATTGCGAGGACTACTTTGATTAATCAGTCGATATCATCTGTGGTTTACTGTTTATATTTAAAGTTTAATAATAAAGAATATTCCTCATCCCTTATTTGTGCAGTTATTGATTATTCACCCTCAAAAACGACAATTTATTCTCAGTACGTTCATCTCTGCAGAATGCTCAGAAATGGTCTCAGATAGCGTTTTCAGGCATCCTGCTTTCAAAATTTTATGGGGAGGACTCCCAAACCCCCCGCAGAACGGTTCGCGCATGCGGCGCGTGTCTTGTGTCGTTCTGCGCCCGCCACCTCCGCCCCCCTAAAATTTAAAAAGATCTGCAACCGTGACAGTCTCAGTTCCCGTGCTGAAGGGATTCTGCACGTGATTCCACACAACATGACAGTATTGTCGCCTTGTGGTAAACCTTAGTCTACCATTACGGGGCGATCATATGTGGTGTTGGTGCATGCCCGAACGCGTTGCTGAAGCCTGTATATGTATAGGATATTAACCTACCCGAGGGTGCTATATTATATAACCCGCGGGCGCAGCCCAAGGGTGATATAAATATAGCAACTGAGGTATGATTGGTTAATATCTGACATATACAACGCCCACCCTTAAATTAAATGGACTCTTCCATTACAGGCCAACGACGATTGGGCTACCTACTCGGTACTTTCCGTCAAATAACGAATATTACCGAATTTATCACGTGAAATTACGTGGTTGTGTTTGTTTACAATTCGCCATTTTGAAGAATTGAAAAGCAAATGAACAAAAAAAAATGGATAGGAGTACGAAGTCAGACGAATAATCAACCCCTTTAGCAAACAAATTGGCGATGGAATTGATGTGGATGCGACTATCGATGAGGATCTATTCAAACCTAAAGAAAATTTGGATCAAAAGGTGTAGTGTGTGGACGGAAAGATGATTCTGAAAGATATCTTAGACATGGTCGAGTATGGATAACCGATTTAAATATGCCGATAAGTACGCCGTTTATTTCTGTCTTGAATGTTACAAACTGTACCATAATACTTTTTTAATTGTTACAAGAATAAAAATTTATTTCTGTGTTGTTTTATATTATTTCGATCATCAGTGGTTGATAGGAGTCGAATACATCGACCTGAGATGACGTCATTAGCGGTTGATATTTCATATCAACCTGTCACGACGTCATCAGCGGTTGATATGAACAGAATATCAACCTATGATGACGTCATGACAGGTTGTTATGAGATATAACTGCTATGCACATCAAAGAGAAAACTACCGCCAGTTGTATATGGTCTAATAATTGACCTGGGAGTAACTGGCAACGGTTTGGGCAGTGTTGCGAGCGTTGAATCTCCCAAGCACCTGGTTCCTCTGAGCATGCTGCTGACATTGTAGTGTGAATGATTCAACCAGGTAAGTCCTATGGTGGTGCATTTTGTAGGGCTGGCCCCGGTGTGCAGCATCATTTACATGAAAATCATGAAGAACACATTTTTAACATTACCATCTCAGAAGTAATGTGGTGTTTTTGAGAATATTTCCTGGTTTCTTTTCTGTGTTTGGAAAGGAGCCTTATTTCCCTGATAAAGTTGGGGATGTGGTCACAAATATACAATAAAAACATTTGGTAAGTTTTATGCAATACCATATCAACCTTACGTTTCTTTGGCTGCTTAGTATATTATTTGTACAACAAGCCAACTGACTTGTGTTTATGTACTAGTATTCTAGGTTACAACTGGTTAATCTCGACTAGATACGTACACCAATGCGAGTTGTAAGTAAGAATCGTGATATAGCTATTTTCAGTTGTTGATATAATAGTGACAATCTATGGATAATGTGGAGTTTTTAGTGGAGATTTGTTAATACGTGTGGATTAGTAATTGTCGCCATTTTGTAAGTTAAACAACATATTCACTTTCTGCGTACTTATTGATTTGTGAGACTTTAGGTGACTCTTTTGATGTCGCCGCGTAGCCTATAGCTACCACAAAGCCCTAGTATAGTAGGCCTACTCCTAGTTTTATATATAATATTACAAAAAGAAACAGTGACAGTCTTGATTCGTGGATCTTCTAGTCATTGGAACATCTTTCTATAATAAGTATAGAACTGTAGGCCTACCTATGGCACTATACTAATATAGTAATACTAAACTATGACTGGCCTAGATTATATTATTTGACAGGTGTCAAAACAGAAACATAAGCCCACACACAGCTGTCGTCTAGATTGCTTACGTAACAACGTAATTTAGTTTAAATATTTAATAAATGAAAAGTAGCCAATTAAGAGTCTTATTTGATTATTATTTTGTTATTCAAAATCAATTAAACATTAACGGGAGGGGTGGGGTATATTGAAATAGCCCCGTCGAACTGTTCCGGTGTGACAGTTTGAATTGTAGTCTCGGTCACCCAGAACCCCCTAGTCTTCAACGTAGAATATTTGTTTGGATGATAGAGACTATTTGAATTGACTCTCGGTGTGTGTTTGCTCCTAGGCTCTTGCGCATGTCCGAAACGGTTGTTGGCGTTAACAACGCAGCTATAATATTGTCTACTTCCAATTATTATAGAATAGAAGCCTATAGGCCTATATAACGACCTTCATAATTTCTACTTTTTCGCCCCTTCAAAACAGAAAAGTCGAAAATCGATAATAAGATATTAGGAAAAAATGTAAAGCGCCAAAACAGTATACAAGCCAAAATCAACTCGAAAATAGGAAATTAAGAAATAACACAGCGATAATAGCAATCTGAACGACAAACTCACCCTACCTGCAGAGAAGTGACTCTGACACAGTGAACCGCCACGATATTCACAATATGCTGTTATCTAAACGTCACAGGTCGCGAGGTCAACGCACAGAAGTCAGTTTGTAATGTAAACTAACAAACGAAAGTACAATGACTTCGATGAAAAGAAAACCTGCGTCGTATCAGGGTTGTCTGTGCAATAACACGGACACAGCTCGAGATTGAATAATATTCCCCGGAAGAAAATTGGATTTTAACAGAATTAGCAAGTTTAAACGGACATTTGACACACGCGGGGGCCGCACTATTTGCACTATTTTGTGCATCGGTCGGGTCTATTATACACAATGAATTATTGTGCTAATGTTTTTAGCGTGGGGCTTTACTAATAGTTAATTATTTTCAGTTCTAAACACAAATTTAAAACTTCAACGCAAGTTTAAAAAATAGCAAAATTCTGGCTGGGATTACTGAGCAAAATGGCTATTAACTGGATACGTGCGGGAAAAAAAAGCCAGCTACCATCAATTTCGCCCCTCCTTTTTCCCTAATTTCTTATTTTCGACTTGCATTTTGGCTTGTATACCGTCTTGGCGACTTTCGACTTAGTCATATTTTTGTATTTATTGATGTCAGTAAGAAGGCGACAAGACGGTATATACAAGCCAAAATGTAATTCGAAAAAAGGAAATTAAGAAATAAACACACAGCGATAATAGCGCCCCTCCTTTTTACCTAATTTCTTATTTTCAAATTTTGCCTCGGGAGTGATTGTAGTCTCAATTTGCCAGGTCCAGGCCCGGTGGAGTAGGGGGGCTAGGATTATAAAGAACAAATCGAAGAAAGCCGCCCAGTCGTATTTAAACCCCTCGACTTCGTCCTTCTCTCACTCTGTAGGCCTACTCAGACTCCACACTCGAAATTGACCACCCCCGGCATAGCCATGGTAACTATAAACCCACGCAAACCATGTCTGACACGGCATTATTTATTTTTGTGTGCCGTAGTATAACATATCATCCCAAATTAGTTTAAAGAAAGAAGTATTGGTATTATGTTTATTTAAATTTAAGTTGTGCAGGTCTATTCATTTCACGGTCACAGACCAATTTACGGCACTTCAATGTTAAAGGTTTGGATGTCGTAAATGGTGTCGAACGTTCGGTTGTACGATCAATTTTTAATGTACGTATTCTACGGTTAATTCTACCGAATCTATATTAAATCCTAGCCCATCCACAATGTCAATGTTTCTTATTCTTTCTCAACTTCTGTCTGACCTGATTCTCATTCCACCGTAATAATAATATAAAATACTACAAACACCATTTTAAGAATAGGCCTATAAAAATTTGAATATAATATAAATGGAAATTGATTTGCACTGAAGCAAATAAAAGACAGAAAATGCTCTGGAAATACACCAATAATTGAATAAGGGTTGAACTTTCATAAAAGACCACGCCCCCCTCCCCAATTTTTTTTTTACAACTACTCAGCAAACCCTGGCTACAACCCTGGACCTAAGATGGGAGCCCCCCCCCCCATCAAGAATTGCTTCCGCCGGCCCTGAGATCGCATTTGAATACTTGCAATCAGGGCTCACACTGTCTTTCATTCTTTTCCGTCAAAATGGATAATAGCTTTTAACAAAAACAATTTTGGCTTGTATACCGCCTTCTTAAGCCTTGTTTATACAGAGCAGGAACCCGAACCCGGACGCGGCTTTTCGTCCTGGAATGCTTTGGTTACTAAGAGGGCCCGTTCATACAGAGCGCGAGACCCGAACAAATATTGGTTCGCGCGAACGAACGCCTTGATTGCCTCCTGAGCGAATTTTTCAGAAGTTCGCGCGAACTTTTTCCAAATGAACCAATCGGCGGATACTTCCCATGACATCATTTCCACGAAAAGAAACCGGTAGGCCTGATCCCACTATTCGCAGTCTACTTGTAAAAGCAGAATGGACAAGATGGAAGAAATGATCATTGAAATTGAAAACACTGTTGGAATTTCTCCGGATGAAAATATAGTTCTTCTACGAGGTGATGGTATTCTCAATACTCCCTCCTTCTCTGTAAAATTGTATGCACAGATATTAGCACCTTTCTCTTCCTTCGTTGTTTTATGTACAAATACAGTGCCAAGATCTCGTCTGTGTCTGATTCCACCTGAGCCATGATAGAAAATGCCAACATTTATCTCTCACAGCTAGAAAAAGACAAGCCACCACGAAAGCCGTCGACGATTTTCCGCGTTCGGGATCGCACCCTATTTGAACGGTGAAACTGCTCAAAAGTCACGTTCGGGTTAGCGATGGACGCTTTCAAGGGCTTTACTGATATCAATAAATCGCCAAGACGGTATACAAGCCAAAATGAAAGTCGAAAATACGAAATTAGGAAAAAACGAAGGAGGCGCGCTATTATCGCTGTGTGTTATTTCATAATTTCCTATTTTCGAGTTGATTTTTGGCTTGTATACCGTCTTGGCGCCTTACTTTTTTTTCCTAATATCTTATTTTCGACTTTCGACTTTTATTTGTGTTTTGAAGGAGCGAAAAGTAGAAATTAAGAATGGTAGTTATAGGCTTCCACATCCAATGTCATTGTCTACTTTACAGATCAGTTCAGGAAAAAGTATTACGTATTTTTATTATGTGCTTTTTTTTCAAATTTTAATATAAAACTTCTTATGAGTATATGAAGGTTGCTATTTTATTTGAGTATAATAGTGACTTTTTTCTTGAGTTTTTGGTTGAAAATCCCAGGTGTCATGTAAAAATTCCTGTGACAACTGGAATTCGATGAAGACTAAAGCAGACTGCATGGCATATCTTCATTGGCCCGGTTGGTACAAAAAAGTAGGACATTAATTAAACACCATGAGTCGCTCAATTGTGAGTCCATAACATCCAAATTGACAGAATGGTCGTCCCCGTTAGAGATGAAGGGACAAAATTTATAGGCGAGGCGGTCCCACGTGACCTCAAGTTCATTTTGATTTTCCGACATGATTTCCCCCTTGTCAGTGATGCAGAAGGAGGGCCTGACAAGGACTGCTGAATAGACGTTTGGATGGGACAAAAAACCGAGGTACCGTGTACACATTGGAGTGCACATAAAAGATCCCTTGGCAGTTGGAATTTGATATAAGAGTAGGCCGTAGCGCCGCTGCCTGGGCAAAAATATCCCTTGAGGCACACTGTATGGCGTAGGCCCGACTTCCATTAGCCCAGGTTAGGTGCATTAGTAGGACGCTAAACCCCATTTCAATCATTCATTCATTGTTTACCCTATAGCACAGTTTTCCTGTACATTAATTACAAACTTCTGTGTTGACAAATGTTAGTTTTTGTCGTTTATGTGGAATTTGATAGTGATACGATTCTATTACCATTGAAAAGGTCAAGTAGAACTGAGTTTTTTTACTAGTGACACCTGGCAGGAATTCCTTCAGAGAGGACACCCATTGCAATCAAAGATAAGGAAACAAGGGGAGAGCACTTATGTTGAAATACATAATTACATTAAATTTCGCATTAAAAATCTTTACATATTTTCTCTATATCTTTCCAGCTATATTATGAATATGAATAAGGAGAAGAAAAGTCAGAAGAAGAAGAGGCTTACTGTTAATGCCAGAGTTTTGACATTAGCATCCAGCATTGAACATTATTAAAACTAAATGATTGTATGATTATGCTTTTAAGTAACTTTTCATATAATATTGGTTTGATTTAGAATTTTATTTGAGGGATTTTGTCTTTTTGTTTTTTTATGTTGAGGTACCGTTTTGTCGTTCCCATCTGTCCGTTATTGTGTCTGTTCACATTTTGTTTGTGAACAGTCTATACATGTCCACAATTTTTATCCAATATTGACGGAACTTGAAAAAAAGGTGCATATTGGACTGTAATCACGGCTCCTAATAGTATGCAAATTAATATTTTTAGCTTGTTGACCACACTAGAGGTCACAACTTTACTTTTGATGAAACTTGAAAAGTATGTTTATAACACAAAGATCTCGGTTCCTGGATTATGTTAGTCCCGAAATGACCCAGTTGTGTTGAGTGGACGTTAAACTCCATTTCTCTCTCCTGGATTATGGTCCAAGTTGTACACATAATTGCATTTCTATTTTGTGGACCGCATTTCTATTTTGTTGACCTTCTGGAAGTCACAATTTAAAAAAAAAAAATTCAAATATATCACCATTTCACATTAACAATGGTTGAGTTTCATGAAAAATTGGCCGATGCTTGTATGTGTAATACCACGTTGTGGACCCTGTAGTTGTCAAAGTCTTTTCCAATTTTGATAAAACTAAAATTATATGTTTTGTCCCAAAGTTCTCGTTTCCTTTCAATACTTGTGCATATCAGACCATAACTTCTGGATTATGGCCCCTGTATGTACTAAAAATTGCTTCTTATTTAGCTTGTTCTCTGTCCATCTCTCTTGCAAAATGTGGGCGGACCTTGCATGTCGACCACTGGTTTAAAAGATAATTTCTAGGTATTTTCATGTTTACTTCTGAATTTCATTTGGGAAAGAAAATTATTTCCTTTTTAGTTCATCTGTGTTCTGATGTCCATAATAATTATTTTGTGATCAATACAAATATTATATTTCACTTGAATAATAGAAGCTTGGTTAGCTTCCAGAATAGTAGGATTTGTTAAACCCTATATTTCATTTCATTTTGGTTAGCTTCCAATGATTCTGTAATTTTTAATTGTTCTTTTTCAGTATATTTTCATGACATTTTTTATGCTGCAAATTTCATTTTTCAGTATATTTTCATGACATTTTTTAGCTGCAAATTTCATTTGATAGTTGTCTATAATATACATATATGCTTTATCACACTTAAAACTAATTGTAATAATCATGTTTTGTTATTGTAATAAACCATATTTTAGACTGTCATTCCAGAGTTAATTTGACACTGAATTTTAACATCACTAATACATGCAATTGATGTAAAAGTACATTATATTCCGGGTTTTTTTACAGTCACACCCTTTTTTTGGGTTTTATATCAAGTGTTGGCAGTAAAGTTGATTTTCGTGTTAGTAAATTTACAGCAAAATGTTGTAGAAACACAAACCAGTTTTGTTTATTGGGTAAACAAATTGGCACAGTTAAAATATAGAACAGCACTGTAAATTTACATACATAAAAATCAACTTTACTGCCAACACTTTTGTTGTTTTTTAACAGAGAATTTTTTAACAGTGTAGTAGTATCTGGGTATTACGTATTTGGTTAGAGCTTTGTCGTTAATATAATACTTGTTATCGTGATTAACTCAACACCATCTCCTAGCTCCTAATATAGTTATACTAAAAATTTGATATTGGTAGATAATAGTGTTAAATAGTGTAGAAACCTATTTGTCCGTAAGAAAATTTTAGGGGAAATCCTATTACGGGGAGTCAATGCGGTTTCTTCCTGTGCCAAAGGCCAAATTGGAAACAGGCCTCAGGCCTAATTTGCTACCCTTGTAAAATGACGCGATTATTATTATTATTATTAATGCACACCGTGTCCATAACGGTGTGAGCGGACTCCTACAACTACGCATCCGCCAAACGGTAATCACACACCAGGAACCATCTCACACTGTCACATCGGTTTTGTTATCGGGACACATAAAGATAGGAAGGATGGCACTGCCAGGCAGGATACGCCCACATTTTAGAGAGATGGATAGAGATCAAGCAATACCGAAAGTGATTTTCCTGCATCCAAAGGCCATAATTCAGGAAGTTACAATTCGATATGAGCAAATATCGAAAGGGAGCAAGATCTTAAGGTTATGATAAACATGCATTTCATGTGTCATCAAAATCTTATTAAAATTGTGATCTCTACAGGGTCCACCACTTTGATATACCATGTGTTTACACTATTCGCGTACAGACGGTGGCCATGTTGTCTGGCAATTATGGTCTGATTTTCACGCAATTCGAACTCAACCTCCCTTAGGGTGTAACGGTGATATAATCAAACGGTTCTTTTTAATCGGATAATAATTGTGACCTCCACAGGGACCATAGGCGATTTTTCGAACAATCGGGGGCCATAATTCAGAAAGTTACGTTACGATGGGCGCAAATATCGAAAGGAACAAAGATCTTTGGGTATAAACATGCATATCAAGTCTCATGTCAATCGGTTGAATTGTGACCTCTATAGGGTCTACAAGCCTAAAAACATAATTTTTCGTACACTCATGGGCCATAATCCACGAAGTTTCGATCCGATACATGCCAATATCGAAAGCAGTCGAGATCTTTTTAGGATAAACCTATATTTCAAGTTTCGTCAAAATTGGATAAGAATTGTGACCTGTAGAGAGTCCACTACCTTGATATACCATATTTTTTACACTATTCGCGTACAAACGGCGGCCGTTTTGTCCGGCACTTTTGGTCCGATTTTCACGATATTCGAAGTCAACCTTCCTTACGATGTAGCGGTGATATAATCAGAAGGGTTTTCAAATCGGATAATAATTGTGATCCCCAGAGGGACCACAGGCTGAAAAATGCGGGCCATAATTCAGGGGCCATAATTCAGGAAGTTACGTCCCGATGGGTGCAATTATCGGAAGGAACCAAGATCTTTGGGTTATAAACATGCATCAGCTGGTCGGATAGCCTTGGCGATATAGAGGCGGCTTCTCACCAATGCAACGAGGGTTCAATCCCAGCTCAGGGCAAGAACTTTATCGTTGTAAGTGAGAGGGATATTCGGTCTCCCGTCCGATCAGGCAGGTCTCCTCCGAGTTCTTCGGTTTCTTCCTGCAGTAATGATCAAAATCATTCGCACGATCTGTGCCAAGGGCCAAATTGAAAATAAGCCTCAGGCTTAATTTGCTACCCTTGTAAAATGACGAGATTATTGTTATTATTATTATTATTATTATCTTAAGTTTCATCAAAATATTTTCAAAATTGTGACCTCTATAGGGTTCACAAGCTAAAAACATGATTTTTCGTACAATCGGGGGCCATAATCCATGAAGTTTTGATCCGATACATGCAAATATCGAAAGCAGCCGAGATCTTTGGGGGATAACCCTATATTTCAAGTTTCGTCAAAATCGGATAAGTATTGTGACCTGTAGAGAGTCCATAAACAATTGTGGACGGACATGGCCGACGACATAATACATCCACATGAAAATGTGGGCGTATAAAAATATATTTTTACACGCCCACATAGAAATGTAGTCGTATATTACCGTCGCCCCGTCCGTCTGCCGGTCCGGCCCTCTAGGGGCTAAAATTAATATCCGATTGAAATTAAAATTATACACAGTGTTAAAGGTCACGAGACGAAGAAACCTATTGATTTTCAGCAATATTCGATATTTACTGCCAGAGTTATGGCCCTTGATCATTTCAAAATTGAATTTTGATTACTAGAGCAGCTAAATCCTTGATATTAAATGTTTTGTATACTAAACGTTAGCGTGGAATAGAGCTTTATCAAAGCCAAACAAATTGTAATGATTTTCTGATATTTACTTAATGAACTATTACTCATAATCAGATTTTAGTGTATTATAAATGTTTCATTACCGGAAAAAGTTAAAATATGCGACAACTTTTGTTGACTGCCCGGACGATTTAGCTGCTGCGGGCGTATGCTTCGTTGCCTGGCAACCTATCTCTGTATTATGTATTGATGTATATGTATGTGTATGTTCTGTGTAATTTTCTTAATCAAGTTAATGGACGTAAAAGCAAATACAGAGTTAAGATATCTTTATCAGACACATCAACATGGCATGATAGTAATAAACACAAAAACATAATATGGAACACGATTACTATTTTAATTAAAGCGACGTTTCGTTGAGGATTCTCTCAACGTTTTCAACGGAGCGTCGCTTTAATTAAAATAGTAATTGTGTTCCATATTATGTGTTTGTGATTATTACCTATGTCAATTGCTAAATGCCGCTCAAAGAAGATGGCATGATAGTGTCTTTTGAGAATTCGAAAATTGTTTAGTGGCATAAGCCCGCAAAATTAGGACAGAAAGTATTTGAACCGATGTTGGTTGCTTGTAAAATGAAAGGGTATGGGATATTGAGACAACTTGTAATGTTACAGTTAATTGTCACAGGATTTATTATGTCTGTTTTGTCGTTTTTTAGAAACTGTTCCTTTATCCTGATTGTCTTGGTTTAAAATGGCAAGAAGGGACGAAACTATCCATGCTGCTCACATCGAGGCTGTACACAATGTTCCAATGCGAGTTTTAATCCGCCCATTAACTACAGAGGGCCTTGATGAAAAGAAAGTAAAAAGTTTGATGAAAACCATCCAGGTAATCTTTTCATTGCTGCACTAAAGCACCGAGGAAGAATAACACACAGTCGCCTTTGCTGTTCATATTAGGAATTCTAAAAAAATAACACAACACTTAGCCTATCTAGTTGTGAAAGAAGATTCAACAACCGGGGAATCAAAACCATGCCATATGGCCAGTTGACTCAATGAATATGACATACCTTATGATACAGCGCAATGTTGTAATGTTGTTTATATTAGTAAGATGAAGAGTCACAATTTCCGGTAGGCCTACTTACTTCTAGAGTTGTGGTTTTTGTTTCACTTTGTAAAACCCTGTGAACGACAAAAGCTATTATCCGATGCATTATTTAAAGTAGCAAAATGAAGAATGCCATTGGATTTCAGTAATTTATGTTTATAACTTTCAGAGTTATGTCCCTTAATGGATGTTTCGTACTTAGTTCATTCGTGTAATATCAATATGGGAATTTCTTTTTTTCTTCAATGCTACGAGATATTTAAGTGTCCTACCTGTTGAGTAAATTATTCATTACATCCTATTTTACTTGTCCAGAGGGTTCGAAAATATGTTTAAATCCAAGTTACATCTGAAAGTGTTTACATAAGGCCTTTTATTATCATACAGTTGATTTTTTTCCAATTATTTTAATTAGGTGTTTTAAGATGAAATTTGTATCATCAATTAATTTAAGTTATCATTCAGGCTATATGATGTTTATATGTATTATTCCAATCAGCAATACATATAATCCAATCAAATATCAGCAAAAATGCATGTTTATAACTTGTAGAGTTTTACCCCTTGTTTCACTTTGTTGAACCCTTTAAACGTCCTGACAACTAAAGTTATCATTCGATCTGTATTAAATTTATATGCATTAATTAAATAAAAAAAACAAGAAATCTAAGCAATTACTTCTAAAGTTATGGCCCTTATTGCAAACGACAAAAGTTATAGGATCAGTATTAAATTCATATAATATGCATTATTTAATGTAGTAAAAGGAAGGAGTCCATATAATTTCAACAATTCATATATATATATATATAACTTCTAAAGTTATGGCCCTGTTGAAAAAAAGCTATCATCTGATCTGTACTCAATTGGTATCCGTGTCTTGTAAAAACACCCATTAAAATGCTGCTGTGGGAATATGTTTCGTTGCCTGGCAACATATCTTTAAGTTGATTATTACAAATGTTTCTTGCTATTTTTGTTTGGTGTAAAAAATAAATTAATATTTCCCCAAACTATTCTGGTTGGGATACCACCAGACATCACTAACCATAACATTTTGATGATATAGTGCGGTTCAATAATAAGCTTACACAACCGGGTATTTATGTGTGGTTTAATGATCGAGAGCGAGACATTAAGTAGTAATATATTGAAACAGGAGGGACATAGTTCCGAGCTGTTATTTCAATGCCATGTCTTGCAAGATACCACTAAACAACTTAAAATACAGACACTATCCAGCACGTGCATTGCAATGGAATATGTCACAGGAGTCCAATAATTCAACTAGTATAAATAATGTACGATTGACACATAGCCCATACCATTATTTCAATAATATTGGCTGATGTCACATCTGTATTTTAAAAGTGGTTAGAACATGACGCGTTTGATTATCGATAGAATGAATGAATGAATGAAATGGGGTTTAACGTCCTACGCTTAAGCACCTAACCTGGGCCAATTGAAGACGGGCATACGCCAACAGTGTGCTATGAGGGAAATTTTGCCCGGGCAGCGGCGCTACGGCCTACTCTTATATCGAATTCCAACTGCCAAGGGATCTTTTACGTGCACTCCAATTTGTACACGGGACCTCGGTTTTTCGTCCCATCCGAACGACTAGGCAGCTGTCCTTGTCAGGCCCTCCTTCTGCATCACTGACAAGGGGAAATCACGCCGGAAAATCGAGATGAACTTTCTCGGCCAATGCAGGGATCGAACACTCAACCTCCAGGCTAGCGAACCAGCGTGATCCCCTGATTATCGATAGAGATAGGAGAGAGAGAGATATGGGGTTTAACGTCCACTTAACACAGCTAGGTCATTTCGGGACTAATATATGGTTTAATTTTATTTCAATAATTCGCTTGCGAGTAGAGCAACGCCGGATTAACCATGGTGGGAGGCCTGGAATATGTGGGGCCCCTGACCACCGACCGCGAGCGCCGGAGGCGCGAACCCCTGCAAGGGGGGTCTGGGGAAGGGCCATATGTAGGATTGTAAAAGTGGGGTGTAGCAGAGTGTTGGGGACGCCAATATAATGCCCGATTTACTGAGTGCGGAACGATTCGTGTGTGTACGTGGAAATAGGGGTCTGGAAGCCCCTCCCCAAAAAAATTAGACTTTCACAAACGAGTTTTTCACCCACTTGGAGCCGCAATCGACGTCGCTCCCGTGTGTCAATTTCGGCAGCGCTATTTCTCATTTTGATGTCAAGCACACCAAAATGATAAACTCCTTATCCTCTAAACTAGAACTAGTTCGAAACACCATAAGGCGACGTGGATAGGGCGACCAGAACGAAAAATGTCTAATCATGTAATTTGGTGGCGGCGCTCCCAAAGATAAACAAGGTCCTGTCAAATGTGAATAAGGGTGACCAAAACGAACCCTTTAATGTCATGCGGTGGGTCAGGCGCCGACCCAGAAAGAGATGATAGGAGAGGCCCTTCGCCTATGGGTGTGGCACCCCTGTCTGGGGTCCTCCCCCAAATATTTTGAAAATAAAGATGCAGGAAACACGTTCTTCTGCCATTGGCGTGATTTCTGAGTGGCAATTTTGTATTTAATATGGCGGCAGATTTTTTGGGAGAGGCATTTGCTCCTGGTGTCCGCACCTTGGGTCCGCGTCTGTGGTGGCACCCGATAGCCTCCACATAAGTGATATAAGAAAGTTTGGATCAGGTGTAGGCGCCATTAAAACCACTCATCAGTGCCTTAGGAGCATCACTATTTGATCATAATTAAGTGTATTAATATATAATTGAAAGATTGTCAATTTTTTTTCTGGAAATTTTCAGAACATGATTTCCTGGCATTTCAGGCACTTGTGTGGAGCCATTTAGAAGTACCTCCCCCAGAAAAAACAATTCTGCCACAAAATTAGCGCATTCTGGCGTTATTTCAGTGGACCAATTCATGCGAGTGCTATTAAATGATGGCATTTCTAGAGGAGGGACTGGGCGCAACTGCGATTTTTTGGGGAGGGCCCCTAATGTGGGGGGGGGGGGAAGGGCCTGGGACCTGTGCCCCATGGTTAATCCGGCCCTGGTGATAAATGCGAGTTTTGTGAAATGATGGCATTTCAAGAGGAGGGGGCCGGACGCAACTGAGATTTTTTGTGGGGGGCCCTGGGGCCTGTGCCCCATGGTGCCCCATGGTTATCCGGGCCTGGAGTAGAGGTCTTTAGCAGTTGGATGAAACCGGAGTGCCCATATCTCCATGCCACATTCGCTCACACCAGGGCTCGAAACTACAGTCGCAAGCCAGAGATGACCGGCCAGCTAGAGGTCGAAGCGCGGCACTCTAGACAACTAGGCCATCCCAACCCCCTGGTTATCGATAGCAGAGGTATTTTCATTCTGGCTGTTTAAATATGTTAATGTTTTGTAGAATCCAGAAACAAGAGACCAAGTACCACCAATAGATGTAATGTGGATAACAGGAAGTGAAGGAGGCGATTATTATTATTCATTCGGTGGTTGTCATCGCTACAATGCGTTTAAATTGTTGAATGAACCCACCATTCCCTGTAAACTTTTTAAATCAACAGTTACAGATTTACGAAACTACCTTGGTAACTCTACTCCGGATCTGAAATAGGTTCATCCTCGGTTTCCCTGGTGCCGTTTCCGTGAGTTCAAATTATCTACCCTGGCCTAGATTGTAGCTTCAGTCTACGAACCAATCAGAAAAGAGTTCGTTTTTTATAAGGATAGATAACCATATTCATGTCTAATTACTGAATGTTTTATTTATATAATGTACAGAAACTGCCCTCTTGAGAGTGGTGAATGACACACTTCGAGCGCTGGATGAAAAACATGATCTTATTCTAATACTCCTCGATCTCTCAGCCGCTATCGAAACTATCGACCACTCCATATTAATCAGTAGATTACAGTCAAATTTTGGAAAAATAGGCACTGCTTTGAAATGGCTGAAGAACACAAAAAGTGTCTGTGGGTTCTTTTCTTTCCAAAGAGCATGTTCCGCAAGGGTCGGTTTTAGGACCAGTACTTTTATCTCTGTATATGGCTCCTTTAGAAGACATCATCGTGAAGCACGGTTTGAACGACTATACATTTTCTGTGACTGTGACTGTGACTCTCAAACTGTGCTAAACTCTATTGAGCAACTATGTTGATGAGATACGCAGTTGAATGGGTTCAAATATGCTGTCACTCAATGACAACAAGACAGAAATAGTATGTTTCTCTTCGAGGTTTCAGGATGTTTAATTGTGCTGTGTGGATTGGTGATGTTCGTGTTACTGCACTCTGCAAGGAATCTAGGTGTTATGGTGGACTGGTCTGGAACAATAGACACGCATATCACCAGCTTATGCAAGGCAGCGTCGCACTCTTTGTGGCGCATTGGGAGGATCAGGAAATTTTTAGATCAAGCCAATACCGAGAAACTAATTCACGCATTTGTATCAACTAGATTAGATTACTGCAATAGCCTGTTCTACGGCAGTTATGGGTACCAATTTAAAAAGCTTCAACACATTCAGAATTCGGCTGTACGATTAGTAATAAGAAGGCCACTTCCTCGTAACACTGATATAATGCCAATCCTACAGAACTACACTAGTTACCAGTTGAGGCCCGTGTTAATTTCAAAGTTTTGTGTTCATTTTCAAGCTAATCAATAACTGTGAAACCACCCCAGCCTATCTTCTGGATTTATCAATATTGATCAACCTGTTTGGATACTTCGCAGTGGTACTACCATCTTCATTGAGAAAAATTGACAATTTGAATTATTTTAAACATGCTCTCAAAACCTATCTTTTTAGAAAATATTTATTGTATAGTTTTACTTATTAGTTTGTGTTACTATTTATAATTTTATATAGTTTTAAAGGTAAATTTTAAAGTTAAATTTGTATTTGTATACAGTGGTTTTGATCATTTGTTTCATTTATAAATTTTCATAGTATATATTTTTAAAGTTCAATTCGTTGCATGTATTTTTAACTATTCTGTTTTTTAAAGCTTAAAAGTCAAATGTACAGCGGTTTGAGATTTTGTTTTAATGTAAATTGCATTATCAAAAAAAAATTATTATTATTATTATATATTTCTAATTCATTTATATTTAATTGTATTATCAAAATCTGTTGTAGTATATGCGTTGCTGATTTCAAATATGCATAATATCTATATGTTTGTTATTATTATAACTATTTGTTCTTTGTCCGAGTCCGTCTTCAATAAGCCAAGGTTAGGTGCAGAAGCGTAGGACGTTAAAACCCCATTTCATTCATTCATTGTTTGTCTGATATGTAATTTTGTTATGTTTATTATCATTGAAATTATACTTGGCAATTCGATTCACAATAACTCGTCTACGATATCACCTAGACATAAAATTCCGGAAACGAACGAACGAACGAACGATTCTCAATAAAAACTAATGACCCTACATTATTATATGAACGGCTGGTCTTCATTAATATAATATATAATTGGTTGTTAATAATTACGCATTTAGAATAGGCCAACTCCTAACATTTTTCGATGAGAGTTACTTCCTTTTCAAATAACAATTTATGGGATTAATCAATGAAAATAGCACAATCATGAAGGAAAATAGTTTTAATAGAGTAAGGTGGAATGTTCTCATAATAAGTGCAGTAACTGCAGTCAGTGTCAAAATTATGCATCGGCGATTTATTGAGGTAAACAAATAATGTCAGAATAGATCCCAAATATTATGTATTTCCTTGAATCCGTGAGCCTTAATTGCATATGCCACATAAAATTATTGTATAAAATAACCATGTCTGCTTTTCATGTTTGAAAAAAAATGTTCGTCACTCTTAATCTATTGTGTCTGTCTTCCATTAGCTCAGGTAAGTTGCATAACAGTAGGACGTTAAAGCCCATTCAGATTCTGTTGTGAGTATATTGCTCTATGAAATGCCCCCCCCCCCCCCCCAATGTAAAAAAAAACTGCGGCGCTCGATTCGTTTATAACAGCTTTCTTTTATTCTTCTGGGGTCGGTTGCTCAAAACTAAGTTATTTTAATGACATATCTTGGTAACTTGTTGTTTGTTAACTTTACAACAGAAAACACTATAGAATACTTTGTTTTTGATATTGGCATAAAGGTTTGCACCACAGAGTGTTCGGGGTCTTTATTTCCGGCAACAATCTTTCTGTCCGTTAAAGTTAACGGATCGTTAAAAGATAACGGAGCTTTGAGCAACCGGCCCCTGTTGTCTTATACTGTCTCAGCACTATTATAGTCATGGTTTCAGTGAACTGCCCAGTTATACTGGTGTGTGGGTCATGGGGGTCAAACTATACAAATGCTATGTCAACTCTTGCAAAACAGGCTGAATTGACAGGGGCAGATCTTGAGTATCCCATCGACTCGCATTTATGTTCACTTTCATCCAGCAATGACCCCAAATGCTAGGATATTGACTCAATCATCATTAACAAACTTTATGTAAAAACTGCTTTCCAGCAAGACAACGATCGGCGAACAACTATAGGCCTGCATTATATCCATGTTCTACTGGGGCGCTTAATGTTATAGCCAGTATTTTGTTAACATTCATTGTGGGTTTGGATTGTTGATGGCGCCCTAGATTTGGAACCGCCCCACCCCTTATTCCCCGCTACTACACATGTCCTGTAGAAAACTCGTACCAGTGGCTGCTGTATGCGTCACTCGTACTGGGGGTATGTGCATCAGTCGGTCGCATTTCGGCTAAACATCCCCCGGCCCCCATACATATCATTATGTACTCCTCGGAGTACCTTATTTTAGTTTAAATACAACCGACATTAGGCGCGCATTATTTCTGCATTGTGGTGGGCGCGCCCACTGTCCGACTGAAACCAAAAAACCCCCAAAAAACAGGTTTTTTCCCCTTTCTAGATGCCACGATGCTGTTATTTCTATTGATGTGCCAGGACCTTCTCCAAATCACGTTATTTCGCCATTCATTTAGTAAAATGTTATGGTATAAAAAGTTGGAAATTTAAATATTGTTAAAAGAACTGTACATTAACCAATTCTTGGCTGTGATAATATATAATATAGTTTTTCTTGTATTTTATTATTACCTTATAATGTATTGTATAAATCATAGTAGGAAAAGTAAATACAATGAAATAAAAGTTTTGTTATTCTCTGCACCAAACAGGTTAACCAAGATAAATTGTGTCCCGACTGCAGGGGTTTTATTGTGTCCATAAATAGCCAAAAGCTACTCAAAGATTAGAATATAAGAAAGATATTCCAAGATTGGGGCCAAATAAATTGATTTTATCACCCTATCTACAGTCTTAACTAGTGATATCAAACAGCACGACCGGTGGGGTCTGTATTCATGGCCAAAACTGATTAACAACACACATGAGAGCACCAATTAAAGAATTTACTAATCAAATATAGAAAAAATAAGCAAATGTATAAATAAATCCAGCATTTCAAGACACAGAGAAAAAATTGCACACGAAAGTTATTGCTTATGGTAGAAACCAGAAAACGTGGTAAAGTAGGACCAAATATATGGATTTGTAATAGGGTTAGTTATGAGTGTAAAATACCTTTTTGTCATTTACAGCTTGGTGAAATCACCTGCCTCTAACACTATATTATAGTCTTACATTTGTTCACAGCTTAGCCTAGCCCATCTCGCCACAAACAAGCCTAGATACTAGAGTAGGAGCTTTGAGCTGCTGCCTGCTGAAGCCAAACGTGAAATTATTAAGGCATGCGTGTATAGAACTTCAAACTTTGAAATTGGAAGTCATTTTCTGAACAACATGTATGGCAGGATTAACTTTGAAATAAAGACCAGATCAAATTAAAACGTTTTTAAGTAGTGCGAATGTCAATATACATCCATACTCTAGTATGCATTCCCCTGGTCCAAAAAAACAAACCAAACTAGCTCTTCATGAATAAACCACATGAGCCTGACATGCATTACAAGTGTATTCCTGAATTAACATTGCTACAGGTTTTAATTTTCCAATTTCAAAGTCATTTTTTTTAAAAGTAATAAAGGGACAATAACACTCCAGGCGCGGATCCAGTGGGGGGGGGGGGGCATGGGGGCAATGCCCCCCCCCCTCAGCCCCAGCGAGACAGGTGTATCCGCTTTTCAATTGATGATATAAACTTATTTTTGCATTGTCTCTGCCCTGGCAATGCGACGAAGGCTCTGGGGACTACACCAAACCACTAATACATGCGGCACTATAATGATTACCATTTATTACAATGTATGGGCCCCCCCTCAAAAAAATCCTGGATCCGGGCCTGCACTCTTGCTGGCTTGACAGGTCCAGAAAAAAAAATTAGCCTTATTCTTACTACACGATGTTTAAGTGTCCCTACCTGTTGTGTAAATAAATTATCCATTACAACCTATCTTACATGTCCAGAGGGTTCGAAAATATGTTTATATCCAAGTTGCATTTGAAAGTGCTTACGTAAGGCTTTTCAAACCATGTTACGGCATGTAGTTGAATTTTTCCAATTTTTAAAATTAGGTGTGTTAAGATGAAATTTGTATCATTTTTTAATTGAAATATTGTAAAATAGTACAAATTGTTGACCAGAATAAAGATTGGAACATATTATTCAGTTACAACAAGAGTGGTATTGGGGCTTTAAAATAAAGCCTTAAAATAGATGGTATTCATAAACAGTCCTACCTTGTTAAAGAATAATCCTATTAATCCTCATTCACTATTGCCAGCTGATAAATTGGCAAAAATATCATTTTCAACTTCAAATTCCAATGTCTAATTCATGGGAGGGGGCAATTGTTTTATTATTTCCTGTGTTTATGATTTTTGAGGGTGGGAAATAATGCCTATAGTGGGAGGGGGCAATTGTTTTATTATTTCCTGTGTTTATGATTTTTGAGGGTGGGAAATAATGCCTATAGTCGAATAATAGTGAGATAATAACCTATTGAGCAAAAGACCTAGAAATAATTATGTTTTGATTTTCTTAAAAAAATATGAAATTCTCACTTTAATTTTTTTTTGGTTACAACCATTATTTAAGTGTGCATGGTTACCTCGGACAGTATTTAAAATCAGTAGTGTATATATCATATATCAGTAGGGTATATATAATACAAATTTGTCTAGAATATCAGTCGTATATATATAAATACAAATTTGTCTAGGATATCAATAGTACCGGTGTATATAATACAAAATTCGTTTGGCTATCAGTAGTATATATAATACAAAGTTCCTTCGGCTATCAGTAGTATGTATAATACAAAATAAAGTCAATACAATAGTAAAAAGGCAAAAATCATAAATTGCTTTAGTGATGTTGATATAATTAGTATAAACTTTAATACAAATAGAATCAAAGCAACATCATGTAATAAATAATCAATACCAATTAACTAGAGGTTGCATAGTATGTTGCTAACATGCCTCTATTAATTGGGCTTCCAATGCCATTTCAGTTCAAGTCAAAGATTAAATAATTTAAACAATGTAATTAAGAGGTAGTAATTAGGACAACAAAAGGTAATTATCTGGTCAAAATTTGTGACCAGAGTGATTTACTAATTAGGATACCATGGTTTACTTTGATGAGAAAAATGACAACATTGAGAGTAACAATAAAGGGAGTATAAGCATTGATTAATATTTGAATGTCTTTTCATCCCCTTTTTCAGTCTTCAATCAGTATATGCCTACAAAATTTTTAGAAATGCTTATCAAAAATGACATACCCGGTACTAAACACTGAATGGTCCAATATCCATATTATTTTTTTTTAATTTTTGAATATGCAAAAAACATTTTGTTTTAAAATAACAAATGCATGATTTGGGAGAATGTTTTGACAGCCTTGCACACATTGCAATATAAAAGAACTGAAGGAAAAGAATTGATATTTAAATCATGTAACTGGTATTCAACAATGCCATTACAAACACGTCATTTTATGATGAAGATGTTCTTAAATGAAGTGGTTTAATACACTATTTAGAAAACCACAACAGAACAAGAAAATTGGAACAGAAATTAAAAATTTTCATTCTCCCAAGAATCATCATGAAATGAAATATTCATTTAAGAAACTGTAACTTAAACAGAAGAAGGCGGACAGCGCCATAACATATATATATATATATAAAATAAAACAATAACAAAGCTTCCAGATTGCAGATTGGAAGTCAAATACTAAACATATTATAAATAACCATAATAAAAAATATTTAAAAGAGGGGCACTTATATGATGAAACTGAATCTCAATGTATGGAATCTTGCAAGATTACTTTCATGGAATGCTTATGGTACATCTTATAAAAGTTAGGTAAGCTGGGGTTGGGGGCTTATTACAGATCTATGATAAATTGGCACATTCCTGTCTGGGTGGTTATTTAACAATTGTTGTAGTGTATATGTTCTGTGCATAATAAGCTAATCAACAGTATCTGAGAACCAACTTTTTTTATATTGCCTTAATAAGAATATTTAATTAAACAATCTTTTTCATGTTCCATTTTTTCAAATAGACAGTCAAAGTTTGAAAAATAATGGATTCCTTATACAACCAATTTCACTAAGTCGTCATCCTTATAGTTATTATTAAACTAAGTCATCGAAAATATGAAAATAACTGTAGGATTTAAAAAAATAAATAATAATGTTAACTGTTCTTTTATGTTTGGTTAGAGTTGGATGTAACTGAAATATAGACATCATCTACGGAACTTGGCACTGGGAAACGATCGTTATCATCATAACTTCTTGAAGAATCTGGTATTCTGCTGGAATATGTTACAGGAAGAACAGCATTTGGGTTGACATAATCAGATAAACCAGCTGATGCATAACCAGTATTGTGTGGTTGTTGACCAGTATAATAATGATAATATGTATCCATAAACATACCATACCCATCACGATCTAAAGCTAAACGTGGGTTGGTAGAATTAGATAGCTGTGGATATCCTGACATTGAATAAAGGCGATCCATATCACCATACATGTGAGGTTGTGATAAGTGAATAGGCTGTATGTGGCCAGTAAATGGATCTTCATGGCAACTATCTGAAACTAATAAAAATAAACAATTGATGACTGCATCACTACACATGGTCAGGTTAATTGTCTAGCAACACTTTCCGTGTCAGGCCTGAAGACACTACCATTGAAATGTGGGAACATTCCAATCTTTTGATTGCATTACTACCACAGTCCTTACATATAATGTTTATGCATATGTGAAGCCTTAAACATACATTATGCAAGAGCCAAATCTGCCTTTTGCAGATCATTCTCTCTATGCTAGCCTGCAATATTATAAGCGGATTGGAATGCATCTATTGAAAAATAATTAAATCTAAAAATGGATAATCAAGAGCCAAATCTGCCGATTGCAGATCATTCTCTCTATGCTAGCCTGCGATATTTAGCGGATTGGAATGCATTTATTGAAAAATAATTAAATCTAAAAATGGATAATCAAGACTTTTAAGTAAAGTCTATTTACGTTTTCTATTTTTTAACTATTATAGCAAGAACAATCTCCCATAATGAACCTTAAAGGTATGCTTTATCTTTCAGTAAAGTATCAGTTGTAGGGGTTTGCCAAATAGTCTAATAGATTAACTTTTCGCAACACTCGCCAGTTGTCAAGCATGGCAGAAATGTAGTTCTCTTTAAAATATATAAACTCCACTCAAAGCATAGGGATTTTTGTTACCTAGGCATTCTTTTCTTTCATTCTGATCTGCTGTTAAATATAACATATTTGATGAAGCAGATGGTGTACTGGATGATGTCATCAACATTCTTTTAGCAGGTTTAACATCCGTACTTTCTGCAGGATCTGTAAAGATTAATTGAATTGAAATAATGAAATTTGTCTATTGGTTTCATGACACTAAGTGATTTTTCTAGGCTTCTCAGGTTTTTATCAGGCAAATCAAAAAAGAGAATCCTAGTCAAAATGTTGCTCAGTAATAAACAGTTAAAGGGACTATCCTGATAAAAGTCCAAGTACATATGGAATTTAAGTGCCAAAATATAGAGGCATGGCGTTTTGATCTTGTCTCAAATTTCAGCTCAAAATATTGAGTTGTTTGGAACTGAATGTCAAAAATGCTTATCCGGACACGTAACCCTTTTAAGATTTCAGGTCATTTTTTTGTTGAGTGACCTGATAATCAATTCCCGTTTCTTTAGAGGTCTGTAAGTGAAAAACCTATGTGTTGTACTTGATAACAAAAGGTAAATTTTACCTACACATTATTTTTATAAAATAATTGTCTGGTTTTATCCAGACACCGCATAATACAGATTGGAACACCGGTGTCCATTTCCAAATGAAGACTGACGGGTATAAGTTGTTTCAAAACATATCACAATTATTCAGTTAGTGGCTTGACACTTAGTTAGACGATTTTAAGGGAATTAAACACAAAATTAAGCAGTTGTATTTAATGAAATTCTGTTTATTACTGAGCGAAAATTCAACTTTGCTTTTCTAGTCTGTAGTTGAGACTTATGTTGATAAAACAATGCATGTGATATTGAATAATTTGTAAATTATCGACTTGGTTGGATAACAGGATGTTTCAATTTTTTTTTTAAAATGGAGGATTAAAAACAAAGTTAAATTTCAAAAGATATTACAGCAAACAAGTGTTTTTCATTAGAAAAACAAAATTCTGTTGTTAATCAGTGTAGGTGTGTCTTACCTCGTTTAAGATTAGGGTAAGATATGGGGGAGCTACATTTTGATGCTTTTCGACCAGGAGTTGTTGTTATATTACCATTTATATCCATCACACTATTAATAGATACTGGACTGTTATCATTACTGAAATATATCATTACAGAGATACTGTTATCATTACTGAAATATATCATTACAGAGATACCGTTGGCGTTATTATTACTGAAATATAGGTATCACTACAGAGATACTGCACTGTTATCATTGCTGAAATATACATCATTACATAGATACTGTTATAATTACTGAAATTATATCATTACATAGATACTGTTATCATTATTGAAATTAATACTGTTGTATAGATACTGTTATCATTACTGAAATATATACCATTGTATAGACACTGTTATTAATACTGAAATATTTATCATTACATAGATATTTTTGAATCTGTGCTTTCTAGGGCACCGAAGGACAGAAGTCAACTTGAACAGTGATTCTGATGTCCGCCACAATCCCAAAATAATTAGATGACACATATTTATTAATTACACATATTGTTTTCACAATCGAACTCAGGCAAGTTTTTTAAAGTACCTGATTGTGAAAGTATATACTAAGTTTCATCACTCTCCATCAGTTAGAATCTAATAGTAAGTGTAGGAGGACTGTACTACACGCAAAACAAAAATCTACAAGATAAACCTGTGGACAAGACAGAAGATAGACATTGCAAAAAACAAACAAATATCAAATCAAGTGAATGGATCCGGGGGCCAGCCGTACAGGCTTCACTAAAAATGATTTACATAAAAGACATAACAGAAATGATGCAAACAATCTTGATAGTGGTCGTCTCTTCAATGGCGATAGTCTGCTAGTTGAAGTCAGGTGTTAGAATGTCAAACAATTTCAACAATAAGGGCGATTATCCGGACAGAATCCCGGAAAACGATAAAATAATAAGGGAGCAAACAAGAGCAAAGCCCGACAACGAGAACATTCTGCAGTACGAAGGGCTATAACTCTACTCTTATAGTAAGTGCAGGAGGACAATACACGTAAAACAAAAATCTACAACATAAACCAGCTGTAAGCGTCCACTGCGCTGTACAGTCCCGACTCTGTTATGGTACAGACTTCACTAAAAATGATTTACAAATAAGACGTAACAGAACTAATGCAACCAATCTCTTCAATGGCCTCCAAAAGCATTGACCAATGAAACTGATAAGCTCTGCTGAGCTTTACTAGAAAATGTTAATCATTGAACAAGACATTCACCAAATGATTAATGAACATCTAAATTAAGTTTAAACATTCTACCTCGTTTAAAAAAAGAGTTGCTATGTTCTTAACCAATCCAATTGCTTATCGCTACTTGGCCTACTTGGTATTGATATGAATCATCTTCAATAGAAGGCTCTATCTCGATTTTACTACATACATCTTATCAAGGCCTTCACGTAATACCCTGCATATTTTGGCACTAATCTCAATTGAGTTCAAGCCCAGCTTGCGAGCCCTATCAGATTCCCTGATCATTGCGAATACCAAGTCTCGCGCTTTCAAGATACACAAACATCTACCTGTGAAAATCGAGTTGCAAAGTTAACGTTCATTTTTCATTGTCAAGGTTTCCGTGCAGGTTGCTATGTTACAATCTGTCAAGGGACGCTACTGTTCACTTGATAACATAGCTATATGTTCGGTAATTGTAAAGTAATCTAGCAATATCCAGATGTTGTAAATGTTCATTACAACATTTAGTCAAGGTATTGATTTAATGAAACTATACACCAAGTTTCATCACCCTCCCAAATCATCAACCAATCAAATTGCTTATCTCTACTCTTAATTTTGAATATTCTAATTCAATTAGACCAAGAGTTTTTGTGTCCCAAAACGTGAGAAGGACAGACAAATGAACAGACCTATTTTAATAGTCCCCTGCATTCTATAAAAGGTGGGGGACAATAAACCCACATTAAAATTGAAATAAGATACGTAAAATTTTGTTCCAATACACATTTCATTTTTGTGTTTACCTTAACTCACTTGTTGAGGAAACTTTACCCAGAGTTGGAGATTGGGGAGTTGCCATGCTACGTCTTGTGTTTTTTCTGGTTGTTTGGGTACGGTTTGTATCGGATTTGTTTCTCACTTCCTCACATGGTGTAGCTTTACCCATCAATAAAATTATCTGAAAATATGTTAGAGCTCTCTAGCAACAAGAATCAGACTAGGGTTAGGCTTTATTAAAGATTTATGTGAAAAGTGTTGGCACAAGCCATACGTCTGAACATTCCTAATATATTGGAAATCAGACTGAACATGAGTATTTATGTGAACAGTAGTGGTACACCCCTAAATGAAGATAAGCTTGGAAATTTGTAAAATACAACCCCCCCCCCCCCCCGGGTCTGCTAGTAAAAAAAGCATGGGAACTAAATTCTCTGGACAGATCAATTTGGATTTAAAGATAAATAATACAAGAATTTACAGCTGATAGAGAACGTGCACAATAAAGATAGTAAGCTGGCACTGCCAGGCAGGATACGCCCACATTTTCGAGAGATGGTTAGAGAACAAGCAAAATCGAAAGTGATTTTTCCTACAATTTGATATGCGCAAATATCGAAAAGAATCAAGATCTTTAGGTTATAAACATGCATTTCAAGTTTCATCAAAATCGAATTAAAATTGTGACCTATACTGGGTCCACAACCTTGATATACTATATTTTAACACTATTAGCGTACAAATGGTGGCCATTTTGTCTGGCAATTATGGTCCGATTTCCCTGAAATTCAAACTCAACCTTCCGTATGGTGTAACGGTGATAGAGTCAAGATTTTAAATCTGATAATAATCGTGACCTCCAGAGGGACCATAGGCGATTTTTCGGACAATCAGGGGCCATAATTCAGAAAGTTATAATCTGATATGTGAAAATAACGAAAGGAACAAACGGCAGCCATTTTGTATGGCAATTTCGTTCCGAATTTTCCCGAAATTCGAACTCAACATTCCTTAGGGTGTAACGGTGATATAATCAAACGATTTTTTAAATCAGATAATAATTGTGACCTCCAGAGGGACCACAAGCTAAACAAAGACGATTTTGCGTATAATCAGGGGCCCTAATTCAGGAAGTTACGATCCGATATGCGCAAATATCGAAAGGAACCAAGATCTTTGGGTTATAACAGTGCATTTCAAGTTTCAGCAAAATTGAATTAAAATTGTGATCTCTACAGGGTCCACAACCTTGATATACCATTTTTTAACAGTATTCGCGTACGAACGGCGGCCATTTTGTATGGTAATTTGAGTCCGATTTTTCCGAAATTTGAACTCAACCTTCCTTAGGGTGTAACGGTGATATAAACAAACGATATTTAAAATCGGTTAATTATTGTAACCTCCAGAGGGACCACAAGCTAAACCAAGACGATTTTGCGTATAATCAGGGGCCATAATTCTGGAAGTTACAATCCGATATGCGCAAATATTGAAAGGAACCAAGATCTTTGGGTTATAACCATGCATTTTAAGTTTCATCAAAATCAAATTGAAATTTTGACCTCTACAGGATCCACAACCTTGATATACTAATTTTTAACAGTATTTGCGTACGAATGGCGGCCATTTTGTATGGCAATTTTGGTCCCAATTTTCTGAAATTCAAACTAAACCTTCCTTAGGGTGTAACGGTGATATAATCAAACGATTTTTTAAATCGGATAATTATTGTAACCTCCAGAGGGACCACAGGCTAAACCAAGACAATTTTGCGTATAATCAGGGGCCATAATTCATGAAATTACGATCCGATATGTGCAAATATCGAAAGGAACCAAGATCTTTGGGTTATAACCATGCATTTCAAGTTTCATCAAAATCGAATTAAAATTGTGATCTCTACAGGGTCCACAACCTTGATATACCATTTTTTAACAGTATTTGCGTACAAACGGCAGCCATTTTGTATGGTAATTTTGGTCCGATTTTTCCGAAATTTGAACTCAACCTTCCTTAGGGTGTAACGGTGATATAATCGAACGGTTTTTCAAATCGGATAATAATTGTAACCTCCAGAGGTACCACGAGCTAAAATAGGTGAATTTTCGGACAATCAGGGGCCATAATTCAGGAATTTACGTTCTGATAGGTGCAAATATCGAAAGGAACCAAGATCTTTGGGTTATAAACATGCATGTAAAGTTTCATCAAAATCGGTTCAAAATTGTGACCTCTATAGGGTCCACAAGCTAAAAATGTGATTTTTCGTACAATCAGGGGCCATAATCCATGAAGTTTTGATCCGATACATGCCAATATCGAAAGCAGCCGAGATCTTTTGGGGATAAACCTATATTTCAAGTTTCGTCAAAATCGGACAAGAATTGTGACCTGTAGAGAGTCCACAAACAATTGTGGACGGACGGACGGACGTCCGGACGGACGGACGGACAGGGGCGACGACATAATACGTCCACATGAAAATGTGGGCGTATAAAAACAAGCGGTTGCTATGCAAGATACGTCCACATTTTGCAAGAGATGAACAGAGAACAAGCTAAAAAATAATGTGATATTTTTTGTACAATCAGGGCCAATAATCCAGGAAGATATGGTCCGATATGCGAGATAAAAACATTGACCTCTGGAGGGCCAACAACGGACTCAAAAACGGACATGGGCAACAAAATTATTATATAAGTCCACATGAATGGGCGTATACAAAACAAAACATATTGGTCACAAAAAATTATAGTGGTAAACCAGATAGAGTAGGCTAAGTTGAATTCCTGCTGTAAACATATTGGGACTGCGGTCACCCACCCTTGTTACTGTAGCCTTTATTATATAGCACATGGTCTCACACCATTATCAAAATTAGAATGGCTTTGATGTGGTCACAAAATTGATATTCTTGTAAACAAATGAGTGTGATAGAGGGACCACAAACTAAAATAGACAATTTTTCGTACAACCAGGGGCCATAATTCAGTTAGTTGCGATCCATTGTGCGCAAATATCGAAAGAAACCAAGATCTTTGGGTTATATACATGCATTCAAGTTTCATTAAAAACGGATCAAAATTGTGACTTCTAAAGTGTCCACAAGATAAAAAACGTGATTTGTCATACAATCAGGGCCATTATCCAGGAAGTTACATTCAGATACATGTTAATATCGAAAGGAACCAAGATCTTAGGGATATAAACCTATATTTCAAGTTTTGTTAAAATCAGATAAAAATTGTCACCTGTAGAGTGTCCCTAAACAAATTGTGGACTGACGAACAAACAGGGGCTATGACAATATACGTCCACATAAAAATGTGGGCATATAAAAACATGGTAGTTAAATGAAGAGTCCAGGGGAAGAATGGTGTAAGTCGCATTTTTGTTTTTTCGAATGTTTGACACAAACAGAACAACAAGTGGGTTTAATAACACCTTAAAAATGATGTTTAACACAAACCATAATTACCAGTACAACTGACTTCAACTTTTCAGACAAATTAAGGTTAAATAAAGGGTACGATGAACTTTGTCTGGGAGGCCAGTTCAGAAGGGCCATGGTTCGATGTGACTCCCATTTGTTATTACCTGAAATTGATTGTTCGGCAAAAAGCTCATAAAATTTGCTACTTGGGTTCGGGGAAAAAGTGACTCCGATCGGTCTACCTCTGGACTCTTGAAATGGTTGTGACAATTAATGATTGTTGATGCACCATAATTAAAAATATAAGTAATTTCAAATATGTTTGGGTGTGCTTTGACTATTTATTTCTTGGGTTTATAAATGCTCATCAAATTGTTATTTGTTATTTTAGGAAGTTTTTTGATCTTATTCCATTTGTTAAATATCCTAAAGTTCCTCTTACTTGGTTTTGAAAGTCTGCTGGAATTGATGTGGTAATAAGTTTTAAATAATCAACAGTCATCTCTAAAATAGATGCCATATCAGTTTTACGTCCACGAATATAAGGTAATAAAACTCGTAACTGATCACAACTATCTTTTATTCTTTCTCTGCAATTAGAAATTATACAAATCAGATACCTTAATATGATAATGATGCTTACTTTTTCTAGTTAAAGGGATATCATTTACAAATTGGCTCTGGCATGTTCAAGTAATTATGACATTTTGGATTGTCTGAACAGTGTTCATTTTGGGTTTTTGGGGGGTAACTTTATGCCTACCTTTCCTTATGCATGACATCCACCACAAGTACATAATAATCTGGCATTGCCCAATGCCCAAACACAAATTTTAAAATATTTACCTCCGAAGTTTTTCTTTAGTTGTATGGTCAGCTGCCATTGCTTGTCGAGATAAGCGCTGTGAGTTACTCCCTGAATGTGAGCTACGTTTAATTGGAGGAATGGGTTGAACAGGTACTGGGACCACTTCGTTTGTTGTTACAACTGTATTAGACATAATAGTATTCTTTGTTCCGGCATTAGGCACCCACGGAACTGGAACACTGAAATTATATTTATTATGTTTCAAATCAAACATTAGGAATTTTTATGCACTATATTTTAAAAACCAGCAAGAGAAGGAGGAGTGGAAGAGATGTTTAATGTCCACTTTTTGTAATTGACACATGGTGCATTTTTATCTCAATGTATACCTTGTGCAACTGGTCTTCAGAAGTAGAAGAAAATAGTATCACATGGTTATATGAGCTACATGTCACATGAGTGAATCCATGACAAGCATGGATAACAGAACTTAAGATCTACAGTACATATGATAGACCACTCCCTAATGACCAGCAAGTGCTTACAAGACAATGTCAAAGTACAGATTATTAAAGCAAAAAAAATGCACCACATTAACCCAAATGTCAAGATGAAAAAGACTATCAGTTACTGGAACCCGCTCTCAGATTATCATTTTTAAAGAAAACCCCAACAAGGTAATGCCCCCCACCGAAATCCCATAATAAATAGATGACACATATTCATTAATCGCACGTTTATTTTGTTCAAAAGTATCAAGTGTAGTATACTGATACATACACAGTGAATAAATCACTACAGATTGATAAACTACAGACATATCAAAACTTGATCAGTGACATCTTTATTACTAGAAACCCGTTACACTGAATGAATTAAAGAATGAAATGGGGTTTAACGTCCTACTATTATGCGCCTAACCTAGGCTAATGGAAGACGGGCATAGGTCATGCAGTGTGCTATGAGGAAAATTTTGCCCGGACAGCGGCGCTACGGCCTACTCTTATTTCGAATTCCATCTGCCAAGGAATCTTTTAAGTGATCTCCAATGTGAACACAGGACCTGGGTTTTTCGTCTCATCTGAACGACTAGGAAGCTGTCCTTGCCAGGCCCTCTTTCTGCATCACTGACAAGGGGAAATTATGCTCGGCCAATGCAGGGATCGAACGTTACACTAAAGCGACCCCCCCCCCATTTTTTTGTGTATATTTCGAATCTGGATGGTGATCAGGCGTTGACGGGTAGTTTTCAGAGATATAGGGGGTCAAATGTCTATGTATCATTATGTTGACCAATACCAGGTAATTATGAGAACTAATTCTCTCCGAGCACCTAATGAATTTATTTTTACAACATATGATTTCCTTTTGTTGATCTGGCCTATAAATTCTTGGCCAATGTACAGCACGAAACAAATACGACAGCAAATAGGTGTAAATATAGCTATTTATTTTAAATTATCTTACGTTGATGAGTTTAAATTAAGTATATCAGTAGATAATGATGTAGATGATGTATTAGTAGTTGTGATAGTCTGTGATGATGATACTTCTTTTTCTTCTGTAACATAATATAGAACATTAGTAAAAGAACAAATTAAAATATACACCCACAGCAGGAGAGTTATTCAAGCAGTCCATAAAGGCTGTCTTATTTTGAATCTTGAACTAAGTATTACACAGTTTTTTATATACTAAGTAGCAGCAAAGAAACACCAGGTTGGTATTTTACTCTGAATAAACGCATTGCATAAAACTTGCCAAATGTTTTTTTGTATATTTGTGAGCAATAAGGTTCCTTCACAAACACTGAATTGAAGCCATAAAATTTTCTCAAAAAACGCATCACCATACCAGGTTAAATCATTCACACTACAACGTCAGCAGCATGCCACAACTCACGACAGCTCAGAGGAACACGGTGCTTGGAAGACTATGCGCTGACCACACTGCCCAAGCCATTGCTAATCACTTGCAGGCTAATGTTTGTACCATCTACAGGCTGATCGCCCCCATCTTGTAAGACCAAGGGTTACCACAAACCGACAAGATTGCCACGTTGTGCAACAGCACATGCAGAATCTCTTCCCACAGGCATCTGAGCATGCCAGGCAGTGGGAACACACGGAAGACCAATCAGTACGTCTACGTCCCACTAGAGAGAACATCCATTGCCATAGACCTTACCAGGAACCGATCCTCACCAATCGCCATCAAGGTAAACATCTACAGTTTGCTCAACAACACCAGAACTAGCGACACAGGCAATGGAGAACTGTTCCGTTTACAAGAGAGTCGAAACAACGTTTTCCAGCATGACAACACCCATGCCCACACCGCCAGAATTACTTGGGACTTCCTAAACCAGCCCTTAATCCGGACTTGAACCGGATTGAAAATATTTGAGATGAAATTCAGAGGAGACTTAATGACGTTGGGATGAAAATCAGAGGAGACTTAATAACATTGTACCAAGATCAAACACAGCTGATGGATTGCACCAGGCTTTTTTGAGAGTGTGGTTCCAGCTGCTGTTATTAACACTCACGGTGGACACACCAGATACTGATGTATAGTTAGACTGTGTACAGACTTCAAACATTCATGTAATGTCTTGTGAACGGTTTACGTACTGTTCAAAAAAAATTGCTTGATCCATTTTGTAAGTTTTTTGTTAGCTGTTTAGTATACTATAAAGCATCATTTGAGGGATGACAAGATTTGTCATTGATCAAGAGTAATGAAATTGTAATTTGATAGGATTCTTAATTTGGCTATTTAGATCAATGCATGGTGCAAGGTAGGTACGAGATCTTACCTAAAAACGAGGAGATATAATGATGTGTTTGTTTTTTAGCTACAATTGGATGCCTTTATAATTTTATATTATTTTGACCAATTTAACTTACAGGGGCCAATGTAGTGGCATAACTATCACCCAACTCCAAATATTTGTGTTTTAATATAAATAATGAAGCGTTGTTTTTCTCTGACATACACTGTCATATACATCTATCGTTCAAAATGGTGCTCTTAGTAAAAGATAACGCCTCGATTTTAAATACGATGATTTATACCCGTTTCAATAAGATTATGTTTAATGTATGTGGCAGTTGAATGTGACAGAAATATTATAAATAACAATAATCAATCGTTGTTTTGATGAAAAATATTGTCAATTTTGCTTACTGATGCCCGATGCATTGGGCTTTGCTACGTAGAACTATATAGGACCAGATTTTATCTCGAAAAATGGAGGGTTGAGAGATGAGGTTTGTTATCTAGATGGATAACTACTTGTATCAACTCATTCACAATATTCCAAAAATTGTTGGGAGGGAGGGGGGGGGGATTATTTAATTTCGGAGATGATATCTTAAATGAAATAAGACAAGAGAAAGAGAGAGAAATAGGGTTAAACATCCATTCGACACAAACTAGGTCATTTTGGGACTCACATGTGTGGTTTTAATTTTATTTCAATAATTCTCTTACGTGTAGGGGTCTTTAGCAGTGGTAGAAAACTGGAGGACCCGGAGAAAACCCTCAAAGTTGGACAGGCAACCCTACTCCTTGCCACATACAACCGGGGATCCGAAAACCATGCCAGTTGACTCAATGACAGGCTTTATGATACCAGTGCGCACTTGCTAACCTTTCAGCTATCCAACCCCCCCCCCAAGAAAAAAACAAAAAAACCTTTACACATACCTTTTAATTTTGGATATGAAATCTTAAATAAAAAAAAACGACTAAAGGATTAACTTTAATCTTACCTTCAATATTAATAGATGTCCAGTCTTTATATTTGGAAATTATAAAAGACTTTTTGATGGGTTCTACAACAACTTCAGCTAGTCCATGTAGACCAAGATCCACTGAAAGAGGGGAACACACACTGAATACATCAATAATCTGACTCTTCCTGAATATATTAAGTACACAAATTTCATTATTTACTCGAGTCTTTCTCCATACTCTGTATCCCCAGTTTTTTCATTCCGTTCTACACCACTAAGTCCCCTGGGTTAATCTATGGGGGAGTTATGTTTTCAAGTTATCCACCCTTGATGATTATGCTATTTTTATGAACCAATCCTATGTTATACATATTCTGTTCACAATTAATTCTTTCGAAGACCAAGCGTTGCTACATGAGAGTGTGGGAGGATATCTGACTATTCAAAAGAATAATTGACTGCCACAGCTAGATAAAGAGAAAATGAGGAAAATAAAAAAAGTCTGCATTACCATGTTTTTATTAAGTATAGAATGAACAATAACAAGTTAATGTACAGACTATTTCTATTTTTCTCCTTGTTTATCAGCGGAAATTCACCCATGTATCGGTCACCACTTGTCACTTAGGTCAGTTATATAAACAGATAACTCATGTTATCCTTTTGCATTCGTCACTCCCCTTTCTTGAAATCTTCATAACACATCTATGGTGGCAAACATCTCGGTGTTAAAAATATATCAGGAACCTCCAGTTCTATCACATAAATGATACGACTTGAAGCAAATATATTGTCCTTTTATAATATATCATTGTTGCAGTTAACTTACCATCAAGACTGGTAGGTGTTACACCTAATATAATAGTATTATGATTGGTCTTACTAGCATATCTATAACAATTAAAATATATAATTTACATTATAAATAAAATATAATAATTTCAAATGTTATCAACTCCTTATGATAATGTGATTTATTGCGAAATTAAACAGAAATAAATAAAAACTAATTAGTAATATATTAGTTTTTTCGCAGTTGCTTTCTCCACTTCATATTTGTCTGACTGAAGATATTTCTTTAAAGATTGCTTATAGATTGTAATTGGTTGTTTACAGTTTAATCTACCAATCAAACCTTATCATCCAGACAGTTTTGCAATATCTTTTGAAAGGCTTTGATTACTGAGACATTTAATTAAGGGTATACTATTACCAGTATTATTCTGTCCAACAGGACCAAAACAAACTTTTCTTTAACATGTCTCAAGATATTAACAGAGTGCACATATAAATTAACAGCACAATAAAACCTAATGAAGAATTTTTTACCTGGACATATACTTTTTTTTAATTATGTATATATATTAAAGTAGATGAAGTACAAGTACTTCTTTGTTTACAGTAGATAAATGCAGGTCTGTAGACGTTTTTTTTATGGTTTTTATACAATCATTGTCTTATTAAAATGCAATAACTATACCTATTTATTGGTTTGATGCTAGTAGGCATTAAAATTGAAATATAAAGTTGTCTCCCTTTCCTAGTATAATTCTTTGGGCTTACCTTATAGATGTAGTAAATCCAAGCACCTCCTGACTAGCTGGATTACCCAAATACAACCATATTATTAAATAGGCATTCTTATTACACATATCATATGCTTGGTCATAATCACAAGTGTGTATTTCATGATCCAGAAGACAAGGGGAGATAATCTGTTGTAGGCGTATACCATTCACTTCATCTGCTACAACTAAGGACATATTAGTGACCGGTTCGTTAGACTGAAATATATTATGAAATTGGGCTCTGTGTCTTTGTTTCAGGCAATTTGAGACTAACATATTTTATTCAGAAATTGAAAGGGATTAAAGAACAGGCATAGCCTATATGACCTATCTCAGTGATGCAGAAGGAGGGCCTGACAAGGACAGCTGCCTTGTCGTTCAGATGGGACAAAAAACCGAGGTCCTGTGTACACATTGGTGTTTGCACGTAAAAGATACCTTGGCAGTTGGAATTCAGTTGCTTCCCGGGCAAAATTTCCCTCATAGCACACTGTATGGCGTTTGCCTGTCTTCGATTAGCCCAGGTTAGGTGCATTATAATAGGACATTAAACCACATTTCATTCATTCATTATATGACCTCTCACCTGAGACTAACAGGATATGGAAATTGTGAATTTCTATGTGCAAAGTCTGGGGGGAGATCTATGGCCAAATAAGATTAGATCAGATATGTTCTTTAACATAAAGGTGTTAAATCCAAGGGACAGAGATGAAACAGGATAAGCACTTAATTGCATTAATTCTGAAAGCAAGAAAATTATCAGATAAGAAAAGTATTATTACTGGCCTACACACGATCAAAATTTTTTACAAAAAAGTTGACGTCAATTTTTTTGACACTTCTCTGTCGCCACAGACGAAGCAAACTTATTGATGCAATATTCAGTGTACACCCAACTTTTGCCATAGACGGACCTACAGCCTTGACCCTTGTACTAGCTTAGGAGCCGGAAAAAGCAAAATCGCACTGGACAAAATGGTCTAAAAAAAAAGCAGGGCTTGATCCAAAATTCAGTATGTCTATACTGAAAAGTAAAGTTAATCCCCTCTTGAAATAAATTTATTATATTTTTGGCGGAATGCATATATACTTTTTTAAATTGAAATTGATACAAGTTCGGTAACCTTCACTGACTGAATTAAAGAGAATGGTGAGGTGGGGTGGGGTGAGTGTTAAATGTCAAAATACGCTACGCTTGTGATTTATTATTTCTATAATCATTGCTTTTGATATTCCAAAGTTCGGGGAGATGTCTGTAGCTACCAATGACATCCAAAAGGACATTTTTTTCTTCTCTTGCTGGGACCATGATGATTTGCACGCTAAGACGTCCGGACAGAGATTGAAAAGTTACACAATATTTTGACGTGTTGCCACAAACGACTCAATCAAACCGGGTTGTGCAACCCTCAGTTTGCGCGAAAAAAAATCTACTGAATTTTTGATTTCATCAAAATTTGATGTCAATCCTTTCTCGCTGTCAATATCAGCCACAGGCGATCAAAAAATTTGACGTCAACTTTTTTGTCAAAAATTTTGATCGTATGTAGGCCACTTTAGACTTAAAACTGGATAAGGGAAACTGTAAATATATTCCTCCTATAAACAGAAACAAATAAATGGGAAATCTATCTTCAGACTGTAAAATTGGATAAGTGCTGAAAGTCAAAATATGTACGATGTGTAAATAGACTGAAAACCGGAGGGGTGCTCAAATAGAAATAAAGTATTAGAATCAATGTGTAAGTTGGTCATAAGCCCTTGGTATAAATAGTCAGACTTCCCGGTTTAACTTGGGTTTGATGCATTTTATATTGATGGCCTCAAGATGTTTTCTGGTTTTCTTTTGGTGATGATGTACTGAAAGGGTTATAAATGAATCACCCATTGCAAAAAAGGGGCATATCGCGGTTACATTGTGGAGATATGTGAGTAAAGTTATAAGAAGGCCACCATTGCTTTGCGTGGGATTTCTCTGACCAAATTTAGAAAAACACTGATTATAAGTTAATTATAGTGATGGGGGATATTTCATATGATGTGATAGACACAGACGGCTGAAGCAAGTAAAGAATACCTCAGAAAGCACATTCTGAAGTATACAGATCGCAAAAAGGTAAAATGAAACCTTCAAAACGAACAGCTGTCAAAACTTAACCTTTGTATCAATCAGCTGATAGCTGTCACAGGTCAATACTCAAACTGCGAGAGTACAGTGTTGCATTGAAATACATAGCACAGGGGTACATTAAGAATGCTTAATAAAAAACATGTTTATTACGTTCAGAATTATTCATTTATATATTTTAAAATTAAGTTCTATTATAAGTCTTGTTGTATGATCTATTTTATGCCTTGTTAGTTATAAAGAGTTTTTATTTTACCTTTTTGGTGATCTGTATACTTTTTTTACAATGGGTGTTTCATGTAATGTTTGGCTCCACAAGATGGTATGACGATAAATCCAATCAACTAATCCATAGACTATAATATTATTATTAATGGTCCTATAAATTCTCATGGAACTGTCTTAGACTTGCAAGAATCAATAACATACATGTGCCCAATTCCACAATGGCAAGTATATATTGTAAAATAGTAGCCTACAATTTGTTGACCAGAATAATGATTGGGACACATTATTCAGTTACAACAAGAGTGGTATTGGAGCTTTAACAAAATATTTAACACTTTGTTTTGTTTTGCAGATTTGTATTTTTAAATTTTCCTTTTTGGGGACTGGGGAGGGGGGGGGGGTTAATATTATGATTATATGAATATTATTTTCATTTTATCTTAGTTTTAGCTTTTTTTTAATAATCAAAAACAAACTTTTATATAAATATGTTGATTCTATTGAGTGTTATTGATAATGATTGTATATATAGTTCAAGTTTACCTAATTTTTCAATCTTAATTTTGGTGAAATAATTATGACTCTAGGATTTTTGGTTTCTGAGATATGGAGTGGGGTTGAAAATTGAAACAAAATGGCCAATTTCGGAAACACTGGGCCCCCCAGTTCGCGTTACTAAATGTACAGTAACTCAGCCAATTCTACTCCGATTTGGATAAACTTGGTGTTGTTACAAAGCTGAGATGTGCAGCTCGTGGGGAAAGTTTCTGGAGAAAAAAATAATATTTCAAAATAGCTGCCGGTCGCTATGTTTAGGGTTACCTTTAGATTAGTAAACAAAAACGTGGAAAGCTTCTAGAATCGTTCCAAGGCAACCTATAATTCAGCTTACCGTACATAAAATTGTGTACAGTTGAGGGAAAGAACTTAGAAGGAAACATAATTTAACGTCACGTCACGTTAACAAAGTAAACTGTCTTTTGAGACTAACATACGGTTAGTTGTTTTTCTAATATCAGGCGTACAGTGCCAACCTTTTCCAATGGATGTTTTTAAGTGAACGCCCACTTGAACACGTTCCTAGAGAACACTATCTTGCTTATCAGCATCAGCATAGCATGCGCTATCCTGGACAGTAGAACAAATAAGTTGGACCACTTTTCAAACAAATTAAGCAACACCATTTGTACTCCAGACAACTTTAAGCACATCACATACCGTGCACAACACCCGTTATCGGTACCTAAATGCGCCTTCAAATTCAAACTCACAGTCTCACTTACCCAAGTATCGGGACTAAGAGAGTGACTTGTATTAGCATTATAATAGGAATCATCTAGAAATATACTATCAGTACAGAGACTCGACGACTCTTCACTCTCTTGACCAACGGTATCCAATAAACAGGGTAAATGTATGTCCTTAGTGTCATCATCGACTTCTTTGTCATCATCTTCTTCATCGTCGTTAACATGGTCTAGCATTAGTTCTTTTTTTGACATCTTTTTATATACAACTACATGTATATCTATATAACAGTATTTACCACGTCTGACTAATATTCAAATTAACGACCACCAGGATTTTTTCCTGTCCAGCACAAGCTTATTGTTATTATGGCCGCTCGTGACCACGAAATGATAACTTTTTAAAACCTAAATTAACTGAATACCTTGGTGTAAGCACTAACACACGTGACTTGAACGCTTTTAACCATGCCGACCAATCTAAAATCGAGGTTAATGCACGTGCATGGATTGTGTTTAGACCTTGATGAAGTTTGTTTTTACAAGACTGTTTGTACAATAATAATATATAAATCATAGTTGGCAATATGATCAAAGGTTTTAAAAATTAAATTGTTGATTCATCTGTATTAATTATTGCCGCCAGAGGAAACAATTTGTAAATCGGGATGTTAATAGTACATCTCCAAAAGAAATGTTTTTAAGTATTTTAAAATTGAATAATAACATTATTCTTGCCAAATCATCAAATGTCTTTTAAACATGTTAAAGGAGCTAAATCGCTAACATTTGGGACCTAGAAATTGACAAGAGTTTGTCGCAACGCATATAATAGTATATAAACTGATTTACATTCAATGATTTCCGTTTTTACCAATTACAAATCAGTTATGTTTTGGCAAAATAAGCCATGCAGTCTCAATCGAAAGTACATTCCTAGCGTCTGGTTATTCCAGTCTCCATATGCCATTGGGGATCACGGTGGCTAAGTGGATAAGGCGCTGGTTCGCTAGCCTGGAGGTTGAGTGTTCGATCCCTGCATTGGCCGAGAAAGTTCATCTCGATTTTCCGGCGTGTTTTCCCCTTGTCAGTGATGCAGAAGGAGGGCCTGACAAGGACAGCTGCCTAGTCGTTCGGATGGGACGAAAAACCGAGGTCCCGTGTACAAATTGGAATGCACGTAAAAGATCCCTTGGCAGTTGGAATTCGATATAAGAGTAGGCCGTAGCGCCGCTGCCCGGGCAAAATTTCCCTCATAGCACACTGTTGGCGTATGCCCGTCTTCAATTAGCCCAGGTTAGGTGCTTAAGCGTAGGACGTTAAACCCCATTTCATTCATTTCATTCATTCCATATGCCATTTGATTTGGTGCAACTGGGTCTGAAGTCTACTTCATCAATGTTGATTTAAATTGACCAATAATTCGTGTTTTCAATGTCGAATATTTTGAAGGATTTTGAGTTACAGAATTCGGTCCTTTAAGACGAAGGAGAAGTTTAAAGAGACATTATTTAAGAGCTAAATCTATTGCGGGAATTTTCGTTATGCCGCAAGAGCGTGTCCGTGAGAGCACCTTGCAGGGGGTGACACACCCTGGGTCAGGGATTTGGACCAAATTTATTCTGTGAGATGGGTTAGTACCCAGATACACCCCCACAAAATATTAGATTGTTTCAGTTGATACCGACCTGGAAAATTTGAAAAATATATTTTATTAGAACAATAAGTAAAAAAAATTGTCAATTTTGGAATCAATTTTGGATGAACTCCTATTCGGACAATAATTTGGGACATTAGTAGGATCACCCGGGTGCCCCCTACACGATTACCGTGCCCCCTATACGATGACCGTGAACGTTAAATTTTGTCATGCACATAAACTTCCAATCTAATTTAGTCGTTCGGATGGGACGAAAAACCGAGGTCCCGTTTTCACATTGGAGTGCACGTAAAAGATCCCTTGGCAGTTGGAATTCGACATAAGAGTAGGCCGTAGCGCCGCTGCCTGGGCAAAATTTCACTCATAGCACACTGTACTGCGTATGCCCGTCTTCAATTAGCTCAGGTTAAGTGCATAACAGTAGGACGTTAAACCCCATTTCATTCATTTCATTCATTCCATATGCCATTTGATTTGGTGCAACTGGGTCTGAAGTCTACTTCATCAATGTTGATTTAAATTGACCAATAATTCGTGTTTTCAATGTCGAATATTTTGAAGGATTTTGAGTTACAGAATTCGGTCCTTTAAGACGAAGGAGAAGTTTAAAGAGACATTATTTAAGAGCTAAATCTATTGCGGGAATTTTCGTTATGCCGTAAGAGCGTGTCCGTGAGAGCACCTTGCAGGGGGTGACACACCCTGGGTCAGGGATTTGGACCAAATTTATTCTGTGAGATGGGTTAGTACCCAGATACACCCCCACAAAATATTAGATTGTTTCAGTTGATACCGACCTGGAAAATTTGAAAAATATATTTTATTAGAACAATAAGTAAAAAAATTGTCAATTTTGGAATCAATTTTGGATGAACTCCTATTCGGACAATAATTTGGGACATTAGTAGGATCACCCGGGTGCCCCCTACACGATTACCGTGCCCCCTATACGATGACCGTGAACGTTAAATTTTGTCATGCACATAAACTTCCAATCTAATTTAGTCGTTCGGATGGGACGAAAAACCGAGGTCCCGTTTTCACATTGGAGTGCACGTAAAAGATCCCTTGGCAGTTGGAATTCGACATAAGAGTAGGCCGTAGCGCCGCTGCCTGGGCAAAATTTCACTCATAGCACACTGTACTGCGTATGCCCGTCTTCAATTAGCTCAGGTTAAGTGCATAACAGTAGGACGTTAAACCCCATTTCATTCATTCATTCATTCCAGATTGATAAACTTCACGATTTGTAACAAAGATAGTATATTTGGCACGACGAATATTCATGTAACAAAATACAGTACTAATGTTGATAATGAACGGTTATTAAAACTTTTGAAAACAGTAGTCGGTAATCAGTGAAAATAAGAATTGCGTGGAAAATTACTTAACTCATTTTCAGAATATTTCAGCACTTTTGTGGGTTGCGTTGCAGTCAGTTTTCTTCTTTTGGTATTTACTTTGAGGAATACCCTCCACAACTACACCAAGCAATTCAATGCCAGACTTGCAAAGGGGCGGCTACGCCAGTTTTCAGATGGCGCAGTTTTAAACATATGTAAAATGATTTATTCCCAACAACTGCCGGATTTTAAGTCGACAACTAGACCTATCATACCTGACCAATATCAAAATTTTAGAGACACAGCATTTCTTGTTTTGAAATTTGGGTTAAAATAACTAGGACAAATTTTGCCCGGTATAAATGTTTCTTTATGTCAATGCTGATAGTGAATGAATGAAATGGGGTTTAACGTCCTACTATTATACACCTAACCTGAGCTATTGGAAGACGGGCATACGCCATACAGTGTGCTATGGGGGAAATTTTGCCCGGGCAGCGGCGCTAAGGCTTACTCTTATATCGAGTTCCAACTGTCAAGGGATCTTTTACGTGCACTCCGATGTGTACACGGGACCTCGGTTTATCGTCCCATCCGAACGAGTGAACGACGACTAGACAGCTGGCCTTGTCAGGCCCTCCTTCTGCGTCACTGACAAGGGGAAATCACGCAGGAAAATCGTGATGAACTTTCTCGGCCAATGCAGGGATCGAACACCCGACCTCCAGACTAGCGAACCAATGCCTTATCCACTTAGCCACCGTGATCCCCCAATGCTGTTAGCCTCATTTGTCACGCAATTAGTTTTACTGCAATATTCTGTAATGCATTGGTTAATAATTGGACATAATAAAATCGTTAGCCGTGATGTAACGTTATGTAAACATATTTCATTTATTTGGTTTAAAGGGACAATAACACTCTTGCTGGCTTGACAGGTCCAGAATTTTTTTTTAGCCTTATTCAGAATACTATAGGTTTAAGTGTCCTACCCGTTGTGTAAATATTATCCATTACATCCTATTTTACTTTTCCAGAGGGTTCGAAAATATGTTTAAATCCAAGTTGAATTTGAAAGTGTTTACGTAAAGCTTTTCAAACCATGTAGTTGAATTTTTCCAATATTTAAACTTAGGTGTGTTAAGATGAAATTTGTATCATTTATTAGTTGGAATATTGTAAGATTGGGACATATTATTCAGTCACAACAAGAGTGGTATTGAGGCTTTAATTTGACCCCTGTTTTAAGGGTAATGCCTTTGTAACGCAGTTAGCAATTGGTAGTTAATTTACTATTGATCAATCATAATTAAGAACAAGAATTTTCTCTCTTTTCAGCAGTGAGTAGTGGGATAAGCTCTTATCAAACGGAACACTGTGAGGAGTATGTGTATACAATGTCACTGTCAGCATATGTTTGGCTGTCACTTTTATATTCGAACAATACAGTATACACAAATCCACACAAGAAAGTTTTCACTTGTAACAAGTACATCTACCGGGTATCTGTAATGCAGCTTGATTTACAATCACATTGAAAATTTTGTTTGATGCTTGATATCTAGTCACCCTAACCCCCTGTCATTTGTTCAATAATAGAGTTTAACACGTGGGGGTTTAAATTTCCGCAGCCCCACAGTAAGGCAACCAGAGAGGAATGCGCTAGAATATGCTCCCTTTTTGACTGGTGATGCAAGGGCCGCAACCTCAGTCGACTGGTGCAGACACAATTCATACATATTTTCTCTCCCAAAAAAAAAGTAAGTGTAGGCAGGGGCGGATTGGCCCATCGGGCGATCTCCCGAAGGGCGGGTCGGACGATCTCCCGAAGGGCTGGTAGGACAAAAATGAAAAAACAAATTGTTTGTCCAATTCGTATAAAATAAAACCTTCTTTTGAACAACATAATATTGGAGGGGTGGGGGAATGAACTGGCCATAGAGCGATGATGATGATGTTGTATTTGGCCGGGCCACAGTCATCACTGGAGTCTGGAATGGGCTGGTATAATAGACTTTCTGGGCCGGGTGTGCTGGATGTGGGCCGGAATTTGGAATCCTGCAATGGGGGTTCCGAATTTCATCCGAAAATTTCATCGGATTCACCCGACACTGTCGCCCGCAAATTTACTAATTATTAAGACACCTGCACCCCGTTTGTGGGGATACGCAAGAAAGGTGTGCCGATGGTTCGTAATTCCCCCAAAAATCTCTCGAAGAAAACCGTTGCTGCTGTCTGTAAACCTGATTTTTTTTTCGGGTATTTCTAGTTTTGCTTCCCTTACTGTCATCGAACGCCAATAAAACACTAATTTCCCTTTTTTAATTCAATACCACGAATTTATACTGGGCATCGATTATTATTTGTGAATACAGCTGATTGGATAGTTGGAATTTGGTGAACAGTCCATTTGCTGATTACTGAACTATTTTGCCTGATTACACAGTTACACTATTTTGCCTTTACAGTTTTTTTTTAAGACTTCAAATGGTTTGTATTGTTCGTACTTGGTTTTATTTTGTTTCGGTTACAAAACCATTGGATACTTTTTGAGTAGCTTACACGGGCGTTTGCGGTGGTTAAATTGCGGGTCAGTCAGGTAGGCTATATTGGACCAAATTGAAGTTGCTGTATTCACAGACTGGAATAGCAGGAAAACGCGTTTGCGGCAGTAAAATTTTCAAATTTTCTCCCAACATTCCCATCTTCGTGGACTGTAAACGATTTATTGGCATTCGAGTCATCCGTCTTAATTAAGACTTTATTGAACCACTTAGAAGTTACTTTGTTCATTATCTTTAAACCCGAATTTATTTTTCGGGTATTTCGGATTCTGCCCCCCCCCCCCAAACTGTTATCTCAGTCCCTGTCCCCATAAATCAGATATGCCATCAAATCGCATAATTAGGGTTCATTTTTCAAAATTTTACCGGGGTTTAGTCGCCGGCACCCCGTCCCGGCTCCGCGGTCAGTTAAAGGGGCCGCTCCGACACGGGAGCCCGGACCGGTTCCCGGCCCCAATCCGCCCCTGAGTGTAGGCCTAATTGTACCAACTCATCAATTTCGGTTCTATTTTTCCCCATGACAACTTGGGTTACTGCATATTGCATTTCACCTTAATGGTGACACAGTCTTTACCATAGTGGTCCTCTGTCTTTGACTGAGTGGAATTCTATTATTCCATTGGTCTGGGTGGTCTGGGTCAAGTGGTCCTTGGTCTTGGTTGTCATGCTAAAGGAGAATATCCTCATCAGCTTGCATTTGCAATGACCCCCCTTGACAAATTAACCAGGCCTTTTTTTGTTTGCTGCTTGTTTCTAATAGTGTTCGGCACGAATATTCGAATATTCGCTCGTCGAATATAATATTCGAATAGCAATCACCATATTCGAATAATTTCGAATATGTATATTATTTTCTTTTTGCGTTTAAATATTTTAAAAGGCGACTTGCCACATTTACATTCAAAGCTTATTTCGATTACCCACAGTATATATTTCTATGGATTACCTAACTGCAGATTGTATGTAAGGGGGGGGGGGTGGCGTGTGTGCGATGTATCATAAGATTTGTCATTGGTTAAACCAGACACGAGAGTTTTCAGCCAATTGGCTGATTTCCTCCAATCGACCTAAAGCAATTTTTATAAATTTGACTACAAACCAATAAAAAAAAACACATAGAAATTATTCAAACAAAAATTATCGCCATAATATATGTAAACTAATGAAAACGGACGTAACTCGAGCAAATAGCTTTCGCTTCAATCGGAACACCCTTCGCTACCCCTTCAGAGACAGTTATTCGGTCAGGGACCCCGATGCTGAATTCTGGGTGAAAGCTAAATATTAGTGTGTGACATCCTTAAAAAACTTTACATTATATCTGAACACATGTGTAGTGAAACTCACTATACGACGTCATCTGTATGACATTGTGATGAATTTGCTTGGATTCGTCATGAAGAAACAGCTCGGTGAACCAACTGAGCCTTATTCGTCGCCCGCCAACACGAAGGGATTGTTTTCTGCTCATAAAGAAAAGCGACTAGACGACAATGATTTCCGTGAAATGCTGCAGTGCTAGCTCCACGAATGAACGATATGCCCTTTATTTCGGATGCAGCGCGGAAGAGTTCCTATACATTGGTGATGAAAAACCTTGTTTTGATGTCGTGGAAGACCGAGTTCTTGTGTACAAATTGGCAGTTTACGTAAAAGATCAACTGGCAATTGCAAAAATATTTTTTTTGTGCGTTGTTCGCGAGTCGGCCTAGGCCTAATTGTACCAACTCATCAATTTCGGTTCTATTTTTCCCCATGACAACTTGGGTTACTGCATATTGCATTTCACCTTAATGGTGACACAGTCTTTACCATAGTGGTCCTCTGTCTTTGACTGAGTGGAATTCTATTATTCCATTGGTCTGGGTGGTCTGGGTCAAGTGGTCCTTGGTCTTGGTTGTCATGCTAAAGGAGAATATCCTCATCAGCTTGCATTTGCAATGACCCCCCTTGACAAATTAACCAGGCCTTTTTTTGTTTGCTGCTTGTTTCTAATAGTGTTCGGCACGAATATTCGAATATTCGCTCGTCGAATATAATATTCGAATAGCAATCACCATATTCGAATAATTTCGAATATGTATATTATTTTCTTTTTGCGTTTAAATATTTTAAAAGGCGACTTGCCACATTTACATTCAAAGCTTATTTCGATTACCCACAGTATATATTTCTATGGATTACCTAACTGCAGATTGTATGTAAGGGGGGGGGGGGGGCGTGTGTGCGATGTATCATAAGATTTGTCATTGGTTAAACCAGACACGAGAGTTTTCAGCCAATTGGCTGATTTCCTCCAATCGACCTAAAGCAATTTTTATAAATTTGACTACAAACCAATAAAAAAAAACACATAGAAATTATTCAAACAAAAATTATCGCCATAATATATGTAAACTAATGAAAACGGACGTAACTCGAGCAAATAGCTTTCGCTTCAATCGGAACACCCTTCGCTACCCCTTCAGAGACAGTTATTCGGTCAGGGACCCCGATGCTGAATTCTGGGTGAAAGCTAAATATTAGCGTGTGACATCCTTAAAAAACTTTACATTATATCTGAACACATGTGTAGTGAAACTCACTATACGACGTCATCTGTATGACATTGTGATGAATTTGCTTGGATTCGTCATGAAGAAACAGCTCGGTGAACCAACTGAGCCTTATTCATCGCCCGCCAACACGAAGGGATTGTTTTCTGCTCATAAAGAAAAGCGACTAGACGACAATGATTTCCGTGAAATGCTGCAGTGCTAGCTCCACGAATGAACGATATGCCCTTTATTTCGGATGCAGCGCGGAAGAGTTCCTATACATTGGTGATGAAAAACCTTGTTTTGATGTCGTGGAAGACCGAGTTCTTGTGTACAAATTGGCAGTTTACGTAAAAGATCAACTGGCAATTGCAAAAATATTTTTTTTGTGCGTTGTTCGCGAGTCGGCCTAGCCTCGATCATCATTACTAAAGTATGTATGATAAAAACATAGTCTCGATTATCTATTTCATGATTAAATCATGAATGAAAGTTGAGCAGCACATCGGATCCCAATCCAGTAATTATTGCAGGCTAGCGATGACATTGAGAGTTGATTATGGTCTGGATAAGTTAAAGGGCCAATCCCGATAATATTTTGAAGAATAAAACTTCTTAGTTTTTTGTTAATGTCATCTACCTTAGGGCTGAGCAACTAACACAATATATGTGCAAAGCCAAGGTTAGGCATTCCTAGGGCCCCATGGTTAAGGGGGACCCGTGGTTCATGGCAAAAAGAGAAAAAAATCAAATTCCAGATGAAAGTGGCACGGTAATCGATCTAGCGGTGCGAGGGTGAGACTGAGATTTCTATCCCCCAACCTTCCCTGTGAAGTTCCACTCGGTCATCAGTCTAGGCTTTTACTAGTTCTAGACTTGTATGTCATTCGGAACTGAATAGATTTCGTATGTGAGCAGATATGTAATTATTCTTGTATGGAGACCGTTTATTTGTGTTTTACGCATGCGTGCCATTCAAAAGGATATGAAATAACCTTTTTGTCGTGCTAGGGGCCCCGTGGTTCTAGTCAGGCCCTACTCCGGTTAAGCTGGGCTTTGTATATGTAATGTGATAGGTTTTCAGACAACTTAAACCCGTCAGTCTTTATCTGCACGTGGAGATGGATGTCCCCAAGCTTATTTATGCGGTGTCTGGATAAAACCAGACTAGAGGAACAGGATTTGATTATCAGGTCACCCATAGAAAAAATTAACCCAAAATCTTAAAAGTGTTGGATGTTAAAAGTCTAAACGACTCAATATATTGAGCTGAACTTTTGAGACAAGGTAAATACACTATTCCTCTATATTTTTGCGCTTAAATTTCATACATACTCGGACCCCTATATTGTAGACCCTGTACAAATCAGGTGGTCCCTTTAGTTCATGCCTAATTAATAATTTGATAACATTTTAGGTCTAAAGAAAGACCTGCAATGGGCAGATTTAGCTCTTGCATAAAATATGATAAGTATTAAATATAAAAAAATGCAGAATACTGCAGCTAGACTTGTTACTTTACACTGGTTACCTATTAAATATGGGATTGATTTTTTAAGATTGTATTGCTTAGGATACTGTTAAATGTTTAAATAATTTAGCTCTTGTTTACCTCTCTGATCGCTGAGAACTTTATACACATAGCCGAACATTATGTACATCAGATAAACTACTTTTAATACCCCCCAAACAGTTCAACTTATATATATAATAGAGAATTTACTACCAGTCCTTTTTGACATAAAAAAAAGAAGAGAGGGGATTTTTTTTTAACACCCAATCCGTTCTTACATGCACAAATAAATAAATATAATTCTTTGCTATAGATTTTAATTTAACTGAACCTGATTACATTACGGCGTAGTGATACGTCATTTTTTGACAGCAATTCAATCACGGCAAAGTCCTTTATATGGACCAAGTGTTTCCATAAAAAAAGAAGAAGATACTTTTTATTAAAATCCATGCAAAGCGATAAGGAGTATGAAATTTATCACATAAACGATATCTACTGTAGAATGTATTATTTGGTGATATAATCTCTTATGGTAAGTGCCCTTTTAGTTATCAAACGCATGTTTTATGAAATAATCTACCTTAGTTTAAGATGTTGTACATCTCTATATTCTTTTTTAAAAAAAACCCCTTAAAATACATTTATTTAATCGTTAACATGTCCATAATGTTGTTGTTTATTTATGATTAATTACATTGTCACGTCATTTTGTAAAGTGCCCCTGAACATGTTACATGAAAGGGCGCACTAATATGCTGTAACAATAATAAGGATAATAATAATAATATAATCTTTTTTTTTCCTTTTTTTTTATAAAAAAAAACATTATAAGGATTTCTTTAAACATTTAAGTATTCTGCTTTCTTCAATATGTGTAGTTGTTGGAATTAGATACATTACTTCTATTCTTGTTCTTCTTTGGGGTTGACGTCAAGCTTGCAACTCTTAAAACAAAGAGAACACGATAAAGTTACAATTAACCAGTCCAGGTTAACCATTCACTATGTTTTTCCCAGTGCCTGATTTTTCATGTGAAAATGGTACAGCTAAACCAGGTCCCACAATAAATACCCCCACCCCAAACATATTATACGTGTATACACACAAGACTCTTTGTTGTCATTAGTGTTATAATCGCCCTGAGAATACCTGATAAGTGCAAAAGACTGATTTTATTTACTCCGTCTATTAACATATAGTCCGATCGCTTATGGGGGGGGGGGGGGCGCCACCCGAGCCGTGAATTTATGAGAGTTTGTCTAGTCCAGTTTTTGTGTAGAGTCCCAATCTGGGTGGTGATCAGGCGTTTGAGGGGGCATTTTCGAGATATAGGTCAAATTTCTACAATGGGTGGGGGTGTGTGTGGTGGCTGTCCGAATGGTTAGCACATGCGTGCTGTATCATACGGTCTGTCATTTAGTCAACTGTCGTGGTTTCGAATCCTCGATTTTACGTGACAAGGACTAGGATCGCCTTTAACCTCGGTGATTTTCTCAGGGTCCTCCGGTTTCCTCCCACTGCTAAAGACCCTACGCTCTAACGAATTATTGAAATACAAAATTGAACCACGTGTTAGTCCCGAAATGACCTAGTTTGTGTCTAGTGGACGTTAAACCCCATTATGATACAACGCACACGCGCTAACCATACGGCCACCGAACCCTCCTCTCTTTATTCCAAATACATGTATGAATGTTAGCCTACCCAATGGCCACAACAGGACTGTTAGACTTCAGAGTTGATGCGTCGAATATTTCTTCTTCGTCAGAACTCCACATACTATCCGATCCATCTGACACTTTGGATTCATCTAAACTACATGTATTTAAAAACAAATTACAAAGATAGAGATTTAAAAACTCTTTTAAAAACCGTTATTGTCAATAATAATTTTAATTTCCACTAAATTACGGAAGCGTATAGGGGGCATGCAAAATTTTGTAGAAGGTCTCGAGACCCTGTGACACTACCGAAGCGTATAGGGGACAGGCTTTGTATAAAGTCTCGAGATCCTGCAATCATGTGATACTTTCTCGAAATCCCATGATTATCTAGTAATTATCTCGAGATCTCAATTTAATGTTCTCGAATTTGGAACAATACTTATCACCAAATTTGATAAAAAAAATAATAAAATACTCCAACATATGTTACAAAGGAAAACTGCTAACTAATGAAATAATAAGCGGACAATCGATAGGGTACCCATGTCGGCCATGATTTACACCAAATTTGAAATAGGGTTTATCGTCTTATGGCCCAAATCCTTGACACCAAATATGAAATTTCAGCCCTACCACATAAGCTTTAATGTGTGGAGCTTTTGATAAAAGACATGCTTGTTAAATTATTCAATCAATTTAATATGTGGGCGGCCCCTAATAATTTGGCCGCAAGTACTCTTTTGTACAGGTTATTGCGGCCCCTGGACCCTTGCCTATAGAGACCTATATATAAGGATTGAAGCCCCCCCCCCCCAATCAAAAATTGCTTCCGCCGGCCCTGGTGGGCGACGTTTCATTGAAAATGTCATTTTTCTTTAATGGTTAGTAGACCATATTTTTTTTATATAAAAAAGCTTGACACATAATTTATTGCCTTGTAGCACAAATGCTTCGGGTCATATTTTAAATAAAAAATCGTGAAAAACTCTGGGCTCTAACGCGTTTACAGGGTTTACCGGAAAATAGGAATAACGCCATAACAAAACATCAGGGAGCTCTGCAAAGCAATAAGGTTCATTGTTCGATCGAAAATAAATAGGGTTCCTGAGCTTATGATACCAATGAGTCAAAAGCAATTTGAACGATAGCCACGCAACGCGTGGAGATACACCCGCGCAGCATGTATGCCTCAACAGCAGATTATTCGACAGGAAAACTATATCGTGTTCACGTGCTTGTTATATCTCTGGGACAGAAAACTTTACATTGCTTAAAATTAACAGGGGTCATCCTTATGGAGGAACACTGAATATCGAAAATCCGTTAAAAACAAGGTTTTCAAAGAATGGAGAGTATAAATCCGCAACAGAATATCAATAAAGTACATCCCCGAAAACTTCACACAAAATTGTAATAGTGAAGTCTCTATGACGTGAACAAGGCTTTCAAGAAGCGGGCGGGTGCGTGTGTTGGGGGGGGGGGGGGGGGCAGGCCCGGCTGAGTAGGGGGCCAGACCCCAATACTCGCAATAGTTTGGCCTTAAGAAGGTTATTCCACGCACGTAACTATTTAATAAAAAAAAAAACCCAAAAGAGGCTAGATTTTTACATGGAAGTGAAATTACTTTATTCTGAATAAAGTTATCACCATTGTAATTTTTGACTAGAAATAGGTGTCAACTCTCTCTTCACCTTTCCCGAGAATGGCCGATCGTTTGATTGACAGGCTTTGCAATTCATTTCGTATCACATTTATATTTACTACAAATGACTTAAGATAAGAAGCGAAAGTTTGTAAGGAATGGACCAAATCAATAAGGCATTATGGGCTTTTCTTGCGAATAATTAATGTCTAAATAATAATTTATATGACCTGGGATATTGCATAGTTAAATGCAATATTATTTAATTCTTATTGCTAGAATTACACAAGAAAATAAAAGCTTAACTTACACTGTAACAATATACCGTGAAGATGATTTGGCTTTATGAAGATTGGATAATTTCACATAGTTAGGTTCATCTGGTGTTAAATTACAAAAACTTAATTCTTTTAGTTTTATTTCATGAAACCATCCATACCTGTATAATAATATTCATTATTAAGTTTGTGGTCGTGAATCCTATGATCATTCCCTAGATGTTACCCCCTGTTCTAATGTCGCACCTTTCATGCGAGTATGAAACCAACAGTTTTCTCTTCCTTATTACACCGACCACTAAAAATTCCATTCTAAGTTGATAATAATGATTTCTGATATTATTCCACACAATTGAGGCTTGGTTTCATACTCGCATCTTTCATGTCGATTACAAGTTTAATTATCGATGGGGGTGGAGTGGGGGCAAGTGATATTCTCGTTAATTTGCAGATTATATCATTAATTTAATATCTCATATTTTCCATCCTAGCAGTATAAAACATTTCCATGTCGTTATGTGTAACATACCTGGAAAAGGTCACCAGCTAACGGGAAAATAGTTCTGGATAAAACCGAAAAAATTGCTAATTGATGACCTTTGACCTCTTCTTAAGTGGCCTTTCCACCACAAATCCCATTCTTAAGTTATATTTCTTAATTCATGGCACATTCCTTATCGAACTGAAGTGGAACTTGCACCTTCCATGTTGAATGAACCAATTTTGGAGGGTACTATGGGTGGCTCCTCCTACCACCCACCACTGCCGCAACTGAAGAATTGGGTTTCTGGGGTCTCCTTACCCAGCCATACATCACTAGCATCCCAAACCTTCCATGTTGAACAAAACCCACCTAGCTCCCGGACTAAACCAATCAGTCACCATATGAACATAAGTTACCAACTCAAGATAGTATATTAAAGCTCTGAATTATAGTTGAAGCGAACGTTATTTCAACTAGAATGATTGGGTTCGCTCTGTCGAGCAGAGACTTTGGATCATATAATAGTGAAGGAGAGCCGACTCTTTCTATAGACTTTTCTCAAATTTGTAATAAATTTCAATACCGGTATATCTACCGGTAACCATAGTAGACTAATACACTGCTTCCTGCACAGATTTGCTCTATTATATCCAAATCAATGTTAAAAAGAATTAAACACCTTCCATCTTGTCGAAAGATTTGTACTAAAAAAAATTAAAAAATGTGATTAAGAAAGAGAATTTATTTCGGAAAATTTTACAGTAATATTTAGATTTTATGGTCTTACAGGATTATTTCTTCAACTAGGTTCCTGTTTACTAGCCCTGTAAAATACAAAAATGAGTCGAAGTCTATAAATAGAGTTATCTCCCTTTAACCATTTTCTCAAATTGTTATATGAAGGGTACGTTTTAAAAGAAAACAAAAAATATATTCCTTAATCTTAGATGGGTACGCTGTAAAAGAAAACAAAACATTTTCTATAAGAGCCAGAGCATATCCTAGGAGAGCGCTGGTTCGGTGGGGGAATATTTTTATATAGAATTAGAAAAGTAGTCTAATTACACCCACAGGTACAAGAGGACAGGAACGCCCTTCTTAACTATGTAATTTTTTTTTTCAAAATTTTTAATCTTCTCTGGGGTATTTTTTTGATACAAACATGTTTGATCGTAAATATTATATGACTGAGCACCAAATAGGAAGAAAAATAAACAAGAATAACAATTTTGAAAAAATATGAAGAAAAAAACCCTTCCCGGTATCAAAAATTTTGAAAAAAAAATCACAATTATTTAAGAAGAGCGTTCCTGTCCTCGAGTACCTATGATTACACCAAGCGATATTTAGCATTGTACCGATCGGTGTAAAGAGAATTTGTGCCCTCTTTCATTTGACATCCAACCCAACTAAATATACCTACCGTTTTCTGATAAAAAATATTGCACCCCCAACTATCCCAAGTATACCAACACAACATCCAACACCAATACCAACACCTTCCCACAAAGATGAATCTGAAGAAAAAATATGTAAATCTGATTAGGGTCGTATGAATCACCTAGTTCCCCACCAAATGTCTTCCCGAAGAACGAAAATTTAAACTGGTAAGATCTTAGTTAAAATTAGTGTTCGGTGCAGTGTACTTCAATATTATTATAATTAGTTCATTTATTGTATTATAAATATAAATATGGTTTTAAAAACTTAGACATTCAGCGAATAATCAATGTAATATAAGTAAAAATTATCGCCTCGTGTATGGCTTTAAATAGGATCTGTGTCATACATTCCACCCGACATGGTAACGCTGATAGATAGGGTACTGCCTTTGTAACGCAGTCAGCGATTGGTAGTTAACCGGACTATTGATCAATCATAATTTGGAATGTTCCCTCTTTCCAGCAGTGTAAGCTCTAATCAAACGGAACACTGCGATCACGGCCTTTCTATATAGGCTACCATTAGTTAACAATTGGTAAGCCTACCTTGCATCACAGGTTTGGTATCAGGGTAAATATCCGGAGGCTTAGTTTCGGGTAGAACATTTGATTCCCCTTGTGGAAGTGCAGCTTTAGCTGTCACTGGTTCAGATAATTTAATGAATGCATTATGTTTATATTTGGGTATACTGGATTCAAAACTAGCTATTTGAACAACTCCTTCATCTTCAGAAGGTTTGTTCTTGTCGACTCTTCTAGCTTCGTAAAGTTTCAAGGCGATCCTGCTCCTTTTTCGGAAAAGGTCATTAATTCTTTTCATCGACTTCCGTATCTCAGGTGGGTAGTGCGAGTAATCACGACCCTTTCTAGGATCTAGGTTTAAATCACCCTTCCTTCCATTCCGCTTTCGTTCTTCGAGCTGATGTACTAGATTAGCTATATAATCGGCTTCGTTTGCGTTACCTTCGTTTTCTACAGAACGCCATTTATTTTCAGGTTTGGTTTCGTCTATATTTGAAGGTGCTTGGGTAGGGTCAGGGTGCGGTTTAGAATATACTGGATGGTGATGATAACCAGCAACTAAGGATAACACTAGATTAAAAGAGAAAAAGTGGTAAGATCATTAAGATTCACAAACTCTTGGAATGTTACAGAACCAAGACAATGTTCCAACTACAAAACTACTTTTAAATTTATTTATAATGGTAGCACACAGGTAGCCAGATTAGTTGCATTTGTTTATTGAATCTAACTTGTTGGGGCTTTCAATTTTAAAGTTTAAGTTTAAGACAGGCCTACCGCGCCGTCTCTACCGTGACTTAAATTATATTAAAGACTTTCATAACCTATTTTATTTTAAGTGACATGATATGGAGCCAATTTGGCTTAATTAGTGAGTACCGCAAAGGCACTAACCAGAATGGAAGAACAACGTCTAGTAGAAGATCGGAAGGTACGAAAAACCGAGGCCGCATGGTATGTACACACATTTACTGTATAAGCTTATATAGGTCTATACGGTACCTGTTTTATTTTAAAGGAGCTAAATCGCTAACATTTGGGACCTAGAACTTGACAAAAGTGGGTCGCAACGCATATAATGCAAATATTATTGAACGTATATAAACTAATTTACATTCAATGGTTTCCGTTTTTACTCCAATTCCAAATCAGTTTTATGTTCGGCGAAATAGGCCAGCATGAGCATTGGATTGTTCGTACTTGGTTTTATTTTATCTCAATCGAGTGCAAATTTCTGGTTATTCCAGTCTACATACACCGTTTGATTTGGTAAGCATCTGCTTCCATCCACTGGAGCCATGTGTTATGACGTCATATGTGGATTGTGGGTTAGGATACGGGTTAGGAATATAAGGGCTGTGGCCTGCAGATTTCGTCAGAGTCTCGAGATGTAGACAGGGCTAGCCCTAGTAACCTTAACCCTGGGCAAAGCCTAACCCACAATCCACATATGACGTCATAACACCTGACCTGGCTTCAGTGGATGGAAACAAATGCTCCTACCGTTTGATTTGGTCACTGGTGCAATGTGATGTGTCTAGCTCGCGTCCCTCGAGTCTTTTGTTACAACTAGGGCTGGAACACATTCATTATGAGTATGGTTACGGTACACTATTCGTGCACCAATGCCGGCATTGCAAATGGTAAAATGTTTATTTTGTCTTAAAAATATTGGATATCGAAGCGCATCTTTTTCCGGTTATCACTACTCCACTAGGCTACTACTAGGCATAGTACTACTAGGCTAACTAAGACCACAACAGACAACATCAACAATGCTGATTAAATGATAATTAAATTATCAAATTTTGACAAATAAATCCGAATCGTGTTTTCAATTTTGAATAATTTGGGATATTGTTAGAGACTTAGCTACTTTAAGTGAAGAAATGATATGGAGACAAGTTGGTCAAGTTACTTAAGTAGTCCAGGTTTAAAAAGGGAGTGGCTCACAACCAGAATGGAGGAACAGCATAGCATAGGCGGGTCATTCTCAGAAAAAGTGGCAAGTAACGGTAAAGACACACTCATTTTTTTTGTGAGGCCATTTATGTAATTTTTTGTCATAAATCAAAAGTATAGGGTGTTCTTTCATTCAAAATCATGTTTGCAATGCATGATCAGCAATATTGAGTTATTTATAACCCTTCGAAAAAAAATATCTCTGTCTTTACCGTTACTAATGGTAACGGTAAAGACATCGACAGTAATGGTGAAGACATTTTTTCATTATGTCAGAACTAAGGCATCACAGGCCTTTTATGTCTACAGAATGCAATGGGAATCATTCCTGTAACATGGTCAAGAGGTCCAGAGGTCAAGAGATAATAATTCATGTATTTTGAGTTATTTTGAACTCTTCAAAAAAATGTCTTTACCGTTACCGATAGTAACGGTAAAGACATTTTTTTCAATATGTCATAACTGCCGATCGGATTTTCTGGTTCGAGTCATCTGAGGTGGCATGTCTCAAATCCAGGGAATAATCACAATCTTAAATAATTTTGACTAGGTATCTTGCTTTTTAATATATTATATTATTTAAACTTCAAAATACATAATAATGTACCGGTACAAGACATTTATTTAATTAAACCAATAAATAATCTCAATTTAGATTTATGTTTCATCCTCTAATGACGGGGGCTCGGGGCCCCGGATTACAGAGCATGCAGCATGGTGGCATAAAAGGCTTTACTGTAGCCTCATTTGTAGAGTAATGTATTCATTCTTGAATGTCAGTAATTTGGCCCGAGTTAACGTGTTTAATAAACTTCGTAAAATATTCCAATGGTGTACAGAAATGTAATTAAATGATTTACCATCAACCAATCCAATTCATAACACTTTTTTTTAAAATATTAATAAACTTCAAAGATATATTCCAGTAGTGTACAAAAATTTGATTAAATCTCCTCAACCAGACATTGCACGACAATGCCGATCACAGATTTGGAGCACATCTTCTCTATTAGTATTAAACCTAGAAAACGGCTCAGGCCAGAATTGCCGAAACGACAATCAAATCATTAACGATCAAACAACATGTAAAAGCAATTCTGGTGTCAATGATTTCTCACATTTGTTTTCTTTGAAAAAGTCTTTGACATTGAAGAAGTATCTGGACAATGGAATAGTGTCTTAGTATTATACATACCTGTAACCCAGGTATTGTTTAAATCTTGTGTATTTAGCACTAACTTCTTTCACATTTGTTTAATATCAAATTTTTGCTCAAAAATTTGTATAAATCATTTAAAATCACCAAAATTCATCTAATTGTTCTATAGTGTCCAGTTTAAGGCAGACTGATTAATATTGATTAATTAGTGTCCAATTTACAAGTATTTAATATCCTCTCAACTGTTCCAAAGTTAATCATTATACATCATTAATCAACTGGGTTTGTTTATTTTTTAACAGTGTTTAAAAAATTACCCACTTGTATATATTGGACACTCATTATCAAAATTGAATTGTCAGCTTTAAACTGGCAAAAAGTACAAATTAAACTATTTATGGTGATTTTAAATAGTCTTTACAAATTTTAAACAAAGATTGGATATTAAACATATGTGAAAGAAATTAATGCTAGATACACAATATTAAATGATACCTGGGTTACAGTGATAGGAATGTATTTCGGTGTTTAGAATCGTGATGATTTGTGTGTGACATTGACAATCAGATTCGTCTCAACTGATAAAAGAATTTTTTCAATCAGTCAAAACCCCAAAGTTCAAAGGGGTAATAAATTTTGTTTAGTTATTCTATTTGATACCCCTGATTCTAATATGTTTTTAATTTTGATATACATGTAAGTCCATAAAATGGTGAGGTTTTGGCTGTTTGGCTTCGAGGTCATGTCCCCGAAAACATTCAATATATGCCTCACCAGAGCTGACCAGAGTAGTTTTACTTTGTTATCCCCAGCACACACAGTCTAACTTGTAAGTGGACAAGTCTTTACCGTTCCAACAAATGTCTTTACCATTTCCGGAAAAAGTAACGGTAAAGACATCGAGTAGTAACGGTAAAGACATATTTTGCTTGAAAAAAAAGAAAAAGAACAACATATTCTCATCTTTTTCTTGCTTAATTTGAAGAATACAGGTTATCTTATCTAATATATTATTATTTAAAATATTTCCCTGTTCTTTGCCTCATTACTTCAGGTAACGGTAAAGACAAACAATTTCCCTGACATGTGAAAATTATGATTCTTTTCTTTGAAAATCCCTCCTTGGTAAACTTTTATGACCTTCAGGAATCCAACATGGCTGAGAAAGACCTTTACCTTGAGGTTAAACATAGCCTTGTTGAATAAAATTGAGATATCTGTGAAATATACAGTGTGGTAACGGTAAAGACATTTTGAAACAAAAAATCAGGACACGCATTGAGACTCTCCTCAAATCTACATTGAAACCCCTAGCAACTTGGGACTTTGAATGGAAATAGACCAATATGAAATGACTTGATATGTGTGGGGATTTACATTCACAGTTTCCTCACATCTTGGAAAAATGTACATAAGTTTTGGAATCCAAAGCTGGACATGGTAACGGTAAGGACATTTCACGCGTATATTAGATCGTGAAAGGTCTATTTTTGAGGTTAATATGGTTGAATAATTTTTTTCTGTTAGATAAAATGTTGTTCCAACACGTCATTAATAAATAAAATTTATGATAATCAAGAAAATATTAGGTGAAAAAATTGAAGACATTTTTTTCACTCAATTTGCCACTTTTTCTGAGAATGACCCAGGCCCATCAGGCATCAGCCGATCAGGATAATAATCGCGTCATTTTACAAGGGTGGTAGCAAATTAGGCCTGAGGCCTTTTTCCAATTTGGCCCTTGGCACAGATCGTGCGAATGATTTCGATCATTACTGCAGGAAGAAACCGAAGAACTCGGGGGAAACCTACCTGATCGGACGGGAGACAGAATATCCCTCTCTTTTACAACGATAAAGTTCATGCCCTGAGCCTGAGCTGGGATTGAACCCTCGTTGCATTGGTGAGAAGCCGCCTCTCTATCGCCACGGCTATCCGACCAGCTGAAAAATATAGTATTGTACCCACAATAAAGAATAAATGAACAAATACATACCAATAAATAAAAGACTAACATAACACACAGTGTTTGGTCCTGTGTAAAACGGTGTAAAAAATGTGAATAACATTATTTATTTATGCCGCCAGGTTTATCTACATAATTACGTCACGTTTTTAGTTATGACGTCACCGCGAAACTTTCTACGTCAGTTCATTAAATTGTATGTTTTGGCGTTATAATGTACGTCTACACAGTGTAAATTGTAGGCCTATAACAATGCAGCCTGCTGGGTTTTTTTTTATTTAGATTATGTTTTGTTTGGCAGCATTGGGGTATATTTATATTCAAATTTGCGCAACTTGCCCCCTCTTTGGTTTACAAACTCAAAGTTGTGATACATGGACCCCGAACCAAACATGAATTATGAAAGGCAACGCCGGCCGCTGCCATCTTGAAAATTGTGACGAAATAGGCCTAGGCCTACTATCATAAATCAAAGTCCGTCAATTGATAGGCCTACGTATTTGTCTAAGGCACAGTCATGCCTACTTTATTTCTCGGAGCCTTAAGCTTTTTATTTCTATAGGCCTACACTGAAAGACACATGACCATTTCGTCACCAAAGAGTTAGGCCTAGCCTATAGGCTATTGTTCTAAGTCCATTTTTTTCAAGTTTTGAGAAAAAATGCGATTAAATAGGCCCTATGTGATGTTTCAATGCCGAGAAATATACATGCGTATGTAGGCCTATGTCAAATTTTGCTTAATGGCAGGGAATACTAACAAAACGATTATGTGTGGTGAAATTTGAATCTATCAGCTTTTTTTTTAAACAAAGGAGGCCACATTCAATTTTTGGTAAAGTGGAGATAAAACATTTTAACAAACAGTAAGTTCAGAAGAGAAAAATTGTTCTATATGTCCAAGGGAAATTTTACATTGAGAGCGAAGGAGAGAGGGAGGAAGAGAGAGAGAGAGAGAGGGGGGGTTTAACGTCCACCCGACACAAACTGGTCAGTAGGACCTATCATAGCCTTTTGTTTTATTTCAATAATTCGCCTGCGCGTAGAGGTCTTTAGCAGTTTGGGGAAACCGGTGGACCCGGAGAAAACCCACGAGATTGGACAGACGACCCTACTCCTAGGTTGCCACGTACGACCGGGGATGCGAAACCACGCCAGTTGACTCAATGGCAGGCTTTATGATACAGCGCGCACGTGCTAGCCATTCGCCCCCCATTACATTTAACGCTGGAATAAAATCGAATGTGCTTTCATAACGCATAGGCCTAGCCTACCATTATAAATAAAGTACTTTCATGAACCTGACAATGTTCAAACAAATGTTATCCTATAAGATAGTCTGTCGGAGCGTGGTAACACGCCCATAGGCTAATGACAGATTTGTCTAATTAGCAAAGCCAAACAATTTGTACACGGGACCTCGGTTTTTCGTCCCATCTGAACGACTAGACAGCTGTCCTAATCAGGCCCTTCGTCCTGCATCACTGACAAGGGAAACCACGCCAGAAAATCTGGATGAAATTTCTCGGCCAATGCAGGGATCGAACACCCGAGCTCCAGGCTAGCGAGCCAGTGTCTTGCCCACGTGATCCCAGACCCGGAGAAAACCCAAGAGGTTGGACAGTGACTCTACTCCCTGTCACATAATGAGGCAGGAGTCACTTGACTCAATGCCAGACCTTATGATGTAAAGCACAAACATTATACCACTTGACCGCCCCTCACGTTTGAAAGGGAATATGTCAAAACCCTGATGTCAATGACTTTCTGACTAAAGTTGTTAAAACAACTCACTCCTGTCTTTTCGTTTTCAAGATAATAAAGTTAATTTGTTATAATTTTTAATGTTGATATACAATGAAGTAACACCAACAACAAAGTCTTTATATTGATGACATATTTACAACTCAAAATATTCATAATTGAGAGAGGGAGAGAGAGAGAAAAACGTGTTTAACGTCCACTCAACACAAACTAGTTTATCATTAATGTCTGAATTTGTATCATATGAACTATCGGAAAATACCATTAATTGAGGTGTAAGTTGAAATCCAATAGGAATAAATCTAACAGTAGCAGACCTTAAATGAAACAAAGCATAAAATTTGACATACTTCCTGAATGACAAATGAGAGAAGAATTAAAAACCTATGTCTACGCGCCAAATTCAAAGTAAGATGAAATCTCGAAGGCCACACTAATCAGAGTGTTTGGGGTAAATTTTGATTGTTTCTGCCTTTACAATTTAACTTAATTTTAGTGACATAATTTGTAGTTTTTAAATGTACTCACTCTTTCTTTTACATATCATCCTCTTCTTCATCATCCATTAAAACTTCATCAATGACCTAAGACAAATTAAGCCTAGCAGACGCCATTTTTGAAAATGATCACGTGACTGTTATTGGGCAGGTTCATTGGATATCAGACATACAACATTATAACTATAAATTTTGCTTTTATTAATGAGATAGGACAATTAAATTTTGTGATTTACTTGTATAATTCTTTATAATCTGTCCTGGTAATTTGTTGTTTCTACAATATTGAAGTTATTTTGATTAGTGAATATAATAACTACATTTCTTCTAGAACACTTTAATTCTGAGGTGAATAAGTGTCTGCTTATAAGCCCCCATTTAATATTGAAAACATTGTCATATTCATTCAAATCCAGATGTTTTGGTGTATTTCTGTATAGTAAATACTCGAAAGTAGGTTCAATAGCTAAAATGTGTATAATGCATCATTACAGGCCTACTTCCAAGCCAGATATAGTGTGTTTAGATTTTTTATGCAAGTAAAATATTGGTCGTATTGACATTTGCATGGATGTAAGTTTAAATATCAGACAGTGACGCTGTTTTTTGCCCTTTTAACAATATTTATTTATTTAATCAGTATTACATAATGTTGAATATATTAATACCCCTTTAAACTCCTCAATTTCTTTATGGATATGTTAATACCTCTTTAAATGCTGTACTTTTATTCTTTTGTATAGGCTCCTGGATATAAGATTAGGTCTTTCCTGCTACAGCCTTCCATGAATAACAGAGTGTAAATAAGACACTATTTAGACTGCTGTGATTAATTTCGGACGGAGTGCTAGGCAAGGATATTGTCTGTTCGATTCGTTGGAGTAGAATCCTTGACATAATTCGAAATAAGAGTGCACTGTATGACAAACTCCTGTCATCATTTACCAAACCATGCAGAAAAATATGAGATAATCCCCATCTGTTAAAAGATGTAGAAGCCTATATCGTGTTCGGAGAAGGGAGAAACTCTGGAACACCACATCTGATATGAGTCTGTATCCTCTATTGCTTTCCGGAGGTTTTCAGAGGATAACTCCGGAACGGAGCACTGATTATCGATGGAGAGAGAGAGAGACAGAGAGAGAGATAGAGAGAGAGAGAGATAAAGTTCATTTCATTAACATATGGTTTAATTTTATTTCAATAACTCGCTTGCGCGTAGGGGTCTTTAGCAGTGGGAGGAAACCGGAGGACCCGGAGAAAACCCACGAGGTTGAACAGGCGACCCTACTCCTTGCCACGTACAACCGGAGATTTCAAACCAGAAGGGAACATTTGATATTTAACCCGAAGACTACTTGTAACTGCACATGGAGTATCACAAGAACAGTCTTTCTACATCTTAGTCTACCATCTGAACAACGATTCTAGTTGTGAGAGGTAGACCGTAGTTGCAGTCGACCTGCCCATATGCCAAGCGGGGACATCTTTGCATTAAATGTCTGCACACATACAGAATCGGGGACGAGTTGTCAGTTGTGGGGTGGGTGGGGTTGGTTAAGGTGAGATTGATGGGCATGGGGGAAACGGCAGTTTAAATGCTTAATGGCGATCGTAGTGATACAAACTATATTTTGAAGGTTTTAGGCGTGCGACCAGAAGCCGGTGTTGAGAGGGGGTTTAGACATTTATTACAGTGTATGATATGGATGTTGCATTAGACACATGCTATATTCATTATGTGAGATTTATATAGAGCGCTGACAGCGCTTATTATGATAGTTTACATTACTTTAATCGAATCCACTCAATATCCGAGAAATCCGATGCTCTGGAGAGTTGATTATGGGCTTGTCATGTGAATACATGTCTAAATGATAATTTATATAACATTTGAAGCCAGCCAAAAGACTCGCTCTAGGCAGATTTAGCTCTTACATCTTCAATAGAATATTTTCTACAATGACTTAAATTAATATACTTATATCTAATATTTAAAAAAATGTGTGATTTTAGCTTCGGGAATATGTTATAAATAACAGTTTATTTCTTACAGTGTATAAAACTTACACCTGTTGAAATTATTAGATTTCCTTCTCTTGGAATCTCCAGGATTCAGCTCCAGGATACATCTCTAGGCACCCTAACAAACTACAGGATATTGCACAATTCATTTATTTGTATTGCGTCGAACAGTTCTGCTGCAGGATATTTTGTGTGGAACCCCCAAGCCAAGAAAAAAACGCTGGTGTCCCCTGACGAAATCGAAGGTCACAAGGTCACACGGATGACAATAATAATAACATTAGTGTAAACATAAACATCAACGTAAAAGTAAACAAAATTTACAATATCTACAAATTTCGCAATGTTTTTTTCTGCATTTATTTTAGTAAAGGATAAACACCATAAAGCGCTGTATTATACAGGCGATGGCTTAGCTAGTTTTGTGCCTTTTTTTATTGCGTTTTGTTTTAAAGGCGTAAATAATAATAATTTGCGGTTATTCTATACGACTTCTTATTTTGCATTTCGAAAAGGGTGGGTGGGCTCACAAAATTTTAAATATTACTTAAATGAATATTTAACAGAGTAGTGACAGAGGGTCTAATGTGTCCGCTTTCGATCAGAGGTTATGTGAGTTAGTGAGTGGACGCTTACGACTGGTCCCTGCAGCCAAGGTCCCAAACTGATCCCGAAGTGAATAATTGCCTGGCCGCTAGTATCCCTAGTAAAGATGACACCTATGCCTCTTAATTCGGCAAAATATTAACCTTTTATTCTCGAACAAAAAAATTCTAAAACATTTTTTTGAAGTACACTATTGAAGTAGGGGATATTTTATTTTTGGGGGCATAATACTAAAATATGCAAATGACTACGAAAAAAGTCAATATAGAACCTAACAGAAGAAACATTTCCAGTTACATGTGACACCCAAACGCACCAATAGTTACCGCATGGAATGCAGGTGATGCTTGGGATCATCATGGGGGTCCAACCAAAGATTTGCACGACTTTGACTTTGAATGTTACAGTCATTGTGGCATTGCATTCCAGGGTGGAAACATCAGTTTAATTGTTTTAGTGACCAGAATTTATTTTTTGATATGCGTCGGCTTACCCAAAATGAAAGGTTACGTGCCCTTGGCATGCTACAGATCGGCACAACACAGGCGGTTGTGGCGCGGACGATGAATGTTTTTCAATCTGTCATAAGCAGGCTATGGTCCAGATACCGTGATACACAATCTGAACAGGACAGACCACGCTCAGGTCGACCAAGGGCGACAACTCAAGCCCAGGATCGATTTATCCGTACCTTGGCCTTGAGAAATCGTGTCATAACAGCTAATCAGATCAGCGTTCGTCTTCAAACAGACACTGGCGTGAGAGTGGGTGGCCAGACCATTCCGAATCGACTGCATAGGGGTCACCTTCGCGCCCGACGTCCTCGCGTGATCCCTTGTTTCAGAGATCATCACATTCAGGCAAGACGTCGTTGGTGTAAGGATCGTCAACACTGGGATAATCGACGCTGGAGCAATGTGATGTTTTCAGATGAGTCAAGGTTCACTGTTGATTTGTTGGACAGACATAGGAGGGTGTGGCGTCGTCGAAACGAGTGCTTCCAAGACGTTAACGTCATCAGACATGATCGATTTGGGGGTGGTTCTGTTATGGTGTGGGGAGGCATCACTGTTGCCGGAAGAACGGCTTTACATGTTGTTGCAGCGCGTGTTACAGGCCAGTACTACCGGGACAACATATTGGCAGTCCATGTTGTGCCGTTCGCGCGACGTCATGGCCGCCGTTTCATCTTCCAGGATGACAACGCAAGATGTCACAGGGCCAGGATCGTCACAGGTTACCTCAACAACAGAACATCACCACATTACCTTGGCCAGCACTGAGTCCCGAACTCTCCCCCATCGAGCATGTCTGGGACATGCTTGGACAGAGGTTACGTCAACGTCAACAACGTCCTGACAATGTCCAAGAACTTGCTGCTGCGTTGCAACAAGAATGAGACAATCTGGTACAAAATGACCTTAGACGTCTCATTAGGAGTATGCCACGTCGGATCAATGCTTGTTTGGCAAACAGAGGACGATTTACCCGTTACTGACTTTGTTGTGATGCTGTGGTAACTTTGCTGTTTGACCCCGGGTAAAATTTTACCCTTATAATGGTCAGTCTGTGCCTTACTTAGTCTAAAGATCATTTGAAATAAATTGATGAATGTGAACTTCATATCATTTTGTCATTTGTTTCTTCGTCAGTTTCATTAGGTGACTTTAATAACACTTTAAAATCAAATATCCCCTACTCTTTTTGAATAGTATATAAGAAAAATAAATAAAGACGTTTGAAGTATCTGTAAATAAGAAATATTTCCTATTTAGTGTAAATGGGTATTAAAACGAGTAAAAGGCATCATTTTGCCCGAGGCAGTTACGTGTATGTAAACAACGCATGAGCCGTTGAGCCAATGACTGACGTCACGTGAAGTCAATGCACGTGTTGAAAACAGTCATCTGTGACAGAGATAATTCATAAGTAATTCTCTGTAAAACAGACTGCCAAGGTCCATTAACTCGATTGAATATTTGTTGTTTAGTTCTTGCAATGTTTGTTTAGTTTGTCTTATTCGTGGATATGTTTTATCGGTTTTGTTTTACGTGTAGTGCCCCCCCCCCCTGCACTTGCTATATTGAGTTAGAGGTCGTGGTAACAACCCTAGTCTTATGTGTTCTCTTTCCGACTCAGCCAGGAATAACTTATTGTTGAGTGGACTTTAAAGGGACAGTCCCGTATTATACAGAGGCTCAAAAATAAAAGTCTGAGAATGTATGAAAACAAAACGCCAAAATATAGGGGAATGGTGTATATACCTTGTCTCAAAATTTCAACTCAAAATATTGAGTCATTTGGACGTGAACGCCAAAATTGCTTATCCGGACACGTAACCCTTTTAATATTGATGGTCATTTTTTTTCATTTGGTGACCTTATAATCGATTTACGTTTCTTGAGAGGTCTATACAGTGAATTACCCATGTACTGTACTTGATAACAAAAGGTAAATTTTACCTACATATTATTTTTATAGAAAAAAGTCTGGTTTTATCCAGATACTGTATGATACAAAGGTCTCCATTTCCAGATGCAGACTGTCAGGTTTAAGTTATTTACAAGCGTATCACAAAAATCGGGTTAGTTGATCGGCCTTAGATAATATTTTTTAAAGATTTTAACACAAAATTAAGCAGTTTTATTCCCCAAAAAGTTATCGGGATTGGCCCTTTAAACCCCGACCACCTCGGTGTGCTCGAATCGACCCTGGTTTTCCATTCCAATCGATAATATGGCATAACTGACGTGTTTTCCTCTTTGAATGTGTTGTGTATACACTTTGTCTTGTCCGCAGTTTTTTCTTGCAGGGTTTGTTTTGTGGTAGTGCGGTCCTCCTGATTTTACAATTAGAATTAGCTTTTCGTACTGCGGAATGTTGTCGTTGTTGGACTTTATTATTTTTTTTATATTTTTAATTTCCTAAAGAATTTTCTAAGATTCTATCGGGATTTTCACCGGTGTTTGACTTTCTATCTCATGACCTAAAATGGCAGACTATTGGCATTCAAGAGACGACCATCGTCAAGTTAGGTCGCATTATTTCTCTTACGTCTTTCTTGAATATTCATTTTGTTTTACATTTTGAGTGACGCATGTTGCTTATCATTACAGACCCGGACAGTACTGTTGCGCAGTCGATGCTTAGACCTACGGCTGGCTCCGGGATCCATGAACACTTCATTTGATATTTTTTGTTTATTTCTTGCAATGTCTGTGTAGTTTGTCTTGACCACATGTTTGTCTTGTTAGTTAAGAATTGCGTGTAGTGTGGTCCTCCTGCACTTACTATTTATTATCATTTGATATATTTATGAATTCTAAATTTTATTTGGACATCGTGTCTTCATAAACGCTGACTGGCACGTGTAAGATATAAATGGCGTCGTACACTTTGTAGGATATGCCTACTTTTTCGAGAACACCTGATCCAAGATATTATTTATGTGAGAGGTGCCTTGTGATGGATCCAAGTTCGTTTTTTCATTGTCTGGACTTATTTTGATCCAGATATAAGATCGTCTGCAGATAAAATAAGTTTAATATAAATAACAATCAACCCATTTAATTTGTTATGGACTTTTTGACAATTTGAGTCCAATTTATTATTTTTGGCAGTCATTACACAAATAAGACTTTCAGATAAAAATAAGTTTCGGGGGTCGAAGGGGTGGGCTTGTTATGCCCCGGGAAACGTATCGTTAAAACGCATGGATATAAAGCTTCGAAGTGTTAAATTCTTTGTACAAAGATGAATCTCTGAGGAAGTAGGCTATATAGGCTACGATGACAGCATTGAAAAATATCAGCGAGCAACACCTATAATGTACTCGGAGTCTAGCACAAGATGAGATCAGACTCTACAGATAAAGTCAGTCAAAGTTTAGTTCTATGTTCTAACATCACACCTAATTTAACAACCATTTTCTCGCCTGCCGCTTTTCCTGCCAACTCTCTTTGGCAGACATGACATATTTTCCCGCCAAAAGAAGGATGACAGACGATTAAAACAGACGATTAAAAGAGATGTGATGTTAAATGAAATGAGAATTGTACGACAGTGAGTTAGGAGTGTAATAATATAGCACCAACCTTATCTTATCGCAGTTTTTAAACTTAAGAGATTTTATTACGTGAAGAAAGTTGCGAAACTAATGTAGACATACGAGGGTGATTAAAGACATAAATGTTGAATGTTTAATTTAGATTTGGTCAGATGTTTCCTGCATTCCTACAACATCTTCAGTCTGGTAAATATCATGTACCGTCACGTAGCAACAATAACATACCTCGTAAAATTCATCCTATCTTTCTGCTACTTCTGGATACATGCCTAGTTCTTATATACGATTATGTTTGTTAATATGGGCCCTGTTTCTCGAAATCTTAACTAAAGATAAAATCCAAATTTTAGTAGATACTTCAATTTTGATTGGGTAAGCACTAAATCAATCTAATATTATCCAATCAAATTTATAAAATTTAGATTTTTTATCTTAGTTAAGATTTCGTGAAACAGGCACATGGTCTATAAACGTGGGAGATTGTTCGATCACTAGCGCAACTTTGTCATTTGAACGAAAAGATGGAACACATAAACACGTTTAAACATTGCCAAATGTACCTTTCGACAAGTATCTTTTTTCTAAGCTGTTAGCAGCTCGCTCTAGGTATGTGCAATTCATTTAGTCGTTTATGATTAAGCGGATGTCGGTTTGTTGACGGCCACCAATGGTTACAATATTTTTTCCTGTTGACTTTAATGGTAACCTCAATGTTAATTTTGGTCTACAACGTATTGGGCCATAGCATGTTTTAATTGAACCCTTGAAATATTGAGATACACAATAAACCCAACAGTAGAAAACATGTATAGCGGTGGACCGATTAGCCGAATCATTTCTGTGTAACCCACCTCTTAAGCTGTTATCGCCTGTCTCAAAATCATGAAGATTCTTCTAAAACGCAGTAGAAAATTTAAATCCTTTCCTTCGATTCTTAATCAATAGTTCAACCAAGCGGTAATTTTGGTGGTCCGTGTCCATATCTTAATAAAGAGAGAAGTCAATTTGAACCGTGGATGAGTTTGCGCTCGTGTACAACTTTTGTTTTAATTTTATATTTAAACCACTGAACTGGTGACCTTTAATTTTAAGCGCAGTATATAGCGTCAACTTTGTGATCGGGTCCAAACAGCTGCTTTATTTACCTGACAGTTGAGGCGAAATTCGCACACGAGTTGGTGCAAGCTAACTCTATCAGTAACACATGATACCACTTCCCAGTTGAGTAGTTCACATAGCTAACGCACTTTTGTTGCACAAATTCAGATTGACAAGGGACACCCAAATCACAACCTTCATGATCGTTTTTGTCCAGTGTCATACCTCCATAACTAACATGACAATAGCGGAATTCTGTCCAAAAAATCACCGGTACAGATTTTAGTACACAAAACATTTTGTTATGTTCATGTACTATATAACCTTTTAATATATCAAAACGGACATTGGTATTTGACTTTGGTAAGTAAACATTTCTTCATAAAGACGCTGACATATTCATAATTGTGATTCATGTCGGTTGCTGCTATCTGGAGGCAAGGCTTCGACAAATTTTGGAAACTTCTAGAACAATAAGTAAATAATTAAGCATGTTTATGTTTTGTCTTCAAAGTTCCCCTGGCGTGAAAGTGACACAGAAGGACATTGGCTTGAACAAAATAAAAACAAAAACGGACAAGCTAAACATGTATTTTGAGTTATGTACTAACATGGCACAGAAGGCACCGGTGGACTGGTTTGAGGCTTCTAACCCAAAGCCCTTGGTGATATTAAACCTTGCCATTAGCCTTACACTCTTAATTACTCTCCTCATTAGTACATAAACTATAGTAGTATTATGTAAAATCCTTAGAGAGTTGATTAGTGTAACAGTCTCAATTAACAGAAATAAACTGATAGATTATGCGGATTGTGTTTTTTAAAAACTTAGTTTCAAAATGTGATATTTATTTTAATTATTTAGTTATTTCGACGATCTTCTACTTTCAACACGAAGTCACTTTCAACACTATTTAATTATATGTTAATACTGTTTATGAGTAGGTGGAAACCAGAGTACAAGGAGAAACCAACGAGGTTTGGCAGGCTTGCCCATTCATCGTCACCCACAATCTTGTTATATAATCCTTAACGTACAAAATGGCGTGTATTATATTATGCTGACGTGGGGTTAAACGCCACATCATTCGTTTTGTTTTAATTTCGCTTCTTTTTGTTTTAACCCTATAAATTCCATCATAATGAATCCACAAGATTCCACCCCATTACGGCTAGAGCGCAAACTCCACTGCGCATAGCAGTAAGCGTGGCAGAGACTGGTCTGACATACCAATTGCGTAGTAGTGGGTTTACTGTTCAGATTAGATGGAAATGATAACATTGGTTGATTCGTTTCTTCATGAAGGTTTGTTTAATCTCATAATAACAACAGTCCTATAGGTAGTATATATTTTGGACTTAATAAAAACAACAACATAATATAGGTAATATATGTCATCTCTGGAATAAATCAAATATATTTCCGTTTGACACCCTCGTAGTTTGTGAGAACATATCTGTAGATTGCGAGAGACTTGTGGATCAATACACCTCCCCCCCCCCCTGAACGTTCTCGTTATTCAACGTGACTGCATTTTATATTTAACAAATATATTCAATTAAAAACACCTGATTTCGTATATATACTATTAACTGTTTCGTTTAGCCTTCGGGGTTGCATACTTCCAGATACCATGTAATCTTCTGTGTAATATTAGCATTGGCGTCATACATGAGGGGGGGGGGGGTCTGAATATACTTGCCCCCCCCCCCCAACAAAAATAATAATTACATAGTAGGCTCTATAACTCCTATTTATTTACAACAGTTATTAGGATTAGTTAAGATTTTATTTGTATATAATCTGTACATATCCCAATATGGTTTACATTGCTAAAAAAAAAACACAGAAAGAATCATCCTGTAAACATGTGTGTAGTGAAAAGTAACTGTGTTGCACAAATTTTTTCTAGTTAGTCTGTCAGTAATATTTTGTAAATATTCCAGAAGTATAATTTCCCATCACCGCTCCCAATGGAAAAAAGGGCTGTTCTTTTGGTATACTTTATACATACAGTACAAGCTACTAATGTAATTTAACAGCCCCTTCCCTATAAGTTTGTGACCATTTTCAAATATGCATCCTCATAAACTAAAGTTAGGTGATCATGTTTTTTTTCATTTGGATCCTCCTCATACAAATTCTGCTACGAAGCCCTCTTTGTCGTGTTGTTAATAACTCAAGAGTAACATTCAATCATGTAAAAGTCATAAAAGACTTAAACATGATAAACATTGTATTGGTGTGGTGTTTTAGTTTAACCCCGTATATGCCAAAACAGTGTTTACAAGGACTGAAACTTTTAAAAAAAATTATGGGGGTGTCCCCCACCCCGAGTGGGAGGGTGACCCTCCCACACTCCCCCCTATCGCGCTACATCAGCCTCACAGATTGTCAACATGTTATATAATTTTATTTGCGGAACCCCCCACCCCCAACTCCTAAATATATATTTCACGGCTACGCCTCTAAATATTAGTACTACACAGCTTACGTTATAAAATCACCCATTCAACTTCAATTGCTATACTTGACTATATTATTATATCCACTATACGAGATTCCTGTTCAATACAATGATCAATATATCCTAAAGCATACGTTATAAAATGCTTCCATTCAGAATAATTATGTTCAAAATATTCAACAGTAAAACCCGGTTACTACGAACTCGGTTTACAATATTTTGATTTAACAAATTTCTGTGTTCAAATTTAATGTTAAAATAACTGTTACAAAAAAAGTTCCCTGGTAAGATGGTCTTAATTCAAATATAAATTTAATTGAGAAAATTTTAATGTAGGTAAAGTCTGAAAACGTTATTTTCTACTAACAAAATAGTCTAACGAAGTATGATTAGTTACAAAATAACCACAGCTGCAAGTCTAACAAATACTTTCCAAGATATGGTCGTTTGATTAGGTCACCAATTTGATACATTAACTGTATGAGAGACTGAGTCACGGTGGCCCAATGCGCAAGGCAATGACCTACTAACCGAGAGGTCCCGGGTTCTATCCCGGTGTTGTCCGACAAAGTTCCTCGTGGTTGCCCAACGTTTTTCATTGTTGAAGCACGGAGGAACAGTGTCTGGCAGTTAGGGTGGGGCGATAAACGGATTTAAGATCGCGACTGTCGCAAACTATATCTGTAAGTACCTGATTTCTTAACCGACATTGGCTCGCTAACCTCGAGGTTCCGTGTTCGATACCTGTATTCACCGTAAAAGCTCGTCGCAATTTTCCGGCGTCGTTGTCAGTACACGTAAAAGGTCTCTTGGCAGTTGAAATTCGATATAAGAATAGGCCGTAGCGTCGCTCTCCAGGCAAAATACCCGTCGTCATTAGCCCAGTCGCAGCAGAACAGTGGGGCATTAAACCCCATTTGCTTAGTTCCCAAACAGCGAAAAATGTGGGTGTATAAAATTTCTTGTAAGATTTTTAAATACCAAGAAGTGAGAAGTGTTATTTCAAGCTCGACCCACGTTAATAAATTTTAGCTGTTATCCTGCCACATAGAAACACATAAAGATTTCATCATTAACATCTTCAAGATTCGCACTGTTTCTAATCTGCTATTGCCATGAAATGAAACGAAATGAGTTGAAAGGTCGCAACATATACGACATAACATGCTGCGTTTCAATCTCTGTAGCCGAAACCTTAACGGTCCCAAATTTGCTTTCACAGTAAGCTCGAAATAGAAATTAATCATCAAAAGATATTTGATAATATTGTTAATTGGTGGCACATGAAATTTAACTAACTGAACGTGAAACCTGGTTTATTCAAATTATGTAACAGAACCCACATTAAACTGAGTCGCGTTCATTCTTCTAACTTCCAAGCTGGAAAGTAAATTTGTAAATTGACGTCTCTGGTCTTATATTGTTATTTTCATTGTTCAAAATTCAAGGAAAAATTCAAATAAATCAGATCTGCTATATTCACTTGTAAATCTAGATATTTTATATTTACTATTAATTTGTTTATTTCGGGTAGATTTTAGTGGTCTAACGCACACTTAGTTAGCCTGATGGATTCCACTGCCCCCCCCACCTCCAAAAAAAAAAGAAGATTCATATGCGCAGCAAGCTGTTCACATAAAATTATGCCATTATGTTAGTCCGAAATGCCAATGTTTGTGTTGAATAGATCTTAAATCGCCTGCATCTTTATATTATGTATATATTTATTAAATAAATAGTGCTAGAAAACAAATAACAAATTATTTATCTATTTTTCTCTCCGAGCGGGCACATTTAATTTACTTGGCGCCGGGCTGAGAAGGTTGACACCGCGGTCAAACCTCTTCTAACTTACAAATGGTTGTGATACAGAAAATATACCCAAAAAAGAGTAACAATGTATAGAATAGGCCTTGAATTTCATTTCATTCCATTCCCAGAAAAAAAGAATATTCACAAATAAACAGAATACCGTTAAGATCATGTTAGAATGTATGATGATTGACGTGTCTATAATCCAAATACGATATGAAATGTACATAAAAGATAATATCGATGTTGATTTGACTTGTTGAATTCTTTGTATGTAGTTTATTTTTGTTTCTACTTGGTCAAGTCAGTTTGTTTATATAAATCTAATTCACTCTCAATCTGTAGAGAAATGGTGGGCGTGGTTAGATGAGGCTGTTTTGTGTATATATTATCAGTGGGCGGGGTTTTATGATGACAGTTTGATATGTTTATTGTAATCTATGTTAAAGGTTGGTCGTATATCTCAGGTTTAACAAGTTTACAGTTTTCATCCTATCTCCTTCTTATCGACTCTCACTTTCTTATAGTCTGATAAACTCGGGCCAGTTAGTACAGTCTATTCGTTCTAAACAGTATATACAATCTGGAAGAATTCGACCACAGCACTCGGCTCTAATTATATCCACATAATCCACCCCCTCTAAGTCTGGTACTAAACAAATAAATAACAATGTGATGATAGAAAGAAGGATAAATGATCGATTAAATGAAAGAATAAACAGTGGATGAAAGAATAACGACGTCAATAATTAATGATCCCTGAAATTAAGTAAATCGGGGAGGTCAAAAGTTTTACTTTGTGATTACAGGCTCTGTACGATATCGTTAAGTGTTACATACAGATTACATATTAATATACTTTGTAAATTCCCCCAAAATACGCCAGTTTGTCATCAGAATATTCATTTTCATTACGATTAAATAAGTAAAATGATATATTATCATAGTTGATTGTGGAAAAAAACGCAGGCCGTTTAATGATGTCAAAATAAACTTATCTTCATGTGGTAGTTTCTGTGAAGCTGTCTGTATTAGTCAACCTTAAGTTAGATTATCGCATTTACTTTTAAATAATGGAAATCTCGTTGTAGTATTTCAACCTTATTTGTGAACTTAACACAAGACACTATCTTAACGGATGGACTGAGTGATAAAAAGCATCAGGTGTATCAGAAACATTAAGCACACACATCCTCGTGCACGATGTTTATTACAATCTACCTATATAGCGTTTAAAGAACTGGAATATATTGCAACAATGGTAAATTAAAAGGATATTGCCAGATATTAGCTGTACGGTTTTCATACTGGATAATCATGGCAGCATTACCAACTCACACTGTCGTTTTATGTTTAAGGTTGGTCTATCATATGCACGTAAATATAGTTTTGATCATAGTTTCAAACAATGTTCACGCAACCAGTGCAAACCCGGCGAAATTTCCTACCGTACCAGGGTATGGGGATGGGGTGGCTGTGTGCCCTCTCTTCCCAAAAACTGCACTCTCTTCCTAAAAAAGTGCCCTCTTTTCTGAAAGTGTCCTCAAATTTCGATTGGGTTACTTCAAATACTTATGGAAATGCCCGCACCAATGTCATCATATTGTAAGTGTGTTTTGTTCCTGCTGCCCTTCCCTTGATGCCAACAGATACAGTGATACTAAAAACTAACCAATGTACGAACATGCACCATCGATCAATCCTCCTTGGTTTTTGGCTCGCAGCAGCAGTAGGACAGGAAACAAGTTAACGCTGCTGGTGATCGAATGATTGTAGGTAGTATCAAATTTTCTCTGATTTCTGTTTCGATTTTAAAAAGTTCGCAGTTTGAAACTATTTATAATCACAATTCTGCATTTAGCCCCGTATTAATATTGTCTGGGAGGACCGGGTAGCAGCTCTGGACCCTCTTACCAACTGGTTTCCTTTTGGCCCCCATCGCTGTGACGATTACGTGACATGACGAGAAAACGAAACTATGGTTTGATCCTTTTTTTTTGCACCTCACTCATTATTTTCCTCGGACACAAGCCATTATATTATTAAGTGGATACGGAAATGAGTTTTAGTTATTTTGACAAAAATATGTCAAATTCAGTTTTTCAAATCAGGGCCGATGGACACTTGGGTTTCCGAGGCCCAGTCCACCATTGGAAACGGACGAGTAGTAACTGTACTTGTTTAAAATTAGAGCATCTTGCCCTGGAACGAAACTTGTCGGGGGTTTGGCGCATATTTCTGGAGAAAACGACGCCAGCTAGTATTTTGAAAGCTTCTTATGTTATTTCGAAATGCAGCATCCAAACTATTTCCACCCTACCCGGAATAAGCGGGGTGCTGATCGTGCTAGAGCCAGGAGCCCCAATGTTAAAAAGGGCTCCCAAATCTATGATTTTATTTATTTTTTTGTGCCAAATAAATCTGTCAGTATCAACTATACTGACATGCAAATTGAATTTGTGTGTGCGACGGACAATGACCAGGGGCACCATGCAAACTTAATCCGGTGTTGGTTTCCACGGATGGTTTACAGATTAGATTTCAGAGCGGGATTAAATTTTTCCATAATATTCAGAATCAGTTTATCTGTAATTTATGTTTTTTTTTCGCTTAATTGATTTATGAAAATGAGGGTTGTTTTTTTTTAAATTGCAACACGGACGACGGGGTCATTTGCATGCTGCAGGCCAATAAGCTATCTGTGTCAGTTGTGTCAGTTTACGCTAAGTACCACTCTTCCTTAATAGCAACCAGAATCGAATAAAACATGGCAGGAACACTTTGTTTTTCGTAGGTCGTTTAGTTCTTGATTTCTGCTAACTATGTTCATGTTCAGATATTCAGGACTTAATCACAGTCCCTCAGTCAAACGTCAAAATGTGCCGTAGAATCAAAAATTTCCCTGGGCTGCACCCACGCCCCTGAAGTGCCCCGAGTTTGGTCTGCCTATCCGGGTTCGGTCTGCCTCTGACTCCATGGAGAGAAGGATTACTTTTCATTTCTTAAAACCTACAGGATATAAGAGCTTGTTTTATATAGTTTTTGAATAGGTAAGTGTACATGGACCACTGACATTCGTTATTTCATGACATGATACCAGAAGGATAATAAAACAGTAGAGTCATGACCTATGGTGATAACCTCCGACCCTAATGATAAAACAATAACCTTGTTAAAAGTCACGATATGTTGATGTTGATATTTGTACCCCTTTTTGTTCACGTAGAATATCACCCTACTCCAGGCTATGTAATCCTGAAGACTGGAATTTCCCAAATAAATCGTTTTCAGAGTTTGGGGTATTTTTATTGGACACTTCTATATATTGTATGACTAGTTGTTACTACAGACCCTTTCGAAATTCTAGTCAACTATATAATATTTTGAGAGTTATTGCCCTTGTCGCTGAAACTTTATTATCACACTCAAGAGTTTTTGAGAGTTTTCTTTAAAATATCAAAGCAATTATTTTGCCACAGGCAGTTATCTCATAAAACGCCGATACCCCTTTGTATGGACCAAACGCAAGCATACCGTTACTACGTAAAGCAATGGGGCTAAAAAAGAAGATTGAAACGTGTCCCATTAAAGCAACCATTGAATGTTACTCACTAAAATGCATCGACACATCCATTGAGCGTATCACACAAAAACATTACAAGCATTCAAAGGATTTGCGAATATAGTGCTTCATTGTTTTTGAATATGGAAAACATGAAATCTAAAATACGAAGAAATCAAAACAGTTCCTTCAAAACATCGCCCTGTATATAGCCTTGCTGTGAGATAACTGGTTTAGAAAGAAACTTGTAATATATATTTGTACCCCTTTTTGTTCACGTAGAATATCACCCTACTCCAGGCTATGTAATCCTGAAGACTGGACTTTCCCAAATAAATCGTTTTCAGAGTTTGGGGTATTTTTATTGGACACTTCTATATATTGTATGACTAGTTGTTACTACAGACCCTTTCGAAATTCTAGTCAACTATATAATATTTTGAGAGTTATTGCCCTTGTCGCTGAAACTTTATTATCACACTCAAGAGTTTTTGAGAGTTTTCTTTAAAATATCAAAGCAATTATTTTGCCACAGGCAGTTATCTCATAAAACGCCGATACCCCTTTGTATGGACCAAACGCAAGCATACCGTTACTACGTAAAGCAATGGGGCTAAAAAAGAAGATTGAAACGTGTCCCATTAAAGCAACCATTGAATGTTACTCACTAAAATGCATCGACACATCCATTGAGCGTATCACACAAAAACATTACAAGCCTTCAAAGGATTTGCGAATATAGTGCTTCATTGTTTTTGAATATGGAAAACATGAAATCTAAAATACGAAGAAATCAAAACAGTTCCTTCAAAACCAAAACATCGCCCTGTATATAGCCTTGCTGTGAGATAACTGGTTTAGAAAGAAACTTGTAATATATAGTTCTGTATTAACTTTAATAGTATAGAAACTATCAATATACACAGTATATAAATGGCCACATTCCATGAGCCGTATCAATAGTTATATCTATCTCTCAATATTAGCTATAATACCTCACTTAAAAACATTAAAAGATATGACCACCCGTTTCTTTACCTTCAAATAAAAGACGACGTTATGTATGTATGTTTTATAGATAACTCTTACGTATCCATGTCATCAAAACAAAAATATCCTTGAGACCGAAAGACCAATTTTTTAACAATTCACCCCCTTCTTGATTGGCATGTTTCCCGTGTATAAGAAAAACAAGAGGGTATTTATGACATTGGCAGGATGGCCCCACCTAACCGTTCTAACTGATAAAATTTCTGCCTTCACACAGACGCTTTCTGACTTTAGGTGCAGCCGAGTTGAGTCAAATTTCTGGTAATTAGTCGCTGGGTGATAAGCCCAAGCTGAACCATCAAGAACCAGGTCTTGTTATGTTGAAATAAAATGCCGTGATTCCGCTCAGGAAAATATGGCGTTACATTTCATTTCTAATATTTGAAAGATTGCTGGTTATAAACAGATAGACGACTCGGGTTGGGGATTGTATCATCTATACGTATATTACTTATACTTACGTTCTTTATTGGCAATATCACTCCCACCAATAAATACATGGAAGTAATCAAATTAATAAAACCTCAACACCATCGCTAATTAAACAACGAACACAATTATTAAAATATGGATACTGTCGAATATAACATTTCTACTTGACCAAGATTATCTCACACCGACAGTTTGATATAACAAGCTTCTGTGATATAAAATTGAAGTAAAAGCTTAAAATCAATTTTTTGAAAAGCACATGTCAATATTTTTTAGTTATTTGCAATGCAACAGACCGATTTGAGTACATTTTAGCGTAGATGAAGCATGATGTTTTCGGAAAAATTAATATAAATGCTGAGTAAATGTTCTAATCCGCATGCTTCATCATGATACCATTAAAATGGATTTTAACAAGTTCAATTTATGAACTGAAATCATCCATTAACAAATATGGCGACATGCCTGGATACCAATATGGCGACATGCCTGGATACCAACAGGCGAATTTTCATCCAACCGAGCACACTTTTCGCGCATCACAGCACGTGCAACTGCCAATCGAACTCTTAGGGAAACCTTTTGACAGGGCATGTAAGGACAAACTTTTGTTAACAGGTCAAAATTCGATCGACCCCCAACATATCATACTTAATACTCCCAAAAACTCGAGAAACGTGAATGAGAAATGCAAAATGGTGAACCTGCCGAACTTAATACAATAACAGGTTGATGTCTGGTGTAACCTCTATAATGACATGAACAGATACCCACCCACCCTCTAACTATATACATCTACTTAACTTTTATATCAGATATAATATACACTCCCATTTAACTAATGATTGGCACCGGGTAGGAGGCAGTTCATGTTTTCCTTTCTAGAACAACTGCTAACACTTCTCACTGCAGCTAATATATATATATAAACCTTTTGGGTTGGTTTTTAGTCCAGAATGATCTTATTAGTTTCCTAATGATCAATTGTAAGGGTGACATTATTCTACGGATAATTTTAAGTTCAAAGATACATTAGTTAAGAGTTTAAAAAAGAGTTGGCCATTTTTGCTATAACTATAATAATTCAAAAAAAGATGATGAAAAAAGAGAAAATATTGAAAATTTCAGTCAAATTACTTTATTCCGAACGGAGTGGTCACTGTTGGCAGTTTCGGGCAAGAAATGGGCACCCACTGCATATGCACCGTCTACGAGAATTGCTTTTCGTTTGATTGACAGACGATAACTCTACCCACATAATACTTGATTATTAGGTAACAGGCCTTGAAAGGCAGGTCGGTCAAATCATTCTCTAAACATAGCGAAAACCTTCAAGCAGGGTTCACTGTCAAAATTATTGGAAAAGAATGCCTTTTGGTCCAAATTTTCTTTAGTTTGTTGATAGATCCTCATCAATATTTGCATTCACATCTATTCCATCATCAATATGTTGGCTAAAAGGGATTGATTATTCGTCTGACTTCGTATTACTATCAATTTTGTTTTTGCTTGCAATTCAATACTCCAAAATGGCAAAGTATAAACAAAACATGGACGTAATTGCATGTGATTAATTCGGTATTGTTCGTTATTTGACGGAAACTACCGAGCAGTTATCCAATCATTGTTGACTTTTAATAAAAAGAACCCATTCAATCTTAGGGTGAAATGGCGTTGTATAGTATATGCAGGATATAAACCTACTCTCCCTCGGATTGATATGGTAGAGAACGCCTGGGCTTACTATCCTATATAATGCATAAATCAGTGATTGCTTTTTACGTCAGAATTTTATTGATGAATGAGATCAATACGTTATTGTTATATTCTGAATGTTTTGTCAGTGAATATATTTTATTAATTAGTTTAATTGATTGTGTGAAAGATCTTAACTATACAACAATTTAGATCTATATTTGATTCTTTGTATATTTTATATCTATCTCTAGTTTTAATTGCTATACTGTTAGATATATTGAACTTAGTTTTACACGATACTTATTATGAATGGAAGATACACGAACTATTGGATTTATTATTTCAGTTTTTAAATAATAGGGATTTATAAGTGAAACGACACAATTCTATTGTTTTTACCGACAAAGTATATAATTAATTTTGTTTCCAGTGAGAGATGTTCTAATTATTTAATAAACGTGTTTCTACAACAGCTTCTCCGGCAACTCATAATACCCGCAGGGTGTTTAACGAAAATATCGAAAGCCGCCGTGGTTGAGTGCGGGGGACATTGTCCGGATTTCGAATCCAAGCATGGATCTGGGTGGTGCTAACTGGCCTAACATGAAATTCAAAGATGTAATTCAAAGAAGAGTAAATGATTTTGTTTACCAGCAAATAAAATACATGTATATTTATATCATAATATTAGATTTACTCCTATCATTTTTGAAATTGTCTGTTTGGAGTTTCCAACAAAACTTTCATTGTCGCTGGATCGAATAATATGAGCGCATTATTTAGTAATCAACCTGGCGGATTAAAAGACGCGGCAAAAGAAATTCGATAACTGTGATATCATCATCATCATTATAATCAAATAATACAAACATAATCAGACATGGCTAATGTGATATTTTTTTTACTATTTATGTTTTATGTTTCCTATTCCTGCTTTTAAGTCTGCGATAATGCACGTGCGCGTATTCATTTCTCATCACAAGTCATTCTAAGCGGCTCAGCTGGTGTGGAGAAATGGTGGTGAAGATTTGTTACCGCCCAGTGAGACGTTAACCTGTTTCTCGCTGAAAACCCACTCGTCATCTGTCATTCTAGACGCTTCTTCAGTTTTCTTCCTTTCTCTCAAATTCTCCACCACGATATTATTTTCTTCCATCTTTCTAACTGACAGTCTTCAAGATAGATTTAAACAATAGGCCTTCTTATGTAATCAAAGAAATGTTGTTTTAAAAGACACCGCTCATATTAAGGGTTTTGATATTTCGCAACAGTAGCAATTCTCTGCCTTGGTACACAAATAAAGATGGTGTCGTGTCGTGTAGGGTATTCCTACATGTCACTATTCATGTACGGATGCTAATATTTTTATGCATAATTACATAGTATATTCACTTATGAGATCTATATTGCCACCTCTTCAACCACGAAGTCCAAATAGCAACCCGCCTGTCGCTTCGCGTTTGAAATTCATTCAATTACCTATGGACAGAGCTCACCAAACCGAGGGAAGGGCGAATGTTATTTTTAGTTTTTCTCTCCTTCCCCCTTTCCCTTTTCTCCCTTTTCCATGGCGAGTTCTGTTGACTTGTTTGGCAAAGAATAGTTGGAAAGAGTTTTTGTAAATATTCAAGATTTTGAGGCGGAAGGATACAAGAGTTGAGGGGTTAGTTAGGTTAAAATGTGGGGCGTAAAATTGCATGTTTAGTGGTCTTTACTTTCAGTTTATGTATCTCAAGTTATTCATGCATGCAGAACCTCGTACGTGATTTTGGACAAGCGGTTGCCACATGTTGCTCCATCTGTGTTAGAAAGCGTTCTACCCAACGAACATTTTGGGAAAAGTTAGAGCCGGTCTAAGAGACGAGAATTAACATTAAAGTCAATGGGGAAATCATAAGTTATCTGTAGCCTGTCTGTGTGTGACAAGGCTGGGACTGATATGCCTTAGTTTTGAAATATGAAGACTAAATTGTTAGAAATTAACAGTAAGAAAAATAATTAAATGTCCAATTTTGGATTATTGAGCATCAAAAAGCATGGAGAAAGTGAACATTATTGTAATATTAATATTATTAATAAATATCAGGAATATTAACATAAAATCTCAAAATTCGCCCATTTCGATGCAGAAATCAATCCTTTCATGACTACTCAAATGAGTCAAAATGTCTAAAAATGCTCTTATTTTCATTGCTAATATAACTTAGATGGGATCTATAAGTATGTCAGGTTTAGAAAATGCCCAAGCTTTCCTACAGAAAATTGAATTTTTTTTAGCAACACTGTGTTAATAATGTACAATGGGTGGGCTTGTAAAAGATGTTTAAAACAGCGGTTGGTTCAATAATTTTGACACTATTTTACCCGGGACACGCATTTGTTTCACCTTTCAAATATTAAATTCTTGCATTCCCTTCAGGTAGGAAGCCATATTAAAGTCTTTCTAGAAATTTTACACTCCGCTATTCCATTAGGAGAGGCTATACACGTTCCAACCCACCCGTTTTAAAAAATGTTTTTTTAAGAGATTTAATTGCACCTGTATTGACATTTAAATGATAGTAATTTGAATTTGTGATTTGTGGTTGAATTACAGATAAGAATGTTATTTTCCACCAACAAATAGTTTTTTTGTTTGTTTCAAGGATTTCTAAACCTTTTTGTTTAGAGTCAAATTTATAACGACACTATAAATGTAGATGTGTAAATGTCAGCTTGATGTTCAATATTTTCTATATGTTACTTTTAGAACAATAAAGTATTAATTTTGCTCTTCTCAGGACTACTTTATGTTGTCAACTCTGTCATAACAATTGCTTGACTTTATTATTTCAGGAAATTGATGTAAAGGTCCAGACATTTTGCTTGGGCACAACGATTGCAATTTAAATTTGTATGTTGCCTCTGAGGTTTGAGATGCTGAAAACATTGAAAATTTCCCTAATTTGTGACAGTTGTGTATTATGTGAGCCTTTTGTTAGAAAGGGGTGGTCATAGACCAAATATAGCATTTTGTTCATTCACCAAGGCCTATTTTAAACCATAATTCATATTTATTGCACATATTTTAGTTTGTATGTACATCCGTTAGCAGGGATGGTAGAACATAGCTGCTAGACAAATTATTTTGATAATGTTTCTTCTGCAACCAAAGGTAAGATTGATTCAGTCATGTTAAGGGGGTAAGGATACATGTTTCAGTATAGATCTCTAATATATCAATCAATGTAACTGATTTGCATTTTTACTGTTTGCATATTGTTCAAAATTTCTGAAAATGTTGTTATTTGTTATCTGGCCTATTTATTTCACACAACCCAAATTCTGCCTTTAATAAGAACGATCATTAAATTTTAGCACAGACGGCCCACAAAGCAGCATATATACTTAAAGGACCATCATTTTTGCAGTTGATTTTCTTGCAAATACATGTTGCCAGAACACACGGGAACAAATAAGAAACGCCTTTTGGTGATACCTGAAGTTTCACACCTATATAGGACAAAGCTCGCTAAATATTCCTACGCCTACAATCTGCATGTTTTTAATACAAGATAATGGTTATTTATGTCTGAACCAATCGCATTTATGTCTGAAAACAGCACTACTTTGTCCAGACTAAATTTGTTGCAATGTAGTCGAAGATGTAGCAATATTGACATTGGGGCAATTCCGTTTAACCTTCTTCGAATTCTAAAAATCAAAGGTTCTTTTACGTGACATTGTAGCGAAGAGTTAATTTCTGTAAGTTGTTACATATTATTTCCAGTTTGTTTTCGAAATGTATGAACCAGATGAAACGAACATTAAAGACACGATATCTCAATCAAATAGTCCCGTAGAATTCTTTTCTGATATTGTATGGAATTTTAGTGATAGCATCAGAAACATGTTTGGTGTAACCGAAGAATAACATCAATGACGTCATAGAGCTAATAGTCTAAACTAAATATGTTACATGTTGCGTGTAGATGTTTTGTATGCCGTTTACAGTTTAAACTTTATAAGTTATTACACGTGATGTTACAAGTGACGAATAAACGAATGAATAAGAATAATGGCAATTTCTTCTGGTTCAATCTGCTCTAAAATTGGCATAAATTGACCCCCTAAAAAGATTTTGATAAAAATATCGAGAGGCATGGGACAAGAATAGCTTTAACATGTTGGAGACATTAATAAAAATAATAATAACACCAAGTTTCATATTTTTAGGGGCTCCGCTATCGGGTTCTATTGGTTCGAAAATCTGTATCTGAAACCATATTTGAGGCCAATTTTCCAGACTGGTGCGTTTTTATATGTTTCTTATGTGGTACTACCGGCAATCATTGAAAAGGCCAAGATGTGTCTATATACATGTAAATTACTTTGTAGCTCCTTGCGCACTACAAAAACCAGAAAATATACAATTACACCATATTTTTTGGTGTGTTTCCTGGCCACGTAGCATGCGAAGCTTGCCACTCACCTGTAATCGGATTACCGATTCGTAATCTACACAAAAGTTCTTTAAGACTACCGAATTTGAGGTGTATATCTTGACTGGAAGGGTAAAAATTCGAGTAAATTATTGAAGCATATTTTGTTTCGAAAACGTACCAGTATCTGATGAAACTCAAATGCCCGAATCCAGTAAATTATCCAGCTAGAGACCCGAATTTTGCACAATTTCTTGTTTTTACATGTACAATGACATATATTTTTATCGATTTAATTCGAGGGGGTCGATTTCCCTTATTCCTGAAAATTGACCCACTAGACACGGAATGAACCCCAAGTTAAAATGGTAGGCGAACTTTTCCCCTAGACAATCTCGGCAGCAGGTTTTTTTAGCTTCCAAATCTAAATCTGGATGGGGCTATGTTTCTTTTGATATTAACGTTGGTGAAGTCTTCTATAGCCATGCCTGGTTTATACATTTTCAACCGTGAGTGACAAATTCAACACTGAACAAACTTGACTAGATTTCGACACTTGACAGGTTTTGTGAGAAAAGTAAAGCTTGACGACAGTTTGATGTATATATCAGTTAACAATCATGAAACAACTGTAATACAAGCTGTACATTAAAAACATGTCAGGTTTATAACACGACTTAAAGATAAGTTCCCAGAAAAGTATATATGGAAAGTAGAAAAATACAGGACAAAAATGTAAGGGTTTTCCTAATCGACAGCTCGACGATTAGGGGTGTCTGCACACGTGACACCAAAGGTTACACGTGGTGAACGAGCGCTTGATGTACATGTTGATAAACTTTATAAAGAGTTAGACTTACAACTCGCGGACAATTTAATTAGGCTTCGATGTTTGCAATAAATAGTCAGCAATTAAAGACAACATCGTCTTTTGTATGCAATGAATTCTCCTCTGACTTGGCACCCGTTGCTAGTTACCGAGAGAGGAAAGTCGTGTGATACAAACATGACCTCTTCTGATCGATTTGTTTGTATAGAAAGGGTATTCCCTGACAATTGCAATGTTTTTTGACAAGGATTTGAAGCAAAATTATGATAAATTAATTAATTTGAATATGTTTTTAGTCCAAATATACCATCACATCCCCCAGTTTGTACGTGGGAATGTATCTTTAAAGGTTCTTACGCATACGTATGTATCACTGCGCAACTTAGATCAACTTTTCATAAGCTAATAAATGTTACTTCATCGCATATTGAACAGCTACATAAATTCCAAAATTCAGATTTGTCTCCTATCGAAGCACCACTTGAAATAATGCACAGTGGTATTTCCGCTTACTCTTCTGGAATTACAACTTTCAGGAATCTTTTTAGTTATACTGCTTTTGTTTTGTAGGATGACAAAATTTCGTTGTTGAGAATGTTAAAGTCATTGTTGAGGTATTATTGTCGGCATAATCAGCCAAAAATAAAACAAAAATGAGTAAATGTGTAAAAACAGATATTTAATAATAATATGATTAAAAACACATCCCATCAACCCAATTTAATTATTTATTTTGACCTAAATTAAATAGGTTTGGCTACTTTAACTGTAATTATGGGTAATCATTTATAATGTAAGATGGTGATATAGATAATAATATATTATTTAGCATGTCACACTTATTGTAATACCCCGAAAGGTCGCCATTGCTGATCTTTCTAGTTACGTTATAAATCAATAAGCGGCGTGTCTTTGAAGTCGGTTGATGGTCAACTATACTACAGGTGCTGTATATTACGATAAATTACATTGTCCCCTGGTATAACTATCAACTCACTTCCGATAATTGAAGCTGGAGAAAACAATAGAACAAGAATCTGGAGTGTAACTCGTGAATTTAGCCATCACAAAAATCCGCTATGATGCCAGATGAGACCAGCGAGAACAGAGACAGCAAACTTCCTTTGTTTTATTCTTTTATTCCCAGAGCAGCCACGCACTTCTCGTCTGTCGTTCCTGACAGCTCTAATTGATCAGCACATTTTCCAATATCTTTTTTATTCATCATCAGATCTGACCATTAAATCCATACGAATCACTAAAGAACCTAAACATTTACTTTAATTCCATTGTTAGTTTTCCGTTATTACATTACACCTGTTTAAATTATTTCCTTGTTTGATGTTTAATAAATGACAAAATTATATTTAAATCGTATATTTTACAAATAACGTTCTATAATTTCATCTAAATAAAGATAACCCAAAATATAAGGCGATATTATCACCATATGAAACGAAATATATCATATTATTCAAAATAACATTAGAAACCCAAGCAATGTCGTATTATATATAGAGTAACGTAGTCTGTACTAGCGTTCGTGAAACTCTGAAATCGAACGTTGGGACTCGGTTGTTTTGATTTCGTTCAGAAAATATGGTGTCAAACTTAACTTTTAAAACATGAAAGATAACTAGTTTTTACGTACGTATCATCTGAATACATTACTTATAATCACTTTATTAGTTTAAAGGGGCAATTTCACTCTTACCAAGAAATAAATGAAACCATGTTCAAAGACACTTATCTTAATATCTAAAATCACATTACTAACCTGGAATAATTGCACGACTTGTAAATTAAAGCTCTGAACGTCTATTTCCATTTAATGAATTGTCGGAGTTGTCTTATATATTCCAGAAACTCTAATATGCATACAATCTAATTTGAACAATATCTCAGACACAACCGCAAAGTCTAAGAAGTCAACGGGAAAACCGAGCACCAATGTATCTAAGGATTCTAAAACACTATAAGTGCCTTTTCAAACAATATCTATTCAATGTAATGCAAATTATTTATGCTGCAGACAATGATAAAATGCATTATTAAAATCGATCCCACTATTTATCAGTGTTCTATTATCATCGGAAGAATATATCTCATGATGGTATTGGCATCTATATCTTTTTGGTTTCAAATTATTATCTAACAATACTTTTAAGACCTGATATGTTGGCCTTCTGAAGCGTCGCGGCTTTAAATCTGCCTATTACAGGTCTTTCTTTGTACCTGAAATGTCATATAGACTATTAAATAAATTTTTATCAATATGACAAGACCATAATCAACTCTCGATGCCATCAGATATCTCTAATATTAGGTAGATTTTAATATAAAAAAAACCCCGGTTCAGTCATATTTTGATTTAATCTAAAAATGGCGAAGCGGGGCTAAGCTTCGAACAACTAATAGGTTGATTGCAATTAATATATCATCTTATCAAACATCCAAAAGCTAATATCTTCGCCTGCAATGGAGCAATTTAAATGAAATTTTCAATAAATTCATTTTGCATTATCTATTTTCGTACTATTATAGTTATTCTGCATACAGAGATCCACCTACTTCATCCACCTACTTCATCTCTGCCCTAAATAGTAATAGCCGCCATATCAAAAAATTAATATACTGTTTGTATTATGAACTGCGGATGACGTAGATGGTCGAAATAATACAAAAAACACAGGAATATTTTTTTATTCTTTTGACAATTAAATATTGTTATGGACAGTTTGAAACTGAAATAGACGGCGGACTTAACGGCATATATGTCAGATATAAACCTTAGCCCGCGGGTTCTATAACACATCAACCTCCAGTAGGTTAATATCCTATACGTAGATATTATGAAACATGAAGGATTGCATTTAAAAATAATTTTTGGGCGCCAAACAAAGAAGATAGCCAGATTAAACGAATTTTACCATTTTCGATAGAATTTTTCGAAATGGCTCATTCATGTTGCAGTGAACACCAATTGCGAATAATACAATTTGAAGTAATGTATAGACCAACACAAAAGCTATCTAATCTGCAGTTATATTGTTGATCCAATTGGTCAATTCGATCACTGAATGCCGACACCGAGTTGCGATCCGTCACGTATTAATAAAGAAAACTTAGAAGATTTCTGACTTCTAGCACCGTGCCCTCCTATTGTTGGCCACTTATTAATGTACCCAGGTCATATCTTAATCAAATGCATCGGGGTGTTTTTCCTTTCCCACCTGTGTGCGTTCACCATGGTACATTTACAACATTTTATGTCACAGTGTATTTTTGCTTTAGCTTTTAAAGGATAAATTCCCGAAATATCTATGTGATTTTAGTCCCAAGCCACGATCTCTAATTCACTGTGATACATATTCAAAGAAAAACCCACGTCAGTTATTCGGCAGAGCAGGACAAGGGCTTAATATTTAATATCCCCATATTTTGCCTGGATAAACCAACTACTAAGTTTTGTTTTATCACCCAATGAATTAAAAGATTGGAGTAAAGCACTCTAAAAACTTGTTTGCGATCATTCCATACCCGGCAAAGCGACTCTTCTTTTCATTCCTGTGTTTTGTTTCGCGTACTGAAAGGAAAGCTGGAACTTCACCTTAAAGATTGTACAATTATTGATATTGACAATACAATAGAACCTCTTCATTGAATATCTATAACACTCATACTAAATCAATTCATATAAATTACGTCTTGTTATTCGTTCTTTTATTGTAGTCTTTTCTATCCTGTCCACTTATTAGTCATATGTTGTTTCTTCTAGCGCATCTTATTTACCCAGGTTAAAACGAACGAAGACCTCAATGTTGCCTAATGTCTTTGTCAACAGTTCATAATTTTTATTCTCTATTAGTTTAAAATGTGTTTTTTTTTGTAAAGATCTTTCAAGATTCAATATCTTGCAAGACGCGTGTCGGTAAATATTTTATGATTGGTTGAAAGTGTGTGCCAGCTTGGAAGCCTTCTCCAAGGGATTTTGTCCACACCTTAAAAATTCAGGTTTCAAATTGAGTTTTCAGTAACAATTCCAACTTAAGCCCCAAATAGTAACAATAAGGCCTTTTAGGCAAGTGTTGCAATATTTTAAAAAGTAAATGTTTCCAAATTATTTCCAGTCCCCCAACCACGCAAAAAAGATTACAAGCTTGTGATTTATTTCAATTCACCAAATGGAACCAAAAATAACATAAGAACGAAATTTGTTTTATATATATCAAGGATTAGTCTTGAAATACCATTATGATTAAGTTTTCTTTGGTTTTCTTGGACATACATCTTGTTTGAAGTGTTTGCGTACTAATATATTTGTCAATATCAAGAACTGGTTTGTGGTAATGTCAGCACGTGTAGAACCTTGACGACGTCGATTTCTATATAGGTCTCATGTGTTCAACCACCAGCACTCTATTATATGAAATACGGGAAAAGTTCGTGGTGTTAATTTCTTGTATTCATAAGACTCCGGCTATTCAATTGACCTGACTGCATCAGTCGAAAGAACTGGCTTTTCTTCACTAATTATAGTACATGTTAAATGCCCACCAGGCGTTTTCTTTCACATACCGCTTTCCACATCATATGAGTCACACTGTGCGCATGCGTTAGGATGGCGGCCGCCGGTCATGCCTCGTGAAGAGGAAGTGGGAAGCAGTACGTTTACCCCCCGAGAATTGGCGAGATTACCCTGAAGTTACAGGTCAACTATTGAGAGATGTCGACGACATAAGCCCTGTGGTCATTTGGAATTTCTACAATATGGAGAAGATAAAGGCGTCGTGATTAATAGACGCGCGTGTGTGTTTTATGATACAGATATCTTATTTAAAAGCGTGTCCATCATTGGAAATCGCGATATCACTCCGTCATGGTTTCTAAAGAATGACGGGGTGATTTTAAATGGATTATATTTTTTTCAGCATCCTAATACAACTTTTCTGCCTATATTGCCTAACTTTTCTTTATTTCACAAGTAAATAAATAAAATGGTCATTTGTAGACTGTATCTAACGTCGATATGTTATTAAGGACCTGTTGTTACCGTATTGCCTCCTTCAATTATTATTGATCTGTGGCAGATAATATCGTTACTCTGGGTTATCTGTTCTTTATAAGTTCCCAGTCACCAAATCATTTACATAATTTAGGAAACATAGATTATTCCACACAATATAAAATTTAAAATAATAATTAGTTTGGTTGTTTTTTTCTCTCCCGCCTTTCGAAGGAAGCTGTGGACTATTTAAATTGGTTCCTTCTTCTATCCGCCTGTCATACCTGTTCAAACACAACCAGCTTCTGATTGGGGTAGTTTGTTCAGACTTGATGCAAGTGTCTTTTTAGCGAGTGTGTCCTGAGTTCGACGAAATACATTTTCTGTTTTGGCTAAATAGATATAAGCTATTTGCTATGTCGATATTTTAGGATACGCTACCTTTGATTATAATTGAGCGAGCGTGGTGAAACTTTATGTATTGGTTCATTAAATCTATACATCGACTAAGTTCGATAATATTATAAAATAACGAAATAAAAGGGAGTCATGCAATTATTCGCATATTTTAGGAAACATGCCATATTTAGTTTAATAATATGCCTTTGATTAGAACACCTCGAATCCATTTAAAATACAGATCAAAATTTCATTTGCACTGGACTCAACTGTCGTTATAAAGAATACTGATTTATAAACAAAAACGAGACGAATCCACAACTGCGGTATTTCTTTTACTAAATACTATCCCTTACATTGTCTCCGATGTGTTAGTGAATATTTCCAGGTTTGTATTGTTAAATCAGTTTAGACAGCAGTAGAATATTAAACCGCGTACTAGAGGATACATTTCTCATATATTTCTAACAGACATGTATGGCACCGGTTTTAATTTTGATACATGCACACAATTCACACACCGAACTAATTCTAACAGCGGAATCAAAGGAAAGGCGTTTACATGAAATTTACACCGCAGATAACTGTGTGGTAATCAGTTCCATAGCTAGTGTCTTGTGCCACCTGTCGAACAGATTACTGAACTAACTTCACCTAGACAGATATCATGCCGCCATCTGACTATAATTATGCATAACTATTTCATTTTGACCTCTTCGCGTGCTCCCAGTCAAGGTCATTTCGCTTCAAAAGACAAAAGGCAATAAACGCGGGAAACTGGCGATTTTCGCGCCAAAAACTGGAATGAATTTAATTAAAAACCATTTAAGTTCTTTTTTAAGATGCTGGTGTCTCCGCCCTTTATTCTGTGATGCTTTGAGATGATCACTGCAAGTCTTTTGAAGACAAACTTTGATGTTTTCTGTGGGGGAAGCAAGCCTTTCTGTTATGTATCAACATCACGTTATAAAATGCTACAGTTTCTTAAAGCGATGCGGGGCGTTTTATTATATTTTTTTTCTATGTTAACGTGTGTAATTTCGCCCGGACAGCGGCGTTTGTACCTTCTCAACCGTTATCTTATCAGCAATCCAGTCTGTATACGGTATCTAAAGCGCAGTAGCCAGACTTCCTAACTTCTTGAAATTAATCTTATTTAATTGGATTGCGTTTGTGTTGCGCAAAGCGACGCGGGGCGTTTTATACTTTATTTCTATGTTAACGTTTGTAATTCCGCCCGGACATTTTTAATTTGGATTTCGTTTGTATTGTACAGCAATAACTTACTGATTGCCACGTGTATTTATTGCAAAGAGAATTATACGATAGACGAATATATGATGGAACCAATCGGATTAAAACACAGATCCAATTTCGTTTCGTTTTTATAGTTCAAAATTTCGTTTTTACTTGTCTTTACTACACTTGCATCTGGAAAAGTTGTTATTTAACTCGTGTTCTGCTTAAAATGAGGGGTTAACCAAACAGATGGCCTGTCGAATCGAGTTTTTGATCTTTTTTTGCGCGGAGCTGGGGCAGAAATTAGCGGCGATAGAAATCGAAACAAAGAATAGGTAGATAAAAAAAACCCATGGAGGTCGCTAATTGATTAATTGAATGACTGACATGATCGGGTTAAATGTCGCTTGCTTGGTACCTGACGTCATATAACGAGAACTCCCACTATAACTTGTTAGATCTACATGTAGTGTGTGATATCGAACGAATAAAAAACGAAACGAAATATAGATCTGTATTTTAATCAGCTTGTGATGGAACAAACTCAGATTATTATCTGAAATTTTATGCGAACCCATGGAAATTCTTGTAAACCCTTTAAAAGCCTTTGATAAACTGTATTTTATAACTTGAATATTATTTGCTTAAAGATGAAATCAAGCAGTTCAACATTTTCTCTTTTTATTAAATATAAAATGGTAAACGAATGTAAAGAGCTGATATCATAGTATACTTTATAAGTGGCCTGAATGTGAAAACCATTGAAATATTTCCAAAATAATTCAAAAGGGTACAATCAATCGTATATATTTCGAAGAATTGCATTGCATTGTTGTCACACTATTAAATGTAGTTTTCTAGAACTTTCAGATATACTTATCCCATCGACGATTTCTTTCGTAATTAAGCGCCATCTTCATAAATCAAGGGCGGACACAGAAATAGCTGGAGGGGACAGAAGGCCGTTGGGTATGTTGATGGAAAATCTTGCGAACATACGTGTATTAATTTGGATGACTTTAACCAATATCATACCCTCATTCACCCTCTCCAAGTTTTTTATATATACTTTATACAGTGTTGCATGCAATATGCGAACCATTCTTTGATGGCCTACACCTTGCTAATCTTTACCGAGTGTGGAATAACACAACTGCTCTACACATGTTGTAAGTCCAAATGCTGTTTTAAAAATAAAAGAACAAAACCGCATTGTCTCATGGCTTAGGAATTTCATGGATATCGAATCACTTATCAGCGAGTTAAGCCAAGAAAAAAATATAAAAATCTTCGAAACGTTCCAAGTGCTTGCCCTTCTTTGTATATGGTTTAAACACATCGATACCAGACGTGTTATTTGGTAAACACATATTGTGTACTGATGTAATTGTACGAGACTATATTTTAAGTAATGCCCATTCTTTACCGTTTTTTCCCATAATTCTTAACATTACTTAAAATGTGAGAAGCGATAACAGATTCTCATATAATATTATTGTCTAGTTCGTGCCCCCTTTATTCTCTTAGCTCCAGCACGACTGACAAACACATTTTGGTAAAATATACATTGTTACGTCATTGATTTTTTAAAATGGATGACAAGAAGGCGGCGTAGACGTTAACGTGCGGGATTTATACATAAGCTAAACAAGATATACCTTATGCGCCGACAATCCACAAGGGGCTTTACAAAATTGTAAAATTGCTTTAAATGCCTTGAAACATGCGATATTGGGGCTGTTTAACAAGAAATCCCAAAGTTTTATCAAGCTAGGTTCTTACCAAATATATATCAGGGACTGCGTACAGGTGGTTACTATAGTTCTAATCAAAACTAACGTTTATTTATACAAAATGTCTGACAGTTTAACGCTAATTGCTTATTACACTATTTCCTTTCTCGAATACCAATTTACTCCCTCTATTAACATAGAGTTGGAATGTCTGGAGACTATTAGTACCGTCATTCTATTAAATGTTTCCAAAATAAAGTAGTTCGAAGTCTGGCATACCATGTGTGTCACTACTGACCACTCGCCTTGATCTTTTTTTTTGCAAAAGAGGGTGGATTGTTAAAATAACAGATATACAGAGAACGTAAGCCTTTTGTAGCACTTTAGCCTCTAAGACAATACAAGATGTATAGTATTGTCTTTTGGTTTAGACCAGGCAAATAAATTCTCATGTTGGATTCCCATGTACTGAGTAGCCTGGCTATACATGGTTACATAAAAAACAGTGATGTTTTAGTTAAAACTCTTAAATTGTCAAAATTAACCATCAAATAATGGGTGGTTATTAACCTTTGGTTCTTACTCAAATAAGGTATTATTAATCACTTGTTTGCGTGAGAATTCGGCAATTTATGATGTAATTTTATGTGAAAGTCGAACAGGTATATATAGGGGGCTAGATCCATATTAAAGTTTAGAGATATTCCAACTACCATTATAGAACCAGCCATTATTATTATTTTAAGAACCGAGTCATACTGTATTGTAAGCTTTAATAAAGTTATTTGAAGCTGAACGAACTTGTGGTACTAGTTTATCGACGATCACTAAAATACACAACGAGAAGTCCAGGAAAATACGGTATAGTACTACACTTTTTTATCAATCGGATATGGAACTGGTGATGTAACTGTTATACTATAGTTCATGAGAGCTGTTAGCTATGCTCAGGGGCCACGGAGCGGGCCCGATTTCGGGGGGGCTACTGACCATACCCCCCCCCATAACCTTTTTTTCGCTTTTTTGAGCTTTTGGCGACATTTTATTTTCACTATTAAAAATTATTGCCGGGGCTATAGCCCCCCCGGCTCCGCGGCCCCTGGCTATGCTAGTTGTGAGTTCGACCCCGGGATCTCCAATTATCAAGTGTACCTATTGAGGGCAAGTCTAGCTTGAATCATACACAATGCATATCACTAGTTGCCAGAAAGAACCACATCCAAATTAAATTTTATGTCGAATCTTCTGCTTGCCTTAAGGAGGAGGTGGCAGTCTGATTTCTATGCTAGTCGTTTTTTCTTCCTCACACCTGCATGGTTACCTTCTCATGGTGATCCAATTTACACCTGATTAACAATTTAGTTTTAAAGCAAGAATTTCTTATTTTTTAAGAAAGTCAAAACATAATTATTTCTGTGTCTTTTGCTTAATAGGTTATCAACTCACTATTATACCATCATAGGTGTCCTTTTCACACCTAAAACTTATTTACACCGGAAATAATAACACAATTACCTCCCTGGCCATAGTGAATTATATAATTACTCTTTAACAAGGTATGACTGTCTAAGATACCATCTATTTTAGGGCTTTATTTTAATACATTGTAAAAATATAACTTAAAAATATGAAATCCTAAATGAATTGGGCGGTAACTCGCATTTTTGTCCCCTTTCTCCCCCCCTTTACATATTAGACACATGATCGGCCTGGAAGTTGTTTTGACTGATTATAGTTTGTGGGTGCTTGTTGTAGGGGTGAGATGTAGCAAGCGGTCAAGTGAGTATTTGATAAAAAATCTACTAGGTAAACTTACTATATACCCAACAGTAAATAACCACACCCATTCAATTCGCCTCCATATTGCTCGAACAAACAAAACAAAGTCCACCGTTTTCAAAGAGCAAATAATCCGCCCGCTCTGGCTTTAAGGGGAACAAATTGACACAATTTATGGCGGTAAAGGGGAACAAGAGGCCGACATTCGTTCACCTCGCACTTTGTCAATAGACAAGTGCAAATTTGTGTTTGATTTTGAGCTGAAAGTTAAATATGACTGACAGAAGAAGGGGAGTCAGGTTTCTCTGTGGCCAGTCCATTTTGACGTGCACACAAACACAGTCTTTTATGTATGTACTAGCTAATGTTTATATACCCAAACCACGTACACGTAACACAGATTCTATGAGGATTTAACATCTAAAATATTTATTCTACTAAAATATAGGATAAATCGTTAATTTCGTTCTTATTCAATCTAAATCCACCTCTCTACTGTTTAGTCCATTAAACTTTAACAATCGTATTTGCTATCGTTCATAGCTCTGGTTCTTAAAAAAATATCATCGCATTTACCTATGCAGAAGTATTTAGTGTCGTCTACAAGGTATGTTTAACATATATTATACCCAGCTTTATATAGCATGTGTACCCAAGTTTATACGGCACTTGTCTCACAAAATATCACAGCCATATCCTAAATTCACCTTTTAGTGCAAGTATATAATATTCACAATTATATCGCCAAAAATTAAAATCTTAGCGACCTCTGTAGTCAGGCGGTGGAGTACTGGTCTTTCGTGTCGAATGCCCAGAATACCATTGCAACCCCATCTATAGCTAAATATCACATTCCCCATCTATAACTAAATATCACATTCCCCATCTATAACTAAATATCACACTCCCCGTCTATAACTGAACATCACATTCCCCATCCATAACTGAATACCACATTCCCCATCTATAACTAAATATCACATTCCCCATCTATAACTAAATATCACACTCCCCGTCTATAACTGAACATCACATTCCCCATCTATAGCTAAATACCACATTCCCCATCTATAACTAAATATCACATTCCCCATCTATAACTAAATATCGCACTCCCCGTCTATAACTGAACATCACATTCCCCATCCATAACTAAATACCACATTCCCCATCTATGAATGTGATATTTAGTAGTTATAGATGGGGAATAGTTATAGATGGGGAATGTGATATTTAGTTATAGATGGGGAATGTGATATTTAGTTATAGACGGGGAGTGTGATTATATCGCCAAAAAATGAAAATCTTAGCGACCTCTGTAGTCAGGCGGTAGAGTACTGGTCTTTCGTGTAGAATGCCCAGAATACCATTGCAACCCCATCTATAACTAAATATCACATTCCCCATCTATAACTAAATATCACATTCACCTTTATTGCACCTCATCTGCCTAAATATCAAATTCTATATTGGTCTTTTCCAAATGTTATTCATATTTGGTTGATTCCAACCCAAGACATATTCCTAAGGCTTAAACATAATTCTGCAAGAACTACTAGTTATTTCTTTAAGTGCTTTTCCGCCAAAGTTCACAATCACAAATTAACATACATATTGCTTGTTTTATTTCATGTGTTAAAAGAATGCTTCTCATATTAATTTAAAACAAAATCTAAGCACGAAGTGTGATAATGATGTTTCAATTAATATTGGAAGTAGCACACACTATTCGCATTTGGACAAACTCTTAGAGCACACCGTCACTCGCCAAAAAATGTTTTTGATAATGTTTAGCTCAGTCCTTCATATATTTTATGCCAATATCGGTGTCGTTAATCGGGCTTTAATCATACTTATTGCTACATATACATTTTATTTTAAAATTCTACCAGACACTCTCAAACAATATCCCTTGTGTTTCTCTCAATACGGTCGCCCAATTTCAACACATGCTTTTTAACTTCATTTGAGAAAAACTTTGGAGATTTCGTGGACAGAATATGTTATGATTTTCCATGACTTGAGTCATACGAATTTATAACGATATTTCTACTTTATAGACCTGATTGGCGCAGAAATCATAACATCACACACATCGTTCTGACGATGGCGAGACTTGTTCTACTTTACAACTTTTGGGGTTGGATGGTCGAATGGTTAGCACGTGCGCACTGTATTATTCAGCCTGTCATTGAGTCAACTAGCGTGGTTTCGAAGCTTCGGTTGTACGTGACAAGGAGTAGGGTTGCCTGTTCAACCTCGTGGGTTTTCTCCGGGTCCTTCGATTTCCCCCCACTGCCAAAGAGCCCTATGCGCAAGCAAATTATTGAAATAAAATTAAACCATATGTCAGTCCTGAAATAACCTAGTTTGTGTCGAGTGGAAGTTAAATCCCATATCTCTCTCTCTCTCTCCCCCCCTCCCCCCCCCCCTCTCTCTCTCATTTTAATGCCTTTGAAAAGATTTATCAACTATCACATACCGTTACAATATTAACATATTTCATACAGGTATGCTGAAACCCCCATCTTAAACAATCAACTCGTCTATTAATAGTTTCTACGACAATCAGACTATTCTTAAAATCAACATCATGGGTGAGACAAGCGAAATCCGAGAAGGAAAATATATGCTCACAAAAAAACTGTCTTTTTTAGTGGATATTTGGAACTTTAGCAAAACACTCAAAGGTTGTGAAAGGTACACGATTCGTGCTTGAAGCTTACCCCACGCGCCAAGCAGCATGTTAGATGATCCGCCAAGTGACACCACCCCCTCCAAACTACTTGACCCCTTTTGACCTGCTCTCGAAACCTCCCATATGTGTGTTGATAAGGGATTGTAATACAACTGTATTCAATCGGTTGGGGAAACATTTTCTAAATAACTCATATATTTACATATATCATTTATGGCCCTGTAAATATTCTGTTTTCTTAATATTATAGGTATCACCCAACTTTATATTACTATAGAGACCAGTTGCTGCAACTTTAACAGAAATTTGAGAGAAATTTGGCTGATTGTCGAAATTGAAATGTCCACAATTGTGTTTTATTGTTTTTGACCCTTGTTATTTTTTTTTTAAAGTTTTACTTAGGACATAGTGAATATAAAGTGATGGTAAAGAGTACCTTCGTAAGGGGGTAAACCTCCTTTATATGGCCTATTAGATAAGTAGCGTTTTATCAATTGATATTAGGTACTGAATACGTTTTAAAAAAGTACACCCTGAATTTGAAAAGGTTTCTTTTACGCGTTCACGGGACCTCCGTTTATTACACTTTTCGAACGACTGTTCCTGGCCAGGCCACAGCAAATCACGAGAAACTTTTTAGGCCATCACCGAGATCGAACCCAGGATCCGGCAACTTACACACTGAACCAGACAACCATCAGCAATTGTCACAATTTTTACTCACAGCCTTAAAATAATGACTTGTTAAAGCCAAATTCCTAGAGTGAGCTTGTGTTAGGATCGACTGGGCTTATTTATTTTTTTTAATTGATGGGGGGGGGGGGGTATTTACTGCACTTAGCACACCATAAACCGAATATCTGAAAAAAGATATGGGTCATCAGATTTCAGAAGTCAATCTTCAGCAATTTAAGGAATAATTACAACGAAATATCATCATAATATATTCATCGCAGTTTCATCGGTATAGGCTGCGACTGAGATGGCCAAGAGACAATGCTCCAGGATAATTGACGTGTGTTTTCAGTCTTAACGTCATTCTGGCCTGCAGGTATTAGGGGCTTTCGCTTGTTTCCGCGACGTAAGTCATACGTATTAAAGGCGCAGTGCGACAGATTTTTACCTTATTTAAATTTAACAAAAAATTGGGCTAAAAAACGTTTTTTAAAAATATCAATTCAAACAATTGAAATGGGACACATACGTCTGTATTGTATACAATATTGGCTGCGATGTTCGCGGGTAGAAATGACTTACCGTTCAAGTGCTGGCAGACAATTAATGAGGAATGTGTAAAACCAATAGAAAGTATCTTTGGACTAATCTATTTTATATATTAGACTCGAAATAACATAATTTTTGTTAAGTGGACGTAAAACCACATTTTTAACAATCTTCATACTTTACAGTACTTTTGTCCTGCTGCAGTTATCAATGTCATCCACTAATTTAAATACCCCGCCTTACCGACATCGTTGTCTATAGGCAAAATATAAAGATTACATTCATACCAGCCAGAAGAATAGTGAACCAGTTCAAATAATTCGATAATTCAGCAACCAACGAGATTGTCAACATGATGTGAAAAACCCACCAAGTAAATTTATATAAGAGGCTTTAACCAAAAGCCGTCCAAGCGCCCGAAGCCACGTGACGAGACACTTGATTAGTGTTGGATGGGGAGAAAAAGGCCGGCTACTCCCCGGGCCACGTGATTAGCACTACTACAAGTCTACTTAACAAATATCCAAACCCAACTCTGCCGTTTCACTTTTTACAAGGCATCGATTAAATCTTAAGACTTCAATCAGGAAGGAAAATGGATAATTTTACCTAAACCAAACCGACACCAATAAAGTCTGAGACCAAACTAGCCGGTGGTGTGTCTATAGCCGAAACGTGTTCCAGATAACAAATATGTCTGACCAAGATTTCTTAACATTGAAATAAGAAAAACTTTTGATATTCGTTTTACCTAATATTATGATTGAAATGGCGGTGGGCTCATTTGAACAAAGATGAGACAGTGTTTAATTTCATTTAAGTACATGTATTTAAAAAAAAATGGAATTAAAAGTTTTTAAGAATGAATTGGAAATCTTGGAATTGTTAAATACTTAAAAACACCGACCAAGCTTCGTAATTTGTTTTAAATTGTAGTAGGTTGACATGCAAATGACGTTTTACTTTTTTATGTTTATTACTTAAAGTCAACGTGTGTTTAAAAAAACCCAATGAAATTTAAGTATTATTTTTAGAATATTTAAAGTATTGCGTATCATCAAATAGATTATAGTTTTTGTAGAGTTTACAAAATGATTGAATTACGATTTAGAAATGACAAGTTGAAAATGAATCTATGATACATTTAAAGCCCTTGAATGTATTACTGATCTGTTAATAACTGCTCTCCAGGGTATAATATAGTTAATACAGGAAGCATTCTTCTTAATAGACCCCCCGTTCTACACTAGCACGTGCATATATATATACAATAGTGCTAGATCTAGTATATACTATATTATATCAAAATATTCCCAGGAATGTTCCTTTCCGCTTTCATTGTTGCGCTCACTTATATGTGCAGGTGGCTCAAAGACAAGGCTTAAATTGCAGGAGGCTTTTCTTCTAGTTCCAAGAAAACGTTCCAAATACAATTTTTCATAGGTCAGCCATTTGTCGACCAGATGAATGGCTTTGTTTGTGCAAGTGTGTCGAAAAGACTCTACCTATTTGAAAACGAAAACGGATATTACTCTAGGATGACTGGCATGCGTCGACAGCACATATTTAAGTAAACTGTTTTTCAAAATGTCTGCCAGATCGCTTGATAAGCGCCAACAGATGCGAGGATGTAAAATTCTAAAATATCTTTTGATTTCTTAGTCAAATAACCGACATGAAGTTAGTGGAAAGGCGAAGGGATTTAAAGAATATCGTTTTACCAATTGTTGCAGTTGTACGTCGGGTCTTTTTCATCATTTTTTACTTTTCTAGTATAAACTTTCATTGACATTTAGATGGTATTGATGGATGTTTAAAAAATAAACATTAAATGATATTATTCTTATTACTATCGACGTTGAATAGCTAGCCTCTTTCTCATCTTTCTTCTTCATTTACATAATTTAGACGTCATTACGAGTGGAAAATACAGGTTTTATTTATTCAAATAATACCACACGTGTTAAAGCTAAATATCGTAGCCACTTGATCAATTATGAATAATATCATTTTCAACAAGTTCATTCCGCGGCGCAGATATCATTTTTATATCCTTTTTATTTCGTTAAGGAATTTACGGACAATCTGTGCCATCGCCGATTTGGTTATTTTGGGCAATTTGGTGGTATAAAAGGGCAAAGATCATCCAATTTGAGCCTGTGACAAGAGTTCACCAAAGATGCTTTTTATTTCATTTCCGGTTATTGTTATAAAGAGTTTTGACCAAAGTTTAAATTTTGTCATTTATATTATCAATCAGGAATCTGTACCCAAGCTAAACATTGTTTAACAGTAAAACAATTTAAACAAATATCAACGGGACTTGAAAGGACTGAACGATAATATTTTATTGTATTTATTTAAATGACAACTGTCATGTAATCGTCACGTGACGGTAACGATTCTAGCTGGAATCATCGATTAATTACTAATAGTATGATGTAATTTTTAAAAAAAAATTAAATGAAAGGATATCGGGTTTAACGTCCTACTTTTCTGCATCAATTAAGCTTATGAGGCCGGCAAACGCCATGCAGTGTGCTATGGGGCGTCCAGTGAACACAAACGAGGTAATTTCTGAAATTGTAAATTTCAGTAGTTCTCTTGGTCGTAGGGGTCTTTAACAGTCGAAGGTCTGACAGTAATATCTTTTAATTGTAATATTAAAACATTCATTAATTTTTAATTTCACCAACTAACACCTCTTTATCCCACTGAATCACTCAGTACTAAATTCACCTTCCTAAAATACTCTTCAGCTTGATTGAAGCTGGCTCGTGAAGAACACTTAGTTTAGTTATTCATATTCAAAGAATGGATGGAATGGGGTTTACCTTCCTACTTTTCTGCTATCTGTATTAAAACACTATACTATACAAACGTTTATGTGACATACATTTATATTACGTGGGTTGTCATTGGTCTTCATAGATTCGGGCTATTGTTGGTCACTATGGTACTAGTACTTAATCAAACTACTGCCCACACTGTCATTATAACTTATACCATTGGGTCATAAACATCAAATGTCACAAGCAGTTAGTATTTGACATAAAATGTAGCATAAAAATAATCCGTTTTCAAGCAAATGTTACGCTAACACAGTCTAATCATACATGTATCTGTTCAAAACGGCAAATGGTTCGCCACGACCATAAAGGTCGTCTTAAACAACCATCACAATAATACCGTTATCAATTTTAATCATAAACACGAACGCAGGCACAATTGTCTGCAACAGTGCCATTATTGCCAGTACCACGAATAGTAAACCCAATATAAAAAAAAGTGTATCGCCAACACGAAACCCAAAAACAACTGTATCGTTTCACATTATCAACCCAGGTGACTCAACAGCATCAGCAGTATCAGCAGTTCTCCGCAACCAGTAATACTAGGGACACCAGTATCAGCAGTTGCAACATCACTAATCTGGATACACTTAGCGCCATTAGCAGAAAGGCAGCAGCCAGAAGAATTATAGAAACATTAACATAAAACTGGATGTGTATTATGGCGGAGTTGTCCAAGGCGCTACGTCCAAATCGCAGTCTGGTTCCCCAGGCGTTAAATAAAGGTATTTCAGACACAGAAGCAGCAGCAATACCACACACAAAACAATCAGATGTAGTATTTTGGCATTGCTCTAGTTATTATTCGATTCATTTGTACGCGGTGTTTATGAACGTGAGATAAAGAGTTATTGCCCTTGATAACTTTCAAAAGGTATCACCAACCCTACAGAAGCAAACGGCAATTACTATTAATTTATAGACAAAAAAGACTGGTTACCATCATTTACATACTATTTTAATCAATGATGATGGATTTTCATCTGTCTGGGTTCATTATAGATGTCTTTATTAGTTAGTCTTAACAAACTGTAAATAAATGCTAACCGTTTTAAGAACTTTATGTTTTTACTTTGATCTTTGTTCTATTTTTTAGATGGACGATTGCAAACATACAATCTGTATTCTATAACTTTACTGTAGTATTGTATTTTGTGGCTGTCAAATTTGGTTTGTATTTTTGTATTTTAACAGCTAAGTGAAAGTTAGTGGTAGTGAAAGGGGTGGCATGTAATAAATAGTGTTTTTGTTTACTGCCATGTGATGGTAGCCGATGACGTCTGGTTATACTCAACGTCACGTCTGACTCTTGTGTTTGTTATGTAATGAATTTTCCATAACATTATTGTATTATTCTCCTGCGAGGAAATTCAAAACCCAACCAAAGACAACATCAAAACTAATTCACACACGTGCTAACTATATTTCTTCCCATCTTTATCCCATACTTTTGATTTGTGGAAGACATGTGTTTGGGAATTTGGTGAAATATATAGGATGTTGTTTTGAAAGAAACATAACCGTAGCATTCCGATACCTCTAATCTGTAATTTATTATCAACTTGTAGTATATTATTATTATATACTGCACCCATATCTTATATTTGTTACAATTCTCACCACAACGTCGACTTACAATTGCCTTTGGTAGTTTGAGATAGGTCGTCAACAGATTTGGGGTTAATACTATCTGATTTTTGTGAAAATTCGTATAACAATCTCTATGAGAAATGTTAAGTTCTTATGATGTCAATGTTTTCAAAGAGTGTTTGTAAAAACAAATAATTAACTAATAATACGCTTTTTCGGAAAAAATGAAAGGGGCCGTAGTCTACTGTATACGATCTTTAGTCCTCCTGGTAAAGGATTGATAAAAAGTATGAAAAGTAACTGTGCTTGATGAAGGACGTTTGATGTACACTATACTAACAGGCGAAAATAGCAAGTCTTGATAGAGGATCTTACGTACATGATGGTCATCATTAATAAATTGATTAAGTCATCTTTCATACCCAAAACTACCCAAATCATTCATTATTTTAGAACTTATGACGTCTCCTTATTAAGACTCGGCGCCAGTTTAAGCAATAGCAATCATTTCCAAACTTATATGTTAAAGATAAATCTATGATAGGAATATCAGTCCAGTAATGTTCAATTCCGTTCAGTATTTACAAAATGTGGAATTACAATTTCATCCTTCTATGCTGCTCCCATGCAATAAACCCGCTAATATTTTGTTGCCCACGAAATTTAACAATTGAATCTAAGCAGGGACATTATCTAGCGTTGGTATTTTAATTTTGTTTTTTTAAATAATCAATCAGAGTACACTGTGGATTAAGCCGTGAGGAATTTGATATTTTAGCGACAAATGCTACTGGCGCATCGTTACTCTAAATGTAGACGAATGCCCTTATAGTGACAGGAATAGAACGTTATAATAAAAATGGTAGTTGATCTTAGATACTAATCTAACTGATTACATCAACGGTAAAGTAGTTAACAGTAAAGTCCTATATCTAAAATAAAGGTGTATAGTTTAATCATCTGGTAACATTTACTTCACATGGGCTTTGGATAAAATATCAAGTTCGCTAAATGAATTGCAGAAAATCTAGAGAGATATTTTTGTGACGTGAAAGGTAATATACCCGACATTGGTGTCAGGCCTGCCAAAACCCAGTAATCACGTTGAAAACATGCGCATGCACCAATTGACTTCTGTTCCGCACGTGCTGAACATTCTTGGCATTAAACACATTGAAGATTTTTTTCTTGTTGCATATTCTTTACCCTTTCTTAGATTTTTTTTTATCCAAACCCTGTTATTTAATTGAATAATTTTCAAGCTGAACGAAGTTGTTGGTGCGGTGCTATATTATGCACTGACTAAACAAGACCATTTTTCAATACATAGATTTTTACAAACCACAGTAAATAATATTTTCAGTTCTGTCAGAATTGACACCTTTTTATTTTTGGACCAAAACTGGGCCCAAAGCTCTGCTAATCTTTTTGTTTTTCTTGGTAGGGGCGACGCACGCCGAAAAAACACAAGGCTCCTCCAGTTCAAGTGCGTGTGCTTTGGACAATATTGTACATCGATGTGATGTCACAATTCCAAAATGGCGACACCAGACTCGGCTACGGATCCATGATACGTCCGTAATTGCTGTATCAACCATTTCAACTATACGCAGTAGACCAACGTGTGTCATGTACGATGCACTAATTATTTGAGCCATTTCTTTGTTTCCCCGGAAAGTTCATAGTAATAGTACCTCTCGTAATACCACATCATAATTAATCTAATTTACTTTTGAAATTTAAGGATACGATCTCTTTGATTAAGGCCAAAACAACAATGAAAGGATACGACCGCTTTGATTCGGGGAGTAATAAAGGGATACAATCTCCTTGATTAGGGTAAAAAGTGAAAGGATATGAGCTTGTTGAGTAAATAAAAAATGAAAGGATACAACCTCTTTCATGTGGGTAGACAAGAAATAAGACAATGTCTTTTATTGAAGTAAAAATAGTTCGATCTTTAAATTTAAGTTCCGAAGATCGAGCCAATGTTTAGATATATATAACTAATTATCGTTTAGGCTAAAAACCGAAATAAAATTAGTGATCGTCCCTGTCGCTTATAATCTATTGAAACGAAAATTTACTTTATACACATTAATTGTTTTTATCAACTAAATCAACGATTAAAGTATCATCAAGGTTACAGTGATTGAGTACCTCGAGTTTTATTATATTCAAGGCTGGTCATAATCTTGCAAAGTGTTCAATACATGTATGATACTGCGTAAAAGAATCATATTGCAGCGTCGCTCGCGGAAAAGGAAGAAGGCAGAATATCATGCCTAGTATTGCGAAACAGCTCACCGATAATGATGAAATTCTACCTTCATGGCCCTCGGACAATTTTGACATGTAATTGGCCTACTGCCCCATTGCTCTATTTCTTCATGCTTTCTTTGGTGACCTGGGGAGGAAATTCCACTCTTTTGAATATTCTCCGTCTTAAATATGTCATTGACATCACCTTTTTTTTTTCTTTATTATTTCTGCAATATTAGCCTGTGATCTATTGCCTTATCTGTTGTTTATTATTGATCAACCTTATTATACTTATAAAATCTGTTTTATATAATCTGGTGATAATAAAAAAAACAATGCTGGTAATGTTTCAAGAGGCACCTAAAAGAGTGCAGATTTTCCCTGTTATTGTTTTAATAATTAGGCTGAGCATATGATCAAAATCGCTGATTTGAATTGAATTAGATACATACTAAAAGGCGAAGGATGAAAAAATTGACAAAATTGGTAATTGTAATAGTGATTATCGAAAATATTAATTGTTTTCTAATGAATTAATGAGTATATGTGAAAATCGTTTAATCGTCTATCTTGGTACCGTTGGTGTCACATCCGGTGGTTTAGGTTAGCATAATGTTGAACCATCCCCATCTCCACTCTAAATCCCCATTTTAAAACAAAGATGAAGAAAACGAATGTTAATTTTGTTGTACAATATGGATTTATTTCAAATATTAAACAATATGAAAGCAACGAGTAGGGTTTACCATGAAGGTAAACCAATAGTTAACAAACAGCACTTAAAACTATAAAAATCAGTATTAATATTATACTTATGTCATACTATAGACACGACTCTCAATAAAACATAACAGAATAGTTGAACAAAAATATATTCAAATCTGCATATAGAAAAATAAAGAAAAGAAAACCTGTTTCAATCGTCAAACAAAACTGGAGTAAAACTGATATTATGCGTTATACCAAAAGAAAAATTGATTATGTCATTATCATAATTCATTTTTTTAATACAAAATTCAAGGTCACAAATTCCTTCCTTGTGAAAAAATATTTGAGAATAAAATAAATTTAAAATATCGTTTTTGGTCAATGCATTATATAAATATATTTAAGTTGAAACATAATCATTTTTTCTCATCCGTTTAGACAAAATACGTTTAAAATTGTTCTTTTTCTTTTCCATTAGTATGTAGCTATAAATTGGATAAATTTGTAATTAACGGCATGAGAACAATACATAGCCGTTTATTATTGTGTACCAATTTAGTGTTTCGCAAGGTGGTGTTCTGACACCAGTCTTATTTTATAGCGACGCAGATGACATTGTACTGGACCAAATCGCGCATTTCAAAACTCAAATTCGAACTACATATTACAAGACGAGTTGATATAATTTTAAATAAAAATGTATTTCAGTTGAAATACTGGAAACTAAAGCTGACATTATGGTTTCATATACAAATGAACACAAAAACTACCTCGGTGTTTATTATGCAGTATTTAAAAAACACGATATTAAAAATAATGAAGTTGAACATCCATTTAATATGTATACAAAAATGGTTTCATCTTCCAACAAGATTTAACACTAATTGGAATGGTTTTGTCTGTACATGGTATAATGAGTATCTTTACATTCAGTACTGTTCTATACATTACATTGTATTTGGTAAACGAAAGGGTACAGTAGTGCTCAAACGAATATCCGATTAGGTTTTTGATTGATCGGTTTCGAAACCGGTTTAGGGTTTCTTAAACTTTAAGTAAAAATTATTATCTATATCCGCTGATTTATGTACGTTTTAAAATAATAATCGTTTGAGCACTAGAGACTAGGGTACAGGGTCTTTATATAAAAGTCGGTATATAACAAATTTACATTATTTGACAATACTAACGACCTGTGATACACGTTGACTACCAGACTTTAAAACAAATAAAAATAATATTAATTAATAATCATGTTCACAATCATAACTAGGACAATTTAGTCTGGTTTGAGAACACATAAATAATGTATATATAATATCATTTATTTTGTTTTATCCTTGCTTCTTCGTCTTCAGGCTTCCCTTAAAACTGGAACCACTACGACTTTTAGCCGTAAACAGGAGAGTTTATCATATGCTATAATGTCATGAGTCTTGGTCTCCTCTACCCAATCAATTAGAAGGGTCAATGTTTTATCGATATGTCATTAGTCTTTTTTGTTATATTCGACCAGCTCTTTAAATTCAAATGACTGTTTGCTATACACATCGTAATGCCAGTTCGCTGTGACGTCACTTAGTTTATAAATCAATACACTAACAAATATTGTCACTCGTAATTTGCACTGACTTAATTAAGCGCACCGATCGAACTGCTGAATATATCAGAAATGCTGTTACTGTTTTGATCAGCGTCTAGGGAGGGTGTATGAAGGTCAGAGAGGGAGGGGGAGGAACTTATATCAGAAACTGCCGGAGATTGATTTTTAGACATGTCATCAATAGATTGAGAGTCTGTGCACTTGTCATCAGATGGGGAACCCGGATCGGTGCCATTTTTATTATCAGGATCTTGTTTTAACACATTTCGTCGATATTTTGCTCTTGCATTTTGAAACCACACCTGAAAAATACAAATATAGGATACATTAAAACACGAAAATTAATTTCATTAAAAATACCCGAATTATCATATAAATAAACTATAAGATTCTGCCTTATATCCCCCACAGAAAATATTAATTGCTCTACTATTAAACCAATACTGTAATTAGGTCTGGGTTATTCGGGTTAAACCAATCCAGTTCCTACAATAAACCCCCGGAATGGTAATGTATTATCGTGTGCTTGACAATTTTAAAAATGTGAACAGTTGAGCTGATAAATAGAGGTGAATTGCCGGGCAGGTAGGCAGCATTAGTTAATATTATATTACCTATTACATTAGAATTCAAGCCGTGTACTCACGGAAATGAAATGAAACAATGCAACAAAAGTATGTTTGACTGGGTCACCCTCAAGAGGTTACGACCAACTATAAAAACTTGTATAGTTTGTTTGAGGAGGATATTTGTAGATTTTCACGCGAAGAGGATGACAAACACTTCACCTTTCACCATCAAGTCGTTGACAAACTTCTACAGTAATATTCAAGAAAAACTACATCATTGAAAATTCAAAATCCTGCTCGTGCTCAGTGTTTTATAAAATGTCAATATCTGAATGGGATACACAGGCAAGCGCACTTAACATATAGTTTGAATGATGAATTGAAAATTCAAAAAGCAGGGGAAAAATGAGTAAATAAAGATTCGTGCCTGTCCCGTTGTGGCTCGTCGTCTGCCCATACAAAAGGTGTCAACCATGACAAAAATCTATTTTTGCTTGTTAAGAGCCCGATTCAATATTTACCAAGAAAGGGCAATGTAATGTATAGAAAATTCATAGAAATGGTGACCAAGTTAGCCCGCCCACCCTGTCGAGAAACCAGAATAAATACGTAAGCACGATTAAAAAGATAGACTCGAAAAAGATGGTTCGTTTTCACTGTTTTGTTCTGATTTAAAAATGCAATCGAGAGAAGGAGGTGTATTGTAAACAAATTATAATTTACAAATCAAATGTTAATAAGAGGTGTAAATGAATGTAATATCCCTTTTATCGCTAGCAAATAAACTTAAGTCTTTTTCCTTAACTGAGTGATTTGTGTGTGGTCGATAGAGAAAAGTTGAGCCGGTTTTGTACTTGTTGTAATGTTAATATCATTCACCAACGATCTGTTTCTTTCGGTGCACCAAGGTTCGCATTTCAGGTAGTCGATTTTAACGTTAAATACAAATTCGGAAGAATGAATTCACTACAAGAACAGCACACTTTCAAAACAATTTCTCCAGTAAACCAATATTTATTTTAATAAAAAGAACTATTATTAACATCACATCCATTGGTATAAATGCAAAATTGTATATATGAATTAAATATTTATGCAATACTATCTTAGGTTAAGATTATTGTTAATTCGCTAATCCATTTTAAATTTTAACTTTCCGTCATTTAGTTAATAATTCGTGTGTGTATTTTGAGGGGAGGTGATTAAAAAGCCACACAATAATTCAAATGGATCAAAACTGACCATGAAAGAGATATAATCACATCTAAAATTAAGAAGCTTTACGTTGTTTTAATTAAATCTGTGGCTAATATACAGATTACGATTTGCACATTACAATCCCGGCATAGCCAGCGGTTTTAATGCGTTAAACACCCGCCAATTGCTTGCTGTAAAACAGATTAGTTTAATTTGCCTAAACCATGTTTTCATCCTAATAAATTAAATTAATTTGTTCGAGCCTGGTTATATCAGAGAGCCTGAAGTCACTGAGCTGACTTAATAAAGTGTAAATTGATCGAGTTATCGCTAGTTAGTCGCGGTCATCAATAAAAGATTAAGTTGAGCGATACAGAGGACGACTTGCAGAGAAGTGAAAGCTGGAATGAAAGCTGTAAAAATGTGATATGTTGTTGGTATAGTGTCAATGACAGATGGTACTCATATTTCTACCACAATAGTTTAAAATATTTTCATCACCAACATAAACATTATAAATACCACCGATTATCCTTTATATTTAATGTTACATGAACATAATGGGAAAATTGTTAATATTCCATTTAAAATGTGTTCTGTCCACAGGTTTGTCTTGGTATTGTTTCTGTAGTGCGTCCCGCCTGTACATACTAATAATGTTATTGGACGTCTTACATGATAACTAACACTGCAAAGCATAGAAATACTACCCCATTTCCAGACTCTCTAACAAGAAATTAAGTGTCATAATATTCACGATCGATATCACATAAATTGAATGTATATTTTAAAATGGACAAATTTGAATTTTCTTGCATTTTGGAAATTAGTCCCAAATCTGAAACGTTTTTTCTTTTAATTTAAATTTTTTAGGTATTACTTATTTAGTTTTTTTATTTCACTTACTACTAGTATAAAATATACGACAGCCATTTAAAACCCTGAACATGACCTCTCGGTGAATTCTAAACGGTTTCAAATTTTCGCATCCAAATTGATGTACTTTTTTTCTTTGTGGGATAATACAGTGAGTTGTTGAAGTGTAAAATGAGAGTAGAAGGATGTTTGTCATTAAAATAATGATTGACTTCAGTGAAATATAAAACGCGATTTCCACCAAGTTGACACGATATGGATCAAACAGAGCTGAGAAGGGGATTACCCGCCCTTCATATACATATGGCGCATTAAGAGATCGTGTATCGACACAAGCAGGTTTCACATTCGTTGCTTCCGATTATACAAACTACTTTTTTCCAAAGGAATATTTCTTTTTTAAAAGTCCGTTGGAATTTCTTCGTTCAATGAATATGTCAAGGGGTAGATTTTAAAATACAACTAAAACTGGATGTTATATTTGATGCATAGTAAACGAACGAAAGGTACAAAAAATTGGTAAAACTTTTTTGACGTTGCAATGAACCTAAAACAAACCGGCATTGGATATTTCTTAAATATATTAATTAAAAATGTTGTTAATGTTTCATACTAACTGATCCAAGCTATTACACCCAATGATATTTAAACCATATTAAAATTCTACAATAAATTCATGATTTAACATTAAATATTTTAGCTTTTAACGTTAATATAATATGTTACACTAAGAGGGATTTTCAAATCAGGAGTTCGCCAAAACATGACGATGTCGCATGTAGCATGTACCATGTCTAATCATGTCATAGAATTTCATTCTTCAAATCACGGACCTTATAATACATTATAAAACCCATCGCGATATACTGCAATAACTACAAGTATATATGCCATATAACTTGAGATGGTAGCACATGACTACGTTAGATTATATATTGTAAATAGGTTCGCGGGAATTTTAAGTATGTTTTAGTGTTGAATATGCAGTACTCACTAAAATCTGTAAGCATAATTAATTATTCGTGTAGATACATTATACAGTCAGGGGAATACTACATTATCTACTGAAACATAGCTGGATGGTTTCTTAAGTCGAAAGTGTTCAATGTTACGTACGCTCTACAGAAAATAAACACACGGTTTTAGGCTAACATACACTTAAAGTTTACCAAAATATTGGTAGGGGTTGAGTCGGTGTAGTTGTAGAGCTGGGGCAAAAGCTAGACAAAATACACAAACAATATATATCACCTTCTAGAAGTTATATATGTAAAGTGTATATTCAATATATGATCAAATATTTCTTTCATGTATATTCAATATACGATCAAAGATGTGTATGCTATAATTTATATAACCGTCATACTAAAATCCTTCTGAAGTTTTATTCATGGTGGCCATTTTTCTGGAGGGAGAATAGGGTTTCTGTTTAGTATCAGGATGAGAAATATCGATTAATTAGCAATTTTCGAAACTTATTATTTATAAAATGCCTGAAATAATTATACAGTTTTTGATCAATAGAAGTGCGTTGTTTTGAGTTTTAACTACATATAACAAAAACATTAACTCATAGGTTTGTTTAAAGTTTATAGTTTTTGACCATACACAATCAGAAGGGATTTTATATAGAAAACAAATCAGTCCAAAAATTATTTTAATCGATCAAAATTATTGTCTTTTTTACTTTTAAGATACACGCGAGAGATCTGGTTCGCCGTGCTTTTAAAATGCCTGAATAGAAAGACCTTTTATGTCCAATTAGTTCCGTCACTGTTACTTAATTCAAATCCTGTATTATTCCTTTGTAATTAATTTAATTAATCTATCGTTATAATTCAACTTAAACCATACTAGCATGTCTTCACAGTGGGACGACCATTGTCAGTTGTTGAGACGATGAGCAGTGAGAAAAGTAGCATATTATTTAAAGAAATAACATAATATCGATTATAATAATTTATATGTTTCACTCACTTGTAAAACTCGTTTATTTAAGCCCGTTTTTTGAGCAAGCTGTTTTAAGTCTTTGGCGTCTGGATTGTGATTTAAAGCGAAGTATGATTTCATTGTTCTCAATTGGTGATGTTTAAATGATGTTCTAACTCTTTTCTGTCTGGAACCTTGACTGTGATATGACTCTCGATCCAAAACTTCCCCTGGTCTCTCGCCATTATCTAATGGTCCCAAACCTGTGAAATAAATAAATAGTATATAAATGCTTAATCGTTCATATCTTGAAGGCATGTTTAATGAGTTAATACAGTATTCGCATCATTTAAAGAGGTATTTCATTATTTGGATATATTCATCGCCATGCCTCACAGTTTCGTGCATGGATACATCGATCCATCATCCTACCTCGCATTTCAATGCATTGATATATCCATCATCACACCTCATATTATAAAGCATGGAAATACATTGACAAATATAATAATTTAGGGGTTTTATCCAGATGATACGTTGTGCTTATACGTCTTTAACAGACGCATGTTTGAATTAAATTTACCACGTGTTGTTAAAAGATTTTACCAGTACATTTCTGTATGTTTGAAACCACACCATTTAGCAGTTGGAGAACCTATTACAAGTCGTCTACTTATATAAGTTTCTATCTACCCAATGTTTTTTGTAATTTTACTTAAACTATAGGTTAACAACCAGAATCGACTTTTAGTTTAAAATCCTGATACAAATTGTGTGCGTGAGGCATTAGTGGTAATGCATCTTCATTCGGTATTAGTTTTTTAAAACGATTTTCATAATAACTGCATGATATAAATATTCTTATGAACGACAGATATTGTTAAAATCTATATCAGTTTTTTTTTATTCCATGACAGGCGATTTCCGATACACTAATGAATCATAAGATTGTATTGTCTATGGTACGAGTTGAACTCCTGGCCAGTTAGTTGGCGCTCCATTTGGACAATTACTCCCTTTAATACGTCCAGATTTAGCCAATCAAGCACAATCCTATTTAAAAGTAAATTCCACAAGCTGTCTAAAGCGGTCTAATGATTTGCAGGAATCAAGTCGTAAGCACGGCTTAGCGTTTCACAAATCTTTAAATAGTTGGAGTTTGACACGAAACCTTGAAAACTCATGGGAAGATAATTAAATAGGACTAAAAAGAGAACTGGTCCTCAGTATGTCACTAACGATAGATATTCTTTCTTTAACAAAGATAGAATTCAAATTTAATAAGTGGGTTTCGATTCTTGGGCGCCTTTTTGAACGTTTTGTCATTTTTTTTAAAACAGAAACTGGATTTGGGAATAAGCTTATAGACCCACTCTCCAGCTTTGAAAGGCATCTAGAAGTACAGGTGCTTTGTATTTTGTTATTTATTCTTTTGCTTTGGTATTTAGTTTTAGATTTGTGTATGCAGAAAGAGCAGAAAATAACTTATAAAACCCATCGCCAAATCACATCTTTGTCAACCCGGAAAAACAGATTCACGAACGTAGTTCAGAATTGTAGTCAAATTACCTATTAAGCAAGAACTCAACTTTCTGTAATTTGTTCAGTATATAGAATTGATTAGTTCTATTTAGATGATATAGGTCTATTGAATTGATAATAGGTAAGTAAGATCTGTTATTATTAGTGGTGGTTGTTACAGTGATGTTTATTGGTCACCTGTGAGACAACAAACTGACCTGATGAAACACACATATCTAAATATTTGTCTTTTACTGTTGCTTTGTCAGTTTTCATTATGTTGTTAAACGGCTCATAAAATCTCTTCAGCTGTCATTTTATCTCCGAGGTTATTTGCCTAAACCCCAGGGAGTCGAGCTCGATTCTAGCGCTCTCACAATCGCCTTCGCGCACGGAAATCCTCAATCCCTGTCACTCTCATACGCTAAATACGCGATTTTGGCACTTTTATGTCTTTTCCGTAGAGTCTCGTTTCGGCGAGATTTAAGAAGAATGGTGTTTGGTAAAAGATGTCGTACACAGCACGTAGCGTGGAAAATGGCACTTTATACAGCAGTTTACTAGATTATTTTAATAGCCCCCTCTATCCTTATCGCCTTATCTTGATAAATTTATTACGAAATAAAATATTTCCCTTAAATTCCTCTGTCGTGTTTATTTCTGTATTTACTATGTCGTATTTTTATAGAGTTAAGAATGAAACTGATAAGCACATTTTAAATATATACTTTTTTTCAATTCATTTGTATTTTTGTGTGTTTTAAAAAAAAATTGACTCCATCTTGGTTTTTGTGTTATTTGTAGAAGGGGTTTGTGTTACACCTATCAGCGTGTTTTGGGAGCTTGTCAAGAACCGATGGATAAGATAGGCATTACAACACAAACTGGGTGTCGTTTACAAGCAATAGTAAACAAACTTCAATCTTTCTCATTTAACTTACGTTTTAAAAACTGATGGCAAGAAAATATGAAGGGTGTACCAAACACATAAAAAAATCCCCGCGAAAAGACGAAGTTGCCATCTGCTAAGGATATAATGAAAAATTCAGCATGTCATTCGGTTAATCGAGGCGTAAAAATTGAGATAAAAACAAACAGTTTGCGTATAGAGTAGGATTAAAGAGTGTTAAGTCGCTTAACTCTACAGTTCTATGACAGACACTTCCTGTGAAACGCTACTGGCATTGCTACAACTACAAAAAAATATCTTACTGACAATAATTATATACATTGATCAAATTAAAATAAGTCATCGAGAGTCAAAAATAGAAATTTAAAATTTTAAAGATCCAATGTTACAAACATTTAATTCAGAACTAGATAACTTTGAGTGTAATTTGGAATCGGCCAGCTTTCAGTGTAATTCTTTGGAATCGGACAACTTTGTAAGTTGGAATCGACAACTTCGATTGTGTATCTTGGAACCGGATAACCTAATTTGTATAATTTGGAATCGGGCAACTTTGAGTAAAATTTAGAATTTGGGTAGCTTTTCAAACAATTATTTCGGTAGAATTTAAATTTTAAAAAATGCGCTTATGGAAATTGCAGCAATCTTCAGAAAAAAACTTGCACCGGGCGTTTCAAGTTTTCCCAATGAAGAAAATAAATATTATGAATGTATAATTGATGTAATGACAGTATGACATCAATAACCGTCATAATGTCATTTAGTTTTTATAGTGCTAGTTAATATTGATTTATTGACACACGTCTGCCATTGTAATTTACCAGGACATGAGACGTCTGTCAAACGTTAAAACATACACACAAATTTCATCATGAAACAAATTACGGACAGCGAAACAACAAATTTACGAAATTGAACAATTCGCAAGAGAAACTAAATACAATGAAACAATGACGGACGGAATGAAGCAAACACACACGCACGTGTTGATAAGCAGAGCCATATATTAAAGTTTAGTGCTAGTAAAATCTGACAAACGACATGTCTGGAATTCTACAAATGATCAGCCCAATTTAGAGTTGGACAGCGAGGCGGGCCGTGTGTTTTACGACTGTTTAAAATGACAGATATAACGAGGCTTGTTTATGTTCCTGTAGAGGATATGTTGGCTATATACATCAAACATGCCTATATATATATTTAGCCTAGCTTCCATTCCACCTGTCCTGACAAATTTGTCGTCTGCCAGCCTATACTTCCGGAATAAACTTGATAAAAATAGATTTTATCCGTGAACCGTTTCTATCATCCAGTGATCCATTGGTAATACGTCATCAACGATTTTTCTTTAATTAAACCAGTCTTCTGTTATACATAATAGAATCACGAAAGCGGCATGAATTTCATTAATTAGATATCATATTTTTTTTATAGTAAGCATTGATTAACTTTACAAAGTGGTGGAATTTATGCTAAATAATTTAAATTTACTTTGCAACGCTTACTGATCTCTTTCGCGATTTTTTTCATAATTTATAACTGCAACTCAAGCAAGGGCAGATGTTTTGAATAATGTTTTCTTTGCGATAAACTTGAATAATTTTCTATATTAATTTGATCTATGTAACTGTCATAATAGACTACCGGTGAGTGTTTATATTTTCTCGAAATAGCATGAGAATTGTATGAATTTTCAATATGTTTTATATCAAGAATCGAATATGTTAGCTAGATTATAATATTGTGAACGAAGCAGGATTTATTCGTTTAATAAAGATGAAATGAAATACGCGATACAGTGTGCAACGAGGGATGTTTTGCCCGGGCAACGGCGCTACGGCCTACCCTTATATCGAATTCCAACAGCCAGGGGATCTGTTACGTGCACGCCAATTTGTACACCTCGGTTTTTCGTCCCACCCGAACGACTAGTTACTAGATAGCTAGCTAGCCAGCGTCTTACCCACTTAGCCACGCGATCCCCTATATTCTTGTAATAATAAATATACAAGAATGTATTTAATTAATGCAAATAAATGTCTTAACTAAGCAAACAAAGGACCCAATAAATGAATTAATTAAAGGAAATATTGAATTTTAATAAATTATATTTGAAATTATAGTATTCTAAAAGCACATAATGTAAACTTGAAGTAAGATTGCTATTTTATAAAACGATTATATTTTGGAAGAAATCGATACTAAAAGGACAAATTCGTGTTCTTTGTGATAAATGGTCGATTATTCAATAATTACCAATGCCTTTTAATTCTGATAGTTTGTGCAAAGAATGCATCGTATTCCATCAATAAGAAGAAACAATAGAACCCCCAACATATTGCTCGTGCCACCTGAGTTCAGCTAGGTCTGGGATAATGTTTCAAGAAATACTATTTCTGTTTATTCGACATGTTTCAAAATGGAAGCAGCAAGACATTGGCACCAATCCTGTTTCTAGATTCGGCCTAAGGCAAAATATCCACAACTCTTATGTATGATAAGTAAACTTATATATGTAAACAATTTTTTAATCTGACATCGGTTAGGATCTGGTCAAATAATCAAAACTTATATATTTATTTACAAGTTTCCCAATCTATCTTACTCTATTTATAGCCCACACCTGTAGCAGTATAAATTGTATGTGTGTGTGTGTGTGTGTGTGCTTTCAAGATAATTAAGTACAATATCTTTATCTATCATTCATTCGTTCTTTTCGCCCATCCCCCTCTCCATAACACAAGAAAATGAATGGTACGTTTCCTGAGTCACACGTGCAAGACATTGAATCTAAATAAATATTATCACTATTCGCCTTGCCTTCAACTTGGGCCAATTTGTCGGTAGAAAATTGATATCAAGTAGTCTCAATCTTTGCCTAATTTTTCTGACCCGTCAAGTTTCCTGTTGGCAGAGGTTAGCAGGGCAAATTAAAAACCTAATTTTCTTCATTTTCATTCGCCTGTTTGATGAGAAATTAAGAGCTTTTAAACACACTCACGTCAACAAAACATTTGGTCTAGTTTTATTAAGTAGTAGAAAGAAATGTTTGTCTTTTAAACATTATCATAATAATGTTTATTAACAGTTAAATCTGTAGCCATATTTCCTGTTTGACATGCTACTTGTACAATCTAGAACGACTTCTAATTTCGTATTTGTAATTAGAGATACACACCCAAAAAATTTTAAAATACCATTAAAACTTCAAAATGACCATGATAGCAAAATAGTTGCTAAATTTGAAAGAATTTATAGATGACATTAAAACAATGCTCACAGTGTTGAATCCTATCTTCAAAATAATGTCAACGAATTGCAAAGAGAAGATTGACTTTTAAATCTTAACGAATATGTTTTAAGTAAAAAAATCTGTCTACGATTTAAAATGCTAAACAAATTAAGATACCATTAATAGATATCACGAAGTTTAATTTGCTGTTTAACAAAGCTTAAAATGTCTTTAAAGTTCCAAATTGTCACTTCAAAATTCTAGTCCTTGTTACCATTTCACGAAGATACAGAGAACGAGTTCAGAACGAAGAGAGTCCATTATATTTTCTTTCTTATCATTATTAAGTTTTAAAGATCATATGAACAACATGAATCGTACTGAATCAATTTACAACCATTAACAAAGTAAAATAAACAATTTCAAATCTTATTTTTTTTTAAAAAATGCTAACAATTAAAGGTGTAGATAAGAATTGTGAGAGTTTTTTTCTCTGTTTGATTATCTAACATTATACAAGATTTGGTTTAATTTGGGATAAGATACAAGACTGGGTGTAAAAAAGGTCGTCTAACCTTTCTTGACAAAAAACACACAACAAAGTTAAATCTGTTTGCAGCATTTCGAAAAGCAATTTTCACACAAAACACTATCTTTTGTTGTGCTGGCTACAAACATATTAATTTCATTTTGACTTTTAAGGTGCCATGAACTGTTAAAAAGCAACTAAGAAAATAATTCAAATGCAATTTTGTCGGACTTAGCTATTATTTGATCGACAATTCTTCAAAATTGCTTAAACCCCAAATAATTATAATGCTCTTTATTCCAAATAGTCGTTTAAAAATAATGGTTCGGCGGCGATTATTTGCCCGGATAGCGGTGTTTCCACCCACCTACTCTTTATCGAATTCCGTTGTGGGTCTCGGTCTTTGGTACCACCCGAAGGACTAGTCAAAACTTTAACAGGAACATTCTAGTCGAAAGTCTAGTGTACGTACCTCTCGACTTCCCTAAAGCTAACTGGGGCGATATTTTTAAACATAATGAAAAATATTTAAGGAGAAAATAGAGCGCCTTAAGAAGCGAGTTTGTAACCTTTAGCAAGTAAAATTGTTATCTGTATTTCGCTACTCACATTTGGCACCTCATGAAGTAAGGTAGATTAAATAAAGGTGTATTCAGTTGTATTATCGGTCAGTTGTCAGGTATAAGATTAAATCATTCGTCTAATCTCTAACAAAACTTAATTAAAAAAATCCATTGCCTGCACATGTTATTGACAATTATTACCGTGTTCAGATGATAAACACTTACCCTTATAGTAGGCTACCGAACCACAATTGTTGTTATTATTTTTATAAAGATTGTCTGTCTTTTCTCGTTAAACAATAATTAAATGTTACACATAAATTTGAAATTTCGCGATTTGTTTCCTTTCATTGCATGACATGGCGTTTTGTCCCTCTGGTGATTTTATTGTACCCTTGTTTTGGAACATCATACAACTCTAATTAAATACATAGAAAAATAATTTAAGACGTATTTAAAATTTCGTCCATTTTTGCGTACTTGGATCGAGCGGTTTTCTTTCTTGGGATTCTAATTTAGGAATTAAAGTGGCCTTGGCTTTATCCGGATATGAAACAATATCGTGGAGAAAAAAGTCCTTATAGGTCTGATTACTTTATTATAAATCTAAATCAGTTCATTTCCTTTCTCTGGTTATTCCTGCAAACCATCTGACTCCTTTACAATCCACTTTACTCACTAACCTACGACAGAACACGTGCTTTCAAATACACGTGCATGGAACGTAAATCGCACGCGTGCGCATTTTCCCCGATGTGCACGTGGACTTAGAAAGCTTTGTTTTATTGTGTTTTTTCTGACAAATAAATAGATATATCCTGTCGGTTTAGTTATTATCATTGGGAAGCGATTCATTATGTTGCAAGTACGTCAGTAATCCAACCAGGCGAATGTACAGCTAAAGTACCACTTAGTGAAAAAAAGATGAGTGGCGCGATGATCGAGACTCTCCGTCTACAATACTCCAGTCTCTAGAGCATCGTATTCAAGTTTGTGCCACCTGCAGTAAAGTGGCAGTAAAGAAGTACGGCCATTGTTTAATGAGTGTCTCCATTATTTCATTATTAACAACTATTTAAATTCTCGCTACGATATCGTCTTATCCCGGAAGGAAAGGGAGGAAAGAACATGAGTTGCAACAAACATGTTGTACAAGGGTGCTTTAAAACTCCTTTATTCACGTATTCTACAATACAAATCATCGCAATATCACATGACTATTTTAGGAGACGAATTTCTATGAATTAATATTTTAAATCTAAACTAACATTTGAGAGGCCTATTTAAATAGTTTTCTGTTTTGCAACATCTTGGACACAGATTTAACAATAATTAATTTTCTTTAATTAATATGTTACCTTTTTTATAATATGCATGGTGGGGTTATGTTTTAGACAGTAAAAAAACATTATCTAGCTTCTGAAATTTAGCCATTGTGACAGCTATAGCAAATTAGGAATGCTTTGCTTCCTAGAACACCTGATGTCAGATCTAATTTGAGGAATTCACATAGCTAACACTGTTTGGGTTTTTGTACAAAACTGTTTAGCGATGATTATCTTGTAAAGTAAGGGTTGTTCCTTTTTTACAAAATGGCTGCGACCGCATTGTTTCAAAAACATTACAACGATGTCTGCAACTGAAATGTTACTATACAAATTGCTGCGGCCTAACGATAACGAGCACGTGTATTAGTAACGCACCTTTAAGGTCATCGATTCCCTACCATTTATGTCATGTCTGTAGACACGGCATCCATCTCAGCATCGTCTACGATTCCAGCTACTTTTGATGTTGATAAGTCAGTTAATCATTACTGGTTCTGGACGTACCCAAGACAAAGACGGTCTTGACAGAAATACCATAAACTTAAATTATAGCTCTATTCTCAAAGCAGGTTCTCTTAGAAAGCCGATAAGACCATGGAACGCGACTGAACAAATGAAACTAATTTCATTTTTTTAAAAAGAAATATCCTCCAAGTTATTTATTAATTTTTTGGAAATGACATATTATTGCAGAAAATAACTTTTTTTTAATGTTTCAAATTTGCCAGTTCTCTTTATTCATCTTTTGGTGACCATTGTAGGTATATATTTAACTGAATGCCACAAAACAACACATTTCACGAATTAATTTGAAGAATTTGTACAAACACAATCGAAAGCAGGAAGGGAGCAAGTGAAATCGTGACAACTCTAAATAATTCGAGACGATAGTTTCTTTTCATTGAGAGGAAATGCTGGGAAAAGAGGGGGTATTTGAATATGAAATGAATGAAAGTCCAGTGGTGGTATTACTCATCACAACGGAACAAGGTCCTCTCGTCTCTTAGAGAACATCCTCTAAACTCTACTTAACGTGGAAACCTTCACTACACGAGACAGGAAGTGGAAGACGGAATGTAACTCCTGTATTGAAGAGTATTGGCGGGAAATCACGAACAATCGTTGATTGACACCTCAGAACGTGACTGATTTCTCCTTTCGTCATGTTGAGAGAAAATGTGAAAATATGATGGCGTCAAGAAGAAAAATTTCTATATCATACCAGTCAACTTTAATAAACAGTGGAATATTCACAATGCCTTAATTCATTTATAAGTTTTTTTTACATCTGTATATTACAAGTTATGTGACTATATTAAGAATATGTCAAATAACTTCAGGGGGTTAGTTTAACAGTATAATCGAAGGCTTGTTCATGATTTGAAAGTGTTTAACAATGCATTCAAGAATATCAAACGGCTGCTTCTACCATATTGTTAGAAATATGATTTGTACGGTAGCCTAAGGCCAGAATTACACGGTACACCGAATAAACCTGTTTGATTATAGTGCTTGTGTGTGAAATCGCCAGGAAAAGAATAATAACAGAAAAATAAGTCTACAGAAGTCAAAGTATTTGTTTTGCGTATTTCGCCCTATTAAATATGTGATGCTATTTAATTCAATTTAAAACAAAACTTAAAACACGGGATAGTTTAAAGATACATTATGGGAGATCAAATAAAGAGCTGCCAGTTCTCACTAAAAGGGAATTTGCTGACAATTTCAGTCAAGTCGATCCACTTTTAACTGAGATTTTAGCGATTGAATTTTCGGCCTAGCCTCGGTCATCATTACTAAAGCGGGTACGCTAAAAAACATAGTCTCGATTATCCATTAAAATTTCATGATTAAATCATGAATGAAAGTTAAGCAGCAAATCGGATCCTAATTCAGTAAATATCACAGGATAGCGATGATACCGCGAGTTGATTATGGTCTGGATAAGTTAACTAATATCTAATTAATAATTTAGATAACATTTCAGGTCTAAAGAACGACATGCAATAGGCAGATTTAGTTGATGCATGATGTATGTTCAATAGAGGAAAAGTATGGTCTTAAGATAAATATCCATTTTACTGTGAATGCAACCGTTATGAAAATATATACCGAGAATTAAATAACTAATTCGCATCGTGCTGAATTATATGGATTACAAAGCTAAGCCCATATGTTAAAATATATATAGGCCTAGAGCCTACATAAGTTTATAGCAATTAATGTGAGTTTGTGTCTCATTCATAATTTATAGTTTGACTTTGGCTATTAATTGAAGTTATTTAAGCCACAGCTAAAACTTTGTAAATTCATCATCCCACTAATCACATGATTGTCATTCTCTATAATTAAATACAATTAATCGAGGATCAGTGTTTGTGAAAAGATAATCCGGATGAAGAATATGAAACAGATATTGATTATAAATCATGATGTTTATAAAGACAAAACGATTTTATTTGTAATGTTAATAGGACCTATTGTTTTATTAATGGTATACTTCATAAAAGTAATTTCTCTTCTAGAAATGGGCGGCAATAAACGTCAGAAAGAAAAAGAAAATAGGGCATGTCATAAATTTTGTTATTGTGTGGTACATGTATTAATATTTATAGTGTCTATAATATCTGTAGAATCAATTTGTTATTATATTGATGTTAATTTGATATTGTCACATCAGAATAATTATCAACCTGTAATTTTCTACTAGTTTAGTAATTTATCATAGAAAAATATTGAATGAGTCTTAGAGTCATCAATTTAATAAAAACAACTAAAATACTTTTTATGATATAGAATAATGAATATAAACAGAAGATTTCGAAAATCAAGAAAATATTATTTGAAATTATTACATCAAAATTGTATAAATAGTCTAATTTACAGATTTTCAAAAATTTCTTTTCTACGTATTTTGTTTTAACTCCAGAAATGAAATCTAGAAGAAAATGTGCAAACATAAACAGTTTTTGAATTTGGTAAGAAATTTTTAAGACAAATATGGGTAGTATATGTTATCGCAAGATCTTATTATCAAAGTGGGGCAAATATTAACTCTATAGTATTCAAATAAATATACGAATTAAAGAAGGTTTGTATGTATTTACATGTCGTCACACTTACATGCGTGAACAAAAGGTAGTGGAAAACAGCTGGGAACCAATACGTGTCATTTGACCTTACGTGTCTCATTAGGAAGGTTAACAAATGCTTTCAAAATCAATAAGAGAAAAATAATTGGCGAAACGAACAAGAAAACCAGACGTAGAAATTCGGTTAAATTTTGTGAGAAGGTAGAATTATGTGATCTACGTCATCTGTTTAGTGCTATTGGAGTATTGCTAGTGAGAAGTAGGCCGTTCTGTTTGTTGATACGATATAATTAGAGAAATACATATCTCATTTAACTTTATTTCCTGCACTAATTAGTCTTTAGAGGGAATCAAATTGCTAGCTTTGCGTTCTTAAAGATACCTTGAATCCTGCTCATAGTACAATAACCGTTCTATTTATTAGACATAAATCTTTTCTAACTTTCCATTGCAAATAAACATCGATTTTTATTTCATTTCATTTGTTAGTTTATATTGCGAATTATTGAGAGGAGGTCTATAGGCTTCTGTCTGTTTTCCAATCCAGTCTCTGTGAATAAATATTGTTCAGAAAACAAAAAGTATTCTGAAATTCATGTCCAAACCATAATATAAGAAATGACCGGTATCCTACACGAGAAAGGATATGCGTAATTATTCAAGAACCACCGATACCATTGTTCATATCAGTAATTTACATCACCAACGTAATTTTTGTACTTTTATTTATAGTAAAATATTATTTTATTTCAGCCTTCCAATTTGCTATTACTTTTAACTCTACCTCTTGGAGTAAGAATGTCACGAATCCACGATAGTTTAAAGATCTAGGGTAAGTAATGTATATTCAAAGTGGGGGATCAGGATGTAACTGGACAAATAATTTAGTTGATAAATGAGTAGATTATGTGATTTAAGGATAAACAGAGATTATCTGATAGAAAGATGTGATAAATAAACTTAAAGACAACTTTAACTATCTAAAACACAGATGCCAGACAGCAGTGTGAAAGACTAAGCTTAGGCAGTCAATCTCTGGCCCATCCGCCCCTTGCCAACACACAATTTTACCCTGAATTTGTGTTTTGATAATCTGAAGATAGCGACCCCCTGCTACCCACCCTAGGGCAACCTGAGCTCTCGTAGGGAGATCAGCTATTTTATTTATCTGTTTCGAGTGATCGGTGGCTTTGATAATATTAAGAGGAGCAGAGATTTTACGCATGTATGAGTCTCTTGTTGTCGAACACATTGTTATTGTGTTTGATTGAGTCGGTGGACTAAATACGTCACTACAATAAAGTTCTGGTCGTAAATCACTCCTTTTTTACACCCAAGAACACATGTCACAAATAGAGAGAATATTTGAAAGGCTTTTTGCTAATACTCGTATTTAAGATGTAATCAGAATTCTTTAAGCTAGAAATTCCTACACGGATTTAAATCAATCGCCAAATCCAAGAAGACGACATTATTTGTTACTACTGAAGTTCCAAACGGATTATACACATAATCTCTAATCCCTACGAAAAGAACGACTGAAAAAGATTCCAAGAACGAAATACCACGATCTGTTGAACTGTTAAAAAAGGAGTATATTGTTGTGTGTTTTTATGTCCATTTTTAAAACTGTTCTATCGACCTTTGCAGTTACCCATTTATATATATTCCTACTCTCATAAATAATTTAATATAATATTTATATGGTGCAATTCAACGCCTTGTTAGATTTCATATTTTTCTGGATATATTCGAAATTTTGTACTATTTTGTTAGGTCCCAAATGTCTGTCTAACCCATTAAAAAACACTTCTGTGTCTCTATCATGCTACATGAAGTTGTTACTGAACAATACAAAATTCAATAGCAACAAACATGCAGTGATTTGTTTTTCTCCAATATCAATATTGGAACAACTGTTTCCAGAAATGATTAGTGGAATTTAGCCTTAAAACCGGTGTTATTGCAGGCTCCACTTGTCCTCAACCAAAACCCTCCTTATCAATTTCCAATTTGTCCACCCAGATTGGTACCAAATTAGTTCAAACAGTTGAAGAGGCCCCCTGGCATCAGGCTATCCGTTTGATATGGCGATAAAAGACCGTTTCATTTGAGCTCGGGTGGATATCATGACTTTAATTCTGTTACTAATCGCCATGTAATCGTTTTACAGCCGATTAACCGTTATTCGTCAATTGACTAGTCGGGCTCATACTCGTGCTATTTATTGACCTTGACACTTAAATCCAGGAACTCTTCTCTTAATGAAACCAATAAGATTATAATTCAAAACTTCCGGACATGATGGCCTCAATAGAAGACTTGAAATTTATCTGGTCACATTTGAGAAAATACCCAACCCGTATTAATTTCAGAGGAACATCTTCTTGATAATGCTCTTTTACAAACCTAAATCATGAATAATAAATATTCAAACATGAGTATACAACTTTAAGATGGGTGGGTGGGGGGGTATCTAAATTCATTATTAAGAAAATACAAACAAGTAAGGATAGATAACAATAGTTTTCAAAGATGGTTTTTTAAATACTTAATGTTTCCGGGGATTTGCATAAAACAGAATAAAACCAGGAGATAAAAACTAATTTTCAACTAGGGCATATTATGTCTGGTGACCTTCTTCTTTATATTTAATTGTATATATGTCAACAATTAACTATAGATACTTGAAATCGTCATGGCTTAAAATCCTTTCTATAGTGCTTAACCGTCCAAACATTTTAAGACGCTTCAAGTTTCCTCTTCAATAGCCTTCATGGCAGTGTCACTGCCCTTCCTAACTACTTGGCTATATATTGTAAATAAAGAAATTACATTGTATAAGTGAGAAAGTTATGTAATATATAATCCCCGTACGAGTCTATGGTCGATATAGGTATACATGTAAGTAATGTAGATATGTATAATACATACTATGAATAGTCGAGTCACCGAGTATCAGATCAACCTTGCCTATTATATTAAGACACAGAAGAAAAAATCTCTACTCCTCGACTTCTTACATAAGTTTAAATAAGTAAAACTCGAGCCGAGTTTATAATATCCTAGCTAGATAAATAGTGTTATAATACTCTCCATGGCCCCTCCTGTGATCAACTCTCTTCAATAGTTGGCGATATAATCAGGCTAGCCCGCTAAACAGACCCCACGTCGCGGGGGTTGAAAGCAAGTGCGAAGAATCTGACACTGGCGTATAAGGGTCGGGTATTTAAAATATACATCAAAGATGTTAGTAAATGACCCCTGAGACGAAGCCCGCGGCACCGGGGACTCCACTGGAAGATGATCGGAAAAAACAGAATTTCCCGAACATTGGACCGACCCTTCCTTGTCTTATCTGTTCAAAGGTCTGGGTTGTTGTGTTAAGACCACCTTCTATAAACTACGACGAGGCCACGGTGATGAAAGTTGTATTGAAATAATAAATAGGGCGAGATGTTGATAAGATCCAAGTTGAAAATCTTACAGAATAACATAACAAACAGAATTATAGTTTCTGTAATTCTGATGATAGACATCTTCTGCTTCTCTTTGATGACTGATATTTTTACTGTTATAATATAGCCGACTTTCTCTGAATTTATTGAGATGACAGAAACTGTATTGAAGGTAAAACATTCTAAACCCCAGTTCCAAACTTTTTAAAATAGCAACATTTGATAAATTATACAACCGGGGCCCTTTAAAAGAAAATTTAAACTAACCTATTTTAAGAATGCAGTATTTTAAGTGGCTAGCAAGTAAAATTTGTGCTCTGATTCTAGTACTCGGGTAATGAACCAGGTTAGTTTTATCTCGTTTGTTTTAAATATTAATTTCGTTATCTCATTAATTCAATACAAAAACCTCGAATATTATCCGGACTAATAAGACTCTGCCCTCTTGATTTATATTTTCTATCTGATCACAAACTATATGTCAATGGAATAATTATTGTGTTGAGTTTAATACGCGGTTGTTAAATGATTCACAAACCACGACATCCAGTGTCGTTTTAAACAAAAATCGTTACACATCGTCCAATAACATCATGTTTAAATGACAAAGAACTGTAAAAATATTTCACACTATTGAACGCTTGACAGAATTTTCATTTGTCCTTACTAATTGAAATATTTTTTTAGGATGTAAAATCAATGTATTATAGAATGCTATGAAATACGTTAATATTGATTGGGGGAGGTCAAGAAGGGAATCAGAGAGAAAAAGAAGGTGGAAATGAATAAAAGAGAGAAAAGAATGAATGAATAGAATACAGGAGAGTAAAGAAAGAAAGTTTGTTAATACGTGACAGAGGGGGCTTCAGATTCCCAGTCTTCAAACTATGACGATTGATCACGACTTGTAGAATTATTAATATTTCATACTGTAAACATACTTCTTCCCGTACTATACGTATATCGATTCTTCAGCGAAACTGAAACAACGGCTCCGTCAAGATGTAGAGAAAAAAATCTATCATTGCATCTGCCAGCTACTAATTAGCTAGATCTATATATCATAAGAATGCCTTCTTTCATCTCCGTTTCTGAGTTTACATTCGTCCATTTCTTTTATTAGTTCTGTTCACATTAATAATCCCAATCTAAGCAAAGTTCTTCCATACAGTTTTCCAAGCTTTTCTCTCAAATTTCATATAAATATTGGTAGCAATCAATCTCTTATCATTCTGTATGCTGAACAAATGTTCAACTGATCTGAGAAGAAAATAACCAATATATCACAGATGATTGAGTCAATATTATAACAAATGTGACAATTTTCCCTACCCGCAGATCTTTGAAAATTCGATATTTTACATTATTCCCATAACTTCATATATTTCTCTGTTGTAACTAAAATATTTCTGTTTTTATTTTTGTATTTCGATCGTATGTACAAATTTGCTTTTCAACAGAAAATGTTAAGCATATTATAACGTTGTACCACCACAGTTACTATGTAAGACCTTTGCAATTCAAGGACTGACAATTACTCATCGAAATAGTGTTAAATTCAGCAATAAAAGATACGGTATCTTCAGAGGTTCCGTAATTAGGATTACCTATTCTATATTTAACAGATAATTTAAGTAATCAGAGACTAATTGTCGAAGGTGTACATAATTTGTTGGGATCTCAGCGGGAGGAAACATTTAGTGTTGGAAAAGCCGCCGTCGCGGTCAGGTGTTTTCCGAAAGTATGGCAGGGAGGGGAGGAGAGAGACATCTGCCCTAGTAAACATCATCTGGCAAACTAAACGTTTGGTGCAGGCTATCTCTGTCTTCTATCTATCGGTTATTGAAAAAGATACATTGTCATGTCACGGTGGGCTGTCTAAAAGGGCACACCACGCGATGAGCTCCGCGCTACGAACGCAACGACCAAACCATGGGCAACCCCTGACGCTGTCTGTATAATACGAGTCAGCGATATTGAAATCACTTTGCTCGTCACAGTATAAAGCCTTCATCTAACTAAGCGCCTAATTTTGACAAGATGAGCAACTAGTTGATAACAGTGATCAACAGATAGAGCAAAATAGAACAGAGATAACATTATACACGAGGCGACCATTAACAATGGTGGAAGGCCGCCCCAGACGACTGATAATAATATAGGTACTGGGTAATTACCATCTCAATACTAAACATCGAATTAATGGGGGGAAATCACAACCTAAAATCCCTGTTATTACTGGATTATTAAATTATTTTTGGTAGCCACCAATCGCCTCACTGGTCAAATGGAAGAATGGTTTTCGACGTTACTGGTACAACGTCGCCTTATCGCTGCAATTTGTATATTCAAATTCCAAAGTCAAGTCTAAATTGTACAAACGATTTTTTTTTATTTTAATGACATTTTTTCGTGGGAAAATATCTCATGAACAAACTTAACCAGTATTTTAATGAACAAGAAATGGTTATGCAATCCGCTTTGTTACTTGTAAATGACTCAATATATATATATATATATCCAATAAGACGTATTATTTGTGAATATAGAACATAAGGAATGCTAAATGGAGCTTGAGGAAAATAGTTAACGGTGTCACCTATTTGCAAATTAAATGTGCGATATGAATATGAAGAACCCATGTAATACTACATGCTATTTCTCCTAAATGTACGATTGTCGCTTTAACCTGTTAATGAAGATACAATGACAACGGACGTTCTAATTATGTAGAAAAAAAGATGTGGAAATGAATTCTGTGTATCAAAAGATTTAGATAAACACGACACCTAACTAATGACTGGTATCATATAAACAGTAAGGAGAAGGGGGAGTGTTCAGATGTAAGTCCCCCCTCTATTTACATCCACATCCTTTAATCTTAAGGATGACAAGGTTATTAATGAAGCCAGAACGGACGCCATCTTGTAGGGTGGTCTCCATAACAACAATAAAACGTATCTATATATTAACTCAAATATTTGAAATTTGTATCATTAATCATCGATAAAATAGCTATTATCTACTAATTAAATGTTACCTTTTTGTATCCCTATTCAGACTATCAAATATTTGGTTACTTTATATGTAACGAAGTCATGGAGATGCTTGAAAGACAAAATTATACATTTCATGTAACTGCCTTGGAATTTACCATATTTTGTTTTCTGTAGCTTATAATTTTGTAATCGTATGAAAGAGTTACAGATGTTTTGTATGTTTTATAAATTATGTAATCTAAAAGAACCCTGTAAAATAATTGTATAGCAAAAGAACCACATTAAGTTAGCATTTCAGTCTTATTTTCTTTTCGTATGATAAGGAGTGTTAATAACCATAGTTATTTATCTAATAAGTTTAACATTTAGAAAAGCATCCTATATGCCTAAAATAAAGTTGTAACCAGTCATCAAAGGTTGAAAACCTCGTAATAACGTCAGGTCAACTTTTAATTGTCAGCTTGGCTTTATATTCCTAATTCTAAATATCAAAGAACTTCTTTTAATAAGATCCGTTTAGAGGCATCTCCTTTTATGTATACAAATGCCCAAAGACATGGCACAAGGTTCTTGAAGGTGGTTGATCCTTAAGACATTCTATATTCAGTGATGTTTAACTAACCGCTAACTTTTCACACAACGATGGAATGTAGATCAACGTGAATTCGATACCGTTAACTAAAATATATGAATAATTTCTCATCCTAAATGACATCTCACTTGAACAAAACTATTCAATGGCGTGCAAACATTCATCGTTTGTTTATGGATAAATACACACTTATCGTGATAAGATGGAACTTGCGGAAAGTCACAAAACAATTTAAAAAAAAATTAAAAATGTTAAAACGAAGATGACGAGTTTTAAGGCAAGTCAGTTTTATTTGGGATAACACTTAAATTGTTTCTTTATGATTAAAACATTTTGAAATCTTGTTATGACAATAATTCAATTGTTAAATGGCGTGATGGCTTGAGAATTTTACTTTTGATATTCCGTAAAATGATCAACGGATTCTTGCAGTACAAATAGTTGGCATGAAAATTGATCCGACAGTTTATATGCAGAGATATATCAAAGATAAAATATAACTTCATATGAACGTGTACAATAATAAATAAACACTGCATTCTATATGTATTAAAACTTTTATCAATGTTGTAGCGGCCGTATTGAGCAGATTTTCCCAAGAGGTTTCTGGCAGCCGGTGGCAAATTTGATAGTTTTAGGGCAGATTCTTGCATGTCTTTGGCTGGACGTGGCCTTTCAACACTGAGAAAGCAGATTGGTAGCAGACGATCTCGAGTCAGATGGGAGACCCCCCATAGCAGTGGACAGTTGTAAAAAGGCCAGGGTTTATTTTGCGAAGTTGACCGGTGTTTATGGACAGAGCGCGAGTTGTTTGAATAAAGACATTTGATTCAAGTGACAGAAATTTGATAGAGCTTTCATAAACGTGGGAAGTCAATCTATAGAGTATCCGTCTCAATAGCCTGTTGAAGGACCCCACTCGGAAAAGGTGTTGGGAGGTGTGTACTTTTTTTGTTGGCAACGCACCTTATGTTAAAAGAAACGGACGGTAGGCAAACACTAATTGTTCCATGAGCCGTGCTCAATAAGACGTCTCACTATTTTAGCGAACAAGTGGGTTTTGTTCTCAAATTTATTCGACATTGTCGTATGAATGTATCGTATATGGAAGACAAACTACCAATGTACATATAAACCTCGTAATACACCATACCTTTAGTAGAGTTTTTATACACATGTACGTTATTGTAAGAGCATTCTTTTATATATTTTAATATATTTACTGTATATAAATACTAGGGGTACAACTATTTACAATATTATTACATAGATTAACGATAAGAAAACAGGGTGGACATGAAATAAAAAAAGTTGTGTTAAATATAATGAATCAGAGATTTCGATGTGTGTTTGGCGATAGAAGACGTGAATGGGATTTGGTGTTAAAATTAGTCCAGTATCTGTCCACACCATTAAATAAACTTCCCGATATTATGCGTTATTACACAAAAATCGGATAATCTCAGTAACACCACACAAAGTTCGCTAGAACAATGTTAAAATTATATCATGCTAATTTCATTAAAGTTTCCGTTCTTGAAACCTGATAATATTAAAATACGGGGATGCTAAAGGCTACAGGATTTAAAGCCACTGTTAATACCGCCTTTAAAATGAAACTTTTCCAAATAATTAATGGTTACTAATGTATGTGACTAACGTGTTTAGACTGCCAATATGCCCATTTCATGTTGGCACCGCAAAAATGGAACTGATCAATGATTATGGTATCCAAGTTCCATGGCACCGTGCTGATAAATTAACTATGAAAAAAAATATAGCGTAAAAATATTTAAATCAAAAATCGCAAAAAACTTACCCATGCCTTGTGGACAACCGTCCATTTCGGGACACGGACTTTTCCGTTTTCGTGGTCGTCCTTTTTGAACTGCTCCGACCCCGTTATAATATGGTAATGTTGGACTGTGGTGATGGCTCCCCAGTCCTAATGACATGTTAGATAAATAGTCCCCTTGAAATATCATTTCATAGTCCGTTCTACAATACACAAGATGGTCTTTCATACCGAATTGTTCACCGGTAGTTAAAGGTCTATTACACGAATTACACGTAAAGCAGGATAAATGATAAACAACATCTCGGGCTCTCATAACAAGTTCATTAGCAGCAATACCAAGATGGCATCTGGCACATCTCTTCACCCCAAATCGTCTGAAAATTCAAAAAAATCAGACATTTTTAATGTATCAAAATTAGATTTTCATATTTTTATTAACAAAACTGATTAAAAACACATTATGGGACATTATGTAACGAGCTGACAGTTCTCACTACAATAGTAGATAATGTAAAGGGAATTTGCTGAAAATTTCAGTCAAATTGATTTAATCTGAACCGAGAATTTAGCGATTGAATTTTAGGTCTAGCCTCAATCACCATTACTAAAGTCGGTACAATAAAAACGTAGTCTCGATTGTCCAATTTATTTTTGATTTAGTCATTATTGACTGTTAGCAGCAGATCGGATTCCAGTCCAGTAAATATCACAGGATAGCCTCAATCACCATTACTAAAGTCGGTACGATAAAAACGTAGTCTCGATTGTCCAATTTATTTTTGATTTAGTCATTATTGACTGTTAGCAGCAGATCGGATTCCAGTCCAGTAATATCACAGGATAGCCATGACATCGAGCTCTTGTTTAGTGTGTGTTTAAGTGCTTATATAGTATAAGACTTATCCGTGTATGTACGTGTATTATTAAACAAAATACAGTTCATTTCGGATGTTTCGAAATTCAGTAGAATTAGTTTCGGTAGAATCATCTTGTATTCAAATTGGTCTGACTTGTATAAAATCATTATATTTTTTTATGAACTCGGGATATAAACATCAAATGACTTAAGTTTTGGATAATAATGAAATATATGAGTTTTTTTCCCTTTTTTGTTAAGTGTAATTTTTATGTGGTTCTTTTAAAGAAACGTTTTACCGAATTATAATCCTGTCACCTCTTCGACCCCAAAAACTTATTTTGATCTGAAGGTATATTTCTAATGACCAGTAAAAATAATATTATAGATTACTGTGACGACAGTATACATCCAACAACCGTCTTCCATTTAATCTCTGAAAATATCTCAAAGATGTATAGTTTCTGGGCACCAATATTCTCTTGTTGACAGTCTGGATACAAGTTGTTCATCAGTGGTTAAATATATAAGATCGCAACAGTCGATGAAGTATGAATCACTGATGAACGATGATCATTAATTAGAAACAAATACTTAACGTAACTTTCTTAAAGGAATTATCTGTGAAAAGGAAAATTAAAATGTGTGCTTTTCTCAGCAGGTTGGTGAAAAGATGTTAAGATGTTCTCTATAGTTCCCTCGGTATTTCAACTTTTATCTCTTCCACTATCAAATAACAAAGTCAATATTTTTCTGACTGATGTCAGTTTATTTCCAATCTTGTAAAATAAACCAGCAGACGTTTCGTTACACTACACAATACACACACAGTTGGTGTGAAAGACGAATGATGTGTAGAAAGAAAAAAATGAATAAATATAAAACTTGTTAGTTATCATTCATTCACCCAGTTCCACATTCTTTCTAATATGGGGATTTTTGTTATTTGAAGTATTCGTCTAAAATAATTACATTCTTTCTATTTGGAGAAATTTACTGTGTTTTTCTTCTTTTATTTTTCATTCAGAATATTATGTTTCTTTTCTAATATGAAAATAACATTTTTAATTTTTCCTGAATTTCTCTTTTATTTTATTACATAATAATGTTTTCATTCATTGTTTTTTTTTTTTCATTCACTAATTAGTCATTCTATTTCTAGTATAACGTTGTTTTCCACACATGTGAATAATTAATATAGCAAGCCTAAAAGATATTTTTCTATTCTTGTATAGTAATATGGAAATACTAGTAAATATCGAGATTTAAAAATTGTTATCAGAGAGAGGAAACATCATAAAATATAACATACTTTTAAACGGCAAAATGTTGAGGCCCACAAAATGTCATAGTTAACCCCGCTGCTTGTACACCATTTTGTCTAGTTGCTATGACAATCATAAGATGCCGTAATAAGTAGCGACATTAAAAGTCTAATGAAAAATACATATTATATGGAAGCGCTTGAAACATGGAATACATTTACGTCATGTTCCTAAGAAGACATACCGTTAATCAATGTCTAAACCATTTTTGTATTTCGAGAAATATCAACAATACCGTGGTTCCTTTCTCCTTTCCATTGATTTATTTATTATTATGCTTATTCTCTTTTTATTCATTTTTCACTCATTTATAAAATTCTCATAGATTTTCATTAAATTTTCATACTTTTTCTCGAACTGTTATTCGGATTTCTTAGCTGGTGTTTTATTTAACAAATTCTATGAATTCTTGAATCCAATCCGAACACTACTCAACAATGTATGTTTTATGAATAATAATTTTAAAAATCTATAAAGGTGACATAAAAGCGAAAGACTATTTTCAATCAAATAATAAAACGTTTTCTTCCATTCTATTCGAAACACCTCGATATAAAACGCAGGTATTGTGCCAGAATTACCGTGTATTAATAATTAATATCACTGAACAAACTTCTTTTATCTAAGGAATCTTTTTATCTTGATTCCTGGTAAATACAAGACTATAGACAAGCCATGTAATAAAAAAATATTCTCAGAAAAGAATAAACGATGAACGGTAATTAAAACAGATACAGAAAAGAAACATGAAAGCATTTCCATAACGGTAAACTCTTCAAATGACAATACAATAAGGGGGGGGGGGGGGCCCCGATCTTGAATTATACAATACATATCATTCAAATCATATGTAACTATTTTTTTATGTCTTACTAATCTGGACTACGTGACTAAACAAACTTTTTATTGTTGGTTGCTGGGTTATTGTATTCACCTTTGTTACTTAAATCAATCCACTTTGAATATATATCGATTTTATTCTATATATTTACTCATTTTATTTCGTTTTATGCCTCCCGTAGTATTTGCACAATCGGTTGTGTACTGTTAAAAAAACTTCTAAAACAGAGCATTATTTTTCTTGAATTATTTTTTCTTTTGTCTTCGGAAAATTGTGCATGTATATTATTATTTTATAAAATGAAACATTAAAGGTTTTTGTGGGATTTCGATGGTGGCTTAGTGTTGGTACACTTCTCACAGCTAACTATTGAGCGACACGATATTAAATTGCCGTCGAAACAAAAATATTAGTACCAGATTTTATTTATAAAATAGGGCCTGTATATATATATATATATATATATATATATATATATATAAAAATTAAATGTTCTTTAGAACTGTCTGTATATGACTTAAAGAGGGGTTTCATTTTGTAAGTGATGATCACCATTCTTGATAAAATCAATGTTGACACGTAAACTTTCAATTTCGAATTAGGATTACACAGGAAGAAACGGGTAGGAGGTACCCATTTCCTAGAGTTCCCCCACGCAAACTTTTGACCAGCGTAAATTACAGTGTTGATATAACTATGTTCGTGATATTTGAACATGTTCTTTTCATGATAATATTGTAACTCTCAATTCAATTAAATTTTTATCTTGAACTTATTATCATTTTGTGTACCTGAACATGATCAGAGCAATGAGTGGTGAATCAGAATGTTACAAAATAGGCCTACATCTGCTAGATTTTTTTATTTAATAACTTCTATTCCTATGTACTGATTTATCACACTTAAAAGTGTCCATAAACCAGTTTTAGTTGGTATCATCTGTGCTGTTGTCCTTAATGAATAATTAGACATGAAGGACCACCAATGACGATATCTTCTTAGCGATGAGTGAGTGAAAATGAGTGAGGGAAGAAAGAGTGAGAGAAGGATATTATAGATGTAAACAATACCAATTGTTGAAAACTGAAGGACACTATAAAAATCTGGCATATTAATTCAAAAATAATTTTGATGTTTGTTTATTGTTTGTTTGTTTTGTTGTTTTGTTGTATACATTATTATACATTTTCGGTGTAACACCTACTTTGCCCATATGGTAATTACACTATTTTGCCTGATTACACTACTTTGGCTATACCGTTTTTTTAGGACTTCGAATTTTGTCTAATGGTTAGGATTGTTCGTACTTAGTTTTATTTTATTTATACACATCAAATTACTTTGCTTTTGGATAAACTAATATAATTATACAAAAAATATAGCAACTTATATTTAATCTCATTTTATCCCTGATAATATACGTTTTGACCTGCTTGCCTATAATTGGAGAACATTTGTCACCAATATCAACTAAGAGAAAGGGCCCCTTATGCAAAAACATTCAAAGATATATTTTAATATATCCAGGATTATCGGTAATTATACTCTTTAAAATGGTTTAAAGGTTTAATTCATTCGCTAATTCATTAATTCTTTTCTTACCTGTAATAATCCTCTTTGCAGTATATGCTGCCATCGCGGGCGAAACACGTTAATTCTGAATCAAGAGGTAGTTTACAATCACTGCATTTTAAACATTGCACATGCCATTGTTTATCGACAGCCATGAGGTAAAACCGATCACAAATCCTCATACCACAACCAGCACACATCCATGGTTGATCGTCTACTTCCATACCTGGTCGCTGTCACAAAAATATATACAATCAATTTATATTAATACTGTAAAATATCGGAGAAAATAAAATAGGTTCTATATTCAAGCAAAGACTTAAAACAGTGAGGGTACATTCTTAAAAATTAAATAATTTGCATTTAAGCTCTCTAAAACTAAAATCTGTAATTTGTGAAAAACTCTTTTTAGTTTGCAAACAATGTGTATAAATATAGAATACTTTACTATCACAATGTAGTAAATGAACATATCATTTGCATGTGCGAACAGAATACTGGGGCAGAATATAATTTAATTCATAACGTTGTTTTACAGACATCTAAGTTTATGAAACGAGCTTCATATAAAATCGTTCTATAAACCCAGAGCCTTATAAGGCTCTGTATAAACCTATTTGATTAGTGTTTGAAATTCTGTTATCTTATATGTTATACAAATTGAATGGGATGACAGTATAATGTATTCTAACATTGAATAATCCATGACGTAATAACTGATGCCTCGTGTAAAAGAGTCCTACAAACTTATTTGATCAATGTTTGAATTTCTGGACTTCGCCAAATTTTGTTGTCTATGCGCATGTTTTATATGTCAAACAAATGGAATGGAACCTGTAAGAATATGTATCATTGTGCACCAATAACCAATTTATTTTATTATTCAATATTCACTTATTTGAGTGCGATAAATTACCAGAAAGTGCTATACGCATCAATACCAACTAGTTATTTTAGCATGCTGAATTTATATTTTTAAAAATCCCAAGCTTACCAATTTTGTAGCCCACGCAAGCTCATGAGTTATTTATATATAGATGCAAATGGTATATTTCTTTATGTAAACACAAGTTCATGACATATTCATATCATGTATACGTTTGCATATGTTGAATCCCTATTTCAAGCATAATTTGTTTATTCAGAAGTATAACATTAACTCTATTCATTAAACAATAATCAATATTTATTCAATTATATAATTATAAACAAATCCATCAACTTATTTGCATGTTGCACACTATAATGTTTCTTATTATCCCCGTTTTCATTAGCCCGGTTGTGGCAAACAGAACGTTATACCCTCATTTTATTTCCATAATTCTTTGTAATTATTAGTAAAAAAATAGACCTTATTTATGAATTATATGAGTAATGTTCAAAATTGTTTTTTTTATCTAATTAATAATAATCAGCTGGTATTTGTATATAAGAAAAAAAATAATGTTTTATAAAAATGCATAGCTTTTTAAGCCGCTTTGACCAATGTGAATTCTGGCCGTTATGACCACATCCCAACGGTAGCAGAATCTCATACGTTATACCAATTATTCAAATAAACTAAATAAAATAAGCATCTGAATAAGATATAACAGGCAGAAAAGTGTTTTAAAGTATGACATATTTCTGTTAAAATTGAAACATATATCTGACATACAGGAATGGTTTTGTTTGTTATTTTTATTTACTTATATATAACGTGAAGTGCATCAGTTAATGAATTTATCACACTTATTTCCATCTTCTATCCTGCTGAGAGATGTGATTTTATAAACATATGATATTTATTATACAGTACATTCAAACTTTAGTGCGTACCATAACGTATTATATATAATGATAGTGAAATAGTTTTGCATTTCATAAATGAATAAATCAAATAATGAAAGTATACATATTTGTGTGTAATGAAATTATTCACAAATTTGACGTCTTTAAAGTTAGAGATATAAAAGACATCAAAATAGAGTAAATATATTCATTTCTTAATTTATTACATGTATGTATATATTACTATAGTTTTATTTTGTCTTAAACTTATTGTAGTGGATTAATCTATTTCAATAATTATGAAAGCTTTTAATAGTTTTGTGTATATAATGCAATCATTAATAATCCCCCCTAACCCCCACCCAGATATTGTAAATAGATATGTTTCGAACTTATAGTATTGTAAGGATATACAGTGGAATACCTTTTACATTTAAAAGTAAAATTTATCAAAAACTATCAATAATTGTGTAAATAATAATATTGATGTCAAGACATTCTTACTTGTGCAGAATATTAAAATTTCATTATCTCGATTAAAGCGTTAATTAAGAAATTAATTTGTTTTTTGAATTCGGTATATTTTATTGTTATGCTAACTCATGATGACGATGAGTGTTTTCATTTTTTCAACTGTTTTTCTTAATGTTTATGAAATTCCTTAAACCAGCCTTCCATGATGCATCGTTAATTTACTTATACATCAAACAGGGGTTCTGTAGTGCCAATTTGACAGGCACCTGATGACTAGCAGAGGATAATTTAGATCTCAGACTAGAGTGGTTCAATCCTATTGCATAATCTAATGATATATTGATATATATTGCTGACATCTACACATCTCTGTTTTAAATCACAGTGCCAATTATCGCTTAAATTAGAATTAAATCTTGGCAATTTTATAAGAATACAAATATCATAAAATGTAAAGGCTATGAAGTTTTTTGTATAGGTATATATTTTATAAGAAAATTGTCAAGGTTACATCAGGTACAAGACAGGTATCGTCTTACATGTTATATCAATGTATATAAAATTAGTGTATAACTTACCCGAGCATAGCAGTCTAGTGGAATAATATCCGAGCATGTCCCTTGTCCTTGCATACCATTATCTGACAAAGGCATCGCCGTTTTTTCTACCATATTATTATCCCCAAACCCGTGTCCTCTCCACGAGAGAAGGGGAACACAGTCTCCAGTAATGATTAAAAGTTAACGTCGAGTTACGTAAAGTTTACGTTAACGGGTCTTCGTATAGTGATATAAAACCGAGTGGTGAGGGGTCTGTGTAGTTCGGCGAGTTGTAAATACAGTATTATACCGTTAAATCCCCCTATTACAGTTCTAAAACACTATGATACAGGAAGACCACTCTTTAAAATGATAAGGTTATAAACACACAACACATCGTTTTCAATGCAAATGTTTAGAAATTGACGAAGTCCTGGGTTTTTCTCCTCGTTATAAGGCGATATTCAATGGCTTCTATACGGCCGTGATAAGAGGGGAGGGGCTAGCGGTCACAGTCGACATTCACTATTTAATCGGGCTTGAGAAAAGCCTTCGTTAATCACTCGAGCTGCTGGGCGTTCGACGTTGAGATGGTGGCTCTGATTGGCTCAATCTGGCGGGCAGAACGCAGCAGATGTCAATCATTTTTGTCTATCATGTGATGCCCACTAGTATAGAGAATAAGATGGAATCATAATAAATACGAGGATGTAAAACTACGTAAACATATACCTTAAGGTGCTCAACTAAAGTAAATAACATGATCATAACCTGAAAAACACCGACAAAAATTACTTCTTCAATGGACCCTCCATAGCTGTATTGTGATCAGATAAACGAAGGGGTATTATAATGTAAGGGTCCTTGCTATAAAACATCACCTTTGCTCATGTACATTCTAATATTTTACATTAATATCATTTCCATATTTACCTTGTTCACATACATTCTCATACTTTACTTTACACCTTTTAATACCCCATTTATATTCATCCTTATATTTTATAACACCCTCCCTCTCTCTCTCTCTCTCTCTCTCTCTCTCTCATGTATGAATAATATCCATGTTTCAAGATGCCTTGACTGAATATTTAAAGTGCATTATAGCTCTAGTTAAATTGTTCTCCAATATTTCTATCGTGTCTAAATGATTTGAAAGGACTGTGCTCTGTTTAACATTAGTTTAATATCCTCCTTGAGTAACTTTAAGAAATTAGTTTAATAGTTTTATTTATATGGTAATCGTGTTATGTTTTAAAAGGCAATATCGGTGATCGGCATAAATCCTTAATATTTAAAATAAAAAAAGTCAGTAAAACAAGAATTTAATTTAGGACTTTTATTTAAATTTGGGGCAAGGGAGTGGCAAGTTGTCACAATATTGCACTGGGGTGTCTCGGTTCAAAAAGACATTACGCCTGTGAAACAAGTCGTCTTGTCCCATGTACACGTTGGCGTGGACGTAAAACCCCGGCGGTTTGAAGTAAATTGCTTCCCGTGCAAAATTGTCTCATAGCACATTTCATTATTTTGTGTTCATTATCCCGGTTGGTGCAGAATAGTGGAACGTTAAATTGAATTTCATTCATTCTTTAAAACAAAGAAAGTTTTTAAGGTACGTATTATGTTTGTTTCAAAATGGTCAACTGTTATTCACAAGTTAAAACACGCCAAATACTTTTATTTTGTACACAATGAAATGGGGTTTAACGTCCCACTGTTCTGCTCCTACGGTGATAATGAAGACGGGCACGCGCCATGTAGTGTGCTATGTGCGAAATTTTGTCCCGACAGCGGCGCTATGGTCTACGCATTTCGAATTACAACTGTCAAGGGTTCCTTCGTCCCACCCGAACGATTATACGCTGTCCCTTGCCAGGCCACCCGTTCTACACCACTGACAAAGGGAACCACGCCGGGAAATCGCAATGAACTTTCTCGGAAAACGCAGGGATCGAGTCACAGTCTTATTCACTGAGCCACCGTGGCCCCTATTGATTAAACTGATTAAAAAACCAATGTGACACGAAAGCCCTGTCGTGTTTTTGTTTTTTAAAAAAAAACCGGCACCATTTGAGGTTAAGTTATAAAAGTTATCTTTATTTCACCCTCGATTTGCCTTACTTTTGGACAGGAAATTCAGACTCAGCATAATCTAACAATATGGGAAGCAGATGCCAACAGAACTGACAAGCGCTTTTCAAATGACATGATTTTATATTTTATGTTTAACATTCACATCGTTGCTGAGGTGGGAGGGGACCCAGGGTCGTCCCTAATTTCTATAGGTAGAACGAATGAAATGTGGTCCAACTTGATTTGTAAGGATTGACTGATATTTAAATGAAAGGTGCAGCACGTAGCAATACTATGGTCAAATCCTATTGACGAACTTTATTCTTCACGCAGAAACAACCACACGAACTTAGAACAATGCCTGCTCCTGATTTAATAATTATCGGAGTGATTTGCTTCGTGTGGTCCCCCGTTTCCTAAACCTTCTCCTGCGACAAATTATAGTTCTGGCGAGATATCATTTTTTTTATCGTCTGATGTGCACGTAGTTAACACCAGATTTCCATTGACAATACGAGATATGTCCGCCTGCCATTTCAAATGTTTCTGTATCTCGTATTTTCTTTATTTCCGTTGATTTTTCAGTCGAGTTTCAAATGTCATGCTGTTTTAAAAGATTAAACGCATCGGGTTTTCTGTAATCGTTTCGTTTCGGCAGGTTCCGCGGAAATGCTTTTCCGACCGACGTTTGCTTCCGTCATTGCAATCTTGTCGTCTGCTTGTTTGAGGGAAGAAAACTGGCAATTAATGATTGACACATGTGAAATGGATTAGTATCAATTTGTCGACAAGTTGATCATGTAGAAAGAATGGTTAAGATGACAAGATCTTTATACGTTATAGTAGGAGTTAAATACGAATAACCGGTGTACTCTTCTGAAATGGTGACGTGTGACAGCGTCCTTAACTACTGGTTCCGTCAATCACGTTAACCAACCGCACGATTTAATGATTAGAATTTAACTATGATTCACGACAAACGCATATCGATTGAAATCGATATTTAAAATCTCGTATAACATGTAGCGTTAGTTACAGGATATCTTCTATCTTTCTTACGGCAAATTGAACACGCTGCTTGCTGTCCTTAATTGCTACCGTAAACCGGGTATTTCCCGCGGATACAGATACGTGAACGGCTACGGCACTACAGGTGTGTTATCATGTAACAATTGATATTTTATTCGTTACAACAATATGTGATTAAGATAATTAACATGTAATATTATCATATGTATTAACTTCAAGAAATATAATATTGGCGCTCACAGCTTTCTATATTTCTATTTACGTTCTAAACCCATTTTCGACATGGCTTTCTCTCTGGCTTTCTCTCTGGCTATGTTTTTCTTTTTTTTATGCTTCTAACATATTCCTTTTATGTTGAATATCTAAGGGTAGAAAGGAAAACTGTATTGATTTGCATTCAGGGCCATATCCAGCGGGGGTTCAGGGGGTACATTGCCCCCCCCCCGAAAATTAAGGGGCCTCGAGAAATGGCACCCCCCTTAAAAAATTTGACAACCTTTAAATTATAAAATAATACTTGATTATGATCACACACAGTGATGCTCTAAAGGCATCGATGAGTCTGTCGGTTTTAATAGTGCCCACGCGTCAATGGGTACCTCATTCGTTTACCCTGATACAAACTTTCTAATATCACTTATGTGGAGGCTATGGGACGCCACCACAGGCGCGGGTCTAAGGAGAGAAGCACCAGGAGCAAATGCCACTCCCCATAAATATGGCGCCCCTGAAAAAAAAAAATCGACCATATAAAATACAAAATCGACTCTTATATATCACCAGAGTGACCGAAAGACGGGTTTCCTGCAGCGTTATTTTTCAAAAAAATTTTGAGGGAGGAGCCAAAACATGGGTGCCGCCCGCATAGGCAAAGTACCCCTCTAACCTCTTTCTGGCTCAGCGCCTGGTCCACCACAATCATGACATTAGAGGGTTCGTTTTGGTCGCCCTACCCACATTTGATAGGGACCTTATCAGTCTTTTGGGGCGCCGCCACCAAATGACATGATTAGAGATTCTCATTCTGGTCACCCTATCCACGTCGCCTTATTGGTGTTTCGGTCTTGTTCTAGTTTAGAGGACAGGAAGTTTCTCATTTTGGTGTGCTGAACATCAAAATGAGAAATAGTGCCACCGAAATTGACACACGGGGGCGACTTTGATTGCAGCCCCAAGTGGGTGGAAAACGCTCACAAACACAACGGTCGCCTCTCCGCACTTGGCGCCCCCACAACCCTACATGTATCTCGAATTGCACTTTTTACTATTTACGTGGGTTCGATATCACTTGTTGTATGTATAATCCAAATCAAACCCAATTATATTTTCTGCCTTGTCTTAATAGTTTTATATATTGAAACGCTAAAAAACGCTTGCCAACATCGGTTTATGGAGTAGCATCGTTAAACACTCAGCAGGTCTACTTTTATTCAATGTGATATTACCGAAAAATATTCGAATGACAGGCCCGTATTTAGCGGGGGGGCAAGGGGGGCAGCTGCCCCCCCTGGGAAAAATCGGCGCCCCACCTCAAAAAAGCGGGCGCACCTAATGGGCGCCTAAGGCGCCCTTTCCATTGAATACAATACGAGGCCATCGATTTACATGCCCATATCAGTATGAGCGCCCCATACAGCCGAGTGACAGGGCGCCCAATCAATGTCACTTGGTTTTATGGGAGCGTCATCAATCAAATGGTGGGGCGCCTCACAATGAGTCACACGAAGAACATCACAACTTGATGGAGCGTCAAATCGGTGTGATCTGTGTGCACCTTATCCCAGAGGACCTTCCATAATGACATGATTGCTGGGACGCCTTATTATGACAATATATGATTGTTTGGCATCACATAATGCATAATACCTTTATCCATTGCGAGAAAAATGTAATGGGCGCCCTTTCTGTTTGACGGAATACGAAGCCACCGACTAACGAGTCCATATTCAGTATGGGCGCCCTTTAAAGCCGAGTGACTTTGGTTAGGCGCCTACTACTAGATTGATGGTACCCCTAACAATGTCACTTCTATTCATGTCGTTATATGAGGCACCCCACCACCCAAATGATGAGGCGCCTCATAATGAATTACACCTAACTTGAGGGTGCGTCCAAAACTGTGTGAGCTGTGGTGCTACTTATCCCAGAGGGGCGCCAATAATGGCATGATTGGTGGGGCGCATTATGATGACAATGTATGTTTGTCGGTTCGCACATAATAAATAATGTCGAGCGAGATTGGTTGGGCGCTCACGACTTGATCAATGGGGCGCCCAATAAGAAAGCCAACTGGAGATTGTAGGAAATATTCAGGTTAAATTCCCGATGGTGATGACATTGATTCAAGCCCGCGCCAGGAGTGATAATCTTCAAAATTCAAACAAGTCGCACTCTAACCCTATTCAAAACTTTTCGTTTTTCTCATAAATAATATAGGTACGCTGAAGTCGTATTCCTTCCTTCAAATTTTTATAATGTTCATAATACGCCAATATCGCAAATTAAAATTTCTGACATTTTCATAGTTCCTCAGGTGCAAACCATATTTTCTAAACTTTTCGGGCGCTTGGGGGGGGGGGGCTGGACCATTCTCCGCAGTAGCGGATTATCATTGAGGCTGATGAGGCTGCAGCCTCAGGCCCAAAGATTTTGTAAAAAAATAAAAAATTTTGACTTGTGTGATACGATTAAAAAACGCATAGACAATGAATGTTAGGGGGCGGGGTTAGGCCCGACGGGAATCAACATAGGCCCTGGTCCGAAATTAATTAGGCCCACGCCATTTTAAATAGGCCCAATAGGCCCTCCAGCAACTGCCGCCTCAGGCCTTGGTGGAGCTTAATCCGCTACTGATTCTCCGTGGACCGTCAACTGTAGATACACCGGCGCCCCCAGGAGCCCCATCGGCGCCCCCAGTAGCCCTTGCCCCCCTTACATTTTTGGGCTAGATACGGGCCTGAATGACCTGAATGTTATGTGGAGTGGTCTTGACGAATTACAAAATTAATCTCCTCTTGTTACATCTTGATATTACAGAACAACAAGAAAACCATTAAATAGAATGTAAGGAATCGGTACGTTGCTACATTGCTAGTGATGGAATCGTTGTAGCGTCCACTTTGTTCCAGTTAAAGGAAATTATGACGCTTCACAGTAATCGGTAATCACCTGTTAAAGATAATAATGAGATATCCCGCTGACATCACTTTATTCCACTTTAATAATCGAAATCAGCACATCGTTCATTTTTCCCGCCAAAAATGGTCGCCATCCTGGAAATATCGTCATGAAATGATGGAAAACAATCTGAAATATAGCCATGGACCCTTCCAATATTAATACATTGCCAATTGATATGTCGATAACATTATAAATAAGGTGAAAAATAAATAATAAATTGGGATATTATCGCAAAATGGCTAACCTCGAAGACATATTCCAAAAAAATGTCAACATTGTTTTTTCGTCATTAAACATAAAAACCTACAAAATAAAGCTTATTTCACGATTTCTCCCCGAAAAGCCGTCGGATTTACATGAAAGATCGGACAAGTATAAGGGTTTTTTTTAAATTTCGTCCATAAATAACACTGGTTTTAATAATGGATTAAACCAAAAGTGAAATAAGTAGCCAACACTACAATGTATACTTTCATTTAATCTTTGGTTACAGATAGTTAATCTAATTATTTACCTTAGTTCCCGCGATTTTAATCTGGGTCAATACTAAAATATTAGTGAGATGATAAAAATATTCGCCCATATTATCGTATTCTATGTCGACACATTAAGCCCAAAAAAAATTCTTAGTTACCAATCTAACATCACCCAATAACATCTACATTAATCTTTCGTGTAGAGCTATCTCGTCCCTAATCAAAATAAGATCAAATCAACTGAACGCTCTACTTTGATCTTAATTCATAGCAGCTGAGATCATTTAAGAATACATTGATACAAATGTGATTATGCATACAAATCACACGTGATAAACTCCAAACGTGATTTCCCAAAAGGATACGAGCCAGGCGGACAGCCCCACTAACTTTCGGACAATCTGACTTTTCGGGCAGACGGGTAAAGTGCAAATTCGGATTTATTTCATCCAGGTGGCAAAATAAAGTGATCGAAATCTAATAAAACACTAATTTGACTTTTCTTTTTATTGAATACCACGAATTTGTACAGAATTGGTTTATGGACTAAAACATTTTGTCTGGAGCCACTCTACTTTGTGCGACATTTTCGGGCATGGATTATTATTTGTGAATGCAGCTGCAACAGTGTGGTTGGAATTCGGCATAAGTAGCAGAAAAATGCATTTGCGGTAGTTCAATTTTCAAAATGTTCTCCTGGAGGGCGAGACCCCCATATTCATTGTGGTACAATTTTTATATCATTAATTTGATTGTGTGTAGGGTGCTTCACTGCTTAATCTGGCTTAAAATTGGTAGGAAACCTGAGTAATTATTAGGTTAAACTTATGTTATATAGTCCTATAATCGGAATATGGTTAAGAGAGCTTTGGCATTGAAACCCGGATAACATAACCACGGAAAAACGAATATTAATATGGTTTGTAAAAACACACCTTCTAATCAGGCTTCCGCTTACAAACCTTCAGCAGGCTGTTTCATGTAAAATAAGTAGTCATAATAAGTATGAAGGTCCAGATTTAAGATTATGATTGATGATGAAAAATGTCATCACACAAATCATCAATATCATGTTAATATAACCACGTGTCCGAGCGACAGTCTCTTCCTTCGTTCCAACCATTTGTAATTCGTCTGAACCTGTCACTGGAGGGACATCTAGCATTATCACCAGTCTATCATTTGTAATTTTGTTCCTGGCTCTGTATTTCCATGTTTATTTTCCTACTGTTTTGAGAATTTGTCAAAATCATGATTTAAATCTCAGGATTAAGCATTTATCTGTGTTAATTCTTCTACGCCACCAACATTAACGAGATCACGTGGGATTGCATCAAAGCCCATGTGACCTCAGTACATATTCTGCCTTCGCAATTACCGGACGCAAAATACTCAAATAGAATGAAACATTTTTTGACGACGCAGTCGCTCAAATATTTTCTTTTCGGCTACATTTATTCATATTGTAGTTTATTACTAGCTACTGACAACGTAGTCGCTCAAATTATTAGCTTTTATCTAGTCCACAGGACTAGTTATATAGAGATAAATGGGGTTTTACGTCCAATCGACACAAACTAGGTCATTTCGGGACTAACATATGGTTCAATTTTATTTCAATAATTCGGTTGCGCGTAGGGGTCTTAAGCAGTGGGAGGAAACCTTTGGTCCCGGAGAAAACCCACGATATTCGACAGGCGACCTAACCCTTGTCACATACAACCGGTTCGATACCACGTCAGTTGACTCAAAGACAGTCTTTATGATACAGCACGCACGTGCTAACCATTCACCCCCTCCCCAACGATTAACAGTCCATTTGCTGATTACGATAGTTCGTACTTGCTTTTATCTTATTAGGCTTACACATTTTGATGCCCGTGACATCATGCAAAAGGATGATGGGAAACCATGGAAAAGTTAAGGTCAACCGCTTGACAAGATATTACATTACCTATAATTATTATTAAAGCCTCGGACAGTCGAATATTGTAATGATCTATAAAAATTAATAATATGGCTTGTTAGTAAAACTTGACTACTAGATGACGGAAACGTTCTTTTCAATGGGCAGAACGTTTCACTCACGTGCCTTTTGTCGCTATGGCATTGTTTGATACACGCGACTTGCTTGTTGGTACAGCTGGATGCGCTAGCCGACACGAGGACTGCCCGACTCATAAGACCGCCCCTCCTTGAAAGCGAACCCCCCTGATCGACTGATCTCGACCTTAATCGATTTATAATTATACTCGGGAGAGCATCTAGTTACTCGCCGTATCTTCAGCCTCTCTAGATGTCTTTGTCACAATGAATGGGAATGTTCATATTATCTGTCTTGGGTGTTGGCCTGCCTATACTTAAATGATAAACTACTTTTTCTACCATCGGTGACGACTTGCAGGAATACAGACCAAAAGCCAAAAGGAAAAAAAACATTGAAAAAATGATGACGATTATAAGGACGCTTTCTTGTCAAAATCCCTTTTACTGGAACTGTAGCAAAAACCCGATTGGTCAAAGTATCATTGCATTATTTCTGTAATTTAGGGCACCGGACTCATGAATAGTATGTCATGGATTCGAAATCCGGTGTTGCTATATACCAATCTGATTAAACACAGATTCAATTTCGTTTCGTTTTTAATAGTTCAAAATTTCGTTTTTACTTGTCTTAACTACATGTAGTGTTATAGGCCATCAAAAGTATAAAGAACGAAAAGAAATATGATCTACATTTCAATTAGATTGGCTATATACTTGCCATGATAATTTGCACTATTACAAGGAATACGAGTTGAGTAATGTTTTAGTTAGTGTCCCCACCAACAAGAACATAGACACAAAAAATATATATGAACTAGGTGATATCGGCAATTTAATTTCAATAATTCGCTTGCGTGTAGGGTCTTTAGCAGTGGGAGGAAACTACAGACCTATGATACAGCACGCCCGCGCCAACCATTCGTCCAACTAACCCTCCGACACAAACTATAACACAGGCTTAAAACATTGTCCAGCTTAATTGAAATTTCAACGTTCTTTTTCAGAGGCTTGGCGGCTGTTGTGCAAGTTTGAGACACTTCGTCGTGGATAGAATGTTCCGGAAGAAGAACTCCCGGAAGTTATCAATCTTGGTTCATTCTTGTCACCAGTAATGTCTGCGAGACGGAGGAGAAAACTGCATAAAAGAGCATGTAAAAGATTACTTGGCATTTGTCAGAGCATGCCGAAACGCAAAAACCATTGTCATCCACATATTAAACACACAACAGTAAATAAACAATTTTTATTCTCAAAGTGAAGTTGTCTATTTTAGGTTTAAATTCAGATCACCGAGCAAGGAGGGGCTGACTCAATAGACAGGAGGTTTCGGGATCGATCTCATGGTCTTGGCCGCGCAAGTTCTTCTGAATGTCCAAGCCTTGTTTCGCCTTTTCAATGGTGAAACGTACTTACGGATGTTTAATAAGGGTTATAATTGGCTCACTGAGTAAGACGTTGGCTCACTGGCTAGCAGGTCACAGGTTCCATACCAATTCCCTCTTGTTGAGGCATATGATATATTGGTGCGTGCTGATTTATTCATAAATCGGATACTGTAATCAAGGTTTGAAAAATAATATATTTCACCATGTAACCCCTGTACCCCACTTAAAGAAATGAATTGAAATGGGGTTTAACGTCCTGTTGTTCTGTTCCGACTGGACCAATGACGATGAGCATACGCTAAACAGTGCGCTGTGGGGGGAATTGTTCCGGGATAGCGGCGCTATAGACTTACTCTTATATTGAATTCCAACTGACAAGGGCTCTTTTACGTACACGTCAACGTGTACGCGGGACCTCGGTTTTCCGTCCCATTTGAACTATACACGTTGGCCCTTGCCAGTCCCTGCCAGTCCCTCCGTTCTAGTCTATACATTAGGCTAAAAATGCGTTTTCAGGTTGCAAGATTAACCACTAACACTAATGACATTCTTTAAAGAAGTTAAATCGCTAACATTTGGGACCAAGAAATTGACAAAAGTGGGTAGCAGCGCATATAATACTGTAATATGAATGTATATAAATTGATTTACATTCATTGGATTCCGTTTTTACTCCAATTTCAAATCAGTTATGTTCGTCGAAATAAGCCAGTAGTCTCAATCGAGTGCAAATTCCTAGCGTCTGGTTATTGCAGGCTCCATACGTCGCTTGATTTGATGCAATGTGTCTATCCTCGTCCCTCGAGTCTCTTATTACAACTGGGGCTGAAGTGCATTATGGTATACGATTCGTGTACCAATGTTAAAAAAAATTATCTTATCTTAAATATCGGATATCAGAAGCTCATCTTTTCCCGGTAAGTTTACGTCATCAATGTTGATTTAAATTGACCAATAATTCGTGTTTGCGATGTCGAAAATTTTGGAGGATTTTGAGTTACGGACTTAGGTCCTTTCAATTTAAACATCCCTCGTTTAGCTCTCGATAAGTCCACCATACAACCTTGTTTAAAAATCAGTCCAGTATTGGCTAAGAACAGTATGGACGTGCTATAAAAGAGCTGGCCGTGCGTAGTGACAGCGTATTGAGAGGGGGAACGCCAATGGCCACGCTCTCGCTACGCGCACCTTGTCCCGGTCAGACTCTTTCTGTGACCAATCGTACTGCGCAACGATCTCACAACGCTCCTACGTTCTACGTAAAGCCCCCTTCACGGATATCAAAGTCCTCGCTGCGCACGAAAATGCTATAGAACGAGGACAACTTAGTGAACGCGAGTGTTCGTATCGTGGCAAGAGCATGATGGACACTACGATTTTACCGCTCTTACTACGCTCTGGCCACGACCTCGCTTCTCTGGCATGGTGTATATTCCAAACCAGCGTAGTAAGGTCGTTACCTACTATGACCCAACACCAGTAGCGGATTAAGCTCCACCAAGGCCTGAGGCGGCAGTTGCTGGAGGGCCTATTGGGCCTATTTAAAAAGGCGTGGGCCTAATTAATTTCGGGTCAGGGCCTATGTTGATTCCCGTTGGACCTAAACCCCGCCCCCTAACATTCATTGTCTATGCGTTTTTAATCGTTTCTGACAAGTCCGAAATTATTTATTTTTACAAAATCTTTGGGCCTGAGGCTGCAGCCTCATCAGCCTCAACGATAATCCGCTACTGCCCAACACCCTAACACAGACCTGGCCCCAAGTTCACAAAGCATTCTCAGACTTAAGTTGAGAGTTTACTCAAAATTGTTCGCCTTATTTAAATAAAAAAATAGAGCCCTTTATGAAACGTTTGTTGTTTTAATGTATCAAATACATCAATAAGAAACTATGTGCAAAGTTTTGTGTTTCTTGATCAAATATATTTCTCAAAAAGAGTGATTGAAAGTTGAGTAAATTCTCAATTTAAGTCTGAGAATGCTTTGTGAACTTGGTGCCTGACCGTATACCCGTGACGCTCTTACACACGATCTGGCGGATGGGGGGTGGGTGGGTGGGTTGCTTTATTAGGGTGTACGACTCACTACTCATATTCTTTTAAATTTATATCACAATCAGGCCATATTTTAATATTGAACAACCCATTGTATATTACTGCAGATAATATCAAAACGCAATAACATGATAAATTCCAAACACTGTCGTTTTTCTCAGGATTCTAAGGGTAAGTATTGATTTTCTGTGACAGTGACTGTTCTACATCTTGAAAAGAATTGATAAACGATGAACTACCGGAAAATTATCAGATAATGGGCCTCGCTTCGTAAAATCGAGAAAGACCGTTCATCTCAACTGCTGAGCTAAGTGGCTTCGTTATAGGCAGTAACTCTCGGCATGATGTCTACAAGACGTGCCTCTTCTTCTGATTGTAGCAGACGATTGTTTAAAAAATGGATTCATTTCCCCATGTCACTGATTGTTGTTTAAAAAATGGAAATTTTGAGAAACTACAAGACTTTTTAATAGGAAGTATGAAATCAACATGACAGCAAGTGATAGACACAGACCCTTCTTTCGACAAGTAGAAACACACATTCCGAAAAATTTGCTATTTCAATAAAAAAAAAACATAAATGAAAACATAAATGAAAATTGTATAAGGTTTGATTAGATTGTAAAGTATGGTAGTCTCAATACAACACGGTCTGTAATAATAAAACTAGAATTTCGCCATGGCTACCCAGGCAATTGAGGAGAAAACTATGTGCTAAAACGTATATTTTAATGATTACTGGCAAAACCAATAACTAGATCAAGACATATTAAGATTGGAAACAATACTCATAAAAGCTATCATCTGGTTTGTTTGGGGTTTCTTAAATTTTGGATTGGACGTAGTAAATGTGATTAGTATTTAGGGAGTTTTCTGGTTTCAAATTTCGTATTTCCGTCTCACGGAACTTTGAGAGGCGTGTCCAACGAGGTGAAGAATAAATACTTGTTTTAATACACCATTTATGTTCCCAATAACCGGAGTAAGTTATACTGAGATTCCGTGAAAAATTTATCTAATCATTCTGATGGTATACAAAACGACGTGGTCGCGTGTTTAAATTGGTTGTGCATGCAAGTGATCCCCTTAGTCAACATGCAATCACTGGAGTGCCTTATATCCCCGGAAATTATATAAGTATTTGAGAGTTGGGGGAGGGGGATCGAGTGATCTTATGCATGTGCCTCAAATCTTAAGGCATGTTATAGAGGCAATTGGCGTGGTTTTGATCTAAAGCGTGTATTTGACAACCAAATTATTGACATAAAATTGTACCATTATGTTAGCCCCTATAGATGGATATAGTTTGCGTCAAAATGGCGTTAGACCCCCTTTCTCTCTCGCACCCGCAGGTAGCATAAATAATTTTTGATTTGACTATAAAGTTACATCGTGGATGTTTTTCAGATAAATACGCTAAAGTATAAAAAGTTATAACTTACGAATAAGTATACACTAAGACTTGTTAGTGGCTTCCTAGAAGATTTTACAAATTCGAGTAAAACAACTCTTCATACGACTTGCGACATAATTATAACTTGTCATATTATATGGAGAATGAAATGCTGACTGGCGTCTTGAACCTCTATTTAGTCCTTGGACTATTGGTTGAGTCTGTGGTTGCTCTGAAGCCATTATTCCATATCAGTTTCTTGGTGAGAGCAGTCCCTGTAAGAATAACAAAAGTGCATTTTGATTCATCTAGAATGAACGCATAATGATTTGAAGCTATCTTTTAAAACGGTATTCAATTAAAGTTTCCTTTTCGTAAAAGATTCATACAAGAAAACGTGCGGTTATGCTGATAAAAACGTTCAAGAGAGGAGAAATGAGAAAGTTTTTTTTTATCATTTCTATAAACCTCTCCCTTTTTTCGAAGACGCGAGACACAAGGGGTATCAAGCTGGGTGAGTTGTTCCCCAGGAATCGTGTTTAATCGAGTGAACACCGGGACTGCAGCTTACGTTCTGCCCTCTGAACTTGTGACCGTCGTCATGCCGCAGAGTGGTACGCCCAATATCGGAGTATTACCGTAGGCATAAAACGAGACAATAAACCCGTACCAACCCCGCGTGTATGGGGTAAACCCTTACGCTTCTGTTGTAGCCGAAGGGATCCCAGAGGATTGGAAGCGTTCAGCTGTAAGTGAAGTGGTTTTCTCTAACTGATTGGAAATATGCCACCCTACAAAACTTTTATGTCAACTGGATATTCGGTTTAAAGACCACATCAAATTGGATGTCTTCTTTCTAAAAAAAACCATACTGCCTACAGACCGAAGCTTTCTGCGTTTTTAATATCGGGCCAAATATAGTCATCCATGCCTACATTGCTTCCAATGGGCAATAAGGTCCCGACTTTCTGCACCAACCTTGCTAACGAAGACTAGATATCATAATAAAAGATATGATAGAAAGGAGGGTGGCGTACCTCTTCGCGATATTTATGAGAGTAAACGGTAATTATGAGCGTAATATATTATTATTAATAATATAGTGTTTGAAATTCAGAGATGATTTTGCCTGGATACCGAAATTTCTGCCTACTCTACTGCAAAAAAGGATTGCCATGCCAAATGCGCTTACATTTTGCAAGAGTTGGACAGAGAACAAGGTAAAAAAGCGATATTTCGTACAATCAGGGGTCATAACCCATGATGTAATGGTCCTGCGTCAATATCAATGAAGTTACGAACCGATACATGCCAATATCAAAAGGAAATGAAGTTTCGGATAAAATTTGTGACTTGTAAGGGTGTCCAAAGACAAAGGTGACGACATACGCCCTCTTGAAGATATGGGTGTATAAAAATCCAAACAATTATTATACGTGCGGCTGATGTCAATGGCAGGGCCGTGTGTGGGATTTTAAAAGTGGGGGTGCAGCAGAGTGATTTTTATTTTATATGGTCGATTTTATCATCGGCTCCATATTTCTGGAGCGAAAGATTTTGTAGGAGGGGCATTTGCTCCCAGTGCCCCCCCACCCCTTTTGATCCGCGCCTGTGGTTACGCCTCATAGCCTCCACATAAGTGATATAAAAATCAGGGCATTCCCATTGGCGTGTGGGCGCCCTCTAAACCGACCGACTGATCAGTGCCTTTAGGATCACTCAGGGCGCCTTATTTTTCTGGGGGTGCAATTTACCCCCTCCAGCCCCGCTTGATACCGCCCTGGTCAATTGGTAGAGGGGTTGATCTCGTTATTTGGTTGTTTAAATCCTAACGGCTATATGCACAAATCCCTTGTCATGATAAGTGGGACCAAAACTAAAATATCTTTGATTACGCTACCATTTATTTTGATAGTAAAATTTTCAAGTTTATAGAACAACATTTCACCCAAATTATATATTCAACCTCTACACACACACACACAAATAAAACACAAACAACTAATATCAAAACACATCTACAATCTACATTGTAATTGATTATTGACGTTTCCTAAACTGATTTTTTTGGTTGAAATTTGCCCATAGCCCCAATTGTTTGTGTAAATAATTTTTAAGGGACGGTCCAATTCCATTCTGATGCACAACTAGTATTGGATAGGCCTGGATGTATGTGTTGGCAAAATGTACGAATCACATTATTATATGCGGTGCTAACCATTTGTGTCCATTTCTAGGTCCAAAATGTTAGCGACTTAGCTCCTTTAACATTAAAGGAGCTAAATCACTAATATTTGGTACCTGGAAATTGACCCTAATGGGTCGCAGGGCATATAATAATATAATCTGATTGTATATAAACTGATTTACATTAAATTGTTTCCGTTTTGATTGTAATTTCAAATCAGTTATGTCCAGCGAAATACGGCATGCGTCCAAACCGTATTAAGTATTTATAGTGTCTGGTTATTCTAGTCTACGGCGCATGCCCACCAGATAAAAAATGGCCTCATCGTTTGACAGATGACAGGAGTTGCGGTATGAGTTTAGCCTCGTTCTTTCTGGTCACTTGTTAAAAGGGACACTGAAACGCTCTATGGTACACGATTCGTGTACCAATGTTAAAATGTTTATTTTGTTTTAAATATTGGATATCAGAGGCCTACCGTTTCCAGGTAAGATCACAACATCAATGTTGATTTGAATTGACCAATAATTCGTGTTTTCTATGTCGAAGATTTTGGAGGATTTTGAGTTACGGACTTGGGTCCTTTAATATACTTCCCAATCGGTAACTAGCTAATGTAAGGGAGAAAACTCCATTTTATAAGGTTAATTTTTGCTTTCTCTTTTCTTCCAGTAAGATCAAAACAGGAAAATGCGTGCCTTTCTTTGGCCTACGTTTCTATTTTAGTTCTTAGCATTAATTTACCAATGTATTTTTGTTTGTTTCGTATTTCTGAAATTAGCATTATATTTGTATGGCATTTTGGACCATATTACTGCGCAAATTCGCTTGTGCGTGGACAAAATGGTCGCTAAATGGCTTCATCCTGACACAAGGTACAATTTTATGGATACACAATTAACTGAGTTTGATACTAAGCTGTACTAAGCGAAGTTTCGACGAGGATACTCTCGTCTTTATCAAGCAAATGATACAAATATGTGTGTGAAATAGCTTTATTTAACGTCCACTTCCACCGAATTGAGGGGATCACGGTGGCTAAGTGGATAAGGCGCTGGTTCGCTAGCCTGGAGGTCGGGTGTTCGATCCCTGCAATGGCCGAGAAAGTTCATCTCGATTTTCCGCCGTGATTTCCCCTTGTCAGTGATGCAGAAGGAAGACCTGACAAGGACAGATGCCTAGTCGTTCGGATGGGACGAAAAACCGAGGTCCCGTGTAAAAATTGGAGTGCACGTAAAAGATCCCTTGGCAGTTGGAATTCGATATAAATTTCCCTCATGGCACACTGTATGGCGTATGCCCGTCTTCAATTAGCTCAGGTTAAGTGCATAACAGTAGGACGTTAAACCCCCATTTCATTCATTGCTTATCCAGTTTCACAGTCTAGTTATAAACTTTACATATCGTGGTGGTTTGCAGTACTTGTCCAGTTTTACAGTAAAAAAATACAGTTCACATTTATTGGCCTAGAAATGATATATTTACGGCTTCTTTCTTCCAGGTTTAGACTCTAATAATAGGTTTTATCCTTCAGGACTTCCAGCTAATTGATTCCCATACTATTGTTTCTTTTTCAGTGCTTATCCAGTTTTGCAAGTCTAATTATACATTCTGCATATCTTCGTTTTCAGTAGGCCTACTTAGTAGTGTATATTTATCTGGGTTGTCGTTTTGATTGAGGACCACAAATGTATCATCGACTTTATGATACCAATAAAGGGGTTAGATAGGGGAAGTCTGTATGTAATGCATCAGTTTTAAAGATGGTCTGGCGAAAGTGGGTTACCCGTATGCAGGCCATGTAGGGTTAGGGTTAAGGGGTTAATGTATTTGTTGATAATCACCTCGTATAAAGTACTTGGTAGTTATACAGTTGAATGATATTATCAGTGGTTAGGTTGGTGTGCAGTGGTACGTATCACTGAAAAACACGTTCATTGCTCTTTTCAAATATGAAAAAATACGTGTCTTAATACCAAATTCCATTATGATGTTACATATCAGTGAAAAGCACGTTCGTTGTTCTTTTCAAATATGAAAATAATTTTCTGGCACATTCATATTTTCATAACTTGAAGTGAAGGAATTGGTGGGATCGGGGGTTGGGGCGTAGCTTTATCCAAAATTCCGAATATCTATTCTAAAAAGTAGGCTAAGCCTCACTTTAATTATAACCATTATTTGTTGCGCACAATGCATAGCTATAATTTATACTTTTTGTTTCAAAATGGATCAAAGTTAAATTAGCCTCTAGTTTCAGAGAGGGAGAGAGAGAGGGAGAGAGAGAGGGGGGTGGTGGCGAGTGTTTAAAATGTTAAAAAATGGATCTTAATACGAAATTACAGTCACCGGTCATAAATCACTGGAAAGAATGTTTCTATCACTCTTTGGATCTATCAGTATTTTCATGTCACATTCATGATTATGTACTTAAGAAGGGAAAAATTCTGGTTGTTTTGTCAGATTCCAGTACCCTACATATTATGTATCTCAGTATCTCACAGAGTAAGAATTATGTGTGTAGGTTACCGGAATCTGCCGGGGTCTGCCGAGTGCACTGGACGGGACACTAAAAAACTGACTGGAAAATCTAGACTATGAAAGGAGTTTCCGATTATCACGTGATGACATGTCTTCCGGTTTGTTGACTAAAGAAAGTTGTTTTGTTGAAAAATAGAATATTTTTTGTAGAGGAAAGTAAATAATAATACGCTGTATGTTACTGTAGCTATACAGCCGTCAGAGAATCTACGATGGGTTCTCGTCTCAGGTAATTACGTGAAAACACTCACTGGTTGCTGTTTGCAGATGATTCATCTTCGTTACAGGACGATGACATTCTTAATGTCTTATCCCCTTTCATCAATCAAAAAGTTAGATCGACCCCCCTTTGCTTTAACTGATTATGACATACGTATTATAGTATAGTCTATTTTATTGACCTAACAATTGAATACAGGGTCACTTCATAATGATACATATGTTTGAAGTACCACAAATTGAAATACTAAGCATACAATAAATTGTAATATTATTATTAATAATGTTTATTGCCTCCCGAATGAAGACAAATTAGGCCTACCTACATACTGAATAATATTATAATGTTGTGACTTAGGTTACACAGATCACAATACTATACTATCAATACTATAATACTAATATAAAGTACTACTATACAAGTTGTATAATCCAGCAAGTTAGACTGTTCTTTTATTATTCTCATGTCATTGATAATCAGTTTACTTGTAGTTTACATCATTTTTAGCAGACGTCAAAATTCGAAAATATTCAGCTAAAATCTATTTTACAAGCTACATACTACATATATGAAATAGGAAATCACCTTCATGAATGATAGGTCAAATCCACCAAATTCAAATTCATAAATTTCTTCTTTTTTCTTTGAAATGTTAGTTTGATTTACCAGGGGAACCTGTATTTATTCATCTTGCTTACTTGTGGTTCTTTATCTCCTCAATAATCCTGATCCTGTTCAAAAACGGAAAGTATTGATTTGAAAACATTTATAAGTCTGTCCAAACGTTTATAATTCTGTTCAGTTAAAATGTTTCTAACACATTCAATTACCGTATTTCCTCGAATACAACCCCGGGGTTCTATTTCGTTCAGCACCCTGACCCCCGGTTCTATTGGAGACCTGGGTTATATTCTAGGCCGGGTTGTATTTTTTCAGACCCGAATTTATGCTTCAGAATCTTCTATAGGAGTGATATTTTGGACAAGTAAAACAAGCAGACAGGGTCGGTCATGCAAATAATACGAAGGCTAAACTCTCTGTGCGTGACATGAGAAATTCTACTACCTGTGCAGGGATCATCAATTAATTTATATTTTGTCAGGGAGTACGGTATTCAGTTTTTACGTTAGACCAGTGTTATATTAGAGACCCGAGTTCTATTTGAGACCCGGGTTGTATTTATCTCAACTTCCCCTTATCCCCTGGTTCTATTTGAGGAAATACGGTAGTCTTTATAAAAATGATTAATAAGAAAGAATTATGTAATAATAATGAATGTACCCGTCATATTCAATTCATGCATACGGTACGTCCATATCAGATTGAATGATACTTTATCTTTATGTGGAAGACAGACTTTGTTGATTTTGTTTCCAGCATAACTGCAAGATTTCAATTTTGGAATTTTATGACATTTGAATACAGACTGTTTTTCTGAGCTTAATGATGTCTGAGATTTAGAAATCATTCATCTTATATTGGATTTGGAATATTTATAAAATGGTTACCAAAAATAGTTTAGTCAAGCCATTAAATATTGTCAAACGTTATAAACCTGTAAAGCATGACGTTTTTAAAATGTTAACTCCCCACTTTTGTGTAAATAATTTGAGGAAACCGTCATTTTTGGACCTTTTTATTCCTGATTGGATAGCCCTGTTGTTCTAATAAATTGCTCCTATAAGCTTCGTGTTCCTGCAATTATTCAGGCAAAGATTTCCTCGACCAGACATAATACATGTATAACGTCCTACGCACTCAGGAGTGGCAGTTGTCCAGGACAGTATATAACGATGTAAGCACTTAACGGGTTAAAATCAGTTCAATAAGGAAGCAAAATCCTGGGAATCCAGAGTTTGAGACTGATTTTAGTAAATTCATAATATTTATATGTAAAATATTTTTACTAATGCAGCTAAAAAATTAAATTTTATTTCAGAGAAACTCCTGAGAAACTTTTTGAGGTGTTTATGGAAGTGGCTAAACCAAATGGAGAAATTGAAGGTATGTTTGTGAAGTCTACTTGTGTGAAACTATTATGTTAATTAGTAATTTTGTCAAATTTTACAAATATATAGTTCCAAGTAAGAATTGGAACTGTAAATAAATTGAGCTTAGACATATACATGTATTATGCAAGAGCTTAATTATTAATTAGACATTAATTAACTTATCCAGACCATAATCAACTCTTGTTGTCATTATTACTTGATTATGCTCCAATTTTCTGATCAACTTTCAATCATGATACAATCATGAAATAGATAATTTGCCCCTGGTATTTGAATAAGAATGCAAAATTTCCCTTATGATGTATGCTTGACTTCCTTACCCTAGTTCATACAATAAAGGACGATTTTAAATCCATTTCATTTATTTGTTCTACAATCTATGTAAGCTTACATTGTAAAATTATATCTAAATTTTTATATTTCTAGAACCATTTATACTTCAACAATATCCTGAGTACTACAAAGATCAGGTATACATATGAATATATCCTTAAAATAACTATATTATGTCTAAAAGATAAAATCTTAATTTGGTTGGATATGCTGTGTAAAGTGGGTATACATATTTTTCAACATTTTGTAGAGAAAGTAGGATGTTAAATCTGGTTATTTCCCATTTCATTTATGTCAACTAGGTCTTGCAATTGATCCTGTTTAAGTATCGATTATTTTTTTTTTTTTTTTTTTTTTTTTGAAAGGTTAATTTTATTTAAATAATTTCATTTACATGTTACAGCATTTATTGATATCTTAGAAAAAAACAAATGATTGTTATATACAAATTTAATTACAAGGGTCCCTACTGTACACAGATCTAGGTACATAAATCCATCAATGTGGAATCGGTGGAGGATGTCTTAAAAAGATATTTCCATTTATTTATGTATAGTTCCGGAGATATCTCAATCTCCAATTTAGCATGTTCTACTAAAAAGCTTTCATATTTATTAATATTTAGTATTTCAGTTCGTAGTTTAGCTCGATATATATAGAACTTAGTTAAAATAATTACATGGTTAATGAAGATCCATTCAGTATTATTTATATAATCTGGTTTGCTAGTTAGACCAAGATGTTTGATATGTGTTTTTATATCTATATTAATATTGTTGCGATCTAAAATAGTATGGAAATGATTCCATATTATTTGTGAAAATGGGCAGAAAACAAAAAGGTGTTCTACATTTTCTATATTTGATTCACAGAAAGTGCAGAGTGTGTTATCTACTTTTCTAATTTTGAATAATTTATCATTTGTGAATATAATCCTATGGAGATATTTGTATTCAAAACTTCTCAGTTTTGTACTTAGACATACAGTGTTTATTATTTTAAAAGTATTTTCTACATCTAAATCGCTTAACTCGGTATCTATAATGTGTTCCCATTCTGCAATGGCTTTTGGCCTGATGAATTTTGCTTTTATCCGGCTATCATAAATATCTTTTGAAACCACCTTATGAAAATCGATATTATATATTTTGTAAAAATTGGTATTTATATCTTCTAAAGGGGTTTTATTACAATTAAAATTAGTATATGTCGCACTTTCAAATTTATTCGGCTCCTGTACATACCTCAAGATACATTTTTCTATTCCATTTAAGATAATTTGATGTTTTTTTCTATATTTGGCGTCAATCTTATTTATTTTATCACAATATTCACCAACATACCAAATATTCTTGTTAAAAAGGGTTTTTAAAAATATAATTTTATTATTAATTTTTAGATTTGTATTATTCCAAATAATTTGATTTTTAGCTAGCGCAATATTCCTTATATGGGTTGTGTAAATTTTATACCAGTTGGCATAGAGGTTTTTATAAAAAGGAATATTTAAATTAAGTTTTTCTGGAAAATTGCAAGCAGGTAATAAATTTCCATCATATTCAGCCATAATGAATTCATATGGTATGAGCCATGTTTGGGTGGGTGACTGGTATATTTTTTTAATCCAAAAAATGCTATTACATATTAGGAATTCTTTTAAGTCAATCATTTTTAATCCGCAATTTTTATTGTTCTGTATAAGAATATCTCGCTTTATTCTATCAGGTCCGTTCCATATAAATTTGTAAAATATTGAATTTAGTTTTTGAATAGTCGAGTCAGACACTGGATTAATAGTTGCCGGGTAAAGAATTTTTGAAATACAAAATGTTTTAATTATTTGTATTTTTCCAATTAAAGTTAATTTATGTTTATCCCATATTTTCAATATTTGTTCTATTTCATTTATTTTATTTGTAAAATTTAACTCGTCGATAATAAGGCTGTCTTTTGAAAAATGTATGCCGAGAATTTTTATGACTTTTTCGCATAAAACTATACTGGTTGATTTTAATTTTTGCATTAAATTCATATCACAACTATTTAAATCTATTGCCTCTGTTTTATTAACGTTGATTATAAGTCCCGAAACTAAACCAAAAAGTCTCAATATTTCAAACAAATGTCGCGCAGAGCTAAAATCTTTTAATAATGCCGTTATATCGTCAGCAAAGGCTACAACTTTTATGGATTTGCGACCAAATCTTATTCCATTTATATTTACATCATCTCTAATAGCATATAATAACAGTTCTATAATTAAATTAAAAAGATTGGATGACATTGGATCACCTTGTCGAACGCCCCTTTTTACATGAAAATAAGGGGTTGTAAATCCATTGTTTATTACACAACAGGTGATATTCTTGTAAAGGGTTTTTATCCATCTAATAAAATTACGACCGAAACCGTAGGCCGGTAAAGCTTTTATTAAAAAATCATGATTTATGCTGTCGAAGGCTTTTTGAAAATCTATAGCTAAAAGAAATCCTATTATTTTATTTTGTTTTGCAAGATCAAAGCAATCGGAAATAATACGGGTATTTTCATGAATATGGCGATCTGGTATAAATGCGGATTGATTAGGGTGTATTAACTGGTTCAAAAACGGTTTTAATCTGTTTGATAAAACCTTACTCATCAATTTCACATCGACATTAACAAGCGTAATGGGCCTCCAGTTGGTTAAGCAAGTTCTATCTTTATTACCTTTAGGAATGAGTTTAATAACTGATTGACGCTGTGTTACGGATAAAGATTCTTCTTCAAAGCTGCAGTTATACGAGTCTAATAATAGTACATAAATGTCAGGCCAAAAATGTCGATAAAATTCAATTGTGATACCATCATTTCCTGGAGATTTATTTATTTTAAACGAGTTTAAGGCCGTCTGAAGTTCGAAGTAGTTAATTTTGTATTCAAATAAATCTTTTTGATAATCATTCAGCTTTTCTACAGGTCTAAAATTTGTTATAAAAAAATTTCCCCTTTCAAAACACGAATCTCTCGACGCATATAAGTTTTTATAAAATGAAAATATTTCTCCCGATATTTCAATGGGGTCAAAAATAATAGAATCGTCAGATTTTTTTAGCTTTTTTATTGTAGTAGCACACTTTCTTTCCTTTTCTAAGTTTAGAAGTAATTTTGTATTTTTTTCACCGTTTTCATACCAGTTTTGTTTGGACCTAATAATGGCTCCTTGTGTCTCGTCAATGTAAATATTGTCTAATGATTGTTTAACCTGGGTATATTGATCATAAAGTTTTTCGATAATTTTGTTGTTACTAGGCTCTTGTTTATTGATACTGGATTCAAGCTCGATCAGTTCCTCGGTCAGACTAGTCTTTACAGCTTTTTTAAGTTTTTGTTTCCTTTTAGAATATTCTATAGAGAATTCCTTTATCTTAAATTTAATGAAATCCCATAGACCATTTTTATTTTGTTTTTCAAAATATTTACTTTTCCATATCGGTATAGATGATTTTATCAATTTAGTATATGATTTGTCTTTCGTTAACGAAGAATTAAATATCCATAGATTTGGTCCGCGAGGATAATTAGTTATTTTGATATGTATATGAATTGATGAATGATCAGTAAACGAGGTTGGTTTTATTGTACATGATTTTATACAATCTTGGAGTTTTTCCGATATGAGCCAAAAATCGATTCGACTTTGTATCAATGGCTTCTTTTGTTTCCAAGTAAAACGCTTAATATCTTGATTTAGAATTCTGAATATGTCTAAGAGGTTATAATAATTAATTATATTGAATATTGCATTTTGGCCTTTTCGTTTTAGTTTGTAATTTCCACCATATCTATCTAGTTGAACATTTAGGACATTATTAAAGTCTCCGCCAATTACTATTGAGAACGAGTCAAGTTCAGCACATTGCTGCTGTAAAGACTTAAGTAATCTTGTGTAATAATTGTACTGGTCGTTGTCCGATATAGGACTATATGTATTGACTAAAACTAAGGTATCATTATAGATACTTATTACTAAGATGTTGAAATAACCCTTTTCATCGGATTGGTTTTTAATAACATTTATGTTGTTGTTACTTTTTAAAAAAATAGCTGTCCCCGCTGAGTTAGTTCGACCATGTGAAAAAAATATGCGATCAGACCATTCGCTCTGCCAATCGGTTTCATCGAAAACACTACTGTGAGTTTCTTGAAGGAAATATATAGCGCATGGTTGTTCATTTAACCAATGAAATATCTTTTTTCTTTTTAAGGTGTTTCGAATTCCTCTTACATTGATGGATAGAAGTTTAATAGACGTCATTTAATATTATTTAAAAGTAAATAAATAAATTTGAAGCTATGAATGGGATAATAGATCTGTGTATAGGGACACCCGTTTTGAGAGCATAAATGTAAGGAATAATAATAATAATGATAATAATAGTAATGATAATAATAATAACTATACATTATTTCTCTGTGCGTTGAATAAATAGAAGTGCTGTTATATCTAAGAAAATACAAAGCTATACTTTCAAGTTTTATATACTCTCTATACTTGCATATAAGTTTTGAAAACACGTGTTTCATTTTCATTGTACGAAATCTAAGTGCGCTTAATACTAAATAAAGGATTAACATACTATATGCGACATGGAAAACCATCACATGTCCACGTTGTGTGAAGGGGGGTAACTCATATATCAGAGTTTATAACATTCTCAAAGAGGAAACATATATCTTTCAGAAATCAGCACATAACTTGACATAAGTAAATTGTTGCTGTCGCCTCGATTAGTAATATTTTTTCGGCGATTCATGGTTGTTGTATGGGGTAGTAATATTATAAAAACTATTATAATTAATTTTTTACATGCATCAAGATGTACAAAGACTTTCATATAGGATTACTAAAATATTTTAGCAAAAAAGGATTCTTTATCTCTACTATGAGGTGGACTAATTATAGATAATCGTTTGTATTTTAAAAGCAAACAATATATCAGTAGGAGACATTATATACAGACATATTTTTATGGCTATAAATAATTTCATTTGTTTCGATGATACTAGTGTACATGAAATTTGTGTTGTAAATGAGATAGATTTTGATTGATACAAACTTCAATAAGCAAATAATAGATTATGTACCCCATAAATAAAAGATTTAATGCTAAAAATAGATATCAGATAGGAATCAGATTGAAAGGCGCTGTTGATAAGGGTTCATTGAAAGATGTAATATTCTTTCAAGAGCATCTTATATCACTTCTCGTTTGGGGTGTGTGCATTGCTGGCGGAAATATTATGCATGAAATCGATATTAATCATGGTAATGCTATTACATTATACATCACAAGAATATCTGTTGCCATGTCTTTGTATATAGAAGATAAAGGGTTTATTGAAAGTGTCCTACTCTTTCTAGAGCACCTTATACCACTCAATGTTTGAGGCGAGAAAATAGCTGACGTGTTTTTGTTGACATTTTCCTATGATAGGTTTACATCATATAAACATACATGTATAATGCACACAAAATTAGTTGAGGACATTAAGTTAAACGTTAACAAATCGTATAACGTAGTTTATCTAAGGAAGATTGCCTATAGCTCCATGTACCGGTGTTGATGTAAAGATCAGTTCTTGACCTGGGTTAAGCGGTGTCTGGTGATTAGAACGCCTTTGTAATTTGTCACCAAAGAAGGATCTTTGGTTTCGTGTATCATTATGCGGGATATCGCTTTCACGGTTATGGAATTGGTTGAGGTCTTCTTCAGATTTGATGAGGATTATCTCTTCATTAAAAAGTTTAGCATATATTCTTCCGTCATAGGTCCATCAGTTTTTGATGATTTTATTTTTAAAAAGTTCCCTGCAGGATTTAAAGATAAAGGAACGCTTTCTTGTAAGAGCTTCATTGATAAATAATTTTGTCGGTACATTTGACTCCGAGTTTCTAATTTTTAGATTACTTTTGTTTCCATATACCAGAGCTCTGTCCCTGTAGCTTATGAAACGAACAATTATATCGCGGTTGGACCCCTGCTTTCTTTTACCAACACGATGTGTTCTGCCGATTTGGTTTTTTGATATTTTTAGTGACCCATCATCTGTTAGAATTTCATTGTTTATAACGTCCAGGACAAGTTGATCAGTGTCTTCTGTATCGTTTTCCTGTGGTTCGGGTATACCACTAAATTTGAGGCACGTACGTCTTGAATATTGCTCCATGTCGTCAACTCGATTTTCGAGCAGGTGGATACGGTTGGACATAGATTCAATAACTTGCGGCTGCAAGCATGACATTAGATAATCCCTAGCATGGTCGCGCTTTAAAAGTTCATAGATGAGAATTTTAAAACTTACATCATTGTTCATCATTGAATCTAGAAATTCATTTATACTGGCTGAATCATAGCTTGATGACATATCTGAGCGGGGTCGTTTAACAGATTCTGCTCGCCTATCTTTATGTTTCGAAAGTATCGATTATGGCAGACAATCCGCCGATCAATAATCCATAGTAACGGCAAATTATTTTGACTTACAATTGGTTTGAAAACAATCTTAATTTGTACATGAATAATAACAAATTATATGCAAGTTTATGTTTTATGTCATTCTTCACACATGTATAATTTTGATTTATTTGACATTTGACAATAAAATAAAAGCATTCCATAGCAAAACCAAGGTATAGAAAGAAACTCAATTAACTTCGTTCGGAAGACAGAACTGCGACCGCTTGTCATATCTTTGTTGCTTATGACCTGAACAATTGAATAATGAGTAAAATGTAGTTATTTCCCTTTGTTGATCACATATCAAACGATTTCTTCATCCAGTTCGCCATAACAGTTTATTTCATGCAGTGATTTCTCATGCGCACAGAACACTCATTGGCTCTCATAATGACATAAGTGGCCAATATTTCTCATAAGTGGCTTGAAAAAACAAAACGTGTGTGTTTTATTATGACTATTCTGTTGATAAAGATTATTTTTATGGGCTTCGTCATACACGTGAGGTACCTATAAATACACGATAATCAATATTTTAAAAACTGTATCGATAATCTTTTGCATTGGTCATTAAATGCTTTTAATCTTCATTACATGGGCACAACCCAGACAACTGACAAAAAACATTTATAACAGAAGATCTACTGGTAAAACCCAATTAGTGTGATACATGTATTGTCAAATAGTGTCATATTGAGTCACAAGCCACTAAATTATTCTGCAGTCTTTCAAGGTTCGGACTTTGAGATCCAATCTGCCCATTTCTGTTACAGTGACACCATTGACCAGTATTATTGTGTATGGTCATCTTATCTACATTTGTATAGTGTAATGCACCTTAGTTATGAAATAAAATAAACTCCTTTATTTTTTAGGAAGTACTAAAATCCTCTCCAAAATTTGCATATCCCTGTGAGATAGATTGGTAAGTAATTCTACCCTAATTATATCTATTCTAAGATTTGTATCAAATAATACACGTATGCTGTTATTTGAACTATTGGTGGTTGGGTGGTCGATTTGCCCAACTCCTTGTCTTTAGATCATCATAAGGTCTACAAATTTGAGTCCAATTGTCTTGTTTCTATTCCATGATTGTACAAGAGTAATGTTGTGGGTTTTCTCCAGGTTCTCCAGTTTTCTCCCACTGCATAAAGACCTCTAGAAAACAAGTGAATTTGTTTTTGGTGTTACTCTATGCCATTGAAGATCAACATTTACCATGTTAACCCCTTGAACTCCACTGGCCCCAATCTTGTGTCTCTAGTTCATCCTGGTTTTGGGGAGAAGGGGGTCTGACACGTGTGCCCTGTCCTCTGGCATTCTCTGCAGCATCGCCAGGCCCACCAGGAATAGTTACAAGAATATCATTATCTGTACTGTCTGGGCTAGTAGTATAGTCAGTAAGATCCCGGTCAGATTCGCTCTCATATTCACTTTCAGAGTCATCACCATTGTCTACTGTGTTCGCCATGATAAATAATAAATGGATTTCTTCGATTATGAGCAAACTAGTTAATTTTGGTTATTATAAACTTACCCGTGTGTTTGAAATCAACTCCCGTTAAATAAAATCCATTGCACAACTAATTATCACAACCATGAAAACACGTACTCCCTTGAAAAATAAAAATATCACAAACTTCCCAGAGAAATTTTCCAATATGGCAGATGTTTACGTGGGAAATACCATTTCGGATGAGGGATGACAGGACCACTCGGACCAACACCACTCGGTTTAAGGCCAGTCGGACCAACTGATAGACCACTTGGCCTAAACAAAAAGACTACTCGGACCCAACAGAAAGGCGACTCGGACCAATAATAAAGTGTTGTTTTAATAAATTTATGATTGCGTTTGTTTTAATATGATTACTCGAACAAATAAAAAAGAGTCATTTTAATAAATTGATAATTGTGTTTGTTTTAATATGACTATAACTCGAACCAATAATGAAGTGTTTTTTGGGGGATACTGAGAACCACACAAGTCACGTTTAAAAAGGGCACATAAAAGGGGGTTTCGTATTATTATGTGCCATTCTCCACGCAAGTCTAGCTATCCAGCATAGTGTGGACTGCAAGGGAAGACAACTCTGTTTTGGAGATTGATTATGTGCTGTTAATATTAACGCATCAAGGACAGATACCTTAAAAAAGGGCCCCCACCCCCATATATTAACTCAGGGGTTAGTGGGATAGAACGGAATGAAACCACTGGGGATACCGCGAATGTGGAAAAAGTAAAAATTAGGCTATCAGATAAGAACAGTATTATGTAGAAACTGTCAAAAATCCGGACATACTGAGTCTCGTTGCAAGAGTAAATAAGAAAAATTAGATTGATATTGTTTTCGGCACCATTATCGTTGATTTATTTTCCGTACACAAAATTGAACTAAACGACTCTAAATATAAGAATTCCGTATAAGAATTATTTGCTTCTTTGAATTGTGATTTAATAATAAATAAATAGCATATTTTCTAGCCTAATAATATAATTTAATTGGTCCAACTGGTCTTTTTTTGGTCCGCCTTGTCTTAGTCCGAGTAGTCTTTGGTCCGAGTGGTCTGGATACCTACGACAATTAGCATTGAGTTTGAGTGTTCGCACACATTACCGTCTTTTATATTCTAGTAAAATCTCTGCAAATTTTATAGCTTTACCTTTTGAAATGTTTTGTTTTAATTATTTGATTAGAGACTCGGATGAGATAATTTTCTTTTGAACACGAACGCCGCACATTAACAACTACATTCATTTTACGGGCCTTATCACATTTCTGTCAATTCGGGAATTAATGTTCCGCTTCTTACAGGCTTATTAGCATTTCAAACCCACCCAATAGGCACTTTGAGGGTTTCGCAACACGCTTAAAGATGTTACTGGAGTATTTCCACTAAGAACTGTCTCTGAGCGGACGATGTTCACTGACAGTTCCTGTCGTGCCATATACAGGCTGCAATATGAAAATACGGTCTCGTAATGGCTTTCAGATCAAACGTATTTTGTGTATGTTTTGAATCAAAGAATTCTACTTGAAAAAAGTGTTAATCATTATAAATGTGTGTCGGCTGTGGCAAGAAATGATTTCTTAGGCGAATAAATAAGAAAAAGGTAAAAAATAGTAGGTAAGGATTCCAAAATAGCCTCAGAACAGAGGTCGGGAAGAACGGAATTGCCTTCAATTGATATTTTCGTCGCCCAAACTCAAAAGCTCTAAATACTCGCGCTTTGTTTTGATTACATCAAATAATACCATGTGTTAGTCTCAAAATGACCTAGTTTATGATGTGTGGACGGAGTTGAACCCCATTTCTCTCTCTCTCTCACAGAATAAAATAGGGTGGGAGTAAATATACCTTTGAAATGTTGCCTGGGGAAACGTACTAAAACATAAGGGTTGGTCCATGTGTTATTGACTAGGATAAATTTAACTTTTATATATTTCTGAAAAAATTGAAGATATATATTTCTGTAGTGTCATTTCATACCCTGACTGCCATTAACCTTATTGTTTAAATATTACATTGTTGCATTTTACAGTGGAGCAGTTGATCATTTTACCTTTGTATTTACGGATATAGATGGTAAATTTAAATTTGGTTTCTGTCGACATACACCAGGAGCACCAACAACATTATGTATTGTCAGGTATAGAGATTTCTTCACTTTAATAAAGTCTTTATAAATGTTAAAAAGTCACTGATTTTTCCAGTTCTTTATCCACACTATACTTTTTAATTATAGTTTGCAAGCTTATCAAAATCCTTCAAATGACCATTAACAATTTTTACAAAGGAATTGATACCAATTTTTCAACCAGTTTTATATGTTCAAGGAGAAGTGTAGTAACTGGTTCATTATTCTCCTCCCCCCCCCCCCAAAAAAAAATGGATATTGTTTGAACACGTGACTTTGATATATAGTTTCATTCTTGTAGAAATTATACATGTAGATGTATAAGTATATTTCGATAGTCTATAATATATGTGTATATGATTATTGGTATATTTCAGTTGTCTACCATGGTTTGAGATATTCTACAAGTTATTAAATATGATAGCTGAAATACTTAATAGATCCGAAATGAATTGTGCCATACCGCTATTGGAATGTACATATAATCATGAAATTCCAATGCCAAAAGTTCCTGTCACTATAGTAGCTCAACAAGAGGTATGTATTGTATGAATGAATACGGGATTAACATTCTAATTTGCTGCTCCTAATCAACTTATATCAAAAGTAAGAAATGGCAAGCCAACAGTGAGGCTGATGTTCACTGCCGAAATCCCCAAATTATCATGCAATCAAACTATACACTAAGTTTCATCACTCTCTATCAGGTAGAATCAACCAATGAAATTGATTAACTCTGCTTTGCTTCAACTCGGAATGTTAATCATTAAACTCAGTCAAGACATTCACCTAATGAACATCTACATCAAGTTTAAACATTCTACCTCAAAATAAGCAGAGTTGTTATGTTCCAAAGTCTTGACCAATCAAATTGCTTATCGTTCCTTAGCCGAAGCAGAAAATTCTCATCATTTGGAGTTTCATTGCTCTCATTTCATTATAACCAAAGTTATCGTGCCCAGAAGCATCAACCAATCACATTGCTTATCTCTGCTTACTGTAAGCAGATAATGTTCATAATCAAACTTAGTCAAGGTATTGATGTAATGAAACTATACACCAAGTTTCATCCCTCTCACTTAATTAAAACTAAAGTTATCATGTCCCATAGCATCAACCAATGAAATTGCTTATCTCTGCTTGCCCTAAGCAGAAAATGCTAATCTTCGAACCCCATCAATTCATTAAACCTAATAAACACCTACACCAAGTTTGAACATTCTAGCTCAAAGGTGAGTTATTTTTTTCTAAAGTCTCAGCCAATCAAATTGCTTATCGCTCTGCTTACACTGAGCAGAAAATGTTCATTATCAAACTTAGTCAAGTTATTGATGTAATGAAACTATACACCAAGTGATGCACAGACAGACGACACACAGATGGACGAACACATTTTAATAGTCCCCTGTTTCCTTCGAAAGGCAGGAAGAAAAAATAAAAAAAGTAAGAGTAACTACAATGTACCTATTCTACATGTAAATCCTATAAACTGTTTAATTGCATTCTTTCCTTCATTGTAGATGCTTAGTTTTAGTGGACCAGATCCTGCACAACTTCCCAGTATTCCTGCTAGTGTAAGTTTTACAATGAATTTAATACTTGTGTATGTTTAAAAAAAATTGAGTACGGGTAGAAATGCCATGCTCTGTTCAAATGATAGAAGAATTTTGTTTTTCTGATTCAGATAATTATATTGTACTTAAGTTCCAAAACACTATATTTGCCAATTTTGAAATGTGGTCACTAACTTTGGTCACTTCTGTTCGTTATCATTCAACTGACTTGAAATTTATGCACTATGACTAGGATGTATTATGTAAGATTTAGATTAAGAGCTGACAGTTCTCGCTTTTAAAGTTAATAAATAGATAATGCAAAGGGAATATGACGTTAAAGATTTCAGAAAGGTTTTAATGTCTTGTGAAAGCTCCTATTATCTACTAAAGAATAAAGATGCTATGTTTTGTTGCCTGATTAACTATCTTTTTATATGTTTTCAGAGAAATTTAACAGAATATTATAATGCAATTGATACTAATAATATGATGATTATATTCGCACAGTAAGTGAAGTGACTTTAACTCTGATTCAGTAGTTTAATATCATTATTCTGAATTTTATTTTCTAAATCTCTGCGGAGGACTATGTTCTTACTTGTTCTCTATTAAGGATATAATTTGTGATTGTAGATTTATATTTCAAGCTTTTCTTGTGAGGTGGGTGGGAAGAATTATAAGGTCCAGTGATGTGCTGAAACTTGAAATGCATGTTTATAACTCAACGATCTTGGTTCCTTTCGATATTTGCACATATAAAATTGTAACTTCATGAATTAAATTATGGCCCTTGATTGTAGAAAAAATCACTTTTAGCTTGTTCTCTAAATATCTCTCGAAATTGTGGACGTATCCTGTCTGGCAGCCGCTGGTTGTTTTAAAAATTATTTCAATAAATTTTGATAATATATTACAGTTTATTAAATGAAAGAAGAGTATTATTTACATCAAAGAAATTAAGTAGATTAACATCTTGTATACATGCAGCATCGGCTTTACTGTATCCTATGTGTTGGTGAGTATATAATATTCATTCATATCAAAAATATTCTATAGCTATAGGTAGTCAACTGCTTTCCCTCGGTACCATATTTTTTTTAGTTACATAATGATATATCATGCTTTGTTGTTACTGCACAGAAAACCCACCCCACTTCTATATATGATTTCTGCTAAAATAAGTGTAAACCAGCAAAATAGTGCAATAACATTGAGCATGTCTAGTTATTGCACGGTTAAGCTCAACCCAATCTACTAGAGGGAAAACAATCTGCTTATTCAACGAAAGAAACAAAGGAAAATTTAGCGTCCATTTTACAAATTGTTTTAATGCAAAAGAACACGGAATGTCAACCCAGATATAAGCATTCTAATTGATTCTGGTATACGGGGTGGGTTAAAGTTGTTTAATTTAATTGTTAAACCACTCAGACACTTACCAGGCCTACGTTGTTGTCAAAGCAGAGACAATATGAGCTAGAATGATCAAGACTAATGTCTGTTCTATTCATCAATTGATTGTTTTAGTAATTTTAGTAACAGGAACAAATGTTTATCAGGTGATAATACATGTATAATTATTGTTTTTTTCAGGCAGCATTTATTTATTCCTTTACTTCCAGCCCATGGTAATTTAATAGAATATGTCAGGTAATTAACTCTATTATTAACAATATTTATTACTTTTATCTCTTAAAAGGTACAAGCCAGACCAAAATTCTAAAATATGTACTATTTTAAGTTATATACTTTTGCTATTTTATAATTTAACACATTGAAACGTGTACAAGTCTGAAGAACAGACTTATAGAATTATTTTTACTAAGAGACATAATGATGACGGTGCGTGACTTATAGTTTTCAAATACATATGATAACTATATGTTCATTGTCAGCTGTGAAAAAGAGGGTTGTCTTCAGTAGCCCAGTAGGCACAATACAATAGTATGTTAAACTCTATTTCATTTCATTAATAAGAAGCTATGTAAATTATATTTATGTATTTAATGTTTTATCTTATTACAGTGCTCCAATGCCATATTTAATTGGTGTACATTCCAGTTTACTGCCAGTAAGTTATAAATATTCTTTATTTTATACTATTGACCTAAAATGTGGTTGTATATTGCCTGTGTTATGACTTACATGTACTTCGAGTAAAATATTTTTTCACAAGCTGGTGAAGATGTACAAAGCACCATCTCACATCATCAGATCTATGGAATAAGACAGTGAAAAGTAAATAATGATATATTTTGTAGAAAGTGATGAAGATGGAGATAGGAGATGCTGTGATTGTAGATGCTGATAATAATACTGTACATACTGAACATACTGACTTTCAAGATATACCAGAAGATGTGGTATGATATAAACATACTTTATTCCACCATTACACAAAAAATTTCACAAAAGATAAGGGAAGAGACAGACATTGTCTCCAGTTTTTGTGAACAGTTTAGTATGATCATTTTTATACGCCCACATTGAAATGTGGTCATATATTGTTGCCTCACATCTTGTGGACGCTCTAGAGCAAGGCTTCCATTTCGGCCGTATATGCCGGTCGGGACCTACGGCTCTGGAAAATGACCTACACCCGAGCAGACCCGTAGGTCATTTTGCATGCCGGAAAAATAGCATATTTTGTGCTAAATCATAAAATCCCGGGATACGAAGAATCTCCGCGCGTGTCGTGATGTTAACTGTCGGGTATAATCAAATTAACAGTGTTCAGTAGTCCGCGAATTGACACCACTGCCAATCAATTATCCTAGTGTATATTGCTGTACTCACAATCAACGGAGGATCAATATCAAACAGATTAAAAGCTTGACATTTAATCTCGTTAATTAACCGAGTTTTATTTTTTAATCAGTACTGTGTGACCATTCTTAAAACCGAGTTGTTGTTACAGCATATTTGCCGACTTTCATCGCTCGTGCAGCCATATTTACTACATGTATGTCAACATCAAACAGTTTAAAAACATTACTTTGATGTCTTCACTTGATAACTAGAGTTAAGCATGCGAATGATATATAAAGCAGAAATGTTTGCATGCTTTATATCATTTCAAAATGTTGAAATTCCAAACCTCTCAGAATAACAATTGTCGTCAAATGCATCCAACCGCCTATTTTCAACATCGGCCCACGTGGAAGACAAATTCTGTCTTAAAATCTTGTCACAAACATTCCTGTGGTTAAGATTTAATATTCCTACACAAAAAAGTATTGTCGTGTTTTTTTTTAATCCTTTTGTTTCCTTTATGTAACATCTGATTGTTGTTACTTTACTTGACACAATAAACTATTTACGCTGGCCGCCATTTTGATACACTGTGAATCAATCTTTACATGCTATCGAGTGCAAATACAAGAACGATCATCTTTGAGCTCCCCAAATATTGATACGAGTTAATAATATATTCATTAGTTTAAAAAGTATGTTAATTATTGTACATTGAATGACTTTTAATAATTTAAATGCATTAATCACTCGGAACTACTTTTCGCCGCGTATGGAGAAATAGTGATCAACAGTCTAATTTGTCCCGTATACGAACAGGTTAATTAAAAGATCGTTGTCAGAAATATAACGTCAAGAATAGTTTTGTGATTGTTCCCAAAATTTTAGAAAGTCGGCTCTCGTAGAGCACACTGTCTCCAGTGACAATAACACGCCACATGAACACGAATATCGACTATTTAAAGATGTTATACCACAACAGTTCCATTTGAGATACCACGAGTATAGCCTATACGGGTGATGTTGTAAAAAAAAGTAAGAAAATAGTGTACTTGCGAATGTTTCTTGTTGTTATATTTTTATATTATATAAATCAATAAATGATAATTGGTTACATGTGTTCCTTTATTAAGGGGATGGGTGGGTATAAATGCCGACGTGAGATTAAATTTCTTTGTGACTGTCATTGACCCAATTAAACCCGAACGGCATTTCAATACCATGTTGTTTTATGGCTTCTTATTTTTTGCTAAAAATACCATCACTTTCTCCACGGGAAAAATGACCGGTTGTGAAAATTTTGAAGTGGAAGCCCTGCTCTAGAGGCTAAAGTTAATATCCAATTGACTTTAAATTATACACAGTGTTTAAGGACATGAGATGAAGAAGCCTATTGATTTTCAGCAATTTCCGATAATTACGGCCCTTGATCACGCCAAAAATGATTTTTTTTATTCTTTGTTCATTTTCCTGTTTTTATACTCCCACATTTTTGTTGCATGGCTATTATGTTTTTTTTCTTCAGGCGTCTTTCTTAAAGAAATGTTTGCGACCAGAGAAATTAAAGAATTCTATGATGGAGTCGGGAGATGCAATATCTAAAGCGTTTCTTCAAGCTCTTGTAAGACTTATAGGTAATTTCACTTGCTATTTGTTTTTATTGGCAACTTGGTATATGTGATATTAATGCTGCCTCAAGAAGTATTGAATCTCGCAAATACTCGAAAATGTGTCATATGGCGTCAGAATATTCATGTTAAGGTATAATCTGGTCATATTTGCAGACGAACTAGATCTATTTTTAGTTTATTGCAAGTTGAAACTATGGTGCCTTGTCATAGACTACAAATGACTTGTGTTGTGTCAACTGGTGGGTTTGTTTTATGATTTTTTCTTTTCCAACATTTAGATTTTTATACACTTTATTCTATATACAGGTGGTTATAGAGATGCTTTACGTTTCCGACATGGAGAACCAATAACCTTTGACCCCGATTTGTTTGTTGTATCTAGAAGTCAATCAATGCAACGTTTTCTAGAGAATATGTTACAATTACAGATCTTTCAACAAGTAAGCTATTTAATTATCATGCAATATTTCCCTTTATATTACTAAATATTTAAAACACTGTTAATATTATATAACATCAATACTTTGCCAAACTTCGATGATGAGCATTTTTTCATTACATCGAGACCTTGACAATATTCAAGTAGGTGGAAAAGGTGATTTTGAGATTATGATTATACATATGATTTTATTAGTTTTTCAAGTAGATCTCAGCATTCTTCTCACAAAACTTTTTACAGATTGAGTATCGGATGAAAATTAATTTTTTTATTGAGGCTCAAAGTTGCGATTTTTGACTTTTCGCGGAAGAAAGGTTTTTCAACACATTGAATAGGTCATTTTTGGTGTTTTTTGCAATACCATACTTAATTTCATATCAAAACTATCAAAAATGTAGATGTAAATTCATAAAATACAACTTTAAGGCTAACTATGAATAAATTTTCGAATTCGTGTAACAATTTTTCTCGTTTCCTTAGCAACTCCAAAATACCTAGGTTTTCTCAAAAATTCACTTTTTGCCAACGTGATTTTGGTCAATTTTTTCATCAAAAATGGTCTTGTCCATGTTATATCTGAAATAATTAACCTGGTTGTTATGCATTTTAAAATCAGTAGCTATCAAGTAAGATAAACAGAAAAAAAATTAGCAAAAATATCCATATGCCTTATCTCAAGAGCTAGATATGTGTTCATTTTTGAACAATTGTCCGCGGCACACATTTGCCTATTTTTGGGGCGTTTTGGGGCGATTAATAAAATAAGAAGTAATGGGGATACACAAGTGAAATTATGGGAATATGTCAAAAAGTTTGTGAATTTTTAAAATTACATATTTCCAATCTGCCATTTATTATCAATTTTGGTTGCCATAGCAACCAAAACGGAAAAAATGCCATTTTTGACCATTTTCAACGGTCTTTACCGTAACCCCAAAAATGATCACTAGATTTAAAAATAAGCATTTTAAAATATTTGAAACCTGTGTAATGTCAAATGATACAGATTTTATAAGTTCAAGCAAAATATTAAGGAAATTGGGTGGTTACCATAGCAACCACTTTATATTTTTAAAAAATGCATCATTTTCCGATAATTTTCTCATTAATATTAATTTTTATATTATTTTAAGTCAGTAGCTACTGGGGAAGATTGAACAAATAAATAATAACAACATATTTATATGCCATCTCTTTATATACTGGAAAGGGGTTCACTTTGAAAAAAACATTCCGCAATAGGAAATTGCCTAATTTTAGGCCTAAAAAAATATATGAAGGAATTGAGATTTTCAAGTGAAATTTTGTGTACAGCTCCAACAGTTTTAGATATTTTAAAATTAACATATCTTTACCCTTGTATATAATTTCATATAATGTTGTTATTATGTTATAGTAACCAAACTGAAAAAAAAAAACCTCCAAAAATGCAATATTTATATCATTTTCAACGAATTTTGCCATAAAGATAGGTATTAAATATTTCCCCAAAATCACAATGAATTAAACATAATAAATAATTAGTTTAAGAACCGATATATAATGATAAAATATTGAATAAACTGTGAGTGGAACTTTCTTCTTTGTGACACTGACAATCAGTTATCTGACTGTCGGACGGCTATTTTTATTGACTAACCACGGCACTAATCTCAAAAGGAAATGTTGTAAATCGTCAACGGAAATCCAGAATTTGAGCGATTATTTAAATTATTTTTTGTTAGCGTTAATTTTTTTGAAATTCCAATATTATTTGGGTATTACAATGGTCAGAAATCATATTATTATAATATTATTATCCCTACCTACGCTAAGTAAAAGTGTGTTCAATTCAACCGTACGGGAAATGGTTCTCATCGTATCGTGGCGTACCGTGTTGATAATATTTTCCGATTTCATTTTCATTCGTGTGCACATTAAATACTTTAAATTAGGCATCATAACAAAGAATTTAGTAATTTAGAACATTGAAGTACGTGTCCATGTTACGCAATTTATTAATTGTCGAAAAATATTTGGTTTTAAACCTCAAGACGAGACGTGCGATCTACTCTAGCTGAACATAACATGTGAGTTCCGACTAGAGCTATTTTTAACGTTGAACTTCGACCCAATGTTTTCGGTACGGGTCCTCTTATTGGACAATCCTTGTAAACATAATTATCATTGGTTAAGGTTTATTTTTCGCAGGAATTTAGCAATTGCACTTTGACCTGTCGCTGAATAATAATAGAAATACCATATATGGGAGCAGTCACGTGGCACAACAGTGGCTCTGATAGTAGTACTCGAGGCGAGAATGAATTCTTACTTTGATTGCTCTAATTTATATAATAATAGTCATGATAAACCCTGAATTTTTTTGCAGGCAAGTCCTTTATTTATATAAAACACACCACGTCCCCTTGTTCACAACGTAACAACTCGGTCTAGACTTAGAGATTTTTCTCAACGTAACCATGCTTTTCTTTGACATTGCAGACGACGTCATGGCTTCCGATTGCGTTATTTTTCTATTCTGAAAAAATCACGTTGTATACCATTTTCAAGTGCAAAGTTTTTGAGCTTACGATGCTCCGATTTTGTTGATTTTAATAGCATTGAAACGACAATAAAACGAAGTTTCGATCGTACCTGGATGCGATATTGACAAATCGCCTCAAAAAAAGATTTTGTGAATTGAATTTTCAACTTTAACAAAAATGCCTGATATTTCGAAATGCTAACATCGCATCCAAGACCGATCGAAATGTCGTTCATTTGTCTTTCTAATGATATTAGAATGAAATAATAATATTAATTATAAGCTCTGCATAAAAGCACTTGAAGTGGGGTACCCCCATTTAAAAACGTGACAAAAAATTTCAGCGTAACGTCAAAACACGGGAAATTGACGTTTTTAAACTTACGTTTATGAAATTGATAAAATGAACACATACATAAAAATTATATCAAACAAAAGCACAGGATATCTGCTTCCAAAATATTTTAAAATTATTACAAAAGATTAAATAGCCAGTGTATGACGTTAAGTTTAAAAGGGGTTACAAATCGGGAAAAAACGACTTTCTTCCAACGTGAGCAATGGAGCTGTGACACCTAATTCAAGGATGAATATTTTCTGCTTAGGTTAAGTAGAGACTCCAATCAGATTGATCGAGACTTTGGAACACAACAACTCTCCTACCTGAGGTAGAAAGTTAGTTTATAGTTTCAATACATTTGCTGCTAAACACGAGTATAGACAATCAGTTTGATTGCTAAACAAGGACAGCTGTCTAGTTGTTCGGATGGGATTGAAAACCAAGGTCCCGTGTAGATATTGGGGTGCACATAAAATATACCTTGGCAGTTGGAATTTGATATTATAGTAGACCGAAGCGCCACTTACTGGGCAAAATTTCCCTCATAGCACACTGTATGGCGTATGCCCGTCTTCATCAGCACAGTTTAGGAGCGGAGAAGTAGGACGTTAAACCCCATTTCATTTTAGTTTGATTTCGATACTTTTCAAAAAGATAATTTTGCAATTAATTAGTAAGTGCCATCTATATATTATTATGTTAGCATGTTTTTCATTCCATTTAATTATTATATTGTATTTTATTATATTTTAGTTTATTAATGGTAGATTAGATATGTTAAATACAGGCTATGGTTTCTCTGATACATTTGAACAAATGTCTATGTTATATGCCGATAAGCTCAATACACAATCCCGTTACAAAGAATGGCAGAACCAAATGAAGGTATGTTCATCTAGTTTTCATAGTCATCACTTAAGTCTGGTTATTATTATACGTAATAAATTTTACTTGATTTTAGAAAATATAAAAGCATCTATTTTTTATGGAAATTAATTTATCTGATTACACTTATAAAATTGCATCTGTCCAACCCCATGGGTTTTCTCCAGGTACCCCAGTTTCCTCCCACTGCTAAAGTCGCCTACGCACAAGCGAATTATTGAAATAAAATTGAACCATGTGTTAGTCCTGAAATAACTTATAAAGTTTGTGTCAAGTGGCATTAAATCCTATTCTCTCTCTCTCTCTCTCTTTCTCTTGATAAATTGTAACACATCAGTTGGACGTTATATTCATTTAACTTCACTACTGAACCCTTTTACGCTAATCACAATTGTAATGGTACAAAACACACTCTCGTCACTTTTTTTATAAGGGAGAATTCATCGTAATTAAATCCTGTCCTATATCCCTTTAATATTAAAATGTGATATATTTCAGAAACAAGGTAAAAAATTACAGAAAGGTGGTAAAGATATGTGGTCAGATCTTAAAGAGAAGGTGAGATTGATATTTTTGTGTAATAAATATTGCTATGTATGTTTTCTATGTAATCTATATCGATTGAGGCTCTAACTAGCATTGGATTTTACCTATACTAATAAAGCTGGGCTTTCCTTTCAGATATATTTACCAGCATCAAAGTAATCTTCTCTTTGGTGCTGATTTTCTTTTGGAGGTATTTTTGCTTTGTTGCTTTCTCCAAATTTGCAGAAAATTGTTAGTATGTACTGACGCATAAATATGAATTTATTACTTGCTGTGCGACATTGGTCTTAATATTATATATAGAGAAAAGTTTGTATATATATTTCTACTGTACGTGGTTTATTTAAACAGGCCGCTCCTATGATGACGACTGCTGTACAGTCAGTAAGTACTCCATGTAGCATGATATATCAGCAATAATTATTGACCTTTAACCTTTAATATATACCTGACCTTAATCACACAACCTGCATATATACATTTGTTTTATTTTTTTTATCAGACTTTAAAACTTAGTAGCATGATACAAAAAGTACTGCATAATGTTTGGAAATTCAGTTGAATTTTCTTCAGAAGAATAATTATGTTGACAATTTTTTTTTTTTTATGATATTGTTTGGGCATGGTTTCCATAGTTATATGTTATTTATGTTTTGGTTTTTTGTAAATGGAAAAAGTAACGTAATGGAGCTAACCTTATGTTGCTATTTATTAAAATTTGTTTTCACTTGTTTTCACATAAATATTAAATGATAAGAAAGGTTTTTATGTTGTCTGTCTGTCTGGAAACAGAGAAGGATTGCCGCTATTCAGATCTATAGCAGCTATTGCCAGAGATCGCTAGTTTACTTGCCCGATACTGATACCCAAACCTCTAGCTAGTTCATCCCTTGTGAATTGTGAAATACTAAATTAAAAAGATTTGTGCAACAAGTTAAAGATCAAATTAAAACAAAATAAATTATTGATAACCAGAAAGCTCCTACACATTAAGATATTCAAAATCATTTAAATATAACTTAGTCTTGAATCTCCAATTCTTAATTGTCTAAATTTCAATTACAAAGAATATAGATTATAACAGTGTGACTTCATTTTCTGAAAGTCATTTCTTGAACTGTCTATGGAAGCAACCCATCAATAGATGCTATGTTTTCCTGACAGCTGTTCTTTGTAGGTGAAACTTAGACAATTTGGACTGGAAATATCAAGACTATAGTATTAGTATAAAGCAGTGTTGGGATTTCAAAATTTTTCTTGTCGGACATATTTACCCGAAATAAAGGGGCATAACTCTTATCGTAATTTAAGCAGACGTTTTCAAAACACAGTTAAGAATCACGTGTGGACAAAATATATTCATATTCATATGTAAAAACAAATTTAATCTTCTTCATGTTAACCACATGTTTTCTTCACTGCACCTTGTTATATTTCATGTTTAAAACCTGTTCGGTATTCAAATTTATGTCAATAATATTCCTACATGTACAAAATTACATGACGTCAAACTCCCAAAAATTACCGTATTTTTTGTATCCTACGTTGGTACATTTTTCAGCAATGTCAGACATTCGTCTGATACTGCGTTTCGATTTATATACAGAAAGTAAAAAAATGACATGTAAGCCGTAGTTTACTAGTTAACGTCGCTCTAATGCAAAATGCAACGAGCGAGTGACACCAACTGCTAAATAATTGCACTCGACTGTAGCACGTGCTATCATCTAAAACAATTAACTACTTACGTCATTCCAATCGAAATATACGTCAACATTTCTTAGCGTTTTTATTTACTTATTTAAAAACATAAATCCCATTCAAAATATGATAATAAATCTGACAATGTGCCATCAAAATATAATCTTTTCTCGGACATCAGGCTATCGGCGAGTTCAAGGGTGAATGTATTGCAATCTATTTTTAGCGCGAACTATTTTTAGAGTATTGCCCTACAGGTGCTCTACATCTCTTAATTTCTCGCGTGATTTCTATTTTCATTTTAATTACTGTGTGAAATATCTTTATTTAAGTTCGGCTTCCACCGAAAAATATAGACAGACAAGTTATAGGATACAATGAATGTTGATTTGAGGTGTTATATACTATCAGGATATGTGACATGTATGACTAATTTCTAGTGTTATTGTCAGACGCAACAAAGGAGATTAAAATGTGAGACAATGAATAAACCATGTGTTTATGCTTAGATTGATGAACTGTCCGACAAAGGAATAAGTCAGTCAATCAAGGCAGATTAAGTAGTTAATCAAGCCTCAAGGTAGGTTTATAGTCGGTATAACACGATAAATACGTTGATCACTTAATTACCTAATCAATCCAGTCTATTGTCAACGATAATCGGGTTGAGTGGTAGTTATACTCTTAGTACTAGTCAGTAGCCTACACTAAATAAATTTTGGAATTTTGAATATTATTCACCATGTCTTCATGTCCGAATGGGCATATTCACGGTCGGACAATAGATTGCGTTTGGAAAAAAAATATGGACACGTCCGGAATATACGGCCGAAATCCCAACACTGGTATAAAGTATGAATTTAGCTAAGTAAAGAAAAAAAAAAGAAAAATGAATATGAGATGACTAAAATGTGAATTACCAAACCAAATAATGGTTTCATGTTCCAAGTCAAAATATGTGCAAATAACCTAACAGCTTTTCTTACAACCCTGTGTCATTAAATTCCACACTCCTGCTTATTCCCCTGTAGATATGGTAGTTATAACTTGGTCCTACTTTACAAGTGTGCAATTAAACAAATTATTTGAAATACATTATTAGTTAATCTAAATTATTTAACAAAACATATAATACTACTAGGTATGATGTAGTAATGATTATTAGTTTCTATTACTTAAAGATATATTCCCTCCAAATAATTAGGTTATCTGTAGGATATTTGTAATAAATCCCCAATAAATCTTGCAAAATAATTAATACCAGATAATGCTAACACCCATTCATTCATCATCTACAAGTGTAATGTATAAACAAAGCTACCTCTAAATTGTTCTCTGAAGTATCTTAAAAGATATAATATTCCCTTTAACTTTCAGTCTGGTTATGTATTTATGGTTGCTACTGCCGAGGAAATATATCTTTTATCAGCTGACTATTAAAAATCTAACTTCCAAATCATTATGGTTTTAAAGGGTGTAGTTTATATTTTATTTATGTTTTTGGTGGTGATATTTTTATTGTAATTCAATTGATTTGATTTTATTGCTTATTTATATAATTTTTTGTTGTTAATTTCTACTTTTATATTCTTAGTAACATGTTAATGTTATTGTTTATTGTTCAAATTATATTTATTAAATATGCATTATGTAAGTTTAGATAAAGAGCTGGTCATTCTTGCAGTAATAGTTCCAAAATAGACAATTCAAACTTATATTAAAAATTTCATTCAAATTACTTTATTCTGAATGACGTTATCTCTGTTTGAAGTCTTGACATAGATTGTTTATTTTCATAGTAATGTTACTCGTTAATTGAGGCTCAGTCTTGCTTCTCCAATTTTATACGCCCACATTTTCATGTGGATGTATTATGTCGTCGCCCCTGTTCGTCTGGACATCCTTCCGTCCACAATTGTTTGTGGACTCTCTACAGGCCACAATTTTTACCCGATTTTGACGAAAATTGAAATATAGGTTTATCCCAAAAAGATGTATCGGATTAAACTTCATGGATTATAGTCCCTGATTGTACGAAAAATCACGTTTTTAGCTTGTGGACCCTATAGAGGTCACAATTTTGAGCCGATTTTGATGAAACTTGATATGCATGTTTATAACCCAAAAATCTTGGTTCCTTTCGATATTTGCATCTATCGGAACGTAATGTCCTGAATTATGGCCACTGAAAAATCACACATTTTAGCCTGTGGTCCCTCTGGAGGTGAAAATTATTATCCGATTTGAAAAACTGTTTAATTATATCACCGTTACACCCTGAGAAAGGTTGAGTTCGAAATTCGGGAAAATCGGGCCAAAATTACCATACAAAATGGGACCAGAATTGCCATACAAAATGGCCGCCGTTTGTATGCGAATACTGTTAGAAAAAATGTTATATCAAGGGTGTGGACCCTGTAGAGGTCACAATTTTAATTCGATTTTGATGAAACTTGAAATGCATAGTAATAACCCAAAGATCTTGGTTCCTTTCGATATTTGAGAATATCGGATCATAACTTCCAGAATTATGGCCCCTGATTATACGCAAAATCGCCTTTGTTTAGCTTGTTGTCCGTCTGGAGGTCACAATTATTTTCCGATTTAAAAAATCGTTTGATTATATCACAGTTACACCCTAAGGAGGTTGAGTTCAAATATCGGAGAAAATGGGACCAAAATTGCCAGACAAAATGGTCGCTGTTTGTTCGTCAAATAGTGTAAAAATATGGTATATCAAAGTTGTGGACCCTGTAGAGGTCACAATTTTAATTTCGATTTTGATGTAACTCGAAATGCATGTTTATAACCCAAAGATCTGGATTCTTTTCGATATTTGCGCTTATCAAATTGTAACTCTATGAATTATGGCCTTTGATTTTAGGAAAAATCACTTTCGGTATTGCTTGTTCTCTATCTCTCGAAAATGTTGGCGTATCATGCCTGGCAGTGCCAGCTTACTATCTTTAAATTAAATTATTAAATGGCATTCATATTTTTATCTGTTTACATCTGAGCCGTTTTCTAGAGAGTTTATTTATTGAATAAATTTTAAACAATCATTTATATAACTAACATTTGAAGCCAAAATAAAAACCTGCAATAGGCAGATTTAGCTCTTACATAATGCATCTTTAACTACGGTAAGAGTTTATATTGTACCAAGCCCTGATCATTTCGTTGTTAAACTTTATAAACTTTTTTTTATTTTATGAAAATAATTATATAGTTCTTAAAAGTGCGTAATTCAATCATTTACATTTTTACTTTTGTAAATTTGCAATTACCCATGAAGGAATATTATTTCATGGGTTTTTACCCTTGATCTCTTTAAAGTGTTTTATACTTTTCTAGAAACCCAGATAAGTACAACCTTTATGGATGACTCAGAAGGCTTACCTTCTCTAGGCATATGTTTTGGTGTCTGTATTATTTTAATGATTTACAATATATGGTATAACTAGAGTACAACAATAACTATTAACTATGTCATAGAAGCATGCCTTGTCCAAGCAAAGATGATTCACAATTAGAATTGAAAATATTATTATTATTATGAGAGATGTGGCAAATGGGAAGTACATGATGTAGTGTTCTTTAGGCAGTTATTTAGCATACTCTGTTTTGTGCATGATATTTCCAACATCATAGTATGAGGTTATAAATAAAGGAATGATAGATAGCATGTTAGTGTACATGTAGGTATATCTGTATGTAATAGTTTATTAATTCCATATAATGGAATTATATTGACTTATACTTACTGGTAGATCCTTAGCAGTGGCAACAACTATTTCAAGTTAAAGATGAAAACTGACGTTTCTCTCTGCCTCACACAATTTCACACAGTCTCATCAAGATGTCAATTTAATGCAATTGTTGCTCAATGCCCACCACTCAATATAGATGTACTCGTTACGGTCATATAGGTGAACTATGGCTATGAGTGAATTACATACTGTTTATAATTAACCATTGATTTGTACTGTTGAGTATCTTCCAGAATTATGTTCATATCTGTAACCTCTGAAACATACTCTGTTCTTTCTGTATTAAAGGTGAAGTCCCACAGTAAAAAGGCCTATTCTGATATTAAAGCTAGGATCAATGAGGTAAGCTAGCAACTTAGATGAAAAAACCTTAAAGATGTTGACATCCCATAAAACACTATTTGTCCCCCGCCTTTCGAAGAAAGCAGGGGACTATTAAAATGGGTTCGTTCGTCCGTCCGTCCGTCCGTCTGTCTGTCTGTCTGTCTGTCTGTCTGTCCGTCTGTCACACGATTTGGGACACAATAACTCTAGTTCTAATTGAGCTAGAATGTTCAAACTTGGTGTAGGTGTTTATTATGACAATACCTTGATGGAGTTCGAAGATGAGCATTTTCCGCTTATGGTAAGCAGAGATAAGCAATTTGATTGGTTGATGCTTTGGGACACGATAACTTTAGTTCTAATTAAGTGAGAGTGATGAGACTTGGTATATAGTTTTATTACATCAATACCTTGACTAAGTTCGATAATGAGCATTTTCTGCTCAGGGTAAGCAGAGCGATAAGCAATTTGATTGGTCGAGACTTTGGAACTGAATAACTCTCATTCCAATTGAGTTAGAATGTTCAAACTTAGTGTGAGTGTTTATTGGGTCAATGTCTTGATGGAATTTGAAGATGAGCATTTTTTGCTTAGTTTAAGCAGAGGCAAGCAATTTGATTGGTTGATGCTTTGGGGCACGATAACTTTAATTCTAATTAGGTGAAATAAAGAAACTTGGTGTGTAGTTTCATTACATCAATACCTTGACTGAGTTTGATAATGAGCATATTCTGCTCTTGGTAAGATGGCTGATAAGCAATTTGATTGGTCGAGATTTTGGAACACAATAACTCTCGTTCTAATTGAGTTAGAATGTTCACACTTGGCATAGGTGAATGAATGAAATGGGGTTTAACGTCCTACGCTTAAGCACCTAACCTGGGCCAATTGAAGACGGGCATGCGCCATACAGTGGGCTATGAGGGAAATTTTGCCCGGACAGCGGCGCTACAGCCTACTCTTATATCGAATTCCAACTGCCAAGGGATCTTTTACGTGCACTCCAATTTGTACACGGGACATCTGTTTTCCGAACGACTAGGCAGCTGTCCTTGTCAGGCCCTCCTTCTGCATCACTGACAAGGGGAAATCACGCCGGAAAATCGAGATGAACTTTCTCGGCCAATTTGGCATAGGTGTCTATTAGGTGAATACCTTGATGGGGTTTGAAGGTGAGCATTTTCTGCTTAGGGTAAGCAGAGATAAGCAATTTGATTGGTTGATGCTTATTAGGTTCTGATTAAGTGAGAGTGAGGACACTTGGTGTATAGCTTTAGCTTTATAACACCGATATACTGACCAAGTTCGTGCTGAGGGTAAGCAGATCGATAAGAAATCTGATTGGTTGATGCAATGTAACTCAGAACTCAGAGTATAGATTCATTTTATCTTTATCTTGACTAAGTTTAATGTTGCAAATTTTCTGCTTTGGCTAAGTAGCGATAAGCACTTTTATTGGTCAAGACTTTGGAACATAACTCATTAGGCGAATGTCTTAAATAAGTCAATAATTAATATTTTGAGCTAAAGCTAATATTTTGAAAAAAATAAATGTTCGATTAATTAATATGTGTCATCTTATTATTTTGGGATTTCGGCGGGGGACATCAGCCTCACTGTTGGCTTGTTTATTTCAATTGCCTACTTCCCAGACACTTTTTTTAAAAGATTAGTTTCTTTCTTTCAAAATGAACACTTAGTTGATTATCTTTGAAGTTACATTTAATAAGAGAACATAAAGGTAAGTACGTTTACAAATACGAAGCCTGTGATACTACGATGTCGTTAAATAGTGGAATTATGAATTCCACATTGTGTACGACTTGTGACACTAGTGTGACATTTATCTAGTCATTACATTCACGTTGAGCATGTGGTCAATTGACTCTGGAAAACTGTTAACTAAATTGAATACAACATCCATCATACAAAGGTTATATACAGGAAACTATACACAGCTATGACATTAAATATTTACTAAATGTAAGTTATCGATCCACTAGCTTGTGTTTTTCAGCAGTAGTTCAATAGGAGGCTGTGGGTATGATGTTCCCCTCTCGGACTGCTCTATGTTGTCTGAAGGGAAAGTTAACCCCCTATTCTTATATAAAGAAAGAGTATACGTCCATGTCAATCATTTAAATAACAGGGTAGTACCTATTTATATTGTTTCATATTCATCCCCCAGGGGCAGAACCACACCTAAATTTTGTATTTATCATCTACAGACTGCAATTCTGAATGGATCTTCTTGGAACGTGGAATATTTATTCCTTATATTATCGACAGCAACTATTATTTTGGTGCATACCCTGGCTTCCTAGGGCAGTTTTACACCCACTTTTTTGTTAATATTTTGTCTGTAAAATTGGCAAAACCAACCCAACGTCGAGACTTCTGTGCACTATTAAAATGTGAGATATAAATAAATATATTTGATTTTAACTTAATAACAAATATTTCTATTAATATTATAGATGAATGAAAGAGGTCAAAGTCCTAAGAATACACCTAGTAGTATTCCTCCTATGGGTAGAGATATAAATCGAAGTCGACCTAACACTATAGTTGGACCAGAAATCAATAAACAAAGGGTATATGTAAATAGAAATCTTTTATATTCCATTTTGTAATTTATATCAACACCCACATATTTCTTTATTCCCACCTACATGTACAACTTTATTTCACGCAATTTCATTCAAAATCTGCTTGCCACTGTCTGAAAAATGATTCCATTTATTAACTTTCATAAAATATTGCAAATTGCAATTGATACAACCGTCATCATGTGGCAATTTAACCCCCAAAATGGGTTAAAGTTATTTTAATGGCTGAAATATTCAAATACCAACTAATCATCAAGCTAACTGAACTCTACTCTTATTTAACTAAGTGCATCAAACTAATAGGGAAGATGAAATCGAGATGAATTAAATTCTCATATGGTAAATAGCTATGATTGACCAGATTTCCTGTATGTCTGGCAGGCCCAAATCAAGACAAGTTGCATAAAGAGAGTGAAGTTTTTGTAAGACAATGTTTAAAGATATATTTTATTATAGGTAAGAAGAGATGTACCTATACCAGCCCCCAGAAATCTACCTAAAACACCTGTTGAATTAGATATACCATTCGTAGATACAGATAAAAATCATGCCAGAACAACTTTAACCAAGTCACAGTCTAATAACGTTATCACCGATAGTAAGATTGGTGTGTCATCAGCAGGAAACATCCCCCCTCCACGTCCCCCTAAACCAAAGATGTATCAGAACGTAGTTGAGGAGGGTCCCCTAATTTCATTCGAGGATGATAAACCCAAACAGTCAGTCATAAGTTTTAACAGTGAAGAAAAACAAAATGATCTTCTCTTTTCTTTGAGTCAACAAAAACAATCTCCACAAGCTTCCGGGTTAGTTCGTAAGACGGCTTTTAGACAAAGTGATCGATCTTCACGGGTACAGTCTTATAAAGCTAACATATACAATCAGACATTATTAGATGGTGAAGGCAATACTACCGATATATTTGATCCCCTCGTGAAAACAAATTGTGATATAGACTTACCGAAAGTTGATGCCAGCTGTGATAATCAGAATTTATTAGGGGATTTTTTCTCAGACTGTGTGCCACCTAAAACCGAAACTAAAACCAATATGAACTTTGATGCTTTTGGTATGTTGGCTACTCCTCCAGTCAAGCGCCAGACACCTCATCTTTTGGATAATTCTCTACAGTCTAGCGGTAGTGGTAGTTCCCGATCATCAGAAGATTTATATTCCAGTACATCGTTAGAAGGTGAACGTTCAGCCATTTCTTACGAGAATTTACTAGATACGTCATGTACTTTCACAACTAGTGATAGAAAGTCAACATGGCAGACATTTGATTAATATAGATTTATATAATTTTATCCTTATGTAATGACATAGTTAGGAATATGAATTGGCAATTTTTTTTTTTTAATTTCCAATATTTTGAGTGAGCTAAACCTCTTTGAAATGAAATGGCATTGAACAGCTTACTTTCCTTCACTAGGTTAAAGAAGACAGGAAAACTTCTTTGATTTAGGTCAAAATAAGGTATTGAATTGGGTTCATCTGATACATCATTTCATTTAATAAATTTCTCTTCATTTAAAAGATTAATGATTATAGACTACTTGAATAAATGGAATTATAACTTCTATATAGAAATGAATTTATTGAAGATGAAGAAAAATTTGATGTTGAATATTTCAGGTAGACATTGATGTTAGCAGTGTTTAGTTCAAACTTTTTATGGAAAGAATTAAACTAAGGTGGTATTATTCATTTCAATTAAAACGAAAAAAGTAGATTCCAAAAACGAATTATCACTTCTTTCACATACTAACAGGGTTGGCAAATTAAGATAACCTTTTTTAAAGTTTTAAATTACGATTTCTATATTATAGAAATTATAGCATGTATGTAGCTAGGGAAGGGTGTATGTCAGTTTTTAACTAACAAATATTATCTAGCATGTTTGTGAAACTCACTATTTTTCACCCTGTCTTTGAAGAGATGGTCCTCCTGTTTCTATATTCTATAACATTAGATATAATATGTAGATAATGACGACACTTAATACAATCAACTTTTAAAACAACACCATACTAGCAACTGTTAAAATAGAAAAAGGAGCCATGGTGGCCAAGTGGGTAGGCTTGCAAGCCTTGAGGATTTTCCGGCGTGGTTTCCCCTTGTTAGGGGTGCAGGACGGAAAGGCCTACTAAAGAGAGCTTACTAGTCGTTAAGATGGCACGAAAAACCGAGGACCCTTGTATACATCGACATGCACATTAAAGATCCCTTGACAATTTGAATTCGATGTAGGAAGAGTAGGTCATAGTTCCGCTGCCCGGACAAAATTTCCCTCGTACTCATTAATAGTACACTGTCTGGCGTATGCCAATTTTCTTGAGCCCAGTGGCAGCTTAACAGTAAGTTGTTAAACGCCATTTCATTTCATTGTTTGTCTCTCAAAATTAACAAAATTGACTGATGTTTTTAAAAAAATCACCAATTTTAAACTTTAGAATGCCATATTCAATAATCTATTATTATTGATGATGCCACTAGCACATCTAGTTAAGGTTGTTGAATTTCTAGAAGTTGATCCGAGTACATGTAAACTCTCATTATTTACCTTTTGTTAGAATATTGATGGACCACCCCCTTTAATGCCTCACAAGTAAAAAAAGATTAGAAAAATCAGGGTATGGATGGTTTTAAAAAAAATATTTTAAACATGTACATTATTGTCTAAATCCATAACATACTGCTTCAATGTTACAAATGAAGAATAGATCTGTATTTTAATCAGATTGCTTGACACCACCTTAACAATATCTTTAACACAAAATTCATGTGGTTAGGTTTTTATTTTACATTGTCAAATGCTGTCAATAACAGAGCATAATGGTGAGGCACTTTTGTATACAAATGAATATTTTTTTTGCGACTATTGAAAGTCTGAATGATAGAGCTATATGTAAGCAATCACAAATTTGGATTGTTGTGGATTTCACCATGTTGAAAACCGAAATTGAAAAAGTAAAAATATCTTGTCCAACATGTAAGGGAATACATACACATACTATATTAGGTACATGTAGTTTGTTAAGATATTTAAAACTTTTTAAAAGGATGCCAACTTTTTAACAGAAGGGTTGAACCTTTAGTCTGTTTCTTTCCAATATTGGCTAAACTAAGAAAGAACTTGTATGTTTTGTCATAGTTGAGGTAACACTTAATTAATTAGTTATATATTTTAAAACTTTGCTTTGCTCAGCTTTGTAGTTTGTTTGTGAATGAATGTGAGAGAGTAGCTTATTACTATATTTATATACTTGTGAAATACTCATGAAAACTTAGTTCCTGTTAGTGTATATTTTAAATAAAGTATATTATATTGTAAATTTATTAAATAAAGTTTATTATGATGTAAATTGTATATATTATTAAGAAGCATCAAGGTTAAATATTTATAGGTTTCATTCGTAAAGATGTATAAAGTAGGAGCTAAATCTGCCTATTGCAGGTCCTTCTTTTTGGCTTCAAATGTTATATAAAGTATTGATTAAAGATTTTAATCACATGACGAGCCCCTAATAAATTGTCTAGAGCATTGGATGATTTGGATATTGAGTGGATTCGAAAATGCCTGACATATCTTCGTTAAACATTTATATGGATACCACCACAAAGGGTGTGCCTTAGTCAAATTGATTTTTTTTTTGACCTGGCGCTATTTTTTCTGTCGGGGATTTTCTTTTTTCCAAGATGGTGGCCATTATCCAGTAAATTTTGATTTTTTTTCTCACGATATTGTAATAGAAACACTTTGAATATACCTTCTAGAGTGTCCTTTTCGGGGCTACAAACACGAATACAATATAATTTTGCATTTTCGAAAATCCAGTAAGGCTGATATCCATTACGGTGTTCATTTTCGTTCACAAATTGGCAGAAAAGGTGTTTTTTTTTATCAATTGAGTATGTTATAATTAGATATCCTATACCATGTATTATGTGCTTTATAGCGTATTCGAGATCGACAAGTGCGGATACACTATATTTTATCAATTAAAGTGATCCAATATATATGGCCAAAATCCAATATAATGGCGATATTAACCGAACGAGTAGAAATATATTGGATATACACGCAGCTCGTCAACAGTTAAAACCTTTAATACCAAACTACCCGAGTTGGAAAAACGTCCTGGAGGGTTCAAGGACACCACTACATGGAAGGGAAAATTGATCGGCGCGTTAATAAATCTTGGACGTTCTCAAGAGACAGTTATCCGAAATGGAGTTTTTTGTGTCTAATGATGAAAGTACTTGTTACGTTGATATACTAAAACTGGAGCGAGCAGTTGGATGGATAATAAAAAACAAGTGTCGGGTTGAATGACTAGTGTAAAAACTCATTCAAAGAAAATGAACGTCGCCTCAAATGGACTATTAGTAATGCAGGAATTTACAAATCTAGAAACAGAGGAGAAACGAATTAAGTGGAAGTGGGCTAGATGTTCAGATGCAGTGAAGAACATTAAAAAGCTAAAGGACTTTGTTGCCCCAGCAGACCTGTACCTAGCTCATGATTGTTAGGCGGACAAAGGCTTCTTGGGGCGCCAATTTACTTACACCTAGCCGCCCCCAGAAAAGTTTGGAAAAATGGGTTTGCACCTGAAATTTCAATATGAATTTGATATGCACAATATAAAAATTTGAAGGAGGGAATACGACTTTAACGTACCTATAATAATTTATGATATAAACGAAGAGTTCCCAATCGGGTTAGAGTGTGATTTGTTTGAATTTTTTTGAAGATTATCACGCCGTTTTGGGCGACCAATCTCACTCGACATTGTGGGCACCCCGTCAATTATATTTTGACTGCCAATGATGTCGTTGTGGGCGACCTACCAATCTCGGCATTATGGGCTCCCCTCTGGAGTGAGGCACTGTACCAATTTTGTAGATTATCAGTATCACGCCGTTTTGGGCGACCAATTCATTGGTAACCAATCTCACTGTAGGCTCCCCACCAATTATATTATTGGCGCCCATGATGAGATTGGTGGGCAACCAACCAATCGCTGCATTATGGACGCATCTCCGAGATGAGGCATTATACCAATCATGCCGTTTTGGGCGCCCAAACCAATCTTACTCTGCATTATGTTCGGCCCAACAATCATATTTTGTCATTATAAGGCGCCCCACCAATCATGTCATTTTTGGCGGCCCTCCGGGATAAAGCATCCCACAGATCAAGGTGTTTTGGGCGCCCCATTTCGGGTGCACCTTATATATAAAGACCTGATTGGCGAAGCCCCCATAAACAAAATGACGTTGCCAATCTTGTTGTGAGTGCCCAAACAATATCACTCGGCTTTAAGTGGCGCCCATACTGATATGTGCACATTGGATTCGTATTCGGGAAGCCGATTTTCTCTTCAATGGACAAAGGGCGCCAAATTTATTCGTGTTTGGTGATTCCCAAAATTATATTAAGGGCATATTAGAAAGTATATCCAATATCTTAATACTCGTTCAGTAATTTTGTCAAACAAAATGGCGGCCATTTAGATTTTAGCCATATTGTATCACTGAAATTGGTAAATTATATTGTATTCATACTTGTCCACCCCGATAAACATAATATGAAGAACATATTACACCTCATATGAAATCTGATTTTAATATCAGTCAATGAAAAAATGACGTTTTCCGCTATTTTGTGAATGAAAATGAACACCGTATTGGATTTCCGATATACCGTGTTTGTGGACCCCCAAAACCCTATAAAGGGTACCCAAGAAGGCCTATTCAAAGTGTAACTATTATAATATTATGACAGTGAAAGAAAAATGAAAATGGCAGCCATCTTGGAAAATAGCCGATCCCTGACCGAAAAACTACTGCTAGGTAAAAAAAAAATTTAAAAAAAAAAGAATTTTTCAGCTCAATTCGCCGAGGACAAAAAACCTGCACAACCTAATGTAAATCTTGCATAATGCCTATTTAACCATCCAAATATAATGTATTGTGGTGTGGAATCAATATAAACTGATACAAAGAAACATAACTTGGATAAAACTTGTGAGTCCGAAATTCGCACTTCAAGGTGATGCCTGCTTGCTCCACAGCTCAGCTCAAAAGATCTCATAAAGACCATAAACCATTTCTTAAATTTACAGTGGAAAATTGTACTAATTCAGTTTTAAAGTCTAAATTGTTGTAAATAGTTTTCAGACCAGTGAGGATTTTTACTATGCTTACTCTTTTATCATTTATGGTCCTAATATTGAAATACATGTATAACTTTTATTCTAGCATGGTGTACCTATAAAAATTAAATAGTAATATTCATACTTCTTCTGGAGTGTCACAGTAAATTCTGTATGATTTCTATATGTAGGCCTATTTGTTAATTCTAATTCTCTTTTATTCAGCACTCAATAAGTTATGGTCTTATAATTATTTGTCAGACTATTGGTGTGATCGCAACACAAATAATTGACACAGGTGTATTAGATCCATTTAATGAATCATTATTGGCTCAGTAATAAAAGAAAATGAACAAATTTAATTTTTTAGGAATTTCCATTTTACAAAAAAGCTAGAGACAATATTGTATATGCCCTTTAGCTCAAATGTCATTATAAATGTACACAGACCCTTACCTATAATATGTATGATTTAAAAGACCAGTCCCTGATTTAACAGTGTACCTGAAGTGATTGCTTGCTAGTTATGCTTAACCAAGTTACGTATGGAAATGAGGCACAATTAATTTAGTAATTGTTCTACCATAAATATATGTTATAGTTTATTGTACATTCTTTTACCATGCTGGAAGCTTTCAATTTTTATTAACAGTACTGTAAGAACTATTTTTACAGTTAACATGCGACAGTCTGATAAGAGGTAGGTAAGAATGCTCAGTTAGAAGTTCACACAGTTCAAATGGGGATAGTTAGAAGCTGTGGTTACTCTTTATCTTTTCAAGGACACTATTTTACATGTACAGGTCAATGTTAACTCTACCAGGATTTTTTGTCATATTTTGCTCTAGTTAAACCGGAGCTTATATACAGGTGATTTTCATGTTATGTTGTTTTAAGATAAGACATACTAAGCATACTGTGTGTTGTAGTGTGCGAGACTATCAATGCATACAGTTTCCATACAATCTCTTCCACCATCTTCTGATATCGTTGAGAGTCCAGTCCGTCTTTAGTACGAAAGGTACCTTACAACTATTGAACTGCCTGCCGTTCCTAGCTGAATTCGTATTCATCTTGACAATCAGTTTATTCTGTGACATGTTGTGTGTTGCAGGGTTATTTGAATCAATATTTTATCTCAAAGAATTTCAACTTGTCTTGGATAAGGTTCTCTGGTTACTGCAATACAGACATGTTTCAGTGATTAGTAATAAAGCAACAAACTAGACTGTATTGTAAATGAAAAAGGTTTAATCCACAATGTATTTGTAATGACTGCCCTTTCCAACTGATTAAGACAAAACACATGCTATATTAATGTTATATGTAGGTGAGTTTAGGTCACATTCCTATCAACGCCTATTATGTATTACAGTATTATTTCGTTATCCATGTCACAATTTCAATTATATTGGTGTCCAAAGATATTATACCACGACTTTGATAGACTATTGTAATAAACACCCAAAAAACATTTTGAAAAAATATAGGGAAATTACTGGAACAGGTTGTATATATATCAAAATGTTTGGATATGATGTACAGGGTATGTAGACCAAAATTTATTGAGCAAACTTTGGGTTGAATTAGGCATGTTGTAGGCATTTAACTGAAATTATTCCTTGTGCAAATTGTTATAAATGGATTTATATTTCTAATCCACATTTGTTCATTAGAAGATATTTTGTTCATTTAGTAAAATTCAGACCCCCCCCCCCCTGTACGCTCCTGTACGTACGTTCTGCCAATGAATTTACGCACCTGTACGTTTTTGGCGTGACCCCCCCCCCTTCAAGCGTACGTACTTTATTGATGGCCCCCTCCATTGAAAAAGGTTCGTCCGCCCGTTCGTCCACCACACTTTTTCGGACACAATAACTTCTGATTGAGCTAGTATAGGCGCCTGTTCGACCTCGTGGGTTTTCCGCTGGTCCCGCGGCTAAAAACCCTGCAAGCTAATTTTTGAAATAAAATTGAACCATATTATGTTAATCCCTAAATTACATAGTTAATGTCTAGTGAAATTTAAACCCCAAACTTACATTTGATTCATGACCATTTTCTGCTTAGTAGGCTAACTATAGATAAGTATACGTCATATAGTTTGATTGCTTGGTACTTTACAAAAAGATAAATGTTCAATATATGTGTCATCTATTTATTTTTGAATTGAGAAGGGAGACATCAGCTTTCCTGTAGACTTGTTTTTTTTTTTAAATCAGCATGAATATCTACTAATTATTTGTTACTTTTTATATGCCCACATTTTCTTGTGGACACCTTTTTTCGTCGCCCCCGTTCGTCCACAATTTGTTTAAACTGTTTAAATTTGTCACCGTTTCACCCTCTAGAGCATTCTGAACACCACTAGAGGTCACGAATTTGATAAAACTTGAAATACATGTTTATAACCCAAAGATATTGAATCCTTTATATATTCATGCATATCAGATTGTAACTTCCTGAATCATGGCCCTTGATTGAACAAAAAATCATGTTGTTAGCTTGTGGTCCCTGTAGAGGTCACAAGTTTCCTTGATTAAAAAAAAACGTGTGAATATATCACCATTAGTAGGCATTAAACATAAGATCTTGGTTCCTTTTGATAATCGTGGATACCCGAACTTAACTTCCTTGATTATTGCTCCTAAAACTGTTTGAAAAAGTCAAATTTTTTTCCGCTTTTAAAAACCGTTAAATACATCACCATTCCACCATCATGAAGATTGAATTCGAATTTAGGGAAAATGTCCGTTCTTTAAACGCAAATTGTGTAGAAGTGTGTAATACGAAGGTTGTGGACCCTCTTGGTGTTACAATTTTTATCCGATTTTGATAAAACTTTAAACATATCTTTATATCTCAAAGATTTCAGCCCCTTTGATATTTGCACATTTCAGGCCATAACTTTCTGGATTATTGCCCCTGTTTGTACCAAAAAAAGTGTTTGTTTTTCGCTTGTTCTTTATCCATCTCTTGAAAATGTGGGCGTATCCTGCCTGACAGCCGCTTGTTGAATTAGTGTATTATATTTACTGCAGTGTTTGTTACAGGTTATATAAACCATGTTATATCAAAGATTTAAATTATTGATATGGGATTAAAAGACAAACAATATTTGATTTAAACCCTATATATTAAGAGTGTCAATCAATGATTATTTATTGTTAATGATTATTATAAGGAAATCTGCTTATATTTTAATAAAGTGGAATTCAAAACTATCTGCTTCAGATTGATTCTTCATATTACCCAGATAGCCGAAGTTAAAAAAAAGACTCAATAAATATCTACCATTTTAAAAATTGTTTCCAGAGCTTTCTCATGGTGCCTAATTTTCTGCCATGCCACAATTCTTGTGTTGAATAGTTTATGTTGTTGTTATGGTGGCCAGGAGTTGCGTCTGTACGAATTATGTTTTGTACTTGCAAACCACTGGCTAGCTAACCGGGAGGCCTCTGGTTTGCTCTCAGCGTTGGCAGAGAAAGCTCCTCCTGATTTTCGGGGGTGGTTCCCCTTGTCAGTCGTATAGGGTGGGGGCCTGGCATTGACGGCGTCCAATTAGTGCCGCTGTCCTGGCAAAATTTCCCTTGTCGTAGCTGCGGAAAAGTAGGATATTAAACCCCATTTCATTCATTTAAAAATAAATTTGATTCTCAGGTAAGAAGAAAATATGATTTGCAACTATATAATTTCAAGTAATAAAGAAATTAATCTAACGCGCCATTCCTTCTCGGAGCCTGTCGTCTTGAGTGGGATTTGGTTTAATCAAGGAATAGTTCCTTTAGGAACTGTCTCTGGGCGGACATCAGTTATTGTTACTAAAGGAAAAAATTTCCCTCACAGCACACTGTATGGCGCATGCCCGTCTTCAAAAAGCCCAGGACGTTAAACCCCATTTTAAAATAGATTAAGAACCCTGATCATGTCTTGAAACAGAATGTAGTTTGAGATCATTTTAGGCATAATTCTTGATGTCACCACATCGCGATACGTATAATGGTATCGAAAATGAACTGAATCTACACAGCCCTATGCACTTCCGTGTCATGTCACGGGTGTGTTTTGCACGCAATATTCGGGGAGGGTGGGGTTGACAAAGTGCCTTTAAAATATTTTAAAATGTTCATTTCAATGGACGAAAGAACACGCATGAAAAAATCGCTCGCATATTTTAAAAATAAAAACATGATTCACTAAGTTGCCTGATGTTAGAATATGAAACACAACTTAGCAACCCTAATAGGGCATATATAAACACATCTACACCTACCAACTGTAACTAGTCTATTAACACATGTACATCTGGGGACGTCTCACTTTCCCCACATCTATTGTTTAGAGTCAAGGTCCACTAAGCCATGACTGATTAAACAACAAAGGGGATTTAAAGTATAGTCTGTAATAAGTTTGTGACACTTCAACATAGTAAATAATACCTTTTTATAGTATGAATATTTATAAATAGTTTGATATATAACTACAGATATATAATCAACAGATACATATATTAACTAAATAAAAATAGATATATAAATTGTATAGCTCTGCAGGCAGCTCTGACTCTGGCCTACATCTTCTCTACATTCTCTAGGACTGCTATCGTGTTCTCCTCAGAAGGGTGATACTGTTAAGGAAGAGGAGATGCTAGAATACCATCGCGAATGGTAGCCCTAGCTGTACAGTACTTTTTGCAACATTCCCAGTATATGATAGTATTACGTCGAGACTTAACTCTGAATTTAAAACCATCCAACACTAAATTCTGACCACCTTTAGTATTTGCAATGTATTTAAAGTTAACCAGAGCGTTCGCCATTTTGGAATAGCCATTTGTAATACAGAGGAGCTATATATATCAACTGATAAGATGTGATTAAATATCAGTAGTTTAATTGGTTTTATTCCAAATTAATTATTACATCAAAACACCTCACAATGTAAATTTATTAGTAAACTGATTTCACTTATTTCCGAAATCGGCTGATGGTGGGAAGTGTTCACAATTAACAATAATTAGAGTGAGAAGTTTACACCAGTTATACTATAATTAATTAAAACAGACTATAGCCCTACACCCACGGTCTACTAACCTCTTAATCCTTTATCAAAACATTAAAATGTGGGGAAAGTGAGACTAAACCGTACATCTACCAACTTTGATTAGTATATAAACACATGAACACCTACCAACTATGCCTAGTATATTAACACATCTACACCTACCAACTGTAACTAGTCTATTAACCACCCCTACACTTACTAATCACTGTATTGTTTAAAAACACGACTGGCCTCTAGAATCACTAATAATAATATTTTAATAAAACACAATAGAGGCTAACCTTTAACGGAATCTTTTCAAACTTTGTTGGAAGCATTGAAGTCACAATAGGATGAGTCAGGTTCATATTCATTGTTTCACGACATTCCGTTCCAGACCCCCCCCCCCTTCAAAATGTGGGACCCTATCGAAATTCAAAGTCGTGCAACTATTACTCGCAGGAATAACGCCTCTGATACCGAAACCTTTATGCTCTACTGATCAGAGTTTTATATGTGCAGGAACCCAATCTATGTGTGCCCTAATGTTACATGGCATTATTGAACCTGGTAAATGTTTTGCAAGTTAGAATGCTCCAATGTTGCATATGGCATTATTGAACTTGGCACACGCTTAGAATGTTTGAGCTTTATAACTTGGAATGTCGGCCTCTCCAACTCCACTCTAACTGATAATTTAGATTAAAATATTTCTATAGTCTAATCAAATTAAAAATGTTAAAAGGATTAATTCAAGCTAATCCTATAATTATTTCTTAAACTAATTGAACAAATACTTTCTATCATCCGCGTCATATCGCCATTTCCTTCCCACACGAGATATTTAATAGGAATTAGTCAACACGCAAATAGATAAAAACAACTTCCTGCTGTTGTTTTAAATTGAAATATTTATAAAACTAATATTGACCTCCATTGAATTCAGGAAAAGGAATGTAAACGTCTTTTAAATACATATGTTTTAAGTTACTTTTAAAAGAGGGAACACCGTAGGACTTGCGAGGGGAGCCGAGGCTATTCCATAAATAGATGACAATAATTGAGAAAGTCCGCCATCCACATTTGATCTATCTGGGATATAACCTCTCAGTTTAGAAAAGTTCGTGGGTGCTAAATATAAACCCGACAATGCGGAGCAGTTTGTACTGTCCCGAAATAAAATTTAACTAAATTGGGGTTTAACGCTCTACTTTTCTGCTTCATCCGGTAAAATGGAGCACAGGAATATGACCTTCTATTCGTATATATTTACACCATGTCGTACCAGACAATATATAATACAAAAAGAACAGGAATGGAATGCAATGCCTTTCAAGACTCGACTTTACCTGCTCTCGCTTCGATTCGGTTTTTTTCAACAATTCGTAATGTCAGGCAATCAAACCTCTGTCGAATCACTCAGACCTATGTTTTTTTCTTCAATCCAGCCGCTTTGATTTGCATGAATACTCCCACAAAACGATATAATAGCCAATATTTTTCTATATTTACATTATTTTCGTCCAATTCCATTTTAGAAAGCACTATAAAGTAGAACATTATGAGTCTTCGTATGTGTTTCACAGGATTCCTTGATCTCCAAAACATCGGTATGGACATCAAGATCAGTGAAATAAGCGCACTTACAGACATTTTATGGACGGTAACGTGTTTTATTAAGGCTGTTTTGAATTTCTCGATATTTGGCGGGAACGGCTGGAGTGACGTCGTGGTTCCCGCCATTTTTAAAATAAGCATACCCACAAACCCCTTGGGCAAATTTTCATTTCTTTCCGGAAGTGCAAATAATACAATTGTGATTAGAATTGTGAGCATTTTTAGAAAACACTATGAAGGAGAAAATGATGAGTCTGGGGGGTTGGGATGGCTTAGTGGTCTAGAGTGCCGCTTCGACCTCTAGCTGGTCGGCCACCTCTGGCTTGCGGCTGTGGTTTCGAGCCCTGTTGTGACCGTATGCTGCATGGAGATAGGGGCGCCTTCTCAACCTCGTGGGTTTCATCCAGGCACTCCGGGTTCCTCCTACTGCTACAGACCCTTACGCGCAAGCGAATTATTGAAATAAAAATGAAACCACATGTTAGTCCCGAAATGACCTAGTTGTGTTGAGTGGATGTTACACCCCATTTCTCTCTCTCTCATTATGAGTCTGCGTATGTGTTTCACTGGTTTCCTTGTCCTCAAAAACATAGGTATAGACATCGAGATCAGTGAAATCGCTGCTCTTAGACATTGTATGGACGATAACGTGTTTTATTGCGGTCATTTTGAATTTCGCGATTTTTGGCGGGAATGACTGGAGTGACGTCGTTGTTCCCGCCAATTTTGAATTACCACACCCACAAACCCCCCAGGCCAATTGTTCATGCTTTTTTCCGGAAGCGCACAACTCTACCACTATAGAGCGAATTAAGAGACATAGATCAAATCAACCTAGCTTATCCTACGTATACAGTGGCGTCACTAGGGGGTGGCACAGGGGTCACGTGTCCCGGATCTTTTCACGTGTGCCCCGGATCTATTTTGAGCAGACAAATTCGATAATTTGCAATGATTTCACTACCCAACCCTATCATTATTTCGAATGTCCCGAGTACGGAAGAGAAGCTTTCCAGTGCGAAGCTTTTCTGGATTGCCCTTTCTGGCCCACCGTAGATTTCCTCAATAACTAAATAAATATTTGACTTAAAATAGTGTAGAAACAATCGTGCATGACCTAGTTTACCCGCCGTGTATGTTTAGCGGGACAACAATATCACATTAAATTTTAGTTAGTGATAATTTAGCTCACAACTTCACAAGAACTCGTACATATTTCCCAGTATTCGTTTTAATAACTATATTATTATATCGACAAAAATAATCCGCGGTTTGAAACATCAATAGAATACTCACGGCAACGTCATGTCGTTATTAAAACGAAATGTACGAGTTGGGCCTGTGCCCCGGATCTAATTGGGCCCTAGGGACGCCTCTGTACGTATAGAGCCATATAAAGAGAGATTTGACACCTAGACCAAATGAACTAGTGGCCTACCCTTCGTAGAACCGTATATAAAGATTGGATACCAAGACCAATCCTTTGTCTACAATAGGCTACCACCCTAGGTGGTAGTGGACGCTATTTTAGGTAATGAGGTCGAGCGCTCGAGATAATACAACCGCAACCTTTCCGAACCGATGTTTAAACCTATATGGTTTTAAGCACTATTCAATTGCAACCGTGCAGTATAAAGATTCGTTTGTTAGATTTTATAGCGAACCCAAAGCTGCAGTGGCGGAGCGGATACACCCCCCCCCCCCCTCCCGCCCAGTTTGACTCGGATATATTCAACGTTATAGTTTTTGCTACCGTGGTCATCTCTACCCGCCTACGCATATCCAAAATCATTCTCAATGGCCTGCCTTTGAGTGGCAAATCCATCATGCTACACTATTAAGTGATGAATCTTATATTCCGACTGGGCTGAATGGTCCCGAATAACTTGTTTTTAAAAAAATTAAACCATATGCTTTCTGATTTATTTTTCGTGTAGTTATACAGTCAAATAATTTGCATGGTTGATCTGAAACAAAACCTTGAACCGAAAATTAAAAACAACTGGCGAAGATCTGTAAATCACAAATTCTTCGGTTTCTCCCCAAGGTTAAAGATTCTTGGAATTAAGTTACCCCCCCCCATCTCTCTCTCTCTCTCTCCCCCATCTCCTCCCTCTTTAGATATTCAGATCTTCACCAACAAAATTGTCTGCATTTAATGGTTTTAAGGGTTATAACAATTTGGAATAATACCGTCTGAGATAAACCAATCTCTTACTGGAAAAACTCTTAAGAAATGTATGAACGAAACGAAATTATAATCTAATAATTACTTTGACTGTGTATATTCTGTACTATTATGTTCATGTATGACACGGTTCATAAGTTTTTAATATCGGCTTAGACTCATTACTGTAAATGGAAGGTTAATTTTGTTGGGTAACAATACATGTACATTTACTATCATTAAAATATAGCGTGCGTGTTTGACATCAGGCAGAATAATGATTGCATTCTGCAAATAAACGGAAACAGAAGAACGCTATAGGCTGTAAATCGCGAAGAAAAAATCGCTTGACAAGTTTAAGCTTTTCCATTAATGAAAATATTCAAAACAGCATCAGCTTTTCTTGTTCCTCTTTTCTCATTGTTGTACGATCATAAAAACAATTTCATTTTTATTTAATGTTGCAATGGTGCTCATCACTCATATTGATTTTAGTGTATGTTCATTGTTTAAAACGCGTGATATATAAGAAGCAGTGAATGAAATCTAAATAAAGATTTTCACCAAAATCATTAAACTAAAGTTATTGGGAGATTAATATAAGGGGTCAGGCTGCTATATATAAAAGGAAATTGACGTTTAAGAAGTCTGTGTTACTTACTTGATTAGAGGAGCTGGAAGGATCTGTAACAGTTTTACGTTTATACTTCATTTGAATACACAACAAAAAAAAAGGTAAGGGGATTATTTAACTTGGACGATTGAAATTGGGTTTAACGTCTTCTCGAGAATTTAGTTAGTTAAATTTGAGACTAATATACGGTAATAGTTCAACTTGGCCAATTGGTATAAAGGATACGAACAGGCAACCGTATAAACCAATGGCCGGGTGAGGCTTTTGGGTCCTCCTCCGACACTTCAATATTTCAACCCGCTACAGTCTGACCCTGGTAGAGTAGGCACTAAGCCACAGTACTCAGCACAAAATCCATGTAGGCAACTCATAACCACGTCATACAGTAAAAAATAACATCAGATGAATGGCCGTAATGGGACCCTTTGTTGATTTACATGAAATTGAATAATTATGACGTAAGCTAATAAAATAATAAAAAGTGCTTACCATATGATTTAAACAGGTATTAAATAATGTATATAAAGATAGATGAATCAGTTAAATTCGGGATTTGACGAAATCACTGAAATCGTCGTAAACTCTCTAATATATTTCCTGTAGTGTTTTCATGAAATCTCTATTTTTGCTGCATTACTTAATACAAGGACTTTCAATGTAAAACAATTAATCTTTGATTTTATTTACTTTTTTAAATTGATTAAAGGGTAATATGATTTATAACTCAACAATGACTATCACTGTTTGATTACTGGCTATTACACATTATGCAGCAACTAAATCTGCCTTTTGCGGGTCTTTCGTTAGGTCTGAAATGTGATCTTAATTGTTATTTGGACATTAATTAACTTACCCAGACCATAATCAACTTCCGGTGTCATCGCTAGCCTACGATATTCACTTGATTAGAATCCGATCTGCTGCTAACCGCTCATTGATGATTAAATCAAAATATGAATAATCGAGGAGACTATGTTGAATTTTTTTTTTATCGTACCGACTTAAGTAATGATGATCGGGCTAGGCCTAAAGTTCAATAACTAAAATTTCGGTTTAGAGTGGATCAATTTGTTTGACTGGTGGGGCACATAGTCTAGTTGATCATGTTAATTGTAATTCAATTGCTGTTCCGGCAAAATTGATCTCATAGCGCATTGTATGATGTAGGCCCGTCTTCATTATTCGGGTTGGTGCAGGAAAAGATTATGGGGTTAAACGTCCACTTGACGCAAACTATGTCATTTCGGGGCTAACTAGGTTCAATTTTATTTCAATGATTCGCTTACGCGTAGTGTTTTTTTTAGCAGACGGGGGGAACCGAAGGGGCTGCAGAAACCAAAAAACTGGAAGGCGATCTATTCATCGTCGCGTCCAAGCGGAAAAATGGAAACCACTCAATGATTATAATCGCGTTAAACGATGCCACCAATATCACCACCCCTCTAGTTATCCAAGCAATATAATCAGTTAACATTAAAATGGACGTCACTCAAGAATAGGACTGATAGTCGTACTTTAGTTCTTGTCAAATCTTCAAACACCCATAACCTCGCATAGAAATAGACCATCTCTATTTCGTACATACTGTATTATCAACTGTTTGGCATTATACCGTAATCAACTTTATCATTTCCATGGAATTCTGTTTTCTTTATTAATTTTTTAGGTAACCTTCGAGGTAATCATTGACATGTCTCTCATTGGTCATCGTTTACCAAGTTCTAGTTATTGTAGTTTTCATAAATATAATGTCCCTTTAATTACTTCGGTTTTTTATACATGTATCATTGCTTTATAAAGAAAATGAAATGAAAATGGGGTTTAAAGCCCTACTGTTTTGCTCCGGCTGGGCTAATGAAGACGGCCATACGCCATACAGTGTGCTATGAGGGAAATTTTGCCCAGGCAGCGGATTATAAAGAGAATCCTAGACAAAACCTCGTTCAGTATTGTCGTTATTAGTTAACAGTTTTCGATGTTTTGCATTGTTTTGATGTGAGGTTAAGATTAGTCTGACGTCACCAGTTGAATCTGTGCCATGAACCACTGCTAACTGATCCGGTAGACATCTCGGCCAACCTGCCGGATAACGAAATGCTGTTTCTCTAGACCTTGTTGCCAAAGACATGATGCAAAATCCCTGAAATACTTTAGGGTTCCGGAAATCTCTCATTTCACAGAATCCCTGTAACATATTTGTATCGCTTTCGTCCAAAATGTCTTTATGTTTAGGGGGGGGGGGCTGGTTGAATGCTGTATCAGAAAGCCTGTCATTGAGCCAACTGGCGTGTTTTCGTATCCCGATTGTACGTGGCAAGGAGTAGGGTCGCCTGTCCAACCTCGTAGATTTCCTCCCACTGCTAAAGACCCCAACGAACACTAAAATTAAACCATATGTTAGTCCCGAGATGACCTAGTTTGTGTCGAGTGAACGTAAAACCCCATTTCTCTCTCTGTCTGTCTCTCTCTCTCTCTCTCTCTCTCTCTCTCTCTCTCTCTCTCCCCCTCTTAATTAACCACTGTAACAGTGCCGCAGCCAACGGATTTCATGGGTTCCTAGTCACCGTAGGGCATCAGTGTGACTGCAGGGCTCATATTGGCTTCAGCCTTGTCAGCCTTACGAATGAAATTGATTACGTCCCTGCTTACATGTATCGACCGAGCGAGGGTCATTTTTGGAAAGTTAAACTTACTTTATATTTTAAAAAAAATCTGTCGACACAAAGAAATTATTTGTTCTGTGGTACAAATCCATGTAAACCTTTTTTTTAGCTGCCATATATTTCCTCAGTAAATAGGTTAGGGTGTAAATGTCGCATGCTCTCGTGTGTGAAAGTTTACTTTTTCTAAGGTATGGGAATGACTTCAATCCGTGGAATATCCCAAAACAGTGGCAACACGTGTCTACAAAATATACTATCAAAAGTCAGAAAAGGCATATGAAGATTCAGAATAACTTAAAGGCCCGGCCCAAGTGTCAAAAAAAGTACGGGGCGCCACATAAATTTTCATAGCCGAATTTTCAATGGTGTCTCAGTGTTTAAAGAAATAATTCGAGTTGGTCAGACGACTCAGACCTCAATATTGGCCCGGTTGAAATAAATTTTTGTTTATTTTTATCTCTCAAGTATCACCTTGCGAGGTTGCCCGGAGGATGTACAGAGGATGCAGTGGACATTTAACGGATGATAACGGAGGGCACGTTTGGTGCTCGTATACATCGCGCGTTTACATCGTACACGGCAGAAAGTTCATCCGTTATAAACGTTTTGTGCAGCTCAAAACTTTTGCGCGGATGAAACCAAAGTGAACGGATGCTCGACGAGTACACAACTGATGTATGACGTTTTCAAACGGAGGGCACGTTTTTCCCCGTTTTATATCCTCTTTGCATCCGTAAGTGCAGTGGGACCGGGCCTTAAGATGTTATGGCAGAGGTCTCAATACGACTGACCTGCTCGACTGCACACAAATCGTTTACTAAATTATTCGGCTGAATGTATAATACGTTTTTCAAAGTTTCGTAATTTTGTTTACTTTCGTTCTAGATAAAAGAAAATGGTGATTGATAAACTCTTGTGTTTTGGACTGATTCTAACGGTAATAGATCGATGCCATGCTAGCACTATTGGAAGAGAGGATTTGGATTCTTTGATAGATACAGAACCTACATTCAATTACCTCCTTTCCCTGTTATCCAAGGAGCACCCAAGGGACATTCCGGATTTTACTTCAAGACTGAGCAAACGAAGGATGACGTGGCGTCCACTTGGATATCTGCCGGCTCACATTAGAATTACGGAACCCAATGCAGAAGAACCAGAACAAGGTTCGAGTGCGGGCTCCCCTGTTTTTCGATATGGTTAAATCGGAGATAAGATGTATTGGAAGAAATTGTGATAAGGACTATTGTTAAGAATTTGAAACTATGACACACCTCTGGTTTAGTTTAAGAGCTGATGCTTTACTTAAATTGACGTGTTAATTATTTTGTGTGGAGTGGGTATCTTTCTACATTAGAATTGAAAACAAAACAAAAAATATTACGCCCGTACATCTGACACTAGAATCCTAATTTTAATTCGAATCTATCGGTCGAAATGGTAGTTTGCACTAAGTCTAGGTATTATTATCATGTGAGAAAATGACAATTAAAGTGTTTTTAAATAAATAATGCATGTTCTTTTGTTGTTGAATAAGGAATGCCGAAAGGGGGGGGGGGGGGGGTCTCAGGGCAGCAGAGTTCAAATTGTTCGATTTAAGAATTGAGGTATACGAGTAATATCAATTTCGAATAATTTACAGTCTGAAGTAACGCGAAGATAACTCAGTTATGGTTGAAAATTTCCAGATTTCCATATTGCTGTCTGTGAATATTAATCTACATGCCTCGCCGTTCTAAAAATACCAAATATATTACATTTCTAGAGATTTAAAATATACCGTTTGGAGATGGAACAGGAGAACGGGGTAAATAATTCCAATAGCTACTCCCTTTATTCAACCTTTCTGTGTAGGTTAAGAAACTGTTGAAATATAACCGATTTGGAGTTCGACAGTCCAATACAGAACAGTTCTAGACATACAATCCAACTCCTCTGCTGCCTCGAGTGTCGTATTATCATATAACTAATTCAGATAAAGCTTTGGATCACTATAATTTAATATTATTTGAAGTAATAAGAAACACTTAAATTATTTCTTGTATAACAATTAATTCCACAATTTTGTTGAACATCACAGGCGAAACTTTACTGACACCAAGAATCTTAAATTGCATTTACGATATTGTATTATTTTATATTATTATATAAACATTTTGCCCGACTCTTTTATCGCAATACTCTGAGACGTATGCGTTGATTATACTACTTTTGACCAAGTCTCCTACCTGTTGAAAGAACATTGTATAATAATTAGGACAATATTACCAATCAGAAAATCGGTTACTAATAATGAATTATTTCCCCTAAAGAGACGCTGTATCTTCTTAAGGGAGATAACTTGTCTAACACTAGCCAATATTATTGTCGATGGAATAATTATTATCTGGAAATAAAATAAATATATTTGGTTATTGTGTGTTTTATTTTTTATGTGACATGTCATAAAAAAAAAATACCGTTCTTGCTGTTATATTGATTGAAAAAATATCCATTAAAATCTCTCATCATCCTTTGAGATAAATCATGGGCTCTAACTTTGGATCATTTATTGATAAATTGATAAGTTGGACCACTCCCAAGTTGGGTCTGTTATGGGGCTTACGACATGGGCCTTCTGACCACTGACCTTGTATGAGATACAACATCCCTTGGGGGCTGAATATTTGTATCGCGAAGGCGGTCTAGGAGTTCGCCCATCACCCCCATCCCGACCCGAGATGTTTTTAAATGTGTCGGATTGGCGATGAAAGTAGCCAGCCGAATTGAAACAACGTGATTTATTTTCGATTAAAAATCACGGGGGCGGGGGCGCAAATACTTTAAGCCCAAGACCAAAGTGCGTCTTTGAGTTGCCGCCAGTGAGCCACTGGCTAGTGACTCTGTCGATTTCTTTACTCAGTTTCTGACATCCAGATTCAAATCTTTGCTCCAGTTAGCTATAAGTTGTGACGGGTTTTACATTCAGAGCAGAGAGAACTTTGTCTTTACGAACACCTGATCGTGCGTCTCATTTGAGGAGTTCTTATAGCTAACAATAATTTTATACGTTTGTGTACATAAAGAACAGCCATCGTTTGAATTCCGGTATTCTACAGGGGCCGGTTGTGCAAAACACCGTTATCTTTTAACGATCCGTTAACTTTAACGGAGAGAAAGAGTGTTGCTGGAAATAAAGGCCCCGAACATTCTGTGGTGCAAATTTTTCCTCCATATTTATGCTTGTATAAAAAAAATGTATTTTATAGTGTTTTCTGTAGTAAATTTAACGGAACGTTAACAAACAACGCGTTACCAAGATATGTCCGTTAGAGTTTAACGGATCATTAAAATAACTTAGTTTTGAGCAACCGCCCCCAGAACCTTCGAAATAATTCAACGTGAGGATGCACTGGCATACTACAATAATTTATTTTGTAAAATCCATGACTTACCTCTCTAAAATGGCTCGCGAAAATGGCATGGGGTTTAACATCCTACTTTTCTGGACAGACTGTGAACATAAACCTGGTGTGCTATATATGGGAAATTTTACCCCGGAAGCGGAGCTACGGTATACTCTTATATCGAATCTCAGTTGTCAAAGGATCATTTACAAAAACGCCAATGTGGCACGGGACCACGGTATTTCGTTCTATTAGGAAATGAGAAATCACGCCGGAAAAGCTATAGAGGACCTCTTTCGACCAAGACCTCCAGGCTATCGATCCAGCGTCACCCTTCGTGGCACCCAGAAAACGACTGGTAATTAAATTTAAATATTCTTACTTCATGGATTCCTAGATATGTATCAAATTTTTACAAGTGTTTAATCTGCACAAAAATCCCCGATTGAACTGTATAGTCAAAGCATGGGCTCGTTAATCTTTTATTTTTTTAATCGAATGGAGAAAAGCTCTAGATTGTTGATGTCTCTTTAAGTTTTCTTCTGAATAATAAAAACTATTTATATTTATTACAACGCCAGAAGATCAAAGGGAGCCAACTGTAATAAAGTTTCTCCGTTATATTAATTGATTAACATCTTACAGCATATAAACATAGTTATTACTCCACAACAAAACATAATCACCGTTTATATCATACAGACATAAAAAATACTGGTGCCTTCGACGATATACTCGGCAGATTTAAGACGCATATCAAAATAACATAAAACTTTTTTATAACACGTCGAAATGGCTAGGTTTACCTTGCCTGCTCCATGAGCTAAACGTGTTTTCAATGACACAGAATGGGGGAGAGTTTTAACGCCCCAACATCTATACAAAGGTCATTTTTTGTTACTTACTAGGATACGGTAATATTTATACGCTCATTTCAGAATGGGTGTTTTATGTCGTGATGCTGTCGGTCGGCCCATGGTCCGTCCACCCGGCAACAATTGGTTTGTGAATGCGATAGAAGCTACAGTTGTTGCCCTATTTTTATCAAAGGCTATCAATTTTCGCGTCCCATGACCTTCTCTTCTAGAGTAACCCCCTTTCCGAAAACACTGTAACTGATAGAGGCTACAACAATGAACAGATTTATTTTCTAATTTTGTGTGAATATTGACAAAAGGACGAATCCTTCTGTTCTGAAGTAACTCCCTCTTTTCCGTAAACCAGGGGTTTACAGTTTTTAACGGATTTAGTGTGAAGTATGAGAGAAATTTCAGTTGCAGAGATATAGTACCCTTCCGTAAAAGCTGTTGGACACGATACAGATCAGAGTTCTGGAAGTAATATAGCACCCTTTTTCAAATTTGGTCAACATCCAAGTTTTCATTTTTGGTAAGCTGTTATCTAAAGGCTACATAACCTTTTTTGAGACATAACCGCCCTGTACGTGTATTTCCACGCTTTGTTTGCATATCGTTTTATAATCTATGATAAATTGTATTTCCGAAGTTATTTATCTGAGTGACAGTTGATGCTGTTTTAATACAGGAAAGAAACCCCAACTGAGTCAAGCAATGACCAGATTGTTCCAATCAAATCCCCTTATCTTTAGTTCGTCTATTGCTTGGTGATTCCTTTTGACTTACTGGTCTAGAATCGACGAAGAGTGTTTTTAGGATTTACATTTTCTTCTAGGTTTTGGTCAATATTCGTGATAGAGATTTAAGCTTCATGGTGTTTCTAATAATGTACTGAATGCTTCCGTGCCTTTAATGTTATTATTACTGAAATACCTTTAATGGTATGGTACGAGTTTATGTATATATTTGATGAAAACATCCTGCCTTAATGAAATGCCGAAGACAGCATACTTCACTGCTCGAATCACTCTTGTAATTTCTTTAATTAGTGTTTATTTTATGTTATTGAAGGCAAAACTAGTCTAGCAGTCCGTGACCAGTCATTGACGTCTTGTATATTAGAAGCATAATCGGTTTAAGGTTGCATGGGGGTCCCTAGATTTTAAATTTTAAAAGTGAATATGAAAATAAAAAAAGTTAAAGAAAAAACAAAATGTGCGGATTTTCAGGCATTAGGGGTCAGCAAACACATGTACACCTTAAGCATCAACTCAGTTTCAGTGCAATGTGTGGTTATTCCACACACAGCGCGTTACTGACACAGTCGACACCCCCCCCCCCCCAACAAAAAAAACCCCACACACAAACTAGTCGTTCGGATAGTACAACCGAAAGTGATTTTTCCTACAATCAAAGGCCATAATTCATTAAGTTACAATTTGATATGCGCAAATATCGAAAAGTATCAAGATATTTAGGTTATAAACACGCAATTTAAGTTTCATCAAAATCGAAATTAAAATTGTGACCTCTTCAGGGTCCACAACCTTGAAATACCATTTTTTAACAGTATTCGCGTACAAACAGCAGCCATTTTGTATTGTAATTGTGGTCCTATTTTCCCGAAATTCGAACTCACCCTCCCTTAGGGTGTAACGGTGATATAATCAAACGATTTTTAAATCGGATAATAATTGTGACCTCTAGAGGAACCACAAGCTAAACAAAGGCGATTTTGCGTATAATCAGGGGCCATAATTCAGGAAGTTACAATCCGATATGCGCAAATATCGAAAGGAACCAAGATCTTGGGGTTATATCCATGCATTTCAAGTTTCATTTCAAATTAAAATTGTGACCTCTACAGGGTCCATAACATTGATTTACCATTTTAAACAGTATTCGCGTACGATCGGCGGCCATTTTGTATGGCAATTTTGGTCCGATTCTTCCGAAATTCAAACTCAACCTTCTTTAGGGTGTAACGGTGATATAATCAAACGATTTTTTAAATCAGATAATAATTGTGACCTCAAGAGGGACCACAAGCTAAACAAGGCAATTTTGCGTATAATCAGGGGCATTAATTCAGGAAGTTACGATCCGATATGCGCAAATATCAAAAGGACCCAAGATCTTTGGGTAATATCCATGCATTTCAAGTTTCATCAAAATCGAATTAAAATTGGGACCTCTACAGGGTCCACAACCTTGATATACCATTTTTAAACAGTATTCGCGTACGAACGGCGGCCATTTTGTATGGTAATTTTGGCCCGATTTTTCCGAAATTTGTACTAACCCTTCCTTAGGGTGTAACGGTGATATAATCAAACGATTTTTAAATCGGATAATAATTGTGACCTCTAGAGGAACCACAAGCTAAACAAAGGCGATTTTGCGTATAATCAGGGGCCATAATTCAGGAAGTTACGATCCGATATGCGCAATTAATATCGAAAGGAACCAAGATCTATGGGTTATTACCATGCATTTCAAGTTTCATCAAAATTGAATTAAAATTGTGACCTCTACAGGGTCCACAACCTTGATAAACCATTTTTCAACAGTATTCGCGTACGAACGGCGGCCATTTTGTATGGTAATTTTGGCACGATTTTTTTCGAAATTTGTACTCGACCTTACTTAGGGTGTAACGGTGATATATTCGAACGGTTTTTTAAATCGGATAATAATTGTGACCTCCAGAGGTACCACAAGCTCAAATAGGTGATTTTTCGGACAATCGGGGGCAATAATTCAGGAAATTATGTTCCGATAGGCGCAAATATCGACAGGAACCAAGATCTTAGGGTTATAAACATGAATGTAAAGTTTCATCAAAATCGGTTCAAAATTGTGACCTCTATAATGTCCACAAGCTAAAAACATGATTTTTCGTACAATCAGGGGCCATAATCCATGAAGTTTTGATCCGATACATGCCAATATCGAAAGCAGCCGAGATCTTTGGGGGATAAACCTATATTTCAAGTTTCGTCAAAATCGGGTAAGAATTGTGACCTGTAGAGAGTCCACAAACAATTGTGGACGGACGGACGGACAGGGGCGACGACATAATACGTCCACATGAAAATGTGGGCGTATAAAAATGAGTTGCCGTATGTACATCGGTGTGCATGCAACCCTAGCAATGGACACCCAATGATCTACGGGGTGGGGGTGTAAGGAGGTAATTAACTCAATGATTGCAAGAGTTAAAAACTACGAAAAGCGAGCACCGCAAACTTCATTTTACAAAAAACAAAACAAAAACAGTTAGTTTGTGTGCGCTCACAAAATAGTTTAATTGGGTGGGTTTCCGGAAGGCATCAAGGGCGAACTTTGGAGAATTTGTTGTCAAAAACTTAGGTCATTTCTACAAACTTTAGTTGGCGCCAATATTCCTAAACTCAACCGCAAAACAAAAACACAAGAATAAATAGTACAAGACTGGGACAACATATCTTCGGAAATTAAAAGAAATTGTTGCAAAATTTAAAAATAGTAAGTTCTAAAGAAGTCAAATATTTCTAAACAATATTAGAGTCATGCATAACTTTTAATAAAGAACAGAATTATTTCAATTTGGGAAACGTTCTATTGTAGGATATCTAAGGCATACCTCGGGTTCATGAGGTATATTTCTTAGCAACAAGAAAGAGTCAGGATTAGGCTATACGTTACGATTTTTAAAAGGCCAAACCTATCATAACCCAACACGTCGTTGTCCCACCCCACATCCACCTATTATTTGCAACACAATTCTTTATTCTTCCCTATTAAACTTTACAGCTACAATTTCATATTTTTAAATTATAACTTTAAAATGTGTTTAATTTAAAGCCTTAAAATAGATGATATCCATAAACAGTCCTACCTTGTTAAAGATTAATTCTGCCTATTAACCATGGATGAAATATGAAAACAAGGGAGGTAATTGTGTTTTTATTTCATGTGTAAATGATTTTTAAGGGTGGGAAATAGGGCCCATGATCGTAAAATAGTGAGTTGATAACCTATTGAGCAAAAGACATATAAATAATTAGGTTTAAATTTCTTAGAAAATATGAAATTCTCACCAGTACTGACCTATCAAATCGGTGAATTCCAAATTGGAAAATCGTTAGGATTGGTAGCAATTCAACTCACTTTATTCTGTATCTCCCGTTTGTGGGTATTGTGTCTTAGTTGATAAATTCGATATGGTTTCCGTCCTAAAAATTAAATTCTTGTTCGAAATCTGAATCATTGACCAATCTATTCATCCAAAGATGAATACAAAACAATTGACCTATTACATATCTATATTTCCATGCGATAAGATTAGTTGGTATTGTTCTGGGCATGCATTTCAAAATGTCTTTAGAAAGGAGTGGAAGTATAGCCTTCAATTGGTGCATAATGTAAGGTGCTTCTGGAAGAGAATCTGTTTGAAAATTCGTAAAAACGTTCAGATCTTCGCAGTTTCGGAAACTGACAAAACATTGCCTTATCGGTACCCCTATTTCGGACTTTCATTGTGGTTGTGGAATTTGTGTTGATAAAGAGATGACCAGGCGATACTAGGTTCTGATTCAGGGCCAAAATATCAATTCTTGAATGACGAAGTGGAAGTTTAGCTTGAATAGTCAACAGAATTTATGTTTGTCAAAGATGAATGATATAATAAAGATACATTCACCACTTGAAGCTTATCATTATTTAGCAATATTTAACACACGAAGGTGTTTCCTGGGTAATGTCAAGAACTAGTAATCTTTAAGATTTAAACTCACTGTGTGACGTTATCAACATCAACATGTTGACAGTTCAGAGAATCATTAGGCTAATGTGCTTGTACTGAGAATAATTGGAGGCATACACATTTTGATGACGTATTATGGTGATGACAAATTGTTTTTGATAATAAGCATTATGCACTTGTTTCATCATATTTACATGACGTAATCGAGCTGCGGTGATGACAGACGCCTCTTTCAGAAAGAGGTGATGTACTTATTTATTTCTAAATTAATGCAACATTCTCCACCCAACTCTTTCGTATGTAATCAATTCACATGTTTAACCCTATTATGTTTTTATACGCCCACATTTTCATGTGGACGTATTATGTCGTCGCCCCTGTCCGTCCGGACGTCCGTCCGTCTGGACGTCCGTCCGTCCGTCCGTCCGTCCGTCCGTCCACAATTGTTTGTGGACTCTCTACAGGTCACAATTCTTGTCCGATTTTGACGAAACTTAAAATATAGGTTTATCCCCAAAAGATCTCGGCTGCTTTCGATATTGGCATGTATCGGATCAAAACTTCATGGATTATGGCCCCTGATTGTACGAAAAATCACGTTTTTAGCTTGTGGACCCTATAGAGGTCACAATTTTGAACCGATGTTGATGAAACTTGACATGGATGTTTATAACCCAAAGATCTAGGTTCCTTTCGATATTTGCGTCTATCGCATCGTAATTTCCTGAATTATGACCCCTGATTGTCCGAAAAATCACCTATTTTAGCTTGTGGTCCCTCTGGAGGTCACAATTATTATCCGATTTGAAAAACCGTTTGATTATATCACCGTTACACCCTAAGAAAGGTTGAGTTCAAATTTCGAAAAAATCAGACGAAAATTGGCATACAAAATGGCCGCCAATTGTACGCAAATACTGTTAAAAAATGGTATATCAAGGTTGTGGACCCTGTAGAGGTCACAATTTTAATTCGATTGTGATGAAACTTGAAGTGCATGCTTATAACCTAAAGATCTTGGTTCCTTTCAATATTTGCGCATATCGGATTGTAACTTCCTGAATTATGGCCCCTGATTATTCGCAAAATCACCTTTGTTTAGCTTGTGGTCCCTCTGGAGGTCACAATTATTATCCAATTTGAAAAACCGTTCGATTACATCACCGTTACACCTTAAGGAAGGTTGAGTTCAAATTTCGAAAAAATTGGACCAAAATTGGCATACAAAATGGCCGCCATTCGTACACGAATACTGTTAAAAAATGTTATATCAAGGTTGTGGACCCTGTAGAGGTCACAATTTTAATTTGATTTTGATGAAACTTAAATTGCATGCTTATAACCCAAAGATCTTAGTTTATTTCAATATTTGCACATATCAGATCGTAACTTCCTGAATTATGGCCCCTGATTATACGCAAAATCACCTTTGTTTAGCTTGTGGTCCCTCTGGAGGTCACAATTATTATCCAATTTAAAAAATCGTTTGATTGTATCACCGTTACACCCAAAGGAAGATTGAGTTCGAATTTCGGAAAAATCGGACCAAAATTGCCATACAAAATGGCCGCCGCGTCTATGCGAATGCTGTTATAAAATGGTATACCATGGTTGTGGACCCTATAGAGGTCACAATTTTAATTCGCTTTTGATGAAACTTGAAATGCATGGTTATAACCCAAAGATCTTGGTTCCTTTCGTTATTTGTACTTATCAGATCATAACTTCCTGAATTATGGCCCATGATTAAACACAAAATCGCCTATGGTCCCTCTGGAGGTTACGATTATTATCCGATTTAAAAAAACATTTAACTCTATCACCGTTACACCATACAGAAGGTTGAGTTTGAATTTCTAGAAAATCGGACCTTAATTGCCAGACAAAATGGCTGCCGTTTGTACGCGAATAGTGTTAAAAGTTAAAATATGGTATATTATCAAGAATGTGGACCCAGTATAGGTCACAATTTTAATTCGATTTTCGATATTTGCGCATATCAAATTGTAATTTAATGAATTATAGCCTTTGATTGTAGGAAAAATCACTTTCGGTTTTGCTTGTTCTCTAACCATCTCTCGAAAATGTGGGCGTATCCTGCCTGGCAGTGCCAGCTTACTATCTTTTTTTCATTTTATTTGAATTAATTTCTAATGACAATTATAACGATAGCAAAGAGTGTAAATACGCCAACACAACGGCTATGTCTCACAGGAAAGATGGCTAAAGACAGCAGTTTATCTGGAAGGAAATATTTGTTGTTGTTGACCATATTTGATTTAAAAAAGTATTTATTCAGAATTCTTATATACAGTCATAGGAGGAATAGTATGAATAGTTTGGATACAGTAACAAGCAACTAAATGCTTATATAAAACTGCTTCCAGAATAGGGTGACATGAATATAATTTTAATGATCAGCTGGTAATGTAATACACTAAGAATGATTATCAATAGTAGGGTTTTAATTAATGGTGATATGGAAAATAAGTGTAGGAATAGAAAATAAAAGAATAGAAAATAGGAAAAGGGATGGGGGATTGAGTACTGGTTAGGAGACGAAAGTTTGCGACGCAATGCCAAGGGGAAGGGAGGGAGAGGGGGAGATAGGGGACACGCACTAACCTAGTATATTTTATTTGAAGTTCTATACACATGTTGACCATATTTGATAAGGATACCCTATTACTTCTTTATGACTGCAAGAAATATACCTAATCAATGTTGTTTCCATAAGCTTTTATAATATATACTAGTATCCCGAACAAAAGGTCTTAGAAGGTTCATGTTCTCCGACACCAAGGCTTCAAATCAAATTTGGTTATTTTTGTTCAAATTTGAATAATGTCAGCTGGCAAGAGATAGATTTCCCCTGTAGTTTAGATATCAGATCGGAACATAATATCAGATGGTTTTCAACTGTTAAGCCTTATGTTAAACATGTATTATGTAAGATATAAGCCTTATGTTAAACATGTATTATGTAAGATATAAGCCTTATGTTAAACATGTATTATGTAAGATATAAGCCTTATGTTAAACATGTATTATGTAAGATATGTATATAAAGAACTGGTCATTTTTGCTATAATAGTTCAAAAACTAGATAATACAAAGTGAATAAATTGAAATTGTAATTCAAATTACTTTATTTTGAGCGAAATTAGCACCGTTTGAAGTTTTGACAAGATGACATATATACTTAAGCAAAGACATCGAGAGTTGATTAAGGTAAAAATTAATGTCGAATAAATAATTTAGATAACATTTCAGGCCCAAAGAAAGACATGTAATGGGCAGATTTAGCTCTTGCATAATATATGTTTAAGAGAGAGGGAGAAAGAAATAGGGTTTAACGTCCACTCGACACAAATTAGGTCATTTCGGGACTAACATATGGTTTAATTTTATTTCAAGAATTCGCTAGCGCGTAGGGGACTTTAGCAGTTGGAGGAAACTGGGGAACCCGGAGAAAACCCATGAGGTCGGACAGGCGTGTATGTTTAAATTTCCATTACATACACGTGTGACTGTAGTTTCTATTATAGGTAGGGGATCACGGTGGCTAAGTGGGTAAGACGCTGGCTCGCTAGCCCGGAGATTTTCCGGCGTTGTTTCCCCTTGTCAGTGATGCAGGACGGAGGGCCTGACAAGGACAGCTGTCTAGTTGTTTGGGTGGGACGAAAGCACTGAGGTCCCGGGTACACATTGCACACTGTATGGCGTATGTACGTATTCATTAGCCCAGTTCGGATAGAACATTAGGACGTTAAACCCCATTTCATTTAAATTTTAGGTTTAACATAACAACCGGTACTGTGTATTTTATGATGGTAGTTGAGGGACGCCCCTGGCCCAAATCAGTATACCATTGTGTGTCCCTTCTGTGAGGTATAGTGTGTCGAGTAGAGTGGTTTCGATCCCAAGCTTGTGGAAGCAAGATCGCTTATCACACCTCGCGGGTTTTCCCTGGGTTTCTCGGCTTCTAAGCACAGTTCAAGTTCCCTACGTAACAGTTCCGGCCAATAATCCCATCTGAATTAAATGTATAACAAATTCAAATTCGTATCATTTTCTTTTACATTTTCATGACGTAATCATTAAATGTTGTTGACAGAGCATTTTATGTGTATAGTTTAGTGTGTAAGATGAACCAAGATTTGAATGAGATGAGAGGATTTAGCGCTAGTTATTTATAATTAGAATCCACGTCTTTATTACTACTGCACTTGGCTTGTTATCTTTTTACAGAGGAAATGGGTCTCTTCTCAAATTTGGCGTTAACAAGACGAACAATTAACTACAGATTGTATCAGACGAATTGTCATAAAATGTAACATCCGACATTACTTAGTTTGTTTTTCCAAAAGCGTTTGGAAGTGATGTGGGGAGGATGACTGCAATCTTGATTACTTCAGTCTAGATCAGTGAAAATACGAAAGTTGGATTTTATATTCTGACAGATTTTAAAAAACATACATCATTGCGCAGAATTCTCCCGCGCCGAGTAAATCGAGCTTTGAGCAGCTTGCCAAAACAAATGATAGGAAGGGATATAAATCGGCATAAAGCTGTCTCCTTACTTTCCAGTCAGTGAATGAGAACTAATGATATTAGGTAGTTTAAACATACCTACCTTTAGAACACGAGTTATCATAGTACATCTTATTAAGGTCTGTTTTATTACCACCCTTATTAGACATAAGGCGGACCTGAACAGGAAACGAAGCGCAAAAAATTGTAATTAATGCGAGTTCATGTGATGTTTAGCTAAGCACAAAGAATGAAGACAATAACAATAAACATGACAAAAGTTGTATTTATTGCTTTTTTATTTTTGAATAAGTGACAAGATATCACATTATATCAAACACGAACACGCGGGGTTTTTTTTATTTGGGCGGAGACCTGGTCGCAGAAGTCCGGTCAATTTGTATCCAATTTCAGATTAAGTGTTAGGTAAATTTAGTAAACCCCCATTTTAATGGTTTCTATTATAATGAACTATTAAATAAACATAAACTTCATTCAGGATTCTTTGATTGTTTCAATTCTCATCTCATGTCAGTCCTACCGAGGTTCAGATAAAATCCACCGGGGCTATCTAGCTATTTTGGAGTCCTTATCTTCTATTTCTAACCGTAATTATTTTTCCAACCGCAATTGAACATGGGGCATCCTGGTAAGTGAGCCACCGTAGCATCCAGTACCGCCAGTGGGATGCGTGATGGAATTGGTATGCAGTTGGTTATGACTGAAGGTGATGATGCCGTCGGATAGCAACGAAGTTAATAAAGCAGTGGAATAAAGCTAAACCTGGTGATAGGGCTGTTGATGATGTTTTGGGATAGATCTAAAACTGATGCTGCAGTTGGATAGGACTGAAGGTTATGATGTGGTGGGATAAGTCTAAAACTGATGCTGGTGGGATAAGTCTAAAACTGATGATGCAGTTGGGTAGGGCTGAAGGTTATGATGGGGTGGGGTAGGTCTAAAACTGATGATGAAGTTGGATATGGCTGAAGGTGATAAAGTAACGGTGCCGTTAGCTAAGACTGAAGATGTTTTCCAAATAAGTTCGTTATTTAATGTATATGTTCCTTTTTCTTATCTATAATGAATATTTATGTCCTTACAAGAAACAATTAAACACTGTAATATTGCCTTTATGTTTAGCTGTAACCGTCTGATGAATACATTACGATAACACACATTTTCTTAAGTATGATATTTTTTTACTTTCCGAAGTTTCGTAACACAACATAAAACCGTTATGTTGCTTTCTTGTATCGATAAACATTAAACACCACCGTACAAGATTTCATACCATATCAACAAACATAATCTTCTTCACAAAGACACAAAAACTTTCTTCTTTACACTACAGAGTTACAGCGCCTATAAAATCAACGACAACGTACAGAAAGACAAGTTTTCCTGCCAATTTTGGCACTTCGCTTTTTAATTGCATTGGAGAATTATGACTTGGCTTTTACGATAGGGCAAATATTATCTAAATTAGTCGTTTGTTTTAATTTGCCTTTTTGATGGTTGGACCATATCGGAATTTGGAGTATTCTGTGACTAATCTTCTGCAGTACATAAAATCAAGTTGTTATTCCCAAGATGCATATCACTACCGGGTAATCTTTATGGTCTTATATCAGCTTCAACATTGCGTGTTTATCACCGTCTAGCTCGTTCGGCCGTGTCTTTGGGTGTATTTTGATGGAATGGATTGCTTTTTATTGCAAATAATATACTTTCTTTTGAAGTTGGCAAATAACTGTGTGGCCATATACGGAGATTGTTTCTATAAATATATATCATTATATAGTTTGAGTTAATATCTAAGGCGGGATCTGTAAACGCACATTTCTTTTATTATTTGCTGAGAAATAAACATTGTTTTAACAGACTTCAAAGTAGGAACCAAAAAAACTTTACTGTCATATGTGACCATAATTGGGATGTCAGTCAGTACGGCACAACAATTAAAATACTTCGGAAAGTTGGTGAAAAATGTAATTTAATAATCGTTTTCGGCATACACACAAGCTCTTGGTCGGATAAAAATTAAAAAAATATATTCTCTTCTTCAGGAAAACATAAACAATACTCTGCAACTGAACTGATGTCCATTCCTATGCTTGCCACACCAGGAGCGATAACACATACCTTAAAACTCAGTATAATTGGACCAGCTTTGGAGTTCGTGGACCTGTTGGTTAAATTAATGCACCTTGCCAATGTCTGCATAGAGTAGCCCTGCCAGATATAATACCAGTGATATTCATGTCCCCTTTCTTATTGAATGAAAACAGTATATTATGCTTCTAAATTAAATGGCATGTATTTTGTATATTTTGGAATCGGTATATATTATGTTTTGGATCCAAGCTGCCCACCCTCTTCTTGCTTTAGTGGCAACGCTCTCCGAAAAAAAGTAGTATCCACCTTTTACATGAATGATCACAATATAAAATTGTGAACACGGAAAGCATGAATACAAGAATATCAAAAACCACGAGTTGTCCCCCTTTCACGGGATCAGACTGCAGTTAGCAATCTAGGCATGTGCAATATAATATATGATGAGGAGAAAGTAACTTTTACATGGTTCAGGGTAGAATTCTATCAATCATAACTTTCTACGTGTGAATATTTCAAGTAATACATTAGAATAATATTTTTTCTCTGATTTGACAGATCACCGTTATAGATATATGTAGTACACTTGTTATCGGGGGTAAATTAAACGTTTACCTGTTCATGTCAATCAGACTATACTCTACTTCATATCTACACTAAAAATAGTACACATATTACATTCTCTATTATTTCATACATTGATGGGAAATGTACGATTTTTGTTTGTATCGAAATATACTGGAGATTATATACATAATGTTTATATAGTACCAAATCCTAGAGTTTTTGGTTTTTTTGTTTTTGTGCTCTTAACACATTAATTGACTATGAAGTAACACTATTTATCTTCAGTCCGTGCAGGTTATGGTGATAAGCGTAATACGACTTTCTTTATATTTCCCTAACTTTAACAGACAAAAAGTTATCAGAATTGCATAAAATGAGTTGGTCTTTGTTGCTGTGGGGCCTTGGGTTGTTCGTTTCAGAAAATTTGAATTGCTTTTTTTTATGAAAATGAAGGTTGTTGTGTGATACCAAATTTAAAGCTAAGTATATCTGTCATTGTTTAACAGATAGATGCATACCATCTTGTAGTGCAGCATTTGAAAATGTTTGTTTAGCTGTGTTTTGACCAGTGTGTCTCATTTAAAGGCATGGCTAGTCACATAACAGTACAGAAACATAATGTTGGGGGATTTAACATAATATTGATGTATTAACTATCCAATGTTAATATGTAGAAATGGCTATACGTTTGAGTATATTATAGTTCTTATCTGTGCATGTTTGGCGGGGTGGTTAATGGATTTTGGGGTGTTTTTGTTGTGTTTGGGTTATTTTTGTTTTTGTTTGTTTTGTGTGTTTGGGTGTGCGTATGGTGTTAATTGTTGGGTGTGTGTGGTGTTGGATGTAAGGCTGGGGTAGGCTTTAATGGGCTGAGTTCCGGAATAAAAACTGTAAGTCATAAAAAACATACCCCCAGTATGCATTTGGGGTTGTTTTTGTTATTCATTTTGTGGTTGTTGGGTACTTTTCATGCACAATTGTTCGATTTGAACGAAAAACCGAGGCCAATTCGTGTATACGTAAAGGAAACATGGAGTAGGGGGAACACACAATTTCTTCTCTAGCATTGAACACTTGACGTCACATAAGTATCTAAATGACCGACGTACTGTCCTGGAATTCGGCGAAATTTCGTTCAAAATTAAAGACGAACATTAAAAAAAAAGTGTTTTGAAATGTGTTGATTATTTGTGTCAATTCATGAAAAACATGTATTAACTGTAACACGTCCTAGAAAAAATTTACAGCCTGACCAAACCAGTAAAACAGCGGCCCACGTTAAACTTAACGTGTTGTTTATAGCAAGTAACTTAATACATATAATATTACCATAAACATTCAGTACGGTATTAAACGAAAATCGGAATTTAAAGCTGAATAGTACCTGTTTCATTAGGCGACCATTATAATAAAAAGATTGACGCAGTGACGTACGAATGATATTTGGTTTAGGGCGATGGCCTCCTATGACAAAGGTTTGAAGAATCTGGATGGCAGTGGTCATTTGTTGCGTATATCTTGACCCGAATATAATAACATTTACTTTCATCAGCTACATCACCCCTACCAACAAAAACACCTCAAATTAACACATTTCACAGAATAATTTAGAAGAGGCCTAAGCCAAAATGGATCCGTCACTGGATTGACGATGATAATACTGTCAAGATTTTCTGGGTACAATCGGACAACTGATGACTGATGACATCGGTGTCTAATCTATATTATTCAGTAGGGATGGGTTTTGTGAATTAGATTAAACTATTTATCTTTTTAATGGACAGGCCATTAGATACAGACTACATACATATTTGTTCGGGAAATGTATTCAGTGGGATTTCCGCTTGTTATTATCTGAGACAAGTTGAAGAGCACAAGCGATCAGCATATTTTTCCATTATTGATACGATACGATAACAGCCATAGGTGGTCATCTTGTTTTCTCTGAGTACCGTGGAAATTAAGTCAAGATTTGGATGTTTTTACAACATGTAAACGTTTTAGATGTCAACAGTACTAACGTGTCCATCAAAATTCTTCCCCGTGTTGATTTACAATGTTAAGAATTTTTTTCAAAGTGGAAACCTTATCAAGGCTGGAGTTGAACCACCAGGTGAATATGGCGGAGGGTATTTGAGGTCATAACCTCGCCATATTTGACTGCAGGTGGTCAGCGAGCGGGTTGACAAGACATGACACAGGAATCCCGTTTAGTAAATAAAGTCAGTTTATCCACAGCTTATTTCAATAATTTGTTTATATATGTAGCGCACTTCCTTCCTAAATACAATCAATCACATCAACTATTTACTTGGTCATTGAAGGTTATAAGTAAAGGATTGATTATTGATTTCAGAAATTATTTCAGAATACAAACTATAAAGAGAGAAGGATGGGGTTCCGGCCCTAAGATACAAGCTCTATGATATACACCGCGCTTAAGATCCCCGACCCCCTTGGTAATGCAAAAAAAAATCGAGCACAAATGCATATCACAAAATTTTCATAAATCACTGCCGGATAACCTTAAGAATTTTGCTAATGCCAATTCGCATCGATAGGTACGTGTCGATATGTATAATATATTTTGCTTAAAACAGTGGAGGAGTGGGCACGGGTTTATACCATTTCATTGGGTTAGCCAGTGGTCCGTGGTATTAGTACAAAATTACGTGTGATTAGTTCCGGGTGGCACAGTCTTTGGTTAATAAACAAACAATATATGGTCATTTGGGAGATATGATTCCACTCACTCCTATATATCCAACAGCATATTTAATTGGTGCAATATTTGGGAGGAGTGGGGGAAGGAGGCAAGGGAAAGATGTAAGATTTAATGGTGTCGCAATAGTGCACTCCTTTGACCCTTTAATAACAGACATGTAGACCTCTTCTACTTGTCATGGTGAACCTACCCCACTAAATAACCAAAATCGCGACCTTTCGGTCATGAGCCGACATTTTGTGGCTGTAGATTCTATTCGTGTGGCTATGTTTTATTAGAAATCTGTCTATATAATGCATTGATTAATTGCATTACAAATAATATAAAGTGTTTTTGATGGGCTGTACTCATCATAATATATACAAGTAAGTTACCAACGTAGATCTTATTATGATAAACTTACCAATCCCTCTTTCTCCTTCAAATTTTTATGACCGTTTGACTTTGAGTTTGTAAATCTTGTATTTTTGCGTTACGTTATCGCATTCAATAAGCATATTGTTATAGGGCCAACCCTCGGTAATTTAAAAATGGTTGGAAAATGTATTTTTATATTTTAAAACTGTGTAAATCTGAGGGGTTTTCATATTTTTATTAAACATAAGGTTGAAACTTTATCGGGGGTGGGGTGTACAAAATGGGGCCGATTTACAATGTCATAACACCCTACCCTGATCATCATTGCTTCCTTTAATTATCGACGTGTTAACATTCTATATAAATATTTCAACACACCCCTGTCTATACATTGAAATGCTCTAATAGAAGAAATACCACAATTTACATTTTGTGAATGTTATATGCAATTTGAACAGCAGACACAAATAACCCGCAGTTATAACACACATCCTGCAATTAAGACATTTATAACCTGGACGTAATTGGCCATTATACATAGGTAAAAATGTTGTTTAAACGTCTGTTAATGATGAACATGAGGTTTCTGGAATGTTTTTTAGTTATCCACAGTTCAAAGCTAACCTCTGAACACACCATTTCACCAAGACCCTGGTCTCCATTTATTTATTTGATTAATAACCTGATAAATTCATAGTTTTCCTCACTGAATAAATAAAAACCAATCTGGTTTTAACATTTGTATATTTTAGAAAGCAAGTCGTTTAAACAAATTTTCTAAATGGTATTCCTGTAGTATTCAACATGTTTATGCCATAATCTAAAGTGAAAATTTGGGAGAGTCTGTTTAACCATATAAACTAATTTGTTGTTAGGACGGGACGAAGGGAATTCTGGAATATCAAGGTTCTGTTCGTCCCGTCTAATAAGTAGATATATCTAGCGACAGTCCTTCCAATAACATGAAAATATTACGTAGAACCAGTGGCGGAGGGAGCCGTACATAACAAATTCAAAAATTAATGTGTGTACTTTTCTTTTCATTCGAAGCTAGCAGTGTGGCAATTTTCCTACTTTCTAATAGATGCCAAGATGCAATTAATTCTGTTGATTACGTTCCTTGCCCTGGTCATACTCCAAATCGCGTATTTCGCTAAGTATTTCCTCGGTGTTGTATCCCCATGCTCCAACTGCCTTCAATTGTCATCAATGTTTTAATGTAAAGATAAGTGTGTTTAATCGCGAAAAGAATATAAAGTCAACTAACTATTACTGTAATTACATGTTTAGAAATATATTACAATTTTAATGAATGATGTATGTTGCTTTGTTTCCCCATTCAATCAAATTATTTCATTCCGAGGAAGTAATCGTGGTTTGCAGAAGGTGTGCGGAAAACAGTCACAGGAAAAAGATTCACAGTAAAAAAGTCACAAATTTGCCTAGGTAAAAAAAACACAGGAAAAACAGTCACAATAACAATATACTAGTAAACAAAAACATACATATTTAACCGTTCATTGCAATATGTTGATAACACATATGTAACCAGACTGTTTTAGTTTTTAGAAATCAGCACATTTTAATATCATAGCACATTATAAGCACATGGTATATCAGCACATCTGACATTTTAATACATTATAGCACATATGGCATATCATCACATCTGACATTTTAATACATTTTAGCACATTTAGCGCATTCAACATTCTAGCACATCAATACTCTTTGTTAATTCTAATGTTCCATCCAACTCATGTAAGAATTCTGGAAAGGATTTGGCACCGCTGACACGATCTCTGCAAAGATTTCGTAGTTGTGTCTGCATCTTTACAAACTTCTTCTTGAGTTGTGACTTTTTTACCTGTGTTTTTTTTTTACTGTGACTTTTTAACCTGTGACTTTTTTCCTAGATTCTTACAGAATAGGGTAGTCTCGAATGTCAGTGCTACAATTGTTACGATAATAAACAAAGTCTCGATTGTCCATTTTTTTAATTAAATCATTAACCCCCATTCGTAATTAAATCTGTTGAAAATCAAAACCATCCGAAGTTCTAGAGAGTTGATTATGGGGCGTTCATGTAAATAAATGTCTAATTAATGATTTATATAACATTTGAGGTCAATAATAATGTATCTTGTGTCTAATTAGAACATACAATAATCAATGTTTTGTTGAATTTTATTTACGGTTTGTCTCGGTACCCGAATTGATTCCGTTCCATGCGTATGAGACTAAAGTGAACGCGTAATAATCACACGTCTGTTATGGTTCCTTACTTTCATATGGAACCTTTTTTATATAACAACCGTGAATTGATTGATCATGTTGCTTCACAATTTATTGTCTTTATGAAACACTCTTGGTTTTTTTAGTAACCCAACTGTTTATTACTAGTACACATCTTTAATTTGACATTTATTTGTTTATATATTTTTCTTTTCAACTTATTATTGTTAGGTCTACTGAGTGCTATAACGTATATATTATTAACTTATAATTCAGTACCTAGCCAAATCGGGTACCGCGACACCGGGATTGTAAGAAACAGTAAAATAATCCGATCTAAATATATTGGGATTAAAAGATGTCCGACCATATTGCCAAACCTCCCACCGTCATAACACCCAGTTTCTCTTGATTTCGTTAATGTGATATAGTCGATGTGATATTTGATAGTTCCCTCTGATTTATAGAAACACGTTGACAAACAAAACTGTCATTACTCTATACTAGCTAACAACTAATTTACAACCCTCTTTGTGTTTTAAATCACTTTATTCATCTCAAACCATACAACATGTTTGTTAAAAACCCTAACTAGAAATGGATAGAGAAGACGATGTCCACCCTAATTGTATTTTGAAACGTATTATCCCTTCACCAAAATCGGCTACTTTTCTGTAATAAACAATACAATGAACATGTACATTGTGGACAAAATGATATACTTTTTTTTACCAATCCATGAAGCAAATTGTACAATAATAGTTATAAACGTTAACTGTTTCTGTAACAACCGATACTAGACGGAGGTTAAGACGTCAGGCAATGCCACTCCCAGTATTGAAGTTCGCGTACATATAGACTTAAGAATTGTTTATTTTTAGTTTAAGAAACAAAATTTGCATGCCAATGAAACATAAGAAATCGATAATATAGTTTACGTTATAACCTGGCATAGCCAGATATCTATACAAGTTACAAAAGTTTAGAATAAATATTGCAGACAGTGAGGTATAAAAATATATTTCATTACGATGTGGGATATAACTCTGACAGTCATGGCTGGTTATCGTAACAAAAACCTATGGGAAGTTTTCATTTATAAGGCAATTTACATTGTGGCCATCCAAAATAACCGCAAAGGATGAATGTTGAATTTGTTAAACTAGACATGAAAGTATTGCGAGTTAGGGTGGTGAAACTTAATTGCGACATGAAATTTTTGCAAATTTCTATAGTGGGGAAAGAATTATTGCAAAATGAAATTATTTTTTTTAGTAAATTTGTCTATAAAATGTGGTATATTGTTAATTTTGAGGTGACAGTCGGCTCTTCAAAATTCGGTTGATTGGTGATCATTAGTAACAGTAAAAAAAAACAACCATTGAGGATTATGACGTTGGGTCTGTATTCAACAAACCAAATAAAATTAAACACCTATTATCAAACTCACATTTTAAATAATTATTGTTAAATTAAAACCCTTGATCAACTCCAAGCTGACGAACGACTATAAAACACATGGCATACGACCTTTTTATTTCTTTCAACATGGGGATATTAATATTGGTACTTATTGGGACTCTTTCTTGTGAAGAGTAATGAAGGGGGAAAAATTCAATATGGCCAACATGAAATTATTGCGAGAGGGCCTCACTCGCAATTTTCGCAATAGTTTCATGTTTTACAGTAATTATGTATTTCTTACTGTTATTATCTGAAAGTAGCCTACATTAATATAGTTTTATATATTTAGAATGTGATATATATATTGGGACAACTTTCATAATGGCTTCCTAATTATTATGATTAATTAACTGTTACTTGTTTTTGTATATAAACCTTCTCTGCATTATTTCCATTATCATTAGCTTGAAAACGTTGAGAGAATTCTCAACGAAACGTCGCTTTAATTAAAAATAGTCATTGTGTTCCATATTATGTGTTTGTGTTTATTACCTATGGCAATTGCTAAATGCCACTCAAAGAAGATCACCAATGTTCAGAGCAACATAAAATAAACACAGCTTCATTTCAATTTATTTACATGGCACTGGGTTTTTATGCGGTTTCCTTCCGCTTCTTAAGACGTTGTGCTAAATGAAACATAATGAAATATGGCGGTTTACCTGTAGTTTAACTCGGAATGAAAATAATCCAAAAGCTTGCAGTACTTTAAATATAGCAGCTGGAGATGTCTGAATAACTTGTAGTATTCTACTTTTACCTGGAGTTAACTAGACACCACTCAACAACGCCATGAATTCCGACTAGTAACATACCACAGACACTTCTCTCATACTTGTTAGTGCTTCTTCTATCAACTGAAACACGTCCATCAATACCATACTTTACTCTTCTTTCTATCTTTTTGTGAGATTTTCTCAAAGACAGTTTTAGAAAGTTTTATTGTGAACCTACCAAATGTCTCAGGTAGATTTGGTTTCCCTTTAAAAGACCATGGGTATGTATCATACATACTTTGTGTTTTGGTTGTTGAATTCATACAGTTTGTTTACACGTACATCACAATGCACTTTGGACGTATATCCACCTGAAAACTTGAAAGGTCGTCGGAGACACAGTAGACTTCAGTGTTCAGAGAGAGAGAGAGAGAGAGAGAGAGAGAGAGAGAGAGAGAGAAAGAAATGGGGTTTAACGTCCACTCGACACAAACTAGGTCATTTCGGACGTATATCCACCTTTGGACGTAATATCCACCTGAAAACATGAAAGTTCATCAGAGGCACAGCAGGCTACAGTTTTCAGAGAGAGAGAGAGAGAGAGAGGGAGAGAGAGAGGGTGGTAGAGAGAGAGAGATGGGGTTTAACGTCCACTCGACACAACTAGGTCATTTCGGGACTAACATATTGTTTTTAATTTCATTTCAATAATTCTCTTGTGCGTAGGGGTCTTTAACAGTGGGAGGAAACCGGAAATGGGGTTTAACGTCCACTCGACACAAACTAGGTCATTTCGGACATATATCCACCTTTGGACGTAATATCCACCTGAAAACATGAAAGTTCGTCAGAGGCACAGCAGGCTACAGTTTTCAGAGAGAGAGAGAGAGGGGGAGAGAGAGAGGGTGGTAGAGAGAGAGAGATGGGGTTTAACGTCCACTCGACACAACTAGGTCATTTCGGGACTAACATATTGTTTTTAATTTCATTTCAATAATTCTCTTGTGCGTAGGGGTCTTTAACAGTGGGAGGAAACCGGAGGACCCGGAGAAAACCCATGAGGCTGTACAGACGACCCTACTTCTTGTCACGTATAACCGAGATTCGAAACCGTGCAGTGTTCAGCAAGATAGTTTGAATGACTATACATGTAGTTGTCTGTAACCATAATTACCTTCAGCCCCAGTTGTAATAAGAGACTCGGGGGACTGGGCTAGGCACATTGCACCAAATCAAACGGCGTATGTAGACTGGAATAACCAGACGCTAGAAATTTGCACTCGATTCGAACTGCTGGTTTATTTCGCCGAACATAACTGATTTGATCTTGGAGTAAAAACGGAAACCATTGAATGTAAATCAGTTTATATACATGTACATTCATATTACAGTATTATATGCGTTGCGACCCACTATTGTCAATTTCTAGGTCCCAAATATTAGCGAGTTAGCTCCTTTAAAATCTAATTTATAAGACGAGTCGACTAATGGTCATTTACGTGAGATTAAGATGATAAAAAGTGAGACCGTGTCAACTTTTGTGGTTGACCTAAACATCATTAAGGCTATTTAACCGGGTCTAATCTGACTACTTAATCTAGACTATTTCTTCACACCTCCTCTCAAATTACGATTATAAAACAGTCATGTAAATATGATGTATGAATTATGCCAAGATTATAAGTGACTTTTTTATGTATATATCAGGGAAGAACAATGAAGGGAGTAGAAGGATTTTTTTACAATCATTCAAATTATCTTGTTCTCCACTGAATTTCGCTCTGACAATGTCAATTATGTCATTATATAATAATAAACATTTTCGTCAATTAATTTAGAGACATATAAAAGGGGAGATGAAAGAGTCTGCTACGATTGCGCCTTATACCAAGAAAATGTTTCACCCCATGCTAGACTTTATGATTTGTTTTTCCTGTAAATCTCCAAGAAGGAGACACTTATCTGAGATATCACTGTAGGTGGAAGCCAACGTATTCCCAGGAAGAAGACGATAACATTAAATTTCTAATCTAAGCTTCTAATACCTTCATTTATACTCCTAGTATATAATCTAAGTATATGTCCATAATTATGTCTAAACCTACCATATTATTAGTCTAACAAACAAATTTATGCATGCCTGAATATATTGGAGACTGACAGGAGTTGGTACTCGTTTACCGCCCATGGCAGCCACTAGAGACACAATGTGGATGAGCGACAGAAGACAGATAATTCATCTGAAGAAGACAAAGAAGGATGTCAATGTAGCCGTTCACCCAGCTTGTCTGATAACACTCTACCATATTATCAGATATATAATTGAAAAAAGATAGCCTCCTAAACGGATTCCAGATCTACACATTTATAATTTTTCTCTAATGGTTTATGTAAATGATGTGTGTATCGTGTATCCACATTCTTTATTTTAGATAGTCCCCTTATAAGTAAAATATATTCTTTCGTCAACGCAATATTTCGGTCATTTTGAGAACTAGATTTTTCTGTTGAATCCGAAAAACTAGGGACACTCCCCTTTTTCCCTGCAGGTGTTACCCCTGACAAGTTAGAGAATGTTGTTTTTAGCACACACCCCTCCCCCGCTCGTTCATATACACCCTACTAGCTTTAATGTCCATCATGGTTTCACCTTTAAATCATGTCTTTTGTATTACATGTAATTAGTTTAAGGTTAATTAATACCCACTTTGTCCTTGCCAGGCCCTCCGTCTTCCATTATTTTAACAAAGCATTCTTGTCCAACAATATGCTTATTATAAATTAAGATTATTGCCATCCAAAATTTACCGTGGTTTAGCCATGTTGTGCCTTTAGAATAGTGTTATGTACATTTCGAGCATGACGACGGTGCCCAAACAATTTTCTTTTAGCCCCGTTTATGTTGAGACAACCAATTACCAAGAGATCAATTAATGAAAATTAATAGCAGTCTCCTCTCACCAATATTTCTACAGCCTACAGACACCGGTATTACAATTTTTGAAATAATCTTAACATTATTTCCATTGCCATTTTATATTATTATATGTGATCTTTGTTTATATATTGTATTACATCATCTCACCAGGAATCACATACACAAACGAAACAATAAAAAGTAAAAGAAAAACAGTTTTCTATCCAAATTATATCTGCTGTTTTTCTTGTATATTCTATGTTAATAAACACAGTATGAGGGCGAAATAATGGTTTTATCATAAACGAAGTTCAATCCTAACTATGGTTCTCAAATGTATATAAAAAACGCTCCCAGCACCTCAGCTGTGGGTAAAATCGTGGGCCACACACAAGTAAAATTCTAACATTATTTTGTCCGTTGAGGGTTTTAAATCAGGAGTAAAGAATGATAAAGGGAATCATAGAGAAACATTAAAGGCGCTTTTTACTGGTACAAATAATTGAAACAATTTTACGATCGTCTTATTGCCCAACCGTCTTTTATGTTGTGTGAGCGTTAAAAAAAAATGTTAAATAAAAATGCTAATATTGTGTTTTAAAGACTTCACACATAAGCCTTTGTTACAGAAGGACTGGGTTTTTAGAGGACGGGGAAGGGGTTTTACAAACATGGTGTTGAAATTAGTTGAAAGTAATAAATTATTACATAACACAGCTGTTTTTAGCATTAAAATAATAGCATTTTACTGGAACTTAGGACGATGCACATACCCAGACCCTAACACACTCACACACCCAAGCACAAGTTATAGCTTGATTTTTTTAAACCTTCTTCTACCTCCTCTCCCTCTCTTCTGATTAATATCTTTGAAGATTTTTATCAAAATAATTACTAATTTATTGTAGTGCACTTAGAGATCATAGGATATCAGATTCTTTTATTGTTGCATCGCAAAGCTTAGAAAATGCTCCAGATCGGCTTTTTTTGTTTAAGCCATCTTACGTAGACTGTAAACCAAATGTATTTGGTATGGCTGTTTTATGACCCAACTGTATTGCATTTCAATTATTTCCCACTGTTAATCAAATATATGTAGATTTATATATGTTTATGTGTATACAAACTGCAATAACCACTCTCATAAAAGAAACTAACTGTAGACTTGGCCTGGTATTATAATCAACTATTCAAAAACACATTTTTCTCTCTTTTTACACCCTTTTCTTATACTGGCCTACTGCATAAATAGTATTCAAAAAAAATTACATGAGTGAAATTGAACTGCATTCCTTAAAGATACAACCATTTTTACAGATGACATTTTCAGGAAGTTAAAATCGCTACCTTAAAAAATCAGATCCGTTTGTCTCTTTCTTACAGACCACCCTCTTCATTAGCCCAGTTGATGCAACTTAACAGCATTTGTCCCGGGTGTGAATTTCGTTGACTTAGCCTCTACATAAATATGAATGCGGTTTATTTAAAATATGTTCTATTTCTAACAAAACTGGCCATAGAAACGAAAAGAAACAGCGTAGATTAAACCAAGGGCAGAGATGTAGCTTTCTCGTTTCACACTAATTTGAGCACTAAGACGTTTACCGTGGCCCAGATCGCAACAATCCAGAAACATAAGCGCTTTGTCATTTCCTAAAAAATCAGCTGCCTTACTCCATATCAAATAGCCACTACCCCAACCCCACCCACAGGCGGGTAAGTAAATTGATATTACAGAATCATTTCTGATGAGGTGTGTTAAGTAATAAATGCTGATCTTTTAGCGTACACACTGTAGTCGCGTTAGTCAGTCATTCAATTACAAATTGTGAGCGAGTATACACTCTCAAAAAGTTTATATAAACTGTTTTGACGATCATTTATGCCATCTTACAAAAACATGATCAACTTTTGTTTAAACTGCATTCCACAAAGGCTGGCATAATTATATAGTTCTGAATCGCAATAATCAGATTTCAATATCGTTGAATATCGATCATTAAAAAATGTAATCGTTAGCATGTATCATAACTACAGTTTTTCGTATATGGATTTGCTAAGTCTTGTCAGTAAGGAAAATGTAATCGGATTTTCATGTTATATATTGGATTCTTATTATGAAATTATCTGATGTTTCTGTTTACACCAGATGGTGTTTATAATAAATATATTTAATAAATATGTTTTATATATAAAAGTAGTTCTTTAATGTTAGTATGTATATCTTTAACATAGATATTTTACAAGAATTATTACTTTATATAACTTTACATACATATATCCCTTTTCACTAACCTCTTTATAAAAGTGTGAACATTGCACACCAGATGATGCAGGATGATGCAGAGATGAAGGTTTGTGAAAATCAATATTTTTAAAAAGTATTTCGAAAATGTGTATTTCTAATCTCGGCTTTAAAAAGTTTCCATTATTACATCCTCCTCGCAGTGTTCCGTTTGATTAGAGCTAATCCTACTACTCCCTTCTGGACTGAGTGGGTATTATTGTCACTAATTATGACTGGTCAGTGGTCCTATTACTGACCAATCACTGACTTCGTTACAAAGGTATTACCTTTAAAACAGGACGTTTAATCGGTTTAATCTCACTGTGCCCCCTAATCAACTGGTGTTATAGGCTAGTGGTGTGAAAACTTAAGTAAACAAAGGATTATAGACTGTATCCTTATTAGCACTGTTCATCTAGTTAAGATTTAATTTTTTTAATGATTAAAATAAATAAGTTAAGTTCACGTGTCATCGGTTAACGAGTATCTTAAATATTATTTACCTACCTTCTATTCAGACAGTAATCATAAATCAATCAAGTATATATTTTAGAAACTCACTATCATTATATAAGGATAGTTGTCACCCCCAATTACATTATATCTTTTAAAATGGCTCAAGTTCGCGTACGGTTTATTCCTAATTCTCAGAGCGGTCAAAATATAGTAAATTTGGGGTATAAGTACAGAGTAAAAAGTGCAATTGAATACACCGACGCCATATCCCGTTTAGTAGGGTTATGAAATATGTTTGATACATGTATTTGTTGTTACATTACATTGTTGTCACCCCTAATTACATTATATCTTTTAAAATGGCTCAAGTTCGCGTACGGTTTATTCCTAATTTTCAGAGCGGTCAAAATTTAGTAAATTTGGGGTATAAGTACAGAGTAAAAAGTGCAATTGAATACACCGACGCCATATCCCATTTAGTAGGGTTATGAAATATTTTTGATACATGTATTTGTTGTTACATTATTTGTTGTTACATTATTTGTTGTTACATTATTTGTTGTTACATTATTTGTTGTTACATTATTTGTTGTTACATTATTTGTTGTTACATTATTTGTTGTTACATTTATTGTGAATAAAGTTGTTAATTAGTTTAATGCTAGTAGTTTTTAAAAATAGACTATACCTTTAACACCATTGTATTCAATAATCCCCTTGCTTGATTAATCCCCCCATGAGAACAATAGCAGGGGGCACAGTGAGATGTTCCCGTTTAATCAGGGCAACTGTGTTTACATAACGTTACGTCATAGCTGCACGTTTTATTATGCTATATTAACCAGCGCATAGCAGGATATTGCAGCAAAACTAATTGAGTGACAAACGAGGCTATCGGTATTGACGTAAAGTAAACACTACTGTATGGTAACGAACAGACTTTCAACGTTTTTAATACCTTAAATCTTTGTCCAAAATATTAAGGAAGACCCAAGATTAACGACGGACTGTCATGTTACTGTACGTAAGTGGTAGATTTGATTGAACGAGAAAAATAGACACACTTACTTAAGAATCAAGAATCCGAAGCCAATCCAGCAATGGCCAGAGAGGGATTTCTCGGGCCGTTGCTTCAGGAATATGCCATTATTACTGGTTTAACGTAAGCTATTGTGCGGTTAGTAAGTACGTGTTTAATAGGGCAATTGGTGACACAATACATTTTTTTATAAGCTAACTGCTACATTTTTAAATGATAACGTATATATATTGCAATAAACTTATTACATATTTATGATATATGTATAATATGTTTCTGATATCCACCTTAGGGATACCAGTTGTATACGCATTAAGGCCCCCGATGTATTAAGGGGACACAAGTTGGTCGCCTTAATATTTATACAACTGCTCTTTTTTCTCTCAAATGAAACTGTTTCCATAGAATAATGAATGGTTCAAGAGATTATTTATTAAAGTTTCGTTATTAAAACTTATATATTTTTGTAACAAGTGTCATGACGTGTATAATTGTGTGTATTATTATAATACGCATTTAATCTGCAGTAGCGCAGAAATTTGTACTGTAAAGTGATATTTGAATTTTTTGATTTTTTTGATTTTTTCTTGGGGGGGGGGGGGGGGCTGGGTAGATAAGCTGTTTTGTGTCTTTTGTATACTACTATCATCTAATCCTTTTTTACACAACTTCAGTCAGTGATATTAGCATAAATTATAATCTATTATTAATAACATAATCTTTTTCTATAATATTATTAGTATCTAACCCATTATTATCTTCAATCTATAATTCTATAATGTATCTAACCCATTATAACATTACTTTATTACATAATACTATCATCTAGCCCATTATTACCTGACTTTATTACATAATACTATCATCTAGCCCATTATTACCTGACTTTATTTGATAATAATAGCATACAACTATTATTACCTTACTTTATTACATAATACTAGCATATAACCCATTATTACATAACTTTATTACATAATACTAGCATCTAACCCATTATCACCTGACTTTATTACATAATACTAGCATCTAACCCATTATTACCTTACTTTATTACATAATACTAGCATCTAACCCATTATTACCTTACTTTATTACATAATACTAGCATCTAACCCATTATTACCTTACTTTATTACATAATACTAGCATATAACCTATTATTACTTAACTTTATTACATAATACTAGCAGATAACCTATTATTACTTAACTTTATTACATAATACTATCATCTAACCCATTATTACCTGACGTTATTACATAATACTAGCATCTAACCCATTACTACTTAACTTTATTACATAATACTAGCATCTAACCTATTATTACCTGACTTTATTACATAATACTATCATCTAGCCCATTATTACCTGACTTTATTACATAATACTAGCATCTAACCCATTATCACATAACTTTATTCTATAATAGTAGCGTCTAACCCATTAGTACGTTATTTGTTTCCATAACAGAAGCATCTTACCCATTATTACCTGACTTTATTACATAATACTAGCATCTAACCCATTATTACCTGACTTTATTACATACTACTTGCATCTTACCAATTATTACCTGACTTTATTACATAATACTATCATCTAACCCATTATCACCTGACTTTATTACATAATACTATCATCTAGCCCATTATTACCTGACTTTATTACATAATACTAGCAGATAACCTATTATTACCTTACTTTATTACATAATACTAGCATCTAACCCATTATCACCTGACTTTATTACATAATACTAGCATCTAACCCATTATCACATAAATTTATTCTATAATAGTAGCGTCTAACCCATTAGTACGTTATTTGTTCCCATAACAGTAGCATCTAACCCATTATTACAGTAGTATACACCGAGTTAGCTATAATTTAGTAGCATCTTACCCATTATTACATTAATATACACCGAGTTATCTTTAATGTAGTAGCATATAACCCATTATTACATTAATATACACCGAGTTATCTATAATGTAGTAGCATCTAACCCATTATTACATTAATATACACCGAGTTACCTATAATTTAGTAGCATCTAACCCATTATTACATTAATATACACCGAGTTACCTATAATTTAGTAGCATCTAAGTCATTATTACATTAATATACACCGAGTTATCTATAATTTAACTTTAATTGTAAATTTATATTGTTTTTCTATTACAAATTGTCTGTAAATTCAATATATTTCCAACTGAAGTGTCTTCGATTCTGGTAGGGTTGGTTTTCGTACGCTGTTCATGTTAAAGGGTATCCATTTCGAAGAGAGGACAGCAATGGGTGTATCATTATCAACTCTTAGGATTGTTCCTTCTGTTTTAAAACAGACAAAAAAATGTTAAGCGTGATTTGAAATAGTGGGTCAAGTGTACAAACTAAAGATAAATACTGTCTACTATAAACTTAGCGACATTTCAACTCTTCTAAACACAATTTAAAATCTAGAATATGCAACCCCCCTGAGTTGTTGCCGTCAATTGTACTATCCCAGTCATAAATATTTATTGTCTCGCTTTGAAGGGACACATGCAGTGACGTTTAGCCTAGAATCTAGATATGTTTGAACAATATATAAAAGAATATATAATTTTTTGTTAGAAGTAATAAATATTGGAATGAATAGGATATAATTGATATAACTTTGCATATTATCTCGAAATAATCACTGGTCATAAATAAATATCTTTTAGATGTAGAATATCTTCAAACGTTTGCCTTTTTTCTATTTCAATTCTTTTTTTTTCTTTTTGACGTTTCATAGAGCAGTTGCAAGGGTCTTTCATCGCCTCCGCCCCCACCCCCTCTGCCCTATATCTTAACAAGAAATATGTTTTGTTTATTTTTGTACAAATAGCTCCGATTACTTCATCAATTTGAACTTATGTTAAAACAAATAAATACAATTTACTTACAACGTTACCAGAAAGTTGAGAATGCAGTGCAGAGGAAAAAAAATCATAGAAATACGCGCGCCATTCATTTCCTCGTCTTCAACTCACGAACATCGTCTGATCTTACTGATTCCAAAAAAATCAAAACTACAGCCCAAAAATCATTCTCTTCAAACAATGAAATGACGTAATGCACGATCATGTCTACAATGACTCGCACAACCAGTGCGTATATATATAAACACACACGCGCACATAATTTGTATATATATATATATGTCTGTATGCTCAAATAAATGTGGATATACATATATAATGTGAGGGGTATAAGAGGCTGGAAACGTCGGTTTGCCTTTAAGTGTGACGAACCGTGTGGGAAACATGTTGTGAGTCTAACCGTGGCTTATAAACATAGACGACTTCATACTACACTTCATTCTATCAATTAACGTCTTCCCGTGCATACACAGGACTACCCTGGGCATCGCTGGAGATAACGTTTGTCGCACCGGAAAAGTTTTGGGAATTTTTTCATACATCTTTTGATTTTAATTCTCTGATTTTTTTCGGCTGAAAGAAAATGTTTGGAAGTTACAGCAGAAGAATAGAAGCACCTGACTATTTTGAAACTATGCATGCTCCGTCATTTTGGTTTATTTCGTGAAGTTTTTGAATACGACGTCTGATATAAGTATACACGATTGTGTATGTATGTAATACATGTGTGGTAGTATATAAATGTATATACAGATATCTACCTACAAAATATATCTGTGATAATCTTTTTAAATATACAGAATGTGAGGCGAGGAAATTGTCCTCTTTTTTTCTCAGGTAGTTAGAGTTTGAAAACTTTTGAAAAGAAATTGGATGTTTTATTATGTGAATGGCGTAAAAGCCCGTGTGTTACGCGAGTGGATCTATACGTTACAAAAGAGTGTTTGTTTTCTCACGGAGTATATTAAGCATTATGAGGAGATTGAGAACGTCTTGGCTCTTACAACTTGTGATAACTTTACTATGCTTTCAGAGATGCACAACAATTCGATGGTTGTAAGTATATACCTACATACTAGCTTATATAATACTTATTTATACCTATATCCATCAGTAAAACGACAATCATCAACTTGTTCATAATGTCATGTCCATTTCAATATCTTTTCCACCGTTGAAATTGACATGCTTTAAAACAATGGAAATTCTGATTTAAGGGTAAAAATTACGTCATACCCATTTTCATATTATTTAAAAATCTTCGTCGTCTTCATCATCATAATCTTTATCCTATCCATGAAGACTTCTGATGTAGATTTGAGGATCTTTTCCACCACGAAAATGGACTTGCTTAGAACAATATATGACTTACATCAAATCAATAGCCATATATAAATTGAAAGTCTTCATCTCCATTCATTATCATAATTATTGTCTCTTCCATATAACTTTCTTAGATAAATTCTTATAACAGTATCATCATAGTTTGCTTATATTTATTAAAATATTCACCATGGAATAATCGTTTTATACATTTTGATTAATGCTAAGTTATTAATTAATAACATTGTTCAAAGAAATACCTTATAGCAATCAGAAACTAGATTCCCAAACCGTGGTAACCTATTTTGACCCTTGCATCGAAATATGTTCCATATAAAGAATAATGCAGTTTTAATTGAATAATTTCATAAATATTTATAATTCTTATCTTGGCACCTCCTAACTGACAGAGAATGGCTTAATAAAGGCAATTGATTTTGAGATAAACTGGAGTTTTGAAAATATAAATGAAATGATGAACAGAAGAAACTTACGTATCCTTTCTTAATCAGAGATAAATGTGTATCCATACTTAAATGTATCGTATACACAATTTTGCTTTGGTAGAAAAATTGTTGACTTAATACCAGAAATTCATGTACTTCATTCAGTCATTTTGTTTATTCTCATGGTTAAATTTGTTTGATCATTTATTGTGGGTAAAGTGATAATTCATAATTCTGTTTGGTGGGAGAACATTTCAAAAGATTTCGCCGATAAGTAAATATTTGAGTGGAGTCGTAAAAGTGGTGGATTCTACTTATTTACAACCATGGTTATTGATAATATATACTTGTAATATTTTCTCTGTCTTTTCTTCTGTCATAGTGTCCACCAGTTCTCACCGGCATGTTATTTAAACTACAAAGGTATGGGTTTATGATGGAGGAATATGTACATATACAGTGAAATCACCACTTCAGTTATTACTAATAACCGTATAAGACACAAATCAAGAACACATTGCCTTCATTAAAAATATGCATTCAATATTGCAAACGCGCATAAACAAAGACATATAAGGAGTTCAAAATTCAATATCTTTTAAGCATGGTTTGGATGTATAAATCAAAAGAGATGTTTTTGAAGAATGTCGTTTCATAGTTTCAGACATTTATTAATTTTATAAAAATATTTTGTTTTCCAATGAACAATAGTTTTAATCAATTGAACTGTCATGACACATGCCTGTAAATTGATCTGTTTCTTGTTATTAGCTTTGAGTATTCAGCTAATCAGAATTAGTATTATTGCTGTGTTTATAGCTCCCAATTTCGGTTTATAAGAATATGAAACAGATTTAATACTGTTATAATAATAAAAACCTAGAAGTATGGTATACTCTTATTAGTGGACCAACTGATCAAAATAAAGGCACAGTTGCTGAAACTTTCCAATGAAAAACGTGCTACGGCTCAACTGTATATGACAGTGGCCACTTCTATTTATATTACACACTTAAAGCAGTTCTAAGTTTTTAAAAAAAATATGGAAAGATTGGTATATTGTCTGGATAAATCTGTTAGAAGCCAGATACATATTTTACTAATAAACAAAAAGATGATGGCTACCATACATCTTTTTAAATAAAACCTTTTAATCTTAGCTTTATTCTAAAAAAAATAATATTTCATTAAAATTTCAAAATGGAGGCCGTTTTGTTTAGTTCAATTCGTCATACTAAAATTTCAATAATATTTAAGACAGATGATAGTTGCTGTATAAACATCTATCATGTAAACCAGATTCTTATCAATTATTTGCAACCTGAAAGTGCTGGATGCATGGTCATTTTCTGGAATTTTCCACAACGTATGTTTGGAATCCTCAATATAATACGCCCTCCTATACAAAAACAAAAAAATGCCAAGAAATGTATAAGATAAACACAGTATGATGTATATAATACCTATATATTTCATTGAGGGTATATATACATATACACATTGGTGTTTGACCCAACAACCTATATTTCAAACATACTTTTCTTTTTTTCTGAACAAAAAAAAATCGAAAAAATAAAACATATACAGGGCATAAGGTTTTCAAGTCTAGAAACTTGCTTGTAAATCAGTCTCGTGTTTGGATCGTGTTTCAGTTTTTTAATTATTCTTTCTCAAGTTCTTGTGGCATGATGTGACTGAGAACTATTTATACGCATGTATAGATACTTTTATTATGTATTCTATTTCGGTACAATGTTTACTACTTATTTACAGTATTTATTTGTAGATCTGTCTATCTATCTCTTGATATACAAACATGTAAACATTCGTACATTCATCCGTATAGCAACATATCTTAAAGGTACTATACACAGGGGGAGATTTTATATACTAGTATATATAGGTTTTGGTATATCTTTTGTATGACAAAGTTTATAACAGAAAAAAAAGCTGCGATCTGACCATTATTGGGAAAATATTTGTAACAGAAACTTCGTAATCGCGGGAGGACATCTGTACTCCTCGTATGAAAATATATTTAGTATGTACATGTATTTAGGTTTTAGCAGAATTGTATTAGAAATAAACCAATGCTCTTCGACGAAACAGTACAGTAAAAGAGCATTAGATCTGTTTTTGGTATGAACATATAATTTATTATAAGTTGTTAATGGTATATAACCCTACATGGTGTAACCATATAGCTGACAGTATCCTATAAAGTAATATGCACGAACTTTTGAATCAGAACTGAGATCATGATGTACAATTTGTTTTGGTCCGTTTTGTTTTAATATGTTTAAGAACAGAACGATAGACTTTTATTTAAACATTATAGAAATCACTGAATAAAAGTCTGCGTGACATATTGGGCTGTATAAACGTCATAATGAAGTAAAAGCGACGGTCCTCCCTTCATGACTGTCTGTAAGATATTCTCGTCGGTGGATTCTTTCTAATTTACATTCAGGTTGTGAATGGCAGTTTGTGGCTTTAAGTCTACTCAGTTCCCTCGTACAAAACCCGTTTTATTTACCTATAAGCTTGTTTTCTTGATCGCAAGAGAAGGCGGGGCACCTTCCTACCAAATATCCGCCTAGGGCAAGCAAGCGATTGAAGAGTGGATTTACACTAGGTCTAATGCAGGACATATGTTGTATTTTAGTCAAAAGATATAACTTGAAGAAATAATATGATAAAGAACTAGCCTATGATTATTATATTACGGCGAAGATTGGATGCCAATTCTATTTTTTAAGTTTAAAATAGAAGGTTATTTTATAGATTAAGGTTGCCGTTCTCCCAATTCAAAATAGCAAGAAGGGGTTAATTTTGATATTTGTTTAAAAGGCCCTTGTTTAAGGTTTCCTTCCACAGTAAAGTGTCATCACAGACAAAGACACAAAAAACTTTGACTTTAATTCGAATCACATAGTCCTCTCAGTACCACGGGTGACTAACATGAGATTGACACTGATATCATTTTAGAATGAAGTTAATAAGATTTATAAATTGTCCATGGAAGCTTTCTAAATGCCTTATACAAACTTACTACAAGGATGGTTGCCCTGGTGAATTTAACAACAGTTTTGTGGGCCATAACGATTTGTTTTTAGCTATAGGGTTATTGCAATGACAATCTTTAATCTTTTGGTAGCCACGAGAAATGAATTTGTATGGGGTTGGTACAATTATATTTTATAGTGAAACACCACTTACTTTGTCTTGATTTTACTTATACCCGAGTAACTCATATCATCGTTTACGTACAGCACGTATATATGTAAACAGTAATCTTGACATATTATGGATACTCTGTCATTATAAAAATCAATTTAAATATTTTATTCAATTGTATTCAATTATAAAATCCATAGTACCTTGTACGAGATTTTTTCTAAAGATAGAGACAGAAAATACTTGGAGAATGTATATATTATAATTTAATATGTATTAAAATTTATTGGAACTTATAAATGTCAGCACATCCATCATTGTTTAATAGGCGAGTAAAGACGGTTTAAATGAAGCGGTTGACACGGGTTCAAGTTTGTAGCGAAAACATCTAAAAGGTCCACACCGAGAGAATAGTGAGATAAATATCTTTCTTCTCTTTACCTGTTGGGCCAGATGATAAATGACCCTCATCAAAAAGGTGAATCTCTTAACTCTACGTTAATGTTAATATCTCGCTAACCAACACATACTATTTACGAAAATGTCATAATTTTTATCTGAAAGTTTTAATTAAAGTCAGTTCTATCGAAAGGTATCTAAAGTTAATGATAATGTCATTTTTGAAGAGGCAATTTTAAGAAACATGTGATTTTCACCGGCTCTTATGTAGACCGGGATATGAATAATTGATAATTAATTAGATTACTAATAAAAAAAGAGAATAGCATTTGACTATAAGGTATGTCCATAAGATCTGCATCTATATTTATTACCATGTATAATGTACCATGCCAGATCGTCCACGTTACCCTTGGATTATATATTAAGATCTATATGGTCATTTGTAAAAATATGTAAAACACATAGGCCAGTGCCACAACCTTGGCTATATCCCTAAATAAACACCATTGTGAATGCCTGGCAAAATGTATAAGATATATTATATTGAGATCTACACACGTTTAACAATATCAAATTTGGTTATAGCAAATCTTCACAGTATTTTATAAATACAAAATCAAAGCCGCGATTATTAATATGAAATTGTAATTAAAACCCATGATCAAATGCTACTTCGTTGACGACATGTCTAATTGGATGACTGATCGATGCTTAACTAAACGACCTTTGTGATATACAAATAAATATTAAATCTAAATGATTCCTATATTATCCATATAAATTGTTGTGTTATTCAATTTAAGGTCATCGTGTGACAGTCTTTTATATATGTCGCCTTACTTATTCTTTGTTGTTGAAAGTCACAAATCTTAACAACAAGCTGTGCTGTCAGGTGAAAGGATTAAGTAATAACCACTAGGATTTGTTTTATCTTTGCTTGAATATTTATTACTGTATATATAAAAGCTATTTGTTATAGGCTCATGGTTTCGTACGCTGATGTCCACCATTATATAACAAACCAACGGAGATATTAATATAACATCATAATACCTATGTGATTTTATTAATATTTACCCCATTATGTAATTAATGGTATTCTGTAATACAGAATGATATATAATACGGACATGAAGGGATATCACAATTTAGAACCACAATTTTATTAAAATATTAAACTTTGGTATAATTAATAATATGTACATGTCATGTGTATGTAAAACTAATGGCTTATATAATTTAAACTCAAATGGTCAAGATAAAACACATACTTCATGTATTTATTTTATAATAGAATGAGCTGGTATCATTACACATTCCAAACGTAGACGTATAATGAATATATATAAGGCATTTCAGAAACGGGATTTATTGAAAATATAACCTCGCTACATAAAATGGCGTCAATAGTGTCGTTGGCACTTGAATTTTAAGAATACAGGCAAGGTTTTGATTAGTCAGGAAAAGAAAACGGATTTATTGCATAAAAAGAGGCGGGGTTTCTACTTGAGAGAGGAGGAGCTTCACATATGCAATACAAATCCATTACATGTCTATTAGTATTATATTCTACATTTAAATATTACGTGTAGGTTTATCACCAACGCCTTGTCAAAGGGGAGCGAGGTTTAACGTATGAATTGATTAATACAAATACAGAGATGGATGAATTCAATCTAAGACATTGACTTCGAAATAAAATAATATGATTAACGAAAAGGAACTGTCTTAAATAGTCTCAATTAAAAAGTTTCTTCCCCTAGGACTATATACATTAAAAATATTGTAAAACCACAATACATTATTATTAAACTATTATCACAATGTCTCTTTGAAAAAATACCACAGTGGGATTAAGTTGTCAAAGTTGTTTGGATTGTTTTTTAAATATGAGAAAAACTATTTTCATATAATTTTCATTTCACCATTGTAGTATAGATCAGATGCTACAAACAGTCGTTAGTGTCATTATACCGACGACCTCCATGTTCAGTTTTGTAGGAATTCTAATTGTGTGTGTGTTTGTGAACATCTCTTAGCTCTTCATACATCTTATCTTCTTTTATACCGTCTCTCCTTCAATCTTCTCTATTTATTGTGGAAATAAACAAACCGATTCATTCATACTTAACGTGTTATAACTACGCGGCCATAGTTTCGCATTTTTCTCTTTCTCGAAAAAAAAACGTACACAAGCGTCTCATTTAATTTATGAATTGGTGTAAAAACTAGGTGGGTCAATTGACAAGTTTTATTTATCATGCTCAAGAGTTTTATAAACATCTTAAAGCGATTTAATTTAGCGTCTATAATAGAAAAATAAATATTATCTGTTTCTCTCCATATTAAAGAACCAATGAACGTGAAACCGATTAGGCCCAATGCTTTTAATAATAGTGAACGTGGATGGAAATAGTTTAAAGTGAAAAAAAGCCGGCCCCGTCACCATTTTATAGTTAAACTGAAAGAACTGTTTACCCTTTTCTCGTCTTTCTATAGATGGTAATACTACCCCGGGCATGTGTTGACTCAAATCATAGAAACTCAACAAATAAGCGCTCTTCCCTAAACAAAGTTTTTAATTTTTTCTTACAAATACATGTACACTGAATATCATTTAAAATACACAAAGCATTCTCCATGCACATTTGATATTGTTTACAGTTACCTGTTAAAGGTAAATTATTGTGGAATGATGGCTAGTCTGGAACATTTCATGCTGGATTTTAAACATACATTTAATTATACATGATGGCTTATACAAATATGATTTAATCGTGTGCTATGATATGTCATACATATTATGCACTAAATAATATGTCAACGAGTACTTTTGAAAACATGTAACGCGCACTTTTATACTTATAGCATTTGGAAGGGTAAGTAAATCATGTTTAAATGTTAGTATTTTTTCCTCCATCCATAATATACCGTTTATGTTTAATTCAGAGCCCTGAATTGTCTCTGTTGCCTGACCTCTACCGCCTTCTAGGCTGTGGGTCAGGGTTAGGGCTAAATGACCTAAAAGGAAGGTGTGCTAGAAGGCAGCCGTGCCATGAGCACCAGAAGCGTTGTCCAAAGGTTTCCAACAGTGTCATTAGAGGTCAGCCAAGGCCGTATGACAACGCCGCAACGAGACCGGCACATGACCCAGCAACTGCTGCAACTGTGAAGGTTCCACAAAGGTACATCAGTGCTGAAATTGTTCGTCGCCGATTACGTTCTTCTGGACTGTGCGCCAGACAACCTTACGTTGGACCAATTCTGACTTTTGATTTTTACCGAGTGTGCCAACGTTCCACACTTAAGTACATTGGTTGTAGCTTTCGTGGATTGTTGATTCTCCAGTGTCGGTAACTGTACAGCCTACAATCCTACCAAAATCACAATTAAGCTGCATTGGCTTTGAATATATTGGATATGTATTTACCCCTAATATGTTAATCTCGCGGAATAGGGCTTCAGTGGAAAACACCATTTTTTTTTACTCAAGATTTCATTAACAAGAAACAGAGGTTAAAACTGACGGATGCCCTCATTGACCGGATTTTAATTTGACCCGGAAAGACTAAAGATAAAAGGTGTAGCATTAAAACAGGTAAAACTGTTCTATATAGTTAAAAAGCTTGTTTGGTTTTATGAATATGTATGAGGATATCATTCACGTGTTTACCTAGTTAGTGGACCTTTGAAGCTAGAAGGTAATTTTTTGTTATGGTGTATTTTTTGTGGTTTCCTCTTTCTGTTGTTGTTTTTCATCGTGTCAGATCTGCTATTGACATAATAGATACATTTGTATAGTAAGATAATGTCAGACTAGGTATGCCATGTGTGTGAACCTTTGGCTTTAGTATGGGTTTTTATGCTCTGGTATATTTCGTTGAATTATATCTGTTTAATTGTATTAGAGACCTTGGATATAAGACAATTACTTTAAACTTTGTTCTACTATTAATATAATCCAGATAAGTATTACTGCTACTAAGACGGGTGTCTTTCCACTGTCATCGGGGACAGGGGCAGTGCTGGTGGTGAGGTTATGAGGACGGTATCCTCACGGGCCCCTGTTTGATAACTCCTCTCACCCGTATAAGCGGGACCCTCTGAGGGCACTAAGACAATATTTATCATAAAATAGTGAAAATTCTCCTAATTTAATTGTAATGATCAGACCAGAATTCAGGCTCAGAAGTGGTCTAAAAATGCGTCTCCCGGTTGTCAAATTTCGAAATTTTCTTGGGGGAGAACCCAAGGGAGAGGGGACGGGCGGGGAGGAGGGGAAGGGCGGGGGTCGTCGAGCGATAGTGAACTGGCCTCTCGACCAGGATGTCCCGAGTTTTAATCAATAACCTGGGTGGCGCATAGGTGGCTGACAAAAACAATGTGCCTAGTTAATCAGATATGATCAATAACCGCGGTTGATCTGTTGTATTCACATCGGAATGCATGTAAAAGTGACCTTGACAGTTGGAATTTGAACAAAAGTAGGCGGAAACACCACTGATCGGGCTGTATACCTGTATCCAGAGCAATTAATTTTACAATATATTACGACCTAAACATTCCATTGACGTTAAACCCCTTTCCATATGCATTCACCTGATATTTAAACCACTGAGGTAGAAGCTCTGGGTTGGTCTTTGGTCATTTTTCTGGGTAGTATTGCAATTATTTCAACGGTCGTCGCAAACGCAGCAGTTACTCGTGTTTGCGCTCGTGGTCGACCTCGGTGCTGCACCCACTCTATTGCATGCCGACTATTCATTCACTCGCTCGTAGAGCATCTTGAAGGACAGTAGTCAAATTGTTACCCAAATTAGTTACCGGGAATCTGAATCCTGCATCAGAATCACATTCGGATGTCCAATTTAAGTCGAAATAAAATTATCAGAAGCAGAATAAAAACAAAACGTTTCTGGATTCATCCTCGGATTTGATTTGTATTTACAGGTTTATTTTTTTAAAACCATTTTTATCTCAATGTCCTAACCTAACTCGTTACAAAACACAGTTTCTTGGCAATATACTAACATGATAAAGTAATACACTTATAAATAGGCTTTACATATTTATGTTTAATAAATGGTCTATTATCAAACAAAGTGGCTTTGAGTAGGACTTTTGCTGTAATAGCATGATCCGACTCATTAAAGTTAGCTCAAATTTTATTTCATTTTGAGTCTTGTCATTTGTAAAATCTGACTCTGATGGTTTATGACATAATTTAATAACTAGCCATTGTCCGCCTAACATTATTTATTAATTTTATTACCTATATATTACCTATGTTTAGGTTTATAGTAGATAAAACTGACACATGAAGGATAGGTCAAGTTTTCTCACACGTTTTAGGTTTGTGAAGGAAGTTGAGTGCATCTATATTATATAAATTCTGGTTGTTACTTGATCTGAACCAAAGAAACTAACACTGGACTGTAGTAATAAATCGTAACATTACACATGTTTGGAGGTTTGGTTCGGTACCTTACTTGTTTAATTTTAAAACAAGCCATGCTAGTAGTACAGTTTAAATGGTAGCCATATATGATATAGAAGACGATATTTTAAAGAAGGTAATACATCCATTAAAGTTACATTATTCAAGATAAAGATAAGAACTAGCCATTCTTGCTATAATAGTTCGAACGTAGATGATTTAAAATGGATATTTTGAAAATTTCATTCAAATTACTCTATTGCAAGCGAGATATTGGCATTTGAAGATTTGGCAGACGTGTGCAATAATTTCAACCATGGTCCTGGATGATCGAAGCTAAGCCTCGAACCGTCTGGGTCCGCCATATTTGATTAAATCGAAGTATCACTGAAACGTTTTAATCTGTTTAATATCGTAGCAATCTGATGCCATTTAAAGTTGATTAGGGCCTGGATCAGTTGATAAATGATACAAGATTCTGCAGAATGTTACACTGCATTAACAAAAATCCAAGATAAGAACTTAAAAGATCTTATCTTGGATTTTTGTTATTTGAATGTACATCATTCTCCAATGATTAACTTTATTGCATTAGTTGTATTATTAGCCGTTGCGAGGCATCGCCTTCAGCCACACTTAATACAACAAATAATATATAAACTGAAAATATTATATACCTACTTATATAACTAAGATTCAAAATGTCCACCTCAAATATTTAAGCTGTGTTTTCAATAGATGATATGTTTTGATTTTGGCAATCCGATATGTTATTATAACGTCATTTCACGCCAGTAATAAAATAAACGGTAGGATGTGTAGATTTATTTAAAAGAAAATGCAAGGAGTGGATCATTTTCAGATCAAGACATATTGTTTCAAATAACGTGTGTATATTTTGTATGTAAATAAACCAGCGGTTAACACAGTTAGTGTCATGTTCATTATTATAATAAATTATATATTGTTATAAATACTACAGCACCGGAACCCTATTTAAACTACTTGACTGGTGACGTGCTCATATGTTATCCCCAGGTTAACCAGGTTAACCTCACTACTTTATCCTGTAATGTCATATAGATTCAAGAACCTTCGGCATTTTTTTCTTTCAAGAACACACAGTACTGGATCTGGATTGATTACAAGATCAAAAGCTCCATTGGATAACCAAACGATTCTAATTTAGATTTTAAAATATGAAGGTCATTTTATGTGGCCTCATTTGATCCACAATGGGTGAGCGGGGGTCGGGGGGATTTTAACTCATGGCTGTTTCATTTGCACCAAAAAGGGCTCCGTGGGTAATTTTGACTTTGGTTTGAACTCCACTGATAGACATTATAGTGCCACCAATTCGTCAGATAATGTGAGACTTATTCATACATTAGTTGAGTTTTGCTTTTAAAAGGCACTGAATGTGGTTCGTACCTTGATCGAAGCTTACAAATTATGTTCTAATTCAAATGTTCTAGGTGCCTCGCGCTGCACTGGACCCTACGCGTTTTTCTTAATTCAGATGTTGTGTATACATAGGCTACATTATTGCATGGAATATTCCATTAGGTTCTGTATACATGTATGTACATCATTGCAGGGAATTTCCAGATGTTGCGCATAAGTACATTATGGCATGGAATGTTCCATATTAGGCGTTTTATCTATATACGTGTTTACAACGATAAAAAACAGAATAACGTATGTATCTATGTACATCTACCTTTTTTAAAAGTCAACACCACGAAGAGAGTGAGAGAAATGGGGTTACAGTCCACTCGGCACAAACTAGGTCAGTTCGGGACTAACATGTGATTTAATTTTATTTTAATAATTCGCTTGCGCGTAGGGTCTTTAGCAGTGGGAGGAAACCGGAGGAAGCGGAGAATACCCACAAGGTTGGACAGACGACCCTACTCCTTGTCACGTACAGCCGGGTACTCGAAACCATACCAGTTGACTTAATGACAGGCTTTGTGATACAGCGCGCACATGCTAACCATTCGCCCCCGCACCACACAACACCACGAAGAACATAAGTATTTTGGTAGGGGTGTGTCTGAGTTGTCATATTGCTTGACCCTTTCACTGGACAACAGAGAAAAGGACATCAAAGTTTTAGAGTTCGTGTAAAGGATTTCCGACAAAGAATGCTAATTTGTAAGAATTCATTGCACGTTTTGTATTTAGGTATTTGATGATTCTGCACTCAACGCACACGAGCCCACAGTAACAAGGCGCTTGTCTACTCGGCTCTATTGACCCCTTTACATGTAGATATGCTTTTGATGTTGAACGACTGAAGTCATTCGGTCAGATTTAAAGGCAAATGCCACATTGTAGGAGATGTATTATGAATACTGTCTTAAAGAACAAGTAAAAGATTGAATAGATGGTCAGTGCACTGTCCGGAAGCAGCATCCAATGCTCCCTGCAGAAAAAGAGATTGACGGACTGAAATGAAATGGGGTGTAAACTGTAACGTCCTATTTTTCTGTACCAACCGAGCTATTGAACTTGAAGATGTTAGCCATAAATAGACACTTGTGTTGTCGCAATATTTAGTTCAGGGAATACATCAGCTAATACCTAGATTTTACTGAGTTACACGAATAAAGCTCAGGGTTGGAGCTTGGACTTCACCGGTTGCACGAATCACGGCGCTCGTTTTAATGTTTTTAGCAAATTTGTGTCAAGCTTTTATTCAGATGGATGACATTATTTAAATCCCAGTTCAGGACATGTAAGTTAATACAGAAATTGAGAGATGTAATTTGGGATTTGCTTCGGAAACATAATTTTGACGAAAATATGTTAGAGAAATATGCTTAGCTCTAAAATCAGGCAATGCTTCTTTAAAAAGTGTAGTTTTCTCACACGACCTGCACGGTAAAAAAAAATATTTTCATTAATGCGGAGAAAATCCCGTTAATGCTATAAGTAAAAACAAATTTTAATGTCAATTAAAAGGATACTAGTATTCGTAAGGACAACATGATTTAAAAAGCAGCTTGTTTTTACACAACAAATAACAAATTACCTGGTCGTTACTTGTCTGAAGTAATTCATATAAAACTTTCCAAATTACTACATCATTGTTGATAGGGTACAAATAAACAATTACTTATTAAAGACAGCATTGTTAAGAGTGACGTTATAAAAAGAAAAAATATGGATGCAAAGAAGTGGTTCAAATCAAAATGATGGGGAGTTCTATTTTACAATGTTAAGCTATAGAGAATAAAAGCTTTTAACACCATGTCGCCCTTCGCGTCGCTTTCTCCAAACGGATATAGTTTATAGTTTTGGTGATGAAATGCGCATGTACCAGGAGAATTAACTTGATATTTAACACTAAGTCTTGTTCTACAATGCAGTAATTATGGGATACAAGGAAGGTATTTACATTGGTTTCGGTTAAATTCAATTAGTTTCGTATTGTTTTTCCGGTATTTCACGCAGTCAAACAATTGGGAGTTGCTCGAGGAGGGGTTTATTTTCGGACTGACGGACCTTTGGTCTAGATTGCGCCCATACCTGTGAACAATCTCCCTTAAGCACCGTGATTGTAGGACCGTTGTATTATAACGGTACACTTTGAATGAAAGATAAGGCGTATTCAGAAGTTAAGAGTATTATTTCTTATAAAGAGGTTAGACATTTAATACATCGTGAGGTGTTAAGGTGGCTATAATTATAATACGTGTCTTATTTTAATTGTGATAAGACGGTCGTATATCTGTAAGGGTTATGAAAATATTATAGAAATACACATTTAATTGTAACCAGTTTGAAAAGTAAATGTTGGGAGACGATTCTGTGGCTGCCTGACTGTCATTGACATTGGGTTGTCGTTGACATGACCACGCGTTCTTGTTCAACTTTTGTGCGGCGGATTTGAACGACATCCATTTACTAGGCATGGCTATATGAACGAATATACTAATTGCTGTATGAATAAAATGAGGTTTAATGTCTGGTCAACATAAACGTAAGATAATAATATGGTTTTGTTTTATTCCTTTCGTTACGTGTGTAATGCGAGGATAGACTCTAGCCTCTTGTGGCAAGCGTAAATTCCTGGTCGGTATCGCGTATCCGTATCGATTTTGCGCGCGACGTAATCGATGCGCGTGTATTTCTCATACGTGATACGGCACGCTGATACGGCAGCACTTTTAGACTCTGAAATGTACCATAGAACACGAAGGTGGATCTTTGGTGTGATTTTAACCATGATAAAGACTTGAATTTTAAATTTAATCATTACTTTATTATACTTTTTGATATGATGGATTAGCGAAACCAAAAATGACTGTCTAGTCGAAGATTCGACACTATTTATTTATAAATTTTTTTCAATAGCCCAGATACTGTCGAGTGACTTTACTACCTTCAGGAGTTGATCTTGGTAATAACTGCCATTATGCTGTATTAGACCTAAGCCCAGTTCAGCTACCCATGCGTACGCGGCGAAAAAATGTGCCAAAACTCTAAAACTACGGACGGGGAAAATTCCACTTGCCAAAAGTCTCTAGTCTTGCCCGGACAGCGCCGTATCCGAATAGCTATGTGCATATCAGTTAACCGAGGGAAGGTTGAAGGTTATGTCATTAACCAAACTAAATCCACCTACGAACTGCGTGGCTTCATCTGGTTACATAATGATAAAGGAAGTCGTGAATAAGGTGGATATTCTTACTCGGGTCATACAACAAAATATATTATCATATCCTTTACTTGTAAAATATTTGTATTTTGTGCCAGCCTATAGAATATGTTATCACATATGGATTTAATATCTGTCAAGTCCTTTATCCATTCTTTATTCTTACTTTAAATATATGGTTTAAGTTTAACTTTTCTTTCTTTTCAAGCACCTCGTACCTTTTAGTACTTGGATTTGACTTCAAACGCCCCGTTTTTAGAAGAAAAAATGTCTTTTTGCTGCATTTATATTTTAACATGGTTATTGGGTATAGGCTTTAGATGTTGTAGTATGTTGAACGCCTTAATGTAAGAATATTTTCTAATTTTAACAGGTGGCTTTAACATATATAAAAGCTTACCGGAATTTTCTGTATTTACTTATAACGGTAAGAAAACAACACTTTCATGTAGAACGAATTTCATGCGAGTTGTGTGCTGTCTATCTTAAAGTGGAGTTTCTTTAGGAAATAAGTAGCGATTATTTGTTGGTGATTTTGAGCTACGATATATTATACAGTTTGACAGATTGTGCCCGATGTTTGCCTTCAACCAATCGGGGGAAATTTATTTCCAAAGCGCGCCTTTATACATGTAAGAGATATTCTGTGTTTGTTTGTTTGTTTAGACATTTAATGGATATCACTATGCTTATTTATGCAACCTTGGAATAATTGGGAATTCTTGTGCACGACCCACCATCGACGGCAAATCGTCGATGACCAGAAATCCGTATGGCGTGATCTGAATGTTTCCCCCGACAAACCGTCTCGGAAGAGAAATGGGGATGTCGGCCAGAAACAATTCTTGAGGTGTGTGGCTAAAAAGGGCCCCGGGGAATGCCGAAGCTGTGAAGATACATATCTTCTAGATTAACGATACAAGGGTATTCCCTTTAAATAAAACATCAACCCAAACTTTGAAGAACAGAATGATACATTAATCGAGGGTTTATTTTCACAACTTTTCAAACGTGTATTGCCTCTCTCTTTAAAGCAGGGAAAGGTCGATACATATGATATTTGTATTTCTATTTTTTTATGAATTGTATGTAACTGATACATAGACAGTTTTGCTAAGTGGTTTCAATCGTTGTATGGTATGATGATAAGAGGTTTATATTGTTTAATCAAACTATAGCATTGTGTTGGTGTTGCGTTGATTGATGAAATTATTCCGAAAATTAAAAATGAAAAGAAAATGGTTTTATGAATGGTAGCAGCGTTAAATATAAAACACTCGAAAATGAAAAGCATAAAATTCTTAATTGAAAGGATGTTGGAAATTGAACATTTCTAATTGACAGTGTTGTGAAAATTGAGCATTTTTAACTGGTACCATTTTCTTTTCATATCAAATGATAATACACTAACAATTATAAACCATTATTCAACGTTTTGAAGAATAATATACTACCAAGAAGAAAACCATGAATATCGTCAACATCTAACACAATCCCATTGTTGTCATTAGCTATATCTACAGCGTACTAATATTTGAAATCCTTCAAATGATATTCACCTTTACTAGTTAAACAATACATTTTACACGAACAATCAAATTTGATCTTTTTTTTTGATATTAAGAAACTTGATAAAACTAAAAGAAATCGATAACAGCGAATTAAAGTTATACAATTCTTACATGAAACACGCGAACATCATCAAACAAAACAAAATTTACATGCCCTGGGCTGTTGGCAGCAATATTATACAAAACTACAATTGTATACAACATGTCACCTAGTTACATATACTATTTGGCTTGATAGTATCTCGAAAGATTTCTGAGATTCTAGAAGTCTTGACAGTTGGAATTCGAAATTAGAGTGGTTCGTACTGCCGGTGTCGGGGCAAGACTTCACTCCCATAACATTACATAGCGTATGCCCGTCTTAATTAGCAAAGTTGATGCAGAAAGTAGGACGTTAAACCTCGTTTTATTTCCGAAATTCTCTCTAGAATACTTAAAATAAACTATCATTTTCATTCACGGGATTGGGAGCACCACGAAAATCGGTAGCAGAAGCTCTGTTCATGTGTACTACGTCACAGGAAGCTTTGATATAAGATGTTTGTATAGGGTATAATGTATAGAGTAAAGGTTATATAGACGGTACATGCTAAGCAGGGGTGTAATCCTTATCTCTCTTCACAATGTATTGTCCTAGAAGAACATCAACAGTCTATATTATCATACAGGTTTGTTGCTAGTCTAAGACAAACTATTGTCACTTGATAAAGGTGCTTCCCGCTCATCTCTAGTTAGCATTGTTAAGTAACAGTTTACTTGTCTTGAAGAAACAGCCAACACGTTCCCGTGAAAATTCGTTGATGAGTAATGTTTATTTTAAGTATTTGTCTAGTTATACAGATGAAACAGTTGTGTGTAAATACAATGGGTGGGTGTCAAATAGTTACATTTATTGTAACCAAACACAGGTCCTACCTTCAGATCCGATACAAAAAACATACAAATCAGTTCTCTCTTAACTATTCACACGAGTGAGTTTATTCACGGCTTCCAATTATACTACTAGAAAAAAGGACACCTATTTTCACAGTTTAGTTTGTTTTTTTTATAAGTCTTCGTTTTGCTGTAAGACTTTGTTTAAATTACCTCTGCTGAATTATTCAACATACAACGACTCGGCGTTGCGATGGTTAACATAATCGTACCACCTTGTACAGACGAACCCAATTCCAATAATTATATACAATACGATCTTAACTATTTTTTCGTTACCAGATATTGGAAAATAGACAAATCATTTCTCTCTTTACTAAGGTGGGGGATGAATGGTTTACGCATGCGCGTTGGACCAGAAGACCTATCATTGGCTTCGATTCCCAACAAGTACGTGACAGGGAGTATGGTCGCCTGTCCAACTTCGTGGGTTTTCTCCGTTTTTCTCTACTGCTAAAGACCCGCAAATAGAATTGAACCATATTTTAGTCCAAATATGATCTAGATCATTTCGTGTGGAGAAAGAGAGAAAAGGTGTTTAACGTCCACTCAACACAACCCACGAGGTCGAGAAGGCGTCCCTATCTCCATGCCACATACGCTCACACTAGGGCTCGAAACCACAGTCGCAAGCCAGAGGTGGCCGGCCAGCTAGAGGTCGACCACTAGGCCATACCAACCCCCCTCGTTTCGTGTGGACGTTAAACCCCCATTTACACCGAAAAAATGGCTTTCAGAGAATATTTCCAATATTTATTTTCGATGCCAATTATTGGAGAAAATTCAGACTTGAATCTTTGTTATTATATTTCTGAGAGTGAGTAAGTGCGGTAGGGGTATTTAGAAAAATCGTAATAATTCGAAAGTACATGAGAAATCGCAACTGGTCTGATGCCACTTGCCCAGTTTGCACAGGGGACTTGGATTAAATGGGCGATAACTCTACGTTAAAGGGGTGTTAAATTGTGAAAAATTACATTATATTTTTGAAAATATCGACTGATTCGTATTGTCTAACTGTGCAGTAGAACTAATTTTGACGGACAAGAAGAACGTGGTTGACGACGATATAAACCAACAAATATTTTGGTTGACAAGACGACAATGATGACACATACCAATTAAAAAAAAATTCCTTCTATACGGACAAATAAATAATTCTCTTGAAAGACTAGGGTTAATAGCATTATAATACATAGAACTTGAATTTAACCACTTTACATTACTTTTCTTTTTAACAAATTTTGCACAAGGGAGGCATTCCTCACGATACAACACCGGCCATGTGAGTTGACGAAATCTCGCTTTCATAAAGTTGATGATGGTATATTATTAGCGACCCTGACAGGCACCGCGTGCTAGGGTTAGGGTTGGGTTTGGTTCCGGAATTCTAACGTCATGTGCAATTCAAAGTGATTGATCTCGTGAGGAATTTCTCCCCGACGACCAAGCTGCTTTTAACATGGTCATTACCCACAATACCCAGCACGTCCGCCATCCTTCCTACTGTTAACACCAAATGAATTTTTCTCCCAGACATAACATGTCACCATAGAATTGTTTATGGCTTTAATGGAGCATGTCTGCCAATTTTTCCTCTATTTGATTGTAATTTACAGTTGGAAGGCAAAACGCTATGTGCTGTCTCATCCCAGCATTTTCCCTCGTAAAAAACCTCAACTGAACACGGTCCCGTTTTATTACCACACATTCATAGAAACAATGAAAGCCTAGATTTATTGTAGCTTTAAGTATTTTACCTTTATGTTGTAAAGAGAAGAAAAAGATTAAGACTTTGTAGTTTGTGTAATTGAATACATGTAGTTTAAAGAAAAGTATTATTTATGATCTTACTACATGGTAGGTATTCACACTCTATTAAAGCGACAGTCATACTATAGACAAAGTTCAAATTTCAATGTTTGTTTTGTGTTTTAAATACTTTGAGGAATAAACATTTATGTAATACTTTCAATTCATCTGCGTTGATACAGGAATATGGAATGATTGTATCTCGATATTGACTTTTGAAAAAGCAATTAACATTAATTTAAAGACCAATAAAACCGATATTTTCTTGTTGATCTAGTTGATGTCAATATGACAAAAATAATATCTTCTAATCTAGTAGCATGGAAGTCTGATCACTGGATTCAAAATATCGTTCTGTTAGCTATAAGTTATAACATGCAAGTACCTTTGTATTTCTCACGTGAAGTCGCATCATGTGTCTTGATAAAAGCAATGATATCTGGTCCTCGTAAAATATGTGAACTTATAAGCTATCAAAGACATCCATATTACACTCAGCTATCCGCATATATACACACATACTTTATGGGCTGTTTTTATAATGTTCGGAAATCAATCATGAGGCATTCTGTTTATGGTTTTGCATACTGGAATATATTTGTTGAAGAGAAGAAGACGCTGCAAAATTTCAGGTAAACATTAAAAGCAAGTAATTGTTACGAGAAAATACCAGAGATCCACTCCTAAGATTTACGATTTTATAGTTTCACGGTTCACAACGCGGTTAAAACGTTATAGTAGGGGAGCTAGGTTCAGGTTAATTCGAAAATCGCGTACAAAATTTCTACTATGCCAGATGTGTGGGCAGCGGTGTCGGATACTTTGAACCTCGATTCTTATGTTGCGGGTCCCCTTCCCGTGGGGGTGAGGGGCCCTACAAAAGGTCGAAATTTTGCGTTTTATTCGACTTTTGCGTACAACGACCAACTTTCGTGTATAAGTCGACCAACCCCAGATGTCACCAAAAACATTACTTAAGAAGACCCCTGACCCTTCCTTCGTCCCTTAAGAACGCCCACTTTACCCCCCTCAGGGAGGAGTTAATTCGACTTCCTCGTACAACATTAATTTTTTCGTTAAAAGTTTCACTATTGGTCCACTAGAATGTAAAACTAACTTAAGAACGCGAAATCCCCTTCTATCTCGGATAAGAACGACAAAAAGGGGGACCCAGGGGTGAAATGACGATTTAATTCGACTTTTGCGTACAACGATCAACTTTCGTACATAAGTCAAACAATCCCAGATGTCACCAAAAACATTACTTAAGAAGACCCCCGACCCTTCCTTCGTCCCTTAAGAACTGCCCCTTTGCCCCACTCATGGATGAGTTAATTCGACTTCCGCGTACAACGACAAAAAGAAGACCCAGGGGTGAAATGACGATTTAATTCGACTTTTGCGTACAACGATCAACTTAGATGCACAAGTAGACCAGCCCCAGATGTCATCAAAAACATTACTTAAGAAGACCCCCGACCTTCCTTCGTCCCTTAAGAACGCCCACTTTACCCCACTCATGGATGAGTTAATTCGACTTCCGCGTACAACATTATACTCTTTTCGTTAGAGGTTTCACTATTGGTCAACGAAAACAAACCACTAACTTAAGAACGCGAAATCCCCCTCTATCTCGGATAAGGATGACAAATCGCTTGGGTGGGAGGGCGGACGAAAAATCGCTTCCTCACTTTGTAATTTCATTTCTTTAGGATCAGTTGTGTGCGAGGTCTCTCAGTTGTTCCTTTTACCCACAATTTAAACCTATTACAGATGAATAGATGATGCCGTTTGGTCCTTCAATGTGTGACTGTGCTCTGCTACTACCAGGCTTAGATTGTATATCTGATCTCAATTTTAAGCTTTGAACATTTAGAGTTATTTCAGTGGCCTGTATAGCGGTGAAGTTCTTGTAGCTCTTGACGTGATATCCATGATGGGCTTCATAGTTCTGGGGCAAATTATTAACAACGGCAGCATATTTTGATGAATCCTATTTTGACGTATCCATTGCGCGCAAAACACCCACCGTTGGTATCTTTTTCGGAGTTAAGGCACAGGACTTTGATTCTCTTTCTTCGTGTACATTCTGATCCGTATCATCCATATGAACTATACATGTCAGTTCATTCTCGGACACAGATAGTTCTGGTTCCGGGGCCGCTTGTTCTGAGGATGATGCCATTTTTAGTTTAGTCCGGGGGCTTTATCTACCTGAAAAATACAGATGATAATGCATTATACGTATCTCTTATGGGATTTTATGATAAGTACCTACGTATGGTAATTTTGAGACCTTCGAATAATATTTGGATATTGCGTTTTTAGTCATAAAACGGTTTTTCTTTTGAATATTTATCGACAATACCATTTAATTTTATGAGCAACCATTCACCGACGATACCATTGACAAAATAAACGGACCACCCATCGGCAAGACCAAACATCGACGATACCATTTATCGGAGACTATTCATCGACGATACCATTTATCGCAGACTATTCATCGACGATACCATTTATCGGCGACCATCATTAGACTATACCATTCATAACAAAAACTGTCAATCCATCGGCAAGACCATGCATCAACGATTCCATCTATCGACAAATATTCATCGACGATACCAGCAGTGATTCAACACATCATCTATTAGTAGGCACCTAATACAACGATAAGTTAAATAAACGAATCCCGCAAAAAGGAACTCAAGACACCAAAGTTAATAACATAATAATTTCACAACATAATAAATTTACTCACCCAAGTACCCGGTGGCAGTATCGAGTCCTCCAACTGTCATAATCCATCTCTCAAACATGCATACAGGTAAAAATGTTTCGGCGTGCCACGGGGCAGAGTTTAGGCCACCGATAAATGTTAATGGAATATGACCGTTACACGCATATTTCTTTAACACAAGACAATGTTGAATCCTGAAATGTTGGGTAATCACCCACACCGAATTTCGTGGAAATCGGAGCAGCCGTTTTTGCGGTATCAAGAGTTGGACGGACAGACATGTGATGATTTATAATAATATAATATAATTATATAGAAAGAAAAATACAAACTGTGGGAACCAAAGGAACAAATAAGACTAAACATCCGTCTGAATAAGAATGGACATCGGGAGCTTTCAGGGCCATCAGCTAAATCATCTCCAAGATCCGAGAGCAGCTTTATAACACCCTTGTCCCCCCCTTCTTATCCGAGATAGAAGGGAATTTCGCGTTCTTAAGTTTCGTGGACCAATGGTGAAACCTTTAACGAAAAAATTAATGTTGTACACGGAAGTCAAATTACCTCCTTCCCGAGGGGGGTAAAGTGGGCGATCTTAAGGGACGAAGGAAGGGTCGGGGGTATTTGTAATGTTTTTGGTGACATCTGGGGTCGGTCGACTTATGTACGAAAGTTGATCGTTGTACGCAAAAGTCAAATTAAATCGTCATTTCAGCCCTGGGTCCCCCTTTTTGTCGTTCTTATCTGAGATAGAAGGGGATTTCGCGTTCTTAAGTTAGTGTTATGTTCTAGTGGACCAATAGTGAAACTTTTAACGAAAAGAGTAATGTTGTACGCGGAAGTCGAATTAACTCATCCATGAGTGGGGCAAAGGGGGCGTTCTTAAGGGACGAAGGAAGGGTTGGGGGTCTTCTTAAGTAATGTTTTTGGTGACATCTGGGATTGTTCGACTTATGTACGAAAGTTGATCGTTGTACGCAAAAGTCGAATTAAATCGTCATTTCACCCCCTGGGTCCCCCTTTTTGTCGTTCTTATCCGAGATAGAAGGGGATTTCGCGTTCTTAAGTTAGTTTTACGTTCTAGTAGACCAATAGTGAAACTTTTAACGAAAAAATTAATGTTGTACGCGAAAGTCGAATTAACTCTTCCCTGAGGGGGGTAAATTGGGCGTTCTTAAGGGACGAAGGAAGGGTCAGGTGTCTTCTTAAGTAATGTTTTTGGTGACATCTTGGGTTGGTCGACTTATGTACGAAAGGTGATCGTTGTACGCAAAAGTCGAATAAAACGCAAAATTCCGACGTTTTGTACGGCCCCTCAGCCCCACGGGAAGGGGACCCGCAACTTAAGAATCGAGGTTCAAAGTATCCGATACCGCTGCCCACACATTTGGCATAGTAGAAATTTTGTACGCGATTTTCGAATTAACCTGAACCTAGCTCCCCTACTATTACTTGTGTTGTCTTGGTCAGGTTTCCGATATGTTTATCATCAATGGCGTTAAGAGATATATATATTTTAAGTTCACTCAGATTTTTCTTTTTCTTCAGCCATTTCGAAACTATTATTTGGAGTCGAGTACGAAAACTATAACTTGACCCTTTAAACCAAAAGGCTCTTTTTTGTGTCATTTGACTATTTGGTGGGGGGGGGGGTCGCAGTGAACTTAATGCACAACCCTTTACCATTCAGTCCATTCACCATGTTTAATTACGTAAAATATTATGTAGTAAGCTATTTTTTATTGTTAAACTATGATAATGCCGCCGATTGAATGCAATAATATTCCAGAATAACTGGTATATTTCTCGTACTTCTAATAATAGTAGGCCTATGGTGCTTTTTATCCTAGCCTTACTGCAGAATTACAGGAACTTTGGTAACAATAATATTTTGACAAGTCTTTCAAGATAATGGCTTTATATTATCCCAGTTCATTGACGTTATTAAATCATTTGCTAAATCTGTGAAATTGAACATTTAAATCTGGGGAAATGGCGAATGTCTATCACACCACATGCATCCATGGAAACTTACCATGTTAGTCTCAAAATTAACGAGAAGTTGGGATGGCCAAGTGGTCTAGTGGTCTAGAATGCCAACTTCGACGTCTAGCTGGCCGGCCACCTAGCTGGCTTGCGGCTGTGGTTTCGAGCCCTGGTGTGAGCGTATGTGGCATGGAGATAGGGGCCCCTTCTCAACCTCGTGTGTTTCCTCCGCGCACTCCGGTTCCCTATCACTGCTAAAGACCCCTACGCGCAAGCGAATTATTGAAATAAATTTTTTTTAAAATCATGTTAGTCCCGAAATGACCTAGTTGTGTTGAGTGGACTTTAAAGTTTAAACCCAATTTCTCTCTCGCGCGCGCGCGCTCTCTCTCTCTCAAAATGATCAAGGAATGTTTAAATCTTTTAATGGGATTTATTGTCTCCTCAACACAAGTTTTAGAAAATTCAATGGTTACTCGTGCAATGCGTAAAAAAAAAAATTTGCCCGGACAGTGACTTTTCCATCTATTATTCTACGATTTACAACTGTCATGCACGACAAAATGTTCATAGGTAGGTCTCAAATTTGTGTATCCTCCGAAATTGTTAGTTTCGCCAAAAAACCCTAACAAGATTCTTCTAGGGCCAGGCGGGAATCGTAACCCGGGACTAACTGGGTCCCCTTTCTATTCTGTTAATCTATGAGAGTTAGTGTAAAGTGAGAATGGAGTGTCACTGATTGATATACCAGTTTGTAAGGAGAGTGTTCAAGCTAAGTGCCGAGATCATTATCATTTATAGCTGTATCAGCTCTATGCAGAATTCGTGTAAAAAAAATACTAGGTCGTATGCCATTGATATTGTCGTAAATTTGGTAAAGTTATATCTCCGGCTATTAAATCTTCCTTCAGTATTTACGACTTCTATTTTGAACGGAAGTTCTCCCTGGGCTGTCCGCCATATTTGTTAGGCCCTACTGATATGTAATTATAGGAGTGCATTCGTTTTTATGTACTATGGGCTGTTAAACCTGCCTGATGTTTTATGATCGGCGGTAAGTTGGTAAAATAAGTTGTTTCCATCTGTATAAACATTTATAAACGAACGTATTTTGATTCAAGAAATTCCGAACGCCTCAATTGTGAACGAAGAAGAAGCGAGGGATTTGACCGATTAATGGGTACAGATGTAAAATCAACTCCTCTGATGGTTTCCAATTTCCAGAAAATATGGCGGCTATCTACAGCCTCTTAAAGTCTGTAGGATGTCTTAATTAACTTCAGGCGATTGTTCTAGATGCTCCCGGTTGAAATACCTTTGTCTAATTCCAGACGAACACGGGTTATTTATCTATTTCATGCCTCTGTGGCAAGTTGTTTCTATGATGGTAGTTGGTACCGTATAATGGTTGTGATTACAGATTGTGGGTTACACGTGTTCAATTAGTATGATTGTAATCATTGAGGTTAGATAGATAACCTAACTTTACTATATCATATAAATCTACTTACTGTTTTTAACCGCCTGGTCAAACGTCTTACCCACAGGCCACGAGTTCTTATCTATATAGATAGCTGTAAAGAAACAACACAAAAACCTTTATGAAGTTTTATTCAAAATAAAAGTTCTCATTATCAATGTTGCAGTGAAACATAATGTTTTGCGATTTATCAAACGAATGGTTTCACTGTCACTGCTGCTTTAGTTATGATTCTCTTAAAACTTTAAAATATGAACTTGGTTGCTTAAAATTTTCAATTAACTTTCCAAAACTTAGTTTATTCTATTTTCCAGAGTATTTGTTAAAGATGCATTCTGTACGATTCAGATAAAGGCGTGTCCGTTTTTTGCCATAGTAGTTTTAAAAATATGAGTGTTTGAAGTTTTGAAATGAAATATCGATTGTCAAGAATACTTCCTACGAAAAACATGAAGGCTGAAGTTTTCATTTTAGAGTTAACAAGGATATGGCAGACATTGTCTAATTCCCTTTACAGTTTATCCATCCGACAGTCTTGAGAGTTAATTATGTGAATAAATGTATAAATATTTTTAAAAGTCAGATATAAGATCTGTAATAAACCGATTCAGCTCTTTAATAAAAAGTATCGAGTTTATTTGCATTGATATGTTTGTTATATCTGATAAAGAGTTGATTGTGATATACTGTGTATGATTTATTCATTATTCTATTATATTTTATAAATTTATTTATTTATATAATCTCCTATATCTATTGATATTATCTATATACCTATAGGGGTGTCACAAATCAAACGAAGTAAACAGAATAAATGTTTACTAATGACGAATAGCTGAAAAATCATACATTTAATACAATTAATACATTTTAATACATTTTTTTTAAAAAAGATACATCATTAAAAGTACAATGCGTGTACTATCGTCGTGTTACTCATGTCTTATAGCTGGAATTTATATTGTAACGGACGGTCGGTATACTAATGTGATGAATAAGAGCCATCAAATCACACCCGTTTTTGTTAATTACTTCTAGAGTTACTGTTCCTGATTAACTAGCTTTGATTACCAAAGAATTCATAAGGCGAAGACACAAATATATAGACTGCACGGACACCTTAGCTGCTGTGAGCGTAATTGCCTAGTAGCCTATCTTTTACATTTACTATTCAATTTTAAAGTTAGATGACTGTTCGATCTCCAATTTGCATATCCATTGTATAGAGACCATAAATTTACAGTGAAAACTATATCGAACGAGTTATGAAGGAAAACTCAAATTCTATTTCAAACTCCAAAGGAAAATGTCACTTGGCGACAGTTGAAAAGCGTTGTAGTCTATGGCCATACGTGACACCGCCTACAATTTTATTCTTCCGGATCATAAGAAATACCAGTTCGAAATAAGTGTTCAGGTTGGCACTAGATGACCCAATTAACCCAATGGGAACAGGGGCGGTATTTATAAACATTCTAAGAGTTGAAATCAACTCTTAACTGTCAAAAATCACTCCTTACTTTGTAGATTTCCTTTAGACCTATTTATAAAACATTTTACTTTAAGAATTACTCCTCTTATCATGGTTAACATGGCCGTCCGTGTACGCCGCCTAAGAGAGTTTAAAACAAGCAGAGATTTCTTAGTGGAGTACAACAATGACGAGTTGATAAGGAGATATCGAATGGACATGGGTGGGATTCTTTTTGTGACAGATTTAGTTTGGTTAGTACCCAAGTCTTAAATTTAGTTAAAAGTAACTCTAAGACCCTTTATAAATATTTCTAGAGAGTAACTTTTAACTAAATGTTGTTTTAGGAAGTCTTAGAGTAAAACTTAAGAAAACTCTAAGAATTTTTATAAATACGGCCCCTGATCTTTAAAGTACCTTGTTACCAATGGCGCCGAAACGCATTATGGTACAGGATTCGTGTACCAATGGTAACATGTTTTTTTCTCTTAAATATTAGATATCAGCAGTCGATCTTTTCCAGGTAAGACCACAACAGCAATGCTGATTTAAATTGCACCCCCCCCCCATTTTTTCAATGTTTAATGTCTAAGATTTTGGATTATATTGGGTTACGGACTTAACTGCTCAAAGAATGAGGCTACACATATTCCACAAGTCGTGTCAAACGGTGATGTCATATTCTGTTTTTTGATAACATGCGCAATAAATACTGTCGGTGTTGACTTATATAACCAGACGGTAGAAACTGTCTTTCGGTTGATACTTCTGGCGTATTTCGCCGAACATAATGGATGACAATTCACAGTAAAACGGAAATGATTGAACGTAAAACAGTTTATATAAATTCATATTACATTATTATATGTGTTGCGGCCCAGTTGTGCCAATTTCTAGTCCAAAATATTAACGCTTTAGCTCCTTTAAATAGGAAGATAAAACATATGGTGCCAAAATGATATAAAGATATATTTGCTATTAAGGAGCAAATTATCCTTAATGTAAATAAAAAAAAGAATAAGAAAAGATAAAACAATAATCCCATTGTTTCAATGTCATCTACTGTCTGTACAGACTGAAGTACTGGAGTGGAGTGGAAACATGTTTTAATAGAAATAAAACTCTTTGATGCTGATAGTTGGTAGACTGTCGATGTTTGCCAGAACTTTGAAAAAAATACTCTCTACACTCAATAAGTCAACGTTCACTGATAAAGTTTTCTTTTAAACTTCTCATTTTTATTTATCACTAACAACTGGTTAAAGAAAGTCAACTTCTTCCACTGTCTTGAGGTTTTTATGTGTACGTTAAGGTAATCAGTCTATCTAGAAGGTAGATTGGAACCAACACGATCGTAAAGATCCACATAAACAATTACATGTACGTGCAAATTATTGACATTTCTAGTGCAAGATTAGTTTTTATTTGAAGCTTATAAGCAACGTAACATGATTAGAAGCCATCCAAAAATGTTGCTATTTAATGTTTGGGGGGATTCATCTTCGTAAAATTTGAAAATTTGTTTACAAACACTACGACCTTATTTTTTCTTCTTTTTTTTGTTCTGCTGCCCTTAGCTGACCTCGCACCTAACAAAGTAAAGGTTGATTTTTTTTCTAGTCATTCCATCAGTACATACAACCATAGGTAGCGAATGTGAGCTCATTGAGGTGACTGTCAGTAACTTTTTATCAATAAGACTATATTGTGATCACGGTTTTCGTGCTCCATAGATACATACATTAACGAACTCGTGTGGTATAGCTATGTTTAGAGGCACCAGCTACCCCGATAACGTCACAGCCGATGTGTTAATTTGGAAAGTTAAAGGACCTAAGTCCGTAACTCAAAATCCTCCAAAATCTTCGACATCGAAATCACGAATTACTGATCAATTTAAATCAACATTGATGATGTAAACTTACCGGGAAAAAGTGAGCTTCTGATATCCTATATTTAAGATAAAAAAATTTTTTAACATTGGTACACGAATCGTGTACCATAATGCACTTCAGTCCCAGTTGTATTGGGTGACTCGAAGGACGAGGCTAGACACATTGCATCAAACCAAACGGAGTAACTAGACTGGAATAAATAGACGCTATAGAAATATGCCCTTGCTTGAAATTGCTGGCTTATTTCGCCGAACATAACTGATTTGAAATTGGAGTAAAAACGGAAACGATTGAATGTAAATTAGTTTATATACATTCATATTACAGTATTATATGCGTTGCGCCCCACTTTTGTGAGTTTCTAGGTCCCAAATGTTAGCGATTTAGCTCCTTTAAAGTTAAAGCCATTTGTACTCAGGACTGAGCATTGTTGAAAGTTTTTCAATAATGGAGTTGTCGTTAAAGGAATAGGTAGAGCTAGATGTTCATCAAAGTAGATTTTTGAAATCAACAAAACCCAATAACCGCAAAAAAAAACCATTTTTCAGAATTACATAACAGATTAAAAGAAAAAAAAATTCAAATCTGTTTATCGAGTTGTTGTCGTAAATATAATATATAGATATATAGATTCGATGTTTATACGGTAAAGAAAACGAATGTAGAGGTAGGTAGTAAGGAGAGTAACCATGTCAGTTATGTTAATAACACCAGTTTATTACTTATTCAGATAAAGATGTCCATTATAATAGAATTCAGGTGATTATTTTATCATAACTGTTAACTTAGATAGTGAGGTAGAAACAACATGTTTAAATCAGTCAATGGTAATAATAGACTACCTTTAAACAGGCTGGCTCTAATTTTACAGAAACGAGGTGAAATGGGGTTGACGTTCTAGCGGGATAATGAGGACGGGCATACGTCATATAATGTACCACTAGGGAAACTCACCCGCCTTCATTTCACCGAATTCAGGGGTATTTTACATACACGCCCTATACGATTTACAAGACATTCTACTTTGCCAGACCTTTTAGCAACACTAAAAAGAGAAACGTTGGCTTAGCAATCCAGTGAAACATTCTCAGTCAACACCGGATTCGAACCTGGAACTAGTCAATCATCGTCATAGTGGCTCCGTTGCTGTAGCAAAAAAACACATATATGTATTCGGTAATGAATATATAGATGTATAATTAAATATTTATTTTCTCGATAGTCGAAATCCTAAATATATAAACATTAGAAAATATATTCGAACTATCAAATATATGCCCCGCCCTTGCAGAAGTGTCTGCGTTAAAAAATAAAACAGAATAACGCACAATAACGGCATCCCTTCCTGTTGTCTTTCCTATCAAAGTTACTAAAATTATTTGAGAGGGTGCTATTACAATAAGGTTTCTAAAACCCAAAAGTGAACATTTGTCTGAGATAGATGATTCCTTTGGTTATTTTTTGTTGATTTTCACAATGTCACGGTGATTTGACACACGGAAGCCTGAGACATTTTAAATTATTGATAAATATTTTTCACGGAAATGTAGCTACTAGTATGCCGCTGATACTTTTGAAAAGTACTGTTCCCCGGCTTTATCTTTCCAGATCCTCCATATGCATAAACCCACAGTCACAATAGAAAACATTTTCAGGTTACGTGAATGAGGTTACGGAATTGTGTTCCTCGGATAGCGTTCTCCCGTTTTCTTAAAGGATGACGTTTAAAATAACTATTGTCTATGAAAAGGGAACTCAAAGAAGCTGCGATTTATATTAAAATACTGAAAAGATGCATTTGACCCGAGTTTTAGAAGCCGTTACTGCAATTAATAATAATTACGACTTGTATTCAAAATAAGTAACAGAAACCCTCAACAATTTGTAACGGTAAACCGTATCTGACACATTACCTTTAATACTCGGCTTTAATAGAAACACCTTGTTGAAAAACATGGTATAACTGATAAAATCTCCACCCGTCAAAATCAATGATAACATTCTCCAAACACTTAAGCCGAGTTGTCAAGTTGTGCAAGTCCCCCACGGCTCTTCAACTAAATTCTGTGTTGATATTATAAGGTAGATATCAATGTCTGTTCAGATCTCACAATAATAGTTAAGATAAGTTCATTTAAAACGTTTAGTTGCTATTACTATAAATACATTATACAGATAGACAGAGGGTTAACTTTTTAAACACTTCAACCTCATTATCTCAAAGTTTAGTAAATCCAGATTTAAAAGTTTGAGGAGAGACATACTACCATTGTTATTGTTCGCAATTCTAAACCTCTACCCTCCGCACTAATGGTATGGTTTGGGGCGTTTCGTAAATGTTCAAATTCAGTATCTGGGCCCGATTCCTAGAAAATTCTTAAGCACGTTCTTGTGCTTAGATTTTAGTCGACTTTGCATTTAAGTAAACTTACCTTATTTTGTGTTCCCAGAAAATTCTTAAGAACGGCCTTGTGCTTAGATTATAAGTAGACTTCATTGTAAGCACAAGAACGTTATTATGCGTTCCAAGAAAAAACTTAAGCACAACTTCGTTCTTAAACATAGCCAATCTAAGCACAAGTCCCAAGCAAGGTATAGGGCTTGCTTACCAACCTTAAGTCTGTTTCTGCTTCAAAAAGATGGCTGACCGTACTCCGTAGACTTATTCGACGGCATTTCCGACACCTTTTGATACCAAAGAGACAATTACAAGACAGAGAAAATCCTTCTCCGCAAGAAATTAGAATGCTATAGAAAATTTCGCATCTAGGGCCTTATAGGCCTACCCTGAAACCAATTCCTTTATTTGCCAATTAGTAGGCCTAAACAATAGGCTACAAACACACAGGCTACTTTAAGATCAGGCGCTCTCACAATTATTTAGTTTGTATGTGTCTGCGTTGTTTTTTTTTTTATTTTTTGGCACATTTTATAAATTATGTGTAGGCCCTATAGTGGACATGTCAAACGCATCCAAATCAACCACAATGAAGCAGACGACAAATTTATGACGTAATTCGCATACCAAAGTTGTTTTATGACGTTAAAGAGCATCGTAGTCTCAGTGTATGGTAAGCTTTACCAGTCACAATGTGCTTAGACTTGTACTTGACCTGTACTTACGTAAGAATGGTCTTGAGAATTTTCTAGGAACAGTATTTTTATAAGATTCTTACGTAAGTAAAAGTGAAGTATGACTTTGTGCTTACTTTAAGAAATTTCTAGGAACCGGGCCCTGGCCCGTCGAGCAGGGCTGACAGTGACAGCGTAGAGAGCCGTTATGCGGTTCCTCAATTGATGTCCGTCTCGGTTATCGATGTGAAATATCTAAAACGTTAAAACATGTAAGAGTTTTTATTGTGATAGAAATCGCCAATATATTCAATTTCGCAAATTGTCCTAACAGATCATAAGGTCTGTCATTGAGTCCATTGGCGGGGTTCCGATCCCAACCTTGTTCATGGCGTGGGAGTAACGTCACTTGCAAACCTCGTGCGTCGTATCACAGTAGCGAGTAATATAAAGACTTACAGCTCCGGTGTGCTATTTATCTGTAGTTGATGGGGGTTTTTTGAGGATCATTTCAGATCATTAATACGATTCTGATGTAAGCGTATCTCACGCGATCAGACTGGAGGTACGACTTTAATGCAGAATGTGAACGGATCAGATCAATTGATACCCATGCCAACCCCTACCTCCCAACTCTACACATAAAAATGGTGAACTATTCTGACCAGAGACTATAGTTATAGAGTCGTCTAATAACAAAGTGCGGAAGTGTTTAAAAAATGTTCCTGTAATTCTTCTTTAAACGAATACCTTATGAAATGTGTCCTGATTAAACCCAAAATAAATTATAGCGGTAAAGTTTATATTCTATGCACTGTCTAGACTTGACGAAGATATAAATTAATATCTTGCATTAATTCTACCTTTGTAATACAACTTTGCAATAACTGAAGATAACTGTTGTTAAAGCCTAAAATTGTATTCTTTATCATAGTAAGAATGCCCAAATGATTTCAACATAAATTCTCAAATCGCCAGAAAATATGGATTTCTGAAGCAATTTTTATTTGTCATTGTTATAGCTGTTTCCTAAAAATTTGTGCTTTGTCTTGAAACCCATTACATTTTCATTAAGACGCTAATGACAAGACACAATCAATATTTTTAATATCAATGCATCATAACGTTCTAGAAACATCAAACCAAACTTTTCATTGTTATTATTCATTAATATCCCCAGATGACTCGTTTCATTTGTCTTTTTTATTTTATGAGTAAAATATCAGATCAAGGGAAATTCTAAATTTTTCAAAAATGCTATAAAGAGTTTAAGATAATCTTCAGCAAAGTTGTCCACCGAGTGGTTTAATACAAAAGTACAAACTAATTTGAATAAACTTATCAGGGGTTCTCGAAAAAAAAAAACACGTATTCTGTGTCACGTACACGACACCCGTCCGAATAGCTAAACATAGTGATTTTGTTTGGATTTCAGAAGCCGAATATGGCACTAACAGTCTTGTGCTCACTGGTTTAAATACAAACATTGCCACAAACATTGGGTGAGACGTTCCCAAAATGAGAAGTGACATTAAATGTACTAGAAAGAACAGAAGAGCTGCTTATACCTGTATTTTTTTATGATTTCTTCTCTGGCCATACAAGGGAATGGGTATTTACATCAACATTAAAATATTATCAGCTGGCAGAGTGTAAAGATAACCTTTACTTTAATATTTCTAATTTTCACCTTAAAACCATCAAATAGTTGTTTTGTTTTGCAAAAATGACGCTATATAATGTTTGGAAAGTGGTAAATCCATTAGCTAATGTTATGCAGTCGTAAAATAATTCTTCATTTTTCCCTTGCAATCAAAATGTTAATAATATCACTTTAAAATATTGGTTTATCTTTGAAAATATTACATTTATGGACAGCTTTAGCTAAAAATAGCCATGTTTTATAACCTGAGTGTGACCATTCTTACATAAATTGAATATTGATGAAACAAATATAGCGTTCTCATGTCAAAATATGATTTAGCAGAGATTTATTTTTTACAAAACATTTTACATAATAATTAATCTTGGCTTAAATCTTGTATTTAGTTCAAAATATTAAATGGGTTATGGGTAGATCTTATATACTTTTTCGTTGGATTGGTTCTTGCCGTTTTTATACCCCACGAAATACGGTCGTATATTGCAATTGCTCATGCCCGTCCGTCTATCTTGTGACAACTGTATATATAAATCTTTCACCATTTTTTTAGTTATTGTTCTTAATCACTGATCGATTTAAATGTATAATATGTGTTGATGTCATTAGTAAGAAGGCTATTAATTTTCAGCGTTATTAATTTGTGAAACCGCAAGCGTTAATTGTTTGTTATCATCCGATGGATTGTTCAGATCAGTTATCCAAGGAAATCGGTCGAATGTCAACATTCTATTCCGATAATTACTTCTAGAGTTATTACCCAGGTTCACCTTGTAAAATATTGTGAACGCTCTACAAACAACATCTGCCATCCGATCCTGTGACGTCTGTTTTTCACTTTAGTGAGATGAAGAATCCTATTGAATAACAACAATTTGAGTAAATTACTTTTAACCTATTGGTTGCCCAAGCTTATTTTGTATAATTAAAACAGACCTTCAAATGAATCATTCCACCTACTTATAAATCATATCCTTGGTTGCGATTATTGCAATATATAAGCCTATCAAATTACACCCAGTTACAATATTTACGTTTAGGGTTATTGTTGTAAATATGTTGCCAATCATCCATTGAATACAAAAATAAAGTTTTTTTACTGTAATTTACCTAAGTTCTAAAGAACCTCAATGCGACAACCGGTATCGATTCCTCGGATGACTTAGCTGTTCATTGTGTATGACATATATTTGTGGTGGCTCACTCACCAAATGGTCCGGGATATTGGCCGAAAAAGTTTCGGGGGGGGGGGGGCTGGCAAGAACAGCTTCAAATCGGTCGGATGGTACGAAAACCTGAGGGCGAGGTCCTGTGTACATATAGCCGTACACAAAAAATAATTCTTGACAGTTGGAATTCGAAATAAGCCCAGTTGGTAGGACGATAAACCCCCATTCTTTTCATCTCATTTCAATTGGGTATATAGCAACATATCTGTACATTTTGGCCTAATAGTTTCTCCATAGTCCAACATCAAAGACTATGAATAATAGCGATAAAAAAGATGAATCAAACTTGACTCATAGTCATTGAATCACAAAGACAATAAAATAAAGAGAGGTCGTTCTTCACATGTTTATTGACATGATACAAAAGTTACTAGTTGTACAAATTTAACAGTCATCCTCCCCACCATAAAATACAAAAAAAAACAATATAAATTAGTACTTAGATCACATAAAAAATATAAAACAAGAAATTGAACAAAATAGCAATGCACGTGTGCTAGTCATCATACTATTAATTATATCAATGTTAACTAGACATATTATGAATTATACCAATGTCAACTAGACATATAAATTATACCAATGTTAAATAGACATATAAATTATACCAATGTTAACTAGACATATTAATTATACCACTGTTAAATAGACATACAAATTACCTTCTCTGTATTCAAGAAATGTGCCAGATTTTGGGACAAAATAAGATGTTGGTGTGTGTTGATAATATCATATATACATAGACAGATATCTAAAATTATTATGACTTTTGTCATATTCCTTTCCCTGAATTCAATATCGTAACCGCTGCTCTATTTAGTTGTGAAATGGGGTTTAACGTCTTACTGTCGGCGCCAAGCGGGGTAACGAAGGTGGGTATACGACAGGCAGTGTGCTATGGTGCAAATTCTGTATGGAATTATAACTGCCAATTTAACGGAACCTCGGTATTTGTCCCATCAGAACGACTATGCTAGACATGTAAAATTGCTAAATTAATGAGAAGCGGTATTACATGTTCAAGACAATTCTACCTCACGCAAGATACTTTTATTACTTCTAACTATTTTAAAGAGGTTGTTTGGGGGTTTTTTAGAAGCCGTACGAATAAAGATTTTTTTAAGAGCTTAAATGAACTACACTCCATTGATTTTGTTGATTTAATTATTTTCATGTCGGGTTTTGTGTTTCCTGTTTTGAGAATTGGATATCTGCTTGTTAGTTTAATTTCTAATGCAGGGGACCCCAGATCGACTGATAGACAGAACTGTTTATACAGTTTGTTATTGATAAAGCTGATTCTCATATCGCAGCAAATTAACATGCTGGATATTTGCATATTTTTACATCTTGTCGCAGCAAATTAATATCGGCCAGGCGATGTTATTTATTGACATCCGCTAATAACTAACTTGTCTAGATGAGTAGATTTCACAGCCTCTTTAATTTTTTATGGTAGAGAAAACGACCCTGTCATCAACTGTCAGTCACTAGTATTGTTATCAAACACAAACGCACGTTCAATAAACACTTACTCTACAGATAAGCAGTTTCTCTCAACCATTTATTCAAATGCTTCGCATTTTTGACATACAAAAAATATCAGTGATAGAGAGTTTGGGATTTTGTTTTCTGTTTTTGCCTTTTAAAACAATCGATGTGGCATGAATTTTAGATCTAGAATACAGATTTATTTGTAATAACAATTTTGGAGTGGTAAAGGTAATGTTGTGGGTTTGAATCCTGGCGTAAGGTAAAGAAGAAGCCGGCTCCCAAGGAAAGTGTTGACTACTCCGCCGATGCGTGTTAAAGAACCCTTTACAGTTGGCATCTGATAAAGAGAAACAATTGAATATAATAAATATGATAGCAAAAGTTGCTGCCTTGTTTTCAGCCCAACACACTTTAGCTTTAGAATAATCAGAATTCATAAAGATGTTCAGAAAAAATTGTTTGAAATGTTTTGAGGGCAAAGGGGATAGCCCAGTAGGACTAGGCCAAAATATATGAAATTATGAATTGCGTTCAACTTGGTGGTCTATAATTAGGATAAAGTTTCAGAATAGCTGTTTTTCCTGAATACTATTCATTTGATTTATGTTTGCTTGACAACAGGCGGTGTCGGACAAGAATCTGACAGAGGGTCAGTTAGGTCGGCATCGATAATCTACATATTTTAAACGGAAACCAAGGGGTGAAAGTCACGCAGTATCATCAGTCATACTCTCAAACCTACCCATATAACCTCCGAACCACATTCTTCTAAATGATTTTCACCTTGATTGTGGATGTTTCTCTATTAGAATGACAGATTATCTCGTTTTAGTCGACGGATTAAATCAATTAAAAACGTTAGAACATGAATAAGATATGCAAAACATTTTACAAACGAATGAATAATCGTGCATGAAAGTCCTACGCAATTTACGATATGCAAAACTGCATCGGTAGAAAAAAAAAGAAGAAAAGTTTAAAGTTTAAGAAAAGTGTAGAAATTGATATTGGCCCGAGTCTTTATATTTATCAAATTAATTATATTGATAATTTAGGAAAATCTCCTGAACTTCGACCGAAATGCTAATCGTTTATCTTTATTAAGGTTAGTTCTTTAAATCTTAGTTCCTACTTTTAACTGAAGTATAAAAAATATACCTATCTAATAAAGAGCCGAATATTTTCTCAATCTACTGTACTACTACCATGTAATCATATATTTTTTTAAATGAGATATAATAATAGTATACATACGTTTGAAGTAGCCAGTTTTTAATACCGTTAATCTTGCTAGATAGGGCATTTTAATCTGATTAGAAAAAAATTAAAACATTTTAAAAAAGAATCAGCCATTTTTAACTTTTAAATCCATTTAATTATATTTCAACCTCTTTTTAATGTGGACTGTTTTTCTACACGATAATGCACTTCGTCAAGTTTGGTTACGATTTTGAAACCCGGTATGTTTTGACTTTTGTATTAATTTAAAAAATTGATCCTTTTTTGCATAGTTTCTCATCATACATATTTTAATTATTATTTCATGAAAAGTGGACTACTAATGTAGACTTCTTGCATGATCAAAGAGTTGATAATTTATTGGTAAATGCGAAATACTACATACAGTTTAAAATTCCCGATGTTTACTCATCAAAAAAAGGTGACTCGTTATTCATTTGATATAGGAAAATAGATATGTGGAAACCCCGACAGTTTCTTTAAAAATATTCGGTAAGAATAATTTTTTGTTTTAAAATAGAAATAATACGTTCTAGATACACAGAATAAAGATGGTTGAAGTGACGAAAATAAGACAGTAAACCGCAGAGTTTAGATAAGATTTAAGATTAATAAAATAAAACAGATTCATTTAAAACTTTTTTCCGTATAACTTTGTTATTTATAAATTAATAGCATTTTATGTTTATTCCTTCACGAATAATAGATAAACTTATATTGGGTATATTTTTTTCTCTTTCTGTAACATGTCAATTAAAGAATAACATTAAAATTTAGACACGCACTTAACATTTTATATTCATTTAATTAGCAATATGACAATTGGCAGAGTTTTATGGTTTTAAAAAGATTAAGCCAATATAAACGCTGCTACAAAAAGAATGAGTCAAATTTTTAATTCTGTTTTAAAAAGAATACGCTTATTTAAATTGTGTTTTAAGATAAATGACGTAATTAAATTTTGTTATAAATAAAAAGAATGAGGTAGTTAAATTTTGTTTTAAAAAGAATGAGCTAATTAAATTTTGTTTTAAAAGAATGATTTAATTAAATTTTGTTTTAAAAAGATTGATTTAATTAAATTTTGTTTTAAAAAGAATATTCTAATGAGAATTTGTATGAAAAAAGAATAAGCTAATTTAAATTGTTTTTAAAAGAATAAGCTAATATTTTGAAAAATTTAAACGTGTTTTAGATGTCCATGTATGAAGGATTTGATAACTTATTTCTTGTAATGTCTGTGTAGTTTGTCTTGTCCGCAGGTTTGTCTTATCGGGGCTACTGTATTTAGTTCGAGCCTCCCGCACTTATACTATTTTATAATAATGTTTTTCACTAATCTTTAAATATATATATATTATATGTTCTTAGATCTAAATTGTAATTTTTTCGAGTATCAAACAACAAGTTCTCTAAATAAAAATAATGAAATCAGTTTTAGAAAATTAAAACCCATTCTTAATTTACTTTTCCTGAACTAAGTTTTCAACACAATTTTATTTAAATATTTCCCAATTGTTTTAAAATATAACTTTTCGTTTACATCATTTCCAAATATATCGTTCAGTACACGGACCATAAAAAAAAAATAGATTACTGGAAGATTTGCTTTATCTAGAAATCCTAGATATTTTTTATTTGATCAAAATGAAAAGGTATAAATTCATCTCCATGTACTAATACTTCGATATAAATTTTCTGGCAAGAAACGAGAGCGTCTGATCAAATTATCACATCGGAACAATATATTCAAATATTTCGACTGTGCACGATTTAGACACTAAATTTTAAATGTATCGGCGACTAACTGTGTTTTGAAAATCATAATGTTGTTGTTTTTAATTAAATATCTTGTATTTAAAGAGATTTAAGTCGGTTTTGTTTATTATTTAATTTGATTGCAGTAATTATATTCTTGATAACTTAACTTGGGACTTTCTAGAAAATCATCCACATCTATATAATTAATCTCGATAATTAAATTAAAAGTCGGAATAATGTAAAACAAAATGTGGCGCTTGCGTTTTACTTGATTTGTGAACTGTTCATTTAAATGTATTTTTTTTTTTATGTAGACCATTCTGAAATTAACAGAGCATTTTATGCACCAATTATAATATTACAACGGGATAAGAAGGCATTTTTAATTTATCGATATGTATTTTGTTTAAAGAGGTTTTATTCTCCTTGTCCCAAATGAGATGACGTTGGAACTTATTATTCAATTAATGTTTTTATCAGTTATGTTATGCAGAATATGTGTCAAAGTTGATTTTTTTTAAAATATGCATTATGTAAAACAGGTCTTGATTTTGGTTTCAAATGCTATATGAATTATTAATTAGACATTTATTCACATTAGAAGCCCATAATCAACTCAACATCGATTGATCGTGATTTCTAACGGATTAAAAACGGTCGTCTTTAAATAATTTAATTTAAAAATGGTTAATCGAGACATTATTTATTATAGTAACAATGGTAGCATTGAAAATCGAGACCAAGCTATTCTCAACAAAACTTTCATAATTTATAATTTCGCTCGTCGTCTAAATCTTATATAATGCATCTTTAATGATTAGATGATACGATCCAACAATATGTAAAATGTTAGTACCGGCTAATTGATTAATCTGGTGACGACACTTGCACTAGGCGAGGTATGTGTCCTTAGCCTTGAACACCTAATTTACCACATCGATAAGTTGTGATAGTTGTTGCTCTTTGTAGAAATATCAAGATAACCTGAAGGAACATGCCTGTGATATTCTCTATTAATTTGCGGGTGGTGGGAAATCCCTAGTGGATGAACGTTTGAACTGGTGCTAATTTGACCTGACTGGTTAACGACACGGTTAGTGTTTAAATCCGCTTTGTCTTAATTAAAGTGTGGGGGGTGGATAGCGCGTACGCGCTGTATCATAAGGTCCGTCATTTACTATTTAGTCAACTGGCCCGGTTTCGATTTCCCGGCTATACGTAACAGCGACCAGTACAATTTCGTGGGGTTTTTCCAGGTCCTCCGGTTTCCTACCACTGCTAAAGTCACCGAAATGAACAAAAACCCGATCTCCCTCTCTCTCCCCTCTCTCTCTCTCCCTCTCTCTTTCGCTTAACCCAAGACCTGTATTCAGTTACAGCATGTGAAAACGAAAACACTTGAATTTAATTAGTCCCCATCGTTTACTCGGCTAGAGTCCTTGGTTTTAAAAATTTAAAGTTCTTGTATTATTTATTATGGACTTTTTGTAATACATTATGACGGTGGTTGATTGGTCAAACGGATATATTAAAGCTTTTTGGTTTGATTTAATACATGGTGATTTGTGGATGTTTACAGCTCGGGTTTTTAAGTGACACTAGGAGTTATTATATTGATGATTTCGGGACAGTTTAGGTTGAAGGTTTATAGATTTTTTTTCAATATGTCCCTTAAGTTCAGATGTACGATCTGCGACAATATCAAAACTCCCAAAACTTTATCAACATTCTCAATATTTATTAATCGGAACTGAAGACTAAAAAAATTTTGAAGAAATTTTTGGCAGTACATAAATTTATCGACAACACCAAACGATTTTAAAAAATTCTGTATGAAAATGTATGAAATATAAACATTCTGATTGTGGTTTGTACATACATGTATATCGTGCATATATAGCCATATTATAATTTAATCGTTGCTCTACTTTCCTTTACCTTTCTTTACTTTTCAATATATATTTAAGTTTGTACTTTTATGGGGAGGGGGTCTACATGCCTCTGCCTGTACTCCAATCCAGTTTCTGTGAATCAATATATTTGTTTTTAAAAAAAATTTATAGATTCGTATCTCAACCTCAAATGGATTCGCTGAAATTGATTTTAGGAATCTAAGAATGCTTTGATACAGCGAAACGGTAAAACATTTTTTCATATCAATGTGATATGTGGTCGTCTATGAAAGTTTTATGCTTTCGTGTTTTTTTAATAATCTCTTCCACTGACTGGGGATGTGTTTGATATCGCACACTTGCTCGCATTTCAGGCGCCGCCATCTTTGATCGTCTGCTGAAAATTCATTCAGGCGCTTTTCCGGTCGTTAAACTCCGTCATTAAATGCAGCAACTGTGGAAATTATTTTAGCTTTTTATTTCTATATTTGATCGTAAAAAGGACAGTAACTGTCTGACTTGGGAAATATTAAACCGTAAAATACAAGTACCGTTTTACCTAGTCAATTCGATCCTCGTCCATATTTTACATCAGACTTTATATCAATCATGTTATTTAGTGAATATCCACATGTTATGAGTTTGGGTTGTGAATTAAGAAAAGGTTTTGCGTTTAATTGCGTTGCTTTTATCTATTGTATAGCAATTAATCTTAAACCTCGTACCTAGTTCTTCTCTTAAATAACTCTTGGCGCAGCGATCATAAAAGTTAATGCCAAATAACTTCTCAGCAAAAAATATAGGAAAGAGGACACAAATTTTGTTGTGTATTTGTAATGTGTCTGTAGTCATGATAACAGACGATAATGTGTGCATACCCGACCAGTCTTATGCTTATAAAAAAAAATTTTGTTTTAATGATTTTTTTGTCCTCATTAACATAATCTACATAACTAAGGCTACCGAAATCTAGTTCTAAAAGCGTGACACATAAAATTTAAGGATTTAAACATAAATTATATGCACGAGCTAAATCTGCCTTTGCAGGTCTTTCTTTTGGCCTGAAATGTTATTCAAATTATCAATTAGACATTAATTAACTTATCCAGACCATAATCAACTCTCGATGCAACGCCAGCGATATTTATTGGATTATTACCCGAATAAAATTTCATTCATGATTTAATCATGAAATGGATAATTGGGACTATGTTTTTTATTGTATGGACTTTAGTAATGATGATCGAGGCTAGGCCGAAATTTCAATCTTTAATTCTAGGTTCATAACGTATCAGTTTGACTGAAATTTACTGCAAATTTACATAATTTGGCTGTTAACTATTATAGTGAGAGCTGTCAGCTTTTTATCTTATCTCCCATAATGTATCTTTAATACTGGGGAAACCTAAGCGATATTTTCTTAAATCCACGCATGTCACTAAAAGTACATTTCCACACTCGAAATAAACAGTTTGGTTATTACAAATCTTTGTAGCAGAGTGTTTCGTAAAGACAACCAAACAAAGTAAGCTACCATGATAAATAACTTTCCTGCTGTCATAAAATTATGCTCCATATGAAACAGAGAACCACGTTTCATTTGAGGAAAATATGGTACCGATTTTGCAATATCTGCGAAATTCTCTGCCCTTCGCCCTTAAATATAATATAGCATGTTCTAAACATGGGGACTTATTCGTTTGTTTTCGATATCGGACCGTAACGTCATGGAATATGACCCCTGCTTTACGAAAAATCGCGTCTGAAGCTTCAGACCCCTAAAAGTCACAATTTCCATCTGATCTTAAAAAACGTTTAAATGTATCACTGTTACAGCATAATGCCAATTAAATTCGAATTTCTTGAAAATAGTACCGAAATTTCCCGAACCAAATGGCCGCCACCGTACGCAAAAAGTCTAAAAGTATGTAATACCACAATCTGATTAAAATGCAGATCTATATTATTTCGTTTCGTTTTTATCCCGCACCGAACGAAGTTCGGGAGGGATATTGAATGAATTTGAAATGGGGTCCGTCCGTCCTTCATTCCGCCTGTCATTCCCGATTTCCTTTCCGGAGTATATCTCATAAACTTTGTACACACATCAACCTATTACAGTAGTTGTGCTTTTTGCTATTTAGGGATTTCTGTGATTTAAATGTTTTGTGTTTCCATGGAAACAACCTTGACTTAGTTTTTGGTGTAAAATTTTGTTTCAGGAGCATATCTCATAAACCGTTAAAGATATCTTTTAGAAACTTTGTACACACATCAACCCATTACAGTAGATGTGCCTTTTGATATTGAGACATTTCTGGGATTTATATTTTTTGTTTTTCCATGGAAACAAATTTGACTTAGTTTTTGGTGTATTATTTCGTTCCCGGAGCATATATCATAAACCATTCAAGATATCTTTTTGAAACTTTCTACAAACATTAACCTATTATATGAGTTGTGCCTTTTGCTAATTTGGAATTTCTGCGATTTAATCATTTATAAATTGTTCAAAATATCTTTTTTTGGAACTTTGAACAAACAGAAGCCTATTACAGTAGTTGTACCCTTTGCTAATTAGAAATTTGTCTAATTAAATAACCTTTGCGTGTCCATGGAAAAAAATCTCTGTTGCTTGATTTTTACTACACATTTGAATTCGTTTTTGGTATATAATTATTATTCTAGAGCATATGTCAGAAACTGTTCAATATACCTTTATAACACTTTTACATTCATCAATCTATTATTTTATTTTTTGATGACCTTCCTTCTGTCTTAATTTTATTTTTAATCTACATGTAGAGCATATTCCATTATCTGTTCAAAGAAATCTTTAAACCCTATATACAAACATCAACCTATTAAAGTATTTTATTTTCTGGTGTATACGGTTAATGTTTAACATACACCAACTGATTGAGTAGGCAAAGGTTGTTGTGTACACGTTACAGAGAGGTAGAAACTGTGCCTTGCCAAGGTACTATGATCAAAGTATGAATCTTCTGACTAGTACCATTGGTATCCTAAGGAGTTGTTTTCCCTTAGTTCAAGAGCTAGAGCGCGGTATGGTGATGACTTGTCATCTTTGTTTATACTCTCGATGGCCTACATCTGACCGGTTGTTGCGATAGGTCACGTCAGAGGTCCTATGAGCGGCTTTTGACCCTATGATGTCAGACATTTGATTAAGAAATCAGCATTGACGTTATTAGTGGATTACCCACAGTTCCGTGCAAAACACACCTAAGGCTCGCCGTAACAGACCGTTTCATTGGATAATACCTCACGCCATTCAGAACACGTCAATGATAACAACTCTGCCAGATCCCAGTGTTGTAAGGACAAGTAAAACGAAATCTTGAACTATTAAAACGAAACGAAATATAGCGTGTGCTGTAATCAGATTGGTAACACCAAGGTTGGGGACCTTCTAGAGGTCACAATTTGTATCCGATGGTGATGAAACTTAGAATATATGTTTATATCGCAAAGATCTGGATTCCTGTTCATATTGGCGCGTATCTTCTTTAAAACTTGTATTTTTTGTTTAATGCGGATCTTAACATAGATGGTATCTATAGTCCTGTCTTGTTAAATAATAATCCTATTAATCTTATAATTCACTTTTGTCAGCTGAGAAATTGGCAAAAATAACATTTTCAACTTCAACTTCAAATTCAAACGTTTAAAGATAGCTATTTCATTTTAAAATGAGAATGATACCTATGATCGTATAATATTGAGCAATAGACATAGAACAAATTATGTTTTGACTTTTTAGAAAATATGAAATTCTCGCTTAAAGAAAATGCTTGTTGAAATGTTCTTTTAAAACAATGTGTGCACTATAGGAGCGGATGTTCCAAAACGAACATTTTCGAGTCTTTTTTAAGTATAGAACAATATGCAAACAAACAATTGTTTTTATACGCCCACGTCCGTCCGTCGTCCGCAATTTCTTGTGAACGATCTAGGGGCTAAAGTTTATTTCTTATTGATACACAGTGGTTAAGGTCATGAGACGAAGAAGCCGATTTAATGCCAGAGTTATGGCCCTTGATCACTTTGAAACATCTTGCGAACGCTCTAGATGCTAAAGTTAATATCCGATTAACTTTAAATTTATACACAGTGTTTAACCTATTGATTTTCAACGATTTCCGATAATTACTGTCAGAGTTATGGCCCTTGATTATTTTAAAAAATCATTTCGACGCTGTAGAAGCTAAAGTTACCAGGGGGGAGGGGGTGTGGTGACCTAGTGGTCTAGAGTGCCGCGTTTCGACCTCTAGCTTGCCGGTCACCTCTGGCTTGCGGCTGTGGGTTCGAGCCCTAGTGTGAGCGTATGTGACATGGTGATAGGGGCGCCTTCTCAACCTCGTGGGTTTCCTCCGGGCACTCTGGTTTTTCCCCACTGCTAAAGACCCCTACGCGCAAGCGAATTATCGAAATAAAAATTGAAAACTATACGTTAGTCCCAAAATGTATCGAGTGGACGTTAAACTCCATTTCTCTCTCTTTCTCTCTAAAGTTTCCATCCGATTGACTTTAAATTTATTGATTTTCAGCAATTTCCGATAATTACTGTCAGAGTTATGGCCCCTTGATCACTTAAAAAATCTTGTCGACGCTGTAGAGGCTAAAGTTAATATCTGATTGACTTTAAATTTATGCACAGTGTTTAAGACGACGAAGCCTATTGATTTTCAGCGATTTCTGATCGTTGGTTGACTGACGAGGTAAAGATCTAACAGTACAATTCAATATTCCAAACTCATCATCATCACCAGACCGAAATTTATCTTTTTGTTAAGAAATTAAATAAATAAGTGTAAACTGACATGAGTCCTGTTATATTTCATTTTGAAACTCTGTACAAATATCTACAATGATATCCAAGCCGTTCAATAAACATTCACTTCCGATAACTGCTGTCTGAGTTATGGCCCTTGATCATTTAAAAAAAATCTTGTGGACGCTGTAGAGGCTAAAGTTAATATCCGATTGACTTAAATTTTATACACAGTGTGTATAGTCATGAGACAAAAAAGCCTATTGATTTTCAACGATATCCGATAGTTACTGCCGGAGTTATGGCCCTTAATCACTTCCAAAAATCTTGTAGATGCTCTAGAGGCCAAAGTTAATATCTGATTGACTTTAAATTTATACACAGTGTTTAAGGTCATGAGACGAAAATCCTATGGTAAAACTTGTGTCTCATCCAGTTGTTTATTATTGAACAAAAAAATATGTTAAAATCAGGGTTATGGCCATTGATCATTTCAAAAAATCTTGTGGATGCTTTCTAGAGGCCAAAGTTAATATCTGATTGACTTTAAATTTATACACAGTGTTTAAGGTCATGAGAAGAAAAACATATTGATTTTCAGCGATTTCCGATAATTGCTGTCAGAGTTATACTCTTGATCACTTCAAAAAAAATCTTGTGGACGCTCTAGAGGAGAAAGTTAATATCCGATTGACTTTAAATTTCTACACAGTGTTTAAGGTCATGAAACGAAAAAGCCTATTGATTTCAGCGATTTCTTCCGATAATTGCTTTCAGAGTTATGGCCCTTGATCACTTCCAAAAATCTTGTGGACGCTCTTAAGTTAATATCCTAGTGACTTTAAATTTTCATGTTGAAGGTCATGAAACAAACAAGTATATTGAGTTTCACTGAATTTTGATAACTTAAACAGCTAAATCCAGAATATTGAATGTTTCGTATACTAAACGTTATCATGGAGGAAAACTTTATCAAAGCCAAACAAATTCGAATGATTTTCTGATAATTACATAATTAGTTGTTACTTTTAATCAGATTTTAGTGTATTATAAATGTTTCACTACCGAAAAAAATAAAATATGCAACGGACGATTTAGCTGCTGTGGGCGTATGTTTCGTTGCCTGGCAACCTATCTTTCATGTTTATTGTTCGTTAGCATTGCATTTGTCTATCCACAAACATCTCTATAAATGCTGTATCTATCCTGTATTGGTTTAAATTGCCAGACAAGTAAAATATCCACCAGGCTGCATGCATGTAAAAGAACCTTTTACAACTCTTGTTGATTGTCCGGACGATTTAGGTGCTGTGGCCGTATGTTTCGTTGCCTTGCAACCTATCTTTAAAATTGGGACGATACTCTATGTACTTTCAATTACATTTTTTATCATTTAATAATTACATTCGCTAGGTTTGGAGAGAAGGAGGGGGGCGGCGTAATCTCCATATTACAACAATTGGCTTGCGCACAGGGGTTGAATGGCAGCGAGAAGAAAATGAACTGAGTGGATACAACCATGTACTATAATAAAATAAAACCAAGTACGAAATATACAAACCATTAGACAAAATTCGAAGTCCTAAAAAAACGGTATAGGCAAAATAGTGTAATCAGGCAAAATAGTGTACTCAGCATATGGACTGTTTTAACAGGTGTCCGGAAGTGTAAGCTTACCCTGCCTGGCGCCATACCCGCCATAGCGGCATCACATGTTTTACCTGAGACAATTCATATTTAATGACATTATACCTTAATTCCAAATTAAAATCACTATTATTATTCTTTATTCTTTTTATGCATTTTTTTTCAGGGCATTATATAAATCCAAACATAAACAGTGGGAAAGTCAAAAACATTGTGTAAAAGCTTCTGGTCTTCTGCCCAGACAAAGACGTTTATGTAAAAACCACTTAGAAATAATGCCTACAATTGTAGGTGCTTCCTTATTGTCAGTAGAAACATGTCAAAGTCAATTCTCAGACAGAAGATGGAACTGTTCCTCCATTTCTCAAGTTCCAACTATTCCACGAGATTTGTCACGAGGTAAGTCTTTTTTTTTCAATTTAATTATCTTTTTGTTGAAATGGTGAAGATTTGGGTGAATATAACATGTGACTTGTTAGACCCTGCGAGTATCATGTTTCAGAAAATCTACTGAAATGATTATTTAAATATGTACAGTAAGTTTGTGTGGAAATTAAACAATTATATATTTCGGAGAAAGATCTCGGTAACCCTAAAGAGATACCTTGAATCTCTACTGAACTTCTCTACAGAAACCCACCAAATTCGACAACCGGGTGTCCCGTTAGTTACAAAAGATTAATTTAAAAATGGACTGTATGTTTCTTGGACCATTATCTCAGAGTCATTGACATTTTTAAAGAAACTCATAAAGTTTCAAAACAGACAAAAAAAAAGCAGACTAACAATGATTATGACACAAATTATCTTGATGTACAATATGTTACAGTTTGACGATGGTTAAGCATACGAATCCGTTACATTACTTTCTGGGTCTATCTCGAAATTCAAAAATATCTGACCACCTTCAAAACCAACGATACAGTTTTTATGAATTTCCCGAGACAAAGCGTGTGTCGCACACTATAGTCTGAGCTAGCTAACGATATAGAGCACAATAAGTAATTGTGAAAGAATAATCATCTTTCGAAAGTTACCACACTCCTCACAATAGCCAACAATGAAACAGTTAGAGGTCTCGAAGTTTCCACAAATCTTGGCTCCCGAGACTGGAATACGAGTTCCATGCGATTAAACTTATGGGTTGTTTTTTTTTCAAAAAAAACAAAAAAAAAACATTATCGAGTGTCGTTTACGAGGCTGGCTATATCATAGTAATTGAACGCCTCTATATATGATCGATAGCTAAAAGATTGCAGACACGCACAGTATCTACAATTCCCAAACTACAGAATATTAACAGATGCATTATTCAGGCAGAAGAACTCAATGTTTGGTGTATTTTTCTTCCCAAAACACATAATACTATCTATGAATAGTCCACATTAATATGTGCGTGCTTTTGTCTGATTTAATATTTATATGATATTTTTGTATTAAACAGGTACTCGTGAACAAGCTTATGTTTATGGTATAGCATCAGCAGCGTTATCTCATTCTGTAGCTAGAGCATGTAGTATTGGTGTAACAACTAAATGTAGCTGTGGAGCATTACCCAACACAGCACCAAATGGAGCTTTTAAATGGGGTGGTTGTGGGGACGATGTTCACTTCGGTTTAGGTTGGGGACAAGCTTTTACAGATGCTTCTTTAAAATCCAAAAAAGGGAAATCCAAAGCTTCAAAGAAAGCCATGATGAACAGACATAATTTTGCAGCGGGTAGGAAAGTAAGTATTTCTCAGATATAAAGTTGGTATTGGGATTGAGTTTTTGTGATACTTTGCAATTGACTAGTATGTGGAATATCATTTTATTGGTGATATTCCTGTATCAATTTAAATGATGGAAATATCTGAAATCGGTCGACCCAGTTAGCTATTGTGGTGATGGTTGTCGCCCTAAACATCCGATAACATTTCTGCTATGCAGTGAAATAAAATCGGGTTTAACGTCCTACTTTTCTGCACCGACTGGGCTAATGAAGAAGAGCATACGTCATACAGCATGCTATGAGGGATATTTTGCACCGACAGCGGTCTAATCTTATATCGAATCTCAAGTGTCAAGGGTTCTTTTACGTGAACGCCTATGTGTAGACGGGACCTCGTTTATTCGTCCCACTAAAAAGACTCATATGAAGAGTTTATGTGATGAGTTCACATAACTGAAAGATTTTTTGATTTTTTTTTGTTTTGTATTTTTTCATTAAACAATATTTTGAAACCTTTAAACGGATTGTCTGGACTAAGGAATAGGTGATAAAAGTTTAAATATACCACTCATTATGACCCAATACAGGGTATTTACTAGCGAGTCGTGGCCCTCGGGTTTTGTAGTTTGAGAGAACGTATGGTGTATAAAACAAATGTACTCCAAAGAAGAGGTTTAGATAAAAAAAAAGGGACAAGGGGTTAGTAAATCAACAATTCTCGTTTGGTCAGGGGGGAGGGGGGGGGGCTTTACTTTTTCAATGTTGACTTCAGTCATTTTTATATCATGACTCACTTTTCTTTGTCCATGTGTTTGTGTTGTACACTGTGCTTACTATTTGATGACCCCAAAGGCTTCGTTGATACTGTGGGGATCACGGTGGCTAAATGGATAAGGCGCTGGTTCGCTAGCCTGGAGGTTGAGTGTTCAATCCCTGCATTGGCCGAGAAAGTTCATCTCGATTTTCCGGCGTGATTTCCCCTTGTCAGTGATGCAGAAGGAGGGCCTGACAAGGACAGCTGCCTAGTCGTTCGGATGGAACGAAAAACCGAGGTCCCGTGTACAAATGGGAGTGTACGTACAAGATCCCTTGGCAGTTGGAATTCGATATAAGAGTAGGCCGTAGCGCCGCTGCCCGGGCAAAATTTCCCTCATTGCACACTGTGGCGTATGCCCGTCTTCAATTAGCCCAGGTACGGTGCTTAAGCGTAGGACGTTAAACCCCATTTCATTCATTCATTCATTCGTTGATACTGAACGCAATTCAAGTTCACATTAGGATATGTCTTTCTCTAAGTAAAGACTAACCAAACGCTCATCTAGTACTAACACTCAGTACGATCATTGAACCTTACGGCAGATAAAAAAAATTATAATAGTATTTCATATAAGGATTTAACGTCTGGGTTACCCGAGACATTAAAATATAATTTTTACCCAATAAAACGTACTCTTCTCGGGTTAATTTAAATCCTCCTCATTTTAACGTTTAGGTGTGAAATCTTGATATCGGGCCATAAACGGACACGTGACTTACGACTGAATAAAGATGGCGTGAATCCCAATTGGTTTTTCTGCAGTAAATCAAAATAATCGTTGTCAACCTCCATATCGCCATTTCGATCGACACACATTCCACGGCCACATTCACAGAACTACTTTACAATGAAACGTAGCCCTTCTGAGCAATCACCTTGGAGTTACATGTACATCTTCGCGCGTTCAGCAGAACTTAAGGGATTTTCAAGCCAGATTCCTATTTGTCAACGGTTAACGCCTGTACCATTTCGTTCTGGTGGAACCAAAACAAGAGGTTCCGTGGACAATTTAGCAGGGCACGATATCGGCGCTTTAGCAGAAAAAAACAAGGTTTAGCAGTAGATAGAGGTACTTTGTAATTTGTTAGTTCCAATGAGCACTGCGGTATCTGCTTGATACATTCTTGCCCTTGTGGTTTGCTAGTTTGTTTCAATTATTATAAAAACAAAATGGATCAACACCTGGTCTTCTATTCTTTCGCGGAGTATTTCATTGTTAGTACTATGGTTGCCTCAGGCACAACAATACGGTAGTTTCTATTTCACAACACTGCCACCTGCACTCGCCGTGGACGGAATTCATGATAAATGTGGAATCTACAGAACTATGCAGGGAATGGAAGACGGGAGAATACATTTGGTTTTGTACCAATATTTTTGTAAATAATTTGCAACAAATTGTTAGCTGACATGTTATCGGGGATAGCTTATCACGCCGAGGATATACTGATATTTTTAGACGAGGATCCTTTGGAACTAAAGCCCCCCCCCCCCCCCTCTCGTATATTTCTTTACCACGCATCCACGAAAATGACTGCTTATAGTTTCTTTTATTGTTCTTTTTTTATTGTTTCCATAACGTCTGAACATATTTCTTGTCATTCAAACACAAACTTTCTGGTGATTTAAATGTGTTTATGTTAACAACCAAGTTTAAATTATTCAATTAGAGATTAATAATGGGTATTTCGGAAGTTATATTTGATCATTCAATATGGAAGCGGAATATAATTCTACAAGGAATGTTGGATTCTCTTTGACATAGCAGCCTTAACTTTCAGGCCTAAAATGCTGAAGAGTTGGACATTAAAACGTTTAGCAATTCAACTGTTATGATTAGTTGTTTTCCCATAAAATTTGATTAATAAAAGATATCGGGTATTCAGGATCAGTAGATATTCAAGATCTAGACTAAACGCAGGATTCTTAGACTTCACAAAAATTGGATAAAGACCTCCCATTAATGAAATAAATTACTAAATTATACAGTTTAAAATTGTAAAAGTTCAACAAGACTATGGGTGTAAATTTATACTTAAAAATGGATAATGTCACTAAAGAAGGCATTGAAAGTGTGCATTTCCAGGGTGACATCTTAAGATTGTAACCTATTAATCTTTTTAAAAATAGGATCACTTATGTAAAAATTCACTAACACAAACTATTAACGATATAGATTATAAAAGACTGTTAGACTATTAACTGTAGACATATATCTGATAAGCCTGGAGAAACGATATTAATATGATTAAGGAAAACGACAAGGTGTTCTATATGGCAGAAATATGGTAATGTTTAATAGTTTAGATAAGTACCTTACAGAGCGATTATATCTAATCTTTCACATCTTGTTGATATTAGAGGAGAAGTTACGCTACCTGGGCACCAACTATCCCCTGCTCTTTAACATGATAAATGTCAATTGATTGTGGGGTTATGAAAAAGTTTCTATAGCCTATAATCTTGATCTGCTTATATAACGTAGGTATACTAGGGAATATTGTAAAGTATCTAACTGTTTATTGCCTCTTACTACTGTAGGGCCACACCCAGGGCTGGGGTAATGATAATGGATAATGGTAATGGAATGTGACCATTACATGTTTTAAGTAATGGCCATGTAATCTCGTAATGGAAGATTTCAAAAGTAATGATTCAAAAGTAATGATTTTAAAGGACCTAAGTCCGTAACTCAAAATCCTCCAAAATCTTCGACATCGAAAACACTAATTATTGGTCAATTTAAAACAACATTGGTGATGTAAACTTACCGGGAAAAGATGAGCTTCTCATATCCGATATATAAGATTAAATAATTTTTCTAACATTGGTACACGAATCGTGTACCATAATGCGCTCCAGCCCTAGTTGTATTGAGAGACTCAAGGGGCGAGGCTAGACACATTGCACTTTATCACACGGCATATAGACTGGAAAACCCAGGCGCTAAACATTTGCACTGGATTGGGACTGAATGGCTTATTTCGCAGAACATAGCTGATTTAAAATTGGAGTAAAAACGGATATTTAATGTAAATCAGTTTATATACATTCATATTACAGTATTATATGCGTTGCAACCCACTTTTGTCAATTTCTAGATCCCAAATGTCATCGATTTAGCTCCTTTAATCATTACTTTTGAAAATTTCCATTACGAGATTACATGGCCATTACTCAAAACATGTAATGATCACATTCCATAACCATTAAAATAGAAATGGAATTAATTGTAATGGTCAATTACATTTCAATTACTTTTCAATTACATTAATTTATGGCACATATAAATATTCCTAACATGACAAGCCTCAAATTGTATAGCACCAAAGAAGTAAATTAAGTGTATCTGACACAAATCCAATTAATTATAATTTAACAGTTAAACAATATATTATAGATAAACTATTTGGAATGATTAAGACTGTTAATCTAAACTTTTGGTCCGTTATTGAAGTCATACAGTGAAAATATCAGAATTTGTCACCATTGCCCATCACTTGAAAAGGTTATCTTTCTAATTTCTATGACCCCCCCCCCCCCCAAAAAAAAAAACTTAATATAGTCATAATGTAATGGGTAAAGGTTATTAATAACATTGCTAAAATTGAGAAAGTAATTGTAATGATTACATTTAAATGGTAATGGTAATGTAATTAGTTACATTGGCAATGTAATGGCCCCAGCCTTGGCCACATTAGGCCAGAATGAACGGTACATGTGAAGTTTTAAAGTAACTGAATTTTAGTAAATTAAATTTGTTAATTTTACGCGAAAGAAACTTAAAACCACACATATTAACCATATTTGAATAATGATTAATGCAATTCCTTAAATGAATTACGTAACCCCGCTAAAAAACAGTCAGCGATCTTTCCAAAACAACTTAACATTGTCATTTGAACTTTCAGACCAAGTAAACATACCATTTCTTACGTGTTCCAATTAATTATAATTTAACAGTTACACAAATATGGGAATGCCCCTTCCAGACCATACAAAGTCGAAGTAAATTTTATTCAAATTGATCAGTTCTATCTTTAAGTCCTTGCCATTTAAAGTTCGTGTTGGTTTATATTATTTTTACGGACCATCTACTCGTGTCTCTTACTAGTATTACACAATGTTTTGGGGGTACATTCTTCCTTATTATTAGTGGCCGTCTTTAATTAGCCCGGGTTAGGTGCAGAAGCGTAGGACATTAAACCCCATTTCATTCATTCATTCATTATTGTTAGTGTTCATTTTTGAGTGAAGTCTGTGTCACTACAGGCCCGGGACTGTACAGCGCAGTGGACGCTTACGGCTAGCCCCCAGACCCATTCACTTAATATGATATGTAGGTTTGTTTGTAATTTCTGCGTATTGTGTCTTGTTGGTAGATTTGTTCGGTTTAATTGTGTGTGGTGCAGTCCCCCACACTTACTATTAGTTAAATAAACTTAAATAATTATGCCACTTTTGTCATACAAACCAATCCATTCTTCATTGCGGCGTGTTTTAAAAATAATTATGTACACAAATTTAATAATTATATCAATCTTTTTCTTATAACAGAATTATTTCATATTTTTGACATTTGCGATAAATGCGAACAAGCTGGCTTGTTGTGCTTTTAATGTTCAGGGGACCAATATTTTGCTACTGTTACATCCTTGCGATCTGATTGTTTTGTAATTGTTGGCTATCTTTATTGATATTAGAATGTATTTATTTGATAGATGACATTTAGAATTGCTTAGATTAAACTATGATCGGATCCTTTATGTAGCCTACTGACGATTGTTAAAATGATTTCCAGAATTGGCAGTGAATCTTTTACACTTGTTGTCTACATCGTTCTAGACACGATCGGATTCACTCGGGACTGGCGTTTTATTTTTTTTTAGGGTGGACATCGTTACGTGTGGTTCTGAATTCCCAACCTATAGTCATAACAATGATCTTTGTTGTATGACGTACCCTAACAGTATAAAACCTCAATTAACTAACCATGATTTCATGATATCTGAGGATTTTTCCATACCTGACGACAAACAGATGTTCCTTACAGACACATCACGACGTGGTAAACTGGGTAAGCCGATGGCTTGCTAGTCTGGAGGTCGAGTGTTCGATCCCTGCATTTATCTCAATTTTCCGGCGTGGTTTCCCCTTTCAGTGAAGCAGAACTGAGGGCCTGACAAGGGCAGCTGTCTAGTCGTTCGGATTGTACGAAAAACCGAGGTCCCGTGTACACATTGGCGTGCGCGTAAAAGATCCCTTGGCATTTGGCGTATGCCCGTTTTCCATTAGCTCAGGTTAGGTGCATAACAGTAGGACGTTAAACCCCATTTCATTTCATTCGGTGAAGAGTAGACTACAACACAGCTGCACTGAAGAAAAATAGAGCGTCAAACTCTTTCTTACATACGGAAATGATGATTGAATAATTATTCAATAACCATCCTACATCCTTACATACGAAAATGATGACTGATTTATTATTCGATAACCAGTCTACATTCATTACTACTTACGGAAATGATAATTGCATATTTATTAAATAACGACTACAGAACCTTTTGCCAAAGAAATGTATTCAGAAATTTAGAAGATTCAAGGGTGTGTCGTGGTACCAGTATAATAATGTACGAAACCCGATAAAAGAAAGTATCTAAAAACTACTATTGTGATATTTAGGACTAAAACGGCGAATCTAGGCTGTAAATATATGTCGCACCTTAAAAGTATTTATAACTTTGAAACTAATACACTAAATAGCCAATGTTCCGATGCCTATACATTTAAAATGTCATCCCCCATAGACCCTTTCAATAATACTTTTAGAATGCCAAAGTGTCTATCTATCTTACTCAATTTAAATGATTTTTTCCACGATAAAATAGCTTTCGCTCCTAAAAATGAACTTATTTATGTTGTTTTATTAACGTAAGACATTCTTAAGAAAAAATTATAATTTTATGATATTAAAATTTAATTTCAAATAGGCCAATAACATTTTTAAATAGATTATTGATTTATCTTTTACAAATCATCATAACCCTAAAAGCATGAGTACACACTGCATATTGCGTGTCTAGTATTTCAGGTCTTCTAATACCAAGTTTTTTTCTTTATACATAAAGAGTGCTCTTCTTTCCATTACATTGGATATAAATGATTTTCTTTTAGTATTTAGTTTACTGAGGTTTTGAGCGGGGTTTTTTTTCTTGGAGTTCTAATGTGGGGCGTCATCTAAATGCTCAAATTGCCTTAAAATAAAATAAACGATTGGGCCGTGGCTGTATTTCCCATATTGTGAAAAGAAATTGTATGAGAGTTGTTTTTGTGAATGATGGTATGTTAAAATTATGTGACCCGGGCCATTCGCAACATTATCATTATTCCAAATCTATCTATATGTTGAAATATATCTAACAACGTATCCTTAATCAATGTTTGTTAATGTTGTGATTTTAAGTTAAAGTTACATTATTCAAGATAAAGATAAGAACTAGCCATTTTTGCTAAAATAGTTTGAAAGTAGATGATGTAAAATGAATATTTTGAAAATTTCATTCAAATTACTCTATTGCAAGCGAAGCTATTGGCATTTGAAGATTTGGTAGACGTGTGCAATAATTTCAACCACGGTCCTGGTTGATCTTGGCTAAGCCTCGAACCGTCTGGGTCCGCCATATTTGATTAAATCGAAGTATCACTGAAACGTTTTAATCTGTTTAATATCTGAGCAATCTGGTGCCATCCAAAGTGGATTAAGGCCTGGACCAGTTAATTAATATCTAATTAATACTTTAGAAAACATTCCAGGCCAAAAGAAAGACCTGATATAGGCAGATTTAGCTCTTAACTAATGTAACTTTAAAATTGATATTAGTCAAAACCACGCCGCATAAAATCTGGATGTACTTTCTCGGCCAATGAAGAGATCGAACACCCGACCTCCAACATAACGAGCCAGCGTCCTACCCACTTAGCCACCGTAACCCGGGACTTGAATTGACCCACTGTCATCTTTATGTATCTAAGATAAGTGAGATAATTGTTTGTCGTATAGACTTAGACGATGTGTCTCGGTTAATTTAAATGTTTATTTGTCTGTTTTAGGTAGTAGAATTTAGTCTAACAACAGCCTGCAAGTGTCATGGTGTCTCTGGATCATGTTCAATAAAAACGTGTTGGAAAGCACTGCCAGATTTTGATTCTATCGGAGCAACGTTAAAAAACCGATACGCTTTAGCAGTGGAGGTGAAAAGAAAACGAAAGAAAAAACAAAAAGTTCTAGTTCCTATCATGGCAAATAAAAAATCAATTCGATCAGATGAACTAATATATTATACAAAGTCGCCTGATTATTGTAATCCCGATTCTAAAAGTGGTTCGATAGGAACACAGCATAGGTTTGTATTTATTTTTTATATGTATTTCAAGACAAAAATAAATAATTAGAAATTGTGATATACTATTCCAAAAAAGTAGGGGATATTTGATTTTGGGGGCATAATACTAAAATATGCAAATGACTACGAAAAAAATCACTATAGAACCTAACAGAAGAAACATTTCCAGTTACATGTGACGCCCAAACGCACCAATAGTTACCGCATGGAATGCAGGTGATGCATGGGATATTCATTGGGGTCCAACCCAAGATTTGCACGACTCTGACTTTGAATGTTACAGTCATTGTGGCATTGAATTCCAGGGTGGAAACATCAAGTTAATTGTTTTAGTGACCAGAAAACAAATTTTGATATGCGTCGGCTTACCAAAAATGAAAGGTTACGTGCCCTTGGCATGCTACAGATCGGCACAACACAGGCGGTTGTGGCGCGGACGATGAATGTTTTTCAGTCTGTCATAAGCAGGCTATGGTCCAGATACGTGATACACAATCCGTACAGGCCAGACCACGCTCAGGTCGAGTAAGGGCGACAACTCAAGCCCAGGATCGATTTATCCGTACCTTGGCCTTGAGAAATCGTGTCATCACAGCAAATCAGATCTGCGCTCGTCTTCAAACAGACAGTGGTGAGAGAGAGAGAGAGAGAGTGGCCAGACCATACGGAATCGACTGTATAGGGGTCACCTTCGCGCCCGACGTCCTCGCTTGATCCCTTGTTTGAGAGATCATCACATTCAGGCAAGATGTCGTTGGTGTAGGGATCGTCAACACTGGGATAATCGACGCTGGAGCAATGTGATGTTTTCAGATGAGTCAAGGTTCAAGGTGTGACGTCGTCGAAACTAGTGCTTCCAAGACGTTAAGTCATCAGACATGATCGATTTGGGGGTGGTTCTGTAGGCATCACTGTTGCCGGAAGAGCGGCTTTACATGTTGTTGCAGGGTGTGTTACAGGCCAGTAGTAGCGGGACAGAATCTTGGCAGTTCATGTTGTGCCGTTCGTACGACGTCATGGCCGCCGTTTCATCTTCAAGGATGGCAACGCAAGATGTCACAGGGCCAGGATCGTTACAGGTTACCTCCAACAACAGAACATCACCATATTACCTTGGCCAGCACTGAGTCCCGACCTCTCCCCCATCGAGCATGTCTGGGACATGTTTGGACAGAGGTTACGTCAACGTCAACAACGTCCTGCCAATGTCCAAGAATTTGCTGCTGCGTTGCAACAGGAATGGGACAATCTGGACCAAAATGACCTTAGATGTCTTAGGAGTATGCCACGTCGGATCAATGCTTGTTTGGCAAACAGAGGGGGATTTACCCGTTACTGACTTTGTTGTGATGCTGCGGTAACTTTGCTGTTGACTACGGGTATCATTTACCCTTATAATGGTCAGTCTGTGCCTTACTATTAATTGGAATAAATCGATGAATGTGAACTTCATTTCATTTTGTCATTTGTTTCTTCGTCAGTTTCATAAGGTGACTTTAATAACATTTAAAAATCAAATATCCCCTACTTTTTTGGAATAATATATTTGGGATTTATTTAAAACAAATATCCTCCCTTAATAATACATTATCCCAGAGCTAAATCTGCCTATTACAGATATTTTTTTAGGCCTGTAATGTTATCGAAGTTATAAATTAGACATTAATTAACTTATCCAGGCCATAATCAATTCTCGATGTTAACGCTAGTCTTTTAAATTTTCTGGATTAGGATCCCATTTAAGGCTTAGCTTATATTCATGATTTGATCATTAATTGGATAATAGAGGCAATGTTTATTTTCGTAATCTCGGTTCACAGTGGACCAGTTTGACTGAAATTTTCAACCAATTCGAAAAGTTAATGATACATTATGGGCGATTAGATAAAGAGTTGGCATTTCTCACTATATTGGTAAAAACTAGATAATGTAAAGGTAATTTGCTGAAAGTTTCAGTCAAATTGATCCACTATCAACCGGGAACTAAGCTGTTAAAATTTCCGCCTAGCCTCGATCATCAATACTAAAGTGAGTACGATAAACGGCACAGTCTCGATTATCCAGTTTTGTATTTAATTATCATTGAGCGTTTACCAGCATATAGGATTCTAATAAGTTCAAAGGGCTAGCGTAGACATCGAAAGTTTATTATGGTCTGGATAAGTTAATTAATGTCTAATTAATAATTTAGATAACATGTCAGGCCTAAAGAAAGACTTGTAATAGGCAGATTTAGCTCTTGCCTATTGCATGGTTAAATATTTTTTAACTACATGTATTATAGTAAGAACTACCAGCTGCTCGTTATCCAATCTCCCATAATGTTTAAAAGGAAGTATATTTTAACTACATGTATGTTACACAGGTATGTGGCGATATATATACAAATTAATGTGCCAGTTTCAATATGTGTCCCTTGATTGGCGAAACTACTCAGTGGTTTTGACCATGGAACATATTATTTCATTATTATATAACTCTCATTGTGCCCAAAATATAATATCATCAACAGTAATGCCGAAACCAAAAAAACAATGAGCAAAGACAAATTTCAGAGAATGTCTTGGTCATAACATAAGTGTGTTCCCCTTTTCAGAACGTATAAAACCAGTGAGGGTATAGATATTATGACCATGAGGTCCCCCCTTATATTACAAGAGTCTTGAATGGTTCTTCAAATCTTTAATACTGGAAACTTACAATAATAATTATCCACGTTAACTTACAGCGACGCGTATAACCGACTAGTACCTATGCTACTAAGTCCGATAGACCTAATCAATCGATTGGCATGTTCACCAGACAGGCCATATTGTCAGTTATTTACTATCTATAACAGTTTTATAAACAACAAGGGGCTATAATAAATTAACATGTTATTAAAATTACGTAACATTTCATCATTGGCTGTAGTCACATACATGTACAATGTTTTGAAGAAATAGAATATTGTTCTTTAGAGTTTACAAGTATACAGAATTTAATTTGATGACTTTCCTTTTTTAAAATTAAAGTATTGTCTTAAATATTCTAGATTTAAATTCTAACACAGAACTTCTATAACCAGCACGGTTATAATATCGTTTATCGACAAGGGTTTTGAATTCATTGAACCTTTATGTCTATTATTATAATCAATCCAATAGTGTCGGTGTGTGGTCAACAAGTCACGGCTTACCTCAGGGAAGATATTTCATCCCCTCTTAGTTGACCACTTAAGTGAAGGACCTTTAAGACATGTCCTTAGACGATTCTGGTATTTAGTGATATGAGGGATCAAACGTTAATATAATTTAACCCCCATGTCTATTGAAATCACTATAGATCCAAAAACTTGAAAACTCTTGGAGCAATGCCTTTTCAACCTGACTTAAAGGGATACGTCGTTCTCCACTTTGGACATATGGAGTTCATGTGTGAATTCCTGCTACCTGTCACTGTTCTGCTATTATTTGATTCGTTGTGGCCATAAAGTTCTTATAAGACATTTGAAGGTTTCATATTTTCCATCTTTGGGCCTTACTAAACGTCATGGTTTAAAATTGTTATCCATTGATTTGTGATCGCATCATCTTTTTCGAGTTTAAAACATGATACGGATTTGCATTTGGAAGCGGCATGGCTATATAAATGTTTGAAAGATACATGGTCTCAATCGTAATTTGGGCGTATATTGAAGGTTACTCGGAGTCAGTGTGCTAAAACACAGAAACTAAGATTTAAAGTAAGGCCGAACGGATAATAAGCTGTCCCTATACATATTAGTAACGAATCAGACAATCGGCAAAAATATCGATTTCTTCACCGGTTTTCCTCTCCTTTACGATCAAATAAAGTGGACTTTTCTTTTTATTAATTTATATCAACATTTTTTTTTTAAAAAAAACATTACTCGGCATACATCCGGACCAAGCCCCCCCCCCCCCCCTGCCCAAACACACTTACACTCTCACATGGGGGTTAATGACATTTGGCCCCGGGTTTTCCTCTGTTCGGTTACTTCGCCTTACGAAACCCCAGTTTAGATTATTGTATCATTGGGGAGTTCACATACCTAATAAACGTATATTGCACCTTTATATATATTTAAATTATTTTCCATTTCAGATTATGCGATAAGACTAGTCCAGGTTCAGGCGGGTGTGACGTCATGTGTTGTGGGCGTGGTTATGACAGTTTTAAGATGGAAGTTATGGAGCGTTGCGAGTGTAAATATTATTGGTGTTGTTATGTGAAGTGTAAAACCTGTGTAAAAACGCTAAACCTCAGCAAATGCAGATAAAAAAATTTAAAAAAGACAAATGAGAGAACTAACAAAAATTGTGACGTCACTGCGTGACGCTACACCAACGCGTACTTTAACTTAAAGGTTTGAAATTGTGCCAGAGACTATATATTATGGTAATCAGTAAAGCTGTAATTTATTTGATAATGCCTATACTGTAGTTCGGTGTTGTTCAAGTCGGATGTATAATGGACTTATACTATTTAATAATCGAGACTATGAGGTTGGGTCAGTCAAAGAGTTTTTTGCGTGCAAAGACTTTTTGTGAATTTGGAACTTGAGTGACACTCGAAGACTGATAAAGAGTTAATGAACCTCAGAAACTTTTGTTTTTATTTCTTTATATATATATATATTGAAGTATATTTTTTTTGATTAATCTATGATTACGACGTGAACTTGTGTACATTTATTGTAGTAATAGTAAATAATACAATTTATCATATATACGTTTGTCTAGTTTGTGACAACTTCAAACGTATTGTTTACTTGTCACATATTGTTGTTTAAAGGAGCTCGGGTGGCTGGACAGACATGTTATGTGAAATAATATGATTTTCCTCCGTGCAATAGTTATACAGTATAGCTCGATGGCTGGATCATTAAGAGATCACATTTTCATTGAGTTGGCACAGCGGGTTGCAGACAATACCATGTGCTTTGCATTTTATCTTCTCGCGGATCTTTAAGGCTATATATTATTGATTTAGGCTTCTCCCAGACCAGACTTTGTTTTGTCGCACAAGCTGTCATTTTATCAGCTCAAAACTCAAGTAATATTAGTAAACAAACATACTTACTCTCAATCATTTGGATATGCCACAATGTTAATCGAAATAGCACATCAAATCAACCAAATTCAATGATCTGTTTTGACCTAACCGAAAGAGGTTTAACTCCTTTAAAGTATAGGAAGTGTTCGGGTTTACATGTTGAGTTATATCTAAAAGCATGCACATGTCTCCCACTGTTTTTAATAATCTTTTGGTAATAATCGGAGCTACGAATGAATGAAGATTTTGCCCGCAAGACAGGTCATGTCTCTGTCAGTTTAGCAAACAAAATTATCAAAAGCAACCAATAAAAAATTTCGATTTTCTTTTCTATTTATATGTTATGAATTATTGATGAAAATAAGCTTTACATTATATTTGGTTTGAACAAATATGGCCAGCATGTTCTCATTGATAGACTAGATATCATGACAGTGGTTATCCAATAGGGAATTTGCCATTTTGTCAACAAAACCAAAGGGTATACGTTGATAATAGTGAGTTGAAGAATACACACCAAATACCAAATTGGCCTTGTATGAAAATTTCAGCTCGAAGTGTTCAGGAAATTTATTGTTCAAATCTATGAACGACTTGATAATTGCATCGATAACGTAGAGATTTTATGTTTGTATATCTTTGAAAAAATGGCAGACATTCAAATAGTTCTTGACTAGGATAAAAGTTTCTAGTGTTTCACACAAAATTAACTATAGTTGCACTCACTAAAATATATTTGGGATTCCTCCTTTGAAGCGCATACATGTACATGCAGTAGAAGTACGTGTCTATATACAATGTTTGATTACGACTTGTACATATATATTATACTTACAGTTAATTATTTTACCCTCTTGCGTCGTAAGACTTAAAGCCCAGCATAATATGTCGCCCTTACGACGCGATAAAACTATCGGAGACTGGAAATCGGCGACTGGTCTACGATCAAGTTGATACAATCAGTCGTAACTACTTGGGCGACATAAGCGCTCTTACGACTGGTGTGAATCGGACGCAAGCCAATCGCCGTCGAGTTGTATCCAGCTTCTCCGAGTCGCACATGTTCTACTCCTACGACTGGAGACAACTAGTTGTCTCTAGTCGCAAGCGACATAAGCGCACTTACGACTGGCGCCAAGTCGACGTAGCCAACAGGATTCGGTTATTTAGTCACGTGGCACCCTGGGGGTGGTAACAGCAATGTAACGAGGCCATTTTGAAGGTCATCACGTGTCAGTCATGTGGTCAGTTGTGGCTCCAAATCTTCAACTGATGCCGGGCGACATAAGCGCTCTTACGACTGCGATCAACTGGTTTGTCTTGGTTGCTTCCAGTCGTGGATACAATCAGTCGTAGCGACATAAGCTGTCAGTTCCCGCTAGTCGCCGCCATTTTTATCGAGACGTAGGGCGACATAAGCTGGGCTTTAAACTGTTATGGTAGACATCATGTCATGTCCCTAAAAATATTTAATTCAAACTGATATAATTATTGAATTATTGTGTTTATCCCATACATATTTACACACCCATCCCCTTTCATTTACAGAGTAACATTTAATGAAATATAATTATTGACATATATTATAAATGTAATTTATTGACAAACTTGCCATTGTATTTTGTACAAATACCTAGTTTAGCAATCAGAAGCCTTTAAAGATATATTCCTTTAGTGATCACTGGGTCATCAGTTTAACCCCATTACTTATTTTTATCAAGACCTACGCTGTCGTAAACTTTTAAGTAAAGGAATAACACGATATATATATCTCGCATCTCCCCATCCGCCAATCTCGGTACCAAGAGAGAGAGAGAGAGAAATTTGGTTTAACGTCAACTCGACGCAAACTAGGTCATTTCGAGACTAACATATGTTTTTTAAAATTTCATTTCAATAATTCGCTTGTGTGCAGGGGTCTTTAGCAGTGGGAGGAAACCGGAGGACCCGGAGAAAACCCACGAGGTTCGACAGGCGACCCTACTCCTTGCCACGTACAACCGGGGATTCGAAACTCCGCCAGTCGACTCAATGACAGGCTTTATGATACAGTACGCACGAGGTTCGACAGGCGACCCTTCTCCTTGCCACGTACAACCGGGGATTCGAAACTCCGCCAGTCGACTCAATGTCAGGCTTTATGATACAGTACGCACGTGCTAACGATTCGGCCAATTCAATGGCGTTTTGATTTGCCATATAACAATGTCAAGATGGGGCTCGATCCGTTACTCAGTGGACTTCTTCATAATTATAATCCTGGTTTTCAGAGGAATATATCTTTAACGAACGATTACTTATATTGTATTTTGTGTTGACGATATAAAATCTACTGTTTTGTGTCATCTTCAATGTAACAAGGAAGCGACAGTGAGAAAAAAATAAGTATTGTCATTGCCTTGGTTATATGTATGTTTAATTAAAGATGAAGCAATACAATGTTTTAAACTAATCCAATACGTGTAAAATATTGTCCTGTTATATAGTAATATATAATAAAGATTATAATTCATAAAATCTTAATACATCTTTATGTTGTTACTCACCCAACGATGGCGTTATGCGTTCAATATAGCCTACTGACACAGTGCCAAATGTCATACGGATATTCTCGTATATCTCTACCGAATCGGGGGCACGGTGGCTAAGTGGGTAAGACGCTGGGTCCCAAGTCTGGAGGTCGCGTGTTCGATGTGGTTTCCGCTTGCCAGTGCTGCAGGACGGGGGGGGGGGTGTCTGTCTAGTTGTTCGGATGGGACGAAAACCGAGGTCCCGTGTATACATTGGCGGACACGTAAAAGACCCCTTTGCAATTGGAATTCAATGTAAAAGTAGCCCATAGTTCCGCTGCCCGGGCACAATTTTCCCCATAGCACACTGTACGGCGTAGCCTATGTCCGTCTTTATTAGCCTAGTCGGAGTATTTCACTCATTTCTCTTCTGATTCTCAAACCTCGTGGTCCTTCAGTTTCCACCCACTGTTAAGGACCCCTACGTGCATGCGAATTGTTGATAAAAAATTGGAAGTCCCAAAATTACCTAGTTGTGACGAGTGGACATTAAAACCAATGTCTCTTCCGGGGGGGGGGGCTGAATGGTAAGCGTGTGCGCGCTGCATTAAAAAGCCTGTCATTGAGTCAACTGACGTGGTTTCGAATCAAGCGAATTATTGAAATTTAAAAAAATTGAAACAATATGTTAGTCCCGAAATGACCTAGTTTGTGTCGAGTGGGTGTTAAACCCCACTTCTCTCTCTCCTCTCTTCCGATTCGGTGAGAAGTAAAGGGGAGATAACCACATTTTAAAACACGGACTCCGGCTAGTAATTATTTGCCCATTGACTTCAATGTTAAATGGCTGTAACATCACAGACGGTAGCTTTTTGCTCAACATTCTGTTGGTTCCAATCTTTTTAGGCGCAATGGTGACAACATTTGGCAATCTCCTCATCATAAACTTGTAGGGGGGTGATGGTTTAATTTTTTGCTACAGGGATTTGAAGTTGACTGGGGTGAAAATCTCACTTCCGAAATATTCCATTGCCCCGCAGAAAGACATTTTACACCCCCAACCCTCCGCTTTAATATCACCAGTATTACCCAAAACTGCTATAAAATTGCAAATTTGATCCTTTTCTCCTATTCTAGACCAAAAAGTCAACCCAAAAATGCAGGAAGAGGGGAGAAAAAAATTAAGGGAAAAATTATCTATTAATAACTCGCACTACATTCCATGATGAAAACTAGGCAAATAATTACTAGTCTAAGTCCTATATACCTCACATGTTCTTGCTGTTTGAAAAAATCTGTGGTTTTCTAATAAACAAATATATATGCAATGCCTTGGCCAAAGAGTATGAAAATCCATGCATTTGCTGATGAGCAGTGCAGCATTCTACAATCACTATAATACATCAGAAAACTGCGGAAATTCAGATATAAATTTGAAAGTACATAAATTTTGAATTCCACACAACTTTTTTATTTTTGAACATAAATGCATTCTGTAAAAAGATGAGATAAATTCAATATAAATTCAATAATTACTAGTCTTTTAGCCCAACGAAAATTTAGGGAAGAGTTGGAGGTGTATGAGGATGACCACCAAAATTTTGAAATACACCTACTTGAAGAGGCATATTAAACACATGTAACTAGTTGCCGTGCATATCACCATAGCCAACCTGATAACACCGTTATCCATCCGCCTTAAAATCATGAATATTTACCAAAACCTGGCAGAAAATATTGATTCAACCCATTTTAGACCAAAAAATCAACAAAAACGTCCATGCAAAGGGGGAGAAAAGAGAAGGAGAGATAAATGCTATAAATAGACGAGGTACAATTTGTGGGTACCATGGTGGTGAAATTTAATGGTGGTCTGCCTCCAATTGAAGGGGGGCTGCACAGCAAATAATTTACACAAAAACAAATCTACGGCCAAGACACAATACGCTCTAAATCACAAACAAACAAACATATCAAATTAAGTGAATGGATCCGGGGGATAGCCGTAATTGTCCACTGCGTTGTACAGTCCAGGACCCGTGGTGATACAGACTTCACTCAAATTTGAAAACAATCAGGAATATAACCCAGAGACACCATTGTGTAATGGCAACATGAGTCATGGTCTGCTATTACAAGAAATATGAAGTATATCGAAGTAAAAATTACCTATATCAGTGAAATGTATATAAAAAAAACTGTTAGTCTAAAACTAAAAGTTCTAAGTTAAGTGAGAAACATTTTTAGTATTCAATAGAAGTTGGAGACACAGGACACAGCACTCCGCATGTTCATCCAAATCATTTCTTTTGCTCCGGTCCCCGACGACTATCCGCACAATTCCATTCAAGCCTGGTGAGTTCAATATGAACGAACTAGTAGCTTCTTGGGAGAAATCTGGGACGGCTACTCGCCACTCATAGATTTCTAAATTTATATTTGAGTAGAAATATAAATCTGCAAAACTGGTATTATAGGCTAGAGTCTATAGGAGAATTTGTGTCCCTTTACAAATCAGCCTTTCACCCAATGGACTGTGGGGCAGATGTCATTGTTAACGCAAGCACCATTTCATTTCATTTTTTAAAATTTTATTAAATGATTATATAAACCGGTAAATGTTCTGTGCCTTGGAGATTTATTTGCCAGGACAGCGGTGGATAAATGAAAAAATTAATGAATGAAATAGGTGTGATAAACGGGAGGCTAAGAGTTATGAGAAGCACTAATGACTGCATGTTACGAAGTATGAGGTTCAAAAAGCTATCTATAGTCGATAATCACAAGGAAAGAAAACATTCTTATCTAAACCTTTAAATTTATGCATTTAACCTGGAAAAACTTTTCCCCTTTCAACTTTAATTCGTCGAAATTCTTCTTCCATAGTTCGAATTTCCAATTTCTACTGTCAACTTTTGACTTTCGACATTCTTCTTTCGAATTTCTATTTTGAATTTTCTCAATACGAATTTCTTTTAGCAACAGGCATATTACGGAAATAAATTGGAACGCGCTACGGCTTCGGCATATCATAAAAAACGGAGAACGCTACATAGTAGATAATCGGCCACATTAAGTTCATAGAAGCAGTGGCGACTTCATCTTCGGTATCCCCAGTGTTCTCATTCCGTTCTACTATACCTTTGGTTAATCCATAGGATTTCCACGATTTTAAATTATCTGCCCTGGTCTTGATTCTAGCTAAGATCTACGAACCAATCAAATAACAGTTTACAAACCAGTCGTTTGCCGTCGTTTTTATAAACGAATGATTTATGTAAATAATACATATTTCTAATTCATATATATAGTTAATTGTATTATCAAAATCTGTGGTATGTATCGCTGATGTCAAATATGTATAACATGTACATGTATATGTTTGACTCTTTTTTTATTATTATTACTATTCGTGCTTTGTCTGAAATGTTTCATTTTTTAGGTTTATTTTTTTTTGACCTTATACTTGGCAATTTGATTCTGAACAGCTTGTCTACGATATCACGTGGACGTATAACTCCGCGAACGAACTAACGATTCTCAATTAAACTCTTGAACATGTTATATAATTTGTTGTTAATAAATAGGCATTTAGTCTAACTCTTAACTGTGTCCGATTAGAGTTGCTTCCGATTCTCAACTTCTTTCGCAGTAAACGTTGTATTGGGTTGGTCGAGAAAAAAAGCACAATCAACGTGCCCCCCCCCCCTCGCCCCGAATAGACTAACCCACGACGTGTAGTGAACTGGTTCATATTGCTAGAATTTTATACATTGTCAGCTACTTAACGTCGAGTATAATACCACAATGAGAATGGAAGTGAGGCAGTGGCAACATTCACCATATGACAAGAAACTATAAGTATTACATTATCGGAAACAAGGGGTCTTGTGGACACCACCCCTTCCCCTTTCCTTAAAACATTTGCTGTTTACAAGTGTCTAATCTGTTCTGCGCTCCACGCTATCTTTGTATTTTGAATCATTCTTACTGGTGATATTGTTTTGGTCATTCTTGTAATTAAGATATGAAAACAAATCTAGATACTCTACCGATCCTATCAAAAGACGATTTTACATGTGTCTTTCGTGCGACTTAAAGACAATGAGGTTCTAGGCGTCTTTCCCAGGATTGCGTCACTGGTTCTTGACAGTTTACAACTTCTGTTCGTTGCAGTGCGTGTGTGAACAAGTTGAAGTATCGCCTGAAAAATTTGTTTACCACTCCTGTTTGAGAGCAGAGAGAAAGAGAGGGGAATAGAGAGAGAGAGAGGGAGATAATAATAATAATAATAATAATAATCACGTCATTTTACAAGGGTAGCAAATTAGGCCTGAGGCCTTTTAAATGGGGTTTAACGTCCACTCGACACAAACTAAAATGAGGACTAAAATGGTCTAATTTTATTTCAATAACTTGCTTGCTCGTAGGGGTATTTAGCAACAGGAGGAATCCCGCGGACACGGAAAAACCAACGAGGTTGGACAGGTGACCCTACTCCCTACCACGTACAACCGGGAATTCGAAACCACGCCAGTTGACTCGATGACAGGCTTTATAATACAGGGCGCGCACTCTAACCATTCAGCACCCCCCCCCCTCCCCCGGTTTAGAGCAGACTCATATAGATACAAAAACAAAACGAAACTGGAAATCCGTATAGTCGCACCCAAACCACTGTGTCCATAAAATATCTATTAACAGTTGGAATTCGATTTAAGACTAGGCCGTATATAGTAACACTGTCCGAGCAATATTTACCTCGTAGCACTATATGCACTGCATATACGCCTTCATTATCCAGGTTAGGGCAGAACACTGGATGCTAAACTCTTTTTTATTTAATTTCTTTGGGGAATTCGGGGAGGGGGGCGGTGGTTCTACCTACCGATACTATATTATTTAGGGTCAAGTCACTGGAATTATGTTTGTTTTCTGTTTTCATACCAATTCTTATTTTTCTCTCTGCAATGTACTTAAAGGCGAAATCAATTCCGGGGAATAATGGAGTAGCCCCCCTTCCCTTAAATGCTTGACTATTTCTATACGACCACATTTTCATGTGTACATGTACGTATATTGTCGTCGCCCCTGTCCGTCGGTTCGTCTATTCGTCAATTTGTATCCGATTTGTATCACCCAATAATAAGTAGATTTGACAGTAGATATCGCTTGTGTGATAAATCACCTAATCTACTGTGATATGTGATATTTCGTTACATGAATTTGATCGGTCAATCAAAAAGGAACTACTTTCTTTTATTTTAAAGAAACCACTTATTCTAAGTAAAGAGTGACTTTAAACAAAGAAAAAAGAAACTGTTTTTATTTAATTGGCCTTGAAGGAAATACTTGGTTAATATATTGGACTTTGCAATAGCTAAACTGCTGTCAAAAATGATATATCACTACGCTATAATGTAAATAAATAGGTTCAGTAAAAAAAGTGAAATCTATAGGAAAGAATTATATTTATTTATTTGTGCATTGGGTGGTAAATAAAATCTCCAACTAGGAGATTCTTTATATCTCCATTAAATCTCGGTTCCTTTCGATATTGGCATGTATCGAATCGAAACTTCATGGTTTATGGCAATCGGATTTTGATGAAATTTAAAGTGTATGTTTATAACGCAAATATCTTGGTTTCTTTCGATATTTGCGCGTATTCGATCGTAACTTCCTGAAATATGGCCCGTGATTGTAAACAAAATCGCCTTTCTGGCTTGTGATTCCTCTTATAGAGGCCACAATTATTATCCGATTTTACAAACCGTTTGAATATATCACCGTTACACCATAATGCCGAAAAGTAGAACCAAAACTGACGGACAAAATGGCCGCCCCTTGTATGCAAATTGTGTACAAATAATGGTATATCAAGGTTGTGGACCCTATGATATAAATTGGATGAATGTTTATAATTCTTTGAATGGCATTTAGTAATTGGAACATAATCAAATAACACACTATTGGTGGATAACAATGGTTTAATTCACTGCGAAGTTCCAACAAGATTTCACAAGTCGTTATCAAGCATAGATATAACGACTTGTGAAATCTTGCTGACACGTCAATGTTTATAACCAAAAGATATTGGCTCCTTTCGATAGTCGCGCATATCCCAACGTAACGTCCTGGATTATGGACCCTAAAAGTCACAATTCCCTTCAATTTAAAAAAAAAACAACATTTAAATATATCACCGTTACCCATTAATGAAGGTTGAGTTTAAAGTTCGTAAAAATCTCACCCAAACTGACGGACAAAATGGCTGCTCCTTGTACGCAAATGGTGTAAAAGAATGTAATACCAAGGTTGTCGACCCTCTAGAAGTCACAATTTTTATCCGATTTTGATGAAACTTGAAATGTATGATTATAATCCAAAGATCTTCGATAATTGTGCATATCCGAACGTAACTTCCTCGGTTATGGTCCCTGAGTATACGGGAAAATCGCTTTTATTTTTAGCTTGTTCTCTATCCATCTCTTGCTAAATGTGGGCGTATCATGCCTGATAGCCGCTGGTTTCATCCGTTGTCATTTTTACGTACAGTAGAATCTGCATTAAGCAGCCACCCAAGTGAATTTTCACGACTGACCGCTTAACGGGAGTGGCCTCTTAATAAAATCTCGGTAAATTTGACCGTCGCTGAATCTTGCTGCTGTAATGACATTTGTACGATATTTTATCGGGGCGGGTGTGCCTTTTTCAATTCCGATTCCCGGGCTTCGTTTGCGCCAATTTGTCTATTGAAATTGGGTTATTCTGAAACAAACTCATGGTGATTTGTATTTCACATAATGTATATATATATATACACAGCGTAATCGATGGTACATATTTTGTCCGGGTAGTGTCATTACGTCAACAAAGTTCAATATATAAAGGGCGTGTTTCGTATAATACGGATACGAACCTGAAATATTACCCCTTTCGTTCTATGTGAACGACTAGATAGGCCTACACATTTCTATTCTTGCCAATCCCTGTTTAGCTAATCTCTACAACTCTAGAAAGTCGCTCTATCCGACATAGTCTCGTCGCAGTTTTAGTCATCTCATTAAATAAACGTAACTGCTACGTTCACTTATCGCATTCCTAGTTTTTTTTTAAAACAAATTTGACAATCAAAAAGAAATCAATGTTTTTTTTATAATTTTATGTTATGCATGAATACACTAACCGCCTAGGGCAACAACATTCAATATTGATATTGCATAAATTCATGTGGTTTTACTGATCGCATTCTGATCAATACGTCGAGAAGCATAAAACTCAAGGTTGTACCATGTTTGCATGTTTTAATTAGCCAATAAGGTAGATATGCAGGGTTAAAAACCATTTCCCTTAAAGGGACAATACCACTCTTGCTGGCTTGACAGATCCAGATTTTTTTTTATCCTTATTCTAACTACTAGATGTTTAGGTGTCCTACCTGTTGTGTAAATTATCCATTACATCCTATTTTACTTGTCCAGAGGGTTCGAAAATATGTTTAAATCCAAGTTGCATTTGAAAGTGTTTACGTAAAGCTTTTCAAACCATGTAGTTACCATGTAGTTGAATTTTTCCAATTTTTAAATTGGGTGTTTTAAGATGAAATTTGTACCATCAATTAATTGGAATATTGTAAAATAGTACAATTTGTTGACCAGAATAATGATTGGGACATATTATTCAGTAACAACAAGAGTGGTATTGGGGCTTTAAATTATATAACATAAGGTCTGAAAAGTTTTCTACTGAACGCTTAATTCACATTCGTTAGCCATTAGATTAACACATAAGATTAAGAATACAGGTTGTAATTTAGGGATACCCTTGTAATTTTGTCCCATGCGCTCCCCATGTAGATTTTTCGGGGAATTCAGCCTTTTTCTAGTCAGATAACTACCTTTCTCTGGGAATGTATCTTCTCGTGTAATAGTTATAGACGATTAAAATAGACAAAAATTTAAAAGCACATGGATAATACACATGATACCAAGTGAAATCGGACGCTTTTGATACTTTTTGAGAGATCTTAATTAGCATTTTAGGTTTGTGACAAAAGGCACAAGGTGTTCACATCCTAAAACTTCTCCCCTCCCCACTTCCACCTACAGGCTAGTTACAGAGAACAGAGGTTAGATACCACAACGACGCTCTCTCTTTGTAATTATTTTAGTTATTAATGTATGGGACTGGTATTTGTTGTTTCTTCAGGAATGTTGGTACTTCAGTGAAATAATAATTATATTATTTGGGTCATTACGATATATAAATTTATATACAAAACACTCTTCTCGGTTAAAAGAATCTATTATGCAAATAAAACGTGTACATCGCGCAGGTAAATACCCTCAGGCTATGTGTGTGTATCAAAACTGCCCAAATATGCGATCAATTTTGCTCGGTTTAATGTCAAAATGCACATCGTTGAATATACATACATATTTGAAACAGGTGTAAACATTGTTGTTAGATAGAGCTACCTATTCATATCTATATCTATCATATTACATAATCTATTAAAATAAAGCAAAGGATCAACAAAATACATGTACTTCTATCAGTTTGAAACTAACATGTAAACATATAAAATTCAAATACAACGTAGTTCGACTTTGCGAAAGGTTTGTCCTTGTTAGATGGTATTTGGCAGGAAAACTGTTTGCTACAAAAGTTCACAAGCACGCGATTGTATGTAAAGTTTCCTTCCTGGCTTGGCTGTACGAGCGTACATCACTGAATATTTACACTTGTGTGATGTTCATTTAAAATGATGATTAACGCATGGAGTGTGCTACGAACGGGATGAAGTCTACCTGCACAGCAACGCTACGGCATTCCCTTATTTTGAATTCTAACTGCCAATGATTTTTACGAGCACGTCAATGTATACGCGGGACCCCTGTTTTCCTTCCCATCCAACTATGTCCAGTTTTATCGTAACAGCTTGTGACGAGTGTCGTGGACGAGGCCGGTTATCTTTCCTTGTATCAGAGCCTCGTCTAAAAATTTGATACACTATTAGTTTTGGCATCTTGTTAAACCACGGATTGAATAATCGAAGCTTGGCTCATGGGGAAAACCTTGTCGTTTGTATATTGCGCCGCCCAGTCTTCAACTTTTGGGTTCAGTATGCGGCACAATTTGGCCAGTGCTCGGCGGCGACGCCGTCACTATGTTTAACGGGGCTCTGGGCTTTGTATTCGTAGACTGTGGGACTGCAAGAAACTGTGCCAAATACTCACGCAATAAGGGTCCTCTTAACGAGTGGGCACACATGGTAGTTGTCCGATGCGAGGCCCCTCTCGTGTATGCGGGCCCTATTGCTAATTTATGCATTTTGTGTTTTTGAAGACTTGTGTAATATTGTTATACTGTTTGTGTTGATTATCACCCAATAACACATTTGGCAGTAGATATCGCTTGTGTGATAAATTACGTAATCTACTGTGATATCTCCTAGGAGATATCGCTTTACATGAATTTGTTTGGTCAAAAAATAAGAAACTGTTTTTATTTAATTGACCTTGAAGAAAATACTGAGTCAATGTATAGGGCAATCTCGAGCCAGAAAAATTTTGGAGAAAGAAATTTCTCTGGTGACACTGGGTAGCCATTTTCCCGGAAGGGACGAATCACACGACTGTCACGTGACATGTATTTATTTTTATGTGTCTGGATGACCGAATCACTTAAAAATATACACACGCGTTGGAAAATAGATCTTTACGAAAACTTAAATTTTTACATTTAGGAGCCACTTTTGTTATGTCAGCGAGTTGACTTTGACTCAAGAATCATTTCACAACAAACAGAACGACGATCCGACATCTTGTTTTCGAGAAAAAGACCCAAAAAAGATTGTCCAATCAGAGGTCAGCATGGGCGGGGCTTACACGTTAAAAAATCAGAAGATAATGGACGGTCTTTGGCCCCAGAGGCCTCCGGCCCCGCGGCTGACTCTGGGAACGAGATTGTGTATAGGGCTTTGCAATAGCTAAACTGCTGTCAAAAATGATATATCACTACGCTATAATGTAAATAGGTTCAATAAAAGTGAAATATATAGGAAAGAATTATATTTATTTATTTGTACATGTAAGAAAAGATTGAGTGATAATCAAATCCCCAACTCGTGTTTTTTGATATCAAAAAACACTCGCAGGAGATTCTCTATTTCCTCTTTGCTTTACAACATGCTTTTTAAAGTTTAAACATAAATATATCGACCATTTGCATGTTTACCCCTGTTAGCGGTTGTGGGGACTGTTCTGTTAAGATATCACTGAACGCAATACAACCCAATGTCAAAATACCTAATCATTGGAAAGAATTACAGAATACATGTACTTCAATTAGTTTTATTTTCTCGGAAAATTTGAAAAAAATGTAGACTGGACACCACATTTCCCGTACATATTCTGCAAGCTGACTGAGAATTAATCAATTAGGTGGTATTTAGTAGTACACTGAGTGGTATTTCGTTTGGGTGGTATTTAGTAGTACACTGAATGGTATTTCGTTTGGGTGGTATTTTGTAGTACACTGAGTGGTATTTGGTAGTACGGAGGGGTATTTGATAGTACACTGAGTGGTATTTTGTTTGGGTGGTATTTAGTAGTACACTGAGTGGTATTTAGTAGTACGGAGGGGTATTTGGTAGTACACTAAGTGGTATTTCGTTTGGGTGGTATTTAGTAGTACACTGAGTGGTATTTGGTAGTACGGAGTGGTATTTGGTATGTACGGAGTGGTATTTGGTAGTATACTGTATGGTATAGTATTGTTGTTCTGTTTTATAACGAACAATTCTAGACCTGTAATACTTGATATCGAAAGGTTATTCCTGAAAACTAAATGTCACTGCGATAAATTAAGTTATCATAGGTTACCATCGTATCTGATTACAAGATTCCATATACATACCCGGACGGTACATACCCGGACAACTGTACAGTTTAATCGAATACTGAATATACGTACCTGTTTTTGGAAGTATTACGCTACGTTCTTGCAATAATAACATTATAACATTGTTTCAAACTTTTACTCTACAGTTCCGCCGCCATTGTTAGTTCAATATATCCCACGGGTTAACGGGCACTTTCATTTCCCATGTGATTAGGGGTGTTGATCCCCGTCCGTTCAGAAATTCCCGGGAGTGCGAAATATGTACTGGTTTAATCAGAATTTTCTCTCTTTTTTAAAAATACTAGACATACATGTACTTAGGTAATTCTGAGACTAATTATTACGTTCAATTGGGACATTCGAACGGCGAGACACAAAACGATTTCTTTCAGCACACGTGCTGGGAATTTCAGTTTGAGATATGTTAGTGGGTCCCGTATTGTAACCAGACTACTGCGGCCTCTTAAGGTTGAATAAATCAAACGTATAATCTAACATCTAATCTGAGTGTAATTGACATCTCGAATTTAAATCTGACAAGCAAACGTAAACATCGTCCTAGGCACCGGACAGTAAAAGTAGTAAAAGTAATATCCCCCCTTAGATACCTACAATATAAAATATTACATAATGCGTTTTATCCAAGAGATTCTAAGAAATATGACGCAGATTGATTTCTGGTTATTCTAAGACTTTTTTAGCCATTGTAGTCATTATGCGTGCTCTCCCGCACTCACCGTGGCATCGTTTCAACCAGGATTCAGCACGTACCGCGAACTCGAGTCGCTTAAGAAGTGAGAGATATATTCCATTAAACCGAGACCGAAATAGTTCAAGAACCGAACTAATTATTGGTCGATTTGATCTCCAGCCATTCCCTGATCTCAAGAATAAACGGATTACGTGATGTTGGACCAAAAGTCTTGTTTACATTATAAAGTTATCACGTAAAAGTGGAAAAGCTAGATGAGTTTCTAATGAAATGTTTTTGGTCATGCAATCGGGTGTTTGAGTCGAAATAATTTAGTAACGGATGTTAAATCAGGCCCCGAGTTCACAAAGCATTCTCAGACTTAAGTTGAGAATTTACTCAAAATTGTTTGCCTTATTTTAACAAAAATATAGCCCCTTATTAAATGTTTGTTGTTTTAATATGTTAAATACACCAATAAGAAACTATGTGCAAAATTTTGTGTTTCTGGATCCAAGATATTTCTCATAAACAATGATTGAAAGTTGAGTAAATTCTCAACTTAAGTCTGAGAATGCTTTGTGAACTTGGGGCCAGAATTGTTCATCGATACAGCTCGGTCAGATAATGTCTAGCTTTAATAGTAAGGTTATAATCGGATTGGATCTCGACATTTGTAATCAGAAGATAACACAGAAAAGTAAAGATATTTGGCATGGCACAGAATTTAGTTGAACTTCCCATTGGCACTTCTCATATTGAGTCGGACATATTTGGGTTTTGGGCTGCTTTTTTAAAAGAAGGTTACGTGTATTGAGACTGGTATTTGTGTTGGGTTATGGTAAAAAAAAATTAATTAAAAAAAACCCTGGCACCTTGTCTAATTCCCTATCTGAATTCCACCGTAAAGCAATCTTATGTTTGTACTGGCAGTATATCGGATTCCGACTCGATTGGCGTATTTTCCTGACTAAGAAATTTTCCTTGGCAGAACGTGGTAATCGAACCGACAAAATTACATTTCATTGGTGTGAAGGAGTGAATGTTATTCTTGAATTGTTGGTCAAAATGTCAATAATATTAGAAAACATGAATCGTCAACTAATCGTGGTATTTTTTTAGGGTGAAAAAATAAGCGACTCAAATCCTGGAATTTGTGTATGTAAAAAGGGAGGTCTATGATGTACGATATCGTACCCACTAGACCTAATATTGGTAATAGAGAACCGCTCCACACATAAATAAACGGACATTACCAGTAATAAACAACAAAAATACAAAATAACTCAGTGAATGGATCCGAGAACCGACCCTATAGCAACTCAACTTTTACTTATGTATGCATCGATTTGCCTTTATCGTTTACCATATTTGCCTTTAACAGCATGCATATTCCATTAGGGAACACCAGCAGCCATCAGATTTATTGAACTTCTGTCTTTTTCTTGGGCCTCACATTTATTTGTGAACCTTCTGGAAATAGCTACAAGTCAACAGTCATGATAATTTATCAACAGCAGTGATAATTGTTTCTTGTCGTTATGTATAAATAACTTATTATTATAACAAATTTAAACTTGCTAATTGTCGTCTTCTGTTGGTAACCCCGTAATGTATTCTTAGTAAATAAGCAGTTTAATGGACCATGATTAACAGCTCTGTATATAATGGTCTTGGTCAAGGAGCCAATAAGTATCGATCGATTTACAGTCAAAGTCACAAATGGTGTGATAATGTGCTTTGAAATGATACACTGAGAGTAATCAACGCCGGTAGGAAAATATAACGATTGTTGGCAGTCAGGCTAAATCAATTTTATAACACCTCCGTATCTGACCGCATGATAGTTCATCGTTCCTGTCTGGAACCGCTTGTTCGTTTGTTTTAGCCCTCTTTTTTTAAAAAAGAGGTTAAATCCCATGTTATTTTAAAATGAGTTTTGTATTATTTAAAAATAATATTGGTTATCAAAACCTTTTAACGGTGAGATAACAACGTCAATGGTCATTTATTGACCTATAAGTTGTGTTTGCAATAACGAAGACTGTGGAAGATATCGAGTTAAATACACCGCCTTTAATACAGAATTTAGGACATTAGATCATTTATAAAATGAACAAAATTTCCAAAAGTAATTAACAGGAAGTTGAAATGCTGTAATCCCTGAGCAGGTGTGACAGTGTGAGATGGTTCCTGGCAGAGGCGGATCCAGGGGGGGGGGGGGCTAGGTGCCCAGACCCCTCTAAATCCCTAAATAACAGTATAAAAAAATAGATATGCGCCACAAATCACCACTGACACCCCGATTTTTTCAAAAATTTTCTCAGGGGACCTAACTGAATTTCCTGGATCCGCCTCTGGTTTCTTGTGTGTGATTACCGTTTAGGAGTCAGCTCACACTGTTAGGATTTGCCCTAAGATTTTCTTTTGGCCAAATAGGTTTCTAATTCTACACTATTGTCTACAAATATTAAATTTTACAGTAAAACTATATCAGAAGAGGGGTGTCGAGTTTCGATAAAAAGTAGAAAGACAAATTGACCTAGGCGCGGGTCCACCAATAATCTCTGGTAGCGTGACGTCAGAGCGATATTTTACCGCGAGCGTCTCCCGTATATAAACGGTTAAATCGCTTACATTTCGATAATTTTTTAGTCTGAATCTTTGCAGATATTGAGACTGATATTAAACTATTACAGCACAATTGTTAGCATTACTTTTAAATAAAATAGTAATTCCGAATCGTAGATTGAAGCGGGCTATAGCAATGCGATTTACTTCAGCGTTGTTTTGCATCAGAAATATCCTAATCCAACACGATTACGGCGAAGGAAAACACCAGCCCAACTCAACACAAAAGAAAATCCTTTAAAGGGGCCAGCCCTAATTTCAAAGAATCTGAAAATTACACGTTCGTGAACGTATGAAATTTAAACGCCAAAATATAGAGGAATAGTGTATTTACCTTGTCTGAAAATTTCAGTTCAAAATATTGAATAGTTTGTACGTGAATGCAAAAAAAGCTTAACTGGACACTAGCTCTTTTAAGTTTTTCTTTTAAATTGTTATGATACCAATTTTAACTTAATCAAAAGAGAGCTTTAAAAGTGAGTCAATAGGGTTAGATTGAAAGCTGCACATAATATAGACTCGTTTTATCCAGACACTTCTGTGTAATGCAAACAGAACACAAGTCTTCGGCCACCGAGCCGTACCAGCGGTTGGAAGTTGTATAAAAACGTATCACATAGCTTAAAGAAGTTGCTCGGATCTAAGTTAGAGGCTATTAAGAGCTTTTCATACAAAATTAAGCAGTTTTAACCCCCAAAATGTTATCGGGATGGCCCCTTTAAGCAATAACCTTGCAATTATGACATAATAAGAATTTTTTCGTACATCACTTAGATTCCCGCCAAACGAGGAATACAGCGCTACACCATGCAATTACTTTACGAACGATAACTCTAAATGAACGACACAATACTTTCGGGCTCAGAAGGGGCGGAAAATAGGAATCACGCTTAAAGAGGGAGCTGAAAGTGTGTTTTAAACACAATTGAGCAAAGCCGAGGATGTTGACGGTTGGTTAAGGTCACAGTGGGTGTAAAGAAAGGCTTATGGCAGTATCAAAAATGATAAACACCTGGGCCGGTGGTCCTTTAACTTATGAGGCCCCATATGAAGCAGCAGCCTACCAAGCCCAATCCGGTACTTCACTAACCTGAACAATAAATATAAATTCCAGACATTTTGACAGTCATGCCAATAATTTGCATAATTAACAGCTATTGTGTTCACAATAACCTATGGTATCATTGGAAGTTGCCAGGAACCAATGAAGGAACCAATGAGCTTTTAAAAAAGCAACATTTCCCACAATAAACAACGCATTTAGACATTCAGAAAAGTAGTATAACAAATAATATAGTCCCTGGGGCGTTCACGAGACACCCCGGACAGACGAAGGGGGTCAATCGTGACATACCTAAGTGGGCGTATATATGAGAAATTCTGAGAACTTAAGGAAACATATTTAATCAGTATTGGAACTCCAAACTGTTTTTGATGTGTTTGAAGTTGATGATCATGGACTAGGGGATATTTCCATTATATGATATCACTTGAAACATAGATTGACCATTAAGGAACCATTCATGATAATGATCCCTTCACGATCGCTTGGGAGAATGGTTATTCATATAAGTGTTTGGAGTTGGCATAATGAAACGCTCACCATTGTGTACATAACGCTCTCTTTAGTACGAACCGCCGGAAGACACACCAAATACCAATAACTGGATAGGTGTCGCGCGGTTTGAATCTGTGTGTCTAATTGTTCATACATAATACAATATACCTAATAAAACCTGAAAATAAGAAATACAGAAGAAAAGCTGTAACTAAATCAGAAATATAACACACAATCAAAGGTGTATACTAATTATAAATGGTCCAGTTGCCTAAAAGCTGTTTAGAGGAATGGTTGATAACCGATTCTGGAAACCAATATTCGCCAAGTGGATACTTGTGGAGGTTAGTGCTTCCGTCCCTGCCATTACACGATCCAGGTTCATTCTGCTTTTACAACTTATAAAAAGAAATAGATAACGTAAATGATTATAGAGAAAGTCGGTATTATCAACACTTGGATAGCTTTGCCCAGGGGCATAAATGTGCTGCCCCCACCTACCCCCCCCCCCCCCCCCCCGTTAAAAAAAAATAATCGATCGCAAAATCATTGCAGTTTGTTGAAATAAAAAAGTAGTCGGTCGAAAAAAAGTGCTAGCTGAGTACGTCACGCTACTCACGTAAAACATTACTATAAAATAACCTTATCAACTTTTAATGTGTGGAAAAATGTTGTGTTTCATCCGTATTCTGTTGTGACTTTGTTGGTCTAAGAACCAAATTTGCCCCATGGAGAAATATAGTTGGTCTCAAAAAAGGTGCACTCGGTAACAGTTAGTCAGTACCACTGGTGTGTCAACATAATTATTATATTTGGTTATGAAAGTAATTTATTATCTTTATATGATAATAAATGGAAAGTATTACATTACACCATTCACTGGTGTTGTTTTCTCATTTGAGATTAGTTAAAGGGACAATCCCGATAAGAACAGAGTCTCAAAAATTAAAGTCCCAGTATTTGTGAAATCTATGGACCAAAATATAAAAGAATGGTGTATTTACATTGTCTGAAAATTTCAGCTGAAAATATTGAGTCGTTTGGACGTGAACATCAACACTGCTTATCCGGACACGTAACCCTTTTAAGATTTTGGGTCATTTTTTTCATTGGGTGACCTGATAATCGATTTACGTTTCTTTCGAGGTATATACAGTGAATGACCCATGTACTGTACTTGATAAAAAAAAGGTAAATTTCACCTACATATTAATTTTATAGAAAAAAAGTCTGGTTTTATCCAGATACTGTATGATACAAAGGTCTCCATTTCCAGATGCAGACTGTCAAGTTTAAGTTATTTACAGGCGGGTTAGTTGATCAGCCTTAGATAATGGGTTTTAAAATGATTTTAACACAAAATTAAGCAGTTTTATTCCACAAAAAGTTATCGGGATTGGCCCTTTAATATTGTATCCACAAAGTGGGTATAAACAAACCTTCACAATTGGTGGAGATGGTGGGTATTTTCGCGAATCTTCGTTGTTGATTAAATGAAGACCAGAATAATACTATATTCTTTGGTAAACAATAATCAACGGTAGTTCAATGCTTAATAGTAAATAAGCTCCAATGTGGATATGGGAATTGACATAAACTTGTGTCTCCAAATATCCGAACACAGGTAAATACGGTCTCTCCTTGGGAATGTGATCTAAGCTGATCTCCCAAGACGTACGTGTATACTGTATAGCAAACGATCCCCAATTCAGTCATTTGGATACACATATCCCTAATGCATCGCCTAGGTACATACATGTAGCTTTATTTTACGTCCGCTTCCAAGGAAGTGATATCGCACTAGGGCATTAATCCTATAAATATAACGTCTATACAAACAATATACCATGGTAACTAAAACCCTATAGCCCGTGAACGTCAATTGCAATTCATAAGATCATTTGTGTGAAACAAAGAATACTGGAGACAGGTGATTAATGAAATAGGTGTATATAAGGCAATATGAAGCAGATATAAATCGGGGTAATTAAGATACATTAAAATACAGTTTACTGAATTAAGTAATACTGTGCGATTAGCAAAAAACTATTAAACATTTACTATTGGGTCATAATTCAGCCTACTATAATAGCTTGGCTTGACACCCTTGAGTGCTAACTCCCAACCAACTTACATGGCCCCTGTTCAGTCTTAAATCAGATGCTCTTGTCCTAACTGAATAATCTCAGTATGACTGCTTATAGCCCCACTTCTAAACAAAGCATGGCGGAATAGATTGTGCAGAAACCTATATTACATCATAACCCAGGGTCGGGATAGTAACTAATGACTTCTACGTTGTGGCCGATTGCCGTGTCAGACCAGTGTCCACCATCTGTGGGTCATAATCTGATATGGTGTTAAGTGACATGTTCCTGAATCATGTCAATCGTGTAAAACGTGCTTCCTCCGGAGGGCCTGGCAAGGGACAATGTATAGTTGTTTGGATGGGAGGGAAAACCCAGGTATTGTGTACAACTGGAATGTTCAGAAAACAGGAGAGGCCTTTTTCCTATAAGATTTGAGCCAGGATAATACTTAGGAAACAATCTTTTAGGTTAAAATAAGTTTGATATTATGCATTTAAGGTAACATTTTAATGTGTAGAGAAATTAATGTCCAACATGATGATTTACTATGGATAATCATAAGGGATATAAATTATGGTTGTCCAAATATTGCATAAAGAGATGATTCATGCCCAGTATTTAGTATCAGCAGAACTTACATACAGAGATTTGGGGAGTTTAAGCTATAGAGACAGCCTATGCATAGCTGTCCAGGATGCTATTCTGTGTATGTTAGTGATCATACAGAAATTTCTCATTTTATTATCATCACAGGGTCCTTTCGTCTTAGCAAACCTTACAATTCAGAGGAAACTAAATGGTTAGCTAGACTATTGCTACTTTTCACACTAAAGCATAGTATCAAACCCACAATTAACTGAGGATAGCGATGTGCCAACACTGCGCTAAAGAGCATGAAACTACCTTACTATTACACATAGAGTGCTACACTAGGTAATTCAATTATGGTAATTCAGCGCAACGCTTCATACCAGGCCACCCAATTTTATATCGCCCATACAATTTTACACTAAGAAGACTAGGTAACCAAACTACAGTGTCGCACTTCAGATCTCCAGGGTACTTATCTATCCTCAGTTACAGCATTTAACATCATCTGGCCTCAAAACTATCCCCCATACAGTACCAGACTACAAAACAATCCTCCATACCTCTTACGACTTACAGTATGGCATCCAGCTACCCCCCCCCCCCACCATACAGCACATCAGGTAAGATCACTATTCCCCCCCATAAAGACAACAAACACATCATTAATATATTTAATTTCTTCATTTTTATTTATTTAGCAATACTTGAAGCAAATATTACTGTTAACAACTTGTAATAATGCAGATATCATAATAAACATATATACATAGATTTACTTATTAATCATTATTCACATTGCTTTTTCTTTTACTTATATCTCATACACTCACTTATCACATGGATGGGAAAAAATCAGCCTTTTATATTCATAATATTCTCTCTTATATTAAGATATCTCAATAAGAACACAATATTTGACTCATATATATATATATATAAACAAACAAGAAACAAATTAATATCCTAACTGAAGCTTTAGATAGAAATAACTTGATTCCTCATAGTAATAAAAACACTTCATTAAAATCATACCGTACCGTTAGGATACCAATTTTACATTTGTCCTGTCACATTCATGTGTGTTCATCAAATCCTATTCATGTGTCTTCTACATTTTACCCCTTGTCAACAACTTTCAAATATTCAACACACTTTTAAGTATCCAAAAAGAGAACAGTTTGAAAACATAAAATTCTTAAATAAAATGCCTTATTGAAATCAAAGCCCAGAAGATAAGCACACTTTAAATAGATCCTTTAAAAATATGTAAATTAGAAATGGGCTTTTGCACACTCACAACAGAATATCACTTAAGCTATGGCAATTGCAAACCATTCAAAAAATCAATTGATATAATTTACATATGAAAGAAAAAATAGTTAAGAAGATTTTAGTTACATCTTTGTTTTTAAAATGAATATTCATAAGGTTAATGAATATGTAAATTATGCAAATCATTATATGTGTACATTATTTATGAAGTTTATTATATGAATAAAGGGCAATGCAATGTGTGCCATATGTACATAATCTTTTATCCGCTCATTAAAATAACTCATCTTTTATTAATAAAGACAAAGTCTTTAATACTTTCACTGTCACTGGTTTGGTTATGGATTATATACAAGAATTTTATAATTACATAATTATATACATTATATAAACATTACAACGACTAAATAATAATACTTATACTACATACATAGCACTTCATTTAGGGAACGACCCATAGACAATCTTTTTATTTATTAATATTATATATACTAACTTTCATTGACAAAAAAATAAATATACATTTAAATTACATCTTCATCAATTAATTAATTAATTAACTTAAAAAGAGGTGATACTTGGCACTTTTGGTAAAAAGTTGGGAGAAGTATAATGATCAAATAATTTTAACCTATTTTCTTAGAAAGAGAATATTAGCAGGTTGTTGGTTAAAACTTTGCCAAATATTGCAGGCCTCCTGTCTACTGTAATCCTGGGTTGTGTTTATTTTTAGCTGTGTGATCAGTTGAGTGGGCGGAAGGTAGGAATATTCTTTATAACATCACAACCACAGTATACATATATAATATATCCTGTACATAGAGTTTATCTATATATTAACATAGATATGAATGTTTAATGTTTAAAATAAAAAATAGATCGATACTATATGAGGATGATACCATTTGTTTTAAATGCTGATCCATTTTAAACTAAATAATTCATAAATTTCAAATAACCTTACAGATATTTCTTGGTTCTTACATTACCAGGAACTCATCACTGAGTGCAAACCTATTAAATCCATTAATTGTTTGGTTATGAATTTTCACCTTGGATCAAGAGCTTAAGTGTTCATTTTCATGATCCAGAATAAAACTTCTTAGATGGTGGATATCTCTCCTTGGTAATTTCTTTTATCAAATCCTATGTTTTACCTATTAATAACAGATTCTCAACATAATAGATAAGGTAGCTCTAAGAAGATGTAACTGTAATCCGGTATATTTGAAAAATTAAAATATTTTTGAAAGCCAAAACGATCTTTATATCGATTTTATAAATAATATATATATTATACAATGTACTAGTTATATTTCATAATTTTGTGTGCCTACTTGCCTTTTTAATTTATCTTAGCCATTTTAATTCCAGTTTTCTAAAAATGTGATTTTTGTTATGTACACATGAACCAAATTCTAAAATTCCATGAACAGTGAAAGGTAATTTCTATTTATGGTTAAAAACATAGTATCAGGCTAAAAGTAAAACATATTCTTGAAAATTATATTTAAAAATCATCAAAAATGTACACAAATACTTCGTGCCTATTTGATGATCTTAATGCCAATGCCAAATGTCACGGGACAATTTAGCTGCAAATATCTGCCAATAAACACATTTATTGACAAATCCTTAATTATTATGGACTAGTAGATGGTTTATTCACAGATGAGGTTTAATACTATCATGTATTCTTATCATCAACATGGCCGAGAATTGCGAGTTTGAAACAGTCCACCAAATTAACAAAGTAGTGACTTATTTGAATGATCAAAACAACATTGATAGTCATTGATCAAAATCAAGTCACATGACTAGATATAAATTCCATCACATTATGTTGTCTTTGTTTCGACTGGAGAGTTAGTTTTGTGGGTGTGGTGCTAAGGCAACCACACCCTCTCTCTCTACTTCTGTTCCTGGCATCCCCTTGGTTCCATTAATACAAGCCTGTATGACATATATGGCTAATACTAAATAGATGAATGGATTTATCCAGACCATATATGGGTGAAACTGACATTATGAGTGACACTTTCAACACTAAATGGGTGGAGCCATAATGATTATGTTTTTAACATATGCTTTAACAAGCACCATGTCATTTATGAAGATGATGAAGGCGGTAATGCTTTTTGTTGCTGAAGCTTTGCAAGTGTTTCGGGTGTGGCAGCAGCACGTAGAATATTATTTTCATACTCTAACTGACTAATTTTCTCTACAAGCTCTTTAATTTGTTCCTTTAGCACCTCTACTTCCTCTCGAACTGCAAACATCAAATGACTTTTAACCAAATCCTGAAAAAAACACAAATAGAGAACTACATTAATAATAAGCAAGAATATTCTATATCTACTCATCATACTAGTTCTTTACCTACAAGAGAGGAGTGTGTACAGAGAGGATGACTGCAATTTACCCTACCTACTACATGCATATTACTACAGGTTATGCAACAAACTAAATAAAGACAGGTTGCATGCAAGGCAACAAAACCTACACCAACAGCAGCTAATTCGTCCAGAGAGTCAACAAGAGTTGTCGCATATTTTTTTTTTTTTTCGGAGAAGAAACATTTATAATACTCTAAAATCTGATAAAGAACAACAACTCATTAAGAAATTATCAGAAAATCATTAGATTTTTTTTTTCTTTCTAAATTCTGCCCTACGCTAACATTTAATATCATTGATTTAGCTGTTCAAGTTTTCAAATTCATTGAAAATGAATATACTTGTTCTTCTCAAGACCTTAAACTCTGTGTACCAATCTGAAGTCAATTGGATATTAACTTGAGCCTCTAGAGAGCGTCTGACAGTTATTATCTTAAATCACTGAAAATCAATTGGCTTCTTTGTCTCATGACCTTAAACACTAGTTAACTTTAGCCTCTACAGCATTCACAAAATTTTTGGATGTGATCAAGGGCTATAACTCTGGCAGTAATGATCAGAAATCGCGGAAAATCAGTAGGCTTTTTCGTCTCATGACCAAACACTATGTATATATTTAAAGTCAATCGGATATTAATGTGGCCTCAACGTGGGTGTATAAAAACTAGATAATGTAAAGGTAATTTTGGATTTAAGCCATTGAAATTTCCACCTAGCTTTGATCATCATTACTAAAGTCTGATAAAAAGCAGTCTCGATTATACGTTTTTTTTATTTAATTATCAATGAGCATTAAGCAGCATATTGGATTGTAATCCAGTCAATATCGAAGGCTAGCGTTGACGTTGGGAGTTCATTATTGTCTGAATAAGTTAATTAATAATTTAGATACAAAGACATAATAAGAAGATTTAGCTCTTGCATAATGCATGTTTAAGCAAAAAAAAGTTGGTGAATATTTAACATACGCAATAACCCGTAAAAACAACTACACCAACAAAATGAATGAATGAATGAATGAAATGGGGTTTAACGTCCTACGCTTAAGCACCTAACCTGGGCCAATTGAAGACGGGCATACGCCAACAGTGTGCTATGAGGGAAATTTTGCCCGGGCAGCGGCGCTACGGCCTACTCTTATATCGAATTCCAACTGCCAAGGGATCTTTTACGTGCACTCCAATTTGTACACGGGACCTCGGTTTTTCATCCTATCAGAACGACTAGGCAGCTGTCCTTGTCAGGCCCTCCTTCTGCATCACTGACAAGGGGAAATCACGCCGGAAAATCGAGATGAACTTTCTTGGCCAATGCAGGGATCGAACACTCAACCTCCAGGCTAGCAAACCAGCGCCTTATCCACTTAGCCACCGTGATCCCCCCAACAAAATGAACAACCTTAAATGTATATTGAATGTCGGGAGTAAATAAATCAAATTTTATTATATTTCTAATCTACCTTACATTGGTAGACATTTTGAAATCTGGCAAAGTTTCAGTTTTGATTTCATCAAGTAAACATAAATTATTTCTCTCAGAGTGGCAAAATCAACAAGCTGTATACTATACTAAAAGGAAAATACATGATCACCACAAATCTCTTGAGAAAAGTGAAATTAAACACTTTTTTGATACTGCCATCATCAGAAAGCTGAATTAAATATTGATGAAAATTTTGTACTTGGCTTTTGAAGTAAGATTAAAGATAAAATTGAGTACAATGTACATGTTCATGTAAATAATTTAAGTAATCATTGAGTAAATTGTATGACCTGAAGAAACAGGTATATTTATGTGATTCTAAAGACATATTAAGCAAACTATATTATGGAAGCTATGGGCATTATCTGTTCATTAATCATTGCAACACATGAAAGCAATTATGGGCAATTTGTATTGGTCTACAGGTAATTTGTTCATACAACCTTAGTTTTGTTTTTACTTTCTACTTCAATAGCCTCGTTTACACTTGGCCGCGATAAGCGTGCCATTCTGGGCGCGGTACCAGGCCACGATAAATTTCAAGAAATTGACCCGTTTACATTACTCTAAAATAACCTGTCTTAGAACCTTGCCAAACACGCAAAATGGGGAACTCTTCACGGAAAAGTTAATTTCAGTCCCTATACAAATTACCCAGATGAAAACAATTATGATGGTTGATTAGTTTGAGCAGCCATTTTGACAGAACTGATGTCAGAACTGACAAAGTTGGGGGGTGGGTGTGGGTGTGTGTTTGTGTGTGTGAGATTTGTTTCGCACTTGCTCAGTTACCCGGACTGAAACCGTTCTCAGACCGGTTAGCATTTACACTAAGAAAGTTTAACCACGCCACGCCTGGTAACGTTCCGAGACCACCTCATTTCAGTTGGCCAGATTGGCATGGTACTCAATACGACACGCTTATGTTTGACCAGTTTACACCACAAAACAATTAACTTTGCCATGCCAGGTACGGTTCCTGGCACGCTTAAAATTTGTAATGTAAACAGGATTTATGAACCTGTCACAGATCGACATTGTCAGGCCATAAATTCAGGTTTTGTCAATCCCTCTGGTGCCTGTCATTATGTCCTTAATTATCAAAATATTAGTTACCAGGTACTAAAATCATGACTTCTAGATATTCTATTATTAAAACCTACAACTATATATATAAATAAATAATCTCTGATCAGAGAAATTACATTTTGTGATTTTTCAAGTTGTAATGAAGTGATAGTTTTCTGGAGAAAGACTGTTCTTGTGTTTAACCTAGCTCTAGGTCAACATTGGAATCATAGTTTTGCCTACCTGTCGTCAAGATGGGAATCACACCCAAGGCAAAACAACTGAATGAAAAACACCAGTATGTGTAATTAATTGATAATTTTCATAGCCTATGACTATGAATATTAAAATATGAATATCATAATTGAGATTGCAATCAATTACCCTGCTAATTTATTGTCTTTCATTTTTGATTAAGGTAACTCTGTCAATTGATTCAATTTAAGTTGAACAAATGGTTTAGTTATAAATGAAAAAAGCTCATATTAATAATTTAATGTTTAAATCTGTTAAAAAGAATTTATTTAATAAGAATACTTGTAAAATAAAACATTCTAATATTGGAGCAATCCCATTCTATAGCTTAAACATATTCAAAGTCTCAGGACTCATAGAGAATTCTAGTTTTACCTAAACTAGACAGATGGATGGATGGACAGACAGACAGACAAACCCATTTTAATAGTCCCCTGCTTTCTTCACGAGACAGGGAACAAAAAACACTGGTTTTGATTATAGTCACAAGTTTTACAGTTTACAGTTTGAATTTGAAATGGAAAAAAAGTCAGGAGATGTCTGGTTGGGTCTGACAGGGAGAACTGAGCCTTAAGGCATTTATTATGAATGTGACTGACAGATTTCATAACATGTCAGCAATTGACATCATCTCTCCTTGTTGGCTGTAGTTTATTCTATGGTTGTTGAGTCCATGCCAAACAAAAGTCTTCTATACAAACTGTCAACTAATCGCTACAATAACTTGAGTAGGTTTCTATTAATAACTTGATGAACTCATATAATAACCTACAGATCAATATTATTACTCAGTCTACAGGCTATATAAGGAAATATATGTATGAGTGTGCCAAGAACCTCGCTGAACAATCTGAATATAACTGAATTTAAGAATTAAAAGATGACCAGTCAATACTAAATATTCCCCGAAAGAAAAGTTCAATGGGAAGTACCTAAGAAGCTAAGCCTGTCGGATTTCAATCAAAATAATTGTGTTATTTAGATTACTGACACGATTTAAGCTCTTTTCTATGATAAAATTTTTAGTTTTGAAATAATATTAAAGTCAGTGTTAGCTGGTTTACAAACTACACTTTAATTGTGGCTAACTGTGTGTACTGTGGAACACAAAATCGAATATCAAGACAAGATATATACAAGCCAACAGTGAGGCTGATGTCCCCCGTTGATTATCAAACTTGGTCAATGTATCGGTGTAATAATGCTAAAGCTATACACCAAGTGTCCTCACTCTCACTTAATCAGAACTTAATAAGCATCAACCAATCAAATTGCTTATCTCTGCTTACCCTAGGCAGAAAATGCTCACCTTCGAACTTTATCAAGGTATTGACATAATAAACACCTACACCAAGTGTGAACATTCTAACTCAATTAGAATGAGAGTTATTGTGTTCCAAAGTCTCGACCAATCAAATTGCTTATCGCCCTGCTTACCATGAGCAGAACATGCTCATTATCGAACCCAGTCAAGGTATTGATGTAATAAAACTACACACCAAGTTTCATCACTCTCACTTAATTAGAATTAAAGTTATCGTGCCCCAAAGCATCAACCAATCAAATTGCTTGCCTCTGCTTACCCTAAGCAGAAAATGCTCATCTTCAAATTCCATCAAGACGTGGACCTAATAAACACTCACACTAAGTTTGAACATTCTAACTCAATTAGAATGAGAGTTATTCAGTTCCAAAGTCACGACCAATCAAATTGTTTATCGCTCTGCTTACCCTGAGCAGAAAATGCTCATTATCAAACTAAGTCAAGGTATTGATGTAATGAAACTATATACCAAGTTTCATTACTCTCACTTAATTAGAACTAAAGTTATCGTGACCCAAAGCATCAACCAATCAAATTGCTTATCTCTGCTTACCCTAAGCAGAAAATGCTCATCTTCGAACTCCATCAAGGTATTGACATAATAAACACCTACACCAAGTTTGAACATTCTAGCTCAATTAGAGCGAGAGTTATTGTGTCCCAAAAAGTGTGACAGACAGACAGACGGGCTGACGAACCCATTTTAATAGTCCCCTGCTTTTTTTGAAAGGCGAGGACAAAAAAATTTGCACAAAGACAAATTGTGATCCCACAAAACATAGATATAAAATACAATAAAATTGACCCAAATTAAAAAGGTCTAGCTAGCCATTTAACTACAAATTATGAAAATTCCTTTTAGATACTTTCATGGGTGTCTATATGATATTGATTTCTACCTCACTCAACAAGTATTACATTTTAAAACAAATTCCCCAAAATAATAATTCTAAAATTCCGAACTTGTTCTCTTGACTCTTACTAGTCTTACTCACCATTCCTAGAATTGAAACAAGTCAACTCGCTCTCCATAAAATAACAAAATCAAACAGGATACTGACATAAAACCTAAATAATGCAGCTACATTCACAAGTCTTACTAACACACACCCACATTTAACGATGACCAGTTTACTCTCTACATGTGTCATGATGTGTATTGATATCCCTCCGCCTTAGCTACCAGACAATTAACACTGCATTGATTAGTCTATGTTTTTGGGGTAGAACTGAAGAATTGACGAAAGCTAATCAACAAGATATTCTGACCAATCAATGCAGGATTTGTAATTCTAATTCGTGGTGATACTGGGTTTTGCCAATGACATATTTTCAATGCTAATGTAAACAAAATGCTGTCTGCCCTATTCTGATAGATTTTCTATTTGGCTGAGGAATAGAAATACAATAGAATATGACTCCTGAAATCAAATTAAATTCTTCTTGTACAATACATATATCACTCATTGATTATTTTCTCCAATAGACTGTGGAATAATTACTCAACGCACTATAAATGGAAATAATTTACCAGATGTAAAATTTAATAACAAAATTAAGTTGCATTATTATTATATTCTATTTTTGTAGACAACATTTGTTTTAATTTTAACAGTTTTAATTTATACTGTTTTTTTATTTAAAATATCTTTTCTCATAAACTGTAAAAATAATTTCAAGACAAAGCAATCTTTTCATCAATATGTCATGTAATATTACATATGACTGATTCCAGTGGCTAGACATACTTCCTTGTCAGTCCTGCACACCCCACCTCTGACAAGTAAAGAGCAAGCTTGAAAAATTATCTATCATTTTTCTACACATAACATATTATATCATATTATCGTTTCTTAATGCCAATTTATTTCATACAAAAAGGAATGAATGCTGAAATTATGAGGAAAATGCTAATATTATGTTATATAATCATCTGCTTTGATCTTAATTAATCTAATTTTCTATTAATCTCATCATCTCTTTGAATAAATGCAATGGATGAAAAATTATGAACTTAATTGAGAAATTAAGTCTCAATGAAGTTGTTTACTGGAGTATATAAGCTGTTTTTATGTACTCCCACCTGTCAGTACTCTAGGTTAAATAAGCAATAATTTGAATGTTAGAAATACTACCAACAAGTAAATAATAGAAAGGGGTTTAACAAAACTATATCTTCGCCATTTTAAGAATACATGTAACATCATTTTTACTGTATTTGCAGTGAAATAAGGAGAATTTGGAAAGGCAGTGCCTATTTCATATCCTCTTATATTCCATCTTTAAATGGTTCTTGACTACATGCCAGTGGGTTAATGGGATGATTTTGGTTTATTATTCTATCCGAGCACTGAGAACTCAAGCAAAAAAAAAACAGGTACATATATAGGTTCTATACAGCCCACGCCAAAATTCAAACAAATAACTTATTGACTGCCAAAAACAGGTGGTCAATATATTTATGAGTCATTTTCTATTATAAAAGTTAATAGTCTGCTAAGTCTTTGATGTTGAATCTATTGATACAGGACCGGTCGTTGATACCTTAGGAGTACAAGAAGGTTGGGCTAACTTTACATGTAGACAAACCTAATAAGGTAATATGTACTATATAGCCACTGGTATAATTGTTGTATGTAAATCAATGTTAAGGATTGGTTGGGATAAAAGACACCAAATTGACATATTATATTACAGGTGTATGACATACTGTCATCGATATATCACCTTTTCTGGTGTGAATTCAGGATGTTAATAAATTTATATTTTATCTACCTAGTGTGAAATATTGATGCCGGACAAGGATGACATTTTCCTATAAATAATTAAATCAAAAAGGTGCTTAAAGTAGTTAAAGGTAAAAATGTCAATCAAATTTCTAAAATCAGTATTTGACACTTACTGAGGTCCAAACTGATCCTGCGGCGAATATTCGCTTGGCGGCTAGTATTTAGTATCACTGATAAAGATGACATCTATGCGTCTTAATTCTGCAAAATATTAACTTTTTTCCTCCGACAAAATAAATTCTAAAACATTTATTTGAAGTATAAGAAAAAAAAACAAAGACGTTTGAAGTATCTGTAGTTAAAAAATATTTCCTATTTAGTGTAAATGGGTATTAAAATGAGTAAAAGGCATCATTTTGCCCAAAGCAGTTAAGTGTTATGTAAACAATGCATAATGTTTAGCCAATGACTGTCGCCACGTGAAGTCAATGCACGTGTTGAAGACAGACATCTGTGACAGAGATAACTCGTAAGTAATTCTCTGTAAAACAGATTGACTGAGGTCCCCATTCACTAATCTTGTCTTTCTAGACAACTAATAATAGTAAATATAATAATATTTGAAAATAGTCAAAAAATTTGGCAGGAAGAGTTACTAATATTTATAACCATTATACAATTTTCTAGATAACCTAAAAATGACATAAGAAAATCTTTAACTGGCTGTGAATTAAGTGACACGAAAATAAATAACAATGTCCAAATTTCTACTAACATATATCTAATTTGTGAATAATTTGCATGGTTAACAAATTCATTTGCTGTCTGCAATTTTGTTTTTTAATTATTATTAAATTTAAGGAGTCGTAACTGGTTAATTCTTTTCAAAATTAATTTATAATAATTCAAAATCATAAACTACAAAGACCCCTTGTCTAATTTCCTGCACACCTACATATATATATATATACCCAGAACAAGCTTAACTTAGTTTCATAAATTTTTAAGATTAAGTCTTTTATAGACTGCAAGCAATCTACATAATTTGATACAGACGTCATTGTGACGTCAATCCAGCATTATCAATATCATTTTCTCCTTTCAATTTCAAATAACGCAATCCAAAAATAAATCACAAGCAGAGAAAAACATCTGAATCAATGCTGCTGCTATTAAAATTTATTATCAATGAGGAAATAAGACAGAGAATATTTTATTTTAAGACAATATTATAACTATTAAAACAATGGGTTTGTTTGAAGATAAAGTCACCTCATCTCCTATGTCTATATATAGATGAAGGAAACAATTGACAAAACATGGTATTATTATCATTATGATTCAAAACCTACATGTACATGTATAAGTAGATGGATGGAAAACCCAACACCTACATCATAATGATGTAATAAGGAAACATTTCCCTCAATTTCAATGGTCTAAATATAGAGATGTTCATCAGGGTCAAATGACAAATGTTCAACTGATCTTTCAAGTTCATACTGGTGCTACTATATATAATATATGTCAGTTAAATTATACCAGGCATACTTTACTGAACCCATAAATAATGCAAGCCTTTCTTCTCTCAAAGACAATTAACATTTTTAAAATAACAAAGTTAAATGTGACTTTATGTCATTCTTACACAGAGAGATTAACATCCTCTGGACACAAACCGGGTCAATTGGGGACTAACACGTGATTTTTGTCATTTCAAAAATTTTTTAGCAAGCAGGATCATGCTAGTGGGAGAAAACTGAAATACTCAGACAAAATCCACAAAGTTTGGCAGGCAAGCTTACATTTACAAATCCATGATATGCATACAGCAGACATGTTAGAAAACTAAGCCATCCACCCCATCACACACTTTTCTCGAAAAACTCACCTATTATTTGGGGGGTTTGCAAAAATTACTTGTCATTTCAATTCCTAAAATCTTGTATTATTTTACTGATAGATCGCAGAATTCATATTTATACAATATTCAAATGGGTTTTTGTGTTTGATATACATGTTACATGTATGTATGTCTAATTTACTCTGTGCAAGTGAAATGTGCGCATACACAATGTACAGTTGGGATAATTAATTAAATTTAAACTTCAGACGGACGACACAGGTTAAATACATGTATATAAAATAATGTATTTTTAGAAAACTAAGTTTTTTGCTTAATCCATGCTTAACCTAAATAAAACAATTCTGCTCCAATTTTTAAAATCTAACACAGCTAATGCAGTATTGCTTGTAACTAAACCAGGCAAACACAATTGTATTTGTATTGTATAACTATAATTGTATGCAATCTTTTATAGAGTAGGGTGGAGTTATTAATGATTAATCACTAGAGCAGTCAGTAATTATAATACATACCATAGCTTGTTCTATTTTGTTGTCAATGGCTACTGCACTTGTCCCACTGAAAAATATAAATAAGAAACATCAGTACAGGCGCCATAAAAAATATGACATGTGGCCAATGATATATATTAGTGAGGATCCTCATTTGGCAGCTGTTTAAATACATCATTAATAAATGATATAATCCAGCAAAAAAAGCATTTGTTAAAGTTTGAGTACTTAAATCGTGTTTATGTAGCTGGGATAATATAGCCAACTTATACATATTATGTATCAATAAATATGGAGGATATCATTCAATTATATTGAAACATGCTTCTGATTCACTACACTACATAAGATCTAACATATATTCAGAAAGGGCCCCCCCCCCCCGTTCAGACAAATGACCTGTGTTTTATACACCATACTTCAGTGAGTTTTTATAAATAGTTCACACTAACTGGGTCATTTGATTAAAATATTGTACATGCAAATCTATACCACAGCTATTTGCTTGTGTACAGCTCTGGTGCAGTGGGGTGAAACTGGAGAACCAGGTAAATTGTCATGTAGAAGAGAGGAGATTGAAGCATTGGCTAGATTACCTATAGCATCTCCATGTCAAGAAAATAACATAAGTAGAAATAATAACAACACACATATTCTGAAGTAATCTGCTATTTACATATGTATAAAAGATTGATTAAAAAATATTGTGACCTTAAAAATGCATTATAAGGTCAATGTTTCTATAACCATAAAAACCTTTTTTTTTCTAGACATGTGTCAGAAATATATTACCACAAACTAACCACTGCACTATCCAGTTTCAACAAGTTCACACGGTCAAAAGTTCACTTACATCAAGCGACATGTAAACAAAACAGACTATCAGCATGGAAAATTACAACAGTCCTCCAATTTATACTATAAAATAGTATTGATCAGTTAGATCCAATCCATATAAATAATGAATGAGGTACCTAAGAATAATATTATAAACAATAACATCAAGACACACAAGACTGTTTCCTTCTTACAAAACATACCCCGCTCAAACTTAACCAATGCCTTGAAAGCCACTTTTCTGAGTCGTTCAGGACCTATTGATTTATAGGCCCAGCTGCCAGCGGTCAAACAGTACATATTCTTCTTTAGCCAATGATGTTCTGATGAGCTATTTAATGATGAGATTTACCTACCGGTAAAGGCCTATGTATTTGAATATTGATGTACATGTACTAAAATTACTTACTGCCCTATAATTATGTATGCGTATGTTTTGTTTGTTTTATGTACTGTTTATTATTCATCCTCTATTCCCTTTTTTATGCAATTAAGTTCTCTCTTTCTATACAGCATAATATGTTATTCTTGCTACTCAGTTTCTATAGATAAATTTCCTATGATCAGTTTAGGGTATTACAAATATTTTAGGTGGATCGATTTTCAATTAGAAACCGATTTTTTTTGTCTATGTTACTGTAGAAATCTATCATATCTAGATTGCCAGTATTACTATGAAATCTAGTATTACAATCTATTTCCTACAATCTGATTGCTTTCAAGTTTTAAATGTATTTTGCACTGAATGGCAATGGATATTCAAATATTATTTTGTTGAATTTATTCACATTAGGACGTGCAGATTAATTAAAGTGAGACATCCTTGAACAAATCTAATAAATAATTAATCATCACAGAAAGTCCAACCTATATGTTTGTCTATCCTATTCCTGGACATTTTTAACAAATAGAGACATATTATATCAATAATTATTTGGAACCAGACATCAATACTATTGAATTCTAAGACTTTTCCCCCAAATTACGGTAATGTTTGCTCAAAAATATCAAAGAAAATTACACCATAAATCATTTGTATAATGAGATTTCTTATCTAATTACATAGAATACACACAGGAATAAATTTATCCATCACATCAGACAAAGCAACCACTACAAAAACAAAAAATATCTTATCTATCTGTACAAATTATTTTGAATTTTTTGTATCTAATCTAGATAAACTATATTGTAGAGGTATATCTACAAGTTCTGTAGATAACAATGCAAAATTTGATGACCTAAGTTTATTATTATTATCAATCTTTAAAATAGAGCGATTAGTAAAGCAGGACTGGAATAAATAAAAAAATTGCAAATTTCCATTCCAACTACATGTAGAATGAATGAGTCAAATGTCTTTTTATGGTACCATTCGCACCAACTAAGCAATATTGCACCAAACTAAACTGGGTCAGTAGTCAGTACTAAAGACAGCATTTTAAATACTTGCAACCTTAATCAAATTGGATAAATATCAAATTTTGCAGCATCAAACATCCTAATTACACAGTGAACAAACCTGGTTCTCCTTGTTCCTGCCATTATTTTACTCATCATTATATTTCACAGAAAGATACATATATATACATGTAGTAGTACACCCTAAATCACATGGTGTACATTACAAAAAATACATAAACATTATCTCATATTAATTAAACTAATATAGATGACAAATATGATGATTGATTTGTTCACTGTATCACTATGGTGAAATATACAATATGAATATTTCATTCTATTTGTAGTAGTAAGTAATTGGATACCGTTTTTCAGTAATGTGCACACCATAAATATTAAAATAGGATACAAAAACCAGGCAAATATCAAAAATATCTTTTATCAATAACACAGGTAAACCTATAACAACAAAGAGATCATATATACTGCCACACTCATCTTCAATTTGAATTTCGAGAAAAAAATATTTTTGAAGAGAAACAACTAACCTGCAATGTTCATAACCAAATCCTACAGTTAATTGATTGTATAATGAGATGACACTACAAGCCATGTTTATAAGAGAGAATTTGAATAGATGTTGCCTTGTAGCCCTACTAACAGTAAATAACACACCACTATATCATCCTCTAGCTTTAATACCACCAAGCTATATTTAGAACACAATCCGCGCCTCCATTCTCAAGGGCAAGGTCGATTAAATAAAGAAAGTATAGCAGGCCTTTGAGGCTACAGGGCGTCAAATTCAAATGAAGCCTCCGCAAAAACTGGGTGGAGTTTGTGATGCAAGCATGTCAGCGTTTGTTTATAATCTGACATGACTCATCTATTCACTGCTGTTTGCAGGAAATACTTAATGGTGTGAATTGTAAGTAAATCACACTATACTCAAAATAATTAATGTATTTAAATTTAATATAAAATAAATTAGTATTGATTAAATATCTTTATTAGAAAATAAATTAACAGTAATTATATTTATAATATATTCATTATAAGTGTATTCAATATTTTCAGTAACTATAATCATTTAGATAGATACAAAATTTTAATTAGTTCTTCAAACTTTGAATCATGAGGTAAGGGTGTTCTTAATCTTTTTGATACCATTTTTTGGCCCAGGAGTTAACATTTGGTGTGCTTTTCATTTTGTTGACATGTCAGGCCTTTGATCACACAAGAACCTCCAATTCATAGAGAAGCCATTCTGTCTCCCCCTAATATGTCCCATTTGGTTATTGATAAAAGTTAAATTAATACAACATTTCAAGATCAAATGCATATTTTTATTATTTTAATAATAATAATATCATTTAAGCGCATGCTTACTCTTTTCAGAACCCCTTTTGTATATTTATATTAATTTATATTATTCTTATTTCAATAATTTATCAAGATCAAATCCTCAAAATATCCAACAATACCATCAACGCTGAAAAGAGCTTATGAGATTTAACAATGCATTGAACATGACCTGTGAGTTTCTACCCAGCTTCTAGTTCTTGTTATGAATCAATAACATTTCTCTACAGGGAACTAGCAACAAGGAAATCACATTAGTGCTTAAATGTTTTCACCAAAATTCAAATTTTTCCTTAAAAATCAAATTAATCTATTATTTTATAAATTCTTTGTTGTTTCATTTACCCGTTAAGCGTGACATTTTTTAAAACGTTAAATACCCCCTATTGTGTAATTAATTCGATGAATAACGTCATTTTTGGACCTTTTTGTTCCTGATTAAATAGCACTGTTGTTATTGCTCCTAGTCCTATACATGTTCTGTTGCATTTTGTATGTCAAATATATGTTCTTCCTTTGTTCTAAGTGAAATAATGAAATAAATAGTGAAATGTATTTTTATATATTGTATTTTGAGTCCCTTTTTACACATTTTTGACAATTTTTTAAAAATTTGATGAATTGTTGAAAATTATAATTTTTGGGACAAAAGAGTGTACATGCTACATTATTTTACATCTCTTCTCTTTGTGCAATAAATTTTACTGGGGGGTGAGAGACATGATGGGAACTATATCAGTCCTGCACAACTCTGCACAGCTATGTTCTAAGAATTGGATGGGGAAAATACCTCCAAGGCGTTATATTACGCCCTACACACAGTGAGTGGCAGTTGTTCAGGACATATAACTTAATAATTATGTTTGAAGGACACACACTTACATATATATATACAGCAGAAAGTAGGACATAAACTTTGAACTTGGGTTTAATTTATAATACATAATCAATTGAATTATATACACAGGTTAAGTAGGCCTGATAATCCAGATTTACAGGTACCAATAACTCTTTAAAAATACTTAATCTATTTCCTATACTGTTCTGTATGGCTGGATGCCAGTTCTATTATTCATATATGCCGGTTAATCTATGGAGAACTTTGGTTATAAAAACAAATTTCTACACTTATTAATATCTTTCTTATCTATACAGTAATATATTTCTTCAACTGTCACTAATGAAAGTTTGGCTTATGTTTTATTCATTTCAGGATGTAATTAAATGTCTAGATATATACTAGGTCAAGTTTTATTGTCTTTTATACCTTGTGACCGACATGTGTAATAATAATAATTGTACTTAGATTAATTATTAAGTACAGTACCATAGTTTCAGGTCAGTAAACTAGAATAGGAATCTTTATATAATTATATGGACAGTTGTTATAAAAACTTTCCACACAAGGATAGTGCCAGAAATGGTAGTAATTCAATTTGGCCCAAATGGTCTACACAGAAAATTGGCTTTGGCACAGAATGGCAATACTGGTAATATTCTACCTTTATTTAATCAGATTTCTACACAGTGGCTTTTCCGTAAACCCTTCATTGAATTCAACCAGTCAAAGGTTCTTTTACATGCATGCAGCTTGGTTGATTAGGCAATATTTTACTAGTCTGGATAACAATTTAAACCAACACAGGATAGATACAGCATTGATGGTGATGTTTGTGGATAGACATTAGTTATCATTCAATGCTAACGAACAATAAACATGAAAAAAGTCGAAAGTAAGGCAAACTCAGATGACCATCTCACATTAAGATTGATCAATGTTAATAATATTTGTACTGGTATGCTTTTTGAAAAGACAAGTCCTCTATTAACTGTGTTTAGTCTAGAAATCAAAATTTCTTCAGGTATATAATGGACCTTTAAATACACTGTATAAATGGCATATGCCCAAATTATGATCTCACAGTAAAAATGTTTCTCTTTTTCTATTACATATGTCACCTTTATTAAAACCAGAACATAAAGACCATGATGACGTACTGAAAATGTTGATTGAATCAATTACTTTTTAAGGTAAATAACAATATGACATCATTAGTTATTGTTATATGTAGACATGATAAGTTATTATAAACAATATCAGGGTAATAACATCTGAATCATGTACATAATACATGTAGGTACCAATCCCAGGAACATGACGCTAACAGGATACGTCATGATGCCCATAGGAAATTACACCTGCTACCCATTAAGTACCAACCATCTTCTTGGCATTTTGTTTTTCTAACACCTATATTCCTGTTATGTTCACTATAATAGGTTTGTCTGCTAATTTGTATAAACATTTTTTTTTTCACTTATTTTGTAAAGTAACTATACAAACTACAAATATTTATTTGAGCTGTTCTTCCTCTCGACCATTCCGTGCATCCACAGAAGACTGTTAGTAGTAAGCTGGTAAGTACAACAATCTATTTAATAAACAGATCTATATTTCGTTTTGTTTTTATATGCCCACATTGAAATGTGTTTGTATATTGTTGTCCCCCCCACCCCCGGCCGGTCTCTATCACTATTCGGTGATACTACTACATGTACACAAAAGCAGCACACAAATAGATTTTTGCTGGTCATTAGAAACTTGGGAGAAAATAATATCTTTCAGCTAATATAATAAAAAATACAACACATGTTGGTTTTTTTTTATGGTATCATTATATTTGAAGAGTTTGATCATCAAAAATAACGATTGTTTTCACATTTTTTGGTCAAGTATCAACTGTTTTATTTGTGTTTAATATCTTTTCCCAATATGTCAATGTCAACTATCTTTGAAGTGCACAAATATTTATAACAGTCAATTAAGTCTCTAAATATAGAATCTATGTATAACAATAACCAGAATTGTCTATTTTTGGACCCCAATCAGCATTAATAAGATATTGATGACCTCTAACTAATAGGACAAAGAGAGAAAATCTGTCAATCAAATCATATTGATCTTACATTCCAAAACAACACCCTAATCAATCAAAATCCACAACATTCTTATTGCTATTAAATAATAGTTGATTACTTACTGTATAGAAGTCAAACATCAAATACTGAAACTTAATGTACAGTCTGACGAGAGTGTTTGTACAACAACATGATGAACTCCTCACATAAGAAGTCGTACCTGGTTTGTCATCTACACATATTTATAGCTAACTGAAGCAATAGTTTAAGATCTGGCTTTCAAAATCAGAACACAATTTCAGGCAAAGGTCTAAACAATGACACAAGTAAAACAAAACATTTGTGCGAGAACAGCTCCGAGTAGTACAGATACAGATATCAGAACTGAACACCCCTGGTGCAAACCTCGCCAGATTCGGGTACTCTACATCTAGCCTCCGCTGTATGACGGTGAGTGATATGTTTCTACACCTATACAATTGAGATACGGCCACCGTTTACTTATTAAGCAAACATGACGCTTTTAGAAAGAAGTTCAAAATTGTGTCATTTGAAGGGTGTAAAAAATTTTCATTGCAAAGATGTCCTCGTTTAAAAGAAAATCAGATAAACTTGAAAGAAGAACAGGTTTAATCGACATTAAAGGAATTGTATGATAATACAAAAGTATTATCATTCACAGGTGATGCTGTTGGTGATCCGGAATTTGAAAGTAGTAGCAGACTTTGTCATACAGCCATTGCTAGATGTAGATGTAGAGCCTAATAATCGTGTTATGGATATCATTTAACGCTGACATTTTTAACAGTTATTTTTCAAAGGTATTAGTTAGTACATGTAGTAGTAGCAAGTGGTTTAACAGTATCGCAAACAAATTAGCTCATAATTTACTGTATTCCTATACTGAAACAACTCTGGTGATTCTGTTGGTCTGGTAACTACATGTATTGGCCTGGGTCAAAAATATAATTACACGATTATTAATTGAATACTAATTTTAGTTTAATGTTTTGACTTACTAAGTGGACTGACACAGCAACACAGTCATCAGTTGTAATATTTTGTGGGATTGAAGTGGTTAAAAAGGTTACAGCTGATGACTGTGTTTCTGTGTCGATCGACTTAATAAGTCAAAACATTAAACTAAAATTAGTATACAACTTGTCATCAATATAATCTTTTGATACAAAAATTGGTATAATATCAAGACAGCCCCATAACAATCTAATTAAAATACAGATCTATATTTCGTTTCGTTTTTTATACTATCGATGGCCTACACTACATGTAGATCTAACAAGTTATAGTGGGAGTTCATGTTCAATGACGTAAGGTAGCAACTAGCAAGCGAGCAACATTTGACCTGATAACGCAAGTCATTTGATTAACCAATTAGCGACCACCATCTACTTTTGTTTTGTTTTGATTTCTATCGCTTGTAATGTCTGTGCAAAAAAAAGAACGCTTGATTTAGCAGACCATTTGATTGCTGACCCCTCATTTCAAGCAGAACATGAGTTAAGAAATAAATCTTCCAGATCCATGTGTAGTAAAGACAAGTAAATATGAACATTTTTAATTATAAAAGCAAAACGAAATTGGATCTCTTTTTTATTCAGATTTGCCCAATAACATATTGTAATATCACACCAGATGATCCAATTCAACATTTTAAATCAAAGTGGATTAACCCTTATAGTAAAGATACATATTACTAACAGGTGTTCTATGGGCACATATAGGATACATTGTTACTATTTACAGAGCACCTGATACCACTTCCCTAATTTGAGAAATTTGCATTGCTAATAATTAAAGCTATGAACAGTGACAGGAGATCAGGCATGATCAGGGTATCTGACACCAATGCTCACGTAAATAATCATATCCTTTTTTTAAAATTCTATATCTTGAAATCTAATCATTATATCGCTTATTATTATAAAAAGAAAGCCAAAGTCTTATTTAAAAGGGAAGACATGTAGATTCTGTAGACATTTTTTTACCTGGTTACAGGTGGTAATTTATCATTCGTCTTATAACTAGTTGTTATCTAAGCTTCATATTTATCTTAAGAAGACTGCTTTAATGTAATAAGGTTGCCAACATTTTTTCTAATCAGAGTTTTGCATCTACATCACTTTAGGTTCTTCAAATTTCAAGCAGAACATGAGTTAAGAAATAAATCTTCCAGATCCATGTGTAGTAAAGACAAGTAAATATGAACATTTTTTAAATATGAACATTTTTAATTATAAAAGCAAAACGAAATTGGATCTCTGTTTTATTCAGATTTGCCCAATAACATATTGTAATATCACACCAGATGATCCAATTCAACATTTTAAATCAAAGTGGATTAACCCTTATAATAAAGATACATATTACTAACAGGTGTTCTATGGGCACATATAGGATACATTGTTACTATTTACAGAGCACCTGATACCACTTCCCTAATTTGAGAAATTTGCATTGCTAATAATTAAAGCTATGAACAGTGACAGGAGATCAGGCATGATCAGGGTATCTGACACCAATGCTCACGTAAATAATCATATCCTTTTTTTAAAATTCTATATCTTGAAATCTAATCATTATATCGCTTATTATTATAAAAAGAAAGCCAAAGTCTTATTTAAAAGGGAAGACATGTAGATTCTGTAGACATTTTTTTACCTGGTTACAGGTGGTAATTTATCATTCGTCTTATAACTAGTTGTTATCTAAGCTTCTTATTTATCTTAAGAAGACTGCTTTAATGTAATAAGGTTGCCAACATTTTTTCTAATCAGAGTTTTGCATCTACATCACTTTAGGTTCTTCAAATTTCCACTTAGTAATGCCAGTTCTTGAATCTAAACAATTCCTTTTCTTTCAATGCTATGTTTAAGGTTCTGCCAATATTTCTGATTATAATCCAAGATTTATCATTTTATGTTTTATTTCTTGGTAACACCCATTGTGTTTTGTCTTTTCAATCATACAGTAATAAAATTAATTGATGTTGCCATTGACACACTTATTTCTAACTGACAGTTTTAATAATTAACTCCACTGTCTATAATACATTAAAAAAATTTTGGGTCAACAAACTTGGTTTTTTATCCAGAAACAGTAAACATAACCAATGCCATACTGGAAAACTTTTTGTAATCCCAGCCATCTTGGCAGCATAAGACATTTCCTTTGAATAGAAAAAATCTATGGTCCAATTCTATTTTAATTTCCATTTCTGTTAAGCAATTGTAACATTTTTGGTCTGTTAGTTTCTATTTCAATCCTTTTGATCAAGAAATATTTCTTAGTGAAATGAACTTGTGAAACCATTCTGGAATATAGGTTCTCAAAAATACATATATCATGTTCTCGAGATGGCGTCATTGCTGTCGATTTCTCTATTAAATTCTAAGTAATTATTTAAATATTTCTGTTTATTAATTGTCAGACGGGCGTCTACTGGATAGAAATATTAAATCAATGGCCAGAAGAGAACATACGCAGAGTTATTGAAATGGAAAATGGAGCAATAACAATTTAATAAATCATGGCTGCCATATTGCAAGGAGAATTAGAAAGTAGGAAAATCAATCAGATGTGTGAAAAATAGAGACCGATTTGTTGCCAAATGTTGACTTTGAGAAAAGAGTTTGAGAGGTGTAAACAATATATTTGTGATAAATGGATTGATTAGCGTTTTAGATAAACTAATTATCCATTTATTAAAATAAATTGTACATCAATACATTGACATAGGTCTTATTCACTCATGATTCACCAATAAACATATTTACCTTGAAAAGATAACACAGTTACTGGACATAAAGAGTCATACAGCGTTTTTTTCCTGACATAATGTTGTGTCAAGAAAAGGTTGACGACCCCTGTTTGCGATGTTTAGATATCGAACATGAAGGTATAATATTTTTTAAAAAGTTTAATCGATATAGTTATCCTTAAAACCACCTATTTCAATTAACTACTAAAACATCTGAAGAAAGTACACTGACAAGTCCATTTTACATTAGGAAAAGATAGGTTGCCTAGCAATGAAAAAGACGCCCACAGCAGCTAAATCGCCTTAGCGGTCTACAAGGGGTTGCTGCATATTTATTCTTTTGTAGGTAATTGGGGCATTCACAAGACAACTTCATACAATTTTTGTCGTTTGAGGGTTCACAAGGTTCTACAAACTGAAACAGGTGCCTTAACTCTGGAAGTAATTTGACAGGCTTTTTCGTTTTACTAATTCAAATAATGCATAAAAAATTCATACAGATCTGAAGATAACTTTTGTCAATCGAATGTTCACAAGGTTCATAAAGTAAAACACAGGCTGGGGCGATGGTAATATACATCCACATTTCCATATGGGTGTATAAAAAGAAAAGAACTGTAAAAATTTCTGAAATATTTTGATAAATATATAATTAATAATAATTTTTAACAGTGTGCTGATTGCCTTTAGCCATAATGCAAAAACAAATTGCAAGCCAAATTTTTCCATTTTATATTTTTGTGAAACAAGCGTTTGTCATACAAGATATGTTCACATTTTGCAAGAGATGGACAAAAAACAAGCTAAAATAAGGAGCGATTTTATGTACATTCAGGGGACATAATCCAGGAAGTGAAAGTCCGATATGCACGAATATCAAAAGGATTCAATATCTCTGGAATATAAACATACATTTTAATTGTCATCAAAATCAGATAAAAATTCTGACCTCAAGAGTGGTCCACAAACTTGTATTACATACTTTTACACTATCTGCGTACAAGGAGCTTACCCTGTTTAAAATTCAATTTTTGGGGATCCAAATTCAATGCAAACTGCGTCCAACTAAAAATTAATACCAAGAGTTATTTTATGGTAGAGTGTTTCCCTACAGGTATCGGTTCACTATTTGATGGGTATTAAAATGTACAGTAGACCTTAGTGCACCTCAGTTTTTTGTTTCATCTGAACAACTAGCAAACACTATACTTAGCATCATTGCAGGTTGCAGCCACTAAACCTGACAGCATTTGGAATCATGATCAAATTCTTCTGAAAAAATTGTAAGGTAGAAAATATGTTGATTCTGCTAATTCTAATAATAAAGTCAGAAAGAGAAATAGATGTAATTTAACATTATTAACCCAGTATGCTTATATACATGTATGATGTAACCTTTGCTTGCTTAGGTCAAAAGTTCAAGATTAATGCAATAGCTTTATGACATTTACTTAACGCATGTCATATCAGGACACAAACTAAGTGTTGTACCCACCTGTACTGTACGGTATGTTAATCTATAACTGTATATATATAATCATAACCAATCACTGTTTTACATGTTGTTTGTATACAAAACCAGAAGTTATCTGTTCCAATTAGGACACTGCCCATGATTGACCTTTAACCTTGAACTTGACATTCAGAAACACCACTATTAAAACAAGAGGCCAATATTGTAAACAGGCTGATAAACTTGCAGACACATCAAATAGTGTAAACATGTCATTTACCTGCAGATAACTTAACGACTAACAATCTATTATAACAAAGCAAATTAATCAATTATTATATTAATTAAATTGGATCATTTATTTAATTAATATACAATTATTTTGGGATTGAGTCATCTGCCAATATGAATTTTATAGTCTTATTTTTCAATCAATTTTTAACTAGTAAGATAAAACTTTAAAGTCTTGTCCTCTGATCATTTTTTGACAATCAAATTCATACATCCATTAAGATGCCACACATAAAGACAGTTTATTATGCCACTAGCGGAACCCAAACTAACAGTTCATATTGGCATAAAATAAAAAAAATTGACTAATTTTCTGAATACATCACTATTTTTAATTTTTCCTTGGGACAACATACTGACACATCTGGCAGTACTGATTTCTTCACTAATGGATTACATAATTAAGGATCGCATTTGAATGAGAGCATCTTGTATCAATGTGATCATCTACATGTATCTTTGTTTAGTTATAACATAGAAACAAAACTATCTCCTTTATAGATACAAGCAAAAGGTGTCGTCATCTGACTGAATTTGACACAAAAACAAAATTCTAGGATACAATAATTAGTTCTTTATTTTAATTCTACTGACCGAACAATAACCTTTTCATGTTTAATTTATGCAATGTATTCTAATTTGCATTTAAATAAATAGGACTTGATATTAATGTTGTAAAATTTGTCAGATGGAATAAATTAAAAGCACAATCTGTGCGATTAATGTCTTTATTAGTTTCAAGGTGAACTAAAAATATCACATGTTAGTAAATTTCCACTCATAAATCTCTTTTTATGTACACATATAAGAGTTAGTGGCCCCATGTTATCTTTATATCTTGTCATATACATTGTAAATACTACAATAATCAAGGTCTGTGTTATACAATAGTTAATTACAGGAACAACAAGCACCATCGCAAAGATATACTTCATTAGAATTGGCCAAATATTTAAATTTTCATTAAAACACTTGCACAAAATTTGCAGTCCAACCTTTTTAATACATGAACATGAAACATTCTCAAACAATATCTTTAGATAAGATCATTAAATGATAACAAATTCTATTTTGGTAGCCAATAAATGCTTTTTTAATATTTGTATAGACAGTAATCTGTGAATGGCAATATGTGACCCCCCACAACAAAACCAGTCACATGTCACAATTTTTGAAAACTGTGATTTAATGCTGATCTTAAAGGGAACTGGAACAGCTTTCTGTTGATATATAATATATGCAAATCACAAAAAAATTGGCTGAGTTATGGCCATCTGAAGTTTCAAAAGCTGCGGTGCATCCAAATACAAAATAATGAGAAATTTGCATTTTAAAACTGCCAAAAATAAATCCCATAGTAACACATACATGTATATAACTATTGCATAAATCAAAATAAAAGTTTGTGAATATAATAATGTGTGGTGTATCAACATTTGTACCCAATTTTATCAACATATTCCTTTAGTAACCTATTTTTTCTTCTTCTTTTTTTCTGAAATTTACCTTAAATCCATATTTTTCGAATTGGCTGTGTTATGGTCATGGCTACAACAAAGGCCTGATTTCACGTTTTAAATATGGTTTTTGCCACAAAAGATCATTTTGCACATCTTAATTTGTTTTGTTTTTTATATGATGATACTTTTGGGGTCAGACAGATTAGCCTAGATTTGTGTTTGATATCTAACAACTATAAAATAGTGATTTTGGTTGGTTACCATGGCAACATTTTTCTAAAAAAGTAATTTTAATCAATTTGCACATCTTAATTTGTTTTGTTTTTTATGTGATAATATTTCTTGGGTTAGACAGATTAGCCTAGATTTGGGTTTGATATCTAAGAACTATAAATTACTGATTTTGGCTGGTTACCATGGCAACATTTTTCTAAAAACATAATTTTAGTAATTTTGCACATATAAATTAGTTTTGTTATTATGTGAAAATATTTCTTGGGTCAAACAGATTAGCTTAGATTTGTGTTTGATATCTGAGAACTATAAAATACTGATTTTGGCTGGTTACCATGGCAACATTTTTCTAAAAAAAAGTCATTTTAATCATATTCAAAAGATGAAAAACGAACGAAACCTTGACTTGCATAACTCGGCAAGCGAGGAAAATACGAGCGCACAAAGTAAACTCATATTAGGTAACTAGCAATATAATTACGCCATTTTAACAGTTCTTTTTTTTTCACAGCCTCCACAAAATACCCTTTTTTTGCAATTTTTTATTATATTTTCACAAAAACGATTGATTTATTGAAAAATAGATGCTTTTCTGAAGCCTATTGTGCAAAAAAAAAATTTTGGATAGTTTTGACCCATATAGTGTATTTTGCCGTGTATATGGAAATAGAGCCGCACAACAAGCGACTGGTTTTGTGGTGGGCAGTCACATATAATGTTTTAAAAAATGTAATGTTTGGACAAGATTTAAGATATACCTGCTATTTTAAAGGGACTATTCAAAAATAAAAGTCTGAGGACGCATGACATTTAAGCGGCAAATGTTTTACGCAAATGTTTTACCTTGTCTCGAAATTTCAGCTCAAAATATTGAGTCGTTTGGGTGACCTGGTAATCTATTGCCATGACCCATGTGCTGTACTTGGTGACAAAAGGTAAATTTCACCATCACACTACATAATACAGCTTGGGACACTGGACTCCATTTCCAGATGAAGACTGGTGGGTTAAGTTTAAGTTGTTTTAAAATTATCACGTATATTGAGTAGAGGATTTTAATACACGATTAAGCAGTTTTAATCATCAGAATGTTAACAGGATTCACCCTTTAAACCAAATATATTTTAATTCATTCAATGTTGTAGTACTGACACAAATCTCAATCAACTCGTTTTAAACAATTTCTGGTATTGCGTCTCTTTGAAAGTTCTTGTACTTACATAATTCGAAGGCAATATTTTCTATAAATTTTTCTACTCCAGTATCAATTTATAGTAATCAAGAATCAAGCCAACAGATATGTTTACTCCTGCAACATTCTCATAAATAAGAGGATAAATTTTATCTACTGACTTTCACACTGCCTTACTGTAATCAAAGATTTACATAATCGATCTTAAAACATTTATCATTGAGAAACTTCTCATTTATTAAGCTTTAATTATTCTCTGTTGATTATATTTTGAAACCCCAATGATTGAGGTTTGTAATGGAAGAAAGAATGTAAGACTAGTTAAATTATGAGATCAAATAAAGACATTGCTACCGAGCACCAAATGCATGTAACTTCCTGCTTTATAAAATTAATCAAGATGACTTAACTTACTTTTTCTTCACTAAATAAAAGTAAATATGCATAAATTCCACTGCCTTAGGGTTTATGAGAGAGAGATAGGCTTTAAGGTCCCTTAGACACCAACAAGTTCAGTTTGGGGCTAACATTCATTACATGGTGAACTTGTCAGTGGGAGGATACTATACAACCCACAGACTCCATGATCAAACTTCAATAATTACACATGCATGTTGTTTTTTTAGCAGTTACATACAAGTATGGTGCTTCAAACCATGCAAGATCACTGCTGACCATTTGACCACCCACCTAACTACCCAATATTCAAATTAAGAGTCACCTTCAACAAGGTAGTAAAAATACAACATATAAACAGTGGTTGATTTAAAATGACTGAGAATTTGTTCTCACTGGGCTATGTATCCAAAGATAGTAATAGTATTGAAATTACTTCAGATAAACAGTATGATTTTAAACAAGGTCTGGGTAGAAATTCAATGTGACAAAATTATTCCATAATCCACATCCCAGATGGGTGCACTGCTTCATGTGAGATATCACAGACACAATATTTCAACACCAAATTTGCTGTTATTACTATTATGACAGTATGAGATAATGTGACTGTGACATACTTCAGCACCATAAATGAATTTTATTAGTTAACCAAATTTTAATTCAGAATGAATGCAAACCATGTTTCAGGTAAAATCATGTGAACGCAGCTGAACAGACTTGAAGATCGGATCACAATACTAGCTTTGAAAGATCTGATCACAACACTAACTCTGAAAGATCTGATCACAACACTAACTCTGAAACTTTCAGAGCTTGGAGTCATGATTATCAAACAAGAGAGGGCAGACGGGTACATAAAGTTTAAAATCAACTTTGTCAAATCAAATCATGTCAATTTTTCAGCCATGATTTGGTAATGGGTGTTTATGATAGTATTGGTAATTGTAAAGGTCATGCCAGTAAAAACATGTCTGGCAAGAAAGCCAGAGAAACATAAAGGCCATTATACAAGACAACTTTTAAGTTTAAAAAGACTTAATGAACACTACATGTACAGCTGATCATATAATCTTTAGATATAATAACATGTTTTGATAATTGATACTTTTTGATTATTTATCAATAATATTGATTTCATATCTAATCAACCTGTCATCATCACTGTCAGTGTCACACATACAGATAAAAGTTTTTAAATTATCAGTTGTTTTAGATTTTTATAGTAAAGCTACAATATTCCAGAATAGTGTTACTTTTAGAATACAGAGTTTAAGACAGGTATATACACAATAAACCTATGTCAATACTATGGCGTCTATAGCTACGAGAATGTAGCTAAAAATGTTGAGATTTACCGATGTGTTTGTTTTTAGCTACAATTGGATGCCTTAAGTTCGAAGTGGCAAACTCAATTTCTTTATAATTTTTAATGGAACACAGGCTGAAATATCTTAAAATAACATTTGACTGCAATTACTAAGTCAAGTTACATTCTGAATTGACAAACTATACAAATGTTAATTTTTTAGAAGCAACAGCTACAAGCATAACTTGCTCAGGTCATACATACATGTATCTATTTAATCTAACACTATATAGTCAACTAACAGTAACAGAATATATTGTCAATCAACTATATTTTGACAATATATTAAAGCTTCAGTTAGATCCACTTGAAGAATGTTAACATTAAATAGAATTGTAAAACATTCCTACACACTACAATAACTTTGGCAGAATTGAGCCAGATAAAGACTACCTTCTAGTGTTAAATGTTAACTGTCATCACCAACCACCAACAATTACTGCAAGAAACTATATGGAACTACAATATTTGATACGATTTCCCCCACTTTGCAAGAATTTCAACTTCGTGACCTTTGTGAAGAGGGTCTGATTTCGATAATGGTGTGTGAGCAGGGCTTTCACTTCATTGGGAAATTGCTTAAATATTATTAGTGTTCGAACCCGTTATAAATATAGGAATATTCTATGGCCGTCACCTACCTCCACCTCAATGTGTTATAACGATGTAATCCATTTATTCTCGCACAGCATTACTTTCATTTTCATACGCAGTCAATAGTCAACCTGTAGTCAATTCGTGTGTTTACAACACATGACCCCATTGAGCCAATGAAACGACGAAAAGATACTTTGTTCACGGCATAATTTTACTACTACGTTTTCGATCAGTGAATACGGCCGTTTTATTACCAGGAAATTTTGTATCAACGTGTAATATGAACAATTGAGCGTGGTCTAATGCGGTAATGCTAGTTGACTACTAGTCGATATACACTGACATTTTTTATGTAGAACGAATAACGGTCAAGGGAATATCGAACCGGTAAGCTTGCCGAACTGAACCGTAACCTGTCAACCGTTTACTTCCTTATTTATTTATTTATATATAAACATTATAACGACAAGAAACATTCACAAGTAGGCCTACACTATTTTCGTACTTTTTTTTACAACATCACTCGTACACTCGGCGTATTTATAATGGAACTGTTGTGATATAACATCTTTAAATAGTCGATATCCGTGTTCATGTGACGTTTTATGGTCATCGGAGACAGTGTGACCATGTGTTACATAATGATGGCAACAGTATGTAGTAAGAGAGCTTTGATGGCAATCTGATTATGATGCCGACACAGCGTGGGCAGTCTAGATCTTTCTGAAAATCAACTTTAGTCATTTTTCCAGCAGGAATTTAGACTGTTTTGGGACTAGAAAATACAAGCAATTATATAGACTGACTAAGTCTTTGTGGTCTAGTAACCAATAATCAATACTTATCATAGCTTATCAGGGTATTGAAGAGAGGAATGGAATATAATGACATTGGTATCAGTCGTAGATCAATGTTAAAGAGTTCATATATCTCTTTTATATTTATTGAGGTACAGAATAAATAGGACAGAATGTTTCTGATGTTAATTAATGATTTAAAGTCCCAACATACCAGAATAAAAAATAAATATTCTGCTCTAAAAATTAGCCAAATCATGTTGTAACGTGGCATACTAGTGTAAAACTAAAATATTATTAGCATTTACAGTTATTGTATCTGAAAACATTTTCTCAAATAAATGTTTGAAAACTGCTCTCCTCAAATTAATCGGCTACAAAAATATCATCTCTTAAAATTTATTGAGAAATTAACATGGGATATCATTTGTAAGTAGATGTTATTAAATTATGAAAAGTCGATTAATGCCATTTTAAAGTCTACTCTGTGATCAGATTGATATATTATTTGAAATGACAATGACTTAATTTATGTTTTAAACCCTCCTTCTCCGTCATATAAATACAACTTCATGACTAATATATATATCATGTCCATAAATAACCCAACAAATGATTGATTTATATTTAATATTTTAATTAAGCAAGAACTGGTTTAAAAACTAAGATTATATCCTCCATAGCATTTATTCCTTTGTGCTGTCAAATAAAATGCACCAGTTGAGTTTAAATAAGACAATCAAGCAGGACATGTAACACTAGCGTCATAAACATGAACTTTTAGTACTACCGCAAAAGATACCTAAGAACTCAACCAGGAAATGGACAACATTAGCGTCATAAACATGAACCTTTAGTACTGCCGCAAGAGAAGAATAATGGTTTGGATTGTTCGTACTTGGTTTTTTTTTATTAAAAAGAAATGTAAATATACCATACACATTTTGTGCTATTTCAATTCCCCTGTGAAATTATCAATCATGACCAACATGCAAGATTTAAAACAATAATAATTGTATTATTATGGTTGTGCAACCCACCCAACCTCATCTAAATGTTTTTAGATTGTGCCTTCCATGTAATTTAGAAATTGTGATCCTGCAACAATTAACTACGTTTCAGTAATTCTGCATATTTATTTGATACTGTATGTAATTTAATTTCCAGAATATTGATCTTGACCTTTTAATGTGTAAATCAAAAACAAAACAGACTAGAAATTCCATAGTTTTTGATTTGTATAATTTTAGTGTCAACATTTATGTGGGCTACTTTGTACTTCAATATTATCATTTTTATACTTCAATAAAAAATCAATTTACAGGTGTTAACATACTGGTAAGTTATATGGCACTTGTTAACTGATCTACAGTAGATATGCTGCCCCTGTAGAACAACAATAATAATTCTTATGTAGCTAACATTGTTTATTTACATGGTTTGGCCTGAATTTTATGATAATGGGGATGGCAACACACTACATGTAGTTGATTCTTATAATGCATCAGATTAGTACAAGGATGTCAAAAATGAAACAGAAATGATTATTTAATTACTCATTAAGAAAAGCTCTTACCTTTTTTTGAATGTGCGAAGGTAAGTAGCTGCTGAAGTCAAAAGATAGTCAGAGAAATTGCTCCCATTTTGAGAAATGTTTGTTGTTGAAAAATTTGCAGAATCATCCATTTTCGCCACTTGCACAAAAGGCAGTCATTGAAATAAATTTGGCAGTTAATACAAGTGTATTTATCGTATTTTGTTTCTGCAGAAATTAGTAGGTCACAGCCTTCGTGATCACTCAAGTACGACAAGCAAAAGATGCACATCAATTTTTATGAAAATTTTCCTCCTCTACTTGACAAAATTTCACACACTATAGAATATTACAAAGCTATGGTTAAATATCGTTTTACATGGAACCTCAGTAAGTTAAATGAAGGTCACCAGACACAAATTATCAACAAAGATAGGAGATTTTCACAGATGGAAGAATTGTCAGTGTATATAGAAGACAGTGGTTTAAATCTAAGGATGAATTAGCTTATCTCTGACACACTTCTGGCATGACAATTACATTTTCTTTCACACAGAAATAACCCCACAGCTAGCAACCAATAGAATGGCTCCTTTACTGAATAACCTCATTAAATATTCCCAGAATAGAGGTCAGTGCCTGCTTAGTTATTCTTCAACAACAAGCTTACAGCTGGCTTCTCATGCCAGCATCCCTTCACTCACCCTGGGGACATTATACATAGGGTCATATGAGGTGAGATTACTTGAAAACAAAATTACAATATTGCCTGCCAACAAAGGTTTATTTTAACAGCTATCTATTCACACTTATAAATATGAAATAGGTTCTTATATAATAGCTATGTTGGAGCAGGCTAGTGTAGTGTAATGTAACAGAAATGCTGTGAAGTAGTTATAGGGCACTGTTATTGTTGACATATAAATAGGTAAAAACTTGTGGAGAAAGAATGCCTTGTATTCTATCTTATTATGTCTGCCTTCAATCATTATTTCATAGCTGGGTGTAATTCAAACACAAAATATGAACTCATTTAATACAATTTCTTTTAATAATCAAATTTTTTCCAAGATCTCATTTTCAAAAGGAATTTAAATGTCATCCATTACACTCTTTAATTACTGATCCTAATATTATTTGTTTCTTTTCTATTTGAACTTTAGCAAAGTCTATGCATCTGGCATTACTGATATATAACCGGTTCCAAAATTATTCTATATAAGACTTCTAAATATAAATTATATCTGGGTTCTGTTTCTCCAAATCTTAATTAAAGATAAAAATCCAAATTTTAGTAGATACCCGGTACTTCAATTTTGATTGGCTAAGTCAGAGGCGGACCCATGAAATCCTGTTAGGGGGGGGGGGCAATGTGGGGGTCACTTGAGAAATTTTTTGAAAAAATCGGGGTGTCAGTGTTGATTTGTGGCACATATCTATTTTTTATACTGTTATTTAGGGGGGCCTGGATCCGCCTCTGGGCTAAGCAATAAAATCAATCTAATATTATCAAATCATATTACTAAAATTTGAATTTTATCTTTCGTGAAACAGGCCCCAGGGTAGCACTATAACAGGTTTATATATTATCCCACCCTGCGCAATACTAAAAATAGTCAAATCTTCAAAATGAACACTTTTAAAGAACAAAACAGGGATTTACATAAACCGTTAAGTGCGTAGAACGTTATATAACGTCCCGGAGAACTGGCACCTTGGAGGTATTTTCCTCAACCTATTCTTAAAACATAGTTCGTCACTTGGGGGAATCTCTCCACCATCACAGTATGTATAGGACGTTATATTCATCCTGTACAACAGCAACTCACTGTGTGTAGGGCTTAATATAGCACCTTGGATGTATTTTCCCCATCCTATTCTTAGAACATAGTACATAGTTCTTTCGTCATATCGTCAAATTGCAGGAAATCCTGTTAGGGGGGGGGGGCAATGTGGGGGTCACTTGAGAAATTTTTTGAAAAAATCGGGGTGTCAGTGTTGATTTGTGGCGCATATCTATTTTTTATACTGTTATTTAGGGGGCCTGGGCCCATAGGCCCCCCCCCCCCTGGATCCGCCTCTGGGCTAAGCAATAAAATCAATCTAATATTATCAAATCATATTACTAAAATTTGAATTTTATCTTTCGTGAAACAGGCCCCAGGGTAGCACTATAACAGGTTTACATATTATCCCACCCTGTGCAATACTAAAAATAGTCAAATCTTCAAAACGAACACTTTTAAAGAACAAAACAGGGGTTTACATAAACCGTTAAGTGCGTAGAACGTTATATAACGTCCCGGAGAACTGGCACCTTGGAGGTATTTTCCTCAACCTATTCTTAAAACATAGTTCGTCACTTAGGGGAATCCCTCCACCATCACAGTATGTATAGGACGTTATATTCATCCTGGACAACAGCCACTCACTGTGTGTAGGGCTTAATATAGCACCCTGGATGTATTTTCCCCATCCTATTCTTAGAACATAGTACATAGTTCTTCGTCATATCGTCAAATTAATTACGCAATAGGGGGTAGTTAATGTTTTAGAAACATCACATTTAACGGGTTATAAACATCTAAGAAGATGTTTTTTTAATTCATGTTCTGTAGATTTATAAGGGGTATTATCAAAACAAGTAATAGGTTTGATCTTGAATATTTACATGACAAGCCGTAGGTTGTAGACCTAACCTTGTGGGTTTTCTTTGGGTATTCTAGTTTCTTCACACCAACCATGTGTATGTTAGTCCTAAAACTTAGTAAAAGGATATGATTGATTTTGAGTGGATTTTAAAACCCATAATTAATTCAACAATGAATTAACAGAAAATCCCTGTCTTTGTAAATGTTATTATAGTTTAGCATTGTTATCAACAACCTAAAACTAATAGACCATGGAAAGACACCATGTGCCTGTCTGCTCATAGGCTTTTAATTTATAGTGAATACAAGTAATAATTCTAAGAATGGAAGTTTTGATATTATCATCAATTCCTCCAGCTTAATTCGATCACTTATTTAAGCTTTAAACTTATTTTAACCTTTTCATATCTTTCTAATGACCACATGTTGCAAGAGATGGACAGAGAACCAGCTAAAAACAAACACGATTTTTTGTACTCGGTGATCAGGTATCCGTGATTATCAAAAGAAACCCAACAAACATGAACATGTTTTAAAATTTGATAATAATTGTGACCTCTAGAGGGATCACAAGCTAAAAAGGCGATTTTTCCTACAATCAGAGGCCATATTTCAGGAAGTTACTATAAGTTACAGGGGTGAGGACAATATACATCCACATGAAAATGAAAGACAACTGAATTTTATCTAGTTTTTGATCATTTAATTAGTAACAGTATTGTCTGTCAGCAAGTATAATGGGATCAGTGACATCAAAGACATCCTGATCTAATGTGTGGTATCTGCACCGAAACTTTAACCTTTTTCCTACTACAGTACCGTACATAACATAATATAACATGTATTCTGATAAATACCAGCTCAACCCAAGATAACATTATTCATCACTTCCTGTGTTTTATAAGCTGATAATGGTCACATTTTTAATTTATTCTCTTATGTAAGAAATACGGCTTTGCCCAGGCTCGCATTGTGTTGCCAAAACAAAAAAGTTTAGTTTAGTTTTCAGGGCTGAAACAGAATTAAAAATGTACTTATAAAAAAGAAAAAAAAATCCATGTATAGATTGGACTATTTCTAATGACCAAACTATGGTGGCTGTAGTGGCCATGTTAAATCTCGCCCTTTTCATAACGCGACAATACGACATCACAACAGTATTATGCAATCACACGACACTTTACTTTGTTGTATCATCGCATTATTTTTGTCGGGCGATTGCATCAATACTGTTGTGATGTTGTATTGTCGCGTTATGAAAAGGGTAAGCTTTAAAATGGCCACTATCAGCCACCATACCAAACAGTATTCATCACAAAAATAAATTACCACAGTTTATTTATCATTTTCATGATATTATTCAGTTTACTATCTTTGTTAGTGAAAATATGACTGTTTAAACTGTGACTTTTATGGATGTGGTCAGAAAGGCAATACCATTGACCAATACTTCAATTAAATATTATCCATGTTGTAGATCAGAACAACAACTATAGAAAAACAATCAATAGAATCTAATACCGAATGGTTCCAAATAATCACCCCTGACATCATATTATTATTACTAATGTTATACTAATGTACAATCAATCGTGTTTTGAGGACATATTGTTATTTTCAACTTCAGTAAGAAATTAATGTCACATTATAAATTGTAGACATATATTTTTTTTCACAGCAGACAGGTAAATAATACCTTATTAGCATTTGAACGAACTAATGTATCAAAATTTACCACTTTGTCAAAACTCACTTAGCAGTCCCAGCAAAAGTCCATATACACAATTGAAAGGGAACATTGCTCAGTCGAAACTTCAATCTATGTAAAATGAGATATGACTTCGGTTTTATTATGCGAGTTAGTCGATTAGCATTTAAATGGTATTCTGGGCTGTGACGACATAATAATGATCACACTTAGTCTAGTCAATGAATGAAATTTTTTTCGGTGATTCCACAGAGTTTTCTGTATTAAATGTTTTGATTACTGGGTAGTAGGGGGACTCCAGGAGTCAACAAATGACTATCTGTGCATTACTGAAGTGCCCTATAAAGAAATGTAACAAAATTTGGCTATAATTTTAATCACGTGGTCAGGGTTCTTAATCCATTTTAAAACAAACTGGCCAGAATTGGATCAAATTAATGAGGTTCTGGTAAGAAAACAGGGTAATTATAAGCTTCTATTCCCTTGAATATATAACCATACTTTATCAAAAATAATTCTTGTTAATTTGTTATGGAGAATGTTGTGGGTAGATCTTTAGAAACATTTTCCATACTAGCTTCAAGTCCCTGTTACATGTAGTAATATTCATGAATAAATTACTGTCTTTCTTTATTCGTGCAGGTCTATATTGTTCATCAGTCGGTTGAAATTAGGATTTTTGTACTACCACTAGTATCAGAAAATGCCATTGTCAAAAAAAGCTGATATGACACCATGCCATTTCTTCATACATGTAACACAATTGGCAGTTTTTATTTATTTGTTGATGACAGCAAATGAAACATGTGACAACCTTGATTGAAATTGCTTTATAATAAAATTTTGTGCGACTCTATGCCATATCCTTCAATAAGAACCAAAATATTTATAAAATGCTATTTAAAACTAAAGCTACATGCAGCATTGTTGGTTTCCTGACCTAATTTCAACCGATGTCACATGCATTGGAGATTCTATCGGAAAAATATATTAACTGTTTTTCGGTGCATTCGAGGTTCCATCAGGGAATTATATTCAATGAAGATTTAAATCTTCCTAACAACTGGTCAATGAAACCATCATAATATGTATGATCCAATTACTATTTTATTATATACCTGGATTAATTCATATGGAGTGTTGAGATCAATGCTGAAATTGTCTTTCCATTCGCCATGTGGCTTATTTTCACGTCAACTTACTGGACCTGTTATGAATAATCAGCAAGCTTGTTTTGTTTTCTTATCTGATTATGAACCTTAACACCTACTAGTACTATGTTGATTGACATTTTATAATTTACTCTTAATTTACGTGAAAGTGGATCGATTTATGATAATATTATATTGGCCTGTTCATTATTTTACCAATCAACTTGATTGAACATCAAGTGGTTAAAGCCGACAAAAAACAACCAATGTAGGCCTTCTGAACCCACTTGTAATCGTTCCTAGATTGTGTCAACAGTTCAAGCTATACTCAGTCTGGGGTAGAAAAGTCCCACTGAAAACATGTTCCGCTTGTTATGATGGATTTAGCTACCCTTGTAAGTTATAACAATTCTGGCACGTTAAGTGTTATTTCCGAATGTGGTAACAAAAGTAATGATTGGTACCGGTATTCTTTTAATTTGATAAGCTTAATCAACTGTTCAATAAAGAGATCCACACATAACTGTTAGTGTAAATGTCTCTTTACCAAGACCCCTAAGTTTGGACCACAATAATTTATAAGCTTATCACTAATAATATCAGTAGTCAATAGCCTATGTTCGTTTGATTATTTATAACACGGGTAATTCACTAGCTCAACATGACAATTAACTTGTCATCCATCATATTATGCATGATATATATCATACTTGTGGTGGAAACCCTAGTTTTAAATTTAAAAAACACAATATACACTCACACAATTTTGCATCACTAAACAGATAAAGATGTGGGACAAGTGACAGTGATAAATGATAGTTCTTTTTATTACATAAAAGAGTAGCCATTTTGACAGATAAATTTATGACAACACTATCTAAATTTTATTATTTTTATACTTATAAATATTTGCACTTGTGCTTTAGTTTAAAGGGACAATACCCAATTATCCCATAACTTAAAATATAAATTATAATTATTATATATTACTGATTGACTCACATACGTAAACAAAAAACATTGATAATTGGGCTAATTTCTGAGAAAAATGTTCTCAAAAAAGCAATTCAATGCTAGAAAATAACTATTTGATGAAGATGTAAAATAAATCACATTGTTTACATTCCTTTATTATTAAAACCTTGTCCATAAGGCAGAGTATGCTTACTATTTCTGCAACACCTTGAATTTATTTACATCCCTTTAACATGTTTCATTGGTTAAGTCAATAAATGTGATAAACATGTCCATATCGAAATCTTTGGAAAAAGGGAGATAACTCTCCTTGACGCGTAATTAAATTTATCAATGAATTTCAAGATTACAGATATTTTTTATAGACTAAATAATAGAGACTAATTGTTGTGCATGCTTTTTTTTCCAAATTGTGCACTGGGATTTTTTTACATTTGATTGCCCTCTAGTATTGATGGTACATATTTAAATTACCTGCAATACCAAAAGTATGATAAATGTGTAGCTAAAATCCAAAGTGGTATACACCTTTAATTTATTTTAATTCAATTCAATAATCAAATCAATAACAGGTGTTGGAATAACAGTGATCCTTGAAAAATAAATATTTGTGTGTTCATAAAACAGATAAATTTACAATTTTATGTACTTTATGCTTACAGGCTGTGTAAGACAGGTTCTTCAGCAAAATTGAATCCGCATAGAGATTTGTGACTTAGTTTGAACTACCTGCCGTACAAAATTTGATTAATTTTTAAGAGAAAAAGAGAGGCATAATTAAAGCTGAGATTTGCCAGAGGGCTAAGCCTATAGTAATAAAAAAAATTTTTTAACAGTCTTCTTTAAAAAAAATAAACTTACTTAGATTACATGAAGATAAATGTACCATTTTGATTACTGAAGATGGTCATAACTTATTGTATGATAGATTAATTTGAATAATTTTGTTTTATTGTGAATGGTTTGAATATAAAAGTCACATTAACATATTTTTAATCATGGTACTAAATACAAGTCATTACATGCTGTGTTTATTAAACTCATTCTATATTTTATGACCTTTATTCTCGCATCTTAAATTTTTCAAATATAATTCAGTCAGGTGTATCAAAATTAAAGGTATTATATTAGGTCATAGTGCCTTGACATTGCCAAGGTGAAAAAATAAACATGTAATACTTTATACTTTCTTCATGAATAACACTAGTTTTAGCCCTTTTATACATCCAACAATGAATTTAATCAAGGTCCCGTATTGAAAGATAAACTTGAAAACAAATCACATAATGTAGGCTGGCAAAAAGGAAGTAAACTATTTTTACAATACATCAAGAGCAAAACAAGCACCGTCAATAAAAACTAATTTCTTACCTAACTAAACGTGATCTAAAATTACAATTCATTTTCGACATATTGGACACGATTTATATCCTTTTATTTTATACATGAAATGATAATCCTAGGTAATTTAGCAGATAGTTTTCCTGTATGGAAGTTGTTATGTCTTGTGTTTATAAGAGAGCACCTCATACTGCGTGAGTAACACCCCAATATCTAACTATAAATAACAATATACAATACAATCATAAATTGAATAGAAAAAGTATGACTAAGGCTTTAATAAATAGCATAGAATCAAAGAAAATCGCACCATAACAGACAGACAAAATCCAACCATGTCCTAACATGTTTTTATATTTATTTATTTTATAGAAAATAGTAGTCAGTATTATTATTGTCACTAGTACCGTATCAAGGTACCATAAAATGATCAAAATTAAACAATTTTTATTTCTTAAAATTATATTATAATTGCATAAAAAAATTTTATCAACAAAACAAAAATCTAGTTATCTTCTTATAAACATAATGTTCAATAATAATAATTCAAGGTGTAAAAGTAAATAAATATGTTTGTATTCAAATAAATGTATGACTTACAGAGTTACCTCCCCTTAAACATTCATAAAAAAAAATATATAGTATAGTTTTACTTCTGCATAACAACACTAAGTCTTAGTGAAATTCTTTTGTGTATTATCAAAACATATCACAAGTCACCCCTGGTGTTACAATAGCCACATCCAGGGCCTTATATATGGAGACTTTGGCCAACTGACGTCGTGGGCGCCATTTTGTTACCCTATTCTTACATTGCAGATAGAGCCACAGTACAGCGTTAGACCGATTTATATGTTTTTAATTTGCGCAAATGCATTTTTATGTTCACTCAAGTGTACTGGTAGACAATAATTTTAATAAATCAATTAATAAGAATAAGTAAATTTTATTGACAATATTTTTTTCTCCATCTTTTTAGCATTAAAAACACCGCAATAATCCAATATCATTTGACTAAAGGTTAAATCGAAAGTATCGAATAATGATTACCTTTAAAACTAGAAACTAATTTTTATTTTTATTTTTTAGGGTTGTTTCCGATTTCTTCTCTGAATTTTAAAAAAATAAAAAATACCGCAATGATCCAATATATCGTTTGACTAGGGTTGAAAGTATCGAATAATGAATGATTACCTCTGAAATTAGAAACTAATTTTTTATTTTATTTTATCGTATGATTTATTCAAGGTGTAAAAGTAAATAAATATGTTTGTATTCAAATAAATGTATGACTTACAGAGTTACCTCCCCTTAAACATTCATAAAAAAAATATATAGTTTAGAATTGAAGTAGTTTTACTTCTGCATAACAACACTAAGTCTTAGTGAAATTCTTTTGTGTATTATCAAAAAATATCACAAGTCACCCCTGGTGTTACAATTTTTTATTTTATTTTATCGTATGATTTATTCAAGGTGTAAAAGTAAATAAATATGTTTGTATTCAAATAAATGTATGACTTACAGAGTTACCTCCCCTTAAACATTCATAAAAAAAAAATATAGTTTAGAATTGAAGTAGTTTTACTTCTGCATAACAACACTAAGTCTTAGTGAAATTCTTTTGTGTATTATCAAAAAATATCACAAGTCACCCCTGGTGTTACAATAGCCACATCCAGGGCCTTATATATGGAGACTTTGGCCAACTGACGTCGTGGGCGCCATTTTGTTACCTATTCTTACATTGCAGATAGAGCCACAGTACAGCGTTAGACCGATTTATATGTTTTTGATTTGCGCAAATGCATTTTTATGTTCACTCAAGTGTACTGGTAGACAATAATTTTAATAAATCAATTAATAACAATATGTAAATTTTATTGACAATATTTTTTTCTCCATCTTTTTAGCATTAAAAACACCGCAATAATCCAATATCATTTGACTAAAGGTTAAATCGAAAGTATCGAATAATGATTACCTTTAAAACTAGAAACTAATTTTTTAGGGTTGTTTCCGATTTTTTCTCTGAATATTAAAAAAAAAAAAAATACCGCAATGATCCAATATATCGTTTGACTAGGGTTGAAAGTATCGAATAATGAATGATTACCTCTGAAATTAGAAACTAATTTTTATTTTATTTTATCGTAAGATTTATATCCTGCGCCGAAGGAGAGAGATAGAGAGAGAAATGGTGTTTAACCTCCACTCGTCACAAACTAGGTCATTTCGGGACTAACACAGAGGAGCAATCCATTATTTAGTATGTATTTCATATACTTTGAAAATGACCATAGATGAAGCCATTTATTGATCATTAATAATACTTAGAAAGTAAAGATATGGGTTTCAATATTTAGTAGAATCCATTATTTATTGGTCATTTTCAACCAAGAGGAAATTTCATAACGGTGGCTGAATGTTCGCTACCCAAACAACTATTTTATCATTGGTAAGCGGCGTCTAACCACAGGAAAATTTACAGCTACATGTACTATTGGCTGACAGCATGCATGCACGAATCAAACATTCTTATTTGCATATTTCATATTTGATAGTATAATGGCTGGATCGATAACCTTAACAACCAACATGTATTACCTTTTATTAGATTATAAATCAGTGTGATACTGATTTTGCGATTATATACAAGCACAAAGAATCAGATTAAGCAATATTTTTCTGCAAGCCCGAAACAAAATTCCCATTGGACAGTTAATCAAGGATTGGTTTACATGCGCTTTATTTGCAGTTAAGTGTTTTGGTTTTTTTTACAAATATGACGGGAGTGATTTTATCCTCGGAGGAGCGAGCCGAGAAGAGCGAGAGCAATCGCTCGTATCAAACGTGAAGCACTGCCAATGTGTGCCTAAAATGTTTGTTAAACTTATGGCTCAGACTGAGGTCCTAATGATTTTGAGTTCAGAATGATTTATTTGTTATTTATTGATTAGAATCAAAATTTGTGATTACACAGACGGGCAGAAATGGTTTGAGCTACCTGTAGCAAAGGTACATGTAACCTCATATTTTTTTGAAAATACACAGAAATAAATCCTTTATTTGCATAGTAACTTAGTATAATAGTAATTATAAGTATACATCCACTTTTGATTATGGTTGGAAATAGCACCTGCACATCAATTAGGACAGACCATTCTCTATTCAATACATCATTATCCCCAGCTGTAATAAACTAATATACCATCCAACCACTGGATTTTCTGTTTATTTATATACCTCACCACTCTTCACCATGCCTCTGATTTTCATAATACAATACGATCTAATTAAAATACAGATCTATATTTCGTTTTGTTTTTTATACTTTCGATGGCCACACACTGCATGGAGATTTGACAAGATATAGTGGGAGTTCACGTCAGGGTTCAAACGATCGGCTTTTGACCCTATGATGCCAGAGTCTGACATCGATTAATCAATCAGTGTTGACGTTTCTAGGGGGTATATCCACAATTCCCCGAAGAGAACGCCAAGAAGGTGCAGAAACAGACCATTTCATTGGCTAATTCCTCACATCCTCACATTATGTTACAACTCTTCCAGATCCTTGTGTAGTTAGGACAAGTATAACAAAATTGTAAACTACAAAAAACGAAACAAAATAGGATTTGTGTTTTAATCAGATTGAATACAATAACAAATGGCTAAAATCTGGCTAACAATCATTGAACAAACAATTCATCCATAAAAGTTAATGGCAATATACGTTATCACTAAATCGGAACTGCAAGGAATTATAATTTATTTTCACAATCTAATATCTTGCATTGTAGCTGAAGCAAATAAGCCAGTATTTGAGTTCACCTAAACCAAGTAAACTGATGTTCCGTAATATTCACCACCTTGGAGACAGGTTTGAAACAAGCTAGGGTTTTGACAGACTAATGTCAAGGCTGGAAAGTGGAAATGTATGAGAGGAAAATTTTGTGAAATATTAAAAACATATGTATTACTAAACTAAAGTAACAGAGAAGAAAATAATAAGTTTCCTTCTCGTCATATTACTACTTCCACAATAGACAATTCCTTATATAATGTAACAATAAGTAATTCTTATTGTTTAGAAAATAACTGGAATTATTAGCAAGTAGAAGACATTATCTTTCCAAAAGGCACACTATATTTTGATCTATATTAAAACAATTTAATATTTTAGTCTGAATGATTTAAATATCAGACATTTATGGAATAATCAATAAATTATTATGATCTACAAATTAAATGTCATTATATAGGTCTAACCATCTTCAATAGGCCCTATATTGGACAACTTTCTGTTTATCTCAAATCATTTCACAATGAATATTAAATTTACAGTAGTTTTGTTAGCAAGTTAAGACCTACACATTCATGATCAAACCTATTTTTAAACTTCTTAATTAATGGTAAAAATAATGTTTTGTGTTTTTACTTTGCAGATAATACACATTACTTTTTTATTATTCAAAAAAACAAAACCAAGCGTTTGATAATTACAATGTAAGGGAGATAACTCCTGTTTACATCAGGCCTCAGACATCAGGGAATTTGCTTTGCAAAAAAAAATCAAAATGGTCATCACTGCTTCAATATTTTCATCAGATGATTGTTTAGTGTTAGTTCTTTGTGGTTATAAAGATTAAGATCATCAGAATGTTCCAAACAATGTTATAGGCCAAGAAATGTCAGGGATTTAACATTGAAGGAGTAGGGAGAGAGTTACTAGTCTGCGACCACAAGTCCTAACATTACGTCTGCCCAACATCTGGTAAGACTGTATCTCATTTATTTACATATTCCATGAAATGTGTCTGACCTCCAATTTAATATTGAGTAAAAACTGGTAAATAAAAAATCCCACACATCCATTCAAGGACAAAATTAAATATAACCAGATTGAAGAACAATTTATTTCTAATATTAATATATGTTTCTAAAAATAACCGTCACCACATATCATGTAAAGAGGACATAAAATGACTAGGCACTGTATTATATAGTATTTTTGCAGAGCTGACAGATTTTTTTTGTATATTACAGAAAAAGAGCTTCCTGTTTATTGCTTGACGAAAAGACAAAACAACTGTGTGAACTGGATGTCTTTGAAACCATAACAATGTAGGCTTACATGCATAAAGATGGACAAAAGTTATACACTGTCTCTGTCCACCATTTACCTTTCAAGGTTATCTTATAGAGGCACTTTAATCAAATTGTTTGTGAACAGTACACCGACTAGACATCAGTATCTGGTGTTTCAACCGTGAGTATCAATAACAGCAGCACAGCATCGGTTCATAGAGTAGACTTAGACGATTGATAAAAGCCATTGGCAGCTGCAACCAAACTCTGAGAAAAGTTAGGTGCAATTCATCGGCTGTGTTTGGTCTCACTAGCTCTGAAATTCATCCCAAAGATGTTCAATCAGGTTTTAGTCCTGAATTAGGGCTGGCCAGTGCATAACGGTGACACAGTTCTGCTGTAGAAAGTCCCGAGTAACTCTGGCGGTGTGGGAACAGGTGTTGTCATGCTGGAAAAAGTTGTTTCGATAACATGCAAAATGTGGTATGATGTGGTGTCTGAGAGCTTGATCGATGTAGTGCACAGCTTTGATGCCGCATCCTCTACCTCGACCATAATTTTGAAACACCACAGGACCCAATCTCTGGTTCAGGCTGATTCAACTTCAAACCATTATGCTTAGACCTCCCCTTTAGTCTCGTTCGATCTGCAGTTGATATGCAATACCGACTCATCTGTGAACAGAACAGTTCTCCTTTCCCGTACGTAACTAACGTGACAAAATTTATGGTAGCTGGCTTTTTTTTCGCACGTATGCAGTGAATGGGCATTTTGCTCAGTAATCCCAGCCAGAATTTGGCTATTTTTTTAAATTGCGTTAAAGTTTTAAATTTTTGTTTAGAAATGAAATAAATTAACTTTTAGTAAATCCCCACGCTAAAACATTAGCAGAATTTATTTAGTATGTGAAATAGACCGGACCTAAGCACAAAATAGTGCAAATAGTGTGGCCCCGGTTTAAACTTGCTTATTCTGTTAAAACCCCATTTTCTTCCGGGTATTATTATTCAATCTCAAACTGTGTCCGTGTTATTGCACAGACAAACCTGATACGACGCAGGTTTTCTGTTCGTCGAAGTCATTATACTTTCGTTTGATTGTTTACAAACAGACTTCTGTGCGTTGACCGCGCGACCTGTGATGTTTAGATAACGCCATGTGAATATCATGGCGGTTCACTTTGTCAGAGTCACTTCTCTGCAGGTAGGGTGAGTTTGTAGTTCAGATTGCTCCATTCCCTGTGTCACCAGTTCTGGTGTTGTTGGGCAAACTGTAGATGTTCATGTCGATGGTGAGGATCAGTCGGTCAGTCCACAGTAAGTTCTTCGGCGATGGATGTTCTCTCTGGTGAGACGTCGGCCCACTGTATCGGTACTGATGGGTCTACTGTGTGTTCGCACTGTCTAAAATGCTTGTGTGTCGGACCAAGTTTGAACATTCTAGCTTAATTAGAAGGAGCGCTAGTGTGTCCCAAAAAGTGTGACAGACAGACAGACAGACAGACACACACATTTTAATAGTCCCCCGCTCAAAAAGATTAAGATAAATTTAATTTCTAGAAATGAGACAATCCATAAAAGCAAAGACTAAATGAAGGGACGTAACTGAAGGGTTTACAACAAAATGATTGTATTACATTCAATGTTTGTGTATAAGTAAGAAAAGCTGGGGTGTGGATGTTATTTCTTATATAACCTGGTCACCGATAAAACAGTACGCAGTAGAATAGTCAACTTACTACCACATATGGTCATTATTTATACAATAGATTTACAAGAATACATATTACACAATAGATCCACATGTGTAATCATTTAACATGGTTCATCCTATATTACTATTAACAGTATAACTTTATTAACCACAACAAAACTCTAAACTAAATCAACCTTGGCCTTCCTTCACATACACATTAAAAAGTATACTGGCAGTGACAGGAACCGGTCTGTGTAATACATTTGGCTGTTTGCCATTTAACAATTTCCGAATAAAAGTTAAACATCTTTAACAATTTTAGAAAATCTACAAGTACAGTATAAACATATTACTAGCCCTGTGATGGTCAGTAATAGGGGGATGCACCCAGTTACCGGTACAATTTTTTTAGTAGATTTAACTCTTTCTAGGATAGAAATAGAAATGGAACTGACATACATGTACATTTTTTTCTGTCTATGGTTAAACTCAAGTTTGGGGAGGGAATTTTACGTGGGAATCGGGTTTTTCAGCCTGTTTTCATTGAAGGGTGTACGATGATCCTTTTTGTTTTTGTCTCATCCCAATGCAGACGCTACACTCCTCCTATTTTACATATAAAATCGTTTTTTTCTAGTCCTGTTCATGTAATTTTCTATTAGTTATGTAGAAAATAAATTAGAACTTGTTTGAAGAATCTTATTACAACAACTGGGTTCAAATTATATTCACTGATAAAAACATCTATGATCAAAACAGACTATATCTTTTTCTTCAATTATAAAATACTTATAAGGCTTTATAAAATAAATAGTCCACTGTATGGTAATATTGCAGTATGTACATCAAAAAACTGAACCTGTTCAATAATGTTCTGCCAACAAATCAGCTTCTTTAGTAGAAATATTTTTGCTTAAAAATATTTCATAATTGAAATGTATAACTTTTGAATGGAAAACATCCAAACTACTACTACTAGAACAAATATATTTAATATCAAAAACATTACATCTTCTTACTTCTCAGGGTAACTTTTTTGACAATAATGCTTTACCATTATTATGTATTACACTTGCAAGAATGGATAAAAATGAGAGTTACTTAATTACAAGTTAGTAACAAACACACCCTATCATAAGTGTTAGAAACACTGTAATAAAATACTTGTTTAATTTATTGGGAGCTTAAAAGATCCTTTGAGTCTATAATTTGACTAAAATTTATAAAGAGATTTATGGGAGTACATATCTTTAATATTAATATAAAGAATCTGAGTATACAGAAATATATGTACCATACTTGCTACAATACACAAATACATCCTAGAATTACATACAAGTACATGTATTTACAAGTTCATAGTAAACTTGGTCAATGTTTGATAAGAAAGGTTTCATTTATTGGACTTTTAATTAAGAGTCTATAAAAGAAATAACTGTGTGACTACAACAGATACATATCAACTTGAACATGTAGGTGATCAAACAACATGCCTTATACACTAATTTATATAGCTTTGTATAGTCCAGTCTTCTCCCCAATAAACCACACAGGACCATCAACAGATATACAGTAAACTTTAATTTGGCTGCAATCTATCATGTCAGCTTGCATCCTTACCCCTTCAAGATATTTTTAAAGACAATGCCAAGTTCCCTCAAGCATAATCAAGACATATGTTTGACATGATATTTATTAAGCTAATTATTACAGCATACGCAGGTAGCCCAAAAATGACAGCAGCTCGTCCATTAATTGTCTTACCAGCGTAAGCTAGAAGATGATATGATTTCCAGTCAGTGGTTACAGGGTTGTATTTAGAATTGATATTGTTAAATTAAATGAAACATTGTGTGATTTTCAGTTATGAATTTCGATTTTAAATTAGTTATTAGACAAAATCTTATGTCTAGAGGTGACAAATTTTGATATGATTTTGAAATACATGTGTGTAACCTGAAGATCCTGGTTCCTTTCGATAGTTGAGCATATCAAATCGTAACTTTATGTATTATGGCCCTTGATTGTACGAAAATCTCATTTTCAGCTTGTACCCCTCTAGAGGTCACATTTTTTATCTGATTTTAAAAAACGTTTATTAAATATCACTGTTACACCGTTACAACATAACGTAGGTTGAGTTCAAATTTCTCAAAAATTGGACCAAAATCAAATCCGATCATAATTGTCACAATTTTTATCCGATATAAAGAACCGTTTAAATATAAAACTTTAATATTAAACGTCCATTCAGTTTGAATTTCATGAAAATGGGACTTAAACTTTTGGACAAAATAACCGCTCCTTGTACACATTCTCAGTCAACTTGTTCTGTGCTACTCCTGGCAAACAGGAATATTCAAGTCTAAATTCTGTGTTCTTACTGATCGACTACTCAGTTTAAAGACTATGTACACTAATAATAATCTATATGTTTTGCATACATAGCAAAAACGTGTATGCATTGTAGATATTTTAAATAATATGTTGAATATAGGTATGCTTATTACAATTTGTATAATGAAACAACAAACAATACCAAGTCGGTTAAAATGTGATAACGCAGGAGTTCACTTTCATTACAAACACTGGTTAAGAACTTAAGTAAAATTACTTTCAATGCAATGTTTAGGTTATATTCAGAAAATTGTTAAGAAAGGTACAGTTACATGTTAATGGAGTGACCCTAAAAACACAAAATATCTAAATACTTACACTAGTCGTGCATCATTACAACTCATTGAACGTTTGTTTCTTTGAAGTTTGGAGCTCGTAGAAAGACATAACGTTCCTTTAGGATAGTTAATCTGTGGGAGGGATACTGTATCTTTCTGAGTCTGATAGTTGGTGCTTGGAACCTGCAATGTGTCTTTCTGACAGTTATTTGCAGGAACATATAATGTATCCTTCTGGTAATTATTAGCAGGAACACACAGTGTATCTTTTTGATAGTTATTTGTAGAAATAGTTATTGTATCTTTCTGATAGTTATTACCAGAAATACATGATGAATCAGTTTGAAAGTTATTGTTGGAAATGCATGGTGCATCTTTCTGATAGTTGCTTCTTGGCTGAGGTAGTGTGTTATTGCCGGGAATGCATACTGTTTCGTTCTGATAATTACTTGTGAAATGGTATGGAGTATGGTAGCCATTGCCAGAACTATCACTCTGATAACTAGTGACTGGAAGAGCTATAGAACCTCTACGACAATTATTACCGAGATCTGGTGGTGATAAACTATCTATCTGATAGTTATCCGGAAGTGCCATAGAACCTCTTCGAAAATTGTTAGAAAGTGCTGGTGATAAACTGTCTCTAGGATAGTTATCAAGAACTGCCATGGAAGCTCTGCGATAGTTGTCAGGACATGGGGATGCTGTGTCTCTTTGGTAGTTATCAGGAATTGCCATAGAAGCTCTGCGATAGTTGTCAGGACATGGCGATGGTGATAAACTATCTCTCTGATAGTTATCAGGAACTGCTATAGAAGCTCTGCGATAGTTGTCAGGACATGGTGATGCTGTGTCTCTAAGGTAGTTATCAGGAAGGGCTAACGTATCTTTAGGATAGACTGGACGGTTATTTGTAATTGGGGATCCAGTATTACTGCCTGGTACTTGAACCATATAGCTGTACTGCGGCTGAAAGAATGGCATTGGAGAACCCATGGGTACTGGACTGTGACAGTAGTTCATCATTGCCAACTGTTTTGGAATATTCACAGTAAAATCAAATTGTCTTCTTGTTCTGTACAATTTTGTTTCGCTATGTCTTAGAACAATGAAAGCTGTTTTCAAAACTTCAAACAATAATGAAATATGAGAATAAAATTATCCAAATCCGATAAGTAGTAATCTTCTGTTGACAATTCTATACAACAACTTCTTTACACAACTGTTCACCACAACAACTTTCTGCAATCTGGTCTTTAGTTTGATAATGTAGATTATATGAAATACCGGTACACATATAGGTAAAAACGGACCTCAGTAATATACACACATGTGGTTTTAGTGTTATGGTACTGTGACCCAATATTACACAAACAAGGTTAACCCTGCCCACCGACCCTAAATCTGCTCAACTTAAACCAATCAGTACACAGCAACCATTCTGTTATTATACATGTAATATTAAAGGCAGTGTGTACATATTAAACAAACATTGCTAATCATAGATAAAGTACATATAATTACACTCATACATTTACACTAGTATGTCCTATAAAAACATAAAATACCAGGTTTAATTGGTAATCTGTTGGCTTTTGCACTTATAATAAGTTAATTAACAGCTTATAAAGACAGTCCCGATTGCCTAATTCTATGTAAATCTAAAAAAAACATTGTCTTATAAATTTTCCTCAGAAAGTTTGAAGGACCAGATCCCAAATTCATAAACTATGCATATAGGAATTAAATGCAAATCATGTATGAAAATATTAAAGTATCTGATTGTCATTTCAGGGGTTGTGAATCCCTTCCAAACTACAATATTATTGAAGTTATATATAGGTTTAATATTTTCAAAGATCTTTGTAACTTACTAGAAAAATACTGGATTCCGTAATAAAGGGCGTTGGGCAGTCTAAAATGCACATTTTAAGGCTAGCACTGTAATTTTTGTTGATAAGATATGACATTTTTTGTTATTTGGGGTGATAAAACTACATATTAATCACCAAATAAATACAAAATTTATTTACCAACTATGTTCCGAACTTAGCCCAAAAGCATGATAAAAGGGGGTATTGATAACAACAGAAGTAGACTTTTCTCATATATTTTTTATCAAATTTGGCATGAACAATGCTCATGACAAGTCCCAAAGGAACACTGATCAATCTTTGGCTATAGGTTGTGGTTTGTCTGGTATCCATGGAAATGCAAAAAAACGATGGGTTTTCTTGGAAATTCTATCAGTACAAGCTTAATAGATTTATCGATAAACCCATCACTGCCATCATAGAGGTTATAAGCTACATTTTGACACCAAAAACTTTAACAAATACCAACTCCAAATATTTTAAAAGTATTGTTCAAAAGAGATTTTGTGATTTTGGGTTAATTCTTTGAATACATCCACACCAAGTTTTGAAATACATCGATTCGGACGTATATATCTACTTTAGGCACTATTCGGCCTCTCTAAAAAAATCATTTTATACATTAAAAAATGACAGTCTTTGACCATCAAAAAAATAAATTCAGCCACGTTCAAATCACGATAGACGGTAGAGGGAATTCCTTCTGACGTCATACCTAGATAGGCGTGAATGATCCAGTGTCAAACTGCTACTTGACACGGCCATGATTGTTTACAGTTGATGACGTGAACGGTGTATACGACATCATAATTTATTCAAGAACTGATCTAGGTCGGGGAAAACCTTCTCGTTTGCTATAAATAGCTTGTACCTCGATTATTACGCATCAAACGGTCGGACTGTTACGTGTCCTCTGGGTTATTTTACATATGGAACACGTGTGCAAAGTCTGAATAAGATTGGTGTTGAAAAGTTAGTGCGTATCTTAGACTACTCAACGCCCTTAACATATACAGGATAAAAATGTAAGGGTTTTCCTAATCAACAGCCCAATGACCAGGAGTATCTGCACGCATGATGTCAACCTTCGCACCCGTTACTTGGTACAGAGAGAGGTAAATCACATAACACAACATGACTTCTTTTGATTCATTTTTTATAGCAGGCTAATCCCTGACAATTGCAATGTTTTTAGAAGGACTTGAAGCAAAATTATGATAAATTAATTAGTTTGAATATGTTTTTATTCTAAATCTTTCATCAAATCACCCAGTTTGTACGCGGTAATGTATGTTTAAGATATTGAAAAAGAATCAACCAAATTTCTTAACAGGATTCTAGTACTGCTAAATATATCTGGGTCACTTCCTTTAATTAACTCAACCATGAAGCTTATAATGGTAACCAGTAATTTTATATGGGTCAAGACTCAAGAGTTATGGTTGGATACTCTGATACATAATATGTATTGTCTCTTACATAATCCCAAATTTGCTGAAAATTGTCCCTGATATTGTGATATTAAGACTTTTCCTCAAAAGTGGCTTCTTGTAGCATTAGTTTATTTTTCAAGATCATATTTTATCAGTATTATTATTAAATACAACTTATTTTCATTCAATTTGATTAAATCTTAGTCTGACAAGAAATGAAGAAGATAGGTTCCTCTATTTCTGACAGCATTCAGAAATTAAAACATTTTTTAAAGCAAGTGATATCAGTATGTTATCAAAGACAAATATATGTACTAAATGGTACATTAAAGGAATTTTATGGTTTCAAAACAACTGGCAAATATATTTGTCCAGTTCTTAATGTGGTTATCTGTTCTCAACATGGTTATGGTTGTCATGAAGGTAAAGTTACAAGAATCTTGCTTTCTACACCACAGCAACTCAAACATGTAGACAAATATTAAACATACTTTTGACACATTGATCTTTGATATAAGCTTACTGGTACTGATAATACATCTAGTATATGTGACTAATATTTAGTATTTTAAACACCTGTGCAGTAGTGCAGGTATGCCTGGGTTTGGTACAGATGTTTGGGTAGAAAACAGTGTTGTAGTACTGTATATATTTAAGTACATGTTGTACTGTGTATGACTATTTGTACTTGACTTGTACTTAAAAGACCATATATTCAGTATATTTGCATGTAGGCCTATTCAATGCATTGTATAAATTTATAAACTTCCATTGTATTTCATATCAATTATTATATTGATTATCATTTCATTTCTATATTATATTTATTAGGGTTGGCTGTAAAGGTGTTAAGATTCCTGTCGTCCCTTGACAATCTGCACCATTTTGAAGCAGATCCTGACAATATTTTGGCCCAATTTGTAACCATGGATGAGACCTGTTTCCAAATGAAAAATAAACTAGCTGGATGTCCTCACAGATGGGCTTAGAACTTTTCAGCTAGCCCTCATAATAGGCTATGTGGCAGGGGCTCATTTTATTTTAATAATAATAAAGATGAAATGAGATCAGTTCAGGGTTCCATAGTCTTAATTAACTACAGTATAGCACATATTATGAATAAAACACTTTTTGTTACCACCGACAGTAAATTCAATAGGAGTGTACAGAATTTTGACACATAAATTGTTTATCTATTAAATGACCAAAATTTTGTACAAAGTTTTATGGTTGATATTTATGGGTAATCTTCAGACTTCAAATGAGAGTATTTTTGAGATACAAAGACTAATATATAATGTACGTACACCTGTGTATATTTGTAGGAGTATTTTAAATGAATGTTTACAAACTTTACTTAGCATATTTTACAAAAATAAGCCTGAGGTTAAAAAGACGTGGAATGAGATTACTTTGACTTTGGTTATTCATTTTGTAGTATTATTAAGAATAACTCCTTCAGACAGATAAGCAAAGAAATTGTTGTACATGTATAATTAGTAGCTGTGAATAGTCAACAGGTCAATTTCAATTTATTATGAATGATTTATATTTACTTTTAAACCGGTCCAAAATTTTACATTTCAGCCCACATAGTAGAATAAGACATCTAATTATAAGGAACTCAGGTATTCAAGACACTTTGGAGAAAAATGTCTGTTTTGTTAATATCTATATCTATTTTGGTCTACAACCAAAATGATGTCTACCTTTGGTATTCATGGCTTTCAAATTTTATTCATGAATTTTAAAAACTGACTGAACCCAGAGCAAATGTAGTTCAGAGTGCACCGACGTCTCCAACTACCAAAGGATGAAACAGGAGAAAACACAATCTGGGTCTGGGTCACTTAAAAACAACCTCCTTTGACGGAATAGGTTTATAAATGTCCTGTCAACACTTTACTTGGATCAATTTGTAACTATACACATAATTATATTTCTATGGTTATGTGTACAAACTACAATACAAAGGGTGGAATTGTGCCTAGACAGTTGCTAATTTGGATTTTCGGCCCACCTGATTGTTGCATATAAGGCAGCCAGCTTTAGTGCAAATGCACTGCTACCCACAAAACGTGTTTATTTTGCTTACTAGTTTAAAATTTGCTTGAAATAAGTAAGATATCAACAATCTATCAAAGGAAAACAAAGGCTATTTCAAGTATTAATTGGTCACAGCTTTATACATGTATTTTGCTTGTTGTTTCTTAAAGTCCAATTTACATGGTGATAAAGGTGAAATGAAATGAAATAGGGGTTTAACTTTCTACTGTTCTGCACAGACTGGGCTAATGAAGATTTAGATAGTGATAAAAGATTAATGGTTACATGTATTTGAAAATTGTAAGAGTGTTATAATACTACATGTAAATCAATTACAATATTTATGAAAGTTTTTAAACAGAAGGTGGTATAATAATCAGATTTCTCACCATGACCACCTGTATCTTGCTCTGTTCATCATGTTCCTACTCATTTCTACTAGATAAGTATTCTTTTATCTGTCTATTTATCTGACTTCTTCAAAGCAAAGTACATGTACACCTTGTTAGAACTTTTAAGTCACTTCAAGAAATGGTTGTGATTTTGGTTATAATACAAGGTCTAAAGATTGTTAATTGCTCTACAAACACTGTCCAAAATTAACATCAGTTACAACATTTACACTTCACAGCTAACACACAGTTTATATCCTGTGGTTTTATTCAAAGTTGGGCACTGGCCCATACCCTATTACCACACGCTATGATTATGATGCATTGGAGAAGAGTTTCAGTGTTATTGTATGTGTAAAATGTATCTATGTATGTCAACCTTTCAACATCATATAATCCACAAAATGTGACAAATAACTACATGGGTCACCAAACTTTTTAACATTAAAGCAACTGTTTATTTCCCCCTCGCCCTCATTTTCCCTTCGAAAGGTGGGGACAAAAAATGAAACCAAATTTATTCCTTTTTTTCAGACTTACATACACAGATTTGTACAATTATAAGGTAACATGATAGTATTTTGGTAGAGAGAAACAGGGTTTGGGGCCATCCATAAAGTACGTACGCTCAAAATGGGTAAAATTCAGCCCCTCCCCTGTACGTACGTTTTGCTAATGAATTTACGCATCTGTACGTTTTTGGCGTGACCCCCCCCCCTTCAAGCGTACATACTTTATGGATGGCCCCTTTAATGTCCATTTCACACAAACTAGGTCGCTTTGGGATTAACATATGGTTCAATTTTATTTCAATAATATGCTTGCATGTTGGGCTCTTTGGCAGTGGGAGGAAACTGCAGGACCCGGAGAAATCTTACGACCGTTCATTGCAGAAATGAGTAAACAGCATTTCAAATCATATAAGCATATATAGAAATGATATCTTGCATGTTTTTTTTGTGTTAAATTTGCACTTCTTCTTGTGTGAGAGACATATTCTATTTAAATACTATTCTAACTCTGCATAAAAATTTTCCTATTTTTAGTTAAGAAGAATGCGTAAAAGTTTGTTCATTTTTTTTATGACATCTTCACAGTATTTAGACAACATAACCTGACTTTATTCATGGTAGAAATATTTTTGATAAAAGTATCAGATAGAACAAAGTTTCCCTAAAAAAATTTTTTATATAATTATTTACTCTATGAACTATAATTAATGATGCATACCATATGTTATTATTAAAGTTACATTATTCAAGAGCTAAATCTGCCTATCGCAGCTCTTAGTTTGAGCTTCAGATGTTATAGAAATTATAAATTAGTTCTTCATTTAAACAACAAGCCAAAATCAACTCTGTAGACCCAAGGATGGCTAGGCTACAGCTTGGATTTTAATAGGAATTCACTGACTAATTTAATCAAATATGTCGCCCCAAGCTCCGTAAGTTGATGTCATTATCCAGAAACTGTCCATTAAAAGGCAGTGCTGATCGAGGCTATTCCCGCGTCATTAGATACCGTTTTAAAATGGCAGACAGCGCTTGATGATCGAGATTATGTAGGTGGAGTTAGCCCCTGTCACTCAAACGATCGAGAATTGTCGGAGAGGGTGAAGATGCATTTTGCCCCCATTTCTAGTCAAATATTATAACTCAGTTCAGAATAAAGTAATTTGACTGAAATTTTTAATATACATGTATTTGTCTTTCATCATTTATTTTTGAACTGTCATAGCAAGAATGGCAAACTCTTTAGAAAAATATCCCATAATGTAACTTTACGGAGTTGACAGATAGAGGAACAGGTTTAGCATCCAGTTGACACAAACTAGGTCATTTTGGGACTAACATATGGTTCAATTTTGTTTCAATAATTTGTTGTATTGAGGTCTTTGGATGTGGGAGGAAACTGGAGGACTCCAGAAAACCCACAACGTTGAAAAGGCAACACCACTCCTTATCACGTATAACCGGGGAATGGAAACTACACCAGTTGACTCAATGACAGACCTTATACAATGTGCACACGCTAACCCTTCGTACATCCAACAACTCTATTAAAGAGTTTAAATGATATCTTAGCCCAGGTAAATTTGTCTCAAAGCTTGCATAATTTGATGTCTAATATTTAACTGCATATTCAAATCTTGTATAAGGGGGCAGTATGGGAGATTAGATGAAGAGCTGACAGTTCTCGCCATAATAGTTAAAAAATAGACAAGATAAATAGAATATGCTAAAGCTAAAAATTTCAGTCAAATTGCTCCACTCTGAACCAAGATATCAGCAATTGAATTATAGGCCTAGCTCCGATCATCATTATTAAATTCTGTATGATGAAAGCCAAAGTTTCGATTATCTATTTTGACATTAAATCAACAATCACAAAGTATGTTTAAATCAAATCCAGTAAATATCGCAGGCTAGCAATGACATTGAGAGTTAATTATGATCTGGATAGTTAATTAATGTCTCATTAATAATAGTTTAGATAACATTTCAAGCCTAGAGAAAGGCCTTCAATAGGAAGATTTAGCTCTTGTTGCATAATGTATGTCTAATAGAAAGTATTTTTTCTACCCATCAGTCAATATCACAAAAGTGCTGAACTAAAATTCTGGTGATAAGCAAGGGTTGTAGGGTCATTCAACTGATTGACTGAATTTATTTAAATATATTAATTAATATGGGACTAAACATACTTGTTACTATTATTCAGTTAAAGGAGCTAAATTGCTAACATTTGGGACCTAGAAATTGACAAAAGTGGATCGCAACGCATATATTACTGTAATATGAATGTTAAATATTCAATGGTTTCTGTTTTTACTCCAATTTCAAATCAATTATGTTCGACGAAATAAGCCATGCAGTCCCAATCTAGTGCACATTTTTAGCGTCTGGTTATTCCAGTCTACATGTGCCGTTTAGTTTGGTGTAATGTGTCTAGCCTCATCTCTCGAGTCTCTTATTACAACTGGGGCTGAAGCACATTATGGTACACGATTCGTGTACCAATGGCACCAATGTTTATCTTAAATATAGGATATCAGAAGCTCATCTTTTCCAGGTAAGTTTACATCATCAATTATGTTGATTTAAATTGACCAATAATTATTGTTTTCGAGGATTTTGAGTTGCGGGCTTAGGTCCTTTAACTAATTCTTACCAAGAAAAACCCTTCGAAACATGTAAAGACAGTAATTAAGTATTTAGTTGTTTGAAGCTTTCTATTATATTTACTTGAGGTCATTTTCCTAGTTTTCAACACTATGGGCTACTATTTAGGACCTTAATTGCCAAAAAAGTTAATTACCAAATTAATAAAGGTATCACCTAGCCTAGCTGTATCATCAGCCTACCACACAAACTCAAGGTGTTATGAACTTAACTGTCGCAAATTACAATAAATACAAACTAATATTTAATAAAAGATGAAGACTTCAACAGTCATGTTAACACTACCGAGCCTTTCATTTTGGTTATTTATTTTTATTTTCTACTCATTTAATTATACTACAGTACAGTTTAACAACATCTTGTACTTGTCTAATCTGACCTAGCCCTTCATCTTGCTTATAATCTGATGCTTTTACAAGATTGATCACACAACAGCAACAAAATTAGTCTTCCAATCCATGAGAAGAGAGAATTGATAAAGAAGTTGTCAGATCCTTATTTACATGTACTATAGGCAAACTACTAATAGTACTAACCGTGCAAGGAAATAAGGATTAAATTTTATATACATTGAATATTTACAGACACTCTCCCTTTAATTCACTCAAATCATCTGTCGAACATTTATAATAATAATTGATAAAATTGGTCAAAGAAGAGTGAAAGGTTAAATGACAATGCACGACCTCTGTTAACCTTATTTCAACATCCAACCAATACCAGATTTAACTAGTTCAATCTAGAAATGAACACTGCATTTGTTCACACTAAAAACTAGAGCTTATGGGAGAAATAAAAACACACTATTTTTAAAAGAGTAAGAATTAAGAGAAAGCGCTAAATTATTCCAAAAAAGAAACCAAGAATTTTATTAAATTTGTAGAGCCTTTGCCCAATCTTTTCCTACATGTATATAAGCTTTAGACAAATACAGCAAAGTAATAACACTTGGCCATGAAAACTTGTGAATGTGTCAACCCTTCATGTTGTAATAATTTTGTAGAGCAATTTTTAATGGCACGCAGACTCCCAAGTTTGTTATGGTCACTGAAATCAACATATGATTTCTTTTGATTTTTGTTCCACTTTGTTGGCTTCAGTCTTGCCGACCCATGTTGTGAGCATATACATCAAATACTGTAGGTTGATACACAAACTGATATTATTTAGATAAATATTGACTCTACACAAGACTACAATATACATGTACAATGTTCACCCATCTTATATTACATGTATATAATAATGCACATACCGGTACATGTAAGCAATATGTCTTTTTTAAAAAATGATCTGTATTCACCTAAGGGAAAAGCCTCATGACAGAATTGGTAATAAATAAGATACTGAGAGAGAATAATTTTCTTTGATTCGATTGAGACCAGACATGAAACACTTCCAAAAGTCAAAACCCAGTATATTACCTCTTCAGTGGTGTTGTTTCAATGATACATAATTTTTTCAGTCAGTATCTACTTGTTCAGATTTTATGCCAACTAATTGTGTGCTTTTCTTTTAAATTTCATTAACACCAAGTTATTGAGTTATTTTGTGGGACAGCTGATCTAATTCTAGTTGCTTAAAATAAATTTACAAAAACAGGAAGACATATTTAATTTTCAATCCATTAAGTCCTAGTATTAAAGTTAAACTAACATGTACATTTAAAGCCACACTATTTCAGACTAAGGCAAATTTGAGACGCAACACAATAAAAAGTTATCTATTTAAAAAATAAAAGTCCTATTATTAATTTTAAAGTAGCTAAGTCTCTAACTCAATATCTTCCAATGTCTTTAAATTGAAAACACCAATTAGTTATGATATCAATTTAAATCAACATTGATGCTGTGATCTTACCGGCAAAAGATGGGCTTCTGACATCCAATATTAAGACAAACTAAACATTTTACCATTGGTACACAAGGGACTCAAAGTATGAGGGGCTATGGATATTCGACCAAATTATACATGTATGGTGTCGCCATATTTTCTTCTCTGGAGAGCATCCGCAATAAATACTATGTAGACTGGAATAACCCGACGCTAGAAATTGGCATTTGATTGAGACTTCTGGCATATTTCGCTGAACATAACTCATTTGAAATTTCTACATGTAGGTCCCAAATATTAGCAATTTAGCTCCTTTAAATATTTTCATCTCAATTTTCCCTTTTTAGATCATTAGAAGACATCTGGACATTAACTATTCAAAGACCACTTTTAAGTTATGATTTTCGTTGTTTTTGAATAAGAAAAATAAATATCGGATGGCAGTCTGCGCATTGAGGTGCATTTTTTTAATTCAACTGTTACCAGTATCTTCTACACAGTAGCCTTCACCTTCTGAAATTTAGGGCCACACCATATACATATGTATTTATACCATGGCAAAGGAACCAACATTTTATTGCCAATCAGAACTTTATAAAGCACAATAGACCTTTAATGTCCAGAATCATACAGTACTTACTTGCATAGTAGCCAAAGTATGAAAAGTTATAAATAAGTCATGGTGATAACTTTGTGGTGACCTTAACACTTTGTATGTTACATGTTTTGGTAAATATAGAAATTTAATACAGAAATAGACTGTATTCAAGACCTTTACCTACATCTTTTTAAAAAAAAAAACACACTACAGTTATCAGGGGCACAACATCCTTTTGTCAACCTCAATATTCTACAACACTTCTGGACATCAATGTCTGGATGTAAACAAGTCAAGGTTTAAGCCGCAGAATTAGAGGCTTGAATTGCGGATAATACCAAGTCACAGCAAGCTACATATCTTTTATTCATTCATCCATTGAACAGTCATTGATTAAGAGTTTAAGAAACCTATATTTCATTTCAATCAGAGAACCAGCAGATAAAGTGTAAGCTGAAATTTTGAGATGATGGTATCAAGACAATCAAGTAGAAATGTACATGTAAAAGTAGTAAGACCATACATGTATATGTACATGGGGGGGGGGGCATGAAAGTCCTAGAAAAAGTGTCCTTTAACACTTGGTCTACTGGACCTCGGGAAAGATAACTAATCATACGCACACTATACCATTGTTATGGGGAGTCAAAGTGGTTCAGGGAGTAAAATGTTGGCTCGTCAACCTTGAGGTCCCATGTTCCATTCCTGCGTTGAACGGAAAATGTCATTGGAATTTTCTGTCATGGGTTCTCAGAGGGCATTAGCAAGAGACAATCTATATTCGTTCGGAGGAGATAAAAAAAACTGAGGTCCTGTGTACATATTGGCATGCATATAAAAGATGAAATGAAATGAAATTGAATTATTAAACATCCAACTGGGCTAATGAAGACGATTATATTTCATTTGCCTAGGATCTACTTCATGTAGATATAAAGCTCATCATGGTATATGGTATTGTTCTCCCAACCTTAGATCTGATCATGTCCCTCATTGGTGAGTCTGAACACTTATTCATTGACAGCTCATCAATGAATTTGGTAACAATCCAATATGATTAAGGGGAGTTAACTCCATTTAAACACATTTGGAGTAAGACTAGTGATTATTGTTTTTCTCCCCTCCTGCATTTTTGGGTTGACTTTTTGGTCTGGAATAGGAGAAAAGGGATCAAATTTGCAATTTATAGCAGTTTTGGGTAATACTGGTGATATTACAGCGGAGGGATGGAGTGTAAAATGTCTTTCTCCGGAGCAATCAAACGTATCGGAAGTGAGATTTTCACCCCAGTCAGCTTCAAATTTCGTAGCAAAAAATCTAAACGATCAACCCCCTATAAACTACAAGTTTAAAAATGAGAAGATTGCCAAATGTGGTCCCCATTGTGCCTAAAAAGATTGGCACCAACAGAATGTTGAGCAAAAAGCTACAGCCTGTGATGTTACAGCCATTTAACATTGAAGTCAATGGGAAAATAATTACTAGTCTGAGTCCACTTCAATCATCCTTTAATCAACCATAAAAATATTGGTTGCTGAGTAATCTATAAAAATAAGTTTAAGCTTACAAAATCTAAAAATATCTCCTAGGCTCTTATAATGTGTTTATTGTTTTCAATAATAGAAACCGTGAATAGGATGGTTCATAAATAATAGATTATTGAAGATAGATAAAATTTTCTACATTCCAATGAACACTCTACTAAATATGAGAGGCTGACTTTGATGAAATGTCAAGAATTTAGTCTACATTATATAGTTATAAACCTAAGAGAGTGGATACATTTCAATTTTTTGGTTGGTTAAATAAATAACAAATTTTAAAGCTCATGCTTTGCCATCCAAAAATTGTAGACTTCAGACTGATTTTACTTAAAACATTAGTTGAAAAAAATGGTTGTCGTATAGAATTTACAGTAATTTGATGATATTTTAAGCAAGGTTCAGTGCACCAATTTTCAATAAATAAGAAAGTACATGTAGGTTTAATGTCATTGAATGTTAACAAAGGCCATCTGTAAATGGAAGCCTTTGACAGCTGATTTTAAATACTGGTACTGGTAAAAGGATCAATTAAATGTTTTAATCACGTTGTCAAAAAATCGGTCATATATATACAATTTTACAATCGACAATCTCTTTCTTTGATAATTTTTGAAGCAAGAGCAGCCAGTAACTCAATTTGTTGTTTACTCCAATGTTTCCCATGGTGGGCAATGAGAAAATCTAAAGTGATGATGAAACAAAAATGGACACTATAGCCTAATTAGCCCCGCGTTTCTCAACCTGGGATGAATTTGCCCCCAAGGGGGGAATGGCTCAAGTCCATGGGGTGAATGAGCACACTCCCAGTAACTTCAAAAATAGTCATATAAGGGTTGTGGAGTCCTATGAGAGGTGAAGTTGCATTTCAAGATTTCAGTTGTCAAGTTTTTCACTGGCTATTTCCAGTGTTATGATGTTCAATACAACATACCTTTGTGAATCTGAATTTTCAACGCTGGTTGTGATAAAAACTAAATCGGGAACAGACTGAACATGTCCGAAATGACATGAGATTAGCACTCTCAAAAACTGTCCCGAGAATAATAACCAGCGGCTGCCAGGCAGGATACGCCCACATACAAGAGTTGGATAGAGAACAAGCTAAAAAGAAAGTGATTTTTCCTACAATCAAGGACAATAACTCATGAAGTTACAAATCGATATGCGCATATATCGAATGGAACCAAGATCTTTGAATGGGTTATGAACATGCATTTCAAGGTACTTCAAAATCAGATTAAAATTATGACCTCTACAGGGTTCACAACCTTGATAAACCATATTTTTACACAATATTCGCATACAAGTGGCGGCCATTTTGTCCGGCAGTTGTGGTCCGATTTCACAAAATTCAAACTCAACCTTCATTACAATGTAACGATGATATAATCAAATGTTTTTTAAATCGGATAATAATTGTGACCTCCAGAGATACCACAAGCGAAACAAAGACGATTTTGCGTATAATCAGGAGCCATAATTCAGGGAGTTACGATCCGATATGCGCAAATATCGAAAGGAACCAAGATCTTTGGGTTATAACCATGCATTTCAAGTTTCATCAAAATCGAATTAAAATTGTGATCTCTACAGGGTCCACAACCTTGATATACCATTTTTTAACAGGATTCGCGTACGAACGGCGGCTATTTTGTATGGTCATTTTAGTCCGATTTTTCCGAAATTTGAACTCAACCCTCCTTAGGGTGTAACGTTGATATAATAGAACGGTTTTTCAAATTGGATAATAATTGTGACCTCCAGAGGTACCACAAGCTAAAATAGGTGATTTTTCGGACAATCGGGGGACATAATTCAGGAAATTACGTTCCGATAGGCACAAATATCGAAAGGAACCAAGATCTTTGGGTTACAACCATGCATTTCAAGTTTCATTAAAATCTAATTAAAATTGTGACCTCTACAGGGTCCACAACCTTGATATACCATTTTTTAACCGTATTCGCGTACGAATGGCGGCCATTTTGTATGGCAATTTTGGTCCAATTTTACCGAAATTCGAACTCAACCTTCCTTAGGGTGTAACGATGATATAATCAAACGATTTTTTAAATCGGATAATTATTGTAACCTCCAGAGGGACCACAAGCTAAACCAAGGTGATTTTGCGTATAATCAGGGACCATAATTCAGGAAGTTACGATCCGATATGCGCAAATATCGAAAGGAACCAAGATCTTTGGGTTATAACCATGCATTTTAAGTTTCATCAAAATCGAATTAAAATTGTGATCTCTACAGGGTCCACAACCTTGATATACCATTTTTTAACAGTATTCGCGTACGAACGGCGGCCATTTTGTATGGTAATTTTGGTCCGATTTTTCCGAAATTTGAACTCAACCCTCTTTAGGGTGTAACGGTGATATAGTCGAACGGTTTTACAAATCGGATAATAATTTTGACCTCCAGAGGTACCACGAGCTAAAATAGGTGATTTTTCGGACAATCAGGGGCCATAATTCAGGAAATTACGTTTCGATAGGCGCAAATATCGAAAGGAACCAAGATCTTTGGGTTATAAACATGCATGTCAAGTTTCATCACAATCGGTTCAAAATTGTGACCTCTATAGGGTCCACAAGCTAAAAACGTGATTTTTCGTACAATCAGGGGCCATAATCCATGAAGTTTTGATCCGATACATGCCAATATCGAAAGCAGCCGAGATCTTTTGGGGATAAACCTATATTTTAAGTTTCGTTAAAATCCGACAAGAATTGTGACCTATAGAGAGTCCACAAACAATTGTGGACGGACGGACGGACAGACGGACAGGGGCGACGACATAATACGTCCACATGAAAATGTGGGCGTATAAAAAGCGTTTGTAACAATCGCCAGGAGCAAATTTCGCACTGAATTGGAAACAACGTATTTTCACTATTTAAAATATAAATTTCTTGGGGGAGAACACCCCCAGACCCTCTTCGATGGGCTTCGCGCCTACGTTGCTCGCGGTGACCGGCTTCACCAGCCACGGCTCTGCAGTCAGTAACCTCTTCAAAACTCTGGGGGTAAATGAGTTTGTTGAGAATTCATTTAGGGGTGAGCAGTGAGAAAAGCATTGAGAAACGTGGCTATAGCCTATAGGTGGGGTGAAAATGAAAATTACATGCAAGAGCGATATAGGGCTTTAAAACAAGAAAGATAGTAAGCTGGCACTGCCAGGCAGGATACGCCCACATTTTCGAGAGATGGATAGAGAACAAGGAAAACCGAAAGTGATTTTTCCTACAATCAAAGGCTATAATTCATTAAATTACAATTTGATATGCGCAAATATCGAAAAGAATCAAGATCTTTAGGTTATAAACATGCATTTCAAGTTTCAACAAAATCGAATTAAAATTGTGACCTATACTGGGTCCACAAAATTGATATACCATATTTTAACACTATAAGCGTACAAACGGCGGCCACTTTGTCTGGCAATTATGGTCCGATTCCCCTGAAATTCAAACAACCTTCCTTATGGTGTAAAGGTGATAGAGTGGAGCATTTTTTTAAATCGGATAATAATCGTGACCTCCAGAGGGACCATAGGCGATTTTTTGGACAATCAGGGGCCATAATTCAGGAAGTTATGATCTGATATGTGCAAATAACGAAAGGAACCAAGATCTTTGGGTTATAACCATGCATTTCAAGTTTCATCAAAATTGAATCAAAATATTGACCTATACACTGGGTCAACAACCTTGATATACCATTTTATAACAGTATTCGGTACACACGGCGGCCATTTTGTATGGCAATTTTGTTCCGAATTTTTGCGAAATTCGAACTCAACCTTCCTTAGGGTGTAACGGTGATATAATCAAACGATTTTTTAAATCGGATAATAATTGTGACCTCCAGAGGGACCACAAGACAAACAAAGACGATTTTGCGTATAATCAGGGGCCATAATTCAGGAAGTTACGATCCGATATGCGCAAATATCGAAAGGAACCGAGATCTTTGGGTTATGACCATGCATTTCAAGTTTCATCAAAATCGAATTGAAATTGTGACCTCTACAGGGTCCACAACCTTGATATACCATTTTTTAACAGTATTCGCGTACGAATGGCGGCCATTTTGTATGGCAATTTTGGTCCAATTTTTCCGAACTTGGAACTCAACCTTCCTTAGGGCGTAACAGTGATATAATGAAACGATTTTTTTAATCAGATAATAATTGTGACCTCCAGAGGGACCACAAGCTAAACAAAGGCGATTTTGCGTATAATCAGGGGCCATAATTCAGAAAGTTACGATCCAATATGCGCAAATATTGAAAGGAACCAAGATCTTTGGGTTATAACCATGCATTTCAAGTTTCATCAAAATCGAAATTAAAATTGTGACCTCTACAGGGTCCACAACCTTGATATACCATTTTTTAACCATATTCGCGTACGAATGTTGGCCATTTTGTATGGCAATTTTGGTCCAATTTTTCCGAAATTCGAACTCAACCTTCCTTAGGGTGTAACGGTGATATAAACAAACGATTTTTTAAATCGGATAATTATTGTAACCTCCAGAGGGACCACAAGCTAAACAAAGGTGATTTTGCGTATAATCAGGGGCCATAATTCAGGAAGTTACGATCCGATATGCGCAAATATCGAAAGGAACCAAGATCTTTAGGTTATAACCATGCATTTCAAGTTTCATCAAAATCGAATTAAAATTGTGATCTCTACAGGGTCCACAACCTTGATATACCATTTTTTAACAGTATTCGCGAACGAACGGCGGCCATTTTGTATGGTAATTTTGGTCCGATTGTCCCGAAATTTGAACTCAACCCTCCTTAGGGTGTAACGGTGATATAATCGAACGGTTTTTCAAATCGGATAATAATTGTGACCTTCAGAGGTACCACGAGCTAAAATAGGTGATTTTTCGGACAATCATTGGCCATAATTCAGGAAATTACGTTCCGATAGGCGCAAATATCGAAAGGAACCAAGATCTTTGGGTTATAAACATGCATGTCAAGTTTCATCAAAATCGGTTCAAAATTATGACCTCTATAGGGTCCACAAGCTAAAAACGTGATTTTCGTACAATCAGGGGCCATAATCCATGAAGTTTTGATCCGATACATGCCAATATCGAAAGCAGCCGAGATCTTTTGGGAATAAACCTATATTTCAAGTTTCGTTAAAATCCGACAAGAATTGTGACCTGTAGAGAGTCCACAAACAATTGTGGACGGACGGACGTCCGGACGTCCGGACGGACGGACGGACGGACAGGGGCGACGACATAATACGTCCACATGAAAATGTGGGCGTATAAAAAGCAATGCCATCATTACTTAAACTACACGAAAACAATTAAAATTGTATGTTTTAAATAGAAACAATAAAACAAAAAGAAACTTTGATACAACCCTTAAGTGGCATTTATCAACATGTATCACATGAAATTAAGCCTACTTTGTTCTTTACTCATCACAAAAGATTTGTACTTTATCCATCTAAAACTTTAAAAAGATGGTTTTTGTCCTAGGTTTTATGGTGAGTGGGTGATTGTTTGACAAATTAGGAGCCAAGGGGGTGATACCTTAGAAAACATTTGGGAACAATTTGTGTACACAGAGAGGAAAATAATTCTGCCAATCGACAATCGTAATTAATGAATGGATATACATGTAAAGTCTGACTTTATATGTGAATTACAGTCTCTAGAATCTAGACCATGTCTAAATTACAGATTTAGATTCACGGTTAGACCCAACTGCCAACTAACTAATGTTGATATTTCAATGACTATAAATAAAACTAATCAAACCTTCCACTTTAAAGCGAAAATTGCATATTTTCCAAGAAAGTCAAAACATAATTATTTCTATAAGCTTATCTATTAATTAATAGGTTGTCGAATTACTAATACAATCATAATAATCATTCTAGCACTCACGTATATTCTATTCTACTTGCCGTTGGTATTTTGGATTTGTATGCCTTTTCCCTGGATAACTGAGTCTACACAATGAAAGAGAGACTCTAAGGTCTGCGGTTAAACAGATAAAGATAATAATGTCTGGTTGAGCGAGGCTTTACAAGTACATGTATGTACGTATACATGTACCATAATGCTTGATAAAGTGATTTTTAAAAAAAATAATTCACCTAAATATACCAAACTAATCTCAGTGATTCATAAACAGAAACATGTGACAGATTGATTTTCCTAGTTCTGACCTAATTTGTGAAACTGGTATTCAGTGAAATAAAATTGTTCAATTAAGCTTCTAGTTTCTAGTACAAATAATACTTTACACAAAGTGTGTTCATCTATAAAGACACCCGTTATATACTTTTTGCCAATCTAATTAAAATACAGATCTATAAAGTTATAGTGGGAGTTCATGTTCTATAACGTCAGGTACCAAGTAAGCGACATTTGACCCGATAACGTCAGTCATTCGATTAACCAATTAGCGACCGCTACATGTATGTTTTTCTTAATATACTTTTGCTTTGTTTTGATTTCAATTGCTGCTAGTGTCTTCCCACAGTTCCGCACAAAAATGGTCAAACACCTGATTCGACAGGCCAGTTGATTGGCTGACCTCTCATTTCAAGCAGAACAAGAGTTAAATAACAAGTCTTCCAGATCCAAGTGTAGTAAAGACAAGTAAAAACGAAATTTTGAACTATAAAAACAAAACGCAATTGGATCTGTGTTTTAATCAGATTGACTTTCGTCACCTACACCTCACAGATTTTTATGTTATAGTTATACGATAGTTTATACTTTACAAATTCAGTGACAAATGCCTTGTATCTCCAGGCCTGCCATAAATACGAATTTGAGGTTCATCTCAAAATGGCCATGAAGTATTGTGTTGATGAAACATCTAACTTCATTTCATAGCCACTAAAATGCCAAGTCATTACAAAATTCTATGGATAGCAACTATTGGTATGGGACTAACTACTACACATCCATTTACAGTACATGTACATGTACTGAAAAATATTAATGCATACATGTATGAGTAATTTAGTATTACACACAGGTCACAGAACTTTACTCAAGCCAGTTGTCTTCTGGAGAAATACATCTACCTGTACATGTACATGCATGTTTATGTATTATATCAAGCTATTAGCTATGTATACCCACATGTACATGTACTGATGTAGATTACATGTTTTCTGTATCTCAATATATTTGTTCAAAATAGTGTACAACCGATTTGTGTTTGAATGATATGATATGCAATATGTCTATAATTTAAATGTGCAAACAATGTCAATGTATATATTTACAATTGTAAGTGAAACACTTTGGATGAAAGGCAATCTGATTAAAACACAGATCCAATTTCGTTTCGTTTTTTATAGTTCATAATTTTGTTTTACTTGTCTTTACTACACTTTAGGATCTGGGAGTTTTGTTATTTAACTCGTGTTCAGCTTTAAATGAGGGGTCAGCCAATCGAATTGTCTGTCGAATAGGGGATTTGACCTCTCTTGCACGGAACTGTGGGTAGACATGAACTCTGACAGATATCAAAACAAAGCAAAAATAGATCAAAAATATAGCCACTTGCAAAAACGATTCTGATTGGTTAATCGAATGACTGAGCTTATGGGGTCAAATGTCATTTTCTACGTCATAGAACGTGATCTCCCACTATAAGTTGTTAGATCTACATGTAGTGTAGGCCATCGAAAGTATAAAAAACGAAACGAAATATAGATCTGTATTTTAATTAGATTGGATGAAAGGAGATACATTGTAATATGCAATCCAATTTCAAGTTTTTAAACTTTCTTTATCGTGTCCCAAAGTATCAACCAATCAAATTGCTTATCCCAAGCAGAAAATTCTCATCTTTGAACTCCATCAAGGCCTTCACCCAACAGACATATATACGCCAAGTGTGAACATTCTAACTCAATTAAAATGAGAGTTGTTGTGGCAAATGCTTATCGCTCTGCTTACCCTGAGCAGAAAATGTTCATTATCGAACTTAGTCAAGGTATTTATGTAATGAAACTATACAACAAGTTTCATAACTTAATCAGAACTAAAGTTATCGTGTTCCAATGCATCAACCAATCAAATTGCTCATCTCTGCTTAACCTATAGCAGCAAATGCTCATCATCGAACTCCATCAAGGCATTGACCTACATGTACACCAAATTTGAACATTCTAACTCAATTAGAAAGAGATTTATCGTGTCCCAAAAAGTGTGACTGACAGACAGACGAACCCATTTAAATAGTCCCCTGCTTTTTTATCGAACTAGTACTGGCACGATATATCATTCAATCGATGTATCATGATTCGGCTTCTTATGATTCGTATTGACTCACGAACCGCTGAATTAATATCGTGATTTTTTCAAATATTATTTGTTGCTAACTTCAGTTACAGTAAGTGCGTGTAACCTAGTTACCTACCACTTTTAACCATCTGAATTGTATCGTAGCACCTTAATCACAATACGTATCGTGACTGCAGTGGTAATACACAGCACCAAATAAACTGCTTATCACTCAACCTAACCTTAAAATGTTTATATCAAACTGTAGGCCTATACTTATATACCAAGTTTCAGCACTCTTAATATTTCAACTAGTATCAAAGTTATCATGTTTCAAAACATAGGGCAATCATTGAGCAGAAAATGTTCATTAATTAAACATTGTTGAGGCAATGATCATACTATCTACACCAAGATTGAACATTCTACACATGTGTCAATTGGAAACAGAGTTATTGTGTACAACAAGGGGTGACAGACGGAAAAACATACTTCTGTTTAGCCTAAGCCGAAAGTGCTCATCATCCAACTCAAATCAAGACATTCACAATATCACTCAGGTTTGAAGGCAATGTAGAGTTAACAGGTCTGCTAATCAGATTATTGTGTTAAAAAATAGAGTGATGTCGGACATACTGTATACTGTATGTAAATTTTATTGTAATATATTTACATGACATGTACAATTAGGCTATATATTTGAAGGCTACTCATTTTATTACTTCCTCTGCTGTCGCCAGAAAAAGTAAAGTACATAAATAAGTACTTCTCCATCAATATGCTCTTCAGTGACATTCAGTTGTCTTAGTTCAATGTACAGTACGGCCGTCGAGTAGCTTTGATAAAACACGGTATTACCGTGTTTTTTATCGTGGAATTCCGAAAATTACCGAGTGAACACCGAGTGAATATCGAGTGATACGATAGCACTGCCTCGGTGTTGGAAACACGGTGTGACTCGGTGTTTTAATTAAAACATGCCTATGGTCGTTTAATATCGGTAAATCACACCTCAAGTAACACATCTGGTTAAATCATAAATGAAATAAAAGCCCGTGTCTCCTGATATGTAAGCACGCATCTCTAGAATTCACCGTCAACATGTCGAATACATGTAGATGTAATAGTCCGAAAATATCCCGCCGACTTTTTAATTTCGGCACCAAAGTGTCTAGCTGCTTGCATACTATCAATCAAGGTTCAATGATGTGAATTTAAACGTGGCATCATAGGTAACTGATTGACAGAAAATAGACTCCCCTGTAACAACACATTGTTATCTTGTAAATTGCCCATACCCGGTAGTTATAATTACAGTACAAACAACTATTGACATATTATTGAATAATCAAAACGGTTACGCTATCGAGCCGCAAATGATTCCTTAAACCCCTTTCCCATGCATTCGTAATTTTATGTCAGGTCAAAATTAATTTCTCACTTAGCAGTGTTACATTCTGCTGATATTAAATTCAACAAAGCTGGGCTCAATAATTTAGAAATTTAGAGTTCTTGAAACCCTTACTGATATATGTATAAACAGCGATTCTTACCAACTACTGCAATGACATGTCTAAATATGAAAACGCGTAAAGATTCGGTTTTAGTTACATCCTATTTATGGAGTATCTTACCTTTATCGAAATAAAATTCATACAATAGAAATTCCCATGTGTATGAATATCGCAACACATCTAATTCTAACCACAAGTTGTAGATCACGGAAAACGTAAAAATCACAAATAAATTTCCAATAACGATGCGTTTACCACCTCACAAAATTAATACTATGCCGAGAGTTGTTAATGCATAACACAAGCTAATTTGTATGGAATTAACTTCAAAAGAACGGAAGTTGTCAATCACCCTTTCAACTCTCGGTATTCCCCGTGAACCAAAGGAAGACAAATGTAAATATAGTCTTGTCTGCACGATTATTTCAATCCAGTGTTCTTTGGGCAGACATATCGTCTCCAATGTTGAAGTAATGATATTGTGGATTTGATTATGTATTACTGTCTGTCGCATTATTACTTGTCGGTGACAACCGTTTTCCACTTTATGTGATATCGTAGACATCTCCGTGAATATTTGAAGTTGTTACTTTTAACGTTGAAAAAATAAATACAGGATACTGCTATTTCAAATACAGAAGACGTGTATAGAAATAATAGAAATTATAAAACGTCAAAGAATGAAGCGAATACCGGATGGGTGGTGTGATTTTAACGGAATAATTAATTTGAACAGTGGATACAAGACTAGGTATTCAACAAAGGTTAAAATGTGTTTTTCGCTGATTGAGTTCAATTACGTATGTATACACGCATAAGCGGAAAACGCCAGAAACGGGTTAATCACACCGGAAAAGTAAACCCCGAGTACATATCTGTCTTGAATTGTCATATAATGACCGAAGTATTGTGATTCCAAGATATCAATCAATTAATTTCCTTTGTTTTCCTTTGTCGTATCATGAGTAGTATATACAAGGTGGCTTTTCACGTCAGGATTATTGACGAAACTATTCAAATCCCAAGTACATATCTGTTTTGAATTGTCATATAATGACCGAAGTATTGTGATTCCAATATATTCAATCAAATTGATTTCCTTTCCTTGGTCGTAACACGATTAGTATATACAAGGTGGCTTTTCACGTAAGGATTATTGACGAAATTATTCAAATATGGTGGCAGTTTGCTAACATCGTGTCAGTATTATCGTTTTGGCATCAACGGTTAATATTGGGTCAAAATTAATTCCTAAAATTGCGCCGGACTCCCTTTTAGATAAATTGAATTCGCATTTCATCAGACAAATTGGAGTGATATGTTTTGGCATCATAAATAATGTTGAAACTTAACGTTAATCTATTTTCCGTACACGAAATGGAACTAAACAACTCCAAATAACAGGAAATATTGTCGTGGAATTATTGTGGTCTAAACGGTATTATAAAGTTAATCATACATCATTGGACCTGTTGTAAGGTGAACACTGCATTGTTTCTGGCGCCATGTAGTCTTAAGCACTAAAAACACCACGTGCGGTTTTATTCTTTGATCTTTGATACACGGGACATTTCTGTTATAGAAACAAATATGCACGGAAATGACAACATACCAGCTGATAGTTACCACTGACTTGGGGTTCATGTAGATTGTGTCTTGGATCAAAATACTGTTATTCTTTTCTAAAATAAAACGAGTGCTTGGATTTGTGTGTGGATTTGATAGTTGTTATAATTTACTAATATTCTTTGACATCGGAGTCGCGTTCATTTCATTTTTACGGTAAGTACGAGCTTATGTCTGATTTGAAAGCGCTTTCGCCTCCCGATGCAAGTTCTATTTGTCTTATTTCTATTTGTAAGACCGGTAACCTAACTACCGTTATAGTTTGCAATTTAAAAGTCTATCTTTGATTCGAGAGCAATTCAGCTTAAATATCTAAACATGTATAGTCTTATGCATACGTGTCCTTCAAAATGTACTAGACCTGCAGCTTTACATGACCGAATGAAAATGAAACGGCATATATCGTGCAGAATATGTGATCACGCATGTTTTTACTATACACCTGTATTATTAACGAAAATATTCAACATTTAGAACATCGTGGCGGTATATCGTTTTGTCATCGATTGTTTATGACAAATATAACCGTTAACTTTGCATGTAATATTTCAAATATCGTGGCAGTATATCTTTTTGGCATCAATTGTTTATGACTGATAAATATCGTTAATTTTACATACCAAATAACACCGAGGCCTATCGTGTCCCGCGACTATCGTGGCACACGATAGAGGCTGCTACACCGAGTTATTTATCGTGGCAATACCGTGGCGTTATCGTGGAAATTTTCAACAAAAAACGACACGATAATCGAGTTTTATCAAAGAGTCGCGACGGTCGTACTGTATGCTGACAACATAACATCTAATATCCGAACAGTTAAAAGCTCACCGCAGAAATTGATAACTAGTTTACTTATTTAAGCGGACCGCAAAATTCCCCATGTTCAATTATCGCACTGCTAACACATTAAACTTACATATATCACATCTATCTATGTTCCGAAAAAAATGTTTGCTGTATATTTTAAGAGATTTCACAAAAACCTTCACCAACAACCACAATCACAGTGAAACAGGAAATGAACTACATCGGTCAAAGTTGAAATCTGGCATGGTGCAAATTACGAACGGAGTTCTTTGAACGAAACGAAATCATGAGACTATAATTTGAAGGCGATCATTTTAATTTTATTTGTAGTGATGGTCTGATTATCGGTTTCCCCATTCAGTAGCGTACTTGGCCGATCAGAAGCAATTTTACTGATATTTGCGTAGCCGATACCTGTTCATGACTCAATCAGCAGCCAAATATCGTTTCATAAATTATTATTCAAATTGGGAACAAAGCATACCTCTAGTCTCTTACTTGAAATGGCATTCGGCCTTTTATTTTAGTTGATGAAGAGACCCAATGCTTTAAAGATTCTATAGATAGAAAGAGCGGGAAAATATCACTTGACATTGACAAAACAGAAGCTATCATAATCAACTGGTGCAATGAAACACATTCTACGAATGCCGACAAATTAAAGGATTTATATTGTAATTAACATTTTATAACATTTTATAAATAATAATCTCAATCATACCACCTATGCTAGAATTTACCACGGCAAAGGCAACACTGACGTAAAAAGTAAAACCTAAAGCCAACACGGACTGTCACGGTAATAAAACTAGCAGAAATTGTGCAGTTGTCCACGTGTACGCGTATCAAGTTATGCCTTTTATATACATGTAGATCATGAAATGCATAGGTAATAACTTTCCAATATCATACAGTCGTTCAAGTGCGGCTGGGCTTGGGATTAGGAGGTCAATAATTCATAAATGCAAAATTTGGTTGTAAATTAAAATAGTGTCCTGAGCCTACCGTTATAATTTATTTTTTCATAAGAATGCCCACTTTCTAAAATAGTGCCCTTATTATAGAAGGTTATGGCAGATCCTTGGGATATTTGATGAATCAATTTTGGTTAAGGTTGACATGAGATGGCAACCGTTGGGAACACGAATAACTAAATAACCGAAAGGAAAACAACTTTTGATGATTTTATTACTCCGAGAAGACCCTGTAAATTTGATAACTGTACTAATATGATCTTAGTACCACCAAATGCAATTAGAACCAGATTAATTGACACAGAAAATCATTGCAGGGGTGTCTATCTACAAATATAAAAATTGCATGTTCGGTGATGGCAAATGACAACAGTATTTGTTAAATTATATGAAGAAAGGCAGCCATGCCTTGTCAGATTTTTGGTGCCATTATAGTAGAATCATAATTTCAAGCACTGGTCATGCACCTAACCTGGGCTAATCGAAGGCAGGCATATGCCATACAGTGTGCTACGAGGGAAATTTTGCCAGGGCAGCAACTGAATTCCAACTGCCAAGGGATCTTTTTCGTGCCACCGATGTGTACACAGGACCTCGGTTTTTGTCAGGCCCTCCTTCTGCATCACCGACAAGGAGAAATCACGCCTGGAATACATTCTGGAGTAAGTTCCATGTAAATATTAAATTTTAGTGCTTTAATAGTGTTGTAATTTATTCAAGAAATGTACATACCATTCTGATTCATCTTTTGTCTCTTTTGCTGGACTTTCCCTGCCACTGACAGCAAACAATAATGGACCGGTAAGTTCAGGTATGCCTGATGTATCTTGAACTAAGTTTTGAAGATCTTGAGTGGTACGGATGCCGGTCGTTGATTGCCGTCTTGTACTACTAGACGAGATATCGCTGCTCGATATACTGTCTAAAGTTGGCTCTTGACCAGATAACTGATTTAACTGCATTCCCGACAAATTTCCGCTACTTAACGTAGATTTTATAGATTGAGTTCCAGTGGGCTGTCCTTTTGGCTGCTGGGGAGCAGCTACACTAGGCATGGATGATAGATCAGTACTCTCCCCTGTCGAGCTACCTTTTGGAGCATTATTAACAAACGCATTAGACTGACCACCAGTGGTTTGAGATTGTGAAGTTTGTCCTGGGACATTTGACATACTATAGGCTTGAGAATTAAAGCCTTGCTCACCGTAATGTGAGCCAGGTTGCATAGCATTTATTATCTGTCCAGTTTGAGTCCCAGGCGCTGGAGCAGAGTGATTCATATCACTTTGTTTTGTTTGGTTCATACTTTGAGGCATTAGTGGAACACTTTGAGCATTAGAAAGGGGTACATTTTGCGAAGAATTTGACGGTCCGGGTGGAACTTGGTGGACTCCCGATTGCACAGATGGTATACCTGGCTTTGGCTGGCTAACTGACGTATTACTTGGGACTTGTGTAGGTATCTGATTACTATCACCTGGTAAACCAGACGTTGTTGATTGTCGTTGGGATTGATTGTGTGCCACTTGAGAAACAACTGGCTGACTAGCATGTGGAGCAGGATTAATAGGCTTAAAGCTTTCACCCTGAACGGAGTTGAAGGTCTCCGTTGCTGTCATATTTGGAACGGTACCAGTTCCACCAGCTAATAATGGATTCTTCGACGGATCATCCACACCATGTACGTAATGAACAGAGTTCCCAGCACTAGAATTCCCAGAATGCACAGTAATTTCATCACTTTGTTTTTCAGTTTTTTCAGTGGTGTCAAGATAATCGTGACAGTACCACCGCCCTCTGCGAAAGGGTTCCTTGGTTTCAATCTTAACTACTTTAAATCTAGACTGATTATCAGGCTTTTCTTTGGCAATTAATACTTCATCTGGTGTAAGTAAAGCATCTTGATCTAAATCTGTAGTTCTAGATATATCATACATTTCAGAACTGAAATCTTCAGTGTGGCTTTCATCCAAGTCATCCAAGCTGTCACCATCTACATCAGCTGTCAAATCGCCACTGCCACCCCTCGAGTTTGGAGTATACTGTCCAGTCACAACACTGGTGATTTTGAATGTACTCTTTTTCTTTGGAATGGCATCTCCCGTAACTTTAGGGTATTCAGTTGTGCCCCTTGCTTCGGCATCTTCCTGTGCTGCGATATCACTTACAGAAGTGTTATGTAGCTGGGATTTTGATGAAACAGTCGAACCCACTTTACTGTCGACCGATTTCTCAGCCATCTTTCGGGTTAGCAGAACGTAACCCCAGCACTAAACAGACGTCAATATCCGAATGTACGTTCACTATTACAATAACAACTGTTTATTAAGGTGTTTATTATTCCAATACTTTTGCAACCATCACATTTTTATTGTGTTTTATTACGCCACTCAATATATAATACACAAAACAAGACATTGGGTTAACAACTTATTCGATGAACAAGATATTATGGCGGAAATTAACGCAAGGTCTGATGGGAAGAAAACTACGTCATGACCTACTCATTCGACCTTACACCACGGTTTGTCTGGTGACCTTTGACCGCACAAGAAAGACGGCAAACAAAACAGCATGAGTCAATAAAAAGCATTATTTACCAATAACCATTCTGTGCATATCGGCATAGGTTAGGTTTTGCTAATTCGAAATTACTCTATTCACATAACAAAAGCGGTGTGCGTTCTTGAAGACAGAAATATAATTAATACGCTGTCGAATGGCGAAACCACAACTGGCACAAGAAAATTAAAATCAATCTTTTCCAGTTTATAGCACTTTGTTTACACGGCTATTTTCTATTGCCCTTCTTTCTTTTGATTATTTTGCAGCCTATACTATAAAGCCAATTTGAACGGGGTATGCTACATCACTTTAATATATCTTTTAGAATATAAATGTTTGTCTGCACTTTATCCGATAACGGCACCACAAAGTGAACTTGCATGCTCATCAATATATAACCAACGCCGGATTAACCATGGTGGGGGCCCTGGGGCCTGAAACATGTGGGGGGCCCCTGATCACCGATTGCGACCGCCAAAGGGGCGCCTGGGGCAGGGCCGTATGTAGGATTGTAAAAGAGGGGGTGCAGCAGAGTGTTGGAGACGCCAATATAATGCCCGAGTTACTGGGTGCGGAACGGTGCGTGTGAGTACGTGGGGGTGGGGGTATGGAAGACCCTCCTCCCGAAAATTTTGTAAATTAGACTGTCACAAACGCGTTTTCCACCGACTTTGAGCTGCAATCAACGTCGCTCCAGTGTCATTTTCGGCAGCGCTATTTCTCATTTAGCCCACGAAAATGAGAAACTCCTCATCCTCTAAACTAGAACTAGTCCGAAACACCATAAGGTGACGTGGATAGGGCGACCAGAACGAAAATCTCTAATCCTGTCATTTGGTAGCGGCGCCCCCAAAGACCAACAAGGTCCTGTTAAATGGGAATAAGGGCGACCAAAACGAACCCTTTAATGTCATGTGGTGGGTCAGACGGCTACCCAGAAAGAGGTGATAGGAGAGGTCCTTCGCCTATGGGGGCGGCACCCTTGTCTGGGGTCATCTCCAGAAAATTTTGAAAAACAACGATACAGGTAAAACACGTTTTTCTGCAATTTGGGGTGATATCTGAGTGGCAATTTCGCATTTTATATGGCGGCAGACTTTTTTGGAGAGGCATTTGCTCCTGGTGTCCGCACCTGGTGTCCGCACCTTGGACTCGCGTCTGTGGTGGCGCCCGATAGCCTCCTCATAGGAGACCAACAAGGTCCTGTCAAATGTGAATAAGGGCGACCAAAACGAACCCTTAAATAGTCATGTCGTGGATCCTGCTCGGACGCAACCCAGAAAGAGGTGATAGGAGAGGCCCTTCGCCTATGGGGGTGGCACCCTTGTTTTTGTCCCCCCTCAGAAAATTTTGAAAAACAACGATGCAGGAAGCAGGAAACACGTTTTTCTGCCATTGGGGTGATATCTGATTGTAAAATTTGCATTTTATATGGCGGCAGATTGTTTTTGAGAGGCATTTGCTCCTGGTGTCCGCACCTTGGACTCGCGCCTAAATGGAGGGAGCGCCTTATTTTTCTGGAAATTTTCAGACATTGGAGGCCAGAAACATGATTTCCTGGCATTGCAGACACTTGTGTGGAGCCATTTAGAAGCACCTCCCTCAGGAAAAAAAATCAAATTCTGCCACAAAATTAGCGCATTTTGGCGTTATTTCAGTGGAGTGCTATGAAATGATGGCAATTCTAGAGGAGGGGGCTGGACGCAACTGAGATTTTTTGGTGGGGACCCCTAATTTGGGAGGCCCTGGGGCCTGTGCCCCATGGTTAATCCGGCCCTGGTGATAAATGCTAGTGCTATGAAATGAGAAGGGAGCTGGACGCAACTGAGATTTTTTTGGGGGGCCCCCTATTGTGGGGGGCCCTGGGGCCTGTGCCCCATGGTTAATCCGGCCCTGTATATAACTGTTAGCTCAAATTACCTATTTATGCTCATTTTGCTTTTGATTTTACTCCGCTTTCTATGAAGAAATTGTATGGAAGCCTATAACTACAATTCATAATTTCTACTTTTCGCCTCTTTAAAACACGAAAGTCGAAAGTCGAAAATAAGAAATTAGGAAAAAATGTGAGGCGCCAAGACAGTACACAAGCCAAAATCAACTCGAAAAAAGAAAATTAAGAAATAACACACAGCGACAATAGCTCCCCTCGTTTTTTCCTAATTTCTTTTTTCGACTTGCATTTTGGCTTGCAGGCCTATATATTGTCTTGGCGACTTTCGACTTAGTCATATTGTTGTAACACGAAAGTCGAAAATAGGAAATCAGTAAAAAACGAGTTTATTTCTTAATTTCCTTTTTTCGATTTTTCGACTTTCGTCTCGGAAGTTCTTGTAATACTATATAAAACTTACAATCTAAGCTTGATCGGGATATTAATATTATTATAAAATACTCGCCATCATCACTAGTCTATCACACAGAAATTTTTGTTAACAGGAATTGTGCGTATTCAAATGTGACCTGGAATGCAGAGACTACAAGAACTTCCTAATTTCCTATTTTCTACATTCGACTTTCATGTTGCATTTTGGCTTGTATACCGTCTTGTCGACTTTCGATTTAGTCATATTTTTGTCAACAGGAAAGTCGAAAATCGGAAATTAGAAAAAAACGAGTTATTTCTTAATTTCCTATTTTCTACTTTTCGACTTTCGTCTCTGCATTCCAAAGCTGCAGTGACGGAGCGGATACCCCCCAAGTTATTATACGAAGCAATAATTGTATATATCAAGGTTACAGAGTTTTGCTTGGAGAAACTGACATATCCTCTTGTGATCCAAGAGGTTATCTATTTCATGTACGAACTGGTTTACCCTGGCGCTTCTACACACCCGCCCCGTCGGTCCTCCCTCACACCTTGTTCTAGCTGGGGTTTCTTATTAAATTCGGGGTCCTTGCTGTGAGTAAAACCACACGGCTAAGAAGCATCCGTATCATCAAGTCACATACGCTCACAGAACTACTATATCCCGGGGTAGTTGGCCAGCTATAGCTTGAAGAGCGACAACCCCTCCCATATCCCAGATTACTCACATCTCAACCTGGAAGGCGTTTCATCCCCAACGCTCCTGCAGATCATATCAGATATAGTCTATAGTCGAGCCAGAATAGAGTGAATGGTCGTGTACCTTATAATAGGCTACCAGGAATAAGGTCCATTGAATGATTAAGGAAACGGAGTCTAGTTTGTATGGTGGGGTGCCAACCATTATCCATATTAAAATATTGGATTACTATATAAATTGTCTTTCAGTTATATAATGTTATCCATACACATCCAACGTCACACATAAATTTTTCTTTAATACTTTTTTATTCTGACATTTTAAAAAGTCTCTAAATCAATATCATCCAAAGTAGTTAGGGAGCTAGGTTGGGTTGTTTCAAAAATCGCGTAAAAATTTCTACCATGCTAGATGACTGGACAGTGGTGTCCGATACTCTAAGAGTCTGAGCCTTGATTCTTAAGTTGCAGGTACCCTTCCCATGAGTTTAATTCGACTTTTGCGTGCAACAATCAACTTTCGTGCATAAGTCGACCAACTTTAGATTTTGCAAAAATCACTGCTTAACCGACCTTCCTTCCTCCCCTAAGAGGGGAGAATTAATTCGACTTCCGCGTACAACATCAATTTTTAGTTAAAAGTACCACTATTGGTCTGATAGAACATAACACAAACTTAAGAACGCGAAATCCCCTTCTACGAACCATTGGGGAACCGATGGGTGAAATGACCAAAATGACGATTTAATTCAGCGCATACGTGCATCAACCTCCGATGTCATCAAAAACACTGCTAGAGTGATGCCTTTGATCTGGCCGGCGTAAAAAATCAGCATTCTTAATCCCACTAACAATCATTGCTAACACCGAGATGTAAATTAATTTACGACACTAAGTCGGTATAACTTTAGTCGGATTGATTAATTAATGATCGTTATTTCATTTAGATGGTTACCAACAAAATTTATTTGTAAGCCTACTGCTACTATCAATTCTAACGTATATTGAGATATTTTTGCGTATTTCATTTTTACGGTCTATTTCAGAGTAAGGAAGTCAAATCCGCATGAAAAGATAGGCTGGCACTGCAAGGCAGGATACGCCCACATTTTCGAGAGATGGATAGAGAACAAGCAATACCGAAAGTGATTTTTCCTACAATCAAAGGCCACAATTCATTAAGTTAAAATTTGATATGCGCAAATATCGAAAGGAATCAAGAAAAATACATTTCAAGTTTCATCAAAATAGAGAACAAGCAATACCGAAAGTGATTTTTCCTACAATCAAAGGCCACAATTCATTAAGTTAAAATTTGATATGCGCAAATATCGAAAGGAATCAAGAAAAATGCATTTCAAGTATCATCAAAATAGAGAACAGGCAATACCGAAAGTGATTATTCCTACAATCAAAGGCCATAATTCATTAAGTTAAAATTTGATATGCGCAAAATATCGAAAGGAATCAAGAAAAATGCATTTCAAGTGTCATCAAAATTGAATTAAAATTGTGATCTCTACAGGGTCCACAACTTTGATATACCATATTTTGACACTATTAAGGTACTAACGGCGGCCATTGTGTCTGACAATTATTATGGTCCGATTTACACGAAATTCGAACTGAACCTCCCTTACGGTGTAACAGTGATATAATAAAACAGATTTTTATATCGGTTGATTATTGTGACCTCCAGAGGGACCATAGGCATTTTTCGGACAATCAAGGGCCATAATCCATGAAGTTTTTATCCGATACATGCCAATATCGAAAGCAGTCGAGATCTTTTGGGGATAAACCTATATTTCAAGTTTCGTCAAAATTGGATAAGAATTGTGACCTGCAGAGAGTCCACAACCTTGATATACCATATATTTACACTATTCGCGCATAAAACGATGTCCATTTTGTCCGTCAATTTTGGTCTGATTTTCCCGAAATTCGAACTCAAGCTTCCTTACGGTGTAACGGTGATATAATCATACGGTTTTTCAAATCGGATAATAATTGTGACCTCCAGAGGGAACACAAGCTAAAATATGCGATTTTTCGGACAATCGGGGGCCATAATTCAGGAAATTACGTTCTGATGGACGCAGTTATCGAAAGGAACCAAGATCTTTGGGTTATAAACATCCATGTTAAGTTTCATCAAAATCGGTTCAAATTTGTGACCTTTATAGGGTCCACAACCTAAAAGATAGTAAGCTAGCACTGCCAGGCAGGATACGCCCACATTTTCCGACAGATGCATAGGGAACAAGCAATACCGAAAGTGATTTTTCCTACAATCATAGGCCATAATTCATTAAGTTACAATTTGATATGCGCAAATATCGAAAAGAATCAACTCAACCTTCCGCAGGGTATAACGGTGATAAGAGTCAAACAAAATTGTGACCTATATAGGGTCCACAACCATGATATAATATACCAGTTTTTAACAGTATTCGCCTACAAACGGCGGCCATTTTGTCTGTGATATAATCAAACGTTTTTTTTAAAATCGGATAATAATTGTTGCCTCCGGAGGGACCACAAGCTAAAAAAGGTGATTTCTCGGACAATCAGGGGCCATAATTCAAGGAATCACGTTCCGATAGGCACATATCGAGAGGAACCAAGATCTTGGGGTTATCAATATTCGTGTCAAGTTTCACCTAAATCGGTTCAAAATTGTGACCTCTATAGGGTCCACAAGCTAAAAAACGTGATTTTTCGTACAATCAGGGGACATAATGAATGAAATTTTGATCAGATAATGCCAATATCGAAAGCAGACGAGATCTTTTGGGGATAAACCTATAGTTCAAGTTTCGTCAAAATCGGGTAATAACTGTGACCTGTAGAGAGTCCACAAACAATTGTGGAAGGACAGACAGGGGCGACGGCATAATACGTCCACATGCAAATGTGGACGTATGAAAAGGGCGCCGTACCATGATAACGGATCGTCATTTACAAATCGGTTTTCAGTCATGTTTGATTTTTATAAAACATTTTGTATGACCTCATATTTTTACTTATGTTCTCTTTTGCTCGGGGAAATTAGAACCACAATATTCTGTTGGCGAAAATGTATATCGAATTTGGACTACACACGGGTATTAAAATCGCTATCGTGAGAAACGAGGGCGACCAAACATTATGAAAGCAATTCTAAATTGTTTAATTTAATTAGGGGGATTAAGGAATACACACGCCGGTTGTATATAGGTAATTAAGGAATAAACATTCCAAATATGCATTCGGTCACTGTGACGTCACTGGCGTCTGAGGGCTTAAGAGTGTTTTCGATAATTGGCAGTCGTTTTTACGAGAGGTCTATTTTTACGACTTTGAGTGAAGATAAATGGATTAATTTCAACCGGATTGTTGTGAACTTGCGGTATAGTTGATATAGTAACCGTTAGCTACTCGCATAGAAAAATTTCCATGCCCATTTCATGTGCACTTTAAATCTTTAGGGTTCATTTTGTCATATTATTATTGTTCTTTTATTTATCAGCCCTTTGATAGTTTCATATTAGTTCTCGTTTGTATATAATTTGATTTCTTGCTATTATACTGTCATTACTTACTTGAGAACGACAAGGGAAACTTGTTGAAATGTAGTATGAAATAAACTCAGTGATTGTTTTCCGTATAAATTTGTGTTTTATATCATATTATTATGTTCAGTTACTAAATCACCTCGTTGGAAGCGGACATAAAACACAACTATCTCACACACACATAAGACTATATGGCGTTCACGTTTCATATGACTCGTGGAATATATCTAGCCTCGTTTTTCGAGTTCCTTGTTTCAAATGGCACGGAAACGCATAATGTACTCGATTCGTGTACCAATGGTAATTTTTTTTTATTTCGTGTTAATTATTGGATATCAGAAGCCGTCTTTTCCCGGTAAGATCACAACATCAGTGTTGATTTACATTGACAATTAATAATGTCGAAGGTTTTGGATGATATAGAGTTAAAAGACTACTTAAAACGCAAATCTTGTAGGTTTGGACTCCTGAATTTTCAGTTACATTGCACTGGTCGAAATATCACGGTTTCAAGGGCATAGATTATCTTCGTCGTCCTTAAAATAAGATTTAGAAACAATCACATATTAAATGGTTTGATTTACATTATAGACTACTCGTCTTTAATACCTCCGCGCGAAGTAACCGATAATAATTATTAAGGTCAATATTATCAAATCTACTATCAATATTTATCTACAGACAATATCAATATTTATCTAAGCTTATTCATTTTGAAATGTTTACAATTCTCGTGTTGACTATATAACGAAATTCATTGATGCACATTATTTTCAAGCTGATAAGTTGAAATATTACGTGAGTCGAAAACACTTAAGGAATACAATTTTGGGGTGTATTCCCGCGAAGGCGCAGTTACAGAGCGTAACCAAAATTAAGGCGCAGATAATGACTTGTCGGCTTTCATTTTAAGAGAGACATGTTGCTATTAGGACCCAATTAACGGTGTTTTTTTGAATTTATGTTCACTCTAAATTTTATTCACCAATAATTGGCAACTAATGATGAATATCATTAAATCACCCAAATAATAACCGAATTGGCCGAGTGCGGTTCGGGGGAGAATTTGCAACTTACCAGTGGAACCACTACGACACAGAGGAGCACAGAACCGACAACACTCTTGAAGGATGGCATTCAAGGGTCCAGAAGCTAGTCGGAAAAGCCCATCCGAATGTTTTTGAATTTATAACATTTTTGCAACAAGAACAAAATACCATTGAGATAAGAATAGTTTAATATGCTGGGGGACAGGAACCTTTAACGAAAAGATATAAATATGCCCCAATTCAAAGCAAGCTCCAGGAATTGAAACGAAGACACGAGGTTGATGAATTGACTTCAGTCGAGTATTTAGGTCGAGTATTTAGTTATATCTAGACGGGGTGTCTTATTTGGCGAAACTGAACCGATTTTTGTTATATTATGGATTTTATTTCTTATTTGGCGAAGTTTTTGTTATAGTATAATTATGTTTTTTATTTATTTGACGAAATTAATATTTGTTATTGTACAGTTATGTTTTTCATTTATTTGGCGAAATAAATTTTTATTATAGTATAGTTATGTTTTTTTTTATTTATTTGGCGAAATTAATTTTTGTTATAGTATAGTTATCTCTTTTTTTTATTTATTTGGCGAAATTAAGTTTTGTTATAGTATAGGCTAGTTAATATTTTTTTTTTTTTTTGACGAAATTATTTGACGAAATTAAATGAATATTTGTTATAGTATAGTTATGGTTTTTTTTCTTACCACAAGACTGATGCTAAATTGTTGGTTAATTAGTTACAGTGGGGATTATGAAAGTGTAAATTCTTATCATAAATCCATTTTAATCCTTAGGGGCTGGATTCCCGTTAAGTCGTCGAAAACGACCTTCTTTAATCCATTACGGTCACTAACTGCGCCTTCGCGGGAATAAACCAATTTTGAAATAGACTTACGATTACACGAACTTCTGTGTGCGGATTGTTAAGATTTCCCATTATTGCAAAATATCTGACGAAGATAAATTATATTTGGAAAGTTAGCCATATTCTAGTCTTGTGAATACTTGACCATCGCTGGAAGCTCCCGAGGATGAAATTACTTATTGGGAGGTTTGCAGACTAAGCTTTCGTTAATAACATATAATATAGTATTTCTAATTTTTTGCTATAGGCGACAAAATTAAGATCAGCTATATCAGAACCTATTCTCTTTTTTTATCGGAGTGCGAGGATGAGTGTACATAGACAGGGGGGGGGGGGGTCTGGATGGGGTGACAATAATATCTGTCCTTCAATTTGGGTGGTTTTCATTCAGCTTTAATCCAGCAAAGATAATGTTTGTTTCTTCCCATCCTCGGTTACCCAGTGCATTCATTCCGTTCTACTCCACTATACCCTGGGTTAATCTATAGGGCTTCCCATTCGGCAAACCTCGACAGATTCCGGTGCCCTATATCTTGACTCGGCTGTATGATGAAGTCCGCCATTTTGGAACTATTTAAAGGACCCGGATAAACATGGTTGCCCCCAGGAGATGGGTGCCAGTCAAGTCGTCCACAAGCGAAGTCGTCCACAACCGTTGGTGGAGTCGTCCACAACCGTTGGTGGAGTCGTCCACAAGGCATTGGTGATGTCGTCAACAACTATTAGTGATGTCGTCCACAACTAAATTTGTTGATGAATTTTTTTAATGAATTTGTTATTTATGGAATAAAACGATTTACTTTGTTGTTTATTTGCCGGGAGAAAGGGTGACCACGCAGAAAAAAACTATACTAATTAAAAATACATCGTGTGGACGACTCCAAAAAACGTATTACAATATCCAGAAATTATTTACTTTGTTGTTTATTTACCGAGAGAAAGGGTGACCACGCAGAAAAACTATACTATTGACAAATACATTATGTGTCCAGAAATTATACTAAGTCGTGTGGATGACTCCACCAACGGGTGTGGACAGCTTGACCAGATTTTGGGACTTGTTTGTAAAAGTGGAACGTTTTCCTGTTAGAGTAAATCTGTAGTCGAAAAGCCGCATCGCAAATGTATGGTCGTAGGTACATATCAATGACTATCATACATCCGAGTCTAGATTTAGGTTACGGAGAGTACCGGAATCTGTCGAGGTTTGCCGAATGTAGGGCTTCCACGATTTCAAATTGCTAGAATGTAGCAATACTGTACGAACCAATCAGAAAACAGTTTACAAACCAATCGTTTCGCCTTCGTTTTTATAAGGGTAGATAACCATATCCATTTACTGATTGATTTATGTAAGTAATGTATATATTAATAATTTATTTATATTCAATTGTATTTTGAAAATCTGTAGTATGTGTTGTTGATTTCAAATATGTGCCCCCCCCCCCCCACGACAAAACCAGTCACATGTCACAATTTTTAAAAAATGTGATTTAATGCTTATCTTAAAAGGAACTGAAACTGCTTTCTGTTGATATATAATATATGCAAATCACAAATAAATTGGCTGAGTTACGGACATCTGAAGTTTCAATAGCTGCGGTGCATCCAAATACAAAATAATGAGAATTTGCATTTTAAAAAATGCCAAAAATAAATCCCATAGCAACACATACAACTAAATTGCAATTATCAAAATGAAAGTTTGTGAATATAATTATGTTTGGTGTATCAACATTGATACAAAATTTTATCAACATATTCCTTTAGTAACCTATTTTTTTCTTTTTTTCCCCTGAAAAACAAAAGCCTGGTTTCACATTTTAAATATGGTTTTTGCCACAAAAGATCATTTTGCACATTTTAATTTGTTCTGTTTTTTATGTGATGATATTTCTTGGGTCAGACAGATTATCTTAGATTTGTGTTTGATATCTAAGAACTATAAAATACTGATTTTGGCTGGTTACCATGGCAACATTTTTCTATAAAAAAGTAATTTTAATCATTTTGCACATCTTAATTTGTTTTCTTTTTTATGTGATAATATGTCGTTGGCCAGACAGATTAACTTAGATTTGTGTTTGATATCTAAGAACTATAAAACACTGATTCTGGCTGGTTACCATGGCAACATTTAAAAAAAAAGTAATTTTAGTCATTTTGCACATCTTACTTAATTTGTTTTGTTTTTTATGTGATAATATTTCTTGGGTCAGACAGATTAGCTTAGATTTGTGTTTGATATCTAAGAACTATAAAATACTGATTTTGGCTGGTTACCATGGCAACATTTAAAAAAAAAAGTAATTCTAATCATATTCAAAAGATGAAAATAATAATAATATGTCGTTTTGTTATGTTTCTTATTAATGAACCTATACTCGGTAATTTAATTCCCTACCATATCACCTTAGGTGGAAGTGGACGAACCCCCCTGACCTAACCTAACCAATTCCCAATTACTTGTCTGCGATATCACTTCGGTGTAAGCGGACGTTAAATAAAGCTATTTCACACACTTTCCCAATTACTTAAATACGATATCACATGTACATAAAATTCGCGGAACGAACACGCAATTCTCAATGAAACTAATGACTCTAAATGATTAAATGAACGTTTGGTCTTTAGTAATAAAACATATAATTACGCTTTTAGAATAGGCCAACTCCTAACAATGTCAGAAGAGAGTAACTTCCCTTTGGGCAATTTACTTTTCAAATAACAGTTTATGGGATTGGTCGATAAAAATAGCACAAGCATCAATAGTGGATAACTTGAAAATAGTGGAGTAGAAAGGAAGGAGTACACTGGGTAACCGAGGATGGTTTCTTCCCAAAATAAAATAAAATATAGTTCCTTGAATTTTGCCTTGTCAACAAATTGCAAATTAAATCAAAATTGTGAGCAAGCTTGTATTTGTTTGAAAAAGTACCATGCATAGGCCTGGAGCGAAAGTTGGCTATAGTTTTTTTTGTCTACATTCATCAAATGTCGAACAAACAAACAAACAAACATGAGAAGCATTGTCACCGTTATTGCCCCACCTGATCCTATATATATTATATGCCTCTAAATCAGTGCTTCTCAACCGGGGTCCATGTGCACCCACAGGGGTGAATTCAAAATGTTTGGGGGTGAAATTTGGAAAAAGGGGGAATTGGGGGTGAATTATACACAAAGGGGGGGGGGGGAATTTTGTAAATAGGGGGGAATTTGCATGAATTATGTTAGTTAGTTCCTGATGTTAAGGCTCTTGTTCAAAAATACCAAGCACAAGGTGCTCACTAAACAAGGGTCATGACATCTCCATTATGCTTTTAATGTGTAAATCAATGGCATCTGTTCATTTAATATGTGTTTAAAACGATACCTAATTAGCATGTTTCAGTTTTTAGTTTTTATACCCCACATTTTCATGTGGAAGTATTGTCGTCGCCCCTGTCAGTCCGTCCGACCAAAAAATTTTGTGAACACACTACAGGTCACAATTTTTATCCGATTTCAATGAAACTTAAAATATAGGTTTATCATCATAACATCTCAGTTCCTTTTGATAATGGCATATATCGGACCGTAACTTTATGGATTATGGCCCCTGAGTGTACGAAATATCAGGTTTTAAGCTTGTGAACACTGTGGAGGTCACATTTTTAAATCGGTTTAGATGAAACTTGTATTGCATGTTTATAACCCAAAGATCGGGGCTCCTTTTGATATTTGCGCATATCGCATTATAACTTCCTGAATTATGGGCCCTGATTAAACGAAAAATCACCATTTTTAGATTGTGGCCTTGTGGAGGTCACCATTATTATCCGATTTAAATAACTGTTTGATTAAATCACCGATACACCGTAATGAAAGTTGAGTACTGCCGTACAAAATCGCCGCCACATATACGCGAATAGTGCAAAAATAGGGTATATCAAGGTTGTACACACTTAGTAGTACCTTAATACTCAATAGTAGTAGAAGTAAGAAGTACGTAATAATACTAAAATTTGTCTATAAAAATGTATTAACAATTTGTCACATCCATATATAGTAGAAATCCAATCATTAAGTCCAGGAATAAAGCACTAGTAGCAAAATTAACCTTAAAATTTGATAATATCTCTGAGAGCACAATTTACATGTCTTCACTCAGCGGCCATCTTAAAGTCTCCCTTTTTACTTTGTCCTTAATTCATATCATAAATATTGTAAAACTTATAACATTAAATTGTATATTCAAAATTTAAAGGACTTATTATCATTGGTACTGACCAATGTTAAAACCGGTATATTTCTGTTATAGTATAAGTATATAAATCCAGGCAATGTTTTTAATTGTACATAATATATTTTACCTTTATACTTTTGTACACTACAACAATATAAATAACCAAAAATACTTGTTTTTATTTTTGTAATATATCTTTTGCCTGGTTGTATATATATAAGTTTATTTTGGCCTGGATGTATTTACATGTATGTCACCATTATAAAAAAATTGAAATATGTAATGTATATACTTAATGTTTATGTGAATAAATTTATATATTATTTAAAAAGAAGGAAAAAAAAGAGTGCTGCGCTTCGACCTCTAGCTGGCTGGTCACCTCTGGCTTGAGGCTGTGGTTTCGAGCCCTGGTGTGAGCGAATTATTGAAATAAAATTGAAAACCATGTTATTCCCAAAATGACCTAGTTTGTGTCGAGTGGACGTTTAATCCCAGTTCTCTCTCAAATTTGATTTTGATGAAACTTGAAATGCATGTGAATAACCTAAAGATCTTGGACTCTTTATGAATTATGTCCCGGATTGTATGAAAAATCACTTTCTTTTTAGCTTGTTCTCTATCCATCTCTCAAATGTGGGCGTGTCTTGCCTGACATTAGTAATTTGATGTTTTGTAGTGCCAGGGGTGAATAGCGGGAAAAATTTTGTCAAGTGGGGAATTGTGTCATAAAGGTTGAGAAGCACTGCTCTAAATGAACAGAAATCTTGTCTCAAAGCTTATTATTTTATAAAACTTGACGTCTCCCATTTTCATTAAACCCCATTTCATTTTTTTTTCTTTTCTTGTGACGTTGTCTACATCTTGCCCCCACGCCCTTTACTCAAATTTCTGAGAACGCCCTTGTAGACCTGACTATAGTTTGTGCTATGGAAATCAGAGGGTTTAATCTGCTGTTCAGAGTTATGTCTCTTTCGAACGATTAGGCCTACTTTCCTAGTCAGTCTCACAGGCCACAACGGGTTGAAAAATCCCAAAGTTGTTAGACTGTAGAATAGATCTTATAAGGCCATGTGTTGCATATTCAACCGGGAAAGTTTATGAGGAGTGACAGGCTTTGTTGTATAATCAACTTAGATCTCATCGTTTTCATCAAATGTTTTAAATTTATGTGGTCTGATCACTGCAAATTATACCCCCGTGTGAATGCTGTTTTATTTTATAAATATTTGTTATAAATATTGCTGAATTTGGGTAAATCGTGCAACAGACTAATGGAATAGGATTATCCCTAAGTTATAACGGCGGAAATGATTGTCTAAAATCGTTAATATAAACTATTCATTTATTTTAAAAGACAGTTATTTAGTCTGGTTTGTTTAGATGTACACTTTGTAAGCCAGATACTTATACTTGTGTATAAGATGCAGAGTTTTTTTTAAAAATAAGTAACCGTGACGTCTGTTAGATCTTCTTGTTTTTGTAGAGGTTATACCTACTATATAATTTCAATAACAATATGGCAATAAATTGGCTGTCAACAGTATTGAATACAAATTCTTCAACACAGACTTCTCTTCATGGCCTCAATTCTATGATTTAGTGATAACAATGTCTTTACTGTTTTTTTTAATTATTTATAAAAATTTTGCAACATTATATTATTATACAGTATAAATACAGGTATATTTACAATTATCATTTTATAGTTTTCACATACTGTATAGAAATGGATTTTTACATATTACCTATAACTATGCACTATATAATAACATACAGTATTCACTTTGATTATTGTCTGCGATATCACTTCGGTGGAAGCGGACAGAAAAATAAAGCTATTTCACACTTTGATTATTTAAAGTAAAATAAGCATTTCTGATGCCCACACATTAAATATATTGGTACACACTTTTAAAACAACCAGAATTTCCTTTAAACAGGTTAACCATGAAAATATGAGATTGCACTGAGATTGTTCCATTATGAAATATATTGATACTTATGAATCTTCTTAACCAATGCATTTGTCAGTTGTAAATCATAGATAAAGAAAGTATTTATTTAAACGCACAATACTCCAGAATAAAAGACAAATATTATAGACTTTTCACTAAACCCAATAAAAAAAAAAAGTCTTACCAAACAACATCTCATTCAACAAATTATGAGGATTAATGATCACTTAAGGCCATCTAAAATTCCAATTATTTTCTATTGATTTCATTTTCCCATCTTTTGACCCTTGAATTATTAACCAATGCCTTATTGATGATGCATATTACTAAGTTAGAAATAATACATTTGATTATTTGTTGGGACGAGAATGTTTTTAATACTTTATTGATTCCAAAGTATATATTTAACTTTTATTATGGAATATTGTGGCTTTAATAAATTATGAAATAATTGAATTAAATAAATATTATGAACAACAAGATCACAGCAGATGAGCAAACAGATATCATTTCATCATGATGATACAGATACATAATTGTATTTTGTCAACGTATCTTCTGTTCCTAAACGAAATTTTTCAATGTGGGAGTCAATAAGTTGTTCTAAGGCTATTGTCCTTTCTTTTTCTTCTTCTAAAAATCTTTCAGCTATTTTTTCAGCTTGATCTTCTGTCTAAAGAATAAAAATAATGACACTTTTTAAACCAAATTCTAAAATTTAATCAATAAGTGTGTGTGAAATAGCTTTATTTAACGTCCGCTTCCACCTATTTGATATCACAGACAAGAATAAACAAGTTACCAGAAACATGTCGACTGTAGTTTATGGGGTTTACCTACCACCCCTTGCATAAAGCACTGTATTGTGTATTTTTATATCATTATGCAACAATAAAAATTTCAAATATTGTCCAGCCCTAGTCTGTAAGACAATTTATTGTGGGCTGATTGCTCAAGTTTTCAAACAATATTTAGAAATACCATACTGTTAGACATCATTGAAATTTTACATAAATGAAGCCTTCTAATCTGTGAAATTTAAAAGAGAGAGAGAGAGAGAGCTAGATAGATAACTGGGGTTGAACATCCACTTGACACAAATTAGGTCATTTTGGGACCAACATATGGTTTAATTTTATTATCTTAATAATTTGTTTGCGCGACTGGGTCTTCAGTAGTGGGAGGAAACTGGAGGACCCAGAGGAAACCCACAAGGTTGGATGGAAGACCCCACTACTTATCATGAGGGAATCAAAACCTCTCCACTAGACTCTATGACAGATCTTATTATTCAACGCACCCCCCCCCCCCCCCCCCGAAATTTAAAAGAAAAGTGAACTTACCAGAAGTCTACCCCCCCCCCCCCCGAAATTTAAAAGAAAAGTGAACTTACCAGAAGTCTACCAACTAAATCACCAAAATCTGATTTACTACATAAAGACATATCTACTGTATCAGCTACTGTAAGAAAGCTAGCATCAACTCTATCACGTCCACTGTTTTTAGATACCTCATTCATTAATCCTATAACAGCAAATAAACTTTACATTTATAACTCTCAACTGTAAAATAAATTGGTCTTATTTTATATAGAACTTTGGTAATCATATGTATAGACGTCAATCTTTATTGAAATTGATGCTACCGTATATATCCCTTTCTAAAAATATCACCCCTGCATATTTATCTTGCCAAGCATTTTTGTTAACTTATCCTTGTTCATTAGTTCATAATTTAGAGTAGTATTTTGAATAACAAGCCAACAGTAAGACTGATGTCCCCCACCGGATTAAAAAAACCAAACAGATGACACATAAATTAATTGCACATTTACCTTTTTAAAAGAATTGAGTAATCAAACTGATTATCTATGAATAGTCTAAGCATAAAATGTTTACTATCAACCTGATAAGTTTCATCACCATTAGTTAAAATAAAAGTTATCTTGTCCCACAGCATCGACCAAAAAAACAGCTTAGCTTTAATCATCTCAAACTTAGGCTGCCTGTCTACAGCTAGCTCCACCTGAGCACAGGCCCAAACCTAATTAACCGACATTTTATTTCTACATCGACGATTTAGTCGAAACCACTGAGTATGCTTTTTAGAAATGATTAGAAGTATTATTTCTCTTCTATTGTCATATTGAATGAAATTAAATATATTTATTTAGCCGTTGTGTGTTTGAAAGATTCCAAACTAATCAGAGCCGAATCACCCACTTGCAAATATTATGTATCGCTTTTACTCAAGTGGCAGAAGTCGACATTTTGCCAACATGACATAAATCATGTGCTTCGGGGTATTTATACTCTGTGGTGTAAACGAATCTAGGAAAAAAAGTCACAGGAAAAAAAGTCACAGTAAAAAAGTCACAGTAAAAAAGTCACAGGTAAAAAAGTCACAGGTAAAAAAGTCACAGGTAAAAAAGTCACAATTTATATTGTTGATAAGTGTGAAGAACTTGGCCATGAGATGTTTGTAGAAACGATCGGGACTGATTTCAAAGACAGTATTTTGCGCTCTTTGCTTTGTCATGTTTGGTAGAGACGTGGCAGCCAAAGGATGCTTCTACCACCTGACACAGTCACCTGGCGACATGTCCAGACACTAGGACTAGTACCCCACTACAAGGAAGACAGCGAGTTCCGACTGTTCTGTGGAAAACTTGACGGCCTGGCGTTTCTACCCATAGCTGATGTGCAAGAAGGTTTGGAACATCTCTATTCCATCAAACCTGCTGGTCCTCCTGCAGTCGATGACCTCCGGGCCTACTTCGTTCAAACCTATGTGAATGGTTCCTATCGACAACGTCATGGTCAAGGCCTAACCCTCTCCATGAGAAGAATCCCCCCCCATGTTCCCTCCTAAAGTTTGGAACGTACATGACGCAACCATGAACAATGCCCCCTGTACCAACAACATCTGCGGGGGATGGAACAACAAGTTCTACAATCTTCTGGTTTTTTTTACCTAAGCAAATTTGTGACTTTTTTACTGTGACTTTTTTTCCTGTGACTTTTTTACCTAGGCAAATTTGTGACTTTTTTACTGTGACTTTTTTTCCGCGCACCGTGTATACAAAGCAGTAGGCCAGTCGATAAGTCCTGCCCCAAAATCATCATGTAAGCTCCATCAAGGAATTCACACAATCAACGCCTACACCAAGTTTTGAACATTCTACTTCAATTCTAAGAAGAGTTATTGTGTTCATATGTCTCCACCAATCAAATTGCTTATCACTCTGCTTAACCGGAGTAGAAAATGCTCATCGAACTTGGACAAGGTATTATGTAATGAAGCTATACACCAAATTTCATCACTCTCACTTAATTAATGCTAAAGTTATTGTGCCCCTAGCATCAACCAATCAAATTGAATATCTCTGCTTACCCAGAGTAGAAAATGACCGTCTTTGAACTCCATCAAGGCATTGAGCTAATAAACACCTACACCAAGTTTGAACATTCTAGCTCAATTAGAAAGTGAGTTATTGTGTCCCAAAAAGTGTGACAGACAGACAGACAGACAGATGAACGAACCCATTCTAATACAACTCATATTGTATTATCAGTTACAGAATGGAAAGCACATTGGTGGTATATTACAATTTACACATTAATTTCTTGTTCTATACAACTAATAGATCAAATTCTATAGAAATGTGTAAACATACTCATATTTTCACGTTTTTGTATGTGTAGCTCTTCTTCAAGTCTTTGTTTTTGATCATATAGAAGTTGCAACTGTACATCATATTGTTCTGTAGTATAATCTTGTTGATCACCATTAATATCACCATCACCAAATATTTTACGATTATCTAATATATTATCACTGCAATAAATGAAACATAACATTTTACTATTATCTAACATAGTAACTCTATATAAATAAAACATTATTTTATTTTATTATTATGTACATTGGATTCATAGTATTTTACTATTATCTGAACATTTTTTTTTTACTATTATCTAAAATAAAATATATTTTACAATTATGTTACATAGTATCTAGATAATTACTATCATGTAACATAATATCTCTATATTAAACAAGCCAACCGTGAGACTGTCAGAGTTGCATCCCTTTCAACAAATTAAAACCAAAGTTATCATGTTCCGAAATCTCAACCAATCAAATTGCTCATTTTAGCTTAGCCTCAGTGGGAAATGCGCATGAACAAACTATGTCAAGGCATTCATGTAATAGACATGTACACCAATTTTGAAATTTTTTACCTCAATTAGAAGGACTGGTGCGCAGAAAAAAGTCACAGTAAAAAAGTCACAAATTTGCCTAGGTAAAAAAGTCACAGGAAAAAAAGTCACAGTAAAAAAGTCACAAATTTGCTTGGGTAAAAAAAAACCACAGGAAAAATGGGATGGATTTGGCACCGCTGACACGATCTCTGCACAGATTTCATAGCTGTGTCTGCATCTTTACAAATTTCTTTTTGACCTTTCTGACGGGTCGATTGCCGATGGCATCCTGGGCGACTACAGTCTGGACTGTGGCTGATTCCTTCTGGAACCACTCCACCACTCTCCAGATGGATGGATGGTGTTGGCCGACAAGATTGTAGAAGTTGTTGTTCCATCCCCCGCAGATGTTGTTGGTACAGGGGGCATTGTTCATGGTTGCGTCATGTACGTTCCAAACTTCAGGAGGAAACATGGGGGGGGGGGGATTCTTCTCATGGAGAGGGTTAGGCCTTGACCATGACGTTGTCGATAGGGACCATTCACAGAGGTTCGATCGAAGTAGGCCAGGAGGTCATCGACTGCAGGAGGACCATCAGGTTTGATGGAATAGAGATGTTCCAAACCTTCTTGCACATCAGCTACGGGTAGAAACGCCAGGCCGTCAAGTTTTCCACAGAACAGTCGGACCTCGCTGTCTTCCTTGTAGTGGGGTACTAGTCCTAGTGTCTGGACATGTCGCCAGGTTGACTGTGTCAGGTGGTAGAAGCATCCTTTGGCTGCCACGCCTCTACCTAACACTACAAGCAAAGAGTGCAAAATACTGTTTCTACAAACATCTCATTGCCAAGTTCTTCACACTTATCAACAATATAAATTGTGACTTTTTTACCTGTGACTTTTTTACCTGTGACTTTTTTACTGTGACTTTTTTTCCTGTGACTTTTTGTCCTAGATTCGAAGGACCAATCAGATTGAAGTCTAACTTTGCCTAAGCAGAAAATGCTCAGTATCGAATCTTGTTAAGGTATTGATGTAATAAAACTATTCACCACTATCACTCAATTAGAATCAAAGCTGTCTAGTCCCAAAGCCTCGACCAATCAATTTGCTATACTTATTGCTTTGCTTACCCAGAGCCGAAAATGCTCTTATAATCCAACTTATTCAAGGTATTGATGTGATTAAACTATACGCCAAGTTTCATCACTCTCACTTAATTAGAACTTAAGTTATCGTATCCCAAATGAACATCAACCAATCAAACTGCTTATCTCTGCTTACCCTTAGCAGAAAATGCTCATCTTTGAACTCCATCGAGGCATTCACCCAATCAACGTCTACACGAAGTTTAAACATTCTACCCCAATTCATAGGAGTGTTATTGTGTTCCAATTCTCCACCAATCAAATTGCTTACCGCTCTGCTTACCCTGGGCATAAAATGCTCATTATCAAACTTAGTCAAGATACTGATATAATGAAACTATACACCAAATTTGATCACTCTCACTTAATTATAACTAAAGTTATAGTGTCCCAACACATCAATCCAATCAAATTGATTATCTCTGCTTACCCTAAACAGAAAATGCTCATCTCCATCAAAACATTGACCTAATAAACACCTACACCAAGTTTGAACATTCTAGCTCAACGAGAAGGAAAGTTATTGTGTTCCAAAAAGGGTGACGGACAGATAGACGGCCGGCCGGACGAACGAAACCCATTTTCTTCGGAGAGGAAGGGGGGACAATAAAACTATTAAAACCTTATTTATTATTATCTAGATACTATGTTACATATAGTATTTAACTATTATCTAAAACATAATATTTTACTATTATGTAACATCGTACGTATCTCTAGAAGAAATAAAACATTATGATATATTATTAAAGTAGCTTAGTATCTATATGAGAAAAAAATACAAATAAAAAAACAAATATCAGAGGGGGCTGCACTAAAGCTCTATATTGGCTGTTCAATACAGTGAAGTCTCCCTTTATTTTCACAACTGGCACATTTCACACATTAACTTTCTCCACCTAAAGCGGAAGACACATCAGGTGTACATACAAATGGCTTTAAAAGAGTGAAACTTTTTAAGGTTCACCTTTTCTTTTGTTATTCTTCGCCAATATTTCTTTTTCATACACACAACTATTTTTCCTGATTATAACAGCATAAGCAGTTAGCACTATGTATGTATAATGGTATTAATAATAAGAGGAGGGGAAGCCATCATATTTGTTCTTGGGTATTATGTCTCTTTAAAATAACTTACCCGTTATCTGAAGATTTTATTCTTTCTACTATTATAGATGTATTTCTATCAGTTAATTTTTGCTCTATTTCACTTATTTCTTTTTTTAGTTTGGATACGTCTTCTTTTAAGTGACCATTCTCTTTCTATAAATTATATAATTACAACAATTATAAATCTTGTCAACTCTCAACCATTAACAACTCGATTTCCTTTCACCCAAAGTTTCACATTCTCGTATTAAGTCGAACATGTCTTTCAAATTATATAAGTTTCAGGACAAACACATTGTTCAATTTTTATTTCAATAAATTGCTTGCGCGTAGAGGTCTTGGACGGAACCCATAAGATTGGACAGGCAACCCTACTCCTTGCCACGTACATCTGGGGAATCTTTTTTTTTATTTTAAAGATATTTGAGAAGTACAAGCTACTGATTTAAATACAATGAATAACATTTTGTATAAACTAGAATTTACTTGAATTAGCTTAACAATAATATTTGATACAAAAGCACAAAACTCAAATGAAGAATAAATGTACAATTTGTTAATATATTAAATTATGAATAGGAAGAACATCTAATGAAAGTCTACTGAAACAAACTATGAATATGATAAAAAATTATCTTTGTTAGTCAAACACTATTAAAAAATGACAACCAAAAAAAACCCTCTAACTAGGGGTAAATGGGTCGGTTCAGAATTCATTTAGGGGAGAGCGATGAGAAAAGGTTGAGAAATGTGGCTCTAAAACATTGAGATTTGAATTGTACATATATACTGTACATACATCCTAAATAATGATTTAACAAGCTTACTTTAATTTGAAATTGAATTCCACAGAAAACATTATATTGGGGGATAAATGAATAGAGAGTAATAATATACCTCTAATTTTAATACAGTCTGACCGTATTGTCCATTTATGGCATTGAGATGACGTTCAGCTTCAGCTTTACCATATACATCACCAAATTTATTGATGAATTCTTGTCGTAAGTGGCGGTTTTCAATACGTAAAGCTTCCACCTGAGCATTGGACACCTACGATAAGGTTAAAATAACAAATATAGAACATCTATAATGTTAGTTGGCTAAATTACATCTATTTCTAAGTTTTTCATTAGTAATATCCTTGAAGTAATATTATCTAATATTTCATTTACGTGACAATAAATTGATCATGCTCCATTAGTTTTAATTAACATCAAATAATTAATAGAGGCTAATAATAATAATATTTTTTTGGGGGATTGGCTACTGTATATATAATGCAGAACAGGGAAGAGAAGTTTTTTGTTTTTAATATTATCGAAACAACAATTAGTCAGACCAGGTCACACACACATACTGGCTCACCTTAAAATTCGAACCAGGGAAATCTATTCATGTATCCTGATTATAATGTTAAGAATTTGCATAAAAAAAAATTACTAAAAAGATTAGCATGAATAAATCAAGTAGTTTCTACCTGTAATTCTAATATTTTCTTTTCGCCAATTTCTGCCTCTCCTCTTAACTGTTTCTCCATGTCAGATGTTTTTTCACTCAGTGCTGCCATGGTAACATCCCGCTGATGTAATTCAGTTGTAAGTTTAGACAGACGTAACCTCATTCCACTTAACTCAGCTTTATGATTTCCCCCCACAGAATTTGCATGTTCTTGAAGCTAAAGTGAAAACAGATTCATAAAACATAATGATTTATTCTGATACGATGTTAACCAAAAGTTAACTGTGATGTTCTCCAGGTTGGTGATTAAAGGTTAGAGTTAATTATTCAAAACAAGAAGAAAGGGACAGAGAGGGAGAGGGTTTAACTTCCTCTTGCCACAAACTAGATCATTTTGGGACTAACATATGGTTCAATTATACTTCAATAATTCGCTTGCACATATGGGTCTTTAGCAGTGGAAGAAAATTTTGGGGTACCTGGAGAAAACCCATGAGGTTGGACAGGCGATCTTACTCCTTGTCATGGAAAACCGGGGAATCGAAACAATGCCAGATGACTCAATGACAGACACCTGGTTGTAATAAGAAGACTCCTTCATCAACAGCCTGCACTCTTGCACATGTTTTGGAAGGTATAGGGACAGACAATCTCTATGTTTTTTGAAATCCCTAATACAATGAATTAATAGTTTACCGCCAGTCAGCAGCACCACACATAAACTATAAGCAACAACACCCAACGTATAAAGATGGTCTATTTTATGACATCTTACAAAACATGTCTACAGTTCGTAAAATATGGCGGACAAGCACAAGACAGGGTTTAAGAGAGACAACTCCTGTTAACGGGTCGCTTACGACACTACAACATAGTATGCCTACTGGCGTGACTTCTCTCTTTTTTTTTTCTTTTTTTTTTTTTTTTTAAAGGGAATAACATGGAAATACACAGATTAAGTCTAAATTAAATGTCCTACAAAATAGAGTTGAAGTCATAGCTTAACTATGATACGGCCACAACCAATAATTTTACGTTACATAGTCCTGTAAATACGTGGGTTTTTTGTGCACACGTGTAGGTCGGCTGTCTTCGGAAGTATCGACTGTCGGCTGAGCTGATGATGATGACGGTGAAGCCGGGGTAGTTAACACAGGTGGTATCACTGGTAGGGCAGGTGGTTCCTCTGGCTCAATGAATGTATCCGAATCGCATTCTATCTGAGCGGTGACTTCATCCACGTCATGACTGTTTCCGTTGTGACGTAAGGGAAAGCAGTTTTTTTCAGCAAAGTAGTTTGGTACAATATAACATTCTGATATTTTCACCTTGTAAGTTGAGGATCGTAACTGGGATCCTGAGAATTTCCTAACAAAGCACCAATTACCATCAAGACTAGTTACAAGATATCGATCACGAGCCTTGTTTTTATTACCATCTGAGCGTAGGTAGACCAAATCACCAACTGCGACATCATTATTTGGAGGTATCTTTCCAGTAGGGTTCTTCGAAGTCTCACTATAACCATGATTGCGTAATCGCTGTGCATGTTGTTCGATTATAAGATCACGATCTGAGAAAGGAAGCTGTGTGTGTGTAAACTGGCACCTTTGTGTAAAGATTTCACGGGCAGATAAACCTCTACTTCGAATTCTAGAATTCAATTGAGCAGTTGCAATGGACAGGCCTAAAGGTGATACAGGTACACCACCAGGTTCTTGACGCAACAGCTCCTCCTCGAGTTCTGCAATTGCCCTTTCCGCAACAGGATTCTTGTTGGGGTTTTTAATGCGGCCGACATCAATATCGATGCACAAATTTTGTAGTATGGTATCATTCTGCAGAGCAATAAAACCAGAAGTCGCATCTACACGGATATGTACATGAGAACCATCGAGGGGACGTAGTTCCATACACAAACGAGCAAGTCCTTCTCTCAGGGTTGTATGACGCTCATTCTCAATTAAACAAGTAGTGGTATACGAGGATGTGGTCTCTCGAAGAATCAGGATAAGCTGTCTATAACGTTTAAGAACATCAGCTGCATATGATAAACCTAGTGCACCAGGGGGATCTGAGGTAGACTGTTCGATAAGACATTGAGGAAATCGTTTTAACGAGGCACATGTGTGGCATGTTTCAGAAACAGTGTAAATGGCTTTGTCCAAGTCCAAAGCATAAAAATTCCGCTTCACCACTTGCTTAAGTTGATGCTTGGTAGGGTGACTGAGCTTAATATGGAGGGCCGTTAATAGACCATCCAACACGGCTCTGGGGATGACAATCAATTCTGACGTTGGGAGTAAGGGTTCGTGGTGTTGAACTACTAGAAGGCCATCTCGGGCTATAGTAAGTATGTTGAGATAACGCTTGACATCTTTAAGATTGGTAAGTTTACGAGATGGTCGGGTGCCTTGCTTCAGGTGGGCATGGACGCGTCTCAAATCCGGGCATTCTGACTGAGTAGTAATCCAAGCTGATCTGCTGGTGAAGGGAAGTCGGAGAGTACCATTAATAATATCCTGAACAGAAAGTGACCGGACTACAGAGTCTTCTAATTGAGTGATAAAGTTACAAATCTGACAATGTGGTTCCTGACAATCTTGAGCATTACGACTTGCAAAATCAGATGGGATATTTGCCTGGCCTGCTAAATGACGGACATTTATCTGATATCTGCTTACTATTGACAAAAAGGAAGTAACGCGTGGACTTGAGGAAAATTCACCACGGCAGAGCTTGGATATAGCCTGGACACAGGGTTTACTGTCTGTCAGAACACAGGTCTGGTGGTGAGACTGTATTATGAATGGGCTAAAGTGTTTAATGGCTGCAGCAATACACAATGCTTCTATTTCACATGGTAACCAAGTTACCTGATGTTGACGTAGTTTGGAGCTAAAGAATCCTGCAAGGGATATTTTGTTGTTGCGGCTGACATAAAGTGTTGCGCCAACGCCATGCCTTGTTACCGAACCGTTGGTCACAATCCACAATAGATCTGATGGTCTTGGTAGGAGTATGGCGGTATTGGTGATGAGAGATTTCTTGGCATGAGAGAAGTGATGATTTAACTCATCCGTCCAGTTGACCTTGTCTTTAGATTGTTGTCCAGCAATGGCCATATCCAATGGATTTATCAAGTCGGAACAGGGAGGTAAGACACGTGCTAAAACCTTATAGGCCCCTATAAATGATCTGAGACCACGAACAGTGTCTGGTGGGGAGTATGTTGAAAGAGCAGATATACGATGCGGGCTGGCATGGATGGAACCTTGCCACAATATCCAACCCAAAATAGTAGTGCTTTTCGGACAAATGACGGTTTGTGCGTTATGAATTCAATGTCTTCGTAAAATTAGTCATAAGCTCCTCTGGTGAATTACCTCCTACGTACAGATCATCGGCTAGCTTAGCCACTGTGCCGGCTTGTAGCTGGTCACCTAAAACACGGCACATTAGTTCTTCAAGGACAGTTTCCGAGCCGGGCATACCCATGGCAGAGCGTGTGTAAACGCGTACCCCACGAAAGGGCGTCGCTACACCATAAAAATTTCATGGATTCTCTGGACAAAGGAATCTGGTAGAAGGCACTTGTCAAATCTGAAACAATGATGTACTGCCAACAAGCAATGGTACGTAAAATGCAATCAACATCAGGTAAAAGTGAAGGTTGTGGCTTACTATATCTTCCAACATCAGCAAAGGCAGTGACTAAGCGGAAACCTCCAGATGGTTTCTTAACTAGGAAGGATGGATTAAGGTACTCTGCAGTGATGTTGATATCTTCTGGACGTTTAAATACGCCTGCTGATTCTAATTTATCAAAACGTGTTTGAAGTTCAACAAGCTTGTCCCTTGAGATTTGTGGTACGCGACCTTTGCGTTGTGGAGGCTGAACTGGACCCATGTTGACAGTGGCTTGAAAGGGACCAACCGCACCGTTGTAACCAGATATATCCGGATCAAATACAGTATCATACTGACGGAGTAAGCTTCGGAAGGCTTCTCTAGTTGTTGACGATAATATAAGATCGGGATCGAGAGCTACTTTATCAGAATAAAATAAGCCTGGGCCAAGTTTAGGTGGAACAGAACTTGGTGCTGGAGTATCGCAGTGGTCAGCATTTATGGGGAAATCAGTGACCAGTCGTACCTGACAGAAGTGTTCATGGCGTTGGATGGTTCTGGGTTGATGTGTGGTATTGGGTATTCTCACCTTACCAGCAATAGACTCTAGGATGGAGGGCTGTGGCCACATCTGGGAGACTTTTAAACTATTTGAGCTTGGTTAATCCGAACGAGCTTCGATAGCCAAGATACAATCAGGATCATAGTCGGGTGGGGCAGAAACTTCCAGATAATCACCAGGCCAAATGATTGTCGCTGAAGCTGGAGAGCGAATCACAGAAGCTTGTGTACGCCGGATGGAATGGTACTGAGACGGTGTGTTTGATGACCCATATACAATAACATCGCAATCTTTGATTGTAACTTGATGTTTGGCTGGACGAACAGATACATCGTTTACAGTCATGAATGGTGTACCAGCTAAAATGTCGACGTCCAAGTCTTCCACAACAAGAGCATCTAGGGATAAATCTACGGAGTTCCTTGAAAGGGTGAGATGTGTTTCACCAATCACAGCTAAAGGTGTGATACCGTCGGCCTGAAGGGCTCGTTGAGAACTGGTCAATATAGTAGCTCCGATATACTTGGCAACAGCGGCTTTGATCATATTAGTTTCAGCACCTGTATCTAAGGTAAGCTGCACAGGGTGGTGTTTATAAAAAGCTTTAAAATGAGGGGACTGTTTGGTACTAACACGACATGCAGAAACACGCTGGGTTGTAGATGTATCATCGTCGTCCGGGTGCGTAGGTAAACTATTGGTTAAGTCGAGATCATAATCATCTAGGCAAGTGGTCTGACGAGCACGATTGAGAAATTTTTTGTCATCTGCAGGTAAGAAAGGGCAGGTACTAAGGTAATGTTGAGTCTTTGGGCGCTTGGCTTGAGTGCAGAGAGGGCATGATCTAGGTTTAAATCCGTCACTCTTGGCAGGGTCTGAGGTATATCGCCGTCGAAGGAATTGGCTAGTAGCTGAGCGTAACACCTTAGCGTCAACTGAGGCATGTACTTCATCCAACAGCGAGTCAAGAGCTAAAGAGATCTCAGGTTTAAGAGATGCCAGTGTACGAGAGCGCAACTCTGTACCATATCTTTGCTTCACCAACTGTGGTAAGTCTGGATGGATACGTTGAAGCCAAGTTAGTACAACTATATTCTCTAACGACGGTGTTAATTCTTCATCGACTGTTGGGACTTCACCATGGTGAGAAATGTGGCCATTACGTTTAAGTAGGTTGTCTTCAATAAACGACATTAGTCGTTGGAAAAGGTCCTCAGGTCTCTCATCTGGTTCAACTGCCTGTTGATTGGAAGCCATAATGTAGGCGAATGGCTTGCCAAATAGCAGATATGGAAGTCGAGTTTTTAACAATCGTATTACGGGAAATAATAGGACAAAAATTAGCAATCTGTCCGAGCATCAACTCGAGGTGGGTCACTTTCTGTTGTGCAGTGCGTCGGTTATTCTCTGGAACATCACGACCATCATCACGAAAGCCCCGCAATGGAGTATTATTAGACGCTTTACCCCACGTGACACCATCGATGAGGTATGCGTCAAAATTTGGATCTAGAGATAAAGTGTACTGTAAGTTTTGTCGCCAGGCTTCAAATGATGTGATAGTTTCATGTTTGGTTAGTGTCCATTGTTTTGGAGCACGGTTATTAGCCATCTTGTCTTACGATTGTTAAACGCTGGGTGTATTCACAGCTAGAGGAAAAACTGGGTCGCTTATGTCAAAAATGACGATGTATAGGACTGCTCAGACTTGGATTTTTTTATTTGTTGTTTCATTAACAAAGAGAACTTCCCGGAGTTCGTAGGTACGGCAAAACACTCTAAGCCACCACGCCAGTCAGCAGCACCACACATAAACTATAAGCAACAACACCCAACGTATAATAAAGATGGTATATTTTATGACATCTTACAAAACATGTTTACAGTTCGTAAAATATGGCGGACAAGCACAAGACAGGGTTTAAGAGAGACAACTCCTGTTAACGGGTCGCTTACGACACTACAACATAGTATGCCTACTGGCGTACATGTTAAGGTAAATATTATCAGGCCTTGTATTTATGAAATCTGGTAATAGTAGACAGAAAATGAGTTAAAAATACAAACTATTGCCACATAATTTTTTAAATTACGATTAACACTCTCAAAGTAAAAAAAGATTATTAAGTTATATGCTGATTTATCAATGACGCAAGTTTATAAAGAAAACTGTTTAGAAGTTGATAAATGGACACCAAAATACATATAGTTATTCTATAATGAATCAAATCTGTAAAGTTTTTGCCAAGAGAACCTTTATGTGCCCTACTATTGTACTAATCTCAGTTTATTATTTAATCAAAAAAAAACAGACTGACAATTTTTGTCAGACCTGCTTATGCTACCCGAAAAACAAGTGGAAACTAGACTCGAAGAATCCTGAAGACGATTCTTGGCTCATGGCAGTATTTGAACGCAGGACTTTCTGGTTGTCATGTTTCCTAACCACCAACCCAAGTGGCCACAATTTTTTGTGAAATGACATTAAAGAACTTGCTAGTCTTTATCATCCATAAAAATATTCTACGAATATTAGTCTTATCATAAACAATGTCTAAGGGAGGTAACTCCTCTTAAAACAAGATGTTTACGCTATGACTTGGCTTTAGAGACTGGATAATAAGCCACATTAAAAACCAAACTCCTGGTTACGCATGAGCAATGGGCTTTACGTCAAATGTCGAGAACAGTACCAGACCCTCTGTATCGAAGACTAGGAGGTTCTGGGTGACAGAGACTAAGAATTTGCTTTTCTCATCAACTTCATATCGCTCATCTTATTTTCAATGCATTTGTAAACCCATTTTTATATACAGTACAATAATAGCCAGATTACGATGTATTTTAAATTTTAAATCATCTGACTTATTGTCTTCCAATAATATAGAGTTACAGTTCTATATAACATAGTTTTGCTGATAGAATGGGGCAATAACTGCAAAAACACATACAATTTAGTGATAGTTAATATCTCATGGTCACATGACCAGCAAATACATTATTAGAGTTACCACTTTACATTAACAATCAATGTGAATAAATGATATAGGTTAAGAAAGAAATAAAGGACAGTAGGCATATACCATACAAAGGATTAGAAACCATCCCTTGATGAAAATAAACAACACAGTCTCTAAACTACATAATATCCCTGTACACATAACTAGGATTTTGAAAACCAAAAAAGGTTGGTGTGACTACATAATTATCTAGTTGATAAAATAAGACAGTAATACTATTGGCATTTTCATTAGTGATTATTGCATACATCAATGGATGAGTTTTATATAATACTTGATACACTGTGTAGGTTGTGGCTATGTGATAAATTTTTTATTCCAGTTAAGGAGAGAGAGAGAAATGGGGTTAACGTCCACTCGACACAAACTATGTCATTTCAGGACTAACATATGGTTTAATTTTTTTTTCAATAGGGGTCTTTAGCAGTGGGAGGAAACCGGAGGACCTGGAAAACCCCACAAGCTTGGACAGGCGATCCTACTTCTTGTCACGTACAACAGGGGATTCGAAACCACGCCAGTTGACTCAATGACAGGCTTTATGATACAGCACGCACATGCTTACCATTCGGCCATCCGCCCCCCCCCCCGGACCCCTTCCAGTTAAGGACATTCATGGGCAGTAATGGACACACTATAATAATTGCACAGGGCTCTATACAGACAAAAGTAGGGAATTTTAATAATAATTATACCTTATTATACTCCTGGAGACAACAGAAAAAAAAAGATACAAATTTGATTAGATTGTATATAAGTTTCAAATGTGGAACAAAAGCATCCAATGGAATGGGTTTTTTTAGTTTTAGAATGAGTGACAGGGTTTAACTCAAATATACATTCTTCACTGACTAGTGTGAGTAACTGTTTGTGTACAATTAAAGCATCCACTGGTTTCTTCTGATGTTATTTCTGCCTCCACTTTTTCATAATATTATAACTTCTAAAATAATTGCTATTATATTATACAGTAGAGATTTCAGTTCAATCATAGAACATTTTAACCGTTAAAATAACAATCAGCGAAAATAAAACTTACCCTAGAAATTTCATCAGTTAATTTATGAATTTCTGTTTGTTTTAAGTATTGCAATTCTTCTTCCTTAAATATACAAATACATGAACATTGATTTTTCTCATATCCCGGACAATTTACGAAAGGCTGAAACTGTTCGTATATATAATGCGACTGAGACTTAGTAATTTTGTGATACAGTAATTGTAAGTGCAGGAGGACTGCACTACAGGCAAACTAGAGTAGCTACAGTATCCATTTATCTCTACTCATTATTGACTTTGTTGCACTAGAACAATTATTTGTTGTCCTTAATCAGTTTTTCTAATATCACTAGATGTGGCTGGGGTGGTCTAGAAAAGTTGTATTTAACTTATGGAAGGGATCTTAAAAATGGTCTGTTCACATGAATCTTAGGAAAACAAATGGCTGCCAGGCAGGATACGCCCACATTTTGCAAGAAATGGATAGAGAACAAGCTGAAAGCAAAAACAATTTTTTGTACAATCAGGGGCCATAATCCAGAAAGTTATAGTCTGAAATGAGCAAATATCAAAATTGTGACATCTACAGGGTCTACAATCTTGATATACCATATTTTTTTACACTATTCGAGTACAAGTGGTGGCCATTTTGTCCGATAGTTTTGAACTGATTTTCACCAAATTCGAACTCAAGATTCATTACAGCGTAATGGTGATATAATAAAACGTTTGTTTTAATCGGGTAATAGTTATGACCTCCAGAGGGATCACAAGCGAAATAAGGTGATTTTTTGTACAATCAGGTGACATAATTCAATAAGTTACAAATCGATATGTGCAAATATCGAGAGGAACCAAGGCTTTTGGGTTATAAACAATTGGACATGCATTTCAAGTTTCATCAAAATCAGATTAAAATTGTGACCTCTACAGGGTCGACACAACATAGGTTCAGCGCCGGCCGCATATGCCAGTCGGGACGGAAAATGACCGTAACAAGACCTGACCCATCGGCTATTTTGCATCCCGGAAAAATAATTAATGTAACATTAACATTTGATCTTAAAAACAAGACATGCTATGATGATTTAGCTCTTACATATAAAAATATATAAAAAGTGATGTTCCAACTTGTTTAGATAATGGAAAAGTCCTTACCTTTTGTTGTAGTTGTGTAGATATTTCTTCATTATTTAATATAAGTTGTTGATATTTATCTTCTACATTACTTAATTCAAATCTAATCTTCTTCTCTAACTTCTTATATGATCTGAATAAAATTTATGCAGCATCTTATTGTACAGATAATTTTAAGCTTTGACAAGGAATTGCTGCCAATCCATAATGGTTTTGCAATATAACAAACGTCAATGATAAGTAATTATGATGGTTTGCTGGGCAACAAAACATTTGCTTGTCATTGTTACATTTGGGAGTCTCTAGAAAAATTAAAATCAAAATCTACATACTTTATGATATTGATATGGTGTTGACAAGATTCTATGACATAATCAAGGGCAATAACTCAATGAGTAATTATCATAAACTGTTAAAATTTGATAGGATTCTTTGATCGTTTCCAAAATTGCCTACAATTTCAAGCAGATGAGACAATAACTTCCTCAACAGAGTGTTACATACATTATCTGTAGTGCTCACAAGAAATTGTGCACAACAGACAGAAGGACTGGAGCAACAGCAATGTACAATCATATTTCAAAGTGGCCGTATAAAAAAAAGATGAAAAAAAGTGCTAATTGTTAGACCCAGTTTTGCTCAAGTATAAAATATCTGATGGTCAGAATGACAAACTTTTCATATAATCAATGAGTAATAGAATAAATCAATACCTGATTCCCTCCTTGGCATCTGCGTATGATTGCTTTAATAAAGCAACCTGTTCTGATTCTTCTTTATGATTACTTTCTCCTATGATACTGTAAGCAATTGCAATATAATTAATAAATAATGAGGAGATGAACAGTACAGTGGTTAGATCTGTAACCACATACATGTAGTTGCATATTTGCTCCTCACATCTGCTCACTGTCAAATCTAATGTCATGATCTGTTATATCATCATCTACCTTAACAGATTGATCACTCAAGATTGATACTAATAAATGATATATATCATTATAAAATGGTTTGCTACACTGGAGAAAAATAATAACCACACACCAAACACTATAAAATATGAAGATTATGCCCTAGGTTGAAAGGCCACATTACATTCTTAGTTTTAGCAATGTAATTAATTTTAAAAATACAATAAATATTTACCATTACACCAGAAATTAATAAATCAAATTGTCCTAGATAATCAGGCTACAACTAATAATCCTATTTTTAAAATAGTAACTAAATACTTTGATGTCCCCAGATGTTTCAATATTTAAGGATTTTCCCTTCTGAATAATTTTTAATCATCTTTTTCGTTCGTTATATAAAGTGTACACAATTTATTTTTTTTATGTGATTTTTCCCCCATTCTTTCATAATATGTGCATAGCAGATCTGGTTTTTATATGTTTTGTATTTCTTGTATGAGGTCAGGGGTGACTTAAGCTGTGCCTGTTCCCTGATCCGCTTTCATCCAATTGAAATTAAATATATTGTTTACACAAAAATTTCAATGTAACAAAACATTGAAAGCAATTAATTACTATGATTTATTACTTAATTAAAAGATTATTGCCTGGGTTGAAGGGTAGCATTCAAAAATAGAAATCCATTCAGCAATTTACATTTTTGGGATAATAAAATGTAGGTTCCAGAACTACTAGAACTTGAAAACAATGTTATAATTAACTGTTTTTGTTTTGTGTTTTTACATAAATAGATAAGGAAATTGAAACAACTTTAAATTGAAACACAGAATAAAGATAAATAATTGACAGAGATTAAATATAATGATACAGTATATTATTTACCGTATAATTTCATCTTTAGCACTAATAGTTTGTTCTAATCTAGCCACATCTTTAGCATACTGACTTGTATCTTCTTCTGTTACTCTTAATAAATCAGTTTTACTCTGAACTTCTGACACCATCTCATTGTTTTCACCCTCAAGTCTCTGTAAAAATATTAATAATTAATAGAATGTGAATAGTTAGAGAGAGAGGGAGAGAGAGAGAGATAGAGAGATTAACATCCGCTCAACAATAACTAGGTTTTTCGGCAGTGGGAGGAAACCCATGAAGTTGATCAGGCAACCATGTCACTTGCAAGGCTGGGAAAGAAGTCATGAAATCTAAATGTGCTAGACCACTATCCCTGAAGTTGTTAGAATTTCTAAATTAAAATGTATATTTGACCAGGTAAAACTGATTAATGACAAATCATTTCGACTTGCATCATCAGTAAAATTTTCAAGCAACGATAATAACTCACCCTTATTGTTACATTTGCTCTTCGTAATTCTTCTAATAATTTCTCATTATCAGACATTCCTCGTTTATGACTATTTAATGCCTCATCTAAAGCTGATTTTAATTTTTCAATCTTTTCTTTCTAAAATATAAAGGCACATATATAAATATTCCAAGTACCATGAACTGTTACAATTTCTAAATTGATATTCAATAGTAAGAATGATTAAAGGCTGATTAATAATGACAACAAATAATTTTATTTGGTATAAACTCACTGCTGATACTCTACTTACTACAAACTTGATTTTTAAAGACTTATTTCCTTGAGAATCTATGACCATTGTTTGGAAAATATATTTAAACTATTCAGGAAATTACATTTAGTGCACAAAACATAGTAAATTGTTAGCTATGAATATTTATCTAATTCTATACTTGTATTTAATAAATTGAAAAGGAAAGAGGTGGGGTAAATGCCTCAAAATAACACAATAAATGTACTTCAATCATTTAAATATGGTCATCTTCATTTTCAAAAGGACAGATTTTGGCCAACATCTTACCTACTTATCTTTTAATGCTAGTGGTACTACTAATTCTTACACATCAGAAAGAAATATTCCAGCCAGGAGGATTTCTTCTGGAATTACTTTTGAATGTACTGCAGGGTCTGTGATTTTACATCCTATCCGTATGCCTATAGCCAAGAAGAAGATCAAATACAAAACAATAATATACCTGAACAGTAAGAACTGTTTTATAACGATGTAACTGACTTTCAAGTTGAGCAATTTTACTCTTTAAATTTAATTCTGTGTTATCCTGCATTTGACGTCTACGATCAAGTTGTGATTGGTATGTTTCTGACTGTTGCTATAAAAAGTGAAATAGAGAACGAAATAAGAGTAAAGTTAGGCTTCAATACAGCCTGCCAACCATGATCGAGAGAGAGGGAGGGGGAGAAATGGGGTTTAACGTCCACTCGACACACACTAGGTTATTTTGGGACTAACATATGGTTAAATTTTATTTCAATAATTCGCTTGGGGTAGAGTCTTTAGCAGTGGGAGGAAACCCATGCGCTTCAAGAGGCGACCCTGTTCTTTATCATGTGCAAACGCAGAACTGAAACCACACCAGTTGACTCAATGACAGACCATATAATGCAAAATGTATGCGTTAACAATTTGACCATCCCCGCCAGCTATCGAGAAATATATGGTAAACTTTAAAGGATATGAGAAGTCAATACTTTCTAGAAAAACCCAGTGAACATATCGATCATTATTTAACAGATTTTGATAAATTCATGGAGTGGTTTTTGGTTGTTAATATTTACCTGAATATAATCACATTTTTCAGATAAACCGTTGTTCTGGACTTCTAATGTTTCTAATTGTTTATGTAAATTTCGCCTCTCCATTTCCAAATCTTTGTTCTTATGATGCAGTTCCTGATTAGAATATAAAACAAATCTTTACGTTTTAATATACAAAATGTCTGTAATGGTTGATGTGGGGACTTTTGGATATTTAAATATCTAATAAGTGATATCTCCATTATGTCAATATACACTATGACTCACCAACACTTCAAAACAAATCATCATATCAGATAAGTATATTAGTGTAAACAACTCATTGGTATGATTCATAAGACAAAGGCAATATATATGCAAGAAAAACAAACTGACTTTTTTTATTAAATATCAAGGATCAATTTGCAAAGAAAATAAACATACATGTATGTTGATTAACATAGACATGTTGGTATTGCGTGTAGTGCAGTCCTCCTGCATTTACTATTAGAGTAGAGTTTTAGCCCTTCGTACTGCAGAATGTTCTCGTTGTCGGGCTTTGCTCCTGTTTGCTCACTACATTTATTATTTTAGCATTTTCCGAGTTTCTGTCCGGATTATCGCCCTTATTGTTAAAATTATTTGACGTTCTAACACCTGACGTCAACTGGCTGACTATCGCCATTGAAGAGACGACCACTGAGAAGATCGGTTGCATTTTTTTAATGCTTTTTTGTAAATCATTTTAGTGAAGCCTGTACCACAACAGGCCCTGGACTGTACAGCGCAGTGGACGCTTACAGCTGGCCCCTGGATCCATTCACTTGATTTGATAATTGTTTAGTGTTTGCAATGTCTATTTTCTGTCTTGTTCGCAGGTTTATCTTGTAGATTTTTTTTGTTTGTTTGTTTTGCGTGTAATGCAGTCCTTCTGCATTTACTATTAGAAACAAAAAGTTTAGATAAATACTGCTGTATACTGTGATAAGTTCAGTTTTCTGTTATTGAAAGTCGAAGTCAAAATAACTAATAATATTATTAGTTTCATGTTTTTTTTATGGAAAAACTTAATAAACCGAATGGAGAATAGTCATTTGTTGCATAATCATAATTGGTACTGAAATACTGTTTAAAATTTCCACTGTACCTCATTTTTTTCTAGAAGCCTTTTAAGTTCAAAAGAATTGTCCTGTTCTGACACTAACATATCTTTGTGTCTTTCTATTTCTTTTGTCTGTTTACTGTGCCTTCTGTGCAATTTATCATACTCACGTTTCATTTTCTGCACCTAATAAAGAAAATATATATGTTTTAAGATTGGGTTTTATGATTATTTAACCTATCCTGCTTTCTAGTTTTTAATTTGGCTGATCAATATTGTGTCTAGATGAATGGTCTACCCATTCTTACGATTTTCAACTTTACAAATCACAAAAAGTATATGAATGAATACCCATTCATTTTATATTCTTTAAGATCAGTGTCAAGCTGTGTGTGAGTTTTGTAATGACATTACTCTATATATTGCAAGTTATGTCATTAAATCGTCTGTTGATACTTTGTGTTCCATCACGGACCCTATATTCTAAGAATTCATATCTGCATTCTGAAGATTAGGCCATCAATTACATCATGTAGCATAAAGTGTGTCAGAGGTAAGTGGGCAATATCATACTACTACAAGAACCGTATTAAGGCTATAGACAAATGCAGCTCAATCATATCATGTATGAAAAATATATCTATACAAATATAACTAACAGTATGCTTATAATAGTTATAAAGATGTATTGGGGTATTATGTGGAAAATATTAATTGTATGAAGAGGAATCCTACCTCAGATCGTAATTTTGCTAACTGCTCTTCATATTCTGTGACTATTTCTTTTTGTGTTTTATTTCCACCTTCCAGTTGACTTCTTAATTCTTCTGCCTAAATTTAAAAAAGCAGTCTTACCAAAAAATACTGGTAATTAAAATTAATCTATTCCATTACATGCTATTATTTTCATGGCACCATGTTTATTTCTCATCTAGACCAAAGATGGTATTCAAGCAACCTATATTTATTTGCTTCAATCATCTAAATTATTATGTTAAGAAAAATTTTGATAGGTTAAATGGTGGTGTTCATTCTCTGTTTTATGTTTTACTTTTTCAGCATTCAAACCATGTGAGCTTTTTAACCAATCAAATAGTGTGTATCGGTATACATTGCTACATACAGTATGATCTGTACGAGCAGCCACTTCTCTATTCAGCAACAACTCCTTCTTAGCGGTCACGACAAATTCCCCCATACAATTTCTATTGTTTGCTCTCTTTAATCTACTTATAAATCTAGCAAAATTGCGCTTATTTAACGGTTATGAAAATGCCCTTGAGTGGCTGTTTAATACAGATTCTACTGTACATGTATCGTGGTGAATAACGATTCTGTGTGGTTTAGAGGTTGCTACCATTGTCTGACATAGAAGTTACTCTTACTGTGAGAACATAGAAATATGACCAGTGTTCGACACAAACGTTGGTCCGGAGGCCTGAGGCCGACTGATTTATCAGAGGACTCCTGCTTGCCTTTTTCACTCGGGTCCGCCGGGCCTTCGCCTTCTTATCTCGCATAGTAAGTGTCCACTTACGTCTATTCTGGAAATGGTAGAACTGCCATAGAAAAGCAACCCCTGGGCCCTGTGTCTCCGATAGTTGACAGTTATTGTTTAACGGAAGCTGCTGTTTTTCCAATCATTGACTTGCGTAACCAGCCTCTGATTTGTAACTGTTTTTTTGGGTTTTTTGTCGGCTTTGTAAAACTATGAACTGGCCACTGTGGTATCATAAATTAATCTACTATCGGGCTAAATTGAACGGGTTAATTAATAATTTTTGATCAAGTAGTCAATCAACTTGCTTATTGGCTACAATAACATTAACAGTCATATTGCGGCATGGATTGTGCATCTCGCTCGGGAATCACGCTTCTTCGACGCTCTGTATAAAATTGGGTCATTCGTTTAAGGGCCTACATGTTAATGAAATTTAAATCTGAGTTTAATATAATCTGTGATAGAACACCGAAAACACCTAGAAACAGTCATTATTAATGTATTTTTCCGACAAATTCTTCAATGTCAAATCCACCGATGACACGTGACATCAGTTGGAATTTCTAGCCATTCTAGGTCAATTAGCCGGGGATGCTACATGTAGTTATGATTTTTTTTTTTATACACATGCTGACAGAGGCTTAATTTAAAACATATTATCGCTATTATTATTGAAAACTATATGGCAAAGTGGTACGTAATTTTATTTTAAATCAATTTTAATTATGATTTTCACGCAATTACTGTGCCGTGTGTTTATCATGGAGGAATGAATAAAAACATAGTTACAAGTTATGTGATAGACAAAAACTACAAATTGTGTTATGAAGAAATACCATTTTATTGTGTTGTTTCAGTTTATCCAAAAATCAACGACAGTAATATATTCGGGAATATTACTGACATGATTTTCAAGCCAGGACGTGAATTAAAAATGGAAAATATGTACTTCTTTCTGCTGATCATTCTGCGCTTAGCTTGGAAACTATAAATATTATTATTGGTTGGGCCTGCGCGTCACCGGAAGGACCAACATGATCATGTGACACACAGGTCCTTCGGGCCTGTGCTTGGAAAATGTTTGTTTCGGACACTGAATATGACAGAAAGTAGGTTATGTTAAAGTGGTGTAAAATTTTGAAACTTTTAGATTTTTTATCCTACTCAATCTCAGCATGATCTAACAAATGTTATCCATCCATTTTTTTGCACATCTTTTAGACTTAAAAATTTAAATTAGTTCTGGCTCATCTTATATTTCTATTGTAAAAATAACTTCAAAGCTAAACAATTTTTTAACTGAGCACTGTAACTGCTTTATTATAATACCTCTTTACTCTTTTGTTCAGCTGTGGCTTTCTGTAGTCGTAATTCTTTTTCTTTCATATCTAATCTTGACTGTACTTGCTCTAACTGTCTCTGCCAATCTTGTTTTTTACTATTTACCATAATATCTAACTGTTTCATTAATTCTTGGAGTTCATCTTGACAGGAAGACGTTAATGATGATCTAGGTAATCTGAAATATACATTAACTTGTGTTACATTGAGTGAATACCAGGAGATCAAGTTTATTTAGTTATCATCTGATGTTTTCACATCACAATCACTACATTTTAAAATTTGAGCTGTTGAGATTAACTAGCTGTTGAGAAATCAACATCCAAATATCTGTTTAGAAATAAGCAAGGGTCCTTTTTAAAAAATCATTAGGCTGTACATGTAAATCCTGTAGAGAAGCTATTGCTAAAAATGTATTACATTAAAATGCTAAAATTGCACATCTACAGGAGTTGAACCCAAGTGATTTTGGTAAAAAAAAAGTATTGACTTGGGTTGATCTGATGCTACATTTCAGTTAGTGATATGGCGAGCATACAATTACTAAGTAGATTTTTGTTTGAAGATACTAAATGGAAGTCTGCTTATTTAATATTTCTGGTTCATATTTTGGGGCCTTACATGTATTTGTTGACAATGGTATGAGCAATGTATAGATAGGCCATTATGTTATTTAATTATCTTTCAAATTTATTAATATTCATTATAATTCTTGGTTAGTCATTAGAGACAGACACCAATTAATGTATCACTATCAGTCAATTTAAATTATGACAGGCTGGCAAGTAAAGTGGTTGATCTGTTAAGTTTCTTTAACTATGTCTTAAGACTTCAAGATACATTATGTGAGATAAGATAAAGAGGTAACTACTTCCACTATATTAATAATATTTAAAAAAAAGAGACCGTAAATAGAATATGTTGTAAGATTCAGTCAAATATTCCATTTTTGGATTTAATCATCAGATTGGATTCAAATCCAGTGAAAATCTGACCCTTAAGATGACATAGAGAGTTGGTTATGGTTTGGATAAGTTAATTTATGTCGTTGGCAAAAGTGTGTAGACTTCAGTAATTTTTCACAGATGATTAGCAGCACAAATAACACCTGTGCATGGCACCATATTTACATGTACTGTGTGCGAAAGGACAGATAACGCCACCTTGAATTCTCTTCTCACATATCCGGACTATATTTACGCTACAAATAATATTCATAAATATATGAAATATTTTTCCGACCTGATTATTTGATATTGTTAAATTGTCTTATAAGTTATATGTAGCCTTTATTTATGGAAATTGTTTAAAACTTTTTAAACGATTAAATACATCACGCAACGTGCTGTGTGCATTTTCATTCCAACCACCACTATATTTACTGTGTTGTTGTTACGTTAGAATTATTTCAGGCGACTTGGGGTAGCGTTTTAATTTATTTAGATTAAATATAATACTCCACAATGCTATACTAGTGTGAAGCAGATGAAAACAAGCGTAGATGGGGTGAAATTCATGTTATAAAATTGTCTACTTCCAAACTGTGTGAGTAAATGTAGCCTATGACAGAGCAAAATGTTAACAGTGCAAATGGCGGCTTTTTGAGGTATTTCTGTGCTTAATTCTTGCATTTAGAAACAAAAAATTAAATGCATGTGTTGTGGACGTGAGTATTGTGGTCAATTTACTAAACATCAAGTAAAATTTAGTCCACCTGTCGCACAGGTAGTTTTATTTGCGACCTGTCAGACGAAAAAATGACCTGTCGGCATCAAGTAGACTGGGTACCATTTCGAGCCATGACTTCACCTCCAGTCTTAACAACATTTATGAGATGTTGTAATTTGGATGACTTTAGGATCCTTATACCGGTACCGTACTCTACTTATTATCCATTATCCATCAATTTAGGTGACATAAATTAATATCAACAAAAATAATTTAAACAAAATAAGAATTTAAAACATGATCAGACTTTAGGATGTTGGAATTTGGATGACTTTAGGATCCTCATACCGGTACTCTACTTATTATCCATTATCCATCAATTTAGGTGACATAAATTAATATCAACAAAAATAATTTAAACAAAATAAGAATTTAAAACATGATCAGCTTACCTATTACTCGTCTGAAGTTCGGTCCACAAACTTGAAAGTTTATCCATTCTGGTTAATAAAATGTTGACAGGACAATCTTCACCTTCACCAGCATGGAATCTATTAAAATAATTATGGCAATAATTTAATGAAAATATTGACAAAAACATTAACTGCTAAATGTAATTCTGGGATGATGGCTTGTCGCACTACTCACGTTAATGTCCTGTTTCGATTTTCTTCAACAGTTAGCTCAAAACTGTATGGTATTATATCTGACAGGCTTGCCATTATATCAAAACCATAATCAGTTATGTTCATTTAATTCATTTCTATAAGAGTAATGAAAGTCAAAACGTATTACAATATTTATAAAGTACTGTAATACAGTTTCAAATGAACCTCATTGGGCATAATATAACATACTACTACATGTCAAAGCTGTGTCTGTTAATGTTATTGATAAATGTGTATCTTCTTTATCATGCATGACTTCATCATGATTCATTTTTAATTGGCAGCCATTTTAATCAATCTTGACAAAAACTTTTCTGAAATTCTGGGAATAAAATACCGATCCACACCACGGTAACCTTTTTAACTAGGGTAGTTTCTTTATCAGACAATTTAATTATGAAGGCTAAGGTAGGCCTACCTTTAGACAGTGAACTTGATCAATGTATAACAAGATTAAAAATTAATTATTCATTAGTTACCAGTACCTTTAATAATTAGCCTACCTTGTTGTTACACTTACAGGTACAGAATTATGCCAATTATGGTTAGATTTGCCTTTGGTTGTTTTTTTTAATTATTTTAACGATCATAGAAAAAGAGGTTTTCTTGATAAAAATGTCTATTTAAGTAAACTGTAGGTGACACCATTCTTACTACATAAATACAGGTTAGAATTATTTCGAAATAATGACAATAACTTAAGACAAGCCATCCTCATCTTTACTGTCTTTCTTTAGGCCTAGGCCTAGTCTTTATCCAAAAAGCCAAGGAAAGTCTTTATTTATTAAGTAGTTCATTCATAAAACAACCCAATTTTTTTTTTGGGTGGGGGGGGGGGGTATCCCCGATAAAGACAATTAGTCTTAAAGACTGTATTAGACTCGACAAACCACCACTTTAAAAAGAAAATGATGTGCAAGATTGAGCACGTTCGTTGATCAATGATTGACTGTCTTTTGAAAATTCCGCCTGGTTCGTTGGATGAGGTTTATTGACGTTGTTATTGTGGGTCAAGGAAATAATCAAAGAAATATACCTGACTGGGAATTAACCTTTTATTTAATACGATAACATAATGTAACATATATATTTACGGCTCTAGTCATTATTTATTGATTTTAAATAACTTCCAATTTTGTTTCCAGTGTAAACACGCGATATTTGGTCTGTTTCCGGTTTACAACATCTGTCGGTACATTCGGCAAACCTCGACAGATTCCGGTGCCCTATATCTAGGCTGTTTTCTACTCAGTTTAATACCTCCTAGACTCGGCTGTGTGATGTAGTCCGCCATTTTGGAACTATTTTAAAGGACCCGGATAAACATGGTTGCCCCCAGGAGATGGGTGCCAGTCAAGTCGTCCACAAGCGAAGTCGTCCACAACCGTTGGTGGAGTCGTCCACAAGGCATTGGTGATGTCGTCAACAACTATTAGTGATGTCGTCAACAACTAAATTTGTTTATGAATTTGTTAATGAATTTGTTTTTTATGGAATAAAACGATTTACTTTGTTGTTTATTTGCCGGGAGAAAGGGTGACCACGCAGAAAAAAACTAATTAAAAATACATCGTGTGGACGACTCCAAAAAACGTATTACAATATCCAGAAATTTTTTACTTTGTTGTTTATTTACCGAGAGAAAGGGTGACCACGCAGAAAAACTATACTATTTACAAATAAATTATGTGTCCAGAAATTATACTAAGTCGTGTGGACGACTCCACCAACGGGTGTTGGCAGCTTAACCAGATTTTGGGACTGCAATCAAATATTTCTGTATCATTTTTCAAAATGTCTGATAGCTGCATAGTTTGTGAGTCCATGGTTTGCCCAAGACAGGAGCCTGTTCAGTGTGACGGCTGTGAACGATGGCAGCATCGAACATGTAATACTGGTAAGACTTTAATGCTATTTTTTTTTAACGCTATTGTATTAAATTCAATTCATTATATTATAATCCTATTTGATTCGTTATATTATAATCCTATTTGTTTCATTATATTATAATCCTATGTGATTCAGTATATTATAATTTGATCCAGACTGAGGTAAACATTTCATAACAATAACGCTTATAACCCAGCACAGAGTATTGTTGATAATATCCTAATATTATTATTGATATTATTCACAATTGTCTGGTATTACTCACTATTTGTTTATGTTTTATTAACAAATAGTTTATGTTTCATATTTTTGTAGACTGTCTACAGCCAGAAAGATACCGTGTATAAGTTTTTGAGAAAAGTACTTGCCTTACAATTTCTACCTGCTGAACATATAGGCTATTACCAACATTTAATAAATTAAATGAGAAAGTAAATACAGAAAGGTACCGTGTATAAGTTTTTGAGAAAAGTACTTGCCTTACAATTTCTACCTGCTGAACATATATTACCAACATTTAATAAATTAAATGAGAAAGTAAATACAGAACAAATTAGAGTAATGTATGGACCATCCCGACATGGAGTGTGTTTGGCAGAACGATCAGAACCAATAATGATGTTGAGGGTTGACACAACTGTATCAATCAAAAGGCCAGAAAAGGGAATTTACAGTTTTATCTCCTGATAACTTTATTATATAAAGGAGCAGCGCAGCTACCGATACAAATAAAAATGGTTTCAGAAGGGAAATTAAGAAGATACCAGAAAAAACTTACAAGAACCACACAAAGTAAATTATTTAAACTTTGGAATTTATATTCCAACGAGGAAATAAGCATCAACCAGCTGCTGAAAAGATGTGGAGGGATATATTATATGGACCGACTGACTGAACGACAAACTGACAGATTAAATGACTAAGTGTAATATTTCAATACAAAATAAAATCAATTAGTTGATAAATGTATTAGTTTATATAATAAAATTGATAAATATATTAGTTTATATAATAAAGTTGATAAATATATTAGTTTATATAATAAAGTTGATAAATATATTAGTTTATATAATAAAGTTGATAAATATATTAGTTTATATAATAAAGTGTAATACCCGGTATTTAATACAGTGCAATATTTAATAAATTGTTGATGTAATAAATTCATACATAAATGTATAATTTAAAAAATTGTTGATGTAATAAATTCATATATTAGTGATTAATTTGTGGTATTTATTTGTAACTTGAATTCGAAGTCACTTATATTTGTTGGGATGAGTTGTCTTTAAACCTAACCCGAACCCTAACCCAAACCTTCAGAATAGCTTCATACTATTTATAGATAAACATAACCCTAACTAGGGAAAATATTTTTCCGTTGGAGAAGATTAAGTATTTTGCTCTGCTCAATGCGTCTGCTATTTTTTTTTAGTTTAGAGTTAAGCCTTCTTCGACCCAACTTTTAAAATAAAAATAAGTTATATCATTTAATCATTATGTCAACTTGTAAAGTAACCAAAACCGTGATGTCGTTTATGTGTCTTTGTTCTTAAAGTTACATTATTCAAGAGCTAAATATTCCTATAACTTATAAGGTACAGGTCTTTCTTTGGGCCTGAAATGTTTTCTAAAGTATTAATTAGACATTAATTAACTGATCCAGGACTTAATCAACTCTGGATGGCATCAGATTTCTCCGATAATATTAAACAGATTAAAACGTTTCAGCGATACTCTGATTTAATCAAATTTGGCGGACCCAGACTTAGTTTCGATCATCCACAGGGGCGGATCCAGGGGGGGGGGGGTTCTGAGGCTTCCGGAACCCCCTCGGGATTTTTCGGTGCCCTTTTTTCCCGAACGGACTTCAATTCACCCGCAGATATTTGGGCCGGCAAGTGGCGAAGCAGCGCGGTGAATGAAGACGTCAACGTCATATGGCGACCCCCTTGCTAGACGGCAAGATGAAAATCTTTCGGTAGTTTTTGTTCCCATTTGCATCTAAAATGCCGCAACACGATCGTATCAAGAGGAAAGGGGAGGAAGATAAAAATGCTACACCCGCTCAGTGTGCCAAAATCAGCTGTTTGTTTCGGTACGTGTAAAATTTTACTTCATTTGTTGATTTTTAAGGTGAAGAGAGTAGTCTGTGCAGGAGTCGCTAGATATTTACTATCACCAATGTACAACTACAATTAAAAGAGCATTTACACATTCAAGCTTAGTGATTTGGAGGGCAGATTAAGGCCTAAAATAGGGCACTGTTATGTGAAAATCATGGGTCTAAGGGGCACATTTTTTGCCGAATCGATATAAAATAGGGGCATCTTTACATCAAAGGGGCACTTTTTGTACCTAAATGATTAAAAAGGGCATTTTAATGTGATACGCTTGAATGAGGAGGGCACATTCAACGCCATTTTTACGTCAAAAGGATTCAAAGGGCATTTTCACGTCAAACTCTTCGATTTGGAGGCACACTTTATGGCAAATTTATTTAAAGAGCGCCTTTTTTTGTCGATCCCATCGAGTTGAGGGGCACATTTTAAATGCCAAACCTGTGTATAGAATTACTCTTTTTTTTTTAGATGGGGCTATAGACTTTTAGAAAATTACCAGTGATGGGTTAAAAAACCACCGGACACATAAATTTCTTAATTTTTCAGACATTTTATGAGCTTTGTGAACAGTGACAGCTGTCCTTATATGATGACATGTTTTGGCAGCTTCCAATTCTGGGATTTGCTTGTAAATGTTGAATTTTAACAACATTTAAATGTTTTATCTTGCAGATGACAGAAATGATTCGAATGCTCGGGCAGATATCTCCTATTTCATTGAAAACGGCAAACGTCCAGCAGACCAGCTAACACGTTATGAACTTTATCACGTAGCAACCAGTGTACCTAACCAAATTTGGCCGATCATGGATATTCATTGCCTCACAGAATTCTACCTGTCACCTAGCTGTCCCTTGGTAAGCGAGCCCTTAGAATATATATACATTCTAAGGGTTCACTTACCAAGGGACAGGTAAAGTTCTGTGAGCAGCATGATTTCTGCATCAGCATGACCAGATTCTAAAAAAAACCACGCTCATCTTTGAAAAATAATTTTTAACCTTCTTTCATAAATCACTACCTCATTCAAACCACGTGCCTTTCCTTACGATCTGTTCCTGATGATTTTGCAGACAAAAAACACTGAAAATAGGGTGGGAGTTGTGTTTAATATTTGAAGATCAGATGCCATGAAATCGCATATATGGAGTCTTATCTTAAAAAAAATTGGATATTAACTTTAGCCTCTAAAGTGCCCACAATCGCTTGTGGACGCCGGACGGACCGACGGTAGGACAGCAATATACGACCACATTTCAATGTGGGCGTATAACAAAAACAAAACTAGATTTTATATGATCTTATATTTACATATATGTATAATTATACATTACACATTATAAAAATGATTTAATTTTTTTTTGTTGACAAAGACAACATTACAATCTCTTTTTAGAATATTGTAATTGGGTAGATGTAGTTGTTACTTCACATATGCCTTCTGTTCATTTTTGAGATATTGCAATAAAGTAAGTACCAGGTGTGGGTAGCCTACAAAAATATATAATAGGCTACTGAATCTACACTTTTTCGTTGCCCAGAACTAACACAATAATATGGGAAAACAATCACTGATTTATTATACATAGGCACAACGTTTCAATAAGTATCCTCTTTATCGTTATCAAGCCTGTGTAGGCTATAATAAACCAGTGATTGTTTTCCCATATAATTGTGTTAGTTCTGTTAAGTCTCCAATTGCTAAATGCCACTAAAGGATTATGGATTACCCTATATAAATTGATGATGTTTTATAAACAAAACGGAATATTAAATAAAAATAGCACTCCTATCGGCAAAATTAAATTCATGGGTGGATCCAAAGAGAGGGTTTGGGTGGTACATAAAAACACCACAACATTCTTAATGCGAAAAGTGTCATGGCCGTGAGCTTTATCCTATATCATCAGATAGTGGGATGGGATTGACATTCAAAGTATGAGATAATGATAGACATCTGTGATATCACAATTAATGCTTTGCATTAATCAAAAATCATCCACGCCACTTATTCTCCCCATTTATTTTGAAGTCATATTTGTGCAAAACTAGGCGCGACGTATTGGAAATAAATAAACAAATAGTTTATATTCAACACAGTTTTTTGTCCTTCAATTTTGCTTCTTTAACGTTTCCTGTCAAAATCGTTCAGAATTGATGTTATTGCATATCAGTAAAATCTAAAACATAGCATAGAAGGTACATATAGTTTCTGTGTTTTCTTATAGTGACCTCTGGTTACCCCAGATATACATGACAACGTTTATCTTAAAAAGGGGGAAAGAATCCACGGGACGGACGCAACCAAAAGATAAATTGTCTCAGGTACATGGCAAACACCCTTCTGCAAAAATTCCTGGATCTGTCCCTGGATCTGTCCCTGGAACTTTAACTAATACTTATATATATGGAACTTGACAGAAATAAGGTGTCAAAATCAATGCAGATTTAAGTGATAAATATGCATTGATGTGTTTGAATTTTAAATTAAACATTTAATTTCTGGAGATCAGAACACATACCAGTTGGCATATTGAACATACACCCAAGAATTAAAGTATGTAACATAGTTTACATATTTTTCAATAATATACAATAAAAAAAGATTCCCTCTGAAAACGAAACAAGGGAAAGATTAAGATACAAACCATTCAAAATGTAATAATAGATAAATTGCACCAAACATCTATAGCCTTTTCAAACGGAATTTAGTAGAGCTCACATGAATAAACGAATTTCAAATAGTTTTTCAAATATGCACCCACCAGTAGCATTTTGAAGTGTCACTTTCAAGTTTTCAGGGTCAATAACTATGTATAGAATTAATCAGAATTTGATAGGGTTTCTCTTTTAGACTAGTATGATAATCTTGGACAGGGATATCTATAAATAACCACATATGTTTTTGAAACAACGAATGATTTTTAATAAAAAAAATCGAGTGTCAAAACAGAACTTCTATAAGCCCTATAAATTATAAATAACACAATTTTATTGGTTGCACTAGTTTACTACTACTAGGCTTGTTTCCCTTTTATATTGGTCTTTACAAAAGTATGCATATGATACCTACACATACATGTTATGCATATTTCCAGGGCCTGAAAAGGCTAGTGTGTAGGGCCTGTTACAAGGGCCCTAAATTCAGAATAGTTGAGAGGTAAGATGGGGTTTATTGAGTAGAGACAATTGAGCACTCTATACAAAATTTGAACATATGAAAAACATTTATAATAACATCATTATATATACATCATATATAAAAATTATTTTCTTTAACATATTTTACATATTGAAATTGCTGGACCGCTTTAATTTGGGTCCAAAATAAAATAGTTAGCTCTATTGGATTTAATGTGTTGATTTTTTTAAGACGAATAAATTGTCACTGTTGAAAAGTGTAAATTATAGATTAATCAAATGTTGAGATATAACTGATAGTGAGTTCCAATTTTGACACAGTAAACCAAAATTTAAACTAAAATTAGTGAACAAGCTGTCATAAATTTAAAATCTTTCATACATTTTTTAAAATCAATCCAATTAGATACCTTTTTTTGGCCTCAATCAAAGAGGTTTAGCCTCTCTAAAATAATTATATACATGTTCAAATCTTATGTACATATACCTATGAACTTTAATAATTAAAATAAAAGTACACGTTATTAATAACTGGAATGCAAATTGTTAATGTCGTGCAAAAACTAATTTTTCTTGACAATTTGTTTTCCCAGTTAGTTACTTTACTTACCTTTGGTGATCAATTGTGTATTTCACATGGTAATATAAATGTGTAGATTAATATTTACTTTTAAAATGAATTTCCTTGTCAAAATGTGATAAAACAAAGTTTGATCTTTTTTGACATAAAAAAATTGGAAGAATTAGAATTATTTATAAGCACTTTAAGAAAAAAATACATGTAATCTAACATTTTACTATTTGGATGACTCAATTTTTGCATTTGTACACAGTTCTTTTTAGCAGAAGAAGGGAATGTAATATGATGTACCTGAACCTTTGTATTTGTAATAAATTACATTACGACATTATCTCATATTTTTCTAGAGGATGTTAGTCTTGTTGATAAACTTATTTCATGGCAAATTCATAGTTGAGGGACAAGAGTTTAATTGTACGACCTTCTAGAGGTTCAGCAAAATATCTGTTACAATTTATTTAATCTGCTGAATAAAAATCCTCGAAAAAAACTCACTCAGCACCTTCAACCAGTGTCGAAAATGAAGAGCTTTCCTATAATAAAACCAATATTTGATTTATTGCACCTTTCTCAGATAAAAATTACATTTATTTCACAAAGTTAAAATTGTTTTAATAACACTGTTTTTATACCAAAGTCAGAAATTGGCACATATTGTTGTGGAAGAAAGATCTTCAAATATTCTTCTAGCATCAAGATTAATAATAATAATAGTGTCATATCCCTAAAGATACATTATCGGAGATTTTTTATAAAGAGTTGGCCATTCATGCTATAATAATTCAAAAATAGATGACGAAAGAAGAATATATTGAAAATTTCAGTTAAATTTCTTTATTCTAAACAAAGTTATCATCGTTGTAATATTCGACTAGAAATAGGAGTCAAACTCTATCTTCACTGTCTCCGAGAATGGCCCATCGTTTGATTGACAGGCATTAACTCCACCTATGTATTCTCGATTATCAAGTAATGTTAGCTGCGATGTTTATCAATTTTCATAAATAAAGATCTAATTTATAATTTCTATGACATCTGAGGCCCAAATGAAGATCGACAAAAGGCAGATTTAGCTCTTGCATAATGTATGTTTAAATGATATTTAGAAGTAGACGTATATAATTAATACAATTTATGGATTTATTATTATTAGTTTATTCCATGCAATGTTTGCTTGATAAAGATACCTTTAAGAGTATTGACATGTTGCATGAACTAAGAATGAGAATCCATAAATTGTATTTTTTAGTGTCATTTGAAATGAAAGCAAAATAAAGTATATTTCTCATCCTTAAAAATAAAAACCAACAAAAAATCTGTAAAATGACAACTTGAGAGATCATTACAAGTATTATGATGGGATATAATGACATATTAACATATAATTTTGACATGTATTTTGATTATAATTCCTGACGGAATTCATTGTTTTAATTAAAGGCCTTTCATTTTAGCTTCCATTAAAGGCACTTTTTCTTCATCATCATCTATCCACAACCTAGATTCTTTCTTTGATCTGAAATACAAAGATAAATTAACTTAGAGTTAATTCCTGAATTAACTAACTGTTGCAGACATGTCTTCAATCAATTACCACTGTCTAGTGAGGTGGAGGGCAGTTTTTGTGCCGTGACAACTTTGCCCGAAATCTTTTTTGTTCTTGATGTTTTTGAGCAACTAAAAAAAAAAATCTGGGCATTGCAGGAACTTATATTCACCCCTGGTCAAGGTTTACAAATCCCATGATTAACATGGTAAAGTAAACAAACTTATACTTTGCACATGCCATACAGCGACAAGAATACCAGATTTGACAAGAATGACTAGAACAGGTCTAGATTGGACAATAATCATAAAATATCAGAATATCTGATTCATACCTGTAATTAGTGTATTTAGATTTTTCTCCTACCAACGTAAAAGTAAGGAGGATTTGATGAACATAATTAAACACATACACGATAACCCCAAACATTTTTATGATATACATCTCTATTAAACTTGCTTCTACCTAACTTTTAAGCTCTGTGAAATGAGACTTAGAATATTAACTTACTTTCCATATTGTCGCCGTTTTTCTCTTAATCTGGAATCAGCACCATCTGGATCATCCATCATTTCTATAAGCTGCTTCTCATTATTTGAATCAATCGGCCCTATTGATATATCTCTTACAGCTCGAAATTGACCACAATTGTTCAAATGTTCATTCTCTAAACGGAAAAAATTCCATACAAAACGTCTGAAAATGAATGGGTTTTTTTAAAAAATTAATATGTTTATCCACAGTATGTCAAGGATTTTTCAAGTCTGGATTCAAAATGGCCGAAGTATGGTATTAATGATAATAATAATATTTTAATTAATTTGATAGTGCTCATAAAATTCAGTGTGACTCCTCTTTTCTTGGAAAAATGCAGAATGTATTGTTAACTAGTGAATTAAGACAACATTTTCAACTGTCTCAACTGTATATCGGAATAGATAGTTACCATATAGTTAGCAATATTTATTGCAGTTGATGATGTTATTTTGGCTGAAGTAATCGAAAACCAGGATTCTATTTCAACAGCAATGTGACTTACCTAAATACTTCAAATGAAGCTAATAAAGTTGTTAATATTTCATTGTGAAAAAATAATCCTTCTCCTATTGATACTGTTAACGACCAAGTAAATCTCAATATGAAATCTTCTACAATCGCAAAATAATAATATGCCTACAAAGATACAGAGATAGGTTACCAGACAAAGACAATATGGCCACCAGCAGTTTAATCATCAAAGCTGTTTATTTTAAAGCTTCGATAAGAATTTCTCCGGAGTCCTTAAAAAGTTAAAATTATGAACAAATCCATCCCAGAAAAACAGTGAGGTACCGTACTATAACACAAATTTATGTTTCTGTGGACAAGACCACGTTTTTTGATAGGGCTCACAGGCCCAGCAAGTTTGAACATAGATCATTAAAACTCTGACCTATAGAGCTATTACAAGGTTTCCAATAAAAATATTGCTATTTCAGTTTATGCCAATGAGTAGATGACTATAAAAACTCAATAACTCTTGATCTACACAGTGATTACAACGAGTTGGACAGAAAGACAGACTGGGGCGATTACAATATACAACCATATCAATCTGATAAAAATCTCATGTAAATTAATTTTTTTACATTGTACGAAATTGATCAATAAAGAGAGAGGGAAATGGGGTTAAACGCTCACACAAACTAGGTCATTTTGGGACTAACATGGTTTATTTCAATAATTCGCTTGCGCGTAGGGGTCTTTAGCAGTTGGAGGAAACCGGATAATAATAATAATAATAATCACGTCATTTTACAAGGGTAGCAAATTAGGCCTGAGGCCTTTTTCAAATTTGGCCCTTGGCACAGATCGTGCGAATGATTTCGATCATTACTGCAGGAAGAAACCAAAGAACTCGGGGGAAACCTGCCTGATCGGACGGGAGACCGAATATCCCTCTCACTTACAACGATAAAGTTCATGCCCTGAGCTGGGATTGAACCCTCGTTGCATTGGTGAGAAGCCGCCTCTCTATCGCCACGGCTATCCGACCAACTGGGACCCGGAGAAAACCCACAAGATTGACAGGCAACCCTACTCCTTGTCACGTACAACCGGGGATTCGAAACCACGCCAGTTGACTCAATGACAGACTTTATGATACAGTGCACACACTAATCATTCAGCCATCCAACCCCCTTTGATCAATAAAATGGCCTGTGTTGAGGTAAATTATTTTCTATGGGGATTTTAAAATCCAAGCATATAAATTGTGATTCAGATTGTGAAAACCGTGACTACAACTTACAAGAACATTGTTCTGACACATCCATAACACAGCTTTTCATCTATAGCTTTTTTTACTATGTACAGATTTGCATCTCTGCCAAATTGGAAAAAGGCCTCTGGCCTAATTTGCTACCCTTGTAAAATGACGCGATTATTATTATTATTATTCATTAAAAATAAAAGAACTACCTTAAATGCATAAACAATTTCTTCTCGAAGAAATTTATTTTCTCCAGCATTTTTATCAAACAGTCCCCAATCCATTTTTATATCCCATGTATATGTGTAACACGAACTCATTATTGCTGATACTATCCATAAATAATAGAAAACACTGGTCTGTCTAAAACTCTCACCATATGTCTCTATAAATACAAATCAGTGTTGTCAAAGTTAGGACAGGCAGTCTGGAACCCTTATTTTAGGACTAACATAGTAAACACAATACTCTGTCAAATCCTGAATCAAACTGGCACCAATAATTTAAGAGTGAAATAAAAATGAGGTCAACATTGATTTTAGGACTAAAATATAGTAGGGGCAGGTGACCCTTACTCTTTGTCACATAAAAAACCTCAATCAAACACATGACTGGCAAATTAGACCACCTGGGGCCACTGTATCTTCAACTCTACCTAGCTGTAAATGCGAACCAGTTTAGGGAATAATGCATGTACTATGTAGCCTATTCCTAGAAACTGGAGTAATATGGTGGAGTGCTTCAAGAATGCCCCTTGGTGGTGTGAAGTTGAGTGCATTATATCCTTATTATCAATATGTTTATTACAATTAACATTATTCAAATTACGAATTTGTAGACTACAGAGTAATGAAAGAAATGAGCATATCTCTAGACAATAATATTAGTAATTTGCACTAATCAACAATTATTTGACCGAGTTTACTCACCTTTTTGTACCTTGTATATGGTAGAAAATAACATAACAAAGAATGTCGTTGAATATTTTCCAGCATTCACTATGTGCGGAAAAACTAGTTTGGTATCTCGATAACGTCTCAGACACTGGGCAAAACGAAACCATGCTGGCAAACAACCAACCACAGCTCGGATACCATATATATTTTTGGTACAAACTGATGGTCCTGATAAAAGAAAAATTTAATTATTAGTAAGTTTTAAATATCCATTAAGCCAGAAGGCCAAAAATCATTTTCCTTATGTAGATTTATCAAGAATCTAGATGAAAAAAATAAGGTTAGATACTATCAGTAGATAGTAAAATAAATTTTAGATGACACATCTTAATCATTTTTGGCTAAAAACGATCGGCCAAAAAGTCGCTTAGTTAATTATAATGAGAAACATTTCAACTGGGCAAATTTTCCGTTTAACATTTTATAAGTTGCATAGAACCTTTGATTACCAACCGATTTTGATAAAACTTTCAAAATAAGCACCTAATGTCCAACTTAATCCTTCACGATTAACATTTGACCTTATTCCTAATTTCATGAAAATCATACTCATATTCATGAAGTTGTCATGTTGGTTTTACTTTCAGGAAGAGATGTCAATGACGTAATATTCCAAGTTCGAAAATTGGGAAATACAGATTTAAAGTAAATGTATAAAGGTACTTAAAGAATTTTTTTAAAAGTGAAATCAAAGTCACAAAGTTACAGCTATTAAGGTCAATTTTTTCATCAATAATTATTGGTGATTAGGGATTCGTAAAAAGTTTTGAAAATTTATGGATTCCAAAGCCACCACCCATTCTTAGAAGGAGGCTAACCAGAAATGTGTTAATTTTGTAAATAGAAGATGAATTCACCAGACGGAAGTCAATTTCGATTATTTTCAAGCTGTTAATGGACATTTTTTAATCATAAACAAATTTTTAAATATTAAAATACCCAAAATTTGACCCTGAGCCCGGCTATCCTGAAATGTATTAATTTGATAAATAGGAGACAAATTCAACAAACTACAGCCTATGGTGTTTATTTACAAGCCCATTAATGGAAATTTTTCACTATTTTTCATATTCGTTTCAAAATGGTGACCATCAGTTGACTAAAATCAAAATTCTGCTCTGAAAGTTTTTTAGGCATTTCTTCAAGGGTTTAAAAAATATAACTTTCATGTCTGTAAGTAATATATTGCAAAAGCCTTAGAAATTGTCCATGTTTAAGATGGTGGCACTTCCAGTGCGATCGACAAATCCATATGTATTATTTTTCCATTGTTTGTTGACAAAATTTAAATAGTGCATCCCATCACCAATGCAACCCAATCTCTGTTTACTGGGGCAGGAACAAAAGGTGGAATTTGTAGTTGGCTGTTTTCACAACAATTAGTAGACAGATTCTACTAGTTGATCAACACTTTCATGATTGTTTTTATTATTATCATCACTGATTTCACTATAAAAGTCGCTATCGTTGATGTAACAACACTATTCAAGTCCTCTTCATCACTTTCAAGTATTCTAGCTAGTGTCTGGTCTATTGTTACAAGTCTGTGTGCCATTCATATCCGTAAAACAATATTTCTGGAATATTTGTTTTGACGCCAGCGAGTGACAGGGGAACTCATGTTCTGATTAGTCTAGACTGGATGGAATTCCAAGTGAGTCATTCCAGTGTATCACCAAGGGAAATGGGGAAAGCCCTCGCTACACACAACACATATAGCAGAGTGGAAATCTAATGTGTCATGCTTGGCCGGAAAACCGGCCAGCCGGGAATAGACGTTATTATCTTTACTAAAAAAAAAATGGCCAGTCGGGTTCAAAGAGTTATTTTATTATTTACTTACTGTTTTCGCCAATCCAATCTACTTCAAAACCAAAATAACAAACGAGATATTCAAAATCTAATAGAACTGTTACCAGGCTATTCAACTGATCAGCTAGCCAGAAATCAGCAAAACCAACATGATGAAAGGGTGCAGTGAAAATTCTAAACTAAAATAAAATATTAAATATATAATTGCGGGGGGTCCATGTTTTTATATGCAAATTACAATATCACTAAACAAATACATTTTAAATTAACTACCCTGAAAACTAGCTTATTATCATAAAAATCAATTCTTGTAATCTTATGCATTTCTCTTTACTGAACGTATACAAAATACCCAAAATTCTTTATAAAAACACTCGTCAAAACATTATACAAGCACTTGAAGTTTTTGAAACTTTGACCAACATAAAATGAAGTTTGTATTCTTTGAATTCACAAAATATATATGGATCTGTTCCTCTGAAGCATTAGTTTCTTGTTATTCAATAAAATATACTTACTAATATACGTAGTAACCACATCCTGGCTCTATAATGAAATATTTTAAAAGGATTGATGAGGTAAAGAAGTAAAAACACAGCCATGGTGAGTGGATGAGCCATTGGTGGTATATAGAGAAAATCACTAAACAAATAACCCAGAACACTGAACGCCCATAACACGGCTAAAAATGATGCCAACTGAAAGAACAAATGAATAATTTAAATGATTTTATATTTTATAGAGTCCAATGGTTTGGGGGAGTGGCATTTTAAAGGATAATGTGATAGTGTAGTCATGTGTGTAGACTTTTTGTCTGTTCACCAGGGCTTTCATTTCATATTTGGTTAGATTCGAAAAGTAGTACTTAATATCAATTGCTGTTTTTTTCGAAGATCATATTAATCTTGTTACATCGTTGGTGACGACTATGTGTATACAATTCTATAACACCAATAAACAAGCTTATGTGACTTCTATACATGTGCATTATCATGTACTGGCCGTGCAATTGTACAGGCAGTGGCTGCTTACGGTTAGCCTTCTGATCCATTCACTCTTTTTGAATTGTTTGTTTGTTTGTTGTTTCTGAGTCTAATTTCTTGTCAATATATTTGTCTTTTGTGTAAATCAGGTGTGGTGCAGTCCCCCTACACTTACTAATAATAGTGCAGGTTGATCGTAGCCCTGTTTGAAAATTGGGTTTTTTGAACAATCAAGGGCCAAAATTCAGGAAGTTATGATCCGATATGTGCGAATATCAACAGGAACCAAGATCTTCAGGTTATAAACATGCATTTCAAGTTTCATCAGAATCGGATTAAAATAGTGACCTCTACAGGGTCCACAACCTTGATATACCATGTTTTTACACTATTTGCATACAAGCGGCAGCCATTTTGTTCGACAGTTTTGGTCTGATTTTCCTGAATTTGAGCTCAACCTTTATTACAGTGTAACGGTGATATAATCAAATGTTTTTTAAAATAGGATAACAATGGTGACCTTCAGAGGCACCACAAGCTAAAAAAGGCGAGGCTTTCGTACAATCAGGGGCCAAAATTCAGGAAGTTAAGATCAAATTTCAACAAAATCAGATAAATAGTGATTTTTCATACAATCAGGGGCCATAATCCATGAAGTTACAGTCCGAAACATCCCAATATCAGAAGGAAACGAGATCTTAGGGAGATAAATCTATATTTCAAGTTTTGTTGAAATCGGATAAAAATTGTTACTTGTAGAGTGTCCACAAACAATTGTGGATGGACTTCCAGACAGACTGACAGGGGCAACGACTATATACGTCCACATTGGTGTATAAAAAGGCTTTTTTTTCAGTTTTGCAAAATCACGGATGGGTCAGATCTAGTTACATTCTGAACATCTGAGACACGCTACCTGCGGAGAAGTGATCTCCGAGCCAGTCAATCGACATGTTTTCATATCACGTGGTCTATACGTCGCAGGTCATGAGGTCAACGCACTAACAATAACAATCATGGCTTCACTCTTCCTTGTATTTCTTTTGTAATATCCATGGGAGAATTTGAAAAATCAGGCCCTTTCCATAACATGGCGGTAACACAGCTTCACAGTCGTGACCTTCATAACAAGCATGTAATTCCTCCACTTGTTTTTCCTGCAAATTCAAGTTTGTAACTCCTAACTTCGACTCTGAAAATGTATAGCGTCCCGAAACTTTTCGCTCATGGGCGCTGACATCTTGGAATTATTTTGTGTTTAGGTCGGGTCTATTTCAGATGTACACAATCATTTATTTTAATGTTTTTAGCGTGGGGATTGACTAATAGTTAATTTATTTCAGTTCTAAACAAAAATTTAAATCTTTATAGCAATTTTAACAAAATAGCCAAGTTCTGGCTGGGATTACTGCGCAAAATGGCCAGTCACTGTGTACGTGCTAAAAAAAAGGCCAGCTACGTCATAAATTTCGTCACGTTAGTTACGTTTGATCTAGTTACAGTCATTTTCCATAGCCCTATGTCTTGACAGGCATATCAGCTGATGTGGAACCCATTCTATTCACATTACTTTGAATTTTTGGGTCTAAAGGTGAAACTGTACCAATGTTCAGAATCCATTTTATGCAGAGTTCACTTGCTTGGATTGTTGATATACCTGTAAAGTTATAAGGAGCGACCATGTGCAAATGCAAAGTCATTGAAACACTCACAATTTACATGCAGAGATTGTTCTACCAGTTATGAGGAGAAACTCTTTCCTCAAGTGCCATTGTTTTAGTTGTCAAAATTCAAAAGAATCAATCTAACTAAAATTAGATTTTTATTTTGTTTTGATGGGCATACATTTATTGATTGGCAAAGTTATGTTATGTAAAAATATACTAACCTCTAATAATTGCGCATGAGACAAATGATGCCTTGGATCAATTTCAAAAATTAAAACATGATTGACCCCTGATGACCTCCAACCATATGTGTTGACACCCAAGAGAAAGAGGTCAAAAATGAGTAGGAACATTCCTCGGTACATACGAAGAGCTGGTTCCCAATCTTGAGAATGATCAATGAAAATGGCTGAAAATATACATTTGGATAAAACTTTCAAACTGCAAACAAAATTTTAATAAAGTAAAACTGGGAGCGTAAATGAATAAAACCAGGAATTTAAAGTAGCTTAGTCTCTAACTCAATATCATTCAAAGTCTTCGACATTGAAAACACGAATTATTGACCAATTAAAAATCATCATTGATGTTGTGATCTTACTGAGAAGATATGGGCGTCTGATATCTAATATTTAAGACAAAAAAAACATTTTACCATTGGTACACTAATTGTGTACCATAATACGTTTCAGGCCCATTTTTAAGAAGGAACTTGAAGAACGAGGCTAGACATATTCCACAAGTCATGCTGGAGAGCATGCGCAATAAATATTATGTAGACTGGAATAGCCAGACGCTATAGATTGTCATTCAATTGAGACATCTGGTGAATTTCCCGACTGATTTAAAATTAGAGTAAAAACTAAAACGATTGAATGTAAATCAGTTTATATACATTCATCCTTATATTATTGCAATTCTTTAAGTAAAATGTCACATCTGTTGTTACAAAACCATGCTGGGCAAAATTAATCATATCATTTAGTCAGAAACAAAAATATTAGTAAGGTGTATTTAATTTGAAAGCTTAAAACTTAAATTGCTTACATCTAAATCTAATCAGTTTAATGCCAGCAACAGCACACCCAAAAATAAATCATTTTGTTCAAATTTCATTAACGTTATTGCAAAAAAAAAAAATCTTCAAAAATGAATGTTTAAGGGATGAATTTTATGAGAATAAGGACCATTTAGCATGGATTGGGCATATTCGGAAATGACTTTTGACCAATATGAAGTTGTATAAACAACTGAAAAACAAAACAGAAGAAAAAAATGCTGATATAACTTTAACTAGACTGGTTTCACAGTTTTCAAATTAGAAATGCTTACATTACTACAATGTTATTTTAATTTGTTCTACCGCCATTTTTATACATATATTCTACTGCAAAAGTCAGTTTAACTCAAATATTCATAATCTTATTGTCTTCCTTTTTTTGTTGAACTTACCAGTTATAACAATGACTATGGTAAGAATTGCAAACATCCCTAAGTATAATCCAACTCGAAAATTGGTCCATGGTTTTTGCTGAAAAAAAATATTTATTAAATATAATAGACAAAATAGTTCTATAATATGTCAACTCAACATTATATAATCAAGGTTAGTTTTGGACAAACATACAATATATTTTATTCGCATTGAGGGGGATAGGTGATTTCCATGATAGCCCTTACTAAGCTGAAACTTTTATTCAATAATTCCCAATGAGGGGGATAAGAGATTTCCATGATAGCCCTTACTAAGCTGAAACATGGTCGATTTAAATCAATTAATCATGGTTTAATACAGATCTGGATGATCTAAGCTCAATGTCAAACACAAGCATGCACCATCAAATTCTCCTTTTCAAAATAAACACAACAACTATATATATCTTATGGCGGGCATTCGCTTGATTATTATATATATAATAATTGATTTTGATATAACTGTGATGTTTATATTAATGTGTGTAATTACTAAATGCTGTTTAAACAGTACTCTTTGTCAAACACAAGCATCTATAACCAAACTACTGACAATTACATCAATGACAACTCTTCAGGTATGCAGCGCCATGTATTACACCACTGGCACTACCCTTAGGTTTAATAATGATGTCAAATTGATTTTTCTTAGAAAAAGACAAACAAATCTTAATCTTGAACAGGAAATGTATAAAAGTGAGCTTTTTTTTTTGGTAAGCTGATTTCTAAGTTTTGTAGAAAAACTATCAGAGGTTGTTTTAATTACAATACCTGATCCCCTAATGGTGGAACACGAAGTCTTTTCATAGCCTTCTGTCGATTTCCACCTTCTAACTCTGATGTGACACTTTGCTGCAAAACAACCGATTATAATGATTATAGAATGAAATCATAACAATATTTCTTGAACACATCATGACAATATTTCTAGAAAATATTTCTTGAAAATATCATGACAATATTTCTTGAACACATTCCAACATGTGAATAATAAAAACATGTCCTAAACTTTTTCCTTGATATAATCTAAGCATTATCACATCAAAACAGTATGGTATATATAACGAAATAACATGTAGAGTTATTGTATGGCATTATATTCTTTAATACCATACACATCATAAACATTGCCCAGTGTCTATTCTGAGTTTAGGCAATGATCATACAGAAAATCATAACACCAATCATACAAATTTGGCAGCAGTGCGAAATCTCAATTCATGAATGATCAAGAGTCAGGTATAATCATTATTCTTGCAATATTATATCCATGCAAAAATAACCAGTCACAAAAATTCCATAACTCATGGAATATCACCACTCAAATAAGAATCAAGATCACACAAATTCATCCAAACATCAACATTCAAGTAATAACACAATTCAAGAGAAATCTTTTCTCCACAAAATTGTCAGTCACAAAAAATAACATTCATATAATCCTCTGTACGGCAAAATTGCCAGTTAAGAAATATGGCTACTCAGGGAAAGTCGCAAGTCAACCATGATCTCCAGTCACACATGACACCATTATATATTACAACATTAATCTAGCATTCATTTCTGGATCAAAAATTTGCCTTAATTCTTGGCGAAAATAGGATTATAGTTGTTACATACACACCTTGTGTCATTACTAGCGTATTTATGGTAGAGACAATTGTAATTAGCATTGTTATTAATATAGAACCAAACCTCAGTATCTTTAATAAGATGATCAACTTCTTTATTTGTATAGAAAGGTGCCGTTTCAACATGAGCTTGTCTCCATTCTGAACCATGATTAGTCTGCATCAACTAGATAAAAAAGATAGGTTGCAAGGCTACAAAACATACGCCCACAGCAGCTAAATCATCCGGGCAGTCAACAAGAGTTGTCGCACATTTTACTTTTTTCGGTAATAAAACATTTATAATACACTAAAATCTGATTAAAAGTAACAACTCATTATGTAATATCAGAAAATCATTCGAATTTGTTTGGCTTAGATAAAGTTTTCCTCCATGCTAACATTATACAAAAATTAGGGCATAGATTTAAGTGTTTTTGAAAAAAAGAAGAAATAAATAAATATAATTTGAGAGACTTTTAGTTTTCCTCATGTTAACATCAGGTAAGACAGGCGACCTTACTCCTTGTTACATTCCTCCAGGGATCAACATCATGCCACTCTATTTAATGGCAGACCGCATGATCTGAATTAGCATGTGTTGTAACTCTCATCCACCCAATTCCCTTTGATATAAAGAATGAGTTTTGTCAATAGTTTTTACAACCTACATTTACATATACATGATAGAGTGATAAACCGTGTTGCATATTTTGGAATGATTGCCAAATCAATCCGCTGGGCTAACTTTTAAAAAAAAGTTCAGTACTTCATTATAGAGAATCAAGTGTTTCTTTAAACAATAACTCTGTTTTTGTTTTCAATATTAATAAAGATTTTACTCTACCTTGTCCCTCTTCTTAAGAATTTTTCGGAATCCCTCAAAATTTAACGTCTGATAATTCTGCAGTAAAATAAGACTGAGATAAAATTCACTGAAGGCTAATTTTAAATCATGAAGTCTTGGCGTGTGAACTATGCCCTGTGTTTCTTTATCTTTAAATAGTCCATACACACTGGCTCGACGTCGACGTAAGGCAGAAATAGAATGGGAATGCTTTGTATCATGATCCAAATAAACGTTGAGCTCTGATTTCAAATTGGCATATTTTCTGTTGGCTTCTGAAAGTTTTTCTGAAAAAAAAACCAAAACCATAATCATAAAAATTTCATCCATATATTCACCTTCTGGAATTTGTCAAATGGCAGTCTTACTGAATGTAAGGGGAAATCGTTTACTTATCTGCATCATCAAGCTTATAAATTAAATGGCAACATTTTGAGTGAACAGGTCAAATTTTTCAATTTGATCTGTAAGAAAATTGTTTATCAATATATATTTAATCTTTCTGATGTAGATTTACATCATTTAATTTAATTTAGGGTAGTGCATGGATGAAGAGACTTAGAAATATTTTAACATGGGTGTGGGCTTATTAAGACACCATTATAAAATCTGGTAACAAAATCATCCAGGTTAGCTGACAATCTTTGTCACCAACCCCCCTACTCCCCATGACAAGTTTTTTTTGTATTATTTAAAAAAAAAACCACTATAATTCAAACTTTAATTTCAAAGTCTTTAAACCATCAACATGTAAACGGAAAGAGAACTCTGCAAAACCAATCTGAAATCTATGAACCCAAAATTTTGAACTTTACTGAGGTTTCTTTGTTATGCCACAATAATATACTACACTCAGTTTTAAAAAATTATAATTATATTGCGTCAATCATACCTATATTGATTTCACTAGATTTAATAAAGTGAAACAAGAAGGGGAGATAACTTACGTCTTTCTTACTACCTAATGGAAATTTGAAAAATTCTTCATTGATGTACAATGTGGATGCATAAAAAAGTTGATTCAAGTACTTGTCATAATTATCTATCGATTGGTGAAATATCATTTATAATGTGTAATTAATCATTGAAAATATTGGAACTAGAAGATCTGAGAATAGCAAATTTCATATAAATCAAACAACAGAATTCAACACTTTCAAATGTTCCATCCCACACCCAATAGTTACTTACCAAGAAAAAAAGTATTAATTTTACTGAGTTCAGCATCACAAAACTGGAAAAACCTTTCATCAAAACGAGCAAAAAATCTCTGTATGGTACTGTTGTCTGTTACTATTTAATATAAAATAATTTAATTTCAAACTTACAGATAGTCTAACATATGTACATAAATTTAAAATTCAAAACTCTACAGTTCACAAGATCTGATAATAATTGGCATTGCTCATTTTTGGGACAAGAATTGTAAATATATGGGCGAAAAGAAAATTGTATTGAATTCAATGAGAATGGTAATAATAAATCTTATACAATAGTTTATTTATGAAGGATTGATAGAATAATTGTAACCTTCAGCTGACGGTGCCTGTTCCCGTGCCTCATACAACATGGTCTTCATATCCTGAAACACATTGATAATATTATAATCAATTAGTCCTATGTTATTTTCATAAGCATATATATGCCTTTGTTTTTGTTGAGTATCAAAATTACTAGATCTCTTTGACTTGTATCAAAAACAAGCCAACAGTGAGGCTGATGACCCCCGCTGAAATCCCCCAAAAATTGATGACACATTAATTAATCTCACATTTATCTTTTTTAAAAGTATCAAGCAATCAAACTGTTTATCAACTATACAATAAGTTTCATCACTCTCTATCAGATATCATCAAAGTTATCTTGTCCCAAAGCATCGACCAATGAAATTGCTTAGCTTGAGCTTGAAATGTTAATCATTGAACTCAGTCAAGACATTCCCCTAATGAACATCGAAGTCAAGTTAAAACATTCTACCTCAATTAAAAGTTATCTTCAAAAGTCCTGACCAATCAAATTAATTATCGCTACTAAGCCTAAGCAGAAAATTGTCATCATCGAACTTAGTCAAGGTAATGATATGATGAATGTATACTCAAAGTTTCATCACTCTCACTTAATTATAACCCATGTCATCGGGTTCGAAAGCATTCACCTAATGAATGCCAACACCAAGATTGAACATTCTACTTCAATTAGAAGGACAGTTATTGTGTTGCAAAGTCTCAACCAATCAAATTGCTTATTGCTCTGCTTACTCTGAGCAGAAAATGCTCATTATCGAACTTAGTCAAGTTATTGATGTAATAAAACTATACACAAAATTTCATCACTCTCACTTGATTAGAGGGGGGTTGGATGGCCGAATGGTTAGCACATGCGTGCTGTATTGTAAAGCCCGTCATTGAGTTAACCAGTGTGGTTTCAAATCCCTGGTTGTACATGACAAGGAGTTGGATCACCTGTCCAACCTCGTGGGTTTTCTTAGGGTTCTCCGGTTTCCACCCACTGCTAAAGACCTCTACATGCAAGCAAATTATTGAAATAAAATTAAACCATATGTTTGTCCAAAATAACCTAGTTTGTGTCAAGTGGACGATAAACCCCATTTCTCTCTATCTCTCTCACTTGATTAGAACTAAAGTTATCATGTCCCGAAGCATCAACCAATCAAATTGCTTATACATTTCAAAATCGGATCAAAATTGTGAATTCATAACCTTGATATACCATATTTTTACACTTTTAGCGTAAAAGGGGCGGCCATTTTGTCTGGCAGTTTTGGTCAGATTTTCATGAAATTCGAATCAAACCAACGATGATATATTTGAATGGGTTTTTTTTACATTCAGGAGGTAACATTCCAATATGCGTGAATATCAAAAGAAACTAAGATCTTTGGGTTATAAATTTACATTTTTAATTTCAACAAAATCATATAACCAGCGGATGCCAGGCAGGATAGAGAACAAGTCAAACAAAAGGCGAATATAGACAGGAACCAAGATCTTTGGGTTATAAAGATTTATTTCAAGTTTTATCAAAATCGGATCAAAATTGTGACTTCAAGATGGTCCACAACCTTAATATACCATATATTTAGACTCTTTGCGTACAAGGGGTGGCCATTTTGTCTGGCAGTTTGGGTCCGATTTTTACGAATGTCAAATTTAACCATCATTAGGGTCTAATAGTGATATACTAAAAGTTATTTTTAAATCGGATAAAAATAAAGGCGAGTTTTCGTACAACTAGTGGCCATATTTCAGGAAGTTAAGTTTCAATAGGCGCGAATATCTGAAGGAACCAAGATCTTTGGGTTATAAACTGAAACATGCATGTCTAGTTTCATAAAAATCGGTTCGAAATTGTGACCTGTATAATCAGAGGCCATAATCCATGAAGTTTTGATCTGATACATGCCAATATCGAAACCAGACGAGATCTTTTGGGGATAAACCTATATTTAAAGTTTCGTAAAAATCTGATAAGAATTGTGACCTGTAGAGAGTCCACAAATGTGGGTGTATAAAAATGCAATTTTGCATACAATCAGGGGTCTTAATGCATAAAGTTACGGTACGGTAAATGCCAATATCGAAAGGAACCAGGTTCTTAGGGAGATAAATCTATATTTATTTTTAGTTTCGTTGAAATCGGATAGCAATTGTGACCTGTAGAGTGTCCACAAACCATTGTGGACAGACAGTCGTCCGAACGGACAGGAGCAACAACAATATACATCCACATGAAAATGTGGGCATTTAATAAAAATTGTAACCTGCAGAGGGCCATAAGATAAAAAATGTTATTTTTTGAACAACCGGGTGCAATAATATGAGAAGTTACAGCCTGATTTGCGCCGTAATCAAAAGGAATCAACAAGGCTCTATAAAAGTTGAGTGAGCCTGGACACACACTTGAAAATGTGCCTGCAGGGTCATACTCAAAAGGAGAGTATTCAATTGCCAGGTATATAGTATAATTGTGGGGGGGGGGCTTACGAAATAATTTTTAGTAATTTTTATTATGGTTTCTAAATTGTATTATAGATTACTTTAATAATAAAGATAGTAAGCTGGCACTGCCAGGCAGGATACGCCCACATTTTCGAGAGATGGTTAGAGAACAAGCAAAAACGAAAGTGATTTTTCCTACAATCAAAGGCTATAATTCATTAAATTACAATTTGATATGCGCAAATATCAAAAAAGAATCAAGATCTTTAGGTTATAAACATGCATTTCAACTTTCAACAAAATCGAATCAAAATTGTGACCTATACTGGGTCCACAACCTTGATATACCATATTTTAACACTATTAGAGTACAAACGGCGGACATTTTGTCTGGCAATTATGGTCCGATTTCCCTGAAATTCAAACTCAACCTTCGGTATGGTGTAACGGTGATAGAGTCAAGCTTTTTTTCAATCGGATAATAATCATAACCTCCAGAGGGACCATAGGCGATTTTTCGGGCCATAATTATTCAGAAAGCTACGATATGATATGCGCAAATAACGAAAGGGACCAAGATCTTTGGGTTATAACCATGCATTTTAAGTTTTATCAAAATTGAATCAAAATTGTGACCTATACTGAGTCCACAACCTTGATATACCTTTTTATAACAGTATTCGCGTACATGCGGCGGCCATTTTGTATGGCAATTTTGTTCCGAATTTTTCTGAAATTCAAACTCAACCATCCTTAGGGTGTAACGGTGATATAATCAAACGATTTTTTAAATCGGATAATAATTGTGACCTCCAGAGGGACCACAAGCAAAACAAAGACGATTTTGCGTATAATCAGGGGCCATAATTCAGGAAGTTACAATCCGATATGCCCAAATATCGAAAGGAACCAAGATCTTTGGGTTATAACCATGCATTTCAAGTTTCATCAAAATCGAATTAAAATTGTGACCTCTACAGGGTCCACAACCTTGATATACCATATTTTAACAGTATTCGCGTACGAATGGCGGCCATTTTGTATGGCAATTTTGGTCCAATTTTACCGAAATTCGAACTCAACCTTTCTTAGAGTGAAACGGTGATATAATCAAACGATTTTTTTAATCGGATAATTATTGTAACCTCCAGAGGGACCACAAGCTAAACAAAGGCGATTTTGCGTATAATCAGGGGCCATAATTCAGGAAGTTACAATCCAATATGCGCAATTATCGAAAGGAACCAAGATCTATGGGTTATAACCATACATTTCAAGTTTCATCAAAATTGAATAAAAATTGTGACCTCTACAGGGTCCAGAACCTTGATATACCATTTTTTAACAGTATTCCCGTACGAACGGCGGCCATTTTGGATGGTAATTTTGGTCCGATTTTTCCGAAATTTGAACTCAACCGTCCTTAAGGTGTAACGGTGATATAATCGAACGGTTTTTCAAATCGGATAATAATTGTGACCTCCAGAGGTACCATGAGCTAAAATAGGTGTTTTTTCGGACAATCAGGGGCCATAATTCAGGACATTACGTTCCGATAGGCGCAAATATCGAAAGGAACCAAGATCTTTGGGATATAAACATGCATGTCAAGTTTCATCAAAATCGGTTCAAAATTGTGACCTCTATAGGGTCCACAAGCTAAAAACGTGATTTTTCGTACAATCAGGGGCCATAATCCATGAAGTTTTGATCCGATTCGTGCCAATATCGAAAGCAGCCGAGATCTTTGGGGGATAAACCTATATTTCAAGTTTCGTCGAAATCGGGTAAGAATTGTGACCTGTAGAGAGTCCACAAACAATTGTGGACGGACGGACGGACGGACGGACGTCCGGACGGACGGACAGGGGCGACGACATAATACGTCCACATGAAAATGTGGGCGTATAAAAATTATGTTTGATGTGCCTATTGTTGTTGATCGGGGTTGATATAAACATAGAATAAATGCATTCAAACAAGTTCATTAAATCTGTTTGCGCAGCCAGGTTGTCATTTGTTAAACTTAACTTCCGGTATAATTCAGATACTAACAAGAGTTGTTTCCCTTGACGATGACAAGACATTGAAGACAAATAATTTTGAAAAAATGTGCCTGCAAATTTTTTTTTTAAAACATATGTGCCGCGCACGCTGTGCGCATGTGTGCTGAAATATTGATGCCTGGGAACCAAGATCTTTTGGATATAAACATATACTGAGGTTTCATCAAAACCGTTAGAGGGTCAATAAACTTGGTTTACATGCCTTCACAATTCTTGCGTAAAGGGGAGCGGCAATATAGACATAAGTCTTGGGTTGATTTTCAAACTCAACCGATGTAAATGATTGTTAAAAAAAAAATAATGTCACTGGGGCCATTATACATGTAGTCCAGTAAATCTAGAATTTTACCTGGAATAAATTTGCAGAAGGCTGGATTTAACTGTTTTTGTATCTAGGGTACTTGCTTTTCAAAATACCAAAAGTCTTCCAAAATCGGATTTGCGGAACTGGGTAAAAATCGATAATCAATCCAAGATGGCGGACGACGACAGGAAATGGCATAAAATGCCAAATATCTCCGAAAGGGAGCGTTTTAGACCATATAAATGTACTATGAGTTAATATAAAAGTGATATCACCGAATCATGTTATGGGGTCAAATTGTTGCTATGACGTCATAGTGGCGTCATAACGCAATATCGAGTCAGAAACGGAATACATTAAATAGAAAGTGACGTCATAGCGCAATTTTGAGTCAGAAAATTAAAATATATAGAAATGCCTTTGAAATAAAATAATAATAAATGGAGGTACTATCGCACTGTATGGATAAAGTAATGAGAAGATCGATAACCAATCCAAGATGGCAGATAATGGCGGGAAATAGCTAACAATGTCAAATATCTCCAAAAAGAAGCGTTTTAGACAATATAAATATAATATAATATATCCAAAGAGCCCTACGCTGTTTCCTAACTGTTGACAAATGTGTAACACAATATGTGATCAGGTTTTTAGCTGTTGACGACGAAAATTTCGGCCAGACAATAGATACTCTTAGTCAGAAATACGAGTTATGAATGGCAGTGAAACCGTTGAATCACTGACAGAAGATGAGACTTTTATGCGAGTACTTGAGGTTAGGAATTCAAAAAGAAAGATCTGTCGTCCAAGTCCAAGACGAGTGAATTATGGTTTGGTTTTCAATATATGATGCAGGTAGCTCGGAATTTAGTTCGAGGTGACAGAATGGGTGACTGGCAGATTCATAAAGCGGCTGTGTACGAATGTCTGGAAATCTTTGGGGCTGCAGGACATTTCAACTACCTAAAATCAGCACATATGTACCTTCAAAAAATGGCGAAATTAGAAACTACGCAACCTAAAGTAAATGCTATGTTTGAACAAGGACTCTTCGTATTAAGAAGAACTGAAAAATTCTGGGCCGGGCTTGGATTGGATCTAGGTATTGAACAGCTATTCATGAAAGCTCTCAAGACTTCAGGAGGTTTAACCAGAGGTAGTAACATGACTGAAAAACAAATCGCTTTGTGGACAATGTCGGCACCTGTACGTGTGCTCTCAATATAATCAGGCAATGCAAGAGTTCACAGGAAGGTTGTTTGAAACCAGTGAACAGCACAAAGAAACGATGCCATGTCGGATAAAGCGTGACGCAGAAGATTGTTCAAAGGTTTTCGGCAAATTCAATGACTACCCGCCTTTGATCACACATCCCTCTTTGAGGAATATCATCAGTAATTTGGGAGCTAATCCTCAAATGAACGTTACATAGTTCAGAGAAGTGGGCAGGAGAATTATGGACAAAATGGTTGGACAACAAGTCTTCTCTTACTCCTTCGAGCGTAAAGATCGTGCCGTTACTATGGGTTCTACTACCAGCTTGAAAATAGACGATTGCATTATTCCAACGTCTCCTTGTAGTTTCGCAGACTGGTGAGGTGTCACTTAGTGATGCCATAGAATACGAACTTTGTCCGTTCCCACCTTCTTTGTTTGAAAGTAAAAATCTGTTGAGGGCGCCCGATAAACCAACACTGGTGCAAGCCCTCGCAAAATACATTCACAGTGAAGAAGATGAAGACAACACAGCCATTTTAGATTTTATACCGGCCACTGACTGGTATGTTATGGACGGCGGTGCAGTAAAATGGACACCAGATAGCTCTTATGGTTCAATAATAAAGTCGTACGTGAAACTATTGGATAAGCACGGCCTTCATAAAACAACGGTCGTCTTTGACGGCTACGACAGTGGACCAACAACCAATTGAATATTGTACACAAGAAAGGCGGCATCCCTGTAAATTTAATTAAGTACAGTTGACTATCGACAATATATTTAACGGGAAAAAAGAAGAATTTCTGTCAGATTCGTCAAACAAACAGCTCTTCACTACGATGTTAGGAACAGAGATTGAAAAAGCTGGAGGGCAAGTTGTCCATGCTAATGGAGATGCAGACATATACATTGTACTGGAGGCAGTGAACACGGTGCTGATACATTCCACAACTGTGATTGGCGAGGACACTGATCTCTTAGTTCTACTGCTGTACCACTTAAAATACCCAGTAGAGTCAGAAAAGCTCTACTTTCGAACGGACAAAGAAGCAAAAAAACATTAAAGTTTATGATATAGCATTGATAAGAAAAATCATGGGAGAACATGTTTGTAAGCGGTTACTGTTCCTACATGCTTTCACAGGGTGTGGCACAACTTCAAGGATTTTCGGAATTGGGAAATCGACGGCGTTCTCCAGAGTTATGAAAACCAAAAAACTAGGAAAATCTGCAGATTTGTTCACTACTGTTGGCAAGAACGTAGCGGACATTTCGAGAGCTGGCTAGGAAGCAACGCTCACGTTATTCAACAGTAAAGAAGACAGTTTAGCGAAATTACGCCATAATCAGCTGACAAGCAAGGTCTTCTTGTCGAAAAATTTTGTCGCGCCTGAACGGTTGCCTCCGACTGATTTTGCGACGGTATTTCACAGCTTGAGAACATACCACCAAATAATGACCTGGGTGGCTATATCTAGTGATATGGTAGCGACTGATTGGGGGTGGAATATGTCAAATGATAAACTCTTGCTTTTACCAATTATGACTGATCAACTTCATGCACCGGACGAATTATTGAGAATAGTTCCCTGTAACTGCAGCACACACTGTGCCAGTATGAGATGTGGGTGTCGACGATATGGACTCTCCTGCACTAGCGCATGTGGTTCGTGTCAAACGGACAGTTGTGATAATAGCATCAACCCCGATATTAATGCAAATGATGAGGATGATGATGATGCACTACCGGACTTTGAATAGTGTATACCGTAATTTAAATAAATTAAATGACATTTAACATTCTGCTGTTTTGCTCCGACTGGGCTAATAAAGACCGATATGATTTAAATAAGACATTATATATATATATATATATATATATAAAGTGTGATATTAACTCCATTTATTCTTACTTTAATTTATTAAAGCCATTTCTATATAATTTGTTTTACTTTCTGACTTGATATTGCGTTATGACGTCACTTTCTATTTAATTTCTCCCTTTTCTGACTCGATATTGCGTTATGACGCCACTATGACGTCATAGCAACAATTTGACCCCATCACATGATTCAATGATATCACTTTTATATTAACTCATAGTACATTTATATGGTCTAAAACGCCCCCTTTCGGGGATATTTGGCATTTTATGCCATTTCTCGCCGTCGTCCGCCATCTTGGATTGATTATCGATTTTTACCCAGTTCCGCAAATCCGATTTCGGAAGACTTTTGGTATTTTGAAAAGCAAGTACCCTAGATACAAAAACAGTTGAATCCAGCTTTCTGCAAATTTATTCCAGGTCATAGTGGGCCTGTTCCATAGATTTACTGGTCTAATGAAGTTACGGGCCAAAAACATGCCAATATCTACGGAAAGCAAGATCTTTGGGAAATAAACCTAAATTTCAAGTTTCTTCAAAATCGAATAAAAATTGTTTCCTGTAGAGTTGTCCACAAAAAAAATGTGAATGGATGGACAGTGGAAATGTGTGTGTATAAAAATTAATAGTGGAGAGTGGGAGCTTCCCCATTCTCTTTTGGTTCAATATTTATTTAAATCAATCAAATTTAGCCATTTTGAGTTTACACTGGTTTCTTTTGATTTTTCAACACTATCTATACCTGTCTTAAAGATTGACAACTATATAATTATTATATTATAGTAATAAAAATTGTGCAATCTCTATCATACTAACGAGCCTATTCTTCATGGAGTTTTATTTTTCAAAGTTAGATGTGTCTAATTACATAATATCAATAGTCTTTACATTAAAAAAAACCCATATTTTTCACTTTGAATATAATGTACATGGTTGTAGCTACGGCATACACCATACATGTGATATAAAAATGAAATAACAAGGTACAAGGACAAAATTTGGGTACAATTTTTGTATGACCCATTTTCTTAATAATGTTTTTAAGCACCTGTGTCATCATGACACAATATATAGAAGACATGTGTATCAGGGTGTTAGTGAACAATAGGAGAGGAGACGGGATTGGAGTTTATAATGCAGGGCTTTCACTTCCAAATATTTACTGCCAGTCATTTTTGATAATGCACAAAACTTATCATATTTAATGTTATTTTTATTCATGGTAGGGTATTGGGAATTCAGTGTCTATACCACTTTGTCACCATGGGGTACACAAAAAAATATATATTGGACTTAAAAATGAAATATTAGAAAGGTTTATGATAATTATTTATTTATTAATTAAATATTCCCTTTTGACTACAAATAATCGAAATAGCTGAATTGGCCGTATAAAAACTATTCCAGTGGCTGACACGTAATTACCACGTGCGCTATACAAAAACACACTGACCTAGATAATTTGAATTGTCTAACAATAACTTCGAAACGAAGATAAATATATACTTATGCACGGCAAATATCTTACATTTAATTGGTTATAGATCATCTCTAACGGCATTACTGGCGGTACATGGCTTTGTTGTAGAAAACTCTTATGACACATGGACAATATGTGAATGATTAGATTCCCACGTATCAATTAACTTTTATTATTCAACTACCAGACACTTGTCATTACATAACAACACAACACTCAGTAAAATCTGTTGACGACTATGTACATGTATACAACTCTATAACACAAAACCAGTCGCATGTCGTACGGCTCTTTTTCTATATACACGACAAAATACACTATATGGGTCAAAACTACCCAAAAAATCAATCGTTTTTGTGAAAATATAATACAAAATTGCATAATAAAGGTATTTTGTGGAGGCTGTGAAAATAAGATCCAATAAAAATGGCGTAAATATATTGCTAATTACCTAATATGAGTTTACTTTGTGCGCTCGTATTTTCCTTGCTTTCCGAGTTACGTCAGTCAAGGTTTCGTTCGTCTTCACTTTTGAATATGGTTAAAATTACTTTTTTAGAAAAATGTTGCCATGGTAACCAGCCAAAATCAGTATTTTATAGTTATAGATATCAAACACAAATCTAAGCTAATCTGTCTGACCTAAGAAATATTATCACATAAAAAAACAAAAACAAATTAAGATGTGCAAGATGATTAAAATTACTTTTTTAGAAAAATGTTGCCATGGTAACCAGCCAAAATCAGAATTTTATAGTTCTTAGATATCAAACACAAATCTTAGCTAATCTGTCTGACCCAAAAAATATTATCACATAAAAAACAAAAAAAATTAAGATGTGCAAAATGATTAAAATTACTGTTTTAGAAAAATGTTGCCATGGTAACCAGCCAAAATCAGTATTTTATAGTTCTTAGATATCTAACACAAATCTAGGCTAATCTGTCTGACCCAAGAAATATTATTACATAAAAAAAAAAAAAAAATAAAGATGTGCAAAATGATCTTTTGTGACAAAAATCATATTTTAAATGTGAAACCAGGCCTTTGTTGTAGCCATGGCCTTAACACAGCCAATTCGAAGAAATATGGATTTATGGTAAATTTTAGAAAAAAAAGAAAAAAATAGGTTACTAAAGGAAAATGTTGATAAAATTTTGTACAAATTAAATGTTGGTACACCCCACATTATTATATTCACAAACTTTCATTTTGATTTAGTCTATAGTTATATGTGTTACTATGGGATTTATTTTTGGCAGTTTAAAAATGCAAATTCCTCATTATTTTGTATTTGGATGCACCGCAGCTATTGAAACTTCAGATGGCCATATCAACAGAAAGCAGTTCCAGTTCCCTTTAAGATCAGCATTAGATCACAGTTTTTAAAAATTGTGACATGTGACTGGTTTTGTGGTGGTCGGTCACAAATCAAGAGATTATGAGGCTTCTATACGTGTGCATTGTTCTGTACAAGCCGTAAAATTGTGTAGTTACATACCAGAGGTTGATCATAGCCATGTTTGAAAATTGGGTTTTGAAAAAAAAGGATCTCTTTCTGGCGTGCAGAATGACCGTCGGATCAGCCCAATTTATGGTCATTTTCCATAGCCCTAGGTCTAAACCGGCATATACGGCTGATGTGTAACCCATGGTTTAATGTATTATCAACACAATACTTTGAGATAGGTATTCGATACTTTTTTTTTTATGGTTAGAGCTTTTCCCAATACATGTACTTTTCTCATATTTCAACTGTCAATGGTTCTTCTAAGTATACAAGGACAGACATTAAGCAACTAGGCACACTTTCTTGTCCGCCACATTTGACATGGGACTCTATAACAGAAACTAGTAAGGGAATGGGTTTCATGGTTTCATATTTCTTTATTTCAATAATCATAGGGTGTTTGAGTGGCTACTCAACTATTGGAAAAACACACTTGACCAGAAAGCAGGTGTACCAGAAAACATTTTGGCAAGAGGTAAATACGTACACATCTGTATGATAAGACTGACATAATCCCTGTTTTACAAAATTACAAACACAATTGGACCAAGTTCATCTGTCTAGACAGTGGAAGATGTTGAAGTTCACAAATTAACATACTCAAGGAACAAACATTTCTGCAAATGTGGGTGTTTTCAGACACCTATATTCCCACACCCGGACTCACCCCCAAATTGATTTTGCAAGTCATTCTAAATACAAAAGCTATTCTTTTTTTATTATTTATTATGTTGTTCATATTGCACACAAGTGACTGTACATAAGTGTATCTTAGAAATCACAAGTGGATCATTTGGTAAGGTCGTCTTCTTAGTCAAGTCTACTGTTATTTTGATGAATAATCATACACCATTTTCATAATGTGGATCTGATAAAAAAAACAAACCCACTGCACTTGCTAGTTAATTCTTGCAAATACTTTTCATGGTAATACATGTTAGGTCATAAGGTCAGTCAACCCACAAGTTCAATTCAATTACCAGGTTAATTGTTAAAAGAATTTGATGGGGAGGTCTAGGCGGTCATGGGACAGACTTGGACATGTACAAACATTTTGGTTCATAAAAATGGTGGATAGTGAACATTCTACTAGTGGGTGATGGGTCACACTAGGCCACGCATAAATATAGTGGGTCACTCTAGATTTGTCATGGATCTCGCCAGACCACACATAAATGCTGTGAGACACTCTAGGTTGGTCATGGATCACACTACATGTAGGTCACACATATGAATTGTGGGACACTGTAGGTGGGTTATGGGTCATGCTACGCCATGCATAAAAAATTTGGGGAACTCTGGGTGGTTCATGGGTTAAACTTGGCCATCCATAAAAATGGTGGACATTCTAGGTGTGGGTAATGGGTCACGAATAAATGTAGTGGGTCACTCTAAGTTTGTCATTGATCACTCTAGGTCATGTGAATTGTAGGGAACAGAAGGTGGGTCCATGGGGTATAACCAATATTCTATTTCATAAAACGAAATATAGATCGCAGAACAGGCTAGGCATGGTAAACCTTGTTGTACTGGGTCAAGATCTGGAAATTATCAATTAGATACAGGAACCTAAAAATACCTACATCTGGTTACCCACCTTGTTGTTTCCACCTCATTTGCTTGGCAATTATTGTGGATTGAAAGTTTAATCATAAACAGACAGGCTATAAGTTAGGGATACCCTTACATTTTTGTCTTATGCACAAAAAACGGGTGTTTTTCAGGGAATTCTGTCTAGTAAGATGGTGTCTTTTCTTTCCATAGGGGATCACGGTTGATTAGTGGATAAGGCGCTGGTTCGCTAGCCTGGAGGTCGAATGTTCGTTCCCTGCATAGGCCGAGAAAGTTCATCTTGATTTTCCGGCGTGATTTCCCCTCGTCAGTGATGCAGAAGGAGGACCTGACAAGGACAGCTGCCTAGTCGTTCGGATGGGATGAAAAACCGAGGTTCCGTGTACACATTGGAGTGCATGTAAAAGACACCTTGGCAGTTGGAATTCGATATAAGAGTAGGCCGTAGCGCCGCTGCACAGGAAAAATTTTCCCTCATAGCACACTGTATGGCGTATGCCCGTCTTCAATTAGCCCAGGTTAGGTGCTTAAGCGTAGAACGTTAAACCCCATTTCATTCATTCATTTCTTTCCATACATATACCAAATATGCCATACTCTTATTGGAAGTAACTACCCGATAATACTTTCGTGGGAACTGGGAATGTATTTTTAAATTATCACCATTCTTGGTTTATATTTATATGTACATGTACATATACTATTAAACACTGAATAGAATCTTTCCAGTCTGTGACCAATTTGTTTTTAATGAGTCAGGGATCCAAACTGTAGACCTGTTCACATTATTTATTACTGAGAATTTATCAGTTTGGTTCCGTTTTGAAAATATCATTCCATTTTCATAATGGAAATGGGATAATACATAACTCATGTCATAAGTTTCAGTTTAGTCTGTTTGAGTACATTTCATAACAAAATCACTGAACATTTTTTCAACAGATAATTGAAATTCCATGAGATAAATCTAAATAATAATCTTGCTATGATTAACAAGTACTTGACCTATACCCAAATATTGACCTTATTATTTCCTTTTTTATAGTTTGTCATTCTGTAACCTACATACATGTAAATACATGATTAGGGTTATAATAGATGTAATCATTCAGGACATAGATTATCATTATTTTGTTGTATTCTGATAACTTTGACTTGGTTGACTCCAAGCAATGTTAGTCAATGTAGATAACAATTTCATTTTTCTTTCTCTATTAAAAACAAGTATATAAATGTATTTGAAAAAGTAGGAAATATTGATATTTTAAGATAATTGCGACCATTATAATTAGTCGGCTATTTAAATCATCTGCATCATCCCAGATGCTTTGTTCCAATATATCTTTTCTAGTAAAGGCCAGTGTTTAATCAGAAACGATAGCAGCTACAATTTGGGTTCAGCATGAAATTGACCAACATTCACATCCCAGTAAATTTCCAGAATTTATCTTGAAAATCATGCTGGCTGAAGAGAGGGAATGCAGAAAATAAAAGAGGTTATTGCATTAAGATTATAAGGACTGAATAATTCTCAAATAATGGTACATGTACCTTTACTACTGCCAGGCAAATTACAAAACAATGTAATAAGTTCTTTGGTTTGCTAGTCTTAGTATTTAAGTCTTAAAACATTCTATAAAATACCTTACACCTGTGACCACAAATATAAAATATTTGTTAAAATTGTGGTCAACTGTGTTGTCAACATAGCAAATCATATTATACAAACAAAAGACATATTTTTGGAAAATTTAAAAGCCCACGTATAAAGGCTAATAAATCACTTGCTCTGATAAGCCAGAACTGGACTAGGACATTCAAGTATAGTTGACAGGCCAGTTCAGTGACTGTTAGACCACCATAATTCACAATATTTTAACAAATAATATTTGAAGTCACACATAGGTAACCGATATCGCTGAAATTCCTGGGTGACCTTTGACTTGTAAAGTGTTAGTAGAAAGGATTGGATGAATATCAAGTAAATATGACAAGTGACTTTGAATATCATTAGAGTTGAATCTTATGTCTATCCAAACAGTCCCACTAGTCCCAGCAAGCTTAAAAAGATAATGTCATAGTTAGGGATGAGTTGGTAGATAGAGTGCATACCCTATTCAAGGAAAGAGACAATTATTCAATCAATGAACATTTTTAAGTTTGTTTCGACTTAAAGGAAATGAAATTGAAATTGAATTTTAAGTGTCAAAGCATACATGTACTCCTCACAGTGTTTCTCGTTTGATTAGACATAATCCCACTCAATACTGCCGTAATAAAAGCAAATTTATGTTCCAAATTATGAACGGGCAATAGTCCGATTAACAACCAATACCTACGCTCACATACGCTCACACTAGGGCTTGAAACCACAGCTGCAAGCCAGAGGTGACCAGCCAGCTAGAGGTAGAATTTGCGGCACTCTAGACCACTAGGCCATCCCAACCCCTGGGTTTAAACAGAGCTCCAAATATGTTTACATAACATTACGACATGTCTCACAACTTGTATTGACGCCACTAAACCAGTACAAAACAAAATATTGCAGAAAAACTAATTGTGTGACAAATGAGGCTATCAAAAACAATATCATAACTCACTGACAAGAAACAACAAAAACATAACAAAAAGACATTGTATCATGTCAGTAAATTATGAAAATAAATTACAGCCATAGGGAATATTAAATTGTACTGAACTAAAACTAAATATCGACACTGCAGTAAAAGAATTATCCTAGATATATCTTAATGAATTTAGGGAGTCTCTTAGAAACCTGTTTGTTCAGCTATAAGAATGTGTGTGGTACCTATTCATAGAACACAAACTTTCCTTTTCCATATCCCTGTCTACATACTATTGGAATATTATAATCTAATCAAAACAATTCCGATTTTATATAATTTGGATGAAATTATTTTCAAACTCTTGACTTTAATTCTAAATTTTCTTTTTGGGGGGGGGGGGGGAATTTTAATTTCGACTAATTGAATTGCTTACTACTACTACTTACACATGTAGCCTAAGTACAAAAAGCTCATCATCGAACTAAGTCAAGCTACTGATGTAATCAACCTATTCACTAATGACCATGCTCACTCAATTAGAATTTAAGTTATGATGTTCGAAAATCTCGACTACTCAGATTACTTATAAATCTACGCAGTTTAAACAGAAATGTTCATGATCAAAGTTAGTCAAGATATTGATGTTAAGTTAAAGTACATTATGCAAGTGCTAAATCTGATTATTGCAAGTCTTAATTTAGGCTCCAGATGTTATAGAAATTATAAATAAGATCTTTATTTAAACATCAAGCCCAAAATCAACTATGTAGACCCACAGATTGCTTGTCTACAGCTTGGATTTAAATAGGATTCCACTGATTGATTTAATCAAATATGGCACTCTGTGACGAGATTATTAACTGTTTTGTTTACATCATCAGTTAGATCGAGGCTAAATGATAGAGTGTACTAAGCGAGGCCGCTGTTAAGCGATATTCCGCATGCCATTGAAAACTTTACTTGACAATCGAGATAATGTAGGTGGAGTTAACGCCTGTCAATAAAACAATTGGCCAAGGTGAAGACACATTTGGTCTCCATTTCTAGTCAAATATTACAATGCTAATAACTTTGTACAGAATAGAGTAATTTGACTGAAATTTTCAATATTTTCTTCTTTCATCTACTTTTGAACTGTTATATAGCAAGAATGGCCAACTCTCTATAAAAATCTCCCATAATGTATATTTAATGAAACTATATATTCCAAGTCTTATCTTGCAGAGTGATTTAGAATAATAGTTATCATGTTCCAATTTCCAAAGTCCCAATCAATCAACTTGAATGAAGTCTTTGTTAACCCATTTGAAAGGCAGGGGACAAGTAAATATTTGTTTAATTTTAAAAAAAAAATAGGCTGTATGCTGAATATACATGTAACATAATGCAACCCTGCAGCTATAATGCATTGCATATTATTATATACTTCATCATTATAAATGGCACTATTTATATAGTAAATAAGTATACAGTTTTATTCAATTTAAAGTAATATTTGTAAAGTGAAACATAAACTGGCTATGGCTAATATAAATTTCTGATATGAGCTTACAGAGTCATTTGTACTACCCAGTAAAAATTGATTTATTGCTTTTTAGAGGTGAACTATTTTAGATACTGATGTCCTCAAACTTTACAACTGTTTATTTTTAACTTGAATCTGATTATCTACTTTACTAAGAGAACATGTGTGACTTTTTTTCTTTATTTCAGTTCTGAGCATTTAGTTTATGTATGTAAGACAAAAAACTAATCTGCCATAAAAAGCTATATTCAATTTGATTAATATCTGATGTTTTTGTACTTAATGTTTTGTATTCTGTATCATATATTCAACAAGACCAAATTTGACTTATCATTGCATTTTTATTTATGTAGTGTAAACAGCGAATGTAAACACTGATGTACATGTATTTATAATTTAAAAAATCTTGTGTTTTAAGTTGCTGACATCAACCTTCCCGAAACGGTAGCCGATTGAAATATAATATAAAAGCCAATTTTAATGCACCATATAATTTGACACAGAGACATTAATGTGTATTGAAGTTAATGTGACCCACAGCATCCTTTTCTAAAACAGGAATAGAACGAAATGGGGTTGTATATTATCATGACAGGCATATGATAATTTTAAATTCCAGAGAGCGGAATCTTACCACCATCTCCTTGTACCATCCTAATTACAAGGTTCCAAATGTTTTTTTTTAAGTGCTCATCAATGTGTACACTTAAACTCAGTTTTTCGTCATATCTTAAATTATCTGTAGGCTCTGGAGACGCTTACCCCTTACAAGTAGCAACCAGGCTTGAAATATGCTGGGCTATTGAAATTTAGATTGTCGTGAAAAGTACCTATCCATCATTGATATAAATTCATTATATTGAGATCAGCAGCCTTAGAATCTATAACAATTCTGTAGGCTTTGCTGACTAGAATATTGTACAAAATTATTTAGATTTATTTTCTTCTGAAACGTGATTTCGTGATTTTTCTTACGTGAGTAAGAAAGTTCATATTAACAAAACAGTTACTGCAAATACCGGTACATGTACATTAGTATCATATTACAAAACACTCATGACCAAGAATACATGAATCTGAATAATACATCTTTATGCAACCTAAATACCTATTTTTTACCACAGTAATTTAAAGGGGAAGTCCCAGAAATCACAGGGCCCCAAAAATAAAATGGAATTTATTCATATCACTAAAATATATTTCGGACTGGTGATTTAATGTAAAACTTTATATTTAATACAATCTATTTGCATACATGTACCTTGATCCACTTGGTTAATGGCCACATATTATCAAATTCTATTGTGCTGAAAAAAAGTCATCTTGATGACTTTGATGACTTTTATGCTGGAACAGCCAAACCCACCTTTTGCTGCCTCAAGTTTCTTGTAAAGGTACAAAATTGTTAAATATGATGCTTGACAAAATGCCATTTTTTTCAGTTGAGAATGCCCTGGCATTTCAAAAGAGAGAGAGAGAAAGAAACGGGTTTTAACGCCAACTCGACACAAACTCTGTCATTTCAGGAATAACAATATATGGTTTTAATTTTATTTCAATAATCTGCTTGTGCGTAGGGGCCTTTAGAAGTAGGGTGAAACTGGAGGATTCGGAGAAAAGCCATGAGGTTGGACAAGCGACCCTACTAATTGACTCAATGACAGACTTTATGATACAGCGCACACATGCTAAACATTCGGCAATCCAACCCCCCATGGCATTTTACAAAGCGATTCCCTTCAAGAGTATAGTTAATTAAAAGAGTTAGGAAAACTATAAAATCTGGTCAAATGAACATTGAACAAGTATCTGACCCTTGGTGTTTGGTTCAGATGAAATAATTACACTTCAAAGTTCAAGTGTAAGCTCTTCCAGTAAATATAGCTTGGGGTTAACTTAAAGCCACAATATGTCATAGGGCTAATAATAAGCATTTTCGTTAGTACATTTCACAAAAGTACTGGCTGAAAAATGTATTTTTGGGACACACCTAGATGCCATCATTTTGGCCGCAATGTTTATGAATAGAAATGAGTTATCCTTCGCTCATCCACTGGCCACAATCATTAGAAATTCAGGTGATCTTTAAATGACCATACAGTCTTTAAATTAAGAACATGTTTTTAATTATTGAGATGTGTCTTCTGCCTTTATAAGTAGCTGGTAAATAGGTTGGGCATAATTGCAAACGAAGTATAGAAAAAGTTACATTGATATAAATGTACTCTCTGACATTTCTGAGGTCAAATATTTGATACATCATCATGTAGATTTTAACTTTTAACATTTGTAAAAGATTATCCTAGTAGTAATTATTAGAATACTTTCTACCTGCTGACACAGATTATCACACATATTTTTAGCATTAGCAAATAATAGAGAGAGAGAGAGAGAGAGAGAAAGAGAGAGAGAGAAAGAGAGAGAGAGAAATAGGGTTTAACGTCCACTCGACACAAACTAGGTCATTTTGGGACTAACATATGGTTTAATTTCATTTCAATAATTCGCTTGCGCGTAGAGGTCTTTAGCAGTGGGAGGAAACCGGAGGACATAGAGAAAACCAGAGAGGTTGGACAGGCGACCCTACTCCTTGCCACATACAACCAAGGATTCGAAACTACACCAGTTGACTCAGTGACAGGCTTTATGATACAGCACGCGCACGCTAACCATTTAGCCATCAAACCCCCCTTAGCAAATACGACTAAGGACTGGTATCACTGGAACATTGGTATGGTTTATCTTTGCGTATATAGCTCTAATTGTTCATAACTATAGTTAAATTTTGGCTAATAGTGTACTTGTGTACAACTTAAATCAGTGTTTAATTTTGATTACCAAGTGTCTAATTAACAAATCATACACTAGTTAATTAGATGCTTTGTAATATAAATTAAACGCTATGATTTAAGTTGAACACTATTAGCCGAAATTTAACTATAGTTATGAATAATTCAACCAATTTTCCAGTGTAGGCCTATGATAAGCCTATAAATCATGCCATTATAAAAAAATTTACAGACTGTACAAGTGCAGTATTTAAGATATTCCTGGATTAGGAATGAGCTAAAGGCACAGATTAATTTTATAGAACAAGCTGGATATAAATAAGCCCCTGTCACCCTGAAATTTTTTCTGAAAGCTGATTTGATAGTGCAATTTGAATGATATAAAATATACCTTAATTTTACAATTTCACGTGGATATGCTTTACATTTGGCTTGTACTATGGGCCTTTTTAGGGTGAAACACTTTTGGATCAAAATGATTTTAACTTCAGTTTTATTGGGAAAGTGGAAGTGACATATTTTAAGAAAATTAACAATTTTGACAGTTCGGTACCACTTTTTACAAGCAGATATCAATTTTTACAAATCTGATTGATCAAGAAGAATGCCTCTATGATAAGCGCAAAAACTGTGAAACTTAATTTCTTTTTAAATTTCGGTTTTGTGTTTGCACCATTTCAATTAAAAGGTTAAAAGGGTGTAAAATTAATAAATTTACAATCTATTCAGGCTTTTCATATTTTAGAATATTTCTATGTAATGTTCATACATGTATGCTTGCAGCATATACATGTATCTATAGTTGCCAAAAAATGGGCAATCTTGCATGAGTCACTGTTCACGTTATTTTATCTGTAAAAGAGTTTATTATTATTGGATTTTCATTAAAGTAACACCATTTATTGCTTAAAGCAAATGTACAATATATCAATTTGAGCAGGATTTAAAATTGGCACTGGAAGTGGTAGTAACACCATTTTGTCCAAAACTGTATTTTTAACCTTCAAAGCAGATCTTTTTTCAAAGGAGTCCTAGTTGTTACAATGTATATGTTTAAAAGTATCATATTTGATTCCATTCAACAAATAGAATGAACCCATATGGTCATACAGATATCACAAAATGGCTTCTCACCATTTAATGCCTAATGCCATTTGTGATCTCATAGAAACAATTTCAAAAATTTATTTTTACTGGAAATGACAATATTTTGACTCAAATGAATGTTATTCAAGATTCCTTTAAAATAATGATAATTAACTGCATCCAACAGACATATAGAATGATTTCATACGATGCTAATATTGCTTCTAACCTCTTCTGTTACCGGGAAACAACCAATTTTGTCAGGGTCACTTTTTCAGATTTTTTTGGCATTTTAATTTCCCATTAGAAAGTTTCATCAGATAACTTAGTGGATGGTTAGTAACAAATTTTGATATTTGATTCGATCAATACGACCATAAAAATGTCCAAAAATTGTTCCAGCATCTTCCCTTGTCAAGCAAATTTCTCATTAGAAAGTCAGCTAATTAAGTGGTAAGTTAGTAACAAATTTTGTCAGGATCACTTTCTTGACACATGTAACAGGTTATTAACAAATGTAAATGGAATTGATGTTGCTGAATTTGGTTTATTCTGCGTCTATTTATAACACGAGTGCAACGCTTATGCATGTGAAAATCTGTTTAATGGTTTCATTGGTACCAGATATGACTAAGTTAAAAGGACAATCCCGAATTACACAAAGGCTCAAAAATAAAAGTCTGAGAATGTATTAAAATAAAACGCCAAAATATAGGGGAATGGTGTATTTACCTTGTCTCAAAACTTCAAATCAAAATATTGAGTCGTTCGGACGTGAACGCCAAAACTGCTTATCCGGACACGTAACCCTTTAAAGATTTCAGGTCAATTGTTTCGTTGGGTGACCTTACAACCGATTACGGTTACTTGAGAGGGTTATGCAGTGAATAACCCATATGCCGTACTTGATAAAGAAAGGCAAATTTCAACTACACACTATTTTTATAATAAAAATTTTTGGTTTTATCCAGATACCACAAAATAAGAAAATACAAATTGGGGCACCGATCTCAAATTCCTGATGAAGATTGACAGATTTAAGTCGTTTGAAAACGTATCTTAAATACTGAAGTAGTTGCTCGGCCCTTGACTCGAGTATTTTAAGGGATTTTAACCCAAATTTAAGCAGTTTTATTCCCAAAACAAATATCGGGATTATCCCTTTAAATGGTAACGTGGCACCAGAAGTGACATACATGTAAGTTCAAAGGTAATGTGGCACTGGTGAATCCAGTCTACACTGCATCGCAGTTCTAGTTTAAATTTAAATTGTATAATTTCCCTCAAATCCCAGCATTATAGTTGAGATATATTTGTACAATATTTTTATTAGTTGTCAAGCTAATCGAAGTCAGTAATTCAGTGCTTAGGTTTTTGATAATTAAAAGAGTTTATAATTATTTTGAATCTTACATTGCTCAAAAGTGTAAAATTGATAATGCCACTTTAAAATAATGTAAAATAAACTATTATACATGTAGAGAGCACACTTACATAACTAGGATTATTTTTCACAGATTATGTCTTTACCTATCACTGTCAGTGTAAAAACAATGTAACACATAAACTACCATAGTTTTTCAGGTTTATAAATATTGTACAATTTAAACTGTAATACATGTATCTTTCATATATTATAATTAAATCTGTAGCTATATCATTTCAAATCAGGTTTCTGGCCTACATGTACATGACCTAATAGAAAAATAACATTCACCAATCTAAAACCATATGTAATTTAAGGATATATCAGTAACAAAAAACAAAAAATTAAATGAGTAAATTATTATTTCGTCGGTACAGACGAAGTGACGTATCGTCAATAGAGAATCTGTTGACGATACGTCACACCTACCGACGATTTGTGCCATTATGATCCCTTTCAAACTGTAACACATGTACATTGTGTATTTGGAATCTCAAAAAAATAATAGCATTTCCACAGACTAAATAGAATGAAATTAATATTGAAAAATGGGGGCTGTCAGCAGGCATTTATCTAGACACCATTAAACGGGGGCATTACCTTTCTCGGTAGGGGGACTAACATTTTGAGGAAATTTTCGGAAAGGTCATTCTTACAGACTGTTGTAATCATCATGCTACATGTAGTTACCTAGACGTCTAATAAGCATTTTAAAATAAGTATTCAAACAAAAAAAATCATGATTTTATTTAAAACTATTTTAGATTAGTACCAAAAAATGGTGGGGGGGGGGCAAACTTAGACAATATAACTGAATATTATAGATTCGGCCTATACGGCGCACTAGGCTACTACTAGGCTAGTACTAATACTATCACCTTGGTGGATAAGAAAAATCATAAAATATAATGTTAATAATATGAGATCTTAATTAATTTCAAAGTACCCCCCCCCCCCCCTGAATTTTTTTTTTTATCTGCTCTGTTCATCCGAACTTGGCCATGCTGTAAATTAAATGCCTACTTTTTTATTGACAATACATTGGCTAGCTGATCATATAAAAAAAACAGGGCTATCTAATTAAGTCCACGATCATCAATCCAGGAAAAAAGCGCAATTAACAGTGCATAACATACAACAATACATACACATAGATTATTAGATTCTACTTCTACGTTCCAATAAATAATAGTTCATACTAACCGGGTATTGAATATATTGTTTCTGCCATTCTGGTGTGAGATGAGCTCGAAGATGCTCTGCAAATTTCATAACTGGAACTGTTCTCCTTCAACGCATATATAAAGTGTATCCCGACATTTAGCTGGTTGTTATTGAAATATATATATTAGATAATGAACAGCACGGCACGCTTAGGGAAGCAAGAAACCTGTGAATAAGGTTTGTTGTTGTCGGAAGTTCTCCCAATAATAAATTACAATTTGAAGTTGTCTCCCGTAGATAATGTAAAATAGAGCTTCGGTTATCCAGTGTTCGAGCGAACACGCAAGTGCATTAAGGAGGTTTTTCGTGTGACGCATTTCCGGTATCTATTTTAGCCTGGCCGTATTTATCCCGCAGTTTAACATGGAAAATGTGAGGGAAAGCGAGGTTTTCTCTCTTTTTCTCTTTATATAAAACATATTCTTTAATTCCACTCTTGTTGTAAGTTGCGTGTAGCATTCGTAATAAATAACTGATTTCAAATCATGTCTTAGTTATTATTTTTTTGTTTTAATGACGATATACTGCGTTGTAGCAGACGATATGTCAAGCTCGCGCACGGTTCAATAGTCTCTATCATCAAGATAAATATTCTCCGTAAGTTGAAGACTAGGCCGGAAGTTTTGGGTGACCGTGACTAACGTCCAGTTGGCCGTACGCTAAAGCATTACACAGATATTGTTGTATGCAGACGATTAATATGTTTTGTGTTAATTGTACTGCAAACAAATAATAAATAACATCTGTTTGTTTGTAAAATGTCATGAAATAGCGCATAAGAGTAAACAATATGGATTATAGAGTGGTGCCCTGCGGTTCCACGAAAGAATTATTCAAGACGATATTAAAATTTAAGCACGACCGTAGCAAGTCTAAAAAATGATGACAAATAATAATCACGCTGTAAAAAATAATTCTGTATATAATGCACCAGTCCAGTTATTGCATTCAACAGTTGTTCTCCGAACCAAATACTAAATTAGAAATTAATAAAATAGACATAAATCTATCGTTCTCTATTCTTGGTTGCGACAGTGGAGATAAACTGACTGGATTAAAATTTCACTGGGTGCCAAACGCTGAGCCAAGACGATTTATGTAGATGTAAAAAGAGCTTTGAAAAATATTCATAGATTCCAATTGATCATCGTTTTGTTCTTTCTGTTATTCATATTCCATCAAGAGAAAATTTTATAAAAATGGCTGGAGTTTTACCACGTAAATCAAACAAATATTTTTCATTGGTTATAGAGCCGTCTTAACGCGGGGAAGTTTTCAGTAGCTATTGGCTATACAACGCGCATAAACAATCTTATTTGCATATTGCATTCTATTTATAGAATTATTAGCTGGAATTATTTTTTTTAAGTCGATAGCCTCAAGGACCAACATAGTAGGCCCTACCGTGTTTTGTGTAAGAGTATAGCATGCAACGCTAGCAGACGATATATCAAGTATTAACCGCGTACGTATACACTGTCCAGTCGGTAGTTGAATGTAAATAGGATAGACCATTAAAATCTATTATGTTAATTAATAGTCCTGTAAGTAATAGATAGCATCTGTTTGGTCGTAAAATGCGTAATAAACTTGACTAAATACTAATTCGAGCAATGAGCACGAATCAGTCATCCACTGTTTTCCTCAGTTGCATACGGCCATTACGGGTCTGGTAAAGTTGCCGTATCTTTCATATATCGAAGTTTCTGTAAATATCGGTTTTTGGCATCAGTCGGTAAACCTTTCACGTATATAGAAATGGTGGTCGGTTCCATTTTAGGTAAAAGAAGCTTACTGTACGACGGTATTTTCACAAAAAAACACACAATGGCCTATGAGTTTCAGTCTAGCAATACGGCCAGCTCGTCTGCGCATGCTCGAAAATGACGTCAAAACGGAAACCCGTAAAAGCTCCTTTAGGCAAACCTCCCATAGTCGGATAGGGTTTGTTACGTAATTAGCCTACCACGCGTCGGCTTTTCGGGTAGAAATCATGGATTAAGTTTTATTTTGTAGGTTTTGATATTTGATTACAGAAAAACAATGTTGACATTTTTTCTGAGTAGGTCTTCATTGTATGGGTCATGGGAGGCCATTATTGGGGGGATAGCCATTTTGCGATAATATTCCAACTTTTTTTTATTTCCACCTTATTTAAAATTATAATGTTATCGACATATCAACTATGATTGGCAATGTAAATTTGCAGGGTTCATGACTTAACTTTAGATTGTTTTCTATCATTTCATGGTGATATTCCGAAGATGGCGACCATTTTTGGCGGGAAAATCGGACAATGTGCTGATAGTTTGATGTCAATTTCGGGGTCACAGATTACATTCCTGACATTGACATCCTTGTAAATTGATCACATGTTCATATACTTAGTATATTTCCAAGATGGCTTTCATTTTTGGCGTCAAAATAGGAAGATGTGCTGTTATTGATTAGCATAGGCTAAGTTGTCGTTGTTGATGTCAAATATCCATTTCGGTCAGTAACAACTGTGTAAAATGATTATAAGATCACCTATTTTTAAAATTTACAATATTACGGCCATTTTGTGCAGGAAAATGGAACGATGTACGGATATTGATTAAGTAGATGGTACCAGGCCCCAAGTTCACAAGCATTCTCAGACTTAAGTTGAGAGTTTAGGCCTACTGGAGTTTACTGAACTCTCACTCACTGTATATGAGAAATATCTTTGATCCAGAAACACAAAACTTTGCACATAACATCTTATTGTTGTATTTATAAACGTTTAAAAATAAGGGGAACCATTTTAAGTAAATTCTCAATTTACGCAGAGGCGGATTTAATTTTCGACAGTGCCCTTTTTTACTTCTGAAAGTTCCTTTTTTACTTCTGAAAGTGCCTTTTCTCAGACCCAATTGTGTCAGAAAATATCAGCCAAATAGCTCTTGGGATTGCTACAGATGCAAGGAACAGGGATGTAGCCACGCTGGGTGCCACTATTTTTTGCCGCACAAAGAAAAAAATTGAAGAAAGCCGCCCAGTCGTATTTAATCCCCGCCCCCCCCCTCGACTTCGTTCTTCTCTGTACACAAACTCAGCGCTCGAAATTTACCACGGCAAACGGCAAAGCCATGATAAAAGCCCACACAAAGCATGTCTGCCACGGCATTATTTATTTTTGTGTGCCGTAGTAGACCCTATCATCCAAATTTACGGCACTCCAATGTTAAAGGTTAAAGTGTCCTTAATGGTGTCGTACGTTCGGTTTTACGATCAATTTTTAAGGTAGGCCCTACTTAATCTACGGTTAATCCTATAGTCTATACACAATGTTAAAGTTTCTTATTTCATTTCTTGCCGTGTTGATCGTGGATTTGCTACGGCCCGGGAGTAGGGCTATGGAGGACGATTGAGAGCTTTCTCAACTTCTGTCTGACCTGATTCCCATTCCACCGTAATAATGATATAATTTGTGACACACAAGTCAAATAAACGTGTTTTAATTATCAACATCTACCTGTTGTCATAATTCGTTGTACTCAAATAAAACACAAACACCGTTTTAAGAATAGGGCCTATATAAATTTGAATATATAAATAGAAATTGATTTGCACTGAAACAAAAATACACCAATGAGGGTTGAATTTTCATAAAAAGACCACGCCCCTCCCCCAAAATTTTTTGGGCTCGCTGCTCGCAAAAGATTTTTTCCACCAATCACCTCAGCGGCGTTCCCTAATTTTTCGCCCCCCCCCCTCCTTTTCGAAATTTCTAGATCTGCCCCTGTTACGTCTGGGAATGCTTTGTGAACTTGGGGCCAGGATATATTTTTTTTCGGGGAGCAGGTTCCAATTTTGCCGCTCATAACTGTGTAAAAGTATTACATGTTCACATATTTAGCACATTTCCAATATGGCTTTCATGTCAGGCGGGAAAACGGGACGATCTGCTGATTTTAATTACGTAGTCGCTTTTTTGTGTCAATATTTCGTATTAGAAACCTTTATAGCATATAGGTTTTATTATCAACTGACCCCAAGATGCGTGTGGAAGGAATCGTTCAGAGGCATAGGCGTACGAGGCAGCCCCCCCCCCTCAAACATGGTCTTGTCGGGAATGAATGCTCAGTTTGTCAGGAAGCGTCGCGCCGTCTGTCGGGTTTTGAATATTTTTAATAATATGGAAGCGGAAAGAAAGCAGTCCAGTCAATGATGAACACGTACGTCATCTGAATACAAATGACCTTTCTCGATTGATTAATGGATTCGGTTATACAGTACAAGATAATTGTAAATTTTGCCCATCGTCTTATAGTAATACATTAATCTCATTTTCAATTTTCTTTGACTTTGTTAAACTAATCAATTTCTATGAATTAAGTTCTCGCGCGTTTTTTGTCAAGTTAGTTGTGTGCGGTACCGTGTTTATACAATCAAGGGACACTTGGTGAGAAAACTGTCAAAATTTGTAAAAACTGTTTGTTGTCAAAACTGTTGGGATTGAATCAAAGTAAAGTCGATATTTAATTTGTTGTCGGGGCGGACGCACCACTTATATAACTCCAATGGTATGAGTGTAAACTTTCTATTGCTGATATTTAATATCAATTCGATAAAAAACAAAACAAAACTATTTTCAGTACTGATTTAAATACTGCTAGCATATAGAAGATTACTAATGCTTTAGCAGTACTTAAATCAGTATTGAAGATTTGAAATTTTCTGCAGTACTGCCGTGAAAATTGAAGGAAACGTATCTACTATGGAGTCACAGTCAAATAACCGAAAGAAAGATCATTGCGGCAAAATACAATGTACGTCCTGCCAACAGATAATGGACAAAGGACACTTTACATTGCATTGCAAGAGAAAGCATGGTCACAACACATCTGACATTAAATTCTCTAGGATATTAGAGAGTAATCAGAAAACGTTATCGTCATTATTTTCTGCCACGAAACCGCAAAATCCGGATAACGATTCTACTGCTTCGCGCTCGACTTGTTCATGTTTTCGTAGTAATAGAGTTTGTACTTCAAAGATGATTTTTCACAAGTTTTTATGCCGCAACTGACATAATTTACTACCCACGAAATGTCTGAAAAACGCGTCTACGGCCGTCTGGTGTTCATAAAATTTTCTGGGGGAGGCCCCCCCACACCCCCCGTTGAGTGCTTCGCGCCTGCGCCGCTCACGGGCGGACTCTAAAGAAATATATATGTCGGGAAAATATGATGCCCCCCCCCCCCAAAACAAAGTCGGTCCCGTACGCCTATGGTAATACTGATAGTATTGCTGACGCTTTGGAACACCAAGTGGGACTTGAGTTGAACTTTAAAAAAATACCCTAGATCACTAAATTGGTAGTAGTCCTACGGATAAAAAAAAAATAAAAACAAAAATGGAAAGGAAACAAAGAGGTATTATCTTTGCAAATAACTTTATGCATTCGTATCGATGTTGTTGACCGGAGAATTTGTACAAACTGGCCCCGAGTTCACAAAGCATTCCCAGGTCAACTTCAAGTCACTGTTTATGAGAAATATCTTTGATCCAGAAACACAAAACTATGCACATAGTTTGTTATTGATGTATTTTATACATTAAAACAACACAAGTTTTTAGTGAACAAATTTTGAGCAAATTCTAAAGTCTGATAATGCTTTGTCATTATTCCAACCGGCCGTGTTTTGCCAATAAAATTAGCAGGTTTGCCAAAGCACGGGTGCGGTCGATGTTCATAGAATTGTCCTTGTACGAAATGGCAATTTGACATCTTGAAACTTATGACAAAACTCAAGGAACTACTACGCGTATTAAATCTTTACTTCAAACACAATTTCTGCATGTCATTTCCATGCTTTTGTACAAACGAGATAATAAATTCGTTCAAACGAGATAATAAATTCGTTCAAACGAGATAATAAATTCTTTCAAACGAGATAATTAATTTGTTCAAATGAGATAATTAATTCGTTCAAATGAGATTTATATATTTTTTTTGGGGGGGGGGGCACTAATGGACATTCGTAAGAAAGTGTTGGAAAGAGGGAATTTTAAAGTTTGTTTCCAAAAGTGCCCTGATCAACTGGAAACACTCTCTATTGACTTTACATTGTAAAAACAAAACCCATAATAATGCATGAACAGCCAACATCGGTCCTACAACGCACTAGAAAATCGCTAGTTGGCAATAAGATTTAAAAATAAATTGATATCCGTATGCTTTAAACACAGATATCAGAATAGTTTAATCCAAATTGCAAAAGAACACCATCAGTATGGCTGCATCATCTGAATAGAAAGGAATACATGATCAATAGAAAGACATACAATGTGTACAATGGTCATGGTCTTCGGGAATTCACTAAAGATCTTCTTACCATATTACGGCACTGCAACAGATTGAGGTGACAGTTTTTTTCAAAGATACTTATGCTACGGAAAATGCCCTAAAATTTAGAAACCAGTCTATACACATATAAAGGGCAATCTGAACGATAGACTCACCCTACATGCAGAGAAGTGACTCTGACACAGTGAACAGCCATGGTATCCACATGGCGTTATCTAAACGTCACGGGTCGCGAGGTCAACGCACAGAAGTCAGTTTGTAAACAAACAAAAGAAAGTACAATGACTTCGACGAACAGAAAACCTGTGATGTATCAGGGTTGTCTGTGCAATAACACGGACACAACTCGAGATTGAATAATAATACCCGAAGAAAATGGGATTTTAACAGAATTAGCAAGTTTAAACGGACCTGTGACACACGCGGGGGCCGCACTATTTTGCGCTTCGGTCGGGTCTATTTCACATAATACACAATGAAGTCTGATACTGTTTTTAGCGTGGTGATTGACTAATAGTTAATTTATTTCAGTTCTAAACAAAAATTTAAAACTTAAACGCAATTTTTAAAAATAGCCAAATTCTGGCTGGGATTACTGAGCAAAATGGCCATTCACTGGATACGTGCGAAAAAAAACCCAGCTACCATAAATTTCGTCACGTTAGTTACGTACGATATAAAGGGCTGACATTTCTCAGTATAAGGTAACGCAAATAGGCTGAAAATTTCAGTCACATTGCTTCACTCTGAACCGAGATATTAGCGATTGGTTTTTCGACCTAGCCTCGGTCATCATTATTAAACCAATATGATAAAAAAAAGTCTCGATTATCCAGTTTGTTTTATTTAATCATCAATAGGCTAAGTGGGTAAGGCGCTGGCTCGCTAACCTGGAGGTCGGGAGGTCGATCCCTGCATTGACCGAGAAATTCCGACGTGGTGACACGACAGCTGTATAGCCTTTCGTTATGGACGAAAAGGCAAGCCCCCTTGTATACATTATCGTGATTCAAGATTCACTGTAAAATATTATAATTAGCGACAAATATAGCGAAACCAACCAAATAAATTATCTCCAAGCCTCGTGTACGTGTAAGAATATTTTATTTGTTTTTTTCCACTGTTGTACTGCGTCATTAAAGTTAAAATAGCTATACTATATAAATATTATTCGCTTTAATTCGTTGAAATTGCATCACTAAGGTCATACAGATCCGGAATTGCACACTTATTAACTTTATTTTGCAATGCTTCTTTCGGGGTTATATAAATCCGTGTACTGTCAAATTAGAGTATCCTCGAGACCCCGACAGCGTCTTAAAAATGAAGTACACCTTTGGTTGGTGAGTGGAAATTGACTATTTATGTCTTATTTAAATTTCAGACCATCATTTTGTTAATTTCTAAAGATCAATTGTCCTTTTTAATTTAAGTTCATCAATTTTATTTTCTAAAGACCAATTCATTACTTAACTGGCGATCTTTAAAACACTAAGTGATTTGGAAATATTGTAGCCTTTCCTTGGTAAGAAGTCAAATTCTAGTTATTTTCTAAAATATATGGAGTGGGATAAGGAAGAAAGATTGATTATTTACATACACATAAATCTACATTTGAAAGTTTTACAATCATCACCAGAATATATTTAATATTATGGGTGTATCCGTGCCAGCCATACTTCTGGCTCTAGTGTGAATCGAAACCACACCATTTGACTCAATCGCAGACCTTATGATGGAAAGCGCACGCGTTAACCATTCGACCACCCAAACTCTGTTCAATTTATATCGGATATGTTACCAATCCTCTGATTTTGAAATCTTCGGTTTTTTGTCTTACCCGAATTACTATGTCTTCCTTCCTTGTAAGCCTCACATCTATCAATACGAATTTCAATCATGGTAATTTAATGTTTACCTTGGTTTATTGATTTGGCGTGACTTTAGTATAATAATTTCTTAATGGATCAATGTTATACCCATAAAAACATGTTGTATTGTTCTAAGATTTTATTGCTCTCTCATTCAACTGTATTCTGCTCCCCAAATCGAGTCTACTAAAACCGAGCTATTTATTGTTAGTATTCATGTAGGCCTAGACTGTGGGCCTTATTAACAAAGCTCTATATTAAATTACTTACACATTTACATCGAAGTGTAATGTCTTGTTGATATATAAACGTTTGCGGTGTTACCATGTTTCTCAAAGTGCAATAAATCCAGGAAAAATTTCTATTTTTCAGGATTTTAATTGTACTGGCATGTACATGTATAATCGATGTACAGGGGTATGGGGCATACAGAGACAGAATACCAAATGGCAAGAGAGTGCCACATCCATGTAAGCCGAATTACATCTGGAATGGTGTTGGACATCAAACATCTGCTGGAGGTGGATACCGAAATCCCTTTGGTGAAGACTTTGCAACAGCTGGTCATGTAAGGATCTATATTTTTACAATTTCAATCCCATGAATGTATTTAAAGATACAGATGTGCTGAACTGAGAATATACACGATAGGAATTCTGTGGAATATAGTTAATTGTTTATAACTGAACGATGTTTTACTCGGTTTCACAAAGATCCGAGAATCATAATCGAAACATCTCTCAGTAATAAACATATATTGTTCTTACCTAATAATCCAAATTTGTAAAAATCTGCTGATTTATAGTTTCAAAAAACCAAAAGACTCAGCCAGTATCTTCACATCCGCTAAGATTTTTTTTCATTAGTATTTCATTTATACGATATTGTAGGTATGGACAAAAGAGTTATGTGGGAAAGATTCTGATGGAGATGGTGTAACAAATGGTCAGGAATTAGGTGACCCAGATTGTACTTGGTCTCAGAGCAGTGTTGACCCAGATAGTACAGGAATCTCACACCCAGGTAGGTCATTATTTTTGTTCACTTACATACAAGAACACGACCTTTAACTCCCAGTTCCCTACCACTAATAAAGACCCCGAGGTTTAAACGAATTATCGAGAAAATTTTTTGGGTAAGTCATGAGTTCAAATATACTAGACAATATTAGGTTTTGAAGCCTAATCTGGTGGAGTTTCTCACTAAAAGTTCTACATGGAGATATAATATTCTTCTGGGAGAAATCAGTCAATTTTCAGATTGTATGTCGGCAATGAATTTACTGACGCCCGCAACATTTTGTATTTGTTGTAGGTTATTGTGAGCCATGGAATGACCCAAAATGCCAGAAGCAATTTTCATGGATGATGGAGGCCTGTAAACCGGATAAGTTTACTTGCGATGCACTGAACGAAGTCGGTAAGTTTACAATTTGTATACAGAATTAAAACACCATTTGGGGCTAGTGAATTCCCCAAATATGAGGTGTTCTATATGGTACGTATTTTATCAAATGTATACATCAGTCAAGAAAATATATCGAGATCGTAAACAAACTGTTCTTATTACTCTTGTTTAAGAGTTTATTTTTAAGTAACCCACCCTCGACTTTTACTTGTTCCACGTGATTATCATTATTTTTTCCTTTTTTAATAACATTGAGGTCTTTCTTTTAATATGTTCATAGGTGTAAGGAACATGACAATAAACTTCCCAAATACATCAGTACCTGTCGAAGAAACGACGTATGTGTGTATGGAATTTGAACTCGATAATACTGGAGATTATCACATGGTAGCCACTCAACCCATTATTGATAACGTGAATGTTATGCACCATGCCGTTATATTCGGATGTGAGACTGGTGAGTAATTATAAACCATATTAACACACTAACATCCTTTTGTGGCAACATGAGGGTCAGCCTTTAAACTTCAATTCATTTGGCTTCGCGCATAACGTATTTATTTGTACACAACTGGTCCATTGCGCTAATCCATCAGCTGGTTGCACTGTAGTGCATGGATTGTATTAATATCTATAAACCAAACGGGAAATCATCACCCCGAGTATTACTTCTGTGGCTTAAGATTCTAGAAAATTATCAAATGGTTCAATTCTGAAAATAATTTTAAGAAATCTTTCGAAGAAGATATTTGTCTGACTCATGATAATATTACTTAACGACTGAGATTTAGCCTTTAGGATGATTACAGTTTACGAAAACAAATTTTCCCAAAGAGTGGTTCCCATAATGTAGCAGATACAAAAACTTTGGGAGATTTCGACTGATAATTTATCACATATGCCTAGCTAAAAAGGGCGGATGTTATTTATTTTCTTATACAGGGACAACTTCGTATATTTCTTATAATAAGTTATACCACGTTTCTTTAACAGCTGTAACCTATAAAATGGGGCTCTTGAGCATAGAACCTTTCTTATAGATAATTATTTTAAATTTCAGATTCTCATCCAATTAGATCGTCTCCTCATCGATGTGGAATGGTAGCGAGCAATGAATGTAGTCAAATAATAAATGTTTGGACCTTAGGTATTGCTGGTGAATGCTTTCATGATAAAATCGGTTTTAGAATTGGAACCAATGGCATTCGAAGGGTTGCCTTGCAGGTAATTGGCTGGGGACCTATATAATTGTATAATTGTTATTCCCATGGGGGCTGTGGTGGTCGTGTCATAAGGGAACTAGAATCTCGACTTGTATGTCCAGGGTTCCAATTCAAGTTTGGGCCGAAAAAAACCTTATGGATCTTTATAGTCAGATTACCACTGGTCAGGGATAAGGAACTAAAATGTGTCTAGTCGTTCGGATGAGACGAAAATTGTAAAACCAACTCTCAGATGAGATAGCCTCATGTTTCCTGAAACTACCCTCAGTTGTCACAAAAATGTAATTAAAGGCATGTTGGTATTAATTACACTTAATGAATTGTCTTTATTAAAAAATTGATTTGATATACAGTCTGTCTATATAAGAATATGCCTGCCTCTCTCATAACGTGTTTTAAAGGCAGCATAATCCAGACTATTTCTGACCATACACCATACAAAATATCCTTACTGAAAAATCATATTATTATTTACGTTCAAAAACTATTGAAATCGATCAATCCTAACGGAAACTATTATAATCTAAGATTTCCATTATAATATACTGATGTTCTATTCATTACACGCTGCTATCATGTTCCTCTATAACATCGTACGTTTTTACCTGAACGATATTTTATTTCGATCAATAAATATTGAGCCCATAATGACATCTAAACTATATTATTATTTTAATATTCTTTATTAATATTCAAAGAACAGGTTAAATGATTATTTACTGAAGTTTCAATGATACTAGTTTGATAAACCGGTGTTAGCAGTGGCATTATTTCGGATTGTTCTTAGGTTTGATGGAGATATTGTCGTTCAGGATCGACGGTACTTAATCTGATTGTCCGTTAGGATCAATGATACTATATCTTGATTTCCTTTAGAATCGATGGTACTATATCTGATTATCCGTTATAGGAACTATGGTAATATATCTGATTATCCGTTATAGGTACTATGGTAATATATGTGATATGGTAGCACTCTGGGATCAATCGTGCTATATTTTATTGTTCTCTCTTTTAGTTTCACTGGAACAACCCGTCTTTGAAAACAGATTACACGGATGCATCCGGAATGATAATATATTACACAGATAATAAACGTGAGAACGATGCTGGTATATTCACTATTGGTAGTTCATATTTTGAAATCCCACAACAAACTCCTGACTATGAAGTATCTTCCACATGCCCTGGAAGTTGTACATCATCTTTTATTACTGATAAAATACACATAGTTTCAGCTGTTAATCACATGCATTATTTAGGTGAGTACCAAATAATTACATATGATATGGTTTATTAAAGAAAACGCACCACGACTGGGAGGTATTAGGTCCTGAGCTAAGGGGTAATCTGTATGTTGTGTACAAATGTTCTGAAGAAACCGTTAAGCACCCATTCAACAGTATGTCGTTCTTCCAATTCCCCGCTTCAGTTTTCCTAATTTAACCCAGAATCCCAACCTCGATACTCTGCTTTAAATACCCGATACATGTTTTGTGTTTTAGGTGCCTCCCAGAAAATAGAGCTGTTTAGAAATGGTAAGAAAGTAAGAGATATAACAAGAGATGATGAATTTAATTATGATAGTCCTGTGGTTTATGAGTAAGTTAAAATAAGCATATAATTTTGGTAGGAAAGGATATCGGATATCAGATATCAAACAGAACTCGCGCCTCTCCTGTTTTGTAGAAAACGGAATGTTAGCAGAGAGGAGGAACTTGCCAATATAACTGGTGTTACAATAAACAATTAGTAGTACCTGTTGTTTCGGGACATCCGTCAATTACCCTCGCTCAAACGGTCGGTCGACAGTTCACTGAATCAAAAAGTATATAATTAAACAAGCGTATACTACACACCTTCGACAACACGTGTTAATTGGGTACCGATTTCTGCTTTCCTAAACTACAAAAGAACAGACAAAAAAATTGTTGTTTGGGAATTCCATAATACGAACTATTTTTTTCGATTAGTACGGTGAACTCTTGCAAGCCTTGTCATTGAAGCAACTGTGATCAAAGTGATGACGTCCTAAATTTCCATTTTTCTCTGGTTTATTACAACCGTAGCTGATTTCGTGGGGCGTAAGCGCTAGTTATTGGCTTGGTTAAATGATGCAGCTCTTAGTTTATTTCCCAGCTCCCTTCTAACGAAAAGATTAATAGAAATACTATTAACGGCTGTCCATCGAATTGCTTATATTATGTGTGGTTACATTTAGGGTCTTTCGAGGACGTGAAGTCAAAATGGTTTTACTTTTTCAGATTCCCTACAGCAATAGAAGTTCTGCCAGGGGATACCCTAAAAACTACATGCATTTTCAACTCGATGAATAAAAATAATGTTACTATATGGGGAGATGCCACAAGTGACGAAATGTGTTTTGGATTTCTAACATTTTATCCGAAGGCTAATACCAACAATTATTTGTTTTGTAACACGTGGAAGAGCATTCCTTATTGTGCGATAGACCGTGGTCAGATAATCGATGGCTGTGATCTTAAAAAATACTCAACATATACCAAAGAGTCCTCACAATTGTTCTTGGCCCTAAATACTAGCTGTTTTAAAGTATGCACATCAGAGTGTATGGATGTCATAGAGAGCAATCCATGTCTTAAAGGTGAACCAAGAGGTTTCTTGGACTTTGGTTATAGTTATTCAGATCGCGGAAGAGAAATGAAACGGCTGTTTGCACAGTGCGATGATAAATTAACCGCTAAACCAACAACAACCGCCAATGATGATACCACGTACACCACTAAAATTAATGTTAGTGTAACTAGTAACACAAAGCACCACATTTATACCACCCAGCCTGTTATAGGTGGCGATGGGGGTACCACAAATAATAATACCACTGATGCAACTGATGTTAATGTTAGCGAAACTGGTACCATGAACCATTCTCTTTATACCACCCAGCCTGTTAACGGTGGTGTTGGTGGTACCACAAAAAATGATACCTCTGATGATGCAAATATTAATAATGGTAGCCAAGCCATAAGACCAATTGAAGCTTTATTAGTAGTTCCCTTGCTCATTGTTTTCATATCGACATTGATGTCACTGTGCTAGCATATTAGAGAGAATAATAACAGTGCCATGGACATGGTATGGTTTGCAGCCTGATTACATGCAACAGAAATAACTACTAATATGTTGTTGAGATATATGAATTATTTTCGTGTTTTCACGCAATACAACAGAAGCTCGATCAAAATATCTTTTTTGGCGTTCCGTCAGTTATTTTTTTTTTAATAATTCAATTTGTTCACTGCCAAAAAAGGGTGTTTTGAATTAAAGAGTTTACTTTAGTTTACTGATGTGTGTATTATACCATCCGTCTTTCTTTTATTCGCAATTTATTCGTCCATTTATTCATCCATCCATTCTTTCATTCATGTACGGTACCTTAATCGTATTATAATCTCATAACCGCTTACAGACAGATAAATGTTTTTTATTGCTTTCTTATTCTTTAAGTATAATGGTTGTTAGTAACCGTGTTAATTATGTAATTTCGCTAATGTTTGATATTATTTTTCCAGAGTCCCTGTAAATAAGTCGTACATGTATATTTAAATCTTTGATTTCCAATAAAACGTTTCAATGATTATTTCAACGTGTATTTATTGCGGACAATTCTCACTTTTACCGATATTAACAACAGGAATGACCAACCAAAACTCAAAATCGTGAATGCACACAGAATTATTATAACCAATTTTAATTCATTATACTTATCCTTTATACATCTGTCATATACAGTTCTTGGCTTTTTAAAGTATTTGACAGTTAACTGAAAAAACCTACAGGTAAACAAATATGACAAATTTACGTCTTAATTTATTTACAATTTGATCAGATCCACTCAAAGTGATACCGTAGTCATATTTGTACACTTTGTAATTCTGGTATCACCGAAGACGTATTTATTGTAATTATTGTAAACATGTGGTAAAGTAGATATAAATACATTTCCCTCGTTGTCCAGTTATATAAATAAACCCATGCATATCAGATAATTAAATTGTAAATCGAATAATTATATTTTATCACTATTATATTGTATTTTATTTGTATTGTTTTTTACATTGTTTTTCTTTTATATGTACAGAAGTTCTATTTATTAAATAATGTAACATTTTAATATGTACTTAACTTAATAGTTAGTGTTCAATCCCTGGCCTGGCCGAGAAAGTTCGTCAAGATTTCCGGCGTGGTTCTCCCTTGTCAGTGATGCAGGACGGGGGGCCCGACAAGGACAGTTGTCTATAGTCGTTCGGTATGGGAAGAACAACCGAGGTCCCGTGTACCTATTGGCGTGCACGTAAAAGATCCATTGGCAGTTAAAATTCGATATAAGAGTAGGCTGTAGCGCCGCAGCCCGGGCAAAATTTCCCCTATAGCACACTGTATGGCGTATGCCCGTCTTCATTAGCCCAGTTCGGAGCAGAACAGTAGGACGTTAAACCACATTTTAATTCATTTTTATATAAATTATGTTATTTAACACATCTTCACCCTTTTGCCATTACCACCCTCCGGTTATAGCATAATTAATGTTTGACATAATAGGCCTACATAATATAAACCCCCTCTCCATAACTACAAGAAATGAAATGAGGTTTAGCGTATTGATATATATTATGCACTGGATAGGATAATTAAGACGGGCCTACGCCATCGAGGGGGGGGGGCAGACTCGCTAAGTTAGTAAGACGCTGGCTCGCTATAGCCTGGAGGTCGGGTGTTCGATTCCTGCATTGGCCGAGAAAGTTCGTCCATATTTTCCAGCGTGGTTTCCCTTGTCAGTGATGCAAAACGGAGGGCCTGACAAGAACAGCTGTTCGTGCGGATGGGACGAAAACCCGTGTAGCATACATAATTACGTTCACGTTAAAGATCCCTTGGAAGTGTGATTCGATATAAGAGGAGGCCACAACCTCGCTGCTCTGGCAAAATTTCCCTCATAGCACACCGTATGGCGTATGCCCGTCTTCATTAGCCCAGCTTAGGAGCAGAACAGTAAGACGTTAAACTTAGCCATCATTGTAGCTACCGGTAGGCCTACTATAAAGTGAATTTTTCCCGGACTGCGTGCACACAAATGTCAGACAATCTGTCCGGCACTACTGAGAGGGATAAACCGCACAGGAATCCAAAGGAACTTTCTCGGTCAATACCGGGAGCGAATTCTAGATCTCCTGGTTTGGGGAGCCAACGTCTCACCAAATGAGACACCATGGCTGGGGGCCCACTACACCCACGTAGGCCTACAATAGCAGAATAATAAATAGACTACTACTACACTGAGAGAAAAAAGTGGGTCAAAAATATGTAAAACTTACTCATTTTGGTGAGTTATGAGAAAATACTCAGTAAGATGAGTCTTTTGACTCAGATTAGCGGCACACGGGTCAGCCATGACTCAGTTCATTGAAACTTGCATGGACACTTCTGAGTCACCAACTAGTCACTTTCGAGTTATTAAAAAAATCAGCGATGAATTAGTCCTAAGTGAGTCACGGGCTGGTCAAGAGTGAGTCCTTCCGGTGAAATGAATTGTGGGTGGAAGTTTTGGGCGGCCGTTTGTCAAAGACTGGACCCGCATTGGCCTAAAAGAAAATCTAATGCATCTACAAGAATCTACAATAAAAAAGGTGAATCATTTGTGTTTGTTAAGAGTAAAGCTTTATACAATACTTTGTCTACTATTATATAGATTAAGCGGCATAATATCAAATAGACCACTGATTTTGATATTCATTAAGAATTCAAATTCAAATTGATCAAATCGTTCTTGTCGTTAAGAAATTATTATTATCCAGTTAGTGGTTTATCTGGAAATCTTTAACGGCATGCTTAGAAGAAATTACATTAGGCAATTTGACTATAGGCCTAGAGTACAAGCACATTGGCCTAGACTTAGTTACTAGGCTAATAAGACGGAGTCAAAAGCGAGTCACCATGTAGTTCATAAATGAGTCACGGTTTATTGCAAACAGAGTAGGAAAAAAAGTAAATTCTAAATCACAATGGAGTCAATAACAGATCACTATTTTATTTTATTATACTTTGTCAATAATATGGAACGATTTTCGTACGTCTAACAGGCTTAAGACTAAACATTAAAGTTGCATTATTTGACTTAAGAGCTAAATCTTCCTATTGCAGGTCTTTATTTTGGCTTCAAATCTTGTATTTTAAACTGAAATTTAGACGTTCATTCACATGCAAACCCATAAGTAACTCTCTAGAATGCCCCCAAGATTTGAAAATTTAAAGGTAAAATGTTTGTCCAGTACCGTTTCCACGAAAATAAGAAAAACATCTACATCTTCCAGCACTCATATCTTCGCTCAGAATGAAGTAATTTGAATGTCAGTGTTTTGCAAGTTTTTATATGTTACTAAATCTAACATAAAGCAATTCGGAAATTTATTTGTAAGTTGTTTGGATTTTTTTCTTTTAAGGCTGACTGAATGCTACTGTTAAAACAGGTTCAACTTTATTACAAGAAGACATAAAGAAAACGTTTTGTCCCACTGAAATGGTAAGTTTCACTTAATTTGGAGGGTTAGTGTAGTAATATTTGACATTAAAACATCAGCTGAAACTTTAAAATATGATTGAAACACTGAAATATTTATGTTAGTCTGGAAAATTTGTTTTTGTATCATTGCAGAAAACAGAGAAGGTGATGTCACGGATAAATAAACAACTTATGGTATTGGAAATTTTAAAGATTTCTTACACTCTTCAAATGTTAATGTGTTTGGAGAACATTGAACTGATTCTTAGTGAGCATTTACTATATCTGTGTGAATTAAAAATATAAATGTGTTTTATTTATAATATTTAAATTGGTAGAATAAAATACTTATATATTCGCTGTTATTCAACTTTTAATTTGACAAATTAATGATCATACAGGCTTAGAAATATAGTATTATATTATTTGATTGTTCGGCTAACTAGTTGGTTAGTTCAAAGAAGGAACACATCATGACACTGAGACAGAGGTTCATACATCAGACATAAGTTGTTGGAAAATGTGACATATACTTGAATCCTATTCGTTTTAGTATCTATCGATATTTTTCGACAGCTTTGTACGCCGCCAAAAAAATCAGTAAAAGTAAATGAAATTGTATTTTAATAGGATTTAGGCTTATGTGGGGTTATTTGACTCGTTGTGTAGGCTAGTCATTTGACTCTAATCTTTTTGCATTGATTCGCTTTACTAGTCTTTTGACTCACTACAGTTGGCCCCGTTACTCACCTGCTGTGTCACAAAACTCAATAAAATAGTCAAAGAACTCACTTTAACAGACAAGTCACTTGACTCACTTAACGAGTCGTTTTATGGATTTTTGGGCGAGTCACAAAAATGAGTCTTTGGACTTAGTATTTGAGTCCCATGTGTGTCTCGAGTAAGTCCCAGGTTAGTCAACGAAAAGTGAGTCGTTTTATGGATACTCACCCAAATGAGTCAACTGACCCACTTTTTTCTCTCTGTGTATAGAGATGGTCTGCTGTGATTAAAAAGGAAAGACATTGTTGTAGGATTGTAGGTTCCATAAAACTTACTGTTTCTAACAACTTAGGGTAGCATTAAATACAGTTTATTATGGGCCTATTCCCCAAGGCGCGTATTGTAAATACAAAATAGCCTTCATTCAGGACAGGGCCGGCAGAAGCAATTCTTGATTGCAGGGTTTTGGGCTTCCATAGGTGCTTATAGGAGAGGGTCCAGGGCAGGCCCGTAGCCAGGAAGTTGTTTTTTTGGGGGGGGGGGCAAAGATGTTTTCGGGAGGGCCAACTAGCATGGGCATCTGCATGAATTTTGCGGGCTAGTTGGAACGCGGGTAAGTTGAAACAATGGGCCTAGTTCAGACAAGTATGGCCGTACCGCGCGCATACATATATCCGGTTATCGTACGTCAACGACGCAATTATAGGTGAAATTTTGTTCAATTTGTCAGAAAACTCCAGTAGGCCTATTTATCAAAGAACAACGAAATTAGAGGCGAATTTGCTAAATTTTGTAGGTGTAGACTTTTCCTAATATCTCTGCACCCAATTGATCAATACTAAAAAAAATTATATCGATAGAATTGTCTTTTTATTGCAGCTTTTATGAGACAAATTGTTTGATTTTAGAATTTATTATGATAATGTTATCATTGAATTTGCTAGTACAACTCAACTAGGGTTAGTTGGAACATGAGCCGTAGGGCACGTTGGAACATTGAATTTGCTATTACAACTCCATTAGGGTTAGTTGGAACATGAGCCGTAGGGCACGTTGGAACACTTACACTGTTCCAACTTACCCTGTGGTGTCCACCGTGCTTTTGTCACACGAATTCGACTGTTCCAACTTACCTTCTCGGTGTTTCAACTTACCCATTTCGACGGGTAGGTTGGAACACCTTGACCTGTAGGTCAAAATCTCCAAAATCCCCGGCCCCTATTCCATTAGAAATGTGATAATTGCATTTTTGTACGAGGGAGTGAATCAACTAACTACACAACAAAGCTCATTAACTTCGTTTAGTTAGTTATAAACTTATAGGCTACGCTAAAACGTGTAAAAGTGTTCCAACTATCCCGGCTCTCCCCTATTACTAGTATTAGGCTATGTATTGGGAGGGCAGTTGCCCCGCCGTGCCACCCCCTGGCTACGGGCCTGGTCCAGGGGCCGCAATAACCTGGAGGAAAGAGTACTTGCGCCCTCCTACTCCGCCGGGCCTGAAATAATTATTTGTTTAAAACTTCAAGAATAAATTCTCGATTTGCGATGTCTGGAAAATCGTGAGCTTAGACCGGAAGTGACATGTAAAGAAAAAATAAAAGTAGATAATAATGAAAACTGGTATGCAAGGAATATAAAACATTATTTGAGCTTCAATGAGATATGGGATGTTTGTTACTAGATCATGTATATTATGTGAGAAAACAAACCACTGAATGTGATAACCGTACTAAGGTAAATAAAAAGAGTACCGTTTCTGATGTTTTTAGCTATCGAGATTAATTAATAAGAACTAAGAAAGTCTGGACTGGACTATGGACCTGTCCATGACCATACAGTCTCGAGTTTAACATTTCCCGAGCAGTTGCATATAAGAATTGTTACCAACTGACATATTTTGTTAATGTCAAGCTGTTTATAGATTTTCGCTTTACTGTAACAGTTTTAGATTATTTGAGACTAATTTCTTAGAAAAAGACGTTAATCGAAGATTGTTTTCTAGAATGGAGTAATCTCCCTTTCTTTGGTATGGTGCTACATCATAGAAATATATATTTCTATGGTTTCATCATAATATTAATATGTGACGTATGAAGTTGGTATGGCATCGAATATGGTGGTTTATTAATGTATTAACCCAGATTAATATCGAGCATACCCTTGAGTGAGTCGGTGTATATATTATCCAGATATTATTGAATAAATCGTCATTTACTGACCCACATTTTCTAGAATGGAGTTATCTCACTTTGTATGGTGCGTCCGAGTTCAAATGGAACAGTATTCTAATAAATATCAAGATAAAAGATTAATGATATATGAACCATCTTTATATATCGTCTATGGGTTTACATATCTTTCACACAAACACTATGAATGACAAACCTGGCCCCTTCTATCTATGGAGAGTATTTTCAGAATGATTTCCCTTTATAAATACTTTATACATTATTATATCTACCATCCGTCTGCATGATCTTGTTCGTGCCTACTCCAACCACATTCATTCTATTTTTGTTCAAATTTCGCTACAGACAATTATAATTTCTAAAAACAGTACTACGACGTTCAGTTTTTATACGTCAACATAGACGCATTACGCCGCCGCCACTGTCTGTGTGTGGGTGTGTATATGAAAATAATATTGTTTTATTTTATCTGTTCACTGAATTTTTCTTCTATTTACAGATGAATTGAAATGCAATCGAGAGTTAGCGACGTGCTATTGTTCATCATCAATTGAAACGGGATGAGTCATATTAGTAGACGGATATTTTTAAAATCCTTAATCAAGAAGCTGCCATTTTTATGAAAAAAAGATGAAACAGCTACCAATTTGGGAAATGAGTTTTGTTTTTGATACGTTTTCGTATGTTTGAATTACGTATCTTACATTTTACTTAACAGCTTTATTGGTGTGCCGTGAAAATGCAGCCGTCTAATTACACACCGATCTATATATAAACTCACTAATGTCACGCGCATAATGCTGCCGACATCAGCGTTCCGAACACGAACAGCTCTGATATAGTGTAGAAAACAGAACCACGAAGACAAAATATGGGAGGTCATTTGAACAAGTTATCTGGACAGAAGTATATAGAAAATGAAGTTAATTTGATGGTAAAAGAGGGAAATTTAAATGATCTGAAAAGCCTAATGACGGACCCACATTTTGTCAAGTTTGTTTTCGTAGACGGAACGACACTGCTGCACGTGGCTGCCTTACATCATAGAAAGGAATGTTTAAGGTTCTTACTAAGAAAACGATTAGTTCCAATAAATAGCAGAGACCATTCTGGTGAAACGGCATTAAATGCCGCTTTAGAACAAACTGACGATTTGGAGTGTGCAGATATACTGATTACTGCTGGCATTGATATCCACCTTAAGAACAAATGGTTGCGGACACCATTATTAAAAGCAGTCATTAATCAAGATGAACGCGCGGTTTTGTTTTTATTGAATAAGGGATGTAGCCCTAACACTGAAGACTGTATGGGTTGCACGCCCTTGAATCAAAGTGTGTTTTACCATTTACATCGTTCTTTTAAAAGTCTACTTCTACATTCGGTTGGTATTGATTATCTCAATAAAAAAGGTCTATCTGCTCTGTATTTCGCATGTAAATCGCTAAACAAAATTGCGGTGTCCAAACTTTTAAATCTAGGAGCCAGGGTATCTCTCGATCTAATACAAAGGATTCTGCTATTTTTTGACAATGAACTAACCCAGCCCCAACATGCACATAAAGCACTCTTTATGAAAGCAATACTTTTATCAGTTATATCTGCTTTAGGACAAAAGATACCTTTATATCTTTTCCTTAGATTGGTGCGCCACACCACTGCTTTAAATGTTTCAAAACCTTTATTTGTTTGTACCGATAGAAGACAACTCACGAAACACAAGGTGGAAAGTTTAGAACTGTATCGTATAAACAAGTTGAATTGGTTGGCTACCAGTAACTATGATTGTGTACCGTCTTTAATGAATATAAGTCGTTTACTTGTAAGAGAACGTATAGCTACATCTAGCGGCAATGTTATAAAAGGTTGCAGTTTACTAAACATCCCACCTGGATTAAAATCTATCATTCTGTTGAACGATATTTGAGTTTGAAATATGTTTAATAATGTGTATTAAATGCTATTTTACGATTGTCAAACATTAATCTTTTATATGCAGTGGATGCCTTTGTGATCGAAAATTGTGTTGTGAGCATTTCCTGTATTGTCGTCCATATAAAAAGCTATATTATCCGTTGGACCGTGCAAGTTCTTTTCAGAAATGTTCTTCAATTCAATGCGCCGTATCAGAGAGGTATGGTGTTTAACGCCCATTCGACACAATCTGGATTAACATAAACTCCTTGTCACACACAAGCTTGCGTTAAAAATCACGGCACTTGACTCAATGACACACACAGATCAAAAGAAAGTGAACTGGAATCAAATTTGTTAAAAGGTTTAATTGAACCTAAAACTAGTAAATGAGCCGACGTAGCGTAATATTTTGAAAGAAACATGTAATCGTATAGAGAGCTTTCCCATCGGTAATGCAAGTAACAAATCGGATCATTTTTGCACAAAGTCAAAGAGGTTTAGCTTCTTTGAGGTTGCATTGGCCAAGCCAATCGTAACTATCAGTATCAAGCTACAAACTTTCACCCTGCTCAGCTATATAAAAAAACGATTGAAAAACAACACTTAACGAGAGAAGTGTAAGGGCCGTCTACTTTATCCTTTGCCTTTATGGGATTGACATTCACAACGCGAAATAATGGCATAGACAATGCGATCCAATGAATTCTTTATAACAATTTACATCAACCGAGGTGTCGGATTCCTCTTTAAAACGTAAGTTATAGACGAAGGCGGTATCATGCATTGTCGACTGCCAAATTTCCTTAACGAGAGCCTGACAAACCCTCTCCTGCAAGAATACCTTGATCCGCCCCTGTGGCCGTGTATAAAATCATTGAACACAGAAAAACGGCTGACACGACGGCGGTCAAAACACTTTGGTTATTAAGATCGATGTACAATAAGTAATTCATATTTAACACGGTAAAATGTTTACATCTGTCAATCATCAGATGTAAGAGTTATTTCACCTTCAGTCTTATTAATGTATTATATCTAGTATTATATCTAGTATTATAAATGACATGTGCTCATTAGGTTCTCTCGGGATGCAATGAAATGGGGGTTTAACGTCCTACTATTATTCACCTAGCTTGGGCTAATGGAAGACGGCATACGCCATACAATCGTTTACTAAAACAGGCACGGTAGATATTTATTACATAAGAAACGTTTACATTCGTCCTGTAGAAGACATGGACCTAGTTTGACAGGGTGCAGGAACACATCTGAATAATTAAATGTATCCTTATATAAAACCCTGTCCTCATACCATAAATAGCTACCCTGTAGTCTGACTATATTGTCTTGTTTATCCAGGCCACTTATGATAGTTGGTACAGTGATTTCCAGATACACGCCATACCCGTCAAATATGTTCACTAAGAATCGAAACTGTTTTGATAGACGATAAGGAATATAATAAATGTCAGAAGCTTCGTAAAACACTGCATTATTATTGCCAGAATTTAAGGCTAATTGTTTCAAGAATGCTTGCGAGGTTTCGTCGGTTTCGCCCAGTTTGCGCAAATGCCGGATAGCTTTGTTTAAGGGAACTATGCCTTTTGATGATTCCCACGGCCACCATGTTGGATCTCTCCAAATATCGGGGACCGTAGGCTGTGACAAATTTGCAACGCGCATACTTTTTTGAAACCACAATTTATCAGTTGGTAGGTTTTGCATGCTCCATACATTCAATAATACGTCATCACTCAAGTGTAAATATCCTTCTACGTCATAGTTCATTCGCATAGCATTCTGCAGGCACTGATGACCGAATTGACCAATGGCAAAATCATCGCCCATTTCAATAATTGATATTGGGAAGGGTAGGCTGACATCTACATTAGTTCCACAGTATATAATATTTTTAAAAAAAGGTCTGTACATTCTTTCAAGATGACGAATAACATGATAGTGGTCCTCGGTATTGAATACGATTACTAATAAAATATTATCCCAAGAACGAATTGGGACCACATCAGAAAAAGGACAGTTTGGTAAACTCGTGCTACACATATCGTTAGAGGGAATATTATATTGTAATTTAGAGGAATTTATTACTGGTTGAAAGGCAACTCTATGAACCGGCTCTAACGATTCTTGATTTGTCGGTTCTCGTCTCATAGACGGCACTTTGTAACCACCCTTACGAAGATCGTTAAGCCATGACTTGATGACGATGTACTCCTGGTTTGTAATAAATTGAAGTTTGTTCATGAATAAACTGAGTGAATCGACACAAGAGAAAAAGTCTTCCTTATCACACGTCCATGTTAATATTTGGTTAAATACGTTGGTTAACATTTCATTTGAGTCATTGTATTTGGATTTACAAACAGATGAATTAGAAATCCTCTTTTCAACATTTGCAAAAGATACGAAATTACCAATTTCCTGTAACAACCTCTGTAACCACAAAGACCAGATATGATCATTATCTTCCAATACACCAATTGCCCAGAATGAATCGTAATGAAATAATATGTTTTCTTTATTGAATAGTTCTGATTGGCCTGTAGACAAAATGACCGAAGGCGCTCGTGCATCTCTGTGTGACTCCAGGTTAAACAATGTATAGCGTCCTTTGTTTGATAATGATACGGTTATCTCCCCTTGATTGACGACTTTCTGAACCAAGGATCTTTTCCACACACCCAATTCGTATTTCGGCTGATCTTTGTCACTACTACTCTCTGAATATTTCAAGCCCAACATACTGACAAAATAAGAGAGCAAATTTGATTGGCTGTTGCTGTGTTTCAGAATCCACACATATGGATTAACGTTCAATCTCCTCTCTATAGTTCGTACAATGTCATTTACTTCGTAGTTGGACGTAAGGTATAAAAACTTAGCACCACGTTGAATGGAAATTAAAACTGTTTTGCGCAATGCATCCATTGTATGGTTACATGCAGACCTGAAATAAACGAAATGATTTGTACAAAACACATTTAAGATAGAGTTTATCGAAAGCTCACCCAAAATACCCTTATTATATTCCAATATAGTTATAATATTATTATGGTTAAAGTGTTATTTGATACTGCTATTATTGCTATTGAGTGGTTTAATCCGGCGGCAGGTCGATAAATCTGGAAATATAGTGTAGATTTAGAATCCGGGTGATGTCTAGTCTCTATCATCCAAACAAATATTCTACGAATATTAGTCTGGATGGGTCCTCAAACTTTGACGGAAAGTCGGTCATTGTCTGGATTATTCAGTCTTTTAAGTTACCACGTACTGAATCTATCAACATCTCGCTTTTCAACAATGACACTCTCTAAAAGTTTGTTTGTAAAGGTTTTAATTGAAATGGTAAGTTTCTCTCGTCATGAATCAGACGTACGGCTTTTCACAATCTTCTTAATTCTTCATCGCGATTCATGCTATTTTCTCGTCCCTATTTTGTTTCTAATAATAGATGTGCCAAGTGAGTTATGGGATATTTCTGTCTCGCTCTGTAGATGGAACAAAATCGACCCGTCTTCATAATATCTAGCACTTACCGAGACTTTAGCCAATAGAATCTAGCAAAATTGGCCTTGCTTCATAAGATCTATCACTTACCGTAAATTTAGCCGATAGGTTCCATTGCCCATGCGTAACCGGGAGTTTGGTTATTTATGAGGTAGATTATCCAGTAATTTTCGTCAAAAATTGAGAACCGACCCAGACCATCCGTACGATGAAGACTAGGGGGTTCTGTGTGACCGAGACTAGGTGATGTCACCCCTTCGTTCAAGATGGCCGCCATATGGCATTTTCTGGTTATTTAGCGAGGTAAACTTAGTGACCGATTTTCTGGGTTTGAGGGTGTTTTTGTTATAGGAATCGACCCGCCGAATCCAACGAGTTTGGATGGATAGTTCTTCTTAAAGTGACGGTAATTCCGCTAGGAAACCAAATTCAAAATGGGGGCTTATTTTGGCTGGAATATAATAAAGTCGCTGTATTAGGTGAAAATGTCGTATTGTCAGGTTAAAATGTGAAGTCGGGTTAAAAAGTCGTGTTGTCGCATTATGCAGGGCGACACAATGACATGATACCAACCAGCCACAATAGAATAAGGGAATGTGCCATGACCGAGCGATACGTCATTAGAGTTGCCAAATTTAACAAAATATCTATGTTTAGAAAATACTAATGTAAAAACTTATGTATCAAAGGAGTAAGATCACGGCAGAATAAGCTTCCTGTATTTTTATAAGAACAGAATACCTTCACGGCAAAACACAATCCACCATCGAACCATAGTAGAAAGCAGATGCTTCTAAATGTTAACTAGTGTTTACTTTGATGTAATAGTGCAGCTACACGTATATTTTGGGACGGGTGACTGTTTCTGGCTTTTTTTGGTTGCTCTATTAAAAAAGGGATTTACTACTCAACATAGTACAGTACCATTTAATCACGGACATTTGAATACAATAATGCAATATACAAGTATCTGCTGTTTGTACAGGAGAGAGAATGAGAAAGAGAGAGAGAGAGAGAGAGAGAAATGGGGTTTAACGTCCACTCAACACAACTAGGTCATTTCGGGACAAACATATGGTTTTCAATAATTCGCTTGCGCGTAGGGGTCTTTAGCAGTTGGGGGAAACCGGAGTGCTCGGAGAAAACCCACGAGGTTGAGAAGGCGCCCTCATCTCCATGCCACATACGCTCACACCAGGGCTCGAAACCATAATTACGATAATTAGTCAAAAGGTAAAAATAAGCATTTCTGATTGGTTTAGAGGTACGAGGTTATGAAAGGACATGTTTCAATGAAATGTGAATGTAATAAGCCCCAAAAAGTTTTTGGCTAAATCCGAGATACGAGGTTTTGGAATTATGTCGTATTTGTGAGCCATATTGTCGTTTGTTTTGATCATAGGACATGCGGCTGTTCAGATATGCATTCAGCGACCCTGAAAACCTATAGGTGGACGTATAACACAATTATTACATTACTAACACCGTAACGTCCTACCAAACATGGCCTCAATTTTGAATATAAGCTGAGCAAGGAATAACTTGGCCGGGACACGCTTTTTTATGTTTATATAATATTAAGTAACTGAAACCAAAAACCTATATTTCAATATAAAGTGCGTACCTATATTAGGAATTTTATCACCAATATGATCCTTCTTTCGAATTTGACCCCCTAGCAGTCACTTTAAGAGGAATGCGCAAGCTCATTGGATTCAGCTGGTAGAATATTTATTGAAACCACTTTCAAACCGAGGTCAGGGAGAATCTATCACAAACTTTACCTCACTATAAACAACCAGAAAATGCCCCATGGCGGCCATCTTGAATATTTGAATTCCCTCAAGGATGCCCGAGTTGCATCATCCGGATTCTGAATCTACATAATATATTAGAGATACTGATATTTCAATATATACTCCACGACAAAAAGAAACCCATATCTAAATGGAAATGGTACCAAATCTACAGGGTTGAATGGCTTGGTTGATGTAAACCTGCGCAGTGGTACTATTTTCGCGATAAGGACCAATATTTTGGAAGACAACCGGTCCTACTGTTTCATTAAAACCAATACTGGCCCATGCGATGATGTTGGGTCCTCCCCACGAATCATCTTACAAAACATTTCTATCATCACACTCTCGGCCTACCGCTACGCCGCCTATCATCATTTGAGTTCGTCAGATGGAATCGGCTCAGCAGACGGTGGAGAGTGTTAATATGGACGTTAATGTTTTCAGCAACCACCCGCCTGGATTCTGCCTATCGCCTGTTCCCGCTGCTGACGTGACAGTCTATCTATCCTTCCAACATCGTTGCGTGAAGTGATTTTTTGAATATTTTTACAGGCGTTTTATACCAATTGGTAAAAAGATATGCACGTACTTTAAGTGTTCACAAAAAATCGTACGGATGTACGTAACATGAATATTCGACAGAAATTCAATGCTTTTCCCCGCAAAACTTTGCACCTAACTTCACTTATTACATGTAGGCTATCACACTGAAATCAAAACTAAAGACGTACTATTAGTTATAAATTATGTGCGTTTCGTTAAGTATATTACACACCTTTTTAGGGAACTTGGTCAGTTTTGCCGCCATTTTAAATTTGGCAGTATTAGGGGGAGAGAGTGAGAAATGGGGTTTAACGTCAACTCAACACAGGGCAGTATTAGGAGGAATATGCAAACTCATTGAATTCGGATAGAAACCCATTGCAAATGGAGAGAATCTGTCATGAATTTCATCCACTAAATAACCAGAAAATGCACAAGCATACCGTTATAATGATTTTTTCTATAATTTAATATAAAAATTGTCATGGGCGAAACAACTTCCGCTGAATGGAACTGCCAACAAACTAATATATGTACCCAGACTGTAGCGGTACGATAGATGAATATTTAACATATTTACCTTAATTTATCACCAATATACAGTATTTTCCATGGGGTAGAGGATATATTAACCTTGGTAACACGTTCATCTTGAGTATGGTAATAAGTGTTTACAATCCACCCATGATCAGTCTCTAATCTAAAAGAAACGAGAGCCAATAAATAAAATTAAAACTACCTCCAAATTACATGGAATTCAAATTGACAAGGACTGTAATTGGGAAACACAGATAGTACAAAGGTCTACACAAATCCTGTGTCATAAATATTTCTCCCCAATAAGATAACAAAAAATGTTTTCCAATTTTGTTTACAAAAGTTTTGTAGTTTAGAAGGGACTTGCGGATCTGGAATATACGTGTCAGGTTCGATTTAGAGACCTGATAGCCGAAAGTCATTGTGCAGTTCAGTAGAAAAAGTGGACAAAATTATTTTTTCATTTCTTGTCCGACCGGCCTTCGGTCCATGGCCCCATGGCCCAAATCTGCCCCAGCCCATGAAGCACTTATTCGTCTGAAGGGAAACTTAATTTTGAAGGGAAACATAATTTTGACGTATAATAAAGACATTTTGAATTGAATAGCCGTGGATGTTTGTTTTTTTGATATTGGCGAATCTCGAAAAAACAGCTACTCGTTTTTCGATATCCAGACTTGAATCTCAAAAAAAAGTAGATTTGATGCATGTATATCTACGTAATGTATCCAAACAAGTTTGATTAAATCAGTTTTGTAAAACGAACTAAAGATATCATAAATAATATGGATGTCTGAGCAGTGGATTCACATAAAAACTGCTCTTTCTCCTTGTTTTTTGATTTTGGCGAATGTCGAAAAACAAGCTACTCAAAAATACAGATTTTAATCATGTATATCTATACAGAATGTCCCTAATACACATTATGTGGATCCGGCGGCCGAAGCTGGGGACCCAAATTTTTCAAGATAAGTTTTTTTCTCGACGGTTTTATATGGAATCTGACCCGCTGAATCCATTCTTCGCTACTGGATCACTGTCAGCCTGGAGGGTTTTGAGTAATTAGCCAATTACTAATTAAATAACTAATTGAAATCACATTCGTTTAAAATGACACATACATGTCGAAATTCTCCGCTGTTTATAATGTTTTTAAATAGAATAGGACCCCTGAGTCTATTTTAGATACTGGTTCACTATCAGCCAGATTTTATTGCGAATAATTCCATTACATCTGCTTTTTTGAGATTCAAGTTTGAATATCGAAAAACTATATAGTAGCTCGATTTTCGACATTCCCCTATATTGAAAAACGAGCTAGTTGTTTTTCGTTATTCGCCAAAAAACCAAAAACGAAAATCGAGCTAACTTCACACTACCTTCATTAATTAGGTGAATCTAAGGTTATTTAGATATGATATTAAAATATGATATATATTTTCTTCGTGAGAGCGATAAAGTCCTTTCAATGTATACAACTCGAGTAATAAAGTTAAATTTTCCATTCTAGTAATTACTAGATCAAGGGTGTGACCAAGATTAGACGTATAGGTAATGAAACATATTGAAAAAATGATCTATTGTTTAAAATATCGAGGAAACGACTTGTATCTGCATCAGTTAATCTTTCAAAGTGTATAAATGCCGCAAAGTTTTAATATTTCACCTTTATAGGCCACAAGGTCATTCAGAAGTGATTACATTTTATCAAAGAATAATTTACACAGGTCCTTCTTTGTATACTGTAAGAGTACGAATGTTCCCGGTTGTTAACTTTAAAATATAGTCCAAACAATTAAATGTTGTAATGTTTCAATGTTTTTGTTGTTTATGTAACACGATAGAAGAAAAAAATAAAATCCCGACTCAAACTCCGCGTTTTCCTCTTGCAAAATGAATAAAAGAATCTGAATCAGAAAGACATCTATTGAATTCTCAGTTATGTAATCCTGTAACCTTAGCCAAAATCAGAAAACCGCATAATGATAGTTACGAAAAAAAAGAAAACTATTCTTTATCTATATTTCGGATATAGCATACGGGTAAATTCATCAAAAAACAAAGTTTGGGCACACATTTACGAACTAATAGGTACAAATTACAAACTGAAAGCCAGACCAAAACACAGTTACATAGGATGAAGAAGATACTTCACACTAGCTATTACCTGGACACCCGAAGACCAGAATATCCCAAAAAGTTACAGTTGGCGAAAGAGAAAGACACCCCCTTTTCCCAAACACAGCACCTGTGACCCGAATAGCCGCCGTTTGACACCGAAGGTTGCCGTTAAAGTGTACATATTATTACAGAAGTGGAAAACCCAAATAATCACTATGTAAAAGGGCAGACAGCAGGATAAGCTTTACTCACGTCTATACTAATAATTGTACGTCTGAGCTGGAAACTTACTATACCTTCTTTCCCTACTGTGGGTTAATTGTAATCCCCCCACCCCAAAACTAAATCTTTTCAATAAAAGGTGTTGCAAAAAAAACCCCTTACCTTTGAATGGATTCGAGGCTTGCATGTGCAAGTTTATACTCGTGTTGGTAGTATAATATATAATTATATAAATACGTTACTGTTAATATTAAACAACCAGCTAATATCGCGCAATATACACCCCGTGGTCGACGTGATCTGCACAAAACTAAACGGGAGGCCATCATCACAGGCATGGGTATACTCTTGAGAAATGATTTACTGCTGCTAAAGACTAAAATGATAAAAAAAATAATTATAAATTGTTATAAATTATATTCGAGTCTATTCAGCTGAGTAATTACACTGTGGTATCATGAACTCATATTTTATAGTTTACATTATCACTGGTAACAAATCAATGATGTTTCCACACCTACATCAGATCACGAAGCAGTCCTGAGATATGTTTTAAGTTTCATCTAAATCGGATCAAAATTGTGACCTTTAGAGGGCCCATAGCTTTTGTATTTATACATAATTTGCAGACAAAGAGCGGCCATTTGGTAGGACAGTTTCATTTCGATTTTCGCGAAAATTGAATTCAACCTTCATTTTGATGATATAAACAGTTTTTAAAATCGGAAAATAATTGTGACCACAAGCTCAAAGCGCGATTTTCGGAAAATCAAAGGCCATAATTTAAGAAATTACGGTCCAATATACGCGAAGGTATCAAGATCTTTGGGTTATAAACATGCATTTCAAGTTTCATCAAAATCGGATGAAAATTGTGACCTTTAGAGGGTCCACCACAACCTTGATATACCATGTGTTTACACTAATTACGTACAGGGGGTGCCATTTTGTCCGACAGTTTGGTCCGATAGTCATGAAATTCGAAATCAACCATCATTAGTGTATAACTGTGATATATTCACGTTTTGTTTTACATCGGTTAAAAATTGTGACCTCTATAGGGACCACAAGCTTAAAACGCGAGTTTTCGTACAATCAAGGGCCATAATATGCGCTAATATCGAATGGAGCCAAGATCTTTGGGTTATAAACATGCATCCAAGTTTCATCAAAGTCTGATGAAAATTGTGACCTTTAGAGGGTCCACAACAATTTTTACACTATTTGCGCGGCCATTTGAACTCAACCATCATTAGGGTGTAACGGGGATATATTAAAAAAGTTTTTTTTAATACGATAAAAATTGTGACCTCTAGAAGGACCACAAGCTAAAGAGGCGATTTTCCATACAACCAGGGGCCATAATCCGATATGCTCAAATATCAAAAGTGATTAACTTCTTAACACGCTCGAGGGAAACAGTTTTAAAATAAAATGTGTTAGTTGGTTCAGAGACAGGGCTAACAGTTTTTGAGAAGATGGAGGAACAAATGGTCACAAACTTCAAACCGAAGGCCAAACTAGACTGAAAAATTCTTATATTATTATAGGAAACAAGTCCGAGTCGACGAAACGAAAGAAGACATCCCCCGCCCCTCCCGACACACCTGCTATTACGTGGACAGCCGTAGTTTTTGACTTTGACCACCATGGGTTGTCGTGAAGAAAGTGTCCAACCATTGAATGTTCAATCTCTCGAGAATGCAAATATATATAATCATGCGTTACTTTTATTACTTTAGACTCCGGGGGGATTCAACGAAATTTGTTACAAATAAACTTACCTGTTAACTGATTCGATGTGTTTAGGTGAAATGTTATATTCCTCGTAAGAGTAGTAATTAATGTATTAACGCTACTATTAATATTAAACACACAGCTGTTAGCTGCAGTGTTCCTCACCCGCTTGACGTCGTCTGCGCAAAAGTAAACGGGAGACCATCAAAGACAAACATTTATAGTAAAAGTGCTGAAACGTTTCTCTTACTTGAACAATGTTTTACTTCAAAATAAAAAATCCCAACTCCCAACATCTTATTGAAATTGTAATAAACTGTATTAAATGAAGATATGCAAATTCTCCATTCTCCATTAAAAAATATCTGTATATAATTGAACTATATGAGGATCTATTCCACGATATCACCGGGAGATACGCAAATTCTCCATTTACACAGTTGCTGAGTTATGCTTTGTAATTACGCTGCGGTATCGTTGGTTCAGATTTTCTTAGGTATATTTAATTAACAAACACCGATCTGGTATATTTAAAGCTATGGTTACACAACTAATCACTAACAAACTTAATAAAATCACGACAAACAGATCTTCGAATTTAGCCAGCTGTTCATCGCATGTTTCAACATTTATATCCCTAATCACAGCAGGAAGCTCACCTGCAAGATGAATATTTCAAATAAATCCCGATTCTGAATATTAAAATTATAAATGTCATAAATTGATAAAACTTCAAAAGCTTATATAATAATGAGTTAATCTAATGATTATTTTGATCGGTATCTTTACATGCGGAAAGAAATTGATATCGCAAATTAATTTGTCGTAATTTGACATCATTTGCCCGCCGAAGGGCGATTGATCCGTCTTCATTACAAGGATTCGTTCTATTTATTTTACTTTGGACACACGCAAGATAAATATGAATCACTTCCCGGCTTATGGTCAACAAAAGTCTTGATAAGTTTCCTTCAAAAAATACATTCTGAAGTAACCAAACGCTCTTTTTTCCGGGGTTTTTAACCGGAGGACTGTTACAAAACCACTACACTCGCAGTTACAAAAGTCATAAAACAATACCAATGGTCACTAACTGTATTCTGACGCCGCCTTGACTTCACTTTAATATAACTAGAATAAGACTATATAATCGCAATTTTCCGATTGTCGTCTTTTCACCACAAATTGGTCGGGGTTAGAGGGGGGGGGGGCTTCTGGTGGCGCCGATTTACATGTGCCTACATTTGACGGTCCACGGCGAACGGTATTGTGGACACGCCTCCCTTCAGGGGAGAGTCTAGGGTGCTTTCCTTCCAGACAATTTCGGAAAATAGGGTTAGCACCAGAAAATGACCGACAATTTCAATTTTAAGGCTGAAGTTGCGACATTGGCCTATTATGAAATTTATAATAAAAAATGAAGGAAAGAATACGACTTTAACGTAGCTAAAATAATTTATGAGAAAAAACGTAAAGTTCGTCATCGGGTTAGATTATCACGCATAATTATATTATTGGCGCCCAAGATGGCGTCGTGGGCAGCCAACCAATCTCAGCATTATTGGTGCCCATCTGGGATGAGGCACCCCACCAATCATGCCATTTTGTGCGCCCCATTGAAGAAATCGTTGGTGTCCAACCAATCTTACTCGGCATTTTGCATTATGTGCGGCCCGACAATCATATATTGTCATTATAAGGCGCCGCACCAATAAGCGCCCCATCGGGATACGGCACACCACAGATCAAGCCGTTTTGGGCGCCCCGTCAATCAAGTTGTGATGTTAACACGGCAAGCCAAATTTCAAGAATTCAGCCAACAAAACAGCCCTTGATGAAACACATACAAATTAACTCCATCCGCAAGGCTCAGACTTCCACCAACCAAGCTAGTGAAGAAAAATAAAACAACGACACCTGAAAAAGTTTCAACAACTAAAGAAGGATAATGCCATGACCAAGGAAGCAGTCACAACTAATCTCAAGAATGACTTCCTTACCAAGACAGTTGTAAACCTCAACAGCAAAGAACTGACCAACGACCAAATCAGTTTATTATCAAAGGATCTGAAGTTTGCACCATCCTGGACACCGAAAAATCATGATGTATTCATCGCTAACATTGCGAAAGGTTTATGCCAACTAGCACCAGGGGGTAAAGTTGATTTCTTTCGTCACCAGATAGCTGATGTAATAATTAAATCCACCACAAAGAAGAAGTCCTACAATATTACCAAGGGTGAGACTAAAGCAATACAAGAACTAAAGAAAGATAAGTCCATAACGATAATACCAGCAGATAAAGGGAAATCCACTGTCATCATGAATACTGACGAATATCATTCAACCGTCAACCAACTGCTTAATGATGCCACTACCTACAGAAAGATCAGAAAGAATCCTACTACAACATTAGAGAAAAAATTAAATGATAAGCTTAAAGAATTATGTGACTCCCAACAACTAACCAAAGATCTTTCCTACCAGTTAAAACCTAACCGCCCACGCCCCCCTTACGCCCGAGCCACCATTAAAACTCACAAAAACCCGATTAAAGACAGATTATTAGTTTGTTCAAGAGATTCTGTTTTTTATAATGTTGCCAAATATATGTCAAAGCCACTTGCCCCTTAGGAACTTCCGCTCAATCTTTTACCAAAGACTCTGGTGGTTTTTGCAACACAATTAGAGACCTAAACCGTCCTGGCAGAATTGTGTCTTATGATGTGGTTGACCTGTTTACCAACGTTCCACGCCAAGAAGCCATTGTAGTCCTTCGCACCAGAATTAATGAATTAGAAGTACCTCTAGAAACTCTACTATCAACCGACAGCATCCTGGAACTAGTTAACATGTGCATCGATTCCACATTCTTCACATGGGGTGATGATATATATAAGCAAGTTAGCGGCTTGCCCATGGGTAGTCCCCTATCACCTTTAATCTCAGAAAAACTTTATGACAGAATTTGAAAAGTGTGCGCTAAGAACCTCTCCTGTTACTCCCATTCTTTGACTTCGTAAGGTCGATGATACATTTGTGGTGCTTGAAGAAAATGATCAACCAATGTCCCTACTAGAACACCTGAACAAACAGCACCCCAGAATTAAGTTTACCGTTGAAAAAGAAAAAGATGAGACACTACCCTTCCTAGATGTACAAGTTATAAAAGTGAATAAACAAATGAAAACTAAAATATTCCGCAAACCAACCCATACAGATTAATATATCAACTACAACTCCAGTCATCCCCACTATATCAAAAGAGCCCTCATATCTACACTAGCACGCAGAGCAATGAACATTTGTGAACCGGAATTCCTGCAGGAAGAATTGGACCATTTACGCCATGTGTTTTGTAATTTGAATAATTACCCTCCCCTACTTGTGATTAAGCAGATTAATCAAACAATAAAAACTACTAGGAATGATCATCAAAAACCTGAAAAATCCCCCATTAGAATAACCTTGCCCTTTTATGGTACTCTAACGTACAAGGTGAGCAATCTACTCAAGAAATCCAACATCGACACTACATTCTCGGTCCCCACCACCCTTAAACAAATACTGAAAGCCAATGGCAAGCTACAACCAATTCTCCCGATTAAACCCAAAGGAGTCGTCTATCAAGTGACTTGCAACTGTGACCTATCTTATATTGTTGAAACGAAACGTCCAATTGACAAAAGAATAGCAGAACATAAGTCTAAATCTGCCACTAACAATTCAGCTATAGCAGAACATCTCCAGAATCAACCACGACAATGAGGTTCAGATATATGCCGCTAACCAACAGAACAAGAAAGCCAGGAAGATCCTAGAAGCCATAAACGTCAGAGGGTTTTCACCTGAACTTAATAGTGATTTAGGGCTTTACATTCCCAGGGCATACGATGATGTGATAAAAAATGCATAATACAATTTAACTTTGACTACTTAGCACCTTTGGCAAATTATAATCCCCCCTCCTTTCTCTCCCACCCCCCTATGTTAGGGTTTCGCTGTTAGAGACTCTTAGTTAGTATATATTGTGGTTTGTCATATTTGTATTTATAAATTGCATATCTCATTAATTACATGCATATGGTCTCACTATCGGTGTATTATCGGTTTCACTTTGCTTATTTAAATCAGTTTACTGAAGCCTGTACCAAGACAGGCCCGGGACTGTACAGCGCAGTGGACGCTTACGGCTGGCCCCCGGATCCATTCACCTGATTTGATAATTGTTTAGTTCTTGCATTGTCTATCTTCTGTCTTGTCCGCAGGTTTATCTTGTAGATTTTTTTGTTTTGCGTGTAGTGCAGTCCTCCTGCATTTACTATTAGAGTAGAGTTTTAGCCCTTCGTACTGCAGAATGTTCTCGTTGTCGGGCTTTGCTCCTGTTAGCTCACTACATTTATTTTTTTAGCGTTTTCCGAGTTTCTGTCCGGATTATCGCACTTATTGTTAAAATTATTTGACGTTCTAACACCTGACGTCAATTGGCTGACTATCGCCATTGAAGAGACGACCACTTACAAGATCGGTCGCATTTTTTTTTTGTTACGTCTTTAATGTAAATCAGTTTAGTGAAGACTGTACCAAGACAGGCCCGGGACTGTACAGCGCAGTGGACGCTTACGGCTGGCCCCCGGATCCATTCACTTGATTTGATAATTGTTTAGTTCTTGCAATGTCTATTTTCTGTCTTGTCCGCAGGTTTATCTTGTAGATTTTTTTGTTTTGCGTGTAGTGCAGTCCTCCTGCATTTACTATTATAGTACCCTTTGAAGGGCTTCATACTATTTAATAAACCCCTAATCGTGTATTAGTGTTTATTTAGTAAGCTAATTACCTTGTTGTTGCTTGTTGTTCTTTGTTAAATATCCTTTATCTTTACATTCTTGTTGTTATTGTTATGTCAATCCACGTAAATGGTTTCATTATAAATTTCATATATATTGATCTCAAGTTTACTAAATGTCATTGTGCTTGATAACGATAAGAGGATACTTGTCGAAACGTCGTGCTTTAGAATAAACTAGTGATTGTATCCCATAAAAACTGTGTTAAATATCCTTTATCTTTACATTCTTGTTGTTATTGTTATGTCAATCCACGTAAATGGTTTCATTATAAATTTCATATATATTGATCTCAAGTTTACTAAATGTCATTGTGCTTGATAACGATAAGAGGATACTTGTCGAAACGTCGTGCTTTAGAATAAACTAGTGATTGTATCCCATAAAAACTGTGTTCTGTTAATGTGTTTCCCGATCGCTAAATGCCACTAAAAGATTATAGTCTTCTCACCGGCGTACCCTTAAATCAACTAAAGCGTCTTCAGCGAATCCAGAATCTCCCAGCCAGAATATTCACATTACCCCAGTTCTCCTGACCCTTCATTGTTTACGAGTCAGTGTCCGGATACACTGCATATCATATCAATATGTCAGTGGAGTGGCTGTGAATTAATTCAACAGTATATTTATTCCAAAAGGACCATTGCATACAAACAATCTCAATCAGCTAGTGATAAAAAAGTTGAATATCATATTAATATCATGATTCGTCGGTTTTAACGCTCTCCTTAAAGCATCGTTGTAAATACTGAAGGGAATAAATAAACCATTTTTAGACTGACATTTCTATTATCAAGGGATTCTAATAACGTACCCAGGGACTCTTTCGAGCTAACTCCTCGTTATGTCTTGTGTGTTATAAAATATAATGCATTGTGTGCACAATCAGAGATGGTCAGTGGACAGACTAAAAGTAAAGGGTGAGCAATGTTTGAGCTTGTAGAAGAGATGAGTACACCATCGTTTTAAAACGCCCTGAGAAGGTTTGTCACCCTAGGAGGGATGCATCGTCTGGATAGTCTTACCACCTCGCAAATTAATGAATATTGTGACTGGTTGACAGAATGTCCAAATTCACCTTTTTTTCAGATGGTACCCATTGCCCCAGCTTTCTCTTTTTGATAGTACAACTACTTTTAAATATATAATGGAGGCCATCTCGGATCGTTAATATTTCTGCTATGTAATACCAATATGGATCGCAAACTTGATGTTTACCCTATATAATATGCAGGACCAAGGAATACAAGATTGCGATTCTAGCTGGTTCAGAAGCTGAACTTTGCTTTTTATATGAACTGTGTAATAAAAACAATCTTGCCTGTGTCTAGATGGTATATAATTGTAATCCTTTACCCTAAAATGTAATGGAATTAGAAGATGGGATATAGGTTTTTTCATAGCGGAAATCTTGAAAATCGAAGATCGCCGCCATACCATATTTGGAGGAAGTGGTGTCTATCAAAAATCGGCTCCAAAATTGACTGACTATCCATATCTATCCAATGAATAATAATGATGGATACAGAGATAGAAATGGGGTTTAACGTTCACTCGACACAGACTAGGTCATTTCTGGACTAACATAATAAATAATATGGTTTAATTCAACACCGGGAGATCTTTAAAGAATGAATAAATATTTTAAACAAACACCCCAATAAGGTACAATATGCACATCAAATCAGATTGTTCTCACGTATCGTAAATCACTCATGCTGGGGCTTTTATTGCCATAAACATTTTAAATGTCACACATACATAGACATAACTGAGGACATTAGTGTTTTAGCTCACACATACATGTAGTTATAAATAAGGAAATTGGTTATACACAAAGGCAGACATAAATAAGAAGCTTTGTGTCTTTGCTCATACGTATACGTAAATCAAAATTGAGCAAACTACTTAATTAAAACTTTGAGTATTGTCCTTGGCTTGAATATAGTGTTATTGTTTATTTGCCTTATTATCACTTTAAATACAATTGGTATCCTTGATCAATTTATATCAAGTTCTTTAGATTCCTTCATTGTCGAAATATTCGTTAGTAGACATTCACATAATATGTTTGTCCTTGTCTTGATTTAAATATAAGGTAACGTTCCATTCCAGTGAATATTGGCACCATACCATCTTAAACAATAAAGAAACGCACGAATTAAGTTATGTTTTCAAAGATTTTTCCCCAAACTACATTCTCTACTTGATGTATTAATTTTGAACTTATTAATACCCGACATAGTTTTCTGTATAATTTCTAAGTCAAATCTAATCGGTCCTTTAAGAAACCACTCGCCTATACCACAAGACGTAAATAACAATCTTGGGGATTTTACACCTTTCTTGAAAACACAAAGTGATTTAGATATCTTGATACTAAATTCAAATTAATTCTTGCAAAGCATCATTGGGATGTTAACGTTTATACTTTCAATTTATATGCCATACACACAAGTAACGTTTTGCACACACATTGTTAATGGTAGCTCGTTCAAAATACATTAACATAAATAGCTCGGTACTTTAGTGAATTTAAATATGCATTAATCATAACATGCTTCAAACTGATAATGATTCATTTTAATTCATATACCACTCGAATCCCCCAACAACCAACTACACTAATGTGTAACATGTACCTTCATGATTTTAAAGGAAAGTAAAACTCTCAATATAAATATTAAGATATTTGAGATAAACCTACTTGGTATTTATACATTGTTCTAAAGCTGGCACTTTCTTTTCTTCTTCTCTAGCAGTTAATCTAGCAGTTCGTGGTCTCCGTTTAAATTGAAGAGTATCTGTTTGAACCGAAGTTTAATAACAAATCAAACAGATTGGTTTATTCAAATTGTAAGAATCTGCATAAACGTCAACAAAAACGAGCAGGAGAACACCGGATCAAAACGTAAGCATTAAACCCCATTTCCATTGCCTTAATGGAATGAAAGTCGAGTGTCAATACTACATGTATAGGGTTCCATAGATGAGAATGTTGTTTGGTCTATCGTGATTCAGCTGATCATATTTCATTCAATCGATGGCTGTCAAACAACCGCTTAAAGATACATTAGTTAAGAGCTAAATCTGCCGATAGCAGGTCTTTCTTTGGGCCTGAAATGTTTTCTATAGTATTAATTGACTGATCCGGACCCTAATCAACTCCGGATGGCATCAGATTTCTCCGATATTAAACAGATTAAAACGTTTCAGCGATACTTTGATTTAATCAAAATGGCGGATTCCAGTCTTCTCGAGACTTAGCGTCGATCAAGGACCGTGGTTGAAATTATTGCACACGTCTATCAAGCCTTCAAAGGCCAATATCTTCGCTTGAAATAGAGTAATTTGAATGAAATTTTCAAATTATTCATTTTACATCAACTACTTTCGAACTATTATAGTTCTTTATCTATATCTTAAATAATGTTTCTTTAAGCTGTAAATAATTGCAAAAATCAAATACAATGTATGTAATTAGTCAGTTTACTCCATAATCGGACTTTAATTCCGTCGACACAGAGAACGTCATTTTAGATCCATCTTCTTGACGTTAATGATTTCAGTGACATTCGGGCACTTACATTTCAAATAAGTATAATATACGCACCAATAGATAAAATTGTAGTTTTAGTGTGACTGGGCAATCCCGTGTAATACTGCAATGTAAATCGATGCTCTGTTCTCCAGTCACTTATCAAGTCAATATTTGTAGAAAACAAAAGACCAATCTGATCATTGATTGATGTTAGCCATATTGGATATTTCGGTGTCTTCAACATACTTCCAACCTATAAAACACGACAGTCGCAAATATGGTATAAATGCAATAATTTGGGACTGGTAAAATTTATAATGTGAGCGACAAAACCTTAAAATTAACTGGCTGTGTAAGTGTGTATGACCAAATCGATGTGCCCACGTCACTATTTTTGTGATTTGAACATAATAAAACGCGTCTACTAAATACTATTCAGTGATGTAAGACCAGTAGGTGAACCATCGACATGATTAAAAGCGTTTCTGTGGACTGTCTCTCGAAACCCTACAATTGGTACCATATGCCTATTCCGGTCAATATCGTGCTTTCGATCAAGCAAAACTTTCAAACAAAAAACTGTAGTACAAAATGTTAACATCTTCTTGTAATGTATTTGTTTTAGAATAATAATATCCATTATGGATTAGATAATATGATATTTCATTGTATGATTGTTTATTATTATTATTATTACGCGCTAAACAAATCATGTAATACACAGTACCAATAAATCATGTAATAATACAAATAGATTATGTAATAATAGCAATCATGTAATAATACTTAATGAAAGTGTTTATAATAGCAGTATAGCCTCATTCAAATCCCACCTGTGTTCTTCGGTCGTCGTCTTCTCTTTTATTCCAATATAAAAATCCCATTTTACTTCTTTCTTTCACTCCATTTGAAGGATTGGACTACAATCAGTACAGAAACTTAAATACCCGTTTAATTCCCAATAGTCCAAATCTAGATTCTCTCCAAATTCCGACCACTATATTTAAGTCGGTACCACTACTTAGAATCACCTGGATTCAAAATGACAAGTCAGCAACCGAAAATATTAAATCGGATCAGGATACTTGTTTGTAATATGGATCTGACAATGTCGTGTAACAATGTCGTATTGTTAAAATGTCATGATGTCGGGGTGTTTCAGGTTGTCAGGTTATCGGTCATATTTCTCTCAATACTATGGGAAAGGAGGGGGATAGTACGTCTGTCATTGAGCCAGCTGGTTTGGTTTCGATTCGCCGTCTTACAGGACAATGAGTAGGGTCACCTGCCCATCCTTGTGGGTTTTCTCCTGGTCCTACGGTTCCGCCCACTGTCAAAGACCCCTACGCGCAAGCGAATTTTTAAAATAAAATTGAACCATGTTTCAGTCCCGAAAGAACATTGTTTGTGTCGACTAGACATCCCCCGTCTTTGACTCTCTCTCTGTTAAAATAGATGTAATGCAAAACTATAAACAGTGTTAATTATTGAGTGTAGCGTTTTAAAAATGTAACACTTTTGAAAGAGCAGCCAGTAGGTGTAATGGCGTTGGTGTAATAATTAAAATGGAAGTGTAATTTACAAAGCATGCTTTATTGGGGGTAATACTTTATCTACACCCACGGGTGTAAAATATAACTTTACACTGAGTACATCAAGCAGGATACACTTCTGGAAATGGCAACTAGTTTCCACCGGAATTGGTGCAATGTTCTGCACTAGTCATTGAATGCTATCATGCTATCAGTTTACACCCGAATTGGTGTAAACTACCGTATTACTTTAACAGAGAGTGGAGGCAAAGAAGGGGCAGCAGTGGCATGACAGGAGGGCGGCAGAGATCGAAACAGTCCAAACACTTCCAATACCAACAACATAAACCTGCAGCAACTGTGACAGAGACTGCCATTCTAGAATTGAACTCTACAGCCACAGTCGACGCTGCTCCGGACCAAGGACTTGACACCCCAGGCGCAGTCCATTGTCTTTTGAGACAGACGGAGACTAAGAAAGTATCCTGGTGTTGGTAAAGAAAGTTCCCCGGGATTTTGCAGCGTGGTTTCGCCCTGTCGATGTCACCAATGATACCAAATATTCTTACCAGAAGCTCCCCGTATTTATCATACAATATATCGCCATTGTGTAGATACTGTACGGACCGGCCAGTTAAAATAAGATTGATTAAACACTGGCTACAATCTTCCATGTCTGTTAACAATTTCGCTTGATTGTAATTTCCCATGTCTTCCTTAATTCTGTAATGATTACATTCAAGTCTCCATATTTTACTTAATTCTCTAATAACATTGGTAATACATTCAACATTGTAAATATTTTTACTTTCTTAAAATTTTCTGTAATAAAATTGTTAAAGATTTCACTGCTATTTCACTCTGTTTTAATTATGTAATACGATTGCTAATAATTCTTTATTTGTATTACAAATTTCCAAGATCTCTGTATTGTATGTATTATATAATTGTAAACTACAACTGAATGACCGAAACAAAAGATATAATTTGAAACAAAAAACCCATTTTTTTAGGCATTTATGATTAGTTGAATTTGCTTAAAGAACAAAGAATATACCTTCGTACTGTTCGTGATAAAATCAAACTGTATAAAAACAACAAACATCCACAACCATTTAATCTCATAAACTAAAAAAATTTTTTAAAAAAATAAAAAAAAATATATATAAAATATACAATCGCAGTGCATTTCAACATCCCGGTAATACCCCCATTTCACTGGGCTGCGGAAAGCTGCGGTACTCACGGACGTCCGTGGAATGGCTTCAACGGATGAGCTCCGGCATTTTTACGCGGAAAAGTGGAAACAAATTTCCACGGAAAATATCCATTTCACACGCTCTCGTAGTACCTTAAGAACAGTAACGGTATCTTCGGAACACATACGGGTAAACTGCGGTACAAATGATGGCGAAGCGGCGGAGAAACTGCGGAACATTAGGGAATGCGCCCGGATCGTCACGGAAGATATTCGGACAACTTGCGGGCTACACTCGGCAATGGTGGAAAATACGCGGGATAACTGCGGCAGCTGATGGTACTAATTCGTTTGGCAAGGTAGAACTTCGGAATGACTGCGGAACAAGCGCGGACCATCTTCGGCAACCGCATTTCGTCTCGGACCAATCGCCACGTACTTGCGGAAAATCGGTAAAGATCAAAGGATGACACCGGATTCCGCCGATAAAATCACTGTTTTGGAGGCAGAAAGCATGGACTTATATCCCCTTTTCACTAGAACGCGGAATACTTGCGGAAGCAAAACCTCAATTATACCGCAGAGTACCGTATGTCTTTCCTGTTGTATCGTATTGTTCCGCTAGGAAGCGCAGTGAATCTGTTTACATTCCACATCATCCGCAGCCCTCCGTTCGCCCACAATTTTCCGTAAACGTTCTTTTGAACATATTCATAAGAACGTTTGCGGAAAAATTTGTTCGTGCTTTTCCGCAGTTAAACCGGGAGCGATGCGTAACATTCGCAAGTTTTCCGCTGTTATTCCGTATACAAACGCAGTTGCCGCAAGTTGTCCATGGTATTATGTGCTTTCCCCTTCAAAACAGCAATTTTATAGACGAAATCATGTGCTCTTTACCAATTTTTCCGCAGGTACGCCGTGATTGATCCGAGACCAAAGGCTGTTGCCGAAGATCGTCCACACTTGTTGCGCATTTATTCCGCGAAGAAGGCCAGTACTCAGCGATTATTCGACAGTTCTACCGTGTCAAACGGATTAGTATCGCCAGATACCGCAGTTATTCCGCTACAGCTAAGTGTAATCCGCAAATTATCCTTATGTCTCCCGTGCTCATTCCCACGGGTTCCTCATTTTTTTTCCCGCAGCTCTGCTGTCGAGGTAGAAATATCTATAGCGGAATGCCTGCGGTATACATGCGGATAGCTTGCGGCAAGTACGTATGTATACGGAATAACAGCGGAAGACTCTCGGATCGATCCCGGTTGAATTGCGGAAGAGCACCGAAAATTTGTCCGCAAACGATATTTAAAGGAAAGTTCGCGGAACAATTTGGGCTCGCAAAAGTCTGTGGACGACGAGGAATGACTACGGATTCACTGCGCTTCGTAGCGGGGCCATACGGAGTGAGGGGAAAGACTTACGGATTTCCTTCCTCAAGGCTTCCGTGGCCCAGTGAAATGGGGGTATAACAGAAAACTTTGGAAATAAAATTATAGTAGACACTCAACCCAGTCACACGTACACAGTTCTAACCCTGCGTAAGTCTTCTGTGATGGCAACCCGTCACATCACCGCACAATGTGGTACAGCCATGCCAAACCTTAGAGTTCTGTGATGAACCGTGGATGATCGTGGTGCCACCTTGCGAAATCCTAGATCATCTAATACACCCATTTCACTGGGCCACGGAAGACATGAGAAAGGAAATCCGTAAGTCTTTTCTCTCACTCCGTATGGCTCCGCTACGAAGCGCAGTGAATCCGTAGTCATTCCTCGTCGTCAACAGACTTTTGCGAGCCCAAATTGTTCCGCGAACTTTCCTTTAAATATCGTTTGCGGACAAATTTTCGGTGCTCTTCCGCAATTCAACCGGGATCAATCCGAGAGTCTTCCGCTGTTATTCCGTATACAAACGCAAGTTGTCCGCATGTATACCGCGGGCATTCCGTTTATATATATTTCTACCTCGATGGCAGAGCTGCGGGAAAAAAATCACAGAGAAATTGAGGAACACGTGGGCATGAGCACGGAAGACATAAGGATAATTTGCGGGTCACACTTAGCAATAGCGGAATAACTGCGGTATCTGGAGATACTAATCCGTTTGGCACGATAGAGCTGTCGGATAATCGCTGAGTACTGGCCTTCTACGCGGAATAAAAGCGCAACAAGTGCGGACGATCTTCGGCAACAGCGTTTGGTCTCAGATCATCACGGCGTACCTGCGGAAGAATTGGTAAAAAGCACATGATTTCGCCTATAAAATTGCTGTTTTGAAGAGGAAAGCGCATTATACCATGGACAACTTGTGGCAACTGCGTTTGTAAACGGAATAACAGCGGAAAACTTGCGAATGTTACGCATCGCTCCCGCTTTAACTGCGGAAAAGCACGAACAAATTTTTCAGCAAACGTTCTTTTGAATATGTTCAAAAGAACGTTTGCGGAAAATTGTGGGCGCGCGGAAGTCTGCGGTTGATGTGGAATGAATACAGATTCACGGCGCTTCCTAGCGGAACAATACAGTACAACAGGAAAAACATTCGGTACTTTGCGGTATAATTGAAGTTTTTCTTCCGCAAGTCTTCCGCGCTCTAGTGAAACGGGAATATAGGTCCGTGCTTTCTGCCTCCAAAACAGTGATTTTATCGGCGGAATCCGGTGTCATCCTTTGATCTTTACCGATTTTCCGAAAGTACGTGGCGATTGCCGAAGATAGTCCGCGCTTGTTCCTCAGTCATTTCGAAGTTCTACCTTGCCAAACGAATTAATAACACCAGCTACCGCAGTTATCCCGCGTATTTTCCTCCATTGCCGAGTGTAGCCCGCAAGTTGTCCGAATATCTTCCGTGACGCCCCGGGCGCATTCCTTAATATCCCGCAGTTTCTCCGCCGCTTCGCCATCATTTGTACCGTAGTTTATCCGTATGTGTTCCGAAGATACCATTACTGTTCCGAAGGCACTCCGAGAGCGTGCAGTGAAATGGATATTTTCCTTGGAAATTTGTTTCCACTTTTCCGCGTAAAAATGCCGAAGCTCTTCCGTAGAAGCCATTCCGCGGACGTCCGCGAGTACCGCAGCTTTCCGCAGCCCAGTGAAATGGGGGTATTAGTCACTACAAGTGTTACCTGGGTGGGTCAGTTGTAGAATCAGCACCTTTGTAAACCCCGTCGATGACCGCAATTGAAAGAGTTAAATTAGGGCACTTACCTCATCTATATGTCGTTTCAAAAATAATTTTACACTTTCAAACAGGTCGAATTCAAAGACATATATCTAGTTTAAAGAAATACAATTTATTACATTAGTAAACTAATAAATTCATAGCTGAGAGGGTGGACCAAAATAATAAATAAGAAATAATTCATAAAAAAAAACAGTCTTTGCATGAATTTAAAACATACCGCATTATTCACACACATTGGCCGGCTACTAAACTAACGTTTAAATACAGTAAGCGACTTTTATAAAGATACAGATAAGGGCATTTTCCCACAATGTTGCAAACACCAGCGATAAAACCGTTCAATTTTCTCAACCAGTATGCCAACAAGTCATGATTAAAAGTTAATTAATACAAACAGATGATTAGGGATTCAACCGATTGCAATGACCTATTGCCGCTTTAAATGTTTATCTTTGAAAACATTCCATAAGCCAGATTTTTCTTACTCATTTTAGAACACCTGATAGCAGTTCTCATTTGAGGAGATCATATAGCTAACTAATATTGTGTATCTAATTTCTTATGTTATTTGTTAGCTCTACCAATAGACGTAAACATTCAAGATTAAACATTTTAAGATAGCAATCAGGCTCCTGTTTGACTGTGTTTACCCTTTCTGTGATGCCATCAGGTCTATATCGATAATTAGTATCAAAACAGACATCGGCAAGTTGAAGGCAAATACAGCACCTCTTTTTCTCCCCGGCTGTCCATAATATTTCAGCCAAAGCTTGAACTAATGCCATATTCCTCTCTGATTCACTCGGTGTTAGGGGACTGAAAGTATGAATTGCGAAAGCTGTAGCGATAATTTTAAAAGAAAACAGGTATAACGGTTTAACGACACAACAACACCCAGCACCACTTCGAGTATACAGGAGTTGACAATACAGGTTTCAAGATGATTTTGAAAGGAAGTAGACACTATGTCACAGAAACCCTCAATAAAAAAAAAATTTAATACACAGTTAAAGAACAATTTCAGCATATTTTGGCGTTTGATTTCATTCTTGAACGGCCTTTTTTGACAGAATATGCTATGATCCTTACCTGATCGCTAAAAGATTTGCCTCATCTCTAGTAGTGAATAAAAGATGTTTCAGTATAAAGGCTTGTATGCATAATAATAAACTTTTACTACCACACTGAAATTACAAGAATCTTACTGCAATATAATATGTGTCATTTGAACGGCCCTCTTCTTATTTAATATTTTTAAAAGCTAATGTGAAAAACCATTTTCATAAAAAAAGATTTTTGGTATGCTTTTTTTCCCGAACATCTGATACCAATTCACTTTTAGGGTATTGATTTTAGGAAGCCATCTTTACTATCTGCACGCTTGTATTTGCTTTTTACTTAAAAACACAACAGGCCCGATCCTTCACATATATTTCAAAATTAAAAAAAAACATGTACTATTTTCATATTGTTCCTATTCAATTAAGTACAAATCAGATAAAGTTAAATGATGACAAGACCGAATTATTTTTTAAAAAAATTGGAAACAAAAACCATGTCAGCAAAACAAACAAGTGATTATATTAAAATTGGTTATACTGTAGATGAAGATAACACTTAGCCTGTACGAAATTTTGGCGTGTACAATTCAATTATGTGTGCAATATTTCCGATAACAACGTACGTGAGAGGATATCTGACAATTTAAAACAATAATTGAATGTCTCTTGATAAGAGGACACAAGAATAATAGAAATAGTTCTTACATTCACTTGTTTTATTCCCTCTTATATACTTAACAAAAACATGGTAATGCGTGGACTTTTACTACACGACAGTATATGTTTTCTCTTTTATAGTGACAGTGAATATCGGTTTTGAATTGTTAGATATCCCCTAAGTGAGTGAGCAGAAAATCGCCTGTGTATCAATTATCAATCGTCACTTCAGTCAGTTATATAGAAGGATAACTCGTGTTTTCCTTTAGCGTCCGTTAAAAATTTGATAACGCATCTATCGAAGCAATGATTTCTGTGTTAAAGTTGTATTTGGAACGTTTTAAACCAATTCTATCACAAATGTGATAATGACCGACACCAATATTGTCCTTTAACATTCACGACAATGGTGAGAGAAGTACTATAGTCTGAATCCACACGCAATTCCTACGGTAAAAATGGTTGACTGAATGAGACAAATAACCCGTTGAGGGCGTATTGTATGCTCAGAATGTGATAGTGATAGAAAACTTATTTGGTTCACTTACCCCTCTTTGAGTCTGTAGACCATAAGGGAAAGAGCTGTCGAGATAATAGAAAGTGATTGCGGATTTCTTCCATTCAGTGCTTAGGGAATGGATGGCTGAGCCATTAACAATATTTCTAATTTCCTGCAAAGAAATCAGTTAAAAAAAGGAAGTGGTGCAATTGCCTGGTATCAACTTTCATCTATAACGTTTATCGCCTTTTAATTTAATTTGACAATGACCAAAATCCGTAACATTAATTTGAGTATATCAATAGTATACCAGCTGTTGTCATGCAAGATATGTCCACATCTTGCCAGAGAAAAACATAGAAAAACGCATTTTGTTCGTACTATCAGAGGCCTTAAACCATACAGGAGCTTGAGTTTGGGGACATAAACATATGTTTTAAGTTTCATCAAAATCGGACAAATGGTGTGACCTCTAGAGGATCCGCAACCTTCGTATTATCAGGAGCTATAATCCAGGAACTTATGATTGGAGATCTTTGTAATATGAACATATATTTTAAGGTCCACAATCTCGATATTAATACCTGGACACTATTTGCGGGCGCGACCATTTTGTTCGACAGTTAATAAATTCGAACTCAACCATCACTCTGTTGTAACGGTGATATATTTGAAGGGTTTTTTTTAAATCGGATAAAAATGGTGACCATTCAAGGGACCACAAGTTAAGAACGCGAATTTACGTACCATAAGGGCTATTCATGAAGTGACGATCCGATATGCGTGAAAATCGAAAGGGTCAGAGATCTGTGGGTTATAAACACGAATGGCAAGTTAAATCAAAATCGGATAAAAATTGTGACTCCTAGATTGTCCACAAGCCAAAAACGTAATATTTCGTACAATCAGGGTCTTTTGGAGATTAATCTATAAAATACTTCAAGTTTCGTCAAAATTGGAAAAAGAAGTTGTGACCTGTAGAGTGTACACGAAAAAATTGTGGACGGACGACAGAGGCGACGACGAATACGTCCACATGTAAATGGGTGTATAAAAAGAGAAGATACCAGGGCAGTTTCCAGTGTGATGGGATTCCCTCCAATAATACTTCTTCTTCCAGGAACAAAACCAGATTGTATACCATATGTCGCAAATTCTACAACAGATACAATGAAAGAATTGCAGCGTTTAAAACATCATATTCGTAAAATAGTTGTTTAATAGTTTAAAGTTTTCCAGCAAATGAAAACCGAAATGGTATAAAATAAAATGATCTTTTTGTTATTTTAGAACTTGTGTACACACCGCATTTCTCTGGCTACTTCGTACACAGAACTATTCTTTCATTCATTCAGTTGGGTAATATGACGACGTGAAACGAATTGGGTCTAACGCCGTTACAATATTCTGAACCGACTTATATGAGAATGGAAGTATATAGATAATGAGAGTCTACCTTTAGATAGATCACTTCTGTTCTTTCTCCAAGTTTCAAAATCTAAGACGGGGATTTGAGGTTGGGGTATTAAAGACACGGTGTTTTTCTCATCAACAGAAGTTCCTTTCACGGGTTTCTGCAAAGATATAGGTAAATAGGAATTATTGTAACACGTTTTGTTAAAAAAATTCATAAAGTAAATACGATAATATTCATTGGTCCACACAATGTACACTGGGGAACTCCATTGTAGGAATAAGTGATTAAAAAACAATGACAAATGTTTTCACCTTGATGTCCTTGAATTGAATACTGTCCTGTTCTAAGAACTTTAATATTTTCGCCAGCTGCTGGGCAGCATCAGTAGGAGAATCGAATTCCGTATCGGCCATCGTCCGTAGCTCCAGGCGCTTCTGTCCTGTGACATTTCGTTATTTATGAAAAAGGAATGAAGAAAAAATGACATGTTATCCAGTTTAATAATAGTAATTATAAATAGCCAGCAACGCCACCGGGTATCAATGTCATCTGTTTTACAGCTTTAAAATGTCTCCCTTCTCATATTTCTAATATACTAGGTCCTACATGTCAGTTAAGAGTCCTGTGGACATACGATCAAGGAAATCACCGGCTGTACTATATACCGAAAGATATCCGAAAAGCCCCGTAGAATAGCGAAAAAACAATATAGAAATAATTGTTATTTCGGACAGGTCATATGTGAAAATGGTGGAGACTCTAGGTAGGTAATGGGCCACGCTAGGTCAGGCATAAGGTAGCTCATTGATCACAATTGGTACCGCATAAGACATACTGGGCACTTTAGATGACCCACCAACACCAAAGTTTATAGTATCTATCTTTTAAATACCGAGTGCAAAGAAATGAATAAATTATAATTTATATTAATTAAAGTTTTGAAATTACCTACATTAGAGTTATATGTAACGAAGATACGTGTATCAGCAACCAAGTAAATCGACAGCAAGTTCCGAATTTATTGGATCCACTCAATTGCAAGTAACGCAAAGGAAACATCTAGTTCAACTGGCCCGGCTTTTGCGTTCACCCTTAAAAGGCCACTGTAATATATTAAATATATTCAAGTTATAAATCTACTCTCAAATACAAGAGCCACAGAAAGATATTATTGACAATTTCATCTTGAAAATTATAAGTGAGTTATAAAAATCTCCAAATAAAATAAATAAGAAAATTGAGTAACACTTCAGTTAGATTTGTATGAAATAAGAGTAAGATGAGTATTCATATATAAAACAATGACTGCTTAATAATATCAATGTTGTAGAATTATAGTTATACAAGGGGGGCTATACCACTTAAATGAAGACATTAATGAGATTTAAGAATGGATGTGCCAATTAACAATCAGTTTTTGTATTAAAATATAACAATAAGAAGAACTGAAAAGTATATTTTGATAGTAAGTTGGACGTTTAAAAAAATAACTCCAAGTTAGATATCATAATGAGCTTGATAGTTCACCTTTAAGAGAGCGCATGGCTATAATCTTTCGAATCTAAAAATAGACCAAATTTGATCGAATATTCCATATTAAAGCCCCAATACCACTCTTGTTGTAACTGGAAATATGTTCCAATCTTTATTCTGGTCAACAATTTGTACTATTTTACAATATTTCAATTAAAAAATGATACAAATTTCATCTTAACACACCTAATTTTAAAAACTGGAAAAATTCAACTACATGCCGTAACATGGTTTGAAAAGCCTTACGCAAGCACTTTCAAATGCAACTTGGATTTAAACATATTTTCGAACCCTCGGGACAAGTAAGATAGGTTGTAATGGATTATTTACACAACAGGTGGGAAACTTAAACATCTTGTAGTTAGAATAAGGCTATTTTTTTTTCTCGACCTGTCAAGCCAGCAAGAGTGTTATTGTCCCTTTAATGTAATATCAATGTACCGATACTTACATTTATTTTCGGTGAAATACATTCATGAACGGTCCAAATTAAAACGTCATTTTTTAAAAAAAATTATTATGTTGTCTTTTGTGAATCAGCTATTAATAATTAAACCCGCATTGTCTTGTAGAATATGTTGTTTTTTTTCATTACAATGACACCTGGAACCATTTTAAAATGTTAATTGTGCCTAAAATATTGGGTTCTTATATTTTCACGGCAAGATAACAGGGGCATTATTGACGATTAGATGACAAGCTATAGTAGTTACAAACTAGATAATGTAAAGGGACTATGCTGAAAATTTCAATCCAATTGCTCCACTCTGAACCGAGATATTAGCGTTAGAATTTAAGGCCTAGCCCCGATCATCATTACTAAAGCCGGTACGATAAAAAGCACCAATGAGCGTTAAGCAGCAAATCGGAGTCAAATCGGACACGTAAGGTTTCATGTTAATAAATGTCTATTAAAATATATATTTCAGGCCCAAAGAAAGAACCGCAATAGGCGGATTTAGCTCTTGCAAAATGTATGTTTAATATTCGACAATTTAGGCTAGAAATAGACAAATACACCCACAACCTTCAATATTAAGACCCAGCTACACGGAAACGCTTAAACAATTTATAGGTCAATAAACTATAAGAAGTATCATCTATTCATTTTTATTGGTGTTCTCGATAACAGAACTTATAACCACTTTAGATAAATAGGTTCCTAATATTTAAAGATACATTATGGGAGATTAGATAACGAGTTGGCAGTTCTCACTATAATAGTTAAAAACTAGATAATGTAAAGGTAATTTGCTAAAAATTTCAGTCGAATTGATCCACTATGAACCAAGAGTTAAGCGATTGAAATGAACGACTAGCCTCGATCAGGATAAAGCCAGTATGAAAAAAGCATAGTCTCGATTATCCATTTATTGATTAAACCGACAAGGAAAGTTATGCAGTGAATCGGGTCATAATTCACTAGAGATCGCAGGCTAGCGATGCCATTGAGAGTTGATTAATTAATGTTTAATTGATAAGACAGACTTGCAAGTTGCAGATTTAGCTCTTGCATAATGTGCAATAGTTCTTCAGGATAAGATAAAATAGTATAACAGAATGTCACCCTCGTGTATTATACTTCCTTCAAGTTAAAAATAAGTATAATTGATTTTACACGATGATGGAATATCCAAAATGAATAGTCAAATATTAAACAGCACTGGTAAATTCCGGGTTACGGTTGAGATAAGAAGGTCTTTATTAACGATATCATTAATAATATAGGCTACTTCGTTGGGTTTTTTTAATTTTTCAATTAGTTATTTCATCATGAGTACTGTTGTAGTAAAAAAGTCGTTGCGACATTGTTTTTAAATTTTTGGACAAGTAATAGAGACATAAGATCATTTAAACAACATTCTTATCTTTACAAAATTATTCTCAATTGTCAGTATAGTAGCTATGGTATGAGTTTATTTAAAACGCAAATTAATTGTTTATGAAACAGTGTGAGAATAACAGAAAAGAGGGTCTAAGTTCAAGGATAGATTGTGTCTAAAATCATGTGATAGGAAAATCACGATTGCATCATTTGGCTTAATTATATAATATTTGACCAATTAGATAATTGAACGGCCAAAACCCACAGCTACAAAACTATCATACTTGTGAGAATTGGTCAGACAGCTGACAGACTCTGGAATTGAAAAGATGTAACAGCTTCTATCAGCAGACTCGCCCAGCGAACCTGGCTGGCTGAGGGTTGAGAGAATGACTTCAGTGTTGTAATTATTTTACGCTTGTATCCATGTATCCGGCTATGATATATAAATGAAAAACGAACTGCTGCATTGATATTCCTGCATGACAAACGTAAAAAGTAAATACACAACGTGAAGGGGAGGAAGGTATGGAAGCCTATTGCGTCCATTTCAGAATCTCGTCTTCTCGCCGCGAGAAGTCGAGGGCGAGAACACGAGAAGACGAGAAGTCGAGGGCGAGAACACGAGAAGACGAGAACACGAGAGGACGAGAAGTCGAGGGCGAGGCAGCGAGGGAACGAGAACACGAGGAAACAGGGCGAGAATACGAGGATCTCGCCCCGAGAACACGAGATTATTTTCACCTCGACTTCTCGTCCCCTCGTCCCTCGACTTCTCGTCTTCTCGTGTTCTCGCCTTTGAAAAACCTCGTGTTCTCGCTCCCTCGCCCTCGACTTCTCGTCTTCTCGTGTTCTCGCCCTCGACTTCTCGCCCTCGACTTCTCGTCCTCTCGTGTTTTCGCCTTTGAAAAACCTCGTGTTCTCGTCTTCTCGCTCCCTCGCCTTTGAGCTAATCTCGTCCTCTCGTGTTCTCGCTCCCTCGCTTCGTAACAATCTCGACTTCTCGTCTTCTCGTCTTCTCGCCTCGAAAGTGCAGTTAATACGCATGTCCACTGACTACCGTATCGACATTTGTATTTGGAAATGGATTATAATAAACGGAAATGTTTGAAGTTTTAGGCAATTAAATAGTCCAAAATAATTTTAATCTCTTCTTGCACAGATATTATTGTATTCTGTAATCGATTTTAAGTCTTCAATCAAATCTTTCTTTGCTCTCCAGCTTCAACAACGTTCATCGGATATTTTGATGCGTGGTTTTGTCAGTGCTGTAGGATGGCGAGTCTGATAAGTGACAACGTATAGTCGTTCATATGGGATTAAAAATAACGAGGTCAACTGCTTGTCAGTGGTATAAGGCGGAAGGCCTGGCAAGGGACAACGTATAGCCGTTCGAATGTTATAGATAAAAAAACAAGGTTCGTTGCCCGGAATCGAAATGAATTGGTGGCTACGGTGGCTCAGAGAGTAGGACGTTTGCTCTCTAGCTTCATCGATATGCATCGGAATTTATCTTGAGATATTCTCCCTTGTCCGTTGTGTAGATGGAGGACGGAGGGTCTTGCAACGGATAACATGTAGTCGTGCGGATGGGACAGACTAACGGGGTCCCGTGTACACATTGGTTTCGATTCACCGCTTGAATGTGACAATGATTAGGGTCGTCTTTCCAACCGAGTTCGGTTGAGCCTCTTTCTCTCTCACTCTCTCTCTTTCGCATACATTGACGTCCGGTTACAAGAACCCTTTACAATGGGAATTCGACATAAGAGTAGGCCCTCGTAGCACACTGCATGACGTACATTATTAGTTTTCGTTAGCTCAGTTGGAGAAGAATGGTTAACTCGTTCGCAAGTGATCATAAGGACTGTCTTTGAATCAACTGGCGCGGTATCGATTCGCCGCTTGTACGTGGCAAGGGGCAGATCGTCTGTCCATTCCCGTGGGTTTTCTCTGGAGCCTAAAATAACCCGATTGTCCCATATTTGTCGTATGTCTACGGCAATATTATGTCGACAAAAAGCAAAGGGAGTTTCTGAAATTTTGCAGTCTAGTAGTAGTCCCTTGTTTCTGTGAAATATTAAGCATGTTGTCGTTAAAGCTGGTTTGAATACATTTTGATGTAAGTACCCTTTTCTGTGTGCTCATTTAAAGGAGCTAAATCATTAACATTTTAGATTTAGAAATGGACCGAATTGGGTCGCAACGCATATAATACTGTAATATGAATGAATATAAAATGATTTACATTTAATGGGTTCCGTTTTTACTTTAATTTCAAATCAGTTATGTTCCACGAAATAAGCCAGCAGTATCAATCGAATTCAAATTTATAGCATCCGGTTATTCCAGTCTACAAACGCCGTTTGATTTGGTGCTATGTGTCTAGCCTCGTTCCCCGAGTATCTTGTTAGAACTGAGGCCGACACGCATTATGGTACACGATTCGTGTACCGTAAGACCACAGCACCAATGTTGATTTAAATTGACAAATAATTCGTGTTTTCAAAGTTGAAGATTTTGAATGATATCTAGCATCTGTTTATTCCAGTCTACATACGCCATTTGATTTAGTTCCCCGCGTCTCTTGCTAGAACTGGGGCTGAAACGCATTATGGTACACGATTCGTGTACCAATGGTAAAATGTTTATTTTATCTTAAATATCGGATATAAGAAGCTCATCTTTTCCCGGTAAGTTTATATCATCAATGTTGATTTAAATTGACCAATAATTCGTGTTTTTGATGTTGACTATTTTGGAGGATTTTGATTTACGGACTTAGGTCCTTTAATGTGGTTTGTTGTGTTTTTTCCTTGGGGTGGGGGGCAAAACCTCAAAAGGCTGGACCGACGACCCTACTCCTTGTCACATATAAGCGGGGGATCGAAAATATCCACACACACCACCCACCCACACACAACCACCACCCAAAACAGCTTTTTATACGCCAACATGGCAATGTGGTCGTATATTGCCTCCGACCCCGTCCGTCCACACTTGTTTATGCTTTGGTCACTTGCTAAAAGGAGTTGGGTGGCCAAATGGTTAGCATGTGCGTGCTGTATCCTAAAGCCTGCCATTGAGTCAACTGACGTGGTTTCGAATCCCCGGCCGAAGTGACAAGGAGTAGGGTCGACTGTCCAACCTCGTGAGTTTACTCCGGGTCCTCCGGTTTCCTCCCACTGCTAAAGACCCCTGCGCGCAAGCGAATTATTGAAATAAAATTAAACCATATGTTAGTCCCGAAATGACCTAGTTTGTGTGTCGAGTGGACGTTACACCCCACTCCCCTCTCGCTCTCTCTCTCCCTCTATCTCTCCCTATCTGGTCACTGGTCACTTCTAGACTGGACAATTTTAATTCGTTGTTAGCTGGTCTTCCAGTCAAACTTTTCGAGTTCTGGGCCTTGTTTTACTTTCTTGAATCTTGTGAACGCTCGCACGACAAACGTTATCATGCAATCTGTATGAAATGAATAAGCTTTATCTAAATTGGTAAAATGAAGAAGCCTTTTGAATGTCAGGAATTTCTGTCAATTACTTTTAGAGTTATGGCCTTTGTTTAACTTTGTTGAACCTTGTGAACATTCGGACGACAAAAGTTATCATCCGATATGTTGAAATTTATATGCATTATTTGAATTAGTAAAATGAAAAAGCCTCTCGAATTTCAACAATTTCTGTAGATTACTTTCAGAATTACGGACCTTGTTTTATTTTTTAGAACATTTTGGACCCTCAAACAACGAAAATTGTAACGAGTCTGCATGACATTGTCTATTAAATCTCTCTAAAAACCCACAAAAGAATAAATATGCGACAACCCTGGTCGTCCGCCTGGACGATTTAGCTGCTATGGGCGTATGTTTTGTTGTCTGGCAACCTATTTTTTTTCTTTTTTTTAAATCGATACGACTTTTGTGGGGGTGGTGCACTGCAAGTCTGCAACAAGGCGTAATTCGCCTTGTGCTCGAATTCACTGGCCTAAAACATTCATGGTGGGCGCAAATACATACCAGGCCCTCCCAAGTGAGTCTTGACCCCCCCCCCCTCCCCCCAATATCACAAGAAAAAAAACGAGATTTTTCTTAGTATTTTCAATATTGTTTTGGCAGGGCATCTGCACACTGCCTTGTGCTCGAATTCACTGGCCTAAAACATTCATGGTGGGCGCAAATACATACCAGGCCCTCCCAAGTGAGTCTTGACCCCCCCCCCCCCCCCTCCCCCCAATATCACAAGAAAAAAAACGAGATTTTTCTTAGTATTTTCAATATTGTTTTGGCAGGGCATCTGCACACTGCCTGGCACAACTGGCACATTACTAGTGTTGACAGTTGTGATTTCTGTGTGAATATGAAAGCCGGGTACATGTATTTTGTAATGTTTGATATCTATTATACAACAATACAAGATGTTTTACATTTTAACTAAAACAAAATTTCTATTAATTTGTTACAAATTCATATAACTAGTGTTTTAAATGTAATATTCTACGCTCCAATTGGCCTCCAAATACCAGGTAGCTGCAGATGCCCATGCTAGTTTGCGCTCCCGAAAACATCTTTGCCCCCCCCCCCCAAAAAAAACCAAACAACTTCCTGGCTACGGGCCTGATACATACACACACACACCCACACACACACACACACACACACATAGATTTTATTTATATAGAACCACCGCGAAGTTATCATGGCCACGAAGCGTGAAGTTCGTAGTTTCAGTAAACAATGGTAGGCCTACCCCCACGCTAAATCAAAACACACCTAAATGGTATTTAACAGTGGGAGGAAACTGAAGGACCCAGAGAAAACCCACGGGAATGGACAGACAATCTACCCCTTGCCACGTACAAGCGGCGAATCGATACCGCGCCAGTTGATTCAATGACAGTCCTTATGATCAATTGCGAACGCGTTAACCATTCTTCTCCAACTGAGCTGATGAAAGCTAATAATGTACGTCATGCTGTGTACTACAAGGGCCTATTCTTATTTCGAATTCCCATGGTTAAGGGTTCTTGTACTTGCACGTCAATGTATTTGAAAGAGACATAGTTTAATACATGGCTTTGTGAACTCGGGGCCAGATCATTCCGGAACTAGCAATTTTATTTCAATAATTTGATTGCGTTTAGGGGTCTTAAGCAGTGGGGGACAGACGACCCTAATAATTGTCACGTTCTAGCGGAGAATCGAAACCGAGCCACTTGAATCAATAACAGACCTTACCCTCCACCACGCCAATGTGTACACGGGACCCCGTTTTTTGTCCCTTCCGCACGACTACACATTATCCGTTGCCAGGCCCCCGTCCTCCATCCTTCACAACTGACAAGGGAGGACATTTCCAGATAAATTCCGATGCAGTTCGATGATGCTAGACGTCTTACTCACTGAGCCACCGTAGCCTCACTTCATTACTATTCCGAACAAGGAACCTCTTTTTTTATCTATAACATTCGAACGGCTATATGTTGTCCCTTGCCAGGCCTTCTACCCTATACCGCTGACAAGCAGTGGACATCTTTATTTTTAATCCCATTCGAACGACTATACGTTGTCACTTGTCATACTCGCCATCCTACATCACTGACAAAACCACGCATCAAAATATCCGATGAACGTTGTTGAAGTTGGAGAGCAAAGGACCTCTCGAATTTCAACAATTTCTGTAGATTACTTCAAGAGTTACGGCCCAAGTTTTAGTTTTTAGAACCGTATAAACCCTCGAACGACAAAAAATATACTGTAATCTGTATAAAATTGTCTTTAAAATGTCCCTAAGTACACCAAAAAAATAAATACGCGACAACCCTTGTCGACCGCCCGGACGATTTAGCTGCTGTGTGCGTATACATACATATATACATACATACATACAGTGTTGAAATCAGTTTGTGTCGGCATACCTTTTATCTATACATACATACATACATACATACATACATACGTAAACAATTGTAGCTCCACGCTAAATCAAAACACACCTAAATGGTCTTTAACAGTAGGGGAAACTGAAGGATCCAGAGAAAACCCACGGGTATGGACAGAAGATCTGCCCCTTGTCACGTACAAGCGGCGAATCGATACCGCGCCAGTTGATTCAATGACAGTCCTTATGATCACTTGCGAACGAGTTAAACATTCTTCTCCAACTGAGCTAACGAAAACTAATAATGTACGTCATGCAGTGTGCTACGAGGGCCTACTCTTATGTCGAATTCCCACGGTAAAGGGTTCTTGTAACTGGACGACAATGTATGCGAAAGAGAGAAAGAGAGAGAGAGAGAGAGAGAGAGAGAGAGAGGCTCAACCCACTCGGTTGGAAAGACGACCCTAATATTGTCACGTTCAAGCGGTGAATCGAAACCAATGTGTACACGGGACCCCGTCAGTCTGTCCCATCCGCACGACTACATGTTATCCGTTGCAAGACCCTCCGTCCTCCATCTACACAACGGACAAGGGAGAATATCTCAAGATAAATTCCGATGCAGATCGATGAAGTTAGAGAGCAAACGTCCTACTCTCTGAGCCACCGTAGCCACCACTTCATTTCGATTCCGGGCAACGAACCTTGTTTTTTTATCTATAACATTCGAACGGCTATACGTTGTCCCTTGCCAGGCCTTCCGCCTTATACCACTGACAAGCAGTTGACCTCGTTATTTTTAATCCCATATGAACGACTTTACGTTGTCACTTGTCAGACTCGCCATCCTACAGCACTGACAAAACCACGCATCAAAATATCCGATGAACGTTGTTGAAGTTGGAGAGCAAAGAAAGATTTGATTGAAGACTTAAAATCGATTACAGAATACAATAATATCTGTGCAAGAAGAGATTAAAATTATTTTGGACTATTTAATTGCCTAAAACTTCAAACATTTCCGTTTATTATAATCCATTTCCAAATACAAATGTCGATACGGTAGTCAGTGGACATGCGTATCAACTGCACTTTCGAGGCGAGAAGACGAGAAGACGAGAAGTCGAGATTGTTACGAAGCGAGGGAGCGAGAACACGAGAGGACGAGATTAGCTCAAAGGCGAGGGAGCGAGAAGACGAGAACACGAGGTTTTTCAAAGGCGAGAACACGAGAGGACGAGAAGTCGAGGGCGAGAAGTCGAGGGCGAGAACACGAGAAGACGAGAAGTCGAGGGCGATGGAGCGAGAACACGAGGTTTTTCAAAGGCGAGAACACGAGAAGACGAGAAGTCGAGGGACGAGGGAACGAGAAGTCGAGGTGAAAGTAATCTCGTGTTCTCGGGGCGAGATCCTCGTATTCTCGCCCTGTTTCCTCGTGTTCTCGTTCCCTCGCTGCCTCGCCCTCGACTTCTCGTCCTCTCGTGTTCTCGTCTTCTCGTGTTCTCGCCCTCGACTTCTCGTCTTCTCGTGTTCTCGCCCTCGACTTCTCGCGGCGAGAAGACGAGATTCTGAAATGGACGCAATAGGCTTCCATAGGAAGGAAAACCAGAGACAAATTCTAGTCGACCACAAGGCTACTAAGATATGTAGTAAGATGCATAGGTCATACGTAGGATGGGGCGACCGGTCTGGAATATATCCCGCTCTCCACGTCTGACAGAGAGGTCCATGGTGCTATAGTATACACTGTACCTGTTATTCACTGGTGGGGTTTTGACACCACTGATCTGCATTTAAACTTAAGTCACCTAGGTGAGAGAGTGTGTTTAGGGAGGGGGGGGGTGTTTTAGAGAGAGGGGGTCTATATCACTAAATAGTGTAACAGGGAATAGTATTGCTTGGCGAGTTTTCTACGGTTTCCTCCCCTTGCTAACGGACGATACTCGAGTGGGCATAGCGCCAATCCCCCGTTTATATCTCTCTCATCCAATGTTTTACGATTACGATTGAGTGAAGGCAAATGGCCGTGACCTTCCGTTGTTAAGGGGTGTATTAAAACATTAAGCGTGTAACCAAAACAGTCATTCAATATATACATAATAACGTTATTTTAACCATACAATATTGACTTTGTGTGACCGCCATAATGTTATAAATATGGGCTTTGCTCAGTTAATATCGTTTCTTTGGTTATGATTTAGCTGTAAGAAATTCCAAAATTAATAAACGCAAACCGTTATCATACAGACACATTTAAGCATTAGGCCTACTGAGATTTCTAATTTATAAGCAAATAGATTTAATGGAGAAAAATCGGTGAACAAAACATAAAACATATTAGCTAATATATAATAACGATATCCATTACTATAATGATTTTAGTTAGCATTATTAAACATTTATACCGTCAATACAATACACAAATAAATAATAATAATATAACATGTATAGACAGGTATGAATAGGTCAACAATATACAAACATAATAAAAGATTAAATATATGTATTCTCGACACATTATTATTACGTGCTTTAAAATGACACAATTCAGCTAGCCATTATTAACATCTAATAAATATATTGTAGACTGACCTCAGTTTTGCAGCCATTACTAGATTTACTGCTTGCTTGACATGTCATATCTGAAATTTAATCGCTGCGACTCATGTTACAAATATATTTAGATATCATTAATCCGTTGCTCAATCTGTGTTATTTCCAATCTGCTTAACAGTTCAACACGTATTAAAAATAGATTTTGCTATTAATAATCCCTTGCGCAATCTGGGATAATTTCAAGCTGTTCCACGAGATAAAGCGTTTTGTCATTCGTTTGTCAGACAAGACATTACGTAACTATTAAGAAAAATCTGTGCAATATAACAACTAGTCTTATGTTATTTAAAGAAACGATGCGTGCTTTGCATTTTTCAAAAAATGGCAAATTTCTCAAGGCATTCCAGCTAAAATTTTACATTCAATTCAGAAAACAAAATTAAAATACTAACGCTAGACAAGTTCCCGGATTGGATTCAATCGGAATTAAAACAGGCCCATCGCCATCACTGCTGTTGAATTGACGGGGTAGCATAGTTCGATGGAATTTTCCATTCGTCGTATCCTTGTACAGAACGGAATTTAACTATTTTTGGACCACATTCATATTAGAGATTCAAATTTCCCAATATTGTAATATTTTGTTCAATCTAATCTAGGGTAGAAATCATTTAACGCCCATATTCCATATTTTTATTTATGAAAAATAAATCCCTGTGATTATTCGGCTAGTGATAAGGAGGAACTCCATCGCAACTATCCCCCTATCACCGAAACCTTCTTGCAAACTGATCCGAGGGTTTGATATTGTTTACTAAACTTGGTGGAACCCTATAGATTCTGAGTACGTGCGAGATTCAATTTTTTTTTTTTGTAAACAATATTTTTATTCATTAAATCTGAATTTGGATTGGGGAACAGGCTATGCCTATGTGTAACCCCTTTCTCTGATTTAGATACATGTACACATTATAAATATTTACATACATACATACATATTTACATAAATATAGAGCATATATTATGATACATCATGAATAAAATAGAGACTTAGATAATTATACAGAGTGCAGGACTTGGAATAACTGAATAGATGTTTATAGGGATTTAAATCTTTTTGAAAGGAAAATAAATTGTTGGACCTCTTTGAAAATAAGTATGTTTATCTCATGACTAAAATTTGTTGACCCGTACAGAAGACAACTGGTTGTTTTATGGTTGTGTTGGAGGTTGTCGATTGTCTGTTTTCTTGCATCTGAATGTAAGGGGCATATGAGTAAATAGTGTTCGGTATCTTCAAATTTGTGACCACAGAGGCAAACAGGGCTGTCATCGACGTGTCTGAGAAATTTGTGGCCTTGTAAGTTCGAGCAGCATAATCTTAGTTTACTGTGGATTATTTGTAATTTTCGTATCCCTTGATAGTAGTATGATGGGACGATGGTATCTAATTTATTAAGTGAGTTTCCAAAGATAGCATCGGAGCGAGAGTTTCTAATTTCAACTTTAAGTTCGTTCCATTCTCGTATACCGGAAGAATGAAGGACTCGGAGAAAATTTCTGTTCTGCATCTTGCTTCCTTTAGTTTATCTTTGTTTCTAAGGTTATAATTGATAGGATGGGGGACAGTTCTAATAGGTCAGAAAGATATGATGGCACGAAGGTTGTTTATAATTTTATACATTAGTTTTAATTTATGACGTCGACGTCTTTCCGAGAGTGGAGATTCAATTTTAACGCGTTGCTACCCATGACAAGAAAACTTGTAAATGCTGTATAGGTCAGAATTTTCCCCGAACGTGCTGGCATTTGTCAGTTGAAAGCCACCCTTTACAAAGTTTATGTTGGCTTTATTATATGGATTGAAGTCCAAAAAGCTCTTTACACAGTGTTCTTAGTTTTTAGTCCTTAATTACATTGTCCTTACTTAATTCTTATTTTATCATTTGTTGTCGTATTTCGACATTTGTTTTTTAGAAAATAAAATATTGCCTATATTTACATTTCGCAGAGAAATACAGCGAAAACAAATCTCGAAATACAAATTCCCGAATACAAATCTCCAAATACAAACCTTGCAAAACATTTTTCTAAAACCATTCCTCTAAAAATATTTATCTGGAAGCATTTCTCCAAAAACATTTCTCGAAATAGTTTTGAAGAAATATGTTTGGAGAAACGTTTCTTATTGCATATTCTGGCTCCATTACCCATTATTGTATGGTGACTTTTTGTGTGCCGTGTTGATTTCCGCTTATGTCGTCATAATGTTCAGGTTCGATGAATTCGGGAAAATGTTTTTTGAGAAATGTTTTTCAATAGAAATAGTTCATTTTTAATAAATAGTTATTTTTCAACTTTCAACTTAGATAATGAATTTATCACACACATACTGTAGAATGTATTATTGGGCGATGCATCCCCTTCCATTTCTAGGCATTCCGCGCACACCTGAATTATAAAAATATGAATTTAACATCCCTTAATCATTATTACATTTCCAGTCTGATTTTTGTAAGATATGTTTTTATATGGTTTTCGAGCTTGATACAGATAAGACGATATTTGTCGAAACGTCGGGATTTTAGAATAAAAATAGTGATCGTTGCCCAACTCCGTTCCGTTAATGTATTTCAATATGGCTTAAAACAAAATGGCGTTCGTAATGGATCCCAAAATTAATTGTCATTTTGTACTGTTGGATATTACTTATAGCATGATTTTAATATGGTTTTTGAGATCACTGGATTCGATTCTGATCTCAAAAATGAATTAAGCGAATATTAAATGGGATCAAAAACTCAATTGAAAACGGCGAATCTTCATTTGTTTAAATTCAGACCTAAATATCTAATTAGGAATAACCAAGATCTTGTAAATTCGTAACAGTGGTCAAGGTAGAAATCAAAATGACGAATTTTGAGGAAAATGTCATTCATTTCTTGTGGCTATATGGTTAAGTGAGTAAGACGCTGGCTCGCTAGCCTGGAGATCGCGAGTTCGTTAAGGGGGTTGGCCGAGAAAGTTCATGGTGTAGAACGGAGGGTCTGACTCTATAGTCGTTAGGACGGGGATAAAACCGAGGTCCTGTGTACAAATTGGCGTGCACGTAACAGATCCCATGTCAATTTGGATTGGATATAAGAGTAGCGCACTGCCCGTCTTCATTAGCCCAGTCGGAGCAGATCAGCAGGATGTTGATCCCCATTTCTTTTCATTTCTTGTGGCTATAGTTTGTAAAGTATACCGAATAGGATTTTCTGGACTACTTAAACATACACTATCTAAGTGTCAAATCTGCCGATTACAGGTCTTTCTTTAGGCCTTTAATGTTATATGAACTATTAATTAGACATTTATTAACATGACATGTCCTGTAAGGTTAAACAGATTTGAATCTGATCAGCAATCAAAAAGATATTTATCCGGCTCATATTATTATTAACTTTGATTTTTAATCTTCTGATTAAGACTAAGAAAGAATAAACTAAACATGCTTCTTGTTTACTGTGTTTTTGATTTACATTTCCTGATCCTTTGAAAAGTGCCATTATAATTTAATATTTTGAAGGACGAAATTGGTTATGAACACAAAAGCTAACAAGAAACCACTTTCAGGTTAAATTGAACTAAATGATTTCTGTCCCAAAAAACACAACAGGAATCTTGTATACATATTCAGAGATGTGGCATTAAAAAGTAATGATTTTATCAAGCGCTGGGAAAATCATCATTTATGTTTTATTAATATATCACATGATAACCGTTTGTTAACATAATCACCCCCCCCCCCCAAATCACACACACACACAGATTCGAAATCTACAGATTGGTCTCATAAATTTACAGCTCGGGTGGCGATTACTCCCCGTCAACCACAGGACTATATCACGTATATTGAGTTAGTTGCTAGAGGTGGGATTTTGAGAGCATTTCACACACAATTAAAGGGACAATCCCGATAACTTTTTGGGGAATAAAACTGCTTAATTTTGTGTTAAAATCATGTAAAACCCATTATCTAAGGCCGATCAACTAACCCGATTTTTGTGATACGCTTGTAAATAACTTAAACCCGACAGTATGCATCTGGAAATGGAGATCTTTGTATCATACAGTGTCTGGATAAAACCAGACTTTTTCTATAAAAATAATATGTAGGTAAACATTACCTTTTGTTATCAAGTACAGTACATGGGCCATTCACTGCATAGACCTCTCAAGAAACTTAAATCGATTATCAAGTCACCAAATGAAAAAAATGACACGAAATCTTAAAAGAGTTACGTGTCCGGATAAGCAGTTTTGGCGTTCACGTCCAAACGACTCAATATTTTGAGTTGAAATTTTAAGACAAGGTATATACACTATTCCCCTATATTTTGGCGTTTTATATTCATACATTCTATTTTTGAGCCTCTGTATAATACGGGACTGTCCCTTTAAGTAGTTTTATTTTTTATACTGACCAAGGAAATAATTGAAATAGATATTTACATTCAACACATCAAAATTTAAAAGATTTCACAACAAATTGACAACATTATGGATAATTGAAAGTTTTGAAACAACGGTATTGTTGATTGGTTGTGAAATTCACTTATCCATAATTTTGTCCTTTTTCTATGAAATAATTAAAATTTTGGACACGTCACTGCTTTGGGCAATGTTGACAAAAGCGCTCTTGTGATTAGCCATTCTTCACACGGACAGCTATTTATTTCGAGAACAGACCTCTGCCCTAAATAGCCGCCATATACACAAACTAGTATGCTATTTTTGAAATGTTGTTCTACATAAACCCTTTCAATGATATTAAATTGAAACGGATAAACATTTCTCAACATTATCCACGTAAACTTAGAGTTTCCGATTAAAATCATTGATTTTGGTAAGGTGTAACTAAAATTGGTGGACAAACTTTGACATCGCTCCATAGAGTGAATGTCAAATTCGTTTGATATCAGACTGTTTGAGTGACATTTGAATCCGCAGCGATACCCTTGCGGCCTTCGCCCCGTCCCAATAGATATTGTGAAAACTTTCCGCCAAGACTGCCAAGCTGTAGACGATATGTCATTTAAAGAAGAAACTAATCCACATTGAAATATGATTGAAAAATCCAACGGCTACTCCAGATTTTACGTGGGTAGCTTTCTAACCATTCGGGATATACAAAATGTCGCTTCGAAAATGTAAAACGCATTACTAAAAAGAAACTGTTCAGTGACTATTTGAATGGCCCATATTTCATGGTATGTGATTAAAACATACAATCAGTGTCAAATTAAAGGGATCCGTCGTGGGCTTTTAATCGGTTAATTAGATATATTAATTTTCCTCCACGTGTAATGATACCAACTATGTGACAGACATGAATTATTAGTTTAATTAGTATTTACCCGAACACCTACGTTATAGATAGTTGATATATCTGACGGATAAACATCATATCATTATAATTATCATTAGTTTATTTACTTTACCTGTTATACGGCTAGTGGTCAATAAACAGCAATTCTAAACATGTGTTTATCAATTTTTGAAATACATGTATAAGCTCATTTAAATTTGCTTCATTTATTTTATTTTTACTTTATGATATTTTAAGGAGGGTAAGGGATCTTTTACGTGCAATCCAATGTGTACACGGGACCTCGGTTTTTCGTCCCACCCGAATGACTAGGCAGCTGTCCTTGTCAGGCCCTCCTTCTGCATCACTGACAAGGGGAAATCACGTCGGAAAATCGAGATGAACTTTCTCGGCCAATGCAGGGATCGAACACCCGACCTCCAGTCTAGCGAACCAGCGCCTTATCCACTTAGCCACCGTGATCCCCCATAAATGGGAAGAACAATTATTGATGAGTAGCATGTTTGAACGAATAATTACGTTTTTCTACCGGATCTACGGTGGCTGATAAAGGACATGCAAAATAATATAATTTGTTTTTTTAATTTTCACCCAAGTCAATTTTAATATAATTTGTTTTTTTTTAATTTTCACCCAAGTTAATTTTAATATAATTTGTTTTTAATAATTTTCACCCAAGTCAATTTTAATATAATTTGTTTTTTTTTAATTTTCACCCAAGTTAATTTTAATATAATTTGTTTTTAATAATTTTCACCCAAGTCAATTTTAATATAATTTTGTTTTTTATAATTATCACCCAAGTCAATTTTAATTTTAATATAATTTGTTTTTAATAATTTTCACCCAAGTCAATTTTAATATAATTTTGTTTTTTATAATTATCACCCAAGTCAATTTTAATTTCCACCCAAGTCATTTGTAATTTAATTAGTTTTTTATAATTTTCACCCAAGTCAAATTCATTTTTCACCCAAGTCTGTTGAATTTCCACCCAGCGCGTGATGTCTCAATAAGCCTCGTTTCCAAAACGCTAATTTTCGCCCGCCATTAGGAAAATAAACATGCAGGTGTCGAAACAATCTTAGTCGGGATCTGGCAGTGAAACGTATTGAAATAAAATAAAATGGGTTTTAACAAATTATATTATTTTTCATGTCCCTTATCAGCCACCGTCAACATTTTGTTATCCAATTTTTTTAAACTTAAATTATATGTTTATATCCAAAAATCTCTCGGTCACTTTCGACATTGGCACGGTGTTGTTTATTAATTTTTTGCTCGTGGATCCTGTAGATGTCACAAGCATTCAATTGGATGAAACTTAAAATATATGTTAAGGATCAAACGATTTGTGAAGAGTTTGATATTACATGTAGCATGCATCCGACCCTCTGTGCCAGAGCTCATGTGAAAAATGCACGATGTGTGCGTACGCTCCAGAAGGGACAATTCAAGAGTTATAGTAAAATGTGATATATGTGTGAAGTTTGTAGACCCTTCGGCAGTTACGATGTTTGTCTTATTCGGACGAAACTTGAAAAACTATGTTAACGATCAAAAGGTCTTGATTTTGGTGCGCATCAAATCTCAAATTTGATGTAAAGAATTGTGACAACGAAAGGGCGAGGTGTATTGATTGTCCCTTTTCCTAGTCCATCTCTTACTAAATGTTTTCGTATCTTGCTTGCCAAACGAATGTATAATATTATAATCATGATTTATCTTGAATATACTGACAATAGACTGGAAGGGCGATTTCGGTCTGCAACGCATGCGTCGACTGTATAAGAAAATATATCAACCAACCGTAACAACCGTTAAATGTTGAATTTCGTGTTTAGTGTTATCTTTACTCTTATTCCAACCCACGTCGATGTAATCAAATATTTGCAGAATAAACCTTTTATTTATATCTATATGTGGTTTACATGAGATTTTGTACTTAAAATTGTGGACGCACTCAGTCACCGTTACTGGCTATGACAATAGCATAATTAACATTGACAGACCACTTACAACTTTTATGAATAATAAGGCAATGACATACGGGTGTCTAGTAAACTAATTATGTTTGCGAATAAGATTTTAAGAACGGCCGAAAGCGAAAAAATCTGGACAAATGTAGACACACATTAGCAAATAGTCTATCATCCATGAAGAGTTTGATTACCAAGAATCCAAAAATTAAAATGAAGATAACGGAAGTATGTTTTAAACTCATTTGAAAAATCCCAGTATGTTGACGGATGTTTAATTAACGTGTGTAGGAAAAACTTTTGGCAGTGTCAAAAATATTATATACCGTAGCCAGGGGACCTGCAGATCCAGAGGCTCCAGTCGTCGGCCTTCTAGGCCTATAGGCAAATCCGCTAATTACAACACACAAACCACCAATTGTATGGATTTGCGGAAGGAGAATTCGGATATCTCCTGATATCGTGGAAAGACTAGAATGAAGTCAATAATGTTTCAATATGGATAACGCTGTGGAATTTTAAAAAGCATTTCCTTCGATGTGTAAACTTTTGGTTTCAAGATGTAACACCTTCAATATTTCTTAAATATATGTTTAAATTATGTATTAAAAATGTTCCAGCACAGACCCATAGTACAATACATAACATAATTGAACACAATCTTATTATGTGTATATACAATAGCTATCTGAATCAAGATCAACACTGAGCACAATTCTATGATGACATTCTGTTTAGTTATGTGCAGACGACGTCGATCACGTGATGTCTATTGCGCGTTAACAGCTATGTGTTTTATATTAATTCTAGCGTATTTGTATATACATGTATACTATCAACAGGATTATAAAATTCTACATACAAGCCTCGAATCCATTCACAGGTAAGTTCATTTGCATAATATATCTTTGAACGTTATAATCGGTTGATTGAATTTAGGCCGTAGCTAGGCCCAAAATGTTTGTGTGTGTGTGGGGGGGGGGGGCAATGTGGCTCTTACGGGTCCATGGAGGAGCGGTGCCTTCAAACAGAAATATATTCCAGGGGGTTGGCGGAGGAGCTGACAACGACTCATCAGATATAACTGTACGACTGGCCCCTGGATCCATTCACTTGATTTGATAGTTGTTTGTTTTTTGCAATGTCTATTTTCTGTATTGTCCACAGGTCTATCTTGTAGATTTTTGATTTTCATGTAGCGTAGTTCTCCTGCACTTACTATTTAGTACAATGAAAAATGAAATACAGTAGACCTATGTATACAAAAACAATATCAAACACGCATAATCAACACATATTAAACTTGATTACATTTTTAAAAATAAGTTAGATATTATAGGAGAGCAGACGTTGCTTCTAGGTGAAATAATTTATAATTTTTCATCAGTATTCAGAAATGGTACAAGCGGTCATCAATTAAAATAATACACGAGAGCAATTTAATTCAATACTATGCGTTCACCTAAATTATAGAGGTTTTGCATTTAAATATTACCCAAGTTATGTGATTTTCCCAAATGTGATCTAGAAATAATAACCGTAATTATGCTGCCAAGTGCTGAACAAGACTAAGGCATATACAGTCCCTCATTTTATTTACCTTGGAAAGAATGGTCACAGTTTTCGTTTCTTTTAGATTAGAGACTGATCATGGGTGGATTGTAAACACTTATTATCATACTCAAGATGAACGTGTTACCAAGGTTAATATATCCTCTACCCCATGGAAAATACTGTATATTGGTGATAAATTAAGGTAAATATGTACAATTATCATCTATCGTATATATATATATATTACTTTGTTGGCAGTTCCGTTCAGCGGAAATAGTTCCACCAATGACAATTTTTATACCCCCACATTTTCATGTATACGTATATTGTCGTCGGCCCTGTCCGTCCGTCCATCCAAATTTGTTTGTGAACACTCTACAGGTCACCATTTTTATCCAATTTCAACGAAACTTAAAATATAGGTTTATCACCCTAAGATATCGATCCCTTTCGATATTCGCATGAATCGGACTGTATATTCATGGATTATAGCCCCTGACTGTACGAAAAATCACGTTTTTAGCTTGTGAACACTGTACAGATCACATTTTATTTTAATCCGATTTGGTTTAAACTAGAAATGTATGTTTATAACCCACATATTATCTCCGTTCATTTCGATATTCGCCTGAGTTATGGTGCCTGATTGTACGATAAATGGCGTTTTTAGCTTGTTGACCCTATCACAATTTTTATCAGATTTAAAAAACCGTTTGATATATCACCGTTACACCCTAAGCATGGTTAGGTACGAATTTCGTAAAAATCAGACCGAAACTGACGGAGAAAATGGCCGCCCCTCGTTTGCAATTGATATCAGGTGTGTGGACCCTCTGGAGATCTGATTTTCATGAAACTTGACATGCATGTTTATAACCCAAATATCGTGGTTTGTTTCGATTTTCGTACATATCGAATCGTAACGTCCTGAATTATGGCCCCCGATTGAAGAGGTCACAATTATTATCCGATTAAAAAAAAAAACAACGTTAGAATATATCACCATTACGCCGTAATTTTGAATTTCGTGAAAATCGAAATGAAACTGCCCGACAAAATGGCCGCTCTTTGTACGCAAATTGTGTAGAAGTGTGTAGTGGACCCTCTAGAGGTCACAATGTTTATCCGATTTTGATGAAACTTAAAACATATCTTTATATCCCAAATATTAACACATTTCAGGCCATAATTTTCTGGATTATTGCCCCTGATTGTACAAAAAAATCGCGATTATTATTAGCTTTTTCTCTATCCATCTCTTGCAAAGATATCTGCTTTTTGTACGCAAATTGTGTATAAGTATATATGTAATACAAAGTTTATGGAGGTGACAATTTCTATCCGATTTTGATGAAACTTAAAACATATCCCAGTCCCTTTTGATATTATTTTGTGCATTTCAGATCATAACATCATAAATCATGGCCCCTGATTGTACGAAAAATCATTCTCTATCCATCTCTTGCAAAAAGTGGGCGTATCCTTTCCTGGCAGCCGCTGGTTATATTAAATTATAGAAAACATCATTATAACGTTATGTTTGTTTTTATCCAAAATCAGCAGAGATATGTTATATTTGATTTATACCAATCAAATGTCGCTCTATTTCGAATGAAATGAAATAGGGTTTAACATCCTACTGTTCTGCTCCGACAGGGCTAATGAAGACGACCATATCCCATACATTGTGATATGAGATAAATTTGACCGGACAGCGGCGCTACGACCTACTCTTATATCGTATTCCAACTGTTAGGGGTTCTTTTACAAAGGTTCTTTTGTGTGTACATCATGGACCACGGGATCGAAAAGGGGAGGTTAGCAAGCCAAAGCTGGGTGGTCAATTTCAACATTCATCAAAAGTGGTTGTCAATTAACACTTTATTATTGAACATAATTAGGGTGGTATTTTGTACGAGCAATGTACTACAAAATATTTATTTTATTTCAGCTCTGCATGTAAGCTTAGAGTGGATTCATTGTACAAAGCTGTTTTAATTTCCATTCAACGCGGTGCTAAGTTTCTGTACCTTACGTCAAACTACGAAGTCAATGATATTGTTCGAACTATAGAGAGGAGATTGAACGTTAATCCATATGTGTGGATTCTGAAGCACAGCGACAACCAATCAAATTCTCTATCTTATTTTCTAGGTTTGTTGGGCTTGAAATACCCAGAGATTAGTAATGACAAAAATCAACCGACATACGAATTAGGTGTGTGGAAAAGAGCCTTGGTTCAGAAAGTCATAAATCAAGGGGAGTTAACCGTATCATTATCAAACAAAGGAAGCTCTACATTATTTAACCTAGAGTCACACAGAGATGAACGAGCGCCTCCGGTCATTTTCTCTACAGGCCAATCAGAACTATTCAATAAAGAAAACATATTATTTCATTACGATTCATTCTGGGCAATTGGTGTATTGGAAGATAATGATCATATCTGGTCTTTGTGGTTACAGAGGTTGTTACAGGAAATTGGTAATTTCGTATCTTTTGCACACGTTGAAAAGAGGATTTCTAATTCATCTGTTTGCAGATCCAAATACTATCACTCAAATGAAATGTTAACCAACGTATTTAACCAAATATTAGCTTGGACGTGTGACGAGGAAGACTTTTTCTCTTGTGTCGATTCACTCAGTTTATTCATGAACAAACATCAATTTATTACATACGTGGAGTACATCGTCATCAAGTCATGGCTTAACGATCTTCGTAAGAGTGGTTACAAAGTGCCGTCTATGAGACAAAAACCGACCAATCAAGAATCGTTAGAGCCGGTTCATAAAGTTGCCTTTCAACCAGTAATAAATTCCTCTAAATTACAATATAATATTCCCTCTAACGATATGTGTAGCACCAGTTTACCAAACTGTCCTTTTTCTGATGTGGTCCCAATTCGTTCTTGGGATAATATTTTATTAGTAATCGTATTCAATACCGATGGGTACTATCATGTTATTCGTCATCTTGAAAGAATGTACAGGCCTTTTTTTAAAAATATTATATACTGTGGAACTAATGTAGATGTCAGCCCATTCTTCCCAATATCATTTATTGAAATGGGCGATGATTTTAGCAGAGGTGAATTCGGTTATCAGTGTCTGCAGAATGCTATGCACATGAACTATGACGTAGAAGGATATTTACACCTGGGTGATGACGTATTATTGAATGTATGGAGCATGCAAAACTTACCAACTGATAAACTGTGGTTTCAAAAAAGTATGCGCGTTGCAAATTTGTCACAGCCTGCAGTCCCTGATATTTGGAGAAATCCAACATGGTTCCCGTGGGAATCTTCATCAGGTAGGGTTACCTTAAACAAAGCTATTCAGCATTTGCGCAGACTTAGCGAAACCGACGAAACCTCGCAAGAATTCTTAAAACAATTAGCCTTAAATTCTGGCAATAATAATGCAGTGTTTTACGAAGCTTCTGACATTTATTATATTCCTTACCGTCTATCAAAACAGTTTCGATTCTTAGTGAACATATTTGACAGGTATGGCGTGTATCTGGAAATAACTGTACCGACTATCATAAATGGCCTGGATAAACAAGACAATATAGTCAGACTACAGGGTAGCTATTTATGGTATGAGGACAGGGTTTTATATAAGGATACATTTAATTATTCAGATGTGTTCCTGCACCCTGTCAAACTAGGTCCATGTCTTCTACAGGACGAATGTAAACGTTTCTTATGTAATAAATATCTACCGTGCCTGTTTTAGTAAGCGATGTATAACACAATGATATACATACATAATATAAAGATAGAAATTATTGAGCGCATACTAGATGTGTGTGTATTGAACATATCTTCTATCTATACTAATAATTGTGATTGAGGATGAAATTTGGTGTTAAGGGATAGCTCAGATCGGGGAGTAACATGGGCGTTCGACCACCGCTTCCGATTTCGCAGTCATACAACTTTCAACCCCTCAGTTAGTGATGTAAGACTGAGCGTGTCTATTTGTTGAAAAAGATGGTAACTGTCATATCTGATAGTTGACGAACGTAAAAATTATATGTTGCCCAGTTTAATTACTTAATCGGTTTAACGGATTAGCATACATTTAGTATTTGCTTATTGGGTTTCCACACTCACTCCAGTCCAGTTTCTGAAGTTTGCTCATTTACTAATTTTAGAGTTATTTTCAGCCAACTGTGTCAAGAGTTGAACACAGATCGCAACCAGCATTGAATGTATATCATTTTTTACATACTGTCGGGGAAAGCATGGAACTGAAATGAAATGGGGTTTAACTCCTACTGTTCTACTCCGACTGAGATAATGAAGACGGACAAAGAACTTCTAAAATGCGCTATTATTATTATTATTATTATTATCAAAATTATTATTATTATCGCCTCGACCAGCCTGGATTACATGATGAACTCCCCTCCTCGTTCGTTTCATTCTTGATGTAGTTTCTGATCCAAATCGTCATGGTTATTCACTGGTGGGTCACCCTGACGGATTGTACGTCCAGGAATGTTCTCTACTTGATTCAGATCAAGGCTTTTGGTTGGCGAAGGTAGAGCAACGAGTCCCTGTCGTAGACAACGGAACGCGCACTGTGTGGTTTGCCGTTGTCGGCCATACAGATTGAGCTTGTGAGACGAGCATGATTTTCGAAGCAGCGAGGCGGGCTCATGGTTCTGTGGGATAGGGGCCGTTAGGTATCCACCGACCATCCTTTTGGACATAGTGCTCGATGTTATGCAATCTCTCTCTGACATCCTCATGGCAATAACCTGCCACATTTTTGTCTGTAGTGCAACCGAGGTCTCATTGTGAACTCATTGGGACTTTAAAACTGTCATCAGTACAATGGCTGATTTCCAAAACATGCTTTTCATTAGATTTGGACAATAATGCACATTTCCATATGCCACTTTTGTTTATGCAATTTGGCCTAAGAAACACCCCTGTTTTGGATATTGTCTCAACCCTATTTTCATGACATGATTTTCTTACGTCAAAATGTGAATGAATGATAACGTCCTACTATTATGCGCCTAGCCTGGGCTAATCAAAGACGGGCATACGGCCTACTCTTATATCCAAATCCAACTGCCAAGGGATCTTGTACGTGCACTCCAATGTGTACACGGGACCTCGGTTTTTCGTCCCATCCGAACGACTAAGCAGCTGTCCTTGTCAGACCCTCCTTCAGCAACACTGACAAGGGGAAAACACGCCGGAAAATCGAGATTAACTTTCTCGGCCAATGCAGGGATCTACAAACACCCGACCTCCAGGCTAACGAACCAGCGCCTTAGCCACCGTGATCCCCACGTCAAAATGTTAATTATTTAGTGTGATACACAGAATGTTAGAGGAGGAATGCAATATTGTGAAAGATCAAAACGAACTTTCGATCCTTCCTACACCGAAAGCTAACATGTTGCTTTCATATACGCAGCTTTTAGTAAGCATGTGTAGTTAAATATAGCACAAAAAGGAAATGTCACTAAGGGATGGCTTAGTGGAGTTTCAAACAAAACCTGTGCCGTCAGAAACCGCTCGTCTTTAGTTATTTTAAATTATGTATATATATAAAACCATTTCTGTATGTATATATTTGTGCCGTGCCGTTATACACATACTGGAAACAAACAATTGCCCCTTTTAACTGTCCTGCTAGCTTCAATTTTACTTATTCCCTTATTGGACTCAAGTGCTGCCTAACTACGTATTTTAACTCGCCAGGCATTGGCTTAAAAAGAGAAGAATTATCAGTAAATATACGAGTATATGTTTCTGAAAATTTAACATCCCTATATTTAAACCTTATATTAATAAAGCTATCTGGTGATATTGAAACGAACCCTGGCCCTACTGTACCTAATCAAATATCTGTCGTACACCTGAATGTGAGGAGCATTAGAAACAAGATAGACTTAATCTCAGCTGAACTTTCTGAGTATGATATAATAACGGTAAGTGAAACATGGCTTGACAAAAATATCCCTTCATCTTCTATTTCTATACCCTCATATAACACCCCTTTTCGCAACGACAGAAATAACCATGGTGGCGGTGTCACCGTCTATGTTTTAAATTCACTACTTTTTAAAAGACGCCACAATCTAGAATTTGATGAAAGAGAGGTAATATGGTTGGATGTTAAAACTATAAATAATGTATTTTTAATAGGAACGTTTTATAGACCGCCAAATTCCATTAATTTCATAAATAACCTAATAGTTGATTCCATAACTTTGGCCGCATCTGATGGTGTTACAAATTGTTTTATTTACGATGATTTCAATGTTAACATGTTTACAATGCAGAATACTTTTTTACATAATGCTATGAATATATAAGATCTTACCACGGTTATCAAAGAACCAACTCGATATGATGATTATGATAAAATAGTCTTATAGATTTAATTCTAACAAACGCGAAACATTTTATTGTCGAATCTGGTTGTCTTGATAATTTTTGTAGCGATCATTGTCCGATTTTTAGTAGGTTAGCATTTAATTCACCCCATTATAAAAGTTTTCAAAGAATTATTTGGGATTGTTGGAACATGGACCACGACAACCTCATCTTAGATGCATCTAACATAGCTTGGTACGATCTATTTGATGAAAATAATATAATTTAAGCATGCCTTGATTTCACAAGTGAGTTAATTAAGTTAGCCAAAAAGAATATTCCAAACAAATTAGTAACGATAAGACCAAAAGATAAACCATGGATGAACTCTAAAATTAGGAAAATGAAAAGACGGAAAAACAAAATTCATAGAAAAGCAAAATTATCTGGGAATCCTATAGATTGGGCTAACATTCGCAAATTAGAAATGACCACATATCTTTAATAAGGAAGAGCAAAAATGATTATTTTGAGAAATTAGATGATAGAATTAATAATAAAGCTAACTTCGGTACAAAGGATTGGTGGAATTTAGTTAATTCATTTGTGAAATCAAAATCTGCGGTCAACAACGAACTGGCACCTCTAGAAGTAAATAACCACACCCACTTTACACCATTGGACAAGGCGAATGCCCTATATGACTTTTTTATTAACCAATCTAAACTTAACGACGACAATAATAACTTGCCTGTTCTTCAACAAAACCTGAACTCTCTTACCGAGATTGTGCTAAGCTCAAAAGAAGTTAAAGACACCATTCTATGTTTAGATACTTCAAAAGCTAAAGGCCCTGATGATATCAGTGGGAAAATTTTAAAAACTATTGTAAATGAAATAAGCGAACCACTCTGTTATATTTTTAATTTGTCCTTTTCTCATAAAAAAAAGTCCCTGAAATTTGGAAATCAGCAAATGTAATAGCAATTTTTAAAAAAGGATCTCCTCATGAATGCAGAAACTATAGATCTGTATCATTATTAAGGATTGTTGTAAAAAATATTCGAAAAATGCATCCATAAACATGTCTTTAACTAACTTCTGTTCAAAGTGGTTTCTTGAAGGGAGATAGTGCTATCTATCAACTGATTGACTTAACTCACTCTTTTTGTCAAGCCATAGATCACGGAAAGTATACGAAAGTAGTGTTCTGTGACATCAGCAAGGTTTTGACAGAGTTTTGCACCCTGGACTTTGTCATAAGCTGAGGGCGTCTGGTGTACGAGGGGGGGGGGGGGTACTTGATTGGTTTATTGATTATTTAAATAACAGTCAGTTCTCGGTCCTCTTTTATTTTTGGTATATATTAATGATATCGTTAACAATATTAATTCGAATATTAGATTATTTGCAGATGACACTTTCCTTTATTTACGTATAACGGATCCCCAGGCAGACGCGGCTATCCTGAATAATGATTTGACAACTATTAACAACTGGTCGAAGACATGGCTTGTAACTTTTAACACCCTAAAAACTGAAACAATAACTTTTTCAACTAATTTTTTTTTTAACTAAACCACACTTGTATTTGGACACTGTGCGAATAAAAGAAGTATCGGAGCATAAACATCTTTGGCTAAACTTTCAACCAAATTGCAAGTGGGATGTCCATATAAATCATATCTGTAACAAAGTAGGGAAACTTATCAATTGTTTTAGATCATTAAAATATCGACTTAATAGAAAATCATTAAACACCATCTATACTTCTTTTATTCTACCAAATTTTGATTATGCTGACGTAATTTGTGCTGACTGCACAGACAAATTAGCTTTGCAATTAGAAACTTTACAGTTAGATGCACTAAGGACTATTTGTGGAGCGGTTAGAGGTACCAGCCATACAAAACTCTACAAAGAAACCGGATTTGTTCCATTAGCTGAACGTCGACGAAGACACAAACTAAAATTATTCTATAAGTTAATTAACGGTCTAGCTCCTTCTTATATTTATAACCTTATTTTAAAGAAAAAAATCACCATATCGTCTAGAAATTTAAATAATCTCGAAGAGTACTTTTGTAGAACAAACATTTTTTCAAATTCATTTATTCCGTCGGCGATCAGAGAATGGAACACATTAGAACCCGAAGTACAAAATTCAAATTCTGTATCATCTTTTTATTCAAGCTTGATTAAAAGCGACCATATTATTCCACCATACTTTTATTTTGGAGAAAGAAAAAATCAAATAATACATAGTAAATTGAAATTAGGCTGCAGCGATTTAAATGGTCATAAGTTTTTGAGACATTTAACAGATAGCCCCGTCTGCGCGTGTGGTCACCTTTTTGAAGATTGTTACCACTATCTGTTAATATGCTCCCTGCATTCGGGTGCCCGAGGAAAAAGTTTTTGAGACATTTAACGGATAGGCCCCGTCTGCGCGTGTGGTCACCCTTTTGAAGATTGTTACCACTATATGTTAATATGCTCCCTGCATTCGGGTGCCCGAGGAAAAACCATTGGTTTACTCGAGCAGCAATTTCGAGATGTTGTTATTTTACTAAATGGTCAGACAGTCCTTTCATCTGATCAAAATCAGTTCATTTTTAACACTGTTCATAACTTTATAAAAATTGTCAAAACGTTTCTAACGTCGAGATCATCCCGTTTGTTATAGATTTATTTACTTTCTGCATAATATAATATACTGGGTCAATATTATACGTTTTAGGTAGGTTTATATGGTTGGGGGTTGGGGGTGATGAGGCGTGGCGTGGCGGATACCCTATTAATGTAAAGTCACGGAACGGCAGCTGTATATATGTATAAATGTTTAGTTTATATTTAAATCTTAATTTTTTTTATATTTTGTATGTTCTTGTTGTATATATGATGTGTATGTATATAAAATTAATTATTTTTGTAAATTCTGGAGAGGAGTCAACATAGGCCCAGCCTGTTCCCCAATCCTATTTCAAATGAAATAAAATATTGTTTACAAAAAAAAAATGTTAAAGGGACAATCCCGAATTAAACAGAGGCTCAAAAATAAAAGTCTAAGAATGTATGAAAATAAAACGCCAAAATATAGGGGAATGGTGTATTTACCTTGTCTCAAAATTTCAACTCAAAATATTGAGTCGTTTGGACGTGAGCGCCAAAACTGTTTATCCGGACACGTAACCCTTTTAAGATTTCGAGGCAATTGTTTCGTTGGGTGACCTTATAACCGATTACGGTTACTTGAGAGGGTTGTGCAGTGAATAACCCATGTGCCGTACATGATAGAGAAAGGCAAATTTCAACTACACATTATTTTTATAAAAAAAAATGTTTGGTTTAATCCAGATACTACAAAATACACCTTGGGGCACCGGTCTCAAATTCCAGATGAAGTCTGACGGATTTAAGTCGTTTAAAAACGTATCACAAATACTGAAGTAGTTGCTTGGCCCAGGACTCGAATATTTTAAGGGATTTTAACACAAAATTAAGCAGTTGTATTCCCGAAACAAATATCTGGATTAGCCCTTAATTTCACTTTCGCATATATTTATTTACGTAATAAAATTTATGTTCAGCACATAACCATTCTGGTGTTGCGATACTTTGATACCTGTACATATTTAAAACGATAAAACAAATAAAAATATATGATTATATAAATATTAAACACCGTGTTTCTTCGATTATAGTTTGGCCATCTACCTGTCCCACAAAACGGCAAGTATAAGTATAGATTTTCAGAACATGATTGATAATAATAAGTAGCCTTGCCAAAGAATATACAGTAGCAGTATCAAAAACGTAATTCTGAAACGAAATGTACAATCACCATTTTATAAAAGTGGCCCGTCTTTCGCTTTTTAGGATCTCGACTGTCGAAAACATACATTATCTTTACATTAAAAATTCATAAAAACTAACAACACCATTATTTGTACAGTATTAAAAATTTAAAAAAATATTGCCCTTCCTTCATCGGATTAAAAGCATTTTATCAAATGATTTTTTTTTTCATTTATTTTTCCTCTTGCTTGCATACAGCCTTAGCATTATGGACAGCAGTTTACCCAAACCCAAAACATCTTCTTGCTTACTGCCAATCTTTGATGTTCTTTTATTGACAGTTAGTATAACGGAAATAATTTCCTGAAAAATAATAATGTGACGTGTGAGTATTAAAAGAAATTAGTTAAGATGGTATCACGAGGATGTTGGTCAAAATAAAGTGAAAACGATTATGCTGTTAGGTGAAGAGCTGATCGGCCTTGTTATAGTACTAGTTCAAAGATAGATAATTGAAAATAAATGTACTGAAAATTTCAATCAAATTACTTTATTCTGAGCGAAGTAATAAATGCTTTTTTAACTGGCGTGAAGTGTGCGTAAACTCGTCGTGACTGCGTGCCATGTCTGGGCGAGAATTTTGAAATGTTCAAGATTTTGGTCACGACAGAATTGCGTTGCAGTGCGCGCCATGCCACGACTGTCACGAATAGTTCACAAATAGTTCACGACTACTGCGCGACAATGGCGTTCGCGTCGGTGCAGGTGTATATACAGGGCTTCCTGGACACTGCTCCCATGTACTAATGTGACAGGTAGTCTCGCTGATCCTTTGCACCCTTCTGTGTATGATGGCCGGTTAGAGGCAGCACCCCCTGCAGGTGTCGATCAGTCCTCCACCCACCAGGGATCAGATCATGTGTGTCCGGATCTTCGCGGTCCACCTCTGAAATTGCGTGTGGGTATCTGATGAGGTTGTGCAGGTCGATAGTGTCGGGGTGCTGATTCATCGTCGTCAAGAAGCAACGGAACCCTTGAGACAAAATTCCAAAGGAATTCTCCACGACACTCCGGGCACGAGGCAACCTGTAGCTGTAAATGCGCTCTCGTAGCACCCGTGACCGATGGGAGATTGGTTTGATCATCCAGGTTCGGAGAGCAAAGGCGTCATCTCCTACGAAGTGATAGAGCACTGGCTGGTTATCTTTAGGGAGTGGTTCTGATTGAGAAACTCCAGCTCTGTTATCTTCTACATCATCATGCAAGGAACGGTTACTCTATGTTCCTCCATCCGACGCACCACCTTCTGCCCAAACATCCACATAGAAGAACTTGTAGGTAGCATCTGCCACTTCCATCAGAGCAATGCTGTGGAAGCCCTTGTAGTAGTAAGAGCCAGGATTGGGTGGCTTCTTCATGGCGATGTGCTTGCCATCCAAAGCCCCCCGACAGTTGTGATAGTTCCATCTGGAGCTGAGCCTGGCAGTAACTTCCTTCCACTCCTCTTCAGTTTTGGGGCCGCGCAGCACTCTGTCCTTGTAGACCGCGATGATGGCTTTACACACCCCGGGTATGAACTTGCAGATGGTATTTGCTTCAACCCTGAAGCTGCACTGAAGACGTTGGTATGAATTTCCGTTTGCTAGGAAGCGGAGGGTGGCAGCTAGCTTGAGTCTAACTTGAAGCGGTTCCCTCATGAAGGTGGATTGAAGCCAAAAAATACACCTGCAATAGGCAGATTTAGTTTTTGAATCTTTCATGAAATTAAATTACTGCAAAAACCGGGATATTGAACAGAGGTCCCATTTGAACTGTCATGGGTTTTTCGTCCCCAGAAATATCCCCAAGAAATTTCCCAATCGATTACAGGGACCTCCCGATTAGCGAATCATTTATTAATTTTTAATGTATATCTGAATCTTAACCCACTATCTACTACACCATTGTTATGCTTTGTACATGTAAAATCTATTCATACTCTTACCCTAGACCCATCCGGATCTATCGTTTAATAGATTTGTATCAGAAAATGTGGTATTTGGGCCGCCTGTAAATTAGTTTTTACTTAACCCTTTGTGTCCAGTAAAATCAAAACAATTTCGTCTGATATGGTTCCATACACTACACGTTCGCTATGTAAAACAGCAATCATTTCTATTAATTCAGTTGTAATAAATAACACTCCCTCAACAGTCAAGGTGTATGATGGCGAACTCATGTAGGTTTAAAGTAATATTTGATTGTTGCCAGGTGTCGACTGATTTTGTTGTGAACGTAATATTTTACCAATTCTTTCAGCCGACTGCAAAAAAATCTTTCAAGGTTTAAAGAAATAGATGTAAGATTTAAAGATATAGATGTAAGTATTTAAAGAAATAGATGTAAGAATTTAAAGATACAGATGTAAGAATTTAAAGAAATAGATGCAGTAATAGTTCAAACAATTTTATAAGGTGTGTTATTTTTAAAATATTATTAAATTTAGATTATCATTTCGTTATGTATATTTTTACTGATTTAACACAACATGGCATCTAGCCAACGTCTATATTTACGATAACATTTATAACATATAACTGTATTCCAAAACCATCCAGACATTGCAAGAAATAAAGAATTAATATCAAGCGTTCACTGCTAGCCATAACATTATTATTTTAATATATAATATACATGTAACATATTTACTGATAACTGGGGAAACTTGTGTAAGCTTGTCACATGGGTATTATGGCACAAGTACTCTATATTTGGATCTGTGTTATCGTAGGCCAGCATCACAGTAACTTTCTTAAATTGCATTTCATTTGTTGTGCTAACTACTAGATGTTTAAGTGTCCTACCTGTTGTGTAAATTATCCATTACATCCTATTTTACTTGTCCAGGGGGTTCGAAAATATGTTTAAATCCTAGTTGTGTACTTGTTGTGTAAATTATCCATTACATCCTATTTTACCTGTCCAGAGGGATCGAAAAATATCTTCAAATCCAAGTTGCAATTGAAAGTGTTTACGTAAAGCTTCTCAAACCATTTTGTTACCCTGTTGTTGAATTTTTCCAATTTTTTAAATTCGGTGTGTTAAGATGAAATTTGTATTATCAATCAATTGGAATATTGTAAAATAGTACAATCGGTTGACCAGAATAATGATTGGGGCATATTATTCAGTTACAACAAGAGTGGTATTGGGGCTTTAAGAACGAAGGAAATGTTGATATAAAGGAGGCATTTTATTATTGGTTTTCAAAACATGTGTTTGAGTTTATGAGATAAACTTAGACAAACTGGTTTCGAAAGTATTATTTTATGGAAGCCTATAACTACCATTCATAATTTCTCCTTTTCGCCCCTTCAAAAAACGAAAGTCGAAAATAAGAAATTAGGAAACATGTGAGGCGCCAAGACGGTATACAAGCCAAAATCAACTCGAAAATAGAAAATTAAGAAATAACACACAGCGATAATAGCGCCCCCCCCCCCCGTTCTTTTCCTAATTTCTTAATTTCGACTTGCATTCATATTTTTGTAATCACGAAAGTCGAAAATAGGAAATTAGGAAAAACGAGTTATAGGAAATAGGAAATGGGAAGGCCTAGACTACAAGAACTTCCGAGACGAGGTCGAAAAGTAGAAAATAGGAAATTAAGAAATAACTGTTTTTTTACTCCTAATTTCCTATTTTCGACTTTCGTGTTGCATATTAATATCTCGTCCAAGCTCTTCTCGAACCACTGACAATGTGAAATCACGGTTTAAAATCCCAGGGTAGATTTTCAATCAACATGAGGACAAAAATAAACTTCTTATGTACATATCATGGTTATTTTAAACTCCAGCATAGTTTATCAAGCAAGTTGCATTTCTAACCAATGTAGTGTGCTATGAGGGAAATTTTGTCCAGACAGCGGCTGACAATAATTGTTCCATTACGTACACGTCACCATATTGGACATTGGAGAGTCAGTGAGAATTGAAATTGGTATGTGGCCAAGAAAAGGCTTTACTGCATTCCGTAAAAGAAACTTACCTAGAAACATTCTAAGAAAAAGGGATTTAAATTTTAAATATGTTTTATTATAGCAAATCTAGCATAGTGTATTCTGAATTATGATAGATATATTGAAAGCATACATTGGAATACATATCATTATCAACATACATGTACCTGAAGCAACGGTATAATAGTTATAAAAATAGTTATCAACATATATCACTGTAAACCCAGCGCCCGCTTTTAGAACACCAAATGCGCTATTTTAGAACACTATTTTGAAACAGATAATGAACACTCTTATGCGTCTTTCTACTATCAGAACACTATGTGTTTACTTTCAGAACAGTATGTGTTCAGTTATAAATGGTTTTCCCTCTGGATTTTAGAACACTTGTGACGCGTATGAACACCCACTGAACACCATGCGTTCCTTGCTGGTCTTGTGAGTCCGATGTGTTCTAAGTGTGAATGACTTCAAAGACCAATGAAAGGAAAAAGCACACATTGTGTTCAATTTTGAACGGATTTTAAGGATTTGCGTACGTTTTAGAGCTGTGGTGTTCGTATGTGAACATTAACGTGTTCACATTTCAAAGCAAAATGTTCTAATAAGAACATATTCAGACTCGTCAGGCGTCCGTTGGATTTACAGTGTAGACTGACTGTCTTCTGAAAAAAAGATTCCTAATTTTATGGGTCGTTAGCTGAAAATTTAACCAAACGATCTTTTCAATCCTATTCCTATCTGTGTAACTGTAATTGTCAGGTGTGACAAGCAAAAGCAAATGCTGAATAATTACTCCGTCGCCTCGTCTAGATTAGGCTTCCATACTAAACCGAAGATTGCTTGCTCATGCGCAGCGTTTGACTTCCAAGGCGAAATGATTGTATTTTGTTGACTTGTCGGTTTGTGAAGGCGACAAGTCGCGACACGACAAAGCGAAATAATTGTATTTTGTCGACTTGTCGGTTTTGAATACGTCGAAGGCGACGAATGTTGGGTTAGTTTGTTGCGCTGTCCGATTGATTTTGTCGCTTTCACAACCCGAAAAGTCGATAAGTCGTAAAGACGGAAAATTACATGTTTATTATTACGTGTAATTATTTTGGTTCCCTATATTGAACGAAGAAAAAAAAAAATTTTTTTTTATATAAATAGAGAGATAATGACTTGTACCCAATCAAAAATACAGAGTTTATAGCCCGTACTCATACAAATATAGAGAAATAATTGCTCCTGCTCAATCAGAAAAATAATCAATAACAATCGCATAATCGCAATGATCAATGAAACAGATCAATAACAGAATATTTTAAATCTTATTATTACAAAATATAAAGAAGAAATATATATATAAAAAACTATAGCACGTACTCAATCACAAAAAAAAATCAATAACAATTGTTGAAGGGTTGATGATAACAATAATCAACCGCAATGATCAATTAAACAGATCAAATAACATAATATTTTTAATTTCATAATTACAAAATATAAAGAAGAAATATAAATATATATATAAAAACCTGTCTCACGTAGCCTACATGTAGGCTAGAATGTATACTATGGAATATATCAATTTTATATAAGCTGATAAAGCTTGTTATCGTATCCTATATTTATTATAAAAATTTTGTTAATTTAAATGAATAAAATATTGTTTAAATAAAGAATATATCGATTTGGATTAGCCTATGTTTTTTTTTAACTTTTGTATGAATCGTTTGGTTGAACAATCTGGTAAAGAATCAAAATTATAATCCATTGCAAAATACAAAAGGATAGGTTTAAAATCTATGATGAATTGCCTGGTTTAAATCTGAACCATTTAGTTCTCAGTGCTATAGGCTTAAATCCAACTGATCGATGTATCCGGATTGCTGGTGCGTTGTCATCTTCAGCCAACGACACAAACATTTGGTTATCATCAAGCAGTGCTTTGGCTAAATGTGATAATATAACTTTAGCGCATCCAGTTCCGCGATACTGCTCGTGGACAAATAATAATCCGATGGTACCGTAGAACGTTTGACTTGCGACACCAACAAAATGCTGACCGGTTTTAGTGATCAGGGCTAATGATCGAAATTTTGATATTAAAGCCTGGCTATATTCTAAGACACCAGGAAGTTGGTATTTTGAATTGCTGCGGTAAAGTTCTGGTGCTTCTTTATGGTTCATCCATTTCAACTCCATCCCATCCGGTATGTCACTATACAAAAAATAAGAAACAGTTGACTGTGTTAAAAATGAAAGTATGGGCAGTACAAATTTGTAACATTTTGGTTTCAAGAGGCAAACGTGTTAAGTAACACAGCAATAAGACTCTAAAATCCCTGGATTTCACCTTTAAATCAAGATAAATTAGACCATACCTCTTTAAAACCACTAGATTATACTAATTTCCTATAGATTTGCGTTAGGGTGATTGAGTTTTTTTTATATTGTTTTTAGCAATACACTTACTGCAAAACCAAATCATTTTTAGTTATTGTATGAACTATACACCCTGGTGGACTGGTAATCTCGCCATTTTTCTCAATCAACAAGTCGTCTATAGCTGGCCAAAATCGACTAGGGACCGCTGAAATCAATAAGAAGAATTAGAAGGAGGGTTATTGTGTTCTAAAGTCTCGACTAATCAAATTGCTTATCGCCCTGCTTACCCTCAGCAGAAAATGTTCATTATCGAACTTAGTCAAGGTATTGAAGTAATAAAGCTATACAGTATACACCAAGTGTCCTCACTCTCACTTAATTAGAACTAAAGTTATCGTGTCCAAAGCATCACCCAAGCAAATTGCTCATCTAAGCTTACCCTATGCAGAAAATCCTCATCTTCGAATTCCATCAACGCATTGGCCTAATAAGCACCTACACCAAGTTTGAATATTCAGGCTTAATTAGAAAGAGAGTTGTTGTGCCCCAAAAAGTGTGACGGACAGACAGAGATGAAATGTGATTTAACGTCCTACTATTCTGCTCCTAACAGCGGAACTACGGCCCACTCTTATATCGAATTCCAATTGTCCAAGGAATTATTTACGGGCACGCCAATGTGTACACGGGGCCTCGGTTTTTCGTTCTATTCGAAAGGCGGGGACAATCAAATGTATTCTCTTACTTGAGCGTCAAGTCTGGTTGTGACGATCTGGCCATCTAAACCCAACTCGAAAGTCTAAACTGGCACTGTGCATTCCCTAATAAGGTAACCGTTTTGTTTTGCCTTTTTTCTGTGATTTCAAGTAAAACGTGGTACAATTAATATGACATCTGATGGCTACAGAGAGGCGGCTTCTCACCAATGCAACGAGGGTTCAATCCCAGCTCAGGGCAAGAACTTTATCGTTGTAAGTGAGAGGGATATTCGGTCTCCCGTCCGATCAGGCAGGTTTATCCCGAGTTCTTCGGTTTCGTCCTGCAGTAATGATCGAAATCATTCGCACGATCTGTGCCAAATTGGAAAAAGGCCTCTGGCCTAATTTGCTACCCTTGTAAAATGACGCGAGTATTATTTTTATTATTACAGCTCACCAGATACATTCATACTGACTTAAAGTTAAACTCTTGATTCTTTACAGAGTTACCAAAATTTGGAAATGCCTTGGTCTAAAGTCAGTATGAAGACACAGAAGTTGGCCATTGAAATTATGCAGTCATGTTGAAATTAGTAGCAGTATATATTAACTATCATCCACACATATCATCTAATCTAACAACCCCCAGGAATCGGTTAACGAAAATGCACAATTCTGATGACCTTCTAAAAATGCAGAATGTGTCATGTTATAAATGATAAACACTTTGTAGAAAAGGTTTACAGATATACCATTTGGATATACAATAAAGAAGAATGAGATAATTTGAAGGATCATGAAAGCATTCTGCTCTCTACGTTCTACCGCGCACACTAAACAGAATCGGGTGCGCGGACGTTCGTGTCGACCATGACATCGTAAGCATTTTGGCAGTAAAGTGAAGTGTTATTGAATTACATGTGAACATGGACCAATAGAAGAAATTATAACATAGCCTAATTTCGCACCTGAACGTAAACGAGTACGGTTACACATAGCTAGTAAGTAAGTAAGTAATTTTTATTGCTGAAAGTTACAAAACTTATTGCAAATACAATGAATAAATAAATAAAATATGTAATGTGAAGGTGTTGATGATACAAATAGTACAAAACAAGTTAGAAAAGTATATACAATTTTAAGGAAGAATAGCTTCTTGAAAAGACTGACGTTTAATAAATGATAAATGTATATATTTTGCTAATGAGTTTAAAATAACTGGTGATGTGGAAGACATAATATCGATGAATTTTTGGAGTGAAGGGTGATTTCTATAATAAGCAGGAATAAGTTGTTCTCTTAAATCTTTATAAAATGGACAGCAGAATATAAAATGATATTCATCTTCAACGTTACTTAAATTGCATAGATTACAAATTCTATCATTTCTGGTAATTTTGTCGTATCTTCCCGTTTCGTTAAGCAAGGTATGTGATACACATCTAAATTTCGATAAAGAAACACAGTAGTTATGATTTAATATAATTGATAAATATTCTTTTTGTGATAATTCATTGGTGAAAAGGTTATAATAATTTAGTTTTAAGTATTTCGATCGATCTTCATTCCACTCCTGTAAATACTGATCGTTTATTCTAAGTTTAATTTCATCATATACAGGTAAAACAGTATTTTGATCATCAAAAGCTGAGGCGAATCCAAGAGATTCCAATAAACATTTTATATTGTATGCCCAATTGAAGCTTTTATTTCTATTCGTCATGGATACGTCGTGAAGAATAGCATTGTACACATGATATAGCAGACTTGTTTTAGATGAAATAATGTGTATCCAATATTTAATTATAATTTGAAGACGTGTAATTCGAAGTGGTACTCTGCCAAGATCACCATAGACTGCTGGTGTTGGGGTGGATCCTTTTACACATAGAGTACGTTTGCAAAATTTTAGATGTAATCGTTCAATATCTGGCGATTTATGGAAGCCCCATACATGACTTGCGTAAGATAAAATAGAACCAACATAGGTATCAGATAAGAAACATTGTTGTTTAACATTAAGGTGTACATTTTCAAAAACATTGGATAATTGATACAGGGCTTTTGAGCCCTTAACAGATAGTGTTTTCTGTGTGTTATTAAATCTGCCGTTCGAAGACAACTCTATTCCTAAATACGTAAAAGTTTTTACACATTCAACTCTGTTATTATTGTACATAAAGTTATAATTGCTACATTTTAAATGACCTCGCTGAAATATAAGAATTTTAGTTTTTTCTGTGTTAACAGTTAGCTTCCATTTATTACAGTAAGCTAGTAATTTATCTAGTAAATGTTGCAACCCCTTTGCCGATGAAGATATTAAAGTAGTGTCATCGGCATACATAATAGAAGTTAATATCAAATTATCTAAAATAACTGGATCCAAAGCATTATTATTCATATAAGTATTAAAATCATTTAAATATAGTAAAAACAGTAGAGGTGAGAGATTATCACCTTGTTTGACTCCAGAAAGCGACGAGAAATAATCTGAATATTTACCATTGTACTTAATACATATATTTACATTATCATACATTGATTTAATACATCTGATCAATTTTGAGCTTACACCAGTCAGTTGGAGTTTATCTAATAACAACTTTCTATCTATTTTGTCAAATGCTTTTGAATAATCAATAAAGGCACAATAAAGCTTATTGCCCGCTGCCAGGTATTTGTTTACTATCATTTGTAAAACAAAAATACAATCAACTGTGCTTTTGTGAGGTTGAAAACCAAATTGCGTATTTGAGAGTACAACCCCTTTAATAGCCCACGAAAGCAGACGATTATTTATAACAATAGAAAATAATTTGCTAAACACACACATTAAGGTTATCCCTCTGTAATTATTAACATCGTTGGTGTTACCTTTTTTGGGGACGGGGACTATATTACAATTTGACCATTCTGGAGGGTACACACCACATTTATACACAGTATTAAAAAGTTTGCACAGTGATACACACAAAATATCAGTAACATGTTTAAATATTTCGGGAATAAATACCATCTCTCCCAGGGCTTTTCCCTGCTTTAAGCTTAGAGATTGCTATTTTTTATTTCTGAAACTGTGAATTCGTTATCAAGGGAGGGGACGGCATTATCATATACGCTTTTAATAGGGATTTGTTCATTTATAATTGGTACCAGAGGAGTTTGGAAGACACTCTGGAAATGGTCATAAAAATCCCTTAACGGTTAGACGGCTTTTATAGGTTTCGCATTTTTAACGTATAGCTGATATATGTCGCTCATGTATGTCTAGTCAAAAAAAGCAGGGGCTTTTAATGAAAATATTTTGATTATGGCGATCGAGAATGACGACAAGTACACGATTCTTCATCAATTGGAAAATGCTGATGCACAACGCAATGGCCATGTAACATACGGTGCAGATGTTGATTTTAATCTTAGCGATGATCAGTCCGTGGATTTATTTAGATTTGATAAAGATTCAATAAAGAGGCTTGGTATTGCATTGAAGCTCCCCGAGAGATTCGTCTGCGAAAACAGGACAGTTGTTGGTGGCTTGGATGCGTTACACTAAAAATCGGATATACAAAATATGTAAATAAATAAGAATTTAGTAAAGTAGTTACTTCTATAATAAACACAAACACTTAATATGGAACACAATTACTATTTTAATTAAAGCGACGTTTCGTTGAGGATTCTCTCAACGTTTTCAAGCTAATGATAATAAAATTAATATACATTGGAGAAAGTAGGCAACCATTAGAAGTAAGGCTGAGCCAACACATACCTAAACCATCTAACCAGACTTCAGCTGTAGCAGACCACATCCTACAAAATCCTAGACATAAGATACTATGGGAAAAGACAAAGAAATTGGCTATCCACCAAAACCACACCAAGAAAAGAAAGATATTGGAAGCCATCAACATAAAACGCTACAAACCAGAATTAAATAGAGATGAAGGCGTGTATCTACCACGGGCGTATGATACCATAATTGCAGGAAATTAAATATAAGTTTATTATATAAAAGTGTTAAATATCCATAGGACTGTAATTTCACAGTAGTTGTCGAGCTTCTGTGGTTGTGAACTATTTGAATAATGAAGTACTATCAGTAATATAAGTGTTTCCTATCCAATATAAACATTAACATGTGGTTCTAGTTTACAGTAGTTGTCGTGCTTGTATTGTTATAAATTAATTTGGGATAGTGAAGTACAAGAAGTTATATAAGTGTTTTCCCAACTAATATAAACATTAATATGTGGTTATACTTTACAGTAGTTATCGTGTTTGTGTGGTATGGATTTTATAATAAGTGAAGTGCAATTAGTAAATAAGTGTGTTTCTCAAATACAAACAATTAAATTTGGTTCCTCCCATAATTGTGTGCTATGTTTAATAACCTTGTATATGTTTTGATAAGTTTCCTTCTGATCTGTGTTGAATATACTAGTTTAGGATAGTGGGTTTCACTAATATGTTATTATAAGTTTCTCTTTGATCTGAAATTTACTAGATAAGTGGTTTACTTAAAGGGTTATGGACTTTAATTTGGTGATATATAACTTATGTATATGGTTTCATATGGCTTCTTAATTATTATGATTGATTGACTGTTACTTGGTTTTTGTATAGGTTTTTGGCTTTAATTGGGTGTTATAATTTTATGTAAATGGCTTCATATGGTTTCTCAATTATTAAGATTATTTACTGTTACTTGTTTTTGTATATAAACCCTCTGTATATTAATTTTATTATCATTAGCTTGAAAACGTTGAGAGAATCCTCAACGAAACGTCGCTTTAATTAAAATAGTAATTGTGTTCCATATTAAGTGTTTGTGTTTATTATCTATGTCAATTGCTAAATGCCGCTCAAAGAAGATAGTTACTTCTATGGTGGGACTGCTCGCTCTTGCTTAAGCGGTGGACACACTAGCCGAATGATTCGGGCGAATCGTTCGGGCGAATCAATCGGCGCCGAATTTTATTCGGCCCAATGGGTGGTCACACCAGCCGAACGTTTCGGCCGATTCACCAGTCGATTGCATCACTTTTCACGTCACCGTGCACATATTAAAGACGACAAACTGAAACTCGGCGTAGTGATGGACAGTGGTTATTATATGCACATTGCGAAAAGTTGACATCAATCTGATTAAAAATAAATCAGCTATCTTCACTCAAAGTCGCAAATATAGACCTCCCGTAAAAACGACTTGGCCAATTATCGAAAACACTCTTAATCCCCTCAGTCCCCAGTGACGTCACAGTGTACAAATGCATATATTCGGAATGTTTATTCCTTAATTACCTATATACAGTCGGTGTGTGTATTCATTAACGCTTGACCGATTACTTAATCCTTGACTACGGAATAATTTGTTTTACTAAATGCCATTCAAAGAATAAAGAATAAATTTGTTTCGTAATTTAGAATTTGTTTTATAAAGCCGGTTGCTGTAGCCATATTCCCCACGTCTTTTTAATCAGAATAAGCACACCGTAAACCAAAAATGTAGCTTACATGGGACCGGTTATCGTCCAGATTTTACGAAAAAAGGAAATAAACTTACCTTACCACCCAGAATCTAATACACGTATCCAGTTAATAGATTGCCGTCTAGAATATGTAAAATGCCGCCAAGATTTATCAAAAACCGCCCAGTTTGTGTGCTACCGTGTAGATTAAAAAACATCGTTTTGTTATCGGTCGTCCACTTCACGACCGTTCAGTTTCTCGGGGTGATTTTAAAAAATGAACACTACCATTTAGATTTGAAGGAGTTTATTTTTAGACAAGACATTTATTTTCCCGGACGTTGTGGAGAAATGAACAGTGTTTAAAAGATTTTACGTCAAATTACCACTTGGTCACCGTTTTATTCTTTCTGTTATTCATATCCCATTACCCCGTGCACCAACAACGATAATTAATTTTTCATTGGGTAGGACCATCTAAACGCGGAAAAATTTACAGTAGCTATTGGCTAACAGCATGTAGGAAAGGCGGGGAAATATCACACGGGTTACGTATGACTGAAATGAAAGATGAAAGCGAGGATTTCCCTTTCATGTCACGTGATTCCGATAAGAATTGAGAGAAATAATTTAGTGATTTGCATTGTTATGCTAGGCTACTTTAAAAATTAGACATAATTCGTATCAACAAATAATAACTTATAAACTTATAATATAGAACATAGTTTATTAATATTACTATAATCTCTACTTCATTCATTAATGATTCGGCATTACACGAAGTTCATAATAAATGGAGTATATTTGTGATTGCGTAGGAACCGTGACCCAAATTTATTACTTCAAAAAGACGTTCTCCGAGGTAAAATAGTACCACGCGTTTACCGACTAATAAAGACAAATATATACGTAGATCATCATGCAATTCGAGACATTTTAATGTGTAATATTTTTATATCCACCATTATGATTTATTTTATAATGTATTACACAGTGTAGACCACAATGTGTTACGATTCGCATTTTGGTATTCTAAATTGATTCTTATACGGAATTCTTAAATTTGGAACCTTTTAGTTCCATTTCGTGTACGGAAATTAAATCAACGATTAGTTTTTAAATTATTTATGATGCCGAAATAATATCAATCTAATTTGTCTTATCTAAAAGGGCTCCGGCGCAATTTAAACTAATTACTGGGTAAATAAAGTATGTATTCACTTGTCGCTATATTATTTTAATTATAGTGCCTTATCTAAAAGTGACCTCGGCGCTATTTATAGTTGATTATTTAATTATTAGGCGTTCAGTCCGAGATGTATTTTGACAAGTGATTTAGATGGCAATATGTAGCCTACTTGTAAAATAAACCATGTCTGTCATCATAAACTAATCTTATCACAAACATTTATCCATCAAATAATTTATATTCGGATTTCATATCAAGTCAATTAAATATTGTCTAAATATATTTTATTACAAAAAACATCGGTGAACTAATCTAATATCTAAAATCATATCGGCAATTAAATAACAATACGATTATACAGCGAGGAACTAATCTCGTTTGTTACCGGTAATCACCAAAAATCAACGAGTAAAACTTATTTATTCCATTTAAATTTTAAATTGTGTACGATTCAAGTATTAGTTGTGGACGACTTAACCAATCAGTTGTTGTGTACGACTCTATTCAAGTATTAATTGTTTTGGACGACACCACCAATGCCTTGTGGACGACTTCGCTGTGGACGACTTCGCTGTGGACGACTTCGCTTGTAGACGACTTGGCTGGCACCCGGCCGGTATATGTTGCTGTCAATATCTGCTATCGGTAAAACTTAATCTACACGGTAACACAAACTTGGCGGTTTTTAATGAATGCTGGCGGCTTTTAACACACTCTAGACGGCAATCTATTGACTGGACAAATGTATTAGATTCTGGATGGTAAAGGTAGTATCTTTGCTTTTTTCGTAATATCTGGACGATACCCGGTCCCTCATAGTGATAATTACGAGCTAATGATTACCGAGTACCGACAATACACACTTTTAACTGGTGGTGTTGTGTATACAGTGATATATTATACAGTCAGTGTTATATTGGATAGATAATGTGTATACATCTTGACAAGCTTCAAAAACTTCAGAACTCTGCTGCTAGACTAATATCAGGTACTTCCTATCGAGACCACATTACACCTGTCCTCTACAACTTACATTGGTTACCGGTTGTATATAGAATAGAATATAAGATTTTACTTTTAACTTTTAAATGTTTAAATAATATAGGCCCTTCTTATTTGTCAGATATTTTACAATTTTATAAACCAAGTCGGTGTTTACGTTCTGCTTCTGATGAATATCTACTTGTTGAAAAAAGGGCTAATTTGGAGTCTCACGGTGAGAAAGCCTTTTCAGTCGCCTCTCCGAAACTCTGGAATAAACTCTCTTACACTATGCGCAGTTGTCAGTCCCTATCCCAGTTTAAATGTCTGCTTAAGACCCATCTTTTTAAAAGAGCTTTTAGTTAGATATATAAGCCTGTGATATATTTACATGCTCATTTTTTATTATTATTATTTTATTTGTCATTGTATTTTATTTGTCTTTATATTTTATCTGTCTTTTTATTTTATTTGTCTTTATATTTTATATGTCTTTACATTCTATTTATCTTTATATTATATTTGTCAGTCAATTTATATTTCACTTATATTTCATATTATCATTTTATGTTTTATTTGACTTGTTGCAATTATTGTAAAGCGCTACTGAACACTTCTAGTGAAAGCAGCGCTATATAAATTCATGTATAATAATAATAATAAAGTATAATAATATACTATGTGTAGCGCCTGTGACGTCATCAGCCAATCAACCGGATTAAGGTCGTTAATGAAAATTTGAAAACCGTTTTTGGCTGTCCAATACTAAAACGTAAATAGCTCAGTTAATTTTAATCAGATTGATTTGAACTTTCCGTAATATGGATTTAGTAATCATCGTTTATTATATTATGTAATAGGAAATTATGATCTTATGTGCTCTGGTTAGACGGCTTTTATAGGTTTCGCATTTTTAACGTATAGCTGATATATGTCGCTCATGTATGTCTAGTCAAAAAAAGCAGGGGCTTTTAATGAAAATATTTTGATTATAGCGATCGAGAATGACGACAAGTACACGATTCTTCATCAATTGGAAAATGCTGATGCACAACGCAATGGCCATGTAACATACGGTGCAGATGTTGATTTTAATCTTAGCGATGATCAGTCCGTGGATTTATTTAGATTTGATAAAGATTCAATAAAGAGGCTTGGTATTGCATTGAAGCTCCCCGAGAGATTCGTCTGCGAAAACAGGACAGTTGTTGGTGGCTTGGATGCGTTACACTAAAAATCGGATATACAAAATATGTAAATAAATAAGAATTTAGTAAAGTAGTTACTTCTATGGTGGGACTGCTCGCTCTTGCTTAAGCGGTGGACACACTAGCCGAATGATTCAGGCGAATCAATCGGCGCCGAATTTTATTCGGCCTAATGGGTGGTCACACCAGCCGAACGTTTCGGCCGATTCACCAGTCGATTGCATCACTTTTCACGTCACATGATTAAAAACGGTGGCGTTTATGTCTTCAAACAATCACGTGATATGAGTGCTGATTGGCTAATGAATTCTACATTCGGCCGAATGCTTCGGCGAAGTGGACACACCAGGCGAATATAATTCGGCCGAATATATCAAACATGTTTGATTCGGGCGAATCATTCGGCCGATTAGAAATTCGGCCGAATGACAGTGGACACACTAGGCGAATTTCGACGCCGATTGATTCGGCCGAATCATTCGGCTAGTGTGTCCACCGCTTAAGAGAACGGTTTTACACAAAATGGTGAGTGATACGCAGGCCGCTTTCTTAGCAGCAGAAGAAACACGTGCAACTACAGCTAAAGGAGAAAGTTTGGAATCAGACCACTGATGATTTTTAACAGTAAACAGAACAACTTGCAGTTGCACGTTCAAACCCTCTGCTGTAGGCCTAACTTTTTCTCCACAGCTTCCCATTGAATTTGAGAAGGGGACCACTGCACTTATACTTCTTTTAACAGATTGATATTCATTGCAGGATAAAAGCGTGTCGGCTTTTTTGCTGCTGTTACCATCGCCATTTCTATATAAAAAAATAATAATCGAAGAAACAAAACAGAATTTTTGTCCTAGTATAGGGGTCTTTTAAAAGTGACTTTTAGACAGGTTTTTGATGTTTAAAACAAAAAAAAAATCATTAATTCTTTGGACTACATGGTATTAACAAAGATGTGTAAATCATGAAATAGTTTGTTTATATCCAAAATTATGAAAAAATTGAAGATTTCTTACTCGTTTTTCGACTACGTGTAGTAATAATAATAATAATAATAATAATCACGTCATTTTACAAGGGTAGCAAATTAGGCCTGAGGCCTTTTTCAAATTTGGCCCTTGGCACAGATCGTGCGAATGATTTCGATCATTACTGCAGGAAGAAACCGAAGAACTCGGGGGAAACCTGCCTGACTAGTCGTCCTTCTGTACGAATAGCAGATAGGAAAACTTGATGTGACGCCACAAGAGCACACAAACTGATGACATATCCGTTCCACTAAGATCACAAATTAGTTTCTATCACGTGCAGTGACCTGACTAACCGTCCTTCAGTCCGCATTGCGGATAAGGAAAGTTGCTGTGACGTCACAAGAACACACAGATTGATGACTGATGACGTATCCGTCCCACTAACTGTATACGTACTGGTGCGAAACCTCTCTATTAACAAATTAAAACTCACCACCAAAGGTAACCCTTTCGGACCAGTTTATAAAGCCATCAGCCGTAATGATGTTTATCAGTTGCGCTGGATTGGTTCCATAGACAAAATGGTATTTATCAGTATATTTGAGCTGTCAGTAAAGAATTTACGTAAATTACAAATAAAAAGAAATGTGGTTAAACGTCATACTTTTCTGGACCGACCGGGATATTTAAACGGGGTTTACGGGGATTTTTTAAGCTTGGAAAGCAATGCCCCGGCCTATTATGTCGAATTCCAAATGTCAAGGGTTATTATTACGTGCACGCCAATGTGTATACGCGTGACCAACGTGGGGGGGGGGGGGGGCGACCTGCATCGCTGACAAGGGGAAACTACGCCAAATAATCACGAGGAACTCACTCGACCAACATCGGGATCGAACCAAGGACCCCCTGGTTAGCGATTCAGTGCCTTCGGACACCGCGGCTCCAAGTGATGACTTCTACAACAATAGCAATCCAATATTTGGCCAATGTCACGTAATGTCTTCAAGCTAAACATTACCTCATGTTTTAGTGGATCTGGACGAATAACTAATGCTGTAAACTCTGGCCATTGATCAACATAAAAATCCACAGAAGTCCATTTCTTCTCGATTGTATTCTTTACATGGGAATATTCCTACAAATACAACGTCATGGGTTATCAGGATGAAAAGGGTGTCGAAAATCACAAACTAAGTGCTTTTCTCGGAGCCACGAGGACTAACATAATACGGTTCAATTTTATTTCACACATAACACCAGTGCCGGACTGGGCCCACTTGCCCACTTGCCAATGGCAAGTGGGCCTAAGCCCCCCAAAAAATATGGGCCTAAGCCTCAAAGAAAAAAGTAAAAGAAAAGGTAGTAAAAGAGGGGAGGAGAGGAAACAGGGAAAGGAAAGGAAAGAAAAGCAGAAAGATAGATTTCGTTGGAAGAAACAAATTCTACCACCTGGTGAAATTATGCATAAATTCATGAGTTTAACCTCAAGATGGTGACAGCATTATAAACCGACAGCTGCTCTGGCCTGAGGTGCTTGGAAAATAGGTTTGCGACTGTTTATTTTTCAAAATTTTCCCTCCAGACCCCCTCGAGCTTCGCATCTATGGCGCTCGTAGGCGGGCTTCGTCCGCCGTTTGCTCGTGGGCCTTGTCACAGGTATGGCAAGTGGGCCTTCGGCCCACCAGTCCGGCACTGCATAACACAACACATCTATGTTTGTCTACAAAGCTCATGCACTTTTTATTAGATAGTCTTACGTACATTAAAGGCACCATAATAATGTTATGGCTTTACATAGCCACAGAGACGAATCTTATAATCAAAACCGTAGCATTGTAATTACCTGCAATGAACACGACGTCGATGTAATCCTGATACAATAAAATGAATAAAATCCATTTAATTCTAAACATACCGTACCTTGTACGATTCGGGTAAGCCCTCTTTTAATTTCCTCAATAATTCAGGCAGTAACGCATCGTCTATTCGTGTCCCCATTTTGCATAGAATCTTATTTCAAGTTCTGCAACAAAGAATTAAAGGCTAGCCTACCAAGTAGTAAAAATATAAAACTATAAACACCATAACATAAGGTGCCAAGACTTTAACTCAGTGTAATACACAGTCTTCAACATTTAAAACACGACTCGTTGGTAAATTTAAATCAACATTGATGTTGATGTCTTTAACCGTGAAAAGTTTGGCTTCTGAGACCCAACATTTAAGACGACATGAAATTTTTCAATCGTGTGCCAGAATGCTTTTGAGTGGGAAGTTGTATTAAGCAACTCGATGAACGGGGCTTAAAATATCCCACGTAGGATAATACTACTGCCGACTGGCGTGGACTGGAATATCCAGACGCAAAAGACTGCCATTCAATTCAGACTCTTCGCGTATTTTGCCGAATATGACTATTTAGAAATTACAGTAAAAACAGAGAGAGAGTTTAAGGTCCACTCGACACAAACTAGGTCATGTCGGGACTAACTTATGGTTAAATTTTGTTTTCAATAATTCGCTCGACCCTTATACTTATAGTCTCCTTGTCACCTACAAAATATAAACAAGCATAATATAATATGTTATGATAATGTAAGGAAATTGGATGGTTAAAAAAACTAAAGGCATCGATTTAACATCGAAGTGAAATAGAGTAGTAGGTGTGTGTGTGTGAATGGGAGGGGGGGGGGGCGTTAATCGAGGTGAAAGTGGGGGATGAATCCTAATGGAGTTGCCTCCCTTCAATAATAATCTACACATAGATCTAGACGTTGTAGTTACATCAATATAATTCATATCCCATTGTTATAATAATATTATAGTGGTTTTGCTAACCGTTACGGTAATAATACGGCAGTTGGAATTGGACTCTTTAACTAAACACCCCAATGATTTTAATATCCATACTGGTAGGCCTACTCTTGTGGTGGTAACCTAGAGAGAATTAATAGAGCATAGTCCGACCATATAATTAAGACAGGGTGGAATAATTACCGGAATTCACCGGAGCCCACCGGAATTCACTTTAAAACACCGGAATTCACTTTGAAGATATCGGAATTCGCCCCCAAGATCGTCCTATTTACTTTAATTTTGCAGAAAAAAATAATATGAATTACTTAAAAACACCCAAAATTCCCGATATCCAATATCTAAGACAAAATTAACATTTTACCATTGATTCGTTATCTTATCTGGTGTGCATGCGCAATAGACTGGCATAACCAGACGCTAGAAATTGAAATTCGGTTGGGACTCACGCCGTATTTCGCTGGACAAAACGGATTAAAACAGTTTATTTTATACATAATAGAATAAGATGGCCTACCGCCCTACATGTAGGCTACACTACATGAAGATCAAGATCTGACCAGTTGTAGGCCTACTCAGAGGTTGTGTCTGTGGTCATTCAAGCGGCATTTGCCCCTATGACATCAGACGCTAGAAATTGAAATTCGGTTGGGACTCACGCCGTATTTCGCTGGACAAAACTGATTTGAAATTAGAGTCAAAACAGAAACAATTGAATGTAAATCGGATCAGTTTATATACAATCATATGAGTTTATTATATACGTTGCTATTAGGGTCAATGTTTAGGTCCTAAATATTAGCTATTTAATTAGCTCCTTTAGGGACAATATTGGTGCCAGTCATCACATATGTGATAGAGCTGATTTTAAACACATTCAAAATATACTTTTAAGGCAGGGATCATTGCTATAATAGTTAAGTAATACACGTGTCCCGAATCAGCAGTGGTACGTATCGAAAAGGAAACACGAACGACTGCTCTATATAACTGACTGAAGCGACGAATGATAATAGATACAAGGCTAAATTCCTGCTCACTAATAACTCCTTTGAAGACCAACATTTGTTATATGGGACTGTAAGAGGATATCTGACAATTCAATAAAGTAATCGAATGTCATTAGATATAAGGGAACACGAAAGAAAAACAGAAAAAAGTCATCCGTGCATTACCATGTTTTATAAATATACAGAATGAATATAAACAAGGGAATGTACGGACTATTTCTATTTTTCTCGTGTTTTCATCTAATGACATTCAATTACTTTTTGGGAATACTAACCCTGACCCTTTTAAGAGGAGAAACAGGTGAATTAGACCCAGGTTCAGTCTTCTAAAAAGGGTGAGAGTTAGGAATAGGGTTAGTATTCCCCAAAATTCGCATTTATAAAACGATCTGTGGTCTACCCGTTCTGGAGTCTAGGCAAGGTTTCGGTTAGGGTATTTCCCTTTTCCTATTAGTATTTTTTATAATGGCAACTAAAATTAGTTTTTCTGAGTCTGAGAATAACAAAGCGCGCAAAATCATAACCCACTTTCTTCAATCCTTGTGTTGCGAACGACGTATGAGAAATCCCGAAATGGATTCTCAGGCTGGGCCCATAATTAGCAGACTCGTGGCTTTGAGTTATGATGGGTGAAAAAAGAAACAAACACGATGTTGATGGTACGAAATCTCTAGTAGGCCTACTCTATTTCTAACACCTTGTCTAAATTTTAACGGTTTATTAATATTAGTACTGACAAAAGCAGGTCAGTCCAACATTTAAATTGCAACATGAGAACTAACACGAAACACGATTTTTACTACTTATTCAAAGATAATTATGAGCTGGAAAAATATTTATGTATTTTAAATAAAGAAAAGAGAACTGCACTTAGCATGTTAAGACTAAGTGCACATAAACTGGAAATCGAAACAGGAAGATATGCAAAGCCCTTTTTACCCCGTCATCTAAGAATTTGAAAAAATTGCAATTTAAATCAAGTGGAAGATGAATCACACATGTTATTATATTGCCCTTTCTATAAAGATATAAGAGAGCAATACAATTTAGACTGTTTTAAAACAAATTATTCTGATGCCACTAAAATTAAAATGATATTACAAAATAATGATTATACCAAAATAACCTTGAATGGCAAATACATTTCAAAACTATTTAAGAAAAGAGGGTTTAAAATATAATTAAATAGCCCATGTATTTGTTATCAATATAATACTCTAGTAAAATATATATAAGCATTATTGCTATGTTTGTTATCATGTGATGTGCATGAACAATTATATTATGTATTATGCATTATATCTTTAGCCTTGCATTTCCATACTCATGTATTTTATCATGTAGTTGTGAATAAACTATTATTATTATTATTATTATTATTTCCTTTCGTTCCATTTTCGTTCCGTTACGATATTTGGACGAACTCTTTCGACTGGATGGTCGAGTCTATGCTCTAGTAAACAAACAAACTGGGCTATTTTTATTCAGTTCTTTTACATAAAAACGAAACTGAAACTATAAGCAAAACTGGAACGCGGAAATGAGTTTAAGGCAAAGCGCCAAGACAACTTCCCTAACAGGACGAGGCAGCGGACGAGGAACAAGGGGGGCAGGACGTGGATCCGTCATAAAGAGAGGGAATCGGACATCAGCAATAGTAAACAATCATCCTGTTGTTACCGTTGGCGTTGGGGCGAGGACTGCACCTAGAACATCGCACCCCACAGTATCTCCCAGTGTCAGGGGTAGAACTAATATTCGTGGTAGAGTTGCAAATACAAGAAAAACGATGTATGATGGTGACACTGGTGATCGATTGGCTGGCAATTCTGGTCCAGATAATCAAAATAATAATGACATCCGTCCAGAAAACAGAATTTCTCAGTAAGTTTGGACCATCGCCAAATTTTAACACTTGGGTGCAAACAAATAACCAGCAGATTTATCTGGATTATGACATGTTCAGTTTTAAGTGATTGGTAATGTTGAATTCATTTTCAATCGGATTAAAACAGTTTATTTTATACATAATAGAATAAGATGGCCTACCGCCCTACATGTAGGCTACACTACATCAAGATCTGACCAGTTGTAGGCCTACTCAGAGGTAACTAACTCAGAGGTTGTGTCTGTGGTCATTCAAGCGGCTTTTGCCCCTATGACATCAGACATTAATGAATCAGCGTTGACGTTTCTAGAGGTATAAATCGGTATAGTGGGATAGGGTTTGCAACATAATTCCCATCCGTCGGCTTTTCGGGTAGAAATCATGGAATAAGCTTTATTTTGTAGGTTTTGATGTTTGATTACAGAAAAACAATGTTGACATTTTTTCTGAGTAGGTCTTCATAGTATGGGGGGCCATTATTTAAAAATGTACAATATGACATCCATTTTGGGGGGTAAAATGGAACGATGAGCGGATATTGATTAAGTAGTCGTCTATGGTACTAGGATATTTTTTTCGGGGAGCAGATTCCATTTTTGCCGTTTATAACTGTGTAAAAATATCACATGTTTGCATATTTAGCATATTGCCAATACAGGTTTCATGTCTGGGCGGAAAATCGGACGATGTGCTGATTTTAATTACGTAGTCTCGTTTTTGTGTCAATATTTTATATAAGAAACCTTTACACCATAGGTTATATTATCAACTGACCCCAAGATGCCTGTGGAAGGAATCGTTCAGAGCACCCAAAATGGAAACATCAAGTAAACTATGAAATGTTCTTTATTGCTTGACTTTGGTTGTTCTCTGCTTTGAAAGTGACTCGGGACCAGGGCCGGATTAACCATGGGGCACCATGGGGCACAGGCCCCAGGGCCCCCCACATTTGGGGGCCCCCCACAAAAAATCTCAGTTGCGTCCAGCCACTTCCTCTAGAATTGCCATCATTTCATAGCACTCGCATTTATCACCAGGGCCGGATTAACCATGGGGCACAGGCCCCAGGGCCCCCATATTAGGGGCCCACCACAAAAATATCTCAGTTGCGTACAGCCCCCTCCTCTAGAAATGCAATCATTTCATAGCACTTGAATGGATTGGTCAACTGAAATAACGCCAGAATGCGCCAATTTTGTGGCAGAATTTTTTTTTTTTTTCTGGGGGAGGTACTTCTTAATGGCTCCACACAAGTGCCTTAAATGCCAGAAAATCATGTTTCTGGCCTCCAATTTCTGAAAATTTCCACAAAAAAAATTGACAACATTTTAATTATAAAATGATACACTTGATTATGATCATGTAGTGATGCTCCTAAGGCACTGATAAGTCGGTCGGTTTTAAGGGTGCCTACACCTGATCCAAACTTTCTTTTATCTCTTATGTGGAGGCCATTGGGCGCCGCCACAGGCGCAGACCAAAAGTGCGGACACCAGAAGCAAACGCCTCTCCCAAAAAATCTGCTGCCCTATAAAATACAAAATTGCCACTCAGATATAACCCCAATGGCAGAAAAACGTGTTTCCTGCATCAATATTTTTCAAAATTTTCTGAGGGAGGACCCCGGACAAGGGTGCCGACCCATAGGCAAAGGGCCTGTCCTATTACCTCTTTCTGGGTCGGCGTCCGACCCACCACATGACATTAAAGAGTTCGTTTTGGTCGCCCTTATTCACTTGTCAGGACCTTGGTGGTCTTTGGGGGCGCCGCCACCAAATTACATGAGATTTCCGTTCTGGTCACCCTATCCATGTCCCTTATGGTGTTTCGGACTAGTTCTAGTTTAGAGAATAAGGAGTTTCTCATTTTAGTGTGCTTAACATCAAAATGAGAAACAGCGCTGCCGAAATTGACACACGGTAGCGACTTTGATTGCAGCACCAAGTGGGTGGAAAACGTGTTTGTGACAGTCTAATTTTCAAAATTTTCGGGGGGGGGGGGGGGGGCTTCCAGACCCCCACCCCACATACGCTAAATTGGAAATATGCTAAATTGGTGAGCATACGACCATTTTAAGTAGTTGTATATGACAGAAATCGAATCTCCCTCCCCGAAAACATATATATTGTCACCAAAGACAACTACTAAATCGAAATCAACCCATCGTCCGATTTTTCCCGCCACCAGTGGCAGCTATATTGCAAATGTACTAAATATGTAAACATGTGATCATTTTACAAGGTTGTTAATGTCAGAAATTGATTCTGCACATTCGTTAACATATATATTGACACCAAACACTACCACTTAATCAAAATCTGCACATCGTCTCATTTTCCCGCAAAAAATACCTGCCATCTTGGTAATATGCTAAGTATATGAATATTTGATTATTTTACAAGGTTGTAAATGCTAGGAATGGAATCTGTGACCCCGAAAATATTTATGTTGACAACAAACACTACTACTTAATCGAAATCAACACATTGACCGATTTTCCCGACAAAAATGGTCGCCATCTTGGAAATATCATCATGAAATGATTGAAAACAATCTAAAGTATAGTCATGAACCCTGCCAATATTAATACATTGTCAAATCACAGTTTATATGTCGATGACATTATAAATAAGGTGAAAATAAAAACATAAGTTGGAATATGGCACCGTCAAATAATGGCCCCCCATACTATGAAGACCTACTCAGAAAAAATGTCAACATTGGTTTTTTGTAATCAAACATCAAAACCTACAAAATAAAGCTTATTCCATGATTTCTACCCGAAAAGTCGACAGATTTACATTAAACCCACAGTTCTGTGCAGAGCCGTAACAACAGACCGTTTCATTGACTAATTCCTCACATCAACTAGACCGCCCGTCTATAACAACTCTTCTAGATCCTAGTGTTAAGTGAAGACAAGTATAACAAAATTTGGAACTATAAAAAACGAAACAATATAGGATTTTTTGTTTTAATCAGATTGATCCAGTTGAAAGTTCAAGTTAAATTTTCTGCTCTGTATTCTTTTTATGTTGAGTTTAAATTGTTTCAATGGCATTTAGTAATTGAACTGGAGTATACAGGTCACAATTCTATGTAATACAATTACTGGGAATTGTGACCTGTATAATTACATTTTGGATTATCCCAGTCAGTGTATTTCTGCACTGTCTATAGTCATAGGCACATTTTAGTGAATAAACTTTAGAAATGAAATGAAATGGGGTTTAAGGTCCTACTCTTCTGCACCTAACCTGGGCTAATGGAAGACAGGCATACGCCATAGGCTTCTGTGTGCTATGAGGGTAATTTTGCCTGGGCAGTGGCACTACTGCCTACTGTTTTATTGTATTCCAACTGCCAAGGAATCTTTTATGTGCACGGCAACGTGTACACAGGACCTCGGTTTTTCAAACCATCCGAACGACAAGACAGCTGTCCTTGTCAGGCCCTCCATTCTGCATCACTGACAAGGGGAAACCACACTGATAAATTTTCTCGACCAATGCAGGGATCGAACCAGCGCCTTACCAACTTAGCCGTCTGAACCCCTGAATAAATCTTAGAGAAATACAGGATGCTTGAAAACCATTAATTCCTACTGTACAACTATCTAAAGCTGGATCTGCAACATCCATTTTAAATCAATATTTTAAATATTTTGTCTAATTTTAGTGGCTCTGGGTTTACTGTGATATCTCCAAATGAGAAGAAGAGAAGAGAAATAAATCAACGTAATATGCTTTTCCTAATGTTGATTATTACTATTACTACCCCAATTTAATAGTCAGTCACTTCATCTGAATCTGATTCAAATATGAATATAATGTCAATTTTTTCATTGATATTTCAATTTTGTTTTATTTTCTTTGATATAGGCATTTAAATCTAATTGACCAGACAAATTTCTGCCAGAATTTCACAGGATATTGTTGGAAATGAAACTCTTTAATGTAGCAATTAAGGCGAAAAATAGACATTAAACCCCAGTTTATTTCTATACTTTTATTACTTTTCATGATTACATGAATAGCAGGCCAATTGTGCAAATATTGTTGGATTACAACATATGGTAATTGGTGCAACAGTCAGGAAGAACAAACTGAAACAAATTGAATTCTGACAGATTGTCTCTGCTTTGATCACAATAGATGTTATCTCGGTTATGAATGTGGTAACTGACTTAATATATGGGGAATTAATATATTCAGAAAACTTCTATATTTAATTATCTGTACAGATAAAAAGGAAATTTTCTGAATTTGCCAATCTGTATTATATAAAGGCCTGTAGTAATACACACACTATAAACCTCAGAATGCCGCGTTTGGCATTTTTGTCCAACCGAGGTAAAAAAAATGCCTCGTTGTCTGCATTTTAAATTGCCCTTTTTTGGAACGAGGTATTTTGTTCAGAACGAGACTTGGTAAAAATGCCTCGTTTACAAAACGTGTTTTTTTTTCAAAATAGTTATTAGCGGTATTTGCTGTCAGTGAATTTGTAAAAATTAAAATTTATGTTATTTAATACGAAAATAAAACCAGTTCAAACTATGATATTATAATCAGAGAAAAAGACAAGACAAGAATACACACCATACCATAAATTATTTTGGCATTATTTATAATTTATAGCCATCTGTCTTCATAATTAAATGTTTTAATTAAATTTCCCATTTAATTGACAATTGGTATAAAGCCAACAAATTTATTGCTGTGCATTTATATGACTTTGCTCCAATAATATTTTGTGCAATGTTATGGGGCTTCAACAGAAACAGTCAATGCTATGGTCAAGTTATTTTTTTACAATAAATATAAAAAATAAAGTGGCGTATTGGAAATATGTGATGAAATTTAATACTTTTTTTGATTAATAAGAATGGATTATTTGTTGTATTTAGATCAGATAAACACTAATTTGTTGTCTGCGATATTAGTTAGGTGGAGGTGTAAAACACACAGCTACCATGATTAATTTACAACCCCAATTTAGCTTTCACAACACCACAGTTGTTACTTAACACCTAATCCTGATTGAGCAATAAAGTAATCAAGGCAAGGTAGCTGTGTGTCTTCAATAGTTTTACACCTTCACCTATGACGTGTATTCTTGCCTTTTCTATTTCTCTGATTATAATATCATAGTTTGGACTTGTTTATATTTGTATTAAATAACATAAATTTTAATTTTTACAAATTCGCTGATAGCAAATAGCGTGAATAACTATCTTTGAAAAAAAAACCCCACGTTTAGTAAACGAGGAATTTTTACCAAGCCTCGTTCTGAACAAAATACCTCTTTCCAAAAAAGGGCAATTTAAAATACCTTGTTTTGGAACTGCAGACAACGAGGCATTTTTTTACCTCGTTTGGACAAAAATGCCGAACGAGGCATTCTGAGGTTTATAGTGACAGGTCTGACAATTCAGAACTTTTGACAATTCTGAATTTGTCGATCTGTATAATATATAGGCCTATTATATAGTATAAAAATATTACTTAATTTCTACTGTTAAACGGTCGTGAAATGAAATGGAGTTTAACGTCCTATGTATACTCTTCTGCACCTAACCTGGGCCAGTGGAAGACGGTCATGCGCCATATTGCTATTAGGGAAATTTTGCTCAGGCAGCAACGCTACGGCCTACTCGGCCAAGGGATATCTTTTACGTGCACGCCAAGGTGTACATGGGACCTCGGTTTTCGGCCAATCCGAATGATTAGACAGCTATCCTTGTCAGGCCCTCCATTCTGCTGCACCACTGACAAGGTGAGATTCATATGTTATACAAATCGGCATATTTAGAAATTTGCTGAATTGTAAGATTTGTATATTATACAGATCGCCAAATTCAGAAATTTTCTTAATTGTGAGCTTCGTATATTATACCGATCGCTAAATTCAGAAAATTTCTGAATTGTCACATCTGTGTATTATATATCATACAGATCGCCAATTCAGAAAATTTCCCTTTTATCAGTACAGATAATTAAATATAGAAATTTTCTGAATTTATAATTGCCCTGCACAGAACTTACCGGAGCAACTTCTTGCGCTTAATGGTGAAAGAAATGCTGTTATAAAAATGCTTATTTGCATAGACTCTAAGACTCACAACCCATTTGACTGAGTTGTTTAAAATAATATAAACAATTGAGAATTATTTGGATAAGCGGACTGGGTTGTCGAATTGTGTGATATGTATACTAAGTACTAAGTGTAGCATAATTTGGAACTTGTCCAGACATGCATGGTTAGTCTACAATCAACTTAGTATTCAACTGCTGTATGTTATATTATCATGACAGGATACAAATACCTAGTTGTCTTCACTAAGTGTTTGAATTGCCATATATATCGCGTATATTGGTATGGTAAGATGGCTGGGTCTCTAATTTGAGGAATTGATCAACTCTGTCGTTCCAGGTTTCCAGTTGTGGGATAATGAATAGGATATGACTACCTGTCACATATTTCTTCTGCTGATTTGCGAAAAATATCTGAAGTAATAGCTCTAGCGTTAAAGCTTAAACACCATTCCTCGTGTTGAGAATCAGTGGGTGATAATCAGCATTGTGGCGTCACGAGAATTCCCATAGTACAAGGTTAATAGTGATGTGCAAAATATGTTCACAAGTATTGTTAAAGCAAGGTCCTGCAATTGATGTGTGCAAGAGAAAATAGCTAACAGAATTTCAAGAAAATAGTGCAAAGGGGTCAGTGCGAAGAAGGTATAAATATTAAGAATGTGGGGACCCTTCAAGACTTAATCTTATGAAATTGTATAGCCTTCCGTTGCATTTTGATTGAAAATGGTTCAAATATTATCCAACATTTGTGACAGTGTCTCAGTCGGGATCAGTCATGGAAAGCCCAATTATTTGTATCGTAACATTTTACTTGCATATGATATAGACAGTTTACTCTCTTTTTTTTGTAGAAGCACAGAGAAATATGTTGACATATGAAAAACATAAAGAAGAATCAAGACTTCAACATGTTTCTTATGTTGGTACAGCAGGTTAGTGCATATAATAATAATATTATATACTTTTAGTTTAAAGTAGAAAAAGTAGAAGTATTTTTATGTTTATATTTTTCTAAGAAGATTAATACCTGCTAGAACTATGCATAATAATTTATATGGATTATAACATCTGAAGACGCTCATTAAGGGCAGATAATCACCGGTACCTTACATGTGTGATTTGATATATCAGAATAAAGAAGTAAAAGTGGTTGTCCGAGAACCAAGAAGAACCTCGGGAGGGTGCACTTTGAGGCCTTGAAAGTAATGTCTTTGAATGTCGTAGTTCCAATAAGATGAAAAAATGCTGTCCATCCATGTTCGTAAATGAACCCTTTACATTCAGAAGTCAATGAATATCCTTCTGAAATGCTGTCCTGACATGTTTCACCTCCCTAGAATTTCACACAAGACCATAGAACAAATTTAACCATTATGTTAAGACCCAAAATGACAATTAATATTTTGATGGACTCATAAACCCCTTTTTTGAAACAGCATTATATCATGCTAAAGCATAATGGAATTTCTAGATCCTTATTATGACTGTGTTTTATATTAAAGGTGGTGGATTAATATCTGAAAAGGAAGCCAGACAAAGAGCAGCAATGAATCATTCAAAAGCCGCTTTTGACAGTAGGGTAAGCAAGTAATATGTAACCTGTCAAATTTATTCTGGGTAACATATCTATAGTATAAGTCGTCAGCTCCTTTCTAATTTTTATGCATAAGCAGTATCTTACCATTTAATTTATTCAATCATGTTAATACTAGGATAGTTGATTCAAACAGCTTTTTGGATTATCTCCCTTGATTGTATACTACCCTGGACTCAAGTGTTAGTTAAAATCTGACTTGTTATATCAATGTGTCTTGTGTAGTAATCACAAAGGGCACAGTAATAAAAACCCATAAAAAAGCACTGCAGTCTCATGACGATGTTAAAAAAAAATCAATGTTGAATTACACAGTCGTTATTGATGTCCTGATGTGCAATTTTAAGCAATATGCATCACTTGCATATCGTGAAAGATGAATCTGTGATTAGAAGACCAATAATGGTTCAATTCCATTCAGTATTTACAAAGTAATATGGAATTAAAAGTTCATTGATTTATGCTGCTCTCTATGCAATAAGCCTGCCGTCATTTTGTTGTCCATGTAAATTTAATAAGAGGCCTTGGCAATGTATCACAAAAACTTAAGATAAAATCATTTAAATAGATTTGAACTAAAATCAAAATGAAATTTTAAACTTTACATGTTTAAAGAAAATTGATTGTAACTTAAATTAAAATGCAATTTGAATAGGTTTTAGTTATAATTGCCAGCGTCAGCGCAGTGTACATTTTCAATGCGGCCCGTTGTATGTTAGCAAATACGCTTCGAAACTGAAAACTGTTGACATGTTGAACTAGCGGTTACAATATCAATCGGGAGAGTTTCATAAGTTGCAGCAATGTTTGCACATTGTCAGACAGTTGTATAGAGGTAAAATAAATGAGTTTATTGTGTATTATTCGTTTTGAAATGTAGCGTTTAGTTGGCTTTAAACATTTAATTTGTGTCTTTGGTTTCAATGGAAATAATGTATACCGATAAGGTAAATCACTTGAATTTCATAGTTTTATGATATTGAGACTTGTCACAAAAATGAAATTTGTGACTCAAACGACTAATTTAGGCTGTAAATTGTTGTTGAATTTTAAAAGTACATGTATTTAACTTTAACAAATGTGAAATTCATCCACCATATAGCCAAAGTTCTGATGCATATATTTGAAATGTCAAAGTGTCACAATCCTTATTGGATAATACCTATCTACATGTATCTGACTCTATTATAAGTTAATGTGGTTTCGAATCTCCGGTTGTGTGTGGCAAGGATTAGGGGCACCTGTCCAACCTCATGGGTTTTCTCCAGGTCCTCTGGTTTCCTCCCACTCCAAAAAATCCCTACACATGCAAGCGAACTATTGAAATAAAATTAAAACCATACGATATGTTAGTCCCAAAATGACCTAGTTTGTGTTGCGTATTTTTAATCCCATCTCTCTCTATCTATTAAGAGGAATAACTAATTGTGGGCGGTCACATACTTTTTACCATCATTCACAAAAGTAATTCTTATTCAATTTATTGTAATAACATGGGACATACATGTACAGTTACGTTCCACCCGTTTAATTTTATTGTAAGGCAATTTACGCAATTAGATGATACTAAAATTAGAACCTCTAGAAAAGAAAAACACTCAAAACCCCAGTTGATTTTGATTTTGTTTTCAATTAGATGCTAAATATATATCTGAGTACATATTAGTGTTGATTAAGCCATGAGAAATTTGATATTTTGGGCAACGAAATGAGATAAAAATATTGATTAGATTGAGTGTTGAAGTTTGTGGGATTGTTCAAATAGTTTTTGTACGGCCACATTCAAGTATTATGTATATTGCTGTTCTCATTGCCCACAATTTGCTATGTGCATTGTGGTTTCCTGGTTGGTGTAGAAATGTTAGAGGATAAACCGCATTCATTTCATTTCAATTTTATGTGAGAACTCTACTGACTACATTTATCATCCAATCTTTTTAAAAATTTTGTTGTTTACATTAGTGATCATTAATAATTGGATGGCCGAGTGGTTAGCGTGCATGCTGTATCATGAAGCCTGTCATTGAGTCAACTGGCGTGGTTTCGAATCACGGGTTGTACGTGGCAAGGAGTAGTGTCGCCTGTTCAACCTCGTGGGTTTTCTCAACTCTCCAAGTCCTCCGGTTTCTTCCCACTGCTAAAGACCCCTACGTGCAAGCAAATTATTGAATTAAAATTAAACCATATGTTAGTCCTAAAATGACCTAGTTTGTGTCGAGTGGATGTTAAACCCCATTTCTCTCTGTCTCATCCGATATGTTTGAAATTTTTATGTATTATTCAGATAAGTGGCTCGCAGAATTCTATCAAAGGTATTTAATTTCCTTTTGTTAATTATATTTTTTTTACTATTTTACAGATAAAAATAGAATCGGTTCGTGCAGCAGCTAAACAGCAAGAGGAAGCAGTTTATGAACAACGAAAACAAGCAGCACGAAAACAGGTACACTACAATAAGTTTTACATCAAGTCCTTCATCATATCATCTGTAACCTTAATTGCCTTGGCAGACTCTTCGAACCCAGGACCTACAGGTTGGCGATCCAGTGCCTTACTCACTGATAGTCATGAAAGATTTAAGAGATATGTTAAAGTTAATAGTTCTCAACAAGAGCTCATTAAGGCCCCAACATGCCAAATTAAATTTTGAGTATAGAGTTTTAAACCATACACAATAAAAATAACTTTAATTCAAAAACATTTTGATCCAAAAATAAATTTGGACTGAAGTAGACTGAGAGCTCGATGACCGAACTGTAAAAAGTTGAGCACGAAAGGTTTGATCATCGGAATGTGACTGCATATCGATAAGAATAAGAAAAAGTCATTTCTTGAGTTTCGCGGTTAGGGCATAAGGGGGGTAGGCCCCCCGAAAGGGGTCTCAAATTGTGCTTTGAATTAAAACTTCGAGCACGAGATTCATTTTCACATGGTATGTCCTATGAGGTATATAGAGTAAGAAAAAAGTGGTCAAGAAAAAATTCCCAGGCAATCTCAAACAAGAAGGGGGTCCAAAACCCCCCAGGGGGGTCAACTGTGAAATTTCAAGCACGAGTGAAATTTGTTTTTCAGTCATCCCTTGGCAACCAATCATGACTAAAAATCATGGTCAAGAAAAATTTCGCCCGGGCATCTACAGATAAGAAGCTCCCCGGGATGTGGGTTCCAGGGGCTTTTCGGCATTTCAGGAAAATATGAAACATTGCGCACGAGCTAAATTTCTTCGCTGATCATTGGGCATCGATGCATGGATCACATATCCAGTGGACACGAAATCTTCCACCGGGGCATTTCCAGACAAGAAGGGGGTTTCTGACCCCCCCTGGGGGGTCAACTGTAAAATTTCGATCACGAGTGAAATTCGTTTTCCAGTCATCCCTTGGCATCCAATCATGACTAAAAAGCATGGTCAAGAAAACTTTAAGAAGGCACCGAACTGGGGGATGCTTAGGGGTTTCGGCATTCAAGGAAAATATGAAATGTTGCGCACGAGCAAAATTTTTTTGTTGATCATCGGACATAGAAGTTTATCTATAGTTTATTCCAGCATGACGGCACAATATCATGCAGTTCTCTCCTCTGGATATATTCTGTTCTAACTTATTTACCTGAAATTGATCTCGTTTTTACGTATTGAAAATGGATAATATAGAGACAGAAACACCAAGCACTAGCTCTACTTCGAATGTAACTCCAAAATGGTATAATGTATCGCAGCAAAAGACTTCTTAGGCAAGATGGTAATAAGGAAAGAAAGTTTTGTTATTTCTCATCACAATTAAAATTCCTCCAGAAGATCTTTTTTTCTAGTGTCTTCTTAACCAGTAATTACGTCATCCCAGCTCTTGTTAGAAAGTTGGGATTTTCTTGAAAAATATCTTACCTACTCCTCTCCGCATTGCAAATTAATGGAGGTGCTGAAACGGCTCCAGGACAATTCGATCCCAGACAATTCGTACCCGGACAATTCGTTATCAGACAATTCGTACCCAAATTATTTGTCCCCATGGACAATTCACAAAACAATGCGTACCCAAGGACAATTCGTACCCGAGGGCGAATTGTCCGGGGACGAAAAGTCCTTGGGTATAAATAGTCCGGGTGCGAATTGTCCGGGACAATTCGCCCTAGGACACGAATTGTCCGTGGGTACGAATTGTCCTCGGGTATGATTGTCTGGTGAATTGTCCTTGGGGACAAATAGTTCGGGTACGAATTGTCATTGGGTATGAATTGTCTGGTGACAAATTGTCCGGGTACGAATTGTCCGGGATCAAATTGTCCTAGAGCCGTTTCAGCACCTCCATTAATTTGCAATGCGGAGAGGAGTAGGTAAGTTATTTGGGTGTCCTCATGGTTGGTTGTCAGTTCTATGAGATTTTCGACACTTTCAATATTGGGTACGAATTGTCTGGTGACGAATTGTCCGGGATCGAATTGTCCTAGAGCCGTTTCAGCACCTCCATTAATTTGCAATGCGCAGAGGAGTAGGTAAGATATTTTGGTGTCCTCATGGTTGGTTGTCAGTTCTATGATATTCTTGACACTTTCAATACTTGTCTTAATATTTTTTGATCCAATCAAGATTGCGGTAATGCCTATCTGTCTTTCTTTTTCAAGAAAATCCCAACTTTCTAACAAAAGCTGGGATAATGTAATTACTGCTTAAGAAGCGCTATAAAAATAGATCTTCTGGAATTTTTAATTATGATGAGAAATAACAAAACTTTCTTTCCTTATTACCATCTTGCCTGAGTAGTCTTTTGCTGCGATGCATTATACCATTATAATTTAATATTTTCAATGACGATATTGGTACTGAACGAAAGCTAGAGAAAACACTTTGCAGGTCAATTTTGAATCATTTGAATCAACGTGAAATCATTCCCTCCAATTCCCCCCCCCCTCCACACATGCACGACTGCTACCCCACCCCACATCAAACAGTTGTCCAGGGGCATCATAAACACTTATTTACAGATGGGCAATCCTAGAAATTTTGTTTTATTAAAGTTACATTATTCAAGATATAGATAAGAACTAGCCATTCTTGCTATACTAGTTCGAAAGTAGATGATGTAAAATGAATAATTTGAAAATTTCATTCAAATTACTCTATTGCAAGCGAAGAAATAGGCATTTAAAGATTTGACCGACCTGTGCAATAATTTCAACCACGGTCCTGGATGATCAAAGCTACGACTCGAAGCGTCTAGCCGCGCCATATTTGATTTACCGCTGAAACGTTTTAATCTGTTTAACACGTTGGCTGCCGACCCTAGTTTGAAGTGTGCGTCACACATGCCGACCATTTCTGGTATTAACTCATATGCCAGCATACGACTTGTAGTGCGGGACTTGCTAATTGTCATTTTTACTGGATGTTCTTTTTCAGTGCCGAATCATAAACTACGGTCCTTCACCATTGCCGTGAATTTATATTATTATACCAAGTCAATAATTTTTACTACGAGTATACTCGTAGCGGCACAGGCGCGATAACCATGACTACGAGTATACTCGTAGTCGCTACGAGTATACTCGTAGTCGGCAGTCAACGTGTTAACATCGGAGCAATCTGATGCCATCCAAAGTTGATTAAGGTCTGGATCAGTTAATTAATGTCTAATTAATACTTTAGAAAACATTTCATGCCCAAATAAAGACCTGCAGTAGGCAGATTTAGCACTTGCATAATGCATGTTTAATATGTCACGTAATGACATCCCCACCCCACCCCCCTACACAAACCCATACATAGACATTAGACCCCCCATATCTCGAAAACGCCCCCTCACACGCCTGTTAACCACCCAGATTCGGAATCTACGCGAAAAACTGGTCTAGAAAAACTTGGTCTCATAAATTCACAGCTCGGGTGGCAATGCCCCCCTTCAGCCATCGGACTATTAGTCTTACTTACCAATGCACTCCCAAGTTACTGACGACGTTCACCCCCTTCTTGTCGGTAAATGCCCGCCCCGATGAAAATTTTTTTATGCACTTGATATATGACCAATGCATTGATGTCCGATGATCAACGAAGAAATTTTGCTCGTGCGCAACATTTTTTATTTTCCTTGAATGCCGAAACCTCTAAGCATCCCCCAGTTCGGTGCCTTCTTATCTGTAGGTGCATTTTAGTCATGAATTGATGCCAAGGGATGACTGGAAATCGAATTTCACTTGTGCTCGAAATTTTACAGTTGACCCCCCAGGGGGGTCAGAAACCCCCTTCTTGTCTGGAAATGCCCCGGTAGAAGATTTCTTGTCCACTGGATATGTGATCCATGCATCGATGCCCAATGATCAGCGAAGAAATTTAGCTTGTGTGCAATGTTTCATATTTTCCTGAAATGCCCCATGCAACTCCCATCCCGGGGAGCTTCTTATCTGTAGATGCCCGGGCGAAATTTTTCTTGACCATGATTTTTAGTCATGATTGGTTGCCAAGGGATGACTGAAAAACAAATTTCACTCGTGCTCGAAATTTCAGTTGAACCCCCTGGGGGGTTTTGGACCCCCTTCTTGTTTGAGAATGCCTGGGAATTTTTTTTCTTGACCACTTTTTTCTTACTCTATACACCTCATAGAACACACCATGTGAAAATGAATCTCGTGCTCGAAGTTTTAATTCAAAGCACAATTTGCGACCACTTTAGGGGGGCCTACCCCCCTTATGCCCCAACCGCGAAACTCAAGAAATGACTTTTTCTTATTCTTATAGATATGCAGTCACATTCCGATGGTCAAACCTTTCGTGCTCAACTTTTTACAGTTCGGTCATCGAGCTCTCAGTCTAAAGTTATGTCTATTTTAGTTTACATTGGTCTCTAACAGGGATCATAATTGGCTGATTATAGTCGACTACAGTCATTTCATGTTTGAAAAAGCTGATTGCCCTTTGACCATAATTTCTTGTGAACATTCTGCAAGTCAACATTCTTAATTAATTTGGTCATAAGAAATTCTGCATTTTTTATTATCACATAGTTGTGAATGTGATACAGATACAGGAAAACAAATTCTAATGATGAGGAAGGATAAGGACATTGATTTTTTTAGAGCTAGTAGGCCTATAGACAACATTTTTACTGTATAAATCATTCCCCTGACTATGTTTAATTATTGATGGTATAGATGTTTTTTGCAGGCAGAATTAAATGAACAGAGAGAAAGAGAAAATGAAAAAAGGAGAAATGAATGTATGAAAGGTGACATGAGAAGGTGATTATCAAGTTATTATTTTATATGTACAAGTTGTATAGATTAATAATCATGAATTTACATGTAAAGGTTTGCCTTAATTTATTGACAGAATATCGTGTGTATGTATCTGTCTGTCCTCAGTTTCTTTGAAATGCTGACTTAATGAGCCAAAGTCTAGTCAGTAGGCCTACTCTGGGGGTTACATTTGTACAAGTATGCAAACTTGGTTGCAGTGAATTTTAATCTGTCAAGCCAGTCACTGATATAAACAAGCCAATAATAAGACTGATGCCCCCGCCTTATTATTCTCAAAATAAATAGATGACACCCTGTAATTAAAATAAATCATAGATCATTGAAATTGCTTATCAATCTGCTTAATCTGATCAATTTGATCAGAAAATGCTCATTATCAACTTAGTTAAATTAGTGATATAATAAAACTATACACAATATGTCACTTGATTAGTTGATTAGAATTAAAGCTATCGACCCCCAAACCATTGACAAATACAATAATGTTTATTTCTACTTAGCCTGAACAGAAAATTGAACTCGGTCAAGATATTATTCGCCTTGTAAGCATGTTCATCAATTTTGAACATTATAAGCAGAGTTTTAATGTTTCAAGTGATGGACAGACAGATTTATGGACAGTGGCATGCAAGGATGTGGTTAAAGGGGAATGATCCCTGGGTGGGAAACTGTTTTTAGGGTAGCAAAAAGTTTATTGTCCTTTCGAAGAAAGCAGGGAACTATTAAAATGGGCCTGTATATCATTACATCCAATAATGACTAAGTATGATATGAATACAACTGGCTGCTGATAATCAGGTTTTGTCTGTTTAGCGGAGAAAGCATACAATTTATGACGTCTAATACCATGTAAAAAATGGGGACTAGTAAAATGCAACTTTTGTCTATCACCTTTCAGAACAGATTTCTGATTCAAGAATGAGCATTTTCTCCTCATATTACGCACTGATAAGCAAAATGATCACTGCTCTTTTAAAAAGAATAATATGCAGTTAAAAAATGTGTCATCTAATTACCTTTTCAATTTTGGTTTGGCTTGTTTCATTTTTTTTCTAACATTACTCAGCTCTAGGTCCTGTACTTGAGTAGTGGAGGGGGGGGGGACATACAATCAAAGAGTTGTCCCCATGCATCACCAAACCTCGACACACCACTGCATACAGAGTATTACAGACCCATATTTATCACCAAATATTACAATTGATGCTACAGTAGATATCATCGCTTGTAGATAAATTTCATAATCTACTCCTTAGGAGATATCACTTTATATGATGAATTAGATTGGTCAGAATAATTGCTGTCATAAAATGATGTATCACTACGCCATAATGTAATCAATCAGGTTCAGTAAAAAAAGTGAAATCTATAGCAAAGAATTATATTTATTTATTTGTGCAAGTAAGAAAGGATTGGGTGATAAAAAAGATCTCCTAGTCATCTTTTTTATATCAAAAAATATCAACACTTGCCAATAAAGTTTAAAAAAAGAAAGAAAAACCTGCAATAGGCAGATTTACATCTTGCATAATGCATGTTTAACTTTTAACTTAAAAGTGTGCCTTGAAATTATATACATGTATTTCAAAACAGCCTGTAATGAATTTGTAAAAAGAATGAAGTAAACTGAAATTTTAAAAAAAATACTATAATCAAAATTTCACATTCATTGCAAATGCAATATAGTAACTTTAGTACATGTAGTTTATTTTAAATCTCAGTTAAGCGCCGTTACATAATCTCCATGACAAAGCTCTAATGTGACTGGTTTACTTGGGGGTCAAACCCCATCTTTTTGACGTTACTGTAATAATGTCACCATTGCGGAGACAGAAGTTTGTTATAGAATCTTGAAGAAATTATAGTTGTTTTTAATTTTATTTCTATTTCAGGAAGAATTCTGCTTTTTTGGACCGTTTAGAAGCTGGAAATAGTGCGAGTAAGACTAATTCAGGTAAAATGATAAAATAAACTACATGTACTATCATTACTTTATTGCATTTGCAATGAATGTGAAATGTTTTCTAAAGTATTAATTAGAAATTAATTCACTGATTTAGGCCTTAATCAACTTTGGATGGCATCAGATTGCTCCGATATTAAACAGATTAAAAGGTTTCATTTATACTGCAATTTAATCAAATATAGCAGACCCAGACGGTTCGAGGCTTAGCTTCGATCAACCAGGACCGTGGTTGAAATTATTACACACGTCTGCCAAACCTTAAAATGCCAATATCTTCCCTTGCAATAGAGTTATTTGAATGAAATTTTCAAATTATTCATTTTACATCATCTACTTCCGAACTATTATAGCAAGAATGGCTAGTTCTTATCTATATCTTGAATAATGTAACTTTAACTAAGTCCTTTTTAACATCAGAGTATTAAGATATCATGATAAACAGAAATTAGACTGTGGATCTATCATAGTACCAAGATACAATTGCCACACATAAATTGACCTAGTCTTAACCCAAAATTTTAATTCCTTGAAATTATAACAATATTTAATTATTTATTAGGCTACATCCAGACGGAATGATATTCAAAATAAATAGGTATCAGTAATAAGACATAGGCCTATGCATTCATTTGGTTCATTTTATATGGAAAATGTACTGTATTGCTATCTATTCTAGAAGTAATACTAATCAATAATTGAATTGATTAGCCAAAATGTAAAAAAGCAATTCAATGTTTTATTTTAAGAACTGTAGTAGTACTGTATATAATTATGATTTACACCACTGCTGTGAATACATCCATATGTTGACCTGTCTGGTCCATTATATCAAGCACAAGCAAACAGTAAAAAGTCTTTGATAGAATCTGATGGAACACCCTTAGGTTTATTGTTAAGTCATAAAGATTTTAACTTTTCAATAAATATTTCTTGAGTTATTGCCCATGGTTCAAAATTTACATTTACAATTATTGTGCATATGAAAACCTATTGTGGCTCAAGAGTTCAGACCGAGAAGAAATATACTGGTAGCAATAATTATCTGTTTATTTTAATATAGGTGCAATTAAATCAAGCTCAACCCATACTTATGTGAACCATGGAGATTATCAGAGGGATGATTTAGACAGGCTTCAAGTTATGTTTCCTGATTATTCCAGAAATAGTTTATCTGATATTATTGAACAGATGGGGTCTCTAGAACTGGCTGTTGATGTCTTAAGTGAAAATTAAAAACAGTTGACATGTTTTAAAAATTATAAAAACCTTCGGAAAATTTTAAAATCTGATTCAAATGAGATGTCAATTATATTTCGTTGTTTTCTTTTATATAGTAATACATAAACATCTTATAAATTTTAGTGATGTCAGTGTTGAGAGGACATCTTTTTATTGTTTAATTAAAACCAAAGCATATCGTCGGTGGGGAGTCAAAAGGTCATATCTGGCATATTTTGCGATATTCACTTTTTTGCTTTTTCGGAATGGGAATTTCCGTGCGCATCTTTTAATCTAGTAGTCGTATCTCTAAGCCAATAAAAAGAGGTTTATAGTCTCCATAGATACTGTTTCAAAAAGTCGTATATCGGGTGTTAATTTTTTAAGTGAAAATGTTGAATTTTCTTGACAAAAAACAACTTTGTGTCTAATCAAAGCATTGCAATCAAACGAAATATGGCCAGTATCGGATTATGGTTGAATATGTATTATTGAAATTATTGTTGAGGCTCTACTGTATTAATCTATGAAATTAAAGCAGGTAAAGGTGAATATTTTCAGGACATACGTCTTTGCTTTATAAAAATGAAAATAACTAGCTTTCACTTCTTATTACTGCACTAGATGCTGAGCTTGATACGTTCGGATCGTTACATACTGTTTAACTGGCTACACATACATTTTGTAAATAAATATTTGAGAAAAGCTTCAGAAATACAACATTTTACATACAACATTTTGACGTGACGGTTTTATTAGACATTTTGATTCTTAACCTCTTTGTGTTTTTTGGCTCTCCTGGACAATTTCGCGAAACCTAGATACGACCTTTTGACTCCCCACCGACAATATATTATGAGTGATTCTGAAGCATTTGTCATAGAAAGACTTGTCACTGGTGGAGCACAGTTCTGATGGAAATGAATAGGGTTTAACTTCCTTCTTTTATGCACCAACCAGACTAATGAAGAAAAGCACTTTTGAAAGAAAGTCAGTTAGTTACAGTGTAGTATAAAAATCTGAAAAAAAATGTCTGATTTTAATAGGACTAGAAAATTGGAAATAAAACAAAAAACTTTATTTAAGGTCGCATTTGTATAAAATACAATTAACTTGTGTAACCACCACAAGAAAATCATTGGTTGAATTTTAAATGTAATTGTACATATCTAGGCTAATTTGTGATATTTAATTAAAAGTATACATGTACATGTACTAAAAGTACATTAAGTAGGCCTACATGACGTGGTCTGCTTGTGTAAAAGGCTATTTAAGAAGTAGCCTGCATGTTGACTATGTAAAATGAGTTTTATAGAAATACTGAAATAACATTTTGTTTGGGTTATTTATAATAATTTATGTATTTATAATGTCTACATGAAATTTAGGGTGAACCCCAGTATCCTGAGGTGTTATTATTACAAGATGCATATTTACACCAGATTATATGATTCTAATTACAACAAATATTTCTTTAAACTACTCCCAGAGATATATAAATAATTACATTGAAAAATGTAGGTGACCAGAGCAGGGTTTTTGCAAGCCTCTTGAACTTTCTATGTGTACCATATACTACCATATACTGTGATAATGAATAAAACAAATATATTTCAGAAACATAAGTACCGGTAATATTTTGTATTTTACACTCCAACATATATAATGTTTGTGCAGGTGCTAACACTGGCCGTTATGATCATGTGCAATGTAGCTCTACCTTATGCACACGCTTAGGGGTCATTCCATATCAACTGGACCAATAGTGGAATTGTGATATTATGACTTGATCACTTATGTATCATCATACTGTTCACAAGAAATTGCTTTGATCCATTTAGTTTGTCGTTTTATAGAATGATTTGTTTAAAGTGCCTCTCTGATTTTGAAATCGTACTCACGTTTTGGGAGTTTCTTATGCTGTATGTTATCACCACTAAGATTTGCCTTTGCACGAGAATCACAAATTATAGGTGATATTAATTTATTCATTTATGATATTAAACAAAGACTGCCAGATATCAATACTCGGGAATGGCCTTCTAGGCTATATTCTAGTGGATCATTAAATGAACATAAGTTGTTTAAAGCGATATATGGGAACTTCTAGTAAATGTTGGTCTTCGGATCGTAAATTACGTTGAGTTGTATACATATTATGAATTAGATCAGACAGATATATTGGACTAGACCCATTGAGCCATCTCTACGACCAATATCAAAACTAAACTAAATGGTCATAAACTAGACAACCAATGTCAAAACTAAACAGTGTAGTAGAAACTGGCATTTAACTCTTCCTGGACGGCAATCTATTAACTGAATACGTGTATTAGATTCTAGCTCAGTTTCGTTCCTGTTTTTATCAAATCTGAATCATACCCGGTAACGAGTGTCATGATAACATAGATTTCGTGACTTACTATGTCATTCGGCAAACCTCGACAGATTCCGGTGCCCTACATCTAGACTCGGCCGTATGATGAAGTCCACCATTTTGGAACTATTTTAAAGGACCCGGATAAACATGGTTGCCCCCAGGAGATTGGTGCCAGTCAAGTCGTCCACAAGCGAAGTCGTCCACAATCGTTGGTGGAGTCGTCCACAAGGCATTGGTGATGTCGTCAAGAACTATTAGTGATGTCGTTCACAACTAAATTTGTTTATGAATTTGTTAATGAATTTGTTATTTATGGAATAAAACGATTTGCTTTGTTGTTTTTTTTGCCGGGAGAAAGGGTGACCACGCAGAAAAAAACTATACTAATTAAAAATACATCGTGTGGACGACTCCAAAAAAAGTATTACAATATCCAGAAATTATTTACTTTGTTGTTTATTTACCGAGAGAAAGGATGACCACGCAGAAAAACTATACTATTTACAAATACATTATGTGTCCAGAAATTATACTATAAGTCGTGTGGACGACTCCACCAACGGGTGTGGACAGCTTAACCAGATTTGGGGACTTTTTTGTAAAAGCGGAACGTTTTCCTGTTAGAGTAAATCGGTAGTCGATAACCGCATCGCAAATGTATGGTCGTAGGTACATATCAATGGCTATCATACATCCGAGTCTAGATGTAGGTTACGGAGAGTACCGGAATCTGTCGAGGTTTGCCGAATGTTACTATGTTGAACCACCAAACGCACAAATAGACGAGCTGTAGTAGCGAAGTGTTGATAGTTTGGTAGCTGTATAATAACCGGTATAAAACTCATCATTTACAACATACCTCCCAATTTTGTTGGCACTTGGTCACGTGTAAGGGTATAGGGAGGAATCTTACAAGACTTCAGAAGACATCATGCAGGGACCAAATATCTTGTTAAAATTAGTATATGAATAATATATAAAGGGTCAAATCTCCAATGACGCTAAATATAGCTACAGGGTAAAAACGGGACACTATCTACATTAAAACTTTTAGTGGAGACTACAGGCCGAAATAACAACCCCCTGAACCTCCAGCCCAGTCGATGAATCAGCTGCAACCGAATTTCATTAACTGCAAGCCTGCCATCTTTTTTTAACATCATTGGAAGTTCTTTGAGCTTCTCTGGCACTTCCTTCTTGACCTCATCATCCGTCCCCAGGGATGCAACCGAACGTCATGCATGATGTCAGAATCTGGAGCAACTACTTGTTCCACCAAATAAGAGTTAGCAAGATGAGAACTTTTATGTAGGCCGCTGTAGGCGCACAAAACTATTTGAATCTTTTGCAACACACATAACGTCAGATTTCCCTCTACCAACGGATACATCAAATTGTACCCCTAGGTTCTCCTCGATCTCTTGGAATGGCCGCTCAAGAGAGAAATGGATTAAAATTGTGACCTCTTCCGGATCCACAACCTTGATATACCATGTTTTTTAAACGCCCACATTTTTATGTGGACGTATTATGTCGTCGCCCCCGTCCGTCCGTCCACAATTGTTTGTGGAATCTCTGCAGGTCACAATTCTTACCCGATTTTGACGAAACTTCAAATATAGGTTTATCCCCAAAAGATCTCGGCTGCTTTCGACATTGGCATGTATCGGATCGTACGTAACTAACGTGACGAAATTTATGGTTTTCGCACGTATCCAGTGAATAGCAATTTTGCTCAGTAATCCCAGCCAGAATTTGGTTATTTTTTAAAATTGCGTTAAAGTTTTAAATTTTTTGTTTAGAACTGAAATAAATTAACCATTAGTCAATCCCTACGCTAAAAATATTAGCAGAATTCATTGTGCATATGTGAAATAGACCCGACCAAAGCACAAAATAGTGCCAGTAGTGCCGCCCCAGCGTGTGTCGAATGTCCGTTTAAACTTGCTAATTCTGTTATTTTCTTCCGGGGATTATTATTCAATCTCCAGTTGTGTCCGTGTTATTGCACAGACAACCCTGATACGACGCTGGTTTTCTGTTCGTCAAAGTCATTGTACTTTCGTTTGTTTGTTGACCTCGCTACCTATGACGTTGAGATAACTTCATGAGGACATCATGATTATTTGTTCACTGTGTCAGAGTCACTTCTCTGCAGGTAGGGTGAGCCTGTCGTTCAGTTTGGTATCGGATCAAACTTTATGGATTATGGCCCCTGTTTGTACGAAAAATCACGTTTTAAAATTGTGACCTCTATAGGGTCCACAAGCTAAAAACGTGATTTTTCGTACAATCGGGGGCCATATTCCATGAAGTTTCGATCCGATACATGCCAATATTGAAAGCAGTCGAGATCTTTTTTTTTAGATAAACCTATAATTCAAGTTTCATCAAAGTCAGATAAGAATTGTGACCTGTAGAAAGTCCACAAATAATTGAGGACGGGCGGACAGGGGCAACGTCAAAATACATCCACATGAACATTTGGGCGGATCATCATAATCAGATGAAAATTGTGACCTCTGCATGATCCATATTTTTACACTATTCGCGTGCAAGTGTCCGGCAGTTTTGGTCCGATTTTAACCAAATTTGAACTCAACCTTCATTAAGGTTCGTTAAGATTTGTGTGTCTGCATACAAGATATTTCCCATTAACAGTGGCTGTAGTTTAAAGGACTTTGCTAGTACTCGGAATCTGATGGGGATTGAGCAAGCAGTGGACCACGATAGATGGATGTGAAATTGTGCTGTTGATCAGGGGCACCTCCTTCTGATGATTCCAGGGTAACTTGGGAGAAGGAGAATTTCATCTAGAACACAACTGTGACCGGAAAGGCTCACCAGAAGAGCGGTCAAATTGTCCTATGGGTATCCTGAGACTGGGCGTAATGATTGTGAGAAGGCTACGATCTGAAGAAATGTCATCGCCTGATTTCTGATGCCTCTGATATCGCAGACGAGCTGAATCGAGAACAAGGGTGCTGTACATTTACCATACTTACTGAGGCCTAACTAAATTCTTAGTTATTTCTGTCTACTTCTTTTTAGACCTTTTAATCGCAGAGTCTTTTGTGCGTTGACAACACTCAATGTCCCCCAAACCGCCTAACCAACTTTAAGGATCTCAAATCAGCGGTCTGCATGTATATATGAGCCATTCTCCCCTCTTCTTAAATGTAAACTGACAAAGATAATTCAGACAATAAAACATGTTATTTTTATTGTAAATTATCACCAATTGGTTCAGGCCCGTAGCCAGGGGGTGGCACGGGGGGGGGGGGTGCAACTGCCCTCCCAATACTGAGTCTTGCCCCCCCCCCCCAATATCAAACGAAAATTGGCCTTTACCGCAAAATTCATGCAGATGCCCATGCTAGTTGGCCCTCCCGAAAACATCTTTGCCCCCCCCCCCCCCCCCAAAAAAAAAATAATTCCTGGCTACGGGCCTGATTTGGTTGCAAGATACTTTTTTCAGGGATTATCTTTCATACACCAAGTTAACTTGACATTTTATGCTGGAGAACTGACTTGAAAAAGTCAGCAAAAATATTAATTTATAATTCAAGCAAGAAATAAATAAGTTTTCACTCGATTTACATCAGTATAATTCTTGAAAATTAGCGGGAATAGATACACTGACTTAGATTAATTAGATGTAGGCCCTATGTATAATACGTGACTTGTTTAACACCAGTTACGTCACACTATAATCACGTGACCTGTATAAATCTCATTATTTACAACAAAATGTTTTTGTAAAAAGGGAAAAGTGCGTGGCCCATGAGCCATTACAACATATTTTCGTCCATTTTAGCGATAATTGTTTACTTCTCGTTATTTTTCTTATGCCAAGTCATGATTAACTTGGTGTGGTCCAGTGTCAATATATAGATATAGATTAGACGGACACGTGGTAAGGTAAGGGGGGATAAATGATTATAAGGGTAGATAACTCCAGTATATATTTATTTCTATATAATAATATATTGTAAATAGGCGAATCACATGTTCCTAGCATATGTATATATTGATATAGAATACAAATGGGGGCATTTGAGACTAGCTGAGTTATAAAACAATGCAAATGCTCTCTTCTAGACTTAAATATTAAGTAGCAGAACTTGTATTGAGGGGAGATAACTCCAGCATGCAAATTTATTGACGACACTATTCTTCATTGTTGACATTGTTTTGTGAAATTGGTTAGTAAATTTCGTTCTTGAAGTAAGTTGAAGTTGGACATACAATAGATTCCAGTGTTAAATATACAGTTATTTAACAGCTGTATTGAAATGTTAGTTATGAACTGGTAAAAATAACAGAAAATTACAATCGTAGCGGCTTTTATTTCTTCTTTGTATTTGTTTCAGACTATCGCCGTTCGATTAAATTTCAAGATCACGATCACCATAGACAGGCGGTTTGTTGTATTTTCCTAAATGGCAGATGAGGGTTCACCGACTCAGAGACAAAAGAAAGGCAGATTAATTTTAAGTAAATATACGTTTATAATTCTTTCTAGTTACGGTACCGTACATGTATGTTTTGTGAGCCTACCTTTTTAGATCTTACCTTACACACACACACACACACACGTCACATGATAGGAAACAAAATTTCGAACAATTCTAAAAATACCTGCACAATCTACAAAATGGAATCAAGTCAAGGTTACTTTCAATCTATTTCGGAGACTAAAATTCTTTCTAATACTGCAACAACAGAAAATGTTAAAAGAAAGCATGCGCAAACAGGGGCCGCGGAGCCGGGGGGGCTAGGGGGGCTTTAGCCCCGGCAATAATTTTTAATAGTAAAAATAAAATGTCGCCAAAAGCTCAAAAAAGCGAAAAAAGGTTACGGGGGGGGGGGGGGTATGGTCAGTAGCCCCCCCGAAATCGGGCCCGCTCCGCGGCCCCTGTGCGCAAAACAATCCTGCAGATCCTGAAATTGTCTTAATAAAATACAGTTAGTTCACTTGTTGTAGCAGTAGGCCTTTGACTAATAGTAAATGGCCAGTTTGAGGAGAGCAGGTCTTTTTATCCCAACAATAAGTTAGATGTAAAAATCAGTTAATTTACTACGGTACTATTACAATAAGGGAGAGAGAGAGAGAAATGGGGTTTAACGACCACTTGATACAAACTAGGTCATTTCGGGACTAACATATGGTTCAATTTTATTTCAATAATTTGCTTGGGAGGAAACTGGAGGACCCAGAGAAAACCCATTGGGTTGGACAGGCGACCCCAGGCCCGAAGCCAGAAACCAAAATTTAGTCGACATAGGAGGACGAGGAAGATGAATTTCCGACAACAAAAAATCAATGATCGAAGGGGAGAGCCCGAAAATTAGAAGCTGTGAGAGTGAATTTAGGCCTCTATGACATGCAGGTGGCAAATGTGTCGGAAAATTAAGAGTTTCCAGCCGACATTAACTATCACTCGGCCAAATTTGAGAGGATATGTCGTACTAAAACTCTCTCCCGGCGAAAATGCGAGCATAGCTAACCAAATTCCGACAGAAACGAGCCCCCCCCCCCCCCCCACTAGCCTCAGGCCTGGGCGACCCCTACTCCTTGCCGCGTACAACCGTGGATTCAAAACCACACCAGTTGATTCAATGACCAACTTCATGATACAACGCGCGTACGCTAACCTTTCAGCCATTCCCCCTGCTCCCTTATTACAATAACAAAGGGGATGAAAAAGCCCTACCGGTATCTAAAATTAAGTTGGGATGAAACAGTTTTGAGATGAAACAACCCACGCATAGTTTGGTTTGGTTCCTTTTGCCACATCTTATGGAACCAGATTTAGAACTGTCAAGATTTTTTTTATTTTGTTTGCATCACTTTACATCTTTATCAAACACTCTGACCTAGCTGTCTGAGTATGCAAAAATACAAAATGTTTATTATGTAAACGGTAGCACGATTTACCCAAATCCTCTCAATCTATCTAAATCCATCATTATTTATACCCATACCATTACAATAATATATTGCTATTTGATAATCGACCTGTACCAATCTTTATACCACATTGTCATTTTTATCATCCGCATGGGTCTTGTCTGTCCATCACACATTTTGGACACAATGACTCTCCTGTTGATATCAGGATGAAAAATTGGCCTTTTTGATAGTTTGTTGGCCATTTCATTTGTGATTGTAGATTGTTGGATAGCAGAAGAAAACTGTGTGCCTGTTAGCATACGCTACGCGAGTTTGATCAAACCCTATTCGATTCTGGGGCCACATGAACTAAAATTTTACATCAAGATAAAGAAAATTTAATTGATGTATATGATTAAAATTGTTAGATATTATAATGAGATACAAATACGTTAGATATTATAATGGGGTACAATATTTTGAAATGGGTCAACTTAGATATCTATGACATACAGTACAGAAGTCACTTTACTGAACCTGAAAACAATAAATAAATTTCACCACTATTTTCAAAGAATTATCGATATGTCAGTTTGTTGAAGTTTGTTCCACGGGCCACATTTGAACCATTTGCGAGCCAGATCTGGTCCGTGGGCAATTGCGGCCAACTTGGGCGAAAATGGATTTTTTCAAGTATGCCGAGTTCAACGCATTATATCTTAACGGGTTTCGAGCAACGGCGGACGTCTTGGATCCAAATGGGCGCCATATTAGCCAAAAATGAATTTTTTGGAAATTTTGTTGTCGCATAAGGTTAGATGTGTGGTCCAAGTCCAATACGTCTTTTAATATGTTTTCTAGTATACCGAGTTCACACAATTATACTCCAACGGGTTTCGAGCAACTGTGGCGGCCATTTTGGCCGAAAATGGAATTTTAATAAAGAAATTGTTGTCGCATTCTGTAGACATGAGTTCCAATATGTCATTCAATAGGTTTTCGGTGATGTGAAGTCCAACATTACATTCCAGCATTATTTAAGCAATGGCCACCATATTGAATCCAATATGATTATATAGTCACCCAACTTAGTACTAAACAGTCAGAAACAATAACATAAAGCTACATGTACATATAAAATAAACCCAACTACGAACAATCTAAACCATTAGATATAATTCGAAGTCCTAAAAAAAGGGGAGGGAGGTGTGTGCCTGTCATTGAGTCAACTGGCGTGGTTTCGAATCCATGGTTGTATGTGACAAGGAGTAGGGTCACCTGTCCAACCTGTTACTTAGTTTGTGTAGAATAACCTCCTTTGATCTTGTTGTCCTGTATGGTTTCATGCATTGCTGTTAAACTTATAGTTTTTCAGTGTACATGTATATTGATCACATATTTCTTGTTTTACTGTATTAGCTTGATAACCTTGAAAGATTACTCTTCAAAATGTTGCCTTAATAAATAAAGTAGCTGTTATTCCAGAAGTATGTGATTTTGTGTATTGCTCTATCCCAGTTACTAAATGCCTCTAAAAGATTATAATTTTATCAAAGAAATAGACTAAGAGGTACGTGAGCGAGTTTTAATCTCGCCTATAATTGATTGGTGCTTGCCTATTAATCTTTTGTAGCTTCACACCCACTGATTGAAGGTCCGATTATACAATGTTGATTCAATGGAAATCATGTGACGGGACGGCTGATTAGTGTCGTAATTCGGAATATTCAGAATCAAATTAGTCAAAGTAAGAAGGAAATAAATCGCGACATCGTGGTATAGAATGTCGTATACCACAGAATATCATAGTATTCAGATGTTGGATATCGCTATTTGATAATATACTTTTCTGAAATTACTTCATACCAAATTTATCATTTTTAATTTTAAACTATGTAACATTTTTGTGTTAACCTCTTAAAATGCGATTTCCAAGCAAGCGATTTGTGTAATTAAAAATTAAAAATGACAATACATGTAAGGCATTAATTTTAAACTGTGTAACATTTTTGTGTTAACCTCTCAAAATGCGATTTCCAAGCAAGCGATTTTTTGTACTTAAAAATTAAAAAAGACAATGGCATAAAGAATGGCATATTACCAAATAAGCACATATAGATATAAATTATTTGGTCACAACTTCCAAACTTGCTTGGAAATTGCATTTTGAGGGGCTTTAAACATTACTATTTTAGATTAAAAATTACAATTTGGTATAAAGAACGGTGATATTATTAAATATTGATATAAATTATTGTGATATTAGTTGAAATAATGTGGGATTAGGGTGGATTTGGGTAAATTGTGCTATTTGAATAATGTAAGTCTTGGATTGGGGTTTTAATTTTTATTTAATTACAGTACATATTTTTCTTTTTTGTTTATTATGGCTATTTGTAATTATGTTTGTTTAGATACTTTATTTGTATAATAAAAAAGAAGGAACCCAGCTGAACAAGGCACCGAGTCAAATGGCAAATGCATATGTTACAAGTACAGTAGATGTAGGATCTGGATACCGAATTAATCATGGTATTTTGCAATGGGTATGGTACCAAAGTTGTGCTTGTCATATGAGATAGCAAGTGCTCTGCCATAATACAAGTTATATACATTACCCTATCATCCGATCTTTTCAAAATTTATGTTTATTACTTCTAGAGTTGTGGTCCTTGTCTAGAACCTTGTGAAAGTTTTAACGACAAATATTATCCAATCTATTTGAAATTAATGTGCAATTAGTGAACCAAAGAAATCTATTCAATATCAGAAATGATATTATAAAGATATTATAAATCATTTATGTATAACTTTATATTGAGATATAAACATATCTAATTTCAGGTAATTTGACCAGCACCATGAATGCTGATTTGCGCAAAATGGTTACTGATGCGGAAGCACCATATGCTCAGTGTGAGATCCATGATACTGAAATGATGGAGAAAAATATTGCCTGTATCGTATGTCAGAAATTAGTCTGTGCTCTATGTTTACGTGATTTTCATCTTAGTCATGAAATTATGAGCGTGATCAAATTACGAGAGCTGAAACAACTGGGGGTAAATTCTTTTTATACACCCACATTTTCATGTGGACGTATTATGTCGTCGCCCCTGTCCGGACGTCCGTCTGTTTGACAACAATTGTTTGTGGACCTTCTACAGGTCACAATTCTGGTCCGATTTTGACAAAACTTGAAATATAGCTTTATCTCAGCTGCTTTCGATATTGGCATGAATCGGATCGAAACTTCATGGTTTATGGCGTCTGATTGTACGAAAAATCACGTTTTGAGCTTATTTTGATGAAACTTGACATGCATGTTTATAACCCAAAGATCTTGGTTCCTTTTGATATTTGCGCCTCTCGAAACGTAATTTCCTGAATTATGGCCCCTGATTGCCGAAAAATCACCTATTTTAGCTTGTGGTCCCTCTGGAAGTGACAATTATTATCCGATTTGAAAAAACATTCGTTTATATCACCGATACACCCTAAGGAAGGTTGAGTTCGAATTTCGGGAAAATCGGACCAAAATTGCCATACAAAATGACCGCTGTTTGTACGCGAATACTGTTAAAAAATGGTATATCAAGGTTGTGGACCCTGTAGAGGTCACAATTTTAATTTGATTTTGATGAAACTTGAAATGCGTGGTTATAACCCCAAGATCTTGGTTCCCTTCGATATTTGCGCATATCAGATCGTGACTTCCTGAATTATGGCCCGTGATTATATACGCAGAATCGCCTTTGTTTAGCTTGTGGTCCCTTTGGAGGTCACAATTATTATCCGATTTCAAAAACCGTTTGATAATATCACCGTTACACACTAAGGAAGGTTGAGTTTGAATTTCGGGCAAATCAGACCAAAATTGGCATACAAAATTGCCACCGTTTGTACACGAATACTCTTAATAAATGGTATATCAAGGTTGTGGACCCTGTAGAGGTCACAATTTTAATTCGATTTTGATGAAACTTGAAATGCATGGTTATAATAATAATCGCGTCATTTTACAAGGGTAGCAAATTAGGCCGGAGGCCTTTTTTCAATTTGGCCCTTGGCACAGATCGTGCAAATGATTTCGATCATTACTGCAGGAAGAAACCGAAGAACTCGGGGGAAACCTGCCTGATCGGACGGGAGACCGAATATCCCTCTCACTTACAACGATAAAGTTCATGCCCTGAGCTGGGATTGAACCTTCGTTGCATTGGTGAGAAGCCGCTTCTCTATCGCCACGGCGATCCTGGTTCCTTACGATATTTGCGCATATCGGATTGTAACTTCCTGAATTATGGCCCCTGATTATACTCAAAATCGCCTTTGTTTAGCTTGTGGTCCCTTTGGAGGTCACAATTATTATCCGATTTGAAAAACCGTTTGAGTATATCACTGTTACACACTAAGAAAGGTTGAGTTAGAATTTCGGGCAAATCGGACCAAAATTGCCATACAAAATGACCGCCGTTTGCACGCGAATACTGTTAAAAAATGGTATATCAAGGTTGTGGACCCTGTGGAGGTCACAATTTTAATTCGATTTTAATGAATCTTGAATGCATGGTTATAACCCAAAGATCTTGGTTCCTTTCGATATTTGCGCATATCGGATCATAACTAAATTATGGCCCCTGATTATCCGAAAAATCCCCTATGGTCCCTCTGGAGGTCACGATTAATATCCAATTTAAAAAAACGTTTGACTCTATCACCATTACACCCTACGGAAAGTTGAGTTCGAATTTCTAGAATATCGACCATAATTGCCAGACAAAATGGCCGCCGTTTGTACGCAAACAGTGTAAAAATATGGCATATTAAAGCTGTGGGCCCTGTAGAGGTCACAATTGTAATTCGATTTTAATGAAACTTGAAATGCATGTTTATAACATAAAGATCTTGATTCTTTTCAATATTTGCGCATATCAAATTGTAACCTAATGAATTATGGCCTTTGATTGTAGGAAAAATCACTTTCGGTATTGCTTGTCCTCTATCCATCTCTCGAAAATGTGGGCGTATCCTGCCTGGCAGTGCCAGCTTACTATCTTTTCTTCAATGCACTCATACAGTCCTAGATAATGAAGGAACAACATTTTCATTATACTGTATGCTTGTTCAAATTAAAAGATTGTACCCTTATCAAGTTTTCTAATTCTAGATAAATTATTTAAGTATGTGTTTTCTGTAAGAACTCTCATTACAGCTGTGGGCAAGCCTGGAAATAATGGTTTTAGATGTACCTGACAAATTAGTCTACATTTTGTACTTTGTACCAGAAATTGGATTGTGCCTGACAAACCTGTATTTGTGCCTGGTAGTCTGTAAGAGATTCTTTATTTTCAGACTTAAGTTGACCTGTGAAAATATGTCAGTAGATCCTTTGGAATCCTGTGCTCTCAGTTTCAAATTGAGCTAATTGTTTTATTTGTTTTGTATTGCTTAAGCAGGGCTCAATAGAATCAGATGTGAATGCTTTGCAGTCCTGTCAGGTACATATACAGACACAGTTAACACAACGTTCAGAGGTTCTAGAGAAGATAGAGGTAGGATTTAATTCTGGATGTGCTGCACCATCAACTACTGTACAGACAGACCAAGCATTTTGCTTGTGTCTGGAAATTGCTATGGAAATGTTTTATCGTCATTTAGTTTTACAAATTTTTTATCATCTATTCTTTTATTGATAAGACACAGTTTTTAAGGTTGGAAATATCACTTTTAATTGAGAGTCTTCCATCTGGTTTGTTTGTGTGTAGTTGGCATAACACTGATAGTCCAGATTATGGTTTCCGATAATATTACCTAAAGGTGTAGTGTAGGCTGTAAACAGAACTGGGCCTAATACTGAAAACATACGGTTGTAATAATATTCAATCTGGTTACTTTTCACAGTTCATATTGTTTGAATAATATCAGCTTTGATTAAAAGAGACAATATTAATGTTTCTAGTTTTCCAAAATTTTAAAGTTTTCTTTAAGGGAGGCGTTCTTTTAGTCAAAATTTCTCCAAAAATATAGAAATGATCAGAAATTTGTTTGTCCTGTACACTCACTTTAACAATAATGTTATCAGACTGGCGTTTGATAACAACATCTAAAAGCCAAAAGGTGCCATTGTCTGTGGGTTATGTCAGTAACATGCTGCACAAGGCCAAAAGAGTTTGATATATTACTGGAATTTGTCAGAGGCGGTGTCATCAACTTTATCAAAATAAATGTTAATATCACCAGTTTTAAAAATATTACCAGGTTAAGAAGATATATCCAATAAAAGATATGAGAATTCACTAAGAAAGACAATAGTTGAGGTTCTATTTGAAGGTCGATACAAATACACAAGATGTATATTATTATTATGTGAACACTCTACAGGTCACAATTTGTATCCGATTTCAATGAAACTTGAAATATAGGTTTATCACCATAAGATCTTGGTTCCTTTCGATATTGGCATATATCGGACCGTATCTTCAGATTCTTCATGGATTATGGCCCCTGATTGTACCATAAATCACGTTTTAAGCTTGTGAAAACTGTAGAGGTCACAATTTTGAACCGATTTTGATGAACTTTAAATGCATGTTTATAACCCTAAGATCTTGGTTCCTTTTGATATTTGCACATATCAGATCATAACTTCCTGAATTATGGCCCTGATTATATGGAAAATCACCATTTTTAGCTTGTGGTCCCTCTTGAGGTCACAATTATTATCCAATTTAAAAAAAACATTTGAATATATCACCGTTACACCATAATGAAGGTTGAGTTCGAATTTCATGAAAATCTGAATAAAACTGTCTGACAATATGGCCGCCACTTGTACGTGAATAGTGTAAAAATATGGTATATCAAGGTTGTGGATCCTGTAGAAGTCACAATTTAATCTTATTTTGATGAAACTTTAAATGCATGTTTGATATTTTGACAGCACAGTGTTTAATATGTTTGGATTTTTATTTTTCAGAAATCAAAAGATACTTTAATATCCGATATAGATAAAGCTTTTGAACAGCTCCACGAGATACTAAAAAGTGAGTAAGAAACAATGTTGATTGTTTACTCCACTACATCTTGATCAGACAATGACAACTTATTACGAGTCTCTCTTCAATTAAAATACTGCCCCTAATTTGACACTTGGTAGTAAGATTTTAAACCTCATTTCATTTCATTTGACACTTGGTGATTGAACTTTTAACCACATGATTACAAATCCATCTCTCTATCCATTTTGAAAAACATGTCCCGAAATACCAGATGGGCACAATTGTTTTACTACATGGAAACTCTTCCCTTACAGCCAGGACAAGGATAATAAGAGGTAGTGGTTTGTATAGACAATTACCACTATTCATTGTACTGGATGCAGATACAGTTTTGAGCAGAAATGATAAAAATGCCTTTATTAATTTCAAAATAATGAGACATTAAACATTATTCCAGTCGTGTTATGATATGATTAGTTTACTGTCCCCTACGAAAGGCAGGGGACTATTGAAATGGGTTCGTCTGTCTGTCTGTCTGTTTGTCTATTTGTCGGTCCGTCCATCCGTCATACTCTTTGGGACACAATAACTCCCTTCCTAAATGTTCAAACTTGGTGTAGGTGTTTATTAGGTCAATGCCTTGATGGAGTTCGAAGATGAGCATTTTCTGCTTAGGGTAAGCAGAGATAAGCAATTTAATTGGTTGATGCTTTGAGACAAGATAACTTTAGTTCTAAATAAGTGAGAGTGATGAAACTTGGTGTATAGTTTCATTCCATCAATACATTGATTAAGTTCGATAATGGGCATCTTCTGCTCAGGGTAAGCAAAGCGATAAGCAATTTGATTGGCCAAGACTTTGGAACACAATAAATCCTCTTCTAATTGAGCTAGCATGTTCAAATTTGGGGTAGTTGAATATTAGGTGAATGTCTTGATGGAGTTTGAAGATGGGCATTTTCTGCTTAGGGTAAGCCAAGGTAAGCAATTTGAGTGGTTGATGCTTTGGGACACAATAACTTTAGTTCTAATTAAGTGAGAGTGTTTAAACTTGGTGAATAGTATCATTACATCAATACCTTGACTAAGGTTCGATAATGAGCATTTTTTGCACAGGGTAAGCAAAGCCATAAGAAATTTGATTATTCAAGACTTTGGAACTAAATAACTCTCATTCTAATTGAGTTAAAATGTTCAGGGTAAGCAAAGCGATAAGCAGTTTGATTAGTCAAGACTTTAGACACAATAACTCTCCTTCTAATTAAGGTAGGATGTTTAAACTGATAGAGAGTGATGAAACTTTGTGTATAGTTTGATTGCTCAATGCTTTTCAAAAAAATAAATTTGTGATAAATCAATATGTGTCATCAGCTTCACTGTTGGCTTGTTTCAGATAAACATGAGGATGTGTTACAATATATAATGGTGTATTATAATCGTAGCCATGAAGTTATCAAGAATGATATAGATATACTGAATGATCGTTATAAAGAGGGGTCAGCTATGATTAAAAGAGTTCTCTCCTTCTTCAATAAATTACATGTAATGTTAAAAGAATCTCCTGACCTGCCAAAAGAGTAAGTTTGGAATCATTAAACTCACCATGCTCATCGATTGATTATACCTAATCCCAATCAAATACTACTGGACTGAATGACATTTACTGTCCCAGATTAAGACTGGTTAACAGTCGAGTATTAACCAGAGCATAGCATAATATTGCAGAAAAACTAATTGTGTGATACACAACCTGAGGGGCGGTAGAATGTCCAGAGATTTATTTACAAATCAGTTGAGTAAACATCTTAACCCATCGGTTTTCAGACTGAAGAAAATGTCTGAAAGTTTGCCTGGTTTACCTCCAGTGGGAAATGTAGAACAAATGATGGTAGATGTCAAGTTTGATAAAATACTTCCGTCTTTACAAGCTATATCTAATATATGTCAAAGTATACATCCAGAAGGTAGGTATTTTTTATACTGTAACCTTTAATATCTATGGTTAATATAGGTATTTAGGGCTTTATAGTCTTGAAAATTCATCAGCTCTTAAACAAAATATCGCAAAATGGAGTGTTCTCCCTTGGACTTTCTCTCATGCACGACATAATTGTCAGTAATCAATCATTTCAATTACATCATTACATACAATAGATAGCATATTAAATTTGGTAAAAAAGTGTCTATTATGAAGTTATTTTGCAATTCACAACCCACAAATTAACATAAACACAAAATATAACTCATTCACTCAAAAAAAAAAAAAAAATATTAACTGAGTTAAGGGATCTTTTACGTGTACACCAGTGTGTACATAAATCAACATGTACAAAATTGCCATATGCAGCCCCACAAGCCCCAAGTGAAAGCCATTCTCGGTTTACACCAGGATTCGAACCCAGGACATTCTAGTCAAGAGGCCAGTGTCCTGAACACCAAACTACCTCAGCCCTCTAGTTTCTTAGGACTAAAATAAAGGGGTCTGAAAATAGTCTTCCACATCAAAGTAACCAGTTCCTTTTTACCGAAATGTATCCAGGATTTATCTTTTGATAAATTGAATATATTTCAGCAACAAAAATATGCTGGTCTCGCGTAACTCCTGCTAAAACTGAACCACCAAGTCCGACAGAAGCTGAAAATAGCTTAATCAAGCCTCAATCAGTCAGAGTTTCTGCTCGAAACCTAGCCAAGAAATGCAACACAGCCCAATCAACTTGCACATCAACGACTGAATCACCAGCTGAAAAAAAGAAAGGATCTGAAACAAAAAAATTGTCCTCAGTAATAAAAAAAACTTTACCTAATTCAAAAATATCATTAACTGAAAAGTCATCAACGGATAAACCCTCTATTGAAAAACCACCTAAGGATGAATTGTCAAGCGATCGGCTAGAAACTGAATCAGGTAGGTAACAAGTGTTTATAAATATATTTATTGAAAATTTATAGTGATTGCTCATTTGGTCAAAATCACAAGTAAATTGAACAAATATATATTATATATGAAGAGATGATATATGTAAATGGATCTCACACTTTCGAAGACATAATCCCTTTCCAACGGTGGTATTTTAGGATATTTTGCTTTGTGTAGTGCAATTTTTATACGCCCACATTTTCATGTGGACGTTTTATGTCGTCGCCCCTGTCTGTTCGGACGTCCGTCCGTCCACAATTGTTTGTGGTCCCTCTACAGGTCACAATTCTTACACGATTTTGATGAAACTTGAAATAAAGGTTTATCCCCATAAGATCTCGGCTGCTTTTGATTTTGGCATGTATCAGATCGAAACTTCATGGATTATGGCCCCTGATTGTACGTAAAATCACGTTTTTAGCTTGTGGACCCTATAGAGGTCACAATTTTTAACCAATTTTGATGACACTTGACATGCATGTTTATAACCCAAAGATCTTTGCGCCTAACGGAACGTAATTTCCTGAATTATGGCCATTGATTGTCGAAAAATCACCTATTTTAGCTTGTGGTACCTCTGGAGTTGACAATTTTTATCTGATTTGAAAAAACGTTAGATTATATCATCGTTACACTCTAATTAAGGCTGAGTTCGATTATATCATCGTTACACCCTAATTAAGGCTGAGTTCGAATTTCGGGAAAATCGGACCAAAATTGCCATACAAAATGGCCGCCGTTTGTACGCGATTACTGTTAAAAAATGGTATATCAAGGTTGTGGACCCTGTAGAGGTCACAATTTTACTTCGATTGTGATGAAACTTGAAATGCATGGTTATAACCCAAAGATCTTGGTTCCTTTCGATATTTGCTTATATGGGATCGTAACTTCTAGAATTATGGCCACTGATTGTACGCAAAATCGCCTTTGTTTAGCTTGTGGCCCCTCTGGAGGTCACAATTATTATCCGATTTCAAAAACTGTTTTATTATATCGCCGTTACAACCTACGGAAGGTTGAGTTCGAATTTCGGGAAAATCAGATGAAAATTGCCATACAAAATGGCCGCCGGTTGTACGCGAATACTGTTAAAAAATGGTATCAAGGTTGTGGACCACTGGACCCTATAGAGGTCACAATTTTAATTCGATTTTGATGAAACTTGACATACATGTTTATAACCCAAAGATCTTGTTTCCTTTGGATATATGTGCATATCGGATTGTAACTTCCTGAATTATGGCCAATGATTATACGCAGAATTGCTTTTGTTTAGTTTGTGGTACCTTTGGCGGTGACAATTATTATCTAATTTGAAAAAATGTTTGATTATATCACCATTACACCCTAAGGGAGGCTGAGTTCGAATTTCGGGAAAATCGGACCACAATTGGCATACAAAATGGCCGCCGCTTGTACGAGAATACTGTCAAAAAATGGTATATTAAGGTTGTGGACATTGTAGAGGTCACAATTTTAATTTCATTTAGATGAAACTTGAAATGGATTGGTTATAACCCAAAGATTTCAGTTCCTTTCATTATGTGCACATAACGGATCATAACTTCCTGAATTATTGCCCCTGATTGTTCGAGAAATCCCTTATGGTCCCTCTGGAGGTCACGATTATTATCCGATTTAAAAAAATGTTTGACTCTTTCACCGTTGCACCCTACGGCCAAACAAAATGGCCGCCGTTTGTACGCAATAGTGTAAAATATGGTTTGAAACTTGAAATGCATGTTTTTAACCTAAAGATCTTGATTCTTTTCAATATTTGCGCATATCAAATTGTAACTTAATGAATTATGTCCTTTGATTGTAGGAAAAATCACTTTCAGTATTGCTTGTTCTCTATCTATCTCTCGAAAATGTGTGCGTATCCTGCCTGGCAGTGCCAGCTTACTATCTTTGAATGAACTATGCCCAGATGTATATATATACCTGGCAGTGCCAGCTTACTATCTTTGAATGAACTATGCCCAGATGTATATATATAGCTGATGGCAATTTTTGCATGAATTTTCTTTTTTCAAAAGGCAGAACCATATTGAAAGTCAGAAGTTTTAAATGGCAAATTACAGATTGAACTCTGTAATTACTAATTTTAAGTATTGTCAATAACAAACAGGCAGAATTAATTAAATGATCAAACCAGGGCTTCCACTTCAAAATTTTCACAACCGGTCATTTTTCCCGTGGAGAAAGTGATGGTATTTTTAGCACAAAATAAGAAGCCATAAAACAACATGATATTGAAATGCTGTTCGGGTTTAATTGGGTCAAGGACAGTCACAAAGAAATTTAATCTCACGTCGGCATTTATACCCAACCACCTCCTCAATAAAGGAACACATGTAACCAATTATCATTTATAGATTTATATAATATAAAAATATAACAACAAGAAACATTCGCAAGTAGCCTACACTATTTTCTTACTTTTTTTTACAACATCACCCGTATATACTCGTCGTATCTCAACTGGAACTGTTGTGGTATAACATCTTTCAATAGTCGATATTCGTGTTCATGTGACGTTTTATGGTCACTGGAGACAGTGTGCTCTACAAGAGCCGACTTTCTAAAATTTTGGGAACAATCACAAAACTATTCTTGGCGTTATATTTCTAACAACGATCTTTTAATTAACCTGTTCGTTTACGGGACAAGTTAGACTGTTGACTATTTCTCCTTACACGGCGAAAAGTAGTTCCGAGAGATTACTGCATTTAAATTTTTAAAAGTCATTCAATGTACAATAATTAACATACTTTTTAAACTAATTAATATATTATTAACTCGTATTATTATTTGGGGAGCTCAAAGAAGATCGTTCTTGTATTTGCACTCGATAACATGTAAAGATTGATTCACATTGTATCAAAATGGCGGCCAGCGTAAATAGTTCATTGTGTCAAGTAAAGTAACGGCAATCAGTTGAAAACAAAAGGATTAAAAAAAACAACCGACAATACATTTTTGTGTAGGAATATTCAATCTTAACCACGGGAATGTTTGTGACAAGATTTTAAGACAGAATTTGTCTTCCACGTGGGCCGATGTTGAAAAAAGGCGGTTGGATATTCATTCGACGACAATTGTTATTCTGAGAGGTTTGGAATTTCAACATTTTGAAATGATATAAAAAGCATGCATGCTTTATATATCATTCGCATGCTTAACTCTAGTTATCAAGTGAAGACATCAAAGTAAAGTTTTTAATCTGTTTGATGTTGACATAGTTAATATGGCTGCACGAGCGATGAAAGTCGGTAAATATGCTGTAACAACAACTCGGTTTTAAGAATGGTCACACAGTACGGATTAAAAAATAAAACTCGGTTAATTAACGTGATTAAATGTCAAGCTTTTAATCTGTTTGATATTGATCCCCCGTTGATTGTGTGTACAGCAATATACACAAGGATAATTGATTGGCAGTGGTGTCAATTCGCGGACTACTGAACACTGGTAATTTGATTATACCCGACAGTTTACATCACGACAAGCACGGAGATTCTTCGTATCCCTGGATTTTATGATTTAGCACAAAATATGCTATTTTTCCGGCATGCAAAATGACCTACGGGTCTGCTCGGGTGTAGGTCATTTTCCAGAGCCGTAGGTCCCGACCGGCATATACGGCCGAAATAGAAACCTTGGATCAAACCATTCAAACCAACACCGAGTGGCCTAACATGTGTGCTTCACATCATAAGGTCTGTCATTGAGTCAAGTGGTATAGTTTGAATCCCTGTTTGTTCTAAACAAGGTGTATTTATTATGATGTTTTATTTTATTGTTATAGCATCACCTGCTAAAAGTGAAAGTGATAAAGTAACGTCAACAGGTACACAGATCATTGACCTACCTGTGGGTGAAATCAATAAAAATGCAGGTAATATCTACATTATTTATTTGTCTGAAATCTGTGCAGAGCATCACATGCGAAATTTTTGATTAACAAAACATGTTTTGTAACTGACTTAAGACTTTAATTAAAAGAAGGAAAATTGAAAGGTATTTTCTTTGAAGCATTTATATTTGATATGCAGGGCTGTTAATCAAAACACCTCTGGCTTGCAACCGTGGTTTCGAGCCCTGATGTGAGCGTATGTGGCATGGAGATAGGGGGCTTTCTCAACCTCGTGGGTTACCTCCGGGCATTCCGGGTTCCTCCCACTGCTAAAGACCCCTACGCGCAAGCAAATTATTGAAATAAAATTAAACCATATGTAAGTCCCATCTCTCTCTCTCTCTCTCTCTCTCTCTCTCTGTGTTAACCAAAGGCCAATTTTGTCAAATGTGATTAGCAAATTCAAACATTGATTAGCAGTTTTATAACATTAAAATATCTGACAATAACATTGCATATTTGCAATTTATTTTATATTCATATTATCATTTAAAGTTGTTTGCATTTGGTTTTCAAATCTTGTCTACCATCACATTGTCCTAAATCGGGGCGAATGTTTTTATTTAATTTAGCATCTATAGGCATTTTGAATACGTCAAGTCTCTCGTTAATTTATCTTCTTCATGGTTTCAGTCTTCAATTGATTGCAAACCTGTCTTCGCTGTCCCTTGTTCATTGATAATTTTTGATTAGCCAAAGACAAAATATGTATCGCAAATTGCGCTGTGATTTTGGTTTTCCGCAGCCCTGTTGATATGATACTGTTTCAGACCTTCTGTGGCGTTATATGTCCGGTGGGAGGGGGAGGAGGGCTTAAAGTTTTAGACCTTGATTGGCTTTGTTGGGGTCATCATAATTTATGAGGTGTTGATCTAGATCTTCTCCCGGATGATCGACGATCCACCAAGCATGGGCAAAACATGGGTCATGTATATATAGTGTTACTTAAATGTTACACATCAACCACCGTTTTATTCCCTAACTAAAAAGACTATGCCGTTGCTTGTCTTGTGTAATTTAATGATGTTTAATGTTATATTGGTGTTATTTTAGTTCCTTCTAAAAGAAAGACCATTGATGAATCAGTTGATGGTGAAGATGCACTTACATGTAGCAAAAAATCAAAATCTAGTACCTCATGTAGTAATAAAAATAACTCTACAGGGTAGGTAAAATCTTTATATCTTATCTGCTCATAAAAACAACTTGTCAGGGTATGTTGTAACTTTCCTATTAAAGAGGCACTCTCACTTTAGAAATAGTCACCACTCAGTAAATATAGTTTTTATACGCCCACATTAGAAATGTGGTCGTATATTTCTGTTCGTCCATCGTCCACAATTTCTTGTGAACGCTCTAGAGGCTAAAGTTTATTTCTAATTGACTTTAAATTTAAACACAGTGGTTAAGGTCATGAGACGAAGAAGCCTATTTATTTTCAGCGACATTCGATAAGTAATGCTAGAGTTATATGGCCCTTGATCACTTTGAAAAATCTTGTGAACGCTCTAGAGGCTAAAGTTAATATCCATAAATTTATACACAGTGTTGTAGGTCATGAGAGAAACAAGTATATTGAGTTTCAATGAATTTTGATCAATTGAACAGCTAAATCTAGAATATTAAAAGTTTTGTATACTAAACGTTAGCATGGAAGAGAACTTTATCAAAGCCAAACAAATTCGAATGATTTTCTGATAATTACATAATGAGTTGTTACTGTTAATCAGATTTTAGTGTATTATAAATGTTTCATTACCGAAAAAAGTAAAATATGCGACTACTCTTGTTGACTGCCCGGACAATTAAGCTGCTTTTGGCGTATGTATCGTTGCCTGGCAACCTATCTTTGTGATATGAGTTGATATGACTATTATACAGACAAAACGATAATTGACTCAAAAATGACTGTCCGTCCACAATTGTTTGTGAACAAACTACAGGTCACAATTATTATCTGATTTCAATGAAACTTAGATATTGGCATATACAGTTATCGGACTACAACTCTTGGATTATGGCCCCTGATTGTACGAAAAATCAAGTTTTAAGCTTGTGAACGCGGTAGAGGTCACAATTTTAAACCGATTTTGATGAAACTTGAATTGCATGTTTATAAACCAAAGATCTTGGTTCCTTCCTATATTTGCACATATCGAATTGTAACTTCCTGAATTATGGCCCCTGATTATACGCAAAAATCGCCATTTTCAGCTTGTAGTCTCTGTTGAGGTCACAATTATTATCTCATTTAGAAATATGTTTTTATATTTCACCGTTACACGTTGATGAAGGTTGAGTTAGAATTTCATAAAAATCCCATCAAAACTCACAGACAAAATGGCTGCCACTTGTACGCGAATAGTGTAAAAATATGGTATGTCAAGGTTGTGGACCCTGTAAAGGTCACAAAATTAATCTGGTTTTGATGAAATTTTAAATGCATGCTTATAACCTAAGGATGTTGGTTCCTATTGATATTTGCGCATATTGGATCATTACTTCTTTAATTATGGCCCCTGATTGTACGGAAAATCGCCATTATTAGCCTGTGCTCCATCTGGAGGTCACAATTTTTTTTCTATTTAAAAAAACATTTGATTAGGTCACCGTTGCACTGTAATGAAGGTTCGGTTCAAATTTCGTATAAATCGGACCAAAATCGTCAAACAAAATGGAAGTCACTTTAACACGAATATTGTAAAAATATGGTATTTCAAGGTTGTGGACAGAGGTCACAATTTTTATCCGATTTTGATGAAACTAGAAATGCATGTTTATAACTCAAAGATCTTTGTTCCTCTCCAAATTTTCGCATATCGGATCTCAACTTCCTGAATTATGGCCCCTGATTATGCGAAAAATCACATTCTTTTTAGCTTGTTCTCTATCCAACTCTTGTATGTGGGCGTATCCTGCCTGGCAGCGGCTGGTTTATATTTTTTTGTTGTACTGAATTTCCACCTTTTTTGAAGTCAGTGTTGAGATGTTCAACTAATCAGTTTGTTTGTTTTGATATGTCTGTTTGCTTTTTGTAGGGAATTATAAAACACAATTGGCACATATAGGTGATATAAATAGCACTCTCATGCACAGAACATGGCACAGAGAGAATGCGGATAAGGTTACAATGTAGAGTATATAAATTCCCCAAAATATAATTGCCATACAGCCCATATCTTTTAAGATTTTAAAGGGTGTAAAGTATATTTATACGCCTACAATAGGCTGCAACCTTTTTCCTAGACAAAGATGCTACTTAAAATCAGTAGGCTCCACCTTTCAAGAATGGATGTATATTATGATCCCAAATTTGGATGTCGTTCTATTAGAATTGATATTTAATTAAAGGCCACTGTCAAACTATGTTGCTACAACAAAAGCATCTGAATTCCATATAAACTTAACATAATATAACAAACAAAACTACATGTGTCAGATATATTTAAATTTACCCCTGCAAACACAGAATCTTACTTCACACAGGACTAACAAACAATGGTTAAGTTATGTATTCAATCATTATAAAACCATGGACCGTAAATAGATGGACAGGCAACAAGTAACTTTTGTTGGATTCCCTGCCGCTCCCAGGAGACACAACGAGATCTTAGTGTTAACTGTTAACGGTAAACCAAGCGATGTGATTTTTGACATTGCAGGATTTTATAATGATTAATTTCCCGAATTCCTCCTTAGAATATTTTATACAGATTAATTTCCATAAACTCCTCCTTAGAATTTATATGATATTCTTATAGCTACATGGTAATTTTTCAACCTGATTTGTATTTCCATCCGGTAGTGATGTATAAAGGATTTTAAAATTATTAAAATAAAGTTAAAGCTATAATACTGTCCGGAATGATAATTAATATTACAGAAGTAAAAATTAAAAGAGTGTTTTAGTAGGTTTTTTTTATACGCCCACATTTTCATGTGGACGTATTATGTCGTCGCCCCTGTCCGTCCGGTTGTTTGTGGACCCTCTACAGGTCACAATTCTTGTCCAATTTTGACGAAACTTGAAATATGTGAGGGGCTCTGGCAAAAACAGGCTCTTCTTGCAAAACTTCAAAATTTAGATTCTGATAGATTTGGATTCTGCACACCAAGAGCTTTCTAAAATTTTTGAAATCGGATAAAAATTCGGTAAGTTATACCCTTTTCTGGGTTAGAACTGAGCAGACTGAGAAATTGAGAAATGGCCGCCAAATATTAAGATCGAAGAAAGTATTATCTCATTAAGTCCATAGCAAACAAGCTTATAAATCAATCAAATGACTTGAAAATTGGCACAGTCATAGCTCTGATCATTTCTCTTCATATGATAGTCCTGTACCTAAAAAAATATTTTATAAAAAAAAAAAATGATTAGTCAAACAATGACCAAGTTTTATCAATTTTCTCAGATCCTGCTCAAATCACAAATATGAGTTAAAGTTTGAAATACAGATCCAACACCTCCAAAAAAAAACATTACACAGCGTCGTTGTTAATAAAATTTATATAAACAAAATAACACATCTGTGGCATAATAATATGAGCGTCACCGACTGTTACCATAGTAACAGCTGAAACGAACGACCATCTTGAATTTGAAAATGTCCCAAATTAAGCCAACTCCACCAAAGTCTGTCCTAATGTATAATGACGTTTTAATCAGATCAAAAATCAATTCAACACATTCAAATTTTTTTTTTACTTTTTTTAACCGTTTATAAAAAAATAATTACTGTTTTCCACAACACAATAATGTAAACAGATCAATTCTATATCACAAAATACTCTGATTTGACAAGGTTTCAAATCAACGGTACAACGTCTTATTGGCTGGCCACTTGACACTAGATTAATGATCGAACATAAACAAATAAAGTTGGTCACAGACAAGGGAAGGGCACCATAGAATTTATAAAATTATCACTTATACGATAAATTCTAAAGTAATTTGGAACAGTTGATAGGCTGGACAAGTCGTACAGTTCACAGTTAATGAGATATGGTGGTAGGCTACACAAGTTCCGGATAATCAGGTCTACCACATGGTTTACAGCGAAAGTTTCTAATTACTTAAATATACTTGATACTTTGATAATTACAGTCGTGAGATACACTAAAATATTTATAAACGTTTCATTGACACTATTACTAGTTTTGTTTGCTGTCCAGGTGTCTATTGATAATTAGGCCTACCTTCATCATAGCCTATTCATACGATTCACGAAGCCGAAAAGTAATCTTCAAACACACCAAGAACTTCTTCGTCTCCAAAGCCAAATTACCGGGTGGAATTTAGCATACAAGCTATTCTTGCGGCAGAATTTGCAGAAGACATTATTATTTTCGCACTTTATTCATATATCGCTCGAAGTAAGGCAAGCAATGTTATGGCATGGGTTTAAATCCTGCTTCCATTTCTCTCGTGCCATAAAACACAAGTACATCTTAGCGCATGCGCAAGGGAAGATTGGCCAATCAGCGTCTTTGAAAGAACAACGACCTAGCAACAAAAGGTCATTCTTAACAGCTCTAGACAGATTGTAAGCTTCGATATTACTGGCCCATGCGCCAATAGATCTTATTGAATATTCATGAATTTACCATTTGGAAAGTTGACGTCAGGGGGCGGAGTTTGATAGAAGTTATTTAGCAATCGAGCCAAACAAAATAATTCAAAACAAGTCCGATTTTGGTGGAGTTTTTAACTTTTTATTGGATAAAAACATAACTTCTGAACGTATACCTTGACAAATCTCTTCTAAAATACAATTTTGGAGTGGAATTCCACTTTCTCTTTTTCAGGGATGAAAGTTAAATGTATTTTCGATCTATTTTTGGCCAAAACACATTTCAGACAAAAATTTGATTTTGCAACGTATATTGGTCGTAGCTTAAAATAGCCACCAGCGAGAAGCGCCTGTTTTCGCTAGAGCCAATCACATATAGCTTTATCCCAAAAAGATCTCGGCTGCTTTCGATATTGGCATGTATCGAATCGAAACTTCATGGATTATGGCCCCTGATTGTACGAAAAATCACGTTTTTAGCTTGTGGACCCTATAGAGGTCACAATTTTGAGCCAATTTTAATGAAACTTGACTTGTATGTTTATAACCCACAGATCTTGGATTCTTTTGATATTTGCGCCTATCGGAACGTAATTTCCTGAATTATGGCCCCTAAAATCATCTATTTTAGCTTGTGGTCCCTCTGGAGGTGACAATTATTATCAGATTTAAAAAAAACATTCGATTATATCACCGTTACACCCTAAGGACCAAAATTGTCGTACAAAATGGCCACCGTTTGTACACGAATACTGTTAAAATTGGTATATCAAGGTTGTGAAACCTGTAGAGGTCACAATTTTAATTTGATTTTGATGAAACTTGAAATGCATGGTTAGAACCCAAAGATCTTGATTCCTTTCGATATTTGCGCATATGGATTCGTAACTTCCTGAATTATGGCCCCTGTTTTATGCAAAATCACCTTTGTTTAGCTTGTTGTCCCTCTGGAGGTCACAATTATTATCCGATTTGAAAAAAATGTTTGATTATATCACCGTTATACACTAAGGAAAGTTGAGTTCAAATTTCGGAAAAAACGGACCAAAATTGCCATACAAAATGGCCGTCGTTTGTACGCGAATACATTTAAAAAATGGTATATCAAGGTTGTGGACCCTGTAGAGGTCACAATTTTAATTTGATTTTGATGAAACTTGAAATGCATGGTTATAACCCAAAGATCTTGGATCCTTTTGATATTTGCGCATATTGGATCGTAACTTCCTGAATTATGGCTCCTGATTCTTCCAAAAAATCCCCTATGGTCCCTCTGAAGGTCACGATTAACATCCAATTAAAAAAAAGTTTGACTCTATCACCATTACACCCTACGGAAGGTTGAGTTTGAATTTTTAGAAATTCAGACAATAATTGCCAGACAAAATGGCCGCCGTTTGTACGCGAATAGTGTAAAAATATGGCATATTAATGTTGTGGGCTCTGTAGAGGTCACAATTTTAATTCGATTTTGATGAAACTTGAAATGCATGTTTATAACCTAAAGATCTTGATTCTGTTCGATATGTGCGCATATCAAATTGTAACTTAATGAATTATGGCCTTTGATTGTAGGAAAAATTACTTTCGGTATTGCTTGTCCCCTATCCATCTCTCGAAAATGTGGGCGTATCCTGCCTGGCAGTGCCAGCTTACTATCTTTTAACAAAAACTCAACATGTTTTGATACATTTACACCCCAATTATCAGTAGTCTATCTCTGTCTGTTTTTCGCTTTTAAACTTAATACTAGTAATTGCGCAATGGGAGGTAATTTTATTTTAGTCACCATTATCAGGTCTACTTTTTGGCACGGCACAGATTTATAATGCCTGTCCATCTATTCACGGTCCATGATAAAACCTATTAAGTTTCATCGCAGATCATACAATTTTATGATATTGTCTGCCGGAAAGAACACCTAACGATAAAACTAGAGAGGAACCCTTAGTACAATCAAATCAGATAAATGCTTCCAGTAGTCCACCATAAGTTTCATTGCAGATCATGCAATTTTATGATATTGTCTGCCGGATAGAACACATTACAATAAAACTAGAAAGGAAACCTCAGTACAATCAAATCAGATAAATGCTTCCAGTAGTCCACCATAAGTTTCATTGCCGATCATGCAATTTTATGATATTGTCTGCCGGATAGAACACATTACAATAAAACTAGAGAGGAACCCTCAGTACAATCAAATCAGATAAATGCTTCCAGTAGTCCACCATAAGTAGCCACTGAAGGTCTGCTGTCTAGTCCCGGGTTAATGACAAATGGCTAAACACAATTTCTAAGTGAAATGCCGACTGCAAACAAATAATGTTTGACTTTTTTCATCTTAGTAAATAAGATTACTCTTATTATAGTGTTACCGTAATACTATTAATACAATGACTTATTTTAAAAACTGACCAAATTACTCTTAATTTCAGAAAGAACTGCTTATGTAAAAGTAGTGCCAAATACACGTATTTATAGCGTATTTATGTGCATGGTAAGCAGGAAGAAGTTATTGTACAAAAGTAGAAGGTAAGAACATCATAGAATGTTCTGACTGGTAATGTGCATGGCTTCCTTACATTCATTTTGTATTAGAAGAGTTAAAGCTTACACTCCAGCTTCAATAAATTGCTAGTGTTGGTATCCACACACTACACAAGGTTCGATCCTTATTTCCAGAAGGACTTCATTATAAGGCTGTTTGCTAATACCCAATCCAACTTACAGGAAACATAACTGTAGTGTGGTCTTTGTGTAGACTGTGTTAGGTCCTTTTGGGACTAACATTTTATATTCCAGTCATGTCCTTATGAGGAAAAAATTCTTTTAAAGGCCCAATAACACTCTTGTTGTAACTGAATAATGTGTCCCAATCATTATTCTGGTCAACAAATTGTACTTTTTTTTACAATATTCCAATTAATTGATGATACAAATTTCATCTTAACACACCGAATTTAAAAAATTGAAAATATTCAACTACATGGTTTTAAAAGCTTTACGTATACCTTTTCAAATGTAACTTAGATTTGAAAATATTTTCGGTCCCTCTTGACAAGTAAAATAGGATGTAATGGATAATTTACACAACAGGTAGGACATTTACATGTATAAACATCTAGTAGTTAGAATAAGGTTATTGTTTTTTCTGAACCTGTAAAGCCATCAAGAGTGTTATTGTCCCTTTTAAAAAGCTTTGCAATAAACACCTTTATAACTATTTACAAAAGTGGTACTTTCAAAACATTCAGAACACTGGCCATATTTTGGATTTTAATATTTATCTATTCTCAAAGGTTCTAAACATCATCTGTAACTCACACTTACTTATAGGCCTGTGCAGTGTGCACATCAAGGAATTATTAAATTATCAACACTTTTTGAATGTAATCATCTTTTGCGTTGTAATTTGTAATCAATTACCAGTACATTTTTACTATGAATGTAATTAAATACCATCTGTCCTGTTAGAGGGAGGTTGGGTCAGAAAGTCTGTCATTGAGTCAAGTGGTGCAGTTTTGATTCCCAGCTTGTACGTGACAAGGTCGGGTCCTCCAGTTTCCTCTCCCTACGCCCAAGCAAATTTTTGAAGTAAAATGGAACCGTGTTAGTCCCAGAATGATCTAGTTTGTGTCAATTGGACATTAAACCCCAATTCTATCTCTCTCTCTTTCTCCTTTCTTTATGTTCATATGATTTGTCCCCGCATATTAGATATATATATATATTTCATATACAATAAAGCCCCATTACAAAATATCTATAAATTGAATGTTGTTATATACATGTACCAATTATGGCTTTCATTTTTAATGTTTAACTTTTTTTCAATAACAATAATGGCTTTCATTTCTAACCTACATGTATTTTTAATGTTTAACTTTTTTTCAATAACAATAATGGCTTTCATTTCTAACCTATTTTTCAATAACAATAATGGCTTTCATTTCTAACCTACATGTATTTTTAATGTTTAACTTTTTTTCAATAACAATAATGGCTTTCATTTCTAACCTATTTTTCAATAACAATAATGGCTTTCATTTCTAACCTACATGTATTTTTAATGTTTAACTTTTTTTCAATAACAATAATGGCTTTCATTTCTAACCTTTTTTTAATGTTTAACTTTTTTTCATTAACAATAATATTAACCTTTTGCACATGAAATTTAGCATTATGCACATGCAATCAAAATAAATTCAAATGTAATTGACCATTGTTAAACTTGTTTTTTCGCCCACGCTTTTATGTGGACGTATATTGTCATCACCTCTGTCCGTCCATCCATAATTTTTTGTGGACAACCTACCGGTCACATTTTCTTTTCGCTCGCATTTTTATGTGCATATATATTGTCGTCGGCCCTGTCAGTCCACAATTTGTTTGTGGACAATCTACAGGTCACAATTTTATCTGATTTTTACGAAAATTGAATTATAGGTTTATCTCCAAATGATCTTGGTTGCTTTCCACATTAGAATGTACGAAAAATCACGTTTTTGGCTTGAGCACCCTCTAGAGGTCACAATTTTGAATCGATGTTGAGTTTGAATTTCATAAAAATCTGACCAAAACTGATGGACAAAATGGGTGCCACTTGTACGTGAATAGTGTAAAAATATGGTAAATCAAGCTTGTGGACTCTGCAGAGGTCACAATTTTAATCCAATTTTGATACAACTTAAATATGCATGTTTATAACCTAAAGATCTTGGTTGCTTTCAATATTCATGCATATCGGATTGTAACTCCCTGAATTATGGCCACTGATTGTAGGAAAAATTAAGTTTTTAGAGTATGGTCGTTTTTGCGGCTGCAAACATTATCCGATTTAATAAAAGGTTCGAATATATCACCGTTACACCGTAAGGTTTGTTGAGTTCAAATTCTGTGCAATCGGGACTAAATGCTAGACAAAATGGCGGCCCCTCATACACAGATAGTGTAAACATCTGGTATGTCAAGGTTGTGGGAGTCATAGTTTTGTGCCGATTTTGATGAAAGTTGAAATGCATGTTTATAACCCAAAGATCGTGGTTGCTTACAATATTCGCGCATATTGGATCGAAACTTCCAGATTTTTATGAAAGTTGAAATTCATGTTTATAACCCAAAGATCGTGGTTGCTTACAATATTTGCGCATATTGGATTGAAACTTCCTGATTATGGCCCCTGATGGTATGAAAGTCACATTTTTAGCTTGTGGTTACAATTATTATCCCATTTAAAAAGACGTTTTAGTATATTACCGACCACCGTTACACCCTAATTATGTTTGAACTTGAATTTCGTGAAAATCAGACCAAACTGCCAAACAAAATTGCCACCCATTATACGCAAATAGTGTAAACATGTGGTATATTAAGGTTGTGGCTAGAATCACAATTTTGATCTGATTCCGATGAAACTTGAAATAAATCTTTATATAACCCACAGACCTTGGTCCTGTTGATATTCCCTTATAAGGGATCGTAACTTAATGAATTATTTTCCTTGATTGTTCTATCCATCTCTTGCAAATGTAGGCATATCCTGTCTGGCTGGTTAAACGGTTTTGACAAAACTTGAAATATAGGTTTATCCAGTGTTGGGATTTAAAAAAATGTCTTGTTGGACATTTTACCAAAAATGAAGGGGCAAAACTCTTTATCGTCATTTAAACTGACGAATTTGTACCACAATTAAAAGTCTCATGTCAATATATTCAAATCCCTTACGTAATAAAAATAGGTGAACCTTGCTATTTTTCATATTTAATTCCCGTCTCCCGCACAGTATTCAATTCATACAATTAAAAATCACACGTCAACAAAATATTCAAATCACGTACGTAATAAAAAGGTGGTGAACCTCATATTTTTCACACCTAATTTCCGTACGGCATTCAATTCATACAACAGTTAAAAACGACATGTCAACAAAATATTCAAACCCTTACGTAAAAAAAATTGGCGAACCTCGCTATTTTCCACACTTATTTCCCATGCAGCATTCAAATTTATGTCAGTAAATTTTCGTAATACTTTGAATGAAAGCTTGCCGGTCCTGCTTCGGCGTCAAATCCACAACCATAATATTCCTTTAGAATTATGTGTCTTCGTTTATACGGCAAAAAAGAATGCAGAACTTCCGAAAAAGTTAAAACACTCGTAAAAGGGCATAGCTAACGCACAATACTGGATCTTTCGTATCTGAGAAATATTTCTACAGCTTACTTCAGCGAATAACACTCCTTCGTAGTCACGGCAAAGTGTTACAGGCATCATACTCAACACAGCAGAATGATTGGCATACTTCTTATTTTCCGCCTACAAATAAGTTAGAATTTCTGCTTATCTAGCTATTGGTAGCTCCTCCCCTTTTTGTTATTTTGTTGGATGCGGTATAGCATCAACCACCTTAAGCATGTGGCGTACTAGTCTCGGTCACCCCAAACCTTCTAGTCTTTAACATGTACGTAGAATATTTTTCTGGATAATAGAGACTAATGCCTACGTGACTAACAACACGCAGCTTTGGATGAGAATATCTATATGGATTCTTAAAAGGCGTAAAAGATATCATCGAAGACAAAATGACTGTCCGTTGATATAGGGTGTTAATATACTCTTTCGATATGTGACATCTATGATTAGTTTATAAATGCTGTCGGCTCACATCAATGCGATTAAAATGTTCGACAATTGAGAAACCACGAGAAAAATAGGTAGATTAAAATTATAATCATTCTTATTGGATTGATGAATATTGAATAGTCCGACAAAGAGAAAGCAATGAATTCTGTTGAAGATTAGATTGATGAATTTACCGACAAAGGATTAAGTCAGTCAATCAAGGCAGATTAAGTTGTTAATCAAGGTAAAGTTTATAGGCGGTATAACACGATAAATACGTTGATCACTTAATTACCTAATAAATCTAGTATATTGTCAACGATAATCGGGTTGAGTAGTAGTTATACTCTTAGTACTAGTCAGTACACTATATATTAATTTTGGAATTTCGAATATTATTCACCATGTCTTGATGTCCGAATAGGCATATTCACGGTCGGACAATAGAGTGCGTTTGGAAAAAAAATCGGACACGTTCGGAATATACGGCCGAAATCCCAACACTGGGTTTATCTAACAAAGATCTCGATTTCTTTCGATATTGGAATGTATCAGATCGTACCTTCATGGATTATGGCCCCTGATTGTATGAAAATTTATTGGTTTTTTTTTAGCTTGTTCTCTATCCATCTCTTGCAAAATGTGGGCATGTTTTATCTTGTTACCGCTGGTTTGATAATGCAATTAATAACATTTCCATGTCCCAATACATGATGTTTCAAAGAATTAAATAATAACATTCCATTACCCTAGACTTATGTTATGACTTTCTGGAAATGAAATGGAGTTTAACTTCCTACTCTTCTGTACCTAACCTTGGCTAATGGAAGACGGGCATTAGCCATATAGTGTGCTATGAGGGAAATTTTGCCTGGTAAGTGGCACTGCTGCCTACTCTTATATCGAATTCCAAGGGATCATTTACGTGCGTGCCAATGTGTACACTGGACCTCAGTGTTTCGTCCCATCCAAACGACAAGACAGCTGTCCGTGTAGGCCCTTCGTTCTGCATCACTGACAAGGGGAACCACACCGGAAAATCTAGATGAACTTTCTTGTCCAATGCAGGGATCGAACACCCGACCTCCAGGCTAGCGAGCCAGCGCCTTACCCACTTTACCACATGATCCCAAGACTTTCGGGAAAGATTGTCCTTAGCAAGTTGAACTGGTTATTTACTTGAATTCTAATGTCTATTTTTTTACAGCCACAATTATTCATCAAAATGCAAACAGGTTATTAATTATACAGATATGATAGATCCTCAAAATATTAAAAAAGAATTTGAAATTTTGAACTTTGATCCGTTACAGTTAGAGACAGGTAACTTTGTGATAGTAATTGTTCCATCTATGATTTTATCTGTATGTCCACAATTTCTTGTGAATACACTGTTTTGAAAGGAGTGAACAACAAACAAAATGTTTCTGGTTCGAGTTCCATCTTGAGGATTTTTGAAGTCTAGTATCATGGCTGACTCAGTTTGGCTTGGTATCATATTTTATATGCCCACATGGAAATGTAGTTGTATATTGCTATTTGGCCGTCGTCAACAATCTAAATTTATTATCTGATTGTTTTGAAATTGATGTTTACATTAGTGAGATGAAGAAGACTATTTAATTTAGATAATTTTGTTTAATTTCTTCTGGAGTTATGGCCCTTATGAATTTTGGATGAAATTTATAAACATTTTTGAAATGAGTACAATGAAGAAGCCTATTGAATTACAGCAATTTCCTTTATTTACGTCTAAGAGTTATGGCTCTTGTTTCGCTTTGTTGAACACTGTGAATGCTCCAACAACAAAAGCTGTCATCCAATTTGTATGATATTTATATGCATTATTTAGATTAGTAAAATGAATCTATATGATATTTATATGCATTATTTATATTGGTAAAACTAAGAATCTTATTGATTTTCAGCAATATCAGTTAATTTTTATACGCCCACGGCCCCACATTGAAATGTGGTAGTATATTGCAGTCGCCTCCGTCCGTCCGTCGGTTCGACGTCCAAAATTGCTTGTGGACGCTCTAGATGCTAAAGTTAATATCCAATTGACTTTAAATTTATACACAGTGTTTAAGGTCATGTCAGAGCTATGGCCCTTGTTCACTTCAAAATTCTTGTGGATGCTCTAGAGGCCAAAGTTAATATTCGATTGGCTTTAAATTTATACACAGCGTTTAAGGTCATGAGACGAAGAAGCCTATTGTTTTTCAGCCATTTCCCGTAATTACTGACAGAGTTATGGCCCTTGATCACTTTAAAAATTTTGTGGATGCTCTAGAGGCTAAAGTTAATATCCGATTGACTTTAAATTTATACACACTGTTTAAGGTCATGAGACGAAGAGGCTGATTGATTTTCATCGTTTCCGATAATTACTGGCTGAGTTCTGGCCCTTGATCACTTTCAAAATTTTGTGGACGCTCTAGAGGCTAAAGTTAATATCCGATTGACTTTAAATTTATACATAGTGTTGAAGGTCATGAGACGAACAAATATATTGAGTATGCGGTGTTTCACTTGTCAGTGGTCGCGGCTGTTTAATTTGCAAAGGGATATAATAGATTCGATTAAATATAGTTATTTCCCACAACTCTTCGGCATTAGAGACGTTAATGGCTCTTTAATGTTTATTTCTGTTTGAAAATAAAAATCGCGAATTTAGATTGGAGGATAAAGAAATATCCCGTAAACGTGTGATGTTTATAACTCCGTTATTTTTCAATATATTTTCACCAAATCTAGCTAAAATATACACAACATTTGTCGCTTAATGTTCGATACAATAAAATATCCCATCTGTTTCGTAATTCTGTCAACTATTACGTGTAATTTAGATTAGAATACATAAATTCTGAAAATCCAAGATGGCCGCCAGGTCACATGACCAAAGCACGTAATATTTGTTTGCAAATGTGGTCCCATTATCTCCACCAGAATGTTTTTCATATAATATAATACTAAAATTCCATTCGATTAATATTTATCATTTATTACCTGCGGTGTGCAATATGCCTTATTTTTCTCTCCCACATTGTGATTTTTAATGAAATTTGACTTTACGCGCCTTTTTTTAGGAAAATCTTTATAACTCGGTTATTTTTCAATATATTTTCACCAAATTTGGCTAAAATATAGACAATATTGGCCTCTTCATATTCTATACAACAAATTATCACATCTGTCACATGACTCTGTTAAATATTTAGTGAAAATTCAATTAGAGTACCTAAATACTAAAAATCAAAGATGGCCGCCAGGTCACGTGACCTGACCACGCAGTATTTTTTTTGAAAATTATGTCCCATTTTCTCTGTAAAAAATTTTTTTCATGGAATTTGATCAAAAAATTCCCATCGATTAAAAATATTCATCATGTTTTACATGTGGAGTACAATTGACATGTTTTGCATAATTAAGCTCTAGCATTAATATACCATAAGACAAGCTTAGCAGTGAAAGGGTTAATATCCGATTTACTTTAAATTTATACACAGTGTTGAATGTCATGGGAATTAAATAATGAGTTGTTACCTTTAATCAGATTTTAGTGTATCATAAATGTTTCATTTCCGAAAAAGGAAAATATGCAACAACTCTTGTGGACCGCCCGGACGATTTAGCTGCTGTGGGCGTATGGTTTGTTGCCTAGGAACCTATATTGTTTAGAGTTACGACCCTTGTGAATGCTCTAACAACGAAAGTTATCATCCGATCTGTATTATATTTATATGCATTATTTAGATTAGTAAAAGAAAGAAGCTTATTGATTTTCAGCAATGTCAGTTTATTTCGTCTAGAGTTATAGCCCTTATTTCACTTTGTTGAACCTTGTGATCACTCGAATGATAAAAGTTATCGTCTGATTAGTGAAACAAAGAATCCTATTGAATTTCAGCAATTTTCGTTCATTTCTTTTGGATTCATGACCCTTGTTTTACTTTTTGAACGTTCCAGCTCCAAAAGTTATCATCTCATCTGTATGAAATGTATTTGCAGTATTTAAATCGGAGAAACAAGGTAGCCTATTGAACTTCAGCAATTTCAAATAATTACTTCTGGAATGACAACATATATAATCCGATCTATACAAATTTATATGCAGTATGAAATTGTCTTGTAAATGCCGCCATTTACCTACAAAAGACTAATTATGCGACACGCCTTGTTGACCCGGCAATCTATGTTTTATTTTTATAGGCCCACATTGAAATGTTGTCATATATTGTCGTCGTCCCTATGCTTGTGGATGCCCTAGAGGCTAAAGTTAATATACATTTGGACTTTAAATTTACGCACAGTGTTTAAGATCGTGAAACGAAGAGGCCTATTGATTTTCAGCGATTTCCGATAATTACTATCATAGTTATGGCCCTTGATCACTTCAAAATATCTTGTGGACGCTCTAGAAACTAAAGTTAATATCCGATTGACTTTAAATTTATACAGTTTTAAGATCATGAAACAAAAAAGCCTATTGATTTTCAGCCAGAGTTATGGCCTTTGACCACTTCAAAAAATCTTGTGGACGCTCTAGAGGTCAAAGTTAATATCCGATTGACTTTAAATTTATACACAGTGTTTTAATGCCATGCAACGAAGAATCCTATTGATTTTCAGGGATTTTCGATAATTACTGTCAGAGATATAGCCCTCGATTACTTTAAAATATATTTTGTGGATGCTCTATAGACTATAGTTAATATCTGATTGACTTTAAAATTATACACAGCGTTAAAGGTCATGCAACGAAGAAGCCTTTTGATTTTCAGTGATTCCCGATAATAACTGTCAGAGTTATTGTCCTTGATCACTTCAAAAAATCTTGTGGATGCTATACTATAGAGGCCACAGTGAATATCTGATTGACTTTAAATTATCTTGTGTACACCCTAGAGGCTAAAGTTATCATCCAATTAACTTTAGAATAATACACAGAGTTTAACCCTTTGAACCCTGGCATATATACCTTAAATGACCCTCCCCCTGGCCCATGGGCCAAAATTTGACCATTTTTAGTGACAAAATATTAAATTGCTTATCACCCAAATAAAATTAAACCATATGTTAGTCCCGAAATGACCTAGTTGTGTTGAGTCGACGTTATACCCTATTTGTCTCTCTCTCACCACTCGCATGTATTCTAGCCACTGCCTGTTCTACTGTTGCACGTCTGTTTGCAATTCAAAGTTGAAAAACAATATTTTCAAGAATATTTGTTTCACGTCTGCGAGTGAAGAGGCCAAAGCCCTCATTGCAAACGACACTTTATAACAGTTGTTCTGATTGGTCTAAAAAAGGGGTTAAGGTCTTGAGAAGAACAAGTATATTGATTTTCAATGAATTTTGGTAACTTAAACAGCTTAATCCATGATATTAAATGTTTCGTATACTAAACGTTAGCATGGGGGACTTTATCAAAGCCAAACAAATTCTAATGATTTTTTGATAATTACGTAATGAGTTGTTACTCTTATTCAGATTTTAATCTATTATAAATAATTCATTACCGAAAAAAACAAAAATATGCGACAACTTTTGTTGACAGCCCAGACGATTTAACTGCTGTGGGCGTATGTTTCGCTGCGTGGCAACCTATCTTTGTATGTACTAGACCTAATAATAATGAAAGGGAAGCAACATGGAAAAAAAAATTTCTTCAATTCTTGACTGTTAAATAAAAAAGGTTCTATCTGAAAAGAAGCAATTAAATTGCTTTTTCACTCTAGTCCCATACACAAAGAACAAGACCAAAGTGGGTACCAAGCCAAACTGCAAAACTGGTTCTAACTTTAGCATAAGAGGCACCTGTAGAACTGACAAAAATAAAAAAAACAAGGTCACCTGTAGTCTCAAAATATCCCACGTAAAATTTTCAAAATTTGGGCAAATTGTACTGTTGCATCCTTGTTTACGTTTGGACCTCTACAATGTAGCAAGTATATGATCATTACTAGCTTTTGGAGAATGTTGGAACTCTTTTCTTTATTTCTCTTGACAAATTTCAGGGAATGCAGCTATTGTAATCACTAAAAATGGAAAAACTGGAATAGGAAAAATCATAAACACTGCTAAAATAGAGAAAACTAAAGCTTTTGAAATACTCTGGTATAAAGGTAATTTGGATTTGAAACAAATTTATAATAAATGTAAATTAAAGGCAAAATGCAGCCCAAGATGGTTTGAATTTTGCATAAATGCGGTCTTTAAAAAGACTAACATATGGTTTAATTTTATTTCAATAATTCGCTTGCTAGTAGGGTTCTTTAGCAGTAGGAGGAAACCGGAGGACCCAGAAAAAACCCACAAGGTTAGACAGGAGACACTACTCCTTGTCACGTACAAACGGGGGATTTGCAACCACTCCAGTTGACTCAGTGACAGGCTTTATAATACAGCACGCACGTCTATAGAACATTTAACAGCTGAATATGTTCATTGAAGGGAAAGAGTTGATCAAAATGCCACAACAAAACTCATGGCAATTGCCAAACCGCTTTGCCATTGTTGACTTTGACACTGAGAAATGAGTTTTTTACACGCCCACATTTTCATGGGGATGTATAAAGCCGTCGCCCCTGTCCGTCTGTCCACAATTATTGTTTGTGGACTCTCTGCAGGTCACAACTCTGATCCGATTTCGACGAAACTTGATATATAGGTTTATCTCCAAAAGATCTCGGCTGCTTTCAATATTAGCATGGATCGGATCGAAACTGGATTATGGCCCCTGATTGTACAAAAAATCATGTTTTTAGCTTGTGTACCCTATAGAGGTCACAATTTTAATCTGATTTTGATGAAACTTAACATGCATGCTTTTAACCCAAAGATCTTGGTTCCTTTAGATATTTGTGCATATCGATTTGTAACTTCATGAATTATGCCCCTCGATTGTAGGAAAAATCACTTTCTTTTTAGCTTGTTTTCTATCCATCTTTCGAAAATGTGGGCATATCCTGCCTGGCAGCCACTGGATTTAGGTATCATTAATTCAAGCTTTTGATACATATGTAATAAGCTGATCCTTACACATAGTTGTCTGTTCTAGTTTTACAAAATGATTTCATGTTCTTGACAGGTGAAATAGGAAAAGATCGAACATTTTCTCTCTGTGGTGAAGAAGATACTTCATACGGTGTAAGCCTTTATATTTCCTAGTATTTATGATTTGTAACTATGTATCGACATTTAACCTGTCTGTCTGTATGTCAATCCACTCTACCCTGTGAATATGTATATCCACAATATCTTGTCTTGGACATTTCAAATTTCTGTCAAATAAGTCGAAAATGTCTGTGAATGCATGAGAGTAAACATTATTAATCTGATTTTGATAGATCTTGGTTATAATAACAGGTTTATTGCCCTCATCATAACCAAAACGCATTCAAAATAGCGAGTGAAAACATCTGGTTTGCCATATTCCTGAAGCAATGGCCTGTGAAATCTCTCATAGGCCATTGCTGGATTGGCTTCTGATACCTGAACTTTTGAGGGAGTGTGTCTTTTCTCACGTTCAATCAAATATATCACTTAAGTACAGCAACATGACAGTCCTTCATTTAATCTGAGGTCTTCCCTTAAACTATGGACAGTGATTTAAGGTATTAAAAACGGTCTTAGTCTGTTTGTCTCCATACAGTATTGTTTATTTTATGTCAATGTTGATAGCCTTGTTTGTCACGCAATTAGTTTTACGGCAATATTCTGCTATGCACTGGTTAATTGTGCATAAAAAAATTGTGCACTATGACGTAACGTTATGTAAACATATTTAGTCCAATTTGACGCCCTGTTTTGAGGGTAATGCCTTTGTAACGAAGTCAGCAATTGGTAGTTAACCGGACTATTGATCAATCATAATTAAGGACAAGAATGTTCTTTGTTCTCTTTCCAGCAGTGTGAAGAGGGATTAGCTCTAATCAAACCGAACACTGCGAGGAGTATGCCAGTTTGCATTCTTTTTCATATTAAATCAGTAATGTCATTGGCTGTAATGTATGCCAGCTCTGCCTAAAAGGAGTGAAACACTCAGAAGTCAAGAATGACGTTTCAGTTCAATAAATACTTACCAATATATATCTTGCATAACTTTGACGAGGACCAGTTGATTTTAATTCTATTACTGCTGTTGATAAGATAAATAATGACTATCTTGTTTTTATTTTGTAGCAAGGAAAAACAGTTTATTTACTAGAAACCTCCATGGTAAGTAGAAATAATCATTCTGTAAGAATGAATGAATGAATGAAATGGGGTTTAACGTCCAACGCTTAAGCACCAAACCTGGGCTAATTGAAGACGGGCATACTCCATACAGTGTGCTATGAGGGAAATTTTTGCCCGGGCAGCGGCACTATGGCCTACTCTTATATCGAATTCCAACTGCCAGGAGATCTTTTATGTGCACTCCAATGTGTACACAGGACCTCGGTTTTTCATCCCATCCGAACGACTAGGCAGCTGTCCTATGCAGGGATCGAACACTCGGCCTCCAGGCTAGCGAACCAGCGCCTTATCCACTTAGCCACCGTGATCCCCTCATTCTGTAAGAACACATTAGTTAATTTTGAACCAAATAGAAGATTCCCCTTCAGTTTATTGTCCCCCGCCTTTCGATGTATTATGTCTGTCTGATGCATTATGTAAGATTTAGATAAAGAGCTTGCTGTTCTTGCTTTAATAGTTCAAAAATAGATAATCAAGAATGAATATATTGTAAATTTCATTCAAATTACTTTATTGTGATCGAAATTAAGAGTGTTGGAAAATCTAGGTTAGATTGTTTATTATCGTAGCAATGATAGCCTACTAGACAAGCCTCACTTTATCTCAACTATCCATTTTAAAATCTAGCGGACTTTCTAATTCATCAAAATCTCTGATGGTCTAGAGGGTGATTAATGATTATGGGCAGGTCATGGTAATAAATGTCTAAATAAAGCCAAATAAAGACCTTCAACTCTTAAATAAAAAAATATCTGGAATAAAATATTAATGGAATTGCTAATGTTTTAAATTGATATTAATCTTATTTCAGATACATGTAAATAATTTGATTTGTTCCTTCAAATATGATTTCCACAACAATATACCAGATGTTTTAAATGATGAGATTAATAAAGCTCTCCTCTTTCAAAATGTATAAACAGATCCCCAGTCTCTAGTCTCCAGTCTGTGATTTATTTGGAACATACTAAAACTCTTGTATAAAGTTGTTATACAGAAAAAAAACTTCTAAATAAAGCTCTCCTCTTTAAAAATGTATAAACAGATCTCCAGTCTCCAGTCTGTGATTTAGTTGGAACATAGTAAAACTCTTGTATAAAATTGTTGTACAGAAAAAACTTCTAAATGTACAATAAAAATAATTTTATATGTGTCAGACTAAGTGTCAGCTGTTCACAAGGTGTACAGGCAGACATAGTTTCAAAAGTGTCACAAGTTCCCAAAGTGTTTACTAAATAAATAATTATAAATTGTACCATCTTTTATGTGTGTACAATATAATTACTATTGTAGTAAATATTCTCAAAGTGTCCACAATAGAAATGTGAAATGTTTCAGAAGCCTTCAAATACTATTACTATTAAAGTGTTGAGTGTTCCCAGGGTGTGTACAGTAGAAATACTGTTGAGTGTCTGAGAAGTAGCTAGAGATACTATTGAAGCGTTTAATTTCGCAAAGTGTATACAGTAGAAAACTATTAAAGTGTTACTGGTAAATGTTTTTAAGTGTGATCATTATAAATTCTATTAAGAGTGTGAACATTATAAACTTTGTTAATTGTTTGAACAGTAGATATACTATTAAAGTGTTAAATTTAGCAAATCAACAGTAGAAAAACTATTAAAGTGTCAAATTTCGCAAAGTAACAGTACAAAACTATGAAAGTGTTAAATATCTAAGTATAAAGTGTGAATATTAGAAATATGGTTAAAGTGTGTACAGTAGAAATATTATTTAAGTGTGAACTATTCCCAAATTGTGTAAAATAAAAATACTTGTACATGTACTGTTATATTATGAAATGTTGCGAATGAGTAGGAAGTGGAAGATCCGAAGATGTGTATGGTAGACATTAATTGAAGTAATTCTTGAATTAGTTATTAAATAGCCTGTTATTATCAAAATACCTGACCCTGCATGTGAAATAATTGACTTGTTAAAAACATAATAAAAATATTATGTTTAAAATAGAGTTAGTGTTGATTTATAAACATGTATATATGTCACAGTGTGTCTGTAATCGGTTTATTATTTAACATCATAGACAATAAAATTTCATGTGGACGTATTATGTCGTCGCCCCTGTCCGCCCATCCGTCCGTCCGTCCACAATTGTTTGTGGACCCTCTACAGGTCACAATTCTTGTCCGATTTTGACGAAACTTGAAATATAGCTTTATCAACAAAAGATCTCGGCTGCTTTCAATATTGGCATGTGTCGGATCGAAACTTCATGGATTATGGCCCCTGATTGTACGAAAAATCACGTCTTTAGCTTGTGGACCCTAGAGGTCCCACTTTTGAGCCGATTTTGATGAAACTTGACGTGCATGTTTATAACCCAAAGATCTTGGTTCCTTTCGATATTTGTCCCTATCGGAACGTAATTTCCTGAATTATGGCCCCTGATTGTCCGAAAAATCCCCTATTTTAGCTTGTGGTCCCTCTGGAATTTCGGGAAAATCGGATCAAAATTGTCATACAAAATAACGGCCGTTTGTAAGCGAATACTGTTAAAAAATGGTATATCAAGGTTGTGGACACTGTAGAGGTCACAATTTTAATTCGATTTTGATGAAACTTGAAATGCATGGTTATAACCCAAAGATCTTGTTTCCTTTCGATATTTGCGCATATCGGATCGTGACTTCCTGAATTATGGCCCCTGATTGTCCGAAAAATCCCCTATGGTCCCTCTGGAGGTCACGATTAATATCCAATTTTAAAAAACGTTTGACTCTATCACCGTTACACCCTACGGAAGGTTGAGTTCGAATTTCTAGAATATCGACCATAATTGCCAGACAAAATGGCCGCCGTTTGTACGCGAACAGTGTAAAAATATGGCATATTAAAGTTGTGGGCCCTGTAGAGGTCACAATTGTAATTCGATTTTAATGAAACTTGAAATGCATGTTTATAACCTAAAGATCTTGATTCTTTTCGATATTTGCGCATATCAAATTGTAACTTAATGAATTATGGCCTTTGATTGTAGGAAATATCACTTTCGGTATTGCTTGTCCACTATCCATCTCTCGAAAATGTGGGCGTATCCTGCCTGGCAGTGCCAGCTTACTATCTTATAATCTACTGCCATATCTCCTTAGGAAATATCGCTTTACATGAATTTGATGATTGGTCATTCAAAAAGGAACTACTTGTTTTTATTTGCAAAGAACAGTTAGACCGTACGTAACTAACGTGACGAAAATTAAATGGTAGCTGGCTTTTTTTCGCACGTACACAGTGAATAGCCATTTTGCGCAGTGAGTGATCCCAGTCAGAATTTGGCTATTTTTTAAAAATTGCCTTAAAGTTTATTTTTTTCGTTTATAACCGAAATAAATTAACTATTAGTAAATCCCCACGCTAAAAACATTAGCAGAATGCATTGTGTATATGTGGAATAGAGCCGACCGAAGCACAAAATAGTGCCAAATGTCCGTTTAAACTTGCTCATTCTGTTAAAATCTCATTTTCTTCCGAAGATTTATTATTCAGTCGCGAGTTTTGTTCATATAATTGCGCAGACAGCCCTGTTACGGCGCAGTTTTTCTGTGTGTCGAAGTCATTTTACTTTCGTTTGTTTGTTTACAAACTGACTTCTGTGCGTTGACCTCGCGACCTGTGACGTTTAGCTAACGTCATGTTGTTATCATGGCTATTCACTGGGTCAGAGTCACTTCTCTGCAGGTAGGGTGAGTCTGTCGTTCAGATTGCAGTTAGACCTGCAGCCAAATTTCTAGCGTGGTGACAGGTACATATAAACTACCTAAAAAAGTTAGTGACACCCAATTTTTCGCGTGGTATCATATAGAATATTTAAATATACATAATAACCTTCCAGAAAAACACCACTTAGTAGATTCTAGGGGGGGGGGGGGCAAGGCAAGTTGAGCCCCTCCAGCTCACGGACTATTACTTAGACTAAACTACAAGTGAATATAACTCGTGTTTGTCTATCTCCATGAAACATGAATCCTATTCATTTTTCAACTCAAAGAGTTATGCCACTTTGCTATAAAATCTTGTAAGAACTTTAATATAAATGCAGATATTCTTGAATTTTGTATTGAAATCTATTGATTGTCAATGATTTTCAACAACTTCTAGTGCTCTCCCACTTATTTAGATAATTTTGTTATACGCCCACATGGACGTATTATGTCGTCGCCCCTGTCCGTCCGTCCAGAATTGTTTGTGGACTCTCTACAGCTCACATTTCTTACCCGATTTTGACAAAACTTGAAATATAGTCTTATCCCCAAAACATCTCGGCTGCTTTCGATATTGACATGTATCGGATCAAAACTTAATGGATTATTGGCCCTGATTGTACAAAAATCACGTTTATAGCTTGTGGACCCTATACGTGGTCACAATTTTGAACCGATTTTGATGATACTTGACATGCATGTTTATAACCCAAAGACCGTGGTTCCTTTCGATATTTGTGCCTATCGGAAAGTAATTTCCTGAATTATGGCCCCTGATTGTCCGAAAAATCACCAATTTTAGCTTGTGGCCCCTCTGTAGGTCACAATTATTATCCGATTTGAAAAACCGTTTGATTATATTAGTTACACCCTAAGGTAGGTTGAGTTCGAATTTTGGGAAAATCGGACCAAATTTGCAATACAAAATGGCCGCCGTTAAAAAAATACTGTTAAAAGATGGTATATCAAGGTTGTGGACCCTGTAGAGGTCACAATTTTAATTCGATTTTGATGAAACTTGAAATGCATGGTTATAACCCAAAGATCTTGGTTCCTGTTGATATTTGCGCATATCGGATCATAACTTCCTGAATTATGACCCCTGATTATACGCGCAATCGCCTCTGTTTAGCTTATGGTCCCTCTGGAGGTCACAATTATTATCCAATTTAAAAAATCGTTTGATTATATCACCGTTACACCCTAAGGTAGGTTGAGTTCAATTTTCGGGAAAATCGGAATAAAATTGACATACAAAATGGCCGCCGTTTTAACACAGATACTGTTAAAAAATGGTATATCAAGGTTGTGGACCCTGTAGAGGTCACAATTTTAATGCATTGTTATAACCCAAAGATCTTGGTTCCTTTCGATATTTGCACATATGGACTAAGGCTAGTAATTAGAATGCAGTGCGAGTTATTAATAGACAATTTTTCCCTTAATTTTTTTCTCCCCTCTTCCTGCATTTTTGGGTTGACTTTTTGGTCTACAATAGGAGAAAAGGGATCAAATTTGCAATTTCATAGCAGTTTTGGGTAATACTAGTGATATTACAGCGGAGGGATAGGGGTGTAAAATGTCTTTCTGCGGAGCAATGAAATGTATCGGAAGTGAGAGTTTCACCCCAGTCATCTTCAAATCCCTGTAGCAAAAAATCTAAACCATGAAAACCCTACAAGTTTATGATGATGAGATTGCCAAATGTTGTCCCCATTGTGCATAAAAATATTGGAACCAACAGAATGTTGAGCAAAAAGCTACAGCCAGTGATGTTACAGCCATTTAACATTGAAGTCAATGGGCAAATAATTACTAGTCTGAGTCCATATCGGATCGTAACTTCCTGAATTATGGCCCCTGATTATATGAGGTTTTACGTGTGACGCACTTCCGGTTTCTATTTTTAGCCTGGCCGTGTTTAGGCCGCACTTTAACATGGAAAATGCGAGGGGAAACGGGGTTTTCCCTCTATTACTCTTTATATAAAACATATTCTTTAATGCCACTCTTTTTGTGAGTTGCGTTTAGCATTCGTAATAAATAACTGATTTCGAATAATGTCTTAGTTATTATTATTTTGTTTTATTGACGATATACTGCGTTGTAGCAGACGATATGTCAAGCTCGCACACGGTTCAATAGTCTCTATTATCCAGAAAAATATTCTCCGTATGTTGAAGACTAGGAGGTTTTGAGTGACCGAGACTAACGTACGCAAAAGCATTACACGGATATATTGCTGTATGCAGCCGATTTATATCTTTTGTGTTAATTGTACTGCAAACAAATAATAAATAAGAGTAAACAATATAATGGGTTATAGAGTGGTGACCTGCGTTTCCACGAAAGAATTATTCAAGACGATATTAAAATTTAAGCACGACCGTAGCAAGTCTAAAAAATGATAACAAATAATAATCACGGCATTCACGCTGTAAAAATTAATTCTGTATATAATGCATCGCTATTGCATTCAACAGTTGTTCTCCGAACCAAATACTAAATTAGAAATTGATAAAATAGACACAAATCTATCGTTCTTCATTCTTGGTTGCGACAGTGGAGATAAACTGACTGGATAAAAATTTCACTGAGTGCCAAACGCTGAGCCAAGACGATTTATGTAGTTGTGAAAAGAGCTTTAAAAAGTATTCACAGATTCCAATTGATCATCGTTTTGTTGTTTCTGTTATTCATATTCCATCAAGAGAAAATTTTATAAAATGGCTGAAGTACTCCGTAAACCAAACAACTATTTTTTCATTGGTTATAGAGCCGTCCAAACGCGGGGAAATTTACAGTAGCTATTGGCTATACAGCACGCATAAACAATCTTATTTGCATATTGCATTCTATTTATAGAATTATTAGCTGGAATTATTTTTTTGAGTCGATAGCCCCAGGGACCAACACAAGTACCGTGTTTTGTGTAAATAGCATGCAACGCTAGCAGACGATATATCAAGTATTAACCGCGTACGTATTACACTGTCCAGTCGGCAGTTAAATGTAAATAGGATAGACCATTTAAATCTATTATGTGAATTAATAGTCCTGTAATTAATAGATAGCATCTGTTTGGTCGTAAAATGCGTAATAAACTAAATACTTCGGGCCTCAGTTGCGTACAGCCATTACGGGTCAGGTAAACTTGCCGTATCTTTTCTATATCGAAGTCATTGTAAATATTGGTTTCTGGCATCAGTCGGTAAACCTTTCACGTATATAGAAATGGTGGTCGGTTCCATTTTAGGTCAAAGAAGCTTACTGTACGACGGTATTTTCACAAAAAAACACACAATGGCCTATGATAAGCAAGCCACGAACAAATCCATGGGATCCAATCCATGAATTGAATAGATAACAGGCTCGATGATCTACGTACAGTTACACACCATACTACTGTTAGGCCTTTAGTGTATTTTTCATATATTTTATTAATATTTAATTTTAGTCAAAATAGCAATTGACCAATGTCCGAATTGATATCTCACTAATCTTTCAAGTCTGTTTGGGTTTATACGCGACGGCTTTGTGTACTAAACGTTACAAAAACATAAATGCGTGTTTATAATATCCGAATAAACATGGTCATTTGATCAGATTTTCGGCCAAAGGACGACATGTGAACACAATACAGCAGTAAACTTATGCCAAATCTGTATGATTACTATAGAGTCCTGTGAGCGTGTTGAACCAACTATGTCACTTCCGGTTTAAATAAAAATTAATTTCTCACTTACAAAAACTTTTTTGCTGTGTGTCACAGAGGGGATTATTTATAAATATATATTTAAGATTTATGGAAACCTTGTTGAAAATCGTTGGTCTTCCCCTTTAATGTAACTATATATATTACGTAATTATAGGTAACACGCGTTCCTGTTATGTCCATATCTTCTTCTGTATTTCAACATATGTTTCCTATGCGCAATTTAACATCTTATCAAATATTATTATACAATTATTTTAATCCTAAGCTTGTATATATGTTCTATATTCTACTGTAACTTTAGTTTTGGTGACCGGCTCGCCCTAGCGATACCTATCTCGTTATTGTGACCGTTAACCAGTGTTGGACACTCGTTATTAAAAAGTACAATTTTTACTACTTATCTGAGTTTTCGTCGTAAGTGTTGGAATAAGCTACAACCCCCAGAAAGCAGCACTTCGGCACTAGTCATTCTAAAAAATTAAACATAACATGGAGTCGATCTAATATTATATAATATTATGTTACTGAAGCATATAATATTGACGAAACATCAGATGTAGAAAATAACTTTTCTGCGACATCAATTCGCTTCTCATTATCGTTTGTGAGATTGCAGTTTAAATTAGCTATCATTTGATTTGGAAAAATATTTGACACGCCAATTGAATATCAGCAATTTTCGATAATTATTATTTGAACCATATTATACACAGACCCGAGAATATATTAAAGTATATTTATATAGTCCGCGGTACCATAAATTACAAACAGTTACTCTTTTATGTGTGTAAAATATGTTATAAGACATGAAAGAGATAATTCGTTGTGTGTTGAAATTAGAAGTGAATATGAAAAGATTATTTCGAAAAGATGCCAAGGGTACAACTGACGAGAAGAGCTATATGTTGAAACGATGCCATGGAGAAAAAATCCCTTTATATACTTAAGACAGTGTTTATTTTCTGCATATGGCAAGGTCTAAATTGCTGCGCTAACCAATTCGTTCACGCACCACAGTGCAATATTCCGTTGTTTATCAATGACATAGTATTTGGACATACTACTTGAGAACCAACCTAAACTCTTAGAATGACGAAGTAAGGAGTAACTTGATATTGTATTTATCTTTAACTGGATAATGTAATTTGTTTATAAACCTCAACATGATAAGTTCATAGGCGTAAACGCGAACACGTGGTTGGGGTTATTTACGGGGTGTTTTCAGGTTAAAGCGGCTGTAGTTTAAAACAAGATTATAATAATATAATGGTCCAAGCTTATTTTAATGAATTATTTTTGCAATTGCATATAACCAATGCAAAGACGTATTATTTGTATCAGTTATTTTTTTTCTAAACGCATGTAAACTCCAAAAGACCATAATATTAAATAAAATTTGAATATATAAAATATATATATTATAATATAATATTTATTTTACCAATGCATTATTTGGTTTGAGTAATTTTGATTCTAGCTTGTTGAGCCTTATTATATATTTCTATCAATTTCACTCAACGTTTCAATGTAGTTTTCACAGAAATAAATGTAGGCATACTTAACCTAAACTAGAAATCGTTATATTTGCAGTAATATTGAGGCGTGTCATTCTCACTTTAAATTCTAAAAAATTACTCTTATTAACTAACTTTTATGACGTACATATATTTAAATGAGAAAACGTCACTTTAACTTGTTACCCGCCTTATCGTTATTAACTAGATTGTGGTTACACATTTAAACCAATCATAAAACGAGTTACAGGAATCCGTATCAGTACTCTGATCAGCCTATTTGTACTGCCTTCATAAAGGGCAGCATACGATACATGAACATAACTATAAGGTAGGTGTGTCCTATTTCTAATTATTTAGCTACACCCATGCATTACAATCAGTTCTTCTCATTAAGAACAAAAGGGTTAACCACGCCAATCTCTAGGAAATGTTCTGACTAGTCACTAGTTATTAAAACTACAAGTTATAAGTTTATTTCTGACGAGGGTTCCGCCGTAGTTATCAAGCAAAGAATTCCATATGTGCCATGTGTTATTCTCATTCAGTTACACAGGTCACTGTTTACATCGCAGAGAACATGAATGAAACTTATACTTATCTCCAATTACTATAATTCACACAATTCTGGCTACATTATTTGGAACTTTTCCCTGTTCTCCAACCGTCCAAGCTATAACCAACATGGATGAAATTGTTGTCATATGTGTAATCTATGGATATTCTAAACTCACTAGCTGATTGTTTTATTGACATTTTTCAAACACTATAATATCTAGATCTGTATAATTATATATTTGGTTTTTGGTACGGCACCCTCTTCAATTCCATCGTAAAATACACCTATCGGCGAAGAAACAGTTTCTGTCGTTGACCTGGATATATCCATCTTGCAGATTTGTACACCGAATGCAGATTTGGATAAACAAAGCTCATTTGACCCTTAGTTTTAATATTGCGTCAGTCAAGTTATAATATATATATATATTATAATGTTATCGTTATTGTTAATATTGTCCTAATGATGCCCCAGTGGCGGAAAATATTAGACAGTGATAAAACAAGTAACAATGATATAGTTGTTTAATTAATACTAGTGTTTTTTTTTTTGATATTTAATACTGAGAGCTGAAATCTTTACTTTCACCCTCTATTTAATATATATTGTAAATCTAATTTAATAATACAAAAATTAAGTACAGCCTTGACCGATGGCATCTGTGTTTTATAGTACTTACACCATACTGTGACCTTTTGACAAAACGTTCGATCGTTCTTGTTTAACATTTAACAATTGTAATGTATGCGTCATAGGACTCATAATTATATTGTGAATTTTTCACGGGCTTTTAAAAGGATCTAACATCACCAACAATTCAACTTGTAATTAAAATACGTCACTTTGTCGCATTCTAGAAATTGATCCACTGCCCTTTGAGGGAGAGAGAGAGAGGTGGCGTTTAACGTCCACTCGACACAAACTAGGTCATTTCGGTATTAACGTATGGTTTTAATTTTATTTCAATAATTCGCTTGTGCGTGGGAGTCTTTAGCAGTAGGAGGAAACCAGAGGACCCGGTGAAAACCCACGAGGTTGGAACCCCTTTGAGAAACAAGTTACTAGCCCGTAATTTCCAAAATTGAGTTTGTAGAAACAGACGTTGCAGGAAATTGGCGAATTCCCGTGCTTAATCGATTTTCATAATCCGTCCATTAACCAAGGAATGGTTAGGATCGTCTAAGCTTACATTATAAAGTTTGATTCTCAATCAAAAAAAAAATGAGTAAGTCGTGTGAAATTGCCAAGTGAGACAATATTTTGATGGTCCAAACCATTGATCAAAATTGTCTTTCGATCGACTTAAATTTAATCTAGCCATCTTCTTAAAGGAGAGAATAATAAGGCTTAGCCCTTACATTTATTTAAGAACATGCTAACCTCCTCTAGATTCTAACAAAAGAAAGATACTGGTAATAGCTACTCGGATTGATTTATAGATAAATTATAGGCTTCTCCCATTCCAGCGCTACCAACAATATGGCACCCAAATCGTTAAGATGACCACTACAAGGCCTCTGCCCCACTGACATCACGAACACAGTATCTAATTCAGTGTGGCGGTTCTATTGTGATCTTTCCATTAGATTTGAATATATAAATATTTGCTTGTACGCGAATAACGTAAAAGTGTGGTATATCAAGGTTGTGGACCCTTTAGAAGTCACAATTTTAATCCGATTTCGATGAAACTTGACATGTGTTTATAACCTAAAGATCTTGGTTCTTTTCGATATTTTTGCCTATCAGAACCTAACTTCCTGAATATGGCCCCTTATTGTCCGATAAATCGCCTTTTTTTACTTGTGGTCCCTCTGGAATAACAATTATTATTCGATTTAAAAATAACGTTTGATTATATCACCGTTACACGGCAAGGAGGGGTTGAGTTCGAATTTCGAGAAAATCGGACAAAAATTGCCGGACAAAATAGCCTCGGTTTGAACGCAAATTGTGTAAAAATATGGTATATGAAGGTTGTGGACCCGGAAGAGGTCACAATTTTAATTTCATTTTGATGAAACGGGACATGCATTTTGGCCCTTGATTGTAGGAAAAATCACTTTCTTTTTAGCTTGTCCTCTATCCATCACTTGTATGTGGGCGTATCCTGCCTGGCAGACGCTGGTCTTTAAAATCAACAGATCCTTTGCCAATAGTAAAGATAAGACTATTGTATCTGTAAGCACATTAAGAGCAGCATTTTATTAAAAATTGAAATACAAAAGAACAAAAAATCATTGATGGAGTAAAACAGAGGTTCACAAAATATAATAAACCATTTCAATTACAACTATGCGTCGGTTCATATAATATTCCATTTCAACGGAAACGCTGAATCGACTAATAAGTTTAATCGTCACCAGGTAAAGTCTCTTACAAAAGTGTGAGGTATGGTTCAATTGACGTCAATGATATGAAACCAGTGGGGAATCGCGGCCTCTTCCTTACAATATAAATTACGAAGCATCCAGGAAATCTGGGTCGAAATCAGATAAAAATGCAGGCAGATCCGCATTAGTTATCTATACAGTCCTAACAAACCAATTTCACAGGAAAATCCTTAGTCCCGATCCACTGTTAAACTTCCTTTTAAGACACTCCAGAAATTCTAAATTTTAATACGCAACTGACCCAATGGTTTATTCATATTATGACCACATGGAAGCGACAATACAGAAAACCCACCACATCAAAAGCCAGGGGTCACTGTCACTCGTAATATTCTGCAGTAGGGAAATTCTTTGTGCCCGAGACTCTTGTCATAAAGGTATTTCTGGTATGGCACACGATCGATCTGATCGGCATTGTCGTGAAGTAATTCTATATAGAGTGCTGTATTTCTGCTACCTTTTGTTCATTTCAATGATGATTTTTAACCTGGTGTCACCAATGTTAAAATATCTCCACTCTCGTACCTGTCTGAAGGTTGGTTGGACCCTCCTCTGGTATATATTTCTGTACTCAAACGGGAACTCACATACTTTGATTTCTGCCTTTGGTGAATTTTATCTGCTTAGATTATTGACCTGTAGATGTCACTGTCATTCCGATGGAAGCTGTGCCAAAGTTTTATCTGTATTGTGTTCCGCAGTTCGCTAAATGTACTAGAATTCGAGTTGAATTTGAGGTGATCTATCAATATTTTATTGCGCTACATTATACCACAGTATAAAATAATATGCATATTGATTCATCTTATCTGGATGACTGAATCGATAAACATGACAAATTTGACGCTTCCTTATACGCAGTTATAGTCCGACAGAAGTTCGACAAACCTGGAAATATAAGCCACATAATGTTTTTTTGTGGATTTTAATATGTTCAGTATGTGTCGGTTCAAGATGGCCGCCATGAGGTATTTTCTGGTTATATTTAGTGGGGTAAAATTTATGAAAGTTTATCGGCTTGAAGGTGGTTTTTTATAAGAATTCGACCCCCTGAATCCAATGAACTTGGGTGTTCCTCCTGAAAGTGACGGCTAATTCCGCTTTAAAATGGAGGCTCATTTTGGCGAGAAACTAATAAAGTTCCCTAAAAAGGTATTGAAATATAGGTTTAAGTTTAAGGCGGATTATATATATTAGATATGTGTAGATTCAGAATCCGGCTGATGACACCCTTGGGTATATTTGATTATTCAAGATGGCTGCCTAGAGGCATTTTCTGATAATTTATTGGGATAAAACATGTGTCAGATTATCTAGGACATCGGTTTGAAGGAGACTTCTATAAGAACTTGACGCACTAAATCCAACGAGCTTGGGTATTTCTCCTTAAAGTGATGGCTAATTCCACTAGGAGGCCAAATATTAAAACGAGGGCTCATTTTGGCGAAAACAACAAACTTCCCTAAAATGGTGTGTAATTAATGTATTATAATAATAATAATAATTTATTGAACTTTTATAGCGCCAAAATCCAGCTTGTAAAGCTGCTCGGTGGCGCTTGTACAGATACAAAATATATGATCATGAGTACACAATGTAAAAAAATATAGATTGAAAGTCGTATACAAATAAAAATAAAACTGTTTGGTAAAATATAGATAAAATATAGATAGAAAATCACAACAAATTAAAAATATACTATTTGGTAAAACAAATAAAGGGCAGTGTACAGATAAAAATATAAAACATTGAAGTATTTGTTAAATATATAATTACATAAAGGCTTTTTGGAACATTTCTGTCTTTAGGTTCTTTTTAAAAACGTTGAAACTTGAACTGGTTCTAGTTTTAAAGGATATCTCGTTCCAAAGTTTCGGTGCTGCTACCGAAAAAGAGCGTTGGGCGAAGAGTGTTTTACTTTTTGGCATCTGAAGGAGGTGAAGATTAGAAGAACGAAGTTGGCGTAAGGATTTATAATGGTTAAGAAGATCTTTGAGATAAACGGGTGATTCAGGACAGTTGATTGACAGATATGTTAGACACAAAATTTTGAAATCGATGCGAAAAGAAACAGGGAGCCAGTGCAGTTGTTTAAGGACGGGGGTGATGGGTGAACGATAAGGTGTCAGTGAAACGATACGGGCAGCTTTATTCTGAATGAGTTTAAGAGGGTATAAACTGTTTGCGGGAAGGCCAACAAGCAGTGAGTTACAATAATCGAGTCTGGATGTAATAAAGGAATTGACAAGTAGTTTACAGGTTTCAAAATTAATATAAGGACGGATTCTACCAATGTTATACAGGTGAAAATTACACGATTTACAAATAGATGAGATATGGGATTTCATATCCAGCGCAGAGTCGAAATTTACACCAAGATTTCGTACAGACGTTGACAAAGAAATACTGGCATCTCCAATTTTGACAGAATTATGAGTTAACTTTAGATTTGTATTACATTTAGGTTTCAAAAGTTGTATCACTTCCGTTTTATCATCGTTCAATTTTAAAAGATTTAGTTTCATCCAGGATCGTACATCCGCAATGCAGGCCTCCAATTTTGTTATGTTCTCGGTCTCGTTGCTCTTATTCAGCGCGATATACATTTGTGTATCGTCGGCGTAAAGTTGGTAGTCAATTTGGTGTTTTCTAATGATGTCTCCTAAAGGAGAGGTGTCTGCCGTAAACAAGAGTGGTCCAAGGACCGAACCTTGCGGCACACAATATTTCAGCCTTTTTGGAGTAGATTTACTGTTATTGATCTGTACTACTTGCTCCCGACAATCCAAATAACTGGCGAACCATGATAATGCAATGTCTTAAATCCCAAAACGATGTTTTAGCCGGAAGAACAATATCGAAGTGTCTATGGTGTCGAAAGCGGCACTAAGGTCAAGCATAACCAAGAAATCACAGTCCCTGTTGTCCATCCGACTGATTATGTTATTATGGACTCGTACAAGGGCAGTCTCAGTGTTGTGGCACTTCTTGTAGGCAGCCTGAAATGGCTCATCTTAGTTGTTCTGTGCAATATGATAATTGAATCTGGAAGCTACAACCTTTTCTATGATTTTAGATAGAAACGACAGATTAGAGACGGGGCGATAGTTTTTAAGTAATTCTGTATCTAAATTCGCTTTTTTTAGTAATGGTGTCACCAGGGCCCTTTTCTAGATTTTAATGAACTATTAACAATGGAGGTAATAATAGGAGAAATCGACGATGAGCATGATTTTAATAACCATGTAGGGAGTGGGTCAAGTTCACAGGATTAATTTGCCGATTTTCCAATAATTTTAAAGATTTCAGTGTCTGATGTTGGCTCAAACTCAGTTAACACAGATCCTGTGTAGATTTCACTGTCATCGGGAGGTGCTGTGCCTGAATCCTCAAGCTGCAATCTAATATTAGCTACCTTTTCACAAAAGAACGACGAAAATTGTTTTGCTAGAGCCTCAAAGTCATCATTTTGGGGTAGGAGACACTTTTCTTTTGATTTGGAAATACTGTCAATTATTTTAAAGATTTGCTTCGGATATCCCTTGTTCGTCTCGATTTTATTTTTAACATAAGAAATTTTAGCCTGTTTTATCAGTTGGTTTGTTTCAGTCCTTTGGTGGTTATATATCTCCCTTTTGATTTCCAAGTTGGTTTTCCTCCACTGTTTACAGCAGTTCGTTTTTCCTGTTTTGAAATTAATATCTCAGTGGTAAACCACTTCTTATTTGGTCGAATAGTCAGAGTTTTTGATTTTAAAGGTGCATGATCGTTGAAAAGTTTGCTCAGAGCAGAATCGTAAAGAGATACCTGTGTTTGGATATCATGTGAATTTACAATCTGAGTTTGTAAATTTAACGACAGAATGTCTTGATTGAACCGATTTACGTCAATGTCTTTAGTTTTCCGGAAAAAAATCGTTTCTTTGACAGCCCTGGAATTTGTCAATGACAAGGATCCGAAAATACTATAATGATCGGAGATTGAATGATCAACGACTTCATGATTGCAGAGAAGATCATCATCAAGTCTGGTGATAAGTATATCAAGTGTATGTCTCTTCGGGTGTGTCGGTACCTTAATGTGTTGTTGAAGATTGCATGAATTTAGAATATCGCTAAACTGGTTGGATTTTAAATCATTGGATTGAAATATAGGTTTCAATTACTTCGGGTATAAACATAAAAACAGGTTGAACTCAATTTTTAGCGATACATAACGATGTTAGTAATGTGATAGTGTAATACATCAAAATATAGTTTTTCGTATTCGTCGATTCCATGTCTGATTGGCTAAATGTGCCATGACCGAACGAAACGCCAATATGGTGCCAAATTCAGCAAAATAGCTAAATGTTGGAAACCTGGGTAGAAAATTGTACGAGAACTGCAGAATGAGCGTTAAACTACATGTACATCGAAGACGCTCTAGGCCTTGTATTCTTATAAAAGCACAAAATTGTCAAAGCCAAACACAATCCACCATTGGAGCCTAGTTGAAAGCAAATGTTTCTAAAGGTTTACTAGTGCTTACTTCTGATATTGCAGCTACACGTTCATTTTGTAGGGAAGGGTGTTTCTGGCTATTCTGATTATCATGTACATGAGCATACAATGATGCAATATGTGTAAAATGACTAGCCGAGTGATACCTTAGTAGTTTCCTGAGCTTCTAATTTGAAACTACAGGGCCATATGAATACGGAGGAAATGATACATGAAAAATGATTTAAGCGAAAAAAAATTGAGGTTTGGTTCCTTAAAGAAGCTATAATGTCGGTTTTGAGAACCATATTGTCATTTATTTCGACATTCGGCTGTTCAGATATGAATCAACCCCAAAAACCTATAGTTTGACAGATGATAATCTTATCTTCTTTAAAGCCCAATTATTCAAAACTGTTAACTTTTGGTCAAAGATCTTTTAGTGTTCAAGCACCAGCTTTATGGAATAAGCTACCATAGGATATTAGGTCCTGTAATAATGTTAATACTTTTAAGAAAAAACTAAAAACCCATTTATTTCTTCAAGCGTTTTAAATGTACATGTCTTGAAATTTATTATGATTCTTGTTTTGTCTTAGTATTGTATTGTTAATTTTATGAGTTTATAAATATTTATATATTATGTACCATTGCAAAGCACCTCTGAACACGTGTATGTGAAAGAGGGGCTATAACAAATCGAGGGCTGAAAGCCAGAACTGCCTATCTCCAAAATTGACGTTTTGAGAAAATGGAGATTTAAAGTTTGACTGAGTTTTAAAAATCAGGTAATTGTTGAATTTAGATGATTTTTGGTAATAACGTGTGTATTAATAGCTGAAATCAAATGCTGAATGATCAATAGGCTTATTGCAGTAGTTTTCAATTTATTTCATAATAATGGATTATAGACACTTCTGGTTGATATAAATTTACCCAATATGGGAAGTCAACATTGAAGATATCCTGTTCTGGTACATTAACAAGGCAGTTTCGGCAGTGTTTTATCAGCAAGAACTGTACAAGTGGGATATATACATATTTTGCATTAAGTTCCATATGTAAATACATATCATTTAGCAAAAAAAAAATAACAGCAAGAACTCTCTATCTGGAGATACGGTTTTTTGCTTCGAAAAATAATAAGTGGTTCTGTACTTAACAATATATGACTTCTTTGCTGCGTCATTATTTATAATGAATGAATGAAATGGGGTTTAACGTCCTACGCTTAAGCACCGTACCTGGGCTAACTGAAGACGGGCATATGCCATACAGTGTGCTATGAGGGGAAATTTTGCCCGGGCAGCGGCACTACGGCCTACTCTTAAATCGAATTCCAACTGCCAAGGGATCTTTTACGTGCACTCCAATGTGTACACGGGACCTCGGTTGTTCGTCCCATCCGAACGACTAGGCAGCTGGGGAAATCACGCCGGAAAATCGAGATGAACTTTCTCGGCCATTGCAGGGATCGAACACCCGACCTCCAGGCTAGCGAACCAGTGCCTTATCCACTTAGCCACCCATTATTTATAAAGATGGGACTTAGATAATTTTTACTGAGAAACTTCACGAAATTTCGAACTGTTTGGGGTATTTAACTCATTTTTGGCAATTTTGGAGATAGACACTTCTGGCTTTCAGCCCTCGAAATGTTTGTAATAATAAATAATAATAATAATAATACACATAGTTTGGCACATAGTTTGACACATAGTTTGACATTATTACACTATTAAATTACTAACATCGAAATGTCCCATCAAATATGGTCGCCATTTTGAATAACTATGATCTCGCCATCTCGGTCTGGAATAACGTTTGGCCATATCTATATCTAAAGTAATTGACACCAAAAACCTATATTTAAATATATTGCGCACCTTTTTAGAGAACTTTACGGGTTTCCCGCCAAAATGAGCCTACTTTTATAATTTGTCCCCGTAGCAGAATTAGCCGTCAATTTAGGAAGAATACCCCGGCCTATTGGATTCAGTGGGTCGAATTCGTATAGAAACCACCTTCATGCCGAGGTCCAAAAGAAACTGTCAGGAATTTCACCCCACTAAATAACCAGAAAATGCCTAAAGACGGCTATCTTAAAAATTTGAATTATCTCAAGTGTGTCAGGGTGGCGTTATCTGGATTCTGATTCTACACATAAGATACATAATCCACCGAAAACCTATATTTCAATATATTACACACCTGATGTAGCGAACTCCGGAAGATTATGTGTATACCGCCAAAAAAAGCCTCCATTTTGAATTTGGCGTCACTTTTTTGAGGAATACCCAAACTCACTGGATTCAGCTGGTCGAGTTCCTTCAGAAACCACCTTCAAACCGGGGTCCGAGAGAATCTGTCATGAATTTTATCCCACTAAATAACCAGAATGTGCCCCAATGGTGGCCATCTTGAATATTTAAATCCCCCAAGGGTACCAGGGTGGCTGTCTACGATATCACCCTAGGTGGAAGTGAACGTTAAACCCCATAGAAGAAGAAAACCAGCTTGGCATCATCCAGATTCTGAATCTACACATATTGAAGATATATACATCACCGAAAACCTATGTTTCAATATATTAGACACCTTTAATACGGAACTCCTGGAATTTCCTGATAAAATAAGCCCCCATTTTTATACGCCCACATTGAAATGTGGTCGTATATTGCCGTCGCCCCCGTCCGTCCGTCGGTCCGTCCGTCCGTCCGTCCGTCGGTCCGGCGTCCACAATTGCTTGTGGACGCTCTAGAGGCCAAAGTTAAAATTCGATTGACTTTAAATTTATACACAGTGTTTAAGGTCATGAGACGAAGAAGCCTATTGATTTTCAGCGATTTCCGATAATAACTGTCAGAGTTATGGCCCTTTTATCACTTAAAAAAATCTTGTGGACGCTCTAGAGGCCAAAATTAATATCCGATTGACTTTAGATTTATACATAGTGTTAAAGGCCATGAGACGAAGAAGCCTATTGATTTTCAGCGATTTCCGATAATAACTGTCAGAGTTATGGCCCTTGAACACTTCAAAAAATCTTGTGGACGCTCTAGAGGCTAAAGTTAATATCCGATTGACTTTAGATTTATACATAGTGTTTAAGGTCATGAGACGAAGAACCCTATTGATTTTCAGCAATTTCCGATAATAACTGTCAGAGTTATGGCCCTTGATCACTTCAAAAAATCTTGTGGACGCTCTAGAGGCTAAAGTTAATATTCGATTGACTTTAAATTTATACATAGTGTTTAAGGTCATGAGACGAAGAAGCCTATTGATTTTCAGCGATTTCCAATAATAACTGTCAGAGTTATGGCCCTTGAACACTTCAAAAAATCTTGTGGACGCTCTAGAGGCTAAAGTTAATATCCGATTGACTTTAGATTTATACATAGTGTTTAAGGTCATGAGACGAAGAAGCCTATTGATTTTCAGCAATTTCCGATAATAACTGTCAGAGTTATGGCCCTTGATCACTTCAAAAAATCTTGTGGACGCTCTAGAGGCTAAAGTTAATAACCGATTGACTTTAAATTTATACACAGTGTTTAAGGTCATGAGACGAAGAAGCCTATTGATTTTCAGCAATTTCAGATAATTACTGACTGAGTTATGGCCCTTGATCACTTTCAAAATTTTGTGGACGCTCTAGAGGCTAAAGCTAATAACCGATTGACTTTAAATTTATATAAATTGTTGAAGGTCATGAGACGAACAAGTATATTGAGTTTCAATGAATTTAGATAACTTGAACAACATGGAGGAGAACTTTATCAAAGCCAAACAAATTCCAATGATTTTCTGATAATTACATAATGAGTAGTTACTTTTAATCAGATTTTAGTGTATTATAAATGTTTCATTACCGAAAAAAGTAAAATATACATAGTGTTTAAGGTCATGAGACGAAGAAGCCTATTGATTTTCAGCGATTTCCAATAATAACTGTCAGAGTTATGGCCCTTGAACACTTCAAAAAATCTTGTGGAGTCTCTAGAGGCTAAAGTTAATATCCGATTGACTTTAGATTTATACATAGTGTTTAAGGTCATGAGACGAAGAAGCCTATTGATTTTCAGCAATTTCCGATAATAACTGTCAGAGTTATGGCCCTTGATCACTTCAAAAAATCTTGTGGACGCTCTAGAGGCTAAAGTTAATAACCGATTGACTTTAAATTTATACACAGTGTTTAAGGTCATGAGACGAAGAAGCCTATTGATTTTCAGCAATTTCAGATAATTACTGACTGAGTTATGGCCCTTGATCACTTTCAAAATTTTGTGGACGCTCTAGAGGCTAAAGCTAATAACCGATTGACTTTAAATTTATATAAATTGTTGAAGGTCATGAGACGAACAAGTATATTGAGTTTCAATGAATTTAGATAACTTGAACAACATGGAGGAGAACTTTATCAAAGCCAAACAAATTCCAATGATTTTCTGATAATTACATAATGAGTAGTTACTTTTAATCAGATTTTAGTGTATTATAAATGTTTCATTACCGAAAAAAGTAAAATATGCGACAACTCTTGTTGACTGCCCGGACGATTTAGCTGCTGTGGGCGTATGTTTCGTTGCCTGGCAACCTATGTTTGTGTTTGGCTCCCTAGCGGGATTAGCCGTCACTTTTTAGAGGAATATCCATACTCATTGGATTAAGCGGGTCGAATTCCTACAGAACCCACTCCAATCCGGGGTCCGAGAGAATCTGTCATGAATTTTACCCCACTAAATAACCAGGAAATGTCCTATGGCGGTCATCTTGAATATTTAAATTTCCCCATGGGTGCCAGGGGCATCATCCGGATTCTGAAGATATATAAACCATCAAAAAACGTTAGTTGGGCTATATTTCCATGTCAAGGCTTAATATTGGGTTAGGCTGCCGGACTATCATACAAAATCAACCTATGGGAACATATCATCTGAAGTTTGAGGGTAAACCGCGCTCTGAGGTATGTTGATATATTTGTGTCAAGATGGTTAAGCGGAGTCATTCGAACTCAACGAAGTCCTAATAATAATTATAAATCAGACTCAGTAAATATCAACATCATGAATTTTGATTTAGTCACCCATAAAAATAACTACAAAAATGTTATTGATTTGAATTTGTCATGTATTTGCCAACAGAAACACAAGCGACACGTATCTAATTTTGGTGTCACACTCAAGAGTTTATAAATTAATGTTAAGTTTTGAGTCACGCAATATAGGGTCAACTGTTTATATAAAGTTTAATTGAAAGTCTTCGTGTTTGTTATTTTCGTTTAGTTGGAGCATTTATTTCATCGTTGGAAACCGGGGATAATAAATAGGTGTCGGAATGCTACGGTATTTCATCTGTTTCTACGTTTAGTTAATAATACCCTGTGTTAAGACTAGCCATAATAATCATCTATAATAAAGCGAGTCGTAGACAAGATAATTTTATACTACAATTTGTGATGTACTGGTTAATTATTATAAATAGTGGAAATAGTCTGTAATAAACGGCACGGTAGACTTTAAGTGCCATTTATACATTTTTCTTGAAATTTACCTCATAAGAGAAATCGCAGTGAAAAGTATGATAAAAACATTTCTAGAAGCCAATTAGTGTCGAGGTTTTGGCCCTTGATCAATTTGAAATGGTCTTATAGACGATCAGGGGCTAAAGTCAGTGCCAGTAAATGTACATACTTGGATTTAAATTTTATTTTAATAATTCAAAACCATTATTTTAGAATCATTAATTTATCGACTGCACAGGTGTTGGTTCATTTAGGATAAATTATTTTTCAAGCTGCCGTAAAACAATTAAATATTTCCACCTCTCGTATACTTTATATAATATTCTATATAATCTTGAAATATATTATGTCCATTATACTGCTCTTGATTCTTTGTAGAATTTTGTCCAAGACTCAATACCATTTTATTTTTGACACTTCAGAAAATAGAATCACTTCAAAATACAAAAACACGAGGGTTCTAAAATATTGAGAAATATATTCAAAGTCTTATTGACCCTTTGATGTCTAAGATGGATGTAAACGTGTAATTTCATTCGAAAACCCTCTTAAAAGCTTATTTGTCTTCTATTGATTGTCGTCTAGAATATTCATCCTCGGGAAGATGCGACCTCCACGAACATTTACGAAAGTTGAGCGCTCTCGCCATGACCCATGTTATACAACATCATCATTAGTCACATTATACAACTTTAGCATTTGCAAGAGCTTACATATGATGCCATAGAAACAATGTAATCGATGATTAATGAATAGTAATCTCACATCAAAGATCCTATCACGAATCACAGATCGATATAGCAGGCACCCAAATCAGTTGTTCTTATTATTATTCATGGCGTGAGATCGAATCGGCGAGTCTGGTATAATAAAACTTAGTTCATCCATGATTGGCGAACGACCGTGCATCAAACCATCGCTAACTCACAGGCTGTTTACCCGCCAGCTAGTTTTTAATTTGAAACTTCAAACTCTTTTCTTACCATCTGAAAACTCTCATCAGCAGCTTTTATTTGTCCTGTTGGGGTAAGTTTTAGTGTGTTTTTTTAGTTCATCAAAAAATGTAATTCGACTGACAACATTTCTCTTTCTGAAATTCTGCTTAGTGTTCTTAGAGAATTGGGGTAAGGTATTTATTATTTTTAAAAGTTACTTACTCTGAGGTACATTCGATATCTAAATGTTATACACGGAAGGGTACTTACTCTGAGGTACAGTCGAACGCTCTAACGACAAAATTTATCATCTGATCGGTATGAAATTTATATGTATCATTTTTATTAGCAAAAGGAAGAAACCTATTGAATTTCAGCCATTTCCATTAATTACATGTAGAGTTATAGTCCTTGTTTCACTTTGTTGAATCTTGTGAACGCTCGAACGACAAAAGTCATTATTCAATCTGTACAAAATTCATGTGCATCATTTAGATTAGTGACATGAAGAATCCTATTGAATTTCAGCAATTTCCGTAAATTACTCCTAGAGTTATTACCCTTGTTTTACTGTTCAAACGACAAAAGATATCATCCGTTCTGTATGAAATTTGTGTGTATTATTAGAATTAGTAAAACGAAAAAGCCTGTAGAATTTCAACAATTTATGAAGACTACTTCCAGAGTTAAGGCACTTGTTTTAGTTTTTAGAACCTAGTGAACTCTCAAACGTCAAAAATTATAATGTCATCTGTATGAAATTGTCTATTAAATGCCCCTAATTACCCACAAAAGAGTAAATATGCGACAACCCTTGCCAATCCCCCCGGACGATTTAGCTGCTATTGGCGTATCTTTGTTTTAATTATCTATATTTTATATCAATTTGACAATATGTTAGAAAAATAGGTCCCTACAAAGTAAAAATTAGTATTTATGTATAATATACTATATTTTTCAAGATGTCACAGAATACCAAATTGTTTTTTTTATGTTTTAACACAATCCTTTATATTGGAGCAGAAAATAAACTTCCTCCCCACAAAGAAATACTAGTAATACTGTATTATTTAAATAGCCGCGTCCGTGTCCTTATCAGAAATGGGTTTATTTACAACAATAAATTGCTGTAATTAATGTAAGTGGGAACATTTTTTTGAAAACTTACCTTAAATTAACAGAACATGTTTGATGATTAAGTTGAAATAAAAATTTCCAAAATTGATAGGTCCACTCCATTCGGCTAATCTTTCATTTTGGCAGAGTGAGTGGAAAATGAATTTTTGCCTAAGCTTACCAACGTTGCATACCCCTCATTTACATGTAGTCTTATACCGTCCAACGCGTCAACCGATAATCCACAATAGCTTATGGACGCTTTAGAGGCTATAGTTCCGACCCAGTTGACTTGAAGGTATACATAGTTTTTATGTTCTAATAGGAAGTATCATATACGATTTCTGGTAATTACTATCGCAGTTATAAAACTGTCGCTCAAGAACGAAATGACAGGTTTATTCTCATCACCAATGTAATGAACCATTATTCAGCCCAGTAATCCCAGTCAGAATTTGGCTATTTTCCCGGTTCGCCAATATATCTTATGCTAGTCTGCGATATCACCCTGTTGAAGTGGAGTTTAAGCTTTATAAAAGAACGAATGATCACGTGGTATGTGTATTATGTCTACTGACTGTATCGACTGTCGGTGATTGGTTACGTAGACCAAATCTTGTGGGCACCTCCAGGAGCTCAAGCTACAATTACCTACAATACAAAAAAAAAACACAACACAATTTATATGGAAATAACAATCACTGGTTTATATATATATAGCACGACGTTTCGACAAGTATTCTCTTATCGTTATCAAGCAATACTGCAACAGCCTTTATGGACTGCCCAAACGACTTACTGACGTGTATGTGTATTTCGCTTTCTGGCAACCTATCTTTCTGTATTACTTAGGACCCGCTGAGACTCAGTGAGGGAGGCGTTAACTCGCTAGCCAGGGGACCCCACGTTCGATCCCGGCGTGGGTCCCTCATAGCCCAATTAGAGCAGTACATTAGGATGTTAAACACCCATTTTATTTTCAATTTCGTAAGCTCCTGACTGTTGAAACCAGTTACACATTAGATTTAAAAGAACCACTTCCGATCAGAAAATGTAAAAAATAAAAATATGTGTCTTAATCGATTTTTTTAAAGCGTTTTTTACTAATTTAAAAATAATGTATTTTTGGTTCACTCTATTAAATCTTCAGTCTAAAAATTATTTTGATGAAACAGGAATTGTGTAATGCCATATTATCGCTAACCTCAGTTGGAAAAATGCACGTTGTACAAATTTTTTTGTTGTAATTGGTTAACAAGCGGATGCCATGCAAGATACGTCCATATTTTGCATAAGATGGACAGGGAAGAAGGTGATAAAACCTCGAGATTTTTCGTAAAACCAGGGGCCATAATCCAGGAGGAAACATTCTGTTATGCGCGAATATCGAAAAGAACCGATATCTTTTGGATATAAACACACATTTTAAGTTTCATCAAAATCGAATAAAGATGTGACTCCAAGAGGGCTCACAATCAAGTTTCGTCAAAATCGGATAAAAATTGTGACCTGTAGAATGTCCACAAACAAATTGTCGTGCGACGAGAACATACGTCCACAGGAAAATGTGGGCGTATAAAAACAACAATCCTCATAAACTAAAAAAAAAAAACCACAACAACTCCACAACAATAGCTTGCTTTTATGTAAGTAAATGATTTCTTTGCTGCAAGGCGGATTTAATTATTACAGTAACTTTGTTAAATACCCTCATTAGTCACAACAATCCTAATAATCTTAAAAAAAACAACCAACAAACCCCACAACAATAGCTTGCCTTTATGTAAGTAAATGATTTCTTTGCTGCTGCAAGGCGGATTTAATTATTACAGTAACTTTGTTAATTACCCTCATTAGTCACCTATTACGTTCTAGTCATACATAATGTGTCTGTTAATAGTTTGTTATGTTAAACTCATTAACTTAGAACTGGTGTAATCGAGCTTTTAAAGGGCAATGGGGGTATGTTTTAAAGCTGAATAAGGCCAGCGCCAATTTTAAAGTGTACAAGATGACTCGATACTAGGGCAGTTGGCATTCCACGGAATATTTGAATTTCTACTCGAACACCATACAGCCAATGTTTGAATTTCATTGTTGATGACATACAAGTAAATTTCATGAAGATTTCCTAGAATAAAGTTTTGAAGTGGATAATTATTTGCCGACTGAAAAGTTATTCTAGTAACTAGGAAATATTCATTCACAGTGTCTAATTGACCAATAAAACACAAGATTCACCCTTAAGCATGTTACAATATTCTAATAATCATTAGGCTTGTATTTCCATGTATATAAATCTACATAATTACTGGACCTTTTTTGTGATTGTGCTCCTCGTTGTAGAAATTCATAAAAGTGGTTCGCAACGCATATAATAATGTAATATGAATGTATATAAACTGATTTACATTCAATAGTTTCCGTTTTTACTCCAATTTCAAATCAGCTATGTTTGGCGAAATAAGCCAACAATGTGCAAAAGTCTAGCGTCTAGTTATTCCAGACTACATAACTCCGTTTGACTTGGTGCAATTTGTCTAGCCTCGTCCCTCGAGTCTCTCAATACAACTGGGGCTGAAGCGCATTTTGGTACACGATTCGTGTACCAATTTTAACAAAAATATTTTATCTTAAATATCGGATATCAGAAGCTCATCTTTTCCCGGTAAGTTTACATCATCAATGTTGATTTAAATTGACCAATGTGTTTTTGATGTCGACGATTTTGGAGGATTTTGAGTTACGGACTTAGGTCCTTCAAAACCAAACTTCGAATTCTATACAATGCACCAGTCAGGCAGACATCAATCCCCTCACCAAGCAATAATTACTGAATATTATCACCAGATTCTGAATCCATGAGCTGGTGGCATCGAAATGGCTGTTCTAATATATCCATTGTTGGGCAGGATCGGGATGTCTTGTGATTCATGTAGTTTGAAGATAATAAAGACAATTATTTAGAACCTACAGTATGTCGATTCACAATAGTGTTTTAGCCCGTACCTGTTACATGCCACACTGAAGAATCAAATTAACAAGTTACCAAAGATAACCCAGGAATAGTCAGTAGAATCTTTTCATTCCACGATTTAAGTACCGGATTTTATGATGTAGAATTTAGGTATATAGGTTATGTGAATATATAGTCAAAACTGCATTTTCGAAGGTGGATTTAATCCCCAAAGATGTGTACACAATTGGTTTGAATGAAGATAAATAGGGATAGGTCATCAGACGATAATAGCCAGACCTCAAACGTATCCGTGATTGGGTTGAGCCACTTCCAGTTTAGCACCTTCAATCAATGTCGATCGATGGTAGTTCCAAAGTATAAAAGGCCACGTAGAATTAATATATCCTGATGATCTTGAAATTAAAAACACTACTGACAATTACGCTTCCTACTTGGATCTGCGTCTCGATTTTAACAATTGGCATAAACTTAGTGTTAAATTGTACCATAAACGTGATGACTTTGACTTTCCGATTGTTAAATTAGTATTAACATTACAATATCAATAGCTTATGAATGTTTGTGTCCCAGCTTCTTTGTTACGCGAGATGTTCATTTTATTCTGATTTTTTAAGTAGATAAAGGGATTTGTCAGAGATACTTGCGAACTAAACTTATTAAAACCTTTAATGGTCGTCATATTGATTTGATTGGTAAATATAACTGGTCTCTTTCGGATATTATTCTAGATATAATTAATTGACGCGTATTTTTTTCCCCCGATAATGTCTACTACATCGTTTACACTGTTCATCATGTGCATTTTGCATACCAATAGTCCATTGGCAAATCACGCCATTTTAACAAAATTTCGCCTAATATTTTGGATGTAGCTATGGCGGGTTTGGCGACAGGCATGGCAAGCTTACTCTTCCGGAAACCTGTTACTACTCAGGGATGTAGCCAGGATTTTCTGAGTGGTGGTAAAACAAATTTTGGGAGGGGGCGTGGTCTTTTATGAAAATTCAACCCTTATTGGTGTATTTCAGTGCACTTTCTGTCTTATTTGCTTCAGTGCAAATCAATTTCCACTTATATTATATTCAAATTTATATAGGCCTATTCTTAAAACGGTGTTTTAGTTTCATTTGAGTACAACAAATTATGACAACAGGTAGATATTGATAATTAAAACACGTTGTTTTATTTGACTCGTCTCTCAAGAATTATATTATTATTACGGTGGAATGAGAATCAGTTGAGAAAGCTCTCGTTGTCCTCCGTCCTACTCCCGGGCCGTAGCAAATCCACGGTCAACACAGGCAAGAAATGAAATAAGAAACATTGACATTCATTGTGGATAGGCTAGGATTTAGTATATATTCGGTAGAATTAACCGTAGGATGAGGACATTAAAAATTGATCATTAAAAACGGACGAACGACACCATTTACGACATCCAAACCGGATGGGTGACCTATTCACGGCAAATACAAATTTAGAGACCGCAGAATTGTGAAATTAATAGACCTTCACGTATAGCTTTAACAAATTTGGGATGATAGGGTCTTCTACGGAACACAAAATTATATAATGCCGTGGCAGTTATGGTTTGCGCGGGCTTGTAGTTACCACGCGGCTTTGCTGTTTGCCGTGGTAAATTTCGAGCCCTGAGGTGTACAGAGTGACAGAAGGACGAAGCCAAAGGGGTTTCCTGACCACTGTTTGTCGTGTATTTTGTGCACGGTGAACAGTCCATAATATGCTGAATTTTCCTATACCGTTTTTTTATGACTTCGAATTTTGTGTAATGGTTTTGTTTTTCGTACTTGGGTTTTATTTTATTATGCACCTTCAAGCAATGTCGATCGATGGTATTTTCAAAGTATAGAAGGCCACGGTTTATCATGCCGCTGTATTGTATACAAAGATCCTTATTTTATTTATAAAGCCTCAAGACACCAATTTCATGAGATTTTTAAGATCAACTGTTGGATCAAATGTAAAGTTTTCGAATATAACGTTAGCTAGCCTCGTTTTTCGAGTCCCTTGTTACAAATGACACTGAACGCATTATGGTACATGATTCGTGTACCAATAGTAAAATGTTTGTTTTGTCTTAAATAGTAGATACTAGAAGCCCATCTTTTCTGGTAAGACCACAACATCAATGTTGATTTAAATTGACAAATAATTTGTGTTTTCAATGTCGAATACTTTGGATGATGCCGAGTTAGAGACTTAGCTACTTTAAGTGCAGAGATCGTATTCCTGACAATTCAGAGAACATCGTTAACTTAGTAAGCTGGGAAGATAACAGTAATTTCAAATGTCTTCAATGAATAACCGCCAACATTCTAAATGGGATCGATATCTCCAAATTCAGAAAGCATTTGGTCCTCATAAACTTGGAAGATAACAGTAATTTTAAACGTCTTCAATGAATAACCGCCAATATTCTAAAAATGATTGATTTCTCCAAATTCAGAAAGCAGAAATTTGGTTCTCATAAGTAGTTTCGAACGAAGCTGAAGCGTTCTGTATCAAGGAAGTTTAAACAACTCAACAAGAATAATAGTTATGAACTATGTTAAGTCAATTCAGCTTTATTTCAGATTATGTTATGCAGACATTTCAGTATAAACCAAAGTCGCAATCCTTGAAGAACTTTTGAATGACCCGGGGATGACTTTGTCTGATCTTTGATAAGTTTGTATGTCTTAATCTAATGACAAGTATTCAATATAGGGTCCGTATCCCTAGATACCTCTTACTAAGTTGAGAGTTATTTACGTGAAAATCTATCGTCAAAGTGAAAATCCAACCCCTTGACTTACCCTCACCGCTTCGTTTACTAATTGATCAGATCAAAATAGTGGAACCGTGATGGCTGCAACTAAAAGCCAGTCTATCTCTCGTAATGAATATGTGTGTTTGATTGATGTTCAGATCAATGTTTTAATGAGGGAGGTTAAAGTACAGTCACGTTTTAATCAGTGATTATTTTATGAGAACCAGAGAGAGAGAAACTGAGATTGAGAATAAAATCTCTCGTATTAGTCCTTTGTGTTAATAAAAAAAACCATTCCATTATATGTGCATAGGCTATGGACATGGATATTTAAAAGAGTATGATATTTTGTAAACAATGCGTATTGCGACTAATTATTAAAGGACAATACACACGTTCCAAATAAAATGTTAACACAGAGATCTTTGCTACGATAAATGCGTAATGAAGGTTTCCACAAAAGGAAATGACGAAGACAAAAGAAAAAATTCTCGAATTATTCTTCTATATAACTGACCGAAGTGACGAGTGATAACAGATACACGGGCGAATTTTAGTGTACTATAAATGTTAACAGAACACAGTTTCATGGGATACAATCACTAGTTTATTCTAAAACACGACGTTTCGACAAGTATCCTCTTATCGTTATCAAGCACAATGACATTTAGTAAATTAAGATCAATATATATGAAATTTATAATGAAACCATTTACGTGGATTGACATAACAATAACAACAAGAATGTAAAGATAAAGGATATTTAACAAGGAACATGTTTCTTTTCCGAAAAAAAGTAAGCATATGCGACAACTTTTGTTGACTGCCCGGACGATTAAGCTGTTGTGGGTGTATGTTTTGTTGCCTGGCAACTCTATCTTTTAGATTAATATTCGGCAGTTAAAAGGCTAGTTACACTGAGCTATTCTTCACAAGATCAACCCGTTTACTCTTTAAAACATAACATAACCGCGCAAAGTAATTGGCAATATGTCACACGCATGAGTTTTTATATTTTCCAAAATGCCATGAATGCCAAAAATCACGGTCTCAATTGTGCCAATATGGAAATACAATTGTTGTGATGGAACAAAACGTCAAATGCGTTGGTTTTTCATGAATAATTATATTACCCGCTTACTATAGAATTCAAAAGGCAGTCTCCCATATAATCAATCTTATCATACGTTCAGAAACAATTATCTGCTATAAACTTTGATTAGTATTTGGATTTCTCGTTCTGCCAAATGCATGCAAACGTTTAGGAGATTTTCTCGCCGTACACCAATTTCACATCGCTGACTTTCTCCACTTTGAAATTAAAATGATTGTGAAGGAACTTCTACTCACGAATGTTTTTGATTTACGCATGAACGGGGGATGATTGTGGATTTAACCAAATTCGGAAAAAAATATTAATGGCAGTTTTGTTTTTGTCAAATATTTGACGTGAGTGTCACAAATATTCCATAACATTAACAATACAGAAACTGTGATGCCGTTTGTCATTACTCAAAGTGTCTTTTTGTGGTCACCTACGTCCGCCCTTATCATGTCCTACGTTTTATTTCTGATTATCAAGGATTGTTCATTTGTTAGTAAAGAAGAACTCGGTCGAAATTCAAAATCTTTCGACCTCAGATTTCAGAGTTATGTCTTAAGTAACGTTTAGGCTTAATGTCTCCAAACAGGACAATTTTTTTCTTTTAAAGATTAGTACAGAGTTCACAATGAATTTTTTAAAACATGCTCAGCTGAACTTTTTCTCATTGATTTATGTTATTTACAAGGCACTTGCGAATAAATTGTGTTAATTTTATACGCTTTTATGGACATACATGTATATATTTGTTTATTTCAGTTTATCTAAGATCAAGGGATGTGGTACCTAATAGCAACAACAAGTCTCGTGCTCCTCTCTCTCGCTAAACTGGGATACTGTGAAGAAGGTACATCTGACATAGAGCCTGACATTGTCTACGTAAGTTAAATTTGCTACCATGCCAAAAATATAATGATCTTAGATTCATTTAGGCCCAAATATGTCGAATCAGTTCATAAATTGTGACGGTTTTTATATCACAGGCTACCACTAATACGGAGGAGTTATCCGTATCCACCCACCTTCCTTAGTCTTCGTCACATTTTCCTTTTAATACATATTTATATGTCCATCCATAATTTAAATGCATGTACTGTTTCATCCTGTGATCTCTAGATGGCGATGTTATTATACTTAGAACTCGCAAATAAACGTGACATTCGCGAGTAGGTGTATTTGCGAGGTATTACGGGAGTTCTTGTTGCCCGTTATTTTACGAGATTTTATATTGTATATTAGCTGTGACGCAGCGCATTTTCGATAGATCTTTGATTGAGAGCTCAACTGATAAATTATAACTAAGCAGTATTAGAACGTGAGTGGATGTCCGAAGGTTACTTTTAGTGTTCTTTTATGATTCAGTGATATTTCACATAATAATATCGTTGCTGGTCGTGTACACGTGCGCTTGTGTGTCGACCATAATTTGGGTTTCGCCTGAGAGTGGTTTGCTATTAATATCATTATTAGCATTATCATTATTGTGTTATATTTTTGTCCGACATATGTAATTTGATCAGAAGATAATATATATTTATTTTTATATGAATATTTATTTTGTTTGTGTTATTGGGTAAGGGGAGACATTATGCAAGGCTACATTGCAGTCGTATTTCATTTAGTTATTTGAGATCCCGGTCAAGAACTTGGGAAGGGATTCCTTATAGCTGACACTTACTCATTACTAACCGAAGAGAGTTGTGATCACAGGCGAGGTTAGCAAAACCCCTCCCTGGATAACAGATCAGATCAGTAGCCGAGGCTACAGCCGTGAGTCTTTGTGATAGAGGGGTCCATTTTATCGTGGATACAACCGTTCGACGCTATAAATTAAGCAATTTATGATTTCATTTATGACCTTGTAAATGTTTTTTGGTTAAAATATCTATCTATCTACCATACTGACATACACATTTTATGTATGTTAGCCCCATTTCACTGTTGATGCAAGCGCCACAGTGGCATTTTCAGTCAGAGACCAAACGCAAGCTTAATCCGCCATGTTTAGATGTCAAGCGACTAGCCCACTAGCCCCGTTGATGTTCATAACATCCCTTCCGAGGCTCGATATAGATATCACCTATTTCTTCACGTGGAAATTATTTGTCTATTTATATATTTTCTTTATTACCATTCAGCGACCAGGAACTGGAACTATTTGTCCATCAAGAGCTGTTTGCGCTGATGTATTTGACTATCAGCAGACACGTAATGGCGTCACCAACACCATGAGAAGAGTCATCTTCAATTGTCGATGTTCCAGGGAATCCCGTGAAGTCTGTCCTGTGCATGATTCACACATGATTCACTCTAGCCCCATTCATAAGTAAGGAACTTTGGTTAGGTGGTAACAATCAGCCGTGTTTAACAAACTCCTAATCCGCTAAATCAAGCTGTCTACGGGGGGTTCGCAGGGAACAGACGGTCTATGGGGAAACCGGGTGTCATGCAAACCAAGTAAATTTCGCAGAGTAAAGGCCCTTAACTCTAAATCTATAAAGAATTAGTCTTTCAAATTGAGGACATGTTAATGTGGTCTTATGACTAATATAATATTCTACTAAACTCGGTCATCCAGCCCACCTTTATGTTCGTTGAATATTAGGACATGATTCGTTTTAGATTGGTTGTGTCAACAAGAAAAAAAGAGTTTTCAACGCACGAATTAGAATCACGATAGAGTGGCATTTGAATACGCGTATATGTATATCATAGACATACCTTTTTGGAAAATGTAACATTTAATGACCCAATCTCAGTATTATGATTCCTATTCAAGGGCTGTGACGTACCCACACCATATAGGCAATAGACCTACTTGACAACTCCTGTATGATAATCAGGACATAGATAAACGGACGTATTCCTCTTTTATAAAACATGCTAAAACTAATGAAATCGACCATTATATTTTTACACAAGTCAAAGGTGTCTTTTAATTTTACTATTTGAAATACCTGTTTTGTTATTTTTAGACAATATTTGTGTCGAGAGGTCGAAACCTATCCTAAATGTAATTTAGATGAGCCTATACCACAGGTTGCTGAAGAAATGGAGGAAAATTCACCAGACTTCGAATTCAGAAATTATTTCAGGGTATGAATAAATCCTTCTTGGTTATGTTACCGTCTGTCTGTTTATTCACGTTTTGTTCAACCTTGAAGTCTAAACCCTTTCCCTTGATCTGCTTGACATTTTTTTATGTTTTGTATTTTATTCCCCCCACCCGGTTATGTTTACTGTACTTTAAAATAAGAATGGGGTTGGGGGTTGGGGATGGCCTAGTGGTCTAGAGTGCCGCGCTTCGACCTCTAGCTGGCCGGTCACCTCTGGGTCGTGGCTGTGGTTTCGAGCTTAGTGTGAGCGTATGTGACACGGAGATATCGGCGCCTTGTCAACCTCGTTGGTTTCCTCCGGGCACCCCGGTTTCCTCCCACTGATAAAGACCCCTAAGCGCATGCGAATTATTGAAATAAAAATTGAAAACCATACGTTTGTCCCGACATGACCTAGTTTGTGTCGAGTGGACGTTAAACCCCATTTCTCTCTCTCTCTCTCTCTCTCTCTCTCTCTCTTATAAAAAGAATCCGTCTATGTATAATAGTGTGATCATTTGCCTTTCTTCAATAGAAAGTAAATATAGGACTTATTTAGTGCAAAATTGACTATTCTATACCCGTAGATTCTTTAGTGGTTGGTCCTTAAGTTGGTTTTATCCTGCAAGGATTGTTCAGTCCTAAATCTTGAGGAATAACCACTAGACCAGAGGGAGGAGGGGGGCATTGTCACCCGAGTGGGGGCAAAATCTGAGTTAACTTTTCTAGGGGCATTTTTCGTCAGGAATCCGAATCTGGTAGGTAATAAGCCAGGTGAGGGGGCGTTTCCGAGATAATCGAGGTCAAAGGTCACGGAAGGCCAAATAACGAAAGAGACGTAAAAATTCAAAATCTGTTCAGAATAGGGCCGAAAATCATTGATAACAGCAATGAGACAATTATAATACAGTAATATAATAATAACATTATATCTGGAATTTCGTACTAAGACCCGTATTTTGGTATTGAATCCCCCCCCCCCGTTCATTATCTTAGTAATAGAGTTTAATACCCCACAACTTTGATCGCTATGCTATTTAAGGTAAGTAAATATGAATGTGCCATAATATTACTTACATATTTGAAGAGGGTAATAAACAAGCTTTTCAGTGATATGTAACATTATATCTGGAATTGCGTACGAAGACCCGTATTGTGGCATTGAATACCCCCCCCCCCCTTCATTATCATAGTAATATAGCTTAATACCACCAAACATTGATTGCTTTTTAAGGTAAGTAAATATGCATGTGCCATAAAACTATTTACATATTTGAAGAGAAATATCAACAAGCTTTTCGCTGATATGTAACATTATATCTGGAATTTCGTACTAAGAACTGTATTTTGGCATTGAATACCCCTCCCCCCTTCATTATCATAGTAATAGAGTTTAATACCACACAACTTTGATTGCTATTCAAGGTAAGAACATCTCAATGTGCCAGAACATTATTTACATATTTGAAGAGAGCAAACAACAAGCTTTTCAGTGATATGTAACATTATATCTGGAATTTCGTACTAAAACCCGTATTTTGGCATTGAATACCCCCCCCCCTCATCATCATAGTAATAGAGTTTAATACCACACAACTTTGATCGCTATTTAAGGTAACTAAATCTAAATGTGCCAGAAAATTATTTACATATTTGAAGAGAGCAAACAACAAGCTTTTCAGTGATATGTAACATTATATCTGGAATTTCGTACTAAGACCCGTATTTAGGCATTGAATACCCCCCCCCCATTATCATAGTAATTTAGTTTAGAACCAACCAAACTTGACCGTTTTGTAAGGTAAGTAAGTCTCAATGTGCCATTTCTTTTTTTACATATTTGCAGAGAGCAATCAACAAGCTTTTCGCTGTTATGTAACATTATATCTGGAATTTCCTACTAAGACCCGTATTTTGGCATTAAATACCCATAATCATAGTAATAGAGCTTAATACCACCAAACTTTGATCGCTTTTTAAGGTAAGTAAATATGAATGCCCCATAAAATTATTTACATATTTGAAGAGATCAATCAACAAGCTTTTCAGTGATATGTAACATTTTATCTGGAATTTCGTACTAAGACTTGTATTTTGGCATTGAATACCCCCCCCCCCCTTCATTATCATAGTAATAGAGCTTAATACCACAGGTATGCAGGTGTCATCGCTGCTCATTGTTATTATAATATATTACTGTATTATAATTGTCTCATTGCTGTTATCAATGATTTCCGGCCCTACTCTGAACAGATTTTGAATTATAATATACGTTTCTTTCGTTATTTGGCCTTCAAATGAACGGGGGGGGGGGGTATTCAATGCCAAACTACGGGTCTTAGTACGAAATTCCAGATATAATGTTATTATTATATCACTGTATTATAATTGTCTCATTGCTGTTATCAAGGATTTTCGGCCCTATTCTGAACAGATTTTGAATTTTTTACGTCTCTTTCGTTATTTGGCCTTCCGTGACCTTTGACCTCGATTATCTCGGAAACGCCCCCTCACCTGGCTTATTACCTACCAGATTCGGATTCCTGGTGAAAAATGCCTCTAGAAAAGTTAACTCAGAATTTGCCCCCACTCGGGTGACAATGCCCCCCCCCCCCCTCTGGTCTACACGGGTTCATTCACGCACCGACAAATAACCAGTAGATACAGAGATATGCGTTGGGCTGTTGGAAATGAAATGAGATGGAGTTTAGCGTCCCATTGTTCTGCTCCAACTGGGCTAATGAAGACGGGTATGCAATGGGTAACAGTTTTCCCGGACAGAGGCGCTACGGCCTACTGTTATATCGAAATCTAACTGTCAAGGGATATTTTAGGTGGGTTCTATTTGTGTACACGGGACCTCGTTTTTGTCCGTCGTTGCCCCTTGCCGGACCCCTCTGTAACCGTGGCTATCTTGGGCCGTTGGTATTGCCTTAAGTTTAGTGATCTACCCCAGGGTTAGCTCTGGATCAAAAGTTTAGATTTTATCTTGATGGAAGTGGTGACACTGTTTACAGTTGCCAACACAAAATGCCAGCGACTACAAATTCAGTGTTTCGCCAGAAGATCAGCAAATCGGACAATATTTCAAAATCAGAATGTTACAAATTACTGGCAATAACATCGACTGTGTAAACTCAAACAATTTAATACAGTTGCTATATTGATTTGAAATCTTTGAAATTTAATGGATATTTTGTTTATTTAATATAGATAAACTGCATCTGTCCTCGTCACGGGTTTCCTGTGCCACGGGTTCGGGGTACACTCCAGAGAGCAACCTCTTACACCAGAACAAAAATTGACTTTGGTCGATACAGATTCTTCCAGCAGTTTGTCTGTAGGGTCTAAGGTAATAAGTACACTAAATATCCTTTTATATTGGAATAAAAGTATGATTTTACGGCCTCCTCCCCACCACCTCCAACCGGGAACTGAACGTAAACGAAACGAATGTAGATTTATACGCTGTGTATAAGGCCATGAGACGAAGAAGGTTGTTGATTTTCAAAATTGTTCGATAATTACTGCCAGAGTTATGGCCCTTAATCACTATGAAATATCTTATGGATGCTCTATAAGTCAATGTTACCATTCCATTGGTTTTAGATTGAAGAAGTACATGTTTCTTGATTTTTAGTGATTTTTAATAACTTGTTTTTGATACTTAACTATGCGTTAACATGAAGTAGAACTAGAAACCAAACATATTCGAATTGTTTTCTGATAATTACTTAATGATTTGTTATTCTTAATAAGACTTTAGTGTATTAGAAATATTCCATTACCGACAAAAGAAAATAAACTCTTGTTGACTGCAAAACGACGTTATGTAGGGGATATTTGATTTGGGGGGCATAATACTAAAATATGCAAATGGCTACGAAAAAAGTAACTATAGATCCTAACAGAAGAAACGTTACCAGTTACATGTGACGCCCAAACGCACCAATAGCTACCGCATGGAATGCAGGTGATTCTTGGGATCATCATGGGGGTCCAACCCAAGATTTGCACGACTCTGATTTTGAATGTTACCGTCATTGTGGCATTGAATTCCAGGGTGGAAACATCAGATTAATTGTTTTAGTGACCAGAAAACAAATTTTGATATGCGTCGGCTTACCCAAAATGAAAGGTTACGTGCCCTTGACATGCTACAGATCGGCACAACACAGGAGGTTGTGGCGCGGACGATGAGCAGGCTATGGTCCAGATACCGTAATACACAATCAGTACAGGACAGACCACGCTCAGATCGACCAAGGGCGACAACTCAAGCCCAGGATCGATTTATCCGTATCTTGGCCTTGAGAAATCGTGTCATCACAGCAAATCAGATCAGCGCTCGTCTTCAAACAGACACTGGTGTGAGAGTGAGTGGCCAGACGATTCGGAATCGATTTCATAGGGGTCACCTTCGCGCCCGACGTCCTCGCGTGACCCCTTGTTTGAGAGATCATCACATTCAGGCAAGACGTCGTTGGTGTAGGGAGCGTCAACACTAGGATAATCGAGGCTGGAGAAATGGATGTTTTCAGATGAGTCAAGGTTCACTGTTGATTTTTTGGACAGAGGGTGTGGCGTCGTCGAAACGAGCGCTTCCAAGACGTTAACGTCATCAGACATGATCGATTTGGGGGTGGTTCTGTTATGGTGTGGGGAGACATCACTGTTGCTGGAAGATTGGCTTTACATGTTGTTGCAGGGCGTGTTACAGGCCAGTACTACCGGGACAACATCTTGGCAGTCCATGTTGTGCCGTTCGCACGACGTCATGGCCGCCGTTTCATCTTCCAGGATGACAACGCAAGATGTCACAGGGCCAGGAACGTTACAGGTTACCTCCAACAACAGAACATCACCACATTACCTTGGCCAGCACTGAGTCCCAACCTCTCCCCCATCGAGCATGTCTGGGACATGCTTGGACAGAGGTTACGTCAACGTCAACAACGTCCTGCCAATGTCCAAGAACTTGCTGCTGCGTTGCAACAGGAAAGGGACAATCTGGACCAAAATGACCTTAGACGTCTCATTATGAGTATGCCACGTCGGATCAATGTTTGTTTGGCAAACGGAGGAGGATTTACCCATTACTGACTTAGTTGTGATGCTGGGGTAACTTTGCTGTATGACCCCGGGTATCATTTTACCCTTATAATGTTCAGTCTGTGCCTTACTTAGTTTAACAATCATTTGGAATAAATCGATGAATGTGAACTTAATTTCATTTTGTCATTTGTTTCTTCGTCAGTTTCATTAGGTGACTATAATAACACTTAAAAATCAAATATCCCCTACTTTTTTTTAAATAGTATATAATACCTTTATTGAGAACATGAAATAAGACATACATCGGGAGAGCTCTATTCCAAGACTGACTTGATGTCATTAAACGCCTGCTTATAAAGCGTCTAACAATTAGCTGAGATGATTGACAGGAATGATAATCATATATGGTATTGTTTATCATCAATTATGGTGTTTGTAATTACACTGCATACTTCTTTGAAAGTCATTGTCAGGTCAAGGTATAATGCACTGACCACCAACATATCCCCTTTGAAGTTATATTTAGTGTTATACACGGATTATATGTAGCTTATTAATAATAATTGAATAATTAGATGTTTATTAGGATCGTCCCTCGCCGAAGTTATCGAGAGTTTACACGTCAATTTCAACTATACATCACTTTGTCACAATAGGTCACACAATAGTATTGTTTAATTAAACTTCCGTTAGTTTAGTTTAAACAATATTTCGTTTGTTAGGTTGCCAAACTAAACTTCACTGGGGTCGTCTTAAGGCACAGTTAGCTGGAAACTAGTTGGTGCTGTATATTGCAAGCACATCCGGATTAATATTTCGTATCGAGTTTAGTACCCGACTCAATGACCCGGTCTATGATCTTATAACGCGCACGTATTAAACCATTTGGCCACCCAACCCCTGCTGGTCAGACGGGTTTCATGATGAACAATACAATTATGGGAACGTGACAAACCATTTATTTTCATTTCATCCATTGAAAGTGTTTATGAAAGAAAAACAGATATTTTTTTTATTTCCAGATTTGTACAACTTGATATTGAAGCGGACATAGAAGGACAGCATCATAATATTTAAATGATCAAGTCATCATTTTCATGATAAATATCTGACCATTTCGCTCAGCATCAAAACCTAAAATTCGGATTTTCTTACATTTAAGGGTAATAATATTTTTGACCAGAGCCAAAATACAAACTCTTAATTTGACTCTCACACTCTGCCATATAGGCCTACGGGCGGGACCAGGCGAAACCTTTGGCATGTTCAAAACTTTGGCCGGCTGGCACCGGCCGCAAGTAAGCGGCGAGAGGACGGTGTTGAACGGTATGAAGACGGCATGAATACGTTATGAAAACGGCCACACTGCATGAACACGTTCACACGCTCATTAACCGTTATAGAACGGTGATGAACGGGCAAAAACAATTCACCGTCTGCAACGGTTGTAAGCGGGTTGTGAACATGTCATGAACGTGTTTATACCGTGCCAGCGCTCACAGGACGCTCTGAGCGGTGAGGGGGACGCTAAGCGACTGTTAGGTGGCTGCTACAAACCCGGTGCACACGTCTGAGACCCGGTATGGACCCGGTATGGACCCGGTATGGGTCCGGTATCGAAACGGCCAAAATTTTCAACAGCAGATTGCAACGAAACGGTGAAAAGATTATTTTTTTATGCGGCTGGGGACAAGTTCGCTTAAAACCCAACGTTCTGTTTTTTAATAGCCCGGCAGGTGGACGGTAGGCCTACACGACAGAGTGTGAGAGTGCCATAATAGGTACACTTGATTTAGTTACGGCTTATTCTACCGACTATATACTCCTCAGCGATTCCGAATCAATACATGGCAAATTTTCTAAATTTAAGATCTGTACCCCAATAGCTTTTCATCTGTCAAAAGGTTTATTGCAATATACATTATATAAAAGTTCGTTTAGTTTTGTTTATAGGAAACAAAAATCAAATCTGTCTTGTACATAATGCTTGAGCAAAATAATAATAAAAAATAAAATTGTCGGCTTCTATTTTGTTACCGCCATTGCTGTTGAAACCATCACGTCGAGTTTCAGTTCAAACATGGCAGATATTATCCCCAAATATCAACAATTATGATATATTCGTAACAATAAAAGATATCAAGTATAATTAGTTTCCATGAATTTTAACAATAACAACCTATGCCCTAACACACATAATCCAGATACGATGTCTGTTCGTCTGAACATATTTTAAAATGTTACTGTACTAATAAACAAAGTGAATGAATCACCGATAATTTGTAATTGATGGTTGTGTTCCCGGAATATTGTTTAATTAAATGATATGTTATTAAAATCATTGATTAAATTATTGTTGTTTAATTAATAAATTTACAAAAGGGGTGGATTATAAATTCGGATTTAGCGTCCTTTTTTTGTACGCCCACATTGAAATGGCCGTACGTTTGTCCACAATTTGTTTGTGGACACTCTACAGGTCACAATTTTTATCAGTATCTGACGAAGCTTGAAATAAAGGTTTATCTCCAAAATATCTCATCTCCTTTCAATATTGGCATGTATCGGATCAAGACCTCGTGGATTATGGCCCCTGATTGCATTTTTATGACCCAAAGAACTTGGTTCCTTTCGATATTTGCACATGTCGGATAATAACTTCCTGAATTATGGTCCTTGATTGTACGAAAATCGCTTTTTATAGTTTGTGGTCCCTTCCATATTTAATTTGGGAAGGAAATGGACGCCTAGGTCAGTCTATGACGTGCAGAATGAGAGGGTTATACAAGAGGGTGTTAAGTAAAATTGAGAAGGACCCATCCTGATATTCCTATAGGTACAGAATCCGTATACATTCGAAGTACCGATCAGAAATCGTGATAATAATAATAATCGTTTTTATACGCCTACATTGAAATGTGGTCGTATATTGTCGTCGCCTCCGTCCGTACGTACGTCAGTCGGTCCGGCGTCCACAATTGCTTATGGACGCTCTAGAGGCTAAAGTTAATATCCAATTGACTTTAAATTTATACACAGTCACCTCAAAGAATCGCGTGGACGCCCTAGAGGCTAAAGTTAATATCAAATTGACTTCAAATTTATACACAATGTTTAAGGTCACGAGACAAAGAAACCTATTGATTTTCAGCGATTTCCGATAATTACTGTCAGAGTTATGGCCCTCGATCACTTCAAAAAAAATCTTGTAGACGCGATAGATTGACTTTTGTACTGGATATACAACTTGTTTTTATGAGATGAACGTAAGGAAGGAGAAGGTACATATTATTGTTTAATAAAATCGGATAAATAGGATGGTGCCAAAGGATCGTTTAAACATTTGAAAGTAATTGTGTGTTCTTCAGCAAAATTAATGCAAAATTTGTCAATGCACTCAAAAACTTTATTGTTTCTGGTCCAGGCAATAGTTTTCTTAATGTGTGATGGATTTTGTTTAATAATCTTCGAGCATGTTTGTGTGGCTGCTGTTTTGATGCATCTCTTCTGGTCGATTTCCGAATCCCCCTTTCGAGAATTATCATAACATTGTCGAAGAAGAATCCCGGCTCTTCTTTTCACATTTTCTGTCCGTAATACATAAGATATTAGGGTTTAAAAGATTTCCAAAGGCGGCCATTTGTGTTTATACTAATGATTGGACTATGGCGTTATGACGTCACATGGACGTAATTTAGCTAGGTTTTTCTGTTTCTTATGTAGCACTTTCCTATCTACCCGCAACACATTTACAGCCTTCGAACTCAACAATTCCCGATATATTGCAGTTTTAAGGTTCCAATGGCAGCCATATTGGATTCATGCCAATTGTTAGACGTGTAACTGGATGACGCCACAGGGTCGTCATGGATTATATTTTTTTTAATTCTTTGCTACCACTTTTATATCTACCCCTAATACATGATATGTACACCGTATAAAATCAATCACTCCGGAGATATTGGTGCAAATGGCGGCCATATTTGATTTATGATAATTACAATGGGAAAACCTATCTTTTTTATTTTGGATTCATGATAATTTTAGCTGGTCGGATAGCCGTGGCGATAGAGAGGCGGCTTCTCACCAATGCAACGAGGGTTCAAGTCCAGCTCAGGGCAAGAACTTTATCGTTGTAAGTGAGAGGAATATTCGGTCTCCCGTCCGATCAGGCAGGTTCCCCCGAGTTCTTCGGTGTCTTCCTGTAGTAATGATCGAAATCATTCGCACGATCTGTGCCAAGGGCCAAATTGGAAAAAGGCCTCAGGCCTAATTTGCTACCCTTGTAAAATGACGCGATTATTATTATTATTATTATTATAATTTTATTGTTGGCAGTATGATTTATGACGTCACAATGATGTCACATGACATTGTTTTTCTAGTTTTTGGTAGCACTTTCCAATCTACTCGTGATACATTTATATCCCCTTAACTTAACCATTCACGGGATATTGTAGTTTTAAGTTTCAATGGTGGACATATTGGGTTAATGCTAATTATTGGCTGTTTGACGGTATGACGTCACAGGAACGTCTTTTAGCTATGTTTTTTGGAGTCATCTGTACCACTTTCTTATTTCCCTGTAATACATTTACACCCTCCAAACTCAACCATTTCCGAGATGCTGGGGCTTTAAGGTGTCAATTACGGCCATATTAGATTTATACTAAGTACACGAAAACCTATATTTTTCATTTTTGGAGATTTTTGGTTGGGAGACCTTCGGGGACCCCTCTACCAGATTTCGCCGATAAAAATTATGTTGCAATTTGTTTTAGGTCATTTATTATTTTTACCCAACTATATCAATTTTTATCCGATTTGAAAAAAAATCGCTTGAATATATCACAGTTTCGCCGTAATGATAGTTGAGTTCCAATTTCGTGAAAATCTGTACAAAATTGCTTGACAAAATGGCCGCCCCTCGTTCGCAAATAGTTATCCGATTTTGATGAAACTTGACATACGTGTTAACAACCAAAATATCTTGGTTCCTTTCGATATTCACGCACATCGGATCGTAACTTCCCGAATTATTGTCTTTGATTGTACAAAAGGTCACAATTTTTATCCAATTTAAAAAAAACCAAAAACATTGGAATATATCACTGTTACACCCATATGATGGCTGCCCCTCGTAAAACATCTGAATAAAACTGCCGGACAAAATGGCTGCCCCTCGTACGCAAATATATGTGGTTATCAAAGTTGTGCATCCTCTAGAGTACACCATTTTGATCTGATTTGGTGAAACTTGAAATACATGTTTATAACCCAAAGATCTTGGTTCCTGCCAGTCCCAAAAACGGGGGTGGTGTGAGAAGAATCGGGACGTATTTTAGGTAACAAATATGTTAAAGCTGCCATGATTGGTTGAGATATTTTTTTATGCAGTCGGCACATGCGTTGTACTCCGAAATTCTCCTTTTCATTCGATTGCCTCTATTTTCGGAATTGAGAGTACGTCCAATTATGTATTGAGCAAAGGTTTAAAGGGAGGTAACAAAGTTATGATTATCTTGTCATAAATTGAGGATCGAAACTGGGAGATACGAGTCACTACCGGCAGAAAATAGAATGTGTACACTTTGGGAAAATGTTGAAATCCAATATGACTATCACCATGTATCTGAATGCCCATTCTTGCTAAACTTAAAACAAGCTTATCAGAGAATTATTATACTAATAATGTTAATAAAGATTTGAAGATGGTTGACGAGGATACTCATCATATCATTTTTGATTGTACATCTTATATATATGCCTGTGAAATTTGTTGAAAGGCATTTTGATCCAAACTTATTTTACAATATGTACAACTAAGAATAGAAACCTCAGTATTGCCATTGTTTCTTATGTAAAGAAGGCTTTACTGTTAAGAGAACTGAGAGTTCCTCCACCTTTGAAAAACCAACCTTGAACATTATTAATCTATGTTTTTCGTATTGTAAATAAATACAGTTCATAACCCATGTCATTGTTTTATGGGTCGATAATCTAATATACTGCCCAATCTCCTCGTTTAAGACATGCCAAGAATCAATTACGACAATAATCTTCTCTCGACTGTAAGTAAATTTTAAAAATCCCCAATAAATTGCGCGTAGGATTGTTTCTTATTCAACAAGAAATCATCATTTAAAGATGTACAAGATTTCGTCATTAACAAACTTTTGCTGGTCTAATGCAAAAATTACAATGTATTTTAGAAACTCTGTATCGTGTTTATAACGGTAATATTATCATATACTATTCCTCCATTTCGATCTTCACAAATGTATTTTCTTCTATTGTATGAAACTTAAAATTTGCGTATTTCAAAATGTCCACCGTCAGTATAACACAAGCTGTTTCGTCTGTGGTGGAGACAATTTAGCCCAACAAATACTTTTTGGAATAGTTGGAGCCCCGCAAAGAGGCAAGTATTAACTATATTATAAACAATAGGTGAATATTTTGTGGTTTGCGTCCAATTAGAAGAACGGAGGAGTTCTCTTTCATGGATCGATTGGTACTGCAATTGATAATCTGGATGAATTTGCGCCTGGTACGTTCGGGCATTTTTATGCGCGAACTCTTAGGTTTTTTTACTGGCATGCGCACAGGTACTATTTCTTTTCTTTTACAAGTACCCAAATCGGGGATATCGTGCGGAGGTAGTTCGGAGGTAACAGTCTGTAAAGTAGAACATTTGCCACTGTACCTGTGTATCGCTAATTATAAACCGAATGTGTGAAAACAGTTGATACATATCACTGAAAAATTGTTCAGTACAAACTGAGTTGATTCACGCTCGATTTGCTAGTAAACAAACCCATGGGTTTATTTTCTCAACAGTGTGACCCGAAGTGACCGCGGATTTATTGACCTTGTATGAACTTATCAATAGCTTTATCCTTACACCGAGAGAAATTATCTAGTCTCGGTGAAAAGAACCATGTTCATCTGGTAGAAAATTACATTTGTATTTTTTGGAACGGAAAACAGTGTTTTTAGAAGCAAACTAACCTGCCGCAAACGAGGAAGGCATAAGACTAATAATAAAAGGCGAGAACTTTTTTTTGCGGCGCAGTCTTATCACTGAGTAGTAAACCGTCCCTTTACAGCACTTCACTCCCTAGGCATTTCCCCTCGTCCTACTTTCAAAAAGTCAACAACACATCTCAAATATCCAGTTCGCTGATTAAGCCTTGTACCACGTCTACTGGATTCAATACTTTTGTTTGGTATGCCAAAGTCACTCAAAGTGCACCAGATCAGTTTAGTTATTATCTCAACATTATAGTTAATTGATTAATATGTATTCAGTGAGTATCAGGCTGTCAGCTACATGATCTTGTCACGAGTTAGTAGATTTGTGTCTTTTCAAGGAGTATATTTTGAAATCAACTCATCGAGTTAACAAACCTATTCGTTTCAACTTTAACATGTTCAGTCTTTTAAATATCGGATACTAGAAGCCCATCTCTGGATGATATTGCGTTAGCGTCTTGCCTCCGTCGTTAGCTTCGATACCCGTGAGTATAACCAAACTTATCATCATATCATTCTGGTAAACAGTTTAATTATCATTAAATACACATAAGTAATGGATAAGCAAGCCTTCAATTAGTTGATGAATCGTTTAGACAACGGGTTAGTACTAGTAAATATTTTCCAATTAATTACAGGATATGCTAATAATAAAGGGAATGTAATAGTGAATGAAGTTAACGTGTGTGCATCGGTCTAACAGATGTTCTCAATTTTACTGAAAACATTTACTTAGTTTAGTAGGAACAGCTCATAAATGTTTGTTACGGCTTTGGACCGTATATTGATGGACAATCAACGAGTCCCCTTGGTTTTTGCCCCTATGACGCCAGACATTGATTAATCAATCAGCGTTGACGTTTCTAGGGGTTACCTCAGAAGTTCCTCGCAGAAAACGTCAAGAAGTCGCCGTATTAGGCCGTTTTATAGTTGAAAATGTTATTATTTATATACTCACCATCTGGAATAGCAGGGAAAGACGGGCCGGGCCGTCAAAGTGATACAATTTTTGATGGGGGATGGGGCTTCGCACCCATAATATTCATCGGTCTCGTATGAGGATTATCGTGCAATTTTTTTTATATACAAATATCACATGGACATAAAATTCTGGGAACGAACGAACGATTATCAATAAAACTAATGACCCTACATAATTATATAGACGCCTGGTCTTCATTAACACATAAATATATAATACGTTGTTAAAAATTACGCATTTAGAATAGGCCAACTCCTAACAATGCCCGATGAGAGTTACTTCCCTTTGTCAACTTCCTTTTCAAAATCCAATGTATGGGATTGGTCGATAGAAATAGCACAACCATCAAGGGCGTATAACTTGAAAACGTGTCTCCCCCATAGTTTAACCCGGCGTATACAGTGGCGGAGGGGTGACCGGAAAGATTTAAAAAACGCAAAATCGGACAAGTTTTTGTTGTTTTTTTTTTATTTCATTGAGAACTATTGCCCAGAACATACCTCAGATAGCAAAAAATAGGTTTAACCCTATGCCCCCCCCACCTTCTAGTGCTCCCGCCTTTGGTCGACCGCGTTTCGCCCCTGACCTCTTTTAGTCACCCCCTGGAATAAATCCTGGACCCGCCACTGGTATAGTGGAGTAGAATGGAATAAATACACTGGATAACCGGGGATGATCTACTAGTTGGTACTAGTGAAAATTTGGACCAAAAGGCAATCTTTAGTCCTGCGTGTTATTTGTATTATTTTGACCACCAACGGCATCATTATATCAACCTGAAACGACGCCATTACAGGTTGATATGAAATCCAATCAAATCAAATCAAATCTTTATTAACCTTGAACCACTGGTTCATCAACCTATGATGACGCCATGACAGGTTGATATGATATATAACTTATATGCACATCAAAAAAAAAATACCTTACTATCTTTGTATATTAACTTTCCTCATGAACCCGACTTTGTGTGGTTTATAAAACATTCGAATGACATTCAAAACATTTTCCTTCGGGCATACTTTGCCAGCTTAGCTAAAAACACATATGTATATTTCATTTCATTCCATAATTTGTTCGTCTACCCAATTACACGAGCACGGTTTCTGTTGGTCAGGGAATATAGACCTGTTGACCGTTTGTCTCTAAGTCTTCGGTATTATGCAAATATAAATGTCTAAATTCAGAAGGAAAAAGTTCATGTTTCATGTGTTTATAGTTCCGCCATCATATTTAAAGCAAACATTATTATGGATTATGTAATCACAGGTTTGAAAGGTAAAATTTTGACTTCCACCTAATAATAGTCGGTTATCCATAGATGTGGCATGTCAGGAACCAATGAAGCATAACTTCCGTTAATTGATAAAACATTAAAAATTCGACAATCAGCTTACACGTAGACCCTTCGAAATCTTTATAGAAAATATATCACCCTTTTTTAGATCTCATTAGTTTAGTTCTGAAAATATCTTTCGCCGAGTTCTAGTGATAGCATACAAAAACCATGACATTTTTGCAATAAAACTAATCTGGCACACTGATATTGAGTGTATTATCCAGCTCTATGGCCATTTTGAATTTTGAAAAATATATTGTCCACGGCATTAACTATACACACAAATACATAAATGATCTCTTCGCTACATCTGGTCACAGAGCACCAGATTTTACTCTATAACATCGACTTCTTGTCTCATTTCCCGATGCCAACCTTTTTACCAATTTCCACTGCATCGATCGCGTCCTAGCGCACAGTGGGATAACGTGTCTTGATCAAAAACTTCTGTGGGGTTGCCAGTGGATTTACAAATTGGATGTTGTATACTAAATTACTACCTGTCATGCATATAACCTACACTCAGTGCTTAATTATATGTCTTCCCGCTGAAAAATCACAAAGAATTACCAGTTACATTCATTTATACATTTGGTGATCTAGGTTCCTCTTGACAATCCCATAGGATGTCATAACTAGGTTCCGTGACCCACCGCCAGATCTTGGGCGCCATACACAGCCATAACTTGTTAAGATGTACCTTAAACAGTTTGATTCGCCAAATTTGAAGTGAAATAATCCCTTAGTGCTATTGGAGACCATGTTTGATAGCTATGGCTACACTATGGTTGAATTATCAAATTTTTAAATCCAACAATCTAATGTGCTAGCCCAGACATGCGCATGATTATAAAATGACAAACGTTGGGTTGACGCGTGTATCTGGCGTAATTAAGTTCGATAAAGTGACACTGAGACATCAGTAATCAAAATTGCAAATGCGTACAATTTTACCAAATGTATAAATGGATGTAACTGTGTAATTACGAATCAAACAAAATGTCATTTTTAAAGAAATATATTTAATTTATATAAACATATATATAATAAACAGTTACCTAGAATATCGATTTAAACTAAATATTACAATAACATATACAATTCTTTTCTGTTTCTCTTATAAATAAATACATAGCAATAGGTTAATTTGCAGGCATTCAATTACTAAATCTTCGTTCTGAAAAAAGGGAAAAGCGATATAGAATTAGGTGCAATGAGTATCATATTGCTTGTGGGTGCCACACAGGCTAAAGTTAATATCCGACTGACTTTAAATTTATCCACAGTGTTTAACATTATTTCCAATAATTACAAGCCCTTTCTTCCTTCAGAAAAATCTTGTGGACGCTCTAGAATCTAAAGTTAATATTCGATTGACTTTAGATTGATACAAAGAGTTAAAGGGCTTGAGACTAACAAGTATTAAATGTTTTGTATACTAGCATGGAGGAAAACTTTATCAAAACCAAACAAATTCTAATGATTTTCTGATAATTACTTGATGATTTTAGTGTATTATAAATGTTTCATTACCGAAAAAAGTAAATATATGCGACAAAAAAACCCTCTTGTTGACTGCCCGGACGATTTAGCTGACGTGGGCGTATGTTTCGTTGCCTGGCAATCTATCTTTTTTTTATTTTAGTGAAGCAAAATTGTTTAACGTACTGCAGCATCCGACCAAGTCTAATACTAAATATTGGGATCTTTTCAGTGTACGTCAAATGTACACACGAGACCTCGTTCAGAGCATTAGTTTGTGATGCAGAAATTCCTGATGCAATGATTACAAGTTCAGCAGCTTACCAATCATTGTTATATATATGTGATGTTTCTGATTAGATATATCTCGTTCGATGTTCCTATATTTGTCGATTTGCAGGTAATCGAAATACGGAGAGAAGCGTTGTTCAGGATCAGATTCACTGTACACACGACTCCTATACTCCCCTCGAGATTTCAACTGCCAAATCGTTTTGAATGAAATATTCAAAAATAGTAGCAATCAGAGTACACCAATATTGCCTTCATGGTGAAATCACACCTATGAGAAATTCAACCTCTTAATAACATACTATTAAGGAAGAAACTTACCTAATGGTTATGTGGTGGGTTCCATGGATCTTGAAAACGTCCTGGAAATTTAGAGAAATAATTCAGCATTAAAGGACCGTAACTCTTAATCCTCGAAAATCTTCAACATCAATTTATCGGCCAAATTAAATGAACATTGATGATATGAACTTACCGGGAAAAGATGAGAGTCTGATAGCCAATATTTAAGATAAATTAAATTTTGTTAACATTGGTACACGAATCGTGTACCATAATGCGCTTCAGACCCAGTTTCAATGAGAGACTCGAGGGACTTTTGTGAGTTTTTAGGTCCAAAATGTTAGCGATTTAGCTCCTTTAAAATGTGTGCGATCCGCTGCAATATGCGCTCCTGCAATCAACAGTCAATTGTAAATAGTACCTTTCTAGAGCTGGAATTTAACATCCCAGCTGTGTATGGCATTCTAGACTGCATCAAATTGCAATGACCTGGCACTCGCGATATACATTGCTGTGTCATTGTTAGACGTTTCGAATACTCTACAGTACAGAAGCTTAATATTTTGTGAATATGCTTTGAAAATTCGCAAACCATTCCTACGAGCCAAAATTGCAGCCATGTCAGTCCAATGACAAGCCAAAGAAACAGCAATCTGCAGGATAGTCCAGATTTGTGATGCTTACCAGTACATTGTTAAATGTTTTGAAAGATTTTGTTAACTTACTAGTACCTTGTTTGTTCAAAGTCTTATAAGATTACGTTAACTTACCGATACATTGTTTGTTAAATGTCTTGGGGTCAACACATTTATTAAAGGTTTCACTGAAAAAAAGATCCCCGGAACAGGTCAATTCAGTGACGGTTTTGCCGTGATCCCAAACGTTTTCACATTCTTTGATATAATTCTGACAATTCTGCCCAGTTCTATCCGCCATCAGATTACAAAAGAAGTCTGAATCGAAGACTGGCTCAAAAGTTGGAAAAGTCCAGGCGTTAAAGAAGGCGTCAGATGTCGGAACCAGAAGAGCAAGAAGCAAACATGAAGCTGCTGTTGATACGGATACCATAATGGATACCATAATGACGATCTGAAATGATACAATTTACTCTTTCTGGAGGACTTTATTGTTGAATTTAATATTGATAGTTTCACAAATTTCCAAATAAATGAGAGGTCAACACAACTTGGATTTTAGAAGCCGAACCTCTTAATAGAATGTAAGAAATCTGATTCCACGTCTGAATCGTTTAAATATATACGCTCCCCATGTAGCCACTCGTTTGGGCAATGGGTTTACTGACAAAAAACTTTTAAAAGTTAGAATAAATATTAAAATGGATGGACACGATTTTGTAAAAGTAAGTAATTAAAATTAACCCTTTTTATTGTCACGCCGTTTCATGTCTCTAAATGTGTATATATTTTATTGTCTGATTTGCGTAAACAACAGCGATGACATCGATAGTTCGTGTGGCGAAAGTAATTGCTCCCGCCCAGTTGAAATACGAGAAGCCGGGGAGTAAATTCTCCAAGCAGAATCGGACCGAATCGGAAGACAAAGATTAAGAAGTTAAAACAAGACATTTACTTACCACTTCTTTTGTGAAAACAGGTAACTGCTTTAGAAAGAGAAGTTCAAATAATGGATCTGTCGAATCGAATACGGATTTATATACAGTTTGTATTTTCTGATAAACATAGTTTAAAGGTTCATCGACATAAATTATCTGCAGCACATTATCTTTAAATCAGATAATCTTTAAATTTACTGTCCATTCGTTGAATTGATTTGATACGATACGTCAACTTCGTGACACTTCCCAGTTCACTTGGTACATTGCACACGTCAACAAAGATGATCTATGGACATTTTAATTTTAATGAGTAAGTATGATACTCATATTTAGAATTATACCAAGCATTTATAATTAACGGTGTTTATAGTGATTTAAAGCATTGTGTTCTAGTTAAAAAGTTGTTTAAGTGACGAGGACAAGTTTCGCTGCCATGATTACAATTCTGGGTTGCTTACATAAAGTACTATGTTTTTGCCGAGATTAAGGAAGAAGTAAACATAGACGACGAGGATTTATTTATGGAAGATACGCTGAAAGCACTGTTTTTTAAAAAACAAACAAAACAACAACCTATTTTTGGAGATTTGTTGATGTGTTAGCACTTGGTGATAGTTCAGGGACTTTAGTAATGAAAGTTGTCGAAGATGTAATTACAACGAAATTATGCACAAGAAAAGAAAATGAAGAATGAGTCGATTTTAATTTTGTTTTATTGTAATTTCCAATCAGCTGTGTTTGGCGAGTTAGTAAACACAGTCGTCGAGGATTTATTTATGAAAGGTAAGTGAAAAGCACTTTTTCTAAAAAAAAAACCCAGCCTATAAGCAAGCACTTGGTGATAGGTCTGGTACTAAAATCCGTGCTATGAAAAAAATGCTATGTAGCCTTGTGACTTGCAAGATTGTATGGGGAAACTTCGCTATCATTATGATGATTGACCACTTTCGATTTGTGTTTCAAAAGTTTTGTATTGTTGACGTTTTCCCACCACCCCTACGACAATTACATAGCTGAACATCATCACGTGCAAGTGGCAGGAAAGGTTCGTTTGCCTTTGGATCGACTGTGTGTGTTTCTTTTGACTGTTAATAATACTGACACAAGGCTATAGATATAAAAATGCACGTAACATCGTCAGGTGCAGGTTAGTTTGCATTTTGATCGACCCTGGACACACGGCTATATATAAAAATAAATGTTGATTCTGCTATATTTTGATTATATGCCTAAAAGTGTAAGCGTGATATCGTGTTATCGGAAATAAAATTTTGGAATTTTTCACGGAACCCCAAAATCCCAGAAACTGTGCTTCGCCAATAAAATCTTAAAATGGACCCTGTTCTATATGCTATGTACGATACCAAATTACTTGCAACAAATTTTCAAGGTTGTGGTCGTCATACTGTATGTAAACAAATTTAATGTATCGACATTTTCCGGGTTATCATTAACATTTAATCAAGATTTCTCGGACATAGAATAGTATACAGCGTACGTCAATAGTATTAACACATACTGTACGCTTCTCAATACCAATAAGTGGCATGATGTTCCTTGATTGTTCGAGTAAATGGACAATAACCTGCTGGCCGAAGTCGACATTATTTACCGTTCAGACATTGATTGAAACGTGTTTATACATTAACCACAGGTCTATTCATTAGCTCTTGAAATTGGTTTGCAATTTGATTTGAAACCTGTTTGTGTTTAATCATTCTCTTGGAACGAGAAAACAAGGCTGCGAGAATAATGGAGATTTGCATGAAAATGAAAGCTTTTAATTTGTATATGATATGCTCTAATATAAAGACTTGGATATTGACACCCTCGGTGTTGTAATTGATATCCAAAACCCAAATGACTAAATTGCCTTTTAGTCAATTTATTACCACACGTTAATTAAATGAGATGTCTATATTAACAGTAAGAATACGAAGTTGCGTCCTGTTTGAACAAACTTGTTAAGTATCCATACGTAAGAATTCCCCTTCGGTAAAGTAAAGTCCATTGTACAAAAAAAAATTCCAACGAATAAAATGTTCTCATGAAACCCAAAATGTGTTTGGCGAAATCAATGAATCCTTAATTTGGCTGTTTGACAACCACTTGTTCCAGTCAGACTAACCACGATCATTTCGATAGTATATTACATAGGAAATGATTAGGGGTTCAATGAACTTTTTGCCTGCCCAGTTCCAGTTTGTACAGGCAAGTACTCTAAATCTCTTCTACAGTGATGTAATTTCCAAAATTTTGTTAGCGAGGGCCCTTCGGAACAAGCCGCCTCTGACGGCCTGTCCCTTAATCCGCCCCTGGCACCAGTCAGGTTAGGTATGCATTGTGGCATGAGTCAAATTTTGCCAGGACACACGGCGTTGCCGCCCACACTTCACGTGTACACAAACTCTAACGTGTGCTCGTGACCCCGTTTCGAGGGCTGAAAGCCAAACTGTCTATCTCCAAAATTGACGTTTTGAGAAAATGAAGATTTAAAGTTTGACTGAATTTTAAAAATCAGGTAATTGTTGAATGTAGATGATTTTTGGTAATTACGTGTGTATTAATTAGCTGAAAACAAATGCTGAATGATCAATAGGTTTATTGCAGTAGTTTTCAATTTATTTCATAATAATGGATTATAGACACTTCTGGTCGATATAAATTCACCCAATATGGGAAGTCAACATTGGAGATATCCTGTTCTGGTACATTGACAAGGCAAGTTTCGGCATTTTTTTATCTGCAAGAACTGTACAAGTGGGATATATACATATCTTGCATTAAGTTCCATAATGTAAATACATATCATTTAGCAAAAAAAATGACAGCAAGAACTGTCTATCTGGAGATACGGTTTTTTGCTTCGAAACTAAATAAGTGGTTCTGTACTTAACAATATAATATGACTTCTTTGTTGCGTCATTATTTATAAAGATAGGACTTAGATAATTTTTGCTGAGAAACTTCACGAAATTTCGAACTGTTTGGTGTATTTAACTCATTTTGGCAATTTTGGAGATATAGACACTTCTGGCTTTCAGCCCTCGGTTTATTTGCATAACCCGAACGACTAGACCCTGTTTCTTACCATGTTCTTGGCCCTAAACCACTGACAATGAGAATCTACCGTGGACAATCCCAAGAAACTTTCTTGGCCATCACACGAATTGAACTCGGGAACCCCTGGTAAGCGGGCTAGAACCTTTTCACTGAGCCATAGCTAACCATAGCTATTACATAGCAGATTTATAATTCTATACACAATGACTGCACGGATACAAGTAACAATAAAGTCATATATACACGGAAAGTTTCATATCTTTCAAAAACATAATAGGCCACATCAATTTGATTTTCTGTTTTCCGGAAAAACCCGGTAAATCTTAGTGTCTTATTTCTCCAGGAAAAAAAATTAATGAATGAGATGGGGCTTAACGTCCTACTATTATGCACCTTACCGGGGCTAATGGATGACGGGGTCCAGGAAAAAGCGTTAATTAAAAACCAAGTGTATGGCCATGGTTGCACTCTTTAAACAACATCTTATGCTTGATTGAGGTGACTATTATTTATCAATACCCAAAAGAACAGAAACTCAAATTAATGTTGACTTATTTTAATACGATCAAAAAACAGTGGTTGCCGGGCAAGATGTGCACACATTTTGCGAGAAATGGATAGAGAAATACGTCTGAAATGCGCAAATATCAAAATGGACTGAGATCTTTGGGAAGTAAAGATCATTAAAATCGGATACAAATTGTGACTTCTAGATACACCACAATCTTCGCATTACATACTTTTACACAATTTGCGTACAAAGAGCGGACATTTTGTCAGGCAGTTATGGTTCGATTTTCATAAAATTGGAACTCAACCCGTCATTAAGGTGTAACGGAAATATATAATTATGACCTCTGGAGAGTTCACAAGCTAAAAACAAGATTTTTCGTAGTCAGGGGCCATAATCCAGGAAGTTACGTCCAATGCGCAAATATCAAAAGGAACCACGATCTTTGGATTACAAACATACTTTTCAAGTTACACCCAACTCGGATAAAAATTGTGACTTCTAGAGAGAGAGAGGGGGAGAGAGAGAAACAAGGTCATTTTGGGACTAACATATGGTTCAATTTTATTTCAATAATTCGCTTGCGCTTAGGGGTCTTTGGTATTGGGAGGAAACCGGAGGACCAGGAGAAACCCACGAGGTTGGACAGGCGACCCTACTCCTTGTCACGTACAATCGGTGATACGAAAAGACGCCATAATTCAGGAAGTTACGAATATCGCGAATATCAAAATGAACCACGATCGGTTGGTTTTGAACATGCATTTCAAGTTTCATCCAAATCAGATGAACATTGTGACCTTTGGTGTGTCCATAAGTTAAAAACGTGATTTTTGCTACAATCAGGGGCCATAATCCATGAAATTATGATCCGATAAATGCCGATACCGAAAGGAACTTCGGTTTTGGGGAAATATACCAATATTTCAAGTTTCGTCAAAATCGGTATAATACTTCCACATGAAAATGTACGCGTATAAACAGTCATGACAAATGTGTATTGCCAATTTCATGTCATCTTTTCGCGCCAAAGATAAGCGTTTAGTAGCATTACCAGCCGGTGCTGGTTCAAACAACCGCTCATATTTCTTAAAAGGTGATTTTTATGTGGATGTATAATTATGGCAAATAAATATAAATATGTCATAAAGATTTTATGGTTGTTAATTGTAATTGGTAAACAATGATGTGCAGGATATTACAAATGTCTGTTCTGTCCAGATCTAAAGGCTGCAATTTTAAATGATTAAGTATTCCTCAAACGTGCGATTGATCTCGAAATCGTGAAATTTAGGAACACAACTATTATGAAAAAAATAATCTATTGAAAATCCCCCATCAAACTCTGTTTAATAATTAAAAACAAGCATAAAGATATAAAAATGGCAACAGATCTTACTAAGAAGTAAAATAATGGAAACAATAAAAACGATTACAGGCAATACTGAGCCGAAACAAATAGTTTATTGAATTATCTTAAAAGAGCCACACCGTTTCGATATAAAAGGCATGCTGTCCGAAATTTCCATTTAGACCGGTGGATGAAGGGGGGGGGGGCATTGCCACCCGAGCTGTGAATTTATGAGACCAAGTTTTTGTAGACCAGTTTTTCGCGTAGATTCCGAATCTGGGTGGTGAACAGGAATGTGAGGGGGCGTTTTCGAGATATGGGTGGTCTAATGTCTATGTATGGGTGTGTGTAGGTGGGTGGGGTGGGGATGTCATTATGTTGACATATTAATAAAACAAAAATTTCTAGGATTGCCCATCTTTAAATAAGTGTTTATGATGCCCCTTGACAACTGTTTGATGTGTGGGTTGGGGTAGCAGTCGTGCATGTGTGGAGGGGAGGGGGGGGGGGTAAAATTGGAGGGAAATGATTTCACGTTGATTTAAATGATTCAAAATTGACCTGAAAAGTGTTTTCTCTAGCTTTTCGTTCAGTACTAACATCGTCATTCAAAATATTAAATTATAATGGTATAATATATCGAAGCAAAAGACTACTCAGGCAAGATGGTAATAAAGAAAGAAAGTTTTGTTATTTCTCATCACAATTAAAATTCCTCCAGAAGATCTATTTTTCTAGCGCTTCTTAAGCAGTAATTACATCATCCCAGCTTTTGTTAGAAAGTTGGGATTTTCTTGAAAAATATCTTACCTACTCTTCTCCGCATTGCAAATTAATGGAGGTGCTGAAACACACCCACACATAGACATTAGACCCCCATATCTCGAAAAAGCCCCCTTACACGCCTGTTCTCCACCCAGATTCGGAATCTATGCGAAAAACTGGTCTAGAGAAAATTGGTCTCATACAATGCCCCCCCCCCCCCTTCAGCCACCGGACTAATTCTGGTATTTCCGATGACCTAGTGATGCGTTGGAATATTTAAATGCTCAGCGTATGTTACGGGTTGAATTAAATAATACGGCAAGGAAACAACCCGCTACGCCTTAAAGATAAAAAAGGAGCCAAGGACAGATTTATTGTATCTGCAATACTCTCTGGGTTTTTTTTGAGAAAATAATTGAAAAATATAGAGTATAATTTCACTGTAAACGATGATAACCAATACATAGGGAATTTTGGATGTGATATTAAAGATATAAACATATATCTTAAAACAGAACAAAAGAGATAATATTGACAGTTATTTATAATTAATGAGATGTGTTACGAATTTGGACGATTATAAATATATTTTCATAATGTTTATTATATATAATGATCGTATTTTTTTTTTGTATAACATTATTAAAATGATTTATAGAGATAAAAGAAATTCATATTGTAAAATATATGTCATGGTAGTTATTTATAATCGTTTTATAATCTCTAGGATTAAGTATACTTTAGGACATATGGATTGTTTTGGGGAGTACATCATTGATATGGTAACTTTAAAGATGTAGTATCATTATGTAAGAGATAAATCTGCATAATGCAGATCTTTTTTCAGGTGTGAATTATTATTTAGATTAATGTATGTTGGAATGAAGTAAAGTAGAGAATTTTTTACCTGGACGTATTTTTAAAATTTCTTTATGCATTTATCTACCGTAAACAAAGAAGTACTTGTACTTTATCTCGAAACTTCAAACATTCATATATTCCTCCAGGATATGGTAATTTAAAAAGTATTATGCATAATTCATTATCTTGTTTTGAACTTATATAGCAAGAACGGTCCGCTCTTTATCTAAATCTTTGATCGCCCAAGGGTAAGAAGATAAATATTTTTAAACAGTTCTTTGATCTAATATTTTGCAATTATTACATTATAATCGTCCATGCTACAGTTATGAAGTATTGTAATATTCACCGGCCATATTTAGTGACTACATTCTTGTTTGTCATGGGATTTAATGTATAATTAAACTATTGTTTGTATACATTTCAAGATGTTTTTATTGTGTTCAGACGTGTAAATTCTTCCAGTGTTGCACTCTCTTCAGTCTTCAGAACTGTTACTATTAGAACTTTCATTAGGACTTTCATTAGAAATGTCACCACTGTCGTCATCAGAACCACCATCACTTCCGCTATCACCCCCACCACCATTAGCTGTAAATATAATGGCTGACTTTTATTTATTATTTATACATTTTGGCTCGGTTTTACAAATTATTGACAAAATGAATCCCCAGCCGCCACATAGCTCCCACCCTACATTCACAATGACATACACAACCACCCTAACACCCACACAGTTGCCGATATTCCTTGAAATCTCAGTAAGTGACGACCCAAATTCCTTCAAAGAGAATGAATTCAATTGAGATTACTTCTTCTAAGGTAAATTTATAAGGGTCTAAATGGTCTAAGAAGTGCGCGTTGTTTAGTTTAAACAATTTTGTATTCAATAAGCTGAATTGGATTGAACAAAAGGTAAAGGCCTATATAAAGTCTCTCCAGATATATAAAATAGTTAAATCTTATATTTACAATACAATGGTGGGCATATGTCCAGACACTGGGTACTAGGAGTGTAATTCTGAGTTTTAAATATTAAAGTGTCAAAATCACTTGCTGTCTTTTATCTATTTTTGGACTATTTCAAATTGGTATTGTCTGGAAGAGCCAGGTTGCCATATAGGATCAGATCAATTGTAACATTTTGTTTAAGGTGGTGTAGATTATTTTTGAAAATTGTTCTTGGGGCAGAGTATGCTGGACATATGAAAAAATAACGGTTATTATCTTAGTCCGCAGAATTACACCCACGGCACACTATTGTTTCACTGATAAAGTGGTAGAATAAATGAGTATTTAAGTTACTAGCTTTATTTATTAATTGGCAATGAATATTATCCTCTTTTCTACTCCCAGTATTATAATAAAGTAGTGGTCTAATTATAGAATATACATGTGAAAGGCCCAATTTAAATGTACTTAACGTTTGTGAGGTTTTAATACTTTCAGGTAAGTTGTACCCAAAGTTTAATTGTGCAGGGAAAGAAACTATAAGCTGGTTTTACAAATGGTAGATTGAGGTTTAGATTTTCATTACGAAGTTTATAATTTGTTATTGACGGTTCGATTTTTTTTTAAAGACTTCAGACAGATAAATGGGACCTAGGTTTTTCTTTATTTAATATAAATTAATCAATTAATTTGTGTTTTGTTGTGCGATTGAACAATAATTATCAACCAAGCTCTTTGGAATCTTTGTATCAAGCGGGCTGTCATTGCGTCATGTGGTGTGGTTTGGATTTCCAGCTTGTACGAGAAAAGGAATACGGTCGACTTTCCACTATCGCTGGTATCATCCCACTGTTATTGATCCCTACGTGCAAGTGAAATACTGAAATAAGATTAGTCCCGAAATGACCAAGTTACCGCCCCCGCCCTCTCTCTCTATTTCATGGCGGAAGTTTTATTCAAAATCGACATTCTTACCTTGACAAATGTAGTTGAATGTTGCAGGATCTACGCATCTCTTATATAATTCACTGAAAACTTTATCTCCGGGACAGGTACGGGTGAAACTGAAGGAAGCAAACGTAAAATCATCTTGACATTGAAGTGTATATGTTTGACAATCTCCTGAACTTCGGTCTGCAGTAGGTGTGCATCGATATCTGGCTTCCGTTCTCATCAAACACGTCAAAAAGACAACTCCGGCCAGTGACGTAAAAAGGGATAACGACATATTAAAACTGAAATAAAGATAAAATAATTAAAATTGATATTTCGTTTATAAATTTGCACGCCTATCTCTCTAAATCATCACGATGTTGAGTAATAACAATAAAATATCTATAAAAAAAATAAAATACAATATTTCCTTGGAATTTTTACGGTGACTTTGCGATAAAATGAATATAGATTTTGATAGTTGTACCATGATATGATGACAAAAAAACAACCCTGCAATGAATCCTATTTTTTTCGCTGAATATCCAGCCCACTTCAGAGTCATACGCTAACCGCAAATCTTCGTCCACTAAATAGTTAAACACGCGAGATTGAATAAAGAGCATATTAGTTTTAATTATACTGACATTAACAGTTTTTGTTCTTAGTGTGTATTTATTTAACGTAGATTTACCAGAATAAAGCATTTCTAAGATGGTTGTACTGTTAGATCGTGTATTTATTTAACTTAGATTTAATAGAACGACGCATTTCTAAGATGGTTTTACTGTTAGGTCGTTTATTTATTTAACTTAGATTTGCAAGAATAAAACATTTCTAAAATGGTATTACTGTTAGGTCGTGTATTTATTTAACGTAGATTTACCTAAATAAAGCAATTCTTAGATGGTTTTACTGTTAGATCGTGTATTTATTTAAAGTAGAATTAATAGAATAAAGCAATTCTAAGATGTTTTTCGTTAGATCATGTGTTTATTTAAAGTAGATTTACTAGAATAAAGCAATTCTAAAATAATCGTGTATTCATTTAAAGTAGATTTACTACTACGATAAAGAAATATTAAGTTTTTCTTACTGTCAGATGGTGTATTTATCCAAATGCTACCTTTCCTTACTCTTTCACGGCAGACATCCACGGTTGAAAAGTACGCTTTTCTCTTTCCCTTTCTGAACTTTCTACATCATATATGGAGAATTAAGTCGTATTTATTATGATCCGATAATTATCAGTAAGATACCATTTAGATAATGGCCCATTTTGAGCTTTTGGGTCATTGCATAATTACTATTATGTCCAAATGGCTAGTAAAATCACCCAACCAGCAAACTGATAATTCAACATGGACGCTGAGTGGGCACAAAGGGCCAATACTTCAACATGTACCAACGAATTCCGTAACCGAGAACAGCAATGCCCTATTTTTTTTTAGAATTGTGGTACTGTGAAAGCCCTCGGTGTAATAATTCTACTATAAAATTTAAAAAACCCACACTAAGCAAAGGTTGCAGTGTAATATCTTATTTATAAAGTACCCGTCTTCATTAGACCGATCGGTACTGAACAGTGTGACGTTAAACCCCATTTTATTTCATTTCTTTTAAAGGAATACAAGGATAGAGATTGAGATTGTTACCCCCCGTCTAATATTTGTGGATGACGTTTATAACATAAAAATATAAAACTGACAGTCATCTCACTAAATAAACTAAATGTGGAATGACAATTACTGATTTATTAACACCCAAGTTTCGACGATGATACTTTCATCATTATCTAGCAAATGATAACATATTGGTAAAATAAATATTTACACAGTGATAATGAGTCCATAGGATTATTTTAGTGTATTACTGTTCAATTACTAATACATGTACTAATAATATTTGTCAGTTCTATTTGTAGGCATACCGACCCCATTTGTCCAATTGATGCAGAAAAGTAAGCCATTAAATACCATTTCATTTCCGTCACATGTAATCTATCTTAAATGACTAGGATTTCGTTGGTACAAAAAAGTAAAAAGTTTAACCCACTGTCATTTCATATTGTCGACATGATCTGTAATCTATCGCAAAGGAGTATAATATTAAGACTACAATTTTCCACTCGACTGCACTCTGGTTGGTGGTAAATGTTACGGGTTGTTCCGACTTATGGATTATACCTTTAATTTAATGGCTCAATCAGTAGATGCTGAAGTTCAGATTCCATGAGCAGAAATTACTGTGTCTAAAGTACATAGACTAGTTGGCCAAATAAAGGATAGTGCCCCGAGTCTCAACCCAAAAATAAATTGATGGCACATATTTATTAATTGTACATTTATCTTTTTGTATGGCATCGAACAATCTAACAGCATATATATACATCGCCTAACGGCAAATGCTCATTATCAAATAATTTGGTCAAGGTATTGATGTGATGAAAATGGCAACCAATCAATAAACTCAATCAATGCATTCACTTAATATATTGATCTACACCAACTTTGAACATTCTACTTCAATGCGAAGAAGAGTAATTGTGTTCTAGAGACTTGAAGCTTGAAGCATGTTCTTGGCCAAATCAGCAAATACTTATAATCGAAATGAAATGAAATGGGGTTTAACGCCATACTGCTCTGCTTCGACTTGGCTAATGAAGAACGACTCTTGATCGAACAAGGGCATGGATATATATATCTAGTTAAATCATGCTCACTTTATTCTAATCAAAATTACCCTGCCCCAAAGTAGCCAAGGAATTCGCATATACCAAGTGTAAACACTATAGCTCATTAGAAGATTTATTGCGTCTCAAAATTCAATCGGAAAGACAAGCGGATTTCATTTTAATATAGATGTACGAAGCATGTGTTTAAATATGCTTGGATGGGTGTGGTGGTAGGACAGGTACCTGTAACGTGGAAGATATTTCAAAAATAAAATCTATCTATGACTAAATATAGTGTATAAAGTCTGTTACGTCCATGTTCGTAAGCGAGATTATCAACACATGGCCTAATTCCGATTTCTAACTCAAGGGCAAATAACTCGTCTGAAACGGTTTCTCTTTCAGCAGAAATTATAATACCAAGGTGAGAAATGGGTTGGAATAAAATGATATCCAAGCGACCCTCTTTAAGTCATATGAACAATCTTTTTCACATACCCGCCATGTGTCAGTTTGCAGTTAAAAATATAAAAACAGAAACCATTATATTAATACCTAGATACTTGAAACGGGTGTCGTTTTTTAATACTAATGACAAACATTTCTCATCTAAACTTTTATTATCACCTTGGGATATAAAACACTAAACCTTTAACACACAAATATGCGGTAAAAAAGCTGTAAAACTTTCATAGTTACAATTCAAAGAACTGTATACCCTGTATAAAAAAGAAATAGGAGTATAAACATGAAAAGTAGTTCAGGCTAAAAGGCAAATATTGACTTTAAAGATGCATTATGTGAACATTTAGATGAGGAGTCCTCCCTTCTAGCTATTTTATTGTATTTATATTCTAAGAAATCTAAGTATGTTTTTATAATTGACTTGTTTCGCCAGTTAACCTTAATGTAAATTGTGTCAATAGGTCATACACGTTGTACATTTAGTAGCCGACAATATTTAAAGCTTGGTTGATCTAAGACACAAATGTTTTAGCAGTTATAATAGCTTTCTTTAATAATTTGTTATGTTTTGTTGTGTACTGTTGACGCCACGCCCGTCAACCGTTGCCATGCCTCGTATATTCAAACTTCATTTGTATTTTTCTTCTGATGAGTGTGAAGTACCACATGAAATTTTAAGTAAAGAACTTACAGATTTCATATTTTTAATTATTGATAATGAGACATGGATATATTGAAAATGTCAGTCAAATTATTTTTTTAAGCTAAGTTATGGGTGTTTGGAGTTTTGACAATATAGTCTCGATTGCCAAGTATCATTGCTACAATAATAAACAAAGTCTCGATTTTCCATTCTATCATTAAAATATTGAATGGTGAGAGGATTACCCATTCCGTATCTAATAGTAAGTGTAACCGACAAGACCAACCCGTGGACAAGACAAACAAGGGACATTGCAGAAAATAAACATCAAATATCAAATCAAGTGAATGGCTCGGGGGGGGGGGGGGGGTCAGCCGTAATCCATCTGGTAGCCTAGAACAGTGATTCTCAACCAGTGTGCTGCGGTATGTGTGTCGCCAGATCTTTTGAACGGCCCATTGAAAAAATACGAAAATCACGTGACCCCAGTATTCACAGGTGTCTATGTGTCTATTACTAGTCTGTGACTGCGGTTGTATGCCGTCTATGACTTGCCATGTTTTTATTTTGCAAAATTAAAATATTGTTCATACATATTTAGCCAGGTGTGCCGCTATTTTTCCACGTGTTTTAAGGTGTGCCGTTAGCTTAGAGTGTAGATTATGGGCTTTTCATGTGCATACGTCATGTATAAATAATAATTTATGTGACATTTGAAGCTAGGCAGATCAGTCTTACAAATAAAATATAATGGCCCAAAAGAAATATTAAAATATATCAATACCAACAAAGCGTTATGGAATCCAGAGTTTTAATTAATATCTATAGCTTTCATAATGTTATTATCATTTATATCGAAAACGGTGGAGGGAGGGGTGGGGATTTAAATATAGCATACAACCTAGGCTTTTTTAGTTTAATAGTCTAGGTAACTATATGTATAAGTAAAACTGATTTAGGAGTTTACCCATCCTACCACCTATTCAAAACTTAGATGATTGTTAATTTGATACTGCTTAATTCCATAGATGCCGAGATAGCTGTTTATTTGAAAAAGAAGTTGGGTGGGGTGGGGGTCTTTTTAAAGTTTAGAACAAGGCCCCGAATCGGAGAAAAAGGTCCATTTAACTCTAGTGACCCATTTGTTAATGAATTTGCGTTTATGTGACCCCATATGGCTGGGACCCCACCTGCAATATCACCTCAGTGGAAGCCGACGTTAAAAAAAGCTTTTTAACACACACACCCTTAAAGCAAAGATTAGTTATTTGGTTTGTACAGCTGTCCCAGATGACGTCACAATATCAAAATGAGGTAGATGGTTTGTAACGATTTGCGGTTTAAACAATTGAAAAATTTCCTGTTTTTCTTTTCAAAAATGTCGTTAAAATGTTTCTTCCATTTCCAATTTCGTTGAAATGTTAAGTCTAAATGTTTATGATCGTAAACCTCCCTAATAGTGCTTTGGTCTTTATTTGGGTTAAAATATACCAGCCCATGAGTTAGTTCTATCCAGGTCACTGTTTCGAATAGTTTCGCATTGAGCAGGGTGATAAATTTTCAGAAAGGTGGGTGTGTAACATTCCATGTGACACCATTCACGCTCGGGTTAATGGTTTTGGGGGAGGAGGAGACATCCACAGTATCATCGATGTTATACTTATTCGACACCCCTTATCGACCATATTAAAATTCAAGTATGTCCTTTTCGTGCAAAATCATGACGTTATACGTTAGACTCGAATACTATTCAAGGAATAAGGGTCAAATAAACAGGTTTTTTTAAAAATAAAAAACGAATAGGCCTATGGTTTAATCTGTCTTCGGACCGTATTATATTCACTTTAATGGAACTGCTTGTAGACTAGGCGCTTCTTTTTCTTATCATTATCAGTTCGCAAAGTGGTATAGAGTGTTCTAGAAAGCAAATATATGACTATAGCTAAGTGAGGGTGTGTTTATGTTTCAGGCGATTTTAGTAATCTGTAATATACACAATGATTAAAATACAGATTAAGTAACCGTTTGACAGTGAGATCTGTCCCCAGGGCACACTTACCTCCATATTAACATGTCCTAAAGCTATAATATGAATCATGAGTTAATATTTATTAGTTCATTTCTGTATTGAGTGTATCATTGGGTCTGTCATTGAGTCAACTGGAATTGTTTCGATTTCCCGGTTGTACGTGACCAGGAGAAGGTCGTCTGTCCAACCTCTTGGGGTTTCATCCTACTAGACGTTAAAAAAAATTTCTTCGTCTCTCTTTAGACTTTGTATTGAACAGTGTTAACCATAGTTAATTTATTTGCATTGTTACAGGTCATGGGTTCTATCTCTGGTTTGTACGTGACAAGAATTGGGGTTACCTGATTGGTATCATGTCGTGAAGTCGTGGTGTGGAAAAACGACTTCAGAAAACACCCTTGACAGAAAAACCCCGGCCTGCCAGTTTCAGTTTTTCTTTTTCTCAGGTTATCTTCTTCAGCCTTTTTTTTTCTCCAGCAGAACCTAAGTCTCGTGTTTTATCCTACACATAAAAACTTGTTAGATAATAATAACTTGATGAACATTATTATCTTGTTAAAAATAACTCTTACACTAGTCATTTACGGCAATACTATATACCGGAAAACACCGGAAAACACAGGAAACAACCGGAAAACATCATTTTATACTGAATACCGCAAAACACCCGAAAACCACTAAATACCGGAAAACACACTAAATACCGGAAAACACCCTAATATGTCGTGGTGTCGTGATGTCGGGTTATCGGCCATATTCCTCCGAATACTATGATTATATACCCTGATCCTTGGATTGGTCAAGAAACATCCCCTAAATTTTGCAGTGTGGTTTTTCTCTGTCGGTAGTACAGGACAAAGGGTATGTCAAAATACAGTGTCTAAGGTTAGGGTTAGGGTTAGGGTTAGGGTAAGGTTTAGGGTTAGGGTGGTGGAAACGGGTAAGGTTTAAGAATTTGGGGAGGGGTTAAATCTCCACATAAGCACTGGCCTAGGGTGATGAAAAATTAGTTAGTGATATTTCCGAGTTTTATTGAAAATACATACAATACATTATGTTTATATACATAGGTAATTAAACAGTTTGTGGTGCTGGTGGCGATTATGGTCTTACTTGGACGGTGCTTATGGTGTTCTGGTTTTTGTTCCTGAAAAGAAAGGAATAAATTTGGGGCTCACCCGCCGCTCACCCTCCGAGGGGGTGAGCCCCATTAGTGTGTATCATAATGAGAATTGGATTTTGGATTAGGATGGGGACTGGCCTTATTTAATCTTATTTACTATGCACTAGGATGTCGTTCAGATTTTTATTTTTAGAATATGCAACTATAAGTTTTTGTGTGAAGATTTTCGGGTGATTTTCTTGGAGATCAGTATAGTGTTTCCTGATGATTTTGGATGCGCGTGCAGCTGTTGCACTAAATGGAACTACAAAAGGGGCTATTGCGCTAGCCGTATGAATATTTAAACCTAAGGGGGTTGTTGTTTTTAATTTTTCAATCCAGAATTTTTCTCGTGTTAGTCTAAACGTCTTAATTTCTTCTGTAGTTTCGAAATCGCTCTTAGACTGTTCTATAGGCGTGACAATTAGATCAGAGATGTCATGATTTGGTTGGTTAAAGTGATTTGAGACCGGTTTATCTTTTTGAGTGACTATGTCTGACCGGTGACCGTTAATTCTTTTCCGAAGTGCATTTTGGGTCTCTCCTACATATTGCATGTCACATTGTCTGCATGAAATTAGATATATTATGTTTGAACTACTGCATGAAAGTTGGTCTAATATTGGGAATTTTGTGCCTGATATTTTGTTATGGAAGTGGTAGGAGACATTTATGATTTTGCATGTTTGACATCTTGGATGGCCACAAGTTTTGGTTTTGACTGCTGATTGCATATTATTTGTTTCTTTGGCTTCAAGTTCAGCTAGAGTGTTGTTTTTTATACGTCGGAGATTTCGTTTTGAATATCCCCTTTCCCTTAGTTTGCTAAATACCAATGTACTGACTCAAAGTCGGTCTTCTGGGTACATATTCTGTGAAATCGGAGAATCTGAGATTTTATGATGCCAGAGAAAGTATGTTTTGGGTGAAAGGAGCTTTTGAACAATAATTGGTGTGTGTCGGTTTCTTTGAAAAATACTTTAGTTTCCAATTGGCCTGAAATTTTGGTGTTGCTACTTTTAAAGACGGTAGTATCAAGGAAATCTATGCTATTATGGCTTACATTTGCGGTTAACTTAACAGATGGATGATGATTGTTCAAAATGTTGAAAAATGCCCAAAATTCGTCTAACGTGTACGTCCAGACTATGAAAACGTCATCTAGAAATCGTCCATAGAAATCTGGTTTTAACGGGCATAGTGGCAGAACTTCCCTTTCCCACTCCGCCATGAAGAAATTTGCATAACTCGGGGCAAATCGTTTCCCCATGGCAGTTCCGGAAGACTGGAGGTATAATTGATCGTTGAATGTGAAATCATTCCTCCTCAGACAAATGTCGAGTAATTTGAGGATTTCTTCGTCCGGTCTGGAAGTTTTTGGGTTCCTAAGAAATGCTTTCCTAGTTGCTTCAACTCCTGTGGTATTGTCGATGTTCGTGTACATGCTCTGTACGTCAATAGATATTAAAATGGTGTGTTCAGGTACTCTTAACTGTTTGATTTTGTGAATGAAATCGTTAGTGTCTTTAAGGTAGGATGGGTGTTGGCAAGCTAGGGGCAATAAGAAATGGTCTATATATTGTGATACATTGTATGATTCACTGCCACAGTCCGATATTATTGGACGTCCCTTTGGTAATTTATTAGGTATAAACCATTCCGTTTCTGGATTTTTATGTATTTTTGGTAGCGTATAGAGATGTCGTTGCCGACAGTTAGATTTAGCGGATATATAATTATATTGTTTTGCTGTTATGTATTCCTTGTCTTGTAATTCATGTAAGATGTTGTTTATTAAGGTTGCAGTGTCCTTAAAGATGAGTTGGTCTAATTTAGTGTAATGTTTAGGATTATTTAATTGTTTTTCTGCCTCAGAGATATAGTCTGCGCGATTCATTATGACACAACAAGAGCCCTAGTCGCTCTTCTTTATTATTATATTTTTGTCTTTTTTGAGTGTGTTTAATGCTGTTTTTGTTGCTCGATTGATATTTGGTTTCTGTGATTGTGGTTGAATGGATGTTATTTCGGTGCTCATTTCGTCGAAAGTTTTTAAGATGATTGGCGATAAAGATTTTTTAGGTGGTTTCCATGTGGATTTTTCTGTGAATAACTTTTCACCTCTGCCGGGTTTGTTCCTAAAAAAAAAAGTTAGCGATAGGGCCCTTTGGAAGCGATCGGTTGCCTGTGTGATGGGGTCTATGGATGTTATTGTAGGGGTGGGGATGAATTTAAGGCCTCTGTCAAGAATGTTCATTTCTAGGGGGCTGAGAAGTCTGTCGCTCAGATTGACAACTGTCTGCCCTAAAGACGGCTTCTCATTCCTTTCCCCTAAACCTAGTTTAAACGGGTTAGGGTTAGGGTTAGACTCTGGGTTACATATTTAGGGTGTTTTCCGGTATTTAGGGTGTTTTCCGGTATTTAGTGTTTTTTCCGGTGTTTTCCGGTATTCGGTATAAAATGATGTTTTCCGGTGTTTTCCGGTATATAGTATGGCCCGTCATTTATTATAACACTAGTCTAAACTGTGTAAGACTTTTGTCATTCGGCAAACCTCGATAGATTCCGGTGCCCTACATCTAGACTCGGCTGTATGATGACGTCCGCCATTTTGGAACTATTTTAAAAGACCCGGATAAACAATGGCTGCCCCCATGGCCATAGAGATTATATCAACAAACTAAAAAATTGCTGCCCCCATAGAGATTATATCTAGAAAAGACTCCATTTTGGGACTATTTTGTAAAAGCGGCACGTTTTCCTGTTGAAGTAAATCAGTAGTTGACTAGCCGCATCGCAAATGTATGGTCGTAGGTACATATCAATAATTACTATCATACATCCGAGTCTAGATGTAGGTTACGAAGAGTACCGGAATCTGTCGAGGTTTGCCGATGAGACTTTTGTAGGATTTTTGCTCTTTAAATTAGTAGCATTGAATAAATTAATAACTTTGGCAAACTATTGGATTTACATACGGTATGTACTCAACTCAAAATGAGCGAATGAGTGACATATTGTTGCATAAAAAATAGACATAATTTGTAAACATTCAATATACTGTGAGAAATTTCTCCAGTAAGATTCCACTGTCCATATAAGGGTGATTTCGACGTCATTAGTATAGTTAACCAATCTCTATAATTATTTACACCATATTTGACCAACTAGATAATTGAACTTAAAAATTCAAAGCTACAAAACTGTCACATTTGTGAGAATTTGGGAGACAGCAGCTGGATTCTAGAAGGGAAAGCCAAGACGACAAGTGGAAATACTAGACGATTACAAGGCTACTAAGATAATTATATAGTCAGAAAAGATGCATGGGTTATACATAGGATGTGGCGACCGTAATCAATGGCCCGCTTCCACGTCTGACAGAAAGACCCTTGGTGCTACATATTAAACAGTAGAAGGCAAGAAGGGAATTTCCTTTAAGGCTTTAAGATTTAGTTTAAAGGCTCACAGTGATTTATTTTATCCGTATATGACTGAATAATGATCAAATGAGACTACATTATGTCTGGCAGTTTCAGTCATATTTTTATGAAATTCGAACTCAAAATTTATTCATGAGTAACGCTGATATATTTAAACGATCTTTTAAATTAATTACAAAGTGTGACTTCTAGCTGGTCCACAAGCTTAAAGTGGGATTTTACGAATTATCAGTTGTCATAATCAGGGATTATCGACAGGAACCAAAATCTTTGTGATATAAAAATAAATTTAATTTTTCATCAAAATCGGATGGACATTGTGGCCTTTAAAGGGTCCACAACCTTGATATAAAATATTTTTAAAACACTATTTGCTTACGAGAGGCGGTCATAGTTTTGGCTAATTTTCACGAAATTTGAACTCCACGCACTACGATGTAACGGTGATATATTCAAACTTTATTTTAAAATAATCGGATAGAAATTATGATCTCTAGAGTGTCTACAAGCTAAAATGTTATTGTGGACGGACGTCAAGGGGCGGCGGCATAAGACGTCCACGTATAAAAAAAAACAGCAAAAGGAAGGTAATTGAGGAAAACTGGCCGCTTCCATGAAATTAAGTAGCTAGGGTCTACATGTACAGTATGTTGAATTTTTGTAGTCTCATTTGATCATTATTAAGTTGAAATATCCTATCTGAAATCAGCAGGCTTGCGATCAACATTTCTTTGTCTTACGTTTTGACCATATGGGTAAATAAATCACTGTGTTGATGTTGTGTAAATATATCCGTGTTTTTAATTTCGATTACTATGGGAAATTGAGTTAAGACGTTTAGCGCCTTTAAAGTATTCAATCTCATTAAGGTCAAGTTTATAGCAGTTAATTCTAGCGTTCAATTAATCACTTTAATATGTTTTTAATGATGTAACAAACATAAAATGTGAAAAAAACAGGTACGTAAAATTCACTTATCGTATGCCGAAGGACTGAACAAATCCGTCATATCTGACATCCTCTATATCCTCAAAACGAATAAACCAACATAATTGAGTGATATTTCATATAAGTTAGAATGGTATAAGGTTAAATACACTGACAAGGAGAAACCACGCCGGAAAATCTGAATAAACTCTCTCGGCGAATGAAGGGGTCGAAAACCCGAACTCAAGGCTAGCGAGCAAGCGTCTTACCCGCTTAGCCACGTGATTCCCAAGTATTAATCTACTAGTATTCACCAACTATGACCTTAAACCGATACGAACAGATGACTGAGTAGCACGCCCTTTTCATTTAAATAATCTACTTATACATTGTCAATTTGTTTATAATTTCATTTTTATCAAGTTTTCGATGTAAGAAATTGATTGGTGTACCAGATGATCCAATGAAATGAAATTGGGTTTACCGTCTTACTTTTCTGCACCGACTAATGAAGACGGTTAATCCAACAAAGCCCGAACACAAAGGAGAGACAGAGAGAGAGACAGAGAGACAGATGGGGTTTAACGTCCACTCAAAACAACGGTCATTTCGGGACTAACATATGGCTTTTTAAAATTTTATTTCAATAATTCGCTTGCGCGTAGGGGTCTTTAGCACTGGGAGGAAACCGGAGTGCCCGGAGGAAACCCACGAGGTTGAGAAGGCGCCTCTATCTCCATGCCACATACGCTCACACCAGGGCTCGAAACCACAGCTGCAAGCCAGAGTTGGCCGGCCATATAGAGGTGGAAGCGCGGCACTCTTGACCACTAGGCCATCCCAACCCACCGAGCACAAAAGAAATCCGATTTTCTTTCATGTCTGTATTGCATTACAGTTAAGTAATTTTCACCGTTGATGCTTCACACATTATGGCTGTGTAATTGCTCAGATGTATTTTATAAATTTCACAACAGCAACCACATGAGAATTGCGCTTATCTGTCGTGTTGGCATACTGCGGCTCAAACAAACGTATGAAAAAATTTCTCATATCTTAGTTAGAGGGCAGAAGTCCTGCGTTAAATATATTTAATGTAAACCCAGTCGTCGCAAGTGCATGGCTAAAATATTAGAACATGGAAAAGATATTAAATGAAACGATGGAGTGCCCCTAAGCAAGACACCGAGAAAGATAGCAGAGCAAAGGGAAACAACTCTTACTGTACACGTTATCAAAATCAATGTAATTTCTATTTCTTGTATTCCACCCCTCTTTCTTCTTTACATGGCGATTTTGGGGACGTTTTAGTTTATAACCAAATAAAGGGTTTTGTTTAGAACCCAATAAAACAGATTGTTGTGAATATTTATGATTTTAAGGTAGAAGAATAACAAAGTTATGTCAGTTACGTTAAAACGAAGGACCGTAGTTACGTGTGTTTACCTAATACTTGCTGTTGAGTAAGACGTTGGGAAAGGGCCATTAAAGGGATTTTTGTGAATATTTATGATTTTGAGGTAGAAGAATAACCAAGTTAAATGTCAGTTACGTTAAAACGAAGGACCGTAGTTACGTATGTTTACCTAATACTTGCTGTTGAGTAAGACGTTGGGAAAAGGCGATTAAAGGTTCGAGAACCCTAACATGACAGCTAACTAATATCTAATTAAACCCCTTTTCTCTCAATAACATTTTTATTAGCGTTAATTATGTCTGTAAATCTCTACCTTAAAATGCCCAGCTTAATATTCCTCTTTATCATTGGACATAACATGATTATTATAAAATCATAGAGGGATAGTTTTGAACTAACCAGGGTTACCAATATATTTCGCGATTGAAAATATAGGTTTTAAAGATGGATGACCAAGCTAAAGACATTATTGACTGATCTACGGAACATGCACGAGATATAAATCAATCAATGAATCAACACAGACTGTGTATAGCGCAAATAATACTTTGATAAAGTTCCTAATGCGCTTAAAAGTTGATCTGGATTCTTTTAGTGTTTATTTTCGTCAAAAAGATGTGTCTTCAAACGTGACTTGAAGATGGCTAGAGTTTTTGATTCTTTGATGTCGAAGGGTAGGGAAATTCCACAGAAAAGGTGCTGCAAAGTGAAAAGATCGTTTAGTCCGTTGAAGTGTGACAGCAGGAATAACTAATAATGACTTGTTCTGACATCTTAAGGTTCCACTGGCTTCATATTGAGTGAGTAGATCTTGAATGTATTGTGGCGCTTGGTTGTTGAGTGCTTTAAAAGTCAGTAACAGTATTTTAAATTTGATTCGCTGATTTATGGGTAACCAATGGGGGGTTCTTAATGATGGTTTAATATGATTCCTTTCCTGGTTCCAGTGATGAGTCGAGCTGAAGCATTCTGGACATATTGAAGCTTCTGCAGCTGCCACTGTGGTAGACCATACAATAATGAATTATGGTAGTCCAGCCTTGAAGAGATCAAAGCATGGACGATGATTTTTAGATTGTCACATGTTAGATACTTCTTTATCGTTGCTAATTTGTAAAATTGGTAAAACGCTGTTGAGCAGATGGTTTTGATGTGGGTCTCAAAAGTTAGCGACGAATCAATGATAGCACCGATGTTCTTTGCCTTGTTTGATGGTTGAATTAACTCCCCTGCAGTCGAAAGGCTCCCCTTTTTTACTTTGTTAAGTTGTTGTTTGATACCGATGTAAAGAACTTCAGTCTTGTCTGGATTTAATTTTTAAAAATGAAGAGTCATCCAGTTGTGTATTTCATCTAAACAGTTCTCGACACCATGCACAATTGTTGTTTCAGATGAATGATCAAAGCTGATATATAACTGTGTATCGTCTGCGAACAGCTGGACACAAAGTCGATATTTCTGGGCTATTGCATTAAGTGGTCTTGTGAATATTATAAATTAGACAGGCCCCAGGACTGATCCTTGAGGCATCCCGCAGTCCCATTAATGCTTGCTTTATGTTGGTTAAGTAAGATCGAAACCAGTTGAACACATTGTTACGCAAGCCAATTTCAACCCACAGTGTGTCTAGGAGATCACGGATGTCCAGAGTTTCAAATGCAGCGGATAGGTCTAGTACAATCAACAATACGCTCTGTTGTTCATCAATGCACTGGTGGATATCAGCAACAATTTTTATAAGAGCAGTTTGCGTATTATGGAATTGCTTGTAAGCCGATTGAAGAGGATTCTCAAGAGCACTCTGACGAATATGCACGTTAAGACGCTGTAGCGCACATTTCTTTTTAGTAGCTCAGGCTACTCACAGGCCTGTAGTTATTCAGCAGATCAGCATCTAAGGATGGTTTCCTGATTAGAGGTGTGATCATGGCTTGCTTCGGGGTACTTGAAAAGACCCCGTCTAGAAGCGACTTCTTGACAATAATTAAAAGGAATGGTAGAAAAGCATCCAAATTGTCTTTGAGAAGCCATGTTGGAAGTGGGTCTAACTGGCAAGACTTCGTCTTGGTTTTAAACACCACAGTTTTAAGTTCCTCTAAGCTGTATGGTGTACATTCTGCTAGCAGATGTGGAGTGGGAACTTTGTTAGACGGACATTGGGTTTGGTCAATAATGGAGGACTTTGCGATGATGTCATCTCTAATTTGCACAATTTTTTGATTAAAATATGCCTGATCTGGTAGAGTTTTTCCGTCTTTGAGTTCAGTAATTCATTTGATAAATTAAAAAACTTCTTTTGATCTGAAGCACAGTCGACGACTTTAATATTGTAATACTCCGTTTTTTTTAGATTCAACTAACTTTACTACAGATTTTTTTGTAGATTGTTTGCGATAGATAGACCTGTCAGCTTTTCTCCTAACTTTCCTGGCATCCCGAATTGTATCGCAGAACCAGGGGTTTTCAGGTTGTATCACTATTCGTCGTGTCTTCATAGGAGTATTGACATCAATATTGTTTTCAATGAGCATATTATAGTCATTGATAAGTTCTTCGAGAGTTGTATTGGGTGAGATGGATAGAGTTAGTACCGCCTCATTAAATTTATCTTTATTAATATTTCTGAATTTTCTGTGTTCCACATTACAAGGTGGTGAAGTAGTCTGTGGTTTAAACGGCACGATAAAGTGGACAGCAGAATGATCACTGAGCTGTGGGTCGATTATAATAACTTGCGAGATGACAGATTCTTCGGCCTTGCTAAGGTATGGCCAAGACGATTTGTTGGGTTATCAACATGTTGGGCCAGTCCGAAAGAGTGGAACAATGCCTTGAATCGAGAGCTGTGTGTATCTGTGACACTGTCGACATGGATGTTGAAATCACCAGCAATCACAAATTTACCCCCTTTTGAGATAATAGTTTCATAATAAGCAGCAAATTGAGAGAAAAATTCAGACATAGGAATTCTTGCATTGTTCTGTTTGGTAACAGGTGGACGGTAAACTACGCATAGCCGAAGTGTCTCTTTGGCAGACTTGCATAGAACCTCAATATTTTCAAACGTTTTGTAATCTGGGCACTTTTTGACTTGAGTTGCAGTGTCTAGCTTAGTGATAACGTCAACAAGACCACCCCTGCCTTTGAGGGGGACATGATGTAAATTATAGCCAAGGGAATTGAGTTCATTACTGTGGAACCACATGTATTTGAATTTAGCCATGTTTCAGTGATAAGTCCAATATCCCAATTTTGATCAGTTAAATGTTCAGTCAATGTTATACATTCATTACTGTGGAACCACATGTATTTGAATTTAGCCATGTTTCAGTGATAAGTCCGATATCACAATTTTGATCAGTTAAATGTTCAGTCAATGTTATACATTTATCGGGTAGTGATCTGATATTGATCAAACAAAGGTGTATTCCTTGTGAGTAATGGTGAGTTTCAACTTGGGTTTTTGAATTATTGTTAACATTGTGATTAAAAGGTTTAGATTTCCTGCCTGCTCGAGTACCTCTCTTGGTTTTGTGTCTAATAAAAATGTCCAGTCTCTTGAATGTGTTGGTAAGTGAATAGTCGACTATTTTGCACTGGCCAATATTAAGTGAGTAAAGTTTGGGACCTGTGTACCAAATCCTCATTGTTATCCTTGTTATCCAACATGGTGAATTAAAACTCACTGAATAAATATACTCCAAATCACAAAGAACATAGGAGAAAATGATAAATATCCATTATATTATCACAACTTTTACAAATTCCTTATCATGAAACTGTAAAAAACTTTCACATCCAAAATTCTTTGAGAAAACACTTTGTATTTTTGAAGAAATCCACAAAATTTTGCAGGGGTCTCAACTGCTGCTACCAAGCGCAAGGGAGATCACTCATTCCAAAATATAGGCTTTATTTATATGATGAAAAGTATGTAATTAATCTCAACATGTATTATTTTTTTTATTGTCGGGTGTATTGTAGAGAAAGATGTCCTGTGTTCGAATCTTCATTTTGGACTTTTCACGCCCGATGGAGAGAGTTGAACGTACTAGGTAATTTTTGGACTAACATATGGTACAATATTATTTAAATCATTCCCTTCTGCTTAGGGGTATTAAACTGTGTGTGGGTCAGGATCCCGGGGGAAACCCACGGGGGTTGGACATGCCACACAACACCCGCTACCATGCACGTAAAAGATAAAAGACACACCGAGGGTAGGAATTCGGGGAAGTGAAAGTGAAAGCGGGCATGCCACTCCCCCCCCCACACACACACACACTCCATGCGCACACCTCTACGTCTAAGAATGGGGTGTCTCCGAATTAGAACAGTGACTGGAAAGCTTTAGTCCTTAGGGAAAAAACATGGTGGCGGTGACTTGTATTGCATTTGTTAGATATTGGATATCGCGTGACTCTTGGGCCGTATATGTGCCATATTCCATTTCCTTAATTGTCATGAATAACAGTTACGTGTCCCGCACATGTATTCTGACTTTTTTCTTCTGATGTATTTGCCACACATGAATTGTTTTGCGATTGGGTTTGTGTTTTCGGGTTATGTTATAGATATACGCAACTCGCGGTGTCATCAGTTAATCTAAGTAGCTTTATTCATATCGTACCTTTTAATTATTTAATTATTAATATATAATTAACGAGCCATATTTTAGAAAATTTAAATTCATCAAATTTTCTGGGTAATTTTGTTTGGTCAAGCGATAGAAATCGACGACCTGACATTTTTACGATAGAATGAATACTTCAGTTCAATTACGATGTCATTGCGCAGGTTTGTAATCAACGATAAATCTTATATGGGAATAACCCCATGTCAGTTGATATACGATTAAGATCATATGGAATTTGTTGATGCGTGAGGTCTAAAACAATTGGAACTTTGAGGAGGTCTTGTAAGTCGCAAATCAAGCTTCATTAAGAAGCAGCATGGAAAAAGAGCTAATCAACTTAATGAAATCTTCGCACGAATCCAAAAGGATTGTAGACCACGAAATTATTAATGCGCCTCATTTACCATGTCTCGTACCACGCTATCACATGGCCGTGTAGGTGGGGCAAATAAGTACATAATATATAATATATTGGTATTGATTTTTTCAAAATCTATTGTTATCGTTTGCACATAGACTATACAGATTAAAAGACTCTCGCAACACCAGTAAGGCAATTTAGATTAATATGGATTCTAAACGCAAGCAAACAAAATCCAGAGACACGACACGCCCGGTTTTATTTGTACGCTAGAATTCTTATTTATTCACGAGCCTTTCGCATATGTGATTCGATATGCTCAGAATTGGAATAAATTCTTTTAAAGTGATTTAAATATATATTTTCTTTCCCACCTCCAGTCATCGAATAACAGTAGTTTATATAGAGTGGATGGAATTGGAGATATCGCTGGCGCGGAGTGGGCTGATAGAACATTGGATGCCATAAAAGTCATATACAGCAACTTATAATTCATCTTATAGGATCTGGAATTTTATAAAGTGAACTTTACATTTATAGTACATTTATGCAAGAGGTAAATAACACAACCATTGTAATGTTTAATTCACTGGAATTTTTGTGATCTTAAATACATAAATAATTTGTTATAATCAGGTAAGGTAGTTTTTTTTGGTCTCTGACGTTATTTCGCATGGTCATTAAAATTTGTGAACTTGTCATGACGCATACTAATAATACTGAAATACGTGAAACCCGCTAACATATATTTGAGTCAAAATGTACTTAAAATGATTATTTAACAATAATTAATTAAAAATCAACCAACGGTTGATAATCTCCCGATTTCAATCGGATTAAAAAGAGGCCCATCCAAAGATTTAACCGAACTATTATAAAACATGTATACCGACTCGTACGCATAATATACCAAAATTTAGTCAGTAGAACTAGAGTCTCTGCTGTTGCCCATTTTACTCGAGTTTACAGTCTACTCGGTAGTTTGGGTTATGAAGTATAATTAAACTTTAACCCAGTGGCATGCCGCGTTAGCGCTTTCAAGTAAATGAGTTGCATGTAATTAAATTTGGTGTCCGACTTACTCTTTCATATAACGCCATAATTATCATGTTAAATACCAGGCTCGCTATAGTTACATCAGCATTATCCGTCTGCTTATTAATTACATGGTTAGGTTTCGGTTATAACCTAATTCGTTCGTTTCTACTTTCAAAGGATCTTTTTTCATGGAACCTTAATGGAAAGCGCGTGCGCGTTGAATCACAGGGTCTGTCCTTGAGTTAACTGGCGTGGTTTCGATTCCCCGGTTGTACGTGAAAAGGACTGAATCGCCTGTACAGCCCCGTGGGTTTCTCCGGATACTTCAGTTTCCTCCCACTGCTAAAGACACTTATGCGCAAGCGGATAAAATTGAACCTTATGTTAGTCCCGTAATGACCTTTTTGTGTTCAGGGGAGGTTAAACTCGATTTCTCTCTCTTTACGTACATGAACGGGTGGGAATAAGTAGCACATTAGAGTGGTTCATGCTCGGCACAAAAATCCAATATACGAGCTTAATTTGGGGCTTATTTTAACAAATATGATAAGGCTTACCATTAAAATCATCAGTCATAAACAATGGGCGTCCTCGCCAGAGATAAAGAGACATAATTTATAGGCGAGGCGGTCCCGCATGACTTTCATTGTTTGCCTTATAGCACAGTTTTTCTGTACATTCATTAATTACGAACTCATGTGTTGACAAACGTTAGTTTTTGTCGTATGGAATTTTATACCGATACGGTTCTTTTACCATCGATAAGGTCAGGTGGAACCGAGTTTTTACTAGCGACACCTGGTGGGGATTCCTTCAACGAGGACGCCCATTAAACTATTGCGAAGTTGGATATTTGTATGATTTAAGCATTTGAATGGGACTTTCTAATAATGCGGAAAAGTTGATCGCCCAAGTAGCATTACAGCGGAAGATTTTTATCATCAAAAAGAGTTCTGTTTCTTGGTCACATCAAAGTTTCAAATTTTGCTCTGAAAAACGAATTCTTAATTTCCGCAGTCGGGGTTCTTCGTTTTTTACATACGAACAATTAACGGTTGTATTTAAAATTTGTACGCATGCGCAACCCTTAATTAAAGAGGGAGAGGTTGTCTGTATTTATCGGTTACCGTGAGCTGATTTTTGTTAACGTTTTCATGGAATAGACCATAGTTAAAACTTTCTAATAAGGGGAATTTTGTGGTTTACAAACGCAATACGTAGAGAGTGATTGTCGTACTCATATTACATGTATAGACGTTTAATATCCTTTATGGTAATCTTATTTTGTTTCAAATAATTATCACAAATATATAAATCATACACATCAAAAACAGAACAAAAGCATTTCAAATCGGTTTGGCAGCAGTAGTCCAAATGTCTATCATTGCATCCGGAATTCCGTAAAGGAATCTATTTAGAAGTCAAAAAATGAGACTCCTACACATTGCGCTCTAAACTGTGTTATAAATTATAGAATAAATCATAAATCAATTGAACACATTTCAGGGTGGAAGTGGAACTGCATTCTTTTTTGAAATGGTTGGGCTAATTGAGGCGCCAGATAATCTAATAATAGAAGTCGATATATGACGGGTAAATTCTGTTATTAAAATAACCGGCATGAAAATGACAAGATAATAAATTGGAAGTTCTACAATAAGAATCTTTTAGTGAAATGTTAGATTAATTTAGGTTTAAAAATATCCTTTGTGTTTGAATTATCGCTAAATGATTGGTTGTGTCGTAATATGTATCAATCTGGAAATTTCGATTTTATAGCTATTGTTCTCAAAAGTAAGACGCACAATTTACGCATCGTGTCGCGTTTGCATATTTTTTAAAATAATTATGAAACAGTCAATACGCGTCTTTTCTAGAAAAATGAGATGTTGCTGAATTTATAATAACTGAAACGTTTTGTTACCACCATGTTAGAAATTGAAAATGTATTTTTTACGCGTAAAAGCATAAGTATACTAAACCTAAATAATGACATGGTCATAATGGCACATCCTCCTATTAAATTTGACACAAAACCGGAGACCAAATTCGCAGCGCCCTAAAATGATTAGAATACGAGTCTTGTGACCAGTGGCCTGTTTCACGAAATTTTAACTAAGATATAATCCACATTTTAGTAATTTGATTGGATAATATGAGATTGATTTTAGTATTTAGCCAATCAAAATCGAACTATCTGCTAAAATTTAGATTTTATCTGTAATTAGGATTTCGAGAAACAGGGCCAAGTGCAGTAATTTTAGTTTAATCATACACGTCTGGTTAATCGACACTAGGGAAAATATATTTCGTGCAATTAATTTCCAGTCTCAATTTTTTTCTGCGTATTTAGAGCAAGCAACAATATAACTTCTAAACTAACTAAAGCGACAACTAACAACAGCTTTTTACGTTTAACTACAAGTAACTTTCACAGTCTTGCCGCGAGAGTTGGTTTAAAAGATTGGAAATGGCCGAAACTATATGACCCCGAACCGAGAACCGTAACAATATATATGTCATTGGTTACACTCAACTAACTTAGAAATAAATTTGCCGAGTTTTAGTCAAAATTTTAATCTAGTTCGTAACTGCTTACAAGAAACTTTTACATGGCTTCATTGATAAATAAGTGAATGAATATTGTCACTTGAATGTCTATTTAGGGCGACCGTTTGCTGCCTACAGTGCATGAGCGAGGCCGGAAGATTACTTGTGTCATAAACGCTGTTTTGATTCGGCTGAAAACATGATGTTAAAACAGGTCAGTTAAAATTTATATAGAAATATAGCCACTCAAAGGGTGGAAATACGTCCACACAGCAGCTTTGGTTCAACTGCAGCTTACCCAAAAGGAAAACATGGATGTTAAGCAAATGTGATAAGGATCTGGCTTCATTGAAGAAATCGAATCTCTGTTGTGTTGATAACCCTTTCAAGACAACTATATCGCCTTCAGAAGGGGATATATCGCCTTCAGAAGGGGGATAACTCCTGTTCTGGACGGAAAGTCACATAACGTTGAATATCGGTAGTGGTCATCCTCTCATGACCCCAATTCTTCCCATCAAATTTGAAAACAAATCATATCACCTTCTCAGGGGTTTTGGTAATAAGGGACATCTCCGGACTGGAAAGTCGTAGAACGTTGAAAGTTGTAGAACGTTGAATATTGAAAGCGTTCCTCTTAATACCCCGCTTTCCTTCCACTGCTAAACCCCTACGCACAAGCGAATTATTGAAAAAAAAAATTAAAAACCATATGTTAGTCCCGAAATGTCCTAGTTTTTTTTGCCAAATTTTCAGACAAAGTATTAACAAAAAAGTAGTTGTGACACTGCCCCAACCTTTGTTTGGGGCGCAGCGGGTTTGGTGAAGGGGGGCGTGCATCAGCATCAAGGCAAAAATTGGGCATGGCTCTGTCCCTGTGAGTCGGCGCATTCATCAAAATCATGAGTTGACGCCCTTAGGATATAATGAATACATATACCAACTTCCAATCAGAATTCCAAGAGATGGGCGTGGCTCTGCCCCTGGGGATTCGGCATGCTACAAAAAATCAATAGGAATCATCCATATGGAATAAGTGTGTAAAGTTGAATGTACCCTGTTTCTAACTCTACATTCTCTGTTGTGTTGATAACCCTTTCAAGACAACTATATCGCCTTCAGAAGGGGATATATCGCCTTCAGAAGGGGGATAACTCCTGTTCTGGACGGAAAGTCACAGAACGTTGAATATCGGTAGTGGTCATCCTCTCATGACCCCAATTCTTCCCATCAAATTTGAAAACAAATCATATCACCTTCTCAGGGGTTTTGGTAATAAGGGACATCTCCGGACTGGAAAGTCGTAGAACGTTGAAAGTTGTAGAACGTTGAATATTGATAGCGTTCCTCTTAATACCCCGCTTTCCTTCCACTGCTAAACCCCTACGCACAAGCGAATTATTGAAAAAAAACCCAAAAAAACCATATGTTAGTCCCGAAATGTCCTAGTTTTTTTTGCCAAATTTCAGACAAAGTATTAACAAAAAAGTAGTTGTGACACTGCCCCAACCTTTGTTTGGGGCGCAGCGGGTTTGGTGAAGGGGGGCGTGCATCAGCATCAAGGCAAAAATTGGGCATGGCTCTGTCCCTGTGAGTCGGCGCATTCACCAAAATCATGAGTTGACGCCCTTAGGATATAATGAATACATATACCAACTTCCAATCAGAATTCCAAGAGATGGGCGTGGCTCTGCCCCTGGGGATTCGGCATATTACAAAAAATCAATAGGAATCATCGGAATAAGTGTGTAAAGTTGAATGTACCCTGTTTCTAACTCTACATTTATCCTAACCAGGTATAGCTTCTATTTAACCCTTGTTGCTTTAAATTATGTGACCGTAACGTCGTTTTAACGTAATGACTGCGATACATCATACCTTGTGTTGTCGTCTGATAAAGGAGATACTAACGAGATAAAGATATAACATTGGACAAACATAAGATTCTATGTACCTTACGCCCAACCTCGTGGGTTTTCTGCTGATGCTCCGATCCTCTCCCATTGAAATAAAATGGTACCATGTTAGCCCCGAAATGACCTAGTTTCGTTGAATAGACGTACAACCGCATCTCTCTTTACGTGACCCTCTTGGTAGCCGGACTATGGAAGCATAACCATTGAATGTTTTCGATAAGCCCCCGTCACATTATATTAGGGCAGTCCCAGCAAAGACCTTATTACTATCCGTAAAAATTATATACAGTGTTTTGGGGCCGCGGTGAAATGCGGAAAACACCGTCCCTCAAGTTATGCCCACGCTTTCGTTTCCACCACATCTTCGACACTCGAGTAGGGTGCATGTTCCATTCCGGAGTTGTGGCTGATAACGCCTTCTACGTTCCAACCATGAACCCACAACGCTCTTACCACGCCGACAAAGAACGTGCCACGCCCATGTAGCTGCTAGCCACGATCTGGCTGATTTTGTTAGTCGTTGTGAGGTCGTGGTGTATGTGTGAAAGGTTGTCTAAGTAAATTCTACAATATAATATAAGAAAAATTACAGTGTGTCGAATTATTACTTTTGTAGATTGTTTGGCGGTTTGCTGGGAGATGTAGTTTATCCCGACGTAAAGCACAACATGAAAACCCGCCTCCAATTAGTAAGAAATGGCAAGTAACAAATTCCTAATAAACAAAATCCCAGTTGCGTTTAAATGTAAAGAGATTAATAGATACACGCATGGCAATAGTCGGTTTATATGCAGCTCAAATGAAATTTACGATTTCGATTCAATCTAACTGTCATAGAAATGAAAAAGCTCAGACAACGATTACGGAACTGCGTGGAAATACAATTGTCAATGTTTTGCTTAAAACCAAACATCTGTATCTTAAATATATTGACCTATATCAAATCCGCCTGGTGTATTGCTTAGGTTATGTTCAGAATCATTAACATTTTAAAGAAATTGCGGGATGAAATGTTTTCGAAATTTTATTTTTAAACATTCAATAATCTAGTATGAAATTTAATTTTACATTATGCTTATTGAAAATAAATTTTATATTATTTCCAAATATATTCGTGTTTTAAGAGTGATCAACTTGAGTTAGGACTGAGTATTAAATGACCCTACGGGATTTTTTTCATATTCCCTAAATATCGTATTAATGTAAACGATAGACAATACTTTCTGTTAATGAAGGACATGCTGTCACTGTTGAACGAAGTCATCGAATCATACGTCACATTAATAAGATTTTTTTTCATATCACTAATTGTTGAATATGCATTTAGAAATTCCAATAGTTTAATTTCCATTACTTTTAATATTCTTGAATAATGCTCACTGTCGTCTGTTTAAAGATACATTCCGGTGTACGAACCAGGTGATTTGGTAAAAAAATTGGACTAAAAACATACTCAAACTAATTAATCAATCACAATTTTGTTCTAAACCGCTCTCGAAACAGTGCTGTCCACAAGAAACACCAGACGCTGTAAAATTCTTTTTTAAGAGTCCATGTTTGTCACGGGAGGGAAGCAAGCCGAGGGAGAATTCGTAGAATATATAAAAGACGATCTATCGTTTATCAACAAGTCTACTGTTACATTGAGCGCTCCCTCTTACAATGGCCTCATGCAACCTGCGCGCACATCCCTTAACGTCACGCATTGGTGTTTCACTAATCGTCGGGTGTCAATTTGGGACACAAGTGCTTGCCCCGTAGGTGTTTTCAGTGGATCCGGTATTTTTCTCGTAAGATTGGATGTTTCTACTTTCCATATATACCAAAATTGCCATACTTGTATTGGAAATAACCTGGGAACCCATCTTTAAAGCGTCACTAAGTCTGGCTGTAAACACATTAATCGTGCAACCTATCTGAGAACTAGACTTTTCGAATGCTGTATTTGATAAAGGTGGGGGTTGATAAATGTGTAGATGACCATGATATAGTATTTTATTACGTGACTGACTTTGAGACATTAACAAATCTGTGGCAGCATGCAAGAACCTGATAACCCACATTTTCCCAAAAATTGAGATAAGCGTACCATTGAACGTAGATTGGTAGTATCCATCTTGACTGTAATGATGGGGACACTGTGAATATATTTGACATGATAACCAAGTCTATAATAGTTTTAACCTGATATAAAAATAAGCATATTCCATGCAAGAACCTGATAAGCCACATATAGGATCGGATTTGTGTGCCAACGTATCCATGCTAGAACCTGGTAACCCACAATTATTCACACCCAACGTCATTTATCTCGGGTACATGTAGGTTCCTTTGGATATTCGCGCATATTGGATCGTAACTTCATGTATTATGCCCCCCCCCCTACCTCCCAGAAATGAAATGGGGTTTAACGTCCTACTATTATGCACCTAACCTGGGCTAATAGAAGACAGGCATACGCCATACAGTGTTACAGTGTGCTATGAGGGACATTTATTTTTCTGCACAGACTAAAGCTAAATTGGAACGGAGCGCCCGCAGGACATGACACATTGAGCGTCGGAGGCGCTAACTTACTAGGGGGGAGGGGGCATACCAATGCCCCCCCCCCTCCAGATTTGTTATAATTTCCAGAAGCCGGGAGGGGCGTTTTTAGCCATTTTGTGACACTAAATATATTTATTTTGTTGAATGGGTTATTGACGGGAATTATTTCGATTGTCACATGTTAGTGATATTTGTAGAAGCCGGTCGTAATTAAGTTTTTTTTTGGACTGGGCAGTGATTTCAATCAATCAATATATCGCGGTTTCGAAATTATATGACGATGATTATAAAACCATCGAAAATACCGCAAAATTCCAATATATTGTTTGGCGCTAAATACCGACGTTTGCACTGCGATATTCTCATAAAAATTAGTTCTGAACATTCAAAAATTCTTCAGTGACACCCCGAATAACTTATTACAAGGTCATGTTAATATAACAATGGACTTAAAAAAGATACACATTCTGCTCGTACATTAAGTCTTGACTGGTACACCGAGACTATAAAAAAATATCGAAAGTGAAAATAGGAAAAACTGGAAATACCATTACTTTTTTCGTCATTTTTCTAGTATTGATTACCAACGTTCAATTTTAATTGGTAGAGTTTCGGCTGGTCGGCGATGTCTAAAGTCATTGATATTTTCACACAAATCATGAAAAGGGCAGACGAGTGGTGGAAGTAGAAATTTTCAATTGAAAAACACCTGATTTAAAAACCTGGACATTAAGGCACGTGAGAGACATTGGGACGGGACAACAAAAAGGACCCCCCAAGACAGGGACGTATGGTAACCCTAGGCATGGGCGCTACGGCCTAATCTTATATCGAATTCCAACTGCCAATGGATCTTTTACATGTACGCCAATGTGTACACGGGACTTCGGTTTATCGTCCCATCCAAACGACTAGACAACTGTTGCGAATCACTGACAAGAGGAAACCACGCCGGGAATTAAGATGGACTTTCTTGGCCAATGCAGGGATCGAGCACCCGACCTCCATGCTAGCGAGCCAGCGCCTGACGCACTTAGCCACGTGGTCCGCCCCCCCTCCCCACGCTCTTGATATTCACAGATATGTGGGATTTTGTTTTATTTACTTTTGTATGTGTTGTATCAGTTGATTTATGATATATTTTATAAGATTAAAGCCAACAAAACTTCAATTTGATTTCATCAATGTGGCTTATCAGGTTTTTGCATGGAAAATTCAAAAAATATTATCTCAGAAATTCATATTTGACCAAAAGTCTCCGTAAGGTTTGTAGTTACAAGACTGATTATTATCCAGAATGTTTATACTATGCCTCTGTACACATCAAAATCACAAAACATCAAATATAGATCATAGATTTGGAATTATAGATCCCAGACTTTAGATGCATTTTTCTCAAATTGAACGTCATGTGGCTTATCAGGTTCTTGCATGCTGCCACAGAAATGATATTACCTTAAAGTAATTGTACTTCTTTTCTTTGCACGTCCTCGACTAGTACATCATTCAGTTTATGATTTCGCATGTCTTACGCATGCAGCCACAGTACACCATTTGATATCCCCATCGACTTTATTGGTAATTCCCGTCTCTGTGGCCGGCTTTAACCTTCATCAAAAGTTTTGTACAGTTGAACGCCATCTCCAGTCAGGTATGAACTCGGCGAACAAGAAAATCTATAGTTATGTCTCGCAAAATCTTGAGCTCAAGCTGGAATATCGTTTGGTAGGAACATGTTTTTATTGACACCTATATTTCAATATATTAATTCCACACCTTTTTAGGGAACTGTATTAGTTGCCCGCCAAAATGAGCCCCCATTGGGAATTTGTCCTCCTAATGGATTTAACCGTCAGTTTTAGGAGGAATATCCAAGCTCGCTGGATTCAGCGGGTCTTATTCTTGTAGAAATCACCTTCAAATCTATGTCCGAGAAAGTCTGTCAAAATGTGTACCCCAATAAATACCCAGAAAATGCCTCAGGGCGGACATCATGAATAATTGAATATCTCCAAGGGTGCCAGGGTAGCATCAACCGGATTCCGAATCTATTCATATCGAAGACATATAATCAACCTATATCCTATATTTCAATACATTGTACACTCTTTTAGGGAACTTTATGAGTTTCCCGCCAAAATGAACCCCCGTTTTGAATTTGGATCCTTTCCGGAATTAGCCGTCACCTATAGGGGATTATCCAAGCTTGTTGGATTCAGTGGTTCGAATTCTTAAAGAACCGATCTTCAAACCAAGGTCCGATAGTGTCTGTCACACTACATAATCATATTTAAATGTCCCCAAGGGTAGATTATCCATAAAAAAAACATTAGGTGGACTATGTTTCCAGGTTTGTTGACCTGCTACCGGACTAAATGACATTATTTGACTATATAACCACTGATCGAAAGCAAGCATTTGTAGACGTCCAATGACTAATAGACTGTAAACGGTAAGGGAACGGTGTAATTCAAATAAGTAATCATTAGGTTTTCATGGGTCGTCCTACCGATACCATTCATTTGAATAACCCTATTGGTCCAATATAAATCTAATTAAAATATTTATCCAATCTGGTGATTTTATTACATGTAGAGTGTTTATAGAAATTAATTTTCCATGAGTTTTCCAATAAATTCCATTACTTATAATACCCTAGTATATTTAAACTGAAATAACTATATATATTAGATCAAATAAATAAAGTGGTGATTTAATTAATGTAGAGTGTACAAATCCCTTTAACAGACACGTACAGTAGTACAGACTGATGTAATCAACCAGATAAATTCGCAAATAAACCCACCAAAGTTAACGTGGAAGTGGGTTTTACCTAGATATATTACGTTTTCGGCAAAGCTTGTGGATATGTATTCCAACGCTTTGGGTAGTTTTTTTTTCTATTTATCTCCTTGGATATTCTAAATATGTCAGTGAATAAAAACTAGTTTGCATATCATCCCGAAGACATGTTAAACATCCTACCAGTCTGAAATGAAACCACTTCTGATATTGGGTAATAATAAAAACTAATTTAAAGATACGTTGCCGCGTACAAACTCTATGCTTGGACAATATTCCAGACTCTTGTAATATCTGACTGACCTCACGGTCACAATCACATATTTATATTGAATTACTTCTAATCACTTGGCTAGAGCAAGTGTTGATATAATTAAGCATTGATGTAATAATGTACAATATAAAGAAATAAAACAATGGTAAATAAAACAATTAATAGATTAATTATACGATTGGAATGTTCACCAGACAGGCCATATTGTCAGTTACTTTCTATCTATAACAGTTTTATAAACAACAATGGATTATAATAAATTAACATGTCATTAGAATTACGTAACAGTTCATACCTGGCTGTAGTCACACACAATATTTTGAAGAAAAAGAATATTGTTCTTAGATTATACATATATACATAATTCAATTTGATGACTTTCCTTTTATTAAAAAAAAAGTATTGTCTGAAATATTCTAGATTTAAATTCAAACATAGAACTACTATAACCAGCACGGTTATATATCCTCCTTGCTCGTATTATCAATTTAATTTATAAACAGAAATTTAGGAACATATTCTTGAACACGGAACTGTCATTGGAAAGTTTTAATTACCACATACTTGTGTTTGGTACATCCCCCAGATAGGGTATAAAATCGATGTAGAATTATCGGTTTTCCTTGTATATGCTTTCGGTATACACTCCCACTGGTGCGCATACTGGAGGGTATAATCTTCCAGAAAAATACGCCTTTCTGACAGATAATATATTCTATATCTGTTTTTGGATCACGGAAGGTAGCGCTCAATTTCCATCGTTTTCCATCTCGGTCACATTTAAAAGTATCTAGTCTGTTCTATGCCATTTGATCTCGTTCATCTAGTAATAATAGATAGCTTTGGCGGACTACCTTTCAAGGAATTTCGTTTTTATGGATCTCTATATACGAAATATCCGTTTCTTCCAAATGGCTTTTCTGAATCCATTCCTTTTGTTTCACTTGGTATTCTAGCTGTCCCTTGTTTAGTCGTTTCTACACGACTTCCCTGATACGCTGAGAATCCGTGTTCGATTTAGAGGGTGCATATTCATTTTTGGTTACTGAATTTAACAGTTCGACTGCCTGACAACTTTTATACAACGCTTTCGCCAAAAGAGCAGGTTTTGGGGTTGACATTCACTGTCTAAGGTTGGTGGCTTTGTAACTGGCTCTGCAATTTCACTAACTGCAGGAGGTACAGTGTCAACATATGGAATTTTAACGCTTTCGTTAACGGCGCATAGTTCTATAAATTTTTGAGATTCCATGACATCTCGTGCTCTTCTGCTGGCCAATTTCCTCGCTCCGTTTTGACCAGAGACCTTTCGCCAAGTCAGAATTATAGAAACGTTATTACCTCTATTTTCGATTTTCCATCGATGTGCCTCTGTATTCAAACCCATCACTGTGATTATTTCTTCTAATTTTCGGGGTATAATTTGTTCCATCTTCTTGATTCGTGGGGCACTCGCTTTGACTTGTAAGAGGCTGGAATCTTACCACACAGGGCTTCTGAACAAATTGTGACCGTGAGGACCGTCATACATTACAAGAGTCAGGAATGGTTCTTCAAATCTTTAATACTGGAAACGTATAATAATAATTATCTACATACACCTACAGGACCGCGGATAACCGCCAATTTAAGTACCTAACGCTACTAAGTCGGATAGACCTAAATGACTGGCCTTTCTAGTACAAGCACATATTTATATGAAATTACTTTTAATCACTTGGCTAGATCCAGTAGACGTGGTACAAGGGTTAATCAGCGACCTGGATGTATGAAATGTGTTGTTGACGTTTGGGAAAGTAGGACGAGGGGAAATGTGTAGGGAGTGAAGTGCTGCAAAGGGATAGTTAGATGTATTATGAATGGTTAGAGTGGCTGTGGTGTTACGGTGAAATACTATGCCGCCACCGTAACACCACAGCTTTATGATTTGTTAGACAGGAGTGATATCCACTGTTTTTGTTTTTTGTTTTTTTATTTATCTTGTAAAATGCATAATAGGCATATACATTACATATTAACAGTGTATTTTACACAATTTCAATACATTCCATATATAGTGGTATTGTCTAAGACAGAAATTAGTATATCGAGGCTAAAAATATTTTACAATATTAAAACCACTTTTTTAAATTTATTTTTAGTTGTTGATTAAGCTATATGTACAAATATAAAATGTAAAAAAAGTTATGTACAGTAGACGGCATGTCTACGCCCCAAAGTACATGGTCTTGAAAGAAACGTGCAATTGGCTATTTTTAGATTTGTATTCCTTTCGATGACGGGAATGCCGAGAGTTCAAACGATGATTTGACAACTTACGTTCTTTTGAAGCCAGTCACATACAAACCGTTCTGCATTAACAGCTCTTAACATTATTGTAAATTTTGTGAGGTGATAAACGAAACCGTTGAACGTTATCGAAAATGTATTTGTGATTTTTAAATTTCCTGTGATCTTAGTCTTATGGTTTTGTGTGTTGCGATCTTCATACACATAGAAATTTATATTTTTATGGATTTTATTACAATAAAGAAAAGATAAGATTCTCCATAAATAGAGTAACTCAAACCGAAACTTAAAGCGTTTTTTCATATTTAGCAGAATGTAACACTGCTAAGTGAGACATTAATTTTGACCGGACATAAAATTACGAATGCAAAACGATAAAATGGCTATGAGTACTCATTTGAACTCGTAAAACAATAAACTGGCAATGATTTACCACTTTCTTGTTACTCTTTTCAACACGCATAAAAATAAACTACGGTAAATTTAGCATATCGCTATATACCCGGATACATTCAAATTGGGGTCTGACTGCTGCATATAATTATAAATGACGACATTGTTTTCTCCTCTTTTACGACAGATTACGGTCCATATTTATATTTTAATAATACATGTACGGTGTCTTATGTTCATCAACAAATACAAAAGACGCATAGAAGAAACGGCCCGTACAACTTCCATATAATAAAGACATGTCCTTATACAAAGTCCATTTAACACTTACGCGTAAGATAAAGCCTGTCGGTCCTTGATTATGCCCGTTTGGTTCAGTTATAACAACTATCGAGAAAACACACCAATTAAACAATACACAGCGAATCATTCGTTTTTAACCGGGTCATTTGTTTTAACCCGTCGGTTAATTAACATACCCGGTACAGAAAACTACCGTCCCAGAGTTTTTCACCCCTAGCGATAATAAACTCACCTTGTTAATTAACACACCTTATCTAGAGTTATAATCCGATTTTGTTTTTATCGAGATACGTAGGTATTTATGCTTTTACTTGTTTCTTATAAGGCAAACGTACGTTTTGACCCTGACCTCTTTCTCAGTGTAAGCCCGCGCCTCAAAAGAGTTCTCGCCTTTTATTATTAGTATAATGACTTCCTCATGTGCGGCAGGTTAGTTTGCTTCTAAAAACACTGTTTTCTGTTCCAAAAAATACAAAAGTAATTTTCTACCAGATGACCATGGTTCTTTTAACCGAGACTAGATAATTTCTCTCAGTGTATGGATATAGCTATGCGTAAGTTCAAACGAGGTCAATAAACCCATGGTTTGTTTATCAACTCAGTTTGTTCCGAACAATATTTGACTGATATGTATCAAGTTTCTTCACACATTCGGTTTATAATTATCGATACACAGGTACAGTGGCAAAAATGTTCTACTTACAGACTGTTAGCTCAGAACTATATACCTCCGCACGAAATCCCAGATTTGTGGACTTGTAAAAGAAAAAGAAATAATAGCTGTGTGCGTGCCAGTAAAAGAAAACTAATAGTTCGCGCATAAAAATGCCCCAACGTACCAGACGCCAGGTCATCAAGTGTTGACATGAATAAGCATTGATGTAATAATGTACAATATAAGACAATATAAAACAATGGTAAATAAAACAATTAAAAATAACCACCCGATAAATACTTTCGGGACAATTTATGTGTAACTTTAATCAATGATCATTACGCCGTGCGACTTCAGTGGCTACGATGACGATGCATATTTGCACAGTGTTTAACAACAGGTAACAATTATCGAAAACGTTGTACTTTAAGCCCAGTAATGAGTGATTATCGACCCTGGCAATATTCCGTCGCTGTAAATTTTCGGGGATTTTTTCTCGCGTTGTGTTTACGCTTACCGGCGACCCTGTAAATTTTCTAGTAGCAGCATTGCAGTAAGTACGCCACTCGGTCTGACGGGGGCATAAGATATCTAACACTTTGTTTAAAGTAAATCGGCTATTGGATATATAGAAGGCGCATTGTACATTTTAAGTCAGTAATTTCATTTTACTGGATGTTAGAACTATGCATGGTGTAGGCGTAGGTCGAATATATGACCTAATATGCCGAGTAGGCATATCTTTAAACATATATTATGCAAGAGCTAAATCTGTCTATTGCAGGTCTTTCTTTTATTTCGGCAGCAGGTCGACAAACCTTGAAACAAAGTCCACCTAATGTGTTTTATGGATAATATTTCTTGGGATAACAGTATGTAGGTTCAGGATCCGGGTGATGCCACCCTGGTACCCTTGGGGAAATGTAAATATTCAAGATGGCCACCAAGTGGTATTTTCTGGTTATGTAGTGTGACAGACTCTCTCGGACCTAGGTTTAAAGATGGGTTCTATAAGAATTCGACCCACTGAATGAAACGAGCTTGGATACTCCCCCTAAAGGTGACGGCTTTCAATATATTGCGCACCTCTTTAGATAACTGTATTTTCCGCCAAAATGATCCCTATTTTGAATTTGATCCCCTAGCGGAATAAGCCGTCACTATTAATTACGTTGTAACAGTGATATAATATTTGAACATGCATTTCAGGTTTTACCAAAATCGGTTCAAAAGTAGGACCAATCAGACATAATCCAGGAAGTTTTGATCCGATACATGCCAATATCTAAAGCAGTCGAGATCTTAGGGAGATAAACCTATATTTCAAGTTTCATCAAAATCTGATACAAATTGTGACCTGCCGAGTGTCCACAAACAATTGTGGACGGACGGGGGCGAATGTGGGCGTAAAAAAACAGGAAAGCGAGGCCAAGTCTCGAATATACCTATACCCTTGTTACCACTATGCACACATCTTGTCAAAACCACAAACAGTGATAACTTGGCACAGAATGAAGAAATACATGTTGAAATAATCAAAGAAGCCATGAATATATAGTAATAAATTAAATTTTTCTGATTACTTTTTTGTTGGGATCACGCTAGCCCTATCATAAATTTCGCATGATAAAGAAATTTCAATTGGATCATATGCCATATTTCTTATTCAGACAGTAATCTGGGCAGCTGTTTATTGTCTACATAAATCTGATATGAGTATGATTTACTGTATGTTTCAAAACCATAACAGTGAATTCCTTGCGCGAATAACTGGCTTTAGTTCCAGGGTCTTCAACTTCTAAAGTCACGTAATAATCCAACACTTCATGGTATTCACGTTTCGTATAAATTTATAGACTTGATTTCAAGAAAAACGTTTTTTGAATACAAACTTGTCATTATGCAATTAATCCTACATACATAGAATGAAGCTTAACGCAACACTTTGAGACCAACACATATTCTATGATCAATTGTGTAATAAGAATGGGGTGATTTTTTCCCAGGCGGCATACTCTTCTTCGAATCCTGATAAAAGGGTATTTATATATCATCATATATTGCCGTTGACCTTGTCTCTGAATGAGCAACGTCGGCTCAGCAAGTAAGGCGCTGGCTCATTAACCAGGGCCATGTTTCACAAAAACTGCAATACTAAAATCACTAAAATCCAAATGAAATTTTAAATTTTATGCCTTTCGCGAAGATTGATTGTAACTTAAAGCTGAACTCCGGTTACAAAAATACCAAAACAATTAAAAAAAATATAAGTTAAAGCCCCCAATCCGCCAGACTTGTTTCAGATTTATGAAATAAACATGGGCGACATGGAGGCTTATGACCTTGAAAGGTTAGTCGATCTCGCATCCAGTTTGTTTCTTGTGAGACAGGTGTAGACATCCGGCCTTTTTTTCTACACACGCTTGACTTGCTGCTCTACTTTTTCCCCAACAGTCAGTATACCAAATTATTGAAGATTGCAAAATGTCTGATCAGGTAAGCCTGTAAATAATTATATGAACTGTGTCTATTACAATATAGCCTAAGTTTACTCTGAAACAAAATATGAAAAAAGACATTGCTTACCTGAATTTTCAGCCGTAGCAGAGCATATTATTATTAACAACGGACTTCATACAATCTTTTGGGACCAAAATAGAATTCTTGCAGTACATCACCACCAGAAGAAAACCAGGAAACTTCTTGAGGCCATCAATATAAAACGCATCAAATCAAGCCCAAGTTAAACCAGGAGGTCGGACTATTTATACCAAGGGCTTATGACCAACCTATATATTGATTCTAATTCTCTTTTTCTATTTGAGCACTTATCCGGTTTTCACAGTATAATTACACATCGTACTTATCTTGGTTTTCAGCACTTATCAAATTCACAGTCTTAGGATATATTTACCATTTATTGGTTTCAGTTATGGTATCGCAAAATAACAATTATGATCTACGTAACTCCCAGGATTTGAGCCAGAGTCTAATCAGACTGTAAGCGTTTCAAAATTCTTTTTTCCGTCCACTATTAAAATGTGGAACTCTTTGGATTTACAATTGAAACAATTACCAACATTTTCTCTTTTTATAATGTGCGGTATATTTCCAAAATGCAAATTTCCAAATTATTTTTCATGTGGTGATCCGTATTTAAATATTTTACATTGCAGACTGCGTAATAAATGCAGTGCCTTAAATGACGATCTATTTCATGCAAATGTAGTTGATAATTCTGCTTGTTTATTTGGTAATGATATTGAAAACGCAAATCATTTTTTATTATTTTGTCCAAAATATAATATTCAAAGAGACGCGATGATAGCTGAATTGAAAATGTTACAATTTGATGATATACTATTAAATGTTGATATTTTGTTGATTTACTAGTCCGTGAAACTAACGTGCATATCTTTTTAAATATTCAGAGGTATAAAAAATTACAGGTCGCGTTTCTCAGTGACATAAAGTTCAAATAATGCTCAATTGTGTGAATTTTTTGTAATAGATATTTACCTATAATTAAAGATAGTTACTAGGCTCGTTAGACGATCATACATCTATGTTTTTTTGTGTCACGAATCACAGACAAAACACTATATAAAACTTCTGTAAATTAGATGATATACTATAATTACTTTCCACATATCTGGAACTTTTATCTAAGAATATGAGTTTATTTATAGGAATCCACAAAGTACACGTGGAATGTAAGGGTCTGACTGATTCGCGAGACGATTAAAGTGAAATAGTTTAAATAGTGTACTTTGAAATTATGATGAAATTAAATTTCACATAGTTTCTATACTTATTTTACTGTTATTATTTTTCTTTCTTTCTTTTCCTTTCTTCATAGTCAGATATGCAAAAAAATTGATTATAAATGTAAAGTGTTCGATAATGATTATTTGTTTATGTAAATGTATTTATTGGAGATTGCGTTCTAAGTTGTAAAACTTGTGCCTCCTTATCTTATCCACTTGTTAGCTAGAACAATAAAATATGTTTAAATTAAAAAAAATAAGTTATTGGAGGAATATATTTACGGTTTCCATCATCCAGATTTAAATCTAATAATAGCGTTCCTCTCTCATAATATATATATATATATATACGGTTTCCTTCTTCCAGGTTTAGACTCTAATACTAGATTTTATCCTTCAGGACTTCCAGCTTATTGATTCCCATACTTTTGTTTCTGTTTGAGTGCTTATCCAGTTTTGACAGTCTTTTATTATTATACACTTTATATATCTTCGTTCTCAGTACTTAACCATTTTTTTTACAGCCTGAAGACATGTTTCAGAATCCTCTATTTTCAGTTTATTGAATCAATATATTTACGGCTTCCCCCGTCCAATTTTACAGTACAATAACAAGCTTTATATATCTTTCATGATTTTCTGTTCATTGGATTAATATATTTTACTTTTATTTTTAATTTTTAATGTATTATTATTATTTTTTATTTACACCTGCATCAGCGATAGGTCTTATTCACTTATACATACACACTTCTCTTTATATTATTGTTTATCTATAGCTCAGATTAATTGGTTTTCCATTAATACATTGATCTTTATAAATACTCCCTTTTAATCCCCGTAAGAGATTTCCGTTGTGTAGGTTTAGCTCTTAATGGCCCCCTAATCAAAGGAGTTAATCTTTAATTGTGAAACTTTAATCGCGCCACATCGGCTGCAGCAGCCTTTGTAGCCCCCCTCCCTTATATATTTCACGGCTACGCCTCCGAATGTTTGTAAAAAGTTTCACGAAGATTTCTTGAATGGTCTATGAGATGTGCTCTGTGAACAAATTTGAACACCAAAAACTAAGTCGAAAAATATAATCGCACAAATTTGAACACCAAAAACTAAGTCGAAAAATATAATCGCACAACTATCACAGATTGATGTTTGTACAAGTGCCAAGAAGATTCTTGAACGATTTATGAGATAAGCTGTGGAGACCAAATTGTACACCAAAAACTAAGTCATATTAATTTGTTTCGGGGGCTTGGATTGCCGAATGGTTAACACGTGCATGCTGTATCAAAAAGCCTGCCATTGAGTCAACTGGCGTGGTTTTGAATCCCCGGTTGTACGTGAAAAGGAGAAGGGTCGACTGTCCCACCTCGTGCGTTTTCTCTATGTCATCCGGTTTTCCCCCACAGCTAAAGACCCGTACGCGCAAGCCAATTTTTGAAATAAAATTAAACCATGTTAGTCCCGAAATGACTTAGTTTGTGTCGAGTGGACGTTAAACTCTCTCCCATATTTGTTTCCATGGAAACACAAAAATATAAATCCAAGAAATGTCTAAATAGCAAAAGGAACAACTACTGTAATAGGTTGTCGCATGTACAAAGTTTCAAACAGGTATCTTGAAGGGTTTGTGAGATATGCTCCTGAAACGAAAATCGGGACGGACGGACCCCATTTCGATATCCCTCCTTAATTTCGTTCTGCGGGAGATAATAAGAAATGCACGCCTTGATGTCGACACAAGAGCTGTTTTGTCATCTGTAGAAAAAGCTGTCTGCTATTCAGAAAGGCGTCCATTTTTGTAATTTTTTTTCTTTTTAAAATAAAGTTCTAGAAAAATGTTGACTTAACTGGCTAATAAAATCTATTCCATGTTGGTTATATGAAAAACATCATCTGATGCCATCACATTAAACCTTAATTACTCTTGGGAAAGTATACAGCAGAGATTTACTTTTAGTGAATAATATGATTGAATACTACGCTCAGGAGAGTCTGGAAACTGCAACAAGTTGATTTTCCTGTTTTGTATTTGGACCAATGTTAGAGAGTGGCTTAAAAGCAACATATCGATACCTTATATGCAAAGATTGTTTCACAATGGCAGAAGTTATTTGCATTTAACTTCCATCTATTGGTGCGATTTGGGCAAAACATCTAAAATGGGCGTGGTCAACAGGAGGCTGACATTGCTCACAAAAGCCAGGCCCGTAGCTAGCGGAGGGACAAGGGGGCAGCTCCTCCCTTCCCTAATGAGCGCTCTTTCTATTGGACGCAATGCGATGGCTCCTTTTCCATTGGACTCAATACGGAGTCAACGACCAACGTGCCATATCAGTATGGGTGCCACATAAAGCTGAGTGACATTGGTTAGGGTTGGGCGCCCGAGGCAACATTAGTTTATGGGCGCTTCGCCAATCGTGTCGTTAATTTGTTTTTATAATTTCACTACCTGTAGATTTTGGAATTGTTGAAAAATATGGGCGTGGTTGGCAAAAATGTTTATTCGTGGGGAGGGGGAGGGCGCCATTACCCCTCCTAGGCCATGAACTAATGATGTCTTCATTAGGTCGGTCGTTGCAATAAAAGCAGGGCGTTCAACTCAATGCCATGTCTGAAAAGCTGAACATATATAATATATAGTTTTGAAATGATCACCAATGTAGATATGAATTGTGTTCTATTTCCTCATACATATTGTGTTATATTTCCTCATACATATTGTGTTCTATTTACTCATACACATTGTGTTCTATTTACTCATACATATTACGAATGATACGAATTGATCGCCAACCACACATGCGAACTGACAATTTACGCTTCTTTTGTATAAAGTGTCACATAGTTTCATATAATTCAGAGGAATAAGAATAAAGGTTTCTAAGAACTTTTCACGCACAAATATATCTAGATGACATCGCGCCTGGTACGTTCGTGCATTTTTTATGCGCGAACTCTTAGTTTTTCTATTACTGGCACGCGCACGGGCACTATTTTTTTTGTTTTACATGTACCAAAATCTGGGATTTCGCACGTAGGTACTTTTGAGTTATTATTCTGTGAAGCATAACACTTGCCACTGTATCTGTGTATCGTTAATTATAAACCGAATGTTTGAAGACCGTTCATATTCATTACGCACAGAATTTTCAGTACAGAGTTGGTGCGCGCTCCATTTGTTGCAAAGCAAACCAACGGTATTATTTTCTCAACAGTGTATGAACTTATTCATAGCGATAATATCCTTACACCGAGAGAAATTATCTAGTCTCGGTGAATAGAACCTTGGTTGTTTGGTAGAAAATTACTTTTGTATTTTTTGGAACGGAGAACAGCGATTTTAGAAGCAAACTAACCTGCCGCACATGATACTCATAATAAAAGGCGAGAACTCTTTTTGCAGCGGAAGCTTATCACTGAGTAATAGGTCAAGGTTTTATACGTTTGCCGTATAAAAATCTAGCAAACAAGGTAGTAAATACCTACGAATCTCTATAAAAAAAATAACATTCGGATTATAACTCTAGATTAGGTGTGTTTATTAAAAAGGGTGTAAATTGAATAATATAATATGTATAGGAAGCCTAGTGACGAGTGTAGTAAGTGCGGTCCGTCCGTCCGTCGGTCCGGCGTCCACAATTGCTTGTGGACGCTCCAGAGGACAAAGTTAATATCCAATTGACTTTAAATTTATACACGGTGTATAAGGTCATGAGACAAAGAAGCCTATTGATTTTCATTGATTTCCGATAATTACTGTCAGAGTTATGGCCCTTGACCACTTAAAAAAACTTGTAGATGTTCTAGAGGCCAGAGTTAATATCCGATTCACTTTAAATTTATACACAGTGTTTAAGGTCATAAAGCGAAGAGTCCTATTGATTTTTAGCAATTTCCGATAATTACTGTCAGAGTTATGGCCCTTGATCACTTCGTAAATTCTTGTGAATGCTCTAGAGGCCAAAGTTAATATCCGATTATACACAGAGTTTAGGTCATGTGACGAAGAAGCCCATTGATTTTCAGCAATTTCCGATAATTACTGTCAGAGTTATGGCCCTTGATCACTTCAAAAAATCTTGTGGACCCTCTGAGGCTAAAGTTAATAACCGATTGACCTTAATAATCATATTTTAGTGTATTATAAATGTTTCATTACCGAAAAAAGTAAAATATGCGACAACCCTTGTTTACTGCCCGGACGATTTAGCTGCCGTGGGCGTATGTTTCGTTGCCTGGCAACTCTCGTTAAAAGTTGTACGCGAACTAAATGCGTTTGTTAGATACTGACAGAGCAGCCCGGAGTCGAGCAATCGCCGCCCGAGCTGTCTTAGTCAGCTAGTTTCAAAATGGCGTACAACCAGTGCAAGTGGGAAAAGACGACAATAAAATCAGAAATATGTTATTTATTATTGTCGCACTTATTACATCACTCCTGTCTAACAAATCATAAAGCTGTGGTGTTACGGTGGCGGCATAGTATTTCACCGTAACACCACAGCCACTCTAACCATTCATAATACATCTAACTATCACTCCCTACACTCCCTCGTCTACTTTCCCAAACGTCAACAACACATCTCATACATCCATTTCGCTGATTAACCCTTGTACCATGTCTACTGGATCTGTTCTTTTAAAATTGATACATATGTTGTGAAATGTATCGTTTAATCCATGTTTATTATTTGTTGAATAAGGCTAGGTTTTGTTATTAGCAGTTGCTGGAAGTATATTTGTTTTCTTGAACGAATGCGCGTCTTGGTCAATGTCCACCAGTTTCTGCTGTCAAAGTAGATTTACGCACTTGCCACTTCTACCCTTCAGAGTCTACTGCCGTTGGTAACTATTGACAAAGAGATGCCATATGCATATCGACTGTACCTAAATGTATAATGCTAATTTATTCTCCATGGATACAGCATTTGGAATAATTGAGAAAAAACAGCCACGATGGAATTCACCTTTCAAGACGTGGGCGATATATCATTTGCTTAATTATATACACGATGTTGAAATATCTCGGATTTCCTTAATAGCAACAACAGACAATTTTCTTTAAACTGCCAGATACCGCTATTTATATAATTTTGTACAGTTTCCTCAATTAATAAATTTCTCCTTATTGCTAAAGTGAGAAAAACCACACACCAATACAATTTTATCTTGTAGCAAAGCATCTTGTCCAAATCAAGTAGCGATATGGCAAGGGAAATGAATAAGAAAATACACAACAAAAGATTGTTTTAGAAAGAAAGAAAAAAGAGATAATTATATGCGAGATTAACAAATTATTGTGTACCATTGTGTCCTGGTTTTTTTAAAGCAATATTTTGCTTCAAATTTGTATCTGAATAGGGATTGGGGAACAGGCACAGCCTATATTAAACCCATGTACTAATGTATAGTCATGTTCCTTAATCAGATGTAAAAAAGATAAACAAATAATTGCAATAATGTCAGAGACATCTGTAACTAAGTGAAAGTAAAAATCTAATGGAAACAGTTGTATAATGTGTGTTTGACTAGGCGAATGAGAAAGTTATATTAGGGGGTGGGGTGATATGTACCTCTCAACGGCACAAATATGACTTATGAAAGATAAGATTAGGGTATTATCACAAACGATTCCTCCATCACGTTCGTTTGACTAGGCGAATGTGAGTGATATATTTAAAAGAGATGATTGAAAAAATAAGATTAGGGTATTATCACAAAGGATTCCTTCGTGGTATCATGATTAGGCGAATAGGAGAGATAAAGAGTGAAATGGCGACAGTACTGTTCACCGTACATATAGAGTTTTTACGGTTGAAATAAATTTCCACAAATGATTTCTTTATAATATTACGTTTGTTCGACTAAGGGAATGGGGAAGGTTTATTAAATTGAATTATGTAAGGTTTTGAAGAGCTGGCCGTTCTTGCTATAAAAATAGATGAGAATAGTAATCACAGTTTAAAGTTTTCGGCGAGATGTTGCTTAGATTGTTTATTGTCATAACAACGGTATTCGAGACTTCGCCTCGATTCACTACCCGTTTAAATAGAGAGTTGATTATAGGTTTGCCATGTGGATAAATAAAACCCTGCAAAAGGAAGACTTAGCTCTTACATAATGCATCTCCATTGGAAGGCGATCATCAACGACACAGAGGGGTAAATATTGGAACAAAAGTATTACTTCGGCTAAGAAAGGGGTGTTCCTTTTTGACAGCATGTTTGGGAAAAGGGGTTAATAGGGCCTATTTTTCTGTGTAGCCAACGTTGATAAAAAAAATAGGTGAATTATTTTTGACACGTGTAATTGGCAACGTTGTCATAAAAGGTATGCTTAACGTTTCATTATACTATTTCATCTTTGGGTATTATTGTTTTGCGTTTGGGCGCCGTTTGTCAGTGATTACCCCCTACATGTATTGATAAGGTCACAGCTAGATATTTATATCATTTTCTTTGCTATTTAGAATTTAAATGCGAATAACAGGGCGTTAAACCCCATTTCATATCATTTCATTCCTAAAAATTTTGGGATTTGGAAGATTTTTGTATGTATATTAGTGACCCCCAATCAGAGTTCCCGAACAAGTTCTGTCGACTATTCATGGCGTGCATCAAGGGCTAAAAATCCTTACTTATGAGTAAAATATAAATATTTTATAACAATGTTAATGTGGGGTGGTGGGGATTAAAGACTTGTAACATGTAATTTATTTACAGTTTTCGTCCATTTAAAAGGAACTCTCTCCAAAAAACCCGATTTAATCATCAAATCATTTTTTGTAATAGAGCAAGTTCATGGCTACGCACAGCTTTTAGAACTTGCATTTTAATAATTTTCTAGCAATCCCATAATTATGTCTATTTCCCACCACATTCATTCATGAGAAATAAAACAGCGTTTTGATTTTTTTTAAAATACGCATATAAATCATTCCATAATAGAATAATATATAAGTATATATTAAAGCCCCAATACCACTCTTGTTGTAACTGAATAATATGTTCCAATCTTTATTCTGGTCAACAATTTGTACTTTTTTACAATATTTCAATTAAAAAATGATACAAATTTCATCTTAACACACCTAATTTTAAAAATTGGAAAAATTCAACTACATGCCGTAACATGGTTTGAAAAGCCTTACGTAAGCACTTTCAAATGCAACTTGGATTTAAACATATTTTCGAACCCTCTCGACAAGTAAGATAGGTTGTAATGGATAATTTACACAACAGGTAGGAAACTTAAACATCTTGTAGTTAGAATAAGGCTAAAAAAAAATTCTGGACCTGTCAACCCAGCAAGAGTGTTTCCAATATACTCTCTACTCGCTTTCGCTATGTTATCTTCCTTGGATGAATGAGGTGAGTAAGTATACACAATTAGGGCATTACTGGGAACTATCTAAGAAACGATAGTCCAATCCCTATTGTAAATCAGTCGGCGGCCTTTAGAATGGAATCGTGGAACAATCTTTATATTAAAGGTTTCGACGTTTATTACATGGATGTAGTAACAAAAGAACAATGTTGACATTTTTTTCCGAGAAGCCATTTTGCGATAATATTCCAACTTATTCTTTTTTATTTTCTATTTATTTAGAATGTTACTGTGCTTTGGCACTATATTAATATTGGCAGGGGTCATGACTATATTTTAGATTTCTTTTTACATCACTTCATAAAAATATTTGTAAGGTGGTGACCATTTTTGGCGGGAAAATTGGACGATGTGCTGAATTTGATGAATAGTTGTGTTTAGTGTCAATATATATGTTTTCGGGGCCGCTGACTCCACTTCTGCCAATTACAACTGTATAAAATGGTCACAGGTTCACCTAATTAGCATGTTTCCAAGATCGCGTCTATTTTTCGTAGGAATAAGGACGATGTTTTGAGTTTAATTAAGTAATTGTCTTTGATGTCAATATAATACGTAGATATAAAACCAGTACACCAAAACCGATGGAACCCCGATAGAAACATTCATATCTCAGTCAATATCAGTACAGGAGTCATATAACTTTGCACTTTTACATAAGTATGTATGTACTTGGCATGGAATGATCCTCATGTAAGTTTCATTGGAACGTGTGCACCACTGATCGGATAAAGTAAAGACCACACATAATAAATGACAAATTGGTAAAAATGGTATAACATTACTTTGACTTTATCAGGAAATTAATGTACAAAATAATTCGCATTCCCCTAAAACAAGCTAGTATCAATCTTGCCCGTCGCATGCGCAAATTCGCCATACAATAATAGCAACCTTAATTTCCTTGGCTATATTTGTTTTTTTTTTAAAATCAACTCTCTAAATTCATAGACGAAAACAATGAATCTGTCAGCGGGCCCTCTTCGTTAAGTAGAGAACAATAGTAATTTGGTGGAGTAAATTACCGAGGAGATACTTAAGAAGTTATTATTCCCCTTCGGTTCTGAGATCACCCAGCACGATCAATTATATTATGTCACGCAAACAATAAAAATAACTTTTAATTAGAAATAAAGCGGACATACTTCACTTTGATGTCAACATTTTTCAAATTAGGTTAATCATGGATAAATCTCGATGTCAAAATGATTGATGTTCATCCCGAGCTTCCTGAAGAGATGCAATGAACAACAATTCTGTCGAACGGAACCAGAAGAATGATGAAAAGATAAAGTTAAAATAAAATCAAATAATTGGCCTATCAAGGGAGTTGTGCAATAGCTAATTTACATACGAGACCAATAGATAATAACTTGTTGACGTTTATTAAAGAAGAACGATAGAGGAATTTGAAATTCAGACAGTCTATGCGTTTTATGATATGGTTTCCGATTTCGTGTTGTTAGGTTTCGACGTAATATGATGTACAAGAAATAAGTCACCTCGTGTCTTGAGATACGGGAGAGTTTTCATATAGTTCCACGTGGCATTGTCTAATGCCTCCGTTGATCCCAACGGCATTAACTAAGAAAACCTATCAAATTTTCTTTAATACGAGTGATTATTGTTATTTATTCAATATCCCTCATACCCAAATGAAATATCCTTTGACAAACTTCCATCAGATATAATTGTGTATATTCATGGCCGTTGTGCACACGAAAGACTTTATAAAGTCCGAGATCTTGCGCGGTTCTCGAACGCCTCTATAATTCATTTAATCTTCGTTCAAGCATTCCGTCAGCGACGAACGATATATAGTTAGGTTCTTCGGGCGCTCTGGCAGTAGGTCATACATGCCAGACATGTATCGCCTAATACAGTAATACAGCAGAGGGAAGACTTCAGTAGTCTATAAAATCGACCTATTCGAATGCGAGTGCCCAGATTGGAGAAGGCCATAGCAATACCTACTTGAACACAAGTAAATTTCTGTGCATTTAATCTGACATTTAACGTAACCCACATTAATGGGCACATTAAAAGAAGAGATTGTCATACGCACATACTTTCATGTGGACGTATTATGCCGTTTGTGGGCACTCTACGGGTCACTGTCATCTTTTTCTTCGGGGGCCATAATTCAGGAAGTTAACATCCGATATTGGCATACACAAAAAGGTAGCGAGTTCTCTGGGATATAAACATATATTTTAAGTTTCATCAAAGTCGACAACGTGAAAATGAAATGTGGGCGTATAAAACTGGGGTTGGATAGATGACATGACAATGTAGCTAAACGCCCTAGAAGTACACATGGTCATCCAATCTGTAGGAGATCAATATGAGATTACATATTCACCATTTATTTTCTAATAAAACTGTATATGATGTAACTCGTGACATTTAGTTTAGCTGACAATAAATAAAGACACGAAAAGGACTGGTCTGAAATTAATGCATCACGATTAATACGAGTTATATTTGACACTTCTCAATTAAAATTATGGATGGATTATATTATATAGACATTCATGAAATATATTGTAAAAACATTACTATGTTATTAAAATATCCCGAGCGAAAACATCGCGCATATTTAATAAGTGATTATCCATTTCACCAAAATAGATATTTTCTGAGATCTTTGCAAAAGTCGAGACAAGCAGGTATATATAGTCGGTCATCCGGTACAAATTTATCCCTGATCAGGATGACGGTTTATTTATTGATCGCGCCTACCAGAATGAGATTTCTGTAATGGGTGCGTCAGTCAATGATTTAAGTCAAGGTGAGTTAACATTTGATTAGCCAAGATTAAACTTGTTTGTTAATTTTATCATGACTTTATGTATACATAAAACATTTTTTAAAAGGGTGTAGATATTATGATGTATAGGCCTACATAAAGTGAAATCGTAAGGGTTGGCTTCTGCTGAGAAAGGGTGGTAAGAAAAGACAATAAATTGTACAGAAAATATGCGTCCGAAACGCAGCGGTTTCTACCATTGTTGGTATGGCCAGGGCTGTCGTAACAACAATATTATAGGCACAGTGACAAAGCAATGCACTGGGTTTCCTACCTACACTACCGATCACAAGAATACAAATGTAAATGGTCGATCAGGTTAAACATACATTTATTGTGTTAGTTAAAAAAGTTATGTTTATAGACAGCAAGTTACAACATACAGCTACACAGCGTACCCGTGTGTTAGGACGAAACTGCGCATGATTCGGGTAGCCGTTGTTCAAGTCATAATTAATAAAATTGGATCATTTTTTAACTGGTTTTCCGTTCTCGGTAAATCATCAATTCGCCTTTAGAACCAATTTCACGCTGATCAAATGCCGGCGAATTTTACCAGAGATGAACGAGAGGTAAAATTATATCTGGGACAGTGATGAGGTAAATCCTTAAATGATATTTCCCAATTTTTAACAGCAATAAAATATAGATTGAAGTGAAAAAGATATTTAGCCGGAATATCAGTGACAAAATGATCCAATTTCATTAATTATGATCGAACTAAGATATGTCGAAATGAAAATTTGGCAACACTCGATAAATTCTCTCGACGATATAAACAAGCAATAATGTTAAATAATCAATATTGGTATGGTCGCATTTAAAGCAAGAATTTCAAATTTTCTAAATAAGTCAAAACATTATTATTTCTGTCTTTCACTCAACAGGTTATCAACTCACTATTATACGAACGTGGGCATTATTTTCCATCCTTAAAAACCAATGACGCAGGAAATTACAACACAATTACCTCCCTTGTTTTCCTTTTGAAAACATGAATGGCCGTTTTCCAACGTTGGAATTTGAAGTTGAAAAATGATATTTTTGCCAATTTCTCAGCTGGCAATAGTGAATTATAGGATTAATAGGATTATTCTTTAACAAGGTAGGGGGGATCAAGGTGGCTAAGTGGATAAGGCGCTGGTTCGCTAGCCTGGAGGTCGATTGTTCGATCCCTGCATTGGCCGAGAAAGTTCATCTCGATTTTCCGGCGTGATTTCCCCTTGTCAGTGATGCAGAAGGGGGGCCTGACAAGGACAGCTGCCTAGTCGTTCGGATGGGACGAAAAACCGAGGTCCCGTGTACAAATTGGAGTGCACGTAAAAATCCCTTGGCAGTTGGAATTCGATATAAGAGTAGGCCGTAGTGCCGCTGCCTGGGCAAAATTTCCCTCATAGCACACTGTATGGCGTATGCCCGTCTTCCATTAGCCTTGGTTAGGTGCATAATAGTAGGACGTTAAACCCCATTTCATTCATTCATTAACAAGGTAGGACTATTTATGCATAGCATCTATTTTAAGGCTGTATTTTACTAAATTTTAAAAATATAAATTAAAAATTTGAAATTGTAGCTTTAAGTGTAGATTAATTTGCAAATAAAGATCAGCGACTTTAAACTGAATAACGGCTACCCGAATCATGCGCAGTTTCGTCTTGACACATGGTACGCTGTGCAGCTGTAAGTTGTGACTTGCTATCTATAAATTAAATTATTTACTGTGCAGCATGTTTTGTTTTTTTATCTTTAACCACGATTTTTTTACCAACACAATAAATATATGTTTAACCTGATCGACCATTTACATTTATATTCTTGTGATTTTTGTTGTAGGTATAGTCTCGGTCACCCAGAACCTCCTAGTCTTCAACATACAGAGGGTCTGGGACCGTTCTCAATATTTGACGTAAAGCCCATTGCTCATGCGTAACCGAGAGTTTGGTTATTAATGTGTCTTATTATCCAGTCTCTTTAGCTAAGTCATGGTGTAAACATCTTTTTTAAGAGGAGTTAACTCCCTTAGACGTTGTTTATGATAAGCCAATTTTTGTCAAATGTTGACAACGGATCCAGACTAATATTCGTAGAATATTTTTCTGGATGATAGAGACTATTGTCACTGTGCCTACATATTCCTGGAGCAATGGCCCGAAAAATCGCTCCCTGGCCATTGCTGGATTAGCTTCTGATACTTGTGCTTTTGAGGGAGTGTGTCTATTCTTCCCGTTCAATCAAATCTATCCTAAGTACAGCAACATGACAGATCTTCGCTAAATCTTGGTTTAAGATAGGTTGCCGGGCAACGAAACATACGCCCACGACAGCAAAATCGTCTGGGCAGTCAACAAGAGTTATCACATATTTTGACATTTTTCAGTAATGAAACATTTATAATACACTGAAATCTGATTAAGAGTACCAACTCATAAAGTAATTATCAGAGAATCATTAGAATTTGTTTGACATTGATAAAGTCCCCTCTCATGCTAACGTTTAGTATATTCAATCTTAATATAATGTATTTAGCTGTTCAAGCTATCAAAATTCATTGATTATCAATATATAATATGTACTTGTTCGTCTCATCAAGACCTTAAACTCTGTGTATCAATCTAAAGTCAATTGGATAACTTTAGCCTCTAGATCATCATCCACAAGATTTTTTGAGGTGATCAAGGGCCATAACTCTGACAGTAATTATCGGAAATCGTAAAAAATCAATAGGCTTCTTCGTCGCAGAACCCTAAACACTGTGTATAAATTTAAAGATACATTATGGGAGATGAGAAAACGAGTTGGCAGTTCTCACTATAATAGTTAAAAAGTACATAATGTAAAGGCAATTTGCTGAAAATTTCAGTCAAATTGATCCTTTATGAACCGTTAACGATTCGAATGAAAGTTCCGCTTAGCCTCGATCATCATTATTGAAGTCGGTAAGGCGAAACTAATGGTCTCGATTATCCATTTATTTGTTAATCACGACGGAAAGTTTTCTTGCAAATCGGACAACAATCCAACAAATATCGCAGTCTAGCCTTACCACCGAGAGCTTATTATGGTCTGAATAAGTTAGTTAATGTCTAATTTATAATTTCTATGACATCTGAAGCCTAAATTAAGACTTGTAGTAATCAGATTTATCTCTTGAATAATGTAACTTTAATGTCAATCGGATATTAACTTTAGCCTCTAAGGCGCCCACAATAATCTTTGAAGGACCAACGATCAGACGGAATGGGGTGACGACAATATACGACCACATTTCAATGTGAACGTATAACTAAAGATGGAAGTGTTGTTCGTCTCAAAACAATATTGTTTTCATTCAACCTGTGTTGATAGCCTCGTTTGTCACTAAATTAGTATTTCGGCAATATTCTGCTATGCAGTGGTTAATTGGGAATAATAAAATAGTGAGCCATAACCCATGACGTAGAAATACAGTTTACGTGAACGAGTTTTTAACATATATTTGTGTGAACATATATTTATTTCATGTGATCTTACCCTATTTTTCCTGATAAACTATTTTGCCTATACCGTTTTTTAGGACTTCGAATTTTGTCTAAAGGTTTGGATTGTTTATTCTTGGTTTTATTTTATTTCTATTTTATAGATGTGTAACAACTATTGTTAATACTTTACTTTCCACCCTCTTAATTATGTTTATGGTTTACACTCAACTGAATTTAATTATTTGGGGATGTGTAAAACACATTGTTAATCCATAACCTCCCACCACTCGTATAACTGAACATCTTGCTTCTGACTTAAACTAAATGGAATTTAGCATATTTGTATGTATGTAGTAGTTATTTGCACACTTTTCGAGGTGTATTAGTGATTATCAGAACTTTTTTGGTCGAGGGGCTCAGCCGGGTATTGTAAAGGAAAATGTGTAAATAGTATTTTTTATCAACATCGCCAAAACAACTTGTCTATGGCGAAGATGACTGCGATATTAATAATATTATTATTAAATGTAGTGTAAAGGAAATGCGAAACGTGGGTCATTCCTGGTGAAAGTATGCATCAACGAATTATTTGTAATAAAATGTATGTCTTTGTAGGCGTTTCTGTCTTCATCCTGCTTATTGTGAAGTGTCCAGCAAGAGAACTGCGCCTTCTATCATCACAATTGAAATAATTATTCAGTATTCTAATTGATATGTTTTGCATATTAATATAAATCAAACCAAATTATGGAATAGATGCCAATTGATATGTATAATAATTGATTTTTGTAGTATGTTGTTTTGTTACTTTAATGTCATTGTATATACCTTTGAACTGACAGTTTGTTCCACCCGGTTTGTTTTTTAACTGTGATTTTGACTAGTTGTTTCATGTAGTTTGTCCGTCTGCATTGTATAGAGCCATCGTTATCATTGCGATCTGGGCCAGACTAAACGTCCGCTACTTATTGCACTTACTATTAGAGTAGAGTTTTAGCCCTTCGTACTGCAGAATGTTCTCGTTGTCGGGCTTTGCTCCTGTTTGCTCACTACATGTATTATTTTAGCGTTTTCCGAGATTCTGTCCGGATTATAGCCCTTATTGTTAAAATTATTTGGCGTTCTTACACCTGACCAATGTTGCCAGTATAGTATTTTCATACTAGATCTAGTATTTTTTGACCTAATCTAGGATTCTAGGACTTTTTCTTAGATCTAGTGCTCCCTGAAAAAGAAATACAAAAAGGCCTATCACATCCTTTTGCCCCCCCCCCCAAAAAAAAAAAATTAATAAAAAAATATAAAAAAAAAAAAAGAGGACAAAGCTTGTCAAACAAGTGGCCACATTATGTGCCAAAATGTGGTTAGCCTAGGCCTACTGTGTGGCATCTTTTGAGGCAACCCATTTCCAAATATGGCAAATGCATACCTAACTTCCACTTTCTGTCAGCTTCTTGTTTGTTTGTGTCACAAAGTAACCGCTGTTAACAGATGTGATACATGTCACAGAAAGTATCAAGTATATCAAACCATTATATCCTGTGGGTGGTGATACTGTCGAGTATGCAGCAGAGACAACACGAAGGAAAGCAAATCAGTATTAGACCATTTATTTGCGTTTATTACTATCTTTTATATCTATGTACAATAGTTTTTAAAAATATAGTATTTTTCTGCCAAATCTAGGAACCACTTGGCTGGAAATCTGGTACTTTTTCAAATTTCTCACTGGCAACACTGCACCTGACGTCCACTGGCAGACTATCGCCATTGAAGATACGACCACTGCCAAGATTTGTCGCATTATTTTTTTTACGTCTTTTTTTGTAAATCATTTTGGTGAAGCCTGTACCACAACAGGCCCGGGATTGTACAGCGCAGTGGACGCTTACGGCTGGCCTCTGGATCCATTCACTTGATTTGATGATTGTTTATTTTTTGCAATGTCTGTTTTCTGTCTTGTCCGCAGGTTTATCTTGTATATTTTTGTTTTGCGTGTAGTGCAGTCCCCCTGCACTTACTATTAGGCCCTGTATCCATAGGCTGTTCCCTTTTGGCGTTGTGACCTTGTTCCCCGACCGTATCCATAGGCTGTTCCCTTGTGGCGTGTGCAATGTACAACGGACAGATAGGTAAAAGAAAAGTCTACATACGAACGTTGATGAGAAAGCAAATTAACACAAGTCACAACTATCATTATGCGAACCGTCTTTTTTTTTATTGACATATTGATAGCTCGACGATGAACTCAACTACTGATAATCGGAAGGATGAGGAGGATGTAGCTATTACATTCAGTGTCGGATTAACCTTGAAGGGGTGGGGGCATACCAACTGTGCGGGAGCCCCATTGTTCAAATTAGTCGTACTGATCGCGGATCGTACTAGTATGTACTTCGCCCCTTTGGGTGTTTGGGGTGTTTTCCTTCAGGATTTCTTTCTTTCAAATTAGGATTAATTTCAGTGAATACCAGACCGAGTGGTCTTTTCGCTTGGTCCGAGTGGTCTATCAATTGGTCCGAGTGGTCTTTTTATGGTCCGGGTGGTCTTGGTCCGAGTGGTCTTTGGTCCGAGTGGTCTGGATACCATTTCAGTGTATTATTCGTACTGATCGCGGATCGTACTAGTATGTACTTCGCCCCTTTGGGTGTCTGGGGTGTTTCCCTTCAGGATTTCTTTCTTTCAAATTAGGATTAATTTCAGTGAATACCAGACCGACTGGTCTTTTCGCTTAGTCCGAGAGGTCTATCAATTGGTCCGAGTGGTCTTTTTATGGTCCGGGTGGTCTTGGTCCGAGTGGTCTGGATACCATTTCAGTGTACATGTATCTGAGACAATAATTTTGGCCAGCGATTTCATTGATGTTTTGAATTCGTTGACAAATTGGGTATTGTAAACAGACTCCTTCCTCATATGATGTTTCCATTTACTTTATGCTATAGTGAAATCCGGGATAAATATTGGGGGGCCCTTATATGTAGGGAGCCCCGGACATTTTCCAACTATGCCCCCCCCTCCCTGGTCAGGTACTGATTGCATTTATTTTCCTCCCGGGTGCTCATCTCAGAAGATAACATGTCTTCAGAAAAGGCCCACGGTGCTGGGTCCGGCCATTTTTTGGAACTCGCAATGGACTGGGTGAATTTCACACAAGTTTCCATACAATATCGCACTCGTTATAACGTGTTCCCTCTAGTGCGGCTCAAAAAGAATTGAGATGTTCATTGTCTGTGTTCCCGGTCAGAAGCCACATGTTCCGTGCACGAGGCCACATGTTCCCTGGGAACATCCTATGGGAACGGGCACGTTAAAAAACAAAGTCCTTGTGGCGCGTCACAATGGAACAAGGGAACACGCCACAAGGGAACAGCCTATGGATACAGGGCCTTAAGCAGTTTAGAAGTGTTTGTCGGGAATGACAGTATCTTTTTAAAAAGTGTACTGTTCATTTCTGATACACGGATACTTTTAAGCCTGTATTGGAGATAAACAGGTCAGTTTTATCAAACGTTGCCAATGGCAACGAGGTAGAAGTGGGATGTAATCTAAATTTGAACGCTATGTTGTGTCAAAAGTTTAGCGCGTCATGAAAAACAAGACAGTTATGTGGGATTTATTTTACAGAAGTGAGATTTGGGAGTAACACGAGTTTATTTCTGTAATCATGAAATGTCAACTCAGGTTCTTGTAAGAAAAAAAATCCTACTGATGTGCGCCATGTTCCGTACATATATATTCTATGCGCACCAAAAAACCATTTAACAGGAATCAGGCTTATGGTTTAACCGAATATATTGTTTTCAGGTTAGACCTCAAACGCCACCATGTACACTACACTTGTAATAAATAAAGTTTAGGTTTCAGTATAAGCCTATATAATATTATAATTAATTTTCTTTTAATCCATTCTTGCAACGGACGGCTCGGGCTGTATTGGAGAAAGGTTGGGGTTCGAGTAAGCATACCATACATAGATAGACTACTGATGATTGGGGTGTAAATGTATTATCATCGTCAACGTTTACTTTGGAATTCGGACACGGCCATGTGAATCCGAAAAAAAAAACCATGTATTATCGTTAAAAAATCAAACCTACTAAAACTCTTTTATTTTTACTTCTGCAAAATTAATCATCATTCCGGACACTATTATACCTGAACTTTATTTTCATAATTTTAAAATCCTCCATACATACGGCAATTTGGATTATAAAGCAAATCCAAAATGCTTGCACAAACCACGAAAATATTGAAATCGACCGTTTCACAGTTTTCAAATGCTGCATTTGCAATTTCCAAAGTTCTAAACCGGATAAATTCGTCACTACCGGACGGAAATACGTATCGGCTTTAAAAAGTACCGTGTAGCTTTAAGAATACTATCAATTCGAAGGAGGAGTTCGAGAAATGAATCTGTATAAAATACCGCAATGTCAAAATTCACATCGCTTGGTTTGCCATTGGCATTGAAATCTCGTCGCGTCTCGCCCTAGCTGCAGAGAATCCAACCAAAGGGGCTCGTTGCCTGTCTATCTATATACGGTCCATGGTTAGACTGTGACTGAACAAATCATTTGGGAAATTCATAGAAATGCTACCGATTAAAACGTAAATAGGTAAGGATATTAATTGTAAGTCATTGGCAGCACACTTCGGGAAGTAGTTGTAACATTTCCTGAAATCTACAATAGGATATCATCGCAATGACAAATTTTACAAATGAATTTAACGCACCATTATAAGACAGTCGTGGAAAACATGATTGATTAAGCAATACGAACGTAATATGTGATTGGGAATAAAGACGAACTTTAAAAATCGCAATTATGAGCCTGCTACTACATTGTGTACTGTGGACAAAAGAAGTCATTATAATATCACTTAAGTTTAAGGTAACTCCCGTAGTCCATTAATATTTAAATGAAGTTTTCTTACTTAAACTGGCCTTTGAATATCACTAAAAGACCAAACCCTTAACTTTTACAGTAAAAGGTGGGGGTCGCAATCATTTACCGGTTTAAGGAATGTGTTCACAACCAACAAAAGGTTGGAACGCACTGCTTTATGGTATACATCAAACATAATTATGACTTTGTTACATAACAGACCTACGCCCCACGTATATGCACCATGCTGTGTGCTATAGAGGGAAATGTATCTGGCCAGAAGTAATTTCGCCTACGCTTCATAAATTTCAACTGTTTATGGTAATTTTGCGTGCACACCAACGGGTAAACCTCTAGTTATTGACCTATCCGAGCGACTAGATGGCCCTTTCCTAATCACATGTACCATGCAGCATGCTATGATACATGAATCTGGCCAGAAAGATGTTTCTTGTCATTCTCGGGTTTCAAATGTTACAGGTTAAATTTTACGTGTACATAAACATAAACGAGTACACATGTTGACGTCTTGTTTTGGCCACATCCGAACAACGAATTCAGAATCGCATGTGGAACTCATATTCATTAGTCAGTAAAAATGAGCAATGGGTTTCAAGCCGTTCTCTATCAAAGCCACCCGGCGTTCCAGATAAGCTTTCACGTATTAATTATACTTATCTGATAGTCAAAGTACATAACTCTTGACTATTTTTTTTCAATATCAAATGGGTTTATTGCGAAACACATATTATTTGAAATAAAAAATAATTAAAAAGACTAATGGTATTTCATTGTGCAAGATTGATTCATCTAATGAAATGGGAATTAGCTTCATTATATCATGCAAAGTACGTAGCTTCAAGAAGAGTTAAATATCTATACTTTTTTTACATGTCATTACGTCTGCATGTGCTGGTTCTGAAGTACCATTAATAGAACAGACCCGACAACGTACCGATCACATTCATTTGTACATAACTGAATAGGGGCCAAGCAACAGGCCTACTAAAAATGTGGTCAAAAATGTAAAAGTTAAAGGGCATCCGATATGTCATACACCAGCCGGTGTTCGTTGTCACTATCTACAATACTGAGATCATCAGGATATTAGTGATAATACGGGGGATCCAATGTGTAATACCTGACCGAACTCCATCATCTCTGTGGCAAATTGATTTGCCGTGGTTTCCTCTTGACAGTGAGTCAGGACGGAGAAAACATTGTTAGTGACATCTATACCAACTATCTTTGCCAAAACACTAGCTTATCCTAAAGAATGTATTTATGCCAGTATGTAAGCGGATACAGGACATCTTTACTCCGTTACGACCTTACACAAATTTGGTGAAAATGACTCAATACACTAAAATGGTAGTGGGCGCGCGCCGGACCGATTGGGTTATGTGGGGTGCATTAACAACGGCATCGGGTTTATGGAGATTAATACCAAAACAATGTACTTAAAATTAAGTTGTTTTTTTTAAAAAAAAAATAAAATGAAATCTTCGTTTACTTTACTGTAGCTCTATTTAATTTGAATAAATTTTTATTTATCAATATGTAAAATTTCTTCCTGTTCGGTACTTTAAGAGTACTACATACAGTCCAGACGTCACCTCCTGGAAACACCAAACGCCGAGGAAATCAATCGACAATTTTAACAAGTGGGCGTATAAAAATGGCGTTAACAAGAATAATAATTAATTCTGATCAATGTGAAGATTGTTCAGGCTATAATTACTACATCTCTGTGTCATTTAAAATTAGTTATTTTACACGGTATTGTAATCAGTAGACAACTGGAGTTGTATGCTGGGAACTTGAATACAGTGCTCTAAACAGTCAAGAATACTTTACTCCTTAAGTCATGAGTTTAAACAGTGGGTGGTAGAAATGATTGATAGTTGGCCAATGTTAATAACAATCATGTTACTTCGGAATTCCGGTGCGGATCCATGTATTTTTAACTTGGCTTAGAATCTGTCAACCCTCAGATTTGCAATATGAGAAAATTGGACAGATTCCAATAATCGCCCCGCACAATCCAAAAGGAAAAAGACCTTGAATGAAAAACTACTCTTCTAGTTTACAAATAACTTGTCCATTTGAAATAAATTTAGGGTGCGAAGTCGGCTGGACAATGTGTCCTTTAAATTGTTCCCCAAATCTCCGTGTGTGAAACTGTTGGCAGAAAATGTAAAATCGAACATTCTGCTGCGATTCTAGACCAAACATTGCCTTACATAAAGGTCAAACTAAGAAAGAACTTTTATAAATATACGTACTGCTTTTGTAGGCACCAAATTAACGACAAGTGCTGTCCTAATCCCAATGTTCGACTTCATATTCTAACAGTGTAGCATTATCGTAGATAAGTTTATTAAATAAAATTTGGTTTATATAATTCGAAGTTATCTGGTATGACGGGACTGTCTATTAAACATGCCGTAGTAAAAAAAAACTCGAATGGATAAGGCACAAATTGCACTAAGACACGAATTGCACCATCTATATAACTACTATATAATAAATTTAAAAAGTAAATGGTATTTAGATAATAAATAATACAAATTAAAAAAAACGTATTGTAAATAGATAGGTATACAAAATGCATCATCATAGCTTAAAACAGCTTGCAAGAAAAAACGAAAAAAAAGTAGTTCATATGAATGTAGTCCATTTTCTTTACGAGTGAACAAAATACAAGGTAAAATGAAATGAGGTTTAACGTCCTACTTTTAATAAACGGGCGAGTGAAGACGGGCATACATACGAACGAGACGTTGTTCCTTGCCAGTCCCGACGACCATCATTGACAAGGGGAAACCGAGCTGAAAAATCAGATGGAACTGTGACTGTCTAGTCAAATAAGGAATCTAATATGAGATTGGGTATTACGGAGAAAGAAACTAAAAGAATATCCACCAATAAAAATTGGAATATGTTAATATTTAAGCACGTGGACACCTTTGGGTAACAGAGATATCCCAGAAGACATTTGTGTGTCTTGTTATAGCCACTCTCTGCGGACAAAATAATTAGTTAGATTTAATTGATTTATATTTATACTTTTTATTGTTATCTTGTACTTTCCTTTATTTCCGACATCAGGAATACTTGCCCCACGGGAAAATTACGACAAAGAAGAAAATCGTACAAATTTAGCTCGAAATCTCAATGGGTAACGTTGTCCTTTGGCATCGAATTATAGAATTCTAATAAATCAGTTATAGCGTACAGTAATCTAATTATAGTAGACAACTAATGCTAGATGACACGGTGAAGAACATGACAATAATACCCGAGAAACACGATGAAGAAAATGACTGTAATACCCTAGAAATCTTCTATTGGTTTCAGTTGAATTTAAAAGCCATATCATATTAATGAAAACATGAATCGTTATTAAATGTCGATTGTAACTTAAGGATGGTTGATTACTTTCGAAAACTCCCCTTGAAAAAAAATATCACCCAAATATCGAATTTCCAATGCTGAAATGGTTTTTTTTTACTACTGAAAGATTGTCAAATACACTATAATTTGATTAAAGAACCATTGATCACGTATTAGAATATCTGATCAAGAAGATGTTTTTACTTGAAATGTTTTAATTTACACAAATGTTAGATTATTAAATATACCAATAAGCGAATATTTAAGGAATTTAGTGAATAGAAGACATTTAAAACAGCCCTCTTCTCGTATTATCAGCACATAGAATTTCGTCGTTTCGTTGTAGTTTTAATTTTTACAGCAGAATAACAAACACGCAGCTCGCACTTCGCGGAGAACCAAAGACACCCATCCGAATCTTGCTACCTAAGATAGGAAATTTGAGGCTTTAAACATCAAATTGTAGCTAAATGTCTCCATAAATTCTCCATAGCAAACAGTGTTCTATACATCTTCGCCTTGGCATCAACCGTGTGCCATGTGTTTCAGCGACATTTGTAACAAGACACTTGAAGAACAAGGCTATACAAACGGTGAAAAGCATGTGCAATAAAATACTATCGGTGTAGCCTGGAATAACAAGACGCTAGAGATTGCCATTCGGCTTAGACTGCTTGCATATTTCGTCGAACATATCTGATTTAAAATTGAGAATAAAAACGGACACGATTGAATGTAAATTAGTTTATATACATTCATTTTATATCTTTATATGCGTTGCGACCCATTTCTAGGTCCTGAGTATTAGATATTTAGCTCCTTTAAATTATTTACAAACCAGAATAACGTTTGTTTAAGAGTAAAGAGCTGTTGCGAATTTAGCAAGTACCAGTGCTTAAACAGCAGCATTATTGTAATCAATATATATACATTCTTCAAAAATAATTCGTATGAATACAGTTTCAGATACGACACTTTTCTACTTACATCGAAAAATTCTGTAATTCTAAAAAAATTAGAAGGCTAATCTTCATTATATTTTGGAGAATAAAACTGCTTAATTTTGTGTTAAAAAATCCCTTAAAATGCCCTATCTTAGGGTCGAGCAATAAACTCAATTTACGTGTTGCGTTTCCAAACAACTTAAACCCACAATAATAATTGTACTGTGTGTGGAAAAAACTAGACTTATAATGTATAAAAATAACGTATGTGACAGTTACCTTCGTTATCAAGAACAACAGCTCATGGGTTATGCACTGCCAATCTGTTTTACACAGAATTACTTACGAATTATCTCTGTCACAGATGATTGTCTTTAACACGTGCATTGACTTCACGTGGCGTCAGTGATTGGCTCAACGGCTCGTGCCTTGTTTACATAACACGTAACTGCTTCGGGCAAAATGATGCCTTTTACTCATTTTAATACCCATTTACTCTAAATAGGAAATATTTTTTAACTACAGATACCTCAAACGTCTTAATTTATTTTTCTTATAATACAAAAAATGTTTTAGAATTTATTTTGTCGGAGGAAAAAAGCTAATATTTTGCCGAATTAAGACGCATAGATTGCATCTTTATCAGTGATACTAGCGGCCAGGAGAATATTTACTGCGGGATTAGTTTGATGCAATGCGTCGACCTTCAAAGGAACGGCAATAGATTATCAGGTTATCCAACGAAAAAAATAACTCGAAATCTTAAGGAGCAGTTTTGATGTTCACATTCAAACGATTCGATATTTTGAAACAAGGTTAATTCACCTTTCAGCTCTTAAACTTAGACTGAGTTAAAAACGGGGTGGTCCCTTTAAGTCTCCGTTGGCCACTTGCATACAAATAAAATTACTGTAGGAAGAAAACTGCTTCGGGCTATTGCTAGGCTCGTTTACAGTGGTGGATTACACCACCCGAAATGGCTTCGTTATAGTTGTAAAGCAATCTGATTAAGACACAGATCCTATTTTGTTTTGTATTTTATAGTTCAAAATTTCGTTTTACTTGTTTTTACTACACTAGGATCTGAAAGAGTTGTTATATTATTTGCATTCTGGTTGAAGTGAAGGAATAGCCAATTAAACAGTCTGTTACGGCGAGTTCTTCGCGTTTGATGCACGGAACTACATAAACCACTAGAAACGTCAACGCTGATTGATTAATCACTGCCTGTCGTTATAATTTTATGGTCAAAAGCGGCTCGTACTACCTCTTGCGCGACCTTCCAGTACAACCAGTCAAACGTTACAACTGATACAGTCTAAGACCCCTGATTTAAGTTCAAATAGGTTCAGTCACCTGAAATCTCGCGACACGTTAACTCCGCCCATCGCATTCCATATAAGGCATCGCTACTACGATCGACCGTAGCCAATACTATATTTCTTTCCCAAGCTACAGCTACAGTCGTTTGCATTATAACTATGGTCATGGAACGTGACGTTAGATCACGTGAGATGGAGAGCGCATGCGCTTTCTCATGGGCGGCCATTATAATTCGATCTAGGCGAGAAATTTAGCGTAGCGGCTGGGTTTCATCAAGTCATATAATTATGCGGTAAGGTTTCACCTTTATTTCAATGGTAATTGGTTTTTGTTAAGCTATGTGCAGTACAGTTTTGGGTCCGTTCATGTGTAAATTACGGGAGATTTAGGCCAGTAACCTTTTAGTGATCATTTGACTTAAAAAAAAATGCGCAATGGAGGATAAACCACTACTGTGTCTGGAGGGTAAGGCGGAAGACATCAGTAGTGGAACCATTTCTAAATGAAGTTTGGTGTATAGTTTAATTACATCAAAACCTTGACTAAGTTAATGAGCATGTTCCGCCCTGGGTAAACAGAGCTATAAACAATTTGATTGGCGGTATATTATATTCCAATACTATTTCAAATATTAGCTTAACAAAGTTTGTTCTTTTTTAAATGATAAGTGCAGGATTTGGAAATTTTTTATTTGATTTATTTTGTAAAATTGAGCCAATTAATATTTATATATTACTGTTGACCAATATTCTTTTATTTCTCTATAAATGCCTCTTTATACCACCCGAAAGACAAGCCACTGTCCATGCCAGTCCCCCGTCATTTATCAATAACAAGGGATAGATAACCAAGCTTGAAGATATCGGTTATATCATAGAAATATCGCCAGTTAGTATACACACTGGAAAAACTAAGCTTTATAATATTTCTGACATCATTGTTTCCGTCCTTGTGATTTGCGGGGTCCTGCCGTTATTGTGGACAGAGGCAGTGTCCAGTCATTCGGGTCGTACGAAAACACCTGACACTGTAATTCGATATATAAGTAGACCGTGGCTCCGCTGTCCGGTCTAAATTTCACCCATGGCACACTGTATGGCGTTAGTCCGTCTTCATTAGCCTAAATGGTTGGTATAATGAACCAATTCGAAATAAAAACTTCATCGCTATCCACATTAACAGATTATCCTGATCTCCTTTAAATTCAGTTGCATCCCCATCCGGTTTTCTCCTATTGCTAGACCCTACGCGCAAGCAAATTATTGCAATAAAACTAAAGCATATGTTAGTGCCGAAATGACCTAGTTTGTGTCGGGTGGTCGTAATATGACAAGAGGGGAAGGAGGCGTGTACCAATATCAATAGTTGCCGTCCTTAGGGTATAAGGAAAAAGCATACCAAGATCCAAGATAATTCATTCAGAATTGTGGCCTTCGGGCGCTAAGGGCAAAACTGCTCTACCTACGGGGGTCGGGTCTTTCACCAAAATCAATAGTTGACGCTATAAGGAATACATATGAGAGGGGGTCTATAGGCTTCTGCTTGTTCTCCAATCCAGCTTCTGTGAATAAATATTGTTTAGTAGGAAAAAATATGCCAAGTACCAAGTTGATTTATTCAGAATTGATGCCTATAAACGATAAACAGAAAATTATAGCGTGGCTCTGCCCCTGTGGGTCGGGACATGCAGTTAGGCTATAAGGAATACAAATCCAAAGTTCAAAGACGATCCATTAAGAATAGTGGCCTGTAGAGACACAGAGAAAAAAATCGGCGTGGTTCTGCCCATGGGGGTTTGGCAATCGCAAAAAAACCCAATAGGGGTCATCCTCAGGGTATAAGGAATAGGTATGCAAAGATTCAAAAAGATCTGTCAGGGGGTACCTATAATAGAGGTCTGCCTTAGAGCATAAGGAATAAGTATAATAAAGTTTACAAGATTAGGCATTGCGCTTCAAGTGTAAGTGACACACAGGCACACAATAAAAAAATGGGCATGGCTCTGCCCCTCGGGGGGAGGCATTGACTACAAACATTAGGAATCATCCTTAGGGTACACGGAATTCATATGAGTTTTTTTTAAGACGATCGATTACGAATTGTGGCCTGTAGGCGACACACAAAAATAAAATGGACGTGGCGCTGCCCCTGGGGGTTGGGCGAGCACTCTAAACGATAGGAATGGTCCTTAGGGTACAAAGGATATGAAAAGTTCCAAGATTAAATGTGAATAAATGCGGCCTGTAGACGACAACTACAAGAAATGGGGTGGCTCTTCCCTGGGAGTCGCACATGCCCCAAAATAATAGAGATCATCTTTAGGGTACAAGAAATAAGTTTCAAGATGATCACTAAAAATGTGTTGCCTGTAGGCGACACGCACACACACACACACCATTACACATCGATTCCCCGCTGGTATGTGAAAAGGAGTAGGGTCCTTTGTACAACCTCGTGGGTTTTCTACGAGTCCTCCGGTTTCCTGCAACTGCTAAAGACCCTTACGCGCAAGCGAAATATTGAAATAAAATTGAACCATGTGTTAGTCCCGAAATGACCTAATTTGTGTCGAATGGACGTTAAACCCCATCTCTCTCTCCATTTAGTGTAAACAGTTACATAAAATAGCAGACGTAAACGGCACTAGCTCTGCTCGGACCAGGCCGCCTTATGATGTGACGTCACACGTAGACCTATATAACTTAAAGTTACAGTTTTATATTTTTAAGTTATATTTTTAAAATGTATTAAAATAAAGCCCTAAAATAGATGGTATCTATAAACTGTCCTACTTTGTTAAAGAATAATCCTATTAAACCTATAATCAATATTGCCAGTTGAGAAATTGGCAAAACTATCATTTTCAACTTCAAATTCAAACGTTTGAAGATAGCTATTCCATGGTGGGGAATGTGAAAAAAGGCAGGTAATTGTGTTTTTTTTCCCGGTGTAAATGAGTTTTAAGTGTGGGAATGACACCAATGATCGTATAATAGTGAGTTGACAACCTATTGAGCAAAAGACATAGACATGATTATCTTTTGACTTTTTTTTTAGAAAATATGGAATTCTCGCTTCAGATGTCTGTCATCTTGTACAGATGATTTCGCATTAACCTGTAAAACTGTTTGGTCGTATACACAAATTAGGGGGGGGGGGGGCATATTAGAAGATATAGACTTGCCAGCGCTTGCCAGGCAAGATACGCCCAAATTTTGCAAGAGATGGGTAGATAACAAGCTAAAAACTCAATACGATTTTTCTTACAATCAGCGTACTTAATCCACGTCGTTATGGCCTGAAGTGCGCAAATATCGATATGGACTGGGATATTTTGGATATATTTTAACCCTTGTGCGTATACAAAGGGTATTTCGGGACCCCACGACCATATCCTAAAACGACCATAGCTATAAAACTATCCTGTAACTATACAAGATAGTAATCTTGTTATTAGCGATCTCGTAATTTCAAGAAAGCTATATAAAATGGTTATCTTGTAATTACAAGATACGGCGAAGCGCATGATTAATTTATTTAAAGGTCGCCATACACTTTTTTATGTTACAGAATCGGCACATTCATATCATGCTTCCATTAACATCATTCGTTATTTTCACTACAAAGCTATACAGGCTGGAGACCACAATTAATTTCTCCACTGATTCAATGTAAATTCTTGTCTCTTTGGCTGGTTCAAATTTATATCAGAACGTCTTTAACAATTGTGCATCCAAAATAAAGAAAGAAAGGATCTTGGACAATCCAACCAAAAATCGCGTAATGTTGACGAATCCAATCTGCTACTGGCGATATTTGCTAATTCAAATTGTGTGTTTAGGTCCTGATTTTCTCCACTGCTTAAAGCAGGAACGCAATTACATAATTTCCGTTGTTAATTAAAACAAGTTTGATAATGTCTAGACCAGCCCCAGGGTCTTCTGTGATCTTCGTCAATTTGCACTCATAAAGAGCAAATTCCGGTTATGGGAGGTTTATTCCGGTGAAAAAAGAACTTCATTTCATCCGAAGAAAAGACGATAACGATTAAACAAACCGTTCTCAATATTTACCGTTAGAGCGGCAATTCTTGCAATTCAAATTTTGAAGAAAATATGGCGGCTTTGACAAACGTAAAAGCTATTGTTTAACATCCTACTTTTATGCATCAACTAGGCTTATGAAGTCACGCTAGTACTCGATTCAGATAATCAGGCACATCGCCTATATCAAAGTTTTGATAACGGTCAACGTTCTAGAAATGTTTTAATACTTGTTAAACTAAGAACAAGTTAGGCCACTGTTTACGATTTTCTGGGATTTCTTTGTCAACGAAATGCACCAAATATCTGGTGAATGGGTAACAAGGTGACTCTTTTTTTGTAATTACACAGTTTGGACCGCTGACCAAGTATATCACATCAAAAACTATATTTACAGGCCGTTGGGTTGTTGAAAACAGGGGGACTACCGCGACACAATTAATATGATTTAAAATCGTTTCCTATGTGTAGAATTATTGGTCGCTACGATCCAATGTTAAATGGCTTGCCCGTGTCATAGATCATGCGAACATTCGCCAGCCTGATTGATTTGTTAGGAAGATACATACATAACCCCGCACTTTGTCATAATTATTTCTAGACGGGCATAACGTCAGTAGAAATAAAATACCGTATTATGTTCAGACCAATAAACGTCGAAGGGATAACATATTAACTGTGAAGATGAATTGATTTGATTTTAACATATTTTATAAATTTAAAGTAAACGGAGCGGACAAAAGTTACTAAAACTTATAAGAGTCCTTCCCAATACAATATAATTTGTATACATGGTCACTGGAAAAAGTCAATAAATATACATATCAAATACTAGTAAACAATAAGTTAACAAAACAAACATATTTACAGAAGTTCAGTGTATTTGAAATATAGACCAGGGAGAATACCTCGGTATAACAGCGAAATATACGTAAAAAAAAGGTTTATTTGTTGAGCTTCAAATATTAAATCAATGAAAAACGGTTTGGCGGGCGGTAGCGTGTTTTTCCATTCTAGATCTACATCATGATTTAAAACGCTCTTTTTTTCTATGTTTTTCTGTACTTGCTAAACTAAATACATATTCTGAATTGTCGTTAGTCCCGGGTCACCCGAGAGCAATGTCGTGACATTTAGGTTATAATAGGTTTTTAATTGATCAAATAATATACTCCTTTGCTCATCATACAAAGGACAAATTTTGAAGTAGTGTTGCATATCTTCCAGTGGATTTTTTTTTTTCATTTACAAGGTTAGATTTATAAAGATGTCATTTCAATGGGTTTTAAGTTTTCTGTTATATATTAATAGATAATTAGGTGAAGGTTTCGGTTGATCAAATTTAGTTTTTGATCTGAATACTGCTCTTTTAGGGCCAGCATTTGTTAACAAAAGAATTCCAGGCGCGAATTGTGCTTATGAAAAACGATTTTTTAAACCGTGACCTTCGACAACGTGGCATCAATAGATCGTTGGTATTTCGTAATGAATATGGTGTGTCATTGTTTCTATTTTGTTGTAAGATATTTGTAAGAAACACCGGACAAATATTGTTGTATATATCGTAAAAAAAATATCAGTTTCTGTCTGAAACGTCTGGTTGACAGTTTGTCACATCCCGTTTCTTGATAAAGGGCTTCTTTACTCGCAATCTTTGTTAAACCCGTAACTATACGAACAGCTTCACATTTCCATGTGGACGTATATTGTCGTCGCCCCTGTTTGTCCGTCCGAACGCAATTTGTTTGTGGACACTCTACAGGTCACAATATTGTTATCCGAGTTCAACGAAACTTGAAATATAGGTTTATCTCCCTAAGATCTCAGTTCTTTTCGATATTGGCATGTTTCATAACGTAAATTCATGGATTATGGCCCCTGGTTGTACGAAAAATCTCATTTTAGGTTGTGGACACTCTAGAAGTCACATTTTTGATTTTGGCACGTATCGGAACGTAACTTCATGGATTCTGGCCCCTGAGTGTACGAAAAATCGCGTTTTAGCTTGTAGACACTCTCGGTCACATTTTTGATTCGATTTTGTTGAAACTTAAAACGCATGTTTATAACCCAATGATCTTTGTTCCTTTCAGTATTCGCACATATCGGATCGCAACTTCCTGAATTAAGGCCCCTGATTGTACGAAAACTTGCGTTTTTGGCTTGTGGTCTCTGTTTGATTATATCACCTTTACACCGAAATGAAGGTTGAGTTCCAATTTCTTGACAATCAGACAAAAATTGCCGGACTAAATGGCCGCCGCTTGTACACAAAACGTGTAAAAATATGTTATCTCAAGGTTTTGGACCCAGTAGAGGTCACAATTTTATGTAATTTTGATGAAACTTAAAATGAATGTTTACCACCCAAAGATCTTAGCTTCTGTAGATATTGGCGCATATCGATTTCCAGCTTCATAAATTGTGGCCCATTGATTGTAGGAAAACTCACTTTCTTTTTAGCTTGTTCTCGATCCATCTCTCAAAAATGTGGGCGCGTCCTGTCTGGCAGTCGCTGGTTTCTATAGGAATACTGTCATTTTTGGTTAAGTTATCCCTGACCGGCCTATCATATTCCAAGATCGATCTTATGTATGTTTTATAGATTTTGTCTAACGTGTTTTGGTTTCAGTTATGACGAAATTGAAAAAAAAGATACCCCTGTGGAATTTTCTGTGCGTGATTTTAAAGTGGTCATTTTACATAATATGTTTAAAACTATGCAATCCTAAAACGTATATAGCTACTTCTTTGCTGACATATAATTGCTTTGTATAATTGTGAAGGGCATTTCTCAAAGTAAATGACAGAAGATGAACGGAACGCAACCCACTAGAGCGTTGCAATAGTTTGGAAATGTGTAAAAACGGTATATTCCACGAAATTAGTCTTTACACCGATGACAGACGACTATCTCCAAGAGTTTAAATGACCGTTGATTATCAACATTAGTATCATATTAGCTACTTGGTAGCTCCTTGTGCCAAAGATACTATCTTGGTCGAAAAAGTTTTTGTGAAAAATTCGGACCTTCCCGTTCATCGAAGAAAAGGGACGTAACTGGTGTATAATTTTGCAGGATCAGGCAACGATTATTCTAATCGGTATTCATTAGTTAGTAGCACAGACGTGTATAAATGTATGGGCTGGCACGGCAAGCTCTTATATTGGTACATTTTAACCAAGGAAGTACCTTTTCAACAATGACCAACTATTTGAACGTGCCTCGTGTCAAATAGATAATTATGTTTAAAATAATAATATTTTCGTGACAAAATCTGATTTTGACGCTCACTTGGTAGCCAAAGGGAAGAGTCATAAGTTGTGTATAATGTTGCAGGGATCAGACCAAGATTATTAAAGGAATAAGGAGAAATGGGGTTTAACGTCCACTCGACACAACTAAGTCATTTTACGACAATATGGATTAATTTTATTTCAATAATTCGCGTAGAGGTCTTTAGCAATTGGAGGAAACAGGAGAAAACCCACGAGGTTGGACCGACGACCCTACTCACTGTCACGTACAACCTGGATTCGCAGTGGTAGGAAATCGGAGGACCCGGAGAAAACCCAGGAGGTTGGACAGGGGTTATTAAAGGACCTAAGGCGTAACTCAAAATCCTCCAAAACCTTCGACATCCAAAACACGAATTATTGGTCAAAACACGAATTATTGGTCAATTTAAATCAACATTGATGATGTAAACTTACCGTGAAAAGATGAGTATCGGATATTTAAGATAAAATAATTTGTTTAACGTTGGTACACGAATCGTGTACCATAATGTGCTTCCGCCCCAGTTGTATACATAACTGATTTAAAATTGGAGTAAAAACGGAAACCATTGAATGTAAATCAGTTATTTATATACATTCACATTACCGTATTATATGCGTTGTGACTCACTTTTGGAATGTCTAGACCCCAAATGTTAGCTCATTGAACATCTGTATTCAGGACAGATCATCGTATAGATTTATTGACTGACATGACTATCATAAACTTGATATATCTATTAATTTGTACAGCTGCTCGTGTAAAGAAGAACCATAAGAAGAAACATTCAGAAGTGTTCATGTAGGTGTCTACGTTCGAGTAGAAGTGCTTACATGTACTAACTTAGTCTTCTATGTTCGAGTGTAAATGCTCTCCGACCTTCCTTCAATTGTTTAGACCCAAGAGTAATGTTTGCTTTTTGTACTTCAATATGGATTTATTATAGTCTCCCTATCTCCATGAAAATTTCCAAATAATTCTACACAGTGATCGGCTCCTAAATACCTATGGGAATAAGCTAGTCTGACCAAAAAGAACCTATTTGGCACCAGTAACGGTGGTAGATAAGGTTATAAACAGCGGGTAACTGGGCACGTGAACCTGTTAATCCTATGCTTGTTGTGTAGTCATCTTGCTGATTCTGTGACTACGACTTAATGTCATTAGATCATATACAATCCCCTCGTCCTTACAAGAGCGAACATGTAAATGCCTAAGAAACACTTCCAAGTCTTCAAGCCACGGACGACTAAGAGCCTGTAATCAGGGACACAGCTGATATGGTTCTCTACCACTCAATAACTATCGCCTTTCTTATGCGCACCCTCCACAGCTATTGGCAGCGTAGTGATCTTTTACCCAAGAGCTAAAATATGCTTACTCTGAATCGAGTATGATATTTCACCTTTCATTACGGTATCATATTCATATAAGATGAATTATTCTGTGTGAATTGCATCGGACATTCATGCAACTTGTCCCTGATCTAACAAGTGGGCTTTAGATCACAAGGTCAGTCATTGAGTCAAGTGGGGAGACAGCATGCAGAGGTGACATGGCGTGGTGTTGTTTGTCCAACCTTTTCTATTTTTGCACAAGCGATCACTAAAGTAAAACTGTATCATATGGTAGTCCCAAAGTAACCTAATTTATCTCAAGTGGACAATAAACCCCAGTTCTCTCTCTTAAGTCAAATTTACCCTTGTAAACGACTGAATGGAATATAATATTAACTTTATAATGATGTCCATAGATATACATCCCCATATTATTTATGTTAGTCCCGAAATGTGTAACACCGCGAGTCTTTCTGTTTGACGCGGAGAAATGGATAAACCGGTCGCCACACCCTACATTACAACCCATGCATAATTTCTTGCTGCATATATCTGTTAGCCTTGTGATCGTTTATAATTTGTCTGTTGCTTCTACTTCACGTTGTGTGTTTTTTTTACTGCTTTCTTAAGACGTGTTTTATCTTCAGTTATAACAATGCAATAGTTCGTACATATTATAACACAGTCAATACTAACTAAACTCTTCTCCAAATCTAGCGAGCCTCGCGGCTGTCTAGGGTATGTTAGATAGTACCCCTCTGGAAATCTAATCGAAGTCTGACTAAACTTTACAAATACGTATCTTATAAAGAGCTCCTCTAATAACGCATACTAGCACGTGTTCCATGGCCCTTAACTGGTGTAACTTATAATATGATTGGTTAAAGCCCCAATGCCACTCTTGTTGTAACTGAATAATATGTTCCAATCTTTACTCTGGTCAACAATTTGTACTATTTTACAATATTTCAATTAAAAATGATACAAATTTCATCTTAACACACCTAATTTTAAAAATTGGAAAATTCAACTACATGCCGTAACATGGTTTGAAAAGCCTTACGTAAGCACTTTCAAATGCAACTTGGATTTTAACATATTTTCGAACCCTCTGGACAAGTAAGATAGGTTGTAATAGATAATTTACACAACAGGTAGGACACTTAAACATCTTGTAGTTAGAATAAGGCTAAAAAAAATTATGGACCTGTCAAGCCAGCAAGAGTGTCATTGTCCCTTTAAATGAACAAAATGATGCGATCGCATCACGTGTATTTTGTTGACACAGAACCAGTTATGTTATGGATCTGTAACAGTTTTAATATACTAAATATAATAATTATACTCTAAGTTATATTTAGTACGTGTGAAACTACCAACTTGCCAAATTAATAGTTAATATAATATAATTGAATTTCATCTTCATCTTTAATCTAAGAAGCAAAAATTCTACTAAAGTATTACAAATGATCTAGTTTGTGTCCAGTGGACTCGAAAACTCATTTTACTCTGTTCCTCTTAAGTCTAAATCATCCTTTCTAACGATTAAATGGCATATATTTAATTTGTAAAGATGCCCATACATATACTTCATCTGTGGTATTGATAAACAGAACATTGTTTCCTAATTTGGGGTGTTTTTAATTTATTTATTCTGTATTTATTATGTCCGTTTTTTATTTTGTTAGTGGAAAGGTTGCTAGTTGTGGGTAAATTCAACTTTGGTCATAGTCCCTGCTAAGAACGAGCTAACGCATTTCAAACATTGGTTTGCATTAAATTGTATTTTCTGAGGGTTGGGTATACGACCAGTACCAAGGCAGAATTAGCAGTAGAAACTGTAAACTCTGTGTATAGGTGGGAACCTGAGTGGTCCTACGAATGCCCAAAATTGTGTCTTCCCAAATTCATTATTATCTGAATAGCAGATCATCCAAATTTGGTTCCAAAATTTCATATTTTTTGCTTAATTTTATATTAAAAAGTATATTTCCAAATTTCCGGGTCGGAATCAACTGAATCAATCTAATATTTTGTGGGGATGTATCTGGGTACTAACCCATCTCACAGAATAAAAATGGTCCACATCGCGGACACGCTCTTGTGTCTTCTTAAAATGTTTAATTGCCTTCCTGTAGTATTGCAAATTCTATCAATATGGTTGGTCATTTTTAAATCTTGCGGCAAAGTAATGTCTATGTGTTTTTGGTACCGGACAATATTGAGTTCAATTCCCCCTAACTTTGGGGATTGGGGAGGGCAGTTTCCTAAGCTTCGGTAAAAATGGCACGACTTGTCTTTTTCGGATCGAAATATATCAGCCATTTTTGTGACCAAATGTGTAATCGATAAAGATCATTATTAAGCGGATATTTGTCTTAATTGTTGTGGAAATAAGTTCAATATAAATATATTTAAATTAAACTCTTGATGATGTAGAATCATTTGATGGTTTTAAAATGCAGATCTTGTTTAAATCACGGAAAACTGAGATTGTGACGAACAGCGAATTCCTTGCACGGATGCATTTCGAAATTTTAAAAAAACTGTAAAGCTCATTACACTGTCTTAAAATCAAATCCTTATTTCAGTAAAACAACATAATACATGTATATTATTTATAGACGATATCTGAAATGTTGTCGTAATTCTAAAAACAAAACTCATTACACTAATTCTAATTTCAGTAAAAGAATATATTTATAGTCGATTTCTGAAATGTTTTAGATGACTTGTCATGTGGACCACTTGATTCAATTAATCTAATCATATAATGGGACTATCGCATTGCGATTTTTCACTAATTCAGCTTCGAATCCGACGGCAGTAAACAATCTGACGAGAACTCCTGAGTGGTCGAAGAAATCTTAATTTGACTGGAGCGACAAAGACTACCAAGTGTGTTAATCAGATCTATAAAAACGCGAAAATGAATAAAATCAGATTAACTTTGATTCGTTTTATTAGGACTGATATAAAGAAACCGTCCATCCAGCAATTTTCTATCTAGACATACAATACAGGTATTTTGAGTGGCTGCCTGGTTCTTAATTCTAGACATTTTATTTTATTTTACTACAAAAGTAATAGTTGGTTTTGATGGGAGTTATATAACGTAAAATTTTTATTGGTGACATTATAAGAATGTAATCGAAAATCAGATTTACCATTACCATCCCCGTTTTATGATTTTGTTTTTTTTCCTTTCGATTTATCAAGTAATTTGCCGTGTTATGTCATGACTTCAATTACAACAAAGCAAATCCCTCTGGAGATACTTCGACCCCACACCAATTTATGAGGAAAAATATGTGTTAATTATTGACGAGGGACAAATAGATAGGTATACGATATACACGCTAGAGAAATATATGTGCTAATATGCTATCCAATTACTTATAACAAGTGAAATATGGCCCATTGTTCCCGTCCACTATGGTGTATTGGATAACATACATTACAACATACATTAGTACAAGTTATTTTAGGCCACAAATCGACGAGATATGATTTGTGTTTGGACTGCATGCTCATTTTCGAGCAATAGTCCGATTAGGTTTGTTTCATAATTCCCATCCGTCAGCTTTTCGGGTAGAAATCGAGGAATAAGCTTTATTTTGAAGGTTTTAATGTTAAATGACATAAAAACAAAATTGATATATTTTTTTCTGATAAGCTCTTCATGGTATGGTAGGCAATTATTTGAGGGTAGCCATTTGCGATAGTATTCCGACTTATTTTGACCTTATTTATAATTGTATCGACATAGCAACTGTGATTATCTATTAACATTGGCAGGAGTCATGACTTTATTTCCAATATGGCGACCATTTTTGGCGGGGAAATCGGACAATGTGCTGACTAAGATTAAGAAGAAGTGTTTGATATCAATCTATGTTTTCCGGGTCACAGATTCCATTCCATTGGTCACAAGTTGACCTATTTTGCATATTTACAATATGGCGGGAATGAATGAATGGGGTTTAACGTCCTACGCTTAAGCACCTAACCTGGGCTAATTGAAGACGAGCATACGCCATACAGTGTGCCATGAGGGAAATTTTGCCCGGGCAGCAACTGAATTCCAACTGCCAAGGGTTCTTTTACGTGCACGCCAATGTGTACACGGGACCTCGGTTTTTCGTCCCATCCGAACGACTAGGCCCTCCTTCTGCATCACTGACAAGGGGAAATCACGCCGGGAAATCGAGATGAACTTTATCGGCAAATGCAGGGATCGAACACCCGACCTCCAGGCTAGCGAACCAGTGCCTTATCCACTTAGCCACCGTGATCCCAATATGGCGGGAATGAATGAATGAGATGTTGTTTAATGGGACGTCAGCTCCAAGCGGGCCATATTACGCCAAACAATATGGCGGGAAAAAGGGACGATGTACTGATGAAGTATTTTATTGACCGACCTTCTAGGGAAACGTTGACATAAGTTCAAGTCTGTTAACTTATTCACTCGACGCCAACTTAAAGATTGAAATTCATAGTCAACGATTGGCATGAACCTGAACCAATTGTATACTTAATACTACAGTCCCTGAAATTGTCAATAAAGAAGAATTGCTAGCAGAAGAATTGTACATTTTACAATCGCAATCCAGGTCTATCAGAAACCAAGTAAAATATTCCTGTTAAAACCTTTACAAACTGATGACAAGTAGTAGACATTCAAGACATATATGGACTGTTTGTCAAGATGATACAAGTAATACATTTTCACCCTCTCAACTCAACCATCCGCGAGAAACTGGATGTTTAATGTTCTAATGGCGGCCATATTGGATTTATACTAATTATTGGGCGTTACGACGTCATGGCGACGTATTGGTCATATTTTTTGTTGGTCTTTGATAGCTTTTTTTCTATCTACCCGTAATACATTTATACCCTTCAAGCTCATACATTCCGAGATATTGGAGTTTGAAGGTGCCAATGGCGGCCATTTTGGAATTATGCATATTGTTGGCCGTATGCCATTATGATGCCACAAGGAAGTCGTTTGGCAATGTTTTTGTTGTTCTTTGGTTGCACTTTCCGATCTACTCGTAATACATTTACAACCTTCAAACTCAAACATTCCCGAGATATCAGAGTTTTAAGTTTCAATCGAGACCATATTGGATTTATGAAAACTGTTGGCCGTATGACATCACAGGGATGCCGTTTCGGTTTGTATTCTGGGCCATCTGTACCACTTTCCTATCTACCCGTGGTACATTTTCACCTTCCAAACTCAATCTTTCCCGTGATATTGGAGTTTCATGGTTTCAATGGCGGCAATGTTGGATTTATGCTATTATTTCGAAACACGGTTTGTTTTTATTTTAGGCGATTTTTATTTGGGAGACCTTCAAGGACCCCTCTTCCAGGTTCCATCGAAAAAACTTATGTTGCAATTTGTTCTAGGTAACAACTCCATATGGCTTATCGTAACCCGACTAAACCCACAATGTATGACATATCTGCCATCTCTACTGAAATAACTGGTGGCAGTGATGTCAAAGTAGCCGGTCAAGTCTTTGTGTAAGTCGTTCCACATACAGCATGGAAGTGAGTTGGTTTAAACAATATTTATTCATAAGATATCATATATTACATTACAAGTTTTATAGAGACAAACAAGCCAAAGGTTTATATAAATTTTCTTCGTATATATAAATTTGCTAACATAATCTATGCCACGAGGGTCTGTTAGCAAGTATTTCATTTACAGCCGCCATTATCATCTACGTTACCAGGCTGGAGCGAAGATCCTGGTTATAATAATAATAATCGCGTTATTTTACAAGGGTAGCAAATTAGGCCAGAGGCCTTTTTCCAATTTGGCCCTTGGCACAGATCGTGCGAATGATTTCGATCATTACTGCAGGAAGAAACCGAAGAACTCGGTGGAAACTTGCCTGATCGGACGGGAGACCGAATATCCCTTTCACTTACAACGATAAAGTTCCTGCCCTGAGCTTGTTACATGCTTGCAACGCTGTTACGACCTTTAAGTACACATATGGAAAACACTGAGCCTTTCTCCGTCAGCTCCAGTCTAGCATCCACAGAGGAAACATAAAAAAGCCTATAAAATGTTCTTGATTGTTTGACCTTTGGTTGTTCTCTGCTTTAAAAGTGAATGGGGACGAGTGAGCATGGTGCAGTCTATCAGCGTGGCGAGAGAAAGTCTTATACCTTGTAGTGGCGAGGAAGTATCCCCGCCTGACGGCTAACAGCGAGATCGTGGTAGGAACACTTTGTGCGCGTAGCCAGAGCTTGGCCATGACCTTAGTACGATCTTGACTAAGGCGTGCTAGGCGTAGTAAGCGCTTGGTGTGGTCGGGGCAGGAGTATGAAGGGAGCGAGGCGTAAGTCCCACGCTGCCGTTGCGATCTCTTTGCTTTCATGTTTGGAATAGGCTTTTCTTTCCCAGGGAAATTGATATTAACTAAGTCAAGTGGTCATCTCGGATGAAGAGTTTTCATCGTAAGATAATATACAAAATGGGAACCAGTTTTCAGGAATCTGCTACAAACTAATAGCCTACGTGCAATAGTTTGACCCAGAAACCTGTATTGACAAAATCGAATCTGCCTTCCGAAAACATATATATTGACACAAAACCACGGACAAGTACTTAATCGAAATCAGCCCATTGTCCGATTTTCTCGCAGCAAGTCTGTTATACCTATTGTTAACCCACAATCTGCTAGAGCAAACCTCCCATTATTCGTTATTTTACTTCCCTTTTTTATTCTTTTGTCATTCTATATGTCATTATTATAATCCTGTTACGTAGTGGAGATGTCGACTAAAATCCGGGACCAAATGGCTACATATTTTTAATGCATCTGAATGTAAGAAGCTTTCGATTCGATCTTGTTAACTGAGACATGGCTTGGCATAAATATCATCGGAAAAAGACAGGACAGGGTGGGGGAGTACCAGTTTATTCACACAACAACATTATAACAAAACAAAGGTCTGCCTTAAAAACAGACACAGAGGGCATATGTGTAGATATTAATAATAGACATTTTTAATTGACCCCCAAATTCCACTGTTCAATTAGATAATTATATCTTCAATTCGTTTTCATTGGCAGCAGTAGACGATATAAACAATATCTTTATGTTAAGTGATTTAACATTGATCTCTTTACAAATTCCAATACTTTTATTCATTCGGCAAATGTTCTTTTCAATTTTAATCAAATTATCAAGGATCCAACCAGATATGGTAATAATGGCAACAGTGCATTTATTGATCTAATTTTAACGAATTGTTCTTGTTATGTTTCAGATTCAGATTGTTCACTGCCCTGTATACTGTCGATTAAATTTTCATCGTCTGAAATCAATTAGCTTCACACGTACTATATGGAATTATGATAAGACTGACTTGGGCCAACTACGACGTGACCCCGGAAATATCTTATGGGACTTAACTATTGATAAAAGTACCGCCTTCACAAGCGAGTTTTTAAAAAATATTGGCAAGAAAACATATCCCAAACAAAATAGCAACCATTAGATCAAAAATCGAAAGTTTGGATAAACAATACTATTCGGAAAATGAGCAAAAAGAAAAAAAACAAATCCACCGGAAAGCACTAAAATCAAACTTGGACCTCGACTGGCAAAGAAACGGCTATATTAGCTTGATTAGAAAATACCAAAATTAAACCAGAAATTGAATGATAATCATAATTTTGGCAAAAGGATTGGTGGCATATAGTCAACTCGTTTGAGAAGGGTCAAATATCAGAAAAGGGAGATAATCCGCCTCTTATGAATAATGGGGTTCTATATTTTAACACGAAGGACAAAGCAAGTTGTTTAAACGAACACTTTATTACGCAATCACTGCTTGACTACACACATGCACAACTTCCTGAACTCGAACAAAATCCCTGTTCACGTTGGCACCTAAAATTTGTATTATTGATACTTTAAACGCTAGTGGAAAATTTCTAAAATCCATCTGCTTCGAAATTGGCAAACCTGTATTTAACGTTTTTAATCTGTCACTTGAGCTAAAAACTGTTCCTAATATTTGGAAAAAGGCGACCCCTCAGTATGTGGAAATTACAGACCCGTTTCCTTATAATCAAAACTTTCGAATAATTCATCTACAAACATGTATTTAACTAATTATACGCTATTTTGCTTGATTACACTGTTTTGCCTATACCGTTTTTTTAGGACTTCGAATTTTGTCTAATGGTTTGGATTGTTTGTACTTGGTTTTATTTCATATTTTAAGAATCACATTATTATTACTAATTTGCAAAGCTGTTTCTTTTTTGCAAGGAGACTCAACTACTTACCAACTAATTTACGAGAACGGTATTCTGTGGCATCAGTAAAGCTTTTGACAGAGTTTGGCATGCTGCACTCTGCCATAAGCTTGGTGCCGTTGGGATCAGAGGAGACTTGTTACAGGGACTACTTGTCTAACAGACAACATAATATTATTGTTAACAGAACCTCTTCTAAACCATTAACGGCACGACTAGTGTTCAACAGGGCTCCGTTCTCGGTCCGTTACTTTTCATCATATATCAACGATATAGTAAAAAACATAAAATCAAATATTATATATAGAAATAACTGACCCAACAGAATGGGCGGAAGTCTTAGACGTGGCTTGTATCCTTTTTAAAATCCTGCTAAAAACTGAAACACTAGCAAATAAAAAGAATCTATTTCTCCCGACACTAAATCTAGACAATGTTGCAATCAAAGAAGTTTCTGAGCACAATCACCTGGGTCCGACTTTCCAAATAAACTGTAAGTGGGATATTTATAAAAAAAAAATATGCGATTATGGTCACGCTTATGAAAACTCCCAAAAACTTTATCAAAATTCTCATAATTCATTATTTGGAACTGAAGACAAAACAATTTTAACAGCAGTACATGAATTTCTCGACATCTCAAAACGATTTTGAAAATTCCGTTTGCAAATGTGTGAAATATAAACATTCCTGATTGTGGTTTGAACATACCGTGTATATAGCCTTCTTATAATTTAATCGTTCCTCTTCTTAACATTAACTTACTTTACTTTTTAATATATATTTACGTTTGTACTTTTATGGAGACGGGGTCTATATGCTTCTGCCTGTTCTCCAATCAGATTTCTGTGAATAATAATAATAAATTGTCTTATATAGCGCTAAAATTATGTCCGCTGGTCATTTCTAAGCGCTTCACACTGAGGTCAACTATTTGTTTTAAAAAAAAAACACTACTACATAATCGAAGTCAGCACATCGTCCAATTTTCCCGTCAAAAATAATCGCCATCTTGAAAATATCTTCATGAAGTGATTGAATAAAATCTGAAATATAGTCCGGACACCTGCTACCACTGTTAGTCGTGTATTTTGTACACGGTGAACAGTCCATATGCTGATTACACTATTTTGCCAGACTACACTATTTTGCCTATACCGTTTTTCAGGACTTCGAATTTTGTCTAATGGTTTGGATTGTTCGTACTTGGTTTTATTTTATTATGACCCCTGCCAATATTAATATACATTGCCAAATCACAATTGATATGTCTATAACATTATAAATAAGGTGAAAATGAAAACAAAAATAAGTTGGAATATTATAGCAAAATGGCTACTCTCACACGATGGCCTCCTGTACTATGAAGACCTACCCAGAAAAAATGTCGACATTGTTGTTTGCCATCAAATATCAAAATCTACAAAACAAAGCTTATGCAACGATTTCTACCAGAAAACTGACGGATTTACATTTAGGGTTGGGCTACAAAGTCATAACGCAAAGAATGGATAATAATAAGTATTTCTAATCACGAAAACTAGTTTTTCCAATGACAGATAAGATGAAAATTATTTTATCCCAAATTTTTAAACCAATTTTGACAGGTTCATGGCATTTTATCCACCTGACAAGCAACTTAGGCCGAACAGAAGAACTGCCAGAAAATCGTTGATCTTTATTCGGTTTCAAATTGTCATAGTTTTCAAAACTATTATGTCTGTAGGTAAACAACCAATTTATAAGATGTTTATCGATGTTAGACAAACCTTATATACTCCAGCGGAAATACCAGGAAATGTTAGTTCTATTTGGTTTCAAATTGCCATAAGTTTCATATATGGTATGGTATGTCTGGGAAAGGGGTCCACTAGTCCACCACTATAAGAAATACTATAGGGGTATCAATAAACCTAACCCAACCCTAACCGTATTAATAGATATCGGTGGACTAAAAAACCGTAAACATAACCAAACCTCAATGATAGATATCTGAACTAATAAACCCGCGGACTAGTGAGCATTCCCCTATGTCTGCAGGCATACGACAAATTTATGAGATGTTTCCCCATCTTGAAGACGACACTCAATTCGGTTAATTTTATACGAATATTGGAAGTATATCATGGTTTTGTGTTACGTCCAATCATATACCTTCCATGCTCTCTTATATCAAATACGGGTATTGCTAGCTTTGCCAATACCAATATGCCAATTACAACACATCAATTAAATACATGTCCCCAGTAAGTCACCACTATCCATAACTCACTGACAGTTGACGTTCGAGGATGAGGACACCTCATTCTGGTAAACAGACGCCGTAATAATAGTAATATCGTGTGACCATTTATAGATCATAAACATTTTGTTCGTTTGAATACAAGACGGCAATGAAGATTCTTGCGCTTTTGTTAGTCCCCTACCGGCTATATCTGAAAGGACTACAGTCGGTCTTTACTTGTAATTCGGTACACTGCAGTATTTAGCTGAGGTCGAGGGATTTCTTTGATTGCTTGGACTGCATTTATTTCTTATACTGAGTATAAATTCGATTTCATTAATTTTCTTTTACATGTAAGTAACCTAGTTGAGTGAAGATTTGTGCACTGTTTTACATAGTCGAGTTATATACCATATCAGTGAAGATTAAGCTTAACAGAATGTATTCCATCTATACCTAATATATTGCATGCATGTATTCACAGAATCAACCTCTATTATAGAATGCTTGTTCAATAATATTAAAATACAGATGTGACGTCACCCATTGATGTTGGCGTACCATTACTTCAAATAATGTACGGGCAACTTGCTAAGCGTACATTATACAAATATTAAACTGGCATGACGTTTTTCATTGTAAATGCACGTGCGGAGTGTCTGTATTTTAAGTGGTTTAATCGTCTCGAGCTTAGACCCCATGGTCCTCTTGTTACTTATATTACTTAATGTCTCGCTCTCGACTATTAAACCACACATAATGTACGATATAAACACATTTGGTCCCTGGCCGTGATCTTTGTTCCGGTATAATTAGTTTTGAAGGCAGAACAAGATAATCCTGCTATAAACCTGGCTGACCATCCAATAAGCCGGGTATATAAATGTCTTGTTTATGGCCTATTCCACGAACTGTTCATCGTATGATGCTTACACCGTCCTATCCATGCATTATGTAGTTTTCTTTGTCACTAATTTTGGAGGCGCAAAACAGGTGGTTATTAGGATTTCAGATATATAGAGAAATTTAATACACAGACGGTCTGCTCGCAGTTGTTGCAATAAATCAACGGGAACAGCTTAGCTTTAACATACATTATACAAGAGCTAAATCTACCTATCGTAGGCCTTTCTTTGGGCTTGAAATGTTATATAAATTATTAATTAGACATTATTCAACTTACAAGGACCATAAATTCACTCTCGATGTCATTGGATGGGTGCGATATAAGTACATGTAGATTTAAATACGTGTTGTGGTTGATACAGTTACCGTACAAGTGGATAATTGAAATTTTGTGGTCGATGCGGTTACCGTACAAATGGATAATCGAAACGTTGTTATTATCGCAACAACAGTAGTGATGACAATCGAGGCTAGGGTATACTTGTTCGCCGATATCTAGGCTCAGTGTGAAGTAATTGGCGGCATACTATTTTGTAACTAGTAGACTTTCTAATCTTACCTAATGACATTTTAATCAAACACACGACACTACCGTAAGAGGAATCATAACATGTGCCCTGCGAATGTATGGAAGAGTATCGCTGCCAATATTAAATGTTCTGCTACAATGTATTTTTTATTGATATATTAATAGCGGTAATGATACAATCAAAAAACCCCAGAAAACACCAAACACCTTTGAACTATATTTGATTTACTGTCGTGTCGGAAACTGTAATTTACTTCTTTAAAATCATTTTATTGGATACGATTAGCCGTTTGTGTTTCAAATAATTAATATGTAAACTATTTTAAAAGTATTGTGTATTTATCCGGTTCCGATTAGGATAAGCAGTGCGTGTTTTCAGGACGAGGTTGGATTCACGAAAAGAAACTAAGCAAGGATTACTGAAATTTTACACGTTTAGCTTAACGATGAACTCGGAAAAGGATGATACAGAAGGAAACACTGACGTCTTGGCCGGTTTGAAACAACCAAGATGGCGGACAGCTAAGCCTGTCAACAACTGAAAAAAAGTAGAAAGAAAACAATAAAGTCAACAAACGACGAGGATGGAGGTTGGTTATGTGAAATATTTAATATTAACTATTCGAAGAAAACTGATAAACTACATGTACTTGAATGTGACTATTGTTCTAATCACGTTTGCGTATAATGCCTTGATATGACTCCCAAGTTGTATAATCAGCTGAGTAGTATGCCAAATATAAAATGGTTTCTCCCCCATGTAATGAGAAGGTAGAAAAAAAAACTCAAAGCGGATCGACAAATTGAGGAAAACTGCAGATTAGTTTTAGAAACTTTTGAAAACAGGTTAAAGTCACTAGAACGCAAAGCTGAACATTTTCTGACCATTGAATAAGTTAATGATATTATCAAAAAATAAGGATGTCAATGAGTCTAATGACACCAGCCTTAGAAAGAGAGAAAAGGAAAAACAACGTACATGTAATTATGTTCAAAGTTCAAGAGCCCAAGACAAATATTAAACTAGACAAAATAAGTGAGGACATTTAATTTGTCCAGGACTTGGGTCAAGAAATTAATGTAGAAATTAGTGATGATGATTTAGTGAAAGTAGTCCGCCTAGGCAAAAAGAAACTCCGAAAGGAAATGAGTCGGAAGACAACACTAGACCATTAATAATTACGTTCTGCAATGAAAATATTAAAAAGAATCTATTTAAAAAAGTATCTAAATTGAATAAAAAATTTCAGGTGTTTTCAGACATGTTTCTGTAGACCATGACAGGGCACTAGATGAAAGAGATGAGACTAAGGCATTAATGAAAAAGGCAAAAATGGAAGAGAAAGAATCACCGGGGAAATTCAACTACATAAAAGAGAATCATAAACAAAGAGATAGAGATGACGTTGTACATAGTTTTAGAAAGCCAGAGCACCGTTTTGTTAAAAGTTCGTTGCACAAGTCGGAAATTCTACGCGTTTATTGCACAAGTTTGAAATCACAAAGTGTACATGTGCATACACAAATGCAGATTGCATAACAAATAAACTACCTGAGCTCCGATTATTAACGAAAAACCAACCATAAACCCAGTATTTATGGTATAACAGAGATAAACCTAAACACTGTAGATATTGTCTGGCAGATGCAGAGATGGCATTTGAGGGATATAACATCTTTGGATGTAATATTGGAAATAAAATTGGAAGGGGAGTGGCAATATCTGTGAAAAAATATATATACAAGTTAATCCAGTTGAATTTAATAGTAATTATCAGGAAGCTGTTTGGATAAGTATTAAATTAGATTGAGGAGATAATTACTTGTTGGCTGCATTTATAGAAGTAGTAGTGGAACAGACACTAATAATAATGAATTAATAAATCTTTTAAATGAGATTAATGATGCAAAATATAGTCGCATATTAATTATGGGGATTTCAATTTCGAGAAGATTAACTGGAATACCTGGACAACACCGTCATCGGAAAATCAAATAGACTTGAAGTTCATAGAGAAAATTAGAGATTGTTATTTGTTTCAACATGTAACAAAAGCAAATAGAGCAAGAATTGATCACGAACCACATGTTTTAGACTTGATTCTAACCACTCAATTAGTAATATTAATTTTAATTGTTTATACAATAGGGAAATACAGAATGAGTGAAATGCTACTATGATAAAGCACATTTAAAGGGATGAATAAAGAATTATCCATAAGACCGCAACAGATTGGACAGAATTATTAACCAATAAAGAAGTACAAATAAATGAACAGTGGATAATTTTTATAGAGACACTTCTAACCATTCAAGACAAGTATGTACCAAAACGTAAGTCACGTAACACAAATGGTAGAAATGGAAAGACATGGTCACGATTTATGGAAACTCGAGATGGTGAGAAATACCGAGAATATTGTAAACTTCGTAATTCGTAATCAAGTGAAAAACCTAACTCGAAAAGCCTTCTGAGATAAGGAAAATGAAATTGCTAAGTGTAAAAGATATGGTACATGTATATCAAAGTCGTGGACCCTGTAGAGGTCACAATTTTAATTCGATTTTGATGAAACTTGAAAAGCATGTTTATAACGTAAAGATCTTGATTCTTTTCGATTTTTGCGCATATCAATTTGTAACGTAATGAATTATGGCCTTTGATTGTAGGAAAAATCACTTTCGGTATTGCTTGTTCTCTGTCCATCTCTCGAAAATGTGGGCGTATTCTGCCTGGCAGAGCCAGCTTACATGTATAATTATGAATCCATGCAACCTAGATATCGGAAGAGACTTTCAAATAAACAAAGACGAAGAACTGAGTATTGTGGCCTAAAGCGGCCCACACACGCTCAATATAATTGTCAATATTATTGATGTCAATTTAATTAAAACAAATTTCGGTTTGCCACACACGTTCAATTATATTGTCTCAATATTCATTCTGAGCAAAGCAGCCATCATGGACGGAATTATTTGTTATAGACGGCGGCGCAGGTCTTCGGCGAGAGCGAATGAACGGAGCTTACCGTGTAGGGGACTCTACCCCACACCCTTTCATGAAAAGTTAGGAAACTTTGACGGTTGTAAATGCGTTTTCCTGCTATTCCATATTCCAGTCCCCGAATACAGCGACTTCAGAGTGTTCTAATATAGCCCGTTTTTAAGATAGCTCAATTTTTTCATGGTCAACCTCATACATGCTTTTGGGCAAGGGTTTGCTACATGTTGCACCATCTGTGGCAGAAAGCGTTCTACCCATCGAATCTTTTGAGAAAAGTTATAGCCGGTCTAAGAGACGAGAATTAACATTAAAGTCAATGGGGAAATAATTAGTGACCTGTGGCCTTCTCCCAGTTGGAGTGACCGATCACACTAAAGCTCATCTCGAGCGCTATAGTGTCACTGACCATGTGGGCCTTTTCCCTTATAGTGAACGGCCGACTCACCTGAGTGAGGTTTGTCAGAAGCGTAGTCCAGTGAATTAAATAATGTAAAACATCACATTTTCTTGCGCCCTAGGCAGCTGCCTACACTGTCTATGGGGTAATCCGCCTCTGCTGTTCACAAATATATGCCCGAAAAATGGCACACAAAGTAGCTGGTCCTGAACAAAATGTTTTAATATTCAATTAAAAGAAACGTAAAATTAGATTTCGGCCACTTTTTTGCCAAGTACTCAATTAAAAGAAACGTAGAATTAGTGTTTTGTATTAGATTTCGGCCACTTTATTTTGCCAACTAGATCAAATAATGTTTTTTCACTTTACCGGTCTGCCCAAAGAGTCAGATTGCCCGAAAGTTACCTACTTAGAGGAATGCAATACTGCATCAATATTATTGAGGACGCCTACACACGATCAATTGTTGCAAAATCTACGGACTTTTGATTGAGTCAACTGGCGTGGTTTCGTGACAAGGGCTATGGTCGCCTGTCCATCCTCGTGGGTTTTCTCCGGGTCACCCGGTTTTCTCCCACAGCCAACGATCGCTACGCGCAAGCGAATTATTGAAATATAATTAAAAACCATGTTAGTTCCGAAATGACCTAGTTTGTGTCGAGTGGGCGTTAAACCCCATTTCTCTTTCTCGACATTAATTGTATTCCCCAACACGTCCTATGTTATTTCTTGTCGTAGTCGATCCGGTATCGATCCTTAGCGGGCTCGTTTGGGTGGTTGAGAGTATATGCTGCTCTCAGTACGTTGTGTAGCTGTTGTGGCGGATTTCTTTACAGAATTTCATCTAACATTCAAAATGCGCTGGTTTCATCTGCGTATAGAATAGCCGGCCGTCTATAAAAAAGCGTATCTCTTATGAGGCGTGTACCGTGTCGTGACAACCGAAAGCATCTTTATATGGGGTGTAACTGTTTCCTCCTGTCTTTGATAGCTGAAGGGAATTGTTTACTGATTCCGCAAGGCGTACCTTTAAGTTTGTATCCACGTTCCTTTTTTTCCCGGAGATCATTGTAGTAAATGAAACGAGCTAAGTTTGGGCGATGTTTACCATTCATGATTTTGCCAAATCTGTGCACATTGCCGAATTCCACACAATGGTGTATCCCTAATTCCCGGTTGAGAAAATCTCTTAATTTAGCTTAAGGATTTGATTCTCTATAACCTTTACAAACTAGATTGCTTTTCATTGATCTACATTGGAGATCTAATAGTGTATCTTTAATTTTACCGTGATCTTTAATCAGGGTTGTAATTATCGGCTATGGATAACGGGGAGATTTCTATACATGAGTTCATTTGCACTTGGATACTCTTAATCTGTTCTTTGGTTAGAGTGATTTGTTGGTGAGCCTCTTCACACGGTGGTTAATTCTCTGTGTAGTGGTATCTAATTCTTGCCTTTTTACTTGAATAATATTTTCAAGATGTGCTTCATCTGTACAAATAGTATGCAAAGAAAATTGAATGTCATCAATATTTTCCATATTCACTTCGATACTATCTAGCCGTTTACATATTTATTGAGCGGGGACTTTATATACCCTTTTCAATTTCAACCTCTATATTCATTTCATTCTGGCCAGACATGATTTTCCTTTTATTTTCTCTCTATTCGATAGATTAAGTTCGTAAAATCCACAACAAACAAATATACAAGTAGACAGGCTATATTGCCCTATAGTTAACACATTTGTTTAGATTAGAAAGTCATAATAATCTCTATAGTGAGGAGTCTGACTATAACACGTCTTAATCGGCCGGCTCTCTATAACTCTCTACAGGTCTCAGTTCTTATCCGATTTTAACGTAACGTGAAATATAGGTTTATCTCCAGAAGATCTCGATTCCTTTTGATATTGGCGTGTATCGGATCGAAACTTCGTAGATTATGACCTCTGCTTGTACGAAAAATCAATGTTTTAGCTTGTGGACATTCTAGAGGTCCCACTTTTATCTGATTTTGATGAAACTTTAAACTGCATGTTTACATCCCAAAGATCTTGGCTCCTTTCGATATCTGATCGTAACTTTCTAAATTATGACCCCTGATTGTACAAAAAATGCGTTTTTAGCTTGTGAACCTTAAAGAAATCACAATTTGTATTGCATTTTACAAAAAATTCTTTTTATATCAGCGTTGAGTTTGAATTTCGTAAAAATGTAACCGAAACTTAAAGACAAAATGGCCGCTGCTTGTACGCAAATAGTGTAAAAGTATATAATACCAAGGTTGTGGACACTCTATAAATCACAATTTTTATCCAATTTTTGTTTATATCCATAGATCGTGGTTTATTTTGATATTTGAGCATATATGACCTTAACCTACTGGATTGTCCCTCCTGATTTACGAAAAATCACGTTTTAAGCGTGTAGACCCTATAGAGGTCACAATTTTTATCCAATTTATACAAAAGTTTAACTTAATTACCGTTACAAACTAATAACGGTTAAGTTAAAATTATGTTGTTAAAATTGGACTGCCTGGCAAAATGGCGGCTCCTTGTACGCGAATAATGTAAAAGTGTGTATTTTTATCCGATTTTGATGAAACTTGAAATATATCTCAGTTCAATCCGATATTCGTGCATTTTAGACCATAGTGGATTATGGCAACTGATTGTAAGTAAAATCGCTTTTTAATCATGTATTCTATCCATCTCTTGCAAAATATGGGCGTATCTTGCCTGCAACCGCTGGTACATTTTATACGACCACATTCACAATTTAAACTATCATGACATCACCTACAGACGACAATTCTTAAACAAATTTTGCGTATGTATTTCTTATACCTAAGGGCACAATATGACTGGTTATTGGATAATTCCATAAGGATCATCGATTCGGGTTTACCTGACCATAATAGCAACATTCTTAAGACCCTTTATTCCAGTAAATTTGTAAAACTTCGCATACGTGTTCCCTAGGGACAATCCAAGTTGTTTTTGACTCCAAATGAACTCATTAGTTACATCCGGGTTCATATATCTTTGGAACTGCATAAACAAGTCTCCGGCCGATCTTTTAGAAACTATAAGCTAGAGATTGCAACCTCATCCATGATACAAATAGTGGTTGTGAACAATCGTGACAAGTATCAACATTTATCTCGAAGAAGTAGTCAAGATATAGTATTGAACGAACACGTATCATGGACTTGGAGTCTTTAGAGATTAACATTGATCTTATTCGCAACACATAGGCTAGTGGTGGTGAACAGCAATGTAAAATAAATCCATCTGACACCACGCAGTCGTCGAGATATAGCGCGCTGACGTCAGATTATGAACATGGACCTAAGGATTTTCAAAGATAAACTAAGAATTTCCAGCTAAATATTCCAATCTTCTTCGTAGAGGAGAACAATTATGCAATTACAAATCCTATCAAGGGAATGATGGCTTAAGTAATAAGTCTGACATTTAAATAATTACAATGTATACGCTTTGAAAATGTTATCATTTATTTAGAAGTAGTTTCATTAAAACATCTGAAATATTGTACCTAACCAGTGCTTATTACAGGACTCCTAGCCGATATTTTGGATAGACAAATGAAATGGGGGTGTATTATGTATGTTACTGGGTTATTGGTTTTTTATAACTATGGTGATGATAGCAGCGGGAGTTATAAGATTGTTGACCACTGGAGAACGGTTATTCGGCTCATAATGGACATCGTCTTATCCTGGTCATCGTTTATACGAACTGAAAATAATTTTATTGTTTTCCTGTAAATATACATCTATATATAAACAATTGAATATGCATTATGCAAGAACTAAATCTGATCATTGCAGGTCTTTGTTTAGGCCTGAAATGTTATATAAATTATTAATTAGACATTAGTTAACTTACCAAAACCATAACCACCTCTCGGTGGTATGGGGTGCTGCGATATTTAGTAGATGGGTAATCGAGACTTGTTTTATTAGTGTAACTAAGGTAGTAATGACAATCGAGGCTAGTCTATGATTATGTCGCTAAGTAATTTTTCAGCATGTTTTCTTTTTTGTTTTTGAACTTTTATAGCGAGAACTGTCAGCCCTATCGTATCTTACCTAATGCCGCTTTAAGAAGGTGATATCAATATGAATTGTAAACGTCTAGGTTTGTAACTCTTATTCTTAATATAATGCATACATTTAAGTTCAGGGTTGATGCCCTCAACAATTGTAATCATAATTAAAGCTGCCTATTGCAGGTCTGAGGAGGGGCTCAAATGTTATATACATTATCAATTAGATATTTATTTACATCACAATCCCATATTCAATTTTCTAGAATATCGATTGATCGAGATTTTTAATGGATTGAAACATGATCTCCATGTAATAATGTACATTTAAAAATTAGCTTATTTTCGTAATAATGCACTTGAATTCAATTATTGGTGAGATAATATTACCAATAATCAGTCAGTGTATTTGTCATATTTTGTATAAACTTGATATTGTGAAGTGAGATCGGCTAACCTGTTTACGACGATATCTTCTAGCAGGTTGGATGCAGAATAAAAGATTTAAAATCGACCACATAAGGCCCAGAATACAGTATGTAGTATATTACAATGTCGATAAACCACAGACAGCCACCCCATAAATTTGATCTTAATAAGTATCCAAAATACAGAAACTGGCTGTTTCAAATTTATCTTAGGTTTACTTCCTACCTAACCATGCCTTAGTTAACAATTTACATCGCTGGAGAAGTTAAGCCGTGTTTAATAGATTATAAATCTCAGATAAATTAATACGAAACCACGATTCACAACTATCGGAGAATATGTAATCAAATTTATTCTGATATATCTTTCACATTCATTTCCTTTACAAGCGCGATCCATCGATTGGTAAACCAGTCCAAGCTACTGGAAAATATATTTGGTAAGCATCACTTTCAGGGTAATTTAGATTAGGCTTAACATACGAGGTCAGACACTATGCTAGTTGGCCGACATTTTAAATCCTACATCGATACAAAGTATACTTCAATATTTTAAATTTAAAGGGGGTTTATTATACTTCCATTTAACAAAATTGAAAACATTTGTTTAGTATTTGTGCGCATGAAAGATATAAAACAGAAGAATACGTCACAGGATAGTAAACTAATTTTTCAATATGGACGTCTGATGTTACCGGAAAAACTGAGTGGTTTGCTTTCTTTGATAATCAACTTATGAAATTTATTGTTGGCGTTAACTTATACGCATCATTGATATGTACTAGTCATGGATTTTGGTATCGAAATTATTATTTTATACTAATGACATATTTTGCATCTATATAATGTATACTATGTTAATTAGCTTGAATGATATTATCTTAGTTAACGATACATTAAGTTATCACCATAATAGATATAAAAAAAGATAATGTAAAGGGAATTTACTGAAAATTTCAGTCAAATTGATCTACTATGAACCGAGATTTTACCGATTGAATTTTGGGCCTAGCCTCGACCATCATTACTAAAATCGGTACGACAAAAACATAAGTCTCGATTATCCATTTCTGGATTAAATCATTAATGAGCGTTGAGCAGCAGGTCGGATTCTACTCCAGTAAATATCACAGGATAGCGATGACTTTGAGATTTTATTATGGTCTAGATTAGTAATGTGTGGTTTAACCGTAGGATAAAACAAAAAGTAACCGTGCGTTTCGGTAAAATTTATTCCATATTTTAATTTACCCATTTTTCGTTCGGAAATGTTTTACAAATTGCTAATTTTTATGTAGCCGTACTTCGTTTACTTAATAATTCCAAAATTGTAATGTAGCCACCACTTCCGTTTTAATTTTCGATCAACCAGACCCCCTATGTATAGAGTGTATAATAAGTCTGGATGGCCTATTCTATTCGGTACGGATAATCCAAACTTTTATGCAAGCCTAAGCCGGTTGTCAATAACGCACGAAGTCTTCCTCTAAAAGTAAAATGTCTCCATGGCTTGCTTACTATGAAAGATTAGATTACACAAAATGTAGATGTAATCTTTGTAAAAGAGCATATTTTTGCCACACGGAAACCCGTCCCAACTAATTGAAGGTGCACCTAAAATACAAGCCTGACAAAAAAAAATATTAGGCCCTACACAATTTTGATTCAGAACAACAACACCAGAAAACGGGAAAAGGCAAGTTGTTTCTAATTTAAGAAATAAATATGGCGGACATGGAGGCTTATGACCTGGAAAGGTTAGCCGATCTCACTTCCGGTTTTATTAGCTACACCCTCTCACTGATTGACACAAATGGAGAGAGAGAGAAACAAATGGCTTTAACGTCCACTCTTCACAACTAGGTCATTTCGGGACTAACATGGTTTAAATTTTATTTCAATAATTCGCTTGCGCGTAGGGGTCTTTAACCGTGGAAGGAAACCGGAGTGCCCGGAGGAAACCCACGAGGTTGAGAAGGCGCCCCTATCTCCATGCCACATACGCTGACACCAGGGCTCGGAACCACAGCCGTAAGCCGTAGGTGACCGACCAGCTAGAGGTCGAAGCGCGACACTCTAGACCACTAGGCAATCCCAACCCCCCTGACACAAATGGACCGCAACATATAATAATGTAATTAAGATGCATGTAAATTGATTTACATTTAATTGGTTTATTTACCGACTATACATCATTTAACGAGTTTTCAAATGCTGGGGAATACTTTGCAAACCATTATTCTATTGTTATCTAGTGGTGGTTTTGAATCAAATCTTGAAATATTCTCATTAAAGATGCAGAAACACGTTCTTATGTGATTCCCGGATAACGAGGTGAAAAACGAATAACAAACTGCTCGTTATTCGCTGCTTGAATAACAATGTGGACTGTTTTCGTCTAAAAGTTGTTTTACTGTGTTTTATACTACTGGGGGATACTTGACATCCATCATTCTAGTCATGGCTAGGTCTATATCTGAATCATGAATAAAAAGTTGAATAACGAATAACGAGGTAGCTTGTCTCGTTATTGGCGAATAACGAGTTGATTCACCCCGTTATTCGTTATTGGTGAATAACGAAAAACGACCCAACTTCACACTGCCGTTAAATGAGCTGCACTCTAGGATTTTCTATTGGCCTGCACAAGCCAGGTCTAATTCTTTTTTTTACACACGACAGATTCACATACAATCATGTACTTAAACATCAGTTTTGTCTCTCTTCGCTGGTTCAGTGTTTCCCAAGGTTAGTTCAAGAGGAAGATTGAATACCTTCGAGAATGTGAAATAGCTAACATATCGGACAAACCCATAGCACTATGCCAATGGGGATTTCAGTACAATTTTCCTCTGTGTATATAATGTCCGCGCCACAGGCATTTTCAACATATTTTTTTTAAACAATATTTATTCACAGAAATTAGATTGGAGAACAGGCAGAAGCCTATAGACCTCCTCTCCATGATTGACCTGCACACGATCGAATGCGGTCGTGCCCAAGATATCGCAACGCTGATGTTCGATTCCTAACGATTTCCAGTCGCAATCGGCCGTAACATGTTCTAAGTTGCCTGGGGCTTATTGACCAAACTGTATTCGAGAGTTTGCAATAATTAAGTAATTTAATTTATTGCGAAATAGCAAAAAAAGGGTTTTCTTTTACACCGTTCTGTAGTTTATTTCCGTTTCAAAATTGAATAACACCGAATGACTACGGGTCCTTCAATCGACCTAATACAAAACGGAAATTCATTAAGCATTCCTGAATGATTTCAAAACTTTCAAGGGATCGAATTAAACTAATGAACTTCATGTAAGGTGTTTTATTGTTCGCACGCAATAGTAGCTGAACAATTTATATAAACATATATTCTATCGGTCGTCATCCTTTGATATTAATACACGTTGATGTGATGAATGTGACATTTGTACAGTCAAGTAGATTATCAGAATGCATTGCTTAGTAAATCATTGAGTGGGCTTATGTGGGGCCAGGAAATGAAATGAAATGGAGTTAAAGGTCTTATTTTTCTACCGGGCTTGTTCAAACGGCCAAGGCTATGCGAGCGCTATATATGACATGTTGTCTGAACAGTTACGTTCCCGATCGAATTACAACTAACGATGTTTTTACATACACGGAACCTAGTAGTGTTGTTCATTCCGGGGCCTTATGTCGGCACCAATAATAAGACAATAAAAATCCGTAGGAATTTTCTCAGCAACCTGGAACAGTCATTATAGTTAACCAGCCAGCACTACACCTACTGGTCCACCGTGTAAAAAGAAAAACATTTAACATTATATGTTCATTAGATCTTTATTATATGTAAACAATAAGTCACATCGATTTTAACCTATATACTCGACCCATAAAAGTTTTTTAGTACTGTTAATTTTTTAACAACATTCAGAAATATAATGTATGAATTGAAATATTTCGCCAGCCCTTGTTTCTGTCATTTCTATCTGAGTGTTTACATGGATACACGGTTAAGACTACATTTGGTTATAGAAATGGAAAATACCCCCAAAATAACTTCGCTTGAAATATTTCCTAATGTATGGTGTAGGTCAGACCACAATTTAATTTTCACTGCCGATTTTATGGGACTTTTGCCTATGGCTTAGATTTGTTAGTAAACCCTGAATCGATGTATGGATTAAAATGGTGTGTTTTTTATAATGTTTTGAAATGCCACATGACAGTACAACTGGAACATCAGAGAAAATTGAGATAAAAATAATATTAACATGTAAATTCAATATTACTCCATGAGCTTTGAAAGGTTATTCAACATTTCCGACTTTTTCGCAGAAACATTGCGCATCAATACAGCACAAAAGACACCCCTTTCGTGTTTAGACTCATTGAGATCCAGGAATAAATAAATACTCCATAGTTCATTCAAAAATAGAAATATAATAACGCAAAATCAATGACAGTGCATGAATACATGGAAATAACCGATGTGCTGTTAACAAAATAAGAGAATAACGTTTCATTTGTTATAATTACAATATTATACGCATATATCATAATTTTGCTCATTTTGAGGATCACGTGGCTAACTGGGTAAGACGCTGGCTCGCTAGCCTGGAAGTCGGGTGTCGAGAAAGTTTATCCAGATTATTCGTCGTAGTTTCCCCTTATAGGGGATGCAGGACGGAGGGCCTGACAAGGATAGATGTCTAGTCGTTCGGATGGGACAAAAAAGCCGAGGTCCCGTATACACATTGGCGTGCACGTAAAACATTCCTTTGCAGTTGGAATTCGATATAAGAGTAGGCCGTAGCGCCGCTGCCCGGGCAAAATTTCCCTCATATCACACTGTTAGCCCAGTTAAGGATGTTAAACCCCATTTCATTTCATTTTTTGCCCATTTTAATCGGGAAACAACCTAAAATTATTATTCGCAGCTTTACTCCATTAACCTTTGAAATATGACAGCGTTATCACAGAACCCGAATGACATTTTTGTTCTAGAAGAAAAAGGATGCTTATTTCATTATTCTATATCTATGATGCATACTGCTTAAATGTATTCCTTTAAAGAGGAACAAAGTATACAATTTTTTCAATGACAGTTAGTATACTTAATACAAGAAAAAGTCGTTACTTATTTAACAAATGTAGAACGATTAGGCCTGGGATACCAAACATCCACCAACTGCAAATAATAAAATAAACAAGATGACTAGTCATGACCACCCCGCGCCCGTGAACCTGTTTGGAAGGCATAAAAACATCTTCTTTGAATACCAATGGGACTCGTCAGAAGATGCTTAGTCGGATCACAGTAGCTTTGCAATGCACAGTCGCTACTCATTGTAAGGTTTGCACAACAACCTTTGCCTACCTCAATCAATAGTTTGATGTTTGTATCAAGTTTTAACAAGATTTCTTTGAACAAATAATGAAATATGCCCCAGAAATGAAATTGGTTTATAAGATATTATGCTCCGAAAACTTAATTATTGATGTGCTGGGCGCAGTGAGAGATGTAACTGAAGATTTGACGGGTAGGACTTACGGTACTACAATCTAATATAGCCCACGACAGTTCACATTGTCCTGGCAATTGAAATTAACAAATCAACGTTTGTGTGGTGACGAGAGGGGTTCCTTTTTTGTGAAAAATTATCAGAATGGCGTAAGATAAAAAGAAAAATTGTCAAAATGCATGTATTTAATTCGATTCCATATACAACTAAGCGCAGTAACTCATTAACCTTCAATTAATTGCTTGCTGTTGATACAATAAAAAGAACATTTTAAAAAAGATAATAACAGTAGGTAATGTTGTATCCTTATTTTAATGGTCCCGTCTTCCATTAGCCCAGGCTAGGAGCATAATAGTAGGACGTTAAACCCCATTTCATTCATTCATTTTAATGGAGAAAACATCGTGTTCACGGAGTCTGTAGAAAATATCCAAACCAAACGAGAAAATATATAGCAACTTGACTAGAAGTTCCTTGAGCGCGTCCGCCTCCAAGTTTACATATATAGATTAAATAAATGAAATGAAATTAGGTGTTTGACGTCCCTACTTACATAGAAAGGGTATTGTTATGCAGCAATAACGTTTTTCAACTTGACCTTTATGTGTCACTTTCTGATAAAATGAAACTGTTTAACCGCTATCAATAATTATAGCTATATTCTTTGAAACCGTTGATTAAAAATACGTATATTTTTTTGGTAATGGTGTCGCTTTATCAATGAAATATTTGAATAGATCTATAATTAAAAATGAAAAATTAGGCAGGCATTATGCAAGCGGTAAATCTGCGTATTGCAGGTCTTTCTTTAGGCCTTTAATGTTATATAAACTATTAATTATACATTTATTAACATACAATAATCAACTCTCGATGCCTTCGGATGGGCCCGATTTTAAGTATATTAAATGATTTAATTTAAAATAGTGAAGCGAGGCTAAGCCTCGACCAACCAGCACGGTGGTTACAATGAGTACACACATCTTGTCAAACCTTCAAAAAATAATATATTCGCCCCGAATAAAGTAATTTTAATGCAATTTTCAATATATTCATTTTGCATTATCTATCTTTGATCTATTATAGCAAGAACGACTAACTCTTTATCTAAATCTTATATAATGATTCTTTAATTTGCTGATCAAAGGATACAATTTTACACCCGCCAAATTAAAAACATTTCTTTTGAATTTGTCGCCAATGGACCTGTATGCTCTCGTACACTTACATCTATTTGATGACAAAAGTGACAAATGAATATTTAAACAATATATTATATAGCATCATTTCCCACTGCAATGTGTCTAACAAATAGTAAATGCAGGAGGACTGCACTACACGTAAAACAAAAAATCTACAAAATAAACCTGCGGACAAGACAGAAAATAGACATTGCAAAAACTAAACAATTATCAAATCAAGTGAATGGATCCGGGGACCAGCCGTAAGCGTCCACTGCGCTGCACAGTCCCGGAAGGAAGTTTTATTTTGTGTATTATAGTGTTTTTAACTACACATTAAATTACTGTTTACTTATGTTAGGCTTCTGTTTCTTTGATTTCTTGTTGATGAGCCCGGGTTGTTTTTAATATGAACAAGACTCTTTTCTTGTTATTTTAAGTTGTCACAAGTGTCAAATATATCAAATAAAAGTCGCGCTTTCACGCATGATATTTAATAATAACTTCTGACTCAGCTTCGTTCCTAAATTATAGAGTGTTAAAATTGTCACCAGTGTCAAATCTACCAATACGAAAAAATGAAGCTTAAAATTTACTAATCTTTCGTTAAAACTAATTTCATTGATTCGTTTAGCAACGGGTTTATCCTCCAAACGATAATAAATCCCATCTTTTGAAATCATACATCAAATATTTAGAGATATTTGAATACAGTTTAACAAACAAGCGAAAATAAATCGTGAACATAGTTAATTGTGGATGCTGGTACAATAAGGTGAACAGGTGCCATTTCCAAAATCTGCCAAAATAGTATTTTTACATATTTTTAGACCAGAACACTATTAATTGAGAGGAATTGAATAAAAAAAATGAACAAGTTAAGAAAATCTGCTAAAAATGAATTTATCTGGAAAAACGAAGTAATGATTTGTTGAAGCCCTTGTCCACCTTATTGCATTAGCATCCTGTAATGCTTGAATGAAAAGGCTATGATTTACTTAATACCAGTAGTCATTTTCATGAGCAGTCAGATTAGTCAGGTCAAAATACAGTTTAACCCCCAAAATATTGGAACAAAAGGTTGGTCAACTGATTCTGGCAGGGTTAAGTGTACTTTATAACATACTAAAAGTTTACCAAAGTAGGGCCCCCGGTTAAGAGGTGTTGGTGGTCATTTTTGACATAATAGGCCAACAATATTTTTAGTGAAAAATACAACGTTTCAAACTATATGGAGATAAACAATTGCGATTATTCAATAATATTGCAAGTAAAGAAAATTAAACGATCGCAATTTCCAAATTGATATTATTTAACAATTGGTATGATTAAAAGCTGTTTAATGCCGACACATTCTAAATAGATTTCCTGGACGCTTACGGCTGGCCCCCGGACCAATTCAATTGATTTGATATTTGTCGTATTTCTTGCAATGTCCATGCATTGTATGTATTGTATTGTCCGCAGGTATATCTTGTTTTGCATTTAGGGTGATCCTCTAATGGTTAATATTAGAGATTGACGCTCATCAGGCGCGAGTCCAGAGCATATTGTCTTGTATATTCATCGAAATAACGTCGAACAAATATTCTTGCCTCCGAAAACTGTAATCCGATAAATGTATGCAGCTCAATGAGCTTATGATGTTATAACATTCTTGTTCTCGGGCAATCCTACAGATCTGGAGTCAGACTTTTCATTGTCGCTTCACCATGCCCCCCCCCCCCGAAAAAAACATACTGGCGTTGTCTCCGTTTTGGACCCCCCCCCCTCCATTGCTGACCAAATTCAAGAAAATGTCCTTGGTTGTTGCCTTTGGTTTTAATGAAACACCGTGTTTCCGCACAACTACAGAAAGCTCGCGATCTTCAAAACACTTAAGACTTCATTGTTTATACCATACCGTATTTGATTCAATTACTGGTTTGGTAATGCCAGAACGCTACACATGTTCATCAATTTAATTTGAATAAGTTTGGTGTTTCTCGGGTTGCTTAATGCCCCACAACAACGTTCTACAAACCTGTATGTTATTAAAATTACTGACTGGTCGATTCTATAACGACAGTAAGCTTCGTGTGTATCATCAAGCTGAGTCTGAGTTATTTCTAATACCAATGATTAACGGTAACTTAGTTTTGCAACTAACAGACGGAACCGTGTTATTATTTCCTAAACCTCTACATAGATTTAACAATATGTGTTATCAGGCCAGTGATATCATTATTTTAAAGAGAAATGCGACTATAAGTAGCCACCGTTTCGTATTCGGTTTGCTTCCGATCCCAGACAAGTAATTCAACGTTAAACGGTGACATGCTTTGGTCTATCGTATTTAACATACCGATGGTCGTAATCTTTAAAACAGTCCGATGATTGTAATAGATAAGAGCCAAAGAGTTTATCTTGTGGGTCTTTAAATTTCAATTTTGAAACAACAGAATATCAATAAATTATTTTATAATGTGTAATATCAATAAATATCAATAAATTATTTTATAATGTGTAATTGCGAATAGGTATATTACATCTACTGTATATAAAATCATTGCATGTATACTCCACTGTGACTTATTGTTAACGTTAAGCTGAACATGTGTGGAAATTTATACTGTAATTAAAATTAAATTTCGTTTCGGTTTTCATTTTCAATCCTTCGGGTGAGGGGGGGAGATTTTGGTGTTTAACATAAATATGTGCATAACATAAAATATTTACGCCATACAGTGTGCTATGGGGGAAATTTGCCAGGACAGCGGTCCTTTTTATTTCGACTTCCAAAAGTCAGGGGTTCTTTTACATTTTATCTCCACGCGAACGACTACGAGCTGTTCTTGCCAGGGTCCCAATCTGCATCAGTGAAAGTACTCTTTTCTTCAGGTCATTGCGGCCCCTGGAACCTCGCCTATAGGGACTTAGTATGGAAGCCCCCCCCCCCCCTGATGCGATAGACAGTCGAGCTTCATATCAGTCCTGGCCGTTTGTATGTGTGTTTACACAAATCTTTGTTTTTAGGAAAACCATGGTTTTGGAATGAAGTTGACTTCAATTATTATCGCTAATAGATACTAATAATTTCACGGTAGTTTGTTGCAGCTATGGTATTACTGGGGATTAAATGTATAAATCCCAAGGGTTTACTGTAAGGAATTAATAATACATTTCCAGTGGACGTGTTTAGTTTTCTCTGATTGACCGTTATGGTCCGTGCTGTCTTATTATAGTTAACATATTTAACAGCGTGTGTAATCAATTGAGAGTGTTAAAGGGGAACTATAACCATTGTAGTTTTTTTAAAATTTTTACCGGTATTGATATCCATAGTTTAGTGTTACGTGAACCTCGAGTATATATTATAGAGCAATACGTCTCTTTCCGAAATGTTTTCAGTTTTACATTTGGCCATTACCAAATGCATTCTGAAGTTTAATTTGAACTATAACACTTAACAGGAAACTAGAAAATATGGAAACAACAGCGAATAGAGTTCTCCTTTATGTCGGATGTAATTAACTGATTAAAAGTTGAAAGTGTCCTGTGTCGGTCAACCGATTAATTAATATCATTTATACCCAGTGGATCTGATATATAATTATATAGCTGTTTCGTTAAACCAAACGTAGGATAATGAATATAATAACAAAGAGCAGTAGAAAATGTGACACTAAATGCTTCCAATATTGTTATTTAGTCGCTTGTATCTAAATTTGGACATGGCGCCGAAGCTAAAAGGTAACCTATAAAAATAGGGGTTTGGTATGGCAATGGGGTTTAGGGTTTGGTAAGCACGAAAAGAGGTATTGATTTTACTGTATATTTTAATTCACACTCAAAACAACATTTTAAATTTTTAGCAGTTATTTAATGAAAAGGTGAGACGTGTCCCTGTTCTAAGCAAAGCGGAGTAATACACTGCCAATATGATCTATATGTACGCTATTTCTCAACTCCATCTCTCAAACACCATAGCCTTCATTACGGTGATGAGAAGTTTGTTATGGTATTGAGAATGATATAATCAGAGCGTATGCGAGGGGGATCAGCTGAGACACTTGTCCAGGGGCCCGGAGGTTCGCAGAGAAAATTTCTAAAAAATATACTGTTACCTTTCTGAAAGTGTGATCGTAGTGACGTGGGTGGGATTAGAATCGGATTCTGTCAGTCCCTTTTTTTGGGGGGGGGGGGGGATTGTTGAATTTAAAACTATAGTATAAACCACCTATTCGGGACTTCACGAATTCTTGTTCCGTATAAGGTTCTCGTTTTGCCTGCTTACAATTTCCTGTCAAAATCGTGTACTTCTGATTATTATTAAATCAATCAAAGTAAAACGTAGTATATATTATGTTGGGTATGCCAAATTATGGTGTTTCTGTGTTTTATCAAAGTGAACTCCAGTTACCCCAGATATACACCAATATGACGCTAGACACCTTGTATCGTTCAAAAAATGTCGAGCCCCCACCCCCATGAGTTGTTGCGGGCCCTGGATATAGTGCTGTAAATATTCATAATACATAGTTTAAGTCATTTGAACATTACATTTACCTTGTAATCGGCATTGGAGAGCAGAGCAATCTTGATATCAAATTCATGTTATTAGAAAATGGATCCATACAATTTATCTAATTATAAACCAAGTTTATTTTTTTTAATTCTTAGACGAGGCATGTTTATCTCAAAAGTGGCGTGACACCAAACAAATTTCAAAAGAAATCAATGCAGTTTGGTTCAATCATTATACTCAAATTCGGCAGAAGTCTGTCAACGCAAAACGACGTAATTAATATAATTCAATATGGCGCTCTTCAGTAAGTTTCTGCTAGTGATATCTAGTGACCAGTGCGTTTCAGGGGTGGGACAATAAATATACTTTTATTAAAATCTTACAATACAAGGTGGTACTAAAGGCGAAATGTTTCGAATATAACAAATTTGAACAAACCAATTTTTTAAAAAATATTTGTCACGAGGTACCGGCCCTTTTTTCAAAATGACAGCCAAATTTGGTAATAAAATTACATTGTCAACCATGACGTTTACTATCTTTGTTATGTGTTTTTCGGTGTCTCTGGGTTTCAAAATGAATTTTGAAAATCCAACATGGTAGAAATTCAAAATTCCTGCCAAAATGGAACGCAAAATGTCAGATTTTAAGTTAATATAACATAACATAACATATTACATTTGATATAACGCACATTACTGCCATGCATTCAATGGTGCTTCACAAAGTCTTACACAAACGTTATAGAAATGTTTTACGAAAAAGGAATGTTTTGAGTTCCCGTTTAAAAACCGTTACAGTTTGGCATTGTTTCACACTTTCTGGAATGGAATTCCAGAGTCGTGGTCCCAGCACACTGAACGATCTGTCTGCAAATGTTTTATTTTTTGTCTTTTGTATAAATTAATGGGTATTTGTTTCCTCTTGGATAACGTTCACGTTGTTTTAGGGGTCATTTAGTTCAATTCTGATCTCAAAAAATTAAGTTCGAAATCGAGATTGGCGGAGAGAGACGAACACATGGTTGAACTTTCTTCCAATAATTCGCTTGCGCGAGAGAGAGAGAGGGAGAGAGAGAGGGAGGGATAGATGGGGTTTAACGTCCACTCGACACAAACTATGTCATTCTGGGACTAACAGGTTGTTTAATTTTTCAATAATTCGCTGCGCCTAGGGGTCTTTAACAGTGGGAGGAAACCGGGGGACCCGGAGAAAACCCACGAGGATGGACGGCGATCCCACTCCGGTCACGTACAACCGGGGAATAGAAACCACGCCAGTTGACTCAATGACAGACCGTATCACCCTCCCTCTCCCCGCAAATAATAAATGAATAATGGATATTTCATTAATCGTTATATTCTGCCTTCGGATAGCCCAGATGTTATACATTTTCAACGGCAATCAATATAGAATCCAGTCGGTGTAGAAGATTAGAACCTTCAACACCATTTCATTTCGTTTGCAAAATTGCGCGCTAGCTATTATCCGGTGCGCGCTAGTTATTACCAGGCACGCGCTAGTTATTATCCGGCGCGCGCCGTTATTATCCGTCAGTTATTATCAGGCGCGCTCGAATTATTATTATATTTTTATTCTTTGCGTCCCTTACCGGGCTCCGTACTTATTTACCATTTTGAAAATCTATCGTAAAATAATTTAATATTACTTCTCCAGAAATCTCCCTCTATGTGCGTTCCAGTAGCTAACCTAAGTGACCTCGTCTCATATATTGCCGAACTGATATCTTTCGGTATGCGCCGGTATGGACAAATCAAGCAGGGCCATTGGCTACGAGATAGTGTTCTCCGAAACTTGACCGCCATCTTGACTTATGTTAATTACGTTATTTCGCCTGCATTGGTTTCTTTTGCAATTTGTTTTGGGTAAAACGTTATCCCTACTCGACTAAATGTAGAGGCCCAAATTGTACAACATTGGAAAAGTACCGCAAATCAGTAATATTGATTCGTATGTGAAATCTTTAGGAAAATAGTCCATGTATGGAAGGAATCTAGAAGAACATTTGCGGCAAACACGCCTTGCAATCGGGTTAAGCGGGTGCGATTTAGAGTTTAAGGTCGTTCATGGACAAAGTTGAGTGTCGGGGCTTCGATTCAAGGCTTGTATGTGACAAGGAGTAGCCTCGTTGTTTTATCTGGTTCGCCCCCCGGGGTCCCCGGTTTGCTCTCCTCCGACTGTTAAAAGCTCGCAAAGGAATTATTGAAACATGGATATACCTTATGATAAATACCCCACTCTCTCCCTCAAACGAGGGGGGTTAAATGGCAGAATGGTTAGCGCGTGTGCGTTGTATCACAAGGTTTGTCATTGAGTCAACGAGCGTGGTTACGATTCCTGGGTTGTATGTGACAAGAAGTAGGGTCGCCCGTCAAACCTCTTGTGTTTTCTGCGGGTCCTCCGGTTTCCACCTACTGCTAAAGACCTCTACGCGCAAGCGCATTATTGAAATAAAATTGAACCATGTGTTAGTCTCGAAATCAAAAAGTTTATTTCCATCACGAGTTGAATGACCCATATACATGTAATGGTTAGCATTTAATATCACGGCTTATAGTGTGTTTGTTTTATCATTAGCATTCAGTATGATAATATCGATTACAAATAAACGTCTTAGTTAACGACGGTAGGTCTTAAGATATATATATGATAAGAGAATTGTTTTGTCCTTTAGAATCTAGGAAAATGTTTGTTTGGCTGTTATAGGTCACTTAAATATCAAAATCAGTAATTGCTGTGAGAAAGACAATTCAGTAACAATCAAATCTTCCATCGACCATTTCATACCAATATAACGTAACTCGATTCCCACAACCGGGGATTTGTGTTTGTATAAAGACATCGCATTGAATGGGATTGTTCATTAGCGTATGATGTGTTGTTAACCATTAATATAGCTGTATAGGTACCGTAAAAGAAAAATATTAAAGTTACGGATGGTTAAAGTTTGACGAGAAATAGTATAAATAGTCTCTATTGTTACGTACCATTGCTACGATAATATTCGTCTCTATTTCCATTTATAGGTTGAACGAAGATATGACAGACGTTGTCTGATCCACTCAACAAACCAGCCATCTGAACTGATTATTGGCTTATAAATGAATAAATGTCTAAATAATAATTTATATAACATTTGAAGCCAAAAAAAAAACAGATTTAAACCTTACATAATGTATCTTTGATGGTACCGAGTCATTAATAAGAAAATATTGTAGCCCCGTCCTATTATTTTCCTCGCTTTAATTTTGCGCTACCCCAGACAACCCGGCTAGAAGAATCCCAAAGCGGGGTTCGAACCCGCTACATCGTAGTCTTGATTTGAGTGTAATGACCGCTCGGTCACATCAAAATAACAACAAATCAATTACTTCACGGGACGATCTAAGTAAATGGATTATTTATACAGACATATCTTTGGATGTGGTAGAACTACTTAAAGCCCAGCTGATGTCGCCCTACGACGCGATAAAACTGTCGGCGATTAGCGGGAACTGACAGCTTATGTCGCTACGACTGATTGTATCCACGACTGGAAGCAACCAAGAGAAACCAGTTGATCGCAGTCGTAAGAGCGCTTATGTCGCCCGGCATCAGTTGAAGATTTGGAGCCAGAACTGACCACATGACTGACACGTGATGACCTTCAAAATGGCCTCATTACATTGCTTTTACCGCCCCCTGGGTGCCACGTGACTAAATAACCGAATCCTGTTGGCTACGTCGACTTGGCGCCAGTTGTAAGTGCGCTTATGTCGCTTGCGACTAGAGACAACTGGATACAACTTGTAGAACATGTGCGAGTCGGAGAAACTGGATACAACTTGACGGCGACTGACTTGCGTCCGATTCACACCAGTCGTAAGAGCGCTTATGTCGCCCAAGTAGTTACGACTGATTGTATCCACTTGATCGTAGACCAGTCGCCGATTTCCAGTCGCCGGTCGCCGATAGTTTAATCGCGTCGTAAGGGCGACATAAGCTGGGCTTAACACGTTCGAAATATAATTTTAACACAGATACCATTGCTACGATAGCTGTGAAAGGAAAACACGAGTCGTCAGCTCTATCACATATGTGATAATGACTGGCACCAATATTGTCATTTAATGTATATATACCTCGCAGGTAACCTAATCGTAAAATTTAGAATCCCAACAGTACGATGTCTGTTACACGACTTCACTTTCGTGTCATAAATTAAAATAATAGTGGCATCTTAATGGGTTTCTCGGAATGGGTCTGAAGAACTAAGAGCAGATAACGTATATCAAAAAAGATGTGAGGGTTGGAGGGGGGGGGGGCGAGTGGCCTAAACCGTGCTTAGCGAGGCACGAATTTTTCCCGTCAGTTTTTTTATCAATCTACTTACTTTGTATTTTTAGGACATTTAGGGAAACATCCAATTATTACGCATAGTATTCTGGTCTCATCAAACATCCTATCCCTACAGATGTTAGGTCTGGGAAATATTTCGTTAAAATAGCTGTAGAAATAGGATTGTCGAGACAAAAGCGGCGGGTGGGTGGGAACCCGAAAATATAAAAGGGGCCCCAATTCAACAAAAAACAAAGGTGCGTAAGCAACCACATTCCTCCCTCCAAGTAAAGGAGTTTAGCGACGAGTGAGGATTGTTGGTAGACCATGTGACACTTCCGGTAGAGGTTTTAGTTGAGAACAGTATTCTGGTCTCATCAAACATCCTATCCCTACAGATGTTAGGTCTGGGAAATATTTCGTTAAACTCCCATAGTTGATTAATTCCCATACGATACTAACCTATCGCAGTCACACCCGAACAACGCATAACTCATTTCAAACGGAGACAGGAAATGGGGACCCAAAACTCACTTAACACTTGATATTGCGATCATAATCAAAATCACTAACGTTTTAACAATTTTCCAAATTTCTTGAGCATTAACTTTATATGGCCACGTGATTTGGCAGAGTATGCATTCCCAGAATAAACTCAGAACACAAATTTGAAAATCATTTTATTGAAGCTTATCGCTAACACAATACAAATTATCAAGCATGCACCATACAAAATTTGACAAAATATATCATCACTATTTATATAGGGTTAATAGCATGCTAACAAAATACAAATAACTATTGCCACATGGCTTTACAAAAAAATACCACAATTCTACACATAAGGAATAGCAAAATTAGTTATTAATTTTGATAAGCCACTATCCTTTAGGTGTAAACCGTCTGCTAAATCCGACGTGACAATGTTATCATTTGAAATTAACTCCCAATGATTTTCCCTGGCCAACGACGCTAAATGCTCATTAAAAATTGCCACTTGTCTATTAAATGTCATATCGCTAGTTTTAACGACCTGAGACAGAAAAACTATGACCTCTCCTGCTATGTTCAATTTATTTGCAAGCTTCCTAAAAGATGCTTTTAGATTATATTCGGATTGTCGTGTTCGTTTACCCAAAATGTCGTTGATACCTACATGTACAAATAAATAAATACACGATGAGTAATTTAATAACCCGGTCAAATTATGTTCTATATCTGCTACCTTCCCCCCCGGAATACAAAGAACTTTGGCATTTACCCTTCCTTGCATACGTTTTATAATAGAATCTCCTAGAATAACCACCGAAAAATGCCTCCCTGGAATACGCCACAGATCAACATGACCTACATTGCGCGAAGTATTAATCCTAACAGCCCATAAATTCCAAGGTATCCCTATTTTATCATGAAAGAAACCTTTCTTACTGGGGTACATTAACGCATGTTTATCCCCTTTATAAGCCAAAATTACAAAACGTTTCGCCATTTCTAAAAGGACTGGAAACCATATTGGCACCGGTTGAAGAGCTGGTTCTATTATGGTACACTCTACATTCTGGGCCTGTATAAACTTCAAAATTGGTAAAATTAAACAAAACGGCGGGAAAACATAGTAATTTTCATTTATTGACAGCGTTTGTGAGAACACATTAGTTCCCCCCGAAAACGGGGTATTATAAGGTGTAAAATGTTTCAAGGGGTTTCCATGCCTGTCCTTAACACAGTTACAATCCAGAGACATCAGATCAACCGTGTGTGGCCCAAATATTAAATCTATCCTTTTGAAAGACAAATCTGAGATCATAACATCTGATTTTGACAGTGAGCGAGAAGGAACGTCTGCTGGATTATCTTTGGATGGAATCAGTACGAGTTTCAAACTTGTGTTGTGCTTTAACAAAACAAAAAATATTTGCTTCAGGATTCGGTTTAATTCAGATGATCTACTGTACTGGTTATTCCAGGAGTCAACCAAACCCTTGTTATCAATCAGAACATCAAGTCGAGAATCCCGTATCTCTTGACTAAATGCCAATAAAGAGTTGAATAGAGCCTTAGACTCTTTCAACAAAATTGGTAAACTCATCTCAATTTGAGTCCAATAGTCACTGATCTCTAAATTACAAATTCCATTGTTCAGAATACCCGCCCACTTAAAATCCGAGGCGTCCGTTGCAAGCCCCAAAGTTTTATGAAATTCGTCCTTCCAACGGAATATACGATTAAAGTTTTCTAAAAAACGCCAAAATTCAATTTCTTCTCTTAAATCTTTTGAAATTGGGATATAATCTTTAGAATTTACAGTGAAGCTAGTGGCTATAGTGCGAAAGCAGGTACCTACGAACAATTTCGCGCCTGGAATTGCTAATGAGAAGGACAGGCACTTTCCTGCAAAACGTTGCAGGGATAATAAATTTACGCGATTCAATGCTAAAATTTCTTCCCTCAAATTTACAAACTTTTCTATTTTAGTTTCAGTTAACGTGAAAGTTTGGCGAAATGAATCAATTATCATCCCTAGATAAACTATCCTCTGAGATGGAATTAGAACACATTTGGATATACCAATAAAATAACCTAGCCGAATTACCAACTCACATGACATATATACTGCGATTTCTGCTCTCCTAATATTTGTTTCGGTTTCCATATTTATAGATCCGATCAACCTATCATCAATATATACTAAATTGTTAACTCCGAGAAATCTTAGGTACGACGCTACTAATTTACTCAAAGTTTGATAGACGTAAGCCGAATTCTTCCAGCCGAAAGGAATTGTATTACAGACATAGTAGACACCTTTCCATTCGAAACCCAAAAAAGAACGGCTGTTCTTTGAAACTAACACATGGTCGTATCCCGATTTATCATCAAGTTTAGTCATGAAAGAACCCTGATCAATAATTCTAGGAACATCGTTCAAACTGTCTAAAGAAAAAGGGGTATCCTTCATCCACAAATTTAAAAACCGCATGTCTAAACATAGTCTTGGTTTGGTTGGTTCCACAGTAAGTGGTGACACAATGTTAGGGGGATGACCTTCGCCAACAGAACCCCAAATAGAAATTGCAGCGGTTTTTAGCCTGTTAGCAACTTCGTTATCAATAAATTCAGTAAAAGAGTAACAGCTAGAAGAATTCTTGAAAATTTTAGCTGGTGGATAATTACAACCATAAACAATGTTCTTAAATGTTCCTTTAAAAGGAACAATGAAATTCTCTACTCGAACCCCATTTACTAACCAATCAAGAGCTAAATCAGATTGACTGGACTTTGGTAAAGCGTTCAAAACATTTCTCCATTCGTCAACATGACTGTGCAATCCACCGGCATAAAATGCGCCTGGGTCCCTAAAGACAATATGATTCATCTCGACCGGATTAGTAAAAGCTGATTCGGCAGGAACCATAGGATGCCATTCACAGGACACGCCTTCATAATTCACCCAATTATGACATTCATATTGTATCTACAAAGCAAAACGTATAACAAAATATTACAGTTAATTGGAGGAAAATTTTGTACATTTTGAAGCCACATGACCCACTTCCCCACATCTAAAACAAACAATTTTATACTGCCTCGGTGGCGGATACCGTGGGCGTGATTGGTTTTGATAATTTGACCTATTAGTATTGCTTCTTTCTCCCCACGATTTTAAAAACTTATGCTCCTTCTCGAGCAGTCTATATTCACTGGAAGATGATAACATCAAAACAACGAGTGATCCTACATTATGGAGTGTCTTATTAGCCATAAATCTCTGCAAAACAAACGAATATTCTTCAGACTTGGTATGACTTGCTTTCCTCGCCTTCTCGTCTAGCAGAATCAGTTTTTGATGCAAAATATCAATATTGATTTCAGAGGTTCTAGACGCGTACTCTTTAACCTCCCTTACCATGGTTTCGACAGATTCCTGCTCTTGTTGTTTCTGTTGAGCTTGTAATTCCTCCCTTAATTTCTTAACCTCCGATATCAAATCATTCTACAAAAAAGTGAATTAGAAACATAACGTGATAAAGAAAACCCCAGCTTCAAAAAGGTTCAAGGGCTTTCCAAGACATTAGAGTATGAGCCACATTAGCAATCTCTGCACAGTTCGTTTCACTTTGATGTGCGTCTTCAGCTAAGAGGGATACCGACGATGATTGACGCAAAACTGATTGAGGTACAACATATTGCCCCAACATGCCGAATGATTTCCAGCCCACATGATCTAATACATCCCTATCACATACACCTTTAGCTCTTAAGCTAATAGCGCACCCACTTCGAATGCTGTGCGGCGTTTCACCCGCCCATAACCCTACGGCTGATAAACCTCGTTTTAGTCGATTGTTCATGCAGGATGATGTGACTGGTACCTTCTTTGTCAACGTCTCCCCTAATCCCGTCGGTCTAAAAAGGTAGCCATCATGCAAATCAACACCCAGCTTGGCAGATTGTTCCAAATAACACTCTAGTTCCTTAACCGGACAAAAATCCGTAGAGCTTAAACACGGGATGACCAGTCTTCTTGGGGTATGAGTTATTGCTTTTCCTTCTGACATGTGCACGTAAATTCCAGACTTATCGCTCAACCATCTAACCTGCGAAGTTTTCAAACGACCCAGATCTCCAGCCCTATCACCAGTAAAACACATTAATTTGAAAAATACGCCTTATCCCTCATGAGACAATATTTGGACTTTTTAGAATACACTTTAGAACAAAGATCATATGTAACGGCCCGACACATCCTAACAATCTTCCACAGAAACAAAGGGGGTGCTTTCTTTTTACTCAAAAGAGATTTTGCCTGTTCCACACGCACAGCCTTCAAATGACCTTTTATCGAAGGAGATGCCATCGGGTTTCCCAAACCTAAACGAATGTTCCAATCTGTACCTCTTCCATGATCTCGAAAAATAGCACGCAACTGACCAACTAAAGAGTCTACGGATGATGCAGCCATTCTGCACGGACAGTTGCACACAACCGATCTATTTTTCTGTCTTTCTGGACAATCATTTTTATGGACCTTGGTTTTCCCATTCCTGTCCTTGTAAACGAGAAACTGCCGCATAGCAAAAGGGGCGGCATCGTCTAATGTCCTAGCATGTTTTAACGAAGCTAGGAATTCAATAAGTTCAGTTTTCAGCTTTTGTTTTTGATTAGAATATTTTGAAGTTTGCAAGTAGCTATCTAATTCTCTTATTCGGTCATTTACCTCATCAACATTAAACTTTAACTGAAAAAAAAAAATATTACTCCAAATGAGCTCCAATACAAAAAAAAAAAAAAAAAAAAAAAAAAAAAAAAAAGGACTTTGTATAACATTCTGAAAACTCGTTATGGGAAGCACGTACCAGTCACCGGTATAGTAATATGCCGTTCCAGGACGGGGGGGGGGCTAAAACAACTACTCGAGATAGAAAAAATATCAGATGTTCCAGAAATCGGATAAATATATAATAGTAATACTACTACTGTCAGTGAATAAAAACAGATAAAAGCTAAGCTTTGAGTGTAACAACATATTGCTCCACTAAAACGATGAATAAATTTAGTCAAAAACATTAAGGAGACTCTTAACATACATTTGAAATATTATGCTGATTATACGTCGAATTCTGACAAAATTTTCTAACAAACTTGCGATAAGAAAACTATATTTGCGCTTAAAAAATGCCAAATTGTCAAAACTCTTACCACTTTTGGAGAAGTTTTCGATTACAAAATAACCTGTGGAATGCAATGCCACATTATAGGCCAACTGTGGAACAAATATATTTAAAAATATGAAAATTAAACGTCCCTTACGAACTGTAACTGTCAAATGAATTTCCACAGTATTGCCAAAACGTGCTACTTACCAGCTGATATTGCCAAAACCGTTCTAGATCTAAATAATATGCCACCTTCAGACCATATAAAATATAGCTAGATCTTACGTCACTTACAACAAACCGAGATCTAAAATACGCTACATACCGACTGACACTGCCAAACATTTGATATCTAGATACTACGCCACATACCGTATAAGAAAATGACAAAGCTGTTCACATCTAAATAATGTGCATTTTACAGATTGAAGCTATAACAAATTTTAATAGTGCACTTCCCGTCTAACACCACCAAAACTTTGAGATCTAAATAAAAATATGCCACTTACAGACTTGCGTTAATAAACTCTAAATATTTTACTTCCCGTCTAACAGTAACAAAAGTATTGAGATCTGATTAATTTGCCACTTCAAAGCGTTTGATCGAGATCCACCTAACATGCCACTGACATGCTAACATAATGTGCCACTAACGTTCGCGAAAAAACCCACTACAAACAATTTTTAAGGTCAAAATAATATGTCACATACAGGCAAACACTACCATAATATAAATGTAACCAAACCTTATAGAATCCAAATAATATGTCGCTTACATGCGGTGACCAGATATTCAAATACCTAAATATTATATCACTTACAAGCTGATACTGCGAAAACCCATAAAAATAGGCCACTTAAAAATAACAACTTCCAAATTTTATGATCTGAATAATAATGTCCCTTACACGTTGATATTTTAGTGATCTGACAAATGTGTCACTTACAGACTGAAATAACTAATAATTTTTAGATCTAAATAATATGGCACTTCTTGGCTGACACTGACCCTAACTAAATAAGAGAGAGAGGGGAGAGGGAGAGGGGGGAGAGAGAGAAAAGAACTCTAGACCACTAGGCCACCCCACACCTAGATTAGAGATTTTAATATCAATGTATGTCACTTACAGACTGACACTAATTTATTTTTGTTTTTGTTTACTAGTATGCCAGTTGCCCACTTTCCGTCTGATATTACCAAGACTGGAGAGCTGAATAATATTCCACTTTTAGATCTAAAATATTATGTCACTTACAGACTGATACTGCCAAAACCCGCTGACATCTAATTAATATCACTTACAGGCTGACATTACTAAAACCGCTGAGATCTGAATAATGTCACTTACAGGCTGACACCACCAAAACTTTTGAGATCTGAATAATGTCACTTACAGGCTGAAACTTCCAATAATTTGAGGGGTCTAAAAGAAAATGCCACTTTCCGGTTGACAGAACCAAGACTTTTTAATCTGAATAATGAGTCACTTACAGGCTGACTCTACCAAAACTTTTGAGATCTGAATAATATGTCACTTACAGGTTGACACTACCAATATTTTAGAGGTCAAAATAACATGCCACTTTCTGGCTGACACAACCAAAACTTTTTAGATCTAAATAATGAGTCACTTACAGGCTGACTCTACCAAAAAACTTTTGAGATCTGAATAATATGTCACTTACAGGTTGACACTACCAATATTTTAGAGGTCAAAATGACATGCCACTTTCCGGCTGACACAACCAAGACTTTTTTAGATCTGAATAATGAGTCACTTACAGGCTGACTCTACCAAAACTTTTGGGATCTGAATAATATGTCACTTACAGGCTGACTCTACCAAAACTTTTGAGATCTGAATAATATGTCACTTACAGGTTGACACTACCAATATTTTAGAGGTCAAAATGACATGCCACTTTCTGGCTGACACAACCAAAACTTTTTAGATCTAAATAATGAGTCACTTACAGGCTGACTCTACCAAAAAACTTTTGAGATCTGAATAATATGTCACTTACAGGTTGACACTACCAATATTTTAGAGGTCAAAATGACATGCCACTTTCCGGCTGACACAACCAAGACTTTTTTAGATCTGAATAATGAGTCACTTACAGGCTGACTCTACCAAAACTTTTGGGATCTGAATAATATGCCACTTACAGGCTGACACTGCCAACATTTTTAGGTCCAATTAATGTCACTTATAGGCGGATACTATCCGAAAAAATAAAATCCGATTTAAGTATAAACTATATCATTTACATGCTTACAGTATGTAACTTACAGACTGACAAATACCAAGACTTTTGATAACTGAATAAATAGGTCACCTTACAGGCTAACACTACCAGAACTTTTGAGATCTAAATAATATGTCACTTACAGGCTGACACTACCAAACGTTTTTAGGTCTAAATAATGTGTCACTTACAGGCTGACACCGCCCACACTGTTAAAATCTTAATTATGTGTCACAGACTGACACTGCACAAAACAAAATATAATTTCCCCCAAACCTCTTGGGCTGGGCTATCTAATGCCACAACAATACAAATAAACAAATATACCTCAGAATCTACACTTTCCTCTGATTTTCTCTTATGGCATTGTCTTCTAGACGCACTAGCACTGGCACTAGCACCTGTATCTGCTGTTTGGTCCGATTTTACCTTTATATTCGCAATCTAAAGTGGGAAACAAAAGAAAATAATGATCTACAGAACCCATCGAGCAAATTGAAAATACTGATAATAGGCTGCTAGCTTCAAATTCTTAAACAAAAAGATTCCCAAATTGCCGTATAACAATCATCTTTAAACGCCCAAGAAATGGAAAGATATGGGGACAACTACATAATTGTCTCACTTTAAATGTCGCACTGACCTGGCGACTCAGTTTTAGCAACTTTCCTCCGTGCACTAGTTAAAGATGGACTGACAGGACACTGTAACTTTCTTTTAGAGGACAGCAAACAATATCTGAATAAAACTACACCTATACATACCGCAATTGCTGAATTCGCCAACTGCACCACATTAACCGCATTTAGTTGATTGAAATCGTCCCCTGGATTTGCGATGTTAGCTAAATCATCCAAATCTTCCTTGGTTAACCCCATTTTGGACAGGCCATCGAAAATTTCTTCTTTACTTAAAACCTTTAATGGTATATCTTTTTTGAAACTGTAAGATTCTTTCGTCCCCTTGTGAAACATCTTTACTATTGCAAATAAATCGCCCTTTTGCAACGATGCTGTAGGATTTAGAATAGACATTTTTCCTTTCTTCAAAGCCCACGTCGTCTAGCCGGGTCGGGAGTTTAGCGACGAGTGAGGATTGTTGGTAGACCATGTGACACTTCCGGTAGAGGTTTTAGTTGAGAACAGTAAAGATAGGAAAAGGGCCAGGCACATGTTTATGACAGGCATGATTTAACTATTTTAAACCTTTTTTATTGGGCTCCAATTGTGAAGGTGAATTTCAACTAAATCGTTTAAACATTACGTCTTTAAATGTGAACTGTGAAATGGGGAAAAGAATATCTGCTTTTCTTTCACCATTCACTGTTAAAGGGACAGTCCCGATAAGAACAGAGTCTCAAAATTTAAAGTCCGAGTATTTGTGAAAATTATGGACCAAAATATAAAAGCATGGTGTATTTACATTGTCTGAAAATTTCAGCTGAAAATATTGAGTCGTTTGGACGTGAACGTCGACACTGCTTATCCGGACACGTAACCCTTTTAAGATTACGGGTCATTTTTCTCATTGGGTGACCTGATAATCGATTTACGTTTCTTGAGAGGTCTATACAGTGACTGACCCATGTACTGTACTTGATAACAAAAGGTAAATTTCATCTACATATTATTTTTATAGAAAAAAGTCTAGTTTTATCCAGATACTGTATAATACAAAGGTCTCCATTTCCAGATGCAGACTGTCAGGTTTAAGTTATTTTCAAGCGTATAACAAATATCGAGTTAGTTGAACGGCCTTAGATAATGGATTTTAAATGATTTTAAATCAAAATTAAGCAGTTTTATTCCCAAAAATATTATCGGGATTGACCCTTTAAAATAATACAGTTGTACAATATGCACATTAACCTACACCTAATTAAATGAAATGGGGTTAAACGTCTTACTGCTCTGCCCATACTGGGCTTAATAAAGATGGACATATGCCATACAGTGTGCTATGAGGGGAATTTCGCCCGGGCAGGGACACTATGGTCTATTATTATATATAATTCCAACTACCAGGTGATCTTTTACGTACACGCGAATGTATACACATGAACTCCGTTTCGAACGACTAGACAGTGGTCTTTACTAGGCCCTCCGTTCTGTACCACTGACAAGGGGAGACCACGTTGGAAAAGCCCAAATTAACATTCTCGGCCAACACCTAAAGAACCCTTGTAAACTGTCCATGATACCTGTCTTACTAATCGACATGAAACATGACATGCTTGTCACTTGGACAGTTTCGCATCGATTGGTGGAAATTGAATGTTTATGTAACGTCCCAATTCCAAGAAGGCCGCGATGGCGTCATGTCCGGTTCTTGGTCTATAGTACAATATCGCACAAACAAGGACATGTAATCAGTATGCACGATTTCTTTGACACCAAGGACATGCGGTTAGACACCAAAAAAAAAACATTCTAGACTTAATACTATGGGAGTTATTGGGGATTACTTGAAATGGCTGCCGTCTTAGACGCCATCTTGAATTTCCCAAAACACTCGAGGTTCACCGAGGTTCACCCAGCAGGACAATATAGACTACTAAAATCAATCCTAAAAACGCTTTGTATACAATTTCCAGGTTCAGCTATGGTTCTTCCGGACTATTCGCTCCCGGTGGGGCCAGAGAAAGTTGTGTTAGTTAAGAAAATGCCTCTTGTCCGTGGTGCAGGATGGAGTGGATGAAAACCCCGTGATCCCATGTACATAATATATAGGCTTGCACACGTAAATAGGCGCTTTGAATTTGAAATAAGAGAAGACCGTAGCGCCGCTGACCGGGAAAAATTCCAATGCACCCTTCCATTAGCCCAGTCGGTGCAGAAAAGTAGGACATTCATTGAACCCCATTTCATTTCACAAGAAAAAAAATAGAACTGAATAAGGAACACAGTACATGATTATTATTGTTGATAGGTTTGCAGAATGTCTTTGGAAATTTATTTTATACGGTTTCCTGTTAAAACCGTTAGACAAGACACGCTGCGAACTGAATTTTTTACAAAATGTTGAGTGATTTCTGAAGTAACACCCGAAATAGCATTCATGAATAGTGATGTATGTATACAGTTTCGTGAAAATATAAGAATACTTTTCAATTTATACACTGTAATTTAACTCAGTGTTATGTGTAAAAGGCTTGGCAAATTTATTGAACAGTTATGTTTTCAGATCTGTTTAGATAAAGTATCCATGGAAACGAAAAAAAGACTGATTTCTAAAAGCAAAAGTGACAATTTATTTAGTATTCGGTTGTCGTTTGAAGAAAGTTAAGTAAAGAAATACTGTATATATGGTTTTTGGGAATTGTTCATTTTGGATACCGACGATATTACATGTATTATATTACATGTCTAAATTCGAATACCAGACAACTCATCCCAAAGACAACTCATCCCAGACAACTCATCCCAATAAAAGACAACTCATCCCACTTTTAAAGACAATTCATCCCAAGTCAAAAGACAATTCATCCCAAGTCAAAAGACAATTCATCCCAACTTTACTGAGAGAGACTCAGGTTATAAGACAACTCATCCCAACAAATATAAGTGACTTCGAATTCAAGTTACAAATAAATACCACAAATTAATCAATAATATATGAATTTATTACATTAACAATTTTTTTAATTATACATTTATGTATGAATTTATTACATTAACAATTTATTAAATATTACACTTTATTATACATTTATGTATGAATTTATTACATCAACAATTTATTAAATATTGCACTGTATTAAATATTACACTTTATTATATAAACTAATATATTTATCAATTTTATTATATAAACTAATATATTTATCAATTTTATTATATAAACTAATATATTTATCAATTTTATTATATAAACTAATATATTTATCAATTTTATTATATAAACTAATATATTTATCAACTAATTGATTTTATTTTGTATTGAAATATTACACTTAGTCATTTAATCTGTCAGTTTGTCGTTCAGTCAGTCGGTCCATATAATATATCCCTCCACATCTTTTCAACAGCTGGTTGATGCTTATTTCCTCGTTGGAATATAAATTCCAAAGTTTAAATAATTTACTTTGTGTGGTTCTTGTAAGTTTTTTCTGGTATCTTCTTAATTTCCCTTCTGAATCCATTTTTATTTGTATCGGTAGCTGCGCTGCTTCTTTATATAATAAAGTTATCAGGAGATAAAACTGTAAATTCCCTTTTCTGGCCTTTTGATTGATACGGTTGTGTCAACCCTCAACATCATTATTGGTTCTGATCGTTCTGCCAAACACACTCCATGTCGGGATGGTCCATACATTACTCTAATTTGTTCTGTATTTACTTTCTCATTTAATTTATTAAATGTTGGTAATATATGTTCAGCAGGTAGAAATTGTAAGGCAAGTACTTTTCTTAAAAACTTATACACGGTATCTTTCTGTATTAACTTTCTCATTTAATTTATTAAATGTTGGTAATATATGTTCAGCAGGTAGAAATTGTAAGGCAAGTACTTTTCTCAAAAACTTATACACGGTATCTTTCTGGCTGTAGACAGTCTACAAAAATATGAAACATAAACTATTTGTTAATAAAACATAAACAAATAGTGAGTAATACCAGACAATTGTGAATAATATCAATAATAATATTAGGATATTATCAACAATACTCTGTGCTGGATTATAAGCGTTATTGTTATGAAATGTTTACCTCAGTCTGGATCAAATTATAAAATACTGAATCACATAGGATTATAATATAATGAAACAAATAGGATTATAATATAACGAATCAAATAGGATTATAATATAATGAATTGAATTTAATACAATAGCGTTAAAAAATAGCATTAAAGTCTTACCAGTATTACATGTTCGATGCTGCCATCGTTTACAGCCGTCACACTGAACAGGCTCCTGTCTTGGGCAAACCATGGACTCACAAACTATGCAGCTATCAGACATTTTGAAAAATGATACAGAAATATTTGATTGCAGTATTTTTATACAATACCCCAGCTTTAAGACTTACTCAAACCATTTTAATTAACATTATGATAATTGTCTTTGAAGTGCTTCACCAATTTAATTAATTTGTAATAGAGGTGAATACTGCAAACACATCTACTAATTTATTAAAACAACAGTAGTACAAACAGGTAATCATCAATTTATTACAACAACAATATCAATTTGAATAAAACAAACAGTAATCACCAATTTGATTAAAATAACAATATCAATCTAAATAAAATAACAATATCAATTTCGTTTTGGTCTGAGTGGTCTTCAAAGATAGTAACTCAACTGTTTTGAAACAAATATCACTTATATTTGTTGGGATGAGTTGCCTTATAACCTGAGTCTCTCTCTACAAATAAAGTTGGGATGAATTGTCTTTTGACTTGGGATGAATTGTCTTTTGACTTGGGATGAGTTGTCTTTTGACTTGGGATGAGTTGTCTTTTATTGGGATGAGTTGTCTTGGGATGAGTTGTCTTTGGGATGAGTTGTCTGGATACCCTAAATTCCATGCGATCCTCCAGATACTTGGTGTTCTATGTGCGAACGGTAGTGGCAAGATTGCATTCCATGTGGACGTGTTAACACCTAGAACAACTTCACGATTACGTCGAATAGCGGAATTTCCCAGAACTGATACATGCGTGATACGTGTTCGTCGCCCTCGGGAGTAAGGCCGGAATTCCATGTGTACGCAATGCGTGCGGAATGCGTGTTGCGTAACGCGTATTGTCATTTTCCATATGTGCGTGAGTGGCGTATTATACAATGTATGTGGATGAGAACCGAATATTGCCATCCCAAAACTACACCGGATATGCCTATTGCAGTGGCAGTGCGCATGTTCATGTCCTTTCCAGTCTCCGTATACACGCGTATTGCGTATTCGGACACTCTGGTGAGCGTTCCGAGAAACACGTACTATGCGCTGCGCATCACGCCTTACGCATTACGTGTACATTGAATCAACTCCTACCATTTTAGTGCAAAGTGTTAAATACGCATTACGTACTACGCATTCCACATTACGCAGTACGTACACATGGAATCCCGGCTTAAGGAGCTAGATACGTTAAAGTCACTACCAATCCCACGTCATGTATACCCAACATGTTTTCATTGAATTTCATTGAGAAACGTATCATGCATTGCGCCACGTACTAATGAGAGCCCACAATGCAAAACTGACGTCATTTCGACTGCGAGATTTAGGCGTGGGCTGGTCCTTGGATACATTAATATAATAAACTATACTAAACAGCAAAAAAACAAAACATCAGTACGATTTCAAAATCAGAGAGGCACTTTAATTGAATCATTCTAAAAAAACGACTTACTAAATAGATCAAAGCAATTTTTTTGGAACAGTATGTCGACACATTATTGATTAATTCATCAACATTCCAAGACATTAAGAGCAGGTTTAGAGTATGTATACAGTCTATACATCAAGAGTAGGTTTAGAGTATGTACACAGTCTATACAACATGATATCAGTATCTGATGTTTCCAAAGCAAGTGTCAATAACAGCAGCGCAGCGTCTGTACATGGAACAACACTCTCAGAAAAGCCTGGCCAATCCATCGGCTGTGGTTGGTCTCGGTACCACCCAACGATGTTCAATCGGGTTTAAGTCTGAATTACGGGATTGCCAGTGCATAACGTTGAAATCGTTCTGCTGTAGAAAGTCCGAGTAACTCTGACTGTGTGGGCACGGGTGTTGTCATGCTGGATAACGTTGTTTCGATGACGTGCGAAATGTGGTGTGGCGTCTGATCGATGTAGCGCACTGCTGTGATGCCGCCTCATCTCCCTGGACCAATATTTTGGAACACCACAGAGCCCACTCTCTGGTTCAGGCCGATTTCACCCAAACCATTATGTTTGGACCTCCCCCGAGTGTCGTTCCATAAAACATTGGTCAGAATAACACTGGCCACGTCGACGCCATATTCTGGTCCTGCTGGTTGGTATTATGACATTAATTGCCCCCAAAGAACAAAGGTAGCTGAAAATTACTTTTTAAAAAAAAGGAAATCAAAACGCTATAGCAATTACGGATGTCCCGTGGAGACTTCTGATTTCACACAACCACCTTCCGACTTCCCTTTTCCTTTCATTTTTGTTTATGTTTAAAACAGTTATAATCACGTATTCTATAGTTTAAAGTAAGTTAATACAAATCAAAATAGTTTGTTTTATGTCTTTAAGTACGTATTATTTTTATGTTTGTTTTAACTCTTCAGTCCTGTCAGTTAATAAAGTGTCTGTGAATCGCTTACTACAATGATCATAATAGATATTTATATTTAAAAAAAACATTCAGAAAACTCTGTATTCGGACCCAAATAACCCTTCATTTATATGAAAAACATTTGAAATTGTGCCACGTGAATCAGAACAGTTAGCATTTATTTGAGTATTCCCAAGTTGACGCGGGGTGACATAAGTTGTGTTCACACTTGGAATTTAATCTGAATTGAATGCAGAATAAAGTATTATTTGGGATTTTGGCGTCACAGTCAATTCTCTAAACACTGATCTGAATGTGAATTTAACGAACCAGTATATTTTTCCGAATTCAACCCGGAACAATTAAGCTGAATCGGGTTATTCGCAGTCAAGATTTGAATATGGTACGTTTGATTCAGATCATAGTAGTAGCTCTTCGTCACTCATACAAATACCGTGTAACATAACCAGCTAAAGAGAGTTTGTCAGGCAACGAACCATACGCCCACAGCAGCTAAGTCCCCCGGGCAGTCAAAAAGGGTTGTCACATACTCTTCTTTTGTCAATAATGCAAACATTTACAACGCACTAAATTATGATTACGAGTTCTGCCCTATGCTGGCAGTAAATATCGTAAATCGTTGAAAATCAATTGGCTTCTTCATCTCATGACCGTAAACACCGTGCATAAATTTAAATATTAACATTAGCCTCTAGAGTGTCGGACGACGACAATATACAACTACATTTCAATGTGGATATATAAATATCTGAATACAAAGAAAGGTATTTTCAGATCACGGCTTACCATTCAGACCTTGCGAGCAGGGCAGGCTAGCTCAAGTCGTCTCGAGTCAGGTCTCTAGCATGTATTTTATAGCTGGATGAAAATGTATTGCTTTAAATTATGTATGTTTATGCAGAAAGGATTTGAATTATAAAATGGGAGCCATGATGGTTCATTGAGTAAGAAGCTGGCTCCCCAATCTTGTAGTCGCCGGTTCGCTCCTGGTGTTGACCGAAAACGTTCATCGTGATTTTTCGGCGTGGTTTCCGCATGTCAGTGTTGCAGGGCGGTAGGCCCGACAAGTCAGCTGCCCAGTCGTTCAGATGAAGCGAAAACAGAGATTCCGTGTACACATTAGCGTGGACGTAAAAGATCCCTTGATATTTGGAATACGATATAAGGTCGTAGCGCCGGCTCTCCTGGGGAAAATGGCCTATGCCCTTCTGTATAAGCCCAGTCGGAGCAGAACAGTATAAGTTAAACCCCCATTTCATTTTATTAAGACTCGGCATCGTTGAGGTAGCCTTGCTTGCCTCAGAAAATTAGACATAAGCAACATAAAATCGCCAACACGAATTTCGGGCGCATACATCTTGGATATGAATAAAGTTCACTGCGCATTTAGTGTGGCGCTTTCCATTTGAATTCAGTCCGAATAAGCTGTAATGGGACGCACCGCTTTTAATTCGGGCCAAACCTTTTTTTTTTTTTTTTTTTTTTTTTTTTTTTTTTTTTTTTTTGGACTACACTATACAGTTATAATATATATACACTATAAACAGTATTACACAATAAAAGATACATATTACTACATCAGTACAAGAAACAAAGAAAAGAAAAAAACAAAAAAAAAACAAAAAAACAAAAAAAAAAAACAAAAAAAAAAACAAACAAACAAAAACAATAAACAGCAATTCACCCGACACATTATCACTACCCCCCACCCCCACCCCAACCCTTACCAAACAACGAGGGAAAAAAATTCAAATTTTTTTTTTTTTTTTTTTAAAATCAATCAATCAATAATAATAATAATAAAAAATAATAAGTCCCCCACCTCGTCATTCCCCACAGGAACGAAAAAGACATGATGTATTTCAGATTTTTCCACATTATGGCTTTTATTTTTTTTTTTATTTATTTTTTTTTTTCCATCACGCTTTCTCAAAATATCTGTTTTCCTTATTATTATTTTGTTGTCTTCTATTCGAAAATGGGCGAAATTATAGAGACAATTACCGAAAACGTGCGGTTTAAAACATTTCCAATTTATAAGTTGTTGTCAACATCGGTTAACTATAGCTATAAAGCTATAAAGCTATGGTGCGAAGAACAGACCACTTCGATGTGTGCACAGATAAAGTATTATTATTCAACGCTATTATATGTTCAATAGATTCTCGGTATCTGAATTCTGGAAGCCGGTCTCCGGAATTTGCACTGAATGCGCATGCAGTGTGAACACAGCTTATGCCTTTAGTAATTCTGCAATTTTTAGCGTTTTTTAAAAGGTTATTTTTTTCTTTTCACGTATCATGTATCCGTACAATAAGTAAAACATATCACGTGTGTCAACCTATAATTTCGAAATAGTTCCGGAGAAAAAAAACGCACAAAAATGTCCATGTCAAAGAGCTATGGTATTCTATTGCATGCGAGCATCCGATATCTAAATACTCTCGAGGGCAGGAAGTCAGTAAATTATTGAACAACGCCATTATACTGAATGCTTTATTTTAATGCACATGGAAACAATGTCCTACTATTTCAGTTCAAATTCCTGTCTAATTCCATTTGTATAGAATGCAGTGTATATCTGTTTTCTATCAGTATTTGGTTGCACAATGAGGATTAATTATTGCACGAGGAGGTCCATATTATATGCTTGCTTGTTCTTTCAGTAATTGCGATTACCCAAGTGCAACGCGAGCAAACTTCAAACACCACAGCTTTTCCTTTGCAACTCTAAGCGGTATAAACTGGTAATTATGTATTATGCTAGATATTGGGTAATATATTGATACTGCACGAGGACGTAGATCCGAGTGTTCTATCAATATTACGTGATGTCTTGCTCGAGACAATTAAAGAACTTAAAATAAAGACACTATCCTTCAAGGGCATTCCAATGCAATGCAGTCGTCACTAAGAGTCCAATATCTATTAGTTTGAAATACTGGTAGGCCAGTATCGAATAATGACGTCATATCTGCATTATAAAACCTAAATTAGGTCAAAGATTGTATTCTCAAAAATAAAATTTATTTGCAAACGAATTATTTCAATAATTTGACTTAATGAACAAAAATATAAACAGGGGTATTTTGAAGATTGCGAATATTTTCATTTTGGTAAAACGTTTATCAAACGGTATATAACAACTGTCTTAATAGCTACCTATTGAGATTTCATTATATATTAAACACGGGTTAAAAGTATTTGAAAGAACAGAGAATGATAATATCTCTAATAATAATTGCGGGGATTACCCCATTATGATTTTGATTAGTTTCAAATTTTAACATGAACTGCTCTACGCAACAGTTAATTAAAAGCTGACGATAAGTAAGTCCTAAAGGAAATTAAGTGCGTTTTGTGAAATCTTGACGTTATAACTAGTCTTAACAAAATGTGATAATCAATAGTTCATAAAATATTATACAGTACTAGCTTAGCGTTTAAAAACTATTGCTTAGCTTTCTAACACATAGTTCAATAAGTATCGGGCGTGCGGTATTGGAGTTGTGTGGTAAACTGGATGTTATAACACAGGACGACTAGAATGAGTTCAATGCCAGTCCAGAATATCTTGTCATATTGATAATAAGGATAAGCAACATAACTTTACTGTTTTCTAGAAAAATTATTCCAGCACATGCAATGCCAGGATGTTATAAATTAATGAACTGGGTGTTAATCCGAGTGTTAATTATAGTGAAAGTTTTAAGTGGGTGTTAATCCGTATATCGCGTATCTATGTAATTAGACACTAAATATTTATTCATGTTTACTGCTATTTCTTTACGCAGATGACTTTATTCCACAAAACCGGACGCACTGATATAATTATGCAAAATCACAAGCAGTTGCTGTTTTTGCAATGCATATACATTTTAAACAAAATTATTTCACTTCGATGTTAAAAATAAAATAATTATTTTTGGTAGCCTCCGTTCAGAAATGTCAAGTTTTAGTTTGCGTAGGCATCTTCGAGTTGAGGACAAAAAGACCACTCGTTTTCAGAAAAAAATGTGCTTAATCGTATTTTAATATTCACAAAAAAAGACGGACTTGAGTTTATTTATGGAATATGATTACAGTTTCCTGTGATGTAGCAATCTGGTAAGTTTACTTATTCTCATGTAGCCGATATATTAAAAAGTGAATTGTTTCAAATCTGTCCAACAAATATGGTCTTCTCTAATTTGTTCACTGTGTTTGGTACGAATAGTGTAACATTATATCCTGTTAAAAAAATGAAACGGACTTTACTAAAGAAGACAGGCATACAGTGTGCTATGAAGGAAATTTTGCCCCGACAGCGGCGGTAAGGTTATACGCTTATAGAATTCCAAATGCCAAGGGCTCTTTTACGTGCATGCCAATGTGTAACCAGAGCTTCATTTTCGTACAATCATAACGGTTAGGCCCCGTATTAAACCACAGACAAGGCGAAACCACACCGAAAATGCCGAGGAACATTTCTCGACCAACACCGGAAGAGAACCCAAGACCACTGTGGGTTTTAATTATGCAACTTTAAAGGGGTGTTATATTTTATGGGTTGAGAACGTGTGGTTTGCGGATCAAACTGTTTGTTATATATTGGTTCGACCCTAAGGGTATATATTATAAGTAGCAGGGCCGCCTCTCTGTCTGGGCTCACTGACAAGAAATCCCAAATCCGATCCCGGTTTTGACCATAAACGTTCCTCGTGAGATTTCAGCGCGGTTTCCATCTGTCAGTGGTGCAGGGCATGGACAGCGTCTATACGTTGGCATGAGCGTAGAAGAACCCTTGACATAATTATATTAAGACTTGGCGGAGACACCACTAAACCGGACTATATACAAGCAACTTAGTAGAATAGAATTACCTTTGCCATATAAGTAATCTGTTTGGACGTTAAACCTTATTAATTGTTTTATAGAAGTGGGTCATGTCACATTAACTTGCTTAGCTGACCATAGCAGGCACAGACAGACCACAAAATCTAATTGTCCACCATCTTTTATTGAGTACTAGACTTCATTTGAATTATGAGACGACTTACTGCTGACCGGTCACCACTTGAGCCAAATTAATTTTTCGCGTTTTTCATCAATTAATAATGGATTTAAGCACACGCAAACCACGACCGTTTTCAAGATGCTCAAATACAATGGTTACTTTTATAGAAAAAATGTTATTCAGAAAAGAATTATCCACCAACAACATAACGATTTCAAATTATTTTGTGATTATCTTCACTGAACAGCTTGTTGTCCAGGAATCACACAGTTGTTCCTGTATGGGAATTTGATGTTTATGTAGTAAACAGCTGTCCCTGTATGTTTATGTAACATATTGCCTAGATATGACTATAAATACCGTTGGTATATTTGTTATGGTATCTGCATTCGTCGATAAAGAGGTTAATGCACACCTGATCGAACAGTTAAAAAACAACTTATGTTTTTCCGGCGTAGTTTCCCTTTGTCAGTAGTACAGGACGGAGGGTCTGCCAATGGACATCGATTAGGTCCCATTTACACGTTAGCGTGTATGTGTGAAAACCCTTGACAAAAAGTTAGGCCGTAGCGCCGCTGTCCGAGCAAATCTATCTTATCGCAAACTGCAAAGCGTATCCCGTTCTTCATTATCTCAGATCAATATGATGTAGGATGCTATACCCCATTCTATTCATTTATCCCGTATCTGTTTAGGTCGCATGTACACGTTAGCGTGTACGTGTGAATACCCTTGACAAAAAATTAGGCCGTAGCGCCGCTGTCCGAGCAAAATCTATCTTATCGCAAACTGCATATATTATTATAGCGTATGCCCTTCTACATTATCTCAGATAAAAAAAATGTAGAATGCTATACCCCATTCATTTATTTATTCCGTATCTGTATACCCAGTTGGTTGTATTGTAACCTACTATATATCAATCTTTATTGACATGTTCTGTGTCTCATGCAGGGTATATATGCTTCCATCTAGTGAATATTTTACTGTTGGCATTGACATAGTAGTTGGCAGCCACGGTCGTCCAGTGTGTACAACGCCGCTTTACTAATCAGGGCAAAATTTTCCCCATAGCACACTGCATGACGTATCGAGCAACAACGTTTTATTTTAATAGGCTGTATCGGATTTGCACTAACTTTTCAAACTATTTCTCTGTGATACTTTAGTACCTGTCTCCTTTTTTCCTAAAAACATAAATTGCCAACAGAAAGAAACTTTTACTTCACCGGATATGTCAGGATTGTAAGTCAAAGGGAGGGATTTCCTGACCTTGGTTGATCTAAAAATAGTATCCGAATTTGTTTTGAACGTTACGATAAGTAAAGTAGCTCGTCTTCCTTTGTTTCTGCATAGAAATATGTTCCTGTGGCCTGGTTTTGGTCATTTCTGATACACAGAAACTTAATTAAAGGGAAATTATTCGATCTCGAATAGCCAGTCTTTTTGACGCTGCCAATAACAAAAAAAATGTCTCCATTCGTTTTCTTTGTTTTTCATAAACTACACATACAAGAGCGGCAAAGTCTATTCATTGCTATTTTGTCCATTTTTATTTACAAAAAGCAGTAATTATTACACGAATGCGTCACAATTCGAAAATACCCATTTTGTGTGCAAGGAAAACGTCAGAAAAAAATATTAGTTTTACTCAACCGATTTTAACGAACTTGGCATCAATAAAAGCTGACATTTGGAGGAACAATATTTGTGATTATATAAAATGGGTTTTATTTCAGACCAGTTTACATATGACCTATAAAATGTTTTGATTTTCTGGAATTCCGGCATTATTATTGGCACCATGAAAAAAACCTCCCGTAATTTTATTAAACACTAGCTTAGCTATTTGCATGCCAATAATTATTTAATTCGGATCAGGCAAAACTGAAAACGTTTTAGATTTATGACGAAAATTGATCATTTTTAAGCCGATTTCATTGTACTCAAACTATGGCTTAATTCACAGCTTCAGATGTCTATTTAATGGTCATATCAAATTGATGTGCAGCAGAGTTTGAAAGAAAATTAATTGCGAAGTTACCATGTGCTAGACATGGCAACTCCCTTAAAACAGCCAACAAATCATTAAATTATTTAGATATGATTAAAAATCAGTTAAAATAGGCCGACAGGATACGTCCACGTTTTCGAGAGATGAATATGTAAATGGTGCCCATATGTGGAATAAGTTACCAAGATCAATTAGAGAAGCGCTTAGAAATATCACCGGATATATAAGGAAGCGCTATAGAAGATGAATAATGAAAATAATAGAGAACTAGCAAAATAGAAAGGGGTTTTCCTACAATCAAAGGCCATAATGCAATAAGTTACAATTTGATATGCGCAAATATCGAAAGGGACCAAGATCTTTGGGTTATAAATATGCATTACAAGTTTCATCAAAATCGGTTCAAAATTGTGACATAATCTATGAAGTGTCGATCCGATACATGTCAATATCGAAACCTATATTTTAAGTTTCGTCAAAATCGGATAAGAATTGTGGCCTGTAGAGAGTACACAAACAATTGTGTTTGGACGTCCGGACGGAGAGGGGCGCCATTTTGTCTGTCAATTTTGGTCGATTTTCACGAAATTGGAACTCAACCTTCATTACAATGGTGATATTATCAAATGTTTTTTAAAGGCAATAGTAGGACCTTAAACCCCATTTCATTCATTTAGGTTATAAACCGAATTAAAATTGTGACCTCTACTTGGTTCACAAAACCGTAATTCAGGAAGTTACGACCCGATATGCGCAAATATGGAAAGGGACCAAGACCTTTAGGCTATAAACCGAATTAAAATTGTGACCTCTACTTGGTTCACAATCTTGATATACCATTTTTTAACACTATTCGCGTACAAACGGCGGCCATTTTGTATCCCAATTTTGGTCCGATTTTCCCTAAATTCGAACTCTATCTTTCTTAGGGTGTAACGGTTTGTTAAATCGGATAATAATTGTGACCTCCAGGGGGACCACAAGATAAAAAATGCGATTTTTCGGACAATCAGTGGCCAATATCGAAAGCAGCCGAGATCTTTTGGGGATATGTTAAGTTTCGTCAAAATCGGGTAAGAATTGTGACCTGCAGAGAGTCCACAAACAATGGTGGACGGACGGACGTCCGGAGGGACAAGGGCGACGGCATAATACGTCCACATGAAAATGTGGGCGTATAAAAAGGAAGATAACAGCTCATAGATAAAACATGCTTTTAATGTTAAAACATGCTTTTAATGTTAAAACATGCTTTTAATGTTAAAACATGCTTTTAATGTTAAAACATGCTTTTAATGTTAAAACATGCTTTAAAGTGTCGGGGGCATTTTTTTTTGTTCGACAGAATCTATTTTTATATAGTTGTAATTGAGAAATTATCGAAATATGTATGCACTATACTAGTGTTGCAATGCTCTTTTTGTTTACCACACTAATAATACAAACGTTCACCAATGAACTTGTGATTTGTAGATCATAGTATGAAAGTTAAGATGCGTTGTGTAAGATTTAGATAAAGAGCTGATCGTTACTCCTTGCAGCTTGACTTATTTCTTCATGTGAATTGGAATTACACAAGACGCATTTATAGGTTTTTACGTATAATGAATTGCAAAAGAAACCAATGCATTCTGGTTCAATGATACAATATGTCAGACAACATCATACTCAAATTCGACCGAATTCGGCTAAGTCGAAATAACGTAATTAACATAACTCAATATGGCGGTATTCGGGAAGTTTCGGAGAACAATATCTCGTAACCAATGACCCTGCTTGATTTGTCCATAACAGCGCATACCGAAAGACAATAGTTCGGCAATATTAGCGGTGAGGTCACTAACTTGATATAACGGGAAGTCTGCAAAAGTTCGGATGCGGCGCAGACCGAATCGCCGCTTTGACGGGAGCGGCGAATATCACTTGACCGGCGTACGCCGTTTGTAAACCGGCTCGCCTATCGCCGGAGAATCAAACAGGCCCACAGTGGTGGGAGAATAACTAATCCTTTTTTAAAATTCTTCAAACAAAAAGTAAATATAGAGGCGAAATGTGCGGAAATAATGTGACTTTTACTGTATCTTTTACATGGTTTTCGATATCTCTGAATTTAAAGCTATTTTTTTTTAAATCTAACATGGTAGCAATTCAATATGGTAGCCCAAATTGAATTCAAAAATACGTAATTTTAGTTAAAGTAGCTAAGTCTCTAACTCAATATCATCCAAAATCTTCAACATTGAAAACACGAATTATTTGTCAATTTAAATCAACAGTGATGATGTGATCTTACCGGGATAAGATGGGCTTCTGGACCCGAGTTCACAAGGCATTCTCAGACTTAAGTTGAGAATTTACTCAAATTTGTTCACCTTATTCTAACTAAAATATAGCCCTTTATAAAACTTTTGTTGTTTTAATGTATCAATTACATCAATAAGAAACAAAATGCAAAGTTTTGTGTGTCTGCATCAAAGATATTTCTCATAAACAGTGATTGAAAGATGAGCAAATTCTCAACTTAAGTCTGAGAATGCTTTGTGAACTCGGGGCCTGATATCCAATATTTAAGACAAAATAAACATTTTACCATTGGTACATGAATCGTGTACCATAATGCGTTTCAGTCCCAGTTGTAAGAAGAGACTCGAGGAACGAGGCAATGATTTGAAATTATAGTAAAAACGGAAACCATTGAATGTAAATCAGTTTATACACATTCATATTGCAGTATCATATGCGTTGCGACCCAATTGTGTCCATTTCTAGGTCCCAAATGTTAGCGATTTAATCGTTGTTTATTCCTGTTGGACATGCCTTGTAACATTATCCATAAAACAATATCCCTGTAACATTGCTATAAAATGAAATCCGAAATGAAAGAGTTTTAATTATTCGTAATAAAATGTCAATTTTTTTCGTATAACCAGCGAAAATATCGTAAGATACGACCTTTTATGTGAAGTTTAGTGTCTCTGAATTTAAGGATAAATTTCGAAAGATAAATTCAAAAGAAAAATGACCCCAAAATAGCGGATTTTTGTTAATCTTCATTTTTCCAAGGGTGGGTGTCGATGTCACTGGGTTGAATTCATATCTCAAATATCAATTTCGAGAATCCACGACGGCAGAAAATCAAATTTAAATCCAAATAAATAGAGAAATTTTATCTAATTATCATTTGTTTCCGTTGGATATGGCTTGTAAATTCACCACCTACACACGATCAAAAACCACCTAGGGATCCCTGAAACAAACATTGATGAAAAATGGACTTCTGATATCCAATATTTAAACAAAAATGAACATCATAAAATTGGCACACGATTCGAGTACAAGAATGCAATTGAGCGCCATTTGTATGAAGTGATTCGATGAACGAGACTAAACATATCCCATGTAGGAGAATACTACCAGTGTAGACTGGATTAAAAAGACACCAGAGTATGCCACTCAATTCTGACTCTTCGCGTATTTAGCTGAACAGAAATTACAGTAACACCACAAATGATTGAATGTAAATGAGTTAATATACGTTCATATTACATTACTAATACTATAATATGCGTTGTGACACATTAGAGTTTATTTCTAGGTACCAAAGAATAGTGATTTAGCTCCTTTATTGGCTATTTTCTTAAATTAACCTCTTTAAGATACCATTGGTTGACTAGGGGTCCCGATCCTTGCTCTGTTAAGGGTTCCCGCGCTATGTGGGTAGGCTGGGTTTCGCCCCAACTGGGCGCGAAATGTGTTTGAAAAACTGTATGTAATTCGTACTTTCTATGGAATATCATGGTGTTTCTAGCTTATTCTTATATTCAACAATTCTCATATATAACCATGATCAAAAACAACGTAAAATCATGACTAACTGATGGCGAGGGGGTGGGGGGCTAACCTAATATTAAGGCGTAAATTAGATATACAAAACAACTTTTAACCCCGGTGCAAATACATACAAAATGAAGAAAATTGCTCTTTAAAAGGGAACGCTGAAATATTTTTGGAATTCGTAATTTAATTTTGAAAATAGAATTCAGTAACCATTAAAACCTTATTATATATATTTTATGCCTTGCACGAAAAACGTTATCGATAACAAGGGGTAATGCAAGACCCTAGACAAAAATAAGTTTTTAGATGCATAATTTTATTGAAATACGCTTAAATTGCAGCTTCATATCAAGTCTGAATAATAATCAATCGGAGTGAAAAAAATATTCGAGGTATTAACAGTGACGATATGAATTATAGGGTATTTTTGAAACCATTCAAATCTACAAAAAACGTAATTGTCATTTCCAGGTAGAATCCGTCATTTGGTGGTGTTGGTAGAGTACCCAGATTTGCTTTCAAATCTAGATTACTAGAATGACCAAAACAATATCATCAGTAAAAAAGATTCCAAATACAAAGCTAGCATTATATGAAATGTGGTTTATGATAATGATATAGACTAGAGAATCAACATAGAGACGTCGCATTCTAGTTTCGAGTTTAGGTTTCAAATAATGAGTTACTCTATGTTGAGTGTAAAGTCTGTTATAAAAATTCACACATGTGCGTCTAATCATCATTATTTGGATCTATCGAAAAGTTGAATTACAAAGGGACGTCTCTTTGAAGTGACATAACAACGCCTATTTATGTACACTATTGGAAATAACGTGTTGTTTCTGTAAAGGTCTCAGGCCCGTAGCCAGCTTGTTGGCGGAGGGCAGCCCGGTTGATAGGGGGGTCGCCCCCCCCCTCCCTTAGCTACGGACCTGAAAGGTCTTAATGGTGAAGTTAACTTGAAGTTGTTGTAGGTGCGACCGACGGGACTGATACGATAGCATTAGTTTTAGTGTAGTTAGTACATTTTAGTCAACTAAAAACATACAAATAAATATCTATGAGCTACTTGTCCGATTGTCAGGACAGTTGTGGTTTGCCCCAAGTTTGCTCTCGAATGCAATTATCAGCTAATGTTTTTTTTAGCAAAATTACGACTGAATTACAATACTTTGGATCGTAAATGGGGTTTGTTTACAGTTTTGGAGCACCTTATACTATTGCCCATTTTATTAATAATAAACCATGATAATCAACAGGATTACAAAACTGTGTTATTATAGCTGATTTTGAAGTGGTATTGTTTTCTTCAAGAAAATAAGAAAACACACCCTTTCCAGTTCAAGACTATAAAACTGTGTGAAGTGTATCGAGTCTTATAAAAAAAACACACACCCGCCCTTTCATAATATCCACCAACGCCTATACATAACTAGAGCGATACGACCTATCGTGTTAGCTTTAATTATTTATTCCTTAATCCTGAAACAATAGACTTGAGTATTTGTTTTGGACACGTTATCTGTTATTGCTCACATTGGCTATACGTTAAATTCTTAGGAACCTATTAACTGGATTAACTGGAAGCTGGTGTTAATCTCTGCTCAGACATTGGACCCATTTATTACAAAGCCCTGTCTCGGTGCTTGGCTCGTTTGAAATTAAATTGTTGGTGTGTGGAATTGCTACAATTGCATGGGTGATGCAAAACCCATACAGTATGCATTCTACGTTTAACTAATATCAATAACCATTGTGAATCAGCAGGTTATCTTACCCGTCAAGACTAATTCACAAACTAATTATTAAGAATTGCCAAGAAGACCGGTATATATTTATTTCATTTATATACACACACATTATAAATGGAGTCCTATAATGCCGTCGATCGCTCGGTCCCTCATTAGTTCTTGTTAACTCATTATAAGTATTATTACATCTATTATTTATCTATAATTTGTGAAGAATGCATGTATTAGAGCAAGTGGCATGTTAATTTTCAGTGATTTGCGATGTTATGTTTTTGAGTTATTATTACCCCTTTGAAATGTTGCAGTTAAGCCTGGCGCACACTATGCGACGACCTAAGCGACGAGTTTGGAGACAAATATAGCCGCATGGTAAGTGGCCCTGTCACGTGTTTCTTCATGTAACACCTCAAAATTCATTTTAGTCGCCATCGCGTTGAATACTTCAATTAATATTGTTTTGTGCGCGATGATATATTATTACTGCGGCGGCGTGTATCAATGGTAAAATGGTTATTATGTCTTAAAAATTGGATATCAGAAACCTACCTTTACAAGGTAAGATAACAACAATCATTGTTGATTTTAATTGACAAATATTTCATGTTTTCAATGTCGAAGACTTTGGATGATATTGAGTTAGAGAATAAGCTACTTTTACTTGTCGTCGAGGTGAGCACATTACACGATTGGTTGCCGACGAAGCGACGACTTTGGCGATCATATCAACCATGTCTGAAATCGCCGACCATCGGGGCTGGCGACGAAAAATCGCTAGCGACCGAGTGTGCACACTAGGTGAGTATTTAATTTTGTATCTACGGCGACTGAAATCGCCTATGTCGCCGCGTAGTGTGTGTCAGGCTTTATCTATGCTGAAGATATTTATGGACCATTTGATTTGTTATCCGTTTCAATGTATCATCGATTACAAGTATATTTCTAGGTACATAAATGTCAGTCAATTTTGTAAGTATTAGTTAATGCCCGTAAATGGGAAACACGCCATACAAAAAATATAATAATTAATATAGTAATCAATAATGTTATATATGGATGTACCTGGGCATATTTTTATTATCTCCAGTAGTAATAAACGTAGTTGAAATATACAAGCCCTTTAAAGCGAGAATTTTATATTTTCATGTAATTATGTCTTTTGATGATGAATAGGTTATCAACTCACTATTATACGACCATGGGCATTATTTTCCCCCATAAAAATCATAGACACAGGAATAAACAACACAATTACCTCCCTTGTTTTCCTATTGACAACATGGACGGCCATTTTACAACGTTGTAATTTGAAGTTGAAGTTGATATTTTTGCCAATATCTGAGCTGGCAATAGTGAATTATAGGATTAATAGGATTACTCTTTAACAAGGTAGGACTGTTTATGGATACCATCTATTTTAAGGCTTTATTTTAATAAATTTTAAAAATATAACTTAAAAAGTAAATAGCAACTTTAAGGTAGATAACTATGTACCAAAAAAAATAAACCAGTGGTGCATGATGAAGGATCTGGCAAAGAACACCATCTAGTCGTTCGGGTGGGACACTGGTGTGCATACATAAAGGAACCCTTGACTTTTGCAATCCAATTGCTGTTCCGGCAAAATTCCCTAATAGCCCCACCACATGACGTGTACCCGTCTTCATTAGTCCAGTCGAGCCAGGGGCGAAAACTGTGCAATATATAGCACAAATATTATCAATACGAACTGAGACAGGCAATATCTCATTGTGTGACTGAGTAGGGCTATGGGGAACATTTAACACGAACCAAGTTAACGCTTTTACACATTTTGCAATTTCATTCTAAATAACGAGAAGCATTATAAAAATGATATATTATGTGTTAATGTTTGTTACCACGCAGCCTGTATTTTCACTAAAATCCCAGAGTGTCATGAGAGCGCCTCCACTGGAGCTATTTTGAGTTATACTGTATGTTTGTTGCTAATCGTTGTCTTGGACACCACCTTTTTTATGTCCGCGCGAGCTTCATTATTCTAAAACAATAAACATTACATAGTCTTCACTTGCGTGGCCGTATCTATTAACCATCCGTTATTTACGACCAACGATATTAGATTGATCAAAAATGGTTACGGAAATGGTTTTTTGTACTCCATTTGTTTCAATCTTTAATTCCAATTGAGAAAGAAAAGCAGATACTGAATTATTATACTGTACAGTTGTCAGATTTAATAGACTTTCTACTATTAAAGGACCTGCACGGCTGTAATCATTGGAAACGTAAAGTTCAAGAAAATGGTTCTAGAAGCATATAATATTAATGTAACATGAAAAGATTTATATACAATTGTTATTTATAATTAATTTTGTTAGGTGAAATACTTGAACTGCTCACGACCGACACTCGTTTTCGCCTGATTAGTGCGTTCTACATGGCTTATTGCTCCCCGCCTTTCGAAGAAAGCAGGGGGGCTATTACAATGGGCTCGTCTGTCTGTCCGTCACACTTTTTTGGACACAATAACTCGCTTTCTAATTGAGCTGGAACGTTAAAACTTGATGTAGGTGTCTATTAACCCTTTTCTTCTTAGGGCAAGCAGAGATAAGCAATTTGATTGATGGATGCTTTAGGACACGATAACTTTAGTTATAATTAAGTGAGTGTGGTGAAACTTAGCATATAGTTTTTAGTACATCAATACCTTGACTAAGTTCGATAATGAGCATGTTCTCAGAGCGATAACCAATTTGATTTGTTGAGACTTTGGAACACAATAACCGTCCTTCTAATTGAGGTAGAATGTTCAAACTTAGTGTAGGCGTTCGGTAGGTGATGGAGTTCTATGATGAACATTGTCGGTGTACAATAAGTAGAGATAAACAATCTGATTGGTTGATGTTTTGGGCCACGATAACGTTTGATTATAATGAAGTGAGGGTGGTTAAACTCCGAATATAGATCCATTATATCATTACTTTGACTAAGTTTGATGGTGCGAATTTTCTACTGCGCCTTAGGAGCGATGAGCAATTTGATTGGTCAAGACTTTGGAACCTAACAACTCTGCTTTACTTTCAGGTAGAATGTATAAAGTTGATTATTAGGTGAATGTCTTGACTGGGTTCAATGGTTAACTTTTCGAGCTAAAGCTAAGCAGAGGTAATCAATTTCATTGATCGATGCTTTGGGACAAAATAATCTTGATTAGATCTGATAGAGAGTGATAGTTTGATTCCTCGATACTATTGAGGAAAAAAATGGGCGATTGATATAAGGTTGGTGTCATCTAATTATTTGGGAATTTCGGTGGGTGACATCAACCTCACTGTTGGCTTGTTTCAAGTTATTATTTTGTCGTTTTGAATCGCCAATTACAAATTACTTCCGCATTGTGGGGTATGTTTTTCTTTGTTCATAACAAATGGCACCTGAAACCAGGGAGTGCACGACTTATGTACTGATTTTAAAATGTTGATTGTGTCTTAAATATAGGACATTAAGATCCTATATTTTCACGGCAAGAAAACAACATCAATATTGATTGAAATGAACCAATATTGAATTCTGATTTGTTTTGTTTATTACGAATATTATGGAAATTTTGAGTTATAGGTTAAGTTCTCTAAAAACAGTCTCGCACTAGTGGTGGATATCGTGCTGTTAGAAGCATGCATGCTTACCCTTTCCGGATACCTAGTTCCGTGTCTCTGTGGGTCCACTCCTGCTGTGGGACAATCTTCTCGAATTTGTCCAGCGTTTGTATTTTGATTACCCCGGTCGATACCACTTGTTAGCAATAAAAAAACTCAGGTGCAAATCAGCGAAAATACTGTTGGCGACTTTCGAAGGGTAATCGGTTAGTGTCAAATAAAACGTCGACGACACGCCAAAGACACATACGCAGATAATTGCTAATTTCCGTATCCAAAATGAAAATTAATAAGTAATTATTTTTATTGGGGGAAAATTAATATGAAATCAAACGGCCATGGCGTTTATTTTCTACGCTATTGTTCAATCAATATAAAATAATAAGAGGTTCTACAAATTTATTACCTTAACAGTGAAAATGAGAAATATGTTATGTTATTGTTCGTAGAATGAAGTTGTTAAACGATTTTAATCAAACCTTGGAATCACCATGTCTACGGAATGATTATTGGTTATTAAAAAAAATCGATCTTTCAATATTTAGTCCTCGAGAAATCTTTCTCGGCCAAGGATGCACATAATTGTTACAGCGTTTCCCATTAATTACGGAACTGTGGGACGTTTGACGTTTTGTCTCGGTTTGGCTTGGCTCCTCAAGCCTTAGACTCAAGTGAAACGGTGTCGTATCCATTCTGTTACCCTTATGCATACGAAACTCTTTTTATTTAATGCCTTTGATAAATTGTTTTCCATTATGTTTTTAATAATTTCTCTTAAAGTCATTTTCATTGACTATTTGTATGTTTTTCTACTTTACCTATTATAACTGCAATAAAATGAAATGGCGTTTACTACCTATTGTTCTGCCCCGGCTGGGCTAATGAAGACGGGTTCACCTATAACTATTGGGCGTACTGAATACTGTAGAGCCGAGGTTATAATAATCTCGTCATTTTACAAGGTCGGCAAATTAAAACCCCAATACCACTCTCGTTGTTACTGAATAATATCTTTATTCTGGTCAAAAATTTTGAACTATTTTATAATATTTCAATTAAAAAATGATACAAATTTCATCTTATCACACCTAATTTTAAAAATTGGAAAAATTCAACTACATGCTGTAACATGGTTTGAAAAGCCTTACGTAAGCACTTTCAAATGCAACTTGGATTTAAACCTATTTTCGAACCCTCTGGTCAAGTAAGATAGGTTGTAATGGATAATTTACACAAACATTTTGTAGTAAGAATAAGACTAATTTTTTTGTCTGGACCTTTCAAGCCAGCAAGAGTGTTATTGTCCCTTTAAGCCTGAGGCTTGTTTCCAATCGTGTTATTTTACTTACTTACAATGCCATCGCAAGATCGCTTATCTAATACCGGGAAATCTTAGATCGTGTTGTGGACCAGAGGGTAGCAAAGACAAGAATCAAATTGTTTTACAGCTAGTTATTACACCCCCCCCCCCCCACATGTTACACACATCTGTATAGGAACCCAGTTGCCAAGCCCTAATACCGCAAAGGTTTCAATACTAATGATTGGCGTCGTGTATTTTATGTGCAGTTGTTTCTGCTTTACCCTGCATACATTAAATATACCTTATGGGGGAACAGATAACGAACTGACAGTTCGCGCTATAATAGTTAAAAACCAAGATAATGTAAAGGGAATTTGCTAAAAATTGCAGTCAAATTGACCCACTCTGAACCGAGAATTTAGCGATTGAATTTTGGGCCTAACCCCGATCATCATTACTAAAGTCAGTACGATAAAAAATATAGTATCGATTATCCAATTTTTATTTAATCATTAATGAGCGTTGAGCAGCAGATCGGATCCTAATCCAGTTAATATCGCACGATAGCGATGACATCGAGGGTTGATTATGGTCTGGATAAGTTAATTAATGCCCAATTAATGATTTATATAACATTCCATGCCAAAAGAAGACCAGCAATGGGCAGATTTAGCTCTGGCATAATGTATGTATAATTTAGAAAAAGAATAATTTGGTTGATCAGGAAATTGTATACAGTATAGTCAAGATAAGTAAGGTGCAAAATGTTGCGGGACTGCACTTTTTAAAATATTAACAACATACTAATAAGTTTATTATACCATGAACCGTGTATAGATGGACGGGCAACGCTCACGGGGACATTAGAATTATATGCCCTGCCAAAAGTAGACCTGATATGACTAAAATAAAATTACCTCCCCTCGCACAATTAACAGTATTAAGTTTAATATTTGTATTAATCTTGCTATTCTTTTTTTTCAACGCATACATAGAAAGACTATTGATGATTGGGCTGAAAATGTTAAAAACAAACCTACTAAAACTCTCCTTTAATTATTACTTCTGCAAATCTAATCATCATTCCGGACACTTCGATACTTTAACTTTATTTTCACAATTTTAAAATTCTTCATACATACGGGAAGGTGGATTATTAAACAAAACCAAAATGCTCACAAAGAGCACGAAAATATTGAAATTGATCATTTTACAAATTTCAACTGCTACATTTGGAAATTTCAAAGTTCTAAACTGGATAAATTTGTCACTACCGGATTGAAATACGTATCGGTTTGAAATATTACCGTGTAACTATAAGAATACCATGAATTTAAAATCCCACATTGTCAAAAATCACATCGCTTGGTTTACCAACCAAAGGGGCTCGTTGCATGTCCGTCTATATACGGTCCATGATTACACCAGTCATCTTGTGAACACACACATTGTGATTGACTGAATGTATTTACTTCCGTGGCCAAGATTAAAAATGTGTCAGAAAAATCAGAAATCCGTCAAGATCGTAGACGTGTGTCATATTAATATAGAACTGAAATAACCAAATATTACCATCTGTTCACATTAGAAGTTATACAATACAGTTTCTAGGATACACATGTTCTAGATCCTAGATTGTTCTGTAAATGTACTAACTGCCATAAAATCTTGTTAACTATGTCATATTATTCCCATTAATTTATACGAACATTGGACCAGTATATGAAGATAATAATGTTGTCTATTTAAGGGGAATTCCGTACGATTAGATCAGGAGCTGATAGTTATCACTATAATAGTTAAAAATGAATAATGAAAACGGAAGATATTGAAAATTTAAGTCAAATTACTTCACTCTGGTCCAAGTTGGCGCCGATATTATCAAACTGTAGCCCCGATTGGCATTGCTACCGTTGTAACCATACAAACAAAGTCTCGAGTATCCAATTTTACGTTAATCATCAATCGAAAATTGTATTTAAATCTATTGAAAATCTAGACTATCCGATGGCATCGAGGGAATGGCCTTGGTTAGTTAATTAATACCTAATTAATAACTTATTTAACATTCAAGGCATAAAGAAAGACATGCAATAGGCAGATTTAGCATAATGCCTGTTTAATACTGTGTCTGTAATGGTACTATTTATGCTAAGGTGATGTAAATATCGCATAGTCATTGTTATGTTAATAACAATATTATTTTAGTTTTCTAAATTCACCTTCACATTATCGTGGTATTGCGACATAGTTTGAAATCTCGACTGCTGTATTTTGTTGTCAAAAATAGTAATACTGACAACATGTGGGTCAATAGCCTAAGATGCCAACCAGATGAGTTTTAAAAGGGGTGTAAGCCCGGTTAGATCTTTTTGTTAAAGCCAACTTCAAGTTGGGTCAAAGGTCCAGAGGCGTCACAGTTTTAACAATAAGATACAAATTGTGACCTCTCTGGATGACCCATAAGCTAAAAACGTAATATTTCGTACAATACAGCAAGTTACGGTCCAAAACGCGCCAATAGGGATGTAAATAAATATTTTAAATTTCATTATAATTGGTTAAAAAAAAAATCGAGTCGCTGAATGGTCTACAACCTGGGTATCACGGTGAGATCTAAATATTAAAACCACCGGCAGGTTTCGTCAAAGTCACGAAATGTAATCAGGGCTAGTGCACGTAAGGAAAAGATCTTAGGTGAGGATTGGCGCTATCCCTGTTTACATCTCGTAACCTTGACGAAAGATAGTAAACTGGCACTGCCAGGCAGGATACGCCCACATTTTCGAGAGATGGTTAGAGAACAAGCAAAATCGAAAGTGATTTTTCCTACAATCAAAGGCTATAATTCATTAAATTACAATAGGTTATAAACATGCATTTCAAGTTTCATCAAAATCGAATTAAAATTGTGACCTATACTGGGTCCACAACCTTGATATACCATATTTTAACACTATTAACATACAAACGGTGGCCATTTTGTCTGGCAATTATGGTCCGATTTCCCTGAAATTCAAACTCAACCTTCCGTATGGTGTAACGGCGATAGAGTCAGGTTTTTTAAATCGGATAATAATCGTGACCCCCAGAGGGACCATAGGCGATTTCGGACAATCAGGGGCCATAATTCAGGAAGTTATGAATTGATATGTGACAATAACGAAAGGAACAGTATTCGCGTACAAACGGCAGCCATTTTGTATGACAATTTTGTTCCGAATTTTCCCGAAATTCGAACTCAACATTCCTTAGGGTGTAACGGTAATATAATCAAACGATTTTTTAAATCAGATAATAATTGTGACCTCCAGAGGGACCACAAGCTAAACAAAGACGATTTTGCGTATAATCAGGGGCCGTAATTCAGGAAGTTACGATCCGATATGCGCAAATATCGAAAGGAACCAATATCTTTGGGTTATAACCATGCATTTTAAGTTTCATCAAAATTGAATTAAAATTGTGATCTCTACAGGGTCCACAACCTTGATATACCATTTTTTAACAGTATTTGCGTACGAACGGCGGCCATTTTGTATGGTAATTTTGGTCCGATTTTTCCGAAATTTGAACTCAACCTTCCTTAGGGTGTAACGGTGATATAATCGAACGGGGTTTTTCAAATCGGATAATAATTGTAACCTCCAGAGGTACCATGAGCTAAAATAGGTGAATTTTCGGACAATCAGGGGCCATAATTCAGGAATTTACGTTCCGATAGGTGCAAATGTCGAAAGGAACCAAGATCTTTGGGTTATAAACATGCATGTAAAGTTTCATCAAAATCGGTTCAAAATTGTGACCTCTATAGGGTCCACAAGCTAAAAACGTGATTTTTCGTACAATCAGGGACCATAATCCATGAAGTTTTGATCCGATACATGCCAATATCGAAAGCAGCCGAGATCTTTTAGGGATAAACCTATATTTTAAGTTTCGTCAAAATCGGACAAGAATTGTGACCTGTAGAGAGTCCACAAACAATTGTGGACGGACGTCCGGACGGACGGACGGACAGGGGCGACGACATAATACGTCCACATGAAAATGCGGGCGTATAAAAAATGTAGGTGGTCGTAATATTTAGATTCAATCCGCTTCCTTAAGGCATGTAGTACCCGATTGGATCTAAATATTACAGCCACCTACATATTTCGTCGTGGTCACAAGGTGTAATCAGGGCTAAGGTACGTGATTGTTGCCGGGGTTGGGGTCAGGGCTAGATCTTGGGTTGGCTCGATCCCTGTTTACATCTCGTTACCTTGGCGAAATCAGTGGGTGTCCGCAATATTTAGATCTAACCTGGGTATTACATGCGTTTAGGGGGAGCGACCGTTTTGTTCGTCAGCTCGGTCCGATTTTCAGGAAATGTGAACCCAATGGTATAACGCCTTTTAAATGTGATAAAAATTGTAACCTGCACAAGCTAACAACGCGATTTTTCGTACAATTAGGGGCTATAATCCAGGAAGGTAAAATTCGATATGAGCGAATATGGAAAAGAACCATGGACGTTTTTGTGGCATGGGTTGAAACTACGTGTTAGGTTATGTTTAACGGCTGCGTTGATTAAAGGTGATATAATTTGGAACTGGGCTTTTGTTGGGGGCGGGGGGGGGGGGGGTACTCTTACGTTCATTTTCTTCCTATTATATCGTAGTTTTTTTCATGTATATACCGTTTAGAAATAGCCTATAATTTTCCCATGGATTGGCTTAATAAATATCTTTACAATTATACGTGATTTGAATAAGATGTAAAGCAATGTAGTTATACTCGATATCATCAGAAAGAAGGTTGAGGGTCAAAAAAGATTTAGTAATTGGATGTCAATTTCGTTGACCCCTGAGTTCGCGTAGAGTTGGATTAACCAAGACGTTCATGAGTTGGAGAGCAGCGGGCAAATTAGTCCACTATACATACATCGCCAATGACGATATACCTTACGTGTTTCATTGTCAGTCTTGACAATGCCTTAGTCCCCGTCAATTCAAGAACACCTAAACTTAGCATGATCGGTCCTAGGAAAACTGCGCACTGATTGATAGCATTGGAGCTATATGACGTCACAATTCAAAGCTGGCGGTAATAATGCAATACTCGATTTCTGGTCCGTATAGTACTGGTGTACTTGTTTCATTATAAGATTTATGGAGTTGATTATATATTTTTAAGATTCTTCGACATCAATAATTTAAAATATAACGTGTTTATAAAACAACAGCAGTCCTTCGGTTATTCTCTGTGGGTGGTGATCAGGAACATTTCCGACTTATTTAAATAACTGACAGCAATATTGATTTTGTTTTTAAGGAATAACTTTGCGTGTGGTATAAAGCCGGAGTTTCAAAGATCAACACTCCTTTAATCTTACAAAAGCAACCATTTACCGATTAAAAAGAACCGTTTCATCTTTACTTTAAATATGCACCCCCCCCCCCATTCTTCTCCGTCGGTTCAAACAAGACATTCACGCCAGGTTCAATAAAAACAAAATAAAACACAAACGCAACGATCTTTAATTTCTATGGTTACGGGGGGCAATGATAATACAGAATTTGAGTCAAATTCCATGAACGATGTTTATGTTTCAATTATGTGAGGAATATCTGCATGTAGTATCTATAAGGTAAAAACCCCATTAAGAACTCAAGCTCTATGTTATTTTTTAATTTGTATATGTTGGTTTAGTTTACCAACGGTATAGAAAAGTCTCATTGAATAGGTCACACACAAGATACTGTTTCGCGATCATTTTGACACAGTTACATATTTTTGGTTGAAACTTTCAGACGATGTAAATAATAGGCTTGCCTCTCATACTGTATACATACATACATACATTACTGTTTGCGGTTAATTTTTTTGATTTTGAACTTCCAGACCAGGCAGGAAAAATGCTTTACTTCGCATTATATACATGGACGAAACTTGTGTAGGAAGCACAGTGAAGACTACCCCATTAAACAGTTATACTTAGTCGCGTCTCGTGTTATAATGATTCTAGCATGGATAATAAACCCCATCTAAATACGAAACAGGAAGTATTTATCTCCTAATTGATCATAAACGAAAATCATCAGGTGCACAGAAACAATCATACTTAAACCTATCCCCCACCACCCCATTCAACAACCCTGCAATAAACTTATTTGTCATGGTAGAAGCAAAGTAGGGGTTGTCGGGTTCTTTTTTACAATGTTCAACAACCGCTTTTTCTGGCAGATAAGACATTAATTTTGAAATGTATATTTTTCATGCGGATAATTGAGTTATAAATTGGAAGAAGTGGAAATCACGAACTGGAAACTATACATGTAGTGCAACCTATGTCGATCCCCGGCTCGAGCTGCCCATATACCTTAAATTTCAGCCTAGCAACAGCCCCCGTGTAGCCGCCAACCTCGCACAAATAGTGGCACAATTGAAGCCGGCATGCGTTAAAAATATAATTTGATCACGGAGAAGCCGATAATCCTTTTAATTTAACGCCGGTAAAAATTATGAACATTTTTGTTTTGTGTAGTCCCGATCATTGCATTTCGAGTAATGTTTGACAACGTATATTTTTGGCAGAAATAGAGAAAAAAAAGCCTAGGAATTGTCATTATTATAGAAAATATTGGTATTTCAATTGATATAGCACATAGGTTTGCTTGTAATCATTGACAATAATTTTACAATTGCTTTCTGTTGGAAAGGAAATCGAAAAGCAACCCAGAATAATTTGTACGTGTACGCATTTTACAGACGTGCAATGAAATGTGGTCGTATATGACCCACATCTTCATCCGTCCTTCCTTCCTCTATTGATCAATTTGAAAATTCACGTGGGTTCTCTAGAGGCTAAAGTTATCATCAAATAACAACTAGAACCCATTCAAATCATCTCCACTAAAGAATAAACGCGATCATGTCGTCAATAATAATGAAACCATATCATGTAGTATATTTTGCGTCATCTCACCCTGGTTAGATTGAAATGTAGTGCGGACAGTTCAATGGTTACGTTGCTGTATCTGTGGTAGAAAACGTTATATCCAAGGAAACTGTGGGGAAAAGTTAGAAACGAGTCTAAGAGAAGGGAGTTGACATTAAAGGAGCTAAATCGCTAATATTTGAGACCTAGAAATTGACACAAATGTGTCGCAAATCACATAATATTGTAATATGAACGTATATAAATTGATTTGCATTCAATCGTTTCCGTTTTACTCTAAATTCACATTAGTTATGTTCGACGAAATATGCCAGACGTCTCAATCAAACAGCAAACTCCAGCGTCTGGTTATTCAAATCTACAGCAAAAATATTTATTATGCATGCTCTCCAGATAACAATATGACGTTACCGTTTGACCTTAAAAAGTACCATATGAATCAAAGCAGGAAAGTGGACGTATATATCAGCGTTAGCGATGCTCTTGCTCTAACAATCAAGGGCCATAATCCATGAAGTTATAGTCCGATACATGCCAAGATCTTTTGGGGATAGACCTATATTTCAAGTTACGTCAAAATCGGATAAAATTGTTACTTGTACGCAATTGGGCGTAAAAAGCGCATGGAAACGAAAAATCTTGGGAAATACCAAAATGTGCCCGAAAACTGTGACAGTATGGCCAGACCTGGTGTCGATTTCCTTAAAGGGGCTTTAGCATTTTGGAGATGTTCGCTGGATTATAAATTGCAATTTACGACGCATCTGCACAGTGTATACAACAAATGAAACAATCTCAGAGCCATTAGGGTTTATTATTATGAAAGCATATGCAGCTGGCGGTGTTTATTTTTCTGTGATGTACATAAAAGTTAAATCTCATATCGACCCGTCATGGCGTCATCATAGGTTAATATCAGGCTCATAGCAACCGCTGCTGACTCTGACGATCGAAATAATACAAAAACACAGACATAATTTTATATTCTTTTGACAATTAAAATGTTTTATTGCAGTTTGTAGCATTCAGCACAAAATAGACGGCGTGTTTATCAGCATTAAAGATAGGTTATCCATGTCTAAGATCATTTCCCGAATTTTCGTTTCGTCCACATTTCGAGTTCATTTGTAAAGTATTTTTGTGTTCAGTCCATTTAACACAGTCGATCAAATCCTTCTCTGAACATACCGAAAATCTTTACGGTTCACTGTCAACATTTTCACTAGCAACTAGTAGATCCTCGTCGGGATTTGTATTCACATCTATTCCACCGTCAATATGTTTATAAATTTTGTTTTTGCTTTGAATTCAATTGAACCTAAATTTACTCCAAAATGGCGACCAAGAGAAAGATATGAGGTTAAAGGTCCACTCGACACAAACTAGGTCATTTCGGGACAAACACGCGGTTTAATTTTATTTCAATAATTCGCTTAGCCCATGTGTCCTATCAGATCAACCTCGGGTAGGTTAGTAGCGCATATACTTAAATTAAAATCTCTGACTATAAACAGAGCCAGATATAGGCTCCGTTGTTGGGCAAGGACTTGGGAGAAGTTAAATAACACATGTAAATTTCATACAGATCGGATGATAAATTTTGTTGTTCGAGCGTTCACGAGGTTAAAAAAATTGAAACAAGAACCATAACTCTTGATGTAATAAACACAAATAGCTGAAATTAACTAGGCTTCTTCGTTTCACTAATTTAAATTAAGCACAGATGTCTTCGTTTCACTAATTTAAATTAAGCACAGATGTCTTCGTTTTACTAATTCAGTAATTAACTGAAATTCCATAGGTGTTTTCGTGTCACTAATATAAATCTACAATTCATACAGATCGGATGATATCTGTTATCGTTAGAGCGTTCACAAGGTTCAACAAAGTGAAACAAAGGCTATAACTCCGAAACAAATTAGCAGAAATTATAGAAATCAAATAGCCTTCTTCATCTCGCTAATGGAAACAACATATTATATCATTTTTACAAAAAAATCAGATGATAAATGTTGGCTGTATATAGGGTGTTCACCAGAAATTGTGACCGGAGCAACAGCAAAATAGGACCACATTTCTATGTAGGCGGATAAAAATGAAATGAATTGTATTTCGGGTTCTGCATTTTTTTAAAAACTATTTTAGTGCCAGATAAAACATAATCTATATAAATAATCTACTTAAACAGTACGTGTGTATAGAGCGACGAGATAGCTTATTGGTTTCCTGCATCCTGTGTTTGAGATTAAGTATGAGATTTCAATGAGGAGATGAAGTGTCATTGTTTTAACAAGTGCTGGCCATATCTTCTATGTACTACACTATTAAAATCACTGTTAAATTCAGCCTTGTCGACTGTTTTTAATGTGTATATCAATGCAATTAGTTTTCCATTTCCTGCTTGTCGGCTTAATAAATGCGAATATAGGAAAAAGTGGAAAGAACATTATCACGGGCGAGAAGACTCTCATCTGTATCTCAATTTGACGGGTTCCTGTGTTTACTTTCTACTTTGATTTCTGGACAACATAATGTCAACACCAGTTTGACAATATATAATTTCACAGTGTTTCATTCGTACCCCCGTATTATATGTTTGGTTTAATATGGAGCGACAACCATAAAACTTATCTTAACTTATAGTCATACATGATAAGATGAAGTATGAAGTTCGAGACGTCCCATGATAATTCCTATAGTGTATAGTGTAGAACCAGCTCAGTATAGCTTCTGTTCGTGTAGGACTAGTAAGAATCAAACAAGTAGCATCCCCGTTTAATAGAAGATTTTTAGATCTTATTTTTCTATCGGATTATTCATACACGATACAAAATGGGTTACTGGTAAAGAATTATTTGATGCTGCTTTAAAAATTCGTGGCAGTTACCAATATTAGGTTCGGAAAAGTTGAATATAAAGTACAATAGCTTTAACAAGAATTGCGTTGTTAACCTTCCGTGTACAATTGTGTTAAAACACTTTATTGTTGACTCAGTGGACAATTTGTATTTAACAACTTTGTTAGGTGTTGTTCAAATTGAACTTCTACCAAGCAGATTTATTTTCAGCTGTAGCCATGCAGTACCAATGCATGGGGTGCTTTAATTTCCATTTATTCGAGTTGTACTCAAATTACTGATTAAAATTGTCTATAATGTGTCAATCCTGGTAGGTGATGTTACAGCAAACAGTTCATTATGTTAATGGATCAAATAACATTTAGATATTGTATTTCTTTTATATTTTACAGGTACCCAGGTTGCATTAATCTGCGAAAGAAGATATTGGTAAATGTGTTAAGTGAATTGGCGTGACTGTGATATCCGTGCAGTGTATTAAACGCGAGCCTGTACTTATACGAAACTAAATTGAAGTGAAGTATTCTCCATCTGTAAACGACGATTATTTCTAATTCCAATCACTCCTAAACATTGATACTCGTGGGGTTTTTGGTATATTTTAAATGGAATCAACCTTGTGTGTGGGAGTAGTTCTGAATTCAGGGATATTCTGGGCAAAATATCGGTGCATTTTGTAACAGTGACTGTATTCTGGTGAGCTCAATGAATCATAGTCTGTGTTTTTGGAAAAGAAACTATCATTAAGATATTATTTCAAATCAGATTTATATAAGAATTTGAAATATATTATTCCTGGTTTAGTTGCTCAACATAACTCTATATTCATTATAACAATGGCGGCCAACAACACCTTCCAGTATTCCCTGGACAGAGACGTGGTATACGTATCAATCCGCTCAATTCAAAAATTTCTTATCCCAGTGGTGTGTTTCCTTGGATCGACAGGAAATATTCTTGCGGCATGCACATTCCTGGCTAGAACTTTGAGAGACAAATCGTGCTGTCTGTACCTGGCGGCAAAATGCCTCTCGGATACGATGTTCTTGATTAGTTTATTTCTCGTGTGGTTAGATAGAGTCGACGTGCCTGCCTTCCATTTACATGGATTTTGTCAGATCATCATCTTTGTGACTTACATATGTGGATTTTTATCCGTTTGGTTTGTTGTGTTCATCACGGCTGAAAATTATATCAGAGTGTCATGTCCTGGTCGGGTGTCTCAATTATGTACACCTGAAAAAGCTAAGACCGCCATTCTTATATTAGTTATCATATCTATTTTTGTTTACCATTTCCCATTATGGACAACAGGAATCGTTCTCAATAACGGAACAGCCGGACAGTGCTCTCTACTAGCGAAATACAACGTAGTTAATCAAGGCCTCACCTACGCGGACACCGTGCTCACATTAGCTTTACCTTCAGTGCTCATCATCTTCCTTGTTGTCGCCATATTGTGTCACGTTTACGAAGCTTTTAAAAGACAGATAAGATTACGACGCCTGGGGCGTCATCCGAGAAGATCGTTTCTAAATAAATCGCCACACGGAAGAATTACGAAAATGCTGTTTGCCGTTTCGACAGTATTCATCTTATTCCACACCCCGAGTCACGCGATCCGACTAAGACTTTTGATACTGCAGTTCCTCAATAAGGATATAAACCCCGTGGAGGAATTTAAATTACAGCGAATATTCGAACTACTTTATTATGTTAACTTCTCAACGAATTGTGTCATTTATCTTCTTTTCGGAAAATCATTCCGACAAGTCTTCAAAAAGATTTACTGTAAAACAAAACCTTGTTGTGCCGAAAAAATTACGAGCCCGCCACAGCGAAGATTCAGTAGCCTTTTTCAGTTTGAAAACATGGCGGAAAAAGAAACGGAAACAATCTGCCTTCATTCAGTGGATGATGTTTGGGAGAAAAGAAACTCAGCGACATCAACAAGTGACAAGTGATAGTGTTAAGATTTACGAATTCCATGTAAAGTGCTTCTTTGACAACGCCGGTGAAATGGCCTTTCTCTATTTCTCTCTTGGGGATTTTTATTCACCTAGAGATAATTTTTATTTATTTATATATAGCATATATACATATATATATATATTATATATTGATGTGATCGTTACTTGAGAAACAATGGCCTGTAACCTAATGGATGTGTGATACCCGAGAAAGGATGACTTAAATTCATTTGATTTACTTTTTTTAATGTAAGAGTTGTTTCACAATTAATGTTTCATGTTAGGGCCTACTCATGTTTAGGATAATAATCATATTATGTATTATATTTGACATTTTTTGTCTGACGACTAGTTTACTGTGCCCTGCTATAAGAGCTAGTTAATTTAATTGGAATTAGACATGGGTTTCATTCAGTTCTCTGCCATTTCATCTACGTCGTTTACCTCCAAGCTACAATAAGATCTTACAGCATGTTAATGAAACGGGCGTATTCGGTTTTATTATAAAAAAAGTGTTCTATGCTTCGTTTATTATAGATAGTTGGTGGTGGCAGGCGGATGCAAAGCAAACAGTTTTGTTTTCAATACTGCGTCCTAATAACAATATTAAATTTATCTCAAGAGTCCATATGTATGAATGATTGTGTCTCGAACAATATTTGCTCAAACTTGATTTACAAAATTGTCACTGTTAATGACATGAAGTCTGCTATTTTTTTGTTTACCTGACAGGTCCCTTTATTTACGATATTCCAAAACAATTAAATACTTTTATTAAATTAGACTTGTGTTAAGTAGATGTGGAAAGCCAAAGTTTGTCCTCCGTCGTCGGCCATATTTGTGTACATGTATAATGAATAATATTAATGATACCCACTCTCCGTTTGCGCAAACGACACGAAACAATCGTGCTGCCCACTGAACAGGGCAGTGGTGTATTATTCACATTACTTGAGGAGATGTAAATCCATAGGGGTGCGGAAATATTTTCGGTGTGATCGTTATATAGTGAGCAGCTTTAGTGAGCAGCTTTGGAGTCATGAGAGGATAAACTTCGGCGTTCTCTGGTCTTCCGTTCCAATTAATTACCATGTTGGCGTTTTATAAATATCATGTTTAAGGGACTCTCCCGAATAGAACAGAGCCTCAAAAATAAAAGTCTGAGTACGTATGAAATATAAACGCCAAAATATAGAAAGATGGTGTATATACCCTGACTCAAAATCTCAGCTCAAAATATTGAGTCGTTTGGACGTGAGCGTTAAAACAGCTCATCCGGACACGTAACCCTTTTAAGATTTCCAGCCATTTCTTTCGTTGGGTGACCCTATAACCGATTCCCGTTCCTTTAGAGGTCTACACGCGAACTTTTTTACAGAGAATTACTGACGAATTATCTCGGTCACAGATGACTGTCTTGAATACGTGCATTGACTTCACGGGCGTCAGTCATTGGCTCATATCATAGCTCGTGCGTTGTTTACATAACACCTATCTGCTTCGGGCAAAATGCTGCCTTTTACTCATTTTAATACCCATTTACACTAAATAGGATATATTTTTTTAACTACAGATACTTCAAACGTCTTTATTTATTTTTCTTATACCTTAAAAAAATGTTTTAGAATTTATTTTGCCGGAGGTAAAAAGATAAGACGCATAGATGTCATCTTTATCAGTGATACAAGCGGCCAAGCGAATATTCACTGTGGGATCAGTTTGGTCTACACGGTGAATGGTCCATGTGCTGTACTTGATAACAAAGGGTAAATTTCACCGACGCATTATTTTTATAAAATAAAAGTCTGGTTTTATCAAATCACCGCATAACACAGCTTGGGACACTGGACTCCATTTCAAGATGAAGACTGGTGGGTTTAAGTTGTTTGAAAACATATCACATATTATATTGAGCTAGTTGCTTAGCCCTAAGGTAGGGGATCTTAATGGATTTTAACACACAATTAAGCAGTTTTATTCTCAAAAACACTATCGGGATTGACCCTTTAACGTTTAATAATGATCATACTATTTTTAAACAATTAGCATGTTAACGTTTAATAATCACATTTTAATATGTTTATAATTATAATCAAGTACTCCACTTTACTGAAGAAGCACGCTGATCCAAAAATTATGTCGATTACTCCTGCAAAAGTTAGGGTCCTTTAAAAGTTCACATTACTTTCTAGTAAGGTCTTGTCGCCATACGTACGTTCCTTGAGTTTTACGTCCACTTCCACCAAAGGTGATATCGTAGACAAGTGGTTGCCATCTTAATTTGTTTGTTTTTACCGTCTTTCAAGTTCTGATCAATAACTATTTACGGCGGTATTCAGTTTATGCAAGTACGTTTTGATGTAGCGAATGGGAATACCATATAATGTCCAACAGAATGGACACTTTACACTTAACTCTATCCCTCAGTGACCTTTAGTAGATTGACAATTAGTATCGTGTATGTTTTAAATAAACATATCGGGTGTCGAATTACAATCTTGATTGTTTTGTTTGGTTATTTTTGCTCAAATTTACTCAAGTCTTGTTTTTCATTTATAAGACCTTTTAGCAAAGACATTTTGCTCATTATTTGAATCTATTTGAATTGGACGACATTCCGCTATTGGTGAGTTTTTGACTAATACGATTGTTATAATTGTATTATAGATGTTTATTGTTAAATTTAATTGATGTAGTATGTAATTTGTAAATAACATAATGTGATATATATATATACATTATCAAAAAGTTGCTCAATGTAAATATCTTTTTTCATATCAAATGAACATATAAGTATCTCTAAAGCTCGTGTCAATGGCCTTATTATGCTTTCTAACATGGTCGTTATGCATACACATGTCTAAATCGATGCTCCTTTTGGCGCTCAGTGGGGGGTATCAATTGCTCCAGAACAATTTGCTCAACGTATACAAATGTTTTGTTAAATTAGTTTGTTAATGATTATGCAGAGCTTATATTGATAATTTGCTTGTTCATTTCAGTATTTACAAGCATGGCAAAGGGCGTGGTTCAGAACAACTTATTATACGATGTAGGAATTATGAGCCTATCGGCCTTCCATATATATCAAATCAGCATACCCTTGGTTATTTAAAGGTTTATCCATTAGTTTTTTTACCAGTACATATATTACCCTAGTCTCTGTCGTCCAAACAAATATTCTACGAATATTAGTCTGGATGGGTCCTCAAAATTTGACGGAAAGTCGGTCATTCTCTGGATTATCCAGTCTTTTAAGTACTTAATCTATCAAAACATCTCGCTTGTCAACAATGGCACTCTCTAAAATTTTGTTTGTAAAGGTTTTAATTGAAATGGTAATTTTCTCTCGTCATGAATCAGACGTACGGCTTCTTACAATTTTCTTAATTCTTCATCGCGATTCATGCTATTTTCTCGTTTTATTTTGTTTCTAATAATAGATGTGCCAAGTGAATTGTGGGATATATTTATGTCTCGCTCTATAGAATCTAGCAAAATCGGCCCGGCTTCGTATTATCTATCACTTTCCGTTTCCGAGGCTTTAGCCAATAGAATCTAGCAAAATCGGCACGGCTTCGCAATATCTATCACTTACCGAGACTTTAGCCAAAAGGTTCCATTGCCCATGCGTAACCGGGAGTTTGTTTTTTTATGGGGTAGATTATCCAGTAAATTTTCGTCAAAAGTTGAGAACCGACCCAGACCCTCCGTACGTTGAAGACTAGGGGGGGTGGGGTGACCGAGACTAATATTACCCTTGCTCTTTCGATGAATACATACCTGGTTGCCCGAGACTACTTTTAGATTGTATGTAAATATCGAATATTCTTGTCTGGGAAGTCCTTGCTGGTACGAATCTTGATATATCGTTAGCAGGAGTGCCACTAATGATCGTTAATTGTCAGCGATCACTTACGACCAATGCCCCAGCACTGTGAACTCGACTGATTAATAGAATAAGAGTTTATTTATTGCCAACTTTATAGCAATTTAGGCCAACTATTTTATTGATTGGTCCTGTTCATAAGAGACAAGTCTTTAAAGATGCATTTCCCTCAAATCTAGCTTATTATTTAAACCTTTAAGCCTATAATCAACTTATCACACCATCGAATGGTTGTAATTTTGAACGGATTGATTAATGATCGCCATTTGGTGATTTAATTTAAAAATGGATAATCTAGACTTTTTTTATTATCGCGAAAACAGTTGCAATATTAATCGAGACTGTTATTCTTTTAACAGTCATAAATTCCTCTATCATTATCTATTAGCACGAAATTACATAAAGCATTTTGATAAATTATATAATATATGATATTACATCAGATGACCTAATTAACTTTTAAAGAACGCCTGTAATCCTGTGATGGCGGTTACAAGCCAAAGCCAACTTATCACACTTGACTAGCGAGACCGCAGCATGAATGTGGACATGTTCAAGCTACTAAAATCATTATTTAATTTAAGAAATTGCCATTTTTATTGAAAATAGGGGTTAATTTGTTTTGTGCTTGGCATTATTATACAGCATTGCACCAACAGCGCAATAACGGCTTCATGTAGTGAAATGGGGACAAATTATGTTGTAGTGAGGGGGTTCAAACAGTCTCATTAACCATCTTGTTTTAAAATTGAGTTATATATTCTTCACGACTAATCGGCTCATTTATAATAATTAAACTTTGAAGTATAATACCAATATTACTTGATCGATTGGTCCTTGCAACATTTTATCAAGATATATTTCCCAGGCAGTTATAATTGGAAGGAATGCCAGTCAAGTCGTCCATAAGCAAAATCGTCCGCACGGCATTGGTTGACTCGTCCACACGACTTAGAAATTAGAAATGTGTTGGTTAAGATCTAGGCCTTAAATGATCAGACGTGATCAGAACACATATCCTTTTATTTGGATTTTTAACTGATTATGTTACCGCAGCATGTTTTAGTGGGGTAGGGCCACGGCTGTGTAGACTATACCCAAACAGATTTGTGTTTGCAGAATATTTGATCTGAAAAAACACACGTTTCCCTCCAAGCGATAAAACAGAAGTAGAAGTGAACATTCGCACAAAGTTATCCAGGATCCGCGCCTGGCCACACTCAAACTTTGACTGCTAATAACTTGATTTTGAGTAGTGGTTCCAGATTAAATTCGGAAAAATATACGGATTCGTTATTTCAGATTCACTTCCGGTTTTAGCGAATTGAGTGTGACGCCTAAATCCAGAATAAGACTTTATTCTGAATTCAATTCCGATTAAACCCCCAGTGTGAACTCACCTCTTTAGAGTATTTGTTAGTAGTCATCAAGGTGATCAGATAAAACTCAATGTAACAAACCTCACTACTTGATTCAGCTTTCTTACATACACATTTCATATCAAGTCCATTAGGTGTCAAAACATTTAAATCGAGTATACTTTTTTTAAAAATCGGTGAACTAATTGAAAATCATAACTGCAATTAAAAAACAATACGAATATACTTTATTACAAAAACATCGATGAATTGACCTAATATCTAAAATCATAACGCCATTTAATAAACAATACGAGTATAAAGCGGTGAACTAGTACGAGTGAAGTATTAGTTGTTTGTTAGGGGGGGGGGCGAATGCTTAGCACGTGCGCGCTGTATCATAAAGCCTGTCATTGGGACAACTTGCTTGGTTTCGAATCCCTGGTTTTACGTGACAAGAAATAGGGTCTCGTGTCCAACCTCTTGGGTTTTTGTCCGGGTCCTTCAATTTCCTCCCAATGCTAAAGACCCCTACGCGCAAACGAATTATTGAAATAAAATTAACCATAATATGTTAGTCCCGAAATTACCTAGATTGTGTCGACAGGACGTTAAACCCTATCTCTCTCTCTATCAGTTGTGGACGACTTAAGGCTTCTCACCAATGCAACGAGGGTTCAATCCCAGCTCAGGGCATGAACTTTATCGTTGTAAGTGAGAGGGATATTCGGTCTCCCGTCCGATCAGGCAGGTTTCCCCCGAGTTCTTCGGTTTCTTCCTGCAGTAATGATCGAAATCATTCGCACGATCTGTGCCAAGGGCCAAATTTGAAAAAGGCCTCAGGCCTAATTTACTACCCTTGTAAAATGACGCGATTATTATTATTATTATTATAACCATTAGCTGTGGACGAGTCAAGTATTAGTTGTTGACGACTTAAACCATTAGTTATAGACGACATACCCAATGCCTTGTGGATGACTTAACTTTGCTTGTTGGCGAGTTAACTGGCACCCATTGGAAAATATGTTCAAACCACTCACTAAAATATTATATTTATTGCTAAATATGATAGATCTTACGAGATATTCAAGGCAAATTTTAAGTAAAACAAATGTTATTAGGAATAACACAATCACAAATGCCAATGCATTAATAGGTGTATAAAAGTAAGTAATCATATATTAGAGCCCCTATACCACTCTTGTTGTAACTGAATAATATGTCCTAAACTTTATTCTGATCAAAATATTGTACTATTTTACAATATATCAATTAATTGATTGACACAAATTTCATCTTAACACACTTAATTGAAAAAAATTGGAAAAATTCAACTGTATGATAATGGAAGGCTTTACGTAAACACTTTCAAATGTACCATGCATTTAAACATATTGTCGAACCCTCTGGACAAGTAAAATAGGATGTAATGGATAATTTACACAACAGGCAGGACACTTAAACATCTCGTAGTTAAAATAAGGCTAGTTTTTTTTCTGGGCCTGTCAAGCCAGCCAGAGTGTTATTGTCCCTTTAACTAGTAGTACAAAATTGGCAAATTTATTCGTTTATGGGTGCAAATAATTGTTAAAGGACCTAAGTCCGTAACTCAAAATCCTCCAAAATCTTCGACATCGAAAACACGAATTATTGGTCAATTTAAATCAACATTGATGATGTAAACTTACCAGGAAAAGATGAGCTTCTGGTATCCGATATTTAAGATAAAATAATTTTTCTAACATTGGTACACGAATCGTGTACCATGTTGCGCTCCGGTCCTAGTTTTATTGAGAGACTCGAGGGACGAGGCTAGACACATTGCACTGTATCACACTGCATATGTGGACTGGAATAACCAGGCGCTAAAAAAAATGCACTGGGTTGAGACTGAATGGCTTGTTTCGCCGAACATAACTGATTTGAAATTGTACTAAAACGGAAAGCATTTAATGTAAATCAGTTTATATACATTCATATTACAGAATTATATGAGTTTCGACCCACTTTTGTCAATTTCTGGATCACAAATGTTAGCGATTTAGCTCCTTTAAGAAACACTCGTCTGAATTAGGAAATAACATCACCCAATGTGATATGTGCACCTTTATTAAATTCGTACTTATAATGTTTGTTATTCTTGAACATTATTAACAATAATAATAATAATAACTTTATTTAATGAGGATAGTCCCCTTAGCACAAATGTACTTATTTTCAAGGGGTTCCTCCTACACTACAATATACATATACACATAGACATATGGTAAAATGCAAATACAAAACAAATAGAGACCCCCACCCCCTCCAAAGCAAAAACAACAAAATAAAGTAATAATCATTATGAAATAAAATGCTTACCGCCCCCTCCCATTCATCCTACCCTCTTTCCCTAAAACAAAAGCAACAAACATAATGTAATACTAATTATATAATAAAACATGCAGTTGTATTATTCATTCACATTATTTTAAAACAGCCTTAATATCTTATCAGATAAAAAAAAACACTTAAGATTTATCAGAGAAAAACTCACCTAGGACTCGATTATAAGTTTATCTTTTTTTAGTTTCTGTCTTCGACATTGAAAACACGAATTATTTGTCAATTGAATTAACATAGATGCTGTGATCTTACCGGGGAAAATGGGCTTCTGATATCCAATATTTAAGAAAAAATAAACATTTTTCCATTGGTACACGAAGGGGAAAGTATGCGCTGCCCTGTGTAAAACATCTTTACGTTTTAGAGAATGTTTGGATCAAAAGCAACCACGTAGACTTATTGTTATCCAATTGTTTGTGAGAGGGGGGGGGGCATTAATCTAAATTCGGCCACCCAACCGCCCTCACGCATGTATACTGTAGTCTGTACCTCTACCCACCAAAATGATATGTTGAGCTGAATTGAGACAGGGTAAATACACCACTCCTCTATATTTTGGAGCTTAAATTTCATACGTACACGGATTTTATTTCTAGACTCATTTAAAGATACACTATGGGGGATTAGATAAACCAATGTAAAGAGAAATGAAATGGGGCTCAACGTCCTACTGTTATGTACCTTACCTGGGATAATGGAAGACGGGATAATGTAAAGGGAATTTGCTTAAAATTTCAGTCAAATTGATCCAGCCTGAACCGAGAATTTAGCTACTGAATTTTCGGCCTAGTACGATAAAGAATCATCTGGATTATCCATTTCATCATTTAATCATGAATGAAAGTTGAGTCTAATCTAGTAAACACCGCAGGCTAGTGATGACATCGAGAGTTGATTATAGTCTGGATAAGTTAATTACTCCCCAATTAATAATTTAGATAACATTTCAGGCCTAAAGAAAGACCTGCAATAGGAAGATTTAGCTCTTGCATAATGTGTGTTTCAATTCGGGATGGTCCCTTTAACTACACCAAACATTGACCATATATTTGTTACATCAATGAAAGTGATTGACGTTGCATGCAACTGACAAAAAGCTGATTACATTTATTGATTAACCAGGCAAATGATTTTTTAGACGAGAAGTCTTCGATCAATACAATGAAAATTACTAATGAGACTTCCTCTTAACACCCGAATAGCTTTTGATTCGGGGACAGATGTTCTTTTGATAACCAGTTCCGACTCTAAATGACCCCATACTACCAGCAGTTTGGTCGAATAAGTGTTTTGTATTAACCTTAAGCTAATCTGTCACTATTTCTATTCCACAATAAATTAATATCGTTCTGACATCTCAAGGTCCATGGGCGATAACCATCAATGCCAGGCGTTAGTTTATTGTTGTAGTTCCAGGGCCGACTCTCCCATCATGCCTTGGCGGATTGAGTTATATTGTCCGGTCTCATAATCCACTGAGTACAAATTAGGTCATTTTGGCAATCCTCAAGCGAGGTGTGTGTGTGTGGGGGGGGGGGAGAAAACTCACGGGCTAGACAAACTACCTTGCTCCTTGTTGCGTACAAATGGGGAATCGAACCCACGCAACTCGGTGACAGACCTGTTGATCTAATATCACATCAATATATTAGATTCAGTTGATCAAAGAAGAGCGAAACCTCTACGGTTTTATCGATGCAAACTTGCAGGAATTCCCATATCGTTCAATGCATGAAATAAAATGATTCTGTCCTTACCCTTATTTGTTTCATATTACTTCTTATATGTGTCCGGGCAGTATTTACAACATAGTTCTAAATCTCCGTAACTAGTAATGCGTAACTAGTAATGCGTATGATAATAATACTTTCTCCCGTGCATAGGAATTCCTACTTCGGCAAAAAGTGAGTTGACTATTTACACATGTAAAAATGATAAATTATATAAATTATTTTTGTAAAACACTATAGCTACAGTTTGTATTTTGTTCTAATTCCGTTATTACTAATATTTTACAATCATGATTTTGATTTTTAAATCAGATTGCAGTTTGCTTGAATATGCACTAGGGCAAAATTACTTAAAACCACTCACTCTATTTACAACTTCATTATAACAAACTATAAATGTATTGCGCCTGGCTCTACGCTATAGTTTCGAACACTTACTTTAAATTTCACATCTAATTTAAGATTATTCATTTAGTATATTAACCGACGAAGATCCCAAAATATTAATTAAATTTTCCGTTTAGTAATTGTGTTTTTTTTTTTTTTGGGGGGGGGGGGGGTAGTAATTTACTTTATTTTCTTCCTAGTCATTTTTCAAAATAGTATTATACGTGTATTTAATCTTTCTTCACTAACCAAGGTGTGTCATAGATGCCAGTCTCGGGCATTTAAACTCAGGCCACCGTTATTAAACAAATCCTTCGATAATGCGATTTATTGAAATAAAAATGTATATTTAAGTACCAACATAACATAGTTTCGTCTAGAGTGCCGCGCTTCGACCTCTAGCTGGCCGGTCACCTCTGGCTCGCGGCTGTGGTTTCGAGCCCTGGTGTGAGCGTATGTGGCATGGGGATAGGGGCGCCATCTCAATCTCGTGGGTTTCCTCCGGGCACTCCGGTTTCCTCCCACTGCTAAAGACCCCTACGCGCAAGCGAATAATTGAAATAAAATTGAGCCATATGTTAGTCCCGAAATGACCTAGTTGTGTTGAGTGGCCGTTAAACCCCATTTCTCTCTCTCTCTCGCTCTCTCTCTCACTGTGCTAGTCTAGCTCTTTAGCTATAGGGGGTTAATTGGTATGTGCGGCTTATATCACAAGGTCGCTCATGGAGACAAGTGGCGTGGTTCTGATCGCCAGGGCGACCTTCGGTTGCAGTGATTTTCGTACTATAGACGAACCATCTGCATCCGAATGGCATTTAGTTCAACCAGTGGTCGTGACCAGACGTACCATGTAATAGAGCACGTTCGGGATAGCTCAAAGATTGCTGACAAAACTGACACTTGAGGAGATTTTCTTAAAAATATAATAAAATTTCCGATTGCCGTTGCGTTATTTACAGCCTAGTCGGTATTATAGGGTCCATTTTAACACCAGAAATTTAGTGAATGGGCATTGGAGTATAGATGTTAAGTTTGATTTTTTGTTCATCTTTTTTTGATGAATTTGACAGATTAGGAATATTAGCATCTTCTTATTCGAATATATATAGCCATAGGCCCACGACAAAAAAACTGTACGCGTAAAATGATCTTGGTTAGGTGACATAAATCAAATGAAAATTATTCTGATATTGACTAATCCTATTTGTAACCCTTTTTAATCTTGCTTTCACATCGCAGGATGAAAAATAAACCAGTTTTTACAAATACATGAGTAAACATAGCAGGCGGAACAACTGACATTGTCGCCACCATATTGAATAGTTAAAGGCTGGGGCCATTTGCGTTCGGATGCTGGTTCAGACTATAGTCGCGACCATAGTCTGCATCCGAAGGTCGCCCAGGGTATCTCCTTCAAACGCCGCTAAAGAGTCATGCGATCAAACGAATTATTGAAACATGTAATATACGTCGTCCGGAATCCCGAAGCCCCCCCCCCCCCCACACACACACACACACACACTTTGTCTCTCTATCGACCATAATATAAAAGTCTATTAAAGGCCCTATAAATCGTGTTTTCACCGAGACATGTATTACTGCTGTTATTGCTGGTAGTATAATAACGCATAAAATCCTATTTGATCAGCAGATAGTAAAGCTATAATTCAGCGGTCGTCATATCATCATTGATCATATGGGATAACGAGTGTTATTTCATTCTAAAAATATAACAATCATAAGACAAGAACGTCACTTCATTTTTTTTTTAAACACATGCATAAACAGGCTATATTCTGCTTTGAAGGAGCATCTAAATAATGGGACCTTGTTTTGACAGCGAGTTGTCAATCAGTTTTGAAGAACTCGATGGCGTCAAAAGCAAAATTTAATTAAGTGAGATGCTTCTACATAAAATAAATACGTTCAATCAATGTATGCACTGAATTATCGAACCAAAGGATGAATAGCCTATCCAGAACCCCATGGGTAACGGTTATGTAATGTAGATATATGCCCACTACACATTGTTGCGATTGTTATGGTTTTGTTTGCTGGATTTTGTGTACTTGTTCAAATCTCAAGATGTATTAGGTATAGTTTCGGGATACCACCGACAAATGTTTGAGATATATCGAAACAGACCTAGCCTAGCAGACTGTTCTACTTCTTTAACTCTCTTTAAAATACAGATGAGACGTCATCCTTTGATGTTGTCTTACCATTATTTCAAACCAAGCGTATTTATACTAGTTGCAATATTGGACGAGCGTGAAGTGTTTCATTGAAATGCACGTGCTGGATAGTGTATGTATTTTAAGTTTTGTATTATATCACCACCTTTTCAAGTTATGTCAGAATTGTCCCCGACATCAGACAAATAAATCAAGCAGCTTGTTGCCAAATCACCATCTTCGACCTGCGAGTTAAAACCGCCTCCATCACCGCTGCTGAAACTGTGCATCGACGAACTGTGTCATGTTCTTAATTATATTGTGAACACATCATTGTCAACTGGTAACTTCTCTGATGTTTTGAAAGAAGCTCTAGTTTTTCCCTTAATCAAAAAAAGTACTTTAGACAGTAACATCTTCAAATATTATCGGCCAGTATATATCTATCATTTTAATCTAAACTCGTAGAAAAAGCAGTGTCTGGTAGATTTAAAATCATTTAAAATTTCAGCATCTACACCAACCCTTTCAATCTCCATAGTACAGAAACAGCTTTACTCCGAGTGTACAATGATATCTTAATTAATCTGGATAGTAAATATGTGGTATTTCTTGTTCTTCTAGACCTAAGTGCTGCATTTGATACCATCGACCAAGTACTTCTACTTAAATGTCTAAGAGAATATTTTGGAATTACTGGATATTCCCTGAAATGGTTAAGCAGTCATCAAAACCAGTGTACATACTGTAAAATATGGAGTCCCACAAGGATCAGTTCTCGGTCTATTAGTATTTACGGCTTATAAACTTCTTAGTAAACTTCTTAGTGATAACAATTTAGACTATCATATAATACAAAGACGACACACAAATATAAGTGGCTGTAACACCTGATAACGAAAGTAAACAAATCATTAAGCTTAAGGGTAGTGTATTGATAATTTACATCCCACTTATACCTCGTTGCCAGTGGCAACCTTTGATAAAAGTGGCCTGTTTATTTCCAATACAGGCTTAAAAGTATCCGTGTATCAGAAATGAACAGTACACATTTTAAAAAGAGTACTGTTTATTCCCGACAAACGAACACTTCTACACCGTTTAAGATACCATTCAAGCAATAAGTAGCGGACGTTTAGTCCGGCCCAGATCGCAATGATAACGATAGCTCTATTCAAAGCAGCCTGATAAATCACACCAAACAAGTAGTCAAAATCACTGAAACAACACAAACCGGGTGGAACAAACTGGCAGTTCAAAAATATATACAATATTATTAAATTAAAATAAAAACATATTACAAAAATCAATTATTATACATATCAATTGGCATCTATTCCACAATTTGGTTTGATTTATATTAATATGCAAAACATATAAATTAGTATACTAAATAATTATATCATGTGTGAGGATAGAAGGCGCAGTTCTCTTGCTGGACACTTCACAGGCATTAAAAATAAGCAGGATGAAAAAGAAACGCCTAGAAAGACATACACTTTATTACAAATAATTCGCTGATGCATACTTTCACCAGGAATGACCCACGTTTCGCATTTCCTTTACACTACATTTAATAATAATATTATTAATATCGCAGTCCTCTTCGCCATAGACAAGTTGTTTTGATGTGGTCTAAACAAACACGTGATAGTTTTACTCCCAGCGGTATACCAATACGCACGTGTAAATACTATTCAGGTCGTCTCTTCACTGCGCAATCATTCTACCATGAAATGTAACGTGAGGCTCAAAAAGGGATAAATGAAAGAGCATGTGACACGTTTCGGTTGAAACGACTCGTTAATAAATACTATTTTCACATTTTCCTTCACAATACTCGATAGAAATGTGATGTAACTGTCCTGATATTCACCGATACACCTCGGAAAGGGTGCTAATAACTACTACGTAAAAAACTGGATGAAAAGTAACTTTTTATACGCCCACATTTTCATGTGGACGCATAATATCGTCGCCCCTGTCCGTCCGTCCGTCCGTCCACAATTGTTTGTGGACTCTCTACAGGTCACAATTATTATCCGATTTTGACGAAACTTGAAATATAGCTTTATCCCCAAATGATCTCGGCTGCTTTCGATATTGGCAGGTAACGGATCGAAGCCTCATGTATTATGGCCCCTGATTGAACGAAAAATCAAGTTTTTAGCTTGTGGACCCTATAGAGGTCACAATTTTGAACCGATTTTGATGAAACTTGACATGCATGTGTATAACCCAAAGATCTTGGTTCCTGTCGATATTTGCGCCAATTAGAACGTTATTTTTTGAATTGAGGCCCCTGATTGCCCGAAAAATCACCTTATTTAGCTTGTGGTCCCTCTTATCCGATTTAAAGAAAACCCGGTTGATTATATCACCGTTACACCCTAAGGAAGGTTGAGTTTAAATTTCGGGAAAATCGGGCCAAAATTGCCATACAAAATAGCCGCCGTTTGTACGCGAATACTGTTTTAAAAAATGGTATATCATGGTTGTGGACCCTGTAGAGGTCACAATTTTAATTTGATTTTGATGAAACTTGAAATGCATTGTCATAACTCAAAGGTCTTGGTTCCTTTCGATATTTGCGCATATCAGATCGTAACTTCCTGAATTATGGCCCCTCATTGTACGTAAAATCGCCTTTTTTTTAGCTTGTGTTCCCTTTGGAGGTCACAATTATTTTCCTATTTAAAAAAACGTTTGATTATATCACCGTTACACCTTAAGGAAAGTTTAAGTTAGAATTTCGGGAAAATCGGAACAAAAATTGACAGACAAAATGGCCGCAGTTTGTACGCGAATACTGTTTAAAAATGGTATATCATGGTTGTGGACCATGTATAGGTCACAATTTTGATTCGATTTTGATGAAACTTGAAATGCATGGTTTAACCCATTTTCAATAGAAGGCTTGATCTCGCCTTAACTACATACAGCTTATCAAGCCCTTCACTCAACACTCTACATTTTTCGGCACTAAATTTGATTGGGTACCGACCCCAGCCGCGATCCAATCAGATTCCTTCGTTAAATGAGTTACTAAAAAAAAGACTACTTTCAATTTATTTTATTTATCCTTCCTTTAAAAAAATCGTCACGATTATCAAGTCTAGCGCTTCTAAATGAAATGTTTATGTGACAAGTTTCGATTAATGTCAAGGTCCTAAAACTGCTTCAATTGCCTTTTTTTGGTTTTCTGTAAGTTTCTCAATTGAAAAAAAACTTTCAACGGCTGTAAACTTGTCTCGTTCTTTTTCTGTGGAGGCTGCCATATTTGTTTACTACAGTCACGTGCTACAATGTGAGTGTGTTATGAGCCACGACCTCTGACTGGACAATGATTTGAATGCTAATTAGTCGCGTGTAAACAAAACCAGCGTAAAAGTTTGGAATAGCCAAATGTTGAAGCAAGGGTTAGATGTTGTTAAACTCGCGGCCGTTGGTTCGGGAAGATGGGTTTAACCCAAATATCCTGGTTTCTTCGTTATTTGCACATATCGGATCATAACTTCCTGAACTATGGCCCCTGATTGTCCGAAAATTCACCTATGGTCCCTCTGGAGGTCACGATTAATATCCGATTTATAAAACGTTTTTCGGACCATAATTGCCAGACAAAATGGCCGCCGTTTGTACGCGAATAGTGTAAAAATATGATATATCAAAGTTGTGGAGCCTGTAGAGGTCACAATTTAAATTAAGGTCTTGATTCTTTTCGATATTTGCGCATATCAAATTGTAACAGAATGAATTATGGCCTTTGATTGTAGGAAAAATCACTTTCGGCATTGTCTGTGCTCTATCCATCTCTCGAAAATGTGGGCGTATCCTGCCTGGCAGTGCCAGCTTACTATCTTTAAAACTAAACGATGATAAAACTGAACTATTAAAAATAGGAACCGATCATAGACTCTCGACAATTATTACAAATTGTGTACTGAACCTCGGTGTTAAATTTGGTAAACATTTTGACACAAAAGTATTTGTGTCGAATGTGTGTAAGATCTTTTAGTTTTGCTGCTTTTAAATTATGGAATAATTTACCTTCTAAAGTTAAAGATTCCTCTTCCTCTTTAAAAGCCATTTTATTTGTTAAATGCTTAAATGTTTTCAGAGTTTACTTTTTATTATTGCATGCCATATTTTATTCTTATTGTGCAATGTTCTTATTCTTAAGATGTTTTATATTTCATACTTTTACCGTAATGTAAAAGCGCCATAGAGCTATCAAAATATTGGTTTATAGGCGCTCTATAAATAAATTATTATTATGCTGCTGTGCAAGACATTGCGTAATACATAGATATTGAACTCGCGCTATCTCACAATATCAATATATTACTTAATGTCTCGCACTCGCCATTAAACTACACATAGTGTGGAGGATCAACTACATCAATTCAAATAACATATCTGATGAGTGAAATAAAAAACACTGTGTTGTCGTACACAAACCAGTGCCCTCTTTGAAGCAAACTTAATAAGCTCACCTTAAAATCATTAGTTAAGTGCTATTACTGATTTCAACACCTTTTTATTACATTCAAGTCAATGAACTTTACGAAGCAAAACAAATAAGTTCACTATAAACTCATGTGTCTGAAGCAACGATCGAGAGTTTTACAACATTTCCCTTTAGAAAAGACACGTGAACAATAGTGTTGTCTAATTAGAGGTCGTGACACAGACTACCATGTAAACCTTGACATTGAACGAACCTTGAACATTGCCACTCGATTATCACAGGTAAACATTTTATCTGGAAAGTTCGAGATTTGATATTCGCCATGATATGTTATATCGGGGAATCCGAGAGTGTCAGAGATGCAAGGTATTACGTTAGTCAGGTTCCTTATGTAATTTCGTTCATAATTTTTGGGGATTTGTAAAACTATACTTTTTTGGAAACCTCATGGCCCACTGAATCCAAAAATCAATGTTTACATTTTTTCCCATAATCCTTTGGCCGCCATCTTGGATTTCAAAATGGCCGCCATGTAATTCATTGATATTGTAATATCTTGGTTTCTAATAACATTAGAAACATATTTAAGGTATGGAAACATACATTTTAAAGGTCAACAAATCTAATGTGACATCTGTGATTTGGGCTGCCATCTTGGATTTCAAAATGGCGGCCATATTTTCTTTAAATTGTTAATATCTAGGCTTCTAATCATCATAGACGCATGATTTTGGTATCTAAAGAAACATTTTTTGGCCAAAGATATCAAAACGACACCCTTTAAGAGGCTCGGGACAATACTACAGTAATTATCAATTAAACCATATATTTTTTTGAACACTAAAACCAAAAAATAGGGAAGATTAACCATCACTATCATTATCTGAATCACGATTCGTGGTAAGTGTGTCTTCATTATTATCACAGTTTGTGCTGCATAGACACAGGTTAGTGCAAGGCAAGTTTTTGCGTTTACAGAAACATCTATTAGAAGTACAGTTGCTCTTGCACTGACATCTTACCATCTCGACAATGGTCTCATGTGCTGGTGGTAAATTGGTGGTCTTTGGTTGCAGCTTCATGTCGTCAAGTTTATGGTAACCATGGAGCATTAATAGAAGCTGAAACTAGTCTTGTAAAAAGAACGTGATAGAAAGAACCAATACTGTCACATCTTCCTTGGCTCTGTGTGAGTTATTGATGGAACAATTCTTCCAGGACAATCCTGAGCTGATAGAAATTTGTCAAGAGGCATCAAATTGCATGGAAGAAGCACGAGGAATGGCGACTAATAATATCAGGTTTGCCACCGTACCTCAGACACATTCCGACCTTCTCCACAATGTGAACCAGACGAAGTTTGTTAAGAGACTAGAAGACTGGGAAGCCCAAAGAGGTCTGGATGCAATGTTTCGTTCGTTACTGAACTACCTTAATCGGGTAGAGGCAATCCTCTACTTTGTAGCAGCTTCGACGAATTCGGACATTCATCTTCAGCTGCAAGCCGGTGAAAACTCAGTAAGCTATTCCTCGCGATGGACAGGCTTAAATACAAGTGCCTTTGGCCACGCTACATAGCAGATATGCATGTACTTAAAAATGATCACCCTAAAATTGGAAAGAACTTGCAAATGAAAACATCTCTATGACAAAAGGAAGTATCCCATTTGTTTTAATTGGTGCTAACCACGCATGTGAACAGCTGAATAGAATTATGAAAACTCAAGGTGGTCTGACTGGGATATCAAATAACACCAATGCAAGACAGCGATTCGTCTTGGCTACTCCAGAACTTTCTTGTTTAGTAAAGGACTTTAAGAACCAATTCCACTCTACAGGATATAAATCAACTTTCCACCACAACCATTTTCCAGGCATAGTCAAACGAGAGCATGAGACAATCACGAGAATCAAAGAAGCTATTCTGATTCATGGTAATACCTTCGCTGTTGAGGGTAAAGAAATATATAACCTTGTTACCCATTCATATATACCAGAAGTGTATGTCCCACAGATCCTTAAAATTTACGAAATAGGTCAGAAGTTTTACAAAGACTATGTCTCAGAGAGAATCAATGGTGAAGTTAGTCTTTGAGCTCATATGAAGAAGGAAAATCACCTGATGTATATGTTGAGTAATAAGAAGCAAGCAGCTAAGGTTCGTCACAAAACTGTTGATCTGAAGGAAACTAAGGATTTGTATGGTCCTTTGATGAATCTTAATTGCTCGTTCCAACAGAGATACTGATCAGAAGCAGGCAGTAGGAACCTATGAATTCACACTAACACCTCGATCGCTCTTTGCACCTGACGGAACAGTATTACCATGTAATGACAAGTCAAAACTTGTTCAAGTCATGGAAGATAATTGCCACAAGATTGCTGTTGTTGATGGAATGGTCTTAGTTCAGAAGCTTCCAAAGAAATCAGAAGGTCTGGTGACAGTTAATAAGACCCTGCTAAGTATTTAAAAGTCAAGCTTATGAATTTAACAATAAACTTTGATGAGATCATTGTTGCCTTTGATACATACAGAGCTGACTCTGAAAAACCAAACAAGAGAAATGAGAAGGAAAGGGTTAAGATTCTGTGCAGTATCAAATCAGTGATGATACAAACATTCGGCACATCACCTTGAGTCAAATCATATCACATGATGGAACAAATGCAAATTTGACAAAGTATCTGGCAAAAGAAATATTGGAATACAACAAACCTTTTCCAAAGCTGATAATCACCTCAGCAGCTCGCCATATAAGAAGCAATACTGATTTAGACACTTTTCCAGAAAAAAACCCACAAAGAAGCTGATTCTTTGATGATATATTTGGGAGTGTCCGCAGCAGAAAGAAACAATATGGATGCACACCTTACTTTCTTCTCTCCAGACACGGATGTTATGTTTTTGATAATAGCTAATTATGACCGGCTGCCAAAAAGCACAAAAGATAGAGCCAGTGTGGGTAGCTCTTGGGCCAGACCGAGCAAAAGCTTTGCCCGGGATTTCATGCTTCTCTGTTACGGACAACACTGGGCGGTTTTCTAGAATAGGCAAGAATACTTGGTTCAAACATTTCATGAATGCCGAAGAACACATAATAAGGGTTTTCATTATATCTGCCATGATCGAAAATTGAGCGAAAATACCCAATTGCGATTGGAAGAGTTTGTATGTACTGCAAACAGTCCAAAAGGAATTAACATCTCTGGTATTCTAGAGCTGCTCTGGTATCTGTTCTGCAAATATATGGCAGAAAGTGACAGACTTCCACCTAATAATAATAATAATAATAATAATAATCGCGTCATTTTACAATGAGGCCTTTTTCCAATTTAGCCCTTAGCACTGATCGTGCGAATGATTTCGATCATTACTGCAGGAAGAAACCGAAGAACTCGGGGGAAACCGAATATCCCTCTCACTTACGACGACAAATTTCTTGCCCTGAGCTGGGATTGAACCCTCGTTGCATTGGTGAGAAGCCGCCTCTCTATTGCCACGGCTATCCGATCAGCTACTGTTATTTAATTGCTGTTACTGATGGCGTGTTCAATGAAAATGAATAGAAATCGCAGTTTTAAAAGTCAACATTTTTCATTTCGGGAGCTTTAACAACTACTTGTAGATTATTAGACATTTTTCGTCTACACGTTAAATGATTTAATGGGGCGATGTCGAATTAGAATATTAGAATATTTCTCTTTTGATTTAAAAGTACACTGAAAATAGCATACTAATATTAACTCTTTCATTCATAATTATGTTATTCCCGAAATGAGGTACTTAAAGCCGAGTGGCCGTTAAACACCAACGCTCTCTATGGCATTTAGTAATTGAACTGGAAAATACAGGTCACAATTCTATAATATACAATTACGTATGGTTTAATGGTCGAGAGCGATACATTAAGTATTTCTTACACGGATCACATCGGGTAACTGATTTGTGTCCACCAGACAATAACACGACAGACAATAACTTTCCTAGTCAAAATATAACAATTTGTGTAATGCTACTTATGATTTTTTTTTAAATCGCAGAGCTCTCTTGGGAAAAGCACAAATATAAAGATTATAGCCGAGTGTTGTTTCAATCTATTACGTAATGTCTTTAGCTCGACACCATTACACAATTTTAGATACAGACACTACCCCGCACGTGCTTTTGAATGAAACGAGCCACGCGAGTCCAATATTTCATCTAGTATAGATGATGTACGATTGGCAAATTGCCCGTTCATTGTTGGAAACAATGGTACGCCAACATCAAAGGATGACGTCACATCTGTATTTTAATGCTTATTATTGTCATGAGCTAGGTTTCTACAAATTAGTACAATGCTTGGTAATGACTAGAGCGGGGGGGGGGGGGGCTAAAGCTAAAAACCGGGGTCAACCTAAAGAAAGCGGTAACACTTACCTTTACCAAATCAGTACCGTACATAATCAATTCAGTAGCGTGGTATCAACATTTAAACAGAGTGACCACCCTCTTTGAAAATATAATATTCCATAATTATACCATGTCTTAAACGACCTTTGTGTATTGACTATAACTGCATTACATGTTTGATCTGTTTAGTTGACCAGCATCATTGATGATTTTTAACCGGAATTATTAACATTTGTTTTCAGCTTTTGTTATGTTTACAATTCGCCAAATGTATTTTTATACGCCCACATTTTCATGTGGACGTATTATGTCGTCGCCCCTGTCCGTCCGTCCGGACGTCCGTCCGTCCACAATTGTTTGTGGACTCTCTACAGGTCACAATTCTTGTCCGATTTTGACGAAACTTAAAATATAGGTTTATCCCCAAAAGATCTCGGCTGCTTTCGATATTGGCATGTATCGGATCAAAACTTCATGGATTATGGCCCCTGATTGTACGAAAAATCACGTTTTTAGCTTGTGGACCCTATAGAGGTCACAATATTGAACCGATTTTGATGAAACTTGACATGCATGTTTAAAACCCAAAGATCTTGGTTCCTTTCGATATTTGCACCTATCGTAACGTAATTTCCTGAATTATGACCCCTGATTGTCCGAAAATTCACCTATTTTAGCTCGTGTTACATCTGGAAGTTACAATTATTATCCGATTCAAAAAAACGTTCGGTTATATCACCGTTACACCCTAAGGAAGGTTGAGTTCAAATTTCGGAAAAATCGGACCAAAATTACTATACAAAATGGCCGCCGTTCGTACGCAAATACTGTTAAAAGTGGTATATCAAGGTTGTGGACCCTGTAGAGATCACAATTTTAATTCGATTTTAATGAAACTTGAAATGCATGGTTATAACCCAAAGATCTTGGTTCCTTTCGATATTTGCGCATATCGGATCGTAACTTCCTGAATTATGGCCCCTGATTATACGCAAAATCGTCTTGGTTAAGCCTGTGGTCCCTCTGGAGGTTACAATAATTATCTGATTTAAAAAATCGTTTAATTATATCACCGTTACACCCTAAGGAAGGTTGAGTTTGAATTTCAGAAAAATGGGACCAAAATTGCCATACAAAATGGCCGCCATTCGTACGCAAATACTGTTAAAAATCAAGGTTGTGGATCCTGTAGAGGTCAAAATTTTAATTCGATTTTGATGAAACTTAAAATGCATGGTTATAACCCAAAGATCTTGGTTCCTTTCAATATTTGCGCATATCGAATCGTAACTTCCTGAATTATGGCCCCTGATTATACGCAAAATCGTCTTGGTTTAGCTTGTGGTCCCTCTGGAGGTTACAATAATTAACCGATTTAAAAAAAATCGTTTGATTATATCATCGTTACACCCTAAGGACGGTTGAGTTCAAATTTCGGAAAAATCGGACCAAAATTACCATACAAAATGGCCGCCGTTCGTACGCGAATACTGTTAAAAAATGGTATATCAAGGTTGTGGACTCTGTAGAGATCACAATTTTAATTCTATTTTGATGAAACTCGAAATGCACGGTTATAACCCAAAGATCTTGGTTCCTTTCGATATTTGCGTAACTTCCGTAACTTCCTGAATTACGGCCCCTGATTATACGCAAAATCTTCTTTGTTTAGCTTGTGGTCCCTCTGGAGGTCACAATTATTATCTGATTTAAAAAATCGTTTGATTATATCACCGTTACACCCTAAGGAATGTTGAGTTCGAATTTCATTTCAGGAAAATTCGGAACAAAATTGCCATACAAAATGGCTGCCGTTTGTACGCGAATACTGTTCCTTTCGTTATTTTCACATATCAGATCATAACTTCCTGAATTATGGCCCCTGATTGTCCGAAAAATCGCCTATGGTCCCTCTGGAGGTCACGATTATTATCCAATTTAAAAAACTTGACTCTATCACCGTTACACCATACGGAAGGTTGAGTTTGAATTTCAGGGAAATCGGACCATAATTGCCAGACAAAATGGCCACCTTTTGTACGCTAATAGTATTAAAATATGGTATATCAAGGTTGTGGACCCAGTATAGGTCACAATTTTAATTTGATTTTGATGAAACTTGAAATGCATGTTTATAACCTAAAGATCGTGATTCTTTTCGATATTTGCGCATATCAAATTGTAATTTAATGAATGATGGCCTTTGATTGTAGGAAAAATCACTTTCGATTTTGCTTGTTCTCTAACCATCTCTCGAAAATGTGGGCGTATCCTGCCTGGCAGTGCCAGCTTACTATCTTTTTAAATTTTAATTACCGTTAAATCTATTCGTTATACTAAACAGTTTATTTTGCATTTGATCGTAAGTGTAGGTGCAATTTATATGTGATTTTTTGTGTGGGTTATTCTTTCTTTTATTAACCCGGATTTAGACAGTTAACGATATAATGTACTTACTAATGTGTTGTTTATAAAAGTGTTTATATGCAGTTGAAACGATTGTTCTGTTATTAAAGTTTTGTTTTGTGACTATCTTGTATTTTTGTTTCATTTAACCGTATATTTATTCATACACAAGAACCATAAATTTGTAATGAGTTGCTTACATCTAAAAATTCAGACTATTGAATCTGTGGAATAAGTTGAAACTCGTTTATATAGGCCCACATTTTCATGTGGACGTAATTTATGTCGTCGCCCCTGTCCGTCCACAATTGTTTGTGGACCCTCTACAGGTCCCAATTCTTGTCCGATTTTGACGAAACTTTAAATATAGCTTTATCCCCAAAAGATCTCGGCTGCTTTCGATATTGGCATATATTGGATCGAAACTTCATGGATTATGGCCCCTGATTGCACGAAAAATCACGTTTTTAGCTTGTGGACCCTATAGAGGTCACATTTTTGAGTCGATTTTTATGAAACTTGACATGCATGTTTTTTAACCCAACGATCTTGGTTCCTTTCGATATTTGCACATATTTTAGCTTGTGGTCCCTCTGGAGGTGACAATTCTTATCCGATTTGAAAAACCGTTTGATTATATCACCGTTACACCGTAAGGAAGGTCCCTCTGGAGGTCACGATTATTATCCAATTTAAAAAAAACGTTTGACTCTATTACCGTTACACCCTACGGAAGGTTGAGTTCGAATTTCTAGAAAATCGGAACTTAATTGCCAGACAAAATGACCGCCGTTTGTACGCGAATAGTGTTAAAATATGGCATATTTTGATGAAACTTGAAATGCATGTTTATAACCGAAAGATCTTGATTCTTTTCGATATTTGCGCATATCAAATTGTAACTTAATGAGTTATGGCCTTTGATTGTAGGAAAAATCACTTTCGGTATTGCTTGTTCTCTATCCATCTCGGGATCACGGTGGCTAAGTGGATAAGGCGCTGGTTCGCTAGCCTGGAGGTCGAGTGTTCGATCCCTGCATAGGCCGAGAAAGTTCATCTCGATTTTCCGGCGTGATTTCCCCTTGTCAGTGATGCAGATGGAGGGTCTGACAAGGACAGCTGTCTAGTCGTTCGGATGGGACGAAAAACCGAGGTCCCGTGTACACATTAGAGTGCACGTAAAAGATCCCTTGGCAGTTGGAATTCGATATAAGAGTAGGCCGTAGCGCCGCTGCCCGGGCAAAAATTTCCCTCATAGCACACTGTATGGCGTATGCCCGTCTTCATTTAGCCCAGGTTAGGTGCTTAAGCGTAGGACGTTAAACCCCATTTCATTCATTCATTCTATCCATCTCTCGAAAATGTGGGCGTATCCTGCCTGGCAGTGCCAGCTTACTATCTTTTAATAAACAACACAATTTTAAATTTATTGTTATTGCAGAATTAAGCCTACACATTCCTATTGGATAAAAACTAATTTTCTAATAAGAATGGGTCTGAAAATCAAAGTAATTACATTGGTTTCTTCTTAAATGTTTACTTTGAGTTCCGACAATATAACAAACACTCCTTGAATAGCATATTATTACAGTATATATAACTAAAATGAAATGAGGGTTTGCGTCCTACTTTTCTGCACCAACCGATACAATGAAGACTCACATAATACGATATGTATTGTGCCTTCCCTCGATCCCGGTTGAACAAGGCCCAACACTGAAACAGACATCCCTACTCGAACCTGTAGACAAATTTTAATTTCGGGTTGACATTATTACTATTACCAAAATTGATAAAGCACCACCTTCCCATGAGCGTTTTATTATTGAGGCGCTGGAGACGCCAGCCTCCTCGAGAAAAAAATCAAAGAAGTTGAAAAAAAAACCGGGAGGAAAATGCTAAAACCGATGAGAAAAATGAAATGTACCCTAGTTAGGGAGGGCCCTAAAGGCAGACAAAAGGGCCCCACGTTTGAAAAAAGGGCCCCACGTATGACAAAAGGGCCCCCTGACCATGGGAAAGGGCCCTGGGTCCGAGTCAATCGTTTTATACACTGTTACTGATGAATCCACTACTGAATGAGAATGCAGTCATTGCATTGGCATGCAAATCATCAATCAAGAAATCACCTTTTCTGAAAACCTACTAATAAGCTATTCAGGGAAGAGATGGCTAGGTCGCCCAGTGTGGCCTGGCCTTTCTAAAACATATTTTAATTCAAAAATATTCTTTACAAAGGGTTATTAACAAATTATGAATTTTCTCCGAACATATCAATCAAATTTTTATACAAAAATAGTATGGCGAACTTATTTTTTATCCAACAAACATAAACATATACGTACATCTATTTACCAAAACTTCCTTGTAAATTATATTAGCTAATGAATACTAATACGTTTACTTATTGTTACATCATTATAGTATTTGTTTATAATTATATGTAAAACGTTTCGAGTCTTTGATATACCTTTGAATAAGTAAAACTAACATTGTATTTAATGTTTTTGGTAGTAGCGACGAACCATGTAGAAATATTTAGTGTAATTCAGTGAAAGGAATATTTCCCAGCCATGTCAATTTACTGAAAAAGGCATTCAATAAAATAGTGATACGAATATTGGAGTTTCGTAAATTGTAAGGTGCTTGGGATTCGTTTACAAAATGTATAGTATTAATAAAATACACGGGCCAGATTACATGGATTATTTTATGTAACTGATTCAAACGTCTAATATTTCTTCTTTCACGTAATTTTAACCATGCAGTTTCAACATATAAAGATTGTCTGGAGGTGTAAATTGTATTTCCTGTAACAACGCGAGCTGCTTTCATCTGAAAAATTCATAATTTATCTGAATTATAATTACTACAGTAATCTGACAAAACGGCAAAATGCTTATTCAGTTCTAAGCCAAAGGTTTGGATTTCTCGGTAAACTCGGGAATCTAAACCGTGATGAACTGAAGGAAGCAGCATCTACATTGTTGGTCATCTACACAGACGATCTAGACGAACATTTCGAGAACGAACTGCAGCAATTCGTAAACGTCATCAAGGACAAAATTTTCATTAAGGATAGAATTTACGAGCTCCAGATTCTAGAAATGTTCGATTCAGAGACAAATGCTGGAACATATATACGACATTCGTATTTATTTGTCGATCATGGTCACCAATTGCTCGGTTGAGCGTTCTTTTTCCGCCTTTGCGCGGATAAAAAATCACTTGGGTGCACTAGCTTTATTGTGCATTGAAGCTAATCTTCTGGATTCGATTAATTTGGATGAGATCATCAAAACTTTCGCGAGCCGCACGGGCTAGAAAGGAGGATGTCGTGTAACTGGAAGATGTAACGTCCTTGAACTTTGATTAAATATTATTTGAAATCCACCATATTCCATTCATTATTATTTGATTGAGCTCCCGGTACGGTACGATCAAGGGATTTGTTTCGGACTCAGTCTTCAGACAAGTATCGGATTAGGCACCGGAACCTCAGAATAAACAGGCCTCGGGGATATGTAAGAATGCACCAAAATGTTCCTCGACCTCCGGTGGCCGGGTGCAGACACGCCCCCCCCGCGAAAGAGGGCCCTCAAAATAGTATAGCCTCCGCCATGATAAACCTTTAAACCGAAACCATATTAAGCTACATAGCAAACTGGACTACGTGATAAATATGTACGAAGTTAAACTCAGATGAAGCCTACTTTAATCTATATTCCATCACCATAAAAGCTAACCCATTATTTAATTGCTGTTACTGATGGCGGGTTCAATGAAAATGAATAGAAATCCCAGTTTTAAAAGTCAACATTTTTCATTTCGGGAGCTTTAACAACTACTTGTAGATTATTAGACATTTTTCGTCTACACGTTAAATGATTTAATGGGGCGATGTCGAATTAGAATATTAGAATATTTCTCTTTTGATTTAAAAGTACACTGAAAATAGCATACTAATATTAACTCTTTCATTCATAATTATGTTATTCCCGAAATGAGGTACTTAAAGCCGAGTGGCCGTTAAACACCAACGCTCTCTATGGCATTTAGTAATTGAACTGGAAAATACAGGTCACAATTCTATAATATACAATTACGTATGGTTTAATGGTCGAGAGCGAGACATTAAGTATTTCTTACACGGATCACATCGGGTAACTGATTTGTGTCCACCAGACAATAACACGACAGACAATAACTTTCCTAGTCAAAATATAACAATTTGTGTAATGCTACTTATGATTTTTTTTTAAATCGCAGAGCTCTCTTGGGAAAAGCACAAATATAAAGATTATAGCCGAGTGTTGTTTCAATCTATTACGTAATGTCTTTAGCTCGACACCATTACACAATTTTAGATACAGACACTACCCCGCACGTGCTTTTGAATGAAACGAGCCACGCGAGTCCAATATTTCATCTAGTATAGATGATGTACGATTGGCAAATTGCCCGTTCATTGTTGGAAACAATGGTACGCCAACATCAAAGGATGACGTCACATCTGTATTTTAATGCTTATTATTGTCATGAGCTAGGTTTCTACAAATTAGTACAATGCTTGGTAATGACTAGAGCGGGGGGGGGGGGCTAAAGCTAAAAACCGGGGTCAACCTAAAGAAAGCGGTAACACTTACCTTTACCAAATCAGTACCGTACATAATCAATTCAGTAGCGTGGTATCAACATTTAAACAGAGTGACCACCCTCTTTGAAAATATAATATTCCATAATTATACCATGTCTTAAACGACCTTTGTGTATTGACTATAACTGCATTACATGTTTGATCTGTTTAGTTGACCAGCATCATTGATGATTTTTAACCGGAATTATTAACATTTGTTTTCAGCTTTTGTTATGTTTACAATTCGCCAAATGTATTTTTTTAAATTTTAATTACCGTTAAATCTATTCGTTATACTAAACAGTTTATTTTGCATTTGATCGTAAGTGTAGGTGCAATTTATATGTGATTTTTTGTGTGGGTTATTCTTTCTTTTATTAACCCGGATTTAGACAGTTAACGATATAATGTACTTACTAATGTGTTGTTTATAAAAGTGTTTATATGCAGTTGAAACGATTGTTCTGTTATTAAAGTTTTGTTTTGTGACTATCTTGTATTTTTGTTTCATTTAACCGTATATTTATTCATACACAAGAACCATAAATTTGTAATGAGTTGCTTACATCTAAAAATTCAGACTATTGAATCTGTGGAATAAGTTGAAACTTGTTTATATAGGCCCACATTTTCATGTGGACGTAATATGTCGTCGCCCCTGTCCGTCCACAATTGTTTGTGGACCCTCTACAGGTCCCAATTCTTGTCCGATTTTGACGAAACTTTAAATATAGCTTTATCCCCAAAAGATCTCGGCTGCTTTCGATATTGGCATATATTGGATCGAAACTTCATGGATTATGGCCCCTGATTGCACGAAAAATCACGTTTTTAGCTTGTGGACCCTATAGAGGTCACATTTTTGAGTCGATTTTTATGAAACTTGACATGCATGTTTTTTAACCCAAAGATCTTGGTTCCTTTCGATATTTGCACATATTTTAGCTTGTGGTCCCTCTGGAGGTGACAATTCTTATCCGATTTGAAAAACCGTTTGATTATATCACCGTTACACCGTAAGGAAGGTCCCTCTGGAGGTCACGATTATTATCCAATTTAAAAAAAACGTTTGACTCTATTACCGTTACACCCTACGGAAGGTTGAGTTCGAATTTCTAGAAAGTCGGAACTTAATTGCCAGACAAAATGACCGCCGTTTGTACGCGAATAGTGTTAAAATATGGCATATTTTGATGAAACTTGAAATGCATGTTTATAACCGAAAGATCTTGATCCTTTAGATATTTGCGCATATCAAATTGTAACTTAATGAATTATGGCCTTTGATTGTAGGAAAAATCACTTTCGGTATTGCTTGTTCTCTATCCATCTCGGGATCACGGTGGCTAAGTGGATAAGGCGCTGGTTCGCTAGCCTGGAGGTCGAGTGTTCGATCCCTGCATAGGCCGAGAAAGTTCATCTCGATTTTCCGGCGTGATTTCCCCTTGTCAGTGATGCAGATGGAGGGTCTGACAAGGACAGCTGTCTAGTCGTTCGGATGGGACGAAAAACCGAGGTCCCGTGTACACATTAGAGTGCACGTAAAAGATCCCCTGGCAGTTGGAATTCGATATAAGAGTAGGCCGTAGCGCCGCTGCCCGGGCAAATTTCCCTCATAGCACACTGTATGGCGTATGCCCGTCTTCATTTAGCCCAGGTTAGGTGCTTAAGCGTAGGACGTTAAACCCCATTTCATTCATTGATTCTATCCATCTCTCGAAAATGTGGGCGTATCCTGCCTGGCAGTGCCAGCTTACTATCTTTTAATAAACAACACAATTTTAAATTTATTGTTATTGCAGAATTAAGCCTACACATTCCTATTGGATAAAAACTAATTTTCTAATAAGAATGGGTCTGAAAATCAAAGTAATTACATTGGTTTCTTCTTAAATGTTTACTTTGAGTTCCGACAATATAACAAACACTCCTTGAATAGCATATTATTACAGTATATATAACTAAAATGAAATGAGGGTTTGCGTCCTACTTTTCTGCACCAACCGATACAATGAAGACTCACATAATACGATATGTATTGTGCCTTCCCTCGATCCCGGTTGAACAAGGCCCAACACTGAAACAGACATCCCTACTCGAACCTGTGGACAAATTTTAATTTCGGGTTGACATTATTACTATTACCAAAATTGATAAAGCACCACCTTCCCAGGAGCGTTTTATTATTGAGGCGCTGGAGACGCCAGCCTCCTCGAGAAAAAAATCAAAGAAGTTGAAAAAAAAACCGGGAGGAAAATGCTAAAACCGATGAGAAAAATGAAATGTACCCTAGTTAGGGAGGGCCCTAAAGGCAGACAAAAGGGCCCCACGTTTGAAAAAAAGGGCCCCACGTATGACAAAAGGGCCCCCTGACCATGGGAAAGGGCCCTGGGTCCGAGTCAAAAAAGGCATTCAATAAAATAGTGATACGAATATTGGAGTTTCGTAAATTGTAAGGTGCTTGGGATTCGTTTACAAAATGTATAGTATTAATAAAATACACGGGCCAGAGAACATGGATTATTTTATGTAACTGATTCAAACGTCTAATATTTCTTCTTTCACGTAATTTTAACCATGCAGTTTCAACATATAAAGATTGTCTGGAGGTGTAAATTGTATTTCCTGTAACAACGCGAGCTGCTTTCATCTGAAAAATTCATAATTTATCTGAATGATAACTACTACAGTAATCTGACAAAACGGCAAAATGCTTATTCAGTTCTAAGCCAAAGGTTTGGATTTCTCGGTAAACTCGGGAATCTAAACCGTGATGAACTGAAGGAAGCAGCATCTACATTGTTGGTCATCTACACAGACGATCTAGACGAACATTTCGAGAACGAACTGCAGCAATTCGTAAACGTCATCAAGGACAAAATTTTCATTAAGGATAGAATTTACGAGCTCCAGATTCTAGAAATGTTCGATTCAGAGACAAATGCTGGAACATATATACGACATTCGTATTTATTTGTCGATCATGGTCACCAATTGCTCGGTTGAGCGTTCTTTTTCCGCCTTTGCGCGGATAAAAAATCACTTGGGTGCACTAGCTTTATTGTGCATTGAAGCTAATCTTCTGGATTCGATTAATTTGGATGAGATCATCAAAACTTTCGCGAGCCGCACGGGCTAGAAAGGAGGATGTCGTGTAACTGGAAGATGTAACGTCCTTGAACTTTGGTTAAATATTATTTGAAATCCACCATATTCCATTAATTATTATTTGATTGAGCTCCCGGTACGGTACGATCAAGGGATTTGTTTCGCACTCAGTCTTCAGACAAGTATCGGATTAGGCACCGGAACCTAAGAATAAACAGGCCTCGGGGATATGTAAGAATGCACCAAAATGTTCCTCGACCTCCGGTGGCCGGGTGCAGACACGCCCCCCCCCCCCCCGCGAAAGAGGGCCCTCAAAATAGTATAGCCTCCGCCATGATAAACCTTAAAACCCCCCTGCATCTTCCACAAAACATGTTCAGATGCGCTGTACAATACAATTCAATGAAATATCTAATAAAAATAAATATACATAGGGAGACTAGATACAACTATAGAAGTAAAATATAAAATGGTACCTTAGAATAAAAACTGATATCACAAATGGGTTTTAAAAGAATTATAAGTTAAAAGTTTTCTTAAACAAAAGCGTTTTAAGAAGTGACTTATGTCATTTATACATTTAAAAGTTGAAAGGGGGGTTTTAAATTCAATTCTTAAAATAACTGGTAACCAATGGAGTTTCCGTAGAATAGAAGTAATATGGTCATCACATTTACTTCCGGTGATAAGCCTTGCTGCTGAATTTTGAACCTTTTGTAATTTGTTAGTGATGCGTAAAGGTGTGCCAATCGGTAAAGAGTTACATTTGTCTAGACGAATAGATTTAACAGATGAGATTTTTCCGGATGCGGGCTATATTGACGGAGATTAAAAAAGCGAATTTACTAGTTTTATTTACATGAGGCTCCATGGTTACGTATTTATCAAATATGACTCCAATATTTCTAGCAGACGGGACTGGTGATATTACATGGGAACCTATAGATAAAAATACGGTGTAATTGACTTTGCTAATAAGATTATTTGAACCTCACAGAATATATATTCAGTTTTATCTTCATTCAATTTAAGAAAATTACTACTCATCCAACACTGAATTTCTGCAACACAACATTCGAATTTGGACATACTTAAAAGAAACTTTTATTTACAGTAGGTTTAAAGGACAAACATAGTTGAGTGTCGTCTGCATACAAATGGAATTCAAGACCACGCCTGCGAACGATTTGGGATAACGGGGTTGTATAAATGTTAAATATAATTGGACCTAACACTGACCCCTGCGCACTCCATACGGAAGAGATGATGTTTTATTATATACGATGCCGGATTGTGACCTATTTGTTAAATATGATTTTAATAAATCTAAAGCTAGATCAGTAATTTTAAAATCAGTGGATAGATGGTTAAATAAAACAGTGTGGTCGATGGTATCAAATGCGACAGACAGGTCTAGAAGTATTAAAAGATTGCAATTTTGTTGATCAATAAACATCAAAACATCGCTTTGAACTTTAAAGGACCGAAGTCCGTAACTCAAAATTCTCCAAAATCTTCTACATAAAAAAACACGAATTGTTGGTCAATTTAAATCAACATTGATGATATAAACTTACTGGGAAAAGATGAGCTTTTGATATCCGATATTTAAGATAAAATATTTTTTTAACATTCGTACACGAATCGTGTACCATAATGCGCTTCAGCTCCAGTTGTATCGAGAGACAAGGCTATACACATTGCATTGTATCAAGCTGCATAATCTGGACATAACTCATTTGAAATTGGAGTAAAAACGGAAACCATTGAATGTAAATCCGTTCATATACATTCATATTACAGTATTATATGCGTTGCGACCCACTTTTGTCAATTTCTACCTCCAAATATTAGCGATTTAGCTCCTTTAATTAGTGCTGTTTATGTGCTATGGTATTTACGATATGCGCCTTGATAAGTACTTAAAAGTTTATTAACAGATAAATGATCGATAAGTTGAGTTGCTATACATTTCTCGAGAACTTTTGAGATGAAACTTAAATTAGACACAGGTCTATAATTTTGTCTATATTCGGAAAAAGGGAAGGCTTCATTATGAGGGGGTAACAAGGGCATGCTTAAAAATATCGGGAAACACCCAGTAGTAACTGGGGTATTTATAAAGTCACAGATTGCAGGCAGTAATTCAGTCGATACAGTGTTTTATTAAGAAGCCATGGTATTTCTGATTTTAACAATTTTAGATTCGAAATAGTTTGAGAAACGCATTGGTAGATCACTATTGTCAACTGTAGGTAAAATCTTCACGCTATAGTCTTACCTGGTTACTGAAATTTAGCTAGGTGTTGAAAGAGCTTGCCTTATATATGACTGTAAAATATCGACCAGATTCTAAACATGTAAAAGCAGACGCCGTGTCTACGATACCTGTGTCAGGTCCTTGTCCTGATTTCGCCCTTAATGCACGTCCTAGTGATTTGCTCTGTGCGGGTTGTAAATATTGTGTAAGAGCACAAGCGAATTGTTATGCATATCAAACTAATGTCAAGGAAGCTGTCCCTTTAATCCCATCCAAAATTAATAGCAAACCCACTATTGATGTTGACCTAAATATGTGTAAAGACAATTCCCTGGTAGAAAAAAGGTTTGATCCTTTACTTCTTTTGAGTAGTATAATAGCCGCTTCCCATAGAGTATGGAGGCCGAATAGTGGCCGAGCGTCAAAAAACGGGAAAATAACACCAAGAGGCATCATTGCTCGTTTCTTAAGACGAGATGACAGATATAAAGTCATATCGAGAAAATGAAAATCAATTACGAGCTAAACTCCATGCTTGATAAAGTAAGACAGGTGGTGTATAAAGGTAATATACATCGCATTGTTTTGAACTTTCAATTATTTTAAATAGCTATGTTCTACCCTGTTTTTACAATACAAGAAGCGTACGAAACAGTCATCAATCAGAAGTGCGAAGTATAACACGATGGCAATAGGGTTAAAGACAAAGTAATGTCATCGCGGCCCGGAGACTATAATAAGGTTAAAAGAGTCATGCCATGGACTAATAATCAATCGATGGCAGACGTTCAGCATAACCAAGACTATTACAAATGATATACAAAACATAATTACTCTTATATAAAATATGTATTATAATTTCAGTCTGATATATTTTACTTATTAAACCCAAGAGATCACCCTTCGAGAAAAAACTTCTAGTATACAACTAATGGGTAACACAGGTATTTTGTATCTAACTTTTTTTAATACAAACAAATGATCCCATTCGACGGCTCGACTGCTCCTCCGTTGCTAGATATTTGTATATTCTTTGAGATGGCGTATATGCAGGTATGGCTCATTTTCGATGGTCTGGAGATGTTAATATGTGCACGAAGTATGAATGTAATACCTAATTCATCTGCACGTAATATATACATACTTGTCGGCTTGGCAGATATTAATATTTTCTCTGTTTTTGTGTTTATGTTTGGTTATGTAATTGTTATATATTGTTTTTCCTACGTAGATAATATGAAACGGAAGGGGAAACAACATGATGTAAGACAGGAATATGGAATATATAGCCAACTACAGTCGAGTTATCCAAGAATAAGGCGCCTGAAAATTTGGAGGACTATAACACTACTTAAGGGGACAATAACACTCTTGCTGGCTTGACAGGTACAGAAAAAATTGCCTTATTCTAACTACTAGAGGTTGAAGTGTCCTACCTGTTGTGTAAATTATCCATAACATCCTATTTTACTTGTCCAGAGGGTTCAAAAATATTTTAAAATATAAGTTGCATTTCAAAAGGTTTACGTAAAGCTTTTCAAACCATGTCGTTGAATTTTTCCAATTTTTTTAAATTCGATGTGTTAAGATGAAATTTGTTTCATCAATTAATTGGAATATTGTAAAATAGTACAATTTGTGGACCAGAATATTGATTGGGACTTCAGTTACAACAAGAGTGTTATTGGGCCTTTAATTGTGATTATAAAATAATGACTAAAGATTAGGAAGCAGACTTAAAAAGATACTAACTAATATAATAAGTACAGATCAGACAGGTTTTATCCCAGGTCGCTATATTGGACAACATATTAGAAATATATTTGACGTTATGGAATATATGGAAGAAAACGACGAAGAAGGCATGCTATTTCAGATTGATTATGAAAAAGCCTATAATAGATTACATTAAAGTTATTAAGCAATGGATGAGTCACATAGAGTTTTAAATTATCTAGAGGCGTAAGACAACGGTGTCCCTTATCCCCATATTTATTTATTTTATGCGCTTAAATATTCTCATCAGTAATTTAAAACCAGCCATCAATGGCAGGAATGAACGTAAATTAAAAAAATATTAAAATTTCACAATTAGCAGACGATTCAACACTATTTTTAGATAGGAAATTAAATACATTAGAAAAAGTATTATGGAGGAATATAAAATAGCAAGTAGATTAAAGCAAATTATGATACATGTGAAATTGCCCCTCTCGGCGCTCTTAGACGCTGGTGTTTAAACTACACAGTTCCAAACAATATCAGAATTATAAAAAAACACTAATACATGTATATGTAACCTGGGGATTACCCTTCCTTTAAATAACAAACTAGAAGATATATATAAGTATAACCATGAAAATAAAATTATTCGGCCAAATGTAATCTTAAATAGTAAGTGCAGGAGGACCGCACTACACTTTATATGGGATGAAAACAGCCAAAACTAAAAAAAAAAGAGCAAATAAAGATTAATTAATGATACACAAATCTGGAGGAACTCAATCTTGAAAACATTTGAACAATAAAAATTAATCAATCCCTTTGACTTTAATTTAAAAACCATAGATGGTGCCTGTATAATAAAAAAATAACAATTAGTTGATACACGATATTTTTACATCCTGAGCATATATTAATTTTACTCCCTTACGCCATAAAAATTGTGTTATAGGGTATAACTCTAACATAAAAAAGATAAATAACAAAACTATCTTCTATAAAAGAAAAAAACAAATAGCAACATGCGAACTCAGTTGATTTTTTAATTCTATGTACCAATTATTTTATGGGCTGTAAATGTCAAGATATAGCTCTATTAGCCTCTCACTTTTTTATGCAAAGACTTAGATACCGAGAATCTATTGAACATATAATAGCTTTAAATAATATTACATTATCTGTGTACAGAAGTGGTCTGTTGATCGCACCATAGCTTAATAGCTGTAGTTAACCGATGTTGACAACAATTTATAACTTGGAAATGTTTAAACCGCATGGTTATTTGTCTCTTTAATTTCGTCCACTCTCGTATAGAAGACATCAAATTAATAATAAGGAAACCCCTTATTTTGATAAAGCGTGCTAAAGAAAGGGAAAGCTATAACGTGAAAAATTCTAAAATCTAAAATACATCATGTGTTTAATCTTCCTGTGGGGAATGACGATGTGTTTTATGTTTATTTTCTCTCTATTTCCGAGTGGTCCCTTCTAGGATTTTATCTATTAAAACTCCCAGATCGCAAGTTGTAACAACAGCCCGATCGATCGTTTTAATTGTCCTAGCGATATCGTTCTGTTTTTAATGGCTCGTATTTCTATTTCCACTGCGACGGACAAGATATAGGATATCTCTTTCTGATCGTTTGGACCTCCAGTGGTGTAAACGATCTATTAATCCTTTTGTTATCTTGTCTAGATCCTTCAGCTGTACGGTGCAATGGTTATGACTTTTCTCCATTTTATCCACGGGATAAATTACACCATCTCCAATCAGTTTTAAATCATTGACCATGCTTATATACAAGTACTATTACAATATATCAGTAAAATCTCACATAAAATTTAACAGCCAAACTAGATGGTTATCCACACCCTATAAATTCCAATAATAATCAATACCTTTGTCTGCGATATCACTTAAGTGGAAGCAGACGTTAAACACCAAAGAGACAGACAATACCGTGCACAAAGCTAACGGTAATTGGTGACATATCGTATAAAAGTGTACATGTTCATGATTAAGCAAAAACGACTTTGCTGCAACCGTAACGGGGCGAAAAATTGCGGCTTCGTTTCACTGTGGCATACAACCCAGGAAAACAGGGAAGAGGTGAATAATTCGAAGCGAAGATTATATCCTGCTTTCGCAAGTGGAGCCACGGCGTCGCGAGATTAAGCATATTTATGTCGCGATTTCTTGGTTTCGCGCGAAGGAGAACTTATCGGATTTTATAGTTATACAATCGTTTCTGTTTTTACTATATTTTCTAATCAGCTATGTTCGGCGAAACATGCTAGAAGTCTCAGTCGGATGGCAATGTCTAACGTCTGGTTATTCCAGTCAACACCAACGTTAAATTCCAGAAACGAACGAACAGATAAGAATATGAGGTCACCGTTTATCATGACTTGTGGATTATGTCTAGCCTTGTTCTTCGTGTCACGTTCAAATAACGCTGCAATTCATTATGGTACTCGATTCGTCTACCAATGGTAAAATGTTTATTTTGTCTTAAATATTGGATATCACAAGCACATGTTTTAAGGGTAAGATCACAACATCAATGTTGATTAAAATTGACAAATAATTCGTGTTTTCCATGTCGAAAACTTTGGATGATATTGAGCTAGAGACTGTGCTATTTTAATTAATTAACGGCCATGGTTTTGCTTGCAAGTAACTAATAGTAAGTGAGGGAGGACCGCACTACATGCAAAACAAAAATATACAAGATAAACCTGCGGACAGGACAGAAAATAGACATTGCCAAAAAATAAACAATTATCAAATCAAGTGAATGAATCCGGGGGCCAGCCGTAAGCGTCCACTGCGCTGACAGTCCCGGGCCTGGTGTGGCACAGGCTTCACTAAAATGATTCATAAAAAAGGCGTAACAAAAATAATGCGACCAATCATGACAGTGGTCGTCTCTTCAATGGCGATAGTCTGCCAGTTGACGTGGGGTGTTAGAACCCTTTAAATCCGATCCGAATCGTGTCAACAAGATTTTCTGGGCGCGTAACCTATCTCTGGGACAGAAAGTCATTGGTCTAAAAACAATAAGATTAACCTCCTCACTGGGCGAATGGTTCGTACTCTTATGGCCCCAAAGCTACACGCTAAATATGAACAAAACTCCATTAAAACTGTTTCCGTGAAGGCATAACCAGGGGAAACTTGGTATCTCTGCCACCAGTGACCAATTCCTGGCTGAACACAAGCCACCGATAAACGGAACTCAAGAAGGGTGCACAAGGATCAGCTAAAGAGTGGGCATTAACGGTGTTTTGCTGAAATTAAAATAAGTTTCACCATGGGACCAAGACATTCAGTTGTCAAACTTTTATATCACAAAAAATATCAGTGTTTTCATTTTCAATTGCATTTATTTCTCCCTATTATGCAAGAGTCTTTACTTTTTCGGGAGAATAAAAATTAAACGTCCTACTGTTCTGCTCCGACTTGGCAATGATTGATTGATTGATTTTGGATCACTGAGACACAAAGGGCTAACCATCGACCGCAGTTCCATACAAACTCCATCCAGCAAAATATTATTCCAGGAAGCAGGACCTATCTTTCTGTAATTTAAAAGTTATAACCCGGGTTCGTAAGGTATTTACAATTAAGGTATTTCAAACAATAATTATGAAAGATAATAACACATATTATAATACATGTTTAAATATATACAAATGATGATTGCCTAGGCTAACAACACAGGCGCTTGAAGGGATTAAAAAAATGTTACTAATCTTTGACTAATATATTACACCGTGTAATGGCAACATGATAACATCAGTGTAATAATTATGCGGCCAAAAGGAATATCTAACAGAGGGCATGAGTTATTAATCACGTGTTCGTGATCATCAAACCTTTGCTTGCTTTTAATAAAAAATCAATTAACATGTTTGTAGGCCAACGACACAGAGCATGATAACAAATTGGCATATAGCGATTACAATAATCAATAATCAAATTCAAACAAGAGGGGTAAACATCTGCACAATACCGTAGCATGGAAAGAAACCAAGAGGTGTGTGACATGTTTCAAAAACTAAAATTATGATAAAGATAGTTAAAGTTATATTAACGAATATAAGAATATAACTACTACACTAATGGATGTATTTTAGTCTAGAAATGGGGTCTACTACCCATATTGGTTGGGCCGTAGGGCGGGAGATCAAGTTCGGGGAATATGAATAGATAGGATATTAACCTACCTGAGGTTGATATGAATAAGAACACACGGGCGAAGAGGAGTGTTCTCTATAATATCAATCCGAGAAATAGGTTTTTTTTATCCGACATATACTATACATGGTCATAGTTTTAATAACCCCTAAATTTAATGGACTCTTCCATTAAAATCCAAAAGTGATTGGATAATTGCTCGATAGTTTCCGCCGAATGCATTGTTTATACTGTCGCCATATTTTTTTTTAAATAGGTGCAATTGAATTGAAAACAAAAACAAAAAGGATAGTAATATGAATAGTCAATTCTTTTTAGCCAATAGCTGTGAATGCAAATTCCGACGAGGACCTTCTAGTTTTTTGTCAAAGGTTGAAAAAAATTGGGATCAAAAGGCAATCAGTTCCGATAATTCTGACAATGAACCGTGAAGTCTTGGTATGTGTGAAGAAAAAATTCGGAAAGATATCTTAGACATGGATAACCGGTCTAAATATGCCGATAAGTACGCTCTCTATGTCGGTGCTGAATACTAGAAACTGGACCATAATTTTTTTAGTTATCAAAAGAATAAAATAAAAAATTCTGTGTTCTTTGTATTATTTCGATCATCAGCGGTTGATATGAACCGAATACATCAATCTATAATGGAATCATGACAGGTTGATATGAGATATAACTGCTATGCACGTCAAAGGAAAAAAACTATCGCCAGATGTATATATACGGAGTCTAATCGCCGCTCGTGTTCTCGTGTATTCTCTTCTTCAATTATCTCCTCTCCTCTCTTTAGCCGAGAGAGTTCAACGGGACAACATATAGTTGTTCGAATTGGACGGAAAACCGAGATCTCGTGTACACATTGGTGTGTATTTAAAAGATCTCTTGGCAGTTGAAATTTGATAAATAAGGGTTGACCGCAGTGTCGCTGTCTGGGCAACATTTCCCTCATAGCATACTGTTTGGCGTATGCCCGTATTCATTAGCCCAGTCGGGGCAGTAGGGAGTTAAACCCCCATTTCATTTTATTTCTCTCCTTCTTTCCATGTGTTCCACTTTTCGCTATTTGTAATATAATTACTTATTTCCATGCAAAATGTGATGATATGTGTTTAAAATTTAGCAACTGAATCTAATTGAATAGTGTAGCCTTGAATAGTGTATCAATTACATCCGTGAATAATAGGCCCTAGGGCCCCTAGAGGGCGCCATACACGATCCAACATGTTTGATCAAATATTTTTGATCAAACATATTTGATGGATATTTGATCGTGTATGTGTAAATTTGATGGCCAGAAATGTTTGACGTCAAATGTTTGATGGATCTGATTTATGTTGATATTTTTCGTCAAACAGTCAAACATGTTGGATCGTGTATGGGCTTCATCATTCAAACTTGTTTGTCCAACATTAGTTTTTCAGAAGCAGCCGGATAGATAATATCGACTGAAAACATCCTCATATGTTGGACAAACAAGTTTGATGAAGCCCATACACGATCCAACATGTTTGACTGTTTGACGAACAAACTAATGTTTGACAAACAAGTTTGAACGTGTATGGGCAACGTCAAGCTTTCAAACATGTTTGATCCAACATGTTTTATCAAACATGTTGGATCGTGTATGGGCCCTAATAAAAGGTCTCACAAGCTCCAATTCATCAAAAAAATAAAAATTTAAAACTATATTTTATTTAATAAGAATATGATTGGGGAACAGGCTAGGCCTATATCACCCCTCTCCCTTTCAGAAAACATTATAATTACAATTGGTTTACTTAAATACATGTATTTAGTCGAAACTATTTATATTGTGTTATTATCTAATAATCAATACACTTCTAAAATTATACAATAAAATTTACAAATAAAATGCTTATTTGATATACATTATAACTAATCTTGGTTTAAGGCCTGTAAGGATATAAATACAATTACAATTGTTTTACTTAAACACATGTCTATAGTCGAAATTATTCATATTATGTTATTAACTTATACAATTCTGAAAGTATACCATACTATTTTCAAATAAAACGGTTGTTTGATATACATTATAAATGAACTTGATTTAAGGCCTGAAAGGATGTAAATATTTAAACAGAATCGAAAGATGGTAACGATAAATGACGATTACAGTTCATAAAATCTATTACTTAATTCTATAAAGTTTTGCACTGAAAATATTAATATATTTTGGTTAAGTGAAATATCCGTAGAACCATGCAATAAAAAATTTGTGTTGATGTATTCTGTTGTTAATGTGTGTATGGTTGTATTTCGTGATTATGAATATAAGGGACATATCAGCAGAAAGTGATAAGGATCTTCAAAAGCGTGTCCACATCGGCAGGTTGGAGAGTCAGTTATGTGTCTTAAAAATGCATGTCCATTTAGATCACTGTTTGATAAACGAAGTCTTGAATGGATGATTTGAACTTTTCTTTTACCGATATGGTAATACGGAGGTACCAAGTGATTATACATTGCGAGTTTTTGTTTAAAAATGAATAATGTATTTGAATTACGTATTGAAAGATCTAGATTGTTCCAAAGTCGTGTAATTGAAGGAAAGAAAGAATTATAAAATAGATTAGTTTTACAAGAATAGTATGGTAGGTTTTTATCATTTCTTAATGAATATTTACTTTGTTTTTTATTTAGATTGTCGTAATGGTAATCAGGGGCTAAGTGGTTTATTATTTTATATAAATATATCAACTTATGTCTTTCGCGACGTTGTTTTAAAGGCAAAATACCGACTTCATGGCTAGTTCCCTTCACAGCGCCACATATTGTGCGTAAAGCATCTAATTGTAATTGTTCTAACTGGTTAGCTAAGTAATCAGTGCACCCATCCCAGATAATGTCAGCATAGTCAAAATGTGGTAAAATATAGGAAGTATATATTGTTTTAAGTGATTCCGTCCTAGCCGGTACTTGAGTGATCTTAAGCAGTTTATAAATTTTGACACTTTATTACAAATATTTTCTAATGTATGTTCCATTTAAGATTGTTTTGAAAAATGAGCCCCAAATGTTTGTGGTGAGATACTTCATTTATTTTAACCGTGTTCATACAAAGAGGAATCGAATCGTGCTTAGATATGGTTGATATTGTTAATGTTTCAGTTTTTTCAGGATTAAAGGAAACTAGCCATGTTTCAGCCCATGTGTATATTCTCTCAATATCTGAATTTAAAATTTGAGCACCTTCTGTAGGATCTTTAATCAGCATATATAAAGATGTATCATCCGCGAAAATTTTCATATTTGACTGTAATTTCTCAACAATATCATTTATGTAGATCAGAAAAAGTAAAGGACCGAGAACTGAGCCCTGCGGAACCCCAGCCTTGACAACTGAGGTACCAGAGGAGGCATTTTCGACAACGACACACTGTGTTCTATTAGTTAAATAGCATTGAAGCCACTCCAATAAGCCTCCTCTAATACCAACAGCGTCCAGCTTTCGACAGAGACAGGCATGCAAGACCCTATCGAAAGCCTTGCTGATGTCACAGAACACAATTCTTACATCAAATGACTCTACGTCCATCTGCAAAACATTTCTAAAATCACTGGGCTCAGTACATCGCAATTCATCCAATAATTTAGAATGGCCAAACTTTTTGCGCAGCAAAAAACAATTTTTGGCTGACTTTCTCTTTTTTCTGTTTTGTTTTAATTTCCCAAGGCTAAAGCAAGGGCTAACGCTGTTGGTCCATCCATTACGAACTCTTGGCACAAACTAATGTTTGACAAACAAGTTTGAAAGTGTATGGGCAACGTCAAGCTGTCAAACATGTTTGATTCAACATGTTTTATCAAACATGCTGGATCGTGTTTGATAAAACATGTTGGATCACACATATTTGAAAGCTTGACGTTGCCCATACACGTTCAAACTTGTTTGTCAAACATTAGTTTGCTCGTCAAACAGTCAAACATGTTGGATCGTGTATGGGCTTCATCAAACTTGTTTGTCCAACATATGCGGATGTTTTCAGTCGATCTTATCTATCCGACTGCTTCTGAAAAAATAATGTTGGACAAATAAGTTTGATGAAGCCCATACACGATCCAACATGTTAGACTGTTTGACGAAAAATATCAACAGAAATCAGATCCATCAAACATTTGACGTCAAACATTTCTAGCCATCAAATTTACACATACACGATCAAATATCCATCAAATATGTTTGATCAAAAATATTTGATCAAACATGTTGGATCGTGTATGGCGCCCTTTAAGAATTATCACGGCTACAATATGCAGTTAATGTTGGCTGAGAAAGTTCATCGTGATTTTCCGGCGTGCTTTCCCCTTGTCAATGGTGCAGGGCAGCTGTCTAGTCGTTCGGATGGGACGAAAACCTGAAGTACCATGTACATATGGGCGTGTACGTAAAAGATCAGTTAGTTCACTGTGTGCAGAAGTATTGGTGCTGAATATCACACTACGCACAGCATGGCCAAAAATCCAATGTAAAGAAAAGCAATATACAGAACCATATTCGAAACAGGACAACTATTTAAAAAACGCACCTTCCTGTATCAAAAAAACGATTTTACGTTTTATTCTACCCTTTAAACTAATCTTAACCCCATGCTATCTATTACCTATCCACGGAATCTAAAATAGAAGAAAATGGAGCTAAAAGAATTTGGAGTAACTTATGTTTGGCGAAATTTGTGAACAGACAAAATTGAATGCTAGTTGTTTGCACCTGCAGTCAGTCCAGTGTTCATTTACATTTCATTTCCGCTCTGACATGGGGAATATTTTTGCCTCCTTCATCTGTGCACTACATCATAGAGAAAACGACCAACGTCGGCGGCCAAAATCGCTCATTGATTTTAAAAAGTTCATGGATATTAGGAGTCCACATTTTCACCGTAGGTCAACAGAGAGAGAAATTGGGTTTAACGTCCACTCGACACAAACCAGGCCGTAGATCAACAACATCACTACTGAGTGAAATGGACAATTGATATTAAATTTTAACTGATAATTCTCTCTTTCCAATGTCAAAGGAACCCGGGTATGGAATAATAAGACCCTCTCCTGATCCTCACAATCTTACCAGTGATTAAAATACCGATCTATGACGTCAGGTACCAAGCAAGCGATATTTGACCCGATAACGTCAGTCATTCGATTAACCAATTTAGCTACCGCCATCTACTTTTTCTTTGTTTTGATTTCTATCGCTGCTAATGTCTACCCGCAGTTCCGCGCAAAAATGGTTCGACAGACCATTTGATTGGCTGACCCCTCATTTCAAGCAGAACACGAGTTAACTAACAACTCTTCAAGATCAAAGTGTAGTAACGACAGTTTTGAACTATAAAAACGAAACGAAATTGGCTCTTTGTTTTAATCAGAATGAATTAAAAAGAGCTCGTTGATAATTCCTTCGAAAATGAAAAATTGTTATATGAGACAGTGAGAATAAAAAATGTCCGTGAATTACCATGTTTTTATTAAGTATAGAAACAATGTGCGAATCTTTCCATGTTTTATATTTCATAATGCCAATAAATAGTTTTTTGAGAGTCAGACTTTGACGACATTCTGCAGCTAAATAGTTAACAACAATAGCAAATTTACTGATTTTGGTTTGGAACCGTATTCTTCAAGACAGTAAACATACATATGAGTTACATCATGCAACTAATCATTTAATGCCAAAAGATGAGTTATTGTTGAATATTGTCTGTCTTCAGTAAGAAATTACATTTGGTACGAAGACATAAAACGACACCATGTATTAATTAATGGCCCAGTCCAGACAGTTGATATAAGTCTTTGGAACGAAAGTACAGTATTACTGTGATTATTTCGGGCGGGTTTAACGGATGGGTGATACAGCACTGTTCCCACCACCTACACATATAGTAAAGTTATGAATGTTTGGAGTGGTGACAAATACCGTATATAGTCTCATTTGTCTAGTATTTATACTGTAAAAAACAAATTCTCAATTCTCCAGTTGAAAGCGATGGTATGGCAGACGTTGCCTAATCCATCTAATACCTCAGCCTTACGACAGTGGGGTTGGGGGTTATGCGTTGTCATATAAATAAATGTATAAATAATAATTTATAGAACGTTTGAAGACCGGTAATAGACCGATTGAGTTCTCTAATATTGCACCCTGATGTTTATAAATTCCTGTCTCTTATTCATGTGTATAGGATATTAACCTATCAGAGGTTGATATATTATATAACCCGCGGGCGCAGCCCTTGGGTTTTATAATATATCAACTGAGGGATAATGGGTTTATATCTGACATAATTATACAACGCCCACCCTTAAATTTAAATGGACTCTTCCATTAATATTCAACAATGATTGGATAACGGCTGGGTAGTTTCCGTCAAATTTCGAACAATCTCGTGCAATTACGAGATGGTATTTTTGTAAACACAGCGCCATTTTGAAGAATTGAATTTCTTACAAAAACAAAATAGATAGTAATACGAAGTCAGACGAATAATCAATCCCTTTTAGCCAACATACTGACGATGGAATTGGCGTGAATGCAACTATCGATGAGGATCTATCCAAAGCCTAAAGAAAATTTGGATCAAAAGACATTCTTTCCCGATAATTATGACAATGAACTACGATTGAAGGTTTTTGCTATGTTTTATAGACAGAAGGATTTGACCGACTGTTTTAAGTGCATGGACTGTACCCAAAAATAGTTTATAATTGAAATCTTGGGCGATAAATACTTTTTAGTCTAGAAGTGTGTGGACGGAAAGAAGATTCTGAAAGATATGGGTAACCGATTTAAATATGCTGATAAGTACGTCGTCTATTTCTGTCTTGAATGTTTCAAACTGTTCCATAATAATTTTTAATGTCAAAATAATAAAAATTTATTTCTGTGTTTTTGTATTATTTTGATCATCAGCGGTTGATATGAGTCGAATACATCGTCATTAGCGGTTGATATGAAATGGAAAGCATTTGTTTCCATCCACCGTAGCCTGGTGTTATGACGTCATATGTGGATTGTGGGTTAGGAAAAGGGTTAGGGTAAGAGTTGTGGCCTGCACATTTCGTCAGGGTCTTGAGATGTAGACAGGGCTAGTCCTAACCCTAACCCTGGGCCAAGCCTGAATGGAAACAAATGCTTACCATATGAAATATCAACCTGTCACGACGTCATCAGCGGTTGATATGAACAGAATATCAACCTATGATGACGTGATGACAGGTTGTTATAAGATATAACTGCTATGCACATCAAAGAGAAAACTACCGCCAGTTGTATATGTCTTGATAACGACCAGGCTTGGGTCGTGTTAATGCATATAATAAACCAGTGATTGTTTTCTCACAAAATTTGTTCTAAAGGGAAAACAATTCGGTTAATACGTATCATATGTATCGATTTTTTTTAACTTGGATTGAATTATTGTCAGATTAAATTGTGTCATCCGTTAAAGAGTGACCAGCATGTTGTTAATGCCATATAACGCGGTTGTCAAGGACTTGTCATAAACGTTCTTAAATAGTCACTTCCGAAGGTGACCAAAATGTGAGAGGACATCAGACACCGACCTATACGTTCGGATTGACAACATGTCCTATTAAAGGGACATAACTGTGTGGATAAGCTGATTAGAAATCTTTTCAATGAATTTGACAACTCACATCAATTTGAAAAATTACATAGAGTATTGTGGCCTATTTTAGGTTCTCACGACGACATTAAACCGTTGGTACATAACATGGCTTTATATCGAATACGGTATTGTTGATTTTATTGAATCAATTATTTTGATTTAGTTTGTTTAATGTCAATCTGCTGTCGTTGAAGATCATACGTAATAAGAAGACGCCAGTGGTGACTTGTGAGATATAGTAAACCGAAAAATAAAATTAAAATTAGAAAGCTAAATTCCGCTTAATCTTTCAGAATATTATTTTTTAACCGCAAAGAGCTTATTCTATGACTAATCGAATTAACCCAGACGAGCAAACTAACCCAAAGCTTTATTTTGCCCTAAATCAAAGGTTTATCTCCTTTAAGGCCAAATCAATTTCTCTTATTACTGGGTATTAATTAAGTATCTTAGCCCTAATTAGTAGTACTATTAAAGGGACAATAATACTCTTGCTGGCTTGACAGCTCCAGAAAATAAATAATAGCCCTATTCTATGTACTAGATGTTTAAGTGCCCTATTTGTTGTGTAAATTATCTATTGCATCCTATTTTACTTGTTCAGAGGGCTCGAACATATGTTTAAATCCAAGTCACATTTGAAAAGGTTTACGTTAAGCCTTTCAAATCATTTAGTTGAATTTTCCATTTTTTTTAATTAGGTGTGTTAAGATGAAATTTGTATCTCCAATTAATTTGAATATTGTAAAATAGTACAATTTGTTGACCAGACTAAAGATTGGGACAGGGTGAGTGGAATTGGGCCTTTAATAGCATATTGAGCCAGGCCAAGTTCGGTCTTTTGCAGACCATGAGAACAGAAAAGATTAGCCCTCCCCTGGTAGATAACTACACAAAAACGTTCAGTTAAAAAACAACAACTACATTACTTCATTATTCTGATATTTACAAAATCAAAAGCTAATTTCTGTTCCTAATGCTGGTGTCACACTGTCCCAAAATTGAAACCAGGTGGCCCCGAATCTGGTCAACGTGAAGATGGTCCCGAACCTGGTCATATTCCAATCAACAGCCGAAACAAGTGCTATGCCTATAGAAAGTCACACGAATGTAATACGAAGATGTAAATTTTGTAAAGTAGTTTATACCCGTGGGATACAGAAAGGCCACGCGATGCCTCTGTAGAGTTGTTTATCGGGCGTTACAGTCCCTCGAAATTGACACCATAGTCATACGATAAAGTGAAATTGGCTCTGGTCGTAAAAACATCGTGTCATTCGTGAGGGCATCTTAAGCCGTTGTATGGTCGCCTGGGAAGTTTTTCAAAAGCTCTTGCAGCAACTTCATGATCGCTGGTCGCCTGGGAAGTTTTTCAAAAGCTCTGGCAGCAACTTCATGATCGCTGGCAAAATGTTTGGCATGCCAAAAATTTACCGAAGGATCTTGCGACGGTTCATTTTTAAGTAGAATTCTTGTGTTCATTTTGCCTTTGATAGGCCATCGTATAAGGGCATTGCGAGGGCTTCGCGTATTCGTGTTGCCTTCCTAACACAATTGGGCAGATTTTTTTTTTTTACTCTGTATTATGTTCGTATGGAGAACAAACGGTTGTCATGCAAGATACGCCCAGATTTTACAAGTGATGGACAGAGGACAAGATAAAAACAAGGGATTTTAAGTACAACCAAGGGCAATAATCCCGGAATTACTGCGTGATCGAACATAGCAAGGTTCCGAGGTGGATGGGTTATAAGTATAAATTGCAAGTTCATCAAAATAGGATAATAACTGTGACCTGGGGGGGGGGGGGGGTCCAAAACCTTGATAATACATACTTCATGTGCTAACGGGGAGCGACCAGTTTCGCACAATTCGACCTCAACCGCCATTGTAGTGTAACAATGATGGATTTAAACTGTTTTGGGTTTTTTAAATGGGATAAAACATTTAGATGCTAAAACATAACTTTTCCTACATCCAAGGGCAATACTTCAGGATAATATCGAAACCCTATATTTCACATTTTGTGAAAATTAATTGTAACCTGTAGAATGTCCACAAGCACATTGTGGATGGACAGACTTTCAGGCTGGCAAGGACCACGACAATATACGACCACCTGAAAATGTAGGCGTATAAGAATTTTCGTTGGAACCGATAATCAGACTTAGTAAAGACAAAGATGCCAACACGATAGCCTTATGAAGGACAAAATAGACACACGGATTAAAAACAACAATGAATATTTGCTAGCGCCCTAGAAGTTACTACGCTCTCTCGAATATTCCGATAATTTTTCGATCATTGACGAATTTACATTTACTCTATCGTATGTCCATCCGAGGTCAATTTCGGGACAGTGTACACAGTGTGACGACCGCTTAACGATGCTAATGCATAATAGAATTATACATAAGCCATACATTTAATTTTGTTGAATTAGAGATTACCATGATAAAAAATTAAAAAATACATAATATGAATAATATGACATTTCTTACTTTGTCTCCCGGACAATCTTTCCCTGGCAGCATACTTTGAAATAAGATTTCTGTCCTGGATGGAATGCAGTTTAATCTTACGTAATCGTTCAATGGCGTGACTTGTCAACTTGTACCACCTTTTATACCAGAAGGTAGTGTATTTAAACAAATAATTTCACAGTGCATTTATGGAAGGACTATGATAAAAGGGGCATAGTATATTTGGTGCTGCCAACTCTGAAGAATGAGTGTACGTGTACTATTTTGTTAGGTGGTTCTAATACGCTTTACACTCTCATGGACAGAAAGACTAGATTTACAAATTCAATCTAGAAGTATACTTAGCGTTTCGACTAAAATGTAGGAATTAAAATGGCTGTTCTCGAGTAGGCGAATTGTGAAGAGAGACAGCGTAAGTTTTGTAGAATTCGGCACACTATTGAAATTTTAATACAATAGGTCCAACGAATGTTCAGGTCTCCTCTTCTCAAAATTGACGTAACGGAAGTTCTCTGTTCAACAGTGCTTAACCTCTTATTCTTTACACCAACTGAGTTAATGAAGCAGGAATGCGCCATGCGCTGTGATATGAGAAACAATTGTCCAGACAACGGCACTACTGATCAGTATTATTTCGAATTTCAACTTTCAGGGTTGTTTTTTATGTGCACGCAAATTTTCTTCTAAAAATCCTAACGACTAGACTCTTATCCTTATCAGCCCAACTCGTCCTGCAACACTGGAAAGGGGATACTAAACCGGAAAATCATAAGGAACTTGCTAGGTCAACGATGTTAATATACTTATTGTTAAACCAGACGAATGGCTGATTCATATTCATAAAAGTTTAATGATCGCATTAGTCACTGTCTACCCTTAGGCGTGGACAGTATTTTAATACAAATCCTTCCGTGTTTTTACTTTCCATGCGATATTTCCGGGCTACATGGATAACTATCGACCATACCCGTAAACAGTTGGACTCCGAAACAGCCAGCCTGTTACGTTTTGTAGTGTTAAAAATAATGCTAAATCCAAATTTGTGCCGTTTAGTCAAATTATAGATCATTCTGAAGTGCGAAGGAACCGCGACATTTAGGAATCGCAAGTAAGTTAAATATACTATAATTTGCTAAACGTCATGGCAGAGGTTCAAAGGTAGGCTGATTTATCTGGATCTATAGGACACAGGGTATCCTATTGAATTCGGTACGTACCTTATCTGACACGTATACATATCAGGGCATGGCAGATCTAGTGAAGCCATAATATGATAGGAACCCTAGAAATGGGTTCAATAAATCCCTAGAAAAATATGTCACCATTAGCCGGATACAAAGAAGCTGGATAACACCGCTCGAGTTGCTGTGGGTGACTTTATCGAAAAATTGTTAGAAATAAGCTGGGATGAGATGAAACTTGAAAGCAGAACTATATCTGGTTTCGGGGTTCCATCGACCAGAAAATATATTCGCCCAGGCCAAAGACTAAACGAATAAAGACTCGCGACCACTGTTGGACAACCGTAAGGACAATAAACGTACTGGAATTATGGGGGAAAGAGATATTTTAACTGAGATTATTCTCAACCATTTCAACAGACCAAAATTTCAACCGGAGGCAGTCTTAGGAAATAAAATGAAATGGGGTTTACTGTTCTGCTCCAACTGGGCAGGTACGCTGTCAAAACAGTAGACCAACATTTCAGACAAGGCAATACGAACAACAAGGAAACTATTAAACGTTCTACCTAGAGCTTAGAGAGGAGTTTGGACTCCCAATATATTAAAGTTTCAATTTCATATTTTTAAGAGATACTTTTCAAATTTATTAAAGAATAATCCTATAATTCAATATTGCCAGCTGAGAAATTGGCAAAAAAATATCATTTTCAACTTCAAATTCCAACGTTTGAATATAGCTTATGCATGGAGTGAATGGGAAAACAAGGGAGGTACTTGTGTTATTATTTCCTGTGTCAATGATTTTATGGGTAGGAAATAATGCCCATGGTCGTATAATAGTGAGTCGATAACCTATTGTCGTATTGAGCAATAGACATAGAAATAATTATGTTTTGACTTTCTTAGAAAATATGAAATTCTCGCTTTAACTTGCACGGGGATCCTTTTTTATGTTTGCTTAAGCTTGATCAATAATCGTTCTGTTCATTGGATTTATGTACTGACTATTCCCTTTGACACAGTTGAGTTTATTCTGAACTAAAATATAAACCAAGACTAAATCCGGGAAATATGTCACAGCAGTCAGTCAATGGCCACGAAATTATGGTCGACGGCTAGTCTGCGATATTTAAATATAACCTAAAAGAGGAAGGAAACTGTCACATTGGTGACATTCCATCATCGGGGCAGCCATGCGTATATACTTATAGTTGTCGTTCTACTGTTCTTCTGATATAGGGGGTTGGAATGGTCTAGTGGTCTAGAGTGTCGTGCTTCGACCTCTAGCTGTCCAGTACCCTCTGGCTTGCGGCTGTGGTTTCGAGCCGTGGTGTGGGCGTATGTGGCATGGAAACAGGGGCGCCTACTCAACATCGTGGCCGGCCAGCTAGACCACTAGGCCAATGCACATTGTAATAACCTAACTGGCTGTCAAATAGTGTATATTATTATGTGTATCTGATGATTTTATAATATTTATAACTGGCGGAGGGATATTTATATATTGAATATATTTTTGTATATAAGCAGTGGGATGACCTTTCGAGCTTAATATAATGTAAATTAAAGTTCCAAGCTCGATATGTGTTAACCATGACAAAATATTAATTGTCCAATGCATCAATGTTGCTGTCATGTCATATCATGTCATGGACACATTGTGACATAATCCCTATATTTAAAGGGACAATAACACTCTGGCTGGCTTGACAGGTCCAGAATAAAATAGCCTTATTCTAACTACGAGATGTTTAAGAGTCCTACCTGTTGTGTAAATTATCCATTACATCCTATTTTACTTGTCCAGAGGGTTTGAAAATATTTTTAATTCCAAGTTACATTTGAAAGTGTTTACGTAAGGCCTTTCAAATCATACAGTTGAATTTTCCACGGTGTGTTAAGATGAAATTTGTATCAGCAATTAATTGAAATATTGTAAAATAGTACATCAGAATAAAGATTGGGACATATTATTCAGTTACAACAAGAGTGGTATTGGGGCTTTAAAGAATAGCATTGTTTATTCATTTTACACTCCCTTGGTGTTACACTTAAATTTGATATCAGCAGAACGCTAGGTTCTGACTATTATGTATTTCACGAGTTGAAATGTGTTCGAAACAACAGTCCTGCTTGTAGACACCCACATCCTCCTCGCAGTGTTCCGTTTGATTAGAGCTGATCCTACTACTCCCTGCTGGACTGAGTGGGTATTATTGTCACTAATTATGACTGGTCAGTAGTCCTATTACTGACCAATTTCTGACTTCGTTCCAAAGGTATTACCTTTAAAACAGGACGTTTAATTAGGGCAACTGTGTTTACATAACTTTACGTCATGGCTGCACGTTTTTTTATGCTATATTAACCAGCGCATAGCAGGATATTGCAGCAAAACTAATTGCGTGACAAACGAGGCTATCGGTATTGACGTAAAGTAAACACTACTGTATGGTAACGAACCTTAAGTCTTTGTCCAAAATATTAAGGAAGACCCAAGATTAAACGACGGACTGTCATGTTACTGTACGTAAGTGGTAGATTTGATTGAACGAGAAGAATAGACACACATACTTAAAAGTTCAAGAATCCGAAGCCAATCCAGCAATGGCCAGAGAGGGATTTCTCGGGCCGTTGCTTCAGGAATATGGTAGACCCGGGGCTTTTCGGGTATATTAATGTTTGGGAATATTATAGTATGGATTGTGAGATAAAGTAAGAATTTTTTTTCAAATTATGGCAACACGTATTAGCCAGGAACAGAAGTAGAAACCTGAAATTCGACACCCTGTCGGAAAATATTAAAATTCGATTCTATTTCGTTCAATTAAACCAGTAAGTACGTTAAATTTCAGACGTTTAACGAAGCCTGCAATCTAGATCAAAAAGAAGGGTAACATAACATTAGCTATGAACTCGACCACCAGTGCATTTGTGTAATCGCATGATACAGATATATTATTTAAACAAACTATATCTAGAGAAGGAGATCTATACCTACGCATTCTAGTCGACATAACCAAAATAGATATGCCGTAGACTACTACAATGCCAACTAATCTATTAAGAATGACACCTTCTACGTCATCACTAGTAGCGAATGACAGTATGCAGGTTCATTTGGCTCTGTAACAATTCCACAATTCCAGCAACACGTTCAAAACCCATCTACTCCAAGAGATAAATTGCTGATAAGTTTTCTGTTAGGGTGAAGATGGGTAATTCCTTGAATGTTACCACGCCCACATGATCAAAGTGTTCCTGGAAAATTTCGTTAAAGGAGCTAAGTCTCGAACTCAATTTTTCCATAATATTCTAAATTAAAAACACAAATTAGAATTCCATATTGGTCCATTTCTGTTATGTTGCCGTAACATGTGGGATCTTAATGTCCAATATTTTAGACACAATGAACATTTTAAAATTTGTATACGAGTCATGTACCCTACGGTTTCAGGCGAAAAGGAGTTGACAAAAAAAATTTAAAAAAAGTATTTTATTACAATGTAACAATAAAAAGTAATGGCTGATTCACAAATTATAAAATAATAATTAAAAAAACGCTTGGACTAATCGCGTATTTCACCGAACATAATTGATTAGAAATTACAATTTTTTAAAAACATAAATTGAATATAAATGACTTTATATACATTGATATTACATTAATATGTGCTTTTCGACCCATTTATGTTTTTTTTTAAAATAGAGCCATGCGCCCTTTGACAACAATAAATCTATACGACTCAAAAGTAATTGAACTGAAGTATACAGGTCACAATTCTATGGAATAAGCAGTCTTGTCCGCAGGTGTATCTTGTATATTTTTGTTTTGCGTGTAGTGCGGTCCTCCTGCACTTACTATTAGAGTAGAGTTTTAGCCATTCGTACTGCAGAATGTTCTCGTTGTCGGGCTTTGCTCCTGTTTGCTCACTACATGTATTATTTTAGCGTTTTCCGAAATTCTGTCCGGATTATCGCCCTTATTGTTAAAATTAGTTGACGTTCTAACACCTGACGTCAACTGGCAGACTATCGCCATTGAAGAAACGACCACTGTCAAGATTAGTGGCATTATTTTTGTTACGTCTTTATGTAAAATAATTTTAGTATAGCCTGTACCACAACAGGCCCGGGACTGTACAGCGCAGTGGACGCTTACGGCTGGCTCTCGGGTCCATTCACTTGATTTGATAATTCTTTATTTTTAGCAATGTCTATTTTCTGTCTTGTCCGCAGGTTTATCTTGTATATTTTTGTTTTGCGTGTAGTGCGGCCATCCTGCACCTACTAATAGAATTGTGACCTGTATACTTCAAAAGTAATAGTACCATTTCCATTTATAGCTGGCTATCAGACATCTAGATCACAATAATTTAATACACATAATAGTCTTACATGGACATTACTGTGTTCTAATCATAACTTCGTTTCAACGATTCTCCTATTTTAAAGACTGTAATTGCTTTCCATTGAATCGAACTGCTGTAATTGTTTTACTTCATCCTATTACAACTTAACAAAATGACATCGTAACCACAAATACGGCTACATCTAACCTAATCGGAAACAATAGTGGTGTGTCGTTCCTGTTTGGTTGTCCGGTTTAGGTGGTTAAATTATTAGTCGCACACACAAAAAAACTGTCTGCCCACAGAATGATTATATCAAAATTTAATTAAAAAATAATAATTGATGTTAAAAGTCGGTTACACATATTCATATTTTGTACATGTACTTGAATTATGGCCAATCGTTTTCACATCCACTTAACATTTAAAATAATCGCTGCTTCAGATTGAAATTGCTGAATTTCAATGCTTCCATGTGGGCACAGACCACCATTCATTCCCCTCGGCCAAGATCAATTCCCCTCAATTGGTTTGTCCAGGTTTGTCACGGCGACAATGTACGATTAAAATAAAATAACTAATCAACAAAGGTAATTGCATCTTAAAGGGCTGATCTCCCGATATTTGTTTTGGGAACAAAACTGCTTAATTTTGTGTTAAAATCCCTTAAAATATTCGAGTCAAGGGCCGAGCAACTACTTCAGTATTACTATTTATGATACGTTTTCAAACGACTTAAATCCGTCAGTCTTTATCTGGAATATGAGACCGGTGCCCCAAGGTGTATTTTGTGGTATCTGAATTAAACCAAACATTTTTTTTTTTTAAATAATGTGTAGTTGAAATGTACCTTTCTCTATCAAATGCGGCACATTGGTTATGCACTGCCCAACCCTCTCAAGTAACCTTAATCGGTTATAAGATCACCCAACGAACAATTTACCCGATATCTTAAAAGGGTTACGTGTCCGGATAAGCCGTTTTGGCGTTCACGTCCAAACGACTTAATATTTTGAGTTAAAATTTTGAGACAAGGTAAATACACCATTCCCCTATATTTTGGCGTTTTATTTTCATACATTCTCAGACTTTTTTTTTAGCCCCTGTTCAATTCGGGATTGTCCCTTTAAGTCCTCAAATGTCATGATAACAAATTCATAACTGATTTGAAAACATTCTGATCAAAATAATCAGCTAGAAATAATCAGTTTAATTTATCAATCGACAGATCAACTCTCTGAAGTAGCATGTATGTGACGTTCTGGGTTGAACGAGACAACAGCTGTAGGCAGTCTATTGTGTGTATGGTTCGGGGGCTTTTGAGTGGAAGTTTCTAGTTAGAATAGTATTGATAAGTGTTTAATCTGTGTTTTATTTCCACAAGGTATTGAACACTCTGCGTGGTACCACATTCAACCAGAAGTGCTGTTATATCGACAAGATATTTACTATTATATCGACAAGATATTATCCACCATATTAATCTTGCATTTCTAAGTGTAACATATCAAATTACGAAGATGGCACGAACGAATTCTCTGATACAACAAAGATTGAATTTGACAAAATGTTTTCAGCAGACTGGTCCATTAGAAAATCGTCAAAAGTATGGACGGCACTTTATCCGACAACATCTATGACAACACAAGGTACAATTTTATGGATACACAATTACTGAGTTTGATACTAAGCGACGTTTCGACGAGGATACTCTTGTCTTTATCAAGCATTGTACCTTGTGTTATTATGTTCAATTACTAAATGCCAATCAAAGAAGATATACGTCAACATCTATGACATTTCGTTATGTCCGCTTACTACTGCATGTCCGCTTACTACTGCTGCTGTGAGTGTGGGCTCTACAAGTTGTCTGTTGATGCTCTGTCACACTGCGTAACCGACGGCCTTATGCTGTACGCCAGGGTGCGAGTGATGACGTTGCTGGGATGAACAGTACAACAATGACAACTTTTTGTACACGGAAAGTTGGGATGGAGAGGCATAAACTATCATCACATGACAGATATACACTTGTGTAGGTGCAGAATGAACGCCTAACAGTACCGGGGTGATTATGCTGAGACGTTGCCTCGTGTCAATTTTTCTTATGCCATCAAGTCGTGAGCACTTTTCAGCATGAAAATGCTCGAACTTATACAGTATCTGTTTCGACATCTGTGGGACAATGCTGTCGTCTCTCGCGGGCTCTAACTGCAACATCTGTCACGTGGAGAGGAAAATGATCCCACAGGCTGTCATTCAGGGGTTTAACTCTTCCACGCGACGACGTTACATGACGTGTATGGCTGGTAGATGTGAACATCCGTTTCTTACTTATACATATTGATCCTATGTTTCACTGTAAAGTTTTAAAGGCCTCAGATGGTTCTTATTGATTTTCCTCAACCCCTTGACGGCGTCAGTAATGTAGACCCCCGGGTATAGGACGTCAAAAGCACGGACATCTATCATCTCTTTCCTCTGAATTCCTTGGCAGACATTTTTATGTCTTCCTTCAACTCTGTTCACCAAGTGCAGGTCACATTTTAATGTAACTACAATTTGATTTCAATCTAACTATACTTTGATTTCAATCAAACTATACTTTGATTTTAATCAAACTATACTTTGATTTTAATCAAACTATACTTTGATTTTAATCAAACTATACTTTGATTTTAATCTAACTATACTTTGATTTAAATCTAACTATACTTTGATTTGAATCTAACTATACTTTGATTTAAATCGAACTATTTTGTATTTTAATCTAACTATACTTTGATTTTAATCTAACTATACTTTGATTTTAATCTAACTATACTTTGATTTTAATCTAACTATACTTTGATTTTAATCTAACTATACTTTGATTTAAATCTAACTATACTTTGATCGGAAATTAACCGGATAAAGCTGTTATTTATAACAGAAGATTGGGTGCTTCGGAGAAGATAAGATCCAAAGCACAACCAAATCGACAATATATTATTTATTAATCTAGTAGACGTGGTACAAGGGTTAATGAGCGAACTTGATGTATGGGTGTGTTGTTGACGTTTGGGAAAGTAGGACGAGTGGAAATGTGTAGGGAGTGAAGTGCTGTAAAGGGATAGTTAGATATATTATGAATGGTTAGAGTGGCTGTGCCGCCACCGTAACACCACAGCTTTATGATTTGTTAGACAGGAGTGATATCCACTGGTTTGTTTGGTTTTTTGGGGTTTTTTTTATCTTGTAAAATGTTTATTCATAGCAAAATAGGCATATACATTACATATTAACAGTGTATTTTACACAATTTCAATACATTCCATAATATAGTGGTATTGTCTAAGACAGAAATTAGTATATCATGGCTAAAAATATTTTACAATATTAAAACCACTATTTTAGTTATTTTTATTTGTTGATTAGGCTATATTATGTACAAATATAAAATGTAAAATAAGTTATGTGAGAGAGAGAGAAATGGGGTTTAACGTCCACTCAACACAACTAGGTCATTCGGGACTAACATATGGTTTAATTCCATTTCAATAATTCGCTTGCGCTAAGGGGTCTTTAGCAGTGGGAGGAAACCGAAGTGCCCGGAGGAAACCCACGGGGCTGAGAAGGCCCCCTATCTCCATGCCACATACGCTCACGCCAGGGCTCGAAGCCACAGCGACAAGGCAGAGGTGGCCGGACAGCTAGAGGTCGAAGCGAGGCACTCTAGACCACTAGGCCACCTCACCGCCCCCCCCACCCAATAAGTTATGTTCAGTTAAAAAAAATTGCCTGTAATTACACATTCATAATGTAGCGGAAATGCATTTATAAAAGTCAAGCGGTAACAATCATACAGATGCAAGTAAAGTAAGTTGGGAGGAATCATTTACATAAGTACTTTCTGTTCAAAAGAAGAGTAACAAACAAAATCCTAGATTCGATGTTAATATTAGTTAGTCGAGATGGCGGTTTTTAAAATTTTGGAAATATATTAGTATATTTTTGATCTTTGAACATAGATAAGGAAAGCGTGAACATGACAAAGGGATTAGGTAGGCCTTCTCTGTCAAACATATTTCCATAGATAGAAATTGCATGTTAAATTTGTTAGTATATATTATCAATGTAAAAATGTCTTTAAATTTGGATACATTTTCGCAAAGTTATATATTTTACTATATCTGGTAACTTTTGCATTAAATAAAGGTAGTGTAAGCAAGAAAGGTGCATAACATCAAGAATTTTCAAGTATATTGTACTGAAACAGTTAGAAGGTTAACAGTGTCCCTGAGGAAAATAGGCTTTAAATTCAGGGAGTGTTCCTAAAAGGTTCAAATGTGGATATATATTTGGTGACTGTAAGCTTAAAGGAAAATAGTGTAAACAATACACTTTTAATAAATTCATAAATTGAAGAAAATATCTACTTAAAAAGTTTACAATGGGTAGTTGCAATGTTAATTTATGATGGTTTCTGGACTAAAGGTGTGGACCAAGTCTAAAGTTGTGGACATATACGAAAAAGGTCTAGATACAAAAGCCTTGTATTACTGACCCAGAATAAAGAATAAATAGGTTGCATTAGAAAAAAGGAAATTACGAGCATATTCTAATCAAAAAGGTTTACATGTTAGATTTATTAGTAAAATAGATAGAAGAGTGACACTAGGCTTTAGATTTAGAAAGTTTTATTTAACGATTCAAATAAACAGGTGTTTTCATAAAGGAATTTGTTGATGGTGGCCATTAAAAGGCAGAAGCAGAGAAGCGTAAATAAGGTTACTCAAGCGAAACTAAGGTCAATTGACACGACGATGGACTCCTCAGTGATACGCCTGCGCCGCAAAAAGAGGTCTCGACTTTTATTATTCGTATAATGACTTCCTCATGTGCGGCTGGTTAGTTTGCTTCTAAAAACACTATTTTCCGTTCCAAAAAATACAAAAGTAATTATCTACCATATGACCATGGTTCTTTTCACCGAGACTAGATAATTTCTCTCGTTGTATGGATATAGCTATGCATAAGTTCAAAAAAGGTCAATAAATCCGCGGTGACACTGTAAAGAAAATAAACCCATGGGTTTGTTTATTTGCAAATGGAGCTTGAATCAACTTAGTTTGTACTGAACAATTTTTCACTGATATTTATGAAGTTTCTTTACACATTCGGTTTATAATTAGCGATACACAGGTACAGTGGCAAATGTTATCTACTCAGAACCACCTCCGCACGAAATCCCCGATTTGGGGACTTATAAAAGAAAAAGAAATAGTACCTGTGCGCGTGCCAGTAAAATCAAACTAAGAGTTCGCGCATAAAAATGCCCGAACGTACCAGGCGCCAGGTCATCAAGATGTTGAAAATACTAAGAACTATATACGAGATAGAAATAAATTGTACTTCTCATAATAAATATTAATATCCCTCCATGTATATTTATATAATTTATATAATTAATCATGATTGGCAAATATATTGAAAATACTTAGAACTATATACGAGATAGGGAGAAAATGTACTTCTCATAATAAGTCTGCAGTCCCAATTTTAATCCGTTTGTGAACCTAAAATATATTATGTTTATGTCGAAAAGATCTCGGTTCCTTTCGATATTCGTGCACATCGGACCGTAACCTACTAGATTATCCCCCCCTGACTGTACGAAACTGTCGCGTTTTCAGCCTGTGGTCATTCTAGAAGTCACAATTGTTTTACATTTTTAAAAACCGTTTAAATATAACACTGTATATTGTACGCAAATGATGTAAAAGTATGTAATACTAAAGTTGTGGACCCTTTAGTGGTCACAATTTGTTTGTATCCGATTTTGATGAAACTTAAAATATATGATTATATCCCAAAGCTTTTGTTTTCCATTTGATACTTACGCTCGTATTTTTTGGGATTATGGCCCTTGATTGTTTGAAAAGACGCATTGTCTATAGAGGTCACAATTTGTATCGATTTATTTTTTAATAAAAAGTTTAAACTTATCCTAGTTACACCATAATAACGGTTGAGTTCAAATTCCGTAAAAATCGTACTTATAAACAGACGAAAAAATGGCCTCTCCCCGCAGAGGTCACAATTATTTTTATTTAATTTAAATGAAACTTAAAATGTATTTCTATATCCCAGAAGACCTGTGTTCCTTTCGATACTCATGTGTATCGGTTTATAACTTCCTGGATTATGGCCCCGGAATTACGTAAATCATTTTTTTATCTTGTTCTCCGTCCATCTTTTGCAAAATTTGGGCGTATCTTGCATGATAACGGCTTGTCAGACACCTTATATGTCAAAGCCTTTAGCCTGTATCTATTGAACCAGCAATTGTTCACGCCGGACCGACGGATAGCAGTGACAACTTATATACGCTCGAACTGGAACCACTCCATTTCGACATAACATGTAATGTTTTAGAGAGTTGCAGTGGACCAAGAAGGGGTTCTGCACGGGGCTTTTCGGGTATATTAATGTTTGGGTATATTAGAGCATGTAGAAACCTGAAAATCTACACCCTGTCATAGTCTCTCTGTGTCACTCACATTTTTCGGAAAAGATTAAATTTTGATTCTATTTCGTTCAATTAAACCAGTATGTATGTAGGCTACGTTAAATTTCAGATGTTTAACAAAGCCTGCAATATCGATCAAAAAGACGCTAGTCTAAAAACAAAAAAAAAGAAACATCCCGGGTAACATAACATAAGCTATGAACTCGGCCACCAGTGCATTTGTGTAATCGCATAATACAGATGTATTATTTAAACAAACTATATCTAGAGAAGGAGATCTATACCTACGCATTCTAGTCGACATGACCAAAATAGATATGCCGTAGACTACTACAATGCCAACTAATCTATTGAGAATGACACCTTCTACGTCATCCCTAGTAGCGAATGACAGTAAGCAGGTTCATTTGGCTCTGTAACAATTCCCCAATTCCAGCAACACGTTCAAAATCCATCTACTTCAAGAGATAAATTGCTGATAAGTTCTCTGTTATGTTGAAGATGGGTAATTCCTTGAATGTTACCACGCCCACGTGATCAAAGTGTTCCTGGATAATTTTCGTTAAAGGAGCTAAGTCTCGAACTCAATTTTTCCATAATATTCTAAATTAAAAACACAAACTAGAATTCCATATTGGCCCATTCCTGTTATGTTGCCGTAAAATGAGGGATCCTAATGTCCAATATTTAAGACTCAATGAACATTTTAAAATTTGTATACGAGTCATGTACCCTACGGTTTCAGGCGAAAAGGAGTGGACAAAAAAAGTATTTTATTACAATGTAACAATAAATAGTAATGGCTGATTCACAAACTATAAAATAATAATAAAAAAACGCTTGGACTATTCGCGTATTTCGGCGAACATAATTGATTAGAAATTACAATTTTTTAAAAACATAAATTGAATATAAATGACTTTATATACATTTATATTCCATTAATGTGTGCTTTTAGACCCATTTAAGATTTTTTTTAAAAAATAGAGCCATGCGCCCTTTGACAACAATAAATCTATACGACTCAAAAGTAATAAATTGTTTCAATGGCATTTAGTAATTGAACTGAAGTATACAGGTCACAATTCTATGGAATAAGCCGTCTTGTCCGCAGGTTTATCTTGTATATTTTTGTTTTGCGTGTAGTGCGGTCCTCCTGCACTTACTATTAGAGCAGAGTCTTGGCCCTTCGTACTGCAGAATGTTCTCGTTGTCGGGCTTTGCTCCTGTTTGCTCACTACATGTATTATTTAAGCGTTTTTCGAAATTCTGTCCGGATTATCGCCCTTATTGTTAAAATTATTTGACGTTCAAACACCTGACGTCAACTGGCAGACTATCGCCATTGAAGAGACGACCACTGTCAAGATTGGTCGCATTATTTTTGTTACGTCTTTATGTAAATAATTTTAGTAAAGCCTGTACCACAACAGGCCCGGAACTGTACAGCGCAGTGGACGCTTACGGCTGGCTCTCGGGTCCATTCACTTGATTTGATAATTGTTTATTTTTAGCAATGTCTATTTTCTGTCTTGTCCGCAGGTGTATCTTGTATATTTTTGTTTTGCGTGTAGTGCGGTCCTCCTGCACTTACTAAGGGAATTGTGACCTGTATACTTCAAAAGTAATAGTACCATTACCATTTCTATCCGGCTATCAGATATTTAGATCACAATAATTTAATAAACATAATAGTCTTACATGGACATTACTGTGTTCTAATCATAACTACGTTTCAACGATTCTCCTATTTTAAAGACTGTAATTGCTTTCCATTGAATCGAACTGCTGTAATTGTTTTACTTCATCCTATTACAACTTAACAAAATGACATCGTAACCACAAATACGGCTACATCTAACCTAATCGGAAACAATAGTGGTGTGTCGGTCCTGTGTGTTTGTCCGGTTTAGGTGGTTAAATTATTAGTCGCACACAAAAAAAAAACTGTCTGCCCACAGAATGATTATATCAAAATTTAATTAAAAAATAATAATTGATGTTAAAAGTTGGTTACACATATTCATATTTTGTACATGTACTTGAATTATGGCCAATCGTTTTCACATCCACTTAACATTTAAAATAATCGCTGCTTCAGATTGAAATTGCTATATTCCAATGCTTCCATGTGGGCACAGACCACCATTCATACCCCTCGGCCAAGATTAATTCACCTCAATAATTGGTTTGTCCCGGCGACAATGTACGATTTGAATAAAATAACATAATCAACAAAGGTAATTGCATCTTAATTCCTAAAATGTCGTGATTACAAATTCATAACTGATTTGAAAACATTCTGATCAAAATAATCAGCTAGAAATATTTATTTATCAATCGACATACCAATTCTCTGAAGTAGCTGGCATGTATGTGACGTTCTGGGTTTGACGTGACAATAGCTGTAGGCAGTCTATTGTTCGTATGGTTCGGGGGCTTTTAAGTGGAAGTTTCTAGTTAGAATAGTATTGATAAGTGTTTAATCTGTGTTTTATTTCCACAAGGTATTGAACACTCTGCGTGGTACCACATTCATCCAGGAGTGCTATTATTTATTATATCGACAAGATATTATCCACCATATAAATCTTGCATTTCTAAGTGTAACATATCAAATCACGAAGATGGCACGAACGAATTCTCTGATACAACAAAGATTGAATTTGACAGAATGTTCCCAGCAGACTGGTCCGTTAGGGAGATCGTCAAAGGTATGGACGACACTTTATCCGACAACATCTGTAAGATTTCGTGATGTCCGCTTCCTTTACTACTGCTGCTGTGAGTGTGGGTTCTACAAGTTGTCCGTTGATTCTCTGTCACACTGCGTAACCGACGGCCTTATGTTGTACGCCTAACAGAATGAGCGCCTAACAGTAGCCGTCCGAGCGATTATGCTGAGACGTTGCGTCGTGTCAATTTTCTGATGTCATCAAGTCCTGAACACTTTTCGGCATGAAAATGCTCGAACTTAAACAGTACCTGTTTCGACATCTGTGGGACAATGCTGTCGTCTCTCGCAACATCTGTCACGTGGAGAGGAAAATGATCCCACAGGCTGTCATTCGGGGGTGTAACTCTTCCTTGCGATGACGTTACATGTCGTGTGTCTGGTAGATGTGAACATCCGTTTCTGATTTATACATCTGGATCCTATGTTTCACTGTAAAGTTTAAAAGGCCTCAGATGTTTCTTTTCTTATTGATTTTCCACAGCCCCTTTACGGCGTCAGTAATGTAGACCCCCGGGTATAGGACGTCAAAAGCACGGACATCTATCATCTCTTTCCTCTGAATTCCTTGGCATAAATGTTTATGTCTTCTTTCAACTCCACATCTGTTCACCAAGTGCAGATCTCATTTTAATCTAACTATACTTTGATTTTAATCTAACTATACTTTGATTTTAATCTAACTATACTTGTATTTTAATCTAACTATACTTGTATTTTAATCTAACTACACTTTGATTTTAATCTAACTATACTTTGATTTTAATCTAACTATACTTTGATTTTAATCTAACTATACTTGTATTTTAATGTAACAATACTTGTATTTTAATCTAACTATACTTTGATTTTAATCTAACTATACTTTGATTTTAATGTAACTATACTTGTATTTTAATCTAACTATACTTTGATTTTAATGTAACTATACTTGTATTTTAATCTAACTATACTCTGATTTTAATCTAACTATACTCTGATTTTAATCTAACTTTTGTTCTTTGCCTTTAATCTAACTATACTTTGATCTAATGTAATTATACCTTGACTTTAGTTTATTGTTCGGGTACATTTTGTTTTCGTTTCAGAATTTGTGATTTAAATAATGTTTTTATTGAATTCATGATTAAAATCCGAATGATAGTCCACTTACAGTTTGCTCTATTTCGTAAACATTAGATATTTGTCTTTGATATAATGTGTTCCCATGAGGTACCATTGCTTCCGAAACGGATCATTATTGGACAATATATCGGAAATTAGCCGGATAAAGTTGTTATTTATAACAGGAGATTGGGTGCTTCGGAGAAGATAAGATCCAAAACACAACCACATCGACAATATATAATAAATCAAGATTGGCAAATATATTGAAAATACTAAGAACTTTAATACTTCTCATAATAAATATTAATATTATCCCTCCATGTATATTTATATAATTTATATAATTAATCAAGATTGGTAAATATATTGAAAGTACTTAAAACTATATACGAGATAGTGACAAAATGTACTTCTCATAATAAGTCTGCAGTTCCATTTTTAATCCGTTTGTGAACCTAAAATATATTATGTTTATGTCGAAAAGATCTCGGTTCCTTTCGATATTCGCGCACATCGGACCGTAACCTACTAGATTATGCCTCCCTGATTGGACGAACTGTCGCGTTTTCAGCCTGTGGTCATTCTAGAAGTCGCAATTGTTTTACGATTTTAAAAACCGTTTGTATATTGTACGAAAATGATGTAAAAGTATGTAATACTAAAGTTGTGGACCCTTTAGTGGTCACAATTTGTTTGTATCCGATTTTAAAGAAACTTAAAATATATGTTTATATCCCAAAGCTTTTGTTTTCCTTTTGATACTTACACTCGTTTTTTATTGGATTATGGCCGCCCTTGATTGTATGAAAAGACGCATTGTCTGTAGAGGTCGATTTATTTTTTAATAAAAAGTTTAAACTTATCCCAGTTGCACCATAATGACGGTTGAGTTCAAATTTCGTAAAAATCGTACTTAAACAGACGAATTATTTTTATTTGATTTAAATGAAACTTAAAATGTATGTTCATATCCCAGAAGATCTGTGTTCCTTTCGATACTTGCGTGTATCGGGTCGTAACTTCCTGGATTATGGCCCCGGATTTACATAATCCTTTTTTTTTCTTGTTCTCTGTCCATCTATTGCAAACTGTGGGCGTACCTTATATGTCAAAAATTTTAGCCTGTATTTTGTTAATTAACAATTGTGCACGCCGGACCGACGGATAGCAGTGACAACTTATATACGCTCGAACTGGAACCACTCCATGTATAGTCCATACAATTTGTATTACTAATAATATAAACTGTACTTATCTACGAAACAGCAACAAAAAAAACGTCAGTACAATTTAAAATCAGAAAACGAACAGTATGTTGACTCATTAGTGACGTGGGGTCTGAGAGCTTGATCGGTGTAGCGCACTGTGACGCCGCCTCCTCTCCCTGCTCAGTGGACAAAGAAGGAGTTCTGCACGTGCTGTCACACAAATGGCGGTTTTGTCGCCTTGTGTTAACCCTTAAAGTTGGGTTCCCAGCAAAGTATTTATCGGGTGGTTATTTTCAATAAAATTATGTCAAATTTGGTATATATGGAAAGATAGACACCCGATCTTACTAGAAAAATACTGGATTACGCGAGAAACGCCCATGGGGCAAGCACTGGGCAATATTGTCAGGGAATCACTAACTAGCAACCCAACAGGTTTTGCTGGCTTATTGTCTGCCAGCTTAGGTCGGGGAGCAGTTGTTATTTCTTGCTCAAATGGTTAGGCGGTTTGGGGGACATTGAGTGTTGTCAAGGTATAAAAGACTCTGCGATTAAAGGGTCTAAACAGAAGTAGACAGAAATAACTAAGAATTTACTTAGGCCTCGGTAAGTATGGTAAATGTACAGTAAGTAAAAAGGATACATTCTGAAAAATGGACCCCCCCCCCCCACAATGAAGTTAAGTTGGAAACATTGCGTCTAACAACAGCTTACTTATAGCTATGGGTATCCACGACGAATGCAAAGTTTTGAAAGGGGATTGAAGCAAATTTTTGATAGATTGGTTACTTTGAATATGTTTTTAGTCCACATATATCGTCAATTCACAAAGTTTGTACCCCGGAAGGCATCTTTAAGGCGGGCCCAGATCGACATTGTGACGCGACTCAATTGTCGGCGACTATCGTAGATTGCACTCAGATCGAATTCCGCAATGATCGCCGACCAGTTGCTTTTGGTCGTACGATTGAACGCGAGCGCGCTCACATCGACACCGATACAACGACTGTTGGCGTCCTCACGAATAGATCATGTCACTTGTTCAAAATAGCGCCACACAAAATCTGCCGAATTATTCCAAAATCTCTCCATCTAATTAGCAAAACTATTTTGAGAAAGTAATTTAAATTAACTCGAGGGATTCAAATTTTTGTTCATGATTCTATTTGATATGATTTATATTCCCAAATTTTAGATTTATCAACAAAGGCTTTATGTCAACATATTACAAACACGTCGTAGACAGGCATCTACAGCAGTCGCGTTAGCCGTTTTTCTAGGCTTAGAAGAGAAGAAAAACGAATTTGGAAGAAGGAGTGGCAATCAGGCTTTCTTCTTCTTCGGTCGACCACAAGGTCGCCATTTTGATTTTTCATTTGCCGCTCTGATTGGCTTAAATTTATAGCGCGGTCGTAGCTAGACCGAAGAAGAAGAAAGCCTGATTGTTATGTGGGAAAAGAGGCCATGCCTCTTTAAAATATCATCAAAAGAGAACTCCGATAGGGACAAAAAAGAAAGGCAATAGGTAAAATGGCTAAAGAGCTCAATAAATCTGGTAAGGAGCAGTTAAAAACGCAAGTTAAACGATTAAAACACGAAAGCTCGTCGCGTTACTGCGTGGTTTGGTTCGAATCCCGCTTGTATAACAGTTTATTATTGTGATATTCTTGGATTAAATGCCTTATTATTAGGGGTAGGCCTATGCGGATAATTCCATATTAAAAATATAGAAAAAATAGATTTTAGTAGAGTCTAAATTAAGTACATTTTTCTGTCAAAATCTTATTTTTTCGTTTATAATTTAAAAAATTCATTAGGAAAGAAAAATGCTTATTTATTGCACATAAGCTCCTCTCCCCTTATGCGAAAAAGTATTCATAGTAAACGCCTATAATTTACATCATATCAAATAGAATCATGAACAAAAATTTGAATCCCTCGAGTTAATTAAAATTACTTTCTCAAAATAGTTTCGCCAATTAGATGGAGAGATTATAGAATAATTAGGCATATTTTGTATTTTTATCGGGAAAATTTGTGTGCGCGTACCTGTATCTGTGTGGCGCCATTTTGAACGAGTCACATGATCTATTCGTGAGGACGCCACAAGTCGGTGTATCGGTGTCGATGTGAGCGCGCTCGCGTTCAATCGTACGACCGAAAGCATCTGGTCGGCGATAATTGCTGAATTCGATCCGAGTGCAATCTACGATAGTCGCCGACAGTTGAGTCGCGTCGCAAGGTCGATCTGGGCCCGCCTTCAATTCGCCTAGAATCGGCGACGGAAATCGTGTTCAACTCCTGCGACTCAGTCGCCGATCGTGAAAAACTGTCGCACGACGGTCGTAGCTAGACTCAGATCGACTAGAATCGGCGACGTAATTAAGGCGGCCACAGATCGACCTTACGACGCGACTCAACTGGTCGCCGACTGGTTTTCCGGCGACTGCCGCCGATCGTCGCACGGGTTTCCGTCGCCGATTCTAGTCGATCTGAGTCTAGCTACGACCGTCGTGCGACAGTTTTTCACGATCGGCGACTGAGTCGCAGGAGTTGAACATGTTCTACTTCTACGACGCGTTGGAACCAGTCGCCGACTCGTCATCGTCGATGCATGCGTTTCTACGATCGGTTGCCGCCTGCGCTATAAATTTTAGCCAATCAGAGCGGCGAATGAAAAATCAAAAGTTAAACGATTAAAACACGAAAGCTCGTCGCGTTACTGCGTGGTTTGGTTCGAATCCCGCTTATAGTATAACATTTTATTATTGTGATATTCTTGGATTAAATGCCTAATTATTAGAGGTAGACCTATTCGGATAATTCCTTATTAAAAATAAAGAAAAAATAGATTTTAGTAGAGTCTAAATTCAGTACATTTTTCTGTCAAAATCATATTTATTTGTTTGTATTCATAGTAAACGCCTATAATTTATATCATTCGAAAGTCACGAAAATCCCCTTTGAAATTATGGCCTAGTGGTCTAGAGTGCCGCGCTAGCTAGCCAGTCACCTCTGACTTGCGGCTGTGCTTTCGAGCCCTAGTGTGAGCGTATTTGACATGGAGATAGGGGCGCCTTCTCAACCTCGTGGGTTTCCTCCGGGCACCCCGGTTTCCTCCCACTGCTAAAAACTCCTACGCGCAAGGGAATTGTTGAAATAAAAATTGAAAACAATTCGTTAGTCCTAAAATGACCTAGTTTTTGTCGAGTGGACGTTAAACCTTATCTATCTCTCCCTTTGAAATGAGACTAAGAACGTGTGACTATTCTTTGCGCGTACCTGCATTCTTTGTGGCGCCATTTTGAACGAGTCAAATGATCTATTCGTGAGGACGTCACAAGTCGGTGTATCGGTGTCGATGTGAGCGCGCTCACGTTCAATCGTACGACCGAAAGCAACTGGTCGGCGATCATTGCTGCATTCGATCCGAGTGCAATCTATGATAGACAGTTGAGTCGCGTAGCAAGGTCGATCTGGGCCCGCCTTTAAGTCTACAAGTTCGGGGGCAATCATCCGTGGTGTTGGTGGCCCGAAAGCATTGCTGAAGCCTGTTTATGGTCCGAACATTGACCTGGAAGTGATTGGCAACGGTTTGGGCAGTGTGACAAGCGTCGAGTCTTCCAAGCGCCTGGTTCCCTGTGAGCTGTCGTGATTCGTTGCATGCTGCTGACAATGTAGTGTGAATGATTCAACCAGGTATTATTATTATTATTAAAACAATATTTATACAGCGCTCGTCTTCCAAAATTCAAATGTACATAAAAGACTACACGATAAAATAACATACATAATAGAATGACATAATCATTATGATTAAATGCAAGATATATATAATCTTTTTAACTAAAAGCATGTGTATAAAATGTGTTTTTTTTTGTGATTGTGTGAATAATGATAGAGATTTTGCTGACCCACACTATGAATGTGGTCAAAAATATACAATAAAAACACTTGACAAGTTTTGTGCAATGCGTCTATTCAGAGTAGCATACGTTTATTTTACTGCTTAGTATATTAATTGCATTGTAAGACATGACTAGATTAAAGAAAACGGCAGAAAGTTAACCCATTTATTTGAGGGAGGGGATTAACGCGTGTGCGTTGGATTAGACGGTCTGCATTGAGTTAAGTGGTGTGGCTTTCGATTCCCCTCTTGTACGTGACAAGGAGTAGGGTCACCTGTCCAACCTCGTGAGTGTTCTCTGGGTCCCCCGGTTTTCCCCAACGCGCAAGCGAATTATTGAAATAAAATTGAACCATGTGAGTCCCGAAATGACCTAGTTTGTGTCGAGTGTACGTTAAACCCCTCCCTTGTCTTCCAGCAGCCAATTATTTTTGGTCATCGCGTCTATTCTTCTAGTCTGTCAATGCCATGGCAAATGGAACTAAATTCTCGTTAACGAGAGGATAAGAAATGGGCAGAATCTTGCGGCCTATCTGTCAATGTCGCCTATTTTATGAGAGTAGTACTAACAATTCTACAGTCTGTCGACACACGACTCACTCACTAATAGAATACCTACTATACTATCTGGTCGATTCACTGTTACTATGAATACGATAGTGATGAGATAGATAGTTGTAGACATAGGAGGAGTTGAAGAATGATGACAAAATCGAACTGGGCGCCGATATTATGTAACTGAGCTTTTATTTTTTGATGACTACACTGTTAAAAATGTGTGTAATTAAAAACTATTAGCAGTGTTAATTAAGTGTAAACTTTACACCACAGCGAGCTTTTTTTAAATGAAATACCTTTCCAAGGGTAACCAACTAATTGAACTACACCTAACAAGTGTAACCGATATTCATGACTACTTAACACCTGCATAGGTGTAATTGTGGGGTGTTTTGGATTTGTTACACCACTACCAGTATTATATTGCATTTACACCAACCGGTGTAGCTATTATTGGGGAATAAATCATAGAACAGTGTTATTTTTACGGCAACGTGAAGTTGGCACGTTATTCGGGATTCGGGATTCGGGATTCGCGAATCACGAATACCGTGCTGGCTCGTTATTCGGGATTCGCCAATAACGAATAACGAATAACGACCCAGCACGTTATTCGGGATACGGGACTCGGGATTGGAGATTCGGGATTGGAGATTCGGGATTCGTCACTAAAACAGAACGACCTACGTTGCATCCGATCATATCCTCTACCCCCGGGGTGTGCGCTGTATCATTACGCCTGTCATTGAGTCAGCTGCCATTGTTTCGAATCCCCGGTTGTACGTGACAAGAAGAAGGGTCGTATGTCTAATGTCGTGGGTTTTCTCCGGGTCCTCTGGTTTCCTATTACTGCTAAAGACCCCACAACCAAGCGACGTATTCAAAAAAAATAATCTATATGTTAGTATCGAAATGACATAATTTGTGTCGAGTAAACGTTAAACCCCATCTCGAAATGACCTAGTTTTTGTCGAGTGGACGTTAAACCCCATTTTTTTCTCTCTCGAATAAGGTGTTGGCTGCTTTGTTGGCGTGCACGGGGAAGTCATCTCCAACAATCACCTGTTGTATTTACCAAATCTGAATCTCCAATCCCGAATCCCGAATCACGTGCTGGCCCGTTATTCGGGATTCGCCAATAACGAATAACGAATAACGAGCCAGCACGTTATTCGGGATTCGGCATTCGGGATTCGAGATTCGGGATTCGCAACTAAAACAGAACGACCTACATTGCATCGGACCATTTCCTCTCTACCCCCAGGCTGGGGTGGGGGATGGTTTTTGGGGGTGTGGATGGCCGAATGTCAAAGCACGTGCGCGCTGTATCATTAAGCCTGTCATAGAGTCAACTGGCATGGTTTCGAATTCCCGGTCTTACGTGACAAGTAGTAGGGTCGTCTGTCTACTGTCGTGGGTTTTCTCCGGGTCCTCTGGTTTCCTACTAGTGCTAAAGAGCCTATTCGGGATTCGGGATTCGAGATTCGGGAATCGCCACTTAAACAGAAAGACCTGCGTTGCATCCGACCACTTCCTCTCTACCCCCGGGGTGGGGGTGGGGTGGGGTGTGGATGTCCGAATGTCCAAGCACGTGCGTGCTGTATCATTAAGCCTGTCATTGAGTCAACTGGCGTGGTTTTGAATCCTCGGTTGTACGTGACAAGGAGTAGGGTCGTCTGTCTAACGTCTTGGGTTTTCTCCGGGTCATCTGGTTTCCTCCTACTGCTAAATACCACATGACAAAGCGAAGTATTGAAAAGAATTAAACTAATTGTTAGTTTCGAAATGACCTAATTTGTGTCGAGTGGACGTTAAACCCCACCTCTCTCTCTCTATATATATATATATATATATATATATATATATCTCTACCCCCGAGCGTAGGGGTAAGTGAACATCAGGTGGCCGACTAACAAGGAGCGAAAAGGGTGTTGGCTGGTTTGTCTGGTTTGTTGGCGTGCACGGGGCAGTCATCTCCAGCCTGCACGTAATTCGGGATTCGGGATTCGCCACTAAAACAGAACGACCTATTTTGCATCCGACCATTTCCTCTCTACCCCCAACTGTAGGGGTAAGTGAACGTTGGGTGTCCGACTAACGAGGAAACGACCTTCGTCGAGCGAATAGGGTGTTGGCTGGTTTGTTGACGTGCACGGGGCAGTCCTCTCCTGAACCCATCTCTTGTATTGTCGAATCCCGAATAACGTGCTGGCTCGTTATTCGGGATTCCGGATTCCGGATTCGCCACTAAAACAGAACAACCTACGTTGTACGTGACAATAAGTAGGGTCGCCTGTCTAACCTCTTGGGTTTTCTCCGGGTCCTCCGGTTTCACCCATTGCTAATGACCCCTACGAGCAGGCGTACTATTGAAATAAAATAAAAACTATATGTTAGTCTCGAAATGACCTAGTTTTTATCGAGTGGACGTTAAACCCCATTTTTTTCTCTCTCGAATAAGGTGTTGGGTGCTTTGTTGGCGTGCACGGGGCTGTCATCTCCAACAATCACTTGTTGTATTGACCAAATCTGAATCCCGAATCTCGAATGCCGAATGCCGAATCCCGAATCACGTGCTGGCTCGTTATTCGGGATTTGCCAATAACGAATAACGAATAACGAGCCAGCACGTTATTCGGGATTCGGGATTCCCCACTAAAACAGAACGACCTACGTTTCATCCGACCATTTCTTCTCTACCCCCGGGGGTGGAGGTTGGGTGTTGGATTGCAGAATGATTAAGCACGTGCGCGCTGAGTCATTAAGCCTGTCATTGAGTAAACTGACGTGGTTTCGAATCTCCGGTTGTACGTGGGAAGGAGTAGGGTCGCCTGTCAAACCTCGTATGTTTTTCTGGGTCCTCCGGTTTCCTCCCATTGTTAATGACCCATACGAGCAAGCGTACTATTGAAATAAAATTAAAACTATGTATTAGTCTCGAAATGACCTAGTTTGTGTTGAGTGGACGTTAAACCCCATTTCTTTTCTCTCGTGAATAAGGTGTTGGCTGCTTTGTTGGCGTGCACGAGGCAGTCATCTCCAACAATCACCTGTTGTATTGAAAGAATCTGCCAGAGGTTTAGTGCCTGACAAACCCTGAATCTGTGCCTGACATTGTGACAGGTGCCCTATTTCAAGGCTTGGGTTATTCGTTTTTGGCGAATCCCGAATAACGAGCCAGCACATGATTCGGGATTCGTGATTCGGGATTCGAGATTCGCCACTAAAACAGAACGACCTACTTTGCATCCGACCGAATAACGAGCCAGCACGGGATTCGGGATTCGGCAATACAACATGTGATTGCTGGTAAGGACTGCCCCGTGCACGTCAACAAACCAGCCAAAACCCTTTTCACTCGACAAACGGTCGTCTCCTTGTTAGTCGGTCACCCTACACCCACACACACCTACGGTCGGGGTAGAGAGGAAATGGTCAGGTGCAACAACGTAGGTTGTTATGTTTTAGTGGCGAATTCCGAATCCCGAATAACGAGACAGCACGTTATTCGGGATTCGGTATTCGGCAATACGACAGGTGGGTTCAGGAGAGGACTGCCCCGTGCACGTGAACAAACCAGCCAACACCCTATTCGCTCGACGAAGGTCGTCTCCTTGTTAGTCGGACACCCAACGTTCACTTACCCCTACGGTAGGGGTAGAGAGGAAATGGTCGGATGCAAAGTAGGTCGTTCTGTTTTAGTGGCGAATCCCGAATCCCGAATAGCGTGCTGGCTCGTTGTTCGGGATTTCAGATTCGTGATTCGGGATTCGACAATACAACAGGTGATAACTGGAGATGACTGCCCCGTGCACGCCAACAAACCAGCCAACACCATTTTCGCTCAACAAACGGTCGTCTCCTTGTTAGTCTGTCACCTAATGTTCACTTACCCCTACGCTCGGGGGTAGAGAGAGAGAGAGAGAACGTCTACTCGACACAAATTAGGTCATTTCGAAACTAACCTATAGTTTAATTCGTTTCAATACTTCGCTTGGTCATGGGGTCTTTAGCAGTAGGAGGAAACCAGATGACCCGGAGAAAACCCACGACGTTAGAAAGACGACCCCTCTCCTTGTCACGTACAACCAGGGATTCAAAACCACGGCAGTTGACTCAATGACAGGCTTAATGATACAGTGCGCACGTGCTTGACATTTGGCCATCCACACACCCACCCCACCCCCACCCCACCCCCACCCCGGGGGTAGAGAGGAAATGGTCGGATGGACCGTAGTTCGTTCAGTTTTAGTGGCGAATTCCAAATCCCGAATCCCGAATAACGTGCTGGCTCGTTATTCGTTATTCGTTTTTGGCGAATCCCGAATAACGAGCCAGCACATGATTCGGGATTCGAGATTCGGGATTCAGATTTGGTCAATACAACAGGTGATTGTTGGAGATGACTGCCCCGTGCACGCCAACAAAGCAGCCAATACCTTTTACGAGAAAGAAGAAAAATGGGGTTTAACGTTACTCGATAAAAAAAGGTCATTTCAAGACTAACATATAGTTTTAATTTTATTTCAATAGTACGCCTGCTCGTAGGGATCATTAGCAACGGGTGAAACCGGAGAACCCGGAGAAAACCCAAGAGGTTAGACAGGCGACCCTACTCATTGTCACGAACAAACGGTGATTCGAAACGACGCAAGTTGACTCAATGACAGGCTTAATGACACAGCGCGCACGTGCTTAAACATTCGGTCATCCACCGGGGGTAGAGGAGAAATGGTCGGATGAAACGTAGGTCGTTCTGTTTTAGTGGCGAATCCCAAATCCCGAATAACGTGCTGGCTCGTTATTCGTTATTCGTTAATGGCGAATCCCGAATAACGAGCCAGCACGGTATTCGGGATTCGGCAATACAACAGGTGATTGCTTGTAAGGACTGCCCCGTGCACGTCAACAAACCAGCCAAAACCCTATTCACTCGACAAACGGTCGTCTCCTTGTTAGTCGGTCACCCAAAACCCACTTACGCCTACGGTCGGGGTAGAGAGGAAATGGTCGGATGCAACAACGTAGGTTGTTCTGTTTAGGTGGCAAATCCCGAATCCCGAATAACGAGCCAGCACGTTATTCGGGATTCGGGATTCGGCAATACAACTGGTGGGTTCAGGAGAGGACTGCCCCGTGCACCGCAACAAACCAGCCAACACCCTATTCGCTCGACGAAGGTCGTCTCCTTGTTAGTCGGACACCCAACGTCCACTTACCCCTACGGTCGGGGGTAGAGAGGAAATGGTCGGATGCAAAGTAGGTCGTTCTGTTTTAGTGGCGAATCTCGAATCCCGAATCCCGAATCCCGAATCCCGAATAACGTGCTGGCTCGTTATTCGGGATTCGAGATTCGGGATTCGGGATTCGACAATACAACAGGTGATTACTGGAGATGACTGCCCCGTTCACGCCAACAAACCAGCCAACACCCTTTTTTGCTCTACAATCGGTCGGGGGTAGAGAGAGAGAGAGAGAGAGAGAGAGAGATGGGGTTTAACGTCCACTTGACCCAAATTGGGTCATTTCGAGACAAATATATAGTTTACTTTTTTTCAATACTTCGCTTGGTCGTGGGGTTTTTAGCAGTAGGAGGAAACCAGAGGACCCGGAGAAAACCCACGACTTTAGACAGACGACCCCCTCTCCTTGTCACGTACAACCGGGGATTCGAAACAACACCAGTTGACTAAATGACAGGCTTAATGATATAGGGCGCACGTTCTTGGATATTCGGCCATTCACACCCCAAACCCCCACCCCACCCTGGGGGTAGATTGGAAATGGTCGGATGCAACGTAGGTCCTTCTGTTTTAGTTGCGAATCCCGAATATCAAATCCCGAATCCCGAAAAACCTGCGGGCTGGCTCTTTAGCAGTAGGAGGAAACCAGGTGACCCGGAGAAAACCCACGACGTTAGACATACCACCCTACTCCTTGTCACTTACAACCTGAGATTCGAAACCACGCCAGTTGACTCAATGACAGGCTTAATGATACAGTGCGCACATGCTTTGACATTCGGCCATCCACACCCCCCCTCCCCAGCACACCCCACCCCATCCCGGGGGGTAGAGAGGAAATGGTCGGATGCAACGTAGGTCGTTCTGTTTTAATGGCGAATCCCCAATCTCGAATCCCGAATCCGAATCCCGAATCCCGAATAACGTGCTGGCTCGTTATTCGTTATTGGCGAATCCCGAATAACGAGCCAGCACGGTATTCGGGATTCGCGATTCGCGAATCTCGAATCCCGAATCCCGAATAACGTGCCAACTTCACGTTGCCTATTTTTACACCGTTTATTGGGTTACAAAAGTGTAATCCATTGTCATGAGTACTGAACACCAGGATAGAAGTAACCGTGGCCGCTAAAGGGTGTTTGCGATGAGTTTACACCTCTTCCAGCTTTTAATTGCATTTACATCAACGGGTGTAATTATTTTATGGAAACATTCCTTCGAATAAGGTGTCAATTTTACACTGTATCTTGCGTTACAAAAGTTTTTGTTTGTCAAATATAGCGTTAAATGCCCTAGTAACTCATTTTAGAGTGTTTACTGATAACGAGTAAAGTAAAGATTGTTTAAAGGAGCTAAATCGCTAACATTTCGGACCTAAAAATTGACCTTAATAGGTCGCAACGCATATAATAATATAATCTGATTGTATATAAACTGATTCACATTAAATTGTTTCCGTTTTGACTCTAATTTCAAATCAGTTATGTCCAGCGAAATACGGTAGGAGTCTTAACCAAAGAGGAAATTATAGTGTCTGGTTATTCCAGTCTACTGCACATGCCCACCAGATAAGATATGGCCTCATAGTTTAACAGGAGTTGTTGAATATGTCTAGCCTCGTTCTTTCTTGTCACTTGTTACAAGTGACGCTAAAACGCTCCGTGGTACACGATTCGTGTACCAATGGTAAACTGTTTATCTTGTTTTAAATATTGGATATCAGAGGCCTACCGTTTCAAGGTAAGATCACAACATCAATGTCGATTTAAAATGACCAATAATTCGTGTTTTCCATGTCGAAGATTTTCGAGGATTTTGAGTTACGGACTTAGGTCCTTTAAGCTTGTATTCACCTTAAGACGTGAAACGTTCCAAAATATTACCAAGTACAATATCTTAATTAATTATTTTTAATTCAGTTGAGGTGCCCAAATGAATAAACCACATTATTAAGCTTAGTTGTAAGGATATGCGTATTGATTTTTCCCCATGATTTATATTCATTATAAATTGATACAGATTGTCTAATTGTCCAACAGCAGTTGAATTTGAATCAGTCTGGTGGGTATCTATCAATTCAATGTTGTTGTAAAATGAAGCGAAGTAGCCAATCTGGGTCGGGCTAAACGCCCTATACTAATTATCAAAGTGACCGCTAGCCAATTTCAAGTTTTCTGAACTAAGAAGTCGTTGGCTTGAATTAAAATATCCAACCAAACAAATTACATCCGTTTTTGTGTAATAATTTTAATTTACAAAACATCCTTGAGGTGTAATGCTTAATCTACGGGTGTAACATTACACTGTCTGAGTGCATCAGGCAGGTTACACTACCGGAAGTGGCAACTAGTTTCCACCTGAATTAGTGTAATTTTCTACACTAGTTGGGTGTAATCAGTTTACATCACTGAAGGCTAGGAGTTACGCCTATTAAGGTGGCAACTAGTTGCCACCGAATTGGTGTAAACTTCCTTATTATTTTTAACTGTGTAGGCTTCAGGGCATTTTAGCTCAATGGGGCGCTTACTTGGGTGCTTACTTGGTCTATGAAATGCCCTGTACTTTGGGGAGAGGTTTTGCCGAATTCAGATGAGTTAGGGAGCTAGGTTCAGGTTGTTTCGAAAATCGCGTACAAACTTTCTACTATGCTAGATGAGTGAAAATTGGTGTCCGATACTCTGAACCTTGATTCCTAAGTTGTGGGCCCCCTTCTCATGGGGTTGGATGATCCGACAAAAATGTTAAATCTTCCGAGTTTAATTCGTACAACAATCAACTTTCGTGCATAAGTCAACCAACATCCAAAGAGGGTGTTTCTTAAGGGAGGAAAGAAGCTGGTCGACTTATGCACGCAAGTTGATTGGTGTACGCAAAAGTCGAAATTTGACAATTTGTCAAATATTATGGTTTAATTTTATTTCAATAATTCGCTTGAGCGTAGGAGTTTTTAGCAGTGTGTGTGTGGGGGGTGGTCAATGACAGGCTTTATGATACAGCGCGCATGTGCTAACCATTCGGCCATCAAACCCCGTAACAAGCTGGAAGGGGCTATGCCTGTTCCCCAATATTGCTTATAAAAAAGAGCCGGAAGTGACACAAATAAACATGCAATTTTCGGCCATACATTTCATCGTAACCAACCTCACAACTCGTGTATCCTTTCTCCTCAAAATAAATACTCATAAAAACTTGGAAGAAAATGTATTTTCAAACCCTTTTCTTCGATTCTACACCAAAAAGTCAACAAAAATCGCATACAAAAGGGGGGGGGGAGAGAGAAAGACTAAAATAACTTTCGCCGGCGTAGAAATATTTGGTGAGCTGTGTCCATATGCCAGGTTGGTTGGTATTAGACAAGTAGGAGTTAATATGCAGTACAACTAATTAGTTTAAATGCTAAAGGTATTTTATTATTAGCATGTAAATATACACAAAACACCAAAAATTGTCATTACAAAATCAACAAACCAAAACAAAATCGAAACAAGAATCATATTAAAAAAAACAAAAACAAAAATTTGTTACCATAGGCATCAATTAAATAAAGCACCATTGTAACCCTAATTTCACAAAAACAAAAAAGGGTTATTGACACATTATTTATACCTAATGCTGCAATTTAGTCATACATAAATAGGAATGGAAGTGGTATATTGTCTACGTGGACAATCAATAAGTTGTCTGATACCTTATGCTCAATCATTTCAAGAATTGTTTGTATTTTAATTAACTGTAGGCATTGGTATATAGAATTTCAGTCACAGATCGCTGGTAGGGTACCGGTATCAGTTTTTTTGGTCAAATTAATTCTAGGAATTGCTATATAGTAGAAGATCTGCTGAATAGAAGGGTATATAAATTCAGTGACTGGGTGCTGGTAGGTTACCGGTATCGATTTATTTGGTCGAGATATTTATTGAGTAAAGTTTCATTGGTATTATTTGAAGGGGCATTGGATAAGATTAGATAAAGAGCGGGCATTTCTTGCTCAGACTCGATGTCATAGTTTAAAGGATAGATAATGAAAACAGAATATACTGAAGATTTCAGTCAAATTACTTCACTCTGAACCGAGATATTTGCAATTCAATTTTAGGCTAGCCTTGGTCGTCATTACTAACGTTGGTACGATAATGAAAAAAGAATGTTTCAATTATCCATTTTTACGTTAAATTATCCTGAAGATTTCAGTCAAATTACTTCACTCTGAACCGAGATATTAGCAATTCAATTTTAAGCTAGCCTTGATCCTCATTGTTTACGTAAATTTATCCAGACTAATGGTGGCATCGAGAGTTGATTATGCCTGGATAGGTTAATTAATGGCTCATTAATAATTCAGATAATATTTCAGGCCTAAAGAAAGACCTGTAATAGGCCGATGTTGCTCTTGCCATATTTAACTGTATTTGACAATTTTATTTTAAATCAAGGAATACAATTTATTCTGTCAAGATGTTTTTTATTAATGACTGATATTACGTCAAAATGGGCCTTGCCAATTTTATTTTAAAGAATATCAAATAATAGATTCCATTTAAATGGCCAACAATTGATATTTAGAAATTCTAATAAAACTATTAAGCAGTGGTGTAGTGCTGTTGGATAGGCATCACCTTCCTTTGTTTGAGAAAGGTAACTGCTTCCATCACTAAATCAAGTTAATTCAAATTTTCAATTCTCTAATGTAGGCCTAGTGATATATGTTTATTTCTGACACCCCTATAAAAATGAAATGACTCATTAATTATTTCAATTCTTTAGGCTTTAACTGAAGTAACCCTAACCTTTAAACTTTGAGGTATTGTGGCTTTGCTGCACAAATACATTACATACTTATAAATAAAACTGCCCAAAATATATACAGCGGTGTATCTGAAAAGGGGCTGCAAAGTAGCTTTTGCGCCCAAGTGCTACCGCCATCTGATTACCACATACAAAAGGTGTTCTCTAAATAATTCAGAACCAAATCACTGCTTACAAGTACAGAATGGGTCTATGTGATGGTTTAATTTCTTTAGTGAGTACATACTTTGCATGACTTTTGGCAATGACGTAACATATATGCAGCATTCTGAACACATGCTCCCCCTTTAGCCCACACGGCACATAGCAGTTGTTCATCTCGACAACCTGAAAAAAATATATCATCAACATCATTATCACCATCACACTGGCCAAGTTGAAGGGCAAAATGCCGTACAAAATATATCTTGTGTGTACAGAAGGCGTACATTTTCTGATTGCTTGATATGTTATTTTGCGATCAAGCAATTATTATAGGTGAATGTATTTAGAGTCTTTAAAAATTGACCAAAATAGTACTTTTGCACGAAAGGATTGGAACCTAAGGCGCTGAAAAATATATTGTAATAAATATTATATGTAATATGTAATAAATTTTCCTCTTATAGCTGAAATGTAATTTGAACGTAAAGTAATAATTCCTATTGCTTGTAATAATGTAATAATTGCTTAATGGTAATAATGATGATATAATTGATGGTAATAATTGATGTATACTAACCATTACAGTTTTTACATGAGTATTTACAATAAATGAGATTATATCTTGGATTGGTCTCACAGTAACCAAACTTGGCCCAGCCAGCACACTCCTGATTCTTATCAAAACAATCAACTGAAAGAAAAACATTAATAAAGATACGAATAGAGATGAGATGACAGCTTTATTTGAATGTTCCTATAGGTTTAGATAAAAAACCTGGCCAGACTAAACTCAAGTTTACTATGTACCAAGTCATAAAAAGATTCAAATGGATTAATCAGGAATATTTGGCTAGACAGCAACTTTATTGTTTAAAGCCCCAACATGAAATGCAAGTGCTAAATTGGTAATGTCTATGAGAGTCGAACACGAGTTTTTGCTGAAAGGCATGAAACATGGATTTGCTGGTTCCAGTGAGGAGGGGGTCTGAAATATAGCAGATGATTCTATACTGTATTTGTAAGTTATAAAAATCATTGTCACTGCTGGGTACATATCATAAAAGGCATTTTAAATCAAATGGGGTTAACAGCTTAAAAAACTCTGTACAACGACTATCTTGACGACGCAATGTTGCAAACGACCCATTACAATTTTACTTTTTGTTTTCAGTAAGTGTTGAAAGGTGTTATTTAGATAAGTTCTATACCATCTGGCCCTTGGTGTTCATGGAAATAATGGGTTATTGCTTAGACAATTACAAGAAATTTATGTGAATTAAAGATATCCGTAACTGAAACGTGCATAATGCGAGAACTAAATTTGTCGATTTCATGTATGTTTTTAAGGCTTCAATGTTATATAAATGATTATTTTTATATTTAATCGTATGACAAGCCCAAATCCGCTGCGCGAAACCCGATAAATGTAGCCATTCATAACTTCGCTCAGAATAAAGTAATTTCACTGAAATTGTTAATATATTCATTTGTCATTATCTACATGTATATGAACTATTATAGCAAGAACTGCCAGCTCTTACTCTAAATCTGGCATGAGTAAGTCTGTATTTTCTCATTTGCTTTTTTGTATTCAGTATTGTTTGCTTTTTGCTCTGTTTTTGTGATGGGTAGAACATGTGCTCTAACTGTTTCAATATGCCTCGATTATATTGAATTAGTATAACGTTTCTCAATTTACTTGGAACATTTAGTTTTATACATTTCACCGATGTGGTTACTTATATAGTTTTTTTTACTTCTATGTAACATATAGCAGATCATGACACATGCTGGCATTACACAGTGGTTTCTCTGGGCTATATTCATGATTGTTTTCAAATTAGAGTGAAGTCTGTATGACCACAGTGGGGGTGGAGGGGGGGGTGGCCGAATGGTTAGCACGCGCGCACTGTATCATACGATCTGTCATTGAGTCAACTGGAGGGGTTTCGATTCTCCGGTTTACGTGACAAGGAGTATGGTGGCCTGGCCAACCTCGTGGGTTTTCTTCGGGTTTCCTCGCACTGCTAAAGACCCCTACGCGCAAGCGATTATTGAAATAAAATTGAACCATAATATGTTAGCCCCGGAATGACCTGGTTTGTGTCGAATGGACGTTAAACCTCATCTCTCTCCGTATATTTGTTTTTGTGTAAATTATGTGTGGTACAGCCCCCCCCCGCACTTAGGATATGTTTTTTCTGGAAGTATTTACATTCCGTTTACAATGCGATATTCGACTGTTAATTTCAGCTCGAATGCATTTTTTTAATTTGGTTGATTTGACCTATTGTTTAAATTTTCAAATTCGGGTGAAAAAGAAAACAATGGTCTGACTGCGTGCTTCAACTGATACTTCTCCTTTAGTTTTATTGCTGAAGTGATTCAATTAATTCCTGAGGGGAGGGGGTTAACCCAACGACAATGAAAAGCTGGTCCAATTCAGAACTTTGTTCTATGTGCACTTTTGGTAAGATCAATCTGACTGTTTAATGATCTAGTGCGCATGTTTATTCCTTTGTGACTAATTTTCTTCCAGAAGACAACTTTAAAAATGACAAGATGTCATTTTAAAATAAGTACACCAGATTATGCCTCGTTTTTTAAGATAATATTTTATTCTAAGGTGATTAGTTGCACGAGTGTATCAAACTTAGACTTAAATAAATATCTAATACTTCGTTCCGTAATCTTCACATTCATTCCATTGGGAGCAATAGAAATGGAATTTGTCAAAACAAATGTCCAAATTCACATGCAAGGTGATCCGTTTGTCCGTCGACAATTCGCAACCCATTACAGGTTAGAGTTATGCTTTTCCAAATCTGTTGAAATTCAGCTAGTGCCAAAAGTTTAATTATCCATTTTTTGTCATTTTGTGTATCAATCATATATGTAGAATATGTAAACCTTTTACAAATATTTCTTTGTATGTCACTTGTTGCAGGAACAGAAATATACATAAATAGAATTGAATTTTTAAATTTGACATTGCTCGAGTATTGCCTGAGTAAAATGGAATATTATATAAAGGTTTAAACTGGTTATGTAGATGATATTGACAAAACACTCCCCCCCCCCCCCCCCCCACTGGAATAATGCTTTAGTAAATCATAAGGTAAAAAGACAACAATTTTAAAACAGTATTAAAAGCTACAGTGAAGTCGTATCATTGCGTCATTTTTGGATGCTGACTCTGATGACATAGTGCCAGTGGATCTATAAGGGCTATATAATTATATACTCACCACTTGGTTTAAGTTTATCATCGGAGTCGCCACCAATACAAACTTCACACGATTTCTTACAGTGTGATTTCATCCATTCTGGGTTAACATCACAATGATCACTGTCAGCCCAGATTTTACATTCAACGTCATTGTGGTCATTTTTACAAGTACCTGAAACATCAAAAATGTTATGGTCAAAATAAAGTACTTAATTCGGGTTGACCTACCTGCAGTGACAGGTCCAGGTGGGAGCCCTAAGGGCACGGCCCCTTCAAATGGCAGTATAAGAAATGTATTTATTATTCAGTTTCTACGAAATGTAGTAGGACGTTAAACCCTGTTTAATTTCATTTCTATGAAACGTGTAAATTGTCTCTATTTGTTGGTAGAGTTGATGTCACTAAAAAAAGTTAATTGTATATTCGGGTCCAGGTAAGCGCCACCATTGACATCCCCCGTTTTCTAAATGTTCGAGAGAGAGGACCCCACTAAGCAAACATCGTCTTCCATAGCACCCGTGTACACCTTGATTAGGAATGCGTGACAGAACAATTGGGACATGGATTGAAAGTCGATGAAAATACATCCACTTAAACTGTGTTCACGAATTTATTTGGTTGGCTTATTTCTTCCTCACAGACAAGTGGTCTTTTACAGCTCATTCATTTTCTTTACGGTGCATGTGTCAGTTGCAGGTACTTGGTGACTCTCTTATAGCTCGCTGTCCATTTCTGGATGATTTCAATGGGTAGGTTCTCACAAGATGGTCTGATACGAAGACAATGCTATCACTTACAGGTGTAGTTCTTATGTCTATGATCCATCCATTGATTGTACTTGTTGGTGGCAAAGTTTGTTTCATCCCAAGTAATAATGAGATGGGGTTTAACGTATTACTATTATGCACCTAACCTGGGCTAATGGAAGACGAACATACACCATACTGTGCTATGAGGGAAATTTTTGCCCGGGCAGCGGCGATACGGCCTACTTTTACATCGAATCTTTTACGTGCACTCTAATGTGTACACGGGACCTTGTCAGACCCTCCTTCTGCATCACTGACAGAAGGAGGGCCTGACAAGGACAGCTGCCTAGTCGTGATCTTAGTCCGGGTTAAATTGAGGGAGGTGAAATAAAGACAGATTGTCATACCACAAAACAAATAAACACATGCAATTGAGTATTTCATTTTTGACAGTCCATCATAACTTATAGCTAACAGAAGTATGGGCGCAGACCTAAAGTTTAGAAGTCGGGGACTAATCAACAGGAGGTAACCTCGACACAAAGGACCATATAACAAGGTCAACACCACAGTGACTTATACACAAATGTGCAACAAGATTTGAAATAAAGGGGGACAGGCACCTTGTATACGGATAATTTTGTAGTAATGGAAAGTTTTTATATTCAGTGGTTTTCATACTGACAATGTATTTGTGTAAATAGTGTATGTCAAAAAGACCCATAGATATTAGGATAACACTTTTACAATATTTAGGAATAAGGTGAACAATATTGATTTTTTTTTTGAATTTCATTGCATAATTCAAGTCTAGACCAAAATATAAAACCATTCTGGATATCTGTCATTTACAGCCAGTGGAATCCGTGCATCTATCTGTCGGATTTCATACAATTCAGTTTTACGGTGATGAATTTAATTCTGGAATTGTTTAATATCCAGCTGTTCCTTGGAAAATGCCCCGTTGACCTGATAAATTCATCATACTGTCAAGACGATTGGCGCTGTATTTTCAACTTCAAAAGCTAGCATTTATTTAAGTCACGTCTATACGTCGAGATCCAACAATACAGCCAGCAATCAACATGAAATTAAAAGCGCATACGGAAGTTTAGCTGAAGTATTTATTTGCGCGATATAAATTCTGTGTTTATTGATTAATAATCACAAACCTATTCATCCTAATGTTTCATTTATGAGATTGAGTTTGTAGGTTAAACGAGTGCCGGTAAATGTCAACACAACCCAGGTCACTGAAAAACAATTTTTTTTTTTAACTTTTACATGAATTGAATTGAGACATGAATGTACATGAAATTGAAATGAAGTTTTACATGAGTAGAATTCGGACATGAATGTACATGAAATTGAAATGAAGTTTAACGTGAGTAGAATTCGGACATGAATGTACATGAAATGAAGTTTAACCTCATACTTGTCTGCGTCAATCGCGCTAATGATGTTAACTATGAGGGGCATTTATCCGGACAGCAGAAGCGTAGGACGTTAAATCCCATTTCATTTTTCCCGGACAGTGTCTAATATCCACTTAATACTTCGCTTACTCGCTGGTTTGTTTGTCAGTTGAGGGGACGGTCAGTGTTAGGGAACAGGGGGGGCTACTTATTGTCATACAGAAACCACAATACCTGATTCAATAGCAGACCTTATAATCTAAAGCGCAAGGGTTAGGTAACTTTAAATCATTAGAACTAATCCCACACAAGATAAAGAGCGATCTTTCGGCCCACTGCTTCCAGAATATTCCAAGTATAGCTTGTTCAATTCCCTGGTAATATTAATTATTTATTAACTGGTTTACCAGTTAGACGCTTGGGTAAACTTCAAAGAGTACGAAATACTGCTGCCAGACATTTTACTAAAACTAGTTGCCTGCGTCGCTTCCTGCATATAGGATCTATATCAAAACTGTAGTTTTACATTTACATGTCTAAATAATCTATAGTTCATATTTATACAGATAAAGTGTAAGAACAAGATCAAGAAGCATATTGCTCACTATTGATGAAACTTTTTAAAATAATATAAACTGCTAATAATCTTTAAAGGAGGATCAATTCCCTTTTAGTATTCATGCACCACTCGTATGCAATAAATTACCCTTTATTATAAGAATTTGCAATTCTGTATTTTACTTTTTCAAATAACTGCACAAAACACATTTATGTTTATAAGCATGTTACATATACCGCATGTATATGATGATTCGGGTTTGTTTTATAATTCATGTTAAATATTATATGCCCTTGAAAACATGAAAACAGATCACTAGAATTTTAATAAATCAGTAATTCCAGACCTGTTGGATGTTTGCGCAAAGTCAAAACGGTGGTTCGTGAAAATAGATATCATTATGGACAAGTAGTAATCGTATATAATGATGTTATCAAAACACATATTGTTTCATTCATATTTGTTTCATATATTAATTCTACAGATTATGATGGCCTCTATCGGGGCTTATCGAAAATGAGAAAATATCCGATTGGATAACTATGGAAGGGTATCGCTGCCAATATTAAATGCTCTGCTGCAATGTCTTTTCCATTGATTATATGTAAAAAGTACAATGTACAAAGTCCTAATACCGGTAATGATTAAGTCAAAATACGTCCAAGGGAAGAGTTAAATGTAAAACGTCAGGTGTTAAGCGTTAAATGACAAATGTTTTGTTTGAAAATGCCATTATTGACGTGTCACCACTTTACATTTTTCTCATTACACTTTACTTTTGCGCTCTACCACATCTCATTTGTCCTTCACGCTTTCGATATTGCATCTTTCGCACATCATCAACTTTCATGGCATCTCTCGCACAGCATCATCTTCATATGCAAATGTAGGATATCTCGTGCCTCATTAACATATATACGGAAACCTGCCATGACACACTATAAGGATATTTAGAGCACGATATCAAGCTGGTACACTATAAGAACTATATGCTATGTCGAGAGCGCGAAGGACAAATGAGATGGGACAGAGCGCAAAAGTAAAATGAAATGAGAGAAATGTAAAGTGTCGACACGTCAATAATGGCATTTTCAAACAAAACATTTGTCATTTGACGCTTAACATCTGACATTTTACATTTAACTCTTTCATTGGAAGTATTAGGACTTTGTACATTGTACTTTTTACATATAATCAATGGAAAAGACATTGCAGCACAGCATTTAATATCTACAGCGATAGCCTTCCATAGATAACGGTTGGCAACCATTGCTATACATGTACAATATAAATAAGCAAATACCTGGTAATAATAAAAAATTGAAACACGTGAAAACTTTTATAGACAGATCAATAGTTGTTCATTGATATTTTTGTTAACATATCATATATAATTCAATCTGATTTCACGGTTAACTAGGCATACATGTCAATATCTAGTATATAGGGATTCAGTCACTCGGGTAGCCGACCTGGAATGACTAAAACCATAAGCTTTTAAAATGTAACAATTACATGAAAGTACCCATCTTTATAAAGTCATACATATGAAACCCCGGCAGCATTAGCCGACTAGAACTTGAAGATTATAAGAAACAAAGGTTTGCTAAATACAATCTAATTATGAGATGAAATTGAATGGGTTTAACGTTCTCTGTTCTGATCCGACTGGGCTTTTAAAGACAGGCATACGCCATACAAAGTGTTATTGGATAAATGTGTACACGGAAACTCTGTTTACTATCCTATCCGAACGACTAGACAGTTGTCCTTTACCCCCGTCCCTGCATCCCACGCCACAAAATCAATATGAACTTTCTCGGTCAATACCGGGAGCGAAACGCCTCCTCCTCCCTCTCTCTCTTTCTCTCTCTCTCATTAAGATTATTTAGCCAATTATCAGGATAATCAAAACCGTTGTGATTTTTTTTCATCGCTGGTTTTGATTGGTAGGTTGGTCTAGCTGAAGTGACATCCTACACCTACACATTACTAAACATGCCTTATAAGGGTCTTTGGGGTAAAGATGAGGTCCTCTATTCGGTGCAGAACAGAGGGACGTAAACCCCCTTCATTTCCAAGATGAAACGAAGCAAACCAGAACAATTTTACAGAAGGAATAACATTGTTTAATAACATTGGTTAAGATAAACACTGATATTTGACAATATCTGTGATTACCACCATTTACGCCGTAGGCAGAAGAAATACAACCAAATAATTATTTCCATTTAAAAATATAAAGCAAGTGTTATTTTACCATTAAACCAGCGGCTGCCAGGCAGGATACGCCCACATTTTCGAGAGATGGATAGAGAACAAGCAAAACCGAAAGTGATTTTTCCTACAATCAAAGGCCATAATTCATTAAGTTACAATTTGATATGCGCAAATATCGAAAAGTATCAAGATATTTAGGTTATAAACACGCAATTTAAGTTTCATCAAAATCGAAATTAAAATTGTGACCTCTACAGGGTCCACAACCTTGAAATACCATTTTTTAACAGTATTCGCGTACAAACAGCAGCCATTTTGTATTGTAATTTTAGTCCAATTTTTCCCAAATTCGACCTCGTCCTTCCTTAGGGTGTAACGGTGATATAATCAAATGATTTTTTAAATCGGATAATAATTGTGACCTCTAGAGGAACCACAAGCTAAACAAAGACGATTTTGCGTATAATCAGGGGCCATAATTCAGGACGTTACGATCCGATATGCGCAAATATCGAAAGGAACCAAGATCTTTGGGTTATATTCATGCATTTCAAGTTTCATCAAAATCAAACTAAAATTGTGACCTCTACAGGGTCCACAACATTGATATACCATTTTAAACAGTATTCGCGTACGATCGGCGGCCATTTTGTATGGCAATTTTGGTCCGATTTTTCCGAAATTCGAACTCACCCTTCCGTAGGGTGTAACGGTGATATAATCAAACGATTTTTTAAATCAGATAATAATTGTGACCTCCAGAGGGACCACAAGCTAAACGAAGCCGATTTTGCGTATAATCAGGGGCCATAATTCAGGAAGTTACGATCCGATATGCGCAAATATCGAAAGGAACCAAGATCTATGGGTTATAACCATGCATTTCAAGTTTCATTAAAATCAAATTAAAATTGTGACCTCTACAGGGTCCACAACCTTGATATACCATTTTTTAACAGTATCCGCGTACGAACGGCGGCCATTTTGAATGGTAATTTTGGTCCGATTTTTCCGAAATTCGAACTCAACCTTCCTTAGGGTGTAACGGTGACATAATCGAACGGTTTTTCAAATCGGATAATAATTGTGCCCTCCAGAGGGACAACAAGCTAAAATAGGTGATTTTTCGGACAATCAGGGGCAATAATTCAGGAAATAACGTTCTGATAAGCGCAAATATCGAAAGGAACCAAGATATTTGGGTTATAAACATGCGTGGCAAGTTTCATCCAAATGGGTTCAAAATTGTGACCTCTACAGGGTCCACAAGCTAAAAACGTCATTTTTTGTACAATCAGGGGCCATAATCCATGAAGTTTTGGTCCGATACATGCCAATATCGAAAGCAGCCGAGATCTTTTGGGGATAAACCTATATTTCAAGTTTCGTCAAAATCGGACAAGAATTGTGACCTGTAGAGAGTCCACAAACAATTGTGGACGGACGGACGGACGGACGGACGGGGGCGACGACATAATACGTCCACATGAAAATGTGGGCGTATAAAAATGTACATAAACGAACCCGCTAAATTTGGATAATAAAAGTTGTCGTACATCGTATTAAAATAGCACATTACACATCGGTCGTTATTGTCTATATTGTGACATTTAATTCCCCCAAAAAAAATTTCCTCCTACTCAAGCGAAGCTATGGCCCTATTATTTACAGATCATCTCGTTAACACAGTCTGTTTTATTACAAATCTAACATACTCTTATCCGGCCTTTATACATTTATTTCTTTAGAAATGGGTCTGTTGAATTTCTGTTCTTGAAAACTTCGCTCTAGTTATTGTCGTGAAAATGAAATTGTGTGGCATAGAATTTCTTCTCAATACGTCAACCTAAAACTACTACGAATGTAAACATATATCCTAGGAAAAGTGTCAAAACACTATAGCAAAGCCGGGACTGGTGATATAGTGCAGGAAATGTATACAATCTGAAGGACTATTTGTATGACCAAGAAGAAAGCCGCTAAAACTCGGGATGGTAGTAATCTAAGATCACTTAATTAGAAGCATTTACGTCAAGTGTGTGTCAAATTATATTGTGGGTAAACTTAATTTTGTAAAGCTGTCAGTTCTTTACTTTAGACCGCGGTAGACATGACATTTGGGGATTGATCATATAACTTCGGATCATAATCTCAGATCAGTTAATTCGAAGCACTTACATCATGTATGTCAGATAGTGTGGGTTGTTCAGTTTGTAAAGCTTAGAACAACAACCGTAGGTCACAGAAGCCAAGAAATAAGCGGGGGTTGATCATGTCACATTGATGTCTTGGGGGTTTGAATCCACACATGGATCAAGACCAACCTTGATATGGTTTAAGCCCGGTTCCCACTTGAAGGGGAGTTGTCTTGGGACGAGTTGTCTTTGAGATGGAGTGTCAGGTATTCGTTAAATCCTTGTTCTTGTGCACTTGTAAGCGATAGGGAATGTGTGCACTGTTAAGAAGGTGGATTTTGCTAAGAATTTGAAGCTTCCATTTAACGGTCAGTGTTAGGGAACGGGGGGGAGGTGACGGTCAGTGTTAGGGAACGGGAGGGGGGGGGGTACTTATTGTCATACAGAAACCACAACACCTGATTCAATGGCAGACCTTATAATGTAAAGCGCAAGGGTTAGGTAACTTTAAATCATTAGAACTAATCCCACACAAGATAAAGAGCGATCTTGAAGAATATTCCAAGTGTCTTGTTCAATTCCCTGGTAATATTAATTATTTATTAACTAGTTTACCAGAGACGCTGGGGTAAACTTCAAAGAGTATGAAATACTGCCGCCAGACATTTGACTAAAACTAGAAAGAAGCGATCATATTACCTATATTTTATTTACCGGTAATTTAAACTGGCTGTCTGGGCTTTGTACCACTGTTTGTCATGTATTTCGTACACGGTAAACAGTGAACGGTCCATATATGCTGATTATACTATTTTGCCTGATTAAACTTTTTTGCCTATACCGTTTATTTAATCTAGCTTTGTTTTTTGTTTAATAAAATGAGTCCAAAATGTACCACCCCCTTTAATGGTTTGAAAGACTTGCATGCGGATGTCTTTACTATGTGGACCTCTCAAGGTGACATTTACGGAATTAATCCACCACTGGACAGAAGTAGCCTAATCAGTCGTCAACGAATTCCGTGCCGTTAATAAAATATAACAGCATTTCTAGTCAATTGTTCATTAGATTAAATTGACCATTGATTCTCAACACTTAAAACACTTCAGAAAACGTTGATGATGATGTCATTTTTTTCCCTTTTCTATGAAAGACTCTACAGGAATTCAAAAAAAGATATATCAAATGACTATAATTATACATTATTTTGAAAAAAATATCCATAAATCGTGTTTCGTTGATGTGCCGAGTATAAGGGGATTTATGTTTCTGTTATTGTATTTTAGACAGTTTCTGAGGTGTTTTTTTTACCAAATTTAAATGTTTAATAAAGCATTTCATTCTACCACCGAGATCCCAATTTGGTTTGTAAAACTGTGCGATTGTTTTCATTTTATTTTGTTTATATTTAATTTTCCTCTATGATCACATGAACAAAGATTTCAACTGTAAAGGCAAGACTTCTACTTTTCAGCTATACAGATGTATTTTAGATTCTTCCCGGTCCACGTCACAATTCAAACCCGGGTCATCCTACGTCCCGATACAATTTACAAGTGTTTAATTTATTGTTAAAAACTAAACGAACCTTATTGAATATCAATTCATAATTATTAATCGGGACGTTACCTTTTAACAGTGACCGGGGAATCATACATTGAGTACGATATCATATATTTCAAAGCTAAAGTCTTTTTTTTACAAAAATAAAACAAATTTGGTTACCCAGTTAAACAATGACATAAGTTTCACTGGTGACCATCGACCAGTTACCAGTATGAGTTGTAATAATGATAATAATATTCTTTATTCAGACCTCACAATGATACAAACGGATGTGACAAGGGGTAAGATAACACAGTTGCTACACAGATATAAATGAATTAAAATGGGGTTTAACATCTTGCTATTCTACTCCGATTGGTATAATGAAGATTTCCATGCACCATAATGTGCACTATGACTGGCAGTTAGCCGGATAGAGGCGCGACGACCTACTGTTTTGTCCGATTCCAACTGCCAAGTGATCTTTTAGGTGCACGTCAATGAACGATTATTTCACGGGCCAGGCACTCTGCTTGCACCATTGGTAAGGCGGAATCACGTCAGAAATCCTGATGAACTTCTCGGCCAATGCAGCGATCTAAAATGGAGCATGCAGGTTAGCGCGTCGTCGTACTCACTGAGCCACCGTGGCCCTGCACAGATAAATACCCCTGTTAAATAATTCAAATAATATGCAGTTATGTCAAGAGGTACTCAAATCTCATTTCAATTTTTCAACCGTTATTACCACTCGAGTATCCAATGTTGGGTGCACCACCAGCCGTGATAGTTGAATGGTAAGATAGAATGTCCTAGGTTTCGTATCTTTGCGTGTGCCGAGCAGACGCTTTAGATCTTTTGAGTGTTCCCCTCCTCCTCTTGTGTGCAGGACTTACGGGGAAAGAACCCTTAACAATTTGAATTATATGAACTGTAGGCAGATATTCTCCTCGCTAGCATCGTACATAAGATAAATAATTGTAAAATAATTTTATGTTAATCTCAAAATGTAAACCGCATTTTGATCCTTTCCAACCAATCTTTATAAACGTCTTCTCTTGCTCACGTGGTGCGTTTGAAAGGCCTATATATAAGTGAATGTGGTTGATTTTTGCTACTAGTTTCAAATAGCACGTGGATTAATGTTTGTCCTTCCCCCAACAAAAGAATGATGACTCGTATGAATGACGTCACACAAGTTTGTGTTTTTTTATCAAAAAAACGCTATTGGCTATAGAATACTGTTACGTCATTAGCACATATACTTGGTCTTGGTCTCAATTATTCCCCAGGGGCAAGTTTTCTGAGAAAGTTATTCACTATTCCACGTCAAAATCCTTCTTTTCAATAAAATGGAAAAAATATATTGGGGTTTTTTTTAAATTTGGTCATAAGTATTGATTAATTTGTAAAGTTTTGAAATAACACCTGAAAGGCATAATTAACTCCTAAGATATGACATTCTACCAAGTATCATTGACAGATCGTAAAGATTTTTGTGTTCACTCTTACCAACCCAAAGTAACGCTAAACTCACATAAAAACTGACTCTACTCGGCGTTCGTTAAACACTTCCATAAAACTAGGGCTAGAAATAATTATAGTGCCATTGACTGGCGTATATCTCGCACAAAAAGTCTCCAGACATACACAGTTGGAAATGGATAAAAGGGGAAAGAGCAATGCCCTGTCATGGCAAAATTCTCTTACCCCCCCCCCCTCCATTGTTTATGAAACTAGAATTAAAAGTACAATAAAAATTGACCTAATTATTGAAGTCGTCTATATAAAATGGGTATGGGTCACTCTGAGGGACCTGTTACGTCCTTATTAATACATACATACCATTATTTAGTTTATCGTCAGGTCTTGCTGTAGCTGTTGTGGTAACATCTGGCTTGCGTGTACGGTCATCTGGCTTGGACGAACCGTCATCTGGTGTACACGCTTTACAAGCCATTGCACAGTTATCATCCATCCATACTGGATTCTTGTTACATTCACCTTCTTCGGCCCATATTTTACACTGTGTACTATCATACAAGTTCTTACAATCACCTACAAATAAACAATACAAACTAAATATAGGTACAGCACACAGAATTCAGGAAAATGGCAGCTGTTATTTAAAGTAAAACGATAATAAACATTTTTGTTTTTTGATGAGATATTTCTTTCAATCCAAAATGATTAGCCTGATACCGATAGAATCAATTGATTTTGATTTGTAAGTTCTCGTCAACATCGGGCCATTTTGAGACTATATAAGTTTCATTGCTATGCTTTCCCCGAGACATGGTAGCCCAGTGAGTAATGCGTTTTTTCACCAACTAGGAGGACCTGGATTTGATCCCAGTGTTGACCGAGTGTTGGATTTTTCAGTGTGGTATCGACTTGTCAGTGATCCAGGATGGTGAACCTGTCTAGTTACAGCAGTTAGTCATATATTATGTTCATGCAGAATTTTTCTCTTATAGCACAATGTATGACGCATGACTGCATTCATCATCCCAGCTGATGCATAAAAGTATGGCACTGTACCCCATGTTATTTCATTTCTATGCTTATATGTGCAATGGGGGCGTGAATCGTTATCAAAATCAACCTGCCAAGGAAAAATTTAGGCTGCCTACCAACTAAACAGTGAATCTTGGCTTCCGTTCCATCAAAATGACAGGGCTTGTCATGAATTTGACAAATCTAGTGACGTTTATGGTCCAGTGCAATTCACTAAAAGGGGGAAATGTAAATAAACATAAACTATTTAACATTACCTACCATCATTGCATTTCCCACATGATTTTCTACAATTTGGAACCATCCATATAGCATTTACGGTACATTCACCTGCCTTAGCCCATCCCTGACACTGACTTGTTTCATGTTGATCAACGCAATCATCTGTAAACCACAAAACAAAACATTTACCATCATACTACAATTCCTAATCACCAATCAAATTTCAACAGTAATGTAAATTTACCAACAAATATCATATTTTAAAATCCAGAAAATGTCGAAAATGAAGTGTCAGTCATTTACTATTTTTCTATTATTCTGTTATTCAACATAATTATTATAATTTCCTATTATTTCAATGACCCCAGTTTGAATGACCCCAGATGGAATATGTTGTAACGCAGCAAGCATTTAACTGGCAATTCTATTTTTGTAACCACTGCTTCAGGAATGCGACAATAATTGGAAACGGGCGATTGTATTACATATAATTGTCTTACCGTCCGCACCACCACCAGTTTCACTACTGTCCTCTGTTGGTTCAATATCAGTAGCACACATACGACATGCTTTACGACAATTTTTAGCCATCCATTGGTGGTTAATGTGACACTCAGCTTCCAGCGCCCATTTGTTACATTGATCTTCATCTGGATGGATGTTATTACAATCGACTGAAAATAGACAGAAATTATAGGGGCTTGTCTGTTTCAATAGGCGTGAACGACTTGATAAGATGTACGTAGTTAAAGCGAGATCAAGCCTTCTTTTGGAGATGTTCCTTGCAAGGCCCTCCACCTGGCCTGGAAATAGGACCGGGACATCCGGGTTAGTGAGCCAGCGCCTTAAATACTCGGCCACACTTGCTATACAAAGAGGCAGTATCAATTTTATTTTGTTTATCTTATCTATTTTACACAGTTCCAAATTTAGTAGGGAACTTACCTTCCGGTTTAATCGCATTGTCTTGTGTGATGCAATAATTACAGGTCTTTTTGCAATTTCTAGTCATCCAGTTTTTATTGGTAACACAGTCGCCATTGTTTCTCCAGCCCGAACATTTATCACTAGGGTAAAAATCTTGACAAACACCTGGTAGAAATAACCAAACAAATCAACTATAAATTTTGTTTTCTTTCACTTACTTTTATATGTTACTGATTTTACTGAACTCAAGGTTTGTGATTGTGTGGTGTTTGATTTCGGGAAAGGGACACTTAATTAAGAGCTTAGGTAGTACAAAAAGGCAATGAAAATGCAGCTGTTCCAAACATGCCCAGACATTGTCCAATGATCTATTAATAAAACCCACTGAAGTCCTGTGCATTACAAAAGTAACAATACTTACATTTTTATTTATGGGAGTGTTATACACAAACAATGTTATCAAAGTGTTATATTTAAATAATGCTATGAAAGTGTTATATTTAATTAATGTTATAGGAGTGTTATGTTTAAACGGTGTTATGAAAGTGTTATATTTAAACGATATCGTAAGAGTATTATACTTAAACAATGTTATGAAAGTGTTACATTTAAACAATGTTATGAAAGTGTAATATTTAAACAATGTCATGAAAGTGTTATATTTAAACAATGTTATGAAAGTGTTATATTTAAACAATGTTATGTTCTTTTTAAACCATGTCATGGGCGACTATGTTTAATCAATGTTATGGGGGTGTTATATCCAGATAATGTTATGTTATGTTAACACAATGTCATTGGAGAATTATGTTTAAACTATATCAATATCATGGGAGTATTATGTTTTATACATGGGACTATTATGTTATTGGATTCAATAAATGAGTCAATGATTACGAAATTCTTCACAAATTGAGTTTATATTATGTGTGTGTTTGACACCCAAGCTACGATGTATGTCACGTACACTACCACGACAGATAACAGTTTCATCTTACTAGAATAGTCGATATGATTACTCATTTATTTTGTATTGTATTATCTGTAGTAAGTTCGGAAAGGCAACCCAAGAACTGGGCTTATCTTTCGTTTTATAACATCATTTATCACACAAGAATCTCTTCAATCACATTTTTTTCCATTATACTATTTCCTATTCAAAACTCTAAACACACCAGAACAATAGTTCAATAGTGAGTTTAAGACAAATACACTCAAAAGGAATTTTGATCAATTCTAACATGATTAAGGTTTGGCTATTTTAAGTTACATTGGATTCCATTGATTTCATGTTGCCATCATTCTCTCTCTTTTTTTGTCAATTATTTAAGAAAGAGTTTGCTTTTTTACATAATAACAACAAGTCTTTGCATTAAAATAGTATATAATTTTTTGTTTTGAGATTTATGTTAAAGCTACAATTTCATATTTTTAAGTTATATTTTTAAAATTTATAAAATTAAGCCTTAAAATACATGGTATCTATAAACAGTTTTACCTATAATTCACTATTATTGCCGGCTGAGAAATTGGCAAAAATATCATTTTCAACTTCAAATTCAAACGTTTGAACATAGCTATTCGATGGAGGTAATAGGAAAACAAGGAAGGTAATTGTGTTATTATTTCCTTTGTCAATGATTTTTAAGGGTGGGAAATAATGCCCACGACCTTATGATAGTGTAAATCGATAACCTATTGAGCAAAAGACATAGAAATAATTATGTTTTGACTTTCATAGAAAATATGAAAATCTCGCTTTAAATATCTAGCTCACACATGCAATCCATATTAATAATTTGAAAACAGTTGTTTATTGCTATACTCATTTTGCAAATATAAGAGGTGGTATTAGTGTTATGAAATCATTACTGCCTCATGCATGCCATCCCTCAACACTGCCTTTAGGGATAAATGGAGTAGAGGACTTTTTGTTTTACTGTTGGTAATTGTGAGTTGGATTTAGGATATGTACCGGTATCTAAATTGATAGTTCTGACTAAAAAGACACGAATTATTATATAACTGTGGATAACATATCTGTTCTTTTATTGTTTTTGAAAAGAATATACAAAACGTTGGTGATTTATCTCTTCCTTTCTCAATGTTTGAAAATTGTATAAAATTAAAATATGTTGGTTTGACAGTATTTGTCTTTAACAGTGTACAAAAACAGTGGCTAATTAAATATACCTATGTCAGAAAAGTGTATACAACTATGAAGATAAACCCATTTTCTGGTATTGTGTAAAAAAAATAAGGCTTGATTTATAGAAATAATATAAAATTGTGAATAATGTATCTTTTTGCATTATTGTACAAAATATAGGTATAATAAATTTATGTTTTATTATGAAAGTATGGTATAAGCAATTGATAATGTGCATATATTCATAGTTTTACTAAGGTTATATTATAGAAAGGGGTATAAAACATTGGATAATGTACCTATTTTCCAGTCCTGTGGGAAAAGATCAGCAAACATACCAAACCACTGCCATGCCCAAGTGGTAAAGTGGTTTTCTGTAAACAGAACATACAATTGATCAATCCGTACAATTTAGCCATTGTATCAACACTGAATTTAACCCCACAAGTTGCATGTTTGAAATAAATACAAATATGTTAACTGAGAAGTCGACATCTCAGAAATAAATAAGCCACATTTTAAAACAGTAAACGAATGTAAAGCCTACAAAAACAATTAGCAACAAAAAAAACCTATATCGTTACCTTCGTATTTCGTGTGACTTTTACCACAGACACGGCAGGCTTTACGACAGTTCCTCTTCATGTAATCCTTGTTGCGTTCACATTCTCCGTAATTAGCCCAAACATTACATGGCCAATCATCATAAAGATTAACACAACTATCTGTAAAATAAAGAAACAAACATTATTTTAACTAGGAACTAATGTTACAGATTTTAGTGTTACAGGTTATAAAATATAAATGGTTTTTTAATGTTTTATACATGTATTTAGTTCTAGAAACGAATGTTAAAGATAATAATTTAGTGTTTTTAATTGTTTTATACATGTATTTAGTTCTAGAAACGAATGTAAAAGATAATAATTTTAGTGTTTTTTTAATGTTCTATACATGTATTTAGTTCTAGAAACGAACGTTAAAGTAGCTAAATCGCTAACATCTGGGACCTAGAAATTCACAAAAGTGGGTCGCAACGGATATAATACTGTAATATGAAGGGATATAAACTGATTTACATTCTATGGTTCCATTTTTACTCCAATTCCAAATCAGTTATGTTCAACGAAATAAGCCAGCAGTCGCAATCAAGAGCACATTTATAGCGTCTAGTTATTACAGTCTACATTACTACGTTTGGTTTGATGCAGTGTGTTTAGCCTCGTCCCCCAAGTCTCTCAATACAACTGGGGCTGAAGCGCATTATGGTACATGTTAAACAAATTATTTTTTCTTAAATATCGGATTTTAGAAGCTCATCTTTTCCCGGTAAGTTTACTTCATTAATGTTGATTTAAATTGACTAATAATTCGTGTTTTCGATGTCGAAAATTTTGGAGGATTTTGAGTTACGGACCTAGGTCCTTTACAGATAATAATTTTAGTGTTTTTTAATGTTTTATACATGTATTTAGTTCTAGAAACGAATGTTAAAGATAATAATTTTAGTGTTACAGGTTATAATAAATGTAATAAAAAAATAGTTTTATTTATACTTTTGTATTTTGTTCAAGGAAATAATGTGAAAGATAATAATTTAGTGTTTTTTAATGTTTTATACGTGTATTTAGTTCTAGAAACGAATGTTAAAGATAATAATTTTAGTGTTACAGGTTATAATAAATGTAATAAAAAAATAGTTTTATTTATACTTTTGTATTTTGTTCCAGGAACTAATGTGAAAGATAACTTTAGGGACCTATGTTACAGGTTATAAAATATAAATTATTTTTTATTGCTTTATTGTATCTGTTGTTTTGTTTTAACAGACCCATCTACAGTTCATCTCAGACGTATGTTGAATCCACAGGGATTGGTTCAAATTTTGCTTTCTTAAAAGCCTTTCTCTTTCTTTTGTCTAAGATACTTATGTGATTAAGTTTCGAGACGTTTTTAATCGTTCTCTCAATGAATTCATAGATAGCTCACAGCAATGTATTGACAAGCTGCCTCCTTTTAGGACAGCTTAATCTTTACATGCTTAAGTAGTTTTAAAATAACCGTTAAATTCCTTTGATTGACTTTGGCAAAGAGGGGATTAAAAAGAAGAATCTTTGGAGTTTGTCGGCGTTAAAAATAGCTTTTGATATTCCACGAGTCTTTCACGGAAGGAATCAAAATCGCAAACACAGGCATAGAAATCGTACATATCTCCCAGTCAAACAGAATTCCTCACGAGCAAGTGAGTAGGGGAATGTTTAAACCCATGACCCCAGGTGGATGTGGACGTTAAACTCCAGATACGAACGACGAATAGGACAGAACATGCTAAAATTAAGATTAAATCTGAATGGAAAACTGAGTTGGCCACAGAAATACTTTTAGATTCAAATTAAATAACGATCTGGTTGTAAAAGCTAAGGTCAATCACCCATCTCGCAAAATCTGTAGCTTAATCACAAGACTGAGAACTAAAGATTTTATTACAGACCTTAAATTTAATCCAGCGAAGTACGAATGCGGCCATAATTTGACCGTTAATCATGTCATCATTGCGTGCAATAAATTGGAAGAGAAAAGACTCCTTATACGACGTTTAATGGAAGATGCCATTGTGTAGACTGGTTGTGTAGACCAGGTTGGCCCCTAAGCCATCCGGATGATTTAATAATATCAGAAAATTTAACGTTAAGATAGGGAAAAATCGAGTTACAAATGAAGGAACTATTGTTGTAGGACAATATGGCGGATCAGCCTGCTGCACGATTTGATATAATAATATTAAAATATAAAAAATAATGACAATATAAAAGAATAGGGACCTATACAACCATTAATAACAATGACAGTGCATATCAATCACTTTAATTTATGTCTAAATATTGAATACCACGTATTTTGTCTGTTATAAATGGTTTAATTTGATCAAATTGTTTTGTTCTGTGTTGCTGCTGGCTCTTCTGTCTCATTTCAGGTAACGTTTTTCTAGAGAGAGTCATGCACAAGAAAAACTCTAGTGGAACGCCTTTAACTTTTAATTGATACCCCCCCCCCCCCCGGTGGAATTTGACGTTACACTCCCATAAATAAACGAACGGCGCTATGGACTGTATTATAGGATTTTTAACTTTTAACCGTATGAATCTTATTTGAAAAATAGTTTTTAATATGTAAATAATCAACGGGTCCAGCTAAGTGTTTTTACTGCGAGCACTTCGCTTTTCGACATAACGCAAGCAGGTTCTTTTTCCCCCAAGATTTTTTTTTCTATCCGCACTGATGGCACCAAACATCTGTCAGCTGGACCTGCTGTTTTAACATGTTTTTTATTATGACAAAGAAGATGACCCGCCCTCTCTCCCCACAACAACGGTTTTATAAATGTGTTTTAAATTGACTTTTAAACGTACATAGATTTTTTTGATTTTTTGTGTTAACCAATGTTATGGAGACATTTACGGGCATCTGAATTGTAAGTTTTCACCAATTTTTAACCCATAAGGTCTTCTATAAGTGGCATTATCCATAAATAGTGTCATTGTGCTTAAACCCATAAGGTGTAAATAAGTACATAATATCATACATAATGTATTGGACGTTATATCTTTAATAATACACAACAACAACATAGGACAGAACGACCTAAGATTTATGAACAATCACATAACACATCTAAATATCCACGCTAGATAATCTCCTTACTTAGATTTAATTGCATTAAACCCGACCCATCAATTACATTTGACGGCGGGCTTGTTGAGGAACATCATAAATCGATGAAATTTCAGTTCATCACATCTTTGTAAATGCACTATTTTTATTGGCTGATCTCCATATTAAAGATTCAAATATTATAATATTGTAGTTTGCAGGGGATCTCCACTACCACTCAAATCACGTTCGTGGGCATTAAATGTCCCGAATTTGAAATTTTAAATGAGGTGTTTGCAAATAATACACAGATATTGTATACAGTATACATGTAGCTGTTGTTATTTATTAAAAACGTAGCAGCAATAATGAATGATTTATTTTTGACAGCTACCCGTGTATTTTTGTGTGACTAGCATCTAACCAAAGAATGCAACAACGCATATAAAAGTACATAAACAAATTATTAATCATGTTATGATATATGTTTTACTCTAAAAACTATATGTATAAACATTCACCTTTTTACGTATAATTGAGCTAATTTGTATTTAATGGCAGAAAAACAAGTTTGGTTAGTCAAGAAGGTTTACAATACACATTTATAATGCTGTTGAGTGTAGTTGCACGCTACAGTTTCTAAACTACGGAAACAAAAGGTAGGGGAACACAGTATAACTATTGGATGGGAGACGGGGACTTAGGGTGTCAGTTTTAGGATATGGGTGAGCCCTGAAGATGGATGACGTGATGAGTTTTAAATAAAATCACAATCAGTTGAGTTGATTCGCTTATCATGTTTCATGCTCAATTGATCAAAACCGTAAAACATCATTTAAGGCAATTTAAAACCCTTGCAAATTATAATAAAATAAATGGTTATCAATCCAAAGATGGTTTAAAGTGTACCTTTTACAAAGATATGATAATCTGAAAATTGCACCAAATTTGACTTATTTTACGGAGGATGTAAATAAGCCAGTGCCAAGTGAAATCTTTGGATTGGCCTGTTTTTAAACCGACTGAATTCAAGTTGGCAGGCGATGTATCAACCATTGATTATCAATTTCAGTAGGCCTACATTTCCGGATATTCCATATGATAATTATTTGAAAATAGTTTTGAAAGGTTTGCATTGGTTAAGAGGGGGGGGGGGGTATTGTAAGGAAAATACTGATAATTGCTTTAGATTTCAATATAATATCAGTTCAGAAATTTTTTTTGCAGTCTATCTGATACTAAATTTTAATAGGATGAATATATCTAGTTTATTCGATATCCAATGGACCAAATTTAGGGCCACAAAGTTTGTTCATTTGGAATAGACACACAAACCCATCATGAGCAACACAGTCAAGTTAATATCGTTCACTTATGAAAAGATGACTTTTACTAATTAAAATATGTCACAAACAGATGCAAGACATTATTTTAAATGCATCATTTTTACTAGTCAGTTCAAATGCTTAGTACCCTTAATCTGATGGTATACCAGAAGTCATTTCAGTAGTGTTAAAACTGTGACTCATATGTGATATTCAACCAAGGTTGCACTTGGTTGATGGGTATTAGATTTAGTCATATGTTAACACTAGTAGTGCTACACACTTGCTACTTCTTGACTTTTGTATAATTTTTAACTACTTTATACACATACTAAAATATTAGATTTGCAGGGTTTAGAAGTAAAAGTTCTGAATAATTTATAGGTATCTGTTTAGAAGTGAGCGGTGCCAGTTTCAAACTGTGAGTAATGTGGATGGATTGATTGCTTGGAATGGTTGAGGGGTAGACCCATACACACAATACATACTGTTAAAGGGGATTTTGAGAAATATCTACCACATTAAAATATGTCATTATTAAAAATCGTTTGTATTTCATTTTAGATATTTATATCCAATATATTCTATTTTTTGGGGAATGGGCATGGGTAAGGCCTGTATTCAGCACCAAAACATTCATTATTATAAATCGTTTGTAGTTTATTATAGATATCTATATTTAATATTCTATATTCTTTGGAATAGGCATGGGTAAGACAGGTATTCAGCACCAAAACATTTAGCTGTTTTCACTCAAAATAAAAAGTTCTTAAACCTGGATATTTATTTTAAATAGAGGGAGACATAGGGTTTAACATACACTGATCACAGACTACCCCACTTCAGGGCAATCACAGAGTATATTTTTATTTTAATAATCGCTTAAATTGTACGAAGTGGTCCCTCTAAGATCAGAACAGGCTGAAACATCAAGAGGCATTAAATATTCATGCCATTAAATTTTTTTTAAAGATTGTCCTGAATCATTGCTTAATAGCACGGCATATAAAATCTCGCAAACTGTACTCCCTCCTTGTCAGATAAGAAACAGGTGTCCTGTTTGTGTTCCTAATTAAGGGGTTTACTGTCAAGAAAAATAAGAGACGTGTCTGAGAGCTTTTTATGTCATGACCTTCACACAAGTTACTTGATGATTGGTTTCTGTCTGTCTAAGATACCACTCTCGTGCAAGGTTCAAGAGGATAAGACAACTCTTCCGCTTAAAGATACATTATGCAAGAGCTAAATATGCCTATTACAGGCCTTTCTTTGGGCCTTAAATGTTATATATAAACTATTAATTAGACATTTGTTAACATGACAAGACCGTAAACAACTTTCGAAGCCATCAGATGGATACGATTTTGAACAGATTTGAATCCGATCTGCGATTCAGCGGATAATCGAGTCTTTATTTATTATCGTAACAACGGTAACAATGACACTCGAGGCTATACAGTGTTTTTGAAATTCGGATTTTCTCGCCTCAGAGTGCAATTATTTGACTAAAAGTTTCGGCATATTCTCTTTACGTTATGTATATTTTAACTATTATAGTGAGAACTGTCAACTCTTTATCTAATCTTCCATACATAATTCCCCTTTAAAATGTGTTTAACTCCGTTAGAGTACACAACGCCACGAGATTTTAAAATGACATGTTTTAGCCGAGAAGAAAATCTTAGAGGAATTTGTCTTTGAAAAAATACTAACCCTCTTCATCTGTTGGTTTTGTCTCCTCCGTATCTTGACAATCTGATGTCCCATCAGGACAAATACAACGACAATTCTGATCCACATATCCACCATTTCTACAGACGATCGTTTTGGGACAGAAATCTAAAACAGTACATGTCACTTATTATTATTAGTGTCTGGGTTAACAGTACAGGTAAGACAGTAATTTAAACTTCCCTTTTTAAAAGTTTTAACAGACTTCCACAGAAAATCAAGGACTAAAGGATAATATAACAAACAGTGTAATCAAAACTTACCAACAAAGACTAACTTAAAAAACTATTGTGTACGAAAGCCGAGATAAGTCTGCCGGGCCGTCGTTGAGGTATACATCTTTTAATTTTAAATTTGTTAATGGTATTCAAGGAACTTAACGAAAGCCTGTTTAAAATACCATAATCTAAGTAAGTCCGTGCTTAATAAGTAAATCTTAACTTTATTTCATACCCAAATTAAAATTTGTCCAGGTTTAAGTTATGTCCATTTGGATTTTTTTTTACTGATTTAACACACCTAATTTACCTGTCGGTGTCCCAAATAATAATAATTCTAATACAAGTTATGCGATTATTTTTACAGGTTAATTACACTGTAGTAATAACATATATTTTTGACAAAGATATTCATGGACCATGTAACATAACATGTAACATGTTGAGGCTTTAACAGTACATGTAATTTAAATGACGATTTTGTCTGCGATATCACTTCGGTGGTAGCGGGCGTTAAATAAAGCTATTTCACACAAATGACGACTGTGTAACAATTTGAAAGTATTATCTTGTCTTTTGTTTCATGATAGATCTATATCTGCATAATGAAATATGAACAGGTTGGAATATCTAATTTATAGGTTCCACTAGCCCCCTTAAATGACCGTTCTCTATTGTATTTTGGGGAAAAAACTGCTTAATTTTGTGTTAAAAACCCATAAAATAGTCTACCTTAAGGCCGAGCAACTAACTCAATATACGTGATACGTTCTCAAACAACTTAAACTTAGGGGTCTTTAGGACTTATTGACAGATCTCTGGATGTAAAGTACATGCGTTAAACCGTTTGACCACCCAACGCCCTGAATGTTCGATACTACTTCTGCCCTTACTCCGAATGTTTGATCAACAACCAATTTAATGTTGATGTATACTGCAGAGTATGCTTTCTGTTTTCGAAAGACCTGATACCACTTTGCCATGGGATGGACATGAAGACCACTACTATTGTGATCATAAAACACACACCACAGACCTTTCTTATCCAAATCACTATTGCCAGTAAATAATAATTAATGAAGAAGTCACAAACCCACATCACTTACCTAAATCACTAGATATGCTTCATATTAGATCATAATATAAATGTATAGATATATCAGACGCAGATTCAGGCTCAATTTCGGGGGGCCCGGGCCCAAAAGAGTGGGAAATGTTCAGTTTATCCAAATTGTGGGAGACATTCTTGATCCTCACCCCTGCCGAAAATCCTGAATCCGCCTCTGTATCTGTTCTCTGATTATCTAAGAAATCTCTTACCTCCACATTTATACATCAGATTCACAGCTTTGACATCAGTAAATGATAATTCTTTTAAATAAACTCTTCCGATCTCTTCTTCTCTTGATGGGAATTTAGCTTCAATTGTCTTAGATTTGCCATCTTTTGAAAAAGCCTTAAACAAACCACAGAATTACTTACACTACACTTTTACTAGAACAAATACGTAAAATAAGGACGCGTTTTATGAAATATGCGTTTCTTCATTTCCTGGGAGCGAGTTATTTTCTCGATGTTTTTTTTACTGGAAGTACATAGGTATAAACCATACACGAACAATGGTCATTCTATCTACAAATTATTATAGTCCAGAGATTACTAAATTGATCAATTTCTAATTTTAAGTTCACCTGGGTTTCGTTTGATTTCAGATTATCAAAAACTCTAAGACGTTAATAAACCTGCTACCTTTCTTGTACAATCTTGACAATACTTTGTAAAGGGTGTTATTTGTACCCAAGAGGTCATACTGATTGTTTAAAGACGCGACGTACCAGACAGTCAAACATCATTTTTCTTATTGAGATTTATCAATCAAGGACTCAAATGGGATAATTGGTCTAACGTGGAATTCTTGTAGAAACATGCTAAAACTGAGAAGGCATTTGAAGCTAGGTTTTTAGACGAGTGCACATAGTTTGTTGTTCTTTCTATACATGTACATTTTCTAAGCGAAATGACTTTAATATCTACGGTGAAATACAGTAAATGTGTCTATGGGGACTTTAAATCCTGACATTCTATTTTTTTATAATTTATCTGAAAATCTTTACAATAGAATGGTTTACACAATACAGGCAGCTACCTTATTCAATCTCATTTCATAATGTCTTGTTGAATTCGCCAATTAATGCTCTAAGGACCCCCAGGCGGATTTTATTCCTTGATGTCTGAAAATTATGTAAATAAACAATTGGCTCAGTGTCAATATGCTAGGCTTTAACAATGTTATCATTGACAACATCTGTGATGTCCTTATCTTTTTTCTCGTTCAGATGATTTTCTTGGAAATTTATTTGTTTAGAAGATCCAGTCGTGTGCAGTTTATTTGTGTATATCAACATGTGTTGTGCAGTTTATTTGTTTATGCCTACCTATGTTATACAGTTTAATTTGAACATACTTAAACTGCATAGCATTATTTAAATTAAAACCTTTTATAGGCACAACAAATCAGTTCATTTACTTATATCTCTCTTAAGGGGGGGGGGGTCCCTGTGGCTCAGTTAGATACTGGCTTGTAACCAGAAAGTCATTTAGGGGGAGAGAGAGAGAGAGAGAGAGAGAGAGAGAGAGAGAAGGGGGGGAACTTCCACTCGACACAAACCAGGTCATTTTGGGACTAAAGTCATTTAGGATTTCCCAGCCTTGTCAGTAGAGATGCACTTGGGGCGCGTCAGTGAACGGCGTCATCATTAATGTACGCTCGTAATTAAGCAAATCGTGGTATAAAAACATTCAAAGAAGAATTATTATTACTTTATTTATCTACGACACATGAAAATGGTGAAATTAAAATAAGGTATTATAAAGTTTTTATCTCCATTACCTAATTTAGATTTTTTGATCACCGTGAATATTTTTTAGGCAAATAGTGTAGGTAAACATAGTTTTGGATTGTGTCTATAGTCAAACTCTATATCTAACATTCATTAACATATTGTGGCTTTAAAGATACAATATGGCAAATGCTCAATTCCATTACCTAAATTAAAGGAGCACTTATCTACAAAGATAACCATGCAATAAGTATAATCCTGCTCAGAAAGCAGACGTTTCATAGCAGCTTAACTGAAAGGAAACCTTGGATGTTGACTAAATGTATTAAGATCCTTTATGTTTTCAAGAAATCTGAAAATATGTTTCTGGAACAGTCCTAGAATGCCAGAACTCCAAATGCTTCACAATAAATTTAAAAATGAACAAGTTTAATGCTCTTGCTATCCTAATGCTTCATGCCAAATAACGTTTACATATATATATATAACACTCCCAGTGGTTTTGAAAAAGGACATTAGAACGCGAGGTTATGGAATGCTGAAAATCAGCAGGGTTCATTCTTTATCTCGATTGATAATTAACAACTATAAAGATATTTTGATACGCATACAATAAAAAAAATGATGCATTTAGAAAATCACAATTCGAAAATCCAATTAAATGAAATACGATTTTTTTTATATATCAAAAAAAAAACCTAAAATCTAGATGGAATAGTGAATGTGGGTTTTTTTTATCCGAATATCCTTAAATGAAGATTATTTGGGTAGAATACCATGTGTGTGGGTTGTAAAAATTTTAATTGAATGATGTCATTTTTTACCGGTACTGGCATATAGATAAAAGAGCTTCACAAGAAAATGATAATTGTCTTTTCATCTATTGTCCTTTAACACGCGACGCAAAGCTTAATTAGTCCATACGTAATGACGCATCAATATGATTTAAAAGAGCAGAGTTCTCTTTGGGGTGACCAGGATTGCAGTTGACTATTAATAGTCTGTGACAGCGACTGTTGGCAATCTATTATGATATTCGAGTCTGATTTGATTAACACAAACATGGTGGTTGTCGTTCGACGCTGAGCAAGAAATCCTTTCTCTTCCAGACACTAGAGAATTCGACATCAAAGCTCTTTGTGTACTGCTCGAATATATATTCAGTACATCGTTTTTTGGGGTTTCATCCGAACGACAACACACTGTCTAGTCAGGCCCTATGTCCTGCAATATAATGACAAGGGGAAACAATGCTGGGAAATCCAGGGGAAAACTCTCCACCAACACCGAGATCGAACCCTTTGATCTCCTGGCTATTCAGTCAGCGTCTTAATTACTAATCTACGGCGGGTTCTCTATTATGTAGCAGGAGGTCTCAGCATGTAAATAATTTGTTACATAAATTCTTACCGTTATTCCATAATGCATGACCGAAGAGTATTCGTATGGCACTTCATTTTGATTGACCTCTACTGGTGAATATTTATTAAACCACACCCTCATCTGTGGGGCCACGTTCTGGTATAAGATTTCAATATAATCATCTCTCGTTGGTAGCTGATGCTCATGAACCAGGCCAATAGCATGACCTACCTCGTGAAGATATAAACCTCTCTGAAAAAATAAAAATTATAAGGTTCTGAAAATGAAATTTATAAAGTTGTAAAGCTGTATGCAATGCTTAATAATAATGACCATCATTTTTTTTAACACGGTGCCGTAAGAAAGGGACATAACTCAGGAGATGATCATCGAAAAACACGAATCCGTAAAATATAAAGGTGGGGGCATAATTAGGAGATGATCATCGAAAAACACGATTCCGTAAAATATAAAGGTGGGGGGGGGATAATTAGGAGATGATCATCGAAAAACACGATGCCGTAAGAAAGGGGCATTACTCAGGAGATCATCATCGAAAAACATTTAAATTCCTATGGCCTTAACGTCACTTCAATGAAATAGACAACTCATATCAATTTCAAAAGGATACATGCAATGAATCAGTGTAGCCTCTATTGTGCTGACAAGAAATGTGAAGAGAGAAATGTGGTTTAATGTCAACTATGTCATTTTGGGATAATCATATGGTTCAAATTTACTTCAATTATTCGCTTGTATGTAGGTCTTTAACTGGGGGAAACGGGGTACCTGGAGGAAACACCGGATGTTGGACAACCTCTCCACTTGGACCAATGACTCTTTTTGGTAAATATGGGGAAAACTACAATGTGGTACCCCCCCCCCCTTCCCCTGGTGCCTCAAACATTTTATTTAAATTAATGGTTAATCCAGGATTGTCCGATGGTTGGTAGACACATATTAGTGTTAATGATGGCAAAGCATTATCAAGAGGAAATGTGCCCTAGTTTTATGAATATTTATCATTTATATTAATTTCATACTGATAATACTTACATATCGACAACCAGGTGCTTCTAAATTTAATACTTGTATACCACCAACCATACCCAACTGTGAATTACATCTGTATTAGAAAAGGAATATTATGTTGACTATAACGTTAATTTACTGATAAATAAGTGGACTATTGTGTTAAATTACCATAAATACATTTTCACTTTTTAAGACCGTACACAATCAAAAATACTTATAACAAAAGACGAACATGTCCAGAGGTTATCAAAATTTATCAATTTATCAATTCAAACCGCCATCCAATCTGATTAAAAAACAGATCCTATTTCGTTTCATTTCCTATAGTATACATGTAGTTCCAAATTTTGTCTTACTTGTCTTTACTTCATAAGGGTCTGGAAGAGTTGTTTCATAACCCGCCTCCTGATTAATGTGAGGAATTAGCCAATGAACGGTCTATTTAAACGAGTGCACGGAACTGTAAGTAACCTACTAGAAACATCAACGCTGATTCCTTAAATCAAATATTTGACATCATATATAGGCTCAATAGCCGTTCGTAAGACCATAGTGTCTCACTTTTCAGTAGGACGGGAAAATATATCGTGGTCTAGCTGTTCAGATAAGACAAAAAACCAAGATCAGCCTGTCTACACAATATTTGCGAAATTGGTTTGAATAGAACCCAAGACAATTTGAATCCTTCAAAGAGCAGACAGATACATTGTTGTCCGGTTGCAATTCCCAGTCTATCATTGCACACATAAACTTCATCCCTTTAAATTCTTTTCTAATTTGACTGTATATTCTCCATTCACTATTTTGAAACTTTCTACCAGAATGATGGCCAACCTCCTGTGTTCACCGTATGTCATGCCTACGCGGCTACTCACCCTTCACCATTTTGAAATTGTAAGACGTTTTTATCTGCTTTTGTAGCTTTCCTAAATCTAAGACAAGTGTATCGTTCCCATTCTGTCATCGCTTGTTTCATCATGTATTGTTCTTTGGAATCTGTGTAATAAAAAAATACAAAATATATTTGACAAATCAGAGAAAGAGAAATTGTAAATACATTTCAAGAGTAAAATATATATGCCAATTAATTTATCTTTCACTAAATTTAAAAATCAAGATAAAAATCTAAAGTGCTTTGCCAAATCACCAAACGGCCATTTACCTGACTTAGTAAGCAGAAACAAAATGGCTGTAAAAAATATTTGAAAAAAAAGAGTTAAACCAAACCTTCAATATGCGACATTGTTTCAGTGACCTAGGCATGCTCGCCGTCTTCCAGATGCCCCGACCCCTGCATATTAATGCAGCAATAAGCAAGAAACTTACCAAAATGTCTGGCAGCAAATTTATAAGGGACAGCTTTATTTGCCCATCTTAGTCTTGTATTTCTAACTGCCTTTCTCTTCTTTCTTCTTCCTAAGGTCTTATTACTGACTACTATGTCACTGAAAGAAAAAAAATATAACATTGTTTTTGATTTATCCAATTATTATAGACAAAGCCATGAAATGTCGCCAGGAATTCCATAGTTTGAATTCCTGAGAATGGTATTATCTAATAAAAAATGGTTGATGTGTGTAAATATAATATAATGCATCTGCAACATCTTGTTGGTCTAATGGTCGGCCTTTTGTTAACAACCTGTAGAAAACAAAAGTAACAACTAATAAATTATTTAATAAAAAATCTGTCAGTGAAATGATAAATGGCCCTTTTCTGGTGATATTTTAGTGGTCTAGTGGGGCATAGTCTAAACAAAAAACATGCACCACTCTAGTCAGCACCAACTAAAATGCCCTTTTGAATTGGTCTTCCTGTACCAAAATTCTTGATCCGCGCTATTTTCGAGGCTACTACTAATCGTAGTATCCACCATCATTAGCCTATTAAATTTGAAAAACAACCTTGTCACTTAGCCTTAAAGCTGGGGTTATTATTTTTTTTTTTTGGGGGGGGGGGGAGTTTCACTGATTGGTGGTAATTATCAAGAATTCACTTTTATTTTATAAACAATATTTTTTTTGGTATAAACATATTTTATTTAAACAACATGAATAGGATTGGGTAACAGGCAGAGCCTTTGTGAAAACCCTGTCCCTGTAAACAATATTTTATTCACAGCTTGATTTGTTTGGTGAACGAACATGTGTTGGGGGGGGGGGACCTCTAATTGGGTGTAAAAAGTTTAATATAACAACTGTTGGTCTTTGAAGGAAATATTAGTAGTGAGCAGAAATTCTCCCGTGTATCTGTTAATGTTACCAGTCGTCACTTCAGTCAGTTATATAGAAGGATAACTCGAGTTCTCCTTTTGCGTTTGTTGGAACCTCGATTACGCATCTATCGTAGCAATGATCTCTGTATTCAAATTATATTTGGAACGTGTTAAACCAGTTCTATCACATATGTAATAATCACTGACACCTATATTGCCCTTTAACTACATTCAAAGGGAGATAATTCTCGAAACACTGTCACATTTTATTGCTTATTACTATATATATATTTTTTTTATTTAATTATTTGTTTTGGATGGGAAGGTGCGCGTAATTCCTGAAACACTGCCACGTTTAACTTAGATACATTAGTGAGGAGCTAGTCTGCTTTAAGCAGGTCTTTCTTTGGGCCTGAAATGTTTTCTAAAGTATTCATTAGACATTAATTAACTGATCCAGGCGTTAATCAACTCTGGATGGCATCAGATTTCTCCGATATTAAACAGATTTAAACGTTTCAGCGATACTTTGATTTAATCAATATGGCGGATTCAAGGCATTTCGAGACTAAGCTTCGATCAACCAGGACCGTGGTTGAAATTATTGCAAACGCCTATCAAACCTTCAAAGGCCAATATTCGCTTGCAATAGAGTAATTTGAATGAAATTTTCAAATTATTCATTTTAAATCACCCACTTTCGAACTATTATAGCAAGAATGGCTAGTTCTAATCCATATCTTAACTTACGTATCTTTTAATAGCTTCATAAAACGTAGGATAAAAACATAAATACATAAAATTGAATAATTTTAACTAATCTGAATTGTAGTGCAAAATATGATAATAATCTTAGACCTGATTATGTTTGATGGATCACCAATAGTTTGTTTCAGATATTAAATTATTGCACGTGACCTGCAGGGAGAAATATATTAATGATAATATAATAAGTAACGGATTATTAAGCATTGTCGTGATATAAGCATTCCTTGATATATAGAATAATTTACAAGAACTGAAAAAAGATCTGTCATTGTAATGCTGAACAAAAGAAACTTCATTCCAGTCATTTGTCAAATTTTCAGGGAATAGCGTAGGCAGATGGCCAAAGAGAAAAAGAAATCGAATTGCCTAGTTATGTTTAAAAAAACGTGTTTTACTTTACAAAGCTAACATTGTCATCAGTCATCGCGATAAGTTAAAACCTGACTGAGAAAGTTTGACCAGATTTGTTTGCTCAGATTAAAATGGAGGACAGTATACGTTAATTTAAATGTCAATCGAACTGCCAGCTGTAATAGACATACGTTTTTATTGGTTAGTTATTCCCTCATATTAAATCGTGGGAGCAACGTTTGGTTTTCATGGAAGTCAGGGGCCGAAGAAATTAAATACAATGTAGAAATAAACAGAGAATACAAAAATGTAATTAGGTTTAACGCCCAACTTATCTGCTGCATCCAGGCTGCTGAAGATGGAAATACGCCATGCAGTGTGCCCGGACATCGGCACTATGGTCTACATTTATTCCACATTCCTGGGTGTTCGTCCCATCTGAACGACAAAACGTTGGGGTCAGCCCCCCCCCCCTCCAATAATTTGGCCGCAAGTACTCTTTTCTTTAGGTTATTGCGGCCCCTGGACACTCGCCTATAGGGACTTTGGATGGAAGCCCCCCCCCACTCCAATCAAAAATTGCTTCCGCCGGTCCTGTAACTCACCTTGATGGTGGTTCATATAAATTTATGAACTGTTCATATGTCAACATCATATCTAACTCTGCTAAAATATTATCGCCTGGGGATCTCATTTTCTGGGCAGCAACTTTATTAAACAAAGATAACACAATAATTTGAATACAGTCAAGGCAGTCACCTTGTTAAGAAGTTGGACCACTGTGATAAAGGGTGCAGCAAGTATATGCTATTAGTCATGCTGGTGTCCATCCACTCACCCCACCCCAACACTATCAGACACAAAACGAAATATACACAACCCCCGCCACCACCCTCATTCACTTGTAAACATCTGTATGTAAATGGCCTCGTAGAGAAGGCATGTGAAATCTACTCAATATTTAGGCTACATAGTCATCGGATATGGTGCCCAAGAGTTCGAATATGTTTACACTTTCTAGGATCATCTGATATCATGTGTCCTTCATTTCGAACAATATACATTACATCTGCTGCCTTGGTAAAACCCCAAAGCTCTTAATGATTAACGTAATGTTTCCCAATATCAAGTAATAAATTCACGTTTGGGACTCAAATTTAAAGATTTTTTTATAAACAATATTTTATTCCGTATATTTGGGAATGGTGAACAGACTTAGCCTATATAAATCTCCCCTCCCTAATATAAATTTAAAGATGCATTATGTAAGAGCTTAATCTGTCTGGCTTCACATGTTCAAATGTCATAAATTATTATTTAGACGTGTTTAGTCGTCAATCGGATGGCTGAGATATTGAGTGGGTTGGAAATATTGTTTATCGTTAAAATAGAAAATAAAGACTTTGTTTATTATCGTAGCAATGGTCTTTGAAAACCAGGACTATTTCTTTGTCATACTCCACTGTCTATTTTGACCTATTATAGCGAGAACAACCAGTTATTTATCAAGATCGTAAATAAGGCATCTGTAAAGAATTGATTATAGTAGAGAGTACCCTACCATCTACTCCTCCTAATGTCTGGGTTATAATCTGATCTATCGTTAAATTAGTTTCTTTTTCATCTCCCAGCCTATGACGTAATGGAGGGGGTCTGTTAGCATTCATCTCCGGAAGACTAAGTATAAAACTTGTATACAACAATACCTGAAACAAACAAAAAAAGTTACAAAATATGAAGTGGAAATTAATTGGTTCAGGGATTTCCTAATACATAATGTCATGTCTGGCTGTGAATTTTACTGTCCGTGAGAGTAAAATATTTTTACTGGTGATAGATCACTTATTGACCATGTATTATTCATATCCCCTAATCTTTATGACAATTTTAAAAACTAAACCTCAATCCACGATGGGAATAATCTGTCTGATCACGCAGCCCTTCGCCTGTCCAATACTCTAAACGAAAGATTGGCTATTTCCACCAGCGATATCCGCGGTGGTTTAAAGCCTCTAATATTCATATAAAACAATATCAGCAAGATTTAGACTACAGATTAAAATGTAGTAACATTCCTATAAATGCTACAAATTGTAATAATCTTCTTTGTAAATCAAATTTACAGCGTATTAATGATTACTACAACAAACTTATTGAGATTAGTTTATCAGGTGCTCAGTATACAATGTCTAAGCATGATAGGAACAGTAAACCCCCAGTTCCCGACTAGAAAGACCATGTCGAACATAGTAGATACACATCTATCTTTTGGCATAACATATTGAAAGACAATAACCGTCCTCGGTCAGGAATTCTTGCCGATATACGTAATCAAACAAGGGCCCAATACCATTATACATTGAGATCTGTTAGGGCTAGCAAAATAATATAATGGCTGAAAAGTTGTCTGAATCTCTGCTGATTGACAGAACTAGAGATTTTTGGATAGAAATTGACAAAATCATGGGTAAAGACCGTAAAGCAAAACCCATAGCCACTAATATCGATGGTAATGTCGGAGCTAATGATAAAGCTAAATGTTTTACACAGAAATATAAAGAATTGTATAACTGAATTTCTTACGGCAATGCTAACATTGAAAAATTAAGTTGTGACATTGATTCTTACATTATGAACTTTTGTCAGACAAATACATGCAATGCTTAACATAATACATGTATCTCTAAATATAATATTTCTGAAGCTTTACACAAACTGAAACCTAGTACAAAACAATGGTTAAGTGCCGCTTTTGATACTATTGATCATGATGTTCTACTAAACCGGTTACACACACGTTTTGGCATTGATGAACTATGTTTAAAATGGATTCGCTCCTATCTAACAGATAGATCACAGCATGTAGTCATGGATAATGCAACATCGTCTCCCAAAACCCTACGCTTTGGGGTTCCGCAAGGGTCGGTTCTTGGTCCCCTTTTATTCACTGCCTACACAACACCGATTGGCGATATCATCCGAAAACATGGAATTAATTTCCATCTTTATGCTGATGACACACAACTATATCTTGCTCTGAAACCCTCGAATGACTCCAACGCAATCTGTAAACTTGAGGCTTGTATAGATGACATTAAAAATTGGATGAAGCTTAATTTCCTCACATTAAATGACGACAAGACAGAGGTCATCTTGATCAGCAGAAAATCTATTTCCAAATCCATTAAAATCGGTGATTTAACTATAACATCTTCTCAATCAGTTAAAAATCTAGGAGTTTACTTTGATCAAGATCTTAAAATGAAAAGTCACATCTCTACTATTTGCAAGTCATTAAATTTTCATCTCTACAACATTGGCAAACTTCGATCATTTATAACGTCAGATATCGCTAAAATGTTAACTAACGCTTTTGTTCTCTCCAAACTAGACTACTGCAATTCACTTTTATACCAATTACCAGCATCAGATATAAACAGACTCCAGAAAATTCAGAACAAGGCTGCACGAATCGTATCTCTAACTAAACAATCTGAACACATTACTCCAGTACTTCAAAACCTCCATTGGCTACCAGTTTATCAACGAATTAATTTTAAGATTGGCGTTTTAACTTTTAATTGTCTAAATAGCAGCTGTTCCCCACAATATCTTAACGAACTTTTAACCCCATATAAACCTTGTAGGAACCTGCGCTCCATGTTCCCACAGTAAAGACTAAAACCGGTGAACGGGCTTTTGTTTACGCCTCTGCTAACGTGTGGAATGAACTCCCTAGTCATGTAAAAAGCTCTGCTAATGTTGCTGTTTTTAAAAAGAATCTTAAAACCGAACTTTTTAAACGTGCTTTTGAACTATGAATATGTTGACATTTTAATGTGTTAGAACTATTTTGTCTTTACTTTGAATGTATTTTAAAAGAATCTTAAAACCATTTTTTTAAACGTGCTTTTGAACTATATGTTGACATTTTAATTGTGAAGAGCGCCATGGAGCAGCTTGTTAGCTGGAGCACTCAGCGCTATATAAATTGATTATTATTATTATTATTATATGGGTCATAGTAGTGATCATCTTATAAACTCCTTAAATACACATCATGTCCATTTATCAATGTTAATAACTGCCATGATTAAACATAGATATTGTCCAAAATCATTTTGTCAATATAACATCCATCCCTTAAAAATCATAGACAATCCGTGAATAGCTCTTGAAACTACAGAGGAATATCACTGAGTAGTATTACAGGTAAATTAATTGATTTGATATTATTATAGTTGGCCTATATTGAACTCCTCGCAATTACAATTTGGTTTTAAGAGTGAACACTCGACCACTCATTGTACCTTTGTATTAAATCAAACTATTAAGCATTGTTATAACCGGAAGTCTGTCGTATTTGTTGGTCTGCTTGATGCCAGTCAGGCATTTGATCGGTTGAACAACATAAAGCTGTTTAGATTATTATTACGAAAAAATGTATGTTGTGTAACTGCTAGATTCTTCTTAAATTTGTATATTAATCATAAAAGCAGGACCAGATGGGTAGTTTCATAGATGAACCATGTATTTAAGTGTGCCTCGCCATGGATTAGGTATAAACTACTATTTAAAACACTTTTGTATGCCTTTACATTGACGTCAACTGTGGAATCTAACTAACACAAACCTACCGAGAAACTTTACTGTGCCTGGCGCAAAAGTGTAAGACGCATATTTAATATTCCATATAGAACTCATAATGTCCTATTACATTGATGTCCAAATTCATAAAAGGTTTGTAAAATTTATTGTATCTGTTTAAACAGTAAAATCAAAAGCACATACATATGTGGACTACTTGCACTAAATGGTAGCCTAACAAATGCAAGTGATGATAATAATTATATTTGTGAAAAAGGCGAAATGTATAAGAATGGTTTCTGTTCAATGACAAAAACTGAAATAATAAGTAGGATGGTAAATGGCGCCACTAACAAATATCAAGTTAACGTCCTGCAAACTGCTGGGCGCTATAAATGACATGTTATTTATGAAACCTTCTAATGAAGTCTGTGATAAAGAACACATCAACGAGATTATAGAGTATTTATGTACAAAAGAACTCAATTTAATGTATTTATGAAACTGTATATAATTGTATTACTGACATTAGGATTATTTCTAACCCACCTGTACTTCTGTATGTATACCTTTGTGAATAAAATTAATATTATTATCATTCTTACTCAAGGAGTTTGTCGATGCAATAAAATTATGTTCTACTCTATAGCAGTTAACTCTGTGGACCTGTGCGGGTAGCCCCAGCTTATGAACTACAACCCTATCCAAAGAGTGTTTTGATCGTGTCGCTTGGACGAGGAAATATAGGAAATGTTTTATGGTGGATTATATCGTCATTATGTGTAGTTTCAGCACCGGGGTGATACCTCCCTGGCACCATTTAAATTTAAATATTCAAGATGGCCGCCATGGGGCAGTGTCTGGTACGTGAGGTAAAATATGTGACATGGCGTTCATCTTGAATACTTAAATTTCAAAAAGGGTGCCCGGGTGGCATCATCTGGAATCTGAATCTGCAAATACTGAAGATATATAATCCATCAAAAAACATAAATGGGACTATATTTTCAGATTTGTCGACCTGGTGCGGGACTAGGATTGATTTACCACTTGCGTCCATTCCTATCATTGTTTTTTATGAATGCTTTATAACTCATCTGTTTATTATTACAGCACTTATTTGATTTGGGGAACTATTTCTTAGTTATTTACATAATTATTGTTTTACTTATTAATATAATAATTGTGCCTGTTTGGGTGATTTGAATTTCTACATTATGTATGCCTTCCATATTACTTAGATATATATCAACAAAGCTAATTAAAATGATACGATAATTTTGGTGTTTGTCGAGAAAATTTCTCATCTCATCTTTTCCGAAACCTGGTTTCACTTCCTCATATGTACAGCGTAAATTGACTGGCAAAAAATCGCCGTTCGTATGGGACGAAAAACGTTATCGATTGCAAATCGAAATAAATGCTGCTGTTTTACAGTTTTTCAGACATAAATTCTCACTCTGCATGATATAGGCCTATGAAAGCGACCTACCCATCCCCTATCCCGTTTGTCGTAGAACATTAAGCCGTTTTACCGCATTTCATATCAGGAAGGTAGACAACTTCAAAATCGCAAAGAACTACTAGAAATCATCCGACAGTAATATATTGGGATGTTCGAAATGATCATTTTTAGTTTTATTTGAACTGTTTTATCGCTATGAATGGTGATATTATTGCAATATTATTATTTATCACTGTATGACAAAACGGAAGAACGGGGAACGGATATAAGATATTAACTCAAGGATATATGTAATCACTCTTGATAGTGACTAGTTGTCTTCAAAATATCAACACGCAATATGGTCGTTGTCCTTAGAAGACCTCGTAACCCAATTTCTTACTAGAAATATAAGATCGCCCACGACAGATATAATTAGTGGAGGTAGGCCGATGTTTGGGGAGTTAGCCATGAGGCAAAAAAGGTCCATTCATCATCAAAAGATTCCGCTAAATAATATTGAAATTATGGCCAAAATGACTTTAACGGATTCTCATCCACTCGGACCCAAGGAGGGGGTACATCGAAAAGAGGCCCATGAAGCCGCAACCGGGGGGGGGGGCATTGCTTTTTATCTATTCCTTTTTAAAGTAGTAACAGAATACAGATCAACAGTATATAAATATTAAATTGACTTAACTGTAAAAATAAATCAAATAAAATTCTCCAAATCCTTCACTTGTCTTAAAAAAGAATGTACAAATCTTAATGTGGTCAGCTTATATTTGAAATAGTCCTTGCCAACCATATCAGGTTCGGGGTTTTTAATTTCAGCATTATTTCCCCGATTATCACTGACAAGGAATCGGGTCCCCCGGATTTCTCCCACTGCTAAATACCCCAACGCGCAAGCGAGTTATTGAAATTGATCGATATGTTAGTCTCGAAATTACCATGTTATTTTTTGTTTTCAATAGCATAACTCCGTCGAACCATTCTGCCGATTTTTTTTTGACGATAAATAATTTGGCCACACGCACTCTTTTCTCCGGGTTATTGCGGCCTCTGGACCATCGCCTATAGCAACCTAGAATGGAAGCCCCCCCCCCTTCCCCAAATCAAGAATTGCTTCCACCGGCCCTGAATAGATACCACCATAATGAACTGTCTGTTACATGAACTAACTGGTAACTGCGTTGTCCTGGGTTTAAGATGTCGATGGCTACTGTTTGGATCAAATATAATATAGCGTGTGAAAAAATCCTTATATCTTGCGATGTAGAGATTATTAAAAGAATTTGCTGTGAACAATTTGTTTTTCTACTGGCTCAATCGTGAATAGACTTAAATTTAAATCTCTGTAGAATTTTTTGTGAATTTCCAATAGGGAATTCACACTGTAAACCCATGTTAATAACTTCAAAACACGATTGATGGAGTGGGCGGAAAAGGTTTCAATAATGCCTTGTGTAGATCTGTCAGGTATGGCAATGCAAAGCGGAATTAATTGCGAGACCGTTTTTTTCTGTATGGAAAGAGAAAAAGTCGAGAAAGCCTGTATAACAATTTGTTCATCACCTTCCAAGCATTTTATTTTTTTCTGTACAAAACGACGTATATCAATAAAGATTATTTTTTTCCACTGCTGCTCTTGTATTTTGTTATAGTCAAGTCAATTATACTGTTCACAGAAATATTTTATCACTATATTCGGTTTTTATAAACAATTTAACAAAATTATTATTCACACCTCAAGACAAAAAAATATACATATCAAGTTAAATTGTCTAGTTATTCGGATGGCATCGAAAAAAAACGAGGTCCCGTGTACACATTGGTGAGCGCGTACAAGATCCCTTGGCAGTTGAGATTTGATATAAGAGTAGGAAGTTTGCCGCTGCCTGAGAAACATTTCCCTATGCCCGTCTTCATTAGCCCAGTTTGGAGCAGGACAGTAGGACGTTAAACCCCATTTCATTTTATGACGTCATTCGTATTTGTGGCCACGTGCTCTTGAAGGGTCACGTGCTCGTGATATATGATTTTTTTCGTCTTGACATGTGAATTTTTCCGTCTTGACATGTGAATTTTTTAGTATTGACATGTGATTTTTTGGTCCTGACATGTGTATTTTTTTGTCTTGACATTTGAAAAAAAATTTTGTTGAATTGTTTATAAAAACCGAATATATGGATAAAATATTTTTGTGAACAGAATAATTGAATTGACTATAACAAAAAGCAGCAGTGGTAAAAAATTAATCTTTATTGATATACGTCATATTGTACAGAATAAAATGCTTGGAAGGTGATGAAACATTGTTATATACTCGATTTTTATCTCTTTCCATACAGAAAAATGGTCTTGCAATTCTTGCCATAGCCAGGAGTAGTAGATTTATAAGTTTTAATGCCCCCACCCCCTCATAATTTGCGAATGTTTTAATTAGTTTAAACAATTTGTCTTCATAATACTTACAGCCTAGCCCACCGAATATAAATTACCTTACTTATATCTAGGGAATAGTCTGAAAACTCAAAATGTGCCAGAGACATAGAAGCGCTAGTCTTACTCAGTCTTGTCATAAGTAATATATTGTCTGCGGTTTATATATATTTCATTCTGTGGAAATTTCGAAAAATTAAAGGAGTCGTACCGCGTACTGAGTAACGTCACGAAACTACGTACACAATCAAAGCCGATCTTAAATAGCCAGAAACTAGAGTAAGTTAACATATATAAACATTGCATGTCTTGAACTGGAAGTTTTGTTTAGCTAAGCAGAAATATACATGTATACCATTGCCATGTGGTGTGTGTCTGCCTTTAATTCCTTCCAGAGTGTAAGTTAAAGAAATAATAAATTAAAAACGTCCTACCTGCATACAAACCACACAAAGTTGCGTTTTTAAACCCATTTTATAAATCGGTAGCAATTCCTTTCTAAGTTACACTGTGTGTATATATATCGTTTTAAATATTAACTTTTATAAAAAGATTAAATATAAATTTACACGTCTCTTAATAAATTGAATCAACTGTTTTAAGTTCTTGTCCCCTCGCCAACGACCAAACATACTAAAATTTTGAAGATTTTGGGGGATTATATATAGAGTCTCAGCTACGGAAATAAAAGTTTACTGGGATGACCTCATACTTCAAGTTGGTGGAAGCTAGTCATCATAACGTCGACTGTATCCGGGCATCTCTCTACCAATTGAGCAACTAGTCATTCATAATAATGATAATTAATATAAGAACTAATCATAATAAGGTTTTATCGTTTCATAGTCCGGAATGATTTCATGGATGCACTATATAAAGGATCGTCCTCGTTAGTCAGCATACAATCAATGTATCATCGACATCTGTCACCTATCCTTTTAGCCAAATGCGATGCGTTAGTTAAACGATCCGATTGGTGAAAGGTACATATTCGTTCGGGGTTAATTTTGGGATTGCCAAGGCATTGAGTCCGACTAAGTTACCCCCCCCCCCCTCCCTGTCTATCTAATCGGTCCCCGCGATTCAGGGTCTGTGGCGCAGAAGGTACGACAAATAATCGAGGTTATCGGGATGTAGGGCATAAGCATACACATTAAAATACCCTTGACAGTTGGAAATCGATGAATAGTAAGTAGAAACGCTTCCAGATAATTGGTTTTTTTTTCTACTTTTAGAATAGTATTATTAGCACAAACGCAAAGCGCACTACTTTGTTTCACGGTAAATGAAGAAAAGGTAAAAGATGTGCCGACACAAAGTGATTTCAACACTGGTTTAATAACATTTTAACATTTTAAAGTACCTTTCGTCCGTCTTAGGACTTATTCGTAAAGACAAAGAATTAAAGGGACAGCACACCAAACACATTAAACAAAATTATTGACAAATTAGATAAAGACATCTACATTACGTAAATATTATGAATCAAATAACACGAAAATAATTATAAAGGGGTTCAATCTCAAAGAATGGACAGAGTTAGAAATAGGACAGACGTAACGGAAACTTATGACTGTGTAATCCCTACTCAGGCCACAGTTGCCCCCCCCCCCCAATAATTTGGCTGCAAGTACTCTTTTCTTCAGGTTATTGCGGCCCCTGGACCCTCGCAAATAGGGGCTTAGGATGGACCCCCCCCCCCTATCCGTCGGCCCTGCTACATGTATATTCAGAGTTTGCTAAAGAACAATTTTCTGGTCAAACACGGTACATTTGGGATATTTATCGAGGAATTATAATATTCGACAAGAACATAATTGTAGTTAATTATCACATTCAGAATAATCGTGCACTCTGCTTATTATTGGTGAAAATCAAAGTACAGGCATATTTTGACAAAACGCTCGATGATCTAAAAATTAACTAATTATAGACCAGAGGGAGAAGGTGGGTCATTGTCAACCAAGTGGGGGCAAAATCTGAGTTAACTTTTCTAGAGGCATTTTTCACCAGGAATCCGAATCTGGTAAGTAATAAGCCAGGTGAGGGGGCGGTCCCGAGATAATGGAGGTCAAAGGTCACGGAAGGCCAAATAACGAAAGAAGCGTATATAATTCAAAATCTGTTCAGAATAGGGCCGCAAATCATTGATAACAGCAACGAGACAATTATAATACAGTAATATAATAATAACAATGAGCAGCGATGACACCTGCATACCCGTGGTATTAAGCTCTATTACTATGATAATGAAGGGAGGGGGTATTCAATGCCAAAGTACAAGTCTTAGTACGAAATTCCAGATATAACGTTATATATCACTGATAAGCTTGTTGATTGCTCTCTTCAAATATGTAAATAATTTTATGGCGCATTCATATTTACTTACCTTAAAAAGCGATCAAAGTTTGGTGGTATTGAGCTCTATTACTATGATTATGAAGCAGGGGGGGGGGGATTTAATGCCAAAATATGGGTGTTAGTAGAAAATTCCAGATATAATGTTACATTGAGATTTACTTACCTTACAAAACGGTCAAGTTTGGTTGGTACTAAACTCAATTACTATGATAATGAAGGGGGGGGGGGGGGGTATTCAATGCCAAAATACGGGTCTTAGTACGAAATTCCAGATATAATGTTACATATCACTGAAAAGCTTGTTGATTGTTCTCTTTAAATATGTAATTAATTTTATTGCTCATTCATATTTACTTGCCTTAAAAAGCGATTAAAATTTGGTCGTATTAAGCTCTATTACTATTATAAATAATTATAATGAAGAGGGGAGGGGTATTTAATGCCAAAATACAGTTCTTAGTACGAAATTATATCAGCGAAAAGCTTGTTCATTGCTCTCTTCAAATATGTAAATAATTCTATGGCACATTCATATTTACTTACCTTAAAAAGCAATCAAAGTTTGGTGGTATTAAGCTCTATTACTATGACACTGAAGGGGGAGGGGTATTCAATGCCAAAATACAGTTCTTAGTACGAAATAAGAGATATTATGTTACATATCACAGAAAAGCTTGTTTATTACCCTTTTCAAATGTGTCAGTAATATTATGGCACATTCATTTTTACTTACCTTAAATAGCGATCGATCAGTTGTGGAGTAACTCTATTACTATGATAATGAAATTCCCGATATAATGTTATTATTATATTACTGTATAATATTGTCTCGTTGCCGTTATCTTTTTAAAAAGAGTACTGTTCATTCCCGACAAACGAACACCTCTACACCGTTTAAGATACCATTCAAGCAATAAGTAGCGGACGTTTAGTCCGGCCCAGATCGCAATGATAAGGATGGCTCTATTCAATCACACCAAACAACTAGTCAAAATCACAGTAACAAAACAAGCCGAGTGGAACAAACTGACAGTTCAAAAATATATACAATGACATTAAATTAAATTAAAAACATATTACAAAAATCAATAACTATACATATCAATTGGCATCTATTCCACAATTTGGTTTGATTTATATTAATATGCAAAACATATAAATTAGAATACTGAATAATTATATCAATTGTGATGATAGAAGGCGCAGTCCTCTTGCTGGACACTTCACAGGCATTAAAAATAAGCAGGATGAAATAAACGCCTAGAAAGACATACACTTATTACAAATAATTCGCTGATGCATACTTTCACCAGGAATGACCCACGTTTCGCATTTCCTTTACACTACATTTAATAATAATATTAGCAATACGCACGTGTAAATACTATTCAGGTCGTCTCTCCACTGTGCAATCATTCTACCATGAAATGTAACGTGGGGCTCAAAAAGGGATAAATGAAAGAGCATTTGTCACTTTTCGGTTGAAACGACTCGATAATAAATACTATTTTCACATTTCCCTTCACAATACTCGATAGAAATGTGATGTAAGTCAGTTAATAGCACCTTTCCTCGGTTTATCGGTGAATATTAGGACAGTTTTGATCGGGGACCGCCTCGGCTTCGCCTCGACTGAATCCTCGACCAAAACTGTCCTGATATTCACCGATACACCGAGGAAAGGGTGCTAATAACTACTACATATCCCGCAGATCCTGGTTTCTGTAGATATTCCCGCATATCGGATCGTAACATCCTGAATAATGGCCCTGCGAAGGCGGTTAAAGCCCCAATACCACTCTTGTTGTAACTGAATAGTATGTTCCAATCTTTATTCTGGTCAACAATTTGTACTATTTTACAATATTTCAATTAAAAAATGATACAAATTTCATCTTAACACACCTAATTTTAAAAATTGGAAAAATTCAACTACATGCCGTAACATGGTTTGAAAAGCCTCGCGTGAGCACTTTCAAATGCAACTTGGATTTAAACATATTATTTCCGTACCCTCTGGACAAGTAGGATAGGTTGTAATGGATAATTTACACAACAGGTAGGACACTTAAACATCTTGTAGTTAGAAAAGGGCTAAAAAAAATTCTGGACCTGTCAAGCCAGCAAGAGTGTTATTGCTCCTTTAAGACTAGATTGGACTAATTCAATTCCAGAGATATTTTTATCATCTCTGATATTTGTACATAGAGTCTCAATTATGAAATTAAATAAGTTGGTTAACTTAGGATCTCCTTGTCTGACACCGCTTTCATTAGTTTGCATTAGTAAATATCGGAATTCACTTCGAGATAAATGAAATGAAGTGGAATGTGGTTAAAAGTCCTACTGTTCTGCTCTCAAACTGGGCTAATGAAGACGGGCATACGCCATACATTCTGTTATGAGAGAAATTTTGACCGGGTGGCGCTACGGCCTACTCTTATATCGAATTTCAACTGCCAATGGATCTTTTACGTGCACGCCAATGTATACACGGGACTTCGGTTTTCCGTCCGATCCGAACGACTAGACAGCTGTCTTGTCAGGCCCTCCATCCTGCATCACTGACAAGAGGAAACCACGCCGGAAAATCTGAATGAACTTTCTCGGCCATTGCAGGGATCAAACTCTAATAATCAGAGACAGTAAATTACTACTTTCACGCGAAATACAGACAAGCATGGCAACGACCGTCTATGGGCGCAAACACGGATATAAATTATTTCTTTTAACACTAGGACGCTTACGGCTGGCCCCAAGATCCATTCACTTGATTTGATAATTGTTTATTTTTTGCAGTGTCTATTTTCTGACTTGTCCGCAGGTTTATCTTGTATATTTTTGTTTTGCGTGTAGTTTAGTCCTCCTGCACTTTCTATTAATATCATTGTCAATAGTCAACGCTACTCATAATATAAGAAAAAAGACTGTAGTATATGTCCCTTTTGTCATTTTGCGGTTATCTGCAATTTATAGCCGTGATAATTCCTATCTACGACTGCAATTGATACATTATTCGAGGCTTTAAGCAAGTCAAATTAGGTTAAATTGCAGTATTTTCAACACATATCACAGTTTGCATGCTAATAAGTAATTATGTTACAAATAGTAAAATGTGGAACAGTGAAATCTTAATCTTATCTTACCAACCTTTTTTTTTTGCATTCTCCTTCAGTGGTCATTTTAAAATGAACAGAAATTTCGCATCGCATTTGGGTTTACTCAAATAATATAATTATAGGGTAAGGTTTCATCTTATTCCAATGGGGATTGGTTTATTATAATGTTAAGCCATGTACAGTCAGGGGCCGCGGAGCCGGGGGGGGGGCTAGGGGGGCTTTAGCCCCGGCAATAATTTTTTATAGTGAAAGTAAAATGTCACCAAAAGCTCAAAAAAGCTCAAAAAGGTTAGGGGGGGGGGGTATAGTCAGTATCCCCCCCCCCGAAATCGGGGCCGCTCCGCGGCCCTTGTGTACAGTACAGTTTGGGGTCAGTGTAATTAGAAATCCAATGAGGTACAGGCCAGGAACTTCATTGTATATTTATATAGTTTAATGACTACAAAACTTGCTCAAAGGAAAGCTTTTGGACGGCCCACTACTGTGGCTAGAGCAAGACGGAAGACATCAGTTGTGGAACCATTTCTACATGGTGTCTGCAGGCGAGATTGTGAAAAAAATTATCTCGTGCAATTGGAATTGTGATTGTGAAAGTTGAAGTTAAACTTGTTTACGCCAATATTCCTTTTTTCCCCTTAGCTGCTCGTCCTATTATTTTGGTAGTACATCAAGTGATACATATCTTAATTCATCTGGTTTTAAACCTGTAACGGTAAACCTCTTTGATCGTTGGGGTATATTCTATGCCCGGAAGGGGGGTTGGGATGGCCTAGTGGTCTAGAGTGCCGCGCTTTGACCTCTAGCTGGCCGATCACCTCTGGCTTGCGGCTGTGCTTTCGAGCCCTGGTGTGAGCGTATGTGGCATGGAGATAGGGGCGCCTTCTCAACCTCGTGGGTTTCCTCCGGGCACTCCAGTTTCCTCCCACTGCTAAAGACCCCTACGTGCAAGCGAATTATTAAAATAAAATTAAACCATATGTTAGTCCCGAAATGACCTAGTTGTGTTCAGTGGACGAAAAAAAACCCATATCTCTCTCTCTTTCTATGCCCGGAATTACCCGCTGTCTGCATATATAGAGAGGAATTTGGGGTTATTCTTCTAAAAGTTTTTCTTTATACCTGTATCGTGATATTCTTCCAGAGAAGGGTTATTTTTCCATAAGAAAACATGTCATATCGTGCTTTATCCTACACATACAGATATTGTCTGCTAAGGTGTGCTACCGATAACTGTACCCTGGTGTTAAGCACTTCTGCACTTCGACGGCCACAACTTTAGGTTTGCCCTCCCCCATTAAGGATCTCTGGATTCAGATGCTGGATTTTTAAATTGATAACATCTTTGTTGAATTTGGAGGGGAAATATATCAGCAAGTGGTTGGCATCCCAATGGGCACCAACTGCGCACCTTTGCTTACTGATCTGTTTCTCTATGCTTGCGAAGCCGAGTACATACAGATGCTCGTAAAAACACAAAAAACGACCAGTCAGACTTTTTAATTCCACTTATCGATATATCGATAACGTTTTAGCCCTTAATAATCCTAAATTTAGTGATATGTAGAATTCAAATATCCTGATGAGCTCGAAATTAAAAATACCACTGACAGTGACAGTCACTCTTCCTACTTGGATCTGCGTCTCGATTCTGACAATTGCCATAAACTGAGCCTTAAATTGTACGATAAACGGGATGGCTTTGACTTTACGATTGTTAACTTTCCATTTATTAGTAGTAACTTTCCAATATCACCAGCTTATGGAGTGTTTGTGTCTCAGCTAATACGTTACGCGAGAGCTTATTCTAATTTTTTAAGTAGATCGAGGCATTTGTCATCTAAGCTTCAACTACAAGTATACTTACGCATTAAACTTATTAAAACCTTTAAAAAGTTTTCTGGCCGTCATATTGACTTGATTGGTAAATATAACGTGTCTCTCTCGGCTATTATTCTAGATATATTTAATTGACACGTATACTATTACTATATCCCTGATAATGTCTACTACATCGTTAAAACAGTTCATCGAATGCATTTTGCATACCGATAGTTCATTGGCCAATCACGCTATTTTACCGACATTTCGCCTAATAGTTTGGATGCAGCTATGGCGGGTGTGGCGCCAGGCAGGGTAAGCTTACTCTTCCGGACACCTGTTACCACTGCTTGTCGTGTATTTTGTACACGAGGAGCAGTCCATTTTCTGATTACACTATTTTGCCTGAATACACTATTTTGCCTATAACACTGTGCATAAATTTAAAGTCATTCGGGTATTAACTTTAACCTCTAGAGTGTTCACAAGAAATTGTGGACGACGAACGGATGGACTGACGGACGGCCGGTCGGGGGCGACGGCAATATACGACCACATATCCATGTGGGCGTATAATTAAAATATACGAAAATCATTATTATTTGTATGAACTGCAGCGTTAGGCACGAAGCGCCGAGTGTTGGAGTTCGTTTAAGTGTCTTGTTATTCGAGTCTAGATTCAGTCTAGAATCAACAATTGCAAATGGCGCCGAACGGCAAAATTTTATCTCTCGTGGGAAGCTTAAGGTCGGTAAAATGAATAGTTATTGGTCGATTTAGCTGAAATTTGGTGTGATGTCATTGCTAGCCCATCTCCTATCCCCCTGAAAATTTCAAGTCTCTGTGACTTCCGTTACTGAAATAGAACCGATTTTTCACCATTGTTCATTTTCAATTCAAAATGGCGTCCAGCAGTTGACCTAAATCAAAATTCGATTCCTGAAAGTTTTTCGGCTTTCCTAAAAGGATTCGGAAAATATAGTTGCCTTGTCTGTAAGTAAAATATCAACAAAGCCTTATCGATTTGCACATTTCAAGATGGTTGCACTTCCGGTTTGGGCTACAAACTCATTTTTTTGTGAACGAATCAGTAGTGTCGTAGCTATTACAAAAAAAAATTCACGGCAATTTGACCTATATTTCGTCGATTTTTTTGAAAATTTTGATCCTTAATTTCTCCAAGGGGAGATCATTTAGAAAATTTCTAATGATATTTTTCAAGTCGTGTCGATAAGATCTACTCACATACTTAATTTCGTGAAAATCGTGCAACTATTAAAGAAATTGTCAAGTTGGTCTCAACTTTTGGTTTCGAAATAACATCGACGAATTTTCGAAATTCGAAAATCCGAAATTGCAGATTTGAAGTAAATGTTTTAAGGTAATCAAAGAAAAAAGAATTAATAAAATAGGTCAAAAAGTCACAAAGTTACAGCAATGCTGGTCAAATGCATTAGACTTGTTCTCATTTTCAATTCAAAATGGCGTCCATCACTTGACCTAAATCAAAATTCTATTCCCGGCAGTTTTTCGGCTTTTCTAAAAGGTTTCAGAAAATATAATTGCCTTGTCTGTAAGTAAAATATCAACAAAGGAGTATCGATTTTCACATTTCAAGATGTTTGCACTTCCGGTTTGGGCTACAAACTCAATTTTTTGGATACGAATCAGTAGTGTCCTAGCTAGTAAAAAAAAATTCAAGGCAATCTGACCTATATTTTGTCGATTTTTTGGAAAACTTTGATCCTTAAGAGTCATTCCACGAGAAAACCATGCAGAAGGTGAGAAGGTGGGGGTCGGCAGATCGAGTTCATCTTGTGGGGATTTTGTGGACTCATCCAGACTACTTCACAGCCAGAAGGGCTGATCTCAGAAATTCACCGTTACTGAGATACAGCATCCGGGTGATTTTTGGCCAATTTCGCCCATTTTTAGGTCATTTTTGGTCAATTTTTAGCCACCTATTGTGGCGAGTGTAGGGATTGGATGGAAATGGTGGTGATTGGGGATGTTAGTGGGGGTCTTCCTGTGCCCCAGTGTGAATACCATAAAGTCACATCTATCTCCTGGGTGTAATGCTCAGCAAAAGTGTAACATATAGCGAAAAAAACGGTAAATATGCACCTGCGAAGACTCGCTTTATTTTCTATGATGCGGGGGTAGGTCCAAATATCGAAATGGTTTTATGCACAGCTTGATACCCTCTATCGATATAAAAAATAAAATCTCTGTCACCTCTCTTCCATCAATACGAAATCGCAAGTCAAAGTTGGTGAATTTTCCCTATTGTAAATCTCTGATTCTCTACGAAATGGCTTACTACTTTCATTCAAGCTAAGCTAGCTTTACTCGTTTCTTCACCAAATCATTCATGTATATTGGATTAGCCCTTAGTATTAATCATTATTGATTATTTACGTATATTCGAGATCTAGTGCCTCGTATACTATCTAACAATCCGTCATTATACATTGCAAATATAAATGTTATCGAAACAACAGTTATGGTTTCTTATTGCACACATCATTGACCGTTTAACACCTCATAGTTCTTTAGATAAGTAATTAATTATGGCTTCGGTTCACTGTAACTACTTAGGGTTTGTCATCAAGAAATAGGAGAGTCGAAGCTGCTTCCTGTTTTCAGAATATGATTTTGCAAATCTATCCATTTTCGGCCTTAGGCCATGGATTGGGTTTTGTAGGAAGTTCTTCCCTTTATTTAATAAAAACCATATCGTTTGGTAGATGTTTTCCTCTGCTTCTGGATTGGTAGATGTCTTATCTTGACCTCCCCTTACTCCACAATCCCACTCTATGGGTTTGGTATCTGTTTCTTTTGTGGAGTAGTGTTTAGGTGTTGAGTCCGTCCCACCGTAACTCCCAATTACTCCACTCCTGCTAATGTGGTAGATGTCATCTTTGTGGGAGTTGTGTTTAGGTGCCAGGCCCGTCTCATCGTGACCCCCCTCACTTCACTATCCCACTCTGTAGGTTTGATGTCTATTTGATGGCGGAATAGTGTTTAGATGCCGAGTCCGTCTGATTGTGACTCTCACTCACTCAATTATCCTGCCAGTTTGGTATAAATCCCCTATGTAGTTTAGTGTTTAGATGCCGAGCCCGTCTAACTGTGACCCCCTCTTACTTCACTATTCTACTTAGTCCAACTGTGTCCATAAGGGCGTGGATTTGTTCGAAGATTAGCAGTTTCAGATCTGGTTTCGAGAAGAGTAAGGTTTGGTGTTGCATGGTATGTTGTTAGTCTCCATCATTCTCACTAGTTCCCTTCTCTCCTTCTTGTTATCCTCGCAGTCTACCAGGACATGGTTGGTGGTACATTCTTCTCCGCACTCACAGACGATGACTTGGCGTTTGTAGTCTCACAGCCGCTCTTTCACCCTTAGTTTCGATACAAGTCTGCATATGTATCTTCTAGGGTGATTGATCGCCGTTTTCGTGTAGCCGGAATCTGTATTGTCAAGTTCAACAAATTTCAATTCCCAGAATGAATTGACCTGGTTTTTTCACCATACTGTAGATTTCCGTGGTGCTGTAGTCTGTGGTGCTGCGTCCTTGAGACCTTTGTTGGCGAGTCGATCTGCCTCCTCGTTTCCTCTAATGTTGACATGTGATGGAATCCACGCGAGCTCTAATTTGCTTCCCTTCTCTGGTACAGCTGCCCGATTTCCAAAATGACTTCTTGTCTTTAGTCCGAGTGTTCATTTTGGATTGAAATAAGACTGCTTAGACAGTCGCTTGGAATGACGAACTTACTAGTCTTTTGATGGGAGATTCATGACATAGCGTCACGAATGGCCACAAGCTCTGCGGTGTACACCGAGCAGTTATTGGGCAGTTTACTGCTTATATCCCTGTTCCCCGTTTGACAGTTATATTCCAAACGAGCTGGTGCCGCTTTCATGGTTGCGTGAGGCATCCTTGTACACATGGTCCAAGTATAATCAGACGGCCAGTTGTCTTCCAGGTGTTCTAGAGAGAAAGCATGTGCAGCAGTGGGGTTGTGTTTCTTGTCGGTTTTCTGTGGTAGATCTAGATTGACCGGCGGTATAGGGATTACATTTATCACACACTCCCCTAGTCGCCGTTCCTTGATTATTTCCCTTATACCTTGGCCGAAGCTTTTCTTTCTAGGATCTCTCACATATCATGTTTTTTTGTAGACTGACAAAAGTATGGGATCTTTCGCCCAGTTGCGAGATCTTAGCCCAATACCTTGGTGCTAGTTCTTTTCTTCTTAGGGATAGGGGCACCTCCCCGGCTTCCTGTAGTAATGCCTTTCTCTTAGCCCCAAGCCCTACGCTAGTCGCAATACACAGATCTTTTTATTGTATGGTGTCAATCTTACTTTACTCTATTGGCACCCCACATGCTACTCGTTTTTTTTCTCATTAAGTTTAGGATTTTGGAGCATCTATTATTTACAGTCAAGTTGATGTGCGGTTTCCAGGTCAGCCTTCGGTCAAAGATAACGCCATGGAACTTCTTCTTCTTCTTCTTCTCCATGGAACTTGGTTTGGTCTTTAAACTCGGTGGTTTTCCCGTTCATACACAGAGTCATTCTGCTTCTCCCACTATCCCTGCTCACAAGCATACCGACCGTTTTCTTCTCTGGGACTTTAAATCCCCAGTCGTTTGCCCATGTCATGAATTTGTCTAGAGCCCTTTGCATGTTCTTTGCAGTTAACAATAGCTTCTCCCTTCGTTCGTTTGGTGTTTAACGTCTGCTTCCACTTAAGTGATATCACAGACAAGACATAGGAGAGCCGAAGCTGCTTCCTGATTTTTAGAATATGATTTTGCAATCTTTCCATTTTGGCCTTAGGCCATGGATTAGGTTTTAGTGGGAGGTTCTTCCCTTTATTTAATAAAAACATATCGTTTGGTAGATGATCTCTTCTGCTTCTGGATTGGTAGATGTCATCTTTGTGGGATTTGTGTTTCGGTTCCAGGCCTGTCTTCTCGTGACCTCCCCTTACTCCACTATCCCACTGGTATTTGTTTTTGGCAGAATAGTGTTTAGATACCGAGCCCGTCTGATCATGACTCCCTCTTACTCCACTATCCCGCCAGTTTAGTAGATGTTAGTAATAAATTAAACTAATATAAAATTAAAAAAATAAAGAGAGTATAATGGTTGGGCTTCCTTCATGAGGACGTTTTAGCTTAGCCATCCTACGCTGTAATAAAAATTTATTAGTTAAAAAAATTAAAGGTAATAAATAAAAAGAAAGTAAATTAAAGTAAAAGTAAAGTAAAGATGAAGTAAAATGAATAGATTAAAATACAGTTGTAGGGTGGTTGGGCTTCCTTCGAGAGGACGTTTTTACTCAGCCACCCTATGTCGTATAAATAAATAAGTTAAGATATAAATAAGTAGAAAAAATAAAAAGATAAAAATAAATGTGTAGGATGGTTGGGCTTCCTTCGTGAGGACGTTTTTACTCAACCATCCTACGTTGTATGGAGAATTTGTCTAGCTTTGACCCTTTCTTTTTTCACTAATCTACTTAGTCCAACTGTGTCCATCAAGTATTTATATACAGTAAAAAGAAGCCATAAATTTGGACATTATATATAACAAGCACTAATAAACTCAAAGTTATCTCCCGTCAAAAGGCAAAACCTAGTAACTCACTTTTTTCTTATTTTGAGAAAACAAAGAAAAATCTATGTGGCATACTAGGAAAATGAAGGAAGTTGCACGGTTGTGGCTTGGGTGTAACAAAATCAAAGGTTGGGAGATCGAGTACAACAACAGGAAGGACACACCCTAGTAACTACAAATTTGGTCGTAACTCAATTTTGATATAAAAAAAAGTGAGTTACTAGGTTTTGTCTTTTTACGGGAGCGATGATAACAAGTCCTAAGTAGTTACAGTGAACTGAAGCCATAATTAATTACATATCTAAAGAACTATGAGGTGTTAAACGGTCAATGAGGTGTGCAAATAAGAAACCATACATGTAACTGTTGTTTCGATAACATTTATATTTGCAATGTATAATGACGGATTGTTGGATAGTATACGAGGCACTAGATCTCGAATATACGTAAATAATCAAATAATGATTATTACTAAGGGCTAATCCAATATACATGAATGATTTGGTGAAGAAACAAGTAAAGCTAGCTTAGCCTGAATGAAAGTAGTAAGCCATTTCGTAGAGAACCTGAGATTTACAATAGGGAAAATTCACCAACTTTGACTTGCGATTTCGTATTGATGGAAGAGAGGTGACAGAGATTTTATTTTTTATATCGATAGAGGGTATCAAGTTGTGCATAAAACCATTTCGATATTTGGACCTACCCCCGCATCATAGAAAATAAAGCGAATCTACGCAGGTGCATATTTTCCGTTTTTTTCGCTATATGTTACAAATTTGCTGACCATTACAGCCAGAAGATAGATGCGACTTTATGGTATTCACCCTTGGGCACAGGAAGACCCCCACTAACATCCCCAATCACCACCATTTCCATCCAATCTCTACACTCGCCACAATAGGTGGCTAAAAATTGACCAAAAATGACCTGAAAATGGGCGAAATTGGCCAAAAAATCACCCGGATGCTGTATCTCAAAAACGGTTTAATTTTGAGATCGGCCCTTCTGGCTATGAAGTAGTCTGGGGGTGTCCATAAAACCCCCCTGAGATGAACTCGATCTGCCGACCCCCCACCTTCTCGATTCTGCATGATTTTGCATGGTTTTCTCGTGGAATGACTCTTAATATCACCAAGGGGAGATAATTTAGATAATTTCTAACAACATTTTTAAGATCGCATGAGCGAGATCTACTTACATACCAAATTTCATGAAAATCGTGCAACTATTAAAGAAGTTGTTATTTTGATTTTTACTTCCGGCTCGAAATCACAGCGACGAATTTTCGAAATTCGAAAATCCGAAATTGCAGATTTAAAGTAAAGGAGTCAAGGTATTCAAAGAAAAAAGAATTAGTAAAATAGGTGTAATAGTCACAAAGTTACAGCAAAGTAGGTCAAATCCATTTGTTCGTAAAATTCGGTGATTTCGGATGCGAAAAACGTTTTGAAAATATATTTACCCAACAGCCACCACCCATTTTTGGGGGGATAGGTAAAGATTTTAGAAAGATCCTATGAGTAGGTTCTGAGAAATCCGATTTGTGAATAAAACACACAAAAAAAAATAAAATAGGAAGAATAATAATCTTAACAGAAACAATAAGCTTTCATATATGAATTATTATATGAAAGCTTAATAATAATATGATCATTTGTATAGCGTCAAATCCACACTTAAAGTATGCTCTATACGCTCTTTACACACAAGTTTGAGTTAAATATAACGTTGAAATAGATATATGTTTTAAGTCTGGATTTAAAACACTCAATAGAAGGATCACTTTTGATGAACACTGGAAGATTGTTCCATTTTGATGGAGCAAGAAAACTAAAAGCTCTTGCCCCAAATGTTTTCATTTACCACCTTGGGGTAACCAACTGTATTTGGTCGCACGAGCGTAAACTCTCGGAGGGCTCGTAAATTTGAATAAGTTCAGTTAAATAAGACGATGCTAGGTTATTAACACATTGATAGGTTAGCGATAAAATCTTGAAATCAATCCTTTCTTGTATTCGCAGCCAGTGTAGAGAATTTAATATTGGTGATACATGAGATGTTTGTGGGGCACGAGATACTATCCAAGCGGCAGTGTTTTGGGTCTTTTGTAACTTCTTGATGGACATAGAGGTGGTGGTATACATCAGCGTGTGTGTTGATAAGACTCCGTAACTCTGACGTGTACAATGTGAACAGAATTGGACCAAGCACACTTCCCTGGGCAACACCACATGATAACAATACCTCCTTTGAAAAGGAATCACGAACTGAAATAAACTGTCTGCGACCTGTAAGGTACGAGACAAACCACAATAACACACAACCATCCAATCCAAATGATGTTTGGAGGCGGTCTAGTAGAATTTGGTGGTCGATAATGCCAAACGCGGCTGAAAGGTCCAGGAGAACCAACAATTCAAGATTGCCGTCATCCACCATCAGATTTAGATCATTTAAAACTTGATTTAGTGCAGTTTCAGTTCCACGTGATTGGCGGTAAGCGGACTGGAATTTATGTAACAGATCATTATCAAGCAGATGTTCCAACAGTCTCTTCTTAACTGCTTTTTCAAGTACCTTCGAAAGGAATGGCAAATTTGAAACGGGTCGATAGTTTGTGAAAATGTTTTTATCAAGTGATGGCTTCTTTATCAAGGGTTTTATTACGGCAACTTTAAAGGAGTCAGGAACAATACCAGATTGAAGGCTAGAATTGATTACTTTAGTTATCGCAGGGGGAGGGTATTAGCATTTATCTACTTGTGTTGATATCTTTTGATATAAAAAAAAACGAGGAGAGGAGATTCTCTATATATATTGTGTCAGTGTGTGGCCGTGTATTTTATGTTATCCGTGGGAAGATCGAAATAGATATTCATTAATTAGACAATGTAACATATACGTCATCATATTTGAAATGAATTTCGATAGTCTTTCAAATAAATACACACACCTACAACACCTTCTTCAGGTCTGTGTATAAATCAAATTAGTTATTTATTATATCAATTAAACGAATAAACTAAATTAGTTTTAATCTTTAAGAGTAACTGGATAGAGCAATAAAACTAACACATACTTATGGAAAATCAGTTACTTATTTATTTGAGCGACGTTTCGAAGAGTGTTCTCTCATCGTTATCAAGCTAATACAATAATACAAAAATGTGAGGTCAATTTATACAGAAAAAATACAAAATTCCTGAAACCACACATGAAAACAATAAGATCAAAGGAATTGATATTCTACAAAGGCTTAATTTTACTGGGGCGAAGTGAAGCCATTTAGTTATATAAAACAATTACGTAGCTATAATCATTTGTACAAGACTATAACAGAATGTAGCAGGCCCGTAGCCAGGAAGTTGGGGGGACGGGGGGGGGGCAAAGATGTTTTCGGGAGGGCAAACTAGCATGGGCATCTGCTATTTTAGTACGTGTCATAAAATGCCATATATCTCTGTGGTCAAACCTAGATGAAACATCCCATTATCTTCAGTCCCGACTGTAAAGTAATTATCCAAATGAGCCAAGACACATTAGTGTACATGGCACCCCGCATCATTCGACATGTGAAAACACATTAAATAGATAATGATAAAACTAATGTTTGCTTTGTGCAAGACGTTGACCATAGACCGTCAATGTCTTTTGATTAATACGGTGTTACTCAATCTAGTCGTATCGTTCCCTGTGTATATTTAACTCAGTATTACGTTTAAATGAATAGTTCAACTTTATTTTATTTATTTTTTATTTTTGTTAATTTTTAATTTTTTTTAAAATATATATTACCCTATATAGGCAATTTCAGATCCAATAATTACATCGGCTACTTAAATATAGTCAATAACTGTTCGTTAGCTCTTTATCCATAGGTATTGTATGCGACTTTGTACTTTGTCAGTCATATAAAAAGTAAAATATAATGCATAGCTTGAAAATAGGTTTTTGGAACATCAATGGACTCCCAACGAAGTTTAACGATGTAGACAGTAGAAGTAGAATAGAACAAATTGTAAATAATTTAGATGTTGTTTGTTTCGGGGAGACTTGGGTAACCCAAGAGCAAGTAGATTTAGATTGTTATAAATATTCATTGTCAAATTATACAGGTTTTCTATATGCATGAAATAGCTGCACCTCTGACCATACATATGCAAGAGGCGGAGTTGCAATATACATTAAATCACATCTTTTAGCACTTTCAAACTCCATAATAGGCGGTGACTTCAATGCTCGAACTGGATCACTGGATGATATATTTCATACTGAAGAACCACTATATCGAGATAAACAATTCCCCTGTTTTACATCACAAAATTCATTTATTGATAATATACCAACAAAACGAAACAACAATGACACAATTGTTAATACCTTCGGAAAAGATCTAATTAATATGTGTACTAATACGGATATGTGTATTTTAAAGTGCCGGACTTTAGGTGATGTTTTGGGTTCTCCAACATGCTATCACTATAATGGTTGTAGTACCGTCGATTATATTTTAGTTCAACATTCCATATTTAAAGAAATTACTTCATTAAACATACTTTCGATCAATGAATTTTCAGATCATTGTCTCATCTATTGCGAGTTTAGTCCAGGTCAAACCAGTCACTACACTCAAAGAGATGAACACGCGATAACATATCTGAAACGCCAATTAATAAAGACAAAAATTTGCATGCTGCCAACTTTGTTTTAAATTCTCTCTAAAACAATTAGACTCGGTTAAACGCTTTCCTTCTTTTAAACTTCGACGACGCATTAAACGGGATAAATAATGCTACGGAAATGTTTACTGATATCCTTATAAGTGCGGCCAAGATCAGTCTTAAACTGGTGAAACATAAAAAGAAAAAAAACCGAATGGTTTGATAAGGATTGTAAACGCCATCAGACCGATATGATTAAAGCCAAATGGCAACTTCAAAAATATCCAAATAATAAATATTTATTGAAAATATATTCGGACAGACGTAGGGCCTATAAAATTATAACCAAATTTAAATCTCGAGAAGTAAAAAATAAAATTTTAGATAAAATTAATACATTAGAAAGCAACAACCCAAGGGAATATTGGAAGCTTGTGAATAAAATACTTGAAAATAAAAAGTCTAATGAAAATCCAAATATTTCCTGTAGTGAATGGGAACAGCATTTCTCTCAAATATTAGCGACGGATAAAGACCTTAGTTTACCACTCCACAGAGAGATCAAAATAAGAACCGAAACTCTTTTAGAAACTAAGAAAATAAACCATGACATAAATAAGCCCATCTCCGCGTTTGAATTTAAAAAACCGTAAGAAATCTCAAGAACAACAAGTCCAGCGGACCAGACTTGATAATTAATGAAATGATTAAACATTCCTCAAGTATTCTTATTGACCACTACCTCAGGTTCTTTAACCTCATTCTCTCGTCTGGTCATTTTCCGGACAAATGGACAGAGTCATATCTAATACCTGTATATAAGAAGGGGGCATTAATGATGTTAATAATTATAGAGGAGTTGCGTTAGCTAGCTGTGTAGGCAAAACTTTTTTGGCAATTATTAATCAACGACTCTCAGAGTACCTAGAAAACAATAACATTCTTGATAAATCTCAAGGAGGATTTAGACCAGGAAAAAGAACAATAGATAATTTATTTATATTAAAGACTATTATTAACCGAAAATTTTAAGAAAAGAAAAATTTGTATCTATGTTTTGTCGATTTCAAAAAAGCATTTGATTCAGTATGGCGAGATGGACTTCTCTACAAATTAGTTAAACATAATATAAACGGCAATGTATATAATATTATACAATCGATGTATCATAAAACAACGTATAAGATAAAATGTAATGATCAATTATCCAAGGTAATTTCTTCGACGGTTGGTGTCAAGCGGGGTTGTAATATGAGCCCAACCCTATTTAATATATATGTTAGCGATCTACAAAACTACCTTACTAAATCAGCTAGCACCCCGCTGCTTAATGGCGAACCGTTATCCCATCTTATGTTTGCAGATGACTTAGTTTTATTGTCCACTAATGAGGCTGATCTACAGAATCAATTAAATAATTTATCCGAGTTCTGTTCTGATTGGCAACTGAAACTTAACCCGAATAAAACAAAAGTAATGATGTTCCTTAATTCTAAAACAAGTAAAAAGCAGAACTGTGTATATAAATTTTATTTTGAAGAATTTGAACTTCAAAAAACCGAAACGTACAATTATCTTGGATTAACGATTACTAATAATTCTAGTATAAAACAGCATTCTGTGACCAAATGAAAAAAGCCCGACGCGCGTGGTATGCGATAAGACAAAAACTATGCTGTACTGGATCCCTGCCGTCTACAGTAATGATAAAACTTTATCATTCTATTGTTAAGCAGATAGCACTTTATGGGGCAGAGATTTGGGGTTCATACGTTATCAAAAACAAAAAACATAATTAAAATTGACAGATGGGATAAATTTGAAGAAAATAGAAACGATCAACATTTGTAAATACATTCTGAATATGCCTAAGCGTGCCAGTAACATGGGATGTCTAGCTGAATGTGGTATCCATCCACTATCTCTGGACATATATCAGCGTATGCTTCTTTACTTCAAATAATAAAAACAAACTCCTTGACACGTCATTTGTAGCGGATTATGAACTTTCTTGCTGGTTCAAGAAAATCATTTTGTCAAAGCATAGGGATTTTAACCAGATATTTTGAACTTAAATAGAAGACGAATACCATTTCATATTTGACTGTAATAAATATAACAATTTTAGAAATTCAAAATTTAAGCCAATTTTCAAAAGCAATCCGCACATCTCGTGCAATATGACTAATGTTTTAAATCCCCCAAACGAAATTGCTAGTCAGGTTGCTTCATATGTATATAAGTGTCTCCAAGAAAGAGCATCTGAGTTACCTGTTAACCAACACTGTTCATTATAATATGATAACATGTATTTATACTTATACTTACGGTAAAAATAATTTGTTAACTTTCCAGGGTAGTTTAGATAATTTTCGTTTTATCTCTATGCTGATTATCGATATACAGACCACTTGTTAATGTTTATAGGATCATTATATAAGATGCCACATGCTAACATACAGTTGGGTTGGTAACGATTTAACGAACACAAAAAAGTTATTTAATAAGTCCATCATAAGCACTTGGTAGGAATATCCCTGCGTCGCGGTTGAGGTCTGGACTGTTTCTTTTGTTTGTTGGATGAATGAATGAAATGAATGGAATGGGGTTTAACGTCCTACTATTATGCACCTAACCTTGGATAATGGAAGATCGGCATACGCCATACAGTGTGCTATGAGGGAAATTTTGCCAGTGCAGCGGCGCTACGGAGGATTTAATGCAAAATATAAGTAAATACAAGTGTTTTGGGTGCGAATTCCAATTTTTTTTCAAAGCGAAATTCGGTAATTTTCGGTGTTTTAAAGTAATTCATTAATGCAAAATATTAGTAAATTGGAAGGTCTTCAATGCGAAGTCAGATATTTTGAAAGTGAATTCCGGTGGTTATATGTTTTCAAGATAGGTTGCCAGGAAATGAAACATACGCCCACAACAGCTAAGTCGCATATTTTTTTCTTTTGTCAGTAAGGTGAATGTTGACAACACGTCATGAAATTCTAAATACGAGTATGTAGCCCATTAGGTAATTATAGAGATGATTAGAATTGTTTTTCGATTGATGGTCTTCGTCCACAAGAAATTTCAAAGTGATCAAGGGTCATAACTATGGCAGTAATCATCAGAAATCCTTCTTAAACAGTATGTATAAATTTAAAGTCAATCGGATATTGACTTTAGCCTCTAGGGCATCTACAAGATATCTCAACGTGATCAGCCATTACTCTGGCAGTAATTGTTAGAAAACATTGAAAATGAGTAGGGTCCTTCGTCTTATGACCTTAACCCTCACTAGATGTATAAATAAAATAAATCGTATATTTTACTTTAGTCCAAGGTCTGCAAAATATTTCAAAGTGATCAAGGGTCATAACTCTGGCAGTAATTATCAATAGGCTTCTTTATCTGATTAAGAGTAACAACTCATTAGGTAATTATCATAAAATCATTAGAATTTGTTTGGCTTTGATAAAGTTCTCCTCCATTCTAACGTTTAGTATACGAAACATTTAATATCCTGGATTTAACTGTTTGTATCAAGACCGTAAACACTGTGTATAAATCTAAAGTCAATACGATATTAACTTTAGCCTCTAGAGCATTCACAAGATTTATGTTCAAAGTGATCAAGGGCCATAACTCTGGCAGTAATTATCGGATATCACTATGTTGGTGTGATGTTTTAGTTTAACCCTGTAAAACATGCCAAAGACTGAAACTTTAAAGCGAGAATTTCATATTTTCTAAAAATGTCAAAACATAATTATTTCTATGTGTTTTGCTCCATAGACTACCAACTCACTATTATACGACAATGGGCATTATTTCCCACCCTTAAAAAACATTGATACAGGATATAATAACACAATTACCTCCTTGGTTTTCCCATTGCCTCCATGCATAAGCTTCCTTCAAACAATGGAATTTGAAGATGAAAATGATATTTTTACCAATTTCTAAGCTGGCAATAATGAATTATAGGATTAATAGGATTATTTTTTGGAAGACAATAGCTGGTTTATACACATAGCACGATTTTTACACAAGTATTCTCTTATGATATGAACTGTATTGTTTTTGTAATGTGGATAATAGCTAAATGCTATTCATGGTTTCTGCTTGCTCCCCAGTAAACGAAGTGACGTAAACTTTACGTAAAGTTTACGTAAAAATGGTCAGTCAGTTTACCGTCATTTTGCTCGTTATCTTAACGTAAAGTTTACGTCATGAAATGACGTTAAACTAACGTAAAGTTTACGTCATTTTCTGACGTAAAGTTTACGTCATTTTCTGACGTAAATCTAACGTAAAGTTTACGTCATTTTCTGACGTAAATCTAACGTAAATTTTGCGTAAAGTTTACGTCACTTACGTTAGATTTACGTCAGAAAATGACGTAAACTTTACGTTAGATTTACGTAAAAATGGTCAGTCAGTTTACCATCATTTTGCTCGTTATTTTAACGATAGGTTTACGTCAGGAAATGACGTTAAACTAACGTAAAGTTTACATCATTTTTACGTTACATTTACGTCATTTTCTGACGTAAATCTAACGTAAAGTTTACGTTATTTTCTGACGTAAATCTAACGTAAATTTTGCGTAAAGTTTACGTCACTTACGTATGAGATTTATGTCAGAAAATGACGTAAACTTTGCGTTAGATTTACATCAGAAAATGACGTAAACCTTACGTTAGATTAACGTCATTAACGTTAAAGAGATGAGCAAAATGGTTGTAAACTGACCGACCATATTAACGTGAATCTGACGTAAATATAACTTTATCTTTTGACGTTCATCGGAACCAATTTAAGTGACTCAGTCATTCAGATCGTACGAAAACCCAATAACATAACCATTTTGATGGAAATATAACCATTTAAATGTTATACAATAATCCAGTAACTAAAAGATATACACTCAATAGTGTTTTCAAATCCCTTCCAACTCAACAAACTTTGGCACTTAACACATGGATCAATTTTAATTCAGAAGGACCTGGAAAAAAACAGACGACCCTACTCCTTGTCAGGTAGAACCAGGGAATTGAAACCATGTCAGTTGACTCAATGCCACCCTTATGATGTAACTCACACATGCTAAAAATGTGGGTATTCCTTTTTCAAACTCAATTACAACAAACACTAGTTAATAAACGATCTAAATTTTATTTAGAAAATAGATATAAAAAATATATTTTAAAATATAACAGTACGCATACATATACATAAAATGGTGGTAATTGAAAAAATGGTTACAAAAAAAAGTCTATATAGCACTATTAAAAAGTAATATTTATTTTTTTTTACATTATGAATGAATGAAATGGGGTTTAACGTCCTACGCTTAAGCACCTAACCTGGGCCAATTGAAGACGGGCATACGCCATACAGTGTGCTATGAGGGAAATTTTTTGCCCGGGCAGCGGCGCTACGGCCTACTCTTATATCGAATTCCAACTGCCAAGGGATCTTTTACGTGCACTCCAATTTGTACACGGGACCTCGGTTTTTCGACCCATCCGAACGACTAGGCAGCTGTCCTTGTCAGGCCCTCCTTCTGCATCACTGACAAGGGGAAATCACGCCGGAAAATCGAGATGAACTTTCTCGGCCAATGCAGGGATCGAAAACTCGACCTCCAGGCCAGCGAACCAGCGCCTTATCCACTTAGCCACCGTGATCCCCCTTTTTACATTATGAAAATAGATTAGACAACATATATATATACAAGAACTGTGATCGAAATGAAATAGGGTTTAACATCCTGGGCTAATGAAGATAGGCATATACAGTGTGCTATGTCGCTACGGCCTACAAATTCCAACTGCTAAGGGATCTTTTACGCCATGCACTGTGCTTTGAGGGATATTTCCTGGGCAGCAGCCATACGTCCTACTCTTATATCGAATTCCAACTGCCAAGGGATCTTTTACGTGCACGCCAATGTGTACACGAGACCTCAGTTTTTTTCCTTCCATCTGACCGACTAGACAGCTGTCAGACCCTCCATCCTGCATCACTGACAAGGGGAAACCATGTCGGAAAATACTGATAAACTTTCACAGCCAATGCAGGGATCGAACACTCGACCTCCAGACTGGCAAGCGTCTTACCCATGTGATCCCTCGATGATTGGTTAACGCATTGTGATACATTGTGGTTTCGATAATTTAATCCACATGTTAGTAACAAAATAACCTGAGTCGAATTGAAGTTAAACCTCATTTCTCTATTAACCAATAACCATTCAGAATTTTAAATGTTATTGCAACCAAATGTCACAAAACAGCACAATTTACATAATTACAAAAAAATATACTACAAGTACATGTATCTATACTTTATTTTAAAAGATAAATATATAATGTAATAGAATAGAATACAAAACAGACATTTGTAACAGTTTATCCACAGCATTAACTTGGGGACAATTTAGGAAACAGCTATTCAAGAAAGCTACACCAATATTACATAACCAATCTAATTTTAACACAGAACTTTGCTATGGTTGATCCATCACAAAAATTTGAAGTACAGGTATTTGTAAGGGACCCAAAAAGTTATTGTTAACTGGTTGCAGTAGAGAGAAATATCAGGATATCTCATTGAAACAAAACTGTTTAAATAAGAATAATTGACTGTCAAAAGATCACACATAAACTATTTTAGCCATGCTACTGATGAATTTTTGTGCTACCATAGATACATATATATTTATATCAATACATTTTTAAGAAGTCTATTTCTGATACATGTGCTTTTGATCATGAGGTCTGTCACTGAATTTAATGGAATGGTTTTGATCCGAAGTCTGTTTGTGACAAGTAGTAGTGTTGTCTGGCTTCCATATACAAAGCCCTTATAAAACTTTTTTATAACTTCTTTGACATTACTGCCACCAATGGTGCTCAAAAATAGGATCTGTAAAAAAAAAAGTAAAAAGTAACTTTATACTACAAAAAAACAAATGAATTTGGGTTTAACGTCCTATTGTTTAGCTCTGACTAGGCTAATAAAATAAAAATACACCATACAGTGTGCTATAAGCAAAATTGATGTCAAATGGCCATGGGGTCTTTTATTGCATGTAAATGTTTACACAGGACATTATTTATTGCCCCCCACCCCCCCGAATGACTATACTATACCCAGCTAAGAAATTCCATCAAAGGTAGATTTAGATTATGGCCTTTTATAGCCAACTTACTGCGGATCTTTATGAAATTGGGTTCAACATCATACTGTTCTGCCCCGACTGGGCTAATGAAGACAGACAAATGTCATAAAGTGTGCTATGACAGAAATTTGCCCAGGCCGTTGTGCTACTGTCTACACTTATACTGATTTCCAACATGCATGCCAATTTGAACAATAGTATAGATCTCGGTTTTTGTCCCATCCGAACATTTTTGGCCACCGCAGGGATCGAACATGGGATCTCCATATTAGCGAGCCAACATCTTACTCAGACACCTTGGCTCTTGATTTTTAATGCGTACTACATGTACATTGTCCCCTCACTGCCATATGGGACAAGCAAATTTATGAATTTATCAAGCTATTGCTTTTTTTGGCAGATAGGTAATCCAGTTGACTCAATGACAGGCTTTATGATACAGCGTACATGTGATAACCATTCGTCCATCCACCCCACCTCCATGCAGGGTGGGGATCACGGTGGCTAAGTGGATAAGGCGCTGGTTCGCTAGTCTGGAGATCGAGTGTTCGATCCCTGCATAGACCGAGAAAGTTCATCTCAATTTCCGGCGTGATTTCCCCGTGTCAGTGATGCAGAAGGAGGGCCTGACAAGGACAGCTGCCTAGTCGTTCGGATGGGACGAAAAACCGAGGTCCCGTGTACACATTGGAGTGCACGTAAAAGACACCTTGGCAGTTGGAATTCGATATAAGAGTAGGCTGTGGCGCCGCTGCCCGGGCAAAATTTCCCTCATAGCACACTGTACGGCGTATGCCCGTCTTCAATTAGCCCAGGTTAGGTGCTTAAGCGTAGGACGTTAAACACCCATTTCATTCATTCCATGCAGGGCCCTTTAACAACATAGGAAAAGGTATGAATTAATTTGAGGTACGAAGTGAGGTACAAATTTAACTAGGAATGAAACAGCCAGATGACGAAACACGGACCGTGTGCTGGTTGCAATTAATATTCCATACTAATTATACACAAGTTTTCAACCATATTTTATTGTCAAATAAAACAAAGGATAACAGGAACTGACAGGCAATGTTAATCACAGTCTCAACAATCGCCGATCAATTTAATAAATCTAAAGACAACTATCCGTTTCACATAAAACAATCAGCTGTTACTATATATATCTCATAGACTTTCAACAGTCTTTTAATTATTCATAGTCTGTATCGTTGCCAAACTGAATCCGAAAAGTTGTCCTACTGAACTGAGTACCGAAATGGAATCCTGGCGTATTAAACACCAGGCTAATTCAACACGGTAAAAATCGGCGTATTCAAGACCAGTACATGATATTATAGGGTTGATTGGTCGGTGTAAAAAGGTGCTAATTAGTACTCATCATTGTGGATAGAAGCCTATACGATAATTATTAATGATTGGTGTTTGATGTACCGGTATTAAATTGGTTTTTTTTTATTGAGTTGTTGTTTAAATTATTTAATCTTAAGCTTGAGATTGTAAAGGGGATCACGGTGGCTAAGTGGATAAGGCGCTGATTCGCTAGCCTGGAGGTCGGGTGTTCGATCCCTGCATTGGCAGAGAAAGTTCATCTCGACTGTCCGACGTGATTTCCCATTGTCAGTGATGCAGAAGGAGGGCCTGACAAGGACAGCTGTCTTGTCGTTCAGATTAATTAACACCCACCGACGTTGGCACTGATGAGTACTAATTAGCCCCTTTATATACCGACCAATCAACCCTACAAAAAAACTGGTCTTGAATACGCGGATTTTACTGGTGTTGAATTAGCCTGGTGTTGAATTTGGCTGATACCCCGAAATGTCATGCAACTCAATATTATGCATCATAAAAATATAAGTAGAAAGTTGAACAAAAAACACCCCCCAAAAATGAAATACCCCTACAAATGTTTAGAAAATACTTGCTATATTATAATTAGCAAAGCCTGTAATTTAGCAGTAGGGCCTACATGTGTGATAGAACTTATACCTGCTCTGACTATTAAATATTTGTTTGATAATTTTGCCATTTTAAAATTAGTGACTTTAAAATCGCGATTTTTTTACAGAATTTTTGAACCAGTATTACTTTCGAATACAGGCAGTCTTAATTGTGCATAAATCGTATTGTTTACGGACAATGTATAGTGCATAATGTGCAAACAAAAATACTGGTTAGGCCAATTTAAAATACGAATTTTACGTAACAAAATTTTCCATCCACGGCCCGCCGCGAGGATTTGTTTTTCAATTAGTTTTTGTCAACAGTAGATCTATCGGTATGCTTTGACGGATGTTCGTACAAAAAAGGGCACTTACCTTCAATTTTACTAAGCTGAACTTCAAATCGTTGTGAATAACTTTATTTAACTCGTAAAACAGAACATACAGGATATATTTTTCATAATTATGAACCAAGCCGCCATTTTTAATTCCCATAATTCCATAGGTTCCGGTTAATACCAGACAGAACCGGTGAGATCACACAAAAAATATATTTAATAAATACTTAAAGCGATATAGATAAATAACAACACTAAACATAACTTTAAAAAATAAAAAAAATGAAATATCGATAGAAATAATATAATATATACCGATCTATAGTGTAAATAAAAGTCCCGACCTTGACCTTGCCCCACAAGACTAATGTTATTGACTGGTGTAAATTTTATGTGGCTACAATAACTACGCGATATTGTTAAAAGGATTATGAGATCGGGGAATTTTAATTTTCAGAGAGAGGTCTTTGATCGAGACGTTTGCCCTACCGTCAATATTTTCATAAGCTTTATTCTAATAGTAATATGGGATGGTTTTACAACATATATTTATAAGTGCTGAGCTTTTAAATTCGAAAAAATAAAACAACAGTCGAATCATGACCTATTTTATATACTAACTCTAATTGATTTTATTTTAGGGTCGTATAACTACTCAATATTATAAGGATAATCAAATAGAAAATACATAATTTTCAGATTTCTTTCTTGACGTAATCGGGGACAATAACTGGCTCAAACTCGATTCCATTCTTTCTTGACATACAAAAAAATATAGTAAAAATGTGTTTTGGATTGAATTTGATTGCAAATTCCACTGCACCCATATTATTATACGAGACCCTATCTCCAATAAATTTGATAAGCTTTGTTTTTACAACTTATAATAAGTTATATATATTTAATACAAAGAAAGACAAGTTTAACAATTTTAAAATCAGATACAAATTGCAAGATATCTAAATCTTTTAATTAAACTAATGTTGTATTCCGATAAGTTTCATTTTAAGAACAAATTATAATTTCATATATGTATGTAAAGATTTAAAGCAAGCTTTTAATCAACCAGTCTTATATTTTTGATCGCGATACAAATTACAAATACAAAAACAATGTATGATGATTATTCTTTGAAATGGTAGAAATTAGCAAATTGAACAATTTAATAATAAAATATAATTCATAATTGGCATAGATGTATGGATTACATGTCATTTTGGTCCTGCGTCATTTCGGACCCAGTCTGGCGACTATTCAGACTCGAACTGCCAACGCAGGCGCGGATCCAGGATTTTTTGCAGGGGGGGGGGGTCTAGGTCTGGACTAGTAAAGTAGGATGTAATGGCATGGATAATTTACACCTTCTACATGCGGTAATAAAAAGTCTTACGAATAACGACTTCCATCGCCGTAGTGTAGGCCTACCTTCCACTGTTTCGCGGTAAGGGCATGTTCCAAGTCCACCTAATAAGACATTTTCTTCAGGTATAATAATAATACATAAGCCGTGAATATGTTATGTATCAATTTTTTTTAAAAAATCGGATAAATTCTGCTAGCATATTTGTTATTTTTTTTTAAAATCTGATAACATAAATGACCAGGTTTTTTTTTTCTTATCAACGCTGCCGATAAAATTAAAAAGCAAACACAACAATATTCAACGTCAACAGGCGAACAGCCAACAGCGTTAATAAAACTTATATTTTCATACAGTACGGTATTAAAAAATTACCGTCGTCAATAGGCGATTTGCCGTGGGGTTAATTCGTCCCGACAGCGATTTATGCTGTCAACGTTTTTGGCTATGAATCATAACTAATAATAGTAATAATAACTTTATTTAAGAAGGGTAAAGGAGGATTAGGCTGTAGAAGCCTTTCTTCCATTCTGCTCAACTCAATGTATACAAACCTCGCAATTTGTGGGTCAGATTCTGGCTTTTAGATTTAAGATTTAAATTTTCAAGTCTGAGCAGGGGGGGGGGGAGTCCGGACCCCCTGGACCCCCCCTCTGGATCCGCGCCTGCAACGTTTCAGACGCTACTCAAAAATATTTGGGATGTAAGATTTTTTGTGCAGTGCAAAAAAAAAAAGAATTATTACATTATTAAAGTACCGTTATATAATATTATGGGGGATTTTTTTTTCATGCAATAATCCATATTTTTGTCATCAATTTGGAGGAAATTGAAATTATATAATAATGGGGTTTAACCTCCGCTCGACCCAAACTTGAATTTACATATGATTCAATATATTTTCAATAATTCACTTGTGCTAGGGTTCTTTAGTAGTTGGAGGAAATCAGAGGAGTTAGAGAAACGACGAGGCTATTCTTACAACGAGGCGTAAGAATTATTGATAGACTATTTTTACGACATGGTAAATGTTCCAGTAGCGCAAACGCAAGTTACCAAATTTTGGACTTGTCCATCAATAATTCTTACGCCTCATTGTTTGGAATAGCCACAGCATTAGAGAAAACCCATGAGGTTGGACAAGTGAATTTGTGCTCCATGTCATGTACAAAATGAAATGGGGTTTAATGTCCTACCGTTCTGTTCCGACTTAGCTAATGAAGATGTTCATTTGACAGTAATATTGCCTGGACAAAAGGAATGTTTTACATGCACGCCAATTGGTACACAATCCGAACGACTATGTACGGTTTTGGATTTAACCTCATTTTCTGAAGGAGCTGCGGTGACTCAGTAACAAAATGGCTAGCAAATGAGGGGTTCAATCTCGGTGTTGGTCGAGAAAGTTCCCCTTGTTAGTGGTGTAGGATCTGGCAAAACCAGTGTCTAGCCATTCGAAAAGGACAAAAAAACAATATCTTGTGCTCATAGTACACCTACAAGAACCCTTGACAGTTGGAATTCGAAATGAGAATAGGTCATTCATTTATTCATTTTTCTCTTTGTGTGTCACCTACAGACCGCAATTCTTAAAGGAGCTAAATCTCTATTCTTGGGCACTTGGAAATGCATACAAATGGGAAGCAAGGCATGTAAAAATATAACATGAATGTATATAAACTGAATTACATTCAATCATTTATGTTTTAACAGTAACTTCTAATCAGTTATGTTCGGCGAAATACATGTATGCGAAAAGTCCAAATTGAATTGGCATCTGATTATTCCAGCCTACAACAATAGTATTCTCCTGTGGGTGATGTTTAGGCTTGTTCATTGAGTCGCTTCATTACAAAGGAAACACAGAAGCTTTCCTGCAGCCATACCCAATTTGATGTCTACAAACCCATTTCTTCTTTGTGTGTCTGTGCCCCTCTCTTCTGCACCTAACCCGGGCTAATTGAAGACGGGCATACACCATACAGTGTGGTATAAGGGAAATTTTTGCCCGGGCAGCAACTAAATTCCAACTGCCAAGGGATCTTTTACGTGCACGCCAATGTGTACACAGGACATCGGTTTTTCATCCCATCCGAACGACTAGGCAGCTGTCCTTGTCAGGCCCTCCGTCTGCATCACTAACAAGGGAAACCACGCCGGAAAATCAACATGAACTTTCTCGGACAATGCAGGGATCTAACATCCAGGTTTAGCGTCTGAATTGATTGTCTCGTAACTTGGTAAACTTATTGCTTAAGCAACTATTGATTTTGATGCATGATTCGCCCCCCTTGGACAGTGCCTCACCCACTTTTTTGTTAAAATCTTGTCTGTATTAACAGATTGTGTTCCATTTCGACATGGTCCACCACGATTGTACCTATTTATATTTGTCTATGTCCAATCCCACAAAGAAGTGGGCCATGTCCAATTTTTGTGCTTCTAATCTGCAGACTGCAAATCTGAATGAATCATCTTGTTTTACGTTATATTTACTAACGTTATATTAACGTTAGAAAACTAACGTTAGATTTACGTTAGAAAACTAACGTTAGATTTACGTTAGAAAACTAACGTTAGATTTACGTTAGAAAACTAACCATAAACTAACGGTTAGAAACCAGACATAAAATTTACGTTAGATTAACGTTAGAATTATCACCATGGATCATCTTGTTTTATGTTATATTTACTAATGTTATATTTACGTTAGAAAACTAACGTTATATTTACGTTAGAAAACTAACGTTAGATTTACGTTAGAAAACTAACGTTAGATTTACGTCAGAAAACTAACGTTAGATTTACGTCAGAAAACTAACGTTAGATTTACGTCAGAAAACTAACGTTAGATTTACGTCAGAAAACTAACGTTAGATTTACGTTAGAAAACTAACCATAAACTAACGGTTAGAAACCTGACGTAAAATTTACGTTAGATTAACGTTAGGATTATCACCAGTAATACATATTTAATTATTATGACTGATTTCCGACTATTTATCAATTGTTATAATGTGCACACACTGGTATGGTTATTTAATCCAGAAGTATTGAAGCGAAAAAAATTGGTTATATAACCGTCATAAAATTTACGTTAGATTTACGTCATTTTCTGACGTAAAAGTAACCATAACCATTTTGACGTAAAAGTAACGTAAATTTAACCATACAATTTTACCATTATTGGACGCTAACCTAAATCTAACCATAATGACGTAAAAGTAACGTAAATCTAACGATCCATGTTAACTGGGTCTTCTTCGCTGTAGAGAGACAGAGTGGGGAGTGGGGTGGGGGATGTGTCTATCTAGCTCACAAGAGGTCTTCAGACAGAGGGAAGGGGTTCATCCACTCAATACAAACTAAATTATTTTGGAACTAATATATCATGCTATAAGTATAACTTTATTTAAGTATATTAATTTAAATCACAGGCCTTTAACATTATAAGAGAAATCCAACAAGGTTTAACATTTAGACACAGAATGAGTTAGCAGCTAGCTCGGATTTCAGACAGAGGAGTTCATTCACCACACAATACAAACTAAGTCATTTCAGGACTAACATATCATGGTATAACTTTATTTTAATAAATCAATTAAGAAACAGACAATCCAGAAAAAATTATCAAGGGTTAACATGCAACCCAACTCCTTATCAAGCACTATAGAATAGATGTAATGGCCAAGAGTCAATTCAAAAATATTGTAAACATTGAAATAGCACCCATACAGGGGCAGATTCAGGAATTTTTGCAGGAGGGGGGGGGGGGTTGCCATACACTTGTTAAGGAAATTTGACAGTTGAAATGCATGATATGCCATCATCAGAAATTATGTAGACACAGAAACACTTCGATTTTTAAAGAGAGAAATCCAACACCCAGATTGACCTCAATTTTTATAATGAATTAATAGGAGCGCATTGTGATTCAATTTCATTGATGTAAGCATTAACTGTGATATCACACCTTTATATCATTATTTCGTGCTTTGAATGCCAATCCCATCGCACCATCTGATGATAAAGAATAAAGCACACAACCCTTACACTTTTCTCATAAAGTGTTTTTTTACCATTGTATTAGGTAGAATATGATTGGTCATTATTGTCAACATTGTAAACAAACAGAGGGGCCATGATGTATCTTGTCTTCAAATCTAGGAATTCTTTTGCGGTATTTTAACAGTCACCTACAATACGAAAAGAGAAAACTTGTATAAATAAATTTTTCTGAAAATATAAAATACAAGCAGGATAGCAAGCTTTGCCCGGGGTCCAAATTCGATGACCTAAGACATTCAAGCAGTCATGCTGGTTAATTTGATACCACATATGAGTGGGTGGAGCACAGTGATGAAGTGTGATTTGCCCGGGGTCCAAATTCGATGGCTGAAAACAATCAAGGGTTCATGCTGGTTTATTTGATATCATATATGTGAGGGTGGGAGTGTGGTGATGAAGCGCGATTGGCGAACATGCATAAACACACACATGTAAATTTCATACAGATTAGATGATACGGCCCAACAAAAAAAAACAACAAGGGCCATAACTCTACTAACTGAAATTGCTGAAATTCAATAATTGGCTTATTCGTTTCACTAACTTAAAAGATGCATATACATTTCATACAGATCGGATGATAATTATATAACTTGCGTCATTTGAGCATTCACAATGTTCAACAGGGCCATAACTACAAAAGTTATCAACATAAATTAAATAGGCTTCTTTCTGACAGATCAGATGATAATATTTCAGCCAAAACTCTATAAGTAATTACAGGCTACTTTGTTTCACTAAATTAAAAGATGCATATATATTTCATACAGATACGATGATAACTTTTCTCATTGTAGCATTCACATTAAATAGGATTCTTCATCCAACTAATGTAACAACATATATCAATTTCAATATAATCAGATAATAAATGTGTCTGTTGAGTGTTCAAAAGAAATGGTGGACAACGGACTGTTGGGGAGGAGGCAATACACGGCTACATTTACATGTAGACTCTACATGTAAGTTAAGTCACGTATTGCCTCCTCCCCAAAGGAGGATGATATTGCTTTCCCAAGCTAATTATTGACAGAGAGACCTACAAGCAGGGTGATGACATAATACACCCACCCTGAAATACAGGCGTTTAAATGAGCTTATAGAATTGGAATGTTTCAAAACAATCATAGAATTTTCATATAATGTTTTTTATAACAGAAATATTAATTTTGCTCTTATAAAGAAGAAGGCAAATCAAACCACTGGAAATGCAATTTTTACACAGGTAGGGGAGAGCGGGGATGGTTCGGACAGTGGGATGGTCCGGACACCCCCCATAGTTTTAATCATTACAATGCTATTCTTTTTCTGATTGGTTATTTAAACACCAATGATCTCATCTTGTAACATGAAAAACACATGTCAGAGATAAACATTCAAAGTAAGATGCAGATAAGCTTTTTCTATTTTTGACAAAGTTAATGTAAAAAATTTCTAAAGTTAAATGGTTAAATCAATTTGGTGTTTAACAAGATTCTTATTGGGGTACGATGTTACCCCTTTCTTCCTTTGCTATTTAATATAAATAGATTGAAAATCCACCATATTTTCATTGTATATAAACAAAATGGTGGTTAACAACAGAATTATGGGTTTGGGGTACATCCGGACACTGTCCCGAAGTACCCCGCAAGTGTTCGGATCAAACCTTTAAATATTTCCATGAGTCAGATTAGATAAAAAAAGAATTATGACTGGCAGTTTCAGGTTTATTAGGTTTCCTGAAGTTTTTGGTACTGCTTTTCTTCCATTAAATCAAATTCTGTCAATTTTTCCGAAACCCTTATCCAGTAGCAATAAGGGGATGAGTTATTACTACAAATTTGGCCGGTCATTTGCAGAAATAAATATTTGGAAGCTTTTTCGATGTAAATTATAGATTGATGTCCTACCTAGAGAATAGCAAGAAGCTTTAAAGCTTTGGAATTATCAGTTAATTAATTATTGAATACGTTCATTTTTTTCCATCCAGCTATGTTTTTAATAAATGCCTTGGTTAGATGACATTTTGCTTTAAATTTATCACTACTGTTTTAACTTTATTGTTAACAGATGGTTTTGAATGAATACAACTAAACTGTGAAAGAAACCTTTTCAATTTGCTACTGTCTAATCGTCCTCCACTTGTCCAAAGTATCCCCCCAGTGGTGACCGGTGTCTCCCTGCAATGGGGTAATCCGGACATTTTACTACCCACCGCAAAAGATGGTCCAACACAAAGACTTTTATAGCTACACAGCTGTATCACTGGCTGGATATAGCCAATAAGATAGAGTCTATTTTCCATTCTTAAGTTCAGATACAAGTGCATTAGTAGTTACACAAATGTGAAAAAACACAAAAGTGTCCGAACCATCCCCGCTCTCCCCTACTTTCAAAGATGTTATAAATGTTAAGGAAGATATTTTTTTTGCTTAAAATTTTAAAATGTCAAAACAGAAACATTAATAACATGGAATGAACAAAATAAGGCAAAAAAAAAAATGAACTGCTATGACAAACTATTTATTTCACAATGTGTGTCTTGGGTATTAACATATATCAACATCAATTGTTTTATAAGAATTTAAAAATGTAAAAGTGTTTTCTTACTGTTTTTATTTCTGTGTATTCTTTCAAGGCATACTCTCCCCTGTAAATCAATTTATAATAATTAGACATGAATAACATTTTGTTAAAAACAAACAACATTTTGTTAAAAACAAACAACATTATATCAAAAAACAAAAAAAACATCATATTAGAAACATACAACATTATCTTAAAAAAAGAAATAATACATTTTCTAAAAAAGGACCAGCGTTGTTTCAATGATTTTCATAAGACAGGAAGATACAATTAACCAATCAGATTGTGGTAGGCAAAAGATTGTGCAAAATTGTCAATTACTTATTGGGGATTTCCCTGATTTGTGTAGTGATTGCTGCCTTCAATTCACCAATCGTTTGAGGATTGTTCTGCTGGTACAGTTATCTTTGAGATAATCAGGGAAATCCCCAAAGAGGACTGCATTCGAGTAATTGACAATTTTACGTGACATATGCAAGTTTGCCTCTGAGGCCATTTGGAACGTGTTTTGGAAAGAACATGACTTATAAGAAAAGCCACTAAGATAACTGAAACTTTGGTGAATGATAGTACCCAGTGTGAATTTTAAGTCCAACAAATTTTATGGGTTCTGTTGTTTTTAGGGGGTTACCCTAATATTATATTAATAAAATCATACATTTCAGGCTAATTATAAAACAATGGATTTTCAAAAAGATATTTTGAATGGGTTAAAGATAAGCTCCATATTTTGTATACCAAAATCAAAGCCAAATTTGTTTCATTAGAAACAAATTTCAATAAAGTATGAAAATAATCAAGAATAATTACTACTACTGGAGGTTTATTTCCCTTTTCCGTTTCTGGGGCCAATTTCAGACAAAGCAATCAAACATATTTTTTTCATTCAAATCCAATTGATTTTTGCTGTATTTATGCATTTTAGACAAATAATGCAATGAAACTTTTACCTTTTTTAAGTAGACTAGCTCATTCTGGATGCTGATTTTTTAATAATATGTGCTTATTTAAATAATAACAACAATTTTTGGGGTGTTTTGGTGGGTAATGCAATAGCTCACTAACCAGGAGGTCTGGTGTTCAATCTTTGTGATGGCCAATAAAGTTCAAAAGGATTTTCTAGAAGGGGTTGAAAATCAATGTTTAGTTTAAAAAACCATTGGCAGGTGAAATTTGAAATAAGAGGCAACAGTGTTATTGTATTGCCAATTACTGGACTCAAATTGAAGAAAATTTGACTGAAATTTTATAACATAATGCCTTTTTATTATATTTTATTTACCGTAACTATTATATTGAGACCTCTTATCTACTCTCTGATCCAGGAGATACTCGGTCTACAGTTTTTAATTTAAACTGGTTTGATACAAGCGGTTGTCATGTAAGATACGCCCACATTTTGTAAGAGTTGGACAGGTAACGAGCTAAAAAATAATGTAATTTTTTATATAATCTGGGGCCATAATCCAGGAAGATATGATTTTTGGGTTATGAGAATACATTTAAGTTTCATCAAAATCAGATAAAAATTGTGACCTCAAGAGGGTCCACAACCTTCGTATTCCCTACTTTTACACAATTTGCTTACAAAGAGCGGCCATTTTGTTGGGCAGTTTCATTTCAATTTTCCAAAAATTTGAATTCTAACCTTCATTATGGTGTTTTAAACGGTTTTTAAAATCAGCAAAAAAATTGTGACCTCTAGGGAATCCGCAAGCTAAAAATGTGATTTTTCAAACAATCAGGGGCCATAGTCCAAGAAGTAACATTCGGATATGCGCAATTATCAAAATGAACCAAGATGTTTGTGTGTAACTGTGATATATATATATACACCCATTTTTATTAAATCGGATAAAAATTGTGACTTCTAAATTTTGTAGGAAGTTACAATTCAATATGCCAAATATCGTAAGGAACCAAGGTGTGTCAGTTATAAACATGTATTTCAAATTCATGAATATTCACCAAAACCTGGCAGAAAATGTATTTTCAATCCCTTTTCTTCAATTCTACACCAAAAAGTCAACCAAAATCGCCATGCAAAAGGGGGGAAAGAGAGACAGAGAAAAAAATTACTTTCGCACTTGTTTCATTGGAGACGGGGTAGAAATATTCGGTGAGCTGTGTCCTATCATTCGATTTTCATTAATTCAAACTACCAACAATACAATAGTTCTCCAGAGTACATAGGTTCCAATCAGTTGTAAATAAATATTAAAAACATTTGGCGATACAGTTTGTAGCGTATAAACTAAAGATTCTAGAAATACACTTAATTCATTCCACAAAAATATAATCTTTACTTACAGTTCTCTGCCATGCCCAGATTGTTTGAATCCACCAAACGGTGTTTGTGTTGTAACAATATCATAGCAATTAACCCTGAAATTAAAAACCTGAAGTTAATGTCCCAATAACAGACAAAGGTAGAACAAACAATCATTATGGTTCTTTTTTACGATTTTGTTTCTTTTTGTGAACTTTCAGATTGAATAACATTGTCTTTAAACAACTCTTTATAATCCATCGTCTAGCTGTCTGATTCTTAACCTGATTACCACTGGTACCAATCAAATTAAATTAATTGAGCGAGACATTAAAACCAGATTCTCCCCAGCTTCAATCAAATGACATATGAGAAGATTGAGTGGTAACAATCGCGTAGAATATCAAGAGAAAGGCCAAATTGAAATATCAGTAGTTTGAATGAAACATGAAAACCAGATTCTCACCAATGTCAATCAAATGAAATATCAGATGCTTGACTGGTATCAATCAAATGAGATATCTGATGATTTGACTGGTATCAATCAAATGAAATATCTGATGATTGAGCAGCATCCATCAAATGAAATATTAGAAGATAGAGTGGTATCAATTGAATGAAATATCAGATGATTTGATTGAGCGGCATCCATCAAATGAAATATCAGAAGATTGACTGGTATCAATTTTAATTGAAAATGAAATATCAGATGATTGGATTGAGCAGCATCCATGATGTCTCAGTGTTCAGTTCAAATATGAACACGGAATCGACTAGTATTACCTAACAGTTATTTAGTGGTGATAACAATATCAGTCAACCATTCTAATGGGATGCATCTACCTTATATATTACATGGCTACGAAAATCGTGAAGGTTTTAACCAAAATAATTAACTATTTTTTCCAAGATCTTTAAATTCCCATTTAAAATTTAATTTAAACTGAAGATTAACGACTTAGTACACTATATACCTCAGAATGCCTCCTTCGGCATTTTTGTCCAAACAAGGTAAAAAAAATGCCTCGTTGTCTGCAGTTCCAAAAAGAGGTATTTTAAATTGCCCTTTTTTGAAACGAGGTATTTTGTTCTGAACGAGGCTTGGTAAAATTGCCTTGTTTACTAAAAGTGTTTTTTTTTTCAAGATAGTTATTAGCGGTATTTGCTGTCAGCTAATTTGTAAAATTTAAAATTTATTTTATTTAATACTAAAAAAAGGGCATTTTTTTTACCTTGTTTGGACAAAAATACCTAATGAGGCATTCTGAGGTTTATAGTGTTAGTATTTATTATTTGTAAAGACTTTCATTAAAATCTTACGATGGCATTTGGAATTTGCTGAGCATAAATCGATGTGTCTTGTTTGTTTAGGAAATATCAATTTGAGGGCAAGTTAATAAGTGTCTGATATCCTCAATTGGTTTTAGAATATAATTTGAATATACTGTCAAAAGGAGCCAGACTAGGAAGTAAATTTGAGGATCTCTGAAATTGGACGAGGACCTAAATCTGAACTTCTGTCAAATAACAGGTCCCTAATTTGAAGGTCTAAGTCTCTAATAACCCAACATTATGATACCATTTCTCAATTGAGAAGTTCACGTTCTTTCCTTCATAGGGTTTTATGTCCGCTTCCACCTAGGGTGATATGGCAGACAATGAGAAAAGCACAAAGTTTGTTGCACTTTAATTTTCGAAACTGGAGAGATTAATGATTAGACTTTGATTTAAAGATTTGGTATAAGCTTACAGTAGTGGCACTATAAGTAAATTTGAAAGTTTAAAGGTTGGACAATTCTTACCAAACAGAACCAGCCTGGATACTTTGAGCAAACATTAGAGCTTTGTTGATATCATTGGTAATAATGCCAGCCGCCAGACCATAGTTTGTATTATTAGCCCTCTCTATTGCCTCTTCTATTGTCTTAAACTTAATTATAGACTGAACAGGACCAAATATCTAAAAGTAAAATAACACAGATATCGAATTAATATTTAACTGTGGAAAGTCAGATGGTGTTATCAGACAATAATTGCACTAAGTACCTTTTTATTTAAATTTAGTTTCAACATTTTTACAAGTAAAATGGTGGGCGTAAAATTTCAGTACTCAATAGAGAAAGAGATTGGGTTTAACGTAAACTCGACACAAACTAGGTCTTTTCGAGACTTACATATGCTTCAATTTTATTTCAATAATTTGCTTGCACATAGATTTCTTTTTAGCAGTGGGAGTAAATGGGAGGACCCTAAGAAATCCCACAAGGTTGGGCAGGTGACACTATTTCTTGTCACGTACAGTCAGGAATCAAAACCTTGCCAGTTGACTCAATGACAGACCTTATGATACAACGTACATCCAACCCCCCAGTACTAAATAGACCTAAGAAGATCTAATAATATGTGAACAAGAAAGGAATAAAATACCAATAAGGGAGAGTGAAATGGGGTTTAAAGTCCACCTAACACAAACCAGGTCATTTCAGGACTAACATATGTTTCAATTTTTATTTTAATAATTTGCTTGTGCGTAGGGGTCTTAGCAGAGGGTAATGAAGAACCAGGAGAAAACCCATGAGATTGGACAGATGACCCTACCCATTGAAACCACGTTTTAACCATTCAGCCACCACTCACCCCCACTAAGTGATTTAGCAGTGTTTTTCATACATTAAAGGAAACCCAACTGAAGGTAAATGCTTAATTAATAAGTTCTTAATTGTTTGTTATAAAAAAGTATCCACATGAATACAGAGAGAGAGAGACATAAATGGGGTTTAACATCCACTTGACACAAACTATGTAATTTTGGGACTTACATATGGCTTAATTTCATTTCAATTATTCGCTTGAGCTTGTGGGTCTTTAGCAGTGGGAGGAAACCGGAGGACCCAGAGAAAACCATGAGGCTGGACAGGCGAAACCATGCCAGTTGACTAAACGACAGGTTTTATAATAGAGCGCGCACGTGCTAACCATTCGGCTCCCCCCCCCCCCACATGAATACAAGGAATCAAATGAATATGTAATGGCTGCTTCTTCACTCAAGTCCCATGCACCAGGAAATTAAACCATCAGTTAAGATAGTTAACACCAATTGTCACATATCCATTTCGGAACTTTTAAAAATACAAAAGAATACAGTTAACAATTTTTCATCAATTAGAAAGAGACAGACATACACCAAACCCAACAATAACAAAAGCAATAAAACAGGATCTATGTTTGAATCAGATTGAAAAATGTTTGAATATGCACCTCTTCTTTAGCTATTCTCATATTATCCTGAACATTACTGAATACTGTGGGTTGTATGAAATAACCTTTATCACCATGTCTTTTTCCACCAGCTTCTAAAACAGCTCCTTCTTGTACACCACTATCAATAAGACTTAATATCTTCTTAAACTGGGTTTCATCAATCTGTTAGTCAAAAAAATAGTTCAATACAAAAGCTCAAAGAATGTATTCACTATGCTGTCTGATAATAATTAAAAGTACCGTTGGGTGTTCTAGAAAGAATAAGCATAATCTGCCTCCTGGCCCACACCTACAGAAATAAATTATGTTTTAACCGTTTGACCTCACCAGTACTTATATTAACAATCTTTATAAAATAAATACAAATGGGAAGAGAAAGTCAGAGAATTTGGGGGATGGGATCATAAGGTGTTGATGTGGAGTCAAGAATCAGTAGTTTATATCAGAATTAATAATGCCCTTGAACTCTTGACTAGCATCAATAACAGCAAATTGTGTAGGCCAGTCGGCAACAAATATTGTAACATGGACGCTAAATCTTCCTTTGCTCTTTTCGTTGTAAAGCAGATTGTTTTCCCTCTTGTAGATTGGGTGGAGCTTAACCGTGCAATAACTAGACATGTTCAATGTTATTGCACTCATTTGCTGGTTTACACTAGTTTTAGTAGAAATCATATAGAGAAGTGGGATGGGTTTTATGTGCAATAACAACAAGCATGTTGAGTAGGTGTCAATGTTACAAGTCATTTATAGCACACTTCATTCGTTTACAGGTTTAACATCTCAAACCTGCAGTCTCAAGTTTAAACCTGTTAACTCATGAAAGCCTTACTATAAATAAAACTTGAACCACCTAATGCAATCCACTGCTCAATATACATTACCATAAAAGCTTATATCTACAAAAATTTGCATTTAAAGAAGCTTATTCTTTGACACATAGAAAGAGACACAAATTTATTATTAATGTATATAAACTGATTTACAGTCAATCATTTCTGTTTTTACTGTAATTTCTAATCAGTTATATTTGGCGAAAAACGTGAAGTGTCCTAACTGAATGGCAGTCTTTGGTATCTGGTTATTCCAGTCTACACGAGTAGTATTCCCCTGTGAGGTATATTTATCCTCATTCATCAAGTTGCTTAATTACAAATGTCACTCAAATGCATTCTGGCACACAATTCGTGTGCCAATTCTAAAACTTTCACTTTGTCTTAAATATTGGATATCAGAAGCCCATCTTTTTACAATTAGATAACAACATCAATGTTGATTTAAATTGACTAACAAGTTGTGTTTACAATGTCAAAGACTGTGGATGATATTTAGCATGCGACTTGCCTCCTTTAAAAGCCTGAAAACATTAGCAATCACTCTTAACAAAATGGGGAAGACAGCTATGCCTACCTGTGAACCATGTGCAGTCATGGCATCAAATGGATCTCCAACACACCGGTTTTCGGCCATCAATTTTGCTTTTGAAACAAATTCATCATATATGTCTTCTTGGACAAGAGTTCTAGAACCGGCACAGCAGTTCTGACCCATGTTGGTCATAATAGCAGAATGGGCCCAAAGGGCAGCATTATCAACTGTAATTAAAATAAAAAGGCAGTATTATAATTGTAATTGGTTCTGCTATAGAAATCATTCTAACAACTATAGTACATTATAAACAATTTATCAGGCAACAAAACATACTCTAACACGCTGTCCAAAGGAACATTTCTATCAGAGATTCAATATTTATAAGTTCGCAAAGGTTTCTTGTATCACTCAATCACGCTCCCTGACTTAAATTAGCATTCAGATGCTTCAGATCTATTTTGCCAGTTTGACATAATATATTAATTCAACAGGTATTAATAATCCAGAAACTTAGTACACTGAACCTGGAGATTTAAAGATATATTTCCTACTGTCACAAAGCTAAAAAAATAAAACAACTGATTGGCAAATATATTCAAATGACACAGAAATTATATTTCACTGCTCCAACCATGATAACTAACAAGCTATGACAAGTACATACGTGCCTTAGTGATACCTGAAGACTGTTTACCAAATGAAAAAGATATGTCATTTGTGTCAAGAATACATAACATCTGAATTTCTCAACTATAATGCCACACGATGGTGAGTAACTATTAAAACATTAAACATTCAGGAATATTTAGTTCTGTTTGTTTTCAACTTGCTTTCTAATTCATGAATTACAACTTCAGTTAGCATAAGATTTGAGTAATAGGCTGCATTGCTTGTAATTAGCACTCAATTACAGCATAATCAATAGCATAAAAACCATTATTATAACACCTGTTGAAATGAAATTCATATTCAGACATACACACACACACCCTCTCTCCTTTTGACAGCTCCGATAAGTAGCTCGGCTTTAAAAATTTTGGTTCTTAAATTGATTATAATAATATTTTTTCCTACAAATGGACTCATTTGAGTAGAAAAGACACATCTCCTTGTTTCAATATCGGCGCCTGAATTCAATAAATTTGAAAGTCAAACAATGTCATGTAAATCAATAGCAAAATAAGAACTTCATATCTTACGGACAATGACTTTAGAGAATGAGCCAAAGGCATTTGATTTTCATTGAAATGTTGAGGAGAGAGAGTTATTTTTTTTTTTGTTAAATTCAACATCGCTAGCACATACCATCTGCATCAGCTAATATGATCAAAGGACTTTTTCCTCCCAGCTCCAGACTAATTCGCTTTAAATTACTTCTTCCAGCAGCTTGCATTATTAATTTACCAACCTGGAGAAAAAATGAGAAGAAATGAAATGGGGTATAATATCCTTCTTTTCTACACGAACTAGACTTCACAAATCAAACTTAATATTGGGACCTCCCAGCTATAAAGCCAGAACTTTACGCACTAGGTAATACATTATTACATGATTTCTTTCATTCGATCTAGCATTCGCTCTAGGCTCACTTGATTTAGTTATAATTCATTAGACTGAGTACTGATCAAGCAAGAATGAAAAGAATTCAAACACAAGTCAAGTTTCTGCATTGTATCCATCAAAAGTTTTATTTAAAACATATTATCCAACTTCGTTTTGTTTTGTTTATAGAAATATAATTGATCAAAGGGCGTATGGCTCTATTATTTGGAGCCAGGGATTAGACGAAAATGATTCTAAAAGCACATATTAATGTTATATCAAGAATGGACAATGTGGCATTGAATCTTTTTTTGTTATTAACCAATAATGAATAACGAGATGACTCACCTCAATATTGCCAAAAAACAAGAGACATGCTGCCTCGTTTTTCATTATTTGATATTCAACTTGTTATTCTGGATTCAAATACGAAGCATAGACACCCATAGATTGATATATGCTAAGTAACCTCCAGTAGCATAAACCACAGAAAAATTACTTCTAGCTCAAAAAGCAATCCAAATTATTATTCAAGCAGTGAATAATGAGCTGTTCATTATTTGTTTTTCAACTCATTATTCGGGATTCATATAAAAAGGTGTTCAGAACATCCAGCACCCTGGCACTCGTTTGACGGTATAAGGAAAAACAACTTCGCAAAATATCAACTAGCTTGGACGGATGTTCAGCCACTGGACATATCAGCCTAGGATGTGTTGGCCAATGGCTGTTACTTCCAATTTTACAAAAACATAGAGACGATGCAGTCAAATGTACAGTAATAATCCACACCCAACAAAAAATGGACAATCCTGACATAAAAAAAACACATAACCACGAACCAGACGAGAATGCTATTATCATAGACAATTGCAGACATATCGGATCATAACTTCCGGATTATCGCCCTTGATTGTTTGAAAAATCGCTTTTTATTTAGTTTGTTCTCTATTCATCTCTTGCAGAATGTGGGCGTATCCTGCCTGACAGCCGCTGGTTTAATGTCTGATTAATCCACCCTTACCCAATTCTGTCACTTATATTGTCAAAATTTATTTCTTGATATTAGATATTTGATACAAGTTGAAATTATGTTGTGACCTTTAAGTGTCTAGACTGTACTGTGGTACCATGTACAATTAACTCATAACAATTTTGTAATAACATTATCATGTCTATTAATCTCATATTTCCAGTTCTAGATGATGTAGTAGTTTCAAGTGTCAGATTCTTATGAGATAAATTTATTTTTAGTTTAATTTTAAACATCAAGGTGTACATGACATTCTGAGTGGTTTGTGACAAGTCTTCAAGGTTATTAAGGTTATGCAAAACAAAGGCTATTTAACATTTAAAGGTCAATCCCGATAATGTTTTTGAGAATAAAACTCTTTAATTTTGTGTTAAAATCCATTAAGATCCCATACCTTATGGCCGAGCATCTAACTAAATATACTTAAACCCACAGTCTTCATCTTGAAATGGAGTCCGGTGTCCCAAACTGTCTTATGCGGTGATTTGATAAAACCAGAGTTTTATTTTATAAAAATAATGTGTTGGTGAAATTTACCTTTTGTTATCTAGTACAGCACATGAACCATTCACCGTGTAGACCCCTAAAGGTACGGGAATCGATTATTGGGTCGCCCAACGAAAGAATTGACCCGAAATCTTAAAAAGGTTACGTGCCCGGATAAGCTGTTTTAACGCTCACGTCCAAACGACTCAATATTTTGAGCTGAAATTTTGAGTCAGAGTATATACACCAGTCTTCTATATTTTGGCGTTTAAATTTCATACGTACTTGGACTTTAATTTTTGAGGCTCTGTTCTATTCGGGACTGTCCCTTTAAGTTTATAAAATTTGAATTATCCTGATTTGAACAGAGTCTCTAAAATAAAAGTCTGAGTACGAATAAATTTAAGCGCCAAACTATAGAGGAATGGTGCACTTACTTTGTCTCAAAATTTCAGATCAAAATATTGAGTCGTTTGGATGTGAGTGTCAAAAAGCTTATCAGGACACGTAACCCTTTAAAGATTTCCGGTCAATTTTTTTGTTTGATGATCTGATAATTGATTCCCATTCCTTTAGTGGTCTATACAGTGAATGACCTATGTGTTGTACTTTAAAATGAAAGGTAAATTTCACCTGAACATTTTTTTGATAAATAAAAAATCTGTTTTTATCCAGACACCGCATAATACAGCTTAGGACACCAGTCTCCATTTCCAAATTAAGAATGATGGGTTTAATAAGCTGTTTGAAAACCTGTCACAAATATTGAATTAATTGCTCGGCCCTTAGGTAGAGAATTTTAAGTGATTTTAACACAAAATTAAGCAGTTTTATTCTCCAACATATTATCAGGATATGCCCTTTAAAGTTGTTTTACAAAATACACAAATGTTAAATAAGATAACAAACATATACAACACAATATGGGACAATGGCAGTTAAATCACTTTTAGCAGAGTTTTATTTATTCCAGGAATTCACAATTATTATAAAGATGGGTTTTTAATGATTGTCTAAATTTGTCTAATTTACAGAATCTGGGAGATCATTCCATAGTTTAGGATAAGGCACACTGAAGACCTTGTCTGCAAAAGTTTGTGTTTTTAGTAAATGGAACATGAAGGGGATCAGTTTATAAACCCTCTAGTGGTTCCAATTTACATGAAATGCATGTTTATACACCACTGATCTTGGTTACTTTTAAAATTTGCGCATATCAGATCTTTGGGTTATAAACATGCATGTCAAATTTCATCAAAATCATTTAAAATTGTGACCTATATAGGGTCCACAAGCTAAAAACTTGATTTTTCGGACAATCAGGGGCCATAATCCATGAAGTTTCGATCCGATACAAGCCAATATCGAAAGCAGCTGATTTCTTTTGGGGATAAACCTACATTTCAATTTTTGTTAAAATCTGATATGAATTGTGAAATGTAGAGAGTCCACAAATTATTGTGCAAGGACGGACAGGGCGACAACAATAAATAGAAACAGGAAACACAAACCAAATACAGAAGGCTTGATGGGATCAATTTTGACTAAGTGAAAAGGATGCATTTGATATTCAAATGAATGGATATGAAATAATTAATAAAATACAATATCAAAAAACATTTTTTTATCCAAAGTTGTTTTATCCAAAGTTTGTCAGTATAATACTAACTTCATCAGGGAGAAGAAATAAATATAAAATGGCTGGAACTTAGTTATGACATCATAGGATGTTATGACATCGTGGGAATGAGGACGTCATAGACTTACAAACATAACATGAAAGGTTAGCTTAACTAAAACTTTACAAGTAAGGAAATAATATGCATGATTATGAATGGTTTTGAAACCCCCTGATGAAGTTAGTATATTTTACTGTGTTAACGTTGGATAGAACGATGTTTTTTTGATATTGTATTTTAATAATTATTTCAATAAAAATGTGGAGGCATAATAAGAAATCTATTACTAAATGCAGGCTTTTTGTAACAAGGTTGTTTGATGTAGTCATGTTCACTTTTATAGGCATGTCATCAACATCCTTTGTCACTCATTAAAAAGATCTGTGGTTAGACAGATAAGGATAATGATGCCTGCTTGACCAAGATAACCTGTACACTTCTAATAATAAGACTGCAATTTGGATGTAGCAAACCTCAATGTTGATTTTTCAACTTCAATCTGCTTAAAACACAGGTCCCATTTCATTTCGTTTTTTTATAGTTCAACACTTCGTTTTTAATTGTCTTTACTACACTAAGATCTGGAAGATTGTTATCATTGACGTGTTCTTGGTGATATAAAGTATTAGCCAATAAAATTGTCTGTTACGGCGAGCTATTGGCGTGAGGTGCACAGAACTGCAGTTGGTAATTTAATCCACTAGAAACATCAATGCTGATTGGTTAATCAAATAACCTGTGACATGACTTCCCAAAGCAACTGGTCGGATCTTCATGTTGTGTAGGCCATCGAAAGTATAAAAAAACGAAGCGAAATATAGATTTGTATTTTAATCAGACTGTTTTAACTAGAAAATGATATACTGGTATTTGCTTATATTCTTAATGGACAATAAATAGTAACTTAATAGGATTATTCCTTACCAAATTAGGACTGCATAGATTTCGAATGTTTTAAGGTTTTATTTTAATACATTTTAAACACATGACTTAATAAATTGAAACTAGAACTTTCAATAAACCTGAATATTATTTTTGTTCCATTTATCAAATCAATGACATGTGTAGGTAAATGTAATAATTTACGATGATGTTATCTACGATATATAATATATAGTTTCATATTGTAACCGTTTAGTAAACATGATCTTCATGCTAAAAGAAAACCCCCATAGATCTTCAGTGTTTCCATATTTGGTAATATCTACAGAGATGACAAAATGGGATGTTTCAAATTTCAGCAAATTGGGTTAGATTGATATTTTTTTGAATGACATGGCACAAACTATTCACATGACAAATGTAAACTGTGAAAGTTGTACGTCATCCAATCCTTAGCAGAGCAAAAAGATAAGGTTCATATTTCAACAAAGAATCGTAAATAACTGTAAAAATAGATATAATTCTATGTGTAATTTGTTGTTTTTTTCAAATTCCAGTAAAAAACAAATTCTTTCAGCAAAACAATAACCTAGATGTATGCCGATGTATGTCATGACAAACAACCCTGTCAGGATGGGGCGTCGTCCCGTTTCATGATGTGGAATAATTAATTTGTGATTTTGCTTTGTTTTCCATTTATTACATTTTCTCAACAACATATATAATCCTATTTTTTAGTTTAAATCTTTGATTTGTTATTTCATATACTTATTCTGTTTTTCACTAATCATTATTAGATCTACTTGGTTTATTGAGTACTACATTGCATGATATGTATGACTACCATATTACTTTACTTACTTAAGAGAGAGAGGATAGAGAGAAATGGGGTTTAACGTCCACTCGAAACAAACTAGGTCATTTAAGGACTAACGTATTTTTTTGAATTTTTAGTTCAATAATTACCAGAGTGCCCGGAGGAAACCAGAGTGCCCGGAGGAAACCAGAGTGCCCGGAGGAAACCAGAGTGCCCGGAGGTAACCCACAAGGTTGAGAAGGCAGCCCTATCTCCACGTCACATATGCTCACACTAGGGCTCGAAACCACAGCAGGCCAGAGGTGACCAGTCACCTAGAGGTTGAAGTGCGGCACTCTAGATCACTTATTTGTTATCAAATACCAAGCCAAACAAGGTACCGAGGTAAACTGACACAACAGTTTTAATTTTGGTTTGAGTACATCAAGTATCTGATGAATTTTCTTTTCTCTCTCATATCTATACTTAAAGGCACTGCCATTGGTTAAATTCATTCCTGTCTAAGCCAAGGTATGCGTTCATTGGCTGAATAAAGGTTAAATAAATTGAACACAACCTTCTTAAAGATGTTGTCAGGACTTAATAGTAAGTACAGGAGGACCGAACCAGACGCAAAACAAAAATCTACAAGATAAACTTGCGGACATGACAGAAAATTAAAGATGTATTATTTTGTCATTTTAAAACCATTTTTTTTGAAAATCATTTTTTTGCATAACTCAATTCAGTAACATAAAATACACCATATATAAAAATATGTAAGTGCTGCAATAAATCTTTTTCATTTTATTAGCTAATGACCAAGTCCAAACCTCACATCACAATTGACAAGATTTTGTTGTTATCTAAATGCTCCTATTTCAGTAACGGGTTATCTGCGACGTCATCAAAGTACTTAAGGCAAATTATACGACAGTGATAACTTGGCTCAGAATAAAATAATTTGAAAGAAATTTTCAATATTTTCACTTTACATTATCTAGTTTCAAACTCTTATAGCAAGAATGGTCTGCTCTTTATCTAAATCTTAAATAATTTATCTTAATATTAGCAACACAGACTAAATTGAAAATGTGCTGCTATATACATAGGTGTAGGAGACGGGGGGCAATGAAAAATTTATTTCCAGGCAATGCAAGTATTTTCTCGTCTTTTTTCGTCCACTGCATGCCCGGAAAATGCCTGAAGCTCTCTTTCATAGATATGCCAAAAAAACGGTATTGCCCAAAATTAGGTATTGCCCGAAAAACAGGCATCGAGCCAGAAAACGACAGAGGACATTAGCAGTAAAACGTGTTGACGACGTCAATGAATCCCGAATTTTCTTGGGGGTCATACGCCCCCTCAAAGAAAACCAGCGCCGCTGTCTATAAACCCAAAATTTTCGAGCATTTCTAGTTTTGCCTCCCTAACTGTCATCGAGCCCTAATAAAACACTAATTTCACTTTTCTTGTAATTGAATATAATGAATTTGTACTGAGTTGACTATGGATTAAAATATTTTGTCTGGAGCCACTCGACTTTGCGCGACATTTTTCGGGCATCGATTAATATTTGTGAATACAGATGCAACCGTCTGATTGGATCGTTGGAATTCAGAGTAGAATTTCGGTTACAAAACCATTGAATACTTTTGGAGTTGTTAACACTGGCTAGAATAGCAGAGAACGCATTTGTGGTGATTAAACTTTCAAATTTTTCTCCGGGAGGGTGAGGCCTCCATACCGCACGACGATTGATTTGTTGTTTGGAATTTGGGTCAACCATGTTGGCTATACTGGACCAAATTGAAGTAGCTGTATTCAAGACTGGAATAGCAGGAAAACATGTTTGCGGCAGGTACATTTTCAAAATTTTCTCCCAAAGGTCCTGTCTTCATGGACTGGTAAGCCACCTTAATAAGGTTATATTCGACCACTTTGGAGTTACTTTGTTCACTGGCTGAAATAGCAGGAAAACGCGTTTGCTACAGTTCAATTTTCAAAATTTTCTCCTAATGGTCCCGTCTTCGAGGAATTCGAGTCAGCCACCTTAATTAGGCTATATTAGACCACTTTGAAGTTGCTTTGTTCACCGGCTGCCATAGCAGGAAAATGTGTTTGCAGCCGTCAAATATTCCAAAATTTGCTTGGGGGGGGGTGGACAAGGTCGTTGCTGTCTTTAAACCCGAAAATTTTTCCGGCATTTAGGGATATGACCCCCTAACTGTCATCGAGCTCCTACGCCTATGGCTATATAAAGTCGTCACGTACAAGTGTAAGTGTGACAGAGAGACAGGAGTTAATCTGTATCACCGAGTGAATTGGAAAAGACATTGGCTATGGAATTACCACTAGAATTATGCCTATTTAAGTCTTAGCAGAAAATTTTCGCGACCAACTGGAAGTGAAAAATCTACATCAAGTTTCATTATTCTCCATAATTAAGTTAGAATCAAAGTTATATTGCCCCAAAGCATTGACCAATGAAATTGCTTAGCTCTAATTGGCTTTAGAGAAAAATGTTATCTTTGAACTCAGTCAAGACATTCACCAAATGAACATCTTTAGGCTCAGAATAAAGTTACAATTACGCAAGCTTTCAAAAGATATGGTGTTCGATTGAAACGTTGTAAATACACAAATGGCTTTCCAGTTACTCATGGTTGGAAATGGAAATGGACAGGGCGATCTGTCACTTCACTTTCGTCCTCTGCTGTTTCAGAGCTAATGTCCTTAGCACTGGAAATGCTTTAGGTTAATAAATAACATTGTGCCAAAAAGAACAGAGTCAATCTTACAATTTCCTATGGTAGAAATAGCTAACAAAAAGACTTCCCAATTTTTAAAGACTAAAAAGATCTGTACATGTTATATGATTTGTATTGAAGAAATCCTACAGCGAATTTATTGCAATTGTCAAAGATCGTTCAATATAAAATATGACACATTTCTTCCACAAGGTTTCATAATATATGTTCAAATACTAATATCTTTCTTATTTAATACTCAACTAAATTAAATTATATATGATTGAATTCAAGATTTTATTGATATGCAAAATGACCGACACGTACTGCAAAAATGTCCATGACGTGTAAACTGCAGCTTAGTAAAATCCTTATTGATTTATGTTCTCAAAATGTCATGTATGCTTTCAATTTAAATCCCAGTAGAAAAGATTAAATCTTATTGTATTTCTTTTGGAAAACAACTAATCAGATTTATCTATACGACTAATTTCATTTTTGGTGCAGCTTCAAAATATTTCTAGAAAAGAATATCATGGTCTTTACTCTTTAGGTCAATGATCAAATTATTGTGACTGTACATGCTCAGTAAAATTAATAAATTCAATAACATAAACAAAAAATACTGTCAAAAATCCTTACAAATAAGCTTTTTTATTGAAAATGACTTTCAATATCTAAACAGAATTTAAACAGCCCAGTTGATGTTTTGTTCCTAGTAGAATATATAACCATTAGGCAACTTATCGATTGCTGCTTTGTGTAGAAGCAAACATTAAATGAATATATACTAGTGTTAATTTTCACAATATGATGTGTTTATAAATTACCGGGTAATTAGTAATGAAAACCGCCCACATAAATCTAGAAATTTTATAACCGCTAGGTTATTCAATATTTCATAAGTCTGGAGTGGTTCTTTAGTCTTTTAATTACTGGAACTTAATTCTTACAAATGACGATATTTCAATGCATACAATGTAGCCTACACTTACAGCACAGTGTATGATTGATGTAGCTGCTTCTAAGTCGGGTAACCTAATGACTTACATATTGATATACATTAGCCTTTATATATTCCAACTATAAATGGATAATCTCGAGTGGTGACATCAAAACATATGCTTATCCTGTTTTTTCACAGCCTAATCATACATTTGTTATATCTTCGTTTTTAGTACTTAATCAGTTTTTTACACCCCTGGGATAATGTTTCACAATCCTATTTTCTGTTTATTGAATCAATATACTTACGGCTGCCCCCGCCCTATTTTCCACTCTTATAACAAGCTTTTTTCATATATTATCTTTCATGATTTTCTGTTCATTGAATTAATATATTTTATAAATCTTTTTTTAATTCATTATTATTTTTTCTGTCACCAGAGATCACCATTGTTCACTTATACATGCACACTTCTTTTTATATTATTGTTTATCTATATTAATAGTGTTAATACACTGCTCTTTATAAATAGTTCATTCACCTCCTTTTAATCCCTGTAAGGGTTTCAGTTGTGTAGGTTTAGTTCATAAAGGCCCCTTAATCAAAGGTGTTAAGCTTTAATTGCATTTGATTATTATCTTTGTTGCATATTCTGTATATATTTGCCCACAATTCACATATTTGTATCAATTGCTTGAAAAAGACGAGAGTATCCTTGTCGAAACGTTGCTTATTTAGTATCAAACTCAGTAATATGGATGCATAAAATTATACTTTGTGTTAATATGTTCAACTAATAAATACCAATCGAATAAGATGCTTACTGATAACTTTGGATCATTATGGCTATTTTTTTAGTAAAATAATAACTAAATGAAAGTGTAACACCCTTCTCCCGTCAAAAGGCAAAACCTAGTAACTCACCTTTTTTTTATCAAAATTGAGTAAGGACCAAATTTGTAGTTACTAGGGTATGTGCTTCCTGTTGTTGTACTAGATTTTCCAATCTTTTGATTTTGTAAGTAGTTACACCCATGATACAACCTAGCAACTTCCCTTATTTGCCTAGAATACCACAGCAAAACCTATAGTCACTCAATAGTCAAATCAATGGATGTCAGGATGAGCTAGGGTTTAATATTCATTCATTATGTTTTCCTTTGTTATCTCAAAATAAAAAAAAGTGAGTTACTAGGTTTTGCCTTTTGACAGGAGTATTGTGATACACTGTACATTTCTTTACCTCTGTTGATCCAGTAAAGGCAACTTTATCCACATCCATATGTTCGGATATGGCAGCTCCTGCTGTTGATCCATAGCCTGGTACAACATTTACAACACCCGGTGGAAAACCGGCCTAAAATATACAAAACATTAATCAAGGATTAATTCAGCTGTTGCAGATTCAATTTATTTTGTTCATCATTGAAATAGTTTCAACCATGCTGAATCCAAAGAAGAAACAGTTTAATATCATCTCTAACACTAAAATAGTCCACAAATATTTTTCCAATTAACAACATCCCAATCTGAAACCTGTTTAGCCCCCCCCCCCCTCTCCCACACACACACAGCTTTGTCTACTTTTGCGGTCTTCTATCATACTTATTTATTTTTTACTCTAAAGATCTTTGACCGTTTGGATTATCTGTGTTTTGTGTATTTGCTGGACAGTGTTAGTACTATACGGTCTATAAGGTAGTAATAGTTTGTATGCATGTGTGGACAAACATAATATCCTGTTCTATTCGGTCAGATGGGCCAATAAAATTGAAATGATATTCTTTAAGCCTAGTCCTCTTATTAGGCGTGGTGTCTGAGGGGCTAACATGGAAAATATTGGGACACATTGGCTTGCACATAAAAGTACCCTTGCCAGTTGCAATTCAAATTAGAATAGCTAGCTAGAAATGCTGCTCTCTAGGCAAAATCATCATATGTTGGTCTCAATGACAATAGTGTTATTTTGGTGACATTTAACCCTTTTTTTTAACAGTCTTTCAAATCAGGGAGCACGATTTACCAAACAACCCAAATCACAAAATCCTCCCAAATCTACTCAAATCCACCATTATTTCAACTCATATAATAATAATTTATATCTATATTTGATAATATACTGTTCTTCGTGCCAAATTTGCATTTTTAATTTTAAATCGTTAGGTTTTTGTTTAAAAAATATCCCTCAAAAAGCAATTTCAAAACAAGCGATTTCGTGCAATAAACGAGTTATGTCCATTGGTTACTACTCCCAAACTTGCTTGGAAATCGCATTTTGAGGGGCATTTTGACACCAAAACGTTACTACTGTGAATTAAATATGTCAATTTTGCAAATGTCGATATAAATTATTGTCTTATAAGTTGAAATAATAGTGGATTCGGGTAGATTTGGGTAAATCGTGCTACCCTTTCAAATCAGGTATCCAGGAAGTAACCTCCTCTAGTGACTTGCACTTGTGGAGAATAATTTCTGAAATCATCTTCTCAAGGACATTAAACCCATTTCATCTCATTTCTCAAGTAGTAATATTCAACTGTGTCTGCCTTCTAATTATATCAAAACTTTTTGAAATCCTTCTTATCCAACTTGTCATCAATAATGAAGATACACTGACACTTCATTGACATGAGATTTTAATCCAATCAAACTACTACTTCTACAGTTTTTAACAAATATTTTTCAGAGTGCACCCTTGAATAAGACAATTCATTCCAGTCTTAATTTCTACCCAGATGTCAATGGTGTATGAAATTACACAATAATAAATTGCGCTCTGATTTAAAGAGTTCAAGCTTTACTTGAATGGAAAGAACCGATGCTAATAACTGGTTCATGTTCATACTTCATAAATGTAAAGTGCATACTATTATATTTATTTGGCATGAGCATGAGGTAAGGTAGGCCTATATGCTTACTCTTTCTAGAAAATAGGATACCACTTCTTATGAGAAGAGTAAACATAACTTTTTATTATACTTTTACACTAGTTTAGCAGAACCTACCTCTTTAAACAAAGCACAACAATAAAGTGCTGTCAATGGCGTCTGCTCAGCAGGTTTTAGTATTACAGTGTTCCCACAGGCTAATGCTGGTCCTAATTTCCATGACAACATGGCAACTGGGTAATTCCACTATAATAGTAACAAACCAAAATAAATAGATGAGACATATTAATTAATCGCACATTTATTTCTTTCAAAAGTATCAAGCCATCAAACTGATTATCAACTTAAAACTAAATTGTATCACTCTTTATCAGATAGAATCAAAGTTATCTTGACAGACGGACAAACCCATTTTAATAGCCCCCTGCCTTTCGTAGAAAAACAACATACCAATAGATTGATAAATGAACTTCTCACAAAATAATAACATAAGAAAACTGTCAAAATTTCTCTTCTTTTTTTATTATTATTGCTTACAACTATTTTTTTTATTTCCGATTTTTTTTAAGATCGTATTTTTGATGCTGTCACTATTTTCAGTAAAATTTGTTACCTGGTTTGTTGTTTTAGAATTTAGTTTCCAATCATGATTTGACTCTGTAATTACTAAAACAATTGCCAAATCCCACTTTCATACAATCTTTATGCAAATCAGACAATCATAACCATTTCTGTTTTACTTTTTACATTGCTATGGTGATAACATGCCAAACAGTGCTATTGATACCTATACTCTAAATTTGTTTTTGTTAAGAAGATAGTGGTTTCCATTATTATGGTTTGAAAACAAGAAAATTTGAATCAAATATTAGATAATAATTAAGATAATATCCTTCTTCTATACATAAACATTGTTTCCTCTTTGTAACGCTATTTATTCGAATAAAAACCAGCCAACAAGATAAAATAAAATGTGATTGTTAGTACAATAATGGGCCATATCCAAATATGCGAATATCGAAAGGGATTAAGATGTTTGGGATATAAAGATATAATTTAAGTTTCAGCAACTTATGTGACCTCCAGAGGGGCAAGCTAAAATTGTGATTTTTTGCTCAATAATTCAGGAAGTTACGATGCAGATATTGAAAGGAACCAAGATCTGTGAGTTATAAACATGCACGAAGGTATAGAACGCTGGCTCACTGGCCTGGAGGTCGGGTGTTCTATCCCTGCATTGGCCGAAACAGTACATACCAATTTTTCCAGCGTGTTTCTCCCTTGTCAGTGATGCAAGACAGATGGCCTAACAAGGACAGTTGTCTAGTTTTTTTGATGGGATGAAAAACCGAGGGCCTGTGAACACATTGGTGTGCACGTAAAAGATCCCTTGACAGTTGAAATTTGATAGAAGAGTAGGCCGTAGTGACACTGTCCGGACAAAATTTGCCTCATAGCACACTGTAAAGTGTATGCCCGTCTTCATTAGCCCAGTTCAGAGCAGAACAGTATATCATTAAACTCCATTTCATTTCATCAAAATCAGATGAAAATTGTGTTCCATGCCAATATCATCAGGAACCAAGATCTTATGGGGATAAACCTATATTTCAAATTTTGTCAAAATCAGATAAGAATTGTGACCTATAGAGTGTCCACAAAAAGGGGTGACGACAATAAACGTCCACATTTTCTGTGGCCGTATAAAAAATAATAAATATATATTTCAATTTCAATATAAACTTAACCTACAAGTATGTTATTGAGTGTGGGTATGCAAGCAACCGTTATTTACTTTTAAGTAACTTGATTCAGAACTGGTATAATGCCATTTTATTTATTTTCCACAAAGTCATTCTTTTTTCTCAGCCATTCTATGATGTGAACAAGATTTACTAGACCATGAAATTATGTCAAATATTGTTTTAAAATATACTTCATCAGCTGAAAAACGTATCCCAAGGATTGGTTTGATTCTTGAAAATCTACATGTCTTTTATTATACCATACTTACAGGAATAATTTGTCCACATACACCCACTGGTTCATGTCTCGTAAACGTAAAATAATCACCGTCTAGAGAGGAAACAAAAAACAATAATGTCTTCTTTTTTTTTTAGAAATTCTCAAATTATACGACAAATTATCCTCTTAAATTACCACAATAGTTAATTCCAAAGGGACTGTATTGGTAATATGTTTCAGGACACATTTTTTTTTTTTTAGAAATTATCAAATTATATGACAGATTAGCCTCTAAAAGAGAGGAAACAGTTAGTTCCAACGGATTGTATAGGAAATTTGCCAGAGAACATAACAGTTGGTTGTGGTATAACCTTGACATAACATTGAGCCGTTTTGGAAATGATCGCTTTTAATGAATATCAGTCTTCAAGTGTCTTGATACTCTTGACAATCACTTACAGCTGTTACATGGAGACTATATTGTCAACACTGTATATGGATAATAAAAGTTTTGATTTCCTCTGAAAAGTACACAGTGCTTCAAATAATAGTTGGATTAAGGCTGTAGTATAGCCTACAAACTAATTCACTATGAATTAACCAGTTTTATTCACCAAAATATATATCTGGCCCTGTCCATTTAACAGATTTCTACTTTTTCTTATCTCCACATAATTTCAAGCTCACTTCGGCAATTGTTGAGGAGTATGAGAATTCCCTTAAGATTACATTAATTTAACTTTACAGAGAACCACAAGATGGACAGAGAACAAGCTAAGACCATAATCTAGGACGTTACGGTCAGATATACGCGCAAGTATCGAAAGGAACAAAGATCTTTTTTGATGAGGATACTTTTATGATAACAGTGTTAATCCCTTGGAGGTGAATATACACAGACATCATTTTTATTTCATAGACAAGACTATAATTAAATATAATCTTTTCTTTTCCTCTGATCCTGAGAGCCACAGTGGCTAGATGGGGGAAAGGCCTTGGCTCAGTTATAGCCGATGTTCCAATTTAAAGCTTCTGTCGCATTTAAACCACAAAACGGATCACTTAAAAATATGCTGCAGCCTCTGATCCCAGCGTCATCTTAAATCCAGTAGTGTCCACACCATCACTCAAGTTTCTACAAGTAGTGACAGGTTGTTCATATAGCTAAAAATATTTTTGTTCTCCTACATTTAATCAATCTGAATAAAACACAGATCCTATTTCGTTTTGTTTTTTTAGTTCAAAATTTTGTTCTACTTGTCTTTACTACACTAGGATCTGGAAGAGTTGTTATTTAACTTGTGGTCTGCTCGAAATGAGGGGTCAGCCAATCAAATGGTCTGTCGAATAAAGTGCTTGACCTGTTTTGCGCGGAACTGTGGGTAAACATTAGCAGCGAAAGAAATCAAAACAAAGCAAATACTTTTGACAGCCTACACTACATGTAGATCTAACAAGCTATAGTGGGAGTTCACGTCCTGAGTCAAGTAAGCGACATATGACTCTATAAAGTCAGTCATTCGATTAACCAATCAGAATCAATGTTGCAAGTGGCTTTGCGAACTCGATTCTGATTGGTTAATCGAATGACTGACATTATAGAGTCATATGTCGCTTACTTCACACCTGACGTGAACTCCTACTATAACTTGTTAGATCTACATGTAGTGTAGGCCATCGAAAAGTTTAAAAAAACGAAACAAAATATAGATCTGTATTTGAATTAGATAGACATTCAACAAATTGGTATGAAAACATAATTTATACTGACCTACTGGTATGGTTTTTCCAACAATTTTATCACACCAACCAGCGTAATACTGAAACACATCTATTGTAGCTCTTACATCATCAACAGCATCCAGGAACGGTTTACCATTATCCAGCGTCTCCAGATTCTACACAAACAATTCAACAGCTTAATTTCACTTGAATTATCAAAATGTCATTTCGGGACTAACATATGGTTCAATTTCCATAATTCACTTACAGCGGGAGGAAACAGAAGAACCCAGAGAATAAACACGAGGTTGGACAAATGTAGGGAGATCAAATTTAGCTTTTTAAATATTACAATGATCTTATTAACTTGTATGTATTCTGATACCCAAGCATCTGTAGAATTTCAGGTTGTCATTGATCAAGTTTTTTGTCTAAGTGACATGTAAAAAATTACTAGCAATTAATAGTGCTAGAATAAATCATTTCTTGTCAATTAGCCTTCCTTCATAAATTCCATTAATTTCCAAGGGATCTAATTTTCAAACTAATAGTTATCATCCTTAGCCTGTAATGTAATGGTGAGTTATTGCTAGTAAAATATAACACCTTCCATCTATACATACCGCTAATATACCTATATCGCGTTCTAAAAGAGATACCAATTTCATCATGAGTTCTCCTCTCTTTGATGCATCTTTTCTCCGCCAAGGGGAACCCATCTTAATGGCTGCTCTAGCAGCAGCAACAGCTTTGTCAACATCAGTCTGAAATTAATATAGTGGGAATTTAAGGTCAGAACAGAAAGGAATATGCATTTTGGCTCCACCAAGGATATATATTGACATACATTAGAAAGAGAGAGAGAGAGAGAGAGATATAGAGAGAGAGAGAGATGGGTTTAATGGTCAACATTATTACAAAAATTTGCAGGCATGTATGGGTCTTTAATGAGCAATGGGAGAAAACCATAGGACCCGGAGGATGGGCAGGTGACCAGTTGACTCAATGAAAGTTGTTATGATACAGCGTTCAGGTGCTAACATTAGAAAGACACAAAGTAGTAAGGCAGAACTGTTCAGAGCCAGACTAACCGTTGTCAAATTTATTTTGTAAATCTGTTTCATCTATAATCTTTTTGCGCCCAACGTATTAGATAAAACAAATTACATAAAAAAATGAAATCGAAAAAACTTGATTTAAGGTTGACTTCATCCAAGGTGATGGCTGAGTTTTATAACTGTTATCTAATCTAGATCTGTCAAAAGTCTTATCAATGAAGGTTATGGTTAATAAAATATGGCGTTGAAATTGTTCAGTTTGTTGGCTGTGATCATCTCACCTTATCCCCTTCCTGAACATCACATAGTTTTTCACCAGTTGCTGGGTTTATTGTTGCAAATGTTCGTCCACTCACAGAATTACACCATTCATTGTTTATAAATATCTGAAACATAGGAGTACGGTATAAATAAAATTGTTAGCTTGTAGACTTGTTATTATCTGACCCAGATTAAGATTTTGTTAGCCCCTGGCATAGTGAGACAGTCATGCTTTATAAATTTAGTAAATATTTACCCACTATCTCAGGGGCGTAGCCTACATAATGATGTTGTTGGGGTTGGGGGAGTGTTTAGCCAAATGCGAAGTCTGACTGATGCACAAAGCCCTAGTACGAGTGCCGCACTCAGGACCCAAGCAAGCACCACAGGAATATGGGGTGGTGGTGGTTCCAAATCTAGGACACCATCCACGTTATGCCACCCCACAATGAATGTCAACAAAATACTGGCTAGAACATTAAGCGCCATGGCAGAACATAGATAGTATTTTTATATAATTCTGGAAGTTACGATTCGATATGGATTTCAAGTTTCATCAAAATCAGATGAAAATTAAATGACCTCCAGTGTGTCCACAAGGTAAAAATCCAATACATGCCAATATCAAAAGGAACCAAGCTCTTTTGGAGATTAACCTATATTTAAAGTTTCGTCAAAACAGGAGAGATGACAATATACGTCCACATGAAAATGTGGGCGTGGACGTATTAAAATTCACCAGTACAAATTTTACTCCTTTTATTTTATAAAGCACCCAACAGTAATATATTATAATTCAAAATTTTCCAACCATGTACAGAAGTTTAGCAAGAGGCCCTTTTGCAGGTAAACTGTTAAGGGTCGTTCATCCCCACCACAATAATTCAAGTGACAATAAATTTGGACGACTTCGGTCTTCCGTACTATGCATTTCTGCAGATTTGTTTGACGAAGCAGAAATGTTAGTTTCCAGTTCTAAAGGAAATAATAACACTGCCATCGCACAGAGAAGTTGTGTGTTACCTGTTTGTAGACTATTTCTTGGTTAGGGTTTGCTTCGGGATCGGACATTGTTTTATTTCGTCTCAGGACTGCCAATAAAACCGTCCAAATACAGCTGTAAATTTTAATAATACTAATAGTATAGTATTACTATTAATAGATTACGATAAGATGTAAGCGTGGTCAAAGGGAAGTAACTAGTTTAATGTCCTGTCGTTGTGCAATCTTAGTTCTATTACAGTCGATATGGTGCAATCAGACTATTCAGCATCCAGAATATTCTTATCGGGTGGTTTTTTTTTTTTATAAAAGACGTAAAATGATGTAATATGATGGTATTTTTGAATAGGATGGTGAATGCCATAACATAAGCACAATTTTATTTCAGGAACTAGATAGGGCCTTCCCCCGCGGGGCCGGAGGAACTGGAAGCAATTCTTGATTGGGGGGGGGGGGCTTGCATCCTAAGTCCCTATAGGCGACGGTCCAGGGGCCGCAATAACCCGAAGAAAGAAGTAACCCCACACACACACACACACACACACACTCCGTCGGGCTTGTTGATAATTCTAAGTGATAATCTAACGTAAAAAAAGATATAGGCCTACCGGGTATATATCTTGGGATCGGTTTGGCCCACTTCCGGTTAATGTAAATGAAGTGAAGGGCCGTGTGTGGGGGGGGGGGGGTAGCCGCGTTGACGGGTGGTCTGGAAAAAAATGATCGAAAAGGGCATTTTGGGGAGATCGGAGCCTCAAGGAACAAGTTTCGGAGCTCTCCGACTGCCGGTTCGGGAATATGGCCCAAAACATTTGACGGTGTTTTTTCCAGATATGGCCGGACAGGGGGCTATAGGACCTCGATAGTTGCGGCTACGGCCCCCTCCCCAAATCAGCTTCTGCGAATTCGGATCGGATCAATTGTGGCCATTCCCTGCGGTCTTTCGGTGCAACAGGGTCCGATTTACATCCAATTTTGAGGGTCCGAGCGATTCCTCGGGGTCGATATTGCCTAGCCTACTCCAAGAATAATCTACCATGCCTCGGAACCAGTCGGTGAGCCTTTGGCATCGGACTCTACATGTATTATAGACCGGGCCCCTATTTTGGACAACAAATGCTGGGAAAATTTGGGCACACAATAAAGCGGCGCCAATGGGGCATTTGACCCCCATTAGGCCTAATCTAGTCTGCCCTCTGCCAAATCATTTTAGAAAATTAAAAAAAAAGTGTTTGCGATAGGCCTACGTTTCGGTATTCAATACCTTCTACGGTGATTAAATCCCGCATCCCTACTCAGTCATTGACTTGCATGTTGTAGAGCCTGCGGAGTGTTTTCTTACAAACCCATCCTGTTGCATCTTCAATATAAGGCTTGATCTCGCCTTAACTAGGCCTACATACAGCTTATCAAGCCCTTCACTCAACTACTCTACATTTTTCGGCACTAAATTTGATTGGGCACCGGCCCAAACCGTGATCCAATCAGATTCCTTCGTTAATTGAGTTACTAAAAATAAGACTACTTTCGATTTATTTTATTTATCCTTCCTTTAAAAAAATCGTCACGATTATCAAGTCTCGCGCTTCTAAATAAAATGTCTATGTGACAATCGAGATACAAAGGTCAAGGTTCGATTAATGTCAAGGTCCTAAAACTGCTTCAATTTCCTTTTTTGGTTTTCTGTGAGTTTCGAAATTGAAAAAAAAACTTTCAACGGCTGTAAACTTGTCTTGTTCTTTTTCTGTGGAGGCTGCCATATTTGTTTACTACAGTCACGTGCTACAATGTGAGTGTGTTATGTGCCACGACCTCTGGTTGGACAATGATTTGAATGCTAATTAGTCACGTGTAAACACAACCAGCGTAAAAGTCTAGGAAAAGCCAAGTGTTGAAGCGAGGGTTAGATGTTGTTAAACTCGCGGCCGTTGCTTCAGGAAGATGATCCTGCAGTAAACCTAGGCTACTATAAACAATAACATGTGAATCACCTGAAAAGTGCTTTTTACGATCCTTAAAGTTTTGGGGTATAGGTTCAACGCGGCATGAATTTGCATTACTATGCATTCACTTGATACACTCACTCCGTTCGTTTGACACCTTCCTCTTTGTTCGAATAAGCTGGTGATTTGGCGGCAAATAGTATCTGTTCAGCTCTTATTTATCTCGACGACCGCTATCTGAAATACTGCCAGGCTGCAATTCCGGTAGTTTATTTCATAAAATATTGTGGCGAAAATATTCATTCACTTTGATTCACCCACTCCGTCCGTTTTTCACTTTTTCTCTGGTCGGATAAACTATTGATTTGGCGACAGGAGGTATCTGGTAAGCTCGTTTTTATCTCGACGATCAGTGCCTGAAATACTGCCAGATACTGCATTTCGGGCAATCTACTTTTCAAATTTTCGGGGGCTTCGTTGAGGTTCGCAAGTCCGTTCATATGACACTTTCCTCTCTGGGGTCGGATATACTAGTGATCAGGCGACAGACGGTATCTGAGCAGCTCTAATTATATCTCTACAATCAGTGCTTAAGTGGGTTTCGTTCGTTTGACACGTTATCTCAACGATCAGTGCCTGAAATACTGCCAGGCTGCATTTACGGCAGCCTGTTTTTCAAACGTTTCCGAGGGAAGCTCATGCCGTTTTCCCCCTTTATCTTGGAATTTGCCCCAGCTTTGTCCCTCCAACCCAGGCCCGAGGCCGTTCCTGTCGGAATTTTTCTGTCTGCGTCAGAAAAAAATCGCCGGTTAGCTATGCGCGCATTTTCGCCAGGAGAGAGTTTTAGTCCTCTCAAATTCGGCCGAGAGATAGTTAATGTCGGCTGGAAACACTTAATTTTCCGACACATTCGCCACCTGCATGTCATAGAGGCCTAAATATTCACTCTCACGGCTTCTAATTTCCGTGCTCTCCCCTCCTCCTGCTTACGGCAGTCGGCGATGACCTTCGTTGATTGATTTTTTGTTGTCGGAAATTTATCTTCCTCGCCCCCCTATGTGGGCTAAATTTTGGATTCTGGCTTCGGGCCTGCTCCAACTACCGCGCCGCCACTGCACACAATTGTACTTGGTAAAAATTGTAAAAAAAAATATTGTGTTCTTGAATGTGTCCCAATTTAACAGCGAATTATAGTTAGGCAATTCAATAGAAATCTTAAGACTCGAACCCTCTTTTGTTTGGAGTATAATAAGCAATGAATTAAATAAACATCATAATTCTGTAACATACTAAGATCCAAACTACATTTTAGGGGCACCAGCCACCCCCCCCCCCCCCCCCCCCCCAAGGTCAAAAAATTCCCCGTACGCCTATAGCGGCAGCTATATATAGTAATAACACATCTTATTTAAGCAATATATTGGAACTTTATAATTTACATGATATAGATAATGAATAATAATTTATATAAGCAGTTCATAAACATTTCCACGGCTTCAAAATTGTTCAAACTTTAAGTTAATCACACGAATCTGACCTTCTATCCGTATATATATATGCATACACTATGTCGTACCAGACAATATATAATAGAATAAAAAGAACACAAGTGTACTGCCTTTTGAAGACTCGATTTTATCTGCTCTCGCTTCGGCTCGGTTTTTTTCAACAATTCGTAATGTCGGGCAATCAGACATCTGTCGATTCACTCAGATATGGGTTTTTTCAATCCATTCGTTTTGATTTGCATAAAAACTCCTACACAACGATATCATAGCCACTTGTTTCCAATCTTTACATTATTTTCGCCCGTTGACGTTTATCCTCGACTCCATGCGCTATGGTCACACAAAACACCGAACACGAATTGGCACCTATTCGGTTAGCTACCTATTCGACCGATCCAGCTGGCAACCTGTTCGTTGGCAACCTATTCAGAACAAAGGAATGGATAAAAAATAAATATTACACTTTCATTCGAATTCGTTGGATTTTATTAGTTGATAAAAATATACAAATTTAGGCTACTATTGTCTTTGTTCTGAATAGGTTGCCAGTGGATTTTCGACATATTATTAGATACTTAACTAACCCCCAGGATCAGTTTTTGGCCAAAGTAGAAATAGGGGTTTAAAGATGAATTCCCGTGCATAGAACATGAAGATTCATGAACTTAAAAACTAATGAAAGACAGTCGGGGTCCAGTAATTATCCATTTTGATTACACGATCCTTCAACTCCAATCAGTTGCTGGATAACCTTTATAAGCTACATTGAAGACGACAGCACCTCCAATTAGTGCCAAAAATGTAAAGAGCGCCAACCAGCCAGAATTCTGTTGCCATGGATATCGTTTTATATCTCTCATAAATGGCTTAGCCACAAAGATACCTGCGAAAATAAATAGAACATCTTTTTTATTACGTCAACATTCACATCCCCTCTTTAAAGGAACAAAATAAACAGCCGTGGTCATGTAGAGCGTTATCTCTTAATTGGACAATGGTAGAACACTTCTGAAAGTGACGTCGCATCTGGTACATAATTCTTGTAATGAAGACTCATGTAGAAACTTTTATATTAGAATCAGCAACACTTGGGTTATGTTATCCAGACAGACAGACACACCAAACCCCCAAGCAAGGAGTTCGTCGTATACGTGTTGATCGAATGGCTAACGGTTTTGAAAACATTTAAAGAATTCAACGTTCCGTAGACTCTTAGACTCCGCGATTAAGAGTCGAAAAATAAAGTTGGCAACGGATAATCCAAAGAACTTATGTTAATTGGTTGGCGGTCAACAAATAATCCAGTCACATGTCGAACAAGGCTTTTTTTAAAAAATATATTCTTGCGTAATAGGGTAGTTTCTACAGGGGGGGGGGGGTCTTTTAAACAGCTTTTAGAAAGATTTCCGGCTTACCTGCTAATATTCCTCCGCCATGTCCACAAAGGCCTATTTTATATGGGTCGGGTAAATAAAATCGACGGTAAACTGCCAGGCCAATATCCACAAGGGCTAAAAGTAAACCACAATATTATATTAAAGTAGACCGTGAAGTGAACAATACAATAATTTCTAAGCTAAAATTGAAATATGAGTACAACAAAAGTGTCCAAGCTGTGAGAGCACATTTACAAAGGAAGAATTTGGTTGCGACCCCATTCCAGAAACCAACATCTGGTCGCAACACCTCGAAGAACAAAGTCACCTTATGAAACATCATCGTTATTTACAGATCAAAATGTTTTAATGAGAGACTGGGGAAACAAATCGTGAGCATGTGACAAAGATGATTGGCAATGTGGCAAGGGGTGAATAGATCAGAGAATTACGAGGCCTGGCTGACAAATTCTAAACCTTTCTGAGAATGACCTGTATAAAATCGATGGTTTCCAGGTTTGTTTTTTTTTACATAATCCAATCTTTCAAGGCTTGGATGTAGCCAGGAAGACATTTTCTTCAGCTACCCTAAAAAAGTCTTTAACAGCTGACGCGACGGGCGTCATCATTACTAGGAAAATGACGACCGACTATTCCACGGCTATGTATGTTATCCCATGCGAATAACTATGCATGTTTTGCATCAATAAAGAATAATGTATTACCGATGATAAGAATGATGACGAATCTAAGTGGCACACTACACAATATTCTACTGAGTGTACTCTCTTTTATATCTCTATTTAGGTGTTTCCAATTCTAAAAGTAAACATATTATAAGCATAAGAACAAACGAAATAATACAGAATAAATCCTGAGAACAAATCACAAATACAAAATATATCATAAGAAAAAATATAAATACAAATTAAATCATTAGAACAATTTAAATGATAAAAACAAAACAAAAATATAGAAAAAAATCAGCAGAACATGACAAAAATACAAAGTAAATCAGCAAAACAAATACAAAAAACTAATCAGCAGAACAAAATAAATTAGGAACAAAACAACATATTCATACAAATATTTGATTTTTATCTCGTTGCTTATCCAGAAATTTACACTGGAAACCTGAACCACATTATGTATTGGTACATAAATACCATATAATAAACTGACATATAATGAGCACAAAACATATCAATGGGCATATTCCTGAAGCAACGGCCCGAGAAATCCCTCTCTGGCCATTGCTGGATTGGCTTCGGATTCTTGAACTTTTAAGTAAGTGTGTCTATTCTTCTCGTTCAATCAAATCTACCACTTACGTACAGTAACATGACAGTCCGTCGTTTAATCTTGGGTCTTCCTTAATATGTTGGACAAAGATTTAAGGTATTAAAAACGTTGAAAGTCTGTTCGTTACCATACAGTAGTGTTTACTTTACGTCAATACCGATAGCCTCGTTTGTCGAGCAAATAATTTTGCTGCAATATCCTGCTATGCGCTGGTTAATATAGCATAAAAAAACGAGCAGCCATGACGTAACGTTATGTAAACACAGTTGCCCTAATTAAACGTCCTGTTTTAAAGGTAATATCTTTGACCAGTTATAATTAGTGACAATAATACCCACTCAGTCCAGCAGGGAGTAGTGGGATTAGCTCTAATCAAACGGAACACTGCGAGGAGGATGATCAATGGGGGACAATGGACTGACATTATAACAGTGGCCTTGTACTTACATATACAAATGTGAGACAGTGTGCTGTCATTATTGCATAAATACCAGCACTACCACCAACCAAACCAACATAATGATCACATACAGATTGTAGTAAAGAACCTAAAAAATAAACAACAGTAAACAAATATTATCATTCTTAAATACACTATAAGGTTTAGTATTATTCAATCACCTAGATTACTATATAATAGAGTAAACATTTGTGAACTTTTTTTGTTTAAATTTTAAATACGGATAATGGCTGTTAGGTTTCTGGTGCAAGTTCATGGGGGTTATAATTAAGATGAAATAACAAAAACACATTCTATTCTCCTTCCAATCATTTTCAGGTCGGATCTAGATTGAATGCTTCACATGAGACTAGTTGTACTTTCTTTTAAATGCAATAGTATCATTAACGGTATCATTCAGTTGTACACCCCTGAAATCATTACATTACATGTAATAATAAATATCACATTACGGCTACAGTTGGTTTATATATTAAAGATGAATTAACTTCAACGCCTTCTAGAGACATCATGGGAACTGTGGTACTTTTTATTCCAATTGAGATTATTACAAGGTAGTAATCTCTAGTTATTACAAATTGTAGCACATTTCATCTATTACATTATACGTGATTATCACTTTCAACTTATCTCAGCACATTCAAATCTAGAATGATCACATTGTTATCATAATGTATCGCAATTGATCATATTTCTAGAATTGTTACAACACATATACGTGATCACAGTTTCGCATCATAACCCAATTGACCAAATCACGTGTACATTATCGCATCGTGTATCAAATTACCACATTAATAAGTATTGTTCAAAATCACATAATATCTCGAATTATCACAGGCGGCCACATATAAAGTGATTAAAAAATATCCCACATAAGCACTTAGAATTACACAAATGATGCGATATGTAATAATATCGCGTCCACTTCGGACCCGGAGAGCAGGGCTAGAGATCCCCAGATCCTAAGTTAGACTCGTGCATCTTGTTACATAATTCTGTTAGCCTTGTGGTCGTCTTTTCTTCTCCTTTCACGTTGTGTACTTTTACTGGTTCCTTATTTCTTAAGACGTTCGTCTTCTCAGTTAAAACAATACGAGAGTTCGTTTTTACCTTTTATGTAGCATATATAGGTATACATACAAGCAAAGTACAGATTACAATTACAGTTACTACTAGCTAAACTTTTCCCAAACCTAGCTAGCTAGGCTAGCTAGGATATCTTAGATCGTACCCTTCTGACAACTAATCGGAGTCTGGCGAATTCGCACCAGAAGCATGATTTTGTATCTGATGAATTTGCTCATTAAATTATCTTATTGGTCAGATATGATGTTAATTAGTATAGAGATTGGTCAATTGAGCCCATTACGTCAACAACCCACCCTTATATAGTAGAATGGAAATTTACAAACGAACATTCCCATGAAATATCTGTTAACCTGTTGTTGACCATATAACCAGTTATGTTTACATATAGAATCAGTTCTACACTCTTTTTTATACATAAATATGTCAATTAATTCTAAGTTGATCTCAGTACACACCAGATATTAAACTAATATGGGTGAAACATAAAGCTATTCTATCTCCCCCTTTAATGTCTATAATCTTAAAACAATGTCCCCACGTCTATATTGCTACAGTTATTGTACATAACATACGTCCAAGCAACACTTTAACTTGCTACAAATTAAATGACAGGCGAGTTTAGAATATTGTAGAAATTATATCACTCACCCGTTATAACTCCTACAAAATAAACTATCATCAGTCGCCAAAATTTAAAAACAATCTCCAGTGGTATTCCAAAAAATAGTTGATACACCAGTGTTAGAATAAGATGTAAATATCTATTTTAAAAAAAGATAGGATGTTGTTATTGAAAAGATCGTGTACTAATCAATTTGCTTTTTAAAAAATAGCGTCATGACTAGTTTAAAGGCTAGTTGACTATGGGGGTACTCGATCGAACATTCCGGAATTGAAATCTCTCAATCCCGAAAATAGTGACAATCGAGTGAAAAGTGGTATTTCGGGCCACAACGTATGCGTCGACTGAATAAGACAATATCTCAACCAACCATGCAGCCGAAACATATTCGCTGGGTTTAATTACGTCACGATTATACTCACACCACCTCTGTGGTCAGAACTGACAGAACTATGACAGGAGTGAATTCCGTATTACTCGATTGCAATTCTGTCAATTCGGTACTAACACAATCCCTGTTTTTTTTCCTATGGGTACGCCAGCTCTTATTCGAATTCCAGATGTATGTTGAGAACCAAACTAGAAAAATCCTCTAAATGTATTTTCCTAGCCAGGGCGGAATTTAAACTCTGAAATGTATTTGTTAGTTCTGTTGAGTAATCCATGGTCCTAACCTTAATCACACAACCAAAACGAACCCATGTTCTACGTACGTAATAACCTCTAAAACAAGGGTGTCTTAAAAAGCATGTCCCTGTGGAGAAACTCGAGTGCAGAGCAGTGATTAAGTGTCTTTCGAAATAATTTACGTCAAAGCAAATTCAGGATTACACAACACAAACATTAGGTTACAGTCAGGGTATGTCGAATTTCTAAGAGCACTGATGTAGGACAATCCAAAATAAAGTTGATGCTTATTTTGGATTGTCCGTGCATATTAAGCAGATTAATTCCGCAGGTTGCGTGATCAAATCAAAGAGAAGCGACAATAAAAAATGCCCAAGTTGCAGATAGAGACCTTTGCACAGGTCCGTGGCTTTAAGATCCACCCTCGCCCATCCTGTTTTCATGATCTAGCTCCCTCTGATTTCTTACTCTTCTCACAGCTCCAAATCTGTCCCAAGGGGCCGCAGACTATGGATTGATAAAGAGATCAATACTGTGGTAGATTTTTAAGGTCGATTTACAAACAGTGGTTTGCTGACGGGTTAAATATGCTGGAGAATCCAATGAACAAATACACTGAAGCCGGGGGGGGGGGGGATAATTATTCAAAGAAATTCAAACTTTTGAATATCTTCATAGTGCAATACTGCAATACATCCTTATCCTTTGCGCCCCCCCCCCTTCAGATAATATCAAGAATTGTTTAAATACCATACCCCTGGTGAAAGAAAGCATATGTTATAAACCGCCATGCTTCATATCTTCTAGTAGGTTTATATATTAAAGATGAATTAACTTCCACGCCTTCTAGAGCCGACATGGGTACTGTGGTATTTTTTACATTTTCCACAGATAGAACAAAAAATACAATCTGAAATATAAAACAAATACATTAAAAATACGTCATAAAAGTGTTATTGAAACAAAGTTAAAATACAGCACCTGTATTCTGCGACAAAACCATTTGTTTAACGGTGAAAAAGGGGGTTTCTGTAACCAAAAATATGAGTGACATGCTAATTATATAATTAACTTTCATTTATTTTGTCTACTTTGTACATACTAAACATCAATCTAATGCGTTCTTGCGGGTCCGCGTTATGCCAATGGCAATTCTCGGCCTATGTTTAATCGACCAGCCACACTACACCACAGGTCCACAGGGACTTTAAACTGTTCCCGAAGTCAATCTTAAGTCTGGGATTCCTGAAAGGTATGATAATAGCGACACTGCTGTAATATTGGAATGTGCATATTAGTATTAATGTTTACTGCTGAATCAGAGTATCTGTGACCACACCCGTAAAACACGTTTTATCATTCGCCATGGCTATATCGGTATTTTAGTTATACAAATGCTGACTCCATAAAAGCCAGGATTCAATGATTGTAGGTGCAGTGCAATGATTTTGATGTCCAATCCATAAAATCTGCGCCCTGACTATAAATTGGTACCTGTTTATACAAATGTAGCCCTCATGAAAACCAGGATTCCATGTTGGTAGGTGCACTGCAATGCTTCTGGGGCCCAACCCATACAATCTTAAACTATTATGTTTGTTCATTTAATCATATAGCACATATGTCTGTTCTTGGCCAATTAAGAGATAGCATTCTTAAAATCAGGCACTGCACATTACTTAAACATAGAAGCCTGACAGTCTACTAAATACATTTCTATTATTTAAACAATATTTTATTCATTTAAATTTACAAAATTTATAAATAAATACAGGAGACGATAACAAGCTTTATCAGCTTATATAAAATCGCTTCCTTAAAATGGATCTGCAACTGGCAATCATAATATGAACACAAATATACAGTTTAAATAACATTTGAGTTTGTACGTACCTGTGTTATACTAATGGCGATCATAAAGAAAGGTGGTGGACACCATCTGTAGCCGTGTAAATAATCACCAAGCTCTATATTAGGTATTGAATTACGACATAAATAAAAGAAAAAGCCTGAATTTTTGGATTTTTTCTTGATACCCGATTTGGACGTTCCTCCTGCTGAACTTTCTATTCCATCAAAATCATCTTCACTGTATCCTACAATCTAGTAACCAAACAGTATTTGTGATATTTAGGTAAAAAAAAAATGGTGATCTAATACAACAAGCACTACAATTATGATCTTTTAGAGGCATTTAGTAACTGGATAAGTATGATTGTGTTATAGTTTATCACTACAATCATAGCTAAGATATCTGCATGGTTGTCACACACATACCTCAGTCTGTTGGGAGGTCTCAAGTGATCATGTGAAAAGCTATTTCAATACATGTAGTGAATTTGGATTCAAAGCAACACTATTCTATCTAGAAAGTGTTTAATTAAAGGGTGTATCTCTAACTCAATGTTTTCCATAATATTCGACATTAGAAACACGAATTCGAATACATTGGTCCATTGGGATGAATATTAATAATATTAATATAACATTATTGTTATCCAAAACACAATGAACATTAGAAAAATCAGTTTAAGAGGTGTCAGTAATGGTGAATTTGCAGATTTGTACATTATATGTACCTTACCTGTTTAACGAATTCGTTATAAGTGAGGGCCTTGCCGGGGTTAAAATCTGCCAAATCTAGTAGATCGTGAACTTTATCTGGCGGTAGAAGACGTCTATAACGTCTATTTTCTAATAAACGACGTAAATCATGCAGGGCAATCTTTTCACCGCCATATACAAACTGAAAAGGAGAAGATATATTTGCTAATGTCGAGGGAGGTGGGGGAGGGAAAGAGTGGGAGGAGGCATGGGCGCATCTTAAATCACAAAACCACAAGGTCTGCCATTGGGTCAAGTAGAATTGTTTCGACTCTCCGCTTGAACGTGGCAAGGAGTGGGGTCGCCTATCCAACCTAAAGGGCTTTCTCCAGTTCCTCCGATTTCCTCCCAGTGCTAAAGAACCCTTACGCGCAAGCGAATAATTGAAATATAATTGAACCCTATGTTGACCCCGAAATGATCTAGTTTGTGGCAAGTGTAGGTTAAACCCCATTTATCTCTCTCTCCCTTTAACAGTATGCCATTTCAGCCATATTAAGAAAGCAAGACTGCGACAAAACACAAATATTACAAGAATAAAGCAGTTTCAATAAAGTACATGATAAATGTCAGATTTAGATAAGAGCTGGCAGTTCTCGCTATAATAGCCTAAAAATAGATAATGAGCGAAATTACCGGTGTTTAAAGTTTTGATAAGAATGGCGTTGTCTCGATTTCCATTGCTACCATTGTTACGATAATAAACAAAGTCTCAAGTATTCATAATTACATTTTTAAATTGGAATAGTGTTTCAATCCATTATGTTTGTGGACTAAATATAAATTTATATAACATTTAAGGCCAAAAGATAGACCAGCAAATGGACCTTGGTAGCTTTTAGAAATATCGTACATAAAAACTTTTAAATAATAACATTTGTCAATACCGATCGTGATAAATACTAAAGATTGTAGAAATATCGAACATGATTAGTAATGTATATATACTGATCATGATTAGTAATGTATAATATGCTGATCATGATAAATATTAAACTGTGTTCTTACCTGTTGAAACACTGGTCTAAAGTGCTGTAATTGGAAAGAAAAAAATATATAAAGCACCAAGTCAGAAAGAGCATATAAATTATTGTACATTGGCTCTCCCTTTTGAGTAAATATTTAGATGTGTTTTTGACTTATATATCAATACTATCATTTTATTATGGATACATAAAATCTAAGCCCTGGAATATTTGAATATTTTAAGTGGGTGTGTTGGGAGGGCGGTGGGTATAAAAATGGTACCCTGCCCTTTTCTGGAGTATACATGTATACCCATGCCCTTATGATGAAAGTTTTCAACCTTTTTACTATATGCAATTGCTCTCTGGTCGGTCGCCAACCGACTCTCGCACTCTCATTATCAGCCACTGTCTCATTCCAAAAGAGTATTCTATTTCTTGCTGAAGATTGGTGTATTGAATGTCAAAAAGATTTTTTATATGAGATGAAGTGCTCATGATACGAAAATTGTGAATAGTGAGGCTTTTGCCTCTTTCTAAAGGCCGGAGGGGGACTCCCCCGGACCCCCTATCTTTTGGTACCCTGGCCCTTGGTAAATTACCGACGCTCTTGTCACAATGAATCATATCTCTAAGCTTAGAGCTACATGTATATAAAATTATTTTATCGTATTTTAGATATTTTATTCATCGGCGTGATTTGACCGAATCATTTCATAAAGTCCAAATCTTTTCACATTGCTGCATATATATTAGATATTACGAAAGCAAGCACTTGTGGGTTAGGCGTGGTTTCCCTAATACAAGAACAGTTTGATTTGAAGTGGATACAAAGAAATCCATTATACTGTATTTTCAATCACCATCGTTGTAGCATTACGTAATATCTAATCTGTATCTATATGGAGGTACAATGTGAGTACTGTACGTATGTCAAGGGTGTGTCAACTGTAGATATAGAAAGAAAAAAAACGTTTGCTCTTTATGTAATATTCTTTTCATAATACTCGCCCTTCCAAAGGGTCGTTTACGTGCACTAACAATGTGTGCGTACGTCCCACCCGAACGATAAAGACACAGTCCCCTTCTCATCCCCATAGACCTGTCAATTTTTAGTAACAAAACAGGTTGACTCCTTAGACTAAAAAGTGAAAAATAATAAAGTACCTCATATAAATTTAAGAAAAATGGATCATATTATATGAAGCTTTTAATATTATAATTCGTTTACGTAACAAAGGGCGATAACTCTGTGGTTAATCACCTAAAATGTAGAACATCAATGACATAGACAACCCATATCCATTTCAAAAAGATATAGGGATACCATAGTCTCGTGTTAACAAGAATGTGAATGACAGAATTATGAACAGTCAGCTTTGACGGAATATACGAACACATTAAAGAATCCCGGTTCACCGGCATATTAATCTTTTAGGTCTATGAAAATCTTAAGTTTCTAGTATTAATTATACACATGAATGTAAGCTATTGCGGTTGGATGACTTAGATAATATCTTTCTATAGACGTTTTCTTTAAGTGAGCTGTTTGTATTCTGTTCATATAATATAATTAACTTGTGTATTGACAACATTACAAATAGCCAGATGAATTCTATTTATAGTAATTTAAGCAAAATACCACGCCCGGATAAAAAGTTTCTCAAAACCTATAATCACCTCCCCCCTTCACTTCAAAACTATTTTTAATGAGTTATCTTAGTTTTGATTAAGTAATTATGCTAAACATGTAACATTTAAAGAAAAGGTTTTCTTAGTTTTGTTTCGGTAATTATGCTAAATTAGTAACATTTAAAGAAAAAGAAAATGTAAATATATCTGATCTCGAATATTAAGAACCATTTCAGACAACGGTTATTATACAAATGTAAATACAATAGGGCAAAATAATAATATTTGTGTTATTTAGTTGGTGACCTTAATACTGTTGTTCATTGTGAAGATCAAATTATTGTACAAATGCAGTCTTACCTCCTCCAAGTCTTGTCGTAACGAATAGGTGTTCATTTCTGTATCATCCCTGTACGAATACACCGTGCTGGATTGGGACGAAAACATCATGTTTGGTTTTAAAATTTATCTAATCATCTATGTCCATTGATGAAAGGACCCTTTCAATCTTAAGTGAGTGATGTATATTCCAAAATGGGCGACAGTCGATTCACTGTGTTTCCCACCTTAATAATAAAGGGCGTTGTCATTCGAAACGGACAGATTTGTATTCAAGCGAACCCCGTTTCTATTCATTGCTTGATGTGGCCTGCCTAGTCGAGTAGATATATATAAATTGGGTCTGCATAAAGAAGGGATAGGTTTTTCTATTCAAACATCGCCGAATCATAAAATAATATTTAACTTATGTGTTAGCTGGTGTTAGTTAACATTTTTAAACGTCACATTTCTTCCTTGTAACCAGTTAACGAACAACGTTCAAATATATTATATTTTACTGCTGTCTACTTCTATTGACTAATATTTCAGCCTTTATAATAATATGATTGTAATCGTGTACAGTAATTTGCATGTACTTGCACCAAACTTGTCATTTGAAAAAAACATGTGAGTTTAAATATCATGCAAGACTATAAATATAATAAAGATAAAGGGGGTGGGTTGTCGAATGGTTAGCACGTTCGTGCTGTATCATAAAGCCTGTCATTGAGTCAACTGGCGTGCTTTCGAATCCCCGGTTGTACGTGACAAGCAGTAGGGTCGCCTGTCCAACCTCTCGGATTTTCTCCGGATCCTCCTGTTACCTCTCACTGTTAAAGACCCCTACGCGCAAACGAATTATTGAAATAAAATTAAATCATATTATGTTAGTCCCGAAATGACCCATTAAGACTATAATAGAATACATTATAACCAAAATATACGCATTTTAATGCATTACAAAGCGAATAATCGATTATTGATAAATGGAAAAGTGTGTTACCATAGATTTGTCGTGCCATCTGAACGACTAGGCAATTGTCCTTACCAACGGGAAATCAGATCAGAGGTACGTTTCGGCTTACATGTTTATCAGTCCTGCTAGTCAACATGAACGTGTACTTTTGATTAGCTTTCTGGGGATTGTTGTCCCTTTAAAACAAAATAAAGCATGGAAAAATTAAACGTTGGTATTATTTCAATATAGATGTCATAGATGGTTTGGATAGAAAATAACCTGTCGGATTCATTGGATATTCTATGTTGATTTGCTTTATTTTGTGAGATGAAAATCTGTCGACTTCTGTTTAACCCAGTCCAATACTTTATTTCTACAGTAAACCGTACACAGACGTTATCATGAACATAATGTGTCGCTTACAACTAAAATATTTCTTAATTTCGACACTGTCTTAATTCCACGGACAACTTTGTCTTCAATTACAAAAATATGAACTGGAAACTAACTGTGAAATATTTGGAATGTTAACCCTAAAGCTTTAAAAAAATTAAATTAAAGGAGCTAAATCCCTAATATTTTGGACCTAGGAATTGACACAAATGGGCCGCAACACATATAATAATGTAATATGAATTTATATAAACTGTTTACATTCAATCGTTTCCGTTTTACTGTGAATTGTCATTAGTTATGTTCGGCAATGTCGTGTTTGAAATGTCGAAGATTTGGATAATATTGCGTTACGGACCTAGCTACTTTAAAATCGCCAATCTCCATTTGGGGGATTTTAATTTTCATTATTGGTAAAAGTTGGGTCATTAAAAGGACTATCAGTCCAAAAAGAGTCCCATTCCACTCTGTATTTACAAAGATATGAAATTGAAAATGTCGTCATTCTGTACGGATAATCGAGATTTTCCTGTGTGGTATCCCCCTTGTCAGTTGTGCAGGACGGAGGGCCTGGCAAGGACAGCTGCCTAGTTCAGATTGATTTTTTTAAGAAAAAACGAGACCCCGTGTTCACATTGAAGTGCACGTAAAAGATCTCTTGATAATTGGAATTCGATATAAGAGTAGACCCTAGCGCCGATGTCTGGATAAAATCTCCCTAGTCATAGCACTCTGTATAGCATAATGTCCGTCTTTATTAGCCCAGTAGGACGTTAAACCCCATTTCGAGCATTCATTCCAATGAGTGAAACATTTTGATATGTCTCTTTGTAATCCAATCGAATCCAAGCCGGAAGAACATATCTTTGATATTTGGGTTTTGTTTTCCGAAAGTCACCGATCTTCATAATGTATTGGGTTTTAAATCCCTTGAAAACTTCAAAGTTTGATCTCTAATAGGATTTTTGTAGCCTTCGTTTTGTTGTTCAAGTATTCCTAATTCTGTGCCTGCTAAACATTCTGTGCACGCGTCTGATGCCAGTTACTGTTGAATGGTAAGTTCGCAGTTTGTTTTCCATTCTATTTACTGGGCGTTCCTCTCGGGTGTAGGTCTAGTCTATATCATGTATAGAGTAGTGTGAGTTAACTGTTTTCAGTGGTATTTATATGACGTTTTCATTTATTGTTAGTCAATTAAAAAGATAAGTCATTTCGAAAAGAGCACACCCAGGTCATGCCTTTGTAGGCCTATATAGTGTATCAATGGCCTGGATAGCCCTTTTCTATGTTTGCTTAGCCTATAATATTCTATGTAGAAATTTGAATCTCAGTCAAGAACATCGAGCCCGTAAATTGAGAGGGGGTGTAGGTTGGGGTGATAGTTTTACAGAACGTTTCCCGTGAATTTACATTCACCGCAATAAGTGGCAAAACGGTAGGCTACACGTAGCCTGTAGCCTAAACGCCGCTGGCTTAGGCTGTAGCCTACAGGTGCACTTGTATTCTGGTAGGGTATAGCCTACTTGTTGTATCCTACAGGTAGGCTAGGCCTACTTATTAACAATCTCGACCCCGGGGTGGACGAGAAGGCTCGTTAGAATTTTCCGACGTAGTTCCCCTTTGTCAGTAGCCTAGTTTAGGGGAGGGATTGCAGGGGCCAACGACTAGCCTATAACTATAACTATGATCGTTCAGACGGGACAAAAAAACGAAGTCCAATGTCAGGGCACATTAGCCCAGTCGGTGCAGAAAAGTGCGACGTTGATCACCATTTAATTTAATTTATAATCAATTTGCAAGAATATATTTTTTTAAATATTAAGCCTTAGCCTAGACTACCGCATTCATGCACCTGAACATAATTTTATCGATATTAATACTAATTAGGATAGGCATATTTCGGGTTCGATGCAGCGTGCGTGCCCCGAAAGCTATCACGCACGCTGCATCGAACCTTAAATATCCTCATATCCATAAAATTATGAGTTCAGGTGCACGAGTGTTTAAATAAATCCATTGAATGCAAAATATGAACAAATGGATTAAATAAGTTAAAAAGCTTGGTAATGATAGGCCTGTTATGGACACTACGAGATCCAAGGCAAACATTCATCAAAGGGGGGTCACTCTTATCTATAATACGCCCGTTCTTCTTTGGAAGAAATGAGATTTTTGCGGGAACATTAATAATTAAGAAGAAAGACCCTGTTTTCCACTGTTTTCAGAAACTCGCTTGATTAATTTAATTAATATGAGAGGGCGTAAAAGAAAAGTGGATAAAGGAGGTAAATGGTCATAAAAACACGAAAAACTTTGTGTGCACGTAACTAGCTAACTCTTTAATCGTAAACTTACAACGTCAACAACAGGGCAATTTTTAATGCAAAGTCTCAGTCTCGCCTTCCCCTGCTTCTCGGCGTCTTTATGAATTATAATAAAGTCTTCGAGTAATACTCTCTGATTTTGCCTACATTAAAGGTTTTGAGATTTCCTCGTTCCTCCTCGACTTATCCAACAATGTGCAGTGTTTAAGGCGGCATGATTTACGTTTCTATAATTCACATTGCAAATTTGTCATTCAAATTGTCAGTGTCACGTTGTCGTTATACAATGTAGTTAGCTCCCTTTGGCTAACTAATGCTAGACTGTTTAAATAATGTTTTACAGGGAAACAAAGTTCAGCTGTTGCTCCTGAGGTTGAGAAGTCAAGTTCTACAAAGTAAGTCTCGTTATTCTACTTGTCGGCAGGACCATTTTGTTTTAACCTTCAACCGGTAGGCTATCATCATAGGCATTCTTGAAGAGAGGGGGAGAGAGAGAGAGAGAGAGAGATGAGGTTTAACGTCCACTCTACAAAAACTATGTTATTTCGGGACTAACATAGGTTTTTTTATTTCAATAATTCGCGTGCACGGAGGGGTCTTTAAATTACAATTGGGAGGAAACCGGAATGGAACCGGAGAAAACCCACGAGGTTAGACAGGTCACCCTACTCCTTGTCACGTACCGGTAGTACAAACGGTGTTTCGAAGCCAGGCCGGTTGACTCAATGACAGGCTATGATACAGCGCGCGCACGTGCTAACCATCCGTCCATCCAGCACCGAGAGCGAGAGATAAAAAGAGAGTGTGTGTGTGGGGGGGGGGGGGGGGGGTAACGTCCACTAAAACACAATGTAGGTCATATCGGGACTTAGTTCAGCTCTAAACATCGGTCTCATTACACCATAGATAATACCGTACGTTCAGGGATTGTCCCATTCAATCAATGTCGAAAAAAAATTGGAGAACAGTCAATTTTGCTGGACAACTTTTCACTGCTAACCGACGGGGAGTCAACTCCATGTGAAAGCCTGTAACGCCTGTACATTGCGTTTCGTCTTGTATGACCGACATTCCTGAATATGGACGTTGACCTGCAGTGTTATGGGGAGTGCCATGGCGGGGAAACGTAACTTGATGGGATGGGACGTATTTTTAACAGCGTGTTGTGTCGCTCATACTGTCTCTAGCGAAGTAAGTAAGGTCTTATTTTCTCACTAAGATGTTCGTTTACATTGTACAGGCGCCCACATGGATTGACACCTCATCGTTTGGCAGTGAAAAGTTGCCCACTAAAATTGACTGGGGTTTCAATTATTTTCGACATTAATTGAATGGGACCGAGACCGACGTTCAGAGCTGAACTAATCGGGACTAACATAATATGGACCCTAAGACAGCCCACGTGGTTAGACATGTGACCCTACTCTAGCTCTACGAATCGAAACCATGCCAGTTGACGCAATGACAGACCTCACACACTAATCATTCAGTCACCCGTATCATGCACGGAGCGTATCAAGCAAATATATACTTCAAGTATAATAATCTTTAGCAGTTAGAGCTACAACAGTATTTTTCAAAGTGATCAAAGGCTATAATCCCGTATGTCATTTTCGAAACAGGTCCCTATTTCACGAAATCTTAACTAAACACCTATAAACAGCACCGTTATATTTCTTTTAAAACGGGTTGATATGAAGTTGATATAAAATATTTAAGTTCAACAGTTTGGTTTTCTTTCGCGAACAAACAGATAAACTGTCTATAGAGGATACCATTACGTCCATTTTTAATGTGGGCATATTCATATAAAAAACTAAAAAAGGAGGCAAATAATAACTTGACCGCGTAGCTGTTTCGTGTTATGGCGAGAAAAAATATAATCCTTATTCAGATAATTTTATAAATATTATACACACGGACCGCCACGTGTGAAGGTTGGGGGTTAACATCATTTTTGCAGTATCTATCAATTTAAACAATCGGAAATTTATAACTGGCCTTTTTAACGAAAGTAGAGATCTAAGCCATATAATCGTGCCCAGTCCACGGCCTAATAATTTAAATTATAGTCTACAATGGCCTCGTCCTATCATTCTGTTCTTCTTTTGCAAGCCTTGATTTGTTTTCCTTGATTTATGAACAGAACAACTGCGAGGAGTATTTGACATTCCTTGTTGCCATATTCTTCCCTTTTTCTCAATTTTTTGAGTCTAAAGGAACCTCTGAAGCAAAAAAAAGAAAAACAGACACTCGGTCATGGTCCTAGCCCTTGCTCTTTGCCAACTGCCAAGTACCTTTAACTAAAAATACTTCCGGGCTAAGGGTGTTCGAATGCTCAGCCTATAGTTACTGACATTGTTATGATTCTATTTATTCTATACTGATGCATTTTTTATTTCAGATCATCTGAAAATAAGTCGATTGAGCCTCAGAAGATCGTGCCAGTATTTACCAACAAGAAGAGGAAGCTTGTGCAAGATAAACCTAAAACAATAGAATCCGTGCTTAGGTGCGCGTTTATATATTTAACGGGGTGGTTGGGGCGGTGGATGTGATCGATTAGATTTAGTACAAAGTGCATAGTTCGCATATGATCAGCAAGAGAATGACGAAAAAAATTTACATCGGGGGGTGTGTTGGAAGTGGTAGAACGTAGAATGATCGAGTGGTCTAACGTATACACGTGAAGGAGTAAGGTCTCTACTACCGACACGGGAGCCCGACCCCAATCCCCGCTTGTTTGTCAGGTCCAAAGACCTGCTCGCATCCGTCTCAGAATGTATTCTTGCATCTGTGCTTATGTGTGTAGGTACTAGTATTTAAAGTCCTGTGTTTAGTGTTATAAGTAGATGAGTATAGGTTACATGTAAACAACCCCGTAATGGTTGAGTAATTTCTGTGGGAATTAAACTAGGGTTTTATGTATTAACAATAAAACACGTTTAATAGCTAGAAATATGAGAAGTGTTGTCACAAAAATTAAATGCTACGGTGGTGAATCATGTTTTCGAGTTTCGGATAAAGATAAATTCAATTGAATTTTATACGCCCACATTTACATGTGGACGAATATTGTCATTGCACCTGTCCGTCCGGACTGTCTGTGGACTCACTACAGGTCACCTTATCCGATTTTGACTAAACCATAGAAATATAACTAAACTTAAATTCTCCAATAGATATCGGTTGCTTTCGATATTGACATGTATCGGATCGAAACTTAATGGATTAAGACCCCCGGTTGTACAAAAAATCACGTTTTTAGCTTGTGGACCATCTAAAGGTCACAATTTTGAGCCGATTGTAATGAAACTTGGAATGAATGTTTATAACCCAAAGATCTTGATTCCTGTCCATATCTCGCATATCGGATCGTAACTTCCCGAATTCTGCCGCCTGATTACGCAAAAAATCGTGTTTTTAGCTCCGGAAGTCACACTCACAATTATTATCCGATTTTTAAAAAAAAATCGTTCAAATATATCGGCGTTACACCCTAATGATGGTTGAGTTAGAAATTCGTGAAAATCAGACCCAAAATGCCGGATCCTATTTTGATGAAACGTTCAGTTGCACCCTAATGGTGTTGGGTTTGAAATTCGTAAAAATCGGACCAAAACTGCCCAAAATGGCCACCCCTTGTAGGCCTACGCAAATAGTGTAAATATAAGGTATATCAAGATTGTGGACCCTCTTGTACGCGGATAGTGTGAAAATATTGTATATCAAGTTTATGGACCCTGTAGAGGTCACAAGTTTGATCCTATTTTGACGAATGTTTAGCTTGGCAGCCGCTGGTTAATTTATTATATAAAAATAAATAACGTCATTGACAATTTTCCTGTGGACGTATATTGTCGTCGCCCCAGGTAACAATTTGTATCCGATTTCAATAAAACTTGAAATATAGGTTGATCACCATAAAATCTCGGTTCCTTTCGATATTGGCATATATCGAACCGTAGCTTCACGGATTATGGCCCCTGGTTAACGAAAAATCACGTTTTAAGCGTGTGAACAGGTCACTATTTTGAACCGATTTTAATGAAACTTGAAATGCATGTTTATAACCCAAAGATCTTGGTTCCTTTCGATATTTGCGCATATCGGATCGTAACTTCCTGAATTATGGCCCCTGATTGTACGAAAAATCGCCATTTTTAGCTTGAGGTCTCTCTGGAGGTCACAATTATTATCTGATTTTTAAAAAAAATGTCTGATTATATCACCGTTACGCTGTAGGCCTAAGTAAGGTTGGGTTCGAATTTCAAGAAAATCGGACAGAAGCTGACGAACAAAATGGACGCCGCTTGTACGCGAATAGTGTAAAAATATGGTATATCAAGGTTGTGGACCATGTAGAGGTCACAATTTTTTAGCTTGTTCACTATCCAACTCTTGCATGAGAGTGTATCCTGCCTAGCAGCCCCTGGTTTAATGTATAATGAAATCAGGTTTAACATTTTGCTGCACCAATTACTCTAATGAAGACGGGATTTAATCATATTTCGTTATTTATTTAATAAATTGGAATGAAATGGGACTTAACGTCTTGTCAACAATTTAGTAAGCTCATTTTAGGACTAGGGCCTGTTTAGTTCGATTCGACTGTGTTGCCGTATAGTGTCATTGCCCATATATGTCCACGTTTTGGTTTTACATTAGATGAGTTTAAATCACTAAAAAAAAAGTAGTGTCATTGTACAAGGTCTGTTTATAGTGTTGCCATCCCCGTCTGTCCGCCCGTCAACGCCTTCGTGTACTGATTCTATAGGCTTGATGGTTTTATTTGATTTTGATCAAATGGTCAGGAATAGCTAGAAGTGGGTTACTAAAATCTTCATAAAGTTCAAGTATGTTTTATAATATTTTGTCCTTTTACTTATCTGTAAATCTACAATGCAACCCATCTTCATTATCTCGGTTAGTGTAGAAAAGTAGGACCTTCAGAACCACATTTAATTACTTAAATTCAACAAGCATTAAATTGTCATTAATACAATTCACATGAGCTAAATAAAATTGAACATATTCTTGAACTTCAGAGATGAAGATAAAGATCGTGATAGCCAAAAACAAACATCGCAGGAATCTGTAACACCAGAACTTGGAACCAACGAAAAACAAAACACAGCAATTTGTGGAGATGACGAATCTAAACCAGGAACTGGATCGACAGTGTGTCCATTCAGCTTTGACAGCGGAGCCAAACTAAACACCGTGAGTGAAGATCACATGACTGAGATATCAAAATCAGAAAAGGTAGCGGGAGGTTCCAGCCTAACAGATATGAATTTGGTGGAAGTCAAACCAAAGATAGTGGGCGCGGAACCTATAATTGAGAAAGCATTAGTGACGAGAGTGGGTGGCGAATTGGGAACAAGGGGGGAAGAACTCATCCTCAAGGAAGATGGGTCAGAAATAAAGGCCGATATACCTCAAACAATAGGTGAGCCCCCGAACATGGAGGAAGACGGAATGGGTGGCGAAGTGGGAACAAGGGGAGAAGAACTCGTCCACAAGGAAGATAGATCAGAAATAAAGGTAGATATACCTCAAACAATAGAAGGTGAGCTTCCGGACAAGGAGGAAGACAGAGAGACAAACACAATGGATGATGGCATCAAAATGTCGGAGAGTGAACCTAAAATTGATAAATCAATGATAGTTGCTGAAAAGGACCAAAGTAATGGCAATGATCTTGGTTGTAAACTAACCCAGAAGACCGAGGGAGTTATGGAGGACACAATGGCAATGGTAGAAGAATCACATATGGGCAATGATGAACCTCAACCGCTAATTGAAAATAATTCAATCCCAGGCGGAGAGAATATGCTACAAGATGCAACATATGGTGTTAAAGAAAACCTATTATTAGATTTAAGTCAATCCGACAGTAAGGATTGGGGTCGCAGTCCAAAATTAGAAGAAGTTAGTTTTATGAAGTTATTACACTCTCATAATAACGATCAGACGGAACCAACCCCGACTGCCGTTGGTCCTGTTGAAGACACCGAGGCTCATAAAACTGAACATGGTCTGCAGAAGATAACGGGTGATATACAGCAGAAAACGGAATTAGAAAGCGAGCAATCGCCAGTGAACGATGGTGCTATGACGGTGGGAGAGGGGTTTATATACAGCGAAGCAATAATTGAATCTAGAACAACTGAAGCAAATCCTATTAAAGAACAATCAGAGAAACAAGAATATCATAGTGTAGCCAGCTGTTCTCCTAAGCAAACCGAAACCACAACATTACAAGAGTCCTACCCATCAACCATGACCAAATCATATGAAGATTTAGATGTCCCTGTGGTACCAACTCAAACCTTTACAATATCTTACTCACCAAACCTATCACAAGATACACCCATCTCTGGTCCTAGTTCTCCAATTAAGTTAAGCAGGGTCGTTGAGAGTGATGAGCAGTCAATGGTGGTTGATATGAATTTTGTGAATAATCTAGGTACATCTTTACAGACTTTGACCAATAAGTCACCAGACGATGTATCTGAAAAAATGTGTCACCGAACAACAAGCACTATTATCACCCAACAAGCGGATGCTGATACTGGAGAACTGCCAAGATGTCTGTCCACCATAAAATCTGAATCTCTACCTCGTGGACTGAAAGGCGAAAAGACAGAAAGAGCTGATAACAGTTCGTACACAATATCAGAAACAGCCCAAGGTATTTTACTCTGTGTTTACCTTTATCTATTTTAGATCAACCATTATTTAACTTTAAATGAATTTTCTGTTTCCCAAAGCGGATGCCATATTTGAGTAGACTTTGAAGTATTAACGTACCTGGTCTATATATTTACATATATTTTAGTTCCTCTTGATATTAGCATGGATGATGATTTTGAAGTGACAGATTCTCAACTTTGTGCTGTAAACATTGATGTTCCTCTTACAAGGTATATTTATATATTTGACTGTGTCTGATTATGATATACATTTTTTGAATTTGTCGGGTTAATGTTTGCAGAAAGGGCAAACGAGGGGGGGGGGGGGGGGGGTATAGAGCTATGCCCCCTTCACTAAAAACAGTATACCTGGATGTGTAAATAAGAAGCACATTTTATTATGAATCCGAAGATTTACTAAAGATTGCTTTCACGTGCATACAGCGATGTCGTAAACAAATTTATTAAAGATCCAGATTTCTTATCTATGGATCCTCCGGGTTCCTGCCGTTGCTTTCTTACATTTTTTTAATGATTACTTTATTTCAAATATGGAAATTATTACTATATTCTTTTAGATCCAAACCAAGCAGTGTGTCCATAAAGAGTTTGGATGCAAAAATAGATATCAAGGAAAGAGAAGGACATATCATAATGGAAGGATTCATTAATGATGCTTCAAAATTAAAGTAAGTATTTCTGTTGATCTCGCTTAAGGCCTTTGCATGCCAAGAATTATTGGTATGGGGTGCGCGTTGTATTTCGCTGAACAGATTGTTGCCGGCAATATATTGGGCTTTCAGCAACAAATAAACTTTACGTCCGTTAGTCAAATGCAAATGTAATGTGGCCGTTGCAATGTAACCGGTGGAAACAAGTACATGGAAAACGGACGTTAGTGTTTGTGAACCTTTAGGATTTTAACTCATCCCAGAAGCAGAGCCGAAGCATCAGTGCACATTCACCAAACCACGCCCAGTGCATAAGTTCTGTTTCTCATGAGACTACTCCGTTTCTGACAATTAAGTGATATACACATGTAACGTCCTCAGATGTGTATACTCGTTGGTGTTGGTGTTCACCATACAGTAAGTCCCCATTTGTCGGTATTAAAACTTAATATGCGTCCTCGGTTCATCACACTTATAAATGACTGTGCTATCGCGATATTATGCCATACATCAATTTTAAACAGTTATATTGTATTTTATTCACATGCGTGGTTCAAGGGTGGACAAAAACTTTGAGTTATTTACAGGTTAATGTCCGCGATAGGTGTCCACAGTGTGGCAGTAAAGAGCGAATGACCTCGTTAGTGGGCGTTCCCAACTTGCACCATGCGTGTCCTTGATAAGGCGTAACTAGCATAGGGGCTCGGTCGATCGTGTGTTCTCATTTCTTCCGTAAAAGGTCAAATGCATAAAATATATAAATTGAGGTATACTAGTAATTTATATTATATTATCTTTTCATAATCGTTTGACGTACCGTTAATAGAGATCAGAAAAAAATGTGCTTTTTAGCTACAATACCTTGATTAGGAGAATCCACTCAAAGTCCTCGATTTACACCATATACAAGTATAGGTCTGTGTGTCGCCTACAGGCCGCAATTCTTTACTGATCGTCTTTAAACATTACATACTGATTCCGTATATACATACTGATTCCGTATACTCTAAAGATGGTCCCTATTGTTTTGGGTATATGCCTGCCCCGACCCCCTGGGGGCAGAGCTAAACCCATATTTTGTATTTGTTTGTCGTCTATAGGCCGCTCTTCTCACCGGATCCACTTGAAACTGTACAGTTGATCGTATACAGGCCCAGGGGCGATGGGCCGGTCAGACAAAAAATGAAAAAGGCCGGTCGACAAAAAAAAAAAAAAATGTTTCTGTCCTATTCGTCTTAATAAAACTATTTCTGCTGAACATAATATGGGGGGGGGGGGAATATTGGAACAGTCATGGGGCGATGGTGATCATCTTGTATGTGGGGGGCCCAGAGCCGTGTTAAGGAAGTGCGGGGCCCTGGGCACTCGGACTTTGCGGGGCCTTTTTCGTGTCCTGAGGTACCGCTCGAAATCTGCAGACATCATCCAGCCACGTAAGTCTGCCACGCAATATAGTCGCTAAAGCGTCGAACAGTCGAACCGATGGGAAAGTGTGCGCCACGCCGCGATGAAATAATAACGCCTTTATTTCACCTTAAAACTGGAACTTTTATCGCATTCACCTGATGTCACATTTTTAAAAACGACCCTTCCTCGCTTTTTGGATGGCGAACTTGTCTATCAGTTTCTCGGATGATAGAGTTCTAGTAATTTCGTGGTTGATACACAAACGTCCGAGAGCGTCCAACTTTTCCTGTTTGAGTGATGCTCGTCGAGCTCCTTTTAAGAGTTTCATGATCGAGAACGACCTCTCCCCTTCTGTATTCGCAACCATCATGGTCAGGAATATTCTGTAAGATATCCAGACATTAGGAAACGCTGCTCTCATTTCAGACTGTTCGAGACACCGGGGAGCCTGGAGTGGCTCAAGCCCGTTCTTCTTATCAGGTGCGTATCGGGCGTACTGAACGAACTCTTCTGCAATGTCGTCTGAAAGTTCATCTTGATAATACTTCTGGGGTGCGTGTGCCTTCTGTCGTATTTCTGTTGCGTCAAGTTCGTGGAAATCCAACAAAATCCCGAATTGCACAAGCATCGCGTCAAATGTTGCTTTGCGACGGCTCAACTCAGCAGCCAAACTGTCGAGTATTGGAATGTACGCAGTTCGTCTGAACATGTCGCGTGGAGTAGCGTCAACGGCAGCTGTGGTCCTCAATTTTTTATACTCAGCAGTTTCATCGTCTCTCAGATCAAGGATTTCCCGGGCCTGAATCTCGAATTGGTCGAGCTGATCCCGTAGGTCACTGGCAACCCAATGCTGCAGACTAGAGTAGATGGCGACACACGTTGAAAGTGTGCATCCTCTCACTTGGAGTGCGGCACTATTCTTCGAGAACCGCTCCAGTATATAGTGTTCCAAAACACAGTCAGCACAGCGCATTTCGAAAAAAATCACAGACACTCACACTACAGAGGATGTCGCTGCGTCAGTGCTGGGACCGATGTAATAAGAGTCGAGACAGAGAGGTTTCGCAGTTGCACGTGTACGGTTACGAATACGCGTAGCTGGTCGTAACCGTTAGATTGATTCTTCGAGTTTCGCAGTTCTGACGCGAACGGAACGACTGGCATAGGCCACTGACCGACCACAGACGTATACAGACCAGCGAGCAAAGCCGAGCACTGCACCTGTAGTCGCTGTTCTCCGCCACCAGCCAGTGTTAGCGTCATGATTGGCCGAACCCGGTCACGCGGTATCCATGCGGCCGCAGCGTTCCAATACAGTAGCATAGGAAATACAATCACAGTATGTTTGATTGATATTGTGCGAGTTGTCGCAAGTCTTAAACCACAAGTATCTCAGTACTACAAAAAGTCAGAAAAAATGTGGTTGGTCGAAGCGCGGGGCCCTGGGCACGTGCCCACTTTGCCCATGCCTTAACACGGCTCTGGGGGGGCCGCCAAGTCATCACTGGAGTCTGGAATGGGCTGGTTTAATAGACTCTGGGCCGGGTGTGCTGGGTGTCGGCCGCAATGGGGATTTCGAATTTCATCCGAAAATTTCATCAGATTCACCCGACACTGTCGTCCGCAAATTTACTTATTATTAAGTCACCTGCACACCATCCTCCTCGCAGTGTTCCGTTTGATTAGAGCTAATCCTACTACTCCCTGCTGGACTGAGTGGGTAGTATTGTCACTAATTATGACTGGTCAGTGGTCCTATTACTGACCAATCACTGACTTGGTTACAAAGGTATTACCTTTAAAACAGGACGTTTAATTAGGGCAACTGTGTTTACATAAGGTTACGTCATGGCTGCACGTTTTTTATGCTATATTAACCAGCGCATAGCAGGATATTGCAGCATAACTAATTGCTTGACAAACGAGGCTATCGGTATTGACGTAAAGTAAACACTACTGTATGGTAACGAACAGACTTTTAACGTTTTTAATACCTTAATCTAATAAAACGCTAATTGTACGGGCTGGAATAGCAGTAAAACGCGTTTCCTGCCGTCAAATATGCCAAAATTGGGGGGGGGGTCCATACAAGGTGCCGATGTCTGTAAACCTGAAATTGTTGCTGGAATTTCTAGTTTTGCTTCCCTAAATGTCCCTGTTTTAATTGAATACCAAGAATTTATACTGAGCATCAATTATTATTTGTGGTGAACAGTCCATTTGCTGATTACACTATTTTTTCTGATTACACTATTTTTCCTGATTACACTATTTTTCCTAATTACACTATTTTGCCTTCACAGTTTTTTTTTTAAAGACTTCTAATTATGTCTAATGGTTTGTATTGTTCGTACTTGGTTTTATTTATTTCGGTTACAAAACCATTGGATACTTTTGGAGTTGCTTACACGGGCGTTTGCGGTGGTCAAAAATTTTATATCCGGGATTTTATATTTTATACCCCATCGTACGCCTATGTCCATCAAGGCCACCTGTTATACGGCCTTGACCAAGAGAAAGAACGTTATCTCAGTCCCCGTCCCCATAAATCAGATATGTCACCAAATCGCATATTTGGGGTTCCCTTTTCAAAAGTTTCCCGGGGGAGAGGCACCGGCCTCCCGTCCGGGCTCCGCGATTAGTAAAAGGGGCCGCTCCGACACACGCCCCAATCCGCCCCTGTACATGCCGCAGTTCTGAATGAACCAGTTTGGATCTTAGCATATTTATTCCTTATACCGTAAAGACAGCAACTATTTATTTTGGTGTACGACCGAATCCATGGGGTAGTGTTACAGACATTTCATATTTCATTCTCTTCATTTTAAAAAGTACCTTATCAATTAAAGTAGAAATGAGGACATATATTACAGTGTTAGTTGTGCTCCTGTTTGTTGCCCTGTACAAATGTCTAATTATCTGTATTGGATTTACTTTTTTCAGTAAATTGATTTTGAAGACAAAAAGAGAAATTGATGCCATGAAAAGAAGAAAGGGACAAAATTTCCCTAATCAAAATTGGCATTCTTCATAATAACAAATGAAGTGTTCAAGAAATGTTAATTCATTCTATTTTTCTATTTATTATATGCTATAAAGATGCAAAATGTGTTATTAATTTTAAATATATTGTGTGTTCAATTGTTGTTTATTAACACTTGACAACGGTCAACACAATTATGATTTATTATTGATTTACAAATTGTAATATTATGGTATTTACATTAGTACCTTAACTTATCTTAAATTAAATGCACTTTTCTTATAAAGTTTGCTTCTTACAATGAAATATATTTTATAGTAAATGTTCTTTTCGTATGTCTAAAAGCTATAAAAAATGTGGTTTAAACAATTATGCAATCTCCAAGCATTTCGTCTCTGTATCTGTTTAATAAATTATTGTTTATTGAATTAATAACTAAATTATTATCCCACGCTTAGGGAGGGATATTGAAATGGGGTCTGTTGTCTGTTTTAGTTTCTGGAGCATATCTCATAAACCATTCAAGATATCTTTGAATCTTTCTGAAACTTTGTACACACATCAACCTATTACAGTAGTTGTGCCTATTGTTATTTAGGAATTTCTGAGATTTATATTTTTTGTGTGTCCATAGAAACAAATTTGACTTAATTTTTGTTGTATAATTTTGTTTCCAGAGCATATCTCATAAACAGTAGTTGTGACTTTTGCTAATATAAATTTGTTGGAATTAATAATTTTTGCATTTCCATAGAAAAAAAATCTCTGTTGAATTATTATTCTAGAACATATCTCAGAAGTTGTTCAAAATACCTTTATAACACTTTTATTTTATTTTTTGATAACATCCTTCTATCCCAAACTCAGTTCTAGAGCATATTTCATTATCTGTTTAAAGAAATCTTTTTAAAACTTCATACAAACATTAAATTAGTAAAGTATTTTATTTTCTGATGTATAAGCTTAATGTTTAACATACAGCAGCTGATTGAGAAAGGCAAAGGTTGTTGTGCAAACCTTACAGAGAGGTAGTGACTGTGCCTTGCCAAGCTACTATGATCAAAGTATGAATCTTCTGAATAGTCCCATTGATATTCCAAGAAGTTGATTTTCCTTATGCCTTCGAAACAAGTTCAAGGGTGCGAGATGGTGATGACTAGACATCTTGTTTTATTTTATTTTCTAATTAAATTAAGGATACATTGTGGGAAATTAGATAAGGAGCTGGCATTTCTCACTAATAGTTAAAAACTAGATAATGTAAAGGGGATTTGCTGAAAATTTCAGTCAAATTGATCCGCTCTGAATTTTAGGCCTAGTCTTGATCATCATTATTAAAATCGGTACGATAAAGAACATAGTCTTGATTATCCATTTTTTTATTTAATCATCAATAACCATTAAGCTGAGAGAGAAATAGGGTTTTTTCATCCCCTCAACACAAACTAGGTTATTTTGGGACTAACATATGGTTTTAATTTTATTTCAATAATTTACTTGCACGTAGGGTTCTTTAGCAGTGGGAGGAAACCAGAGGATCCGGAGAAAACCCACAAAGTTGTCAGGTGAGCCTACTCCTTGTCAGGTACAACAGGTGTTTTGAAACCACTCCAGTCGACACAATGACAGGCGTTATGATACAGCGCACATGCTGACCATTGTCAGTGATTCTAAAACAAAATTGGGACAGAAATTGCACAATCGGCAATGACGACTCTAAAAATATATTTCATGAAATACATACTACTTTTAACCATTATGTATAAATTTATTTACAATATAATACAAGTCTTTGTGCATAATTACTATGCTAAAGCATCAAAATCATCCCTCTGAAATATAAGAAAATAATAACCATGAAATACGTTGTAAAAATCTGATTTGAGGATTTCTTCCATCACTAAATAGAGATTGCACATAAGGGATTTAACGTCAACAAACTAGGCCATTTCGAAACTATATTGCAAATCAGGGTATAGGGCTATTTGGAAGATGATAATATATAGATATAATTAATTACATATTTTTTCTTGTTGAAGGTACAACATATATATTTATATTGAACAATGACATCAACTTACTATATCATTATATTCCATAACTTGTTTTCTAATGGCTGAAGTATCTGTCCATGTGATAAAATCTTCCATATTTCTAAAACATATATAAAATTAATAACACAAGGTACAATTACTGAGTGTATCCATCAAATTGTTCCTTGTGTTAATATGTTCAATTACTAAATGCCAATCAAAGAAGAAATAAAACTAATCATTACAAAACAAAAGTTACAACTACCAACAACCGACCGACGGGGGACGATAATATACAACCACATTTCAATGTCGGCAAATAAAAAAAGGAAACGAAATTTAGATCTGTATTTTAATCAGATTGATTTGGGTATTTTAATATATTTCAATTGATACATTTGGTAATTGAACTAAAATATAAAGGTCATAATTCTATGGAATACAATTTAAGCAATGATAAAATATGAAAATATAACAAGACAATATACTTGGTTAAGCTGACCAACCAGAGACACCCGTCTCTATATTAGTCTTTCCTAGTTTGCAGTTCCTCCCCTCTTAGATTTGAAATTCCTCCTGTAGCAATCACGGCTACAGATGAAGGGTAAAGACAAACTCTTGGTAACATTGTTATGTGGAAAAACGGTGGAAGTCTGAGACTTTTTATCTTGTGATATTTAATATCCAGACCAAAGCCATACTGAAATTGTCCACAAAATGTTTTTTCTGAACAAAAAGCAGACTTTCTCCCCAGGAATCAGTTAAAGAGAATGTTATTTGTTACATGGGTTGCACCACCTCTAACAGGTCATAGCTTAACAACACTCAGTTTGAAGTCAAATTTTTATTATGAATTAATAGGATTACATTGTGATTCAATTCAATTAAATTTCAAATAGAAACCATATTGTAGGAAACATTTTCTCTTATCTGGAGTTACCTCCCTTGTGTCACCATATATTGCTTGGCAAGAGGTACATCTGAAATATAGCAGTTACTACTCACTTTCTTTCCTCATGTAATAGAAATATATTTAATTTAACTTACCGAGTGACTAAGAAAGCTGGATCTGTTACTACTTCTGGTCCAACTCTTATATCTTTACAGAGTTAAGATAAATAATGGTGTCAAAATTTTTATTTTTTTTGAATGGCCCATCAATGGGTCCACTTCTTCAAGGTCAAAACGGGAGTAGATGATAGAATTTTCAAAGATATCACTAAAGATGGTCAGTATATGATTAAAGCAAACAGACATATAGGTTGTACCTTGGCCTCAGTATTCATGTATAGAAATGAGATATTGGACATCTAATGGCTGTAATTGTTGGATTAACTAAGTACATTTGCACCTATATGATTTTTAGTGACACTTTAAGTACTATCTGAAAGTCTATATTTGAAGCTTATACTGGAATCATCATATAAGGTTTTTAATAAATTCATTTATATATGAAACCATAACATACAAAAATCTCAAGAATTATTACTGTCCTATTCTGGGAGGTAAAAATGAAAGAGGTGTCTGCTAGGGTCCTGATCATCAGCGTAAAATGTAGTATCCACTATCTAATTTTTCGGTCTATCTGTTGCTCAAGTTTTTAATAGCAGATTTTTAAGGATACGTCCTTGTTCAATGAAAGTTGTTGCTGCTTTCAGAGTTTCTGCCATATTTAACTTAAACATGACTACAGGTAAACGTCGTCTGTAAAAAAAAAAAAATACACCCTAACAAATGAAATTCAATCACAAGTATGGTATGTAAAATAAATTATATTACAAACATTTTACAAAAGAGTCGTAACATTTTTTATTTTGAAAAAAAACCCCACCAAAATAACATGATTTATCTTATTATTTTCTTTTCTAAAAGTGGTTTAACTTTTTCATTTTAATTGAATATTTAATGACCTGATACAGATATTACAATTACACACAGTATTCTGTGTAACTAGCTTTCAATCTGAGCACAACGGGGGTGAGGGGATACTTTGAGCATACATAAGGCCTTTCCTTTGGATTCATGTCCAATAATAAAACAATTACTGAAGTAAAACTGTACCTGCAAAAGCTTGAAGCTGTAACATCATCTGCTTTTCCCAAATTAGATTTTCGGTCAATCAAACCCAATCCATATCTGTAATAAACATAGAGAAAATACCCAAAATTAATGATGACAAAAGACAAGAAAATCTAAGTATAATTTTTACAGAAACATTTTATGATACAGGTAAGGAGTCAAACTTACTACCCTTGAACTGTGTATTAAAATAAATAATGCTACTAGATGCAGGAGGAAATGACAGCACACAATGAAACCATGAATCTTAAATGCCATTAAAGAAATCTGTGAGCAATATAATTATCAAATATTGAATTATCAAATCAAGTGAATTTATATACCCCACATGCTCTTTGTAACCTTTTAATTTTTTTTTTATTTTAGTAAGCATAATTTAAAGTGGAAGACTACCTTGTAACAAAAATTGAAATCAACAGGAATAATAACAATATTAAAATCAAAGAAGAATGTGATTTTTAATCTTTATGTTCAATTATTTTTAAAATTCAAAAAAGGAAATACGATCTTAGATATATCAACTTCAAGTAGGATTACAGCACTTCACATTTTATAAGTAGGCCGTGTTTACAATGTATTTTGAAGCAGTCGTCCTCATGTACAATTCTGTAATGTTATATAAATATGGCCAGTCACGATCTGGTAATTACATAATTATGTAAATCCAGCTTTGGATTTCTTTACAGTAGGATATTGTCAAGATAATGAATACAAAAACACTTATAACCTCTAGTGCTTAAAGGGAATGGAGTTTAACATCTTGTCAATGCCTTAAATGTACTTAGGTCATGTTTTTGACACTTGCAATGCAAGGTGGAGAATTTTGCCTGGATAGCTGTATTTCCACTACTCTTTGAATTCCAATTTGCAAACAACCACTACCAAATTATACACAGAACCTCAGTTTCTGTCCCACCTGCACACAAAAACATAAGTCCAATGTTTAACTGCCAGGCCATATTCCTGAACAAGAATAGAAAAATATCAGTGGGAGGAAACCGGAGGACCCAGAGAAAACCCACGAGGTTGGACAGGCGACCCTACTCCTTGTCACGTACAACCAGGGAATCTAAACCATGCCAGTTGACTCAATGACAGGCTTTATGATACATTGGCCATCCAACACCCCTTATTTAACTCATGTTCTGCTTGAAATGAGAGGTCAGCCAATCAAATTGCGAGGAACTGTGGGTAGACATTAGTAGCGATAGAAATCAAAACAATGCAAAGCATAGCCACTTGCAACATTGATTCTGATTGGTTAATCGAATGACTGACGTTATAGGGTCATATGTCGCTTACTTGACACCTGACATGAACTCCCACTATAACTTGTGAGATCCACATGTAGTGTAGGCCATGGAAAGTTTAAAAAACTAAAAGAAATATAGATCTGTATTTTAATTAGATTGTAATTCTAACCACCTTACTGGTTGTTCGAGGCTAAGCCTAGCTTCACCATTTTTACGGTAAATCATTAAATGGCTGAACCATTCTAATCTGCTTAAAATCGGACCCATCTGATAGCATCAAAAGTTGATTATGATCTGCTCATGTATACTGTAATATTTTATGATCACTGATTTTGCTAAGTTATATAAAAGTATGGTACCCAGTCAAACAATAACCTTGATAATCACTAAATCTACAAATAATAAGTCAACCCATCATATTTACTAACAAGTGAAATAGATTTTCTTTTTTATACACACGCCTTCAAATCATTCTTTAAAAAATTGTAATTTAATTACAAGTATATAGAGGTTCAGTGATTTGAATGACCTTTAAGTAATAGTTTGGTGGGAAAGTTTATAAATTAATGAAAATTTTCAAAAGTTTTGACTGATATGACAGAATTTGACATACTATATTTCAAACAATTGATGTATTTGTGAGAATAAGAGAGAGGTGTTAAATTCTGACAGTGATATGCTTATATAAGTAAAACTATATAGGTAGATAACATGATTAAAATTAAAGGGAAAGTCCCAGATTTAAAATATATCCCCAATTCCTTTAAACTGGCGAGTATGCTAAGCATCACATGATTTAGTTGAATCCTAGACACCTAACTGGGCAATAACTGGAAATGCCTTTTATTTTTGATAAGGAGTTTACCAGAAATATATATTAACTTTTCTTCCCTCTTACTGGGTTTGGACAATACAATATGAATATGTGAGTTTAGGTTGTGTTTGTAAGGTCCATCATTATCTAAATTAATCTCCTTTATTTACATTCAAGATGTTTTGTATGAAATCTTAAAACTGTTCCTCCAGACCTGATAGTCATCATATTCATAACTGATATATAAATCATACTCTTGTTGTGCATCATCGGTGTTTTGATTTCAAATCTAACCGAATAGAAAATAAACAGACAGTACAGATTTTTTTCTATCCAACACTGCATTAAGATACGACGTCAGCGTTTTAGTGCACATGCGGAAAATTCATAACACAATTGGGGATTGGTCAATCATTAGAGATCTCCATTAATTAATTTATCAGTAAATAACATTGAATGTTTCATTAATAGAAGTCATTAGAAGATATTTACTATCTTTTTGTTAATTGGATAATCATTAGAATATCTCTGAACCTTATACAATACAAGATGATATTCTACATTCTACCCACAGTCCCCCTTTAATAAGGGTCATAAAAAGTCCCCAGATTACAAATTGATAATTGGCTGAAATCTGAGATAACTATCTCCATAAATTTTCTCACCGTTTTTGGTATAAACATGTTACAGAAATACAATGACTATCATGTAATTTATACAAAGAAGGTGAGAAAGCTTGTAAAACTTATAGAGAGATCAACCGTGATAAAATAGTCTCAAACTTCGGTTTTAGTACAGAGACAAATTTTAAGTATAAAGGATATGGGGATATTGCATTACTATGGAGAAAATTACTATTTCATTTATGTTACAAGAATCAGAATAACTTTAAATTTCCTTATGTTTCATACATTAGAAAAAAATTCTCACTACCAAAATCCTACAATAGGAATAAGAATAATTAAGAGAGTGAGAATTGGCGTTTTAATGTTCAACACAAACTTTGACACATTAGGACTAACTGTATGGTATATTTTTATTTCAATAATTCACTTTTGAATCAGGGTCTTTAGTAGTAAGAGAAGACTAGAGTAAACCCATAATGTTAGGCAGGTGACCCCACTCTGTCATGTATTTGTTGGCAGGACTGATTAAAAATGAACCGAGGAAAGATATTTAGTCATGGCATGCATAGTGAGAGATTTTCAAACCAATCACTCACACCAAGAAAATGAAAGTACCGTAATTAATTTTGAATAATATATTTAAATTACAAAATACTCCTAGCCAACCCTTAAAAAAAGGTAAAATATGTATATCTCAGGGATGGGTTAGCAGATTTATCTAGATTTTGCCTTCAATAGAATTTGAACACATCTGATGTAACTGTAGTCAAAACACAAAACTAAAATCATATATTTACCCGATTAGCAAAGTGCTTATTCCTCTTTAAAATGAGAAAATCACTAACCTATATTATTATTTTTAGCCATCGTTTTTTCTGACTTAAATCAGCAAATCAAAGAATGCTTATGATGCATTTTATTTAGGGTAGACTTCTGAAATTATTTACACTCTAAACATATGTTTTATGTTTAATTAAATAAATCATTTTTTTTCCTACTAATTAGGAAAATTCGAAGCTTTGAATTTCAAAACAACTTCAAAATGAAGAATATGAAACAGGGATGGTTGAAAATGCTATATTCATCCTAGACTGAAAATAAGAAGTTAAATATTTTGTGGAACACCAGACAAGGTTATAACAGCAAAAGTCCTCGTGAAAGAATGTGTACTGAAAATGTCTTGCTAGTCTGGAAATAATTATGTCTACTCAAGGGAATGGTCCAATTTCTTGCAGTAAATATGACAAAAATATTTAAATGTTTCTGGAAGAAAGGAAAATCTCTACCCTCCTTTATTAGGGTGTACCACACAGTCAAAATTTTGCTCTATTAACTCATCACAGTGATTGTTCACTTTTAAATGACCTTTTTCTAAGTGATTACAGGATAGACACAGACCACATGCATAATCTAGGGTATGTTCTATTAGGCTATAAATTTCCGTTGCACATTAAAGTCGTAAAAAATGTATTTATAACAATTCTAAATAACAACATAACATGTAACTTTTTGGTTGTTACAGCATCATTTTCTTATTTTGCTGTATTATTAACTATATCGTTAGGAGCAACATCTTTTGATTAAGTACAATTACTATCTCTGAAGCTTGCTGGTTAGTCAACAACAGAATACTAGCAGTATTTTCCTTATGCTTTTACAAGGTTCTCAAAACAATTGTTGAGTTGAATAATTTCTGGATCTATCTTTCTGTAATGTTTCGTATCAAAAAGTCTTGATTATCCAGGTCTGTCAATCAGGCGGAGAACGGTTGGTAAACTGGTAAAATGCGACTTATTATAAACTAAAGGATCTACCAAACAGATATAGACAGCAAACAGCAAATTTTGAAAAGTTTTAAACTTTTGTTAATTTCTCTGTTGATATGGTATTTTTTTGTCAAGACACATGATTATTGTCCTGATGACAAATAAAGTAATAACAATTCTGTTTTTTTGTACAAGCCAGCAAATATTCTTCATGAAAGATTTTTATACTAAGATGTACTTAATTACATAAAAACAAAAAGAACATATTGAGATATATGTGAATGAAGTGGCTAGCTGAGGCTTTGACAAAAGGATAAAACTATTAATCAATCAAGGTGTGCTATTATAATTAGTAACTTGGCCAAGTCAATAATTACCCCTAGATTTACTGACACCCTGTACAAGATAGCGTTCAGATTTACGATAATGACAAGTCATACATACATCCCTCCCCTTCCACCAGAAAACTTTATGAGGCGCAACCAATAACTTCAGTCCTGTACAGATTAAAGGGAGCCGATCATGATCTATCTTTTTAGGAAATTCAATGAAGCAATCTCAAACTGATAAATTGTCTTAGTCAAACCCAGAAACTGAAAAATAAAAATTAACAATCCTAGCAGGTGTTCACTTTAAAACTGTTTCAATTACAAATCAGAGAACTTATGATTGAAATTAACGATGTAGAAATAATTTGGTGTGATATAGACCTATTAACAAATCTGAAAGGTATATAAAATCTTCTTTTATAAGCATGAATGACTAGTAAAAAGGACATAACAAAAATAAATGTCCATCAACACACATTTAAAAAGGTTGATTAATGTATAAAATCTTCAACAAACACTTTACTCATGTCAATTTTGGTTGTAAGATTTGTAAGACTTTTATGAGAAATGTTGATAACAGAAAAACAGTCAAAAATATTGATTTTTCCCAAAAAAATACAGACACCCAAAGGTTTCTTTTTTACGTGCATTTATTACAGAGGAATTTGTGTGAACAAGTTGCAATTTAGCTTAAACATTCTATGTCAGACCTAATATAAAAGTCATTCAAGGAAGGCCTTGAATTAACAAATTAAAAAAAAATAAATAATCAACTACACTACATGCATAATAAATAACAAGATATTTACTATCTTTCAATGAGAACTCATTTTAAAGTATTTAATAGTTGATCAGGACAGAATACAAACAAATTAATAATGTCCTTTAATAGTCAATCAGTACAGAATAAAAAAACATAGGTACTAAAAGCATTAGCCATTTAAGTTGTGACATCACATTTTCGAAGAAAAGTGTAAACATACAGTACCGCATACACCCACAACCATTATTATGTTTTGCCGAAAGGGGAGATACTGGGTTTACTACCCTAAACCATGAAAACAATAAATACTCAGTGACTCAACTCTTTAACTTGTATCATAAACTTTTCAATTAGTTTACTGCAAACTCTTCACGCTCAAATATAACAGACATGAATTTGGTTTGTAAGAGATTTAAATCTTGCTGGTATGTGCGACATCTTTCATCTGCTGTCTACAGTTACCATAATGTAGGCACCAGATGTATGCACACGCCTGCACAAGTCTGGTTTTTTCTCTCTCTAGTCCAATACTTAGTGTTGTTTATGTGCACCTTAAGAGACCAGCTGTTATGCAAGATGAGTCAAGACACCACCCAAATAATAAATTACATATGTAACCTTTGGCGATCAGAGAAATCTTTTTATATAGGTAATTGTACACAGAATAGTTCAATATATTTCTTTTATTTATATCAATTTATAGAAAATAGGTGTAATATCTACTCCCTTTATAAAAATATATAATACACATATAAATTGGGTGGGGGTTATAGCATAAGTGCATTATTAAGCAATTTATGTCAAAAAGTAAGTAAAGGTGATAGTTAAGGGTTCATCTGTTATTATAAGTACATTATTAGACAAAAATAGGTAAGACACCAATTGAATTGGTTAAAGGGAGTTTAGGGGAAGTTGGTAATAAACATACTATTGCCAGATAATGGCACATATGTTCATCAATTCTTTTTAAAAGGTGGCCTTTAACTTTTCAAGATCAGGGGCAATAATTCTGTAAAACACAACAACAATTTGGTAAAAAATCTAAAAATAATCCCAGACCTGTAGAGTCTGTACAAGGTTTGGCACACAGAGGCATTAACTCTACCAAAAATAGTTGTTTCACTCTGAATTTAGATCGGGTTCTGTTGTCAAACTTGCTGAACAATCCAAGCTAGTTAGGGAACAAAAACCTTTAAAACATCTGTAAACAGGCAGACATACAGAAAACAATATATTTCCATGAGGGTTTGACAAGTCCATTAATTGATTGAATTTGACCTTGTAGTTAAGGTGACAGCCTTGCTAAATAAGAAACCTTTTATACTGTTTACAGTGATTTGGCTGTGCAGTTTAAAATTGAGAGCTTTTCCAAATTGACATTGAACATCATTTTGGGGATTTTGAATCTGTTGCAGTAATGTGAAAGAAGAATCTATACAATATTGTTCAAGTTGAATCTCTAAATGAAATAAAATATAAGTCCAAAAATGGTTCAATATTGTGAATTGAACATTTTCAGATCTGGCATCCTCTGTAAACAATATAAACGGGATATGGTCAAAACAAGCAGGCACAATTCTTCTCTAAAATATTTTTAACAGGCCCTTTTTAATCCAAATGAATCATAGTCAGGAGATAATCTATCGCTAATATTTCAATTTTGATAACTCTTAATGTTAAAAAATCAATGTGAGTACATTTAAGGGCGTTGAGTAGTCTAAGATACACACTAACTTTTCAACACCAATCTTAGTCAGACTTTGCACACGTGTTCCATATGTAAAATAACCCAGAGGACACGCAACAGTCAGACCGTTTGATGTGTAATAATCGAGGTACAAACCAAGAAAGAAAAACTATTTATAGCAAACAAGAAGGTTTTCCCCGACCTAGATCAGTTCTTGAATAAATTATGACGTCGTATACACCATTCACGTCATCCACTGTAAACAATCATGGCCGTGACCAGTAGCAGTTTGACACTGGATCATTCACGCCTATCTAGGTATGACGTCAGAAGGAATTCCCTCTACCGTCTATCGCGTTTGGAATGTGGCTGAATTTATTTTTTTGATGGTCAAAGACTGTCACTTTTTAATGTATAAAATGATTTTTTAGAGAGGCAGAATAGTGCCTAAAGTAGATATTTACTTTATACGTCCGAATCGGTGTATTTTAAAACTTGGTGTGGATGTATTCAAGAATTAACCCAAAATCACAATATCTCGTTTGCAGGTAAATAATGAACAACACTTTTAAAATACTTTGAGTTGGTATCTGTTAACGTTTTTGGTGTCGAAATGTAGCTTATAACCTCTACTTTTGATCTACTGATGGGATTATCGATAAATCTATTAAGCTTGTACTTATAGAATTTCCAAGAAAACCCATTGTTTTTTGCGTTTCCATGGATACCAGACAAACCACAACCTATAGCCAAAAATTGATCAGTGTTTCTTTGGGACTTGCCATAAGCATTGTTCGTGTCAAATTTGATGAAAATATATGCAGGCATAACTGAGAAAAGTCTACTTCTGTTGTCATCAATACCCCTTTTTAATATGCTTTTGGGCTAGGTTTGGAACATAGTTGGTAAATAAAATTTGTATTTATTTGGTGATTAATATGCAGTTTATCACCCCAAATAACAAAAAACGTCATATCTTATCAACAAAAATTACAGTGCTAGCCTTAAAATGTGCATTTTAGACTGCCCAACGCCCTTAAGAGTGTATTAAGCCATGAAAAATTATATGTTGTTCGTAAAATAAAATGACAATAAGTCACCTTCAGAATATATTACAATAAGCCCACAATGGTTTTCAGGTCAAAGATTTAAGGCTTTGGGATTTGCTTTTTTTTTTAACATTTTTAACATAACTATAAAGGTAACGATAAATAATTCAAATTACAGAAGAGCCGTCTCATTATCTGATCAACTTGATATAAAATAAAATTTTGGAAACAGACCACTTAAAGATTTGAGATTGTTTAAGTCTCTTTTAAGCAAATAGTAAGGTATTTATGTTGGGGATTCTATTTTACTTAGATATTTTGAGAGGTGTCAAGTGGTAAGATGGTTCTAACATAAACAAATACAAAAAACTGTTCCTCATTCCAAACAGATGAAACATTAATTTCCCACACTATTCCCTCCCACTTCTTCAACCGTTCTCATGAACAAAGAACAACAATAAAATCATTCTTTTTGCCATTAAGTGTCTAAAAATAAAGTTAACAAGTCTTGTGAGTAATTATGTGTGCACATATAAGCTAATTGCATGATTAGTGTCTATGTTGACACAAAATACATAATTGAATACATCTTCATGTTTAAACTATTTTGCCTTTTTAAACATTTAGCATTTACGTACATGACTACAAAAGATCAGAGATCAATACATATTTAAATTTTAAAGATATATTTCTATTACAGTATATATATATACTGTCATCTATTGCCCCCTTAAATCTTATTTATTTTGAAATATTTCTCCCTATAAAAACCTATTTAACTAATAATATGTTGCTTTATAAAGATTGAAAATGAAAGCGGTCAAACAAGGTATTAGTTAAGGGTCCATAATAAACCAATGTATATTGAACACCATTCACATTTCTAAAAATAGTTTTAGCATTTCAGGTTTAGAATCCAGCAACACAAACTTTATCATTTCTGGACAAACAAAGACACATTAATGACAGGCAGAACACATGCATTAGAGACCTCCACACACATTCAATATGTACATATTGTTTTTCATGGCGTATGTGTGTGTGTGTGTGGGGGGGGGGTCAAATATCAAGAAATATTTTTATCTTTAAGAGTCATCTTCCATAAAGTAAATGAACCTTAAAACATTAGAGGCAAGATTCTAAGAGCATATTTTTTTAAAAATAAATTACCTAACATAATGTAAAGGTTAAAAAAAATTTAAACATCAAACAGAGACGGATACCTCTTCATTGTGATTCAGTTAGTATCTCATCATGTTGCCATCAACATCCTTTTCCATCCAGATTATCAAAATGGACCCCTTTTTATTATCTAAGATTTTTTCTAAGGATTTTAAATAATGCAGAGTTAAGAAAAAGAGGAATGGCATGTGTTAATATTTAAAACAGCTGTTTATCATTACTTGTCATCTGGTACTGCTGTCATAACTTTAACTACTGTTTTAACATATACAGTTTTATATTTCACTCTTTAAAGATAGTATTACCACTAAACTTTAACAACCTCTTCCTTGTGGAATAGACTTTGGAAATGATAGGAATAGGGTTCAATGTCCTACAGTTCTGCACTAAGTGGACAAATGAAGACAGACATGGACTTCAGAATTTTTAAAATCCTGATGACACTCTAGTTTAATCTCAGATATTAGTATTAATCAATTTTAAATGTCTTAAAATCCAGTTTCTAAATTCTTCTTCACCTCAATAAACAAACAATTTATGTCCAGAATGTTATTTTTATGACAGTAACCTAAACTCTGACATGAATTGATTTAAACAATATTTTATTGAGTTAAGATTCATGTTAAATACATACATTGTCAAAAATGTAAGGATTCAAAGGCAAATAAATTTGTCTCCTTATTGAGAATTTTAATACAAAATACAATACTAATGTACACTTCATAATATACAAAAGACATAGTCATTTAGTAGTATGATAATGTATATTTGCTATTAATCCTGCATGTTCGTAAATTTAATAATTTGTGTCCCTTTTAATGCATTACATTCGTACAAAATTTGAGGACATGAATTATATTTCTTCTTTTTTTGCTCTGTTGATGAACAATTATTTTTCATTAGTGGTTTTCCACTTAAACATTTTCACCAAGAGTGTTTTCTTCCTTTTTTTAAGCTAATTCTGGTTGAACTGTTAAATAATGCCTCAGGAAATGATCTTTTTGAGTTTGATGCCCATTAAATGTGTACACAAAGTTTTAGAACCATCAGAACTATGCCCTGAAGGCATCTGACCCCTGAAAAGTTGAAGCCAGACTTGGACAGAACCAAAGATCCTAATCAAAAGTATTTCTATTTATTTTAACAGCTCGTTAAGGATAATTAATAGAGCATGTAATGTTTATATATAATGGGTGTTAAGGGAGGTATAAGAAATTGTAACATGCTAAGAGTGAACCTCGCATTTTGATTGGTCAATCAGACACCATCTATTGGACAATAACACCCCTCTGTTTTAGTATTTTCTTTTAAAATCGTAAATAGCATGTTACAATGTCGATAAACACTTCATGTTTTGCATTTAGAGGGGTGTTATTGTCCAATAGACATGTCCTGAGATTTTACATTAGAACCCGCGACGCTACGCGTCTTGGGTCCTAATGATCTCAGGACATGTCTATTGGACAATAACACCCCTCTAAATGCAAAACATGAAGTGTTTATCTCCTAATTAACAAGGGATGTTCTGATAAAAACATAATGACCAGTGGTCAGTTAGGGTTGCCATGTCCACTAACACAGAATACATGAATAGTAACATGGTGTTAATTTGATTACTATGTCATGTACTGGTGTAACAAGTAATTTGTGTCAGCAGTCAATCAAGGATGTATGATAACAAGCTCTCTACCACATAAAATGATTTAACAAGGGTATCCAGGCCTGATAAATGAAATATTATTTTTATACTACTGATAAATAGCTATCCAACTCCAAGTCACATTTGCATTATTTTGTTCAGATATAACTCAGCACCACCATCTATACTAATCCTCTGTTTCTTTTAGGGAAGGGTTTTCTTTTGGTAGGGTAATATTCATCAACATGTGTCATTTCAAATCTAGCATAGTATATTATTTATTGTGTTCTGGAGTCTATAGATCTGGGGAAAATCTAGAAATTCAAGACTATAATTTGATTTTATTGAGTACTAAATATCATTCTTTTAGATAAACTTAAGTTTAAAGCATCAAAAAATGATCCAATTAACTCCAAGGTATACACCACTACTTTCTATCTTTAAAGGGCTAATAAAACTGCTTAAATTTGTGTCAAAATCCCTTAAAATATTCGAGTCAAGGGCCGAGCAACTACTTCAGTATTTATGATACGTTTTCAAACGACTTAAATCCGTCAGTCTTCATCTGGAATTTGAGACCGGTGCCCCAAGGTGTATTTTGTGGTATGGATTAAACCAAACATTTTTTTATAAAAATAATGTGTAGTTGAAATCTTAAAAGGGTTACGTGTCCGGATAAGCAGTTTTGGCGTTCACGTCCAAACGACTTCATATTTTGAGTTGAAATTTTGAGACAAGGTAAATACACCATTTCACTATATTTTGGCATTTTATTTCATACCTTCTCAGACTTTTATTTTTGAGCCCCTTTTTAATTCAAGATAGTCCCTTTAAACAATAAAAATAAAATGAATTTGACAAGACACTCTCCATCCTAATATGCTTGGTATCTCCACACTTACACTAGTTCTCTTATGTAATACAAAATCAACCAACAATTACAACAAGATCTTGGTGGTAAAACCCACTACTGTGCAAAAGGTACAGTCCTTACTGGTGGTAGGATAAAGTGAAAACTTAAAAAAGAAACAAAAACCAGGTATTAAAATATATAATATATATACCTTGTATATTCGAAATTTCATGCTGTCTCAAGATAAAGCCAATCTTAGATAGTCAATTAACACAAAAAGAAAAAATAATAAACAAACTGTGAAATAAATATGATTTTTTTTTGGTGTGTATACAGGATTTCTCAATAAACATTTTTTTTTAATAATGTGAATTATGGGTTTGTTTAGTGTATCCATATATTTGATCACATATGATTACTAGAGAAAGATGCCTTGTGTGATCCATTTATAACATCCCAGTCTGTTTTACACATTGCTGTGTCGTCATGACATAATCTATATGAAGCCATGTGATGTCAGCCATATTGTGACCTAGGACTTCTTCTGTGATAACCTCGGTACAAAGTGTAAACAACACTAAATGAACTGCCTTCTACTCATGAAACAAGTTTATACAGCCTCTAAATCTATAATATTTACAATATGGATGCCTATAGCATGTCAATGATTCTGGCCATAGGAACTTTCATCATAAGCATTTACTGTTCTATAAAAATAGCTGCATATATTTACAGATTCCGCAAGAAGTCAGCTATATTGAAAGAATTTCCTTATGATCCACCCCACTGGTTTTGGGGTCATTTACTTTATTTTCCAGCTCCTGATGAAGCTTGTTTGAAGACTAAACGTGACAGAACTGCCAGATATAATGATTTTTGTCTGAGCTGGTTTGGACCTATATTAGCAGAAATAGGTGTTACATCACCAGAAAGTGTGAAGCCAATTCTTAAAACATCCACGCCGAAGGGAAAACTTTACCACTTGCTCAAACCTTGGTTAGGAGATGGTCTTTTGCTTAGCACAGGAGAAAAATGGGCTAGAAATCGCAGACTACTGACTCCAGCATTTCATTTTGAAGTTCTAAAACCTTACCTTATTATTAAAAATAAAGCAGCTGATATCTGTTGTTCAAAAATCAGTAAATTTGTGGAAAAGGATAAATACTTTGAAGTGTTTTCTATAATTACAATGTTTACGTTAGATGTCATCCTAAAATGTGCTTTCTCCTACAATACAAACTGTCAAGAAATTGGAACTGGCCATCCATATGTCCAAGCTGTACATGAACTAAGTCGAATTCTTACTCTCAGATTTATGAAGCCTTGGCTTCACTTTGACTGGGTCTTTAATCTTACAAAGTTGGGGAAAGATTTTAAAAAACACTGTGATTATGTGCATAATGTTGCTGAGGAAATTATTTCTAAGAGGCGTGAAGTTCTTCAGAAAGAACAGCCAGAAGCACAGTCCCAAAGGAAGCGGTACACTGACTTCCTTGACATACTGTTAATGGCAAGGGATGGGAATGGTGTGGGTTTAACTGACGAAGAAATCAGAGCAGAAGTAGACACATTTTTGTTTGAAGGACATGATACTACAGGAAGTGCTTTATCCTGGACACTCTTTTCTTTGGCGCAACACCCAAAAATACAGAGTCAGGTCCAGAGAGAAATAGATGAACTATTGTCTGGAAGAACAATTGATGACCTTATGGCAGTAGACCTTAATCAATTACCCTATCTCACCATGTGTATAAAAGAATCCCTTCGTCTTCACAGCATTGTCTCCTTCATAATGCGACATACAGATCAGGATATCAAGGTCCTGAACAAAACTATTCCAAACGACACCATGACCATGATATTGATTTATGGAATTCATCACAATCCAACTCTCTGGGAAGATTCTTTGGAATTTCAACCAGAGAGATTCAGTCCAGAAAACATTGACAAAATCAACCCATTTGCTTACATACCTTTTTCAGCTGGCCCAAGAAACTGTATTGGACAGAATTTTGCCATGCATGAAATCAAAGTCTTGTTGGTGAAAATACTGAACAGATTTCATCTTAAACTTGATCCAAACCATGATGTGAGAAAAATTGAAGGGCTTGTTATGAAAGCTGAACATGGAATAAAAATGAAAGCTAAGCCAAGGACTCCGGGACAATACATAAATGAATTTGATTAGAAGAATGCAAATGTTAATTAGATCATTAAATACCACATTTAGTAATTTCATCAAATAAATAAAATTAATAATTTCACGAAAGAATTCTTATTGTTCTTTACATTTATCACAGAGATAACAAATCTGTCCATGTGCAGCTGAGCAGTTTGAACTGCATCAATTGAAGAAAAACTTCAGATTTTCCAAACTGTAATAGAAGTCAAGGACAAGGAGTGCTAACTGCCCTCAGGAAGGTCAGGGTCTATACCAATGGCAATGGGTTCAAATTATAATACTAAAAATGTTGCAGGACCGTTCCAGATCTGAATTGAATACAGATCCATATTTTTTTTTACTGTAAATGGTGTTTCTGACTTACATTACGATAATTGATTCTTGAAACAGAATATACACAGACTATTCATGTGTCACCACTGACAGTATATTCAAACTCTGTGTAACTTTAATCATATTCTGATGGTTCTTTATTCTAGAAACACACTTCAAACCGGATTGAGAGACTTCATATGTTTTAACAGATATGTTTATAAGAAACTGTAACCTGATATAAGTTGGACATCAAGCTACTGGTACCAGAATATCTAGACCATATGTTTAACATGTCTTTTAATATGTCCCTCTTGGGAATAGATTTTTTTCGCTTTCCAGGGATCCAGCTGTTTAAAGTCTCTAAACAAACATTTTATCTTACATATAAATCACCCGATATCTGCAGCCAGTCTTAAAAGTTTTTAAAAGATAAGAAAAATTTAACTCATGGTGTAATATTACAGTCTTTTCATATACTGCTTGACATTTAATAAGAAAATATAATTACTAATTCCTAAGCAAAGGGATATATATGCCAGTTTCATTTAATAATAGTCTAAGTGCTTTAAAACAATTTTTTATCTAAATAGACCAAGCTTACAACAAAGGATTACCACCCTCAGTTCGAAATAACCCTCAAACAAATTTCTGAAGCATGAAGACTTTTCTTACAATTGGCTTTTTCTTTTTATCACCAATAGACAATACTCTTGGCAAAATGACACAATTGACTGTCCAAGTTATTCATAATTATGACATTTTGGAAACACTTCCCCATACCCAGTCCCACTCTATCCACAGCTATCTTTATATTATGATTGTACCTTCAATAAACCACAGATCTGTATAGGGTTATATTTAGTATGTAAAGCCACACCTATGTACTAGGTACATGTAGTGTGCTTTTAAGTTTAATCATGACTTATCAGATCAGAAAACCCTACTCCAGAGAAATTTATAATGTTGTGATTAGATTAGTACTAGATAATGAAGATCAAATTTGTTTTCTTTAACTCCAGGGCTACTATTGTTTTGATGTACAGCTGGGACATGGGGTGTAGGCTGTTGAAAGTGACTGGTGTAAGAATATCAGCTATCACATGATAATGTACTCTAGTACAAAGATTAGAAACTATTTAAATTCATTGAACAGCCAGCTGTCTATTATTTTGTTTCTACTGAAAATGCTTGGTGAAACTTAGTCTTTTTATCAGGCTCCATTACCTATTCATGGTCATGTTAAATATATTTTCAGGAAGAAATAAGTATAGAGCCAGAGGGTCAAACAGATGACCAAAATGGCCTTGAGAAAAGGCATCTACAGAGTATTGCTGTGATCAGAGTAGTGCTCATACCAATATTTGAATAGTTTTTGAAGGCTATTTTGAACTGATTTTGGGTACCGTACTGGTCTAATACTAATGTCAATCAAAACTCTTTGAATTTGATTATTTTTTGTTTATTTCTTGTAGGAAATACCTAATATCAATTCAGTGCAATCAACTAACATTTAAAAAAATTAAAGAGATAAGGAAAATGTATTGATTTTTTAAAACTTCACAATCTGTTGAAATTTGAGAATAAAAAACAACAGAAAAAGCAATGGAAACATTATCATTTAAATTGAATCAAATATTTTAATTTTATGGTGATTACATGTAAGTTTTTCAGTACTGTATATCAGTGTAAATATTTACAAGCAAATGCCTTCTAGGCAGAGAAGTACAAATTAATAAATATTGTCTGATACTGTACCCATGAGTCCAGATTTAATTATTATTTATTTGGAATAATTGACATTGGGAGTTATTATTTACAGGTAGCAACCATAAACAATTCCAAATAATATATCAAAACATTGTGGTAATTAGAGGTTTTCTACACCCCAAGATGGAACTTCCTGTCAGGGCTCTAAATTAGAGGGGGAAGAGATTAAAGGATGTTTATTTGTAGAATATTTTAGTTGTGTACAGGATGGCCACACAAACTGATGACCTAGGTTAAAAGGAATTGGTGTCTGGATATCATTATTTGGTTCCATCCCATCGCCATTAATGGCCGTATTTACAGACTGAAACAAACCCATTTAAATATTTGATGAATTCTTTAAGAGATTTATGTGGGAATAATTCAGTACTTTGTGAAACATGTGCATTAAATGGTCATTTAGAAATATCTCTAGCACCATAAAAATTCAAAATATGAACTCACTAATTTAAAATTAAAGAAAATTGAAGATGTAGTGAGAGAGAGAGAGAGTGGTTATATTTTAGACAGACAATGAATTTTACATAATATACATGTATGACATTTATTATACATGTAGTATGTCCTAACAACAAACAGAATGTTTTCTTGTTAAATACAGAAGCCTGCATGTACATGTAGTTTTAAACCTTTGTGGCATTTAGACCATTCAGAATGAAACTTTGATTTCAAGACTACAACTTATTTAGACATATGGGAACAAGCCTCATTAATCTTCACTCAGTTTATATAATGTAAATTTAATCTGAGTTAATTCTAAATAATGTATCTTTGAAATAATACTTCTATCATTATTATGCAACATATAAATTATCAGATTGTTATACCATTATAAGTAATAATTTACATTAGATAACAAGAACATACCTCATTGCTAAGATTTCAGGATTTATACAAAAACTTTTTTTTTATTATTCTACCCGAATTACATAAATTACAAAGGTTGATGCAAAATCTAACAAAAAAGCAGATCAAATTGAAAATCATTTTATATCTAGCAGCAGAATTTTCAAAAGAATTGCATCTTTAATGTCTTAATTTATAAGTTCATACTACAAGTACTTAGTAATTTGTGTAGAGTTAAGGTATGTAAATAACCTGTATATAAGATAATTATATACCTATCATCACTAGTTACATTAACATCTGATACACCTGTTTCTATGACTCATAGTTGATGTAACAGAATCAGAATGTTTTAATGACCTCAACTTTTAAACCTAAATAATCCCATATATTAAAGACATACAATAAATTGAGATGAATTGAATGGTGATTTTGCAGATATTTTACTGGGGCTATTTTGAGACTAATATGCAGTAAATCCTTTTATTTCTATGTTACATGAGAATGGAAGAATTGTCTCACATTGCTTTTCTGACTGCAGTAAATGTTAAGGGTTCTTTTACAAACATTACCTGTAAATGGGACCTGTTTTTCAACTTATCCAAATTACTAGACACACTTAAGTGAGAAGAGGACATGTAGGGATGTATGTCTTATGGTGTAGGTTTAGTACAATTACATCGATTTCCTCCTACTTCTTAAAGGACCTAAGTCCGTAACTCAAAATCGTCCAAAATCGTCGACATCGAAAACACGAATTATTGGTCAATTTAAATCAACATTGGTGTTGTGATCTTACCTGGAAATGGTAGGCCTCTGATATCCAATATTTAAATAAAAATAAATATTTTACAGTTGGTACACGAATCGTGTACCATAGTGTGTTTCGGCGTCACTTATAACAAGTGACCAGAACGAACGAGGCTAGACATATTCCACAAGTCCTGTTAAACGACGAGGCCATATCGTATCTGAGGGCATGCGCGGTAGACTGGAATAACCAGACACTAAAGAATCCTTTTCGGTTGAGACTAATGCCGTATTTCGCTGGAAATATCTGATATGAAATTAGACCCAAAACGGAAACAATTTAATGTAAATCAGTTTATATACAATCAGATTATATTATTATATGCCTTGCGACCCATTAGGGTCAATTTCTAGGTCCCAAATGTTAGCGATTTAGCTCCTTTAAGACCTAGTTTTGAAACAATCAAGTTAGTTGGTGTTGCAGTATTTGCCCTGGCTATGTGTCGCTACAAACAGATATTGGGAACTACAGGCAACATCCATGTTACAAGACATGGGCAGCATTATAATAACACTGCTGGAAGTCATGATGACACCTACTGAAAATCAGAATTTTGCCCATGCAGTAATGTTTATGCCTACTCTGTACTGCTTCATCCCATCTCAGTATAAAATCCTTTGAATAGGAATGATTTGTAACAAGATAGCTGATAGGATAATTAAGGCATGCATTGGTCAGATGGTCAGTAGCTAATCCCATTCACAGGTCACAGGTCATGCCTTAAGGTTAAAGTGCAAGTTAAATCCTTCTGGTCTCAGTATTCAGATGTCAAGCAACATTTGTTTAAAGTGAAATCAGCTTAAATAGATGGCTTCCTTATATCACATAATATTGTTGGTTGGTAAGAGTAGGCCTAAGTTGTTAGTCCACCTGTTACTATATGTACACATCAAGACATGGGTTTACAAATAAATTTCACAAATTCTCAATGACTATTTTATGAAATTCACATTCAAACTTTAAAAGTGGTTGAACATGTGCGCATGGAATTACAAGGTCTGTTATTGTGGCATTGATTTGATTCTCCGCTTGTACCTGACAAGTAGTAGGGTTACCTGTCTGTGTCCTTCTGTTTCCCCTGTGAGTAAGTGAATTATTGAAATATATTAGAGCCATGTGTTAGTCCAGAAATTACCTAGTTTGTGTCAAGTGACCATTAAACCCATTTCGCTCTCTCTGTTTTTTTAATATCTCATATCACAGTCATCTTGGAAATGTGATCAAAAGTCAAAACCTGTCGATTGATGGGCATTTGTTCAAGGAACAAGCATGTCCAGTTATGTGTGGTCAATACTTGAATTGGTGGGAACTTACATCTCAACATGGGTTTATCTATAGATGTAAAACTTGGAATGAAGACATGTTGTCATAACACAGAAAAAATCAACATATAAAATTCAATGGAATTTTTGACCCTGATCTAGGTATTCTAAGTACATTCTATCTCCGGTTATATGAAATGAATACAATTGTTTTTTTCGTGTAAATGAAGATTAAAGATATATTTCAAAACAGTTATTGCAACAGTTCTTGAAAAATTAGCATTATGCCACACAGACAAGGAAACTGCATCACAATATAATTATAACTCTATTTTGTAAACTCCTTAAGGACTCAACACTAATCATATCCTCAATTAACACTGATGACTTTCAGATCATTGAGTCTGTTCAACAAGCTCTCATGATGTCCGCTAATCCTTCCCCTCGCTAAATGAACAATGTGTGGTTGTAATCATATAGCGGCAACATATTAAACCCAACGCATCTCAATTTCAAAATAAACTATAGCCAATCACAAAATCTCTCCATTTTGAGTCAAGCATGAGCAAATTCAATTTACTTCTTCTAATTTTCTTCATCCCCTCGCGGCAACAAACTCTTGCACTCTTCCCAATCCCCCTCAGGTCTATGTTTGAAACTTTCAAAAGGGATCATTTGCATGTTCTTATTGCATTTAATCAACTTTACAATAATTCAATTAATAAAAATAATTAGATTTAGAAATTTTATTAAAGAATCTCATATTTAAAATCAAATTGTTTGAGGTCCCCCAACATTGTGCTTCATGTCGTCCTTTTGTAATAAATCCAGTTTTTCCCATGTTCCTAATAAAGTTATGTATTATATAACATTTCACATACATGCCAGCAGAATAATTTTCAAATGCTATCAAATAAATGTTTTCCAAAATATTTAATACATCATTGTATAATAGTAATTGTTATCAATTATTTAGACAAAAAATTATAATTACCCAAAATAATTCTACTTCGTATACTAATTATTCCAAAAAATCAATCCAAAAATTAATTGATCTGCATGCATGTATCAGTATACTTTTATTTATTATTTTGTCGTCTGTATTTAGAAAATTTTTACAATGACATTTATAGATTATGAGGCAGGTTCTGGATCCTGTTCCAAGAAGAATCTTGACATTGAATGAAAATAGTAAATTTCCAAGACAATGCCCAAGACCTGGATTTAGTTTATAAAAGAAGCGGACATTTTACATACATGTATGGTACAAACTATTACTGGAATTTCAGTGAAGTCAACTCGGAGGTGGGCCTGAAAACATATATTTCTATGAAGCCAACTGCTTGAACATCTTACATCTTATTTAATTGAGACTTCTCTGCTCCCACAGATTGTTCCGAAACTTAAGAGGATTCTCATGAGCATAAAAGTCTGTTACAAAGGGAAAGGGTGTGAAATCACATGCACAGAGGAATATTAACCTATTCCTACATTCATCGCGACATGTTTTAGGGTTCATATCTGTCAATAACGGGAGACGAGGTCGAACAATAATACCCAACCAATACCAGATGTTTAACTACAATCAAATTAAAAATTGCCAATTATCAGCTTGATTTCTAACAGCATGCCGTCCCCAACAATCGCTAGACGTTTTTTAATAATTAGTCAAGACGTTTGTCTTTCTGTTCAGCAACTGATGCGTGGATTAGTCTTTGTTCTGGCCGGGGATCTCGTGTGACCTTGTATCGATTCAAGGTGATATTTGATCAACCCTTGTTAATAATTAACTAGACATTAACTTTTAATTAAAGATGTCTGACCTAAACATTTTTCTCATCGTATCTTACAATACTTTTTACAAATTACCATACATAATTGATAACTTCACTTCATACATGCTTCAAATCTAGACTTACTCAATCTCCAGACATGATATGATTTTTTTTAGAACTGGTTACATGTCTCCTGAAAAAATCTGCAGACTATTTTTTGACTGACGCGACACAAAAAGTAATAAAATTTTAAATAGATTTGTCTGATTTTCGTATGAGAATTGAAATTATTCATAAAGTTAGTAAAATGTTTTTTAGATGAATCAGCCATAAAATGTATCATATAACATTTTCAAGGGCCTTCATAATGATGTCTGCTCTAATTTTTAACAGCTGACAATGTCAGGACACTGAAGAAGAGATCACAGACCATACAGACAATCTTTTAAAAACATTTAACAAGAACCTATTGGTTTTTTCCATTAATAGATGTATCAATATTGCCAATATTACCCGAAGATTTTGTTTACCAGCAAGAAAAGATGCTTGTAAACATAACAAATTAACAAGATAAAAAATGAGTCAGTAAACAAACAAATCTTAAATAAGTGTGAAGCTTATAAAGCACCTCCAATGCAGGCATAAAACCAAGTTAGAGTTCATAAGTCAGGTCAAACTTTCAATTACAGGTTCCCAAACAGGATAAATTCAAATGCTTACGAGGCCTGCTATAAAAAAAACATAGGGCCCTATTTAAAGTGCATTCCTCTAAGTAAATAGTACCTAAGACCGAAACTATATAGCTCAAATAAGTATTAAAATGCATAACAAATTCAATACAACCAAAAAATTGTATTAGCTAGGAAATCAACTTTATTCGTCTCTTTAAGAAATCAAAATATTAAAAAATGAGCACCATCATAATCACACAAAATATTAAACCAATTGATTGAACCCTCAGGATTAAATAAATCCTCCTTCACAATAGTAGGAAATTCATACAAATAAATCCAGACGTCTAAAGTCTTTTTGTTGTCCTAGAAAGGTTTATTTATAGATTCAATTGATTAAGCTTCATTTCCTTATTTTCTCTATATTGACAAAAAAACACAATCTACATCAAATTTCTTTTAAATTCAATTACCCTCCTAATAATGTGCTTAAAATAGATTACTTTCTATATCAATTAACAGTCTATAGAAAGACACTATAATAAAGAATATGAAAGCAACTATATGGAATTCAATTAAACTGAAAATCTGATTTAAAAATGGGTATCACTAAATCTTAATAAAGTGCTAATCCCATTTGTACAAGATCACTATCATTAATAACTTATTAAAAAGGCATAAAAATTATTGGTATTTATTCCCAAGTGTGTAAGATTACCCAGAAAAAAGCCATAAATCTTGAAACGCAATCCCTCTTTTCTGATTAAAGTCTGAAAATAAATCCTTTTGGTTGAACCAAAGTGACTTCTAGTCCTTTTGGATTTTTGGAATAAATATAGCAAGGTATCAATATCAATCTGCCTGTTACAAGGACTTAGTAGATTTAACTTTCTAAAGAAAACACATTTACAATAAAAAAATATTTCACTAGCTAATAGTCTCCGATAATAAACGAGAAATGTGTCAAAAGGCACCTAAGCCAATTGCACACAGGCATCTTTTTTTTTGTTATTACCGCAGTGTTTGAATTCTATTGTGACAAAGAAAATAATAAATCTTTCCCTTAAATTACATCAAATAGAAGTTTATTAATGCTGCCATTTATTATTGTTCAAATAAACTGCAGTCTTGATGTAAAAATATGGTTATTACAGCAATATAATTTCTACTATTCAATCAAATAAGGTAACACACTGTTTAAAGGGGAGATTTCGAGATTTAATATGACACATTAAACAAAAGTGTGTTTAAGTATGAAAATGACAGAATGTGTCAACATAGTTTATTTACCTTGTTTAAAATTTCAAATCAATTGATTGCTACATTTTCTTAATAAGGTAGAGAGACAAAGAAATGTGGTTTAACACCATCTCAACGACTTTCTTAACATACCTATTCACATCAATTGTTGGAGAGACCCGATAAACATGACTTTCACTTTCCACAATTAACTTTCAACAAGCATATATACATGGTTATCCAGGAACTTACACATCGAATTTGGGGATTTGTGGCTATCCCCACAGGTACTGGTATACTGAAAGTACACTTTCAAAAAAAGTATAACAGAGCTTGAGATAGTATACTAGTGCAGGACCAGACAATGAAATGATCTGCTACAACTAGATTTACACAAGCCGTACAATACAATGTATTAAGGGCCATGGTGGAACAATAGACAATAAAACAAAAATTAAATATACATAGTTGGCTTCATTTAGTGAAAGTTCACCTATATCACCTCAGGTATAATATATGATGTATTGGACTTGACTAGGGTATGCCAATCAGCATCTACATGTATCAATCAAAAGGTTAGGCTATATTAGCAGATTATTCTTGGGCTTTAAAAATTATTTTTCAGTTACATTCAGTCCAATTCTGACAGCCCGATATGAAATTTGTTTTAATCTTGATGTGAACAGATGTATGGGAGGAGCAGATTACTTAATAAAAAGCAACATTGTTTGCTGGGGGTAAATAAACTGGACAAAGATGGATGGACAATAAATATGTCTGCAGCAAGGACATGACACTGTGACAACATTTTGTCATCACCAATGAGTTCTGTCACACTAAAGCTATAATTCTTATTAAAAGGATACCGTTTTATTTGTTTGTTTTTTCAACATTTTGAATTCAGCCTGTCTAAGCATGTCTATCAAAAATATATTCGCCTGGCATATCAAACAAATCAGAAAGGGATTAAGAGAACACAGCCTAACATGTGATCTGACAAACAATGGGCAAGCGTGTGTCAAAAAGGAAAAAAAAGCGTTAAGGTGCAAAGTGGGAAATCACCAGTCATAAAGCTACGGGTATTGTATTGGATCCTGCCTCTCTTGTTAAACCAAGATGAAAGGATTTCCATAAGAAAAGACAACCCGAAAAACCACTTAGAGAGCAAAGAGAATTTAATTAGAAGATTATAGAAATGGTACCATAAGTTGTTTTTTGTTGATAAGCGTAATTTTCAGAAGGATATTGTTAAATGTTCCACACCAACAATAGATTCGATCATATTATTGTCAGCCCAAAGTAAAATTACAATCTGAAAGAACTAGCCATTTTGACAGCTTTTATACTGCATTGAAATATCACCAAGCTTTAGGTCTGGAACAGCCAAATGGTAAATTATATAATGGAACTATGATTTGCATTGTGAACAATTTACATAATTATTAATGTTTGCAACCGCCAATACACATATCTATCCTTTACTTTTGCACCATGTGCAATTTCATTTCGTTCACAACAGGGTTGTAATGCAGTCATGTACATGTACGATATCGGCCTTAATTAAAATTATAACATGTCTTTCCCCATTTAATTTTTCAGTTGTTTACTGCATTTCAGTTTGGTTTAAAGACATTCTTTAATAAGGGGGTTGATTGGCTGACTCCAGAGCAAAATCTTTCAAAAACCTTTGATTTTCTAGATATTTTTTTTAATGAAATAACGTCTCCTTTTTTACCGGGTTGCATTAACTTTTTCACCAAAAATAATACATTCCTACTGCAGCATTTGTGACCTCCTATCTCTTACTATACATTTGGACCTTAAAAAAATGATTACACAAGCTAGGACATAAAAACTCCCAACATCTACAATGATTCATTGTCAAGGTATTTTAAATGGTTTAACGATAAATTAGATAGGTAATTGTTCTCACAAACTATGTATACATACATGGCTCTTACATGTAAGTGCATTTTATGATGTTAAATCTATATTGTATTACAAAGACAGTGATTACTAATTTAAAAACCTGGAATTCTTTTCAAATAAATGTTATTATAGTTTTTAAAAAACCCAAATTACATTTCCAGTTCATGAATTTGCAGAAGCAAATTAATTGTTGGGACACTACATTAAAATACTGTTATATAGTAGAATTAAATAGCCTGTAAAGACTCTTATTTTTTAACAAGTTCATAATCACCGGATATTTAAGACAGCATCGTGTTGCGTTCACGCGTACTATAAGCCAAACCAGTTTAACTATTCCAACCTCTTTGGTGGGAGGTTAGAGTTTATTGCGCATGGGTAGCTTCATATTCTTTATTCAGTTCTTGCACGCTTTCGATCTAATATTGGTATATTAATTCCAATTAAAGCCAAGATTTTATTTTTCAAAGACAAAATATACAATCTAGTTTGTAGTATTTCACTGAAAAAACAGATTTCTTAATAAATGAAAAAGAAATGAATTGAAGATTAATGTCCTACGTACTTTTCTGCACATAATAATGAAGACGGGCATATGTCATACAGTGTGCTATGAGGGAAATTTTACCAGGGCAGCGGCACATGGCCTACTCTTATATCAAATTCCAAAAAGCGAGTTAGAAACAGTTATATTTCAAGTGAGAAGAATTTAAGACATGTCTGCCTGGCATCATACTTGGGGGCCTTGATAATGGAAAATATTTTAATTCCTAATTTATTTTTCTAATTTGAAATTTGAATGTCTAATGGAAATTTGAATGTCTAATTTGAAATTTGAATGTCTAATTTGAAATTTGAATGTCTTATTTGAATTTTGAATGTCTAATTTGAATTTTGAATGTAAAATTTTAATTATTTATTTGAAGTTTTAAATTTACTTTATTTTTAATTCGATTTTGTGATTCTTTAATATTGATTTTGCCGTTATTTAATTCTGATTTTCTAATTCTTAATTTAACTACTATTTTCTAATTCTTAATTTAATTACTATTTTTAATTTATTCCAATTTATTGTAATTATAAATTCCACAATTTGAATTCATCTGTCAGTTGGTGCAGAAAAGTGGGGCATTAGACACACACAATAATATTTCATTTCAGTAGATTGCACATAAAAATAAGGACTTTTTGAAAGACATCTACATGTATACTTCTAAGAGAAGACCACAAAGCTGAGTAATAGTATAACAGTAATTACTTCATCTTTAATAAGGCAGCGCAACTTTTAAATACACAAACCTCACATAAGAGATTTACTCAACCAGAAAAATGCATCTTCCTTTACTGTTTTTTACCTTTTATAAACCTGGGAAAGTCTACAAGACGCCAATGTGAAAATACTTGGCTACATGGCTAGGCATAGTGAGAAAATATCTTGTTGTTATCGGGGGTCAGTGATTATGAAAGGGTTTCTATTCATAAAAAGATATGATGCAGTATCATATTCTGTCTACTTACAAGAAATAATTTTTTAACATACCCTTGATAAATATTTGAGCATCCATTAATTAATAATGTGACAATGTTCAAGAAGCTTTTGCACCTTTTTTTAAAAATTGCACTACTGTTAACTCAATATGTACATGTAAATAAAGTAGGCTGTGTATAATGTATACATGTATGCAATGAAGATGTACATTAACTATAATGTTGGTGGCACATGATTGATTTTAATTTCTTCGGAATCCACTGTTTGCAAGTTCGTTTAAAATCAAGTACATACAGTAGAATATGTATTCAGCATCCATGCAAGGAAGTTTTCATGACTGACCGCTTAATGGGAATGACCTCTTAATAAAATCTCAGTGTTTGTTTGTTACTTGCATCGGTAAATTTAGCTATCCTTGAAACTTGCTATTGGAATGAAAATTCTATAAATCAAGGGTCATTCCATGTCAAGTGGACCAGTGGTGAGAAACTTAGAGCTGCTCTAACAAAAATCTGGAAAGATAGGTTGCCAGACAATGAAACATACGCCCAAGGCATATAAATTTCATACAGATCAGCAGATAACTTTAGATGTTAGAGCCTTCACAATGTGCAACAAAAACAAGGACCGTAACACTACAAGTAATTAATGGAAATTGTTGAAATTCAATAGGCTTCTTTGTTTAACTAATTTTAATAATGCATATAAATTTCACAAAGATCGGAGGATAAATTTTGACGTTAGAGTCTTCAGAAGGTTCAACAAGGTGAAACAAGAGCCATATGGCATAACTCCAGACGAAATTAAATAGGGTTCTTCATCTCACTGATGTTAACATATCTGATAACTTTTTTTTTTTTTAAACAATATTTTATTTAAGTTTTCTGAATGGGATTGGGGAACAGGCTTAGCCTATGTTTACAAGGAATGGTGGACAACGGACGGGCAGACAAATGGTTGGACAGACAGACAGCAATATACGTCAACATTTCAATGTGGGTGTAAAAAATAGATTTAAAATGTACATGGTCTAAAACTAACAATTACCAATTTTCAGCTTCCTAGGTCAAATATTCGCAGAGATATCACCATTTGAAAAAAGGTTGGCAATTGGTATTAAATATTCACTTATTTCTGTTAGGTTTTCAGGTCTAGAACCCCCTAATATGGCAATATAATAGAACTGCCAACAGAGATTATGATTTTTTAATAAAATTTTGGCTAGGAGTGTCCCTACCGTAAAGATTGCCATCAAAGAGGGGAAAAAAAGCAACTATTCTATTTTTCAAGAAAAGCCATTGTTCTGTCGAAAGGTTTAAAAGTTGCTGTATATATATTCCAATGCTGTGTATATACTCCCAGACCGTGGAATTTCAATATGGAAATGAATATAGGACCATTATGATGTTATATCTCAGAGATAGTAGGCGTCAAAGTTGGTTTCCCACCAAAATATTGTGAAAATGCCTAATTTTGGTTGCAATTTTGGTTGCAATTTTGGTTGCCATTTTTGTTATGGTGGCACAAGTGGCAAAAACCTAAAGAGGAACAGGAAATGAAATTTATGCCTTTATTATTATAATATGCAATATTACATCGTATTGAAAAAGAAAGATAGGGATAACAATTATATTTGTATTTCAACACACCAAAAACTTTTCACTAAATAAAATTATGGCCACTTGAATTTCTTTGGAATCCTATATTTGCTTAATCATTTGCAGTCAACTTTCAATTTTGAAGTAAAACTACATCCATACACTATACCTAGTCAAGGAATATTTTGTATTTATTTGAGCATTACATTACCGGTATACAAGTACCACGGAAGATTTTGTCTCAATATATCCCAAGTTATATCTTCATAATGTACTTACAATTTCTCTAGTAACTGTGAACTGGATTCTGTTCTAAAAGGATCTTTAACATCAAGGACTTTGATTTTCTTTGCTAATTGTCGAATTGTGGCTGTTAATTTCTTATATCTGAAAATAAAATAGTCTCTGATAATCATATGGGTTTTGCTAATTTTGTTATCACTTTTATTGTTATCATTTTTGATAACTAACTTGGAAATGAAATTGTGTTTAATGGGATGTCAGTACCAATCTTGCTATATGGTACCAGAAAACAAAATCCTGTTAAATAAAATCCATTGCACAATTTAATATCCCAATGAATAAAAAATTCTCTCTAGAAAAATTGAATTCCCTCAAACTTTTGACATGGAGAAATACCAAAATGGAAGCTGATTACATCACTCTTCGGGAGAGATCATTTTGATAAAGGGTTTACAAGATGTCAAGGTTTGCAGTCCTTTTACAACAATTCAAGTTTTGTGTAAGTCTCAGCTCGGTATTGAGTTTGGGCATTCACACACATAACTGCCTGTATTCCTTTATTTTGAAAACATATTTTACATTCTAGTAAAATCTCTGCAAAGTTTACAGCTTTTACCTTAACTTACAAGTACAGGGTATTTAAAATTATATGTACATGGTTAAAGCAGGATTTGGCCTTCATTTGAAGATGGTGGCTATGTAAGTATTATTTACATCAATTTAAAAAAATAAATTAAATATTGAAACATATCACAATACGGTCAAAACTGTTGAATCCCGAAGTGATGGTGCGATTCTTGCAAGGTCTTACAGGTTTTTTCCAGCATTATAAAGTTTATAAACCCACCCAAAAGACGCTTCCAAGGTTGCCGTAACATGCTTATAGATGTCACTGAAACGGTAATAAAGATATCAAATTGACGATACTCTCTAAAACTTGTTATTGTCTTCAGTAGATATTTTTCGTTGCCCAAACTCATACGGTCGATATGAGGACACTTTGTTTTGATTGCAACACGTTGTTGTCAAAATCTCTGTCAAATTTAAAATACAAGGAATTTGGTGGTAACAACACAACCTTTGTGATGAGATGATGTGATGATGATACTTTGAAATGATTATCTTTTTAGTCCTTGAATTAATCCTGCTGGTAATGTATCGATGTGATGATGTACCTTTGATAGACTTAGCTTATGTAATAGAAACTAATATGGCAGATATAAATGATGAATCCTTTCTCCATGAAAACAAAAAAATTGGTTGCATTCTTCACTTTCAATGTGTTTATCTGTTTTTGTCCTTAAAAAGACTTTTGTGATAATAGTTTTGTTATGATATGTGATTAAATGGATACCATGATGAAACTTTGTAAGTACGGTATAATAAAACTTTAATTTCGATGGACCTTTAAATGATGTATCCTTACTTGGTAAAAACAAAGAAACTGGGTTTCAGTGTTCCAATCTGATCTCTGATGTGTTTATATTTTTTTTAAGTCCTTGAAATGATCTCATTCTATCTCTACTTAGATTACATAGATAAAGAGACATAAGTGTTTTAAATCACTGCTATTCCTGGTAGTCTATGGAATTTTCTGGTTGTGACTCATCTTGTAGGTGAAAACTAACACACTAATATATATTATGTAACATATATTCATAAGTAAATGTAACAACTTACGTCAACATATATACACTATATTTACCTAATACCTACAAGTACTTTTAACAAAATAATATGACTCAGTCATTACTGACATGATTATTACTTTTACAAACACAGAGAAGAATAAGGATAAGCCAATTTAACTAATATTTATTATTCGGATCAACACTTTGTTAACATCTAAAGACATCTTAAAGAAAAGTATGTTTTGGTCCTGTGATGACAGCATAATAATACAGTTGAGCTTGATTAGATAATAAATAAAAGATTCTGGCATCATGGGCTTTGAGTGGTAGTTTGTTCTTTAAGTCTCTATATCATGCTTTTAAATGATTCCAATGAATGAATATATTTCCTATATAGAACAAAATATGACATTGTCACAGACCTGTCAACCCCTCAGAGCTGAAATGCAGTAGGGTAGTGTAAAAAAGGCAGTAGAAACCATGATTTGGCAGTAGATTTCCAAAAACGCGTAAATTCGCACTTCCAAGGGTAATTTGGAAATGTCAAATGATACATTGAATTGTAGGCCTAACAATACAAAAATTGCATTAAATGGGTAATAAATAAAATACACACAGTACATTAGCAATGAACCATATCTAAAATTATTTATTAAACCAAAATTGAATATGTACCCTACAGAAAGAAATAATTAGTATTTATTTGCAAAGAAAAAATAATTAAAATTAGCAGTCCAGTATTGGGCCTACACTGGCAGTAGATTCTACCATTTTTCTTTTGTTTTAACTTATTACTATTATTTAGTATTGTATTAGTAATAGTATGATTTTAAAAAAAAAATCCTCGTCTGACGTGGGTTTCCTATTCTGACAGTTTTTGTCAATTTTATTTAATGTAAGATAATTGTAATTATTATATAGATTCTACAGCAATTCTTGATTAGGAATAGAGAGAGGAGGGCCTAAAAAAATAAGTTTTGCATAGCGACTAAATAAGTAAATAATAAAATATTATTGGCATCGAACATGCTTTTCATACTGTCGTGACGTTTATCCTCTAACTTCTAAGTCTAATCTAAGGCAATTCAGTGTACGGGATTTTTTCTCACGGAATTCCGTAAATCTGCTTTAAAATTTATTCGAGGGAGCCCTCAATGTAAGACGTATTCTCATCTTGAAATTAAAGTTCCAGGTTGTGTTGCATTCGAAGTATTGTATTACATGCTGTACGTACGTACGCGCGCAAACGAAAATGTCAGCCATTGCTGCCGTAAATTGGTCGCTATTTGTTTAGTTTATCGCTACATATTTTAAGAGTATTTGGAACACGTGGCAATAATATATCCACTTTATTGACTCTAAAAAAGGTTGAAACGAATTCGAGAACAAATCTTTTAGCTAAATTACACCTTACAACACCCCAAGTCGATGTTGATAACAGAAAGTCGCAATCTTTTTTGTTTACATGCAAAGAGTTGCTTCCCTTAGTTCCAAAGTTTTGTCGAGACAATTAAAAAAAAACCTTTGTTTAAGAATGCGGTAGAAATCTATCCAGCGCAGTAGAGCGGTACACGAGGCCATTTCGCGGCATTCTACCGCGTGATACGGTGGAGTTGACAGGTCTGCATTGTCATCAAATAAAAAATACCAAAAATAATGTACATATATATATAACCTTGAGAAATGCTTTCAATATGAATATTTGTGAGACAATATTAACAACCACATCGCAAGGTCACCAGAAACAAATTGTTCACATTACTGTAAAGTTGAAATAATATTTTGCTCACAACTTTCATTGCCATTAGAGGTATGACTTCTGGAAAGCTTAAATCAAACCCAAAATTTTAATTTCAAAAAGGACCAAAAATTTTAATTTCAAAAAGGACCCCGTCAATATTATTAGACTGATAAATGATTGCCGGTGTGCAATGCACTTTACTAGCTATTCTATCAGCCAACAACTTGGCAACACTATCACATGCTAGAATCTGCCGATCTGGATCAATACATAGGCTTATAGTCTGGTAAAAAAAAAAAATCATTCTGTTAGTTTGCTTAGAGTTGAGCACAACTCACATACACAAACGTCCACATGCTTTTTACAATATTGTTCCAAAAACTAATTGATGATATGAAAAATAACTTTGCAAATAAATTTCATTCAAATTAAGGAATGTCATATACTGGTTCTAGATTTCATACAGGTACAATATAGGTTCCAGTCTTCCAGAAACAATAAAGATCCAAGGGTGTTTATAGGTAAGTGCAGATGAAACGATGTATGGCATCCACAATAATAGAAGTATCCAATTTAAGTTTGGGTGTAAAAAGTATTATTTAATAGACAAGGAACATATGTGGATCTTTAACCCTTGAAATAACAAAAACATTCTAATTTTTTTTGTCTCTGTAAAGGACATAAATTTTAATAAAAGATCAAAATTGAGAACTTAAATTTCACTTTTAAAATGTCACAGATTTCCAAAGTAGGTTCCTTAAGATAACAGTAAAACATTTGTTTCAGATTTTCTACCTGTTTCATGGCAATTTGAGTTTCCAATGTATGAATTTTTTTATCTAACTTCGGATTAGGAACACACACATCAAGCTTTAAATGTCAAGTTTGGCATTAGATAAGACACTAGATGTACATGCATTTTATATAGAATTACAGATTAAATTAGGACTATGCATGGTATACAAAGATTGTGGGAGATAAAGCAGCAAGTAGGGGATAAAGCAGGGTTTTCACATCAAATGTTTCCAATTGGAATTTTTTGGCTTATTGTAGCCCGATATATCTATCCAAAATTGTGACCACATTTTGCAGAATCCGAATTTTATATATTTTAGTTTTTGATGGCTTTTACACTCAAAAACACCAAATTAAGCTGCTGAAAGGTTGATGTCATATATGAAGTTGTTAACAGAATTGTTTTTTGGAATACATGCATAAAGATGGGTGCCTTTATTAAAACTGATATAACAAGAATGACATCGCCATTTTCATAACTGTCACTGAAATCTGAGTCTAAATTTCTCATCAAATTTTAATTCAGTTCACTGTCTTCATCCTAGAATAATGATCTCAACACCACTCCGACAGTTAGCCATGACATAGCGTCAAGTTTTTATTTTACCTGTATCACCACATAAGCTGCCAAAATCTTCAGAAAATTAGCGAAAAAAATGTGAACAAAACAACAAGAATGACATCAGACAGTACTTCTCTCATTAAGTGAAGTAAACACAGGGATGGGGGTTAACTCTATTAAAACGCCGGGAAATAAATACAATCTGCAAACCTGGAATATTTCAAGTACGGTGTATTGAGGTCTCATGCCGATACCGGTGTGATCCAGGTAACGCAGAACAGGGGTTCCTGGGAAATTCTTTGAAGGTCTCCAGCTCGAACATTTCAGCGGCAGGCAGTCAAGACTGGCAAATTTGACCGTCTTGAAATGTTGAGCCCAGGGAAAAGGAGCAATATAATATAATTTTGTTATTAAAATAATAGACAAACAACGGCTGCCAGGCACTGCAGGCAGGATACGCCCACATACAAGAGTTGTATAGAGAACAAGCTAAAAAAGAAAATAATTTTTCCTACAATCAAGGGTCAAAATTTATGAAGTAACAAATTGGTATGCGCAAATATCGAATGGAACACAGATCTTTGGGTTATAAACATGCATTTGAAGTAAAATCAAGATCGGATTCAAATTGCTACTTCTACAGTGTCCACAACCTTGATATATCATATTTTTACACTATTCGCGTACAAGTGGCTGTCATTTTGTCCTGCAATTTTTATCCGATTTTCACGAAATTTGAACTGATCCTTCATTACAGTGTAACAGTGATATAATCAAATGTTTTTTTTTAAATCGGATAATTATTAATTTATAGGCCATACAGTGTTCCCCATTTAAAAACAACCCTACTAGTACATGGTATATTGTGTAAATATGAAACAAAACTAGCAGGTAAAAATGGGGTATAATAAAAAAAAAGGATGATACAAGAGTACCATGTAAAAAAGTGGTATACTAGAATCCAAGTCTGGCATAACCGAACCACGCTCACTTACTGCTTTCATATAACTAAAACACGGTGGTATGCTTGCCTTACTGCTCCTATACATAATACATCTGAAACGTTGTATGCAGCAATTTGTACCAGGTGCTTTTTAATTATTGGGATTTTACATTATTTCAAGTCGATTTTGCAAATTGTGTTGATTACATGTATTTCATCCATTTCGAAACGTTGTATGCAGCAATTTGTACCAGGTGCTTTTTAATTATTGGGATTTTACATTATTTCAAGTCGATTTTGCAAATTGTGTTGATTACATGTATTTCATCCATTTCGATGTTAGGGCCTATGGCCTATATATTTTAAAGGTACATGTAGATATGAAATGAAATGAGGTTTAACGTCCTACTCCTACTGAACAGACATTCTTCTACTCCGAACTGGGCTAGATGAAGACAGGCATAATACAGTGAGTGTGTTATGAGGGATATTTTGTGCTGACAGCGCCACTACGACCTAATCTTATATCGAATTGAAACTGTCAAGGGATCGTCCACGTTTACACAGTACTTCGGTTTATGTTCCATCCTAACGACTAGATGATAGAGCTCTGTTTTTGTCAGGCCCTCCGTCATGCATCACTGACTGAGAAGGGGGACCACGCCTGAAAATCTGAATGAACTTGCTCGGTCGATGCAGGGATCAAACACTCGACCTCCATACTGCATGTTAGTGACCCACTGTCACTGTGGTTCCCAGGACAGGTAGATAAATATAAATAAGAAACATTGAATTTGAATATGATGATGAATATCATTGATTGAACATCTTCGTTCGTGTGTGCACTTACTTCGTGTAGTCTTCTCGCCGTTGTATAAAATATCTTTTAAGTATGGTTAGTTCTTGGATGTTGTTATCTACCTCCCATGATATAAAATCTACCTTTTTAAGGAGTTTTTTCTCGTGATATTTCAATCTTCTGACCATGTTTACAAATTACATTCAACACGTGTTTACAAATCAACAGGAAGTGAAGAAAACTTTGGCAAGGGACAAAACTCGGAAGTTGTGCCAGGAATCAGACCACAATTTAAAATCCCTCTTTGATTTGGTTGCAAAACAAAAATTTCGATTAGAATAGATTATATAAGATTTTTAAGGTTTTTTTGTGATGGTAATCTGTCTTCGTCAATAATGTTACGTCAAAGATATAATCAACACAGTAAACCAAACTTCAAACAATTTTTTTAAAAAAAAAGAAAGAAAAGAAATCGACTTTTAAAGTTACATTATTCAAGATATAGATAAGAACTAGCCATTCTTGCTATACTAGTTCTAAAGTAGATGATGTAAAATGAATAATTTGAAAATTTCATTCAAATTACTCTATTGCAAGCGAAGATATTGGCATTTAAAGATTTGACCGACCTGTGCAATAATTTCAACCACGGTCCTGGTTGATCAAAGCTACGACTCGAAGCGTCTAGCCGCGCCATATTTGATTTACCGCTGAAACGTTTTAATCTGTTTAATATCGGAGCAATCTGATGCCATCCAAAGTTGATTAAGGCCTGGATTTTGTAAGGTAATACACATAAGGTCGTGTCTTAAAAATTACTCCCACGCCAGCGACAATAAAGACTTAACGCTCTTCTGCTTTCTAATGATCACAGCGTATTGTAGCGATTAATATTATGATCACAGCGTATTTTATGCCGTAGCGATTAATATTATGACCATAATAGGAACATAAAACATCTCTTCGGGGTTCGTTATTAAAGACTCGGTATCCTTAGGCAAATACATATATTATGAATATACATATAAACTTTTAAGGGCATTAGGAACTTCAGCAAAGTATTATTTGTGCTATACAAATTCTGTGTTGATTGATTGATTGATTGATTCACTGTTGAACTTTTTAATAGCTTTTTAAAATACTCTGAAAGACCCCACATAACCTCCACCTTTCTGGAACATATGGATATTCTCCAAATGGAGAACTTTTACAAATATTCATGAAGAGAACCGATTTATATGTATATTCATAATATATGTATTTGCCTAAGGATACCGAGTCTTTAATAACGAACCCTGAAGAGATGTTTTATGTTCCTATTATGATCATAATATTAATCGCTACGGCATAAAATACGCTGTGATCATAATATTAATCGCTACAATACGCTGTGATCATTAGAAAGCAGAAGAGCGTTAAGTCTTTATTGTCGCTGGCGTGGGAGTAATTTTTAAGACACGACCTTATGTGTATTACCTTACAAAATTATCGACGATAATCCGAGCATACAGTAATTAATATAAAAAAAGACAATGGCGGCAATGTTTATCAACCTCAAATTAACATCGATTCATGCGGTTCCCACGCTTTTTAAATCTCACTTAACAAAAAATACGGACATATTAAAATATTCCATTTGTGCATTGTCATGAAGACTAGAAGAATAAACGTAAAGGCGTATCAATTGAATTTAAAAGGCACGTGCCTCAAACCCCCCACTTCACAAGTTTCAATGCATGGCGGGATTGTTGATGCGCGTGCAGGGTCGATAGATTCAATAAAGCAATCAATCTTGAGTAATAACTGAGCATTAAATGATAAAGCAAATGCTTTCGTTACAAGACTGTAAGAGGACAATGCATTTGTCAATATTATAATGGTGCACAAGAACAAGCCAATCCACAGGTAACAGACTACAACAGATCTAGAGGCAGGTAGCCGAGGCTGAGGTAGTGATGAGAGGTAGCGAGTAGGTTCGCAAAAAGGTGCGCATGCGATCAGGAATTAAGTCACCTCCAGGGCTTAATGTTATAAACCTTTCATTTACACGACTTAAAAGTAGATTCGACGTATATTTTGAATAATATGCCAAAAGCAGCAGAGTGAGGTTTAATGTTTCATCGCCATTTTACGTTTTCTTCGTTACAGTATTTTTTCTTTCCATGGTTACGTGTCTAATTTTGCCCAGTGGCGTTTGTCCCTCTCTTCGTTGAATTCAAACTGCCAAGGAATCCTTTATGCACTGCCAATTTAACATAGGTTGTGGCGTGAATGCCTACTGTTCTTGAATTTAACTGTCAAGGGATCTTTTACGTGCCCTTAAAATTTGTAGGCCTATATGAATGTTTCGTCCAATCTGAACGACTAGACAACTTTACATGTCAGCTCGGGCCGGCGCAGTCACCGCAAAGTGGGAACCGAGCTTCAAAATTCAGCCCACAGTGGGATTCCAACCCAGGGCATCCTGGATGTCCTAACCAAACAACTACCGCGACACTTATGTCAGAAGGTTTGTTGCTGTTATTTTGATATGAATATTTGACATTAAACATGAGCAAACTTACGTTGAGGGTGAAACTGATTTTCGCCCTTAACCCATATCTCCGGGGATCAATTCAAGCCTGGTTTCCACTTGCCAATGGTGTCGTTTGAGTAGGACGAAAAACTGAGATTCACCCTTGTGCTGATAGGTTGACAATGAATGTGTACTTAGGGAAGAAAAAACGAGATTTACTCGTGTACGCCTGTGTACAAGAAACCTTGGACTGACAATGAATCTGTACCTAGTCATTAGAGTGGGATGAAAAACCGTGATCCACTCACGTACGTACTGGTGGCGTGCACGTAAAAGAAACCCTGACATGAAATTCAGTGTTGAGTATGTGGTGAAACTTGCCAAAATCCTTCCTCTAACCCTAGACCACCCATCCACAAGACTACACACTTCACCACTCAAATGAAAAGACTATTACTGAAGTATTTCGTTGATTAGACGCTTAATCCCATTGTTTTCCAGGATTAATTTTTATTGTAAAGTATACAACGCTTTATGACTTTTGGAGTTTTATTTTATTCCTTCTGCGAAAGAATAGAACTTTTCTAAGTATGATTCAAAGAATTGTAGCTAGAACCGTGCAATACAAAGGACGTATACGGTGTGGAAGGGATTTATTAAGAAGCCCCTTAACAATGAATCTGTACCTAGTCATTAGAGTGGGATGAAAAACCGTGATCCACTCACGTACGTACTGGTGGCGTGCACGTAAAAGAAACCCTGACATGAAATTCAGTGTTGAGTATGTGGTGAAACTTGCCAAAATCCTTCCTCTAACCCTAGACCACCCATCCACAAGACTACACACTTCACCACTCAAATGAAAAGACTATTACTGAAGTATTTCGTTGATTAGACGCTTAATCCCATTGTTTTCCAGGATTAATTTTTATTGTAAAGTATACAACGCTTTATGACTTTTGGAGTTTTATTTTATTCCTTCTGCGAAAGAATAGAACTTTTCTAAGTATGATTCAAAGAATTGTAGCTAGAACCGTGCAATACAAAGGACGTATACGGTGTGGAAGGGATTTATTAAGAAGCCCCTTAACGTGTAGACTTGGGGATATGGATGTAGACGGCACCACGCCCATTTGCCTACAACTTGTCTACCGTGACTAATCGAGATAAGAACAACGTTAAAGTACCGAGATGAGCATCGATTATCGTGATAAAGAAGAGGAAGTTGGAATGTAGATATAAGTTACAAAAAGCTCCACAGGGGGAAGGTTCTGGTGTTTGTCTTCCATTGATTTTGTTCCACCTTTTCCCTATAACTGATAAAACTATATTTATGGTCATCTTTGTTCTAACCTCAATATGAAAATAAACAAACTTGCTTTGTTTGTTTGACGTTACCTTCATGTGTTCTTTGGTGTTTATTTCAGTATTTCAAATGTTGCAAATATAATACACGAAAACATTTGTACATACTACAATTTACCATGGAGAATGAATAATTTCTGCGTGTAATTGTCTTTATCATGTATGTCCTGTTCCATAAAATATGTTGTGCTTCAGGGCATCGTTATTCAGTATAATGGAGTACCACAAGGATCAGTTCTTGGTCCCCTGTTGTCGGTGCTTTAGACCAAATGCCATTCGCTGGCGAGTCATTCATACGCAAGAATATTAATGTTCAAATTGCCTCGAATAAATTATATGTATTGTATTTTCATAGCATCCCCACTTTCATAAGTTATTCCTTTTTATGTGTAACACTTTCCATCTGTTTCCCCTGTCTTTCGAAGAAAGCAGGGTGCTGTTAAAATGAGCTAGAATGTTCAAACTTGGTGTAGATGTTTATTAGGTCAATACCTTGATGGAGTTTGATTGGTTGATGCTTTGGGACACGATAACTATATTTCTAATTAATTGAGAGTAATGAAACTTAGCGTATAGTTGCATTACAGCAATACCTTGACTAAGTTCGATAATGAACATTATCTACTAAGGGTAAGCAGAGCGATAAGCAATTTGATTGTCAGATACTTTGGAACACAATAACTCTCCTTCCAATTGAGCGAGAATGTTCAAACTTGGTGTAGATGTTTATTAGGTCACTGTCTTGATGAAGTTCAAAGATGAGCATTTTCTGCTTTAGATAAGCAATTTGATTGGCTGATGCTCTGGGACACGATACCTTTTTGATTGATTGATGCTCTGGGACACGATAACTTTAGTTCTAGTGAAGTGAGAGTGGGGACACTTGGTGCATAGCTTTATTACATCAATATCTTAAATATGATCCATAATGAACGTTTTCTGATGAGGGTAAGCCGAGCGATAAGCAACTTGATTGGTCGAGACTTTGGAACACAATAACCCCCCTTTTAATTGAGGTAGGATTAACTTGGTGTAGTCGGTCATTGGGCGAATGTCTTGATGGATTTTAATGATGGACATTGCCTGCTTACGGTAAACAGAGATACACAATCTGATTGATGCTTTTGGGTACGATATATAGATTCATTACCTTCACTGTATTCGATGGTGCGAATTCTGCTTAGGCTAATGGGCGATAAACAATTTGATTGGTTAAGACTTTGGAAAGCTAAACTGAGCTAATCAATTTAATTGTTTGATGTTTTGGGGACAAGATTATCTTGATTCTATATGATAGAGAGTGATGAAACTTAGGCTTTTTAATATTTATAATCGCTTTCGAAACAGTGAACCACCGGACTATCGAGAGATATTACTCAAATCACAAGGGAAATATTACTGAAACGGGAGTAATACAAATTCAAACAGCAAAAATTAAACATGGACAATAACACCCGCGAACTTGGGGTATTAAATTAATGGGGACACAGGCAAGACCCGAGTCATCCCCTCCCCTTAACCTAAAAATATACAAAGCACAAAACTTTGAAACACACAATCATACAATGTAATAGCGTTTAATGTTGCATGAAATCGATACATCGGTGTCATCTTTGACTAGATTGATACTGGCTCGAGTATCTGAAAGCTTTTTGTACACAATCTAAGTTCTAATATCATAATCCGACAATAATCAATAACCATATTGTATGCAACCATTTAAAAGAGTAAACCCACATAATAGACATTTAAAATAGATCAATAACCTTTATCTTTTAAGTTATTTTAGTACTTTTGAATATATAACCATCATGTTAGATTTTACTTAATTTATTACATAAATATTTATTGGAAAATAAAACACGCCTAAAGGCACTTTAATACTTGATAAAATAAGTTTTACATAATATGTATTTATTAACCTATTGAAAATATGATATACTATTCAAAAAAAGTAGGGGATATTTGATTTTTAAGTGTTATTAAAGTCACCTAATGAAACTGACGAAGAAACAAATGACAAAATGAAATGAAGTTTACATTCATCGATTTATTCCAAGTGGTCGTTAGACTAAGTAAGACACACACTGACCATTATAAGGGTAAAATGATTCCCGGGGTCAAACAGCAAAGTTACCACAGCATCACAACAAAGTCAGTAACGGGTAAATCCTTTTCTGTTTGCCAAACAAGCATTGATCCGACGTGGCATACTCCTAATGATACGTCTAAGGTCATTTTGGTCCAGATTGTCCCATTCCTGTTGCAACACAGCAGCAAGTTCTTGGACATTGGCAGGACGTTGTTGACGTTGACGTAACCCCTGTCCAAGCATGTCCCAGACATGCTCGATGGGGGAGAGGTCGGGACTGGCCAAGGTAATGTGGTGATGTTCTGTTGTTGGAGGTAACCTGTAACGATCCTGGCCCTGTGACATCTTGCGTTGTCACCCTGGAAGATGAAACGGCGGCCATGACGTTGTGCGAACGGCACAACATGGACTGCCAAGATGTTGTCCCGGTAGTACTGGCCTGTAACGCGCCCCGAACAACATGTAAAGCCGTTCTTCCAGCATCCTCCTCGCAGTGTTCCGTTTGATTAGAGCTAATCTGACTACTCCCTGCTGGACTGAGTGGGTATTATTGTCACTAATTATGACTGGCCAGTGGTCCTATTACTGACCAATCACTGAATTCGTTACAAAGGTATTACCTTTAAAACAAGACGTTTAATTAGGACAACTGTGTTTACGTAACGTTACGTCATGGCTGCACGGTTTTTTTTTATGCTATATTAACCAGCGCATAGCAGGATATTGCAGCAAAACTAATTGCGTGACAAACGAGGCTATCGGTATTGACGTAAAGTAAACACTACGGTATGGTAACGAACAGACTTTCAACGTTTTTAATAACTTAAATCTTTGTCCAAAATATTAAGGAAGACCCAAGATTAAACGACGGAATGTCATGTTACTGTACGTAAGTAGTAGATTTGATTGAACGAGAAGAATAGACACATTTACTTAAATGCCAAGAATCCGAAGCGAATCCAGCAATGGCCAGAGAGGGATTTCTCGGGCCGTTGCTTCAGGAATATGTTCTTCCAGCAACAGTGATGCCTCCCCACACCATAACAGAACCACCCCCAAATCGATCATGTCTGATGACGTTAACGTCTTGGAAGCGCTCGTTTCGACGACGCCAAACCCTCATATACGTCTGTCCAAAAAATCAACAGTGAACCTTGACTTATCTGAAAACATCACATTGCTCCAGCGTCGATTATCCCAGTGTTGACGATCCCTACACCAACGACGTCTTGCCTGAATGTGATGATCTCTCAAACAAGGGATCACGCGAGGACGTCAGGCGCGAAGGTGACCAATATGCAGTCGATTCCAAATCGTCTGGGTACACACTCTCAGACCAGTGTCTGTTTGGAGACGAGCCCTGATCTGATTTGCTTAGATGACCAGTGTTGCCAGTGAGAAATTTGAAATAGTACCAGATTTCCAGCCAAATTGTTCCTAGATTTGGCAGAAAAATACTAGATTTTTAAAAACTATTGTAAATAGATATCAAAGAAAATAATAAACGCAAATAAATGGTCTAATACTGATTTGCTTTCCTTCATTGTCTCTGCTGCATAGGCCTACTCGACAGTATCACCACCCACAGGATATAATGGTTTCACATCTGATAACAGCGGTTACTTTGTGACACAAACAAACAAGAAGCTGACAGGAAGTGGAAGTTAGGTATGCATTTGCCATATTTGGAAAAGGGTTGCCTTGAAAGATGCCAAACAGTAGGACTAGGCTAACCACATTTAGGCACATAAAGTGGCCACTTGTTTGACAAGCTTTGTCCTCTTTATTTTTGTAAAAAAAATATAATATATTAATTTATTTTTTTTTGGGGGGGGGGGGGGCAAAAGGATGTGATAGGCCTATTTGTATTTCTTTTTCAGAGAGTACTAGATTTAAGAAAAAACTCCTAGAATCCTAGATTAGGTCAAGGTACGGATAAATCGGTCATGGGCTTGAGTTGTCGCCCTTGGTCTACCGTCGATTATCCCAGTATTGACGATCCCTACACCAACGACGTCTTGCCTGAATGTGATGATCTCTCAAACAAGGGATCACGCGAGGACGTCGGGTGCGAAGGTGACCCCCATACAGTCGATTCCGAATCGTCTGGCCACTCACTCTCACACCAGTGTCTGTTTGAAGACGAACGCTGATCTTATTTGCTGTGATGACACGATTTCTCAAGGCCAAGGTACGGATAAATCGATCCTGGGCTTGAGTTGTCGCCCTTAGTCGACCTGAGCGTGGTCTGTCCTGTACAGATTGTGTCAGAGTCAGAGCCTTATATATAGAGCCTTACAAATCCGAGGAAGTTGTGGATATACTATTTTTATTCAGGAGCAAATAAAACTTCAACCTTTTAATCAAAATTGCAGGAAAACGAAATTCAAACTTCGACTCCCCACAGAGACCAGAAAAAGAATAATGTAAATTTTAATAAAAACAAGTTTTTCAGACTGAACGGCTTAATCCGAATAACTAATAATAATGACTTCTGGCAGTTCTGCATAAGATATATATAGTCAGGCGGGAACTTTGCTATGCCTACATTGTGTGTCTCAAGGATAACAAATTGTTGAAGATTCACTCCTGGATGGAGATATCAAACATAATCACTTAGGGGCCTATTAAAAAATACCATATCGATGAAGTTTAAATCGAAAAACATACGAACTAGGCCAGGTCCGTAGTCTAGATCTCTTTATACTTTATGCCTACACTGTGTCAAACTCAAAAGTGTTATTCCAAAGTAGGCTACATATTTTTTTTTCGAAAATTCACTCATGAATGAATTCATAAAACATATACAAATTAACCAAAACCGCAAGAATTTATGCCATACAGACGAAATTTAAATCGAAAAAACATCTAGTCTACCGTACCGGATACTTAACTAAGGCTAGGCCTATGTCAAAGTGGCTTTCTCAAGTTCATAACAAATTTTCGAATATTCATTCATTAAAATTTTTTTTTTTTAAAAATAACCAATGATGTAAATATGTCATTAGGTTTGAAATTTCTTCAAACTACAATAAGAATCTAGGGTCGCTTGAATTCATTAAAAACACGAATGACAGGCTACACTGGTACTAGGCCTAGTAGGCCTATTTTTTACTTAATTCCGGACGGAACAATTTTTACAAGATTTCTCACAATCAGTGGCGGCGCTAGCCGCCGGTGGTTGGAGGGGCAAGGCTGGGGCAAAGTCCAAGGTTAAGGGGGCAAAGGCACGAGCTTACAATAGGGGTAGGGGGGTCTCCCCCAGAAATTTTTTGAAAAACAGGCTGCCGTAAATGCAGCCTGGCAGTATTTCAGGCACTGATGGTTGAGATAAAGTGTCAAACGAACGGACTTGCGAACCTCGACAAAATCCACTCAAAAGTGCCAGAGTAGGGAGTCCTTGTAGGGGATATTGGGACCTCCCGAAGAAATTTTTGAAAAATAGACTGTAGGAAATGCCGTCTGGGTGTATTCAGGCACCGATTGTAGAGATATATAGAGCTGATCAGATACCGTCTGTCGCCTGATCACTAGTCTATCCGACCCCAGAGCGGACTTGCAAACCTCAACAAAGCCCCCGAAAATTTGAAAAGTAGACTGCCCAAAATGCAGTATCTGGCAGTATTTCAGGCACTGATCGTCGAGATAAAACAAGCTTACCAGATACCGCCTGTCGCCAAATCACTAGTTTATCCGACCAGAGAGGAAACTGGCAAACCGACGGAGTGAGTGAATTAAATTGAATGAATATTTTCGCCACAATATTGTATTAAATAAACTGCCGGAAATGCAGTCTGGCAGATTTCAGATAGGCCTACTGGTCTTCGAGATAAATAGAGCTGGCCAGATACTGTTCGTCGCCAAATCACCAGCATATCCGAAAAAAGAGGGAGGTGTCAAACGAACGGATTGAGTGTATCAAGTGAATGCATATTCACGCCTCGTTGAACCTATAACCAAAAAACTTTGAGGATCGTAAGAATCACTTTTTAAGTGATTCACATGTTATTGTTTAGAGTTTGTGATACGTTTCGGTAATCAATACCTTCTACGGTGATTAAATCTCACATCCCTACTCTGTCAGAGAGTGATTTCTTACAAGCCCATCCTGCTGTAAACCTACTATAAGTTATTTAAAAATTATTGGGGGGGGGGGCAAACAGAGGGCATACCAGATTATTGGGGGGGGGGGGCAAATGCCCCCCCCCCTTGGCGCCACCCCTGCTCACAATTGACCTTTTTTTGCATTTTTGGGGAACCTGTGCATATAAATCCCTTGCCCATCTCTTGTGTAGCATTTCACATCCACACAACAGACCAATTATGTCATTTAAAACACGTCAAATTATAGGCTACTACTATGCAGGCGATCCTATTCAGATGGGTTACGCAATGGCGTCTACGTGTCACGTGACCGCCATTAGCCAATCATAAACGGGACACGGGTTGGCCAGACTCTCTATATAATATAAGGCTCTGGATTGTGTATCACGATTCAGGGGTCTGTTATCAGTCCCACTCTCTTCAACATCATGATCAATGACATTCACAAATCGTCCTACCTCGATTCCAAAACTGACTTGGCTAAATTTGCCGATGACAGTACCATATGGAGAAATGGGACGAGCTTCTGTGAACTACAAAAGAATATGCAAAAAGCCTTAGACAAATTCATGACATGGGCAAACGACTGGGGATTTAAAGTCTCGGAGAAGAAAACAGTCGGCATGCTTGTGAGCAGGGATAGAGGGGTAAACAGAATGACTGTGTATGAACGGGAAAACCATCGAGTTCAAAGACCAAACCAAGTTCCTTGGCGTAATCTTTGACCGACGGTTGACCTGGAAACCGCACATCGACTGGACTGTAGATAGATGCTCCAAAATCCTAAACTTAATGAGAAAATTAACGGGCAGTACGTGGGGCGCCAATAGAGTTACACTAATGATGGTATGTCGTGCTCTAATACGTTCTGTATTAGACTACGGCTCTTTGGCCTTCATGAACTGCGCGCCAACACTCTTAAGCAAGCTTGACACCATCCAATACAAAGCTCTGTGTATTGCGACTGGCGTAGGGCTCGGGACTAGGCGAGAGGCACTACTACAAGAAGTCGGGGAGTTGCCCCTATCCCTAAGAAGAAAAGAACTGGCGACAAGGTATTGGGTCAAGATATCACTACTAGGTGAAAGATCCCCAACATTTGTCAGCCTACAAAAGACAAAATATGTAAGAGATCCCAAAAAGAAAACCTTCAGCCAGGGTATCAGAGAAACGATCAAGGAACTACGACTGGGGGAGCTCGTGATAAATAAACACGACCCCCCAGTTGTCGCCCCCTGGACGCTCCCTATACCACTGGTCAATCTAGATCTACTACAGAGAACCGACAAGAAAAATAACCCCAGTACTGCACGTGCTTTCTCTCTAGAACATTTGGAAGACAACTGGCCGTCTGATGACTGGGACCATGTGTACACGGATGGCTCACGCAATCCTGAAAGGGGAACCAGCTCGTTTGGAATATACCTGCCAAACGGGGAACAGGGAATAAGCATGAAACTGCCCAATAACTGTTCGGTGTACACTGCAGAGCTTGTTGCCATTCGTGACGCTATTTCATGGATCTCCCATCAAAAGACCGGCAAGTTCGTCATTCCAAGCGATTCTCTGAGCAGTCTGATTTCAATCCAAAATGACAACTCGGAATCAAGACCAGAAGTCATTTTGGAAATCAGGCAGCTATATCAGAGGGTCCTAGAGAAGGGAAGCAAACTAGAGCTCGTGTGGATTCCATCACATGTCAACATTAAAGGAAACGAGGAGGCAGATCGACTCGCCAACGAGGGTCTCAAGGACACAGCTACACCCCGCCTCATAGACTACAGCACCACGGAAATCTACAGTATGGTCAAAAGACAGGTCAATTCAATCTGGGAATTAAATCTCGTTGAACTTGACACATAGGCCTACAGATTCCGACTGGATGACGAGATCTACACCAAGACAGCGACCAATCACCCTAGACGAGATATATGCAGACTCATATCGAAACTAAGGGTGAAAGAGCGGCTGCGAGACTACAAACACCAAGTCATCGTCTGTGAGTGCGGAGAAGAGTGTACCACCAACCATGTCCTGGTAGACTGCGAGGTTTACAAGGAAGAGAGACGGGACTTAGTGAGAATGACGGAGACCAATAACATACCATTCAACACTAAGAACCTACTCTTCCCTAGACCAGATCTGAAGCTATAAATCTTCGAAGAAATCCACACCCTAATGGACACAGTTGGACTAAGTAAATTAGTGAAATAAGAAAGGGTCACGGCTAGATAAATTCTCCATACAACGTAGGATGGTTGAGTAAAAACGTCCTCACGAAGAAAGCCCAACCATCCTATACATTTATTTTAATTTATTCATTTTACTTTATCTTTACTTTAATTTTACTTAAATTTTTTATTTTTTTATTTATTACCTTCAATTTATTTTTTATTTTTTCTACTTATTTTTTATCTTAACTTATTTTTTTTATATACGACGTAGGGTGGGGAAGTAAAAACGTCCTCTCGAAGGAAGCCCAACCACTCTACAACTTTATTTTAATTTATTCATATTACTTTATCTTTTATTTTATTTTATTTTATTTTATTTTATTTTATTTTATTTTATTTTATTTTATTTTTTATTTTTTTATTTTATTATTTTATTTTATTTTATTTTATTATATTATATTATATTATATTATATTATATTATATTATATTATATTATATTTTATTTTATTTTATTTTATTTTAATTTTTATTTGTTACCTTTAATTTAATTAACTAATAAATTTTAATCAATTCATTTTACTTTATCTTTACTTTACTTTTACTTTAATTTACTTTATTTTATTACCTTTAATTTATTTGACTACAACTTTATTATACTCTCTTTATTTTTTTAATGTTATATTAGTTTAATTTACTACTAACATCTACTAAACTGGCGGGATAGTGGAGTAAGAGGGAGTCATGATCAGACGGGCTCGGCATCTAAACACTATTCTGCCAAAATAAATACCAGTGGGATAGTGGAGTAATGGGAGACCACGAGAAGACGGGTCTGGCACCTAAAAACACAAATCCCACAAAGAAGACATCTACCAATCCAGAAACAGAAGAGATCATCTACCAACGATGTGTTTTTATTAAATAAAGGGAAGAACTTCCCACTAAAACCTAATCCATGGCCTAAGGCCAAAATGGAAAGATTGCAAAATCATATTCTAAAAATCAGGAGGCTGCTTCGGCTCTCCTATGTCTTGTCTGTGATATCACTTAAGTGGAAGCAGACGTTAAACACCAAAAGAAGAAGAAGAAGTGTATCACGATATCTGGACCATAGCCTGCTTATGACAGACTGATACACATTCATCGTCCGCGACACAACCACCTGTGTTGTGCCGATCTGTAGCATGCCAAGGGCACGTAACATTTCATTTTGGGTAAGCCGACGCATATCATAATTTGTTTTCTGGTCACTAAAACAATTAAACTGATGTTTCCACCCTGGAATTCAATGCCACACTGTAACATTCAAAGTCAGAGTCGTGCCAATCTTGGGTTGGACCCCCATGATGATTCCATGCGGTAGCTATTGGTGCGTTTGGGCGCCACATGTAACTGGAAAAGTTTCTTCTGTTGGGTTCTATAGTGACTTTTTCGTAGTCATTTGCATATTTTAGTATTATTATGCCCCCAAAATCAAATAGGCCCTATCCCCTACTTTTTTTTTGAATAGTAGGCCTATAGTTTTCATCGGATTCCTAACCACCATCAAAATACGTAATGAAACAATTTTAAACAGATTAGGGCAGTGATTAAAGTTATTGGGTAAAGCCTGCTCTTCGAAGAAGTTACACTTATTGCAAATGATTTTTGAGATTGGACTAAAAGTGTGTTTTTCAGTCATGGCAGAGGTGTCTAAGTTGCTTATTCTATATTATGCAATAAAATTGTGCTGTTCTTCTGGGGTTTTTTCAGCACCCTTGGCCCTGTAATTATGGGCATAGGTCCTGTTTTCGTGGAAATAAGTCAAACAGTTTCAGATTTACGGGGGAAAATGAGTTTTCACTAATGGCGGCTGTTAATTTGCATATTGTGTAATTATTTAATTATATTTTAAATGTGTTTATTTGTGTCCCTGTCCATGAAAACATTGGTTTGGATACAATTTCCACCAAATTTGAACTTGATCACCAAATTATAGCATTAAATGAATTTTTGAAACATGAAATTATGCTAATTAGCATATTACGCGATTTGACCTATTTCCACCAAAAATATTTTGGAACATTTTTAGTATGATGTGCAGGAGACCTTACTGAGACCATACTACAAAAAGAAATTCTGTTGCAATGTGGCCACATCAGACTGTAACCGGCGACCGGCAATATGCCCTCGCTCTCTCCCAGCTTTCTGATCTTGGAAAGGTTTCGTTGTCCTTTTTAGTCTATTTCTGGGATCGAAAACAGTGAAATTTCTAACGTATCGGCCAAACCTCCATGATGGTGATTTAGTTGCCCAACTTTTGCAAGTTTCTGGATGCTCTTCTTTGATATTCAACATGAGGAAACTTGAGTCACGCTTCAGTAGCGCCGAACGGTACTTGGTTCGCTGTCGAGGATGCACCTGTTCCGTGTCGTTAGTTTTTCGTGCCTGATTGACCCCAAATTGTTAACTGTCCCGAGAGGCGCACACGACATATGTTGAGGACTCAATTCGCCAATTTAATTATGGTTTGAGAGTATCGCTATTCGCTATAAAGGATGAGTTGTTGGACCTATTATAATATAACAGGGAACAGGTTCTATTGTTCGTGGATATGGGCGAAGGTGGAGAATTTTGCAGATGTCGCCTCACGCTGTGATTTTTGTTTAAATGTTGTGATTATATAAAACAGTATTATTGGTCGACATCATTTCAATGAAACAGTGGACAGTTTTAAACAACTGGGTCTAGGCAAGATAAAAGAAAAATATCTAGGGAAACACATACACAATATTAAAACGGGATTAAAACTGAGAAAAAATTAAAACCCCTACAGTTACCAGTACTGTTGAGCGCGTATACGGCACAAGTATGTTCCTTACACTGACAAGGGGGAACCACGCCTCAAAATCCCGGGGAACTATCTTGCTCGGCAAACACCGAGACCTTCCAGTTATCGAACCAGCGTCTTACTATTGCGTTGTGTGTGTGTGTGAGTTAGATGTATTTTACGTCCGCTTCAATCGAGGTTATATCACGGTTCTCGACTTTATGACTGAACATACAAAAAAAAAATGCTTTCAATGGATGCCAGGTTTTCTTGAGTTCTTCATTCTTGCCTTTTCGTTGCAGTATTCTGTATTGATTCATGTTTGATTTTTTGTTTCTTTGTTAATTTATATCCTATAGGATTATCTTAATCCACGTTTGTCAGACTGAGATGAAGGCGCTACTTGACATGAATTACGCTCTATAAAAAATGAATAAACATGTTGATAGCTACAATTGTATTTACTAAACGTTAGACCGGGGTTTGTTTCTATGTTCTTACGATTTTATTCATATAGAGAATGATCTGACGTAGGTCTTGTTGAAACTAACAAGTTATTTTATGGGATCAGGAACTAGTCCCCACCAAACTGCCACTTATCTTCTTCTTGTTGTTCTTGTATGACCGGTATGGAACTTGGTATGCATGTTCCTTGGATCATTGCGCATCGATTGATGTTCTTCGATTTTCGATATGACGTCACAATTCCAAAGTGGCTGTAATGTTCCTGGTCCATTAATATGGGTCTATGAACATGCAGCATGTTAGATCCCAGATTGTTTCGAAACTGCTAAAGTTATTCTTTATGTGTACGATTATTTTGACTATTCAGCGAGGCCCCTTCGTCAACAAAAATCAAACAAACATACAATTTGAGAAACAACTATCACAAAAGGGATACCAAACACAAAATGTCAGTTATTAAATATATAAATATCGGATCAAGTATACGATGTATGAATTTTATTGAAATATGGACTAGATAATATACAATAAAAAATATACTCGCTTATATACAATAAGAGATAATATACAATAAAAGTATACTCGCTACTTATCAGTGTGTATTGGATAATGTGTATCAATCTTAATTAATTCACACACATAATCTTCTTCTTGTTTAACGCCTGCTTCCACATAAGTGATATCGCAGGCAAACGCACATAATATGGTTTATCAACTATTTATACGGAAAATTATATTTTCCCCTATACGCCCCCCCCCCCATATTGAGCATAGCCGAGTATGATGACGGATGTTTAAGACTTCATTGCGTTTAAAAGGGGCTTTTGTTGACAATGTCAAAAATAATATACATCTGTGTTGGAGGCCCCCTATCATTATCTTTGTAAATATTGAAGAGAATTAAACCATATTTGGACTGATATTGGTATTAGAGATTCAACTTTCAAAATATTGTAGTTTACAGATCTAATTGTGTTGCTAATTGAAAACACGAATTACAATTCAATTTCAATTAATATTGCTGTTGTTATCTTGCCATGAAACTATAGGATCCTAATATCTCACACAATTAACATTTTATAATCATATCCTACAGAATGTGGAAGTAATAATTAAAAACTCATTCACAAACGACAAGATAATTATTTAAAAAACGTGTAGAATGCACTACATGTATGTATAAATGTATTAGCCTATATAGCCTATATATATCGTTCAATTTGAACTGTTCACGTATTTTATCGAAAATAATTGAATATAAATCACTTTACATTCATATTATATTATGTGCTTTTAGAACCATCTTGTCTATTTCAAGTTTCCATAAATTTGAGCCATATAACCTATACGCCTTTTGAACAAAACGTTCGAATTATACCGCACAATAGGCCTATTTATTTCTCTTTTTCCGTCTTCCATTAGCCCAGTTTAGGCGCAAAACAGTAGGACGTTAAACCCAATTTCATCTCTCATCTTATTTCTCTTTTAATATAAATGTAAACTTGTCATGAGAAGTTGTATCGGGTCTTCCAGAAAACATTACATGCCTGCCCTGTAGTCCCCCTATATTATAGCCTATATATTCCCGGGAAATAACTTTAATATTGTATATTTTAAAATAAATTATTGTTAGTGGGGTATATTTTGTAGTCCATAACGTTTGAAAACTTGAAACATTTTGCCTTTTTTGTACCCGTTTGCGCTAGTAAGACATCGGGGCTTTTATAGCAGAAAGTTTCAAGATTTGCGCTTCGATCAGCAGACAGCATCATATTGTATAACTTTCCGATAATGATCAAACCGCACACGAAAAGGGGGGGGAAGCAAATGACATAATAAATAGGGTTTGTCGCGTTCAAGTCGTGTGACTGATCGTGCGCCGATGATGCGTATCGCTGTTGCATTCATGGTGAGTCGGGCTCTATAATTTTGTGATTTGTGTAAATACACACTGCCTCATTTCAGCCGAGACTGCGCAACAGTAAAGAGGTCGAGAAAACTACTCCTGTATTTGTGAAGTATGTCATTAACATTTGTACAAACTTTATCTGTGCATGGCGAAAATATGGTTTAATCAGGTTATGAAATAAGAAAACCGAATTTTCGAGTTAACAAAAGTTCACTTTGTTTAAATGAAGTGCCCGCTTCTTGTGTGTAGTGATATTCGAGACGCTGGTCGGAACTACAATACGGCACGAGCAAACTTTATTGTATAGTGGGGTAATGTGGAAAGTTTATTTTTGGGGGTGAAGACTCGCGGACTTGTTAGTTGGAATAACTGTAAATAAGTTGGATACCAATGGCTGTACAGAGTTGTGATTTATTTATGTGATCGTCCAGGATTTAATTTCACTTTGTGGAGTAATATGCAGCGGTTCTGTTGGATTATTGTTGTGTTTTTGCTGCTAAAATGTGTCTCAGTCGGAGGTGAGTGATAGTGCATTCCATTATAGAAATTGGGGTATATGGCCTCATTGAATTTATACACTGTTTACGGTACACGGGAGAGAAGAACGTGTTTCGCGTTTTATCGCTAAATTTCTTCACAAAGGATTCTTGTTTCTTCGTTAAAAGTTTAAACTTTTTCTTTGGATAAAATACATACTTTTATCTTGTTATCACTTCAGAGTTTAAACGAAGTTATTTTTGACTGTATTGCCGATATCTTACCGTAAACTGAAAGGTATTACAATCGGCCCTTTGTGTCATTTTCGGCTTATCAAAGCGACTCTCATGTCGTGACGATAGGTAATAACAGTTTCTAAATAGGTGTAGATTTTAGCAATTTAATTTTGGTAAATGGAGTTACAGTCTGAAAATTTGATATGTTGATAAATTTATTAAAGGGTGCTTTGAAATTCGCTAACCAAATTTATAAAGGATGCTTTGAAAGTCGCTAATCAAATCCGTTTTCTTTTACACAGTACAAAAATAAAATTTCGTGATTTTTTGACTGAAACAAAATGATACATTTTTAAACTTTTAGCAGAGGATGTTGTCATTCGATATGAAAACTTTCTTTTTTTAAAAAAACTGCAGTGGGGGTAAAAAAGAAAATAAATTTGAAACAGCCGTCAAGCCAACTAGTGAGCTATGGCTATGTGATGTTATGATAAATTTTAATTTCGATAGTGTCGCGCGTCGCTACACGGCAGATGTTTTAAACGGAGTATAAGGGTAAAAAGGATCAAGTCTCAAACGCCATATGGCAAGTTAACGGGCTTTTCCCACGCTGTGTGTATGATCTAGACTACTTGTCGTTAGAAAGACCGACACACGAGTAGAAATACGTACTTACAACTTCTTGGGTTCAGATTACATTACTATTGCATATTGTATAACTAGTTTATGCCACAAAAACATCAGAAACAAACATCTCTGACACCAGATATTTTTATTTTACAGTTTTTACCTTTAAGCTGATCAAATTTATTCTTTTTTCTACATGAAAATTGATTTTAGTCGTATTAATTATGATTGAAGGCATGTGGAATAAAATTGCTCTCCTTGCAAATATCTTTTGAACATTTTTCACAGAGAACCAGGACTGAACAAACCTTATACTTGTAGAGAAGTTGTAGCATAATGTTTGCGGTCCGAACACAAATAACGACATATCATTAAATTCTTTCAAAACAATCATACAAACATACATATTATATACTCCCCCACCCATCCCATCCCATATCTTCGACCAAACAATTGATTGAATCTTAATCATTAATTTTCCCAGCAACAGTAAATACATACATGTATGTGCGCATATTGAGTGACATTGTTTTGCATCAACTGTCCATTTAAAACAGTAATATTATTAACCAAATGACATTCTTAGCCATAACAACTCTGTTACTAAAATCATATAACACTACAATGGTGTGAATCTGTTATTATTTACTGAAGAGTCAGTAATAAGCTCTAAACAACCACCGCAATCGAGTTATTTTTAAACAGGCGCGTAAAAAGCCTGGGAAAGAGATTAGATTACATCTCATTCTTGCATAGAAACAGTTGTATTGCACATGCATTGCAGTAAATATAGATTCACCTTCCACTATTTCGAGGTCTGTGTGTAATCTGAACAGAAAGCGTACATTATGGATGGATTTAGCTGTTTACCAAGTCGAAATGACCCATGCAGCAATACATCACTGACATGATTTTGACATGCATGTAATTGAATGCTAGATCAGGGGATATTATGTAATAATGTCACTGTCATTAATGACCATCATTATTCAGATGACGTCACTGTCATCTGCAACACACAATATTCATCATCAAAATCTAAATGTTTTTCACTATCAAATATTGGTGGTGCCAGGTAGTTTGGGGGTACACTTTTTATTTGAATAATAATACTCTTTATCCTTTTGTTTACACAATACATGTACAATGTATATATAATTTATATTCACTTTAAATTTTGAAACTTTACATGTCAACAAACAGTATGCAAAAACTATGCATTATGCATTACAATTTATTTTTTAAACAAGATTAAGAAGTTCATGTAAATACGTATGTATCTGCCCTGGGGATAAAAATTTGATAGAGAACTACTCTGCCCCCCAAAGTCAAAGTGACGTATTTACCAAATTTGCATTTTCCCGCTTTATTACACATAACGCTATTCCAAACACTTTCTAACATCTGACAAAGGTAGATTAACGTATCGTTTCTCTTTCGTGTAAATCTCCAAGCAACATTTACCGACGTAAATTGTATAATGCTAACGGCAGACAACGGAAAAACGCTGTATTGTTGGTTACGTCATTTTTTACTTAACAATTTGATGACTTTGACTTTCCCGGAAGTGACTTCAGTAACTTACGTCATATAGTCCCGTGGTTTTTGTTAAGTTTAAAGTCGATTTTCTCGGTTTGTCTTTTTGTGCAGTTACGTCACTTTGACTTTGGGGGGCAGTACTGTACATGTATTTGTAATCGTTTTGGATTAAGACTACTTTAAAGGGCCAATCCCGATAATGTTTTTGAGAATAAAACTCTTTTTGTGTTAAAATCCATTAAGATCCCCTACCTTAGGGTCGAGCAACTAACTCAATATATGTGATACGTTTTCAAACAACTTCATCCACAATCTTCATCTTGAAATGGAGTCAGGTGTCCCAAACTGTATTATGCGGTGATTTGATAAAACCAGAGTTTTATTTTATAAAAATAATGAGTCGGTGAATTTTACCTTTTGTTATCAAGTACAGCACATCGACCACTCACCGTGTAGACCTCTAAAGGAACGGGAATCGATTATCGGTTCATCCAACGAAAGAATTGACCCGAAATCTTAAAAGGGTTACGTGTCCGGATAAGCTGTTTTAACGCTTACGTCCAAACGACTCAATATATTGGGCTGAAATTTTGAGTCAGAGTATATACACCAGTCTTCTATATTTTGGCGTTTAAATTTCATACATACTCAGACTTTTATTTTTGAGGCTCTGTTCTATACGGGACTGTCCCTTTAATAAGTTCATTGGTTTTGGGTATATTACCTATACTTTTTATAAGACCACATTTTAATTTGGTCGTATATTGTTGTTGCCATCGTCAGTCTGTATTTTGGGCGCTCTAGAAGCTAAAGTCTGATTGAGTTTAAAATTATACACAACAATGTTAGCCGTCATGAGACAAAGAAGCCTATTAATTTTCAGCGTTTTCTGATAATTACTGTCAGAGTTATGGCACTTCAAAAAATCTTGTGGACACACACGCTAGAGATTAAAGTTTATAAACTCTGTTTAAGGTCATGAGACCAAGAAGCCTATTGATTTTCAATGATTTCCGATAATTACTGGCCCTTGATCACTTCAAAAAATCTTGTGGATGCTCTAGAGGCTAAAGTTATCATCCAATTGATTTTGATTGTCAAACCCTTAAACACGGTCCACATGACAAAATTTATGCTCAAGTGATTGTGTGTGTGTGCAATATTTTTCAACTATGAAAGGTCATATATTTTAAAAACATAACATGCCAAATTTAAGTAGGGTAACAAGATTGAAACTTAATATCGGATGGATAATTGTCGAATTTACTTTAATTCTAAGATATATCTACATGTATGCAAGACAGAATAATTATTTATCAATAACAGCATTTAATCATAATAATTGATATAGTAATTGTTGAATATACATAATTAGTTTATAACAAATCTTAGGACATATAATTTCACCCCTCAAAACAAATTATCATATAAAACCCAATGAAATACTCTGCCCCATGCACAGTACACTTGATCACCTATACAGTAGCTAAATAAAGTAATACCTTGTTGGAATATGGATTTTAGAAATCCCAGCTCTACTTTTAGCAGACAGAATTAGGAGAGTACATGTATGTAGGCCTAACCAGTTTTGTTTTGAATACACAAAAAGGTTTTAGAACATGCAAGTTTTACAGAAGAGAAATATTAATTATACTACTACATGTATAGTAAAGTTTGCAGCTTTAAATTTTCTCAACTAAATCAATTAATGAGCTCAACTACACCTGACATTTACATGTATCTCCTATAGGCATATTTCATCAAGTTAAATAGAGTTTACATGGAAATGCATGAGATTTAAAAATTGATTTTGTCCTGTTTTTAATTGAGGTAGTTAATGTTAAAACTTGGTGTATGATGTTCAATATTACATGTAGGTGAATGTCTGACTAAGTTCAATGAATGAATGAATGAATGAAATGGGGTTTAACGTCCTACGCTAATAGCACCTAACCTGGGCCAATTGAAGACGGGCATACGCCATACAGTGTGCTATGAGGGAAATTTTGCCCAGGCAGTGGCGCTACGGCCTACTCTTATATCGAATTCCAACTGCCAAGGGATCTTTTATGTGCACTCCAATTTGTACACGGGACCTCAGTTTTTCGTCCCATTGGAACGACTAGGCAGCTCTAAGTTCAATGATTAACATTTCAGCTGAAGCTAAGCAGAGCTAATCAATTTCATTGGTTGATGCTTCGGAACAAGACGATCTTGCTTGATTCTATCTGATAAAGATTGATGAAACTGTATAGTTTGAAAAAAATAAACTGTGATTTTAAAGGGACAATAACACTCTTGCTGGCTTGACAGTATCAGAAAAAAAATTAGCCTTAATTTAACTACTAGATGTTTAAGTGTCCTACCTGTTGTGTAAATTATCCATTACAACCTATCTTACTTGTCTAGAGGGTTCGAAAATATGTTTAAACCCAAGTTGCATTTGAAAGTGTTTACGTAAAGCTTTTCAAACCATGTTACAGCATATAGTTGAATTTTTCCAATTTTTAAAATTAGGTGTGTTAAGATGGAAATTGTATCATTTATTAATTGGAATATTGAGAAATAGTACAATTTGTTGACCAGAATAAAGATTGGGACATATTATTCAGTCACAACAAGAGTGGTATTGGGGCTTTAATTAATATGTGTCATCTATTTTTTTTTGGATTCATGTAAGGGACATCAGTCTCACTGTTGGCTTGTTTTGAAAGAAATGGAAGTAATGTTAGGCTAATTATATTATCTACACACCATGGGAAAGTTTTCATTTGTACCTGCTTAACCTTTATTGATAAATAGATATTTATACATGTACATGTATATAATATGTAATGAGTTTAGATATTTATATTGGTTACCTTATAAAGTCATGTTTACTCATGTTGGACACATTATATCCAGTACACTATTCAAATTATAACACATGACACAATTATAACGAATACAAGTTACTTAAAGGATTTATTTTGGCAACGTTTCGATGAGGGTCTCTCGTCTTTATCAAGCAAAGAATGACGACCCTATACAATGAAGATATACATGTACATGTATACAAAATATATAATTACATGTTTTTATGGCCCAGAGGCATACATTTAGGAAGACTTTAATAAAGGCAATCTTTATTTTAAATCCATCTAAAGAATGACATTCAATAAAATCAATGTGTTATAACATGCACATTGTACATCTCTTTGACGTTCATTTAAATTAAGCATTACATTCTACATGTACATGTACTTTTGTTCTATCTTTTAATTTTAAATCAGTAGAAATTGCGGTGACTCAGTGAATAGGCGCTAGTTCGCTGAACCTTGGTTCCTTAGTTTGAATCTGGTGTTGGGCGACAAAGTTCCTCAGGAATTTCCAGTGGGGTTCTCACTTGCCAGTGATGGGACAGAAATAAAAGTAGGCAATCGCAAACTTTCCCTCATGTAGCACATTGCATGGCATATGTACGGTGCCCGTCTTCATTATAGCCCAGATGAAGTAGAAAAGTAGGAAGTTAATTTTATTTGAATCAGTTACGATATTAGTCACAATTTGTAAAAATATAGTAAATATCAAAGGTGACGAGCGGCCTCAACCTGTCAAAGAGCAGATAGCAAAGATAACTCTTCACATACGTGATTCATACTTTTCAACATTTAAGGATGTTCATAGATTGAATGATCAAGACTAGCGCTATTGTTCAAGAAGAATTGTAGGAGGTACAGATGTAGGGTATTGATCAGAGAAAGGTACTTAAAGCCTCTAAACCCCTCCCTCCATTACTCTATCGTCTATTGATTTAGTAATGTTAGTAATTTACAATGTACTTTCATAGTATTTAATACATGTATATGAATAAGTTTAAGTGGGGTTACGTTATAATTATTCATTATATGTTATTAATCAGTCTTTAATTTCTTTTACATACTTCAATAATAAACGACCACATTCATCAACTTCCAATAAAAGTTCAATCAAGTACAACAATTATGAGATATACTCTGAGAATTATGGTAGAAAACATTCTTCATCAATCTCATTTGTGATCAATTAAGACATTAAGAGAGCCAGTCGAATGTAGAGGAACAGATGTGGCTGCATGAGAAAATGCATTGAAGCCAATCGTACACTATTGTATGGACATGAAATACATTCAATTTACTGATAAATAACAAGATTAGGGAACTGGACTATTATGAACCGTCTCCTCTGGTGTATCTCAGGTTCTGGAGTACACTCATATACATGCAGGACAGATACATGTACAATGCTGTAGCAACAGTTTTCAGCACCGCTGTCTTTTGTCCCTTCTAATGGGTAGTCATACTTTCAGCCTAGCCTACTTTTTTTCACTACTAAAGGAAGAATGAAATTTAAAATAAATAATTGTTCTAAATAAATGTTATAACAATCATAATTTGGATGATTTCACTTATATTTTTACAAGATTACCAATATCACTCTAAAAAAAAAGGCTGAGGAAAATTGTTATAAGCACAACTTGTAACTTTATTCTCTGCTTGTAATCATGTAATTACATACGTATGAGATATTAAAACAATATTTCATATGTTTAACTTAAAAAGAGGACTTCAGTAGAAATAAATTTATATTTTACAACCATATAAATTTTTGGGTCATTTTTGTTGACTTTAATGTGAAACAGAACAGCAGATGCAAGGAATACATTTTTTTTAAAATTGAGATGATTTGAATGTGGTTCAGAAAGGAGATTTTTGTATACATTTCATATACATAATTAATATGTTGTAGAAATTAAAACATTGGTACACATTGATAAGCAATATACACTGTAAACCAACAGTTTTCAATCAACATGAAAAATGCTCGTCATTAGGACTTAAATCTGTTTAAATCTGAACAGAAACAGAACCCCTACCAAGTCATAAGCAGGTGTTTTCTATATTATCATATAAACACACACCAGAATGCTTGTAGCAAATGACTAAATAAATTTTGATATTTTTAACATGGTACATAGATAAGATATTATAAGTATATGTGTGTTTTTTGTTGATAAGAATATGATGTGATAAAGTTTAAAAGATGCACATTTGGGCTTAAAAGATGTACATGTATTTTTTCAAAGTTGCGAACCTGAATAGGCCTACCTGTACATGTACATGTGCTGGTAGGCCTACATAAATAACCATTGATCTGAAAGTGTATTCGACCTACTGAATTTTTTTTTAGTTTGTTACAATGTTAGTAAAACATAATGTCCTGCAAGCCTTAGATTGAAACCCCATTTCAATTTCAAATCTAAAAATGCAGCCATTTCAATTAGCAATCAGGGAGGCTATATTTCAAACTGCTTAACACCGTCTGACAAGACCAAAAGGTTTCTCTTTCGGCCTACAAGTATGAAGGTAGGAGATCCAAGGCCCAGTCCTCTTGACTGTCTAATAATTATATCAGTGCCACTGTGCGGAAGCAGGCTTTAAAAAACAACCCTGTCTGTCCGGGGCTTCGTTGATACTAGAGGAAGTTTCAATTGTTATTTAATATTTGCAAATTCAGTAGTTTTCTCAAAATTGTGTTAAAAGTGGCGCTTCCTGAATTGTAGTTCTTAATCTGTATGTTAATCAACCAGTATATGTTTTTGTTGACATCAAATTCTCAATGAATGGATATATTATAATGTAATACTGATCAATGCACATTAATACATGTATTTTCTTTCTCTTCTTACAGGTTTTCCATCATGCCACCCTAACCCGTGTAAAAATGGAGCAACATGTAAATCAGGATCAAATGGACAAAGCTATTGTGTGTAAGTAGAATGTTTGTTTTCTGTAAATTTAAATTGATATAATCTCACCTGTCTATCAACAAATATATTACCAGATATAAAAAAAGTAGATTATATATGTTTTGGGAGGAGTAAGTTTCCAAAGGTCAGTTCTGTGATTTATGCGCATTTTCTGTGGAAATCGCCATCCCTAGATTGGATATTGAAAAATTCATCAAATTTTTACAAAAAACCCAAACCATTCTTACTTAATTAACCAAGTGTTGTATATCCACAAAGATAATTACAGATTTTAAACACAGGTGGCTTTTACCTGATTAAAGGTAATTACAGATTATAGCCAAATTATGGTTAGATGAAATCAAGCATTAAAGGATATCTTTACACTATCAAAATTGCTGGTATGTCAAATTTTCATTAAGGCTAGACATTGCCCTTTCATGAAGTAGCAAATTAGTATTTAACGTCTTGGAGATGAAAGACAAGTTTTTATAGAGATCAATGTAGAACTTATGAATTATTAACAAGTTACTGTTTTTTTTTTATATCAATCAGTCAATGTCAATTGGTGGTTATATGTAATTAATGGCTAGCGGGAGTCGATTACAAACACACTGGGAAAAAAACATGCATCATGATTAGAGTATCATTAGAGTCATATTTATGTATTTTTTTTGTTGTATTGAACCAAAATTGATCAATTTGTGATTGTGTTTAAACTAAAGACACTATTAAACTATTTTCTTTATATTCTTGAAAAATGCCTATTTATACCTTGTTGTGTTTGTCCCACTTCTAAATAGCCCTAAGCACAAATAATTATTGAAATAAAGATCTACGACGTCGTGGTCTTCAGATATAACCTATTTTGTGTTGATTGGATGTTAAACCCCAAATCTCTGTTTCCTAATTTGCCGTATTTCTGATGAGTCTGGTTGCATTAAAGATGGTTAAAAGTTATAGCAACATGTACATGTACAAAGTTTTTTTTAGGTCTGACCTCAACAGTGACTTTTTTTCCCCATTCATTCGATTGGGGGTTCTATGATGTTTATAAGGGAATTCTATGATGTTTATAAGGGAAAAACCCATCATACATGTATATGTACCAGTAGTTGAGTTTTGGCATATTGTCCCTTCAAGTACAAATTTAATAAGCTAAGAATTAGAAAAAATGTGAATTATACATTATTAAGTTGATTTACATTTAGTTATGGAATTTAAGCAGGTAATGATGAGAAAGAATTACAGGTCTTTCATAAGGCCTGAAATCTTATCGAAATTATTAATTTGACATTAATTATGTTATCCAGACCATAATGTCAACAGTAGCCTTCTATATTGACTGGATTAAAATTCTATATGCTGCTTAATGCTCATTGATAATTAAATCAAAAAAAGGGATAATCGAGACTCTGTTTTTTATCGTACTGTAGTGACTGACTTTAGTAATGATGATCAAGGCTACATTGTAGGTGGAAATTTGCAAAGCTTGAAAGCTAACATCTCGGTTCATAGTGGATCAATTTGTCTGAAATTTCCGGAAGTTACCTTTACATAATCTAGTTTTTGACTATTATAGTGAGAACTGCCAACTCTTGATCTAATCTCCCATAATGAATCTTTAAACCAGTAATTAACTGTCATGGACTGAAATGTTTGAACATACATGTATACATGTACCTGTTTTTAAATTAAATTTAAAGTCCTCCAAACATTTTTCGCAAGCCATGTGGGTTTTAAAAAAATGTATTGGATTTAAATTCAGTACACAATTTAAAGAAGAATAGATATTACCCAATATACTGAAAGGCAAAAGGTCCTCAATGTACCTATCAAGATCCAGATCTAGATTGACTTTGATGTGTGTGTGTGGTAAAAGTTTTTGGACAACCACTTCACACCAAGAAATATTTAACCCATTTCTGCATATTATTTTTTAAAATTCATACATGTACTGGCCTGAAAATGGCTTAATTCCATCGCAGCGCCTAATTGTGTTACGAGGTGATTCAATGTATTTATGAACGTATGTAACATAAACACTTCTGGAAGTAAACAGCTACCTGTGTGCTGTATATCAAACATACAGTGGTATGGCCTGATGCCAAAAATAGTGAGCGAAGCACCCAAAATATCTGTTAATTATGTACTCCAATCTTTTACATATTTTCTTAGCTTTTAATCTTAGGTGCTAAAAATTTAAACTTTATGATAAAGCACAGACATTATTGCAGCTCTTTTGTTAGTGGCCATGTTTGAGGACCAAATTGTACAAACATGAAAATGTGTTGTAAAGATAAAATAAAAGCTATATTCCCCATTTACCAATTAAATTAGTATTTATCGTTTTTCGGTAGCAAGTGTGTAGCCAAGAATGTTTAGAAAGCGTAAGGGGAAGGGTTACCCACACCGTGGGCCTTGGCCCCACTGGATGATAACCCTTCTAATGCACAAGTTTTAGTAAATAATATTCTGTCATTTATTATATGATTACTGTTGATTTTTTAACATGTGTGGATTTTATAAGGATGGAGCCCAACCCGGGTCAGCCCTTAAGTAATGTTGTCTTAGCAAATATTAACTGCAAGACGAAACTCCATAAACAAATATAAAATCCGTACAAAAACCAACAATTAATGAGGCCAGATTGATGCTTGTGTACATGTATGTGTTTAGTTTAATTGTGGTAAGAGTAGAAGGATGGCAGAACACACAAACAAGGGAAGAAAAACTGAACAAACAGGGAAAAAACTAGATTGTTTGAATGTAATCAAGGCTCACGATAAACATCTGCTGTAGTAGTCATAGACTTTATTTAATATGTACATGTATCCTTTAATGTATTAAATTTAGAAAAGGAAGATCAATAGGTGAAAGAATTGCAATTATGCCCTTTAAAACCTACATGTATGTTAAACACTTTACAGAAATTGGGCCAATGGCCAATCAGTGCTGATCCCTAAAAATGTCTGGAAAAAAACCATGGCAAAACAACATACATGTACATGTACGTACATGTAGGGACTGTTCCATAATAAAATGGTGAAAAATTATCAAGAATAAAACCCTGTCGGCCTACATGTACATGTATGTCTTGGTTTCTGGTGCAAAATAAACAGTAGAAGAGAATAGGGTACATGAACTAAGATGTCCTCTAGACAAATGAATATCACTTTCTTTCCAAATGATGCAATGTCATTACTTAAATCTTTGGCACAAAAATAATTTTTTCCTGTTTTTCTCATATTGGGTGTATGAAGAAAAAGACTGTGCTGGCACAAACATCATCCAAAAAATGTTGAAATTCTTTGCAGCCTTATTACTCTTGAAGCAAATTCCGTACAAATTATCTACTATTGGGTTTCTACTATATGTACCTGTTGGCTGATTACTGCCTTATTCCTGTAGATGTCTACATACATGTACTAAAAATAACAATGATCTACAAGGCTATAATAAGAGAAAAATAGAATTCCTTTTCTTTTGTTTGTTTGAAAAGGATGTGTATGTCATTCTTACACTAAATTAGAAATTTGGTACATGTAATTTGGTAGTTCACTAACGACTGTCTAATATGGCTTATAATGTCAATTTGCTTGTCTTGTAGATTTTAGTTGTGTGGTGTGGTCCTCCTGCCCTTAATATTAAATCAATGAAACACTTGCTTTGACATTGATAGATTTCTAATACTCGTGCAAATCTTAAAGAGAACCCAATTGTAAAAATAGCAGATGTTTTAAATGTAGGCTAGACTAGCCATAAGATGAGAAACAATCCCAAAACATGAATGAAGTGCTTGGACGATCTACATGTACCTTGGTTTAATTGTCTTTGAATTGTCTTTGAATTGTCTTGTCTATGTAACAGTTCATTTACATCCAGAATGTTAACATTATATGGATGGAATTCATTAGGATCATTACATGTACAAATGTATTTAACCTGTTGTATCAGTAGTTTTCAGTAGTTCAGCCCAACTCATGCAAAATGCTTTATTCTTTGGCCAGAGTTGGGAATTTTGGTAATTTGATATAATGTACATGTAGTAAATGTAGGGTTATTTCAAATAATTATGATAAATTAATGATTACATGTTCATTTATTAGATGCATGGTTAATCAGTAGAAATTTGTAAAAATAAAGAACATATTGCTTACTCAAATATACCTAACGTTATACAATGTACATGTACATGTAACTACTCAAATATAATACTTTCAAGTTATAACTTAAAGTTAGATGTGGTCGCTCACATTTAAATATATATTAATGTCTTACACCATAATATTTGTCCGAGAAAACATTTACTAAACTCTTTACTCTTTAGCTCAAACACTGAACTACAAACTGTATCTGGGTCCAGTTATTTCAGACATTTATTCCAAGACTTTAATTTAATTCCAAATATAGATTTGGCAGATGAAGAGATTTCAGGGGTCAACTGCTATTTCCTATTTGGTTTTGAAAAGCACAGCAAACAAACAACTCGGGATTACGAAGGAGCTTGAATTTAAGTCTGCACAATAAACTTAACTGACGTCTGCAGATCAGGAAGAGGATTTCCCGTCATTATTAATTCCAGTATTAATGAATTTTTGGGAGAACGTCTGGAAACAGTTTTTTTTAAAGTCTTAAAGGAGTCTGATAACATGAACACTGGAAGCTGTGGCTAGAAGTTTAGTTATTCTCCCCTTTGGCTTAGTTAACGTCACATTTGGATCGCGTAAAACACACAAAATGTTTGGCGATGGAACAAAGCCTATAGGGTAAAGTTGCGATGCAGAACGCATGTTTCATTTGTTGGTTATTGAAACTTGTCCATGATAGCACACAAAGACCAAACTGAGTCAGTTGTTTACAGAAAGTGAAAGATCAACAGACGTTAAATCATCTTAAATTCACGATCAATACAACATCATTTAACTTAACTCGTTTGCATATGTTTTTACAGCAAGGCCACCAACACCGCCAAAGGATTTGCACATAAAACAGGTTCATGCGGACCTGAAAAAACCAATCCAGTTAAAATGTTTTTTTCACTATAACCAAATTTGATATGATTTCAGAGTTTGGATTGTTAAGTTATGCCCTGTACATGTAAAAAGAAAGAATTCCTATGTAAAAGGCACTATCAGAAAAAATGAATTGCGTGTCATATTTATAATAGCACACCAAAATTGTTGATTTCATTGTATTTATTTATGTGTTTATTTGTGTTGTTGAATACTGAAGTACATGTATGTCTTCATTCAATATTTTACATGCATAGATGAAGCTTAACTTCTGCTATAAACAAATATTCAGTACATGTAGGTTTGATCTTGCTACACCACAGATCAAAATAACCAACAGATCAGCCCCATTTAATACTTCATACATGTATCAAACAATAACACAAGGATTTTACTCATTTGATAATATTTCATGCATGGGTATAATAAATATGATAACTTCTACTTCATGAGGTATATATAAAAAAAATACACCCTCTCTTGCATGCTAAGAGCAATGCATAGCTCTGTTCTTCCCACTGTTTTCAAAAAGCAGTTACCGTATTTCCTCTAATAAGCGCCGGGTCTCCAATAAGCGCCGGGCCTCTAATAAGCGCCGGGGGGTCAAGGGGTGCTGAAAAAATAAGCACCGGGCCTCCAATAAGCGCCGGGTCTCTAAAAAGCGCCTGGTCTCTAATAAGCACATGAAGACCCTGTCACAAACTATTACATTTCTTGCATGCACGACTAATAGTGAATACAAAATACTGCACTGTTAAATGTATTTTGTATGTGAAGTGTATATATCATACGTCTATTTTAGTATATTTATTAAATAAGGAGACGAATTAATATAAGCCTTTGGCTTGTTTTTGAATCCTTAACTTTTGACAATTTATAATGTATAACATGTATCTTATTTTGAATAAAATATAGTTTAAATCAAGACCCTGTCACCCTACAATTGAAATTATCATTGAAGATGCACATGAAATAGACATTAGATTGCTTTTGATCAAATGCCGTAATTCAAAAGATTCTCCGGCCCAATGTCCATGGTAAATGACGGCTTTACCCTAAATTCAATTTGCTATTAAAGCAATAAGCGCCGGGCCTCCAAAGAGCGCCGGGCCTCTAATAAGCGCCGGGGGGTCAAGGGGTGCTGAAAAAATAAGCGCCCGGGCTTAGTAGAGGAAATACGGTACATGTACATGTATGGTCAATGGCCTTGGTTTTTATACGCCCACATTGAAATGTGGTTGTATATTGCCGTCGCCCCCGTCCGTCCGTCCGGCGTCCACAATTGCTTGTGGACGCTCTAGAGGCCAAAGTTAATATTCGATTGACTTTAAAATTATACACAGTGTTTAAGGTCGTGAGACAAAGAAGCCTATTGATTTTCAGCGATTTCCGATAATAACTGTCAGAGTTATGGCCCTTAATCACTTCAAAAAATCTTGTGGACGCTCTAGAGGCTAAAGTTAATAACAGATTGACTTTAAATTTATACACAGTTTTTAAGGTCATAAAATGAAGAACCCTATTGATTTTCAGCAATTTCCGATAATTACTGTCAGAGTTATGGCCCTTTATCACTTAAAAAAATCTTGTGGACGCTCTAGAGGCCAAAGTTAATAACCGATTGACTTTAAATTTATACACAGTGTTTAAGGTCATGAGACGAAACAGCCTATCGATTTTCAGCAATTTCCGATTATTACAATCAGAGTTATAGCCCTTGATCTCTTTAAAAAAACTTGTTGACGCTCCAGAGGCTAAAGTTAATAACCGATTGACTTTAAATTTATACACAGTGTTTAAGGTCATAAAATGAAGAAGCCTATTGATTTTCAGCAATTTCTGATAATTACTGTCAGAGTTATGGCCCTTTATCGCTTATAAAAATCTTGTGAACGCTCTAGAGGCTAAAGTTAATAACCGATTGACTTTAGTTTTAGACACAGTGTTTAAGGTCATGAGACGAAGAAGCCTATTGATTTTCAACGATTTCCGATAATTACTGTCAGAGTTATGGCCCTTTATCACTTAAAAAAATCTTGTGGACGCTCTACAGGCCAAAGTTAATAACCGATTAACTTTAAATTTAAACACAGTGTTTAAGGTCATGAGACGAAAAAGACTATTGATTTTCCGCAATTTCCGATAATTACAATCAGAGTTATAGCCCTTGATCTCTTTAAAAAATCTTGTTGACGCTCCAGAGGCTAAAGTTAATAACCGATTGACTTTAAATTTATACACAGTGTTTAAGGTCATTAAATGAAGAAGCCTTTTGATTTTCAGCAATTTCTGATAATTACTGTCAGAGTTACGGCCCTTTATCGCTTATAAAAATCTTGTGGACGCTCTAGAGGCTAAAGTTAATAACCGATTGACTTTAAATTTATACACAGTGTTTAAGGTCATGAGACGAAGAGGCCTATTGATTTTCAGCAATTTCAGATAATTACTGACTGAGTTATGGCCCTTGATCACTTTCAAAATTTTGTGGACGCTCTAGAGGCTAAAGTTAATATCCGATTGACTTTAAATTTATATAAATTGTTGAAGGTCATGAGACGAACAAGTATATTGAGTTTCAATGAATTTAGATAACTTGAACAGCATGGAGGAGAACTTTATCAAAGCCAAACAAATTCCAATGATTTCTGATAATTACATAATGAGTTGTTACTTGTTATATGATTTTAGTGTATTATAAATGTTTCATTACTGAAAAAAGTAAAATATGCGACAACTCTTGTTGACTGCCCGGACGATTTAGCTGCTGTGGGCGTATGTTTCGTTGCCTGGCAACCTATGTTTGTAACTAGTAACTACTACTTGTGTTAATCAAGTTTTGAATTACTATAATACATGTAGCTATCTATCACTGCTCAACAAGTGTATTCAAGACCCTGAACTTATCTGGATTTAAAAATTACATGTACATGTAGCAATAAATAATATTCATGTTGAAAACTGTACAAGAGCATCGGTTCCGTGTACATGTACATGTATTTACCACTGAATAACATCACTTCAAATTTTATACTAATTAGGGATTGAGGGACGGTAGATCTTAAGGTCTGTTGCCTATGCAAGACATGAGTTGGTTCTGTGTAGTCTGGTTTTCTCCAACTTTTAAAGGCTTCTAATTCTTAAGAATTATTGAAATCCAAAAATGTTGTTTCAATGTTAAACCCCCTACATGTATCTCTCTTTGTACTTTTAAATAGAAATGCAATCTATTGGGAATATTCCCTGATCAAATAACATTATACTCATACAGTTTATCAGGAAATATTTATTATAAAATTAGTTTAGTATCGGTGATGATTGCCAAAAGATTAATCCCTTTTCAAACATTTATTTTCATGTCATATTTGACTGTATTTTTCGTTATAAATGGTTTAGATTGCACATCTGCTTCACTATGTGTATGTGGTCATGGTACAAGGGATCGAGAACAAAGGAAGGGGTCAATGTGTGTATCATATGTAGTAAAGGAGTGTAAGAGATATATTGTTGTTAGGGTGTCCAGGAGAGTCAGGTGTATGACAGGTGCTTACATGTAGTTTAAATATGATAATCTAGCAAACAACCTGTCATATCAAACTTAATATTCCATAACAACCATTTCCAATGTCATTTTCAATTCCTTATATATTTGTAAATACTGCCCATAATTAAACAATTTTTGGACCGATACTGCTTTCAGAGATTCCATTTTCACAATATTGTAGTTTGCAAAGGATTCAAAATACCTCGGTTGGTGAACAGAGACACATTTGTGTGAAAAAAAAGGTCATTTTGCAACAACCACTGGGGAAAGAAGACATTCTGGGGGCTGGGTGAACAAGATAAAAAACAAGTTGAATTTAATCTTTTCTTTTAGACTTGTTATTAATCATTTCAAGTGTTTGCAGATCAAAAGGATGTCCACAATGAGGAATTAAAGTTTATACATGTACAGTTTTCCATGTTTTGAAAATGTTAAGTGAGATTTAAGATTATGAAGGTTCGAGCTTTGGTTAAATGACACAAGGTACAATTTTATGGATACACAATTACTGAGTTTGATACTAAGCGACGTTTCGACGAGGATACTCTCGTCTTTATCAAGCAAATGATACAAAATATATGAGTGTGGGCAAATATATACAGAATATGCAACAAAGAATAATAATGCAACAAAGACAATAATCCAATACTATCTCTGCATCGCATTAAAAAAGTCAAATTGTTGCATAATCTAATATACTTGCCCTCTGATTTCACAATCTGGTTCATTAGTCTGGTAGCCACATCTCCATATTGATGACGTATATCTTCTTTGATTGGCATTTAGTAATTGAACATAATAACACAAGGTACAATTTTATGGATACACAATTACCGAGTTTGATACTAAGCGACGTTTCGACGAGGATACTCTCGTCTTTATCAAGCAAATGATACAAAATATATGAGTGTGGGCAAATATATACAGAATATGCAACAAAGAATAATAATGCAACAAAGACAATAATAATCCAATACTATGGTTAAATGTGTTGACCTATTTGTACAGATCAAATTTCCTTTATTGGAAATTACCTTATCAAAGTTTAAATACATTTGTGGAAGTTGTAAGGGAGGGAGTCTTGCATCCATAGTTAAAATTTTCTTTAAGATGTAATTGTTTGTTACTTTAGTCTTGCGGCACATTGGATAAAACAATTTTCTTGGTGGGGGAGAGTGTTTTATTAAACCAAGGCCCCAGGCTACTCAGGAAGAAAGATTATCAGCTTGACTTGCTCTAAACGTTTCATTAACAGACCCACTATTATAATTGCTCAACTTGCACACTTGGTACATGTATCTGGTATTTTGGGAGACATAATAAAGACGTAATAAACAATTGATTTGAGGTATAGTACATTGAGATTTTTGGCAGAATTGTGTAAAATAAACAATGAGTTACGGGTGTATTTCAGATTAACGTGTCAGTTTTGACATCCTTTCATTAAAACTTGTTTGTAATTTTTCATTCTTGTTAAAATAATTACAAATTTAAAGAATTCATTATTTAATTTACCATATATAAACCGATGATGTTTTAGGTTTTAAAGTTGGATTTAATGTAAATTTTGATATTCATTGATAATTTCATTTCTTGAAAATTAAAGTAAATTATTTGTTAATTTGGGACTTATATAAACTGATGTTACTCTTGAAATTTGGTTAGTCTTTGGTTTTGATTGGTTTTAAGGATTTATATTGGTGAACTAATTATTTTTCGACCTGTATCAAATCATTAGAATATTTCTTAGTTAAAGATGCATTAAGCATGAGCTAAATCTACCTATTGCAGGTTTTGTTTCAAATGTTTAATAAATTATTAATTAGATATTTATATACATGACAAGCCCATTGATATTTGATTTATATAAAATAAAAGGCCAAAGGCCATTGTATAGCTTAGGTTTTATTAGAAAAGAAAATTTGTATATTATGCTTTCAAGAGGGGTTTCATTGTATAACATTTTAACAGCAATTAGGTAGTATCCAAACACTTAAAGAAATGTGCAATTAGGTAGAATAAACAGAGCTTTGGAATTTTGATATTGTTAAGTATTTTGGAAATTAAAGGTATGGACAAAAAGTAATAGGTTTCGAAGTTATTATCTGTGAGCTCACATCTTTGTGGGGAGTTACGTATGTTTATCTGCTGAACATTGTTTCCATGTACATGTAAGAGACAATGAAAATCATTATAAAACATCCTGCAAGGTAAACAATGGTTGTACTAACAAAATACGGCAAGTCCTTGTGTTCGGGGTCTACAATTTGTCTTAAACACAGAAAAGCTTAAACAATGTTTTCAATATGATTGCATTAAGAACAGCATCCGTTTTAACCATGGAGTTTTGTCGGACTTGCACGTGTTGCATTCAAGCTAAGTTTTGATACGGAAAGAGAAAAGGGGAGGTATTGATTTTGGATGGTTTATATTGATAGTAATGTAGCTCTTCATGATCTGATGTCGATAAATAACCACCTTTTATGGAGTTATCTCAAGGAGATGGCTTCATTATTGAACCATATAGCGGTATAATAAGATTTATTGATGGTGCAACATTAACAAATGAATGCATGCTATCTTTAACGATTTTACGAGTCATAGATGTAAAAAATGGTGTAAAAAAGCTCCCTGGATAATAAGAAATAACAGATTTTTTTTACAATATAATAATATTAACCCTTGCTTACCATCACATACATGTAGATGTATTGTTTTTGTTAGATTTTTATTCATTTCATGAGATAATTGGTTTAATATAGAAGTATAAGTTTCTCTACCACTAATAGTAATTAGAGGAAGACTACTTCACACAAACAAAACCCACAAGACAACTGTGAAAAGTATTTATGTTCATCTATGCATTTATAAGTTGAAGAATTTGGGGACTCCTTGTCAACTTCACATGGAAACCAGTATTTTTTCAAACAAGTATAGCACCAGACTACAATAAAGGTCACTAATAGTCTTCCTTGCAGAATTACTGAATTTTATTCACTTAAATATATCTGACATAATTTACGTAAAAAATGTACATATTGTATTGCCTCGATTACAACCCCGGCCTCGAATAGAACCCGGGGGTAAGGGGGTGTTGAGATAAATACAACCTGGGTCTCGAATAGAAACCGGGTCTAACGTAAAAACTGAATTTTCTGTCAAAATATGAATTAATTGATGGTCTTTGCACAGGAAGTAGAAATGTCTCATGTCACGCACAGAGAGTTTAGCCTTCGTATTTGCAAGACCGACCCTGTCTGCTTGTTTTACTTGTCCAAAATGTCACTCCTATAGGAGATTTTGAAGCATTAATTTGCGTCTAAAAAAATACAACCCGACCTCGATTATAACAGGGCCTCAAAAAGAACCCGGGGGTCGGGGTTGCTGAACGAAATAGAACCCCAGGGTTGTATAATCGAGGAAATACGTTACATGTTTTTGAAATAATCTAGAACTGCAAAGTTCAATGAACCAGCCTCTTTCTTATATTCCTGTTATATGGCTGTTGATTGGAGACAATTTATTATAATTATTAGGACAGTAATTACTTGTAATAATTTGTAAGGTTATCCCTGATAGGTTGTTTGTCTAGTCTTATCTCTCTTATCAGTGATTGTATTATCAAATCTCAGGGATCAAATCAGTCCTGGTACACAAAACTATACAGTAGGCAAGCTACATTTATATAGTAAGTGCAGAAAACACACACAAAATACACAAAAAACAAAGCACAGAACCAATAATAGGACATAAATACAGTTTATCTTTTGCTAGGCTATGCATAATGCACTGTATAAAGATGATAGCAAAGTATTATGATTTATATCAAATGAAAAACCTTACACCCCAAACTTTTGGCCTTACTCAATATATACATGTATGTGCCTAAATGGGCAGAAATATTGTCTTGCAGCTTCTGATTTCATGAAATACATGGGTAATCTCCCAAACCTCACGCCCAACTTAACGTCGTCTCCTTAAATTAATTCTTCCATCCGAGAATTGACGTACATGTAGTTTTTAAAGTACCAGTATTATCCCTTCCCCCAACAAATTTTCCGCCCCTTCTTAAATCACATAATTGCTTGAAACTCCTTTCTATGACTTTTGTAAAGATGGTGACTGTATAAATATTAATAAAGAATGATAATCTGTCAAGCATGATGATGTAGTTTGTATGAAAGGGTTAGTATTAACAATACATTTTCTACATATATTAGATGTAATGGTGGGAACAGTGTTAGTCATACTTGCTCATAGTTAATACATAGAGTTTCTTCAATTGCTTACCTCTTTGTTAACTCCTTTCAACTTCTATTCATAAGTGATGTCAAACTATTTTTTTTTTGTTTGATAATGAAATAGATTCAATATTGAATCATCTGCAGATGATAAGGCTCAATTGGTTTAAAAACAACTGAAATCATAAAGCTACACAATGTAGCTGAACTGTGTGGGTTGTTTATCCGTGATCAAAGACTGGGCTGGTTTTAAAATCATTGGGAAAGGCCACCTACGGTCCAGCAATATCATCACATCATTGTAATTTGTTCCTGAAATCCAATTAAGACGCAAATTTGCTTAAGATGTGCTGATACAATATACCTACATTGAAACATACCAAGTTAAATGTAATAATTTTAATTTCATTCAAGTGTTAAGAATTAAATAGGTTTTTAAAATGAAATGATTAAAGTTTAATCTTAATGTACATTTATCATCAAGTATGTGACAATAGAGGGGGACAGACTCTTCTCGATATAAAAACAGATGGGTAATGTACATGTAGTGAATTGAAAATATGAATTGAATAGTAATAGTAGACACCTGACTGAGAAGACAAAAATTCATTTGTATGAGTTGGTATTCTGTTCCACCCATCAACCCACACAGACTTACAATATCAATTCCGTTCTTAAAGACATTGTCGTGACCCTACAACCCACTAGATTTTCTTTTTATAAAAAAATCAAAGTTGAGGTTTAGAATAAGACATTAAATGGTTTAAAATCAACATTTAAATTAACATCTGTTTTCTATTTATTGATCCTACTAAAACAGTTTCACAAAAATGTTTAAATTGTATTTTTTATCAGATTTCCATGAAATGTATTCATAGAAATAAAACAATCTTGAATTGATACATTTATATATTGTTTTCTATTTGGTAAGTAATTCAAGTTGAGAATAGATCACAATTAAGGAAGCCCCAAATGTATTAAAAGCCAAATGAATTGGGAAAGAATACATTCAGAATCTTGTACATTTGCATGTACTGGTATATACCAATACTGCTTTTGAATTTGCTTAATTTTCAAGTAGGAAGGTCAATGGACAAGATACATTTTGAATATTTTGAGTGTTTGTTCAGTATGTAGATATCACATTAATAACGTGTCGATACACCAAGATGCATAAATGACTTAAATTACCAAACGCCCCCTTATAATGTTGACTTAGTTATTCAAATTATCATTAAATTAACATAAGTAAGCTGTCTAATTCTATTCAAATCATTGCTAAATCTCTCAGACCTATAATATGGTATACAAAAAGACTTGCCATTAATATGTGAAAAATACGCTAGAATAGATTCGATATTACTTATTATGTTTGAAGTTGATGTATTCCCATACATTAATACTCAAAGTAATCTCGCTTGACCATTAAATTGTCATGTATCTATTTGAAGAAATTAAATATAAGGCTTACATCGCGATGAGTGTATGATTATTAAGCCGAATGTCCTCAGTATAAGAGCTGGCTAGATTAGATGTTTGGACAACATAGGTATGCTTGAGCTTATGTTGGCTTTTCGAAAGAAAATAACAAAAGAATTTATTGATTTTTGAGATGAAAATTTGAAATAAGAATTAATGTGGAAGGCACAGGATTGATGTGATATATATATATATATATCGCTTTAAGGGACAATATTGCAGCCTAAAAGGAAAATATAAACTTTCAGGTCATACGCAATAAAATGTAGTGCAAAATTGTTAAAATCAGTCAGTCTTGGGGCATTGAGTCTCTTATAATTTCTATAAAACTGCATTCATCTCTACCAAACTTGAGATCTGTCACAAACCAAACTACCGGTATGTTACTTGTTCTGTGCTATCAAGGTTATGCACTGCAGGTGAATTATCGCTTTCTGTTATACAGCCAGACTTGGCACTAACTAACAAAAGTCTAAAAAAGTGAAAACATCCCCTCTCACGAAAATTATGTTGTGGCCCTTTAAAAGTACATGTACATGTATTTTTAAATTAATAAAGTGCATATTTTAAAAATTTTATGTTAACAGTGTAGATTGTTGTGCTTTGTACTGTTGTACATGCATAAGGAGCTTTAGATGACGGACAATAATACATGTAATACACTCATATAATGAGAAAAAGCCAAAGGGGTTGAGGCTCGTGGACTTCCAGTGTTTGACTGGCTATATGCTGCTAAAAAGAAAGAATTTGCACTTAAGTTTAGGGTGCTGATTAAGAATAAAGAAGGCTACAGGTTCACACAACCGCGCTTCTAGTATATCCTTACACCTGCAGCAGATGATAGTTTGATGGTTTGCAACACTGTAATCTAGTTGGACTAGATTCTAAATATATCATATAGTTGTAAGGTAATAGGGGTATGACTCACCCCTCTCATAAGAATGTTAGTATGTAATGACATGCAACATGACCCAAGGAAAAGGGCTAAAATAAATGTAACTAAACTGTAAATAATTATAATGTGAATAGTGTATTAAACCTACTAGAATGTTTTAAAGGTATTTTAACAATATAATCTAGTATGATGGTAATAATGATTCAAAGGCTTTAATTGTATTGATATTTTATTGGTTCCATGACTTTTGTGCATTCTTTGATGATGATGATTGGGGAAGGACTAATCGATTGCTTACCAAATATTTCAATTTATTGTTTAGCTCTACATATATAGCTACATGTATGTGTGTCTTGTGAACAATATTTTGTTAAAAGCTTTGGAGAAAAGCAGCCAAGTATTTGGTGGAGATTTTACATTTAATGATCTACTGTATTTCGTCCCAAGTTTGTTATTGATATAATTGATTTAAAGTCAAATACATAATGTTTGATTGAATCATAGCGAAACTCTGTTGGAATTGATATAGCATCAGATTGTATAGTATCCCCATCATTAGTACATGTAATTATATTGTTTGACATTGTTTATGGTATATCTGTGTTGTATATATTATTCATATATGTTACTTACGGCTTTCAACACCTTAATCTAGATTAGCATCTCTCTCCATACAGATACCATCTACCTTCATGGGAAACAAACGCATATCTCTTTTTACTTATAGTATGAGCTGTAGCATAATGAGAAAACAGTTTAAGATAATTGTCTCGTAGAAAACAACGCTCTAGTTCTGATTGATTTTACAGTTTTGTGGCAATGAATATCGGTGACTTATGAATGTGTTATTTCAATTTTCTTTGTTGCTCTTTGGCCCATTGTCAGATTGTTAGCTAACCGTAATGTCAATCCATGCAGTAAAAGGATCAAGTTTACATCATCAAGGGCACATCTTGAATGATTAGCATTGACCAGATGTTAAAAATATTAAATAATAATATTAATTTTATAAGATCAACTAATATGGATTATGGATTAATGTTTTATCTTTGTTGTAATTTATATTTTTAAAGTTGTTCTTGTAAAGTACCCAAGACCAGCTGAATTGTCAGTACTATATAAATTAATTATTATCACATTATTATTAATATTCAGAAATAAACTGACAGATACAGGCAAATATATTAAATTGAAAGATAAACAGTTTCTAGAAATCTGAAAATGTCCACAATATTGAAAAGAAGAATAACATTTGATTAGTATTTGAATAACAGTAGTAAAATGACCTCTAGCTACCTTAAACATGTAGGCCTAAATATTCCATTAACTGAAATAAACTTAATCATGTATTATTGATGTATGATTGGCAAGTACATTTGTAGTTGTAGTCATCATCTTCAAATACTACAACTAAAAGATACATGTATAACTTTGATCTACATGTACACTCTAAGAATTCCTTTTAACATGATAAACACTATCTCAGCAGCTGTAGCTGGTGTTGTGCATGAGACATATCATGCTTGTATTCTTGGCACACAAGGTACCATTTTCGTTTGTGGGAATATTCTTTTAATGTGGTTGTTGTTTGATTTTGATGATTTAGTACATGTGGCATACTCTGACACATACACTATCATGAGAAAATAACATGTGTAACCCAAATTATTTTATAGACATATACACCAATTAAGATATCAATATGGCCAACATATAGTTGTATCTGAAGTATGATGTACCGAAGGACTTCATAACACTGTAATTTTTTGGAAGTCGGTTTAAAGTTTTGCCAAGTGATTAATTTAAAAAAAAGATATCAATATTAAATGTGCAGCTTGAACTCCTTGCTCGATCAGACACTTAATTTTTTTTTTTTATGAGCAGGTAAAATCGTTTGATATTTAAAGATAAGATGTCATGTCTTGACCCACTATAGTGCTTCAAGCATATATACCTTAACACCTGCCTCACAATAACCCAATCCTGTCATTTCATTGGTTGACAGGATCATATTTTAACCCCCAGGGCAGTGGTACACATTGTAAGATCTTCTAACAGCCACGAGACCAGTCTCACCAGGACACGTTTTTAAATTCATCTGATTGATATGAAGTCCCGTTGTTTACCTCAGGCTGTATTGATAGAGCTTACAATATTCAATCTCGATAGATTCAGTATATTTATCTAGGCACTCGCCTACCTTCAGTATCTCAAGGAGTTACCTTGGTTGTCGTAAAATATTTTGCTTTGATTTTTTTAATCACCTGGGCGCAGATAACAGTTGATTGTTTGATATGACTTGATTTGAATACAGGTGGTCTTCGATGTCGCTATCACTGACAGTTACGTGTATAAATTCAATGATAAATGTTAATATTTAAATACCTTCAAAGAAACCAGCTTTAGAAATTCTTTGGTAATAGTTTTGATTTCAAAATAAGTGGATATCATTTATAGTTGGAAGCTAAACTGTTGTAAATCGAATAGTGTTCATGCAATGAAATACGAAAATATATTATTTGAATATAAGCTATACATATCTTGTACAAAAATCCAATTTTTAAAAACCATGGGTTAATTTATTATACTTGTATTAATCATTTTACTAGTGAGAAATCTGTAAAATAAAAAGGTTACAAAGTTGACACAATTAGGAACATAATAGAATTATAATTGCTGAATATTGACTCAACATGTAACTTAGCTGCAGTTCTTTTTATCTGTTACAATAAAACTGATATTTAGTAGAAGATTTGAACAGCTATTAACAAGGAAACAGTTTAACAGTCTTGTTTAATCGCCATATTCTCTTGTAATGTGTAAACAGAACAGATGCCGATGAAAAAGTTAGAGCATTTAATCACCATTGATTCTGTTTGGCTGTAAACACCCTTAAATCAACACTCGGTGATTTAAACATGCTAAAACAAATTCACAAAAAATTGATCGCTGAAAAAGAATTTGACAAATTATGCAAATAGTTTTCATTATTCAGCATGACTTGAAAAAGTGATTATGTATTTAATGTACTTTTAGAAAAAGAAATTTGTCTAATCTATTTGCAATCATTCTTATTATGTACATTGTGTATAAATGTATACATGTACATGTACATGACCTATAACATCTTGTAGCACAAACTTTGACTGCTGTTTGGTTTTGGTTTTTTAAGTTCAGTTCTTTTCTTACAATACTGTCCCCTTTTACCAAACATAATTTTGAAATATTTTATTATGGTACCGTAACTGCACAATATGAATTACACTTTCATGGAAGTCCAAATGTGAATTACATGTACAATTCCATAAAAGTCAAACGGCTAATCTTTTACAAAAATATTTCCAATTGATTCAAAAGAATGTTCTGTCATCTTATTTTGTAGTGCAAACTTGCTTTTCTTACATAAATTTTATATCGATTCAAATTATAAGATGATTAGATCGGTTTTCAAATAATTCCAGTTCTTTTTGTTGAATTAGCAATATAAAGCTTTCAGAGCTTAATCGTAGTGCAACCTTGCAAGCTTAACGTTGAATTCTTTTATTGAAAATAATGATATTTTACGGTAAAGTCATTCAGACAGCATCTGTGTGGGAAACTGTGTCTACTAAAATCCACAAGGGAATTTCAACAGCTGATGCATCTGTTCAATTTTTCTACAATTTTTTTTTGTGTCTGCTTTTTGGTTTCATATTAAATCATTATACTTTTTTTGTTCGCTTAGAACCAGACATCAAGATCATGTTCAAAATATATGAACAATATGTTTCTGGTATGTCTGCATACTTAAAGATAAATGAGTCTATTCATTTTGATACACAAATTGGCACAATGGAGGTATTGGATATCCATCGTTCTTTAGGACTGACCAGAAGGATTATTATGAGATCTATTCCACGAGTATAATAACGACATTGTTAATCAAATGGCCTTTAATTGATCTGACACTTGACAGAATAATATTTGTCTTGTTCACATGAACAGTTAATGAGTATTTAATTATTTAATGTTTCATGCTGGTCAAATATTCATAATAATACATGTACTTCTGGTCAGTCAATTAATGCTGAAGTTTACTATTGATTATTAATGTGTTATTGAGATTATGTTGAACAGAGGTAAACAGACTCAGACCCTTAGATAATGCAACATAACTGCACAATTAAATTCAGACAAAACAAACAATCCAATAATAAACACAGAATATACACATTACCATAATATTCTCTGATGAAAATATAACATTGGAACAGCTAGGAAAAAGACATTATTTAAAATAAAAAATATCATCTATTTATAAGTAGATAGATGCAATATCAATGTTCATACCCTAATAAAGACCAAAATTGTAATGGCCAAGAAGAGGGAAGTCCACAAAAACTTCAGACTTTTTAAAAAAAAATCTTTAAGGAATTGATTACAGGGGTACCAGATTTTAGGACAAAATCCATATAATGTTTCTAGGATTCATGAAGTTTGTTGGATAATTTTGTTTTGTGGAGGGGAGGGGAGAATTAATGTACTCCTGTTAAGCTGCATTTCCTTTAGTACGGATCCGGTCCGGCTCCAGTCCGGTTGTGGATACGGAAAAAAACACTTTCATAAAAATTTTCGAAAGAGTGTTTCCTTATGTCCGGGTGCATATATGGTTTTCTATGCCGCGTCCGGTACGGTTTTTCGAAAACAGACCATGTAGCGTTTGGTACGGAAATGCATGCGGAACCGTGTCTGTTACGCACATAAGGAAACACAGTTTGGATAGCCCGTACGGCAAAAAGCTAAAAATAGGTAGGGAATATAAAATTTTCGCCCTTTCTTGGACAAGTGTTCATGGAATCAGAAAAAGGAAAGATCGAAATCCCCTTGAAAAACCACATATAAGGATACACAACCTGCCGTGTGCCATGTCTGCTCCCGGACCGGAGCCGTACTAAAGGAAATGCAGCTTTATACTATTACAAGAAAGTAATATCAACCTATGGGATAGTAATACATTTACTACATGTAGAATAACAACATGTTACAAACCTAGTCAGATATAGGATTTTGAAAGGAAGTCATATCATTGTTCCAGCTTTAAAATATTGTATTGATAGCACGTACACAGATTCAGATTTGAATATTGATGAACAGCATGCATCGATAAAAAAGCATTTCCAACTTCTCTTAAGGATGGGATCATGATCATGATAATTTTCTAGCGATATGTCGTTTGATTCCTTGAAGCAAATTGATTAAATGTGCCGACATTAGGACCAAGACTTTCAGGTGATGTAAAAAGAACTTTTGTCCCTCGAAAGATTTGATTTAATTAATTAACGTGACATTGTATTCGATCATTCATTAAAAATTCATGACACTAGATGTTTAAGATTAGGGTCACGTTTTTCTCTGCGGGGCAATGATTTATTATGTAAGGATATCAGCCGTGATTTGGAATCGTAACATGAACCATGTCTTAAAGGGCACAACACCGAATATTTAAAGTACCTCTTCCCTCCTGTTGCTTGATGTGGAATTCCTGATGAATGGATGGAAATGGACATTTCAATTAATTGTTATTTTCTGCTGAATGAGATAGGCACAAATGGGTTATTGAAACAATCCCCAAGTACAGCAATATCCCAAAAAATTCCAGTGGAAAAATCTATGTCAATATAAGTGATCAATAGTGCTAAGAATTGGCATACCCATCCTTGAGAGCCTAACAAATTTGGTTTCAAATTAGATGCTTAACTGAAATTCATGCTGGCTATTTGCATTTTTAAGACTATTTGATGTTCATACAGTACAATATAAATTGAATTAAGGAAACAGAATGAATTTATCAACAGTAGATAATTGCCCAGCTTGGAATCAAAAGAGTCGAAAATAATTTTACCAACACTTAAGAGTTATATATCTAGATTTTCTGACTTGTTATACATGTACATATATTTTCTTAAGTAGATACAGAGTATTGCACAATTTTCAATCAATCATCTCTTGACGGTTTGTGGAATTGAACCATTTTTGGAATAATATTTCTTTAACAGATTTAGCTCTCACAATACATGTATTGTAATTTGCAAGGGATTTAAAACCATTCAAATAGCAATCAACAATAGCTTTACATTAAAATAGGCCAATGACCGCTCTTCAACAAATCAAGAAAATGTTTATGTCTTGCTTTCTGCAACTTTAAGGCTGATCAAATTTAAATGTCATAACAAATTGAAGTAAAATGACATTTACCCCATTTTCCCACCTAATGTAGATTTGAGATTTTTGGTAATTGAATATATATTGTAAATGTTGATATTTTGTCTGGAGACTTATCTGTATTTCAAATCAATGTCATTTGGTTTCAGTGTTGTGAAATTTAAAAAATGTGAAGAACGAAATTTGGTGACATTTTTTGTTTGAGTTATATAATAATGTATTTGAGGCATGTGTAACTGTGTCATTACTCTGGTCTTATCCTTTTTCACACTATGGATTGCATATTATTGATGCAATGAAATAAATTTTGGTGACCGGCAAACAATACACCCATGTTTTTGACAAAGTTTAAATATAAATATTATGTGGCTGTAAAAATGATTTTTTTAATCTCTATTCTTGTTTGAATAAAGCTCCAGGTATGAAATACGCTATTTTGTGTGGAGAGAGATGGGGCTTAATTGCTTGATTAATACATGTACATGGTACATTAAACTCAATTACTGACCTTATGATCTAAAGTACACATGTTAGACTACTTTGCTTCCTCATTTCAAATTAATATACCAGCACATGAGGGCGCTGTAATCAAACCAAGTAGTGATCAGCCCATTACACTCGATTGAGTCGATACCCCTATATGCTTTTGGGAAGTTCATGTAACTAATTGGCCTTTTGACGCTAATTCTTTGATACCAAATCAAACTGTCTTTTGGCAGTGGATTGAGTATATTTTGATCTCAAGACATTTTGAATTGTTGATTTATGCTAGAGATGTTGCTATCAGTGTGTTACTTTCAGCATTGGTTGGCACTGCCTTAAATACAATTTGTTCAAGACATTTTCAATCTCTGATAATGTTGGCCAATGGAAGGTTTCTATCAAAGTGAAGCTGGATGTGGTGTTTTTAGAACTTACACATTTATTGTTGTAAACTTTCCAAACATTTTTATAAGTTGAGTCTTGAACACATCACTGGATTTTGGTTGATTTAGAAGACATTCATACCATTCATTTCAAATGGAAAAAAATGCATATGCAAACCATGTTGTGGCTTCTGAATTTTATGTATTTTTCTTACCATCAAATACAAAAATGTTTTGCAGACAGCAAAAAAAAAAGCTCCTGCATGTACCAGACCAGACAGGAATAATTCCTGCATTTGCCAAAAGTTAACAGATTATGAAACACTGAAACACCCCATGAAACATATTTTGGCAAAGAAAAAATATACTTATTTAATTCAGATTTTTTACCTAAAAATTGACCTTTTGCCATTTGGAATGATTGATTAAAAGAGACAATAAGATTAATAAGCACCAGACAAACAAATGGTTTTCATCTTTCATCAATTCCTTGTCCTACTTCTGTTTTTGAGGTACATGTAAAGTTATTTATTAGTAATTTCAAAAGTTTGTATTAATGACCAGGTTCCCCCTGCCTTGAATTGCTGACAAGCTGTCTGTCCTAGTTTAATTTATTGCAGATTGTGGTTGCTATGACGACTAGGGGAATTTAAAGGGATAAAAATCTGTTGGACATATCTTTTTTAGAGTTTTGACACCAGCTTTGAAATTTGAAACTTTCGCCAGATGAAGAGAAATACAGACTTTTCTTTGTCTTGTGTGCTGGAGCACAGAACTTGACATTAAGAAACATTTGGTATACTTGAATACTACTGGCGAAGCTTGCGTTGTATGACACAGACAAAATAGGCTTTCTCTGATATGCACTTTTCGGTTTATAAAAACTTATGATTAAAATAATACAAATCATTTGTGCTTAAATGTTGCAAGATTAACAGGTTCCTGTTAATAATGGCTTACTTCTAAAATTCTTCCAAGATTAAACTTATTTCATTTTGAATAATCTGGTCAAGTTGTTGCTTCTTGACTTTATCTAAAGACCTAACAATAATGGGTCCACCTTTGAACAGTCATTTCATAAGGCCCTCAATTCAAACTACTGTTCTCTGCTCTGTGATTTATAGAGTTTTGACAAGAGATGTCATCCTCATTTTACTCTTAAGACTCAATACATTTGTAGCAATAATCCTTTCACTAAATGTTTTCAAATCAGGGAGTTTTAGTTCTTATAGGCGTACTGTTCTGTTTTTGTAATTCATTTTCATACATGTTTTAATAAAATATGTTTTATATAATGTGATTAGACACTCTGTTGACAATGAAAACCATTTGTCTCATATCTTAATATGTAAAAAGAAAAAAAACTTAACCATTAGTAGAGGCAGAATAAAATTAAACGGCAATATGAAATGTCGTTAAACCAATTCTTATACGGCAGGTTGAGTTGTCCAAATTGTTAAAACAACATTTTAAATATGTCTTGTTAAAGGAGAGTAAACTGTCGGCCATGTTTCGACTTGTTTTCAACAATCAACAAACAAGGACGTTTTTGAAATCAATATTGAACAAATATGCTGTTAGTGCAATCTCCACATTACAAGGGTTCTCTGGCATAGAGGTTGAGAGATGTTGCCTCAAATATTTGACATAATTCTTGGTATTTTAAATACAATTGGATGTTTGAAGTGAAGATGCATTATTATTTAAAAAAAATCCTTTCAGGTTCAATTATCAAAATTCTAATACATAAATTGTAAAATCAAAAATTAGAGGCCAGGTAAAACATAGCTGAATAAAAGAACCCTTGCCAGATGGAATTTGATTAGGTGTAAGAGATTTGGCTTGGCATTTACATGTACTTGGAAATTCATATTTAAACCATATCATTTTTATGGCCAAAATAAACAAAATATTCTACAATTTGGACATCAACAAAATTTGCCAAGAATATCCACTGGTTACTGTTAAATGAAAAATGAAGCTGTCAAGATCAACTCCTGATTCTTCACATGTAACTATAGGGTAGAAGACTGGCAATATTCTCAACTTACAATCTTCTTTCTCCATCTATTTATGGAATATTTTCTGCATTTTCAGGTGTACAAATGAACATATAGGGGAATATTGTCAGGACCAGAACCCATGTCGAGCTAATTTTTGTATGAACAATGGAAATTGTCGAGTTATCGATTCAGAATCTGGTCCACCAAGGGCAGAATGTGATTGCAAGATAGGTAAGTCAAGAAGAGTTTTCTCCCTTTAACTGTTTTTAAATATCTTTTTCCAAATGCTTCTGCTTTTTAATTTGAAAGAATTCTTTTGAGAGAAACAAAATTGTTTTGAATGATTTATTATTTGTAAAAGGATTACATTTTCGTAAAAATTGTATAGGCACAGGATTGGTGCATATTGTAATATCGATGTTAGTCAAATGTATGGTTAGAAATTGCTAGCATATTAAATCCTTAATAACAGTCTCCAACTATGAATATATGGCATATTCTTTATTTTAGACATATACATGTGAATGATCTAGCTTGTTTAATGAACTAATATATTGTTGTTTTATCATGCAGGCTATAATGGTGGTATGTGTGAGTTTGTTGACAGTAATAGTGCTTGTTATAAAAACCGATGTCAAAATGGAGGAACCTGTATAAACGGACCAACTCTTTCAGATTATACTTGTCAATGTTTACCAGGATTTAGAGGTATGTAAATAAAAAAAAAATGAAAAAATGTTGAAATAAAATCATGTTAATATATCTTGATATTATAATATAGAACAATTTCCAATGGATTTAATGTTTGTTTAACCAAATAACTTATTTGAACTGAAAACAACTTGTTTTTAACTTTTGCAAGAATTAATTTGCGAAAATTTCTTGAAAGTGGATGTTGTTTCATTTTATGTTATTAGTCTTTTGAGATTTGTGATGTTTTAGTTCACATGTATCCATGTTGAATAATTACTTAATTTATTTCCTTAATTTTGATTTATTAATATTTCAATTTGCAGGTGATGACTGTGAGTATGTGGATCATTGTGCCTCTCAGCCATGTCGTAATGGAGGAACCTGTACATCACATACTAGTGGTTTCCAATGTCAATGTCCTGTAGGATTTTTAGGAAGAACTTGTATGACAGATATTAATGAATGCTCAACTAATCCAGGTATATGTCAAAATGGTGGAACATGCCGCAACACACAAGGATCCTATGAGTAAGTAAATATAAAATAAACCTCAATTGTAAAAAAAACTGTGAAGAGTAGTCTAATACATGTGTACATCTTTTTTCAAGGCCAAAACATGTTTTTTGAAGTATTTTGTGTATTAGACATTAAATAATTCCTAAGTTATGTAAGAAGTAGTCACTAAGTACTATAGAAATAAATAATAACATTTTTATTACCAAGATTGCTATTAATTATTTTGGTTGTCTCCTACCAGACAGTAGATATGTTAATTTTGGAAGAAATTAAACCTAAATGACAATAACATGACATATCTATTCATCACTCTTTCTCATTTATAAACAACATTTATGCCCTGACCTCAAAAGGTCAGTTTTGGACAAGAGAATTAGCTTATTATTATTTATGAGTTACCTGGTATTAATTGTGACCAGAAAAGGCTGACATTTTCTGTTGCTATTTTTAAAGAGGCATTAAAAAGATGATCTAGAGATATGTTTTTTTAAAAATTAAATATATATACAGAACATAGTGCACAAGGAAATTGTTAAGTTTTGACATCATAAACTTTTTCTTCTTTGAAATGTCTTTAGGTGTCGTTTTAAGTAAATAAATATAACACATGGATCAAAATAAATAACTTGGTGGTTATTACAATATTTCTTCTTTTAACGAGAAAAAAAATAAAATTATCATATTAAATGAAACTCTTCGCTTAAACACCATTTCATTCCATTTCTGAAACTCTTTGCATGTATCTGAGAATTTACTCAAATTTGTTCACCTCATTCTAGCTAAAATATAACCCTTTATAAACTTTTTGTTATTTAGATGTATCAAATACATCAATAAGAAACTATGTGCAAAGTTTTGTGTTTCTGGATCAAATATATTTCTCATAAACATCAATTGAAATTTGGGTAAATTCTTAACTTAAGTCTGAGAATGCTTTGCGAACTTAGGTCCTGGTTATTTCTTTGATACATTCATTACTCCAGGTTTAAACGTTCAAATACATGTATTTGAGAGGGTCCTAACAGTTCATTTTGTTTGCACATTTTTCTGATAAAGAAAACACCTTCAAAACAAGTTTCGCTATTCATATTCTAATACAGATTATATGGACATAATTTCCGAATTACTACATTATATTCTGTTATGAACATGGAAAGGTAAATGATAGTTATTTCAGTTAAGTTATGTAGAAAATAGATTTATTTACTTTTTCCACTGCTCCACATAACTGAAGATTTAGCCGATTTGTTTTATTTTAATTGATCATTCTTGTTGTTTCTGTAGGTGTGATTGTTTACAGCAATATACAGGCAAACATTGTGAAGATATTTATATTCCTTGTAAACCCAGTCCATGCAAAAACAGCGGAACTTGTAATAAAAATGGAGAATTAGATTACCAGTGTACATGTTTATCAGGTAGGTAACAATTTTATTATCCATTAACAAATCAAATATGTGTCTTCGCCAAGACTTGTGGCCAAATTCGTTATTTGATTGCTGTAGAAGTAGCCTACTGTAGGAGATTATCAATTTGTTAGCACTGTTTGTTGTCTTGATGACATGGAAAGACTACTACTGTTTAGCTGACTAGTGCTGGCCAAGATGTACACGGAATATTCACTTTGAAGTCAACAATACAAATATTCATTGTTCAGAATCCATTTCTAAAAATACATGTAACATTTTTAATACACTCCCAAATTGATAAGGTTTGCTACAGAACTCAATTGAACATTTGTACATGTATGTGAAGAATTAGTAATGCTCAAATCTGCTGTTCCCTATACCAATACCCTTTACTTAACACAACAATAATGTATTTATTTCTTTGGAGAAGGGGTTCATGTTTGGGAAATACATGTACATGTACACCTGATGTTGGTAGATGCATAAAGTCTTCAAGCTAGCCATTATTCACCTACCTTTACTTTGTACAGACCTACCGTTTGAATCTTTAGTCTGACCCTGGAATTTCATTGGACCCTATTGCTTGTTTTTTTACATAAGTTTGATTAACAATCGTGGAAATAGGTTGCTATCTGACTTACACATCAACATAAACTATAAAGATTATCGCCAAGTATCAACCGCTGTCTACCGTGTGCACATGGAATTCAAAGCATGTGGTTATTATAATATTACCTCAATATCAGCCACCTCAAATCATCAATAATTACTGGTGGCGTGTAATATCAAATATCACACTTGATGATTTTAACGGACCACACAAACTGTTGATGCATATTTACATTTACATCTTGTTTTTTTATAGAGAATCACAGAAATCGTGTAAATAACACATTTCCTCCCCAATCACCTGTTGACAACAATATGTACCACATCTACACATGTTTGTAATTTTAGACACACATTTATACATTTGTACAATTCCATTATTTTTACTGCACTGTTATTCATTACTTCTTTTTTAAAAACTTGCTGGGGTTATGGAGATGATTTTGGCAACATTAGATTTTGATAACGGCCACTCTGTGTAATTATTTGCCGCAAACTCTGTCTCAATGAAGGCAATCAAAAGCAAGCTTGTCACTCCACCAGATGGTCACAAAATCAATTTTTGGCATTTATCCAATGGAGTTGTTTCCCTTTGGCAGTGAAAGCTACACAGATTATCACTAAAAAAAAACGATGAGAAATTAACTTTTAACTTAGTTTGATTTGGTTGGAGATGGGAAGGATAGCTGTTTATATTAAGTGAATTTAATTGCTTGTAGTCCCACTTGATCTTCACAGCCTATCTTCTCACTAAAATAGAACAAATAGTACACATATTCATCAATTGATAATCAAAAATGTCAAGTTGATTCAAACATATAACTATGTCTTATATGTCTATGTGACAATAATGCGACTGGCCCCTGGATCCATTCACTTTATTTGATATTTGTTTATTTTTTTACAATGTCTACTTTCTGTCTTGTCCGCATGTTTATCTTATAGCTTTTTGTTTTGCGTTTAGTGCGGTCCTCCTGTACTTACTATTAAAGAAGCTAATAAGCCTCTTATCATCTAGGGGGTTAGGATGGCGTAGTGGTCTAGAGCGCCGCGCTTCGACCTCTAGCTAGCAGGTCACCTCTGGCTTGCAGCTGTGGTTTAGAGCCCTAGTGGGAGCGTATGTGACATGGAAAACCGAGATGAACTTTCTCGGCCAATGCAGAGATCAAACACCCGACCTCCAGACTAGCAAGCCAGCACCTTGCCCACTTAACCACGTGGTCCCCCCATTTGTGTCAATTTCTAGTCCAATATATCAGTGATTTAGTTCCTTTAGGTAGTATCAGATGTTCCAGAAGAAGAGGAAGCTTAGGCCTACACAGCTTAATTAACAACTTGATTACTGTACAAATAGGTACAGAACATTTAAAACGGTGTGTCTGATGGGGCGTCCTTCTCCAGTATTTTGAAATTTGTTTATATTATGGATGTCTATTATTATTTCAGTAAGGAATTGGCTGATCTGTGTCAGATTTCGCATACAATCTTATTTGACCACCATCCTGAACCCACCTCAATACAACTCTATAGTCACATAACATCAAATAATGTTACAATTTTAGAGAGACATTCATGATAAATAAATGATTAAGTACAAATTACAGAAGATTGTTTTCTGTATTTCAGTTGTAATAAACTAGTAATGGATGTTGCTTTAACACAAAAGGCATCTTGTTTAACAGGCTGACAAACTCTGATCAATCACAATCATAAGATACTAAAAATAGATTGATCATTTTAAAGTGGGTTCCACCCCTTTTTTGACACCTTATATTGTGAGGCTTGTTTTTCTACAATAGGACAGCTTTTGAAAGACTTGCATTTCAAACTTTAATTATCACTTTATGTTGTAATTATTTACTCTTTCATCAGTTATTCAATGGCAGCTGTCAATCAAAGTTCAATTATTTTTTTTAACTATTTTGTACCAAACTGTTTTACCTTTGAGTCAGAAGAAATTTGAAATGAAATTGATTATAAAATGATTGAGGTTTTACTTTGACCAATAATATTTTTTATATTACTGCAACAGCGTATTAGATAATTTATGTTCCTGCTATACCTTAGCAATGAAATATACAACTGCCAAAATTAATTTACATATGTTTTTATTTCATAGCTTATATTGATTACACTGAATTGTTTTATCCCAAACATCTAATTTTCATTTAATTAGATTTTTATTTGTTTAAATGTTTTTTTCAGTTATAAGATACATAAATTCTACATTTTTTTTAAAATTTGCAAAAGTTCTTTATCATTTATAAGAGAGAAACTTAAAATAAAGACATACAGTATATGAGAACTTTTTCAGTTATTGATACTATAAGTGTAAAATGATACAAGTAATAAGATTTTCTATCCAGTTTCGTTAAGAAGCAGTTAAAACATTTCAATTGGAGCCATTTTAACAGGATGTTGTCAGACAACGATGAAATGATTTAATTAAATGTTTGCTAATAAAATATTTTCTCTTTGGGAAGATAATAATGTTGGCCAATTTGGCTGTCACTTGACAAATTTCTCACAAAATATTTGTTTTCATTTTTCATAAGTAAGTGATCCAGATAGTGTATAAGTACTATATTTCATTGGTCTAATTGGCTACTAGTTTTTCTCTTAAAGTGGATGCTCTATCATTAACTTACTGTGTTTCCATCAGTTTCCATGGGCATAAATAGGTCATTTATTTGACACACATAACTTTTATTTTCTGAAAGTGTGGTATTATCTATGACATTACAAACATGAATTATTGGTACATTCCAATCAGTATTGTTGTTGTCTTACTGTAAAAACATAGGCTCCTGATTTCCAATGTTTAAGAGAGTGAGTAGAATTAAAACCAGTATACTGGCATGCATTCTGTGCCATTCAATTACAACTACTCAATTATTTTGACTAATATAGAAGTTTTTAAATATTGAATGTAAATCAGGTTATGTACAATCATATTGTGTTAATCTAGCATGACCTTGAGTTACATTGCGACAGAGGAAAACAGCACAAGCCAACATACAAACTGGAAAACTTATTAACAATCTATATTGGAATTCAAAATGAATAAGGCCAAAGTACCCTTATAGCAAACTGTATAGCATATGGCCGTCTTTATTAGCCCAGTTTGTGCAGAAAGTAGGATGTTAAACCCCATTTCACTTCCATAAGGTATAATATATATGTTAATTAATATATTTTCCCCCAATACTTCGAATATAATTATAGTTTAAATTATTTCAATAATTTTTGTCCATAGTAAGCCAAAAAATTACATTTGTGTAACTTTGTATTACTGTTTATACATTGCATAACCATTCATTTTCGAAAAATATCTGAACCTTCAAATATTTTGAAAATGGCATAAAAATTCAAAATGTGTTCCAACTTCAGGAGTTTTGGTTCCCAGGACTTGAGAATATTTGAGTAGTTTGTGTTATATTTTGAAGTAAATGTTCAAAGTTCAAAGTTCACACATACACACAATGACAGCATCATGATTTAATCTTCTTCCACGTTTTTTGACTTGGTTCAGCTGTGTAATGTAATAGGGTTTGTCTTGTGTTTATTAAGGATCTGAGATTATGTCATTGACAAAATTCTTCCTGTTCTAGCCATGATGGCATGACATCGAGAAAAGATATTGAAACTTGTCTGCAAATTTAACACTTTGCCATAAAACCGTGTTGGAAGGCCAGAAACCATGCCATCTTCCATTGAGAAATAGTGTTGGCTTTCTGTTAGTAAACATGGTTTACATTTTTTGGTTACCAACACCCCTCGACAGATACATGTCTTTTGGTTATCTTTTTCAAGGACAAAGGAACACTGTCCAAATTGACACAAAAGAGTGGAAAATACTTTGAGGTAAATGTTTCAACCAATCAATTGAGACTTGAACAAGGATTAAATGATAATATGTAGTAACTGTACTTTAGATCCTGACTTACACAGAAAGATGAGTTATATACAAGAAGTATTCATTGACATTAGTTAGACAAATTTTTGATTTTATAACTTTTTCATGCTTGCATGATATCGAAATTCAAATAATACAAATTGTAAGGTCTTAGAATGACAAGTTGTGTCAAATCGATAATAAACTCTCTTTTTTTTCTTGTCAGCATGAAAATGTTTTAATCATGAACAATAACTATCCAGGTTGATATCACTATACTCTCTTGGCAATATGCAGATTATGTACAGTTCTGGTGATCTAAATGATTTTTTTTAAAGGACGATATTGCAGCTTAAAAGGCAAATATAGACCTTCTGAGTCTGACCACACACATTAAAAGGGAGTCTCGTACACTGTAATATTAATCCTAACATACAATAAGGTTATTCAGAGGTGAAAGGTATGTGGCAAATGTATCAAAAATTAATTTTTATGAAGCAGAAATCAAAATATTTTTGGCCAAAAGTAAAATATTTAGGGAATATTTGTTAATAAATTTGTAATAAAAACTATTCTCATTCTATTCTTAATCTCAAACCCATTTAAGGGGTCCAATTCCCCTTTTAAGGAAGTTTTATAATGTGGAAATTCCTAATCGCTAAATATAAACTTCAAGGAAATTTAATATAAGTATATCAATAATTACTAAATTGGAATTTTTATGGACCTTTTGTTGTGATATTTAGACTTATTGTCTCTGTAGCAAATCTTCTCAAACATATACGGAATAAGTCATATTTTTTTGTGGGGTGAAATATGAAATCAAATATTTATTACTTAGATTTATTGGTAAATATTTGGGGAACAAAATTCATCTTTGTACATATAAGTCCCCTGTTGATTTTACGACCAGGATACGGGATTAAAATTTATCTACCTGTTGCCGAAATAAAAATTCCTTGATAAGCTTGAAAATAAATTACAAATAAAAATAAAAAGAGAGTTGTTTAATCTGTCGTAGCAATAAGTCGTAGTTTTTAATAAGATGTCGTAAAACTTTCCACTGGAAATTCGGGATTGTGAGTTTTGCAGCCTGAAGAGGACTTACGAGAGCTTGGTATGCACAAAGACAATATAAATGGAGACGCAAATCAAACAAGAAAGGGATTTGCTTCAACCTTTGTTGCAGAAATATTTTTTCAATAAAGTCAACACTTGCTGGAAAGAAAGGCGCACGTTTAGAACTAGTTTAATATGAGTATTGTGCTTGTTAACTTATTTCACCTGGATGAACATCAGGTCTGTTATAGATCGGAGTTTATGTGAACGGTGTAGAAAATGGATGTGTTAGAGATTGGCTCATAATTAATTTGAGAAATTGATTTTTGGCCAATAAACTAATTGGCCCTTCTGAAAGATAATAAGAATGGAAGAATTCTTTAATCTATTATAAAAATTTATGGCTCGTGAAATACAAGTCTGTTTATTAGAAACAGCTATTATTCACCACACAGGAGACATACTCTGTATATAGAGCATCAAATACCACTTTGGGACATTTACATGTCTAATGGTTTTTCTTGTACTAAATAATATATTGTAGGCTTACATTGAAAAAGTGAGATACACATGTATAATTATTTTGATATTAAACACTCTAACTGATACTTGGAGCAACTGTCATGACTGATACCCATTAGAAATATTTGTAAAGAGACATATTTGGTCATGTTTATGATAAATAAAGGAAATAATACTTAAGTTGTGAAGCTGGTGTATAGAATAGTAGGGTGTTGCCAATTAGTACATGTCATTACTAAGTTTTAGTCATTAAAATCTTCAACACATTTTAATATTGAGTCCATGTAATTAAACTTGTATCTTTACCTCATTGTGTTTCTATGGTTTTGATGTTCTGAACTACATAAAATCTAACATATACATGTATTCTAAGAATTTATTAAAAGTATGAATAAACAATGCCTTATGATTGTAACAACAACTGCATAACAACACAAGGTATTGGAAAAAAAACTTGTCAAACATTAAGTAAAACTGGGTCTGATAAAATAAAATATATATAGAATTTGAAACAAAGAATAAGATAATATCAAAACATCATCTGATTTTAATTTGACTGAATATCGAACCATTTATTTTATTGATATTGGTTTAGAAAATTAAACATACATTCACTGATAATATTTTTATTTCTCTTGGTATTGGTAGTAAGGTAACTGAAGACATGTTGACACGGTATATATCTTTTCAAATGAGGTAAAGTCTGCTGTAATATAAGTCCCTCAGATCTTTTATGAAAAAATTACCTTGGTAGTCTCAAAATGGTACGGTAAAAGAAAACTGTTTTAGTCAAAGTGTTTGTAAATGAGAATTATTAAAAAATTTTAAAACATACATAATATAGGGGAACTGTAAAATGATTTTAGAATATATATTATAGTCAAAACATAAGTAATATGTAGGTTAAAGAAATACAGTTGTCTTCAACTAAGGATGCATATTATATAGAATTGTTTAAAATGTTTTGCAGGCTGTACATTAATTTAAACAGGTACAATTAAAAGATTTGTTAATGTCTGAAAAAAATGAGTAAAATTAATTTTGAGTATTATTAATGTCTTGTTTGAGTTGTGTTAATTTTTTGAACAGAAGTAGTAATTATAGTCCAGAGTTCTATAATTCTTTATCTAATGTTGTGATATCAATTAGTTAAAAAGTATTAGAGAGCAAAGTTAATAAGTTACAAAGGGTGCATCTCTAATTTGAGAGAGGAAAAGCGAAAAAGCAAAGAAAGGGCCTGGAGCTAGTTAAAATTAGTTGTAAGTAGCAGACACAGACTATTGAAAAAGTTGTGCGGCACAACGACACACACTTTTGTGACAGCATAGACCCTGTTATTGTATAGGCAATACAAAGGCTCCTTTTCCATTTGTGAATAGAGCATTTCTCCTCCAATGGTATAGCATGTGACCTCAGCCTAACAGTAAATCTATTGATGCGGAAAGTTTGACTAGTGAGTGAGAGCCCTAACTGGATGAAGCCTAGGACTTCGCTCTGTCTTGGTCACAGTTGAACGGAACGAAAGCTACACACACATTGACTGAATGTGGAGGAATCTAGATTTGTTGATAGTGGTTGTTTATCTTGTGAGTTGTGAGCTTCAGCCATCGAGTGCCCCCAATAGGATTTTAACTTTTAAATGGATTTAATAAACTTTATTTGAAACTGTGTCAGGATATAATGTAGCTGCTAAGAAATGCCTTGGAATACTTGTGCCCCTGTTAAACTTCTGTGGATTATATGTCTGATTTTGTGTAAGTATTTTCTGTGTATATTATAGCTGTTTGTCTGTGGTTTGACAGTCAGGTTATTATAAACATGCATTTATTGTGTTGTTGGACTTGTCTTCGGTAACTCCCAGAAAATTGTAGATAACTTTTATTTCATATGTAGAGCTTAAAGTTGTTTGAATAGCATATAACTTCTCTCTAGTAAAACTTTTAGTAACTTCATAAAAGTTGGATAAAACTTTTGTAGCATATTGATCTGTCTGATGGCAGCCATATTGTTTGGAGAAGCATGTAAAGTCTCCTGTAGGACTTCTGCAAACGACAAGCAAAATTGTACATTTATTCTCAATCTTCTAAACCTTGCACAATATGTATGTAATAAGAACTTTTGACTATTTGAAATTTGGAGATAAATAATGAATGTTTTCTTTATATCAAAGAATAATTTCAAAAACGATTAAGTAAAATTGTTAACTGATACTTTATGTTTAGTTGACATTTAGAAATGTTTGCATATTTATCAATATTATTTAAAAGTTACTTCAGATATAAAAGGTACAAATTATGCTTTAATGCCATATGCATTGAATTTGCAACAATGTAAAGAGTAATGCTAATGAAGCTTTAAGTCAGAAAATATAGAATATTGTGAAATCCGATTCAACAAGTTACTATTTATTGAGTTTTATGGCATCACCATCTTGAATTTATCTGCCTGTTAAAATGGCTGATGGATTATACCATGTTTGATTTGGAAAATATGTCGATGTTTTCAACTTTAAAAGTTATTTTTAATGGCATGCTCCAAGTAGGCTCATAGATCTGTTCAGTTGACGTCAGTCGTCAATATGTTGGTGTGGGAACTTAGTGTGTATGTGTTATTTAACACTACAACAGGAAGGAAAGCACTAGAAAGGCTAGTCGAATATCCTTTATTAGAATAAGAATTAAATTGTTTCTTATTTCTTAGGATTGGGTTGTAATATGATATTACAACCCAATCCTAAGAAATCAGAAACAATTTCCAGGATCAAATTGGGAGGGGTGGAAAAACTATTAAGGGAGGGGGATATGCTGCTCGAGGGGGGGGGGGCTGTTGTTGCGCACTTGGGTGCAATGATATGACATAGTGTGACCACAGCACAATCAGTAATTCATAGTATATAATGAATAATGTATGTATGATGTAAAATAAGTATTTTAAAAAAAAAAAAAAATTGGGGGGGGGGGGAGGCGTTCAGAAACAAGGGAGGGGTGGGGCGCCCCTCCAGAATAGTCTAGCTGGAACACTGATATCATCTGCATGTATATCCCCACCATTTTCTAGGGTGGCTACTGGAAACAATGAAAGTGCGATTCCTGGCAGTAGACAAGATAAAAACTTTCAGAAGGCACTTATAAATAAGAGGAGATTGCATATATCTTCAACTGTGTAAGATGGCTACTGAAAGTTAAGAATTGCATTATTGAATATCTGCACCAAGACCGAGCAAACACATCCATTCCCAATAGGAGTTACAGGAACCTGCAGAATAATGGCAAAAGTTTCCTCATATTGCTCTCAAAACCCCCCAAAAATGGATATCACATTTAATATGTTAGTGATGAAGTTACTAAATTACATTTTATATAACCTCATGCTTAAAGATACATTATGGGAGATTAGCTAAAGAGTTGGCGGTTCTCACTATAATAGTTCAATACTAGATAATGTAAAGGGAATTTGCAGAAATTCAGTCAAATTGATCCAATTTAATTTTCCGCTTAGCCTCGATCATCATTACTAAAGTCGATACAATAAATAACAAAGTTTTGATGATCCATTTCATGAATAAATCATAAATAAAAGCAGCAAATCAGATCCTAATTCCAAAATTTTGCAAGCTGGCAGTTGATTATGATCTGGATATGTTGATTAATGTCTACCGTAATTAATAATTAAAAATCATTTCAGGCCTAATGAAAGACCTTCAATAGGCAGATTTAGCTCTTGGATAATTTATGTTTAAACATTCCCAACCCTAAATGTACAATCAGAAATGTACATGTACTATGAAATTTTCCAGGCTTTTAACGACCTGTGTGTAAGGCCAATGCTAATTATAAAGTATCAACAGTAGACTCTGTGCTTGACACTCTGTGTAATTAACTTATTTAATTATTGTAGACTTTTTATATTAATTTAGTAAGTCGATATAATATTATTTTGCATGGTTATTATAAATAAGTCTTTAGAGGGTTGAACAGAAGACCTAGTTATTATACGCCCACATTAAAATGTGGTCGTATATTGGCGTCGCCCGATCCGTACGTACGTACGTCTGTCCGTACGTCCGTCGTCCACAATTTCTTGTGAACGCTCTAGAGGCTAAAGTTGATATCCGATTGACTTTAAATTTATACACAGTATTTAAGGTCATGAGACGAAGAAGCCTATTGATTTTCAGCGACATCTGATAATTACTGCCAGAGTTATGGCCCTTGATCACTTTGAAATATCTTGTGAACGCTCTAGAGGCTAAAGTTAATATCCGATTGACTTTGAATTAATACACAGTGTTTAAGGTCATGAGACAAAAAAGCCTATTGATTTTCAGCGACATCTGATAATTACTGCCAGAGTTATGGCCCTTGATCACTTTGAAATATCTTGTGAACGCTCTAGAGGCTAAAGTTAATATCCGATTGACTTTAAATTAATACACAGTGTTTAAGGTCATGAGACAAAAAAGCCTATTGATTTTCAGCGACATCTGATAATTACTGCCAGAGTTATGGCCCTTGATCACTTTGAAATATCTTGTGAACGCTCTAGAGGCTAAAGTTAATATCCGATTGACTTTAAATTAATACACAGTGTTTATGGTCATGAGACAAAAAAGCCTATTGATTTTCAGCGATATCCGATAATTACCGCCAGAGTTATGGCCCTTGATCACTTTGAAATATCTTGTGAACGCTCTAGAGGCTAAAGTTAATATCTGATTGACTTTAAATTGATACACAGTGTTTAAGGTCATGAGACGAGGACGCCTATTGATTTTTAGCGATATCCGATAATTACCGCCAGAGTTATGGCACTTGATCACTTTGAAATATCTTGTGAACGCTCTGGAGGCTAAAGTTACATGTAATATCCGATTGACTTTAAATTGATACACAGTGTTTAAGGTCATGAGACGAAGAAGCCTATTGATTTTCAGCAATATCCGATAATTACCGCTGGAGTTATGGCCCTTGAACACTTGAAAAAATCTTGTGGATGCTCTTGAGGCCAAAGTTAATATCCGGTTGACTTTAAATTTATACACAGTGTTTAATGTCATGAGAAGAAGAGCCCTATTGATTTTCAGCGATTTCCGATAATTACTGTCAGAGTTATGGCCCTTGTTGATCACTTCAAAAATTCTTGTGGACACTATAGAAACTTAAGTTTACATCCGATTCACTTTAGATTGAATGAATGAAATGGGGTTTAACGTCCTACGCTTAAGCACCTAACCTGGGCCAATTGAAGACGGGCATACACCATGCAGTGTGCTTTGAGGGAAATTTTTCCCGGGCAGCGGCGCTACGGCCTACTCTTATATCGAATTACAACTGCCAAGGGATCTTTTACGTGCACGGGACCTCGGTTTTTCGTCCCATCCGAACGACTAGGCAGCTGTCCTTGTCAGGCCCTCCTTCTGCATCACTGACAAGGGGAAATCACGCCGGAAAATCGAGATGAACTTTCTCGGCCAATGCAGGGATCGAACACTCAACCTCCAGGCTAGCGAACCAGCGCCTTAACCACTTAGCCACCGTGATCCCCTACTTTAGATTGAAACACAGAGTTTAAGGTCTTGAGAAGAACAATGAATTTTGATAACTTGAACAGCTACATCCATGATATTAAATGTTTAGTATACTAAAGGTTCGCATGGTGGAGAACTTTATTAAAGCCAAACAAATTCTAATGATTTTCTGATAAATACTTTTTAAGTATTAAAATGAGTTGTTACTCTTAATCAGATTTTAGTGTATTATAAATGTTTCATTATCGAAAAAATTAAAAATATGCGACAACTCTTGTTGACTGCCCGGACGATTTAGCAACTGTGGGCGTATGTTTCGTTGCCTGGCAACCTATCTTTTCCTATGTCACAATTTCTGTCAGTTCTCAATTTCTGGACCATCATATGAATATGCCACCTGATGTGCACCAAATTACAGCCATGCTGAACATGCACATGTGCTTTCAACTTAATAGATCATGAGATTAAGATAGATCTGTTTTGGGGGATCCATAAATTTTTGTGACCTCTCAATGGCGGGGATATATCCTGTTTTTGATTGCTATGACCTTTGCTGTTTGTGTTGAAAATCAGGCTCTTTCCCAGTGAACGATCGACTTTAGCTGCTTAATTGCCTCTTGTAAAACTCAAACATGACTGAATAAGGGAAAAACAAGAGAAAAACAAAGCTGATTTTTCACATGAGCAATTTACTGTTGGTTCTTATTAACTGTTTCTGATTTACGGAGTAGGTGTTGCACCAAGTTCTAAAAGCTGGTGATAAATTGCCAGGCTTATATACATGTTCTGTTTTTTTTATGACAATGGAATGAAGTTGTTGATGAATTTTTATGGGTGTTTAAGATGAAGTGATGTGCAATTGCTTGACAAAATGGATATTAATTGTTTTATTCACCTTTCACCACATTAATTTCCGTACCTGTTTGTTAACATACAGCAATCCTTTTCAAATGATAAAGTAAAAAATAAAATTTAGTAGCTTTGAGAACTTCCATAAAAATAGTTGTGCAAAGTACTGCTTTGTACACAGTGTACTACATGTATGTGTATTGGAAAAAAAACTCCACATAAGATCTTGATCGCAAAATCTTTGTCGTAAACAAATTTATTCACACGGAAAGATCTACAGAATCATAAAAGAATTGTTAGATACATGTACTGTACTAAATGAAAATGGGTTCATTGAAATCCTAGCCATAAATACCAGTTAAAATGAAATGACCAGATTAGAACATAAAAGTTGAATAAATTCATCACAGAAAACATGGAGGAAATGTGACATGGCATAAACATACTTTTAGAAGTCCCTGATCACAAACACTTAACTTGCTTCAATGACAAACCTTTTGATCTTCATCACTCAGCTACAGGAATTTGAACTGTGTATAAATTACAAATGAAATGGAATCTAATATATTTATACATGATGTATTGTATTCAAATTTAACTGAAATTATTTTGTCATATTATAGCCCCAATAACATGTTATGAATGTATGTGTTCTAGTTCATTGAATGTTATTGAATATAATGGAATTACATTATTATTACCATATTTTGGAAGGTCACAGAATACATTACATATTTGGTATTACATACTATATTATAAGGTCATGGTCTATAGAGTTATTACTGTGTGTATATGTATTTGGTTCTGTACTGTTATAATTTTTTATCTTTCTCTTTCCAATTATTCTTTCTCCTACGATAATTATTACATCACCTTTACAAGGTTAGTTGAGTAAATGCCCCAAATAAATAAATAGCAGCATAACACCCCCACCCAAAACATTTACTAACTACAATACTATGGATCAGGAACTTACTATGAAGTTACCGCCACTATCTTGTCATACTATAGCAAAAGTCAAAGTTTTAGGTCTGTATTTAATAGTTATGCAGATTAAAGCCACAATTCGCCAGAAGGCTAAGGGTAATTTTATTGGATTTAATTTACTAAAAATAGGTACTGAAAGATTTTGTTTACTGAGTAATCAAGACAATTATATAAATCAAATCATTAACCTTATAATTATAAACTACATGCATAAAGTTGGCAGTGTGAAGTGAATATAAACAAATGTAAACTTCAAATGACCACAATTTAAGTTAGAGTTGATCAATCCGCATAATTTTAGGATTACTTTGAGTATGGTCTAACACTCCGTATTGGTTTTTATTCAGTTGTTCTATCTATGAATCAGTGAAGATTACATTAAGGGCCTACTGGTAATCAGAAATTCATACAAACAAATAGCAACTCTTCATAGGTAATTAAAGATTCTTACCATTTGATACGAAAGCTAGACAAATTGGCGAGATAAGAAGATTATACACAAAAGAGGGATTAACTACTGAAGGATAAGATACGTTGAACACCTCTTTTGTAAGACCATTAACACGTAACCTGTGTTTTAAGGTATCACTTTTGTAAACATCTAAAAGATGTATCTGTGAGCTCACCATCACTATCCACTTAACCTTATTGTCAAAATGATTAATTAAGAGATCTCCTTGTCTGAACTAATTAAAACAAATCTCTATTTGGTGTTTAAAGTCATCTTAACCTAAGATAAAGAGTTAATCCAGGGATTAGGATGTTAGAGTAGTTAGGCGCTGGACATCATGTTGAAAAGGTGATATAATTTCGTGTATTTCCTTTGAATAATCTGAAAAAAGAAAAAAAATGTCTACAATTATTATTACCCTTTGTACCCTTCTTAAATCCAGACTTTGAAGTTATCCAGAAGAATGTAATTTGGTCAACGTATTCAATGTTCTATGGTTCCTCCCATCTTTTAGAATAAACTTACAGGGTGAACCTCATATACAAGTGATCTTAACTGGTTGTGGAAATAAATAAATAACTGATTATCACGAATGGAAATAATGTATAGATACATATCCTCTTTTCTTACTTTAATCTGACATATTGAGTATTGTCTGTGATATTGAAATTAAATTGTCAGTTTCTACGTACTACTCAACATCTAATAAATTTATGTTCCATGAACAGCTGATATTCTAATGATTTATACCTATATTCTAGAGGGTGAAAGAGTGCCCAAAATTGTGGCACAACTTTCTACAGTTTTTTTAGCGAATTGCTCCACAGTCCCCAAAAAACACCTTTGTATTAGGACTGTGGACCCATATATAAATTTCTTTCATTCTTGTCTTATTGATTAAGGGAAGGTCCTGTCAAAACAATTTTTAACATAATATTTGTTTTATTGAAATGAAAACAGTGAGTTATGTTTTAGGGACTGTGGTTTGAGTATTCATACATGTACATCATTGGTTGTTATTTCAGTGCTTGGCCAGTCACTATATTTCCATGAACTTTTCTCGTTCTTTATTCTTTTGAAGGTTGAAATCCCATAATACTAATTAGTCATTTAATTTCCACTAACTTATGAAAAATAATTCACTTTATTACTCACTGTTATGAACTTTATCATAAACATCTACAATTCAATTCTGTGAATCTCTCTCTCTCTCTCTCTCTCTCTCTCACTCTCTCTCGCTATAAAAACAAACAAGACAGCTTCCTACCTTCCACAAATATCAAACTAAAGGGTCAAAATATGTTAATGAATAATGTGCTAGAATAAAACTTGAATATACATGTAGGTTCAAAATTTTGGTTAAAAAGTCCTTCAGCTAAGAAATTTAAATGAATGATCATTCTGTCGCTTTCATATAACCAGAATAATCTATATGGATGTCCTTTATACTCATATGTACATTAAAAAAATATATACATATTTCTGACTTTCAGAGACTGAATGATCTGGCGTGTTGTACCTTTAATGTAGAAATGCATGAGCAGCCTACTGTAGGTCTTTATACATGTGTAAACATAATTTTTTTAATTGATGTTTGAATTGTGCTCGACCTTTAAGTGCAGAAGTATCTAACTCACACCCTTGTAGTGTTTGAACGATTACACGCTTGATGATATAAGTTTATATATACTTACAACTCAGATACAATGTTAATTGATGTACCCAACTAAAAACAGCATCTTGTCAATATTGGATCTGGTTGGACGTAATGTAAATACTGGACGACAATATTACGCTTCATATAGATGATGGTAATGTAAGTTTGTAGCGCCGTCTCTCTATCTTTACATGGTAAATAGAAGTACATGTATACAAACAAATTTAGTCTGTGATAAATTGTATTTAGGTAAGTGTGGATACTGAAGATTTCAAAGAGGGATAAGTTTTACATTTTATTAAGACTATGTTGTTCATTGAGACAAATAAATGCTTACTTTTTTCCCTTGTGTGCAGTACTAGGGAGGAGAATTTATTATATCACCTATTGATCATGAAATTCCACCTGTCATGGATAGTCCTCAATTCTTTTTTTTTATCCCATCCGATGAAGTAGGCAAGAGTTACCTTGTCTGTTCCTGCCAAGAAGTAGACCCAAGTTTTCTTGTCTGTTTCCAACAAATAGAAACCCATGCTTGAAAAAACTTGAAGTAGGCCTATTTTAATCATGAGCATTCCTGCAGCTCGAAGAAAAGTAGAGTACATTATGATAAATAGTTACAAAAGATCTGATCAACTTTTAAACCAAAATTTGTTTCTATATTCAGCTTGTATTCTGGTATAATGACATTCCAAATTCTGTGTACCGTACATGTATCCCAATGTGAATTGCATGGTGTTACAGAAATATAAGAAAAGCAAATTACACATATAAATATGATATTCAAGTAAAGTGTACCCATTTACATACTAATTGGTTTATAATTAGTCATTTATACACACTTATTTATAGATATCAGTGCTAATCAGTATAATAATAGTATCAATTAACGCACAGCTCGCATATTACATATCACTTAAAAGAGACAGACATTTTACTAAAAGTTAAAATATAAAGTCTATTACATACAAATAATCATAGTAATTTTTTCACTGGCCCATTCTAGATGGTTGATTATGACATTTAATCTGTTAATCATTGACTGCTATTATATCTAAAATATTTTTTAAATTTTTTATAAATAATACGCATCATTCGGGCAGGAATGGCAAATACAGCGGATAGATACTACAATTAACCGTATATGAAATAGGCATTAGGCAAAATTTCAAATACTATAAACAGACACTTATAAAGAACCCATTATTTTATTTTATTGGTTGTATTTTGTCTAGGCTACATGTAATTGTACTGCTTTATATGATATAAGTTTATACCCAACACCAATAACAAAAAAAAACAGAACTGTGTAATAAAAAAATTCTAATGATTTTCTGGTTGAATTGAGAAGCATTTATTTACTATATTTACTATAAATTGAATTATTCAGACAACATAATCCATACGGTGAATGACATATCATTATATATTATCACAACCACAAAACGCATAGATGTGTCGGATTAAAAAGTCATAAATACGCCCAGATCTGATGGATTAAAGATTCTATTATCCCATAATCCTATTCATTGTTATCATTGAATTTAGTTTTGGAACAGACAGTCTAATTTTTGGCATGTAATCAGGGAACAATAATAAGGTCTATTGGATAGTCTTAGCGAGTCATACTCCGCATTTAGATCAACTTTTTCTTCTCACGATACAGAAGGCTTGTCAAAAGGACACGCTTAATTGAGCGAGAGGACAATTCATAGACCCCTTTTATGAATTTTTGTTTTGATTTCTTTGTTGTGTCGTCAATATATGTACTCAATTACCCAGTCTTTACTCTCGATTCATCGTTAGCGATATTATTTTAGGTGAAACTGAGTTTTGACAGCAGTGCGTTCATGTGTTTTGTTGAATATTATTGTATATGGATATTTTTTGAGCCGTTCAGTTTGAAATTCAAGCCATCTTTGTCAAAATAGAAGGAGTCGCTACTATATTTGTTTAATAAAATTGGTATTATTTGTGTAAGTTTTCCTTTCAAACTTTCAGCACAGATGGCTTTGAACAAAAATGGCCAACGAAGTGAATCTGTAGCATTGGTTTCAAATTTTGTTTGACCTCAATCATCCTTTTTGATAGTTATTTTGACACTTGTTCTTAATGCAAATAGATTGGCCATTTTGACAGGCCTTGGAATAAGAAACGATAGGCATACATAATTGATATTTACCTAATGCTAAATATAAGTAAGATATAGTATGGGTTTGTCAATATAGGGTATTCAGAAAAACTTGACCACATATTCAGATGTCCATGATAATTAATACTAAGATATTTCTTGGGTGGTATTTTATGAAAGAATTACTTGTTCTTGACCTACACTATTCAGGTCATAAAGCATATACTAGAAAAGTGGGTTAAATTCGAACAAAAAAATTACATTAGTTGTGAGTACATTTGTAACAGTTTCCAGTAAAAATAAAACCCTATTTTTAATACTTTATTAAATTGTTTTCACATGCAGGACACTGTGTTGATCTAATGAAAATCTTTTAAAGTAATTAGACAATGTTGAATGAAGACCTGCATGACAAAACACAGATAGAACAATTGGTACAATGAGATACATATTCCTAGAGGAGATGTAGATATAGATATACACATGCTGGTGTGAGCCACAGTGGATGATAGAGTAAAGGGTCAGCTCACTAATGCTGGTGGTGGTCAGGAAATTTCTGCAGTAGGCAAAGGCGCAATAGGTTTTGTACATGTAGTTCTTTTCATAAAAGAATTATACTCATAATTATGAATTACCATGGTTACGAATATTGACTATTGTGAAGGAATTTGGTTCCGGAAGTCAGTATTTGGCGTGAACGTTTGTCAAAATGCTATGCAACTTTCCCCAGGGAAACAAGAATGCAGGCTAAGCCAGCACAATGTTTGCTGCACAAATAACAAAACTAGTTCTTGCTTCGCTCCTCAACAGGTATTGTGTGAAGGACTCGAAAAACAAAGGGATTACAATTTGTGTCGAGCTGCCAATTTAAACCCTGAACTCTCCATTTACTGGAAATTATGTCTTGTAAACCCTGACCTTATCTCGTCAAAATTCCTGGTGGCAAGTTTAATCAACATTTGTTGTTCAGAGTCAACAGGAACCCCCCACCCCCCACCTGAAGCAGATTGACCTTTTTAATGATGATTACACTTGACAGATCCTGAACATTACATATTGCCCACGCCTTTCATTTTGGTTGAAGGGAATTTTGATATCTGGTTATGAACTAAATAACGTTAGTTGCATTATTGTGTGGGGGGGGGGGTGTATTTGCTGCTTTTAAACTTTTGTTCAACCATTGAATCAACAGCTGTCATATTAGGAGTAATGATGGCTGCTATTTTAATGAAACCAAATGAAATATTACATAGTTTAATGATTAACACTCTAGATTTCCACACCAACTGGACTAATAAATATGGATATACATGTATACCAATCATTGTGGAAATTTTACCTGGACAGCGGCGTTTCTGTTCTTCCCATTCTTCATAGAATTCCTTCTGTCTTCGTTGATTCTAAACGCTTAGACACTCTTTCTTGGTAGAACCTTTTAACCTTTTTCCTGCACCAGCTACAGGCAGGAAAATACTTTGGAAATTTCCCTACCAATCTCAGGAACTCCTCGTCAGTGAAGCAACACCTTAATTTTACAATAAAGTAACTGGCTAATAAATATTTTTGTATTCTCGCTTTATAGTTATTTCTATTATTAAATTAGGTGTCAAGTATGATATATTTTATATTTATTGAAAGTTTGTGTCTGTAATTTATCTAGAATTTTAACATTCCCATTCATCTTAATTTAATAAATGACCTTTTCACACCGATCACATGACATTGTGATTTTTACTATTTATAAGACTTGAGGAACACAATTATTTGTATTTTCCACAAAATATCAAAATCTAAAAATCCAACTACACTGCAGAAGGACACTTGGTTTTATTGTAGTACCTTGATTAGTAGCCATCTTAAAGACTATTTCTCAAAACAAAAAGTAAGAAATTAAAAGATAAACAATAATTAGTTTTTAATATATTATTCAAATAAAAGAATTATTTGAGAGTCTTGAAAATAGCTGTTTCATGAGTAAATATTTCCATGGCTTGAAAGTATAAAATAACAATAATGAGGTGAACTTCATTCTAAACTTTACAACCAGTGAGTGGAGGTGGAAGGTGGAAGTCAACGATATTGTGTTCCACCATCTTTGTACAAATGATTTGACAACGTAAACAAACCGAATCGTTGACTTGTGTTTATTTAGGTGCTTGAACACCCATTTTTTTTAGCTCTTATTTAAATGGTAATTGACTTTAAGCAAGTATATAAATTGCATTTATCTGGTAAACACATCAGACTAAGAGACATGCTCAGTAAGATTAGAGAAATCCAGATTATTTGTCGGAATTTACCGTAATTGAGAAATGATTGTTTGCAGCAATTAAAATAAACAATGGGCATAACATGGTAGGCATCCTCCCAAAAATATCAATGATGTATCATAGACTAGATGTTATCTGTGAGACTGTGACCTCCATTTTAGGCCTACTCCACCAAGTAAACATATTTGAACAACAGTGAAACACTTGTCCATAAATGCCTTCTGCGTTTAGCAGCCATGACACTTGAAATTTAACTCAGTTTTGTTCATTTGAAAAGGTCAACCTGAATTGTTGAGGTCGTCTGCTACACTTGCATTATGTATTGTATTAAACCTTGACTAAAACTGTTAAAATCGGTTAATTTGATTTTAGTGAAAAAAAATGGAAGGGTGAATGACAATCATACTTTTCCAGCATATACATGTATCAGGAAGGGTGAATGACAATCATACTTTTCCTGCATATACATGTATCAATCTAATAAATCAAATTTACTAAATCTTCCTAATAGGAAAGTGAGGGTGTCACATTCAAATAGTAGTTTGGTAGTATAGATACATGTACATGTAGTCAATTAATTTACTTCCAATAAAACACACCCCAACTGACAAATTTTATTGGCTAACACTGGTATCAAACTTTGGACCTGTTTAATGACACTCAAGATTTGTAAATCATTTCTTTTTCTTTTCTACTTCAGGTTTTCGTGGTAAAAATTGTGAAGAGAATATAGATGATTGTATTAGTAATCCGTGTGCTACTGGCTCCACCTGTATCGATGGCGTCAACGGCTACACATGCCAATGTCCACCTACTATGCAAGGTAAGATGGGTGGCTAATCTCTGTTACACCACACACCACACCACATAATGAGATCTTTGAAATAAACCATGACAGGACAAAATTCAAAACAAAGTATTAGTACCACTTACTGTCCTAGCTGCATAGATTAAAAAGCAGAATTTTTTTTGCACTCTTGCTACACCAATTAGTCAAGGGTGATTTATCAAAGTGTGTATCTTTATTATCATTCAATCTATTTAACAGAATATATTAAAGTTATAGCTCATATTCAGAAAAGTTGAGCTGTAAGAAAGGTTATCAATACTTTCTGGAGTGTCAAAACTTTCAAAATAACATTTAATATAATCGCATACATTAAAATAAAAGCTCTAATTTTGTTAGGTATATTATTAAAATCAGTGACCACGTCATGATATGAAAATCACAAATCGGTAATAACATTGTATATAAAAACCATAAATTGGTAATAATATCATACAAAAACTCAAAAATTGCATAATAAAAATAAAATAAGTTTCATATCCTTACATAAGTTTTTATACCTTTAAAGATCCCCAAATTTTGCATGATTTTAAGTCCACAATTTCTAAAAATAGCAAGTTTGTTTTGTTGTACCTGTTCATATTGTACACAAGTGGGTTAGGCAGCAGGTGTTTTTAACGGCTTATCAGACATATCTATAGGAATTACACTCACACAGGTAGATTGTCTGTTAGTGCATGATTAAATTTAAACCTGTCACAGGTCATCTTGTCTGAATACCTGCTGAGATTATTCTCCATGATATCCACTCAACCATAACAACATCTTAAACATATTTTTGTCCTTCTTAATTTAATTGATATGAAATGGTTAAAGAACAAAAATGTTGTGGTAGTCTAGCGATCAAGGCACCTGACTCTCCAACGTCCCAGGTTAGAATCCATGTAGGAGCAAAGAAAAACCCTCCAGTATTTTTCAAGCCCTGCCCTTCACAGCGTGTCTAGTTATCCAGATAGAACCAAAATAAGTCCACCTGTGTACAAATCAAATTAGTCTGCATGGAAAAGAACCCTGGACAGTTGGTTATCAAAGAAAAACTGAAATATATTTAAGATGATTTTAGTCACTTGTTAAAAGAATGAACTACATATATATAAGAGTCAAAAGGATATTGTAAACTCTTTTAAGATGAAATTGATTCAATCTATTAAATTGAGTGTTCATTTTTGGTGGTAGAGATTTGTGATATTCAAGTTGTTTATAAAATTGTGAGAAATGAGTCACCCTAAATGCGTTCTATTTCTTCCCTTCTTTCAGTTCAAATTTCACTCCTTCACTCAATTTGATCTTTAAAAATGTGAAGCTTTTTATTGAAAATAATAAGTACTTGTTAATGTGATATAAAGCTTTAAATGATGACAGGTCAATTATTCCTGTGGTTTTACTGCAAGAATAGGTCATAAAATAGGTTACTTTTATAGAACAGAGTTAATAAAATGTGTCATTATACACCCCCATACCTTTGTCAATAATATAAAAGATTTTAAACTTTATGTCTTTCATAAGTTTTATAAGAAATTTAATATCTGTTAAGAAGAAATATTGTTAAAATGACATTATCCATTAAAGAACAGCTTATTGAATATTGTGGGTAAAAACATTTAGAAATTTTAGTGTATTATATTTCTTAAGCAAGTCATAGAAATCATTAATTATTTGAAGTGCAGCTGTGATCAAAACTTTAATATTGATAGACATGTACATGTATAAGCTTATGCCAACAAAATTCAATTTAGAAAAGTATATGATCAAATATGAAGACCTTCATTGATTATATTTCCCCGAATGGTGTCTATTACTGCTAACTAAATGGATGTCAAATATTATTTTCATATATTCTGACATTTAAAAAAATTGTTTGACACCCTATAAATCAAAATACTCTCATTAAAACCCAATTCACATGAAAACTTATACACATGTTCTAACGAAAAAAATACTCCTAATACAGATATTTATTTTACCTATTGATGTCGAACAAAATAATTGATGATATTTATTTCATTTGATGTGCTGATAATTGGTGAGAATCTATCAATATGATATGTTAGTTGGCTAAATTAGCCCAGTGTCAATAAAGATAGAAGTGGTTTTCTATTATCGTGCTATAATGAGGTTAAAGTTGGCCCTAAATGTTTATCATTGACTTTATCTGTATGTATACAAACATTACAATTCAATATACTATAGGTATATCAGTTCCCACAGGTATATCACTTATGGTGGTATATGTAGTTTATTCATATACGGTTTGAACAATATTTTATTTTGAGTTCAACACAAGTATATATTATACTGATTGAATGGATTTGAAAAAAAGGAGCCGAAGCTTAAATAAATTCATCTTTAATATATATATATGTATATTTCATGTATATATTTGAAGTCCCTTTAAAATTAATACATTTGTATTTATATTAATTAAGTAATTCTAGTACAGAAATCTTAGATCCAAATATTATAAGATCAAAACGATTTTTTTACTCCATATCTTCATATCACTGTGTGGACTTGGTAGTTGAATTTCAAAGTAGAAGAGGATAGAAAAGTTGTTGTGTTGGCAAAAATCATTTTTGTTCATTACACTACACAACACATGAACCATAAAAAAAAAATTGGATGTTCGTCACAAAAATGACCTCAAAAAAGTGTTGTCAGGATGTTAAACCCCTTTACATTCTATGCTTATATTCATTTATTTTACTAATATTGTATGTTGATTAATGAATATCTCTAAAATGTCCTTCTTGGCTTTACTGTCTTATTTTATAGTCTTCATCTTGGACTTCCTGAAACTATTATGATTGATGATTTACTGCTTTATAAATATTACTTCGCAAAATCTTTCGATTTAAAATGAATCAATTCTTCTCGCATGTTTTTCTAGTATAATTGACATCTTTTTCTAGGATCAAGATGTGACTTAGATGTCGATGAATGCGAGACACAACCCAATATATGCCGCAATGGAGGAACATGCATGAACCTCAATGCTGGATTTATGTGTATCTGTGTTAACGGATGGACAGGATCGGACTGTAGCGAGAACATTGATGATTGTAAAATTGATCCGTGTTATAACGGAGGAACCTGTGATGACCGAGTTGGATATTTTTACTGTAAATGTCCGAGAGGCAAAACAGGTATGTTGTGTGTGTTGTATATGCTGTACATGTTAGTCTAACAATTTTGGAATAGACAGAAAATTGCAGATGAAAAAAGAAATGAAATGTAGTGGGAATTTACTCAGGATATAAAGGAAATAGAACAACTTATGATATAGAAGGATTTATTAACTCTTGATACAGGGAATAAAATAGGAATGAAGTAATTGATTGACTAAGAATATAAAACTAAGTTAGTAGGGATACACAAAGCGAATGAAGTAAAGGGTATTGAATAATTATTTTATAATTTAAAAGATAACTTTTTGGTCAAATAAAATTTATTTTTGAATTTTATTAAATTAGTTAGATATGGTCAGGAAATTTTGGTTGTTATTCAAAATAAAATATATTGCGGTAACATAATTAATTTTTTTTTATATTTAATGTAGGCTACGTGTGAGTCATGATGAGAACTGTCTGTATTCAGTCACATGAATAATTTAATAAGTACAAGTCAGGGTATATTTATTATATATACCAAATAATATATACAGCCCCGGGGGCAATAACTTCAGTCTTTTCTTAGTATTGTTGATTTACAATGTTGATAAGTTAGGTATTCTTGGCTATATGTGACCCCAGGCTATTTCTAATGCCATAAAATAAAGTTATTGCCCTTTGTTACCATTGTGTAACATCATTTGTTTTATTTAATTGAATTTCTTTTATGGGTCAAAAATATACACCCATGAGCAGTCCCCAATTTTACAGAGTACATGTTGATAAAAATGGGGTTTACGATATAAATTAAACGCCAAATAAACTTGTCAGAAAATTTCATCTCAAAATATTAGACTGTCAGGAAGTGATGCTATTGTTATCAGAATGGTTACAGAACTCATTTATTAAAATCCATTGATGTATTGTTATGAGTGGCATGGTGGCCATGACAATCACTTACCTCTAAAACTTAAGCAGGACTAGGAGAGGACTAGGATTCTAAGAGACTTTCACTAAATATATCTGCGACAACTCCTTTAAAAAAAAATTTTTTTTCTGAAATTCTTTACTAAAACACCAAACTATTATTAATTAACAACTAATTAACATCTTCTTTTCTATTTATTAACCTCATTTTCAAAGACTATGTATGTTTATGTAATATATATTATATTAACCAACGAAATCCTGTCTATCATTCTATCCTTGGCTTCTGTCTGTCAGGTCTACGATGCCATCTTGAAGATGCATGCGACAGTAATCCATGTCATGCCGGAGCTAGCTGTGAAACATCTCCAATTGACGGCAATCCAATCTGTACTTGTAAAAGAGGCTGGCGTGGAAACGATTGTTCACGAGACATCAATGAATGTCAAGAAAGTAAGTTTCAGTAGTGTAGTGGTAGTTTCGCATTTTTTATTATACATGTGTATTTATACATTTTTATATGGTATTTATTATTATATATTGCAAATAATCATTCATATGTACATGGAAAGGTCTTGTACCAAATGGCCATATTAGTCTCATGAGTAAAACAGTAGGCCAGCCCTCAAAGACCTTTTCAGTTGATTAGATCGGAATTATGATCATATTCAAATTATGTCATTCAAATTTGAAAAAGAATATTTATTTGAAGTTGATTGCATAAAATCTGATTTATTAAGCAAGTTTATTAAGACGGGTGATAAGATTTATACTATCACATTATATTGAGCTTGAGAGTACAGTTGTGATATTTTCAGGTACAGAGGTTCCCTGTGAACATGGCGGTACCTGTGTGAATACACCAGGAAGTTATAATTGTGATTGTGCTATAGGATTTACTGGGCCTTGGTGTGAAATCAACATCAATGAATGTGCGTCTGACCCATGTTTAAATGATGGCACATGTTTAGATGAGAAGGGAGCCTATAGATGTATATGCATGCCAGGTAAGATATGATTTCCAGACGTGTAATTGTGTTAATTCAGAATTCATGTTCTTCTTTACAAGGAGTATCACTACCAGCATTGATGTTTGTCTCTTTTTATACGCCCACATGGAAATGTGGCTGTATATTGTCGACGCCCCCCACCTGTCCGTCGTCCACAATTTCTTGTGAATGCACCAAAGGCTAAAGTTAATATTCGATTGACTTCAAATTTATACACAGCATTTAAGGTCATGAGACGAAGAAGCCTATTGATTTTCAGTGACATCCGAATCATCGGATAACTACTGCCAGAGTTGTGACCCTTGATCACTTTGAAAAATCTTGTGAATAATCTAGAGGCTAAAGTTAATATCTGATTGACTTCATAAATTTATACACAGTGTTTAAGGTCATGAGACGAAGAAGGCTTTTGATTTTCAGCGATTGCCAACAATTACTGTCAGAGTTATGGCCCTTGATCACTTCAAAAATTCTTGTGGACACTATAGAAGCTAAAGTTTATATCTGATTCATTTTAGATTGAGTTTAAGGTCTTGAGACGAACAATAATATTGATTTTTAATGAATTTTTGATAACTTGAACGGCTAAATCCATAATATTAAATGTTTCGTATACTAAACGTTAGCATGGAGGAGAACTTTATCAAAGCCAAACAAATTCTAATGATTTTCTTATAATTACCTAATGAGTTGTTACTCTTAATCCGATTTTAGTGTATTATAAATGTTTCATTGTCGAAAAAAGTAAAAATATACGACAACTCTTGTTGACTGCCAGGACGATTTAGCTGCTGTTTGTGTATATTTCGTTGCCTGGCAACCCATCTTTTTGTGTGGCGGGTAAAGATGAATACACTTTAGAAGTACAAATGAGAAACCTTTGAGAGATGCGGATGGTACATTTAGGTACATGGCTAATGGTTTAAATCCTAATTTGTTAAAACTCAAATATCAGTGTCAGCTGTTGATAATTACTGATATTTTTTTTTAAAAGTACATGTACCGGTACTTAAAATTACCTAAGTATGACTTAGTGTAAAGAATTGTTGGTGTGTGAAGCCAAAGAATAAAGTCAAGTTTGTATAGTGTGCGACAGAAAATTTCTAATTTTTTTCAACCTTTTTGGTCTTAAGTTTATTTGGTGCATCCAAAGCAATGTTTATTAATTGATCTTATGAAAATGGAGGTTCAATGGGCTAGTTGAATTTTAATCTTTTCTATTGATATTATTTTATTCATTCACATTCATATTATAGACTAAAAAGAAAAATCTTATGAGAAAAATAAACAGAAACCTAAAATGTGATAGAAAATGGAAAAAAATTACTGTAGGGGTTTACTTGATAATTATAGGCTTATCGTCAAACTTGTGTTTATAAATCGCAGAAGTAGGGAACTAATAGTGAGAGGGTGGGGTCGTATCTTTAAGGTAAAAAAATCTTACCAATTATCCCCCATATTATTAAAGCGGAAAGATTAGCTCCATTTATTCCAAAACATCAAAGTTGTCCACATTTACATAGGCTATTGTTCAGGTAATTTGTTAGTCGAAAGAGTAATAAACAGGGGATAGGTTCTTAATTTCTTTACAATCATCAAATTGCCCTTACAACAAACGACTTGCCTTTAGTTATAGATCTCCTTTCATCTAGATAATGTTACTGAAGAAATTCTTTTTGGTGGAGACAATTAACTTAGATTGTTTATGGTGTGTTAAACAAAACCACAAGTATTTAATTCCAGGAAAGATATTTCCAATTTTATTTTTCTGATTGACTACTTTAATTTGACAAAAATCAGAGAGATTTAGCTCCTTTAAAATGGTTAAATTTTATTGTTGACTGTTATTTTTTCATCGAACAATGAGGCGTATTGTTGTCTGATAACATATGTTTTGGCTTTGTCATAAATAAATCAATTATTTATATTTTATGGAAAAAAATATCACTTCTTAAAACAATGCGATTGTACGACTTGTACATGTAATGGGTATTAATTGTACATATTGAAAATACTATACAAAAATCATTCATTTGAATTTAAATTATTTTAAAAATAAGATGCATAATTGAATTCAAAAGTCCATAGAAATTAAAGGAGATGACTCACCTATTTCTATATTCTAAAAAAAGATAATGTATGCTTTTGGATACTTTTCAAACACCTATTGAAAGGCTGGCTAACAAAATTGAAGATTATCATTATGATGTCACTGGGGGAATTAAAAAGGGATATAAATATGATTGCACAAAATAAAGCAGTTAGGGTGGGGTTGGACCAAGGTCACCTAAAATGTTTCTGAAAGATGGTCAGAGCAGCTGTATTCACTATTTATTTTTTCCTTAGTACATATAAAAGGAAAAAGATGAACCATCATTAAAACAATAAGATAAAGAAAGGAATGGTATACAATATAACACTGGAGAAAATTAGCTATTAAATTGATTTTTCTAAGACTTTAAAAAGGAATATCATAATTGAATTTTAAGTCTTGAGAAATGAAAACATTATTGATGAAAAGAAATTGATTTTGTATGGAATATGAAAAGGCGGTTTAATTGATTGCTATTATTAGAAATAGAGTAGGGGAGTTCACTCTGTTTGAATAGTTACCTTGAGTTCACCAACCTACCACAATAACTTGAACCCATGTCATATTAGTTACACAAGAATGCTAATATGCACCAAACTAAAGACTTTAACTGTTAAAAAAGAATAACAATGGATACTGTAAAGTCTTAAAAGTTGTGGTAAAGACTATATTTTCATTGTTCCTTATGGGAAATAGACTTAATCATCTTAGATTGACTTTATTAACAATATGAAAACTCTCGATAGGCGTAAATTAAAACCATTAAAACAGGCAATAAATAAATAATTGTATATTGAACTAGAAAGTAAAAAGATTAATTGAACTGAGCCTATATTGAAATAGAAAATAAAGAAAACTTAATTGTGGGTGTAATAAAAGTTTGTGCTGAAATAAAAAATAAAATAAGGATATTCACTATAAGTTTATATTGGAATGCAATAAAAAATTAAGATATGCGCTAGAGGTCATTTTTGAAATAATATTTTTGTAAAAAAAAAAGCAAAGTGTATGAAAATTTTAGAGTTTTTACTGCGTCTGTTCATTGTCTCGTGCAAGTGTGTAGAACAAATTATCCCCCTTGAAGGTCAATCATGGAGTGTAAAGTGTGGGAACAGGGTACGCTTCTTGTTCAAGTGGGAAGCTGAATATAAACTACTGCAATTATTCTCTCCCTGAATTGCCCTCAAGGCAGACGGACATGACAACTCTTATTTATATAGGTCATATATTCAAAAGGTTTTTTCTGTAAGAATACTTTCTATATACATTTAAATTAATATTACCTTTACTATTCATAATGGTTATTAGATGAATACAAAAAGAATTTGTTAAGTGTATCGATTAAGGTTTTATTTATGGATGATTTTCCATTTGTTTGTCAATACAAATTAATTAAATATTGCTACAATTTTAAATTGCATAATATACATGTATTGCTGTTTTTATTAATTGCATAAAGTATTGATACAATTTTAAATTTGATATTATAATAAAGCATTGCTACATTTTGAATTTCCCATGAAATATTGCTACAATTTTAGATTGCTAAATAATATTAGTAATTGCTACTGATTTTAAATTTTGCTATAATTTTCTATCAGATTATTTTTGTTTTCTCTCTGAAAAGCTGAACATGAAATAGCATAATTTAAAAACAACAAAAACTTTGAAAGTTTACTGAAGTTTAGAATAAAAGAAAATGATGGTTAATCCAGTTAATATTTTTATCTGAAAATTTATAAACTTATGAGAAACACAGCTTCTTCCTTGAATAGAAATAAAACTTTAGTAACCTTGTTTCTTGCTCAATCTTTATAATGTCTTTTTTAGTATAAGCTTTTCCATCACTCTTGGTTTATTAGACAAGTACATAACAGTATGTAGATTTACCTTAATATGTAGATGTAAAGTGTAATTAACTGTCATGCCATTTTCTAATTAATTGACATTACTTGTAAATTATATACTGGATGTTGTTATAATGCATGTTTATATTTACATAATATAAGTATATATACTGCATTTTAAATTAAAAAAACAATAATGTAATTGCTTTCAGAATTCTCTTTGCAGTTACATAATGTGATAATTGTCCCCCGCCTTTTGAAGAAAGCAGGGGACTATTTAAATGGGTTTGTCCGTCTGTCTGTCATACTTTTTGGGACACAATAACTCTCCTTCTATTTGAGATAGAATGTTTAAACTTGGTGTAGGTGTTTATAAGGTCAATGCTTAAATGGAGTTCGAAGATGAACATTTTCTGCGTAGGGTAAGCAGAGATAAGCAATTTGATTGGTTGTTGCTTTGGGAAGCGATAACTTTAGCTCTAATTAAGCGAGAGTGATGAAACTTGATGAAACCTTCTTTACAACAATACCTTGACTAAGTTTGATAATGAGCATTTTCTGCTCAGGGTAAGCAGAGCGATAAGCATTTTGATTGGTTGAGACTTTGGAACACAATAACTCTCCTTCTAATTGAGGTTGTTTTGTTTTTTATATGTTTGTTCTTAACAGTATTTTGAAAACTGATGAAGGTATAATTAACGTAAATGTATATTTCAGGTTATAATGGAGTTAATTGTGAAACAGAATTTGATGAATGTAATAGCTCTCCCTGTATGAATGGCGGTGTTTGTCAGGATCTTGTCAATAAATTTAAATGTTCTTGTCCTCCAGGTAATTCATTAATTTCAAATTCATAATATTATTACATTCAACAGTGTTTGAGAATTTTTTCTAAACCCACTTCCCATTTTACCCAATGCAACCACTGCCATTTGAATTCAGTTGCTGCACTTCACAAAAAATCAACCTACTTTTAGTTCTGAATTAGGAGTCAAGCAGATATTTTTTTTATTACTCCTGAATTATCTCTCTTTCTTAGAGTTGCACAATAGTGAATTCAAATACTACTACAAGCAGTTAAAAAAATATCCTAACTGACTGTTTGATTGTAAAGTATTATTTATTTTTTTCTGATTAATAATTTGAATGTTGTACAAGATGTACTGGTACTTGTATATATCGAGCGTGAGTGTAATACAAATTTCATTATATTACAGGATTTGAAGGGAAAACATGTGAAATCAATATAGATGAATGTGCCAGTTCCCCATGTAAAAATGGCGCTACGTGCACAGATCTCATCAATGTCTATAGCTGCACATGCAAAAAGGGTAAGTCTTGATTAATATAATATTTATTTTTGGTTATATACTTTGGACCAACAGACATTTTTGCATTCAAAAAGGATGTTGGGGCATTGTATTTGATAACAACATTTAGTTATCTTTCTTGATGGGGAAAACACCAAGATAAGTAAGTTTTCCACTATGGCTCAGCTGAGAGTATCTTCCTATGTTATTCTTAAGTTTGTTAATCTTATACACATAAATATGTGGAATATATATTTTAGGTTTTAGTGGGGTCCATTGTGATGAAAACTATGATGATTGTCGAGGTATCAACTGTACTAATGGTGCCTGCGTTGATGGGTTAGATTCCTACACCTGTAATTGTAGACCAGGTTATACAGGTCCCCACTGTGAACAGGACATCAACGAATGTGACAGCAATCCCTGTCAATATGGAGGAACATGCACAGATTTGGTTAATAGTTATGAGTGTCGATGTCCTACTGGAACTTCAGGTCGTTATTGTGATAATAACTATAATGAATGTGGAAGTAATCCATGCCGGAATGGAGCTACTTGTGTAGACGGAATTAACCAGTACAAGTGTCAGTGTCGAGCAGGATTTGATGGTATGATAAAGTTTCTTGGTTTTTTAATTCGTAGCCTACTTTAGAAATATTTCTATTACACATAAAATAAATAATGAATAGATATATATTATTAATTAGACTTTCTGGGTTCAGATCAAATCTGGCACCGAGAAAAAACTCAGTAGCGCATGAAAAAGAATTAGATGGCAATATTCATTCCTTTTACTGTAGAAAAATAATTGTTCCCCAAATATTAAGTTTCACAATTTGGAGATGTTAAACTATGCTTCTGGCATACCTTACATCTGATTATCTATGAATATAATTTGACTGATTTTTTTTTTCAGGAACTCACTGTGAATTAGATATTGATGATTGTGTGTCCCAACCCTGCCACAATGGCGGAAAATGTACAGATCTTATAAATGGATTTAAATGTCAGTGTCCAGCAGGTTACTATGATGCTGAATGTAGATCAAACATCAATGAATGTGCAAGCAACCCTTGTACTAACAATGGCCGGTGTATAGATGGAGTTAATAAGTTTGAATGCGAATGTAAAAGTGGTTATGGAGGTCATCGGTGTCAAGAGAATATCAATGATTGTATTTCTAATCCGTGCATGCATGGTGGAACTTGTCATGATTATTTGGACAGATATACTTGTGACTGTCGTGATGGCTACACAGGTAAATTGTTATTTTAAATAATGCATGGATACAAATCAAAATCAAGCTATTTTCTTCTCCTAAATATCTTTGATTTAGGACAAAATATATTATTGAATTTGGTTAATCGAATGTGTTAGTATGATAAATGATGCAACAAGCTCTTTATATGATCAAATGTTTTCTTTTATAATGTAATAGACAATTTGGTATAACTGCCCAACAAAACACAGAACAAAACAAATGTAACAAGAATACAGCAGAGATACACATTTTAAAAGAAGTGATAGAGACATGATTTCAAAAAATGATGATATATTATGTTTTTATTTGTAGGAAAGAATTGTGAAATAAATATTAATGAATGTTCCAGTAATCCATGTTTACACGGAGAATGTGTAGATTTGATTGATAATTATAGATGCCATTGTAATCTACCGTACACTGGCAAGAATTGTGAACAGGAGTTAAATCCATGTCTACCTTCACCCTGTATGAATGGAGCTCAGTGTGTACCTACAAATAATTACAAGGATTTCCTTTGTAATTGTCCGTCTGGTTACACAGGTAAGTCAGCCATGTTTGAAGTTAATACTAACCTTTAGGCCAAATACTTTCATGAGCCTACTGCTATTTTATTATTGGAATTAGTTTGTTAGATAGGTAAAAAAATTGTATTTAGATACACAATTTCAATGTTCTCATAAAGTAGATTGTTCACTGGATATCTCAAAAAAGTAAAAAATACATTATTTTAGTGGAATGACTATAATTTTTGTATTTAAATGCATCCATGTATTAAAAAAACAATGATAAAAGATGGACTGGATTGTTAGAAAAACATAGAATTATTAATACTTATTTTATCAAAGACATCAAAAGACGCAGGTCCAAATCCATAGAAACTATTTCAGAAAAAATGTAAACTTAAAATGGCCATATCTTAATTTGGAATTTAATGATTATATAAAAAAATAAATAAATAATCTTTATATCTGACTCTATATTTAAGTTTATTCTGGCATGTTGGGGCTTTCACAGATTATAACTGTTTGTGTTAAATTTTATATTTGACTAAGATTAATCAATTAGTGCTACATATCCCAAGATTCTTGACATTTTAATGTATTTAATCAAAGTGCACAAAAAATCATGTTTACCATTTGGGTTGATCAGCCGACTTCGGTGTGAAATGTAACTTTGATCATGTTTGACACTTGATAAACAGTTTAACAATAAACAATGTAGCAAAAATCAAATTACATTTTTTAATTGGTATAAATATTTAATGTACACTATGGAAAATTCGAATTCTGCCCTACCCTTGTATGTTATGAAGGTCGCAAGAAATACACCACCAAATTGGTTTTACAATACTGTTAAAAAAGTGTTTTGCTAATTGTTGAAATAGTGTTTTACAAAACAGTTTTGAATGTTTATTAAACGTGATTTAAAAACTGTTGAAAAAATAGTCTGTGATGATAATTGGATCATAAATAAGTCTGTTTTTAAATTAACATTTATTTTCAAAGACAAAGATTTTCTAGTTAGTGACATTAGAAAGTAATTGTTAACAAATTTGTGGATATCCCAGTCTCTTTTGTAGTGCATATTTTTGCTAGGAAAATTTAGAGCTCATGTCCACATTCCATCATATTAAAATCCTTTGTTCAAAAATGTCAGTTTAAGTTAAAAGGTGAGTGTTTCGTAATGAATATTTTTGAGTGGTTAATTCTTTATTGGGTACTTTATGGTAATCAAGTCTCCATCTGTTTTTTTCTAGGTAAGCTTTGTAATTTAGATGTGGATGAATGTGCCTCTATGTCACCATGTAGAAATGGAGCACAATGTCAGAATACAAATGGATCATTTGTGTGTAAATGTCAACTAGGTTATGAAGGAAAACAGTGTGAAGTTAATCATGATGATTGTGATCCAAGTAAGTTTGATTTAAATTACATGTAGGCCTACTTCAAATTTCAAGATGTTATATTTTATGTTTGTCGTAATTCCATGAAATGAAAAAATAAACTGATGTGGACAGTTGTTATTAAGATTTTCTCTAAAATTTAATTTTTTGGTAGCACCTATTATTAAGTTTGTTTGTCATGAACACTTATTAACATTTAGAAAAAGATTTTCACAGAAGCTCTCAACTCAAAACATTTGTGTTTTTAAATTAAAAAAACCCCAACAAAACACAGCTCACGAAAAACAAAACACAGCCCATGTTAGGCTGTGTATTTAAGATTCGAAAGAACCAAATAGCAATGGTCTGATTAGTGGATTTACAATTGAAATTTCCCTGTATGTGAAGCCTAGAACTAAAAGGATTATTTAGTCCCATTCTAACATCACCATAGCATGTTATTTATCTGATCAAGGCCAGGAAATCAGTGCAAGTGAATGACTCGACATGAATGCTTCTAGATAGAAATGGGTCATTTTAATTCTTCAACAGTGAAGAATACAGATTGCCCCTCACTTTCTTCAGATTGTGGTTGGTCTTGTCATACATTTTTTTTCGTATTTTTTCTAGATCCATGTATTAATGGAGGTACATGTGTAGATGAAATAGGAGGTTATACATGTAGATGTGTGAATGGATTCGGAGGTAATCATTGTCAGAATGATATAGATGAGTGTGCCTCGAATCCTTGTAGTCATGGTGGTACCTGTACAGATTATGTTTTCTCCTATACATGTACATGTCAAGCTGGCTTTAGTGGAGCACATTGTCAAGTTAATGACAATGACTGTACTCAGAGGTGAATATTTTATTTACTAATTTATTCTATGTAATAAAAAACCAAATTTTGATTCTGTTTTCACTTCCCTCTTTCAAGTCTTGGGATTTAGAAATCATTTCACAATCACAAACCCCATCCTTGGTGTTGTTGAATGCTAGTCATCTTGAGTGACAGCGTATATAGCAAGCACCCAAATTCTCTGTTTGAGACTCATCATATTGTCATCCAGCTAGATTCCTACACCAATAGTTAATATTGATAGTCTGGCTGTCCTAAGATTTACATGTAGTCAGTGTATTTCGATAAATATTCCTATAGAACATATAAAAGATTGAAACAATGAAAATGGGATTTGAAGCAATAAATATATTGCTAATATTAACATTGTGATCCATCTAAAATATGTAGCCCTGTTTTCTGATTGTTATTTGATTTTGTTTTTAGTTCTTGTTTGAATGAGGGTCAATGTATTGATGGTGTTAATAAATTTACATGCGTCTGTGCAGCTGGATATACAGGAAGTAATTGTCAGACACACATTAACCCATGTGACAGTAACCCATGTATGAATGCAGCTACATGTTTTAATCGTAATGGCAACTATGTCTGTTTCTGTCCGTATGGCTTTGAAGGTGTCCGTTGTGAGGTGAGTCATATTTTATATTTCATTTTTGGGCCATACAGAAAATAAAATATTCTAGGACTTGGGCAATCATTCCAAAAATTCTGTATCTTGTGGACACTCTAGAAGCTAAAGTTAATATCTGATTGACTTTAAATATGTACACAGTGTTTAGGGTCTTGAAACGAACAAGTATATTGATTTTCAATGAATTTTGATAACTTGAACAGCGAAATTCATGATATTAAATGTTTCATATACTAAACATTAGCATGGAGGAGAACTTTATCAAAGTCAAACAAATTCTAATGATTTTCTGATAATTACTCAATAAGTTGTTACTCTTAATCAGTGTATTATAAATGTTTCATTACCGAAAAAAAAAGTAAAAATATGCGTCAACTCTTGTTGACTGCGCATAGGATTTAGAGGCTGTGGGTGTATGTTTCGTTGCCTGGCAACCTATATTTTTATTTAATGGTATAAAATAATGTATTTTCAGACTTTTGTCGATTGGTGCAGTAAAAATCCTTGTCAAAATAGTGGTTCTTGTGAACAGTCGGCCAACATATTCAAATGTAGATGCCCCACTGATTGGACGGGAGATATTTGTGACGTCAGACGAGTTCCATGTGAAAGAGCAGCCTATTTGAAAAGTGAGTGAACCATGAGACTATGTTTTGTACTTTTGTTGATATATCTATGTGATAATTAATTTTCGATAATCACCTGCGAGACTAAACCCTTTTATTAGTGAGTAACACATATAAAAAGCATTATGCCTGATTTTTCAAAGAATAAGTAATCATGGATTATAAGTCTAATATTATATGTATCTATGACTGGCATAAAGTGATTCATAATTTATTTTTGTATTTTAGATGTTGATCAATCTCAACTTTGTCAACATAATGGTGTATGTAAAAATACAGCAAGTACGCACACATGTATTTGTCAGGAAGGCTACGAGGGGAGTTATTGTGAACAAGATATCGATGAATGTGCGTCTGCTCCATGTAAAAATGGAGCCACGTGTAAGGATTTAATCAATCGTTACAGTTGTCAGTGTAAGAAAGGTTTCCAGGGACCTAATTGTGAATATAATATCGACGACTGCGCCAATCAGCCATGTGCTAACAATGGAATTTGTCATGATCTTATTGATGATTTCAAATGTTCCTGTCCATTTGGTACACTTGGATTTTTGTGTGAAATCAATGAAAACGATTGTTTTGTGAATGCCTGTTACCATGGTGGCACCTGTGTTGACAAGATTGGCCATTTCGAATGTAAATGCCCACCTGGTTTTGTGGGTCCTCGATGTGCTGGAGATGTAAATGAATGCAGTTCAAACCCCTGCAATCCTCTTGGAACCCAGGACTGTGTACAACTTGATAATAATTATAGATGTCAATGTAAACCAGGCTGGAGTGGTAAGTTTGTTTCATATGTTTAAATATTTTTTATTAAGGATCAGGAAAAAAAACCTTTTAAAAAAACTCATCTTGTCGGATTTGTTGTCATAAATGGCTATCGAATTGTCTCAAAATAGTTTTAAAAAAACAAAAACAAATATAGAGTTTTAGAATACCCCATGGTATGAAATTTCTGATATTCATAATGTAATGTTTTATTTTATTCCACAGGAAATCATTGTGAGAATCGCATCCAATGTGAAGAAAGTCCATGCAAACATGGTGGTTCTTGTACCAACACGTTAAATGGTCCTGAATGTCAATGTCTACAGGTAAACTTACTTTCTCTATAAATTGTAAAGTTATTTTCATCTTAAATCTAGTAAACAATATCAAAATTTTTTAGGATCAAAATAACAGACCTTATGATGTGAAGGGCAAGAAATATGAATGAAGGAGCTTCGTTCGCTGGACTATCTCATTTCTTGAATATTGCCATTTGATCAATAAGTATTTTGTTGAAATTGTTCCGTTCTTTGTGATTGTACTTCACTCTGGATCGCCTATTTGTGACAAATGAATGATAATATTTATATTTATATTTCAATGACCTATTATTTTCAGGGTTTTTCGGGTGATTATTGTGAGTTTCGTTCAGCTGATTGTGAAAGTTCACCGTGTAAAAATGGTGGTACCTGCCGTCCACAACAACAGGGTTATATCTGTTTATGTCCAGCTGGTGCTAGTGGAGTTACTTGTGAAATAGATTTTGCTGATGAATGTCAATCATCTCCTTGTAAAAATGATGGAGCTTGTCATGATAAAATAGGTAAAGGATTATAGATTTACAGGTTAATCTCATTAACATAGAATTAGGACAACTTCTTAAATATTCTGCTGTTTGATTAGGGGGATTAACCAAGGTTTACACTAACAGTGCACTGAATTATGAATATAAATAGTTTACGTCGTTCAGTCAAAGTTTACTTATTTGACCCCTTACATGACCTCGCGTACAATCTGATCTGATCTATGTAGCGTGGAGGCCATTGCAAAATCAACACCAAATATAGCATTCCCTAGAGCAATAATATTCTGTATTGGTAATGGTTGTACTGGCCTTTATTCTTTCAATGATTTCTGAGCTAGTAATTTAGGGCCTCCAAGAACAGTTATGTTTATGTATAAAAGTTATTCTAACCGATACCAATTCCATTTAAATTCACAGGATATTATGAATGTTACTGTCCAAGATATTATACTGGTATACATTGTGAACAGTATGATCAGAATGCTGTCAGTGGTATCGGAAGGCCGGTCACACAAAAACTACCAGGCACAGACGATGATACACAACTCTGTCTACAGTATAATTGTCCTAGTAAAGCGAACAACGGAATATGTGATGTAAGTGTCCAATGTGAATATTACCTACCTCAGTTACCTACTTGACTCACAGATGTAGTATACAGTCTTTAAATAGCTCACGGCTATTCATGTCACTCAGTAGTTTCGAGTTCCCAAAAGTTAAATTGATATTTAGAATGGTTTTATCAAATTAAATTAAATTCTCACAATAGCAATAGAGAATATAACTTTGTGTTACTCCTAATTTGGTTGCTAACATTTAATTTATCCATTTGTTTGTTTGATTTTGTAATTCTTCCAATAATTATTTTGAAAGAAGCACTTCTGCAATTTTAATACTGTAAAATAAAATATTTTAAACCCCTTTTTTTTTTGTTACAGAGTGAATGTAACATGCATGCGTGTGATTATGACCAATTGGAGTGTTCATATGGAACAAAGCCATGGAAGAACTGTACTGCCATAAATAATGGTGTCTTTTGTTGGAAGGTCTTCAAAGATGGAATTTGCAATCCCCAGTGTAATAATCAAGATTGTCTGTACGATGGTTTTGACTGTCAACAGGAGATGAAAGAATGTAACCCTGTTTATGACACATACTGTAAGAAGTATTACGCTAATGGCCATTGTGATAAGGGTTGCGATACCAAAGAATGTGAATATGATGGTTTAGATTGTGACACTTCTCCTCAGAAACTTGCTAAAGGTACTTTGGTCATCATAGTATTGGTGGAACCTGAAGTCTTCAAAAACACATCGAAGGAATTTCTACGAAAATTAGGCCATTTGTTGCGAGCTGTGGTGCGAGTGATGAATGATAAAAATGGCTCCCCTATGATTTATCCTTGGCAACAGACAACCGAAAGTGATAGCCTGAGTAATATTGTTAGAGTAAAAAGATTTGCACAGTCTGTAATTGGATGGAATTCGGAGACTAATGTTCGAGATAAGAGAGCTTTATTATCAGGGTAAGGTCATTTGAAACTCTGTTTCACTAAATGCTAACAAATTTTCAAAGATGGCGGAAGGTTGACATCGTTTTGTTAAAAATCAAACAACAGGGCTTTATACTCAATATGTTAAATTTTAATGTTTTATATAGAGATCTTGCTATGGGGCAAAAGAATATTCCTGAAAAATAGATTTAGGTCAACCATAATTCTTCACATATTTCATGAAATATTTAGAAGTTATCCAGAGAACGGTTAGAGGGGTTGCTAAACATTTTCTTTGGTTTGTACAATATAGTCTATAGATGTTTATTAACAATAGCCGATATATGTTTATTTTCATCTGTTTTCAGGACTAAAGTATTTTTAGAGATTGATAATAGAGGTTGTTATAAATACGAAACAGATGAATGTTTTGATAATACTGACATAGCGGCTCAGTTTGTGGCTGCTGCATTACAACGTAATGATGCTGATCTGGGCCTTCCGGTCGGCAAAATAGAAAGTAAGCATTATGCACATACATCACTTCAAAAATTCCTCTTTGCTTTGATAGTCAATTACAGTAAACATTGTTTCAACCAGAAAAAACAAATTTTGCTAGTTCATAAATCAACATAATAATAAAGAGAAAAAGTAGTAAGACAAACACACAGACAAGCTCACAGCCTTTGTAAGTTATTAGATAAGTATCAGATCAAGATAATTTCATTAAAAAGGACTGCCAGGATTTTAGATCGAATTTTTTTTATTTTAGGTTTAGGTGCTGGCAGCGATGTTGGACCTACAACACCTATGGCTTTTGTCTATATTGTTGTGGCCTGTGGTGCTATACTTTTAATAACATTGGCTATAATTATCGTCATATCACGAAAAAGGGAAAGAGCTATCACATGGTTTCCAGAAGGATTTTTTACTAAACGTGGGTCTGACAAACCTGGTGTTAAAAACCGACGTGGTCCTGATGGTGAAGAGATGAAGTAAGTGAATGATACACATTTTGTTTACGAAACTATGGTTGTAAGTGACCAAGATTAAGGTCGTCTGTCCAACCTTGAGCTCCTTCGTTTTCCTCCCACTGCTAAACACAAGCAAATTATTGAAAAAGCATTGAACCATATGCCACTCCCGAAATGACTTAGTTTGTGTCAAGTGGACGTTAATTCCCATTTCTGTCTCTTTCTCAAATTATTGATATTTAGGAAATATATGTCTCTTGTTAGAATTCAAACTTGAATTGTCAAGCGGAAATCATTGTCTGTATGATTTGGTCCCAATTTATATTAGTGAAATAAAAGTTTTAAACGTGTTTGATATTTGGCTATTTCAGAGATGTACAAAAAGGTTCCCATCACTCTCAGTTAGACAAAATGGATGACAATGACAATAGAACCAATGAATGGGCTGAAGAAGAAGATGAACATCCTAAAGCCAAAAGACAAAGGGTAATTATATTATAGTCGGATAATATCGGTTTGGTAGCCTTGACACCTGGAATTGTACTAATTAGAAAGTAAAAATTGTCAAATGTTAAGTAAAACAAATATAAAATCAAGTATAACTCCTTTGAGCAGAAGATTTAAATTTTCTTGCACCATAAGTTACTAAATGGTGTGGGAGCTACGCTGGCTTAGGGAGTATGATGCTGGGTCGCTAATCTGGATGTCGCAGGTTGACCAGGACAGCTGTCTAGTCGTTTGGATGGGACAAAAAACAAAGGTCCTGTGTACACATTGGCGAGCACATAAAAAATCCCTTGGCAGAGAGGAGGCCTTAGCGCCTCTGTCCGGCAAAATTTCCCACACTGTTTTCATTAACACAGTAGGGGCAAAACAGTAGGGCGTTAAACCCTATTTCATTTTGTTTACTAAATGGTTAATCAAGTTTGATATGTTTTGTTTATATACTCCTGTTTTAGATGGAAGAACAAGATTCAAGTGATCAGTCATTGGTAAATTTTGAAATTCCGGACTCACGACAATGGACACAGAAACATCTCGAGGCAGCTAATGTCACAAATCCCTCCATTTTAACCCTGACCCCACCTCAAGGTGATGACCCCATTGATACAAAGGACATCAATGCCAGAGGCCCAGGTAAGATTAGAAAGTTTTACTGCCTTTCACCTACACTTACAAAAAAAATACATCTCCTGTGGTCCCTTCACTGAATATCCATCTTAAAAAAAAACCTAATAAGTAACTTAAAGTTACATTATTCAAGATATAGATAAGAACTAGCCATTCTTGCTATACTAGTTCGAAAGTAGATGATGTAAATGAATAATTTGAAAATTTCATTCAAATTACTCTATTGCAAGCGAAGATATTGGAATTTGAAAATTTTGCCGACCTGTGCAATAATTTCAACCACGGTCCTGGTTGATCAAAGCTAAGACTCGAAGCGTCTTGGCGCGCCATATTTGATTTATCACTGAAAAGTTTTAATCTGTTTAATATCGGAGCAATCTGATACCATCCAAAGTTGATTAAGGCCTGGATCAGTTAATTAATGTCTAATTAATACTTTAGAAAACATTTCATGCCCAAATAAACACCTGCACTAGGCAGATTTAGCTCTTGAATAATGTATGTTTAAACTTGTCAATGATGTTCTTTTGTAGCCTAAAAAAATAATGTGTGTTTTGTTTTTTATTTCTTCTTTCAGGTGGATTTACTCCATTGATGTTGGCATCATTCCGTGGTGGAACAGGACAGGACACAAGTTATGATGATGAAAGTGGATCTGCTGAGGGTAACGAAGGTGAAGACAGATCAGCAGATGTCATAACAAACTTACTTGTACAGGGAGCATCCATTAACTCACAGACTGATAGAACAGGTAATATCATTGTTTTATATTGAAAGAGGAAAGTACGAGTCGATTGATTAAATATAAACAATTAATTAGTTGGTCACAGATGGCTACATTTTTATACGCCCATATTGCCGTCGCCCCCGTCCGTCCGTCCGTCGGTCCGGCGTCCACAATTGCTTGTGGACGCTCTAGAGGCCAAAGTTAATATTCGATTGACTTTAAATTTATACACAGTGTTAAAGGTCATGAGACGAAGAAGCCTATTGATTTTCAGCAATTTCCGATAATAACTGTCGGAGGTATGGCCCTCGATCACTTAAAAAAATCTTGTGGACGCTCTAGAGGCCAAAGTTAATATCCGATTGACTTTAGATTTATACATAGTGTTTAAGGTCATGAGACGAAGAAGCCTATTGATTTTCAGCGATTTCCGATAATAATGGTCAGAGTTATGGCCCTTGATCACTTCAAAAAATCTTGTGGACGCTCTAGAGGCTAAAGTTAATAACCGATTGACTTTAAATTTATACACAGTGTTTAAGGTCATAAAATGAAGAACCCTATTGATTTTCAGCAATTTCCGATAATTACAATCAGAGTTATGGCCCTTGATCTCTTTATAAAATCTTGTTGACGCTCCAGAGGCTAAAGTTAATATCCGATTGACTTTAAATTTATATAAATTGTTGAGTTTCAATGAATTTAGATAACTTGAACAGCATGAAGGAGAACTTTATCAAAGCCAAACAAATTCCAATGATTTTCTGATAATTACATAATGAGTTGTTACTTTTAATCAGATTTTAGTGTATTATAAATGTTTCATTACCGAAAAAAGTAAAATATGCGACAACTCTTGTTGACTGCCCGGACGATTTAGCTGCTGTGGGCGTATGTTTCGTTGCCTGGCAACCTATGTTTATGGTTAATACGATAATTTCAATTTGGAACTATTCACTAATATTTCTTCTTTGTTTATCAGGAGAAACATCTTTACATCTAGCTGCTCGCTATGCTAGAGCTGATGCTGCTAAGGTTTTATTAGATGCTGGTGCTGATTGTAATGCTATAGACAGCACTGGACGAACACCACTGCATACTGCTGTAGCTGCTGATGCCCAGGGTGTTTTCCAAGTAAGTTGTTATTTGTGACTTCTGTTTTAGAACAATTATTCATTCCCCACTCAATGATTATTTTAAGTATTTAAACAAAATATATATTTGTGAAGTGTTTAGAAATAATGTTTTGAATATAGTATATTCCCTGCTGAACAGAAGTAGGGTCTTGCATTTGGTACAGTGTCATGCGACTCACATGTCAAGCATTCATCTCCCAAAGTCGGGTGTAGTTCTATTTAGCAGGGACTATATATTATCTTCATATTTGGAGGGTTGGGATGGCCTAGTGGTCTAGAATGCAGCGCTTCCACCTCTGGCTGGCGGCTGTGGTTTCAAGCCCTGGTGTGAGCATATGTGGCATGGAGACAGGGGCGCCTTCTCAACCTCATGTGTTTCCTCCGGGTACTCTGGTTTCCTCCCACTGCCAAAGACCCCTATGCGCAAGCAAATTATTGAAATAAAATTAAACCATATGTTAGTCCCGAAATTACCTATTTGTACTGAGTGGAAGTTAAACCCCATCTCTCTCTCTTTCTCTCTCTCTCTCTCTTCATATTTATGAACCAATACTAATAGTCCTATTGATTGAGTTGTATTGTCAAATATTAATGTAGTGTTGTAGCATATTCGCAAATAATGTCGGGCTGTATAGAACAGTCAATAATAATAATTTATGGTCTACAATGTTGAATCTCTCTCTTCATATTTATGAACCAATACTAATAGTCCTATTGATTGAGTTGTATTGTCAAATATTTTAACTCTATTAATGTAGTGTTGTAGCATATTCGCAAATAATGTCGGGCTGTATAGAACAGTCAATAATAATAATTTATGGTCTACAATGTTGAATTCTGTAAAAAAAGGAGATATGTAAATATAAATTCAAATTTTTAGATTTCTTCATTTGTTTCATTTATACTTGCAGATTTTATTGAGAAATCGCTCTACCAATCTAAATGCCAGAATGCATGATGGTACTACACCCTTAATATTAGCAGCTCGATTAGCTATTGAAGATATGGTTGATGATTTAATTAATGCTGATGCCGATATCAACGCTTTTGATAATAATGGTAAGTTCTGTAATAATAGACGCAATTCACCCACATAGAAGAGTTATTCATATCATTGGAACATAGAATTATACTGAAGATACTGTTATTGGAGTCAATCTCTATCACATGGTTGTAAACTTTCTATGTTCAACTTGCTGACAGAGAATCCCCCTCCCCCTCTGCTATCACTATCAGCTATGTTACAATACCAGTCAGTGATCTGATTTGGGTGGTTTACAATAATAAATGTTGTATAAACCCTATTGAAAAAAAAAAAGAAGGTGATGGCCAAATGGTTAGCATATGGCGCTTAATCATAAGGTCTGTCATTGGATCAACTGGCGTGGTTTCGATTCCCCAGCTGTACGTGACAAGGAGTAGTGTCATTTTTCCAACCTTGTTGGTTTTCTCCAGGACCCCCGGTTTTTGAAATAACCTAGTTTCTGTTGAGTGGACATTAAACCCATTTTTATACGCCCACATTGAAATGTGGTCGTATATTGCCGTCGCCCCCGTCCGTCCGTCCGTCCGTCCGTCCGGCGTCAACAATTGCTTGTGGACGCTCTAGAGGCCAAAGTTAATATTCGATTGACTTTAAATTTATACACAGTGTTTAAGGTCATGAGACGAAGAAGCCTATTGATTTTCAGCGATTTCCGATAATAACTGTCTGAGTTATGGCCCTTGATCACTAAAAAAAATCTTGTGGACGCTCTAGAGGCCAAAGTTAATATCCGATTGACTTTAGATTTATACATAGTGTTTAAGGTCATGAGACGAAGAAGCCTATTGATTTTCAGCGATTTACGATAATAACTGTCAGAGTTATGGCCCTTGATCACTTCAAAAAATCTTGTGGACGCTCTAGAGGCTAAAGTTAATAACCGATTGACTTTAAATTTATACACAGTGTTTAAGGTCATGAGACGAAAAAGCCTATTGATTTTCAGCAATTTCCGATAATTAAAATCAGAGTTATGGCCCTTGATCTCTTTAAAAAATCTTGTTGACGCTCCAGAGGCTAAAGTTAATAACCGATTGACTTTAAATTTATACATAGTGTTTAAGGTCATTAAATAAAGAAGCCTATTGATTTTCAGCAATTTCTGATAATTACTGTCAGAGTTATGGCCCTTTATCGATTATAAAAATCTTGTGGACGCTCTAGAGGCTAAAGTTAATAACCGATTGACTTTAAATTTATACACAGTGTTTAAGGTCATGAGGCGAAGAAGCCTATTGATTTTCAGCAATTTACGATAATTACTGTCAGAGTTATGGCCCTTTATCACTTAAAAAAATCTTGTGGACGCTCTAGAGGCCAAAGTTAATAACCGATTGACTTTAAATTTATACACAGTGTTTAAGGTCATGAGCCGAAAAAGCCTATTGATTTTCAGCAATTTCCAATAATTACAATCAGAGTTATAGCCCTTGATCTCTTTAAAAAATCTTGTTGACGCTCCAGAGGCTAAAGTTAATAACCGATTGACTTTAAATTTATACACAGTGTTTAAGGTCATTAAATGAAGAAGCCTATTGATTTTCAGCAATTTCTGATAATTACTGTCAGAGTTATGGCCCTTTATCGCTTATAAAAATCTTGTGGACGCTCTAGAGGCTAAAGTTAATAACCGATTGACTTTAGTTTTAGACACAGTGTTTAAAGTCATGAGACGAAGAAGCCTATTGATTTTCATCCATTTCCGATATTAACTGTCAGAGCAATGGCCCTTGATCACTTCAAAAAATCTTGTGGACGCTCTAGAGGCTAAACTTAATAACTGATTGACTTTAAATTTATACACAGTGTTTAAGGTCATAAAATGAAGAAGCCTATTGATTTTCAGCAATTTCCGATAAGTACTGTCAGAGTTATGGCCCTTGATCACTTTAAAAAATCCTGTTGACGCCCTAGAGACTAAAGTTAATAACCAATTGACTTTAAATTTATACACAGTGTTTAAGGTCATGAGACGAAGAAGCCTATCGATTTTCAGCAATTTCCGATAATTACTGTCAGAGTTATGGCCCTTGATCACTTTAAAAATTCTTGTGGATGCTCTAGAGGCCAAAGTTAATATCCGATTGACTTTAAATTTATACACAGTGTTTAAGGTCATGAGAAGAAGAGGCCTATTGATTTTCAGCATTTCCGATAATTACTAACTGAGTTATGGCCCTTGATCACTTTCAAAATTTTGTGGACACTCTAGAGGCTAAAGTTAATATCCGATTGACTTTAAATTTATACAAATTGTTGAAGGTCATGAGACGAACAAGTGTATTGAGTTTCAATGAATTTAGATAACTTGAACAGCATGGAGGAGAACTTTATCAAAGCCAAACAAATTCCAATGATTTTCTGATAATTACATAATGAGTTGTTACTTTTAATCAGATTTTAGTGTATTATAAATGTTTCATTACCGGAAAAAGTAAAATATGCAAAAACTCTTGTTGACTGCCCGGACGATTTAGCTGCTGTGGGCGTATGTTTCGTTGCCTGGCAACCTATGTTTCTCTCTCTTTATTGAAAATTGAAAAAAAAAGTTCCTTGTAAATTTTGATTGGAATGTATGTACATGATCCAGGTTATAACTGTTAATTGATCTTTTATATTTCTTAGGTAAGACAGCATTACATTGGGCAGCTGCTGTAAATAACGTAGAAGCTACTATATCTCTTCTACAACATAACGCTAATAGGGATGCACAGGACAATAAGGTGAGATAATTTTATACAATAATAATTCACACAAAACATCTGCTGTGATGATATATGGTCTATATGCGAAGTGAACTGCCCAAATGGCTCATTTTCAGCATACTCTACCTGCTTGACACTCATTGTTTAGGATGAGAGTAACAATCAGTCACAGTTTATAAACAATACCATGTGCACTGTACTATAGCTACACTTCATAATCTGTAAACATAGATATGTAGCATGGTGGAAAATATTTTAATACTAGATAATAAATAAAATATAAAAAATCGCCAATGGCAAGAGTTTGTTTACTGTTTTTAATAACAAATTATGTAAAGAATTATTATTTATGGTACTTTCTGTTTACTTTCAGGATGAAACACCCTTATTCCTGGCAGCAAGAGAGGGAAGTTTTGAAGCTGCTAAAGCTTTATTAGATCACTATGCAAACCGTGAAATCACGGATCATCTAGAGTGCTTGCCACGTGAAGTGGCAGAAGAACGACGTCATCATGACATTGTTCAATTATTGGATACTTATAAAGTGAATAGTCCGGCCGGAATGCATCTTGCGAATGGCGGAGTGCCTTCACCTAATGATCTGCCTTTTATGTCACATATTCATATGAAGCAAAAGCCCAAATCGCGTAAAAACAATAAAGGTGTTACAAAGGATCATGGACCTAATTCTCCCATCAATGGGAAACCTAATAAATCCAAACCGCGCAAGAAAAAGACTGCTCAGACAGACAACAGTAATGTAGCAGGAATGATCGATCCTTCATCTTTGGGAGTTATTTCCCCTGTTACATCTTTAGAATCCCAGTCGCCACAGGGCTACGACTTGACACCACCGCGGTATGAGAACACCATGGTGGGAATGCAGCAAGCTAATTTTAACGCACAACAAGTGAATGAAATGACTGCCATGGCGGAACATTATAAAAAGGGACAATATATTGAAAATAATGTGTTTCCTCATTGGTTGGATAATCAACATTATAATCAACAACATCAACAGCAGTCGATACCGCCCACCAGCACAACACCGACATCTCAGTCGAGCGGCAGTCCGTTAAATCACGGCATACCATCCCCCATTAAACCTAAAAATCTTCCGACATCACCCACTCATATTCAGGCCATGCAGCAACACGCTCATCTCAATCAAAATCGTGTACAACCGAACAACATGAATCCTTACCAGATGAACGGTGACAGCATTCCAATCACGCTACCCAATTACACACATCAGAAGATGTCCAATCATCAGCAACAACAAATACATCCATATAGCCTGGACCAATACCCAACCCCTCCCTCTCATCATAGTGACTCCACTCCCCAACATCCCATGTCCACTTTCCTTCCTGATCATTTCCCTACCCCCTCCCCAGATTCACCGGGGCAATGGTCCAGCTCTTCGCCACATTCGGCTCATTCTGATTGGTCAGAAGGAATTTCAAGTCCGGTACAACCAGTGACAACACATGGAAAACATTGTAAATGTAAGAGGTGTACGGATGCTGTTTATATCTAGACTAGATCAACCAGTGGATCATTTTTTGTTATAAAATAAATGAAATATATATATTTTTACCTGGTGCAAATGTGACACTATATTATTATAAATAGATAATTCAATATATTTTCATCTATGCCAAAATTGGACAATAAGATGAAGAGATGTGCTGCATTTGATTTGATTGACAATGTGAAATATATGTGGAAGCAGGTGTGTTTTTAACAGAGAAATTTACATCTTTTGTGGAAAAATCATTAGCGAAAAGGACAAATACTATGCTATATGTTCATATTTTTTAAATTAACTGCAAACAGTTTGCAGATGGGTCCATTTATTTTCACATAGTGTGCTTTAACATGTATTTTACCAAGGGTTATGTTTTTAGCTCTAAGCTGCCATTAATTAATCATTGCTTAATGTTTTCCACAGTCCAGAATTTTACACAAAACAAATTATTTTTAACAAAACAAAGAACCGATATTATCATTAAATACTCAGAAATAACAAGGCTCAAATTGAAGAACAAATTTTTATTATATGATCAAGTTGATGTATAAATTTTTAAAGGATCAAAATTAAAGTACGCATTTCTGAAGAATTAGATTAGACGTACAATATTGGAAATTCTAAATCATTAAATTCGGATCAAATTGTAAATTTGAAGATAAAAGTATAATATAGAATTTAGTTAAAATCAAAGCAAAAAATTAAAATGGAACGTTTTTTATATTGTTACAAATCTATTTTGTTGAATTTTTATTGACATCCAATTTTTAAAGCTGGATTGATGGAATTTGAATTTTTAGATGTTTTTTGTGTACACACCTGTATATTAATATAGTATTTTAAACTCATAATGTACATTGACATTTGTATTTTTATACAAAATAGAATTATCCATATGTGTGTTGATCATAAGATTTCATCAAATTGTGTGTCTGTTTTAGTTTAGTATTCTTGTAAGATCCAATTTCTTGTTTCCTATTATAGCCGTAATTCCATAAAAAAAATGTGCTAGCAGGTCTGTGGGAGTTTCAAAAGGGTTATGGTTAATCATTATAGCTGTAATTCCAAGTAAAATAATGAAGAATTGGGACATGAAACAAAACATGCACTAGTTGGGGGGGGGGGGGGGGGTAAAAATGGTTATGGTTTAACAAAGATTAATTCTAAGTTTATTCAGTGACATTTAACTGTTTGTTGTCACTATGAAAAATATACACCCCTAAAAATAAATGGCCAGAAATGAAAAACAAAACATCAATAAGACTGTATGCTTTAAAGAAAAAGAACTGGTATACATTATTAGTTATTCAAATTTGTTTCTACAGATATATTTGTATTTCTTAATGTAGACTGCTTTATAGTGATAGAGATGTAAAAAAAAAAATTCATTTTGTCTTTAATTCTCATACATGTTATGTTAATTTTATAAAGCTTATTCAGTATAGTTTAAAAATCGAACGTAACCCACCGAAAATCAATTTTATATTCTGTAGTTCAATAAATACCCTGTATATAAAATTATATTAAAATCATTAAAAAACTATGTAAATGTCTCATAATTATATTTTATTTTAATTGTTTTGTTTTTTTTCGCTTTTATATTTATTGTCATAGGTTTACCTAAATTTCAGCAGCTATTTTGAGCAATAATTAAATTACAATTTTTTTTTATGTAAGATCTCGAAATTAAAATTTAATTAAAAACCATTTGTAATAATCAAAAAGCTTTTATTAACTTCCATTTGTAGTAGGATATTTAATTAACTATAAATGGCCTTGTATTAATCTAATGGTTATATTTTTTTTATCATTTTCTTTAAAAATTAAAATCAAAATCCATTCCAAAATTTTTAGCAAGAAAAATAACAAAAGAAAATTATATTTTAAAAGATGTATATTTTGCATGTATCATCAGTTCTTCTAAAAAATACGTAATAGTTAAAAAAAAAACCTAATTAATAAATTTGATGATTAGTAAAAGAAAACTTTTAAGCTGTTTCATGATATATTATTTTTCTAGTCTCTTATTTTCAAGATTGATACTAATTTAATTTAGTTCATTAGCTAACAATATTCACCTTAATTATTATATATTTATGTAAATAATATTTTGTCAATCTCTTTAAATTTGCATTTATGTTTGTACTGTATATGCAGCAAGATAGTACGTTAAATTTTTACATTGATATAAAACTCCCAAAACAAAGAATTTTCAAATAAATATTACATGTATAACCCTTGTATAAAAGTGTCATATCAAAATTTGTTCAACAAAAAATCAGGGTATTTCTTTTGTTCTCCCCCGACATTTTTTTAATGTTTAAATTTTCGTTTAAATTCTGTGTTTTGTATTTGAAACATTATTCATGTCACAATTTGGATTATAAAATCTGATTTTGCATATCACAATTTGAATTTTGATTTTGTATGTACAATGTGAATTTTGAGTTCTTTTTTTGCATAGACTATGTGAATTTTGAATTTTAAGTTTGTATATCACAATTTGAATTTTTGAATTTTGAAATGTAATCAAGGTCAGTAAAAGAGTGCTAGGTTCAGTCACATGTTTTTTTTCTCTATATAACAATTGTTTATATGTAATAGATTACATTATTCATATTATTCTGAGTGTGTTAAATTTTATTATGTTTTTGTACATGACTTGTATTTGTTGCTATAGTTACCTATATATACTTTAGTTTATAGCAGTTATTAAATGATGTCATGGCAACAAGTGTTTATTTCATGTCAATCGCAATGTACATGTTTAATCTGAAAGAGTTTTGAGAAGAATGGCACGAATCCTCCCCTATATTCACATCTTATTATATATATATAATTCAACATCAAATAAATAATGTACAGACACTATTTTATATCTTGTTTCATTCATGGCGTAAGGTAAGCTGTCTGGGAAATTCCTCAAGATTTTCAAGCCTGGACTGCACTTGTCAGTGGTGCAGGATTTATGGGATAGACAGGAAAAACATCTATTCATTCAAATGGGTTATATAACTATAACAGTAAATCTTTTTGATCTTTGGGGTATATTCTATGCCCGCAAGTCTTGTGGTCTGAATGTTCGGGACGGCTTTGGATATATACAGGGGGAATTTCAGGTTATGCTTCTGAAAGTTTTTCTCTAAACCTGTAATGGGTTATTCTTCCCCGGTTGGGTTTTTTCCCATAAGGTACATGATGTAAGGTTTTTCTTACAGGAATTCCGGAATATTCTCGTTTTGCGAGAATATGTAAACAGACACTTTATAAGCAAGATAAAGTCCACATTTTGCAAGAGATGGGTTGTAAGATATACTTCAAGTCTCATTAAAATAAGATCAAAATAGTGACTCCTAAAGTGTCGACAACCTTGTTATACCATATATTTACACTATTTTCGTAGAAGGGTGGCTATTTTGTCTGGAAATTCTGGTCCCATTTCCATGAATTTTGATCTCAAGTGCCATAACAGTGATATATTGAAATGTTTTTCTGAAATGGGATAAAAATGTGACATCAAGAGCGACCACAAGCTAAAAATGCGATTTTTCGTAAAATCAAGGGTCATAATTCCCCCGCATAACCTCAGTATTGTGCATTATCCTATACATAATACATCGAAGACCTATTTATACCACTGATGACAAAACGTTAAAAGTACATGTAAACTTAAAGATCATCTGACATGGAAATTGAAACATGAGGTTGCCATACAAGATACATCCATATCTAGCAAGAGATGGATGAAAAACTGGGAAAATTGATAGGGCTCACTTATCCTATCATTGTCCTATTTTTCCACATACAACTTTGCTAAAAAAAAAAGAAAGTACCTTCTATTGATTTAAGAAGGTTGTCGACAAAGGGGGGATAACCACAGAACGAGAGGTTGCTGCCTAATGCTGATAAGGTACAGTTACTTGTCAATCTGATGGTATTGATCAACTTATAGAAGTTCTGATGGAAATGGGAGAGCCTTGGTGGGGGAGGGAGGTTAGACAAGTGAGTTGTGACAATGTAGCATGATCACTTAGTCCCATTTTGTTGTTTAGATGATGGGTGTAACGATTTGTATTTTTCTACATGGGACTTTTCTTACCACTGAACCGTGGGACACTGATACCATTTTATGATCAATTTTGCAGGTGTTCTCCTATATTAGTAAGAGAGTACTAGAACTATCAGGAATTAATGAATAGTGGTACGTTATAACATAAAAAAAACCCCACAAAGTTCATTACATATTCTAACACAATATCTTTATTTCAAGTATACTTAAAAAACATTGTCTTCATACATAATTTAACATTCAAAAGATACAAGTTTATTTAATTTTTTAATAAAATAGAATTCAACATAAACTGATTCTCATGCAAGTCTCTTTTTTTAAAACAACTATATCAAGGATCTAGTCACATGCATGCGTTAAAGTATTTGGTTTGATATTTTGGGGGGTCAACAAAAAAAGGGGAACAAATAAAGACCTAGATCTGCTACTGTCCCATGCAGATATGAAAGATTTCATATTCTTCGTGTAAATAAACGCCAGAGCAGAGACTTACTTAAAGTAAAGTAAAAGTCCCAGATAATTCTGAATTTATTAACAAGCTAACTTCCATACACATACAGGTATTTTTGTCAAGCTAAATGATTAATAACAAAATATGGTACAATATATAGATTAACTAAATAAACCATGATTGGAAACCCTACTATGATTAGAAACCACAATCTAAACTTAATTAATAACAATTAACACTTAAAAAGAATGAAAACCATTCACTGATTAAAGTTATTAGCGTTCATTGATTGTCTAGTAAGTCCACCCTAAGATTTGGAAGATAATTAATGTCCCGAGTCTTGGTTTAATTTTGGCTATGTTTTTGAATTTCCAAAGCTTCTTGAGGAACTCAGGACATTAAAATCTTTCATTAATTGTTGTGGCTACAGTAGAAACTATTTTTATACGTCCACTTTCATAATGTGGACGTATATTGGCATCGCCCCTGTCTGTGTTTGTGTGGCCTACAGGCCACAACTTTACATCCTTTTTTCTTATGATGATCCCTATTGTTTTTGGTGCATCAAATATTAAAATCTAATCTATTTTTAGCAAAAGGTGATTTCACTGACGTCTGCGCTATGCAATTTTTTGCCTATGCTTTCTGAAACCTGTGACCAGTATCATAAAGATGAAAATATATTTTCAAACTAATTCGAATTAGTTCAAAGCATTATCAACCCACAAACCTCTTCGGGATAAATTATGTGAATGTCCAAAGGAATGGCTAAAACTTGATGGGTGTTGGAAATAGATCGCTGAACAGGTGACTTTGAGTGAACTTTTCATAAAAGAATTTTGTCAACACGCCAAAAGGCAATTATACTGACAAATTCAGAATTTCATCAGCCCGTAAACGTAATCAGAAAGAAATATTAAAATCTTAGTGTTCCAAAGAAATTACATTTAATAAAAAAAACCAACAACATACTATCACTCCAGCCACTCAATAAGTAAGACAAAAGAGTAGACAAGTAGCTTTTTGTTATACTATATTTTCATCTAAATCAAAGAGGTTTTAGTTGATATAAAGTATGTTAAAATGTATAAATATGATAAAATCAGAAATTAATGTGAGATATAGTTCAATGCATTCAATATTTTGGTTTTGTAGCAAAACAAAATATAGTATGGAATAGTTATCCCCTTCAACTAAATTCTAACAGTTTTTTATTAATACTTAGCTATGCTATGATAGTCGGCAGCCAAATGTCAATTATCAATTTGCTGACAGTTTGCTCGTCAGACTTGAGACAATGAGATATTTACTTACAACTTCTATTTAAAGTTCAAAATGCTGATAGTGTGGGTTAAAACTGACAATTTCATTTGATCATTTATTCAAATAGACAGTGACATATAACTGAAATCAGTGAGACATGTTTAAACTATAGTTGTCTGTTACTGACACACACACTTTTGTCAAGGTAATACAGGTCTAAAGATTTAAAAGAATAGATGTGTTTAAATCCATCTGGCAGTAATTACTATAAATATATATATATATATACATATCACATTGTATTGCACACTCTGTTTTAATACCTATTCTGCTATCACCTTGACTTATGAACCGAAAGGGAGGTAAGCTGTGGTTTAGAGTTTTTCTCAGCATGGTATATTTTTGATATCTGCATCAATATAGGACCTGTTTCTGGATCATTTAACCACTGACTGGCTGCTACAGGGTTCTCTAACATCTGTAGAAAAGCTGAAAATAAAAAGGTCTGTATGGTATTGGTAAGGAAGGACAAGGCGGTCAAGATGAATGGCTACTATTTCTCGTGAGTCTATGCACAAAAAAGATCCCTGGATAGTGGGAACACAGTTGGTGTCTTAGGGGAAATTCTCCCTACATCTACCCAGAACAATCAGAAAAGATTGACATATTGTTTCAATCAGTACAGATATCCGTTGAAATCTGGAATAGTTTTAACCATCTTTAGGTTTAACTAACCTGGAAATGGGTCATTTTAGGACTAACAAGGTTAATGTAGTCAAATATATTTACCTAAAAGACATCTTGGATTATTTAGACCTAACTGTACAGTAGGATTAGCAATAATGGCCTGATATATAGGACTATTTGTATCTAAACCTTCATCAATTGTCTCTGGTCTCATCTTCCTATCTCCTAGCAACCACTCACACTGAAAATAAAAACAATCTTATTTTAATCAATATGAATCCTGTAAAACTACAAAATTTACAATAATAATTATAAAAAAAATTGTTGGCTAGTGTTTGGGAACTTGCTACATTCTGTACTACAATATTGTGTATTTTTGCAAGAATTAACTTTCATTTTTTTGAAAGCAATCAGCAAATTAAATAATTATGGTTTATTCACTGAATGATTACTAAATAAGCAAATACAAATCTATAGTTCATTTTGTTTTTAAACTTTCGACGGCGAGTTGCACTCGAAGGTCGTGTCAGGGGTCGTACAAGCAGCTTTTGACTTCATGATGTCAAATATTGATCAATCAATCAGCGTTGACAATTCTAGTGGTTAACCCACAGTTCCGGTAATAATATATCAATGCTTCAAGATCCTAGTGTAGTGAAGACAAAACAAAATTTTGAACTATAAAAAACAAAATGAAATAGGATCTGTGTTTTAATCAGATTGCTAAATAAGCAATGAATGTACTGACAGAATTTGTAATATAAGATGCTAGTTTATATCAAATTCTGGGTTTCTGTAGAACTCAAACTGAACAAGGCAATCTAGAAAAGTAACAGAATCCATTATCTACTTACAGCAGCATCCTGATCATTTCTAGCAACTCTTAGTGCATCACCAGCTTCTTGTTCCTCAAAACCCATTTCTAATAATTTCTGTAATGCCTAAAGTATAAGATGTTTATGATGAGTGAAATGGGGTTTAATATCCTACTTTTCTGCACAATTAGGAGATAAACACTGACTGTTAAGAATTTAGAGGACTGTTATTGTCATTTGATACCACTTAAATCATTAGAAGCCGAGATCGCGCAGCGATCGAGCGCCTCTAATGAAAACTTTAAGCGGTATCACATAGACAATAACAGTCTGATAAATTCTATAAAGGAGGTGTTTATCAATATTGTAGCCCACAATATTTAATATTTTTAATCAGATTCTTTCTTTCGCGATTGTTGACAGTCGTTTAATGGTTTAAATGATGTAAAAACCAAATAAAACAATTTTTGACGTCATGAAAACATCTGTGACCTAACGATTGTAACACCATTCTCTAAATTTGGTTCACTAAGCAACTGGTTAATTGTGCCTGTTTGAAACATGAGGTCACTCTACGATCATTTTGAAGATGGCTACAAACATTGTAAGTGTATTAAATCTGTACTTTTTTAATAATTGTGAACGCCGACAGTGACTAGGTTTGAAATAAATTGCATATCATGTTTAATAAAATATGTCCAAAGACTTGTGTGATCGTGTAGATATCTTATGTGAAGCGTACGCATGTAGTTGCTTAGTTAAAATTCGTACGGTCTAAGACCCTTTACACAAGTTCAAATAGGCTCAAACGCACAATTGTCAACACATACCATTACAGTTTGGTAATTCTATGACAAATAGTGAAGACTGGACCACTTAAATAGTTACCCAACAGTTTTTCTTTGTGGTAATGCGTTCTACATTTGCATAGCGACGTTTCTTGAAATGACGTATGACGCAAATAAGCCGCCATTACACCATTTAAAATTACGTAGCAGTTTGGTTTCATCAATTCATATAATTATGCGGTAAGACTTCACCTTTATTTCAATGAGAATTGATTAAGTATATGTTAAGCTCATGTGCAGTACTGTTTTGGGTCAGTTAATGTGTAAAGTAAGGGAGCTATCATCCTCCTCGCAGTGTTCCATTTGATTAGAGCTAATCTGACTACTCCCTGCTGGACTGAGTGGGTTTTATTGTCACTAATTATGACTGGCCAGTGGTCCTATTACTGACCAATCACTGAATTCGTTACAAAGGTATTACCTTTAAAACAAGACGTTTAATTAGGACAACTGTGTTTACGTAACGTTACGTCATGGCTGCACGGTTTTTTTATGCTATATTAACCAGCGCATAGCAGGATATTGCAGCAAAACTAATTGCGTGACAAACGAGGCTATCGGTATTGACGTAAAGTAAACACTACGGTATGGTAACGAACAGACTTTTAACGTTTTTAATAACTTAAATCTTTGACCAAATTATTAAGGAAGACCCAAGATTAAACGACGGAATGTCATGTTACTGTACGTAAGTAGTAGATTTGATTGAACGAGAAGAATAGACACATTTACTTAAATGTCAAGAATCCGAAGCAAATCCAGCAATGGCCAGAGAGGGATTTCTCGGGCCATTGCTTCAGGAATATGGGGAGCTATAGGCCAGAAACTTTTTTGTAGTCATTTGACTAAAAAACTTGCGCCAAGGAACTCTGTACGAAAAACCACTACTGAGTCTGAAGTGGGCGGAAGGCATCAGTAGTGGAACCATTTCTAGTGGTTGCTATGCTTGTTTGAAAACTTGTCATTTCAATGGTGTGATTTTATTTCTTCAAAAAAAATCTTGTGTATGAATGTCTATGAAAATTAGTCTCTGCCCTATCCATATCAGTATCAGTCAGGCTTGTATATTTTTTGAAATATACCACCATCAGGTATTTACGGTCCATATGGAGTTCAATAAGTTGTTGTATTTTTATTCACTTGTTGAAAATCTTCGATTATGACAGAATGACCATAGAAACCATTTTTGTCAGACCTGACCCACATTGAAATGAAATTTTCTTATTATCTTTCAAACACACCACTAACTTTGTTTTTTTGTGTGTTTCAGGTGTGTGTTTCAATAAACCAATGGTTGAATTTCATTGTTGATGACACACAAGAAAAAAATTAATTAAGATTTCGTAGAATAAAGTTTTGAATTGTTGGCCACTGCAAAGAGAGACTAGTTCCCAGAAAATATTCATTCGCAGTGAGTCGCCCAGGAAATTGAGAGGACTGTTATACTCATTTCAAGCCACTTTTCGACCAATCAGAATCCACAAAATTTCCATTTTGGGCTACAATCTAAGCTAACACATGAAATAAGGTAATGTTATCTATCATTTCAAATAAACCCTGTAACACAAAAACTTAATGATTTTGTTATTTTTAAGTTTTTTGTAACAACAAATCAAACATTTGTTGGTATACTCACCCGAGGATTTGGCCGAAATTCTCGTTTTCTAAAAGCTGTCAGTGATTGTCGTATATTAGTAACTTTTGGACTTTCTCCTGATGCACTTTCAATTCCTCCTACAGCACCCTGTGGCTAAAATAGATAAACGATTATAGCATCATTTTTAAAGTTAAAGGGGAAGGTTCAGATTTCACAAGATAGCTTATATGAAAATAGGTTTATCTGAAAATTGTAGTGATGGTCTGATATGGCACCTATTGATTTTACCGATATCAGATATTGACAGCGAAACATATTGGCAGTATACAACTACAATTATTACCGATAGTGGTGGATATAAAACTATTGTAGCCTTAATCATATAAAAATTTGGCGTAGTTGTATCGTAAATAAAGTATTTACGGTACTCCAAATCAACCAATTTTATTCACTAAAATATAATCTGGGACTTCCCTTTATGCCAGGTATGTTTGAGACATATTCATATCCAAAATAAGGTATTTTAAATGAAATGAAATGGGGTTTAATGTCCTGCTTTTCTAAATCAACCAGGTTAATACAGAAAATATAAATTTATAATGGGTAATTCAATCATCAAATTTCTATCAGAGAGTAATGTGAACTTTAGATTGTCATATATATAGTAATGTCTGATTGATAACATTAATTTGTGGACCAATGCTTATTGGTAGGACTATTCATTTGTAATGAACAGCCTGAATGTCTACATTTGTTGTTTGTTTGGGATTATTGTGTCTTTGAAGTTGTAAAATGGGGAGTCTAAGTTTTTAAATGATGCAGACAACTGCCGGGGATGCCTGAATTTCATAAGAAATGGTGCCAATATTAGAAAGATGCCACCATACAAAATAACAATACCTCTTCCTCAGGTGGTGGTTGATCTGCATCAGGTTCTGGTACATCTTCATCTATATCAGCATCATCTTGATGTTGAAGTAACCATTCCATTGCAGACATTACAGACATTCTATCAAATATATAATTACCATTTTATTATTATAGACATTCTGCCACAATATGAACAACATAAAAACTATAAATTATATAAAATATAAATAACATGATAGTCAATGCAGATGTTTTATTGTAGACATTTTATAAATAATAAAATTTAATTTCCATTTGCAGACATATTAATATTATTATAGATATACAAACAAAATTATACCCTTTCCATTGCAGACATTTTTATTTCTATATTTATAAAAGCAAAATATATTTCACTAACCAAATGCTGATGTGTGCAGTCGTGCACCCGTAATTATGTTTTTAAAAATTTCAGCACAGAAACCAACAGAACATTTATTTTACTGTAAAATTCATACTTACTTATTAAGTATGAGAGCTTTTCTGGCTCTATTTCCAGGAAAACCCATATCTGTTAATTGTTTCAAGGTAGCAGTGTCGACTTTTGGTTTCCTACTTGGTTCATTCAAAATATCTGAATAAAAAGGTATAAATTATTTTACTACATAAAACTCCAAAGACACCTGATCATTCGTAATCAATGTAGACCTGAAATTCTGGTGTATAAATATTGCAGCAAAATGTTCCCTCAAAATATGTAAATGTTCAAATATGTAGTTGTCCACTATGAAGTGCTGGGTTATTATTCATTGCTGATATGCCAAAAAGATAGTAAGCTGGCACTGCCAGGCAGGATACGCCCACATTTTCGAGAGATGGTTAGAGAACAAGCAAAACCGAAAGTGATTTTTCCTACAATCAAAGGCTATAATTCATTAAATTACAATTTGATATGCGCAAATATCGAAAAGAATCAAGATCTTTAGGTTATAAACATGCATTTCAAGTTTCATCAAAATCGAATCAAAATTGTGACCTATACTGGGTCCACAACCTTGATATACCATATTTTAACACTATTAGAGTACAAACGGCAGCCATTTTGTCTGGCAATTATGGTCCGATTTCCCTGAAATTCAAACTCAACCTTCGGTATGGTGTAACGGTGATAGAGTCAAGCTTTTTTTCAATCGGATAATAATCATAACCTCCAGAGGGACCATAGGCGATTTTTCGGGCAATCAGGGGCCATAATTCAGAAAGCTACGATATGATATGCGCAAACAACGAAAGGGACCAAGATCTTTGGGTTATAACCATGCATTTTAAGTTTTATCAAAATTGAATCAAAATTGTGACCTATACTGAGTCCACAACCTTGATATACCTTTTTATAACAGTATTCGCGTACATGCGGCGGCCATTTTGTATGGCAATTTTGTTCCGAATTTTTCCGAAATTCAAACTCAACCATCCTTAGGGAGTAACGGTGATATAATCAACTGATTTTTTAAATCGGATAATAATTGTGACCTCCAGAGGGACCACAAGCTAAACAAAGACGATTTTGCGTATAATCAGGGGCCATAATTTAGGAAGTTACAATCCGATATGCCCAAATATCAATAGGAACCAAGATCTTTGGGTTATAACCATGCATTTCAAGTTTCATCAAAATCGAATTTAAATTGTGACCTCTACAGGGTCCACAACCTTGATATACCATATTTTAACAGTATTCGCGTACGAATGGCGGCCATTTTGTATGGCAATTTTGGTCCAATTTTACCGAAATTCGAACTCAACCTTTCTTAGGGTGTAACGGTGATATAATCAAACGATTTTTTAAATCTGATAATTATTGTAACCTCCAGAGGGACCACAAGCTAATCAAAGACGATTTTGCGTATAATTAGGGGCCATAATTCAGGAAGTTACGATCTGATATGCGCAAATATTGAAAGGAACCAAGATCTTCGGGTTATAACCATGCATTTCTAGTTTCATCAAAATCAAATTAAAATTGTGATCCCTACAGGGTCCACAACCTGGATATACCATTTTTTAACAGTATTCGCGTACGAACGGCGGCCATTTTGTATGGTAATTTTGATCCGATTTTTCCGAAATTTGAACTCAACCGTCCTCAGGGTGTAACGGTGATATAATCAAACGGTTTTTTAAATCGGATAATAATTGTGACCTCCAGAGGTACCACGAGCTAAAATAGGTGATTTTTCGGACAATCAGGGGCCATAATTCAGGAAATTACGTTCCAATAGGCGCAAATATCGAAAGGAACCAAGATCTTTGGGATATAAACATGCATGTCAAGTTTCATCAAAATCGGTTCAAAATTGTGACCTCTATAGGGTCCACAAGCTAAAAACGTGATTTTTCGTACAATCAGGGGCCATAATCCATGAAGTTTTTATCCGATACGTGCCAATATCGAAAGCAGCCGAGATCTTTGGGGGATAAACCTATATTTCAAGTTTCGTCGAAATCGGGTAAGAATTGTGACCTGTAGAGAGTCCACAAACAATTGTGGACGGACAGGGGCGACGACATAATACGTCCACATGAAAATGTGGGCGTATAAAAAAAGGAACATGTAGAAGTATTTATGTGTCTGAGAGTGAGAAATATAATTTATATTTATATGGCTGGCCTAAACTAACATTATAATATTGTTGATTTGTTAAATTCATATTCATACCTTCTGCTTGTTTAAAAACTTTACTTGCTTCTGGATTTAAACACAAAATTCTCTGTGATGCATCTATTAATGATATAAGAATTCGTCTTAATTCTGTTTGAAACTGAAAGGATAAAAAAAAACCCTGGTAATTACAAAATAGATGATTCACAGTATTCTTTCAACAACAGACACATATCGACAGATACTAGAACCAGAAATAACAAGTAACTTTATAACAAAATAAAGGAATTAAGACAAAATTTGACCATGTACCAAAATCATTGCGATTCTTCAGCTGGAGGACGCCATATTGAAAGATCTGGCAAGATTGATGTCATCAATGCATTCATTACTTGTCTTGTAGGTAGTATATGAATGTGAATGCCAAAAATATTCATGAAAGTTAATTGGAGTCACTCAAATCACTGTAAACTTTATCTTTTGTTAGATAGAGACTGTTGGATCATCATCTTTAACCTCTTATATTCACAACATTTAAGTTATTTTGAGAAATTGAGACAATGCATGGTATTCCTTATTCTATGTTTGAATCAGGTGAAAGAGCAAAACTAAGGAGAATTTTGTCATGGAAATGGCTGTGGTCATACCACCCGAACGACTAGCCACCGCCGTGTCAGACACCCGTCCTGTATCAATAACAAGGGAGGGATAACCAACGAATGAGTCAGAATAGCAAAGATTCTCGAGTGAGAAAACGGTCGTCATTTACTTTAGCCAATATGTGCCAAATGGAACGCCGATTCTGATTGTAAGCATCTCTTACAAATGAAATTGAAAAACAATAAGTTTATTTATATTTTTTTTTATTAAAAATGAAAATCAATGGTAACAACTTGAAATGACCAAGTGACAAGTAAAAAATATTTCTACTTGTCACCTGAGACAAGTAAAATTTTACAAACATTTCAACCCCTGGCTGAGGAGCTCTTAAAGCATTGAACAGACAAGTAGAACAGAAACTTTATGATTGTAATTCCTTACGTCTACATTTAAAGTTGCATCTTCTTGTACAGCTTCAACAGCTGATTTAGGTATATTGGCAGTAGCACGTTTAATGGTTTCCATATCTGGTCCTTTTCTCTCATCTCTCTAAAAAAAACAAAAACACAAAAATAAGAAATTTTGGAAAAAATAAATTAAACTCATCATTTCTGTGAAAGGTGACAATGGAATCCATGAAAACACACTGTACAAAATTCTTCGACTGTTCTACTATTAAGTGATGTAGAAAATAGTGGTTACAAGAGTTACAATACACAGTAAAATTGTAAAATGGGATGCTGGACATATGATAGTTTCTGAAATTTTAAGAAATTCTTACACCCCATCTCACCTATACGTTATATAACTATACTCACATTGACTGAGTGAAACTATATTATTATTATACTTTAAAACAAGTTACTAGTATTCACACTATTTAATAGATATCTCTTGTACTAGCTAGTTGTAGTCAGATACCTACCTCATAGTAGAATGCCTCATTTTATTCCAATATAGGATGTTATTTAGATTCAATGGTTAGTATGAGACTAACAATAACATTTAATGGACTTTAAAAAGTGTGGGGATGTAATTTTCTAAAATCTGCACAATTATTGGGAATAATCCCATCCGAGCGAGTCGGTGCTGTTGCTAGCTATGACCTTCGTCCTGCACCACCGCCTATGGAAAACCACTTCAGGAAATCCTGAGGAACTTTTTCCCCCAACTGATTTGGACAACGAAATCATCGGTTCCAGTGTGTATCTAAGAAAACAAAAAGTGTTAGAAATTGCATCTACAGTAGGATAATTTTCAAAAATTTCTAGGCGAGGGCCGTCTGGAACAAGTCGCCCCTGAATTATTGTCATGTAGAAGAGAAGCTTGGGATCAAAACCATCCCACTTCACTCAGTGGCATGGTAATCCGATTTTGACTGTTTCAACTTACACTTTGTTTTTCTGAGGCTTCATAAGGTGAAGGTTGTATTCTTTTCTTCAACAATAAAATTTCATCTGTGGATTAGAGGGGTAAAAAAGAATTAATGGTCAGAGAATATTAATTTATGTAGCTTCAAACATACAGCAGTGTATTCAAGGTTGTGGAAGAAATTAGATTTTTGGTTGCTGTTAATAGTGTTAATACTGTTAATGTCATAGCCATTTAACTTTGCTTTAAAAATGATTTTCAAAACGAATGGCAGATTATTATACACCACTAATAACTACTAATACCTATAAAAAAAATTATTTCATTAAATCTTATGGTCCTGATGCATAACAGTCAGTGTTTTGGGAATATTGCTTTTAAATCTATGGTGAAATTGTGCATTGGATTTCAAAATTTTAGGATCACAATTTTTAAAATCCTTTTCTTAAGTAAAGTTATCTACCGGTTTATATTTTGATTGTAAAACTTGTGACCACAGAAAAATGAATTTTTTCCCTTATAACATCAAATCTATAAAATAGAGCAACACGTTAAATTCCATAATTGGCTCAAAACCGAAAAATGATGGAAAAGCTTACATTTTATAGTAATTCAGAATCATAGATTGAAGTGGGCTATATTTCAGCCATCCGATTTTACAATCAAGTCACATGACCTGAAACTCCTGTTAGTTCCCTATAATCTATAAATATATAGCATGCGACAGTAACGAAGTGAAAGCAGAGCTGATTCAATTATTTCGTTCTTTTAAAAAGCCCCATACCACTCTTGTTGTAACTGAATAATATGTTCCAGTCTTTATTCTGGTCGACAATTTGTACTATTTTATAATATTTCAATTAAAAAATGATACAAATTTCATCTTAACACACCTAACCTAATTTTAAAAATTGGAAAAATTCAACTACATGCCGTAACATGGTTTGAAAATCCTTATGTAAGCACTTTCAGATGCAACTTGGATTTAAACATATTTTCGAACCCTCTGGACAAGTAAGATAGGTTGTAATGGATAATTTACACAACAGGTACTTGGACACTTACACATCTTGTACTTAGAATAAGGCTAAAAAAAAAAATCTGGACCTGTCAAACCAGCAAGAGTGTTATTGTCCCTTTAACACTCTTTACAAATTACAGGGATCACGGTGGCTAAGTGGATAAGGCGCTGGTTCGCTAGCCTGGAGGTCGAGTGTTTCGATCCCTGCATAGGCCGAGAAAGTTCATCTCAATTTTCGGGCGTGATTTCCCCTTGTCCACTGACAAGGCCAGCTGCCTAGTCGTTCGGATGGGACGAAAAACCGAGGTCCCGTGTACACATTGGAGTGCACGTAAAAGATCCCTTGGCAGTTGGAATTCGATATAAGAGTAGGCCGTAGCGCCGCTGCCTGGGCAAAAACTTCGTTCATAGCACACTGTATGGCGTATGCCCGTCTTCAATTAGCCCAGGTTAGGTGCTTAAGCGTAGGACGTTAAACCCCATTTCATCATGAATCATCATCTTTACAAATTACAGTCTGTAAAAACTATATATATTGCCATCAAGTATTACAAAAGTTTATATACCATTATCTCTAACTCCTTCTTGTTGAAGTGACATTCCTTCAGTTAACACTTTCCCATTTCGCACTAAAACCAATTTATGATACAGTGACATTTTCATACTCTCTGCCGAGTTGTGGAAAAAGTCCAAACATTTGATTTTGGCTTTATCCACGGTCAAATCTTGGTGGAGTTCCAAAATATGGTCCACACCGTGCATGTTTGTGAATCGAACCTTCATAATTGAAGGAGGAAAAAGACAAGAATCTGTAACAACCATCTATATTGAAAAAAAAGCCTAGCAAAAAATAGATCTATGTATGTTCATTAAAAAAAAAAGCAGATGACAAATCTCCTCTTTCTGGACGCGGTTCTGCGACGTCTGTTTACTTCCGGTAGAATGTAAGGGGAGTAACTGTGATGAAAACACACAAATGGATGCAGACCACCATTAATTTCTCCAATGTTGACTTCAATGTTAGTTATGGCCTCTTTGCCAACCTCCAACTTTTTCCCAGTAGGACGTTAAACCCCATTTCATTTCATTTATTACATAGTCCGGTAGCTAGGAAGGTTTTGTTCAACATCGAAGCTGCGGAAGGTTTGGGTGCCAGTAGTGTATGGATGGGTATAAGGAGACGGTCTCAGAAACCCAATTCTTAATTTGCGCCAGTGGTGAGTGTGGTAGGGGAAGTCACCTATAGTACCCCCTCCCCCCAAAATGGTTTATTCAGCATGGAAGGTGCCAGTTTGACTTCAGTGGCATTTTATACAGAATTTAAAATAAAGCCTTAAAATAGATGATATCCATAAAAAAACAGTCCTACCCTTGTTAAAGAATAATCCTATTAATCCTATAATTTACTATAGTATTGCAAGCTGAAAAATTGGCAAACATATCATTTTCAACTTCAAATTCCAACTTTTGAACATGGCTGTCCATGTTGTCAATAGTAAAACAAGGGAGGTAATTTTGTTGTTATTTCCTGTGTCAGTGATTTTTAAGGATGGGAAATAATGCCATTGTTCGTATAATAGTGAGTTGGTAACCTATTTAGAAAAAGACATAGAAATAATAACGTTTTGACTTTCTTAGAAAATTTGAAACCCCTCGCTTTAAGAAGAGGTCAAAGGTCACAAAAGGTCTCGTGATCTATTCCAGGTATTTTACACAAAACTACATGTTTTATGCTGCAATAAGAAACAGAAATATGAGATATAAAATTAATGAATAAAGGGAAATATAACTTGGCCCCCATCCGTAATTAATATTTCAAGCAACATAGAGGATACGAGTGTAAAACCAAGCACAAAATTTCATGGAATGATATCAGAAGTCATAATAGTGAGTTGGTAACCTATTTAGAAAAAGACATAGAAATAATAATGTTTTGACTTTCTTAGAAAATTTGAAACCCCTCGCTTTAAGAAGAGGTCAAAGGTCACAAAAGGTCTCGTGATCTATTCCAGGTATATTACACAAAACTACATGTTTTATGCTGCAATAAGAAACAGAAATATGAGATATAAAATTAATGAATAAAGGGAAATATAACTTGGCCCCCATCCGTAATTAATATTTCAAGCAACATAGAGGATATGAGTGTAAAACCAAGCACAAAATTTCATGGAATGATATCAGAAGTCATTGTCATCAACTTAAGAGTGAAATTTCTGGTGGTCCTTCGGAATAATGCTGGTTTGCACGGAATGACCCCTAATTCGATGTTTAATTTACATTAAAGGTGCAGCATTGGAACAAAGTGTAAAATGTAGAGAATGGTCATATGATTCACAGCCACTAAGTACTTAAGAATAAATATTTGGTGGTAATTTGGTGGTAAGAACAACAAACGTGAGCAATGTCAATAAAAAAAAATCAGTGACAAGCAGTAAAATATGGCCTGAATGCTAAGTAGCAGTGATTCATTAATTATCGCTGACTTTATTGCATACTAATATTCATTTAAAACATATAGGTCTATGTCATGTTTATGCAGACACCAACTAAGACCCATTTGGGGGGGGGGGTAGGCCTACTATGGGTACAGCCCCTACCATACCCACCACTGGCGCAACTTAAGATATGAGTTTCTGGGTTCTCCTAACGAAATCATACACCACTAGCATCCCAAAACTACCATATGTTGAACAAAACCCACGTAGCTCCCGGGCTAACACTGTATCTGTAACTTTAGATATTCATTCAGTTAAGGATGCATCTGAATGACACGAAACGCAAATGTTTAGCCGAAGCAGCGACAGAAACATTTAATACGGCCTTTCAACTAAATAGTCTTGAAATTAACGGTCTCGTCAAATTTCAATCAGGATGGCGGTAATATTTTTGCCTAGATTTTTCCGATGAATATGACAGCCCAACCCCCGACCCGTCGAATCAGTAGCGTGGGGACCCATGATTTTGCATGAGGAATAAGATCCCGCCCGAATCGTGTAACATAATGCGTTTCAGTGCCATTTGTAACAAGGGATTCGAAGAACGAGGCTAGACATATTCCACAAGTCATGTCAAACGGCGACTCATATTCTTATCTGGAGAGCATGTGCAATAAACACTATCGGTGTAGACTGAAATTACAAGACGCTAGAGATTACCATTCGATTGTGACTTTTTGCGTATTTCGCAGAACATAACTGATTTGAAATCCCGAGTAAAAACAGAAATGATTGAATGTTGCAAATCTGTTTATATTCCTTCATATTACATTATTAGGCTACATTCGTGTCAATTTCCAGGTCCCAAATGTTAGCAATTTAGCTCCTTTAAGCATTATGATTATGAATGTAATGTCGACAACTGCATTGAAACAGCGCGTCTTTTGCCATTTGCAAAGGGCCACAAAAGTTCAAGGGGGCGCAAAAACTCAAAACCATCACGTTAAGCCTTGCGTTCTTCTCTCTTATCCCCTGCGTCGAATACGACAAACATCTTTACTGTTTTACTGCATAAATATCATGGATGGTTTAATATACATATGTTATTTTTGTACTTTATTATACAATCATAAATGTATGTCGCTTAATATTAGAGGATAAATCACCATTGATAGCACTATTGTCATAATCTACTCAAATGACTGGTTACATATCACTAATTATAAGCGATCAGTCAAGCATAAGTCCTCGTCAATGTGCTCAAAATAACCTGTGTAGGCTAATCCCATGACGCGATCCCTAGCGACGGTGTGGAGCTGTAACACGTTCGTTTACCCGCAATAAGAATTCAACCCATACAAACAGTATAGTGATATTTTCTACAATAGAATCTGTTGTGACAAAAACCAAAAGGAATACAATTATCTATTATCATTATTATAAGGTATGTTTATATATCTAACTGATTTTATTTTATAAGTAATGGTACAAGAAATAGGCGAATTGGCGAATTGAAACGTCGGGATCAGAATTACAGCTGGGCAAAAGAGGTAGCAATCTTTAATCCCCTATCCATCGCCGCCCAATATGGAAATTATAAAATGAAAATATAAGCAAAATTAACTAGTATTGCAAGTATTTTAAAGTAGTCGCACACGACCATAAATATATAAAGATCATCATAAATATATCTATATATATACGGTAGTGTACAATGTACTGGCATTTGGTATCTAACACAGGCCCGTATCCGGGGGGGGGGGTGCAACTGCCCTCCCAATACTGAGTCTTGCCCCCCCCCCCCCCCCCCAATATTCTACGCTCCAATTGGCCTTTACCGAAAATACCAGTAGCTGCTAAAAAAAAATTCATGCAAATACCATGCTAGTTTGCCCTCCCGAAAACATCTTTGCCCCTCAAAAACAACTTTCTGGCTACGGGCCTGATCTACCAAGAAATAGCAAGAATGCTATAGGCCTACGTCTCGTTGACACTTTACCTAAATATAATATTGTTTTGTATATTGATGGTTAGGTGAGAAATGCAAGGGAGGACAAGCCCACACACCAAAATTCAACTGGCCTGCCAACCGGGCTCATAGCCAGCTTAATTTTTGGGTGGGGCTGAGAATGTGGCCAGCTAAGAACACTCATAAAAAATCATTATTGTTGGCGGAATATTTAGGGGGGCTCATTAGATTGGGGGGGGGGGGGGTAAACCACCCCATAGCCCCCCCCCCCCCCGTGGCTACGTGCCCACTGCCAACGGATAGTTTGTATTTTCATTACACGGAACGACTAGACACACTTCTCTAGTCAGCTTCGCGGGCGCTAGGTTTGGCAAGCCCAAAGCACAGGGCCACTGTGGCCCTCCTCCCCACTTCATACTACTTAATCTCTTATAAACGTCTTAGTAAAATTCTAATTTCGATGCATCCTACAGGGCGACAACGATAAGGTGAGAACGGAAAAATTTGATGTCTAATTTTTAATATCACATATTCCTCACATCACAACACCCCCTTTCTTCTTTGGCCTGTATTTGGTTGGACATAATGGAATCGCATTTTGTTTCTTCACATTTCCTTCTCTCTTGATTCATCATTTTTTCTAAGCGAAAGTTTGCTGAAGAAGTCTAACATTGATAAATAAACCATTTCACAGCAACAGAAAACCCCACTTTGTCACGCAGTTTCTATCACAGAGGAACATGATTTTAGAAAATATCTATACATACTTCAGACAAATTACATGTACAACTGCCAAAGGGAGTATTATGCAGCATTCTGTCTTTAGCGAATTTACATAATATGTTATTGATTTTCAATGTTTAATGATTGCTTACAAGAGCAACATCCATGTCGACATAGAGAGAAAAATGAAAGCTTAATTCGAACTGTCTTTCGAAATTGTTTTTACTCGTATAGAGCTTGTAGCATAACTAATGGCAATAACCTAATGATAATGTTTTTGAATGGAAGCATTTGGTATGTAGGCTTAATGAATTTTAGTCTGTAATTGACCGCAACATGCGGCTACCAGCGCATTTTATTATATTCTTGAGCAGAAATATAAATCTTAAAAAGGGGACTGTTAGTGACTAGTAGTGAGGGCATATTTCAACGGGCACCCCCGTACCCCCCGCCCTGCTACGCCAATGGCCAATGTTTGATAGAGAGCTAACACATGTACACCCTAAGTCCCCATTAATCTTATACTAATCCCACTTCAAGAGTTCGGTGGTCAAGAATATAATCCAAACCTAATCTTATTCAAATATCAAAGACTGATCTAAATCCGATATCGGTAAACCTTATACGACAGTCTACAAATTAAATATACACCGGTTTACTTACAGATATTACATAGTATCGTCGCTCATGTGTAGACTATCAAATCTTAGTACAATAGTACGTTTATTTAAGTAATCTTAACTTTAATGTTAAATTAAGCACATGGTACATGGATATAAATATTTTAAGAGGCTTTCATAATATGTAATCAAGTAAAAATTTAAATTTAAATTTAATATTTAAAATGTAATACGAGACTTTAATACGTATTTTGTACATGTATATGATTGAATGCGAGAGTGGCATGAATGAAATGGGGTTTAACATCCTACGCTTCTGCACCTAACCTGGGCTAATTGAAGACGGGCATGAGCCATACAGTGTGCTATGAGGTAAATTTTGCCCGGACAGCCACTGAATTCCTACTGCCAAGGAATTTTTTACGCGCACGTCACTGTGTACACGGGACCTCGGTTTTTCGTACCATCCGAACGACTAGGCAGCTACCTTGTCAGGCCTTCCGTCTGCATCACTGACAAGGAGAAACCACGCCGGAAAATGTGCCATTAAACAACCTTAACTTCCTTGAATGTGAGGGTTCTACAGTCCGTCTCACGGACATTACGCCTACCAACGTGGAACCGCGCCGTGGAAAACATTAAGCATTTTGTCTCAACAATAAATTTAAAATTTTAACTGGGGCCGACGCTGGTTCATCAAAACCGTTCACCGAAGAGCGGGTGTGGGATTGAAACCAATAGTACGTGCACATTTCTTGTGTGCCAACAAGCCAAGCAAAGTTAGTACCGTATTCTAGGCTTGATATAAATGAAGTTTATGTTTAAATGTATAGAGGAACGGTGCGAATCCGTCTTGACATTTGAAACAAATGAAATGAAATTTGTCTATGACACCCGCTTCCCAGAACAAATCAGCACACACAAATTAATGAAATCAAACTCCTTTTTTTTTATAGCGTACATGTATATCAAAGTGCAGACAGTTCAGATAACAATGCGGCTATATCATAGGCTTAAATGTTGGGGAAAAGGGAGAGAGGGGTAGTCGGTCTCAAACTGAGTACACTCGCTGCAGTTTGTCTCAAAATTAATAAGATAAACAATGATAGAATAGAGGAGAAAAATCCGAAATACTTAATATTATATGTACACTGTATGACTATATCAGTGTATTGTACGTATGATTGCATTGATTGGATATCATACGCGCCAGTTTGCAAAGCTCAAATTAGTAAACTGTTATGCGCTCAGTAATGAAATAGAACGCATCACTGAACTTATGACTCATGCGCGCGAGCGTGACCTGACGGACACGATCGATCAAGACAAAATCGAGGATCGGTGGTCAAACGACTAAGCGCAGACGCCTGATGAAAATAAGTATGAGGACAGAAGCATATCTTTGCTAATGTATGTATCGAATATATAGGTCCATGGAAGTTGTACATTATTGCAAAATTCTTAATAAATAACATCAATTCCATCAGAATTCTGCAAAATCTCCCCCAAAGTCCAGGAAATGACATCTCAGAAATCCTACATTCTAGCCCCCCCCCCCTTAGAATAATCGCAGCTGTGGTGCTCGACTCGAGGCTAGGCCACTCGTTTTGGCCACACACACCCTCCCCAAACAAAATCTGCATGTACGCCCCTAGCGGCTATCGTATCAAATACGTTATTCATGAAAATTCTATCATGCGATATAACGATTTCTCTTAATATATCACACTGATCAGCAGTAAATATTCGCTAGGCCGATAATATCACTGAGAGGTATCACTGGAACATTTTTGCGAAGTAATAGAAAAAAGAAATAAAGGTGTTTGAAGTGTATATGGACTTAAAATATTTCCTATTTATTGTAAATGAGTAAAGGCACCATTCTACCCGCACTATTTCACGGTGTGTAAACGTTGCCGGAGAGCCTGGTTGCATCGATCATTTCATTTTATACTTAAAACTGCGAATAAAGAGCTTGTTAGGTCACCAAAACCTTGTAAGCGCACTATACTGGCCAGACTAGTATTGATATCTGCTGTGGCATTTCGATTAGTCATTGGACAATAATAAAGAAACACTCATGCCAAATTTCATTTGATCGTACATGCACTGCGGAGCATTAGGCTTTTTTTTCGAAGTGCGTCTCCCCAAAATAGACCATCAAGGTAAGTAGCGCTTGGGTACCAGTTCCCGGCCCCAAAAAGTCCACAAGCTCTACACTTAGTCCACTTCATCTTGGATGTAACATTAAAATAACTATAAAATGAATTATCCTACAGATAAACTGTGACCAAAAATCATGCAGCCTTCGTTTTGTGTCAGCAGAAGGTTTACAGGTAACTTATTTCCAGCAAACCCAAAAGTGGTAAAGAACAAACGACAATTTATTTAACTGTTACACTCTTTTTATAATTTCTTCTCTTATGCCCCCTTCAGACCGAGTCAGTGGCGGATTAAGCCCCACAAAGACCTGAGGCGGCAGTTGCTGGGGGGCCTATTAAAATGGCGTGGGCCTAATTAATTTCGGGTCAGAGCCTATGTTGATTCCCGTTGGGCCGAAACCCCACCCCCTAACATTCATTGTCTATGCGTTTTTAATCGTATCAGACAAGTCTAAAAAAAATTTTTTACAAAATCTTTGGGCCTGAGGCTACAGCCTCATCAGCCTCGCTGATAATCCGCTATTGGACCGAGTGGCGTCCTCACAGGGTTGCCGGTAAACGTAAACACAACGCGAGAAAATGTCACAAAAATTTACAAACTTGAAGGAAGTCGCGCTCTATACCCCGTCAGACCGGGTTGGCGACTTTACTGCGCTGCTACAGCGACGGAATTTGGCCCCAGAACCCGTCAAGATCGCCATAAACGTGGTAAAGCGTGATGGAAACGCCAGATATCGCGCTGTGGGCTCGATGGTCGCAAATGATCCCCGAGTTCAAAACAAACGCCAAAGTTCTGCGATCTGCACTGGTAAGACTATGTGAAAACACAATTATTTTTTTTTAAGTTTGCGATATTTTGGGACATTTTCGTGCGTTGTGCATTTTATGATCGCCGAACGGTCGCTGAAGCGCAGTAAGGACGCCACCCTATCTCACGGTGAATAGGCGATCATTCACGATCATGGAGACCACAGCACGGTATCTGCCGTTTCCACCACGATTTTACCGAGTTTATGGCGTTCTTGACGGGCTCAAAATAAACGCCGTGACTCGGCGATCATTGGCGACCACGGTGACCACAGCACGATAGCTGGCGTTTCCACCACGCTTATGGCGATCTTAATGTGCTCTAATCTCATTTGCAATCGTCGTAGCAACGAAGTAAGGTCGCCACCCAGGTCTGACGGGGGTATTAGAGAGGGCCTTGTTCGCGAGAAATATTCAGTCTAATTGTTAATGGAAAATACAATCTCCTTCTTTCTGGGCCAACCCCTCCGCCTCTAAAATGCCCGATGAATGAACCATGTGTTAGGCCCGAAATGACCTAGTTACTCTCTACCCCTCTCTCTCTTAAACAAGTGTCCCAGTGGTTAAATTGTAAAATATATCCGGATCAGACGTACAATCTACTGTTTCAGATAACCACAGAACCATGAGAGAATGGAATCTGGTAATGCCCCGTGTATGATCTACCGAAACAACAATAACTTCTTACCAAGTCTAACGGACGACAACAGACGATTCCTCATCAGTCCTGCAACTGGTACTGTTATCTCGGGACGACCTGATATGGTATTTGGTCTTGGAAGGGAGAGAGATAACACAGAAGACACCATTGGCATTTCGGGTACAGTTACGCTTCCTGGGGAACCGGAGAGTCATGTTCCAATTGTGGGACAGTCTAGTGGAATAGTGTCGGGCAGTACAGAGGCAATGGCGACATCAAACGAACTGGCGGCTCTCAAAGCAGAAATAATCAAAAAAGGCGGTGTTGAGATCGCCGAAATGTACAAAGAACCAGAACATAGCTTCTTAAGAGCAAACTCGGAAGAAGGCATGTCAGAAATTTACGACAGCGTTTCTCAATACGTATCCAAGAATGACGGCAGACTATCCAAAGAAAATTCTTTCGCTCGACCGTTGGGTCATGCTAATCAAATTCATATTGAGGAATCAATCGCCGACATGGATGATCAGAACAAATGGGAAGAAGCCGTTGAAAAACACAAAAATCTTGACGAGACCAACCCAGCAGTACAAAATATTCCCCAAAAACTTTCACGCCAGGGCAGTGCTCACGTTCGGCTTTCCTCGGGATCCGATGACAAGAGTAATTTTTGGGAGAAAGGTCGTCAATACAGGAGAGTACCAGCAAAATTGATTCGATTAGCTTCATTATCAGCAAGGTAAGTAAAAACGTATTAGGGTTTATTCGTTGATCAAAATCACATGAAACAAAATAAATAGTAATCACTAGTTGAATGTCGTAGAAATAAGCCCGATCTTACAAAGTTTCCGAAGATTTTGTGCGCATACAAAAACGCCTTACAAGACTATATTCGGAACAATGGATCTTTCGGAGATCTACAACTTGATTCAGTAGCACAACATGAATACAACGCATCCAAAATGTGAATGGTAGGGGCATTTTAACAATTGACAGAAACAACCACAACACCTAATTTTTGATTGAAACACACTCATTCCCCTGTTCTTTTATTTAAGAAATACTAAAGAGAGCAAAGGACAGAGTAAGTTTTACAGCCCACCGAAACCAACCCCCAAGGTCATAAGTTTAGATGACGCCATTAATGCTCGACCTCCTCTTAGAATAGATATGGAAGGACCCACACCGTGCACCTACTCACCACGTAATAAACCGCTTCACGAGAAGAATTCGCCGTCCTGGACGTTCGGACAAAAATGTTACGTTGAGAAAAGTAAGTAAAAATTCATCTCTTACTAAATATAAAATTACCATTTTATTTTTTTGGACATTGTGAATAAATAAATAGACGCATACATATCATCGTGTTTCCATCTCGGCCTTCCCTGTGGTACAAGCACCGTACCTGCCAACGGTCCATCTTAGTATTGTACACAAACGCAATGTCCGAAATATCCGCCCGTTCCTCATTTTCATTTTGTTTTGTTATTCACGCATATCGGACAGTAATTTTCCAGATTATGGCCCCTGTTTCTTCATTGTCCATTAAACCTCTTGAAAAATGGGGACTATATTTCACGGCAACCGCTTGTTTTTGACAGATGTCGACCGGGTAAGCGACCACATATTCTGTCAAAATAGCCGCGGGTGCGGTTGGAGGGTTTGATTAACAAACTCCGTGCAGGATGCTTATGAATCTAGATCAAGAGCTTGCTACGGATCCGTTTGCCAGGGAGTCGAAGACCAGCTTAGGCATGGGTGTGAGGGGTCCAGGGCCAAGGCCCCGCGTTTTAGGGGGGGGGGGATCCTGGAAAAAGAAAAAATGCAAATACCATATGAAAGTTTCACTGTAAATACTGTAATTAATCTAGCGGCGCGAGGGCGGAGACCGAGCAATCCTTCAACCTTCTCTGTGAAGTTCCACTCAGTGATCGATCTAAGCTTCAAGACTTGTATACCATTCGGAACTGAATAGATTTGGTATGTGATCAGATAATATGCAATTAGTATTGTATTACAAACTGTTTAATTGTGTGTTACGCATGCGTGCCGTTCCAAAGGATATGAAGTATATTTTTGGTCGCGTTAGGGGCCCCGCGATTGTATCCAGGCCCAGGGCAGCATTATCTATTAATAGTTTAACAGTTACGTTAGATTTGCATTAATATAATGTTTGTTTGTAGGTGGTGGTGCTCGGACATCTTGGGGTAAGATATGGTTTCAAACGCCTCATGTATGGCATAATAAAGTTGATTTCAATGCCGAGGCTGAGGTAAGTATTTGTAGCATCCAAAACTTAGGCTGCCTGTCTACAGCTTGCTCCGCCTGAGAACAAGCCGTAACCTTATTAACCGACATTTTAATTCCTACACACCGAGTATGCTTTTAGACATTTTTAGAAGTATTTATTTTTCTTCTAATTTCATATTGAATGAAATTAAATATGTTTATTTAGCCGTTGTGTTTAAATATTGTAAGAAGGGTGTCAAGCTGATCATAGCGGCACATTATTCAATATGGCGGCACGAAAGAAACATAATTTCACAGAAGCGGTTTTGTTTGCGGAGGCAAAATTAGGAGTATCTAACCTTGTTTTGAAAAATAAACAGATTGAAAATGGTAAAGACTGTATTGCAATATTACCCACTAGCACGCTTTAACCGGAGTGGCATAAGTCGACATTTTGCTAACTTGACATTTATTGACATAATCCATGTGCTTCGGGTGTACAAAGAAGTAGGCCAGTCGATAGCTCCCGCCCCAAAATGATCACGTGAGTGTTTTAAAAGGACGGCATTTAAGGCAGTGGTGAATTCTCGAAGTACATGCCTAGATGGATCGCTGACTGCAGTATGTATCTACGGGTGTTTTTCTGAGAAAGTTTCTCGGGATATTCCAGGCGGGTTGCCTACTTGTTATTGGTGTAGACCTAAATGGGAAAAGTCTGATTAAAATCCGACGTCTACCGAGTATTTGTTGGAGTGCACTTTAAATAACCATTGACAATTGGAATTCGTCTAGACTAATTGACAATTGAAATTCGTCCAGACTTAATTGGAAACGCCACAGTCAGGGCAGAATTTTCTAATAGCACACTGTTTGGCGTAAAGTTAATTTTAAAAACCAATAAGAAGTGGGGACATGAAAACATAACATTAATAGATGGTAAACGTCATAATTCATTTAATTTCAATGTTTACGCTTCAGTGGCCATCGCCAACTCATTACCCTCAACCACCAACACTTGGAACTAAACAAGCTACAACTATAGACTCACCAGCCTTCACTTTTGGTTCTAAGCCAAAGAAATCATCTTCTTTGATTAAACCAGGTACGTCTTACACTTCACTATTGTCACAAGTGTATAGCTTATAACGGTATTACATATATCTATAATATTCTTGCCTGTGTTGGGAACATTGCCAGGGAATGAAAACATTTAATCTGATTAAAATGGAATGAAAACATTTAGTCTGAATAGTGATTAAAATAGATGTCTCTGTACATGTCGTTCCGTGTATTTGGTTGGTCACCTCAATCAAATGTTTCGATATTGTAACAAGACATCGCGAAATTTAGGAGTCCACCATCACAATTCGCGAAGCACTGAATGCGTTCATAGAGAAACGTCATATGATCTGTTGTTAACAACCGATAAATAAAACGAAGCGGACTATTCGTATACATTTAATTAGATTGGAATAGTTTCAGAATGCCAGAACAAAACTATTTTTGATTGGACAAGGGATAAGGTATTCAAAATTCCATCCCTCGACCCTTCTTGTAGGATGATAAAGTAGGGTGCCATATAGTAATATCTCTCCTTAACTAAGCAAAACATTCTTATTTTTTTTAGGAACGGAGAATATGCCATCACCAGTAGATTATGATAGACAATTAGCAGATAGACAGACCCATGAACGACATCCAGCATTCACACATCAGTTTAGACGTGATGGTACTGTACTCTGGGAAACAATTGGTGTGTTTAATTTCTCTCCGCTTCAGTCTTTAAGATTTGCGCCACTGTTTCTGTCGCCGTGGTGTTTGACTCAATTTATTTTATCGTTCTTTGTCCATAGCCCGGTGAAAACTTTGTGAAAGGGGCAAGGGAAAGGGCATGCAGCGCCAGGACTGGGTATTTCTGCGAATTTTCAAAAATAATACATGTATCTTATTGTTCATTTTTGCCGAAATCAATGATCAAATATTGGAGGCCTACAGCTGATCCAGTTAACGTCTCTCGAATAGCATTCGAAAAGTAGTGAAACATCCGTATAAATGAAACTTCGTTACTAACTCCGTTTATTGTTTTTAATCTTAAATTATATATTTTATTTTTTCAGAATCAACACCTGGACCTGGCGCCTACTCACCTAGATCAACTCGATCAACCGGTTTACACAGATCGTTTACAATAGCTGGTATGCGGAGAGAGAAATCGCACTTTCTTGGTCCATTTTCTTATTTATAGTGACTTTCATGTGAATCTACTTGAAAACATTGTCATTGTTAAATTGTTCAATATGCTATATTAGTGTTCAATATGCTATATCAGGAGTACAAACATATATTCAGAAAATGGAAAAAAAAGAGAAACAACATAATCGCAGTCACGGGTTTCAGATTCATTCCATGTGTAAAAAGAGCACACACCTTGCTAGCCTATACTTCATTGTCAAGAATGGAACGTTAAGCCCCATTTCATTTCATTTCACTTCTCTGTGCTTTGTTAGTTGGCGTCACCGGCAGTACTTCAATAAGGAACAAGATCGACGACTTGATGCAGCCATGTAGATCTGGCGAAATAAAAGAAAGGAATATGGATATCATAGTGTGATGGACGTTTAAAACCCCGGTGCGCCGTTTTAAGCAATGGGAATCAATTGTATAACTAAAATATTGTTAAAGATGGATCTCAAATAGGAATCTCAGTCCAAAAATGGTTTAATTCCGTTCAATATTTACAACGTTATATGGAATTGAAATGCAATAAACCCATCGCCATTTGATTGCCCACAGAGTTTAATGAGGGCCCTATTTTAAATCCAAGCCGGGACATTATCTAGCTTTGATATTTTGATTTTGTTTTCTTAATTAAACGTTAAATAATCAATTTATGTCCTTGCACGTGCACTATGCCTTTTCATTGAACAGTTTTGGCATAAGGACATAAGGCCATTTGAATGACAAGCCGGTCTTGACGATGCGACGTTGAACTTGGCCTACCAGACCGTGGGCGATTCTGAATTGAATTTGTTGCATGGAAACGCTGCCATTGTCTCCCAATCACCCCTGGCTAATCGATTCTCTGTGACACATTCCTGTGTAAAACCATATTAAAGCCACGCAATCGCTCTTCCTGTCAAGTTCACTCAGCTGACGTCTGGCCACGTTGAAATTTCAACTGAGAGCAGTACGGTCATGGAAGTTTTTTTTATGCCAAAACTGTTCATGGAAAATGTATCGTGCATGTGCAAAACATAATCAACTCCCAAAAAGTCGTACCCTACTGCGTTTGGGCGATGCAAACATTTTTGTGGAACCTTGTTTTGAGCTTCAGTTTATGGTTTCTTATGGTTTTGACACGATTTCCACCAATAATTGTATATATATATATATATATATATATCTGATAAGTAAACTATCGTGTGCTTCGAGGTGGTCATATTTCATTTATTTCAAGCCTATTTTTTTAGTAAATTTGAAAAGATATTCCTTTTTCGGGAAGCGTTTTCTTGGATTTTCTAAACTTTGAGTACCACTTATATTTCTTTTTTTTTAACAATTTGTTTTATTCATGTGAACATGGGATTTTTGTGACAGGCCAGGCCTTTTTCAACACCTGTCTCTTCATGCCGTCGAATTATGTACATAATTGTATATAAAAATTCTTGCTGTGCCAAAACTTATATGCCATTTTTGTATTGATTGTTAAAGTGAAATTTTGTTGAAATATTCAGTATGTAAATAAAGATAAAATTTTATTAAAATTACCCAACTAATAGCCAGTGGCTTATGCAGAATTTCGTGAGGATGAGGGGGAAAAGAAAGGTCAAAATTACCCCCACAACAACATCGAGAATACATCACTGCCCTAAATGCCGTCCATTTAAAACACTCACGTGACCATTTTGGGACGGGACTTACCGACTGTCCTACAGCTTTGTATATACAGCACAGAGTAAAAATAACCCGAAACACGTGGTTTATGTAAACAGACATGTCAAGGTGGCAAAATGTCGATTTCTGCCATTGGGGAGAAAGAGAGAGAGAAATGAGGTTTAACGTCCACTCGACACAAACTAGGTCATTTTGGGACTAACAGATAATTTTCAATTCTTATTTCAATAATCGCTTGCGCGTAGGGGTCTTGAGCAGTGGGATGAAACTGGAGTGCCCGGAGGAAACCCACGAGGTTGAGAAGACGCCCCCATCTCCATGTCACGCTCACACTAGGGCTCGAAACCAAAGGGGATCACGGTGGCTAAGTGGATAAGGCGCTGGTTCGCTGCATTTGCCGAGAAAATTCATCTCGATTTTCCGGCGTGATTCCCCCTTGTCAGTGATGCAGAAGAAAAGGGCCTGACAAGGACAGCTGCCTAGTCGTTCGGGTGGGACGAAAACCCGAGGTCCCGTGTACACATTGGAGTGCACGTAAAAGATCCCCTGGCAGTTGGAATTCGATATAAGAGTAGGCCCGTCTTCCATTAGCCCAGGTTAGGTGCATAATAGTAGGACGTAAAACCCCATTCCATTCATTCATTCGAAACCAAAGCCGCAAGCCAGAGGTGACCGGCCAGCTAGAGGCCGAAGCGCGGCACTCTAGACCAATAGGCCATCCCTCCCCACCCCTCTGCCAGTGGGTAATATTGCAATATAGCCTTTACCATTTAAACTGTCTTTAGAGTTTCAATCTGTTTATCTTTCAGAACAAGGTTAGATACTCCTAAATTTGACCTTGCAAAAAAAATCGCCTCTGTGAAATTATCTTTTATGGGCGCCGCCATATTTAATAATTAGTGGACTATTTTGTGATTTGGCTCTGATTAGTTGGACAAAATCGCCTCTGTGAAATTATCTTCCATGGGCGCCGCCATATTTAATAATTAGTGGACTATTTTGTGATTTGGCTGTGATTAGTTGGACATTTTCCATACACATAACGGCTAAATAAACATATTTAATTTCATTCAATATGACAATAGAAGGGAAATAAATACTTCTAAGAATTTCTAAAAGCATACACGGTCTTTTCGACTAAAATCGTCGATGTAAGAATTAAAATGTCGGTTAATTAGGTTAGAGCCTGTTCTCCGGCGGAGCTAGCTGTAGATAGGCAGGGAATGGGTGGAGAGGGCCGTGTGTAGCGACCGTATAATATGGAGACCAGTGATTTCTGAGTCTTGACCAGCTAGCCCTTTGTCAAACATCCCTGCCACGATATTATCATACTTTCTTTGAATTTTAGAGAAGAAAGAAATGAAAATGACAATATTATCTACAAGAAAACTCATATCTACGTAATGCAAAACAATCGTCAAATGTCATTCATACGGATATAATCTCCACTCTACTTATACAGTCTATCTATCAATTAGGTCGTAAGTACACATAAGTACAGTCTAGATGTACTTGTATTACGATATTTCTGGGAAATTCTAGTTCTAATCAGGTGAGCAATGGCTAACGTCATGGGCGTCAAACATGGGGGGGGGGGGGGTCCGGGGGGATATATTTGCCCCCCCCCCCCGCACCAATTTACATAGTAGGCCTTAATTTAAACTCCTGTTTATTTACAACCTGTACATATCCTAATATGTTGGTGTGATGTTTTAGTTTAACCCCGTAACATATGCCAAAACAGTGGTTACAGAAGACTTTAAAAGGCAATTTTATGGTTGAGCCCCCCACCCCAAGTATCGCGCTACATCGCCTGCTGCGCAACCTAGTGCTACAGGTCTTTTAAATAGTAATACAATTTATATCGTTAATAAACAGTTTCTATCAGCTTATATACAGATTTTATGGTAGCCAATACGAATTATTTATCTCAAATCACAGATATTATATTTCTGTGATAAAACGGATAATTTCCTTCAAATAACTAGAAGTAGAGATTTTAAAAACAGATATTTTTTTTTACAGTGTGGGGCTCTTTATCAGTTAGTTGGGTGTTGTGTGGGAAGATGCACACAAGCGTGCACCTTTACCACGACTTCGGAGACGGAATAAATAGGCCTATAAACACCGACCGTGTGTCGAGTGATATACCCTCTCCCCCCTCTCTCTCTCTCTCTCCTCCTTCTCTCTCCCCCTCTCTATGCCAAATAGATGATATGTCGTCTTAGATTTGTGTTTCGGATGACAATAGCGTCCCTTTAATGTCCTAGAAAATGACATGATTATGAATTTTGAAGATAACACAGCTGGTATAACCCACATTATTTTATGTAAGAAGACCACACCATTTAACATTAGACATGGCTGAAAAGACAAAGTTTCTTGGATTAATAGATAAGGTTTATCCCGATGTTTTTAACCTATGTCCACCTGATGTTGAAGAAAAAAAGCCTGGACAACTGCCCTACTCAGAAATTCAGAAATTCTACGACGAGGTAAATACATAATATACAATATAGCCATCTGGTTGATATACATTCCCGAGTTTTAGAGGATCTTTTATTCTTTTTAGTTCATGTTCTATGGTATCATGTTGTATAGGATCTGACTGCTAACCGAAAGGTTTTGGGGATTGCGATATCGCGGTTTAATGGTGATCAGTATACTCCAAACAAACCCATCGCTTGCCATATCTCCTTCGAGACTGAGAGAGAGGAAGAGAGAGAGAGAGAGAGAGAGAGAGAGATTGGGTTTTACGTCCACTCGACACAAACAAGGCCATTTCGGAACTAACACATGGTTCAATTTTATTTCGATAATTCGCTTGCGCATAGGGGTCCTTACCAGTCGAAGGAAATTGGAGGACCAGGAGGAAATCCACGAAGTTGGATAACAGAGGAATCGAAACCACCCCACTTGGCTCAATGACAGACCTTATGATGCCGCGCGCACGTGCTAATCATTCGGTCATCCAAGCCCCCTTCCTTTGAAACAATTTAATAATTAATAGTCCGATGCTATCAATACACCAATCACAGCATAATATATATTTCTATAGGGGTATATCGTTGTAAAAGATTTCTTCACACCAGAAGAATTGGAACCATGTCGTCAATCCATAGAAAGTATGGTGGAACAGTTGGCACAAAAACTTCATAAAGCGGGGAAAATAAAACGTAAGTTTAGCCCTGTAACACATCGAAGATAATTGTATCTACGTATAATATCAAGGATGTATAAACATTACTATCATTTATTGTACGACTCCTATCATATCCATTCTATACTGTGCCAAACAAATTGATTTCTATTCCTTAGTTCACTGTATGGAAACTACAATCTGACACAGAGGCGTGCTGAGTCGCCTACCCTCCCAACATTAACGCAACCAACAAAAGTCACCGGTATGTTTGATAATGCTCGAATCCGATGAGATACGAGATACTTATTCGTTCAAACGAGATACTAATTCGCAGGCCCGAAGCCAGAAACCAAAATTTAGCCGACATAGGGGGGCGAGGAAGATAAATTTCCGACGACAAAAAATCAATGAACGGAGGTCATCGCCGACTGCCGTAAGCAGAAGAAGGGGATAGCACGAAAATTAGAAGCTGAGAGAGTGAATTTAGGCTTCAAAGGCAAACAGGTGGCGAATGTGTCGGAAAATTAAGAGTTTCCAGTCGACATTAACTATCTCTCGGCCAAATTTGAGAGGATATGTCGTACTAAAACTCTCTCCCGGCGAAAATGCGAGACATAAATATTCCGACAGGAACGGTCATGGGGGGGGGGCGAGCCCAGCCCCTCCACTAACCTCGGGCCTGCTAATTCGTACAAACAAGATACTAATTAATTCAAACGAGATACTAATTCGCTAAAACGGATTAATATTTATTTTTTGTTTGGCGCTAATGGATTTCGTATGTACGAACTATACTGAGTTAATTTTAAACTGTTAAACTAGTAATTTTGTCAGTGTATGGTAGTTGATGGCTCAGATAAGCGTCAAATCAATTCTAGCAATTGTCACAGAACCAAAACCTCCCTGGCGCTGCCTCTCCACCTCCTTAGATGCCCTAAGTTTGATCTGCCTACCCACCTACGGTGCCCGAGGCACGCATCTGATCTGGCACAAAGAATATCTCTTTCAGATTTATATAGTGAGTATGGTCTGTTTCAGAATATCTTTTTCAGATTTATATAGTGAGTATGGTCTGTTTCAAAGGTTGACGAAACTGGAGGAAGAACATCCTGGTTCAAACATATTGTTGTTTAAATATCAAAAAATACCAAAGGTAGAAAAAAAAAATTCTTTTGAATCGACTATCACGAATCTAATGTTCTAGAAAAAATAAACATAGCATCCATTTCAATGTGTTAAAGGTTGCATGGTATTTTAGAAACCGAATCATGAGACGAAAACCGAGGTCCCGGTCACACATTGGCGTGCACGTAAAAGATCACACGGCAGTTGGAATTCGATATAAAAGTAGGCCGTAGCGCCGCTGCCCAGTCATAATTTCCCTCATAGCACACTGTATGGCGTATGCCTGTCTTCAATAGACCAGGTTAGGAGCAGAACAGTAGGACGTTAAACCCCATTTCACTTCATTCCAGAAAGCGAATCTATAACCAATCTTTTGTCCATAGTTACCGATAGAGGTAATTTTTTGGAAGTCTAAATTCCAGTTCTTAAAGAGAATATTTCAGTATAGTTATACGGTACCCTATCTGTTTCTTATAGTCGTTACGAGATATTTGGTCCAATGATCGAATGTTAAATCTGATAGAACAGATATTAGGACCTGATGTTGCGGGGCATCCAACATGGAACCTGCGGACAAAAACACCTAAAAGTGAAGCCGTTAATATACCCTGGCATCAAGGTTTGTCATATTTTAAATTGTCATAAATTCTGCGAGATTACCACACAGTAGTATATTAGTCCTAAATGTCTGACTTTTCCAATTGACGTATTGGTCATATTTTCGACGCTTCAAACACTCAGAGTCTTTGATAATTTACTTTCGCGAGACATTTTTTTAAATGTTAGAAGTTGATTCAAGAACAATCCATTTTGATATCGCAAGTCGACTGAATATTTAGAAATATCTACATATTGTAGTTCAATTCCACAACTGAGACTTTTTACGACCGAGTTTCATTGCTGCACGATCACTTTATAAGGATCAGAGTCCATTATTATGTGCCAGCCTAACGACCACCAGTAGCAAATTGTCATCGAAGAACGCCATCCTACTGGTGATACAAATTTGATATGGTTCCTCTTTAGAACTAATCAAACAATACTATAGTAGAAAAATCTTTAAAACTCTGATCCATACATAGAGTGTTTACAGGGTTTCGGTAACGGGGCCATGGCCGCCAGTGACTGTGAAAATTGTTGGATGGCTATGGATTTTGATAGGGGTCTCTTTAGGCCGAGCTACGCAATTCAGGTAAGTACAAAGAGTCTGACCTGCAGTGTTAACAATAATTGTGGACGACATGGACAGGGGTGAGGTCAACCAATTCTTGCATAAACATAGGTGTAGAACAATTACTACTTCCCTTTGGAATGGTCTCTGAACAGACGAAGTCCTCTGACATTGTTATTGGTACAATAGATGGCTGCATACGAACTTGATTTTATATTGGTATATATATTATCTTTAGACAGTGGATATTTTAGTTGTGAAAGTTATGATCATTTGATAGCGACAGCCTGGATACCCTTTCTTGACGCCGTTCCAGAAAATGGGTGTATGCAGGTGGGTTTCATGATGTTCTTTCTTTACTCATTGTAACTGACATTACCTGCATACCTTATAACCGTATCCATTACTATTAGCACGGTACAGAAAAGTAGGACGTTAAACCCATATTCATTATGTTTCAATTGCGTCATAGTACATTACATTATACATGTGTATTCATTATTCCGTTTGGTGCATAAAGGAAAATTAAGAGACGTTAAACCCCAACTGGGATGGCCTGTTGTCTAACGTCTCCATTACACAACATTTTGGTCATTTTGAAACTAATATACTGCTTCTATTGTCACGGGGGAGGAGAATAATTAGGCCCTGACAGTAGCCGTTTCGGTCTATTCTTCGTCGAATCTCAAGTGTCACAAGTTCGTTCGCATGCAAGCTAACGTGAAGACCTCGTTTTGCAAAACTTGTCTTTTTATTTTCTCAGACACCACCCCTGACAATTCCGCACGAGGCTTAAAATTCCCGAGATGGTTCTTGGACCATTCTACATTAGTTGAGAGTACGTATAATGCTCTAAATTCAGTTTGATTTTAACTATGCCATAAGAATATTTAAATTTGATAATATATGACCATTGGCCAACCTAGAATCATAAACATTGATATGTATTATTTCAGATGGCTAAAAATGGCCACAAACGTGGTAAAGTTGCTAAGCATACCTGTTGTGTGGGCCCAACTTGGTATATACAACTTGAAGAAGAAGAGATGGCTAACACATTAGGTATGTCACCACTTTTAAAACAACCATTGTAACATGTTAGTTTTCAACAGGTTTCAATTCGATCAAATATTCTGAATAGAAATAATAAATGCAAATGTACATTACAGGCGTGGATTTGGAGAAGGATGTGAAAATCGAACCTGTACCATATGGCGGATTCATTTTATTTCATAACCTTACTCCTCATAGAAGGTAATAACATATTTTGTAAAACTTTGAATGACCTCATTACTCACTACCAGGCAAAAAATACCAGTAAATGCATCAGCCGTTCTGCTAATTAACACTGTCCTCATCTTCAGATGTATCACTATTCATTATAAGCATTAGATTATTCACGATTCGAACCCAAGCATCCACTCTTCACAATTCAGAATTGCAAGTAATCTGATAGAAATGATAATAAATCTAATCTTTCTGTTAGGCCAACGACCAAAACGTCGTTTTGGAGTAATCTTTACAGTGATTTGGCTTCTATTATGCATCAACTGATATTTTTGTCTCTTTCAGTTTGATCAATGTATCCAATGATATAAGATGGAGTGTGGATCTAAGATGGCAGTCACCACATTATGATATGGGATTTTATAACATAGGAGACGGTATTGTCTTCAGATCTAAAAATGATCGACAACTAAAGCCGGACTGGGACAAGTTTCTTTCGGTTGATAGGAAAGTCATGTGGCAAAAAACACATATGGTTGATGTAAGTTTTTTTAATTCTGTTATTTGAGGGGGGGGGGGCTGTGGTGTGTAGGATCGAGGGTGCTTACATGGTAAGACAATGAACTGGCATTCATCGTGGGTGGAGAAGAACCTTCCCACTTGTCAGGGCTACAAAGAAAAGTGTGTCTAGTCATTCGAATGAAACGAAAAACCGATGTGACCGTGTCAAAACTCTAGCACACGCATTGTACTTGTGTACCAATTAGCACATGTTAATTTCAAATGACTACAAGGGTAAAGTGTCTACAAAATGTTAAACCTCATTCGATAATGTTTCTATATGCCATGCATTCTTATATTTTACAGTATGATCCCAACGACGAATTTGATTCTCGTTTGACTGGTCCATGGATTGGAAAGTGGGAAATTGTCAATCACAATCGACACACACAAGCTTTTAAATTTACACAATAAAAGTGTGCTTTTCCGAACAATGAATTTATGATATAGTGTTATGTCATATTATGTATTTTATTGAGTTCTAATTTGGAAACGATGAATTTTACCCAATAAAAAGATACCCTTAGACGATTCTAACTGTTCCCGGGTGAGAATGTTTGGACTCTCTCAAATTAACCATGTCTAGCTTGGTGATTGTTTATTGTCTTACAACGGTAGCACTCAGCACTACGCTATTCTTTAATAAAACATCCACACCTTCGCTCAATATGAAGTAAATTGACTAAAATGTTCAATATATTCCTCTTTCAATACCTATTATGAACTTTTATAGCGAGACATGTTGGTTCTTTATCTAAATCTTACATGGTGCATCTTTAAGTGGCCTAATGCCCACTGTTATTTAATCATTAAATATATTTTTCACCATGAATCTGTTTGAAGTGTGTCAATGCAATCTACCGGATACTGAATAGTTTGGTCTAGGCAGATATTATCATATTTTCCAGTAACTGTATAGAAAGGATTAGTTATTTCTTTGCGTGACATATTCGTATTGGCTGTCGTCATAGCCCAATGGCGGGAAACACGCTCGTGTCCACATCTGATTATAATCGATTAGTAAATTGATACTACTAATATGTACCAGGCATCTGTTATTTAAATCATTCATAACATACCCGCCTTGTTTTGTTTTGCTTAAGTTACATATACACATTGAATTCATCGGGATTTTTTACGAAACTACTGAGAAATATTTCCACCTGACGGAATACACGATTTTGTTTTTAAATCTAAATCGATTTACCTGGAATGGGTAATAGGGACGTAACGATTTCTGGTCAAGGGGCAGTCTATAACAGGGGGTTGGGACATGTCGAGATGCAGTCGGAACTAGGAAAAGTGCGCATAATCCAATGATATACACATTCTGGATTAAGCAATGTACATTCTAAGAAATTTTGTACAATAGCAATTGAACGTGTGTGGGCCGCTTTATATGTAAATCAATTCAATAATCATTTTGCAGATCTTACCTAGTTGGCAATGGTATACATATTTGAAAATACAGTACTATAGAGCTTAGTCAATCTAGTAATAATGAACATAAAGTACATATGTAAACATCATATCAAAGATTGGTACTTACAATAATATAAACGGTTGTGGATTTTTTTTTTTTTTACAGACGTATACATAAACACAACAAATGAAAAATATTCAAAACAACATTATAATAGAGGACAGTTATAATATTCTATATATTAATTATGAATGAACCGTTCAATAGAAAAGTTACTGGTGCGGTTGTTCCATGCACGGAAATCGAGCAAAACCGCTATCTGTTGGTGGCAACCCATGTTCCTGAAGCAACGGTATACTAGTCTTATAAGCAACCATGCATAATACCCGCCAATAATTTACCCGTACGTGATTCGGAATTTGATATATCCAACAATTTAGCAGAAAATTATGAAAAAATCCTTAGCAGATATTTTCCATGCATGCTATAGAAGTGGAACAATAAACAAACGAAAAGTTCAGATTAAACAGATAAAAAAAACAGCAGGCAGATGTTTTAGGCTTATTCTTCAAAAATAACCGTATTAACATCACACACCTAATAATTACATGAAGGCTAATGACTAAGTTTGATACACAATTTCCCCCCGAGCCTAAAATCCTAGTATCCTTTTTAGCTGTGTACAGGTGTTAAAAGAACAATAGGTTCACAATCTTCTTTCCCATCTCTCAATAACTCATCGATTTAATCAGTCAATTATTAACTATATTAATATCTATATACACCATGAAAACGGTTCTTTATTAATTCTGTCCTGCATTTTAGTGTTGTTCTTGGATAATTTAACAACATACACGGTTTTATTGAACCGTTTAGCTGCATTGCCCATTAAACTGTTGTGAATACATGTAGTTTACGACAAACGAAACGCCATGAGTGGGGGGGGGGCATTGTTTGAACGTTTACACGTTTATATTTTAAAAGGGATAGCCTATACTTTAAAGGGGAGCTGAATGGCCCATGGCCGGGTGGTTAGCGCGTGGTTTCGATTCCTCGGTTGTACGTGACAAGGAGTAGGGTCGCCTTTCCAACCACGTGGGTTTTCTTTGGGTCTTCCGGTTTCCTCCTGAATTGCTAAAGACCACTTGCATACGTTAGTCCCGAGCCTCGTTTTATTTTTTATATCAAAAAAGACTCATATGAGATTCTCTATTTACCCTTGTTCAGCTCTAAACGTCGGTTTCTTTACACTCACCCTGAACGTTCAGGGATTGTCCCATTCAATCAATGTCTAAAATTTTTTAGAGAACAGTCAATTTTACTGAACAACTTTTCACTGCTAACCGACGGGGTGTCAATCCGTGTGAAAGACTGTACAATGTAACGCCTGAACATTGCGTTTCGTCTTGTATGACCGACATTCCTGAATATGAACGTTGACCTACAGTAAAGTGCCATGGCGGGGAAACGTAACTTGATGGGAGGGGACGTATTTTAACAGCGTGTTGTGTCGCTCATACTGTCTCTAGCGAAGTAAGCAAGGCAACGCCGGATTAACCATGGTGGGGGCCCTGGGGCCTGGGACATGTGGGGGGCCCCTGATCACCGACCGGGAGTGCCGAAGGCGCGAAGCCCCATCCGGAGGTCTGGGGCAGGACCGTATGTAAGATTGTAAAAGTGTGGGGGGGGGCAGCAGAATGTTGGGGACGGCAATATAATGCCCGAGTTACTGAGTGCGGAACGGTGCGTGTGTGTACGTGGGTATGGGGGTCGCAAATTTTGAAAATTAGACTGTCACAAACGCGTTTCCACCCACTTGGAGCTGCAATCAACATCGATCCCGTGTGTCAATGTCGGCAGCGCTATTTCTCATTTTGATGTTAAGCACACCAAAATGAGAAACTCCTTATCCTCTAAACTAGAACTTGTCCAAAATCAAAGAAATAACACCTAATGTACTGACCACCTGAAGAAGGGGACTACATGTCTCCGAAATATCGTGAAATAAACTAAATAGTCAATCTACATTAGGTGTTATTTCTTTGATCTTGGATTTTCATATTGATTGACACGGCTACTATTCATTTTAATAGAACTTGTCCGTAACACCATAAGGCGACGTGGATAGGGCGACCAGAACGAAAATCTCTAATCATGTAATTTGGTGGCGGCACCTCCAAAGACCAACAAGGTCCTGTCAAGTGAATAAGGGCGACCACAACGAACCCTTTAATGTCATGTAGTGGGTCAGACGCCGACCCCAGAAAGAGGGGCGGCACCCTTTTTCTGGGGTCCTCCCTCAAATTTGGAAAAATAACGATGCAGGAAACACGTTTATCTGCCATTGGGGTGATATCTGAGTGGCAATTTTGTATTTTATATGGCGGCAGATTTTTTGGAGACGTTTGCTTCTGGTGCCCAAACTTTGGGTCCGAGCCTGTGGTGGCGCCCGATTGCCTCCACATAAGAGATATAAGAAAGTTTGGATCGGGTGTAGGCGCCATTAAAACCGACCGACTCATCAGTGCCTTAGGAGCTTCACTGTGTGACAATAATCAAGTGTATTATTTTATAATTAATAGGTTGTCATTTGGAGGGGGTGCCTTATTTTTCTAGAAATTTTCAGAAATTGGAGGCCGGAAACATGATTTCCTGGCATTTCAGGCACTTGTGTGTGGCCATTTAGAAGAGCCTCCCCTAGAAAAAAAAATTCTGCCACAAAATTAGCGCATTCTGCCGTTATTTCAGTGGTCCAATCCATGCGAGTGCTATGAAATGATGGCATTTCTAGAGGAGGCGACTGAACACAACTGAGATTTTTTGTGGGGGCTCCAAATGTGGGGGCCCTGGGGCCTGTGCCCCATGGTTAATCCGGCCCTGTTGATAAATGCGAGTGCTATGAAATGATGGCATTTCTAGAGGAGGTGGCTGGGCGGAACTGCGATTTTTTTTTGTGGGAGGCCCCCTAATGTGGGGGGCCCTGGGGCCTGTGTCCCATGGTGCCCCATGGTTAATCCGGCCCTGAAGCAAGGTCTTATTTTCTCACTAAGATGTTCGGTTACATTGTACAGGCGCCCACACGGATTGACACTCCATCGTTTGGCAGTGAAAAGTTCCCAGTAAAATTGACTGGGGTTTCAATTATTTTCGACATTGATTGAATGGGACGGTCCCTGAACGCTCAGGGTGAGTGTAATAAGACCGACGTTCAGAGCTGAACTATATTTACCCCAACTCATTTGGCGTTCTTTTTGTCGTTATTATTCTGTGTTTTATATGGTCGTTCACGGTTCGTCAACAAGTTAAATTAAACTTACGCACATTATTTGATGTATGTAGATGTTAGAGATACGATTGTCTTCCTAATCGCTCTACATCCACCGCTAGTCTGACATGCATGATTGACAATTATTAATTAAATTATGTATTCACCAACAATGACGCTGGTATGAATTTGAATCGCCCAAAAATAATTCATATTTTCTCCCAATAATGGGGGGATTGATTGATTGATTGCCGAAGAGTTTAAAGTGTGCGCTTTAGACCAAAGGGTGTATCATTGAGTCCACTGACGTTTCGTTTTCCAGTGTGTACGTGCTTGTTTTTCGGCTTCTCCGCCCACCCTTGCTAAAGACGCCATATATATTAGGCGCAAGCGAATTATTGAATTAAAATTAAACCATAGATCAGTCAACAAATTGCCCAGTTTGTTCCGATGGTGGACGTTACATCCCTGCCCCCACAGCCCCGCCCAACCCCTATCCCAGTCTTCCAATTGTAAAAAAAGATTCTGAAGGGTGTGCATGTATATATTTTTTACGCTAGGATCACCTTTCAACTGTCGCCCTGTACTAATTTGTCGAATAAATAAAATTATGACGGTACTTTTTCGTATATGTGAGACAAAAAAATGAGTATGACGCACTTAAAATATTTCTCGTGGATACGCGAACGCTGATACCTAAACGATAAACAAACAGAAAATGGTCGGTTTTAACATAATTAACGGCAAAAATCTTCCGATATATTAGCATCTGTTCTTTAAAATTCCTTTCACACACAATCACAATATTAATACATACAAGTTAAATAATTAAACTATGAGAAAATCACAGCCAAGAGCATGTAGATTGTCCACTTATCGATACTTATCAGGCACGTGCCGCCAACAGCAGGGCGTGGCTACTGATTTAATTGGCAGTCGATCACCTGTCATAAAAGATAGGATATTAACCCTCGTGTATGTTCTTGCGATGTACAACCAGATTTAATTTACTGACAACTCGACAGTAATTGACAATATCAGTATTTTATTAAATTAGTAAAACTATAGTAGCAATAAATTTGATTAATACAATCGTAATTCGGTGAGTGAAGTTGCGGGTGTGAAACACAGAACAGTGACTAACAGGTAAGTTACATTTGAATGACATACGTTTTACAGATTTACAGAACTCATTAATATTTATGCAAAAAATTACTTAACCTTGATGTCTAAACTATAAAACAGTCTCCTTTAATTTACCAATATAATAATAATAAAAGTTAAATGACAGTATCTCTTAGACATTCAATCGAAAAAAGGTAAAACAAAAAAAAAAAATTAAAATAATAAATAGAATTTTAAAAAAAGATAGACATTAATAATAGGTTTTTTTTAAAAAAAACTAAAAAACAACCTTTATTTGGTTCATTTTATTTAGAATTTCTCGATAAATAAATAGAAAGAAAAAAGATAAATACAAAAAAAAAATTAAAAAATAAAATTATATACAATTGAAATTGTATATTGTTTACATATTGGACTCTCTTAATAATTAATTCTAAGCCTTTACCTGATGAACGTTTACGATTAAGCGTAATGATTGTTTAATTGAATATTTTTTAACATTACAGATGAAATTAATAAAACTATGGACAATCCTATGCTTAATCCAAATCTGATGGGAATGGTTCCTGTAAATCCTAATATGATGGGATTTTCTCCTTTTATGGCTCATCAACAATTAGATAACAGCCCAGCCAATAAAATGTCCAGAGAATATTTCCACAGGATATGGAGTATGTTTTTCTTAAAAACTATTTATTTGTGATTTTTTTTTTATTTTATAGATTTTTGGCGTCTTCTTTTTCTATTCCTATTTTACCTTTTCATTTTTACTATTAATGTGTAAGCGAAGTAAATGGGTTCTGTTGGCAATACAATAGCATTTTGAAATTTGAAATTATGGCGGGTTTTTTTTTACGTCAACAGTTTCGGATCAAATAAAATACCATCGATCATATTTAGGACATTCAAATTCGAAGTCTATAAAAACAAAGTGATAAAGAAGTGTAATTTACAGAGGAGGGGCGTGGCTCCCCGCTGACAATATCGGGCCTTTCCACATCTTGTCAATACACGGCAAACTTAAAGCATTAATACTGAAAAATTTAAGGTGAGATGATTTTAACCACATTTTGTTATTATCACTATGTATGGTGAATATTTCGATTAATGGGCTGGAAAAAAAATGAGGTTTTAATGAGGTTATTCAATTTGATAACACAAATAAAATAAATGTATTTGCATACATCTCTTCATATTATGTAAATTTATTTATTATGTCCCTTTATAGAACTTTATTGGTTACCCAGATTAAATTTGTGCTATTGGAAAATCTATTTAATTTCAAAAGTAAATATATCGCCATTACTTATAAGAATAAAGTCTACAGTCGTCACGTAGCACACAGCTTGTAACGTATCTCCGATAAAATTGCGATTAACATTTAAATTATTGTAAACTTACTTGTTACTCTAAGTTTTCTTCACATTTAAAGCATAATAATATGTTTACAATATTTCAGACCTGAAAGCAAATCAGTCTATAAACAATAAAACGTATATGGAGTTGTCAAAAAAGCCTATTAAATTTGTTAAAATATTATTAAAATCGATAAATTCTATAGTAGCTCTGAGGCCGGTTGCTCAAAACTAAGTTATTTTAACGACCTGTTAAAGCGAGAATTTCATATTTTCTAAGAAAGTCAAAACATAATTATTTCTATGTCTTTTTTTCGATAGGTTATCAACTTGCTATTATACGACCATGGGCATTATTTCCCACCCTCAAAAATCAGTGACCTAGGAAATAATAACACAATTACTTCCCTTGTTTTTCCATTGCCCTCCATGCATTTCCCAACTCCAAACGTTGGAATTTGAAGTTGAAAACGATATTTTTGCCAATTTCTCAGCTGGCAATAATGAATTATATGACTAATAGAATTATTCTTTGACAAGGTAGGATTGTTTATGGATAGCATCTATTGGCTTTATTTTAACTATAACAGCAAGTTAATTAAAGTTAACGATTTATCGACCCCATGTTAACGGATCGTTAAAAGTTAACAGAGCTTTGGGCAACCGGGCCCCTGGTCATTTAAAGTTCTCGTTACTTTATTTCTCTCCATTATCTATATTATTATTTTGAATTTATCAGCTTTTGAAGAACAAATTGTTGACATTCGTGAATATCGAGATTGAGATGCCAACAAAACGTATCTATTTTATTTATTCTAACGAACACCTTTCAAATTCATATGTTGTTGAATTTGAGTAAGGGAAACTATTCGGGAGCTTATTAGGCCCCCTATATGTGTCTAAATCTATTAATAGGCATATCTCAAATTAGTCTCAAATTTGTGTGAATCAATAAACGTTATCTCACCGATTTAGGCATCATTTTATTTTCTCAATTAAATACTAGCACCTTAATCCCCACATGATCTTATCTTTAAGGACAATGTGTATGAATATAAATTAATATAATAATTAAAAATAATAAATAGCATTCTGTGTGTGTATATTAAACAACAATATAGACTTATTATAGTCGAGTATATTATAGATTAAAATTTAACAGCTGTTAATCAGTTCACGTGCGTGATATACTTATACTCTACCTAACTTCCTATCAATATTTGTATTTTGTTTATTAATAAAGAAGCATTGTTCCAATTTTTTCTCTTGTTCTTAAATTCAATACATCTCAAACAATTTGTTTGTTTTACATGTACATGAAAGTCGTTTTAAAATCGCACAAGTCAGCTACGATGGGTCCGTAATGATCTACTCTTCTTCCCTATTCGATAATTAACGAGCAGCTTTTCCACACAAATCAATATGTACCAAGTGATAATAAATATTAAGGGTATTTGTTCATCAGTAAGTGGTCACCTGGTAATAACAGTAAATTGCGACATTTCTTAACATATAGTCACAATTAATCATTGAGATACATATCATTCTGTGGCATTTTGGATTCAGATCATTGGTTCAACGTAACATTACTAAAATGAACTTTAAATTCAGATAAACTGCCAGCACTCAGATCATGATTCAACGTAAAATGAACTTTAAATTCAGATAAACAGCAAAACCTGAATTCACATAGAGGTCACTGAACTTTGAAATACGGTTCGCGTGACTCTAAATTTAGTACCAGTTAGGTCCACGTAACTTTGAATTGAGATCAAGATAGTTCAGTGATACCCATATGTCCATGGAACTTTATACAGATACGTCGTTGTTACTAAATTGGGATCAATGTTCAAGATAATTCCACGGACTTTCGTTTGTTTTTAGGACTTAGAATGGAGAGGTTTGCACATTGCAAATTGTAAATCTAAAATACGTATTTTGAACTGCTGACATAATATGCAGTTTGTACAGTAAACATTGAAATAATATTGGCAACGTTATCCTTCCATAGTTTTTTTGCATTATTAGGCGAGGAAATACACGCCAACCTACCATAACTATTTTACAAAGCCAAATCTCAAGTAAAGCAGAAGCACATTAAATTGTTCGAAACTACTTATCTGACCGAGTATATTAACATTACTGCATTGGTCTTTGTAATTTATATGTGATGATACCAGTTATTAATGTTAATTGTTTTCTAAATTCAGATCGTTTATATGACCCGTTGGTGTTTCGTTGTAACAGTATAGGAGGAAGTAAACCAAAGGTAGCAACACCTAGTGTCGTTTCAAAAATAGAAGATCTGAAACGAGATAATCCCACCATGTTCGCCTGGGAGATTCGTGATAGACTTCTAACCGACAGTAAGTTTTTATTATTTATAAAATGACAGGAATGTAGTGGCCATCACCAGAAACAATTTCCCCGGAGTGAGGGTAACGCAGTCCTATATTTCATTCCAAGATATTAATAATACTCTGTCACTGTCAGAAGTGAGAGTGTGCGTGTGAGAAATGGTTTTATTTAACATCCACTTTAACCTAAGTGGTATCGCAAATATTTGGATTCTCTGTTTTAAGTATGGCGGTCATCGTCCAAGAGGCAGGATATATCAACGCCTTCAAAACAACTATTTGGTGTCGTTTACATTTTTGTTATTAATTTCCATGCGATAAATATTTTGTTTTTAGCATGGCTCAGACACTAATTGACCTTTTGATATATTTTTTAAAGATATCTGCGCTGCTTCCAATGTACCCAGCGTCAGTTCAATCAATAGAATCCTACGTAACAGATCGGCGGAACGAGCTGCAGCAGAATACGCAAAAATGGCGACGCAGGTTTTACATCCAGTGTATTCACCGTGGTGGAACTCCTCAATTTTAACGTCCCCAGCATCTCCGGTGGCACAAGGAATGTGTATGAAGCCTCGTCTTCCATGGGCACCTGAACAAGACGAAGAACATAATCACCATGGTTCTCACGACGAAGGTAAGGTTTATTGAATATTTACATGGCCGAATTGTTAACACGTGCGCGCTGTATCACAAAGCCTGTCATTGAGTCAACTAGCGTGGTTTCGAATCCCCGGTTGTATGTGACAAGGAGTAGGGTCGCCTGTACAACCTCGTAGGTTTTCTCCGGATCCCCCGGTTTCCTCCCGCTGCTAAAGACCCCTAAGCACAAGTGAATTATTGAAATATGTTTGTCCCGAAATGACTTAGTTTGTGTCGAGTTGACGTTAAACCCTTTCTATCTCCCCCTTCTCTCTCTCATTGAATTAGAAATAGTCAACAGAGATTTTAATATTCTAGGCCAAAATACGGATCCCTTCCCCACTCAGTTTGCCCGAAAATTAGAGGTGATGGGGGCGGCTCCCTCCCCCTCTGCCCCCTGGCTCGTACACCTATGCCTTCATATCACCTTGATCTTTTTGCATTTGGTTAACATACCTTTAGGAATATGCGTTAAAGTTAATAACAAAAAAAATGGTTTATACATATAATAGATTGTTGAAAAGAATTTAACAATGAATGACAATTCCAAAAGACAAGCAGCGGCAATAACAATTTTTGATCGGGATAAAATAAATGCAATATGGAAACGTAATAGATACGTTTGCACTCGAGTTTCACTAGAGAATCAATTTCAACATATTATTATCAAATAATGTGATAGTTGGTGCGATACCCTTCCATACAATGAGTCTATGTTATCTGCCTTTCAGAACCCGACGATTGTTCACCGCTAGAGGAATCGTTTGATAGTCGCCAAAAGTTACGGAGAAATCGTACCACTTTTACTCAAGTTCAACTGGATATTTTGGAAAGGGAATTTGAAAGGTCACATTATCCAGGAGTTGTTACCAGAGAAGATCTCGCTACGAAAACAAACTTATCTGAGGCAAGAGTTCAGGTAATGCTGGATTGAATGGAAATTTGATAACTAATAAAGGGTTTTAACCCCTAGTTAATACTCAGGGCCCTGTTTCACGAAAACTTAAACTAAAATCCTTAAAATCGATTTTAACTAAAATCAAAATGAGATTTTAAATTTTATGCGTTTCACGAAGATCGATTGTAACTTAAAATGCAATTTTAATAGATTTTAGTTAAAATCGCTTGCGCCCGCGCAGTGCAGATTTCCGTTGCGGGTTCTTACGGTGAAAGCAAATACGCTTCGAAACTGAAAACTGTTGACAAACTGAATTAACTGTTACATTATCAATAGGGAGAGTTTCATACATTGTAGAAATGTCTGCACATGGTCAGAAAGTCGTAGAAAGATGAAATAAATGAGTTCATTGCGTATTATTAGTTTCGAAATGTATTGGTGGGTTGACCTTGAACTTGGCATTTGATTTCCTCGCAGGCTTCAATAGAAGTAATGTGTATCGATAAACAAAAGCGCTTGAATTTCGAATTTTTATAGTAATTTGGACAAGAGAAACTTTTGAGAATTTTCACAAACATATTTTGATATGTGTCACTCAAACAACTAATCTAGGCTTCAATTTTTTTGTCGTAGTTTAAAAGTATTTATCAACTTTGAAATTAATACGCCAAATAGGCAATGTTCCGATACCTAGATTATAAATGTCATTCTAATAGACCCTTTCAATGATACTTTGAAAATGCAAAAGAGTCTATCTATCTTACTCAATAAAATGAGTTTTTCCCAAGATAAAATAGTTTTGGAGCCTATTTTTTTTATTGATGTTGTTTTATTAACGTAACTTCATTAAGAAATTATAATAAATTTATGATATTAAAATTTAATTTCAAATAGGCCTATAACATTAATTTTGAATAAACACATTTGTGTTTATTGATTTATCTTTATACTAATCATCATAACCCATGAGTAAATACTACATATTATGGCATGTCTAGTATTATAGGCCTTTAGGCCTTCTAATACCAAGAAATTGGACATATTAAACACGAAGATATTTTCTTTATAAATAAGAGGGCTCTTCTTTCCATGACATTGGATATAAATTTTCTTTTAGTGTGTAGTTTACTGGCGTTTTGGGTGGTTTTTTTCTTGGAGTTCTAATATGGGGCGCCATCCAATGCTTAAATTGCCTTACAATAAAATAAACGGGTGGATCGTAGCTGTATATCCCATACTATGAAAAGAAATTGAATGCAAATTGTTTTTGTGAATGATTGTATGTTAAAATTATGTGCCAATTATATCTTTATGTCGCAATAAATCAAACAATGTAGCTCTAATCAATGTTTGTTAATGTCGTGATTGTAAGTTAGGAGAGGGTGACAGCTATCCTAAGTTACAATCGATTTTAGTTAAAATTGTCCTTAAAATAGTTTTGTGAAACGCCACTATTTTAAGTTAGGATACAATTGTAACTTACAATATTATTTTAGTGGATTTTAGCTACCATGCTTAAAATCGTTTTGTGAAACGCTTCTATTGTAAGTTAGGATGAAATTTTAGTTTACAATGATTTTAAGGAGATTTAAGTTTTTGTGAAACAGGGCCCTACTATAGTCTGTCGACCATGGCTAGAAGGTGTTTTTTTTTGTTGGTTCTTTTTCTTTTGCGTATAATAAAGAAGGGGCAGTATTTGGGAGGTGGGTATATAGCTTATGGTTACTAACAAAAAGGAAGATAGACATGTTCCTATGAATCTTTCCATGATCGACTGGAAATGAAGATTACGTCATCCTCAATCGAACCCCAACTTCACCAGAATTAAAACTACCCCAATCAATACCCATAATTCAGTACTGGTTAGCAGCTTTTTGGCACACACATAATTTCCTCCGTAACACATGCGTCTTCATTAGCATTGTTTTGGCAAAAAGGCGGCGTTATAAACTCAAACATTTATCAAACATGATCATAAGTTGTCCCAGGCGTCCTAGAAAAAAGCGCAGTCTGTCAGATGATCCGGCCTTTTCGAGGGGGAGATGGGCCGTTGATTATGATCTTGTACGAGCGGCGATTGCAACCAACGGCCATGTGCATGGACGAAGAAGCCCCCATACGGCAGGTGCACGGACGAAGAAGCTCCCATACTGCCCCCTACATTCTAGGAAATTGAAAGAAGAATAAGGGACGAAGGGGATCTAGGTGGACGCTCCCCACACGACACCCATAATCAACCATGGTAAGTTGACGACAATGCAAAAATATCTACACACCTTTGTTGTTAATGATTTTAAAAAACAGCTTTTATATTAAAGCACACTCTGTTGTATTTTAACAGGTGTGGTTTTCCAATCGACGAGCGAAATGGCGTCGCCATCAACGGTTGAAGCTTCTACAGGGATCAGGACCATATCTGTTTCAATATCCATCGTTCGACATCAACCGAGAAGTCGTTAATCATCCTCTGAATTTGATACAAGCTAGACACGGGTCTCCCATTGAGACGCCATTTTCTCCTAGTATCCCACCACATTTTTCACCCTTCACTGCGCCTGCAAATCAACCCAAACAGTTCTCATCACAAGAATCATACATTCCGCTAAATTTAAAAATTTCTCCGTCGCCCTCGCTTACTCTTGGAGGAGGAACATCTGCGTTTGAACCTCCCACTAAAAGAACTGTTGAAAACACGACGCCCTCCGATACAGAAGAAAAAAAGACGGACGACACCATTAGTGGCATAATTGATATTGGAAATGAATTAAACGAATAAACCTTTTTTTAAAAAAATGATTACTTTTTTGTCTCTGCCGAACTTGTAGGCGATTTTTCCTTTTTGGGGGATCACGTCGCTAAGTGGGTGAGGCGCTGGCTCGCTAGCCTGGAGGTCGGGTGTTCGATCCCTGCATTGCCGGAGAACGTCCATCTCGATTTTCCGGCGTGGTTTCTCCTTGTCAGTGATGCAGAACGGAGGGCCTGACAAGGACAGCTGCTTAGTCCCATGTAGACATTGGCGTGCACGTAAAAGATACCTGGACAGTTGAAATTCGATAAAAGAGTAGGCTGTAGCTCCGCTGTCCGTGCAAAAAAAATCCTCATTTCACACCGTATGGCCGTATACCCGTCTTCAATTAGCCCAGGTTAGGTGCAGAAGAGTAGGTCGTTAAACCTTATTTCAATTTATCTCTATTTTGCCTGATAATAAACGCAGATTTAGGCGAATTTCACGCGTTTTTTCCCGTCCCTTTGAGACCCAAGCATAACAATGATATTTGAAGGATGATTAAGACTACTAGCCCCTTACCTTACCTATAGGAAACTGGAGCTTTTTAAACAATAATTATCGTTTATCGTTGGATAAAAAATGGCGGCTCAATGAGTAGGAAAGGGACCATGAAAAGCGTCTAGTGGTTCGAATGGGACTAAAAACGTGTTCAATTAGTTGCTAAATAAAGTTGAACCTAAAAACTAGTTAGAATCAAACCAAATTATTATTGTCATAAACTCACAAACATATTTCTGATGTCCAGAAATGTGGTCATTAATTTTGGTAACCTCTTATTTTGAGGTTGATCATAAAAAGTTATAATCTTTTGGTGTAGTTCAACCAAACAAATGACATCATAGAGGGAAATTTAACAATCATTAACTAAAAATACCTGTCTTTGAAAAATGCGCCAATTGCTTCAAGGGGGCAGCCATCTTGAATTTGACAACAAGACTGGATAATCAAAAAACTGGAACAGATAACTCGCCACATCTGATGTCAGACCACTAATACTATTTAAATGCCCAAACAATAATTTAACTTACCCTGAATAAGTTTTTAACAATTATTCAGCGGTATGTTCAATAAGTGAATCAATTCAAATCAAATCAAATATTTTTTCAGTATTTAAGGCATCTTGCCCATAGTACATGCAGTGCAGTATAAAATAATATATCAACTATAAAACATAATTATATTGCAACAGATAACTAGTTCTTATGATGTTAGCCTTAAATATATTATTCAAAAAAGTAGGGGATATTTGATTTTGGGGGCATAATACTAAAATATGCAAATGACTACGAAAAAAGTCACTATAGAACCTAACAGAAGAAACATTTCCAGTTACATGTGACGCCCAAACGCACCAATAGCTACCGCATGGAATGCAGGTGATTCTTGGGATCATCATGGGGGTCCAACCCAAGATTTGCACGACTCTGACTTTGTATGTTACAGTCATTGTGGAAACATCAGTTTAATTGTTTTAGTAAATTTTGATATGCGTCGGCTTACCCAAAATGAAGGGTTGTGTGCCCTTGGCTTGCTACAGATCGGCACAACACAGGCGGTTGTGGCGCGGACGATGAATGTTTCTCAGTCTGCCGTAAGCAGGCTATGGTCCAGATACCGTGATACACAATCTGTACAAGACAGACCACGCTCAGGTCGACCAAGGGCGACAACTCAAGCCCATGATCGATTTATCCGTACCTTGGCCTTGAGAAATCGTGTAATCACAGCAAATCAGATCAGCGCTCGTCTTCAAACAGACACTGGTGTGAGAGTGAGTGGCCAGACCATTCGGAATCGACTGCATAGGGGTCACCTTCGCGCCCGACGTCCTCGCGTAATCCCTTGTTTGAGAGATCATCACATTCGGGCAAGACGTCGTTGGTGTGGGGATCGTCAACACTGGGATAATCGACGCTGGAGCAATGTGATGTTTTCAGAAGAGTCAAGGTTCACTGTTGATTTTTTGGACAGACGTAGGAGGGTGTGGCTTCGTCAAACGAGCGCTTCCAAGACGTTAACGTCATCAGACATGATCGATTTGGGGGTGGTTCTGTTATGGTGTGGGGAGGCATCACTGTTGCTGGAAGTCCATGCTGTGCCGTTCGCACGGCGTCATGGCCGCCGTTTCATCTTCCAGGATGACAACGCAAGATGTCACAGGGCCAAGATCGTTACTGGTTACCTCACTTGAACATCACCACATTACCTTGGCCAGCACTGAGTTCCGACCTCTCCCCCATCGAGCATGTCTGGGGCATGCTTGGACAGAGGTTACGTCAACGTCAACAACGTCCTTCCAATATCCAAGAACTTGCTGCTGCGTTGCAACAGGAATGGGACAATCTGGACCAAAATGGCCTTAGAAGTCTCATTAGGAGTATGCCAATGCTTGTTTGGCAAATAGAGGAGGATTTACCCGTTACTGACTTTGTTGTGATGCTGTGGTAACTTATAAGGGTATCATTTTACCCTTATAATGGTCAGTCTGTGCCTTACTTAGTCTAACATCATTTGGAATAAATCGATGAATGTGAACTTCATTTCATTTTGTCATTTGTTTCTTCGTCAGTTTCATTAGGTGACTTTAATAACACTTAAAAATCAAATATCCCCTACTTTTTTTGGAATATTATATTATGTTTTTAGCGGCTTCTGCCATTTACAACTGTGTAACATGATCACATCACATGTTCACCTATTTTGCATACATGTGTATAACGAATAACTATTTTGATCCCCCAACAGGCCAGCTGAAAGCGTGTATTTATTTGAAGAACTACCGGAATTCATTTCAAATATATGCATCATGAGAAAATCTTGTACCTCGTCAAATTTGAGATGTTTTAAAACACATAGTATCACCGGAATCGACATTGAAAATATATAAACACCGGAATTCAATTTCAACATATCGGAATTCGCACTGAAGACCTTCGTATTTACTAATATTTTACATTAATAATAAATTACTTGAAATCATCCGGATTCACTTTATAAACATATAACCATCGGAATTCACTTTCAACATATCGGAAATTGCACTCAAGGCCTCCGTATTTATTAATATTTTATATAATAAAAAATTGCTTTTAAACACCGAAATTCACCGGAATTCACATTAGAAACATATTAACACCGGAATTCACTTTCGAAAAATCGGAATTCGCACTTAAGACCTTCGTATTTACATGGAACTTATGTATTATAAGGTCCATTGTATTTTTTAATAATTTACATTAAAATAAATTACTTTAAAACACCGGAATTCACTTTCAGAAAATCGGACATTGAAAACAACAATAAAAAAATATTAATTTATTAAAACCAAAATATCAACTTATTAAAACAATAATATCAATTTATTAAAACAAAAATATCAATTTATTAAAACAAAAATATCAATTTATTAAAACAAAAATATCAATTTATTAAAACAAAAATATCAATTTATTAATATAAAGATATTAATTTATTAATATAAAAAATATCAATTTAATATAATAAAAAATTTCAATTTATTAAAACAAAATATCAATTTATTAAAACAAAAATAAATATCAATTTTATTAAAACAAAAATAAATATCAATTTATTAAAACGAAAATAAATATCAATTATTAAAACAAAAATAAATATCAATTTTATTAAAACAAAAATTATATAAATTTTATTAAAACAAAAATTATATAAATTTTATTAAAACTAAAATTATATAAATTTTATTAAAACTAAAATTATATAAATTTTATTAAAACTAAAATTATATCAATTTTATTAAAACAAAAATATATCAATTTTATCAAACAAGATTTATTTTATTCAGACAAAAATTTTATCAATTTTATTGAAACAAAAATTATATCAATTTTATTAATATTAAAATAATATCAATTTTATTAAAACAAAAAATAAATCAATTTTATTAAGATAACAATTTTATAACAAAATCAGAATGGTCTGAGAGGTCTTCAAAAATTAGCAATTGTATTTTTTTTAAAATATAACTAACATTTATATTTGTTGGGATGAGTCGTATATCTCAACCCATGTATGTTTTAAGCATAGATATCCTATAATATAGGATATCTATGGTTTTAAGCCAATGGGGAAATTATGGTGGTCTGCCCCCAGCTGGAGGCAGACCACCATTAAATTTCACACTCTCGGTACCCACCATTAAATTTCACACTCTCGGTACCCACAAATTGTAGTTCGTCTATTTATAGCAATTCTCTCTCCTTCTCTTTTCTCCCCCTTTGCATGGACATTTTTGTTGATTTTGTGGTCTAGAATGGAAGAAGAGGGTTTGAATTAATATTTTCTGCCAGGTTTTGGTAAATATTCCGGATTTTGAGGCGGAAGGATAACTGAGTTATCAGGTTGGCTACGGTGATATGTACGGCAACTAGGTACATGTTTTGGGTATACTTCTTCAACTTGGTGTATCTCAAGATTTTGGTGGTCAACGTCATACAAATTTTAGTGCAAAGACATGGTCATTTGTTCCTCTGTCTATAGTGAAAAGCATTCAGCCCAACGAAAATTTGGGAAAAAGTTGGAGGTAGGCAAAGAGGCTAGAATTAACATTGAAGTCAATGGGGAAATTAATGGTGGTCTGCCTCCTATATGTAAACAACCTGAAAGTAGACGAAAGGCCTGAATTTGATGATATGATCTCTAAATTGCCAGAAAATGTGATATATGGCATTTTGAGTGTAAAAAAAGTGAAATGGTAAAATTTCAAAAATATTTGACAGATTTGTGAGGTACATTTTTGATTTTAGTCCAAATTTGGTGATTTTCAGTGTTTATTTACTTTTCAAAATTAGTGAAAAATATTTTAATGTATAATTTTTACTTTTTATGCATCAAAAATGTTAGAATGGAAGAAAGTACAATAATTTCACTCAATTTTGCCTAAAAATCATGAAAATTTGCTTGAAATTCTTCAGATTACCCCCAATACTGTGGTCAAAATTTTAATTATTCATCTGTTGTAAAATGCAACAAATTGTGTTGCATGTTTTTATTTCCTTTGTTAAATAAATTGGAAATGATTCATGTGCTTGTCAGATATTGAAAAAATATCCATGTGTTTGTCAGAAATATAAAAATTAAGAAATTTGGTCTAATTATGTACTGCTGAGGTATGTTAGAATCTCCAAATCATGAGTGAACTGCATTCTGCTACAGTGTTCCTCTGACTTAACACAATTTTAATCTTTTAAAACCTGAAATTGTTGCATTTCCCTTCTCGAGAAAATAAAATCTATGTGTTTGCAGGGAAATTTCTCTGTCTTCATTTCATTCAGACTGGCTCACCCTCCCCACCCCACCCCTTTTCTTGCACATGATATTTGGATATCCAATTGAACATATATTGACTCCAAATTTACAGTAATTGGATTTTGTGCTTGAATTGTAACCGGGCATTTTATTTTGCACAAACAAATAGTTACATATAAGATTTCAAGGATTTCTAAGACTTTTTGTTTATGGCCAAACATGTAATCCTATGACAGTTTTTCCAAATGAGTCCACACCCCAAAATTGATGTGTTGTAGATTTGTCTTTTGCAGCTTAATGTTTTACATTTTGGGTGTAAATCTATTATTTGTGGTGATTTTTTAAAATGTGGCATTTACAGAACAATAAAATATTAATTAATAGCTTTTTCATACTCCTTTTATGCTATGAATTATGTCAAAACTCACTTTTTCCACCTCATTTTGTCAGGAATTTGATTTGAAAATTAAAACAACATGATTCCACAAAATTTTTACACTATGTAATTTCAAGGATACCTCTGATTGTTAAAATGTTTTAAATTCTGAAATATTCCCATTTTTTTAAAAAAAAAGAGTGTTTTGTGACCCTTTTATTAGAGTGACTGGTTATCACCTGAATACAGCATTTCTTTTACATATATGAATCCATATTTTAATAAATTATTCATACTTCTTACAAGTACATGTGTTTGTGTGTATGTATATATGCCAGGGATAGAAGAACGTGGCTTTTAGCCATATTCCATCAACAGTAGTACTTATGTGGACACAAGTTGGATTTGGTACCACAGAAACATTTTTCAGGGGTGGGCTTACAAGTTTCATTATAGTTCCATACAGTTACCTTCAATGCAACCAATTTGCAGCTTGTCTTCTTGTATATTGGCCAAGGTTTCTTGAAATAAATGCCTTTTACCTCAGATTTTCCAAGAAATTGGGAAATATTGGCATTTTGAGACATACAAAGTGTAAAAAAATGGGCCATTTTGTAGAAAAGGTAAAAAAAAATACAATTTTTGAAAAATATCCCAATATTTTGAATATTGTTGATGAGACTTGTTTGAAACTCTTTAAATCTTTTTGCAGAACTTACATTTTGACAAAATTAAGAAAGAATCTTCAATTCTTGAACAAAAGGCCCATAGACTTGGGCTGCAACCTGGTATACAAAACAGTACATAACTTTAAAGGGTCACCATTTTTTCTGTAATTTTTTTTTTTTAATTCTGTATTATAATAATTTTTCAAAAATAAATGTGAAGCTATAAAGAAAAGAATTTTGATGATATATCAACTTTTAAAACCATATAGGAGGCAGACCACCATTAAATTTCACACTCTCGGTACCCACAAATTGTAGTTCGTCTATTTATAGCAATTCTCTCTCCTTCTCTTTTCTCCCCCTTTGCATGGACATTTTTGTTGATTTTGTGGTCTAGAATGGAAGAAGAGGGTTTGAATTAATATTTTCTGCCAGGTTTTGGTAAATATTCCGGATTTTGAGGCGGAAGGATAACTGAGTTATCAGGTTGGCTACGGTGATATGTACGGCAACTAGGTACATGTTTTGGGTATACTTCTTCAACTTGGTGTATCTCAAGATTTTGGTGGTCAACGTCATACAAATTTTAGTGCAAAGACATGGTCATTTGTTCCTCTGTCTATAGTGAAAAGCATTCAGCCCAACGAAAATTTGGGAAAAGGTTGGAGGTAGGCAAAGAGGCTAGAATTAACATTGAAGTCAATGGGGAAATTAATGGTGGTCTGCCTCCAGCTTGTTTATTAGAGTTATCTTACTTTTATAAATGGGCGAATCTTACTGTGAAATTTGAGTGTTACGGTACTTGTTTCAATAGGTTGTTTTGCATTATTGCAGGTAAGTTAATGATATAAAGTGCTTATATACTTTATGAACTGATTAAGATTTTAACTATTTTATCAAAACGCTCAGAGTAATCGTATGTCAAGGACTGCCGGCAATGAGTTTAGTGAGAAATAAATTGCACGCCAAACACTTCATCATACAACACAGATTTGATTTCGGTCCCTTCCGACAGAGTAAGCGCATAAATAGATCATAGTTTATACAATGTAGCCTACTGTGGTTTATCTATGGTTTGTTACATATTTAACGTCCAATACATTATGAAATGACATTTATGATGGAAAGATTCATTTAATTAAGTTATTTAAGGGACAATACCACTCTTGCTGGCTTGACAGGTCCAGGAAAAAAAAATATCCGTATTCTAAGAATCTAACTTAACTAACTACCTGTTGTGTAAATTATCCATTGCAATTACATCCTATTTTACTTGTCCAGACCAGAGGGTTCGAAAATATGTTTAAATCCAAGTTGCATTTGAAAGTGTTTACGTAAAGCTTTTCAAATTCAAACCATGTGTTGTTACAATGTAGATGAATTTTACCAATTTTTTAAATTCGGTGTGTTAAGATGTAATTTGTATCGTCAATTAATTGGAATATTGTAAAAAAAATAGTAGCCTACAATTTGTTGACCAGAATAATGATTGGGGCATATTATTCAGTTACAACATGAGTGGTACCGGTATTGGGGCTTTAAGGCTTACGGTACATCAAGGCATAAATGTTAGGCCTACCGGTCCGGTACCGGTATATAAAAAGATAAAAAATAAGTTCTAGTAGCCTACTTTGTAGGACTACGTGTATATCAAATAGCACTTTGAAAGACAGTGTCAAAAGTTCACACATGAAAAGAGAGGGCGGGTCATCGTCTGCCTTTGTCATAGTAAAAACGTGTTAAAACAGGAGGTCCAGCTGACTGATGCTTGGTGTCATCAGTGCAGACTGCGGATTGAAAAAAAACATGTGGGGGGGACAGAATCAGTGTCCAATAGCAGCCATGAGCAATGCCACTACGGACACGCGCACCACATCTCCCGCTGCCTCATGACCACCAGATTGCAATAGGCTACCTTGTTTTTACTTTCAATTTCATCCTAGATGGTTATCACTATAGTCAGTCAATTATAGCCCCTAGATCGGGATTCATGATTTGCCTACGTCTTTTCAATCCAGCCGGCCAGCATTATTATCCACATCAGAATTATCGTCAGAATCTACTTAAAACATATGGGCTACTTTTTACTTTCAATTTCATCCTAGATGGTTATCACTATAGTCAGTCAATTATAGCCCCTAGATCGGGATTCATGATTTGCCTACGTCTTTTCAATCCAGCCGGCCAGCATTATTATCCACATCAGAATTATCGTCAGAATCTACTTAAAACATATGGGCTACTTCATATAGGGCTATCATTTTCACATTGGGATTGTTCATTATGCACAGGAGACATAGCCATAGATAGGTGGAAGGTCATGCAACAAATCTCGCACTTCATACTACCAATTAATCCTGACTACTACTTATAATCAACTAACTGGAAAAGAATTTGTGTATCAGTACCCGACTCGAAATTGTTCAGCGAAGATATCATTAAGGACTTCGCCGAGATTGCATCGTCTATAGATGTTGTCACTATGCCCTCCGCCATTTTATGATTTGTCGCTTTGAAACACATAGAAATATGTTCTACTGTATAGAAAGTACAATAGATGGCACTTGCAGCTATGGTGCTAATTTTAGTGAGGGCCATCCGGATACGTGCATTTTAATGACATTTTATTATGCCTGGTACTACCGGGTAGGCCTACAATCAATGAAAGGGTTAAGAGTGTTTTGCTTTGAAGTTGTGCTCCATAAGCCTTTGAAAATATAGTATTAGCGTTATGTTTTGCAGATTGGCGCACAATATTGAAATGAATTTATGTTCCATTGTGCTTTTGGGATTACTGCCATTGGCTGCAGCAGATTTGACAGGTAACAATAATTATCTTCATTTGATTAGATTCATATACATGTACATTGGACTTTCAAAGCAGCAAGACATGATCATATATCTTTTAGTTGTTCCTATAAAATGAACGATGCTCAGGCCTACTAACTAACCCATCGTCACTCGCCAAATTGTTCATTTTTTATGCTTTATTTCTCTAAACAACCAAATATGATTGTATCAAGGTCTGATATGATGGTGAAAGCTGCTGTAATGTTTTATTTAACCAGCTGGTATTGTTCAGTTAGTCCTCAGAGGCATGCAATAATTTTTGACAGAGTTACTGCCTGTATCAAGAATTTTTTTTTGAAATCTCTACCAGTAACTGAGTAATTGTTTGTATAGGCCCATAACTTTATGTGGATTTATATTGTTGTTGTCCCTGTCCGTCTGCCCAACAATTCAGTTGTGTAGTTTACATGTACCTACAGGTCACAATATTTTTCTGACATTTATTCCATATTGGCATTTCATTTATCAGACCGTATCTTCATGAATTATGGAACCTTATTGTATGAAAAATAATTGTATTAGCTTCTGGTACAAGGAGTGTCCTTTCTGTCGACCAGTATTGGTCAGATTTTCACGAAATTTAAACCCAACCGTCATTAGCAAGATGTCCAAATTTTTTTTCTGATTTAAAAAAGAAACTTTCAAATACATCACTCTTTCACTTCTAATTTCAGTTGAATTCAAATTTTTTGTGAAAATTTTGATCTCATTTTGATGAAACTTAAAATGTATGTTTATAACTAAAAGATATTACTATTCCGTTTTTTCACGTATCAAACCCATCCTGGATTATGGCCGCTGATTGTATGAAAAATCCAGTTGTTACATGTAGTTTGTTGACCTGCAAGATGTCAATTTTTTTTATCTCATTCTCAAAAGCTTTTAAACATATCAAAGTTACAAGTTTACAACCTAATGACAGTTAAGATTGAATGTAAAGAAAATCTGACAGAAATTGGCTGACAAAAAGGCCGCTACTTGTATGCAAATATTGTAGAGGTCACAATTCGTATCCGATATTGATTAAACTTAAAATATGTTTATATCCAAGAGATCTCGATATTTGCGCAAATCAGAAAGTAATTTCCTGGATTAAAGCTCCCCAATGTATGAAAAACATTCGCTTGATGTTCCTCTAACATTGTTACACCATAATGGCAGTTTGAGTTGGAATTTCTTTAAAATAGGACTGAAACTGCCTGACAAAATGGCCACTGTCGTAGGCATATAGGTTGTTTACCCTGTAAAAGTCACATTTTTTATCCGATTTCAATAAAACTTAAAATCTATGTTTATATCCCTAAGATATGGGTTCCTATTGATACTTGTGCATATTAGATGGTAACTTCTTGGACTATTGCTCCTGATTTTATGTAAAATGGCTTTTTTTTGGTAGTTCTCTATTGATCTCTGTTTTTTCTTTCAGTTGATGTAAAGCCATGTGTGCTACCTGTGCAACCTAGCACTACAACTGGTAGTATTGTTATCACCAACGCCACGGCTAAAGTCAATGAAACCTGTACAATAACTATACCTAACATTCAAAAAAGTGAACAGATATCTCTTTATCTACACCAGCTGAAATCTTCCAGTCCTAATTTGTATTATATCTACGATGGGGAGTACAATTCAACGCTAAATGATACCAATACCAAACTTCTTTATAACTCAACAGGAAAAACAGGTAGGCCTACACGTGTCAAATGGACCAAATTTCAAAAAATTGGAATCGTGACCCCTCTAAATAAATTATAAAAAATATATATGTTATAGTACATGGACTTACGCGGCCCACACGCTAAATAAAATTGTCAATATTATTGATGTCAATTTAATTGAAACAAATTTCGGTTTCCCACACACCTTCAATTATACTATTCAAAAAAGTAGGGGATATTTGACAAAATGAAATGAAGTTCACATTCATCGATTTATTTCGAATGATTATTAGACTAAGTAAGGCACAGACTGACCATTATAAGGGTAAAATGATACCCGGGTTCAAACAGCAAAGTTACCTAAGCATCACAACAAAGTCAGTAACGGGTAAATCCTCCTCTGTTTGCCAAACAAGCATTGATCCGACATGGCATACTCCCAATGAGACGTCTAAGGTCATTTTGGTCCAGATTGTCCCATTCCTGTTGCAACGCAGCAGCAAGTTCTTGGACATTGGCAGGACGTTGTTAACGTTGACGTAACCTCTGGCCAAGCATATCCCAGACATGCTCGATGGGGGAGAGGTCGGGACTCAGTGCTGGCCAAGGTAATGTGGTGATGTTCTGTTGTTGGAGGTAACCTGTAAAGATCCTGGCCCTGTGACATCTTGCGGGTCATCCTGGAAGATGAAACGGCGGCCATGACGTCGTGCGAACGGCACAACATGGACTGCCAAGAAGTTGTCCCGGTAGTACTGGCCTGTAACACGCCCTGCAACAACATGTAAAGCCGTTCTTCTAGCAACAGTGATGCCTCCCCACACCATAACAGAACCCCCCCCCCCCCCCAAATCAATCATGTCTGATGATGTTAACGTCTTGGAAGCATTCGTTTCGACGACGCCACACCCCCCTACCTCTGTCCAAAAAATCAACAGTGAACCTTATCTCATCTGAAAACATCACATTGCTCCAGCGTCAATTATCCCAGTGTTGACGATCCCTACACCAGCGACGTCTTGCCTGAATGTGATGATCTCTTAAACAAAGGATCACGCTAGGACGTCAGACGCGAAGGTGGCCCCTATGCAGTCGATTCCGAATGGTCTGGCCAAGCCTTGAAATAAGGCACCTGTCACTGACAATGTCAGGCATAGATTCAGGGTTTGTCAGGCACTAAACCTCTGGCAGTGGTGCCTGTCATTTTGTCCGGCACTGAATTGCCTTTTTTAATGATATTATTAATACATGTCTGGCACTAAGTTGAAAATGTCAGGTACTCTTGTCAGTGACAGGTGCCTTATTTCAAGGCTTGGGTCTGGCCACTCACTCTCACACCAGTGTCTGTTTGAAGATGAGTGCTAATCTGATTTGCTGTGATGACACGATTTCTCAAGGCCAAGGTACGGATAAATCGATCCTGGGCTTGAGTTGTCGCCCTTGGTCGACCTGAGCGTGGTCTGTCCTGTACAGATTGTGTATCACGGTATCTGGATCATAGCCTGCTTATGACAGACTGAGAAACATTCATCGTCCGCGCCACAACCGCCTGTGTTGTGTCGATCTGTAGCATGCCAAGGGCACGTAACCTTTCATTTTGGGTAAGCCGACGCATATCAAAATTTGTTTTCTGGTCACTAAAACAATTAAACTGATGTTTCCACCCTGGAATTCAATGCCACAATGACTGTAACATTCAAAGTCAGAGTCCAATCTTGGGTTGGACCCCCCATGAAGATCCCAAGCATCATCTGCATTCCATGCGGTAGCTATTGGTGTGTTTGGGCGTCACATGTAACTGGAAATGTTTCTTCTGTTAGGTTCTATAGTGACTTTTTTCGTAGTCATTTGCATATTTTAGTATTATGCCCCCAAAATCAAATATCCCCTACTTTTTTTTAATAGTATATATTGTCTAAATATTCATTCTGAGCAAAGCAGCCATTATGGATGGAACTAATTGTTTAGCATTATCTATGGCATTTACAAGGCCCATAGTCGTACAGACTCGATGAGAAAAGGGGGGGCAGAACCGAAATAATTTCGGGTATGTGTACTTTGTCTTAGACTTAATAGCATAGGGGGCTGGATGGCCGAGTGGTTAGCATGTACTCGCTGTATCATTCATAAGATCTGTCATTAAGTTAACTTGCATCATCATTGCAGGGTTTTGTATGTGACAAGGAGTAGGATTGCCTGTTCAACCTCGCGGGTTTTCTCTGGGTCCTCTGGTTTCCCCCCAATCAAGTTATTGAAATAAAATGGAACCATGTCTTAGTCCCGAAATGACCTTGTTTGTGTTGAGTGTACTTGAGTGTATCTCTCTATCTCTATCTTAATAACATAGTCTCGAATTTAAAAAGTTTCTGCAAATTACTGTTAGCTTTATGGCCCTTACCAGGCATCGATATTTCCGCGCACATGCGCAGGCACTTTTAAAAAAAAAAAATTGCAAGCACATATAAAAAAAAAAAAAAAATAAAATTCTTTTTTTTAAAAATTATTACTGCCACATAAATCATGTAAAATAAAGAATTAGTTATGGTGCATGAATGTTAGTATCCTAATTATACCGAGACTTAAGTTTAACGAATGACAACCTGGCTGCACAAAGGTATCTTAAATGAACCTGTTTAAAGCTGGTAGGCATCTATTCTATGTTTATATCAACCCCAAACATCAACAATATGCACATCAAACATAATCTTTATTATTAAAGTACCTAATCATATAAAAAAGGTACTCAAAATTATTTATAGTTGTTTCTTCTGCCGAGTCCAACCAAAGAAGCTTTCGTAAGCCCCCCCCCCTCCCCCCAAATAATCATACTATGAATACTCTCCTTTTGAGTATGACCCTGCAGGCACATTTTCAAGTGTGTGCGCAGGCATGCACAACTTTTATAGAGCCCTGGCCCTTACACTTTCTTTGGGTTGATTATCACAATGATTACCTATTACAACAATTGCAGATAATTACTTGTAGATCTTTTGCCCTTGCTTAGAGTCTTGTCAATGTGCCAGTGATATATACAAAATGTGAAACTTATCTACTGCTTGAATGACCTTGCTGCTCAGCTAGTTTGCGTTTTACTTGAGCTTAGGTTATTTTGAACATGATATTGTTCAAAATTAATGACACTTACTTTCATTTTAATAATGATGATACTGATAATGCCATTATAATAATGTTGTATTTTAGGACCGGTTTGGATGGTTGTCTTTTCGAATGTATCAACCATCGTCTTTCATCGTACTGGTGATGATGTTGAGAATATCACCATTGATTTTGATTCAGAAGGTAAGTTATATTATACAAGGCCAAACAAAAATAATATTCTGGTTCCCAGACAATCCTTTTAATATAGAAGTCTCCATCTTCAATCTCCCCACAGAGAATACTTTCTGTTCTCTCTCTCAACGTCATAGTTATCAGGGGAATCTACAGCATTTTAACAATAAACACACTTATATGGATATACTACTACTTCTGAATTTTATTAACATGCTATGTTTCCTGGACAGCGGCGCTACAGCCTGCTCTTATATATATTAAAATTCCAACTGCCAAGGGGTCTTTTACTGCACGCCAATGTGTACACAGGACCTCAGTTTTACATCCCATTCGAGCAACTAGACAACTTTCATTGAATCAGATGTCTATTACATGTACTTTCAGTTTTATATTAATGTTGTAATACATCTATTCATTTTGGTGTTTACAAGAAATGGACTAATTGACCATTCAAAATAATATGAAGGGCAATCTTTTGTTTGGAATTATGGGAATCTTAAAGCCTGTATTATGTTGGGTTATTGGTTGATCTATGATAAACTGATGCAAATAGAATTTTCATTCGTAGAACATGATTGTGATAGGTTAGTCAGTTAGATCATAATGTAGTGTAAAAATCAGAAAAAAAATAAATGGATGAAAATAGTAAACAGGTTTTAATTAGATTGTTAATTACCAATCTGTTGATTTAATTGATTTTGGATTAATTGCATTTTGTTTTTATACGCCCACATTTTCATGTGGACGTATTATGTCGTCGCCCCTGTCCGTCCGTCCGTCCGTCCGGATGTCCGGATGTCCGTCCGTCCGTCCACAATTGTTTGTGGACTCTCTACAGGTCACAATTCTTGTCCGATTTTGACGAAACTTAAAATATAGGTTTATCCCCAAAATATCTCGGCTGCTTTCGATATTGGCATGTATCGGTTCAAAACTTCATGGATTATGGCCCCTGATTGTACGAAAAATCACGTTTTTAGCTTGTGGACCCTATAGAGGTCACAATTTTGAACCGATTTTGATGAAACTTTATATGCATGTTAATAACCCAAAGATCTTGGTTCCTTTCGATATTTGCACCTATCGGAACGTAAATTCCTGAATTATGGCCCCTGATTGTCCGAAAATTCACCTATTTTAGCTCGTGGTACCTCTGGAGGTTACAATTATTATCCGATTTGAAAAACCGTTCGATTATATCATCGTTACACCCTAAGGAAGGTTGGGTTCAAATTTCGGAAAAATCGGACCAAAATTACCATACAAAATGGCCGCCGTTCGTACGCAAATACTGTTAAAAAATGGTATATCAAGGTTGTGGATCCTGTAGTGGTCAAAATTTTAATTCGATTATGATGAAACTTAAAATGCATGGTTATAACCCAAAGATCTTGGTTCCTTTCAATATTTGCGCATATCGGATCGTAACTTCCTGAATTATGGCCCCTGATTATACGCAAAATCGTCTTGGTTTAGCTTGTGGTCCCTCTGGAGGTTACAATAATTATCCGATTTAAAAAATCGTTTGATTATATCACCGTTACACCCTAAGGAAGGTTGAGTTTAAATTTCGGAAAAATCGGACCAAAATTACCATACAAAATGGCTGCCGTTCGTACGCGAATACTGTTAAAAAATGGTATATCAAGGTTGTGGACCCTGTAGAGATCACAATTTTAATTCAATTTTGATGAAACTTGAAATGCACGGTTATAACCCAAAGATCTTGGTTCCTTTTGATATTTGGGCATATCTGATCGTAACTTCCTGAATTACGGCCCCTGATTATACGCAAAATCGTCTTTGTTTAGCTTGTGGTCCCTCTGGAGGTCACAATTATTATCTGATTTAAAAAATCGTTTGATTATATCACCGTTACACCCTAAGGAAGGTTGAGTTCGGATTTCGGGAAAATTCGGAACAAAATTGCCATACAAAATGGCTGCCGTTCGTACGCAAATACTGTTAAAAAATGGTATATCAAGGTTGTGGATCCTGTAGAGGTCACAATTTTAATTCGATTTTGATGAAACTTAAAATGCATGGTTATAACCTAAAGATCTTGGTTCCTTTTAATATTTGTGCATATCGGATCGTAACTTCCTGAATTATGGCCCCTGATTATACGCAAAATCGTCTTGGTTTAGCTTGTGGTCCCTCTGGAGGTTACAATAATTAACCGATTTAAAAAATCGTTTGATTATATCACCGTTACACCCTAAGGAAGGTTGAGTTCAAATTTTGGAAAAATCGGACCAAAATTACCATACAAAATAGCCGCCGTTCGTACGCGAATACGTTAAAAAATGGTATATCAAGGTTGTGGACCCAGTATAGGTTACAATTTTAATTCGATTTTGATGAAACTTGAAATGCATGTTTATAACCTAAAGATCTTGATTCTTTTCGATATTTGCGCATATCAAATTGTAATTTAATGAATTATAGCCTTTGATTGTAGGAAAAATCACTTTTGATTTTGCTTGTTCTCTAACCATCTCTCGAAAATGTGGGCGTATCCTGCCTGGCAGTGCCAGCTTACTATCTTTACTAATTTAAATTGCAGAGTGTGTGCAAACTGTGTCATCAGGGGAGATAAGTCCTCCACATTTTCTACCTGACAAAGCAGATTTGAGCTGTTCATATGATTTAAATCAGACCTTGGAGAGTCAATATGTTGGTGTCTTATCATTTTTAACATTTGATATATCTGATGGAAGTATTGTGATCGACAATAGCACAAAATATAACGGTAATCAATTAATTTATTTTTAGTGCCACATTTTGTGTTTAAATATATTGTTGCTATTGTTGCCCCTACCCCACCCTAGTTAAATATAGTATTACACAACTTACGTAATCAGGAAGGTTAATGTTAAATCACAACTTTTTAAGTTTTTTTTTGCAAATTTATGAAAGTACCAGCTTTGAGTTATATACCGGTACATGGATACATGTATGTAATGTATTGTTAGCTGTGTGAGCTCTGTATTATGTGAAAAGTGATATCAGGTGTTCTTGAAAGAGTACTGCGTCATGTATGACATATATTGCTACTTAGTTGAATAGCAGAGCCTTGTTTTCTTCACCTGTTGCTGTCTTTCATTGTAGGTTCGACATTACCCACAGATACTTTTTTAACCAAGCCGGATGTTAAAGTGGATTTGTCTTTAAAGAAATCCAATAAAAGTCAGACTTTTAGTGGTTTATTGTCACAAGTTGTGAAAGGTAGGTTTGCTCAAACAAAGCTACCAACCAACCAGATCTTTTTTTTGTAATTTAGTTTATTTCCATGTTGTGTCAAAAATAATTGCAGTCAGATTTGTATGTGATCTGATAAGTTAATGTCCTGTGTAAGTGAAATTGTCATATTTTACTGTTTTCCTACCTTCAGTAAGGTATAAGACCAATGTTTTTCATGAGTGTCAGTAGCAATCTTTAATCAAGGTACAGGAGTGTCATCAACAAGACTAACATTGTGCCTATACAGTGGACTCTGTCACATCCGACATTGTACGGAATCGTTACAATATGTCGGATAGCACAGAGTGTCGGAATACCGAGTTTTCTCTTAAACGGGAAATACTGTAACTTCAAAAACCAGAAGTATTTTTTATATTGTAGCTTTGAATCACCGGAATGCTATTCCCTTTAAAAATTATAAACCTTTCTGTGCTTTCAAAATTTTATTACGTTAATTTCTATTGCATTTATAACAGGCATTTTGAATAGGTCAAGCCCTACGTTAATTTATCTTCTTCACCGTCATATTTTACTGTTTTCCTACCTTCAGTAAGGTATAAGACCAATGTTTTTCATGAGGGTCAGTAGCAATCTTTAATCAAGGTACAGTAGTGTCATCAACAAGACTAACATTGTGCCTATACAGTGGACTCTGTCACATCCGACATTGTACGGGATCGTTACAATATGTCGGATAGCACAGAGTGTCGGAATACCGAGTTTTCTCTTAAACGGGAAATACTGTAACTTCAAAAACCGGAAGTATTTTTTATATTGTTGATTCGAATAACCGGAATGCTATTCCCTTTAAAAATTATAAACCTTTCTGTACTTTCAAAATTTTATTACATTAATTTCTATTGCATTTAACATAACAGGCATTTTGAATAGGTCAAGCCCTACGTTAATTTATCTTCTTCACCGTCTTCAGTTGAACGCACTATTGTCTTTGCTATCACATGCACATTGATAATGGGCGAACTCGATTCAACGTTCTCAATCCCCAAAATAGTGACAATCAGGCTACAACGCGTGATCGACTAAATATATCAATATCTCATCCAACCCTGCATTCGAAACATGTACGTCGTGTTTAATTACGTCAAAATTCTATTCACACCATCGATTCGTCGTCGAACTGACAGAACTGAATTCCGCGTCACTCGGTCCGTAGGGTGTCAGAACTTCTAGATCTTTAATGTTCAATTTCAATCGGCATGCGCAACGAATGTTTCTAACATGTGTTAAGTAGAAATATTTTACGAGTCTGAATTCGGGGGAAAATTCGTGGATATTCTTGAGGTTTTGTCACAACTGTCGCACAAGAGATTAAAATTATCAAATTAATCAACACGGGCCGGCGCTAGATAATGGTGATTGTCGAACTGACAGAACTGAATTCGAAGTCACTCGGGTCTATGACCAAACTTCTAGGTCATTCAGGTTTAATCGGCATGCGCAAAAAATGTTTTTAACATGTGCTGGGTTGGAAAATTTTTACGAGTGTGAATTCAAGAGAAATTTCGTGGATATTCTTGAGTATTTGTCATAACTGTCGTACAAGAGATTAAAATTATCAAAGTAATCAACACAGACTGGCGCAGTATATAGTGAGTTTAAATCTCATGGATAATTGATTGGTGATTGCTTGTTTACTTGTTAATCTTTTGTGGCTTCCCACCCATTGAATTTTAATCTCACCGATAATTGGGTGCTTCACACCCACCGTTTGAAGGACGGATTATACAGTGTCGATTCAATGGAAATTATAATGAAGGGACGTCTAATTGTTGTCGAAATCCGGAACTGACAGAATCCGGACTTATCAGATATTTTTGGGGCTGAAGTAATAAGGAAATGAATCGGGACATGAAAATCATGTCGGATGTCACAATAATCTGGAGTGATCAGACATTGGATGTGACAGAGTCCACTGTATGTGTAAAAAACTGTCCCATTAAACATACATTATGCAAGAGCTAAATCTGCTCTTTAGGCTGTGGTTTTGAGCCCTGGTGTGAGCAGATGTGGCATGGAGATAGGTACGCCTTCTCAACCTCATGGGTTTCCTCCAGGCACTCTGATTTCCTCCCACTGCTAAAGACTCCTACGCGCAAGCGAATTAATGAAATAAAATTTAAAAAAAAACATGTGTTAGTCCCGAAATGACATAGTTGCGTTGAGTGAACGCTAAGCCCCATTTCTCTCTCTTTCTCTCGAAAGGAAATGTTGGCCATTTTGATTATATGTTTTAACATTTTTAGTTTTAAGACGAAACGAAACATCAAATAATCACCGCTTAAATTAAGCATTAGGAGTAAATAATGACTTTCAACGGTATAATGAAAGCCTCAGAATTATATATCATTTTATCAGGGATTCATATTCTTATACCTTTTGGGTACCTGAAAATAACAATAGGACTATTGTACACGCAACACATAAATTAATAGAAATTTCGTAATCACTGGATGAGATTTGATGTGTAAATACTGAATATATAGTGCAACAATGTTCAAATAGGCTAAAGTCACCAAAAATAAAATCTGATCTGTGCTAATGTATTATGTAATGACAGATTTTGAAAGTTGTTGTATATTGTATTGCATTTATCGATAATTGATTTATAATAAGTCTAGCTGAGACATAAAATTGTTAGATATTTTATTTTTACTCACATATTTTTGACAGATGAAATATTCAAGTTGGCGAATAAAAAATGTGCACACATCTTTATTTAAAAATTATCATCCATTTGGGCAGAAAAAAATTGAAAGCCAGTGTGAGCCCTGTCTGGCAACATATCTTACTTTAATTGCTTTGATGTATACAGTATATTTATTATTGATTCTGTGTTTTTGCAGATTGTTCTGAGAATATTCATGTAAACATAACACAAGATTATACTATTCAAATACCTTCCCAGCATTACCTGGTGACAGAATGCCGTCTGATTTTCACCAGTCAAAATGCTAAACAGTTAAAGGTAATATAATATTTATTTTTAATTGATGACCAATTGTCCTAGTGCTTTGTTGCCATTTGTGGACGTATTATGACGTTGCACTTTACAGGTAACAATTATTTTCTGATTTTACTGAAAACATGAAATATAGGTCTATCTCTCATCAAAGAGCTCGACCCTTTTGATATTGGCATGTATTGGACCTTAACTTCATGAATTATGGCCTCCGATTGTCTGAAAAATCATTTTGTAGCTTGATATGCATGTTTATAACCCAAAGATCTTTTTTCCTTTCGATATTCGCTCATATCAGATCATAACTTCTTAAAGTATGGCCCCTGATTGTTAAAAAAATCGCAATTTTAGCTTGTAATTTTTATGCGATTTAAAAAAAACGTTCTTATGTATCACCATCACACCATAGTGTTGGTTGAATTTGAATTTTGAGAAAATTAAAATGAAGCTGTAGGAGAAAATGGCCTCACTTTGTAAACAAATTGTGTGAAAGTATGTAATATAAAAGTTAGTTGAGGACCCTCTAGAGGTCACAGTTTTTATCCGATTTTGATGAAACTTAAAAATATTATCTTTATATCCCAAAGATCCCAGTCCCTTTCCATATTTACATATTCCAGAACGTAATTTTTTGGATTATGGACCCTGATTGTACAAAAAATTGCTTTTGTATGAAGCTTGTTCTCTATCTCTTGCAAAATGTGGGCTTATCATATGCCTGGCAACTGCTGGTTTTCCAATAAAAAATCTTCTTGCGTTTTGATGTAAATTGTTTTATATTAGGTCGAGCTTAATACAGTGAAACTACATGGTGCTGACCATTTAAACTTAGGAGATGGTAATTCACAAGGTGATCGATATCTTGTTGGTGGTGATTATAGACTTGCTGATACATCAACTGGTAGGTATTATATTCAGCTATACATACAGTGGACTCTAAATACTACAGCATTCTATGAAATCCGTCATCATTACACTATGTCTAGATTTATTTCCTTATTCCTTAAATCCCAAAAAGTTTTGGGTAATCCAAATTCTGAATATTACAAATTACAACATCAATAGGCGATCCCGTAACACAATTTGCATTGAATTAATATCGTGTAATCCGGCTGCCAATCAGTGGGTTGGTTTTAACCTACAAAAGATTGACTAGCAATAACCAATCAATTATTGATGAGATTAATACTTGTGTCGGTCTTTGTTGATTACCTTGATATCAACAGAATGATGCACAAGTGGTTTCAACATCAAAGCCTTTAAACATTTGGCCAACCTAGGCCAATTCTACAAATCTAGGGTGACGGAAACTGCTAAGGTTTTTGAATGAGCAAAATTAGTGGCGAATGTGCGTGTGTTGATCCAGTTGAAGAATTCTGCATGTGGATTCCATCTATTATCGAAGGGTATTTTCCAGAATATATTTTTAACTTTGATGAAACCGGTTTGTTTTTATACTCCCACATTGGAATTGTATATTGCCATCAGCCTGTCCATCATCCACAATTTCTTGCAACCGCTCTGGAGGCTAAAGTTCATACCTGATTGACTTTATACACAGTGTTCAAGGTCATGAGATGAAGAAACCTATTGATTTTCAGCGATTTCCGATAAATACTGCCAGAGTTATGGCCCTTGATCACTTTGAGATATTTTGTGGACGTCCTAGAGGCTAAAGTCAATATCCGATGCCCCCTCCCCCCTCCTCCAAACCCCCTGCACCCCAACCCTTTTGGGGCAGTGTCACACCCACATTTTTGTTAATATTTTTTCTGAAAATTTGGAAAAACAAACTAGGACATTTCAAGACTAACAGTGGGAGGAAACTAGGGGTATTGAGAGGAACGCTATCGATATTAAATGTTCCACGACTCTCCCAGTCCGGAACTATCCCTAATTGCCAAAACCCTAGTGAATGCGATATAATTTTTTTTTCAAATTTGATAGGAATTAGTATTGGGTTAATAGGGGATGTCCACTATCGATATTCAAGGTTCTTTGACTTTCTGTCCACGAGTTATCCCCCTTCTGAAGGTGATATAGGGTGTACTCGATTGAACGTTCCGGAAATGAATTCTCTCAATTCCGAAAATGGTGTCAATCGAGTGAATTTCGGAGAACAACGCATGTGCCGACTGCATAAAAAATATTATAACCAATCATGACAGCTGAAACATATTTGTTACTTAAAGCCCCAATACCACTCTTATTGTACCTGAATAATATGTTCCAATCTTTATTCTGGTCAACAATTTGTACTTTTTTACAATATTTCAATTAAAAAATGATACAAATTTCATCTTAACACACCTAATTTTAAAAATTGGAAAAATTCAACTACATGCCGTAACATGGTTTGAAAAGCCTTACGTAAGCACTTTCAAATGCAACTTGGATTTAAACATATTTTCGAACCCTCTGGACAAGTAAGATAGGTTGTAATGGATAATTTACACAACAGGTAGGACACTTCAACATCTTGTGGTTAGAATTCTTTCAATTCGGGACTTTCTATACTGTGAATCCAGCATCCCCTATGTTGTCTGGAAAAGTTTATCAAGACAGTTGATTAGATTTCTTCAATAATCCTAGATCCTTATCACATTTGCTTAACATCCGAGTTTTCCTTTTGGAAAAGCTGCAGTTGAGCCAAAGCTGTTGTGTGAATGTATTTCCACGCTTTTCGTGGCTATCTTTTGTTTAATAATTTTTTTTTCTCGAATTCTGTTATACAAACTGTTTTGAAGAATGTTCACACACTTCCACGCTGCCATTTTGAAATGTTGTTTTGTTTGATTATTTCTGTTTCTAGGTAACATATTTTTAACAAGTGGAAGTTCTATGTGGGTGAGGCTTGTTATTGATACATTGCCAGGAAAAAGAAAAGTGATTCTACGTGTTTCAGAATCAGGTAATTACAATCACCAAGAAAACAAGTCTGACATCTTCTGTTTATAACTTTGTTTATTATATAGACATTACTGACTGTTTATTACATAGACTTTTCTGACTGTTTATTATAATATAGACATTGCTGACTGTTTATTACATAGACTTTGCTGACTGCATCTATTCAAAAGTACTTAAAGATTTCGACTTGCAGTGCAAATCAAAGGAAATTGTAACACCATCTAAAAATTAATTTTTGTTTATTTTGTTAAAGATGGAGATGGACGATATTATGACCAAGGAAAGTTAACTCTTGGTGTCTCAAAGAAACATATGCTGAACGCTGATAGTTCTGATTATTATTATCAACTTGTAACATCTACTCAGGTATGTAGTTGTAACGTGTTGGCTGATGAATTTTCATTTAACCCATTATTTCTAACTCACATCTGATTTGAAAAGGCAAAAATGTTTAGTGGAAAAATTGACAAGTGCAATTTTCGAGTCGAATGTAAATAATTTTGGTGAATATAATTTTTCCTTATCTCAACATGCCGCACTATTTACTATGTTAAATATATAGCTTTAATAAAAGATAACTTGTTGGTACGTATGAATTAATAATAGGTGTAGATTACACAGACTGGTTACAACTGCGTTAATTACCCACCCCCAAAAATATCTTATATTTTTTACTCAAATTTTTGTCACAGTGTTTGAAAAGTAAAGGAACAGAAATGAACTTGAAGGAGAAGTTCCAGTTTTTACCATGTTTCTGAAACAAAACTGCATTTTTAAGTATGCCTATCAAAAACAGTTATGTAATAATATTAGACAATAGCTGGAAACTATCAACAACAAAACAAAACAATTATAGTAAACTTGTGAAAGCACACTTATCTGAGCTATAGACAGGTTATTTTGGCAGTCAAAAAGTTCATATTCAACTCTGCTGTACAACTGAGGGTGGTATTTGTTTCAAAAACCCATCACATAACTGCAGAGAATAGCTTTGTTTATTAACTCAATTAACTGCAGTATATAGAGACTGAGAGTGAGATATAGCTAAACAAGAATCCTGCATCTGTCACTGTAAAGACTTCTTTGAGCCTTTTATACGCCCATATTTGTGGACACTCTACAGGTCAATTTTTTTTCCGAATTTGACAAAACTTGAAATATAGTTCTATCTCCCAAAGATCTTGGTTCCTTACGATATTTGCATGTATCGAACCATAACTTCATGGATTATGGCCCCTGGGCCCTGTTTCACAAAAACTTAAGCTAAAATCACTTAAATTGATTTTAACTAAAATCAAACAAATTTTATGCATTTCACAATTATTGATTGTAACTTAAAATGCAATTTTAATAGATTTTAGTTAAAAACGCTTCTCCCTGTGCAGTGTACATTTCTGCTGCGGGTACTTACGATGAAAGCAAATACGCTTCGAAACTGAAAACTGTTAACACGCTAAATTAACCGTTACAATATCAATAGGGAGACTTTCATACGTTGTAGCAATATTTGCACATGATCAGACTGTCAGACACTGTCAGACAGTTGTAGAGGTGAAATAAATGAGTCTTTTCCATATTATGTTTCGAAATGTATTGGTTGGTTGGCCTTGAACTTGGCATTTTATTTGTGGGCTTCAATGGAAATAATGTGTATCATTGATAAACTTAATCGCTTGAATTTCATAGTTTTATTGTATTTTGGACAAGAGAAACTATGGAGGATTGTTACAAACATATTATGATATTTGTGACTCAATCGACTAATCTAGGCTGTATATTTTTGTCATATTTATCAATGTTAAAATTAATACACCACATAGCCAATGTTCCAATGCCTAGATTTGAAATTGCATTCCCATAGACCCTTTCAATGATACTTTGAAAATGCCAAAGTGCCTATCTATCTTACTCAATTAAATGATTTTTTTCCCCAAGATTAAATTGCTTTGGCGCCTCAAATTTCTCCTATTTATGTTGTTTCATTAACGCAAGACTTCATTAAGAAATAATAATACATTTATGAGATTAAAATTTAATTTCAAATAGGCCTATAACATTTTTCAATAAACACATTTGAGATTATTGATTTATCTTTTTACAAATCATCAGAACCCCGAAAACATGAGTAAATACTACATATGGCATGTCTAGTATTATAGGCCTTTAGGCCTTCTAGGCTAATACCAAGAAATTGGCCATATTAAACCATTGTACCGGAAGATATTATCTTTATAGATAAGAGTGCTCTTCTTTCCATGACATTCGATATTTATAAACAAATGATTTTCTTTAACTGTTTTGACTGGGGTTTTAAGTGGGTTTTTTTCTTGGAGTTCTATTCCAATTATATCTATATGCTGCAATAGATCTAACAACATCGTCTTAATCAAGCTTTGTTAATATTGTGATTTTAAGTTAGGAGAGGGTGACGGCTATCCTAACTTAAAATTCATTTTAGTTAAAATAGTCCCTAAAAAGGTTTGTGAAACAACACTATTTTAAGTTAGGATACAATTGTACCTTAAAATATTTTTTTAGTGGATTTTTAGCAAAGTGGCCATCCCTTGTACGCAAATAGTGTAAAAATGTGGAATATAAAGGTTGTGGACCCTCTGGAGGTCACTATTTTAGATCCGATTATGATGATACTTGAAATGCAGTTTTATAACCCAAAGATCTTGGTTCCTGTCGATATTCGCTCATATCCGATCGTAACTCCCTGAATTATGGCCCCAGATTGTGTGAAAAATCGCATTTGGTCCCTCTACAGGACACAATTTTTTTTTCCAATTTTAAAAAAACGTTAAGATATATCACTGTTACACCCTATTGATGGTTGAGTTTGAATATCGGGAAAATTAAAATGAAACTGTTTGACAAAATGGCCACTCTTTGTCTGCAAATTGTTTTTTAAAGTATGTAATGCAAAGGTTTGTAGAGTCACTAGATCCTCTAGGATCACACCCTTGTATGAGAAAAAAAACAAAACAGTTTCCAACTTTTTCATGAATAATTTATTTTTTATAAATAATTTTGCTTTATAGAAGCTTAGTATATACATTTTCAATAGTCAAAAGCTTTAACACATAGTATGTAAATACTATGATATTACAGTTTCTGTGTAATATAGGTAAAATTACCGGTACATACATTATTGATTAAATAATTTACTTATAATACATACATTTAGATAAATAAATAAATAAACACAGACAACATGATCTGTTTTTATACAACATAATCAATAAATGACAACAATAAATATTAATAATTTAATATAATAATTAACAAAAATATCACAGGTTGTTGCTGAATTAAGATTATATCATAAGTGGATAATTCCTTTCATCCACTTAATGATCATCCACTTATTCTATTCACAACATTGATTAACAATAAATACTCAACAAAAAATATGATATATATCATATTATAAATATAATGTGGGTCATTATTTAGTAATGTTACGTATGTATGGTCCCATTCAATGCTCTTAAGAATTAAGTGAAACGACCAGGTTTTACAAAGGCTTTCAATGAACTGAAGATGAAATTTCATCTAAACTTGATATGACTAGAGTTGTAATGTTTTTTTTAAACAATTAAGATAGTTGTATATAACATGTTTTTGATGGAGTGGAGGACATGTTTCTGTGAATGTAAATCTATGGATAAGTGAGTTGTCTTGGTATATTTTAACCAATCGTTGTAATATACTTGCTGTAGACGAACACTAAAAATGTCGAGAAAATTCACACTGTTGAACCATGGCCACTTTCATAACATGTTCAACCCGTTCATCAATATCTGATGAAAAATCTTCATCAGAAAATGGACTTTCAGGCAGAATCGGTGGAGAATCGGGTGAAAGTTGAGACATTATCACTTTGGCTAGTTTCTGTATTTCGTCCCATTTCTTCAATCGATATTGTTTGTACATTTCGCGAAGACCTTCCACTGATGTCTTTCGAAACATCATTTGTAAAGCTTGGCCTGTTTTTTCATTATCAACTAGTGTTAGGGTTCTCTGATTCATATCACATACTTTACTGTCTGAAAAAATACAAAAAATACTAATAAATATAAAGCTGGTAATAGTGGTTAATTTATGAAAACAATTCCGTCATCACAGCCAACTTGGAATTGAATGCACTTTGTACACGGAACTATAAGCATAACAAGTTTCATGTCAATTGTATTTGAATTGGTGGAACTGCAGACTTTATTCAAAGAATTTCACCACCCCCACCCCCTCCCCCATGAACAAAATGAGTATAATTATTTGGGAATTTTATAAACATTAAATTATTTGGAATTTTTATAAACATAGAATTATTTGTTTGAATTACAAAAACTTTAAAGATGCAATTTGGCAGAAGGGTAATAAACAATTTTCTCATTTGAATTCATCAAAAATATGATGCTTCATGTAATGATTAGGATCACTGAAAGTCTCTTGATAATTGTCTGTTTTCAAAAATCAACAACTAGGCAATTTTCATAATAATAGTACTTCACTTAAAGAGGGGAAGGATTGATTTGAAGTGGTGGGTGTCTAATTTAGTTGACTGTATTCTAGTAGGTATAATAAAAGAAATTAAGATGAGAGATATAGGAGCTTTATAATTATAAAAGTTTGTTTTGTAAACCAATATAAACATATAATAGTAGTTTACCTAATAGAGGGGCAGGTTTATCATATTAAATATAGCTAGGTAGTTCTAAGAAGATTAAAGGCTTTTACAGGAGTTAAAGGGACAATAAACATTGAAGTTAGTCATATAGTACAGTAACAATCCCCTCAGGCCCTACTTTAAACAGTCAATGACCCCTTGAAGAGTAAATTAACTCAGTTGGACTTTATTTATAACATATTTTGTCAATTTTCAGAAACTCTTTTTACAACATGCATAAATGGAAAAAGATCAAAAATACTATTATGTGTAATGGATATGTAATTTTGAATTTTTATTTACTTTTAATCAATTATGTTTTCATATTATTATTTCATTTGTTTACATATTTGCATTTCCTCTGCGACAGCATCTAGTTCCTGATTAAACGGTTTGTCATCGTCCCTTTTTGTGACAAACTTAATGGTACAAACAAAAATGTAATACTTAGAGGCATCCTCAAAATAGTTCAATTGAGGAAACCAAACTTTTAAAAAAAATTTCACACTTTCATTTTAATGTAGGGAGCGTAATAATGAATATAAAAGTTTAGTCAACATATCAACAGAAACTTATGAGAAAATTTGATTTATCTTACCTAAGTCTAGAATATGTTTGACAGCTTTATCATGTATCATCAGCAGATGTTGTAAGTCTTTCGCCATTTCTCTTAAATCCATTTTATATTCTGAAGGGTAATTTTGCAGAGAGATTTTTAACAAGTTGTTTGAATAATTCTCTGTATATTGAACATTCAGGATATTTTAACCCTGTTAATGTTTTTTCTGTATAAGTTCCTTCATAGAATGTTTTTATGGTACTGTTTATAAAGTCTTTATTCTTTGTGGTTTCCAATTCTGCTGCTTAATTGAATATTCTCCAGTATTGTGTCTGCTACTATAAATATGGATCCTTAATAACAATTCCTTCGTTTTAGAATATTATTTTCTTTATGTTGAGATTGTCCAATCTGTTATTCTAGAGTCGTATTGTTTCTGGTACTATCATTGAATACTGCCTCTCTTGTATGAACTTCAATCTGGGGACAGTGTTTTCAATCTAAACAGATGTGTTGGTTAGAGTTATAAAGAGGAGAGAGGATCAGGTGTGTAGTCAGGTTTAATATGCTTCACTGATTTTCACCTGGGGCCGATATCCCTTTAACCTGCCTTTTCCTGCTGGCTGGTGGTCAACTTATGTAACCCACTGCTCAGATTTTCTCACTAATACTTCCAGCAAATGTCAACCTGGGTCTGATTAAGAGAAAAACTTGTGTTCATATAAACATAGATAAATGTTTGTTAGTTGTGTTTGTTGTTGTTGACAGATCACTTCTATCAGATTAGACAAGACACTACTTGATTTCCTTTCAATCCTCTTTCAACTTTTGGTCACTTATCTTGATATTTGTTTTATCTGAAATAAATAAACATTCAATTTATCAAATTATTCGATTGTCCTATATTTTTGTTATACTTCAATTTTGAAAGAAAAAATACTTTTTTGTGGAACCTTTTTTTTCATATTAATAAATCTCTTTTCATTTTGAGAATATTTGTTATATTTTTTTGGTAATAATTTTAATACCTATTTATTATTTTAAGTTATTGCAGGATAAATTGAGGTACCGGTATACAGAATAAACTGGTTCATGCAATTATAAGGTTTTTCCAAAACAATTCTTGGCTTGCTTTCTAAGCTATAAGGGCATAATTATATCATTGATATGATACATTAAATGAATTTTGGAAACCTGACTTAAAAGTCTTAAAGGGTTATGAATTGAAAAATTTAAATCTCTTCAGAGATGGCCTTTAGAAAATTATTCTATTTTGTTAGAATTAGAATGAATTAGACTGTAAGATGATAATTGTTTTAAATAAAAAAGTTACTGATGGATTTGAATTTGGTTAGACAAAAATTTATACCACCAACACTACATGTTTAAGATTAATTCCATCAAAAGAATAAAAACACAAAGCTTTCACTACAAATATAGTATGGTAATTGCATTTTACAACTTAAATTATCAAAGTCAATTACTATGTCTCAGAGGTTCCAAATTATCCTAAAGGCACAAACAGATTATGACAGATCTCCTCTTTTTTACCTTTTTTCTCTGATTTTCTGGGTTTTATGGTATGATAAATTCACAATAAAATCACTCTTGTCTGTTCTATATGTTGACGAGGGTCAGGTTCAAAGCTTTAAAACACGGCCAAGTGTTTCACCCCACAGACCTGCAGGCTGTTTCTCTGGAGGCTGTGTGAGAGATAAAAGGATGCTTAAGTCCAGTCTATTGGTCATTTTATACAGCTGTCACTGGAGTAGGGATTTCGGTGGTTAATCAGGGTCATTAAGGGCCAGTTTCATTGGTTGTCAAGGTCCACAGAATAAAGGGCTAACTGTTAGGATTTAGAACAATAATCTCCTATTGGTCGGGTTTGTGACAATCACTGGACAAGCTGTAAGGGTTGAATCCCTGGTAGGGGGTGTCCCCTAAACCCACCTGTCTTGATTAAAAGATAATAGGCTTATCTATTGTTTTAGATCAAAGGAAGAAGATAATCTTGTTTACAGGTAGTTCTGATTGATGAAGAATATGGGCTGATGGAGTTAAAATAAATACTAATCTCCAGCCTATCAGAACTTATGAGTTGGACTCATTTTTGCCGTTAATGATGTGTTTTTGATCTTTAGGGGTCCTGCAGAGGGCCTAAATTGAACGTGAAAGAATCTGGTTGTTATAAAATAAAATTAATGAGTTTACCAGAGATACTAATTAATCATAAGGGCATTTACTGAAGTCTGCTCACCAGAAAATAATTTTTGATGGGATTTTGATCCTGTAAGCATGGAAGGGATTTTGTTTAAGGTTTTTAAATAGTTAAAAGAGACAAGGGGAAAATTAATGAGTAGAATTAATAATCTATTTGATCTGTTTCAAGATTGAAAGTATAGGACAACAGATTGTTTTCTTTTAAGAGCATGGAAGGATCTTAGGGAATAAATATGGATCTTAATGAATAGATTAAAGGATCTTTGTGAATTAAATGATATATGTATGTAGTATTATTTGCTACTTAAAATCCAAATTTACAAAACTACAAAACAAGAGAATAGCTATGTGAAATATTCAGATAACTGAGAAGTGTTATCAGATGCTTTAATTGAATATGTTATTTATTAAGTGTTAAAAAAGGTGTGATATTTGTAGATGACTAATTTAGTTTTAGATACATTATGCAAGAACTAAATCTGCCTATTGTATGTCTTTGTTTAGACCTGAAATGCTATCTCAATTATCAATTTGACTTTAATGAACTTATTCTGACCATAATCAACTCTCGATGCCATCGCTAGTCTGTAATATTTAGCGGATTGGATAACATTTTGTGAACGATAATAAAATGTAAAAAACAGATTATCAAGACTTTGATTTTAATCATACTCATACCGACTTTAGTAATGATGATCTCAAGATTAGCTTAAAATTCAGACTGGATCAATTTGTCTGAAATTTTCACCATATTCTATTTAACTATTATAACGAGAACTGTTAACTATTTATCTAATCTCCCATAATTCCACTTTAAGAATAGGGATTCAAGATTAAGAATTTTTTAAAACACACATGTAACATATAGGAATGTCTTGCAATCTTGAAATTGAAATGCTGCTTTGAATAAAAAATGAATTAAAAATATGGGGTTAAGTTCTGATTTAAACAATGAAATCACAAAAAACAAATACAATAAGGAATAAAATTGGAATTAATATCCTATCAACAAAGGCTTTATGTCATATCGGGACTAACATTGTATATTTATTTCAGAAATCTGCTTGCACTCCTGTGTCTAGGACAGTTGACTCAATAATAGACCTTGTGATCTAAAGCACTTGCATTAGCCAACTCTGCTAAAGTTCTAGTTATTGAATGTAATATCCTGCTAACCAGAATGTCTGGATTCGATCCCAGTGTTGGCAAATAAAGTTCCTTAGGATTATCTAGGCATGGTTTCCCAGATGTCAGTTGATTCCCCAGTTGTACGTGACAAGGAGTAGACTCGTCTGTCCAGCCTCGTGGGTTTCTCCATGTCCTCTGGTTTCCTCTCACTGCTAAAGACCCATACACACAAGTGAATTATTGAAATAAATTTAACCATATGGTAGTCTGAAATGACCTAGTTTGTGTCAAATCGATGTTAAACCCCATTTCTCTCTCTCTCCGAAATGTCAGTTGTGTTTGGTAAAGGGACTGTCTAATCATTCGGATAGGACAAAAATAATAATGTGGTCCTGTTGCATGTACATAAAAGAACCCTTGAATTCTAAATAAGAGTAGGTTTTAGTGCCACTGTCAGGGCATAATTTATCTCATAATACATGTCTTCATCTGTCCAGATAGAGCAGAAGAGTAGTAGGTTAAAAACTTTTTCATTTCATCTTTTGTCATTTAAGTCGTGAACAGTCAGATACTGTGTTTAATTACTGATATGAGTGTTTGTTGTTGATCACAATTCTTTAATTAATTGATATAAACACCTTGTATTATGTTAAATGCTTGAGCGTTCATATAAATTAATAATAATGTTTTTAACAACTCATTATGGTCATCATTGCAAACAAATAAATACTGAAAACAGCTTGTCCCATTTCATTGTGGCAAATATTACCGGTAGTTTTGATATCTAATCTGTCAAACTTATCTGGTGATTATATTGAATAGGTAGGGGTTGATGAAACTAGATATTATATTGATTTAATTTAAACAATATTTGATGCTGATACACATGAATGAAATGAAATGGGGTTAAACTTGGGACCACAGTTTTCTTCCCATCTGAATGCCAAAAATCCAGAGGGGCGAACCAGCTGAGACCCTCTGATTATAGAGCCAGCATTCTACTCACTGAGCCACTGTGACGAAAGTATTTGAAATGAAAATATGAAGGTATCCGCGAAAAACTGACAATACTAAATAGATAATCTTTTGAGAGTATCAAATTCTGGTGTTTTTTTAATGTGTCGTGACTTTCAATATATTTAATTAATGTACAACGATCAGTGCCATAGAGATTTTTCTGTTTGGTTATCAAAGTCAGGCCTGGCCTGTGACATGTATGCATATACATATGCTAAAGAGTTAATCCACTTATCCTTGTATAAACATATTAGTTACCAATCACTGTTGATTGAGATTAAGATTAAAGTCAAAATATTTAACTGTTCTTATCAAAACATCAAGTTATTTTTTTATCACATTGAATGCAATTTACACAATTGGATTGCAGAGCAAGAAATAGTGCAAATAATTGAAGTTAGTTGGTCTCAAGTGATTTCCACAAATCATCAATTTAGTGGAAGAATTGAACAAAAAATAAGAACTGAAGTGTGTTCTTTAAAAAATTAATTTAGTTGTAGGGCTAGTTATTGACTTGGCCTTGATGTTCATAGATTGAAATGAGTTGGTATTTTAACATCATTAGATAATGACAAAATAAAGATGCCATTAAATGAAAAGAAAGTAATGTGAACTTGAGATGTCCACAACTTATGTTAAAAAGATTTATTTTGGGGCTGTCATGCAAGACTATGTGTTACTGTGTATGATCTGAAAGTCTATATTTTCCCTTTAATCTAGAATATTGGGTCTTTAACCCTTTGAAACCGTAGCACCGGTAAACCGGTGGAGTTCTTATTTGACGATAGGCCGTAGCACCGGTATACCGGTGTGAGGTCATGCATTGAACTATGAACTACATAAGTTCATTTCTTTTTAACCAATCACAATGCTTTTCCGTATTTAGCTCTCGCACATGTAAACAAAGATGTCAGCGCCCATGCAAATTGTTTTTGTTTGATATTTATGCGACAATTCGTTGATTGTTAGCATAAAACGAGCGAATCCAGAACCCGGAAGCTCGAAAGGAAAACAGCCTTATAAACAACGGTTTACTAGGACACAGGTTCTTGATCAATTCGAAAATTTTTCGGAATTAGACGCTGCAAACGATCAAGATTACCCAGAAAGTGATTTAGAATATAGCAGCAAAGAAAGCGAAGATAGTGATGTAGAATCGGCTGGCCCATCAAGTGGGTGTGTCCGCCCTGGTCTTTCTGGCAATGCAACCAACACACGTTTTACTCCAGGTTGGAGTAAAACCTACAAAGCTGCTAATGTCTCTTTTGATAATTCTGTTTGTGGGCCTAAGAATATTCCTCCAGAAATCACAACAATCTAGGCCTATAAAATGTTTAAAAGTATTTTATTTGTGTTTTCCTTGATTTGACTTCATATAGCCCAGAAGCCTAGGCCTGACGTCAAATAAGCTCCAGGAGGTCAGGGCTCTAAGGGTTAATCTGGAACACTGTGTTCGGTGGATGTTAAACCCTATTAATTACTCCTGTGAGAAATCATGTTTCAAGGCAAATACTTCAATAAATGCGGTAGTGTTGCTGAATACATTTGTGTCAGTATAATACACATGTGATACAACTTCCTCGCAAATGTAATTTTTCCTGCTTTAAAGAGTACTTTAAATGTCTTCCTTATGGGACCCAAAAAGAAATGAGTCAAAGTATTTTGTTTACATCAACATAATTTGTATCATAATTTTTAGAATATCTTGACTTTATTTTTAGGACATCTTGACTTTATTAGAAACAGGAAGTCAGATTAATATGAAAGTCAAAAGTATGTAAAGACTGTAGAATATTATCTGCGCACAAATACAATATAAATGGCCGTAATTTAAGGTCTCTGATTGGCATTTGAGGGATTTTCAATCCCCTGCAAACTACAATATTGTGAAAATTGAAATTTTCAATCCCATGCAAACTACAATATTGTGAAAATTGAAATATTCGAAACATCCATTAAGTATGCATTATGCAAGAGATAAATCTGCCTGTTACAGGTCTTTCTTTTGGCCTTAAATGATATCTAATTTATTAATTAAACATTAATTAACTTATTCCAAAAATTTGAAAAATAAAGGGTGATTACTCTAATGAAAATTATATTGCTGAAATCAGATTGACTTCAGGTATCCAAAAATGTAGGCCAAATGAAAATTATATTGCTGGAATCAGATGGACTTCAGGTATCCAAAAATGTAGGCCAAATTTGAAATTTATAAAAATAACAAAAATTGTCTTGGGAATGAATTGTTGGACTCAAATAGACTGCGCCGAAATCGAAATTGTCAACTACTACTTTTTAGACCCAGAGACAAGCTATAATTATTTTTTAGACAGCTAAAGAACTTTCGACACTACAGCCGACTTCTGGTTTTCGACCATTTGGCCACTTCAACTTCAAAAATGGTTTTATCCAGTGTAGTCACATGGTTTTTCATTAGAAATGGACCCCCCTAATCGATATCTCAGATAGTCTTAGGCAGCAGGGCCGTATGTAGGATTATAAAAGTAGGGGTGCAGCAGAGTGGTTGGGGCGCCAATATAATACCTGAGTTACTGAGTTGTTACAGAAGCCGCTAGCAAGTGATCCTGTGTGTGTATTGTAGCGGCGCTATTTCTCATTTTGATATTAAACACACCAAAATGAGAAATTTCTAGTCTGAAATACCAGGAATAACATAATAAAAATCTTAGTAATAACATTAGTCTATCCATGGACCTTATAATACATCTGTTATAAGGTCCATGGTCTATCAACAAAGTCTGAAAGCCTAAAAAGACATATTTTAAACTTCAAACTACCAGGGTATCTTTGCACTTACAATTTGTTCATGATAACATATTCAATTTATTAAAAAACCTTGAAACAAAACAAAAAGGAGATTTTTGGGATATTAGAGATTATAACGTCATACTTTTAAATTGGATGCTTGTTAAGGGAGGGAGATGTGTAATGTCCAAATAATCCAAAGTTAAATGGCTTTCACATATTGCTATATACATACATGTATATATCTCTGCAAAAGAGATTTATTCAATAGAATATAACTGTGCAAGACGTTTTTTGAAATAACAGAGTTTAGTTGATTAACAAAAGACAAGAAAATTTTTCTACATTTATCTATTCCTGTCTTTGACTACTGAGTTTAAATAAGTTTACAGTTACAGTGAGTTTACAGTTAAATGTATAGTTGTTTAAATTAGATGGTACAAGTTATGAGTTGTACATAGTCATTCACAAGCAGTACATTTATTATTGAAAGTGTTAACACCTTGTTGAATGTATTTTCTATCAGATCAGATGTTATAAGATCAAATTTAAATCTTATTTTTATTCTGGTGCTGAACATGAGGTTTAAAATGTCAAATTTTGTTTCACAATGTAAACAGTATGATTTTCTGTCAGAAATCAATCATAAGTGTTAAAATCAAAGATGTTAATTTTTTATGAGGGGAATTGTCAGTTTTAGGATCCATATTGGGGAGATTATGAGAAGAATGGTGTGATCAATGGTTTGGATTGTGTAAAATATGGACCTGGAGCTACTAGGTATTGACACTAATGGCCCCATATGACACTCAATCAGATACTTTACCTTTTATTTATATTTAACACGTTGTGACATTGTTTATTGGAGTTTTATCTATTGAGGATCTATTTTAGAGAGTTTATCTGATGAACATCTATTGAAAGTAGAACAATAATTATTTTAGATTATCTGATGTATGTAAATAATTGAATAACAGTATAAAGTAAACAAACCATTTTTATTGTGTCAATTACCTGTGTAAAATTTTGATCAAATCAAAATAAACAACAATGTTTAATCAAGGATTAACATGTCAACAATTTGGAATTTTAAAAAGAGAATAATATATATTGCTGTAAAATATGAAAAAAGAAACAAACAGGATAATATAAACTGCTGTAAAATAAATTTTACATTTCAATCAAAACTTATATAATAATGATGTGACCATCAAAAGGGTTGTAAAAGGTTAATTTGTAATTGACAGATATTTAGTTTTGAAAAAAAATTGATTTGTGTTTAGATGTTGTTTTTTTTATTTATCATGTATGGATAAAAATAAGCACCCTGGAAATCTTTAAAGAACAGGGGACATATCTAGCTCTGTTTTTTTTTTAGAGGTTATGACTACATTATACAAAATTGATATGGTTGTTAATCAACAGGTACCCAGAAATTGAATCGGAATCTTAAATGATAGTCAAAAACTAGCTGCCAAATTATTTTAAAATTCAACCAAATTTTACTTCTCTGTCCCAATTTCAGCAAATCCAGTTATTTAAAAAAAAAATCTTACAGCTCTAGTTTAATGAAGTTTAGCAGATTACTACTAGGATATTCCTTGAATATTTTTGTGAAAATGTTTAATCCCACATCTAGATTATCAGATGATAGTTTTTATATACCACTTTGAAATGTGGTTAGTTAGTATTTTAAGAAAGAGTATCACAGAATGGCATGTAGTTGTATATGACAGAAATAATGTTATTTAAAGATTTTATCACAAAACTAAGCAGACATTCACTTTGAGATTGATATATTCCGTAGTTCTTAATTTTTTTTTCAGGTGGAAGTGAATTTGAACCAAACTACGTTAAATTCTAATGGATCAATAGAATTCTACGATGGACTACAAACAACATCCAAATTAATAACAAGTTTTGGGTATGTAATATTAAACTTTGTTTTTCCTCGTTACAAAAAATGTACTCTCTGTAATCCCACTGGTTAAACATAGATCATTGCTTTGAGGAATACATAATAAGCAAAACACAAGTTACCCTTCTATAAAACTGACTGAAGTGGCTTATTTCTGCTAACTAATAATTTCTTTGAAGACCAAAATTTGTTATATGAGGCTGTGGGATGGATATCTGACAATTCATAAAATAAAATTGATTGTCACCAGTGTCCGAAACAAACATTTTCCAAGCACAGGCCCGGGGGACCTGTGTGTCACATGATCATGTCGGTCCTTCGGGTGACACGAAGGCTCAACCAATAATAATATTTATAGTTTCCAAGCGAAGCGCAGAACGATCAACGGAAAGAAGTACATTATTTTCATTCAGGTCCTGGCTTGAAAAACATGTCAGTAATATTCCTAATTAAATAAATTACTATCTTTGTTTTTTGGATGGATATAAACTGAAACAACAAAATAAAATGGTATTTCTTCATAACACAATTTGTAGTTTTTGTCTATTATGTAACTTGCAAATATGTTTTTATTCATTCCCCCATGATAAACACACGGCCACGGCACTGTAATCGCGTGAAAACCATAATTAAAATTGCTTTAAAAAAAAAAATTCCGTACCACTATGCCATATAGTTTTCAATGATAATAACGATGTGTTTAAAATTAAGCCTCTGTCACCATGTGTATAAAATAAAAAAAAATATAACTAGCATCGCCGATTTATTGACCTAGAATGGCTAGAAATTCCAACCGATGTCACGTGTCATCGGCAGATTTGATTTGTAAGAATTTGTCGGAAAAATACATTATTAATGATTGTTTCTAGGTGTATTCGGTGTTCTATCAGAGGATTATATTCAAATCAGATTTAAATTTCATTAACATGTAGGCCCCTACTGGTCAGTGAAACCATTATAAACGAATGACCCAATGTTATACCGAGCGTCGAAGAAGCGTGATTCCCGAGCGAGATGCACAATCCATGCCGCGGTATGACTGACTGTTAATGTTTTTGTAGCCAACAAGCGAGTTGATGGACTACTTGATCAAAACTTATTAATTAACCCGTTAAATTTAGTCCGAGAGTAGATTAATTTATAGTTTTGAAGAGCCGACAAAAAAACCCAGTTACAAATCAGAGGCTGGTTACGCAAGTCAATATGGAAAAACAGCAGCTTCCGTTAAACTGTCAACTATTGGAGAGAGAGAGGGAGAGAGAGAGAGAGATGGGGTTTAAAGTCCACTCAACATAACTAGGCCATTTCAGGACCAACACATGGTTTAATTTTATTTCAATAATTCGCTTGCGCGTAGTCGTATGTGGACGTGCTATGCGAGATAAGAAGGCGAAGGCCCGGCGGACCCGAGTGAAATAGGCAAGCAGGAGTCCTCCGATAAATCAGTCGTACCGACCTTTGTGTTGAACACTGATTGTCACTAGATAAGAGAAAACGAATAAAAAATTAGAAAAAGTTTGTGCATTACCATGTTTTTATTAAGTATATAATGAATAAAAACAAGGGAATGGACAGAATATTATCTATTTCAAGGTTCGCACACTCTTTGAAACTCCTGAAAACTCCTGGAAAAATAAAAAATGTGATTTCCTGTACGGGAAAGTCCTGGAAAAACAAGATTACTCCTTGAAACTCCTGAAAAATTAACATTTGTGGTTTCGCTATATATTCTAAAATATAAAATGAACGTTGTCATCGAATGTTTCTTCAAACGTTGATGAGATCGTCGCTGTACATGGACTCCGGCCCTGAACAGAGACTCCTGGAACCTGGTAAATAACTTCTGGAAAACTCCTTGAAAACTCCTGGAATTTTAAGTGTTCTGAGTTGTACAAACCTTGTATTTACTCTTATCTAGTGACATTCAATTACTTTTTTGTATTGTCATATATCCTGAGATCCTCTTCATAGTCTCACAGTAAAACTTTTAGTCTTCAAAAGAAAAATTGAATGAGTAGAAATTCGCCTGTGTATCTGTTTTCACTTGTCACTTCAGTCAGTTATATAGAAGGATAACTTGTGTTTTCCTTTTGCTTTCATCACTTTCGTTTTCTTGAAATCCTTATTACGTGTCTATTGTAGCAATGATCTCTGTGCTGAAATTATATTTGAAACTTATTCAACCAGTTCTATCACATATTGTCCTTTAATAGTCTGCTTTTGGTCCATGTTTGCGAATTGATCGCTAAAAGACAGGTTTCTAGAATTAATTATGAACTTATTATCAATGTCACGATGACTGATAACTATTCTATTTGTCAACAGTTAAGAAAGTCATCATTGTATGTATTTAATACAGATTTTTATCTGTTTTTTATTCAGGTCTGACACCACATTTTATCCAGTAACATCAAGTAAAGGAGAACTGTTAATTGTTGCCAGGAATTTTACAACAGAACAAGTTCCTGCTACTTTTCATAATGTTGATGGAAGTAAGATTATTGTTACATCTCTGTTTCTTTTCATGCAATACATTGTCATAAATTCTGTTAGTTCATTCAGTTTAACACTGGCCTAACACTGGCTTTCAATTTTAATCACATTTTTGTAGATTCTATATATCTTTGAAAGAAAATCCCTGGCACTCCGATGATTAGTAAAGTTATTGCTCTTGGCATTTAAATTGTTTTAAAACTAGCTGATATCTTGGAGTACTTCCAACTTGGGAGACATTTTGTTATGTATTTGCATAGTTTTGTCACTCTCAACCTAGAAAATACTATACAAAGTCCTGTGAATAGAGTTTATATTTCATCTATTCTTTTTGTGCATTTATTACTTATGACATCCAGATGAGGTTGAATGCCATTCATTGCCCTTGATACAAGATGATCTGCACACCATGTGGATTGAATAGTTGCGCAATATAAAAATCATTATTATTATTATTATATTTATGACATCATTAATTACCAAATTCACTGTTTACAAAATCGTAGTTGTCAAAAAGATGAAAGCTCTGAGATCTGAGCAAACTGCATGTTAGCTAAACACTTAAATTATTTTGATAACATTGTTTTTCAGGTTGTAATGTTGATACCAGTGAGACAACTGGAAGTTATTCTCTAATGAAATTAACTAACGATGAGAAAAAGTGCATGTGGACCATCTCACCACAGAATGGAGGTAAATAGAGAGTATGATTAAAGCTAAAGGAGAAGTCACAGATAATATATTAGTGAAAAAAACTGGTTAATATAGTTTTCATGTAGGGTTTGTTATATGTCTTCAAGATCTGTACTACTCGCTGAAACTTATCTTTCTAGTCAGATTTGACTTTAAAGCTTGTAAAACAGGATACAGGAGAAAGTTTCAATGAAATTTATAAAAGGTTTACTGGGAATGTTCATTAGGATAAGGGTAGGCCTATATCTAGTTCAAATTTTTGGATTGCATAATTTCATCTGTACGTTCATTGTTGCGCTTCTGTCCATCCGGACATCCACAAAAATAGCCTTTATAAATCTTTGCTTCAGTAATTAAACCTGTAGGTTTAATTTTCAGGTGAAGTCATAGCTTTACAGTTGTTGAAGATAAATCTGCGAGATAATGATACATTAACAGTTTCTAGTATCGTTACTGCTACTACTTCACAAATACTGGCAACGTTTACTGGACCTAAGCTCAGTACCTTTATACCACAGATTAATATACCGTCTGATCAACGTATACAGTAAGAAAACATTAATTGTGCTTATCATTTCTCCATACAGTAGTGTCCCTTCCTTTATTATTTACTGGAATTAGAGGGGTCGGGTTTGGGGGAGTGAGTCACAGTCTTTAAGGTCATGAGACGAAGAAGCCAATTGATTTCCCACAGTTTCTGATAATTACTGCTAGTTTTATGGCCCTTGATGACTTTAAAAAGTCTTGTGGATGCTCTAAAGGCTAAAGTTATAGACCAGTAAATCTATTGAACAGAACCACTGTGACCTGAAATAAATTTGCAGAAAGCTGAATTCAACTGTTTTGGTATCTAGGGTACTTGCTTATCAAAATACAAAAAGTCTTCCAAAATCAGATTTGTGGGTCTACGCGAAAATTGATAATCAGTCCATGATGGCGGACGACAGCGTGAAATGGCCTAAAATGTCAAATATTACCATAAGGAAGCGTTTTAGACCCTATAAATGTACTATATAAAAGTGATATCACTGAATCAGATAATGGGGTCAAATAGTTGCTATGATGTCATAGTGGCGTCAAAACGCAATATCGAGTCAGAAAACAAACAAATTAAATAAAAAGTGACATCATAACACAATATTGAGTTGGATATCAAACAAATTAGACAGTAATGTCTTTTAAATTACCGTAAGAATAAATGGAGGTACAATCTCACTTTATATATTACGTATTGAGATTTGGGGGGCTTTTTTTTTGGTCTTAATATTTCATCATACATGAAAATCAGTCACCCACCATGTGCCGGCCCCTGCGTGATTCCCTTGCAAATGCATTCTTAAATAATTAATATTATATCCCATATTTTCACTGTAAGATAACAACATCAATATTTGATTGAAAGGGACCAATATTGAATTATATTTTTATTTATATTTTTATTTGACATATTTTTATTTATTTTTATACGCCCACATTTTCATGTGGACGTATTATGTCGTCGCCCCTGTTCGTCCGTCCGTATGTCCGTCTGTCCACAATTGTTTGTGGACTCTCTACAGGTCACACTCACAATTCTTACCCGATTTTGACGAAACTTGAAATATAGGTTTATCCCCCAAAGATCTTGGATGCTTTCGATATTGGCATGTATCGGATCAAAACTTCATGGATTATGGCCCCTGATTGTACGAAAAATCATGTTTTTAGCTTGTGAACCCTATAGAGGTCACAATTTTGAACCGATTTTGATGAAACTTTACATTCATGTTTATAACCCTAAGATCTTGGTTCCTTTCGATATTTGCGCATATCAAATTGTAACCTAATGAATTATGGCCCCTGATTGTCCGAAAAATCACCTATTTTAGCTCGTGGTACCTCTGGAGGTCACAATTATTATCCGATTTGAAAAACCGTTCGAATATATCACTGTTACACCCTAAGGAAGGTTGAGTTCAAATTTCAAAAAAATCGGACCAAAATTACTATACAAAATGGACGCCGATCGTATGCGAATACTGTTTAAAATGGTATATCAATGTTGTGGACCCTGTAGAGGTCACAATTTTAATTTGATTTTGATGAAACTTGAAATGCATGGATATAACCCAAAGATCTTGGTTCCTTTCGATATTTGCGCATATCGGATCGTAACGTCCTGAATTATGGCCCCTGATTATACGCAAAATCGCCTTTGTTTAGCTTGTGGTTCCTCTAGAGGTCACAATTATTATCCGATTTAAAAAATCGTTTGATTATATCACCGTCACACCCTAAGGAAGGGGGAGTTCGAATTTCGGAAAAATTGGACCAAAATTACCATACAAAATGGCCGCCGTTCGTATGCGAATACTGTTGAAAAATGGTATATCAAGGTCGTCGACCCTGTAGAGGTCCTAATTTTAATTTGATTTTGACGAAACTTGAAATGCATGGATATTACCCAAAGATCTTGGGTCCTTTTGATATTTGCGCATATCTGATCATAACTTCCTGAATTAATGCCCCTGATTATACGCAAAATCGCCTTTGTTTAGCTTGTGGTCTCTCTGGAGGTCACAATTATTATCCGATTTAAAAAATCGTTTGATTATATCACCGTTACAAGCTAAGGAAGGTTGAGTTCAAATTTCGGGAAAATAGGACCAAAATTACAATACAAAATGGCTGCTGTTTGTACGCGAATACTGTTAAAAAATGGTATTTCAAGGTTGTGGACCCTGTAGAGGTCACAATAATAAATTTCGATTATGATGAAACTTAAATTGCGTGTTTATAACCTAAATATCTTGATACTTTTCGATATTTGCGCATATCAAATTGTAACTTAATGAATTATGGCCTTTGATTGTAGGAAAAATCACTTTCGGTTTTGCTTGTTCTCTATCCATCTCTCGAAAATGTGGGCGTATCCTGCCTGTCAGCCGCTGGTTTTATTTGACATATCATTGATGATATTGCGTTAGTTTATAAATGATTGACCCAACTTTTGAGTATCTTTTCTACTGTTGGAAGCCATGGTGATATTAAATGGAAAATTGCTTATTAATAAATAATTATCTGACAGTCTCTGTATATGAAAATCTGTATAGATATCCACAATTATATCTACTGTTACATCTCAATATTAAATTGTCTTTCTAAAAAATGGATTGATGGCTTGTTTTTCCAGAATAATATTTTCAACAACCAATAATTGCAATGGATCAGCATGTACAGACCCTACAGTAATGGCGGGTTATTCAACCATAAAAGGTAATAATTTTCTTAATTTGAAATTTTCTTTGGATCAGACAGAACTACAGTGCTTTTTATATATGTCTGATTGTTGCATTCTAGTAATTTTACAATTATTCCGACCATCATCAATAAGATGAAGATGTGTTTAAGAAAAATAATTACTGTACTCCATGGAAATCTAGTATTGCTTGTTGTAAATATTCAGGTGAATGTAAATTAATGGCCACGATATTAATTAATTAATAAAAAATAATTGTTAAAATTTCGTTCTGGTGTGCCTAATGTAAATATTGTATTATTATCCCACGCCGAACGAAAGTCAGGGAGGGATATTGAAATGGGGTTTGTCACGATTCCGTTTCTGGAGCATATCTTATAAACTGTTGAGATATCTTTCTCAAACTTTGTACACACATTAACCTATTACAGTAGTTGTGCCTTTTGTTATTTAGGATTTCATTGGATTTATATTTTTTGTGTTTCCATGGTTTGTTTTAAACAGGAACCCCCATCAGAATTCAGAGTAATTGGCCTTGTCACTGAAACACTCCAATTGTTATATGACCACATTTCAATTGTCATCGCCCCCATCTGTAGTGGCTAAAGTTGATATCTAATTGACTTTGCATAAATTTATACACATTGTTTAAGATCATGAGATGACAAAATCTATTGATTGTTTTGTAAACTAAACATTAGCATCTGATAATTACTTGATGGGTTGTTACTCTTACCCAGATTTTATTGTGTATGTAACCCCCTTTTGTTGACTGCCTGGACGACTAAGCTGCTGTAAGCATATGTTTTTGTTGCCTGACAACCTATCTTTACAATTAATTTTCAAACTTTCTAATATTGTTTGTTTGTCTAGTGCAAACTCCATCAAAATTAAACATAAAAACTGCTCTTAGCTTAAGGTGCCACCTGTAGTTTATAATGTATATTCAATATTTAATCATAAATCATGCGTTCTATTACATCTATTTGAATTATTGCAGCTTGTAATGGACCTTTGTCTCCACCATCTGGAGTAGTGACCAGTCCTAATTGGCCAAACATCTATCCATTGAACGCTGAGTGTATTTGGTCCGATGTTGAAAATGCAACAACATCCAACAACAAATTATTACACATGTCATTCAGCAAGTTTAATTTACCAAACAACCACAGTCTCACTTTAACCAGCTCGGTTGACACAACACAGAAACCAAACATTCTCACACTCACTGGATCACAGATTCCTGATGACATCATCGTCAAGGGAGTTAACTACACATTGACTTTCTCATCTGTTGATAAACCAGTTCTACAGACCAGCGTTGGTGAAGGATTTGTACTAAACTATAAGTATTTAGGTAATACATTTATGTATTATTTATGTATAATGGGGTTGAAGGGTACTGTAAATTGGGTTTGAACATCCTAATGTTCTGGACCAACCTGGCTCATGAAGAAGGCCATATTTCAAGCAGTGTGCTATGATCCGTATTGAAATTTATTTTGTGTGTAGTAATTACCCCTGACCGAAAATTTGAAATTCCACTTCAAAATCCTTCCAGTTGGCGCCTATTTTGTTATGCACTTTTGAACTTATTTCTTGTTTATTACAGAATGTGGTGGTAGTATAACAACTGCTAAAGATATAATCATGTCTCCTGATTATCCTAAACCCAACAACATGTCTCAGATCTGTGCCTGGACAATTCATATACCAGATACACCAGATAATACAACCACAAATATTCTTCAGTTTGATTTGATACTGGATAATAAAAATAAATCTGTGTATGTATAGTAATAGAAAGTTTATATTTTTATGTTCTATATAATTACAATTGTGCTTTGTTTTTTATTTCTTGTGTTTACATTACATTTTCATCTCACCAGCTTTCACATGGTGAGTTTTTTTTAGTTTAACAAAAAAGTAAAACACCAGTCTATATCTGATAATTACACCATTGACAACTCTAGCAACTATCTTTATTAAATTATGTTAAGTTACCGAATAAAAATGCTTATTGAAATTATTTTCACCGTTGGTAGATTCAAGTTTACACATTAATTTATTGCTCGTATTCTTTTCTTCTTTTAAATCCACTGCCAATTTAAACTCATCGATTATATAAGTATTGTCAATTTTATCCCCCACTATCAAGCTTTCAAATTTTGAATCTACATTTCTGTTTGGTTTGAGCTGACTTCATTATTAAACTGCTGATTTGATGAAAACTAGGCTGTAATTGATTGAAATTAAAGCATTAATTGTCTCCAGTGGGATAGATAGAAATTTGTCATATAAATAAATCTAAATAATTTGGCATGGTAGTAGAACATATTGTAGTGCATTAAGCTTACACTTAGGATTAATCAATTCTAATTATTTTTGGACCAATATGTGCATACATAGTAAATGACATATTAATGATAAAACTTGATTGTGGTAAAAATATAAAATAAGGAAAATAAAAAAGAAGAAAAAGACCAAATGGATAAACTTCTGTTTTTCATCAGATTGATGAAGGTAGACTGGGGTGTTCAATTATAATAAGGTATTGTTTTGTTATTCCAGAAAGAGTCTTTTGGAAATTCATGATGGCGGCTCAATAAATGACCCTGTATTGAAATTCAGCAGAAATGGCACATCAAATAAAACACGTTTGCTATCCCGTACCAACAAATTATTTATACTATATGATAATACAGCTACAGGAACTCCTGGTCTTATATTTCACATGAATTATTCCACACATGGTAAGTCTGTTAATTAATTTTTGGATAATATCTTTAGTGGGAGGGGGGCTCTGAAAATGTCCCAAGAAGGATTGAATTTTCATAAAAGACCACGCCCCCTGGGGTCACAAGAGGACAACTGACAATTTTCAGCACTCCACTGTTTGTTGTTTGTTTTTTCTATAGAATGAACAACATAATGTGATAAATGGTGTTTGTTAATAGTATTCAATGTCTAACATTGTGTGATACTGATAATGTTGTTTGTTTATATAAAATGTTACATATTTTGTGATAATGTTGTTTGTTTATATAGAATGTAACATATTTTGTGATAATGTTGTTTGTTTATATAGAATGTAACATATTTTGTGATAATGATGTTTGTTTATATAGAAAATAACATATTTTGTGATAAGTTGTTTGTTTAGGTTATATAATGTAACATGTTGTGAGAAAATGGTGTCTCTTATTATTATAGAATGTAAAATTTTGTGTGATAATGGTATTTGCCTTCATAAAGATTGGAGATGTAATAATATTAACGAATGTGGTGATAATACAGATGAGTTAGATTGTAAAGGACCAGGACCTACCCCAGCACCTACACCTACCCCAGCAGGTCGTAAAGGTGGTTCTGGAGGTGAGTTCACTTATCTATGTATCTGTAATCTAATTTTCCACTCGAGATTAGCATACATGTGATACCTCCCGCAAATCGCGGGAGTCTCCCGGTTTTACCCCTAATCTCCCGAGCTCCCGATCGGGAGACAGATACTCACGCTTTTTTCAATTCTTGTAATTTTATTTTTTGGGAGTCAAAATAGTAATCAAATAGGCCCTAGCATCGAAATAAACGAAGACTTTTCTATGTTAACGAGACAACCGACCTATATCTCGTGTTGAATGTTGTTACTATAATTAGTAACACCACCTGATACATTTCCGATGTTTTCGTATTTGGAACAATACTATTTTATTAATGAGATAAAAGTAGCCTATTTTCCGATTTCATTTCCATTCGTGTGCACATTAAATACTTTAAATTAGGCATGAATACCAGAGAATTTATTAATTCAGAACATATAACCACGTGTCCAAGTTACGCAATTTTTAATTGTCGAAAAATACTTGGTGTTAAACGTCCAGATGTGCGTGGGCTGGGAGGAAACTTCCCTTCGACTTAGAATGTCCATATTCCTATCATCAAAAGCGCGTGAATATGAGTCACGTGATGTAAATAATATGGGCTCTCCTCTCGAGTCTAGAAGCGTAAAAATTATGGAATTATGTCTTTCCAGGCAAGTCCTTTATTCATGTAACATAATGCTTACTTCATAAATGAACATTGAGTTGCATTTTGACGTAATTAACCGCGAATATGGGTGTGAGGAACTTATAATTTTATTTTTACTTCTCGTGTTGAAATGCCGTAATCACGATCACATGCCAAACTACGTTAATAATTTTCTAGAAAATTATCCACTGTATACCATTTTCAAGTGCTCGGCGGGCACACTTTACATGCTCCGATTTTGTTGTTTTTAATAGCATCGAAACGACAATAAAACGAACTTCCGATCGGTCGGGAGTACAATATTGACAAATCGCCCCAAAAACAGATTTCGTGAATTGAAGTGTTCAACTTACGAAAAATGTCGGATATTTCGAAATGCCAACAAAGCATGAAAAAATAATATTTATTAATAATAAAAATTTTCAGCGTAACGTCAAAACACGGGAAATTTACGTTTTTCAACTCATGTTTATGAAATTGATAAAATGAACACATACAAACAAATTATATCAAACAAAAAAAAAGGATATCTGCTTCCAAAATATTTAAAACTTATTACAAAAAATTAAATAGCCAGTGTATGACGTTAAGTTTAAAAGGGGTAACAAATAATATTTGAAAATATAAAGACTTGAGTATGACAAGTGCTTTATTGTGTGTTTTCATGTGTTTTATTATGTTTGTGTAACTATAACAAACAAATGATATACAAATATATAAACAATGTAAATTAATTTGTCTTTTATTCATGGTGGGTGGGTAATTTTAACACGCATTTTAACGTGCGATAAAGTCTCCCTCTTTTGACATTAATCTCCTGACATTTTTACAAAAATCTCCTGACATTTTACTTGTGGCCAATCACATGTATGGATTAGTTGAATGATCTGTCAATTTGCTAGCAGTGAGTCAAAACTCATGTTCCTCACTTTTGAGGCCTAAAATTGGACCCGAAATTTCAATTTCAACACCTTAAATCTTAGTGTTGGGTCAACTTTCCTTGTTCGTGTCTTTTTGCTTCATTTTACTCAAGAATGGAAGCAAATCAAGGCCCATGCTACACATTACATCGTAGGAAAGACTCGATAATGGCTGTAGTTTGTGAACATGAAACATTTAAAATGAAGGCAAAGGAACCTTAACCAAATTGTTCAACATGCAAGTTTTCTCTTTTGGATAAGGTGATTTTTAAGTCAAAGCTGCTTTATGAGGGCATATTTCCACACTCTGTTATATTTTGATGGTTTGATGGCTTTTTCTTCTTTAATAAATCATGTAGATGTATAGATTATGCCTTCGCCCCGTCCGTCTGTGGGTTTGTCTTTTCACAATTTGTTTGTGGACACTGTACAGGTCATACTTTTTATACGCCCAGACGTCCATCGTCCACAATTTCTTTTGAACACTACATTTATCATTTGATTGTTTTGAAATTGATATATGTTATTAGTGCATTAGTGAGATGAAGAAACCTGTTTAATTTCAATAACTTCTGGTAATTTCATATGGAGTTATGGCCCTTGTTTCACTTTGTTGCACCTTGTGAACGCTCTAATGACAAAAGTTATTATCCAATCTGTATAAAATTTATATGCATCGTTCAAATTAGTAAAACAAAGACGCCTATTAAATTTCACTAATTATATCTATAGTTATGGCCTTTGTTTCACTTTGTTGAATCTTGTGAACGCTCTCATGAAAACAGTATGAAATTTATATGCATCATTTAAATTAGCAAATCGACGAAGCCTGTTAAATTTCAACAATTTCTGTTAATTACATCTAGAGTTATGGCCCCTGTGAACGCTCTAATGACAACAGTTATCATCCGATCTGTATGAAATTTATATTCATCAATTAATTTAGTAAAACAAAGAATCCTATTGAATTTCAGCAATTTCTGATTATAACGCCTTGAGTTATGGCCCTTGTTTCACCTTGTTGCAACTTGTGAATGTACTAACAACATGGGTTATTATCTGATCTGTATGAAATTTATATGTATCTTTTGAATTACTACAATGTAGAAGTCTATTGAATTGCAGCAATTTCCGTTAATTACATATAGATTTATGTCCCTTGTTTCACTTTGTTGAATCTTGTGAACGCTCTAATGACAAAAGTTATCATCTGATCTGGATAAAATTTATATGCATCATTTAAATTAGTGAAACAAAGAAGCCAATTGCATTTCAGCAATTTATGTTAATTACGGTACGTCTTTAGTTTTGGTGCACCTTGTGAACGCTCTAACTACAAAAGTTATCATCCGATCTGTATGAAATTTATATGTTTCGTTCAAATTAATAAAACAAAAACTTTCCATCAATTACTTCTAGAGTTATGGCTGTGTTACTTTGTTGAACCTTGTGAATGTTTAAACAACAAAAGTTATTATCCGATCTGTATGAAATTTATATGCAATTATTGGAATTAGTAAAACAAAAGTTTCAACAATTTCTTTAGATTACTTCCAGGGTTAAGGCCCTTGTTTTAGTTTTTAGAACCTTGTGAACCCTCATGCGACCAAAATTATAATGTCATCTGTATGAAAGTCTCTATAAAATGGCCCTAATTACCTACAAAAGAATAAATATGTGACAACCCTTGTCCACTGCTCGGACGATTTAGCTGCTGCACATATGGGCGTATGTTTCATTGCCTGGCGACCTACCTTATCAGATTTAGATGAAACTTGAGATGTAGGTCTATCTCCTAAAGATCTCAGTTCCTTTCCATATTGGCATGTATCAGACCAGACCATAACTACATGGATTATGGCTCTCTTAATTGTGGACACTCTAGAGATCACACTTTTCATCTAAATTTGATAAAACTTGAAATACATGTTTATAACCAAAATATCTTGTTTCCTTTTGATATTCATTATATCGGATTGTTACTTCCTGAATTATAGCCTTTAATTGTACGAAAAATCATGTTTTTAGCTGGTGGTGCCCTTTAGAGGTCACAATTATTTTTTAAAAAACTGTTTTGATTGAATGCAACACTCTTACACTGTAACATCGGTTGAGGTTGAATTTCGTGAAAATCTGACCAAAACTACTGGATAGTGTAAACATGGTATATCAAGGTTCTGGACCCTCTAAAGGTCACAATTTTGATCTTATTTTGGGTGAAACTTGAAATACATGTTCATAACACCAAGGGCTTGGTTCCTTTCGATATTCGCGTTTTAGCTTATCGTCTGTCTAGAGGTCACGATTATTATCCGATTTTAAAAAAAAACAACGTTGGTATATACATGTAGGCGTATCTTATACTGATTACTTAAATACCATTTGTTTCAGTTGCAAGTTATTGGGTAGTAATATGTCTGCTGTTTGGAATTATGATGGGTGTTGTTGGTGTGATCTTTCTTCCACGAATCTACAGGCGACTTCGTTTTCGCAATTACAATACTCTACATGAAGTCAGTAATCCAGTCGCTTAGATCTTCTGTCAGTCAAAGATTAAATGTCTTGATAGTTTATGATTTGAAAATTGTTTAATTCTTTAATCAAAAAGCTTATGATAATATATTTTTAAATTATCAATTGTTTATTTTTAGAACTACAAAAATGTACATGTTTTTGAGGGATTAAATTATTGGTTTTGTTTACAGCTTCTTTGATTTGGGTAAATAATAGCAATTTTATTTTACTCATATGTTTTGATTTGTTTAATATTTTAAATATTAGCAATTTGATCTTATTAAGATTTTGTTGAACTTAAATATTTTTGCTGTATATTGTTGGAAATTATGGGTTGCATAATCCTAAATTGTGTACTGAAAACTAACTCAATAGATTTTCGCTTTTAGACTTAAGCGACATGGAGAAGTAACTCTGCCAAACACTTAATGCATTTAGTAAGACATTACATATCAATTTTATATACTAATTGTGTTTGTTTTACAAAAATGAAATGATTTATTTGTTTATGCTTCAGTTAATTATATTAAATTTATATTTGTAATGTCTTATAACAATCCAGACTTTATTGTCTATATTGGTATGGAAAATATAGTGTCAATTGTGTATACAGTTTTAACGATCTTACATAATTTCTGAGAAGAAAAATGGCCTCTGACATGCATTAGAAGTATCAAAAATGCATTTTTAAATCGTTAATTCAGATACATTCCCAGTAAGTTATTGCATGAACTATACAACATACATGAACAACGCCAGTTACCATAATATACACAACTGACCTATCTTCTCCACCATGACCTATATCTTCAATTAATAAACATTCCATATAGGTATATTTTTTAATATTCAGCATTGTGTTACTTATTTCAACTGATAATATATAGATTATTGTTTTACACTTTACCTATATTTATTTATCTTATATTAAATATATATATGTAGCATGCATGATTTTTTTTAGCACTGGGATACGATATTAACTCAGTTTTTTTTAGTATTTAAAGCCCCATTTCTAGATTGATAGTGTAAGGATTATTAATAACCTACATTTAATACTCTGTTGACAGAGGCGGATCCAGGGGGGGGGGGGCCCCTAGGTGCCAGGGGCAGGGCCCCCCCCTAAATCCCTAAAAAACAGTAAAAAAAGATAGATATGCGCCATAAATCACCACTGACACCCCGATTTTTTCAAAAATTTTCTCAGGGGCCCCCCCTAACTGGATTTCCTAGATCCGCCTCTGTCTGTTGAGTTCAAACCGCTGGACAAAAATATTAGATCTGTCTGACTACTGTATCATAAAATGGTGCAGGTGGAGAAAAAGATCTGTCTGACTTTTGTATCATAAAGTGGTGCAGGTGGAGAAAAAAAAAGTAAGTAGGAAGTCAGCAATGTCTGCTAAACAGATCGAACTACACTAAACTTCAGGTTGAATTATAAAGGCTTGCAAGACCCAATATGTCCTTTAATAAACTCCTATGTTGTTCTTCTGTTTAGAGATGACACTGTTTATCAAACAAATTATTTTTAACAGTGTAGGCTACTAGTTTGGTAGTTTTTGTCTTCTATTTATAAAGTCCAAACAGACCGAGGGGAAATCAGATCTTGATATTTACTGTGTTAAAAATGACACCTGTTGAAATGAATCTGAAAATGGGTATTTTACAATCTGTTGAAATAATGAGATACATATTATTTGTTATTTGTTTGATTGGGCCAGACGGAATATTTTAATATACTATGCCTACTGCTTGTCTTGTCTTAAAATTTGAAATTAGAATATCATATTTCTTCTTTGGTATGAGTGACTTGGATTTGTATAAGGACTGCTGTAACTTTGATGTGTAGGCATGGTCATAGAGCTTGAGACAGCTGTACAACAGTACTAAGTATAACGATTTGTAAGAGTTGTTTACCCAGAATTAACCAGTTTATTCACCAGAATATATCTCTGGTTCTGCTCCTTGAAACTCATTTATTTTTACAAGTATTTAGCAAATTTTACATTATGGAATTTTCATTATTAGTCATGCTCACATTATAGAATTGGCGTTTATTTATAGTATTGCTGACTCTGGAGAATTTACATTAATAATCTTATATTCATTGTAGAATTTACATTTAAATATCGTTTTATTTCTTTAATTGGTTAAAGTGCTGTGGAAAGGAAGACAGAAGTACCCTATAATAAATATGTTATAGTACATAAAGTGTTATTTTTGAATATATCAATATATAACCTCCAATGTCTTGTGCTATCACTATTTTCCAGTTAAACTGATTTGATAAAATAATATAAAGAATTTTAATGTAGAAAGTAGACACTTCTGTTTAGTTGTAAAAGATTATATTTTTAAAATTTTGATTGCTCTAAATTTAAAAAATCAACGAAGAATCAAAAGAAAATGTAACTGTAATTGATAATATATTTTTTTACTACAATCCAACTCATTTATAATGTCGATTAGTATACAAACAGTGGATTTTAGCCAGATTTATTTCTTGTTTTACTGACCGGATAACCTAATTCCCTGTGATTGGCTGAAACTTAACCTGAAAAGTAACCATATTTGAGCACATTATATTATTATTACCCAAAGTGAAATTACACCTTAGAGATGCATACATTATGTAGACAAAACAAACAATAAAACAGATTTCAACTTTCTTTGGTTGATAAATCCTGTAGCAGTCACACCATTTTGTAAAACCCATTTTATAAATTTACACAAGAATGAACAGCCATTTGTTTTTCGGTTTGGCATCTTGTATTAATAAATTGTAAGGTGAGTTTTGAGAATTTATTTTGTTCTGATGTAAATATTTTATAATATAGTCCTCAATGATGTAATTGATATATATTTTATTAATATTAATTAAAAACAGTTGGTCGAGGTTCTCAAATGTATTTTTGTACCATGATTAGTAATTATATACAGGATTAATTAGATTTGTGTATTTATTATGTAGCCTAAATGTAGCTGCTCAATAAACTAAAGAATTTTTTATTTGTTATTTGAATTAATATTTTATGATTTTCTTATGTCCTGTTGCACTGCTATCTTAGTATATGTCTAAGCTGTTTTAAAAGCAAAATCGTTTAAGTTTTGAACGGACAAAATTTACAAAGTTGTAAGATCAGTTCTGCTTAAATAAAATGTGTCTGTTTGATGGATAAATCATCCGAGCAGTCCCAAGGGTTGTTGAATATTAATTTTTTGGGGCGTTTAATGTTCACTCGACACAAACTAGATATTTCAGGACTAACACATGGTTCAATTTTATTTCAATAATTTGCTTGGGACCCTACTCCTCATCACGTATAACCGAGGAATCGAGCCTATGCCAGTTGGGTCAATGACAGATCCAATGATACAGCACGCACATGCTAACCATTCGGCCATCCAACCCCCCAACCCATGAAGTATTCTAATGTCTGGAGACTGCAACAAACTTTTTTCGAAGTGGGTTCCAAGAGAATCTCCAAAATTGAATACTGGAAATTTTATTTGTTGCACAATGGACGGAACTTGATAGATTCAGCTCATCCAATGATCGTTATCAACTCTATTATGTGTGAAGGAACCTTCTGAAGTAGTGACCAAAACAAATGGACAGACTCGCCAGAAGTCGAGTAAAAACTTACAAAATTATCGTCATAATTGCCTGATTTATATCTATAACAGTGTGTCCGCATTATTAGAAATTCAAAGGGACGTCACCCGAACTCTTCTGTGCTCTAAACAGCTCTAAGCAGTAGTTGCTCTGTACTTGGGTCACCAACTGCTTTATTTTCAGACATTTACACGCAAAACTAAGTGAAAGTAAAACAAACACAGGGAATGGATCCAATCATATGGCAAAATTTGTAAGTTTCTTCATAAAATCTTCTTCGGCTCTAAAGTTCACACTCAAATCATTTTCAAGGTACAGATTTTTCACCCCCAGGTACGTCCATGACCAAATATTTAGACCTATTTTCATAGTAAGCATTTCAATGCATCAACTGCAACACCAACAAGATGTTGCAGAGTGCAGACAGACTTTTGTCTTAGCATTTATTGGTGCAAAAGAATAGGAACCTTCTTGGTACATGTAGATACAAATTACTAAGATTTCAAAGTGGTCACCCCGTCCGTCGTCCACAATTTCTTGTGAACGCTCTAGAGGCTAAAGTTTATTTCTAATTGACTTTCAATTTATACACAGTGGTTGAGGTCATGAGACGAAGAATCCTATTGATTTTCAGCGACATCCGATAATTAATGCCAGAGTTATGGCCTTTGATCATTTTAAAAGATCTTGTGGATGCTGTAGAGGTTAAAGTTAACATCTGATTCACTTTAAATTTATACACAGTGTTTAAGGTCATGAGACGAATAAGCCTATTGATTTTTAGCAATTTCCGATAATTGCTGTCAGAGTTATGGCCCTTGATCACTTTCGAAAATATTGTGGACACTCTAGAGGCTAAAGTTAATATCTGATTGAATTTTGATTTATACACAGTGTTTAAGGGCATGAAACGAAGAATGCTATTGATTTTGTGGACGCTCTAGAGGCTAAATATAATATCCGATTGAATTTCGATTCATACACAGTGTTTAAGGTCATGAAACGAAGAAGCCTATTGATTTTTAGCGATTTCCGATAATTACTGTCAGAGTTATAGCCCTTGATCATTTTAAAAAATCTTGTGAACGCTGTCAAGACTAAAGTTAATATCCGAATGACTTTAAATTTATACACAGTGTTTAAGGTCGTGAGAAGAAGAAGTATATTGATTTTCAGGGATTTCCGATAATTGCTTTTAGAGTTATGGCACATGATCACTTCAAAAAACCTTGTGGACGCTCTAGAGGCTATAGTTAATATCCTACTGACTTTAAATTTATACACAGTGTTGTAGGTCATGAGATAAACAAGTATATTGAGTTTCAATGAATTTTGATAACTTGAACAGCTAAATCCAGAATATTAATACTAAACGTTGACATGGAGGAGAACTTTCATGAGTTGCTTCTTTTAATCAGATTTTAGTGTATTATAAATGTTTCATTACCGAAAAAAGTAAAATATGCGATAACTCTTGTTGACTGCCCGGACGATTTAGCTTCTGTGGGCGTATGTTTTTGTTCCAAATTATGACTGGTCAACAGTCCGATTAACAACCAATAGCTAACTGTGTAACCATTTGATTACGCTTTAAACATAGCTTTACATTACATAACATTACGTCATGACGAATGATTTTATTATGCCCAATTAACCAGTGCATAGCAGAATATTGCAGAAAAACTAATTGTGTGACAAATGAGGCTATTGACATTGATACAATGTAAACAATACTGTAGGGAGACGAACTAGACTTTCACCGTTTTTAATACCTTAAACGAACGGCCGTCATGATGATGTTCATGATGATTGAACGGGAAGAATAGACACACGCCCTCAAAAGCTTAAGTATCAGAAGCCAATCCAGCAATGGGCAGAGAGGGATTTCTCGAGCTATTGCTTCAGGAATATGCTGACATTTTAATTTTCGTAAATTTGAGTTGAGAAGCTGCCGGTTCCCACAAGGATACTCTCCCATTGTACACACAATAAAATTTCTACTGTAAACCTTGCATATTTTATCTCATAAAATGATTACAAATAAAGTCAATACTGATTATATACAATTTTTCAAAAAAGGAAGAAAATTGGCAACAAAAACAACTACAGGGTATGCATAAATTATCAGGCTGGTCTACACTTTTTCTACTTTCCTCTGTACATGAAGGTCATCTTATGTTCCATTCTAGAAAATCAGATCTCAACTGAAAGAGTACAGATTACTAAGTCTACCATCTGTCCTAATGTGTGTTGTCTTAATACAGAAATCTGTTATTTTAACTCATCCTGATAGTTTGTTATAGAATGAAATATTTGACATGTAACCAATATCTATTTATTTTCAACTTTTTTCTAACCTGTATGTACTGCTGCATAGGCCTTTAATGAAGCATATTGATAAGGAAATTTATTTGGGGAGATTTTCCATATATAATTGTTTCTCTGACTAATAGTAATAAATAACTACGGTAAAATAAGCCAGGGAATTTTAATTACTAGATGCTTGGAGATGCTTGAGTAATGTATTTCAGGCATACACTTTTCAAATTGATCAGAGTTCCTGGAAGTGAAAAGTTCATCACTTACAGAACTTATACTGATGTCAGTCATGTGTTTTTTCAGTGATAACTGTGTGCATATAGCCAGTACAGATAATTCACAATCAATTAAAATTATGGACTTGTTAGAACTGAACCAAAAGAGTTTCGTGTACCTTTAATGCAGAACCCTTTTTTAATGGGGCCATGGTAGGAGAGAAGAGTTTGAATGTGGAAAGATTATATACTTGATAAATTCTTATACATAAATAGCATTTGTTTTAAATGACACTTAGCTCTTGAAATTTGACTAAAATATGTTTCAAGGTTAAAACTTAAAATTTGAAAATGCAAGAAGTTTGAAATTGATTTCAGATCTATAGTATATACTATATGTATGTAGCTATAAATTCAAGCACTTTGGTTAAATTATAAACATAACATGCCCATCATTATAAACCAAGAAATTGTTTAAAAACCTGACAACAATATTGCATTGTTTAATAACATCACAGATATATATAAAATACAAAATAATAAAAAAATATCATACATGCATGTAAACAAGAGTTCCCATTATTATCATATTTATATCTATATCCTCAAATTGTAAATGTTTAATGTATAATTTTACTTATGACAAGAAGGTGGAAGATAACAAGCAAATATACGCAGCTGACTTTATACTGGATGTCATTTACAAAATATGTACAAATTTAAATCAAAACACTTAAAAAGACAAAAACATTTTGAATTAGGCCCAGATCAAAAGATAGGTTGCTAGGCAATGAAACATACACCCACAGCATGTAAGTCGTCTGAACAATCCACAAGGGTTGTCACTTGTCACATAAAAGACACTAAAACTGATTAAGAGTAACAACCCATAGTAATTATCATTAGGAATTTTTTGCTTCCAGTTCTGTGGCTTGCCAACACTTTGGTCTCTACAGGTCTCACAAGTGATCAAGGGCCAAAACTCTGGCAATAATTATCGCAAATAAGAGGCTTCTTCGTCTCAATACCTTGAACACTGTATAAATTTAAAGAGAAGTAGATGATAATTTTAGCCTCTACAGCATTCGCAAGCATTTTGGACAGATGAAGGTGACAACAATATACGACTAAATTTCAATGTAGGTTTATCAAAAGTGATATCTTTTTAAAAAATAACAATTCACTCAAATCAAAGAGGGGATGTCTTAAATAATAACAATTCACTTGAGTCAAAGAGGTGATGTATAAATAATAACAATTCACTCAAATCAAAGAGGTGATGTCTTAAATAACAATAGTTCACTCAACTTAATTTAATAAGGTCCAAGCCCATTAAAATTTTAAATGCTTTACTGTGTTGAAGACAATTGCCTCCAATATTTAGTAATTCAATAATTCTAAAGAAAACAAAGACCAACAACAACAAAAAAAACTTGTATATATAGCACTAATAATATTTCAGCGAGTGGTAATACTGAGGTATTTACATCTTTTTGGTCTGATTTATCTGGTGAAGCATCAAAGTTTACACCATGATAAGCAATACTCTGAATACATGTACAGTTTACCACAATTATATCAGGTTGGTATTTTTCATATTAATCTTACAGTAACTATCTCATCATTTATTGATAGTGGATCCACACTCTGCACTAGAAAAGTAAATTTAATTAATTCAATGTATATAGCCTATTCAAAATAACTTAAACCTCATTGAAAATTCAACCACTGACCCCTTTTTAAAGTAAAGGCTCGGTCACATTTGAGGTTTTATATCTGTAGGACAATCCATTCATACAAGTAACATGTATTACGCCTAACAAATTTTTAATAAACTTATCCATATATCTATCTACCTGATGATTAATAATTTTGTCTGATATTTTGCATGCAATCTAAATTTATACATCCTTAAGGTAACTGTATAGTCAAACCATGTCAGATTGAAAAAAATAAATAAATAAATACAGACTGGCTAAAAGCTCACAAACACTGATACCTCTTTAACCAATTCAAATATGAAATAAATGTTATCACATGTAAAATTTGATATTTATTGCTATCAAAAATTGTGCTACATGGTACATTGTTATTTAGTAATATATAGTAACTGAAGTGGAAATACACAGGACACAATTCTATGGAATAAAATATAAGTTATACTTAGATTAAATGATACTGATCAATATTTTGACTATTCTTTGATAAAGACTTGAGAATCCTAATAAACAGTAAGTTTGATAAGTGTAGAGCATGTTTTTAATTTTTAAAAATATCTGAAATGATTTAGATCAAAATGAACAAAATAGATTAAAAGTTACCACAACTGTCACAATGAATATTTTGGAATGGGGAATTTGTGCCCTGTATATTTTTGTTATGTTTAATAACCTTCCAGCTCTAGGTAACTTATTTTTAATTGTGATCCAAAAATTATATAAGTATTGTGTAAAGGCTACAATTCATAAACACCTACTCTTTAATCGGTTCTATTCTTAACATTATTTCTTTGTCTAGCTTCCATTTTATCCTGAAATAAAACAAGTTAAAATCTATCAATATGGCAACAATTCACCAGACCTGTAAGAACATGTAAGTCATCCGTCATGATGGCTAATGAACAGTAAATTATGTTAATATTGTCTTCATTAACCTGATTAGTGAAACAAATAGGACTTCTGTCCCATAGACAACGGCAGGCTATTTCACTTATTACGGACGAAATAAATATACTTTACGAGCTTCATATTTTCAGAGAAAGGGGTTTAAGGGTCACAAACACTCTTAATTTATTTATGCAAATTCTTGTTTATTCCTTCAATTATCATTACCTTATTAATACTGTTCTTTTTGTGGTGAGATTCAGAATGTTCTGAATTTGAGCTTGAACCTTGAGAATATATTGGATTTGATTCAATAGCTATATTCTCCTCTAACTCCTCCTCATCCTCATCATCATCTTCATCATCATCTTCATCTTCATCATCATCTTCATATTCATCATCATCTTCTTCTAACACATCCTCATATTCATCTAATCCAGTTTCATCACCTCCAATAATCACTTCATCTTCTGTATATCAACATACAATTATAGTTTAATCAAAATTATCATCAACATTTGATTACATTGCTTACTCCATTTCATCTTGGTCTGAAGACATTTCTTCATTATATTATCAACCAACCAATTAACCCTTAATCATCCTACAGATAATTTCGAGAAATTTTTGAAAGGCTTTGATTGGTCAGGTGTATTATTTTATGCTATTATCCCAGGGCCTGAATGTACAATTCTTAAACATGTCTTAAAATGTCAATGGAGTGAACAACCAAATAAACGGTTCTAAAATAATATCTAATCTTTAAAAAAATGCAGGCAATATATATAATTAGACTAAATACAATAATAGAAGAGAATACAAGCGGTAGTAAATAAACAAATGTGTGTGTACATACCATCACTATCACTTGGATAAAGACCAAACTTAGGGCTAGGTGATTTAGGTTTATCTATTTTAGATACAAGTTCTGCTAAATCAGTAAAATATGCCATCACTGGTACATGAGTCTAAGAAATAAGAAAATAATGAAATAATAGCATTGTGAACAGATAGAGTCTAAATAGTGCATAGATTTATGTTATGTTTTAGCCAGTTTGTATCCAGATACAAAACTAATATATGTTTGTTTACAGCAGACAGTAACTGTTTAATAAAATATAATAAATTCATTATGATGTAACAAAAACGGTGTGGTAACATATGCTCATGTGAAGGTCAATGGGTGAGCTTAAAAAACCTATATTAGAGCTGTTTTGGTAGACAGAAAACAAAGCAATCTATACTTACAGCATGTTTCGTTTTAGGTTTATGGCGAGTTTGTTTTTCTTTTGATTTTTCTTTTTCCTCAAATAATTTTTCTAAAATACCACCTTTAATCCAGCCAGAAAACAATGTTCTACCATGGTTATATCCTACTTCCTGTATAAATAAAATTGTTTTACAAAGATTACATTCGACAAATTAGAACATTATAAGATTATAAGGGGGGTGGTGGGATGGCCTAGTGCCGCGCCTCGACCTCTAGCTGGCCGGCCACCTCTGGCTCGTGGCTGTGGTTTCGAGCCCTTGTGTGAGCGTATATGGCATGGAGATAGGGGCGCCTTCTCAACCTTGTGGGTTTCCACCGGTCACTCTGGTTTCCTCCCACTGCTAAAGACCCCTACGCGCAAGCGAATTATTGAAATAAAATTAAACCATATGTTAGTCCCAAAATGACCTAGTTGTGTTGAGTGGACGTTGCACCCCATTTCTCTCTCTCTCTATAAGATAATAAACAATGTTATCAAGAAATAAATGTGTTAAATGTGATCTAGAACCAGACGCATTAATTACCGATTTCTACCGGGTTCGATTTGTTCTAATTTCAAAACTCAACTGTCATCTAAAGAAATTTCAATATACACACAGCTCTCATCTTAAAAATAGTAGGTTTCATGGGTTGCATTAATGAAAACATCAATTTCATGATGCATTGATTTTTTGTTCTACAGTAACCAAATAAATTCTGAAGTAAATCTTCCTCAATGGACTGTCACTATAGACAATATCAATTTATTAGAAATTGACATTCCTGAGTAAGCTTTTGTTAGAAAGGTGTCCCTCCAGAACTATCTCTTGAATTATGCACATGCTATCATCTAGACAACATTAAAGATGCATTATGTAAGATTTCTATAAAGAGCTGACAGTTCTTGATTGTTAAGAAATAGATGGTGAAAAGGGAATATACTGAAAATTTCAGTCAAATTAACATTATTTTGAGTGGAGTTATGGTCGTTTGATGAATAGTGTAGTCTTGATTGTCATTGGCACTGTTGTTTAGATAATAAAGTCTCAAGTATCCAATATCAATAGAATTATTAACTTGCGATCGTGTTTAAATCCGTTGAAAATCTCAACCATCTGATGGCCTTGGCATGTGAATAAATTACTAATTGATGTTACATTTGAGGCCAAATGACAAATTTGCATTAGCTCTTAACTAATGCATCTTTAATTAAGACATGAAAAATAAAGCCTTGACGTTTTATATGTACTTCACAGTATTCACAATTTCAGATCAAAATTCAGATAAAAGTTGAAGACATATATAGAATTATAAACAAAGACTTACCGCTATATCATCAAAACTACCAAATTGTAGTGTTCCATATTTATCTATAGGTGGTCTAATATATTCACAATAATCACTGTTTTTAACCACTTCTAACTGTCTAACACATGATACATAAGCTAATCTAGATTGTATCTCTGTCATATCTGGTACCTGTTAATATAAAACATAAGCGAATCTAGATTGTTTCTCAGTCATATCTGGTACCTGTTAATATAAAACAAAAGATAATCTAGATTGTTTCTCAGTCATATCTGGTACCTGTTAATATAAAACATAAGTTAATCTAGATTGTTTCTCAGTCATATCTGGTACCTGTTAATATAAAAAAAGATAATTGAGATTGTATCTCTGTCATATCTGCTGATGTTTATTTACTAATAATTTGGGGACCACGTGTCTTAGTGGGTAAGGTGCTGGCTCGCTAGCCTGGCGGTCGTGTTTTCGATCCCTGCATTTGCCAAGAAAGTTCGTCATCAGAGGGTTTAATATTATAAAATTACTAAACAAAGATCAACGATTATACTGAACTTATACATACCTTAACAGGTTGAGACCAAGGATTCCATCTCTTCCACAACAACCACCACCCTGACAACTCATCTCCATAATTAGTTAATGGTGTTTCATCATGGCTACCAACATCTACAGCAAATATAGTCTGAGCTCCCATGGTTCTCATTACATCAGCTATAAATATATAAATACATCACATGTACACTACATCACTACTTAGTTAGAATGATGGAGACAAGCAACATACCATTCAACACTAAGAACCTGCTCTTCCCGAAACCAGATCTCAAATTGAAAATCTTCGAACAAATCCATGAGCTAATGTACACAGTTGGACTAGGTAGAATAGTGAAATAGGATTGCTGAGTGAAAACGTCCTCTCGAAGGAAGCCCAACCATCCTACAAATCTATTTTTATCGCTTTATTTTTTACTTATTTTCTCTTAATTTATTTTTACAAATAAGTGAAAGAAAAATTGTTATCTCTAGAGGGGTCATTTTCGTACAATGAGAGGCCATAATCCAGGAGGTTACAGTCTAATATGCATGAATACCAGAAGCAATCGAGACCTTTCGGATGTTAACATATCTTTTCAGTTTCATCAAAATCAAATAAAATTTGTAACTTCTAGAGAGTCCACATACATTTACACTATTTACGTACAGTTTCGGCTTGATTTTCTTGACATTCACACTCAATTGTCATTAGGGTGTAACGGCGAAATATTAGAGCGGTTTTGAAAATCGGATAAAAATTGTGACCTGATATGCACGAATATAATCATATATTTTCATTCCCATCAAAATCGAATCTACAACCTTATTACCTACTCATATACTATTTGCAGTTTTGTTCACATCATGGTGCAAGGCAAGGTTATATATTTAAAGAGTTTTCGGATAAAAAGTGTGACCAATAGAGGGTTCACACGCTAATAATTTTTGTACAGTTATTAGGCGCTGTTATCAAGCAAGTAACGTTCCGATATCGAAAGAAATCAATATCTTTGTGATATAAACATGAACTGTATGTTTCATCAAATTCGGATAAAAACCTTATTTTTCGTATAATCGGGGGCCATAATCCATGAAGTTACAGTTCGATACCGAAAAAAATTAAGTAACCTGGTTCATGAAAATCAGATAAAAATTGTCACTTTTGGAGTGTCCACAAACAAAATGTAGACGGACAGAAGACCGGACAGACAGGGGCGATGCAAATATATGTCCTCTTGTCATAAAATTACCTGGTAAATTATTAACATAGCCACCATCTAATAATAGATGTCCATCTATAGGATCACAGAGTGGTGGAAAATATCCAGATAATGACATACTTGATCTTACATATCTCCATAAACTACCTGAAATTTTAATAAGCAATTATGAATTCATTATGAAGCACTGGCCGCTCCACTAGAATGTCCCTAGACTGAATGAATCTCAGAATCAGCAGAGAACAACATTCAAGACCTGGCCCCAAGATCACAAAAAATTCTCAGGCTAAAGGTAAGAATTTACTCAACTTTCAGTCACTGTTTGTGAGAAATATCTTTGATCCAGAAACACAAAACTTTGCACGTAATTTTTTATTGTTGTATTTTATATATTAAGACAACAAAAGTTTTAAAAAGGGCTGTATTTAGTTAAAATAAGGCAAACAATTTTGAGTAGATACTTAACTTAAGTCTGAGAAGGCTCTGTGAACTTGGGGCCTGTTCTCATTTGTCAGGGCTGACAAGAAATTTTTTGGATGGCACAAAAGACTGAGGTCCACCTCTTGGCCGGTAGGGAACCAGAGTGGATAAGTGAATATGATGCTGGCTCTCTAGTCTGGAGGTCACAGGTTTACTCCTGATGTTCAGGTGTGGTTTACCCTTGTGCAGAACGGAGGGCCTGACAAGCTCAGCTGTCTAGTTGTTCGGATGGTACGATAAACTGAGGACCCAATTACCCATTGAAATGCACGTAAAAGATCTCTTGGCAGTTGGAATTTGATATAAGAGTAGGCTGTAGTGCCACTGTGCCGTAAAATTTCCCTCATAGCACACTGCATGGCGTATGCCGGTCGTCATTAGCCCAATCGGAGCAGAAAAGTAGGAAATCACCAAGAGTAGGTATTAGCAGGAGGAAACACAGCTGATAAAGCAAACTGTAATTTTGTATATGTTTGCGGTCTGCTATCTCATTAAGAAAGTATAATGAGTTTCACAAAAAATTGCATTTTATCACCAATTCCATATTTAAGCCTAACATAAAAAATCACCATATTAAATACTTACCACTAGTGTGAATTCTCATGGTAGAATTCGATATATCTGTTGTCACACAGAAATATGGTATCCATAAATCTTCCACTAGTCTATCTTTAAATACTGATTCAATACTACGATTAAATGCTCCACCTGTAGACAAAATAGCATTCAATGAAATATGGTTAAAAACTTCACTTTTGATATATATAATAGTGTATACAAATAAATATCTGGTTCTCAGACATCACTGCACCACTTCAACAGGGGTGTTCCATCCATTCTTATAAGTTACAATTAGATATGCGCAAAAATTGAAAGGAACTAAGATCTGTGGGTTATAAACATGCATTCATCAAAATCAGATTAAAATTGTGACCTCTACAGTGTTCACAAGCTAAAAACTTAATTTTTCGTGCAATGAGTGGCCATAATCCATGAAATTAAGTCCGATACATGCCAATATCGAAAGGAACCAAGATCTCGAGGTGATAAACCTATATTTCAAGTCCCTTTGAAATCTGATAAAAATTGGAACCTGTAGGGTATTCACAAACAAAATGTGGGCGTATAAAAATGAAAATGACCAAATTAGGTAAAATATGCTTTTATTAGCTTTAACAATCATTAGAATATTTTGTGGTTATATGATACCAATAATGAGGGAAAAACACATTTCTATTTTATTTCTTTGTTTACAATATATGTTGTATATAATTACCTGTAAACATTGAAGTTACTGGGTAGGTCAGATCAAACACTTTTTTCCATAGTGATGTCATATCCTATATAAAACAATGGAAAAGGACAGCTCAATTTATAAAATTGAAAGTATACAATCAAATGAATGTTAGATGTTGTCACACATTTGAGAAAATTGGAGATATAATCAATGTGTTAAAATATTTCTATCAGTTCAAAGAAATTCTGGGTGAGTTGGTGGCTGATCAAGTAGTCTATTGAGTGTAATTTAGATCATAAGTCTGGTCACTGAGTCAAGGGATGAGGTTTTGATTCCAAACTTGTACATGACAAGAAGTTGGGTCACCTGTCGAACTAAAGAATTGGTAAATATGGTTTTACCAGGCTTACATATCTCAGTTTATATAAATTGACTTACAAATGACCATTCTCGTGCTCTTTGAAAGAATCTGGTTAAATTCCTCTCCTCACACCAAAGAGCCCCTATAAAAGATCCCATACTGGTCCCTCCAACCATATCAATAGGTATTCCAGCTTCATTCATAGCTTTAATCATACCTACATGAGCTAACCCTCTACAATATATAAAAATATAGTATTGTCAGTCAATTAAACCCCCACTACACGGTGATATCATTGATTTAGCAACAATCAACTGTTATAAATGAAAATATAGGACACTAATAGATAAAAGTCATCAGTTTATATACATAATGTGTATTAGTTAGTTAAAATTATTAGTAATCAGGCAGTAGCCATTAAGTAGGTGTTTTGTCATTAAGGTGTTAAAACTGTTACTAATGAATGATATACACCACTATTGGTTAGGTTTGTGTATTCAATAGTGATGGGTGTTATCAATACAGTAGTCACATTTTTTACAGCTAGTTCCACACCTGCCAATTAACGACAACTGTATAATTTCTAACCACTTTCTGTACATACTAAACATTAATTTAGAATACTGACTACTTATATTCTTATATGATTTAATAACAAAAATTGTCATTACTAAAAGGCCTAGCTTCATTAGTCAACGGTATCAGCTAGTAACTTTCTTATATGCACTGCCTAAGCCATAGGTGAATGGATGAAAAATCATCATGTAAATTGTGATGAAAGCCATAAGAGAAATAATTGTATCTACAAATATATAACTTTAATCCATATACAGATATTATAAACAGCAATAATTTTTGACCTGCACTATTTACAGAAAAGACTTCCCCAAGAAAAACTATAATATATTATTTTAAGCAACTAGTCTGAATAAATGGTTAAATAATTAGACCTCAAATGTGAAAGAAATAAATGCTTATAACAGACTGATTTACCTGGCCCCTCCCCCTCCTAGAACCAAACCAATAGATGTTCCTGTTAGAAATCTGGCCAATCTGGAGAAATCAGATAATCGGTCAGGTTCTTTCTCAAATAACTTCTCATACATCTGAATCTGAAAAAAACCCAAAATGAATAAAATCTAAAAGTCATAATTTAAAAATTACATATCCAAAAAAGACTGGAGTAAGTTTACTAGTACTTACTTGTATCCCCTTAATAATAACTTGAAACAAACATTTCGTCGGCCTTCTGGCGAACCGACGAATCTGATATATATTTAAGTATTGAGAATTACGTATTGAGAAATTTATACTTTGTTGTTATATCTGTGGCCATAAATTAATAATATTTATTTAAATGACGTCTAGTGTCCTGGTGTATATGTATGAAATAATACATCATAAATAAATATAACAACAAAGTATAAACTTCTCAATACGTAATTCTCAATACTTAAATATATATCAGATTCGTCGGTTCGCCAGAAGGCCGACGATTTTCATAACACAAAGTTGTCTTCATAATATTACAACAAATGCTTTAATCTGGTTCTGATGACTGAGTACTCATCAAATATTTTCATAAATGAATTACATATAAAGTGCAATAATTATTAAGAAAAAATTGAGATATTATGGACAATCAAGTTTTAAATCTAGTCAACATGTTTTCAAAAATCTCAATAAAAACCAGAAAATATCAACAGTGTCAGTGATGGTTGACCTTTTTGCAGACTGGAGTGTGTATAAATTTCAATTCATTTACAACTAACATTTCTATAACATAAACTGTCTAGGGTTTGTTTGCTTCAGAACAGACCCACCAAAGTCGCCACTGATAGTATATTCACTACCCAAATCCAAAAAAGACGTGACGTCATCAGCAGCGGAACGGCCAATTTCAGCCAAAGTCTTTTTGTTGTGAAGGACGCCATTCCTTGGCTGTTCTGACTATTGATGGTTGTTCCATCAAGGAATCCCCCTCGTAATAAAAACTTGTGTTATACACCATCTAAGGTTAAAACCATGCTTTTACAGGGGAGTAAACCAGGTTATATAAAATTATCCTGACAATCGTCAGAATTAGCTCAGGAAGGGTTAATATCAACTGTCAACTTACAGTTTTTTCTGGAGATTTTCTACTAAAGACACGATTAGGACATCGAATGTGATGATGTGATGAACACCACCCACGTGAATTAAGCCATTCTACAGTACGTCTAGGTGTCTCAGCATCTTCTTTATGTAATAACACCAACTCCTTCTGTGCTCGTACAGCAACATTTTCTAACTGTTTTTCAACCTATATAAGTTTAGTAGAAACACAGCTCAATTATAAACATAGAGTTTTAATGAATCCACTTTTAGGCTGTTTCAAACAATATACTTTTAAAACACATTCATTATATTTTTATAATACTGATGAGTATGCATTGCAAAACAAAAAAGTTTTGAAAGGACAGTGGCCTTTCTAAATACTCTGAAAACTACCACTGTTTTGGATTCAAAGTAGTTAACATTAAAGGTCTGCATATATAGACAAAAGAATTACAAAATTCACTAATTCTATGTTCAAAACAAGATTTAAATAGGCCGGAACAAGGATTACAAAAAATCAGGAATTCTTCTCTCACAATAAGAAATAAATATTTGTTGATTTTTACTTACAATGCCAACAGTTGGTTCTTTATGACCGAGACCAACAATAACGATACAATCAGCTTGTCTCATACAATATTTATTCCATTTACTATGTCCTACATCACACTGATATAATACCATACGATGTAAATCTTCTTGTTGACTTAACCAACTAAACAATCGAAATTCATTTACACTGAAATATATAACAATAAAAATATACTACATCATTCTTTCTGTCGAAATAGAAAAAGCAAAGTTTAAAAATATATGTTTAATTATATATACCTATACCATAATACATTTGTATGTGCAAGAAACTATTGTCAATTATTGACAATGGACTCACAAATCAGAATGTCAGAAGTTCCAACCCTAGTGTGGGTCAAGAAGAAACCTCAGAATTTTTTAAGCAAGTTTCTACTTGTATGTTGGTATGCCAGGAAAAGTATTGTAGTTCAGTTGGGACAGAAAACTAGTGTCACCGCATCCATTGCTGATCAGGCAAGACTCACCTCACTTGCTTTGCAAATAAATTGAAAGATACATTATGCAAGAGCTAAATCTGCCTATTGGCCTGAATTCTTATCTAAATTATCAATTTTCAGCATATTCTATTATTTTATCTATTTTTTAACTATTATAGTGAGGACTGTCAACTCTGTATCTAATCTTCCATAATACCCCTTTAAAAATCAAGTTTTATAAGAAATTAAAAGAATTACCATACCTGTCTAAAGCTTGACTGCCTAGCCTAGTTTTAACTATATCACTTGATAATCTTGTTGTTAAACCTAAAAGTAAACATAATCTACTTATAGAAGAGAGAGAGAGAGGAATGGGGTTTAACATCTACTTGACACAATCTAGGTCATTTTGGGACTAACATATGGTTCAATTTTATTTCAATAATTCGCTTGAGAGTAGGGGTCTTTAGCAGTGGGAGGAAACCATAGGACGTGGAGAAAACCCACGAGGTTGGACAGACAAGCCTACTCCTTGCCACGCACAACCGGGGATTCAAAACCACGCCAGTTGACTCAATGACAGGCTTTATGATACAGCACGCATGTGCTAACCATTTAGCCATCCAACCCCCCTCTACTGATAGGACCTGGTCATGTGGTTCTTACTTGGTCTTATTCATCTTTAATTAAATAACATGAATAACCTATACAAATACAGTGTAATTATATAGTAAAATTAATTTCATTGATTCTAGAGTCAAATTATAAGAATCATAAAACAAGGAGTGAATATTGTTATTCTGGTGTAAAATTAAACACATTTAGTGTCAGGAGCTAATGCAATATCATTTAAACCTACCTACACCATTGAATACATGCTCTAATTATAGAGAAAATTAGAAAACAATACCTGTGAGTGCTGGTAATAAAATTAGCTACACCTACCTATGCCATTAAGTGCATGTTGTAATTCTAGGGTAAAATTAGTTAATGGCACATCATCTGAGACAGGTAGTACAGCAACTGTCGCTAAATTAGTCACTGTTGGACGATTTGCTGTGAAGAAATCCAGGTAGTAATAATCAGGTATATATATTCTCAAACATATTTCTCTACATACAGTTCTCATATTATCAATAATATAATGACGCAAACCAACATTTTTGCTGTTGATTTTTGTTTTTTTTATGTCAAATACAACATTATCACTTGAATTTTTGTTTTTGAATGTCTTTACGATTGATTATAATTATTAATATCTTAAAATTAAAATATCATATATATCTTTATTCTATACTAAAATTTGACTGTTGATATTTTAACATGTATTCAAAACTTTATTAGCTTTGGCCTGTATCGATGGCGGGGCACCCTTTCTAGCGGCCTTGGTGGCGAGCTATTTACATGGGGCTTTGCCTCCAGTTGATTAATTACCTTCATGAAAATTGTTCTAAGAACCAATGAAAATTTATTCACTTACGGGCAAAAGGCATGGAATCACTGAGAGTAACTGTATTCCGACTTTGTAAATTTCCCAGAATTCTCTCCCCTAGTAAATGAATAAGGCGTGTAACAATCTGTGGATATTTACGTTTAATAACGTTTAATAACTCAGACGGTAGTTTGGCAATTTCTGTATCTCTGTAAATAACATGAAATAAATATAATTTTACATATTTTTCATAAAGTATATGTAGTGATAACTTTAGGACAGTTACAGAATCATATAAAATAGCATCGTCACAATAACATGGCTTTACTATATACTATGGTCTAATAATCCAATTTGCATATAATCTAAGTTGAACATCCCAAATTCACTAGTAATAACTATTCAAATAAAAAATCTACTGGAAAAAACCCTCTAATTTCTTTGTTACTTGTGTAAGTTTGTAACTGGGATATCATTATCCATATGATTACATTTTCATGAGCTAAGTTTATTACTAAATTATCACTAATGTAATTTGTCCTACCGGACAGCAAATGCTGTAGTAGCTCTCTCTGTTTGTGTTAAAACTTCTACAATACCAACTAGTTCCCCTCTACCATATTCTCCAACAAGTTCTTTTTTACCTCCAACTAGTGTAATAACAGTACGTAATCTACCAGTTAATATAATATATACACAATCAGCAGTATCTCCTTGTCTAAAATAGAAATATACACAGTCAATACAATATAATAAATACGATGAATCATGCATTCAAAATACACACTTTCCTTTTTTTAAATTATTAGTTAAAATTGTATGCATTAAGTATTAAAGGGAGATAACTGTTTACAAGAGTTCTCGACACAATATTATCTCCCCTTAACAGCAGATACACATCACATTTATTCCAGTACACTATGTTTGTTCTTTTTAACTTTCACAAAATAATGAATAATAGTTCACATATTTTGGTAATCTTTACAAGATCATGTCTTTACGACAAGATGGCTTATAGGAAATTTCAACTTCATGCCATACCTGGGTTTTAACGTCCAATTGACACAAACAAGGTCATTTTGGGACCAACATATTAAATATGGTTTAATCTTTTTTCAATAAATCCACACTGATTCTTAATACTATGAAAATGTCCACTCTGATGTGCTCATTCATCCTATGGTCTACATATGTCAATTTCCTTTAATTGCTATCAACTCTTGTGTGCAAAATTACATTTGATTTGAATGCAAAGAAATTTGAATATGTTACTCAAGAAAAAGATTGAGAGCTTTTACCTAAATAAGGCCTTCCCAGCTTCTATTCTCTGCCAATCGAGAGCAAAATCAATCTGTCTGACGAAAGGTGTCATTCTTTTAACTGTCGTGTGAGCTGCATTTAATACTATAAATGGTTCTTCTTTCATAATCCTGCAATTATAAGACCAATACATGTATCGTAAGTATAACAATTGATACTTAGTAATGTAAGAGACTTGTGAAAATCAAGTACAAACTATAAATCTTTTAACTAATAAAACAAAGAGTAATGTGCTTTGACATGAGACTGGATATAAGTAAACCATTGAGCATTTTTATCCAGGTTAAAATTCAAGTACAAACTATTGCTTTATCTAACTACAAGTGACATGTGTCGGTATAAGGAAGGCTATGCTTACTCAAATAGGAAGACTTATGTAATTAATAAAACACAAGCAAATGATGGGCGTCATGCAAAAAGCAGACAATGTCTATTCTTGGTTCAAGAGCATGGAGGGGTGAATAAAGCAGGGGATACTTATCGATGTCTATTAGAGTATCAAATACCACTTCTTGTAAATATATGTTTAATTGGAATAAGATATAAATGTTAAATACATACAAATAGAAATCTGCCTTTGTGATAATGGCAACAAGTACGTCTGTATCAGCTCGTATAGTAAAGAATGATGGTTCTCCTGTCAAGACAGCTAGCGTTCCTACTAGTTCACCCTTCTCAGCAGTAAATAGTGATGCCTGCAGAGACAAATAAATCAAAAATATATGAGCCATAATAATATAAGTAATTACAATTGCTTCTAGAAACTCTAGGGGTTGTTCAATTGTGAATTGGAATCCATGGAGTGATTTGAAAGTTGTTCCTACTACATGTCTATTAATCCTATTAACTGTGTGTTGTAACTAAAACCATGGTCTATAATACGACAAATGTCTTTCGGTCATGGATTAATTTTTCTTGTTCAGTCAATACCTCTAATCCCCTTGATTGAAAAGAGGAAATACAGCAGAATCTGTATGAACAGCCACTCCTATTCTGCGACATCTCCTTGTAAGCGGTCATGATAAATTCCCCCCGTAAAAAATTGTATTGTTTCAACTCTTTATTCAACGGTCACTCCTCTAACGCAGCCAGCGGTCACTATTTTACTAATAATTTCAACAATACATTGCTCATTCAATGGCCATTGTTGAGTAAGATACCATCGTGTTGTTCTTTGTAACACCCCCGCTAATCCTGTGAGTAGTAGTTAATTAACTAGACCCCCACTGATCAGTTAAAAAGAAATGTAAAAATAACAATCAACACGGGATTATCTGTTAATTAATCTTTTGCTTTATTAATCAACTAACCTGATCATTGTTTTCACGCTAACGACACATTGTTTGAACCGATTGAATAAAATGAAAGTACCGAGTTTTGTCACGATCATCTAGTATCTCTTTTCCATTGCTGCTTTGTTGTTAAACAGACGTTTTAGCGCCTCCTATAATATTACATAGAGTTGCACCCCCTGCAAATAGGTGATATAATGAGCGATAGGTTATTGTTCGTGTGCTTTTTTGATAAAATAAAATTAATTCATCGATTTTCTTCACAATAAGAATAATGGATAAATATTATTGAATGCATCACAATGGTAGACAGTAGTATTGAAGGTTGCTACAACATGACAAGTTTACAGAAGTTATGTCCGAGATTTGAGTAAAGAGTTTTCGTTCAGCAGCAAGATTCAGCGACGGTCAAATTTACCGATGCAGTATTTATGTTCACTTCCAAAGCGTTATATTTAATTTATGTCAGCACAAAAAGATTTTAATAAAAGGCCACTTCCGTAAAGAATTTTCGTTCAACAACAAGATTCAGAGACTGTCAAATTTACCGATATTTTATTAAGAGGCCACTCCCATTTAGCGGTCAGTCGTGAAAATTCCCTTGGGTGGCTGCTTAATGCAGATTCTACTGTAACTCCAACTGACTACAGTTTTTAACTGTTAAGGAACAGACCACTACATATTCCCCATCGAATTTGATATTAATTTCATGTTTATTGTTAACATAAGGAACTTAATACACAAAATAGATTGTGGGAATTAAATGCTCAATCAACTACATAGGGTAATTATGCTATTATCAATATAAATATTTAAAATAAACCGTCGAACCTCTTTCTTATCTTCACCAACTATAGCTTGTAACATTATTAATCTCCCATGAACAACAAATACCACGTTTGAATCCTGTGAGCCTTGTGTTTCTAGATTTTGACCAGCACGTATACGTTCAAGATGAATTCTTCCATCCATTAAAGATTTATTCTAATCAATAAAATAGAAACAAAATGAAATTAACAATTATCATAAAACCAAAAACATTTATATGATAAATATACCAAAACAATGCTTAGGATGTCTGCTACAACAAAACAGGAATGGAAAGTTGTATTGGACATTTCAAAATATATATAAAAACACAGAGAAAACACAAATATATGTCCGATAAAATGACACCCCTCCTATATTAACATTTGTTATGGTTAATGACTGATTAATTTCTGAAAAATTATTCCATCCTAACACTGCTCCATTAACTTAACTACATATAGAATTTAATACCCTTAAACCAAGCAGTTCAGTCAGATCTTTTTGTGCTTTTTCCAGGATAATATGTTCACTGACGGCCGACTGGATTTCCCCTCCTGATGTAGAATCTTTTTTACTTTTCTGTCTCATAAATACTGAAGAATCCTCTGACATCTATCAAATAAATAAAGCTCACATCAACAAATAGGTAATACACATAGGTAAATAATTCATAATCTGCTTTCTTCATAAAACGATCAAATATAACAACCAGTGTTAATTAGATTGAGAGATCCATCCTTTAACATACATTTAGAACATACATGTATATCTGAGTGAGCATAGCACTCGAAATAATCAACAAATGGGCATTATCAAACTTAGTCAAGGTATTGATATAATGAAACTATACACCAAGTTTCATCACTCTCACTAATTAGAACCGAAGTTATTGTGTCCCTAAGCATCAACCAATCAAATTGCCTAGCTTGGCTTACCTTAAGCAGAATATGCTCATCTTTGAACTCCATCAATTAATACACCTAATAAACACCTACACTAAGTGTGAAAATTATAGCTCAATTACAATGTGTATAACTCATTATCGAACTTAGTCAAGGCATTGATGTAATAAAACTATACACTAGATTTCATCCATCTCATTTAGTTAGAACTTTAGTTATCATGTTTGAACATTCTAGTTCAATTAGAAGGCGAGTTATTGTATCCCAAAAAGCATCATGGAGAGGCAGACAGACAGACAGACAGACCCATTTTAATAGTCCACTGCTTTCTTCGAAAGGCGGGGATAAAAACCTGTAGATTTAGCTCTGACATAATTCATGATTAATAATATAAGATATAGCATACTTGTCTATTGATTGATGTTGGACTGCCTGTTAAAATAAAACTTTTATCGAACTTAGTCAAGGCATTGATGTAATAAAACTATACACTAGATTTCATCCATCTCATTTAGTTAGAACTTTAGTTATCATGTTTGAACATTCTAGTTCAATTAGAAGGCGAGTTATTGTATCCCAAAAAGCATCATGGAGAGGCAGACAGACAGACAGACAGACCCATTTTAATAGTCCACTGCTTTCTTCGAAAGGCGGGGATAAAAACCTGTAGATTTAGCTCTGACATAATTCATGATTAATAATATAAGATATAGCATACTTGTCTATTGATTGATGTTGGACTGCCTGTTAAAATAACACTTTTATTCTCTCCTTGTTGAACTCTAGCTCTCATACAGGCTGTATCAAAATCAGATGGTTGTCTGTCAACTTGATCGTCAGACATTTTTAATTTATCTATAAATAATTAACAAGATATTTTTATCTTTTACTGTAAAGGTAGATTGAATGGCCTCGTGTCCAGAGTTTCCTTGTTAACTCCCTATTAAATAGATTTACCACAATCCCGTATCTTAGCAACATGGTGATATGAGAACCAAAGAATATTCCCTATTAATGCCAAACCAATTTGATTTTCTGTTTTTCTGGGTCCTAGTAAATAAATAGCCACTTCAATCATGTGGAAAATATTTTTTTAGAATTTCAAAACTTAAAGATACTTTCTGAAAGAAGTATTTATCGGGGTGGTAATTTTCAATAGTAGCATGGCAATTTTGGTATATGGAAGTAAAAACATCCAATCTTGCTAGAAAAATATTGGATTTCCTGAAAAACATCCATGAAGCACATACAGGACAACTAGCGGCTGCCAGGCAGGATACACCCACATTTTTTAGAGATGGATAGAGAACAAGCTATATAGAATAAAGTGATTTTTCCTACAATCAAGGGCCATGATTCATGAAGCTACAATTCGATATGCGCAAATATCAAAAGGTACCAAGATCTTAGGTTATAAACATGCATTTTAAGTTTCATCAAAATCAGATTAAAACCTTGATATACCATATTTTTACACTGTCCGGCAGTTTTGGTTTGATTTTCTCGAAATTCGCACACAACCTTACTTACGGTGTAACGGTGATATAATCAAATTTTTTTTTTTAAATCACATCACATAATAATAGTGACCTCCATAGGGACCAGACGCTAAAAAAGGTGATTTTTCCTTTAATCAGGGACCATAATTCAGGAAGTTACGATTGGATATGCGCAAATATCGCATGCTACCAAGATCTTTGAAATCAGATAAAAATTGTGACCTGTAGTGTGTTCACAAACAATTAAGGACGGATGGACAGGGGCAACGACAATATACGTCCACATGAAAATGTGGGCATATAAAAATGTTAGGGTTCCTCTAACCGGCAACCCAATGATTAGGGATGTCGGCTTGAGTGATGTCAATGATTGCACGCGAAGATTGTCTGATCTCTCAGCATTAGTAACCATGGAAAAAGAAATGGGCAGTGGATAATCCAAGACAGATATATGGCTTCGTTTAAAAAGATTTTTTATAGCAAGGGTAAACCATCTCATCATGGAATTTGTGATTTAGATATGTATAAGATTAGGAGGATAAAAGGTTTCTAGAAGAATTTATTCATTTAATTTCCAAAAGTGATTAAAACCTGACATTATTGCACATTAAAATTAAAAGGTGTTGACATGAATGCACATTGAAATTCATAATTATGGAAGATTTTTTTTTTGTTTGCAAACTAAATAAGTTGCCTCATTAAATAAAGTTTTTATTATTAATATTATTATTATTCACTTTTGACCAGGTACTAGATCAGAATCCAACAAGATTCCCCAATCAGAGGCCGAAATTATGGAAGATTTTTTTTTTGTTTGCAAACTAAATAAGTTGCCTCATTAAATAAAGTTTTTATTATTAATATTATTATTATTCACTTTTAACCAGGTACTAGATCAGAATCAAACAAGATTCCCCAATCAGAGGCCGATTCAAGGGGGTGCGCAAGGGGCGCGCACCCCCCCCCCTAATTTTGGACAGTGCCCTTTTTTACTTCTGAAAGTGCCTTTTTAACTTCTCTGTACACAAACTCAGCGCTCGAAATTTACCACGGCAAACGGCAAAACAATGATAAAAGCCCACACAAAGCATGTCTGCCACAGCATTATTTTTTTGTGTGGGACGTAGTAGACCCTATCATCCAAATTTACGGCATTTCAATATTAAAGGTTTAGATGTCGTTAATGGTGTTGTACGTTTGGTTTTACAATCAATTTTTAAGGTACTTAATCTACGGTTAATCCTAGCCTATCCACAATGTCAATGTTTCTTATTTTATTTCTAGCCTGTGTTGATCGTGGATTTGCTACGGCCACGGAGTAGGGCTAGGAGGACGATGAGAGCTTTCTCAACTTCCGTCTGACCTGATTCTTATTCCACCGTAATAATAATATAGTTTGTGAGACAAAAGTCAAATAAAACAACGTGTTTTAATTTTCAATATCTATGTGTTGTCATAATTCGTTTTACTCAAATAATGAATGAATGAAATGGGGTTTAACGTCCTACGCTTAAGCACCTAACCTGGGCCAATTGAAGACGGGCATACGCCAACAGTGTGCTATGAGGGAAATTTTGCCCGGGCAGCGGCACTACGGCCTACTCTTATATCGAATTCCAACTGCCAAGGGATCTTTTACGTGCACTCCAATTTGTACACGGGACCTCGGTTTTTCGTCCCATCCGAACGACTAGGCAGCTGTCCTTGTCAGGCCCTCCTTCTGCATCACTGACAAGTGGAAATCACGGCGGAAAATCGAGATGAACTTTACTCAAATAAAACACAAAAACTGTTTTAATGTATAAATAGAAATTGATTTGCACTGAAGCAAATAAGACAGCAAATGCTCTAAAAATACACCGATAAGGGATGAGTTTTCATAAAAGACCATGCCCCCCTCCCACAATTTTTTTTAGCTTGCTATGCTCGCAACAGATTGCTCAGCGAAGTGCCCTCATTTTTCAGCCCACCCCCCCTTTTCCCAATTCCTAGATTCGCCCCTGCCAATCACTGACAAATTATATTCAAATCTTATTATAAACAGGCTACTAATTTTTATTTAGGTTAAGTATTTCATAAAACACTGTGTCCCACCAATATTTCTAATCATTTCTTTAGCCGTGTACAATGCTTTAATTTAAGACAGTTTGGGGAGTTTTGATATTATATGAAATTAATTACAAATAATATTTTCTTGTTGAAATTTCTAATGCTTTTTACCAGTTTAATATTCGTCATTTATACCATGATCTTCCAGTCGCCTAACTATTGTTATATTTTCAGGAGCTCACTCCTTCAATCCTAATAATTTCATGCACAGCAATATATGACCCATCTTAAATAGAAGGCTTGATCTCGCTACATACATCATATCAAGCCCTTCACGTAATACTCTGTATATTTCGGCACTAAGTTTGATTGGGTATAAGCCAAGCTTGTGATCCAATCAGATTCCTTTGTTAAAAATACTGTTACGATTATCAAGTCTCGCCCTTCTAGCTAAAATATCTACATGTGACAATCAAGTTGCAAAGTTCAAGGTTCGATCAATGTCAAGGTTGTTTGAAATCATGGCTGATCAACAAATCGAAGAGTTTCCTTCTTCGTCAATAAATTTTTTTGATTTTCCATGAGTTTCTCAATTGATAAAAAAACCCTTTCAACGGCTGTAAACTTGTCTATTTCTTTTTCTGTGGAGGCTGCTATATTTGTTTACAGTGTGTTATATGTGCCAAAACCTCTGATAAGACAATGCTAATTAATTAGTCACATGTAAACACAACGAGCGCAAAAATTTGGGTTTTGCCCAGTATTGAAGCAACGATTAGATGTTGTAAAACTTGCCGCCGTTGCTTCAGGAATATCCTGACAATGAAATTTTTTTTAATTTATAGTAATAAGAGCCTTAAAATCATCATTTCCTTACAGTCTGGCACTTTTAATGGTACTTTATTTCTATTTGCTTCATCTAATGCGGCAGGGTCGACATCTACAGCACTACTCATAGCGGAAGATGAAGATCTTCGGGACTTTAAAGGGCTACTCTGGGGCGTTGAGAACTGTCGAACTGATTTACGAAAGTCGGTATTACTGGACTGAAAAATAGCAAATACACACAAATATTACATTTAAATACACAACTGACAGTTACATTTTGAACTGCTAAAAAAAATATATATACAAAAGTTACACATAACACAGCAAATAAAAAGTACACAAATAAGAATACACACATCAATAATATAAGAATACACATTAATATTAATTGAGGCTACTTACAGAACTGATGAGTTCATTACTGAGTCCAAGATAGGTATGTAGAGCCAAGAATGTAACTCTTTGTAGACGAATCATAATTATCTACAAAAAAAATATTTTTAAACTATATCTGTTTCTACATCTTTACAATGGCAGGGATTTTATGCAGTGGAGAACCTTAAGAGGACCCACATGGTTAGGCAGCCAATCCTATTTCCTTGGATTGAAACCACAATACCTGATTCAACAACAGACTTTATGATCTACACACCAGCCAACCCATTAACAATGGAAGGTGTGAGATTAACATTGTGTAGATCTTGTTCGGACATTTTCATCGGTGTCATAATTAAGTATGCACCGGTACTTTTTCCACACGTTACATTTGTATATGCACCGTCTTGTGTATTATGGTTTGTCTCTGCTATTAAAAGTTGTAACCGTCTATGTCTTCAATCGTTCAATTATTCTCAGGTTTCCTCAACCTAACATGGCGTCGCCGATAGGATATTCCACGACGGAATATTCCCAGGATTAGGCCAGAACAAGGCTAACCCCTTTGAACGAGAGTAATTGAAGATTACCGAAATTGTAGTTTTAGGCCCAACATGTCTCAAGCTAGCAAGATGGCGTCGTTTGAAACTACAGCAGCGAGGAGAAGTCGCGGTCAGTGTTATGCACGGGTCAAGAGATTGTTAGGCAGTGCTCGACAGCAGGCTGAAAATCTACGCTTAGCAGCCCCACAGTTCGATGCTAGTGAACTTTACGTAGCTGAGAATTTGGCTGACACTTTAGAAAATGCGATGCAGAAGTATGCCGACTCTGTAATACGATGTCAGGTGCTGGAGGACATGACCGACGAACAAGCAACACAGGATGAACATTCCAAGACCGAGTGTGAGCTTTCACAGCAATCTGATGACGTCATTATAGCGATTCGCTCTCTCCGAGGCAGGTCTTTGAATGTGACACCGTCCCCAGGTCGTTCACAACCCGCCGCTGCTCACCAGACACAGAAAACGTTCCAAATCTCCTCATTGAATCCTCTGCCGCAGGATTCCACGGTCAAGCATTTCCGTGACTGGCGCAAGACTTGGAACAACAACGCAATGATGCAGAGGTTGGATTCTTTCGAACGGGAGGTGCAGGTGTACGCACTCGTAACAGCCCTCGGATCTCATGCAAGTCAGATCGTAGAGGTACACTGTGGAATCGATCTCAAGTCTCCTCAGACTACCGTCGAACTCATCCTGGACAAACTCCAGACGTACTTCAGGGCCCAAAGAAACATTGCAGTGGATAGAGTAAATTTCCATCAACGAAAGCAAGGAGAAAATGAAACTTTTGATAAATTTCGATTTGCACTCACAGAATTAGCTGAAGACGCTGAACTATGCCCACAATGTGTCGATTCCCAATTGGTAACACAAATCATCGTCGGAACCAAGGACGACAAGGCAAAGCGTGATCTTCTCGAGGAGCGAGCATTCCCAACTTTGCCAGGCCTCAGAAGCCGCATTCGCGAATCAAGCAACACTCAGCGGCTCTACACGTCACGTCCATAAAGTGAGTCACCGACGACGAACTCGTTCTCGGGGGCGCAGTCGTGCTCGCCCACCATCAGACCAATTTGAAAACTGTGGTTACAAAAAGCACCAGGATAAGAATGATTGCCCAGCATATGACAAGGCCTGTGACAACTGTGGCAAACGTGGACATTTTAGGAGCGTTTGTCGTGTCGCTCGAAGACAGCTGAACGATACACCGGCACCAGCCACCAGGGGGCGTGGTCGGAATGTCGAACGAAACGCCATGGTGTCTTCCATTTTCTGCGGGAGGATCCACAAAACAAGTGATACATATTGCGAGTTGCCCAAAATTAAACTCAAGTTCTACAACATACACTCAGGGGAGGTGTTTGGAAGCTTGGGAAATGTTCTACCGGACACTGGAGCTGGTGCCAACTTGATGTCAGTTGAACACTACAGAGAACTCGGATTGGATCCACGAAAACTCGTCAAGACAGATGATGTGATTCTCGCTGCGAATGACTTGCACATTTCAACATGCGGCAAGGCTGAATTTGAGCTTGAGTATGGCGATGTCCGCATCCCAGCCACATTTCTGATTTCGGACGAATTCCGTGGCACCCTCATCAATTGTCGGGTTTGCCAGGATCTCCGATTGGTACCAGCGCCGTTTCCTCAACAAATGAGAGCCAACCATGTATTACAACATAATCCTGCAAACGACAACTCGGAGGCCACCAAAACAGCGCTTCTTGAAGAATTTGCTGATGTGTTTGATGGTGACAAACCGTTACGTGCGATGGAGTGCGCACCCATCCACATTGAGCTGACGGATGACGTCAAATCTTTTCAAGTCAATGGGCCACGCCCTATACCGATTCCCTTGAGAGAGAAAACAAAGGAGCTACTCGCTGACCTTGAGAAGAAAGGTGTCATTGCTCCAGTTACAGAACCAACTGATTGGCTCCACCCAATGAGCATTCAGACCAAACCTCGTAGCGATTCTCTCAGATTGTGCGTCGACCTTCGACACCTTAACAAGTTTGTCAAGCGACCACATCATCCAGTTCGCACACCACATGATGTCATTACGGTCATACCCCCAGCAGCGAGATACTTCTCCACATTTGATGCAAAGCATGGTTATTTCCAAGTGCCACTGGATGAGGAGAGCCAGCTTCTGACAACATTCTGCACACCTTGGGGAAGGTTCAAACACCTCAGAGCTACAATGGGACTTACTTCTGCAGGAGATGAATATAACCGTCGCACGGACGCAGCACTTGCAGACATTCCCTGCATGGAAAAAATAGTCGACGATGTGCTCTTGTATGGAACCGATCTTGATGAACACCTTGCCCAAGTCAAAATGTTTCTCTCCAGATGTCGTGACGCAGGCATTACTTTAAATCCACACAAGATTCGCCTTGCACAGGACCAGGTCCTTTTCGCAGGTTACATTGTTGGTCGCGAGGGGATTAAGGCCGATCCATCAAGAATCAGAGCGATCCAAGACTTCCTGAAACCGAGCAACATTACGGACTTACGATCCTTTCTCGGGCTTGTGGAACAGCTTGCCGGTTTCTCTGCTGGTGTATCGGGCACCATGCAACCACTCCGCCCACTACTGAAGGCGAGTTCAGACTTTCGCTGGCTTCCAGAACATGACAGAGCGTTCGAAGCAACGAAAACAGCACTTCTATCACCTCCCGTACTTGCCAATTTCGACCCAAGACGCCCTACCGTGTTACAGACAGATGCTTCTCGCACGAAAGGACTTGGCTTGGCACTCCTGCAACGGGACGATGAATGTCATTGGCGTCTAATCGCCGCTCACAGTCGATTCATCACAGAAACAGAAGCACGTTATGCCATGGTCGAGCTAGAGTTGTTAGCGGTCAGATGGGGTATGAAGAAATGTCACACTTATCTCTATGGGCTACCTCATTTCACTTTGATTGTTGATCACCTACCTTTAGTTTCAATCCTCGATCATCAGACTATCGACTGTGTGGATAACGCTCGAATTCAACGTTTGAAAGTCGCCACAGCGCCATACACTTTCACCACAGCATGGAAGAAGGGCAAGGATCACAGAATTCCCGACGCACTCTCACGAGCCCCGGTCGACGAACCCACTGTTGACGATCTAGAGGAAGAAGAGGAGATTTATTGGTACGTGTGTGCTCTACAACGCACTACCGCCATTGCTATTGAGCGGGAAATTGATGATTTACAGGTAGATACGCTGGCCGACCCTATTCTAGAAGAAATCCGGGTTGCAGGAAAACAAGACTCAGAGTACCAGTCTCTACTCAAAGCACTCAGCGATGAAGATAAGGTCACTGTAGATGTTGAGTTGCGTCAGTATTCAAAAATACTTGGAGATTTGACAGTCGTGAATGGTCTAATATTAAAGGGGCACAGACTACTAATTCCGCGTTCCAAGCGACGAGACGTCCTGATGCGCCTGCATTCGTCCCACCAGGGTATCGATCGAACTCTTAGACGTGCCAGACAAACTGTATACTGGCCAGGTCTTACTTCAGACATTCGGACCACGGTAGAAGCATGTGAGCAATGTCAACTTCACCTCCCGAGCCAAACTCGACAACCATTGGAACGCGATCCACTACCTCACAGACCATTTGAAGAGATCGCTGCTGATTTCTTTTCTATCGACGGCAACCATTGTTTAGCCGTCGTAGACAGATATTCTGGTTGGCCGGAACTGTTCGAATTGAAAGCGCCACCTACAGCCTCTGTTCTGAAACGTTGCTTACGTTCATTGTTCACTTCTGTTGGTTGTCCAACTCGTATCTTTTCGGACGGTGGACCACAGTTTGTTGCGGAGGAAACACAACAATTTTTGCAGCATTGGGGAGTACGTCATCGTTTGTCTACGGCCGAGTATCCTCAATCAAACGGGCTTGCAGAATCAGCGGTGAAGCAACTCAAGCGCCTCCTTCAGAAAACAGGTGGTCGTGTGTCAGAAGACTTCTACGAAGGCTTACTGGAGTTAAGAAACACGCCAAGGATTGGTGGGAAAAGCCCTGCAGAACTTGTGTACGGTCATCCAATACGTTCACGGGTACCGACTCACCACCGCGCATTTGATGAGAAATGGCTCAAGTCTATGGATGAACACGACAGCCGCACAGCGGAGGCGATCAACAGAGCGACTGAAATCTATGACTCCCACTCTAGATCCCTCGCTCCGCTGAAGATTGGCACTGAGGTGCGCATTCAAAACCCACAGTCCAAGCTCTGGGATAGATGTGCTACGGTCATCTCCATCGGCAGAAGTCGTGACTACAGATTACGTCTTCCTTCTGGCAGATGCATATGGCGTAACCGCCGCCTTCTTCGACCAATCAAGAAGACAGATGAAGAATCTCGAAGAGGTGCTACCGCAGATCCTGTACCACCAACGATAAGCGACACTCCAACATTGGAACCAAGACGGAGCAAACGAGTCAGATTTACCCCAAATCATTTGGATATGTACAGTGTTTAGTGACATTTTGTGTTTAACACACCTTCATTTATTAATACTTCAAGACTTGCTATGAAGTCCAAAGGGGGTGTGAGATTAACATTGTGTAGATCTTGTTCGGACATTTTCATCGGTGTCATAATTAAGTATGCACCGGTACTTTTTCCACACGTTACATTTGTATATGCACCGTCTTGTGTATTATGGTTTGTCTCTGCTATTAAAAGTTGTAACCGTCGATGTCTTCAATCGTTCAATTATTCTCAGGTTTCCTCAACCTAACAGAAGGGGCTATTTCATTCCTGCTCAGAGCATAAGCATTTCAAAATGTGGTTGTTATAGTTATGTATATAAGTAAACATGAACAGATTGTAAAGTGCAGTTCAAGAAATAGGAGAATATTGATAAATTTGATAAATATATACAAATAGTACCAAATAAACATTTTTTACCTGTACAACCCTAACAGATGATTCAGGAAATGTATCGAACATTGATCTAAATGCTTCTGCTGGTAACCTAATAATACATGAATAATGCTTAAAATAATCCAATAACAAATGTAAACAAGAATTATATGTACTTATACATTGTTTATAAAATCAAATTTTACTTTACAACAATACAAGCTTATACATTTAGACTGCTTTCAAGAAGAGATGGCATTAGCTATGGAGGAATTTGGAGCTGTGAGTACCGGTATCTGCAAGCAGAAACTTTGTTGTTCGTTTCAGGAGATTAATGTCAACTTCCATCAAGGGTGATATCATAGACTCTTAAATACTGACTACAATCTAAGTAAATTTTGATGATATTTTTGTTCATTTATTCAGTTAGTCACTCCACTAGAATCTAAAGATATGTTTAAGAATACTGTGTTCTGGGCCTGTCGTGACAGCATAATTGATTATCAAAAACACAAAGTAGAAAACCAATCAAATGTCACAATAATCAAAGTCTTTCAAAAGATTAGGCAGAATTCCATGAATCATGGGTTTTGACATGGAGTTGATAGGGAGTTGAAGAATAACAATTTGTGTATGACCAATTGACATGGAAAAAAGAACCAAAATCCAAAATGGAATCGAAAGTTTGTATCATTTGATTTTTTAAACTGTATTAACCATCATTTCAAATACAACTTTCTGTTGTTATTAATTTATATCAATAAATAAATCAGCCATGATGTTTCCTTACCTGAGAATAATGGAGTCAACTTCTGCTCTTGCCGACACTGTTTTATACGGTGCTGGATGACCCTTAAAAATGAGTTGAAAACTTTTATATTACATGAAGAGAAAAGCGTCAAATGTATTAATCAAATTTGCAGTTATTCCAAGACTATGATGGTATTTCACTGTCAGTTCCCAATTGAAATCTATTCATTCTGCAAAGGAATTTCAGGTGCCAAAGCATGCACCAACTGATTATGATACAAGTTTGACTAATCACCATTATATGTATTTAAATACATCACAATACAACTCACACCTCATCTATCATCGGAACTGACAAAAATATGACACAATTTATTTTAACTTGATTGCAAAATTGTCAATTCATAAAATTCTGGACTGACAATTTTCTACAGCTGTGTTTGTTTTAAATGTGGAAGAAGAACTTTATATCCTGACAAGACAAGTTTTTCAAATTAAAAGATAGGTTGCCAGGCAACCAAAAATACACCCAAAGCAGCTACATCGTCAGGGCTGTCAACAAGAGTTGTTTCATATTTTTACTTTTTTCGGTAATGAAACATTTATAATACACTAAAATCTCATTAAGAGTAACAACTCATGGGATCATTAAGTAATTATCAAAAAATCATAAGAATTTTTTGGCTTTTATGAAGTTCTCCTCCATGTTAGTATACGAAACATTTAATATCATGGATTTTGTTGTGAAAGTTTTGAAAATCCACCAAAAATCAATATACTTGTTTGTTGCAACACCTTAAACTCTGTGTATCAATCTGAAGTCAATTGGATGATATCTTTAGCCTCTAGAGCGTCTGCAAGATTTTTTAAAGTGATCAAGGGCCATAACTCTGGCAGTAATTATCGGAAATTGCTGAAAATCCAAGACTTCTTCGTTCTCATGACCTTAAACACTGTGTATAAATGTAACATCACTCGGATATTAACTATAGCCTCTAGAGCGTCCACAAGATTTTTTAAAATGATCAACGGCCATTACTCTTCATCTCATGACCTTAAATGGACAACAACACTCTTGTTGTAACTGAATAATATGTCCCAATCTTCATTCTGGTAAACAAATTGTACTATTTTACAATATTCCAAATAATTGGCGATACAAATTTCATCTTAACACACCTAATTTAATAAATTGGTACAATTCAACTGTATGAATTGAAAAGCCTTACGTACACACTTTCAAATATGACTTGGATTTAAACATATTTTCGAACCCTATGAAACAGGTAAAATATGATGAAATGGATAATTTATACAATAGTTAGGACACTGAAACATGTAGTACTTAGAAAAAGGCTATTATTTTTTTTCTGGAGCTGCCAAGTCAGCAAGAGTGTTATTGTCCCTTTAAACACTGTGTATAAATTTAAGTAAATCGGATATTTACTTACGCCTGCCGGACGGGAGCGACCACATTTCAATGTGAGCGTATAAAAAGTGTGTATAGTTTGTGACACTTATTGCAAGCCTTAAGTGTAAACTTTTAGGACTTACCGTAAGAACGTCTAGAATACTCAATAAACTGTGAATACTGTCCCCTGTTAAAACTTCTTTTACTAAATATTCTGTACCAGGCTGAAAGATGCAATGTATAGGGTGTTAAAATTCCTGTATGGAATTGGGATCAGCGGGACATAAGTAAAAGGTAACAGGCTCGGTTTTTGACATTTGTTGCACATTCTAGAGGTCAGAGTTCTTGTGGATATTTTGTTTACCTATTTGTTAAATAGATATGGAGTTATTGCCCTTGATCCTAATGAAAGCTGTGACATCACAACCTCTGTTGGAGAATTTTAAAATCAAGATTTCAAATAGAGCACATTAGCTATACTACGGTGTTTACCTTTTCAGTAACATAGACATTAACTTTACCACTCTGTACCACATAAATACTGTCATCATTATTTCCAACTTTGAATAAATGACCACCAGCCTTTAGACTGATACTTTCCATATATTTACATAATTCCAAGAAAAATGGCTTCTCCAAATGTCCAAACACTCTGTAGAAAGAAAAAAGATTTTATTCCAATGTACACATGTGCACATACTAGACATACCTTGGACATAATTTCCACTGGACAGCAAATAATATATTTTATCTTTACAGACAACTTGTGATGTGGGAGTCTCAATTTTTTGAAAACATTTGTGGCTTTTTTAAAATGATAAGTAGGAAATATCAATCATCCTTTATGCATGCTAGATTATCTTATCCAGTATATCTTCACGAGTCTAGAATCAGTTTTCAGGAATACTAAATACTGAAACAATCTCTGTAAAAATAGACCCATACCTAACACTTCTTAGCATGTAAAGAACTTCTGGGGGTAATCTTTGGTCCAATTCTTCTTCATCATTTTCGGCTTCCAATAAAGATTGAGGTGGCTCTTTAACTTTTAAAGAGGAGAGACTAGGATCTTTTTTCCTTTGTAAAAATCTATAAAAAAAATTTGTTGACAAATTATTAATAAATATTTATAAATTTTATGCTTCCATTTGACCCTGTGCCCTTCAACACAAGGACAGGGTAAACAGTACATATAGATGTTTGGATTTTGAGTTCACACAATAAGAAACTACTTTAACTTACTGATACCTCAAAAGAAAAGATAGGTGGTCACTTGTCAGGCAACGAAACATACGCCCACAGCTGGTAAATTGTCCGAGCTGTCAACAAGGGGTGTCGCATATTTACTTTTTTGTCGGTAATGAAAACATTTACAAGCATTAAACACTGTGTATATAAATATAAACATTGGTCTGTAGAGCATCAACAATATATTTTAAAGTGGTCAAGGGCCATAACTCAGGCAGTAATTATTGGAAATCATTGAAAATCAATTAATAGACTTCTTCGTTTCATGATCTTGAAGTTGAACACCAATATATGACCATATTTTAATGTAGGCGTATAAAAATTAATCTGTCTATTTCACTCTAACTTACTTCATAAAAATTCAATGTCACAAAAAAATTATTAGTATTAATGTTTTTCACTACCTTTGTTTTGATATATAAATGATATGCACTTACTTTTTTAATTTTAAAGCTAACTGCCTGTGACTTGACTTCTTTCTACCAAGACCATTTCCATCTATCGTATTCTTCATCTTTAATAAAAAATATAATTAACACATTCAATATAATATACAAGCTTGGGTCAATTTTATACGTGAGCATTAAACCTGTGCAAGTTGTTGATTTTTATAGTTTTAAAGAAGAGGTCAATCATGGCGATCATTGAAAATAGGGTTGGATGATAAAAATTGCTTGTTTTAGAGCATGTAAAATCAAAAGTACTTTCAGTTCTGAGGTTCAGCAGATCTTTTTAAACACTGACCAATCATATTCAGAATCTGAGCAGTTTCTGTCTATTTTAATCAGATTTGTCACAACTAACATGTAATACAGGATGACTGAGGCAAAATCTATGCTTGAGAGCCATTATCGCATTTTCTGACCCCAATGTTTAAAATTGTGATCCAGTCTTCTTTGGTACATAACAACCACTTTTGGAAAACTTGTTTTCAGGGTTTTCCCTATAAATTCAAATATGCCAATATTTGTACCATTGCTAATTACAACGGGGACCCAGATACAACCCATCAAAATATTAGATTGATTCAGTTCAGTTGATACCGATCTCAAAAATTTGAAAAATATATTTTAATAGAAAAATAAGCAAAAAGTTAGCAATTTTGGAACCAAATTTTGATGATCTGCTATTCGGACAATAATTGATTTGGACAGATGAAATTTTGGACATTAGTAGGACCACCCAGGTGCCGCCTAACACCAAGTTTGGAGTATCTACTGCTAATGATACCTTGGTACTGGCCGGATACCCAACACTCTCTGAAAATTGAATTTAACGAAAACCAAAATTTGAATGTTACCCACAACTAGCAACCTTCCTACTAAAAAAAAAAAAAACCCACAACAGGCACAATAAAAAAAAGTATGTTGTCGTGGATGAAAATAAGCTGTGGAGAATTGGACAACTGGTTCTTGAGTGGTTGAGAACCATGTCCACGATCACAAACAGTAAGTCAACCATGGCTTGAAGATTTGAAGCGTTTCTGTGAAATGTACGTGTTCACACTTGTAACAGGTTATTTTTGTCAAAAATATTTTAGAAATCAAACCCGCTTATTTTTATCTGTATTTAGGAGCCAATCATTGTAGAAGACTTTTTGAGAGGCATTGACAATCAGAAGGTTATCACACAACATTCCATATTGAAATCCCTGAAGGCCAAAAACAGTACTACAAAACAAAACATTACTCTGGGATCCAAAATTTGGAAGGAAGATTAGAGGCCATTTACAATTGAACATAAGAATCAAAGTAAGCAAGCATGTAGGTATATGTAGTAGGTTGGCACATGTGGTCGACATTATCCTGGAGTGCCATAAATCTTGTTCTGATCTATGCAAAATTACACACAAGTTACACCTCTTTCATACGATGATTGTGAACGTCTCATTTGGCCACAAAAATTTCATAATTTTTAACCAAGATAGTATATTTGGCACAAGGAACTGCCAAGTAACAAAAATGATACTAATGTTGATAATCAATGGTCATTTGAACTCTTTAAGACAGTAGTCACTAGTCAGTCATCAGTGAAAAGACGAATTGCATGAAAGATAACGTTTTTACACATTTTCCAAATATTTCAGCACTGTCGTGGGTTGCGTTGCAGTCAGTTTTTTTGTTCAGACATTTACTTTGAGGAATACCCTCCACAACCACGCCAAGCAATTCTATGCCAGACCTGCAAAGAAGCAGCTATATACATGTACATGTTTTAGGATGGCGCAGTTATAACCATATGTTAAAAGACCTCTTTAAGATCACTCACAGAGAATTTCACACAATTCATTCATTCACAAACAACTGCAGGATTTTAAAGATACATTCCCGGGTACAAACTTTGTGATTTGATGATATATTTGTACTAAATCCATATTCAAAGTAACCAATTTATCAAAAATTTGCTTCAATTCCCTTTCAAAACTTTGTTTTTGGATACCTATAGCTAAAAGTAAGCTGTTGTTAGACGCAATGTTTGCCAACTTAGCTTCATTGTGGGAGTGTCCATTTTTCAGAATGTATCTATCATTACTTACTCTACATTTACCATACTTATTGAGGCCTAAGTAAATTCTTAATTTTCTTTCCTGCCGTTTAATTGCAGAGTTGTTTGTACGTTGATGCAGAGTCGTTTGTACGTTGACAACCCTCAATGTTTCCAAAACCGCCTAACCACTTGAGCAAGATATAACAACTGCTCCCTGACCTAAGCCAGCAGACAATAAGCTAGCAAAACCTGTCGGGTTGACAGCTAGGGATTCCCTGACAATATTACCTAGTGCTTGCCCCATGGGTGTTTTTCGCGTAATACAGTATTTTTCTAGTAAGATTGGGTGTCTATACTTTCCATATATACCACATTTGCCATACTTAGTTTTATTGGAAATTTGCCACCCGATAAATACTTTGCTGGGAACCCATCTTTAAGTCGACTTCTAAGCCTATCATACCTGACCAATATCAAGTTTAGAGACACAACATTTCAGGGAGAAGAGCTTCTGTTGACTAGAGGTCCCCATAGACCAAGTTAGGTTAAAATTTGCTAACCCCTCCATGTTGTCGTTTTTTTCAAATTTTGCATGGTCCTCTTGTGTACACATTCTTCATTGTAATGTCTTTTAAGAAATTAAATGTGATTAAATCAATGTCCTATTGTTCTGCACCAGCTAGGCTAATGAAGATGGGCATACCCACACCATACAGTGTGCTATGAGGCAAAGCTTGCCTGGACAGCGGCACTTTGTCTACTCTTATTTCAAATTCCCACTGACAAGGGTTCTTTTATACGCATGCCAATGCAGGTTTTTGTCTCATCCAAATGACAATACATTGTCTCTTGCCAGGCCCTCCGTACTCCAGGTTAGCGAGCCAACGTGTTACTTGTTGAGCCACCACAGCTCTCTGTCTTTTAAGATGGTTGAGTACTACCAATGCTGCACACACTTAAAGTCTCACTTTCCGAAGTTCAAACTGAGTAGGAGGGTTGACTGAAAAGTTTTTACGTACAGAACTTATATGCTATCTCACACATAGCATTTTTAAAACTCATTTGAATTTTTGGGTCACTATATACTGTACCAAAAGATTTAATAAATCTAAGTAGGCCTACATTTCATATCCCTTTAATCATAAAAACATTATATAAAAATAACTTACCTTTCTCATAATTTTTCTGCCATAAAATAACACTTTGTCTCTTTTTCTGAATCTGTATTTTTTTGGTGCTTCTGTCTGGCATGGTGGTGCTGAAAGCAATGAATACCAGAAATTGTTGTTATTCAATATATTGCATATTAATTACTGACATATCAGATTACATAAACAGATAGTGTTCATTTATGATTCTTATAATTTAGATCAAATCAAGGTACAATATGTGTGTTAATTATTTTGATTAGGTAGTGATGGTTTACTGCATGAAAACTGGAAGACAAGGTACATGTACTAGCTTTATCTATACACAGATTGTCACCAAGACCAAACAAATTAAACTGCCAATTTTAATCCAAATCAAAGGGTCTACTTTATCTCTTACATGTAGCAGTCTAACACTATTCCTCAAAGTAGCTCTACAAATGCATGCAAAAAAGTAGCATACCACTACTAATGCTACAAATTTTAATAATGTGTTTGGCTGAACTGGTTTTAAAAGCAATAATACTACAAAATCATAGCAAAAATTACCTCTTGGTCTGTATCGTCTTATTCCAAAATAGACCAACAAAATAACTGTAACAGCCGACACAATAAGAGTTATCATAAAGCTCTAAAAGAAACAAAATATCATATTAATTTATGTTTATCTCATTTGATTCTAACTTGTAAGTGTTCTATGGAATAAGGCAACTTACCTTTAATTATTATGTGTAACGTACCTGGTAAGTGAATAATTGGTGGTGAAGACTGAACTTTTTTGCACTGGATTCCATCTCAGAGCATCAGAGATACACCATCATACAATTGTTCATTAAATCATCTACTCTTACAGACATGTACATGCAAGACTAACCCTCCATTCTACCAAGAACACATGTTGAAAGAACTTCAGTGTTACCTTTTGTTTATAACACTTGCCAGTTGTCATTAATTGTATCATTTGACCTTGTTATTGTAACCTTTTTGGATTCATAATAGCCTATAATAATATAATTAGTGCAACCTTGGAAAGGTTAATGAATGCTTGGTACAAGCATTCCCCATTTAGATTCTTGACTGCCATAATTGGGGCTAACTAATATTGTATTATCAATGATGCCGTCATTTTTATAAACATGTAATTGTTAGAGTTTAGAGAGAGTCAAGACATGTTACATTTTGGACTATGATATGATGATGTGGGTATTGTCTTGATGGATGACTTTGCTTGCCTTATATGAGGGAGCAAAAGATGTGCACTGGCATTATTGAACCGATTATTTACCAAATTACCATGAACTAGGCCTATTAGTATTATGATTATTTTTGCTTTGCCAGGCTTGGCAACCTCTGGCAACCTTTGATTGAATTGAAGGCTTTTTGTAAGTTTGTTGGCTTTGCTTGGGATAGGAGCAAGAACAATTCAGTTCAGTAAAAAAAATAGTATAAAGCTTTTACCATACTGAGCCCAAAACTCAATAAATGCTCATGCACTTGTTCACTTAAATTATTATTCATCGTTGATGAATTTTGCGTCTTAATAAATACATATTCCTTATCATGTTTACGTTTCTCCTTGCTTTGTAAGCAGAAGACTTTTTAGATCGAAGAGTTCGTTTTAGAGGGAGGTAACTCCCAATAATCGAGAGGTAAATTAGTTGGAGTCAGAGCCCAACTGAGTTATATATATAGTTACATGTATATATAAATCTATGGAGCCCAATTTGTTCAATTATACGTAATGACACGAAACACATTTTAACGTCCTACAAAACAGGCTAATCTAAACGAGCATACGACATAGTCCTACTGTCTTCTATGAGGGAATTTCCCCCGGTCAGTGAGGCTACGATCCACTCTTCACTAGTCTCGGTCACCCAAAACCAATGACGTCTCCCAAACCCCCTAGTCTTCAATGTACAGGTAGAATATCTTGTATGGGCATCTAGGAAGATGGCTAAACACGTTTCTAAAGCATGGGATATCAGACTATGATGTCATTGCCCGACTTTAAACTTCCAGACATTTTCTTGTTAGCCTAGATCTTGTTGTCACATGTAGGCTACTACCGGTAGCTAACAGGGGAGTTGTGATGGCCTAGTGCTATAGTGGTCTAGAGTGCCGCGCTTCGACCTCTAGCTGGTCGATCACCTCTGGCTTGCGGCTGTGGTTTCGAGCCCTAGTGTGAGCGTATGTGACATGGAGATAGGGGCGCCTTCTCAACCTCGTGGGTTTCCTCCCACTGGCACTGCTAAAGATCATTCGCACGATCTGTGCCAAGGGCCAAATTGGAAAAAGGCCTCAGGCCTAATTTGCTACCCTTGTAAAATGACGCGATTGTTATTATTATTATTAAGACCCCTACGCGCAAGCGAATTATTGAAATAAAAATTGAAAACCATACGTTATTCCCAAAATGACCTAGTTTGTGTCGAGTGGACGTTAAACCCCATTTAAAAAAAAACAACCCAAAAACCAAGCTAACAACTTCAATATATTAAACAGAGCCCCTTACAGAACTTATAACTTCTACAGTAGGCTATATAGGACCTACATTTCTTGTATTAGATAAAAGACAAAAAGAGAGAGTCAATAATTTCAATAAATTATTAATTATGTTTTATTGCCATAACTGTAGACATACAACTGTTCCGAGTCAATAGTTAGGCAATTGATTCTCAGAAATTAAAAACACATATTGGAACATTACAAAGGTATTGATTAAATATTAGCTTATAGTATTTAGGCACTTGAAATAGTTTTAAGGCGTTTATTATAGTGGATCTAGTCTGACGGGTGTTACTTCAGAATTGAAAATTTGTGTTTAGCCAAAGTACTGTCAGGTTTGATATATTTTTATATATTTGTTGATTCTATTTCATTCATAATAATAATGCGCTGTGTTGCCTTTTACCCGTCTGATATCTAAACAATTGAATTCCATCCTACGATGGTAATGAATTGAGGCGAAAGAAAAAGGCGTATTGTATACTTTGTCGAGGGGGAAATGCGATATATTTTCAGTTGTTTTTTAAGATGAAATGGGGTTAATGCCAAACTGTTCTGCTCCTACTGGGCTAATGACGGTTTTAGGTGTTGGAGGAATACGGTACAATAGTGGTATGTGTCTTTTACTGTGGTAGGAAATGTGGTATAGTTTTCTATGTGTGTTTAAATGTGTGAGGAAACCAAAATCAAATTATTAACGCAATCTGATTAAAGGGACAATAACACTCTTGCTAGCTTGACAGGTCCAGAAAAAAATAGCCTTACTGAGTTACTCTAACTTCTATATAGTAAATGCAGGAGGACTGCACTACACGCATAACAAACAAACAAAAATCTAGAAGAAAAACCTGCAGACAAGACAGAAAATAGATGTTTAAGAGTCCTAGCTGTTGTGTAAATTATCCATTACATCCTATTTTACTTGTCTAGAGGGTTCGAAAAGATGAGTTCAGGAGAGGACTGCCCTGTGCACGTCAACAAACCAGCCAACACCCTATTCGCTCGACAAACGGTCGTCTCCTTGTTGGTCGGTCACCCAATGTTAACTTACACCTACGGTCGGGGGCAGAGAGGAAATTGTCGGATGCAGCGTAGATCGTCCTGTTTTAGTGACAAATCCCGAATCCCAAATAATGTGCTGGCTCGTTATTCGTTATTAGCGGACCCCGAATCGCGAATGACATGCCAACTTCACGTTGCCTTGTATTGGTGTAAATATATCCATTTATATCTTAATACGGATTAAGCTATCTAACTCTTTCATATTTATCATATTTTGTTTTTTATTTAACAGAAAATGTCGAGACAGAAAAGTTTGAGAAAGAGAAGACTTACAGAAATATTGTCAAAGGAACAAACGCCTATCATGGATTGGTCTGATGACAACATTCATAATCTTATGTTACTATATCTGATGACAGAGAGTGAAGACTTTCCTCTGATGGCTATCAGCCTTTTACTCAAGAATTCTAAAAATATTGACAAACATAAATTACAGCAAATTTACAAGCAATTAAATGATCTGTGTGTTTCAAAAGGTTTGTTGGATATTTTATAAAGTATCTTTTGGGAAGCACCGCCTGCATGATTGTCGGCCAGATGGCGCCCGTGATAGTTACAAGGAAAGTGTGTCTGTAAAGACGTTGGGATCTGACGAAAATCCGAGATCCGCACACAAATACATGTTATTGCCATAACGTACACGCAAAAGAACCATTGGCAGATAGAATTTGGCGAGGTCAAAATCCTGCCCATCGCAAATGAGCTAGGCTAAAATTGACCCCTCGTATAGTGTCTACAGGACGTTAATTTATTATTTGTCGCCGTATCCGGGCGTAGAAGAGAAGAAAGTAACTGTTATGTGAATAAATCTATATAATTATTAGTAACAACTGACATGAATAAAGGTAAATGTGGATCTCACTTCTGTATCAAAAATAGAACATGAGCGCACACCATAAGTGACGCATCCTTAATAATCTAATTACATGTACAACAATACAGAAGCATAAACTGTACAGGTGTATCTAGAGCAATAATGCCATGGCTAAACTAGCCCATTACGGTTGATCTAGACCCTAGGACCCATTGCTCTCCCTTGGCCTCCCGGTCACCATCACGACGAAGAATACATGTACGTGATATGATGAGAAAACGAAAGTAGTTTGATTAACGTAATCTTTCCCGCACCAGCTACTTTACTGCAGAATGCAGATCACTCTTCTTGGATTTAACCTATTATATTTTACAGCGCATGTGAATATTGATTTTTTTTTATTTTGAAAAAAAAATAAAAAAATGTCAATTCCCTTTCCCAATCGGATCCGATGGGCCCTCTGAGCTCTCGCACGTCGGACTATCCCAGACCTAGTTCATCCCATGATTACGTCGCTTCTGCCTTTTAGTCTTTATGCCCTTTCTGTCGTCTACATTTATACAGAACATTTGAACAGTCTATGTTTAGTATAATATTTAAAGTGATAAAGATCACAGCAGCAACATTGTCTAGTATTTGACTATCAATAATAATTATAATAATCTAATAAACACAAAACATAAATAATATGGAACCCAATTATACTATTTTGATTAAAGTCATTGTGTCCAATATTATGTGTGTGTGTTTATTACGTGTGTCAATTGCTAAATGTCGCTCCTAACTATGGAAGCCTATAACTACCATTCATAATTTCTACTTTTCGCATTTTCAGAACGCGAAAGTCGAAAAGTGTTTTGAAGAGGCGAAAAGTAGAAATTATGGATGGTTGTTATAGGCTTCCATACCTAACCCATCCGTATAAAGTTATATTATTACCCGTTACGATAAAACATACATGTATAATACTATCTTATGTGGAGATATTGGCATGTTGTTTTGATATCACTAAATAAACGCGTGTGACGTGAAGAATATTATAGGATAAATAATTAATCTAAACGTTGTGATATAATTGTTCGTAAGTCACATGCTTGACTTAACATCCTGTTGTTATAGCGTTTTACTGCCTAACGAACTGATTATTTCTTATGCATCTGTTTCTGCTTCGTCGACCACTTCTTTCGCATAGCTTGGCGAGAAACGAATTTTATTCGAAAAGAATCAACAATTGTAGGGTAGGCCTCCAGGGTGTCCTTATCGCCTAACGATATCTTCTGTGGGCTTATTTGCTTTATATTTATATGTATTTTAACCTTTTCTCTGTTTATTCTTTGTTTTTAGATACTCACATCAAAGTAAAAGTAATGAACGGCAGTGAACAATAAGGTCGATTTCCTTTTATTGCATTATTTTGCTTTCCATCAAGGGATGTTGCAGCGTTTGTTGGACTACATTTGAGTACTGTTGGACTATATGGTGATATCCTATTTCGTGGGGTATGCGGTTTAAGTTTTTGTCACCGAGTCTTTCAGTTTTAAAAGAGTAATGAATATTTGTAAATTAATGAACATTTTCTTATATATTATGTTTGTGTCACTGGGTCTTTCGAGTCGAGAAAAGTTTCGGAAAGTTTTTAAAATAGTGATACATACTGTATTTGTATATTCTTTCGAGGAGAGAAAGTTTCGGACAGTTTTTAAAATAGTGATACATATTTGTAAATTATTGAATATTTTCTTGGTTATGTAGTATAAGTTTGTGTCGCGCAAAAGTTTCTGGTAATTTTATAATAGTAATACATATTTGTAAAGCCAATAGAAAAGAAAATACACGTGTTTACAGTTACTCGAACAACTCTATTTTCGTTTAGCGAAATTCGCCGACCATAAACTAATTTTTGCTCATTTCCCAGGCCCTGTGGCCTGGCCTTGGTGTGATATTCTATAGACAAATTACAGACACTGTCCCACTTTCAGAATCCCGGTGGTCGTAGCTAACTAACTGTAGCATACCCAGTAACAGACCCGTCTCGTCGTAAGGCCGAAAGATCTTAGCAAATATGTAATTGTAATTAAAATATAGTCTTTCCATCCAAATCTTAGTATTTTTGGTATATATATATATATATATATATATATGTATTTATTAATCAATCATCGTCGATGTTAGAATTAAGGTTTGCATCACTGCTTTACCCTTTTTTTTGTAAATTAAAAGAAATCATTGATTATCATGTAGTTTGTATTTATTGTCACTGCAAATAAATGTTTAAAACGAATAAATAAAATTAAAGAATTATATTGACATAAATGTTATTTGCTGTTGAGAACAATCTACCGTATTTAAAGAGAAGATATAACAAAGAATCTCGGGTATGACGTTTATTATTATTGAAGCCCAAACAGCTCTTTATTTGGTGTTCAGTTGGGTTCCCAGCAAAGTACTTATCGGGTGGTTATTTCCAATAACAGTATGTCAAATTTGGTATATATGGAAAGTATAGACACCCAATCTTACTAGAAAAATACTGGATTACGCGAGAAACGCCAATGGGGCAAGCACTTGGCAATATTGTCAGGGAATCACTAACTAGCAACCCAACAGGTTTTGCTGGCTTATTGTCTGCCAGCTTAGGTCGGGGAGCAGTTGTTATTTCTTGCTCAAATGGTTAGGCGGTTTGGGGGACATTGAGTGTTGTCAACGTACAAAAGACTCTGCGATTAAAAGGTCTAAAAAGAAGTAGACAGAAATAACTAAGAATTTACTTTGGCCTCAGTAAGTATGGTAAATGTACAGTAAGTATAAAGGATACATTCTGATAAATGGACTCTCCCACAATGAAGTTAAGTTGGCAGACATTGCGTCTAGCAACAGCTTACTTATAGCTATGGGTATCCACGACGAAAGCAAAGTTTTGAAAAGGGATTGAAGCAAATTTTTGATAGATTGGTTACTTTGAATATGTTTTTAGTCCACATATATCGTCAATTCACAAAGTTTGTACCCGGGAAGGCATCTTTAATTCTTAGTACTTAATGTAATGCATAGTCCTTAATTCTATTTTCTCCATGTGCTGTCGTATTCCGACATTTGGATACTAAAATTAACATTTAATTTGTATCTTAAAATCAATATTTTTTACAAATCAGACATTTGTCATATCAGATTTGTAATTTAAAAAAAATTTAATTGTAGTTTAATATAAAAATAAAATTTATTTTAGAAAATCAAAAAAATAACCCACACTTACATTTCATCAGAGACATACAACATGTCCCGAACAACAAATTTCCAAATACAAAGGTCTGATTTTTAAAATAAATATTGTTTTTAAGATACAAATTTTAATTTTAGTGTACAAAATGTCGAAATGAAATGAAAATCAAAGACTATGCATAAAGAGCTGTTTGGTATTCTATATATTTTGACCTATTCAAGACATGTATACTAACAGCACAATAAAACTCCTACACAAAACGGTCCCATTCTGAATAGGCCTGTATATTTTCTTTTTAACAAATAAATAACCCACTGCAATTGGTGTGTGTTAGATTTGTCATTTTGTTTTACGTGATGACACTGTGTAACATGTATAAGCAACAAGATGGCATTTATGCGTATAGTAAATTGCGTAGGCCATACAAAGCTATCAATCTTTTAAATTTTGATTTTTAGCTGTTTTTGTTTTCCTTTGTTTTGACTTAAACAGTTTTTATTGTCTGCACAAGTTACTCAGTTTAGCTATTTTTTTCCATTTCAACAGGAAATTTAAAACTGTGTGAAGTGAAAACGAACAAAAACAATAAAACATTTTTACCGTTAATCATCAACGGCCATTAAACAGCAGTTATATTTCAAATGCAATTATAACGAACTAAATAACAATAAAATAAAAAAAATTCATTGTTAAAAGTTATAATTATTAATTAATTAAGGGATGAAATGCTATATTTTACGGAAATAGTATCAAACGAGATACTAATTCGTTCAAACGAGATACTAATTCGTTCAAACGAGATACCAATTCGTTCAAACGAGATACTAATTCCCGAGATTATTTAAACGAGATACTAATTCGTTAAAACGAGATACTAATTCGTGTCAGCCCCCTCAAATAAACAATTTAGATAATAAATAAATTGTAATTTTACACAACTAATTAGTGCTAGTTTACCTAGCTGGTGCCTTGGTCGGATAAACAACCGTTCCAAATTAATAGATTCGAAATTCGAAATTCCAAATGCGAAATTCCAAATTCCAAATTCCAAATGCGAGATTCCAAATTCCAAATTCGACGTATATTGTCATCGCCCCCGTCTGTCCGTCAGGCTAAAGTTAATATCCGATTGACTTTAAATTTATACAGTGTTTAAGGCCGTGAGACGAAGAAGCCTATTGATTTCCGATTGACTTTAGATTAATCCATAGTGTTCAAATTCATGAGACAAAGAAGCCTTCCGATAATTACTGCCAGAGTTATAGCCCTTGATCACTTTGAGGAATCTTGTGGACGCTCTAGAGACTTCAGTTATTATCCGACTTTAGATTGATACACGGAGTTGAATGTCTTGAGACGAATTTTGATAAATGAATTTTGATAACTTGAACAGCTAAATCTATGATATTAAATGTTTCGTATACTAAACGTTAGCATTGGGTAGAGCTATATAAAAGCCAAACAAATTCTTATGATTTTTTAATAATTACTTAATGAGTTGTTACCCTTAATCAGATTTTAGTGTATTATAAATATTTCATTACAGGACGATTTAGCTGCTGTATGGGTGTATACGTAGGCCCCATGTTTCGTTGCCTGGCAACATATCTGGAATATTGTTATTATACTGAGGAATTTGGAATGAGCCTTCTGGGCTTTCGTACAGAAGACCTCGGTTTTTATTTGTTTGCATTTTATGTTTCTATATTATATGAATATTTATTTAATAAATATTGTGAGCGGTTAGAAAAAATTACAAGATGTGGATATATAAAACAAATGGGATAAAGTAGAGAAAACAATAATATTGTACAATGTATAAACATCCCCTAGAGCTTTAAATTAGTGCCGCCAATGTGTACCATGTGTACACAATTTACTTGTATTGTCAATCAATAGATCAGTTATGTTATTGAAATTAAATATACATTATATATCATCAATACCATTGTAAACTATACACGTGTCTATACAAGTCCATTGTTCTACATATTTTTTGACGCTCATGTAATGTACATGTACACTGACCTGGTTGTTGATATTCGACAGAAATATCGTTAATACTTTAAAACTATACGTACAGTAACAACATACTGTATACTGTATAGTTATCGAAAATATATACATTAAGTATATTGGCCCCCAAGTATGTAAAGGAATGAAGTGAAATAAAATGGGGTTCAGTGTCCCACTGTTATGCACAGACTGATGTAATGAAAGGGCCCGTGAGACACGAGGGGTGGGGGTCAGCTGGTACACTTGCCCAGGAAACGGCCCCCTCAAAAATCGAATTAGCCCCCCCCCCCATACAATATTTCGCCCAAAATTGTGTTTTCTTAGGAGCGTTGTTAGTCGGCCACGTCCTCAGCCCCTCCAAAAAAATCCGTAGCACCACCAATTTTTATGAGCTGGCTACGGTGCCTGGATGGACCCTGAGGTATGCCGAGTAATTTTAAGTGTGATGATATAAATGATAAAAAAATACCCTGTTACTTGGTAGTAAAGTAGAAGAAACCCGGTAAAAGTGGATTATTGATTGCGTCAATCCACTTTTTTTTGGAAAATTGGTGAATTAAAAACTATTAGTCCTAGTCTCGCTTCGATTGATGCTCCTCCGTTGGAATTTGTACATGGAAACGATAAAAGAATACCTGTCAAAACGTCGTGCTATAAACCAGTGATTGTTTTCAATACAAATTCTGTTATTTGTTTTTTTTAACGTGCTCAATCGCTTAATGCCACTTCAGAATTATGAAAAAATTAAACGAATAGTTTTGTGATGAATTTTTCAAAATAATATGTTGGCGTCTGATGGTCAGTAAAACTTAAACGTAGTACATGTATTTGCTATGTCATAAGATGTTTTTGTATTAAATCTTTGGTTTCTAGAGACCATGTACCCTTGTCTCGAGGGGGTGAGGGTGGTGGTAGCGGACCATGGGTAATGAAGGTGGGCATAAGCCATGCTCTGTGCTATGAGGGAAAATTTTGATAGTACACTGGTCTATCCTTGTATCATTCAAATCGGGTCCGTATATAGCCAGCTTATAGAATTTGGGGGAGGGGCTGAGGATGTGGTAAGCTAAGAACCCTGCTAAGAAAAAATTATTGTTGGCGAAATATTGGGCAGAATGTTTACATAAGACGTTACTAATCCGGGCAGAATGCCTGGCAAAGAGTCTAGTCGTTTGGCTGGGACAAAACGAGCCCTGTGTACACCGCGGCGTACATGTATCAGATCCCTTCTACAGTTAGAATTCGAAACAAGTGTATAGCCTAGGCGGTAGCGCCTCGGCGAAAACTGTATTTCTATCATATGACAATCTTCGTTAGTCCGATTGCCGCAGATGTGTGAGTTTAAACATGTCATTTTTTAAACTGTAAATCATGTATTAGTGGGTTGTTTAATGTAAATCCGTCGGCTTTTTGGGTAGAAATCATGGAATAAGCTTTATTTTGTAGGTTTTGATGTTTGATAACAAAAAAACAATGTTGACATTTTTTCTGAGTAGGTCTTCATAGTATGGGGGGCCATTATTGGAGGGTAGCCATTTTGTGATAATATTCCAAATTATGTTTATATTTTTAACCTTATTTATAATGTTATCGACATATCAACTGTGATTTGGCAATGCATTAACATTGGCAGGGTTTATGACTATATTTCAGATTGTTTTCCATCATTTCATGATGATATTTCCAAGATGGCGACCATTTTAGCGGGAAAATCGATCGATGTGCTGATTTCGATTAAGTAGTAGTGTTTGGTGTCAACATACATGTTTTCGGGGTCACAGATTCCATTCCTAGCATTTACAACCTTGTTAAAAAATCAAATATTCATATACTTAGCATATTACCAAGATGGCGGGTATTTTTGGCGGGATTAAAATGAGACGATGTGCAGATTTTGATTAAGTAGTAGTGTTTGGTGTCAATATATATGTTTACGAAGGTGCAGAATCAATTTCTGACATTAACAACCTTGTAAAATGATCACACGTTTACATATTTAGTACATTTCCAATATTGCTGTCACTGGTGGCGGGAAAATTGGACGATTGGTTGATTTCGATTAAGTAGTTGTCTTTGGTGACAATATATATCTTTTCGGGGAGGCAGATTCGATTTCTGTCATATACAACTACGTAAAATGGTCGTATGTTCACCAATTTAGCATATTTCCAAGATGGTGGAACGTTTTCTGCACACATTATTATTATTTATTTATTATCGATTTTCCTGGGAAAGCAAAGCCTAATCCTGACACAAAGGCAAAGAGAGTATAGCTGCTGCATGGTGCTTACGTCACGTGCCCATCATGTGCCTGTCACGACCACGCCAAGCGCTTACTACACGATCTTGCTACGCTCATGGCTAAGATCTGGCTGTGCGCGAAAAGTGTTACCACCATGATCTAGCGGTTACCAGTCAGACCGGGATACGTTCTCACCGCACTCCAGTGGCGTGCTTACCAGGCCTATAGAGACTGTGTCATGCTCACCCGTCCCCAGTCACTTTCAAAGCAGAGAACAACCAAAGTCAAGCAATAAAGAACATTTCATAGTTTACTTGATGTTTCCATTTTGGATGCTCTGAACGATTCCTTCCACACGCATTTTGGGGTCAGTTGATAATATAACCCATGCTGTAAAGGTTTCTTTTACCAAATATTGACACAAAAACAAATATTGCCACAAAAAAGGGACTACGCAATTAAAATCAGCACATCGTCCGATTTTCCGCCCAGACATGAAAGCCGTATTGGAAATATGCTAAATATGCAAACATGTGATATTTTTACACAGTTATAAACGGCAAAAATGGAATCTGCTCCCCGAAAAATATATCCTGGTACCATAGACGACTACTTAATCAATATCCGCTCATCGTTCCGTTTTACCGCCCAAAATGGCCGTCATGTTGTACATTTTCAAAATAAGTGAACTTATAAGCATTTTACACAGTTGTTACCGACCTACATGGATTATGTGCCCTTGAAAACATATATATTGATACCAACGACGACTACTTAATCAATATTAGCACATCGTCCTATTTTGCCGCCAAACATGACCGCCATCTTGGAAATATGCTAAATATATATACATGTGATCATTTAACAAGGTTGTAAATGCCAGGAATGGAATCTGTGACCCCGAAAACATATAACATATTGAGACCAAACACTACTACTTAATCGAAATCAACACACTGACCGATTTTCTCGAAAAAAATGGTCGCCATCTTGGAAATATCATCATGAAATGATTGAAAACAATCTAAAGTATAGTCATGAACCCTGCCAATATTAATACATTGTCAAATCATAGTTGATATGTCGATAACATTATAAATAAGGTAAAAATAAAAACATAAGTTGGAATATTATCGCAAAATGGCACCGTCAAATAATGGCCCCCCATACTATGAAGACCTACTCAGAAAAAATGTCAACATTGGTTTTTTGTAATCAAACATCAAAACCTACAAAATAAAGCTTATTCCATGATTTCTACCCGAAAAGCCGACGGATGGGAAGTATGTTACAAACCCTATCCCACTATATGATCTATGATGTACAGTGTGCTTTATACAAATAATATCTCTAGAGGTGTAGTCACCTGGGTCATAGTTCTGACATCTCACAGGGTTCACTTTCATTTCAAAAGTGTACAGCAGGAGATCTTTAGAGATATAGTCACCGGATCATTGTTTCTGTGATCTCACTGTGATCTCAAAAGTTTACAGTGTGCGCGTTATACTGAGGATGTATCTATGGAGATAGTCACCTGGGTCATTGTTTCTGTGGTCCCATAGGACAGACTTTCATCTGAAAAGTGTACATGGGTCAACAATATTATTCATCGACTCTGTTGCACCTGGGGTCGTCAGTTTGACGTTGTTTTCAATTTGAAAGTTGGTTACTAAGACATGTTTGACATGTTATGCATTTAAAACGGTAAAATAATCAATGACATGGCAGTTATCTGACAGTTTTGATATTAGAAGTCTGTCAGAATCACAGCAGATGTGAACAACAGAAATATAAATACAGCTAGTTTGATTTACGTAAGATTATTCAAAGAATATCACGTTGGTACTTTGAATTTGTAATCCAACGACGTAAGTATTATTTAATTTCCGTAACAAGTTAAATATTGACGATTTAGGGTGTTGCTCAAGATATATTTTAAATAAACCCGGTTAATATTGTGTGACAGACTCTTAAATACATTCTTTAGTATTTATAGCTCTTTTAAAGATAAAAAAAGCGGTAAGTTTTTCATTTGTTTTAAGAAATTTGATTATGACGTGTCCATGCATATTGGTCAATATTCTGAACTCACATTACCAGGTATACACTTTATATCACGTTTAATTGGTTTGTGCTGCATTGATGCACATAGTTGGACGATTGGTATGTGGTGTACAAGATATATGGTGTTCACCCGATTATATCAATCGAATGGTCCCAGTTTGATTCTTGCGTAAAGGTAGGGGGGTGTGACACGAGAAAACGTTAAATATACGGTACTTCTTCTAAAGATGCGTCTCGAAAGCCCAAACATGGTGTGATGGCCTTTCATTTCAAAGAAAATAACGGCACTTGCCCCTTTTCCGATATAAATCTCACAATTCATGCATTATTTTAAACACGAACCGATCAACGAATTAGGATTAATAAAAAAAAACATAGATTAAGGGCAATTATAAATTCAGAAATTTTCCTATAGGGTATTTTTTTTCTGAATTCATATATTTGTAAAACAATATGTAAACATGTACTGACACAGTTCTGAATTTGGCACTGTGTATAATACAAAGCTCATTGGACAGAAATTTCTGAATTTGGCATTCTTTATACATGTATATATATATATATATCCAAAATTATTAGCATAACCGCAAAGCTGTACTACTTTGTTTCACGGTAAATGATGAATAGATAAATAGGTATGCCGACACAAACTGATTTCAACACTGGTTTAATAACATTTTAACATTTTAAAGTACTTTTCGTCCGTCTTGGGACTATTCATGTACAAAGTTCAGAAATTTCTGAATGCACAGACGTCACAATTCCGAAGATAGCTTCGTACATATAGCCTACATAATACATATTATACAGATCGCCAAATGCCGAAATCGCTCTTTTATTGTGAGATTTGTATAAATTATTTTATTGAAAATTTCCATATCAGTACAGACAATAAAATATAGAAATGTTTATGAATATATTAATTCCATTGTTCTAAACAGCAGGAGTTTGGTTGTAGAAATCTTTCTGTCGTAGTTAACCAATCTCGTTCCCAGAGTCAGCCGCGGGGCCGGAGGCCTCTGGGGCCAAAGACCGTCCATTATCTTCTGATTTATATGCATATTTATTTATTTTATTTTTGGGGGGATGTGTGTGTGTGTGTGTGGGGGGGGGGGGGGGTTAATTCAAACATTAATTCTTGTTCCAGTGGTACGTTACGAGTTTGTTTTCAAATTGAAATTGTTGATAAAACCTAGCCAATGACATACATGGAAAATAAACATAGAATATGAATCTAAATTAAAAATAAATTTCTGATAATTAGACTTATAAACGGATCGAACCACACATTATTATTATTTTTGACACTAGGCAGGTATTATAGTAAAGGGTCACTTAGCTTTTTTTATTTCTCAGAAAATGCGGAGTTCTAGTGCATTGCTCATGATTGTGTGTTTGGCGATGTCAGTTTATGAGTTTGAAACATTTTGCTATATTAAAATGAAGGACCCCTCTGGTAAGTATGAACAAGCAATAATTAACTTTTTTGGAAACAGCTGATACAACTTAATCAACTCAATCTGCGGCGTTTTGAAGCAGATCATGATAACTGGCCAGATTTGTAAGCGTGGATGAGACCTGTTCCAAAAATGAAAAAGGAACTAGCCGGTCGTCATTTTCCTAATAGTGGTGACGTGATGTCAGCTGTTTTACGCGGAAGAAAATTTGTTCCTGATCGGCATGCATGTCTTTCAACATCGTTGGCAAAAGTGTATTTAAAAGTATTTTAACTACCTGTAAACCTGAATTTTGTTTCGGGCATTTCTAGTTTTGCTTCCCTTACTGTCATCGAGCCCTAATAAAACACCAATTTTACCTTTCTTTGAATTGAATACCACGATTTTGTACTGAGTTGACCATGGATTAAAACATTGTGTCTAGAGCCACTCTTCCTTCTGTGACATTTTTCGGGCATCGATTATTATTTGAGAATGCAGCTGCAGTTGGAATTCAGAGTGTGATTTGGTTACAAAAGCATTGGATACTTTTGGAGTTGCTAACACGGGCTAGAATAGCAGAAAACGAATTTGCGATGGTTAAATTTTCAAAATGTTCTCCAGGAGGTTAAGGCCTCTATACCCCGCGACGATTGATTGGTTGTTTGGAATTCGAGTCAGCCAGGTAGGCTATATTGGACCAAATTGAAGTTGCTGTATTCACAGACTGGAATAGCAGAAGAACGCGTTTGCGGCAGTTACATCTTTTCTTAGGCCACTTTGAAGTTGCTTTGTTCACAGGCTGAAATAGCAACCGTAAAAAGGTCCAGAATAATCTGGGGTGGGTGGGGGGTCAATACAAGGTAAGATCCGTTTCTTCGCCTCCCGAGGAAGACCGGTGCCACTGCCTGTAATGTAAACCCGAATTTTTGTTCGGGCATTTCGGGTTCTGCCCCCAATCTGTCGTCGAGCCCGTACACCTATGTTTATATTACGTAAATATTTTTTGTCTAATTATTTATGTTATATAGGTGATAATGAGCCATGTGTAACAGATGTTGGTAATCTGACTGTCGGAGAATCTCAGGCTTCCTACACTGAGTACGTATATTGGAGTATGTGGGTAAGATGGATTTTTCAAGATACATTTAATTACTCGCTTGTACAACACAACTTCACTAATCTGATTAAAACTAGTTGATACTATTATAAACCTTAACAAGTATTTAATTTTCGTTTAAGCATTGGTTATAACGTGGCTGCGATGTATATTGCTGGATGTAACAAGGTGAATATGGATAACTGTTGTTATCGGTTTGTTAATACGTCCAATCCTGCCGTCAACTGCACAGATATGATCTGTCCTTGAAAACTAGCAGCTTTGTGAATAAATAATAATTATTTTGAAATATCCTTATTTGATTTAAGCTTCTTTACAGTTTGAAATTAAAATGCTTATTCTGGCTCAAAAATAAAAGTGTTGATTTCATTGGATTTTAGGTATTGATTTTTTAAAAAAGATTTACGTCTAAAGATAATGTCAGTATTGAGATACATGTATGAGGGATTTCTAAACAGTGCGCCAAATTGTAAACTGCATAAGCCAATTTTCGCTTAATCTTTCGAAATAACACAATTCATTTGATTTCCCAAATCAAAGAGATTTAGACCCATTTTCAGCACTAAAAAGTGTTGTGGGTAATGATGGCCCCTGTCTCTTAAAAATTTCATTTTGAAATAATTATGGTCCCTACCGACGTTAATAATTTTCACAAAGGCATTTCCAGAGTTTGGGGGTGGGGGCTAGGTGGATGGCCAAATGGTTAGCACGTGCGCCACTGTATCATAAGGTCAATCATTGAGTCTAGTAGTGTGGTTTCAGTTCCCTGGTTGTACGTGGTAGGGTTGTCTGTCCAGCCTCGTGGGTTTTCTCCGGGTCCTCCGGTTTCGTCCCACTGCTGAAGACCCCTTTGCACAAGCGAATTATTGAAATAAAAATAAACTATATTATTATATTAGTCCGGAAATGACCTAGTATGTGTCGAGTGGACGTTACCCTTTCTCTCTCCCCTCCCCCTCTCTCTCTCAGTTCCATAGTTAATGACCCTGATTTATATTATTTTGATAAATGTGCATTACAAATGTACCCACTCTACAGGATTCAATTTTTGACAAGGAAGGAGAGGGGGGGGGGGAGAGAGAGAGACAGGGACAGAGACAGACAGAGGGAGACAGGGAGTCAGAGAGAGACCGAGAGACTTAAATAATTTGCTTGGGTGTAGGGGTCTTTGGCACTATAATGGCAGTGGGAGGAAATTGGGGAACCCGAAGAAAACCCACAAGGTTGGACAGGCGACTCCATTCATTGTCATGTACAAGCTGTGTCCTGAATGGTTTGTGTATTATGATAAAGAAGGTCCCTTCAAAGTCAATTACAGCACTAGACATATGAAGCATGTACAAGGTGACATAGTCTGCAAATTGATTTGCTTAATAATTTAAAACTAATAGGGGAGAGGAGGATTCACGGCCGCAAAACCTGTTGGTTGACAATTTTGAAGAATATCTTAGTTTTCACAGCCTAATCGACAATAAAATGCAACCAAATTGATTATTTAATTCAGAAAACAAAACCAAAATATCAGCGTTTGGAATTCAACAGGATTAAATACAGGCATATCTGAATATATTAATTCATCATATTATTATCGACTTAAGAGATTCGACATTCACAATCAGATGATTTATATTAATATTATCGTCACTCCCTAAAACTGGTCAGTGCAATGAAGCAAATCCGATCAAATTTGAATCCGGACTCATTTTAAAGTCAGGGATCATGTTACTAAGTGGGTAAGGTGCTGGCTCGCTTGCCTGGAGGTAGGGTGTTCGATCCCTGCATTGGCCGAGAGAGTTCATCTCGATTTTCCGGCTTGGTTTCCCCTTGTCAGTGATGCAGACGGAGGGTAGACAAGGACAGCTGTCTAGTCGTTCGGATGGGACGGAAAACCGAGGTCCTGTGTACACATTGGCTTGCACGTAAAAGATCCCTTGGCAGTTGGAATTCAGTTGCTGCCCAGGCAAAAAAATTCCCTCATAGCACACTGTATGGCGTTTGCCCGTCTTCAATTAGCCCAGGTTAGGTTCAGAAGCGTAGGGCGTTAAACCCCATTTCATTCAGTCATTCATTTTTAAGTCAGACCATGTTAATTTTGTTTCTAGCCAGTTTTGAAACACAGTTGATGATTAATCACAAACAAAAATTTGAAATGAAATGGGGTTTAACATCCAACTGTTCTGACAAAAATTGGAAGAATGTAGAGTAGTGATTATTAGGTCTATACAGCACTCGAGATTTTGATACCGACCACCAAAACACAATCACAAGCTGTATCCAGCATCCAACCAATCACTTAACCTGTATTTAAGCGTTCTGCAACCTTCCGTTTCAGAAGTGCCCCCTGCACCCCTTTCTAAAAACAGATAGATAGGCAAAAGAAACCATATCAAATTTGCTTACCCCAATCCCCCCTGCCCAGGTACTCATATCGGATAAGCTGCTTTCTATGACTATATTTTTTTGCTTAAGACATGAGCCTATTTCAAATCACCGGAAAATAACGTTTTACCATTGTCTCGAGGATACAGAGAGGTAAAAAGAATGAAAGAATTGTGAGCTGGACTTTACCAAATTTTCATTGCAGAAAACCACGCCTTAGGGTTTAGAGCCGGTAGGGTAACCGTAAACACAAGTAATGTTTTGGGGCTTATAGATAGACTCATGTCTGTGTTATTTATTGGTAACCTTGTAAAAACCAAGGCACCCAACTCTGCTTTTATAAATCATAACAAAACTAGAAGGCTAATTTCCAACAACAGGTTTAATAACAACATATACCTACATGTATATTAAATTATATATTATATTAAAATTGATACAGATTTTATAATTCAAATATTCCTTTGGTTCACAAAACAGGATTTAATACCTTCCATTGAAGTAGATTTATAGACTTTAGTTAAATTTATAAATTCATTACTAATAATTATCCTAATTTTTGTTGTTGTTCAAACATTTTGAATACAAAATATAAATGAAATGAAATGGGATTTAATGTCCTACTATTCTGCTCCAACTGGGCTAATGAAGACAGTACAAAATATAACAGGCAAACCCTAATGATTTTATCTGTACCTGATGTCAAGAACTTATCAACTGGTACCTACATTAAAATTGTTGATAATTTAGACAAATCAGTGCCTGAAAAACTTGATGGCATGAGAGAAATCCTGCATTTGCGCTTGACATATTTGTAACTAGTGCCTTATTTTCAGGCTGGGTTGTTTGGCTGCCCGGCATAATATAAATCTTTACATATAAATTAATAAAATATAAAATTCAAATGAGCAATTAGAAATGGAAGCACAGAAATAAGTTCTTGAAAATATATTCAGCCTAATTTATCTTATGAATGCTGATCTGGCTGGACTAAACAGTGTAAAATGAGAGAACATTTGTCATAAGTCATCGCACAAACTCTATATTATGCCCAGAGCTAGTTACTACATAAAGTACAAAAATTAATGATATGATTTCAAGATGTATATTTGTGGCAGAGGAAGCAGAGACAAGGTGGGCTAGAGAAATCAAGACTAAATTGTAATGATATATACATTATTATTTCTAAGTCTCATAAATGAGTTACTTTATATATTTCAAAAATGGACAATATCAAAGCTTAATATCTATCTAAATATATTTATATATGATATGATAGGTTTACCAAAATACATATTTTTATATGAAAATTATATATGATAATGTATAAATCTTTCCCTTGAAATATCATAGATGCCTGTTTATTACATGTACCGGTAGCTAAAATATTAATGCTAGCAAATATGAAATAAAATTTTTACATAAATACTCTATGACAACGAATTTACGCCCAACAACAACAACTCTTTAAAGGCTGTCTTTTATGTTCAGGAGCAGTAACTATGAATAAAATTGATGAATAAGACTAAATTTCTATTTGCCAAGCTTGAAAAAAAAAGAAATGTCACAAACTCTGGCCTGTGAAGCATCTCTCCAAAACATGTATTGAGCGGACGAGCAGATGGACTTGTAGACACAGCTAGGTGACAACAATACAATAATGTACAATACTATAATGAACACACAATTCCCATAATCTAATAAATAGCATTTCTAATAAATACAAAGATCCACAGAATCCCAAATACACTTGGAGTGACAGAAACTATTAGATCCATATATTTGTAATTTTATTGACTCATGCATTTAATTATTCTGAGATCAGAATGGACCTTTAAACCTAGTCATGTAACACGATATCATTGTCTTGTTTAAACCAATCCATGTAACAAGATGGCATGGTATTTAAACAGTTCCATGTAACATGATAACATTGCCAATTTATTGCTATTAAACCAAGCCATGTAACATAATAGTATGGCCTTTAAACTAAGCCCTTTTAATTTAAAGCTATGTTTGTAACACAATAACATGTCCTTTAAACCTAGCCATGTAACATGACTTTTTGACATAGTATATATTCTTTCCATTTATACACAAGTAAACTAATGGGAATTTAACAAATCTAACATGTTAAAATATATGTATTATATGATCTATTTTTAATAGAAATGACAAACATTTACAACCACATTATTATATTCTAAATAGAATTAAGAATATTTACAAAATAACCTCCAGTTATATATAATTCCCAATATTTACAAAATATAATACATATATTGGTCAATCTATCACTATTTTACTATGTAATACTAGTGGTGTTGTGCATTAGGAATAGTATGCTTAATGTAGGGGTTGGCTTTACTAAACACCTAATCTAATGTTGTAATTCAGTTTAGATATTTTAATACAAACAAATATAACCAACAATTATCATTAACAGTAAAAATATATCATTAACAACTTTAAAATCTAAGTATTTAGAACAACAATATTAATTCTAACATTTATAACATCCGGCCTGTTCCCATTAATAACTATTCTGAACAATGATAAACATCATTTCTGACAAAATATAACAAATTTATTCTTATTATCAATCATGGACATAACAAAATATAACAAATTTGAAGAATGAAATAGTGGTAATAACTTTTTTATTTTATAGTAAAATCTTGATTAAGTAAAACTATATATACTCAATTAAAATAATTAGTACATCAGATATAAATCGTAAACTGACAGATCTATAAATCTATATCTATTGTAAGTAAAGAATAATAATCCCTGAATTTCTTAACTTGTTCATAAAAAAATAAATTGAACACCTCAATTAAAGCAGATTTAGAGCCAGTGTATAGAATAAATAAAATTGATCACTGCACAATCTGAACATTCTATGATCTAATTGTGTAATGCTAACCAAACCATGCAAGTTACCACTGATTGGAAGTATATTATGATTATCACAAAAAAACTATGATTAATAATTACTTCTATTCTATCACTTTATGTAAGAAAGTAGAAACACGGACCAACATTTTAATTTCTATATTGACGATTTTAGTCGAAAACAATATGTATACCTTGAGAATATTGAAAAGTATTTTTCCTGCTTCAATTTAATAAATTTGAAATTGTTTATTTAGTCTTTTTGTGCATGAAATATGTAAAACGTATATGAACCACATAACAGAATAGGTTACTCATTTTTTTTAATGTGGCAGTAAATCAGGGCAAACATCTATTCTCACTTTCTTAGATGAGTGCATCTTCCAAGATATTGAAGAAATAGAGAGAAATGGGGTTTATCGACCACTTGACACAAACTAGGTCCTTTTGGGATTAACATATGCTTTAATTTTATTTAAATAATTCGCTTGCGCGTAGGGGTCTTTAGCAGTTGGAGGAAACCGGAGGACCAGGAGAAAACCTAAGAGGTTGGACAGGCGACCCTACTCCTTGTCTCCAAGATATTAAAACAAACAAGAAATATTCCAGTAAAAAAGTATACACTTTAACACTTCATATTAGGTACACCTCAAGCTTATTTATACACTGTTCTGTGCAATTCTTAGATACAATATTAAAATATATCATTTACACAAAATTAAATTCTTTTAATCATTTCACAAAATTAAATTCTTTTAATCATTTCACAAAATTAAAATCTTCAATATCGTTTTAAATTTGTCAAGTGAATGGATCAAGGGGCTAGCTGTAATCATCCAATAATTTAAAAACAAAAGTTTAATAATTTTATTTTCAGCAAAAACAATATGAAGAACACAGACTAAATAACTAATTCCAAAGTTCTCACAACTGACAACTGAACTATTATTGCATACCTGTATAGAGAACACATGAAAATACTAGCTAAAGCTTATAAATGTGTGTCTTTAGAGCTTGCCACTTAGAGAATTATGTTAAATTAGAGCTCATTTCTAGCTACGTTTTCTTTTCATGTTAATTCACAAATCATCCTGAACAGTCATGAACACTGTTAATAAGTCATTTGATCACAAATCATATTGTCAAAAAAAACATTTGATCACAGAAAAAACTGTCAAAAAAGACAATTGATCACAAGACATGCAAGGTAATCTATATAGTTGTATTCGACTTGGACTTTTTCCAACAAAATATTCATTGATTATGTTAAAGATCCATTTTTATATATGTACATTTATACATGCTCCCACGGATCAACAATCCGGGTGACATGTACATTATATATGGAGGCCACAGCCCCATATCTTTAAGCTTATACTATACATGGAGGCCGCAGCCCCATTTTCCTTCTTTAAACTACATATGGAAGCAGCAGCCCCATTTTCTTTCTTTAATTAAACTACATATGGAGGCCGCAGCCCCATTTTCCTTCTTAAAACTACATATGGAGGCCGCAGCCCCATTTTCCTTCTTTAATATTATAGTACTTGGAGGCCGCAGCCCCAGTTTCCTTCTTTAATAAAATAACACATGGAGGCTGCAGCCCCATGGTGAGACAGATCCCCAGGGCATTAAAATGTAACCTGGAGATGTGTCTCAATAACAAGTAGCTCCCTAAAATGCCAAATTTAATTAATTTGTTTTGTTCTTTTTTATAGTTGTATAATATGTATAATTTGTATTTTGTTATAGTTGTATGATTTTAACATATCATTGATGTTGTAGAATGTTTAATAAATATTGCATTGTAACCTATACTTTGTTTTGTTTGTATAAATAGTGAAAAGAATGTTCCTTAAGATGATATATGAATATTTCTCAAATACATGTAAAAATGACTCACAGATCATACTTAACAGTAACATTGTCAATAAAAGATTTCATTTCAATGATATTAATTGGAAAGACTAAACTGCACTGAAAATCCATTATTTACATGTACATTTATATCTCATCTGTAATTTCTCCCTCACCACTTTACAATCGAGCCTATGCTTAAAGGACCTAAGTCCGTAACTCAAAATCCTCCAAAATCTTCGACATCGAAAACACGAATTATTAGTCAATTTAAATCAACATTGATGATGTAAACTTACCAGGAAAAGATAAGCTTCTGATATCCGATATTTAAGATAAAATATGTACCATATTGCGCTCCGGTCCTAGTTTTATTGAGAGACTCGAGGGACGAGGCTAGACACATTGCACTGTATCCCACTGCATATGTGGACTGGAATAACCAGGCGCTAAAAAAAAATGCACTGGGTTGAGACTGAATGGCTTGTTTCGCCGAACATAACTGATTGAAAATTGGAGTAAAACGGAAAGCATTTAATGTAAATCAATTTATATACATTCATATTACAGTATTATATGAGTTTCGACCCACTTTTGTCAATTTCTGGATCCCAAATGTTAGCGATTTAGCTCCTTTAATTACTACTACATATTTGTCAATTTTAAACATCAATCATGCTTTAAACACAGGTTCATTTTTCACCAGTCCTATTACACTGGTTATTATGTAATATGTATGGCCAAACTGAATTACAGCAAACAGAAAATAAGATAGGTTGTCACAGCAGCTAAATCGTCTGAGCAGTCCATTATCACATATTTATTTATTTGAATGTAATAGGGGGCATTTACAAGATCATGAGTTATCTGTGTGCTGTATTAATGTCATCATTATTAAACAGCAGATTCATACAATGTCAAGTATTCTTTTTTAACAGGTTTAGGGACCTTTGTCTCATACCAGCCTTCTTTCCTTAAAAACCTGCCTGCATCTCGTTCACCTTTATCAAAATATTCCTGCAAAACTCTCCTTGAAGGGGGGAAAAAAGCATGTGATCCTCGTAATATATTGCTCCAGTTGACTTGGTAATCTTGGTTGCCCTGGCTGATGAACCATGATTTTCCTTTCTGATCCTGTGGGCATATATCTTGACTTCCACAAAATGGAGAAACAGAAATTGTTCTCCCATAAGGGAAGTCTGGAAGATTGTTGGTCATGCCTCCATCCATGAATTTCTGGAAAACATAAAAAGGAATAATATAGAATATGAAAGATTTATAAAAACTTCACAATGAATGCGTCTCTAGCTATAAAAGTAGAAATACAAGAAGAAAAGTTACTCTTTAAAATTGAAGATCCCAAACTTTAAAAATCTGGTTCTTCTTTTATTTTACCCCAGTTAAAAGCCTGACCTAGTTTGATAGAATTTGGTCGAGAATCAATTTCTATAACCAGGCTAATTACTCTGCAAATCTCCTAGGTTTCAATCACAACAAAATATCTAAAATGTCATAGAGAACCTTTTATCCTATATCCTTGTTTACAGCATTAATTAAGATATCAAAATGGATTACAAAAATCACTCTGCAAAACACGTTAAAAACTACGATCAGACATTCCACAGGGGTTCTCTTTACACATTCACACCAAGTGTTTGCAAGAAATTGTGGACGAACAAGAACTGAGTTGAGGCAAAGTAACATAACAATTCCTTGAAATGCTTTTCTTAAATTATCTGAAATCGATGAAAATGAACATTGTGTAAAGTTGCTTTGATAATCGCAGTAGCCTCTACTTTGATCCCATTGATCAATGGCCATAATTCTTAGGGTAATTACCAGTATTGGAAGTGGTTAAAATTCAAAAGGCCAACCTCAACTCAAATTATTCAAGAGCAATAACTATCTGACAGTAATTGTTGGGAATATCAAACATAAATACATGTAAGTATTTTCGTCTCATTAACATGAACACTGTATATCAAAAATTTAAAGTCAGTGGGATAATACATGTAACTATAAACTCTAGGATGTCCCCAAATGCTGAATTCTTAATATTAATATAATATATTTAAAGAAGCTAAATCGATAATATTTTGGACATAGAAATTGGCACAAATGGGTCGCAACACATATAATAATGTAATAGGAATTAATATAAACTGTTTTACATTCAATCGTTTCCGTTTTACTGTGAATTGTCGTCAGTTATGTTTGGCGAAATTCACCAACAGTCTCAACCTTAAGTCAGTTTCTAGAATCTGGTTATTTCAGTCAACACCGACAGTATTTATTGCGCATGCTCTTCACCGTTTGATGAACTTGTGGAATATGTCTAGCCTGATCCTTTGAGCACCTTGTCACAAATTGCGCTGAAATGCATTATGCTGCACGATTCGTATGCCAATGGTAAAATGTTTATTTTGTCTTAAATATTGGGTCTCAGAAGCCCATCTTTTCCAGGTAAGATCACAACACCAATACTAATTTAAATTGCAAAAAAATTGTGTTTTCAATGTCGAAGATTTTGGATGATATTGAGTTAAGGACTTAGCTACTTTAAGTGTATGGAAAAAAGACCTCAGATATTTAATATAAGACATTAGAAATGGAATATTTAAACTGTATGTATACTTACATGACCTCTTATTGTAGGTGGTTTAGTTCCAGCATAAAATGGTATATAACTACTAGCTATTAATGCCTAAAATAACAAAACAATAAAACTCAAGAATTTACAACATCCAGAACATCCTTGGTTTTTGATTCATCTTACTGGGTCTATATTCTGATTTTATGATTTTGGTAATAAATAAAAAGTAAAACATCCATATCTTTGAAGTTGCCCCCCCCCCCACGTTTTCCAGAACTAAACTGGCCCTTGATACTGCCCTGTGTCAAGCAATGAAAATGCAGCTTAGCCAGGCAAGGAGTTCTTTAAGACATTCTTGATAACTAGTATATTTTTTTTGGATTTGTGGTGTGTTTACAAGTGTACGTAATATGTGACAACATTTTCAAGTGTTATCGTTTTGATACGATTTACAACCATCCATTTATTAAAGTGCCGCGTTTTTTGAATTTGTGACTAACCAAGGCATTACAAAGCAAACCTAATATTTATTGTATCATGGTTATAGGTACATGTACTATGTACACATATCTATTGAACTTATTGTTGAGTCTCTAGGTGATGATATCTACAGAATATATGCAGTTAACAGTGAATTTATTTCCAAGATGCTTGTTTTTCTCCGGATTCCTTCAGCTATTTAACCCAATATATTTATACATGTAGTAACATTTTGTTAACATAGCTACGTGTACATTTTTTATAGCAATATATTAAATCTTTTAGAAATGCACAATCTGATTAAAATACAGATTTATACTATCGATGGCCTACACTACATGAAGATCTGACCGTTTCATTGGTTAATCCCTCGCATCATCCAGAACGAGGGTTATATAACAACTCTTCCAGATCCTAGTGTAGCAAAGACAAGTGAATGGAACTTTGAATCATAAAAAAACGTATCGATATAGGATCTATGCTTTAATCCGATTGAGAAATGCATGTACAAAATTTGGAATTTTTGATTTTTAACCACTTATCTGTGTTTTGCTGTTCCAAACAATTTGTATGTGAAATTTGGATACAACCTTTTCAATAATTTATAACACATTATACAATATACCTGTATTAACTCCTCTCTTGTATCAAATTCACACATCACTTCATTCTTCTTACTACGTGTATTAGTTAATGATAAAAATAATCTTCCTGATGCTTTCTCATGGGCATCAACTGGTAAAGCTTCTTCTAGAAATTCATGAACTGGTTTTAAGAGGTTGAAACGTGGAGTGAGGGCTCCGAAGGGTTTGGACCGGATTTTTTTCGCCAGATTAAAGGTAAATGCTGTACAGTCCTGTAAAAAATAGACTTAGACAGATATGAAATCCAAAGCCTTAACAGAAGGATGCTTATTACACCTGTTCTAATGCCAACAACCCCATTATATCCATATCATCTCATAAAAGTCTTGATTATTTTCTAAACATGGTCAAAGGAATCTTTAGTACACCGGTACATGATTTCCCTTAACCAGGTCAACCTGCTGTCTTAAAATTACAAATATTCTCCAAAATTGATTCCAGAACAAATTCAAAAGACATTGAAATGCAAACGGAGGAAATAGATATAACCAGATGAACTCCATTCATGTGTCATGAAATCATGAACAGTACAGGTGTATGTGAAATAGCTCTGTTTAACGACCACCTCCACAGAAATGAAATGAGGTTTAACTGTTTTGCTCTGACTGGACAAATGAAGGAGGTATACGCCAAACAGTGTGCTATGAAGGAAGTTTTGCCCGGGCAGCGGCGTTATGACTTACTCTTATATCAAATTCCAAACCCCATGGGATCTTTTATGTGAACGCCAATGTGTACACAAGACCTTGGTTTTTAACCCAATTCGAACGATTAGACAGCTGTCCTTGTCAGGCCCTTCATCCTGCACCACTGACAAGAGGAAACCACTTTGGGAAATCCTGATGAACTTTCTCGGCCAGTAGAGGAATCGATCATGCGACCTCCAGGCTAGCGATTTAGCGTCTTACCCACTTAGCTACCATGGCTCCTGTTTCTACCGAAGTGATATCACAGAGAAAATTACTACATTGTAGTCTTACACTTATATAGAAGGCAGCTCACTACCAACTATCTCTCCTAAATGTATTCTCTTCCCCTTTCTGCTGTTGATCGTTTGGTCTAGAATCGAAGAAGGTTTTAAAGGACCTAAGTCCGTAACTCAAAATCCTCCAAAATCGTCGACATCGAAAACACGAATTATTGGTCAATTCAAATCAACATTGCTGATGTAAACTTACCGGGAAAAGATGAGCTTCTGATATCCGATATTTAAGATAAAATATTTTTTTTAACATTGGTACACGAATCGTGTACCATAATGCGCTTCAGCTCCAGTTCTATTGAGAGACTCGAGGGACGAGGCTAGACACATTGCAATAAGTCAGACGGAGTTAGTAGACTGGAATAACTAGACGCTCGATTTTTGCACATGATTGACATTGCTAGCTTATTTCGCCAAACATAACTGATTTGAAATTGGAGTAAACACGTAAACCATTGAATGAAAATCAGTTTATATACATTCATATTACAGTATTATATGCGTTGCGAACTACTTTTATGAATATATTTAGGCCCAAAATGTTAGCGATTTAGCTCCTTTAATTGACATTATCTGCCAGGTTTGTAAATTTCGAAGATGAATTGATTGAGCATCTTTTTTTCCAAGAAACTGCCCTATATAAGAGATAGAGAAAAAGATTTTGTGGACCTACTGATAGATAAAGTGTTTCAAAACATAATGAATCTTGAAACTGTAGCCTACACTGTACGTCTCAACACAGATCTGACTGAAAGTTTGTATACAATCCAATATTAACACTACCTATGGTTGAAAATTATTTTCTTACTATCCTGTAAAGATCTTTAAAGTTCTCATGTCTCTATCAGCTATCAGTTTGTGAACATCACCCCACACATCAAGGCCTACTTACCCAATTACCCAATTTACAATTTCTGTTATTCTTCGGATAATAACAGGTTTGGTTACATATAGTATTACAAGCCCAGACATTTTGTTTATTATTCTTAATTTACTTACTTCTATTTTATCTTGATCTATAAGCAACATGGCTGATATCAGTGATCCTGCCGAGGCTCCAGCATATTTTTCAACACCTGACAAAAAACCCTGTCCATGTTTGACCAAGCAAGTAGCCACGCCAAGATGATAAATTCCCAGGAATCCACAGCCACATAATGATAGGTGTAGCTGCATGTCTTCAGATATTGTACTTCTTAAATCAAATAAACTACCAGACTCTGATACAGCTCTTGAGTCACTTGAAAATCTACTATCACTTTCAGGTAATTTCTTTACTGAATCTTTTTCTTTGTTTGCTGCATCTGGTGTTACTTTACCTGCTTTTTTAACTTTTGTCTTTTTCATTCTGAAATGATAAATCAGATCATGTTCATCCTAAAATTTTGGAATTATTTACGTTTTTTCTTGTTGGTTTATGAAATGTATTGTAAATCCATTAATATGAATATTTTTTAATGTATGTAACAGGAAGGGAGGCTTTAATATAAGCTATGCCTGCTCCACAATCATATACAAATCAGAATAAAATATTGCGAAATGTCATAGCTCTTTTATTGGAACATACACAAAAATAGATCTAAAAGCACATACTGGTACAATGTACATGTATTAATGTAACATGAATGTATAGGGATTGTAATTTCTAATTAATTATGTTTGGATAAATATCAACAATCCAAATTATTTTGTTGTTTGTCTATCACTATCAGCCATTACACTAGATTACTTATTATTTCTGCACGAATGTTTTTCGCTGTTGATTACTAATGGCACTTGAAACCATGTCCATATACACAACTTGTAATTGTGTACTGATTTTAAAAGCTTCATTGTGCCTTAAATATCGGATATTTACATGTATTAGTATGGAAGGAGGTCGTTTCATCCCATACTTTCACAATGGCAACATCAATATTGATTAAAATGTTCAAAATATGTACCCATATTATCCATATTGATTGAAATCATAATGTACCAATATTGAATTCTAATTCGTGTTTTAATTTCGAATACAGGCCTAATGGAAATTATGGAGTTGAACTGTTGGAGGTAATATAATTATAAATAGCATACAAATTTAAGTTTTACCTACCTCTAGGCTTATGACAGGAATTAAGACAATTTTAAGCTGGAAAAATTAGCAAACAAACTAAGCTAATCTCATATGGAACTGGACGTGGAATGGAGGAAAATAAAATTCACAATTTTAGTAATTTTAAATTTACTTACATTCTTCACCGTGGTGTCCGTAGGTCCTACGTCAGTTGTGATATTGAAGCGGTATCTTTACGTCAAAGATCACCATAACTACAGCAGGATTAGGCTCATCCTAAAGAAAATAACGATTACCTCACTGAGAATGAGATTAAAGATTACGTCAACTTACGTTATAAAAAGCAGTAACAGACAATATTTTTTATGACACTCCCTGACCTCGAAGTTATTGATGAGAGTTATCTCCCCTTGTTTGTGAAATTAAATATCTAAATTATGATGTCGGATCAAGCGATTTTTTTTACTATAGAACATCACGATTATGACGTCAACAATCTAGACTTGCTATCAACGCCGGATTAACCATGGTGGGGGCCCTGGGGCCTGAAACATGTGGGGGGCCCCTGATCACCGATTGCGACCGCCAAAGGGGCGCCTGGGGCAGGGCCGTATGTAGGATTGTAAAAGAGGGGGTGCAGCAGAGTGTTGGAGACGCCAATATAATGCCCGAGTTACTGGGTGCGGAACGGTGCGTGTGAGTACGTGGGGGTGGGGGTATGGAAGACCCTCCTCCCGAAAATTTTGTAAATTAGACTGTCACAAACGCGTTTTCCACCGACTTTGAGCTGCAATCAACGTCGCTCCAGTGTCATTTTCGGCAGCGCTATTTCTCATTTTGATGTTAAGCCCACGAAAATGAGAAACTCCTCATCCTCTAAACTAGAACTAGTCCGAAACACCATAAGGTGACGTGGATAGGGCGACCAGAACGAAAATCTCTAATCATGTCATTTGGTAGCGGCGCCCCCAAAGACCAACAAGGTCCTGTTAAATGGGAATAAGGGCGACCAAAACGAACCCTTTAATGTCATGTGGTGGGTCAGACGGCTACCCAGAAAGAGGTGATAGGAGAGGTCCTTCGCCTATGGGGGCGGCACCCTTGTCAGGGGTCATCTCCAGAAAATTTTGAAAAACAACGATACAGGAAACACGTTTTTCTGCAATTTGGGGTGATATCTGAGTGGCAATTTCGCATTTTATATGGCGGCAGACTTTTTTGGAGAGGCATTTGCTCCTGGTGTCCGCACCTTGGACTCGCGTCTGTGATGGCGCCCGATAGCCTCCTCATAGGAGACCAACAAGGTCCGGTCAAATGTGAATAAGGGCGACCAAAACGAACCCTTAAATAGTCATGTCGTGGATCAGACGCAACCCAGAAAGAGGTGATAGGAGAGGCCCTTCGCCTATGGGGGTGGCACCCTTGTTTTTGTCCCCCCTCAGAAAATTTTGAAAAACAACGATGCAGGAAGCAGGAAACACGTTTTTCTGCCATTGGGGTGATATCTGATTGTAAAATTTGCATTTTATATGGCGGCAGATTGTTTTTGAGAGGCATTTGCTCCTGGTGTCCGCACCTTGGACTCGCGCCTAAATGGAGGGAGCGCCTTATTTTTCTGGAAATTTTCAGACATTGGAGGCCAGAAACATGATTTCCTGGCATTGCAGACACTTGTGTGGAGCCATTTAGAAGCACCTCCCTCAGGAAAAAAATCAAATTCTGCCACAAAATTAGCGCATTTTGGCATTATTTCAGTGGAGTGCTATGAAATGATGGCATCTCTAGAGGAGGGGGCTGGACGCAACTGAGATTTTTTGGTGGGGACCCCTAATTTGGGAGGCCCTGGGGCCTGTGCCCCATGGTTAATCCGGCCCTGGTGATAAATGCTAGTGCTATGAAATGAGAAAGGAGCTGGACGCAACTGAGATTTTTTTTGGGGGGCCCCCTATTGTGGGGGGCCCTGGGGCCTGTGCCCCATGGTGCCCCATGGTTAATCCGGCCCTGCTTGCTATGCCCCCGTATGGCGACCAGAAAATGCACAAGGCTGCCTTCAAACGTGAACACAACGTGAGAAATTGTCCCGAAAAATTACAAATTTGAAAAAAAGTCGTGTGCGTTTATATTGCGTTCTCATGACAACGACGAACATCGGCGAACCCGTGGCGATATCCCTAACCACGGTGATGTGATTCTTACCACACGTCTTCTACGTGTATCGCGGCGACACGTGCGTTTTTACCACGTGATTACGGCGAATATAATAAGCTTGTCAGAAATGTGGCAGAAGATTGTCTACATCCCTGGTGGAATGGACGTTAAACCCCAGAAACGAACGAACGAAGTGGCAGAAGATTTGCCCTGAATAGACTAAGACAGCATGCCCACCGACTCTCAGTTACAAAGCAGAAGGGCCCCAGTTCTGCACGGACCCAGGGGGAGGGCCCTAGGTGCCAGCCCCACCCCCTAAATCCCTAAATAACAGTATAAAAAAATAGATATGCGCCACAAATCACCACAAATCATCACTCTCAGGCCCCCCCCCCCCCTAACTGGATTTCCTGGATCCGCCTCTGGCGCAGAAATTAAGGACTAACTTCTGGCTAAAACATTTGGTATGGCGAGTAGTAATGAGAACCTTATATACTGAACTAAGCGCAAGGAAAAATGATCGATCCACAAAAAGCCGAAAGGCGGTGAACATGTGGGACGCGCAGATCTTTAACACCCCCCTTTTCCGGAGAGAATATGAAAAAGTTTTGTCCTCTAAAAAGGACAGTACCTCGCGTGGCCGGACAGGGTCAAGTATTCCATGCTTAAAAATCTGCTAGAAAACTCTTCTAAAATCGCCCTCGATCTTTATTAACCTTTCTTGGGGGAAAAGTGAGATACCCTGTATGTGGCTTCCATCGAGGCCGTTCTACTTACGACCACAATGCCATGCTAATAATAATAATAATAATGTACATTTGTAATTGTGCTAACTCCATCCATATTGCATGCTCTAAGCGCGAAGGTAATAGCTAATCCTGATAATATGTCACAAACAAATGAGTTTTGAGTTTGGATTTGAACACAGCTAATGATTGAGAACTCTGTATCTCCAATGGTAATTGTGCTAACTCCATCCATATTGCATGCTCTAAGCGCGAAGGTAATAGCTAATCCTGATAATATGTCACAAACAAATGAGTTTTGAGTTTGGATTTGAACACAGCTAATGATTGAGAACTCTGTATCTCCAATGGTAAGTTATTCCACAAACGCGGTCCACAGACACTGATAGCTTTATCCCCATATGATTTCAGTTTAGCTTGCGGCACTACCAATGAGGGCTTATTTTGTGAGCGAAGTGGTCGATTTGGTTGATATTTTTTAATGAGATCAATGAGGTAAGATGGGAAAAGATCATGTTGACACATATAAACCATTGATAGAATCTTAAAAGTTATCCGGGCTTCTATTGGTAACCAATGTAGTGATTTTAAGATGGGAGTTATGTGAGAATACTTTGGTGTTCTTGTTATTATTCTGGCAGCGGTGTTTTGATTTTTTTTTGAGTTTTGCACACATGTTTTGTGGAATTCCAATCAATGCTCTGTAGCAGTAATCGAGCCTCGAGAATATCAAGGAACGCACAAGCAGCTTACAGGCTTCCATTGTCGAGAGGTGTCAAATATTGCCAATACATCGAAGATGGTAATAGCACGTACGGCAAAGTTGTTCGACCAAGATTCTTCACACATGATGAAACTGAATTTCGGTTTCACAGATTACCACACTTGAATTTGGAGTAGACCCAAGTCGTTTAGATGTCCCTACAAGCATGGCTTCCGTCTTGTCATCATTCAGTTTGAGCTTACTCTCGTTCATCCACGATTTTACAGATCTAGAGCAGAGTGTTACCTGATGAAGAGACTCATCAATTTTATTTTGATAAGTGTCACTAATTAATTGGGTGTCATCAGCGTAGGAGTAGTGAGTGATTCCGAAACTGTCTATTACATCACCAAGGCATTTGGGTATAAGACAAACAACACAGGCCCAAGTACGGACCCCTGAGGCACACCACAATCAAGTTTAACAGGATTTGATTCACAATTGTTTACGGCAAGAGTTTTGTTTCAGGGTTATAATCGGCAAATACCTCAGCAAAAATACCGTATTAGATAACACCCCCACCCCCTCAGTTTTAAGCCAATCTTTGTTCAATTTTATGATGAACGATATCAAATAATTTCTTTGAAGTGATATTTCACTTGCTACCTACGCGGATAATAGCACCCTCTGGTCAAAGGGCAGCCTATATTTGCAGGTTCAGAAACGTCCTGGATGAATTCACCAATTGGAAAAATGATTGGGGCTTCCAGATCTCGTCTAAAATCACTGTTGGTATGTTATTATGCAAGGACCCCGAGGTAACCCGGATGTCCCTGTAGCTCAATGGTCAACCCGAATACAATTTCCCGAAAAGTCAGCTTGTCCCCTGGCTTCCTTGGTTATCGAGTGTACTCATTCCGTCCTACTCCACTATACCTGGGTAAAACTTTTTTTAGGGGGGGGGGGGTATATCGCAGACATAACAAATTGTGATACAAATTACCAAGTATAAGTTCAATAATAATAAACATAACAAAATTATATATTTCAGACAAAGAACGAATAATAATAATAACAAAAGTCAGACATATAGATGATGTTATACATATTTGAAATCAACAACACATTCTACAGATTTTGATAATACAATTGAATATAAATGAATTATAAATGTATACATTAGGCCTACTTACATAAATCATTCAGAAATTGGACTTGGATGCGGTTATCTACCCTCATAAAAAACGAGGGCGAAACGATCGGTTTGTAAACTGTTTTCTGATTGTAGGCCCTAGCTACATTCTAGGGCCAGGGTAGAAAATTTGAAATCGTGGAAACCCTATGGATTAGCCCCAGGTATAGTGGAGTAGAACGGGATGAGTACACTGGGTAACCGAGGATGGTACCCTTGGGGCCGTTTGTTGTGGTCTTTGTTTGCATACCCCACCCTAGGTCGGACAGACGGCAGGCCCTACGGCAGTTTCATACGAGTTATCTGCAGGCCCGTATCTAGACAACATTAAGCGGGGGGGGGGCATTACCTTTTGGTAGGGAGGAGAACTAGTTTAGATAAGTACATTTAACCCGGGGGGGGGGGGCAGGCCTCCCCGCGCTCCTCTGTAGATACGGGCCCATTTATCTGTCCCTGAGTTTCGGTATCTCCCTCTGACTGTAATAGACTTCAGACATGGTACTTAAACTCAGTTTAATGCAATAGTTTGTCTGCGATACCATCCTGGTGGAAGCGACCTGTTCTCGGTATGACTTGGGCATGGTACCAGGCCGCGATAAATTTCAGGAAATTGACCCGTTTATATTATTCTAAAATGTGGCACTCTTCACAGAAAAGTTAATGTCAGTCGCGATGCAAATTGCCCGGATGAAAGCAGTTATGAAGGTTGATTTCAATGACGTGGATATATATCCACGTCATTGGTTGATTTAGTTTGAGCAGTCATTTTGACAGACTTGTGACCGTTTAATGGGGGAACAGGTCAAGTTGCGCAGTGATCCGTAGGCCTAGTGAAACCGTGCTCAGACCGGATAGCGTTTACACTACGAAATTTAAAGCGAGCCGTTCCTGGTATAGCTGAGGCAGCCTCGTTTCAGTGGGTCAGGTTGGCACCATAGGCCCTACCCGGTACGGCACGTCTACGTTTGACCCGTGCCGTACCTGGTAACGTTTCTGGTAAGCTTAAAATTGTTTTAAATGTAAACGGGGAGATTAAACCATTTTATCTTATCTATACTTTAGTCATAATAAATACTCTTGTGCGTGATTGGATGAGATGTTTTGTGTAAGCAACACATGCTATCAGGATTTTAACATCTCATTTTTTTTCTTGAAACGAGAGGTATATAAAACTGTGCAAGCAATTCCGCGTATAAATTATTTCAATAAATTATTTAACCAATAGCCTCCAGGTAAGAAAACCCAGCAACATTGATGAATATCTGTAGAACTGGCACTGAAAATTGCATGATTTTTATAGATCGCTTATTAAACATGAATTCCTGCCATATGGTTGCAAATAAATTGCTTGCACATAGTAAAGGAGCTGAATCCTTTGATTTAGTTCAATATAAAGTATTTCATTGGATTGATCGAGTGTTTTTCGATTACAAATGTGCCAAACTCTATCCGATAAAAAATATTCCCGATAAATTAACTGGAATTCGGCTAATTTATATTGGGTTAAAAATTAATGTGGACGGTTGGCGGATTAATAGCATTATTTTTATTTATTTTTTTAAACAATATTTTATTCAGGTTGTCTGAATGGGATTGGGGAATAGATCATTTTTTGTATACGATGCAGAATATTGGCGTTAGATAAAACCTAGAGAATCATATGAGTTTATAAATATTATTGTATTATTTGGCGATGTATTGACGTGATGGAATGGGAATGGTTTCACCATCTTTAATATAAGGCGTGATCTCGGCCAGATGTCGCAAAACCCGCGGACGTTGCTTCGCGAACAGGGTGTTTCATTTAGCGTTTAAAGCCAAAATGTGATAAATAAATCGAGCCTGATGAATAAAATACCGAATTTAAAATTCCAGGAAGTGAAAAAAGAAAATAAAACATCTGATTCTAATCCGACTCGTTTCAACAAGTGGCATACATACATTTTGCATATACAATCTAATTCTACCGAGTTAAGCAGACTTGAAGATGATTAGGGAAGACCTTCAACGGACCAGTATATTATGTTGATTACATTACTTTGCCTGATTACACTATTTTGCCTATACCGTTTTTTAGGACTTCTAATTTTGTCTAATGGTTTCGAATGTTCGTACTTGGTTTTATTTTATCTTTAACTGTTTTCTTTTTATAGTTTGTAATGGAGATGATATCAATACAAGTCGTGGCATCTATTTTATTGGCGTCAGCCTGTATTCAAACCACTGAATCCTCCTGCTTTGCTCAACAACCACAATCTAGAATCGGTAATTAATTTGTTTAATGACAATTTTTAAATAAAACTAGTTCCTTATGTAAGTTTACAGAAAATTGGGGCTATGCAAATTGCTTAAAGCTTTTTTTTTTCTTTGGTTGCCGTTTTGATTCACACAGCACAATATGAGTTTCGTTCATCTAAAAATTTTATCATTTCAATTCAATATTTTAAAGAAAATGAAGTGTGGGTTCATTTCAGTGGACGAATTTGTTTATTCGTATATTCGCTAGGGCCTCTTTACAAAGACCAACATAATATCCCAACAAAAAGGGGGAAAAGCGGTAAAATCTGACGGACTATAGTGATGTATGTACGGGTTCGTAAATTCAATAAAATCTAATGCCATAAACTAGTAATTATTCTTAAATTTGGGCGAGAGGGGGGGGGGATGGTGGTGTTCAAAATGATTTGATTGTTTAATTCCCAAATAAGAGCAAACCGTAGCTCCGATATCCGGGAAAAAATCCCAAATAGCACCCTGAAAGTTATATTATGTCCTGTCCGTCTTCGTCGGTGCAAAAAAGGTGGACTAAACCTCATTTCATTTCAGCATGTCCGTCTTCTAAGCCCAGTCGGTTCCAACATAGTAAAAACCCATTTCATTCCATTTCCATACTGTCGTAATAATAGAGACTGCTGTTTCGGAAGTGTTCTTTTAACAAAGTAAACAATAAGACCTATATAATTTGCGTTATTTACCCCTGTGGTATGTTTTTATCTTGCAGTGAATGGCTTAGTACAACATTTCTGTACATACAAAGATAAGGAATTAGAAGTGGGCGAACGTTTCCGAACAGATGATTGCATGGAATGCAGTTGTACTGAAAATGGAATGGGATGCTGTGGGTATGAGCGATAATTTATGGCTTAAACATTGTAACGTTAAATTAACAGTTCAAATTGACAACTTGTCTTTTATTTTGATAGAAAATTTGAATGGTTGGCGAGATAACAATCTAATCTTCAAATGCTATTTGCTGTGACCCTGTTATCGTATTGGTTTTGTTGTGCAGTTATCTTTGACGATTACATCGTGTTGCTTTATTTTAACAGAGTTGGTCATGCTGCTGGTGTGATGGTAATGAAAGACTGTGTACAGGAGAAATATGATAATTGTTGTCATCAGTTTTTTGATATTTTAACTGGGGCTAATTGTACAGATCTCTACTGTCCACCACCATTTAAAAATTTATAAAAAACTATGAATTAATATCAATAAAACAAACACCCAGATTAGTATTGTTTTTGTAAGAATGTGTAATACATTTTGGCGTAATACATGTGGAATACATGTGGCTCTGTACGTCAACCCGTCCGTTCGAACTTGAAAAGTTTCCAACAGAAAGCGGTATCAAAATGTACAGCATACTTAGTATTTTTCTATTGGAATTTTACAGTACACATTTTAATAATCTAATTATGTTTTGGTAGTATTCAAACACCCAGATTGTTATTGTATAATAATAGTAAGTGCAGTAGGACCGCACTCAAACCATTAAACAAGACAAACCTATGGACAATACACACAATAAACACACACATGTATTACATTTTGGCGTACCAAATGAATCTACTTTAGACCCAATGCAATAACCCCAGCGGATGAATAATAAGTTTCAATATGGCGGTGGTACTTTTTACCGCCGACCACCGCCGACTACCGCCGACCAAATGCTTTTTACCGCCGACTACCGCCGACCCAAATACTTTTTACCGCCGACCGTCGTAAAATTACTGCCGACCAAATACTTTTTACCGCCGACCGCATTGTAATGACTTTCGAAGTGGGACATAAGAGAAAAAGTCTGTTTTAAATACTTAAATTGTCAACGAATTCTAAACGTCAATGAAATCGCTGCCTAAATGTTTACGAAATTTGAACTCAGCCATCCTTCGGGTGTAACGGGGATATATTCAACGTTTTTTTTTTCGATTCGGATAAAAATTGTGACCTCTAGTATTTGGTCCGCAAGCTAAAAGGGCGATGTTTCCTACAATCAGGGGTCATAATTCAGGAAGTTACGATCCGATATGCGCGAATATTAACTGGGACCGAGGTCTGTGGGTTATAAACATGCATTTCAAGTTTGATCAAAATTGCGGTGGTACTTTTTACGGCCGACTACCGCCGACCAAATGCTTTTTACCGCCGACTACCGCCGACCAAATATTTTTTACCGCCGACCAAATACTTTTTACCGCCGACCGCATTGTAATCGGGCACTGCCACCAATTTACGTTTGTTTTTTTTTTAATAAAAAAAGAATACAACAAGTTGAACAAGAATGTTATTCTTTTATTTGAGGTGTAATTCCGTACAACTGTCCAAAACATACATATATATCAGCTTCTGCTTATTAGGCCAATCTTCTATTAGTGCGAACACTTCTACACATTTTTCGTTTTGCTCTTCGCTGAAACAACGCCACTTTTGTTCGGAAATAGAATATGCTTTATAGAGACCACAAAGTTCATAATCTCCAGAAAAATACAGGATATATCTTAAATTAATTAATTAAAAATTCACACACATACAGAGCTGGAGCCTTCTGGGATATCCAGTCAATTGCACATTGAAAATCACACCTTGCCATATTCGATTGTCGACCATATTTATATATAATAAAATCTATATTTGTTTTTTTTATCAAACTCTGTGTATTTAAAAAAATCTATTTATTTGTCACTAATGATTTAATCAATTTTATATAGTCGGCGGTAACAAGTAATCATTAAGCATTTGATCGGCGGTAACAAGTATTTGGTCGGCGGTAATTATATTACGGTCGAAAGTCATTACAATGCGGTCGGCGGTAAAAAGTATTTGGTCGGCGGTAATTTCACGACGGTCGGTGGTAAAAAGTATTTGGTCGGCGGTAATATATCGACAGTCGGCGGTAAAAAGTATTGGTCGGCGGTGGTCGGCGGTAAAAAGTACCACCCCGTGGTCATTACATTTAGAGTCAAAGTAATCGAAGTCTCGTAGTTTTATTTATTGTCCGCCAAACTACTGTATATAGATATTGGAATGCGCTATAAAATATACATAATATTATTTCAATGTTGAAATTTTTCAGTGCCCCCCTCCCCTATCACAACACCACCTTCAACGAAACACTATAACAGCGGTATTCTAAAGAATTCATTGCTATGGATATGGTGGCTGATTTGTATCATAAAGTTTAACGTCCTACTGTTCTGCTCTGACTGGTCTAATGAAGACGGACTTACGTGATACAGTGTGCTGTGAGGGAAATTTTGCCCGGACGGCGGCGCTACGGCCTTATGACAAAACTCTTGATTTCACCCCCCCCCCCCCTCTCCAGTCGCTAGACCTACCTGTGTTTTGTTTTTAATTGTATAGTAGATTACATGATCCTCATTAAGGAAGGAACCAATCGGCAAAATATTTTCCTTTGGGACTGTAAGGGGCTATCAGACAATTCAATAAAGTAATTGCATGTCATTAGATAAGAGAATACGAAAGAAAAACAGAAAAAGTTCGTGCATTACCATGTTTTATAAGGTATAGAATGAATATAAACAAGGGAATGTACGGACTATTTCTATTCTTCTTGTCTTCTCTTATCTAATATGACATCCAATTACTTTATTGAATTGTCAGATATCCTCTTACAGTCACATATAACTACTGATGGTCTTCGAAGGATTTTTAGTGAGCCGAAATTTAGCCGTTATCAGGTATCACTCGTCGCTTCAGTCAGTTATATAGAGCAGTCGCTCGTGTTTTCCTTTTCGATACGTCACTGCTGATTCGGGTAACGTGTATTTCTCAGCTATCGTAGCAATGATCTATGCGTTAAAAGTATACTTGGAATGTGTTAACCCGCTCTATCACATATATGATAATGACTGGCACCAATATTGTCCTTTCAAAAAAAATACATGTAGTTTTAAAATAGGAAGAATAGGCTAAGTCGCGAACACACCAGTGTCCTATTCACCACTATGCACACATCTTGTCAAAACAATAAACATTGATAATTTGGTGGAAATTGGTTCCGAATGAAATAATTTGGCTAAAACTTTCAATATTTTCTCTTGTTATCATCCTTTTTTTAATTAAAATAGCAGGAATGACCAACTCTTTATTAAACTCTTAACCAATGTATTTTTAAATAATATTTTCAAATTAAGTAAGTGTATTTTATATAAACATAATTTGATATAAAGCCTTTTACTTATATCTTTTATTGTGAAATTTTATTTTAAATTCACTAATTCAATTTACAAAAACTGTCTTTAAATGTTCGAAAGAGCAAAATGTTTATTGTCACAATAGAAAAAATCATTATCTTATCTGGATTTAAACCATAAAAAAATATTTCTATTGACCGATCTTATCAGGGTTTTGATAGGACATTGAGTTTTGTTAAAACAGATTAACATTCTAGATAACGGTAAGTATAACAGGGTTGTACGTAACGTGATTTCTATAAATATTCAACGGAAAATGACATAATTAGTGAACCAAAGGATCCACGTTAAGATTCGGATTTGAAATTTTGTTAAATTTCAGTGGTTCTGGGTAAACTATTCTACCGTAAGTACCTTACCTGTGTTGGAAAGAACACAGCAATGTCACCGGTAAGACGATTCATTGAACACTGTTAAACTTGTTTTTAAAAGATCAAATCATTGACCTTTAACTATCCAGCTCAACATGCTGGTACATTTTCGACGCTAGACTATCACGTTTTCTACAAATGCTTATTTAATTGTACAGAAACTGAAGGCATTGCAGACTGGTATTGGTTACTTCTTGGTTGCTGTCTGGATTCACACCCCATACTCATCCTGTTATATAGATCTGCCTAAACATAATCAGCGATATCCGCAATAAGTCGGATATTTTCACGCACATAAGTAAACTAAAACGCAAGGTGTAACAGCAGAGATACCTTTAAAGGTTCAATGTCACTCTTGTTGTAATTGAATAATATGTCACAATTTTTAATTATGGTCAACAAATTGTACTATTTTACAATATTTCAATTAATTGATGAGGCAAATTTCATCTTAATACACCTATTTTTTTTTATAAAAAAATGGAAAAAATTCAACTGATTTGAAACCTCTAACGTAAACCTATTCAAATGTTACTTCGATTAAAAAAATACTCGAACCCTCTGGAAAAGTAAAATAGGATGTAATGGATAATTTACACAACAGGTAAACAACACTTAAACATCTAGTACTTGGATAAGATATTATTTATTTTCTGGAGCTGTCAAGCCAGCAAGAGGGTTATTGTCCCTTGACCGGGGATGCCCCTGGTCATGTTGCTAACGTTTCCCCGTCAGTCAAACATGAAACAGTATGACAAAAAACAACATCAAAAGAGAATCGCGTAAAATCTCCTTTCCGTCATCTCACCTAAGAAAGGGATTTAGCAAACAGAAGAGGTGCTAGCATAAACTATCTTGCTCGATTTTTATCAATCTAGTCCCACATAACCATCAAATATCTTATTTTGCTATCTTTTCGTTTCATGGCATGATTGATTAACTTGTAGTGAATTAAGGAATGAAATGGGGTTTAACGTCCTTCGCTTCTGCACCTAATCTGGGCTAATTGAAGACGGATTGGTGTGGTAATACAGTTTTGTGCACACGCTGACAAGGAATTAGAAGTTAGCGAAAATTATAGGACAGATATTTTCAATATCATTGTGATACTAGTGTGAGAGAGAGAGAGAGAGAGGGAGGGAGAGAGATGAGGTTTAACGTCTACTCGACACAAACTCGGTCATTTCGGGACTAACATAATATGGTTTTACTTTTTTTTAATAATTTGCTTGCGCGTATCGGTCTGTAACACTGGGAGGAAACCGGAGGACCCAGAGAAAACCGAGGAGGTTGAAAAGGAGACCCAACTCATTGTCACATACAACCGGGGATTCGAAACTAGGCACGTGCTAACCATTCGGCCATCCAACCCCCCAATGCTGTGGGTATGTCATATGATATTTCTAAAACTCATTCCAAGTTCACACCTTTTTTTAAACATTGACATGTAAAGTTCATCATCAGTATAAAAGTATTGATACACAACTATTTGGCATTTCACCATACTGATATTCGTCTCCACATAGTCGGGACACGATCCTCAGATCCGTGACCATTTCTCGGGAAAAAAAGGTTTACCGATGATTCTGATAGAAGGGACGCTAGTGCAGATATTTGTAGATTGCTACCTCCAAAAACGACGGGCTAACTTCAGGTGAGCCGAAAATCCAAGAGGCCGGCCAAAATGGTCTACGGTTGATCTAATATGACAGCAAAAATCCAAAATGTTATATTCTTTATTTCCTCCAATTATGAAGAATACAAACAATACAGCATATAAGATACATACATTGCAAAAAAGAAAATACAGAAATATACATATACAATAACAAACGAAATTGAAGTAAGGACTTAAAGATCACAGTGACGTAAAGAAAAAAATACAACCATTATTGCAGCCTTCTGATAGACATGTCTAGTTGTACTACTGATAGTGGTGGCACGTGATTGATCCACTGTTAAACTTAACAGATCCCTAAGGAGGTTACTAGAATCAGCACCAAACGTTATTATGAGACTATATTTCATGTCATTGAATAAATCGCATTCTAAGATTAAGTGTTCCGGTCTAGAGCGGAAGAATCTACCACACTTTTCACATAATTCTATAGTTAAAATGTCATCATCATTTTGCCGGATTGAGGTTCATGCTTTCACAAATATTCTGCTGGCAACTTTTAATGAGGCTTCACGCATCCACACTGAAAATACAGGGTGTGGGGACAACTCTTTGTGTACTTGAGAAAACAGACGTAAGTCATTGTGTAACGTCATCCGTAACTTCCAATCCTTAAACTCTTTTGCTGTAACGGCCTGTTTCACAATCTGTTTCCATGCACATTATCCAAGAAAAACACGATTTTGGAGGAACATAGACATATATTGATCAAGACTGTATTTATTGATAATCCTACAAAGGTCTGAGATAAATCCTTTCTGGTGTTTTTTACAATCTAAATTATATTCGAAAAGTATTTTGATGATTATGGATTTTGGAGGGAACTCTAGGGTTCATGTTCAAGATGTGACCAAAGAAAAACAGTTATCTTTCGGCAATGTAAGATTCAAGTGATCCCCATCCGACAGCAATTAGCGCGAAATTCATTAACACTATATCGTTTCAGGGCTTTTGGGGGACGCAGAACACAAATATGATATTTCCAAGTTTACGGGACTAATCCATGAATGTTTTCTTTCGTATATTAAAGCTTACTTTGATATTATTTGGCAATGAATTCCATATGTGAGATCCTTAAAATTTTATACTATTTTTACCAACAGAGAGATGGGGTCTGAGAACAATTAATATGTTATTAATATTACTATAGCCACTATAGGGTGTATTATAAAAGGGAAGAACATTAATTAAGTACTCCGGGCAACGATGGTAAATTATTTTGTGAAGGTGGGAAAACATATTTAATAAATGTCTTTCCTTAATTTTTAATAAGTTTAGATTTGCCATGCCAGGAGATAATAATAACAATAATAATAATAATTTATTTATAGAGCGCCTATAATCCAATACTTAGATTGCTCTATGGCGCTATTACATTATTGTAAAAGTATAAAATATAAAACATCTCAATAATAAGAACATTGCACAATTAGAATAAAATATAGTATACAATAATAAAAAGTAAACTCAGAAAAAGCTTAAGCATTTAACAATTAAAATGGCTTTTAAAAAGGTGGGTCTTTAACTTTTTCTTAAAAACAGGCAGGGAAGGGGAATCTTTAATTTCAGAAGGTAACTTATTCCATAGTTTAAAAGCAGCAAAACTATAAGGCCTTTCCCCAAATGAGGATTTTGCATGATAGGGCATTAGCAAGTTTTTGTTTTGTGATCTAAGTGTGCGTGTAGGAATATATGGGGTCACTAGTTGTTTGAGGTAGTCAGGTGAGTCTTCAATATTAATGACAGCGTATGTTAGAGAGAGTATTTTAAATTCAATTCTGCTAGTAACTGGCAGCCAATGCAGTTGGTGTAAAATAGGGGTAATATGTTCACAAAGTTTAGTTCTAGTTATGACTCGGGCGGCTTTGTTTTGAATTTTTTGTAATCTATTTAGCTGAAGAGAAGGCAAGTTAAACAATAAAGAATTACAATAATCAAGGCGGGAGGTTACAAGTGAGTTGACAAGCATTTTAAAAGTATCAGTATCAATAAAGTTTCTTATGCGACCTGTATTATAAAGTTGAAAATTGGCGGATTTACACATATTCGACACATGTTCTTTCATGTCAAAATTTTTCCCAAATTGAACACCGAGGTTCCGTACACTATTACTTGGATGTATGACAGCACCACCAACTTTAACATATTTTGTAATAATTGATGAGAGTCTATGATCGGTTCCTATTTTTAATAATTCAGTTTTATCATCGTTTAGTTTTAAAAAGTTGTTTTTCATCCAGTTTTTTACATTATCAATACACTTCTCCAACTTAATGATTTGTTTACTTTCGTTGTCGGGTGTTACAGCCACATACAGCTGTGTGTCGTCTGCGTATATATGATAGTCTAAATTGTGATCTCTAAGAAGTTTACCAAGTGGGCAAGTATAAGCCGTAAATAATAACGGACCGAGTACTGATCCTTGCGGAATTCCATATTTTATGTCTACTGGTTTTGATGACTGCTTATTTATGACAACAGACTGTTTTCGTGAAGTGAGATATGATTCAAACCATTTCAAGGCATAGCCAGTAATTCCAAAATAATCTTTTAAACGTGAAAGTAGAAGTGCTTGGTCGATGGTATCAAAAGCAGCACTTGGGTCAAGAAGAACTAGAAAAACCACATTTTTATTATCTAGATTAATTAAAATATCATTTTGCACTCGGAGTAAAGCCGTTTCTGTACTATAAGATAAATCTTTTGTGTGCTCTATATCTAAAGCAAGTTTGAATGCTCGGTTTTCCCATATAGGTGAACTGTAATCGAGATATGGCTGAATATATGATTTATAAAATATTGATCGAAATTTTCATGGGAGGAATTCTTTCAGTTATCGCAACTTAAATATTTTTTGATTGATAATTTTTGAAATATAATTTGCGTGATCGTTACATTGCAGATGTTTATCGACCTTAACACCAAGCAATTTAAGAGTTGGAACATTTTCAATCTCACAGTTATTAAGTTTTATCCGTAAATTTGGTGTTAAAAATTGTGTTCTTTTCTACTTTACTAGTTATTAGCATGTCACTAGGTTTTAGTCCGTTGACCATCATCGAATTGTTGCCACACCAGTTGAGTATGATATATGTATCACTTTGTAATTTAATTTGAAGATCATTTAAATTGGTAGCCGACGAATAGAGTGTTGTATCATCCGCAAAAAAATCACAGAATGACTCTAGGTGGAGAGGAAGATCATTTATGATAATATTTAATAAAAAGGAAGCTGTTATTGACACGACGGTCGTGCCCCGAATGGTTATTGTTAGCACTGCGAACCCGACCGTCGTTTCCGCAATACAGGCTCCCTTCATTGCGGAAACGATGACGTCGTGCCAACAAGAACGAAATTTGGTGTTGCGTACCCGACCGTGCGTGAATATAAAACATGGACCGGAACAACCTGAATACGGCTTACCGACCGTCGTGCAACCTAACCCTAACCCTTCTCAACTGTCCTCGAGTCTGCTATAACAAATTTTGCAAATGTTTCCCGCTCGAATTTATTCAAATATTCTTTAAAAGCCACCGGTGACGTCACGGTCGGGTAATGCTCTTACAGATTATGGCGCTGCAGACACGACGGTCGTGTCAATAGTCACTTCGAAATAAAAAAAGGTCATAAAATAGATCCCTCCTCCGGCAAATTAAATTCTAAAACATTTTTTCATGTATCAGAAAAATAAATAAAGACCTTTAAAGTATTTGTAGGTGAAAATTATTTCATATTTAGTGTAAATGGGTTTTTAAATGAGTAAAAGACAGCATTCTTCCGAATTCAGTAACGTCTTATGTTAACAAAACACGCGCCATGGAGCCAATGAAGGACGTCGCATGGCATCAGTCAATATTTTTGTTATATCAACGAAAAACATATTTTTTTCACTTACTTATTAAAAGATTAAATACCAATGGCATTCTTTGATGAAACACGTGTGACACATTTTACGGTTTAGTAAATAAACAAGTCAAGCAATATATTAATAATAATAACTATAGATTTTCTGATTATTAGCTTATTTTGCGGAGTACATTGAGTGTATTTCGATTACAAAATGTGGCAAACTCTATCCGATAAAAAATATTCCCGACAAATTAACTGGAATTCGGCTTATATTACTTTTTTTCTGTTTTGGCGTTAGATAAAACCCAGGAAACCATATGACTTTATAAATATTATTGTATCATTGGGCGATGTCTTGACGTGATGGAATTGTCATGGTCTCATCATCTATAATATAAGGCTTGATCTCGGCTTAACTTCGTCGACTTATCAAGGCCAGATGTCGCAGAACTTGCGGACGTTGCTTCGCGAACAGGATGTTTCATTTGCCGTTTAAAGTCTAAATGTGATAATATATCGAGCCCGGTAAATATAATACAGAATTTAAAATTCCAAGAAGTGAAAAAAGAGCAACATCTGATTCTAATCCTACTCACGTTTTAACAAGTGGCATACAGAAATTTTGCATATTCAATCTAATTCTACCAAGTTAAGTAAACTCGAATATCATTAGGGATGACCTCCAACGAACCAGTATAGCTCTTTAACTGGTTTCTTTTTAGAGTTTGTAATTAAAGATGATATAATAATAATAATAATAATAATAATCACGTCATTTTACAAGGGTAGCAAATTAGGCCTGAGGCCTTTTTCAAATTTGGCCCTTGGCACAGATCGTGCGAATGATTTCGATCATTACTGCAGGAAGAAACCGAAGAACTCGGGGGAAACCTGCCTGATCGGACGGGAAACCGAATATCCCTCTCACTTACAACGATAAAGTTCATGCCCTGAGCTGGGATTGAACCCTCGTTGCATTGGTGAGAAGCCGCCTCTCTATCGCCACGGCTATCCGACCAGCTAAATCAATACAAGTCGTGGCATCTATTTTATTGGCGCCCGCCTGTATTCAAACCACTGAGTCCTACTGCTTTGGTCAATCACCACAATCTAGGATCGGTAATTAATTTTTTAATGGCAATTTTGAACTAAAACTAGTTCCTTATGTAAGTTTACAGAAAATGGAGGCTATGCACAAGTTGCTACAGCGTTTTTTCTTGGTTGCCATTTTTATCATTTCAATTCAATATTTTAAAGAAAATGAAGTGTGGGTATGTAAAATTGGTAAACAGCCATTTTTACCATTGCAATTCAATATTTTAAAAAGTTTAGCTAGAAGCGCGAGACTTGATAATCGTAACAATATTTTTAGCCAAGGAAACTGATTGGATCACAAACTGGGCTTATACCCAATCATACTTAGTGCCGAAATATACAGAGTATTACGTGAAGGGTTTGATAAGATGTGCGTAGTTAAGGCGAGATCAAGTTTTACTTCTATTGAAGATGGGGTGAAAACGGCTTTAACCACAGGGTGGTTTTGTGGTGTTCCAAAAGCTTGGTCCGGGGACAGGAGGAGTCATCACAGCAGTGCGCTACATCGATTGTTGACTAGGTTTAGTTCACTAAAATCAAAAGTCTGTAATCGAGTGGTCTAAAGATGTGTGGCCAATAATCCTCTCTAAAAACAAACAAAAAACGCCACAAAATTGCGTTAAAATATTTATTGCGCATGAGTGACCGCATGATTTTTTCAGACGACGGTAGACCCTTTAAATATCTACAACGATTGTTGACTAGGTTTAGTTCACTAAAATCAAAAGTCTGTAATCGAGTGGTCTAAAGATGTGTGGCCAATAATCCTCTCTAAAAACAAACAAAAAACGCCACAAAATTGCGTTAAAATATTTATTGCGCATGAGTGACCGCATGATTTTTTCAGACGACGGTAGACCTTTAAATATCAACCTATCTGTCTAACTTTTTACATGAGGTGTTTTTTTTTTCGGGAATAGGAACGGATTATAAGAATGGACAGGGGTTTCAATTAATCTAAAGTCTCTGGTCCGGTCGGAGTTAAAATGTTTATAGTGATGTTAAGAAGCTTCAATCCCATTTCATTTCATTCTTTTGATAAACCGAACAACTCATTAAACTTTCAAAAATATCCCATGATAATTTATTGTAGCCTCGGGAATGATAACAAATTGTGAACTGGCTAATAGGCCGACAGACCTACTGACAAAATCTACGTACACCCTATAATTTGTAATTTTGACAGCATAGACAATCTGGAACTCAGGTTTGGAAAACGTGACGCGGTGTGACAGGTAGGTATACCTATTATATTTTTTTCTCATTTACAAAATTACATTGGGATTCATTTTAGGAGTTTTAATATATTTTTTAGTCAAAAATAACGATGGAATGGGTATGATGTTCGATTCATATGGAAAATCTAGTAGAGTAGACCGACGGGTAGACCTACATGTGAATAGCTTTTGGCTGTATATTTGAATTGCAAAATCAACGGAAGTTTGAAGTTGATGCTGTCAATGTTCAAAACAAGATGCCTTTTTGACAGCCAAAATATGTTTACAGTTAACAATGCATAATTTTGTATGTCACAAAATTATATAAATATTTACAAGATTATTTACAATATACAAATTATTACATTTGTACAATAAAGAAAGATGAACAATGTGGGCTAAATAAAGCCAATTATTTAATTGCGTAAATATTTGGATCTTTTTGTAAAAGATAAATGTAAAAATAGACCAAGGTTACACAATTCTTTGAATTTATTGACTTTTAACAGCTTGATCAGTTTAATAATAAGACTTTATATAGCGTTTGCGAATATCTATAATTTCGTACCTACCAATTTCTATATTTAGACTATCTCCACATAGTCTAATTTTTGCAATATTTTTAATATATTTTAAATGTATAGGTTTACGTAAGTAATACTGAAGAGAAAATATATAAATACAGTGCTAATACAAGTAGCCTTTAGGAGATGAACAATTTTGCTTGAAAATATCGAAAACTCTACTCTAAAAGGGGCTAAGTCCGTAACTCAATATCATCCAAAATCTTCGACAATGAAAACACGAATCATTTGTCAATTCAAAATAACGTTGAAGTTGTTATCTTACCGAGAAAAGATAGGCTTCTGGTTTTCAATATTTAAGACAAAAAAAAATATTACCATTGGTACACGAATCGTGTACCATGATGCGTTTCAGGTCCATTTTTAACGAGGTAAATATCCTTCAAATATCATTGTTTTTCTTTACTCGGGTCTCAAAGGGATATTAAACAATTCATTTTTTTATATTTACAATCCATGTACAATTATAATTTATTAATTCATTTAAACATGATTTTAACAATACATTTATTGTACTTGAAGCTAACTTTAATAAAGTATTTGAATATTCTAAATTTTCTAATAAATATATAGTGGATAACGACTTAGTTCATAATACCCCATACAATTATTTATGGATTTACGAATTTTTACCAAATAAACTGTGAATTCTTTCCGCGTCTGACGCTTTATGGAAGCCCCAGATTTCAGACCCGAAGCTTAAAACACTGTTCACGTATATGTGTCAAATATAGAGATTTTAGTTTCCATGTTAAAATAGTTCTCATAACATGTTTTTCAAATAGCGCATAAAGCTTTACAGCCTTGATCTGCCCTTTTAAAAAAATGAATAAATGAAATTGCTTAAATTAATGAGTTTATAAACCAGGTTAAGCAAATCAAGCGATCGCCACATTTAAGATTTAGAATTTACTTTTTTTTAAAATTTTACCCAGATATCTAGGAGTATCCATTTAAATCAAAATCATTTAAAAAATGTTTCTTTTAAAGAAAATATATATTAAATTTTACCCCTATTTATAAGGACAAAGAGAGAAAAAAATCAAGTGTGTACCAGATTATAGTGCGGGTGACACCTGTTAATAATACTCTATAGACCAACAGGTATGACACGCGAGCTCACGTCTGCAATATATTTATAACAATAACTATCTATAGATTATTATACTTGACTTTTTAATCTAATTTTATTTTTTGTTATACATTGATTTTTATTACAAATCAACACTTTGGTGTTAAGTTACTAGGTTTCGTGCTTTTTTACGATGACAGATGACGGGTTTCTGCCACATTAAACTGTCGATACCACTGGGTCTTTCTGAACCATTTTACGGACTTTGATATCCAAGGAATTATGCATTAGATGGCCTGAGTTGTCTAACGCGTAAAACTGTAAATCATTTATGAGATCTGCCATTGAGTTCAGGTGTCTGATTTTGATAATGTCCGTATAGGGTCGTCTGTCTAACTCCAGATTGCTTGGTTATTGGGGGGATTAGACAATATCCGCCGTATCCGCGCCAAACGTTAATATTACAGGAGATCGCCTATAAAAGGACTGGCAATCGAGACTTCGTTAAACATACAATATGCAAGAGCTAAATCTGCCTAGCGCAGGTCTTTCTCTATGCCTGAAATGTTTTCTAAATTATTTTAATAATTAGACATTAATTAACTGATCCAGGCCATAATCAACCCTCGATGACATCTGACTTCTCCGATATTAAATAAATTAGAATCAGCCATACTTTGATTTAATCTAAAACTGTAGGAGCGAGACTTAGCTTCGAACACCCAGTACGGTGGTTGAAATAATTACACACGCCTTGTCAAACCTTCAAAAGCTAATATCTTTGTTCGCAATAGAGTAATTTGAATGAAATTTTCAAATTATTAATTTTACATTATCTACTTTCGAACTATTATAGCAATTATGGTAAGCTCTTTATCTTAATTTTACATAATGTATATTTAATGACAACTGATAATCGAGAATTTGAGTTTCCATCTGAAAATTATGGCTGTTTCTTGTCAAAATTTCAGACGAAGTAAACTAATTTGGCTGAAAGTTTCAATATATTCTTTTTTAAATATCTATTTTTGAACTAGTATAGCACGATTATCCAGGTCTTTCTCTAAATGTCGCATAGTTAATATTTAATTTATTGTCATATTTGTTTTATTTTAGCAGATTGTTGGGTGTTAAATATCGTAAACTTTTCGACATTTAACAAAATATGATACGTGGCAATGGCGGCATAATTCTAACCACGCTTATATGGTGGCTTAGAGTGCCCATGTAAAATCTCTCCTTTTTCACAACCCGAAAAAATGATATTACGACTTTATTTGGGCGAAGACACGACAAAGCAAACTTTCGAGACCATGGAATGCTAAAACCAGAACACATAGATATAAACAATGCGGGTACAAAAGAGATTTAGGAACAATACAGCGCTATAAAAACGGAATGCTCTTTAGTAATTGAATTTAGGCTTGAATAATTTCCATCCGGGCATTTTCCCACAGCTTTCTATGTAGAAGAAGTGTTCATCATTTCAGTTGGCCATTAATTAAATATACCGGTCATTTTATTTTAAGAAATAAATATAGATGAACATACTTCTTGCTTTAATGAAATTGGTTGGTGGTAAGTTCCCCTATATATTTCTTTAAAGGCGACAGGAATTTTGAAAGCTCAGATCCCTTCAACCCGGCTTACCAGATGACAATCCAGTTAATGTATATTTGTAATATATATATCTATGCGACTTAAATATAAACCAAGGATAGTAAAATATCAGAAATGTGGTTTGAATATGAAACCCTATAAGATCCATCTAATTTTAGCTGGTAAACATTTTTAACTCCTGTAGACGTTACACCCCAATTTCATTCCATTTCGCACTCTGATGATACTACTTGGTTTGATTTATTCCATTGTTTTGTATTAAGCCAGCAAGTTGAACGTTACACCCCCATTTCATTCCAGTTCGCACTCTACTGATACTACTTGGTTTGATTTATTCCATTATGTTGATTTAAGCCAGCAATTTTTGGTTCATCTGGTTTGCTGAATGACCGGATTGAGTCCATAACTAATCGAACAGCTTGGACTTGGCATTCGGACTTTCATGTTATCTTACAAAGTAATGTATTTTAGTCACTACTGTGTTACTCATACATACACAAATAAGAATTTATTTATTTATTATTTTAAATTGATAAAAAAAATTATAGAAGACAATTCTATCAACACATCACAAGACAATAATATTGTGTGACGTGACAACATGTCAAACAGTTATGAATTTGTTGAAAGTTAAATTAGATTAGATTACATTTTAGCTGTGTGTAAGTCCTAGTTCCCTCTCAAGGACAGACGTTAAGATCAATTTTAAAGTAAGTTAGATAACCAACCCCTTCCCTCAACTTCAACGTTAAGATAGTCATCGAATTATCTACAATTTCTAGCAGAAAAGTAGAACATCAAACGTCATTGCATTCATTCCCGGCACTGCATACGTTGAACGAATAATAAAATTGAAACATGTATAAGAGCAAATCTATTAAAGTTATGTATGGGTGTGAGGAAATACTGGGCTTTCCCTATGTATTCAAAATAATCACAAATGTATATTTTATGGAAAGATTATATCAAACTAATATTTGATTCCAATTTGGACACGATGACCTGTACGGTGTTATGGTTGATCATGGTCGATTTAAAGGTCGTAAGTTGACAGGTACAGATCCAGGGGTTTTTGCAGGCGGGGGTTTGCCAGGTTCCGGAGACAATCTATCTTTTCAGCGGGAGGGGGTCTGATGGCTTCTCTTCCCCCGGCCTTGAAAATGCTTGTGAATTAAATGGTTTCTATCGTCATTTTGGCGTATATCTGGGGTCACCAGAGGTCACTTTGAGAAAACACAGAAACTGGGATTTTACATAAATACATACTAAATACATGTACCTACTAACCTATCTTTTAGTTTTACTAATATGCAATAAAATCAGTTCTGCACGATTTTAACAGAAAACTTTAAGGAAGCAAAATAGACAAAGCGACCGCGACTGTGTCAAACACTACAATACCAAGAAAATTCATCACATTTTTTGTTTATATTTTCTCTAATACGCCAGAGCACTTCTAACTTGACAAGGGCCTAACTATAACTCCAAATAAATTGGGGAGAATAAGCGGCGAGGATGTTTTAGATGAATGCAAAGCATTAATTTAATGTGATATCACATATCTATATCATTATCTCGCACTTTAAAAGCACACAATAGAGATAAAATCAAACGACTGTGACACTTTTCTCATATTTCTTTTTTATTATTATTATTTGCGCAATTTTCAGACGGTTTAGTTTTTATAGTAACAGTAACAGGAGTGTGTGTGTGTGTGGGGGGGGGGGGGGGCTCCGCTCCGTCACTGCAGCTTTGGGTGGGCTGTAAAAACGAACAAATGAATATTTTATTCTGCAAGTTTATCGTTAAATAATGCACAAAACTATACAGCTTAAAACATCGTTTGAGCGCTCGACTTAACTATCTCGAGCGCCCGACTTAAGTATCGAGCGCTCGAGATTTTTTTTTTTTTTGCGTGTCCTAAATCAGCCACCTTAGTTTATCTTAAGTTCGAGAAAAAAAAATATTATCGGGAATTAGTATTGATAATTCTGTAGACTTTACGCGTCAACAAACTTCTTGCTAAATATTTATTTAAATTCTCGTCAATATTGACCTATTGGGTGAAGCTAAAGGTTTTTATATGAATATAAAGTATTTTTTAAAAGAGTTAACAAAAAACAAATATTAATATATAGGTAACAGTTGGTAGAAGCTGGTATATAAGTGACTCGAATCAATTAAATATTAATATGCTAACAGTTTCTCCATAGTCAAGTTATCCACCTTTTGAAGGTAAGTATCACCGTCCTTATTATTTTTTGTGGACTGTGTCCCTTACTGTTAGTTTCCTTTCATTTCGAATGAATTCTGTGTTACTACTGCCCGGGGTCTGCACAAAGCAGTGCCAGTGGACGTTTCATTCATTTGATCTGATAATACGTTTGTTGTTTATTATTTGCATTGTACAATTTGTACGTGTCTATAGTGAATCTTGTCTGCAGATTGTTCTTATGGATTTCTGTGGTGGCTGATTGTTATCATGTCGTGATGTCGTGGTGTGGTGTCGCCCTTCATGTCGGGTTAAAATGTCGCTAGCCTGGAGGTCGGGTGTTAGATCACTGCATTGGCCGAGAAAGTTCATCTCGATTTTCCGGCGTGATTTCCCCTTGTCAGTGATTCAGAAGGAGGGCCTAGTCGTTCGGATGGGACAAAAAACCAAGGTCCCGTGTACACAATGGAGTGCACGTAAAAGATCCCTTGGCAGTTGGAATTCGATATAAGAGTAGGCCGTAGCGCCGCTGCTCGGGCAAAAATTTCCCTCATAGCACACTGTATGGTATGTCCGTCTTCCATTAGCCCAGGTTAGGTGCATAATTGTAGGACGTTAAACCCCATTTCCTTCATTCATTATTTATCAATGTTGAAGCGGCCACGAGATCAAGTTGGCCCTCACTATCTCATTCTTCACTAAGAATACCTAGCCTTCACTAACTGCGAATCAAACTGGCCCTCGCTACCAAATCGCTGGGTGACCATGACTTGGGTAAAATCATGTGCTCGGTATGGGCTATTCCGAGCCGTCGATATAAAAAAATGAATTGAAAGTAGTCTATTTTAGTAACCAATTTCTTTGCTCAAAATAATAATGCTTTTATCTCTTCTAAAGTACGTGTAATTAATTATGAATGTGCCAGAAAATAACAAGTAAATTTAAAGAGCCATAGAAACCTACTTTCACATTAGTGAGGTCCCGCAACCAGTACGAAGGGAACTACAAAGTACGAACTACAAACACCGCTTCGCACTTCGTACTTCGTTTTGACGGGTTCCGCAACCAGTACGAACTACAATCTACGTACATGGCTTCTTGTGTACATACTTGTGTGGGCCTTGGTGAATGACCTTATACAGGTGGGCCGACATTGCAAGGAATAACACTTTTTAGTTTGGTTTAATAAAAAAAATCAAATTAATTTAAATTTAGTCCCCCCAAAAGTCCATGGAAATGTGTTTCTATCAAATTCGAGGTCGAAGTGGTCGACTATCAAAAAAGAACAAATTTCACAGCCCGAACATTTTTTCCAAAATCACAACGATTGCCGATTATTCTGACACTTATTAACAATATAGAGAACTGTAAATGTTCAGGCTTTCTATTATACCGTAAAAAATCGAATTTCACCCACAAATAAGTGAGAAAATCACGATTTCGTACTTCGTTTTTTAACCCCGAACTTTTCCAGAAATCTTCGTAGAAAATGAACGAACCGAAGGCCGCTTATGTCAATGAGAACACATGAAGTGATGGCGTCAGCACAAAAAAAACCTTCGTAGTTCGGGGGATCACGTGGCTATGCGGGGGTCGGTACGGTAAATGCGCATAAACTGTGGAGATCATTTAACCATCTCAAATTCTTTCTTGTAATGTTTGAAATCAAAACTTAAAACCCACCTTGTCATCAGGATTAAATAAATTAATTTCATTGTATGCGCAGTGAAAATGCTTCTGTGCATGGAGTATGTGCGCTATATAAATGAAGAATATTATTATTATTCGCTAAGCCGAAGATAGGCTTGTACTCCAGCATCCAAAATTTAGGCTGAAATCAACTATTATTTTCCCTTCTTTTCCCACAAATAAATGAGGTTTAGTAGCCATTTATCCGAAACAAACTACAATAGCTTATTAGTAGTAGTTGTTTATTAACGTCTCACCAGTTATAAATACATCACATTCATAAATTAAAATATGCTAAAAACTGCCATTCATTAAGAATTATGAGAGACGAGATGAACATTACATAGACACAAATAAATAATCATAGTAAAATACAAATAACAGAAAAAACATACATACGGAGGAAATTTTAAAATTCATATCTACAATAGGCTAAAAATAATAACCCATTCATGAACATGGATATAAAGTTTGCCTCCGCCTTTTTAAAATATCACAGCAGGTTTTGGCACTAAACTTAACTACTTCGTCACTGGACAGAATAAAAGACATTTTATCAGATTTATTAAAAGACGCAAAGTTTGGACACACAGTTTGTATTAACGTGAATAAAACATTCCTAAAATCGCTATACAGCTCGCATTCTAAAAGACAATGTTCTTCATTTTCGACTTGATCGGTACAATAAAAACATAGGCGGTTCTCAACTGGGATTCCTTCATATCGCCCAGTTTCTATACGAAGCGGGGCTACTCCACATCTAAATTTAGCCAGAGCACTGCGATGGGAGGGAATAAGATTGCCCGTTACATATTTCTCGGGTCCATACACAGACTTGAACAAACGATATGACCGGAGCTTATTATGACCTTGGCCGACTTTAGCTCTAACATGGGTAACATCATTAAACCATTTCTCTAGATACAAATGAGAGTTTCTTTCGAAAACATCACAAACCAGTTTTCGGGTATTTACATGACTAGTCAAATCTATATTGATATCCAGTTTCTTTAGGTGATTATTAACTCTAAAATTCCAGTTTTTGGTTCTTTTTGCCTTTAAGTTACTCCAGTTAAAAATAATCTTAGTTAGACGACTATCTGTCAAATTGCATAATCTACCATAGTGTCTGATCACACTGTCCCATTGTCGAACATGTATAGGCACCCACCCCATGTCCCCGTTAACAGCAGCATTTGGGGTGTATCTGCCTACTCCAAGGAAATATCTGCACGCTCTATTCTGTACAGCCGTTACACAACTATATTCCCGGTCACCCCAGATTGCTGCACCATAACTAATAATAGGATAAATTAAATTATTATACAGTTTAGTAAACGTACTATAAGGCAGCCCACCCATACACTTTGATTTGGCAATCAGCAAACCTAGGGCTCGGGCTGCAGACTTGGCTACATGTTTGGCCATACAAGCATAATCTAGATTCTCGGTTAGAAACAACCCTAAATATACATAATTACTTTGTGTGGAAATGCTAGTTGTGCCACAGGTAAACTTAAATAAAGTCTGTGGAATTGATGTTGTACGAAAGTGTACAATGCACGATTTGTTTATATTAATAACCATCTTATTTTTTGTTGACCAAGCATATAAAGTATCTAATAATAACTGTAGGTCATTTTCGCTTTCCGCTAACAGAACTAGGTCATCTGCATATAATAAAACACATAATTTTTCGCCATTTAAATCTATCCCAACTCCTAATATATTTAAAGTTTCTACAATATCATTTATATAGAGATTAAACAACAAGGGAGATAACAAACAGCCCTGTTTCAGACCACACTTAATATCAAACCACTCTGTAGTATGACCATTTAGTCGAACACATGACTTAACATTCTTATATAAAGACTCAATTGATAGATAAAAACGCCCACATACCCCAAATGTTTTAAGTTTGGCTAGTAAAATATCCCTATCTACTCTATCATAAGCCTGTTTAAAATCAATGAAGGCAGAATAGGTTGACTTGCGTTGTTTTTTCCTAGTTTCAATAATCGAGGTCAGAGCTGAGACATGGTCTATCGTGGAGCGTTTTCTCCTAAAACCGTTTTGATTATCTGCTAAGATATTGGTATCATTTGAAAACTTCGAAAGACGCTCATTTAGTACTGAACAGTAAAGCTTATAAGTAGCAGGGGCTAGAGTAATTCCCCTATATCCCATGGGGTCTCGTGGGTCCTTTGTCGAAGATTTAGGAATTGGGCTTATGATTCCACGCCTCCACATATCAGGGACTAAACCCGCACTAAAACAGGCGTTAAATAATTTAAGAAGTATATTTGCCACAACACAGTTTTTTAGTACTACCACTGGCATGTCATCACATCCAGGGGCCTTCCCCGATTTTGCACGCCTGAGCGCATCCTCCACTTCACATAAAGTTATGTCGTCGTTCAGTTTTATCGCATTAATAGACCGATTATTTGACGCGGTATCTATTCGTATTTCAAATGGTGCTTGATCCTATTTGTTTGTATTGTCCGAAGGATTATGAAGGTTTTCAAAATCAGTTTTCCACTTCCCAAAAACATCAGCTGCATTATGACTAACAGTTCCATCCGGCATAAGAACTTCCATCGGTATACCTTTTCTGTCGCGTCCTACACCTATTTTCCCTATTTCTCTCCAGAACTCTGAGGGATTATTAGAAATAAGTTGGTCAATTTCGCACTGTTTTTTAAACAAATATTCACGCTTACACTTTTGCACATATCTATCAAACTTTTTACGTTTATACACGAATGTAGAGTGCAACACCGAACGTCTATGCCCCTTTGATTTAAGCCATATTTTCTCTGCTAAACACATATCATTCCACATCTCACTCAGGCTCTCATTCCACCACGACTTTTTGGACCGCCGTTTTTTATTACTCACTCCACTATGAAGCTGTATTACTCTCGGGGATAACTTCGAATCCATTTCTTCTTTTAAGGCAGACACAAACTTAGAATACACACTATCCACTTTGTTTTGGGAAAGGGACGATAACTCAAGTTTTTCAATAGCATGCAATACATTTTGGAGCACACAATTGTCTTGCGCAAAATCACTGTCAATGTTTTCTAATTTATATTTCACAGGCCTACTAACTCCCTCGGGTAGAATTGTAAAGGTTTTTACATAGTCTAGTTCGAACAGCCAAGTCAAAACCGAATGATCTGGAATTTTTGATCCCGAACCAATTTTGTCAACACATTGTGACTCTGTCATTAACTCTGTGACATTCAATACCGTAAAGCAAGTGAATCTATTAATATCTTCGTACGGGACTAGAGCGTAGTCCACCACTGACCGACCAATGCTAGATATAAATGTGAAATCGTTTTTATTGCAATTCCGTCCGTTCAATATACAGCAATTCACATTTATTAAAAAATCAGTTAAGAGATCACCATATTTGTTCACCTTGAAATCAATGATATCTCGCTCAGGTAAAATGTCAACACCGCTTATAAAATCGTCATGGTCGCCACATCTCGCGTTAAAGTCTCCGCATATGTAAAACTTTCCCACTTTCTGGTAGGTGTAGATTTGGGACGTCAAGGTATCAAAAAAGTCGTTAACATCCACCTGCCTGGATGAGTTTTCTGGGGGAAGGTAACAAACACATACCATAAAACTATACTCAGTACCTTTATCAGATAGACGTACCCATAGAATACCTTCAAAGTCACTATTTTCAACCGTAATCTCGAAATTGTCCACTATTTGGTTTTTAATTAGGAATCCAATCCCGCCAGAACCTACTTTGGCCCGCCTATGTAACGATTTTCTGTTCTGCCCGTACCATTGATATCCGGGTATGTTTATCGTATTTTTACCAATTAGGTGTGTTTCGCTCACCCCTAAAATGTCAACATCAATGTGATTCACGCACATTGTCCGCAAAACATAATTATCTGATAAAATGTCTGTATTCCACCCTCTAACATTCCAAAACCCGCATGATACCTAGTATACATTACGGTTACTTCCTCTTTGTGGTCTGTATCCAGTGTTATTAGGGGTAAAATATCTATTATTCCTCCCGTAGGCGTTTTCCACACACCTACTGTTATCAAAGTCATTTACAAAATTTGGTTCCTGTATTCTTACCCGCGCATTTCTTTCACGAGTTTCCCTATTCCCGCGATAAACAAGTCGACCTCGATTCACAGTTAATGAATCACCTTTACCGATAGCCTTAATAATAGTCATCATGTTCGACTCATTTAGCCTCTGCTCATAAGGGACATCGTGTTGAATATAAACCTTAGAGTATTGCTCTACGTGAAATAATTTGCTTTTAGCCTCCATTATAGCGACTTTTTGTTCAATAGTCTCAAGGCTAGCTACTATTGGACCTGGGTTTTTACCGCGAGTTTGCTTACGGATGACTTTTGTCAAATTAAAATCCCGGATTCTCAACCCTTCTTCTAGCAATCTCCTTACTTTATCCATAGTTACCCTGTTGTCGAGTTTCTCTCGCTCACTTTCCTCTAAACACCTAATCACTATGTTTAGACTCTTGTCTACTGGAGTACTACTCATAGAGCTACCCGCCTGACTGATTTGCACTTTGATCGAGTCAATTTGACCTTCGATATCACCCCTAAAAACATCTATCTCTCTTCTTACACAGTTACTTACTTTCTCGTCTATTGATCTGGCTATTCTTTCAGAAATCTTCTCTTCAATATGTAATTCTAAATCGTCAATTTTATTGGTTAATGTCTGACACATAGACTGCATATTGCGAGACAGAACTTCCACAACATCTGTTAACCTTCCTATATCGTCTGAACGGTTTACACCTGTCGCGGAACTAGGCCATGTATGAACCCCTCTTTTTCGGTCTAAAATTTCAATTTTTTTCTACGCTAAAAAAATGGTTCGATTGATCTAAAATTGTGGCAGTGAGGATATGGGGGGGGGGGGGGGACCCATCATACATAAAAAAAATGGTGAAAATCGGTCACCCACCATGTGTCGGCCCCTGCATGATTCTCTTTCAAACACACTCTGTACACACTAGACGATCACAGGGCTATTACAATATGTAATAAGAAAATATGCATCGGTCATACGTAGGATGTGGCGAACCGGGAATGGACCCAGGGTTAGTGGAGTAGAAGGGAACGATAATACTAGGGACACCAAGGACGTTAAATACCGAGGGCGCATTGCGACCAATCCAATTACCTGGGACTCGCAAATGTAGGCTTAAAGATATATTTCTTCCTCGACAGCCATGATCATATATACATGGCCATTGTTTGGAAACATACCCAAACTATATAATATAGCAGCGTCAAATCTAGAGGTTTACAGAGTTGACGTTCTGTGATTATTAAAATGTTATGTATTTTGGTTACAAAATTTAATACTTTCAGACATAAATAAGCCTAGGGAGTCAAACGGGTGACCGAAACATTTTTAAAGAAACGTTAACTTTAAATACCCCGAATCCGACAATACTGTGAGGGATTAGCTAATGAAATGGTCTGGCGTGGGGTGAACAGAACTGTGGGTAACCTACTAGAAACATCAACGCTTATTGGTTAATATAAACGTCTGACATCATAGAACAAAAGCCGCTCATGACATCTGACGCGACCTTCCATATAATAACAGGTCATTTCTTCGTGTAGTGTAGGTCATCGAAAGTATAAAAAACGAAACGAAATATAGATTTGTATTTTAATCAGAGAGTTATCCACCACCCCCAAAATGGTAGGAGGCATTGGGTGCTGCAGTTTTTAACGGGTGGACGAAATGTTTCGTTTCGGATTTACCCCCCCTTTTCTTGTTATCGCGATAGAGGCTACAGTTTTTTTACTGATTTTTTTGAAATTTCATAAACACGAGGAATGCCAAACTTTTCAACTGATTTTTGTCAAACTTGGTGTGAAGCATTAAGGCCACATGAGGATGAACCTGATCTTTTGTTAACTCCTTTTTTTGGAAACCTTGTAAACGCGATGGAGGCAACAGATATATTTCAAATGTAGTGTCACGTAAGGACGAACCTGTAGGTTTTCAGATTACCCCCACGGATATGCTTTCTTATTATGTTAACCCTAGAATGATCACGCTTGCTTGTGTTGGGTGGGCGTTAGCCCCTCTCTATGCCACGACACGACTACTGTTATTTAAAATAAATACATAAGTACTATAACTGTTTATTTTGTTTATTTTATTAAGATTATCAAGATGAAATCGTTGGCTGTTGCTTTGGTGTTATGTTTAGTGGCCGTACCTTCTTACTGTGATGATTCGTTCTGTCACAGACAACAATTTGCTGTCAAATTCGGTAAAATATAAAATTTTGTTTTGTTTCTTTTTGTTGGTGGTTTTAATTTCACGGTATCCAGTCTTTGATTGTCATGGGCGAATCGTAAAATTATGAGGAATTCACCTACATAGGGAACTTTCGCATTAGTACGAAAACGAATACCTACACGAAAACTTCATCAATTCGTGTGTGCATGCTAAACTTTTATTGACCACAAACTTTATGGTGCAAAACTAATCATTTGTAGAGAATAATGTGTCGACTTGCAGTTTATGGTGAAGATTTCATAATTATTACAAGACAAGACATGTTTACTGTAAGGGTCGCCTTGAAGCAAGTCGTGAATGAAAGTTCAAAGAGGCCTGCTCGCCCAGACTTAATACTGCCGGATTAATCTAAATTAAGTACTCTGTGAGATTATGTTCATTGACATTATGATAACGTTATTTTCTATTTTTGCACTTATTCTGATTGATTGAGGTAATTTGGTTTCTTTTAGAATTTCCGGTGGGAATGGTGAAATATTGCAAATTAGGTGACAAGAATTTGGGAATAGGCGACGAGCCAACAGTAGATTTAGACAAATGTGAAATATGCACATGTGGACCAGTCGATTTAAAGTGTTGTGGGTGAGTAATTTGCTACATATATAGCATTGTAGACTTTAGCAACTTTTTGATCTTTCACTTAGTGTTTGCAGTAATTCCACCAGTCGCGTCAGAATATATATATTTCTTTGATAATCGGTGCTATATTGTCTTACGTCCTCGGCCAACACCGGGGTCGAATAGAAACTCTAAATTAACGAGCCACCTTACCCATTGCGCACCCTCGGCTTTTACCTTAATAGAAACCTTCAAATTTCATAACATTAATTTCTTATCGTTACTGATATCTGGCAATATATTTTCAAAGAAGTAAATCTCTTTAATTTAAGTGCAATTTAAATGTTGAACAAGATTAATCGGGCGTGTTATTTCTATGTATTTTCGCCTTTTTGTGTCACTTCCTGATCAATCGTAGCAAAGATCTTTCTTCTTTTTTGTGGGTTACTTATAATGGATAACGTAGTTTTGAAAACAATTATTATGATTAAATTGATTCAAGTAACTAGAGCTGACTTTGGCACGCAAATAATAATGAGCATCTGTTATGCGGGGTGAGACAATTAAGTAAATATCAATTAATGTCAATCATAGTAATGTACATTACTAATTGATTAGAGAACAAAGTCATCTAAGGACTTCACAGGACAACGATCGCGTAGTGGTCTTGTCCTGTCAGCGAAACTCTGTTTAGAGGTTTCGCGTTCTGTTGATTCGTGGATTTCCATGATTTGTTGGTGATAGTCTACCGCTAACTTTGGATCTGTTAGTAATGAGGTTATATCGGGTGGTTTGGGGGATGGACGTGATAAAACTCTTGAATCTGTATCATCACTGTCATCTTGAGGCTGACTTGGGTACTGGGTGATAGAAAGGTATTCTAAGTGATTTGGAACAAGACAGCCTTGATCGCATACTGTAATACTAATAGGGAACCGGAGAATTTTCGGACGTGACACCATTGACCGTCAATCGATACACACAAATAACGAAATGCTGAGTCTGGCTCAAGTTGAACACTGGTTGAGTAGTATGCCGTATTCTTGGCGGGAGTTTTTGATGGGTGAGCGGGTATAGGGAGGTTATTCTGTGACACGGTTGGTGAGAAGCACGTTGTTGTTCTGATTTGGCTGAGATGTTCGCTGTGTCTCATGGTGATAGTTTCAGTAAGGGTGTTCGGGCGTCGGATAAGACCTGCAACAGTTTCATTAATAGTTGGTTGTAACCAGCCATGAGATAGTTTCGTGTCAAGGAAGCTAGGACAGTCGTGACGAGTGTCGATGGCTATAGTATCAGCTTAACCAAATTCCGGAGGTGTTCGTAGTTCTTTGCCATATTACTTGGGGAACTGGTGGTGAGCGTAGGAGACATGTCTGTGTATGACGTATCGTAGGGCTTGTACTTTCTGGTACTGTTCTTGGTCCATAGATAATGGTATGGTCATGACGTACTTTTGCTGGGCGAATCGAGATGTCATGAAGAGGGCTGTGGTGATTACGGACAACGTGATATGCGTTTCCCCAATAACCGTGAGTGGGGTTATTTCATCAGCTTGTAGACCCTGTTAGGAGCTCTTGTCAACTTTTGCTCCGATGTGGTGTGCTGTAGACGCCTTTATCATGTCGGTTGTAGCTCCAGAGTCTAATATTAGTTGGATTGGATGGTAGCACATTAATGGTTGGTGATCGCATAGTGCTGACACGACACGCATAAATTCGATGTTAAATATTTAATTCATCATTTACTTGGGGTTCAGGACTAGAATTATCTAAATCATCGAAGTAATCGTCTTCACAAAGACTTTGTCGGGCTTTAGCCATGAACCTTTTATCGGCGGGAGGTGAGTATGGGCAAGTACTCAGACAATGGCTGTATTTCGGTCGATCAAATTGTTTGCAAATTTGACAAGTTCAAGAAGTAGTAGGTGGTTTCTGAGTTTTAGATGGGGAATACCTTCTATCATAACAAGCAGAAGGGTGTCGGTTGAGTCCAGAGCGTAAAACTTTGGCTTCATGGTCGAAATGAATTTCGTCGAGTAAGGAATCCATGGCAAGTGAGATTTCAGGTTTTAAGGATGCGAGAGTTCTAGACCGTAAGTATGTGCCATACCTTTGTTTAACAAGTTGAGGTAAATATTGGTGGATGAGACGTAACAAGGTAAGGACTTTTGGGTTTTTCAAGGTAGGTATTAATTCTTCGTCAGTACGAGGGGTCTCACCGTGGTGTGTAATGGTGCCATCACTGTGTAAGAGGTTATCTTCTACGAAGGACATTAGTCGTTGGTAAAGATCTTCTGTGCGTTCATCGGGTTGAAGAAAGATGTTATTGAAATCCAGAAAATGAGAACCAGTGGATTGAAAACCTTAACGTAAGCGAATAGCTTGCCAGATTGATAAAAGAGAAATGCATTTCTTGAAAATGGCATTGCATGAGATGACTGGACAGAAATTAGCTATTTGTCCAAGCATTAATTCTAAATGTGTGACTTTTTGCTGGGCTGTAAGTCGTCTATCCTCGGGCACTGAACGGCCGTCGTCGGGGAAATTTCTCAATGGGTTGGCGTTGGATTTTTTGCCCCAGTTAACTCCGTCAATGAGGAAGGGTACAAAATGTTGGTCGAGAGACAGAATATATTGGAGATTTTGGCGCATGGGCCGAAAAACGTTATGGTTTCGCGTTTTGATGCTCTAGAACTTGACATTATTATACAGCCGCGTGACTTGACTAACAGTAAGTAAGTGCCTCGACAGTATAGGATAAACTGAATCGTTGATCAAGGTTATTACCTGATATCGACGTGGCTATTTGAAGAACAGATGTGTTTGTTCGTAGGTTTCGGTTTGAAATCCAGGCCAGCCACCACGCTAGTCGATAGGAAATAACCACGAGACGAAACTTGGTTAGGAAATGTTATTATAATGGCAAAACTCACAATGGTTGGACACTCGGCAAATCTTGACAGATTCCAGTACCCTACATCTACTCTCGGGTGTATGACAGTTATAAGTGATATGCACCTTCGACCATACATTTGCGATCCGGCTACCGGATTTTCAAAATGCATGTACATGTATGTTGCCGCCCAGTCTTCAACTTTTGGGCTCAGTAGGCGGCACAGTTTGGCCAGTGCGCGGCGGCGGCGCCGCCTAGTCACCATGTTAAACGAGGCTCTGCGTGAAGGCGCTTGGTGAACTGTACATGCGCGAGGTCGGGTGAACCCCTTGAGCGTGAAAGTTAAAAATATCAACTTGTATGTACACTATACATTAACTGACTCAGGTTACACACCTACAGTCGACTGTAGAGCTTCTTTAAAGCTATCCGATGAGTCAAATTGTAAAACTCAGTCCGTTAATCGGTTCCAACGGGCGTCTTTTATAGAGTGTATATACCTAAATGAGCAGAGATATTTAGTCTCAAGGCTGCTGGTTTGATAAAATTCCCTGGTAATTCCCCAAACCAAATGCCAAACTTGATATTTGTTGATATAATACACCCTCAACAGAAATCTCCATGGGGCAGCAATTTTTCATTCGGAACCTTTCAAATAGTTCAAATATGGCAGAATTCGTCATACGGACGAGATTAGATGCGTAGAATCTGTCGGGGTTTGCCGAATGATTAAAATAGATCAAATATGGTGGGAATGGTCATACAGCATTCGGCAAACCTCGACAGATTCTACGCATCTTTATCTCGACTGTATGACAATTTCCGCCATATTTGATTTATTTTAATGGTTCCGAATGCAAAAATGGCTTCCCCCATGACGATTTTTGTGGAGAGTGTATTATATCAATAAACGTCACGTTTGGCATTAGGTTTGTGGAATTACCAGGAATTTTATCAAACCAACAGCCTTGAGACAATATCTCTGCTTATTTAGGTATACACACTCTACAAAAGACGCAATTTGGTACTTTGTTGTAAAAGCGACACGTTTTCCTGTTTCAAGTAAATCGGTAGCCGCATCGCAAATGTATGGACGAAGTTACATATCACTTTCTGCCATACATCCGATTCTAGATGTAGGGTACCGGAATCTGTTGAGATATACCGAGTGGGTCATATAGCTGAGATTAAGATGCGTAGAACCTATCGAGGTTTGTCGAATGGTTGTATAAACAATTACGAGAGGATAACTCTCTATATTACTCAAGGGAGATAAATACATATATGATATTAACATGCCTACTTGCAATCTGTTTTACAGAGTTTAAGGCAGTTGTCTTTTATCTCTGTCCAAGATGACTTACCTTTGAAAGGTCAGACCGCTATAGTTCAATGGGTGACGTCACATTCTAATGTTGACCAACAAAGTAAGATGGCGTCCATAACGTCAAAAAAGATTACTTATGTACCTATTTAAGCTAAATATGGAATATTTGTTATCCAGATATACTTCAAACACCTTTAATTACTTTTCTTATACTTCAAAAAAATGTTTTAGGATTTAAGGGCGTTGCCATGTCTAACCTACGGTATTTTCACAATTAATTTTATATTATTTTTCAAAGTCTGTTTCACATAAATTTGTTATGATCATTAAATAGACATATGAAGCTGTGATTTAAGTCATAGTTTGGGCACATATCTCTTGTGGTTTTAAAGATATTAAATTTTGAAATCGGCTTAAAAATGATACATTTTCGGCATAAATCTAAACCGTTCTCAGTCTTGCCTGATCCGAATGAAATAATTTTTGGCATGTAACTAGCTAAGCTAGTGTTTAATAAAATTACGGGAGTTTTTTTTGATGGTGCCAATAATAATGCCAAAATTCCAGAAAATCAAAAAAATTCATAGTTCGTTACGTAAACTGTTCTGAAATAAAATATATTTCATATAATCAAAATTGGTCCCATAGACATGTTCCCCTGAATGTAAGCTTCAAGTTGATGCCGAGTTCGTTAAAAACGGTTGAGTAGAACTTGTATTTTTATCGTCGTTTTCCATGGTTACAAAAAGGCTTCTTTGGAATCGTGACGTCATCGTGTAATAATTAATGCTATGTGTAAAAACATGGACACATTATCGTGAATTAGCAATGAGTAGACTTTGCCGCTCTTGTCTGTGTAGTTTATGAAAAATGATACGATATCTTCGACGGACAAATAAAAGAAAACGAATGGAGACATTTTCTCGTTATTGGCATCTGTCAAAAAGACTAGTTATTCGAGATAGAATAAATTCCCCTTAGTTAAGATTCTGTGTGTCAGAAATGACCAAAACCAGGCTACAGAAGCATATTTCTATGCAGAAACAAGAAAGACGAGCTACTTTACTCATTGTAACGATCAAATCAAATTCGGGTGCTATTTTTAGATCAACCAAGGTCAGGGATTCCCGAGGGATTCCCTCCCTTTGACTGACAATCCTGACCTATCCGGCGAAGTAATAGCTACTTTCTTTTGATAATTTATGTTTTTAGGGGAAAAGGAGACAGGTACTAAAGTATCACCGAGAAATAGTTTGAAAAGTTATTGCGAATCTTAGACATGGCAACGCCCTTAATAGTCGCAGGAATTTTGGCTCATTAAGAAGAATAGATGTCATCTTTATCAGTGACACTAGCGGCCAAGCGAAAATTCACTGCGGATCAAGGTGGCCTACTGGCGCTGTGTTAAAATTATAACTGGAATGTGTTTAACCAGGTTTATCACGAATGTAATATTGGCTTACTAACACTGTCATTTAAACAGATATTTAAGAGAAAGTAGTCAAGCGGGATAATTTAGTTTCGTTTCTGGATTAACCGGGCGGCTGTTGAACACAAAATTCCATCTTTTTACTACAACAGTCAGCGGAAACTCTAGATAATCCATGTTCTGACCTACAGGGCCACAAACACCCCAGACATGTTGCTGGCAAGCCCGAATGCCTCGGTGGTCACATTACCTCTTGCAATGCTCTTTACATTCAAATATACGAAAGGAAACCATTGACAAATTACAATACGATCTTAAAAACATTAACTGTCTCTTCTTGGTCAGGTTTACAATCCACTGTATCGATGTAATTACACAACACTTTTTTATATCAAGTCCATCGCAATCATGTCAAACAGTTTAATTTACAATATTATATAGACATACTGAATATATATATCGATTTATTTGTCGTTTTATTTCGTCTTATTAATGTTCAAATCGTCTCTACATCTGATGGGTATTCTTAACGTAGCCACCAATGGTGATTGGCCAAACATTTGGCATCTCTATTAATTTATTAGTTGGTGAACAATGTTTAATCTTTGTATATTTGTTACTGGTATACCCTTAGGGTGCAACAATTTTATTATGTATCCTTGAGCTTAAAAACACTAGACCCCTGTGTATTATTAAAGGTCCATATTTGATAATTCCGTTTATTTTCTTTACTATTTGCGGTTTGCTTGAAATAAGTTACAGACAATCTATTACCATTGGTGGAAAACGGAATTTATATATATTTATTGATCAAATGTTAACTTGTTTTTTTTATAGTTGTCAATTTATGTCATTAATACAATTGTGTGTGTCTCCAGGGCCAGACAATGGTATAATGTTTATCATAAAAAAAGGTGGCCCCTGTACTATTATTGATCACATATTTTTTTAATTTTTTTTTACAGAATTGGACATAATGACCCAACGATACAAACACCAGAAGGGTGTTTTAAAAAAAACCTAGAAAATTGTTGCTACCAATTTGTCCAGCAAGCAAATGACGCTGTAGCTTGTGCTGAAAAAGTTTGCCCTTAAACCTAGGGAACCACTCAATAAGTTGTATAGAACCAGCCATTTTCTATAATCAATTTTTAAAAACATTAACTTTGTATTTCAATAAAACGTGAACATAGTTATTGAAGAGTTTTCGTTCCTGGTTGCATATTTAAAATAAATTCTAGGTGTGATAGGTTATCAGCCTCGATCCTAATGAAAAAACAAAAACTCCATAAATATCTGATACTCATTTTATTCTTTTTTGATGACTGTGATCCATAGAGTGAGAAATTTTAGTCCTCAATATTCAATTGTCGGATGTCCGCAGAAACTGCAATTGTTGGCCCTTGCAAATTTCATACACAATATAAATCACTTAGTTCACAACAGATGTAACAGATGCAAGTGTGATTTATACAATGTATATATTTTAAAAAGAAGGCTTAATGTTTCAGGTTTAGATACGTTCGGCAAACCTCAGCAGATTCCAGTACCCTACATCTAGCCTCGGCTGTGTGACGAAGTCCGACATTATAACTATGTTCAAGTTCCCGGATCATCAACGGTGTTGCTCGTGACGATGCATTTGAAAAATGTTTTATCATACAACGATTTCAAACTCTGAAGCTATTTTTCTTTTAAGTTTATCCGATTTTCTTTAGACAAGGACAAGTTTGCACTGAAAATTCTACATATGAAGCAATTGTGAGAACTTCTTTGTAAAAGCGGCAAGTTTTCCTAATAAGTAAATCGGTGTCTCATCACAATTGTATAGGCGTAGGTACATATCACTAACCTTCATACAACCGAGGCTAGATGTAGGGTATCGGAATCTACCGAGTTTTGTTGAGTGGTTTAGATACTGTTTTTTCAATCATGGCGGATAATGTCAATGGAAGAAATGCTTAATACAGATTGTAGTTCATTTGATTGGGAATACATAAGGAGGTAATATAATAAATGAGGCGGATCGTCTATTGAATATTGGAACGAAATGATCCTACAGAATATTGATTCGTCCAAAGTGACTATTGGGAACTCTGATAATTATACAAGCACAAGATATTGTAAAACAGATACCAATCTAACAATGGAAAACATGTCAAACAATTTTTACTTTCATTTTAAAACTATTGGCAATATCAGGCATCACCTAGACTCTGATAACACGCTTGTTTGGTTACTAGTCTGTTCTATAAGACTGCATAATCACAACAGAATTTTAAATGGTCTAAATCGGAACTTAATTTCAAAACTACAAATTATTCCAAATACTGCTCCCAGGATAGTCAGTCGCACTGCAAAACGTATATATATACCCAACCGTTATTAAATAATCTTTATTGGTTACCTATCCATTCTAATGCAAAATTGTATGTCACGTATATATATATGTGTGTCTCAATCATGAGTGACCGTGTATTTTTTTAGGGTTTATCTGCATAACTTGTCGAAACATTCTAAAAGTTCGAATAAAATCAGAGTGACCTTATTAAAGTTGGAAGGAATGGGATAGGCATGAATGACGACATTATACAAATCATATCAAAATGAGGACTTATAAAAATGACCCAATCCTTTAGTTTTAATATTTATTTTGAACCAGCGCACAACACAATCTGTTTAATATATTCTATTACATTTTTTGACAACCAAATTAAAACCTTTAAATTGGTGAGTAATAATGGAGTAGTGTTGTTTGAAAAGTTCCATGCATATATTATGTTAAAGACCTGCGTAAAGTCGATGGTTTCCATTTAATTTTCTACATAGTCTCCTTTGGGGTGTACACACTTTTGTGTTTACAAAGCTTCTCATGCGAGATGCCAACAATACTGGCATTATGTCGAGTTGTAGATCAGCCCTCACGATGTCATGCACCAGGGCAATGTTTCTTGAATGGTTGCTGTTGATGGCCTTCCAGGACGCGGGGCATCGCCAAGGCTCGCTTAACTTCTGAAGCCCATTTCTTTATTTGAAAAAGAAAGGGTCATCTTCAGTGGCACCCGTCCCAACCAAGAAATTTTGAAAATTAGACTGTCGGAAATGCGATCTGGCAGTATTTCAGGCATTGATCCTTGAGATAGACAGAGCTGCATTTTACTCAGAAATACTGAAAATGATAAAACCACGGCAATAATTCAATAATAAAGTTCAGGCTGTTATCAAAACACCCAAGACTTGTTAATACATTCCCGAAATCAAAGGAGGAATTATAACAGCCAAGTTTCGCAGAGGTTTGTCACCAGATACCGCCTATCGCTTTATCACTAGCATATCCGACCAAATGATTGTTCTTGTTGATTGCAAAGGTTTGTTTTAACCCAATTGATCTATGCTTTTCAGGCTTAGAAGTTTTTAGCCAGCCCTCATATATTTAATAGATCGGGTTTTTTTCACGAACAATAGATCCCGAGGGCCTTCGTTTACCAGTAGGCCTACCTAAACGCATTGCTACGGGTGAAATATGAATTTAAGAAATACAAAGACTGCCATTACTTACAATTTCATAGCTGATCAAATTTTCTGCAATAATGTTCCTTGGGTTTTTTTTCACCTTTTTTTATTCTTAAATTGTTTTTTTTAGCCTTCTTAACACCTTTCAAGATTCTACCCGGATTAGCGTTTTTGAGGTTCTCTCTGTATGACGTTAAATGACAGTTTATCGACGTCAAGTAACGTCAACATTATCTTGACTGTGGTATTAGTATACCACTAGCGATATCAAGAAATATCACGCTCTGTTTTGACTCGGTTTGTCTTTGTAAATTCCATCTCCATTGGCCATTTCGATGAATACACGGATACTACTATTTTGAGAACCAACCATCACAACATATTATTGTACAGTTATGACAAGTTATGTATTTATGGTATTTGACTTTTAAAAGGGGCCATATAATGTCACTTTAGAAGTTGAATGACAACCAGACTTTTTAAATACTGTTTTACCATTTCTGGCCAATATTCAACCACGTAGATACCTGGGTTCCCTGCAACTCAGACTGAAGGGATCTGAGATTTTAAACTGTCCTTTTTTTATAAGATACACATGAATAATAACACCCATCAATATCATTACAGTAAGACATTATATTAATACTTAGCTCTCAAACTGAAGCAATTTCAAAATAAAATAACAAGCCAGGTGACAAGCTGTTAATCCTTTAAAATATCCGACGTATCACTTCTTTTACATAGAATACAGAAGGGAACGCACCAAACTGAATTTGTGTTGTTTTTTTTTAAAAAACTGACAACATATTAAACCGAAACATAATTAATTGTCTTCCATCAGATTATCTAAAACTTACTTTTATGTGGAATATGTTTAATCAGTTCTAGTGTATATAATACTGGTGGACACCAATATTGCCGTTCGCTAGCCTGGAGGTCGGGTGTTCGATCCCTGCATTGGCCGAGAAAGTTCATTTCGATTTTCCGGCGTGATTTCCCCTTGTCAATGATGCAGAAGGAGGGCCTGACAAGGACAGCTGTATAGTCGTTCGGATGGGATCAAAAACCGAGCTCCCGTGTACAATTGGAGTGCACGTAAACGATCCCTTGGCAGTTGGAATTCGATATAAGAGTAGGCCGTAGCGCCGCTGCCCGGGCAAAAATTTCCCTCATAGCACACTGTATGGCGTATGTCCGTCTTCCATTAGCCCAGGTATAGGTGCATAATAGTAGGACGTTAAACCCCATTTCATTCATTTAAAAGTGTCACAATCATCTGAAGAAAAGTATTGAATGGGGTTGACCGTTTCATTTTTTTACCAGGTGTTGTGGAAGGTAGCTGTAGGCAGTGACGTCATTTAAGGGGGCGACCAACCTAATTCATCTCTGGTTACTTCCAGGCCCTTTCACCTCGGGGGGGGGGGGGGGGGTCGAATGGTCATCCCGTTCGAATGGTTATCCCCACTGCTAAAGACCGCTACGCGCATGTGAATTATTGAAATATAATTAAACCATATGTTAGTCCCGAAATGAACTAGTTTCTCTCTCCATTCGCCTGAAATATTCACCAAAAGCTGGCAGAACATGGAATTCAAACACCCTTCTTTGATGCAAGGCCAAAAAGTAGGCAAAAGAAAGCGGGGCTGTAAACAATGGCACTAAGTTCGCGACAACAGGTATTTGCCAGTATGACTTATCAGATAGCTAGCTATATATAGGGATTTGGGCTTTCAGGTTAATCTGACATGACGTATTTTGGTCACAATGGCACTGTCACTCATAATATACACAAATAGGGTTTATTTAATTTGTATTTTAGATCAATAAATATATAGAAGAAAATTATATGTATGTTAATACATCACAATACAGGGATATTTGGTGACGTGACAGCATGTCAAACACATGTGTTGCTACAATAACACAGTTAAATACATCTTACTATGAATTTGTATAGAAATAAGATTTGTATAGCAATACGATTTGAAATGACTCGATTTTACTTTCGATTAAGCCCGAGTTGACTCTCAACGACAGAGATCATCTGAAATGGGTTAGGTTGTCCCCTTCAACTGGAAAGAAAAATCAATTTGAATAGGTTTTAGTCCAAATATATCCTTAAATCATACAGTTTGTACACGGGAAGTCATCTTTAAACGATTAAAACCAAATATCCAAGTTAGAAACTATTTTGACCTCGATGTTGATGAATGATATCAATTCCTGAGGTTACGCGTACAATGCAAAATGATAAGACTTTTGACCAAGCGGTGATGCCCCAATTACTCGTCTACAAATTCCATCTGCGAATCGACCTGTTTTATTCACTACCTGTGTGTATACGGGACCCCGTTATTTTGTCCTAACCTTGCAGTGGGGTTTGTGTAGGACTCTTGTAGAATTTTTGCTCTTTAAATTTATAATAGCATGTAGGGGACCGTAGGCCTATATTGAAAAATATTTATTGGCTATATCCCATGCACTAAAATGAATGTTTGATAGTTGATAAAAAAAATTATAATGTGGTAAACATTCAATTCTAGGTTGATAACAGATATCTTGCGGGGAATTTCTCCAGTAAATTTCCATTAACCGTATAAGGGTAGGTTTCAACGTCATTTGACTTAGTGTTCGGAACCGTGTGTTGAAGTTCACGGTGGACCATATGTTTTTAAGGGTAGTCTATAAGGGAACTAACTCTGGGGGTTAAGTGACGTCTCTTAGACCGGTTCTAACTTTTCCCAAAATTTTCGTTGGGTAAAACGCTTTTTGCCACAGATGGAGCAACATGTGGCAAACTCTTTCCCAATAACATGTATGAGGTTGACCATAAAAAAAATGAGATACACAAGCTGGAAGCAGAGACAGGAAAACACGCAATTTCAGGCCCTACATTTCAACGTAACCAACCTCACAACTCGTGTATCCCTTCGCCTCAAAATCATGAATATTCACCATAACCTGACAGAAAATGTATTTTCAAACACTTTTTTGTTCAATTCTTCACCAAAAAGTCAACTGAAATTAATTCACAAAAATAAGAAAAGCTCCACTTAGACGCGTTACGAGCGATAACTGGCACAAAACACTTTATACCGAATCCGGATTCTCATCTTTATCAGTGCGACGTCAAGCTCATAAATTAATAATGTTTTATAAAATGGTAAATAACATAGCTCCCAATTATCTGTTTTGTCCTATTCCGCCAATTACCTCTTCCAACAATCCTTACAACCTACGTAACTCCGACGAAATTACACAGATTAAATGTAAAAGTAATATTTATAAAGATTTATTTTTGTCGTCTACTATAACAGCGTGGAATAGTCTAGATAATGAAATAAAAAAGGCCTCGTCTGTCTCTGATTTTATAACTAAACTCTATCCAACCTTATTTTTCTATGGTGAACGACAATTCCAAATTATCCATTGTAAACTGCGTAATAATAAAAGTGATTTAAGATACCATAAGTTCCTGTTGCGTATATAAGACAATCCTCGCTGTGACTGTGACCTCGACCTTGAAACCACTGAACACTTTTTACTCTACTGTCCATACTAGACACTTCAGCGAAATAATACCATTGACTTATTGCCAATGTTTTTTTTAGAAATATAACTTGCCTTCTCTATGACAATGCCGAATTATCCCCAGACGTCAACAGCGATATTTTAAAAAGCGTTTACAAAAATATTAAAGATACGAAACCTTGGGGTGAGGATTTATTTATTTATTTTAATTTATTTTAAATTATTTTAATTTATTTTAATTTATTTTAATTTATTTTAATTTATTTTTTTTATTTTTTAAATAAATTTTTTTATATTATTTTATTTGATTTCTTTTTTCTTTTTTAAAAATTTATTTATTTATTTTTTTAAAAATTTATTTATTTATCAATTTATTTATTTATTTTTTTTAAAATTTATTTATTTTTTTAAAAATTTATTTATTTTTTTAAAAATTTATTTATATTTTTAAAAATTTATTTATTTATCAATTTATTTATTTATCAATTTATTTATTTATCAATTTATTTATTTATTTTTTTTTAAAAAAATTTTTTTTTCTTTATTTATTAACATTTTTTAAAATTTATTTATTTAAATTTTTTAAAATTTATTTTTTTTATTTTTTTAATTATTTTTTTTCTTTTTTATTATTTTTTTTAATGTTGTTATCTTGGTATTTTTTTATTTATTTATTTATTTATTTTTTTTATAATTATTTTTTCATTTTATTTGTACATTTGTAATTAGTTTTTGTCTTTATCATATATAATTCCACATTGTACATATATTATACACCCAAACCAGAAGGAAGCAAATTAATATAAGCCTACTTGGCTTGTTTTTGTATCCTATTATTTATGCTTTTTACTTTGTATAATATTCTCGAAATAAATACTGTTTAAACCAAAATGTCAACAAAAATCGCCATGCAAAAGGGAAAAAGAGATAAAGGGAGAGGGAGACTAAAAATAACTTTCGCCCTACATTCGGGTGACGGCCCAGGAATATTTGGAGACCTGTGTGCAAAAAAGATGCCATGTGGGAGAATTTGTATTATAGATCGAACCTTCGTTCGAGCTGTAATATTTATATTATACATCGTTTAAATGTTCTTGAAACTCTTCAATAAACATCGTCTCGAACGCTTAGTTAACCAATCTTTCTAGTTTTTTTACCATATATTTGACCAATTAGATAATTGAAGGTCCAAAATACAAAGCTACAAAAATATCATACCTATGAGCATTCGTCAGACAGCAGACATATTCTGGCTGGCTGGCTGGCTGGCTGAGGTTTGACAGAATGATTTTATTCTATTATGCATTGTACCATATGTAGGCAGCATGATATATAAAGTATACAAACGAACTGTTGCATTGTTATTTCTGGTAAGACAAATGTCTTAACTAACTGAGATAGATAAGAAGATACACAACGTGAAGTGGAAGCAAAGACAACCAGAGACAAATTCCAGACGATCAAAAGGCATAAAGATGTGTAGTAAGAAAAGATGCATGGGTCATACGCCAAAGGCCGCATTCCACGCCTGAAAGAAAGGCCCATGGTGGTACATTTGGTTTATGTTTCTAATCTGCGGGTAGTACACGATAAACAAGAAACGTTAGCTACACAAAAGTGTTTCTGTTTATTGTTTATTTAAAGCTGCAGAAAAGTAGGACGTCAAACCACATTTCAGTTCAGGTTTATTTGAATAGGTAAGCGCTTCTAGTAACAGTTTATCTTAAAATTGAGATAAAAATATATTGTAAATTAGTATTGATAATTCTGTCAACAAACTTCTTGTTAAATGTTTTTTTAAAATCTCGTCAATGTTTACCTAAAGCTTTTTTTAATGAAAGAGTTAAAGATGCACTATATTTGAAGTTTTGACAAGAAAAAGCCGATTTCCAGTATTTTTATTGAGTGGCGAATACATAGCGCGGATGATCTAACTGGAACCTTAAAAAGACGAAAATGGATCTAAAAGCACATATCAATGTATATAAAGTGATTTATATTTAATTTGTAAAACAAATACATTGTAATTTTTTATCAAATATATTCGGTGAAATACGTGAACAGTTCAGATGGAACGACGGTCGTTTACGCCTGCTTAGTACATTCTAAACTTTTTTTTAAAATTTTATTTTTTCACCGAATCAGCCATTACTAATTTCTTCCGCATCCTCGTGTGTGATATCTTTGTGTATTACAAATGGCGCCTGGAACCATAAAATACATGACTCGTTTGGGCTACCCTTCTGATTATAAAAAGGTCATTGTGTCTTAAATATTGGATATTAGGATCAATATTTTCACGGCCGGATAACAACGTCAATATTGATTGAAATGGACCAATATGGAAATTTAATTCATGTTTTTAATTTAGACTTTTATGGAAATTATTGAGCTAGTGAGTTAGCCCCTTTAACAAATAACAAATATTAATATATAGGTAACAGTTGGTAGAAGCTGGTATATAAATGACTTGAATCAATTAAATATTAACACACTAATAGTTTTTCTTCGGTCAAGTTATCCACCATTTTCAGGTCAGTGATGTGGTAATATTAATTTTTTTATGCTTTCATTCAGTTTTTAAAGCCTTTTCATACAAAAGAGAATATGGATTTGTAGTTTCAAAATACTTAAGCGGTGATAATTCCCAGGTCGAATTTCATTTAATTCTTAAGATCAGTTAGCTAGGATATCAAATCGACATATAGATTCTAGTGCTATGTGACCATCCAGGTGAATACCGTAATATATGGAATATTGCCATTGGAAAGGAATGTCTCACCAACACGGTATTTTAATCGTTGTGAGACAAACCTATGGTAATTTTATTTCCTATCTGCAATGCGGGATAGGGTAATTTTACCCTCTTCTTCAATTCTAATACATACGTGAACACCGCTTTTCTCAATTTCCCACAGGGGCCATCCCTGATAATAGAAGCCAATGCTAAAAATGTATTCCTTGAAGAAAAAAATAGCAGTAGCACTATGGTCTTTTACAAAATGCTATATGGTCCATGTGATGCTAAAATTATGCAAATATTTAAAGTTAGCGAATAACCTATAACAGAGATTCGGATATGTATACCACAGGGTTTAGTAAGTCCACACAATTTAGATTAATCACCAACATAACATAATTGCTCTTTAGAAAACGAATTAATGATTTATTCATTAGGACATGTGCAAATTAACATTATTTGTTATATGCCTTAAAGAGACATCCCGTCGTTTAAATAAGCAGTCACTTTCAAGAAGAAAATAAATAGGTTTATTGTAATATCATATTCAAATAAAAATGATATTGTTATGGTCTCAGTATTGTCGCATGGTTAACCTCGTTGATTTTCCTTAGAGTTTGGTATTTTACTCCCGATGCGTAAACTACGTCTCTCTCTCTCTCTCTCCCTCTCTCTCTCTCTCTCTCTCTCTCTCTCTCTCGCGCGCGCTCTCTGTAATATCCCTTGAATTAAGTATGCATAATTATGGTGTAAATATATTCCAAGGCGTGGCATTTATAATACATAAATACTATAACTGTTTATTTTGTTTATTATACGTAGATTATCAAGATGAAATCGTTGACTGTTGCTTTAGTGGTATGTTTAGCGACTGTACTTCCCTACTGTCACGCCTTCTGTTACACCACTGGAAAAGCGGTCAACATATTTGGTAAAGTATACATTTTGCTGTTATTTCCGATTTTACAGTTAAAATTTTGAAGCATAAAAAATGCATGGAAATGCAGAGATTTTAACCAGATATTTTAAACTTGAAAAAAATGATCTAAAAAAAGTGTCATAAAATCTGCCACGGAAAAGAAATTTGTCGATCGTTTCCTACTAGTTTCTGGGGCCTGTTTCACGAAATTTTAACTAAGATAAAATCCGATTTTAGTAATTCAATTGGATAGTATTAGATTGATTTTAGCGCTTAGCCAATCAGATTTAAGTATGTACTAAAATTTGGATTGTATCTTAAGTTAAAATTTCGTGAAATAGGCCCCAGATCGACAAGAAAATCCACAATCGATCCGTAAACTTCTACCTGCACTCGGGTAAATCAAAGGCCGATAGAGTTGCACTGACTTCGATTAGGTTTAGCACACAGCATCTCGAGACAGAGCGTGGTCGTTATAAAGATATTCCGCCACATGCACGTGCATAGGCGTACGAGGCGGGGGGCCGGGTGGGGGTGGCTGACCCGCGCCCCCCCCCCCAATATTTTAATGAAAAAAAATTAGAAATCTAAAAAGAGCTCAGAATTGTGAGATCGGTCATTATTCGAGGAGTTTTTGAAAATGAGGTGGGGTAGGGGTATGGCCTTGTCGGGGAAGGCTATGGTCTTGTCGGGAATGAATGCTCAGTTTGTCGGGAGGCGTCGCGCCGTCTGTCGGGTTTTGAATATCTTTAATAGTATGAAAGCGTAAAGAAAGCAGGCTAGTCAATGAAGAACACGTACGCCATCTGAATAAAACTAGCACGTACATGACATTTCTCAGTTCTCGAGTACTGTGTTCCAGAGTATATTGGATGACAAACTTAAAAAGTGTCGTCGATTGATTAATGGATTCGGTTACAGTACAAGCTAATTGTAAATTTTGCCCATCGTCTTATAGTAACTCATTAATTTTATTTTCAATTTTCTATGACTTTGTTAAACTAATAAATTTCTATGAATTAGGTTCTCGCGCGTTTTTTGTCAAGTTAGTTGTGTGCGGTACCAAGGAACACTTGGTGAGAAAACTGCCTGAATTTGTAAAAAACTGTTTGTTGTCAAAATTGTTGGGATTGACTCGAAGTAAAGTCCATATTTAATTTGTTGTCAGGGCGGACGAACCGATTACATAACTCCAATTACATGAGTGTACACTTTCTATTGCTGATATTTATTATCAATTCGATAAAAAAAAAATCAAAACTATTTTCAGTACTGATTTAAATGCTGCTAGCATATAGAAGATTACTAATGCTTTAGCAGTACTTAAATCAGTATTGAAGATTTGAAAATCTTCTGCAGTACTGCCGTGAAAATTGAAGGAAACGTATCTACTATGGAGTCACAGTCAAATAACCGAAAGAAAGATCATGGCTGCAAAATACAATGTACGTCCTGCCAACAGATAATGGCAAAGGACACTCTAAATTGCATTGCAAGAGAAAGCATGGTCACAACACATCTAACATTAAATTCACTATAGGATAATAGAGAATAATCAGAAAACGTTATCATCCTTATTTTCTGCTAAGAAACAGCAGAATCCGGATAACGATTCTACTGATAGCGCATCTACTGATAATCGTTTGACTTGTTCTTCTTTTGTTATAATATTACTAGATGTAAATAAACTTGAACTAAAATGGTCATTTACATATTAAATGTATATAAATTTTACAAGTTCAAAAAGTCTTCTATCTTTATTCTAGTTATATCTATCTTAGATATGGATAAAAAATGTGAACTGTCATAAAATGAAAAACGTGGCAAAAGTAAATCGTAATACGAAATATATAGATTGTAAATTTGAACTCTTTTAAAATGGTCATTCATATAAGGCAGCTATCGCGGTGAAAACGTTAGAATAAAAATTGTTAGATTTTGCCATCTTTAATTTCAATTATATATTACCAAAGAACGGCTTTAATTAAATATTCTACTATATTCTACAGGGGTAACCTGTTAACCAACACTACTGTTCAATATAAGTGTTTCACCATGGCATCTTGAGTCGTAATGCGCATATTCTAATTTTGGACTACAGACAAAATAAGTGAAATAATTGATTTTGATCGAAATTGAGAGTTTAACAAAAATGGGTCTATTAATATACTATCTATCGATACAAACGATCAAATTAGCAATACAAGATTTTAGAACGCCTTTGTTTGAACTTTTTGTACGAGTACCGCATTCATAAATGTGTCATATTTCTTAAAATTATCGGTGAAATTAGTTATGTTTCTTCGCTAGCAGCGGGCTACCGCTCATTGCTCTTGCATATTAATTGGCATTGTTGTAAAGCGGAGAATCTCTAGTTTATAAATATGACAAAATAATTGCCGATGAATTCATTTTGAAGGAATACAAAGGGGTTTTAAAAACCCTAAAACTGTAAACAACCTCGGCTTGTTGCTATGCTGCCAACACGACTTGCTTGCTGATTGGCCCAGACAACGCGTGCCGGATCGAGGCTCAAGCGATTGATAGAAATTAGATTTGGGCAATGTAATGGGCTATCTACATGCGATTTACTATGAAAAGTGGCAAAACAATTGTTGTTGTTGTTTGCTTATTGAAGATTAAACGTCCAATACATTACATGAAGCAACATAATTCTAATCGTATAATATATAGTTAGCCATGGAGTGTTAATCAAAACATCTTAAATTAATCAACACGCTCTTCGTGTCATTGAGTAATGCTAATCTGTACGGTAACAGGGATTAATTGATTGATAACTGACAATGATAAGGCCGCCGATAATCCACTAATTACTCCGAATAACTTATCAAAGCGGTGATGATTTTATAATTATCTCGTTTGGTCTGTTAGAAAATAATTTATAGCCCTTAAATGAAAATAAACAAAATAGCCAATAACCGTCTTTCTGAAGAGAATTTTATAGGTGAATTCCGTTTACTGTCGCTTCATACGCCATGCAAAGTAAAGAATGCATATGTTTCGAAACCCGACGATTATCGAGTGGGAAATATATGCCATTGTTTAATTACACCGCTTCCAAAATGCACGAAACTAAACCTAAGCATTTCATGCCAATGAAGTTTAAATTTCTATTCTATTAGGGAATCATAATTTTTGGGATACCGTTACGGTACCGAAGGCTGAAAATAACGATAGAGGACACTGAACATTATTTGTTACATTGTCCAAAGTTTACCAATGTTATAATTCAAACGGCGATAGTAATACGGTGCGCGGAAAAAAAGTCACAGTAAAGAAGTCACAAATTTACCTAGGTAAAAAAGTCACAGGAAAAAAAAGTCAAGTTACAGGAAAAAAAGTCACAAATTTGCTTAGGTAAAAATTTTTTTTGGACCTTTGTGACGGGTCGATTGCCGATGGCATCCTGGGCGACGACAGTCTGGACTGTGGCTGATTCCTTCTGGAACCACTCCACCACTCTCCAGATAGATGGATGGTGTTGGCCGACAAGATTGTAGAGCTTGTTGTTCCATCCCCCGCAGATGTTGTTGGTCCATGGGGTACTGTTCATGGTTGCGTCATGTATGTTCCAAACTTCAGGAGGGAACATGGGGGGGGGGGATTCTTCTCATGGAGAGGGTTAGGCCTTGACCATGACGTTGTCGATAGGGATCATTCACATACTTCACATAGGTTCGAACGAAGTAGGCCAGGAGGTCATCGACTGCAGGAGGACCATCAGGTTTGATGGAATAGAGATGTTCCAAACCTTCTTGCACATCAGCTACGGGTAGAAACGTCAGGCCGTCAAGTTTTCCACAGGGCAGTCGGAACTCGCTGTCTTCCATGTAGTGGGGTACTAGTCCTAGTGTCTGGACATGTCGCCAGGTTGACTGTGTCAGGTGGTAGAAGCATCCTTTGGCTGCCACGTCTCTACCAAACACGACAAGCAAAGAGCGCAAAATACTGTCTTTGAAATCAGTCACGATCGTTTCTACAAACATCTCATGACCAAGTTCTTCACACTTATCAACAATATAAGTTGTGACTTTTTTACCTGTGACTTTTTTTCCTGTGACTTTTTACAGTGACTTTTTTACTGTGACTTTTTACAGTGACTTTTTTACTGTGACTTTTTTTCCTGTGACTTTTTTTCCTAGATTCAGTAATACTACCTTGCAAATGAGTATGTACATTTTTAATACAGTCCACAAATTTATACATTTATCTAATAGACTACAATAACCACCGTAGAATACTAACTAAATTCTCGGTTATTATACATCTGACGGTCTCTAAATGTATTATAAAATGGTAAGGCACTGTAAATGTCACTAACTGTTAAATTACTTGCATGCACGATTAATAGTGAATACAAAATACAGCACTGTTAATGTATTTGTTTGTGCAGTGTATATATCATACGTCTATTTTAGTAAATCTATTAAATAAGGAGACGTATTAATATAAGCCTTTGGTTAGTTTTTGAATCCTTAACATTTGGCAGTTTTTAATGTATAACATGTAGATTATTTGAATAAAATATTGTTTAAATTAAAATAACAATAGACTTTTTGTACACCTAGAATCTTAATTTCAATGGTAAAGCTGTGGCGGCTTCTTTGATGATTAGAAGATTAAAATAAACTACTAAACTTGATTACCCAATCAACAACCTTAATCTTCCGACCACTAGCACCAAGGCCAAGGTGCTAATTAATTAAGGAGATTAACTTAAGTTAAACTCACCAAAGTTATAATATACCACCTTGGACTACTAATGTATACATTGTTCTAAATTACACGTTCTAACAGGAAATATGATTTTACTACAATATTCGTCTTCAGCACCCTTGCAAACTTATAGAAGAAAATATTAATATTAAACGACAAAATAACGAATGATTTAATGGCATGGTTGCTGTGTGATATTTTTTTTATATAAACCTGTAACGGTAAATCTCTTTGATCTTTTGGGTATGTTCTATGCCCCGAATAACCCGCTGTCTAAATATATTTATATAAAGTTTTTCTTTAAACCTGTATCGGGTTACTCTTCCAGGGTAGGTTTTTTTGTCCTTTAGAAAACATAATATATTGGTATAAGGTTTTTCTTACGGGAATTCTTACTAGAATTCTCATGTTATGTACTTTTAAACATAGACGGTTTATAAGCAAGATAAAGTCCTCGACTTCGTTTATGCTGGGGAAGAAAATCTTCAGAAAAAAACCATCGGCTTACCGGCCTCTTATTAAAATAAATACTAGTAATATTTTCTGTTGCATTATAAATAATTTGTTATTATGTTCTATTAAATTCATGAGAGTTTTTAGCATACTGTTGTTTTTTGAGAAATGATGCCCTTTCTTATACATGATAGCATACCCTACCCTTCAAGGTGTGATCATAACTGATGAGTGACCATAAAATCATCGAATATGTAAAATGATATTCGTTGCATCGACACAAAACCATGTTTGTCGTCTTTAGCGACCCTGAAAACCCCAAAAATGATATATTACACGAGTACCAAGTATAAGATCTCCAATAATTGGTTTGGTGGCCATTTTGAAAAACAAGGATACAGTGCGGTCGACCTTTTGATACTACAACAATCGTGTGCCTAATCACACATATAAAATGACGAGGCACCATGCGGTTACAAATATACGGTGACAAAAACAGAGTTCTCATTTTGGTTGACATTTTGATAAAACAAATGGTCGACATTGTCGGATTAATTTTATTATTTAGGCCGCCATTATGAAATACAAAATGGCGGATATTATCTGATCGACTCTTATAGTGCAATTTTTAATGCAGTAACCCCCAAATCCCGACCAATGACATTAATAAACACGTTATTTGTGATGCTCCAGAACTAAATCAGTCGGATGTATTACGAGCTGATTTCAACAGAAACGTCAAAATACACTATGTGGGTCAAAATTATTGAAATTTCGATTTTTGCACTAATCGTTCAGAAAAAGTATATTCTTTTAATAAAATAGATAGTTTTGGTGAAATTATTAACCAAACTATAGAAAAAATGCAATTTTGTTGAGGCTGTGAAAAAAAAGAACGATAAATGTATCGCTAATTGCGTAAAATGATCAAACTTTGCGGCGCTCGTATTTTCTTCGCTTCCGGGATTTTCCTTTCATGTTGCCAATGGAAATGTCGATCGGGATCCCCTCTTTCCAAATATAGTAATAATTTATGAAAACTCGAACATTTGTCATTTTGGCGTCCATTTTGAAAAAAAAATGGCGGAAATTGTTGGATGAAATTGTTACAATAATTTTCGTCTTCGGCACGCTTGAAAACCCCCAGAAAACAATATTCCATGATAAAAAAGCAAATAAATGGCCTGGTTGCTATGGTATTTTGTTTTGAAACATACCAAATCTTTAAATTGATTTTTCTCAAAACTTACTTTGGTGTGTTGGATGGCTTCAAGCCGCCACAACTTACATCAAATTGAAGGTATTGAGTCGGATAATATGAAAATAACAATAACTCAATTTTCAAAATTCCCTCATTTAGACCCAGTATGCCATGTTTATTATACTATAATACATACGGTAGAAATAAATTAATATGTGTGTTGTATGTGTTTATTCTGAAATATTGAGGTGATGCATGTTTATTTTAGATATAAGAACAATGAAGCCAGTGTCATACTGCGAATCAGAATCAGGAAAAAAAACGTGGAAAATGGATGAAGTAACAGAAGATTTGGTAGCATGTCAAAGATGCACATGCAGTTCATCTGCTCTGAGTTGTTGTGGGTAAGTAATTGACAACATATCTATTTATCTTATTGTAGCATTGCAAAATTTAGTAATTTTGAGATATTTCACTAGGAACAGAATCACAAAATAAACTTTTAAAAATGATTTCATGTTAGAGACATGTATCCACCGCAATAAGGTAGATCACGATGGGCAGTATCTGACTAGTGGGGACGCCAAGCAGTAATTTAAAAAAGAGGTCCACTATTACACATTTCCTAAAAATGTCACAACTCTAGAAAAGTGAAATAAAATGGGTGAGGTATATATAAAGTGGCATATTTTTGTAAATTTTCTTATAAATCCTACATAATATTGTAGTCTATTAATAGGACTACCGGATGTAATTGTTCGTTTTGGGATACAATGAAAATCTAGTGGTCATTAAGAATTTAAAGCTAAAATTTTCTTTATCTCATATATTATTTTTTCACCATCTAGCAGAAATCAAGAAACTTCCAAAATTTGAATTTTGTCAAGGTTATGAAGGATGGGATGTGTTTGGGTGTGGGTGGGGGTTGGGGTGTTGGTAAAGATGTCTCTAAGAGTAGGGTGTATGGGTGTAAATGATTAAAAAGGGTATTGGGTTCATTGACAATACATATGCAGGTACTAAAACTCATTTGGGTGTACAAGAAAAGGGAAATATGTCTTTTAAGGGAGTAATACTGTTAGAAAGGTAGCACTTGTCTTCTTTTTTCTTTCTTTTTTTTTATCATATTTCATGTTTGTTTACAGAATTGGATATACTGCAGGGTCGACACTCCCACCAGAAGGATGTTTCAAAAAACGTTTAGAAGACTGTTGTTACCAATTTGTCCAGCAAGCAAATGACGCCGTACCTTGTGAAGATAAAGTTTGCCCATAAGGCACAAGCCCAGAGAACCAATAAGATATTAACTACAAACGAATCTGTAAAAACATTAAAGGAGCTAAATCGCTAACATTTGGAGCCTAGAAATTCATAAAAGTGGTTCGCAACGCATATAATACTGTAATATGAATGTATATAAACTGATTTACATTCAATGGTTTCCGTGTTTACTCAAATTTCAAATCAGTTATGTTTGGCGAAATAAGCCAGCAACGTCAATCATGTGCAAAAGTCGAGCGTCTAGTTATTCCAGTCTACTAACTCCGTCTGACTTATTGCAATGTGTCTAGCCTCGTCCCTCGAGTCTCTCGATACAACTGGAGCTGAAGCGCATTATGGTACACGATTCGTGTACCAATGTTAAAAAAATATTTTTTCTTAAATATCGGATATCAGAAGCTCATCTTTTCCCGGTAAGTTTACATCAGCAATGTTGATTTAAATTGACCAATAATTCGTGTTTTCGATGTCGACGGTTTTGGAGGATTTTGAGTTACGGACTTAGGTCCTTTAACTTTGTATTTCAGTAAAATGTGAACAAAGTTGTCGTTCTTGGCTGCATATTTAAAATAAATTGGAAACGGCCAGATTCAATTTCGTTTTGTTTTTATAGTTCAAAGTTTCGATTTTACTTGTCTTTACTACATGTAATGTAGGCCATGGAATGTATAAAAACGAAACGAAATATAGATCTATATTTGAATTAGATTGGGAAAGGGTCCATGTGAAATGAAATGAAAAGATGGCCCACGTCCCGCTTTTCTGCACCGACTGTACTAATGAAGACAGTTACGCATTGGTCTTTAAGGGAAATGTGTACACCTGACCTCGGTTTTTCGTCGCACGCGGAGGTAGAGAGGGAGAGAGAGAGAGAGAGAGAGAGGGAGAGAATGCGGTTTAACGTCCACTCGACACACACTATGTCATTTTGGGATTAACATGTTTTTTGAAATAATTCGCTGGCGCGTAGGGGTCTTTAGAAGTGGGAGGAAACCGGAGGACCCAGAGAAAACCCACGAGGTCGGACAGGCAACCCTACTACTTGTCACGTACAACCTATTATACAGGAATTTTTGAAAGAAGGGGTGCAAATGAGCTTGTTGCCGAGCGTAACGAGGCAAAAATGATTTTGGACCTGTTTCTTGACATTTACCAAATACCAACCCACGTCTAATGAACTAAACAGTGCAATGCGTTACATCTAAAAGGTTTTTGACATCTTTTCCAGCCCACAAAATTTATTCTAACCCTTTGAAGCATGATATATACATACTCCTCGCAGTGTTTCATTTGATTAGAGCTTATCCCACTTAACACTGATGGAAAAAGGGATCATTCTTGTCCTAAATTATGATTGATCAATAGTCCGGTTAACTACAAATCGTTACATAGGCATTACCTTTAAAACGGGGCGTCAAATTGGACTAAATGTGTTACATAACGTTACGTCATGGCGCACGATTTTATTATGCCCAATTTACCATATTGGAGTAAAACTAATTGCCTGACAAACGAGGCTATCACCATACACAATACTGTATGGATACGAACAGACTTGCACCGTTTTTAATACTTTAGTTACAGTAGTTCAATTATAAATTTTCAAATGATCGGCCCACACCCTAAGTCTTTCTTGAGTCTTACTTAACATCACTTTAACCGGAAAAAAAACTGCTCCGACAGTCCAGATTATTTGATTAAGCGTATTATCACAGAGATCGAGAAAAAAGGGGTCTAACGTCCATTCGATACAAACTATGTTATTTCGGTACTAACATATGGTTTAATTTTATTCTAATAATTCCCTTGTGCGTAGGGGTATTTAGCAGTGGAAGAAACCCGTACGTACTGTACCTATATCATTAACATTTCACATACCGTACCATATGGGTCTGCAATTTGTTATGAATTTGTCAAACATCCATATGGTATTGCGTGTGAAATTTATTCCACGTTTAAAATAGTTGACCCTACTCCTTTCCACGTATCTAAGGATCCAGATAAAACCCAGAAGGTTGGACAGGGGACACTACTCCTTGTCACGTACAACCGGTGATTCGAAACCACGCCAGTTGACTCAATGACAGGCCTCCTTCAGCACGCACGTGCTCACCATTCGGCCATCCAACCCCTTCGTAGTATTACAAAAACCCTAACTTAGAATAAATACAATGTAGAATATGCCATTGTAAATTTATAGAGAATTGGCAGTTAAATTGATGACGCTAACATTGTAAACGGTGTTATTTTCGAGAAAAGTTTTTATTGTAGACAATATACAAAACGACAATAAAGGTGTTGGTAGTGGGGGGGGGGGGGCATCCAGTATACCTGTATCTTATTTCAAAGGGATGTAAAGGGATCAGGGAGCTGAAATATATCATCCCTCCCCTCAAAATGACCCCCTTAGCACAGCGTATACTCGTCTTCGTTAGAATCGAGGGGGGGGGGTTAGCTTAGTTGGCAAGACGCTTTCTCGCTAGCCTGGAGGTCGGATGTTCTATCCATGCATTGGCCGAGAAAGTTCATCCAGACTTTCCGGCGTGGTTCCTCCTCGTCAGTGATGTAGTGAGAAAGCCGTGAAAACGACAGCTGTCTAGTCCCTCGGATGGGACAAAAAACGACGTCCAGTTTACACATTGCCTTGACAGTTGGAATTCGATATAAGAGAATGTCGTAGTGTCACTGTCCGGACAAAGTTTCACTCATAGCACACTGTATGGTGTATGGCCGTCTTAATTAGCTCATCCGGATCAGAAGGTAGGACGTTAAATTTCATTTCATTTCTTTAGTCTGGATGGAATATGTCTAAAATCTGAAATTCGTCGAAAGTGTAGTATGAGGTTATCTCCCTTCTATACTCCAACTATAGGCAAGTTTTAAAGGGGAAGACCAACGATTTTCAACAAGCCATGAGCGTGCTGTTAAGTGTGAGTGAATTAACGCGACGGCTTTGTGTACTAAACGTTAAAAAAACATAAATTCGTGTTTATAATATCCTAATAAACATGGACATTTGATCAGATTTTCGGCCAAAGGACGACGCGTGAACACAATACAGCAGTAAACTTATGCCAAATCTGTATGATTACTATAGAGCCCAGCGAGCGTGTTGAACCAACTGTGTCACTTCCGGTTTAAAAATATTAAATTTTCACTTACAAAAACTTTTTGGCTGTGTGTGTTACAGAGGGGATTATTTATAAATATATATTGAAGATTTATGGAAACCTTGTTGAAAATCGTTGGCCTTCCCCTTTAAACAATAGCTGATCTCATCATTGTCACTATTCCAGTTTACAAGTGAATGCTGAATTGTCTACCGTGATGGTCCATTAGAATATACTTATGTTTATTTCATCGGGACCAGCCTCAAAAGTAGTAGCGGATTATCAGTGAGGCTGATGAGGCTGTAGCCCAGGCCCAAGATTTTGTACAAAAAATATTTTTAGACTTGTCTGATATGATTAAAAACGCATGGTCAATGGATGTTAGGAGGTGGGGTTTAGGCCCAACGGGAATCAACATAGGCCCTGACCCGAAATTAATTAGGCCCCCGCCATATTAAATAGGCCCTTCAGCAACTGTCACATCAGGCCTTGGTGGAGTTTAATCCACCACTGCTCAAAAGTTGTTGTTACCCAGCGAGTTTTCCGCGGGTAAATAGCGGTACGTTTGGATTAGCAAACGAAAAGACAACTTCACAATTACCGTGGTATATAATTACACTGTTTAATCAATGGCTATGTAATTAGAAGCAATGTTTCATAAATAAAGTTCATTTCTATTAATCATATGGCATCCTTAAAACCATGCAATCTTTTACTCTTTGATACTAATACTGATATATCAATATCATGGTTTACCCGTTGATTGTTTTTAAAATGAATTTATACAGTCAACGTCGTTTTGTATAAGAAACATTGGGGATCCCTTAATAAAACTAATAAACACATGCAGTATTTCTAAACTAACAGCTGCATTTTAAAATGGTTTGCCTACTTTGATTATATGATTTTATATGTTGATTTGTTTTATGATACATGTCAACGTTGAACATCTTACATAGAAAGTTAACATTGATACATTCAACCGATTTTGTTTTCCACTGTCGACACAATATGTCAAAATGTAAACAAGCCGATTTCCGCGTTATATCTCGAACGTGAACTGTCATGAAATAAAACTAACTCGCCCATTCCCTTATCGAAATAAAACATCAGATCAACACAAATCAATATTTTATTTTGACCTCACTCAAAGTGATTTAGCCCCTTTAAAACAACTACAGCATAAACTATGTCTTGAACATGGCTAACATTTAATTATCTAGAACTGCTCCCACTCCAAGTCGGTTTCATGTGGGATTGTCTGTTAGGTCAATATCCGGAATACGATAACGAAGGCCAAAATAAAAAATACCGATGTTTACGGTTATCCGATCGAAAGTATTATTTTTTTCCTTTTTTGCCCTATAACCCGGTATTGGCGTGGTTTTCTCTATGAAAAATGTAATAGTGAATCGGTATCATTTTTAAGAAACTTTAGTAATTAAGGTAGAAATGCCAAGAACTGGATAATATAAACCCCACGAAAAAAAATAGAAGTAATAATAATAAAAATAAACCCCCTATTTCGTGTGTGCAAGTAACCGTTAACATGGGTATTAGTTTTCTTGCCCAGATGATAAAATGAAGCGAACCGTAAACATAGGTATTTTTTCATTGACCTAATGACACAATAATTTAATTCTTTTAATATCTTTATAATGAAAACAAATACAATTTCAGACCGACAAAAAAATGCCAAGCGTGTGGAATATAAAAAAAATGTAATTCCCTTCATCGCTTAACTTATTTTACCCCGCATCTGCCAAACTGACGCATTAACTATCTGTTTTCTACCCGATAATCTGTGCAAAATTAATACCAAAAAATAAATATATAAATAAAATGCATGGCGAAATAATAGCTATGTCTGAATGTCTCCATAGCACACATAGATCCGCTAAAGAAACGACGATCTAAGCTACTTCAGCAGTATTTATAAGCACATAATACTGAAGTTTAGTACAGCGAATGGGGTTTGACGCTGTACTATGAACATTTAGAGACTATAGCATAGGGCTATTTTAACTACAAATCGTTCCCAGAGTCATTTTATCCAAATTTGTTCAGACCTTAGCCCCGCCCATTCTGACCTCTGATTGGTCCATCTTTTTTGGGTCGATTTCACGAGTCAAAGTCAACTCGCTGACATAACAAAATTGGATTCTAAATGTACAAATTCAAGTTTTTGTAAAGATATATTTTTCTACGCGTGTGTATATTTTTAAGTGATTCGGTCATCCAGACAGGTAAAATAAATACATGTCACGTGACATTTGTGTGATTTGTCCCTTCCGAAAAAATTTTCTGGTTTCAGGATTGGATTTCGGATTTAAACCACCAAAGAATATTCAGAGCGCACCATCAGTTTGTACACAACTCCTTGTCAAAAATAAGAAAAACATATTATGTTAACAATTATAGCGGAATCAGTCTGTAACCAATTTTAAAAATCATCGGTTAGAAAATAGGGTTTAATGTCCTATTTGTCGGTACCAACCGGGGCTAATTATTATTGTCGTGCTAAACCAGTGCATATATGGAGGGGCGCGCAAAACGCTTCGTGTTTTAGGCACTCCATACTGTTTAAATTCAGACTTATAAAAAGAAAGAAGTATCAATTCGAGAGGCGTTGCCTTTGTCATTTAGTAGGTTTAGACAGCTATACGACAGACTGCCCATAAAATTCGCACACTACGCAGTTTACATCCTATCATTAATTAAACATCTAGATGTCCAGATATTAAACATTGATTGCACACGTAGTTTGTTAGACTAACCGCTATATAAGGACGTAAGTCGAGTAATTCCTTACTACTCATCTAGTCATAGAACAAGGACACACTGACAACTGCGAATCAACAGGTTGGATCTATAAACAGTAAGTTTTTATTTCACTTAGTTTTATATCATATATCATATTTTTATATATTTTTTGTAAATATATCTATGTGCGACATGAAGATATTGCAATTTCATTAGAACTTAAATAAGGTAAGAAATACAATTTTATTGATATTGATATTAATGCGATTAGGAGAGCATAAACATTCTTCGTATTAGTGTTTTTCTTTAGTATTGATGTTCCTGTTATTATATTTTCATCCGTGTATTTGTTTTTTACAATGTGTTTATTATGATTTTGAAAGACATTGCCGACCCATACACTTGATTTGAAATAAACGTTTGTCCGTTATTGGGTGTTATGTATGTGTGGTTTGTAGGTTACAGACGTGTATACATATCATCCATGAGAAATGCAACTTAAGGAAATGCCAGACATGTTAAAGACGTAATTGTTAAAATTCGTGGAAAATATTACTAGGATTATTACAACTAAAGAATTATACACTTCCGTCATCTTAAGTCAAATTTCCTCGGTGGGAAAGTTATCTTAAGACAATTCCTAGAAAACAATTAATCGAAATTCTGAAAACCTATACCAACGACATTGTTACAATACCTACTATAAAACTACATTATAAGTTGGGTATACCCAATATAGAAGGCAGTCTAGAGTAAAAAAATAAAAGCGTACTATGGATCAGAATCCGAGTATGACGTCGTCGAAGCCATCTTTTTAAATCGAAGTCCGCTCATCAGGTGCGCAATTGTCCAAGGAACACGCATACCAAGTTTCATGTCGGTCATACTTGGATTGGCGGAGTATTTGGCCCACTTCCAGGAATATCAGATAGATGTGATGTGATACAACTAAGAAACGATCTATCATTCAAGACGTCCGCTTCCTTTGTGCATTAAAATAAACCGGAATCACAGATTAATTCATGCATTAGGAATGATTCCAATAATTTGAAAGTACTGCTAATGAGTATACGAAGCGATCCCAGTTATGAAAAACACGGGCCCGTAGCTAGCCCAAAATTGTTAGGGGGCAAAGGCGTATGGCGGCGCCGATGGGACCTCGCGGGACGCCGATGTACCTACACTTGACGGTCCACGGCCAACGGTACCGTGGACGTGCCTCCCTCGGAGAACGGTCTAGGGTGCTCCCCAACAGACAATTTTGAAAAATAGGGTTTGTACCTGAAAATGACGGAAAATTTCAATTTTAAGGCTGAATTTGCGATATCGGGGAATTATAATATTTTGATCTGAACATTATAAAAATTTGAAAAGAAAGGAATATATCGACTTTCGCGTACCTATACTATTTTTGAGAAAAACAAAAAGTTCGAAATCGGGTCAGATTGCGACTTGTTTGAATTTTGACCAATTCATTCGTGGGCGCATAACCGATTCCACTTTTAGGCGTCCCATCAATCAATTTGTGTTGTTAATCGTGTGAGACATTATGATGCGCACCACCATTTCGGGGGCTCTTCATGTATAATAACGACATGATTGGCGAGGCGTCTATAAAACCAAGTGACATTGATTGGGCGCCCACGACGAGATTGGCGGGGCGCCCAATGCCACTCGGTTTTATGTGGCGCCCATACTGATACGGTCATGTTGACATTGATTGGGCGCCCACGACGAGATTGGCGGGGCGCCCAATGCCACTCGGTTTTATGTGGCACCCATGCTGATATGGCCACGTTGGTCATTGGTCTGGTATTGCGTCGGCATTATGGGCGCCCAGCCGGGAGGAGGCAACCTATTATGTGCGACCCGACAATCATTGGCATTATAAGGCACCCCTCGTGGATAAGGCACCCCTCAAATCAAGCCGTTTTGGGCGCCCAATCAATCAAGTTATGGTGTTAAGGGTATGATTCATAAAAATCATTCGGAAAGGAGTGGAAGGCATGGTTGCCTGCAATGAGATATACGTCAAGACCCACAAGCCTTGAATAGAGGCCGGTTTCACGACATTTTAACTAAGATCAAATCAAACTTTTAGTAATTTGATTGGAAAATATTAGATTGATTTTATGGGTTAGCCAATCAAAATGGAAGTATCTGCTAAAATTGGATTTTATCTTTAGTTAAGATTTCGAGAAACAGAGAACTGTTTTCCTATCAATTAATGGGCTTGGGTGATCTCGACCAGTTTTTGCTCAAATGTATTATTTGAAAATCTAATTTTGCTCTAATTTATTTTATTAAATTTTTGATTTATCTGAATTTGTCAGCCAATAAATTGACGAAACTCAGCAGAAATATCATATCCTCTGTAATTTAAACATAAGATGGTGTAAAACGACATCTGTGTAAAAAAGAAATCATTTTCTGGATATAGAAGATTCTTTTTATTATATGACAGGTGTCGGATATTTGCACATAATATACATAATGAAATCCAACAAAGAAACTACAAATAGAAATGTTATTTGACATTCCCCCATAAATCTAATGAAATAGTTTGGTGTATCCTTTGACGCATCTTGCCTTGTCAAATAATCCCCATACTTCGGAGAGAGAGAGAGAATAGAGGGAAGGGAGAGGGGGTAGCTTCAGCTCGACCACTCTACTCGGCGCATGACGTCTTATTTAAGGGTGGTTGGGTGGGGATGTGGGCGGTGTGTGGGCGGGTGATTTAATGTGCTATTGGGATTTTAATCATCATTGTACACTTAATCAATATCAACAGTAACTAGTTATCCACACACACAATAAAAACTGTTAATTCTAAGATACGTGAATAATGTATATGTTATTTTACTGGACAATAAAGGTACAGCATCGGTTTGCTAATTGCCGTCACGGGAATACAGATATAAATCTGAAAAATCCACTTTATTTACGTTGGCAACATCAAAATGTTGTACAAATAGCTTACAATGATTTGTCGAAAGAAAAACCACCAACCAGAAAAATATGACCATGTTGTACTTAGATATCTATGCACTTTAAGAGTTATATAAAGGGAGTGTTTATAGATAATATCGGTTCAGCTTTTGTAATGACGTGGCAATTATCTCATCAGACATGGATGATTGTAATCTAGATCAATTTTGAGATCATATTTCTACATTATAACAATAGTTAGATAGAGAGAGAGAGGGAGAGAGGGAGAGAGAGAGACAGAGAGAGAGAAATATGGTTTAACGTCCACTCAAAACAGCAAGGTCATTTCGGGACTAACACATGTTTTTTAAAATTTTATTTCAATAATTCGCTTGCGCGTAGGGGTCTTTAGCAGTAGGAGGAAACCGGAGTGCCCGGAGGAAACCCACGGGGTTGAGAAGGCGCCCCTATCTCCATGCCACATACGCTTACACAAGGGCTCGAAACCACAGCCGCGAGCAAGAGGTGGCCGGATATTTAGATAAAGATGACACATAATAATAATAATAATGTGAGTATTTATAATGCGCTATATCCATTAACCAAGTTTATGCCCAAAGCGCTACACAATTGCTACCCTGGTCTCATGTGGTCTCATAATAGTTAATATAATAATTGAGAGTTTGAGATCATATTATTGAAATCATATTTAGTGCGCCCGGGGATGGCGAAGACATAGTGTAAAGTGAACTCAATTTCATCTAAAATACGCCTTTCTCAATACACGAACGCAATAAATTGACAAATCTTAAAGCGAAAATTTCATTTATTCCAAGGAAATCAAAACATAATTATTTGAATGTCTTTTACTAAATAGGTTATCAACTCACTATTATAAGATCATAGGCATCATTCTAACACATACAAATCATTCACATAAAAATTTGGAATATTTTCTACTCGCCCTGAGCTGCTTGGAAATAATATCATTTCATTTCAGGGGAAAACAACGTCGGGTGATGTCTCGATCGTCAAGGTCTGTGGTTAGCCAGTAAATGATAATTATGTCTGGGTGACCTCGATTTAGAATAACACAATTACCTCCCTTGTGTTTCTCCTATTATTTGAAACAAAAGAAAGCCCATATTTCCATGCGCGAAACAACTCAATTTTCTCAAGGAATCTCAACGTTTAAAAAAGAAGTTGAAAATGATATTTTTGCCAATTTCTCAACTGGCAATAGTAAATTATAGGATTAATAGGATTGTTCTTTAACAAGGTAGGACCGTTTATAGATACCATCTATTTTGGGGTTTTAATGTAATACATTTTAAAAATAAAATTTGAATATATGAAATTCCCGCTTTAACGGCCGTGGTCCGAATATTTTTACATTTTAACAATAGTTAGCTAGAGACGTCAGATATAGTTAAAATAATTGACTTATAAAACCTTTTATCGTCTCCGTTCGTACTCAGCACTGAACTAAAGATTGTGCTCATGCCGTCACTGAAGGAACCAGAACTATCAAATGTCAATAGGTAAGGGTATAGCCGACTAATTTTCACACACACACACGCAAAAGAATTTGACCAATTTATTGTAGACTTCTGGACGCCATATTAAACGATATAATAGTTTAATGCATTCATTTAACAAAGAGTGGTGTTTAGACATTTCCTAAAAGATGATCGGCTGTGTTCATTATATCCCCCTATGCCCCCGTCAGACCAGGCAATTTATATTGTTGATAAGTGTGAAGAACTTGGCCATGAGATGTTTGTAGAAACGATCGTGACTGATTTCAAAGCAGCCAAAGGATGCTTCTACCACCTGACGCAGTCAACCTGGCGACATGTCCAGACACTAGGACTAGTACCCCACTACAAGGCCTAACCCTCTCCACGAGAAGACCCCCCCCCCCCCAATGTTCCCTCCTGAAGTTTGGAACGTACATGACGCAACCATGAACAGTGCCCCCTGTACCAACAACATCTGCGGGGGATGGAACAACAAGCTCTACAATCTTGTCGGCCAACACCATCCATCCATCTGGAGGGTGGTGGAGTGGTTCCAGAAGGAATCAGCCACAGTCCAGACTGTCGTCGCCCAGGATGCCATCAGCAATCGACCCGTCAGAAAGGTCAAAAAGAAATTTGTAAAGATGCAGACACAGCTATGAAATCTGTGCAGAGATCGTGTCAGCGGTGCCAAATCCATCCCATTTTTCCTGTGTTTTTTTTTACCTAAGCAAATTTGTGACTTTTTTACTGTGACTTTTTTTCCTGTGACTTTTTTACTGTGACTTTTTTTCCTGTGACTTTTTTTCCGCGCACCGTCCTTACGGCACTGGCCCGATCGTGCAGTGACCAGAAAATGCACAAGGTCGCAGGCAAACGTGAATACAACGCGAGAAAATGTCTCCATAATACAAACTTGAAAAAAATCGCGTTCTTACCGCGACCTGTGCGATTATACCGCGTTCTCACTTCGCGCCTGTCACAACCTCCCCTCGCTTATTTCATTTCTATTTGGATCTATTGGTTTGGCCACAGCGATCATCGGCGAACTCGCGGCGCTTTAACCGCGCACATGGGGTTCTTACTACACGTCTTCTACGAGAATCGCGCATGGTCAGATTTTATAAATTTCAATATGATCATAGCAAGTCGCACACGAGAGCGACACAGGCATGGTGCGGGGCATGCTACGCGTATTCAGAACTTGGTGACAATTTCTACGATTTTGCGCGAACTGAGAGTGTAGTTGTCTTAACACTTGAGGGTGTTTCTGCATTTCACCGCGACATCACTATAGACATCTTGCGTAGCGAGGTCTTCGTAATGTTTGAAGAGGCTTTTATCTATCTTTTGTTTATAGAAAATAGAAAGATGCCTCATTTAACTTAGAGCTTAGACTAACAGGATGACCTTCAATGGATTTAAATACTAACTGATTCCGAATAAAATCTGAATGTTTGGCCAACAAAGGGCAACTGTTGGTTGATGACCCCGCGCCATATTCACTGATTTAATAAATAAGTGATAAACATGTTTACAACAAATGTGACGGAAAAAAAACTTGTCGTGTTTAAAATAATCGAAATGGCCTTGATATTTCAATGGTGGACAATCTCGCTATTAAAATGATAATTATTATCTTTAATTCGGTTTTTAACCTATGCAGTAAAGTTGTTAACATTTACAAATATCATTAAATTAAATGTAATCCAATTCAAAGGTTATTAACGTTTAAGCAACTGCAGATTTATAAAAGCCTTTCAGGGAAATAATCCTGGGGTCAGGTATTTCTTAATAGGATAGAATGGTGTCATGGTTAAGGCAATTATGAATGGATAAAGTAGGCAACAGAAACGTTAAGACAGTCGATATGCCGTAAGGTTTATTTATGTCTAGTCTAATTCTGGGTGTACACATTTGAGATATCTTATTTCTTCAAACATACGACAATGCACCATAAATCCCCTATTATTGCGTCGAACGTCCGATGGGGCCGCATGTCGGAACGTCTTGTTTAAAATGTGTAAGTCGTGTGATACTCAAAATGGAAGTATGATATCAAACATGAAATTTTCCGTGCTACATAACAACGTAACATATCTCGTAACTCTCAATATATTAAAATACAGATCTATATTTCGTTTGGGTTATTTAATACTTTATTGGCCTACACTACATGAATATCTGACCGGTTGCGGTGATAGGTCGCGTTAGAGGTCATACGAGCGGCTTTTGACCTTATGACGTCTGAAATTTATGAAGCAATTAGCGTGGTTTACCCAGCGTTCCGCGCAAGGCACGCCAAGTAGTCGCCGAAACAGACCGTTTCATTGGCTAATCCCTCACATCATTCAGAACACGTCAATGATAACAACTCTTCCAGATCCTAGTATAAAACGAAATTTTGAACTATAAAAACGAAACGAAATAGGATCTGTGACTTAAGTAGATTGCGTAACTGCAAACCAAAAAGTGAACCAAAATGGGAGAAAAGGGAAAGATAGAGAAATACTACTATTAAAGGGACTTTATGGAAGATTAGATAAATAGTTTACAGTTCTCAGTATAATAGTAAAAAATAGATACCGTAAATAGAATATGCTGAAAATGTCAATCAAATTGATCCACCCTGAACCGAGATATTAGCGATTGAAAATGAGGCCTAGTCTCGATAATCATTACTAAAGTCGGAACGATAAAAAACTCCACAAAGTCTCAATTAATCCATTTTGACGTTAAATCATCAATTAAAAAATGTAAATATTATCGCAAGCTAGCGATGGCATCGAGAGTTGATTATGATCTGAATAAGTTAATTAATGTTTAATTATTAGTTTAGATAACATTTCAGGCCTAAAGAAAGACCTGCAATAGAAGAGACCTCATTTGTGTAGGAAATTATTGGTAACATTATGATCAGATTTAGGAATTTATTGTTATTGGTAACGTAGCCAGGTGTAGGCATTTATTGGTGCTTTGTGTCCACTTAAATACTGTTAAATCCGACATTATTTTATATTCGTAAGATAAAGAAACTCTTGGATTTCCGCAGTTTCTTGCAATGACTTCCGAAAACGTCGTCCTTGACAAATTGCTAGCATAGTTTAGACGACCTCGCGACGAATCGACGCTTGATTGGTGACAACTAAAATAATATATGGTTGCGACGGATAAGCCTATCAGTTTACAGACAATTGCTGATAAGTTCGTCTAGATGTAGATGGGTCGTACGGCTTTCATTTTTTTCATATATAATCTAACCTTTTATTTACCTAAAAATATCACAACGCAACAACATTAAAATTTATTGATTTCTGCTACAGTAATTAACACTGGGTACTGATCTGTTTCCTGTACTTACAGATGACGTCCACGTGTTGCCTAGTACTAGTAGTTGTATGTGTAGTTTTAATGGCAGGAGTTTGGAGTGACTGTGATATTGGAATAAATGGAGGTATGTATTTAATATGGAAGCCTATAACTACCTTTCATAATTTCTACTTTTCGCCCCTTCAAAACACGAGAGTCGAAAGTCTAAAATCGCCAAGTCGACGCACAATTCCAGTTAACAAAAACGTCTGTAATGATGACGATTTTTTTTTATAATTAAACAATATCAATATCTAGTTCGATCTTAGATTGTATGTTTTATAATATTATTACTGACGGTTGCATAATATTTTCCGTAACATAAGGCTATACTATATATTGTCAACACTGATATTGCAAATTTAAAAAATAATGGCCATCATTAGCATATTATAGACTCTATCACACAGACGTTTTTGTTAACGGGAATTGTGCGTATGCCAATGCGACCTGAAAGGAAGAGACTACAAGAACTTCCGAGACGAAAGTCGAAACGTAGAAAATAGGCAATTAAGAAATAACTCGTTTTTTTTCCTAATTTCCTATTTTCGACTATCGACTTCTTACTGACATCAATAAATACAAAAAGTCGCCAAGACGGTATACAAGCCAAAATGCAAGTCCAAAAAAGAAATAAGGACAAAAAATATATTTCTTAATTTCCTATTTTCGCGTTGATTTTGGCTTGTAAACCGTCTTGGCAACTTTCGACTTTCTACTTTTCGACTTGGCGACTTTCGACTTTGAAGGGGCGGAAAGTAGAAATTATGAATGGTAGTTATAGGCTTCCATAATATAACTATCAATTGTAGTTCGTATCCATCAATCTATATAAACTGATTAAATATTGTTTAGTGCCCTTTAAGAGAATTAACCGAAGAATCAAAACGTTCGACACGATTTTCTTTATTTTTTACAGCATCCCTTTCTAAGTTTATTTCTGCACGCGCCATGACGTCAATCACACGGATGTATAGTGTTTGTCGCGGTGCTTACGTATTATACTTTTATATTGTTGTTTGTTAAATACTTCGTGAAATGCCGTTTATTTTTAATTTAGGCTCGTTTTTAGTTTTTCACGAGGTGGTTGTGGGGATATTGCAGTTTGCTAGAATGTCCGGTAAGGGTATAATAGAGGCTTTAGAAGCAGAGGTATGTTTTGTCGATAGGCTGGTACGGAAAACCCCAAGTTCGGTGTACAGATTGATAGCTAACGTTGTCAACTGGAAGAATGGGTGGATAAGTTGTGGTACAGCCCCCCCCCCCTATCATGGCGAGTATAACCATTCAAAATAATGAAAGTATTCTGTTTATGGGACGTTAGACCTGGGCCCGTGGCCAGCTCATAAAATTTGGTAGGGCTACAGAATTTTTTTTGTAGGGGGGGGGGGGCTGAGGGTTTGGCCGACTAAGAACGCTCCTAAGAAATCATTATTGTTGGCAAAATATTTGGGTAGGGGGCTTAGACCCCAATCAATTCCAAATTTTTGTTTCTCCCCATGAGTCATCAAAGCCCTTTAATTTTGAATATAGGTTTCCTCTCCATCTTATCATGTAACGTGCTAGCTTTGTGGGACCCATTCTAATGCTTGATGGGGTAAGGGTATATCCATTTACTTTCCGTAATGGTTCCATTTACTTTAGTTTTTTTGTGCTTTACCATAGTTCCAGGGACCATATATACATTGGATATAAATGCATGCTCGATTTCATGAATTTCGACATAGAGAATTGTAAATTTCATATTGATATTTTCAGGATTTCATGAATTTCGACATGGAGAATTGTAAATTTCATATTGATATTTTCAGGAAAGAATTTTTGTGAAATTGGGAATGTTAAATTAAGAATAAATGAAACGAGGGTATTAAGTAGAACGTGTAAAGAATGTATGTGCTCTAAAGAATACTGGATTTGTTGTGGGTAAGTATTTTTCTTTTACTACGGGACAGTTTTAATTTCCCTTAAGATCAATCCTAACGTTGGCTATGGCCATTCCGGATATCTTAACATTTCTTATTGATTTAACGCAAACTGATTATAATACAGATCTATATTTCGTTTTGTTTTTGTATACTTTCGATGACCTCTACTACATGAAGATCCGACTGTTTGTGGGGGAAGGTCGTTCGGCGCGACAGACCATTTTATTGGCTACTCCCGCACATCATTCAGAACGCGGATTATATAAAAACCCATCCAGATCCTAGTGTAGTAAAGACAAGTAAAACAAAATTTTGAACTGTGGAAACAAAAGGAAATAATATCTGTGTTTTAATCAGATTGGATTTCACGCAGCCATCTTTAATATATAGTTATCGTCTGTTACCTTTTGAACGATAACAACTATTTTCTATCCAAGTAATCCAGCCTACGATTGTTTGTTTTACGTTGGAAATTGTTATCTAAAATGTTTTATTTGGCACGTATCTTCGCTTAATTCAAACTGCTTATTGCTTATTCTTATGATGGATCTTATTTTATTTTTCAGAATGGGCTATCGGGATGCGTCTGTAAAGGAAAGAGGTTGTTTTATCAAGATCTATGAGAATTGTTGTTATCAATTTGTGAAAACCTATGATGAAAACATCCCATGTTCCAGTATGCAATGTTTACAAAGATCACACAAGTGAATTACGACTTTTTATACGTAGTAGACGGTATACTGTAGGGTCTCGATTGTATGCAGTGTTCTAAATTCAAAAGTACCGGGGTCTTTGCTAGAAATATATAAAGGACTATCTTCTTCATTTTGTGGGCGCTAACCTTTCGATTACAACCGAGTTGCCTTCTGTACCTTCACATTTTCATGTCGGCCTGGGAAACGGAAGTCGATCGATGTATCTGTACTAGTATGGTATTTGACAAACTGTTTATGAACAATATTTTTCCGATCTTAAATACAAAATTATATCGACCGAGCAAAACAATTGAATACATTGGTGCGCTCATTTGTCACCCAAATAAAAAGCTAAAATCAGCCCATGGCTCTTCTCACCATGGTATTGTTTTTCAAATCTTCATTAAATTTGTGTTGGGTAAGACTGGTCACATACACTGGCACGTGTTCAAAATGGGTGTGTGGACTGCCTCTGCTCAACTTCCTGTACACGCGCCTGCCACTAAGATAAAGTCCGTATTTATAAGCCCAGTTTAGGAGCAAAACAGTCGGACGTTAAACACCATTTCATTTCATTTTCACTGCGACATCGGTCATTAGAAAACCTCATCTGAATTATATTCAGATATGACTTCCATTTCGTATGTTACGCTTTTGTAAACCTACAACCAAATGCGCCGCTGATTTATGACTGAATAATGTAGATTTTTATGATAACCTTCTGGGTTTTTTAAATTCTATTCGAATTTACAGGTGTCTCACTATTTCTAGAAAGGAAAGTCTGATTCTTCTTCACTATTCATTTTAATTTACTGTAAATTAATCTTAGTTTTATCTCTTCCTAATGGATTTCTGTATACATATAGGCTGCCCACCCCCACGCAATACTCAATATAGTGTTGAAGCTGTCACAGGATGCCGTTTAATTGTGCCCCCCCCTCCCTGCCCTCCTCCCCACCACATACTTTATAATTTATTTTCAGGTGCCATTTAATGTAGGTTTCCATCTTGTTCTGTATATCTTTCCAAGTCATTAACCGTTACTATTATATAGGATGGGTTCCGTAAGGTGAAAAATAGTTCAGTAATCCTTTTATCCCCAATCACATCAAAGGTTTAAGAATAAGTAGGATAATGAACTAAACAGGGATTTCTAATGAGAATCTAATTCCCCTATCCGCCGGCAAATAAACTGCCAAAGCTGCACTTTTGTCAATTTTAATACCTTTATAAAAGGAAAGTTAACGATATTAGCCGGAAAAGCCGCTGTCGGGGATTATCTCTAGCACCGTATTGCACACGTAGATATTGAAATAAAAATTACCAGACGTTAAAAGCCCATGCTATTCCAGCTGTTATATATGTCATAACCCATCCTGACTTTCCCTTCACGCACATAAAATAAAATGGTGTGCGAGCATGCTCCTTTTGTGTTATCTTGACGTGTATTATTAGCTATATAGAGATATTTCATTCAGTATCTTGCATTTACATTTACAGTGGTTAACAAGGCCTCCCAAGACGCAATATACGTCCTAAATGAGCCAATATTATTAAATGGAAATTAATAAAATAAAAACAAATATGCGAGGGCGGGGTTTTCCGCTAACACTTAATACATCCCCACTTACTACCCAACTTCTCATTTAGGTGGTTTATACTCTATGATTGTATTTATTTTAATCTTGACATATGGTGGACAATATAAATAATTGTATATTATATTAACATTATATAAATCTATAAATATATATATGTAAAAAGTTGTCATGTAAGGTTTGGATTGAATGGTAGTTATTTTCGAAGACCAGACAAATTGCTTGAAGATATTTTTTGGTATGATTAACGATAATATTGTAAAAACTACAAATAATGATACCTTAGTTAATATCAATGTAAATAATAAAACATGACACAGTTATTTATTAAAGATTACTTATTGATATTATTGAAAGCACAATTTAATATTGCCATATGGTTGTATGATCGGATGACATTGTTATTGCTATACTATAATTGGGCACAATCAAACAATTGTTACGTTAGTTTATGTATAACCGAGAACATATAGTTTGGTTTAATAGCCATTGTCAGGGCCACGTATTTCAACTGTGGTTAGTATAGAATGTGGTGTAAAATATTGACGCCACAGTCCGTCTGAATCTATATTCCAACAAAATATAGAAACGGACAACAGCGAACCGGGTAGACTTTTTGAAACCTTTCTGAACAAAAGAGACACACTATACCAATGGAAATGATAATTCCGCTAGCTATAATTTACAATAGTAACATAGTTACGTATCATTTAAAAAGTGCCAGTGACGTCATCAATGAAATCAGATCTTCCAATATTTTGTTTCAAAACGAAAAATTGGGAGCTCTTTTTTAGTAAATCGATGAAATTTGTTGATTTCGCGTGCGGAAATTTACTTCGCTCGTGTTTCTACTCTGGACAATAATAGTTAACAATATTTGGGTTTGTTTAGAAAGGATTTAAAATTTGAATCTGGTAAATATCATCGTTATTGTTAGAATAAAGAAACATAAAAGTCATAATACGGATCATATCTTCATGTATTGTCAATAAACAGTTTGGGTTGTATCATTGCCCTGTTTTCCGGCAGAAAAAAAACAATCAGATAAGGAGAAAGATGATTGTTTGACTATTCCTGTTTTCATGAAACATCCGTATCTTTAAAGTGTAAAATTATTGATCTCTGCCAATACACACCTTTTAAAACATTATTTTTAACGTCGTATATTTTATTGTCAAAATATGTATATTGTTATGTAATGTACGTTATGGTTATTAAATATTATATTTGAAATATAATAATACATGCTCGGAGTTGTTTTTTTAATGTCTGACTAGGCAGCAACTCATCTCTTGCATCTAAGTCAGCGATCCCAAATCCCACTAATGCCATCGTTTAACACCTTCATAAATTATAACGGTAAGTTAACCAGATGTTAAAGTTATCTGGGCTTTCAGCAACATACTTTCTCTTCACTTAAGATAACGATTACACCTGGGCCCTGTTTCTTGAAATCTTAACTAAAGACAAAATCCAAATTTTAATGGATACTTTATTTTTTATTCGCTAAGTACTAAAATCAATTTAAGATTTCACTTACTATTTTGAAATTACTTAAATCTGAATGTACTGATCCTGCATCCACTGAATGCAGGGTTGTATTCACTGTTCTTGACATTGCCCACCGTCGTTTGTACTTTGCGACTGGGCCGGATGTGTCTAGCACCACCAACAGTTCATTTCTAAAACTGAAATTTGTAAATAAAGGCATTGATGATATCAGGTTAAGCTAAATATTACACCATAAGTCAAAGCACACACACCCTCCTTACTTCAAAACTGTTTCTGTTCCCAAGATTTCTTATACGTATACTAAACCCATTGCATCCAAAATATTTAATTACAGAAACGCATTATCTAACAACAATGCAAAATAATTATATAATAAACCATGTTCGTGCTACACGTCGTCCTTCATTCCCAGCCAGCTGGACATGTAGTCACTGGTGCTTTGAATATAGTCCAGAATAATACGTAACGTGAGGACCCAAATACCGGGAACCGCAACCATTTTCATGGGATCAAAATTTCAAACTTTTTATGGATGCCGTAGAGGAGTACGCTAAATAATGGGCGGGCGGGGGTGGGGTGGGGGTATCTCCGATACTCTCTCAGATTGGACTAAGTCTATCAGTCGTTTACTTAAACAAAGGATTACATGCAACGTTTGTTAGTTGACATTAGGCCTAAATCTATTTTCAGTGATTGTTAAAAATCTCAACGCCTTACATGACAATTTAAGTATGTCATTGTACCGGCTGACAAAGCGTCCAATAACTTAGTGTTCATATGTAAACGGTATCATTACGACTGTCTGTTCGAACTTAAACATGCATTATTCAAGAGCTAAATCTGCCTAGTGCAGGTCTTTATTTGGGCATGAAATGTTTTCTAAAGTATTAATTAGACATTAATTAACTGATCCAGGCCTTAATCAACTTTGGATGGCATCAGATTGCTCCGATACTAAACAGATTTAAACGTTTCAGCGGTTAATCAAATATGGCGCACCTTAACGCTTCGAGTCGTAGCTTTGATCAACCAGGTCCGTGGTTGAAATTATTGCACAGGTCGGTCAAATCTTTAAATGACTATATCTTCGCTTGCAATAGAGTAATTTGAATGAAATTTTCAAATTATTCATTTTACATCATCTACTTTCGAACTAGTATAGCAAGAATGGCTAGTTCTTATCTATATCTTGAATAATGTAACTTTAATTTCGGGAAACCTATCAACAGTGCTACGTATAAACGACCGACTCTAAGTAAGGATGGACTTATATCCAATCACAGATCTGGGTCCGTATTCAAAGGATATCTTAAGTCTAAGATAGTCACTTAACAACTAGCTTTTACTTAAATATACGTAACTTCCTGCAAGTTAAGGGCAAGTGGTATTCAAAGGCACTGTTAGGTATCAAATTTAATAATAGAGTATAGTAATGCTCTTAAGGGGCATAACTTGCTTGCAATGTTAGAAATTCGTAATTTTTGGCAGTGGAGGGTATTCCATAAATTGAAAATTTATCATATTTGGCGAATGTAAGTTTTCCATCATTTAAGTGTGGAGTTAAGTTTGCACATAGCCAAGTATTATGTAAAATATAACCTTTGATCGCCGATTTAAGGTAAGACACTTTGTTAAGTGGAAAAAATAAGTATTTTTACTTAACTGTAAGAAAACCTTTGAATACGGACCCTGTACTCACTTCATTTGGTACTCCATGTGGAGATACCTATACAGATCTCTCGTTGTTATATTGGATACCTAAACTACATAAAAATCCCTACAAGCAACGTTTTATAGCAGGTTCATCCCGTTGTTCCACAAAACCACTTTCAAAAGTATTGATATATATATACTAACGGCAGTGAAAGAGGGTATTCAAAAATACCGTGTCAAAATAATTAATATACTCCCCTAGTGGTTTTAATCAAATGTGGAATTACTTGATGGTTTGCAATCTAGATCACTTGCTTCAGTCTCATCTGTATAAACATTTGACTTTTCTACTTTGTACACTAAAATTCCCCGTAGTAAATTAAAAGCTCGGTAAAAAGACATTATCCACAGTGTCTTTTCAATTAAATCGGGAAGTGTTAGATATCAATATATAGTTGTTAATTACAATTCCAAATATTTTGTTAAGAACCATTCAGATTCCAAAAATTAATTCACCGTCAACAAGATAATTCAAATGTTTGATTTTGTAATTGATAATATCTTTGTTGAATTCGGAGGGGAAATTTATCAGCAAGTGGTAGGTATCCCCATGGGTACCAACTGTACACCTTTGCTTGCTGATTTGTTTCTCTAATCCTACGAAGCCGATTACACACAGGCACTTGCAAAATAAAATAAACGATTAGTCAGACATTTTAATTTCACTTATTGATATATCGATGATGTTCTATCACCGAATAATCAAAAATTCAGTGATTATGTAGAATTCATACATCCTGATGAACTCCAAATTAAAAACACCACTGGCAGTGACAATAACACTTCCTACCTGGATCTGTGTCTCGATTTTGACAATTGCCATAAACGTATTGTTAAATTGTACGATAAACGTGATGACTTTGACTTTCTGATTGTTAACTTTCCATTTATAAGTAGTCAAATTCCAATATAACAAGCTTATGGAGTGTTTGTGTCTCAGCTAACCCGTTACGCGAGAGCTTGTTCATTTTATTCAAATTGAGGTATTTGTCATCTAAGCTTCAACTACAGGGATACTTGCTAACCAGACCTTTAACAAGTTTTATGGCCGTCATATTGACTTTGATTGGTAAATATAACATGTCTCTCTCGGCTATTATTCTAGATATATTTAATTGGCGCGTTTACTATCTCCCTGATAATGTATGTCTACTACAACGTTAATACTGTTTAATACGTGCATTTTGCATACCGATAGTCTATTGGCCAATCACGCTATTTTACCGAGATTTCGCCTAATAGTTTGGATGCAGCTATGGTGGGTGTGGCGCCAGACAGGGTAAGCTTACTCTTCCGGACACCTGTTACCACTGTTTTTTGTCGTGTATTTTGTACACGGTAAACAGTCCATATTTATGCTGATTACACTATTTTGCCTATACCGTTTTTTTAGGATTTCGAATTTTGTCTAATGGTTTGGATTGTTCGTACTTGGTTTTATCTTATTATCCAATCAAATTATTAAAATTTGGATTTTATCTTAGTTAAAATTTCGTGAAACAGACCCCTGGTGTCTATCTCTAGATTGATCAAGAAATAGTTTTGTTATCTGTCTTTGCTATCGGTAAAGTCTGGCGGTTGCGTGAATTCATGAGAAATGAAATGTGGTTTTGTGTCTACCCTTTGTCGAATTCCAACGGTCACGGGTAAACATGAGACCTCGGCTTTCATCCCATCAGAACAATTATATACTGATCCTGGTCAGGATACACTTTCCTTCACCATGAAAAGAGGAATCCATACCGAATGGGAAAATGAGATATTTATAATTATATATAATCGATTTAATTTTATCCAAAATCAAGGATTGGAAATAACAGAACACAGTGAGTTTCAGTAAACGATTACTAAACAAAATGTATCGAGAGAGAGTAATGAGGGTCAATGTCCACTAGAAACAAACTAGGTCATTACTGGACTAACATAAAAAAATGGTTCAGTGTTTTCTTCATTAATTCGATTGGACGTAGAGGAAATGTATCGAACGTCGCCTATAGCTGAGCTATATTTGTTACCACATGCCTGGTTGACAGGATCTTCCGGATCGTGATACCTAGTTCTAGATACAATCTACCTATGTTTGCATCGCCCATCAAAATCCCCGCGTTCACTAAGCTCTTTATCGGTTTCTGGTGACAATGTTTGCAATGATGATATCATCTTTTCGAAAATATATCTGTATGGTACAGGCTTTCCCAAAGTGGGCGATATTTCCTCCTGACGGCGATGCCATGATCTACTAGGTCGTTGATGACGATAACGAAGAATCGAAAATGGAAAAGGCTATAGGGAACAAATAAGAAGAAAAAAGAAAATTATATCAACATTTCTTAAATTACACGAGGAAAAACACTCTCGCTGTTAAAAGGCAAAGACACGCCGATATGTTAAGAGTCAATATAAAAACGTATTACAGTTCATGAGTTTCAGTTTCAGATTAATTATTTACCTTTCAGCATTGCCTACAGTACTGTTTTTATTTGAAAGATGGTTTATTTTCTTGTAGATCTTCATTCACATGTAGGCACAGTTAACATTATTACAGTTTTAATAAAAAAGGAATGATACACATAGTCGTAACGGCTTGAAATGCCAGGAAAAAATCGGGTTGAATCCCCCTTCAACCAACCAAAGTCGTTTCCTGCTATCCCAGCCCGTGTATACAGTATCTTCAATGTGGTCTAATACAGCATATCGCGGGTGACTGACCTGGATCCCCAACAACCAATCAATCGTCCCGGGGTTCGGGGGGCCTCGCCCTTCCCGAAAAATCTTTGTTGAAAATTTAACCGTCGCAAATGCGTTTTTTCTTCTATTCTGCTTGTCCAATCGTTTTGCAACATTGAATAATGGGATCCAACATTTGGTCAAACTCATTAAATTAACCATGACCCAAGAACTAGCCTAAGCCCAAACCCTAAGCCACAATCCTCAAATGTATGCTTTTTTCTTCAGAAACAAAAATACCAGAATACTACAGGCACGACCTAATGAAGACCATCAGCGCCACAAATACTAAAAAACAGCGAACCCAACTTTGTATATAAATTTAATGTATTTTATGTTTTCTAATAAAACTAGAAAGTATCACGAGCTAAATTTTCCATCTTGGGTTATTGCTTATGTGAGGACTTTATAGGGCATTGAGATTAGATAAAGAGTTGTCAATTCTCTATATAACGAATAATAGAATGTGCTTACCCGAGATATTAGCAATTGAATATCATTATGCTAAACTCGATCTTCATTACTAAAGTCATTACGATAAAAAAATAAAGTCACGATTATCCACTTTTAAGTTTAATTATTTAAAAGAAAAAGTATTCCAATCCGCTAAATTTTGAAGTCTGGCGAGTTGATTATGGTCTGGGTACGTTAATAAATGCCAGATTTAGCTCTGGCATTTATGATGTATGTTTAACCTCTCTCAAATTTCTTCTATCTCATGGCCTTAGGGACATCTAAAGGTGGCCTTGGTAAATAGATCTGACTCAACCGTCACACCCCCTGTGATCAGGTGAGTTCAAAGGGGGGATTACTTTCTTCAACCTGTGCGCTAGTGTAAACTTTATCAACACAATTCATTAACGTTATGGTTTTAAATTTCTTAGTATATAAGTGTAACCATTAAAACTACAGAATCACCAGGACCGCGTTCCGACATCGATGAAATCAATTGCTAAGGTCACTGAGTTATGTTCATACCTGCGAATTTGATCAATAGTCGTACTCGCGTCCATAGCGTTGACCTTGAGATTTCGATGAATAAGAAATAAAATCGACCCAAGTGTTAATTCACATGAAGACTTAATATATAATATGTGATAGAAATCCCCACAGATTATATTGCTTCATCACTATTTATTGTCTGGTCCAAATCTGTAAAGAATGGTCTGTATCTTGGTCTTTATTCGGCTGGTATACTAGATAAATTAATAATTGTTTAAGAATTGTTAACACGTTGAATTTAGACCATTTTCTATAATAAGAATCGCCACGATGATAATCTCATCTCACAGATTACTGTGTACACGGTGCAACCATCCAAATGCGTCAATTAAAGGCATGTAGTTATCATGTATCTTGCCATATTCGCCATCTTCCAGTTTATCAAACACATGCTTTATCTTTTATTCCTCTCGTGAATCCATTAACGTTCAATGTTAATATTTTGGACATGATGAGGGGGAATAACACAACAATTGTGATGTACATCAGCTGTGGTTGAGGTCGTTACTACTGATTGTCAGTATTTCTTCCCTGCAGGGGTGGAGGTCGGGTGTTCGATCCCTGCATTGGCCGAGAAAGTTCATATCGATTTTCCCGGCGTGGTCTTCCCTTGTCAGTTATGCAGACGGGGGCCTGACAAGGACAGCTGCCTAGTCGTTCGGATGGGACAAAACCGAGGTCCCGTGTACACATTGGCGTGTACGTAAAATATCCCTTGGCAGTTGGAATTCAGTTGCCGCCCGGGCAAAAATTTCCCTCATAGCACACAGTATGGCATATGCCCGTCTTCAATTAGACCAGGTTAGGTGGAGAAGCGTAAGAAGTTAAGCCCAATTTCATTTATTCATTCTTTCTTCCGCGGAGAGATAAACATTTCATCGCGATTCGACCAGTTTCTTTTTCTTTCATCAATAAGCTTTTTTAAATATGTGTTATTCGTGTGTGTGTGTGTGTGTGGGGGGGGGGGGCTTTAGGGTTTGCTGTAATTGAGGGATTATCTGCAGGTGTTCTAACTGTCATGCAACTTTCGTCAACATTTTCTCTTAAACGGGGATTTCCTCTGGATTGCTCGTAAAATTACTTGTCAAAACTTTCTTCTTGGTACATGTATATATGTTTCTCTTGCGTTAGTTAGTTATTTTCCCGGCTAATCGTCTTTTATAAAATTCAAATTAAAAATTGCAAAACTATTTTATTTTAACTATAACATTAATTACCGAAATTCCAATCCTAAGTAATGCACCCTCATCCACCCACCCTACTTTCTTTTAAACAGATATTTTTTAAGAGTACATCCAATTTATTCTTGGGAACAAGAATCAGTTGAGTACAAAGTTAGTATAACTATTTTTAGCCGGTGTAAAACTCTGTCTTGTGAACGGTGGTGGACATTGCACAGACGAACAAGCAATATAAGGGTTTGTGTTGTTCAGAAACTGGTAACAACAATAATCCAACTTCTTCTTCGTGCAGCCCGGAATTTCAGTTAAACCGGACTTATAACCAATCCTAGGAAATAAAACAGCAAATGTTCATTAATACATTCTGTCCGATTTTAAAACAGAAATAAAAGCCATTGTGGTGCTTAGCTCAAAGTAGCGAACTTCGCCGATTTACGGTCGAACTAATTTTCCATCAACCAAGGTCAGTGCTTATGTGGAGACTTAACCTCTTCTTCAAATTCTATAACGTAACCCTAGCACACGGTGTCTGTCAGGGACGCTAAAAATAAACCATCATCAACGCGAGATTTCGTCAATTCATAATTGCCCGTGTTGTGACTATTGTGAGGAATAACTCCCTTGTGCAAATATTTCGGTGGCGGGCTCAAAGTAGCGAACTTCGCCGATTTACGGTCGTAAACAAACGACCACGCCTAATAAATTCAAAAGTGTAACAAAAAGTGCAACTTTATGTGGACATTTTCTATGAAAATCAGAAGTGGTATCATGTGGTCTTGAATTTATAAATATACACAGATGCGCCTGTCTTGTAAAATTATATCCTATATGCATATGGACAAGCTTCAGATTTTGAAGCATAACAGGAAGGAACCGGAAATCATTTTCTAAATCAAACGGCCGTAATTGCATAAGTGTCGTTTTCAGACTACCCATGATACAACTTTGTATCATCATTAAATCTTGAAGCATTGTAGAGAAATTCCGGAAACGGTTTCGGACTTCCGGTAAGGCCTGTTTTACCATGTACGCGTTTGAAAAAGTGGGTCGATTACAAATGTAAAGGGCCTGCTTCCATGTCAGCGTTTCCACGAGCGATAAAACCAACGAGTAAAAAGTTACCCAGTTGTTTTTTTCGCAGTTTTCCGCTCCTTTTTTCTCGCGCTAGGTGTGTATGTTTACTTTCTGGCGTCATTAGACCGCTCTTGTTGTTGCTAATTCAGTTTGCAAAATTAATTGGCAAGTGTTTTGGAAATAAAATGAAATAAAACGTCCAAATAGTCTGTCCCATACTGGGCTAATGAGGACGGGCATGGATACACCATTCATGAGAAATGAGGGAAATTTTCCCCGGGCAGCAGCACTGCGGCCTACTTTTATACCGAATTCCAACTGTCAAGGGATCTACTACATGCACGCCAATGCATACACGGGACCTCGTTTTTTCCTCCCCATCCGAACCATTATTTGACATGTTAGAAAATATATTTTACGTTCAAGATTATGACACCAGAATGACATCCCAGACCGCCCCCCCCCCCCGAGGAAGGTGTGCATAGATTTGGTGTTTAAATCGTTTTTTAGACTTAGCAAATCCCATGAGAGTTTGTGTTTGGTGGGGGTCTTGTGATTTAATGCGTGCGTGTTTCCCTCCACTGCTAAAGCATATGTTAGTCCCGAGGTGACTTACTTAGTTTGTGTTGAGCAGATTTTAAACCCCCATCTCCCCCCCTCTCACGCTCTCTCTCTCTTCCCTCTCCGTCCAAATGACAGTTGTAATACGAAGAAGGAAAGCGGAAACACCTCCCGCCTACCCGCATTGCATTCATAATCATCTGTGTTTAAATGGTGGGTTTGTGTGGTACGAATATGCCAATTATTGATCCTTAAACAATAATATCAGTCATTAAATTATGTCGGTCATGGCTAGAGTTGGTCCCCGCCTACTGACGTATTTCATTCATTCTTTTATTCATTCGATGTCAGGGTCAGGCATTAATGAAGTGGCAGGTGTGCTTTATTTTTGTTTGCAACTGAAATGCGATCTGACGATTGACGGACTAAAATTGAAATACCGGGAAATATCCCGCCACAGGAATGACACACGATTTCCTGTTTACCACAAACTCACCAGAATTAAAAATCAGTAAATCGGCACTTGACAGTAGTTAATGACAGTATCATATTTTGTCCAGTCACGAATATTAGAGATGCGCAGAATCATTCAATACTTATTCAGAAAAACAGGATATCCATTTCAGCCGTTTTATTTTTGATGGCGGGTACACTGTCCATTGGATATTACAGTACATGAAGCCTATAAAACATACCCACCCACAACAGCTCCAACTAGTACGTGTACATGAACACTCTTCGCAACCAGCACGAAATCTGTCGCCGGGTCTCATCTTACCATTTGGTACAGCACAATATATATCTAATTTACCTTTACCTATATAAAAACAACCAACAGTCTTTAGCAGTACACGTACGTATAAAAATAATTCAACCCGGTCTTGTCGAAACCCGTCAGAAACATGGAAAACAGTTATTAATTGCTATTAGTTATTTTTTGGTACTCGAAAAGTTGATCGGACTCCATTAAACACGAAAATACTTACTAGTAAATCCAATCTTTGGACGTCCATAGAAGCAGTAAGCATTTATTTCTTCACTCATTAAGATAATCCACAAGCCAATAGCCACAATCACCTTAAACTTCATTGTATTTGTCGATACAATTTTGTTTCAAATCTAAAATGATAAAATATTTCATTAAATAAGCTTATTAACCCCCCCCCCCCCCGACTGTTGGAACGAAGACCATGCTGGCATGTGTGGGTGAAGTTTGAGTTGGTTGGTTATGATAGTGTAGCAAGTCAAATGAAACGAAACGAAATGAACTTAACGCCCTACTGTTTTGGGCATACACCACACAGTGTGCTATTAGGGAAGTTTTGCCAAGGCATCTTTTACGTATTTATGTATTCACGGGACCTCAGCTTTTCCTACCATCTGAACGATTAGACAGTTGCCCTTGACAGGTCCTCGGTCCTGCACCCCTGACAAGGTGATACCGCACTGAAAAATCCTGATGAACTTTCTGAGTCAATGCAGGGATCGAACACACGACACGCAGAATAGCGAACGAGCGTCCTACCCACTTAGCCATCGTGGCTCCCCCGTAGCAAGCCAAAATTTGGTCCATGGTTATTGTTTCCAAAAACAAGATTTAATTTAATGAACACGTTTGCAAATTATTGGGACGCACGTGAAATTTTATTTGCGGAGTCTAAAAGGAATATACCAAGAAACTATACTAAGACTGTGGTGGACTATTGAATAAAAATTCTTGGGTGTTGACAGGCCGGATCATGCCTTTTAGAGGACCTATATGTGTCATTCAAAATATAAAATTGAGGGTCAAGTTATAATTAATTTACATGATTTGTTTTGGAAATAGTTCTCATACCTCCACAAATTTTTAGAGAGGTTTAAGGTGATACTTGAGAAAGAAAAATAAACAAAAATGTATTTCAACCGGGCCACTATTGAGGTCTGAGTCATTTGACCAACTCGAATTATTTCATTAAACACTGAGGCACCATTGTAAAATTCGGCTGTGAAAATTTATGTGGTGCCCCCTTCCCTTGGTGCCCTAAGCACTTGCTTATTTTGTTGATCAAATATATGCAATTCAAACCGGAAAAATCCAGTTATTCAGATTAAAAGGGATTTTAATACCGGTAACTATTACGCTATATACGTGTAGTGGACATCAGAATAGTTATGGGATTCCGAAAACAAATCAGTAATTAATGTTAAAGGTTTATTTTTTAGAAATTTTCCTTTCGGTCTGAAAAGTTCTGTTTAAATGGTGAAGCAGCATGTAATTCGTTTCCCATTATCCTGCCCAACAATGAAAAAAAAAGTGTATTCGGGTCTATTCTGTCCAACTAGGCCTAACAATGAGAATTCATAATAGAGAACATCTAATGAGAATTATTGATCTAGATTAATTATCTGCATAACATTGACTTACGTCACAATGATAACAAAAACGATGCATTATGTAACAGATAAATTGCACCTTGAAGTATTTTCCTGGCTTCAAATGTTATATGAACTATTTAGTCATAATCAACTCGGATGACCGATATATTAAATGGATTAGAGGATATATTTTAAAGGTATCAGCGAGACTTGTAGGGGGTGGGGGTCGTATATTGTCAAAACTTCAAAAACTTATTCTCTCAGTATAAATTAAATGGAATCGGTTTGAAAAATATTGATTAATCGTTATGTATTGTTAAATTGGTACAGCAAGAACGATCAACTCTTTATCTGAAACTTACATAATCCTCCAAAGAGCTGAATCTAAAGTCTTAAATTGGTGTGTCATTTCTATTAATAATGGAACAAGCGCTACAAGGTTGTATTTAGTTTTATTTTATAGTGTCGACACTTGAACAATAATATATCAACAAACGTTTAATCTACAAAAAAAATCCCTTGAAATCTATCATTTTGTTTATGACCAGTGCTAAAGAAGGAATGTCATTTTATCATTAAATCTGTTATAGTAAAATAAATATTAACGCAGACTGTATACTATTATTTAGGAATTATCATAATGATAATTTTATAATTATAATAATAACCAGACAACTTTCGTTTAATATGTACTCCATAACATTGTATAATAAACCATTAACACCCACCCCACCCTTTCTCCAAAGAGGAATTATCACTTTTAACCAAAAAGCAAATACATTTATTCATTAGCATATTCACGATAACCTTAAAGATGCCTTCCAGAAAAGTATCTATCGGGTGGTTATTTCCAATAAAAGTATGGCAATTTTAGTATATATGGAAAGTAGAAATATACAATTTTACTAGAACGATACTAGATTCCCCGAACAACAACCATTAAGCTCACACGGGACAAAGATATAAGGGTTTCCCTAATCGTCAACCCGACGATTCCTAGGGATGTCTACTCGAGTGACGTCAAAGCTTGAACGAGAAGACCCCATGAACGCTTGAGATATGTGTTGATAAATTTGATGATGAACTTAAGCGTACATCAGTTTCTAAATTAAAAACCGCGGAAAAGAGGTGGTCAGTGGATTTAATTAGTCTTCGATATTTATGATAAATAATTAGCGATTAAAGACAACTTCGTCTTGTATATGCAATAAATTTTCCCCACGGCTTAACACCCGTGACGCAAACGTGGCCGCTTTTAGACAATATTTTATAGCAGGGTTTCCCTCACAAATGTTTTGAAAAAGATTTGAAGCAAAATTTGGATAGATTTGTTAGTTTGAATATGTTTTTAGTCCAAATATATCATGAAATCACAAAGTTTGTTCGCGGGGAAAGTTAATTTAAACTCACGTTACTCTAACAAATCCTTTTGCACGAGTGATTCGAACTGAATCTTAAAACGTCTATTAACTAGGGAGACTTTCCACAAATTGTGAATGTAATCTAAGTTTAGACGACCAGAGCCTGGCTATCTAGTACCCCTTTAATTACAAATATGACTAGGTTTAACCCTTCAAGACCCAAAACCTTGGTATAGGAGTAATTAGAGGAATTCCCGAGTTAGGAAAAATTTGAATGACCTTGACCTACAATGTTCCATATTTGACCCTATGGGACAGTAAGGCACAAAATTCCAAAATATAAAAGAACAAGTACCTAATTTTTAACATATTAAATGCATACAAGTCTACAGTCGTGTAAAACAACAAGTATTGGTCTAGTTTGAATCAGAATGACAAGTCTATGGTGTATGGTATTCGTGGAATGATCAAAAGTTTATATTTTCAATAGCTTGATTATTCGGGCCACTTAGGCCCATAGTGCCAAATTTGTCCAATCGACAAAACCATTAGATTACAAAAATATTATTGCAGAAATTAATTCAAATGATATGTAGATATGATCTATAATTACTGTACCACATGTAAGTAAATAAGAAAGTAAAAAAATACCCAATAATTGATCTGCACTTGTTCTTTGTAGGCAATTATTGTAAAATCAGCATGCTAAAAAAATTGTTGGGGCTGCCATTTTGCGCCATGAGAACAGTTACTTTTCTACCTCATCAGTTTTTGAATTTACTTTTGGAATGGGAGGGGTCTGAAGGGGGTGTTCCAAATTTGACCCCATGGGCCTCAGAGGGATAATCACTAATCAACCAGAACTATCACTAACTAATTATTGTGTAATTACTCACCCCAATCCGTGATAGAACTTACGAATCTCTAACTTTTTAGCACTACGATTATCTCTTGTAGCTATATAATATGGAAGTTAGCTTGCTAATATAGACAGTTTAAGTATGACCTTTGACACCTTATAATGTCAAATTTCAGAACCTTAGTTGTCATTCAATTATTCTAATCATTTTGTAATTAAGTGAATTATTGTAACACTCCCCAAAGATAACATTTCGCTATTAATATAACGCAGCTATTTTCTACACAGAATAGTAATTCATAATTGTATATAACCTGTCTGTAAGGCACGATTCCCAATATCTTTACGATGTCGCACAAACCTCCAAGGTCCACCAAGGCCAAAGGCAAGCGGCGACGGCGGCAGGGGGAACAGGACAGCCCGAGGGACCGGGGGACATCCCTGCAGCAAATAAAAGCTCTTTTAAAAGGTGCGTCCACCATCCAAGAGTAGCGCCCGCGGTCGGATCACGAGCCGCACCAGGTGATGGAGGAGGGTGGCGAAGCTGTCGATGGATGAGCGCCTACCACCGGGGCCAATATCAAGAAGATCACGATTGTGTCCAACCCCGCCAACCAAGATTAGACTGATTTCCGGTCTGAGGAGGTTAGCTCCAAGTATAGGCAAGAAAGGTTACTGGAGATTTCACAGTCGGCCCCGCCCCCATCAGTTTGTGGGCTGCATCGTCCCTCCCTTCCAACGACTCCAAAACGCCATCTACAAAGTGGTCAAGAACCACATTAGGGATGTTGATTTCTTTCAGTTCTGTCCACCAGGTCCAACAGAACCCGAACAAAATGCCCTTGTAGTTGTAGAAGACACAGTCGAGCTTCGGAGGGTTCTTAAGGCCTATGTGCTTACCACCGAGGAAAAGATCTTGAAATTGCTTGGTATTGGCATTCAAGTCATCTGGACCCAGGGCAGTGACACGACCTCGTCGCTCAACTCTTTAATTGAGGCCTGACATATCTCGGTGACGATGTCTTCCACATTGTCCTCTAGAGGAGCTCATCTGGTTTGGCATTCTGATAGAGTTGATGGCAGACTTCTCACCGTTCATCTTCATATCATCCATTAGCATGTTGTAGTTGCCATATTTTGGCATTCTCTGGTGTTTCAGCCATGGTCGAGCCTACCAGCGTCGGGGTCTTCTTGGGGGGGTCCCCTATCCTCAGGTTCTCGGCTACCAGCATTTGTTATCGGTACTCCAGTTCCATGACCGGGACCAGATCCACTATCTGTTATGCAAACGATTTATCTCGTGTTCTCTTATCTAATGACATTCAATTTAATTCAATTACTTTATTGAATTGTCAGATATTCTCTAGCAATCCCATATAACAAATGTTGGTCTTCGAAGGAATTATGAGTGAGCAGAAATTTAGCCGTGTGTCTGTTATCGCTCGCCGCTTCAGTCACTTATATAGACCACTCGCTCGTGTTTTCACCGTCGTTACGTCACTGCCGATTCGGTCAGCGTGTAATAATCAGCTATCGTAGCAATGCTCTCTGCGTTAAAAGTATATTTGGAATGTGTTTAACCCGCTCTATCACATATGTGATAATGACTGGCACCAATATTGTCCTTTTATTCGATACTACTCGGGGCGATTCGTGACATTCGTAGTCAATATGAAACGGGGGAATTTCTCGGGCTATTTGTATCGTATTGGATGCTTGTCCTAACACGACAAAACAACAGCTTGAATATCGTGAAAGGGGTACAAAATCTAATTTGACGAAAACATGTTTTTGAAAATCAATTTTTAACCATACTAACCCAGCTTAGCCAATCACAGACAGATGCCATGGAATCTTTGTGACGAGTGAAACAGGAAGTAATTTTAGTCACTGCATAACTTAAGGTCATTCGCAGATGTTCTGTGTCAGCTCTTGAAAATATATCATCGAATTAAAGTTGGGTTCCCAGCAAAGTATTTATCCGGTGGTTATTTCCAAATAAAAGTATGTCAAATTTGGTATATATGGAAAGTATAGATACCCAATCTTACTAGAAAAATACTGGATTACGCGAAAAACGCCCATGGGCCAAGCACTGGGCAATATTGTCAGGGAATCACAAACTAGCAACCCAACAGGTTTTGCTGGTTTATTGTCTGCCGGGGACAGTTGTTACTTCTTGCTCAAATGGTTAGGCGGTTTGGGGGACATTGAGTGTTGTCAACGTACAAAAGACTCTGCGATTAAAAAGTATAAAAAGAAGTAGATGGAAATAACTAAGCATTTACTTAGGCCTCAGTAAGTATGGTAAATGTACAGTAAGTGTAAAGGATACATTCTGAAAAATGGACCCTCCCACAATGAAGTTAAGTTGGCAGACATTGCGTCTAACAACAGCTTACTTATAGCTATGGGTATCCACGACGAAAGCAAAGTTTTGAAAGGGAATTGAAGCAAATTTTTGATGGATTGGTTACTTTGAATATGTTTTTAGTCCACCGTCAATTCACAAAGTTTGTACCCGGGAAGGAATCTTTAAGGCCAAGCAAATAACCAGCATACACTCTATGTATATCAGAAAATATTTGTTTATTCAATCACAAAGTTGTCTGGCTAGCTGATTAGAACATGTTTAGTCATTTGATATATTTTCGATTAAATGTAGTCTTATGGTTTAAGTGGCTCGGGACATTCTACTTCAGTACAAGGAATAGATGAGTTGTTGCTCCTTACAAATTGGTAGCAACAGTTATCCAGTTTCTGTAACTCACATCCGGGTATCATAAATGAACCAGCATTATAACCAATTCTGTAAAGAAATTAGGACGTTAATAATCATAATCCAGAACTTGAATTGCAATCGGGATTGGTTGGTTTCGATGTATTTGGGTTTCAAATATTGGTATCAAGCCCTTCAATGTAAAGTGTGTGTATGAGAGTGGGGTAACGTACCAAAATTGAAAACATCCGAGTTATTTCGGCTATAAACATATGCTTGATAAAAGTCAGATAAAATTTGTGATCTCTAGATTTTTCACAAGAATGTGAATTGAAACTAGTATTTCCGGACGGACAGGATTGACGTAATAATATGTGGGAGTATAATGAATGAAACGAACCCACAACAGCTGAAATTTAGAAATGAACAACGACATTCTTGACAATTTTCTCTGATAACTTGACCAGGTTTCATGGTACCATGTGGACTGTCGCACCATACCTCAAATTTACCTTCTGAAAATAACATGTTTAATCTTATATCCGCAATAATAATAGTAATAATAATAATTTATTTATAGAGCGCCTATAATCCAATACTTAGATTGCTCTATGGCGCTATTACATTATTGTAAAAGTATAAAATATAAAACATCTCAATAATAAGAACATTGCACAATTAGAATAAAATATGGTATGCAATACTAAAAAGTAAACTCTTAAAAAGCTTAAGCATTTAACAATTAAAATGGCTTTTAAAAAGGTTGGTCTTTAACTTTTTCTTAAAAACAGGCAGGGAAGGGGGATCTTTAATTTCAGAAGGTAACTTATTCCATAGTTTAAAAGCAGCAAAACTATATGATCTTTCCGCAAATGAGGATTTTGCATGATAGGGCATTAGCAAGTTTTTGTTTTGTGATCTAAGTGTGCGTGTAGGAATATATGGGGTCACTAGTTGTTAGAGGTAGTCAGGTGAATCTTCAATATTAATGACAGCGTATGTTAGAGAGAGTATTTTAAATTCAATTCTGCTAGTAACTGGCAGCCAATGCAGTTGGTGTAAAATAGGGGTGATATGTTCACAAAGTTTAGTTCTAGTTATGACTCGGGCGGCTTTGTTTTGAATTTTTTGTAATCTATTTAGTTGAAGAGAAGGCAAGTTAAACAATAAAGAATTACAATAATCAAGGCGGGAGGTTACAAATAATGGGTCGGGAGGTAGAGGGAGGTCGCTTTAATATCCTTAATTCCTCGATCAGTTGGATACATCCATACTATTACTATTACCTTCGTTTGTAATACGATGAAGAGACAGATATCATTTTACTCATCTACACGACTTGTCACATCTCTTCCTCGTAATACGAATATATGTATAATGAATGATATACCCATATTGATTGTCGGACAAGCAGCTTAATGCCGTGTTTAAAGAGTACATTTTGTAGAAAGTCATGAGAGGGGCTCTCGGACTGGACGAAAGAAGTTTATTTACTTTATATTCAAGCGAGGGGGAGGGAGAGAGAGAGAGAGAGAGGAGAGAGGGAGAGATACAATGTCACGTACAACCGGGGAATCGAAACCATGTCTGTTGACTCAATGACAGACCTTGTGAAACAAAGCACACGCGCTAAACATTTGACCATCCAACATCCCGCTTTATATTAAAGAACTCAATTGTATTTTAGATATATGGTTGGCAGAGAATTGGACATGGAAACAGTTATACAGTTATACATTTTCACAATCTCCACGCTATACATGAACACACTACTCGCCATATTAAGTTAGTTGATTATTAACGACAGAAGCGGCATGAACGTAATCAGTAAATTCGGTTATACATCACAATTATTTGCCAAAAATTTTACGTCATAGAAGAGAAACTGTGTGTGTTTGATTCAGGACTAAGAAAAGCGTCAGATTTATCACCATTAGGTTTTGATGTGTTTTCCATCATTAACATAAACCCAAGCTCCTTCATATCTATGGAAATTTTTAAAAAATAACAAAATTTGCCTTTTTAATTCTTAACGTAAACCCGCTCGCGTAAATAGGTCAAAATTAACTACGAAAGACCAAAGCCAGGCTTGGGTGTCAATATTTTAAGTTTCTTCATTAGATCAAAGGGGGGGGGTGATGACGAATGGTTTGCACCTGTCATTGAGTCAACTAGCGTGCTTTCGAATCCTCGGCTGACGTGACAAGGAGCGGGGTCGCCGGTCCAACCTTGTAGGGTTTCTCCGGTCATCCGGTTTCCTCCCACTGCTAAAGACCCCTACGCGCAAGTGAATTATCGAAATAAAATTAAACCATATATTGGTCCCGAAATGACCTAGTTTGTGCCTAGTGGACGTTAAACCCTATCTCTCTCTCACTCTCTTTCTCTCATTAGGTTAACTTTAAACACATCGACAAAACCTGATTATTTTCGAGAAGTTGCGCGAAATGTGGTAAACATAAAGAAATAATGTAGGCTATTGTTTTGGCCGGAAGATCTTTAGCACTATTAAAATAGCACAATGGGTTTGTCAGTAAGTAATCATTAATATGAGACACATTTTGCTGTGTTATTAAAATCAAGTTTTATAAGTGCCATTGAAAGTAACAATGTGTCAGTTTTTTGATGAATCATAACTGAAATAAGTGATACTTATCAATATTCTGTAAATGGATACTGTCAGACCTGACAGTTGTGTTTAAAGATGGCTTCGGCCATAGACGATGTGGGCTATTCCTAATAACATAGTGTCGTATCGGTTTTAATTTTTGTATGAATCCAATCTTTTGTCTTTAATTTTTAAAAAGGGTGATATGTGACAACAAGTACGGTTGTACATATATAAATCAGAAACCGAACGTCATGCCATCGTCGCCATTTTGGAATTGGAAAGTCATATCAAAAAAAACCTGCCAAGTTTTATGTCGGTCGTACCCGAATTGGCGTCGTCTTCAGGTTTTTTATTGGGTATAATAATAAAAAAATCACCTGGACGGTAAACACTATTCAACCCGTGCACCCATAAAGCACGCGAATGTCTGCAAAGAAGGTATCAGCAGAGTAGATAACAACAACAAAGATTTATTTGGGTAGACTTTAAGAATTGTAATCAGTTTTCCATTATAAAGTCCATCTATAATTTTATATATATATATATACACAACTGATTGTGGGTTAAATTGGATAGCAGTAATTATTTGGATCGTGTTCGATGAATGTGTTAAGTTGTTGTATATCATCGATTACTTTTGTTATACAAGTAATTATGATTTTGATCTTGCTCCCAACTTTATAATTAATAACCGACCGTAGCAGCTGTCAAAGTTGCATTTGAAGAAATATTCAAAGTCTGTAGAATATCTAAAGCTTGGCAGTACTACCCATTTGAAACAAATTTATTAGTATGAGACAATTAAGGTCGCCCTGGAATCAAATTGATGCAAGTTATAACAATAGTAATGTAGGACATATTTTTATATTAATATCTCAATTATTTGGAATGGTTGGAATGCAATATACTATTAAATAAACAAAATCACTCATTTATAATAGTGATACATCAATTCTTGACTTTTTAAGTTTCAAATGACGTCATGCTGTAAACAAACACATCGGAGAAGAGGAAATACGGAAAGTATAAAATGAAGATGTTATGTTTTTGTGATATGAAGGTAATTCTAGAATAGGAATATATTCTTTTGAACTATTCATTTATTGAGCAACTCCAACTTTAGATTTGTAAATAACTTACCTGTCATTGAAACTTTAGGACGTCCGGCAACGCAATATGAGTTGATTGGTTCAATAAACATTACAACAAGCATGCAGACGACCAAAGCAAATACAATCTTCATTTTGAATATCTTTTCGAATCTACAATGCAAGACATTACCTAAACTATTCATAAATATGTATGTTTCAGTAAATAATAGTATTGGTTCTGAATGGGAGACTCTTAGAAGTCTTTATTCTAGACTTGTGAAACTCTGTGCCGCTCTACCAGATTCCATGTGGGAGTGAGGATAAATTCTCAAATGTCCCACTATGTAACTGCACAAAAAGAAAAACCTAGGACAATATGACGTAAGATACTGAAGTCAAGGTCAACATTTGGTCAAGTGAAAAACGACGTAACCAACAATACGCCGTTTTTCCGTTGTCTGCCGTTTGCATTATACAATTTACGTTGGTATGTTGCTTGGAGATTTTACATGAAAGAGAAACGATACGTTGATCTACCTTTGTCAGATTTTAGGAAGTGTTTGGAATAGCGTTAAGTGTATAAAGCGGAAAAATACAAATTTGGTAGATACGTCACTGTGACTTTGGGGGGCAGAATTGCTTAGACAACCCTGTCTATATTAATTTGTGACGCTATCGTGCTCGTTTTTATCAAGTCAATCATACACTTGAACAACAACATTACTTAAAAGTACGTTCGTAACCCCCTTTAAACAATATAGTGTTCAATTCCGAACGACTCAATATCTTGATTTGAACATTTCAGATTATTAGACTAATTTTGGGATTTGATTTGCATACTTAAGCCTGTGATATGTTTGACGGCCCCTTAACAGAAAAGGTGTTCACAATAGAACACCATACTTAGGCCCAGTTTTATATATTAAAGAATAGCAACAGTCGCTATTTTCACCACGTTTATACATTCACGTTTGTACATTGAGGAAGTCCTTGAACATTTATATCACGCAAGCTTACATTTCATCGCCATACTCAAGATATCATATACAGGCTTTTTTCTTTTAATTTCAATGACATATCATTAGACAATAAAGATGATAATATAACTTTAAATGATAATAAGATGAGAAGATAAGAAAGTTTTATTGAGAGAAAAAGTAATGGCATGAATGAACAGCCTCTTGGGGATAACCAATGAAAACCTGCTTAAATTAAAACTAGATTTATTTCCAATCTTGAAGGGGTTTGAGACACGGAGATCCCTATGGAAAGTAGAAACATCCAGGTACATCGAGTGACGTCAAGGCTTGCACAAAAAGATCCCAGCGTGAGTGAGCGATTGATGTATGTGTTGATAAAATTGAAGGTGAACTTAAGCGTACAACAGTTTCTAAGTTAAAAACCTCGGAAAAAGACGTGATCAGTCGATTATATTAGGCTTCGATATTTATGATAAATAATTAGCGATTAAAGACAACATCGTCTTGTATATGCAATGATTTCTCCCCACAGCTTCACACCCGTGACACAAACATGACTTCTTTTAAACACAGGGTTTTCCCCACAAATTAATGTTTTGAAAAATATTTGAAGCAAAATTTGTATAGATTAATTAGTTTGAATCTGTTTAAGTCCAAATATATCACAAATTTTGTTCGCGGGAAAGTAACTTTAACATAATAATACTTACCAGCTTTTATATATAATGTACAGTACCTCGTTCTACAAACTCTACTGCTTTTTTGATTCTGTACATGTTCCATTATATACCCACTTACTCTGTGACCCTTGACTTCCTACACCGTTAAATATTGAATAAACCCACCATATTCCGGCATGTTACATATACGTAAATTAGTGCAAATACCCTATCACGAATATTTACCTAGTAGCCTACACTGATTACTTATGTCAACTTATTGAAGTTATTCCTCTCCCTTTTAGTTGCAAATAGCACCTATAACAACATCGACTATTTACAGGGAATCGGACAGATCAAAAATGTCTAAATTCGCGATTGTTTGCATTCTTAATTAAAGTCATATATTAAGTTTAGCTTTCTCAAAGAAAAATACATAGAAATATACATTACGTCGTAACTACATATCTCGTCGGAATTGAATGGGTTCAAACCTATACGGTAGGCAAATATTAAAATGGTTCGAATATCACTTCGATGATGAGTATTTTTCAAAGATAAACAATTTGAATTGTTGGTATTTTTAGACACGATAACTCTGATTATAATAAAATAAAAAAATGTTGTAAATAGAAGACATGAACACCCGAAGAAACCCACTTGTATAACATTAATAGAAGGAAATTCACTTTGATATCCTACAGTTTAAACTGGTGATCACGGATCCTGATTTAACTAACACACGTCCATTAAAGATGGCTTCCCGCGTAAACACTGTGGGATTTGATGATGTGCATGTATTGGGACTAAAAACATATTCAAAATAAACGTTTGCGTCAAACCCCTCTTAAAACATTTTAATCGTGCTACCCTCTATTTTAAACCTCCCTATTTATCACGTGATTTGATTGAAGGGAGATCCCTTATCAGCTGTTATATACCGCTTACCATTAGATCAACACGTACGAAATATTCCTTACGTCACTCGAACAGGCATATTGGGGGCTCTGCCATGGTTGTTCTTCGGTGAATCCAGTATTTTTCTAATATGATTTCTATAAATATACCAAAAATGACAATCTACAAGGACAGCTGCCTAGTCGTTCGGGTGGGACGAAAAACCGAGGTCTCGTAAAATAGCTCTCGGCAGTTAGAATTCGATATAAGAGTAGGCTGTAGCGCCGCTGCCCGGGCAAAATTTCCCTCATAGTACACTGTATGGCGTATGCCTGTCTTCTATTAGCCCAGCTTAGGTGCATAATAGTAGGACGTCAAACCCCATTTCATTCATTCATTCTAAATACTTTCATGGGAATGTATCTATCTTTAAGCTAATATTCAAGAATTGTCGGCAAGATACTTTTTATTTTAGAAAGATAAATAAAGAAAAATAAAAAACACCACCTATTTGTACTTGTTGGTTTTTTTTGTTCAAACCCTAATACTGTCCTAGCCTACTGTATTATTATTATATTATTTTTAACTTGGACATTAATCATTAGTGTGCAAATAAAATTAACATGTTTAAATATAGTTTTAATTCCATAGTAAATACTGCGTTATTATCCCTGTTTATAATGAAATTCGACACTGACATTTCATGTTGAAAGCTGTTGGAAAAACTATTCGTCCGGCCATTAAATTAATTGGTCTACACGTGGGAGCAACAGGTGGAATCAACACGTCGAAATCGTCAGTTTTTATTGCCGCATGCTTGTTAAATATTTAAAAATGAATTTTTAAAAATATCCTTTTCAGTCACCGATAAGGACAACGCCCAAAAGACTAGATTATTTTAGACTGCGCGGTAATAAATTTGAATGTTATTTAACATTCCATGGGCAGAAGGTTACTTTACAGCTCAATAGCAGCAACCTTTTTTACACTTTATTAGCAGGTTACATTACAGTTTATTAGCATTATGTTATCTTAAAATTCATTGAAATAATCGGATGTCAATGTTCATTAACAATGCAGTCTTCATTAGCCCAGTTTAGGAACCGAACAGTAGGACGTTAAACCCCATTTCATTTAATTTTTATTAACAATGATATTTTACATTTCTTCTACATCCGCTGCCGGTCATTTTAAACATTTTACTCTTTTTTTATTTCAATCCATTAACCGAGTGTTGTTTTACAGTTTATCGGCAAAATGTTATTTTACACGTCATCAGCAGTAGGTCATATAACATCTAACTTTCGGAAGACTTTTCCCATACTTCGCGGGTCAAGACTCGGAGGTTGACAAAATATCATTTGGATTTTATGCCACAAAGAAATCTATCGAATTCATAAGCATTTCCGGGCACATAATATGTAATTGAGAAGTTCAGTTTAATAGACCCAATGACCGACCCTGTGACCGTATAAACCGCAATCGTCCCAGTTACAGTGTCAAGCCCGCCGACCACATCCGGGCTATTAGTGAGGTTTCGACACTGCATATAGGATCAGATCGGCCGTAAAACAAGAACAGGAAACCTTGAGATCCTGACGTGACATTTCCGGTTATGACGTAGTATGATGTATTCAAGCCATTCTTAATTAAGACAGCGAGGTGGACAGACGTGTTCTTGTTTCATTAAACGGTAATAGATTTTATTTTTACTTAAAAATACCTTGGTGGTATATTGTTTTGGCTTAGGTAGCCAATAGCCTTGGTGGCTTATTAATTTTTGCCTTGGTGGCTTATTAATTTTTTGCCTTGGTGGCTTATTAATTTTTTGCCTTGGTGGCTTTTTAATTTTGGCTTAGGTAGCTAATAGCCTTGGTGGCATATTGATTTTGGCTTAGGTAGCCAATACCTTGGTGGTATTCACCTTTTTATACGCCCACATTTTCATGTGGACGTATTATGTCGTTGCCCCTGTCCGTCCGTCCGTCCGTCCGTCCGTCCACAATTGTTTGTGGACTCTCTACAGGTCACAATTCTTGTCCGATTTTGACGAAACTTAAAATATAGGTTTATCCCCAAAAGATCTCGGCTGCTTTCGATATTGGCATGTATCGGATCAAAACTTCATGGATTATGGCCCCTGATTGTACGAAAAATCACGTTTTTAGCTTGTGGACCCTATAGAGGTCACAATTTTGAACCGATTTTGATGAAACTTTACATGCATGTTTATAACCCAAAGATCTTGGTTCCTTTCAATATTTGCACCTATCGGATCGTAAATTCCTGAATTATGGCCCCTGATTGTCCGAAAATTCACCTATTTTAGCTCGTGGTACCTCTGGAGGTTACAATTATTATCCGATTTGAAAAACCGTTCGATTATATCACCGTTACACCCTAAGGAAGGTTGAGTTCAAATTTCGTAAAAAATTGGACCAAAATTACCATACAAAATGGCCGCCGTTCGTACGCAAATACTGTTAAAAAATGGTATATCAAGGTTGTGGACCCTGTAGAGATCACAATTTTAATTCGATTTTGATGAAACTTGAAATGCGTGGTTATAACCCAAAGATCGTGGTTCCTTTCGATGTTTGGGCATATCGGATTGTAACTTCCTGAATTATGGCCCCTGATTATACGCAAAATCGTCTTGGTTTAGCCTGTGGTCCCTCTGGAGGTTACAATAATTATCCGATTTTTAAAATCGTTTGATTATATCACCGTTGCACCCTAAGGAAGGTTGAGCTCAAATTTCGGAAAAATCGGACCAAAATTACTATACAAAATGGCCGCCGTTCGTACGCGAATACTGTTAAAAAATGGTTTATCAAGGTTGTGGATCCTGTAGAGATCACAATTTTAATTCAATTTTGATGAAACTTGAAATGCACGGCTATAACCCAAAGATCTTGGTTCCTTTCGATATTTGCGCATATCGGATCGTAACTTCCTGAATTACGGCCCCTGATTATACGCAAAATCGTCTTTGTTTAGCTTGATGTCCCTCTGGAGGTCACAATTATTATCTGATTTAAAAAATCGTTTGATTATATCACCGTTACACCCTAAGGAATGTCGAGTTCAAATTTCGGGAAAATTCGGAACAAAATTTCCATACAAAAAGGCTGCCGTTTGTACGCGAATACTGTTCCTTTCGTTATTTTCACATATCAGATCATAACTTCCTGACTTATGGCCCCTGATTGTCCGAAAAATCACCTATGGTCCCTCTGGTGGTCACGATTATTATCCGATTTAAAAAACTTGACTCTATCACTGTTACATCTTACGGAAGGTTGAGTTTGAATTTCAGGGAAATCTGACCATAATTGCCAGACAAAATGGCCACCGTTTGTACGCTAATAGTGTTAAAATATGGTATATCAAGGTTGTGGACCCAGTATAGGTCACAATTTTAATTTGATTTTGATGAAACTTGAAATGCATGTTTATAACCTAAAGATCTTGATTCTTTTCGATATTTCCGCGAATCAAATTGTAATTTAATGAATTATAGCCTTTGATTGTAGGAAAAATCACTTTCGATTTTGCTTGTTCTCTAACCATCTCTCGAAAATGTGGGCGTATCCTGCCTGGCAGTGCCAGCTTACTATCTTTTAAATAGGAAAGTGAAATTATTTATGCAGCAAAATTAGTAATTTTTAGTGGATAAACTTATTGGTGAATGTTATTTCTAGCAGTGGTAGATCTACTAAGTGTCTCATGCCATGTGTGTAAATTGTGTACACACTTGATTGTGGATAAGTAGGTCATCGCACGTGTTTGTATTGAATGATGTTGTGACAATATGGCGTGATCACTTAGTCCCATTTTCCGCATTAGTTTTGTTGTTTAGATGATAGGTGTAACGATTTGTACGTTTCTAGATAGGATTTTTCTTACCACTGACCTGTGGGCCACTGATGCCTTTAGTGGATTTCTTATTCACGTGGGTCAGGGGTGGGGGAGTTCTTGTGTAATTTGGTCTGGTTTAGTTCTAATATTTTCAAATGTTTTATATCATGAAATTTATTATCACTTCAGGGAAAGAATTTACAGTATCGTGTTTATGTGTAGTAGAATTGAAGAAAATATTCACTAACGATCTTACTTTCATTTCCGCCAGAGCTGAACCGATATGGATTACACTGGGGACAGTGCTCCCCCATCACCTGACAAGCTGAACAAAGATTATATTATTTATGTTTATAATTATTACTTTTGATTTATTTGCGATGAAATAAAGAAACTTTTATGAGGTTTTAATATTTTTATTTTGAGTATTGGGAATAGAGGGTAATGATATGGTGGCCTAATGTGTTTGAAGGGGGTTCGGGAAATAGAATATGTTATCGCATTATTGCTCCCCAATACTTAATACTTCTGGAAGCTGGAGGAATTGACATGCTGAGGATTGGTGCAGATCCTAACTTGACATTTCCGGTTATGACGTAGTATGATGTATTCAAGCCATTCTTTATTAAGACAGCGAGGGAGGTAGTCAGTAGTACTAGTGGACATGAGATATGAACACTATGTCCCTCGTTTTCGTCGATTTTCCCCACCCAATCCCACCCACGGTCTTTCAGTTGTGTTGATCCTCTTGCATTCAGATTTATCGCATTATTGCTCCCCAATACTTAATACTTCTGGAAGCTGGAGGAATTGACATGCTGAGGATTGGTGCACATCTAATATTAGATTGATCACAATGACACTCTATATTCAATTTCATCCAGGCCATATTAATTGGTTTACGTTGGATTAGTCTTTCAATGTAATATAATTTTCTAATGGGGTGAATTTTGCCGATTTGTTAACCCGTCTCTTAAATAATCAACAAATGAACTTAAACTTTGACAATCCGCCAAATAATTAAATCGATTTTGGTCTGAAGCAATCTAAAATCCGTTTCTAAAAGTTTCGGTTCCGTAAACCAGTTTCTCTCCGATACATTCGCCTTAATTTTCGTTTGAAATGAGCATTTGGTCTCTAAATATGTTGTAGTATAGATAATTCTCTCCACTGATAATCAATCAAGTCGACATTCACATATTGTAGGAGATGATCGTGCTAAAATTATGCATTTCTTGCCGAAGTCAGCCGGACGCAAGCTTAAAGAACTTGAGTCGGGAACATAACATGTAATACTATCCAGGGCAGGACTGTTACATTAGGACATCGAACTTTTCAAATAACAAAACAGTATAATCGATTTCTTACATCTTAATTATATAAGATTAAATATCAAAGTAAACAATTTTATCCCCCGCCGTATAAATCTACTCACCGAACTTTAATGATAATTGGAAAATACTTTAATATACCAAATTACAACAATCTCTTAGTGAGAGAAAATAAAACAATTCTTTGTTCTGTGGAAGACCCCCGTTCTACTAACTCGTCGTCTCTCCGAACAATCTAAAATAAAGATAACGAATTCTAATATTAAAACACATCCTTATTACGAAGGTGTTGTTCCAACGTTTCAACAAAATATTAAGACGGCTTAAGGTGCCTAACACTCAACACCTTCCATGTCCTGGACCCCGTTTCTCGAAATATTAACTAAAGATAAAATCCAAATTTTGATTGGCTTAGCATTCCACTTTCGGGCAATATTCTAAGCGAGTTCCGATGAAATCCAGCCGTGCTATTTTCCTCTCGGCCATTTATTACGATAACATATGAAAGTGAAAGCGAACAATGCATTATGCGTTATCTGTCAATCTAACCCACGTGGCTTAGGAGGCACGGGACATAGAACCCGTTGATTCTGTATGCCATCTGCTGTAGAATGTATTATTGGGTGATAATAATTATGGGAACATGAGATGTTTAGTTACGGAATTATTTAAGAAAAATTCACATTTTACTGAGATTCATGGCGTTGGCGGAGATTTATAGATCAACTATGCCGAAATGTAGACACGGAAATGCTGAATAAATGTCAACAATAACATTTTGTTTAGACAATCTCTTGATTTTGGCAGTTTTATTACATAGACACTGGGTAATTAATGTAATTCTATAGTACCAGCCAATATAATTGCTGCTGCATATCACGACGGCATAGTTGATTTCATAGTTTGGCTATATTACGTGAGAGGTTATTCACTTTAAAACCTGACTATTTCATACCAATGAATAAAAAAACCGGGGTTTAAAGTTATACGTCTTTGCACCTACTGCACTATAATGAAGACGGGCATACCTCGTACAGTTTGCTTTGACGGAAATTTGCTCGGACAGTAATCGATTTCTAAAGCCCAGCTTATGTCGCCCTACGACGCGATAAAACTATCGGCGACTGGAAATCGGCGACTGGTCTACGACCAAGCTGAATTAATCAGTCGTAACTACTTGGGCGACATAAGTGCTCTTACGACTGGTGTGAGTCGGACGCATACGCAAGCCAGTCGCCGTCCAGTTCTCTCCGTTTTCTCCGAGTCGTACATGTTCTTCTCCTGTACGACTGGAGACAACTAGTTGTCTCTAGTCGCAAGCGACATAAGCGCCCTTACGACTGGCTTAAGTCGGCGCCTCGCCGACGTAGCCAACAGGATTCGGTTATCTAGTCACGTGGTACCCAGGGGGCTGTAACAACCATGTAATGAGGCCATTTTGAAGGTGTCAGTCATTTGGTCAGTTGTGGCTCCGATTCTTCAACTGATGCCGGGCGACATAAGCGCTCTTACGACTGCGATCAACTGGTTTCTCGTGGTTGCGTCCAGTCGTGGATAAATTCAGCCGTAGCAACATAAACTGTCAGTTGCCGCTAGTCGCCGACAGTTTTATCGCGTCGTAGGGCGACATAACCTGGGCTTAACTGACACTGATTAAGCAACACACGAACAGTGTGATCAGTATACGTATACAGTCAGAAGCATTGTCTGATATACGCCAACAGAGTATTTCCATTGTACACCACAGGAAATGTTATTTCTTGTTTATTTAGCCATTAATACACGTATTTAATTCAATAGTTGTGCACTTTTATTGAAAGGCATGGTTTAAATTATTAACTACATGTAATTATAGACAGACAAAACATAATCCTTGCTATTCTAAATATTAGATACAACTAAAATTAAAGGTCACTGTCAAAACTGATTTGTGGGTAGGCCTATTATCAAGATATGCTTCAGGAAAAATGCACGCGTCCGTGTGTACATATGAAAGAGCCCCCTGGATGCGTCTAACTATATGTCAATCAGCTGAATAATTACTGTGTCGACTTGAAAAGTTGCGAACACACACAGACAACTACATAATGCACAAACATGCTACACGCCTTTTATCGAGTAATGTAAATATGAAAAAAAAAATGAAAAAAAGACCCCAAAAGTCTAAATAAATCGTGTAAATTTTTTTACTTTATACGATCTGCTACCGTGTATATTATTACTAAACAGGAATAAAACACCAAAACAACTTGTCATTTTAAAAAAAAAAAAAAAATCATTCTAGAAAACGACTTGCTAAATGGATCAAAGCAATTTTTTGTGAACAATATGTTGACATATCAGTGATTAATTCATCACAATTCCAAGACATTACAAGAAGGTTTAGAGTCTACATAATCTATACACCATAATCTAAACGACAAACTCATCCCACCTGCAGAGAAGTGACTAACATAGTGAATAGCCATGATATCCATATGACGTTATCTAAACGTCACAGGTCGCGAGGTCAACGCACAGAATTTAGTTTATAAACAAACAAACGAAAGTAAAATGACTTCGACAAACAGAAAACCTGCGTCGTCAGGGTTGTTTGTGCAATAACACGGACACAACTCGAGATAGAATAATAAATCCCCGTAAGAAAATGCGATTTTAACAGAACTAGCAAGTTTAAACGGACATTTGACACACGCGGGGGCCGCACTATTGGCACTATTTTGTGCTTCGATCGGGTCTATTTCACATATACACAATGAATTCTGCGAATGTTTTTAGCATGGGGATTGACTAATAGTTAATTTATTTCAGTTCTAAACAAAAATTTAAAAGTTTAACGCAATTTTAAAATAATAGCCAAATTCTGGCTGGGATTACTGCGTAAAATGGCCATTCACGAAAAGAAAGTCAGCTACCATTTAATTTTCGTCACGTTAGTTACGTACGGTATCTGGTTTGTCCACCGCGAGTGTCAATAACAGCAGCGCAGCGTCTGTACATGGAGTGGACCAGAACATTGATGAACGCCATTGGTACCTGGAACCACACTCTCGGAAAAGCCTCGCGCAATCCATCGGGTTTGTCACGGCGTTATTAAGTCTCCTCTGAATTTCATCCCAAAGATGATCAATCGGGTTTAAATCTCGACTAAGGGCTAGCTAGTGCAAAACGTCGACACCGTTCTGCAGTAGAAAGTCCCGAATAACTCTGGCGGTGTGGTCACGGGCGTTGTCATGCTGGAATTGTTTCGATGGCGTTCGAAATCTGATATGACGTTGGATCTGAGAGCTTGATCGATGTAGCGCACTGCTGTGGTGCCGCCTCCTCTTCCTGGACCAAGAGTTTGGAACATCACAGGACCCACTCTCTGGTTCAGGCCGATTCCATCCCAAACATTATGCTTGGACCTCCTCACGAGTCTCGTTCCATGACACATTGGTCAGAATAACACTGACCATGTCGATGTCATATTCTGGTCCTACCGCCTGCAGTTGATACACAATACCGACTCTCGTCTGTGAACAGAACAGTTCTTCATTGCCTGTGTCGCCAGTTCTTGTGTTGTTGGACAAACTGTGGACGTTCACGTCGATGGCAAGGGATGAGAATCGGTCCACGGTAATGGATATTCTCTCTGGTGAGACGCCTGCGCACTGCAACGGTACTGATGGGTCTTCCGTGTGTTCCCATTGTCTGGCTTGCTGTCTCAGATGCCTCTGTGAAGGGATTCTGCACGTGCTGTCGTGTCGTGACATGCTGCTTCCGTTGTAGTGTGAATGATTCAACCAGGTATGGGTGTGCATTTTATAGGGCTGGTCCTGTACGGGCAGCACGGGTTACATGAAATTAAGGAGAACACATTACCATCTCAGAAGTCAAGTTGCGTGTTCGAGAACATATCCGGAGTTCAATTCTGTTTTGGGGAAGGAACCTTATTGCTCAGGTAAAGTTGAAGATGTGGTCACAAATATACAATAAAAACAATTGGCAAGTTTTATGCAATGCGTTTATTCAAAGTAACATACCAACCTGACGTTTCTTTTGCTGATTAATATAATGGAGGGAATGATCTATTTGTAGATGATTACCTCGTTACAAAACTTACTGATAAGCGTATTAATTAAAACTGCGAAATTTGCATATCAAAAGCACCACCTTACTCCGTAACTGCAACTATCGTCATTCAAAATTTCTATCATTTAATTGTGAAATTGAATCGAAAGAATGCCATTCCGTTACATGGAAATCAATTTGGAAAATGAACTGTATAGTCCTCCCACTCCATGAGGAAACGATGTTTGTCTCCCTTTATTCAGCATTTTAGTCAGTCGCTGTTCTTAACGAATGCACAGTTAATAGAACTTGCAGTGAAATTAATTTAAAAGTCATTTTAGGAATAACGTAAGGTTAAGTTATATATTAATAATTCACTTGCGTGTAGGGGTCTTTAGTAGTGGAATGAAAGCGGGGGACACGGAGAAAACCCACGAGGTTGGAAGGCGACTGTGCTCCTTGTAACGTACGGCGAGGAATCGAAACCAGGCCACTTGAATTAATGGAAAACCTTCTGATCCAACGCGTACGCGTCAAATACCCCCCCCCCCCCAAATATGTAAGACGATGGTTCGATAACCTGGAGAAGTGTTCGATCCCTGCATTGGCCAAAAAAGTTCGTCGGGATTCTCCGGTGCGGTTTCTTATGCCAGTGGTCAAAACACAGGACCTGGCAAGGGACACCGTAAGTCGACTCGGACAAAAACAGCCGGGTACACATTGGCGTGAAATTAAAAGATCCATTGACAGGCAGAATTCGATATATGTGTAGAATGAATGAATGAAATGGGGTTTAACGTCCTACGCTTAAGCACCTAACCTGGGCTAATTGTAGACGGGCATACGCCACAGTGTGCAATGAGGGAAATTTTGCCCGGGCAGCGGCGCTACGGCCTACTCTTATATCGAATTCCAACTGCCAAGGGATCTTTTACGTGCACTCCAATTTGTACACGGGACCTCGGTTTTTCGTCCCATCCGAACGACTAGGCAGCTGTCCTTGTCAGGCCCTCCTTCTGCATCACTGACAAGGGGAAATCACGCTGGAAAATCGAGATGAACTTTCTCGGCCAATGCAGGGATCGAACACTCAACCTCCAGGCTAGCGAACCAGCGCCTTATCCACTTAGCCACCGTGATCCCCCGATATATGTGTAGGTCGTAGCGAGGCTGTCCGGAAAATCTTCCCTCATAGTACTTTGGCGTATGCCTGTCTTTATTAGCCCAGTGGGAGCAGACCAGTAGGACGTAAAAGGACATTTAATTTAATTTCATATTCGTCGTCGTCGCCATCGTCGTCATCATCTTATTTGTTTTTTGAGGTTTTTATTTCAGCTTGTAGAGAAAATTAGTTAATATGCCGTTCGGAGGGAGGGAATTAAAGGAGCTAAATCGGTAACAATTGGGACCTAGAAATTCACAAATGTGGTTCGCTACGCATATAATACTGTACTTTAAATGTTATAAACTGATTTACATTCAATGGTTTCCGGGTTTACTCCAATTTCAAATCAGTTATGTTTGGCCAAATAAGCCAGCAATGTCAATCATGTCAAAAGTCGACCGTCTAGTTATTCCAGTCTACATAACTCCGTTTGACTTGGTGCAATGTGTCTAGCCTCGTCTCTCAATACAACTGGGGCCTAAGCGCATTATGGTACACGATTCGTTTACCAATGTTAAAAAAATTATTTTATCTTAAATATCGGATAGCAGAAGCTCATCTTTTCCTGGTAAGTTTACATCATCAAGGTTGATTTAAATTGACCAATGTCGACGATTTTGGAGGAATTTGAGTTACGGAAGTTAACTGAAAATTCCTTGAGAGTGAGAAGTTCGCCTGACTTTAAACCATTCTGACCAATGAATCTCACTTTATTGGTCAGCTATTACAAATTACACATGTGCATATCCTATAAGATGATATCATTTATCCCAGAAGGTGATAAAAAGAACCCGTTGAGACAGTGATGTTAAGCAGCAGAATTTAAACTAGCCTAATTGCCTGGGTTTGTTTCAGACGGCAAAGCCACGCTTACTGTTGGTTTAACCATATCCGTCTGACAGGATCACGGTTTGTTATTATTTATTATCTGATCAAAAATTAACTTATATCTTTCCTTGAGATAACTACACCATCTGTCTAAAACACGAATCCTTGACTAAATCTAAGAAACCATGACTATTAATCATAAGATAGGATATATTAATTGTGAAATATTTTAAATGATAAGCGAGTCATGGGTGTTATAACCAGATATGTGTATAATATACAATTATGATTTACACTATAAACAATAAAATGTTAATTTTTGTTGTAAGCCTTCCGATTTTATATGTATAATCCAATCAACATGCCCACGTATTTTATTAAACTGGATAGGACATGGTTTATCACGAAGAATAATTTAATGGATAAGCAAAACTTCCAAACTATCAATAGTAATATTTCACAATGGACACAAATCAGGTGTCCATTGAAGTAAGCAACCCACCACAATTACAGGCATAGTTAGTAATTAATAGAGTAACTGATTTGCGCATTTGTATTCAGTAACTTGTCAACGTCAACTACAATCACAATCGATCTCTATGTTAGCTATAAGCGGTGACAGGTGTAATATACGTGACACGATATACTTAATTTTGCTAGGGTGCTTCACACGATTTCTAACTTATTAACACCGACTTAAATTCTTTATTGCTTATAGTCACTAGTGAGAATGCACGTGTCCGAGTATACTTGATCATTCTACAGCATAACGATTATTTTCCGAAGTTCAATGGTTACGAGCACTACTGATTCATTAACAATTGCCAAATATACTTAGCAATTATGAGCGATTGTTTTCATTGCTCTACTAGTTTGCGGGTAGACTAATACAAGCAACCGAAATACCCTCTGGTGTTTTGCTTAGTATTAACAAATCTTGCTGGTTTAGTATTTCGGAAATGTATACTTCATTTAAAACCGGATCGTTACAGCGGAGAAGTTGCGAGCTAAAAAAATCTAGAAACAGGACCTTCGGAAAATGAAATAATCAGAAATACACTGGATACAGGAAACTTATCTCAAAGTGACGTTATAAAATCACATATTCAATTTCTTTTCATGCCACAACCCTGTTCTTCAATCAATCAAATATATGAAATGGACTCAAACGTCTCAATATGGGGACTAGCATGTCGTTGTTTGTATATACATGTACATGTGCAATTCTAGGGGGTGATTTCGCACTGACAGTGGCCTTTCCACCTTCTCATCTATCATTTAAGCTTCCAAATATGGTGGACACCATTGGTTTTAAGTAGGCTACGCAAATTCAACAGTTGATTTTACTGTGCAATCTTTATATCAATACTATACCTATCCTTGTCGACTGTAGATATCTATATCTCTACGTCACTTACTCTCATATGTTTATATTATATCGGTTTAAAGTTCAAGATAACGCGGATCATTAAGCCGATCACATTTGCTTTATAAGTATTCTCTACTGTGTCAGTGGATCGGTGTCCACCATGAAGGATCTAAAACCCCTATTGCTTCTGGCATCTGTCTTCTCATCAGTTGCTGCTGGTTAGTAGTTCGATTTTATATTCTAGTAATTACTTTATAACTGAAGAGGTTTTTCACCAGAAGTTGAACCCATATTAAAGGCACAATATACAAAACTTTCAGACCATATATATTACATGAACCCATTAATATCGAAAACATATATTTAGGTACATATATAATTAGTAATTGTCATATTGCTAGTAGGCCTAGACATGTAGCCCCATTTCACTTCCGTGTTCAAGGGTGCTTTACATTGTATAAAACCGCGAAATACTTTAAATGAATTTAAGAAAGAAAGCAATATCACAGCATATTCAAAATATCACTAGTCAAAAAATAAAGAGTTAAATGTATCTTAACGTGAGTATGGAAATAAAATCTCATCTTATCTAATTAAATTGTTCTAAAAATAATTTTAAACGGATTAACCCTAAAGTAAGTTATGATCATGTAAAGTTATAATTACTTTCTATTATTTTGTATCGCTATCTTATTGTCTTATCAAGGCTAGCGCAATTATTACCCCCACTATCGCGGTCAAGATTTCAGCTGGATCGTTTATTTTGTTGATTTGTTTGTTGTTTTAGGTTGTTTTTTGGGGTTTTTTTTGGGGGGGGGGGTCATAAGATACTATTTATAAGTCTCCTGCGGTAAATTGCGTCTTTTATCATCAGGTTGATTATTATCAGTCAGTTAACTGACACTATGGTTTATATGTGTCTTACCTGATACGGATTCACAAGCTTTATATTTCAGTCTTCTGTTACCACATTCCACAGAATTGCGAAGCGTACTGGTCGCTTGCAAACGACCCGTTCAATTAATTTGATAGTGTTTTTATTTATAATATTCCCCATCTTTTGTATTGCGAACGTGTTTGTCTTCTGTGTTTCTCGTTAACTGTATACTTACTATTCCAGTGTCCGTGTTTTGTCTATTGTATGGGTTTCTATTCTGTGTTTCTAGTTCGTTGTTATGTGTGGTGTTGTTCTCCTACAATACCAGACCACTAGAGCACATACTAACTTGTTTTCAGATTTTGGTATTGGAACCATAACGTCCGGTCAATATTACGTAACAGTCAACAAAACTAAATGGTTTACGAGCGGCAACACGTTTTGCAACCTAAATGGAAATACCCACTCTTCTATTCTTTTTAACCTTGACTATGGAAGTAGTGGTTTGGATAAGTTGGGTCCGTGGCAAGGAGATAGATGGGTCTTTAAAGATAACGATACAACCGTCGAGTTTAAGATGAAAACATACCAAACAGATAAAATTCCCGCCGTTATTTTTACGATGGTAAGTTGTTACCGGTATTCCATTCTATTGCGGTTTCATTTCAGATTTTGTTATTGGCATTGATACGGACAGTCAGTATTATGTATCCATTAATGATACCAAATGGTTCACCAGCGGTCCAACGTTTTGCAATCTGGATGGTAACGTTTTCTCCACCGTTGACAAGTCTATGACGTTCGATGGTGATTATTTGTATAGTGGTTTAGATAAATTGGGACCTTGGCAGACAAGTACATTTAATTTTAAAAATAACGATACTAGCATTTTGTTTGAGCTAAAATCTTACCAAACGAACGATATCCCAGCGGTTATTTTTACAATGGTAAGTTAGTCAATTTATGTGCATTTTAAAATGATGATATCAAAGCGATAAACGTTTATTAGTCCAATAAAAGATAAGGTCAGCGCGAAGCATAAGCTGAAATTGTGTGAACTGAAATCTACCAACAATAGTCGATGGCTTTAGAAAATAATATTTCTTTATATACTAACAACTGAGGCGGTGCAAATTTAATCTGAGTTTGCATACAATTGCTGGGCTTTCTCCATTTTATTTTCTAGATATATCGTGAAATATTAACAGTGATATTAACGATCTTGCAACCACTTATTTTAGCACCTTGTTTAATATTTTAATTTTTAGAACTATGTGACAACAGCTAAAGGTACTAAAGCTACATCGGCTAATAAAACTATTAGTGGTTGGCCGAGTTTTAATATTCTAGATTTAAATCAAACGGTTGGGTATCTTGCCTATTCTGCTGATATGTTCGGCGACAGAAAGAAGAAGCTGGGAATGTAAGTTATTTATTTTAGCCTTTCCAAATTCCATCAACAAGACAGCGTTGGCTTATTCTTCCTGATGTGCAAGCCTGGACCGGTTTCACGAAATTTTAACTAAGATTATACCAAATTTTAGTAATTTGATTGGATAATATTAGATTGATTGTAGTGCTTAGCCAATCAAAATGGAAGTATCTACAAAAATCTGGGTTTATCTTTAGTTAAGATTGAGTGAAACAGGGCCCTGGACATAAGGCACCTTTCACAGATATTGTGAAGCAAAAATTATTACACAACATGTTATGATATGTAAGTTGTGTGATAAGTTGTGTCTAACAATATATGCGACAGGTGTCTCATTCCTAGGCTCGCTTGCCTACTACTGCACGATAGAGTGTTGAACAACCACCACGCCGACCTATGTTGCGCCATTAGAACTGATAAAAAGTATATCGCTTCCAAGCTTTTTGCATCAGTTGATAACTAATGTCCTCAATACCAATGTTCTAATCACACATGATATCGCCGGTTACCACTATACCTGGTTGTTTCATTGGTTGAAGACAGTGAAGTTAATGCAAAACCTACACTCGTCTAATGCCATCATTCTACTTGGATTATAATCACATCATATTCACTAATAAACTTTCCTATTCTAAGCACTGACGGTACCACCACTAAAATTTGGGGCCTCTTTGAGTAAGGGTTCTAAAGGATAAGTTTCATTTAGTTGGGTTGGGCTGGTCAATAGATCCAAGTAGAACTAAAACAATATGTGAGATTTAAATATTACACGAATAAAATATTCTCAAATATGTAGGATAGCATATAATCGAGTATTTTAATTATTTCTGACAGTTTATTTAATTACTTGTTTCTTTTATTTAATAGCTGGGGTCCAGATGCTCTGAACGTGCGTGATGGGCTGGATGGTACAGGTCCAATCGTAACCTTCGATAAACTAGGAAATGCCTTCCTGTTCGCCCCATTAGATAGTTTTATGACAACTTCGTATTCTATTGATCGGGATAATTCGACTATATCTTGGGGAACTATGGGAGGTGTTGATGAAATACCGGCCGGGTTCACATATTCTGTCATTATGGTTTACAGTGATCAAGGTGTAAACGGGGTAAGTTGAATATACAATTGGTAACAAAGACGCGAGATTTGCTACAAAAAAAGCCGTAACACTTCAGGTACAAATAACTCGGTTTTAAAGGGACAATCCCGAATTAAACGTAGGTTCAAAAATAAAAGTCTGAGAATGTATGAAAATAAAACGCCAAAATACAGGGGAATGGTGTATTTACCTTGTCTAAAAATTTCAACTCAAAATATTGAATCGTTTGGACGTGAACGCCAAGACTGCTTATCCGGACACGTAACCCTTTTAAGATTGCTGGTCAATTGTTTCGTTGGATGACCTTATAACCGATTACGGTTACTTGAGAGGGTTATGCAGTGAATGTGCCGTACTTGATAGAGAAAGGCAAATTTCAACTACACATTAGTTTTATAAAAAAAAAAATGTTTGATTTAATCCAGATACCACAAAATACACCTTGGGGCACCGGTCTCAAATTCCAGATGAAGACTGACGGGTTTCAGTCGTTTAAAAACGTATCATAAATACTGAAGTAGTTGCTCGGCCCTTGACTGAATATTTTAAGGGATTTTAACACAAAATTAAGCAGGTTTATTTCCAAAACCCTTTAAATATTAATAATAATAATATTATAATTATGTTCTATCGTAAAAGAGAAGATCCCCACGGAAGGCAGTTAAAATGAGTTAAACGAGTAACGCTAAAACAACTTAGTATTGCGATATAAAATATTAATTACATGACATCGACCTCCATTCTACGCAAACTTTCGTCAAGTTAATTCAGAAAGGAAAAACATTTACATATTCAATATAAATATTATTACATTCCTTAAGTGATTTACATTTTAAATATATATTACCTAGGTAATTTATATTTTAGATATATTATTAGGTATTTAAATTTTAAATATTTATTTCTTGGATATTTACATTTTAAATGTGTATTCCTTGGGTATTTACATGTTATATAGATATTTCTGAGGTATTCACATTTTAAATATATATTCCATAGGTATTTTCTAAGTTTGGCACCATAATGAGATATTACCACGATAAAAATACAGAACGCCAGAAGGCTGATGTATCTTTAAATTATATTGGTTACTGGACAGATAATGGTAAGTTTGTTAATTTATATTTTATTGGGAAATAAACTTGGTAAGCTTGATTAGACGTAGATGCTTATCCAATCTGCTTCAAATGAAGATCGTTATTATAGTATGTATTTCAATGTATCTGAAAGAAGTATATAATTTCTATACCAAAAGTAACAATCTATCTAGGGAAAAATATATCTAAAACAAAGGTAAAAGGCTTAGGCTGAGTCAGGGTCTGTTAGGTTTTGTAACTAGGATACCTATCGTTAAAAGTTGATAATACCACATTTTGACACATAGTTGCCCTTATTTACTTTGTAATAAATACTAACCAGGACTATGTTTCTTGGCATAATACTGAACGTGTTTTAGCTGTAATTAGACCGGTGTCACTATTGTGTATTTAGACCGGTGCCACTATAACAGTATTTAGACCGTTATCACTATAATGTATGTAGACTGGTGCGACTATAACAGTATTTAGAACGGTGCGACTATAACAGTATTTAGACTGGTGTCACTATAATAATACTGAATCTGTATTTTTCTATATTTAAGGTGGTTACTACTATTATAATACAGAAACCGGTAAGAATTATGAACAGACAATGTTGGACATCAAACAAGATATGAATAAAACACAAATACCATACAAGTAAGAAAACACATTATCTATTCCTAAGCACTTGTCAACACTTTCACAACGGATGTGTCTCTTATGTTTGTTTTGTTGTTTTTGTTTTATGTTTACTTTTATATTTAATTGAATCATAATAAATGCAATGGGATTTAACTTCCTACTATTATGCACCTAACCTGGGCTAATGGAAGACGGGAATTTAATCATAAAATCTTACACATGTTATAATTACATTCAGTGAACCTGCTGTTGTTCTAAACTTTCCTGGAAACGAATATAAAACCTAGATTACTGAATTATATTAAGATTAAGATTTAAACATAGAACAAAAAGAACAATAGTCTGATATATACGTATAGATTGCTTTTATAAGAGTGTGGCCGAATTTTTAATATAAACTATAATTAGAACATAAGTGCCCTGAATTTTAAAACAATATAACCCTGCTTGTACAGCTCAAACCTCACTGTTCTATACAACTTTTCAGGTATATACAACTAGATTCCTGGTGGTATTATAAAGATGCAAACGCGGCGGTCACAAAATGGGAACCTCGTCCTGATATATTTCCAGACGGTTTAGTGTAAGTTGTTGTGATTTTTTACTCAAACAAAAGATGAATTAATATCTCCATGACATTATAAAAGTTCAGTTCTTTAAGGTGTTTCAACAATTGTGTTACTAAATCAGCTAATGACAATCGCATTTAAACTGGATTACTGGACATTTTCGAAAAATTCAAAGGTCGCACCTTGTGACATGAGAGTTACAAGTGGGATGTAAAATCACCAAAGAAGTGATATGGTCTTTTTTAATCTTGTCTGCCAAAGAACATAGTCCTTTGGAAAAGAGAAAGTTATTTGTTGGCGTTAGTAGTATACACCAGCATGCTATTATGAAGTGCACTGATTTTTATATTATAAATTATAGGACAGTGGGACAGGAGCTGGGATTACCATTAGTGCTTCATAACAGATATTGGTAAGTTATAATTTGTGATTATTTAAGAAGATTTTAAGAAAACATTCCCGTTTTTTTTTCTTATTCAGAGTCACTGTCAATTAGCGCAAAAACTAGCATTTGTCATTTAAAATTGTATTTTTAAACAAATCGGAATTAACATCTGAATTTAGCTTTTTTTATATATATATCTATCTAAGTATGTTTGAAATCATTTCAAAACTCCAACCTGGTAACTCTTATTTTACGAAATCTGATCTTGCGAACTATTTAATCAATAATTTTGAGAATTCCCCTAAAAGTAAGCACATGTGTTTGTATTGCTTAAGCGGGTTGTATAAGGTCCGTGGCATGACCATTTTAACATAAACATAACTTACTTTACACCCAGTGATATGGAACCCGCAACGTATTTTGACTAATATGTTAACGTGATACAAATAGGAAAAATATTTTTGTTTGGCTTATTATTTTTTTATAGACTATTTATTTAATAAATAAAAGTGATTAATTAAGTTTGATTGTGTTTATCTGTTACAGGTCAAAAGATACACCATACGCAGTAAACTACAAATTTCTGAAAGGCCTTGGATTAAGTGTGCCAATAACAACCGTATGTTAATATCCGTAAAGTCACACCAATAGCTTGATCCTTTAAGACAAATCATATCACAAATGTATAAGGATATGTCCCGTAGTTGTCCAGCAGCAGGTCGACAAATCTGGAAATATAGCCCACCTAATTTTTTTTTTTTATGGAAATCGTTTAGTGTGTGTAGATTCAGAATTCAGACGATGCCAAGCTTGGGGAAATTTAGATATTCAAGATAATTTCCATGAAATATTTTCTAGTTATTTAGTGCAGTGAAATTCGTGATAGATTCTCCCAATTCTCGACTTGAGGGTAGTTTCCATAAAAAATTCGGTCCACTGAATCCAGTGAGCTTGGACATTCCTCCCAATAGTCACGGCTAATTCCACTGGGGGACCAAATTGATAATGGTTGCTCATTTTGGGTGAAACTCATAAATTCCCCTAGGAATATTGAAATAATATAGGTTCCGATCAAAAAGTATTCCAATCTGACCGATATGCTCAAAATGGCGGCCACAATTTTTTAGTAGTAATGTGATGGTGTAAACGTTTAACAATGTAAATTTTCGGGGTCGCCAAATTCATATCTGAACAGATAAATGTTCTATAATCGAAAGAAACGACAAAATGGCTAAGTTTTGTCGAATTCCGGAACCATATTGGCCTTGCTTTCGGTTATGGTAGATTTTTCCATTCAGATAAGTGGTATCAGGTATTCTAGAAAGAGTAGGAATACCTTTACCATGCACAATACCGGTCAATGCTTATATCCAACCAGGACGAAGGTTTCGGCATGAATCCCAGAAGCCAAAAAGGCTATTGGAATTAAGATAGCGTTGGGGTCAACGGCCACGAACAAAGTCTTCAGCGCCTAGTAATGAATTGGGATTTTATTTGTAGTTTGTAGTGGGTTTTGCCGTATGCCCATTTTTAAAATCTTTAAAGAAAGATTGGTTTAAGCCAAATGATAAGTAGTTGAATATGAAGAAAATGCATTATGTAAGAGCTAAATCTGCCTATTGTATATCCTTCTTTTAAACCGTTATAGCAACTTATTTATCTAATACTTACATAATGCATCTTTAATAAGTATTTTTAAATTTCAGAGATTCTGGGATTTCCTATTACAAAGAGCCAAGGCATGGGGTCTTGTCGTTTACGAACAGGTATCATTCATAATTCATTTGCTTATCAACAAAATATAGAATAAATTTCTGACAAGGCAGTGTATCCATCAACTTCGTATATAGAGCACGAACCATACAAGCTACTCTCGACGTCTTCGAGGATAAGCATAATAATTATATACTTCGAGGGAGGGGCTTGGGATTTCTTGTTAATTTATTTATTTATTTATTTATCTCTATTTAACTCTATAAATTTATACATTAAAGGATTGGATGTATGTACAATTTATGTATCTTGAAGTGATGAAAACTAATTTGACCCTAGCAACAACCTGGATGGACGCCATGGCTAAATCGGCAGAGAATAATGATGTTACTATACAATACTGCATGGCCAACTCCCGACAGGCACTGCAGAGCTTAAAATATACCGCTGTCACACAGGTAATATCGGAACTCTTTATCAGTATAGTTATGTTTCTATGTATCATTCTTCTTCTTCTGAATTATATCGTCACCGTCAACAATTGGCTTATGAACGCTTTTCTTGCGAAATTTGGTTTGAAGAACTAAGATAAAGAGAGGGTGAAACATCCACGAAAACCTTTTGAACATGACAGAGTTTGTAACTTTAAACGGATGTTTTCTTTAATTAAGTGGGAAGCATTGGAATCATAAGAGGATGGTCGGTGTCGTTTTTCATCGTTGCGCGAGTATCCGTTCCGAAAACATCGTGAACGCGAAATAGGCTGTAATTTTTAACGGATGTAGGAAGCACTGGGGTCTTTAGAAGACTGAACCCTATAGATTTCTAGTGTTCCGCGACTTTCCATTGTGGAATTATCACCCTTAACGAAAAGTCTTGTGAACGTGTCAGAGGATATAGGTTTTGGCGAATTCTTTATACATGTGTTGGGAAGCATGATGGGGCATGATTTTTACTGTCTCGTGACGTTCCGTTGCCAACAATTATAATTGATTTCATTTGTTCTTTTCAGGCCCGTGTATCAGATGATTATCATTTACAGTACGATCAATGGAAGATTGGAATTAGTTCGCTGTTTGCTCATGCTGTAGGCGTGGCACCATCTAAAGATACATTCTGGACAACAACCAATCAACCTGGAAACCCTTTCAGTAAATTTACTTACAAATATTTTTTACTGCGTTTCTCAAATTTATTAAAGCTACAAAAATATTCTTTTGCAGCTTTAATTTGCGTGTGTGGTTAATGTACTGTTACTGTAACGGTCGATCTTGTTCTTTCTTGTAATTCTAATTTTGACTGCACTTATGAGTACCAGGAGTACAGTGTACCGTAAACAAAAAGGGCGTGGGGTTTAGCATCTCTTCAACACAATACCTCGATCATTTTGAAACTAAGATGTGGTATTTTCATTTGTGTAGTTATGTGTGCTCTTCGAATGCCATCTAGAAATGGTACTTTTATGTCCATGCCAGTGAACTCGAGTTGGCCTCGATTTTTCATCACACCCTTACGGTTTCACTAAATTAGTTATAAGAACAGGGCTTGGAAAATACCGATGGTTCTTCTTGGCCCACTCCTGAATTCAAAACGAGTGCCTTGTGGTATGTGCGAATATATTGAGTATATATCCTCTTTATGTATTTCAGATACAACAGAACAATACCCTGCTCTACAGACACTGGTAGCTGTTTTAAGTACTGGACCTGTTGGGCCCAGTGATAAAATTGGTTACACAAATAAAGATCTGTTAATGAAGTACTTACAGCTTATTCATTAATTACTGTCCTACCTGACTGCAAAGTGGGACACAGAAAATCTCTTGATGTATAATTCTTGTATAGGCAACATAAATGCTTGAGAATTAATTAACTAGTTCTAAAAAGACCATTGGAATTGGTCTCACTTGCCGGGTTGATTTCAATCCTAATGAAGAAACAGCTTTGTGCAATTACTCACAGACTTCACACCTTTAATGTATATTCATTCATATATTTCTATGTTTTAAATATAATTGTATTTTAATGAAATACATATAATTTTTAGGTGTTGTAATTCGGATGGTTTGATATTAAAGCCTTCCAAACCAGCTACAGCTATAAATGATCAAATTATCGAGGTAAGTTACTCAAGTTATTAGTAATACACAGAAGCATTATTGCCAACTAAGAGTGAATATATTTAATAGTATACCGGTATAAGGACAAGTCAAGAATTTCTACTCCAGATTTAATCAGCTTAAAACCATGTGTTCCCATTGTTAACAATGTACATTGCAAGAATTGTTACAAGAACTAAATTATACACCAATATTACACCCGTTTTGAAAGAACTCCAGGACATTATTATTATTATTACATTATTATTAACGAATAATAAAATCGCCGCCTATTTTGCACAAGTCACACACGGTGTCAAACTGTAAAGAATACAACCAAAACATACTGTATTTCTTCAACACTTTAGTCTAGCAACGATGCCAAGATCTAAATTTACGCAATACCAGGTATCAGTCTTAACGCTTTTCAGATCGCGTTTCAGATGCCGCCGAATTTAACATGAAAGCTATCTTTTAGAATCGCCTAACGGGTCGCGTTTGGTAACATTAATACTAAGATTAAGAATGAATAATTCAACCATTGCCTGTATGATGAATTCTCAAATGCCACTGAAACTACCGTGAACGCCCAGCTGCGATAAGATGTGACGCAGGAATTGGTTATATAGATTAGCTGGTCCAGTTCAATCTTATTAGTTCTTCTGGGTTATATTAACAATTAGGACTGTTTCTTTTACAGACAGCTTTTAATGATGGTAGTGGAGCAAGTGGTCAAGTATGGTCGACCTATACAGATTTTGGTGAATATAATAAAATACGATTTGGTATTATAATGGTGGCTAATCTAACCAAACCTTATTCTATAACTCCTTCTAGGGCATCTTTAGATGTAGAAATTAATCAGGTATGGTCTTTATACATCCCGAGCTTTATTACCTGCCCTTGCTATAATCCATTTTTCTCTTTAAAGTAGTCCAGTATGTTCCATATTTATAAAGCAATGTTTACGATGGTCATTTTACCTGGGTCCAGTTTCTGCCACCAGAAGATGTATCGTATTTTAATCAGTCGACAAGACCAATGAAAACAATCGCCTATAATTGGTATAATTATTTGTCATGCTACTTCGGGGTTGGCTGAAAACAAGTTAGATACAAATTGTATTCAAACGGCTAAAACGATATGCTATGCGTTTCAAGGGAAGGGTGGTATTATATAAAACGTATAACGCAAAAACATATTGTGAATATCACACAGGTCAGTTGTATGTAATTACAGCAGTCGTGCAATATAGGCATGGCCGGATTAACCACGGGGCACAGTCCCCACGGCCCCCCACATTAGAGGGACCCCCCATTTCACAGCATTCTCATGAATTGGACCACTGAAATAATGCCAGAATGCGCTTGTTTTGTGGCAGAATATTTTTTTTTGGTGGGGGGGGGGAGACTTCTAAAAGGCTCCACACAAGTGCCTGAAATGCCAGGAAATAACACTCCGGTCTCCAATTTATGAAAATTTCGAACCACATCTCCGCGGTCAGGCGTTGAATATGGGAGTGGTGGCTGTGCTTACTCTCTCTGAAATATTACTTACCATTTTGTACTTTAACATAGATCTGTTATATGTATTTTCATTTTATCCAGTATCCCGATTCTGTGATATATGACAGCAAAAACATGACCCAATCTACAAGTTTCAGCGAGACCAGTTCATTTAGCTTACCAACATGTTTACTTGATAATGCAAACTACTGTCTTTATTATACCAGTCCTGTTTTTAAGAGAAGGTGAGCTGATATTGATATCCTAATATCCAATGATAAAGCCATAATCAATTTTGAATATGATATAGTATTTACTTAATGTTTCCGAGGATCCTGTCTGAATTTCCAATGACTAAAATTGTCAAAGATTTCTGTTTTCCTCATTTTGTATTTATATTTTTCTTTTTTCTTTCTTCAGAAATCAAACAATAATTATCTATGGCGAAACAAACAAATTTGTCTGGATGTCATCACAAAGAGTTGCAAAATTATGGGTACACGATGACAATGTTGCAGTCACTTTACGGGGTGCTGCGAATGAAAATGTTACTTTTGCGTATTCTATCAACGGAGTAGTGAATACGAACACATACATCATTGATGCAAAGACACACTGTGCCAACATCGTGATCTACAGTTCCACAGGGAAATCCCCCATTCCTGCTAATTTCGACTGTACAAATTTGTTACATACCTCTGCCAAGCATTCCAAAAAAGAGCAACCTCGTCAAAAATAAAAATTTATCTCAAATATTTATGTGTTTCCATATTTTTATTTAATAATAATCGACTCCATTAATGGCATTAATATCAAATCTATATTATAATACACATTACGACGTGGAATCTTCAGTTCCTAAAAAAAAATGGGTATTCAGAGGGTTAACGGTGATAAATGGGCCTGATTGTATGTAATACACAAAGCAGGAAGCGAGAAGCTGTGCTGAGAGCCTGGAAATAATTCTTATAGTTTTAAAGCACCGGCGTTAATATGCGCGAAATGTACAGTATAATACCTACGATAGGCATAAATGAGTACATATAAGATACGTATGGGATGGGCATTTTAACGGCACAAAACAGACTATTAATGCATCGAAACTAAATGCAACAGATTTAATTGATAATTGTTTGTTCTTAGGCTTATAATTAAATCAATACCATGGCGGCTGTCTATAACTGCTGTTTATAGATAGTAGAAATATCCCCAAAAACGATTCGTTCGCTGAAGCTATCCGTCTTTTTCGTCCGCCCTTGGCCACTGCTACATGAACCGAGTGGTTCCTCGGACATTATTAATACAGAAACAAAAACAGCCTTTAACTTGTATTTAACTGCCAACATACAAAATCATATTTTCCTTGTCAAGGATTCAAATAGGATGTCGGATACCATATTTAATTTGAAGTCGCAAAGGGTTCGCTGTAGGGTGCAAGAAATGCGATGATACAGATTACAATATACGTAATTACTGGGCTATAAAAATAGATTAGGTCCTGAAACACGTTTGTCCGTGCAAAATTCTCTTTTATCTAATTGTGCACATGGCCATAGTTGATACCGCGGAGAAATATTTACACCGTGTAGAAAATATTTACACCGCTGAGAAAATTTTTACACCGCGGTGGAAACGTTTTTCATGTTTTTTCATATTTATCACAGGTTTCACTGCGATTTCTCATATGCGGTAAATTTCAAGAAAAATGTACAAAATAGTGTATGGCCCTAAAAGGCCACCGTAAGAAGCTGAATGTTAAAGCCAATTTTATTTCGTTTATATTTCAGGAACATTAAACTCAAAATGTCAGTTTTCTTCGACTCCCCCCCCCCCCTAAAAAAAATAATTGTGGATGTCAAACTCTGGAAAAATTTGGGCACACAATTGTACTTTGTAAAAGTTGTATAAAAAATATTGTGTTCTTGATTCTGTCAATTAAATAGAAATCTCCCTATCCAAAATTTACAGTAAAACGCGTTTGCGGCCGTCAAATAATCCACAATTTTCTTTGGGGGGGGGGGGGGCTATACAAGGTCAGCTCCGCCTCTTCGCCTCTCAAAGAAAATCATCGCCGTTGTCTATAAACCGGAAATTTTTGGGGCATGTCTAGTTTTGTTTCCCTAACTGTCACCGGAGGCCCTAATAAAACACTAATTTTACTTTTCTTGTAATTGAATATAACGAATTTGTACCGAGTTGACTATGGATTAAACATTGTGTCTGGAGCCACTCTACTTTGTGTGACATTTTTTGGGTATCGATTATTATTTGTGAATGCAGATGCAACAGTCTGATTGGATGGTTGGAATTCAGAGTAAGGTTTTGGTTACAAAACCATGGGATACTTTTAGGGCTGCTTACACGGGCTAGAATAGCAGAAAACGCATTTGCGGTCATTAAATTTTCAGAATTTTCTCCGGCGGGGGTGGGAGGGGTGGGGTGAGGGGTGAGGCCCCCATGCCGCCCGACTATTGATTGGTTGTTTGGAATTCGGGTCAGTCAGGTAGGCTATATTGGACTATATTGAAGTTGCTGTATTCACAGACTGGAATATCAGGAAACGCCTTTGCGGCAGTTAAATTTTCTCCCAATGGTCCCGCCCCGGGGAGTGAAGGCAATTGATTGGAATTCAAGTCGGCCACCTTAATTAGGCTATAATAGACCACTTTGAAGTTGGTTTGGTCACCTGCTGAAATAGCAGGAAAACGTGTTTAAACTTGCAGTCGTCAAATATTCTAAAATTGTCTTTGGAGGGGGGGGGGGCATACAAGCTAAGCTCTACTTCTTCGCCTCTCTAGGGAGACCGGCGCCGCTGCCTGTTAAACCGAATTTTTTTCGTGCATTTCGGGTCCTGCCCCCTAATTGTCATCGAGCCTATACGCCTATGACAGTAAGCCACAAGTTACTGTTATAAACAACTGTTTTAGTTGTGTATATTATTACAAGTAAATTTTATTTATTATTAAAAGAAAATAAAAATTAGTTCTTTTTCATTGATGATTTAGAAATTAAGAACTTATTCATCGCAAAAGACATATTATAGAACCTGTCATGGGCCATCAAATACATTTTTTTTTATTTGCTAAAAACTGCATTTTTTGGGCACCAACCACCACCTCCCCCTCCCCCTCCCCCCAATTAATCTGTTATTATTATTATTATCATGAAGCTGAACCGGTCGAGGAAGTTTTCATGGCCTCTAACTATGAGAGAGATGGGGAGAGAAAGGGACAGACACAGAGAGCAAAATGATACCATTTTATTATGGTAATACCCCTGTGCCAACTTTTTGTCACGTACGAGTCAAGTTTGGGTTCGAAATCATGTCACTTGACTAAATGGCACCTTATAGTTATAGTCTATAGTGCACACGTTAACCCCCCCCCACCCCCTCTTCTTAAACACCCATAATTGGATAAAATTATCAGTTACATTTCCTGTGCAGATTCATATATAATGGGCATAGAACATTTAAGATTCCAGTTTGAACGATTTCAGATTTAGAAAAATGTTCTATCTCTAAACAAAAAAATCGTTTTTTAGCTTTATTTCTCATTATTTCATCTGAAATTGATGCTCCAAATTCAGATATAATTCATAGGCATGTGATGTAAAATAATAAACAACTGATGGCCAATAATATAAAGAAAAATACAGTGTCAAATATTTGACTTCATTTTTCTCAAAACAAAGGTAATTGGAAATAGAACAATATGATTTTGAGGCGACGAATTTGAGTGTAAATCAGTTCATTTACAATCAGATTACATTATTATATATAGGCGTTGCGACCCATTTGTACCAATTTCTAGGTCTCAACTATTAGCGATTTAGCTCCAAAAGCTACAGTTTGTGATGCTACTGAGCAAATGAATGCTAGTCTGAGCTGGTCTGAAACCAAATTACAAAGCACAGTTGCTTCCCTTAGAAGTTGCTCTTTACTTTTCCTGTCAATAAGTTACAAATGGTCCTAGAATGGCAATATGGCAGCCTCCTTCACACCAAGAAAGTTGGACTGTAAAGATTTGCATTCGTATTTGAAGACGTTACCTGGCCCTGTTTTAGACCGACTTTACAATCACCCGGCGACATGTCTTGCCGTATTCAGGTACATGACATGAAGCTGCCATGTTTTATTCATGTTTAATTTGTATTTTAATTTATTGCTATAAATAGTTACCGGTGGCGGTAAGGCGCCGGTATAGCATTATTAGATCATTGCATTGCCCGAAGAGCGAAGATGACTAAGTTATGATTGTAAATATAATAAAACTTCATATTTAAATTTTTAAAATGATTCAAATAATGTTAAACAATTTCTTTTACTCGAATTGATGTTAATTAAGATCTAAATTGTATAAAAAAAATTGTTTTAAAAAAAAAAAGTGTCAGAATTATATTCATCAATCATCGACGTCAAAAATATGGGACGTCCTTGATCACAGACGCATAAAAAAATATTTCTATTTGACACATAATCTCGTCTGGGTGAGAATTGGTAAGTTGACATGAGTATTGCCAGTGTATCCAGTTCCGGTCTGAATTTTGTTTTACAGACTGTGGGTGGCAGTTTTAGTTGCCCTACGCTCCTGTGTAGGCAGGCCTACAACATTCGTTTTACTGGCCTTGAATATCTTTACTATTTCCTTATGAAATTTAGCAGTCCTGTCAATTAACCTAGGCAATTTGCTGTCGCCGAGGTAAATCCGTAAATACTGATGTCAAATTTAATATAGCTGAGGCTGTTGAATCATCGAATTAATATAACCCTACTGTGGGCTATTTTTTTAAATAAACTATTGTCAGATCGCTTGATGTCTTTCTATTCCTCTTTTAATGTTATTTCCGGTGTGCAAAAACAGTTCAGAATTTTATAATCGTGTGTCTCGATTACTCAATTAATTTTCGAAATTCAAGGCTTCGTTTTGAAATTAACAGCGCATTGTACCCATACCAAATTGTATATTAAACAGATGCAGTGAAAATTGTTCAATTCAGCGAGAAACTCGCATGAGTTTTCCTCCATGGTCTGCATATATAATTGACACACAAGACACAAAAATACACGCAATCTGCGATATGGTTTTAAATTAATTTTTATAAAAACGATAAACGATGTTTTGACATCCCGAACTGTTCTTATCAAGAATGTTTAGATTTTAGTATCTGTCGAATAAACAAAAAAAAATGTTATTAATTTTATTCAGGAATATTAGTCACATGAACAGTCCGAACGTTAATTAAATATGGAAATTTTTAAGAGCGGTTGACTGTTTTTCATGGATTTTGTGATACCGGGTAATCATAAAACTTTGAAAATGTGCTAATATTTAAAGAAAAATAGCCTATGACCCTTATAGGTTGCCCGGGGGATCACGGTGGCTAAGTGGATAAGGCGCTGGTTTGCTAGCCTGGAGGTTGAGTGTTCGATCCCTGCATTGGCCGAGAAAGTTCATCTCGATTTTCCGGCGTGATTTCCCCTTGTCAGTGATGCAGAAGGAGGGCCTGACAAGGACAGCTGCCTAGTCGTTCGGATGGGACGAAAAACCGAGGTCCCGTGTACAAATTGGAGTGCACGTAAAAGATCCCTTGGCAGTTGGAATTCGATATAAGAGTAGGCCGTAGCGCCGCTGCCCGGGCAAAATTTCCCTCATTGCACACTGTGGCGTATGCCCGTCTTCAATTAGCCCAGGTACGGTGCTTAAGCGTAGGACGTTAAACCCCATTTCATTCATTCATTCTTTATAGGTTGCCCGTCTTCATTAGCCCAGTTTAGGAGCAAAACAGTAGGACTAGGAGGTTAAACCCCATTTCATTCATTCCCGTATAGGTTGACCCATGCCTTTAAGTTTTAGTGCTTACATGTAACTTTACAAGATTGTGTGTTGATTGAGAGTTAACACTTCTATAAAGCTGCATCGGAAAATGCTTTAATTTTACCTCTTTTGTATTTTCAGAGAATTACCAGATTTAGCTCGACAGTATGTGATGAGAAATTTATTTATAGAACAACCAGTCTCCCAATCTGTGATCGGACAATGGGTTGTTAATAAATTTGCTAAGTAAGAATCACCAAACAATTTATATTAAAATTTCTTCAGTTACAGGTTTCCAGTAGTATAATAATCCAACAGATTTAAAATCCTTTCAAGCATCTCCATAAGGCCAGACGAAGTCAATATTCGTTACCCTTTTTATCTTCACCAAATTGTAACAAAATATATATTATGTTGGTAAATGTACATGTAGAAGGTAACAAATGACAAGCACTGTAACAAATATTACACAAAAGTACCAACCAAGCATATCATGATACTGTAAATATCATGAAGGTCACAAATCCAAATCTACATTTTGCCTTTTTATACGCCCACATTTTCATGTGGACGTATTATGTCGTCGCCCCTGTCCGTCCGGATGTCCGTCCGTCCGTCCACAATTGTTTGTGGACTCTCTACAGGTCACAATTCTTATCCGATTTTGATGAAACTTAAAATATAGGTTTATCCCCAAAAGATCTCGGCTGCTTTCGATATTGGCATGTATCGGATCGAAACTTCATGGATTATGGCCCCTGATTGTACGAAAAATCACGTTTTTAGCTTGTGGACCCTATAGAGGTCACAATTTTTAACCGATTTTGATGAAACTTTACATGCATGTTTATAACCCAAAGATCTTGGTTCCTTTCGATATTTGCACCTATCGGAACGTAAATTTCTGAATTATGGCCCCTGATTGTCCGAAAATTCACCTATTTTAGCTTGTGGTACCTCTGGAGGTTACAATTATTATCCGATTTGAAAAAACGTTCGATTATATCACCGTTACACCCTAAGGAAGGTTGAGTTCAAATTTCGAAAAAATCGGACCAAAATTACCATACAAAATGGCCACCCTTCGTACGAAATTCTGTTAAAAAATGGTATATCAAGGTTGTGGACCCTGTAGAGATCACAATTTTAATACGATTTTGATGTAACTTGAAATGCATGGTTATAACCCAAAGATCTTGGTTCCTTTCGATATTTGCGCATATCGGATCATAACTTCCTGAATTATGGCCCCTGATTATACGCAAAATTGTCTTGGTTTAGTCTGTGGTCCCTCTGGAGGTTACAATAATTATCCGATTTAAAAAATCGTTTGATTATATCACCTTTACACCCTAAGGAAGTTTGAGTTTGAATTTCAGAAAAATGGGACCAAAATTGCCATACAAAATGGCCGCCTTTCGTACTCAAATACTGTTAAAAAATGGTATATCAAGGTTGTGGATCCTGTAGAGGTCAAAATTTTAATTCGATTTTGATGAAACTTAAAATGCATGGTTATAACCCAAAGATCTTGGTTCCTTTCAATATTTGCGCATATCGGATCGTAACTTCCTGAATTATGGCCCCTGATTATACGCAAAATCGTCTTGGTTTAGCTTGTGGTCCCTCTGGAGGTTACAATAATTAACCGATTTGAAAAATCGTTTGAATATATCACTGTTACACCCTAAGGAAGGTCGAGTTCAAATTTCGGAAAAATCGGACCAAAATTACCATACAAAATGGCCGATGTTCGTACGCGAATACTGTTAAAAAATGGTATATCAAGGTTGTGGACCCTGTAGAGATCACAATTTTAATTCAATTTTGATGAAACTTGAAATGCACGGTTATAACCCAAAGATCTTGGTTCCTTTCGATATTTGCGCATATCGGATCGTAACTTCCTGAATTATGGCCCCTGATTATACGCAAAATCGTCTTGGTTTAGCCTGTGGTCCCTCTGGAGGTTACAATAATTATCTGATTTAAAAAATCGTTTGATTATATCACCGTTACACCCTAAGGAATGTTGAGTTCGAATTTCGGGAAAATTCGGAACAAAATTCCCATACAAAATGGCTGCCTTTTGTACGCGAATACTGTTCCTTTCGTTATTTTCACATATCAGATCATAACTTCCTGAATTATGGCCCCTGATTGTCCGAAAAATCGCCTATGGTCCCTCTGGAGGTCACGATTATTATCCGATTTAAAAAACTTGACTCTATCACCGTTACACCATACTGAAGGTGGAGTTTGAATTTCAGGGAAATCGGACCATAATTGCCAGACAAAATGGCCACCGTTTGTACGCTAATAGTGTTAAAATATGGTATATCAAGGTTGTGGACCCAGTATAGGTCACAATTTCAATTCGATTTTGATGAAACTTGAAATGCATGTTTATAACCTAAAGATCTTGATTCTTTTCGATATTTGCGCATATCAAATTGTAATTTAATGAATTATAGCCTTTGATTGTAGGAAAAATCACTTTCGATTTTGCTTATTCTCTAACCATCTCTCGAAAATGTGGGCGTATCCTGCCTGGCAGTGCCAGCTTACTATCTTTTTTTACATCTTTTCAAATGAATTCAAATCAAGAAAGTCTGAAAAAACTGACTACAAGTATCTGTTTGAAACATATAAAGTGTATTTTATAGAAATTTTACTAGCAAAGTTTAAGTGAGTGTATCTTGGATTTTTTTAGCGAACATAAATATGCTTGTAAAGCGTTAAGTGAATTGCGGGTTTGGTATGAACAGCCAATACCAGGAGGTCAACCAGGATGGATGCTAAATCAAACGTTTAGAAATAATACAAAAGTAGCTCTACTTGGAGGGTGAGTATATTCATTTTCATGTAATACATGTATATTATATTAAATTAGTTTTAACAACCAAGAGAATATCAATAGAAAATTAAATAGGCATAATTTAAATTGTTTTTAATCAAAATATTTCTGATTTTGTATGGTCTTGAACTCTATAATTATTTTAATTGTTATTTAAGCATGTATGGGCTTTGACATATGTAAATTGACATTTCAGAGGAAGTCCATGGATTGGAGGAAGATCAACTACTGTAGATAAATATTCTAAAGATATTCCTTTTTTAGATAAATATGGTCAAGAGAGATGGGAGGTAAGAATATTGGACATATACCCTTGGTAAATAGTTTCACAAACTTCTCATTATTCTAGACCTAAATTTTACTATTTCAGGTCTTTCTTTATGTTTTAAATGCTATATAAATTATTAATTGGACATTTAAAAACATGAAATGAAAGACCATAATTAGCTATTGGTTCCATCGGATGGCTCCGATTTTTAGTAGATTATTGTGGTTTGTTCATTTAATGATTAAATTTTAAAAATGGAGAATCAAGTCAAAGCCTCAAATAACAAGCACCGTTTTTACGATAATAAACAATCCATGCAATCGATGTCAAAACTAGAAACATTGATAACTTCTCAGAATAAAGTAATTCATTTCAAATTTTGAATATATTCACTTTGCTTTATTTAAAGTTACATTATTAAAGATATAGATAAGAACTAGCCATTCTTGGTATGATAGTTCAAAAGTAGGTGATGTAAAATGAATAATTTGAAAATTTCATGCAATTTACTCTATTGCAAGCGAAGATGTTGGCATTTGAAGATTTGGCAGACGTGTGCAATAATTTGATTAAACAAGAGTATCAATGAAACGTTTTAATCTGTTTACCGGTAATGTCGGAGCAATCTGATGCCATCCAAAGTTGATAAAGGCCTGGATCAGTTAATTAATGTCTAATTAATACTTTAGAAAACATTTCAGGCCCAAAGAAAGACCTGCTATAGGCAGATTTAGCTCTTAACTAATGTAACTTTAATTAATATAAACTATTATCATAATATTATAGCAAAAATGACCAGCTTTTTATCTAAATCTTATTTTTAAATAATATTTGTTAAAAAAAAAGGTATTCATGTTTCACTTACCTTAAACCATGAAATTTATAATAAGTCATCAAAATCCATCCTAGTTATCTTTAAATACCTTTTGTGAAAAGTATTGAGATGTTTAAAGATTATTAAACACATAAAATAATTCAGAATGGTGTAAACTCCCTCTTGGGTAAACAAGAGTTGCTTACCTTCTCTTTAGTAACTGTAGCAGAAATGGTTTACATACCTTACCATAAATACATGTATCTATGACATGGAGCATATAGGTCAGAATGATTTCTCTGTCTTTGAAATACCCCAAATAAATACCCCAGTATTTTTCTTTTTAGTGTGTTTTACATTTTATGGTTGGGTCGTCCGAGGGTAGTGAAGGTGTCAGCAGAGACATAATTGAAGTGCTCAATAATAGTGGTCTTATGAAAGTGTAGGTACATCTATTGTTTTTGAATGTCTTACTCAATTTTTTTAAAATATGAAAAGTAAACAATAAAGGTATATTTCTACAGAAAATTTTTCAGTTATGACAGTTGGATTCGTGTGAATTTTATTGATTGCATTGTTTATTGACAGGGATGCCACTGAATCAAATCCATTGATAACACCAGCAGGATTTCAGTTTCTGTTAATGGACACACAATCTCAAGTCTGGTATTTCATGTTACAGTATCTAGAAACAGTTGAGGTGAGTTACATGTATAACCCCAATTTGCGAGAGTATAGGTTAAACAAGCAGTCCTAAATGTCACAGGACACCGCATATAAAATCGTACTACAAAATATAAAGAAATATATATAGCCGGTAGATGCTAAAAATGAATACCATTTAGCCATTGATATTGAAATTTGAAATGTCTTTTAGAATGCTATAAAAAGGAAAATAACTTTGATTATTTGAAAATCTACTTCGTCTGTATTAGTATATTGAGGAGAACGGAACTGTATACAGTACAAATCCAACAAGACAAACCTTTCAAAAAAAAGACACAGATATTACAAGAAATGGTTAAGGGGTCAGCTGTAAGCATCCACTGCGATATGTATTGTCCTAGGAATGTAATAATACAGGCTTCACTCAAAATAAAAAAAAAATGAAGATTTACAAAAAAGACAGTATGATATATTTTATATTGGTAATTTATCTGCATATAATTTTATCGTATGTGCCTTGTTTTTACAGCATAGAGGAATGAATTTAGTAGAATGTCTTTCATTTCTCTTTCAACTAAGTTTCTCCACCCTAGGTCAGGTGAGAACAAGTTTGGTTTTCTGTTTGTGTTTAATTGGCGAAAGGCTTTTCTTATGATGGGGTTACATATTTCCTTTTATTGACCTCCATTTCCCAACCAATGCTGGCCTGGCACATCAAACACACCTGGCAAGTTCGTGTTAAGAAACATTTCTCTGTGATATTATAATTACCTTAGACTCTAGAGAGTAAGAGAGATATGGGGTTTAACATCCACCTGACACAAAGTAGGTCATTTTGGGACTAACGTATGGTTTAAATTTTATTTTAATTATTCGCTTGCGTGTAGCAGTGGCAGGAAACCGTAGAACCAGGAGAAAACACATGAGGCTGGAGATTCGAAATCACGCCAGTTGACTCAATGACCGGCTTTATTATACAGCGCGCGCATGCTAACCATTCAGCCATCTACCTCCCCTTAGACTCTAGATGGAAACAGCCAAATCTTTTTCATTTAATTTTAAGAATACGGTTGAATTTGAACTTAGGTTTGTTAATTAATCATGAAGTGATTGCCGTGATTTTGCCAAATAATGTCATTTATTCAAAGAGTTATTGTCTTTTTAAAAAAATTTCAGTTAAATATTTGGTTTATTACTCGGATGTATATCTTCAGTGATAGCAAAACTGGTTGAAAAAAGTGCTGTGATTTTTATATTTGTATTTTTTTCTATATGAACAGGATTATTCCACAGATGGTATGAGTGAATCACAGTTAAAGTTTCTACAACATTTGAGGGAATTTGGTCTAGTTTATCAGAGGAAAGTAAGTGAAATGATCTGATGGACCAATTAAGGAAATCTATGTCAATGAAACGTATTGTCAAAAATACTAAAGAATTGTATTTTCCTAGCCCTGCCATCGTTTCAGAATGTTTTCTACAGAACTTGTAAAAAGTATTTAAACAAATAGTGAATTTTGGGATTCATGACACATATGTGCTTTTAGCCATTGATTGATATGATCAATTTTCATTTTTCAGAGAAAATCTCAGCGTTATTATCCAACATGTTTAGCTATAAATTTAGGATCAGGTTTATCCAGTGTATCTTCTGATCAAGAGAAAGTAGGATTTATTATTGTAGAAACTAACTACAGAATATATGCCTATACAGGTAGGGTTATTACTTACTGGATGCTTGATCTTCTCTTCATAGATATCATTACATCAGTAAACAGACTCAGTTCTAAAGACATTTTGTTGTATTTAATCGGGGGGGGGGGGGAATAGTTAGCATGTGCGGGTTGTATCATAAAGCCTGTCGTTGGGTCAACTGGCTTGGTTTCGAATCTCTGGCTCTGGTTGTACGTGGCAAGGAGTAGGGTCGCTTGTACAACCTTGTGGGGTTTCTCTGGGTCGTCCAGTTTTCTCCCAATGCCGAAGATCCCTACATGCAAGTGAAGTATTGAAATAAAATTAAATCATATGTTAGTCCGAAATGACCTTGTTTGTGTCATGGACATTAAACCCCATATATTTACTGATGCCCTCAATCACTTCTTCATTAAATATGATTAGTAATCTGGTGTAAACTGAGATTGTTAACTTGTTTACTCTGTTTTGCTATTGTTTCCTGTGTTCTTGTGATGCCTGAATCGAAACTACGTCTGTCATTGAGTCAACTGGCATGGTTTCAATTCCCCGGTTGTACGGGACAAGGAATAGGGTTTTTTCGAGGTCCTCTGGTTTCCTCCCACTGCTATATAGACCCGTACATTCAAGCTAATTATTGAAATAGAATTGAACCATGTGTTAGTCCTGAAATGACGTAGTTTGTGTCGAGTGGACATAAAACCTCATTTCTCTCTTTCTTTCATTAGGTCAATATCTTGACCAAGTTTGAAAATGAAAGAATTTCATCTTAACAGAGTGACAGGGAATCTGTGCTTGATGATCTGTAAAAAAAACAATGTACAACTAATGAATGTTTGTCTTCTGTTTATTTTGTGATTGAGTTGGGTGACATCAGCCTCACTATTGACTTGTTTATATTTTAGATTCTCCACTGAAGATTGCTTTATTAGCCATTTTCTGTGATATGTTATATAGGTATGTTGTATATAAATCCTTTCATATTTTAAAAAAAAACACAGAACAAGTGAGGTTAAACAAAGTTTTTTAAAGTGATTCCTTTTTCAGAATGATTCCTTTTTCAGAATGATTTTCAATATAAAATACTATTTTTTTTATATGTTTGGCGACAAAGTTCCGCATAAGCATATAATATTGCCAGGCAAACTGTCTTTTAAATTTGTTATTAAATGTTTTTGTTTTTATGTTCATATTTAGATTTCCAACCATGACAGTATGTAATTTAAGTCGAACCAGTGTTAGAGAAGCTCTTATAAGAGGAATCACAGCAGAACAAGTAAATATATAGTATTTATATGTCCACATTTAGGCCACACAAAAAAAATATTCTGGTTCTCAGATACCACCGCGTCATCAAAAATTGGCATTGAAAAACCGATAGTTTAATTGGTATTCTGTAGTGATGGCGACAATTGAAGGGTCTAGAGCACAAGTTATCTAACTACCTACTGTTTTAGTTGATTGTTAGATCACTTGTGCTCTAGACCCTCCAATTGTACTGTCAATCTGTCTTTTTAAGCTCACAATGCCTTCTCCAGTGTACCATTTTATCTTTCCCGAGAACTAGGATTGATCGAAAGTATTCTTTTAGGGGAGATCGATACCACATAATAATGGCCAGCAAAACAAAAACAGGAAGTTTGGAAGTCTCAGAATTATTCAGCTTTTATTTCAAATCTTATTTATCTTTTGTGTTTCTTTAAAAAGAAAAAATAGCCCGATTTTGACAAACAAAAAAAATGGGTTATAGGGGTTTGTTGTTGGCAATGTTTTTTAGAGCTAATATGGACAATTTGCTGCTTGTGGGTGTCTAGCAACACCCAATTCATTATTAATTTTCCTTGAGCATTTTCATATACTGAACTACTCAGCTTTTGTGATTGAGGTGACAATAATGTTTCACTGAATTTTGAAAATAAATGCTTCAAGATAAAACATTTTATAAACAATTAGACCAAATTTTGTTGATGTAATGTTATTGTTATATCACTTGTTTACTTTCAGATACTGAATTTTCTTCGATCTCATGCCCATCCAAAAATGATGGCCACAGTAAGTTATTTATTTGAAAACTTGTTGGTTTTCCAACTTTTGCTTAAATGACATGCTGTAACCTATTTTAGTTTTTATATACCCACATTTTCTTGTCAACGTATATTGTCATCTCCCCTTTCCGTTCACATTTTGTTTGTGGACACTCAACAATTCCCAATTTTTATCCGATTTTGACAAAACTTTAAATATAGGTTTATTCCCAAAGATCTCTATTCCTTTTGATATTGGCATATATCGGAACTTCATGGCTTATGGCCCTTAATTGTACAAAAAAGTCTTCTTTTTTTACTTGTTCTTTCTCCATCTCTAACAAAATGTGGGCATATATTGCATGGCAACCGCTTGTTATTGTTTCTTATACTTATTCTATATTTATAAACATATTGAAGTCTAATCAATTTCCACTACATAGAGCTCTGAAATAGTCATTCGTTTGACTTTAAACAAAATGGAAAATTGCAAAACAAAGTCAATTATTATCTTTAGAATGTATTTTAAATACATTGTTTATATTAGATTGTTATAAGAACCTGTGGGAAAGTATAAAGCTGGGTTTAATATTAATCAACATTCAAAAAGATCAAACAAGCTTAAATTTTATTTATCTCCCTTCTAATATGGTTATTTCAGGCACCAGTACTACCTCCAACTATAACAGATCAAGTTAGATTATGGGAGTTAGAACGAGATAGGTTAAAATTTGATGATGGTGTATTATATAGTCAGTTTAACTCGCAATCAGATTACGAACTACTCAGTGATTATGCTAAGGTATAAACAATAAACATTAAGCCTACTCTCAATCACTACAGTCTGAAATGTCTCTTCTTTGACTACATCAAATATCAGATAGTATGACATATGTAAAGACCATGATAAGCAATTTATTTGTAATAAATTAAAAACATGTTAACATTTGTAGATCGTTCCACAAAAGTTTCCCTTGTAGATATTATGTCTTCTTGTAACAAATGTATTTTAAGCAAATTTTTGAAAATGGTATAATGGCTTAAATATATACAATGATTACATTTTCTTACACAGAATTAAAGCCAATGATGATTTTATTTTATTTTTATTATTGATTTCAGGATTTAGGAGTGTTAGTGTTTGAAAATGTGTTGAAGAGAGTAATGGTTGTAACAAGATCAGGACATGATGATGTTAAAAAATTCTGGAAAAGACAGAAAAACAGCTGAAAAAAAACTAACACAGTGTATCAAATTATGGTAACTATTAACAAAGACACTGCTAGTAATAGTACATGTCTGTGCAGTCCTGTTACATACAGGCAATTAATTGGTCCGACATATTGATGCTTTATCCAAGGGTAATATAATTGTAATGTAATAATTTATTTATGGAGCATCTGAACACCAACAACCATATGCTGCTTAATGATGCAATTATGTTTTGTGGAACACTTAACTATACATTCGCAATCAAAACACACCACAAGGAAACAAAGTCTGTTACAGAAAATAAATCAGCACCTTAAAGAGTGTTGGTTAATGTGCCTGAACCAGGTAAAGATTTATGGTAAAAAATCATAAATACATAAAATCAAACTCCAATACAAATATTAAAAATGTGTTTACACTGTTTTCAAAAGCATAATTGTCTTGTTTGTTGGGCCTTCTAAATTCATTTGTATATTATTTGTTATGCTCAGGAAGAATCAAATGTTTTACTCAAATTGCTTAATACATTAGTGAACAATAAATTAAAACACTTGATTATTACAGAATGTCTACAATTCAGACATTGCTTTGTCAGGGGCGTGCATTACCCACACCTTACTGTAAGTATTTCCAGTGCCGGTGCATTCATCGGCTTGAAAGTGTTAAGTGTAATACATATGACTGGCAGTTATGTTAAAATTTATAGATTGTTAAAAATCTTTCACTTAAAGTAGCTAAATCGCTAATATTTGGGACCTAGAAATTGACACAAATGGGTCTCATCACATAATAATGTATTATGAATGTATATAAACTGCTTTACAATCAATCATTTCTGTTTTTACTGTAATTTCTAATCAGTTATGTTCACCAAGATATGCCAGAAGTCTCAATCGAATGACAACCTCTAGCGTCTGGTTATTCCAGTTTACACCTATAGTATTTATTGGGCATGTTCTCCATATGTTGTCACAGTTTGACATGACTTTTAGAATATGTCTAGCCTCGTTCTTCAAGTCCCTTGTAATTAATAGTGCTGAAACGCCTTATGGTACAAGATTCGTGTACCAATGGTAAAATGTATGTTTTGTCTAAAATATTGGATATCAGAAGCCCATCTTTTTACTGTGAGATCACAACTTTGATTTAAATTGACAAAAAATTCTAGTTTTCAATGTCGAAGACTTTGGAATCAAATTTGGAGTTAGAGATTTAGCTACTTTAAAGTATGTTTTAAAAAGAAATGTTTTTGAAACATATATGTTTTGCCTGGTAGCTTGGATGTTTAAGCAATCAGACAATTATCTATTTAGACTTATGATCAACAAGAAAATATGTAACAATATTTTAATAACTGCATTTATTTGTATCAGGCATTTGTTGTTGTTTACTTTATAATCATATCCAACCGTTGCTATATAGTTTTGAAGAAGAAGCATTTGTTTCTAATGGCCATGTTGGTTAATAGAGTTCATTTTAGATCATTGTAAAAATTGTTTAGAATTTAATTTTGTTTTTAAGGACAAGCGTCAGAATTACAGGAGTTAAATAATTACTGCACACACTGTTATATTCTAGACATTGTCTTTAAAACTGCTTTTCTTCAAAACTAACTAGTAAATGGTTCAAATTGATCAGTGAGTATTGTTTTGTTATTTTGTAAAAAGAAACGTCTGTATATAATATATTTTGTAAATAAACCTGTTTATACCAGCCTAAAGATTTGTTTTTAATATGTGCATATTTAATGTGGAATGTGTGTTCTATATTATAACTTTGAAATGGCTAGACCTTTCGATAATGGTCAAGAATTAAAATTGTGAATTTTATTGGATTTCGTATATATCTTTGTTGTAGTTATTGATAGTTATTGGCTATATATGGCAGTGTTTAGTTAAAATCAATAGGACTAAAAACAAACATTTAATCCGGTAGAACCGACCTCTGCACTATAATTGATAAACTATAATTGAATATCTCTCGTCAGATATATATGCCAGTGATCAGGCAGTGTCTGGCGACAAGCTTCTCCAAAACTTTACTGTAATAAGTTTTCACAGGGAGCGCCCATTGGACTTTAGGTCGATCGCTTCGCTAAAATATACCAAAATCAAAATTGTTAGCAATCTGCACTATATAATTGAATAATTGCAATTCTGCCCGCGGTTGCATTTACGACGAGCCTAAAGCTGGGATCTCGTTCCAGCTTTGCCCCTCTATACATCGGCGACTGGCGACGCCACTGCTCTTCAATGTGGTTCAAACGTCAAATTTGAGGGACATCTTAATGCACACTTAACCTCCCTCAGCCGATAGACTAAATCTAGCCGTCAGACGCAGATCAAATGCCAATTGTTTCCACCATTCTTATATATAACTCGGCAATTGCCAAGGATAGCTAACGAAAACGGATCTAGGGGAAGAAAGGTAGTTATCTGCCGTACAAATCGATCAGCACTGTATTATTTTACATTTAATTGGGTAGGCCCTACAGCTAAAACAAGCTCAGCGTATTTCTGGGGACACTCTGATCTATTTTGCTCAGTCAGTTTTGAGCCTTTGTAATTTGAGTTGTTAGGGAACTGATTTATCTGAGCCGTGGTCCATATTGTCAGGTTTTGCACGCACGGGACCCTCAAGAACAAAAAACGAGGTTGATTCGCATTCGTTAGTGTTAGAAATAATCTTGGTCTAGGAATCTTACAGTGGAATTAACCGAGTCAGAGACGGATTTAAGAAGGGGGGGGGGGCGCCCCCCCCCCCCCCATATTTTCGACAGTGCCCTTTTTATACGCCCACATTTTCATGTGGACGTATTATGTCGTCGCCCCTGTCCGTCCGTCCACAATTGTTTGTGGACTCTCTACAGGTCACAATTCTTGTCCGATTTTGATGAAACTTGAAATATAGGTTTATCCCCAAAAGATCTCGGCTGCTTTCGATATTGACATGTATCGGATCAAAAGTTCATGGATTATGGCCCCTGATTGTACGAAAAATCACATTTTTAGCTTGTGGACCCTATAGAGGTCACAATTTTGAAACGATTTTGATGAAACTTTACATGCATGTTTATAACCCAAAGATCTTGGTTCCTTTCGATATTTGCGCCTATCGGAACGTAATTTCCTAAATAATGGCCCCTGATTGTCCGAAAAATCACCTATTTTAGCTCGTGGTACCTCTGGAGGTCACAATTATTATCTGATTTAAAAAAACCGTTCGATTATATCACCGTTACACCCTAAGGAAGGTCGAGTTCAAATTTCAGAAAAATCGGACCAAAATTACCATACAAAATGGCCGCCGTTCGTACGCGAATACTGTTAAAAAATGGTATATCAAGGTTGTGGACCCTGTAGAGGTCACAATTTTAATTGGATTTTGATGAAACTTAAAATGCATGGTTATTGCCCAAAGATCTTGGTTCCTTTCGATATTTGCGCATATCGGATCGTAACTTTCTGAGTTATGGCCCCTGATTATACGCAAAATCGTCTTGGTTTAGCTTGTGGTCCCTCTGGAGGTTACAATAATTATCAGATTCAAAAAATCGTTTGATTATATCACCGTTACACCCTAAGGAAGGTTGAGTTCGCATTTCGGAAAAATTGGACCAAAATTGCCATACAAAATGGCCGCCATTCGTACGCGAATACTATTAAAAAATGGTATATCAAGATTGTGGACCCTCTAGAGGTCACAATTTTAATTGGATTTTGATGAAACTTGAAATGCATGGTTATCACCCAAAGATCTTGGTTCCTTGCGCATATCGGATCGTAACTTCCTGAATTATGGCCCCTGATTATACACAAAATCGTCTTTGTTTAGCTTGTGGTCCTTCTGGAGGTCACAATTATTATCTGATTTATAAAAACCGTTTGATTATATCACCGTTACACCCTAAGGAAGGTTGAGTTCGAATTTCGGAAAAATTCGGAACAAATTGCCATACATAATGGCCGCCGTGTGTACGCAAATACTGTTATAAAATGGTATATCAAGGTTGTGGACCCAGTATAGGTCACAATTTTGATTCAATTTTGATGAAACTTGAAATGCATGGTTATAACTTGGTTCCTTTCGTTATTTTCACATATCAGATCATAACTTCCTGAATTATGGCCCCTAATTGTCCGAAAAATCGCCTATGGTCCCTCTGGAGGTCACGATTAATAACCGATTTAAAAAAAAACGCTTGACTCTATCACCGTTACACCATACGGGAGGTTGAGTTTGAATTTCAGGGAAATCGGACCATAATTGCCAGACAAATTGCATGGCCGCCGTTTGTACGCTAATAGTATAAATATATGGTATATCAAGGTTGTGGACCCAGTATAGGTCACAATTTTAATTCGATTTTGATGAAACTTGAAATGCATGTTTATAACCTAAAAATCTTGATTCTTTTCGATATTTGCGCATATCAAATTGTAATTTAATGAATTATAGCCTTTGGTTGTAGGAAAAATCACTTTCGGTTTTGCTTGTTCTCTAACCATCTCCCGAAAGGCGTATCCTGCCTGGCAGTGCCAGCTTACTATCTTTTACTTCAGAAAGTGCCTTTTCTCAGACCCAAATATGTCCAAAAATATCAGCCAAAAAGCTCTTGGAATTGCTACAGATGCAAGGAACAGGGATGTAGCCACGCCAGGCGGCACTATTTTCGGCCGCCAAGCGCAAAGAAAAAATCGAAAAAAACTGCCCATTCGTATTTAAACCCCCTCGACTTCGTCCTTCTCTGCACACAAACTCAGCGCTCGAAATTTACCACGGCAAATGAAAAAGCCATGATAAAAGACTACACAAAGCATGTCTGCCACGGCATTATTTATTTTTGTGTGCCGTAGTAGACCCTATCATCCAAGGTTTAGATGTCGTTAATGGTGTCGTACGTTCGGTTTTACGATCAATTTTGAAGGTACTGTTTAAATCTACGGTAAATCCTAGCCTATCCACAATGTCAATGTTTCTTATTTTATTTCTTGCCTATGTTGATCATGGATTTGCTACGTCCCGGTAGTAGGGCTAGGAGGACGATGAGAGCTTTCTCAACTTCTGTTTGACCTGATTGTCATTCCACAGTAATAATAATATAATTTGTGAGACACAAGTCAAACAAAACAGCGTGTTTTAATTATCAATATCTACCTGTTGTCATAATTCGTTGGAATCAAATGAAACACAATCACCGTTTTAAGAATAGGCCTATATAAATTTTGAATATATAAATAGAAATTGATTTGCACTGAAGCAAATAAGACAGCAAATGCTCTAAAAAATACACCAATAAGGATTGAATTTTCATAAAATACCACGCCCCCCTTCCAAATTTTTTTTCGCTCGCTACGCTCGCCAAAGATTATTTCCGCCATTCACCGAAGCGACGTGCCCTCATTCCCCCCCCCTCTTTCCGAAATTCCTAGATCCGCCCCTGGAAGTAAAGTGGTTAATTATCAAAAATATCTATTACACTACGAGAGATTTTAATATTTTATTAGTCCATTAAAATCAAGAATTGATATTAGCTTTTTTTTGATAAATTTATTAGTAAAAGAAGAAATGAGCTTCAAGATCAGTTTGTTTTCTGTCCGAACTTCTAAACCATTTAATTGGAAGCTTGCGTTGTCTAATAGGTTCGGAATTCAATATTCCCATGAAAATACCGGTTTAGTCAGTTTGTCATGGGAGTGGATATTGCGCATTTTCTACGCCCCTCTTTCACTGCTCTCGGCATCTACTACGCCGTGCATTCTATTTATAGCTTGCACACCATATCTTCTACGCTCCATGGTTTTATTTTTTCGATATTGGCGAATAATTAAATTGGGTTTAACGTCCTAATATTTCGCTGCTAAACTGGTCTAATGAAAACGGACTATGAGGGAAATTTTTCCCAGTCAGTGGCGTTACGGCCTATTCCTATATCGAATTTAACATTGACTAAAAATGACGAAAGATTGAGCAAAAAAATCCTTTTTGCCGTATCTTAGCTATGGTCAATTTTTGAGATCATCAGTTTTGGCTGTCGAGTAGTCTTATGGGCATGACCAAACCCTTTGAATATGAATGGAATCGGCCGACCCCTCACCTTCCCGATTTTGCATGGTTTTCTCGTGGACAAGCACTTAATCATATTTTAGTGTATTATAAATGTTTCATTGCCGAAAATAGTAAAAATTGCGACAACTCTTGTTGACTTCCCGGACGATTTAGCCGCTGTGGGCGTATGTTTCGTTGCCTGGTAACCTATCCTTTCCATTGTTTGCTCGTCTGATAGGGGACAATCTTCGAAAAGTTTTAATCATTGGTTTAATTAAATTTCTATTTAAATTTGAAAGCCTGATAGTGCGCGATGAACCCTAATCTTGCAAATTCTAGATTAAGTCACTACTCCTTGTAATTAGCGGCATCGAGACAAACCCCGGCCCACCTAAATATCCATGTGAATCCTACAACAAAGCATGCAGATTGGACCAAAAGACAGCACTATGCAATGAGTGCGATACATGGTATTGGTGCCATGCAGAGTGTGTTGGCATGATAAACCCAATGTATTACAGACTCCATATCAGCTCAGTGTCATGGCATTGTACAACATGCAACCAACCAAACCATTATCTCATTGTATATGAATCGATAATAGTCAGCGACAACTCTTTTCCAAGACTTATAACCATGCCACCAAGTGACCTACATTTATCATCATCTGAATATGTTACAATGAGCCATTTAAAACCCCTCCTCCCCAAAAAACAATGATATCCCCAAACAAGAAAGAAGATACTTCAAAAGCCTACGTTTCCTTGTTGTTAATTTTCAAAGCCTCAAAACACGTGATTGTTGACGAAATCTGCTATCATCGGTATTTGCTTTCAGACCTTACCGTATATCACGCTATCTTATCAGTGTTATTTAACTGTATTTAACTCTTGCAGCAGTTGAACGGACCCTCCCCAGTCACTACATTTTTGGACACACCAGACGTGTTTAGGGTCAGACAGGAAAGACTTCCAGCGGGACACCGGGCTTACAAATAAGCATGTGTATTAACTGTACACTATCCCCTGTTTTGTTTTAATCAGCTGTGTTCTGTCATGTACAAGAATAATAACGCGCTACTCTTAAAGCCCCAATACCACTCTTGTTGTAACTGAATAATACGTTCCAATCTTTATTCTGGTCTGCAATTTGTACTATTTTACAATATTTCAATTAAAAAATGATACAAATTTCATCTTAACACACCTAATTTTAAAAATTGGAAAAATTCAACTACATACCGTAACATGGTTTGAAAAGCCTTACGTAATCACTTTCAAATGCAATTTGGATTTAAACATATTTTTGAACCCTCGGGACAAGTGCGATAGGTTGTAATGGATAATTTACACAACAGGTAGGACACTGAAACATCTTGTAGTTAGAATAAGGCTAAATTTTTTTTCTGGACCTGTCAAGCCAGCAAGAGTGTTATTGTCCCTTTAATATAGAACATGAAGAAGAACCCGACTGACTGACATACATAGGGTAACATATTGACTTGTCTAATCTATCGGGGAAGGGTGGTCTAGTGGTTTAACGCGTGCGCGTGGAATAATAAGGTCTGTCATTGAGCCAAGTGGCGTGGTTTCGATTCCCCGGTTTAACGTAAGAAGGAGTATGATCGCTTGTCCAGCCTCGCGGGTTTTTTCCTGGAACTTCGGATCCCTCCAACTGCTAAAGACCCTTACACGCAAGCAATTATTGAAATAAAATTGAACCGTTATTATATATCTTCTTTGATTGGAATTTAAAGTAATAGCGCTTTGAACTACGGGAATATGATACAGACTATACTTATAATGCTGAAATAACCTATCGACCATTAACCTTGTAGCCTACATAATCTCACCAGTGTTCATTAACTTACTTCAAGCCTTCGTTTAAAGGGACATTTTAGTCGTTTTAAAGATTTGTTGGGCAGATAACTGTGCCGTGTAGGATTCATGGCATCTCCGGGTATAGCCTTGAAGTACAGATCTTTGCTAGAGTTGACCAGAAACGTCTGTGTGCAAGTTCTTGGTGTAAACGCAAATACAGTTACACAACGTGATATACGGTAAGGTCTAAAAGCCAAGAACAATAGCCGATTTCGTCAACAATCACGTGCCCTATCCCTATTTACGTCTACGAAATCTGCTATCGGTCTTGGCCTTTAGCCTTTGCCCGTTTTATACAACCTAAATTTCCACGTTATATCTTTTTGTTTAAAAAATAACTAAGCTATAACGTCCACCACACGAATCCCAACCCGACTTGTGCTATGTATGCCTTTCCCGTCCAATATCATAAACTGTTTGCGGCTAGAATTTGGTTTCAGAAATCGAAGCTTGACAGTTAGAATATTCTGAAAAAGTCAGTCAAATTGCTACACTCTGAACTGAATTGTCGGTACCCGGTACGATAAAAAAAAAAAAACTCGAATATTCATATTTACGTCTAATTATTTATTTTAAAATGTAATCTAATCCACTAAATATCGTATCTAGCGATGCCATTGAGAGTTGATTATGGCCTGGATAATTTATTGAATGTCTAATTAATAATTTAGATAACATTTCCAGCCTAAAGAAAAACCTGCAATAGCCAGATTTAGCTCTTGCATAATGTATGTTAAATGCTTATGCAAATTGGACCTGAAATCAAACCAATATTGCAAGCAGTAATTTTCTCGCGAGGATAGGCTATGCGATTTGCAAGAACTCGTTTTCAAACGGGATATGAATATAAAAAAATTTGATACAAATTATCTCATTTATATAGCTTTAGCTAATTGTCATATTTTATTTAAGTAGAAACCTAAAACCTATAATATACAGGTATGAGCATGTTTCTCTAGGCTTAAAACTATCATTATTTTTATAGATCTATCTCATTCCTTGCAGCACAGAATTCATCAAATACGTGGGCATTTCTGAACAAAATACATGTATATATATATAATTTGCACGAACGTATTATGTCTACCGGGAAACGCATATATAGTATTAAAGATCGTCTGGTTTGCAAATTTAAATAGTATAACTTTAGTTCATGTATACCGGTATGAACTTCAGTCAGTAAAAATAAGTAGTCCAGAACAATATTATGACTTTCAGGGGCCGCGGAGCCGGGGGGGGGGGGCTTTAGCCCCGGCAATAATTTTTAATAGTGAAAATAAAATGTTTATTGGGGGTGGGGGTATTGGGGGTGGGGGTATGGTCAGTAGCCCCCCCCCCCCGAAATCGGGCCCACTCCGCGGCCCCTGATGACTTTATTGATACTAATTTAAACTATCGTTTTCATGGTGTCGTCGATATGCGTGTCCGAAGTCTCAGGTTACAACCCCTCGTCTACAAAGTGTGTTATACTCTCCATTTGAATCAGGAACAATGTCTACTGTATATTTGTCACGTTCGAACTTCTGCGTGAACATAATGTGTCAAACACAGTAAAGATTGTTAAAGGAGCTAAATCGCTAACATTTGGGACCTAGAAATTGACAAAAATAGGTCGCAGCGCATATAATACTGTAATATGAATGCATATAAACTGATTTACATTCAATGGTTTCCGTTTTTACTTCAATTTAAATCAGTTATGTTTTTAGCGTCTGGTTATTCCAGTCTACATTAGCCGTCTGGTTTGGTGTAATTTGTCAAGCCTCGTCCTTCGAGTCTCTCATTACATCTGGGGCTGAAGCGCGTTATGGTACACGATTCGTGTACCAATGTTAAAAAAAATATTTTATCAAAAGCTTATTCTTTCCCGGTAAGTTTACATCATCAATGTTGATTTAAATTGACCAATAATTCTTGTTTTTGATGTCGACGATTTTGGAGGGTTTTGAGTTACTGACTTCAGTCCTTTAAAACTATATTTGGAATCTTTGGTAGAAAAGACCGTTGATTTGTCCAGTACCATTATTGCACGGGCTGACGTTACGAACAGTTAAAGCACGAGTTGCTAAACAGCTGAACAAAATTGTACCAAACGATGCCAAATTATAAAACAGTTGGTACTGTCTCTTTAACTTTCATGTATCCATAAAACAGTTAGAACAATTTAACCATTTCCATGTCTGTTCGGGTTTATTAATTATAAAAGTGACTTTATGGGGTTTATTGTTTGTGCAGGAGAAATTTCGAAATATTTATAAGCTGAACACAACGGGGTTACTGGAAATGTTGAGTTCAGATTACTAGACGTCGTATTGGCGTGAACTTGCCGTAATGTGTATGATAGTAACCACTGGCTAATAGCCTGGCTATACATACAAAATTTGGCTATTTGATGTGCTCTTTAATATAGATAACAAACCCCTCAGTGTAGTAAATAATATACTAGCGGATGGCCCGTGGCTGCATGGATTGTGCCTTTAACTCCAAAACCGGAAACGGTAGGACAACGCCACGTAGCCCATGTTATTCCCCGGTCCGAGCTACCCTATACACCAGGGCATGGCCGGATTAACCATGGGGCACAGTTCCCAGCCCCCCCCCCACAAAAAATCTCAGCTGCGTCCAGCCCCCTCCTCTAGAAATGCCATCATTTCATAGCACTCGCATTTATCACCAGGGCCGGATTAACCATGGGGCACAGACCTTGGGGCCCTCCAACAAACAATCTCAGTTGCGTCCAGCCCCCTCCTCTAGAAATGCCATCATTTCATAGCACTTGCATGGATTGGTCCATTTTATTTTTTTCTGGTGGAGGTACTTCTAAATGGCTCTACGCAAGTTCCCGGCCTTCAATTTCTGAAAATTTCCAGAAAAATAAGGTGCTCCCTCAAAAAAAATTTGACAACCTTTCAATTATAAAATAATACACTTGATTATGATCATATAGTGATGCTCCTGAGGCACTGAAGAGTCGGTCGGTTTTAATGGCACCTACACCTTATATCTCTTATGTTGAGGCTATCGGGCGTAACCACAGGCGCCATATAAAATACAAAATTGCCTCTCAGATGTCACCCCAATGGCAGAAAAACGTGTTTCCTGCATCGTTATTTTTCAAAATTTTCTGAGGGAGGACCCCAGACAAGGGTGCCACCCCCATAGGCGAAGGGCCTCTCCCATCACCTCTTTCTTGGCCGGCGTCTGACCCACGACATGACATTAAAGGTTTCGTTTTGGTAGCCCTTATTCACATTTGACAGGACCTTGTTGGTCTTTGGGGGCGCCGCCACCAAATTACATGATTAGAGATTTTCTTTCTGGTCGCCCTATCCACGTCGCCTTATGGTGTTTCGGACTAGTTCTAGTTTAGAGGATAAGGAGTTTCTCATTTTGGTGTGCTTAACATCAAAATGAGAAATAGCGCTGCCGAAATTGACACACGAGAGCAACGTTTATTGTAGCTCCAAGTGGGTGGAAAACGCGTTTGTGACAGTCTAATTTTCAAAACTTTCGGGGGGAGGGGCTTCCGGACCCCCCCCCCCCCCCCCTCACGTACACACACGTACCGTTCCGCACTCAGTAACTCTGACATTGTATTGGTGTCCCCAACACTCTGCAGCACCCCCACTTTTACAATCCTACATACGGCCCTTGCGGGGCTTCGCGCCTTCGGCGCTCACGGTCGGTGATCAGCCCCCCACCCAACATGTTCCAGGCCCCAGGACCCCCAACATGGTTAATCCGGCGTTGCATCAGGGGTCGATATTGATGACGCTACACGCTCGCTTTTGATTGGCTGACTTCGTTGGCGCACGCCGAGTTGCAGATGATTTTTGATTTAGTGTTGTTGAGCGGCAAAAGGTGACTGTAGCCGACAAAGTGGAAAAAATCAAAAGAAATGATCTGTTGATTTGTTGTGACCATAACAAACTTTGGAGCTCGGCGTGCCGACCCCTGCTATACACCAAATTCCAGCCCCAGGGCAACCATAGTGAATCCGCCAACTCTGAACAAACAGTGACAAATATTTGTATAGATTGCGTATAGTCTGGATGTTTGAGACTACACGAAATGTGTTTCAATTAAAATACATTGTAAATGAAATGGAGTGCTAACATTCTACTACCTTTCTGCACCCACTGGGCCAATGAAATCACACATAAACCCTTCAGTTTACTGTGATGGGAATTTGGCCCGAACAGTGGCGTTTCCGGCTAATGGGTATTATTCTTTTATCTGCGAGCTAGCATGCACACGGGGCAAGGCGATGCTTCTTGCAAGGCTCTCGGTCCTGCACCAATGACAAGAGAATACCAGACTCGAAAATCGGTCAAAACCGGTCGCGTATGCCTTAGCGACTGCCTTTGTCTAGCAGCTTTCGTGGCTGCAAAATTTATTGTAAACACATAGTTGTGAATGACGAATTTGGCAACGGACAAATTTTTACGCCAAACATTCTCTGAGAGTTTTCTACGTGTAAAGTATCAACATTAATTAAAGTTAACAAATAGTTTACTGTTACGTATACTAAAACGCCGTCAAGAGAGTTGTGAATTAAAACTCCCACTAGATGAATTGTGACATCTGACTAAAGAGATCTGATTTATAGGCTTAAAGATACGATCATCCTATTTTTATTCAAGATATTGAAACAAACAGTTGGAATTTGGAATCTGGAAAGCAAAGGGAGTTGGTGTAGGATTGATAGCCTGGATCACAATAAGGTTTGCTACCAGTAAAATAGTTCTAATCGAAAAATACGGAACCAAATTTATTTCATTTTCATAAACACGTTCGTTGGATAAGAGCAGATATGCCAGTTACACCAAGTATTAAAGTGGAGCCATCTGATAGAATGAACACTCAGAGCATTCCAGATGTAGATCAATCATTTGTGGCGATCATGTTATTTAGGTTTGTTCAGATTGCCACTGACTGGGACCACCTGAAGGGGTAAATTTAGGCATTTTCAATATGCTCTCCTTCACCGGTAGTAGATATCAGATGAAAAGAAACGGTGCGGGGGTACCTCGAAGGGCCACCTTTAGATACATTATATTCGACTTATCAACCTTCCCAGTCGAACAAACCCAAGTTTCCTCATTTCCGAATAAGAACTAGGCAAACAAAGTTTGGAAGATATACCGCTTGGGTTGTAAATATTTTTGTTGAACCATAGTGGCCTGGACCCATAAGGAAAGAATATTTCCATCGGTTGACAATCCAGTCATTATCTGTGGGTCTAGGACACACTTGGCGATTTTTTACGGCGTATAATTCGCGTTTTGCAAGCGGCTTCCACCTTGTGTGTCTCTGTCGTCGGTCGACACAATCCGCATATATCAAACATGTTTGATATTTATTGCCCGAATTTTTATGGCTGCCCGCGATATGGGAGTGACTTCTTGGCAGTGATTGGCCAATCTCTTGACGTTCCAACGCTTCGCAATGCGCTAAATTTGTATGAATTCATGAATGAGAATACACATACGTCAATTACATTAACTAATAAAATGTTGAAGGAATTCGTGTAAATTACTCAAGCGTTGCCGGCAAATAATATATTCATTATGTAATGAGTGACAGAAGAACTTTCTTTCTGTTTCGTTGTGCATATTTTAACCAACTTTTACCTATATGTTTTTCCGCTTTACTTCAGTCCTTTACGTCCATTCCAACGGACATTGACCGAAAAAATACTGGCGGGATTCCAGCTAAATTCTTTTAAACTCGCGTGCCGTTTTTTAAGTAATATGAATTAGTAAGTCATGTTTTACGAGTATCTGTCATGGGTTAATTATCAACTCTTGTAAATAAAACCCAAGGTACTTAATTACTGCATTGTGGGACTCTCTCCCACTATTTCAACAATTCTAAATAGTTTTAAAATTCCACCAGCTATATTTATCCACTGGGCAAAATGGTAAACATAATATTAGTAGCTTTGTTATTGTTTTTACCTCGCCGTTGGTCAAGACCGAACCCCAGTGCCGCGCGTCATTGGATCTTTATCGGATTACCGGATTAAGAGATCGTAGAAGTAACTCTGCAGGTGGTACGGCTAGAATGCCGACACGGCGTGCGATGCCTTGCGTATTTCTTTTGGAATATTACGTTAATGACCAACCTTATCGACATCATCACAAAAATGGAATTGATCAACAATAAACTGCGCTAACAGACGTTTGTCGCATGGATGGTATCTGGCAAACAATGCTTGAGCCCATACCGACGAGTGAGAATGAAAATTATGGAAATTATGAATATTATGACGACTCTGGTTATGGGGATTTCAATTACGGGGATTTCAATTACGAGGATTTTAATTACGAAGATTTCATTAATAATAATACGGATGCTTATATTTTTACTGATGATGGCAACACGTCATTTACTGAAGATGAACAACAGTTAGAAAAGTTTATTGTGCCTGTGGTGTTTATGTTTATATTTCTTGTGGGATCTATAGGTAACTCTATTGTGCTATATATTGTTATGCGACGTCCAGACATGCGAACCGTAACTAACCTATATTTAGCTAATTTGGCTGCTATAGATTTATTGTATTTATTAGTTTGTGTGCCCCTTACCGCAGCAGGATTTGCTCTAACATATTGGCCTTTTGGATTGTTTGTATGTAAGTATTATTATAAACATTTACTTTTTAATTAGTCTACCCCAATATAATCATTGCTTTGCTTTGGTTCATTAAAAGTGTAAGTCTTTACCATGAATCTAAATGCTGTAATTTACTACTGTCAAATGCCTCCAGAAAGCCCTCTACCAAGCAGCATTGGCTTCTGAATCCCAAAGCTTCCTGAAATATTTGTACGTAATGGCATGGATTGTGCACGAGGGAGAGTATTCCACACTTTTCTAAAAACCTAAAATATTAAAATATCTATGACATGACCGCATGTTATTATTTTAGTGCGCGAAATAAATTAAGTGGAGTTTCAATATCAAGTGACGACTGGTATAATATTATGGAAGCCCATAACTACCATTCATAATTTCTACTTTTCGCCCCTTCAAAACACGAAAGTCGAAAGTCGAAAAGTCGAAAAGTCGAAAAGTCGAAAGTCGAAAGTCGAAAGTCGAAAAGTAGAAAGTCGAAAAGTAGAAAGTCGAAAGTCGCCAAGACGGTATACAAGCCAAAATCAACGCGAAAATAGGAAATTAAGAAATATTTTTTTTTTTCTAATTTCTTATTTTCGACTTGCATTTTGGCTTATATACCGTCTTGGTGACTTTCGACTTAGTCATATTTTTGTATTTATTGATATCAGTAAGAAGGTGAAAGTCGAATGTCGAAAATAGGAAATTAGGAAAGTTTCTTAATTTCCTATTTTCTTCTGTTCGACTTTCGTCTCGGAAGTCCCTGTAGTCTCTGCCTTACAGGTCACATTTGCATACGCACAATTCACGTTAACAGAAACGTCTGTGTGATAGAGGCGATTATTTTATAGAGAGAAATGGGGTTTATCGTCCACTCAACACAACTGGGTCATATCGGGACTAACTTATGGTTTTAATTTTATTTCAATAATTCGCTTGTGCGTAGGGGTCTTTAGCAGTGGGGGGAAACCAGAGGGCCCGGAGGAAAACCCACGAGGTTGAGAAGGCGCCCCCAACTCCATGCCACATACGCTTACATCAGGGCTCGAAACCACAGCCGCAAGCCAGAGGTGGCCGGCCAGCTAGAGGTCGAAGCGCGGCCACGTCTGTGTGATAGAGGCGATTATTTTATATATAGAGAGAGAAATGTGACTTAACGTCCATTCAACACAACTAGGTCATTTCGGGACTAACATATGGTTTTAATTTCATTTCAATAATTCGCTTGTGCGTAGGGGTCTTTAGCAGTGGGAGGAAACCGGGGTGCCCGGAGGAAACCCACGAGATTGAGAAGGCGCCTCTATCTCCATGTCACATACGCTCACACCAGGACTCGAAACCACAGCCGCAAGCCAGAGGTGGCCGGCCAGCTAGAGGTCGAAGCGCGGCACTCTAGACCACTGCCCCCCCCCCCCGATTATTTATAATTAAATAATATCATTATCTAGCTCGATCTTAGATTGTATGTTTTATAATATTATTACTGACGGCTGCATAACTTTTCCGAAATATAAGGCTATACTATATATAATCATTAAAAAATTCCCGTTGATAAAAAACGTCTGTGACATAGAGTCTATATAGTAATGATGGCGATTATTCTGGAAGGCAGGGACTCAATCATTTCCGAGACGAAAGTCGAAAAGTAGAAAATAGGAAATTAAGAAACTTTCCTAATTTCCTATTTTCGACTTTTGACTTTCGCCTTCTTACTGACAATAATAAATACAAAAATATGACTAAGTCGAAAGTCGCCAAGACGGCATACAAGCCAAAATGCAAGTCGAAAATAAGAAATTACGGAAAAAAAATATTTCTTATTTTCCTATTTTCGCGTTGATTTTGGCTTGTATACCGTCTTGGCGACTTTCGACTTTCTACTTTTCGGCTTTCGACTTTTCGACTATCGACTTTCTACTTTTCTACTTTTCTACTTTCGACTTTCGTGTTTTGAAGGGGCGAAAAGCAGAAATTATGAATGGTAGTTATAGGCTTCCATATAATATAGTTTAAATCCTGTGAAAATAAACATGGAATAAAACCGTCTGTTTATTTCATCGTATTTGTTGTACCGTGTTTTATAGAGATGTTTTCCTCAAGTTTAGCATCTTCATCCACAGTCTCGTTAGTTATAGTACAACGTGTAGACTGACATGAAAACGGTGAATTTACTGAAGAACTTCTTACATTAATTCTATATTAATTAAGTTTAGAATACGCACTCAATAAATGTATGACCAAAGCCATTTTTTTATCATTCGGTTGATTGCATAACTATTCTTGGAATAAGAAGGAGGCGTGCAATATATCCATTATAGAATTATAAAAATTCATTTCTATCTATTTAAGGAATAATGCATGATGTTTTATGTCAATCAAACGCCCACAATACTTCTTAGTCTGTTCTGTTTTTCTTTGATTATAATCTAAAAATATTATTTGCCGATTTTAGTCAGAGTTTGAAGCCAAAACAGTACATGGTGCAAACATTCCACAACAAAGATATACATCATGGAACTACTTATTTAATATATATATTAGTTCAATTTTGAAAAACCGGAATAGTTTTAAGGAAAGGACAAAAAATGGTCATATCTCAATTTTTTCTCAGCGGATCTTCGTCGGGTTTTCATTTTTGTAATCTTTGCAAAAGTTTTCTTCGACATTTTTTCAACACGGCGTATCTCCGTTAATAATTGATGTACCAAGTTGAATCTTGGTAGGAATAAGAAACACATCGATGCCGTCAAAAATGCATATTCTAATTATTTGTGACACCCTCCGGAAACTTCCGTAAATCACCGAGGCCGTCCGAATTTTAACGATCATGAATAGTTCTCTCCATTTTAACGATCATGAATAGTTCTCTCCATTTTAATAATAGACTAAAAATGACATATTATTATGGTGGTGATAGCCTCATACATTATATTTCATATTCGATAACATTTACAAGCGTTTGGCCATCATATTTGATTTTTTAAAAAGATAAATAGCTTCAAAATGATATTCCGCCGTCATTTTGATTCCAATTTTCGCTAACTTTTATTTTGCTTACTTCCGGTTCCACTTTGTAGTTCAATGACCTTTGATTTATACACATTAGATTACCTTGAACTATACTGATATTAAAAGGTTCAAATGGCAGGTTTTCTAGGTATTAGACGACTTTGTCGATAGCGCATAATATACAGAAGATATACATGTACAGGTGATGTTTTCCCCACCCAATGTAGGTAGAAATTATAAACGCACTGGTGTTAACTACATTGTACTTTTATAGTGCGATTTCTGAGCTGAGTTGTTTTCCATGCATCATGTATAATCTCGATGTCACGTTTGATAAAGGCTATTAAAGTCTTGAAATTAAAGAGACATGATGACGTTACCCGACGCATTTAGCCCAAAAAACACGTCAGTACTCTTTCGGAGTTGTAGTCAAGTTTGTTGGGGGGGGGGGGGGTTAAACATTGATGTCTTGATACTTCTAAAATTGGTCCCTTTAGCCAATACGTAACTGAAGTTTTCGCTAAAGGGCCCAAATTCCACTGCGGGAAGGGGATAGTTTAAGTCTGAATTATACTATCCCCTTCCCGCAGTGGAATTTGGTAGAATTGTTCGCTAAGTCAATCTTATAGAATTTATCAAAATCGTGCATGTCTTTAATGAGTGTGGCCTCCTGCATACCACAGATCAGTCCAAATTCCGATGCTTAATGAATCAACGCTAATTGGGTCCACTACGACTGAGCACAACCGGAATCCCTGGCAATATTTATAAAGGATAATGCCAGATATAACAGCTGTGTTTAACGATACAATTTACCAAACAGGAGATAGCCATGTTGGGTGCCTCAGGTATACCATGTCTTAACGTGGTATTTGTAAGATTTTCACCGAGAAAGAGAAATGAGGTTTAGCGTCCATCCGACATAAACTAGGTCATTTCGGGACCAACATAGTTTAATTTTATTTCAATAATTCGCTTGCGCGTGGGAGTCTTTAGTAATTGGAGGAATCCCGAGAAAGGCCGCGAGGCTGGACAGGCGATCCCACTCCTTGCCACGTGGAATCAATAACAGAACTCGTCGTTATACAACGCGCACGCGCTGACCATTCGGTCATCATCCCCCCCCCCCCCCCCAAAAAAAAAATTAATGGTAATATAATATTCCTATCAAAGATCATTCTGAAAGTCCGGGCGACAGGTCCAGTGTTTTGATAACCAGGCAATATTCATTTTCAAACATAGCAGAATTAGTGTCAGTTTATAATAATTAAATCTTTTGTTAATAACGTGTGAAAGAGAAAATATTGCAAAACCAAATTTGCATTATTATTTATTATTTTTGTCAATATTTAGAACGTGAAATCAAATTCGCCAATGCCTCTTTAAAATCATTTAAGGACATATATATTAGGGGGCGACAAAAATGACATAATGTCAATTATAAATGTTTTAAATACAATATAGTGTCATTCTTTAAACTATTTATCTCATGCATGTGTCACTTACGCAACAAAGTAGATATTTTAGATCATTTAATGTGTACCTTGACGTAACTTAGGTCATTAAAACTTTAGTCAAAGATTTATGTTATTACAAATTTCATCAAGGTCGTTTTTATAGTCTTTGACCAATTCGATCGTTGCTCAAATTAGAAATCACTACGGTACGTCATAAATTTAATTCCGCATTTAAAATATTGAGTTGGAGTGTTTTTTTTCAAATTCTTTGGGAAGCATTTCCGTCCTGAGAAAACGAAACCTATCGATGTTCATGTTACCAGCCCAACACTCCCCCACTTTTATGGGGCGCCGATTGCGACTTGATTGTCAACTTAAACTATTTATGCCATACTCTATAAATATGACAAACTTGTTTTTTTCTTTGGCAAACTTTAAATTAATGCTAAACCCAAATGTATATGACATGTAAACTTTTACGTCAACTGTGTGCAGGAGAAAAGAGGTTATTGTTTTCAACAGTCTTCCAAGGGGGCAACAAATCAAAGAATAAAATTAGAATTAAGTTGTTTTAAATGTGAAATTTTCACTTGGTTGAGCAATCTACCCTACTGTATTTGAATACAAAGTTTATTCATTTTATTTTACAAATTTAAAAGGTCAGCATTTCTCACATTCCCGAATACTCTAGGTTCTATATGTAATTCTTGAGGGCATATAGTCATGTACGTGGTCCCGGGAACCATCAAACATCTGTACGCATCTAGATACGATTTTGGTCAAGACTAACCTTCGGCGACGGGGGTCGGTCTGGTTAGCGTGGTCAAGCTTAGTTCTATCTTGGACGAAGAAGAATATTTGAACTAGACTGATAAGAACATCTGAGTTTTTAAAGCATTGGATTAACTTGTCCACTGAGACTCAATAACTTAGGGGGTTTGGAACTGTTAATACAATTGTGGTTGGGCAGTTGGTATTCGAGGAAACGCGACATTTCGGACACGGACAATAATATAACATTCCACTGCAACGATAGAATCGTTACTTAGATACACTAGCACTGAAAGATGACCCGAGCTGGATTGTTTTTGTGTCATTCAATTTGTATTTGCTTCCTGTATCAAACCATCCGCTTATTTGATGAACATCGATAAACACTCAAACAGTTACCTGTATCTTACTGACTCAGCTGGAATTTACAGTATTTAAAACGCACCACATGGCTGGTATATTATTTTATTTTCCTTAAATACAAAAAGTACTTTAATCGGATTACTTGGTGGGGTTTGAGATTCAAACTGAAAAATGGAAAAGTAGAGGTTTTAAAGTACAAAGTGTATTTAAAAATCTCAAAAATGGTCAGTTGAGTGTAGTGTGTGAGTGGTTCCCAAAAGCACTTGCACTTTTAGCTCAGCGACCCCCCCCCCCCGCCACTATATTTCCCTTTATCCCCATCTTTCGCAAACAATCTTGGATCTGCACATGGACAGCGACTTACTTATAAAATAAAACCAAGTACGAACAAACCAAACCATTAGACAAAATTCGAAGTCCTAAAAAACGGTATAGGAAAAATAGTGTAATCAGGCAAAATAGTGTGATCAGCATATGGACTGTTACACCGTGTACTAAATACACGACAAACAGTCGTAACAGGTGTCCGGAAGAGTAAGCTTACTATACACATTGAGACAGGGCTAAACTGTGTTTTCTTCATGGCGGAAAGTTATTCCCTGAACTCTTAAAACGGGACGGAAGACCGACGAATTTCATCAAGGTTTCCATAAATCTTAAAACCGGAAGTGACAAAGTTGGTTCAACACGTTCAATGCGTTTACTGATGTATTGTGTTCACGCGTCGGCCAAACATCTGAACAAATCGGCTGTTTATGTCCTTTTTAACATTTTGTCAAAAAGCCGTCGCGTAAATTCACTCATACTCTAAGATTGGTCTCCAGTCTGTGGAATTAAGTATTTCAAAATATTGATAATTTTATACTCTTTTTTTATAGACTGAGTAAAAGTCAAATCTTTCGTTAGAAACGACTTGCATTAGTAATGACATACTAATTTTATAGTGTTTTTTGTGTTTGATTGCGGGAGTAGCTGATTAATTTCTCATGCAATTGTAACAGAGACTATCTTTCTGGCAATAAAGAAAAATCAACCTACGACCCAGTTTCCCTATATCAGAACAGTTATTCACACAACTGCGTAAAAGGCTCATTCTCTACACCATGGTATGATAATGTGGGAATTTGAAAATGAAAATAAATCAAAACAAAGTTTCAATCATATACACAAGGACCCGTGTGTCCTTTTATTTAGATGAAAATGTGCTGATTCCATTGGTAACATGTATTTTTGTAATTGTAGGTAGATTTGTAAATTATGTACAGAGTGTTAGCTTGGCTATAAGTGTTTTAACTTTAACAGCAACTAGTGTAGATCGATATTATGCTATAATTCATCCTGTTAGATCCAGAACTACAAGGTAGGCTTAAACTAACAATATTATAGCACCGCCTAGTAGAATATTTAAGTAAAGGTCGGTAATGCAATGCCAACTTAAAGGCATATTGCCATTCAAAGACGTTATTGTTGATAAAGAACTTGCCATGGGGTTGGTTATAAGCTGTTGTTTGTAGACGTGAATGTCACTAGAATGGCATACCAAACAATAACATGCGGGTAATATCCGGTCCGAGCGTTTGGGTTAATCGGCTTATTTTAATTGTTTTATCAGTAATTCGGTGAATAAAAAAATGATATCATTAAAAGACTAACGTCCAGTCTTGACTGACGAATAGTGTATGTGGGTTATTTGGTTGGCGTATAGTGAATGCCTTCATATTCATAGAGGTAACACATAACTTATTTCAAACAAATCCTAAGGCCAACTGCTCCGCTAAAATCACTGCCTTTTTACTGACTTGCGAAATCGATTTGAATTTAGTAGAGATGTCAAGTGACAGTATGGTCGATCTCAAGGTACTTTGGCGAGTTCGTTGATGCTCCGATTAGCTGTAAACCATTCTTGTTGCTGGACACCACGTGATCACCCGATCAAATCGTCAAATTGCACCCTGAAGTGATTTGGCTATTTGGTGTAATCCCTTCGGAAATCGGTGTCAATGAATTCGTTGATTAGTGTAACCAATTTGAATTTGATGGACGTTAGAGATGAAATTCTGATTAAATGCAAATCATTTTGGCTAATCAGTTGTCGATAAAAACGTATGTGTAAAAAGTGACAGTATTGATATAGTAAACAGACCAAATAACTATGTTTTGACCTACCGTGGCCTATTTGATCATTTGCTCATTTATTGTTCCGTGAGTAGTTAAAGACCTAGATGAATAAAATACTATCCATGGCGAAGCCCCCCCCCCCCCATGAAAAAATTGGCGATCATTAAAAACAATAGATATGCATTGTCCTTCAATATTACAGTACCTCTGAGAACAGTACCCACCCGCTCGTTGCTTCAAGCTAGTTATTGCGCTTGCGCTGATCCATGGCCATTCCATCTGTTTATTTGAATATATAATAATTTGTTTATTTCAGAACATCAAGAAGAGCTCAAACTGTGATATGTTTAATATGGTGTATTTCTTTAGTTGTTATGATACCACGTATATTTTTATACCACCAAGAAGAGTATTTTCTTGTACTTCAGACTAGGTTGTTTTGTATGAGAAAAAGTGAGAACTTGGGTCACAAACAGATTGACACATTGGTTATGTTTATCACAACGTTTCTACTGCCTCAGATATTTCTTGGTGCTTTCCATATTAGGATTATTAAACAGCTGTGGACAAGTGTTCGACCCGGATTCCGGACAAATGATATAGCTTTAAGTGGTTTAAGGACGCGAAGGAAAATTGCTAAGATAATATTAGCTATTACAATAGCCTTTGGTGTTGGCTGGTTACCTATTCATATAATATATCTTTACGAGGATTTTACAGGATCCGGACATACTCTGATATTCCGTAAACGGGAAGTATTTGCTTTGTGTTTTTCCTATGGTGCCAATTCTGTGAACCCAATTATTTATACCTTAATAAGTGGTAAATTCAGGAATCATTTCAAGTCTGTGTTATTGTGTTGCTATTCACAGGAATCTAATCGAACGGTAGCCGATATGCCGGAAGTGGTTGCTCATGTTCCGCCGGAAGTTGTTCCATTAAGACAAGAATATGTTACCCCAGCCAATAAAGTGACGTTACCTCAACCACGTGATCAAATACTAATTTACCCTGGCCCATCTTCATCCTTTCCCGGAAGTACTTTTAGACCTTGTGATGTGTTAACAGTTGGATTAGACAGAAGTTTGACCACTGATGATTTAACCACAATAGTTTGACCCCAACATTTTTACAAATTTATACAGAATATATATTTATACTCACTTTTTTATCATATCACTCAGCCACCACAGGCCCAAAACTGTTTATAAAGTATCCCCAACATCTCATAACGGACTATACTAATCATTATTTTTTAATCGATTTAAAAAAAAGAGAATGAGCCAGAGTGTATCTTTAGCTCTATTTCGAGTTCAAGCAGAAATTAACCATAATATAACCAGAGCTGACTGGCGATTATAACATCTTGGGGTTGCTCTATAATCACAGATTCGCGGTTTAAACATAAATCAACCATAAAGTATCCAGTGGCGGCGCTAGCCGCGGGTGTTTGGAGGGGCAAGGCTGGGGCAAAGTCCAAGTTTAAAGGGGCAAAGGCACAAGCTTCAAATAGGGGTAGGGGGGGCTTCCCCAGAATTTTTTGAAAAACAGGCTGCCGTAAATGCAGCCTGGCAGTATTTCAGGCACTGATCGTTGAGATAAAGTGTCAAACGAACGGACTTGGGAACCTCGACGAGATCATGTGCCAGAGTAGGGAGTCCTTGTGGGGGATATTGGGACCTCCCCAAGAAATTTTTGAAAAATAGACTGTCGGAAATGCTGTCTGGGAATATTCAGACACCGATTGTAGAGAAATATAGAGCTGATCAGATACCGTCTGTCGCCTGACCACTAGTCTATCCGACCCCAGAGAGGAAAGTGTCAAATGAACGGACTTGCGATGCGAACCTCAACAAAGCCCCCGAAAATTTGAAAAGTAGACTGCCCGAAATGCAGCATCTTGCAGTATTTCAGGCACTGATCGTCGAGATAAAACAAGCTTACCAGATACCGCCTGTCGCCAAATCACTAGTTTATCCGACCAGAGAGGAAACTGGCAAACCGACGGAGTGAGTGAATTAAATTGAATGAATATTTTCGCCACAATATTTTATTAAATAAACTGCCGGAAATGCAGTCTGGCAGTATTTCAGATACTGGTCTTCGAGATAAATAGAGCTGACCAGATACTGTTCGTCGCCAAATCACCAGCATATCCGAAAAAAAGAGGGAGGTGTCAAACGAACGGATTGAGTGTATCAAATGAATGCATATTCACGTCGTGTTGAACCTATACCCCCCCCCCCCAAAAAAAAAACAACTTTGAGGATTGTAAAAAGCATTTTTTAAGTGATTCACATGTTATTGTTTAGAGTTTGTGATACGTTTCGGTAAATCAATACCTTCTACGGTGATTAAATCTCACATCGCTACTCTGTCAGAGAGTGATTTCTTACAAGCCCATCCTGCATGCTGTAAACCTACTATAAATTATTTAAAAATTATTGGGGGGGGGGGGCAAACAGAGGGCATACCAGATTATTTTTTATCACCCGTATTGGTCTTTCATTGAAAACAAAATTTTAATTTACCGGCTCGTCCGGCTGGAAAAGAATTACATGTATATTACATCGTTCCTACTAATAAAAAAGTTTGAAAAAGAAAACATCTTTTACGATTTTATCCAAACGTTTGAGGTAGTTGTGTTGAATATCGCATGGAAATAGGTTGAACAACGTACTTTATGAATATTAATAAAGGGAAACGAAAATTGAGCAATTATGTTACAGTAAGACCGCACACAAAGAGGGTGGGTGTCGTTTGGGGATGCAAAGTACTAAGTTTGCAAGTAAATGCGGAGAAATTGTTTTTTACTGCCTAAAGCGGCGGACACACTACTAGCTGAATCATTGTGCTGAATCAATCAACGCCGAAATTCGATAAGTGTGCCAGTGTCCCGATGCCGAATTTGTGTTTGCCCAAATGATTCGTTCGAATCAAACATGTTTATATTCTCCTACTGTGTCTTGTTTGCCGAAGCATTCGCTTGATTGTAAAATGCATTAGCCAATCACAACTAATGTCGACAAAGTCATATGATTTAAAGTTTTAACGACAAAATGGCGACCATCACTGAAACGTGGAATTCCAAGAAAGAATCTGGGCATATTTTATAGGGGTAAATCTCAGAAGATTCCGGTACCCTACATTTAACGACCGATGTATGACAGTAAGTGATATGTACCTACGCTCATACATTTGCGACGCGGCTACCGTTTTACTGTAACAGAAAAACGTGCCGCTTTTACAAAAAAGTCCCAAATTGCGTCTTTTGTAGAGTGTAGCAGAGAATTGTCTCAAGGCTGCTGGTTTGATAAAATTCCCTGGTAATTCCCCAAACCCAATGCAAAACTTGACGTTTGTTGATATAATACACTCTCCACAGAAATCTCCATGGACGCAGCCATTTTTTATCCGGTACCTTTAAAATAGTTCAAATATGGCGGAATTTGTCATACAGCCGAGATTAGATGCGAAGAATATGTTATGGGAGCAGACGAATCGGCGTAAAATTACAAATATTTCCACCGCTGCAATTTTTTTTATCTTTTTCTTGGTCACTGCCTTGTTTAATCATGTGAATTATCACGTGAAAGGTGATGCAATCGACTGATGAATCGGAGGCAGAACTCGCCAAATGTGTCCATTCAATCGGCCGAATGAATTCGGTGGCGATTGATTCGGCCGGATAGTTTGACTAGTGTCTCCAGCTTTAAAAGTTCAACTCAAAATATTAAAGAATATGGACACGAGAGGTTTTAAACTTTGCCAATAGGTAATTAAGAGGCTGCAAAGTCCTAATCATCTCTGTCAACAGTCCGCAACAAAAAAATTAGGGAAAAAAACCGCAAAAAACGCAAAAATCCGAAGGTTCACACACAAATCCGAAAATTCTCATCTAACTCGAACTGAACACTTTAGTTTCAATTATTTACAGCTATAAGGAAATTCCGTCTTACTTTTGTTAAACCCACGCAATAAAAAAAGATATAAATGAATCAATATTTCAATATTTAAAGGTGCATTCTGTGACCCATTGCAAGTTTTTTTTAGCTATACATGCTATAGAAACTATTGCTTAGACATTTTTTTACATGACAAGCCTAGCCTTTACTCAACTCTCTAATGATTTAATTTTAAAATGGCGAATCGAGGCAAAGTACCGCTGTTACGATAAAATAAAAATGCCACATTTTGTCAAAACTTCAAACATTGCTAACTTCGCTTAGAATAAAGTAATTTGAATGAAACTTTACATATATTCATTTTGCATTCTATAATTTTGAACTATTATAATGCACTTTAATTTAAGCCACTGGTGAAGTCAATAACCTAAAGGTTATAACAAGATCCTGGAATGTTGGTTAATCTACAACTTCTATAACCAGCATTGACAACCAACTGTTTCCCTGTTAACAAACATTCTATACACAAACTTTCATGATAAATGTGTTTATTTTTCAACAGGATTTTTTCTCAACCTTATAAAATATCAACTATAGCATTCAAGATAACACCCCGTCTTTGATTTAGGAACAAATTAACCATGTTTATTTTTTTGCAGTTTATTTGTTGGTTTATTTTCGGGATGATAATCTATATTTTTAAGAGAGATAGAGAGATAGGGGGGGAGAGGGAGGGAGAGAGAGAAAAAAAATAGGGTTTAACGTCCACCCGACACAAACTAGGTCATTTCGGGACTAACTTCGCTTGTGCGTAGGGATCTTTAGCATTTGGAGAAAAGCGGAAGACCCGGGGAAAACTAGGTTGGACAGGCGATCCTACTCCTTGTCGCGTACAACCGGGGTTATCGAAACCACGCCAGTTGACTCAAAAGAAGGAGAGGATTAGTAAACAAACAAACTTCCTCTCAATCGAAACGAAAATATTACAACATTAAGTTTGTGGCTCAATCACTAGTGTCAACATCCCTTTTGCTTATAAATAATATATTAATTAAAGGCCTGATTCGTCTTTTGGCACTAAAGGAATTTCTTGCAAACTACAATTATTTAATTCCCATCAGTATTTAGAAAGTTATGATAAATTGAAATTTCATCGATCGATGCTGCTCGAGCGTAACAAGACGTCACTATTTTATTAAATATTAACTAATCGTCACTATTTAATTAAATGTTAACTAATCAATCTGCGAACATATTATGTTTCGCGTGTATCCGTGAGAAATTTGATATTTGACGCACCAAACCTTTAAAATCAATCAGAATGTGTCATAACTTGCTCTTTTTTTACGCCCACATTTTCATGTGGACATATTACGTCGTCGCCCCTGGCCGTCTGGACCCCCATCCGCCCATTATTGTTTGAGGACTCTCTACAGGTCACAATTCTTACCCGATTTTGACGAAACTTGAAATATAGGTTTATCCCCAAAAGATCTCGGCTGCTTTCGATATCGGCATGTATCGGATCAAACTTCATGGAATATGGCCCCTGATTGTACGAAAAATCACGTTTTTAGCTTGTGGACCCTATAGAGGTCACATTAACCGATTTCGATAAAACTTGACATGCATGTTTTATAACCCAAAGTTCTTGGTTCCTTTCGATATTTCCGCCTATCGGAGTGTAATTTCCTGAATTTGGCCACTGATTGTCTGAAACATCATCTATTTTAGCTTGTAGTCCCTCTGGAGGTAACAATTATTATCCGGTTTTAAAAAGAAATCGTTTGATTAAATCACCATTACACCACAAAATGGCCGCCGTTTGAACGCAAATACTGTTAAAAAATGGTATATCAAGGTTGTGGACCCCGACCCTGTAGAGGTCACAATTTAAATTCGATTTTAATGAAACTTGAAATGCATGGTTATAACCCGAAGATCTTGGTTCCTTTCGACATTTGCGCATATCGGAAAGTAACTTCCTGAATTATGGCGCCTGATTATATACGCAGAATCGCCTTGTGTTTAGCATGTGGTCCCTCTAGAGGTCACAATTATTATCCGATTAAAAAATCGTTTGATTATGTCACCGTTACAGCCTGAGTTGAAATTTCGGGAAAAGCGGACCAAAATTGCCGAACAAAACGGCTGCCGTTTATACGCTAATAATGTTAAAAATGGTACATCATGGTTGTGGACACTGTAAAGGTCACGATTTTGATGAAACTTGAAATGCATGGTAACAACCTAACGATCTTGATTCCTTTCGTTATTTGCGCATATTGGATCGTAACTTCCTGAATTATGGCCCCTGATTGTCCGAAAAATCCGCCGTTTGTACGCGAATAGTGTCAAAATATGGACCCTGTAGAGGTCACAATTTTGATTCGATTTTGATGAAACTTGAAATGCATGTTTATAACCTAACGATTTTGATTCTTGTCGATATTTGCGCATATCAAATTGTAATTTAATGAATTATGGCCTTTGATTGTAGGAAAAATCACCTAAAGATTTTGATTCTTGTCGATATTTGCGCATATCAAATTGTAACTTAATGAATTATGGCCTTTGATTGTAGGAAAAATCACTTTCGGTATTGCTTGTTCTCTATCATCTCTCGAAAATGTGGTCGTATCCTGCCTGGCAGTGCCGGCTTACTACCTTTTTGTTTTGTTTTATCTTCATGCTTCGTTGGTTTATACTTTATTTACCTTCATAATATAGACGGTAGTATATTCTCAAAATGTATTTTATAAAAAGGGTGGCGCTTTTAGATCTTTGCTGGTATGTTAAAAAAACCATAATCTGAACCCTATACCTATATACCTTTCCTGACTTTGAAAATACCTACTTTGATGGGCAGTGGGAAACCTTGTGCATACCCTCATGCTAAATACCATGGAAAGTAGCCTACTGGAATCCGCTATGGTTTAGTAAATTTATTTTTGTTTTTATTCTTTTTAAACTACTAATATCAAAATCAACGCAGCTAAGTCATTTTGTATATGATGGTGTCATTTATTGGTATAATTCTTTTTATACTATGCAATTGTTATTGTTGGTTTTGTTTTGTTTTCACTGCAATGTATAAAGAAATCCACGAATGTTTAAATATGAATACAGAATATGTGATATATTTTAAAATTATAAAAAATTAATAAAATCATTTGACTAAAAGTATATTGGATTTGTTTTTTTTATTATTAATAACAATTACAAATAGTGGACTGTAAACAGATTTTGGTCATTACGTTTATTATCAGTACTTTTGGTTGATATTAGTTTCGTTGATGTTGTTGTTCATTAAAGATTTCAGTTGCTCTAAACTAAGTTATTTTAACGATCCGTTAAACTCTAACGGACATATCTTGATAACATGTTTGCGTTAAATTACTACAGGAAACACAATAGAATACTTTATTTTTTTCCTAAAGAAATATTAGCATAAATCTGCAGGAAATATTTGCACCACGAAATGTATGGGGCCTTTATTTTCAGCAACAATCTTTCTCTCCGTTAAAGTTAACGGATCGTTAAAAGATAACGGAGCTTTGAGCAACCGGCCCCAGTACATTAAATATGATATTATGGACATGTTGATTTAATAACGTATATAATAAATCACTCTAAAATTGGTTAAAACGCAAATAAAATAAGTTCTTGTACGTCAAAAAGTCACTTTAAAACACACACTTATAAAATCGCTGTCGTGAGAAGGGAGGGAGGGTCATCTTCCCCCTTTGTCATAATAAAAAAAACAGGTTAAAACAGGGGGTCCAACTGATTCATGATTAGCGTCATCAGTGCGGGTAAAAGTAACCCGTGGGATAAAAGAATCAGCTTGCTTTATGTGGAAAAGCGAAGTGCTCGTAGTACAAACCACATAGCTGGACCCGTGGATTATTTACTTAATACAAACTATTCGTCCAATAAGTACCATATATGGTTAAAAAATAGTTAAAGGTCCTTTAAGCCGGTTCACAGCGACAGCATTTTAAAGTTAAAGGTCCTTTAAGTCGGTTCACAACGCCGGCGTTTAAAAATTAAAGGCATCTCATTAGCCAGCAGCAACACAGTACAAAAATTAAAGTTCCTTTAAGCCGGTTCAAAACGACAGCGTTTAAAAGTTAAAGGTCCTTTAAGTCGGTTCACAACGCCGGCGTTTTAAAAGTTAAAGGTCCTTTAAGTCGGTTCAAAACGACAGCGTTTAAAAGTTAAAGGTCCTTTAAGTCGGTTCACAACGCCGGCGTTTTAAAAGTTAAAGTCATCTCATTAACCAGCAGCAACACAGTACAAAACAATTAAAACATATTTTAATATTTATAGAAATAAAACAAGGCATTAACTTTCTAGACATAAATTAAAATGATTGATATGCACTGTCATTGTGAATAATGGTTGTGTATGTCCTGATTTTATTTGTCATTCTATTTGTCCCCTAATTTATTCTTTTAATTTATCAAATCATACAGAAGGCTGAAACGCCATACTGTCCCACAACAACAGTTCCATCCTTTGTAACTAGTGATGTAGTTCCCTGTGTGAGTGTCAATGTATTCTGATATTATTAAATCATGTAGTTTTCCTTTAATTTTTTTTATCCCCTCTTTCTGCATTTTTGGGTTGACTTTTTCGGAATAAAATTTGCAATTTCAGAGCAGTTTGGGATAATACTGATGATATCAAAGCGGAATGATAGAGGGTGTAAAGTGTCTTTTTACAGAGCAATCATTATTTTAGTCTCTCTCTCCCTTTCCCCTTTTCGCATAACGATTTTTGTTGACTTTTTGATGTAGAATCGAAGTAAAGGGTTTGAAAATAAATTTATTTTCTGCCAGGTTTTGGTGAATATTCATGATTTTCAGGCGGAAGAGTACAAGAGTTGTGAGGTTGGTTACGTTGAAATGTAGAGCAGGGAGTTGCATGATTACTTGTCTCAAATCTCACACGTTCTTTTGGGTAAGAGTTTGCTACACGTTGCTCCATCTGTGGTGGAAAGCGTTCTGTCCAAGGAAAATTTTAGGAAAAGTTACAGTCGGTCTAAGTGACGAGAATTAACATTAAAGTCAATGGAAAAATATTTAGTGTTCTGTGGCCAAATCCCCGTAGCAAAAAATCTAAGCTTAGCCGCCAACCAGTTATCTTTCCCTGACTAGCGCTCTTTATATGGGAGATGAGATAACGAGTTTGCAGTTCTCACTATACTAGTTAAACACTACATAATGTAAAGGCAATTTGCTGAAAATTTCAGTCAAATTGATCCACTATGAACCGTGAACCATTCGAATGACAGTTCCGCTTAGCCTCGACCATCATTACTGAAGTCGGTAAGGCGTAACTAATAGTCTTGATTATCCATTTATTTGTTTAAAGTTTTCTTGCAAATCGGACAAGAATCCAACATATATCGTAGTCTAGCCTTACCATCGAGAGCTGATTGTGGTCTGAATAAGTTAGTTAATGTCTAATTTATAATTTCTATATCATCCGAAGACTAAATTAAGACTTGTAGTAATCCGATTTAGCTCTTCTTAACTAATGTAACTTTAACAGTTTATTCAAAATGCTGCTATGTAATTAACAATCGCTTCATAAATTGTATATGACACATTCCGGGGAGGGGGGGGGGTATATTTTCAAGGGTATATTCAAGTCTGACATCTTCCATTAAACCTGTTACTCTGAGACTATTCTCTTCCAATTTATGGGCGCAATGACGACATGATTAACGATGAAAATGTGTCCGCATTCGCACTTCACTGGTGTATATTTATGGTCTGTAATTTAATCCTAGTTTTAACAATGCTGTTAAATTTATGAACGCTATAGTTTAAGGCTTAGTCCTTTTTTTCTTCAGATTCATTGCCTACTATGCCAACATGGGATGGTAACCATGTAAAGTATATGGTTTTGATGTGGGGTTGGATGACCGAATGGTCAGCGCGATCGCGTTGCATCATAAGGTATGTCATTGAGTCAACTGGCGTGGTTTCGGTAGGGTCGCCTGCCCAGCTTTGTGAGCTTTCTCCGGGTCCCCCCACTTTTAAAGATCCCTACGCGCAAACGAATTATTTAAATAAAATATAACCATATGATAGTCTCAAATTGACCTAGTTTGTGTCGAGTGGACGTTAAATTCCCCCCCCCCCCCTGTCTCTCTGCCCCTGTCTCTCTCTGTTCTTCTTTTTGGTGTTTAACGTCTGCTTCCACTTAGGTGATATCACAGACAGGACATAGGAGAGCCGAAGCTCCTTCCTGTTTTTTTAGAATATGATTTTGCAATCTTTCCATTTTTGGCCTTAGGCCATGGATTTGGTTTAGTGGGAAGTTCTTCCCTTTATTTAATAAAAAACATATCGTTTGGTAGATGGTCTCTTCTGCTTCTGGATTGGTAGATATCATCTATGTGGGATTAATTTTTAGGTGCCAGGCCTGTCTTCTCGTGACCTCCCCTTACTCCACTATCCAACTTTATAGGTTTGGTATCTGTTGTTTTTTTTGGCAGAATAGTGTTTAGATTCCAAGCTCGTTTGATCATGACTCCCTCTTACTCCACAATACCGCCAGTTATGCAGATGTTATATTGTTATTGTTGTTAGTATAAATAAATTAAAAATAAATAAATTAAAGGAAATAAATTGAAAAAAAAGGAATAAAATGAATTTAAAATAAATAAACTACAGTAAATGAAATAAAATAGGTAAAGTAAAGTAAAGTAAAAATAAATAAATTAAAGTAAATAGATGCAAATTTAATAAATTAAGAATATTCATAATAATAGATAGAAATGAGTTAATTGAATAAGTAATAAGATAAAAATAAATTTGTAGGATGGTTGGGCTTCCTTCGTGAGGACGTTTTTACTCAACCACCCTACGTTGTAAGAATAAATTAAGAGAAAATTAGTAAAAAATAAAGCGATAAAAATAGAATTGTAGGATGGTTGAGCTTCCTTCGAGAGGACGTTTTTACTCAGCCTTCCTACTTCACTATTCTACCTAGTTGTAAAAATAAATTAAGAAAAAGAATAAGTAATAAATAAAGCGATAAAAATAGATTTGTAGGATGGTTGGGCTTCCTTCGAGAAGACGTTTTTACTCAGCCATCCTATTTCACTATTCTACCTAGTCCAACTGTGTACATTAGCTCGTGGATTTGTTCGAAGATTTTCAATTTGAGGTCTGGCTTCGGGAAGAGCAGGTTCTTAGTGTTGAATGGTATGTTGTTTGTCTCCATCATTCTCACTAAGTCCCGTCTCTCTTCCTTGTATACTTCGCAGTCTACCAGGACATGGTTGGTGGTACATTCCTCTCCGTAAACACAGATGATAACTTGGTATTTAAAGTCTCGCGGCAGCTCTCTCATCCTTAGTTTCGATATAAGTTTGCATATATCTCGTCTAGGGTGATTGATCGCCGTTTTGGTGTAGATCTTGTCATCCAGTCGGAATCTGTATGTGTCAAGTTCAACGAGATTTATTTCCCAGTATGAATTGACCTGTCTTTTGATCATACTATAGATTTCCGTGGTGCTGTAGTCGATGGTGCGGAGTGGTGCTGTGTCCTTGAGACCTTCGTTGGCGAGTCGATCTGCCTCCTCGTTCCCTCTAATGTTGACATGTGATGGAATCCACACGAGCTCTAATTTGCTTCCCTTCTCCAGGAACCTTTGATATAGCTGCCTGATTTCCAAAATGACTTCTGGTCTTGATTCCGAGTTGTCATTTTGGATTGAAATCAGACTGCTCAGAGAGTCACTCGGAATGACGAACTTACCGGTCTTTTGATGGAAGATCCATGAAATAGCGTCACGAATGGCAACAAGCTCTGCAGTGTACACCGAACAGTTATTGGGCAGTTTCCTGCTTATTCCCTGTCCCCCGTTTGGCAGGTATATTCCAAACGAGCTGGTGCCCCTTTCAGGATTGCGTGAGCCATCCGTGTACACATGGTCCCAGTCATCAGACGGCCAGTTATCTTCCAAGTGTTCTAGAGAGTGCAGCACTGGGGTTGTTTTTCTTGTCAGTTTTCTGTAGTAGATCTAGATTGACCAGCGGTATAGGGAGCGTCCATGGGGCGATAATTGGGGGGTCGTGTTTATTTATCACGAGCTCCCCCAGTCGTAGTTCCTTGATCGTTTCCCTGATACCCTGGCTGAAGGTTTTCTTTTTGGGATCTCTTACATATTTTGTTTTTTGTAGACTGACAAATGTTGGGATCTCTCTCCTAGTTGTGAGATCTTAACCCAGTACCTTGTCGCTAGTTCTTTTCTTCTTAGGGATATGATAGGGGCAACTCTCCGACTTCCTGTTGTAATGCCTCTCTCTTAGTCCCGAGCCCTACGCCAGTGGCAATACACAGAGCTTTGTATTGGATGGTGGCAAGCTTACTTGTTGGCGCGCAGTTCATGAAGGCCAAAGAGCCGTAGTCCAATACAGATCGTATTAGAGCACGATGAACCATCATTAGTGTAACTCTATTGGTGCCCCACGTACTGCCTGTTAATTTTCTCATTAAGTTTAGGATTTTGGAGCATCTATCTACAGTCCAGTCGATGTGCGGTTTCCAGGTCAACCGTCGGTCAAAGATTACGCCAAGGAACTTGGTTTGGTCTTTAAACTCGATGGTTTTCCCGTTCATACACAGAGTCATTCTGTTATCCCTCTATCCCTGCTCACAAGCATACCGACTGTTTTCTTCTCTGAGACTTTAAATCCCCAGTCGTTTGCCCATGTCATGAATTTTTCTAAGACCTTTTGCATGTTCTTTTGCAGTTCACAAAAGCTCGTCCCGTCCCTCCATATGGTACTGTCATCAGCAAATTTAGCCAAGTCAGTCCTGGAATCGAGGGAGGACAATTTGTGAATGTCATTGATCATGATGTTGAAGAAAGTGGGACTGATAACAGGCCCCTGAGGCGTACCATTTTCTAATGTTTGCTCGGCACTCAGGAAATCTGCCAACATTCACCTGTATCCTTCTATCGCTCAGAAAGCTTTTAATCCACCGAAACATTATGCCCGTTATGCCGATACGTCCTAACTTGAAGAGCAGCCCGTCTAACCAAACTAGATCGAAAGCCTTGGTCAGATCTACGAACACGGCACACAACAGGTTTCCTGAGAGAAGTGCTGCGACATGACTTGCTGTAGTCTAACCAAGTGGTCCATTTTTGATCGTCCTTTCCTGAACCCACTTTGATTTTCGTCGATCAGTCGGTTGCTCTCCAGATAGAACTGTAGTCGAATATTAACCATTGTTTCCAAGGTTTTGCATAGTGTGGATGTCAAACTTACTGGTCGATATGATTCTGCCTTTTCTTCTCTTTCCCCGGTTTCAGTAGAGGGATGACGTTTGCTTTCCGCCATTCTTTAGGTACCTCTTCCGTCAGCCAGGATGTGTTGAAGAAGTTTAGTAGTATCGTTTTGACGTTTCTAGGTAGATGTTTGAGCATGGAGTACTTTACTTTGTCCTCACCAGCCGCACTATCCTTCTTGAGTGAAAGAGCCTTATTTAACTCTCCCTCAGAGAAGGGTAGATTGATTGGGTCAGCCACTTCATTGGATTCAATTACTAATGAAGGGTGCTGCGAGTAAAAGATTTCCTTCCTCTTCAGAAACTCTGGTGATTGGTTTTCATCTTTGCTTGCGTCTGCAAACGTTTTTGCAAGTAGATCTGCCTTTTCATTGCCGTTGGTAACGTGCTTATCTCCATCTTCAAGGTTTGGTATGTTGAATGTTCTGCGTTTCCCGTTCATGGCGTTCTCTAGGGGAACAAAATTTTGCTCGAATATTCTGAACAATTTCTGATATAGATGCTATTTTATCATGTAATGACTGATCTTTGAACTGTGGATGCCACAAGCCAATCAAGAGCTGTGGATGCTGCTTTTAATTTTGCAGTATAGATGGATCATCCATCTGCATCTGGTAGCCTTTTTGATAAATTAACATTAAATTCAGGAATGACTACACCTATAGTACTTTTAATTACGTTTGAATCGAGAGATGTGTACGTGTATATTTTCACATGAGATGACCATTTTTCGTGTAAGAATCCCTTCGATAGCATTTGAATTTTGGGGGTGGGGGAGTTACGAAACATCGGCATGCGTTTCTTGCGTATCCCAACAAACAGGATGCAGATGACTTAAGAAGTAGTAAATTTGCGGGTGACAGTGTCGGGTGAATCCATTCAAATTTTCGTTGGAATTCGGAATCCCCAATGCAGGATTCCGAATTCCGGCCCACACCCAGCAGAGCCGGCCCAGGAAGTTTTTTATACCAGTCCATTCCAGACTCCAGTGATGGCGTGTTGGCCCGTTAAAGCCACCGGCGACATTCAACATGATCATCATCGCTCTTTGGCCGGTCCAATACCCCCCCCCCCCCCTATACTGTTAAGCAGAAACGTTTTTTTAAGAAGATTTGGACCAAAAAAAAAAATCATTTTTTTGTCCGACCAGCCCTTCGGCCGATCGCCCAGTCGCCCTATGGCCTAATCTGCTTCTGGTTCCAAAGCTCCCTGGCGTAAGGTAGCGGAACACTGAAAATCGATAGGGTTCGTACTCTACTAATGACATGGGCCATAACTCTGGAAGAAATCGTATAAAATAAACAGGATTGTTCATTTCAGCGTGTAGATTGATAACATTTGAACGTTTCTTTCATTTATTTTAACAATGCATGTAAATTCCCATCTTCCTGAAGCAACGGCCGCGAGTTTTACAACATCTAACCCTTGCTTTAAAACTGGACAATTCTCGAACTTTTAAAGTTTTATGCTTGCTGTGTTTACAAGTGACTAATTAGCATTGTCCAATCAGATGTCGTGACAAACTGGCACGCAATAAGACCACTCACCACACAATAAAGGACAGTCAACCCAGCATGCAATGAGGAATTCGCTGATCACGTGCTCTGTATGGGCTAATCCGTGCCTTCGATAAAGAAAATAAATTGAAAGTAGTTTATTTTTAGTAACCCAAAATCTGATTGGATCACGGTTGGGGCCGATACCCAATCAAATTTAGTGCCGAAAAATGTTGACTGTTGAGTGAAGGGCTTGATAAGGTGTATGTAGTTAAGGCGAGATCAAGCCTTCTATTGAAGATGGTAAATTCCTAGCTTATCGGGTGATCATGTTGGCTGCTACAAATATTTTACGAAGCAACCAAGGGCCTTAACTGCACAACTTTTTTTTTGTTTCACAAATTTAACAATTTTACTTTTTTAAAAACGGATGATGACTGGTTGGTAGAAATTTCGCACAACATTCCACAAAGCGATAAGGCTTTAATGGTTACAGTTACAGCGTTCACAGTTGTCTACAAACCGATTAAGTGCCATAACATTGTTTAGAAATTATAGAAGTTGTAATTCTCCTTGACATTTTGTAACCGTATTTACAGATTAAGGCATTTCATTCATTCAGTAGGACTTGTCACGTGACTGGTTGTTTACATTAACATGTATTAATGTGAAATATAAAACAGACGATATTATGACAGTTTAATGAGACAAGGATTAGTCGGGATTAAAAGGTGGCCATATAAATGACATTTAACGCAAGGAAATATTTTGACATTCGATAATGATACACCAACAAACATGCTACAGGAATGATAAGAATTTGGCAAAGGATATGGCTTCTTAGTCCATTTAGATAGCGGAGCAGTGGCGACACTTGGAATTTACAGGTGTAGATGTGCGTACATATTCAGTTTGAGGGGTAGTGGGTTACCCCACTCACCCGAAAATGTAACAGACAGATGCTTGCTTAGATATTGCCCGACAGCGCTATAAGGGGCTGGATTAATAACCAATGGAAAGGGCCAATTGGCAGATGAAGAGTACAGAAGTCGCCGCTGTCCAGACTAAATTTCCCTTAAAGCACACGACATGGCTTATTCCATGGGGCGCTAAACCCCATTTAATTTTCATTTGTTTAAATTTTTCACCGGTTAAGAGCTGCATATTCGGAAAGGGAATAAATTTGTGGTTTGGACTGTCAGCCAACAATCAAAATACCCATAAAAAAACATAGGGAAGGGTCACATGTTTTGGAATATTGAAAATTATGAATTATGTTTTGTAATTAATACCGACAAGGAATTTAAATCTACATATAATCTAGAAGAAAAGGGGTTGGTCTAAAGGCCTCCTAGTTAGGCCCAGTCGTCAGGCGTCAAAAATACCTCATTGTCTCGTTCCATACAATAATTTACACTTGTATGTCAAAGTCTCTAAGCTAGTTGGAGATGAACCCGTGGGTTCTACTACTAGTTTGATTTGGAGACCTCCTGGTTTATTAAATTGGAAACGCCAATCAGAAAGCTGTCACATTGATAAACTTATTGCCCATTTGTACTGGACGTTAAAATAGAGTGTACATATAATATATGTATCAAGTCTCTTGCTCTTCTCATTGATCCTCTTACAAAATTCTGGTTAGAAATTAACATAATCATTCAACGACTGTGGATCTACACCCAACACAGTTCTCGCGGTGTCTTGAAACAAATGCAACCTTTCCTAACTTTTCTTTAACAAATTAATAGAGACTTTTGGCAAGCGTAAATTCCTGGTCCGTATCGATTTTGCGTGTGACGTCATCAATGTGTCTGTGTTGCTCATACATGATACAGCACACCACTATAGCAGTACGCATAGAGCTCCTTTCATACGGAAAAGGTCCGTAATAACATCTTCGTCTTTTTACCGTCGTTTTGCTACCTTTAGAATCTATGTGTATATTTGATGTGATTTGAATCGTGATAAAAACAAAGATACTTATGGCAAGCGGAATGTTTCCATTCGTATCAGCTTATCCAGACCATAATCAACTCTTGATGTCATTGCTAGGCTGCGATGTTTAGTGGTTTGAATCCGATATGATGCTCTGCGCTTATTGATGATTGATTAAATCCAAAAATGGATAATCGAGACTATGTTTTTATCGTACCGACTTTAGTAATGATGATTGAGACTAGGCCTAACATTCAATCCCTAAATTCTCGGTTAACAGTGGATCAATTTAACTGACATTTTTAGCACATTCCCTTTACATTATCTAGTTTTTAACTATTATAGTGATAACTACCAGCTCTGTATCTAATCTCCCATAATGCCCCTTCAAGCAAGTTTATAATAATATCTCGAAAGTTCTGACCTACAGACTGTGGGAGTAATGACTCGTGTAAGAAACTTCATTGTGCGAATATAGCGAAACATTCTCGGAAATTTAATTCATGACGACAATAATATAATATACCCCCCATCACAGAATAATGACATGATTTGCTGATACTGGGCTAATGAAGACGGCATACGCCATACAGTCATTACAGTGTGTTATGAGCGAACTTTTGCTCCGGCAGCGGCACTATGGCTTACTCTTGTATCAAATTCCAACTGCAAGGTTTTTTTTTACATACACATACACTGGACCTCGGTTTTTGTCCCATCGAACTACAAAACAGTGTCCTCGTCCAGCATCACTGATAAGGGAAAAATACGTCAGAAAATCCGATAAACTTTATTGGCCAATGCAAGGATCGAATACGCGACCTCGAGGCTAGTGAACCAACGTCTTAGTAACTGTGTCCCCTCCCCTACCCCATACTAGAGCAGTTGGTTCTCTAAAAACAATTATAAACTTTTTTCGGATGCATACAAAAGAATGATAGCATTGGTGAAATAGAAGACATGTAACACTGGTTGACCTAGTCAGAGAGTGTTCCATATTTGAGGGGGGAAATGCAGCGTAATTGTTGTGAATTCAGTAACTTGTTGTTATAATAATATTTCCAAAATGGTAACATGAACAAATTAATCATGTGTCACCCGCATTCCTGCCAAAAAACTTGCAAGTTAGATTGTGACTGTTCGAGTTTATTGCTTTAGGAAGACATAAACTCCTCGATAAGATGTTTCAGGAATGCAAAATGTACGAGGTCAGTGCTCTCTACTGGCATATGTCTTGAACTTGTAGCCTTTCCTGTCGTCTAAGTTATCAACTGATGTTCTTATCGGATTCATTCTCTATTTTAAACCATGTTAAGAACTATTTTAAGATCATCGGATGCAAAAACTACATTAATGTCACTATTTGTAAAACACTTAATAAATTCATTGATGCAATCTAAAGATTTGTGTACTAAAATATCATACACCATATATAAATAAGTTTACTAGAGGTCTAAATTAAAGATTAATATTATATAGGTCGGTTATCTTTAACAACATCGTCTTCAACTGAACCTTTCCTTGTTTGCCTACCGACTGATAATGTTTGTGCAGCTTTACATCGGTTGGTATGAGATCATAGCCGTCCACATTTCCGGAAGAGTGAGGTAGCTTATACGTACTGCGCCTAGAGACAAACGAAGCTTCACAGGAGCCTGTATGATTCCACTACTGATAATTTAACTTCCGTTTTAAGGACTTTATGGTTTTATAAGTTACAAAGAGTTACAGGCCTGTAACTCTCTTAATTTCCAATTAATATGATCATATGTCCATGCTACTACACATAACTTAATACGGGGGGGGGGGGGGCTAGTGGCCTAGAGTGTCGCGCTTCGACCTCTAGCTGGCCGGTCACCTCTAGCTTGCGGCTGTGGTTTCGAGCCCTGGTGTGAGCGTATGTGGCATGGAGATAAGGGCGCCTTCTCAACCTCGTGGGTTTCCTCCGGGCACTCCGGTTTGCTCCAACAGCTAAAGACCCCTCGCGCAGCGAATAATTGAAATAAAATTAAAACCATATGTTAGTCCCGAAGTGACCTGGTTGTGTTGAGTGGACATTAAACCCCATTTCTCTCTCTCTCTCATAACTCAATACTAATACATAATTAACTAATCCACATTGCATCCGAGTACGTCTATGATTATAAAAATTAAACACATTTAAAAAGTAAACTGACCAAAGCACCAATGAAGGTACCAATAGTAGCACTTAGTCAACGCCAAGGCAAGACAGGGTGGTCCTACTTAAAGCGGAAATTTCAAATATTTAAGTTGCATGTTTAATATTTATTAAATAGAGCCTTAAAATAGATGGTATCTATAAACAGTCCTACATTGTTAGAGAATAATCCTATTTATCCTATAATTCACTATTAATTATTGCCAGCTGAGAAATTGGCAAAAATAACATTTTAAACTTCAAATTCAAACGTTGGGAGATGGCTGAACACATGTTGTCATTAGGTACAAGGGAGATAATTGTGTTATTATTTCCCGTGTCAATGATTTTTAATGATGGGAATGATGGCCATGATCGTACAATAGAGAGTTGATAACCTATTGAGCAAAACACATAGAAATAATTATGTTTTGACATTCTTAGAAAATTTGAAATTTTCGCTTTAATAACGGGTAACAGAAACAAAATACCTGTCCACCCGAAAATTCAGTCAAATAATTCTGAGGTTATTCACAGCTGCTATGGCGGCTACCTAAGGGGTGAGGGCTTGCGCGCTAACATTTACGTTTTGTTCAGCAGGATCATTTCAATCTAGTGACCTACATTCCACTGTTTCAACATTGCAAGCTCTCGTGTCGTAAACGAATGAATGTTACGACTACATTGGGTCTTTTGATAGAATCGGATTCGGAATTTGAAGAAAGCAGTGGCGAGGAATCGGATGGACATTCAGAGCATTCGGATTTAGATCTCAGTGCAGTAGTTTTGATAATACATTGTAATGAATTTATTTGCTATAAAATAACACTTGGTTGTAATGTATGATTTTCAATAGCTTTTTCATGATAGTTGAATGAAGAAAACAGGTCATTTATTACGTCATATGTATATTTTAAGCGTTTGATATAACATAATCATTAATTTAACTTCTGGCAGCTAATGGGATAACAGTACATTTTAAATCTTATTGCAATACAAACCAGCGGCTGCCAGGCAGGATACGCCCACATTTTGCATGAGATCGATAGAAAACAAGCTTAGAACAAAAGCGATTTTTCGTACGATCAGGAGCCATAACCCAGAAAGTTATTGTCTGAAATATCAAAAGGGACTGAGACATGTGGAATATAAAGATATGTTAAGTTTCGTCAAAATCGGATAAAAATTGTGAAATATCAAAAGGGACTGAGACCTTTGGGATATAGAGGTAATATTTTAAGTTTCATCAAAATCGGATAAATATTGTGACCTCTAGAGGGTCCAGAACCTTCGTATTAAATACGTTTACAGTTACACAATCTGCGCACAAAGAGGGGCCATTTCAATACTAAATCAACCTTAATTATGGTGGAATGGCAACATATTTAAACGGTTTTAAAAATAGTGTAAACATCTGGTATATTAAGGTTGTGGACTCTCTAGATAATCCATAAGCTAATAATACGATTTTTCGTACAATCAGGGCCATAATTCAGGAAGTTACGATCCGATATGCGCGAATATCGAAAGAAACCAAGTTTCATCAAAATTGTAACCTCTAGAGGGTCCACAACCTTGGTATACTAGAATATGTTAACACTATTTGCGTACGAGGCTCGGACATTTTTTCGTGCAGTTTTGGTCCGATTTTCACGAAATTCGAATTCAACCAACATTAGGGTGTAACGGTGATATATTCAAATGTTTTTTAAAAATCCGATATTAATTGGGATCTCTAGAGGGACCACAAGCTAAAAACGCGAATTTTCGTAACATCAGGGGCCATAATCTAGGAAATGGACTGAGATTGACTTGATATACCAGATGTTTGTACTATTAATTTGCGTACGAGGGTGGTCGTTTTGTCCGGCAGTTTTAGTCACGAAATTCGAACACAACCAACATTATGGTGAAACGGTGGTATATTCGAATGGTTTTTTTTAAAATCAGATTGTGACCTCAAGAGGGTCAACAAGCTAAAAAAAAAAGCGATGATTTTTCGTTCAAGCGGGAGACATAAGTCAAAAAGTTACTCCCCGATATGCGCGAATACCGAAAGGAGCCAAGATCTTTGCGTTATAAACATGCATGTCAAGTTTGAATAAAATTGGGTGAAAATTGTGAACTCTAGAGTGTCCCCAAGCTATAAACGTGATTTTTCGTACAATTCTACTCACTCGATATCCTTGCATGAAGTCAAAGAGAGCGTAAAAGCAGCGTTAGGCTTGTGGCAATAAGCGAGGCAAGAAATTGACACGCGTCAACCATGTTCTTGCCACGACCACACCATATACGCTTACTACGCCCAGCGCAATCCAGTCAAGATCTTATGGTGTTCATGGACAAGTTCTGGCTACGGGCACGGGATACGTCCTCACCACACCCCTGTGACGTGCCTACCAGACGGAAGACGCTCTCTCGCCACGCCTAAAGTGACCCCGCCATGCTCACACAATCCCCATTGACTTTCAAACAGAGAACAGGCAATCGAGAACATTTTATAGTTTTCTTGGTGTTTCCGTTTTGGGTGCTAAACTGGAGCTGATGGACAAGGTTCAGTATCTTCCATGTATAGCACAAATGCTGTAAGAGTGTAGCAAGCATGTAGCTGGGAGCATTGTTCAAGTCTGGTGACGACGTGGTTGAAGGTGGTTGAGACGTGGGTGTAAATGAAATACTTGCTAAGATGCCTTTGTGGCATATTGTTATCAACAGACTTCCAAGCTGAATGTGGAACGAACATAAAATATGTCACACGACATGTCACACGACGACGTGGTCGGCTACTTGAAATCAGCTGCCACCAGTTCTTTCAATGGTGATGGCAGATGTTCCATAAAGGACAGTTAACGTCGTCGTTTAAGTGGTGATTAGTTGATATAGTCTGGTCGAGCTGTCCTCAAATCTTGCATTAGTTGGAAAAAATTCCTACCCAAGCGATTATTTTTTCATATGAAGAAGTAGGGTGAGTAGCCTTCCAGAAAAATTTTCCCCGTTGATTGGCCTTGGGGATTATTTTTGGGGGGCTTTTTTGTTTTGACCCCCAAAATCGCCCTAAAATCCATTAATGGCTATGATAACTCGCTTAATGTTCATATTTTGGATTAATAATGTACTAGGAGCCTATAGGAAATCGATACCAAGGAATTCAAAAATGGCGTCAAAAATGACCTGTGGCGTCATAAGGCAAAATGGCGCCAAAATTTGAAAATTTACCTCACTCATGCCGACATCACATAATGATTTACTTCTTCGCGATGTATTTCCGATCATTTTCAATATTGAGTGAAGTCTGTATTACTCCAGACCCGGGACTGTACAGCGCAGTGGACACTTACGGCTAGCCCCCGGATCCATTCACTCTTTTTTGAATTGTTTGTTTATTTGTTGTTTCTGAGTATGATGTCTTGTCGTTATATTTGTCTTTTGTGTAAATCATATGTGGCGCAGTCCCCCTGCACTTACTATTGAAGTTTATCATAATTCACAATAAATGAATTATTATTTTCTAATAAAACAAACTGATATAAACAAAAATTGATTTTATAGGTAAATGATAATAGAGTCAGATTTCATAGAATGATCTTTGATCGTCATCTTCTAGGTCAACGTCCTTAGAATTCCCGCAAGATTCACCATGACAGCCCCCACACGCGCTGACGCATTTCAGACCATTCTTCTTGCAGTGGCATATCATGGTATTGCACTGATTTTTCGGCGACTTGCATTAATATCTCACAAAATTTGACACGCTTTCAGGGGCTACAGGAAGGTCTGTCATGCTGGGTTTGTAGCCTTCTGGTGTCTTTTTTCAGTCCCACTCGCTCGCATTCAGTTCGCTTTCATTTCATTTTAACCAAACCTGCAGATGAACTCTGAGCGCATGATAATAAGCCACCCGAACCTCGGGTGGTATTGGGGCAGGGTAATGGGATTTTTCTCCGCCATCATGTAGTCAAATCTCGGGTGTAGTTGTTTAGTAAGGCTCACATCTGGTTCTCCGTACATTAAAGAGAATATCTTGCATTCGGCATCTCCAACAGTTTGTTGATTGGATAATGTCACAATGAGTTTACTAAACTTTTGGACCTTTTTATCGATTTTAGCATCAAGTAAATGTTCATAATCAAATCTAAAGTTATCTAATAAAATAAAAACCAAGTACGAACAATCCTAAACATTATACAGAATTCGAATTCCTAAAAAACGTTATAGGCGAAATGGTGTACTTAAACAAAATAGTGTAATCAGCAAATGGACTGCTCCTCGTGTACAAAATACACGACAAACAGTGGTAACAGGTATCCGAAAGAGTAAGCTTATCCTGTCGGGCGCCACACCCGCCATTGCTGCATCCAAACTATTAGGCGAAATGTCGGTAAAATAGCGTGATTGATTGGCCAATGAAATATCGGTATGCAATATGCACGCGATGAACTGTGTTAACGATGTAGTATACATTATCAGGGAGATAGTAATAGTATACGTGTCAATTAAATATATCTAGAATAGTAGCCCAGAGAGACACGTTATATTTCCCAATCAAATCAATATGACGGTCATAAAACTTTTTAAAGATTTTAATAAGTTCAGTGCCCAAGTGTCCTTGTAGTTGAAGCTTAGATGACAAATGCCTCGATCTACTTAAGAAATCAGAATAAAGGGAACAAGCCCTCGCGTAACGAATTAGCTGAGACATTAAGTTCTCTTATCATGACATAAAACAAATTATCAGACTTTGGTAGCATTTCAGTCTCTTTGAAAATGGTCTTTAGGGATACCTTTGAAGACTGTTTCAAGTTCTGATTCTGCTTGGTAATCATAAGAAGTTTAATTACTATAGCTACACAAAACTTTTTATTCGAGTTCCCTTAATTCTTCAGAAGCCGCCAAAGGTAAACTTCGTACCATTTCACGCGCATCGCTCAGCTTTGTTCCTAGAATATCAAGAAGGCTGACTTTTTCAGTTGGATCACACCAATGCCTTATTGGATTGAAAATTTCAAGATAAACGCCCCGTGTCGCTGCTGGTTTATCATCTACGAGCAGTAAATCTTGCTTCTCGTCTTTGTTTTAATGTCATTTCGTACGTCGGCTATGTTAGCCATATTGATTTAAGGTATATTGCCAGTTTCAACGTCATGTGGCCTAGTTTTGTTTGGCCCAAATCTTGAATTATGTTTGCCACAGCAACGCATACACTGGATATAAGGTTAATTCATGCCTTAACGACAGTCTCTTCAATGAAGGTTATGTAGCGCCGGATCTGATTCTGTAACTGGTTATGATCCTTTCCTGTCAAAAGTTGCGGCGCTGTGATATTTTTGTCATTGATCTGTTCCAAGGGTTATTTGCGTGATAATGGCGTGACAGTTGGTGCCAATCAAGCCAAAGGAGGTTATTCCAGATGCACGTGACCGATTCACATTAGATGGCCAGACGGTTGTCTTCGCAGGATGCTGATTCTTGAAGTGTGCGGTTGGTGATATCTTCTTGAACATCATTGAAGCTAGAACTTTTAAGACTCCAATTATCCGAGCAGCGGAATATAAATGTCCAAATATGCTCTTTGCAGCACCAATTGGTACTTCTTGGACACCAACCATTGGGGAGAAAACCGAAGACAATGCGGATAATTCTACTTTGTACCCAAGTTTAGTGCCATTCCCGCGGGTCTTAATAAATGAATATCTGATGGCGTCATTTTACTCAATTTTAATGCCGATTCGATTACTTGTTTCTGTGAAGTAGAAGTAGGTGCAGTAATACCATTTCCATGTCCAACACTATTTGAAGCAAGGCCTTTCAATACCCTATAAATAATAGATACACATCACCTTTTCGCCCGCTGCAGTACCAGTAGCATCTCGGTCAAAAGCTCTACAATGAAAGACTGGCGAAAGTATACCAGTTTCCCTGAATACTCCTGTTCTTGCCTGATAAAGTACAAGATTGGTACCACCGATCAGGGCACCTTCGCATTCTCCCTTTTGTATTGATTAACATGCTAATTTGAGAGCCATCAGTGAAGAGGTACATTACCATGCGCTCAGAGTTTATCTGCAGGTCGTCGTTTGGTTAAAATTAAATGAAAGCGAGCTGAATGCGAGCGAGTGGGGTGGGAAAGAGACACCAAAAGGCTACGAACACATCATGACAGACCTTCGTGCAGCCCCTGAAGCGTTTTAAACTTTGTGAGATAAAAGTGTAAGTCGCTGAAAAATCAGTGCGCTGCCATAATAGGCATCTTCAGGAAGAATGGCCAGAAATGCGTCAGCGCGCGTGGGGGCTGTCATGGGGAATCTTGCAGGAATTCTGAGGACGTTGACCTAGAAGATGACGATCAATGAGCATTGTATGAAGTCTGACTATATTATCATTTACCTATAAAATCAATGTTTGTTTATATCAGTTTGTTTTATTAATAAATATTAATTCATTTAATGTGAAGTATGATAAACTTCAAGAATGAGGTAAATGTTCAAAAATGTTCAGATTTTTCGCGCCATTTTGACTTATGACGTCACTGTGACGTCATCATAGGTCATTTTTAACGCCATTTTTAAATTCCTGGGTATCGATTTCCTATAGGCTCCTAGTACAATATTAACCCCAAATGTGAATATTAAGCAAGTTATCGTAGCCATTAACGGATTTTAGGGCGATTTTGGGGGTCCAAACAAAAAAGCCCCCTAAAAATTTTCCCCAAGGCCGATCAATGGGGAAAAATTTTCTGGAAGGCTACTCACCCTACTTGATCATATGAAATAATAATCGCTTGGGTAGGAATTTTTTCCCACTAAATATGTACCTCGACCAGGCTAATAATATAATCTATGCCACGAAGTATTCTTATAGCAAATATTACTATTTCATTTGACATCCTTTTTATTTTTTTGTATACCACTTTATATTTAATATCATATATTTATGTTCTATATTTTGATTTATATACCCTTTCAAAAGTTCATGTCTCACATTTGTAACTGTCGTATTTTAGTAGGCCCTATCTATAAATGACAGGGGGTGGGATGGTCTAGTGGTCTAGAGTGCCGAGCTTCGACCTCTAGCTGGCCGGCCACCTCTGGCTTGCGGCTGTGGTTTCAAGCCCTGGGCCCGATTCCTAAAAAAATTCTTAAGCACGTTCTTGTGCTTAGATTTTAGTCGACTTTGCATTTAAGTAAACTTACCTTATCTTGTGTTCCCAGAAAATTCTTAGGATCGGTCTTGTGCTTAGATTTTAAGCAGACTCCGCTGTAAGCACAAGAACGTTATTATGCGTTCCAAGAAAAAACTTAAGCACAACTTCGTTCTTAAACATAGCCAATCTGAGCACAAGTCCCAAGCAAGGTATAGGGCTTGCTTACAAACCTTAAGTCTGTTTCTGCTTCAAAAAGATGGCTGACCGTAGAGTTATTCGACGGCATTTCCGACACCTTTTGATACCAAAGAGACAATTACAAGACAGAGAAAATCTTTCTCCAAAAGAAATTAAAATTTCGCATCTAGGGCCTGTTCTGAATGGATCGAAAAACCTTGTTTCGTTTACATTTGTTTTGTGTCATATTTTTTGGTTCAGTGCCGACGAGTCCCGATTTGTATTTCGAGCCTCGCAATTGTCGGCCAGTCAGCGTCCGGGAGATTTTCTCCGTGCTTGTAACCTGTCATGGCGCCATTGTTGTCAACGGTCTTTTCCGTCCGTCTTTGATGGTCTGAGTGTGTCTTGTGTTGATTGACTGGCTTTGGTCATTGCAGGGGCGAGATGGATTCACTCTCCAGGTACTATTTTGGATCATTTGTATTGCGTGTTGTTCAGTATTTTGAGAATAGTGTGTTCGTTTCAACGAGTCGCCACACGAGTGTTGGTCCCACGTGTTTTCAGTGTGCCAGGACATTATTGGAAATGGTTCTTTACATTTCGATGTTGTTTCAGACTGTTACAAAGTACAGAAATGACTTTTAGAGATTAATGAACATTTAATACTACTGAAATAATGACTTTTCTGTGTGTTTGTCAAGGTTTATTGTCATTGTTATTTGTTTGCATTTGTCATGAATTGTTGGGGCCCATGCTTGTGTCAGATGTCATGCAGCCATTTGTCGGTGGATTTGCATTCTGGTCTGGGCCTTTGAGGGAGCATGGATTGTCATAGTTTGTCATGGTCTGGTCCTTTGAAGGGACATTGCATGTGGCTGTCGTCTTTCGTCATAGTCTGATAATTTAGGGGGACATTTTTGTCATAACTTGTCTCAGTTGGTTCTAGTCCTTATTGTTGTTAACTTTTGTCTTTTCGGAATGATCATAACGGCATGAACGATATATGTATGAATGCATAAACGTCGTATTAGATATGTAGATGAATGACTTAACATGAATGATGTATGATATATGATGATACAATATGAATAAATATGTCGTCATAAAATAAACGTCTACGTCTAAAGTCTAAAGTCTAATTATGTCGTCATTAACGGAAGATCATTGAGCCCTTGGAAAGCTACAACGCGAGTATTCACAACAGTTTCTGTAGAAAAACAGTCGACGTCTCGACGAAGTTCAAACTCTTTGTGTTACCTGCGAAGTGGTTAATATGACAGAGCCAGTCATTAATAACGTCAATCCTACAGGAATTCAAACTCCATTGCCAAATGACTCTTCATTCTCAGACTCTGATTCAGAAGATGAGAGCTCGTCAAAACTCAGTGCTGCCCGCCTACACAGAAAACAGTTGCGTGGAAAGTTTACACGTTCTATCACGCGGATTCAAACTTACATTAGAAAAGGTGAAGGAGACGTTAGAAAATTGAAGAGAGAGCTCAAAGAAATCAGAAAAGACTATGAAAAATGTTCTTTTGCTAATGGTGAAATTATAGAATATTGTGATGAATCCGAGAAAGGAAGATTAGAACAGTGGGAGTCAGACCTCACGAATGACTTCTACGCTATTGAAGATCTACTCTCCGAGCACATTAAAACTTTGTCAAGCAGTAATCAGTCAGTTCAGAGTTTAACGTCCACACCCAAGTCAAAGTCCAAGCAAACGTCAAAGCCACAGCAACCTGTGTCTACATCGCCGTCAGTTCAGCACACCGATACATCACAGCCAGTCGAACCTGTGTTGGTATTGCAGCCAGATGAACGTACGTCAACATTAGAGTCTAGTCAAGTTAGTCAACAGCATACACCTGCTTCGTCTTACCAGTCGAAACCTCGAGTGAAAAAATCATTTGATCGTTGGATAGATGAATTGACAGAGTTCGAAGAAACTGTCCACAGTCAAAGAAAAGAAGAAATCTCAATCGCTGATGCTCTTCTTAGATTGGAGTCGAATCGCGATATTCTAGCTCTCAAAATCGATATCTTTGATGGTAATCCTCTTCAGTATGTGGAGTTCATACAACGTTTCAGAGTACACATACATGATAAGCCACATCTTACAGATGAAGTCAGAATGGGACAACTTAAGAGTCATCTGTCAGCCGGAGTCAACAAAACTTTGTCAGGTTTGGGATCGTCTGGGAGTATGTATGCAACCGCTTTAAAGACTTTAAAAGCTGAATATGGTTCACCAAGTAAAATAGCCAGAGCATATGTTACCAAGATAACCAATGGTCCAAAGATAGCAGATAAAAATGCCTTGAAAGAACTTTCAATTGATATTATCAATGCTATCGCCAGTTTAACTCAGCTGAATTTTTTTTCTGATATAAATGCCAGTGACAATCTCAGGAAAATTGTTGAACGAATGCCAAACTACATGATCGATCAGTGGAAGACTAAAGTTGCTTCAATCAGATCATCAGATGAAACTCCATCAGTCACACACATAGACACATTTCTCAGATCTAAGGTCAGAGCTGAATTCGATCCTGATTTTGGTGATGTCAAGAAAACTAATGCCGTCAACAAGCCTGCCTACTTACCTTATAAGCGATCGGTCAATGCAGCACCCAGTCATGGTCATAGATCGTCATTCAAGACTTGTTCTTTTTGTCAAAAGGAACATCATCTGTCACAGTGTGAAAGGTTCAGAACTTTAGACAATAAAGCCAAATTCACTCATGTCACGTCAGAACGCTTATGTTTCTCATGTCTTTCTAGAGGACACAATATCTTTAAGTGCCAAAACAAACAACGATGTAATGAAAATGGTTGTCAACGATACCATCACAAACTCTTACACTCTGACATGCCAGTCAGCAGTGTGTTGGACAAACGCGCAATGTTGCCAGTCGTTCGAATCCGGTTTAAAGCGCCCAATGGAAGAACTTTGTATGGTAATGCATTAATAGACAGCGGTGCTGGTACAACAGTCATAAGAAAAGCCTTTGCCAACGCCTTGGGTCTCCAAGGGAAGACCGAACCTATTGACATTTCTGTCGTTGGGGGGAGACAACTCTCTCAGAAGTATAGTCGTCGGGTCAACTTTAAAGTATCTGCACTGAACGGTGTTGAGGAATTCAACATTCAAGCACACGAGATTAATTACACCATAATGAATGTCTCAGCACTTGATAAACAATGGCTCAAGTCCTTTAATTATTTGACAGACATTAACTTCAGTCAAGAAGAAGGCCCTGTAGATCTGATCCTGGGAGTACAGTATACACACCTTCATGCAGATTCAGAATATCGCCAAGGTCTACCGTATGAACCTATAGCCAAACATTCTCTACTAGGATGGTATGTCATTGGTCCCGATAAAAAACAATGTTCAGTCAACACTATATGCCAGTTCCAAGAGTCAATAAACTTGGAAAAGTTCTATGAATTTGAAACGATGGGAGTTCGAGCAGCTAATTGTCAATGTCCGAAGATACAGATTTCCAGACAAGATCAGAGAGCAATGGATATTTTCGAATCCACATGTCATAAAATTGGCGGAAGATATCAAATAGGACTTCCATGGAAGTCAGACTCTCATTTACTACCCAACAATTACAAACTTGCTGAAAAACGTCTGTTTTCTTTAGAAAGCAGCCTTTCGAGGGACCCGGCCAAATTAGAACATTATTGCCAAGTCATGAAAGACTATATCACAAATGAGTGGGCTGTCAAGCTCAGTCTGGAAGATGTCAATCAACGGATTAAGCCTGTTTACTATTTGCCTCACTTTGGAGTCTACCGTCCAGATAAAGCCAGTACACCTCTTCGAATTGTGTTCGACCCAGCTTGTCAGTTCCAGGGTACGTCTTTGAACCAGTTCTTACTGAAAGGTCCATGTCTCATTGGTAATCTCTTTGGAGTCCTTATTCGGTTCCGAGAAGAACCAGTAGCCATAGTCGGAGATATCTCAAAAATGTTTCTTCAAGTTTGTCTAAAGGAAGAAGACAGTCAAGTTCACCGGTTCTTATGGAGAAATATGGATACAACCAGAGATCCAGATATCTATCGTCTCTTGAGGGTCACTTTTGGAGATAAGTCTTCGCCTGATATGGCCTCTTACGTCATGAACAAGATTGCCATGGTCCATCAAAACGAGTATCCTGAAGCAGCCGCAATTCTCCAAAGAGACAGATATATGGATGATCTTATTCACTCGTGCAGTAGTCACGATGAAGCTATCAAACGAATGAATGACCTTGATAAACTCTTAGAAACGGGGAAATTTAAGATTAAGGAATGGTATTATTCAGCCAATACAGTCAAATCTAGTCAGTCAGTCAATGAAGTCAGTCTGGATGGTGAAAATGATCTAAAAACACTAGGCTTAGGCTGGAATCCTGTCATGGATATACTCAAGTTCACAGTCAAGTCAGTCAACGTCTCAGTATTTACCAAGAGAATCGTCCTGTCAAAAATGTCAAGTCTATTTGATCCTTTGGGATTAGCCTCTCCAATAACCATTAAAATGCGCATGGCTATGCAGGAGATTTGGAGACATAAGGAGTTACAGTGGGATGATCATCTCTCTAGCGACTTCAATCAACTATGGTCAATATTATTTGAGGAAATGTTTCATCTAAACAACTTGTCTTATCCTAGATGCCTAAAGCCAGTCAACGCTTGTGGTCAGCCTGAATTGCACACGTTCTGTGATGCTAGTTTGAAAGCATTTGGAGCCGCTGTTTATATGGTATGGACAACGTCAAATGGTCGAGAAGTCCAGCTCGTAACGTCTAAGGCCAAAGTCTCACCTTTACGTCAGTCTACAATTCCAAGGCTGGAATTGATGGCAGTTCTAGTCGGTTCTCGTCTTACCAAAACAGTCATAGATGAATTACGTACTAAGCCAGTTCTAGTCAACATTTGGTCAGATTCACGCATCGTCTTAAATTGGATACAGTCAGAGTCTATCAACATGAAACCTTTTGTCGGTGTCAGAGTCACAGAAATCCAGTCATTGTGGGAATTGTCACAGTTCAAGTATTTGCCCACAGATCTTAATCCTGCCGATGATCTTAGTCGTGGTCTCACGATTGACAGAATGACAGGGAGATGGATGTCAGGTCCAGAATTTCTTAAATGTCCACAGTCGGAATGGCCCGTCCAGTCAAATATGTCGATAACAATAGAAGATGACAACGAATTGAAAAGGGTGAAACCTTTATTCCCTATAGTCAAGTCTTCGTCAAAACAACCTATAACCGATCCAGTCAAATATTCCAGCTATTCTAAATTGCTTAGAATAACGTCATATGTCTACCGATTCATCAATAATTTAAAATCGATGGTCAATTCTCGTCAATCAAAGTCTACTACGAAAGAGTCATGTCAGTCAATGCCTAAGCAGTCAGACGCAGTCAATGAATCAAACCAGTTACTCGATTATCTCAATGGTCCTTTAACGCCCAAGGAAGTAGACAAATCTGAAGATTATTGGGTGCGAATAGCTCAAACTTCTCTCGTCAACTGGGAATACAACTTTAGAGATTTATGTCCCTATATTGAAAATCAAATCATCAGAGTAGGGGGACGTTTACGTCATACGTCTCTTTCCTATGACCAACGTCATCCAGTCTTATTACCAAGAGATCATCATATCACTAAATTGATCATCTCAGAAGTTCACCAGAAAGCATTACACACAGGTGTAGAAAGAACCTTAGCAGAAGTTCGTCGTAAATTTTGGATAGCTCATGGTCGTCAAGTGGTCAAGTCCATCGTCAAATCTTGTGTCATATGTAGAAAGCTTAGACAGTTGCCCTGTGAAACTCTCATGGCAGATTTTCCACAAGAAAGACTCAAACCTTTATCGCCACCATTCTCAACAACTGGAGTCGATTTATTTGGTCCATTTATGCTGAAGTACGGTCGTAATAAATCAATCAAGGCTTGGGGAGCAATCTTCACTTGTTCAACAACTAGAGCCATACATCTAGAAATCGTCCAAGACTCGTCAACACCTTCGTTCCTATTCGCTCTTCGTCGATTTGCATCACAACATGGATGGCCCAAAACCATCATCTCAGATAATGGGTCGAACTTCATTGGAGCCGAGAAAGAATTAGCTAAGTTATTCCAAGAAGGAAGACAAAATATTGAAGAATTCGTCGTCGTTCATAAAATCATTTGGAAATTCATAACTCCTTTAAGTCCACATCAGGGAGGTTTTTATGAAAGTCTCATTAAGCAAGTTAAAAAGAATCTACAAGTCATTATTGGTCATCAAATCTTGTCATGGAATGAGATGTCAACAGTGTTTGCCGAAATCAAAAGTCTCATCAATAGCCGTCCTCTAGGATATATGTCAGATGATCCAAATGATCCACAGCCACTAACTCCAAACCATTTCTTATTAGGTCGTGCAACAACAGATGTTCCGTCCGGTCCTTTTGAGGAAACGAAAAACTTAAGAAAGCGATTTCTTTTTGTCCAGTCATTAGTGTCAAATTTTTGGAAACGATTCATAAGTGAATATATGCCCACACTTATGCGACGGTCAAAGTGGTTGTCTAAAGGTCGCCAATTACAAAGGGATGACATTGTGTTATTAATTGATAATTCATGTGCTCGTGGTAAATGGAACTTAGCGCGAGTATTGGAAGTCTATCCAGGAAAAGACGGAATTGTTCGTAATGTTCTTGTGAAAACTAAAAACTCAGAGTATAAGCGCTCTATTCAGAAATGTGTTTTAATACTGGAATCAGTCGACAAGTCATGTGTGCCCCCCGAGGGTTGTTCTGAATGGATCGAAAAACCTTGTTTCGTTTACATTTGTTTTGTGTCATATTTTTTGGTTCAGTGCCGACGAGTCCCGATTTGTATTTCGAGCCTCGCAATTGTCGGCCAGTCAGCGTCCGGGAGATTTTCTCCGTGCTTGTAACCTGTCATGGCGCCATTGTTGTCAACGGTCTTTTCCGTCCGTCTTTGATGGTCTGAGTGTGTCTTGTGTTGATTGACTGGCTTTGGTCATTGCAGGGGCGAGATGGATTCACTCTCCAGGTACTATTTTGGATCATTTGTATTGCGTGTTGTTCAGTATTTTGAGAATAGTGTGTTCGTTTCAACGAGTCGCCACACGAGTGTTGGTCCCACGTGTTTTCAGTGTGCCAGGACATTATTGGAAATGGTTCTTTACATTTCGATGTTGTTTCAGACTGTTACAAAGTACAGAAATGACTTTTAGAGATTAATGAACATTTAATACTACTGAAATAATGACTTTTCTGTGTGTTTGTCAAGGTTTATTGTCATTGTTATTTGTTTGCATTTGTCATGAATTGTTGGGGCCCATGCTTGTGTCAGATGTCATGCAGCCATTTGTCGGTGGATTTGCATTCTGGTCTGGGCCTTTGAGGGAGCATGGATTGTCATAGTTTGTCATGGTCTGGTCCTTTGAAGGGACATTGCATGTGGCTGTCGTCTTTCGTCATAGTCTGATAATTTAGGGGGACATTTTTGTCATAACTTGTCTCAGTTGGTTCTAGTCCTTATTGTTGTTAACTTTTGTCTTTTCGGAATGATCATAACGGCATGAACGATATATGTATGAATGCATAAACGTCGTATTAGATATGTAGATGAATGACTTAACATGAATGATGTATGATATATGATGATACAATATGAATAAATATGTCGTCATAAAATAAACGTCTACGTCTAAAGTCTAAAGTCTAATTATGTCGTCATTAACGGAAGATCATTGAGCCCTTGGAAAGCTACAACGCGAGTATTCACAACAGGGCCTACCCTGAAACCAATTTATTTATTTGCCAATTAGTAAACAATGGGCTACAAACACACAGGCTACTTTAAGATCAGGCGCTCTCACAATTATTCACTTAGTTTGTTTGTGTCTTCGTTTTTTTTTTTATCTTTTGGCACATTTTATAATTATGTGTAAAGGGGACGTAGTAAACGCATCTAAATCTACCACAATGAAGCAGACGACAAATTTATGACGATATTCACATACCAAAGTTGTTTTTATGACATTAAAGAGCACCGTAGTCTCAGTGTATGGTAAGCTTTACCAGTCACAATGTGCTTAGACTTATACTTGACCTGTGCTTACGTAAGAATGGTCTTGAGAATTTTCTAGGGACGTTATTTTTATAAGATTCTTACGTAAGTAAAAGTGAAGCATGACTTTGTGCTTACTTTAAGAATTTTCTAGGAACCAGGCCCAGGTGTGAGCGTATGTGGCATTGAGATAGGGGCGCCTTCTCAACCGCGTGGGTTTCCTCCGGGCACTCCAATTTCAAACACACGGGTAGGTTTAAAATAACCAATGTTAAGTAGGTTGTTCAAAATCTCAGAAATTAGTTTAAAATTTACCATGGTTCAGACCAGTGATTCTCAACCAGTGTCCGACGAGATCTTTCTAAGTTTGGCGCAAAATTTTGAAAGGCACACAAGAACATTTTTCACTAAAGAAGCCAGCTAATTGACTGTTCATAGATGTAGTTTTCTTTAAAAGTAAAACAAAAGAAATCTAGGCATTCAGTTTGTGCTAAAATCATATCTTATCTATGGACAATTATATTTCAATAACTTTAGAGCAATAATACCATTAGAAAGACAAAATATATTTTTAATACATACATAACGTGTATAAATCAATTTTTGCTTCCGCCACATTAATTGTTCAGAATGTCTATGTACATATTTGAATTACATAAAATACATGAATAAGAAAAAATGTGAAACAAAAAATACTAAATTGGCACTTGGTTAAAGCCTAAGAATGAGAAGCCAAATTATATGGATATTTACAACATGTGTCAAGATTAAATGTAAATGTATAACCAGCTGCTGCCAGACAGGATACGCAGACAGTTTGCAAGAGATGGATAGAGAACAAGTTAAACAAAGGGCGATTTTTCGTACAATCAAGGTCCATAATTCAGGAAGATACGATCCGATATTCAGGAATGGAGATCTTTGGGTTATAAAGATAAATTACAAATTTCATCAAAATCTGATATACTATAGCCTATATTTACACTATTTGCGTATGTGGCGCGACCATTTTGTTCCGGCAGTTTTAGTCCCATCATTCTCACGATATTCGAAGTCAGCCGTCATTAGGATGTAACGGGGATATATTCGAACGTTTTGGGTTCTTTTTAAATCGGATTGTAAATGTGACCTATATAGGGACCACACGCTAAAATCCACAATATACGTCCATATGAAAATATGAGCCTATAAAAATATAGGTAAATTTGTGCAGATAACAACAGTAGGCCTATCTTTGTTACTAAATTAATGTGTGATTATAAAAAAAAGTGTCCGCTGACAGGGCGTAGATGGGAATGATTTTAAATATTGAACAGGGCGTAGATGGGAATGATTTTAGTGTTTTTCCTTTAGACTTAATAGCAAAAACAACGACCTCTTGGAGGCAAAAGAGAGCTATTTTATTGAGAAGTACCACCCGAAACTTAATTCTAAATTAGAGAATAATTAAATTAATTAAAATAAAGAACGCGGTGGGATTGAATATTTGTACCCTTTCATGTATAGTTATGTAACTATGACATTGTGACGTCATAGACTATTGTTATAAATCGCCTGATGAGCCGCTATCGTGGTGAAAACGTTAGCATACAAATGTAGTTTTTTTTTTTGCCATCTTTAATTTCAATTATATATTACCAAAGAGCAGCTGTAATTAACTATTTACTATATATATATATATATATATATATATATATATATATATATATTAGGCTAATCAATTTCGTTGATAACGTAAAGCTCAGCCTAAAGTTAATGCAATGTTGAGGGGGTTAGTGCTGTATGGGGGTTAGTGCTGGAATGTGCTTGATATCACTACTTTTTGATAAAAAGCCTTTTTCAAAGGGAGATAACAAACAAATATGTTTTTAGAGATTTACAACAGAATATCTAGGAGAGCAGTTTTGTACATCAAAAATACTGTTATTATAGTTCTTCCAAACATCTTTATTTTGAAAACACACAGTACCTCCAGCGCGCTTTTCCTGTGTTTCCTGAGAAAAAAAAATATAGCATGCATAATTTTACCCACCTTTGTTGTACATAAAACGAATTGATACCTTGATGTCATTATACAGGTTAATTTTGTTAAAAATACATTGCCTTGGTGCATCTTAAACTAATTTTATAAAGGGTTATTTTATGTGTACATGGGACTTAGATTCTCCATCCAGAGGCTAAGTGAAAGGGGTGCATTGCGTCATGGTATTGACTTTTTGCGTCCCCATGATTCTTGTGTCCCCCCACCCCCCGCAAATGGTTTCTATGCGGTTTTCAACATTATAATCATAATGCTTAAACAGTGTCAAACATATTCTGTGGGTCAGATAGGCTACACAGCCAAGCATTACCCGGTGGCACACACCTTCCCCCTGCACACACATATAAATATTTTTGGGGTGGGCCCAGACAAGATCTTGTTCCTCGTGAAAAATCATGGGTCACCACGTTCTTGTCAAGAAACTATTCCTTGCAATGCCCTCCATCTGCACCACAGACAAGTGGAAAATCCTAAGGTACTTTCTTGACCAACACTGAGATTGAAACCCTGGACCATCTGGTTATTGATCCCGAGTCAGCACCTTTTCCACTGAGCCACCAGTGATCTCAAGTGGTCGACATTCGAAATTAAACTACTTGTGCTTACCTCTCTATTGATATCTCCAATACACACCCAGTTACCAGCATCTCTGGTAATGGCCCACTTAGAATGATCTTTTGTTTCTTTAAACTGGATCCCTTCAGGTAGTGAGACATCTTTAACATTTAACACCTATAACAAGAAACAGTGTATAGTCATTCGGACCACCACATTGACTGTTGGCATATAAAACTGTTACCAGAAAGTATTAAAATTGAAAAGGGTTCATCCATATGCCATGATGATGAACAATTTAAAATTTCCATCAGTAAAAGAGTAAATGAACAACAAAACTCTGACATACAGAGTGTTCACATAAAGAATCATGGGCGGACAGATGATGGATAAAGTATGCAGGTGACAGCAATACATCTCCGCAGTTTAATCAAACGAATTTCATTTACTACGCATAAGGGTTTAAAGTGATTCAGATTAATTCATAATTTAGATAATAAATTATCAATGTAAATATTTAGCAGTGCGAATAATTCTTTATCATTGTCTTAAAAGTTAAATAAAGTATTGAAATTGACAGAAATATATTTTCCTTACCTTGAAATTTGACGAACAGTTTGAAGGTAATTTTCCTCTTCCATTCTGCCAGGTTTCTGCGAACATGTCAGACTTAAAATATGGAGCGAGCCAGGCATCATACAAGTCTTTAAAATATATAAATAAATATATAAATGAATATATTGTTGAAATTGGTCAATCAGAAATAACATAAATATATATATTTATATAGGGTTGGCTTAAAGGGAAAGTTTATAATTTAATCAATCAGTGAAATCATATTTAATCCCAAGCTATAGCCGAGCCATCGTTGGGTCTACAGAGTTGATTTCTGGCTTGTTGTTTTAAAAAAAGATCTAATTTATAATTTCTATAACATCTGAAGCCTAAATTAAGACTTGCAATTATTAAATTTATCTCTTGCGTAATGCATCTTTAAGGTGAAGCTATATATCGCACCTCTTTCAAAATTACAAAACTTTGCAAAACTTTGAAATTGAGTTCCACCACTTGAAGAGAAATTAGCCATGTTGTTCCATGGTGGAGATTGAACACGTGAACCCTTAAAAGCCTTAACCATATTTGGATTGTCTTCAGCAAATTGTGGCGGCATGTATTCATCATAAAACTTGGGATAATTATACAAATACTGCTCTCCTGAAATGTAAAATATGTATGAATAAAGTATATTGAAAAAACGAACCTGTTTAAAGGTCACAAAATATGAGAAGGTCATTATCAGGCGTCATTTTTTTGTAAAAAAATAGTATGCCCTTCGTACTATGGCTAAAATATAAGCCGGTAAGATTGTCCTTCTTCAGAATACATTCACTGAGATGCGTTTTCTGCAAATTGTTCAGTAAAATGTAAGACAATCAGGAAAAATCATTAACAGATTTGCAATTCCATGAAAGTGTATTGATTTATACATACTAAATATACAAAAGCAGCACAGTTACGATCTGATACGCGCGAATATCGAAAGGAACCAAGATCTTTGGGATACAAATTTCATCAAATTGTGACCTCCAGAGCCGAGGATCCATAACCTTGATATACCTGATGTTTACACTATTTGCGACAATTTTTTTTAATCGGATAACAAATGTGACCTCCCGAGGGACCACAGGCTAACAACGCGATTTTTCGTACAATCAGGTGCCATAATTCAGGAAGTTACGATCCGATATGCGCGATTATCGAAAGGTACCAAGCTCGCTGTGTTATAAACATGCATTTCAAGTTTCATCAAAACTTGTGACCTCTAGCGTGTTCACAGGCTAAAAACGTGATTTTTCGTACAATCAGTGGCTATAAGCCACGAAGTTATGGTTCAGATATATGCAAATATTGAAACGAATCGAAATCTTTGGGTGATAGACCTATATTTTAATTAGGGGCCATACTCCGTGAAGTTATGGTCCGATACATACATGCCAATATCTTTGGGTGGTAGACCTATATTTTAAGTGTCGTCAAAATAAGATAAAAATTGTGACCTGTAGAGTGTCAACGAACAAATTGTGGACAGACGGACAGGGGCGACGGCATAATACGTTCACGTCAAATTCATTTTAATGTGGACGTATAAAAACAAGAAACTCAAAGACTGCCCAGGGCCGCACAAACCCTTAATTTTGGAATTAAAGGGCTTTCAATTTTGAATTGAATGTTTTAATGAATGTTTAGTATGATTTGCATTACATTATTGGGTTGATATAAGTTTTTCGTCCTACTCAGAAAAATCGCAGTCCTCACTCAAATATTCCAATTGAAATAACGTTTCAAGCTTTGGATAATTAACAAAAAAAATTCGTTATTAGTTACAACCAATGCTCTACAGGTACAAATCCCTGACTGTGACATGAGGTATTTCTGTCATATAATTTTAAATTAACAAAACAAAAACAGAGCAGGTCGTGTAAAAGCATATGACCCAACAAGCACTATATGAAGAACAGCTATCATAGTACAAGCACAAAGTTTTGTATACGCACAGTGATGGACAATGTTACAGGCAGTGTCTGAATTTGTCACCTGAAGGCGAAATCAGTTTTATTTCAGATTATATTTTGATACCAGATAATGAAACAAATTTTAAAAATTTACAAAACAGTCCAAAGACTATATGTACATACCTATCTTGTCAATAGTCTTATAATCAATTGTGATACATAAGAAGTTCTGACCATAAACTGTCGCACTCTTGGGCCAGGAATAAGATTCATTTTTATGTGGAGGGTAGTTGGGTACACTGTGTACCAACCAATAGCCTTGACTTTCATCACTCGCTATCACACCTATAATATACATACAATATATCTTATAAATAATTGTTATAATAAACATATACAACCATTTATATACGAGGGCTTGCTGAAAAGTGCTAAGCCTATCTGTTAAAGACCGATTCGAAGTACACACACCTTGGCCAGCGATAATATTTTTTTATGTACTTGTCAAATACGGAAGACATTGTTAACTTAATGTATATATAATAAAAAATAATTATTTAGCTTGGTTTGGTCCGAGTGGTCTTTATTTCTTATATTGAGTCGATAAATCGTTTGGTCCGAGTGGTCTTTTCGTTTGGTCCGAGTGGTCTTTTCGTTTTGTCCGAATGGTCTTTTCGCTTGGTCCGAGTGGTCTATCAATTGGTCCGAGTGGTCTTTTTTATGGTCCGAGTGGTCTGGATACCGAAAATGACCACTGGCTAGTTCCTTTTTTTTCTGATGGGGCCAAATCAGGATTGTCACAGGACTTTTCTGATCCACATTCAAGAGCTTTGGCACCCATCTTGCAGAAAAATTTGTCATTCCAGACTCATTGGCGATAATGTGCTCAACCCTCTTGTGAGAGATGCCCAGTACACTGGCAATATGACGAGGGGTCAATCGTCGATCAGCCATCAAAATGTCATGCGCCCGGGTAATGTTTTCTTGAATGATTGCTCTTGATGGCCTTCCAGGATGCTGGTCATTGTCAAGACTCTCTGTCACACTTAAAGTCTGCAGCCCACTTCGTTGCAGTGGAAAAGGAGAAAGGGGCATCACCCCCTAAAGCGGAGAAAATGTCTGCATTTATCTGTGTTAGGGTAAGTCCTTTCAGAGGTAGGTTCTTGATGACTGCCTTATAGCAAGTTTTGTCCATTGCTGGTGATTTCATTGGGTGGGTTTAAAAGATGGTCTGGTACGAAAGCAATAATAACACTACAGTTACAGTTCTTATGTCTATAAATCACTATGATTCATTCAATGGGTGTACTTGTTGGTGGCAAAGGTTTGTTTCAAAACAATTCATCTATCCTTTTCAGGCACAGAACATTTCAGCCAGCCCTCGTGGAGTAAAGAAAATAATTTGGGATGTCAGTAGACTACTTACTGAACATTTTATGAATAATCAGCAAGATTCGCAGGATATCACAAAAATTACTTGGAATGTGAACTGAATGAAGCTGTATTTACAACAAGTAATCAACAAAAAATAATTAACTCCTAACAGAACTGAATTCATGATACCAAATTTCTTTATTAACTTTCATTGTGTCCCTCATTCTGCAATATTATTTATTTTGTATAATGCGAATTAATGATTAAAGGCTAAATTCTACCTTTTGTATGGCCATGGTTTAAGGAACCACTTTGGTTTGGTGGTTGATCATTATACATACCATATAATATGGAGTCATCCTAAATTAAAATAAACTATTATTCATAACAATTCAATAAGGCAACGAAATATCCACCCACAGCAGTCAATAAATGTTGTCGCAGTATAATTTGCTGCGTAAATAAAAAGTAAAATCTCTAATATATTGTAAAATATCTTTGGAAACTGAAAAGATCTTATGACATAATAAAGGGCAATAACTGTAGAAAATTCTTCAAACATTATTATGAATAAATTGTTCAATACATAATTAATTTGAACAATACATAAGAATTTCATGCGGAAATTGTGGAAGATGAACAAACAAGATATTAACTTTATGATTTGCAATAAAAAAAGTTTTCCTTATAACCAAATAAATTATTGCTTTTAATTACAAAAAATAATAATCTGCAAACAGCTTGTATGTAGTGTGCTCACAAGTCTATGGACGGACAAAAGAAAACAGTTTTTTCAAGCAGAAAGTCATCCCCTGTGATTTTGTTGTCTATTTCATGCCAGATTCTTTTTTCGTATTTTCAAAGCATCATGTTAGAACTTTTAGCATGACTGTTTAATGGGAAGTAAAAATGCCTATTAAACATTGTCTGACCTGATTTGAAATTTAGGGTGTGGGCAGAAGCATAACCTAAAACTTTAAAACCACTTTAAATAAGAGAGAGCAAACTAGGTCATTTCGGGACTAACGTATGCTTTAATTTTATTTCAATAATTTGATCGCGCATATGAGTCTTTAGCAGTAGGGGGGAACCGGGGCACCAGGAGAAAACCTACGATGTTGGGCAGATGACCCTACTCCTTGTCATGTGCATGTGGGGAATCAAAACCACTTGACTTAATAACAGACATCATGCTCTAATGCACAGGCTTTTAACCATTCGGCCACCCATCAACATCCCCCACCCCACACCCGCCATCAATAAGAATCTTGTTAGGCCCATTTAAAGGTTTTAAAAATGGCAGCAGTAAAACAAGGATTAGTTTGGAATTATGACGTTATCTCTTCAGATATCAAATTGGGCGGCAATGAACCCAAAAATCTTGAAATTGATACTGCAGCTAATTCAGGTCGAAATAAGCTGCTTTATTGGGTTGATCTGATGTCTTATTTAGTTATTTCAAATTAAATGTATGTTTTGAGAGATTTTACCAAGTTTAGTTTATATTATGACTTGGTAGAATCAGTTACTAGCTTTATCTGTAGACATCAAATTTTATTAATTAAACTAAGATATGGTGTCGTCCCACAAAAGATATCAACATATAAAATCCAATAAAATGGGCAAATCAAAGAGGTTTAGTCATTTCAAGCGCCATAAAAAAATCAGTCTGGAAAAGTGAAGATCAGAATCACTTTTTGCATTTTGGATAATGAAATATCTGAATTGCTTTTCTGCATTTTGCAAATAACCTTTTGTACTAATACCTTGGCACTGTAAATCTGTTGTAGAGTGTAATAAATGGCATCATTTGAAGAGTTCAAAGAATATTTTGATAGTTGAAATTCTGGATTATTGGCATCAAGATAAAAATGACCTAGCCCGTCACGAAGAATGGGGCTCGATTTATTTTGTTCTAATTCTGGTAACTTGTATACAACAAACCTGAAACACAATTTTAAAATATAAAAAATTTGGGGGTGATCTCAAAAGTTTAAATTCATCAGCTGTTATCTAGTCTACTCATAGTCATACATATTAGTCATCATGTGTCATATAAGTTAATAGCATTAATCAGAAACATATACATATCACTCGTCACATCAGTCGGCTATATAGAGATATGACTCGTGTTTTCCTTTGGCGTTCGTCACTTCCGAATCAGGAAACCTGTATTACTCAGCTATCGTAGCAATGATCTCTGTGTTAAAATTATATTTGGAAAGTGTTTAATTATATGTATCAATATTTTAAACCTTTTGTATACATGTAGATGGTGACACTTTATCTTTTTTCATCTGTGATAATAACCGACACCAATATTGTCTTTTAAGGTATAGCATTAAAACTCTGTATGTTTATAGGTTAGTACCTTATGAATAAAATATAAAGATTAGTTATCCTCGTTGATTGGTAACTAAAATTATTTGCATATAAAACTCTAAAAAAGACTGTCAGCGTTCGCTTTGATCTCATACATTAAAACTGCTAAAACAACCATATATGATGTGATATCATGCAATGAAACTGATAGAGAGATTTTGAGATATTCACGGAGACCAGGGAGGTACGTATACGGTGTGGTCTCGTGCATTAAAACTGTTAAACAGGCCATCAAGGTACGATATTATTGTCTCCCCCATTAAATAGACCATCATATGGTCACATGGAATTAAACCTGTTAACGGGACCAGCTAGATTCTATAATAATTTATGGTCTCATACATTAAAACTGTTAAAGAGGCCACCAGGGTACGACATTTAAACCATTGATCGTATATTATTGGCCTTTTTCATCAAAAAGGGCCACAGATGAAGAGAAAATGGTTAAATTTAGCGCGAAACTCCCACGAGTTTTTCCCACGACCTGCATAATAAACACAAGACCCAAAAATAAACGCAATTTGCGATGCCTCTTTTGACGAGTGGTTTGTTTTTTTTCGTATTAAAGGGACAGTCCCGTATTATACAGGGGCTCAAAAATAAAAGTCTGAGAATATTTGAAAATAAAACACCAAAATATAGGGGAATAGTGTATATACCTTGTCTAAAAATTTCAACTCAAAATATTGAGTCGTTTGGACGTGAACGCCAAAACTGCTTATCCGGACACGTAAACCTTTTAAGTTTTCGGGTCATTTTTTTCATTTGCTGACCTGATAATCGATTTACGTTTCTTGAGAGGACTATGCAGTGAATGAGTGAATGGCCCATGTACTGTACTTTTACCTACATCTTATTTTTATAGAAAAAAGTCTGGTTTTATCCAGATACTGTATGATACAAAGATCTCCATTTCCAGATGCAGACTGTCAGGTTTAAGTTATTTACAAGCGTGTCACAAAAATTGTGTTAGTTGATCGGCCTTAGATAATGGGTTTTACATGAAATTAACACTAAATTTAACAGTTTTATTCCCCAAAAAGTTATCGGGATTGGCCCTTTAAAAACATTTATATAAAGACGACAAACGATATTTAGACACCCCGAAATGTTCTTATCAAGAATGTTTCTATTTTAGTATCTGTCGAATAAACAGAAAAAGAGTAATCTAATTAGAAATATTATTGACATGAACATTCGGAACGTGAATTAAATTTGAAAATTATTGACAGGCGATGGTACCGGGTAATCATAAAACTTTGTAAATGGACTAATAATAACCACAGAGCATTGGGATCAATTGTTCACAATCGAAGAAATCCGTTTATAATTTACCACGGTTTTGACAGTATTGCAGTGTGCCGGTATCCGTCTTAGTGTCTTGTTATTCGAGTCTAAATAGTCAACAAAGAAAGGGGCGTCGAACGGATAAACTTATCTCTAGATAGAAATTAAAAGGTCGGTAAAATAAAAAGTTATTGATCGATTCGGTTGAAATTTAACGTTAAGGCATTGCAAGTCATCCTCAACAGCCCCTGGCGGTTTCAAGTCTCTATAACGACGGGAACTGGTAGAGATGCGAAAGTGCAATAGCGCACATAAACAACATAAGGACCTACTTTTATAGCTACTTACCACGAATGAATACTTACCAGTCAACGGGTTTTCCTTCGTAATCTAAACACCGTAAACAGTTTGACAAATCAGTATTTAAAAATAATAAACTCCAGGCAAAGACAAGTGGCAGCATATTTTCTGCCTAACTCGACCTGATAATGTCCAGTCAATGCTGTAAATTATTACTATTTCTACGGTATACTTTCGATTTCCTTTCGATAGATAGATTATCAAGACGCATCAGAAAAATCTAACGCTTTCTGCCAAAGATAGAGCAACAAGTGACAAACTCTTGCCCTACATTTAAACCTAACCAAACTCAAAAAGGTTAACAAAAATCGCCATGCAAAAGGAGGAAACGGGGCAAGGGAAAAAAAGATTAAAAATAACTTTGACCCTTGTTTCGTGACGGCGTAGGAATATTTGGTGAGCTGTGTCTATATAGAGTATCAGTACTTCCTTAGTAATATGGTGATTAGATACAATAAAATCCTACGTTATCTTATATTCGATATTACGCGTGTCTTAATTCACCATTTACACTTTCCTGATACCCCAAGGAAGTACGCCTTCTGTTAAAGCCCCAATATACCACTCTTGTTGTAACTGCATAATATGTTCCAATCTTTATTCTGGTCAACAATTTGTACTATTTTACAATATTTCAATTAAAAAATGATACAAATTTCATCTTAACACACCTAATTTTAAAAATTGGAAAAATTCAACTACATGCCGTAACATGGTTTGAAGAGCCTTACGTAAGGACTTTCAAATGCAACTTGGATTTAAACATATTTTCGAACCCTCTGAACAAGTAAGATAGGTTGTAATGGATAATTTACACAGCAGGTAGGACACTTAAACATCTTGTAGTTAGAATAAGGCTATTTTTAATTGACCAAACAGGAAGAACAAACTGGGTATCTAAAGTTAGAACTATTTTAAACCCTTTAGGTTTTGCTTTTGCTTTTGAAAATGAATGTATTGGAAATAAAAATGTGTTTTTAGTCAAATTTAATAGTAAGTGCAGGAGGACCGCACAATACGCAAAACAAAAATCTACACGATAAACCTGCGGACAAGACAGAACATAGACATTGCAAAAATAAACAATTATCAAATCAAGTGAATGGATTCGGGGACCAGCCGTAAGCGTCCACTGCGCTGTACAGTCCCGGGTCTGTTATGGTACAGGCTTCACTAAAATGATTTACAAAAAAGACGTAACAAAAAATACGACCAATCTCGACAGTGGTCGTCTATGAGCCAGGAGACCTATTTATCAAGTAATATTCCCTGTAAACATTTATACGTAACATTATAAAGTTTAGATTAAATCTTTTACCGACTAAATCAATTCTTTTGAAGAGAAATCTAACTGTTGATTCCACTTGCCCGTTATGTCACCAATGTGAAGAAGATGTATTCCATTTTATGTTTTAATGTTTTGTGGAACAGGCTTCCCATAGACATTAAAAGATCCGCAACATTGAACATTTTTAAATCACAGTTAAAGACATCAATATTCAAGCAAATATATGACAAGCGCCCTTGAGCAGTTTACTGGAAAGAATTGCGCTCTAAAAATTCATAATTTTATTTTATTTTATTTATTATAAGATCGGTTTAATTTGATACTATTTATTTGTTCTATTTAAAGATACATTAGCTAAGAGTTGGTCATTCTAGCTATAATCATTCAAAAATAGATGAAATTTTATATTTGTTGAAATTTTCGTTATCGTTGATGGGTGTTACCGCCACGAAAGGTAAAGTTTAGACTTTTAGCTACCTCGTAATCTGTTTTTCTTTTATGGGCTTGAAACCAGAATTCATATCCATATGTATGTGCATTTTTGCCATTAATGGGGCGGGGTCATTTCCCATTGGTAAACCAATAATTTGCTGTATTATCTGAGCCCCAACCTCAAATAAGGCATTGTCAATTATAAATGTTTGATGTTTTGAAATTGTTCCTTATCAAAAACTACAGTGTCCGCATTGCGACGTTTTATAATTCATTTAGCATCTTGCGAGTAAATGGCCATCAAGTTTCTACCTTTTCCAAAAGACCCATAAAAGGCTTTATCTACAAACCAATCAAAGCTATTTTTAAGATCTGCATGTTGCAGCATATTATGATATCAAAACCACATAGGCCTAAATAAGGCTATATTACAATAGTTTCTAGTAACTGTAATAACGGACCACAATGGAGGGGAAACGTATTTGGGAACAACACATTTTCAAATTTTCTGGGGCAGCCGCCCAGCAATTTTTTTTAGGGCAATTCATTCTCACCACCCTACACTAATCGGGCCCGTACGCCTATGGGCAAAGAACAATGAACATCGTCTAGTCATCCGGGTTTTCACGTTTGCGTGTACACGTACATAAAAAAGAGCCCTGGGCGGATAAAGAGTAGGGAGGACGCCGCAATCCAGGCAAAATTCCCCTAAAGTACACTACATGGCTTATTCCCGTCTTTGTTAGCCCGGTTTGTCAAAAACTCAATTTCATTTTCATTTGTTCTAATATTTCACTAACCTGTGTTATCCATGAGTTAAAAACTGTATATTCGGAATGGTAAAAAATTTCTGTGAAAATTCTTAAAAACGAGTCTTTATGGTTCTGACTGTCAGCCAACCATAAAGAACATAGGGAAGGGTCACATGTTTTGGGATATTGAAAATTATGATTTATGTTTTGTAGTTGATATCAAACACGGGATTTGTAAACACAAATAATCGAAATGGAAGATGTTGATCAAAAGGCCTCCTTATAGTTAGATCATTACTAAAATATGACAGCTGTTGGAGGAGTGGGGACTTGCGCGGCTCGCATGTTTGGTTCATTTCAATTACCAACATTTTAAATCTTTATTTCAATACAAAAAAACACAAAAGAAATATGCCTATACAATATACATGTATTACTATAATGATATCATTTTAAAGCAAAGAAAAAAGGGATATAGAAAGCAAAATATACTAGCCTAAATGATTGTTATAGTGATGCAGGCAACAGAATCAATTGTTAAAATCGTGATACAAATAATATCATTTTCAATGGTGCCCGGTTAGGGTCATTTAAGAAAATCACTTTTGCGACTTGAATTTTCAAAACGGCCATTTCCAAGATGGTTGAAACCTTTTATTTGACAGAATTGTACCAACTGATTTTATACGCCCACATTTTCCCGTGGACATAATTTATGTTGTCGACTATGTCACTATCTGTTCACATTTGTTTGGGAAAATCTAGGAGTCACAATTTTTATCCGATTTTGTTATTACAAATATTCCTACCTTGTACGTATAATGGTGTAAAATGTACGAATAAAGTTTGTGGACCCTCAAGGGGCCACCTTTTTGGGTTCGTTTAGGTAAAACTTGACATCTATGTTAAAAGGATCAAAATATATTAGGGGAGTTCGATTTGGTCTAGAATAAAATAAATAGTACAATTTGGAGTGATATTAAAGGACCTAAGTCCGTAACTCAAAATCGTCCAAAATCGTCGACATCGAAAACACGAATTATTGGTCAATTTAAATCAACATTGGTGTTGTGATCTTACCTGGAAATGGCAGGCCTCTGATATCCAATATTTAAATAAAAATAAATATTTTACAGTTGGTACAAGAATCGTGTACCATAGTGTGTTTCAGCGTCACTTATAACAAGTGACCAGAACGAACGAGGCTAGACATATTCCACAAGTCCTGTAAAACGACGAGGCCATGACGTATCTGAGGGCATGCGCGGTTGACTGGAATAACCAGACACTAAAGAATCCTTTTCGGTTGAGACTAATGCCGTATTTCGCTGGAAATATCTGATATGAAATTAGACCCAAAACGGAAACAATTTAATGTAAATCAGTTTATATACAATCAGATTATATTATTATATGCCTTGCGACCCATTAGGGTCAATTTCTAGGTCCCAAATGTTAGCGATTTAGCTCCTTTAAATGACCTGAAATTCGACCATCTTCATAATGGCCGCCATTTTCGATTTTCGAGTAATGTGTCAATTCATAAACATTTCAAAAAGATCAGATCATAATTAAATCCTTAAAGCTGCTATCAAGATTTCGTAACTAAATAAATATCCCTAGATGAAGTTATTACTGAAAATCAGAAAATATGATTTTCAGTTATAATTTCATCAGGAGGTACTATTTGGTTACAAAAATAAATTGTGACAAATATGGCTATAATTGCAGCCTAGAAATTAAAGTTATAAAAAATTTAGTTGGTGACTATTGAATTTAAAAGACAAATAATAGCAGCCTATTAATTTAGAACAAGATTTTTTAACAAATATAACTCTGGAGATGATTTTTGAAAAATATTGAAAAACAATAGGATATATATATGTTGGCCTATCATTATCATTCAGGTTTTAACAAAATTTCTTTACAATACCTAAATAAAATGAAGTGAAAATGAAAAACAAAGTCAAAATCAAAAGTAAATTAAAAGCAAAAGTTAAATAAAAACTAAAAATTTAATCAGAAGAAAAAATGAAAGTAAAACCAAAATCTAAATTAAAACCAAAACACAAATGAAAACGAACATCATTTTTAAAAGTAATTTGAAATGTAAAACAAGTAAAAGTGAAAAGCAAAACAAAAATATTTGTTGGCCTACCGCTATCATTCAACTTTTTTTCACGCAAAAGTAAAATATTTTTTCGGTTGGCCTATCGCTATCATTCCACGTTTTTGACACTCCTAATCGGTAACCGTCAGCTATTTCCGACCGCTTCGACTCGACGGTTCGTTCTCTCGTGGTACAAATAAAACTGAATCAGAACAGTATTTTCTTGTAAGTGTTCTTGACACCACTACTTTTTGAAGAAAACATTTTAATCAAGGAAGATTACAACTTAATATTTTTATTTAGAGATTTACAACAGAATATCTAGGAGAGCAGTTTTGTACATCAAAAATACTGTTATTATAGTTCTTCCAGACATCTTTATTTTGAAAACACACAGTTCCTCCAGCCCGCTTCTCCTGTGGTTCCTGAAAACACAAATGTAACATGCATAATTTGCTCCACCTTTACAATGTAAACATTATACGAACATTGATACCTTAATGTCATTTTATTTTTGTTAAAGATACATTGTCTTGATGCAACCTAAAACTTTTTATAAAAGGCTTCTTTTACGTGGACGTGGGACAACGATTCTCCATCCGAGACATGACACTGTTCCTTGCCTTGCCCCCATCTGTACCACAGACAAGCAGAAAACACGGTGGAGATTCTTAAGATACTATCTTGTCCTACACTCAGATCGACACCCAGGACCCTTTGGTTGTTTAGCCAGCACCCTACCCACTGAACCATCAGTGCTGTCAAGGCCCTCGACAGGACTGTCTTATTTTAACGCAATATGTACCAGGTTAAAAAGGTCCAAAGATCCAAATTACTAAATTCAACTACATATACTTACCTCTCTATTGATATCTCCAATACACACCCAGTTACCAGCATCTCTGGTAATGGCCCACTTAGAATGATCTTTTGTTTCTCTAAATTGGATCCCTTCAGGTAGTGAGATGTTTCTAACATTTAACACCTATAACATAAAATTGTGCAGATAGGAGGCTTGCAAGAAACAGTGTATAGTCAGTCGGGTAATATGAAAAATCTGATGTAATAATCTGACTGGTTTTTGTCCTGTAGTGAATTCACAAATTGTCATAAATAAGAATGACATATTATGCGATCGTAAAATCATGAATTTTGGTAGGGTTTACGCTTCGTCTAATTAAAGATCAAAATCCAGCTCAGAAAGTACAAAATCCCAAAAGTGTTCTTCCAATATCCTAATGAACAGTCGCACTGAGTTTAAAAGCATTCCATTAACAAATACACATGTTCACAAGTTTTCTAAAGTTAGAATGTATTGAGGAATAATCCTAAAATATGTGATAGAAACAGTTCTAAGTTTGATAGATATATATTGGACAAGAAAGGCTAAACATACTGCCAGACATTGGAAGCAGAAGATGATAACCGCATGAAATGTTGGCATATAAAACCGTTACCAGAAATATGCAATGACAGAACAGAGTAAAAAGAATAAAAACCAAGTACAAACAATCCAAACCATTAGACAGGATTCGAAGTCCTAAAAAACGTTAGAGGCGAAATAGTGTATTCAAGCAAAATAGTATAATCAGCAAATGGACTGCTCCTCGTGTACAAAAAACACGAAAACAGTAGTAACAGGTGTCCAGAAGAGTAAGCTTACCCTTACGAAAACAGTAGTAACAGGTGTCCAGAAGAGTAAGCTTACCCTTACGAAAACAGTAGTAACAGGTGTCAAGAAGAGTAAGCTTACCCTGTCTGGCGCCATACCCGCCATAGCTGCATCGAAACCATGAACTATAGTATGCAAAATGCACGCGATGAACTGTGTCAACGGTGTAGTAGACATTATCAAGGATAGTAATAGTATTCGTGTCAATTAAATATATCTAGAATAATAGCCGAGAGAGACACATTATATTTACCAATCAAATCAATATGACGGCCATAAAACTTTTAAAAGGTTTTAATAAGTTTAGTGCGCAAGTAGGCCTACCCTTGTAGCTGAAGCTTAGATGACAAATCAGAATAAAAGGAACAAGCTCTCGCGTAACGAAATAGCTATGGCACAAACACTCCATAAGCTGGTGATATTGGAATGTTACTACTTATAAATGGAAAGTTAACAATCGGAAAGTCAAAGTCATCCCGTTTATGGTACAATTTAACACTCAGTTAATGGCAATTGTCAAAATCGAGACGCAGATCCAAGTCTAACATACAGAGTAGAGTGTTCATATAAAGAATGATGGACGGACAGGTGATGGATAAAGTATGCATGTGACAACAATACATGTCAAAAGTTTAATCAAGCGAATTTCATTTACTACACAATGTTTAAAGTGATCCAGATTTCATAATGTAGGTGATAAATTACCAATATAAATATTTAAGCGTATGAATAATTCTTTATCACTGCCTTAAAAGTTTAATAAAGTATTGAAATTGACAAAAATAAATTTTACTTACCTTGAATTGAACTGAACAGTTTGAAGGTAATTTTCCCCTTCCATCCTGCCAGGTTTCTGCGAACATGTCAGACTTAAAATATGGTGCAAGCCAGGCATCATATAAGTCTTCAAAAATAAATAAATATATAAATGAATATTTTGTTGAAATTGGTCAATTAGAAATAACATAAATATATATATATGGGTTGGCTTAAAGGGAAAGTTAACCCAAGCTGATTATTTTGGTTAATTATGATACTTTATCAAAAAAATATTTCTGTTTTAATTAAGACCAAAAAGGCTTATAAATAAATGTCACTGCAAAGGACGACGCCCTTTTCCCGTCCATCGATAATTTTTAACCAATCAAAACTAAGACTACCAATTCCACTAACAACTATCGACGTCAGAGTGCACTAGTCTAAAAATGTAGCTTCATAGGTGTTTAAAAAAGACCTGCAAAATTAGGAAAGTGACCCATTTTAACATTCCCACTCCCATCCAGAAAGGATCCTCGGTGTACCAGTCATAAAATCAACAAATTTAAACCCAGCAACACGGCTGTGCTTTCGGACCATTTCGATTACAACAGATGCTATTCCAACTTTTTGTCGGAATTGGTAATTCAAAGTTGGAAAATTTGTATCTGTATATTATGTAATAATCCCGTTATATTGTTTTTTTAAGAGGACAAACACATTTTAATTATCAGAATTATATACAATATTGTAACATGCTTAAGAGTGGACCTCGCGTTATAGAAACGATATTTTAATGAAGGGTAGAACTTGCACATCTTTGATATAGGTAAAGCGTCTTCGGTCCTAATGATCTCAGGTCAATAACACCCCTCTAAATGCCAAACAGGAAGTGTTTATCGACATTGTAACATGCTATTTAGGATTTTAAAAGAAATTACTAAAACTGAGGGGGGTTATTGTCCAATAGACAGTGTCTAATTGACCAATCAAAACGCGCGGTTCACTCTCAAGCAGGTTACATGTCCAATAGACATGTCCTGAGATTTTACATCAGAACCCGCAACGTTCTGGGTCCGAATGATCTCAGGACATGTCTATTGGACTACTTCTTATTCCTACTACTCAACAAATAATTTATCATTTACGGTAAAGCTATATATCGCACCTCTTTCAAAATTACAAAACTTTGCAAAACTGTGAAATTGAGTTCCACCACTTGAAGAGAAATTAGCCATGTTGTTCCATGGTGGAGATTGAACATGTGAGCCCTTAAAAGCCTTAACCATATTTGGATTGTCTTCAGCAAATTGTGGCGGCATGTATTCATCATAAAACTTGGGATAATTATACAAATACTGCTCTCCTGAAATGTAAACAATAAACATATACATAAAATGTTCATGATCAAACTCAGTTAGTTTTTTTAAACTATACACTAGCATCAACCAATGGAATTAATTATCTCTGCTCTGTTAAGCTTTAGCGGGAAATTTTAATCATTAACGCAGTCAAGACATTCGTGTAATAAAAATCAATACGTCAATTAAAGGTACGGTTGTTATGTTCCAAAGTCTTGACCAATAAAATTGCTTAACACTCCATAGTCTAAGCAGAAAATAATCATCATTGAACTTAGTCAATGTATTGATATAATGAATCTATACTCAGTTTCATCGCTCTCACCCAATTAGAACCAAAGTTACCGTGTTCCAAATACTTAAACAATACGGTTTTCACCTAATGAACACCTACACCAAGTTTGAACATTCTAGCTCAAATAGAAGGAAAGTTATTGTGTCCCAAAAAATGTGAAGGACAGATCCAACAAGCACAGAGTATATATATGAAGAGCAGCTATCATAGTACAAGCGCGAGGTTTTGTATACACAGTTTTATTTCAGATTCTATTTTGATACCAGATAATGAAACAAATACAAGGAAAATACAAACAGTCGACTTTTTCCCAAAAGTCATGATGTGTTGTAAGACTACATACCTATCGTGTCAATAGTCTGATAATCAATTGTGATACATAAGAAATTCTGGCCAAAAACTGTCGCACTCTTGGGCCAGGTGTAAGATTCACTTTTATGTGGAGGGTATTTGGGTACACTGTGTACCAACCAATAGCCTTGACTTTCATCACTCGCTATCACACCTATAATATACATACAATATATCTTATAAATAATTGTTATAATAAACATATACTACCATTTATATACGAGGCCTGGCTGAAAAGTTCTAAGCCTATCAATTAAGGACCTGTACAAAGTCCATGGTTTTCATTTATTTTTCTACATATTCCCCATCGAGGAACACCTTTGCCAAAGATGTTAAAAGACCTGGATACTGGTCAGGAAGAAATTTTCTTCAGCCACCCTAAAAAGACATTCCCAGCTGACATGGTGCCATCATTACAAGTAAAATGGCGACTGGTTAGCTCTTTTTTTATTTTGGAAACAGGTGGGCGTCGGGGCCAAATTGGGCCAAAAGATTATCTGGATCTGCTTCAGGTTGTCACAGGACGACAGGAATCTGGCACGTTTCTGATCCACTTTCAAGAGCTTTGCCACCAATCTTGCAGAAACTCGTGTACTCAACCCTCTCATGAGAGATGCCCACAACACTGGCAATATGTCAAGTGGTCAATCGTCAATCAGCCATCAAAATATCATGTTATGTTTTCTTAAATGGTTGCTGTTGATGGCCTTCAAGGATGCAGGTCATTGTCAAGGCTCTCCCTGCCTCGCTTACATTCTGCATACCCTACCCTAAAGAGGAGACCATGTCAGCATGTATCTGTGTTAGGAATAGTCCTTTCATTTGCAGGTACTTGATGGCTGCCTGTCCAAGATGCAGGTCATCGTAGTGGCCCTTTTTGTAACGCCTAAATTCCCCAGCTCATTTCTTTACTGTGGAAAAGGGGGCGACTTCCCCTAAAGTGAAGACCATGTCGACATGTATCTGTGTTGGGGTAAATCCTTTCAGTTGCAGGTACTTGATGACTGCCCTATAGCTAGTTTTGTCCACAAGATGGTCCGGTACGAAAACAATAATAACACTATAGTTGCAGTTCCCATGTCTATGATTCATTTAAACATTAGGAGCCACGGTGGCTAAGTGGGTTAAGTCCCCCATTCTGCAATATTATTTATTTTGTATAACGCAGATTAATGATTAAAGGCTAACTTCTACCTTTTGTGTGGCCATGGGTGATGTATCCATACTGGTTTGGTGGTTCATCATTATACATACCATAAAATATGGAGTCATCCTAAATTAAAACAAACAAACAGTGAGGCTGATGACACATATTATTCACACATTCATTTTTTCAAATGTATCAAACAATCAAATCATGTTAATCATTGAACTCAGTAATGATAATCTACATCAAGTTTAAACACTCTTCCTCAATTAAAAGCAGACAGTTGTTCTTTTCCAAAGTCTTAAAGTGCTCATAAGACGACAAACTGAAACTCGGCGTAGTGATGGACAGTGGTTATAATATGCACATTACGGAAAGTTAACATCAATCTGATTAAAAATAAATCAGCTATCTTCACTCAAAGTCGCAAATATAGACCTCCCGTAAAAACGACTTGGCCAATTATCGAAAACACTCTTAATCCCCTCGGTCCCTAGTGACGTCACAGTGTACAAATGCATATTCGGAATGTTTATTCCTTGATTACCTATATACAGCCGGCGTGTGTATTCATTAACGCCTGACTGGTTCCTTAATCCCCTAATTAAATAAAACAACTGACTACGGAATAATCTGTTTTTTTAATTTAGAATTTGTTTTATAAAGCCGATTGCTGTAGCATTATCTTTTTAATCAGAATAAGCCGACCGTAAACTAACAATTGGCTTCTGATTGAAACACGATTGGTGTAGAATTGGTGTAGCCGGCGCTACGGACATCTATGAAGCCAATTGAAATAATTAATAGTCGGCATTTAAGAAACGAAATGGTTTTAAGTAGTAATCATATAAATAAATCATTAACACGTGTTATTGGTCATTCTATCATACACCGAGAAAATGGAAGCAGAATATTTAGAGTTATCCTGTAGCAGTAGTTCTTTTAGCTCTGGCAATGTATCGGGTACAGATACGTCGCGAGAAATGATAACTATAGCGCCATATATTATGTTTGAGCCGTATCTATCTGACTGTGGCTCCATAGAGGATGGCGATGTAGATGATACCGGATCTAATAATGAAAACCATCCGATTGTTACGAGACTAGATTCATTGATTTTATTAAATTATCTATTTACAGCTTTTATAAATAAATTTATTTCATTAAATTATCTTTTTAGCTGTAAATAAATTGATTTCATTAAATTATCTATTTACAGCTTTTATATATTAAAGAATTGATATTACATGTACACAGCCTGCCCTATGGTAGTAATTCACACACAAAGGATATTTAAACTAAAATTGCTTCAGCATTCCACAAAATTTACATCAGTTATAATCGAGAGACGTTTTCGTTCAGTTTGGGTTTCAATAACAGAATTACCTCGTCATATAATCGTATATGTCCATGATACAACACCTCAAAGAAGACTTGCTGTGTTCTTTATTTAGGTTCAAATAATCCGACCATATCAGAAAGCATGCATTTGCACCTTTCACGGTGAAATAATCGTATATACGACCCATGAGATGCCATGATATAACTGTCATCAAAGGGAAGCGTGCATGCACCAATTGGAGACTTGATGTGTTCTATTTTTAGGCTCAAATAACCAGACCATATCAGAAAATGTGCACGAATAATAATAAATGACTAACGATTTTTTTATATGTAACGAATAATGAATTACGTTTTGCATTTTGCAATTCTAAATTAATTCAATGTTTTTAAGCGCTTTAACAATCAGATTCACCAATCAATTGTCGTCAATAATCTTAACTCGCTGAGCAGAATGGGTTCGATAATTAACACCAGATTTAAAAGATAGTAAGCTGGCACTGCCAGGCAGGATACGCCCACATTTTCGAGAGATGGTTAGAGAACAAGCAAAACTGAAAGTGATTTTCCCTACAATCAAAGGCTATAATTCATTAAATTACAATTTGATATGCGCAAATATCGAAAAGAATCAAGATCTTTCGGTTATAAACATGCATTTCAAGTTTCATCAAAATCGAATCAAACTTGTGACCTATACTGGGTCCACAACCTTGATATACCATATTTTAACACTATTAGAGTACAAACGGCGGCCATTTTGTCTGGCAATTATGGTCCGATTTCCCTGAAATTCAAACTCAACCTTCGGTATGGTGTAACGGTGATAGAGTCAAGCTTTTTTTCAATCGGATAATAATCATAACCTCCAGAGGGACCATAGGCGATTTTTCGGGCAATCAGGGGCCATAATTCAGAAAGCTACGATATGATATGCGCAAATAACGAAAGGGACCAAGATCTTTGGGTTATAACCATGCATTTTAAGTTTTATCAAAATTGAATCAAAATTGTGACCAATACTGAGTCCACAACCTTGATATACCTTTTTATAACAGTATTCGCGTACATGCGGCGGCCATTTTGTATGGCAATTTTGTTCCGAATTTTTCCGAAATTCAAACTTAACCATCCTTAGGGTGTAACGGTGATATAATCAAACGATTTTTTAAATCGGATAATAATTGTGCTCTCCAGAGGGACCACAAGCTAAACAAAGACGATTTTGCGTATAATCAGGGGCCATAATTCAGGAAGTTACAATCCGATATGCCCAAATATCGAAAGGAACCAAGATCTTTAGGTTATAACCATGCATTTCAAGTTTCATCAAAATCGAATTAAAATTGTGCCCTCTACAGGGTCCACAACCTTGTTATACCACATTTTAACAGTATTCGCGTACGAATGGCGGCCATTTTGTATGGCAATTTTGGTCCAATTTTACCGAAATTCGAACTCAACCTTTCTTAGGGTGTAACGGTGATATAATCAAATGATTTTTTAAATCGGATAATTATTGTAACCTCCAGAGGGACCACAAGCTAATTAAAGACGATTTTGCGTATAATTAGGGGCCATAATTCAGGAAGTTACGATCTGATATGCGCAAATATTGAAAGGAACCAAGATCTTTGGGTTATAACCATGCATTTCAAGTTTCATCAAAATCAAATTAAAATTGTGATCCCTACAGGGTCCACAACCTGGATATACCATTTTTTAACAGTATTCGCGTACGAACGGCGGCCATTTTGTATGGTAATTTTGGTCCGTTTTTTCCGAAATTTGAACTCAACCGTCCTTAGGGTGTAACGGTGATATAATCGAACGGTTTTTCAAATCGGATAATAATTGTGACCTCCAGAGGTACCACGAGCTAAAATAGGTGATTTTTCGGACAATCAGGGGCCATAATTCAGGAAATTACGTTCCGATAGGCGCAAATATCAAAAGGAACCAAGATCTTTGGGATATAAACATGCATGTCAAGTTTCATCAAAATCGGTTCAAAATTGTGACCTCTATAGGGTCCACAAGCTAAATACGTGATTTTTCGTACAATCAGGGGCCATAATCCATGAAGTTTTGATCCGATACGTGCCAATATCGAAAGCAGCCGAGATCTTTGGGGGATAAACCTATATTTCAAGTTTCGTTGTAATCGGGTAAGAATTGTGACCTGTAGAGAGTCCACAAACAATTGTGGACGGACGGACGTCCGGACGGACGGACGGACGGACGGATGACCGGACGGACGGACGGACAGGGGCGACGACATAATACGTCCACATGAAAATGTGGGCGTATAAAAAAGGCAGGTTATCGTTTATTATTTCAATTGAGAATTTAATTGGCATTTATTTAATAAGGTGATTGGCGGTTGTTGAGACCGCGATTAACACTGCTAGTTCTCCTTTGTTTTGTTTTATCTGCGAGTATAAAACTTGCCAAAATGTATTGTTGAAAATTTGTGCATATTTAGTAATACTTTGTTGTTTTTCTTTTATCAAATAGTTAACGAACTTGATTGACCTACCACTTACCAGTGGCTTGTTCGCACCAATTTATCGATTGGTATTGACATCTACGACAAGCATGTCGTCAAGGTGCAGCTCACTGATTATTAACAATTTGTAGGGGCTTGTAAAAAAAAAGATTGCATGTCGTGTAAATATTTTTTTTTTTTTGTGTAGGTCATCAGCATATTATTCGTTTTAAATAAATATTATATAATTTCATGAGAAACGATGATTATCAAAGAACCGTAAGTGCAACTAATGTTTTATCGTTTGGTTGAGCCTTTTACTAACCACGTGGTTCTTGATTTTTTCTTTCGTGTTTTGAATTTATATATATTTCCCAAACGTCGTATACCAGAGTCCCAAACTTCGTATATCCGAGACCCAAACGACAGATATCAACTCTCGCGTCATGTTTTTTTACTACTCCATAACAATTAATGGTGTGTTTATTTAATAATAAACAATAAAGTTTATTCGACAATAAGTACAACTCGGTTAATTAACTGCTTCTATAATAACAAGTGGGATGAAACAGCCCGATAGAAAATCAGGTGTGGGATGAAACAGCCCGGGGTGAACCGGTCGTGGGATGAAACGACCCGCATCCGCCAATCCGTAATTAAATTGTTGACAAACGCAATCCACTCTTTCCGTAATATTTCGTCTTTGGGAAATTTATGAAACGTCGGTATATTATTCCCCTTTTCTCTGCTGGAATTTCCACAACTCTCAATAATACAACGATAATTCGGCATCTTGAAATACACTCGGAAATATTATAGTAACAAATAAAATCTATTACAATTCAAGACGAGAAAGGTCTGCGTTTGAAAATGCTTTGAATTATATAGTGATGTGTAGCTTACATAATTACGAGCTTATGATTACCGACAATACACACTTGTTAACTGTTGGTATGTTGATACAGTGATATATTATACAGGCAGTGATATATTGGATAGATAATGTGTATAGTATGTGTAGTGCCTGTGACGTCATCAGCCAATCAACCGGATTAAGGTCGTTCATGAAAATTTGAAAACCGTTTTTGGCTGTCCCATACTAAAACGTAAATAGCTCAGTTAATTTTAATCAGATTGATTTGAACTTTCCGTAATATGGATTTAGTAATCATTGTTTATTATAATATGTAATAGATAATTATGATCTTATGTGCTCTTTAACAAATCAAATTGTTTATCAACCGGATTACCCTGAACAGAAAATTCTAAATATCGAACTTAGTCAAGGTACAATTATACACCAAATTCCATCACTCTCACTTAATTATAACTTAAGTTATTGTGTCCGAAAAGCACCAATCAATTAAATTGCTAATCTCTGATTAGCCTAAGCAGAAAATGCACATACCTCTACCAAGTTTGAATATTCTAGCCCAATTAGAACTTTTAGAAGGGGAGTTATTGTGTTTTAACGTCTCAGTCAATCAAATAGCTTATAGCTCTGCTTACCCTGAGCAGAAAATGCCCATTATCGAACTTAGTCATGGTATTGATGTAATGAAACTATACACCAAGTTTCATCACTCTCACTTAATTAGAACTAAAGTTATCGTGTACCAAGCATTAACCAATCAAACTGCTTATCTCTGCTTACCCTAATCTTTGAACTACATCAAGGCATTGACCTAACGAACACCTACACCAAGTTTGAACATTCTAGATCAATTAGAAGGAGAGCCATTGTGTCCTAAAAAGTGTGATGCAAGTGTGATGCATTTTATCATTAGTCTTCGTACTGACAACACCTAAAGCATCAGAGCTCCATAGCTATCGACTAAATTTATCCTAGATAAAGTAGCCTAGCTAAGACTCCAAAAGACTTCTCAAATCCAGAAAGACTACTAGATACTACAAAGATCATCTAGTCCAAAAGTAGATTTAAGGTTGTCTTTATCTTTTTCTTCACACCTTTACAGGGTATAAGGTTTACTTTCTTTATATTTTGCATTCTTCATCAGTCTTTTATTTTCTTTAATTTACTATTTTATTCTACTTTATTTTCTTTGTTTATTTTCTTTGTTTATTTTTTTGTTTATTTTCTTTGTTTATTTTCTTTGTTTATTTTACTTTTTTTATTTCTACTTTTTTTACTTTATTTACTTCCTTTGTTTATTTTACTTTATTTACTTTAATTTACTATCTTATTTTATTTTCTTCAATTTAATAATTTACTTTAATTAAAGCTTATTTTCTTAAATCCTCATATTTTTCACCCCTAATATAATCTTCTTTTTTTTTTATTATACTTTTTACCCCTTTTTCAGCTATATATTATATAGGATATACCACATTCCTATCTTTATTTATTTTTATATTTCTATTTTTTTTTTTGGTCATTTTACTTTTCTCTCTATCATCAACTAACAAAGAAGCTCAGTGTACAAGCCAACTGATTGAGCTCACCACAAGCTTCTTAAAACAATAACAAGCTAATTTATTTATATAACTAATAAGCCTGATAACTGTTAAGTACACTCATACAAGCAATAGGAACCCATAGTTAATTAGTATTAATCACACTGATTGACTAGCGGTTCTTTGTGGAAAGGGGTAACAACAGGTATATCAACTTACGTCATTAATTAATATAACCTTAATCAACACTGTTCATTCCCTCCTTTAGTTTTCGATTATATATTTCGGCAGCATAAGAACGATGGCGACAGAGGCTAGCTCACCAATGTCCATGGCTGACGCTTTTAACAGCAGCCCTGCACCAAAGTTCTTTCCTGCAGCAAAAAGGAGAGAGGAACAGACTCACGTCGTACTGGTGAGGCCACTGGAAGGCAAGTCCTTTCAAGGAGCCAAACTTACGGCAGTGGGGAAGGAACTTAAGAGTAAGTGGGGTATTACTAGCATACCCGACTTAAAGATAACTGTTTCAGGACAACTTAGACTTGCCTTAAAAAGTAGGTCTGAGATGGATCTGGCGCTAGCTCAGAACGCACTTCTCGGTATGACCGTGACGGTGTCCGAACCGATCACCTTGTCTATTGATAAGGTGGTTGTTCATGGGATACCGGCCGAATATACCGGGGAGGAAATTCTGGAAGATTTGACAGAGAGGGGGTACCGAGGTATACCGGTTTAATGTGGCCCAGGGGAAGGATCAGGGAAGCGTCGCCCTGTCCTTCAAGAAAGGTTCCGCACCTGAGGCCCTTAAAATCGTGTACCTCAACCGCCGTACCCACCCCTATGTTCAGAGAGTGAGACAGTGTACCAAATGCCAGAAACTGGGACATACGGTTAAGTACTGTAAAGGAAAAGCCATATGCGCCCAATGCGGAGGAGAACACGCGGTGGCTGAGTGTAGGGTGGGTAGTAAAATTAACTGCTCAAACTGCAAGGGCAGCCACGCAGCCAACTCCCCGCAATGCCCAAGAATTCTAGCGACCAAAGCAGCTCTACGCCTGCAAAGCAAAGACAAACTTACCTTTAGGGAGGCAACCCAACAAGTAAAAAACAAGGAGAGGGAAGCAAAAGTAGTCAGAGAACCGGTGGTGGAACCAAAGCAAGCTCCAGCACCGACTCTCTTGACATCCGATGTAACCCCCACCCCTAAAGGTAAAGACAAGAAGAAGAAAGAGAAGAACATATCAACCAAACCTGCAGAGGTCAAACAGAAGACACCCAAGAAAAAAAAAGAGGAACCGAAAACAAAGAGTCATGAAGAACACTTCATTCCTAAATTTAAAACGGAAAGTGGCTTCATGAACTTCATGATCGAGTTCCTCAGGGTGGCCGTATCCAATGAGGACCAAACTACCAAGATGGAAAGCTTACTCGGCAAAGTAAGGACACACATGGTCAACGCCGATGTCCTGTGTGTCATGATTAACTCAATCAACATAGTAAAAAAAAGATCAAGAGAAGAAGACGACGACGAAGAAACCACAAAAAGTGATCAAACGGCAAACCTCGCACTCCGTAGAAGGATATCTCATGTTCGTCACTACAGCACTGGCGATATGCCCAGTTGCTTGCCGGTTTTAACACCAAAGACGAACACTAATGAGGTACCTCCTATGGAATGTGAAACGCCAATTGAACAATAAAAAGACAATACATAGAGGCACCCATCCGGACAGTCATCATGGCGGGCCAGGTTAAAGTTCTACAACTTAATGTTAATGGACTGGCCCCCAGGTGTGCTGAGCTGAGAAAATACATCACACGCAACCACAGGGATGTAATTTGCCTCCAAGAAACCAAGTTACTACCAACCTCGAAAGACATCTACATACCCGGATACACTTGTGAGAGAAGGGACAGACCAGGAAGTACGACACGTGGCGGCGGCATTGTCATCTATATCCGTGATAACCTAAATTATATTTCTGTTTCACTGGACGTAGAAGGACCTCTAGAAGCAATGGGCATAGCCATCACATTGAGCAATAATACGAATTTGACAATAGTGAATGTCTATGTACCCCCAGATGTCACGAAAAAACCAGTTGACTTCCAGTCACTTCTCGATCAACTTCCACAGGGCGAATCATTGTTTTGCGGGGATTTCAACGCAAAACACGTCCTGTGGGGGTCGCCGAGGAATGACTGCCGGGGGACTAGTCTATGCTCAATAATAGAAGCAAACGACTTATGCATGCTGAACGATGAGAGCCCTACTTTTGTTGGAGGAAATGCCCCACCTTCGCACCTAGATCTCACGTTCTGTACGCTTGGTCTGGCAAACCGCTGCGACTGGCAAGTACACGAAGACGAAACACTTGGCAGTGACCATCTCCTGATAGAATTCTGCATTCAGGCCGAAGCAACCAGGGAAGTCTATAACGGGAGACCCAATTGGATTATGAAACAAGCTGATTGGGTTAAATTCCGTGTAGGCTGCCTTGAGTGGAAGGAAGAAGATATCATCGATACCAACATCGACGTGTACGCAACCAACATTACGAGCTCTATTATAGGTGCTGCTAACGACTCCATTCCAAAGACTTCTGGCGGAAAACCAAGGACTAGAAAACCATGGTGGTCACCGGAATGTCAGAAGGCGGTCAACGACAGAAGGAAGGCCCTCCGCCTACGAAAACGCCACTACAATGAAGCCAACCACCAAAATTACCTTGAGTTGAAATACGCTGCAAGAGACACCATAAAAAAGGCACAAAGTGGGCACTGGATGACATTCTGTAATGCGTTGAATAAAAACACGCAAACGGGTGCCGTCTGGAAGAAGCTGAACGCCATGAACGGGAAACGCAGATCATTCAACATACCAAACCTTGAAGATGGAGATAAGTATGTTACGAACGGCAAGGAAAAGGTAGATCTACTAGCAAAAACTTTTGCTGATGCAAGCAGAGACGAAAACCAATCACCAGAGTTTCTGATGAGGAAGGAAATCTTTTACTCGCAGCACCCTTTATTAGTAATTGAATCTAATGAAGTGGCTGAACCAATCAACCTACCCTTCTCTGAGGGAGAGTTAAATAAGGCTCTTTCCCTCAAGAAGGATAGTGCGGCTGGTGAGGACAAAGTAAAGTACTCCATGCTCAAACATCTACCAAGAAACGCCAAAACGATACTACTAAACTTCTTCAACACATCCTGGCTGTCAGGAGAGGTACCTAAAGAATGGCGAAAAGCAAACGTCATACCTCTACTGAAAGCTGGGAAAGAGAAGAACAGGGCAGAGTCATATCGACCAGTAAGTTTGACATCCACACTATGCAAAACCTTGGAAACAATGGTTAATACCCGATTACAGTTCTATCTGGAGAGCAACCGATTGATCGACGAAAATCAAAGTGGGTTCAGGAAAGGACGATCAACAATGGACCACTTGGTTAGACTACAGCAAGTCATGTCGCAGGCCCTTCTCTCGGGAAACCTGTTATGTGCCGTGTTCGTAGATCTGACCAAGGCTTTCGATTTAGTTTGGTTAGACGGGCTGCTCTTCAAGTTAGGACGTATCGGTATAACGGGCATAATGTTTCGGTGGATTAAAAGCTTTCTGAGCGATAGAAGGATACAGGTGAATGTTGGCAGATTCCTGAGTGCCGAGCAAACATTAGAAAATGGCACGCCTCAGGGGTCTGTTATCAGTCCCACTCTCTTCAACATCATGATCAATGACATTCACAAATCGTCCTACCTCGATTCTAAAACTAACTTGGCTAAATTTGCCGATGACAGTACCATATGGAGAAATGGGACGAGCTTCTGTGAACTACAAAAGAATATGCAAAGAGCCTTAGACAAATTCATGACATGGGCAAACGACTGGGGATTTAAAGTCTCGGAGAAGAAAACAGTCGGCATGCTTGTGAGCAGGGATAGAGGGATAAACAGAATGACTCTGTGTATGAACGGGAAAACCATCGAGTTCAAAGACCAAACCAAGTTCCTTGGCGTAATCTTTGACCGACGGTTGACCTGGAAACCGCACATCGACTGGACTGTAGATAGATGCTCCAAAATCCTAAACTTAATGAGAAAATTAACGGGCAGTACGTGGGGCGCCAATAGAGTTACACTAATGATGGTATATCGTGCTCTAATACGTTCTGTATTAGACTACGGCTCTTTGGCCTTTAAGAACTGCGCGCCAACACTCTTAAGCAAGCTTGACACCATCCAATACAAAGCTCTGTGCATTGCGACTGGCGTAGGGCTCGGGACTAGGCGAGAGGCACTACTACAAGAAGTCGGGGAGTTGCCCCTATCCCTAAGAAGAAAAGAACTGGCGACAAGGTATTGGGTCAAGATATCACAACTAGGTGAAAGATCCCCAACATTTCTCAGTCTACAAAAGACAAAATATGTAAGAGATCCCAAAAAGAAAACCTTCAGCCAGGGTATCAGAGAAACGATCAAGGAACTACGACTGGGGGAGCTCGTGATAAATAAACACGACCCCCCAGTTGTCGCCCCCTGGACGCTCCCTATACCACTGGTCAATCTAGATCTACTACAGAAAACCGACAAGAAAAATAACCCCAGTGCTGCACGTGCTTACTCTCTAGAACATTTGGAAGACAACTGGCCGTCTGATGACTGGGACCATGTGTACACGGATGGCTCACGCAATCCTGAAAGGGGCACCAGCTCGTTTGGAATATACCTGCCAAACGGGGAACAGGGAATAAGCAGGAAACTGCCCAATAACTGTTCGGTGTACACTGCAGAGCTTGTTGCCATTCGTGACGCTATTTCATGGATCTCTCATCAAAAGACCGGCAAGTTCGTCATTCCAAGCGATTCACTGAGCAGTCTGATTTCAATCCAAAATGACAACTCGGAATCAAGACCAGAAGTCATTTTGGAAATCAGGCAGCTATATCAGAGGGTCCTAGAGAAGGGGAGCAAATTAGAGCTCGTGTGGATTCCATCACATGTCAACATTAAAGGAAACGAGGAGGCAGATCGACTCGCCAGCGAGGGTCTCAAGGACACAGCTACACGCCGCCTCATAGACTACAGCACCACGGAAATCTACAGTATGGTCAAAAGACAGGTCAATTCAATCTGGGAATTAAATCTCGTTGAACTTGACACATACAGATTCCGACTGGATGACGAGATCTACACCAAGACAGCGACCAATCACCCTAGACGAGATATATGCAGACTCATATCGAAACTAAGGGTGAAAGAGAGGCTGCGAGACTACAAACACCAAGTCATCGTCTGTGGGTGCGGAGAAGAGTGTACCACCAACCATGTCCTGGTAGACTGCGAGGTTTACAAGGAAGAGAGACGGGACTTAGTGAGAATGATGGAGACCAATAACATACCATTCAACACTAAGAACCTACTCTTCCCTAGACCAGATCTGAAGCTACAAATCTTCGAAGAAATCCACACCCTAATGGACACAGTTGGACTAAGTAAATTAGTGAAATAAGAAAGGGTCACGGCTAGATAAATTCTCCATACAACGTAGGATGGTTGAGTAAAAACGTCCTCACGAAGGAAGCCCAACCATCCTATACATTTATTTTAATTTATTCATTTTACTTTATCTTTATACTTTACTTTTACTTAAATTTATTTTATATTTATTTATTACCTTCAATTTATTTTTTATTTTTTCTACTTATTTTTTTATCTCAACTTATTTTTTTTTATACGACGTAGGGTGGGGAAGTAAAAACGTCCTCTCGAAGGAAGCCCAACCACTCTACAACTTTATTTTAATTAATTCATTTTACTTTATCTTTACTTTACTTTACTTTAATTTATTTTATTTTATTTTATTTAATTTTATTTTTATTCATTACCTTTAAATTAATTAACTAATAAATTTTAATTAATTCATTTTACTTTATCTTTACTTTATCTTTACTTTACTTTTACTTTAATTTACTTTATTTTATTACCTTTAATTTATTTTGACTACAACTTTATTGTACTCTCTTTATTTATTTAATTCTATATTAGTTTAATTTACTACTAACATCTACTAAACTGGCGGGATAGTGGAGTAAGAGGGAGTCATGATAAGATGGGCTCTGCATCTAAACACTATTCTGCCAAAACAAATACCAGTGGGATAGTGGAGTAAGAGGAGACCACGAGAAGACAGGTCTGGCACCTAAAAACACAAATCCCACAAAGAAGACATCTACCAATCCAGAAACAGAAGAGATCATCTACCAATCCAGAAACAGAAGAGATCATCTACCAACGATGTGTTTTTATTAAATAAAGGGAAGAACTTCCCACTAAAACCTAATCCATGGCCTAAGGCCAAAATGGAAAGATTGCAAAATCATATTCTAAAAATCAGGAAGCAGCTTCGGCTCTCCTATGTCTTGTCTGTGATATCACTTAAGTGGAAGCAGACGTTAAACACCAAAAGAAGAAGAAGAACGGATGGGTGGACTGAAGAACGGACATAGACAGGCAGACGGACGGACGGACAGACGGACCCATTTTATTAGTCCCCTGCTTTCTTCGAAGCAATGCAATCAGCCAACGAAACAATGCAATCAGCCAACGAAATATACACCCACAGTCGTTAGCCAAGTCATCTGAGCAGTCAATAAATGTCGTCGCATTATAACTTGTTGCGTAAATAAAGATAGGTTGCCAGCCAACCAAACATACGGCCACAGCAGCTAAATTGTCCGGCAGTCAACAAGAGTTATCGCATATTTTTACTATTTTCGGCATTGACACATTTATAACACACTAAAATCTGATTAAAAGTAACAACTCAGTTGTCCTTCGTGCTAATGTTATTGTGAACATCCACAAGATTTTTTTAAGTTATCAAGGGCCATAACTCTGGAGGTAATTATCAGATATCGCTGAAAACCAATAGGTTTATTCGTCTTAGGACCTTTAACTCTGTGTATAAATTTAATCGGATATTAACTTTGGCCTCTAGAGCGTCTACAAATGTTTTTGAAGTAATCAAGGGCCATAACTCTGACAGTAATTATCGGAAATCGCTAAAAAAAACAACAGTTGGCTTTTTCGTTTTATGATCTTTAACACTGTGTATAAATTTAAATTCATTCGTATATTAACTACAGCCTCTAGACGGACGGGCGGACGGGAGAGACGACAATATACGACCACATTGCAATGTGGGCTTTTAAAAGGCCTATCAATAGCGAATCAGGACATTGTCTGTCCTGATTTGAAATTGAAATCACAACCTAAATTTTTAGAAGCACTATAAAAGCAACACAAACTACGTCATTTTGGGACTCAAGTATGGTATAACTTTATTCCAATAATTTGCTTGCACATACATGTAGGAGTCTTTAGCAGTAGAGAGAGGAGGGGGCCGAAGCATGTAGAGAAAGAGAAAGTCCACAGGGTTGAACAGCTGACCCACTTAATGAGACATCTTAAGATCTAATATACATGCTTCCAACCATTCGACACCCACCAACACCCCCTCCCCTCCCCCCATCAATAAGAACACTGTTTTGATTTAGGTCAAAATAAAATGTTTTATTTGGTTGATCTGATGTCTTTACCAATTTTAGTTTATATTATGACTTGATAAAATCAGTTACTAGCTTTATCAGTAGACATCAAATTTTATTAATTAAACAAAAAGATATCAACATAAAAAATCCAATAAAATGGGCAAATCAAAGACATTTAGCCATTTTAAGCATCATAAAAAATCAGTTTGGAAAAGTGAAGATAAGAATCACTTATTGGCATTTTTGGGAAAAAAATATCTGAATTGCTTTTCTGTATTTTTCAAATTAAATAACCTTTTTGTACTAATACCTTGGCACTGTAAATCTGTTGTAGAGTGTAATAAATGGCATCATTTGAAGAGTTCAAAGAATATTTTGATAGTTGAAATTCTGGATTATTGGCATCAAGATAAAAATGACCGAACCCATCATGAAGAATGGGGTTCGATTTATTTTGTTCTAATTTTGGTAACTTGTATACAACAAACCTGAAACATAATATTAAAATATAAAGATAGGCTGGCACATTTTCGAGAGATGGATAGAGAACAAACAATACAATCAACGGCTATAATTCATTAAGTTACAATTTGATATGCGCAAATATCGAATTAAATCAAGATCTTTGGGTTATAAACATGCATTTCAAGTTTCATCAAAATCGAATTAAAATTAGGACCTCTACAGAGTCCATAACTTTGATATACCATATTTTACACTATTCGCGACAAAGGCGGCCATTTTGTCTTGCAATTATGGTCCGATTTACTCGAAATTCGAACTCTACCCCTTCCGTAGTGTGTAACAGTGATATAGTCAAACGGTTTTCTAAATCGGATAATAATTGTGACCTACAGAGGGACTACAGGCTAAAATGGGTCATAATTCAGGAAGTTATGATCCGATATGCGCAAATAACGAAAGGATCCAAGAGCTTTGGGTTATAACCTTGATATACCATATTTTTACACTTTTCGCGTACAAACGACGGCCATTTTGTCAGGCAATTTTGGTCGGATTTTCATGAAATTCAAAGTTATCCGTCCTGAGGGTGTAACAGTGATATAGTCAAACGTTTCTTTTAAATGGGATAATAATTGTGACCACAGGCATTTTTTCGGACAATCAGGGGCCATAATTCAGGAAGATACGATCCGATATCGGCAAATATCAAAGGGAACCAAGGTCTTTAGGTTATAAACATGCATTTCAAATTTCATCAAAATCGGATTAGAATTGTGACCTCTACAGGATCCACAACTTTAATGTATTATCATTTTTTTTACACTATTCAGGTACAAACGGCGTCCATTTTGTCTGGCAATTATGATCCGATTTTCAAGAAATTCGAACTCAATCTTCCTTAGGGTGTAACGGTGATATAATCAAACGGTGATCTAAATCGGATAATAATTGTGACCTCTAGAGGAACCATATGCGATTTTTCGGACAATAAGTGATCGAAAGTTCGCATAGATCGGACATTACTAAAGTCGGTACGACAAAAATCATGGTCTCGATTATCCCTTTAATTGTTAAATCGAGAAGGAAAGTTATGCAGCAAATCGGAACGTAATCCAATAAATATCATAGGGTAGCGTTGACACCAAGAATTGATTATGGTCTGGATAAGTTAATTAATGTCTAATTAATATTTTATATAACATTCCAGGCCTAAAGAAAGACCTACGATAGGCAGATATAGCTCTTGAATAATGTATGTTTAAGAACACAGTGACTTAGTGCTAATTAGTGATATCACGAGATTAAGAACAAAATTTGTCATGGTCATAGGTCGAAGGTCACCAATTAGAATGTTCCGGTTCGCTCATCCCCACTCCTATGCGACCTTCAAACAATAAAACATTTATATATGTCAAGGGATCAAAAGGACTGGCGGATCCAGGATTTTTTGCAGGGGTGGGGGGTAGGTTGGATAACTGCTTAACTAATTGCCGAAGGCGCCAGACGTTGTAATGGGGGGTTGGGGGGCCTGCCCCAGAAATATTTGGTAAATTAGATACAATTTGGTGCATTCTGACGTATTTCCGGAAGCTAAATTCCAAGACTACAGGTCTAAAAATCGCCAATAAAATCGCATAAAATGTCCCTAAAATGTTAGGTGAGGAATAATATATCTTCAGATAACATATCATGATTGTTCTTAACATTTTACAATATGAAAAGCAAAAATCAATGATCGGATTTACCCTCCTGACGACTTTATGTGTTTTATTCCAAACTTGGTGCGTTACTTGGTGTGCGAGAAAAAGGAGAAACGAAAGGAAGGGAACACCACATAGCCGTTCGAATGTTATAGATAAAAAAAACTAGGTTCCTTGTCCGGAATCGAAATGAAGTGGAGGCTACGGTGGCTCAGTGAGTAGGGCGTTTGCTTTCTAGCTTCATCGAACTGCATCGGAATTTATCTTGAGATATCTTCCCTTTTCCGTTGTGTAGATGGAGGACGGAGGGTCTGGCAACGGATAACGTGTAGTCGTGCGGATGGGACAAAATAACGGAGCCATGTAAACATTGGTTTCGATTCGCCGCTTGAACGTGACAATGATTTGGGTCGTCTGTCCAACCGAGGGGGTGAACCACTCTCTCTCTCTCTCTCTTTCTCTCTCTCTCTCTCTCTCTCTCTCTTCCTTTCTTTTTTTCGCATACATTGACGTCCACGTAAAAGAACCCTTTACCGTGGGAATTCGAAATAAGAGTATGACGTACATTATTAGCTTTCGTTAGCTCAGTTGGAGAAGAATGGTTAGCGCGTTCGCAATTGATCATAAGGACTGTCATTGAATCAACTGGCGCGGTATCGATTCGCCGCTTGTACGTGACAAGGGATAGATCGACTGTCCATTTCGTGGGTTTTCTCTTGGTCCTTCAGTTTCCTCCTACTGTTAAAGACCCTTTACCTTTAGGTGTGTTTTTGTATGTAGCCTATGTATGTTCGCCCATCACGCTGATATCTATAACGGAAGTTGCTGAAATTCAATAGGAGTCTTTGTTTTACTAATTTAAATGATGCATATACATTTCATACGAGAGAGAGAGAGAGAGAGAGAGAGAGGTGGGGTTTAACGTCCACTCAACACAACTAGGTCATTTCCGGACTAACATATGATTTAATTTTATTTCAATAATTCGCTTGCGCGTAGGGGTCTTTAGCAGTGGGAGGAAACCGGAGTGTCCGTAGGAAACCAACGAGGGTGAGAAGGCTCCCCTATTTCCATGTCACATACGCTGACACTAGGGCTCGAAACCACAGCCGCAAGCCAGGGGTGACCGGTCAGCTAGAGGTCGAAGCGCGGCACTCTAGACCACTAGGTCATCCCAACCCCCACATTTCACACGGAGCGTCCACAAGATGCAACAATGTGAAACAATGGTCATAAGTCCAGAAGAAATTAACGGAAGTTATTGAAATTAAAAAGATTTCATCATCTCACTAATATAAGCATCATATTTCAATTTAAAAACAATCAAATGATAAATGTAGTCTGTAGAGTGTTCACAAGAAATTGCGGACGACGGATGGACTGATTGACAGACGGGCAGACGGACGGGGTCGAGGGCAATATACGACCACATTCCCATGTTGGCGTATACAAAACACGACCACGTGAATGTTTTAGACTGTCAAATCTGGGCCACAGGCGAATTTATGCCCGCGGTGAGAAGTCGAGATTCTGAAATGGCCGCAATAGGCTTCCATACCATACATCAACCCATATAAGGTCATAGTTCGCTAATGCATGGCTTGCTAATGCAAGGCTCGTTAATGCAAGTGTCGTTAATACAACTGTTGAAACTACAAATGTTGAAACTGCAAATGTTGAAATTACATCTCTTGAAACTATAAAGTTCAGCTGTGTTATTTCAAAATTTGTACTTTGTAGGTTCGACATATGTATTTTGCATTTTGACAAATTAACAAATGTACTTTCACAAATCGACAAATGTAGCCTACTTTGTATTTTGACAAATTAACAAATGTACTTTCACAAATCGACAAATGTATTTTCACAAATTGAGAGTTTTGGCGAGGATCCCCTCCATATTATTTAAATCCAAGCATAATGAATACATTCAACAATAAAGGAGTCATCATCCAGGCATGACAATTTTCAATTGAAAAGTGAAAATTTGTTGAATGAGTTACGCCTACGAAGTCCCGTTTGGCAAATCCAGCGATTACTTCCTTCGACTCAATAATATATTTTTGGTACAATTCATCACACTTCTAATCTTTAATTTGTTGATTTAAAACCCTATTTATTATCTAAATGTAGGCCTACCATAGGATTCACACAACTAACTTAGGAATGGATATTTGGTAGTAAATGAACTTAACAGCAGGTGTCCAATACCCATCTAAAATCGGTGACAAGTAGTAAAATATTTTTAAACAGCTGCCCAGAGGCGGATCCAGGGAGGGGTAGGTGCCCGCCCCCCCCCCCTAAATCCCTAAATAACAGTATAAAAAAATAGATATGCGCCACAAATCACCACTGACACCCAGATTTTTTCAAAAATTTTCTCATGGTCCCCGCCCCTGCAGCTGCCTTCTAATAGTCATTTAAGACATAGATCAATGTCATGTTATAATATTTCAGTCCTCAATTATATAGGTCCTTATCAACCCATAGGCCCTACTTGACTTTCCTCTTCCTTGTGGTTACCGGTAGATAAAATTGGAAGCAATATATATATGAGGAGTTCAAACTGTAGAGGGATCACGGTGGCTAAGTGGATAAGGCGCTGGTTCGCTAGCCTGGAGGTTGAGTGTTCGATCCCTGCATTGGCCGAGAAAGTTCATCTCGATTTTCCGGCGTGATTTCCCCTTGTCAGTGATGCAGAAGGAGGGCCTGACAAGGACAGCTGCCTAGTCGTTCGGATGGGACGAAAAACCGAGGTCCCGTGTACAAATTGGAGTGCACGTAAAAGATCCCTTGGCAGTTGGAATTCGATATAAGAGCAAAATTTCCCTCATTGCACACTGTGGCGTATGCCCGTCTTCAATTAGCCCAGGTACGGTGCTTAAGCGTAGGACGTTAAACCCCATTTCATTCATTCATTCATTCAAACTGTAGCTCGGTTACGGTGGTGAATGGAGCCGAATCGATGCCATATTAAGACATAATATGGTTAAAATTGCAAAAAATATCATGGTCAAAATGGCCATTTTTAAGATTTTTCACTTGTAAATATCACGTAACACTTAATAAATTTTAAATGGATATTTAACATTATATTATAATTATTGTTAGTATCAAAACAAAAATTGCTCTACAAAAATCAACTATGTAAAAATCTAGTTATGTTTTTTCCCTCTCTATTTTTCGCCTTTGCAAATTCACTGTAAATTTTCCATATTTGCATTTTCAACTATAAGATTTTCTGCATTGTATTTTCGACTATCACAATTTCTCCAATCTAATTGACCATATAAGCAAAGGGGTGTGTTTCCGAGTTCGATCGAAGTTGACGTCATAACTCATCTGTTTTTATCATCTGGACTAAAATTAATGCTTCCTATCACACAAAATCATAAATCTACGTTGATATTATAGGCGGCTAATGCATTTGGAGTTCTTCGATTAGCTTAGTGAATAGTAAGACCAGGAGGACCGCATCACACAGTAATTACACAATGAACCAACACATTATAGTAGTTTTGTGTTATGTGGCCATTTTTACCATTTTGACTGATTTCTCATAATATGGCAACGGTTCGGCTCCATAATGGAACCATGTTCGTGTTAATCTTGTTGTCGTTAAATATCAACAAAGACTGAAGAAGCGAAACTACAGTTCTATGAATCAATACTTACCAGTCAACTGGTTTCCCTTCGTTATCTAAACACTGTAAACAATTTGACAAACCATTATATAAAAATACTAAACTCAAGGCGAAGACAAGCGGTTGCATATTATTTGCCTAGAAATGGTTCCACTACTGTCACTGATGTCTTCCGCCTTGATCCCCAGCTATTATCTGCCCAATTCAGTCTCATAAAGTCCGATCAACGTGTAAATACTACCGTATACTTTCGATTTCCTTTTGATATAATTCTAAAAATAAACAGGCGGATATTAGATGTCACGAGTGTCGTGATTCACCATTAATAAAAATTAACTTTTTTTTAAAAAGTGAAATGGAATGGCGTTCAACGACCCACTGTTCTGCTCCGATTCCGACTGGGCTAATGTTAGAAATGGTTCCACTTCTGATGACTTCTGTCTTGGAGAGCTAGTCTACTGTCCCAGGGCCTTCCTTTGTCGAGCAAGTTTTGTAGTCATTCGACTACAAAAAATTGAATGGGCCTATATAACTTCCTTAATTTCCAATTACACTGACCCCAAACTATACTGTTACATATATAGCTTGAAGGGACTGCCCCGATTTGAACAGAGTCTTAAAATTTTCAACTGCCAAGCTATCTTTTACGTGCACACCACACAGGGCCTCGGTTTTTCGTCCCATCCGAACAACTAGACAACAACTGTCCTTGTCAGACTCTCCACCCTGCATCGCGTCGTAAAATCCCCATATAATTTTCTGGGCTAATGCAGGGATCGAACACGCGACCTACCTGTAGGCTAGCGATCCAGTGTCTCACCCAAGTAGCCACCGTGCTCGTGGTGGCTCCGTTTTTAAGTCAAAGGTCACAAAGTGAATATGCTATATTTCCTGCTTCCTTTTGGACTTATGATGCTAGATTGAAGAATCATTCATATTATATACATGTATTTGGCCCCGAGGCCCGGATCCAGGATTTTGTCAAGGCATTGGGGCAAAGGGTAGCCTAATTATCTAGGTCTACCGTGCGCCTACTAGGTAATTGACCGGAATTCAAATAAATATTATTAGGTTCAGCTCAGTACCAAATTCAACAATAGGCTTTTTTTCATATTCCAAATAATCATAGGTGTGGGTATTGAGGAGTGGGGGTTGTTGGCCACAATGTATCAGACCAAATTAAATTACAAATTACAATGTAGACGGTCTGAAAATATTGAAAAGGCCTCAAACGGAACTATACATTTACAATTTAAAAAAAGAAGCTATTTTCAAAAAGAAATTTGGCTCACTTTACCATACTGCCCTAAAAATGGATGAAACCAGTAACGACCAGTGTCCTCCAATCTCGGCTCGTGTGGCTGTAGTTTGTCAATTCCCTCAACCGCCATACAACTATTTTCTAGCCTTGTTGTTCCAGACAGTCTTTACAATACAGTTTTGACTTTGAGACATGTGAAAAAAATACCGCATGTCTTTCATACTATTCAATTTTTTTTGTAATTAAATTAAAATACTTCTATGTTAGTTTAAAGATACATTATGGGTGATTTTTTATAGAGAGTTGGCCATTCTTTCTATAACAGTTCAAAAGTAGATGAAGAAAGAATGAATGAAATGGGGTTTAACGTCCTGCGTTTCTGCACCTAACCTGGGCTAATTGAAGACGGGCATACGCCATACAGTGTGCTATGGGGGATTTTTTTGCCCGGGCAGCAACTGAATTTCAACTGCCAAGGGATATTTTACGTGCACGCCAATGTGTACACGGGACCTCGGTTTTTCGTCGCATTCGAACGACTAGGCAGCTGTCCTTGACAGCCCTTCGGTCTGCATCACTGACAAGGGGAAACCACGCCGGAAAATCGAAATGAACTTTCTCAGCCAATGCAGGGATCGAACACCCGACTTCCAGGCTAGCGAGCCAGCACCTTAGCCACGTGGCCCACTGATGATTAAAGAAGAATAAATTGAATCCCGGTTGTACGTGGCCAGGATCAGGGTGGCCTGTCAAACCTCATCGGTTTTCTCCGGGCCCTCTGGTTTTTTCCCACTGCTAAAGACCCCTATACGCAAGCGAATTATTGAAATAGAATTAAAACCAGATGTTAGTCCCGAAATTACCCATATATAGTTTGTGTTGAGTGTTAAACCATTTCTCTCTCTTTCTATGTTGGTCTATAAACGTAATATAGATTTCTAGGTTGGTTTAAAGACCCAAAATATACTCCTATTATATCTATGTTGGTTTAAATACCTAACATTAATAGCGATTCTTTTAGCAATACATTATCCTTTGATATAAATATAATATAGTCGAATAACAGTACAATACAAACTACCAAGCTGGGTGATGATGCACTATATAATATCCGGTGTAAAAGTGTAAGGACATGATGATAGTATTGAAGTTTTTCTTATATGTTTGTTTTGGTAATGGCAGGTCAGGATTTCCGATGTTCCTTTGGAAAAAGTAGGGTTGATAAGGTGGTGGGACAGGGTGGTGATGAATTGAACCTATCAATTTGTCTTGGGCCAGTTAAATTTTGTGTAGTTTCTATTGATTTAACAATTAATGTACCCCGCCTATCTGAGCAGAGGACACCATCGATATGTGTTGGTTGTTCCGCCTATTTTGGAACACAAAACTCGGCATGTAGTGCACTAATATTCGACCTAAAAAACTACTCGAATATTTGGCGGATATTGGGGAAACCAGAAAAATAATTACGTAGTATTTCTCAATCACATACAAATTCAGACATCTTAAAGATTCAGCGTCTTTTCTCAATAGCACCCAAAGTATGGCAAAATGTGTCCAGCAAGGAAATATTTGTAAGGCAGATGCATATTCTGCACATATCCACAATTTTAATGATTTCATAAAAAATATGGATAATTGAATTAAAACGTGTCTACTAGTATCACTGACAAGAGCTGGGATGTTTTTGTCAGCAGGTAAACTTGAAAGATTAAAGATTTCTGCATACATTTCCTAATGCAAACAGTTTTTATTTTGAAATATCTCCATTTATCGCTACCTTGATAAAATAACTATTATAATCGAAACACCATAAATTTTGGTAAGAGTGGTGAAACTTCATCTTTATTACAGTGGCTAAGTGATGATTATAGCATCAATCTGATAAAACACAAATCCTATTTCGTTTCGTTTTCTAAACTTCAATATTTCGTTTATTTGTCTGTTGTACACTTGGATCGGGAAGAGTTGTTTTATGACGGGCATTCTGGAAAGCGTGAGGGATTAGCAGATGAAACCATTTGTAGCGACGACTTCTTGGCGTGCAATGCACGGAACTGTAGGTAAGCCACTAGAAACTTCAACACTGATTGATTAATCAATGTTTGACGTCATAGTGCCAAAAGCCGCTCGTACAACCCCTGTAGTGTAGGCCATCAGAAGTATAAAACAAAATGATAGATCTGTGTTTTAATTAGATTGGGTTATTATTTTCTACTGAGGCTAAGCAGAAAGAATGCAATACAATAATAAAACTTTTAAAATTATATGTAGAATTAATATACCCTAAGTTAACATGATAAAAACCCAAGACAACTGAACAACATTTTAATGAACTTAGATTTATTTGAGGCTGCAAATGTATCTTTAAAAAGACAAGTAGGACAATTTAACTTTTCAACAATTATTTATTTACTTTTTGAAAACAAAATAATAAACCATGGGACAGATTGATATACATTATAAATAATAATAGGCTTAGGTTATATTATAGGCCTCTCGCCAATATTGCACATGTTTTTGTATATAATTTATGACAGTGATCCATTAACAACCATCTATTGGCTAAAAAAAATCCAAAGAAAACAAAAAATACAGAATTCCTATCTTTAGAATTGAAAGGAATATGTTTTTAAAAAAAGCTAACAAAATACTGATAATGAAGAACAAAAAGAAAACGAGATTCATTTAAAAAGACATGAAAGATATAATAATAAATATATTTTACAATAAAAGAAAAACTTATATCCAATAAAACAACACAACTAGAACATTACAAAGTCTAAGACTCATACAATCACATATTTATACAGCATAATCTTGTTGTTTATTTATGATTACATTGTCACTTTCAGTTTGTCAAGTGCCCCTGATCATGTTATATAAAAGGGTGCACTATAAATATTATGTAAATAATAATAATAAATAGAGATAAATTTGTATATAGTGTCAAAGATCCTATACAGATTCTACCCTAGGTGGAAGTGGACGTAAAACTCCAGGAACAAACAAACAAACAAGCAGATTCTTGTAAATCTTACAATTGGTGGAGAGGAAATATGACAAATGCATTGTTTACTGGTGGAATCATGGTGGAATCATTGCTTTAACTGCATAATAAACCAATAGCCAGATAGCTTATTACCATATACAGTACATTTACACAATAATAAATGCTATTGTCCAGTTTTATCTTTGTTGTAGTCAAAGCAGCGATAATATAGATTGGAATAAAATCTATCAAAATTACTTGAATTATTATGCCAACAAAACTATTCATGGAATACAATAAATATAAAGAAGTTGACAATACAATGTTTTAAATAAGGACGAAATAAAGAAACACAACATATTAAACTTATTTTGATATCATTAAATTATGCATTTACAGGCAAAAAAATTACTCTAAGCTACTAGATACTTTTACATTGTAATAATAAAGATATGCCTACCTGCAGCAAAGTTGTCCTAGAATCCCAGAAGGTTTGGAAAACTAGAAAATTTCAGAGTAAAAAATCTGCAAGGTTGACAATCTCAAGAGGTTGGACATATAAACAATCCAGAACAACACTCCCGTCCAATGGCAAAACCTAGTAACTCACTTTTTTCTTATTTTGAGAAAACAAAGGAAAACGTAATGAATGAATATAAACCCCAGCTCATCCATTGATTTTACTATTGAGTTACTAGGTTTTGCTGTGGTATACTAGACAAATGAAGGAGAGAGAGAGAAATGGGGTTTAACGTCCACTCGACACAAACTAGGTCATTTCGGGACTAACTAATGAAGGAAGTTGCTAGGTTGTTTCATGGGTGTAACTGCTTACAAAATCAAAAGATTGAAGCTACTAGTACAACAACAGGAAGCACATACCCTAGTAACTACAAATTTGACCCTAACTCAATTTTGATAAAAAAAAGTGAGTTACCCGGTTTTGCCTTTTTTCATAACTTTGAACATGAACTCTGTGATTTGATGGAGGGTTGCATGGCCGAATGGTTAGCACCTGCCGGTTGTATCATAAGGTCTCTCTCTCACCTCTCTTTTGACCTATATGGATGTCGGGGACAACAATTTTGATTCTCATTTAATGAGAATTAACTAGAATATTAGGAAACCATTTCATAACATGATAAAATGCCTATTTAAAACAAATAACAACAGTTAAAAGAAAAGACCTGCTTGAGTTATTGTGGTTCATATCTCTATACATTATAAATTTAAAATCCACACATTCATTTAAGTTAAAGTTTTGAGTATAAAATAACAGGAAGTACTGTACTTCCTTAGCTGTGTTGGGAATGGAATCTTTTATAAGATATTCCCCTCATATCCAAGATGTCTTGACCATTTAAATCGAAAAAAATTAAACATGATGAGGAATGTAAACTTGGAATGATTTTTTAAGAAAATTACTCGGATTTGTTACATCTTTTTCTACTTGTGTTAATAATCTTGGTGGTGGCGGTCGGGGTGGGGGTACAGCTGATGATCTTTTTATGTTTTTAAACCTGTAAAATAAACAGATAATAAAATAGAAACGTTATATTTTCTTAAGGGCACATTACTACATACATGGTTCTGACATAAAGCGAAAATTTCATATTTTTAAGTTATATTTTTTAAAATGTATTAAAATAAAGCCTTAAAATAGATGGTCTATATAAACAGTCCTACCTTGTTAAAGAATAATTCTATTAATCCTATAATTCACTATTGCCAGTAGAGAAATTGGCAAAAATATAATTTTCAACTTCAAATTCAACGTTTTAAGATAGCTATTCCATATTGGGGAATAGAAAAAACAAGGGAGGTAATTGTGTTATTATTTCCTGTGTGAATGATATTTAAGTGTGAGAATGATACATATGATCGTGTAATAGTGACAGGCCCGGATCGAAGATTTTTTGAGGGGGGGGGGCGCCCATACATTGTAACTAATGGTAATCATTAGAGTGCCGCATACATTAGTGGTTTGGTGTAATCCCCAGAGCCTTGACACATTGCCTGGGCAAAGATAATGCGAAAATCATGTTTATATCATCAATTAAAAAGCAAAAATTCCAGTCTTGCCGGGGCTGAGGGGGGGGGGCACAGCCCCCCTGTGCCCCCCTCTGGATCCGCGCCTGAGTGAGGTGACAACTTATTGAGCAAATGACATAGAAATAATTATGTTTTGACTTTCTTAGAAAATATGAATTCTAGATGACTAATATTAATTTACCTTTTCCTCCTTGCTTCATCAGAATCTGTTGATAGCGTTGGCCCCAGGTCACCAAATGAGTAGGATTTGGTGGCAAAAGATTTACGCTTCTCTTCAGCACTCTCTGATGTTGGTGTGTTGAGTGATGATGTGCTACCACTTCTATCTCTCCACAGTTCTTCTGAGGCTGCCAGTTGGTCTTCCGTGGAGAGTGTAGAGGTTGTGTCTAGGGACACTGGAGTACCTAGTGAGTCTTGCTTAAGAGTACTCTGTGAATCTGGTAGGGCATATCTTAGGTTAACTTTCATTAAGTCGCTAAACTGGAAAATGAAAAAATTAAAATTAAAAATTGAGGTGAATCTATCTTTCTGAAGAGTAGAAAAACTATAGAGATCCTAGCACGCATTATGGATAGCTAGGCACATAGATTTTGATGTATTATGTAACTCCAATGGTAAAATATGAAAACTGGATGAAATGATATGTAAAACAGTCGATTAACCATTAACTGAAAGACTCCAACCTGTGTCATGATATGTCCTATACATGTACCTATAGGAAGTCTTAATTTCACATTAACAATCAAAACAAATCAATGATAGAAACAACCAGCGGCTGCCAGACAGGATACGCCCACATTTTCGAGAGATGGATTCAAAGGCTATAATTCATTAAATTACAATTTGATATGTGCAAATATCGAAAAGAATCAAGATCTTTAGGTTATAAACACGCATTTCAAGTTTCATCAAAATCGAATTAAAATTGTGACCTATACTGGGTCCACAACCTTGACATACCATATTTTAACACTATAGCGTACAAACGGTGGCCATTTTGTCTGGTAATTATGGTCCGATTTCTCTGAAATTCAAACTCAACCTTCCATATGGTGTAACGGTGATAGAGTCAAACGTTTTTTTAAATCAGATAATAATCGTGACCTCCAGAGGGACCATAGGCCATTTTTCGGACAATCAGGGGCCATAATTCAGGAAGTTATGATCTGATATGTGCAAATAACGAAAGGAACCAAGATCTTTGGGTTATAACCATGCATTTCAAGTTTCATCAAAATTGAATCAAAATTGTGACCTATACTGGGCCCACAACCTTGATATACCATTTTATAACAGTAATCGTGTACACGTGGCGGCCATTTTGTATGGCAATTTTGTTTCGAATTTGTAACCTTCCTTCTGGTGTAATGGTGATATAATCAAACGATTTTTTAAATCGGATAATAATTGTGACCTCCAGAGGGACCACAAGCTAAACAAAGACGATTTTGCGTATAATCAGGGGCCATAATTCAGGAAGTTACAATCCGATATGCCCAAATATCGAAAGGAACCAAGATCTTTGGGTTATAACCATGCAATTCAAGTTTCATCAAAATCGAATTAAAATTGTGACCTCTACAGGGTCCACAACCTTGATATACCATATTTTAACAGTATTCGCGTACGAATGGCGGCCATTTTGTATGGCAATTTTGGTCCAATTTTACCGAAATTCGAACTCAACCTTTCTTAGGGTGTAACGGTGATATAATCAAACGATTTTTTAAATCGGATAATTATTGTAACCTCCAGAGGGACCACAAGCTAAACAAAGACGATTTTGCGTATAATTAGGGGCCATAATTCAGGAAGTTACGATCTGATATGCGCAAATATTGAAAGGAACCAAGATCTTTGGGTTATAACTATGCATTTCAAGTTTTATCAAAATCAAATTAAAATTGTGATCTCTACAGGGTCCACAACCGGGATATACCATTTTTTAACAGTATTCGCGTACGAACGGCGGCCATTTTGTATGGTAATTTTGGTCCGATTTTTCCGAAATTTGAACTCAACCTTCCTTAGGGTGTAACGGTGATATAATCGAACGTTTTTTTAAATCGGATAATAATTGTGACCTCCAGAGGTACCACAAGCTAAAATAGGTGATTTTTCGGACAATCAGGGGCCATAATTCAGGAAATTACGTTCCGATAGGTGCAAATATCGAAAGGAACCAAGATCTTTGGGATATAAACATGCATGTCAAGTTTCATCAATTTCGGTTTAAAATTGTGGCCTCTATAGGGTCCACAAGCTAAAAACGTGATTTTTCGTACAATCAGGGGCCATAATCCATGAAGTTTTGATTCGATACGTGCCAATATCGAAAGCAGTCGAGATCTTTTGGGGATAAACCTATATTTCAAGTTTCGTCAAAATCGGACAAGAATTGTGACCTGTAGAGAGTCCACAAACAATTGTGGACGGACGTCCGGACGGACAGACGGACAGGGGCGACGACATAATACGTCCACATGAAAATGTGGGCGTATAATAATTAATTGATTAAAGATGCATCTTATAAGAGATGAATCTGCCTACTAGGTCTTTATTTTGGTTTCAAATGTTGCATAAACTATAATTTAAACTTTTATTAACATGACAAGCCCACAATCAACTTTCTAGGTCATTGGTGGTTTCCAATTTTAAACAGTGATTTCAGAATAAAGAAATTTAAATCAAATTTTCAATATATATTTATTCATTTTCATTATCTATTTCTAAACTATTATAGAAAGAACAGTCCGCTCTGTATCTAAATCTTACATAATGCATCCTTAAAATTAGAGGATTTTTGAGAAAATGTAACAAACCTCAAATAATCCTGGTTCTAATATTTGGAAAGAAACAGGAACAGGTACAGATGAACCTCTAGGACATGCACTGTAAATTGTTAGTATGAATTAAATGTTAATAAATTCTAATGGAACTATAATTTCTTTGATAGGCTTTTATTAATTGAACACAAGCTACAATTTTATGAATACACACTTACTGTGTGTACTACTATGCAATGTTTCAACAAGGATACTCTTGACTTTATCAAGCCCATTATCATCATTTGCTTAATAAAGACAAGAGCATCCTTGTTCAAGCATTGCATAGTATTACACTTAAAAATTGTATATCCATAAAACTGTACCTTGTGTTAACTATATAATTAGTAGTAGTATTAGTAATTTCACCCACTTCACTTTGTACTAGGGTAATATTAGTGGCAGCCCTAGATTTCACACAATACAACAGCAAATAACAGTAGATTTGAATATTAAATAAATTGTCAAAATGTGACAAAATATTCAAATTCCAATTAAGCTGAAAGTTACAAATTCAAATATTGAGCTATTTTCAGCTCATTGATATTTCTCTTGAAATTCTGAAAGTTGTTTAATTAGGCCATGCGAGAATATATTGACTGTCACAAGAAGAGGGAGAAATGGGGTCCATTTGACACAAACCAAGTCATTTTTGGACTAACACAATAATTTGCTTGCGCGTAAGGGGTCTATAGCAGTAGGAGGAAACCATAGGGCTGGAGGAAACCCATGAGATTGGACAGACGATCCTACTCCTTGTCACGTACAACTGGTGAATCGAAACTACGGCAGTTCGACTCAACAACAGACCTTATTATACGGTCTGTATCATAAGGTCTGTTGTTGAGTCAACAGCCATAGTTTCGATTCACCAGTTGTACTTACAGTGCACACATGCGGATCCCCTCACGAGAAAATGGAAAAGTCTATGCATTCCCTTGAATTATTAAATCTAAGCCATAATAATAGTTTATTCCAGGAAGCCCTATAAATAAACTATCATTATTACTTTTTGACACTCACTTCTGTCTCAGCCACACAAATTACAAATCACAATTTGGCCTGTGCTTTAAAACGGCCATCTGACAATCGTTATACATCAAATAATGAATTCATATTCCTTTCTTATCTGACCTATGAAAGATTTCTTGCGAATAAGTTTATTAAAAAAAATTGGATATTTGTGTTATCTAAAATACCACAGGCACACAGATGAAAAGGAAACTTACAAAGGGGCCTAAAATGTTCACGTACAATTTGAAAAGACTACAATGAAGATCAGGTTCATGTTATCAAAATGAAATGAAACGGGGTTTAACATCCAACGGTTCTGCTCTGACTGGGCTAATGTAGACAGACATACGCCATACAATGTGCTATGAGGGAAATTTTACCTGGGTAGCGGCACGGTGACCTACTCTTATATCGAATTCCAATTTACTGCCAAGGGATCTTTAACGTACAGGCCAATGTGTACACAGAATCTCGGTTTTCCATACCATGAGAATGACTAGACAGCTGCCCTTGTCAGGCCCTCCGTCCTGCACCACTGACAAGGGATGGAAATTCTCAAAGAACTCTCTCGGACAATAAATGGATCGAATACCCGGCATCCAGGCTAAGGAGCCAACGTCTTACCCACTTAGTCATTGTGGCTCCCTCATATTATCGTCCGCAAAATTGATATTTGCAATCAACATGATGTAGACTGTAGAATAGTCATTCACATTATAATACTTGTTACAGAAGTTAAAAATATAATATTGATTGTAGCACAAAAAGATAGTAAGCTGGCACACTGCCAAGCAGGATACGCCCACATTTTCGAGAGATGGATAGAGAACAAGCAAAACCAAAAGTGATTTTTCCTACAATCAAAGGCTATAATTCATTAATTTACAATTTGATATGCGCAAATATCGAAAAGAATCAAGATCTTTAGGTTATAAACATGCATTTCAAGTTTCATCAAAATCGAATTAAAATTGTGACCTATACTGGGTCCACAACCTTGATATACCATATTTTAACACTATTAGCGTACAAACAGCGGCCATTTTGTCTGGCAATTATGGTTCAATTTCCCTGAAATTCAAACTCAACCTTCTGTATGGTGTAACGGTGATAGAGTCAAGCGGTTTTTTAAATCGGATAATAATTGTGACCTCCAGAGGGACCATAGGCGATTCTTCGGACAATCAGGGGCCATAATTCAGGAAGTTATGATCTGATATGTGCAAATAACGAAAGGAACCAAGATCTTTGGGTTATAACCATGCATTTCAAGTTTCATCAAAATTGAATCAAAATTGTGACCTTTACTGGGTCCACAACCTTGATTTACCATTTTATTACAGTATTCGCGTACACGTGGCGGCCATTTTCTGTGGCAATTTTGTTCCGAATTTTTCCAGAATTCTAACTCAACCTTCCTTAGGGTGTAATGGTGATATAATCAAACGATTTTTTAAATCGGATAATAATTGTGACCTCCAGATGGACCACAAGCTAAACAAAGACGATTTTGCGTATAATCAGGGGCCATAATTCAGGAAGTTACGATCCGATATGCACAAATAATGAAAGGAACCAAGATCTTTGGGTTATGACCATGCATTTCAAGTTTTATCAAAATCGAATTAAAATTGTGATCTCTACCGGGTCCACAACCTTGATATACCATTTTTTAACAGTATTCGCGTACGAATTGCGGCCATTTTGTATGGCAATTTTGGTCCAATTTTTCTGAAATTCGAACTCAACCTTATTTAGGGTGTAACGTTGATACAATGAAACGATTTTTTAAATCGGATCATTATTGTGACCCCCAGAGGGACCACAAGCTAAACGAAGGCGATTTTGCGTAAAATCAGGGGCCATAATTCAGAAAGTTACGATCCGATATGCACAAATATCGAAAGGAACCAAGATCTTTGAGTTATGACCATGCATTTTAAGTTTTATTAAAATCGAATTAAAATTGTGACCTCTACCGGGTCCACAACCTTGATATACCATTTTTTAACAGTATTCGCGTACGAATGGCGGCCATTTTGTATGGCAATTTTGGTCCGATTTTACCGAAATTTGAACTCAACCTTCCTTAGGGTGTAACGGTGATATAATTCGAACTCAACCTTATTTAGGGTGTAACGTTTATACAATGAAACGATTTTTTAAATCGGATAGTTATTGTAACCCCCAGAGGGACCACAAGCTAAACGAAGGCGATTTTGCGTATAATCAGGGGCCATAATTCAGGAAGTTACGATCCGATATGTGCAAATATCGAAAGGAACCAAGATCTTTGGGTTATAACCATGCATTTCAAGTTTCATAAAATTCGAATTAAAATTGTGATCTCTACAGGGTCCACAACCTTGATATACCATTTTTTAACAGTATTCGCGTACGAACGGCGGCCATTTTGTATGGTAATTTTGGTCCGATTTTTCCGAAATTTGAACTCAACCTTCCTTAGGGTGTAACGGTGATATAATTGAACGGTTTTTTAAATCGGATAATAATTATGTCCTCCAGATGTACCACGAGCTAAAATAGGTGATTTTTCGGCCAATCAGGGGCCATAATTCAGGAAATTATGTTCCGATAGGCGCAAATATCGAAAGGAACCAAAATCTTTGGGTTATAAACATGCATGTCAAGTTTCATCAAAATCGGTTCAAAATTGTGACCTCTATAGGGTCCACAAGCTAAAAACGTGATTTTTCGTACAATCAAGGGCCATAATCCATGAAGTTTTGATCCGATACATGCCAATATCGAAAGCAGCCGAGATCTTTTGGGGATAAACCTATATTTCAAGTTTCGTCAAAATCGGACAAGAATTGTGACCTGTAGAGAGTCCACAAACAATTGTGGACGGACGGACGGACAGACGGACAGGGGCGACGACATAATACGTCCACATGAAAATGTGGGCGTATAAAAAGCAGTAGGCCTAAAATGTTTCCTTCTGGTCTTGTTCATCGTATTGCAATTTGTAATTCATGTGGTTGAGACAGTGGTTACTATTATTAAGAAAGAAAAATTTTTGTCTATATTTTTAGAACTGTCAGAATAAACTATATTATCTTGTGACAGTCCATTCTTTTTCGACTTCCAACAGAATTATCCGTGAGCTGAAAATCGAATGTGTATGTTGTCGCCCTCTTCTTTTATAGTCGGGAACATAAAAGGATAACTTGTGTTTTCCTTTTTTACCTCACTTCCTGACTCTTCAAATCAACCATAGCAAAGATCTAAGTGTTAAAACTATATTTTGAATGTGTTTAACCAGGATTATCATATGTTATATTGGCTGACAGTCTGACACCAACATTGTCCTTTAATTATTGCTATGCTTACTATCTTGTAAAGAGTGGTCCTGGGTAGATAGGGTAAACATGGTAGCAGACTTTTTTTCTATTGACTTTAACTGTCAACTCACAATGTCTGTGCTAATGCCACTCGCATTGAATTAAATCATGGATGCCCTTTCAATTATACTCCAGGGTACAAAGTGAATTGAGTCTTATATAATGTATCATCGAAAACTATGTTTTTTATTCTATATGCTATAATCAACAATATATAAATTAAAGGAACAACAAACCAGACTGATCATAAATATTTTAAAAATTCTAATTACACAAACCAAATACTAAAGGTAAGTAACAAATACAAACTTTAATTGGTTATATATTTTATATATTGCAGTTTCTGATAACAATATTTATGATTGACTATTGTGTTAAGACCAAATACTTCACTTTTATTCTGGAATGGCATGTTGCCCCTTTTGAAGAATTACAGGTTGATTGTATTACCACAATGTTTTTTTAAGCAGGTTATTTAATTGCTCATTCATTTAGTAAGAACCTAAAGGCACTAAATGAGATTGCACTAAATTAATCACTAAACTAAAGGAGAAAACTGGTTAATTTTTCACACAAATCAAAAGAGGCAATGGCCTTTGAAATACAATATCTGTCTAAATTTGTTTATACTGTTTCCTGTGACAACATGCTGGGGGAGGGGGTCAGATCATCCAGGATTTTTCTGCACAGTTTTAGATTAAATGAATGTTAAACCAGGGACTTACTGTATGCAAAGCAAATCTTTATTATTTCTTACCCAACATATATATCAGGATCATGACATATGACGGCTCTATTCATCATTTCCAATCTCTGTCTATTACCATCATTATCCCCTACATATATAAAAAAATTCCCTCTAGAGCTAGTCACCCAATTTGTTACAAAAAGGATTAGATTCCTGGATAATGGGTGGTTATTTCCAAAGTGTAGTATATTAGGTAAACATGGAAAGTATATAGACACCCAATAATAATTGTACTAGAAAAATACTGGATTACCCCAAAAAGACCCATGGGGCAAGCACTGGGCAAAAATGTAAGGGTATCTATAATAGGCAAAGCCACAGATTATTGAATACGTCCGCTAAAAAAATGATAAGAGTTATGCCCCTTTATTTTCAGTAAAATGTCCGACAGGAAATATTTTGAAATTCCATCAATGGTTAATACCCTACCAGACCGTAGTTTTCATGTGATATTAAAAATTACCAATAGTGAAAGATTTGAAGTGCACTGGTCATAATCCTTTATTGTAGGGATTTATACACAATAGTCTTAAACATCTGTCATTATCATCGGGTTTGATAAATTGTGTTTAAAACACACTTTCATTATTCTTTAGTTGTTAAGGTGGTAGATTGGAGCAGACCTCATAAGTGGAATAGCTTAAGGCCTCTCTTCATGTCAATCTGACACTGGTCATAAAATTGATACACCTCCCCAAAATATATATGTCTGTAATTTCAAGTATGTTCTATTTACTTTCCACTATACTTTGTAACAAGTCACTAACCTTTCTGTCTAGCTACTTCTAGTTGATGTTTTAAACTCCAGTACAGTTTCATACTTAAAAAATCCTGTAATTTATTTACTATATTGTATGTTAGGGTAAAACTGAAAAAAAAAAGAATTTCCAAAACTGAAATTCATTTACAATAATTTCTGTAACAAGGGTAGTATTTCCTTTCCAAGCAGTCAAACTACATCAAAATGATTTTGACAACAGGGCAAATTAATTTTGTGGCACATTTGTTCACATTGTTTATAATGATCTTTCCTGATAAACTTCCATTTCTTGTATCATTTTAAAGTGAATGGTTAGAACCAATACATAAATACAGTCAAATGAACACTATAAGATAAACATAAGTTGTCAGGCAAAGAAACATGCTCATGTAACAAGCTTAACAGCTCAGAAAAAAAGATTGAATCATAATGAAAGACTTCTTTTTTTAATGGGATAGACAACCAATATAGATTTAAAAAAGATAATAATTTAAATTTCTGACCAAAGGATTAAAACCTTTGTCAACAAACCTTTTGCCTACAGTTATATTCTCTGAACATCCAATAGATATGATAAAAGGTGCATAACGTACACAAAACTTTGGTAACCTGAAAAGTAAAATGAACATTGTACATTCTCTTTCTAAAAGGTTTGAAATTGGAATAACTCACTAAACACAACACAGTATTTTGTCACTTGTCAGATGACCACAATAAGACATAAACATAAAAAAAACTGGAATAAGCACAGACTGAGATCACTGATTAAATAATTTGCCCTAAACTCATAATTTCCCACCTTGAGAATTTTTTATCAAAACTTCTATGAAAATAATGCTGTCATATCTACTAGGTAAACAAATGTGCCTTGCTATTGTAAATTGATACTTTTTAGTTTGTAATTGTAATTTATTTTCATAGAACAGCTATTTAAAACTCACCTATAAACTGTAATAACATTAGTTACAGAAGAACTGTGACGCCATTTAAGTTGAGATTTAAAATTTAGCTCCTACAAAAAATAGTAACAAAATTAGTATTATCCATCAGAGTTGCTTCATTGTCAGTTTTCATATTTCTGATGCCATGAAATTGAAATAATTTGACACACAAATGAGCTTTTTTACAGTTCTATAAGTCCCAAAAACAAATATGGTGTGAAATTTGAACTATAAAAATCTGTCTATAAATTGCTAGCAGATTAATTGGCAGTCGAAAAAGCTGCTGCACAAAATTTGTTCCCCCTTACATACTGCATGAATTAACACAAAAAGTAAACACCATTCAAGGTGAACCCTGATTCCTTTCATATTCTAAATAATATAAACATAGAAGCATGAGCTTTACCAATTCTGAAATTGACGAGTTGAAATTTTCTAGAGACAGATTAAAGATGAAAGACATTTCTTCTTCTGGTAATAAGGAACATGGTAAATTGGTACTTCCCAATTTATTAAAATGAATTCTAGATGTGATATGTTCAGAACTCAAACTGAAAAAATAAAAAGCATCAATGAAAATACTACACCTAGATGTTGATTTATACAAGGATTCAACTATATACATGTACAGGTAGTGATGATTGTTTGCATTGATCAGAAACATATAGTTAGTTAAATATATTTAATCTCTAGTGCAATACCGAATAAACCTACTTATTATTATTGCCTGTATCTAGAACATGACTTCCTGATTCTTCAACACTGTATTTACTGGACGTATTTAATATATTTAGATCTATTAACTCTACTGATTCATTACTTTTATTACAAACTGAAATTAAAAATAAACTACAAGTATTTCATTTCAAATATGGAGAAAGTAATTTGAAGGTACAATATTTCAGATAAAAAAACAAATATAAACTTTCGTTCATACACCATATAAAGCATATTTTAGCAAAAGATTATTCAAATCTATTAATCCTGGTGCCAGTTATGGTCATCTAAAGTTCTGATTATTTTTTATTGATTTCATCTTTTCCTACCGTAGGAATATATGAACATTGCAATGTAACCCAGGTACCATTTAATCTTGTGTATCTGGCACTAATTTCTTTCACATTTGTAAAATAACAAATCTTTTAATTTTTCAAATAAAGCTGTCCATTCAATTTTGATAATGTTTGATAATTTATAAGTGTTTAATTTTTCAATCACTGTTAAAAAAATAAACATCCCAATCGATTAATGATGTGTATTGATTAATTTTTGAACAGTGGTCAGGAAATGAAATACTTTGAAAATTGAAAATTCATCATCAAAATGAATCAGTCTGCTTTAAACTGGACACAAGTTCAAATTAAACGGTTTATGGTGATTTTAAACAGTTTAACAAATTTTTAAACAACGATTTGATATTAAACAAATGTGAAAGAAATTAGTGCTAGATACACAAGATTAAATATACCTGGGTTACAGTGATGATGGCATGCTTTTTTTTAAAACATATACTGGTGATGACAATATTCCCCCACATAAAATGTTGACAAATTAAGAATCACTTTTACATGGACATATAATAGATCTTGTGCAATGCCATGACATCGATTATCTATAACAAATAACAAAGCTCAACTACAAGATGATTTAAAAGATGTCTCTGTTGCATCAGACATTACATTTATAATGGTATTTATCTATTCCTTTATGTGATTGGAGTCCTGTATATAATGTGTTACCTACCATGAACCAAAAGAAGATGTTTTCCTCCTGCTGTTGTGACCTTTACCTTAAACAATGGTGGATTAATGACATTCAATTCCTTGCTAACTAAAAAATAAAACAAAGGAACTTCACTTTAGAAAAGTATGACAGTGTTTTGAGTTAAAATCAAATCAATGAGTGCATATTTATATACATGTATATATCAATGTAGAAGAGCAATCTAATTAAATACAGATCTATATTTCATTTTGTTTTTATATATTTGCGATGGCCTGCACTACATGTAGATCTAACAAGTTATAGTGGGAGTTCAAGTGTCAAAATGGATAATAATTGAGACTTTGTTTATTTTTGTAACAGCGGTATCAATGACAATTTGAGACTGCACTGTTCTTCAAACAGTCATAACTCCGCTCAGAATGAAGCAATAAGACTGATGAAACTTCCAACACATTATTCCCTTTTCATTATCTTTTTTTTAAACAATTATACCATAGCGAGAACTGTCAGCTCTTTTTCTAATACATAATGCATATATAAGTAAAACTACCTGTTTTCTGTTGAACTGTCTTTTTCTTTAAAACTTGTAATGTTAGATTATCCAGATGAAAATCTTTTTTGGCTATTTGATCTGGTGTTTGATCTAATGGAGATGTGCACATCCAGACTGATACATTCAAATTGACACGATTTATGTAACCATCCATTGAACTAAGACATGCTTTAACTGGTACAAGGTAATTTTTGTCATCAATAAAGTAAGGTTTGAAATCCTACAAAAAAATTTAAAAAAAAAGGTAAAATGTGTCTTCCATAACAAACAAGCAGTTACTATTCAAGATACGCCATATTTTGCCAGAGATGGACAGAAATAAAGCTTTAAAAAGCTCTATAAAAGTTGGGTGTGCCTGCCCACACACTTGAAAATGTGCCTGCAGGGTCATACTCAAAAGGGGAGTATTCAATTGCCAGGTATATAGTATGATTGTGCGGCTTCAAACGAGTTCATTAAATCCCTTTATTTTACATGATTTACGTGACAGTAATAATTTCAAAAATGTGCCTGCAAATTAACGCGGAAATATCGATGTCTGTTCATACAATCAGGGGTCATAATCCGGAAAGTTAGGGTCCAATACATGCAAGTATTGAAAGGAACCCAGTTCTTTGGGATATTAACACATTTTTTAAGCTTCTTTAAAAAAAAAATTGACGTAAGGGGAACGGGGCCCTTTTATAGGGCAGTTTCAGTCTGATATTCCAAATGATATATTTCACGATTTTTAAATCGGTTAAAACTTGTGACGGTTCCAGAAACTAAAAATGCAATTGTTTGTACAATCAGGGGCCATAATCCAAGAATTTTCAATCCGATATACCGGTACATGAATATTGAGAAAGAACGAGATCTTTGGGTTATAAACACATAGTTTATGTTTCATCAAAATAAGATCAAATTTACATTGTATTATATACTTTCATACTATTTGCATATGAGGAGCAACCATTTTGTTAGGAAAATTTGAACTCAACCTATGAACCATCATTAGGGCGTCTTGGAGATAAATTTAGAATTTAGGTCTAAAAATCTTTGAATCTTTGAAAAAAAAGGATTGTAGGCCTATAGACTAACATATTTGAGGGGTGCAAGGAAAGTCATCCACAAGCAAAGTCGTCCACAAAGTCGATGCCTGGCTTTACCTGTATCCTAGAGACCGGGATAGTAATTGTGTCGCGCTTTGAGCATTATAACTTAGTTAATGGGTATAGCGCATTATAAATACTTATTAGTATTACTTGTATTGTTTGATATTAATAATTGGCGTTATGATAATATTTTTTATTTTATTCATGAAAGAAAGATTTCCGTAGCTTTGAAAAGGGTTTATTTTTTTGGCATGCTCTATTTTATTCCATAGTAAAACCATAAGAAATGTAGATGTAAATTTTTGTAATACAACTTTGTTATATGACAGGGCAATACTGTTAGTGAAACCAACCTGCATAAAAAGCGTAAAGGAAGAAGTTGGACACTATTACTATTCATGATAAAATATTTTTAAAAATGGGAATTATATGAACTGGGGAAGAAGTTAGAAATGGTTACACTACTGACATCTTCCGCCTTACTCCATCGCAGTAGTGGTTTTTCCTACAGAGTTTCATTGCGCAAGTTTTTAAGTCAAATGACTACAAAAGGTTACTGGCCTATAGCTCCCTTAATTTACACATAAACTGACCCAAAACAGTACTGCACATAGCTTAACATATATACTTAATCAATTCCCATTGAAATAAAGGAGAAGCCTTACCACATAATTATATTATTTGATGAAACCAAACTGCTACGCGTAATTTTAAATGGTGTAATGGCGGCTTATTTGTGTAATACGTCATTACAAGAAACGTCACTATGCAATTGAAATGTAGAACGCATTACCACAAAGAAAAACTGTTCGGTAGCTTTTTTTGTGGTCCAGAATTCACTATTTGTCATAGAATTACAAAACTGTAATGGTATGTGTTGACAATTGTGCGTTTGAGCCTATTTGAACTTGGGTAAGCAGTCTTAGACTGTACCAATTGTTTGTTTGTTTTGCGTGTAGTGCAGTCCTCCTGCATTTACTATTACAGTTTAACGTTAAAAGTATTTTAACTAGGGAAGAAGTGAGTACCGTTACCATTGGGGTGATTCGTTTAGTGGCTGTGTAATGTTTATGAAATTGTAATTGAATATTTACTGAATAAAGAGATTTATTTTGTTGAACTTTGTTATTTATAGTGATTATGAATACTGTCTATGTCAATGACATTACATAATGTCATGTAGATGACTTAACCAACGTATTTCTACGTCCCGAAATTAAACTAAGTCGTGTGGACTAGTTAACCAATGCTGTGTGGACGACTCTACCAATGAGTGTGGACGACTTCACTAGATTTTTTGTGTGGGTGACTTTGCCAGCTTATTATTAGGGGTTTCAGGTCAAAGTTTCAAATAAGAGAAAAAACAAATTTAAAAATATTTTGTGAAAATATACATAAAATGCTACCAAAATTTTTTTATTTCATCAAAATATTCTAATTAGACCCAAAGTTATGGAATTTTAAAATCCGAGATTGACGTCAAAAATGTAATCAAACTGTTCTATACCAGTCAATGCGTAGCACGGCACCAAAATAAGTGATTTTCAGTCATATTTGAGTGACGTCGTAAGCGGTATTTCCCCTTCAGAATCGCTAGTACTAATTTTAAAACTGAAATCCGATCGTTATTGTCAGCTAAGATTTATTAAAATCGTAATAATTTGAATGATAATATGTCAAATATTTATAATCTCGATGAAACCTCAAGAATATTTTTTTTATATTTAGTCGAAATTTAGCAATTTTCAGTCATCAAAACAGATAAATCCCATTTTCTACGGCTCTAATTGTCCGATCTCGGAGTTTCATTGACAATAATAATCACAAAAATGTTATCTATCATTTGATTGGTTCTATATGAAAATCCCCTGAAAACTAACGATCGGATTCACCAATGAAGTGGGCCTTAGCAATGCCGTAAGTCGAAATTTACCGGCCGCGTGACGTCAGAGTGGTATTTTCCCTCTAGCGTCTCCTGTAAACAAACGGTAATTTCGCTAACATATCGATACTTTTTTAGCCAGAATCTTTGCAGATATTGAGATTGATATTAAACTATTGCAATACAATTGTTAGGAATGCATTTACATCAATTAGTAATTCAGAATCGTAGATTGAAGTGGGCTATATTTCAGCTGCTGGCTGTCCCGATTTCAACCTAAAAGTCAGGTGACGTGAAACCCCTATTATTATGGACGACTTGACTGGCATTCTATGTAGGCCTACCTTGTTTTCTAAATTATATTCTGATGTAAGTGAATGCTCTGACAAAGTTACAGCTACTGGGCAAACGGTGAAAGTATTGGGGGATTTTATTGGTGTTTTCATGGGGGACTTAAATTTCAGTTTTGTAGTTTCATCGATTTTTGAAAAATTCCCACTTGCGGCCACTTGGCAGATACGGGATTTCCATCGTTCTTCGGCATTCGTTTCTCTGGAAACAACCACATACAACCAAACAGTTTCACCAAGATATATAGACTTTGTGTCTGAATAACAATCTATATTTCCTGCGGTAGGTTTTTCGTTATGTTGGAAAATAAATTTTATATTTTGCAAATCGTCTGCAATGTCCGCCATATTTGTTGTTTATAAATCTAAATCTTAGACATAGACCATCCACAAAATATTTTACATATTTCTTTTGAAAAAGGAAATAGAACTCCAGCTGATAATCTGAATAACAATACTACACTTTATTCAAATGATAACATTATAAGCAGCAGCAAGTCAAACAAAGTTTGGATACCATGAATATGTAGAAACATAGGAACCAATTCTCATGATCCAAGTCATAATTTCATTTTATTTCACTAAGTTGTTGTGCAATGCAGATAAAATATGGATTTAGTAAACCCCGATTTGAAAATATTTTATTTTCACTACATTTTCTATGCTATTACTTTATATCCGGAGCTCGCCGAAATCAACTTTAAAAAGATGGTTATTATTTTTATAATAGACTAACAGACATGGAGAAATTGACTCGTGTTTTTACAACTACCGAATACTATTATAAAGGGAGCTAACTCTTTCAAGATGGCGCATGTTTCTCAAGCCTCTTATTTTCAAAGTGTAATTATTGTCAATTTATGCTTTTTTGGGCTTATCTTTTGTATCAGATATTAGGTCTTACTTTGTGGTGCATTTTGTAACTCTGCATTTAAATCTCATTGAAGGAATTTTCAAATTGACGGAGGGAGCTCAATTTTTATTAGCACCTATTCCTATTAGGCTATTACATCATTTGATTATTATTAGGGGTTTCAGGTCAAAGTTTTAAATGAGAGAAAAAAAAAAATTTTAAATATTTTTTTGAAATTATACATAAAATGCTACCCAATATTTTTTATTTCATCAAAATATTCTAATTACATCCAATGTTATGGAATTTTAAAATCCGAGATCGATGTCAATTATGTAATCAAACTGCTCTATATATATACCCGTCAATGCGTAGCACGGCACCAAAATAAGTGCTTTTCAGTCATATTTGAGTGACGTTGTAAGCAGTATTTCCCCTTCAGAATCGCTAGTACTAATTTTAAAACTGAAATCCGATCGTTATTATCAGCTAAAATTTATTACAATCGTAATAATTTGAATGATAATATGTCAAATATTTATAATCTGGATGATACCTCAAGAATTTTTTTTTATATGTAGTCGAAATTTAGCAATTTTCAGTCATCAAAACAGATAAATTCCATTTTCTACGGCTCTAATTGTCCGATCTTGAGGTATCACGTACAATATTAATCACAAAAATGTTATCTATCGTTTGATTGGTTCTATATGAAAATCCCCCGAAAACTAACGATCTGATTCACCAATGAAGTGGGCCCTAGCAATGCCGTCAATAGAAATTTACCGACCGCGTGACGTCAGAGCGGTATTTTCCCGCTAGCGTCTCCTGTAACAAACGGTAATTTCGCTAACATTTCGATACTTTTTTAGCCTGAATCTTTGCATATATTGAGATTGATATTAAACTATTGTAATACAATTGTTAGGAATGCATTTACATCAATTAGTAATTCAGAATCGTAGATTGAAGTGGGCTATATTTCAGCTGTCCCGATTTCAACCTAAAGTGACGTGACCTGAAACCCCTATTATGATATAGCTATACGAGAACATAGCTAAAAACGTTGAGATATACTGATGTGTTTGTTTTTAGCTACGATTGGCACCCATTATTGCAAAATGATAGCCATCAAAATATAAGTCCCGGTCACCCAGAACCCCCTAGTCATCAACGTACGTAGAATATTTGTCTGGATGATAGAGACTATCAAAATATACCGTTTAAAAACATGGCGGTCTTGGGGAACACGGCTTAACGCCTCGATTCTAAATACAACGATTTGTAGTTGAATATGTTGTTTTGAATATGTTGTGATAAACGAATTTTTAGTCTGAAAGGTCGTCAGTCAGAAATATCGCGGAATCAAAATGTTATTTAATCCTTGAGTAGTCTCTTCTTTTTTTCATTCACAATTTGAACTGCTGAGTATTCTGGTTGTAAATAAGTTTGATCTATAGTATATTTCAACAGTAGCAGAAACATTTTTGGGGAGTAAAAAGTCTGACTAGAAAATTACTTATTCAATTGTACTGAAGCTATATTACATCGTACAATAACATTTTTTTTTTTTGTGTGTTTTAGCTTGAAGATGCCATAGACAGAAAACATGGTTACAAAGTTTCAGTAAGTTATTTCATCTCATACAGGTCAAGGGGGTTGTAGTTGGGAGAGTTATGATCAACTGTGTGTTTTAGATCTGTCATGAAGTCAAATGTCATAGTGGCAAAGAGTAATGATGCCTGCCAGATGTTATTGATTTGCTATGGACTATCAAAGAGGGTTTTTTAATCCACATATACATGCATGTATGCCGGACAGTTAATTTCCAATCTTATTTTTCAACCAAAAAATTGTTGTACTAATTGTAAGGCTTTCTGTTCCAGAGATGTAGCTTGAATATGATAGAGAGATCAGAATTCTTTAAGGCATCTTTATTAAATTTGGACAAAAGTTGCTGTCAAAGATTTTTTGTTCAGGGCATTAGTTCTGTGTGTTTGAAGTTGTTAATTTTATAAGATTTTAACTTCATATTCTATCCATTTGTTTTATTTTAGGAATTACTATCATTTAAACATCCTCATGTAGCTAATCCACGTCTCCAGCTTGAACATCCTGATTCACAATGTCAACGATTCTTTGATCCACCTTATGATGAAGTAGTAGCTTTATTAAATTTGGACAAAAGTTGCTGTCAAAGATTTTTTGTTCAGGGCATTAGTTCTGTGTGTTTGAAGTTGTTAATTTTATAAGATTTTAACTTCATATTCTATCCATTTGTTTTATTTTAGGAATTACTATCATTTAAACATCCTCATGTAGCTAATCCACGTCTCCAGCTTGAACATCCTGATTCACAATGTCAACGATTCTTTGATCCACCTTATGATGAAGTAGTAGCTGCACATTTGAGGTAAGCTATCAAATCAAGATACACAAACATTTCACTCAAGTTCAATAATAGCATTTGCATTGAAGTCCTTGGGAATAATATCTATTTGTCTCAATGCAATGTAGCCAAAGATAGTGGATCTATTGTGTACATTTGTATCTGAATATCTCTCTTCTTCAATGGTAAGGATAACTTGTGTTTTCCTTTTTCACGTTACTTCTTGATTCTTCAAATCTATGTTACGTATCAGAATAAACCATAAAAAAGATATTTGTGTAAAATGACATTTGGAATGTGCTTAACCAGTTCTATCACATATATAATGTTGGCTGACATGAACATTCTTTTGAGGTCAGTAGGGTATCAAAAGGATGTGGCAATTGCACTTTTTGAACCAATTGCCACCAGACACAAATCTGTCTTAATTCCAAAATGAACACACCACAGTAAAAAAAAAAGTTTGACTCCTGTTGGATTTTACAATTCTGAGAATCATAATATTTACATTTAATTATCAGTTAATCCAATAAAAGTTTGTGTATTTTTTCAGATGTTGTTGGTGTGTTGCTAACCATGATTTTATACAAGCTTGTGGTTGCCAGGCAGCTGTAGTACAATATCCTTTTTTAAAATTCGTACATTGCTCTGTTTAGAATGAATAAAATCAAGGGAATAAACAGGCCTTTTTTTTCTCCTTTTCTCTTATCTAGTGACATTTAATTATTTTTTTGAATCGTCAGATATCCTCTGACAGTCTCATACAACAACTTTCTGTCTTTTATGGAATTATCAATGAGCTGAAATTCAACCATGTAACTGTTATTACTCGTTCTTACAGTTAGTTTTATATAAGGTCAGGGGCGGACTGGGCTCCTGAAGGGGGCCCTGTGCAGGGTAACTGAAGGGGCCCTACCCTTTAGAGTCAAACACCACGAACAACCGCGGAGGGCGAATCCCGACGCTCCGAGCGCCGAAGGCGCGATTTTTTTGAGGAGGTTCTGGGGGAGGTTTTCCCCCCAGAATTTTTTTGAAATTCGCCAGCAGGAAACCCGTTTTCAAAGCATCTGGGGATCTATTTTGGAAAACTCCATTTTGGCGAGGAATTTCTCTGGGGTAGTAGGCCTATCGTTTTCTAAGCATAAGGGGATCAATTTTGGAAAAAGTAAATCTGCCGAATTTCAAAAACAAATACTTAAAATATAAAATTACTTAATAAATTATTAAAATTACTTAAAAGTAATACTGTAGGCCAGTAATAATAAACAAGACATTGACATATATATCAACTTATGATGAATTATGGATAAAAGACTAATTATATTAAACTGGTAAACGTACAAAAATGACCAAATTAGTAGTTTAAACTTACAAGTATTACATGACATAAGACTGAATACTACTGCAACTGAATTCCATGTCCGAAAAATACCGCCAGATACCAGAAGCGAGAAAAATGCTATTTCAGCTGAATGGTGCTGCGCCGAAAGTGCCCGAGGGCAAATATCACAAGGTCCTATAGCTACCCATATGTCATCAATTGGGCCCCCATTTTTGACAAAATAAATCACTATTTTTACTGAATTTTGAAAATAGGGACCCAATGGTCACCGAATAGAGACCCATTTACCAATGACAAGTGGGCCCCTACCCTTGACTATAGGCCCCCAATGTTGACAAAAATAAATCACTATTTTTACTGAATGTTGATGTATTTTTGAGTTTTTAAGCCAAAATTGGGCCCCTCTTGATGCAAAAGGGGGCCCCTTGGCCACATGTAGACTACTGACATGTAGAGTGGGGCCCAGCTTACGTCAAATATGGGGCCCAAGTGGAGGGAAATTGTAGGGACATAGCTAGCTGACATGGGGATGGGGGCCCCAAGTGGAGGCAACTGGGGCCCCAAAGCCTTGGCACAGAAATTATAGGGGTTGCAACCCCCCTTTGACACTCTTTTAAACCCTTTATGTTCACTTTTACATTAAAATATTTTTTTCATCTTGTTTTGGTTTTTTTGGAAGTGGGGGCCCGCCTGTGCAAGCACAGGCGCACAGGCGGGCCAGTCCGCCCCTGTATAAGGTTAACTCAAGCTTTCAATTTTTGCGTCACTTAGTTTCTTCAAATCTTTGTTTCATATCTATCATAGCAATGATCGCTGTGTTGAAATTATATTTGGAATGTGTTTAACGAGTTCTATCACATGTGATAATGGCTGGCACAAACATTGTCCTTTAACTCTAATTTTAGTTCCATTTTGGTCGTTAACTGATGACTGTTGAAAACTATGCTGCTGCCAATGTCTTAAATTGTTAATTCAAGCCGAAATGATCTGTACTGGGCCAATGAGTTTTGTATCTTTTAGGATCCAATGAATAACAATAAAAGAATTGTCAAAGCCCCTTTCACCTTGAGAAGTTTCCAAAAATGTATTAAAACTATTAAATATGTGTATAATGAATGGTTGGTATCAGTCTTGTAAACTCACCTGTCATTATTTATTTATTCTTAACATTTAAAACAGCTTTTACCAAAGTATTTCAAAGTCAGAAAGAAGAGAATTGGTCACTGCCAGTTATGTATGCCGTTTGTTTAGATCTTAGATTGTTTGCTAATAGTGTAAGTTACCTGAAAATATTTTATCATCATTATATTTTTAGATCATTGTTTCTATATGAGACTTGTTGTGTCACATAAATGACTACTCATCTTTCTATACAGGATGATATAAGTATTGTTAGCTTCAATACCAGTCAAATATCATGTCTTAATCCTTGCTAATATAGATGATCAAATTGGTTATTTAAAGGAGCTAAATCTCTAACTCAATCTTTTCTATTATTATCGAAATAAAAAACAGAATTCAATTTTGATCAATTTCAATTAATATTTTCACCAATTTCAAGGTTTCAAAAAAAAGAGCCATCCAGCATATGATTAATAAGTTAATACATGTAATACAAAACCAAATTATCTCATTAATTTGATGATATTCAAACTCATTTATCTGTTAAAAGTTTGCTTCAAATCTCTTTCAAAATATTTTAGTGGCAAGAAAACTACCCACTGACATAATCTCTTTTATGAAGGATTGTTTGCCATGTGACTTGAATGAAAGAAAATTCATGCTCAGCTTGTATTTATCATTAGTCGCTTTCCATTTAAAACAAATATCAATGTCATAATAAATGAATGGAATATCTTCTGCCAACTTCTTTTCCAATTATGCCTTACTTTTATCAGATATTACTACCCTTTACATACTTTCCTGGGAATTTATCTTTAAGGGTTTTTTTTATGTTTACTAAAAACTTTTTTTAATTTCAAGAGCCCTGAAAGCTTTTCCTATACATTTTATTGTTTGTTTGTTTGTATACTGCAGGCTGATATACAAGCTGTGTCTAAACGAAAGGGTAAACCTGGTGAACATTTAGAGAAAGCAGCAGAGTTATTGATGGGATGTTTCCGAGTTTGTGCTAGTGACAAGTATGCTCTTGTTTACAAATATTATTTAATACATGATTATATATCTTTTTAGAATTCTGGAGTTACAGGCCTTCTCATCAGCATAACACAATATATTAAAAAGTCTCAGCAATTATCAATTTCTTCTAATACTTAAAACTGCTTTAAATTATAAACATAAAGTTTTGTTACATATACTACCCAATGAAAGCTTTCTCCCAAGTAGATAAACTGATTCTCACCTGATATTTGGAAACTTAAGTTTAATCACAAAAGCTTGACCATTCACAACAAATAAACTGATTTAAACATTTAAATATGAACATAGTTTTAATGTTTGACAATATTACCTTAGATAAAGCAGTTCTATTTAAATTTACATCATAAATACTCAAAACTCACCAATGGATGAAAAATTTAATAACTATGTGCACAAAATTTGAAATTAATGTTATTTTCATATTATTTTCCAGTCGAGCTTCGCTAGATGATTCGAAAAAATGGGGGATGTTAAATTTGGTTAATCAACTATTCAAGATATATTTCAAGGTATTTATATCTAGTTGATAAAATAAAGTTTTAATAAATTTTATGAAATGTTGCATTAGGATAAGTGTTATTTTTATTTTCACAAAATTCTTAACTTGCATATATAGAGCGTAGTTTTTCACAGCAAAATATATTGAAATATTTGAATAAGATATCGTTATAAAATGATTTTATGTTCCAGATTAATAAATTGCATCTGTGCAAACCCCTTGTTCGAGCTATCGACAGTTTACCTATTAAAGATGAATTCTCACTTTCACAACTCATCACGTTCAGGTTTGTTTTGTACTGGTAGTTTTAATAGTGATTATTTTGATAATAATATGTAGCCTACACATTTTAGCTGTGTATTGCGACCCAAAAGCTTATGGCAGTCTTTTGCAAGATCAGTTTTAAATAGATTAATTTTACATTATTTTTATATTCATGAATTGTTGTTAATGAAATTATGAAATTAGTTGATTGAATAATAGCAATACAACAAATAAATGTTGATACTATTTATAATTTACTTGATTTTTAATGAAATAAATTATAGAAAGTGCGTGGTTTTATTCATAGGGAATGAAAACAACCATCAAAGTTCTGTTTTGTATCAAAATGAAACTAGAGTGAAAATATCTATACACAAAATTTCAAAGCAAAGATATTAGCCTTTGAAGTTTTGACAAGATGTGTGACCTGATTGTAGCCAACCATTGTACTGGTTGTTCAAGGCTAAGCCTCACTTCACCATTTTATGGTCAATCATTCAGTGATAGCCGTGGCGACAGAGAGGCGGCTTCTCACCAATGCAACGAGGGTTCAATCCCAGCTCAGGGCAAGAACTTTATCGTTGTAAGTGAGAGGAATATTCGGTCTCCCGTCCGATCAGGCAGGTTTCCCCCGAGTTCTTCGGTTTCTTCCTGCAGTAATGATCAAAATCATTCGCACGATCTGTGCCAAGGGCCAAATTGGAAAAAGGCCTCAGGCCTAATTTGCTACCCTTGTAAAATAATGCGATTATTATTATAGTGGCTGAACTGCTCTAAATTTGCCTTTTGCAGGTCTTTCTTTATGCCTTAAATGTTATATAAATTAGTAATTAGACATTTATTAACATGGCAAAAGCATAATCAACTCTCCATACCATCAGATACTCAAGATTTTAACTAGATTAGAACGGTTCAGCTATTTAATGATTTAATTTAAAAATGGGGGAAGCAAGGCTAAGCCGTGAATATACCAGTATCCATTTTGCATTATCTTTTTTTAAACTATTATAGCAAGAACGACCAGCTCTTTATCTAAATCTTACATAATGTATCGTTAAACAGTATTAAAAATATTATAAAGTATAAATATAAGTATTTTGTATTTAAGATATTATGTTGGAAGAAAAGCCATGTTTGACAGTGACTTTAAAAGTGGTATGTAGTCACTTATATTCTTTGAATAAAGTAGTCATTCCTCATACAAATAAGGGGGAGAGGTTGGCAAATGATCATAGGGTCTGTTGTTAAATCGAGTGGCATGGTTTCAATGTCCAGCTTAATGGTTTTTTTCCCGGATACTCCAAGTGAATTATTGAAATAAACTTAAATCATATATTAGTCCTGAGTGGATGATAAACTCTCTATCTCTTAGAAAGTTTCAGATACAAATGGTCTTTAGTGCTGATATACTAATATATAAATATGATGTGGGGTTTTTTTTACAGCTGAGGAATATCTGACATTTGCTTTTCAAAGATGTCATAAGAAGAGTAAAAAGAACAAGAGATTAATTCTGATATACCTTATTCCTGTTAAAATGTTACTTGTAAGTATTTGTTATTAAGCCATTCATTTTTGGCAGAAGTAAAATTTATTTATTTAACTTTTTCAGATCATATTTATGTAAGGCACACAACTTAAATAATGTTATTTATTATGAAAAAAATGAATTTATATATCCACTCAAAATCATTAAAAACGCAGTGCAAAATTCAAAGTTTATTTACAGCAACAACTTTTACAAAACAATTGAATTGACAAAATCGACATAATTTCATGAAAGAATTCACTACAAATGCACAAAACCGAAACGTCATAGAACCATGAAACAAAGCATCGTTGTTGGGCGTTGTCATGCTGAGCCAGCAATTGAAGCAACACAGGACGAAGGATGGCGTCAAAAAAATGTTGAGCAATGAGATTGCTTTTGACTACCGCCACCTCCCCAGAAACGATCCCTTTCCAGCACGCAGTTACAAGCAAAGCGTTCATGTTGTTACCAGTAGAGGTTGAATCGCGATTCATCGAGAAGATGATATTTTGCAATGGTGTGTTGTGCAGATACCCCTGATTTGCAGCCCATTGCTGACTGGCAAATCGATGACGATACAAAAGGATTTGACCTTGGTAAGGTTGACGGCAACATTACCAAAGAGCAGCCAGGTGTCTTTGGACTGTTTGGGAGCTGATCTAACGTGGCCGTGTTCAAACAGTTCCAATGCTGTAGTTGGATGTGGCAAACCTGAGCAGCGGTTGTTGTAGGTGGCGCTCCAGTGGCTTGGAAGCATTGTCTGATGCAAGCAATTCGTTGATGGGTTGACATTTCAGTGTCTGTAAACGGCTACCTGTGAAGCCCCCAGCATGCCAATAGCTCTGTTCCTGTTTTCTTGTGTAAGGCATGGCCTTTTTCCGAAGTTATTAATGTTGAAATTTTGATCTTTATTTAAAGGGCCAGAGTGCCGGGAATGCATGTGATATGGGACTGCTTAAAATAGTGAAAAAAGACAAGTGTTCTGTTTGCACGAACAAGGTTCATTACCGAGAACTGATATCGAGTTCAAACCCAGAACTCCACAAAATGAGACCAATTACAAGTTTCACCTATGTGCCATAAGATATTTCACGTATTAGGCATTGCGTTATTTAAGCTTTGAGTATATATATCAAATGGTCATATGACTGGTATATAAAAATATTTTGTGTGTCAAATATTATCATATATTATATAACATATTTCATTTCCTACTAACAAATTCATGTTAAAAAACAATATGTATATTAATTAATGTATTTTTGAATTCTTAACAGGGTCACATGCCTAAAGCATCTTTATTAAGGAAATATGACTTACTACAGTTTGAAAATGTGGCAAGAGCAGTGAGGTAAAGTAGATCATAGAAAAAAGGGAATATTAGAATTGACCGATAAGATTTGACAGAAAAATAGACACAGACATTAAGAAGTCTGTAAAATGAGCATATTGCTACGGGGTGGATGTTTGAGATCTTGTTATAAGGGGCAAATATCATATGAATGCTGAGACTTTACTTTCTGAATCTAATATGTGGCACCAGTTTGTTTTATGTGACAAAACTAGCCAAATAGTTATCTCCTAAACAATATATTCGCTTTCGATATTTTAATACATTGATCTTTACTTGTTAGGTTCTTAATTATACGGGGTGGTTGGGATGGCCTAGTGGTCTAAAGTGCCGTGCTACGCCCTGTGTGAGCGTATGTGGCATGGAGATAGGGGCGCCTTCTCGACCTCATGGGTTTCCTCCAGGCACTCAGGTTTCCTCCCACTGCTATAGATCCCTACACGCAAGCAAATTATTTTTGCATAGATTGAAACTTGAATTCTTTTCTTGGAATTCAAGAGATATTTCCGTTTCTAGTTCAAATATTGTGGTAATTCCCAGTAAAACTCTTTAAATTTCATATAAAAAAACATGTTCTAAGGTGCAGTTTGACTTGATTTCTCAAAATTGTGATATTGTGCAGTCAAGCTAGAAACAAAGCATGCTGAGGTAACGTTAAATTATCACACTATAATTATAGACAATGTTTAATTATTTCAGTTCTGGTAATCTTTTACAACTTAATGATGCATTAGATGAGAATGAGGCTTTTTTCATCAAGTGTGGAATTTATTTGATTCTAGAGAAACTTAAGGTTATTACATACAGGAATCTCTTTAAGAAAGTGTAAGTTAGGTGATTATTTATCCCACCTATGTGCCCATATGAAAGCCAATGCCACTAAACTCTGAAGCAGAATGACTCAATACAAATTGTTTTTTAAACATTGATAATTTAGCATCTAGTGAAACATATAGGTATATCAAATATCTGTGTAGTTACAATAGTATTTATAACTCGATGTAGCAGACTCAATTTTCATACATGTCGCATGAACATAAGTGTGTTAGATTGAAAATAAGTGATTACTATGAGTAAGAGATTTGTATTCATGAAGTTATATTACATTGTGCATATCAAAATATGTACCTCTAGAATGAATGTATATCGTTAATGTACTAATCTGCTTGCAATTGAATACTGGTATTTGGCTATTTGCGGCACTTTTATAAGGGAATTAATGGATATATCTAATATAATAAGCTAGATGAAGATGGTGAAATAGTGAAAAACAAGCGATATTGAAATCAAAGCAGCTGAGGAAAAAACTGCTACAAATATTGCACTACCTCAGAATTTCTCTGTTTGAAATGTTTCATTGAGGCAAATAAAAGGCTTCTAGATCCATTTTCCTATAGCATTTTCAGGGTTTTTTTTGCCACACTTATATTTAAAAAAATAAATTAATTCAAGGCCTGTCAATAATTTGTAAAACAAAATGCTGTAATTGATGATATTATTACAGGTATTTAATTTGTGACAAGAATCATCTGGTTCCTATAGAAACAATGACAGCTGTCTTAAAGATGATGGAAGTTGAAGATGTAGATAATGATGAAACAGAATGTATTCTCGCTAACCTTATATTTGAGGTATGTTTATTCTATGATAGTATTATGGTCTCTTTCTTTCTTCTTCTGGGGGGTTGGGTGGCCGAGTGGTTAGCGTGCCCGCACTGTGTCATACGGCCTGCCATTAAGTTAACTGGCGTGGTTTTGAATCCCTGGTTGTATGTGGCAAGGAGTAGGGTCGTCTGTCCAGTCTTGTGGGGTTTTCTCTAGGTACTCCAGTTTCCTCCAACTGCTAAAGACCCCTACGTGCAAGCGAATTATTGAAATAAAATTAAACCATATGTTAGTCCAGAAATAGTTTGTGTCGAGTGGCCGTTAAACCCCATTTCTCTCTCTTTCTTCTTCTGCTTGTGAGGCAAGGTAAATGTGTCATTGTTTGGCTTTTTTTTTCATTATCAACTTGTGTTGATATTTTTTGATAAGAGATTTAGTTGAATGCCTTGATGGAGTTTTAAGATGAGAATTTTCTGCTTAGGGTAAGCAGCGATAAGCTATTTGATTGGTTGATGCTTTGGGACACGATAACTTTAGTTCTAATTAGGTGAGAGTGATGAAACTTGATGTAGAGTTTTATCACATCAATACCTTGACTTTGTTTGATAATGAGCATTTTCTGCTCTGGGTAAGCAGAGGGATAAGCAATTTGATTGGTCAAGACTTTGGAACATAATAACTCTCCTTATTAAGGCAGAATGTTCAAACTTGGTGTTCGCGCTCATTAGGTGAATGTCTTGATGGAGTTTGATGATAAACATTGTCTGCTTACAGTAAGCAGATATAACCTATCTGATTGGTTGATGCTTCAGGGCATGATAGGGGTTTTTTTTTTGTCCTTTCAATCCCATTTGAAATATAGTCTCAAATCCTGGACTGAACAATATAAGTTTAATGCTAAACTCCCAAGATGAAAAATGCTAACACACTAATATGAAATATTTGGAGCATGTAAAGTCAGTGTTCATAATTTAATTTATTTTTCAGAACAAGATAAAAGGCTACATATCACATCAACATAAGAAACTGGTCGTCAGTAAACAAAACCCCTTCCCACAATTATCAACTGTTTTATAGTCTTCAACAAGTACTAAAATAAACTACATCCATGTAGCTTCATGATCATATATTTCATTTTAGAATATGTCAAGGTGAACATTAAATTGTCTGTAAATATTTGTAAAAATAAACATGCCAAGCATTGAAATCATTTGTTTTCAGTTACTTAATACATTATACTAGAAACTCATTATATCACAGTTTACCTTAATAGTGATTCGTGAGAGAGAAGACGAGGCAAAAATCGCAAAAGGTGCTAAGATGGGGGGGGGGGGTGATCCAAACTTATGGTATGACAACCCATAGGGGCTAGAAGTGACATACTGAAATGGTCAGCCTGATATCACTATAAAGGAATGACTGGAAATAGTGATTTTATGAGTAAAATTTTGGTTTTCACATGTGCATTTATCACCCTTTTAAGCACAGATTGCATTCTATGGTGTAACAGCTACTGTCTAATTTTGACTGATAAAGCAGTCAACTTCCATCCCATAATGGACCTTTGGGCCCTGGGACAAGCAGCTTGGTGAGGGGGTGGTTCAAATTTCACTTTTAGTGAATTCTTCAATTTTGTTTGGATTATTTTATTTAAAATATTGTCTATTTGAGAGAGTAATGGATATGTGTTGTAAAGATCATTTCATTGAGCATGTCAATACTCCAATGGAAGCTCGTGGACAACTGGGGAAGCCAATTCCCATAGGTTTTTTATCTAGTACAGTTAATTATCTCCAATATTAAAGGGAAATTACAGGTTAATTTCATGGGTTATTGTTTCCTTTACCTATTTTTTGTCAAGTTGCTTGTTCATGTGAGCATAAATCTTTTAAACCCATGCTATAAAACAAGAAGCAATAGGGCGTCAAACTTTTGGTGATGAAAAATGGTGAATTTAGATAGGCTTTTATATCCAGTCCATATACAGATCTCGTTTGCCAGAACCATCTGAAATTATTTTTGTGGTAACAACACTATGTCATCTACAAACTGTGTGAGTTTGTTTTTTTTGCTACATATAATAAAGGCGTGAGGACTTGCCAAAGTTGGCATTTGAGAAAAGACAGATTTTGGTATTTTCACCATATGAAAAATGTTTTTTCAATTTTCTCCGTCAGGAATTGAAAGATTTATCTGATATCCCAACTTAGTCAAAATCTGTGATTAAAGCTTTAGCACCTGCATGGTATTCTCGTGGACGCTTTTAAAACTTTCATGGCAATTTTTGAATTTTTAAAAATGGGGGAGGGGGAAGAGATTGTCTATTGCCAATGTAAGAAAAAGAAAGAAATACAGATGTTGGTAGTCTTTCACACAGTCAACATTGGCTTTAAAGGAGGAGGTGATGGATAGTCAATAGTGACTAAGACATGTATGTAATCCCACGTATGTATTATTTTGACATAAAATTAATGACTTTAAAGAACATAACTCTTAACAAGGGGGTTTTGTGGATCTTCGATCTTATAAGTCAGATGTCAGTTTGTTTTACATGGACATCAAGTGCAGATCATGTGAAGTAATAGACCAATCAAATTAACTGTACTGATTTATAGATTGGTTGATATTGATACATTAAAACGCACTGTTTACAAAAAAATATATCAGCGAAACTAAATTGTAACTTAACATTTCATCCCCATTTTTCTCATATCATAAAATAAAAAATATAAAATCATCAATGTACAAATGTTATTGCACAATAAAATCAATTACACAATTATATACAATTACACATACATGTACATATAATGTATATACATTCACATAAAATATACAGAATTTATAAATAACATACAATTCACTCTTACACAAAGATAAATTTCATTATAAATTCTTTACTGTGGTTTTATGCTTTACATTTTGATCTATAAAAGAAAGCAAAATATTAAACTTTAGTTTCATATGCTTAAACACCAAACAAAGTGTGGTTTAATGGCCTCAAGGGTACATAATATTAAACTGATATTGCAGGAGCATGGGCACTTGAAGGGATTCAAATAAAACTTCTTACTACTGCTTGACTATATATTATACATGCAGTTATATACTATAATATATAGTCAAGCAGTAGTAAGAAGTGTTGCCTGTGTGCAAGAGGGCATAAACAATCAATATACAGACACTATATCCTGCATGTACATTTCAATGAAATCATCACAATATTTTATCTACTATATGTAATGTGTGGCAGAAATATCTGTATTTTAACATTAATTATTGAACATAACATCCAAAGGTTTAATCAAAATAAGACCTTTCTCTTGTGTTCAAGGTTTAGCAATACTTTTAAACCCCACCTAACCCTGATATTCAATAGTTAAGTCTAACAACATTTTTAAAAGTTTATTTTCAAACGACCGGATTTGGCCCCTTATTGAGCCAATGAAAAGATGCATTTCCTTTGGCAATAATGGTCTCAAAAAAGACCTCAAAGAGAACATACAACTAACAAAGATGTAGTGTTAAGCTTGTCATGGAAGTCCGCTACCTGGAGGTAAACTATCATCTGAATTCAATTTTATTAAATGTGCTTAATTGTTACTGTGGAAATAAACAATTGTTAATTCTTATGTACAAAGTCACAACATAGGGAACAGAGACTTAACACATCACAAAACATCTATACAATGCTTACATATCTAAACAAGCTGCCTTTATTAAACCATACTTATACAAACAATTATATATATTCACATGTCATTACCAAAACAATGATGGGAAATATATTTTATTGGTTTACTATTTAAGTTCAGCTGTTGTAGAAATTATACTATTAAAATTTGATAGTATTAAAATAGTTTACACAATGTAGAACCTGGAATGACCTAGATTGTGTTGAGTAGACATTACAAATCCCATGTCTTACCCAAATTTGATTTATGTTTTCTGTACTTTATAGTTATTAAATTTGGATGGGCAGCATGTCACCACATTCTGCTCCTAATCAAATTAATGCAGGAGATGTTGATGTGCGAAATTGAAAGGAAATTTAACATTGCATTCTAAATCACCAAAGCATGCTAAGAGTGTTTCTTTACCCTAGCTAGGTAGAATAATAATCAGTTAGTCATTGCACATGTTAAATATGGGCAGACAGCTTTATGTTGAATTGTAAACTTTACTTAGGGGCCATCCATAAAGTATGTACGCTTGAAGGGGGAGGGGGGTCACGCCAAAAACTTACAGGTGCGTAAATTCATTGGCAAAACGTACGTACAGGAGCGTACAGGGGGGAGGGGGGTCTGAATTTTACCCATTTTGAGCGTACGAACTTTATGGATGGCCCCTTACATAAAATATTGACTCTTTTTATTTCAATACATATCAATAAAATAATTTTTAGCAAGTAATTTGTATATTGTGTTGTTTTCCTCTAAATGCATGTTCTATTTACACATAATGTTAGGAGTAAATATATAAATTACTAATGTTATATTATGCTGAATAAAAAACAAAAACTTTAAAAAATAGCTAATACAAATTAATGATAATTTTCGATTGGAAAATATATAGTAGATCATTCTACATCTATATGTATCATAGAGATAAGTAATTAATTAATTATTCTTAACCCTCAAATAAAAACATAATGCAACTTACATATAGTTATTATAATAACTTATATATGGTCTTTATAATAACATATCCTACTAATAACCATTTTCCATATTTTAATTTAACACATAAATAAGGGCTGAAAGGGGGTCTTTAAATAGATATTTAGATGGTTAAAACCACTACTAGACGGTGTGAATTGTAATAATAGGTTTACCAACAATAACTGTGTAAAGTTCAATAATAAATGAATAAAACTGTACATTTAGCGAGAAAATTGTACATCTCAAGGAATTCTAACAGAATGGGACAAACACACATTTATTCTGTAATAATTATTTGTAATAATATTACAATGTGTATATACAACTAACATATTTAAAAGTACCGTTTCCCAGCAATATAATGTGATTCTGCAGAACAATTTCACAGCAATAAAGTGCGATTCTGTACACATTTAAAAGAACAGTCCACAATAGCTAATGATTTTGTGCACATTTTTATATGTAGCCTACTAATTCTGTGGGCATAAATGAAGAAAGATGAAACTCTGATTCTGAGGTCTATCACAAGAAAAACCATAAAAGAGACCCATATACAATCATTTGAAACCTCTCTATGGTTGGTAAGAGAGTTGGTAAACAAAATGAATAACACTGATGTCCTAAATCTGCATTGTTTGCTTTAAACAGATAATGGTAGTAGTAAAAATATCTCCCAAAACTTTATAAAAGAGAAGTATTCAATCAAGTAGCATGAAAAAGAGGTATGATTGATGCATGGCAAATTCTAGAATTAAATCTACATATAAGTTCAAATCTATAAAAGTAAAATAATCTCAATCAAACAACTTAATTACTAATTCACTCAATTATTTAGTTACTGTTATTGATCCATGCTGTGACCAATCACAATGATTACAAAACTATTAGATTAACCAATGACAGAGACCTTGCTCTATGAGTTAGAATTGAAATTTAACAATGAATCAATCAATTCCCTCATTATTGATAATTGACAAGCCATTCTTACAAAGTCTTAGTCACACAGGTAATGTTTTTAGGAAAAAGATAGATGACACACACTTTCACAAACTCAAGGATTTCTTGTTAATTAGAAAATGTTTGATTTATTTTTGCAATAATGATGCTGGCCATAACTTACATACACAATATATTCTTTTCATTAAAGTCCTGTTCATTCCATTACGATATCAATAATTATCTAATTTTAAATGTCCACAAACCCAGGGCAGTAGTAAATTGCAATAAACTGTTTGATTTAAAAATACATCACTATAGAAATAAAATAAATGCAAGATTACAAGATATTTTAAGAGATTATAACTTCAATCTATGTATAAAAATCCGAAACACACTATTTAAAGAAGTATTTTCGATTTGACGAGATTTGTCTGTATAGCTACAGTGGAGGTTTTCAAATAGATTGTATTAATTCTGTCAATCCATTGCTGGGATAAATGCTTTAAAATTCACTACTATCCATACCCAATTTAGCCCAAAGCTGTTATCAAAATACTTTGCTCTGATCTAGTACTGGAGTTTTTGATACTGATAATTAAGATGAGTTAAGTGTTATTAGGAATACATTTTCTTTTGAAAAGGATGTTACAAAATATTCCTATTTCTAGATGAATTAAATGTATACCTTGAAGACAACAAATACATTTGCAATCAATTTAGATGAATATGATAAACTGGCCATTAGTCTTTACTATACTACTAGTACACTGGTAGTAGGTTATACTTCAGGCTGTATATATATGTACACCGTTAGTTTTCAGTCATACTTTATTGAAATAATAAAAGTCAAATTTTAGTCTATAAACAGATTAAAAAGGAAGATTATAATAAGATTACTGAATGTTAAATATTTTAATTGAAACAGACTCCTTATGCTGCCACCTAAAAGAGTTTGAGTTTTTAGCACACCATGCCTTAACGACATATGCATACAATTAGCTTACATGATATGAGTGCAAACACAGACTGACACAGAGACAACCTACCATCAAAATCTGGTTCAGTAATAGATATACATGTACATACCTCATCATAATTAGAGACAATTCTCTATATGTTATATATTCCAGTAATTTTAGTGATAAGAGTCAGATCCACTGAGGACCAATAACAATATTTACCAACAATTGTCAAGTGTCTTCTATGATTGGCATTTAGTACTTGAACATAATAATACAAGGTAAAATTTTATGGATACACAATTATTGAGTTTGATAAAGACCAGTATCCTCGTCGAAACGTTGCTCAGTATCAAACTCAGTAATTGTACGTGTATCCATAAAATTGTACCTTGTGTTAATTGTCAAGTGTTTAAATTAAAACATTTAAGAGATGTATACAGCCTATAGTAGATTTAAAATGACATAAAATGTAAAAGTATCATAATAAAGATTGTTCTATCATTATACTATCAAAACCTTCTGGTGGTGTATGATAAAACTTCTCAAACTGTACATCTAACACAGCACCATCATCAACTAAAAACATAACAAATACAAATTAAAAAGTAATTGTGAAATTGATTTTCATCAGGGATCATTAAGCCAATTACCAACTGAATCAATCCTTGGATAAGAAGTAATTGTGAAATTGACCATCATCATCGATCATCAGCCAATAAGAAACTCAACCAATCCTTTGCTATAATCGGTCGTCTCATCTAGCTAATGCTTGATTATGATTCTGGAATGACACAGAATTGGGTCGTAAGAGTTCTGTTAGTCACATTAAATGTGGTTGTGAGCAGAATCGTGATCTTATCAAAAAGCATGTATCAGTGGGTTTGTCCTAAATCCTCTTTTTCACTCGTTGTTACCATTCATGGGTTTACATACCCCACATGTACAAGGGTTCCGATTTCGATTACAGTATGCTCATATTTAAAATACACCATTTTAACATCTAGTTAAAGTAAAAGTGGGAAAATATTAGTTTTTACTGACATTTTCGAAAAATTTGGGTCGCCCTGTAATTTCGTAAACGGCCGCCGGATTATTTGAACTATAATCTGGATGATAGTGAACTAGTATCTAGAATAGACTTAGGGGTCCTATTCTATTTAAAAACATTACAAACAGCGGCGTATTTCGACATGTATGTGTCATTTTAAACGAATGGGATTTTAATTAGTTATTTAATTAGTAATTCGCTAATTACTCAAAACCCTCCAGACTGACAGTGATCCAGTAGCTTAAAATGGATTCAGCGGGTCTGATTCCATATAAAACCGTCGCGAAAAAACTTATCTCAAAAAATTTGGGTCCCCAGCTTCGGCCGCCGGACTATATCTAATAATGTACAATATAGTTATTCTCTTTACTGTGGTATGTGTGAACGTAAGTAGTCCACGTGTCATGTGGGAATACCTTGAGAACCAGAACATTTTTTGTACATGTCCCAATCCCAAATTTGAATGCCTATATATAAGTTAAATTATCAAGCATAATCCTGGGTTGTACGTGACAAGGAGTAGGGTCACCTGTTCAACCTCTTGGGTTTTCTCCGGGTCCTCCCACTGCTAAATATCCCTATGCACAAGCGAATTATTGAAATTAAATTGAACCATATGATTGTTAGTCCCGAAAGGACCTAGTTTGTGTAAAGTGGACGTTAAACCCCATTTCACTCTCTCTCTCTGTAGTAAAAGAGACAGATTCTTTTTTATTTACACAGGAAAATAGGCTGTATAATGATACAAAATAGTTTTAATTACATACCATAGAAAACTGGAAACAAAGTGCCTTTTATTCCTGTAAATGTTTGATCAGCTACTTGGCCATTAACATAGAATTTTAAATCTATGTGGTCGAAACTTAAACCCTGAGAAACGAAAAAAACAGATATAAGTCCACCATTAAGAAATCATATTTATATGTTAATATTGAAAAACACTAAACAAGCTTTTAAATATTACATGAGGGGAAATATTATCTCCCCTTTGACTACATGTGGAAGAGTCAAAACAGAAATTTTCTGTATACTTTGCCATTGTATCAATTCAAATTAATAGTCACTTATATTAGCAATAGCCATCAATACCATTCAACAGTGCTCTAAATATCCTCGCAAATCAATGAAATTTATCGATTGATATTATAAACATTATGGTTCATTCTGTTGGCTTCATATTCCCAGTTTGTTTGATTTATACTGAATAACCCATTTAGATATTGTAATTAATATCGCCTCAATGTGCCAGAAGGCCACTTACAGATGAAAATGTATGTTTTGAAACTCAGTGCAGACATTAGACTGGGGGAATAAGGTGTTATATTCATATATACTGTGTCTTAGTATTTTATACTATTAGGGACCTTTCTAGAATAGTCTACCATGCCTAGAGATATGTCCATCAATGTTCAGACCGTTTGATTCAAACCTATTACAACACAAATGACTAATTTTCTACTCATCTATGGAATTTACTCCTCCCTGAAGCAAGTATACGCTGAAAAAAACGAACATGCACGATTCCATGCATAAGAGTATAGCGAGCCCCTATACGCATAAAGTCTGATGTAAACCGCTAAGCAAATTACTGTTGGTCGAACACAAGTATTGGCGTATACCTCTAATTGTACACCGAATACCCCTATGTAATAGCCGCCTTAGGGACACTACACCAAGTCAAAGAGTAAGATCAGATACATACGACTATATCTCCTTCTTGTGGAATCTCTGTTAATTTACTGACTGTTTGTTTATTTGTAACTAACTCTCCTGTATTTCTTAATACCCACGAGTCTGGATCATTACCAAGTGGAACAATATTAACGTCACTTTTTTGTGTGGCTAACCCAACACCCCATATACCTGAAAATAAAAATAAATCAATATTAAAAATATTGCCATGTGATCCTTAGTTAAAGCTTTTGTGCGGAAGAAACTGTTCATTTCATGACCTTTGGTATTCAATTTAATTTTAGATTCATTCCATGTTTTGACATAGCCTGAAGTAAAATTTATATTTATCGGAGGATACTTTTCCATCTCAAACCGTTGATTACCCATAGAAGTCCTTGCAATATCTAGTCTTTCAAACAAAACCTAGTCTCCTTTCAGTACTTCTATTCTTTTCTGAAAATGTCAGTTACATATTACGTTAAATCAGACCTGTACTCTGGACTTTGATTTCAAAGTAAGCTTTATTTTGAACAACAGGAGCATTAGCCAAGGCAGCTCCAGTACCACAAATTCTTCTACCATTTTTAACTATAACCACATCATTTCCTGAAGTTAAAAAAAATCAATTTAAGGGGGAATTTCTTCTAGCATTTCTAACTATAACAACATCATTTCCTGAAGTTGAAAAGAAAGTAATTTAAGTAACAATCCATTGAACTTGCAGACACTCTATACTGCTACAATATTATGTTGGTTTGGCTTTTAACCCTATGACATCATACATTAATTAATCAATCAGGGTTGACGTTTCTACAGGTTTACCGGTTACTCCGAGTGGAGATGTCGTACTAACAGACCTAGTCACTAGCTAATCCCTCACATCAATAAGAAGACCTATTTTATAGTTCATCTCTTTCAGATCCTTGTGTAATAATGACAAGTAAAAACGAAATTGAAGGAAGTAGGATCTGTGTTTTAATCAGATTGAGCTAACCAATACTTTGTGGACTAGTCAACAAAGGTTATTTGATATTATGGACCACTAAATCGCTAATATTTGGGACCTAGAAATTGACACAAATGGGTATAAACTCATAATAATGTAATATGAATGTATATAAACTTATTTACATTTAATCATTGCCCTTATTTAGTCTAATTTCAAATCAGTTATGTTTGGTGAAAGCCATCTCTAGCATCTGGTCACGGTTATTGAATTCCAGTCTACATAGTAAATTATTGTACATGCTCTCCAGATAAGAATATGAGGTTACCATTTGACATGACTTGTGGAATATGTCTAGCCTTGTTTTTCGAGTCCCTTGTTACAAATGGGATTAAAATACACTATGGTACATTATGACGTGTACCAATGGCGCGGCAATGGTTAAATGTTTATTTTGTCTTAAAATTTAAATTGGATATCAAATGGCACTAATCAAAAGCCCATCTTTTCCTGGTAAAATCACAAAATCAATGTTGATTTAAATTGACAAATAATTTGTGTTTTCATTTAGAAGACTTTGGACTATATTGAGTTTAAGAATTAACTACTTTAACCAAACATTTTGACTTGAGCATGGATGGACTAGTTGACTTGAATTTGAAAGTTCATTTTCAGTCACTCAAGTCATTTTGCTAGTGGACAGCGGAGGTAAATTATATATCAGGTTTTTTTGCAATTTTTTCAATAGAAAAAATACCCATATGTGAAGTATCTAGTTTGACAACTGGTAATTCTTTTAACTGTACATGACCCGGTCCAAAGAACGAATTTCCGCATTTGAAACAGCAGAAACAAGAAGACATTTTCGTAGTTTAAGGGAAACACCAGGAAATGACGTATGGGGATTCCGGAAACTTTTGTAGACCTCAATCTCCAGACATTCATATAATTTGTTTGCGAGAGTAACCCCCCTTATCAGAAATTTCTGATTTAGAAATAGAAAAGGTCATTGCCATAACAACAGCATCAAGATGGAGTACACTGGAAGCAGTTATGAAGGAGAAATAAAGAATGAAAGGTAAATATCTAACAAACAAGTTGTTAGGCTACTATATATCTATCCTGTGATACACATTTTTCATTTGCTAATAACAGGATAATATGTAACAGGCATTACCCGAGTAGAGCGAAGTTGATGTTATCCAATGATAAATAAAAAACCTTCAGTTTCAATCAATCCTTTTTTTATCTTTATTACTATTAGGGTTGACAATAAACAATTATACTACCCTGTATGACTTTAATTCTTTTATTTCTGGATAGGGTTTTCCAAAAGCTTTACAATGACACCAAAATGAGCTTGAAAGGCCCTATTTTAATAGTAGATAGATACTAATAGGGGTTTCAGGTCACGTCACTTTAGTTGAAATCGGGACAGCCAGCAGCTGAAATATAGCCAACTTCAATCTACGATTCTGAATTACTAATTGATGTAAATGCATTCCTAACAATTGTATTGCAATAGTTTAATATCAATCTCAATATCTGCAAAGATTCAGGCTAAAAAAGTATCGAAATGTAAACGAAATTACCGTTTGTTTACAGGAGATGCTAGCGGGAAAATACCGCTCTGACGTCACGCGGCCGGTAAATTTCCATTGACGGCATTGCTACGGCCCACTTCATTGGTGAATCCGATCGTTAGTTTTCGGGGATTTTCATATAGAACCAATCAAATGATAGATAGATAATATTGTCGATAAAACCTCAAGATCGGACAATTAGAGCCGTAGAAAATGGGATTTATCTGTTTTATTGACTGGAAATTGCTAAATTTTGACTAAATATAAAAAAAAATTCTTGAGGTTTCATCGAGATTATAAATATGACATATTATCATTCAAATTATTACGATTTTAATAAATCTTAGCTGACAATAATGATCGGATTTCAGTTTTAAAATTAGTACTAGCGATTCTGAAGGGGAAATACCGCTTACGACGTCACTCAAATATGACTGAAAATCACATATTTTGGTGCCATGCTACGCATTGACTGGTAGGAGCATTTTGATTACATTTTTTACCTCAATCTCGGATTTTAAAATTCCATAACTTTGGATCTAATTAGAATATTTTGATGAAAAAAAGAATTTGGGTAGCATTTTATGTACATTTTTACAAAATATTTTTAAATTTGTTTTTTCTCTTATTTGAAACTTTGACCTGAAACCCCTAATACTAATAATTGACAGCTTTTTTGTCCTCAATGCCAATGGTGAAAGTGAAAATGCTTAACATTATTATGAACAAAGCGTAAAAACCTGTAGTTTTTCCTTTACACGGTAGTTTATATTTAATGTTTATTTTTTTTTTTTTTATATAGGGTACATTCAAAGCTTATCATGGACATGTCAGAGTATGATCTCGACTCACTTGCTCTACATACAGGTGGCTTTAACACAGAATTTACTGAAGCATCCCATTCCCCATCATTAGTTCAGCTGAGAATAAATAGTGAAAAATGTGGGGTGTCTAAGGTGTTATAGACATAACAGCCCTAAACCATAACAGCCAAACAAAAAATTTGGTCCTAACGGCCAATAAATGTGGTCACTTTTTGGCCGTTATAAACAAACTGTAAGGTCATTTTGACCAAACCTGTTTTTGGCTGTTATTGCATAGGGCCGTTATAACTACATCCCTTTATAAGAATGAATTCCGGTGGGATTTTTTTAGACTAAAGGAAACATTTTTATTGTACGTTATCTTTGTTTTCCAGGTTAGAGGGCAAAGGAAAATACAGTTTTCCCACAGGAACTCGATATGAAGGTGAAATGAAAGATTCAATGTTCCATGGGAAGGGAACTCTATATTTTACAAATGGTAGTAAATATGTAGCCACCTGGGAAAATGGAAAAGCAATCGAGGTATATTAGTATTAGTAAATTGTTGAGGCCTAAAATAATTTCTGAATACCAGTTAATTCATTTCTAATTTCCTTATGGATGTATTTCCGTGACAGTCATGAAATATATAACTATTTAAGCTATAGGCCTACATTCGAAACCATACCAAACTACCAGGAAAATATGTTACCATTACCAAAGATAGTAAGTTACTTAAGACTATTTAGAGTTACAGACTTATAGTGTAGATATAGATTAAACAATTATGCTAAATTGTACCCAAAATGTTGATTCAACATTTAATTAAGAAAACAATATCAATATATCAATAGTAGATAGATAGTCTCTAGCCTTGGTTTCAGTCAGATTAAAGATATGTTGCCAGGCAACGAAACATACGCCCACAGCAGCTAAATTGTCCGGGCAGTCAACAAGAGTTTTTACTAATTTCGGTAATGAAACATTTATAATACACTAAAATCTGATTAAGTGTAACAAAACAACTCATTAGGTAATCATCAGAAAACCATCAGAATTTGTTTGGTTTTGATCAATTTGTCCTCCATACTAATGTGTTGTATATGAAACATTTAATATCATAAATTCAGCTGTTCAAGTTATCAAGGTTCATTGAAAATCAATATACTTGTTCATCTCAAGACCTTAAACTTTGTATATCAATCTAAAGTCAATTGGATGATAACTTTAGCCTCTAAAGCTTTCACAAAAATTTTTGTAGTGATCAAGGGCCATAACTCTGTCAGTAATTATCGGAAATCGTAGAAAATCAATAGGCCTCTTTGTCTCGTGACCTTAAACACTGTATATAAATTTGAAGTCAATCAGATATTAACTTTGGTGTCTAGAGCATCCACAAGATTTTTGAATAGATCAATGAATGAATGAAATAGGGTTTAACGTCCTACGCTTAAGCACCGTACCTGAGCTAACTGAAGACGGGCATATGCCATACAGTGTGCTATGAGGTGAATTTTTGCCTGGGCAGCGGCACTACAGCCTACTCTTATATCGAATTCCAACTGCCAAGGGATCTTTTACGTGCACTCCAATGTGTACACGGGACCTCGGTTTTTCGTCCCATCCGAACGACTAGACAGCTGTCCTTGTCAGGCCCTCCTTCTGCATCACTGACAAGGGGAAATCACGCCGGAAAATCGAGATGAACTTTCTCGGCCATTGCAGGGATCGAACACCCGACCTCCAGGCTAGGGAACCAGCGCCTAATCCACTTAGCCACCGTGATCCCCTTGAAGAGATCAAGGGCCATAGCTGTAATTATCAAAAATTGCTGAAACTCAAAAGGCTTCTCCGTCTCATGACCTTAAACACTGTGTTTAAATTTAAAGTCAAATGGATATTAACTTTAGCTTCTAGGGCGTCCACAAAATGTTTTAAAGTGATCAAGGACCATAATTTTTTGCCCAGCAGGTGCACTACGGCCTACTCTTATATCGAATTCCAACTGCCAAGGGATCTTTTACGTGCACTCCAATGTGTACACGGGACCTCGGTTTTTCGTCCCATCCGAACGACTGGGCAGCTGTCCTTGTCAGGCCCTCCTTCTGCATCACTGACAAGGGGAAATCACGCCGGAAAATCGAGATGAACTCCATTGCAGGGATCGAACACCCGACCTCGAGGCTAGCGAACCAGCGCCTTATCCACTTAGCCACCGTGATCCCCTTGAAAAGATCAAGGGCCATAGCTGTAATTATCAAAAATTGCTGAAATTCAAAAGGCTTCTCCGTCTCATGACCTTAAACATTGTGTTTAAATTTAAAGTCAAATGGATATTAACTTTAGCTTCTAGGGTGTCCACAAGATGTTTTGAAGTGATCAAGGACCATAACTCTTGACATTAATTATCGAAAAATGCTAAAAATCAATAGAATTCTTCGTCTCATGACATTTAATAATCGCATATTAACTTTAGTCTCTAGAGCTTGTGGAGGGCAGACTGCCCTGGACAACAATATACGACCACATTTCAATGTGGGCGTATAAAAAGTTGTCCATCAAAAGATTTTAGTTGAAGTCAACATAGTCTTTATGTTTCCTGAGGACTCTTATGCTTTAAATATGTGTTAAATTTTTTCAGGGTCAGTATACATTTGCTGATGGTTTAGGATTTAAAGAAAATAACTGGGAATATTGTGATGGGTATGATAGAAGATTTTATACAGAAATATGTAGTGGTTTACAGCCTGCAGGTAATTAATATAGTAATGAAACCCAAAATAAACCACTCAGAATTATGTGATTCAACCATCTAATTTTTAAGAAAATGGAAAAAAAATATTTCAATCAAACTATTACTAAGGTTTGAGTAACAAACAAGGTTTTTATTAGTCATAAAGTCATTTTTAACGATTTTTTCAACAGGTCGTTCCCAGTTAACTAATCGAGTTCCCCCCAGAGAAATCCCAGAAGGTTGTTATGATTGTGGAGATGGTTTTTATAATCCTGTCACACGAGTTGTTCAAGATTATAATTGCAAATTTCTTAGAAATGCTGGTAAGTTTCATTTATTGTTTTCTTAACAATACTTTCGTCCTTTTAACATAAAATCAGCGTTTTTCGAAATTTGGTCAGAAATCCCATGCAAAGCAATGGTCGCTCCCTGTAAGTTCTCTCAGCTCTCTCCCACAATGTACATTGTTTTCCAAATGGGGGATTCATGTATCTAGTATGTGGTCAATTCCAAAATTAAGCAAGTTATAATCTATGTGATGTAGTAAGTTATAATGTATATAAATCTAGTTTGTAGTCTTATCCAAATTGAGCAAGTTATAACCTATGTGATATGTATGCGGGCAATTCCAAAGTCATGAAAATTTTAATCTTGTGATCTAGTAGGCCGCTACATAGTCATTTTAAAATTAATCTACTTTCAGATGATGATGAGCATGAATGGATTGTTCGTACATGTCGTAAAGGTTGGGATGAAATAGTTGGACCACAACCTCAACTTGCTACATAGAAAAATTGTGGATGTCATTCACTCTATAAATCAAGAAATTATTCCATTCATTTTATTCCTAAGGCTGAAAATTAACAATAATTTAGCAGACATTTTCCCCAGTTTTGCCAGATTGTATATAGACCTATGAACAGTTGAAGATATTCTTGATTCATTAATTTCAAGTCACAACAATATAAAGAAACAATATTTTAACTTTTTAAAACTATTTCATATGAGATACATGTCTATTTTAGACAATTATACGTGTTTGTGAGAGTAAATGTTTACTAATTTTAGATGTTCTATTGACAATAAGCTTTTTTTATATTCACTTATACACAAAATGCTGAAGATTGAAATTTCAACAGAATCTGTCTATAAACATGAAATATATGGAGATTATTGATTAAAAAATAAAATATGAAACAGAATTATTGCTAACTTTAATGAAGATGAAATATGCACTTATAGATATAAATCTATTAGGTCTAAAATATATTTATTTTGTATAAAGTTGTACACTTGATAATCACGACTATATCACAGAGTGGCAGATTCTCCTAAGCTAGATAAAATCTTGTAATATGTACTTTGTGGTGTTGGGAATAGGCCCTACGCTCCCATAAGTATTTTAGAACAAAAGTTATATTACATTTAGGCATATTGCATGTTTTAGTTCTTATTGTAAATTATGTAAAATGTTTTATCTGTGATATAATGTTTATGGATATTCACATTTATGAATGTAGCATAAATTATTTATAAACTATTTAAAAAAATTTAAACTGTTATTTATAATTTCTTTTAATTATAGACACAGTAAATGGCAAATATGTTCTTTCTGATCAAACACACGAAAAGTAGCCTTGTCAGTTATCTCACTGGTTCTAAATAGAATTTATAAGAGTTTGAAGTTCACATTACTGCTTTTACAATTCCATGTTTAGTTCTCTGCTGAAATTTTGAATGATATTGATAATTCATTCAAATCTTCAAATATCCAAGGGGTGTGTCAAAAAGGTATGTGTCGATCCTAAGCTTGTACATGACAAGGAGTAGGGTCGTTTTCCAAACCTTATTAGCCTGGAGGTTAGGTGTTCTATCCCTGCACTTGCCGAGAAAGTTCATCCCGATTTTCCGGCGTGCTTTCCCCTTGTCAGTGATGCACATCGGAGGGCCCGACAGAGACGGCTGTCTAGTCGTTTGGATGGGACAGATAACAAAGGTCCGATGCATAAAAGATCCCATGACTGTTGGAATTCGATATAAGAATAGTACGTAATGCTACTGTCCAGACAAAATTTCGGTCATAGCACACTGTATGGCACATGCCCACCTTCATTTGCCTAGATCGGAGAAGAACAGTAGGACGTTAAACTCCATTTCATTTCACAATTGATTTGAGAGTATATTGCCACCAAGTACTTACACCTGCTGCGAAGTGGTCAGGTAATATATCGTGATCCATTCATCTGCCTCCGTTTCTTGAGCACACACATGCGTGTAACTCGGTTATGTATGGCACATGCCCACCTTCATTAGCCTAGATCGGAGAAGAACAGTAGGACGTTAAACTCCATTTCATTTCACAATTGATTTGAGAGTATATTGCCACCAAGTACTTACACCTGCTGCGAAGTGGTCAGGTAATATATCGTGATCCATTCATCTGCCTCCGTTTCTTGAGCACACACATGCGTGTAACTCGGTTATTGTTGGAGATAAATTCATGAACTTTGTACACATCTCTTAAGATGAGTGCAAGGTAATTTTAATTTGTACCTCACACAATACTTCCCAATCTGTTGCATGATTTACCTAAATCCACCATTATTTCTACTCATTCCACAATAATGTATATCGATATTTGCTTTTGTCACTCAAAATGTGATTTCCAAGCATGCAATTTCGTGAAATACAGGAGCACTAAATATAAAGATCTGTATTTTACTCAGATTGGATTTCAATTAAAAATGCCAATTTGGGTAAATCATGTTGTTTCTTTACAACATAGAGGCCTGGCAAGGAATAGTGTCTACTCATTAGGATGGGGTGAAAAAAAACAAATTCCTGTCTACATGTTAAAGAACCCCTGGCAGCTAAAAAGAGTATGTTGTAGTGCTTTTGTCCAGCTGAGATTATCCTTGTAGAACATTGCATGATGTATGCCTGTCTTCATTGGGCAAGATGATGCCGAAAAAAATATTTCAATTCCATTACAAGAAACAAATGTTCAGTCATATACATGTATAATAATTTTATATAAATTATCAAAATTTACAAACATTATTGCTTTTGTATTTTATACATGATGGTATATCACCTGTTTTTATGTATAATGGTAATATCTGGATTCATCTTTTCAGGTCAATCTCCTTTCATTTCTATTAGTCATGATCAAGAAACCAAAATCTTGAGAGAAAATACCCAGTACTTTAGCATTACATATATTTTGTTACATTTGTATTCACTAGTTTAGTTATTGAACAGTTCTTATCCACACAATGTCAACACTAATGCAGCCAATTAATAAGTGATGTAGTGTTTACAAAGTGATGTAGTGTTTACAAAGGGAGGAAGTCTGAGAAACAGATATCACCCTGGTAGTACTTCCTTACAATCAGTATTTCTAATATGTTCTTTTAATGGGCGTCCTTGCTGAAGGAATTTCTACTAGGTGTCACTAGTAAAAACTTGGTTCCACGTGACCTTATCAATGGTAAGAGATTCGTATCGGTATTTTATTCCATATTAAAATCAAAACTAACTATTGTCAACACACAAGTTCAGGAAAACTGTGCTATAAGGTAAACAATTAGGTCACGTGGGACCGCCTCCCCTATAGTGAAGACATCCATACTTTTCTTTAGTTAAATAACTTAACACTGTGACCATCAGAGAAGATCAAGTTGAATTCCAATCCTTTCCATTGTTTCTTCTGGCATACAGAATACTGGGTTAACTGCTTTCATTGATGTGTTGCCTAGTAACGACAGTCCACACAGACCAAATAAGGTATGAAATGGATCTACCTGGATAAAACAACAATACAAAATCATGATTAAATTGTTTTTTTCTCGACTCCTAGGTGCCTTTTAAAAGAGATAAGCTGTCGGGATTGGAGCAATTAAAACTCACTAGAGTGCAATCTTAATTGTCACAATTGTGGAATGAAAAAGAGCATAATAAATTCATTTGAATTAATTTACGTACAATCAGGAACTCATGCTTAAATTTATTTTATAAACCACATATAAACCTTTGTAGGTTCTACTTTAACAAATAGAACAAATTCAACCTAATTCAGATTTTTCTGTTTCCATTAAATTTCACCTATTGGAATTGCAAAAATTAACAATTTTTTTTCATTGCTGACATTTACTTACCATATCACCCGGTCTATCAGCGAATCCACCAGTTTCATCATCTTGTGATGCCAGAATAAATGTAATTAAAGAATCCTGGTAAAATAATATCATTTTTGAGATCATTATATCTTTAGATGAGATTTGAATTGACTCAAAGACGGAATGGATTAGAGTTCATCTGGTAGACAATTTCATTTTCAGATGCAGTTGTAGTGAAGAGAGAAAGAAATGGGGTTTTAACGTCCACTCAACACAAACTAGGTGATTGCGGGACTAACATATGGTTTAATTTTATTTCAATAATTCGCTTGCGCGTAGGGGTCTTTAATTAGCAGTTCGAAAACCCGGAGAAAACCAAAGAGGTTGGACAGGCAAAATTGTAGTGAAAGATCTTTGTAACGAAAGATTTCAATGTCCACTTTGGGTTTATTTTGACGATCATAAGAGATTAGTCAATGACAAGGTCTATTTATTCAAGGTGTACATTGTATTATGGGGAGACGTCTACTGAGCTGTAGGCCATAACAATAAATAAAAAGTGTTAAATATAAAAAAGTAACATTTAATGTCTCTCGCATGTCCTCCTTGCAAGCTGGTCGAATCCTTATACATGTGAAGTATATACGAAGCATAAAAACAAAATTTTACAAAATTAGATTTAGATGTCTGATTAAATGAAATTCAAATTTTGAACTTACTTTATCGATCCAGTGTAATCGATCAATTATTTTTAATGAAGCTAAAACCCACCATGAATAACACACGTCTGGTAATTTCTCAGGTCGACCTACAAAATATTATGTATAACATTGTAACTGTTTTAGACACACCTAAATATATAAGGCATCATGCTATGTCTGAGATCAAAGTTACATTTATAATTGGAAGAGTCAAAATGACACAGGAGCTTTACCAAGGCTATATTCCACACTCACCAATGTCAAACACATGAGACATACCAAGAGGTCCCAAGTTCGATCCCGGTGCTGGCCATGATAGTTCCTCAGGATTTTCAAGGCTGGTTTCCCCTTACCATTAATGCAGGGTGGCGGCCCGTGCAAGGAAAAGTGTTTAGTTGATCGGATGGGCTAAAATAAAATAGAGGTCCCATACTCCTATGTATATCACTGGCAGCACGTAGGAAATTAAAATATTATGAGTAGGCCGTAGTGCTGCTATGCGGGACAAGTTTGCCCCATAGGACACTGCACAGTATATTTGTCTTCATAAGCCCTGTTGGTGGAAAAAGTAAGATGTTAACACCCATATTATTTCATTAGAAATCATTTGATATTTACCATTTAAACCACCTGATGGCAACTGTCTTTCACACAACCACCAACCTAATAAATCAGCATCAACATAATGTAAACAACCTGTTATAGCTAACATACCAACACAACAATATACCTGTAATTAGAAATATAATTATACTATCCAGCTTCTTAACTATTATTCAGGAAAAATATAAAGAAAAGGCGGAATTTAACTATGCTTGAAGAGAAAAGAGTGAAGTACCCTGCACAACTTGAAAAATCCCATGCAGTTGGGCAGGCAAACAACCAATTAGAGATTAAGTCCTTCAGGACCTTTATAATAAGTTACCCCATTTGGATTTTATTTAAATTTCAGAACGACAAAGATTTGGTGTTTTCTGCAAGTATAATTTTAAAAGGTGCTCCTGCAAAACTAAAATTAGCGTAGCTCTACTTATTACCACATACAATCATAGGAACCAGTCTACAATGGTGAATGGCTTCAGGTAGAAGATCTTTAGTTCAGTGCTTTAAGGCATTCAGCCAACTAAACTCTCTAAAAAGATGATGGGAATTTCATCTAAAAGCTAAAAAAACTCTTACCTGGCCAGCATGTGTTTCACTTCCAGGACGACAACCAAATCCTCCATCATAATTCATACATGATACAACAAATTCTACAGCTTTATTTACATTTATACATTCTAATTTACCCTGTAGATAAAACATCACATTTAAGAACTGACAGTTGTCCTGATCATTTACAACAATATTGCACAAGCCAAACATTACATAATATTTCTTATATTTACAGTATATGTACCTGATATAATATATTTCAATTAATATATGTTATTGTTGTAATAATTGTCTATATATATCATAAATGCTGCTACAATTAAAAGGTTTTTTAAAAGAACAACCAGTGGTACTGTTAATATTTATATACCTAGCATTATTTTTATATTTTGTCATGCATTTGGCAAGCTATGCATACAAAACCTAATTTCACTTCTTACATCTGCAAACACGGAGGTTCTCATTGGTGACAATCAATCGTCTTCCAATGTTCATTGATACAATGATTGGTTTATACATAGAGAGATAAAGAGAGAAATGGGGTTTAACGCCCACTTAACACAAACTAGGTCATTCCGGGACTAACATATGGTTTTAATTCTATTTCAATAAGTCCCTTGCAGGTAGGGGTCCACAAGGTAAGACAGGTGACCGTACTCCTTGCCACGTACAACTTGGGATTCGAAACCACAACAGTTGACTCAATGACAGGCTTTATGATACAGCGTACACGCTAACCATTCAGCCATCCAACCCCCCCTCGGTTTATACATTTATTGATAACTTACAATATTGTTTAGCATTAATTTAGTAACCGATTTTATCAACTTTGATGGTTTGTCAGTGATAGATAGTCAGGCTCAGTTAATTTTCCAAGAAATAATCCATAGTGTGATCAGGCATTTATGATGTTAAAAGCGAGTATCCCACAATGTAATACTCGCTAACTACCTTGTTATACAAAAAATTAAGATTATCCCAATAACATAATCTACTTACGAGTAATGAAAGACAGGCAACAGCACAAAATGAAAATCTGGTATCAACTTCACCTACAATTTGAAAATCAATATTGTAATATATACCTGCCAGCACATCTGAACTAGTTAAAATTAAATTATAGTTTATAGTCTAAGTTTTATTTCATGCTCAGTAACATTTTATACAACTATGGAACAGTCATTCGGACTCATTCCTATCATCTAACTAAAGGATTTTACATTTGATTTTTTTATATTGCTTACTTCAAAAAAGAAGTAAGGCCGAATGGTTAGCATGGGCACGCTGTATCATAAAGTGGTCATTGAGTCGACTGGCGTGGTTTCGAATCTCCGGTTGTAAGTGACAAGGAGTAGGGGCATCTGTCCAACCTTGTGGGTTTTCCTGGTTCCTCCGGTTTAGTCCCACTGCTAAAGACCCCTACGCGCAGGTGAATTATAGAAATAAAATTAAAACCATGTTAGTCCTGAAATGACCTAGTTTGTGTCAAGTGGACGTTAAACCCCATTTCTCTCTCTAAATGATCTCTTTAGTATGTGTTATTTAAAGTTGGTGTTCAGTTGGTGTAGTGTAAAAATCGTAAGAAAATCAACAAAGAAACCTGCCTAAATGGTCCACTACCCTTCTCATAAAATATATAATACCATACCCCATTTATCACCATAGAAACAACCATTGTCTTGTTGTAAACTCTTCACCCATTCTATCACCTTTTCTGTATCAACAGCATCTTGAGCATCATATAATGTTAAAATCTTAAAGAAATAATCAGTTTCAATTGATAAAAATGCTGTATATTATTTTATATGTGTTATTAAAAAAATAAAATGTGTTTTATAGACCGTTTCTAATGAAACATATTTCCAGACAACAATGTTTTACATTGGGTATGTTAAAGAGTGAAAACTTTCAGTCAAGTCTGCCTGTTTCTAGTTGGAACATGGATATTTTAACTTTTAAGATTCCATTGAAGGATGAAGGAGAAGGTGTACCACATACTTGGGACCTTGGAATTTACTAGGATCTCAGCAGCATATATTAGCATTTAAAGGAGATGAGTCGTGGGATATTGATAGCTAGATAGGGAGTAAACAAAAAAGGGGAGATAAATCTTTTGTTACTAAGTTTTGTCACTAACCTGTATAGCACTTAAAGTACAGAGTAAATGTGGATCATGTCCGACACTACAGGCTATACCGCCTGATTCATGTTGACATTGTTTAATAAAATCTATAACTTCTTCTTTATTCATTCTATCTAACTGATTCATTAAATCCATTGCTGTTAAACCCCAGTATATACCGTTCATACGTAAATACTCTGTCATAACATACTCCTGTGTAAAACACAATTTTTAGACACACTGATATTGCAATAATAAAAACCTTGAAAAGAACTCAAAAGAGTATGACCTTGATGATTAAGAATAACAGCAATACAGTAGCCAATAACCACTCTCCCTATCTAACATAATGGCCAATAAGTGTTTAGATAGAAACCTAAAAATGATAAATAAATACTATGTTGGTCTCATGTTTGTGGTATAACTGGATAAAAATGTGTTACCATCTAGAAAGCTTTCGAAAGATACATGTAGCAGTGTCAAATCAATAGAAACTAGAAACGGCCATAACCCTCATTTACATTAGGGTTGATTGATCTTAATAATATTTGAACCCTTAAGCTTTTTGGTAAGACTAAAATTTATTGTGTATAGTCTGAATGTCTAACATTGGTCATTTATCCATAATGCAACAACAAGTCAACGGTATTGACTATATGCTTGGTAACAGACTGCTGTCTGGTCACTGGTGGTTCATACAATTCATGCAATGTCATATGGAAGATGTTGTCTTACTTAATACATAAGTTAACAATGTATTTGATATTTAGGTGTAAGACCTTTGACACTGAAAACAAATTTAGCATTATTTTGTTAAGAGTATAAACTTATTCATTGTCGTTAAATCCAATATGGACTGAAATGACTGGGACTAAATACATGTAATTACTTGTTAACATCATGCTTTTGTTTAACATTATTTTTTTCTATTTTGACTTATAACAATGTGCAATTAATGGAATTATCAATCAATCATTCTTACATAATCATCTTTTTTTGTACCATAAGCGCCAATATAATCAGCATGTTTTGATAACAGTAATTCTTTCAGTGCTTTTTCTGGAATTTCAACATCCTTCATCTGTGATGCCTGGGGAAAAAATGGCATGCGTTTATTATTAATACCGGTACCTCTACTATATATATTCTTCTTATACCTCTGGCTCGATATATTCTTATTTATATTATACCAGTGACCAGTGGGTCTTTTAATTCATCTATTTTTTTTTAATTTTGACTTTTCTAAAGATTGATATTATATAATATATGCAGTTAGACTTTTGTACATTAAAAATCCAGTTATTTATGTGGGAGTAAATACTGGATAGATATCAAGTTATCTGCAGTGTCAGTCAAGTCATAGAAATATATACTGAGTATATATTTCTATGGTCAAGTCAAAAGTGGGCGTGTCATTTTTCTTGCTTTTCAGAATTTTTTTTTATTATTCTTGGTCACTATACCATAAATGGCCAATATTTCTAAACACACACTTACCATGCTCACCTACAAAAGCCGAATAATCACCTTCTCTTACAAATGTTCAGTTACCCACTGATAAACTAATATTAAGAGTAAAATCGAGTGAAATAACAACGTCAAAACAATATTTTGTCATAATACGTAAGGGAGGTCACTCTTAGAAGGAAGCGGGAAGTTTGTGCAAAAAGTGGACAAGAGCGTGTTCGTAAGTGCATGCGATACCAAACCATAGAACCATAGAACTAACTATGACCAAACGAAGTAATCGATTCGACCAACTCCGTTGCTACGGGCCACTTTAATTGTTTCCTTCATGTTTGGTATCGCATTTATCTATCATATTATATTTTTTTTATGTAAATATAATATGGCGAGTATTAATACAGAATTTGCCACACGGGTCGTTCAAATAATATTCGTTTTCTTTTTTTATTATTATTTTTAAGAATAAGATACGTAGGCCTACAAGTTTTTTTGCCTTAACACCGTCGAACAAAATTAATATACAAAATTAAGCGAGTAGTGTGTTATCAGTGATTTAATCCAAGTATAACATGATGATATGTAGCCTATTCGTGCTAATTAATTTTTCATCTTCTCCATTTCTTTGGATTCCTTCAATCAAACGAAACACTGAGATCAATATGGAGGGAAAGAGAGAGAGAGAGCTAGGTGGGATGGGAATTACGTACTCGACAGAAACTGTGTCAATTTTATTCCAATAATTCGCTTGCGCGTTGGAAACCGGAAGACCCGGAGAAAATCCACGAGGTTGGACAGGTGATCCTACTCCTTGTCACGTAGGTCGGGGAATCGAAACCACGGCAGTTGACTCAATGACAGACCTCATGATACAACGCGCGCAGGTTAACCATTCGGCCACCCACCGCCGCCTGAGATAGATATGGACATTGTGATTAATTAAATAATATTTAGTTCATACCCACTTTTAATTTATTTATTTTTTTAGAAAATGAAAAAAAAAGACTTTTAAAGGGACTGTCCCGAATTGAACAGAGCACCAAAAATTAAAGTCTGAGTACGTATAAAATTTAAACGCCAAAATATAGAAGAATGGTGTAGCCTATATACCCTGACTCAAAATTTCAGCTCAAAATATTGAGTTGTGAGCGTTAAAACAGCTTATCTGGACATGTAACCTTTTTAAGATTAAGATTTCGGGTCAATTCTTTCATTTGGTGACCGAATAATCGATTCCCGTTTATTTAGAGGTCTACAAAGTGAATGGTCCATGTGCTGTAGGCCTACTTGATAACAAAAGGTAAATTTCACCGACATATTATTTTTATAAAATAAAAGTCTGGTTTAATCAAATCACCGCATAATACAGCTTGGGACACCGGACACCATTTCAAGATGAAGAATGGTGGGTTTAAGTTGTTTGAAAATGTATCACATATATTGAGTTAGTTGCTCAGGTACGGGATTTGAAGGGATTTTAACACAAAATTAAGCAGTTTTATTCACAAAAACATTATCGGGATTATCCCTTAAAGCTATCGAAAACACCTAACACTCTAAAAGAAAAAACACAAATGTAACCATTTTTATCATCTATGTAAACGATTTTTAAGTTATCATAAGGCTCCCTAAACTCTCCAAAGACCAAGATTTTTGGGGGGAAATGCAATAATCGATGTAATTGTATATCTCTAAACGAAAATTTTGTCTCATAGACAGTTACTTTACTTTCAACTGCCATTTAACTTACAAATTCCAATTTTCGCTTGTTTTTACAAAACAAAAGATCCGGATTTTCATTATCAAGTTGGTTTTTTTTATAAATAAAATAAATTCACTGAAATATCAGCTCCCCATAGCAAAATGTATCTCTCTGTAACATAAGTACGAACACGGTAGAGTAATTACACGTAACTTTTACTATTCCATCGACGCAATACAAAGCCAACGACCAACTTGCCCATATTGGTTGGGCGTCCACGGTGATAACTATCGCGGATATCTGTCGCCTGACCAACATCGAGTGTTTTCCCCGGGTCCCCCGGTTTCCTCCCACTGCTAAAGACCCCTACGCACAAGCATATTTATCTATATAGGCTACATATTCCTTTACTATGCACAAGTATATCCTAACATACATAAACAGGTAGAAGCCTACTACCGTGAGAACGCGAGTATACACCGGAGTTCAGGACGAGTCATACTACTAAATACGGACCAACTATATACATCTCTCGCTTGGTTTTCTTAGAATTCTGTGTCTATCTTGTCTGTACGTGATGCCAATTTTAGAATCTAGTTGATGCGGCGTGTTTCTCCATTTAGGTCAGTTTAGATAGAGGAATGGATTTAGCTTACAGTAAAGAGTATTACAATTATTGAACTATGTAAATTATGGCCGTGTTCTTGAGCAGCGGTCAAAGGTATTTTTCTTGGTATTTTAGTAGATGGATAATATATCCTTTTATGTTATCAGTTTTAGTCATGTTCAGGATATACAGCATCTGTCGTGTTTTATACACCTTGATTATACAAAAAGGTCCTAGATGAATCTCTTTGAAATAAAAAAAAACCGGATTAACCAAATTATAACAGAACATAATTAATATAATCCAATATTTTGAATAAATAGGCGTAATTCCAGTTTGTCTCATGGAGAATTAGTCGAGATCCAGTAATATGCAACGATTTTATTGGTTTCAATAACTTATTTAACTCCTAAGCTTTTACATTTTCTCCACTTGCACTTGGAGGGATTAAAATTAATTTCTTACTACTGCTTGACGTTATTAAATTGTGTATTTGAATCCACTCAAGTGCCTGTGATTTTATCTGCCTCCGCAGCAATGTATTCGCTTTCTGTTTGTTTAATACTGGCTCTTGTAGTTGACTTCTTCGAATAGAGAGAGAAAGGGAGAAAATGTGGTTTAACGTCCACCCGACACAACCTAGGTCATTTCGGGACTAACGTGTAGTTTAATTTTATTTCAACAATTCGCTTGCGCGTAGGGGTCTTTAGCAGTGGGAGGAAACCGATGGAGAAAACCCACGAGGTTGGTCAGGCTACCCCACTCCTTGTCACGTAGGCCTACAATTTTCCTAATAGAGATATGATTTAAATTAATGATCAATAGGCCTACACACTCCAGGTCTCAAGCCTGTTTAACATTACATTTGTTACCGAATGGCATGGCAAAAGAGCAAAATTTTAGTTCAAGAAACAAAACGATTCCAAATCTGGCTCCCAGAAAGAAAAAAAAATTTCCCCTTTTAAGTATCTAATATTACATAAATATTTTTTTAATTTTTATGGCAAGAAATAGCTATGGTAAACACACTGACGTATAAATGTATTTTCGTTGATCGTGAATGGCATGCCAACCAATTTATCAGATTTGATTCTCCCTTCCCCGTTTGGCGATTAATACTTTTCTTCTCCGTATATAATGGGATAACAATACAGTAACCTATACATTAATATCGAACATAAATCTGACATGTCGATTGACTTGTATGCGATATTGGACTATATCTTCTATAGTAGCCTACACTCCTGTCCATGTTTGTATTGGCGTAATGCACCGAAGAAAGCTATATAATAACAATGCCCAAATATACACGTATCAGAAATGTGTCAATTATTTCATATTTATTGGGAGGGGGGGGGGGGTCGGGGTTTTTTTTGTCAGAAGTATACAAATTCTTAGCATCAGGAATATAAGGCGGGAACTTATGTGCCACTAAAAGTAGGGCGCGACAGAACAGTTTGTGGCGCGACTGCCGCCGTTATCCAGGTGGATATTTTGTATTGAAGTACTAAACTGAGAATTAACATTTCGTCTTGCAGATCGAGAATATCCTGTCAATCACAGAGAAGCCGGTACCTTATACCAAAAATGTACCGCTCAGCGTGGGAAAATTTCCCGGCTATTTTTAGCCCCACGCGCTTCTGTCGGGGGATTCCAGTAGTTTCCATATTAAGGTAATCGTGTCTGTAGTAGAGTGTTCTCAGTGGAATACTATAACACATACCATTCCAATTTATATACTGATAAGGTAGATTGCTGTTATAGTAATAATTTGACTTATAAATGGGTTAAAGACATGTAATACACAGTACTATGCTATACACCTTACTATAAGTCTTATCATACAGAATTTCTAATTAAATTATAATGAAAAGTAATATGTCTTTTTTTTAAAATTGCATTGTATGACTATTATGAATTCGTATTTGCACATTGAATTTTGGTGTAATATGACTCTAATAAGGATATGTTTGGAATTCACAACAAAAAATGGACAATAACAGTTTTACCAAAAAAGGATATCAGGCCTTCAAAAATATAATCCGTCAATCCTTGCTTTTTTAATTTCCAAGCACAGTACCATACTTTTTTAGATAATAATACATCTAAAACCTAGTTATATGCAGTATGCTGGCATACGTATAGTAGACTATAGTGAGTATAGATCTAATAAAAGAGATAAACAGAGCACAGGATACAAAAACCTGACAAATATATCACCAACCCAAAAAGCATTCTAGCAGAAACTACAAAGTGAAGCAAAAAAAGTGAAGCAAAATCATTAATCATTTCTCGGCCGTTACGACATAGGTACCACGAGTCTCGTGGTCAGGAACCAGACCAAACGGGACATCGAGTCAAAATCTTGACACTGGACTGGACTTCCCGATGTTTTGTCTGTGGAAGCGGACGATAAACTTCTTTTTAAGTCGCTACACACGCCCTCTAATTGTTTTAAAAGCAGTATCGGTCATAATATAGTCCTGACAATGTTGTGGTTTGAATGGGATGGAAAACCGGTGTCGTGTGTACAAATTAGTATAGTGCACGTAAACGATTGTTTGGTATAGGTTGGTGTATATTCACACAAGAGTTTGGCGGAAACGCTACTGTCTGGGCAAATGAATGAATGCAATGGAGTTTTATGGTACGTCAGCTCCAACCGGGATATATGGCGCCAAACATATGATGAATTTAACGAGACAAATTATAACATTATCACAGAAATGTATTCATGTATGTAAAAAAATAAAAAATATCACAGAAAGTATAATTAAAACCAAATATATAATTTACATATATAAATATTCTGAAGAGAAGTGACACCAGGCGTTCTTTCTGCTTAAAACTTGTCCATATAGTGCATTCCATTCAAGCAAATGTAGTTTGTTTTTATTTCAGTTACAATTGTTTTTATGCTAAATATAATATGGTTATGAATGATGATATCACATGAGAGTTGTAACTGTATATAATATACTTTTTATGCTGAATAAGTAAACATCATTGTTTTGTTTCTGTGATGTATTAATGCATCATGTAACATTCGAGCAGTATTACATCAGATATTACAATCATCTCGATAAAAAAGATAAAAAGCACTAAATATTTACATGCTGCTTTATGATGACTTTCTCTATATTATGAACTGTGAAACAAAAAGATAATATTTATATGTGAATCATTATGATTTTATCTGCGCTTTATCTCAGATCAGGATCAAAAAATAATACTGATGCATAAAATAACGTCACTCATTTCCATTCACAAAAAGTCACTCATTTCCATTCACAAATTTCAATTCATAGGCTACTATATATAGAAGAAGGATTAAATGACCGCCTCGGATATATAGAGGGACATTGTATCTCGGCAGAGGCGCTACGGCCCTTCATTTCGATCACCAACTCCAAGAGAACTTTAACGTGCTACAAATGGCATACATGCGGAATCGGGTTTTTGCCCCAACCGAAAGGCTAGAAGCTCTTACTTGTAAGTTGTAATAGACTCGATCCGTTACCACTGAAAAAGAAGAAATCTGAATGGAAAACCTTGAGGGACTTTCTTGGCCATCACCGGGATGAAACCGTAGACTTCCTGGTTATACCGAGCCCCCACCCCAGTACTGTAAGAGATTGACAGGGTTCACAGAGCTCGATGAAGTAAGCGAAATGACACCAAAATGATTCAACCGTTATGGTTGTATGCTTTTTATTTAATAAAAGTTTACAAAATATTAGCCAAAACTGCACAATAAAACTAAGTCACAAAAACATAGCAATGCAAGAGAACTTTAACGTGCTACAAATGGCATACATGCGGAATCGGGTTTTTGCCCCAACCGAAAGGCTAGAAGCTCTTACTTGTAAGTTGTAATAGACTCGATCCGTTACCACTGAAAAAGAAGAAATCTGAATGGAAAACCTTGAGGGACTTTCTTGGCCATCACCGGGATGAAACCGTAGACTTCCTGGTTATACCGAGCCCCCACCCCAGTACTGTAAGAGATTGACAGGGTTCACAGAGCTCGATGAAGTAAGCGAAATGACACCAAAATGATTCAACCGTTATGGTTGTATGCTTATTATTTAATAAAAGTTTACAAAATATTAGCCAAAACTGCACAATAAAACTAAGTCACAAAAACATAGCAATGCAGTAACTGACACTAAATCACAGTGTTGATATTATGCCAAAGATGTTAGCGACATTAATTTACCATAGGGCAAGGTGGTATGAGCTGTTCAGGAAAGAGTAGACAGGCCACCTCGTGACACTTCCCAAGGAAAACTGCTAACGTTGGCTAGCGTATCACAGTGAAACGCCACGGGAATTTAAACTCGTTATTATTCTTACACACAATAGAGTCAATAGACGGATCATGGATCTTACGATATTATTAGGTCCATGGGTAGATTCATGAGCCACTATATCACAGATGTTCCCGGCTGTTTTGATTAGTTGTCAACATTGCAGTATACATAACTGACAATTACAACTGTAACTCGACGACTTATACAAACCCGTGTACGATTCAATTACGAGGATGTCCGGATATTCCGTACGAGACTTTAAAGCCTCTGGTCGTTATTTACAATATACAGGTGCGGATCAAGGGGGTGGGGCAGGGGACCCCCCCCCCCCAGCCCCAGTGAGACTAGTAGTCACCTAGACCACCAAAGCATGCGGCACTCTGATGATTACCTTTTGCTCCAATGTACCCCCCCCCCCCCTCGACAAAATCCTGGATCCGGGCCTGATATCTATAAATATGTTATATTGAATGCCTTTATCGGGATAACAAGTGGAAGATGTATATCAGAAGATTTTGGTGTAAGACATCTGTTTATTCTGCGATTATCCTGTTTTATTCCAAATCCAGATGGTAGCGATACCAATAAGACATTCTACACAGACCGACGGAAATTACCCCAATTGATAAACCAATATAAGCGTTAAAACAGGGCTTATTGTTTTCGTATAAATATTTTACTGTGATATGAACCAGGGGCAGTCATTGTTTAAAGATTAAACACTTCATAATAAATACAGACCCCTTGATCTCGCGGTCAAAGGTTGGTGGAATCAAGACGATTCCTTATATGGTAGTATGTTATAAGAATCGGTTGTACACTATTTATCTGCCCGAAGACAGAGGTCTGTATAACGATATACTCGTACTGTGCGCTGGTCCCATGTGGAGTACGCGCGTTCAATGCATTAAGCTATGTTTCACCGCTATGTTTAATTACGGTGTAGATAACGAAGTATTCGAGATGATACCGATTGACTAACCATGGCTCCATACCAGGAAACGCTCTTGAGAAGAGCATGATCGTTTTCACAATATTGCATAATCCCAGTGGGGATCTCCGACAGGGTTTAAATGGGTGAATTTCATTAAAAAAGTAGATTTACAATGTTTGAAAAAAAAAGGAACAAACACAAAATTCTTCGAGCTATAAAGGCGCCTTTTTTTAAAAAAAATAAATAAATCCACAACACTGAAAGTCTGTTATTCTTTAAACAGTAATCTCCCCGATTAAATCAAGAAAGCTAGATTAGACACCATTTTGTATTTATGTATATCAAAATATTTCTGTGATTTCAATTTTTTTGTCTTAAATATTTTCACCATATTATGTTTGGCGCAATATAGCCCAGTTGGAGCTGACATGCCATAAGACCACATTTCATTTCAGATACCATTTTGACCTCGATGGTTATTGATAGGAACAAGACATCAGAAGACTCCATGAGTTTACTGACGATCTGTTGTCTTGTCTGCGATATCACCGAAGGGGGAAGATGGCGTTAATAATATTGTATCTGATATTGATATTTTTATTTTATTGAATCATAAAACATAATTACATAAGAGCTTGTATTTACATATGAAAAGGAGGGAAAGCTGTAATATCACTGTTTACTTTCAAAATAAAAAAACAGTCTTACTTGGCGCGAGTAATTGAGATACGAAGTTCGTAATATTATATTAAAACGACACGCCTACTGGTTTCGCCAACCAAGTTCAAGGTGAAATATGCAACGTGTATAGTCAATGAGAAAATTCCTTGTGTATCACGTAGTAAAGGAATATATTAGAAAAACAACGGTGACATTTAGATAGTAAGAGAGATAACCAGTAAAAGAACTTCATCGTATTATGTGTTATAAAAATGTCAATGGCCTCAATTGTCTTCTTCAGATATTCAGGAAACTAAGACCGAACACACAGGTTGAGTCGGGTAAACCAAAAGGGAAGAACTGTGGGGGGAGGGTTGCGATTGGATGTTTTCAAATATGATTATATTTCACTGTATAACTTGATTGTTTTCTAGCATTATTCTGTAATCACGCCTCGGCATCACTAATTTACAGCCTACCCCCGCCTTTTAAAGATGGGCTGCCAGGCAACTGGAAACAGTAAGTAATTACCAGAAATCACTAGCTCTGCCCCATGTTAACGTATTTAATATAGTAGGTGAGAGGGTGGGAACAACAAACATTGTGGACACTATATAGGGGTAGCGTGGGTCTGAGCGTGCTAATGGGGGACCATAAATGGTTACAAAATGTGAGCTTTCTAAATCGAAATCAGAGAAATTTGGTTATCAGCCACAATCAGGCCCATTGAGATTGAGAGCCGACCAGCAGTGATGAGTGGTCGACAGTGCATGTAGTACAGTATGGCTTGATATGGTTTAAACAAGGGAAGGGCACTGGGGCACAATATTGTCATTTGGAATATGATGACATTGGCGCGGAAATTTCTTTGGGTATTGGAGGTAACTCTTTCGAAATTCGAGGGCACTTTTTCAGAAGGAAGAGCGGTTGCCCAATGCCTACCCTGCCTACCCTCCCAGCACGTTACTAAAGGAATTTAGTTATCATAAATTGTTGGAAATCAAGGGCAACAACTCGGGTAATATTTATTAGAAACCATTGGAAATCAATAGGATTCGGTGTTAGGTGACCTTAACACTGCCAATAAATTTAAAGTCAGTCGTGTGGTGCATTTTGTCTCAAGAGCGTCCACTAGATTTTTTTTTAACAGATCAAGGTCATTAAACCGGAGCAGTAATTATCGGAAATCTTTGAAAATATGTACGCTTCTTTGTCTCATGAAAGTAAATACTGTGAATAAATTTGAAGTCGACCATATAATAACCTGATCTCTGGAGTGCACACAAACATTTCAAGGTCATCAAGAGCAATAACTCTTAAAATCAACAGCCCTTTTCATCCATGACCCTTAACACTGTGTATAAATTTAAAGTCAATTGGGGGATAACATCGGCTTCTTAGAGCGTCCACAAGATTGTCTAAGAGGTCAGGCGCTACAATTCTTGCGGTAATTATCGGAAATCGTTGAAAGTCAATAGGCTAAGTAAGTACAACGCTGGCTCGCTAGCCAACAAGTCACGGGTTCGCTCCCGGTGTTGGCAAAAAAGGTTTATCATGATTTTCCGTCGTGGGTTCCCCTCGTCAGTGGTGCAGGACGGAGGGCCTGACAAGGACAACTGTCTAGTCGTTCGGATAGGACGAAATACCAAGGGCCTGTACACACATTGATGTGCCCGTAAAAGATCCATTGGCGGTTGGAATTCGATATAAGAGTAGGCCGTAGTGCCGTGGGCAAAATTTCCCTCATAGCACACTGCATGGGCGTATATTCGTCTTCATTAGCCCAGTCGGTGCAGAACAGTTAGGATGTTAAACCTCATTTCATTACAGATGTTAACTTTAGCCTCTAGAGCATTCGATCAAGGGCCATAACTCTTGCAGTAATTATCGGAGATCGTTGACATCAGTAGGCCTTTTCGTCTCAAAGAGATGTATAAATTTGAAGTCAATTGAATGATAACTTCTGCCTTCACAGTGTCCAAAAGATTTTATAATTTGTTCATGTAAATATCGGAAATCACTGAAAATCATTGTCTTATCAGTCGGATAATAGCTTTAGCAGAGCACCCACAAGATCTGTCAAATTGATCAAGGGTCATAACTCTAGAAGTAATTATCTGAAATAGATGACAATCAACAAACTATATAGTTATATCGTGACCATAGACGCTGTGTATTAAATTAAAGTCAATCGGGTAATAACGTTAGCCTCTTTAACGTCAGCAAGATTTATCAAAGTTGTCAAGGGCTATAACTCTGGCAGTATTTATCAGAGATCATCAAAAATCAACAGGCTTCTTCGTCTCAATCGTATAAATAATTTAGCATCCACGGCGTCGGACGCCGGAAAGACTGTCGAGGTGACAACAATATACGATCGCATTTAAATGTGGGCGTATAAAAAGGTGTATGTAAAAAAACGTCTTTGTTGATTTTGTTAATTATAAAATCTACAGTCACTTTACAAATTTGTAGTTATTAAAGCCTGTTATTCTAGGCAATTACTGATATACGGAGATAAATTTAGCCACCAGATGACCAGCACCGCCTAATATCAAAAAAAAAACAACAACTTTACATCAGATGGAATTTGGGAAAAGTCATCGTTTCTATATTTATCTAATATTAACTTTTAAGTTATAAAAATAGATATGTGTGAGTAGGTGTTTAGGGGGATATATATAGAAGGTATAGATACCGAGGTGTGTTTTAACTCTCTCTATAAATACACAAGAAATACGTTCGCTAATCAAATAACAAATGTCAAGTAATCTTTAACGTGCACTGCCAATGTGCTCCCGATATACGCAATAATAAAGGATTCGGATTTCGGGTGTGCTAAATGACTTTTAACGTTCATGGGTGTTTTCATTTCATTTTTATAGTGGGGAGTTTAAGTAGTTGTTAATATGTTGATAATAAATGTAGATGTTAGGGTTGATTTTTTATCCCATCTATAAATAAACATTATACTCTTCTTGTCTCTGCTATTTATATTTACAATGACTAATAACAAAGAATGCTGATCTAGTTATATAGATTTTCTAAATTGCATTTGTATACTCTGTATTTGTTTATTTTCGATTCCAGTAGTCTAGTATAGGATTCGATGGACGATAAAATGTCGCCCGGGGTTAAATCTACCGAGCCTCTCTCACGGGTGGGAATATTATATTTTAATATACACCAATATAACTGAAGGTATTTTGTCATGTTTTAATTTGAATGTGGTAAAGGGGATTACTCTCAATGTCAGATATACAGTCCTTATGAGATAAACAGGCTGTATTTTCGAGAGAGAGAGAAGGGGGGGGGGCAAAGCCAGTGATGGAGTGAAATGCGACTATGTGCTTTTCTATCTTAACATTTAACAATCATTAAATATTTAGCCGTGTTAAGTCTTATGGTTGCCCTCTACACTTTAATACTGACTGATTCGCAGTCATAAAATAATATGACCTTTCTGCACTTAATAATCCCTTTCCGTTTTAAATGAGAGAGGCATTACCGGACATAAAAAATATATCAATTGTCGCCGATATTAATATTGACGGGAATCAAAGGAAGTGGATAAGAGTGGGTAAGAGCGAAGGCAAACGCTTACCCTTCATAGCACAACCGATATTACCTCTCATTTGTGTAAAGAATATCCAAAGATTATGCATTATTTTATAGATGGAATATTATTAACAAATTAAGAGTAGCTTTATTAATTGAAGTAAGGCTGAGGGATAAAATACAAACGAAATTATCAATTAAAAAATGAATCAGAAACAATAATAAACAAAAACCTTCCAATAATCCATTACAGATGAATAATTAAAGCTATTGGGAATTATCAAATCGTAGTATTATATAATATAACCTTTAGATATAACACTTGTATGGGTTCAAGATATAAACTGATGTCATACATCTCTAAATTAACACGTTTTGACAAATCGTATTTTATATATTGCTATTAAGGTAATAAGACTTTATTAAATTACCCACACTTAAGGAAATATTGTTTCTTAAATAAAATATAACACGCCCTATCTATTCAAAAATTATTTTATAGGGTATAGGTTTTGAATATTGATAACGTTTGTTTTAAATATTCAAAAAGGTGACTAATTCATTTGAAAACGTGAAATCCAATACAAGCAAATATACAAGAATTCTAAATATGTTTAACATGTCTTCGATTCCATCATCTCCGCCATTTTTACTATTTATTTAGAACGCCATCTAGATGTGAAATTATAAAACCAACCTTCTAGTAAAATAAGTCATCGAATTATAAATCTCGAGAACGTTATAAATTAAAGTTATAAAACATATCCAAAGTTTCTATGTTTACATGAAGTAAGACAACTGTTGCTTATCGCCCGGACATCATGATACATCTCCACCGACCCTATTACATAATATTGTTCAATGGCAAATAACCATCTTTGCCCGACAGTCACACTACCGCTTACTATACAAACCGTTCCCTTAACACAAGCCCTCGTTTTACCATATAAGATCCCCCGCCAATTCCATATATGGAGTTGGTTCCTGCATGCTACTACAGCTTTCTAGGAATCAGTGAAGGAGGGCAGATAAAAGCCGTTAGCACCGTTCATCGTTCACCAGTCGTTAAAAGACAGCACAGTAGTTAGAACTTACAGTAACTGGGAACAAATTAAACACTAACCATGTGCGACGACGAAGTAGCAGCTCTCGTTGTAGACAATGGATCCGGTATGTGCAAAGCCGGATTCGCTGGAGATGATGCCCCCAGGGCCGTCTTCCCATCCATTGTTGGACGCCCAAGACATCAGGTCAGTTTTTGTTATAAAATTTTATTTTATGACTTTTATCAGATTTTATTTATCAGAAAGTTTATTAAGCAATTTTGATTGAAAGAAATTTGAAAGAATACAAAAGAATTCCAATAGTTTCCAATACATTTATAATTTGTTTCTTTAAAGTTTATAAGTTGTGTGTACAGTAAAAAATTAATTAATGGATACTAGAAACTTTATTAGTACATGAAAATAATTAGAAAACATTACGATTATTTTAAGTTAAATCTGATATAATTATAAAAGAAACCATTCAAGCTTGTTATCCTGGAACCAATTAAAAGTTATCTGAAATTAAAATTGTCTATTAAACAACTGAAGATTTTAGAGAAAAGAATAATATATGAAATTTACTTTTGATATACTTGTGCATGATTGTAACACTATTATTGGCAAGAAAACCTGCTTAGCAGGCATCATTCTCTCATTACCAAAATACCACAAAGGTGTCTTTCTTGGCACAAAATGCAAGATAGATTATTATTGAGAACGGTGGCAAAATTCGGATACCTATTTAAAAATTCGTAAGAAATGGCGAACTCTTCTTGCATTTAGTTGGCTTTAAATGTGATTGTTTAAAAAATCATATAGGCTAATTAAAAAGTTTATATAAAGAATTTAAGGGGTCAAAATGGGCAAATAAATTGTTTTCGGTAGTAGGCCTAATCAAAAAGAGACCTAAATCTAGAACTATGTAAATCGTCACCCTGGCGGGAAAAACTCTTTTATTTTGAATATATGTCGGACTTGAACAAAATGTTTCAGCGTTTTTGTTTTCTGGATTCAAAGTTCTGAGCGCCTAACCAAACATGGCGGTTTGGCTAGCAACCGAACCGGCACATAATACCGGCATCAAGCAACACGTGTTTAGCCCACGCGCTCCAATCGACAAATATGGGCATGCCATGAAGTGCATGACATCATTCCATCACGTGATAAGATGTTCGGTTGCCATAGTGTCATGAAGTTTAGCTCGAGTTTCAAGATGTAATCCAACCACACTTGATGGCTTTCTTATCAACATCTGTCTTTTCCTTTTACAGACAGAACTTGATCACTTAAACAAATTTCACACTTACTCTTTAACATGAAACCAACTGTCGTCTGCTTCAATATCTTGGCATTATTTATTGAATGATATTAAATTTACGAAACCTTAAAACAGATTTGAAGACAGAAAGCCCGACAACTTTCCCAAGATGTAATTAATTTCAAAATAAAGTATAAACTAAGGAAATTGATTTTATTTTTCTGAAAATATTTATATATTTATTCATTTTTTCAATACCATGGAAAGCTTTACAATAAATATAGGAACCACAAAAAGTTTATACATATTTTAAACATTAAATGATCTCATGTCTTCTGGAAAAAGAATATCCAACGGTTTTAGCATGTCGAGATTTCAGGTCAATTCAATTGAATCCTATTCCTATTCCTATTTCTATTTTCAAAAAAATACAAAGGAACTACCTTAAAAGAGTTGCCTAAAATCCATCGTGCCAGTTATAAGAGTTAACATAATTTTCGCTATGCCCAAATCGCTGTTTTTTCGATGCGCAGTTACGATTTAGTGAAGATATAGCCCCGTACCTTTTCTCTAAAATTCTTTATTAACAGCAGAATAGTATCAATTCTAGCCTTTAAATGACGCCATATTTATAAGATCTTTCTTTTTCTCTATTACAGGGTGTCATGGTTGGTATGGGTCAAAAAGACAGCTATGTAGGAGATGAAGCCCAGTCCAAGAGAGGTATCCTCACCTTGAAATACCCCATTGAACACGGTATCGTCACCAACTGGGATGATATGGAAAAAATCTGGCATCACACCTTCTACAATGAACTCCGAGTTGCTCCAGAAGAGCACCCAGTCCTTCTCACTGAGGCACCATTGAACCCCAAAGCCAACAGAGAAAAGATGACCCAAATCATGTTCGAGACATTCAACGCACCTGCTATGTACGTCGCCATCCAGGCTGTGCTGTCTCTGTACGCTTCTGGTCGTACCACTGGTATCGTACTCGACTCCGGTGATGGTGTCACCCACACCGTCCCAATCTACGAAGGTTACGCTTTGCCCCACGCCATCCTTCGTCTTGATTTGGCTGGTCGAGATTTGACTGATTACTTGATGAAAATCCTCACTGAACGTGGTTACTCATTCACAACCACCGCCGAACGAGAAATCGTCCGAGATATCAAGGAGAAACTCTGCTATGTTGCCCTCGACTTCGAGCAGGAAATGGCTACCGCTGCTTCCTCTTCATCCCTCGAGAAGAGCTACGAATTGCCCGATGGTCAAGTAATCACCATTGGTAACGAGAGATTCCGATGCCCCGAATCTCTTTTCCAACCTTCCTTCTTGGGTATGGAATCTGCTGGTATCCATGAAACCACATACAACTCCATCATGAAGTGCGATGTTGATATCCGAAAGGACTTGTACGCCAACACTGTCTTGTCTGGTGGTACCACCATGTTCCCCGGTATTGCCGACAGAATGCAGAAAGAGATCACATCTCTTGCTCCATCCACCATGAAGATCAAAATCATTGCTCCACCAGAGAGGAAATACTCCGTATGGATCGGTGGCTCCATCTTGGCCTCTCTCTCAACCTTCCAACAGATGTGGATCTCCAAACAAGAATATGACGAATCCGGTCCATCCATCGTCCACAGAAAATGCTTCTAAATTATTAACACCTTCGTTAGGATATCAAATATTCTCTGGTGTACTTGTCATATCTTGTATTGTCTCGCATTTAGCGATGATATTACTCTATGTGCCTTGTAAATATCAGGAATTTTTTTTCCAAAAAAACATTTTTTAAAAACGAACACTTTTAATAAAAGCAATCTGAATCGCTAGTGTGAAACCAGAACTTATTTTCCGATATTTTTTTTATATTATGTAAAATACAAGTTCTTTTTAATTTAATTTTCTGTTGGTTATTATTTTTTGTCATACACTATTGAAGATGGATATTCACTGACTGTCTTTCATGATGAGGGCGAAAAGTCAAAAGCTTATTTTGTACACAAACACTGACTCAGGTTTTTTCGATGTTTGTAGAAGAAAAATTGACTAAATGAACGTGTTTAATGGGGTTGTACATGTCACGTGATTTGCTTTGCCGAATCAAAAAACTCAATTATTGTTAATAAACTACGTCACTCCTCCCTTGAAGTTGTATAAAATGTAGACCTTCAACTGGGGCAAATAAAAAATTTGAAAATAATTGATTTTTTTATTCTGTTTCTTCAATGACCTACTGCTGATGTCGTGGTTTAGGGGAATGTGCTTACTGTATCAATGTTCCTTTGAACCATTTCCATATGTTGAGAAACTCCAACTTTTGGATAGAAAAGTTCCCTCATTAATATGTGTTTCCCACTTTTGCAAGGATGTGCATGCCCCTCCCCAATCTCTTTCGTTATTCCAAAAATTGTTGAAATTATAGCCGCTCCACCCAACCCTGTATCGATTTAAGTTAATGTAGTCATTATCACTGATTTATGTCGGTGTTAAGTTAACACCGACATAAATCAGTGATAATGACTGTTAACCCTCGTGTCTCGTAGTGTTGACAAGAGAAAGGCAGTGTTTGGCTAGGGCGACAAACTTATGAACAGTATGTAGTACATATCAAAGACGAAATTCAGTTATACCCCAACGCCATCCCATGGTTAGTCCTGTGATATAACCGAAGAGTTAAGAGAAGGACAACAAGTCGGAATATAAGGTTCCATCTTCTCTGTGTGCTCAGTGGATCCTAACCCCATGTCACCACTTGTCATACGTACCGAGGGAGCCACGGCTAAGACAATGCATTGGCTGCCAGAAGCCCCCCACCCTCAATGGAATTCCCCCCCCCCCAAATATTTCGCCTAAAACAATGATTTCTTAGGAGTGTTCTTAGCTGGCCACACCCCCTCCAAAAAATCCTAAAGCACCTGCCCCCCCCCCACCACCACCCCCCCCCCCCAAAAAAAAATATAAGCTGGCCACGGGCCCGTTGGCTGCGAAAGTTCATCGGGTTTTTCTGGTGTGGTTTCCCCTTGTCAGTGGTGCAGGACGGAGAAATGAAATGAAATGGGGTTTAACGTCCCTGGATACGTCCAAAGAAAGGAAACCGTGATATACAGTTGCCTCGATTACAGGTTCTCATACATTAGCCACAGCTTTATTAATCACAAAGTGTTAGACAAGATGATTACCGAACTTTAAATCCCATTTCATCATGGTTATATTCTTCGATTGGCTTGGGTAGCGTCGATGCTTCGTTAAAGTTCACTAAAGTGTTATTTTTGTGAAAGTGTCGTTTGTTCTTTCGATGTTGCACATCTTACGTAGACGACAACAACCAGTCGTCAAGGGAGAAAGGAAAACATCTCAAAAGAGAGACAGGGAGCGGTGGCCGGGGGTACCTCCACTCGAAACCAACTAGTTCATTTCGGGACTAACATATGGTTTGATTTAACTTCAATAATTCGCTTGCGCGTAGGGGTCTTGCGCGTAGGGGTCTTTAGCAGTGGCAGGAAACCGAAGATCCGAAAATAAATTAATTAAACTTATAACTATGCAATGCGCTAGTCTATATTTTGACTAGAGACTAAGTAGAGAGGGCCCAAGTCAAGCATCTAAATTTCTCACAGGTTTTCAAATGGAACCTATTTCAATTAATCGCCATTGTCGTTTTAAAACGATCCACTCCAGACCTTTTTAGCGATATCATGGACAGTGGTCAACCAAATTGTCGCGATTTCAAACAAAATAGGTATTCGAAGGATAGTGGTAGGGCCTACGTTAAACCCATTTCATTTCTAACAGAAGAATGGGGGGTAACTCTATATTGTATTCCTTGAATATGGATGGGGACCACTATTAATTTACCCATTCATTTTAATTCCAAATGTTCGTTGAGGGAGAGGGGGGAGGGAGAGAGAGAGAGGGAGAGAGAGAGAGCAGAAGAAGAAGAAGAAGAACAGTAACGTTAAACCCCATTATATTTCGTTCATGTTTAACAGAGGGAAATAAAATATGAGGGGTAGCTCAGATAAAAACCACGGAACGGGCTTAATCCGAGAATTTACTTTTGCTTCGATATCTGTGATCAAAGAACAGTGATTAAAGCTACAATTTCAAATTTTTAAGTTATATTTTTAAAATCTATTTTAAAAAAGCCTTAAAATAGATGGTATCCATAAACAGTCCTGCCTTGTTAAAGAATAATCCTATTAATCCTATAATTCACTATTGCCAGCTGAGAAATTGGCAAAAATATAATTTTCAACTTCAAATTCCAACGTTTGAAGGAAGCTAATGCATGGAGGCAATGGGAGGTAATTGTGTATTATTTCCTGTGTCAATGTTTTTTAAGGGTGGGAAATAATGTCCATGGTCGTATAATAGTGAGTTGATGACCTATTGAGCAAAAGACATAGACATAATTATGTTTTGACTTTCTTAGTAAATATGAAATTCTCGCTTTAAAGACTTCGTCTTTTATAGATGCAAAGAATTCTCTTCCGGCTTCGCACCCGTTGCTAGGTACCGCTACAGCCAAGTCACGTGACACAAACATGACTTTTTTTAAATTGATATTTTATAGCCCTGTGAGAGGGATTTAAAATAAATATACGTGTTTAATTCCAAATATTTCACCAAATCACCCAGTATGTACGCGGGAAGGTATCTTTAACGAAGCTATTTTGAAATTTCAGAGGTCTGCCTAAACGTTAAATATATCCCTGTAATAAATTGTTATATTGTCTGACACAGTTCAATGTTCATCATAAAATTAAGTTTATAAAAGTCGTATAGCTACTGGCGATATTCAGATGCCATGTTAAACACAGCTGATACTTTAGTCCGGCAGCCAAACCCCATTTTAAGCCTTGACATGGAATTTTATCTTCAATACCTGTTGATTCAGAATCCGGATGATGCCACCCTGGCACCTTTGGGAAAATTTAAATATTCAAGATGGCCGCCATGGCGCATTTACTGTTTATTTATTTGGGTAAAATGTGTGACAGATTCTCTCAGACCTCGGACCGGGCTGGGGGAGAATAAACGACATCCCAAACGCGTCACTGATAAGCCAGTGAAAAGAAAATATTTTCTTTTACGGCAATGGTTTGCAGCCTGTCAACGGGAGCTCGCCTTCTGGCATCAAACAACGACATACATGCGACCAGATCTATGTGGTAAATCTACTACGCTTTAGGTAAAGTCATTTGCATTGCATAATAAGTGAGAAATTGAAAAGGTAACCAAAATAAAATGAATCGAATTATTAACAATATACGTCAGAGTTGGGACTGTCGGGGAATTTCTTTATCATGATTCGTTGTTCGCGACTCATTGATGCTATGGTTATTCCACAGGTACTCCCGTGGATACAATCTACAAACCATGGTTTAATATTTTAGTGCGGAGAGCCCAAACATGTTCGTACTTCCTTGTTAACGCTGTCATTGGCATGTTGGTAATTTTTCCAACAGTGTATCTGATTCGGTCTCAGTTGTGCTTAACATTAACAGGATAGCAATTTAGGGAATAGCAAATAAAGGGAAATAACTGCGATATACGAATAGGATCAATGGAGGCAGACCACCATTAATCTCCCCATTGACTTCTTTGCCCACCTCCAACTTTTCCTCAACTTTTCGTTGGGCTGAATGTTTTCACTACAGACAGAGAAATAAATGGACATATCTCCCTGACCCCCCCCCCCCTCCCCTTGGAAGAAAATAGTCGGTCGCAAAATCAGTGCAGTGGGTCGCAGAATAAGAGCAGTCGGCTTCAAAATAAGTGCTCACTGTATACGTCACGACGCTACTCAAGCAAAACATAATTAAAAAATAACCTTGTCAACTTTAAAAGTTTGAAAAAATGTTGTGTTTCACTCTTATTCTGCTGTGAGTATGTTGGTCTGAGAATAAAATATTATTCCGTCCAGGGAGAAAAATAGTCGGTCTCAAAACAAGTGCAGTCACTACAGTCGGTCTCTAAATTATAATGAGGTAAACAAACAATGCCAGAATAGATCCCAAATACTATGTATTTTTTTGAATCCGTGAGCCTAAATTTCATACTTCACACAAAAACTGCGACACTCGTACTGGGGGTATGTGCATCAGTCGGTCGCATTTTGGCTACCCCCCCCCCCCATCCAATACAAAATCGTTATGTACGCCCCTGGTTCCAAATATTGGGCGCCATCGAAAATCCGATCCTCAACTAACGTCAACAAAATTCTGACTATAACCCTTGCGCCTCGGTAGAACATAGATGGAATTGCCTATATTATTATAGTTTTTCGCCGATCGTTATCTCGCAGGAAAGCAATTTTATAAAAGTTCATGACATTATGAATGTTATTGATTTTCTTATTATTTTTTGTGAACCTTATGCTCAGTGGCGTAGACAGGACGTTTTGTTAGAGTTTACAGAACATTAGATTTGTACCGTCTGTCGCCCCACAATCCTCACACTAGTGATACTACTATCTGGGTGGACACTATAACTGTAAATATGTTAGTGGCGACATAGTACATATAAGTCCACAGAGGTGTGGAAGAATGAGAATGATAACAAACTGGAATCGAGCGCCATTGGGAAATGAAAAGAATACAAATGTGATTTAGGGTCCTACTGGTCTGCTCCAAACTGGGCTAATGAATGAAGACGGGCATATCATGTCGCCCCGCGGCCCTCTCACTGGTGGTATGAAAACTGAGCAGTTCTCTATAACCCTGAATATAAATTGATAAAATAGTATAAGATAACAGAGAAGTGGAAAAATGGTCCTACGCTTCTGCACCTAACCTGGGCTAATTGAAGACGGGCATATGCCATACAGTGTGCTATGAGATAATTTTGCCCGGGCAGCAACTGAATTCCAACTGCTAAGGGATCTTTTACATGCACGCCAATGTGTACACGGGACCTCGTTTTTTGTCCTATCCGAACGGCTAGGCAGCTTTCCTTGTCAGGCCCTCCGTCTGCATCACTGACAATGGGAAACCACGCCGGAAAATCGAGATGAACTTCCCCGGCCAATGCAAGCATCGAACCTCCGATCTGCAGGCTCATTAAAAATACCACAAAGGTGTCTTTCTTGGCACAAAATGCAAGATAGATTATTATTGAGAACGGTGGCAAAATTCGGATACCTATTTAAAAATTCGTAAGAAATGGCGAACTCTTCTTGCATTTAGTTGGCTTTAAATGTGATTGTTTAAAAAATCATATAGGCTAATTAAAAAGTTTATATAAAGAATTTAAGGGGTCAAAATGGGCAAATAAATTTTTTTCGGTAGTAGGCCTAATCAAAAAGAGACCTAAATCTAGAACTATGTAAATCGTCACCCTGGCGGGAAAAACTCTTTTATTTTGAATATATGTCGGACTTGAACAAAATGTTTCAGCGTTTTTGTTTTCTGGATTCAAAGTTCTGAGCGCCTAACCAAACATGGCGGTTTGGCTAGCAACCGAACCGGCACATAATACCGGCATCAAGCAACACGTGTTTAGCCCACGCGCTCCAATCGACAAATATGGGCATGCCATGAAGTGCATGACATCATTCCATCACGTGATAAGATGTTCGGTTGCCATAGTGTCATGAAGTTTAGCTCGAGTTTCAAGATGTAATCCAACCACACTTGATGGCTTTCTTATCAACATCTGTCTTTTCCTTTTACAGACAGAACTTGATCACTTAAACAAATTTCACACTTACTCTTTAACATGAAACCAACTGTCGTCTGCTTCAATATCTTGGCATTATTTATTGAATGATATTAAATTTACGAAACCTTAAAACAGATTTGAAGACAGAAAGCCCGACAACTTTCCCAAGATGTAATTAATTTCAAAATAAAGTATAAACTAAGGAAATTGATTTTATTTTTCTGAAAATATTTATATATTTATTCATTTTTTCAATACCATGGAAAGCTTTACAATAAATATAGGAACCACAAAAAGTTTATACATATTTTAAACATTAAATGATCTCATGTCTTCTGGAAAAAGAATATCCAACGGTTTTAGCATGTCGAGATTTCAGGTCAATTCAATTGAATCCTATTCCTATTCCTATTTCTATTTTCAAAAAAATACAAAGGAACTACCTTAAAAGAGTTGCCTAAAATCCATCGTGCCAGTTATAAGAGTTAACATAATTTTCGCTATGCCCAAATCGCTGTTTTTTCGATGCGCAGTTACGATTTAGTGAAGATATAGCCCCGTACCTTTTCTCTAAAATTCTTTATTAACAGCAGAATAGTATCAATTCTAGCCTTTAAATGACGCCATATTTATAAGATCTTTCTTTTTCTCTATTACAGGGTGTCATGGTTGGTATGGGTCAAAAAGACAGCTATGTAGGAGATGAAGCCCAGTCCAAGAGAGGTATCCTCACCTTGAAATACCCCATTGAACACGGTATCGTCACCAACTGGGATGATATGGAAAAAATCTGGCATCACACCTTCTACAATGAACTCCGAGTTGCTCCAGAAGAGCACCCAGTCCTTCTCACTGAGGCACCATTGAACCCCAAAGCCAACAGAGAAAAGATGACCCAAATCATGTTCGAGACATTCAACGCACCTGCTATGTACGTCGCCATCCAGGCTGTGCTGTCTCTGTACGCTTCTGGTCGTACCACTGGTATCGTACTCGACTCCGGTGATGGTGTCACCCACACCGTCCCAATCTACGAAGGTTACGCTTTGCCCCACGCCATCCTTCGTCTTGATTTGGCTGGTCGAGATTTGACTGATTACTTGATGAAAATCCTCACTGAACGTGGTTACTCATTCACAACCACCGCCGAACGAGAAATCGTCCGAGATATCAAGGAGAAACTCTGCTATGTTGCCCTCGACTTCGAGCAGGAAATGGCTACCGCTGCTTCCTCTTCATCCCTCGAGAAGAGCTACGAATTGCCCGATGGTCAAGTAATCACCATTGGTAACGAGAGATTCCGATGCCCCGAATCTCTTTTCCAACCTTCCTTCTTGGGTATGGAATCTGCTGGTATCCATGAAACCACATACAACTCCATCATGAAGTGCGATGTTGATATCCGAAAGGACTTGTACGCCAACACTGTCTTGTCTGGTGGTACCACCATGTTCCCCGGTATTGCCGACAGAATGCAGAAAGAGATCACATCTCTTGCTCCATCCACCATGAAGATCAAAATCATTGCTCCACCAGAGAGGAAATACTCCGTATGGATCGGTGGCTCCATCTTGGCCTCTCTCTCAACCTTCCAACAGATGTGGATCTCCAAACAAGAATATGACGAATCCGGTCCATCCATCGTCCACAGAAAATGCTTCTAAATTATTAACACCTTCGTTAGGATATCAAATATTCTCTGGTGTACTTGTCATATCTTGTATTGTCTCGCATTTAGCGATGATATTACTCTATGTGCCTTGTAAATATCAGGAATTTTTTTTCCAAAAAAACATTTTTTAAAAACGAACACTTTTAATAAAAGCAATCTGAATCGCTAGTGTGAAACCAGAACTTATTTTCCGATATTTTTTTTATATTATGTAAAATACAAGTTCTTTTTAATTTAATTTTCTGTTGGTTATTATTTTTTGTCATACACTATTGAAGATGGATATTCACTGACTGTCTTTCATGATGAGGGCGAAAAGTCAAAAGCTTATTTTGTACACAAACACTGACTCAGGTTTTTTCGATGTTTGTAGAAGAAAAATTGACTAAATGAACGTGTTTAATGGGGTTGTACATGTCACGTGATTTGCTTTGCCGAATCAAAAAACTCAATTATTGTTAATAAACTACGTCACTCCTCCCTTGAAGTTGTATAAAATGTAGACCTTCAACTGGGGCAAATAAAAAATTTGAAAATAATTGATTTTTTTATTCTGTTTCTTCAATGACCTACTGCTGATGTCGTGGTTTAGGGGAATGTGCTTACTGTATCAATGTTCCTTTGAACCATTTCCATATGTTGAGAAACTCCAACTTTTGGATAGAAAAGTTCCCTCATTAATATGTGTTTCCCACTTTTGCAAGGATGTGCATGCCCCTCCCCAATCTCTTTCGTTATTCCAAAAATTGTTGAAATTATAGCCGCTCCACCCAACCCTGTATCGATTTAAGTTAATGTAGTCATTATCACTGATTTATGTCGGTGTTAAGTTAACACCGACATAAATTAGTGATAATGACTGTTAACCCTCGTGTCTCGTAGTGTTGACAAGAGAAAGGCAGTGTTTGGCTAGGGCGACAAACTTATGAACAGTATGTAGTACATATCAAAGACGAAATTCAGTTATACCCCCACGCCATCCCATGGTTAGTCCTGTGATATAACCGAAGAGTTAAGAGAAGGACAACAAGTCGGAATATAAGGTTCCATCTTCTCTGTGTGCTCAGTGGATCCTAACCCCATGTCACCACTTGTCATACGTACCGAGGGAGCCACGGCTAAGACAATGCATTGGCTGCCAGAAGCCCCCCACCCTCAAAGGAATTCCCCCCCCCCCCCAAATATTTCGCCTAAAACAATGATTTCTTAGGAGTGTTCTTAGCTGGCCACACCCCCTCCAAAAAATCCTAAAGCACCTGACCCCCCACCCCCAAAAAAAATATATAAGCTGGCCACGGGCCCGTTGGCTGCGAAAGTTCATCGGGTTTTTCTGGTGTGGTTTCCCCTTGTCAGTGGTGCAGGACGGAGAAATGAAATGAAATGGGGTTTAACGTCCCTGGATACGTCCAAAGAAAGGAAACCGTGATATACAGTTGCCTCGATTACAGGTTCTCATACATTAGCCACAGCTTTATTAATCACAAAGTGTTAGACAAGATGATTACCGAACTTTAAATCCCATTTCATCATGGTTATATTCTTCGATTGGCCTGGGTAGCGTCGATGCTTCGTTAAAGTTCACTAAAGTGTTATTTTTGTGAAAGTGTCGTTTGTTCTTTCGATGTTGCACATCTTACGTAGACGACAACAACCAGTCGTCAAGGGAGAAAGGAAAACATCTCAAAAGAGAGACAGGGAGCGGTGGCCGGGGGTACCTCCACTCGAAACCAACTAGTTCATTTCGGGACTAACATATGGTTTGATTTAACTTCAATAATTCGCTTGCGCGTAGGGGTCTTGCGCGTAGGGGTCTTTAGCAGTGGCAGGAAACCGAAGATCCGAAAATAAATTAATTAAATTTATAACTATGCAATGCGCTAGTCTATATTTTGACTAGAGACTAAGTAGAGAGGGCCCAAGTCAAGCATCTAAATTTCTCACAGGTTTTCAAATGGAACCTATTTCAATTAATCGCCATTGTCGTTTTAAAACGATCCACTCCAGACCTTTTTAGCGATATCATGGACAGTGGTCAACCAAATTGTCGCGATTTCAAACAAAATAGGTATTCGAAGGATAGTGGTAGGGCCTACGTTAAACCCATTTCATTTCTAACAGAAGAATGGGGGGTAACTCTATATTGTATTCCTTGAATATGGATGGGGACCACTATTAATTTACCCATTCATTTTAATTCCAAATGTTCGTTGAGGGAGAGGGGGGAGGGAGAGAGAGAGAGGGAGAGAGAGAGAGAGAGAGAGAGCAGAAGAAGAAGAACAGTAACGTTAAACCCCATTATATTTCGTTCATGTTTAACAGAGGGAAATAAAATATGAGGGGTAGCTCAGATAAAAACCACGGAACGGGCTTAATCCGAGAATTTACTTTTGCTTCGATATCTGTGATCAAAGAACAGTGATTAAAGCTACAATTTCAAATTTTTAAGTTATATTTTTAAAATCTATTTTAAAAAAGCCTTAAAATAGATGGTATCCATAAACAGTCCTGCCTTGTTAAAGAATAATCCTATTAATCCTATAATTCACTATTGCCAGCTGAGAAATTGGCAAAAATATAATTTTCAACTTCAAATTCCAACGTTTGAAGGAAGCTAATGCATGGAGGCAATGGGAGGTAATTGTGTATTATTTCCTGTGTCAATGTTTTTTAAGGGTGGGAAATAATGTCCATGGTCGTATAATAGTGAGTTGATGACCTATTGAGCAAAAGACATAGACATAATTATGTTTTGACTTTCTTAGTAAATATGAAATTCTCGCTTTAAAGACTTCGTCTTTTATAGATGCAAAGAATTCTCTTCCGGCTTCGCACCCGTTGCTAGGTACCGCTACAGCCAAGTCACGTGACACAAACATGACTTTTTTTAAATTGATATTTTATAGCCCTGTGAGAGGGATTTAAAATAAATATACGTGTTTAATTCCAAATATTTCACCAAATCACCCAGTATGTACGCGGGAAGGTATCTTTAACGAAGCTATTTTGAAATTTCAGAGGTCTGCCTAAACGTTAAATATATCCCTGTAATAAATTGTTATATTGTCTGACACAGTTCAATGTTCATCATAAAATTAAGTTTATAAAAGTCGTATAGCTACTGGCGATATTCAGATGCCATGTTAAACACAGCTGATACTTTAGTCCGGCAGCCAAACCCCATTTTAAGCCTTGACATGGAATTTTATCTTCAATACCTGTTGATTCAGAATCCGGATGATGCCACCCTGGCACCTTTGGGAAAATTTAAATATTCAAGATGGCCGCCATGGCGCATTTACTGTTTATTTATTTGGGTAAAATGTGTGACAGATCCTCTCAGACCTCGGACCGGGCTGGGGGAGAATAAACGACATCCCAAACGCGTCACTGATAAGCCAGTGAAAAGAAAATATTTTCTTTTACGGCAATGGTTTGCAGCCTGTCAACGGGAGCTCGCCTTCTGGCATCAAACAACGACATACATGCGACCAGATCTATGTGGTAAATCTACTACGCTTTAGGTAAAGTCATTTGCATTGCATAATAAGTGAGAAATTGAAAAGGTAACCAAAATAAAATGAATCGAATTATTAACAATATACGTCAGAGTTTGGACTGTCGGGGAATTTCTTTATCATGATTCGTTGTTCGCGACTCATTGATGCTATGGTTATTCCACAGGTACTCCCGTGGATACAATCTACAAACCATGGTTTAATATTTTAGTGCGGAGAGCCCAAACATGTTCGTACTTCCTTGTTAACGCTGTCATTGGCATGTTGGTAATTTTTCCAACAGTGTATCTGATTCGGTCTCAGTTGTGCTTAACATTAACAGGATAGCAATTTAGGGAATAGCAAATAAAGGGAAATAACTGCGATATACGAATAGGATCAATGGAGGCAGACCACCATTAATCTCCCCATTGACTTCTTTGCCCACCTCCAACTTTTCCTCAACTTTTCGTTGGGCTGAATGTTTTCACTACAGACAGAGAAATAAATGGACATATCTTCCTGCCCCCCCCCCCCCTCCCCTTGGAAGAAAATAGTCGGTCGCAAAATCAGTGCAGTGGGTCGCAGAATAAGAGCAGTCGGCTTCAAAATAAGTGCTCACTGTATACGTCACGACGCTACTCAAGCAAAACATAATTAAAAAATAACCTTGTCAACTTTAAAAGTTTGAAAAAATGTTGTGTTTCACTCTTATTCTGCTGTGAGTATGTTGGTCTGAGAATAAAATATTATTCCGTCCAGGGAGAAAAATAGTCGGTCTCAAAACAAGTGCAGTCACTACAGTCGGTCTCTAAATTATAATGAGGTAAACAAACAATGCCAGAATAGATCCCAAATACTATGTATTTTTTTGAATCCGTGAGCCTAAATTTCATACTTCACACAAAAACTGCGACACTCGTACTGGGGGTATGTGCATCAGTCGGTCGCATTTTGGCTACCCCCCCCCCATCCAATACAAAATCGTTATGTACGCCCCTGGTTCCAAATATTGGGCGCCATCGAAAATCCGATCCTCAACTAACGTCAACAAAATTCTGACTATAACCCTTGCGCCTCGGTAGAACATAGATGGAATTGCCTATATTATTATAGTTTTTCGCCGATCGTTATCTCGCAGGAAAGCAATTTTATAAAAGTTCATGACATTATGAATGTTATTGATTTTCTTATTATTTTTTGTGAACCTTATGCTCAGTGGCGTAGACAGGACGTTTTGTTAGAGTTTACAGAACATTAGATTTGTACCGTCTGTCGCCCCACAATCCTCACACTAGTGATACTACTATCTGGGTGGACACTATAACTGTAAATATGTTAGTGGCGACATAGTACATATAAGTCCACAGAGGTGTGGAAGAATGAGAATGATAACAAACTGGAATCGAGCGCCATTGGGAAATGAAAAGAATACAAATGTGATTTAGGGTCCTACTGGTCTGCTCCAAACTGGGCTAATGAATGAAGACGGGCATATCATGTCGCCCCGCGGCCCTCTCACTGGTGGTATGAAAACTGAGCAGTTCTCTATAACCCTGAATATAAATTGATAAAATAGTATAAGATAACAGAGAAGTGGAAAAATGGTCCTACGCTTCTGCACCTAACCTGGGCTAATTGAAGACGGGCATATGCCATACAGTGTGCTATGAGATAATTTTGCCCGGGCAGCAACTGAATTCCAACTGCTAAGGGATCTTTTACATGCACGCCAATGTGTACACGGGACCTCGTTTTTTGTCCTATCCGAACGGCTAGGCAGCTTTCCTTGTCAGGCCCTCCGTCTGCATCACTGACAATGGGAAACCACGCCGGAAAATCGAGATGAACTTCCCCGGCCAATGCAAGCATCGAACCTCCGATCTGCAGGCTAGCGAGCCAGCACCTTACCCTCTCTGTAAAAGATGACTGACTGCCTTTTACGCGACGTCAATCATTGGTCCAATGGCGCGTGCATTGTTTACATAACTTCATAAGACATTACTGACCATCGGAATGCTGCCTTTTACTCATTTTAATGCTCATTTTACACTAAAAGGGAACTATTTTTTACCTATCAATACTTAAAACGTCTTTATTTATTATTCTTATATATGAAAAAAAAATGTTTTAGAATTTAATTGTCGGAGAGCTAAATTGCTAACATTCGGGACCTCGAAATTCACAAAAGTGGGTTGCAACGCATATAATGAATGTATATAAACTGATTTGCATTCAACGGTTTCAGTTTTTACTCCAATTTCAAATCAAAGTTATGTTCGGCGAATTAAGCCAGTAATCTCAATCGAGTGTAAATTTCTAGTGTCTGGATATTCCACTCTATACATACGCCGCTTGATTGATGCAATGTGCCTTATCTCGTCCCTCGAGTCTCTCATTACACCTGGGGCTGAAGCGCATGTTAAAAAAATTATTTTATCTTACCCCCCCCCCCACACACACACACTCATGATCCGCCACTGATAAGGCATGTGTTTACTTTGAAGTCAGATTGTAGTCATTTTTGTTGTCAGAAATTATTATTTCCAAAAGAAAAGTATCTCTTTGTTGGCTAAATGGAAGGGCAGGTTATTAAACATGAACGAACACGAACTGAACTATAGTGTTAATCTTATCGCCAAAAAAACAACAAAATAATAATAATATAATATCTCATCCAAAATAAGTAGCTGTACGTTTTTTTAATAAGTATGTGTAATAGTTTATTGCTCTATCCAGTTACTAAATGTTCCTAAAAGATTACTATAATACCGATCAATCTGAATCCACAATTAGTACCGAGTAGAAAACCAGCGTGGCCAACAAACTCACCCAGTTTTACAAATCTTACAGAGACAATAAACGGTTCGGGGGTTATGCAGATTGTTGAAAATAAAAACTCGACTTCACGTGTAGATACATCATGCTTTTTTTAAAAATTTCTATTATACACGTCTACATCGTTTGTTACCTTAAAGAGGCATTATGTAAGGTATAGATAAGAACTGGTCATTCTTGCTATAATAGTTCGAAAGTAGATGATGTAAAACGAACAATTTGAAAATTCATTTCATTCAAATCACTCTATTGCAAGCGAAGATATTGGCATTTGAAGGTATGACAGACTAGTGCAATAATTTCAACCACGGACCTAGTTGATCGAAGCTATGTCTCGAACCGCCTTGGTCCGCCATACTGATTAAATCAAAGTATCGCTGAACCGTTTTAATATGTTTAATATCGGAGAAATCGGAGGCCATCCAGAGTTGATGAAGGCCTGGATCAGTTAATTAATGTCTAATTAATACTTTAGGAAACATTTCAGGCCCAGAGAAAGACCTGCAATAGGCAGATTTAGCTCTTGCATAATGCATATTTAAGTGTACTTTATTTAAAAGTGAATTTGTCTTTTTTTTCTTTAATACCCACATTAAATTTATTACTGTTTATATCAATATCCATATCAAGAAGAGGGGCTGCTTTGGTACTACTATTTTCTTTGTTTAGGACTAGTTTATAAGGTTCGTTTTCTGGTGATAATTGTTAGAAGATCATTTTTATGAGTGTTCTGTCATCAATATATTGGCCATAAGGTTATTTGGAATAACTATGATATTATGTGTAGGATAAAGCACGAGGTTATGCTGGGGAAAGAAAGATTTGAGAAATAACCCGAGAAAAAGAAAAACCGAGGGTTTTTTCTGAAGTCTTTCTTCCCCAGCATATTCGAAGTCGAGGACTTTATCTATGTTTAGATGTACGTAAAATGAGACTATCCCAGAATTCCAGTAAGAAAAACCGTATATTATGTTTTCTTATGGAAAAAACCTTCTCTGGAAGAATAACACAATACAGGTTTAAAGAAAAACATTTAGAAGAATAACCCCAAATTCCTCTCTATATATTAAGACAGAAGGTAATTCCGAGTATAGAATATACCCCAAAGATCAAAGAGATTTACCGTTACAGGTTCAAATCAAAATAAATGGCTGAACGGCTGAATTTCGTTTCTTACATGCTACTGATGTTTGTTAAATTATTGGCGACTTCTAACAATTTCATATACCTGTATCAGAGATATCAAGATTAAACACCCCCACTGTTTATGTTCTATGTGGAAGCTGTTTTAATCATTCTGAACATACCGTATTTGCTTATCTTTAATAGAAACACCAGGTTCGTGTAATTAAAGATTCAATGAACGTTATAGATCGGGAGCATTTCTACCATACAATGTAATATTTATGTCTTTGGTCCTCTAGTAAACCGAATGGTAATCAATCGGAGTAGCTCGGTGGTGTAGAATAAAATCGATTAGCAGGAACAGCATTAACACCATTATAACGTAGTTTTAGAATAAGAGAGTTGCAAGGGAATTGTTCAACAGACCAACTGAATTATGTTTTTACACTTCTTACTTTACAGCGCCTACATCCGATCATTCTCCGCTATAAATCAACTCATCATTAGAAATGTTTGATAATGTTACTTTAAGTGAGCAGAAAGTTTACGCTAGGCAGTACAGACAATATTGGATTAGTTTGATGTGGACATCATAGTCTTGTGGTGTAGGGTTAGATAGACTGGACGTCTCGAGTGATGGATTCGAGAAAGAGTGGTATTTTGGAATATCTGTTTTATTAATCGGATCTCCATTGCACGTTTGGGTTGATATTTATTTCCTCGGGTCGAAAGCAGATATAAACGTAAAGAGTTGTTCTGGCGGGAGAATATTTTGCATGTTCAAAGTTTGGAAACACGGATGAAATATTTTCTGATTGAATCTTTCGAGAACAGATTTTATGGGAATTAAGGACAGTGGTTGCCTTGTTCTTGGTTCATTATTTGTTTGTTTTTTTAAAAATATATAACTTCTTTTAAATCCCCGAATAATATTGAAGTTACGACATTCGAATTTTTTGATCTGAAGCTGGGATAGCAACGGAAAAAGTCATGCTGCAATATAACAGTAACTCCTGTCACCTTGACGACGGTATGGATGAGCAGACAAACCTCAACAGGCCATTTGGGGATAAAGATGACCTAACCGAAGGTAGGTCAACATATCATTTCGTCAAAGAATGCATTCTTCATCAGCTTTAATATTCACATTATTAAACACTAAACGATGTGGTCTCCATCCGGATTTCTTAAAGACCTAAGTAACATACTAAATCTGGTATGTTTCAGATTCTAAAACTCTCTCAAAATATAAAAAAAACACAACATTTACTTTGAAGGGAACTGGGCTCAGTATTAGTATTAATCTCAAGTTTAAGTATAGTTAATATTGAATATTTTAAAAACGGATAATATGACAGTATATGTATGTTTCTTCTCATTAATAATAATATAATGTTTTAGTTTGAATAAGGTTTACTTTTAAAAAGTTACGATTGATTGAATTATTGGGTGAAATGCGAAAGCGACGGTTTAATAAAAAAAATAACAAGACATCGTTAATTTGGTTGAAAATGAAAATTGTAGATTGTATCTGATGTGATGAATATCTGTGTTTCTCGAAGATTTGACATCTGTAGATTACTAGTGTTGATATATTATTTAATTACTTAATTAAGTAAATAAGCCGATTTCCCCGTAATAAAAATTTAATCATGTAACCACAATTACTACCCAATTGCAATGCTTTATTTTGACCTAAATCGAAGAGTGTTAGCTCGTTAAAATAAAGCCAGATGTTATAACTACTTTTGGAATCGGCACTTCTTGTTGTATTAAGACCACTGGGAGAAGGACAACTGGTTCCAAAGTTATCCATAATGAAAGTCGTTTCAGACCGTGCCAGCTTACTCTTCTAGAACAGCCGATATCTGTTGATGGGCGGAAGTTAACGTCCCTACTGTTTTTTTTGTGATTCTGCTGTGTTCTAAACGATAATTCTATCTGATTTGATTTACAGACGTTAAACCAATATAGACCAAAATCAGAAATTGAATTGATTTGATCTGATGTGTGGTTTTAATTAGTGATGGGGCAGGCTCTGTGCAAATACATTTTCTTTGGGAAGACTAAACAGAGGAGGGCTTGTTTACTAAGTTTATTTCACAAACAGATTATATTATTATGACAACATTGACTCCATCTTTATAGGCTTAATAATTCAAACAAGGCAGCCACTCGGCAAATCTCGACAGATTCCGGTACCCTACTTCTAGACTCGGCTGTATGAAGAATTCCGCGATTTTGGAGCTATTTTAAAGGACCCGGATAAAAAAAATGGCTGCCCCCGTAGAGATTATATCAACAAACTAAAAAATGGCTGCCCCATAGAGATTAAAGGGACAATAACACTCTTTCTGGCTTGGCAGGTCAAAAAAAAAAATTAGCCTTATTCTAACTACAAGATGTTTAAGTGTCCTACCTGTTGTGTAAGTTATCCATTACAACCTATCTTACTTGACCAGAGGGTTCGAAAATACGTTTAAATCCAAGTTGCATTTGAAAGTGCTTACGTAAGGCTTTTCAAACCATGTAACGGCATGTAGTTGATTTTTTTCCAATTTTTAATTAGGTGTGTTAAGATGAAATTTGTATCATTTTTAAATTGAAATATTGTAAAATAGTACAAATTGTTGACCAGAATAAAGATTAGAACATATTATTCAGTTACAACAAGAGTGGTATTGGGGCTTTAAAGCTAGAAAAGACGCCATTTTGGGTCTTTTTTTGTAAAAGCGGCACGTTTTCCTGTTAAAGTAAATCGGCAGTCGATAGCCGCATCGCAAATGTATGGTTGTAGGTACATATCACTTACTATCATACATTCGAGACTACTGTCTGTTCAAAACGACACTACGACTCGAAATTTGCTTACTATTTCTTCAATTTTTAATTAAAATGGTTAAAACTTAACGACCGGAGGATACCGGAATCTTTCGAGGTTTGCCGAATGACAAGGTAGCCTGTTATCTAATAAACCATGAAATCGACAATGATTTTCTGGGACCGAAATCGACGATGCCAATTTTAAGAGATTTGGTAAATTAAATTCACCTCCAAAAAAAAAAGATTTCTTAAGGCCCCAATACCACTCTTGTTGTAACTGAAAAATATGTCCCAATCTTTATTCTGGTCAACAAATTGTACCATTTTACAATATTCCAATTAATAAATGATACAAATTTCATCTTAACACACCTAATTTTAAAAATTGAAAAAATTCAACTATATGCCGTAACATGGTTTGAAAAGCTTTACGTAAACACTTTCAAATGTAACTTGGATTTAAACATATTTTCGAACCCTCTAGACAAGTAAGAAAGGTTGTAATGGATGATTTACACAACAGGAAGGACACTTACACATCTAGTAGTTAAAATAAGGCTATTTTTTTTCTTGATCTGTCAAGCCAGCGAGAGTGTTATTGTCCCTTTAAGATATTTGTTGTTGATTTTTTTGCAAGGAAACCCACCCGGTGATAATATTATTTAGTAGCTTGTGCCATGTCATCTTAAATGTCATATAAAATGAAAGACGTAATCATGTCAGTTTTGAACTTTTTAAGTTAGTTAGATTGAAAGAATACCTCCCTGAGGGTTTCTGTTTAGAATTTAATCTGAAGGTTGTCATGTTTTTTTCCGGTGTTTCACCATTCCACAGTTAATGTGACAATCGGTTATGACAGAATAGATTGCCCGAATGATAAGTAGAAAATGTGCTTGATTATGGAAACCGATAAGTACTAGTGCGAAGGTGGAAGCCATAGAAGCCGCGACAAATGGTTTAAATTGTATTTTATTCGAAAGAGTATTTCCAGTTTGTCATTAGAAAAGCTATAAGTGAATCAAGCAAAATGATTGTATAAATCTGTTCCCGCGACATGTGGTCCTAATCTCGCTACGTCGCAGGAAATATTCATGTTCAAAGCGAAACGAATCAGCGACGGGGTAAGATTAGGACCATTATTTTGGCTTTGCCTTCGCACATGGTTAACACAAAGGCAAAGAGCAAATGGGTACGTATCGGCTTCCATACTTAACTGTTCAGATTAAAGCGAAAACGCCAACAGATTTCTATACTCACTGCTTTGGTCATTTTAAGACCAAAATACAGTTATATTTTTTTAAGAATAAGCAACACTTTCCTGCCATAGCCAGAGCATCTTCTCAGCCCACGTCGGAATTCATAACCGGGACATTCTACCCGAGACAAATGTTTCCCGCTAAATCGACCTAAAATTTGGAATTGAATTTCCGAGGCTAGTAACGAAATGTTAGATTTGTCAATACATTTACATTCCCGAGGGACGGGGCTGGGGGTAGGGTGGGGTTGAATTGCCTACAAAATATACTGTCGTGCACATTGATTTCAGTCAATGCTCGTCTAACTTTTAATTGTATAGACTAATGTCAACTTTCCCGATATAACCAAATCAAATCAAACACTAGGTTTTCATCAACCAACAAACATTTTCCAAAGCGCTAATGGCTTTATAATATCGAACATTTAGATCTGTTTTTTTAATTAGATTGAAAACAAAGATACAGCCCTGAATTAATAAACGATTTTTGCTAGACACATTGGCATCATATTTGTAAATATTACATTACTCTATCTAACATTTAGTTAAATAACAACTATTATTACGGTTACAAAAATTCATAATGGCCTTCTCATTGCAATAAATGACGTTTTCCTCCCAGTGGATACTCTACTTCAATTAAACTAGTAATAAAACACACACTAGAAACGAAGAGTGGATCTATATTAATGAATCACCCGTGGCAGGGTACTACGCTATCAATTTAAGGGCACATTCTTAGTCCAGATCTTATTGATGGTTTAATTTAAATCGGCGGCTTCCGAATTGCCTTTAATTTGTGAAATTTATATTTGAAACCGACAATTTCATTTGAATAACCAAGTAGACAGCAACATATAAGCGAAAGCCATGGACCCATTCGTCAATAAAATGAAGTGAAATGGAGTTTTACGCCCTATTTTGTGCACCGACTAGACTAATGGAGACAGTGTGCTATGAGCTGGCCGACCGCCTCTGGCTTGCGACTGTGGTTTCGAGCCCTGGTGTGAGCGTATGTGGCATGGAGATAGGGGCGCCTTCTCAACCTCCAGGCACTCCGTTAAACCCTATATCTTTCTCTCTCTCTTTCTCTCTCTCTCCTTCCAAGACTGGAATAAACCCCGGACCAACTAGTTAGCGAGCCAGCGCTTTTTTCACTGACTCGCCGCGGCTCTCTTTGTTCGTCAAGATAAAACACATCTTGAAATGAATTATAGGACTGTGTTACCTTGACCCTGGGAAAGCCACATTGATTTGAAACATATCCAATAACACTGGGTCCCCTACCTTTTGTTGGTTGCGACCCCATTCCAGAAACCATCATCTGAGCGCGACCCTTCGAAGAACAAAGTCACCTTATAAAACATCATCGTTATTTACAGATCAAAATGTTTTAATGAGAGATTCAGTAAACAAATCGTGAGCATGAGAGAGGGAAGTCGATTGGCAATGTGGCAAGGGGTGTATAGATAAGAGATTTACGTTCAAAGCCTGTCTGTGAAAGACTTGATGGTGGATATACTTTTGTCAACGAAGTTGCAAGGCTTAGAAGCCAGACAGGAAGACAAATTCAGCTACCCAAAATAGTCCTTCACAGCTGAAATTGCGTCATCATTACTAGAAAAATGAAGACCGACTAGTCTAACTCCTAACTCGTTTGCGATAATGTGTTCAATCCTGACATGGGAGACGCCCACAACACTGCCAATATGTCGAGAGGTAATGTTTTGTCCAGGACGCGAGTCATCGTCAAGGCTCTCTCTGACACGATTAAATTCCACGGCCCACTTCTTTACTGTGGACACGGGAGGAATAGCATCCCCTCGCTGGCGATGTTGAGCTCAATCCTCTGAGGAGAGATACCCACAACACTGGCATTTTGTCGAGTGATCAATCGTTGATCAGCCATCACCATGACATACATCCGGGTAATGTTTTCTTAAATGGTTGCTGTTGATGGCCTTCCAGGACGCAGAGGCCCACTTCTTTACTGTGGAAAAAGAAAGGGCGTCATCCTATTAAAAGTAGGAACCATGTCGGCATGTATTTGTGTTCGAGTTGGTCCGTTTAGTTGCAGGTTCTTGATGGCTGCCTTGTAGTCAGTTCATCCATTTCCGGTGATTTCAATGGGTATGTTTACAAGAGTTTTAAAGAAATAAAGAGTTTTACTAAAAATGTATATTTACGCGTTAAAGAGGCATTAGCGTATTGGAGGTCGCGGGATATAATGAGTGCATATTCTAATGATACTGTGAGAAAAAATTTGATAAATGTGCGGATAGTTTCTATTTTGTTCGCTTTTTGTAACAAGTTTACACTGTTATGATATGCATATTATATTAGTCTTCTATATGACACCAATCCCCAATTATATTATATTTTTCTAAGTTCGTGGCACCAAGTTCCAGTTGATATTCTCTTAAAGTTTCACATATAACAACTATTTGTCTCCACGGGAATTATCAGTGCGTTGAAAATTGTATGTGTAGCTGTCACTCGGCAAATCTCGACAGATTCCGGTACCCTACATCTACTCTTGGATGTATGACAGTAAGTGATATGTACCTACGCCCATACATTTGCGATGCGGCTACCGGTTTACTTCAAAGAGGAAAACGTGTTGTTTTTACAAAAGAGTTCCAAATTGCGTCTTTTGTAGAGTGTGTATACCTACATGAGCAGAGATATTGTCTCAAGGCTGCTGGTTTGATAAAATTTCCTGGTAATTCCCCAAACCCAATGCCGAACGTGACGGTTGTTGATATAATACACTCTCCACAGAAATCTCCATGGGAACAGCCATTTTCCATTTGGAACCCTAAAAATAGTTCGAATATGGCGGAAATGGTCATACAGCCAAGATTAAGATGCGTAGAATCTGTGGAGGTTTGCCGAATGTGTAGCTGTATGTTATCGCACTCTACTTCAGTCACTAACAACAACTGATATGCTAAAATTATATTTGAAATGTGTTTAACCAGTTATATCAGATACGTGAAATGTGTGGACATTGTCCTTTATTTACGTATTAAGCCCAGTCTACGTGAACGATCTGACCAGCTACGTGAAGGACAGGGAACGATTACATTTAATGAACTTTATATTGCATGTAGTTAGCAATGGCTAAATACAAGTTGAAATAAATGAACCCAATATTATATCCCTTATCTAACACTTTTCTTATGGCATCTTGAGATTGAAACTATTCTCTTCGAGCTATCAAGTAGAGAACGTCTGTATTTTAGATGTCATATTATTGACATAAAGATATAAAATAATAATGTCTGAAAGAATCCACGGTTGACTGCCTGACATTATCCAGTAATTGACGCGATAATAATGATAACAAATACTCTCTGAGATTGGTATGGACCATACAATATAAATGAATTATGGGTAAATATAGGCGACCAGCGGACAGCATGAGAAATCACAGGCGTTAAGACTTTGACCTGGAGTTACCGTGTTCGATCCCTACGTTGGCCGAGTAGGTTAGTCGGATTTTCCGACGTAGTTCCCAATTGTCAGTGGTGCAGGACGGAAGGCCTACAAGGGACAACGTATATATAGTCGTTCGAAAAACAGGTCCCCGGTAAAAAAAAAAACATTGACAATTTGAATTCGATATAAGAGTAGGTCATAACACCGCTATCCGGGCAAAATGTATGGTATATGGCCGTCTTCATTAGCTAAGTCGGAGCAGAGCAGTAGGACGTTAAACCCCATTTCATTTCGTATTGAAATTTCTCTTAAGATAATATAAGAAGTTTTATATTAATTCTTTAAAATGTCTGTATGAGAAATCGGGGCTATATGTAAGGATGGTATATTAAGCATCCATTATGCAAGAGCTAAATCTGCCTATTGTAGGTCTCTCTTTAGGTCTGAAATGTTATATAAACTATTAATTAGACATTAATTAGCGTATCCAGATCAACTCTCGATGTCAACGCTAGCCTGCGATATTTGTTGGATTATGATCCGATTTGCTGCATAACTTTCCTTCACGATTGGCCTTATATAAAATTGATTACATTTATGTATCTATATTTTTTGTAATGAATAGTGATTCATCTGGACTGCTTGGTAGTCATAATATAGTCACAATAAGAGTTTCGTTCAAATGTGTGGCATTGTTTTGTGGAATGACAAACTGTCTTTGTAGAAACTTTTACGCCCATAGATAAAACCACTGTTGGGATCTAATCGATATCGTGTTCCCCAGTCGACACTGTAAGCTAGAATTGAAACTGAAATTAGTAAAACAAACCGATTTCCACTGAATCTATTGAAAGAAATCTTTTATATAAAATGTCCGATGCTCCCTTGTGTCATTTTCGGGGTACCCTACCGTAAAAACCCATGACCGAGAACCCACATATACGAATTGGCATTACTTTGCACCGTTTCGACATAATATTCTTTCATTTGTAGAAATGCCCATAGTGATATTAACTGGTCCCTTACACCATTTTCAGAAGTACCCCTACGTCTTAACCGAAAACCCAAATTTACGAATAGGCGTAACTATAATATAGTAGATTTGGTGTCTGAACTTTTGTTTTTGGGGTCAATATTTCATTGATTTAAGATCTGCTGAGTGGTGTTAACTGATCCGTAATACAATTTTTGGGGTACTTCATCGAGTACTGGCATAATAATATACATGCTTTAAGGGGATACCCCTACCGCCATAACATGATGTTTTGGTAAGTTGGTATAGCAAGACAAGCAAATAGACGTGTAATGAATCATCTACCAATTTATCCTACATAGAATGAGGAGTGCTGTCATTTAAATGATTTCTAAGACACACGGAGTTGCTTTTCATTAAATAAGCAACTTTGGCTGAAATACGCGTCAATATCCATTTGCTGCTGTACAACGTTATAGTTTGCATTAGATGTACTGCTATACATCCGTAGAAAGGGTAAAAGTTCAATACATGTGACTGTTGCTTTGTATGATGAATTGGGATTACGGGTTGCTTGACATATTGTACAAGCATCTACAGCTGCTTATGTCGACATGGTAAATGTAGCTTCTAAGATTTGCATTTCACGACATTGATGGGGTAGGAGATATATCTTTTGATACTGCAAATACAAACATCTGTCCATTTTGTATGATATAGTTTGTCTCGTAAAACTTTATGTTTCCAAGTATTTTCGTCGCGCGTTCAATGGGTGTGGTAGCGCATCGAGGATCGATGGCAGTGGCCCAAAAAATGTTGTTCCAAACGCTTGTTAAAGGAGATATTGTAATAATAACAGTATGCGCAATACAGATCGTTAATAACATACTATTACGTCATGCCTTTCTGTGGTCACCATTGTATATTCCACACTGACTGTATGCTCGTAGTTTTCATGAACTATCATGATAAACCTCTCGGGCTGTTTACATAGCTGTAAGATGACATCAATAGAAAGACATGGCATAATAGTACAGCTAGGTGTAATATTTATGTTATAAAGACACCTCAGTGTCATGTTCCAATAATCCTAAGTTACATTTATGGGGGAATAAAGCCAAAAGGTTAAATATTTTAGAATGTAGACGTACCGGGCGTCATACTGACATAGTATGGGATTATATTCTATTTAGATGGGCTCATTTGACATTTTTATATCATAGTCTTTATATGTTCATAATACATATTATAGGATCTTAAACAAACCATTTTGGATTTTCTTGCACACTGATTGGGCGATTGTCAACCATCTTGGATTTTACCAAATTGTACCGCTTTCCCGTGCGCAAAATTTGGTAAACCTTTGGGGTGTTATAAAGTATTCTAAATAAACGTAAAAATGCATTAAAACCTTTTCTTGCAATTTTTAAGGATAAAATCATAAAATTGCCTGGCTAAAATGCTTAATGACTGAATATAACCCAGGTAGTCTCGAAGAGTCGAACGCGCTTGATAGGTAAAAGTAATCCACGTCATGCAGCAATAAGTCTACGAAACATTAATTGTGGCTTTTCGCGTTGTATTGACAATAAATGATGGAAAGGCCTTCAATTGTGTGTATCAACTATAGACGATCGGTTGTTAAGATAAACAAACCGACATTAAATCGAATAGCTTTACCTTTAATACACCATCAACTGAATAAACTTCCATTAAGCTGCTTAAACATAGTAATGAAAATGGTTTTCCATTGAGATGGAATGACGGTTTATTCCCCTTCTTTGGTACAGTAATCAAACAATTTATAATATAAGATATTAAACTGTGCGTACTGGTCTTTACCAATGGAAGGAACCCGGGGGACCTTGAAGGAAAACCACGAGGTTAGGCATGCAAGCTTACTCCTTGTCACTCACAAGCATGGGTCGAAACATTGTCACTTGACTCAATGACAGACTTTTTGATCTAAAGCACATGCGTTATGACCACACATACATAAAATTTAGAAATCTTGACTGACCAACACACACCTGAAAGGTAAAATTAATATACTATTTTCTGTAATATATTATTTTCTTAAAGTTTCATAGAGAATGGGTTTGTTGGTAATTATTATTTTAAGACACATAGAGGTATTTTTTAACTCAATATATACCGATGTAATCTTTGGTCCGTTTTTGAATAATTTTTCAATAATATTTTCAAATAAATTATTTGAATTTTTGTTTGGTCTGAATATCAATATTTAACCTACATACTGGCATGATTCATTGATACTATATAGGAGGGGAGTTTAATATACTGTATATTGTATGATAGAAGAGACGATAGACAGGATAATCAATTCTAAATCTGAACGATCCACAAACCACTTAAATAATTGTGTTTAATCTGTCTTTCTGTTTTTGAAACAAACCAGATGCAGTAAAAGAAATCGTCTTTAAGGTGAAATCACCGATTTCCAGAATCAATAACCAACATTTCAGAATAAATCTTTTTTTCCCAATGTCGTGCAGAGTAAGTGATTTAGTGGCCAACAATAGCGTTAAATTCTCGCTCTCTTGTCATATTGCATCCAATCTGCTCTTCATTTTCTGCGAAACTTTAAGGTTTTTGTCTCTTGTTGTCTGGGCAACCACGCGTCTGCAAAATATTACATTTAATGACATTTCAATGAGTCTTTCAAACGAAAATGCCATTCCTAATTCAAATGAACGCCTTAGTTGATCTTTATGTAATAGCAGGCGATTCTTATCAAGTGGAAATTAAACATGGGATTCTTTTCTGTTCCAGTCCTTGTCAGTGTAAATCGTATTAAAGACTTACAAATGCTTCAGAGTAATGGCTTTCTTCTTGTATAGTCAAGGTCTGTATGACCTCGTGATGGTCTCTGGGATTGATTTTACACAATTTAAGAATCATTATAAAACCATTGATGATTTTGTTTGCTCTCTCTCTCTCTCTCTCTCTCTCTCTCTCTCTCGCACTCTGAAATGAAGGTTCCCAAATATCTTCATGGATGGGTAGATTGCAATGTTTGCTCCAAAAGGGTTGAGATATTTGTTAGTTCACCACCATTTTTTCCGGCACGGAAAATGTTCGCAACATTATGCATGGGATGAGATGGCGTAAAAATGGATGCTCGTCGTTTTACTTTAAATTCCACTATAGAGATTACGTAAATTTTGCGTTAGATCAAAAAAATTCACGTAAATTTTAAGCTAGATAACCGTATAATCTCCGTCGTAAAATGTAACGCCTGTCAAAGAAAGCAAGAAGGTTGGTTGCATCTGCTGGATTCAAGCATTAGACGTAAGAAACACAAAAGGCCTACAAAAGCTAAAGAGAGACAGAGAAATGGGTTTAACGTCCAAACGTCCACCCAACACAAACCAGGTCATTTTGGGACTAACGTATGGTTTTCAATTTTTATTTCAATAATTCGCTTTCGCGTAGGGGTCTTTAGCATTCGGAGGAAACCGGAGTGCCCGGCGGAAACCCACGAGGTTGAGAAGGCGCCCCTATCTCCATGTCACATACGCTCACACTAGGGTCCTACAAAAGCTGGAACGTCCAGTGACCACCTACAGACCAATGATTTTTTCCATTTGTACTATCCGATACTGAAGAATTATGGTTTCTATAACGCGAAGACGGCTAGATGTTGGATACTGATAAATAATAGTATTTCTTTGTATAATAATTGCCATGTTATCGGCAGAATACTGATATTTCATAGGAAGCCGGGAGCTAAAAGTTTAATGGGCAATATAATGGTATTGGTATCACAAACATTTTCCTCTGACATCTCCAGTGAACATAGTCTGTATTGGTTCCTTTTAGCGATCTATAGAATAGAATAACTCGTATAGGATCCAGTACACTACCTCTAGAGAATATAAATTACGTGAGAGACAGATATTCACCGCTGAGTGTTACAATAGACCATACTGATCAATATGCTTAACACTTTTTCCAATCATTTCAATCTCCTTACAGACTCACAGCCAGGGAAGTGATAGCCCGATAGTTGTCTAAGTACCCTATAAAAGACAGCCAGCTTCCATGCTTTGTATTGTTTTGAAGGGTTGGCGTTAAATAACCACATCAATACACTTTGACATTCCTATTAAAAGTATAGTGAACGTCTTTCTATTCTAAAAAAATCCCGTTTTCTGGCTTTCGTCGGATAACTGTTGAAGTTTCCATTAACACACAGCTTAGGCCTACCCTTAACACCTTGTTCGTTGCTTGTTTACGATATTATTCAGAAATATATTTATTCCAAATAAAAAAAAAACATCCCATAATTTGGGTTTCGATGTCTGCGATATCACTTCGGTGGAAGCGGGTGTTGAAGAAAGCTATTTCACACAATAAAGAATTCTATCTGAATTTAAGGGTCTTCGATTTTAGTTGTATGAACACATTTACAATATATAGTTAAACAACAGATAAAGATGGAACGAAGACGCTTTCGTTGTAACGTCGCCGATGGCTGGACGATACGCATTCAATGAGAGATCATTTGGAGACCGATCGCCAGAGGAAAGAATTACATGTAATTACGGTATTGTATCGACTTAGCTGGTTATACGGAAATTATTGCAGGATTTTCACTCGACAGGTTACACACAAAAGGCTCACTAATGACTTACTGAGAAGAACTGGTCTGGGCTCCATTTTGTTCCACTCTATGTTTCTGTGTGAGTAGTCGACCTTGTTGAACATCTATACGATACTGATTGGATGAAATGAAGCGCGTCGTGTTAATATGGAATGTCTTTAGATATAAAATATTAATGTAATTATATTTTTTATTTTTATGGTTCTTCGGTAATTAAATTCTGCTTGTTCACCACAAATCTTTTTTTTTTATAGAATATGCTATTATTGTTTGCAGGAAATGTGTGTGTTTGCTTGTGTGTATGTGGTAGAGAGGGTGTGTCATCGTGGGTCTGATTTTGCGATTGTCCTTGGATTTTGTGTCGACAGCGGGTTTACGCCTATACTTTTATCGAAGTCCATCTACCCAGGGTAATATTACAGGCGATTTGTGCATGACAACATAGGCGTAGGAGCTCGATGACAGTTAGGGTGGCAGAACCCTAAATGCCCGAAAGACAGTTTAAAGACAGTAACGACCTTGTATCCCCCAAGCAAATTTTGGAATATTTGACGGCTGCAAACACGTTCGTTTTCCTGCAGCCAGTGAACAAAACAAAGTGGTCTAATATAGCCTTTTTAAGATGGCTGACTCGAATTCAAAACAATCATTTGCAGTCCCCGAAGACAGGACCGTAAGCAGAAATTTTTTAAAAAATTAACTGTAGCAAACACGTTTTCCTGCTATTTCAGTCGGTGAACAAAGCAACTCCAAAGCGGTCGAATATAACCTTATTAAGGTGGCTTACTCGAATTCTAATCAATCATTTACAGTCCACGAAGAAAATTCTGAAAATGTAACTGCTGCAAACGCGTTTTCCTGCTATTCCAGTCTGTGAACACAGCAACTTCAATTTGGTCCAGTATAGCCTGCATGGCTGACCCGTATTCCAAACAACAAATCAATCGTCGCGCGGTATGGAATGTTTCATCACCGAAATGCGTTTTCTCCAAAAATATTCAATAGTTTTGTAACCGAAATTCTATTCCAACCATCCAATCAGACTGTTGCATCTGTATTCACAAATATTAATCGATGCCCGAAAAATGTTGCATAAAGTCGAGTGGCTCCAGACAAAATGTTTTAATTCATAGTCGAAAATTCGTTATATTCAATTATAAGGAAAGTAAAATTTGTGTTTTATTAGGGGTCGATGACAGTTAGAGAAGCAAAACTAGAAATGCCCGAAAATTTCGGGTTTATAGACAGCGGCACCGGTTTTCTTTGAGGGGCGAATGACCCCCAAGAAAATTTTGGATTATTTGACGGTCGCCAACGCATTTTACTGCTAGTTTTCTCTGCCGTTTTCTGCCTCGATGCCCGTTTTTCGGGCAATACCTATTAAAGAGAGCTTCGGACATTTTTTCGGGCATGCAGTGGACAAAAAAAAGACGAGAAAATAATTTTCGGGCAGTTTGGATCTCATAGTTATATTTTTTCTCTAAACGTTAATAGAAAAAGAAGGTCGTCGAATTTTTCATTGCCCGAAACAGTACAATATGTCTTAATCACTATCAGAAGAGGCGTGAGTTTTTGAAATCGCTTCAAAAATCTCTTTGTTACTGTCCGTCTGAGGGTATTCAAAGAATCAGCCTTGGGTCCGTATTTTCGAAGAGATTTTCAAAAACGCAAGTCAATGCGAAGGACCGCCGCGAAAGAAACAGCTAGTGAACCATGCTTCTGAAACAGAAAGCGAAAGTGAAGAAAAATAATGAGGCTGGATAACAAGTCAAATGACGTGAATCACAATGACTGCGGTATACCAATGACTGCTGATGTCGCACTTGCTCATTGCATGATCGCACATTTTACAAGTACACACTCAGATTAACAAAGATATACACACCTTTTTTCAGAGCACGGATTTTAGATTTTCAAAGCACGGATTTTTCATCCCGAGGCACGTCCGTGCCTGTAGGCACGTTAAAATAGGCCCTGGTGATATGCATTTTTTTGTAAAAATATATATGTATTTTTGATCAAACAAAGTATTTTAGTGAAGTTTGAACATGGCTGGGTTATTTTTTAACTATTTTAGACGATGGGGTTAGGTTTTATCCTAAACGATAACCGGTTTCCTCCCACTGTTAAAGACCACTACGCGCAAGCGAATTATTGAAATAAAATTAAAACCATATGTTAGTCCCGAAATGACCTAGTTTGTGTCTAGTGGACTTTAAACCCCCACCTCTCTTTCTCTCTATCTCTTAAACGATAATAGTTCGTGTCATGACCCCACAGTACTGTCTACTCTCAACGATGTGTTAATGCTAGATGGATGTTGTATCAATATGATATGATTTTGACACTAATTGTACGAACATTAAGCTGTTTAGAGTAGAAATGTCAGCATGTATTGATTTGGTATTAAGAGATGTATTATAATGTCAGGGTAAATGTGTTGTATTATAAGACTCATGCATGTTTTCTATTAGCTATTTATAAAATGTCATCCTTCTTGCTTACAGGCTTATATCAATTAAAATGAAATGGGAAGGGGTTTAATGTCTTCTCAACACAATTTTGAGATAAAAATTTTTTTTTATCGCAATGCAAGGTAGAAGAAGACTTGTGTATATGGACTGCGCCGAATTCGCCTTCTTACTCTTCTTGAAGTCCTGCTGTTGTGTACACTATTCTTCTTGGTCAACACCTGAATTTCAAACCGGGATATTCTAGTCCGGGTACCTGTTAGTAGTATATTAATAGTGATTCATCTGGACTGCTTGGTAGTCATTATATGGTCACAATAAGAGTTTCGTTCAAATGTGTGGCATTGTTTTGTGGAATGACAAACTGTCTTTGTAGAAACTTTTACGCCCATAGATAAAGCCACTGTTTGGGATCTAATCGATATCGTGTTCCCCAATCGACACTGTAAGCTAGAATTGAAACTGAAATTAGTAAAACGAACCGATTTCCACTGAATCTATGGAAAGAAATCTTTTATATAAAATGTGCGATGCTCCCTTGTGTCATTTTCGGGGTACCCCTACCGTAAAAATGCATGGCATAATAGTACAGCTAGGTGTAATATTTATGTTAAAAAGACACCTCAGTGTCATGTTCCAATAATCCTAATTTACGATTATGGGGGAATAAAGCCAAAAGGTTAAATATTTTAGAATGTAGACGTACCGGGCGTCATGCGGACATAGTATGGGATTATATACTATTTAGATGGGCTCATTTGACATTTTTATATCATTGTCTTTATATGTTTATAATACATATTATAGGATCTTAACAAACCATTTTGGATTTTCTTAAACACTGATTGGGCGATTGTCAACCAGCTTGGATTTTACCAAATTGTACCACTTTCCCGTGCGCAAACTTTGGTAAACCTTTGGGGTGTTATAAAGTATCCTAAATAAACGTAAAAATGCATTAAAACCTTTTCTTGCAAGTTTTAAGGATAAAATCATAAAATTGCCTGGCCAAAATGCTTAATGACTAAATTTAACCCAGGTAAAAGTAATCTACGCCATGCAGCAATAAGTCTATGAAACATTAATTGTGGCTTTTCGCGTTGTATTGACAATAAATGATGGAAAGGCCTTCAATTGTGTGTATCAACTATAATAGACGATCGGTTGTTAAGATAAACAAACCGACATTAAATCGAATAGCTTTACCTTTAATACACCATCAACTGAATAAACTTCCATTAAGCTGCTTAAACATAGTAATGAAAATGGTTTTCCATTGAGATGGAATGTCGGTTTATTCCCCTACTTTGATACAGTAATCAAATACTTTACAATATAAGATATTAAACGATGCGTAGTGGTCTTTAACGGTGGAAGGAACCCGGATGATCTGGAAAGAAAACCACGAGGTTGGGCATGCAAGCTTTTACTCCTTGTCACTTACAAGCATGGGTCGAAACATTGTCACTTGACTCAATGACAGACTTTTTGATCTAAAGCACACGTTGTCACAACACATACATGAAATTTAGAAACCTTGACTGACCAACACACACACAAATGAAAGGTAAAATCAATATACTATTTTCTGTAATAATGTATAGTGTTTTCTTAAAGTTTCATAGAAAATGGGTTGGTTGGAACGAAAAATAGAATTATTATTGAAAGACACATAGTGGTCGTCTTGAACTCAATATATACCAATGTAGTCTTTGGTCCGATTTAAATAATTTTTCAATATTATTTTTCAAACTATTACAAATTGTTTAAATTTGTGTTTGGTCTACATTAATATTTTACCTACATACTGGTATGATACTATAGGAGGGGAGTTTAATATACTGTATATTGTATGATAGAAGAGACGATAGACAGGATAATTAATTCTAAATCTGAACGATCCACAAACCACTTAAATAATTGTGTTTAATCTGTCTTTCTGTTTTTGAAACAAACCAGATGCAGTAAAAGAAATCGTCTTTAAGGTGAAATCACCGATTTCCAGAATCAATAACCAACATTTCAGAGTAAATCTTTTTTCTCCAATGTCGAGCGAAGTAAGTGATTTAATGGGCAACAATGGCGTTAAATTCTCGCTCTCTGTCATATTACATTCAATCCGCTCTTCATTTTCTGCGAGACTTTAAGGTTTTTTTCTCTTGTTGTCCGGGCAACCACGCGTCTGCAAAATATTACATTTAATGACATTTCAATGAGTCTTTCAAACGAAAATGCCATTCCTAATTCAAATGCACGCCTTAGTTGATCTTTATGTAATAGCAGGCGATTCTTATCAAGTGGAAATTTAACATGGGATTCTTTTCTGTTCCAGTCCTTGTCAGTGTAAATCGTATTATAGACTTACAAATGCTTCAGAGTAATGGCTTTCTTCTTGTAGTCAAGGTCTGTATGACCTCCTGATGGTCTCTGGGATTGATTTTACACAATTTAAGAATCATTATAGAACCATTGTCGGGTTTTTTTGCGCTCTCTCTCTCTCTCTCTCTCTCTCTCTGCTCACTCTCTCTCCCTTTCTCTCAAATGAAGGGTCGCCAATATCTTCATGGATGAATAGATTGAAATGTTTGTTCCACAACTCGCAATAATACACAAGGGTTGAGACATTTGTTAGTTCATCATAAAAATTTGTTTGTTACCGGGGGCTGACTTTTATCTTCGATTTCCTTTCATCGGTTTCAAATCACCACCATTTTTCCGGCACGGAAAATGGTCGCAATATTATGCATGATGCTCGTCGTTTTATTGTAAATTCAACCGTAGACTATATTATAGAGGTTACGTAAATTTTGCGTTAAATCAAAAAAATTCACGTAAATTTTAAGCTGGATTACCGTATAATCTACGACGTTAAAGTAACGTCTCAAACAACAAAATCGCAGGTGAATCTGTAAAAGAAAGCTTACTGCCTATCATCACAGGAATGCAAGCGCCATTTGTAGTCATTCAATGCGCCACATGCAGATTTAGTCAAGGTCTCGGTATGTAAATAGGGTTAGGGCACGTGATTGTTGACAAGATTGTGTAGGGCACGTGATTGTTGACGAGATTCAGGGTTAGGGTTAGTGCTTGCCGTGTTTACATCTCGTGACCTTCACGAAATTTGCAGTGTGGCACTAGCTCACTAACCCACAGATCCCGAGTTCGGTCGTGATGTTGGCCGTTAACGGTTATTTCATGGATATTGTCGGGTTCCCCTTGTCAGTGGTACAGGACGGAGGGCCAGGAAAGAAATGTGACTTAAAACCTTGTTACGTGTATACCATTGGCAATAGTTAAAGATCACTGACAGTTTGGCAATGAATAGGTAAGCCATCCATAGTGCATGTTCCTGAAGCAACGTCTGCGAGTTTCACAACACCTGGCCGTTGCTGGTTACTTCAAAATATACGAAATTATAGCTACGTTATCTGCAGACACGTGAACAGTAGCATCCAATCAGAGGTCGTGACATAGCGAACCCAACGGAAACCTTGACATTGGACGAACCTTGAACTTTACAACGCGATTATCATAAAAATACATTTTAGCCTGAAAGGGTGAGACTTGGTATTGTATTCGCGACGACAAAGGAATCTGATAGGCTCACAAGCTGGGCTTATACTTGATAGTTAAAGCGAGATCCAGGAGACATGGTACAAGGGTTAATCAGCGAACTGGATGTATGAGATGTGTTGTTGACGTTTGGGAAAATAGATGAGGGGAAATGTGTAGGGAGTGATAGTTAGATGTATAATGAATGGTCAGAGTGGCTGTGGTGTTACGGTGAAATACCATGCCGCCTCCGTAACACCACAGCTTTATGATTTGTTAGACAGGAGTGATGTAATAAGTCCGACAGTAATAAATAACATATTTCTGATTTTATTGTCGTCTTTTCACACTGGCACTGGTTGTACGCCATTTTGATACTAGCTGACGAGGACAGCTCGGGTGGCGATTGTTCGACTCTGGGCTGCTCTGTCAGTATCTAACAAACGCATTTAGTTCGCGTACAACTTTTAAAAACCGAATGTCAGTATGGTATTTCTCACATAATTGGTTATGGCAAAAACAGAGTAAACTGAAAGCGAGTAATCCCGACTCAAAACTATAGCCTACATACTACACTCGTCACTAGGCTTCCTATACATATTATAATATTCCACTTACACCCTTGTTAATTAACACGCCTTATCTAGAGTTATAATCCGAATTTTTTTTAAATTATCGAGAATCGTAGGTATTTACCATTTTGCTAGATTTTTATAAGGCAAACGTACGTTTTAACCTTGACCTTTTTCTCAGTGTTATTGTTTGTGGACGGTTTATTACTCAGTGATAAGCCTCCGCCGCAAAAAGAGTTCTCGCAAAAATACAAAAGTAATTTTCTACCAGATTACCATGGTTCTTTTCACCGAGACTAGATAATTTTCTCGGTGTAAGGATATAGCTCTATCGATAAGTTCATACACTGTTGAGAAATTAATCCCATGGGTTTGCTTAGTAACAAATGGAGCGTGAATCAACTCTGTTTGTACTGAAAAAACTTTGAGTGATATATATCAACTGTCTTCACACATTCGGTTTATAATTAGCGATACACAGGTACAGTGGCAAGTGTTCTACTTCACAGACTGTTAACTCAAACCTACGTCCGCGCGAAATCCCAGATTTTTGGTACATGTAAAATATAAAGAAATAGTGCCCGTGCGCGTGCCAGTAATAGAAAAACTAAGAGTTAGCGCATAAAAATGCACGAACGGTACCAGGCGCGAGGTCATCAAGCCTTCTATTGAAGATGCCCACAGTGCTGCTATCAGGGCAAAACATTCGCAATTGCACACTTCATGGCATATTCCCACCATCATCAGTCTTGTGGTACAGAAAAATATTATCACATCTCTTTCAATTCCTTGAATTTTACAGAAGTCATTAACCCAACGAACTCTGTTTATTCTTATCTTCCTCCTTTCAGCTATCATTTCCACACAGAGGTTTTTTAAATATATATATTTGAATACCGTTATATAAAGCGCATTGAACAATGTCAATATTATTGTTGGATCACAAGTCGATATTACCTGCCTTGGGCTAAATCATATCGTATCTGCACATTCTGACTCTCTATATTAACTCGTTATTGCCAATTGTTCTGTTTGATTGGAATGATATTTGACCATTGTCTGGCTATACTAGTAATAATGATAAATCAAGACATACACGAAGTGAAAGTATAAACGTCTAGTGGGACGAAAAACCGACGTCATGTATACAATTATCAGCACCTATATCTTGTTTATCCGGAAAGGTCTAGTCGTTCGGATCGTACGAAAAAACCTTGGTGCCTTGTACACATTGACGTGCACGTAAAAGATCCCTTGACAGTTGAAATTCGATATAAGAGTATGCCGTAGTGCCGCTTTTCGGGCAAATTTTCCCTATATCATACTGTATGGCGTATGTCCGTCTTCATTATCCCGTCTTCATTAGCAGAACAGTGGGACATTACACCCCATTTCATTTCATTGCATTTATCCGGACAGCGACGCTACGACTTACTCAAAAAAAAGATAGGTCGTAGCTTCGCTGTCCGGAAGTACTAGATATGGGTGCCCGAGTGGTCTCATTCGGAAAACCTCGATAGATTCTACGAATCTAATCTCGGCTGTACAACGAATTCCGCCATATTGAAAATGGCTGCGTCCATGGAGATTTCTGTGGAGAGTGTATTATATCAAAATTTTGGGACTTTTTTGTAAAAGCGGCAGGTTTTTCTGTTAAAATAAACCGGTAGCCGCGTCGCAAATGTATGGGCGTAGGTACATATCACTTACTGTCATACAGCCGAGGTTAGGTGTAGGGTACGCTTTTGTTACTTCTCGGCTCGATATTGGAAACAGCATGCTGTACAACCTTCCTGCATCTCTCACACACCGTCTCCAACTTCTTCAGAACTCTGCTGCACGCATGGTCACTCGCACTCGATCACATGAGCACATTACCCCTGTCCTGCATGCACTTCATTGGTTACCGATATATCAACGCACCAAGTTCAAGATTCTAGTCCTTACCTACAAGATTTTATATGACCAAGCACCTCTTTTTCTCTGTGATCTTTTAAAACAACGGGTCCCTAGAAGGGTTACACGCCAGACATCGTACGAGATACGATTCGAGGAACCGCCGTATAATACGGAATTCTACGGGGCCCGCTCCTTTTCCGTCGCTGCTCCTCGTCTCTGGAATAAGCTTCCAAACTCTATCCGCACCTTGGGCACTATTGGATCTTTTAAGTCAACCTTAAAAACCTATCTTTTCCAGGAGCATTTCTGTTAATATATTATGTATTATATTTTATGTATTATTAATTATGTACTATGTATTCTTTTTATATATCATGTATCTATGTATGACCTTGTACAGCGCATCGAGATTGCCTCGGCGATGTGATGCGCTTAACAAAAATATTATTATTATTATTATTATTATTATTATCTGCCGAGATTTGCCGAGTGCGAGTGGCCTAACAGTAACACGTCGATTCTTGAACTAATTGGAATCCAGTTGACATTAACCTCGATGATGCCTACAATGTATACAACATTTTCTTGAAATGAAACTAATAAAGTGGCTATAGGCCAAATCTTTAAATAAATATGTTTCACGGTCTTCGACCTGGAAAACACGAATTATTTGTCAATTGATGTTCTTATCTTACCAGGAAAAGATGGGCTTCTGGTGTCCAATATTTAGGATAAAATAACATTTTACCATTGTATACATGAATCGTACCAATACATATCACATAGCCATTTGTAACACGAGACATATTCCACAAGTCATGTCAAACGATGGCGCCATATTCTTATCTGGAGAGCATTTTCAATAAATACTAGCGGTGTAGGCTGAAATAACCAGACGCCATTCAATGGAGACTTCTGCCGTATTTCGCCGATCATAACTGATTTGAATTATATGCGTTGCGACCCATTTGTGTCCATTCATAGGTCACAAATATTAGCAATTCAGCTCCTTTACACATTTCTTTCAAATCCAAAACAAACGATATTTTTAATAATATACTAATTTATAACTTCACATCATACTGCTAAGCGGACAGCTTACCAGAAAAGGGGGAGGGGATAGCCGAATGGTAAGAACGTGCGCGCTGTATCATAAAGCCTGTCATTGAATCAACTGGCGTGGTTTCGAATCCCGGTTGTACGTGGCAAGGAATAGGGTCGCCTGTCAAACCTCGTGGGTTTTCTCCGGGTCCTCTCACCGCTAAAGACGCCTAAGAGCAAGCAATTGAAATAAAATTAAACCAGTCCCGAAATGACGTAGTTTGTGTCGAGGGAACGTTAATAAACCCTACTTCTCTTTCTTACCAGAAAAGGCAATGGTTTACTGGTAAGGAAACATACACCCACCAGCAACTTGTTCATCCGAGCCTCAATAGAAAATAGTTTAGCTTTTATTAAATTAAAAAGATTCGTAACAAGTCTGAAAGTTAATGTCAGAAATCGATGGAATCCAATAATATAATGATTTCTATTATACATCAATCCAACCTACGCTATGTTATGTTGCAATTGTATGATAATTGTAGCCTTTTAACAAATTTGTCCTTATTTCGATCAAGAGGAATCTTTTTTTTTATTTTCTTACAGAGTCAAGCAACCTGTAAAGATTTGATAAAGATGAGATGAAATTTGTACTTTTCGTTATAAGGGTAAAACTCTGAACGTCAATAGGACTCTTTCTCTCATATATGTTTCAAAATGGCTGGGGGTGATACTTGGGCCACCGGGTTTCGTTGCCAAGAGGGTATTACTCAGATAGTGGCTATAGGGAGACATCAATCTAAAATCATGGGTTAAAAGTCAACAGGATTGTTCCACCTTTTACACAGAATTGTTTTTAACAATATTTGATGACAATTGTAGTAATTAGAGTGTGGAGGGCGCTCGGGCCTACGGACAACAATATGATATGACCAAATTAAAGTATGGGCGTATATTTATGTGGGGTTTGTTATTAAGTGGGTTCTAGTGTTTCTCGACTTCATTATGGTGTATTGATGGGTATGAGAGTGGCACAAGAGATACATATTATTATGTTATATCCGAGTATAATTTAATTAACGAATGATCTATTTCTAGAAGAATGCGGACTAAAAGAAAAACAATGTAGACATGATATCAGCGAAGTTAGTGTTATCTATAGATGGGGCAAACCAATTAATTGATTAATATCTTAAAGATATGTCCTCGACAGTCGCGATCCTAAATACACAATCATTGATTGGAAACATCCTCAAACCTCTGAGTAAATTTATATTTGCTACAAAATACATTATACATGTACCCTACGCCCTTTCCCTTCGACTGTCAAATATGCTTCACTCCTTTCAGAAATCCTGCATACGTCGCTGTCTGAATAGCCCCACTTTTCCTTCGCAATAGCTAATAACAGATCACACCTTTAGCTTTCACTGTAATATCTATTTTTCTTAGAAAGTGGAAAGAAAAGATAATATTTTTAAAGGAGAGTTATAGTAATGGCAAGAGTAGATTAACTAGCGGATTCATATAATGGAAGTTTTATTGCTGCCTCACGTTTTTCTATTGATTGCAGATTCGGTCTCCAGAGAATTGTCTGGCTTCGAGAACGAGCTGTTTGTATTCTAATGATCTCTATAAAACAATTTATTCATAGAAGTTAGCTAACCTGGACTACTCTAGCCACGTGAATGTGTACATCATTGCTATTATTTAGATCTCGTCCTGTCAATTTTCGATAAAAATTCTTATAGTTTATGAATTGTGTACATCATTGCTATTATTTAGATCTCGTCCTGTCAATTTTCGATAAAAATTCTTATAGTTTATGAATTGTCATAGACTGGTGGCCAGTCTTCTCCACACACAAACAATTGGCCAGTCCTCTCCAAAAAAACGTAATCTCTAGAGACTGGGCAAGTAGAGCTTTAATCTCATCTAGTAGGTCAATCTGCATTATGTAGGTCGTGTGACGTCGTGCACGTGATCACGACATATCTAAAACAACAACGTGACATCACCCCTCAGACGGTCTCAGCATGAATGCTTTGCACTCCAGTCGAGACGCATGATTCATGTCACGTGACTCGGAGCGTGCTTGATAACTGTCAATCATTCCAAATAAGGTAGGACGAAATACATGGCAAGAACGCCCATTTTATTGTGAAGTTCGCAAATTGTCCAGTCTCTGGTGCTGGTTACAGGTTTACTCAAAGTTTTTTTTTATACAAATGGAAACGAAAGTGTTGGTTTACTAAAAATTAATACTTTTATATAAATCGAAATGTAAAATAAATAGAAGAGAATGGGCCAGTCTAGAATTGTCACCACATTCATTTCTATCTTTTTAGCGCCGTAGTAAAAATAATATTTGGTCCTTATATATTTTTTCTTCAATGTAATTTCTCGGTATCTGCTGCTTATTATTATTTTTTTCTACGGGGGTTTAGATTGGAATGTCTGTATGTATTGGAGGATCATTGATCACTGCTTATGTCATTGATAATATTTTGGGACATAATATATTGAGTTGACTGTTAATGGTGATGATTCACTGGATTTCATTTTTTATTAAAGCCAACATGACAATTACTATGTTAACTGCATTCAGTTCGAGGTTAATTTTGTTTTTTGGTTTCTATTTAATAAATATGTAGTAAGAAAAGATGCATGGGTCGTACGTATGATGTGGTGATCGGTTCGTGTCGTACGCTCTGCCGGTCAGACAGAAAGGCCCATGGTGCTACATAATATGTCAGTTTTGAAATCCAAGCAAACACGACCTATCATGTTTTTTGGTTTCTATTTGCTTCGTTTGGTTTATTAAATTCCAAACACTTTTTCTTGACCTCGATATTATGGTTTATCTTAAATGGGCATTATGGGAGATTAGATAAAGAGATGCATGGTGTGTGTGGGTGGGTGTGTGTGTATGGGTGTGTGTGTGTGTGTGGGGGGGGGGGGGTAGCAGTTTATCAGCACATAAGGTATGACTGCATTAAATAGCGCATCTCAAGATAATATGAAATTTGGTCAGGCTCATTCATTATTATTGCCCGTCGCCCCCTGTCTGTGGCATACTGCACGCAGCATCCCATCTACGTCATACTTCTAGAATTTGTTCACTGCGCTAATTATCCTCCATTTAAAACGATTATTTTGGGGCGGGGCTTATCGACTGGACTACAACTTTGTTTACACAGCAGAGTAAAAATAACCCGTAGCACCTGTTTTATGTAAACATAAAGTACAATTTCAAGATCTGCCACTCGGATAATAAACGATATAAAATATTAATTATGTGCTATGGGTAATATTGCAATACATTCTTTACCACTGTAAACTGCCTTTAGAGTTTAAATCTGTTTGTCTTTTAAAACAAGGTTAGATACTCCTAAATTTGTCTTCCTAAACCAAGCCGCCTCTAATAAAATATATTAAATGGGCGCCGCCATATTGAATACTTAGAGGACTATTTTGTGGTTCGGCTCTTTGATACACACAACGGCTAAATAAACATATTTCATAGAAGAGAAATAAATACTTCTAAAAATTGATAAAAGCATACCCAATTTTTGCTACTAAAATCGTCGATGTGAAATTAAAATGTCGGTTGATTCCTGTTCTCAGCCGGAACTAGCTGTTGACAATTCTCGTAGGACATAATTGTGGGTCGCTGTGTGCAGTATGGTGTGGAGAATGTGTCAAACGGCGACGTCGTTTTCTTATCTGGAGAAGCATGCGCAATAAATTATACCGGTGTAGACTTGAATAACCAGATGCTAGAGATTGTCATTCGATTGAGACTTCTGGCATATTTCCCCGGACGTAACTGATTTGAAATTAGAGTAAAAACAGAAACAATTGAATTTAAATCAAGTTTATATACATTCATAATTATTACATTATTATATGCTTTGCGACTCAATTGTGTCAAATTTTAGGTCCCAAATATTAATGATTTAGCTCCGTTAAAGAGAGTGTGTAATTTAAAATAGCAATGTGTGTATCATCTTCCTAAATCGAATTTATTTTAGAAGATAAAAGAATATTGTATAAGGGGTGGGGGACTGAGCTGTAAGATCAATAGAAAGCGTGCTAACATGTAATTTATTTTTTAACGGAGGTTTTAAAGTGGCGATTCCTCGGCTTACCTGTATATACATATTATGCATTTTGAATATACTACCAGTAAATATAACCAGTCATTACCAGTACCAAATGTGCTTTTGTTTTCTTAGGGTTTCAGATAATTTTTATCATACTCAGGATATTACATTTAGAAAATTCACGAGAAATAATTATGAACACCAATGCACAACCAAAATTTGCTAGATATGATAACGCCACAAATAAGAAGAGCTCTGTGTCAGATTTTTCAAAAAGATGAATAACGTCGTTGTACAATGTACACGTGGTTAGCTTTGGTATGTCGCCGATTCAGGAAACATTGTTAGAGTGAATAAGAAGACGGTTAGAAACATAACTGATCTTGGGCGTATTTCCACGTTTTGCCTTGCTGTCTTCATTTATTTCCCTGGCTGCCATTTGAGTGAGTATTGGTCACTTTAATACCTGAAACTGAAAGGAATATCAATCTATAAATTGGTAAATTGTCGCATTGGAAATTCCTCACGCACTTTAGACGATAAAACCACAAATCAGCAGGACCTACGGTTTTCGCTGAAATCTTTTGACTGACCTATGTAACATCCGACTGAATAAAAGCCGGTTGAAATTTGATATTTTTTTTTAAAAAGTCCGAAAGTCAAAAAAACATAAAATGAATGTCTAAATTTCTTCATTAGGGTAAATTATTAACTAAGAAACTTTAACATTAACTTGTGAAAACAGTTTAAATTCTCACCAATATGTAAATTACAGTACACAATTCTAATTATTCTCCCACCGATCATGCATCGTTAGTCATCGTTTCTTAAAGTGACGATTAATCGATATTTTCCTGGTTTAGAACAGCAGGGAATTTAATTGATGTTAATGTTTTGTTGAGATTTTACCTGCAGGCCATTTTCCGACTAGCATATAAAGTTGGTGGGGCGATTGTTGCGTTTCGGCCACTACTGTTTGGTAGCAGCGGGTTTGTAACATCTTCTCCGAATTAGAAATTTCAAGATTTGTGTGCCCGTTTTTGTTTACACAGGAGTAAACATCAACTCCGATAACTGGTAACAGGCTTGGTGTGATTCGAGCCCATGCAGTGCCTATTTCAAAAGTTGTGGGGCGATTGTTGCGTTTCGGCCACTACTGTTTGGTAGCAGCGGGTTTGTAACATCTTCTCCGAATTAGAAATTTCAAGATTTGTGTGCCCGTTTTTGTTTACACAGGAGTAGACATCAACTCCGATAACTGGTAACAGGCTTGGTGTGATTCGAGCCCATGCAGTGCCTATTTCAAAAGTTGTCGACTGGCGAATTAATTTTTCGCCTATATTTAAGCATCCTCGGTATCCCCAGTCTCATTCCATTCCAGTCTACTATACCCTGGGAGAGACACGTATTCAAACTATCTGCCCTTGATGATGGTGCTGGGTTTTTTTAAAGACCAATACGCTTGATACTAACGAATTTCCACTGCCTGTTTTGATTGACAATTTTTGGGTGTGCGTGTCACTTCTGTTCTTGCAAACTTTCTTATAATCGTGAGAACAAGCCACTATTTTGTTGTGAACGTAAACAATGGGAGGACTGGCAGATTGTTTGAATACGTGAATACCCATTCAATGGATGAACACAGGGATGATATTTAAGAAGCAAGATAACCCCTAAAAACTTGAGATAATAATTATTAATTAGCGGGTGTTATAGACCATAGACCATGGGAACATTTGATATCCTTGTCTGCCCCCCCCCCCTCGCACACGCACACACGTGCACGCACCTATGTCTTCTACATAGCCTATTGATCCATCAGGCACAACTACTGCATTATATCCAGCTCTTAATTGTAGAGACTAAATATTATAACATATTTTATTTACTGTTATTAATGTATTTGTATCGTTTCCCCGTGGTTGCCTTGGTAACATTTACAATGTTTCATTAATTTGAAGCTAACTTCTACGATAACTAGGTGTTGGGAAGAAAACGAAACAGTTAAAAAATTTCTGGGTTGTAAAATCATTTAGCATTCCTCTCTATATAATTATGTTTGTAACACAACAGTTGCCAATATTACTGCTTTATAGGTAAAATTTCATTCGAAATAAAACTCAAAATAGTAACGGTAAAGGGATGTACTGAGAACACGGCATTATCGTTAGTGACATTATATGGGATTTAAAATACAGATGTGACGTCATCCTTTGATGTTGGCGTACCATTATATCAAATAATGTACGGGCAACTTGCCAATAGTACATTATTTCAATATTACTACTGGCATGATGTTTTTCACTGTATACGCACGTGCGGAGTCTGTATTTTAAGTAGTTTAATTGTCTCTGGCTTAGACATTGCGTAATATATTGTAAAAACACTCGGACCTAACGGTCCTCTTGTTGTTACAATATATTACTTAATGTCTCGCCCTCGACCATTAAACCACACATAAATATATTTCTTGACCTCAGACTAAGATTATGCTCTTAAGCTGGTGGAAATGGCGATAACGAGCCCCGGTATCGATCAGTAAACGCCAATCCAATACCCAGATGAACGGGAAAATAAACTACATGTATTCAAAAAAGCAAAGTAACTTATGTAACGCTTCTGTAAGAGAACTGATCCCACCAAAATGTTCAATGTATCTTTGGGAGTACTAGTTGAATGGGTCCTCATTGTAGGTTAATACATAACACGCACGTTTCCACCAAAGTTCACCTAATTTCCCTTTAGTTTTCTCACCATTTTCTCACAAAAAATGTCGCTGCTACATTGTCTTTGATATAAATATGGTTGTATATTTTCAGTATTGCCTGACGCTAGGTTTGTAACAGTACAAAGATGGTACCAGTATATATCAATATCACTCATATTCATCAGCTGTATATCTATTTTGGCGGGAATTATAACAGTAAATGTGGTGGCAGATGAACCTTTGCTAACGTTCTTCACTGGTTCACCCATATGGACGGGGGCAGTGGTCAGTATTTATTTTTAAACCATCTTGTGTGATGTAATGTAGCACTTTGGCCCCTAAGACAATACAAGATGTTATAGTATTGTCTTTTGTTTAGACCAGGCAAATAAATTCTCATGTTGGATTCCCATGTACTGAGTGGCCTGGCTATACATGGTTACATAAAAACAGTGATGTTTTAGTTAAAACTCTTAAATTGTCAAAATTAACCATCAAATAATGGGTGTTTATTAACCTTTGGTTCTTACTCAAATAAGGTATTATTAATCACTTGTTTGCGTGAGAATTCGGCAATTTATGATGTAATTTTATGTGAAAGTCGAACAGGTATATATAGGGGCTAGATCCATATTAAAGTGGAGAGATATTCCAACTACCATTATAGAACCAGCCATTGTTATTATTTTAAAGAACCGAGTCATATTGTATTGTAAGCTTTAATAAAGTTAGTTGAAGCTGAAAGAACTTGTGGTACTAGTTTAACGACGATCACCAAAATACACAACGAGAAGTCCAGGAAATACGGTATAGTACTACAAGTCCAATTTGGTGCCTTTAGAGACCAGCGACAGTTAGAATAGCCAAATTCTATTTCATCGTGAGTATCTTGTTTCGATCTATTCACTATTATCTAACTGTTAAATAATGGCTGAGGAATTCTATAGAAATTTGGGCGCACAGTTGATAGGTTTGTCTTCTTCACTTTCAACTAGCTCCGTAGCTCAAATAATTGAACCATATGAAGGGGATCCCAAGTTATTTAAGGATTGGATCAAAAACATCGAAAAATACTGTGTTCTTGCCACAGTAACTACGGATCGGGTAAAGTTAGTTGCTTTTCAATCAAGTAGGGGAGTCGTTTCGCAGTTTATACAAAGGAAACTAACGGCTGACGACAATTTAACGTGGGATGCTTTAAAACAAGATTTGACCACCACTTTTTCAGAAATTACTGACACACAACAAGCTTTGGCAATGTTGGCAAAAATCAGACAAAAACCTGAAGAAAACGTGCAAGTTTTTGCTGAGAAAATGTTATCGTTAGCCAAGGAAGCATTTCCAGGATATGCCGGACAGCGGGAATTTGACAGGCAATTAATTAATTTCTTTGTAGACGGGCTTCAGCACGCGAGTATCAAAACAAAAATTTTACGCGACAACCCGCAAACTTTCACTGCAGCGGTAGATTTGGCTACTGCGGAACAAAATATTAGAAAAAGATTTGCGTTACGATTAGGCGGGCAGCACGAGCGGGTATATACGAATAGCGCACACGAACCCATGGATGTCGATTATGTAAGAACTCGCACGTGTGGAATATGTTTTCGTCGTGGTCACGTAAGCCGAGAATGCCGTCAAAGGCGTGGTATAAATGAAGTTAAAGCGAGTTTTCAGAGAAATACGACTTGTTGGTTTTGTGGTTTAGAGGGGCATTTTAAACGAGACTGTAAGAAATTTGCCGAATGGTGTAAATCACATCCAAGAAATAAATGGCGGGATGCACCAGTTAAGTCTAACAATCCACGGAAACAGAAAAACTAAGGTACTCTTTTCGTGGGGCGAACGGAAGGAGTAAATATCATAAGCCCTCATCTAATATAAATGTTTCTGGCTGTTCTAGTTCTTGTTTAATTAAAATAGAAAAACGAAATTTTAGATCATTAGTTGACACCGGAGCCCAAGTATCTTTAATTAGTAAACAGGTGTATGATTCTTTAAAATATAAACCGAAATTAAATAAAAGTAATATTATATTACAATCAGTAAATGGACTAGAACTTAAAATGGTAGGTGCTACAAGTTTGGAATTTCAAATTAAGGGTAAAAAGTTAAGACATCTATTTCATGTTGTTTCTAATATGAATAGAAATGTAATTTTGGGTAGGGATTTTCTTGTTTCACAAGGCTGTAGGCTTTTCTTTGATTTAGGATGTATGAAAATTGGTAAAATGTATGTTTCTTTGGATAATGACGCGGAAATTTCTTCTGTCTTGCGAATAGCAAATGAGGTAGTTTTAAAACCTCAGACGAGATACGTTATTCATGCGAAATTGAAAAGACATGGTTATGACAGGGGACAAGACGCTTTCATGGTTGAACAAGCAACAAAAGGGTTTGTGAGTAGCGAACCTGGACTTATGGTCAGCAATTCGTTGTTCAGCATGGAACGGGCTAAGTCTTTTGGAAAAAGGATCCCAGTTTTTATCGTAAACGGTACAAATAAAACGTTTCGGTTAAAAAGCGGTTGTATTATTGGTCGCGCTGTCGAAGCAGTTGACGGGACCATAGCGTCGGTGGATCAGGTTTTAAGGGGTGCTTCGCAATGTACTGATGCTAATTTAAATGAAAAATTCGCTAAAATTAATGTACCGGATACGGAACGCGTTAAAATAATTAACCTTTTGAGGAAAAATCATGATTTATTTGCGGTAAGTGATTCAGAGTTAGGACATACAGATACGGTAACAATGACTATTGACACAGGTGACCATTTACCCATCAAGCAACGACCATATCGGACTCCTTTGACGTCTAGACCTGTCGTAAATGAGGCCATTGATGATATGTTGCGTAATAACATCATTAAAGAAAGTCACAGTCCTTGGTCATTCCCTATTGTCTTAGTAGACAAGAAAGACGGTACGAAAAGATTTTGCGTCGACTTTCGGAAGCTTAATAAAATTACTAAGACCGTCAGTTGGCCCTTACCCCTCATTGAGGACATGTTAGGACGATTAGATAAATCAGAATACTTCACAACTCTCGATATGAAATCAGGGTATTGGCAAGTTTTGGTCGATGACAAAGATAAGGAAAAAACAGCGTTTGTATGCCATAGAGGTTTGTTTGAATTCAATGTTATGCCATTTGGAATTAATAACTGTCCAAGTATTTTTTCGCATTTAATGGCGCGCGTTCTTAAAGGACTTGAAGATTTTGCAATTGCATATATTGATGATATATTAATTTATTCTCGTTCGAAGCGGGAACATTATGAACATATTAAGTTGGTATTTGATAGATTGAGACAACATGGTTTGAAATTAAAACCATCTAAATGTAATTTTTTTCAACAAGAAACTAAATATTTAGGCTTCGTAATCACTCCTGAAGGAATTAAAACAGATCAGGATAAGGTTTCTGCTGTTAAGGGTATGGATCAACCTCGTTCTGTAAAAGAAGTTAGGAGTTTTATGGGAATGTGTAGTTATTATAGACGTTTTATTCCGAATTTTTCTAAAATAGCTGAACCATTAATCAACTTGACGAAAAAATATGCAAAATTTAAATGGACATCCGAATGTCAAACTGCTTTTGAATTTTTAAAGGAAAGTTTAACGGTAGTTCCGTTATTAGCTTACGCAGATCCTAATTTACCGTATATACTTTATACTGATGCAAGCGATACAGCTATAGGCGCAGCATTAGTGCAGGTACACGTGGATGGAAATGGAGAAAAAGTCGAAAGACCAATTTACTTTTTGTCACATAAGTTGTCTAAGTCTCAGGTAAAGTGGAGTGTAGTAGAGCGCGAGGCTTATGCAATCCATTACGCGTTACAAAAGTTGGATTATTATTTACATAATGCCAAATTTACGATCCGAACGGATCATAAACCGTTGCAATATCTTTTAGAATCACCTATGCAAAATAAGAAAATACAGCTATGGGCTTTGGGAATCGCCGGATTTAATTGTACGATTGAATATGTTCCCGGGAAACAGAATTCTGTAGCTGATCTTCTCTCTCGAGTTCCGTCAAAACAAACGGCGAATGATAAAAACGCTTCTGGTGAAATAATTGAACCTCGCACCAGTGATAATATGTTTGAAATTAGTGCATTCAATTCAAATGAATTTGATCCACATACATATGCGCAATGTACTGTTCCGGATAAAGATCTACCGGATAAAATAGATTTAAATGTGGATAATTTTGACATAGAAAAAGAACAAAGTGAAGATCCGGAAATTGTAACTATTATTAAACATTTAACGACAAATACAGGTGGTAGTAAGTCGAAAAATAGGTTTCTTCTTATAGATAAGGTGTTGTATTTCATTTCAAGTCCTGATGATGACCCGTCACTGAGGTTATACATTCCTCAACATCTTCAAAATACTGTTATAGAACAATATCATGATAATAACGGACATTTAGGCATAGATAAAACACATGATACTATTAAAAGACATTACTATTTTCCAAACATGTATGTCCGTATTCATAATCATGTAAATGAATGCGTGTTATGTCAATCGAGGTCTTTAACGAAACAAATTCCACCTATGCAGTTCTATGATTTACCACCTTATGCTTTTGCGAAGATAGGGTTAGACCTATCGGGGCCGTATCCAACAACTCTTTCGGGAAATAAGTATATAATAGGTTTTATTTGTCATTTTTCGGGTTTTGTTGAGGCCTTTGCAGTAAAAAGTAAGTGTGCTGAGAATGTCGCTCATTTACTTATAGAGGAAATTTTCCCTCGATATGGTGCGCCGTTAGAATTAGTAACAGACAACGGTAGCGAGAACGTAAATAGGATAATGAAGAAAACACTTCAAGAATTGAATATTAAACATGTCCTTACGTCGTACTACCACCCCCAAGGAAATTCTCGCGTTGAGAGGATGCACCGCGTGATGCACGACATCTTGTCTAAAAAGATCACAGACAGTTATAACACGTGGGATGTCCACTTAAATCAGACTCTGGCCGCGCTCCGTTTTAATGTTAATGAGTCTACGAAGTTTTCTCCGTTTTACTTGTTGTATAATCGCGATCCCGTATTGCCATTGGACAACATTTTGAAACCTCGACGGAAATATTTGGGGACTGATCCTCACGAAATAGCGTTGCAAAATCAGCATCAGGCTTTTCTTTTAGTTCACAAGAGGTTAAGGAAAGTACAGCGGAAAAACGCCGAATATGTTAACAAAAAGGCGACCGATACTCTTTTTAAGGTGGGTGACCCAGTGTATTATAAAAACCATCTTCGGAAACATAAATTACAGGAAAGATGGACTCCATACTATCGGATAATCGAGCAAACGTCACCTGTTTCTTTTATAATACATAATCAATTAACAGGCCGAACCACGAAGTCAAATGCCAAAGATCTGCGGTTAGCAAAACTTGATAATTGGAAAATTCCGGAAAAACAATCCGATAAAGGCAAGTTACTGCGGAAAGCACACTATGTTGAAGATCCCTCGAGCTCCGATTCTAGCTCAGGAAACGAAACCAGTGACCCCGATGACAATGTACCATTGGCACAACTGGCTACGCGATTTAGGCGGGAAAGATCGGAAAGCGCGTCAGATGGGGAAGATGTCCCATTAATGGAGGTTTCCAAGCGTCTAAGAGCTCGTGATGATCAAGATAATGAAAATATAAAGGACACGAATAGTTTACCATCAAGTAGAAGTGATACCTCTGATGATGAACATGACGGGAACGTCGATGTCCATAATTGCGATATAATAAGCGATGGTCAAGTAAAACCTGAAAAATCGCAGAATAAGAAAACAAAGCAGTTGTTAAAACTTATTGCTAGTATGCTATAATTTTTTTTAGTTTCGTATGTTAATGATTAATTAACTGAGACGATTTTTAGCTGGGAATGCCAAAGACAGTTGTGTAACTTAAATTCGGAGACTTACCAGACTAACGATTTCACTTGATTGAATTGTTTCTGCGATGTGTAGACTGTATTTTGTTCATAAACATAATAAATCATTTAAAAAGCTTTAGACATTTTCGGGGGGGGGGGGGGGATTCTACACATGGCTTTCAGTAACTATACCCTTACCAAACTACCACCAAAATTAGAGCATTTAAGGGAAATTTCAATGGATAGTTTAATTTATGAGTTGCATAGTTTGAGGGAATTGAAGAAAGACAAAACCTGGCCATTTTGGTATTATATAATAATAGTTATTGGTTCAACACTTGTAATTTTTATTGGCTTTATATGTTGCTATAAACGCAGCTCAAAATTTAGAAATTTCTTAAGCCATTGTTTTGGAAGGAAAAACTGTGAAAGTCGTCATGAGATCAGTGCAAGAAATGAAATGGTTCTGTCAAGAAGGGGCGAATTACCATCTAGCGGGGAGAAATTCGAAACCATAGACACCCGAGCTGGCATCCTCCAATCAACGCCCGTATCTGGTACACCCACTCCGACAGCAAGGACAACTGTTCCTGCCACTACTGGAAATAGAGTTTCAAAGGAAAGGAAATTCACGGAAAAGTTACCAAACGACTTTATAGTACCTGATTTAAGGGAGATGTTCCGTGTGACTTCATAATATAAAGAAGTGTTATGTTAAACAGTCATTTACTGATGTGATGTGTTTGGGTGAATATCCCGACACTCAGTTACTGTGTGCACGTGTTTATTATTTTTATGAGTACTCTTATAATCAATATATATATTCAGACTGTTTTATATCCGTAGTCACACTTATTTATGATGGATGTGATGAGTAAATCTACACGCTACGCGATAGTTGTGGTGTGTTTAAACTGTCATTACCTTTAACAACACAATTTAAACTTTCATTATTTTTTGACAGTCAGAGGTCAAATATGTGACACTACGCGTGCAGACTGTGATGGTTTTATCAAACAAACGGTAGAGCTGAACTTCGTTGTATGGTGTATAGTGTATACGAACTTTGTTCCTCATTGTTACCTACCGGAAAACAGTTGACTATCAAGTGTGGTGTTTTTGCTGATACTGAATTGAACTGGAATGATGTGAACGATGAACTTGGAAACAATACTTATGTCTGATGTTAGTGTTTTCTTTTATAAGAATGTGGTTGACATTAGGACACTTCAAAATTCAAAAACTTTCTAAATTATTTTTTTTTGTTTTGTTTTTTTTTCTCACTAGTTAAATTACAGTGAAACTGAACTTTGAAAATATTACGTGATGTGTTATGATGTTTTGGAATTAGGACACTTGAAGATTTAAAAAGACAATTTGTGTTTTCTGTGTTTAGTTTAAAGTGAATTTTGATAGGACTTTGCATGACAGTGCTGAATTTTTTTTATTCAAGTATTTTTATGCATGAAATTATATTATATTAATGCACTTTTATTTTTGCTTAGACAGGGTTCTCAAACTCTCTTCACCTTCCCATAGTACATACATATTTTTTTTGTTGCCATGCTGATACTGCAGTATCAACATGTCTTAGCGGTGGGAGGAATGTAGCACTTTGGCCCCTAAGACAATACAAGATGTTATAGTATTGTCTTTTGTTTAGACCAGGCAAATAAATTCTCATGTTGGATTCCCATGTACTGAGTGGCCTGGCTATACATGGTTACATAAAAACAGTGATGTTTTAGTTAAAACTCTTAAATTGTCAAAATTAACCATCAAATAATGGGTGTTTATTAACCTTTGGTTCTTACTCAAATAAGGTATTATTAATCACTTGTTTGCGTGAGAATTCGGCAATTTATGATGTAATTTTATGTGAAAGTCGAACAGGTATATATAGGGGCTAGATCCATATTAAAGTGGAGAGATATTCCAACTACCATTATAGAACCAGCCATTGTTATTATTTTAAAGAACCGAGTCATATTGTATTGTAAGCTTTAATAAAGTTAGTTGAAGCTGAAAGAACTTGTGGTACTAGTTTAACGACGATCACCAAAATACACAACGAGAAGTCCAGGAAATACGGTATAGTACTACAGTAAGTAGTAGTTATTAGCACCCTTTCCAAGGTGTCCTGATATTAACCGATACACCGAGGAAAGGTGCTAATAACTGACTTACATCACATTTCTATCGAGTATTGTGAAGGAAAATGTGAAAATAGTATTTATTATCGAGTCGTTTCAACCGAAAAGTGACAAATGCTCTTTCATTTATCCCTTTTTGAGCCTCACGTTACATTTCATGGTAGAATGATTGCGCAGTGGAGAGACGACCTGAATAGTATTTACACGTGCGTATTGGTATACCGCTGGGAGTAAAACTATCACGTGTTTGTTTAGACCACATCGTCAAAACAACTTGTCTATGGCGAAGGGACTGCGATATTAATAATATTATTATTAAATGTAGTGTAAAGGAAATGCGAAACGTGGGTCATTCCTGGTGAAAGTATAAAGTGTATGTCTTTCTAGGCGTTTCTTTTTCATCCTGCTTATTTTTAATGCCTGTGAAGTGTCCAGCAAGAGAACTGCGCCTTCTATCATCACAATTGATATAATTATTCAGTTTTCTAATTTATATGTTTTGCATATTAATATAAATCAAACCAAATTGTGGAATAGATGCCAATTGATATGTATAATAATTGATTTTTGTAATATGTTTTTATTTTAATTTAATGTCATTGTATATATTTTTGAACTGCCAGTTTGTTCCACCCGGTTTGTTTTGTTACTGTTATTTTGACTACCTGTTTGGTGTGATTTATCCGGCTGCTTTGAATTGAGCCATCGTTATCATTGCGATCTGGGCCGGACTAAACGTCCGCTACTTATTGCTTGAATGGTATCTTAAACGGTGTAGAAGTGTTCGTTTGTCGGGAATGAACAGTACTCTTTTTAAAAAGTGTACTGTTCATTTCTGATACACGGATACTTTTAAGCCTGTATTGGAAATAAACAGGCCACTTTTATCAAAGGTTGCCACTGGCAACGAGGTATAAGTGGGATGTAACAGTGAGATAGTAATAGTATACGTGTCAATTAAATATATCAAGAATAATAGCCGAAAGAGATACGTTATATTTACCAATCAAATCAATATGACGGCCAAAAAACTTTTTAAAGGTTTTAATATGTTTAGTGCACAAGTATCCTTGTAGTTGAAGCTTAGATGATAAATGCCTCGATCTATCTTAACAATCTGAATAAAAGGAACATGCTCTCGCGGAACGAAGTAGCTGAAACACAAACACTCCATAAGCTGGTGATATTGGAATGTTACTACTAATAAATGGAAAGTGAACAATCGGAAAGTCAAAGTCATCCCGTTTATCGTACAATTTCACACTAATTTTATGGCAATTGTCAAAATCGAGACGCAGATCCAAGTAGGAAGCGTAATTGTCACTGTCAGTGGTATTTTTATATGAATTTTACATAATCACTAAATGTAGGATTATTAAAGTTACATTATTCAAGATATAGATAAGAACTAGCCATTCTTGCTATACTAGTTCGTAAGTAGATGATGTAAAATGAATAATTTGAAAATTCCATTCAAATTACTCTATTACAAGCGAAGATATAGGCATTTAAAGATTTCACCGACCTGTGCAATAATTTCAACCACGGTCCTGGTTGATCAAAGCTACGACTCGAAGCGTCTATGCGCGCCATATTTGATTTATCGCTGAAACGTTTTAATCTGTTTAATATCGGAGCAATCTGATGCCATCCAAAGTTGATTAAGGCCTGGATCAGTTAATTAATGTCTAAGTAATACTTTAGAAAACATTTCATGCCCAAATAAAGACCTGCAATAGGCAGATTTAGCTCTTGAATAATGCATGTTTAAGGGCTAAGGGCTAAAACGTCATCGATATATCGATAAGTGAAATTAAAAAGTCTGACTGCTCTTAATTTGTTTTTGTGAGCATCTGTCTGTACTCGGCTTCGTATGAATAGAGAAACAGATCAGCAGGCAAAGGTGCACAGTTGGTGCCCTTTGGAATGCCAATCACTTGCTGACAAATTTCCCCTCCAAACTGAACAATGTTAACAATTAAAAAATCCAACATCTGAAATATCCTGATGGCCGTGTATTTATTTTTTGAATCACTGTAATACTTAACGAAATATGTAGAATTATAAGTTAGACAGGTCATATAATATAACAAAGAAGATTGGATTGGAATATACCTGAAACGAAATTGTAATCTGATTTTATAAATATTCTGAATTTGTGGATTTTCTCCGGGTTCTACTCTCGATTTCATCCCACCGCTAAAGAAGTGACACTTCGCGCAAGCGACTTATTATGTGAGGACCGAAATGACACAGTTTGAGTTTTAACATACAATTGTTCTGTATTTACAGGGTCTGATAGCCGGTGCTTTAGTTTTTGTTGATTGGAGAACCATGAACCAGAATGGACCACCTTTAACGACGTCTACTCTTGTAAGTTATGGTCTTTGCTTCGTACCATATAAGCGAATAATGTTTTCTAAGAGTATTGAGTCCATACTTTCTATCATTTTGACGACTGCAGATTTCAATTAGTACTTTAATATATATACCTCTCAGAAGCCTCCCATAATTTCACACAAGGGGATTTACGATACATTCACTATTTTTATGTCTTCCTTCTTTTTCAGGTTTTACTCCATTTTATGTTTGAGATGTTATGTGCAGCGTTCTGTCTATTTATGGCAGTTTGGAATGCCACTGGATGCATGTCAGAAATAGCTATTCAGAAATCATGTCATACTGATAGACCATCTAATATGTCGACGGCCGTCGCTGATTACATCATCTGTATTTTTCTTCTTCTAAATAGCTTAATCATTCCAATATTTGTGATAATAAATCGGAATATTTTCGGTTCTAAAACAATTGATGAACGTTTAAAGGAAATAGAAGCCAGACTTCAGATTAGAATGAATGACATGCAGACGGAAGCGTCTTTAAGACGTCCGTGCACTTATGACACTGTTTATTGAAGATTTAAATCGTGTGCTTTTCGTATTCTTGACACTTTTAGCTAATAAATTAATTTTATCATCCACTTTGACCTGAGTCAAAAAAAATATTGTCGGTTTCATTGATTTGTGTTTTAATTTAGTTTGTTGGATAGCACGCTGTCTGTATTCAAAGTCAGTGTTGAAATGTTATCAATTGTGTGTTTTTATGTCGACACTGCAATGGGAAAAATATATCGAACTATTTTTATTTTGAAATTTTGTTCAATCTAATCGTTAAATCGACACCCCCATGCCCACTTAAACCTACATGTAGATTATTTTCTATGTCTACTATACCTTTGTCAGTTTTATTTTGTGCTCAAGATAGGTCTTATTCTTAGTCTTGCATGAGTCCATCCTGTCCAAAAATGTCCCTGATGTTTTCAGTTTATCTGAAGTTCGCATGCGCTTCGGCAAAAACTGACCCCATCCGTATATACCTATTACCTATTCAACTTTCAGATTGTCGATTATTTTGGCAACTATTTTCTGTTTCTAACATTGATGTTGTTTTTTACAGATTCTGTATCTTTCAGAGTATTTCTAGGAAGCTGATCAGCCTATTAAAGAATTATCATTCTCGATTTCTGCTAAAAGTAATTGATGATTCCGCCCTTCCTGTAATTTAGCACAAACAGCACCAATGCCCAGTTCCGATATTTCACAGGGTACAAAATTTAAAAAAAATAAAATAAAATACGAAAAAACGCTAATGATATATAGTGTGATTATTTTCGATCTTAAATACAATAGACAAATCAGTAGATTACTATTTAATTTTGGTAGAATATTCTTGTATTCAGTAAGTAATTCCAAAAGATATTGACTGTATATCTATTAAACATGATTTTAATATAATTATTCAGAGGCCTCATATTTCATTTCATGACAGTATTGTTTCATGAGCTTAATTTATTTTAAAAAAGTGAAATAATACAATATTTGAAATAATAATAAACCAGCGGCTGCCAGGCAGGATACGCCCACATACAAGAGTTGGATAGAGAACAAGCTAAAAAGAAAGTGATTTTTCCTACAATCAAGGACAATAACTCATGAAGTTACAAATCGATATGCGCATATATCGAATGGAACCAAGATCTTTGAATGGGTTATGAACATGCATTTCAAGGTACTTCAAAATCGGATTAAAATTATGACCTCTACAGGGTTCACAACCTTGATAAACCATATTTTTACACAATATTCGCATACAAGTGGCGGCCATTTTGTCCGGCAGTTGTGGTCCGATTTCACAAAATTCAAACTCAACCTTCATTCTAATGTAACGATGATATAATCAAATGTTTTTTAAATCGGATAATAATTGTGACCTCCAGAGGGACCACAAGCTAAACAAAGACGATTTTGCGTATAATCAGGGGCCATAATTCAGGAAGTTACAATCCGATATGCGCAAATATCGAAAGGAACCAAGATCTTTGGGTTATAACCATGCATTTCAAGTTTCATCAAAATCGAATAAAAATTGTGATCTCTACAGGGTCCACAACCTTGATATACCATTTTTTAACAGGATTCGCGTACGAACGGCGGCCATTTTGTATGGTCATTTTAGTCCGATTTTTCCGAAATTTGAACTCAACCCTCCTTAGGTTGTAACGTTGATATAATAGAACGGTTTTTCAAATTGGATAATAATTGTGACCTCCAGAGGTACCACAAGCTAAAATAGGTGATTTTTCGGACAATCGGGGGACATAATTCAGGAAATTACGTTCCGATAGGCACAAATATCGAAATGAACCAAGATCTTTGGGTTATAACCATGCATTTCAAGTTTCATTAAAATCGAATTAAAATTGTGACCTCTACAGGGTCCACAACCTTGATATACCATTTTTTAACCGTATTCGCGTACGAATGGCGGCCATTTTGTATGGCAATTTTGGTCCAATTTTACCGAAATTCGAACTCAACCTTCCTTAGGGTGTAACGGTGATATAATCAAACGATTTTTTAGATCGGATAATTATTGTTACCTCCAGAGGGACCACAAGCTAAACCAAGGTGATTTTGCGTATAATCAGGGACCATAATTCAGGAAGTTACGATCCGATATGCGCAAATATCGAAAGGAACCAAGATCTTTGGGTTATAACCATGCATTTCAAGTTTCATCAAAATCGAATTAAAATTGTGATCTCTACAGGGTCCACAACCTTGATATACCATTTTTTAACAGTATTCGCGTACGAACGGCGGCCATTTTGTATGGTAATTTTGGTCCGATTTTTCCGAAATTTGACCTCCAGAGGTACCATGAGCTAAAATAGGTGATTTTTCGGACAATCAGGGGCCATAATTCAGGAAATTACGTTTCGATAGGCGCAAATATCGAAAGGAACCAAGATCTTTGGGTTATGAACATGCATGTCAAGTTTCATCAAAATCGGTTAAAAATTGTGACCTCTATAGGGTCCACAAGCTAAAAACGTGATTTTTCGTACAATCAGGGGCCATAATCCATGAAGTTTTGATCCGATACATGCCAATATCGAAAGCAGCCGAGATCTTTTGGGGATAAACCTATAGTTCAAGTTTCGTTAAAATCCGACAAGAATTGTGACCTATAGAGAGTCCACAAACAATTGTGGACGGACGTCCGGACGGACAGACGGACAGGGGCGACGACATAATACGTCCACATGAAAATGTGGGCGTATAAAAATATTGTATAGGCCAAAGAAAGTAAACGATTCGGGTGATAATTTTAACACAAATACAATTTACGGAATTGTATTAAACGCTTTGCTTCGAATTTTTGATTCACTTATCCTTCAGTGTTGTTATTAGTTTCCAAAGTCTACGACAAATTAGACTAAATATATGAACAGCGGCTTGAAATGTTTAACAACTCGCCTGATAATTCAAAAACACGAAAAATGTCAACTTATTTCCAGAATGTGGTTATAGCTATGACGTCGTGTCATTGTGTCGTCACAATGGACGTATTCATTGTTATAATCTAGTGAATTTTTTGTTAAGTTTAGCTGGCATACAGCATTTGAGGTCTTAGATTCATTTGATAAATCCAATTAGTTTTAACGTTATGATGCAGATAACACCAGTTTTGCATATAGAGACATATTTTATAAAATAAACGATTCGGTGATAATTTTAATACAATTAACATAAGGCTGTGAGTTTTACTGTGAATTTTTTTTCGCGATCCTTCAGTTTATGACTAATTGGACTAAAGTCTACCAGAAACTGGATCAAAAATAGGATCAAAATTTTAAAATATTGAACATGATATATTAACAACTCACCTGATAGTTGAAATGACAATTTGTCTGTCAAAAAAAGGGAAAATAGAAGTTTTTAGCAAGATAACTAATGCACACATAACAGAATATGACTATAGCTATGACGTCATGTCATTATGTCGTCACAATGGTCGTATTCATGATTACCCAGTAAATATTTATGTTTAGTAAACAGCTTAGATCTTGTAAATCCAATGTTAACTGATGTTATTATGCAGAAATACTGATGTTTGTTATAGCCTTCAATATGTTCCTATATTTTCCCACAAGGATGGCCGAAATGGTTAAAACCCTTCATATATTTCTAAAAGATCAGAATGCCAGTGGCTTTAAAAAAATATGCCTCTTACAGGGTTTTATTTTGGTTTCAACTGATACATAAATTATGACAAGCCTGTGATCAACTCTCTAGGCCATCACATGGCGCAGATGTAAACAGATTAAAATACGATCGCCATTTAATGATTTAATCTAATAATTTGAGATGCGAGGCTGAGTCTCGGTTAACGTGTGACATTGCTGCGATAATAACAATCTGAAAGCTTCTTACAGTGACAGCTCTTGGGAGGAAACCGGAGGACCCGGAGAAAACCCATACGAGATTAGACAGGCGATCCTACTCCTTGCACGTACAGCCGCGGAATCGAAACCATGCGCCAGCTGACTCAATGCCAGACCTTATGATACAACGCGCATGTGCTAACCATTCGGCCACCCAACCCCCACGCCCTTCCCTCCTATAGTCAAATAAAAAAAGTGACATAGAGGGGTTGCAAACTAAAAACGCAATTGCCGAATAAATTGTTAATATTTAATAAAACACACATTATGCAACAGCTACATCTGACTACTGTTGGTATTTCTTTGGGCCTGAACATGAAAAGACCTTAATCAACTCTCAATGTTAATCTTGTGTGTCGGATTTTCACTGGATTTGAATCCGATTTGCTCCGTAGAGATTGTCTATCCCTTTACCTTTCAAAAACATGTCCAAGGATGCGGAGAGATGTTGACTGGGTCGTCCTATGCCCTTTACAGTCTGTAAATGTTTAGTTTAAATTGATATGTGGAATTTTTAATTCGATAAATAAAAGCAAAACAAAAGTTTACAGATTGATAAAAAAAAAGACAATAAAGATCACGATTCCTCGCTGATGGTGGCCATAATGTATCTTTAATATAGAGGCTATTGGTGAATTAAATATTTCAGGGTACGAAAACTGATCCTGGTGGAGTTTATTTTATTGATTAATACCAGGGGAGGATCCAGGAATTTGCAGGAGGGTGTGTGACAGTCGACAATACACGCTAATCATATTCTCAAACTTTCGTACCGGTAGCAGTGGCAGTGTCCCCTGTTTCCTCTCCCCAAATAATTTTAGAAAAATATGTAGCCTAATCAATACATTCTATGGTGATTAAATCCCACGTTCACACTCAATCCTGAACTGGCATCTTACCAAGCCTATCCTGTTGCGATTCACTCACTTCCTTCGTTTGACAATTTCCTCTCTGGCCGGATAAACTTGTGACATGGCGAAAGGCGATATCTGATCAGCTCTATTTATCTCGACGATCAGTGCCTGAATACTTCCAGGCAGTCTATTGTCATATTGTAATGATTATACTATATGGGCTGTCCCTTTAATGTAAGGTTAATGTATGCCTTCTGAAATTTTTATCTAGGTCACGGAACTTTCTGTGTGAATATTTCGTATGGGATTTGTAGTTTCTTTGATACAGACATAATAAGGTGGGGATAAGGGGGCTTCGTTGAGGTTAGTAAGTCCGTTTGAAATTTCCTTCTCTGGATGGATAAATTAGTGATCCTAGGTGACGGACGGTAGGCTATCAGGTCAGCTCTATTTATCTCGACTATATTCGGTGCATGACTGAATACTGTCAGGCAGCTTTTCAAAATTATCTATGGAGATCGAGATCCCCTATATTATAGGCCTACTCTCCGTAAAGATTCCCTATATTATAGGCCTACGTCGGTGCTCGTGTGTGGGTTTAATAGCGGAGGTGTGCAATTCCGTTGATTTGCCACTTGGTATCTCAAACGACCGGTGCCTGAAATAATGGCAGACTGCATTTCCGGAAGCCATGTTTTTAAATCATTTTTTAGCCCCCCCCCTCCACACACACACATCCATATCTAATAGTTGAGGCTGTGCCTTTATCCCAGCTTAGACCCAAAGCTCAAACCACCGGCGGCTATAGCGTCGCCACTGACCATACACTCCAACACCGGCATCAATTTCTATTATAAATTAGTAGAATCACATCGTGATTCACTTTCCTTAAAACGGGGAATTAATTGGGATATTAAAATTATTATTATTATTATCTCGCGCATCGAATGGCATCCCATCCGATAGCGACAGAGTGCACGGTCGTAACACTTTTCTCGTAAAAAAATGTTTATGCAGTTTCATGAGTTTGGCAGAAGGGACCCCCGTCCCACATAAATATTTCAAATCCCGGCCCCTCTGGTTATAGTTTAGAAATAACGGTTCTGACCTGTGATTGGCGGAAGAGGCATATGTTAATTTGACGACTGCACTGCAAATGCAATGATTTAAGTTTGTCGAATAATTCCGTCATAATAACCTACTCTGAATATTATAAATTATAGAGGCTTGGTGAATCAAATATTTCAGCTCAGCCTATAAGTATATTCAACAAAGTGAATGTCGGTCCCGGCAGTTTTAGGGTGTTATTTCTAATATTTTAATCAATGCGGGGGATTATTTTATTGGTTAAATCATGGACTGTTTTATACGTCCATGGTCAAATGAAACAAATTCTAATCTATGTAGGTCAGGAACACCCAATTTAAAAAAAAAAATCAGATTAGTGAGGCGGGAGAACAACCGGAAGTAATGGTTCAACCTAACAACATACCATATTTTCTCAGGAAATATATGCGCATTTAACATAAGTCTAATTATAAACATTATATTGCCATACCGGTTACTATAGAAATGGACTAAAACATGCAATTTGCAACAACTAAATATGCATACGATAACCTGTAGAGATGCAAAGTTGTAAGTACGTAGTTCGTAGTTTTATCAAATTAATATTTAAAGTTGAAATTACTACGCTCAGAAAAAGTATGGCGGGAGAAAGTCCGTTTTAAGATGCAATGATGATGATTTGTTGTTGAATACTACGAAAAACTGATGTGATCTAGACGGAAACATTTTTTGGTGAGTTTGAGGTTCATCAAATTTTTGACTACTATAAGTTGAATCCCAATTAAATAGTTTTTTTTTTATTGGTTCAACGATAGGACTATAAACATACATCAAAAATTTCAATCGTCTATTCTCAATTCTGATCTAAAATCTTAGCAATGCCAATAGTGGGATCAAATCAAACTATTCTTAACTAGTCACCCCGAAGTTAGTTTTGAGAAATTATTCTAATGACACATATTGGTGGTGCGTTGGTGGTTACTTTTCTGGGAAAACTCAACATAAATTTGCAGAATTATGGCTTATGCCGGCTTGCAGTATTCAGCTATTTTGTAGTTACCTCCCTTGACTTACCAAATCATATTAAAGTAAGGGACTGATATACCATGATTAATTATTAATATTATTGTGGATTTGAATTTTTCAGCTATATTATGTCATGTATGTCAATTTAGAGAAGATGTTTATGACTTGTCAGATAACATACCATACAGATATTTGGACTATATTATAAACAGTTATATTAATATTATAAGGTTTCATGTCACAGAACTTTAATTAGCGTGGAATCGGATAGCCACTGGAGGAAATATATTCCACTTAATCTACGCTTCTGAATTACTTTTTTAATGTAAATATGTATTACTAGCAATTGAATTGTACTTATTTAATATTAATCCCAATATCTGTAAAGATTCATTGGTGAATTCACACCTAAGTTTTTCGTTGTACGTGACAAGGAGTATGGTCGTCTGTCAAACCTCATTAGTTTTCTCCGATTTCCTCCCACTGCTAAAGACAAAAACCCCTACGCGCAAGCGAATTTTTGAAATAAAGTTAGGTTAGTCCTAAAATGACCTGGTTTGTGTCGGGTGGACACATTGATCTGAAGCATTAAATTTACAATCTGAATGTTGAGTGCACATTGAATGTCAAATAGTAAAATCAGCTGTCAAGACTACTACAAATAGAATTTTTTTTTTCATTCAGATAGAAAAGAGGTTAATATTTGTTATGAGTGGTAAAATACGTGGAAGAAGAGGGAGGCCGCTAGGATCTGTGAAGGAGATAAATAACAACTCACTTCCTGTCTGTCGAGATCATCAACGACAAGGAAAAGAAACGATGAAGCCATCGAAACAAGTTACCTTCAAATTGGATCAAGAAGTACTGGCTAGATGGAATGATGGCTTGTTTTATTTAGGCTCCATTGTCAAGGTACCAGAGCCTGAGTCTTATTTGAAAAAATCAAAGCATATGAACATGTAATATTGTCTCTATTTATGTCTCAGTTGTACGATAAAGGTCTAGTAATGTATAACTGAATAGACAGGAGTCAGTGGAAGTTAAACTCACTTGTGTCTGTTAAACCTGGCTTGGACTTGTTAGTTCCATCTGAACTAAAATTGAAGTATTGATAGAGAAAAGATGTACGGTATTTATAATGTGTTTGAATAATAAAGTGATAACTTAATAGTTTCAATATACTTTGTACAGATATGTAGTTTGAGACATTCTTGAGATTTAATCATATGATGTTTATTCTTTTGACAGATTGATGAAAAGAATGGACGTTGTTCTGTGAGTTTTGAAGACAATTCAGAATATTGGATATTGTATAAAGATATACAGATCGGTGCTATACAGGGAGAAATTGTTTGTTGTATTTGCCAGGAAGAAGTCTCTGATAAACCAAATGAAATTGTTCTCTGTGATAATTGTGGTTTAGGTAAAATTCTTAAAAATACCAAAAAAAACAACCACTTCTTAGGCAAAAGAATTTTGATTTGTTAGTATTAGGTTACTTATTGCATGAATAATGAGCATTTACCCATATGCCCCCAACCTCATATTTTTGATCAATTCAACACAGATGGGCCACTGGTTTCCAATTGGTGTAAATATATAACACGACCTCGACACCTCAGACATTTACTTCGGGGTGGGGGGGGGGCATCCTAACCAGTGTTGACACACCACACTGCTGTAATTCTGAACTTAAATTGACCCAAATGATGTTTTTGTCATTTTCAAAGGTTGAAACACTAAATGACATCTATTTTACTGAAAGTGAAACACACTTGTATGCATCACATATTTGGGAACTGGCCAAGAATGTCCTAAATTTAAATATAGACATGGACTCCCATTTTTCAGAAGTAGATGTTTCATCTCATGGGCTAACAAGTAAAGTGTTTCCAAATCATTTTGATGGAATGACAAGCACACTCCACACATGTACATGTAATGGAACCTATGACAGTTGGAATTCGATAAACAATAGGCCACAGTCTGAGCAAAATTCTACTCCCTAGAAATTAGAAAAGTGTGTTGACGAGACACTGAACTGTATACAGAGGGGTTGTAATATTCTTTCAATACTGGCAACATGCAGAATGTATATTTCAAAATCATGCACATTATTTTTGTCAGTTATTTATAATAAGATAACTCTTTTTTTTGTGTCATTTTACAGGTTACCATCAACAGTGTCATAATCCACCTATACAAGGAGATGTGCTGAAACCTGATGTTGAGTTTTTATGTAGACTGTGTATTTTTGCTACAAATGTGAAGGTATTAATTAAATCATTCTCCATGCTGTCATTGAACAGGGTTTCTGTTAGCATTAAAGACTAAAGGCTTGAATTATATAAAACTGAAATGGCTACTTTGATTTTGATCAGCCAAGAGGGACTTAAACCAATAGGCAGCGGTTCTTGAAATGTTAGCATGGTTAAAATTCCTTAGTTAACTCAAACATATTTGACCCCAAATACACATTGAGTAAGATGGTGGTTCACTTACATATGCATGTAGCTGGAGATCACTTGTTCAATCCCTGCATTGGATGAGAAAGTAGATCAGGATTTTCCAGCGTGTTTTCCCCACATCAATAGTCTAGTAAAGCAGGCCTGGCATGGAACAACATATAGTCGTTCGTATGTTACAAAAAACAGAGGTTCTGTGTACACATTGGTAAGCAGTGTGCGAAATTAGCACTGGTCCGAACGCCCGTGGCCAGTACATTTTGGGTCTGGCCAGTAAAAATTATAAAAGCACAAGTCCGACTGGCTTGTGGAAAATTATAAAACTCTTCAACGGTTTTTATTCCAAATCACTCGAGAAAAAAAAGATAAATATGTATGCCCTTTTCTTGAAATATTATGTGGAAAACACATTTTCCTTTACAAGGTCACACTATCTGGCGTGAAACCGTGATGGTTTTTTTTTTCGATTGAAAAATCCGTCATGGCTCGAAATGTTCACCTATATTACTTTTCGCCGAGAGGTGAATTTTTACGTCTGACAGGTAGCAAGAAAACTTTTTTATGTTTAGTAAACTGACTTGAGACAACAATACTCACGCCTACGCCACATACATTTAATTATTCATTTCTAAATGCAAGAATTAAGCTCGGAAATACCACGAAAAGCCGCCATTTGCATTGCGCAATGTCGTAGTTTCTCACACACTGACAGTTGGGAAGTAGCCAATTTTATAACAAAAATATTTCACACCAGCTACGCTTGTTTTCGTTTAATTAGCACTAGTTTATAGCATTATCTCTATTTAGTCATTTAAAACATTGTCCAGAAATAAAGGCTATGGATAATTTATTAGAAAATTTGACAAAAATTCCATATATAAATATAATTTGTAGCGTACCGTAAATATAGACATGATAAGAGAAAGGAATTCCAGGGGGCGTTACCTGTACTCAGCACGCGGGGCATGTAAATATGCAGCCATGCACAGCCACAGGTGTCGACGGTGTATTCAATTTAGAACAGAAGTTTGGCACCATGATACTTGGAGAAATTTACGTCGAAACGGATTATAGAATTGCTTGAATATTACGCGCCAATTCACAGACTTTCAAGAATTTTTGGGCATTACCATAGGTTTCGTATTACGATATTTATATGGAACAATGTACGTAAAGAGTGTTTGTGTACCTAAATGTTTGGATATGTGTGATGTGACTGGTCTTTGATAATTTAGAGTGACAGGTTAGTTACTGAAGCGACATGTATGAAGAAAAGCTACCAGTGCAACTAAATTACTAATGTTTTACTTTACCGGTACTTTACTTTACTTTTGTGTAGCCTTTAAATCACCATGTGTTTCGTGCTAATAATTTCCTTTTTTTTAATTGGCCTGTTTCAAATAAACTTTCCTTTCAATTTATTCCCAAATCCAAGATGTCACGTGCCTGAGTCCAAAATCGTCAAGGCATTCAAGTAGTTGTATTACTACTTTTGAATTTTTGGGCCAGTGAAATTGGGTCTGGGCTTGTAAAAAATTGTAATCTACTGGCCCGAATGGCTTGTGATTTTAAAACTTAAAGTTATTGACTGGGTAAGCATGTAAAAAAAACTATAACAGTTAGAATTTGAAATAAAGTAGACCGTAGCGCTGCTGTCCAAGCAAAATTTCCCTCATGCCACACTGCATGGTGTATGCATGTCTTCATTAGCCCAGTCAAAGTAGGACATGAAATCCCATTTAATTTTTTTTTCATTCATGATCTTTTCTTCTTTTTTTACAGAAAGGAGGAGCATTAAAAATGGGGCCAAATGGTGGGTACAGGTTTCTTTGATGTTATGTATACCTCTAGATTTAACATAGATTGTATGATGTTCCTTGATTTTATGAGCTATCTTATCTACAAATATTCTCATTTCATATCAGGTTTTGCTATTAGTTTTGTGATGCACTCGGAAACCAGCTGGTGTCAAAATCTATAATTATTATGTATTTAATTAGATTTTAATGGAGAAATGTACTCTTCTCTTTTTAGCGAAAACATTTCAAGATATGAAGCAATCTCTTCCCTATAATGTAAGTATCAAATACTGTGCTTTGGGTCTAGTAAGAATCTTTTTGACCAAAATCATTATGTCCATACAACAGTTGGATTAAAATTTACTGATATACATATAACAAAGTAGAGAAAAAGACTGAAGTTTTTTATACTTGAAAATTAACTCTCGTACAGACTAAAGTGGTGAAACTATATATTATAAAGTCTGTTATCTGTGCAAGTCATAAGTTTGGTAAAGAGTAATGTCTAAAGTGAGTGACCAGGGTTATGCAGACATGTAAGTACATGGTACACACAAACAGTTGATATTTTTGTGAATGATAACAATAGTGATATCTTCTTTATAGCTACATAGATTAACGTGGGATGCTCAACATAAGACTAATGTAGAACAGTATTATTGTTATTGTGGAGGACCAGGAGAGTAAGTTCCTACTTCTTATTTACTCATTGATTTTTTATTTATTTATTTATTTTTCCAAGAGGCATATCAACATGACAATAGAGTTGATTATATAAAGTTTCATGATAATAAATAATAAATATATAAAGTTACTTGATAATAAATAATAATAATAACAATAATAATAAGATGAGAAAGTTTTGATGAGAGAAAAAGTAATGATGTCATGAATGACCAGCCTCTTGAGGATAACCCATAAAACCTGTTTAAATTAAAACTAGGTTTATTTCCAATGGGGTCCTTGGAGGAGGATCAGGTTATGTCATCATAGAGGGGCAGATTCATTTATGAAAGATGAAGGATGGAATAAGACAATAAATAGTGCAATGTGTGTGTACCATAAGGAAAGTTAAGTACAAAGAGATATGAAAGACATTGGATTATACATACATAAGCAAATTAAGACATTTGTTTTGCTAGCAAGTGCTGTTTAACATTTTTCTTAAAAGTGACAATGTTCTCGATTGATTTAAGTGAGTTTGGGAGTTCATTCCAGGCCTGAATACTTGAATAGTAAAAAGTTGAATATTGGGTATTATTTTTGCATTTTGGTACAACATAATTATAAATGCTTGATCTAGTACTATGCAGATGAGCATCCCTGACTAAGTGAAAATTGGCTTTCATGTACACCGGAGACCTATTATGAAAGATTTTGTGAACATGGTTCAATTTCAGTTGTTTGACTCTGTTTTCAAGATTTAAACTATTTAAATCTTTATATAAATTTGGGGTAATTGAATCTCTGGGACCTAAGCCGTGTATGAAGCGGATAACTTTGTTGTGAATAATTTGCAGTTTGTTCTTCAGCTTCTTGTTTAAGCCTGAGAACCAAGCTGAGCATGCATAGTCTAAGTGGCATTGTATTAGAGCATTGGTTAATAATTTCCTAGTATACTTTGTTAAAGACTTGTTATATCTATATAAAAATTTCAATCTGGTATTGACCTTTTTAATAATATTATTAACTATCAATTCACCAGAGAGACAATGATCAATGTATAGACCCAAATATTTTACACTATCTGTTGCTTGAATGACATGATCATTACACATGATCAGTTTATGTTATCAAGAACAAAAATAAACCACACAATGTCAATGTTTTGTAAGTTGTTCAAAGATGAATTTAGAGATCTTCACCGATTAGTATAAAAATACTTTTATACTTGATTACACTGTAACGAAGAGGTTGCTTTTAGATTGTATGTTAATTTTACCATGTATCATTCAATCCATTGTCGAGATAAAGATATTTTACTTGTCAGTATATCTTTTTTAAAGTAGTTTAGTCTTCTTATTTTCTATAATATGATGAGTATAAAACTGGATAGATAATTGTTCAATGTTAATGACAGATATGTGCTTGGTAATAGTGAAAATTGCTCTACTTAATGAACATAACATTTAAATGTAAATAAACTAAAACAAGAAGTTGAGAAAATTTTATAATTGTATTACTGACCAAATTCCTAGTTATGAGTTTTCTTTTTGTTCAACTATCATAGTCATGTTTTTATACTAGTACATATAGAACCAAATCTTTTCCACAAAATTGACTGTAATTATTATCTGTTATTTCAGCTGGTATTCTAAAATGTTACAGTGCTGTAGATGTCGCCAATGGTTTCATGAAGGTATATTTTACTCCTTCTTTCTCTTGAAATCTAAGAAATGTTTTCACATCATAAAATGTCCACACATTATCTAATAATTAACGTCTGATAAATTACCTGTAACTTTAGTTTTAGTGTCAAACATTTCTGATGTATCTATCGTTGATAAACAGAAAGAGCTTAGATTTTGTCTGTTTGAAGTCTTCTTGTATTGACAGTACATGAAGTACTTAAAATATTTGTAGATTGCTTATCTGTAAAATATACTTATTTATGTCATAAATATTGTGAAGGCAACATAAATAAACAAGTTGTTTCTCGGGCACCGTCCGCATACAAAACCAATTGCACGTATAGTCATTTTATTGGTCTTGATGAAAACAAAATAATAATGATGCCTGCACCATCGATACGCAAGTCTTACAAAAATATGCCGAGTGGTTTTGTGATTTCTCCATTATCGGACATTTTAATCTCTTTGACATCATCAGTCAAAATGTAGAAACTAGTCATATCCAAGTATATAAAACTGGTGCTACTTGAGTTCTGTGCCGTCACACCATAATTATAACCATTTTATTGCTTACTACGAAACTAGTTAAATGGTCGATTTGGACGCAAAATAGTTGTAAACGGACATGTGCCAATAACACACATGATAATACATGGAAGATGGCCATGCCTTTTTATGAGTGATTAAAATACTAATGTTTCGTTTTCTATTGTACAAACGAAGGCAGGTAATTATTGAGGAAATAGTTTGAAAGCTCTTACAGGAGGACAACCAAATTCTTTGTACTAATCATAATTCGCACATAATTCAAGATTAACTTAGCTACAGGGATGACTTTTACAGTGTTTACATATAATAAGTCTACAATTTACCACATAATTTTGACTCCTTTTGGATCACCATATCTTTATTGATTTTCATCCGGCGTTCAGTGCTTGAGTAGACTTGATTTTGGTGTTTATGCTCTAATTATGTAATATGAATGCAAGCAAAACCCTAATGCTCTCATAAAGAAGAAAGACTGCCCTCCCACCCATACAATTTTCAGCATTTTAGATTGCACCATCTTGCCACAAATGAGGTAAAAACAAAACAAAAATAGGCACCTGCCCCTTCTACATTTCCAAGAAACAAGACATTTATTTTTTGTGGCTTTAGGGTTTGGAATTGTTGAAAATAACCGCTGGTAACTATGGAGATGATTCAAAATTCTCCTGGGTGACTAGCATAGTGGCAGATTAGTTAAGTCAGTTTGGGTGGTATTTATTTCTTTCACTTTGATATATTTCAGCATGTATCCAGTGTTTAGAACATCCTCTATTATATGGTGATCGATTTTATGTCTTTGTGTGTTGTCATTGTAATAATGGACCAGAATATATCAAACGTATAGAGATGAAATGGTTAGTATCAAGTTGTAGATGACCCATTTTCAATTTACAAGCAGAATCTTGTAATGTGTATAGTAGAGTACATTGTATTGTTAATTTTTTAATCACACATTCTTATGAAAAGTATGAAGGGTCTTTTCAAGAATACATGCTTTTTGATTTTAAAAAAATGTGTCAAATATATTAAATTTCATGAACCCCTTTATGCAAATAGTATGATATAATAAGCCTGTAATACTAAGGTTGTAGACCCTCTAGAGGTCACAATTTTATCAAATTTTGATGAAACTTGAATATAGGTTTATATCTCAAAGAATCTCCATCTTCAATAAAAGGTTTGATCTCGCTTTAACTCCGATCATCACATAGACCAAGTCTCGAGCTTTCGAGGTAAAGTGTCTACCTGGGATAATCAAGTTGCAAAGTTCAAGGTTCCTTCAATGGCAAGGTATCCATGGTGGAGACTATGTCAAAACCTCTGATGGGACGCTACGGTCCATGTGTCTGCAGATAATGTAGCTATAAGTTCAGGAATTGTAAAGTTATCTTAGTGATGTCCAGATATTGTAAAACTCATAATCTTTGCTCCATGAACATGAAAAATCTTATACCATAGCATCCTTGATTGTACGAATAATCGGGGGGGGGGGGGGTCCTTTTTTTATAGTTTGTCCGCTGTCCAACTCTTGCAAAATGTGGTTCGATCTTGCCTGGCAACTTAGTTTATTTCTTCCAAATAATTTGTTGTTTGTCTATTCTAGGGTAGATCTGTTACAACTAGTATTATTTAATCTAACTATACAAGGTGTGAAGAAATATTATGATATAGAGGATGTCGTGGCACCGTTCATAATAAATAATTTACAAGATATGCAAGTTTCAAATGTAAGTTATATAGTTCCAGGGTTTAGACTGTGTTATTTTGGTGGAATGGCAAGGGGGGTGTATGGAGCTATTCTAAAACAGTCCCACTTACAAACATAGCCATATGCCATTATAACGATCATACCTTCTTTAGTGAGGTCACAAAATTGAAATACTAGATAGTTCTGATAAGACTGGGCTTTGCCAACACTAGATAGCCCTGATCAGACTGGGTTTTGACAAAACCTGGGTTGTTTGTACTTAAGAACTGGCTTCCTGGAAATATAAATAGCAAACCTGTAGTTTTTTCAGATTTATTTATAACACAAATTGTAAACTGGCCAAAATTATGGAATAAATTTCTTTGATAAGGTATTTATTCATAGTTGATAGCAAAGGTTGTTTTGTTCTTGAACTTAAACTGTGCTTGATAAATGTTATTCAGCTAGATGTTGGTTCTATGCAGCAAGTTCAACATAAAATAACAGAAATATGTCAACATCATAAAACAAGGTAGGCTTTAAAGGGACAATCCCTAATTATACAGAGGCTCAAAAATAAAAGTCTGAGAATGTATGAAAATAAAACGCCAAAATATAGGGGAATGGTGTATATACCTTGTCTCAAAATTTCAGCTCAAAATATTGAGTCATTTGGACGTGAACGCCAAAACTGCTTATTCGGACACGTAACCCTTTTAAGATTTCAGGTCATTTTTTTCATTTGGTGACCTGATAATCGATTTACGTTTCTTGAGAGGTCTATACAGTGAATGACCCATGTACTGTACTTGATAACAAAAGGTAAATTTTACCTACATATTATTTTTATAGAAAAAAGTCTGGTTTTATCCAGATACTGTATGATACAAAAGTCTCCATTTCCAGAGGCAGACTGTCAGGTTTAAGTTATTTACAAGCGTATCACAAAAATCGGGTTAGTTGTTCGGCCTTAGATAATGGGTTTTAAATGATTTTAACACAAAATTAAGCAGTTTTATTCCCCAAAAAGTTATCGGGATTGGCCCTTTAACTAATGCTATTTCTTTTAAAATTTAAAAGGGAATGGTGCATTCCAGACAGCACTAATTAGAATGATATTGTGGTGCAGGCAATTTACAAGGGGATCTTGAAAAATGCTCTGCATGTTTTGCTTGTAATTTTTAGGAACAAAATTTAGTTTGTAGAGAAGTTAACATGAATTATTTTATTGGTAAAATAGGTCTTTAAATGCTAGTGATCTGCTTAATGTTTTGAATCGTGTATGCGCAAAGAGTGCTATGTTGAAATATTGTAAAAAAAACAATAATAAAGCAATTTAATTTTCCAGGTTTTGTTCTGGTAGAGAAATCAGAAAAAAATCAACACTATGGGGTTTACGAGTGAGGATACCTCCGCCTGCTCCAACAATAATATTACCAATAGATGGACCTATTACTGATGATGTCATGGCTAATTTACAGATGAAGGGGAAAAAAACTAAAACATTTGTTCCTATTCAATGGTAAAAAAAATGATAGCACATAATGAAACATTGAATGATATTGCAGAGGCAGTTTATGGTTGACCATTAGGATTTCTCAATGCTGCAAAATCCCTTAATCCCATATTGAAAATAGAAATAAAAGAAAAATTAGAATTAATTAATATCTAAATGATATGCAAGGTACTCCTATTGCTTAAAACACACAATTCTATGCAAGAAGACAAACTAGTAAAAAAAAATGCCCACATTGAAATGTGGTCGTATATTGTCGTAGCCCCCATCTGTCTGGCAGGCTTGAGGCTCAAGTTAATACCGCTTGCATTTAAATTTATACAGTGTTTAAAGTCATGAAACGAAGAAGCCTGTTGATTTTCAATGATTTGCAATAATTACTGATTGACCTAAAAAATATACGACAACACATGTTGACTGTAGGCGTATGTTTCGTTGCATGGCAACCTATCTTCTGATTTTGATGAAACTTAAAATATATGTTTATATCCGAGAGATTCCTTTTGATATTCACGCATATCAGATTCTATTTTTCTGGATTATGTCCCCTGATACAACAAAAAATTCCTTCTTTTTTTTTTTGTCCTTTTAGCTTGTGTTCTGGCCATCTCTTCCATAATGTGGGGGAATTTTGCATGGCAACCTTTTGTTTTATTCTCAAATTTTTAAACCATAACATAGGTTAAGTTTCCACCAGTGTTAAATCACCATACTTCATAGTGACAAATATAGTCATTACAATCTTTATATGGATTTCCATTACAGTAATTCACCTATACCTCTACGATATCGTAAGAATGGACTAGATATTGATGCTTCTATTGTGTTTAAAAGTGAGAAAGCCAAGAAACTCTTACAAGAAGCTACCACCAAGGTAATGTCTGTTTTTTTGGAGAATTTAAATCTTGCTCTTTATTAGCCATAGACAGGTAATGACGAAGTGGTCTAACACAGGCCCAGTCTATGATAAGAGCTGTTAGTTTTGCAAGTCATAGGTTCAATGAGAAGTTTGTTCTTGAAATGTTTGAGTGTTTCCTTTACATACCTTGGTTTCTCTTAACTTCTAAATATAAGTTTCAAGATATCTTACTAAGGTGTTGATAAGATGTTATACCTCCATTTCGTCCTTGAGTTTCTAAATTTTGTTTGTGTATATTATTTTATTGTCACCCCTGTCCGTCTGTAACTTCATGATCTATGGCCCTTGATTTTAGGAAATATCACTTAACTTTCTCTTCAGCTTGTTCTCTATCCATCTGGAAAATGTAGGCGTATCCTGTCTGGCAGCAGCTGGTTGTTGATGTAGTATGCATTATTATTTGTAGACAATTTGTGTTGTATAATGGCACTAATGGACAGTGCTCTATATAATAAATGTACCGGTACTTTTCTTACACCTCCACATTGAAATGTGATATGTTGTCATTACTCCTGTCTAGATGTAACTCATGAAGTGTAAGACATCTTTTTGGAACAACTAGTTATAATTGTTGCCAGAAAACTTCAAGTTTATTAATTAAATTTTTTGTCTCTTGCAGAATGTATTGTCTGAATGTCATAGTTTTAACCAATCATATACTGGCTACGATGGAAGTCCAATACATACCACATTCTTCTCAGAATTTGAAAGATTTGTTAGTGCTGAACCTAAATCACGGTCCAAACCAAGATTAAAACAATTTTCATTGGATAACATAATACCTCATGTAGATAATTTCGAAGGTGCCAACCATCCATTTAAAACAGGACTCGAACAAAATGCAGAATTGGAACAGAAAAGATACTTTCAACAGAAAATATTAGATATATGTGAATCTATATCTTTAAGCGAAAGTGCATCATTATGTGAGACTACGTCATTATCAGAAGTGGATAATATGTCGTGTACATCATGTGATCAATTAGAGGATCAATTAGAGACACCCCCCATTTTAGGACAAAAACGCAAACGATCCCAGCGTCAGTTATTTAATCTAGACATAAACAGCAATGTTAGAAAGCGAAAAAGAAAATCAAAATCGTCTCATGTGGAAAATGTTGTGAGTTCGGAAGTGATTGAAGCAGTGAAGAACACACAAGTTGATATAAATAAACTAAAATCGAAAGTAGGAAGTTATTTAGGTAAAGAAGATCGTCTGGCTCAAACTGATAAATTTAATGTGATTGCTCAGAGAGTGACAGTAGAGGGAAAGATTCAATATTTAGTTGAGTGGGACTAATCTAGTATTAAAATCACAAGACCTCTTTGTTGACTTGATTGAGTCATATGATTTGTGGCAAATTTAGTTCTGCGTATAAATTTAGAGTCTATGCTTAGATACCACTAACTTTAAAGCAAAGAAAGCTAACTAGAATTTTTAGTGAATCTGCCAAATTTAATGTTGGTTTAAAATCAGTGGTTTTGCTCCTTTTTAGTATATTTTAATACATTGTGTGATATTTTCTACTTTATTATTTAAAAGAATGGGGTTTCACGTCCTACCAACATAACCCATAAGGTTATTGGGTTTGTTTTTATTTTTAAGAGATACATAAATGTATATGTATGGTAATTCTTCTAATTTGTCCTAAGGTCACCCAGAAAATCTAGTCTTTGTGAGTTGTAAATATATTTGGGTAAAACTATACATGTACATGTGTATTAACCCTCTCATGACCGGACGGCCGGAAACCGCCCATCATTTCGGCTGCCTTATGACTCTGAACCGCCCGAATCCGCCTGATTTATACCACATTTATATTTCGTGCTTTTATCTGAAATCATGTTCTCTCTTTTTTGCATATGGATATTAGTATGTTATTTTTCTTCAAAATAAAACAAACTTGTAATTGTAAATATTCAATTATTTTTGAGTGACAGGTGTTTTTATGAGACATACCAAAATATGACAGCCATGTTGTAATTGTCTGGTATTCTAAGACCAGCCAGAGCTTAATGTATGTAGTCATAAGAGGTTTAAGAGTCCAAGTTCTATTTAATTTGGGTAAGAGAATACTGCCAACTTGTTAAAGTAACTGTTTGAAAAGAGATAGTTGCTGTTGTCATATTTACTACAAGGCAATGATGTTGTTTGGTGTATTACCTTAAATTTTTAAAATATAAACAAATTTTTAAAAGATGAAAAAAGGGGTTATATCTCAAGAAATTTCTAAAATTTTGAATACCCAATAGAAATCCAAATTTTTTAATATCACAACAGTGAATGTGAACACTAGAAAACACATGTAAGCTACCTTATAAACTAAGGATGCCACGATTAAAAAATGTTGAACTTTTTATTTGTTTGTTAAAAACCCATCTGCAACCAGGTAACTGATTTATTCACATTTAATATTAAAAAAAAGTTATTTAAATATCTGTTGCACCACAGGAAGACTTGGTGATGCCAGTCTAAATTATTAGTATTATAGTTAACCGTAGTACAATTTTATTCATTCATTCTAGACATTTCATTTCTCCATATTGGGTTGTACTTCGATCTATGGTACTTTGACAGATCATGTATAGGCAAGTTGAAATCGGATTAATTTAAAAAAAAAAAAGTTATGTCATAAATATATAAAAGCATACTTTGCTAATTACAAATAAATTACTACAGGTGGTCGTTTCACTAGCCATGCTGTATGGTTCCTGTGTATTGTCAACTTTGACCCTATTTTAACCTTTGAGGCCTTATATTTTTATAGTGATAAAATTAATAGATACTGTTAAACTTTTAATTTGTCGATCAGTCTTGGCTATCTTATGCTTGTCAGAGTACTAATAAAGTATTTAAGCAGGAATTTAAAGATGTCACCTTCCTGTGATATATTATAAATGACATGTGCAATATAAAGTATGCATGTGTTCCTCAGTGAAGAAAGAAAACAATACAATACTGTAACTGCAATTCCTGGGTTTGAAAGTCAGATATTATATGAAAATGAATATCAGTGTTATGAACTGTCCTGGGCTAACCCAGTGGTGTATAGTTTTGTTGTTGTACGGTATTATTGACATCTTGTCATGTCATTGTATACTGTGAGGGTGATATACTCTGTAAGGTATCATATGGGGGGTCGGATGGCTGAATGGTTAGCATGTGCGCGCTGTATCATAAAGTCTGTCATTGAATCTACTGGTCTGGTTTTGATTTCCCGGTTATATGTGACAAGGAGTAGGGTCGCCTGTCCTACCCCATGGGTTTTCTCTGGGTCCTCCCACTGCTAAAGACCCCTTTGTTCATATGTTAGTCCCGAAATGACCTAGTTTTTGTCAAGTGATTTCTCTCTCTCTCTTTCTTGTAATAATTTATCTGAATGAAGCTTCTTGGTTACACTAACTTATTGTATGTATCATGATCATCGCAATTAATGCTACATGTATTGACCTACCCGTTGGTTGTGGGAGAATTTTGGATTGTTTTTTTTTTTTTGATGTAATTTGACTAAAGATGTAGTTACATTGCAGATGTTCATATGAGATTGTATGCTAACTTGGTGACAAATCTGCTAATAGATGTTCTAAGATTTTACAGTTCAAACTTTTGTAGTTTTAATCTTTTATATTGAGTTATTAACGGTGGAAAAGTCATGCATTTTGAAGTTAAAGACATTTAACTTGTATTCATATTTTTAGTCAAATTTATGTTATTTAAAACCAAAGTGATATTCTTGTTGGGGAATACTTACTGTTCTTTAACACCTAATGTATGTGACTAACAATTTCATTGCTCTTGTGTAGTGGTCTCAAAAACAGTGTTTAAATGTCAAGAAACTGTTCCAGATTAGTTTTATGAATAATATAAACAAATGTCTATTGATCATATATTTGTTTTTGCATTTCTGTCAGGACTCATTCCTGATTACTAAACCTATGGCTAAATGGGACAGAGATAATAAGATGATTATGTGCAACAGCTAGAGTTTATACATGTACATTTATCTACATTTACCACCAGAGTAGACACTTAGGGGGCAGAATGCCATGCATAGCGCAACAAAGTAATCACATTGATTCCATGACTTAGAACAGTAATTTGAAGAGTAATATTCAACATGATGTAAATATGTATATGTGTATTATAGTCAATGGTGTAAAAAGAAAACCACATATAAAAGAGAAATCTCTATGCAATTATTTTATTTGAAAGCAAATTATTGAATAAAACTCAATATGATTTTTATCTGTTTTTTATACGCCCACATTAAAATGTGGTTGTATATTGCCGTCGCCCCTGTCTGTCCGAACGCTCCAAATGCTAAAGTTAATAACTGATTGACTTTAAATTTATACACAGTGTTTAAGGTCATGAGACGAAGAAGCCTATCGATTTTCTAATAATTACTGTCAGAGTTATGGCCCTTGATCACTTCAAAACATCTTGTGGACGCTGTACTGTAGGGCTAAAGTTAATAACCAATTGACTTTAAATTTATACACAGTGTTTAAGGTCATTAAATGAAAAAGCCTATTGATTTTCAGCAATTTACGATAATTACTGAAAATCTTGTGGACGCTCTAGAGGCTAAAGGTTTATAACCGATTGACTTGAATTTATACATAGTGTTTAAGGTCATGACCCGAAGAAGCCTATTGATTTTCAGCAATTTATGATAATTACTGTCAGAGTTATGGCCTTTATCACTTCAAAGAATATTGTGGAAGCTCTAGAGGCTAAAGTTAATAACCGATTGACTTTAAATTTATACACAGTGTTTTAGGTCATGAAACGAAGAAGCCTATTAAATATTAGCAATTTCCAAAAATTTCTTATGGATGCTCTAGAAGCCAAAGTTAATATCCGATTGACTTTAAATTTAAACACGGTGTTAAAGATCATGAGACGAAGAAGCCTATTGATTTTCAGCGATTTCCGATAATTACTGTCAGAGTTATGGCCCTTGATCACTTCAAAAAATCTTGTGGACGCTCTCGAGGCTAAATTTAATAACCGATTGACTTTAAATTTATTCACAGTGTTTAACGTCATGAGACGAAGAACCCTATTGATTTTCAGCGTTTCCGATAATTACTGACAGAGTTATGGCCCTTGATCACTTTCAAAATTTTGTGGACGCTCTAGAGGCTAAAGTTAATATCCGATTGACTTTAAATTTATACACAGTGTTGAAGGTCATGAGACGAACAAGTATATTGAGTTTCAATGAATTTTGATAACTTGAACAGCATGGAGGAGAACTTTATCAAGGCTAAACAAATTCGAATGATTTTCTGATAATTACATAATGAGTTGTTACTTTTAATCAAATTTTATTGTATTATAAATGTTTCATTACCGAAAAAAGTAAAATATGCGATAACTCTTGTTGACTGTCTGGGCGGTTTAGCTGCTGTGGGGGTCGTTTCGTTGCCTGGCAACCTATCTTTATTTCTAATCTTAGCTGATTTAAGTGTTTAAATATGGTCGTACATCTCTGTTTGCCCATCTTTTGATCGTCTATTAATGTTTGTTGACACTCTAGACATATATAGGATGGTTCACCAAGGCGGCTTACATTTGCCTATTTATTCAATACCGGTACATGTGATCATCTCAAGAGCTAACAAGTTTCTTAACTATGAACTTATGCAGCACAGGTTTAATTGACACAACTGATTGCACCAAACAGGCGATCCAAGTAATATATGACCAAATACTGCCTTATAAAATATTCCACTCTTTCTGTCTTGATCAAAAGAAATAATCATTATGTAATAATAAAAAAAAGTTTGACATATTTGCATAATTTGAATTTTTTATCCACTTTAGATCAAATTTAAAATATATGTTTATATTCCAAAGGTCTTAGATTATTTTCTCTGGTGGTACAAAAATCACCTACAAAGCTTGAGGATACTTGATTTTGATTAACGTTCAAATATGGTTGCATAAAAGTTTGATTTTGATGCAAATCAAACCATAAGTAGATGCCACAATTTTTGTCAAGGATTAACAGATTTTATAGGAGTTCAATCTTGGTGCGCAAATGTCCCCTGACTTTTACGTAAAATGTGAAGTATGTTTTAAATCGTATAATAATTGTGACCATCAGTCTAAAAAAAAAAGAACGATTTTTCGGACAATCAGGGGCCATAATTCAAGAAGTTACGTCCCGATAAGCGCAAAGATCGAAAGGAACCAAGACATGCATTTCAACATTCGGCAAACCTCGACAGATTCCGGTACTCTCCGTAACCTACATCTAGACTCGGATGTATGATAGTCATTGTTATGTACCTACGACCACCGATTTACTCTAACAGGAAAACGTTCCGCTTTTACAAATAAGTTCCAAAATCTGGTTAAGCTGTCCACACCCGTTGGTGGAGTCGTCCACACGACTTAGTCTTAGTATAATTTCTGGACACATAATGTATTTGTAAATAGTATAGTTTTTCTGCGTGGTCACCCTTTCTCTCGGTAAATAAACAACAAAGTAAATAATTTCTGGATATTGTAATACGTTTTTTGGAGTCGTCCACACGATGTATTTTTAATAAGTATAGTTTTTTTCTGCGTGGTCACCCTTTCTCCCGGCAAATAAACAACAAAGTAAATCGTTTTATTCCATAAATAACAAATTCATTAACAAATTCATAAACAAATTTAGTTGTGGACGACATCACTAATAGTTGTTGACGACATCACCAATGCCTTGTGGACGACTCCACCAACGGTTGTGGACGACTTCGCTTGTGGACGACTTGACTGGCACCCATCTCCTGGGGGCAACCATGTTTATCCGGGTCCTTTAAAATAGTTCCAAAATGGCGGACTTCATCATACAGCCGAGTCTAGATGTAGGGCACCGGAATCTGTCGAGGTTTGCCGAATGGCATTTCAAGTTTCATCAAAATTGTGACCTCTATATAGAAGTATGGTCCACAAGCTCAAAACGTGATTTAGTTGTACAATCAGGGGCCATAATCCACGAATTTTCACACAATATCATTTGGGGACGGGTGGATATTAGGCCACCGCCCGACGGGGCCAGTCGGACAAAAGACAAAAATTTTTTTATGTCCTATTGGTCTAAAAAATCCAAACTTTTCTGCTGAACATTATATGGGGGGATCTTTGACCAGCCATGGAGGGATCATGGTGTATGTGGACGGTGGATTTAATAATAATAATCTCATCATTTAAAGGGCAGACGCACCATCACTGGAGTGTTGGCCGGAATTCGAAATCCTGCAATGGTTGATTCCGATTTGGTATTCGCAATGATCGGAGTAAAAGCAAGATCAAACCTTTTATTGAAGTTCGAGATTCTTTGGGATACAAACATATATTTCGAGGTAGACATTTTAGCTTGAAAGCGGGAGACTTGGTATTTGAAACAACCAAGGAATCGGATAGGCTCACAAGCTGGGCTTTTTATACCCAATCAAAGTAAGTGCCAAAATATGCAGGATGTTACGTGAAGGGCTAGATAAGATGTAGTTATAAGCGAGATCAAGCCTTCTATTGAAGATGCACGGTCCCTGGTGGCCAATCAGTGATGATTATGGGCTTGCCCTGCTAATGAATGTTTGATAATTTTGAAACCAGCAAAATGCATTGCAATAAGCAAATTTATGTGTGGTTTAATGGTCGAGAGCGAGACAGGCGGATCCAGGAAATTCAGTTAGGGGGGGTCCCCTGAGAAAATTTTTGAAAAAATCGGGGTGTCAGTGGTGATTTGTGGGGCATATCCATTTGTTTATACTGTTATTTAGGGGGGGGGGACGAACACCTAGCCCCCCCCCCCCTGGATCCGCCTCTGAGCGAGAATATTGTAACAAGAGGACCGCCAGGTCCGAGTGTTACAATATATTACGCAATGTCTTAAGCTCGAGACGATTAAACTACTTAAAATGCAGACACTCAGCACGTGCGTTTACAGTGAAAAACGTCACGCCAGTGTAATATTTTTATAAATTACGCTTAGCAAGTTGCCCGTACATTATTTGAAATAACGGTACGTCAACATCAAAGGATGACTTCACATCTGGGGCCTGCCTGTTTCACGTAATTTTAACTTAAGATAAAATCGAAATTTTAGTACATACTTAAATCTGATTGGCTAAGCGCTAAAATCAATCTAATACTATCCAATCGAATTACTAAAATCAGATTTTATCTTAGTTAAAATTTCGTGAAACAGGCCCCAGTATTCTAATGAAAGTTAACTGGATTCTGACTTCGAAAATTCATTTATGAGAATCAAGATGATAAAATACACTGAAGCCAGCTTTGCACATGCTAATATAAGTACATTGAAAGTCCATGCATGTATTATAAGATGGTAAGCTGGCAGTGCCAGGCAGGATACGCCCACATTTTCGGGAGATGGATAGAGAACAAGCAATACCGAAAGTGTTTTTTCCTACAATCAAAGGCCATAGTTCATTAAGTTCTAATTTGATATGCGCAAATATCGAAAAGAATCAAGATTTTTAGGTTATAAACATGCATTTCAAGTTTCATCAAAATCGAATTAAAATTGTGACCTCTACAAGGTCCACAACTTTGATATACCATATTTTGACACTATTCGCATACAAAATGGCGTCCATTTTGTCTGGCAATAATGGTCCGATTTTCTCGAAATTCGAATTCAACCTTGTAACGGTGATAAAGTCAAATGTTGTTCTTTTTAAATCGGATAATAATTGTGACCTCCAGAGGGACCATAGGGAATTATTCGGACAATTCGGGGCCATAATACAGGAAGTTACGATCCGATAAGCGCAAATAACGAAAGGAACCAAGATCTTTGGGTTATAACCATGCATTTCAAGTTTCATCAAAATCGAATTGAAATTGGGACCTCTACAGGATCCACAACCTTGATATACAATTTTTTATCAGTATTCGCGTACAAACGGTGGCCATTTCGGTCCGATTTTACCAAAATTCTAACTCAAACTTCCTTAGGGTGTAACGGTGATATAATCAAACGGTTTTTCAAATCGGATAATAATTGTGACCTCCAGAGGGACCACAAGCTAAAATAGGTGATTTTTCGGACAATCCGGGGCTATAATTCAGGAAATTACGTTCCGATAGGCGCAAATATCGAAAGGAACCAAGATATTGGGGTTATAAACATGCATGTCAAGTTTCATCAAAATCGGTTCAAAATTGTGACCTCTATAGGGTCCACAATCTAAAAACGTGATTTTTCGTATTGATCTGAAACATGCACATATCGAAAGCAGCCGATATCTTTTGGGGATGAACCAATATTTCAAGTCAGAATCGGGTAAGAATTGTGACCTGTAGAGAGTCAACAAACAATTGTGGACAGGGGCGACGACATAATACGTTCACATGAATATGTGGGGGAATAAAAATGAAATTTCTCTTGTAAAGCTAATAACCATCCTTCAAGAACATTTGAGAAAAGGGGTATACCACTTGACAGACCAAAACTTGTTCCTTAGACTTACCGAGATGTGAATAGCTCTTCATTTTTAAAAGAGGTTTACTAATTTGTTGGGGCACAACAATTAACCTGACTTAGTAAGTTCAAGGTCAGTCTAAGAAGCCAGTTCTTACATTCCATCCAGGGCCGGATTAACCATGGGGCACAGGCCCCAGGGCCCCCTAATACAGGGCCCCCCACATTAGGGGGCCCCCACAAAAATCCCAGTTGCGTCCAGCCACCTCCACTAGAAATGACATCATTTGATAGCACTCGCATTTATCACCAGGGACGAATTAACCATTGGGCACAGACCCCAGGGCCCCCCACATTAGGGGCCCCCTACAAAAAAATCTCAGTTGCGTCCAGCCCCTCCTCTAGAAATGCCATAATTTCATAGGTCCACTGAAATAACACCAGAATGCGCTAATTTTGTCGCAGAATTTTTTTTCTGGGGGAGGTACTTCTAAATGGCTCCACGAAAGTGCCTGAAATGCCAGGAAATCATGTTTCCGGCCGCCAATTTATGAAAACTTCCAGAAAAATAAGGTGCTCCCTCCCAAAAAATTGACAACCTTTCAATTAGAAAATAATACACTTGATTATGATCACATAGTGATGCTTTTAAGGCACTGATGAGTCGGTCGGTTTTAATGGCGCCTACACCTGATCCATATTTTCTTATAGCTCTTATGTGGAGACTATCGGGCGCCACCACAGGCGCGGACACCAGAAGCAAACGTCTTGCCAAAAAAATCTGCCGCCATATAATATACAAAATTGCCAGTTAGATATCACCCCAATGGCAGAAAAACATGTTTCCTGCATCGTTATTTTTCATAATTTTCCGAGGGTGGACCCCTGACAAGCGTGCCGCCCCCCATAGGCGAAGTGCCTCTCCTATCACCTCTTTCTGGGTTGGCGTCTGACCCCCCACATGACATTTAAGGGTTCGTTTTGGTCGCCCTTATTCACTTGACAGGACCTTGTTGGTCTTTGGGGGCGCCGCCACCAAATTACATGATTAGAGATTTTCGTTCTGGTTGCCCTATCCACGTCGCCTTATGGTGTTTCGAACTAGTTCTAGTTCAGAGGATAGGCGTTTCTCATTTTGGTGTGCTTAACATCAAAATGAGAAAAAGCGCTGCAGAAATTGACACTCGGATATGACCCAATGTCAGAAAAAAGTGTTTCCTGCATCGTTAGTTTTCAAAATTTTCTGAGGGTTGACCCCTGATAAGGGTGCCGCCCCCATAGGCGAAGGGCCTCTCCTATCACCTCTTTCTGGGTCGTTCGTTTTGATCGCCCTTATTCACTTCACAGGACCTTGTTGGTCTTTGGGGGCGCCGCCACCAAATTACATGATTAGAGATTTTCGTTCTGGTCGCCTTATGGTGTTTTGGAAAAGTTCTAGTTTAGAGGATAAGAGTTTCTCATTTAAGTGTGCTTAACATCAAAATGAGAAAAAGCTCTGCTGAAATTGACACACGGGAACGACGTTGATTGCAGCTCCCAGTGGGTGGAAAACGCGTTTGTAACAGTCCAATTTTCAAAATATTCGCGGGCTGCAGACCCCCACCCCATGTAAACACACGCACCGTTCCGCAATCAGTAACTCGGGCATTATTTTGGCATCCCAAACACTCTGCTGCACCCCCACTTTTAAAATCCTACATACGGCCTTGTCCCAGAGCCCCATTGGTGATCAGGGGCCCCCCACATGTTCAAGGCCCCAACCATGGTTAATCCGGCGTTGATTCCATCATATTCCTGAAGCAATGGCCCGAGAAATACCTCTCTGGCCATTGATGGATTGGCTTCTGATACTTAAACTTTTGAGGGAGTGTCTTTTCTTCCCGTTCAATTAAATCTTCAATCAAATCTATCACTTAAATACAGTAACATGACAGTCCTTCGTTTAATATGGGGTCTTCCGTAGAACGTTGGACATTGATAAAACGGTGTAAGTTTGTTAGTCTCCATACAGTAGTGTTTATTTTATAGGGATCTTTAGCAGTGGGAGGAAACCCACGAGGTTGAGAAGGCGCCCCTATCTCCATCTCACACCAGGGCTCCCCTGTTTTAAGGGTTATGCCTTTCTAACGCAGTCAGCGAATGCTAGTATGACATTCTAGGGCTACAAGGTTATTTGCTTATCTAAGAATAAGCAATGACCCCACTCCACATGTAAGGAGTAACAAGAACCAATTTTTTTTTATTCAAATTAAATATTGAAAGAAAACAAAAACAATTTTGTCTGCCATAAACTTTTATTAACCAGTTTATTCTCTGCTAGCTTTCTCGTCGGCTATTTTCCTGACAAAACCAGCCTTCTTTTGCTTGATCATTGCAACACGTTGGGCTTTTGGTGTCTTTGCCTTGTTCCATCTGAAATATACACATACATTAAGCTGTTTAAATATCAACTCAGTTTGCTTCTCAATCAGTTAAAACCAACAAGGGCATCAAACAAACGGATCAAATTTCCAAGCCATGGGATAAGTAGTATCAGTTTTCTGATAGAAATAAAAATTTAATGTCCTACTTTTTGGCATTTAGTGGTCTAATGAAGATGGGAACATGCCTGCCCATACAATGCTCTAGATGGAAATTGTGCCCAGACAGTGGCACTAGAGATCGTATTCAACGACCAGACACACTTCCTGGTCAGGCCCCTTTTCACTGCACCACTGACAAAAGGAAATCGCCCCAGAAAATACTCTGTAAATTTTTTGGCTACTCGCGTGCAAAGGGATCAACCTTTGAGTATACAAAACATTTAATATCACGGATTTAGCTGTTCAAGTTACCAAAATTCATTGAAAATGCATCTACATGTTCGTCAAGACCTTAAACGCTGTATCAATCGGATTGCCCTGTGATTATAAAGACTGTATGAATCGTGACCTGTAGAGTGTTCACAAACAAAATGTGAATGTCCAGATGGACATGGGTGACGATATTATACGTCCACATGAAAATGTGAGGGTATAATAATTAATTAACCCAATTGTATCGTTATAAACAAATCAATACTATTCTCTTTCAACCTGCCTGATAAAATAATGCTATATTAAACTCTTACACTTATACAAAAATACTTCAGACAAGAATATTCTCTATGGCACACCTGTTAAAAATTGAAGTTATGAAGAATACAAACCTCTTTTTGGAGAATTCTTTTTTTACGGGTTGTTTTGATGGGCTTGGATCAGCTCTGATAGCCGCATGGCATTTCTGATACATGGCTTCCATCTAATAAATATAGAATTATACATTAACACATCACTAAAGTTACAAATTTATTCTTCAATCTGATTAATGGTCAAAACTAGAAAATTTGGTGGAAGGGGTATACATCCTTTAAATCTGCAATATTTTATTTTATCTTGATCATAAGTCTCATATTAAAATAAACAATTTTATTACAGCAGACTAAGGCAAACATAATATTGTTTTTGGAAAATATGAGTATTTCTATTTTCCTTTGAATAATAAATCATTCTTGAACATTCATTATGCAACAGCTAAGTCTTTATTTAGGCTTCAGATGTCATAGAAATTATAAATTAGATCTTTATTTACACAACAAGCACAAAATCAACTCTGTAGACCCACAGATGACTTGGATTTAAATGGTGTTGTAAGCTGAGATTAACCGTTGCGTCGATGTCATACCCCCCTCCCCCAGGCAAATAAAGCTTCACCTTCAAGCCCATAATAACACAAGTTAACTTACATTATCGGGTGTAATACCAAGTTTAATGAATCGACTGAAATGTTTTTTAAATAATTCTTCATCCTCTTCTTCTAAGTATGTCATGTAATCACCAACATGCTTGGCAAAAATATGATCTCGATGAACACCAGCATCATATTTTTTGGCTTCTTTATCGTAACCGATGAATCTCTTGTTACTGTAAAAGAAATCACATTTTTACTGTAGTCTACCTTTTCCTCCACCATTTGTTTATTTCATTTGTTCTCTACATTGCTTTTACATACAGAAATACTTAGCGTGTTAGGAACAAAATTTTCAATTTTCTGATAGGGTTCATAAATGCAGACGGTTGGGACGAAAAACCGAGGTCCCTTGTACACATTGGAATGCACGTAAAAGATCACTTGCATTTGGAATTCGATATAAGAGTAGGTCACAGTGCCGGTGCCCGGGCAAAAATTCCCTTATAGCACACTGTTTTGCACATGCCATCTTCATTAGCCCAGTCAGGAGGAGCAGAACAGTGAGACGTTAAATAACATTTCATTTCATAAACTGGATGTTTTGCATGCAATCTTTGGAAAATATTTGACCTGTATATGTGTAACAAATATGTACATGGTAATTTTTTTAAAAATGACTGAAACCCACCTGTGTGGTATATCCAGACCTCCATCAGCAGATCCTTTCATTACACCAAATACTTTAGCACCAGTAGAACTTCTTGATAAACCGATATCTAAAATTGCACGGAAAGCACCGGGCTTGTCTGGAACCTTTTCAACATGATAGGATTCACCGTCTGGTGCTTCTTGTCCTTTGTAAATACCATCGAGTTTAAATTTTTGTAACAACTGAAAATGCAACAAGTTCAATGCATTTAATACCAGAAACAAATTCAATAGTGTTTGTTTATATTTTGGGAGCCACAATACATACTATTGGTTACATCAATGGCTAATACTTAGCCCAGATAAGCAAAGATAGCTTGATAGGCAACGAAACATACGCCCACATCAGCTAAATCGTCCGAGCGGTCGACAAGGGTTGCAACATATTTTTTCTTTAGTAGGTAATAGGTGCATTTACAAGACAATTTCATACAAATCAAGATTATAATTCTTGTCATTTGAGGGTATAAAAAGTTCTACACTCTGAAACAAGGGCCTTAACTCTGGAAGTAATTAACAGAGCATTTTGAAATTTGACAGAATTTTTCGTTTTACTAATTCAAATAATGCACATAAATTTTATACAGATCGCAAACTTTTGTCATTCGAATATTCACAAGGTTCAAAGTGAAACAAGTGTCCATACTCTAGAAATATTTGACGGAAATTGCTGAAATTCAGTAACATGTTTCACAAATTTAAATGATGCATATAAATTTCATGCATATCAGATCTGAGATGATAACTTTCATCAATCTAAGTGTAACAAGGACCATACCTCTAGGCATAATTACTGTGAATAAGTAAAAATCAATGGGCTTGACTAATCTAATTAAATAAATTTCATACAGATCAGATGATAACTTTTGGCCTTATTAACAAGGTGCAACAAAGTGAAAGAAGGGCAGTAACTCCAAGACGTAATAAACAGAAATTGTTGAAATTTAATAGGATTCTTCATCACCTCACTAAAGTCAACAGCATGCATCAATTTTAAATGATTTGAAGGGTGACGTTGATATATATCTACAATGCCATGTGGGTGCATAAAAAGGCTTAGCTTAGATGTAAATGAAATCTGAAGTCACAACATAGTTCAGATTTTTGTTGTTATTTAGTTTATATTTATACAGTAAGATTTTCCACACATCTGTCCAATGACCAAACCTGGCCCTTCATATAGCCAATGAAGAAATAATTGGCCTGTGGCATATTTTTAGACAATCAGATTTCTAATAGCAAATAGGCCTAACTGGTCAAGAGGTGGTCGGCAACATATCAACAACACAACAAAGTAACTTAGAAGATAAGATTAGCCAAAATTTGGCAAGCTCAAGTTAATAAGTTATATTTTAAACACTGATTTCTTGTTTTAAAGTCTACTATCTTTGTTCCAACCATGACTAAGAAATAATTAAGAGTGTTCACTTGTCAACTTACTCTTCTGGCCATTAAAAGTCCTGTACAATATGCAGCAGCGTAGTTTGTTAAACCGACTTTAACACCATACCTGGGCAGCTCATGAGCATATGCACTGCAGATAACAACATCTCCTACAATTTTAGCATAGGCAATCTGAAATTAAAATACTTATTTCAATGTTTCTAAAAAGCATTCAATATAACACATTTCATTGTCTTTTTTGCTATAATAGTTCAAAACCAGCGGCTGCCAGGCAGGATACGCCCACATTTTGCAATTTATGGATAGAGAACAAGCAAGATCTTTGTGTTATAAACATGCATTTCAAGTTTCATCAAAATCTGATCAAAAGTGTGACCTCTAGAGTGTCCACAATCTTGATATATCAGATATTTACACTATTTGCATATGAGGGGCAGCCATTTTACCTGATTGTTTTGGTCAGATTTCACAAAATCCGAACACAATCAAATTATGACCTAAAACACTGATAAATTTTAAGACAATATTAACTTTAGCCTCTAGAGTGTGCACAAGCAATTGTGGACGCTGGTCCGATGACAATATATAACTACATTTGAATGTGGGCATATAAATATTGAACAGTAATGCCATAAAAGCTTGTACTTGGTAAATTTGGAATATTCTGGGATTATGTGCCAGGGACTACAAGATAAAATATATAAGCACAAGATGTTACAAAAATTATCTTAATTCTATACAAACCTGGCATGTGATGTCTTTATTAGAGAATCTGACTATCATACGATATTTAGGTGTGTTATATTTACATTTTTCTTGAAAGATTAATCGCTTTCTAGCATAGTAGTCAGTCTTTCCCTCTGTAATAAAAGAATTTTTCATATAATTATTAATACACTACATATCCTTGTAATATAATTAGAAAATAATTAGAAGCAGCCTTCTGCCTTGGACTTCTATTAGTCATCTACACAAATCAGACACATGTAAATAACATATGTCCAAGATGGTACCACAGGTTGTGCCAACTTAGGAATTTTGTAGCATAGCTGCATTTTGATCCTCACAGTTGTCTCTAACATCTTTAAAAATTGTAAGAGGGTAAAAATATATTTCTTTTAAATACTGGACAGATGAGAGATATCTACAACGATGTGGACGATCACAATCAATTATGTAGCCTTTATGTCCTACTCTTCATGAATCGCCTATTCCAGAAAAAATGGCGCCTCGCTGTGCTTTGTGGGAGAGCCGGTCGTAAACTTGGGAGAAGGCAACCATTGCTTTGCATGGTATTTCTCTGACCAAATTTTGAAAACGCTGATTTTACGTTTATTTTAGTGATGTGGGACATTTCATATGATGTGATAGAGACACAGATAAGGATGTAAACGGTCACTCGGTTGACCGGTTACGGTTAAGTTTGGCAAGCTGACCGGATCAATATTCCCCTGACCGTTACTCGTTCTATATAAAAAAAAAAGTCAGTGTATATAGACTAGTAGTAAACTAGCATTAGCCCACGCTCTCTACTCTTGTTCATATTACACGTTGATACAAAACTTTCCCGGTAATAATACGGCCGTATTCACTGATCGAAAACGTAGTACTAAAATTATGCCGTGAACAAATCGTCCCTCTGGCACATGGGCAAATGGTATAATCTTTTCGTCGTTTCTTATTGTGTTGTATCTTCGGGCTGGATAATCTTTACTACAGGACGGTACAGGTCGACTATTGACTGCTGGATTTCGTATGAAAATGAAAGTAATGCCGAGCGCAAATAAATGGAATACATGGATTATAACACTGCTTATTGAGGTTGAGGTAGGGGGCCGTAGAATATTCCTATATTTATAACGGGTTGAACACTTATAATATTTAAGCAATTTTCCGATCTGTCACACAACGGCATGTGATTGTGATACCTGCGCGAGTGACGACCACATGGTAGCATACCATATTGTACTACCTCCGGTTGACAGAGAGAGAGAGAGAGAGAGAGGGAGAGAGAGAGAGTGGGGGCGGTTTCGAGTGTTTAAAATGTTTAAATACGGATCTTAACTCATTGGGTCCGTTTGCTTAAATATAAGGGCCAATTAAACCCCTCTCTAATACCGATTGCTTGAATATACGGTCCACTGCTTATTAGTGTCATATCCGAGAGACTTAAATTCGCGGTCCCGTTGATGCATTGTTTCCTCGAGCCATAATTGTTAAATAAAAGCCAATTAGCTAACTAAAAGTAATTAATCAAATCAAATATAGTTTTGGCTAACGAATGACCACAAAAAATGCGTACGTCACAACAAAAGTTAGGGGTTATAAGTTCATGAACTTTGTGGTACAAATTTTTTTCACTGGTCGCCATATTGTTTTTTGTTACGTATTATTATCGATTATTACTGCGTTCCGTTTTCTTACAATATCTTCATTATGGAAAGTGATACAGACTCGGAATTCGAAGGGTTTTTACCCGAAGATATTTTGGATGGTGATATCGATATTATTAATGCCGTGGGAAGTGATTTTTCCGATGTTTCGGGCGAAGAAGACGAGAATCTTGATATAAACAACGGCCAGCGAAAACCAGCATGGCGGCCAGTCTTGCAGTATAACGAGTTTGGCAAACAACATTAAATCCAGTGACCAGTCGGTCATTTTTAGGGCCGGAGCATGGGCCAACAATAAATTAGAAGAGGGGAAGAACGAGTTTGATTTATTTAGTTTGTTTGTCGGATTAAATTTATACACGTTAATAGCTAATGAAATGAATCGGTACCACGTGCGACGATGCTAAAAATATGTAAAATGAGAGAATAGGAGAAACATGACCCCGGAAGAAATTCGAGAATTTTTGGCTTTACGTGTGTTTATGAGTATATCAACGCAGCCAAGAAGTAATATGTATTGGTCGCAAGACTATTATTTAGGTACGATAATTACAAAATTGCTGGTATAATGACCAGAGACCGTTACGTAAAACAACAGTATTGTGAGTGTTGTAAACAGACATCTTGATTGATGAACTTTACTCAGTGCTAATCATTTATAATCTGTTGTGAACTAAAATCACAAATGGCTAAATCCACACTGATATTCTTGTAAACCTATAATAATATTATATATATTTGGACTAACTATGTTTTTTACTTATGTTTTTTTTTATTAAACAATAACTCTGTTGTAATTTTGTATTATTGATTAAATTTTATACCATTGCAATGCCTGATTTTTTATCTGCATTTGATAATATAAACATTTTTTGATTGGAGTGATAGTTTTTGTGTTATTTTGTTTAATCTACAGTATATGAGGTGTATTCCCGGGAAGGCGCAGTTACAGAGCGTAACCAAAATTAATCCTTCCCGGGAAGGCGCAGATATCGACTTGTCGGCTTTCGTTTGAAGAGAGACATGTTGTTATTAGGACCCAATTAACGGTGTTAAAGATTTTTTGAATTTATGTTCACTCTGAATTTTATTCACCAATTGGCAACTAATGATGAATATCATCAAATCACCCAAGGGTTATTCTTCATTCATCAAAATATTTATATTATTATGATTATAATAACGAATTTTCTCTCACGGTCTCTCAGTTTTTGTAATTTGCTTATTTTCTTACCATAATATTTCAGATGGATTTTGAATTGGCAGCAAAACAAACAGTGTTGGAAATATTCCCAAATACTGAATGGAAAGGCTGTTTTTTTCATTTTACCCAGTGTATTTGGAGACGAACACAAAATGCAGGTCTACAAGTACAATATAGAGACGACCAAGGTAGTACGGGGATTTGCAGCTTTACACTTTGTTATCAAATTTATTTACCAAGTCTATTTTACTAGCAGTTTGAAGATGCATTCCCTCACATTGTAGCAGAAATGCCACCTAATCCAAAAATAACAGAACTGGCTGATTTTTTTACAAATCAATGGTTCGAGGGAGAATTTTCAACATACTATTGGAACCATTACAATACAGAGGAACACAGGACCAACAACACTCTGGATGGATGGCATTCGAGGGTCAAAAAGCTGGTCGGAAAAGCCCATTCGAATGTTTTTGAATTGATAGCATTTTTACAACAGGAGCAGAATATTAATGAAATAAGAATAGTGCAATATGCTGGCGGACAGGAACCACCAAAGAAAAGACACAAATATGCCCAACTTCAAAACAAGCTCCAGGAATTTACGAGGTTCATGAATTGACGTTAGTTAAGTATTTAGACAGGGTATCTTATTTGGCGAAATTGAACTGATTTTAGTTGTTTTTATTTCTTAAGTTTGTTATAGTATAATTATGTTTTTTATTTATTTGGTGAAATTAATTTTTGTTATAGTAGAATTGTGTTTTTATTTATTTGACGAAATTAATTTTTGTTATAGTATAGTTATGTTTTTTATTTATTTGACGAAATTAGTTATTGTTATAGTATAGTTATGTTTTTTATTTGTTTTTGAAGAAATTAAATGATTTTTTTTTTATAATATATATGCTTTTTATTTGTTTTTGAAGAAATTAAATGAATTTTTGTTATACTATAGTTTTGTTTTTATTTCTTATACCACGACTGATGCTAAAATGTTGGTTAATTAGTTATAGTGGGGATTATGAAAGAGTAAATTCTTATCACAACTCTATAACACCATTGTTACGTTTTTAATCCATTTTAATCCTTAGGGGCTGGATTCCCGTGAAGGCGTCGAAAACGACCCTTTTTAATCCGTTACGGTCACTAACTGCGCCTTCCCAGGAATAAACCGTATATGAGATTAATGGATAATCCTTTAATTAGCTCCAGGGAGATAAGCTATTGTCTAGTTAATTGGCTCAGGGAGATTAAGGGGTAGCTACTTAATTAGGTCTAGGGTTCAATGAGTTAATACGAAATTCCAGTCATCGTGTCATACATCACTGGAAAGTATGTTTCTATCGCTCTTTGTATCTATCAGTTATTTCCTGGCACATTCTTGATTACGTACTTTAGAAGAGAAAAATGCTGGCCGTTTGCGAAAGAAATAGGTCGCTGTCCAACAGTAACCTAATTACTCAAAATAGACTATACTTTCTGTTTATCTTATTTGTCGAAGGCATGGATTAGCTGTACCTATCATGTGATTTCATTGCAGTCACGGTCGTCCAGCTTATTTCTTATAGTTGGCTAGCTTGAATCTGCTTATCGTTGGGCCGTTGGCAACAGAATTCTTATCGTTGGCCAGGTTGATCTCGGCGGTTACCCGGTCAGGGTCGGTTTTTTGCCCATCAGTTAACCGGTTCAATTTTTTTGGACCCGTTACATCCTTAGACACAGATGGTTGATGCACGTAAAGAATACCTCAGAAAGCACATTCTGAAGTATACAGATTGCAAAAAGGTAAAATGAAAACTTCAAAACAAACAGCTGTCGAAACTTTACCTTAGTGTCAATCGGCTGATCGCTGTCACTTTAGCTACCAACTCTCTTTTGCGGCCTGTACACTCAAGATTTCGCTTTCTCGGGTATCATTTAAGTGCATGAACCTTCCAGGTCTCTATCACCTCATATGAGAATGAAATATCCTTCACCGACTTAAAATAACAGTAAATCGGCATTTTCTGCAATTTGGTGAGAGAAATCCCATGCAAAACAATGGTCGCCTCCTCTCGAGTTTACCACCGGCTCTCCCACAATGCACAGCGAGACACCATTTTTTCTGGAATAGGCGACTCCTGTATAAATTTATTATGAATTAAAACATACCTCTCCTCCTCCTAAATTTGACTTGATATCTCTTGAAGTAGGCCTTGTTTTTCTGTACTTTAACAAAAGGCTGAAAGAAAAATTCCAGGTTATAAATTTAAGGCCTTGGTTCATTTCATATACTGTCACGGGTATCATTTTTTGGTTTCAATACATACAGGTTCGGGCAATTACAAAAACAAATAAATGTAGGGTTCAGTGTCTAGTCCACCCTACACACACTACCTTTCTAGAAACTCGTTAAAGCTGAGGTAAGGCGACCTAAACCCTTATCGCATACAATGATGATTTGGTTTCATTTTCAGACATGTTTTAGTTTTATGTTTTGAAGTAAAATGCAAGTCAAAAGTTCTGTTGATCATCACTGACATCGACAGATCAGCTATAGTTATAGCCTACAAAATTAACAAAACAGTGTCAGTACATAGTGGGGGTTATGGTGTGGTTTTGGAGTCGAATATTTGGCGAATATTTGGTGGTGGGAAATGATCGGACAGAGGAATCTGTCAACTCATCTGCTGTCCCATTTTGATTGACCAGAGCAGAGTCGAACAGACAACAAACCCGTTTAATATCGAATCATAGCAATGCCATCGATGATCTACCATATATAATTATGAAATATTGATTATTTGTTGACATGTGTGTGTAATTGTATTACAGTTTTGAAGCCTCACCATTTTGAGGAGGAGAAACGAAACACAAGAAATTAAATTTCTACGTGTTTACACGTTCTATTTTATTAAAAAGGAAGTGCTTAGACAGAACATGCGCAAAGAGCGAAAATTTAACCGGAAGTTGGATTAGCCCTTGACCTTAACGAAATTAACCAATCAAAGTTTGAGGCGGTTTAATGGACGACAAATGTCAAGTTCAGGAAACAAAGTTTTGTATTTGTTTCATTAAAATAATTTAATGAATATCAGAACGTTTTTGTTTCGATAATTTTCAACAGTTTTAAAGATAACAGGATTGATTTTTATTATTTTTAATGAGTTTGATAGAGTGGTACTGTTGACGTTGTGTTCACAATTTCTCAAACTTCGGGCACGTTTCGGCTTGTTTCAATGATCTATAAATAGCATTAGATTGTCAAAATGAAATAAACTCAGTTTACTGAAGAAAACAATATCTTGAAATGCAGGATCAAACAGGCCCACTCACATTGATGAGAAATGTGCAAGATCTGAGACAGCGATTAGCTGAAACGGAAAATAATCTGAAAAAAATAAATAGACATGAAAAATTGGATTTTGATGAAGTCGAGTCAGTTGCATCTTCAAACAAGTTAGTTGAAATGAAATACTTTTCATATTACTTTTATAGAATGGTAAATTCCTACCTAGGCCATGTACTCCGGTAGCTTAGAAAGAGCTAGTTTTCTAAGACTAAGCTATTACTATTAATTATTTAAAGTTTTTAAACCATTTGCCCTGGAATGGTTACATTGTGATCTCTTCACACTTGCCGTCTTGGACCAAAGCCCACTCAAACCAATTGATAGACCAAGCGGACCAAACAACAATGACATTACTACTCAGACCAAACAAAAAGACTACTTGCACCAAGTGTTTAATAGATAAATAATTATGTGTGTTTCAATAAATTGTTTTTGTTTTAATATGACTACTTCTAAGTCTAAGACAAATAATAAATTGTGTTTGTTTAATATGACTACTCATCAGACCAATACTACATTGTTGTTTTAATAAATTGTTTGTTTGTTTTAATATGACTACTCAGACCAATGATAAATTGTTTTATTTATTAAATTGGGTTTCTTTTAATAAGTGTTCTGTAGCCTACTTAGTATTTGATCAAACCGGTAATGAATCACATTAAAGAAGAAGATCAATTAACAAAACAACGATAGCTGACTTGTGATTAATTCGTACATGTGTTGATAATGTACTCACTCATTTTACACACTAATAATATTGATGAAGCACATTAAGGAAAAGCAATTTTTATACGCCCACATTTTCATGTGGACGTATTATGTCGTCACCCCTGTCTGTCCGTCCGTCCGTCCACAATTGTTTGTGGACTCTCTACAGGTCACAATTCTTACCCGATTTCGACGAAACTTGAAATATAGGTTTATCTCCGAAAGATCTCGGCGGCATGTATCAGATCAAAACTTCATGGATTATGGCTCACAATTTTGAACCGATTTTGATGAAACTTGACATGCATGTTAATATCCCAAAGATCTTGGTTCCTTTCGATATTTGCGCCTATCGGAACGTAATTTCCTGAATTATGGCCCCTGATTGTCCGAAAAATCACCTATTTTAGCTCGTGGTACCTCTGGAGGTCACAATTATTATCCGATTTGAAAAAACGTTCGATTATATCACCGTTACACCCTAAGGACGGTTGAGTTCAAATTTCGGAAAAATCGGACCAAAATTACCATACAAAATGGCCGCCGTTCGTACGGAATACTGTTAAAAAATGGTATATCCAGGTTGTGGACCCTGTAGGGATCACAATTTTAATTTGATTTTGATGAAACTTGAAAAGCATGGTTATAACCCAAAGATCTTGGTTCCTTTTAATATTTGCGCATATCAGATTGTAACTTCCTGAATTATGGCCCCTAATTATACGCAAAATCGTCTTTAATTTGCTTGTGGTCCCTCTGGAGGCTACAATAATTATCCGATTTAAAAAATCGTTTGATTATATCACCGTTACACCCTAAGAAAGGTTGAGTTCGAATTTCGGTAAAATTGAACCAAAATTGCCATACAAAATGGCCGCCATTCGTACGCGAATACTGTTAAAATATGGTATATCAAGGTTGTGGACCCTGTAGAGGTCACAATTTTAATTCGATTTTGATTAAACTTGAAATGCATGGTTATAACCCAAAGATCTTGGTTCCTTTCGATATTTGGGCATATCGGATTGTAACTTCCTGAATTATGGCCCCTGATTATACGCAAAATCGTCTTTGTTTAGCTTGTGGTCCCTCTGGAGGTCACAATTATTATCCGATTTAAAAAATCGTTTGATTATATCACCGTTACACCCTAAGGATGGTAGAGTTTGAATTTTGGAAAAATTCGGAACAAAATTGCCATACAAAATGGCCGCCGCATGTACGCGAATACTGTTATAAAAAGGTATATCAAGGTTGTGGACTCAGTATAGGTCACAATTTTGATTCAATTTTGATAAAACTTAAAATGCATGGTTATAACCCAAAGATCTTGGCCCTTTCGTTATTTGCGCATATCATATCGTAGCTTTCTGAATTATGGCCCCTGATTGCCCGAAAATTCGCCTATGGTCCCTCTGGAGGTTACGATTATTATCCGATCGAAAAAAAGCTTGACTCTATCACCGTTACACCATACCGAAGGTTGAGTTTGAATTTCAGGGAAATCGGACCATAATTGCCAGACAAAATGGCCGCCGTTTGTACTCTAATAGTGTTAAAATATGGTATATCAAGGTTGTGGACCCAGTATAGGTCACAATTTTGATTTCGATTTTGATGAAACTTGAAATGCATGTTTATAACCTAAAGATCTTGATTCTTTTCGATATTTGCGCATATCAAATTGTAATTTAATGAATTATAGCCTTTGATTGTAGGAAAATTCACTTTCGGTTTTGCTTGTTCTCTAACCATCTCTCGAAAATGTGGGTGTATCCTGCCAGCTTACTATCTTTTTTAATTTGTGTGATTGGAGTAAATCGCTGATCCATGTCATTGAAGCTCTATACTTGTATGGTTTACAATTGTTTAGCTCAACTAATGCAGGAGGTGTACTATGTGAAGGCTGTGAAAGATGGCAGCATAGAACCTGCAAGACAGGCATATAAAAATTATTTAATAAATTGTTGATGTAATAAATGAATATTTTCTGTTATGTATTCAACTGTAGTTCACATCTCACATCAATTGTGTCACGTGTTAAGCTCACATTTATTTAAAATCTGTATTTTATTTTTTAAATGAATAAGTGAAGATAAATAATGGTCAAAGAAGCGACCCGTTGGGTTGGTCCGAGTGGTTTTTCAATATAAATTGATTAGTCTGAGTGGTCTTTCTGTTTGGTCTGACTAGCCTTTTTTTGGTCCAACTGGTCTTTGTTTTGAGTTGTCCTGGTACCCCTTGGAATCTACATGTATATGTCTTCTTGAAATATTAGGGGATAATGGTTTGGGTGTTCGATCCATGCATTTGCCGAGAAAGTTCATCCACTTTTCCCAGCGTGGTTTTCCCTTATCAGTGATGCTGGACGGAGCGCCTGACAAGGACAGTTGTCTAGTTGTTCAGATAGGACGAAAAACTGAGGTCCTGTGTACACAATAACGTATAATATTATCCCTTGGCAGTTTGAATATGATATGAGTGTTAGTGTAGGCCCTAGCAACGCTGCCCGGGCAAAATTTCCCTCATAGCACGCCAGGGTGTATGCCCATCTTTATTAGCCCAGTTCAGGACCAGAACAGTAGGACGTTAAACCCCATTTCATTTCTTGAAATATTAAAGTATTGCCAAGTATTGGTATGATTTTCCTATGTAAGGTGTAGACTTAATAAATTATTGTGTTTGTTAAATAAATTGACAAATCTGTTCCAATAAGTTTCTTCGATTTAATAAATTAATTATTTTCTGTCAATAATTAAGTGTTATTATATACTTTAGCTGTTCATTAAAGTGATTCAGCACTAGCACATCACATAGTTAGTATTACTTATTATAATTATAAAACAAACTTGCTACAAAGCCATATTTTTATAATTTCTAGCGTACCGTTATAAAAATCATTTGGTCCGCCTTAGCTCTAATAGAAACCAACATTATATAGATTGGCATACGTGTTAAAATTTAAAACTGAAGGGCCGTCTGAATGTAATTTACAGAAATATTAGGCTTCTTCAATTCACTGTTTCTAATGAGGCATAACTTTCTTACAAATCAAATGATAACGTTCATACAAATCAAATGATAACTTCTGCGATTAGAATGTTAAAAGGTTCAACAAAGTGAAACAAGAGCCATAACTAATCATAATAAACACAAATTGCTGAAATTGAATAAGCTACTTCATTTGACTGCATATGAGTTTCGTACAGATCCTATAATAACTTTTGTTGTTACAGCATTCACAAAACAAAGTAAAACAAGTGCCATAACTCTAGACATAATTAAGGGAAAATGCTGAAATTCAACAGTCCTCATCGTTTCACTAATATCAATTTCCTACAGATAGGATAATAAATTTTGTAGTAAGAGCGTTAACAAGGTTCAACAAGGGCCATAAAAAATGTAACAAACAGAAATTCAATAGGCTTCATCGTTTTACTTATTTATATAATGGCAATATTGCATAAATTTCACACATGTGGGCGTATAAAAATCAATAAACAACTTTCAAATTCTAGTCATTGTATCTTTTCCTTATTTGGTGTCTAGTGTGCAACAACATCCCTGAAAAGTCTTAAAAGTGACTGTATTTTAATGAAAGGCATCCAGGAGATGGGATTGTCTACAATATCATCACCCATGGCGGAAGTGATATTTAATTTAAAAATTTTCACCGAACATGAATGAGCCAATAATGTTATCATGGTTCTGAATAGTTTCTTTGTTCTTTCAGTGAGGACTGTATCAGAAGACGCGTTCAAAGATTAGAAAAGAAATTTGATGTAAATAACTACCCGGCAGCCATGAATAGAGATGGAGTACTTCATGCATCTTTACTACAACGTGATAGTGGCACAATTGCTGATGATTTTCTAGATCGAGAGAGTGTTCGGTCAGGTCTGAGTACTGTACCTGATTCTTATACTGGTTTCACTAACAGACAGTTCCCTTCTAGTACACCAAATACCCAACGTGCTACTGTAAGCTTCTTTTGTAGTTCCCTGGAATCTGGAATGTCTGTATATCGAAAAATGAAAACTGTCTCATTAATTACATGTACCAGTACCACACACATAACTGTTTTACCATGTTACAGGAATTATATCTATAAAAATATTTGAATAGGCTCATTTACCAAGTACACAGCCCTTTTAATGTAGTAACTTGTGCTGAAATGTCTAGTAGTGATCTTTTGAAATCAAGAACACAAAAATCAGATTTTTAGTTCGAATTGTCTACAAACCAGAATCTATCTTTTTTGTGGCCTTATACATGGGTCAGTAAATATGGAATATTTGATCTTTTTAGCCATATATTTCGTGATAAATTTAATCTATACTTAACTTTACAAATTTCCAAATCATATATGATGTTGATGTTTCCATAGAATTACCAAGCTGTACGATGAAGTAACTGTCATATCAAAAAAATATCTTTTACTTACTGGCAGAAATCTATTTTGACTATATTTGAATGGCTCTATCTAGATCGAATCTAAATTATTCCATTTAGTTTATTTGATTTTTTGACTTTTTTTTTCAGACTGCTAGAGGACAGATTGAGGGACACTATGATTCAGAAGATAGCAATTTTGACAGGGGTAGATTAGACACTCAAACAAGAGAAAACAAAGATAAAGTTGTGCGTCAAAATCAACGTTTACTAGCGGAGGTTGAAAAACTAGCTTATGAATTACAATCTGCTAATTGTAAGGTATATAATTTATGTGAAATAAAGAACAAGATACAAAGAACTCCCTGCTGTTCTCACTTCTCCTTCTTCCACAAGCTTTATTCATGCTACCATTAACACAAACTCTTTCACAGCAGTAATTCAAAAGCCTTCTTTTACCACTGTTCAACATGATTGACCTTTAATGTCACGTTCAGTATAGTTCTACGTGTGATGTCATATCCTAATGTTTACCAACAACACAATATGGCATCGATAGCACATACCTTGTTTACATCGTACGTAGAAATAAAAACTGATCTGGTCTCGTTAAATATAATGCGCAATTGGAAGTCTTGAAATGGTGGTGATATCGTTGTGTTTAAAAGTTGCTGACTCTGCTAATATTTCCGTCCCATACAACTGCTTTTATTGTTTTCCTAGATTCGAGAGTTAACTAGAGAATTAAAGTCTGGTCAACAATCAATACCTGAACTAGAAGATAAAATAATTGGACAACAGTCAGAAATAGATGCTTTAGAAAAGGCTTTAAGGTAAATTAACATATAACAACTTCTTGTTAAATTAACAAGAAGTTGTTATATCATTGAAAGTAGACACATTCTGAGAAACCCATCTCCTTGTTCGTTCGTTCCTGGAGCTTTAAGTTCACTTCCACCAAGAGTGATATCGAAGACAATCCCATAACTTCCAGAATCATGGATCCTGATTGTATGAAAATTACTTCTTTTTGTTAGCTTGCGTTAAGAAAGCATAAACTGAGACACTGGTTTAGCTGGAGTCTTAAGATTTCTGTATCTGATTTGACTTTTCCAGATTATATCTGCTGTACCTGTTCGATATTATATTATCTTAAAGCAGCTGATTGTCATGAGGGATTTTGAATCCGCTGCAAACTACATCATTGTCCGAGTTGAATCTCTTTGCAAAATTGAGATTAAGTCCGAAGGTTATGTAGTATTAATATCTAGTACGACATTTAGCAAGGATCAAGAAATGAAAAATTAAACGTTTTTAAAAAAAAGTTTACCTTGTCGGTGTACATACGTATTTGATATCAAGTTGCAAAAATTCTTGACTTGTTTTATTTGAAGGAAAGCTGAAGAAAATTGTGATGAAAATCAGAGACAGGTGGCTAGTGTTGAAAAACATGTCAGTAATTATAGAGAGGAGGTTGATGAATTACGATTACAGTTGAATAAAGAACGAAAATCACGAAAATAGTAAGATAGCCACACTCTGTTAAATGCTGAGGCATAATGAAAATCAACAACAGCCCACTGAGGCCATAAACACATTACTTTTCACCACATCAAGGAGATAAGCCTCTGAATGGCAGTTTGTGTGATACACCCACTCTCTTTAAAATGTCACATCATATGGCTCTGCCAACTAAAATTAACACAATGGCATGTCATGGTGTTCATGTGTCAAGCTTGACTTATCGTTATGTCTTCCCCAAAACTATAGCGTTGTATTAACCCAAGCTTTTTTTAAGCCACATTCTATACTTCATATCTGCACCATAACATAGATTAGTTGCTTTTGAAATTCCCTTTCTGTCAAATTTAATTGTTTTGTCTTTGATCTGTGATGCTTTTATGTCTTGAAAGAATTGATCTGTGGTGCTTTTATGCAATCGGGAAAACATCATTCTCACATGTTTTTGTTGTGATCTGATGTGGTTACATTCAGAATTGCAGGATTCTGTAGTATCTCATAAACAAGATTTACAAGGATCCACTTGAAAAATTGGTGCATTTGCATATTAATTGCTTTGTTTTTGTTGGGATATAACTCAACTGATCGGCCCCGAGTTCACAAAGCATTCTCAGACTTAAGTTAAGAATTTACTCAAACCTTTTTGTTTTTTGTACCAAATACAGCAATAAGAAACTACATGTATATGCAAAGTTTTGTTTCTGGATCAAAGATATTTCTCCAAAAACAGTGATTTATACTTTTATTCGGATTTTAAACCACCGATAAATACTTTTTGGGGAAAGTATCTTTAAGTGGAAATAGTTTATACTTGAATGTTTATTTGAGATTATATTATCATATTTTGTTTATGTAAGAAACATTCATTTTTTATACTTTCCCCATAAGTATTGAGACCCAGAGAGATGAAGCTTTACAGAATTTTCTAGAAACCCAGGAATCATTGGAAGAATATCAGAAGAAAATGAGATCAAAGGTTAAAAAAGTAAGTATCATCTTTGGGACACACAATTGAGAATGAGCATTTACTGTTTACATAAGCTGTTTGACTGGTCGGATAGCCGTGGCGATAGAGAGGCGGCTTCTCACCAATGCAACAAGGGTTCAATCCCAGCTCAGGGCATGAACTTTATCGTTGTAAGTGAGAGGGATATTCGGTTTCCCATCTGATCAGGCAGGTTTCCCCCCGAGTTCTTCGGTTTCTTCCTGCAGTAATGATCGAAATCATTCGCACGATCTGTGCCAAGGGCCAAATTCTATTATTATTATTATTATTATTATTATTATTATTATTATTATTATTATTATTATTATTATTATTATTATTATTATTATTATTATTATTATTATTATTATTATTATTATTATTATTATTATTATTATTATTATTATTATTATTATTATTATTAGTCTGAGCATTTTTTATTATTATTATTATTAGTCTGAGCATTTTAGAGATAAGTAATTTGAGTTGTCAATGTTTTGGAACACAATAACTCTTGATTTTAATTGCATGAGTGTGATGAAACTTAATGTAAAGTGTATATTCTGTTTCTCCACTTCCAAGATATTCAGTATTTTCTGCTTGACTGTTATAAAAAGATAAATGTGCAAGTAATTGATGGGTGGTCATCTATATATTCTCTGTGTTAAGCAGGAGAGTTCAGTCTCACTGTTGGCAAATTTTATACAGAAAGAGCCTTTGCAATAATTATTCTGAAATTCTATAAACTACAAGAATATATTTTATTTATTTGTATTTTTTGTTTGTAATTATAGCAAGAAGAAGGTGAAGATTATATTAGAGATATGTTAGATCAAGCTAATGGTGAACGTGATGATTTATTAGAACAGTTAGCTTCCATCACATCTACTCTACAAGATCATGAAGAAGAAATAAGGTACACATTATTTAAAGGAACTAAACCTCTTGGATGTAGTTCAGAATAAAGTCTTTAATTGGATTTGCCTGTCTGATATCTTTTTTTGTTAGTGATTGCACAAGTATGATTTTTTTTAAGTTACATTTCTATGGCCCTTGTTTGTCTGTCCAACCAGCTTACAAACTGGCTTCTAAACTTGCTTGTGCTCTGGCTTGATAATGATATAAATTCAGATAGTACTTTGTATATAGATGCATAACAAAATTAACAGTCATAAAGAAGGAGTTTCATTTAAAGGACCATATTGGTGTCAATCATTATCACACATTGTGTGATAGAACTGGTTAAACAATTTCCAGATATAATTTAACACAGAGATCATTGCTACGATAGATGAGTAATAAAGGTTTCAACAATTGGCAGTGACGAACGCAAAAGGAAAACACAAGCTATCCCTCTATATAACTGACTGAAGTGTCGAGTAATAACAGATACATGGGCGAATTTCTACTCACTAATAATTCCTTCAAAATATAATTTTCACACAAAGATCATTTCTCTGAAAGATGAGTAATAAAGGTTTCAACAATCAGAAGTGACCATTGCAAAAGGAAAACACAAGTTATCCCTCTATATAACTCACTGAAGTGACGAGTGATAACAGATACATTGGCGATTTCTGCTCACTAATAATTCCTTAGAATGGTATAACACAAAGGTTGTGTACCCTCCAGAGGTCACAAGTTTTATTCTGGTTTTGATTAAACTTGAAGTATATGTTTATGTCCCAAAGATCTCAGTCCTTTTCCATATTTGCGCATTTCAGACTATAAGATTATGGCCCCTGATTGTAACTGTTGGTAATTCTAATGCTGGTCCAAAAATGGTACCGAGTTTCAATTTTGCAAGGGGCTTGGGTGGCCGAATGGTAAGCACGTGTGTGCTATAATATAAAACTTGCCATTGAGTCAACTGGCATGGTGTTGAATCCCTGGTTGTATGTGACAAGGAGTAGGGTCATCTGTCCAACCTCAGGGGTTTTCTCCGGGTTCTCCCATTTCCTCCCACGCGCAAGTAAATTATTGAAATAAAATAAAACCCTTTGTTAGTCCCGAAATGACCTAATTTGTATCGAGTGGACATTAAACCCCATTTCTCTCTCTCTCTTTCAATTTTGCAAAATAAGTAATGTTTGTTTGTTGCCTTGATAACTATTGATGCCTCTTTTTGTTTTAATGCAGACGACTACAAACTCTAGAAGAAGTTGAAGCAGAAACAAAAACGGAAATGGAGGAAGAAAATACAGAACTCAGAAAACAGATTGCAAAATTATCTTCGAAAATCAGTAAGTATTTTATTTGTTTAGCAGTGGCAAAATTACATCATATCTGAACATGTTCACTGTGCACTAACAATTCCCAGATATCTTTAGTTTCATGTTGATAAAATATCTAGAAAATAACATGGTACATTAGAATTATTAATTAATTCTATTGCAAGATGAAATTAACTTTGTACTTGATGTTTGAAGCAAGCTCATAAATTCGAATTCAAATTGTTCTGCTGGTCAATTTGGGGGTATTTTCTTTTTGCAGTCAATTAAATCTAATTAAAACTGGCGTTATTTGATTAAGGTTTTCTTGTCTCACCTAAATATAATCAATTAAATCAGTTAAACATGCATTATTCAAGAGCTAAAACTGTCTAGTGCAGGTCTTTATTTAGGCATGAAATGTTTTCTAAAGTATTAATTAGACATTAATTAACTGATCCAGGCCTTAATCAACTTTGGATGGCATCACATTGCTCCGATATTAAACAGATTAAAACGTTTAAGTGATAAATCAAATATGGCGGCCCCAGACGCTTCTAGTCCTAGCTTTGATCATCCAGGAACGTGGTTGAAATTATTGCACACGTCGGACAAATCTTCAAATGCCAATATCTTCGCTTACATAGAGTAATTTGAATGAAATTTTCAAATTATTCATTTTACATCACCTACTTTCGAACTATTATAGCGAGAGTGGCTAGTTCTTATCTATATCTTGAATAATGTAACTTTAATCAATGAATATTTAAAAAAAGACAAAGGAAAGATTTAAATGAGTTATACTTTTGAAATAGACCATTTGATTTGAATTATTCATATAGTAATATTCATATAGTAAACTCAGTATTCAATCTCATCACCACTTGCCCATTCGCCAACAAAATATATAATGGATTTAAATATTTCTTCAGATAAGTTACAAGGTGAAGGCAATAATAATAACACTCTTCAGAGAGAAAACTCCAGATTAAAAGATCAGATGGAGCATCAGGAAAGACAGCTCTTACAACTACAGCAAGAAGTTGAAGAAAGTCGCACCATGTTAGTTCAATTAGAACAACTAGCTGATACTGTTCAACAAGGTGCTTCAGGAGTTAGTATTCATACATATTATTTATTAACTATGAAAGGTATCTTAATCTTGCATCAAAATCCCATATCTTATGTTGGGGCTAAAGCCTGAAAGGGATTGTGGCTATCATTGACTCTTGATATATTTTCCAAATTGGTTATGTGTAATTAAAACAATAAAAGAGATATATTGAATAAGGGTTATTTCAACTTAAAGCTACATTATGCAAGAGCTAAATATGAGTACTGCAAGTCTTAATTTAGGCTTCAGATGTTATAGAAATTATAAATTAGATCTTTATTTAAACAACAAGCCCAAAATCAACTCTGTAGACTAACGGATGGCTAGGCTACAGCTTGGATTTTAATAGGATTTCACTGATTATTTAAATCAAATTTGGCGCACAGTGATGAAATTATTACCTGTTATGTTTACGTCATCAGTTAGATTGAGGCTATAATATGATAGATTGTGCTTAGCGAGGCCGTTGTTGAGCGATATTCTGATGGCAATGAAAGCTTTACTTGATAATCTAGATTATGTAGGTTTAACGCCTGTCAATCAAACAATAGGCCAAGGTGAAGACATATTTGGCCCCCATTTCGAGTCAATATTATAACGCTAATAACTCTGTACAGAATAGAGTACTTTGACTGAAATTTTCAATATATTCTTCTTTCATCATCTACGTTTGAACTGTTATGGCAAGAATGGCCAACTCTCTATAAATATCTCCCATAATGTATCTTTAAAGATGAAAAAGTGCATGAAATAATTTATTCCAGTTTACAATATTTTTTAGAAGGGGCCATCCATAAAGTATGTACGCTCATAATGGGTAAAATTCAGACCCTCCCCCCTTCAAGCGTACGTACTTTATGGATGGCCCCAAAGTGTACTGTTGTTTATTACAGAGAGATTATTCGGGAACAAACGATAGTGGTTTATCTAGTATACATCAACATAGTAATTCACGTGGACCAACTGTTAGCTTCTCTAAAAGTCTCGCTGAACAAAAACAAACATCATCTAAACCAGCTAAATCTATTGTATCTGAATTAAGGTATGGGTTATAATAATTTGTATTTTATTGTGTATTTAGGTCTTGTATGTGCTACCAAAATAAGATTTCTGTACCATGAGTGATGTTATCGAAAGATAAACAATGGTCATTTTTAAAATAACCTGTACTGAAGCTTATATGGTGAAGTTCTGAGTAGGATGTTAAACCCCATTTTATTTTATTTAAACAGTATACTTGTTATGCACATCATGCAAATTAAGGTTCATTTGGTGGCCGTTCATTTAATGTACAAGCCCCCCTTAGGCCCACTTTTTGAACAAATTGCCACTAGATATTAGAACATAACAATCATTGTCTACTATCAAAAAACATCTAAAAACTAAAAACACATCTTTTTAAAGAAGCTTCTATATAAATGTTTTAAATGTTACGTACTTATTTTTTTTAACCTGTGTTTTTCTGTATGTTTTATCTTATCATTTTATACTTGTCGTTATTTTACATTGCTTCCTATTTGTCTAAATCTTTTTCTGAAGCTTTTTATTTATATGTATTTTTCTATTTATGTATCTTTTAATTGTGTACAGTGCATATGGAAGCTATGCACTTTATAAATTTTTTAATAATCATCATTCGACAGTTAATATGTCTTCTTCCAAATTTACTGTACAGTATGCATTGACTCTTCAGAACAAAGAATGATTTATTATTTGCCTGTGGACTGTGAAACTTTCAAGTGATCATTGATTATGTTTGATAAATATTTGCAGAGTAAAGTTGGCAGTGAAAGACTCAGAAATACAGCGTCTTCAGGCATTATTATTTGAACATGAATCTAATAACAATACCAGCATTATACACAGTCTTAAAACAGAAATAAATCATATGACAGAGAAACAAAAAGAAGGTACCGTATACTACATTTAATGTTTTTCAAATATTGGATTCAATCAAAATCATCCATGTTTAGAACAGGGTTTATGTTGTCACTTTCACAACATAAGGTCAATAAATTTTGTACAAATAAATTTGTGTTGGGGCATATTCTGAATAATAATTATGACAACCAACAAAAAAAATAACTAAAATTCCTATCACTATTCATACGCCCACATTTTCATGTGGACATATAAGCTTATTGTCGTCGCCACTGTCCTGCCGTCTGTCTGTCCCCAATTTGTTTGTGGACACTCTACAGGTCACAATTCTTATCGATTTTGACGAAACTTGAAATATTGGTTTATCTCCAAAAGATCTTGGCTCCATTTGATATTAGCATGTATCAGATCAAAAATTCATGGATTATGGTCCCTGATTGTACGAAAAATCACGTTTTAGATTTTTGACACTCTAGAGACCACAATTTTTACCCAAAGATCTTGGTTCCTTTCGATATTCGCGCATATCAGATTGTAAATAAAATAGCTCATGTCTATCTACATTTTGTAACCTTTGTTTTCCTTTAGGAGTTCAGAAAAGTCGAGAACTGGAGTCAATTATAACCCAGCTGGAGACAAATAATACTAGATTACGTGAACAGGTTACAGATCTACGTCGAGACATGTCAGATAGAGAAGGTTTTAACATGTCACTTGACACGAGGCTAGCACAACGTAACTCACAAATTATAGAACTACAAGAAGATATCAATAAAAAATGTAATGATATCAGCCAGCTAGAGAGGGAGGTAGGTTTCATTAATATCAAATCTGCACTAGCAGATCACTCCAATTATACCACACCTTTTCGAATGGGATAAAAAGTCAAGTTCCTGTGTATGTGTTAACGTGCATGTAAAAAGAATCCTTGACAGTTGGCATTGGACAAAGAGTAGATGGAAACACTGCCTTCTTATCGAAATGTCACCCCTCACACTGCAATGTGTATGCCCTTCTTCATTTTTATACGCCCACATTTTCATGTGGACGTATTATGTCGTCGCCCCTGTCCGTCTGTACGTCCGTCCGTCCACAATTGTTTGTGGACTCTCTACAGGTCACAATTCTTGACAGATTTTAACGAAACTTGAAATATAGGTTTATCCCCAAAAGATCTCGGCTGCTTTCGATATTGGCATGTATCGGATCAAAACTTCATTGATTATGGCCCCTGATTGTACGAAAAATCACGTTTTGTGGACCCTATAGAGGTCACAATTTTAAACCGATTTTGATGAAACTTGACATGCATGTTTATAACCCAAAGATCTTGGTTCCTTTCGATATTTGCGCCTATCGGAACGTAATTTCCTGATTTATGGCCCCTGATTGTCCGAAAAATCACCTATTTTAGCTCGAGGTACCTCTGGAGGTCACAATTATTATCCGATTTGAAAAACCGTTCGTTTATATCACCGTTACACCCTAAGGAAGGTTGTGTTCAAATTTCAGAAAAATCAGACCAAAACTGCCATACAAAATGGCCGTCGTTCGTACGCGAATACTGTTAAAAAATGGTATATCAAGGTTATGGACCCTGTAGAGATCACAATTATAATTCGATTTTAATGAAACTTGAAATGCATGGTTATAACCCAAAGATCTTGGTTCCTTTCGATATTTGTGCATATTGGATCGTGACTTTCTGAATTATGGCCCCTGATTATACGCAAAATCGCCTTGGTTTAGCTTGTGGTCCCTCTGGAGATTACAATAATTATCCGATTTAAAAAATCGTTTGATTATATCACCGTTACACCCTAAGGAAGGTTGAGTTCGAATTAGGGAAAAATTGGACCTTAATTGCCATACAAAATGGCCGCCGTTCGTACGCGAATACTGTTAAAAAATGGTATATCAAGGTTGTGGAAGATGTAGAGGTCACAATTTTAATTCGATTTTGATGAAACTTGAAATGCATGATTATAACCAAAAGATCTTGGTTCCTTTCGATTATTTGTGCATATTGGATCGTGACTTTCTGAATTATGGCCCCTGATTATACGCAAAATCGCTTTTGTTAATTTAGCTTGTGGTCCCTCTGGAGGTCACAATTATTATCTGATTAAAAAAATTGGACCAAAATTGTAATACAAAATGGCCGCCATTCGTACGCGAATACTGTTAAAAAATGGTATATCAAGGTTGTGGACCCTGTAGAGGTCACAATTTTAATTCGATTTTGATGAAACTTGAAATGCATGGTTATAACCCAAAGATCTTGGTTCCTTTCGATATTTGCGCATATTAGATTTTAACTACCTGAATTATGGCCCCTGATTATACGCAAAATCGTCTTCGTTCGTCTTGCGGTCCCTCTGGAGGTCACAATTATTATCCGATTTAAAAAATTGTTTGATTATATCACTGTTACACCCTAAGGAAGGTTGAGTTAGAATTTCGGAAAAATTCGGAACAAAATTGCCATACAAAATGGCCGCCGCGTGTATGCGAATACTGTTATAAAATGGTATATCAAGGTTGTGGACCCAGTATAGGTCACAATTATGATTTGATGCGAAACGTGAAATGCATGGTTATAGCCCAAAGATCTTGGTTCCTTTCGTTATTTGCACATATCAGATCATAACTTCCTGAATTATGGCCCCTGATTGTCCGAAAAATCGCCTATGGTCCCTCTGGAGGTCATGATTATTATCCGATTTAAAAAAACGCTTGACTCTATCACCGTTACACCATACGGAAGGTTGAGTTTAAATTTCAGGGAAATTAAACCATAATTGCCAGAAAAATGGCCGCCGTTTGTATGCTAATAGTGTTAAAATATGGTATATCAAGGTTGTGGACCCAGTATAGGTCACAATTTTAATTCGATTTTGTTGAAACTTGAAATGCATGTTTATAACCTAAAGATCTTGATTCTTTTCGATATTTGCGCATATCAAATTGTAATTTAATGAATTATAGCCTTTGATTGTAGGAAAAATCACTTTCGGTTTTACTTGTTCTCTATCCATCTCTCGAAAATGTGGGCGTATCCTGCCTGGCAGTGCCAGCTTACTATTTATTGGTTGTTGCAGAAAAGTAGTTTGTTAAACCTGATATGATTTTACTTCTATGGAATAATCAAAATGCAGAAAAATTCATTCATTTTTTTTTTAATCTAGCTTCGTAAAAAGAATTCTCAAGTAACAAGTGTACAGGAACAGCTAGATGAGAAGTTAAGAGAATATTCATCACATATTGCGAGATCCAAACAGTTAGAGGAAGAGATAATTAGTCGTGATGAGGAGATCACATCGCTACAAGCAGAGGTGCAAACAGTACAAACAGATGTGCAGAAACTTCGTAAAGCATCAGAAACTGCCAAACAAACTCATAAAAACCAATGTTCAGAATATGAGAAACAAATAGAAATGGTAGGTACCTGAAATGAGAAAAAATGGGATTAAAAAATGTTGTACTATATTTCATTTTTTTAGTACATAAAGATATTGAGGCTAGGCCTAAAATTTAATCGCTAATATCTCGGTTCAAAGTGGAGCCATTTCAATGAAATTTTCATCATTTACATTATCTAGTTTTTAACTATAGCCAACTCTTTATGTAATATTTCATAATGCCTCTTTTTTAATGGAAATGTTTTGTGTTATATATTCCAGTTACAAGATGACAATGAGAGAAAATCAAGTCATGTTAAAGTATCAGAAAAACAAGTGAAAAAGTTACAAGATGAAATCAACTGTAAAACACAGTCATATGATGAAATGGAAATACAGTTAGAAGATCTAAAAGAAGTTGGTTTTTATATGCTCTCATTTTCATGTGGACATATAGTCGTTCCCCAGTCTGTCCAGATGTCTGTCCACAATTTGTTTGTGGACAACTGTACACAGGTCACAATTCTTATCTGACTTTGAGGAAACTTGAAATATAGGTTTATCTCCAAAAGATATTGGTTCCTTTCGATATTTGTATGTATCAGATGGAAACTTCTAGGATTATGGAATGAAATGGGGTTTAACATCCTACTGTTATGCACTTAACCTGAGCTAATTAAAGACGGGCATACGCCATACAGTGTGCTATCAGGGAAATTTTGCCCGGGCAGCGGCGCTACGGCTTACTCTTATATCGAATTCCAACTGCCAAGGGATCTTTTACGTGCACCTCAATGTGTACACGGGATCTCGGTTTTTCGTCCCATCTGAACGACTAGGCAGCTGTCCTTGTCAGGCCCTCCTTCTCTATCACTGACAAGGGGAAATCACGTCGGAAGCTAGGATTATGGCCTATGATTGCAGGACAAATCATGTTTTTAGCTTCTAGACGCTCTAGAAGTCACAATTTTTATCTGATTTAGATGAAACTGAAAATATATATTTATCCCCCAAAGATCTCAGTTACTTTTGATATTCTCACATATTGGATAGTAACATCCTGCATTATGGCCCTCGATTGCACAAACTATCCAGTTTTCAGCTTACTTTTTCATCCCCCACCTTCAAAAAAAGCAGGGGACTATTTAAATGGGTTCGGCCGGCCGTCGGTCTGTCTGTCTGTCACAACTTTTGCGAGACAATAACTCTCCGAATTGAGCTAGAATGTTACTTAGGGTAGGTGTTTATTAGGTCATGTTTTGATGGAGATCGAAGATTAGCATATTCTGCTTAGGGTAAGCAGAGATAAACAATTTTATTGGTTTATGCTTTGGGACACGATAATTTTAGTTCTAATTAAGTGAGAGTGATGAAACTTGGCGTATAGTTTTATCACATCAATACCTTGACTAAGTTCAATAATGAGCACTTTCAGATTAGGGTAAGCAGAGCGACATGCAATTTGATTGGTTGAGACTTTGGAACACAATAACTCTCCTTATAATTTAGCTAGAATATTTTAATTTAATGTAAGTGTTTATTAGGTCAATGTCTTGATGGAGTTTGAAGATGAGCATTTTCTGCTTAGGGTAAGCAGAGATAAGCAACTTCATTGGTTGATGCTTTGGAACAAGATAACTTTGATTTTATCTGATAGTGAGAAACTTAGTGTATAGTTGTTAAATACAGTGGACTCTGTCACATCCGATGTCTGATCACTCCGGATTTCTGTGACATCCGACATGATTTTCATGTCCCGATTTATTTCCTTATTACTTCAGCCAAAAAAATCTGATAAGTCCGGATTCTGTCAGTTCCGGATTTCGACAACAAACAGCCGTCCCGTCATTATAATTTCCATTGAATCGACACCGTATAATCCGTCCTTCAAACGGTGGGTGTGAAGGACCCAATTATCGGCGAGATTAAAATTTAATGGGTGTGAAGCCACAAAAGATAAACAAGTAAACAAGCAATCACCAATCATTTATCTATGAGATTAAAACTCCCTGTATACGGTGTCGGTCTGTGTTGATTACTTTGATAACTTTAATCTCTTGTACGACAGTATTGTGACAAATACTCAAGAATATCCACGAATTTTCTCCTGATTTCACACTCGTAAAAGTATTCCTACCAAAAGCACATGTGAGAAACATTCGTTGCGCATGTCGATTAAACCTGAATGACCTAGAAGTTTCGTCACCCTACAGTGACGATCACCAATCCATTATCATGAGATTAAAACTCACTAGCGCCGGTCTGTAATGATTACTTTGATAATTTTAATCTCTTGTACGACAAGTGTGACAAATACTCAGGAATATCCACGAATTGTCTACTGAATTTACACTCGTAAAAATATTCCTTCATAGCACATGTTAGAAACATTCGTTGCGCATGTCGATTGAACCTAAATGACATAGACGACGGAGGTAGTATGCATAGAATTTTGATGTAATTAAACACGACGTACATGTTTCGGCTGCAGGGTTAGATAATATATTTATATATCTAGTCTATCACGCGTTGTGGCCTGGTTGTCACTATTTTGGGGATTAAGAACGTTCAATCGCAATCGCCCATTATCAATGCCCACGTGATAGCCAAGACAAGAGTGCGTTTAATTGAAGACCGCGAAGAAGATAAATTAACGGCAGACTTGACCTATTCAAAATGCCTTTTATGTTAAATGCAATAGAAATTAATGTAATAAAATTTTGAAATTACATAAAGGTTTATAATTTTTAAAGGGAATAGCATTCTGTTGATTCGAAGCTACAATATAACAATACTTCCGGTTTTCGAAGTTACAGTATTTCCCGTTTTGAAGAAAACTCGACATTCCGACACGCTGTGCAATCCGACATATTGTTACGATCCCGTACGTTGTCGGATGTGACAGAGTCCACTGTAGTTTGATTTGCTTGATACTTTTGAAAAAGATAAATGTGCTATTAATTAATATGTGTCTTCTATTTATTTTGGGATTTCGGCGAGGATATCAGTTTCACTGTTGGCTTGTTTAGCTTGTTTTCTGTCCATCTTTTGCAAGATGTGGGTGTATCTTGCATTGCAACCACAAGTTCCTTATGTATTTTCTTAACAGTGGCACCAATCTTTTTAACCAAGTTCTCTTTGAGTTAGATTTCTTATATAACATTTTGCTGAAGGTGTTATTGTTGTAGAATATTGTAGCCATCAAGATGGTATTCATTGGATGCATTGAACTGCAACTTCAATTTTAGGAATAGATGATTAGAAATGCTACTGCTATATCAAAATCCTTAAAATTAAATTATATTGATTTTACCACTAAGGGTACTTTTTATTTTTATTTATTTTCTGTAGGAAATGTCTGGAAAAACAAGACAAAATCAGTCGGCTTTTTATAGACTGGAAAAACAAACAGAAGAGCGTGAAGCCAAGATAAATCAGCTGGAATCCACCTTACTATTATGTAAAGATGAAATCAGCAGTTACATAGCAACATTGGATGACTCTAAGCGTGCCTTCGAAAGAGAACTGTCCAAGAAAAAAGAAGTGGTATGATTATAACAGTCCTATCGATTATGTTTCAGGAAATCATTACTGAATTTTGACTCAAATTATCGATGTTATTATATTTGCATATTTGTGAAATTCATTCATTTTTATTTCACTTGTAATTAAAGAAACTAAATCGTACAAAGTGGTTTTACGTTAGTCTGCATTTGTTTCTTATGCACAAATCCTATTTTGTAGATATCAGATCTAGAGATTCAGTTACAAGAGATGAAATATGAAGTAGATGATAAAAGACGAGAGAATGTAGAATATGAAAGGAGTATACTAGAAAGACAGACCATGTTACAACAACAATCTATTCGAATAGCAGAACTAGAAGATAATCAAACTGACTTACATAGACAGGTATTTATAGTCACTCACATATTGCAATTTGTCTTTTAACTCTCATAACCGGACTGCCCGAAACCGCCCGTCATTTTGGCTGCTCTATGCTCCTGAACCGCCCGAAACCGCCCGATACATACCACATTCATATTTCGCCATTTTATCGGAAATCACGTTTTCGTATCGGCGAGAAGAGACTTCAACTAACTCCCTGTGTAAATAAGCTATAAAATGGCGTGTCACATTGACGAGTTTGCTATTGATGTTTATCGAGATATTTTGATTTTAAAGTCGGCTATCTTCGACACATATTTTCGAGTAATGGCTGCCTATATTTCCAATGAATCTATTGAGGATTTTAGTGATAATTTCACAACTTCTGATGAAGAATTTGAAGGTTATACATCGACAGACATTGAAAATAATCAACAGCGTAGAAATATAATTCAAATGACGAAATGTGGAATCTGATATGGATATTTCTTCCGAATTGGATTTACCGAGGGACTTTTTAATTCTTTTTGTTTGTTGTAATATAACTTTCACTTCAATTATCCATTTATTATTGAAAGACAACCAAATTTGCATATGAAGATTGGTATGTTATTTTTCTTCAAAATAAAACAAACTTGTAATAGTAAATATTCAATTGTTTTCGAGTTAAACATGTTTTTATGAGACATATCAAAATATGACAGCCATGTTGTAATTGTCTGGTAGTCTAAGACCAGACAGGGCTTCGTGCATGTGGTTATGAGAGGGTTAAGAGTTCAGTAAATTTCGACTTCAGCTAAAACAACATTTAGTTTTCAAAAGATATTATATTATGTTCCTGACAATAAGATGGACTTTCCATGACTATGATGTAGCAGATTGTGTAGATTGTATTACTAGAGTTTATTTATTATCTTGATAGGTTGCCAGATTAGAACAGGAATTATTGAAGACTCGTGGTTCAAATAAAACAGAGATTGAAGAATTAGAAAGGAAATTACATCAAGCTTGTCTTGATCTAGAACAAAAAACAAAAGATGTCAATGATCATTTACATGTCATCAGGTATTGTTATTATTCATTTAGATTGTGTTGTCGGGGAATTAAAGTATATATAAACTGTGACCTTAAAGTTATAAATTACAGAAATTTAATATTTCTCCATGAAAGTACATCAAACTAGATTTCAAGGTTATAATTTTATTGTTTTGTTGGTTCATTACATAGTTTTAGTTGGGGATAACTTGTAACACATAGTCTATGTGAACTATTGAAATGAAAATTGTAACATATACAAGTATGTTAGACCCAAAATATCCTAGTTTGTGGTGAGTGGATGTCAAACCCCATTTCTCTCTTTATAAAATAGAGATTATCAGGAAGAGAAAAAAGCATTGACATCTGAACTGCAAATTGCAGAAGAGAAGTTGGAAGAAGAGCAGAAAGCTAACAGAGCATCGGGTCCAAAGATAAGCAAATTAGAGAAAGAAGTTAGAGATTTACGAGTTCAACTTGAACAGAAAATAGAAATAAGTAAGTCAGTTTTGCTATATTCCTAACCAGTTACCACTGTTATCCATTGTCAATTTAAATGTTGTTTAGCTCTTTAAGAATTAATCTCCCATGGTCATCTGCAAACCTCTAAATTTCTCAAGTACAACGTTTGAAAACCCCAATTCTTAAATTGGTAGGGTACCAAATTTAGGTTTGTTTACTGTGGTACTCTGGAAGCCTGTTACGGCCATTTTAAAATCTTGACTTCTGAAAGCGTGCGGGAAGTTGAGAGCAGTGAAGTCAAGGGCCAAGGATTAACAAACGCAAGAAAGCAAGAAGTCTAGAAATCATGAATAAAGAAGTGAGAAGTCATGATTGCAAAAACACTGATACATGTTTCCATAGTTTACAGTAAGCGTGTTGAATTAACACTATTAAAATTCAATAACCATACTACATTAAGGATTCTATATAAATATGCATTCTCAACCGTTAGTATGATTAAAAACTGATTTATGACAACCAATTATTGTGGCTTTGCCTTTCATAGACTTATTTCCACTTTAAAGTAAAGGAAATAAGACCAGTAAAAAAAGAAATTAAGAATACAGTAGTATAATTGTTTAATCTTATAGATTTAAGAAATATTTAATACACAAAGATATTATGCATATTGAATTCTTTAATGTAAAAGTTTGGGGTTTATTTCCCTGACAGTTTCAATAAAGTAAATAAAATTTCACCAAAACTTAATAACAATGATTTCTTTAATGTTATTATCATTTTTGTAGTATCTGATTTTGAAGAACAAAGGAAGATGAGAGAAGAAGATATGAGTCAACAACTTGGACTTGTTTCTAATTTAGATTCTCATATTTTGAAACTAAAGGTATGATTTGACTTCTTGGTGAAGCCTGACATGTATGTAGATCAGTTTTACATTTTAAGTGCTTTGTCAGAACCACTGGTGCTCCTAGTCAGTTTTGATCAATGTTCTTTGTTGTCAGTGTCTTCAATGTAAAAATAAATTTAAAATTCACACAATATATAGCTCTTTATTGTATGATATTTTATCAGGCTGATATACACAAAACAGAAGACAGTAAAGCAGAACTAGAAAGACAGTTACAGAAAATGAAATATGAAGCTCAGGCTAAATCACAATTACTGGATGATACACAGGATATGCTGAGGTTAGTCATCCATTAAAACCTATTCAGAGGGTAAACTAAGGGCATCCTGGTTTTGGATTGCTGGCATAATTGTAGCGCTTTCGCTTCACTGTAATGTTGAGATCCACCAATAATGAAACCTTAAAGGATTATTCACAATGGCTTAAAGAGACATTATGGGATATTAGATAGTTAAAGAGCTGGCAGTTCTCACTATAATAGTTAGAACTAGATAATGTAAAGGGAATTCGCTGAAAATTTCAGTCAAATTGATCCACTCTGAACCAAGCTTATAAATTTTAGGCTTAGCCGCGATCATCATTACTAAAGTTGGTACAATTAAATACATAGTCTCAATTTTCCATGTCAATTAAAATCCAAGTATGTTTTTTAAGTATTACTGAACAGTGTAACCATAGTGTACTTCATGAAATTCTATTATACAGTAAAACAGAGAATGAATTAAGGGAAAGGAATATAGAAGTAGATGAATTAAGACAATCTTTAGATGAAAGACAGACTGAACTGGATGAACGCGTCCAACAGGTAAAACTATTTTTTTCTATCCAATGTTTGTTGAATATGTGAATCAGCAGCTTATTGACAATATACAAACAATAATGATGTATTTCAGTACAAAACATCTAAGCCTCAGATAAACCAATATGTATGCAAGCTGTAATCAAAATTTTTGGTAGCAAATTGTGTTGCTTTGGTGCCCCATTCAAGTGATAGAAAAGTAGGATGTTAAACCCTATTTTAATTGCATTCATGTGATATGTTGTTTGTATTTTAGTTGAATACATTGAGTTGTACTATAAAAGATACACACGAGGAAATGGAGAAGAGAATGGGAAAATTAAATGATACTTTACATAAATATGAAGTAGAAATAAAAGACAGAACGAAACAAGTAAGTCTATGGTTCCAATAAGATTACAATATAGGAATCACATCAGTTATTTATACACTAGGGACCGGGTATCATTCAGATTGAATGAAAAAAGGAAAAAAACTGAGCTTACAATCTAGAATCTAATACACGTATCCAATAGATTGCTGTCCAGAAAGTGTTAAATGCCATCAAGATTCATCAAAAAAACGTTGAGATTTTGCTACCATGTAGTTTAAGAACCACTGTTTAGCTGAGTTTCTGCTACCATGTAGTTTAAGAACCACTGTTTAGTTTTGACAATATTATATGTTTAAACTAATAACTTTGCTTGTAAATTGATTTGTTTGTTTTGATTAGATTGCAGATTTAGATGATACATTACACGAGACACGTGGTCAATTACAGGAAACTACGTTAAATTGGAAACAAGCAGATCAACTGGCACAACGTCAACAGATAGAATTACAAGCCACTTCAGCTAAACTATCAGAACTACAAAAGGTAAGAAGATTTGATTGGGCATAATGAATAACTTCCATAATTCTGGAGCTTTTTTTAATGTTTTACTAAAGTGATGCAAGAGATGATAAAAACATTCCATGTGTGCGACAATTACAAAATATTTACATTGTAGCTATTTTGGATATCACATAATTAGTTTCTCTGCTATATTCTGTTATTTACTAGTTAATTGAGCGTAATACACTTCGCATATTCTGTGGTTATATAGCCACGTTTGTCACCAGAAACTTTATGGCAACATATTTAGAGCTCTGTTTAATCCCAATTGATTTTGTTACATCGTTATGAACTGGTTGTTGATCGGACTGTTAACCAGTGTTTGAGTGGGATTGGGTATAATCAAAAGAAACTGCAGGAGTATGCATGTCCATGTGCTGTGTACCCAACCATAAATATTTATTTGGGAGGATACCAATTATACCTTTTATTTTTATAGATGACTGAAAGACAGAAACACAGATTGGATGAGCAAAAAGAAGAGAATGTTGACATAACACAGGAGCTTAGATTAACCAGGTAACCTTAAAATATGTCGGAGGGCCTGACAGCTGTTTAGTAGTTCAGATGAAACGAAAAAACAAGGTACTGTGTACACATTGGTGTGCATGTAAAAGATCTCTTGACAGTTGGACTTTCCCTCATGCCCATCTTCATTAGCCGAGTTCAGAGCAGAACAGTAGGACATTAAACCTCATTTCATTTCATTTTTTAAAATATGTATCATTGATCTTTTCTGGTTCTTGATCAAGAATCTGTAGTATATAGTAATAATAGATGAATGTAGAATTATTACATTGTTTTATTCTATTATAGATCAATGGCACTTTATTACATTTTATTTTATACTACATGACAGTCAGGTTTTACTTCGTAGCTGCTTTGCTATGTTATAAATTTATATATTGAGTGATGTTGAATACACACAATGGCCCGTTCATACACCGTGCTCTACACAATTTTCAGTTGTGTCAAGTTTATTAAAGAAGTCCCCTGTGGTATTTATCAACAAATCATTTGAATAAACTGATTGATATTTTTCGCAGGGAACAGTTACAACAGCAGCATGGTGAATTAATGTTGACCAGACGTGAATTAGCTCAAGCACATCGTGAACAAGAAAGGTTAATGCGAGAACTAGAAGATACCAATGTAGCATCACAGGTATGCAGAGAGTTGATATATATTCTACCTGTAACAATTAAAACAAAGTACAGCACATGCACACTCTGATCAGTAACTCTGATAAGTAATCAATAAAATTACTCTCTCTTTTCAAAATAATATGTATTGCATATAAATTAATAATAGAGTGTATTATTTAAATATGTTATTTTGATTGTATTATAATTGTCTACATATGTATCTTTAAACATATTAATTTGTGTATAAAGAAAAAAAAGAAAAAAACCCAATTAAAACAGCCCCCCAAATGCCTTATTTGTCAGATGAATTCCAGTTGATGGGTGTTGTCAATTGCATCAATAATGTGTTTTGACAACACAGATTCAATACTAGATTTACCAATATTATGGATAATTTTATGTATTATGTTTAGAACCAAGAGTCTGATACTGTGAGATTAGCAGAAGAACTGGGAACAGCAAGAGCTCGGGAAGCTTGGGCTGAAACTAAGCTAACAGCAGAAGTGCAACAACTGACTGGTGAATTGGATGATGCTCGATTTCAACTAGAGAACGAGGTTTGTTTTTTATTTAGAAAGGACCAATTTTATTCTTACTTCCTGTACCTTTTATACTCATTTCAGCAATATTCTGTAATTCTATTTAGTTGCTTGTTTTATTCTATTATCAGTAGTAGCTTGCTTAACAGATACCGTAAATTTGCCTGTCATTTTCCCCATATATAGATGGATTTATCCTACCAACCTCTTGTGTGAATATGCGGTGATCCTCCTTGCTGGAATTCTATAATAAGAAATCTTATCACTTTCCTGTTCTCGGTTGTTTTTTGGGAAGGAATTCAGTTGAGATGTATAATAATAATAATTATATTGATGTTATTTAGGTATCCAAAGGGAAAGATTCTGAAAAAGAAATAAAATCTTTAAGAAATCAGCTTAAAGAAGCTGCAGAAAGTAAAAGTAGAGAAGTGAGTGAACTGGATGAAGACTATAAAGATCAGTTGATTAAAGCCCACGATGAACTTGATTGTCTACAGAATGAATTATTGACACGCAAACAAGTTATAGATGTAGCCAATGAAACTATAGTTATAAAGGTACAGAATAAAATTGGATATTATTGATTGATTTCAAGATGTTGAAAGACAATGAGGGATGTTTATAGAGTGAACTAGGCTCTAAAAGAAAATATTCATGTCTATGCTGAAGACAGGGCTTCTTATAAGTAATGTCGAATAATATCACAGATCCTGTCTTCACCATGTGTATAATCTCCTATGTTGCATGATATATTAAAGGGATTAACTACTAAGGCTTTAATCTTAAAAAGGAATAAATGATAACAATAAACAATACAAAACCCAATCCAGATTATTTTGTTGGAAGAGGTTGAGAGAAAAAAAATCATAGAATTATTTATATAAATGAGACATACCTGCATCAATATTACGTAAGATACAATGGCTGGACCTGGTGCCTAAACATTTCATATAAGGAAGGGGGTCACCAGATTTAGAGGCCAAAGTGGGGGTGCCATCTCAAAAAGAGTTTCCGCCATATAAATGCATGGAAGGCCCTAACGTCATAAGATACATTCGGCAACCATCTTTTTCTGTTTTTGTTCGAATATATTCAGTACTTCATTTGAATCTTCTTAATATTTAGGAAGCTGAAATAACTCGTCTACAGACTCGAATATCTGGGTATGAACGAGCTGCATTATCTCAAGTTTTACAACCAAAAGAAACCGTGAAACCAGAAGCTAAGTATCCCACATTAGTCACTTCCAGTAACCAACAACAACAAGGGCAAGTAACTCTGATACAAACAGAACCAGAAAGACTCACAAATCAAAATGGACAAATTGAAAGTGATACAAGACATAATGGACATGCTATGTTTCAAACTCAAAATTTTCATCAAAAACAGTTTTATATAGAAGGATTAAGTGAAATTTCTGGTGAAAATATTCTACCTCCACATATTGCAATGAACAGAGAAAATCCCAGTTTTCAAACTTTGTCAAATAGTTTAGAACAAAGGCCACCAGTCAGAGTATTAAATTTTGATAGTGAACAAACTGCTAATCATCCACAGGCATTGTTACAAATGAGTAACGGGTCAATGATACTACCTCATCCTAGCAACAGAATATCAGAGTCTGGTGAATATCCTTATATCCATTGTGGTAAGATTTTTTTACAAATGTGTATTCAAAATATATTGACCATACTATACTTGCTGTTTGAGCTGCAAGGTTTTAAAAAAAATATCTTGAATGCACTTAATTTACAAATTTACAGGTATATCTATTCTCTAACAGTATCCATAAAAAAATAATATTACACTAGTATCCACATAAAAAACATACAAATGATACATGAAATATACACATAAATGATAATCCATTTGTGTAGTGCCCAGAGTAACTTCCAAAACACCTGCTCATGAGTCACTGTGTAATATAGAGAGTATAAGAATAAATAACCAGGTTCTTTTGAATTATAATAACTTTAATTTGTGTCTCTATCTTACAATTTCCAAAGTATAGTCATTGATTGATGAGTGACTTTGTATCTGTACTGTTTATTAGGTTTAAAATAATTTGGTATAATTTTTTTTAGATCCAGTTACTGCAGTAGGTGTTTATCAAACCACAGAAGATGATCTAACAATGAGTCCAGAAAATTGGTAAGATAGTTTATGCTTTGAAAGTAAGTTAACTGTACTTTTAAACAGAGCCTTCCTCCATGTAGCTCCGAGGAAAGTCGACTATCATTTTATAACCCCAAATACAACAAAATAAATTCAAATTAGTACAAAGAGTACTGAATGTCAATATTATCTTCAGCTTTTTTCATCTAAAGTTACCCCAGAAAGCCCTAACTAGGAATGGCTATGATGAATAAGGAATCGTATACTTATGTTAAGATGAAAACTAGCAGACAATCTATCTTACATGGACATCTATATATAATTTAAGCTATCAAGATATAAGAGAAAGATTACGATGTAATGCTTTACGCCAACAGATGATTGAACATGAATTAAAGATGATGGATAGTGAAGACAATGTTGACATGGATTTAGATAACTCTACAACTGTTTAATATAATATCTTGTATGATACAGCAGCATCTTACTATAGCGTGGCCAGTTTCAGTAGTAGTCAAGGGTCAGAATTTAGCTTTTCTCAATACCTCCTTTGACTCTTAACGAATGTTGATCTGTACAAAATGAGGTCTGATGTGTATACAGTGTCAAAAGTTTTAGGGACATTTAATGTACATATTACTATTGGTTGAGAGGACAAATGAATTTCACCGCATGTTTAAAGTATGCAGAATGATGGAATGAGACAACAAATTCCATAAGTCGTTGTTGAACTATATACCTAGACAGCTTGCATAAGGTGTTTTTGTCCGATCACTATACGCTTAGCGGCTAGGTCCATGTGAAAGAGAGATCAATAAAACGTTTACGAACTAAATATAGCAGAATAGTCAGAGATATATATACTTAGATAGAACTACTGCATAAACCAAGCATCATTTATTTGAATAATAATAATAGTAATAGACAATGTAGGAAATAATAACCAATGTATTTTAATTCAGTTTAATTTGATTCCATATTAGAGCAAATTTCTAATTTTACAAAAGATATATTAAAATAAAGTTTTTAAATTGAAACAATTAGAGTGGATTATTAAAAAAACATTATGCAAGAGGTTAATCTGCCTATTGCAGGTCTTCAGGCCTGAAATGTTATATAGACTATTAATTAAACTTTATTAACATCCCAAGACCATAATTAACTCTCAATGTTATTGGATATCTCTGATATTGAGTAGATTTGAACTGCTCAGCCATATTTTGATTTAATCTAAAAAATGGTGAAGCAAGGCTAATCTTCGAACAACCAGTGCGGTGGTTGCAATTAATGCACACATCTTGTCAAACAATCAAGAGCTAATATCGTCGTTCGCAATGGAGCAATTTGAATGAAATGTTCAATAAATTTATTTTGCATTAACTATTTTTGAACTATTTTAGTTACAAATTAGAATTATATAGGGTCATAGCACTATAGTGTGAGTGATAAACTAGTCGGTCAAAATTAATTTAAGCAATCCGTCATTCTTAAGATTGGTGGTAGGAATTCATGTGTTACTTGGTATATTCCTCAACTTTAAATTCCAAAAAGACAGTAACATACGGAGACAGTAACATACATCTGAAAGATATCCAGTATTAGTTTGGTGATATAGTCCAGGCCAGGGCATGTGTAAGGTCTGTTTTTTATGCACAAATTTTAGCAGAGTTTTCGCCAGTCTAATACAAATGTAATGGGGCTGTTGCCATGTAACCAGAAAAAAGCAGGCGCACAGGGAATAGAAGCTTAGTTGTACAAATCATGATTTTATTGAGAATAGTTAAAACCTGTATTACTTTTGTATTAAATGATATGTTTTACTTTTCAAATTATTCTTCATGATAACGAAAGAATACTGTTATGTGTGTATAATCATTATACACACATAACAGTATTCTTTCGTTTGAATTCTACAAATAAACTCATTGATAACATTATACTATAATGTTATCAATGAGTTTATTTGTAGAATTCATACAGTTTTATAAGGATAAGAAAAATAGAATTGTAAATTATGAATGGTTTGATTACAAATCATATACATGTACTAGTATTCATAATAACTGCTGTCTCACCATAAGTATTTATGAAAATATTCCATTATACCGTCCAGCATTTAATATTCCAGTCATATTTTGAATCAAAGAAAGTTGACCAACTCTTCAGTATTTAAGTGTTTATTGTAAATGTACTATTTAGATAAATATTATCTAAACAAAAATGTGCTGAAATACATGTTTATTGTATATGTATATAATTGATGTGTGTGTATAGATAATGTTATTTATTTCATGTAAATAAAATTTAATACGGTTTTTAATTTTATTTCAAACTTGCATTATAATTTCTTTGCAGCTTTAGGTGTTATTTGAAATATTTAAATTGTAAAATAAAAACACAAAGATCACCACTGAATATGGGGAAAGATTATAACATAACTTTATGTACAAAATGTTATATTAGGGAGAATGCATTAGGTGAAAAGGAGTACGAACCCCTACCCAACCACTGCTAAAGACGCCTACGTGAATTATTGAAATAAAATTGCACCGAAATGACTAAGTTTGTGATTAGTCTACCCGCGATTGAGCTCCTTTAGCTTAGGTCAAGCAAAGACAAGATAAGCAACTTGATTGGTTGATGCTTTGGGACGCGATAACTTTAGTTCTAATTAAGTGAGAGTGGTGAAACTTGGTGTATAGTTTCATTACATCAATACCCTGACTAAGTTCGATGATGAACATTTTCTGCTCAGGGTAAGCAGAGCGATAAGCAATTTGATTGGCCAAGACTTTGGAACACAATAACTCTCCTTGTAAGTGAGCTAGAATGTTCAAACTTGGTGTAGGTGTTTATTGGGTCAATGCCTTGATGGAGTTCAAAGATGACTAAATTCAATAATGAACACTTCTGCTGAGGGTAAGCAAAGCGATTATAAACAAATTGAGACTTTGGAACAGAATAACTCTTCTTCTAATTTAAGTAGGAGGTTTAAACTTGGTGTAGACGTTCACTAAATTTGAGTGAATGCCTTGATGGAATTCGATGATTGACATTGTCTGCGGAGGTTAAACCAGCTGGTCGGATAGCCGTGGCGATAGAGAGGCGGCTTCTCACCAATGCAACGAGTTACGAGGGTTCAATCCCAGCTCAGGGCAAGAACTTTATCATTGTAAATGAGAGGGATATTCGGTCTCCCGTCCGATCAGGCAGGTTTCCCCCGAGTTCTTCGGTTTCTTCCTGCAGTAATGATCGAAATCATTCGCACGATCTGTGCCAAGGGCCAAATTGGAAAAAGACCTCAGGCCTAATTTGCTACCCTTGTAAAATGACGCGATTATTATTATTATTGTTATGGTTATGATTGATCAAAATAACCAACCCATTTCTATGATAATTTATTGTATTGAATAATTCAACGGTAATTATTAATGATTTTGCTTTTAAAGTGTACTGAATAATTTTGGAGAATTCTTGCTAAATTTATACATTTCTATAGTTTATTTTAGGGGCCCATCAATTAAAACATATCACTATTTTATTTCGTCCACGTCAGCATGGCAACAGAATCGACTAAGAAGAGAATATTGAATGTTTTTATTAGGAAATGACATGTAAAAGACGTTGGGCAAGAGACAATAAATATATATACAAAACTACGAATTAAAACATACTGACAGTATTTATCTTTAAGAACAATAACATAAAACAATACAAACTCAAACAATTAGTTTGTCTACAGAACTCCTGGAGAACTTATATAAAGACAGTTTGTTTCAAATTTCCACGGTCGACAAATAATCATAGACGGGCGAAGCGTACATCTCAATATATTGAAGGACATATCAACGATAACCCTGCACTTAAATCATTACTGTTTTTCATCCGTCTGATTATAGGAGATTAAATTATGAGATTTTGGCGGTAAATATTTAAAGTTTCGAAATTAAATGCATATTTTGATGTAGATCTTGAAGCTGTCTCTGAACTATTTCCTGTGTTCGTTTTAATAAACGTCTGAATTTAAGAGTATCTATAAGATACCATAAACTGTTCGTTAATGGCGGTGGTCCCACTCCATATTGCCTAAACTGTCTTTTTACTGACTGAAAAACAAAGCACAAAGAAAATTTTGATGAAATTACCACAGTCCGACAGAACTTTTGCTGAACCTGGAAACTGTATACAAAGCTTTTTTTAGGAGCCTGGAGTGCCCTCTTTCAGAAGCTGTCGGGTGATCCTCGGTCACCCTTGAGCGTTTTGAGAATTTCAAATAACCCCTTAAAACTCACATAGTATTTAGTCTAGGATGATAATTTTGGTGTCTAACCAAATGTTGTTGGAGCTTGGGACCAAGGAATACACTGAAATCGTCCATTATGTTGTGGGGTGATAAGGAGACAAACTATATATTTCTGAACATAGAGGCATATCGGTGATACGATAACAGTTAACACCACATACATGCCTATCGGGCAGTGCCGGATCTAGGGGAAGCAAAGTGGGACAAATGTCCCGGGCCCCCCACAATTCTGGGTCATACTAATATTTTATCCCGTATGGAGCTAACCATTACCTTGGCTGAGGGGCGAGGATTGGGGCCCTGGGCAGTTTGGGATATTGGGGGCCCCGGGACTTGTAGGTACCATCAGATTATCTGGGTGCCAGAGATCGGCTAGGCCCTAAAATTAACTGAATTACACTTAGAGGTTCTACCAATCAATAGGTTTTAACCGGTTCGGGGCCCCCATCCCGTGATGTGATTGTTGAGGCCCAACCTGCAGTCCCTGGAAATTAACGTAATCATAGTATAGTACATGTAGTTCAGACAACGGAGTTTAATGTTTTATGTCACTAAATCAAAGTAAATGAAAACATCATGAGAGAAAGGAACTGTTTAAAATACTAAAACTGTCAACGAATTCTAATGAAATCGCTGTTTAAATTGTCTCAGATGCACTAAAATTAATCCTCTTTTTTTTTAAATAATACTAGAGGAAAACACATAAGGGGGCAGAGAACATGTACAAACTAGTACGATCCGCGGTCAGTACGAAAAAATTGAACAAACAAAAATCCCTGACAATGGGGCCCCCGAACAGTTGGTATGTCCCGGGCCCCCCATAAGGTTAATCCGGCCCTTGCTATCGGGGGCACGTGGAACTGTCCAAAAAGCGGGACACAAGCTGTTTTTGTTTTTTTGAACATTTAAAAAACATTCTACCGCGAAACACTAGCTTTAATATTAAATTGAATCTTTTAATCTTGTTTCTGGTGCAACCTGTGGCAGCACAGGCGCAAAATAGTGTACATTCTCAGCCGCCTTGTCGTTCGGATGGGATCAAAAACCGAGGTCCCGTGTACACATTGGAGTGCACGTAAAAGATCCTTTGGCAGTTGGAATTCGATATAAGAGTAGGCCGTAGCGCCGCTGCCCGGGCAAAACTTTTCCTCATAGCACACTGTATGGCGTATGCCCCATTCGGCAAACCTCGACAGATTCCACGCATCTTAATCTCGGCTGTATGATCATTTCCGCCATATTTGATCTATTCTAATGGTTTCGAATGCAAAAATAATAATAATAACAATAATCTCGTCATTTTACAAGATTGCTGCCCCCCATGAGGATTTCTGTGGAGAGTGTATTATATCAACAAACGTCACGTTTGGCATTGGGTTTGTGAAATTACCAGGGAATTTTATCAAACCAGCAGCCTTGAGATAATATCACTGCTTATTTAGGTATGCGCACTCTACAAAAGACGTAAGTTGGGGCTTTTTTGTAAAAGCGACACGTTTTCCTGTTTGAAGTAAACCGGTAGCCGCATCGCAAATGTATGGTCGTAGGTACATAACAACTACTGTCATACAGTCGAGTCTAGATGTAGGGTTACGGAGGGTACCGGAATCTGTCGAGATTTGCCGAGTGGCGTATGCCCGTCTTCCATTAGCCCAGGTTACAATGCCGGATTAACCATGGTGGGGGCCCTGGGGCCTGGAACATGTGGGGGGGGGGCTGATCACCGACCACGAAGCCCCGCAATGGGGTCTGGGGCAGGGCCATATGTAGGATTGTAAAAGTGGGGGTGCAGCAGAGTGTTGGGGACTCCAATATAATGCCCGAGTTACTGAGTGCGGAACGGTGCGTGTGTATATGCCGTTGGGGAGCTTGGAGCTGCAATCAACGTCGCTCCCGTATGTCAATTTCGGCAGCGCTTTTTCTTATTTTGATGTTAAGCACACCAAAATGAGAAACTCCTTATCCTCTAAACTAGAACTAGTCCGAAACACCATAAGGCGACGTGGATAGGGCGACCAGAACGAAAATGTCTAATCATGTAATTTGGTGGCGGCGCCCCCAAAGACCAACAAGGTCCTGTCAAATGTGAAAAAGGGCGACCAAAACGAACCCTTTGATGTCATGTGGTGGGTCAGACGCCGATCCAGAAAGAGGTGATAGGAGAGGCTCTTCGCCTTTTAAGACAGCACCCTTCAGGGCCGGATTAACCTTGTGGGGGGCCCGGGACATACCAACTGTGCGGGGCCCCATTTCAAATAGTTCGTACTGACCGCGGATCGAACCAGTATGTACTCCGCCCCCTTGAGTGCCTGAGGTGTTTTCCTCCAGAGTTTATTTGTTTTTAAAAATAAAGATTAATTTCAGTGCCTCTGAGACAATTTAGGCAGCGATTTCATTGACGTTTAGAACTCGTTGACAATTTGAGTATTTTAAACCTTTTCTCTCATGATGTTTTCATTTACTTTATTTTAGTGAAATTATTTTAGATGACATAAAACATTAAACTCTGTTGTCTACACTATAATACTGATTACGTTAATTTCCCGGGACTGGTTGGGCCCCAGCAATCACATCGCGGGATGTGGTCCCCGGAACTGGTTAGGATCTATTGATTGATAGAACCTCTAAATTATGTAATTAGTTAATTTTAGGGCCCAACCGATCTCTGGCCCACAATATCCCTTACTGCCTAGGGCCCCAATCCTCGCCCCTCAGCCCGGTACTGGTTAGCTCCGCCCGGGATAAAATATTAGCATGAGCCAGAATTTGTGGGGGGCCCAAAAAGTGGGAGGCCATGGACATTTGTCCCACTTTGCCTCCCCTAGATCCAGCACTGGCACCCTTGTCTGGGGTCCTCCAGCAGAAAATTTTAAAATAACGATGTCGGAAACATGTTTTTCTGTCATTTGGGTGATATCTGAGTGGCAATTTTGTATTTTATATTGCGGCATATTTTTAGTGAGAGTCATTCGCTTCTGGTGTCCGCACCTTGGGTCCGCGCCTGTGGTAGCGGCCGATAGCCTCCACATAAGAGATATAAGAAAGTTTGGATCAGGTGTGGGCGCCATTAAAACCGACCGACTCATCAGTGCCTTAGGAGCATCACTATGTGATCATAATCAAGTGTATTATTTTCTAATTGAAAGGTTGTCAATTTTTTCAAAAGGGGACGCCTTATTTTTCTGGAAATTTTCATAAATCGGAGGCCGGAAACATGATTTCCTGGCATTTCAGACACTTGTGTGGAGCCATTTAGAAGTACCTCCCCCAGAAAAAAAAAAAAAAATTAGCACATTCTGGCGTTATTTCAGTGGACCAATCCATGCGAGTGCTATGAAATGATGGCATTTCTAGAGGAGGGGGCTGGACGCAACTAAGATTTTTTGTGGGGGGCCCCTAATGTTGGGGGTCCTGGGGCCTATGCCCGATGGTTAATCCGCGCGTGGTGATAAATGCGAGCGCTATGAAATGATGGCATTTCTAGGGGAGGTGACTGGACGCAACTAAAAAATTTTGTGGGGGGGGGCCCTGGGGCCTGTGCCCCATGGTGCCCCAAGGTTAATCCGGTCCTGCCAGGTTAGGTGCATAATAGCAGGACGTTAAACCCCATTTCATTTCATTTCTCAGCCACCCCTAGCGTAGCTACAAGTAAGCGTATCTTGGGGGACCATTCTTGCATCTACATCTGGAGCAAGTCTACAAGGTTTGGGTGGTGGTGAATATGATACCTTTCACGTCTTGGATGCCTATACCCTCCAGTGTGTTGCAGGCATCGATTTGCAAGAGCTCTGTCAATAACAAGCTGGCAAGAATTGCGTTACAATGGAATCACAAATCAAAGAACAACCGCTGACATACGAAAAAATACATGGCAATTATCATTGACATCCTGACAACTCATGCTCTTACTGAATATGACACGGTTATAAACTGCTGCGTCGTGGGTAAAGGAACAGCTTTGGAAGTGTCGAGAGCCCTGTCACTCGACAAATTAGTAGACGTGGGGACACCCAAAACTAGAAATATATTGTTATCATCCCATGCGGATGCGAGAGTTACACCCAGTGTAGTACGCCTGCCTGTAGCTGCACTAGGGATGGCTTAGTTACATACAGTATTCTGCGCTGGATACAGCCAGAAACACGACCAAGTGAATATTACCTAGTTTTGTGGGGATTATTCTCTTGTTTAGCGGGTAGAATTGTCTTTTAAATTTTTTCAAAAATTGAAGATGTATAAACCCGCAATATGACGTAAGCGTTGTGCAATAACGGAAACCTTGAAAAAGAAATCTGACAAATTGGTTGAAATCCAAAATCCAAAACCCATAAAGTATGATATTCATTATCTGCAAATTGGTTTAATTAGTGGAAAGGTAAAATTGGCTCACCCATTCGGTGCTTTTGAGAGAATCCAGGTGACTAAAGTTCTAGTTTGTTGCTGAGCCATTTCCACCAATCCACTAAATGTGTTAAACCATTTTTTCTGAAACGGACGAATTTACAGTTCATTTATGACTTACGATGCCCCCGTGTTTGCTCTATGATATTATCGTTTGTTGCGGCTCCCTGCGTAACATTGCCCATTCCTTGTTTTGAAAATAACCTTTTCGTTTTTTTCATGACCTTTACGCAAACAAATTGAATAATAGTTACCTCCAGTTCTCTGCGTTCTTTCTTTGTTTTATGACCTCTATTAGACGATTTATTATGTCTTTTGTTGTTTATGTTGGATCTTGGTTTACAGTTTCCCGGGGAGGTACTCCTCGTTGTCATTTCCTGTCTCAATCTACAACAATTGACAAATGTATGTGTTCAGTAAAACCACCATAATCCCCGAGCCTATACTACTCAAGTTTTTGCTCCTCATAACATTTTCACCCTAGACTATTTTCTTTAAATATCTTTTGTCCCGACTGATACTCGATCTATTATATTTATAAGTGACATGCGGGTTTAAAGGGACTATCCCGATTAAAACTGAGTCTCAAAAATCAAAGTCTGAGTATGTACGAAATTTAAGCGCCGAAATACAGAGGAATGGTGTATTTACTTTGTTTCAAAATTTCAGCTCAAAATATTGAATTGTTTGGACGTGAATGTCAAAGTGCTTATCCGGACACGTAACCCTTTTAAGATTTCTCGTGAATTTTTGCGTTGGGTGACCTGATAATCGAATTCCGTTCCTTGCTGTACTTGATAACGAAGATACATTTCCCCTACACATTATTATTCATAAAATAAAAGGCTGGGTTATCCATACACCGCGTAATACAGCTTGGGACACCGGTCACCATTTCCAGATGAAGCCTGGCGGGTTTAAGTTATTTAAAAGCGTGTCAAATGTTTAAGTTAGGTGCTCGGTCCTAACGTATAGGATTTTAAGGTTTTTAACACAAAATTGAACAGTTTTATTCTCCAAATTATTATCGGGATCGGCCCTTTAAATCACTATGTAAAACATATCAATGGTTAATTTAATCCTTTAATGAATTTTATTGAAAATTCTATGCATACTCAGAGCTTGTACCAGCGGTAGAAGCAACACAGCGAACATCTGATACACCTACATCACCACTGGCATAACATGGAACCCTTTGCTCTTCATTGCGGGATCTCTGATATGCTCGTCTGTGACGTCGGCTGCTAGGCTCTATCTGAAGGTAGTGCATAATAATAATATGACCAAGTGTTCGCCATATTTTAGTGTAAAACGTGAATTTTACATTACTTTAATTCCCTTGTTAGCAGATAAAACATGTTATACACGTTGAAAAGACTGTCAGAATTCCGTCAAGTTAGATAATAGAATATACAATCGGTAACTTTAATTAATCAACTGAAAAATTGCCACAAAACAAAATTTTACATATTTAAACATAGTCCTATAACACGTTTGCTTGCGTACACGTAAAAGACAGCTTGTCGGGAGGTGTTATGTGTCATATTTGGTTGATCTCTATATTGGTAATGTCTTACGAGATTGGAAAGTCTTGCCCCCAGTTCACAAAGCATTCTCGATCACTGTTTATGAGAAATATCTTTGATTCAGAAACACAAAAATTTGTACATAGTTCTTTATTCATATATTTGATACATTAAAACCCAAAAAGCTTTATAAAGAGCTATATTTTCATTAAATTAAGGCGAACAATATTGAGAAAAAATTTATCTTCAGCCTGCTAGAATGCTTTTTGAACTCGGAGCCAGTTATTGACCGTTGACTCGTGACAGTGAGTTTTATTATTAAGAAAGGGGGAGATAATTGTCTTTTAGTTACTTTTTTATCGGAGTGAAACTTCAGATGATCAGTTCATGCAAATAGTTTTCAAATATTCGACTGTAGCAAAACTAGAAATCTAACCAGTACTAAAGTTGTACTGAAGAATATCATGAAAAGAAAGAACTCACGTCGAGGGCAGAGGTATCAGGAGGAACTAACTCTGTATCAGGACTAGGATACCATTCTACAGGAATATCGTAAACATCAGCATCAGGTAATGGTCGAACACGGTCCACGGCTGTAAATGAATAATTTGTATAAAGTTACTCAAGTGAGCTGGATTCTATTCTAGCTTTAAATGGTCCCATCAAAATACAAATAAAAATACGAAATTTTACACTTGATGAACATAGGTCAAGTACGATGCTGACACCTTAAATTTAAGGTCAGATAATTCGAAATATATATACCGGTGTCTCTTTTTGACTTAAATATTCTGCCCGTTGTCGAGGGCCACACACTTTTAAAAATTACGTCACCGTAGATGAGATTTAGAAATCTTTCTTGATGGTTTAGGTGCAAACTGGACACGATGATTTCTTGCTCAAATCTTTCGAAAAACATGGAATGCGATTTTGCGTCCTGTTTCTCTGCACCAACTGTACTGATTAAAGCAGGCATCTGTCAAAGGTTCTTTTACGTGCCCGTCAATGTATACACGGACGGGGCTTTTTTTAGTCCCAGCCGAATGACTAGAGAGGCTGTGTGTTGCCAGACCGCGCCAACCAACCCCGTCCTGAGCTGAAGCACTGCGTAATCTCGCTAATAGGAAAAATCCTAAAAAGACTTTCTCGGCCGACATCAGGATTGATCCCGGGACCGCCATATTAAATTTCCTTTCGGGGTTCATCGTTCTCTTTCAATTTTATTTTTAAATAATCAAAAATAGTCTAGAACTAGATACTAAGATAGTCTACTTACGTAACTTATACTTTCCCTGCAAAAGGAAACAAGAAAGGCGGGGAACCGAGTCAAACCCCAACAGGAGACGCCCTTTTTTCACAGAAACTAAATGGCCGAAATTAATTCATGTGTAAACAATTTAGGAATATTAAAAAAAATATATTTCATTAAATTTACTTTTATCAGTGTAATAAATTAGAATAACACATACCGTTCGTTCGAACTGGTGGTAAAAATCTATCTGGTATGATATTCATAAAGTCATAATTTTCAGGTATTCCTTCGTGTAGGTTTCCATCTCCATCCATTGCCGCCATTGGTGGAATTCTGGGTCTTAGAGCCATATTTGTCGTTTATTTTATGTGTGATAGAAAGGGTTATTTTCCTGGAATTTTACGAGGAACTACTCTTCATCCTGCCCTCCGCATTGCTATGAAATTTAAACGCTGACGTCATTTCAACACAACGCAACAGATGACGTATGGTTCATAGACTTTGTGACTTCGTACGTCCATTCCTGGCGATCAACGCCGGATTAACCATGGTGGGGGCCCTGGGGCCTTGAACATGTGGGGGGCCCCTGATCACCAATGGGGCTCTGGGACAGGGCCGTATGTAGGATTTTAAAAGTGGGGGTGCAGCAGAGTGTTTGGGACGCCAAAATAATGCCCGAGTTACTGATTGCGGAACGGTGCGTGTGTTTACATGGGGTGGGGGTCTGCAGCCCGCGAAAATTTTGAAAATTGGACTGTTACAAACGCGTTTTCCACCCACTGGGAGCTGCAATCAACGTCGTTCCCGTGTGTCAATTTCAGCAGCGCTTTTTCTCATTTTGATGTTAAGCACACTTAAATGAGAAACTCTTATCCTCTAAACTAGAACTTTTCCAAAACACCATAAGGCGACCAGAACGAAAATCTCTAATCATGTAATTTGGTGGCGGCGCCCCCAAAGACCAACAAGGTCCTGTGAAGTGAATAAGGGCGATCAAAACGAACGACCCAGAAAGAGGTGATAGGAGAGGCCCTTCGCCTATGGGGGCGGCACCCTTATCAGGGGTCAACCCTCAGAAAATTTTGAAAACTAACGATGCAGGAAACACTTTTTTCTGACATTGGGTCATATCTGAGTGTCAATTTCTGCAGCGCTTTTTCTCATTTTGATGTTAAGCACACCAAATGAGAAACACCTATCCTCTGAACTAGAACTAGTCCGAAACACCATAAGGCGACGTGGATAGGGCAACCAGAACGAAAATCTCTAATCATGTAATTTGGTGGCGGCGCCCCCAAAGACCAACAAGGTCCTGTCAAGTGAATAAGGGCGACCAAAACGAACCCTTAAATGTCATGTGGGGGGTCAGACGCCGACCCAGAAAGAGGTGATAGAAGAGGCACTTCGCCTATGGGGGGCGGCACGCTTGTCAGGGGTCCACCCTCGGAAAATTATGAAAAATAACGATGCAGGAAACATGTTTTTCTGCCATTGGGGTGATATCTAACTGGCAATTTTGTATATTATATGGCGGCAGATTTTTTTGGCAAGACGTTTGCTTCTGGTGTCCGCACCTTTGGTCCGCGCCTGTGGTGGCGCCCGATAGTCTCCACATAAGAGCTATAAGAAAATTTGGATCAGGTGTAGGCGCCATTAAAACCGACCGACTCATCAGTGCCTTAAAAGCATCACTATGTGATCATAATCAAGTGTATTATTTTCTAATTGAAAGGTTGTCAATTTTTTGGGAGGGAGCACCTTATTTTTCTGGAAGTTTTCAGAAATTGGCGGCCGGAAACATGATTTCCTGGCATTTCAGGCACTTTCGTGGAGCCATTTAGAAGTACCTCCCCCAGAAAAAAAATTCTGCGACAAAATTAGCGCATTCTGGCGTTATTTCAGTGGACCTATCCATGCGAGTGCTATGAAATTATGGCATTTCTAGAGGAGGGGCTGGACGCAACTGAGATTTTTTTGTAGGGGGCCCCTAATGTGGGGGGCCCTGGGGTCTGTGCCCAATGGTTAATTCGTCCCTGGTGATAAATGCGAGTGCTATCAAATGATGGCATTTCTAGTGGAGGTGGCTGGACGCAACTGGGATTTTTGTGGGGGCCCCCTAATGTGGGGGGGGGGCCTGGGGCCTGTGCCCCATGGTGCCCCATGGTTAATCCGGCCCTGCTGGCGATTTATAATAATAATCACTTTATTTCGAAAGGGTAGAAATCCAAGACATGTTGTTCTATTGACTGTATTAAGACCAACAGGTCAAAAGCACTTAAACGATGTTGGTGCCCCAATATAAACAATAATAGCCGAAAAGTAGGCCCCTACGTGATTAGACTTTTCTGCAGGGCAGGGATTTTATACACGTCATTATTAATTGCGACAAAACAAGTAACACACAGTAAGACATACACAGTGAACAACTAATTGAAAGTTCCTAATTAATTTTTAACTTAAATATTTTAAATTTGACATCTTAATCTAACAAAGCAGACATTCTGTGTTCAACTTTCATGGGATGGAGAAGTTATAGGCTTCCCTTTTTTATATAGGTACTAGGTAGTTAGATAATGGTATTTCATCTTTCAACACTCCATGTAATGATTCGAGACAAGGAATGACATTAATTATATACATGTATAGTTCTATCTGGAACAACCTTCGCGAATCAAAACGACACTCTAACAAATAACCCTTATTTTATTCCCAACATTCAGGACCGACTTTATCCGGTGGGGGTCAAGATATTTGGGTTATAAACATGCATGTCAAGATTCATCAAATCGAATTAAAATTGTGACCTCTACACATATACCATATTTTTTTAAACACTATTCGCGTCAAGCGGCGGTCATTTTGTCCCGAAATTTTTGTCCAATTTTCCCGAAATTCGAACCCAACCTCCCTTACGTTTAAACGGTGATATATTCAAACGTTTTATTAACTCGGATAATAATTGTGACTTCCAGGGGTACCGCAAGCTAAGAAGGGTATTTTTCGGACAATCAGGGGCCATAATTCAGGAAGTTACGATCCGATATGCGCAAATATCGAAAGGAACCAAGATCATCCAAATCGAATTAGAATTGTGACCTCTACAGGGTCCACAACCTTGATATACCATATTTTTTCACTATTCGCGGCGCGTTCAAACGGCGTCCATTTTGTCCGGCGCTTTTGGTCCAATTTTCACGAAATTCGAACCCAACCTCTCTTACGGTGTAATGGTGATATAATCAAACTTTTTTTTTAATCGGATAATAATTGTAACCTCAAGAGGGACCACAAGCTAAAATAGGCGATTTTTTGGACAATCGGGGGTTATAATTCAGGAAGTTACGTTCCTATGGGCGCAAATATCGAAAGGAACAAAGATCTTTTGGTTATAAATATGCATGTCAAGGTTAATCAAAATCGGTTCAAAATTTTGACCTCTATAGGGTCCACAACCTTGATATACCATATTTTTACACTATTCTGGTACAAACGGAGGCCATTTTGTCCGGCAATTTTGGACCGATTTTAATGAAATTCGAATTTGACCTTCCTTAGTGTGTAACAATGACATAATCAAATGTTTTTTGTAAAGTACAACCGGGGAATCGAAACCACACCAGTTGACTAAATGACGGACCTTATGATACAGCGCGCAGATGCTAGCCATCAAATTCAAACCCCCAAATGTCGAAGGGAACAGAGAACTTTGGGAAATAAACATATTTTAAGTTTCATCCCAACTGATACAAATTGTGACCTCTAGAGGGTGCACAACCTAGATATTAGGCATATATATATACTCAGTGCCGGATCTAGGGGAGGCAAAGGGGGACAAATGCCCCCCCCCCCCATCACACACACAATTCTGGGGCATACTAATATTTTATCCCGGATGGAGCTTACCATTACCTTGGCTGAGGGGCGAGGATTGAGACCCTGGGCAGTGTGGGATATTGGGGGCCCGGGACCTGTAGGTACCAACAGATTATCTGGGGCCAGAGATCGGTTAGGCCCTAAAATTAACTAAATTACACAACTTAGAGGTTCTACCAATCAATAGGTCCTAACCAGTTCCGGGGCCCCATCCCGTGATGTGATTGTTGGGGCCCAACCTGCAGTCCCTGGAAATTAACGTAATCATAGTATAGTATATGTAGTTCAGACAACCGAGTTTAATGTTTTATGTTACCTAAAATAATTTCACTAAATTAAAGTAAATGAAAACATCATGAGAGAAAGGGACTGTTTAAAATACTCAAACTGTCAACGAATTCTAATGTCTCAGGTGCACTAAAATTAATCGTTCTTTTAAAAATAATACTGGAGGAAAACACTTAAGGGGAGAGAGTATATGTACAAACTAGTACGATCCGCGGTCAGTACGAAAAATTTGAACAAACAAAAATCCCTGACAATGGTGCCCCGCACAGTTGGTATGTCCCGGGCCCCCCACAAGGCTAATCCGGCCCTGTATATACTTTTACACTATTTGTGATACAGAAGTGGCCATTTTGTCGGGCAGTTTCCGTCTGATTTTCATGAAATTCGAATCCAATAATCATTACTGTGTAACATTGTAAACTCTCTCGAGTCCACAAGCTACAAACGTGATTTTTCAATCACCCAGGGGCCTCCCCCCCCCCCCCTCCACATATGCCTCTGCCCCCCCCCCCATGCATGATTTTGATCGCCAGGACAAATTTTTATTAAATCTACTTGGCAAAATAAAGTGCCCGAAATCTAATAAAACACCAATTTTACGGGCTGGAATAGTAGTAACACACATTTGCGCCCGACAAATATTCCAAAATTCTCTTGCAGGTTCCATACAAGGTCAGCTCCTCTCAAAGAAAACCGATGCCACTGTCTGTAAACCTGAATGTTTTTCAGGCATTTCTAGTTTTACTTTCCTATAATAAAACACTAATTATACTTTTCTTTTAATTGAATACCACGAATTTGTACTGAGTTGACTATGGATTTAAACATTTTGTATGGAGCCACCCTATTTTGTGCGACATTTTTCGGGAATCCATCATTATTTGTGAATGCAGCTGCAATAGTTTGGTTGGATGGTTGGAATTCATAGTGAGATTTCGGTTACAAAACCATTAGATACTTTTGGAGTTGCTTACACAGGATAGAATATAAGAAAACGCATTTGCGGTGGTTAAATTTTCCCCGGGCGGATGAGCCCCCCCCCCCCCTCATATTCCGCTACGATTTATTGGTTGTTTGGAATTCGGGTCAGCCAGGTAGGCTATATTGGACCAAATTGAAGTTGCTGTATTCATAGGCCGGATAGCAGTTAAACCCGATTTTTGGGGGGCATTTCGGGTTCTGCCCCTCTAACTATCATCGATCCCAAATAACACTGGTAAACTGTTCGTAATTATCATTTTGGTTTGGTAATGAAAGGTTCCAGGATTCGTCCGTCCCCTCGCGGCAAAAGTTATGACAAATCCACACCCTTGGCTGCCAGGCAGGATACGCCCACATTTTCAACTGCAGATTGATAGAGAACAAGCTAAAAAGAAAGTAATTTTTTATACAACCAAGGGCTATAATTCATGAAGTTAAAATTCGATATGTGCAAGTATCGACAGGAACCAAGATCTTTGGGTTATAACCATGCATTTCAAGTTTCATCAAATCGAATTAAAATTGTGACCTCTAATGGGTCCACAACCTTCATATACCATAATATTTTTACACTATTCGCGTACAAGCGGCGGCTATTTTGTCCCGCAATTTTTGTCCCATTTTCCCGAAATTCGAACTCAACCTCTCTTACGTTATAACGGGCATATATTCAAACGTTTTTATTAACTCGGGTAATAATTGTGACTAACAGAGATACCACCAGCTAAAAGGGGTGTTTTTCGGACAATCTGGGACCATAATTCAGGAAGTTACGATCCGATATGCGCAAATATCGAAAGGAATGAATGAAATGGGGTTTAACGTCCTACGCTTAAGCACCGTACCTGGGCTAATTGAAGACGGGCATACGCCACAGTGTGCAATGAGGGAAATTTTGCCCGGGCAGCGGCGCTACGGCCTACTCTTTTATCGAATTCCAACTGCCAAGGGATCTTTTACGTGCACTCCAATTTGTACACGGGACCTCGGTTTTTCGTCCCATCCGAACGACTAGGCAGCTGTCCTTGTCAGGCCCTCCTTCTGCATCACTGACAAGGGGAAATCACGCCGGAAAATCGAGATGAACTTTCTCGGCCAATGCAGGGATCGAACACTCAACCTCCAGGCTAGCGAAATATCGAAAGGAGCCAAGAGCTTTAGGTTATAAACATGCATTTCAAGTTTCAACCAAATCGAATTAGAATTGTGACCTCTACAGGGTCCACAACCTTGATATACCATATTTTTACACTATTCGCGGCGCAAACAAACGGCGGCCATTTTGTCCGGCAATATTGGTCAAATTTTCACGAAATTCGAACCCAACCTTTCTTACGGTGTAACGGTGATATAATCAAACATTTTTTTTAATCGGATAATAATTGTAACCTCAAGAGCGACCACAAGCTAAAATAGCCGATTTTTCGGACAATCGGGCAGGAAGTTACGTTCCGATGGGCGCTAAAATCTTTGGGTTATAAAAATGCATGTCAAGTTTCATCAAAATCGGTTCCAAATTGTGACCTCTATAGGGTCCACAAGCTAAAAAAAAGAAGAAAATTTCGCTTTATTTTAACTGAAATATAGCTCTTTATAAAACTTTTGGGGTTTTAATGTATCAAATACATGAATAAGGAACTATATGCAAAGTTTTGTGTTTCTGAATCAAAGATATTTCTCATAAACAGTGATGGAGAATGCTTCGTGGACTCAGGGCCAGACGTTCCAATCTCGTATGGAGATCCACCAAATATGACACATAACCCACATATTTCGATTCCCTTTTTAGATTATGGCGCATATCGGATCGCAACTTCCAATATTATATTCGCTTCGGGACGCAGGGCCGTACAAGGGCAGCTGTCTAGCCATTTGGATGGGAATATAAACAGAGGTCCTGTGTACATATTGGCGTGCAAGTAAATTATCCATTGGCAGTTGCAGTTCGGTATAAGAGTAGGTCGTAGCACCGCTGTCAGGACAAAATTTTCCGCATATCACTTCACTCGTTCTAGTCAAAGATACCCCACCTCTCCTTCAACCTGCAAGACTATCCCTCAATCTAGCAGAATCACCGGATCGAGTTGGTTTTTGAGGTTGTCTGATCGTGATTGAAGGGTTCTGCAAGGCCGTTTATTGGTGTCGGGAAGGTAATGCTGGGGGGTGGGGGTGGATGGCGTATAAAAATGAAATGGAGTTGTAAGTTTTCTGTTCTGCTCCGAATGGGCTAATGAAGATTGTCATACGCCATACACTGAAAGAGGGTGGGCGAGTACAGTGCATGATGAAACTAATCAAAATATTGCCTTGCTTACATTTCTAAAAGGAAAATGAAACGTTACGGCCGTGTGGGCACTATTGGCCATAATGGAGTCATGCTTCAGTAAAATGACCCAATGATTTGGAATGGGGTGCTAAGCGGTTTTAAAAATAATTTTACAGATCACAAACAAGGAATTATTTTATCATTTTGCCACATAATCTAGTAAGTCCCAGTATTAATATTTAGATTGAACTTGTTAAAAACAAACCACTAGCTTTTTAAAGACACAGAGAAGACGTCTGATGTTAAAATATCACAGTTTATTTGATGCATTTTTTATTCATAAATATAACATTTAAAACATATCACAATAAATATATCACATGCCCTTTACATTGTTTCATCCTCCAAATACAGATTTAAATTGAACTCTCTCAATAATTAACTCTTGTCTTAGAGGTTGTAATTTGATTATTGTAGGTCCCAGGTCACCAAGATTAGGGGTACCTTACTCAGGCCCAGGGCCAAGGGGGGGGGCAAAGCCCCCCTAGAAATAATCTGTGCCCCCCCTGACAAAAAGTTGTCGACCATATGGCCGGGGGGAAGAGAATCATCCCAGGCCCCCCCTATCAGCCGGGCTGCCCCCCCCTCCGCCAGCAAGCTGACCTTACTTGAAAAGTTGTTCCACTGATCAGACACTAAATACTTTTTATATCTGAATTATCTGTACATAGTTAAAATCATGCCCTCTTAAAATATTATTTTAAATTCAGGGGGATGCAGACTTTGTGAACTATCGAACCCAGCTAGTTGTTGTACTGGTTGTGTTCGCTCAATTCAAGGATTTAAAGTGTATAGGTGCCTATGAATTAAAAACAATACTATTCTGACAATATTATTATGTTCGAATAAAATATCACAGAAGCTTTTACTCATAATGCCTACAGTTTATGCAAAATTAGACCCTCTGCTTACAGATAAAACATTTAGTGAAATAAGGGTTTAGAAATAAGGATTACACTATACTTATTTTAACAAAAGTTAAAAAATATAATGGCAAACATATTAAACAACAAAGGGATGTAAACTTCAAACATATACAATATTTCCTTTCACACTTTATTACTCACACCATCCTCGGCATTTCAGACAAAGAACAAACAGTAATAATTAATAACATCTAGATGATATACATTTCAAATCAGCGAAACATACTACATAATTTTATAGAAGTATAAATTAATTTGAAATATATACATTATTTACATAAATCATCCAGTAAATGACCAGGAATTTAGTTATCTACCCTTATAAAAAAAACAAAGGACGTAACTTTTTTTTAATGGGTTTGTAGACCTTATCTACAATCAAGGCAAGGGCCTTTGAAATCGTGGATAGTAGAACGAAATGAGAACATTGGGGATACCGAGGATGTACTTGCACAAAAAGTGAACAAATACAAATTATATAGAAAAAGGGGTAGGTAAAAGTAATTATTAACAAAAAGGTTTGGTTCATCGACTATTAGTGCATTAGTAAATCGTTGTGTTTTGTATTAACCATCATAACTACATCATTGTGTAATCACATTATAGGAAACCGTCTATAGTTCAGAGTCTAATATTTTTCTATGAGGTAGTTTTTTGTGTTTTGTTTCCCAGTAAATCTAGAGCCTTTTCACATGGAGTCATTATATCCTGAAATTAAAAAATAAAAATCATTCATATTATTAGTTTTTAATATATTATATCAGTAATGTGTTCAAAAGAGTAAAATACAGCAAATATATCTTATTTATACACTTTGGGGTCAATCAAATGCTCAATATATTTTTAAGGCAGTTCAATAGGTTTCTAATCTAATTTTTTTGGCAGCAATTAAAACAATACAAGAATAAAACCAATGACCTTCAAAGGAGCTGAATTAACATAATGCCTTTATTGGCTCGTTTTTAAATCATTACTATTTATTAACAATATACCTCTGGTAACATGAACCTAATCTCAACAAAATATTGTTTGATCAAAAGATTTCATAATACATTTTGGCAAAGAAAAATGTTCTGCATATATCTTGCTGTAACCATTATTGAAGTAAGGTGTTTTTGTTTATAATTTAGTCTTACCCTGGTAGGTTTAAATCGTTTATATATCTCTGATAAAACAACTGGTCCAACACTTAAATAACGTAACTCAGCATTCACATCATCTAAACAAACAAACAGGCAACATGCAACGTTATAAAGAGAAGCAACACAAAAACAAGGAATAAAACAAGAAATTGATGTGGCATGAATGTGGGAAAGGAAAGTAGCACAGTATGCCATGTAAAAAATGTGGCATAAAAAAAGGGAGATGAAGTCATACAGCATAAAAAATGCCATGCCATGTAGCATAAACGAGTGAAATGAAATGAAACATAAAATTATTTGGTTTGAAATCATGTGAAGTCATGTGAAATGATAAATGTGACATCAGTACTATAAATAAATGAAATAATATGCAGCAGGTATTTATTTGTATATGCACACAATAATTTCTTGTTATAAAAAAAGTAAAATAATAGTAACAGATTATATTACAATTATAGAAAGTTGTGTTTCAATACAAAAGTAAAGAAAGAGATTTAATGTCAGGTCAACATAATATTTTAATCAATTTTAATTTTTTATTGGAGAACGGCATTTCCGTGTAATCTTTTTGAAATTAAATAGAAATGCAATGATTTGATGAACACAATTCTAACATTTTTACTTGAATTTGAAACAAACTAATATTAAAAAGGAATAATTAATAAGCAGGGATTGGATTAATAAAACCACCAAACATTATTTTTTAAATAAAACAAGGACTAATAAATGCAGCCTATTCCACTGGTCCAGACACATTAAAAAATAGTATTGTCAAATAGCATTGCTCCTGAAATTATTATCGATCAATCCAAACATAAGTGATGAACGTCTAAAATTCAAAATCATTTCTACTGATTTCATGACTTAGAACATCAGCCAGCTCATGAAGAATAACTCATTTCAATCCATGAACATCAAGGTTTAGATGGTATGGTACCTTTTTTTTTTTTTAATGCATTTATCTATTACTATCTAAAGAACGCCTTTCAGGATTTAAGTTTGTTGAAGTTAAATAAGAAAAACAATTATTAAGCTCTGAGATCTTAATAATACAGTAAACTGAAATTCAAAATTACAAATTTAAACAAAAGACAAAACTCTTCAAACTTAAAAAGTCATGACTGCTTACAAAAAATCTGAATCCACAGATCAACATTTACTAATTAGGATTTAAGAAACAAAATCATTAGATCCATAGATTAAATTTGAATCAATAAAATAAGCCCCAAATTAAATCGATGGAAAGTATGTAATAAGCACCAAGAAAAACCCACCTAAATACAAAAATGAAATATATAATATTCATTAATTACACATTTATCTTTTATAAAGCATCAGCAATCACTTTGCTTAACCTGAGCAGAAAATGTTCATTATCGAACTTAGTCAAGGTATTGTTGTAATGACACTATGCACCAAGCTCCATCACTCTCGACTAATCAATGAACCAGAGCATGTAATGAACATGCTCATCGTCCAACATAGTCATTTACCATGTTTGAACAGAACCAGAATTATTGAGTTCTGATGTCTGTAAAGCTCAGTGAAAATTGCTCACCACCAAACACAGCAAAGACAAGACATTCTGTGATAGGCAGACAAAAGGCGTGGGGGAGCGGGGGACAAAAACAAACCCCAAACATTATGATAGTAATGGATTCTTTTACAACCTGGAAAATAACAATGTCCAACACAAAGATCACATTTTAGAAATATGTTAAACAGAATTAATACAATAAGCTGGGAGAAAAACACCAGATAACCAGGGAAAATATAAAAACTACAAACAACATGAACAAACATTTTCATCAGTCTCTTCCCAAGTCTCCTACCTTAACCTGAGAAAATTTACGACTCATTTCTTTTACAGATTCGTCAATATGATAACTATTCATATCATAACAAGCTTCCTCTAAAAACAAATCATACATTGTCATTATATTATATAAGATAATTTGACACAATATAATCTCACTTTTTTTTACTTAATGGTACACATGCCCCAATTTTTCCAGTAAAAAGTGAGATAATTTTCCATATTTAATTGTCTGAAGAAAGTAATATTATCCAGATATATAAACCTTTGTTATTAGAAAATCATCTAACTTAATCCACACCATGCTAATCTCATAAAATGTTTTCTAAATATTGCATGATCGAGAAAGTTAGTTTTTAAAATACGTACCATATTCAGCAAGTTCTACTATTAGGTTAACTATTGATTCAACAACCTCTGCATTATCTTTATGTACTTCATATGATTTAATTATAACAGGTATACCAGCGACACCATTAATATCTTCTGCCGTTAAAACACGATAGGCACATTCCTCTATAAATATATATATATCAACATGAAAACAAAACTAGCTGGACTTTAGACTTGAACCAAAATAGCATTAATTGACATTTATAAGTTAATCTAAGGCCAGAAATTCTTTTTATTTCTGTGACATTTATGGAGTAAGAATAAAGCAAGTCAAAAGATATGTTGATGATTTTAAAAAGGTGCAACATGTATATATATATACATACCGTCAACTACCAGGCTCGTTAAAGCCATACAAGAATTCTTGACCACTTTTGACTGTTTCATATGACTTGATATACCATTAATTAAATGACCCACACAATCTATCTCATTAACATATTCTAATATACTATCTGCAATATAAAAATTAAATATTGTGCCATATACTGATTAAAGATAAAATAATTTACTCATTAACATGATTAAAGGGGCCAGCCCGAATTTCAAAGAATCTGAAAATTACACGTTCATGAACGTATGAAATTTAAACGCCAAAATATAGAGGAATAGTGTATTTACCTTGTCTGAAAATTTCAGTTCAAAATATTGAGTAGTTTGGACGTGAATGCAAAAAAAGCTTAACTGGACACTTGCTCTTTTAAGTTTTTCTTTTAAATTGTTATGATACCAATTTTAACTTAATCAAAAGAGAGATTTAAAAGTGAGTCAATTGGGTTAGATTGAAAGATGCACATAATATAGACTCGTTTTATCCAGACACTTCTGTGTAATACAAACAGAACACAAGTCTTCGGCCACCGAGACGTACCGGTGATTGGAAGTTGTTTGAAAACGTATCACATAGCTCGAAGAAGTTGCTCGGATCTAAGTTAGAGGCTATTACGGGCTTTTCATACAAAATCAAGCAGTTTTAACCCCAAAAATGTTATCGGGATGGCCCCTTTAATAACGATATCATTCATTTCTCATTGGCTACAGTTGCATTTTTTTTTTAAGTCATAGATTTAAAATATGATAATAAAAATCCTTACAATCCAGGGCTCACACTGGCTTTCAATTATTTCCACCAAAATGGTTAACAAATCTTATATAGAATGGTTAATAATTCTTATTAACTGGAATATTTTTTTTGCCAAAAATGTGATAATTTTATTTCTCGGGTAGGCCTAGTATAAAACAATTACAGGTACAAACACTACATTAGCCCAGTTTTGAGATGATTTACTACAATCAGATTTAATTTTTCTTGACTTTAGTCTTTTACTTAGCACACTGTATTTTAATACAGTGTGCTAAGTCAGTTATGTCAGGGAGAATTGAAGAGAATAAATTATAGTTTAATATGATTTAAATGGAAATAGATGTGTAAATACTGAAAATATATTGTTTAAAAAACATTATATTTTCAGTATTTACACATCTTCGAGAAGAAATGCAGGCCATTTTGTTTATTTCCATTTAATATCGTATTAAACTATAATTTATTCTCTTCGATTCTCCCTGACATAACTGATTCTCACTAATATAACCGATTCACCCTGACACAACAGATTCTCACAAACTAAATATTTTATAAAGTCTTACCATCTAGAGCAAGAGTAACAATGGCCGCTGCAGCAGATTCCACCACATCTGGTAATAAAATATGATTGTCTAAAATATTGCTAACATCTTTTAAAGCTTTACTGTTAGAGGCCAATAACAGATTACTCTCTGAAATAAATATATTGACAAAATTACTATCACACATTTTCAGAATCTTAAATTTTGGGGGGAGGGGCCCTGTTAACTATAAAAACTCAATGGAAAAAGGACAATGCATTTAAATCCAGTAAATATTCGTTGAAGACCGATTCATTTCTAAAATCATTTGGTCAATGGTTTTACCGACAGTATGCACATACCGTTAACTGCTAAACTCCACAAGGCACTACAACAAGTAGCACATAGTTCCGAGTTATCTGGATACATTCTAACAGCTGTTAATATATCCTCTATACCTCCAACTTGACCTATTACTTCGGATGCTCCACCTGTAGTAGAAATAAATGCACTTGAATAAATCACTTTAATAAAGAATAATACCGAAATACAATCATGGCAATGTGAACTTTCCAGGAATGATGTGACCTTAATCACAATTTAATATCACATTAAAATTATAAGTCTCGAAACAATGTGAGCAAAATAATTTTCTTACCATCTGCAGATAGTGCCATCAACAGAGCTGCTGCTATTTGTTGTAATTCAGGGCATCCCATATGTTGCTTTTTAAATATAAAACACACAAACAATATATACAAACACAGAAAAAGTATATTAAATTGAATAGGAATAAATGGATATTGCCATTTAATCTGATTAAAATACAGATCTATATTTCGTTTTGTTTCTTTATACTTTCAATGGCCAACACACTATGAAGATCGGACCAATAGTAGTGGAAAATCGAGTCAAGTCATACGAACGACTTTTGATCCTATGATGTCAGGCATTTGATTAACCAATCAGCATTCTAGTGGGTTACCCACAGTTCTGTGCAAACTTGACGTAATAGATTGTTTCATTGGCTAATCCCTCACATCATCCGAAACAAGGGTTATATAACAACTCTTCCAGATTGTAGCGTAGTAAATGAAATGAAAACAAAACTTTTAAACTCTAAAAAATAAAACGAAATAGGATCTGTGTTTTAAATCTGATTGCTGTGCTTTATGACACAACCTGCAATAAATTCAAAACCTGACAATGTGAACTATCAATGCAACAAATACAGCATGTTGAAACATTGTATTTAATTGATGTAAGTTTAAACAGGTAAATAAATACAGCTCTGGTTGTTCTGCAAATACCAGTTTGTTTTTTTTAAACATGGCTGGCAGATTTGCAATCCACTTTTAACATTTTCATATTTTAAGACTGCAGAGATCTACATTACAAAGAACAAGAACAATCATAACTTTTCTTACTAATTTTGAAAATGTGTTACAAACATAAGCCATGTCAACTGTAATATTAAATCCTTGATTACTTTTAACAAAGTACTGATACAAATAAATTTATGCTGATCTCAATTTAATAAGCTTTGAGAATTCAATCATCTCTACTGGGATATGAATTGAGTTTGTATGGTTATATTTACCTTCATGGCCACAGGTACAACAGATATTATATCAGGTGTATATAAAATATCTCCTGCATCAGCTGTAATAAAATAACAATTATATAAAAACTGACATACTTTTAATCTCAAAGGACCTAATTTAACCATCTTTGATATAGGTTTGTATCAAGTGTTGAATGGGTTAATCTGATGTGTTATATCGATCAGTGACAGGATTACGTTTTTTGTTTTCAGAGCTTCTTATTTTGTTATGAATTAGCTTAAACAATTAAAAAAACCAGCGGCTGCCAGGCAGGATACGCCCACATTTTCGAGAGATGGATAGAGAACAAGCAAAATCGAAAGTTATTTTTCCTACAATCAAAGGCTATAATTCATTAAATTACAATTCGATATGCGCAAATATCAAGAATCAAGATCTATAGGTTATAAACATGCATTTCAAGTTTCATCAAAATCGAATTAAAATTGTGACCTATACTGGGTCCACAACCTTGACATACCATATTTTAACACTATTAGAGTACAAACGGTGGCCATTTTGTCTGGCAATTATGGTCCGATTTCCCTGAAATTCAAACTCAACCTTCCATATGGTGTAACGGTGATAGAGTCAAACGTTTTTTTAAATCAGATAATAATCGTGACCTCCAGAGGGACCATAGGCGATTTTTCGGACAATCAGGGGCCATAATTCAGGAAGTTATGATCTGATATGTGCAAATAACGAAAGAAACCAAGATCTTTGGGTTATAACCATGCATTTCAAGTTTCATCAAAATTGAATCAAAATTGTGACCTATACTGTGTCCACAACCTTGATATACCATTTTATAACAGTAATCGTGTACACGCGGCGGCCATTTTGTATGTCAATATTGTTCCGAATTTTTCCAAATTTGAAGTCAACCTTCCTTAGGGTGTAACGGTGATATAATCAAACGATTTTTTAAATCGGATAATTATTGTAACCTCCAGAGGGACCACAAGCTAAACAAAGATGATTTTGCGTATAATCAGGGACCATAATTCAGGAAGTTACAATCCGATATGCCCAAATATCGAAATGAACCAAGATCTTTGGGTTATAACCATGCACTTTTAAAGTTTCATCAAAATGGAATTAAAATTGTGACCTCTACAGGGTCCACAACCTTGATATACCATATTTTAACAGTATTCGCGTACGAATGACGGCCATTTTGTATGTCAATTTTGGTCAATTTTACCGAAATTCGAACTCAACCTTTCTTAGGGTGTAATGGTGATATAATCAAACGATTTTTTAAATCGGATAATTATTGTAACCTCCAGAGGGACCACAAGCTAAACAAAGACGATTTTGCGTATAATTAGGGGCCATAATTCAGAAAGTTACGATCCGATATGCGCAAATATTGAAAGGAACCAAGATCTTTGGGTTATAACCATGCATTTCAAGTTTCATCAAAATCAAATTAAAATTGTGATCTCTACAGGGTCCACAACCTGGATATACCATTTTTTAACAGTATTCACGTACGAACGGCGGCCATTTTGTATGGTAATTTTGGTCCGATTTTTCCGAAATTTGAACTCAACCTTTCTTAGGGTGTAACGGTGATATAATCGAACGGTTTTTCAAATCAGATAATAATTGTGACCTCCAGAGGTACCACGAGCTAAAATAGGTGATTTTTCGGACAATCAGGGGCCATAATTCAGGAAATTATGTTCCGATAGACGCAAATATCGAAAGGAACCAAGATCTTTGGGATATAAACATGCATGTCAAGTTTCATCAAAATCGGTTCAAAATTGTGACCTCTATAGGGTCCACAAGCTAGAAACGTGATTTTTCGTACAATCAGGGGCCATAATCCATGAAGTTTTGATTCGATACGTGCCAATATCGAAAGCAGCCGAGATCTTTTGGGGATAAACCTATATTTCAAGTTTCGTCAAAATCGGACAAGAATTGTGACCTGTAGAGGGTCCACAAACAATTGTGGACGGACGGACGGACGGACGGACGGACAGACGGACAGGGGCGACGACATAATACGTCCACATGAAAATGTGGGCGTATAAAAATCCCAATATATCAACATGCGAACATGCACAAACACCCTTTTCACAAAATTAAACTTAAATTATATTATCAGTGTGGGTCTTAACCCTTTGGCACTTGCATCTAGTGGTCTATATTATATACCATTCCACTAGAGTGCTTAACCAACTAACATGACTCAAGATTGTTCCCAAATACATGTAGGGAGCCACAATGGGTAAGTGAGTAAGACCCTTGCCTGCTAGCCTGGAGGTTGCGGGTTCGATCCAGGATTTGTCCAGTAGGCAGTAGCACTGATGTCTGGTCAAAATTTCCCTCATAGCACACTGTATTGTGTATGTCCCAGTTTGAGCAGAACAGTAGGACAATAAACCCCATTTTATTTTGTTCCCAATTAGCATGTTAACTTCGTGTAAATAATCCTTTTGTGTCTTCCCGCTCACCTTTGACTATTAAATTATTCAAAACTGTGCATCCAGCAATCTGTACACCTTTATCATTAATATTATTACACATTGCCATGGCAATCAGCTTTTTACTCCTATCATCCAATAAAATACAATCTTCTTTCTCGGTTAGACCAATAAGCTGCTCTAAACCTTCCCGTACATGTGTTTCATGATCTATAGATTTAGCGATATGCTCTAGTATAGCGAGTAAACCTTGAGCCTCTGGTGATAAAGAACCTAGAAAATAATACAATTAAATAATCTACAACATCCAGGATTCAATTCAATTCAAATATTTTGCATGTACAAACCAATTCATCTTTCTCAGAAATAACAAATTTATATATACATGCTACCCTTTAAAACAAACCCAAGTTCATCTGTCAAATAACTTCCCTTACCCTGGTTTTTGACTTTAAAAACCCAATGTAACAGTTGCGTCTAAAATATGACTTACTTATTGTGTTTCTACTCTCTGCTTGTCTTTTTCGTTTTTCTACCATTAAGACATCACTCATTTCTACACATTGTTTAATATAATTATTCTCTAACAACTCTCTACAATAGCAAAATATTAATTACTTTAAAATTAATTAACAACAGATATTGTATTAATTAGGAATTTAAGGTGAGTGCTTATAATTACCAGGAAAATTTAAACAGAGATCGGAGACACCTGAAGGAAGGATTTTGGATTTATGACATACAAGTTCCTAAATAACATTTTCTAACTTGGGATCTACTTTTCTGCATCGCAGTGTTATACAAGGGAAAAATTTTCTGGATAGCGGTGTCTTCATCTACTCTGCATCAAATCCAAACTGCCAAAGGTACACAAGGCATTGGTTTTCTCAAATGGTATTACAGTACTTTGAAATAGATATAGGATGGCATCCCCTCCCCACACATATTATTATTAATATTATTGCCACTTTCCATGACTGTTTCATTTGCCTCACTTTTGCATTCAAACAACAAAGTTAAACTGGTTTAACAATCGCCAGGATTTTTAAACTAACTCAACTTTTAAATCCTCTATGGCTCCGGGATCAGACTTTTAAAGTAGCATATGTGAAACAAAGGTGTTTGAAGTTTAAATAATGCTATGTACATATATAAGTTTTCAGATGTTCAGAATATCCACTTACACTGTTCCTTTCCTTTTATCATGTTGTTTTTTTAACATAGACCTAATTACACAAATCAATTCGCCAGAAAAATGCTGAAAAAGAGGAGATAAAAAAGAAATTAGAACGATGCCAAAATTTACGCAAAATGACAGTTACAGGCTTACTAAATGACACTTTGTGAATATGATGACACTAGGACACTAGAATTTTTAAATCTTAGCAGTATTTATTGACAGTGATATAGAGATAGCTGAGAGAGAGGGACAGTTAATTGACTGTTATAGTTCCTGAAATGGCGTAGAAATAGTCACCAGCATGTCATAGTCCCCAATAACTGTATAAGAGCTTTACTGTCCCCTATACAATTTTTTGTACAATCAGGGGCCATAATCCATAAAGATAGGGTCTGATATGCGCAAATAACGAAAGGAACCAAGGCAAATACAAAGGAACCAAGATCTTTGGGACATAAACACATATTTTACAGGTGGAGATGGCTTGTTACTATATTACTTACATCACTATTACCAATATCTTCAAATACATCCTCCAGGATTAAAGGATCATCTCTAATCTCTCTAATTTTATCTGTGACCTCTTGACCCGTGTACAGAAAGGTTGTACACAATTCAAATAAAATACAACCAAGAGACCATATATCACTTTTCTCATCATAACCCTTCTGGCTGACCTCTGGTGCCATATAATTCTTAGTTTCTGAAATATAACAATTGGCACTTTATACGTTTGTGAAATGAAATTAATTGGGATTTAACATGCCATTTTTATGCAACAAACAAGCTAATAATAGTATGTCAATTATATTATATCATGATTTCTGGTAGTTAAGAGTTTGAAAAGTACAGCATTAATTTTATTTTTTATCCGTGTAGCAGTTACGTGGTGACATTTAAATATATTCAATCTGCCTGGAATTTATAGTGTATCCATACATTCAGAGAGTTGTACCAGATGAGGAGCACATAAATTTATTCGCTGAAAAAATAACATATCTGGATAAATCCTCTAAATCAGGGCATCAAATAATCAAATCCCTATAATCTCTCGGGGACAAGGAACCCAGATAATGTAAAATTCATACCAATTGTGTTTCTGGTATTGTTACAAGCGTCAATCATGACACTTTCTACACCAAAGTCACCCAGACATATTGTTTTATCATCTTGTATAAATATATTACTAGGCTTTAAATCTCTGAAAATATAAGGTGAAAGAAATAGCAGTCACAGTCAGTGCAGATTTTATTATTGGCAAAGTCATTAATCAAATGCTATTCAAATATTTTGAATATTTAATCTAAATACAAATGTTTAAATGATTATATCAGCACTAAAGGTGTTGGGGTAGTGGGGGAGTGGGGAGGAAAACATTTAATTCTCCATTCAATTCCAATTTATTTTTTTATGTACAATACCAATTTGTATCTCATTTCATTGCTCCACCTGAACAACTAGGACATGTGTTTCTACTAGGTCACTGTACTGATGGATGTTGGCGATGACAACATTCGTGGATGTACACAAATTTTTCAAACCTGTGAATAACACCTTTTTTATGTACAAATGACAGAGCTTCAAGAATTTCTCCCAGGTATTTCTTGACCACTTCCTCCTCTACTGGTTGTTTCTGCTCCTGGTATGACTTGATTACGGAACTCAGGTCACCTTCTGGGTAATATTGGGTGGCAATACATAAATACATAGATGATGTCTGAAAAAATAATGTTTGCCTTGACCATTTTACATAAATCATTTTTCTACACAAATCATTTCAAAAGATAAGAACACACAAAATAACCTATTGTACTCTACTTTAGGACATCCCTATGTTTACAAGAAATTTCAATATTAGTACACTGAAGAAAATTGAATTTGTAGAAATGAGGTAAGTCACAAATGCAAAACCCAAAACAAGGGTAGCAATCCTTAGAAAGGGGAGGTAAACAATGAACCCAGATGCTCCACATTATTAACAATGTTACTCTTCTCAGCAACCTAATTCTCCCCCCAACCCCTCCTCAGACACATTATTCCAACATCTGAACATTCTGGGATTTGATTTACTTACTTAAACCTACTTGTATCCATGGATTCCCCGTTTAAAAAATCTTTTTAAAAAATTTGTTTTGGGCAAACAAAATACAACCCTGAATCATAAATTTACAAGGTAGACAATTATTTATGTTTACTTAAATAACGGTACCTCTTTCTCCCACATGACAAAGAAATCTTTATAACTACTGATGTATGGATGTTGTAACGCTTGTAGACTGACAGCCTATAAAACATAATATAAAACATGAACAGATTGTAACTTGTCCATCACTCATCATTATAGTATCCAGGTCAAAAGTGAGGTAGACTTTGTAGAGAGTAGAAGTAATGAATGCTATATCATTTAGATCATTTAATTTTATTTTCAAATGCATTCATTTTAAACTTTTTAATAACATTAGAGTTAGAATGTAATTTATAAAATAATACATTATTCAAATATCACTATTCTTAACTCAAGATTTGATCAGTTATTTGAGTTATTGCCAAAAGGTGAATCGCATTAGCTTACAGTGTCAAGGAATCCAGAATTAGCAGTAAATTCAATATAAATTACAATTTTTATTTTTCAAACACAACACTAACTACTAACCTCTCTATAGGCTTCATTTGCTCCACTTTCATCATGACACTCGATCTAGTAAAAAATGAAAGGTACTTGTAACAGGTCAACCCCATGTGTATGTGCAATCTTGCTACACATTAATCATTAGGGCCAATGTAGAGGTATTAAATTAAACTTTGAGAGCCACTTTTCATGTACCAAACTGTTTTTGAGGCAGCACGGAAAACCGTTTCGAATTCCTATGCTCCACTTTGATCCCCAATACGAAATGATATCCCCTGAAGAGTGACGTAATCAGCTTCCATAAGCTTATTGATTATATTTTTGAAAAAAGTTTGTGGGGTTTCAATTTTTCAAGAGAGAAATTTTTTATTCGTTGGGAATGGGATAATTAGTTATTTAAGTTATGCAATGGATTTTATCGACATTGGGAGTCCAGTAATCAGTCACCCTTAAAATAACATTCCCTGTGCAATAGCGCTCAGAAAACAATCCCTTTGAGCATATCTTGGCATAGTTCCTTTAGGAACTGTCTCTGAGCGAACGATGTCTCGCTAACAGTTCCTCACGGGCCTTATTATCAACTAGTATGAAAATAAGGCTTTTCTCCATCTCGGTTCTAAGGCTATTTTAGATCCTTATCGTCTACTTTGCACCGTGAATCTTCTTTGATCGCCAAAAGAAAACATTTCCTGACACAATCGACACAAATTTATAATAATTCGACACTATTTTCATGTAGAATTCGACGTTAGAAAAAGATAAAACAAAATCGTTCAAATCTGGCCGCCATGTTTGTTTACTGACGTCAGCGCAGACCGGTCTTTTTCTAACATCGAATTCTACACGAAAATAGTGTTGGATTATTAAAAATTTGTCTCGGTTGTGTCAGGAAATGATTTCTTTTGGTGATCAAAAAAGTTTCACGGTGCAAAATAGACGGTAAGGATCTAAAATAGCCTTAGAACCGAGATGGGGTAAAGCTTTATTTTCATACTAGTTGATAATAAGGCCCGTGAGGAACTGTTAGCGAGACATCGTTCGCTCAGAGACAGTTCCTAAAGGAACTAATCTTGGCAATAAAAAAAGGAGAACTGGGCGTATAAGTGATAAGCCTAGTCCATGACTTCAGATCATCATTGTTTACCTTTTTCAGAACACACTTGTTTTGATTTTCACGAGTTTCCGCAAGGTAAACGGACCCCTGTGCTCCTTTTCCAATGCTTTCTAAAAGCTGAAATTAAAAGCATATTTAGAATGATCACCAATGGTCCAATTTATCTTTATTTTTCGACAAAAATAATATTCATTTTTATACACAAAATTAAAATATCTGCAGAAACTCCAACAACTTACTTTGTAGTTCTCCATACTTGACAACATACAGCTATCTATTATGCGCCTGCGCATTTCCAAGGAAGTAGGTTAAAATTAATCGGAATTACACGGCCATACGTAAATCGGCTCACCAGGGTTATTCTACAAACAAAGGGACATAATATTAATCCTTTAGCCTTTAGAGTCATTTAATAACTCAATAGAGCAATAAACTGTAAGGGGCGCGAGGCCATTGCTAGTCTTCCTAAAAACTCGCTTATAAATGACAAGTATGAACGTCACACATGGGCGACCCCAATTAATTTTCGGGGGGGGGGGGAACTTGTAACCCCCCCCCCCCCCCCAAAAAAAAAACCCAACCCAATTTACATAATAACTCCTATTTATTTACAACAATTTTATATAAGGATAAGGTTACTTTTGGAAATCCATTTAGCCTATGTATGCCCTACATCTTTCTTGTAAATGGCAATATGTAAATGTAGGCTATATTATAGTATTGTAGTTAACAAGGTGATTGTCATGCATTCTTATCAATTAAAGTTATGTGATCAAGTTTTGTTTCATTTGGATCCTTAAACTCAATTTAACATTCAATATGTAAAAGTCATGAAAAAAATGTGAATATGGCATCCCCTATTGGTGTGATGTTTTAGTTTAACCCCATAAAATATGCCAAACCAGTGTTAACAGAAGACTGAATGAAACCTTAAATCTTTTTATGGGGGTGGCCCTCCCACACTCTCCCTATCGCGCTACATCGGCGTCACATATTGTCAACATTTTATGTAATTTCATTTGTGCCCCCCCCCCCCAGTTTATGTATTTAATAGGAATCTAAAGCATCCAAAAGATTTTTTAAAGTGATCAAGGGCCATAACTCTGACGGTAATTATTGGAAATCGCTGAAAATCAATAGACTTCTTCATCTCAAGACCTTAAACACTATGTATAAATTTAAAGTCAATCGGATATTAACTTTAGCCTCAAGATTTATCAAGGGTCATAACTCTGGTAGTAGTTATCGTAAATTGCTGAAAATCAATAGGGCTTTTTCACCTCATGACCTTAAACACTGTTTATAATTTAAAGTCAATCGGATATTAACTTTAGCCTTTAGAGTGTCCACAAGATTTTCAAAGTGATCAAGGGCCATAACTCTGGCAGTAATTAATGGATATTGCTGAAAATGAATAGGAGTCTTCGTCTCATGAATTTATACACTGTAAATAAATTTAAAGTCAATCAGATATTAACTTTAGCCTCTAGAGCGTTCACAATGTTGGCGTATAAAAATCTGTAGCGCAAACAAATTATTGAAATAAAAATTGTACAATGTTATTGCTAGTCCCAAAATGGTCTAGTTCATGTCGAGTGGACGAGTGGACGTTAAAACTCCATTTCCCTCTCTCTCATTTTCTGCAGACTTCGTTTGTATAATTACATTCGATATCTGACAAAAATGTTATGCTGCAGATATAAGGGACATGGGTAGCCTACATTATTTTAACGTCCACTCCCAGAACTAGGCCATTTTGAGAATGTAACATTTCAATAAATCACTTGCATATTGGGGGTCTTTATAGAGCAGTACAATCGAAACTAGAGAACAGGGCAATCTGGGGAAAACCCATTATGTTTGGCAGGAAACCCTACTCATCGTACAAGTTTTGGATCGAAACCACACTACTTAACTCTATGACAGACTGTGTGAACTGAAGTGCAAAAGTTAGACCATTCGGCCACCCTACCCACCTCATTTGAAAGTAAGCCTACATGATATTTGAGTTTTAAATACTTGTGACTGTCATAAGGTCCATGGTCTGTCTGTCTATTCCAGGTTAGTGGCTACACTAGGGCTGTCCCAGAGACTGAAATTAGGTGTATAGGGGTAGCTCGGAGCGGGGAGTAACATAGGCCTGGTGGCGATGGACTACCACCCCAAGTCTGATTTCAGTCCAAGGGGTAGCCAGGCATCCTTTTAGTATTAGATATTATAACCCTAATAGCATTTATTGATTGGTAACTTATGAGATGAGAACAATGTGTGCTGCAATATACATGTATATAGGACCCCAACATTTTTGCTCCAGGCTTTCATTTGGGTCCATCTTGGCAAAACCATATACATGTATATGTATCAAATAAATGTGTACTTTATGTAGACTATACAGGATTTCCATATGATGTGACCACCTTATGGGTGCTATATTGTATTCTAGCAAAATAAAATGGTTGGCCCATTTATGTAACAATCCCTATAAGGATAAGTGGGATAAACAAGCCCAAAAAGGAAAAAAAATATAATTATAAGTAGACTGAGGAGAAAAAAATTTGATAATAACAATTTTTTTTAAAAACTTTATTGGACAAAAGCACAACAATAAATAATTGAGTAAAATCATGCCTACATCTTAATGCCTGGAAGATAGCTGAGTGTAAAGGATAATCAATAGCTTGCTAGCATATCCTGACTAATTTTACAGCTCCATTCAGTCAACAACGCTGAAGGGTCTGCTTGTATAAATACAAAATATTGAATCTATTTCTCACAACTATAGATACCTTCTCGTGTACAAACTGGGTGATTTGATGATATATTTGGACTAAAAACATATTCAAACTAATAAATCTATCAAAATTTTGCTTCAAATCCTTCTCAAAACATCCACCGCTTACTAACGCTGGGCGATCAGACACTCTTCGCGTGCAGCCTGTGACGTCATGCGACCAGATATTCCTTATCTTGGGGGTGTCGGTTAGGGAAACCCTTCCATTTTTGTTCTGTATGCGCACCATGGGTGTTTTTCAGGGAATCCAGTACTTTATTTTTTTAGTAAGATTGGATGTTTCTACTTTCCATATATTTGCCATACTTTTATTGAAATAACCACCCAATAAACACTTTTCTGGGAAAGTATCTTAAAGTTAACTGAAAGTTAAGAATAACATTAAGTAATCTGAAATTTTTTTTACATGTTGACCTTTTGAGACATCAGAATTTTGTGATTACTGTATAATAATTAATACTAAGGGGATACTCAATTCCAAAAATAGGAACAAATCAAATCATTTCGGAATTTTGTGCTACAACGGATGCGTCGACTGCATAGTAAATTATCTCATCCAACCAGGACAGCTGAAACAGATGCTTTGTTTTAAATAACCTCATGATTCCGCTCATATGACCTCCTATAAGTCAGAACTGATAGAACTGTACCAGTACCGAAATACATGTCACTCCATTACAATTCTGTCAATTTCGGATGTTCCAGACGGACAATCAAGATTATTTCCAGATAATGGCATGTTATTTATTTTTGAAGTAAGAAATAAATCTTAAAATTTATGCTTAATTCTAATTATCAATGTTAACTTGACTTCTCAGAAGCAACATTTTAAGTAATAAATTCTTTATTTGTAGTACTGATAAATCATTTAATTAATGTAGGAGTTATTAGAGTAAACTGTGTATCTATGCAAGTAGAGCTAATATTATACTAAATACTGTATTAAATATTATTTTATATATACATATACACTTATGCTAATCGTTATTTTATATATACAATTATAAATACAAAGCATGTAACATTCTTCAATTTCAGTAATCTGCATTGATTAATTTAAGTAATTAAAACAGTTAGTCTTAATTAGGCACAAAAGTTTGCATATTATGCATACACTACTAAAGGTATAATTATCCAATAAAAGCTTTATATATTTACGCCAAACCTTATCGATAGGTTACTGCTTGTGGTTTGGGAATAGTTTAAAGCACAAATGGCCTTGGTAAACATAAAATATGTTATAAATTTCAGGAAAATATAAGCGCCAATTGTTTTAAAAATAAAATGTAAAGAAAGAAATGAGGCAAGAGTGCAATAGATTACCGGTCATTTATATTTTTTGACAAATAAATATTAAAATACATGTAGTACTTCAGTATGAAACAGTTTATAATGCTCCTGCATTTATCAAGCCACAATATGAAAATTTTGTTGCATAATGCATTTGTTTTGTCAACTGTACAAAGTCACCAGCAGAAGAAAATTTACCAAGTAAAGAAAGCAATGCATTTACAACCGTAAATAAATGAGAGAGGGACAATTCATGATAAAATACACAATAAGAGAATATTAATTCCAGCATGCTTTGTCATATTTTGATTGGCTATAGCATTCAATATATAATACAATAATAACAACACAGCTATAAATTAAGATTAGGAATATATACAATACATTTTCATTCATACATACTGCTACATAATACACATTCTAAATATTATATTTCATGGCATAAACATAAATCACATGTATCATAGAAGAACATGGAATATTATAATATATTATGAAGTTTAAATATATTCTACTGTGTGAATATGTATTCCAATGTCAACAATCATTGATTACTTATGTGGTTTCTAGTTTACTAATATATAAAATTCATATTTACGTAAAATATGTATATATAACTTGTCAATGACTTATACTATTCTATAGATATTTGATTAAACACATTCTTGATGATACAATGTGACTTATCTAGTATCCATATGTTCACTATAAAATGTTGATTATGCTGCACAATATAAAGAACAATTACACTTCTTAATTGTATATCTAAGTACTAGCTTTAATTATTTAAATATACATGTTATACACATCTATTGATTGTAAATATACACAGATGAGCACTCCTTATGAAATGTCTCAACTGCAAGAATCATAATTAACCAAACCAGAGGGGTGACTCAATGGTCTTAATTATGTACTAAGTGAATTACTTGTAGTAACTTTTAAAAAAAGTATAAACTGACAATCAAACGAAAGTAAACCAACATGCACATAGTATTGAAACTTTGCTTCACGCTGTTTATTTGGATTTGTGTTGTTCTAAAAAATGCAAGTATTTCACCTTAGCAATGCCTTAGAAAATAATATTGCACCTCGGTTAATGTTAAAAATATTTTGATATAGTTTTTTTTCATCCTCAGTATATAAACAGATGTCTAAGTTTAAAATTTCTTGTTATACTTTATTTTTAAACTTTTAACAATGCTCTCATGAAATATTGGTACTTGATTGCACGTTAAGATGTGTGAAAATTGTGTTTAATTCAAATCTATTTCCTCTACACCAAATTCAATAATCTAACCCCATCATTGCACAGTAAATCTTTGATTTAAACATATTAAAAAATGCATGACACTTTATTAATCATAAGCAGCCTCAGAATTATCAATCCTTAAAACAAAACCTATGAGGGAATTATTTACAATACTCAAACTAAAACATACATACATATTCTATGTACAATTATTAAAAATTCATCATTCAACAATTATGTCCAAGTTTAAAATAAGCATGTTTATTCTATTAAAGATCATAATTAAATGAGAACTTATGTCATGATTTAGTTGTATGTACAATAATATATGTCTTAAAAATTAAAACAAAATTCATAAAAAAATTATGACAATTTGATTAAGGGACAGAAACAAAAAGTTTAGTTTTTTTACCTTTTTGTCCGGGCATTATCGACTAAGTACGATATTATGCAAATTCGTTATTCGTTTCATAATAGGATTATGAGGTAAGATGTTAATAGGAATCCTGAATCCTTAAAGCTATCATATATTTTATTCGATATAAAAGCATTCATATTTCTGTAGCATTCCATAAACAAATTGGTACATAGTATTATGTAAAATGATTTGATAAAGAATGATAGTTTCACTACAGCTTTAACCATAACTAAATTCAAATTTAAATTATGCCAGAATTAATTACTTGAAAGATAAAATAATAAAAATTAATTACCCATATGAAGGTCTGAAGGGCTGTATATTATACCCTTCAAATGTTTATCAGTAGTTATAAACAATTACAGACACTTTAATTTTTAGACAATTCATAAAAATTTATTTTGTAAATAAATACAAGTAGTTTGTATATATGTAAAACGTTAATAACAATAACAGTGAGATGTATATTAACAAATGAAGTTTTTGACATGGGGAATTTCAGCACTAAAAATTTGAATATCAATTCATTCCATCAGCATACTGGTAATCTAATGACAGTGCTTAGATGTGAATCTTACAGAGAAGGTATGAAGATACCTTCACTAAGGTGTCTTGTCTACAAATAATGGTGATCCCTTCATATATCTTTTTGTCAGGATATATTGCTCATAGCAGATTATCAATGTATATAGAGAATCTCCTACGAGTGTTTTTTGATATCAAAAAATATCAACACAGTTATATATATCCACATCTCCACTTGATAATATTGAACAAATTAAACAAAATCTTTGGTATGTACCATTATGATTACTACCATCTATTTTTTGTGGTTATATAGTTTTATGACATACAAAAAAAATATTCTGGTTCTTAGAAAAATATTCTGGATAAGTTTTATATTTTTGTGTTTTTATAATGTCAAAGATACATACATGTGGGTAATTAATCAAGGTTCTGCAGCTATCTCATTATCAGTGGTTTACTCATCCATTTTTAGGAATTCATTTATATAATTAATAATTCAAAACAAATAGTTTTTGTCACAGTCTATAGATCAAAGCACAGGTTGTATAGTTCCAATGTGAATGCTGCTCGTTTCATCTTCATAGAGTATATTTTCAGTCTACTCTAGTAGTTTGCAAGATAATTATAATCAGTGAATGAATAGACTTATAAGATAACAACTACTAGTCAATTACCATTATCCAGTATCAATTATCATTTTCATAGTAGCAGTATCTGGGAACCAGAATATTTTTTTTACATTGAAATGTCTTAATATTGAAACCTATCATATTATTCCTTATATATACTTTTAAGACATCTCTTAAGCTGGGTATTTGTTAGATATAGCATATTTATTGGGTTTATAACATTAGTACCACTAAACAAATTGTAATATCTAATACATAGATATTCAGTTGAATAATAAATACATGTACACAATCACCACAAATAGATATATATGAAACTCCATTTTTTGTATTAAGCATAGCAGTCTTTTAACAAAATGATGAATTATACCACATAGATTTCTTCACTACTGAATATACTGTAGTCAAGCAATTTGTTTAAGTTTATATATTGTCAATTTGTCATTCACAGCACAATAAGACTTGTAATATGTCTCTGAGTCAATATCTCCATGTGTAGCTATTCATATTAAATGATGAAATGCTATATAAATCAGTAACACACCATAATTGCACAAATACTTGAAATAAAAGAACAGAAAAATTTGTTCACATCTCCCATGACTATATAATCTTATTTGATTACTAATTTCCAAAACTCATCTTTAATTAAGTCATAACTGGAGACTTACATTCAACTGGAAGTTGAAGGAAGTCAGCAAATTTAACTGTCATCTGTCGTCTATATTTTCTATTATTTATGGCATCTCATTTATTTCCCAACACATTTTGTCACAGACCTACACAAATGGGATTGAGTTGTGTTCGTATTGGAGCTACCTATAAATCAACTTCCACACGTTTTCGTACACCACGAGGTTTGATTTTCTCAGATCTTTGCCACAGTGTTTCCTCGTTGTCATGATCTTTAAAATTACTTAAATAATTTAAAATAGCATCCTTTCTCTTGTTGTCGAAGTTACTGAAAAAAAGAAAGCATAATTTATTAGAATATGCATGATTGCAAGAGGTAATTTAGTGCTGATACAGCTGCATACCAATTGCAGTGTTTTGTTTGATTACAGCTTATCCTACTTAACACTGCTGTAATGGAAGAAAAGTTCTGTTCCAAATTATGACTGGTTAAAGGTCCGATAAACAACCAATCGCTGATCAAATGATCAAATCCAAGAAATTTCTAATGGGCAAAAGGCATAACTAGTATCACTGATTATAAAGATATCTTGAATGTTTATGAGATATGCTCCAGAAACAGAATTGTACACCAAACAATAAGTCAGATTTGTTTCCAAGAAAACACAAAAAATATAAATCCCAGAAATTCCAAAGTAGCAAAAGGCACAACTACTGTAAGAGGTCGATGTGTATACAAAGTTTCAAAAAGATATCTTGAATACAGAAGAAGGAAAATTACAATAATCAAACCTACCATTTCTTAAAGCGCCTCATACTATCTAATATATTAAATAACTGCCATCTCTTGGCGAAGTTGATGCTACCATCCGGTAAAAGATTCTGATTACCAATATTTATAAAGGTCAAATCTTGTAGAATTAACCCTAGATAAGGTATACAGGGTGGTTCTGTTTCAGATAATGCCAGTCTGTAAGCTCGAAATGATGAAGAACTATCAATCAATAAACAGAACTCTTTTAATGCCTGAAAAACAAATTACATTTCAATAAATACATTTATTGACCCGGAGAATACCCCCCAGGTTGGACAGACGACCCTACTCCTTTCCACGAACAACTAGTGACACAATTTTAAGGATGAATCTTTTGAGATAATTGTTTAAACCTTCTCCACTTTAACATTCTTTCTTGATTGAAGCACGACGAGGAAAACCGGTCTAACACTGTCAAAAGTGATACTTGTTTTAACTCATATAATTTACCTCTAAGTTTTGTTTCTGCCATTCTAATCGTCTAACAGGAGCTGAATCTAAAGCTGATAATACAGCTAGGTAGGAATTAAAATTACTCAGTTTACGTAAATGCTGAAAATATAAATACAAAATATCATTTAATCACAGGTTTCACAGCCCTGATCGGAATAAAGTTTAACAAAGGCTGTAGACCAGAGGGAGGAGGAGGGCATTGTCACCCGAGTGGGGGCAAATTCTGAGTTAACTTTTCTAGAGGCATTTTTCGTCAGGAATCCGAATCTGGTAGGTAATAAACCAGACAAGGGGGCGTTTCCGAGATAATCGAGGTCAAAGGTCACGAAAGGCCAAATAACGAAAAAAACGTATATAATTCTGATCAGAATAGGGCCGAAAATCATTGATGACAGCAATGAGACAATTATAATACAGTAATATAATAATAACATTATATCTGGAATTTCGTACCGTACTAAGAACCGTATTTTGACATTGAATACCCCCCCCCTTTCATTATCATTATCATAGTAATTGAGTTTAATACCACACAACTTTGATCGCTATTTAAGGTAAGTAAATATAAATGTGCCATAATATTACTTACATAGTTGAAGAGGGTAATAAACAAGCTTTTCTGTGATATGTAACATTATATCTCGAATTTTGTACTAAGAACCGTATTTTGGCATTGAATACCCCCCCCCCCCTTCATTATCATAGTAATAGAGCTTAATACCACCAAACTTTGATCGCTTTTTAAGGTAAGTAAGTATGAATGTGCCATAAAATTATTTACATATTTGAAGAGAACAACCAACAAGCTTTTCTGTGAAATGTAACAATATCTCTGGAATTTCGTACTAAGACCCGTATTTTGGCATTGAATACCTCCCCCCCCTTTATTATCATAGTAATTGAGTTTAATAACACCAAACTTTCATTGCTTTTTAAGGTAAGTAAATCTTAATGTGCTAGAAAATTATTTACATATTTGAAGAGAACAATTAACAAGCCTTTTGCTGATATGTAACATTATATCTGGAATTTCGTACTAAGACCCGTATTTTGGCATTGAATACCCCCATCCCTTCATTATCATAGTAACAGAGCTTAATACCACCAAACCTTGATTGCTTTTTCAGGTAATTAAATATGAAGGTGCCATAAGATTATTTACATATTTGAAAAGGGTAATAAATAAGCTTTTCTGTGATATGTAACATTATATCTGGAATTTCGTACTAAGACCCGTATTTTGGCATTGAATACCCCCCCCCCTTCATTATTATAGTAATAGAGCTTAATACCACCAAATCTTGATTGCTTTTTAAGGTAATTAAATATGAAGGTGCCATAAGATTATTTACATATTTGAAAAGGGTAATAAATAAGCTTTTCTGTGATATGTAACATTATATCTGGAATTTCGTACTAAGACCCGTATTTTGGCATTGAATACCCCCTCCCCCTTCATTATCATAGTAATAGAGTTTAATATCACACAACTTTGATCGCCATTTAAGGTAAGTAAATATGAATGTGCCATAATATTACTTACATAATTGAAGAGGGTAATAAACAAGCTTTTCTATGATATGTAACATTATATCTGGAATTTCGTACAAAGAACCGTATTTTGGAATTGAATACCCCTCCCCCCTTCATTATCATAGTAATAGAGCTTAATACAACCAAATTTTGATCGCTTTTTAAGGTAAGTAAATATGAATGTGCCATACAATTATTTACATATTTGAAGAGAGCAATCAAAAAGCTTTACAGTGATATGTAACATTATATCTGGAATTTCGTACTAAGACCCGTATTTTGGCATTGAATACCCCCTCCCCCTTCATTATCATAATAATTGAGTTTAGTACCAACCAAACTTGACCGTTTTGTAAGGTAAGTAAATCTCAATGTGCCAGACAATTGTTTACATATTTGCAGAGAACAATAAACAAGCTTTTCGCTGATATGTAACATTATAACTGGAATTCCCTACTAAGACCCGTATTTTGGCATTGAATACCCCCCCCCCCCCCTGTTTCATAATCATAATAATAGAGTTTAATACCACCAAACTTTGATCGCTTTTTAAGGTAAGTAAATATGAATGCACCATAAGAATTACATATTTGAAGAGAGCATTCAACAGGCTTTTCAGTGATATGTAACATTATATCTGGAATTCCGTACTGTATTTTGGCATTGTTTAACCCCCCCCCCCTTCATTATCATAGTAGTAGAGCTTAATACCACGGGTATGCGGGTGTCATCGCAGCTCATTGTTATTATTATACATGTATTACTGTATTATAATTGTATTATTAATGTAATAGCGCCATAGAGCAATCTAAGTATTCGATTATAGGCGCTCTATAAATAAATTATTATTATTATTATTATTATCAATGATTTCCAGCCCTATTCTGAACAGATTTTGAATTATATACGTTTCTTTTGTTATTTGACCTTCGGTGACCTTTGACCTCGTTTATCTCGGAAACGCCCCCTCACCTGGCTTATTACCTACCAGATTCTGATTCCTGGTGAAAAATGCCTCTTGAAAAGTTAACTCAGATTTTGCCTCCACTCGGGTGACAATGCCCCCTCTTCTCCCTCTGGTCTACTGTGTTTTTTTGATTATCTTTGAACAGATATTACAGAGAGAGAGAGTGAGAGAGAAATAGGGTTTATCGTCCACTCAACACAAACGAACATATGGTTCAATTTTTTTTCATAATTCGCTTGCGCTTAGGGGTCTTTAGCAGATGGCGGAAACTGGAGGACCCAGAGAAAACCCATGAGGTTGTAAAGGCAACCCTACTCCTTATCACGTCCAACCGGGGGAATTGAAAACTATGCCAGTTGACTCAATGACAGACTTTATGATACAATGCGCATGTGCTAACCATTCGGCAATACAAACCCCCCAGATATTACAGACAGATGTCAAGTACATACATGCATCATTGGGTGTATCCAAAACAAAGGTACAAAATGAAAGTTCACAATCAAAAAATGAAGAAAACTTTAACTCCATGATCCTTACCCTCATAATTTTGATAAATTTCATTAAGTATTTTTCCCGTTCTTTAGGGTCATTTTGTTCCAATATACGTGTTCTACACCAGTATGACATATTGTTAAAATGTTCTGTGAAAAAAGTTAAATTTGGACTCAATTCCTCTGACTGTTCTTTAGCCCATAATAAAACTTCAGGTATCTGGAAATAAAAAAAAAGTATAACTTGAAATATAGTTTTCGTGAAAACTTTTTACGGTACATGTTAATGACCAATAGTGGATAAGTATTACTATTTCCTACTTATTGTTCTGCAGACTCTGGCTATGTGATTCTTTTTTTAAAGTTTGCTGTGAGTTTGTTTGTAATTCTCCACACAAAACTTTTTTGCATCAAAGTTGTCTTGCCTTTCAGGATAGAAACCCAGAATGCCTAAATTAGTTTCTGGGTAGAATACTTACTTCAATTTTCTGAAATAATTCAGCATCCATTAATGTCATCTGTTCAGCAATGTCATGTGACTTAAAACTCAACAAATCAACAACTGGCCTATAACAAAAATAACAGGAATTAACATTTATCACCCAATAATACATTAAACAGTAGATATCACTTGTGTCATAAATTTCATAATCTACTGCAATACCTCCTTATTAGGAAAGATCGCTTTACATGAATTTGATTAGTTGAAAAGGAACTACTTTTATTTTTTTTTAAAGAACAGTTAATTTTTTCATCAAAAGTAACTTGTGTTTTATTAAAACAAAACTATTTTTATTTAATTAACCTTGATGGAAACACTGGTTCAATATAAAGGACTTTGCAATGGTTGATAAATAAAATCCCCTACTTGTCTTTTTTTATTATTTTTTTGACGAGTGTTGATATTTTCTGTTATCAAAAAAGACAAGTAGGAGATTTTATTTATTACCCAATCCTTTATTAGATGCACAAATAATGAATAATTTTTTGCTATAGATTTCACTTTTACTGATTACATTACGGCGTAGTGATACACATATCAAAACATAGGTTGCCAGGCAACGAAACATACGCCCACAGCAGCTAAATCGTCCGGGCAGTCAACAAGAGTTGTCGCATATTTTACTTTTTTCGGTAATGAAACATTTATAATACACTAAAATCTGATTAAAAGTAACAACTCATTATGTAATTATCAGAAAATCATTGGAATTTGTTTGGCTTTGATAAAGTTCTCCTCCATGCTGTTCAAGTTATCTAAATTCATTGAAACTCAATATACTTGTTCGTCTCATGACCTTCAACAATTTATATAAATTTAAAGTCAATCGGATATTAACTTTAGCCTCTAGAGCGTCCACAAGATTTTTTTAAGTGATAAAGGGCCATAACTCTGACAGTAATTATCGGAAATTGCTGAAAATCAATAGGCTTCTTCGTCTCATGACCTTAAACACTGTGTATAAATTTAAAGTCAATCGGTTATTAACTGTAGCCTCTAAAGCGTCCACAAGATTTTTATAAGCGATAAAGGGCCATAACTCTGACAGTAATTATCAGAAATTGCTGAAAATCAATAGGCTTCTTTATTTAATGAACTTAAACACTGTGTATAAATTTAAAGTCGATCGGTTATTAACTTTAGCCTCTGGAGCATCAACAAGATTTTTTAAAGAGATCAAGGGCCATAACTCTGATTTAATTATCGGAAATTGCTGAAAATCAATAGGCTTTTTCGTCTCATGACCTTAAACACTGTGTATAAATTTAAAGTCAATCAGTTATTAAGTTTAGCCTCTAGAGCGTCCACAAGTTTTTTTGAAGTGATCAAGGGACATAACTCTGACAGTTATTATCGGAAATCGATGAAAATCAAGAGGCTCCTTCGTCTCATGACCTTAAACACTGTGTATAAATTTAAAGTCAATCAGATATTAACTTTGGCCTCTAGAGCGTCCATAAGATTTTTTTAAGTGATCAAGGGCCATAACTCTGACAGTTATTATCGGAAATTGCTAAAAATCAATAGGGTTCTTCATTGTATGACCTTAAACACTGTGTATAAATTTAAAGTCAATCGGTTATTAACTTTAGCCTCTAGAGCGTCCACAAGATTTTTTGAAGTGATCAAGGGCCATAACTCTGACAGTTATTATCGGAAATCGCTGAAAATCAATAGGCTTCTTCGTCTCATGACCTTAAACACTGTGTATAAATTTAAAGTCAATCGGTTATTAACTTTGGCCTCTAGAGCGTCCACAAGATTTTTTTAAGTGATCAAGGGCCATAACTCAGACAGTTATTATCAGAAATCGCTGAAAATCAATAGGCTTCTTCGTCTCATGACCTTAAACACTGTGTATAAATTTAAAGTCAATCGAATATTAACTTTGGCCTCTAGAGCGTCCACAAGCAATTGTGGACGCCGGACCAACGGACGGACGGACGGACGGACGGACGGACGGGGGCGACGGCAATATACGACCACATTTCAATGTGAAATATCCGAATATAAAAAGTTGTACACAAAAACCAATCATGAAGATGTCGATGGTGATCTCAGTTCTGGAACTAGATACATATGGCAGGAACAATAGTGTTTAAAAAAATTTTATAAAACGGCTGCCACTAAAACCATCATTAAAATAATGATGGTTTTAGTGGCAGCCGTTTTATAAATTTTTTTTAAACACATTTCAATGTGGGCGTATAAAAAGACTTGTAGGAGATTCTCTATAAAAATATTTTATTCTCAAATTATAGATCTCAAATAATTTTTGAGTACTTTGAAGCAATACTTTCAGATCTCAAAATTATATAAATACAATAAAGGAAGGTTTTCAGTTTTCGATAACTTCAGCGTTGCTCTTTGCTTCAATCTCGTTCGATCAAAACAACCTGTGCACCTGTAAATGCATTGTGCAAGTGCAGAACATTTGGCCTCTGATCACACAAGAGAGCCAGAGCAACACAAAAGAAATATTGGATCAAAGCAATAATGTCACTGATGGCACATTCTGAGAGAGCAATATGAATCCTAACTTTACCAAGATAAGCTGATTGTTACGGAAAATTAGTTAGATACTTCTCAAGACAAAATTTAATTCTGGTCAAAATACTTACGTGGAACTGAGTGTGACGTTTTGTGATATAGGACCACCAAAAGATACAGGCTCCTGTATTGTATCACGATGTTCACATTTCTCTAAAGCTTTCCGGCGCAAAATCCTAGCTAGAACCAAGTCATTTTGACATAATAATTCATAAACTAGATCCATCAGTCTTTTGATAATTTCATCATCCAGTTCCATAACTCTGTAAAATAAAATAAAACATTAAATTAAACATAGCGAATAAAATTAAAATACCATTTTGAAGGGTTAATATTACAGTAAACATCAAAATTAGCAGTATACGCAAATATTTATATTAATCTTTACTCACCCTAATTCATCAATAACTCTAATGAGAAGAGAAAAGGCATTCTTAGCCAATCGCACTTTATTATCGGCAGCATGTTGAAACTTATAAAATCTGTATAATAATTTCTCTATCAGTTCTTTTGGTGTTATAAATGTACGATATGTCGTCAAAAACGCTTCTTGATAGATAAACTCTGTAAAAGAACAAATAAATATCGAAATAAATATCAGGAAAAATTCAGATTATTTTATGGGATAACTTACATATGAAGATCTAAGAATACTTTTATACATAACGGTGAGTTAGAGAGGTTATCAAGTACAGAATCCTGAGAAACAATTTTTGGGGTATTTGTGACATAATTAAATTTCTACTGTATGCAAGATGGATGTCAATTTTGCTAGGACAGTAAATGAACCACAATTACGACCTAATTAATGTGCACTTTGTAGATTGCAAAGAACAGATCTGTGTGACCGTATTGATATTTTGGACTTTTAAAATGCAGTTCTAGGTAAAGGTAAAGCATACCCTTTATAAATATTTTTTAAACATTTTTAAATACTGTATTTAGAACAAAACTTCACACTTTTATAATACTACAAGCATTATGATACACTTCAAAACAACTCTTAATAATATCTCATGATTTATTCAAGTCTCGCTTCAAAAATATAATCCTGACATTTTCTTTTTAAATTTAAAGCAGTTTTCATAACATTTAATAAACCTCAACAATGTATGAAGAGTCTTCACCTCAGGTCTTCTAAATATGCTAAGGAGTGTTCATAACAGAACAGATTTTCAGAATTAAATCCATATGTTAAATATAAGGAATTGATTTCCAATAGGAGAAGCAGTGAAATCAAATGAAATTTGTGCTGTGGAAAATAGCCTGTGTAGGTGCATGTGTTTTACAATTAAATTGAAAGTAGCGTGATAAAATCTTCTTTTCAAATTCCTCTTTAAACGAAATATCAAGATGCAGTAAAAAAAAAATAAAAAAAATAAAAATAACTCATGCTTGTTATTCACAACGTCAATAGGTCATGCTTCTACATCTAATATTGTAAATTGATTTAATTAATTTGACAATCCGCATCTTCATTACATGTCTTTCCAAATACAACAATTTCGCTATGATTATACAGCCGAATTTACAAATCGACCTCTTAATCTAGTAATCCTGGTGCTAATAGTAATATGCTTACTCCAATATATGCAACTTCTTATATATATATATATATATATATATTGTAAATTGGCTATTTACACAAATAAAAATGCTAATTCTTTTGACTTATTTCTTAATTAGTGCAGTTTGAATTTGTATTCTGTTCTATTTCTGTTACATGTATTTTTAATTTACTGTATCACATGACCTCACACAACAAGTTATAACGACCTAATGCCTCCTTGTAAAATATATCTAGCCCTTTCCAGTGTAGCAAAATAAACTCATAATTATAATTTAAAAACGATCAATGTTTTAAAAATTATTTGGACCAGAACGATGTGCATAAAATGACTTTTTATTTAATGAACAGAGCTAATTTAAAGGTTGCAGGCAGTATAACAATTGCTTTAATACCTTTCTTGGGTTTTCTCATCGTATACAAAACATTTGCAAAATTAAAAAAATATTCAATTCTAAACCATATGTTTCGAATAATTTTCCATTGAGTTACATAATAAGAGTAGACTGGTTGGCATGGAGTACTGTTTAATCTCAAAGGTATTGTTCGTCATATTGCTTAAAAATTATGATTCAATTCATGTTTAAATTTTAAAATTGATCACCCTAGAAATAAGTCATATAAATTAGAATTTTTACATGTGTAAATAACAAATTCAAAATAAACAAGTAAGAAGTTACTTGCACTGAAGTTAACATAAACTCAGCACAAGCATTACTTGGTTAAGAATTAAAATGATGTTGGGAATTCCATTCCAAACATTGAAACATAATAATTTCTATGTAACCAGTCCGAACACAAAACATTATTTTTTCACGTCTGATACTAACAACATCCACACATAAAAACACAGCTTTAAAAAAATGAACGACATATGAGATGGTACATGTACGAAATGACTTTTCTTATTTTGAGTAATTTGCAATCTAACAAACCATAAATCCAATTATCACATATTCTGTAAAATGACAGATAAGCTCAGATTTGCAGAGAAATAGTTATGGTTTTTGGAAATAATTCCAACCATCTTGCTTTTTTCAGGCTTTTAAAAAATTAATTAAAAAAAAAAATCTAATCCCTCCATATTACATAAAATGTTAGTGTAATCTAAGAAAGTAATTCAACTCTAAATATATGTTACAGTTAGCCTTCTGCACAGGATCAAAATAAAAACACTAAATATTTAAAAGAATAATACAAATTTCATGTCTGTGTTAGTAAAATAAAAAGAAAAATCTTAAAAAATAAAAAAAAAAATAATATATGACAGTAAAACATCTGACTGAAAAAAGAAAAGCCAGGCATAAATATGTACACATAAAACCATAGAAATACATTTGCAACAAACATGTAATACTAATTGCTCACAATTTCAGAATGATCTGTCCATAACCAGAGCCTTCAAATGATCACTTCCCTGGATTCAACTGGGCAAATTTTTATTTCAGTATATTTATCTAACTTTTTGATTGACCACATGCATTAATAAATCTGTGTCCCACAAAAAAACAGCTTGAACTATATTCTAAGAAATATACTCTAGAATTTAAATGATGCCCAGTTGAATCATGGGCAATAATGAATTGCTGTCAGGTGTAAACAAAGACTATGATGATGATAAAGCATTTGACAGAAAAACATTCAAATATTTTGGCATCCCCTGGTGTAAATGTATTTCTATGATATAACAACAGACAATGATGGTAGGGAGATTACTCTGTTCTTACCTTCTTCAATTTCATGTAAGTCTCCCACGGAGCCTTGAGATAATAAAATGGAAAGTGTTCACAGAAAGAAAGATAATAGAAAATCCTGTATTTACTGTCTTGAGAAACGAGTTGACTAGTTATTAGTTGATTTGGGTCATAATGATTTTACCACTGCACGTCACAGTGTAATTTTACCAATAAGAAAACCCCACAACATTACGTTCTGACTACCGACAAACTAAAGTAGGTTCAACCTTTCCTCGGATAGATTTTTCAAGCAGATATGTTAAACTAAATACTTCCATTTCAGCTAAATCATTACGAAATAAGTCTTCTAGATAAGATTAGTCTGTAAAATTGCACTTTTTTTTGTTCTGCCATTTTGATTCGTTCAATAGCATACTACTGGGACTACTGACTGTTCATTTGAGTTTCTGCATCTTTCAATATTTGAATGTCCTTATATGGACACATAAATCTTTGATAAACATCTTCTAAAGACTTTGTGACAGTTTATTTGTAAATAGATTTGCGTAGTTTTCTTCAAAACAATTTTTGTCTATGATCTATCCACATGCATGTTAGCTACTGTTTTCACAAGCAAGTTTACAAATCGAAAATTTGCAAGTGCTCTTAATACAAAAAAACAATAGTTTATGTATTCACATTATGTATCCAATCCAAAATATAGCCTTTTGTATTAACATTTTGTCAACAAAGTACTTCAGTCATTATCTGGCTAACATATGGTATTATTTTTTTAAGTTACAAAAAGGAAGAGAAATTGTAATCTATCCTGATCTGAGACATTCTAGCCGCATGTTCAGTGTCCTACTCTCAACCATACAAATACTTTTCTCCGTCAACTGGGCTTATGAAAAATGTATATGCCATGCAGTATGCTATGAGGGATGTTTTGCATGAACAACAGCGCTACACTTCTTTTGACTTTGGACTATCATGGAATACAACTGCACTGTCACTCTATACAAAAGTTTTAAATTTGTAAACATGCTGGAGCTATTGAAGTCCTGATTATAATTAAGCTACATAAGTTTTATATCCACTTTTCAGTACATGTATTAACATTTAATTAATCTCCAATCCAACTAAACAAATGAGTATAAAATTACTTCAGTATAACAATGAATTTATGAAATTAAATGAGGTTATGTTCTTGATTATTCATGATCTACATGCAATTTTGAAAGAAATTTAATTTAAAATGCACTTTTGTTGTTTTAAATTATTGTCTAAAACATTCTAAGGAACCGTGAAATGATCAGGAAGCTTGTTATAATAGTATGATTTGCTTACATTTTCCAAAAACATTCATAAACACTATAAAATGTTTGTAGTGCAAATCCATTGGTAAATAGTGAATTGATTTGAATGAAACGTTGTTGATGCAACAATGGCTTATAGTTTTCACTGTTCCTTGTTTGAAATCTTACTTACTTTTTAAATAAAGGGAACAACCATTTTTTTCTAATAATTTAAATTCAAAACCAGAATTTAGAAAAAGAAATACCACAATCATCGTAAATTTCCCAAGAAAAGATTTGTTCAGGTATAAAGTCACAGATGTCCTAGTGAGATTTACTTGGTAAAAAATTGTATATTTTGAATAATGTAATGATGGTTCCCTTCAGAAACATAATGCGATTAAATGCTATTCTACATAGTTTTTTAACTATATTATACTATATTGCTAATACTATCATATCGTGACAATTACTATAAGGAAACAGATATAAATAACCACTACATGTATATGAAAAGCTCTTTTGCCACAAAAACTGTACTTCAATTCCTCAAATGAGATAAATGAATTATTCATATATTTAAAAAAAACCAACCAAACCGAAACTGGTTTATAATTACTTTTTGAAGGGAGTGCTGTCGTTCCCCTCCCTGCTTCTCATACTCATACTGATACAAGATTTAATCTTTTGGCCTTTGGTATTTTAAAACATCACTGATAGTTTTTTCCCCAATTTGGAATGAATTTAATAGTGTTTTGGAAAGAGGTCTTCATATAATTATACAATACTGATTTATTTCATAATAATTTTTATTTGGATAAGCGACCATTTGATCACTGTTAGAATTTCTAATAGCGAATTAACCAGTATTGTCGTACAGTAGTTAGATATCAGTATATTTGAAACTTGAACAAGTGAAAGAGAGGATTATATTTAAAGTAAAAGTAGACTGACCTGATTTACCAGCAGCTGTCGCATGAACAACTAGAGCGTCAACCATTCCACCTCTAATTGCTGGACCATCTTCTCCCTATCAAAATACATATACTAATTAGTCTCAAAATAATAACCATCATAACCTAAACTCACTATATCTAGTTAAAACATCAAATACCTAGCTAGTCCGGACTCAAACTTAATTTTTCCCGAAGTTTTGAAAAGTATTTGGAGGATGTCATTAATTTTGTAAAGGAATTATAAGATTTGAGAAGAATATATAATTAATCTGCAGACCTCCTTTTTACGAATCAGTTGATCTGAAACATCTATGTCATCTAAAGGTTTCGGTTCACCAAATGCTGAATCTGTGTCTTTCTGTATATCAGAATCTGATTTGGATTCTTCTAATGGTTCCGGTAATATTGATGGAACATTCATATCAGCAGGTGCAGATGCCCTCTTTAAATCTCTGAAAAGATAAGTAATGTATTGCACAAAAAGAATCTGTAAGAATTAAAAAATCCTAGTAAATCTTAGTGAGAAATGGTATAAGGTCCAGTTATTGTTTTTGATTTAATATGACCACCAGACTGGTATATGTTAAGTCTTCTTTTCTTTTGAACTACCCCAAGGCAATAAATAGAGGCCTGTTCATATATTTTACGGACTTATCCAAGCCTAGAAATTAAGATATAAGTACACCAATATAAGCAGAGCTGTTCAAAGAGTGAAATCTTTGCACGATACAAACTGGGGTTTCACTTCTTTTAAGTTTATATCAAGTGGAAGAGGAGCTTATTGGACCATTTATCCTGGTACATGTGGAATATAGACAACTTACATATCAGTTACATGTACTGCTGGATCAGAAGCAGACGCTTCAACTAAACTTGTTGTTTTATCTCTTAAATCATTGGCTGATGTATCTGACAAACTTGATACAATGGAACCTTGACTCTGACGATTTAAATACTGAAAATAAACATTGTTAATGTTCAACATCAGATAAAACATAGCATTGACCAGCAATGATTACATATAGATTGTCAAAAGATGGTTTCCAAGTTTTCTTTGGCAATAACAATACACAAAATTGAAAGGCGAGTCAGAATTCAGATAGTGTGTTTCATTGTGATTAGCAAAACAATTTCATCGCGTTTGAAAACCGAATCTCACAAACTGTGATTCAACGTTTCCGCAACAAGGGCAGTAATTCTGCCAAATACATGTATTGTTGTGTAAGTCTGGATTTTGGTTGAGTTTTTCTTCCTGACGAGGTGAACACTCCTGTCAAGTTTGGAAACAAAATCTCATAAATTCGGACCTGAAAAGCATTTTTACAAGAATTTGATGACAGGGCCAGTAACTCTGAAATAAGATTTATCATTGAAGGAAAATGAAGGATTCGTTGATTCACACATATGCACAGACATATCTCAAGATATTATGCTTGGTCATATATTGTAGAGAGAGAGAGATAGAGAGAGAGAGAGAGAGAGAGAGAGAGAGAGAAATGGGGTTTAAGTCAACTTGACACAAACTAGGTCATTTCGGGGCTAACATATAGTTTATGTTTATTTCAATAATTTGCTTGCACGTAGAGGTCTTTAGCAGTGCAAGAAACCGGAGGACCCAGAAAAAACCTACGAGCCTGACAGGCGACCCTACACCAGATGACTCAATGATAGGCTTTTTGATTCGGCGCACGAAAGCTAACCAATTCAGCCATCCAACCCCCCCAACTATTGTATAGAATGGTTAGTGTAGATGACATTGTTGAAAGTTTTTGAAATCCATTCTCATTATCAAAACAACTCCCCAAATCTATACCATTACCTTTTTAGTTTTCATTGGTAAAGCTGGTAATCCTAGAAAACGATCAGGTGATCCACTGCTGAATGATGTATCAGAACTAAAGTTAGAAATATCTGATATCACACTGATCGTGTTGGATCGTGGGTACTGAAACAGCTCCAACTGGTGTTGATGCCACTGACTTTCGTAGAAATTGATTGAGTGGCGGGAAATGGTCTCCAAGGCAGACGGCTGAGTGTATGATCCAACCATTTGCATGTAGGCGTGGACTGCAAAATTATTAACTGTGAAAATAGGGAATAACAAGAGGATGATGGATGAGGCGCATACAAACATATATAGAAGCATTAAGCATATATATAAAGATGGATAATATTGCATGTATTCAAACCACTTTTTGTTACACTTTCATCATGTAATCATCCAAATAAATGATGATATATTCTTATATATTATTTGACCTTTTCACTTTAATTATCTTGAAGATCTGACCTCAAATAATTATCCAGAAATATTCTGAAGACTTCTTAATTTTTGAACATTCATTTCTGTTATGTAAAATAAAATACACCTTTATTACCACTGTGTGAATTTTATAATAACAATAGCACTTAGCACTAAATAAAATGTTTTTCATCAAAATATTAATTCATTAGGGTTTTTTTTAAAATTCTTTCTGGTTATTTCTTTTATGGACATAATTTTTGTTCATCATCAAGCAGTTTTGAATACAGCCATATTATTATATAGACAAATAGCATATATTATTGGCTAAAAGATGTATTTCTTCCTGTTCCAATTGACACCTACAACTTTCATATTCATCTGAAAGTATGGTTATTCGATTAATAAATAGGAAAAATAAAGTAAAATTTTAAAAAGTGTAAGAGACATTACAACATGGAAATTGTGGTTACGTTGAAAGACTCATCATAGTAGGCATAGTAACATATGTTTAAATTATATAATGGCTTTTTTAAGCTGGATGTAGGGAATGCAGGTGACAATAAAAAATTTAAAAAATGTTTGTTTTACTAATTTTATCTTTTAGGGGCTTTGTATTTGTAATAAGATTAGAGTCAAAGAAATACATCTTCAAGAACAAAGGCTATATAAACTTAGAATTTAAATATATTTTAAATGTTTGTACTGTAGTCTAAAACTAGTGTACCTATTCCAGGAAAAAAAAAAGGGTTACAATTCGCAATTTATATAGCCTACTTTCAAATTTTTCAGAGGATTTTAAAATATTTTGCCAAAGTAGAAAGAAGACTCAGTTGATTTATTCTTTACTTTGGTAGACGATAAGACAATTTTTAAACTTTACCATCAAATGACTTTCTGGATGGATTTTTGAAATATCCAAGTTACTATTAAGTGTTAAAAGTTTGATAGTATGAGTAGCTCATGTATCGATTTGGATGAAAATAATTTCAAACTGTAACATCAATAGCAATATTTATTTTTCTGAAATATTGGAGTACACTATATACATAGATACAATGTAAGTTTTCATGCACACAATATATAGCAGAAATACATCTATACAAATTAAAACAACTAGAAATATTCCATTCTTAAATAAAATAAAGCTCTGATTTAAATTAATATTTATTAACAATCGTATATGCTGATTAGATGTGGTAAGCTTATAATATTCTATGCTAATCATAGACAAGAGTTATGAATTTTCTATTCAGTTAGAACAAAGAAGAGATGATAATATTGAAGTGAAATGCCATGTGCACCTGTTCAGAAGACAGAGAAGAGCAGCGTCTAGCGTGAAAGCAGATTATACTTTAGTAATGGACTGTAATGATGATATAATGAAGTGAATAATTATCAATTATGAAATCAATCTTTGTTGTTACATGTTAAATCTTAATGTGACAATTTGAAAATTATAAGCTATTTGAGAAAACAATTTGAGAAAACTATTTGAGAAAACTGGTTCTATCTTTACTAAATATTTTTCAATTAATAATTCAATTTAAAGAGGTGTTATCCCTTTAATAATGAAAACAACTAATTATTCATAAAACCGTTTTCAAAATATCTGTTACTTCCTACTTCCTATTAAAGATATGTATTTTATAAAAGCATTAATGGAAATCCTATACTATCAGTCAAGTCAAGATTTTCGAAGTGATAAAGCCTCTTTAAATTAAATATTTACAGTCCTAAGACCTTACTTTTAACAATTTGGCTTTAAACTAGAACTGTATGAAGCATGGCCATTTCATTTTTACTTACTGTGCTTTAACTTTGGAGGAAGTGGTGGGGGTTGTCCCCCTTTCTGTAGACTCTCTAAACTAGAATGACTAGTTGCCGAAGAGAATGTCTCGGAGCTGGAATATGTCTCTGTGGAGCTTGTTCGATCTGTTGAGAATGATGCAGAACTGCTTGATTTTTGTTGTGTCTGCACATGAGATTGTACTGACTGAGACGCTGACTGTGAAGAATGCGAGGATTGAGTACTTCCACACGAAGATGTGGATATTCGATTAACGATAGTTCTAGATGAGGACACAGAGCTAACACTAGTACACACTTGAATAGCCGTTCCGTCAAATGGAACATTGTCGTACGTAGAAAGCAACCTATTTATTCGCGTTTTATTTGGTATTGGTGGTGGCACTGAATCAATGTTTGTTGTCAGTTTGTTTATTTTTAGAGTTAATTTATTAATGTCTGCCACCGTGCTAGAACTTTTCGATGATGACATCATCACGTTAGAAGAAATGTTTGATGTTTGAGAAACATGCATTGTACTTGATTTAGAAAAACTTCGATTTCCAGTAATATGTAGCTCTTCTGTTGATTGGTTGAGCCCTGAGCTCACGCTACTGGCTGGCGAATACCCCATTGGTGAGGAACTACGTGGTGATGGACTTAATACCATTCCACTATTGAAAGAATGTTCCGTGGAGGGACTACATAGTAAGCTGCCCCTTGGAGAATGAGTGGGAGTACTAAGACTGGACAATGATTGACGTTTTTCTTTTTCTGGCAATGGTGGAGGTTCATCATCCATTCCATTTCTTGACAATCTAAAAATACATAATATAGACTGATTATTATCACAAAATTTAAATTCTAAAAAATATCTATCAAGTGTATATCATTTGCCGTTTTATTCTATTTCTTGCAGATAGAAGCATACAACAATGTTTATATCAAATTAATTCAGATATGGTACCAAACTTTATTTATTTAATTTTTTTTACCAATTACCCATTCCAAGAATATTCATCTTAAGTTAAAGTCTCATTGCGTTATTATTGCGCAATAGTGATCCCTTGCAAACTATAATATTTTGATAGATGAATGAATCTCAAAAAGTAATATTGGTCCAAAAATGGTTCAATTCTGTATTTACAAAGATATGCTGAACATAAATTTCATTGATCTATGCTGTTCGCTATGTAATAAACCAGCCACCATTTTGTTGTGAGCGAACAGAATTGATAGCCCAATTTCAAATCTGACTGAATCACGCTGGGAGGTTATCTTGCATTGATGTTTTCCTTATTAAATTTTAAATAATCAATTATCTGAGTCCATTTTAGTGTGGATTAAGCCATGAGCAATTTGATATTTTACTTTAACCAGAATTGCAAACGACGCATCATTACTAGGTTAATATAGAGTTTGTGTGTTTCAGTTATTTTTAAATGCAACTTCTGAACATTTAAATTTCAATCTGATCAAAATACAGATCTATATTAAAATATTTTGTTTCGGTTTTTTTATACTTCTGATGGCCTACACTACATGAAGATCGACAAGTTGTACAGGAAGGTTGTGTAATTATCGTAAATTGCTGAAAATCAATAGGATTCTTCGTCTCATGACCTTAAAATTCTTTAAAATGATAAATTTAGCTCTTGCGATTCGAGTGTCTGTTTTTAGCTCATTTTTGTGGATGTACTACAGAGTAAGGATATTTTTAGCACGTTTGGTGTGGGTTATTCTGAGTTTTACTAAGTTTGTATCTTTAATCAATGACATGCATATTACCTGGTTACTAAACCATCAACATTTTGCGGTAACGGAGGTTTAGGTGGCGGACTATCCTCTGTATCAAAGCTAAATATAGCTTGATTTTCCAGACTGTCACGAGAATGTGCTATACTTGTGTTATCATAAAGTCCTATATCACTTGTTTTGGCAAGAATCTGACGCTCCCTGGGTGTCAGAGGAATTTCTGGTAAAGAAGCTCTTTGTAAGCTGAAAGGAAAAGGAAGCAAAGCATGATACTCAGAAACCATGTAAATCTGATATCTCAAGGGTCCTGTTTCACAAAGAACATTGAAGACTTACATTCATTGAAAATTAAAAGAATAGATTTTAACATCTCAACACAATACTTCATTATTTTGAGACCATGGCCATGTGTGCAATGCAAGGCAGGATAATTTGATCAGACGAAATGACGAATCCTCCTACTCTTTATTAAATTTCCAACTGTCAACAGTTCTTCTACATGCATCCTAATGTGTGGCCTTCAATGTTACAACATTATGTTTACTTTGTGAAACTGACCCTAAGGTGTGCTGAATTTATGGTAATGAGGCTCTTTGTATGCTGAAAGAAATGGAAGCAAAGCATAATGCAATACTACTGGGCAGGTGTAAAAGCTCATATTTGGATGGTTCATTTTTTTTATGGATAATTGGAGGAAAGAACTGGAATGGTTGGGAATTTTGAGATCAATATACAGTTAATTTCATTTACTATGGCCACATGTGCAATTTTATTATACAACAATGTTTCCAGCCAAGTTTTCTTCGAATTTCAACTGTCAAGGAATAATTCAATTGAAAAATAGATGTGAAGGTGACATCCATGATAACTGAGGATATGAACCTGTGACATTCTAGTCAAAAGCGAAAGCCCTACGGCCCTTACCATGGCCTTCAAAATGGTTATGTCTTTCCTTGTTTCTTGATTTTTGAGATAAAGTTTACTTACTTTTCATTTCCACCTGGTGAAAGAGATCCTGATGATTTAACCGGTAAACTATTCTTTCTACGTTCTAATTTCTCTATACATAGATGTGTTAAATCCTGTCAAATTGAAGTTTTTAATGAAAACAAAATGCCACAAAATAATCAACATATAAAGATCTACAATTTTAGTTTTTAATCATAACAGGTTGAAATATGCCTGAATGTGAATTGAAATGAATGAGACCTGTAGTTTCTACTTTAAAATTATTGGCCTCTTGTAACTTTAAAATATTAAGTAATTCAGCAGTTATCAGATAATTGTATCATAGATACGTTAACAACACCATTAATTAGTATACCTTAACCTTACACATTAATCAATTACATTAACACAATACCTTTCAAATTAATCAATTACATTAACAACAGGTCATTTCAAGACTAACATATGGTTAAATCTTATTACAATAATTCGTTTAAGCATAGGGGTCTTTAGCAGTGGGAGAAAACCGGAGCACCTGGATAAAACCCACAAGGTTGGACAGACGACCCTACTCCTTGTCACATACAACCGTGGAATCGAAACCTTGCCAGTTGCCTCAATGACAGACCTTATGATACAGCGCGCACATGCTAACCATTTTTTCATCCACCCCACTCCCCTACACTAACAACGAATTCTAAATACTCACTATATATAGGTAATGAAATTATGGCAACTTGAATGTAATTATTTATTGCTTGTATTTATCAACAATTAGTCAAGTCACTAAGTCTTCATAAGACCATCAGCAGTGGCAGCTGTACAGAAACCTGATCACTGACTATATGTTACCTAATCAGGCAATAGATACATAAATCATAACAATATATCCCATCTCCACAACTGAAAAATAAAGCTGTTTATATATCTCCCCTACCTTGATGCCGTCTGATAAAGCTGTAATAACTTCTGAACCATTCTGTTTATTTGATTCCTTGTCAGTTTTAACCAAAATATTATCTGACCATCGAACAAATCTTGCCAGACACTGACATACCTTACTTCTACCAGATACCAATGCAGTACTGAAAAATACAATATTTATATATACTGATATACTAAAAACATGTTCCTTTTAAAACCATTCTTCTAAAATGATGCTTGTGGGTTGCTCTTCCTTATACATTAAATTTCAAGCTTTACAGTAAAAACTAAAAATTAAAAGAGGACATTGGACTTAATAAAAAAGAAAAGAAATAAGTAAAATTTATAAAATTGATAAAAAAGTTATATGACCATAATTAAAGTTACATTATTCAAGATATAGATAAGAACTAGCCATTCTTGCTATACTAGTTCGAAAGTAGATGATGTAAAATGAATAATTTGAAAATTTCATTCAAATTACTCTATTGCAAGCTAAGAAATAGGCATTTAAAGATTTGACCGACCTGTGCAATAATTTCAACCACGGTCCTGGTTGATCAAAGCTACGACTCGAAGCGTCTAGCCGCGCCATATTTGATTTACCGCTGAAACGTTTTAATCTGTTTAATATCGGAGCAATCTGATGCCATCCAAAGTTGATTAAGGCCTGGATCAGTTAATTAATGTCTAATTAATACTTTAGAAAACATTTCATGCCCAAATAAAGACCTTCACTAGGCAGATTTAGCTCTTGAATAATGCATGTTTAATCTTAGATTGATCTATTTTAATAAATTTTAGACAAATTTGCTTTTACTTGGTAAGACTACTTTATGGTCGGAAAGTCTCTATCTGCAGTTTATTCTGGGACATTGGGCCTTTAACTGGTTGTTTATCTGTCATATCTTTTCATTTCCAATTGACAGATGTTACAGTAGGATTTTCAGACAACAGACTATATGAGTCTTGCAGTCTGTACATCAGCTATATTTAAACTTTAGTTGCAAAAAAGGCAGGAATTACGTAGAAATAAAAGAATAAATACTGACCTTTCTTCAGTAGCTAATATATTATTTAAAACAGTAAAAACATCAAGAACTGTTTCTAGAACGTGTGTTGCTGTTGGAGGCAACATCTTAGGTTTGTCTTGATTTGCGACAGCTTGAATAAATTTTAATGTTCGATTTATTTCATCAAGTTCACTTTGTAGTTTATCTATATCCTGAAAAACACAAAGCAACATAAATATTAAATATTAAGTTAGATGTTTTCATTATCTGAAAACATAATTTATGAATAAATTTAAACAAAAGAAGAAAAGTAATTTACAATATAATGAATTCACTTCAGGATTAATGTAAGGTCCTTTTTATTTCAATAACTTGCTTCTAACTTGAAATACTGGCAGTGTCAACCAGTAGTTCATGATAGATCCCCCCCCCTCCTAATAGCATTGCATTTGTTCATTGTAACTAAAGAGAAATTATAATGATAGCAATACCATAAATAGTCTCAAAATGAGAGTAGAGAGTTGATGAGACATAGAGAGAGAGAGAGAGAAATGGGGTTTAACGTCCACTCAACACAAACTGGGTCATTTTGGGACTAACATGGTTTTTAATTTTATTTCAATAATTTGCCTGCGCATAAGGGGTCTTTAGCAGTGGGAGTAAACCCACGAGGTTTGGCAGGCGACCCTACTCCTTATAACGTATAACCAGGGATTCGAAACCACGCCAGTTGACTCAATGACAGGCTTTGCAACGAGGGTTCAATCCCAGCTCAGGGCATGAACTTAATCGTTATAATTGGGAGGGATATTCAGTCTCCCGTCCGATCAGGCAGGTTTCCCCCGAGTTCTTCGGTTTCTTCCTGCAGTAATAATCAAAATCATTCGCACGATCTTTGCCAAGGGCCAAATTGGAAAAAGGCCTCAGGCCTAATTTGCTACCCTTGTAAAATGACGCGATTAATTATTATTATTATTATGATACAACATGCACGTGCTTACCATCCCGCCCCCCCCCCCCAATGAGACATAGAAGAAGTCGATAAGTAGGTTAAACCCTGTTATTAAAATGCAGACTATCGGGTTCATTTCCATATATAACATAAACTATTATACATAAAGTCTAATTAATTCTCTGTATAATTAACACACATAAAATTCGCATAAACAAAGCGTGGGAAAGTATTTTGCCAACAGTGTGGTTTAGACAAAAAATAAATAATTCTATCAATCATTGCAGATTAAAACTCCTTTCAAACGATATTAATATAATTAAGTAGGCTTTATTACCTCATTGCAAGATAGTCCTTTGAATTTGATTACAGTACAAGTGGCACCCCAAGACTGTTTACCCTCAACAAGTGAAACCTAAGAAACGTGACCTCAAAACATGTGGCACCCAAGACAATTCACCCTCAACAAGTGACACCTATCAAACATGACCCCAAACTAAGACAGAGAGATTTCGCCCTCAAAAAGTGAAACCTAAGAAACTCCTTGAAACAAGTGAAATCTAAGATAATTCACTCTCAACAAATGAAATCTAAGAAACTTTCCCTCAAATTTATGGCAGCAAGAAGGAAAATTTGACCCATCCGAGATGATTTGCCCACATACATGTACAGGAGCCATCAAAGACAATAGCACATGAATAAAGGGTAAATGAGACAATTCAGTAGATTCACCATAGCCCAACCAGGAAACAACTGGTTCTTAATATTAATGTATGTAATTTAGATTCTTGGAAACTATGCATATATTCTGCTACAAACAATTGGCATGTGTTAGATGCATCTCAAGATAAAGGTGTAGACATGTATGTGCATGTCGACTGATGTTAATAATATATCTAGTAGAGATATCATGCTGAGTCTAGTCTTATATCAATATACAACCTAACAGTACCAACAGGTGTTCATGCTATCTTTTTATTCACTCATTTCCTTTTCTTTTATTTCACAGAATAATAACATCTGAGAATAAAAAATGTTTTTTGGCCAAATATATCATGAAATCACCAAGTTTGTATGTGGCAAGGCATCTTTAAGCTTTTGTTTCAAAATTTGAGGTTACATCATCAATTAATCATTGATTTTGTTTTAACATTTAAATTCGCCATATCCACCTGATATATTATTTCTGTGATAGCTGTGTCTTGTTCAGTTGTTTGTCAGGTTTTGTGCTTGTTTTGTTGTGTGTTATGTCATCATCCTGTACTTACTATCAGTACCATGTGCAATGACTGACATGTTGTTTACAATAGTTACCTGATCTAGGTAGAGTATAAATTCTATACATCTAAAAACAATTAAATCAGCTTGCCACTAAATAAAACCATTAAACCATCACCTTATAGAAAAGGTCATAGGTCGACTAGGGTCAACTTAAGTTTAAACAACCAGAATAAAATCAATTTTAGAAATCCTGTCTTTTTATGTCTTGATAACTAAGTAATAATACATTCATAGGCACAATCAAATTTGGTATGTTATTACCGGTATGTATAATATTAAAGTCAGATGTTTTTCTATTTAATTTTGTTTTACACTATCTTATATTTTACTAGACTCCCATTTTCCATAATAGTTTAATCCCATTAAGTGTCGTGTTTTAGTTGAATACCAACCTGATTTACTTCATTTGAATTCTAAAATTCATTAGAAATTGAGCTAATTCATTTTTAGGGAAATAAGCAAGGAAAAGGATAGTGTTAGATCCCTTTAATATTTGACTATAAGAAATATATGGAAATATTATTCAGAAATAAAATCACAACTAATTTAATAATTTCTCGAAATGAAAAACAAGAAGAAATTTCTGTTAAAATGAAAACTTATCAACATATACCATCTATATATATAGCAGTAGAAGAAGACAACACCCAATGGTAAACACAGAGATCTAACAACACCCTATTCCTATATAGTGTAGATCATGTAAGGTGTTAAATATCTAGTTAAGAGAAAAAACATCTGTGGTGGGGTGAGTTTATCATTTTCATCATATATACTGGTACTTTCACTGTCTTCTGCAACCATAATTAATCAACATATTACTCACTGGTGTACATATATTTCTTATATCATTTTGAACTTTATTATCATCCTACATGTTACAATTTTAAATGTACTATAAATCCTATATAAACTCATAATCTTATACTAATTCAAATGTATTATAATTCTATATCAATTCAAATTGATATGTATATAAAACTTACACTAAAAGTCTAATACCCCATTTACACTAAGAAAACATAGGTTTTATGTGGCCCTGAACTGTTCTTGGTTCAATAGAATTAATGCTATATTAAATTTAAGCACTTTATGTGCACATAAGTCTTACATGTTTCCTCATGAAACACATGTTCCTGAATAACGACTTTTTCACATCTGGACGCTGCTAGATTATTTCACAATTCCTGAACTTATCACTACGTTATCTACAGATATGTGAACAGTAACATCAAATCAAAGGATGTGACATAGCGACCTGCACCAAAACCTTGAGATTAAAAGAACCTTGCAGCTTGATTATCGCACGTATGTGAACAGTAACGTCAAATCAAAGGTTGTGACATAGCGACCTGCACCAAAACCTTGAGATTAAAAGAACCTTGCAGCTTGATTATCGCACATAGACATTTTAGCTTGAAAGCTAGTGACTTTGATTTCGCGATGATTGAGGAATCTGATAGGCTCACAAGCTGGGCTTGTACCCTACCGAAATTAGTGCCAAAATGAGCAGGATATTACACTGTAACCCAGGTATCAATCAATTTCTTTCACATTTGTTTAATATCAAATCTTTGTTTAAAAATTCGTAATTAAACGTTTAAAATCACCATAAATCATTTAATTTGTACTTGGGTTCAGTTTATTATTTACCATGTCCTGATGTCCAATTGGGCATGATCAACACATCAAATTTAATATAAAGAACACTTTTATTATCTTGTCATTTTAACTTCAAGAACTTTTTTATTTTACATCATTAAAAAAAAACTGACTTAATGTTGAGACTTTATCCATGCCATATTTATAAAACTAGCCATTCATTCTTTCAATAAACACAGACTTCTTGACGATGAATCCATATTTGTACATGAATATAGACGACATGCGGTCTGAAAGCTATCAATTATTTGTTCTAAGTTTCAAAAATAACCTCAACTGTCTATTTTAGTGCCAATTTTTTGGGGGTGAATTAGTTCAGATTTTAAACATAACAAGTGGTCTGGTGTTGTTTGGTTGTGTCTGCTGGTAGCCAATATAAATACTACAGCTAACATGTATTCATCCGCCTAAAAATAAAACGTGTTTACAGCATGCTTGACTAGATCATCATTCCTTAAATATTCACGCCTGGTAATATACTGACAGTTTTTGAGCGATTACATCACACCAGAAACATTCTTCATCATACATAGTTAGATAATCAAGAATCACCACTTTGATCAAAAGCTTTGGAGTTGCAGTTGTTTACCAGTTGAATAATTAGATCAAATGCTTTTAACATGAAATAAGCCAGATATTTTAACTTCACAGTTCTGATAAGATATAATGGTGTACAGTAAAAACAAAAATACTTACTGGCCTTTTAAGGGTAGACCATTCCGCTTAAAGGCACAATTCACATATATATGTACTATTTCATTTTTAATAAAGATTGTTTGGTTATTGTGAAATCTAAGCTCATCAGAGAATAAAAACACTTCCTTTTCGGATGTTATATTATTAAGTCCTGTCATTAAAATAGTTCATATTCTTGACTTTTGAAACATTTTTGAACAATCTGGCTTGTTGTGCTTTTAAGAGAATTAGATTTGAAGTTTTGTAAATAAGGGCTCAGAGTCTGATGATGTATGAAGAGGTTTATCAAAAACACAATCTAGGCTTCCCTTTTTCAAAACCAATTTTATCTTCACTGCTTCTCACCTATATTCATTTTGCATTATCTATTTTTGTAATATTATGGCGAGAATGGTCAGCTCTTTATATATTATATGATGCCCCTTAAGATTTTATTGATTTGAAGAAAAAAATGTAGTAAAATGTAGTAAAATTTTACATAATTTCATCATTTATCATGTTTTGAAAAAGAATTGTTTATTCATGTATATATATGGGTCTTGGGCTTACTCTTTATAGAACACTGGATACCATTTCTTATTTATCTGGGACGTACATGTAGCATGACACATTTATGTCAATAAAATAGTTGTGGTCCTAAATAGACTTCTATTTAATAGGAAATTGATATTATAATGTGAGACTTAATAGGAAATTGATATTATAATGTGAATCTATCAATTTAGAATGTTTTCCTCAGTTTAAAGAGATTATAACAGAGAAATCAGAAGAGGGTTATCTATTTTTGACTTCTTCTCTAGCAGGATGTTATTATATTATACCAGTACAATGATGAACAAAACTGACATCATTTCATCAAGAAATTTTTCATAGACAAACCATTCTACGGTTCAAATAAAGTTATGATTTCTTTACTATCTTTTATTTAAACTATTTCGCCATTCAAACACAGATAGTATAGTATAAACCCAAATAAGTTGGTTATGTAAAATAACAGTCATAAATATTCACACATGAATCCTTTTTTTGGTTACAAAATAAAAAGCATAAAAAATAAAAATATTTTTACCTTTTTAACAGGAGGTGAAGATGTCACAGATTCCTTCTTCATTTTCCCCATTTTGAAAATTTGATGAGAAATATGTCCACAAATATTCAAGTTATTATTTCACAATTATCTCAACACCTCACATTACATGGAATGTCTAAAGGTACCTTTCTTGGAATTTGTCAGTAAACACTATCACTGCCGCAGTGTCAATATACATCCTTTAACAAGTGCCTAAATCAACACAACCAAATATTACAGTCAAATTTTCACAAAATAGACCACTATCAGCTATGTGTTACACTGTTCAGCAGAAACTAATCATGAGTCTGCATGAACACTTGAGATATATTGTAGAACATATTTGAACTGGAAGCAAGTCAGACTGGTAGTACTGACTGAGTCAGACCAGACGATGATTTGTTCAACTTAATATTGATTTGCAAATCCTGTTTAGGCAAAGATAAAAATTAATCAAAAACAATTCTGACAAAATAAATGCTGTATGTTTTATTATATTCCTAAAAACAAATGCCCGATTTCTGTTTTTTCTGAACCTCTATAAGACTTAAAATCCTGTTTATTAGATCTCCTACACCAACTAATACTACTACATGTGTCATGAGATTCCTAAACTACTCACTTTGTAATTATGCACTACTGGATGCGGATACACTTTACGATCGATCAATCGATGGTACTAATCACTTTAATATCCCATATTTGAATAATAAAGAGCTTTAAATACAGTACACAAAGGTACACCATTCCCATCAAAAATTACATAAAGAGCAATGTTAGCTTTTGTCACATATAAAATGACAAAAAAGGATATATTGCATTTTACATGTAACCTACAGCTCTTATTTAACTTAATAAATCTCTCGATAAACCCATCCAGATGCCAATACTTTCTGATATATAAATTAAGATACATAAATTAAGATACAGACATCTGTAGTTGATTATCCAATAACTTACTTACTAATTACAACAACAACATCATCATAATTAACTATAGTAACCATGCTTAATATCAGTAACAATTTTTCTAAACTATCCAGTAAAATAAGGAATCAATAGCAATAACAAATTTCAACAAAAATATCCCATATTTACAAATTTCTAAATGTTACCATATACTTAAAAAGAATTAAAGTATTCAGTTTTCCTCTTACTGTTCTCTTGACCCCTTACACACCAGCAGAGAAGAAATGAAAATTCATGCTCATCTGCACTTTTATTTCCAAACAAAGATTTTCATATTCAGGTATAATATATACGGTATATTCCCTGTTGAGAATATATGCATAGTTTAACCTTGACATTTCTTCACACCAAAATCTTATTTAAAAATGAAATAATCTTGTGACAATCATATACCATGTATGTAGTCTATGTAGATAATTTTTATGGCAGGATATGACAAATAGATAATCACCTAAAAAATGTGACTAGTCTGTGTTGATACAAATAAACACATCCTCATTTAACACCCTTAAAGCCCGTTCAGACGCTTAAGTTGAACTGAATTATAAAAAAACGGGGATCATTAAACCAGTTTAACTTTGTCCGCTGAATGCAAACATGGGGAAAATAACCCAGTTTGAAATCCCCAGCTCGCGACCTGTCTCTGAGAAGGCCTTTTATTTTAAACTGGTTCATCTTGGTTGTCTGTGAACGAGTTGGCTTACAAACCCCGGCTTCAACTCATTTCAAGCATGCGCAGTACGGTACGCAGTAAGTTACATTCATGGGAAAATATCAAGGTCAGGCAGCGCCAGTGTTATCGAAAGCGTGCAAGAACCGAATAAAGAATATGATGCTACCCATGCGTAGTTAACTCTAACCTTCGACCGAAGAGGTGAGAATAGTTAAACGGCTTATAGTACGTGTGAACGTTACAGTTTTAAATTCCTATCTTAAAAACCCCGGAGAATTTTTAACTGGTTTAAATATAAGCGCCTGAACGGTCTATTAGTCAATTCCTATTTTTATCTCTTTTTTTACAATTTCATCTTGTTTTGAATCTCGGTCGATAACTTATTCCTGATTACTCATGGTGTATATATGTTAAAAAAACAAGCAATTATCAACTTATAGTCTGGAAGTTTGTCTCTGTATTGCACATTCATTTGAATATTTTTATAAATATTACTGTATTCGACACAATTACCATCCAAATCCAATAAACTCCACTTGCCAGTTTTTATTGAAAGTGCCCATGTCACCATAACAAACTTGTATGTTACCTGATTTCCATGAAAAATAAGCTGGATATGTGCCTATAATTGGAAGATAACTTTAGCTGCTATAGCATTCCCAAGGTTTTCATCAAGGCCCATAACTCTGGCAGTAATTATCAGAAAAATCAACCTCATTTTACCGAGGGCATATATAAAATAATAGAATCTTAACTTTTATTTATGGTTGGTTGCACGCCTGAACTAAGGAAGTTTAGATAGAAAATGTTAAGTATTAACCATTTTCAAACTATATTTTTACAAAGTGCATATTTACAAGGAGAATAATAACTTTTTGAAATAATTAGAATCAATAAAATGTTTAAACCCTATTTAAAAAAAAAGTAGAGAAGCAAACAGTGTACATCACTTGTGGTATAAGACTTTCTAAAATAAATATATCTTCCTTGTCTTAAAGTGTTTGTCAAAGTTCCACTAAACATTACTTGAGATGTATTTTTCATCCACTTCAAGGTAACCAGTATCTCTAATCTAATGGTAATGTCATACTTTTGATGGCTGTTTTCATCAAAGATAAACACTATCAACACTGACTTAACATTTATTTAACCATAGAGAAAACATTGGCATTATCTGACTCATTAGCCACAAAAACTACTAGGCAATATATGTACACAAAAAAGATCAACAAGGCAAGTTAGGCAACCATCCTTGAAGGATATAAATACCAAATTTATTTTTTCAAAACAAAGACTAAATGTACACGTTTCATACTTTTTCAACAAAAAAAATTAAATCACATCTGATTTCAGTAATATGGGAACAGAGGAGAAGCAAGGGGTAGGGAAGTGAGATTTGTTTCCAGCAGGCATTACCAATATTTTTTTTAGTTGTGGGTTAGTGGTAAGATAATTGACTTTGCCAAAATACATTCCTACTATATCCCTCTCATTATATTTTATTTTAGTCAGTGTATATGATATATGCAGCATTACATCAAACTGTATTGTATAAACTTCAAACTGAAGTAAATCATTACAGTTTTTTTTTATTATATCTTCAAAACTTGTGCATACAATGTCCCTACATATATATGATCATTTTAATACAAATGGTCAACCATCAAATAAATGTAGACTCTTATAGACATGCTGAAAACTTCTTAATTCATTATTAACAGTCTAGTGTTTAACATGTAGATTCTGATTATTGTCACTGCTAACTTGATAAAAATACTACCAACCCTCCAACATCTGTAGCATTACATATCAAATTCCAATAAATTCAATACACATGAATAAAGAAACCCAGTAAAATATTCCAAATAAAACTATTTTAATTCCTTACTTAGTAAATAAAACTAAAGACACTTCAACTTGACTGTTATTGTTTAAAATATCAGGATATCAAACATTTCAATGTATCAAATAATAAGACTATGAATACCACTGTTCATTAGAGTCAACAGGAAAATGGAAAGCTCAATAATTCCTTTAATAACAATATTTCAATATCCTATTTCTATGCACAATTACAAGAAATGAAAATAAAGAAAAATCCAAGTATCGAAAATGGAAGAATGAATAGTTCTACGTTGTGTTCACATCACATACTTTTAGCTGAATGTGAGTGCAGATAATTTCTACATTATAATTATATATTGTAAAATAGTCGCCTGCCCCATATGTTCAGAGATCTGATATATAATTTGGGGAGGAAAAAAATTCTAGAATTAAACAATCGCCTACAATTTCAAAGGTTACAGAGTCTAGATGCCTAAATAGATGACTGTATCAATCCAGTTAATTACACAAAAATTCCAGTTTATGAGCCAACAGGAAATTTGGTAATTACATTATGATGTATTTGATATTTATAATAAACAGCCCGACCCAGGTTATTATCATCAATTCATATTATAAATATCAAATGTTATGCTCCATATATTAAGGGATATCAAATGCACGTTAATGCACGTTGGTTTAATCAAACATAAAAAATGGCGAACTCATTATTATCGTTGAATTTGAAATCCACATTTTTTGTAAATACTAAACAGATTTGGACCATTTTTGGACTGATATATCTTTCACAATACAGTGTATTGTAGTTTGCTAGTGATTTATATTGCTTAAATGGCACATCAGGGCCCTGTTTCTCGAAATCTTAACCAAAGATAAAATCCCAATTTTACATGAAGTAGATACTTCTATATTGATTGGATAAACACTAAAATCAATCTAATATTATTTAATCAAATTACTGAAATAATAACTTTAATAATAAATAACACATTGGAGAAAAACAAAATACATTTATGTTTGTCTAATTTACAACTTTTATCCCTAACATCAAGAGTTCAAAGGTCAGACTCATATCTACCATTAACAATAGGATAGATACCTATTACAAGATGGTGGAACAAACAGCTGGCTAATACAGTAATAACAACTGATAGAAGACGAGTAAAGATATCAAATCACCATGGTAACAATGACAGAAATGTTACTTCACAATTGACAAGGTGCAGCTTAAACAATAAATAATCTTTTTATCTTGTGACAAAAAAATTTATTCTGATGAACTGCTGCCATGCCTCTTCCAACAAATGATTCAGAACAAATCATACACAAGTCATCTCTAGTGGGTGGTATCGAAACTTAAGGTTTCAGATGTCTGTGTCTAGATCCAGTGCAGTTTGCTAGTTGGCGATGTCATCAAATCTTCTCTTTTATTAAAAGGCTAAAACGCCCCCAATTCCCTCTGAGCAGTCAAATAAATATTCCCTCTTTTCGTTTAAGTAATAAATTTTTGTTGGTTCCACAGATATTACTCACTTTAAAATTGCCTGTTGTTTAAGCTTACTTTTAACCCTTACAAATTTTAAGTGTGCCAGGAATTTTTTGTAATTTTCTGAACGTTATCCGGTCTGAGCACTGTTTCATTAAAAATCAATGCGCATGCGCGAAACGAAAATGTACCTTTTTTCCCACAAACTTTGACAGCTCTGTCATCAGTTCTGTCAAAATGGCTGCTCCAACTAAATCAACTATCTTAATTGTTTTCATTCGGGTAATTTGCATAGGGACTGAAATAAACTATTTTGTGAAGAGGCCAAATTGGAAACAAACCTCAGGCTTAATTTGCTACCCTTGTAAAATGACGAGATTATTATAAGTGTAAAAGGGACTTTTGGACATCTGTATTCCATTACATTTCATGGAAAGTTAGACTTTCAAGTAGAATATAGACATGCACAATTAACTACTCTGACAGTGGCTTGTAAATAGTCACCTGAACAGCTCATTACTAACAGAAACATCTTTACAATATATTCAATTGGCTACTAATTCTAAACTCAAATTACCATACAAACTGAATTCCACTCAATATTCCAAAACAAAAATTTAATCAATGAAAGTTGATCCTATCACCAACCCAAATAACACAATCAAATCAAACAATCAAAGAAATTTAGCTCCTTTAATTAAATGTCACTATTTAATTACCAATTTTCAACCATTTACACAACAGCTTTAATACTGTCACCTTCCTTTGACAAGTATTTTGAAAAGACACATCTGACTTTCAGTTTTGCTAATTTTTAATAGAATAAACATAGCAAAACAACCGTTTTCACAATTTTCAACAACATGTGACTTCCTTCTACTACTCACTTATATAAAACCAAATGTCAAAACCACATATAACTTTGTATATATAATACATTTTTTATCCACCGAATTATGCATTCACACTATTTATACAAAATGTGTCTGAGATGAGCAACCTGTTGACTCTTAAATAAATACTTTTACAGGAATCCTTTCTCTTAACAATGTTATATACATACATGTATAGTATACCGGTATATAAAAGTCTTTTTCATAGAATTCTGAGTTCACATTATTTTTTAAAACTTTGTACGACATATGTATTTCACAATGCAATGATGAGCAATAATCCATAAGAATGATGTAGGAAGGAAGGAAACTTTCCATTCTGGTTTTACAGCTTCTAAACATGCATGTATATCATCAGCTACTGGGCTTGACTCATTTTCATGTACAGGGAGGTTCCCTGTATTTTAGACCTTTACCAGCTGTCAGACAACATGTTACTCAAATCAATCTTGTGTAGTCTTCTATCATTATAAAACCACTTTGATCTTAAAATGGACTTCTCCTCAATTTTCCTAACTTTATTATTTTTTTACCAATTACGAATTAGCTTATATCAATTGCTTTAGTTTTAAGAAGCAGTACCTGTAATCTGCTTATCATTATCGATCTGGTAAAAATATTGATGAATGTCTAGGAGTTCAGAGCCAGCACCATATGTTATCACTTAAGAATACAAGATAACAAATGTTATCAACTGGAAAATAAATTTATGACTAGAGTTCTTTCAGAATCGTATGAAAATTATACTTGACAATAATACTGTCAATGGTAAGTAGGCGTAAATTCATCCATGTAAATAACGCTTGGTGTTATTGACCATTATTATATCATGTGACGTCACATGTCATGGCAATCAGGAATATGAACTGTGTCAGACTGTGGGCGAAGCTTCAAAAATTCATAACTTTGCCTCTAAATCTTGCATAATGTATCTTTAAGTAGCGACAATTGGGCTTGGTCCATCTAATTGATCAAATATTCAGATAAAAATATATTTTCTATTGCTGCTTTTACCCACATCCATTTTTAAAATTTCCAACCAAGAACTTAACATGGTCATATTAATCAAGTATGCCCATTTAATTCATAACGGGAATCAAATTTATCTGATTAGAGTATATTTTTTTTCAAGTGTATTGTTGCTTTTTCCCACATCTGATATTAAACATTAGGATTGTTATCTGGGTAAGAAACTTTCATTTCATTTGCACATTTCGACGTGATTTTAAAGCCTCTTGTTATCAATAATGTAAAATATAGCATCCCGTTCCCCCTATAACTACAGTAGTATCAACCATTGATCAACCCAATAGATAAACAATACCAGTGTTTGTATTTTGTTTCCCTGAAGGAAATAATACAAGACATGAGTATTATTTAGAAAGGAAATAAAATGAATCAGTGTCATTGATGTCTACTGACAATATATGACTAATAATATCTTCCGTTAAAGGAGCTAATCAATCATAAATCTCTTCAAAATAAGTGGACTTTACCTAATTGGGTAAAACGAATCCGACGTTAAAATTGGCACCAGGTGTTTCGAAAAGGGGTAAAGTCTATCCTGCATCATGCATGACACCTGTTTATTGTATTTAGACTTCGTTTCAAAATGCGGGAGAGAGAAAATGGGGTTTAACTGCCACTCAACACCAATTAGGTAACTTTGGGATTAAAATATGGCCAATTTTTTATTTCTTTTAATTGCTTTTGCATTAGCCCACTTTTTGTCACGAAACAAAGGGTTCGAAAATTTATGATTTAAATCTAAGTGACACCCAACCCAGCATTTGTGATTATGGCATTCACAAACATATCACACTCACAATATAATTATAATGCCTGAATATTTTCTGAAAAGCAGACTTCAATCAGGTGGGTGTTAAAATGTAAAATATAGAAAAGAAACTTACATCATGATGGACTCCATCAAACATATCTTTTGATCCATCTGGTATACTGCTGTTCCTATGCATATTTTTCTTATGTTTTGCTGTCTGCGCTTTCACAGATTCTGGAATCATTTTTTCTGCCCCTGTTGACGGACGTCTTTTTATCTTGGTCTTGATGTCATCCCGAAATGATCTGGCCTTCTTTAACATCTTGGACCCAGATGACTTCTCTGAAAACAAATCAAATAATAATTCTGAATATCTATTTGTTTAGCTAAATCTATCACAAACTAATTGTTAGAAATTGCTGAATTTACCTGAAAATAAACATGCAAAAATTTTGAACAAGAGCTAAATCTTCCTATTGCAGGTCTTTCTTTAGGCCTTAAATGTTATCTAAATTATTAATTAGAAATTAATTAATCAAGACCATATAATCAACTATAGATGACATCATTAGCCTACGATATTTAGTGGATTTGAATACATTTTGTGATGGAGGAAATATCTGTAAAAATGGATAATGGAGATTTTGTTTATTATTGAACCAACGGTTGTAATGACGATCAAGGCTAGACTTCAATTAAAGCAATTTGATTGAAATTTTCAGCATATTCTCTATACATTATCTATTTTTCAATTATCATAGTGAGAACTGTCAGCTCTTTATCTAATCTCCCATAATGCCCCTTTTACTAAGTTGTGAATTGTCTACCTGTATACAATTTATTTTCCAAAAATATATATTTATACATGTATGCATTAGTCATAATGTAACTATAGTATGGGTATAAAATCACATCTTTACACAAACCTTTGAAAGAAATGTTTTGTAGCCAATGTTGTAAACCCATGTTATTTGATACTAGGATCAGTGAATTCACTTAAAATCCTTCCTATTAAATGTCTCATCAATTCTCATATCTTAACGTAGCAGAAAATCATATTTAAAGCTTTAAATTGTTTCAGAATTAAAACAAATTTAAATTTGTCAATCCAATATTCGCAGATATAGATTACTACTGTAGTCTCCAACGTCCTTTTATAAATCCAGATCACAGATGTGAAGTTTATCCGTTATAAAGAAAGTATTGTTATCCATCTTTTGCAGACTCCAAATTACACAAACTACATGTATTGTACGGTTATTGTGGTTGCTCTTTTTAAGAAAAAGTTTCTGTGTTGATCCCTTGGTATCTCTGGGACTAATGAAGAAAATCAACTCATCGATTTCTTCAACAACAGGATTAAATATAAAACTCTTCATTAATCAGGGCCATTTACCAGTAATGTTCAATTAAAGTCAGAAATCACTTCAATTCAAACCAGATAATTGTTTAACAATTGTCAATTACAATGGATCTGAATCATGACCATTACTCACATTAAACCAGGGGACTTGCACACCTAATAGTCTGAGCTCAAATTAACTTAATCTTTTAATCCACCTGGATTAATGAACTTTGATCAAGATATATAATCTGGAATACTTATACATGATGGTCTAATTACTCCTAATTAATACAAACACATGCCTGTAGAAATGACAAGTATTAAATATTTAGTTAATTTCTGACATGTATTTAAATTTCCCTTACATTACTGTTTTATTTACGATGTTCAAATGTGACACAATAAAAGGATTAATTATAGAATAAGAGTCATAAGACACAAACACTTTGTACACTGCCTCCATGAGGTCCTTTGACAAAGGCCTGGAAATAACAATTTTAGTTTTATCAGAGAAAATGGAATGAAATAGGGTTTACAATCTCATCAACACAACAATTCAGTCATTTTGAGACTAACATTGTCAGTTCTTTTTATTTTAACTGCAGTTTTTAGAATTATTGGTATTTTCTCTTATAAATATGTTATAATTTAACATTCAAATAGTGTATAAAACACTTTTAGTGGCTAATATAATGTTTTATTTCACAGTAATAATAATGCCTGAATCTTATTTTATGTCCTACTGATCATAATGTTTTTTTTATACAATCACATACTTGGGTAAAATGTCAACATTTCTGAATAATTCATGTTATTAAAAACCTTATTCATTATAGTTCATTAATTACTATTAATTAATACTATACATTATTCATTTCTTTAAAACTTTATTTTTCCCTCATAGCACTTCATTACCCGAGTTGATGCAGAACGCGAGGACGTTAAACCCCATTTCATTTGTGATACAAAACCCGAAATTTAACACCTAATAAAATACTGTTACAATATTGTAGAATTTTACATGTACATGTAGATACAGATATTTTGAATTCTTTATTATATAGGAAGTGTCAAGATATGTAATACAAACGTCAAAATTGAAGGGTGAAAAAAGAACTAAACACCAACTTTAACTGTTTGAAACAATGACAGTTAAATCATTAATATTGATAAAACTTATAAACTAGTGGCGGGTTTGGATGGATGGATGGTCTAAAAAGTTAGCTTTAGATCATAAGGTCAGTTCATGTGCCATAAGATGCTCACAATTTTTTGGGGACTACAGCCTGTGATGTTACAGCCATTTAACATTGAAGTCAATGAGTGAATAATTGCTAGTCTGAGACCATGTAGTTGTTGCAATACTACAAGAGTTTTCTCCCCTGTCTTAATGTTTTTCTTTTAAGTTTAAGTTAATGCTGTTTATTCAAAAGCTTTTGTGCTTTTCAAGGATTTCTTGTTTAAATTGTGTAAAATGGTGTCCGATTTAAAATTGCAAAACTAATTTAGTTAATGGATATAAGTGTGCACTTTTGGTTTTTTTTGTGTTTTCATCATTGCTTTAAACCATTTAAATTATCAGTTAATTCAAAACAATTATTCAATAAAAAATATTTTTTTGAAGCCCAAATATCATCATTCCCACATTGGATTTTTCAAGGTTCAAACTTACAGCACTGGTCCATATCATCCACAAAAAATACAAAATCTGTTTTTGTGGAAATGTGGGCATATAAAAAAAAAAAAACATAAAATGACTATATCTCTTCATATCAGATCAAAAACAAGCCTACAGTCAGGCAGCTCCACCTCAATCACAAAATAGATGACATTAATGAATTGTCTGGCCCTTGTATTCAACATATCAATACGAACAGTGTAAATAGATAAATCTGTGCCAGGACAAAATGGCACACACAAGATGGATTTTGTCGGATACAGTCTGAATTTGTGCCTGACAACATCTATGACAGATGCCTTATTTCCAGGCTTGAATTTTCCACAGAATAGACTTTCATCTGGAACCAACATGAAATAACATCACCCATAATTAACCAATGTATGTTCTAACCACTGTGACTTGGCTTCACCGGAATTTTGATGTACAGTACTTTATAATATTTTAAACCTCTATTCTAACAAATAATGCATTACATAATGCACAGAATAAGCTCATCGAGCGCATCAAGGACAACTATGTAAGGGTTCCCCTAATTGACAGCCTGATGATTAGGAATATCTGCATGCGTGATGTGAAAAGGTGGCACGTGAACATTGAGCGCTTGATGTACAAGTTGATAAACTTTATGAAGAGTTAGACATACAACACTTTCTGAGATAAAGATAGGTTGCCAGGCAATGAAACATACGCTCACAGCAGCTTAATCGTTCGGGCAGTCAACAAGAGTTATCGCATATTTTTACTTTTTCAGCAATGAAACATGTATCATACACTAAAATAGTAACAACTTATAAAGTAATTATTTGAAATTCATTAGAATTTGTTTGGCTTTGACAAAGTTCTCCTCCATGCTAACGTTTAGTGTACGAAACATTTAATATCATGGATTAAGCTGTTCAAGTATCAAAATTCTCCTCTGACTGCCGAGAGAGGTAAGTCACATGACATAAACATGACCTGGTTTGATCAATTTTTTAAAGCAGGGCATTCCTTGGCAATTAATTAGTTTGAATATGTTTTTAGTCTGTATATACCATTAAATCACCCAGTTTGTACGCGGAAATGTACCTTTAAAAAAAACCTTGACTGGCCTTGACAGTTGGAAAATGAAACAAGAGTAGGCTGTAGTGTGCTGTCCAGGCAAAATTTCTTCAATAGCCCAGTCGATGCAGAAAAGTAGTCTGTTAAACCCCATTTCATTTCATTTCATTCAAGGAGAAACTGGGCTCTAAATATCCAAAATATCTATTTGGCTTATGCTGGAAATTTGAACCAATTTATTAGATACAAAATTCATGAGTTAATCCTACCATACTGTACTGTACAAGTAGGAAATTGAAACGACCTAGTCTGTGTAAAATGTACATGTAGCAATTGCATGCTAGTAATCATAGTTATAACTTTACCCGAACTTACTAATTATACATCTACTAAACTATTCAAACATCTCCATCAACTTTCACTCTGTACTCCAGTTAATATAATCCTCACTCAAAAAATTCACAATTTAAATACAGAAACTGGTAATTATATTGAAGATATTTGTATATACCTGGTTGTAGTAATGTGAAGGTTAGAACCAGGTAAAATTTAGTACAAGGTTCCTATGGTAGTGGCAGTGCTATGTGTTACTATAAATAGCTGTCTACTATAGGTATGTTTACAGTACATAAGTCTAGTAGAGTTTATATAAAGGTAGAAAGAGAGAGTTGAACGAACAGGTATATATACCGAGGGTATTGATGCAGCCAGTTTTTACCATATAATCCCCCAACTATATGTAGCTACCGGTACGCCATTTGGAAATAGATATTTCAGGCATGCTCCTCGGTTTGCAGTTTCACCTAACCGATTAAATGCTTTTTATGCTCAGCCTTGTTGGGGTTACCCCTGATTAGTTGGAACTGAGCTTGAAAAAACTATTGGAACCGAGCTTGAAAAAATCTGTTCTTTTTTGCCAGCTCTTAAATTGTTGTTTTGGGAAAGAAATATATATAAATCTGTAGCTGATGAGAACAATTACTATTATTTTCAGCCAACTCAGCATTTGCATACACTGGTATATGTATGTATAGTCCATGTGTGTACTAGAGAGAATATGATTAGAGGTGAGATATTCTCTTGTTACAGTAAAATACATAGGTAATATATATATAGATTTATACACAGCTAAGTCAGGTATAACAGCTGTTACATACTAACATACACTGTATATGTACCGGTACTATAGTCTGCATCAAAAGAATTACATAAAAGGAGTCTTAGTTCTGAACTATATTTATAATCTAAAACATATGATTGAAGGCCAATGACAGGTACAAAATAATATAATAAGTTTGCTTGTATTTGCACCCATTTAACCTATGTGGCCGAAACATCTGTCCGCTGGACAATTGTGCAAAATGCTTGCCAGTGTTGGATTTGCGATGATTACCGGTAGGTGTGTATCTTTATATATAAACTAAGATTTATATTTATATGTGAATACTTACCAGGTATCTCCATCAATGGATCCAAACCTGTCAGTGACAAGCTACGATTGTACGTCGCTCCAGTTCCCATTACTGGCTGAGAGTTACGTCTCTTCACATTACGGCTGTCAAACATTTTGTACAATAATCCTTTAATCTTTTATAGCAAAATTCCACTTATTCTTATCCTGTTTGATCAGCAAATCATTTTTTTCGCCAAATACAATAATTTACATTGATGCTGTCAATAGGTCAATTCCAATTAAAGGTCCGTTTGTAAACTATTCCAAACTAATTATTTATCAAAACTGCAAAAATGAAATATGACATAGTTCTGTTATCTTTTTTCTTCAAACCAACTTTCTGAGATTATTCCCAAAATATCTTAGACAGCTTTCTGCCTGGATGATTATCCTACAAAAATATTTAAGACACTTACATCAAGTAACTAATTGCTGTTATAAACAGAAAATCTCCAGATTTTCAACCAAGATAAACATCAGAGTTTCACACCCTTTGAGTATCAGACTTGCAGGAACTATTCTACAATATATATCAGTAATACATATCACACACTAAGACTCACAGGAACAATTCCATAGCATTACACAAAAGAATGTTCTTTTTTCATCACTACTCTAACAATTTAACTGTTGTGGAAACTATTTCTTTCCTGTTACAACTGGCACCATTCTCAACTTACAGACTCTCCTCTGTTTTAACAATATATACAAAGATCTCTTTCTTTTCCAAAACTCTCAAAGGATATCACTTAACTTTACATTCCAAATATTAACTTTAATAAGAAAGTAACACACATGTAAAATCCTTTGATAACTAAATGATAATGAAATAAAATTGGGTTTAACTTAATGTCTTAGTTTGCTGCACCAAACGAGCTACATGTAATAAAGACGGGTTATATGCAGTGTGCTCCAAATGAAATTTGGCCCAGACTGCTGCATTATTGCCTATTCTTATTTCAGTTTTTAACTTTCTAATTCATATACAGAAAGTAAACTCAATAGTCAAATCATGCCTATCAATCAGACTCATAATCTTGAACTAAATCAAAACAAACTATTAACAAAATTTTCCTTGTTCAACACTTTTCTATCCATAAAACTTCAGGATATTGCAGTCTTTTTTTTGGATTGAAAATGGAAGAGATACTACTGAAGTGTTTATTTAATTCTGAAGAATAAATTTAGTCATTAAAGCTGCTATAAACTCACTGAAAGTAGTTTTACAGTCTTCCTGGTTCCTTTCAAACTTAATTCTATGAAGATATTTTAATTCAATTAAAGATTTTTATGTTCTACTTTAAATTATACTCAAGTTCCTCAACTTAAAGAAGCAAATAATAAGTTTTAGATATACTTGATGGAATTATATGATCAGATTCAAGACTCATCCATTAATTCAATAATACTGAGATACATATATTTATTTAAAAGAAGACAATGGACATGTGCTTTAAAGCAGTACAATGTGAGAATAAAGGTTAAATGTACAGTTTAAGACCATACAATCAAAAGTAATTTGATTAAAATCATACACATATTTTTCTGTCTATTCAATCAATCAATCCAAATTTAGTTCTTTTGATATCACACCACCATATCTGCTATATGTGACTTGGCATAGCTAATTGAGTCGCTTGTCGCAAATCTAGATTCTGCGAAAGAGTGCAATAATGGTTCAATAGGTCAAAATTTTCAAAATTCACATTTCTTCATTAAAAGCCACACAAGTACCTCTTTCGTCAAATAAAAGTTTAATTTTCATAAAAATAACATCTTTAGTGTTCAAAAATCTCATTTTGTAAAAGGCGATCTGTAAAGAAGTCATTAATTATCTCAAAATAATGCTAAAACAATCATTTATTTACTTGCCGTCCAGTCCAATATTTAATTTCAGCGACCCGAAGAACCCCATTTTGGGCACAGCACAGACCATATCCTATCAATGCTTTCCCCAAAAATTAGAAAATCATTACATTTTGTCCGCCATCTTGGATTTCCACCATATTGGATTTTTTAATATTGTATTTTGTACCCATATTTGAATTCTCTGTTACACACCATGAACGCCATGTAAACCACGATCCAGACCATAAATAGAGGAATTTTACATTTTTTATTCGTCAATTTTGGTCGCCATCTTGGATTTCCGCCATATTGGATTTCCGCCATATTGGATTTCCGCCATATTGGATTTCCTCCATCTTGGATTTTCGCCATCTTGGATTTCCGCGATCTTGGATTTGTTTAGTTTATTTCAGTGCCCACATTTAATTTTGGCGACTCCAAAAATCCCATGTACCTCACTATGAAAGCTATGTACACTGCGATCCAGACATAATACAGGGGAATTTTCTTTTTTCGACTGTCAATTCTGGCCGCCATCTTGGATTTCTGCCATCTTGATTTTTGGATATTATAATTTGTGTTCATATTGGAATTACCATGTTACAAAACATGAAAGCTATGTATACCGCGATGCAGACATAATATAGAGGAATTTTACATTCTTTATTTGCCAATTTTGGTCGCCATCTTGGATTTCCGCCATCTTGGATTTGTTTAGTTTATTTTAGTGCCAATATATGATTCTCGTAACTCCAAAAATCCCATGTAACTTACTATGAAATCTATGTATACCGCGATCCAGACATGCATGTAGTACAGAGGAATTTTCTCTCCTTTTTTCGTCAATTTTGGTCGCCATCTTGGATTTCAGCCATCTTGATTTTTTGACATTACATTTTGTGTGTATAATTGAATTCAGCGTCTCCAAAATGCCCACGTTACACACTATGAAAGCTATGTATCCCGCGATGCAGATATGATATACAGGAATTTTAATTTTTTCATCAATTTTGGTCGCCATCTTGGATTTCCGCCATCTTGGAATTTCGAAAACAAATTCAGCGTCCATATTTAATTTTGGTGACTCTGAACGTTCCATGTTAGACACTATGAAAGCTATGTATTTAATCATTAGGACATGATTTATTGGAATTTTCATGTTTTAATTTATTTTTGGCCGCCATTTTGAAAAATGGTACGGCACCACCATAAAAATAATTATTTTTTCAAATATTTCCCATATTGTTTTTTTGTAGCCCACTTCCCCATGGAAAAGCATCTGATATTTTATTCAGTTTCAAAATAAATGTTTATTGTCCCATCCCTTGTGATTGTGAAGGGATGCTGGAAAAATCTAGGTGTCATTTTTCGAGGCCATTTTCTCCTAATTTAGAAAACCAGGGATGTCCAGAACACCCAACTTCAAATCGCAATTCCTCAGAGATTAAATGTCGTAAAGCAATGGTTAATATATCATTAGAAAGCTGAGACATGCCTCTCTTTGGTTGTGCTAAAACCTCATTTTTGAACTATTGGTCACTGTGACTCATTTTGCTATGCCGGGTCACATATTATTAATTTTTTTTTTTTTTGGGGGGGGGGGGGGGAAGAAGTCTGCCTATTCTTCCTGAAAGTTTTTTTTAATATGGTACTCACATTACATAACAGTCTTAACATTAAAATAAAACATATTTTCTTCTTTTCGAACATGCAAATGATTTTTTGTGCCTTTAAATATAATATATAAATTTGACCTGGATTGAATAAAAAGGTGAACCCAAAGTTTTTTTAGGTATGATGTAAACTTCTAGTACTATTTGTAGAAAGTAACGTTTCCTCTTTAAATTTAAAACACCTTCATAATATCCTACAAACAGTCATTAAATCTGTTCAAAAATAGTGACAGCAAAGATTATTACAGACAATTTTATTGAAAATGGTTAATTTCTAAAAGCGACAAAATACTTTCAGAAACTAGATTGTAAGACCTTTTGAGCGAAGTATGTCTATACATCATGACAATCAAAATGTTTTAATTTAATAATAATGAATGAAAGTGTTGTATTTAACCAGAGTAAAACAGATTATGAAGATGTTTTGTAGTTTTATTCTGTATTGTCTGAAAGTCTATTTATTTCGTGGTTTCAACCAAATTTGGCAGTAAATTCCACTACTTTGCAGAAGATGCAGTTCTTACTGTTAATTAGGTTAAAACTTAAAAACAAAAACAAAAGTAAGATGAAACAAAGTATTAATTATACACCTTAGGACTGTATATACAATCTAAAGGAGCAGTATCCTCTCAGTGCAAGATTGTATATTTTGCCTACCCACACTTATTTATTTATGACTACATATAATTATAATAATTATGATAACAAAGTATCTGCACATCATCACTGATGCCAACAAATTCTGCAGACAGTGCACATATAGTGCTAGACTCAAGGTAAACAATATCACAAGATATACTAAAATAACCACGCAGTATGTAATATTACTTTAAACACATATTCCTACAAGTTTCTTTCAACATCTTGGAAAATAATCACAGGAACATAATCTTGGCATGACAATCATCTGGCACAATAATTAAAGACGGAGGAATCTCTGCTCTATAATTTTTCTATTTTACTTGTTCATGATATTTAAAGATAGTATAGAGAAGGTAGGTTTTATTATCCAGTAACATTGACATTATTGGTGTTATAGAAAAGAGATAAAATAGTGATTGTACTAATGAAGTGCTATTAAGCTAACTTACTTTTATGTTCATAATAGTCTCCTAACAAAAAAATGTTTTTGATAAACATATTTTTTTCAGAAACCTTTTATTATCGTCAAATCAAAGACATTAGCAAATTCAAATTTCAGTAGATGGCTCTATTCCTTACTACAAACAAATTTTTTTTTTTGATATGGTGCCTTTAAATCCTTGCAGTAATCATACATTCACTGAAGACAAAATAACACTTAATTTTTAATAGTGTGTTCCACATAACCCATATCATTATATAATAAAGATTGAATAAATACCCACTATGCATTTTTTGATTATTTGATGAAATCTTATTGATATTTCCGGAGAGAACATTTATTATATCCTTAGGTCATAATATTTTAAAATTCATTACTTAATATTTCAAACTAAAACTGCTAAAAGTGAATAAAAAACTTTATGATAATTTGAATACTTATATATGTTAAAATAACCCACACTTGTAGCGACAAATCTATCCAAGAAATCTTGTTTTTGTAATTTGTGAAAACGTCTGGCATGTGTCAAAACTTAATAAATATACAAAAATTGACAAATATTGTAGCCAACAATGCAGAAAACTCAATGCACTTCAGAACAGACTTTGAACTTGAACTCACTATCTTATGCAGTTATGTGGAGAATGAATCACAATTTGGAGAATTATGTTAACTTGTTAAATCAAAAACTTTTCCAAAAACTAAAGTTCAGAGCATCATTTCTAATCATTTCAATTCTTATCAAAGAACTGCAGCTATTTATATCTATCTATGTATATATATATATAGATAATCTAATCCTAAAAGGAAATGAATATACAAACAGAAATATTTATGAAAGCCAACTCTAAAAATTTGATTTTGTGAAAATATTTTGTACTGCAGGTCAACTTTGCAACTCACATTTAAAGAAGTATTAGAATTTTCAACACGAAAATAGATGCATTTAATTATAATAATACCATATTTAAAATATGCCTAGACTCAGCTACCCGCAATCACAAAACATTTAAATAGGCAGCAGCAGGCTTACTTAGATAAATGCATTTTTCACGAGCAGCCGATTGATCAACTGAACTTTTAAAAACCAATAGACCAGAACAATGTACCTATATACAATGCATACAGAATCTTTAAACGCCAAACTTCTCCAATAAGCTGTTAAATCTATCTAAAATCTTGCTGCCAAATCAAAAATCGTCCAAATTTTTAACATAAAACCCTGACACATATACATGAAGCTAACACAGCTGTTGTCTTTTTGCACATATATTATGCAAATTTTACAATTTTTGTCAACACTTAAAAAGCCTGTAACAAAAGCTTATAAGTATATAATAAGAATCAATGAAACGAATCCACAATTCAAGAAAAAGCAAATGTCTCTCATTTGATCAACATCACTTTGAAAACAAGACATCGAAAACTTGAAGAATAAATTTGCAAACTTAATGACAGATAAGAGCAAAGTTTATACTGTTCTGTTCATGTTCTACTCAGAATAACATTGGATCTTTTATGTTATAACTGAAAACATTGTCTGTACCAAGTGAAAATACCATAAAACTGAAACACCTCTCCGTTTTACTTACAATTGAGCACTAATTCGAATAACGATTTGGTTGATATGGTAATGAACTACTACATTGCATTGCTTTTTTTTTTACTATCCAAAACACAGGAAATTAGCAGTCACAAATTGACAGATACAACTATTGAACTTTTTTAACATTTTCTGTTAAAAACTCTACTCATAAACAATCCACCAAACGAATCTAAATAGAGAGTATAGTAGAACTCCCACAAGACAAATTACAGAAATTTGAGGAACACGTTTAAAAACAGCACTGCCAATACACAAAGATTATTTTTTTTATCCAAAGTATGTCAAGAACTTTTTACACACAAATAAACAAGCTCCTGGTTGCAATTAACCTACTGTCACATAATGTAAGAATCTTAACCACAAGTCTTATGATTATTGTAAACAGACTTTGTACTAACACACGCCTCTTACAATTTCATATGAAACTATCTGTAAATATATAAATCCATATCTCCAGCTAATGATCAGTATGTATGTAATGATAGCAAGGTCTACTTAATATACAGATGGTACTCCATTCTCTTACAGTAAACCTTCTAAAATATCACTGGATAGTCTGTCTAAATGTAGTCTTTTACATCTAGCACTGTATTATAGCCTTTAGAAATTAGAAGTGATTAGTGGGACACATTTAAATTTTGAAATAAATGAGAAGTGGTATATAGTGTTAAAAAAAATAATAATGTCAACATTCATATCTTCTTCAATAAATAATACCTAAATATCTAAGACAAAAAGAAAACTAATCTTTGTTGTGTATCTGTGAATGTTTGAAAAATCTATTTACTGTTTTTTTAAATATCGCATTTTTTTAATTATAATTTTACAGTTTGTAAATACAATTTACAATTTGATGCCATTTTTCAATGAGAATATATTTAGTACATTACAGCAATCTGATTTGAACTGGTGGTTTTTGTTGTGTTTGTTCCTCACTTCCCTTCTGCACTATACTGGACTAAATTAGTGACACACGGAAGACATTGTGTTTACATAGCACTTGTATTATTATTATAGGATGCTGGGGTATCATATTATCTAAACAATAATATTTTACACAAACCAATCTCAAATACATGTAACAGTCCTGACATATCTTGGGGCGATACACCCACAAAGAACTAGCTAAAAAAATAATGTGATTTTTTTTACAATTAAATCTCTAATCCAGGAAGGTACATGTACAATTCAATATACACAAATATTAAAAGCAATCTAGATAATAGATATTTGGGTTAGAAACATGTGATAATATATTTAAATGGATTTTAATAAATTGAATTAAAATTGTGACCTCTAGAGAGTCCACATTCCACAACCTAAAATTGCAATATTTTCTGCAATCAGCGGTCATAACCCAGGAAGTTATAGACTAAAATGCGCAATATCGAAAGGATCGTAGATCTTTGTGATAGAAGCATAAATTTAAAGTTTCATATTTAAAGATTTAAGGTTTCATATTTAAAGACAGACGCAACTTACCAGAACAAAGATTAGATATATACAGTTTGAGTCTATTTATAATCACACAATCGGTTGCCATGCAAGATACACCCACATTTTGCAGAAGATGGACAGAGAACAAGCTCAACAAAAGAAGCGATTTTTCATACAATCAAGGGCCATAATTCAGGAAGTTATGATCCGATATGTGTGAATATTGACATGAACCAAGATCTTTGGGTTACTAACATATATTTCAAGTTTCATCAAAATCGAATCAATATTTGTGTACAAGGTGCAGTAATTTTATCCGGAAGTTTTGGTCCGATTTGAACAAAATTCTGACTCATCAGAAAGGTGCAACAGTGATATTCAAAATCGGATAAAAATTGTGACCTCTAGAGGAAGTTATGATTGGAAATATCGAGAGGAACCAAGATCCATTGAAGATAAACCTATATTTCAAGTTTCAGATAAGAATTGTTACCTGTAAAGTAAATAAAGTGTCCACAAACAAATATTGACGGACGGACAGGGGTGGCGACAACAATATAATATGTCCACATGAAAATGTGGGCGTATAACAACATTTGGTGCAAAAATTATTCACATTATTGATCAGTTATAACTTACACTGGTTTCTATACATTTCATATATACTGCCATCTGATTTCTTCTTTATTTTTATAAACAGTATTTTATTTGCAGAAAAGGATTAAGAAAAAGCCTAGGCCTATATTACATCTTTGGTTTCTATAGATTCCACATCAACATATTTATTAGTAGTAATAATTTTACTTTCATATTTTGCACATGTACATTCCAGTCCATTCTTCATCAATCTTTTTTTTTGTGCTTGGATATGCTCCATTACACAATCACAACAGTCTTTACATTAAGACTGAAAATATTTTTAATTTCTGAGATATTTGTGAACAAATAAACACACCTACCAGTAAATATAAATTTCGTAGAGCTGACATTCATTACATCAGCTAAATTTCTCAATTCTAAGCAAAGTTATGAGTGTTTGAATTTTAATAAGATAGCCTTAATTGTCAAGACCATTCTAATCTAAGCCATCTGATAGCCTAGAGAGTGATTATGGGCTTGTTATGTAACATTTAAAGCTAGGAAAAAGACCTACAATAGGTAAATTTAGCTCTAGCAAAATGCAATTTTAAGAAAGATGTTTTATGTTATCAATGAATTGGTCAATCACTTAGCATAACATTTCTTGATTAAGAATTATTTATCAAAAATTATGTGTGTGTTAAAATATACATGTGTGTCCCTTTAATTCCAAGGTTGCTGTGAATTTGTTCCCTTTAATCAATATACTACATGTCCTGATCAAACCTCTTTGTAGCAATGCATTTCATTTCCTGTTTCTACCTATTTATTTGTACATGTATACAACCTAATTTCCTACTGGATGATCAAATATTCAAATTCCAATTAAATATGGTGTGACAAATATACTGGAGGGTAGTCAATCTGTAATAAAATTAGCCATAAATCTGGTCTGAACTTTAAAAAAACCTACGAAATAAATAAACCAGCGGCATCCAGACAGGATTCGCCCACATTTTGCAAGAGATAGATACAGAACAAGCCAATGAAAATAAATTTGACACAGATTGAATGATCATCTTTGTTAGCTAGTAGGCTACACAAGATTCTATAAATTAAAACAAGGGCCATAACTCTCTTTATCAATTATTGGAAAGTGTTGAAATTGAGTAGGCTAGGCTCCTTCATTTCCCTTATGTAGCTACATTAAGGTTCCCCACATGCACAAACTAATGTTTGTACCTACATAAAGGAGAATGAACAGGTTTTTATCATGTTCCTTGCATTTCTGAAAACCTGTGAAAGACAAAATAATTATTGAAAATTACTGACCAATACGGTGTTAAGTGGAAGTCTCCTCAATATAACTATAACACACAGGATATCCCTTCCCTTTAAAGATATTTCTGTTCACAGATATTTTAATTAGCTCAGGTGTAAATATCATCAGTTCACTTGTACCTATATCAACACTATATATGTACATAAACTCAGAGACAAATTAACCTATTTCTTTGATTCTCACTTGGGGATTAACAAAATCTAAATAGACACATCTGCTACTTTGAATTTTAAAATCTAAATATGTTGACAAATAGGGATTATTTAATGAGCAAGAAATTACAAGAAAACCGGTCCACTGAAGTAGCCTACTCTATAAATTATAATATAATTATACAAACTACATTGTACAATTTTGTTCAAAAGAAATCATAAAATTTCAAAGGCTTGACATTTTGTTCTGTAATGGAGTTGGTAAGGGGATTAAGGGCCCTGACTTGTTTAGACTACTAATTCGGATCTTTCATACTTTTCCAGCACTTATCATTATCAATAATTTTCATTGCAGTATTTTATCTATATTATAAATATCTCACAAAGAATCTGAGGCGAAGATGGCTGTAACTAACTCCAGTACTATTGAAGTTAGTCACCACCCCTCTAAGCCTTTCAAGTGTCTTTGTTGTTTCTCTAGTCCAGGACAAGTGAAACTGGTGCTGGGTTTCAATAATCATTATCTCATACAATATAACAAAACCCACAGTCCACAGATCATACTCATCTTATAATACACAAGATACTTTCTTTGTCTCACTTTACTTCAATAGTTATTAACATTTCATCAGAAAATCCTCTATTTTATTTGTACAAGTTTTCTATTGATGATCAACCATATTGACTTATTCTACAACTTCTATATTTTATAAGATCTATATAAGATTTAGATGAAGAGCTATCAATTCTGCTATAATAGTTCAAAAATAGAGATTAAAATGAATATATTGAAAATTTCATTCAAATTTTTTTTTTATATAAACAATATTTATTCAGAAAACTGAGGGGATTGGGGAACAGGCAAAGCCTATATAAACCCCTCTACCGAAAAATTACTTTATTTATAGCGAAGCTATGAGTGTTGATTGTTTATTATTGCAGCAAGTACTGGACAAATGAAACTAAGTCTTGATTATCCATTTCATTTTTAAAATTTTAAAGCTTGCAGCCGTTCTAATGTATTTAAATCTCTGCCATTCAATGCCAAAGATCTAGAGAGTTGATTATGGGCTTGTCATGTTATACTAGTTATAGCTTATATAACATTTTATATAACAATTTTTTTTAGATTGCATATATCAAACATAACAGATTGAAATGGTTTGCAATACATTATAATCTCAATCGACACATGAGTAGAATGAATGAATGATTGAAATGGGGTTTAACGTCCTACGCTTCTGCATCTAACCTGGGCTAATTGAAGACGGGCATACGCCATACAGTGTGCCATGAGGGAAATTTTTCCCGGGCAGCAACTGAATTCCAACTGTCAAGGGATCTTTTATGTGCACACCAATGTGTATAGGGACCTGTTTTTTGTCCCATTCGAACAACTAGGCAGCTGTCCTTGTCAGGCCCTCCGTTTGCATCACTGACAAGTGGAATACACACCGGAAAATCGAGATAAACTTTCTCGGCCAATGCAGGGATCGAACACCCGACATCCAGGCTAGCGAACTAGCACCTTACCCACTTAGCCACATGATCCCCTCATGAGTAGAAAAGCTACAACAAAAATAATGGAGCTTTTCATGACTGATTTTGAAATTAATGCCTCTAGGGAATTTTGTTTTAAATCAAACAGGTTCATGCTTCAAGAATTTTCACACCAGATGGCATTAACAATAAGATTTAGTATTGAAGGGTCCCAATTCTTTTCGACATACTTTTGTCAATTTTTATAGTGTTGATGGTGTACTGTTTTAATTCCGTTTTTAACACATTGTAAAGGTACATGTAGTGTCCTATGTCTGTGTATAACAGTGTTATGAGGGTAGTGCCCTATGTCCATTTTTAACAGACATATTTTAATAGTCCCCTGCTTTCTTCAAAAGGTGGGGAACAATAATGTAGACAAGTTAAGAGAATACCCTTTTATGCCCATATTTATAATTGGTGAATACCTTCAAAATTCTTTTTTAGTATAGGTGATGGAACAGATCATGGCAGAAGATTATAGTGTAGCCTATGTTTTGGGATGATTTATGTTAGACCTGGCACAGAACAGATTCATGACTAACTCAAAGTGACAAAGCCTTCAGCAAAATAAGTTCTGGGACAACATTGTATAGAAATTGAATTATACAAATTACAGCTCAGACAAAATCAATTAATTTAATTGTCTCGTAGACGTTTATGATAAAAAAAAAAGAATTCATTTCAATCAATACCAAGTTTCTAACCTGTCTTCATCCAAATAAGTGAGAAGGGCTGTTTTTACAGTATGCACCAGAGAAATTTTTATTTCAACAACTAAATTTACAGCTAAAAGATTTGAACTCAGTCAACTTTGTGGCTTGTGTTCCGGGTCAGGGACATTATTATTAACTTGAGTCTGAATTTCTCCTTATGATTAGCCAAACAAACCTACAACCTTGAAGATTCTGACCTAGAGCGTTTACAGGGTTTCGGTGACAGAGCTACTAACAGAAAAAAAATCAGTCAATGATTCATTCTGTACACAGAGCGCTATCTACTATGAGAATAGATCTCTGCCCTGAATGGCTACCACAATGAATAAATAATAATAATAATAATCTCGTCATTTTACAATGGTAGCAAATTAAGCCTGAGGCTTTTTTCCAATTTGGCCCTTGTCACAGATCGTGCGAATGATTTCGATCATTACTGCAGGAAGAAACCGAAGAACTCAGGGGAAACCTGCCTGATCGGACAGGAGACCGCATATCCCTCTCACAACGATAAAGTTCTTGCCCTGAGCTGGGATTGAACCCTCGATGCATTGGTGAGAAGCCGTCTCTTTATCGCCACGGCTATCTGTATTTTGGTTATGTATGGCGGGGTATCGGGTTCAAAATGCGATCTAGAGTAAAAAGTAGAAAATCAAAAGTCAAAAGAGAAAATTCTTATCCAACACATATACCGCTCGAGCTTTTCAACCTAATACGTCCACCTTTTCAACTTTAAGTCGTAAATATTCTACTTTCAACAACATAATTTCTACTTTCAATGATCAATTTTTGACATTCGACTTTCAATAATCAATTTTTGACATTCGACTTTCAACTTCAGATTTTCTACTCGAGATTTTCTCCTCAAGAATTTCTCCATGCATATTACGGAAATAAATTTGATCACGTGACTATTTCTGCATGTCATTAAAATACGATATTTTCCCGGAAAAATAAACGATTGGGCAAAAATAGTCTTGTGATCAATTTTATTTCCGTAATATGCATGGAGAAAATCTTGAGGAGAAAATCTCGAGTAGAAAATCTGAAGTTAAAAGTCGAATGTCAAAAATTGATTATTGAAAGAAGAAATTGTGTTGTTGAAAGTAGAATATTTACGACTTAAGTTGAAAAGGTGGACGTATTAGGTTGAAAATCACGAGCGGTATATGTTTCTCACACGAAAATGTCCATTTCGGATATTTGCGATTTTGACTAAAATCATTGATGGGATAAGAAATAAAATACCAGTCAGATAAAGTTTCACATGTGAATGATTCAGAATTCTAATTGATATCTCCCCACACAATTTCAACAATTTATCAGCATTTACAAGATTTGTTTGGTGAAGGGGAAATAACTCCATATAAAACCAATAAACACCTTTCAATTTTGATGCTTAGTACCTCATATAAATGACTAACAAAACAAGCATAGCAAGTTTGAAAGAATAATTTCAAAAGCCTAAATCACTTGAATGATTACAAGATGAACACCAGCAGAGGTGATGACAAGAAAGGAAGGGGATATAAAAAGGCAGTCTTTGACAGTAAAGTGGTGAATACCTTTCCAGGAATATATTTTATTTTATATGGTTTTTTTTTAAAAAGCACAAATCAGATTAGATACATGTATATCAATTGCAGCTTTGTCAACATTTATTTAAATTTTGATCACAATACCGGGTCAAATATAAAGATCGTCTATTCGCGACCATTTACAAAAGAAATGGACCTGGTGTTTGACCTACCGACCCGTTGATCAACAGACAATATTTACTAATTGCTTAAGTAGTCTCTACAGAATATCAGTTAGTGTGCCATCTGTCACATGACCTCAATTCAAATATGGTCTCACTCAGAAGCAGATCACTTCCATGTGTTACATAATGATTCTCAATAACAATGGTCAGTAGTAATTCGGCAGTAGACTGGCCCAGTCTCTTCTATTTATTTTACATTTCGATTTATATAAAAGTATTAATTTTTAGTAAACCAACACTTTCGTTTGAGTAAACCTGTAACCAGCACCAGAGACTGGACAATTTGCGAGCTTCACAATAAAATGGGCGTTCCTGTCATGTTTTACGTTCTTCCTTATTTGGAATGATTGACAGTTATCAAGCAAGCCCCGAGTCACGTGACATGAATCATGCGTCTGGAGTGCAAAGCAGTCATGCTTAGACCGTCCGAGGGTTGACGTCACGTTGTTGTTAGATATGTCGTGATCACGTGCACGACGTCACACGACCTACATAATGCAGGTTGACCTACTAGATGAGAATGAAGCTCTATTTGCCCAGTCTCTAGAGATTACGTTTTTTTTTTGTTTTTTTTTTTGGAGAGGACTGGCCAATTTTTGGTGTGTGGAGGAGACTGGCCACCAGTCTAATTCGGCAGTTGTATGAAATAAAATCATGGTATATTATGGCCATCTACAATATTATTGAATTATGGAATGAAAATTCCTTGTATATTCCTTGATATTCGAAGTGCATTCTGAGTAGGCCTACATACCAGCAGCACGCTGATTGCATTCGAGGTAAATTTGAGGCACTTTCCTATCAGACTTCAGGTGGTATTAGGGCAGCAATCAAACAGCACTCGTATGATATTCAAGGTGCATTTTAGATATTCTGACTGCTTTCTAAATATTTCTACATTTGAGCGGCATTCGGAATGTGCAAGAACTGTTTGAGGTGGTTTTGAATACAATATAAGTATTTGAAAGAATTTTGGTCAATTTGAAATTCCCTCCCAAATGTGGTGCAAATTTTGAGAATTCTCCAATTCAGCTAGTTCTGCTTGATTCCTGCTGATTCTGAATAAGTGTGACATGGCTCGATTTGGTTGTAAAAAAAAACAATGTTTGTTCACAATAGAGGGTGACACCAACAATGTTTATAATTCTAGTACCTAAGCTTAAACTGTTCTGTTAGATATTCTACATTAACATGTATATTAAACAATTAATATGATTTAAAAGCTGTTTAACAACTTGCATTTGCATAGACTTATTGTCTAGTTTTGAGATTTTTGCATGTAGGTATGATAATTTTGATTTGACATGATAACTACATGTAATAGTAATGCATAAAATATCTACATGTACATATGTACATGTGCATGTACATCTGGAATGTGCATATTAGATTGCATGCAAAATGTGAGAACAACAAGCAATGTAAATATGTGCAAACACAATCTCTGTCTGGTGTTATCTCTGAAACATAACCTTCCTTTATTCAAATATCAAAACATATATGACCCATGAATATGGATAATTCCAAAAATGTTTAATAATAGTTCTGTTTCTTTAGTTCCATGCACAAACTTGTGAGTTAATGCTGAGTCAATGCCCACTTCAAGAAAAATGTAAACATCTTTACATTGTACATGTACCTAAATTTGAAAGAATGTTTAAGATCTGCATTATATGTTCACTCAAAGAGAACTGAACTCAACACTAACTAAGCATCCTCGGAGTGCAAGTCAACTTTATATTAACTCTCAACCAATAACATGAAATGACACACGAGAGTAGACCCACTAATTCTCATCATACAGTAGTATAGCCTATTACATAAATCATCCTACCTGTTGTATTTGTAACTTCTGTTACTGTGTCTGACGTCTGAGTGACAGTTGATTCAGGTTCCATTGTTTTATATCAACTGACTTTACTTACATATATAAAACTTTTATCTTTAAATTCGAGGTCAATAATGATTGTTTATTTATTAGTTACACTTTGAACAATTAATCGTTAATACTGCCACACTCCACACTTAATCTTTAATACCACCATTCTCCACATCAATGTTAACAGTTTGTTAATACCACCATACTCCAAAATAATCATTAGTCATAAAACAAGTTAATTAATCAAAAACCGATGTATTTTATAGCTCTAAAAGCACACAAGCAAAACACATTCATGAACATATGTTGTTCTGTATTTAAAGGAAAGCAAATAAAAAAACAGCTTCAATGTCACTGGAGAAATAAAATTTTATATAATATTCGTCCATAGATGTGAAACATTTAGTAGCAATTATGATCACAAATTTTATTCCATTATTTTCATTCCCTAATTGTCTGTAACGTTATAATTTATTCCCTTTTCTTTTAGTTTTTAAAGAAAGCAGTAAAAAACAGTCTTCAGTTCTTTTGAAGATGTTCAATTTTCATATTAATAGTGTTAATACTCCAATTGTTGAAATTATAGACACATTTGACATCCACAAATTTTATTCATCTAATTTGTGCGGTGACTAAGGGCACATTTTCCTTCCATAAATTTTTGTTTTCGGATTGCTTCGTCTCACACTTCTGCTTGATCACTTGATCAGCAGACATTAGATGTTTGTAAATATAGACAAATAATCCAGACGCCAATTGAGCCTAACAGCTTAATTAGCAACTATATTGCAATTTAAGATAGTCTTTGACTCTTAATAGTCTTAAATCATTCACAGTTTAGTCAAATAAAGTGGATTCTCCAAGGAATACTTCACAACAATAACTCAATTACTTTCCTTCAAATATTAAGCCTTTTACATAGCTACTTTTTCATCTAATTCACATAAACTGGTTGTCTGCAGATTTAAATCCACATATCAGCTGAATATTCAAACAACAGCAAACAATAATAGGCTGATATCTTGTTAGAATAATTGTATTACCTAGGTTATAACACTCATTTATTTCTTATTCATTAATGATAATAATTTTTCTCTCTTTTTATAGTCAAATAATATGTATTTCGCAAGAATCATTAAGTTACCGGTAGTTCAACTAAGTATTTTCATATTCTCGACTACAAACAGTTGATACATATATATATAGGATCTTCATATAGAAGAAATTACATAATAAATATTTCGTATCCTCCAATATTCAGGCTGATTATTATACCTTAATACAAAACCACTGACTTGCAAAAATGAAATGTTCAATTACATCAGATTATCCCTGAAGGCGCCAAAATTTAATCTTGGTAATATACATCTACGAGTAGTTATTAACACATTTTTTGCTATATTTTGAACATCTTTATTTTCTCATTACTTTTTTCACCTCCACTGACATATCAATTTTAAAATGTTTGTTTATTTATTGTAGATAAAACTATTCTATTTAAGTCAAATCCTAAATTTCAAACTGTTTATCTAAATTCCTGTGTCAAAATTACACATTGATACGACATATGAACTTAAAATATCTAAATTCACATCCTGCATTTCATGAAATTCCCATAGGAAATATATGGAATAATTTCCTTTGTCCAACAAAGTTCAATTATCCATTATATTTTCATTCAAATATTTTCCTTGTTCAATTGTTTAAATTTTGGTGCAGGCCTAACTTGGAAATCCTTGTATGGTGTAAATAACTTCTTGCTTCCTCAACCACAATTTCGAGGATTCTGAGATCCTGATTTATTTTATTTATTCAATTCAGAAAAAGAGTCTAGGAATCAAGAACTCTTCATAAATATACATGTAAGCCCACTGTGAATTATAGGAATTTGTTTCTCGGTAAAAGAGATTTAATATTATCCAGACATGTCAGTGACACGTTTTTAACCTACACAATAAAGACTGATTCTCTTGGCAACGTTTTAGTTTTTTCATTGATGCTGTGTGGGTGTAGAATTTACAAAATATATCAATATACTGACATTTAACTCTTAAAGATACCCTTGAAATAAAATTTTCAAAAATGTTTAGTTTTGTCCATTTAATTTACTTTATACATACGTTATACATCGAATTTCACAGACTTCTGCAAATGAACAAAATTCTGATTTATCAAAATCATATCTCTGGAAATTGGATATCTAAATATTTCTACCATCAGAAAAAGACAATTACACATGAGGACATTTAATATAAATATCCATGTGGTTGTTTATATAAAAAAGAATTTAGACTTGACGTCTCTCTAATTCTGTAGATCGAGTATTTTTCTTTCTAATTTTGTACAACTAGAACTTCTCTGCAATTGTATGTATTTCCAAATATTATTTTTCTTAAATTTCTCCAGATTTGTGAGACAACTTCAATACAAGCAGAAAAGCGATTGTCACACTATTTATCACAGTCGGTATAAATCTGAACTTGCAGTAAGTCGAACCAGTGATCAGTATTCGGGAATAAAAACACCAGGACTGGAATATCTACAGTATAATAGTTCTATGATTATCATGGTAATCATTGGTAGTATTGATTTGAGATAAACTTGTCCGCCTGTCTCACAACCAGATCCCCATACAATCATCTCTATTATTACATCACGTTAATAAGCAATCTACTTTATTCTCACGTTAATAGCCCAAACACTCCGATCATTATTACACAGGCTTTAATAGACACTGTGACCTCACACAGTCCACAGGGCAGTATCCTCAAGCTTTGAACAATCAAATCTGATGATTTTTTTCACACTTTGGTCGAGAGTTTTCATTAAAAGCTTTCTAAATATAAGAAATATTTGTTGATTGTAGATTCATTGAAATGTTTTAGAGAGAAGTATTAAAGTCTTTAACAATATTTCATGATTCACACAATCACATTTAAAGGAACATCAATGAGAGTTCTATTTCATAATCAAATAAAAACAATAGAAGTCATAGAAAAAGTGCACTAATCCTCTACAAGTACCGATTCCAATAAAAATCACAAACTGATGAAACAATACAGTTGTTTATTTACACTTATTATTTTTTAGGAACTGGCTCCATTTCTATTTTACACTGACAATTAGCTCATTACATGTATAACAGCTGTCCATCACAGTCTAAAGTATTTCACACCACCAACACTTGTTTTTTTGCACTAAAATCCTCAATACATATAAAACTGTTTCTTTCAATATTCTTCTTGGCTTGATATATAATAAAAAATATTATAAAAAATCTTAAATTTAGAATCTCTAATTTTTCCTCTGCCAATATATTCTTGTCAGTTCAATCCTTTTAAACCCTAGGAAAATCCAACTTCAATTCAATACAAAACTCTGTATGGCTGCCTGACGTCTGCTTAAACAAAATGGGATCTCTACTCCAAAACATTCCATATCAATGGCAATAAATCTTCAAAATTATATGGATTGTTAGCTTGCCGTCTATATATTGAATAAAGCCATTGTTATTTTTGATCAAAGAATGTATATGCTGGTATTAACTGTGGAAATATTGATGTTTCATAGTTGCTGGAACTTAAAGCGAAACACAGGGATGACTCATTGCTAGTAATACATAACCCCCTATTCCTCAATCAATACTTTCCAACACACACGCAACTTTATGGATGATTCTACGTGTAACTGCTGCTGAAGTATAATTTGGTTGAAACTCAGCAGAAGACAATTCAATTCACATCGACACGAACGAAAAAAAACTACAAGATATTTAACAAAGCTTTCATTGACATTAGATATACTGTCACTTGTATGACCAACTTTAATGTCATTTGCTTTGCAGTATGTCAGGACGCCCAGCATCTATTTTTGCTAATTTTACGAATAATCTAATTGAAACAATTCCCTTAGCAATCTATATAAAAGCAAGTTGGTATTCTAGCTATATATCAATAATTTGTCCAACTATATCATCGAAGTAAAAAAAATTATTGCATGTATATTATTGTTTAAATGAAATACACTTATTCATTGGTCTTTCTAACTGACAAGCACTTCAGCATGTCTAAATTTGTTCCCTTAAAGTGTTCCTGCTCAACCCTATGGAAAGTGGAGATGCCCAACCTTAATAGAAAAATACTAGATTCACTGAAGAACACCTATGGGGCAACTACAGCGCTAAAATGTTAAGATATCACTAACTGGCAACCCGACATTGTGGGAACAGTGAGGGGTTTAAACGTACAAACGACTCTGCAATTAAAAGGAGGTTGGCAGAAGATAATCCAAGAATTTACTTGGCCTTCGATATGTATTGTAAATGGACAACACGTAACGACAAATACAATCTGTAAATGTACTCTCTCTCAATTAAGTTACATGTACATGACAAACAAGTCCAACTAAACTTTAACGCATGGAGGTACTTTTTTTCCAATTAAAAGCTTTTGAGAGGGATTTGAAACAAACGTTTGCTAGATAAATTAGTTTGAATATGTTTTTAATCCAAATATATCCCCAAATAACACAGTTTGTATGAGGGAAGGTATCTTTAAAAGGTCTGAATATTATCTAATGATTGTTAATCCCTAGCAAAATAATGCAAAAAACAATATTGTAAAACAGTAAAATCTCTTCTAAAATTAATATCAGTCCAAAAATGGTTCAATTCCATTTCGTATTTACCAAGATACATTGAATTCACAAATTCGCAACATTTGAAATCCTCTGATGACAGAAAAATATCCTCTGATACATGCAAAATAACCAAAATTCACCAAACCAGTAGTCAAAACGAACCGATAAATTGGAATTATTCAATCAATCGTATTGATTTTGATTAACTCAATTGATTGCCCATTGATATTTTCATTTTGTTTTCTTAATTAAATGTTAAATGATCAAGATCAATTTGAGTACACTTCGAGGGTTTAGAACATAATTGTGATAAGTCAAAAATAACCAAAAATTTTTTATTCTATTAAAATGAAGCGCTTGTAATTCTCTTTCTATTGGTAAATAAATCAATACCATCACTCATTTCAAAATGTCTGAAAATATCGATCAAAAATATTAATTAATAACATTATGGTAGTGAATCAAAAGTTTAAATTGCAGTTTTCTCAAAATCAGGCATTTTGACTTATCACAAGTGGGTTCTAACCACTCGCTTGTAGTTTGTCGGATTTACCCAACAGCATTTTTAAAAAAACGAAAAAAAATTTATATATAGGCCTACATGTATATTAACTATATAAAAAAAAATCCGGCACATATTCGACTATTGACATATTCGGCGGCAACCCCTTAAGAAAAGATAGGTTGCCATGCAACGAAACATAGGCCCACAGCAGCTAAATCATCCGCGCAGTCAACAAGAGTTGTCGCATATTTTACTATTTTGGTAATGAAACATTTATAATACACTAAAATCTTATTAAAAGTAACAACTCATTATGTAATTATCAGAAAATCATTCGAATTTGTTTGGCTTTGATAAAGATCTCCTTTATGCTGTTCAAGTTATCAAAATTCATTGAAACTCAATATACTTGTTTGTCTCATGACCTTAAACACTGTGTATAAATTTAAAGTTAGATATTAACTTTAACCTCTAAAGCATCCACAAAATTTTTAAAGTGATCAAGGGCCATAACTCTGTCAGAAATTATCAGAAATGCTGAAAATCAATAGGCTTCTTCGTCTCATGACTTTAAACACTGTGAATAAATTTAAAGTCAATCGGATATTAACTTTAGCCTCTAGCGCATCAACAAGATTTTTTGAAGTGTTCAAGGGCCATTACTCTGACAGTAATTATCAGAAATCGCTGAAAATCAATAAGATTCTTTGTCTCATGACCTCAAACACTGCGTGTAAATTTAAAGCCAATTGGATATTTACTTTGGCCTCTAGAACGTCCACAAGCAATTGTGGACACCGGACCGACGGAAGGGGCGACAGCAATATACGACCACATTTGAATGTGAGCGTATAAAAACTTGTCTCCAACTTCACCAGACAACTGAACATTAGTATTTCTTTGAAAGTTTGTGACAAAGATTCAGACAGTTGCTGCGGACATGATTAAAGGGTTTTAATTAAAGAGCCTTTTACCATGAATATACGAGTTTTTTTTACTGAAATATCTCTGGGATTTCTCCTCTAAGGAATCGGTGTCAAGTCTAATAATACAGTCCCATCTCAGACACTAAAACAACTTACACCAGGCAAAAATATTGATCCCTTTTCATTACATTTCATTTGTGAATATTGGAAGTCAAGAATAGACTTCCAGTCAGACGATTCGAAAATAAGCTTGATTCCATTCGATACGAAAAGGGCTTTAGCATTATATAAGAGACTATTATCGGTGTAAGTAAAGCGGCACTGTTCTAGTCTGTAGAAAAGGTTAACCTGCCCATTTATTTAATAACATTTAATCATTTCTATTTTCCAACAAATTAAAGTCAAACTTAAAGGCACATCAAGAAAGTTTGTTTAAACAATGACAAATAGGTTGCCAGACAACGAAACAAACGCCCACAGCAGCTAAATCGTCCAGAGCATCCACAAGATTTTTTAAAGGGATCAAGGACCATAACTCTGGCAGTAATTATTGGAAATCACTGAAAATCAATAGGCTTCTTCGTCTCATAACCTTAAACACTGTGTATAAATTAAATGTCAATCGGATATTGACTTTGGCGCTCTAGCTACAAGATTTTTTGAAGTGATCAAGGGCCATAACTCTGGCAGTAATTATCGGACATCGCTGAAAATCAATAGGCTTCTTCGTCGCATGACCTTAAACACTGTGTATAAATTTATTAACTTTAGATTCTAGAGCGTCCACAAGCAATTGTGGAGGCCGGACTGTGGGACGGACGGGGCCAAGACAATATACGAGCATATTTCAATGTGGGCATATAAAAATGTACCAACATTTGTTATTATCTAATCAAGCACAACTGAGTATAAAAAAATATAATGAAGAAGTGGCTGAATGATCTTTCCGTCCAAAATGTCCACTACATTAAAGTATGTTGGGTTTTTTGCTGTCAAGTTTAGATTTAAAGCTAAGAGGGTGTTTTAGTTTTATCGCATAAAAAACATGATATATTTTTACCGAAATGTCCACTACATAAAAGTATGTTAGCATTTTTCTGTCATGTTAAGAAGTTTGAGTTTGACCGCCCAAAAAAAACATTTATTAGCTTGCATGCATAAAGTTGGAGGAAACGAGAGAACCCTGAAAAAACACACAGGGTTAATTCTAATACCGGCTATTACTACTACAATCATGATATGATACATATTCTGATACAGGTGCTACGATACGATGTGTATCACGATTCTTAACCAAGTCAATATTTACCAAGAAAACAACAGGATAAATTAATAATAGATATTTTTAGTCCTGCCGATGTCGAAGAAATAAAACTGTTATATCTCACCATATTGATGTGGATCATTTTAAAAGTGTTTATGCTCTTTGGATAATGTGTGGCATGGATAATGAAGAGTGGCGAGTTACTTACTGAAGCGACAAAAAAACATAAAAAAAAGAATCGTGAAAAGGTGAGTCGCGATACATCATGCAAGCACTAGTTCATTCTTCAGGTAAAAACCTGAGATTGAAAACCATGACTTGCATAGATTACAGTGATCTATTACACACCTGTTAGACCACTCGCCAGCCACTTACTACTTTCTAAACAGCTAAAACATTTTCCATTAACCTGCAGTAAAATTAGAATGAATAAGCACTACAGTGCTGTAACCTTCAATTTAGTATGCATATTGATGATTAGTTGGACTTGGAAAGAAACCAAAACCGTTTCCAACAAGACAATATATTGAAAACTATTACAGAACATGTGTCGGCCATGTGGGAGCATTAGCTTACCATGTGGAATGGATGGAGATGGCTGGTCAACTCGACTTAACGAGTCTGATAACTCTGGGATTTCTTGCATTTCTCATCTAAATAGTCATTATCAATATTCAATGAAGGATGTCTGAGTATATTTCCAAAAGTTTTGCTTTGTATCGAATGGAAGTTATCAAAAAAACGATTAGATCTGGGCAGATCTGGCTTTGAGAAACACACCACTAAAAATACTTAAAATTAAAACAAGTGTTGGTTGCAATGTTCTCAACAAGTGCATGGAAAACAATTCGAAAAGCTAATAAAAAAATGGCATTTCACTTTCACAATATCTTTCCATATATTTCTCTTTTTTTATAATTTGAAAAATGGTCAAGTTAACTTTTCTAAATATAGATTTATTGAATTGTATTGTATACTATACAATAGAATAAAATGTGGGATGATTAGACAGTGATAAGATAATATAATTAAATTATGCGATGATGAAGCAGGATACAGTTACACGGACATGACTACACATGTCTACTCTGCAGCTGGATTAATTATGAATTTTTCAATTATTTTCCAAAATATTTGGGGATTTTCAATGCACAAAAAAAACTGTTTTTTTTTTATTGAAACGATTTGAGTAAAAATGAAATCGTCATCTTTTTTAAATTTAATGTGTTGATTTGTTGTGCATGGTAAAGAAAGTAAATGTCTAGATTTTAATAATATAACTGATTTGTATTCAAATGTCAACAGTTTAAACACAAAGGTTTAAATGTTATATGTATGAAGATTAAAATGTACAGACGTGATGATTTACCCAATACTACCCGTCCCAATACCACCTAATGCCACAACATACTACTTAAATATTGTGAAAGACTACTACAGAATACTTCAATTAGTGGAAAACTTACAAAATTGTACGTCAAAAGTGGTGGCCAATATTTCGATGTCCAAGTTACCTCCCTTTATCACCCAATACTAAGAAATATATGTATACTATCAGAAATCAATCCATTTCTGTAAAATAATGGGACAATATCACCCCAAAATTAGATAAAAGTACAATGATTTGAATAACAACACGTTTATTTGTGGAAAACAAATTATTTATTCAATGTTTAGCTGTTTCATTAAATGTTTTCACTTATTAAAGGAATTATTGAAGTACAGGAATTGCACAATTCTGTCAGTGGTTGGATTTTGTAGTATTGGGAAAGACTTGGTCACTTGAGCTACTGATAATATAAATAAATTTGGCTAATTCTGCAAATTAATTAATATTTTTTTTATATAATTGAAGCATTATAATAAACAACAAGCCAACAATATCCCCCGCCGAAATCCAAAAATAAATAGATGACACACATTTAAAAAGGTATCAAGCAATCAAACTGATAATCTATAGCCAACAATGTACTTAGTCTAATCACAAAATGTTCACAGTCGAACTCAGTCAAGGTTTGGAAGTACCTGGTAGTGAAACTATACACAATGTTTCATCACTCTCCATCAGTCAGAATCAAAGGTACCTTGTCCCAAAGCATCGTCTAATGAAATTGCTTAGCTTTGCTTAGCTTTGCTTAGCTTTGCTAAGCTTTGCTAAGCTTTGCTTAGCTTTGCTTAGCTGTGCTTAGCTGTGCTTAGCTTTGCTTAGCTTTGCTTAGCTTTGCTTAGCTTTGCTTAGCTTTATATGGAAATGTTCATCACTGAAATCAGTCAAGACATTCATCTAATGAACAAATTGCATAGACTTCAAGTTTAAACATACTACCTCAATTAAAAGCAGAGTTGCTTTGTTCCAAAGTCTTGACCAATCAAATTGCTTATTGCCCCTTAGCCTAAGCAGAAAATTCTCAGCATTGAACTTAGTCATGGTAACAATATAATGAATCTATACTCAAGTTTCATCACTCTCACTTAATTATAACCAAAGTTATCCTTCCCCAAAGCATGTTTATCATCAAACTTGATCAAGACATTCACCTAATGAACACCTACACCAAGAACTAAAGTTAACGTGTTCCAAAGCATCAACAAATAAAATTGCTTATCTCTGTTAACCCTACACAGAAAAAACCCAACTCTGAACACCATCAAGACATTGACCTAATAAACACCTACACCAAGTGTCACCAAGTTTGAACATTCTAGCTCAATTAGAAGGAGAGGTATTGTGTCCCAAAATTTGTGGCAGACAGAGAGACTGACATCCAGACGGACGAAAGAACCAATTTTAATAGTCCCCTGCTTTTTCGAAAGGCGGGGGACTATAAAAAAACTTGAACTCTTATGATCATCTCTCAAAGATGTATAATCAAATCACACAGAAAATGTGATATTTCATTGTTCAAGTATTTGAATAATGAAACATTTTATGTACACACACATGTGACAACACACATATTCCAAATTAGACAAATTTATTAGAACACACACATTGTAAATAAAGGATTGTTTACTTGCATACATATTGCTGTATATTTGATTACATGTATTATTCTATTATTTACAAAAATTCAACAAACACGTTCTTTAAGTAATATTTTCGTTTTATACCCACCGGCACCCCCATCCCACCATTTTAGCCATCTTTAATTTTCAATAAAATCCATTTTTATGACTTCCTATTGCCGTAGTAAAGACAATTACCAATATAAAAATACAACTGAATCTTTTAGCTATTTGAAATCCTCATAAAAGGTGGTATAAGTAAAATGTTCTTGAAAAAGTAAGTATACCACACTTCATGCACAACACCTGTAACTAACATAGTTTTAAAAGTCAACTGATAGTTTTGACTTTGACTGCAGGTCTATGCTACATGTATGTGAATTTCTCCAAAAAAAAAGAGGTATAAAATATCCTATAAAGAGTGAGCATAGCCTACCTCATACATGACACACATCACTACTTTGGATTTTATAAGGCAAAGGTACTGGGGTTAAACATATCTGCGATATCACTTAAAGGGGCCATCCCGATAACATTTTGGGGGTTAAAACGGCTTAAATTTGTATGAAAAGCCCTTAATAGCCTCTAACTTAGATCCGAGCAACTTTTTCAAGCTATGTGATACGTTTTCAAACAACTTCCAATCGCCGGTATGGCTCGGTGGCCGAAGACTTGTGTTCTGTTTGCATTACACAGAAGTGTCTGGATAAAACGAGTCTATATATATGCAGCTTTCAATCTAACCCTATTGACTCACTTATAAAGCTCTCTATTGATTAAGTTAAAATTGGTATAAAATATAGTCGCGCTTATCAAGTAAACCGACCATAACAATTTAAAAGAAAAACCTTAAAAGAGCAAGTGTCCAGTTAAGCTTTTTTTTGCATTCACGTCCAAACTACTCAATATTTTGAACTGAAATTTTCAGACAAGGTAAATACACTATTCCTCTATATTTTGGCGTTTAAATTTTATACGTTCATGAACGTGTAATTTTCAGATTCTTTGAAATTCGGGCTGGCCCCTTTAAGTGGAAGCAGACGTTAAACACCAAAAAGAAGAAGGGTTAAACATAACCTCGGGGCCAAAGGTAACCAACAGAACCACTAGTTAAGTAACCACAGGTTTTTATTTTCTATTAGAGTTTAGAGACTTTATGAAACATGCCCACTAGACTAATTTATATATGGTAGTTGAGAGGTATTACTGAATGTAATTACATTCTCTTGCTTTGTTGATTCTCATAACCATTGGGGAGCTATAAAATACCTTACAATAGACACCTGTTACAGCAAAACAAAAACTCAATAGCATTGTCTGATTAATTCCCTTGATAAATTACATATAATAAACTGTATCATATACTTAATAATCAAACTGTATAGCTAAGTGCTGCTGTAATAAAATAATCATTTAATTGCACACCTCAAGTCACCATAGAATTTACAGCACCATGTGTAGTGGTAGCTACACGTAGTAGCAACATGGATCCTCTGAAAGGAGCCAAATCTTTAACTCAATATCATCCACACCACAGTCTTCAACATTGCAAACACTACTTGAGTTACGATGTATTAGTATTAGTCAATTTAAATCAACATTTATGTTGTTGTCTTACAGTGAAAAGATGTGCTTCTGATATCCAATAATTAAGACAAAATGACAATTGAATGAGGCTAAATGTATCCCGTGTAGGAGAATATTATTGGTAAAGACTGGAATAACAAGATGCCAAAAACAGCAATTCGAATTTGGACTCTTTGTGTATTTCGTCGAACATAACTGATTAGAAACTACATGTACAGTAAAAACAGAAATAATTGAATGTAAATAATACATTTGTATTCGTTGCAACATTGGTCCATTTCCAGGTGCCAAAGAATAGCTTTCACTTCAAGGCAAAGCAAGCCCGATCATTCACATATCTCAGAAGTAAAAAAAAATGAACATCCAGTATTGGTGGCATAATATAAGATACCAGAATTTTTTTACAAACATACAGATGGCACTGTGAAATCTATAACTTATGTTAGGATTGATAAATTTGTATAACCTTTGGACCAATACGTTTTTTGTTAGAGAATTTTTTTTATTTTACAGGGTCTTAACATGGGCTCGTGTTTCATAATAGTTTCATTCATATTGTTAATGTTTGTATGTTGGTCTTTCAAGTATCTAAGTTAAAATATGTAGAATGTCAAAAAGCTCAAATACCTTACTTGTAGCTAATATGTGGATGATTTGAATGTTAACCAGGTTAAATTTCTTTTTTTTTAATCATAAAGATTACATCAGAGCTAAAAATAATAATATAAATCTTCAGCAATAATACGGATAGTAGACTATAAATTTTATTACAAATTAAAAGAGTTAACATTCTGAGTGATTTTATTTTTATCGCTCAAATAAATACATAAATTAAGTAAGAGTTTGTAATAGGTTGACAGGTGTGAAATTTATGTAGGCCTATAGAGGAGTTATGAATGATTAATTTATTGATTTACAGGTAGTGCAAACAGTATGTATTAATGACAACCTAACATGTGTTGGTAAAGACTTCCAAGTAGGTTAAAATGACCACCTATGTAAAGCCTGATCTGCTTTTCGAGTCATAATCTTTGCCAGGGGTTAATTAGTTCCATGATCTGTATCTGATTCTAATATCTACAAAAAACATTTATAATGTATGTGTCAATCGTCACATATTGATACCAAAAAAAAAGTATCAATTTACTATACAGTTCAATCAGGTAGATTTGAATCTGATTGTGCACAATCTGACAATCAGTTTACCAGATATAGACATTTTAAAATCCACTTACCTAGTCTACTATTATAAATTTCAAGGAATCCAGTTGACATTTCATCTTGTCCAATATACAATAATTTCAGTAGAGTAATTTAGAGTAATTTTAAAAATGGTATCAAAATTATTAAATTCATTTATGTTGAAAATGATAAAATCACTTTAGGCCAAATAAATGTATATAGTACAATTAATTAGAAGATTTTAATCATATTTATTATTTATAATTAATTTAGACAAATGTCTGTGAGGTTTTGTGGACAGGAAAACAAATTTATTTACAGAAGCACAACCACCTTCACCAAGACAAATGTATTATTTAATACCGGTATAGTCTATTGTAAAATATCATTAAAAAAAAACATAAGATGCACATAATTATTAAAGATACTTGAAGTAAAACATTTTGCTCAAGAGTCTGTTAACCTTAACAAAAACCACCATATAGGCTATAGCATAATGTGTAAAAGTGCGATACATTTCCTCTCCTGGCATGGTAGGGCGTAGGCCTACATTTACTTACTTACATGTATGTTATAATTTTACCAGTCAATCAAAAAGTAAAATGTACATTGTTGATCATACATGTAGAACTGTTTTGTATAGACTATAATGTCTGTTATGTATTGATCTCGAGTTTGTCTATTATAAAGTTTCACAATCCTCTATTCTCAGTTTATTGCATCAATATATTTATGTCGGTCCCCCACCAATTTTACAGTCTAATATCAAGTTGGTTTTTTTTTTATCTTTTACATGATTTTCTGTTTATTGAATTAATACATTTTATAAATTTATTTTTTAAGTTTAAATTTATTATCATTATTTTCTCTTTCCACCTGCATCAGCGATCACTCTTGCTCACTTACACATACAATGTACACAAGTCTCTTTACAGTATATATTATTGTTTATCTATAGCTCAGGTTAATTGGTTTTCCATTAATGGTGTTAATATACACTGATCTTTATAAATAATAGCATTCACCTCCCTTTAATTCCTGTAAGAGATTTCAGTTGTGTAGGTTTAGTTCATAAAGGCCCCCTAATCAAAGGTGTTAAGCTTTAATTGCATTTTATTATTATCTTTGTTGCATATTCTGTATATATTTGCCTACAATTGGTCAATCTAAATCAACATTGATGTTGTTACATGTATCTTACAGTGAATAGATTGGCTTCTGATAACAAATATTTAAACAAAATAAAAATTTAAAAATTAACCAGATGCCAAAGACTGTCATTTAATTACTGAATTATGACTCTTTGCGTATTTCGCCGAACATAAGTTTATAACTGATTAGAAGTAACAGTAAAAACAGAAACAATTGAATGTAAATCATTCATAGCCCATTTCTAGGTGCCACGGAATAGCTGTTTAGCTACTTTAAAGGACTAGATGTTGTGTTGTTCTTTATCTTAGTGTTTAACGTCCGCTTCCATCAAAGGTGATATCGCAGACAAGTCTTATTTTTCATTTTTATTTTCTTAGCGCACGGGAAGGGGTCTTTCCTGTGAGAGGAAACGGGAGTACCCAGAGTTAACCCACAAGGTTGACAAGATGCCCCAATTTCCAAGTCACATGCACTCACATCACGGATCGAAACCACAATCACAAGTCAGCTAGAGGTGGAAGCACCACTCTAGACCACTAGGCCATCCCAACCCCCCTTTCAAAGGACTAGAGTAGGTCTTAATATTATTGAATCCATGACCACTCGGACCAACTGATAGACAACTCGGCCCATTACAAAAAGACTTCCGACGGACTATAAAAAAGACCACTCGGACCAAATAGAAAGACCACTCGAACCAAAAATAAAGAGTATACAGTTGAAACAGTTCAATAATAAAGAGTTATTTTAATAAATTGATAATTGTGTTTGTTTTAATATGACAACTCGAACACTAATAAAGTGTTGTTTTAATAAATTAATAAAACCTTGTTTTTGTTTTAATATGACTACTAATAATATTAATAACATGTTGTTTTAATAAATTGATAATTGTGTCCCAGACGGCATAAAATCGAGAACCACACAAGTCATGTTTAAAAAGGGGTATATAAACGACTGGCCCGAGTTCACAATGGAACATGTTGTAAGCTGGACACTGCATGCTTTCTTTTAACGTTGGATTGAATAATTTGCCTCTTTATATTGTCTATATTTTATTTCTAAAATGAATAAGTCAAGCCTTATAATATAATTCAATTGGTCGAGTCATCCTTTGGGTTAGTCCGAGTAGCGAAGATGAATATTGCTCCTACGGGCCAATTAATTAAGTGGTCTATTTGGGTTGGTCCGAGTAGTTTCTCTTTGGTCCGACTGGATACCATACTATTCTATATGACAATATTCCAATAATAAATAAAAGGATGCCCTACTTTTAATTAAGTATTACATATCTAATTAATTTGTATAAAAAAAACAGAAAGCTTACTGAAAATATGACAAACATGGAAAAAATCGGTATAATAAAAAAAAGTTGATTTATGTCATTATAATTTCTTGGACTTCAAATAGAGTTCAAATTCAGTGACAATAGACGCATCCCTTGAAAAGATGGGTCGATCTGTTTTGTTATATGTAGGTATATTGCAATTTTACAAATAAAGATTAAGAAAATGAGATTTTTAAAAAAATCTACTCACCCTTTTCTGCTTTGCCTGACATAATTATTTATAATTCTATTATTTCATAATATTACTAAGAATCCATCCTGTCATACTTTCACAGGGAGTTGTTTTTCTGATATCCACTCGTGCAGTAAATAGATGAAAATTCAGTATTCTCTGTCCAAATCGGAAACACAGACCACCATATTTGCTATAGCTACGATTAATAGGAGATGGCCTATATTTCTTGTATCGTAAATCGCGTTGGATTTTAGCAGGTGTCTGAAGACTAGGTAATCAAGTCTACGCCTGATGTCCATTCTCGCCGACGTTTTTCAAAGAGAACAGCCGAAAACATTATTTAAAGGGAGGCAACCTCGTTTAAATCCCTCAAAATTAGGTGGAGTAGTTTTATGACTCAAAATACAATTATTTATGGTCGCGGTCTCATAAAAATACGGAAGCTGAATAGGGCCGTGTTATTTATTTAAGTCTTTTACCTAACATTTCAACTTAGTAGCCTAACTTGAGATTTCAACTTAATATAGGCCTATCTTGCAATTTCAATCTTAAAATTATCTTGAAACTTCATCATAGTAAGTTTAGTTGCCTATATACTATATCTGGAAATATTTGGGACCTAGAAATTGACACAAATTGGCCACAACGTAATGTAATATGAATGTATATAGGCCTAAACTGATTTACATTTAATCATTTCCGTCTTAAATCTAATTTCAAACCAGTTATGTTCGGTGAAATACGCCTGATGTCTCAATCGAAAGTGAATCTCAAGCGCCTGGTTATTCCAGTCTACATCGTTCTTCAAGCCCCTCGCTAGAGATGGACCTGAAAGGCATTATGGTACACGATTCGTGTACCAATGGTAATTTTTTTATTTTGTCTTAAATATTGGATACCAGAAGCCCATCTTTTTCCCGGTAAGATAACAACATCAATGTTATTTTGAATTGACAAATAATTCGTGAGTTATCTGTCGTGAACCTCCAATTTGGACAGAAACCAGTGAGTTTTCTTAAATTCAACTAAATTGTTATTTTGTGTTTCCACATTCAACATTTATAGAGTTATTGGCTGTTATTTTGGAGTTATTGGTTTATTTGACGCAAATTGTTATTTTGTGTTTTTTCACTTCATCACTTTCATCGATCGAATATTATGGAAGCCTATTGCGTCCATTTCAGAATCTCGTCTTCTCGCCGCGAGAAGTCGAGGGCGAGAACACGAGAAGACGAGAAGTCGAGGGCGAGAAGACGAGAAGACGAGAACACGAGAGGACGAGAAGTCGAGGGCGAGGGAGCGAGGGAACGAGAACACGAGGAAACAGGGCGAGAATACGAGGATCTCGCCCCGAGAACACGAGATTACTTTCAACTCGACTTCTCGTTCCCTCGTCCCTCGACTTCTCGTCTTCTCGTCTTCTCGCCTTTGAAAAACCTCGTGTTCTCGCTCCCTCGCTCTCGACTTCTCGTCTTCTCGTGTTCTCGCCCTCGACTTCTCGCCCTCGACTTCTCGTCCTCTCGTGTTCTCGCCTTTGAAAAACCTCGTCTTCTCGTCTTCTCGCTCCCTCGCCTTTGAGCTAATCTCGTCCTCTCGTGTTCTCGCTCCCTCGCTTCGTAACAATCTCGACTTCTCGTCTTCTCGTGTTCTCGCCTCGGAAATGCAGTTGATACGCATGTCCACTGACTACCGTATCGACATTTGTTTTTGGAAATGGATTATAATAAACGGAAATGTTTGAAGTTTTAGGCAATTAAATAGTCCAAAATAATTTAATTCTCTTCTTGCACAGATATTATTGTATTCTGTAATCGATTTTAAGTCTTCAATCAAATCTTTCTTTGCTCTCCAACTTCAACAACGTTCATCAGATATTTTGATGCGTGGTTTTATCAGTGCTGTAGGGTGGCGAGTGTGACAAGTGATAACGTATAGTCGTTCGAATGGGATTAAAAATAACGATGTCCACTGCTTGTCAGTGGTATAGGGCGAAAGGCCTGGCAAGGGACAACGTATAGCCGTTCGAATGTTATAGATAAACAAAAAACAAGGTTCGTTGCCCGGAATCGAAATGAAGTGGAGGCTACGGTTGCTCAGGGAGTAGGACGTTTGCTCTCTAGCTTCATCGATCTGCATCGGAATTTATCTTGAGATATCCTCCCTTGTCCGTTGTGTAGCTGGAGGACGGGGGGTCTTGCAACGGATAACACGTAGTCGTGCGGATGGGACAGAATAACGGGGCCCCGTGTACACATTGGTTTCGATTCACCGCTTGAACGTGACAATAATTAGGGTCGTTTGTCCAACCGAGTGGATAGAGTCTCTCCTCTCCCTCTCTCTAAAGGACCATTTAGGTGTGTTTTGATTTAGCGTGGAGGTAACATTGTTTACGTATGTATGTAGGGGAAGCGCAGATAATATGAGCATGTTGGAAAAGTGAGCACCCCCGTGTTTAGAACGTCAAATGAAATAGTTTGTTAAATTTTACCTGTGACAGTGACCTACCTCCTATTTCTGATTGCCGGACAAAATATCGTCAACAAGACTTTTCACGTGGGTGTTTTAAATGGGATTTTCATTATTCGGTCCATCTGATGTAAAATAGAGCTCTAACATAACAAGTTATAACGTAACTACTACACATAACACAAGGTTTGTTAAGATCTCATACGAAGCCCCTTTTTCTAAGGAGTTGTAGAATCCAGCGTTGTAAACTGTAATGACATAACTTCCTGCGCTAGTAAGCCTAGAACTGACCCGACACAGTGTTGGTAATGTGAGCACCCACGTTTTTGCTAATTTGAGCAGGGTGCTCATTTTACCTGCAATGCAGGTCCTGCATGCCTGCTCAAAATAGCATCAGTGATAATGGTGATTCGTATAGGTCTATTGATCCAGGCCTTTTACCATCATTATCGACGATGATGATGATGGTGATGATGATGATGATGATAATGATGATGATGGTGGCGGCGCTGTTGATAACTCAACAAACATACATAACATTTAAAATGTAGGCCTATGCCATAGGCCTACCCCCCCCCCCACTGATTCATGTGATATAATACATGTAGGTCTACAATCGTTATTATAATACCATTGATTCAATTCCAACTGCGCCGCAAACAGCTGAAAGCATTACGATGGCACCGCAAACCAGTGAATCAATTGCAACAGACCCGCCATTACACACATCTGTCGAACCATCAAATATCATGCAGTCTTCATCACTAGTTCTTTCGGAAACATCTGTCGAACCATCAAACATTGAAATTTCACCACTAGGCTTGCCAGAAACATATGTAGAAGCATCAAACATCTTTGAATCTTAACCACTAGGCCAACCGGAGCACCCATGCTCAAATTACATGCAAGGTGTGCTCAATTTAACAACACGTGATGCTAATTTGAGCATATTTCTGAATTAACATTTTCCCACATTTTGATATGTTAATGTTAATATCGAAGAATAAAATTTCTGGAATGAACAGTATATTTATGGTTTTCGTTTTGTGTGTGGTTTAAAAGACTATCGACCTGGTAGGATGATAAATATTCAGGTACTCCGTTAGTATGCTCAAATTACCTGCGCTTCCCCTATGTATAGATAAAAGGTATGCCGACACAAACTGATACGCACACAGCAGCTAAATCGTCCGGGTGGTCGACAAGGGTTATCGCGTATTTATTTTTTTGGTGTACTTAGGGACATTTAAAAGACAATTTTATACAGATTACAGTATAATTTTTGTCGTTTGAGGGTTCATAAGGTTCTAAAAACTAAAACTTGGGCCGTAACTCTTAAAGTAATCTACAGAAATTGTTGAAATTCGAGAGGCCCTTCCTTTTTACCAATTCAAATAATGCATATGAATTTCAACATATCTGGGGATAACTTTTGTCGTTCGAACGTTCACAAGGTTCAACAAAGTTTAACAAGGGTCGTAACTCTAGAAGTTAATGACAGAAATTCCTGACATTCACTAGGATTCTTCATTTCACTTATTTAAATAAACAAATGAATTTCATACAAATTGGGTGAAACTTTTGTCGTTCGAGCGTTCACAAGATTCAACAAGTGAAACAAGGCCCATAACTCTAGATGTGATTAACGGAATTTGCTGAAACTCAATAGGCTTGTTCGTTTTATTAATTTAAACGATAGATATAAATTTCATAGACAGATCGGATAATAACTTTTGTCGTTAGGGCATTCACAGGATAAAACAAGGTGAAACCAGGGCTATAACTCGCGGCTTAATTAACTGCAATTACTGAAATTCAATAGGATTCTTCGTTTCCCAAATTTAAATGATGCAAATAAATTTGATACAGATCTGGATGTAATTAACGGAGGTTGCTGAAATTCAATAGGCGTGTTTTTTCTTTACTAATTTAAATGATGCATATACATTTCATACGGATCGGTTGTCGTTAGAGTGTCCACAAGATGCAACAACGTGAAACAATGGCCATATGACTCCAGAAGAAATTAAGGGAAGTTATTGAATTTTAAAAGGCCTCTTCATTTCACTATTCATCTCACTAATGTAAGCATCATATTTCAGTTTAAAAACAATCAAATGATAAATATAGATTGTTCACAAACAATTGCGGACGATGGATAGACTGATTGATAGACGGGCCGGGTCGAGGGCAATATACGACCACATTTCCATGTTGGCGTATACAAAACACGACTACGTGAATGTTTTAGGCTGTCAAATCTGGGCCACAAACGAATTTATGCCCGTGTAAAGCCAGGTATCCTACGAGTAATTGGATAATGCATCATAGAAAGCTAATGAATATTAATATGTTCATTATACTGATTTATCCGTTAATTCTAAAATATAAACATTTTGGAGCCAACAAAATTAGTTTATATGTTATTATGTGCACAGAGCGCCTAAAATAACCCGATTGTCCCATATTTGTCGTATGTCTACGGCAATATTATGTCGACAAAAAGCAAAGGGAGTTTCTGAAATTTTGCAGTCTAGTAGTTTGTTTGTCCCTTGATTCTGTGAAATATTAAGCATGTTGTCGCCAAAGCTGGTTTGAATACTATTTGATGTAGGTACCCTTTTCTGCGTGCTCACTTAAAGGAGCTAAATCGCTAACATTTTGGACTTAGAAATGGACAGAATTGGGTCGCAACGCATATAATACTGTAATATGAATGAATATAAAATGATTTACATTCAATGGGTTCCGTTTTTACTTTAATTTCAAATCAGTTATGTTCCACGAAATAAGCCAGCAGTATCAATCGAATTCAAATTTCTAGCATCTGGTTATTCCAGTCTACAAACGCCGTTTGATTTGGTGCTATGTGTCTAGCCTCGTTCCCCGAATATCTTGCTAGAACTGGGGCTGACACGCATTATGGTACACGATTCGTGTACTAATGGTAAAATGTTTATTTTGTCTTAAATAATGGATATCAGAAGCCCATCTATTTCCGGTAAGACCACAGCACCAATGTTGATTTAAATTGACAAATAATTCGTGTTTTCAAAGTTGAAGATTTTGAATAATATAGAGTTAGAGAATGAGCTCCTTTTACTCTTGTGTGCGACATTTTTTGTGCGTGTATAGTAATGACTTAATGTGGTTATTTTTGGTCTAGTACTTGTATATTAAAGGAGCTAAATCGCTAATCGCAACGCATGTTATAAATGTATATAAACTGATCTGCATTTAACGGATTCCGTTTTTTTTCTCTAATTTCAAATCAGTTATGTTCCACGAAATAAACCAGCAGTATCAATGAAATTCAAATTTCTAGCATCTGTGTATTCCAGTCTACATACGCCGTTTGATTTGGTGCTGTGACTCGAGCCTCGTACCCCGAGTCTCTTGCTAGAACTGGGACTGAAACGCATTATGGTACACGATTCGTGTACCAATGGTAAAATGTTTATTTTATCTTAAATATCGGATGTCAGAAGCTCATCTTTTCCCGGTAAGTTTATATCATCAATGTTGATTTAAATTGACCAATTTTTGATGTTGAAGATTTTGGAAGATTTTAATTTACGGACTTAGGTCCTTTAATGTGGTTTGTTGGTTTTTTTCCTTGGGGGTGGGGGGCAAAACCTTAAAAGGCTGGACAGACGACCCTACTCCTTGTCACATAGAAGCGGGGGATCGAAAATATCCAAACACACCACCCACTGACACACAACCATCACCTAAAACAGCTATTTATACGCCAACATGGCAATGTGGTCGTATATTGCCTCCGACCCCGTCCGTCCACACTTGTTAATGCTTTGGTCACTTGCTAAGAGGAGTTTGATGGCCAAATGGTTAGCAAGTGCGTGCTGTATCCTAAAGCCTGCCATTGAGTCAACTGACGTGGTTTCGAATCCCCGGCGGAAGTGACAAGGAGTAGGGTCGACTGTCCAATCTCGTGGGTTTACTCCGGGTCCCCCGGTTTCCTCCCACTGCTAAAGACCCCTGCGCGCAAGCGAATTATTGAAATAAAATTAAACCATATGTTAGTCCCGAAATGACCTAGTTTGTGTGTCGAGTGGATGTTACACCCCACTCCCCTCTCTCTCTCTCTCTCTCTCCCTCTCTCTCTCTCTCTCTCTCTCTCTCTCTCTCTCTGGTCACTTTTAGACTGGACAATTTAATTCGTTGTTAGCTTCCAGTCAAACTTTTCGAGTTCTGGGCCTTGTTTCACTTTCTTGAATCTTGTGAACGCCCGCACGACAAACGTTATCATGTAATCTGTATGAAATTAATATGCTTTATCTAAATTAGTAAAATGAAGAATCCTTTTGAATGTCAGGAATTTCTGTCAATTACTTCTAGAGTTATGGCCTTTGCGTAACTTTGTTGAACCTTGTGAACGTTCGGACGACAAAAGTTATCCCCAGATATGTTGAAATTCATATTCGATACGACTTTTGTGGGGGTGGTGCACTGCAAGTCTGCAACAAGGCGTAATTCGCCTTGTGCTCGAATTCACTGGCCTAAAACAACTGCCCTCCCAATACTGAGTCTTGCCCCCCCCCCCCATATCACAAGAAAAAAACCGAGATTTTTTTCAGTATATTCAATATTATTTTGGCAGGGCATCTGCACAAACATGGCACAACTGGCACATTACTAGTGTTGACAGGTATGATTTTTGTGTGAATGTGAAAGCCGGGTACATGTATTTTGTAATGTTTGATATCTATTATACAACAATACAAGATGTTTTACATTTTAACTAAAAAAAAAATTCTATTAATTTTTTAAAAATTCATATCACTAGTGTTTTAAATGTAATAATATTCTACGCTCCAATTGGCCTTTACCGCAAATACCAGTAGCTGCAGATGCCCATGCTCGTTTTCCCTCCCGAAAACATTTTTGCCCCCCCCCCCCCCAAAAAAAACAACTTCCTGGCTACGGGCCTGATACATACAAACATACACACACACACACACATAGATTTTATTTATATAGATATCACCGCGAAGTTATCATGGCCACGAAGCGTGAAGTTCGTGGTTTCAGTAAACAATGGTACCCCCACGCTAAATCAAAACACACCTAAATGGTCTTTAACAGTGGGAGGAAACTGAAGGACCCAGAGAAAACCCACGGGAATAGACAGACGATTTACCCCTTACCACGTACAAGCGGCGAATCGATACCGAGCCAGTTGATTCAATGACAGTCCTTATGATCAATTGTGAACGCGTTAACCATTCTTCTCCAGCTGAGCTGATGAAAGCTAATAATGTACGTCATGCTGTGTGCTACGAGGGCCTACTCTTATTTCGAATTCCCATGGTTAAGGGTTCTTGTACTTGCACGTCAATGTATGCGAAAGAGAGAGATAGAGAGAGAGAGAGGGAGAGATGAGAGACTATATCCACTCGGTTGGACAAACGACCCTAATCATTTTCACGTTCAAGCGGTGAATCGAAAGCGAGCCACCTGAATCAATAACAGACCCCGCCCTCCACCACGCCAATGTGTACACGGGATCCCGTTTTTTGTACCATACGCACGACTACACGTTATCCGTTGCCAGGCCCTCCGTCCTCCATCCTACACAACTGACAAGGGGGACATTTCCAGATAAATTCCGATGCAGTTCGATGATGCTAGACGTCCTACTCACTGAGCCACCGTAGTCTCACTTCATTTCGATTCCGAACAAGGAACCTCGTTTTTTTATCTATAACATTCGAAAGGCTATACGTTGTCCCTTGCCAGGCCTTCCGCCCTATTGACAAGCAGTGGACATCGTTATTTTTAATCCCATTCGAACGACTATACGTTGTCACTTGTCAGACTCGCCATCCTACAGCACTGACAAAACCACACATTAAAATATCCGATGAACGTTGTTGAAGTTGGAGAGCAAAGAAAGACTTGATTGAAGACTTAAAATCGATTACAGAATACAATAATATCTGTGCAAGAAGAGATGAAAAATATTTTGGACTATTTAATTGCCTAAAACTTCAAACATTTCCGTTTATTATAATCCATTTCCAAATACAAATGTCGATACGGTAGTCAGTGAACATGCGTATCAACTGCATTTCCGAGGCGAGAACACGAGAAGACGAGAAGTCGAGATTGTTACGAAGCGAGGGAGCGAGAACACGAGAGGACGAGATTAGCTCAAAGGCGAGGGAGCGAGAAGACGAGAAGACGAGGTTTTTCAAAGGCGAGAACACGAGAGGACGAGAAGTCGAGGGCGAGAAGTCGAGGGCGAGAACACGAGAAGACGAGAAGTCGAGGGCGAGGGAGCGAGAACACGAGGTTTTTCAAAGGCGAGAACACGAGAAGACGAGAAGTCGAGGGACGAGGGAGCGAGAAGTCGAGGTGAAAGTAATCTCGTGTTCTCGGGGCGAGATCCTCGTATTCTCGCCCTGTTTCCTCGTGTTCTCGTTCCCTCGCTCCCTCGCCCTCGACTTCTCGTCCTCTCGTGTCCTCGTCTTCTCGTCTTCTCGCCCTCGACTTCTCGTCCTCTCGTGTTCTCGCCCTGGACTTCTCGCGGCGAGAAGACGAGATTCTGAAATGGCCGCAATAGGCTTCCATAGAATATTCCAAACTCATTCAAGTTACGAAAATTTCAAAATTTACACACAGAGATGCTGGACTTCTGTACCGTAGGCGAAAGTTTCTGTCCATTAAAATAGCCAATCCAATTCTGACAAATAAGTTACACGATGCATTGTAAATCGGTAAACAGAAGTAGGCCTATGTGTGTGAAATAGCTTTATTTAATGCGCGCTTCCACCGAGGTGATATCGCAGACAAGCACCTGGAGTAGGCCTAATGTATCTTCGGATTTAAATCACAAATAAATTAAATTCTTCTTCTTTGGTGGTGCTTTAACGATTTGCAAAGTGACCTGTGTAATATATCATTTTATAGGTTTTGTTGGTCACCGATTCATTTGGGACAGTTTCCAATTCATTTCACAACGGTTGATCCAATATGGCCCCCAAAATCCAATATGGCGACAGATATTGGCTCGAAAAATATTCTGAGCATTACCAATAGCAACATACACGAATGATATATCGTTTCAGGGGTTGGGGGGGGGGGCGAGAAACACGGATATATCATTTCCAAACTGATAAAACTTATTCAAAAGGCGATAGCTTACAGAAATTAATCATTTTCCGACTACAGACCACCACGTGTAATAATAACAGCCATAAATTGTTCCAGACATCCATGAATCGTATCCTGCATATATTTTAGCTATCATAATACATTATAATGCAAAATGTTATAATGTATTCCCCAGATTGACTCTCAAATCTCAGAAAACATCAGTGTGTATCGGTATTTTGAGTCATTTATCGGACTTGTGCACTCAGATTGAGAACTGTTGTTATTTCGGGGAGGAGTTTTCTGAAAAGTTATTATTAAAGACATAGGGCATCGGTGTGTATCATATAGAAAACGCTTTCTATTCACTTTATTCAGTATAATTTCCAGCCATTCCAAAAGGGGCGATGGCAGATTCTGGAGCGTAATGTAGGGTTGATAGTTAGCTGTTTTGACCTATTGCATAAAACTATTAATATCAATATCCACGTGTGATATGTCGTTTCAAAGGTTGTGTAGGATGGGAAACACGAATATGCCATTTCAAAGCTGCCAGAACTAATTTGAAAGAGATAGCATACACAAATTAAGCATTGTCACAACTACAGATCTACATACAGCCAGAATCTTTTCCAGGTTACAATGAATCTTATCCACCATATTTTACAGCTATCATGATACATATACTTTCCAGTCATGCCCAAGCAGCAAATGTGTATTCTGGAGTCTCTAATGTAGTATAATGTTTCTGGAGTCTCTAATGTAGTATAATGTAGGATCTAGAATTAGCCCCTTTTGACCTTTTGCCTTAAAATGGCACCATCTTGTGGTAAATGCGTGGTACAGAATATAAATCATATGCTTCAAAGTTACTTAATAGTTTTTGTTCAAATATTCGAGACCGCTTCTGAATTGGGGCATTTATAGTATTTTCAAAAGATATGCATATAGGCACCCAAGTCACAACACATAAGGGTCAAATAGAAGCTATATATTACGAAATCTGCGTCTTTTTCATAATGGCTGAATAGATCTCTAAAACGCGGTAAGGATAACCCTGCTAAAGTTAAGAGTTAGTGTGGACGTAGTTGAAGAACTTTGATAAACAGTGGCATGAATGTTACTTGGCTTTTGGAGCAAAAACACCTTGATGGAGAAACTCGTGGACCCCTCGTGAACCGTTTTATGGATTTCAACAAAATTTAGTAGGTCACGATTGAGTAGTCCTTGGCCAGACCCGTCCATGCGCCAGGCATCCATTTCATGGGGGAATCCAATCAAAGAGTATAAGATCAAAATTAAGTTTGTGCAAATTTGAAATTATCGATGTTACCTTTGTTGTAAAAGGTTATTTCATCTGATTTAACATTGTTTGAAATGTTTTCTCTCTCAAATTTCCCAGTAGTAGACCTTATAATTGAGTATTGGATTAGTGGTCGGGACAAATGATGACACCGGTATCATTAAACCCTTCAAGCTGCAGACATTGGTACCGTGAAGGGACATATTTAGACATTGTCGCTTGATTCTCTTAAAACTCACGGTGAACTCAAGCTAAATTCAGAACCTATTGCCTGGATTATACAGGAGCAGTTTTTAATGTAACATTTCAATATAATTTTCTCTTCAAAATTGCTCCTGCATAATCCTAGCCATTTCAGTAAAATCCATTCAGCCATTATGAAAAGAAGGAGATTTTGTATAAATCATCTTCTTTTTAACCCTATACCCGTCTTTAATTAGCCCAGGTTAGGTGCTTAAGCGTAGGACGTTAAACCCCATTTTATTAATTCATTCATTTAACCCTATACTATTTTAAAAGACTATGAATGCTCTAATCCCGATGCTCACATTGCACTATATTATTAGAAAACAACCATTGAATGACTTGGGAAGGGAAAAATTTGTAGTATGTCACTAGATCGCGATAGTTTTATATAAAAAAAAACGATCAAAGGAGGCAACATATTTTTTTTGTAAACACTATTTTATTCACGGGATACCGAAACAAGCCAAAGGCTTATATAAATCGGCTTCCCAAAAGCAAGATACAAACATTACATAAATAAACATAACATATTATAATTAATTTATCAATATACATAGAGTATTAAGGTACATATTATATAGTAAGATTGCAGGAAGAATATAATAAAGTTTTAGCTAGTATCGGGACTGAGTAACATACATAATGAGACTTTTTACAGTGTGCTGTTTTTAGAGTGGATAATTTTTAATTATTAAATTTCGAACCGCTTATAGACAATTTAAAAAAATCATGGACAGCACATACAATATTTTTGTTAGTTGATTTGTCTGATTTCGAGTCACCATGTAGTAAGATGCGGATGTCTTGTTTATCGGGTGGGAGAGTTTTTATAGTTGTTTGTCGTTCATTAAAATAATTTGGACAGTGTAGTAGAAAGTGGTAACTATCTTCGATGTTATGCAGTGCCGGACTGGTGGGCCTTCGGCCCACTTGCCATACCTGTGACAAGGCCCACGAGCCATTTGGGGGCGAAGCCCGGCTACAAGCGCCGCAGGCGCGAGCGCTCGAGGGGGGTCTGGCGGGGTTCTCCCCCCAAAAAATGTTTGAAAAATAGACAGCCGCAAACCCATTTTCCAAGCACCTCAGGCGGGTGGAGATATATTCCTGTTTTTGGCCATTTATCAGGTTTTAATGACTTATCAAGAGCTGGGAGTGACTGAAGAAAGATTGTCGGTTTATATAATGCGGTCACCATCTTGAGGTTAAACTCATGAATTTATGCATAATTTCACCAGGTGAGTGGGCAAGTGGGCCCAGTCCGGCACTGATGTTATGGCCGCATCTACATGATGGATTATTTGATACAAAATTAAGATTACTTTTAGAACAGCGCAGTTTACAGTGAATAAATTTTTCTTTTCTACTACCATAGTAGAAGTAAGGTGGTACTCTCGGGTCTGATGATGATAACTTATTTTTGAAGATTTGAAGTGTCGATGAGGCCTTAATGTGATCTGATAAGTTATTCCAAGATCTGATCACAGAAGGCAAGAACGAATTACTATAATGAGTACTGTTGCATTGTATAGTACGATAATGATTTTCATTTCTAACATGATACGGATTGATATTGCGGGTTTTAGGGGGTACAAGTATACCTAAGTATTGGGGAACAAGCTTATTAATCATTTTATAATGAACAACCAATTTATGTCTGTATCGCCTAGTTTCTAGTGAGGTGAAGCCTGATTCTGCGTATAATTAGTCATGTGAGGTTCCGCGAATTAACCCCGTTATTGTTCTTAAGGCGTCCAAGTGAAGATTTTCCAGTTTTTTGCTTTTGTACTTTGTGCAATTATCCCATATGACGTCTACGTAATCAAAGTTAGGCAGGATAAACGATTTGTAAATTATTTCCAGGGATTTACGAGAAAGATTGTATTTCAGACTTTTAAAGCAATCGATTATTCTGCTTACTTTCTTGATTATGAAGTCGATGTGTACGGACCAATAGCCTGAGTTTTGAAAGAAAGGACCAGGGTGTTTATGATTTGGCTCGTCATACACCGTTACATCTCCAAAGAGTAAGTTGAATTTTGTGGGTTGGAGTTTTCTTGAGAAGGTTAGGCTGACAGTTTTGTTTGGGTTAAAGGGACAATCCCGAATAAAACAGAGGCTCAAAAATAAAAGTCTGAGGAGGTATCAAAATAAAACGCCAAAATATAGAAGACGGGTGTATATACTCTGATTCAAAATTTCAGCTCAAAATATTGAGTCGTTTGGACGTGAGCGTTAAAATAGCTTATCCGGACACGTAACCCTTTTAAGATTTCGGGTCAATTCTTTCGTTTGGTGACCCGATAATCGATTCCCGTTCCTTGAGAGTTCTACACGGTGAATGGTCCCTGTGCTGTACTTGATAACAAAAGGTAAATTTCACCGACACATTATTTTTATAAAATAAAACTCTGGTTTTATCAAATTACCGCATAATACAGTTTGGGACACCAAAGACTGTGCGTTTCAGTTGTTTGAAAACGTATCACATATATTGAGTTAGTTGCTCGGTCCTAAGGTAGGGGATCTTAATGGATTTTAACACAAAATTAAAGAGTTTTATTCTCAACCCCCCCGAACCCTCCCCAGGCTCCGCGGTCAGTAAAGTGAGGGCCTACTCACAAAAACTTTACCACTACAGCCCTGATCAAAACTAGGAGTTGACCGCGTATACCAAATGCGTTTAGTTTATGTATTAATCCTTCGTGCCAAACACGGTCAAACGCTTTGGTTTATTTCAAGTGCAATTGCGTATGGTATGTATGGGATAAATAAAACACAAAAAGCAAGTATTAATTTCTTTATTATTGTGATTGGGTCCGATCAGTTATAAAACAAAACACCAAAGGCAAGTAATAATGGTTTTACTTCAAGTTAATTGCGTATATGGGATAAATAAAACACAACTAACGATAGAAAAATTCTTTAATATTGGTAATAGTCTGTTTTTAGCCTCACCTAAAACGAAAGAAAAAACAGTCATATATACATAGAATTTTTCAGATTTAGTGAGTCAGAAATGTCGCCAGTCCGTCGCCTGACCGAGTCCGAAAAGTCGCCTGACTGAGACCGAAACGACGTTTGTATTGAGTCAGAAATGACGCGGGACCGAAAGGACGTGCTACGTTATTCTAACTCTGTGCTACCGAGAGGGGGGGGGGGGGGCAAATTACTTAATAACTTAATAAAATTACTTAATAAAATTACTTAATAAAATTACTTTATAAATTAATAAAATTACTTTATAAATTAATAAAATTACTTTATAAATTAATAAAATTACTTTATAAATTAATAAAATTACTTTATAAATTAATAAAATTACTTTATAAATTAATAAAATTACTTTATAAATTAATAAAATTACTTTATAAATTAATAAAATTACTTAATAAATAAGACTTCTACATTTATATCAACTTATAATGAATTATGGATAAAAGACTATAACTGGTAAACGTACAAATTACTAAATTAGTAGTTTAAACTTACAAGTATTACATGACATAAGACTGAGTTTTTAAGCTAAAATTGGGCCCCTCTTGAGGAAAATGAGGCCCCTTGGCCACATGTAGACTACTGACATGTAGGCCTAGGGATGGGGGCCCCCAAGTTGAGGCAACTGGGGCCCCAAAGCCTTGTCACATGCATCCCCCCCCCCCCTTGACACTCTTTTCAACCCTTTATGTTCACTTTTACATTAAAATATTTTTTCATCTTGTTTTGGGTTTTTTTGGAAGTGGGGCCAGTCCGTCCCTGGGTGGGGGCGTGCGCTTGGTGCGCCCCCCCCCCCCCTTGGATCCGCGACACGATGATCAGGATCAGGATCAGGATCTAATCTACAGACCATGCCTAGCGGATCAGTGACATTCAGTCTACACAATCCTATAGGCAAATGGTCGAGGACCCGAAATCACGATATTACGTAAACCCAATATTTTAACCAGACAATACAACATTTCTATGCGACATATTTTAATGTCGTGGGGTCCGGTGGTCGTAGACCTTTTGTCGAGTTCAGTCACACCCTCGAATAAAGAATAGCCTGATCCAAAGTCTGCGTGCTTCAGGCGTTCAGCACAAATTAGAGTGAATCCATAATGAAAAAGGGGTGTTTGACAGTAATCTCAGGCATTATCGGCGTGTTTGATAACCCAAAATATTCCTTAAAGTTAACGATAATGTTTTTAGAAAGAGAATGCTTTCGTGACTCTTCTAAATAAAATTCGTTTTGATACAAATGTCGATTCCAAATTTCATACAAAACCACTTAAAATAATCTATCCCATAATTCAGTTTGTATTGGTTAGTCATTCAAGATGGCGCTCCAGAAAGCAGTTCACGATAGTAAGATATAAACAAACACTTTATTATAAATGTTATTGAATATGTTGACTGCCTTTCACCTAAAAAAGTATAACTCAAGCGTTTTGATATTGTTAAATTGTAGAAGATTACACCGACTGTTTTTTAGAATCATTTGTAATCTCCAACACACCCCTTTTTCTACACTTCAACAAACTGAAACTCACAGTCACATTGCAGACACTGACGATTTCCAATAATTTATAATTTTATATTATAAATAATTAAAGGGCTAATCCCGATATTTGTTTTGGGAATAAAACTGCTTAATTTTGTGTTAAAATCCCTAAAATATTCGAGTCAAGGGCCGAGCAATTACTTCAGTATTTATGTTACGTTTTCAAACGACTTAAATCCGTCAGTCTTCATCTGGAATTTGAGACCGGTGTCCCAAGGTGTATTTTGTGGTATCTGGATTAAACCTAACATTTTTTTAAAAAATAATGTGTAGTTGAAATTTGCCTTTCTCTATCCTATCAAGTAAGGCACATGGGTTATTCACTGCATAACCCTCTCAAGTAACCGTAATCGGTTATAAGGTCACCCAACGAATCTTAAAACTAAAAGGGTTACGTGCCCGGATAAGCAGCTTTGGCGTTCACGTCCAAACGACTCAACATTTTGAGTTGAAATTTTAAGACAAGGTAAATACACCATTCCCCTATATTTTGGCGTTTTATTTTCATACATTCTAAGACTTTTATTTTTGAGCCCCTGTATAATTCGGGATTGTCCCTTTAAAGATACATTATGGGAGATTTTTATATAGAGAGTTGGCCATTCTTGCTATAATTTATTAATAGTTTAAAAGTAGATCATGAAAGAAGAATATATTGGTAATTTCAGTCAAATTAAACTTTATTCTGAACAAAGGTATCATCGTTTTAATATTCACTGCATAACCCTCTCAAGTAACCGTAATCGGTTATAAGGTCACCCAACGAATCTTAAAACTAAAAGGGTTACGTGCCCGGATAAGCAGCTTTGGCGTTCACGTCCAAACGACTCAACATTTTGAGTTGAAATTTTAAGACAAGGTAAATACACCATTCCCCTATATTTTGGCGTTTTATTTTCATACATTCTAAGACTTTTATTTTTGAGCCCCTGTATAATTCGGGATTGTCCCTTTAAAGATACATTATGGGAGATTTTTATATAGAGAGTTGGCCATTCTTGCTATAATTTATTAATAGTTTAAAAGTAGATCATGAAAGAAGAATATATTGGTAATTTCAGTCAAATTAAACTTTATTCTGAACAAAGGTATCATCGTTTTAATATTTGACTAGGCCTAGGCCAGAAATGGTAATCAAATGTATCTTTACTGTGGCCGATTGTTAACTCAACCTACAGAATCTTGATTATCAAGTAACGTTTTCGTGTCGTTACAAACGTTACGGTTGAATTATTTCAGATGACTTTGGTATGGTATGCGTTTTAATTTATTTAGATATTATAACTATTAAGCTTAATACTTCATAATATGCTAGTGTCTGGGTCTTTTGGTTTCCTTCCACTGCTAAAGACACCCAAGAGCATGCAAATTATTGAAATAAAATTAAGCCATATGTTAGTCCTGAAATGACCTAGTTTGTGTCTAGTAGACATTATACCCCATTTCTCTCTCTCTCTCCTAATTAAGTTGTAACGATATTACTCTTGCGCAACCTGTATCAGGTTAGTACTTTGATTGGCTTTTGTACATAACACAAGGCCCTGCATCAGCTAGGCCTAATTGCACTAGTGGACAGATATAATAATGTTGTATGTATTAATTTATACTGTACGTGAAGGTGTACCGTACCGGTACTAAATTAAATAAAAACTAACATTACATGTACTATTGAAGCTTAGTCTATTATTTGTATGTATTTCATAGAGATAATGAATGATGTGATATTGATGGCTAGGAAGACTAGTGAATGGAAGGTTCTAGTTGTGGATCAACTCAGTATGAGAATGATCTCAGCATGTTGTAAAATGCATGAAATCATGTCTCAAGGAATTACATGTAAGTTTATATTTTATTCTCCCCAATGTAGGTTGGGGCTATGATACTTTTGTTATTGTTTAGAGTGATTCTTGTGGTGAATGCTGATGAGTCAGATATATAAATAGTAAAAATATGTTGTTTTTTTTCTAACCATAGGCCCATATTCAATTATCCCTTTTATACGCCTACATTTTTATGTGGACATATATTGTCGTTGTACCTGTCCGTCCACAATTTGTTAGTGAACACTCTACAGGTCACTATTCTTATCCTATTTTGACGAAACTTGAAGCAAATGTTTTTTTCAATATTATCATATAGCCTATCCCTATCGGATTGAAATGTTTTATGGGCTTGATAAGTTATGGCCCCTGATTGTACCAAAAATCATGTTTTTTTTAGCTTGTGGACACTCTAGAGGTCACAATTGTCATCTGATTTTGATGAAACTTGAAATACATGTTTATAACAGATTTAGAGGGAAACATGATGTTTTAGAATTAGATTAAGATATAAGATATATTTTTGCAGTGGTAGAAGATATTAATAAAAGAAGAGAACCATTACAATTACTAGAAGCCATCTATTTAATAACTCCATCCGAAAAGGTGAGACTTTAATGAAAACATCTACATGTACCATGATCAAGGTTCAGAATGAAGATGCCACTGTTAGAATTTAAATGCTTTTTCAGAGAATCAACATATTATTAATTCAAATATAGAAAATTCGAAAATATTACTGTTAGAAATTTAATTATGATGGTATCTACATGTAGGTTATGAATAATGCTAATCCACTTTGAAATTATTTATTTCAGTCAATTCGTGGATTAATATCCGATTTCCAGAATCCAAATAATACACAGTATAAAAATGCCCATGTATTTTTCACTGAAGGTAAGCGTCAAGAGCAACCAATATAGGCTAACCAGTTTTTAAATTTCTCTCGATATTGACTGGTGTCCTAGATATTAAGTGAAATAAATATAATTTGAATTTAAATTGAATGTTTTATTTATCCCTAACAAGTCTCAGTGTATAATGTACCTTTATATAGTTTTCCTAATTATGTTTTTCAGCTTGTCCAGATGAATTGTTTAATGAATTGTGTAAATCTAGTTCTGCCAAGTTTATTAAAACATTGAAGGAAATAAACATTGCATTTTTACCCTACGAATCACAGGTTTGTTAATTGTTCATCATTTATACTGAATATTAAAATTTGATATTTCTTTTGTGTGACTTGTATTGTGAGATGAGACTCTTTCGTTTAATTCTGAAAATCAAACAGATGATTAATTAAGAGCAATAAAGCAATGAGCAAAACAGATATTTTAACTAAATTAGTATAGACTCATAGAGTTTGCCCGAAAACTAATTAGAATTACTGTACACGTTAATCTGATTCAACACTTTATAGCCTACTTCCATGTGGTCCGTCTCCAGATTTTATTTTAAGATTTGTTATAATGGACTTATTTCTCTCTTTAGGTTTATTCCCTGGATTCTGTGGTGACATTTCAGTATTATTACAACTCACAACGTGCGTCTGGTCGTACCATGAATCTAGAACGTTGTGCTGAACAAATAGCAACATTATGTGCTACATTAGGAGAATACCCAAACGTTCGATACAGAAGGTACATTACTTAATTATTAGTGTTTAAACTTTATATTCAAATTTCTTTTATGGATTGATGGGTAGGACAAAAACAGAATCATCATATTTGATACATTTGAAATTCCTAATCCTCCTTTAAAATTAGAATAAAGCAATTCTCTCACCAGCCCTGGAAATATGTCAGACAAAATGTCAGACACTAATGAAACAGAACCTGATATTTAAAAAAGACAAACCCGTTTGGACAAAATGACAGGTATCAGAGTTTTTGTGCCTGACAAAGCCTGAATCTGTGCCTGATATTGTCAGTGACAGGTGCCTTTATTCCAGACTTGAATGTCTTTTTTCGGCATTTTCAGTGATTTTGACCGTAATGCTGAATTTTCTCAGATGATACAACAGAAATTAGATGCGTATAGAGCTGATGATCATACAATGGGAGAGGTAATATTCTTTCTTCTTTTTATAAATATTTATCTTAAAATTTAAAAAAAATAGTGTATTTAATTTAAAACTGATTGATTTTTCAGGGATCAAAGAAAGTTAGATATGCATTTTCCTTTTTTTTCCTTTTTTACATTATTGCTTTGTTATCTAGGTCCCACAGAAAGATAGATCATTATTGTTGTTTAATGTGTTAAGGCAGTCTGAAAGATAGATCTTGTATGCCAGGGACCACAGAGAGATATATAATATGTTATGCTGTTTGTGTTCTAGGGACCACAGAAAGATATATTTGTTCTGCTTTTTATACGCCCACATTTTCATGTGGACGTATTATGTCGTCGCCCCTGTCCGTCGGTCCAGCCGTCCGGACGTCCGTCCACAATTGTTTGTGGACTCTCTACAGGTCACAATTCTTGTCCGATTTTGACGAAACTTGAAATATAGGTTAATCCCCAAAAGATCTCGGCTGCTTTCGATATTGGCATGTATCGGATCAAAACTTCATGGATTATGGCCCCTGATTGTACGTAAAATCACGTTTTTAGCTTGTGGACCCTATAGAGGTCACAATTTTGAGCCGATTTTTATGAAACTTTACATGCATGTTTATAACCCAAAGATCTTGGTTCCTTTCGATATTTGCGCCTATCGGAACGTAAATTCCTGAATTATGGCCCCTGATTGTCCGAAAAATCACCTATTTTAGCGCATGGTACCTCTGGAGGTCACAATTATTATCCGATTTGAAAAACCGTTCGATTATATCACTGTTACACCCTAAGGAAGGTTGAGTTCAAATTTCGGAAAAATCGGACCAAAATTACCATACAAAATGGCCGCCGTTCGTACGCGAATACTGTTAAAAAATAGTATGTCAAGGTTGTGGACCCTGTAGAGATCACAATTATAATTCGATTTTTATGAAACTTGAAATGCATGGTTATAACCCAAAGATCTTGGTTCCTTTCAATATTTGCGCATATCGGATCGTAACTTTCTGAATTATGGCCCCTGATTATACGTAAAATCGCTTCGTTTAGATTGTGGTCCCTCTAGAGGTCACAATTATTATCTGATTTAAAAACTCGTTTGATAATATCACCGTTACACCCTAAGGAAGGTTGAGTTCAAATTTCGGAAAAATCGGACCAAAATTACCATACAAAATGGCCGCCGTTCGTACGCGAATACTGTTAAAAAATAGTATGTCAAGGTTGTGGACCCTGTAGAGATCACAATTATAATTCGATTTTGATGAAACTTGAAATGCATGGTTATAACCCAAAGATCTTGGTTCCTTTCAATATTTGCGCATATCGGATCGTAACTTTCTGAATTATGGCCCCTGATTATACGCAAAATCGCTTCGTTTAGATTGTGGTCCCTCTGGAGGTCACAATTATTATCTGATTTAAAAACTCGTTTGATAATATCACCGTTACACCCTAAGGAAGGTTGAGTTTGAATTTCGGAAAAATTAGACCAAAATTGCCATACAAAATGGCCGCCATTCGTACGCAAATACTGTTAAAAAATGGTATATTAAGGTTGTGGACCCTGTAGAGGTCACAATTTTAATTCGATTTTATGAAACTTGAAATGCATGGTTATAACCCAAAGATCTTGGTTCCTTTCGATATTTGCGCATATCGGATCATAACTTCCTGAATTATGGCCCCTGATTATACGCAAAATCGTCTTTGTTTATCTTGTGGTCCCTCTGGAGGTCACAATTATTATCCGATATAAAAAATCATTTGATTATATCCCCGTTACACCCTAAGGATGGTTGAGTTTGAATGTACGCGAATACTGTTATAAAATGGTATATCAAGGTTGTCGACTCAGTATAGGTCACAATTTTGATTCAATTTTGATAAAACTTAAAATGCATGGTTATAACCCAAAGATCTTGGTTCCTTTCGTTATTTGCACATATCAGATCATAACTTTCTGAATTATGGCCCCTGATTGCCCGAAAAATCGCCTATGGTCCCTCGGGAGGTTACGATTATTATCCGATTTAAAAAAACGCTTGACTCTATCACCGTTACACCATACCGAAGGTTGAGTTTGAATTTCAAGGAAATCGGACCATAATTGCCAGACAAAATGGACGCCGTTTGTACGCTTATAGTGTTAAAATATGGTATATCAAGGTTGTGGACCCAGTATAGGTCACAATTTTGATTCGATTTTGATGAAACTTGAAATGCATGTTTAAAACCTAAAGATCTTGATTCTTTTCGATATTTGCGCATATCAAATTGTAGTTTAATGAATTATAGCCTTTGATTGTAGGAAAAATCACTTTCGGTTTTGCTTGTTCTCTAACCATCTCTCGAAAATGTGGGCGTATCTTGCCTGGCAGTGCCAGCTTACTATCTTTTATGTTATAGGGACCACAGAAAGATAGATCTATATTGTTGTTTTGTGTTCAAGGGACCACAGAAAAATATATATGTTCTGCTGTTTTGTGTTCTAGGGACCACAGAAAGATAGATCTGTATTGTTAATATTAGATAGAGGATTTGATCCAATCTCACCTCTACTACATGAGCTGACATTCCAGGCTATGGCCTACGATTTGTTACCAATAGACAATGATGTTTACAAGTAAGCTATATACTATTTTTATACTCGAATATTTCTGCTTATACATTTGAGTTTGTGCATAGTTCAAGTGATAATTTTAAACCTTCAATTTCTGCCATAACATTTGTACCTTGGCAACCCAAATTGACATCAGCATTTACTTTTGTGAATGAACAGTTGTGTATCAAATTTTTTGCAGGAGCTTAAGCTTGCTTACTTAATGTATAGTTCCATACTTAATTAAAGTGTCATCTATTTATTTTGGGATGTTGTCGGGGACATCAGCCTCACTGTTGGCTTGTTTAAACCTGGTTATCTCTGCATTACAATGCTCTCACATTGCACATGTAACCACTGAATCAAAAATTACCACATGTGTCTGTTGACAGTTGATTCAGTCTTTTCAGACAACCTAATACCACTACTCATTTATTTGGGGAGTTAACATAGCCATGGAATTTTGTTGTAGTTCTGTGGTATTGTGTTTTATTTTTATACATAATTTATGTCATGTAACAATTAGGTATGAAAGTGCTAGTGGACAAGAAGTTACAGAGAAAGAGGTTTTATTAGATGATAATGATGAACTGTGGCGTGAATTACGTCATCAACATATTGCTGTTGTATCTCAGTAAGTTAGTCATTATTATAAATCCTTAAACAAGAAATCTGTATTAAAGGATAAATCTATAGTAAAAGTTTATTTTTATCATTTACTAATTTCATTGTGTGACACATTTCAAAATTATCTTTTTAAAAAAAAATCTGTAAGGAACAAATAAGGTTGAATTTTTTTTACAGAATTTCTGAAATTATGGAGAAAACCGACAATTAATGAGCAGAGGCTAAATCACCTGACATGACGTCCTATTTATCTGATATGGCATCTGCAGAAAATGACAGCTTGTCTGACATTGATTTCGCTCTGAATGTTCTTCCATATCGGTACAAGCCTATTGTAAATTTGTGTAACAACAGTGACGATGATCGTTCAGAATGAAGTAGCGAAAAACAATCGCTGCAGTAATTTGATTCTTGATAACTGTTTGTTTCAATTTTTGATGTTCATACTTCATCAACGAAAATAACAACTTGCAATTGCCAAGTGAAAGTCCTATGGCAGAATTTTATATGACCTTTTCAGTATAACTACATACGGTATTCCAATAGAAATACTTATAGACATTTCTAAATACATGTAGCTTGTAGAAATTTGTTTAAAAACATAACCGCTATTCAAAATATAATCATAAACGCTTGAAAATTCAAACTAAATATAATCTATTTCTTCTGAAATTAATATATTAGAATTTTTACCTACCATCTCTCGTAAATATAGATATATTTGTGAGACTAAACTTTGTCAGGACAAGTGTTAGTAAGATAAGCTTATGCTTAAACACACCCCTGAAATAAATAGGCTGTGAAAGTTTATTCATAATATTACACAAAATTAGAAAGCACGGTTGTACCTAATACATTATGATAAACGGGGGAAGATCAGAGAGTAGACACTGTCGAATATTCACAATAAAGTGTAACACAATTTTAACACATTCAGACTAAAACAAACACATGTCAATCAAAAACACTTAATATTCTCTAAGTACGTTGTAAACCAATTTTAACACGTTCAGGCTGAAACAAACACAGATGCCACGCAGAGTTGATTATGATCTGGATAAGTTAATAAATGTCTAATTAATAATTTAGATAACATTTCAGGACTAAAGAAAGACCTGCAATGGGCAGATTTAGCTCTTGAATGTATGTTTAAAGGGACAATCCCGATAACATTTTGGGGAATAAAACTGCTTAATTTTGTGTTAAAATCATGTAAAACCCATTATCTAAGGCCGATCAACTAACACGATTTTTGTGATATGCTTGTAAATAACTTAAACCTGACAGTCTGCATCTGGAAATGGAGATCTTTGTATCATACAGTATCTGGATAAAACCAGACTTTTTTCTATAAAAATAATATGTAGGTAAAATTTACCTTTTGTTATCAAGTACAGTACATTCACTGCATAGACCTCTCAAGAAACGTAAATCGATTATCAGGTCACCAAATGAAAAAAATGACCCCTAATCTTAAAAGGGTTACGTGTCCGGATAAGCAGTTTTGGCGTTCACGTCCAAACGACTCAATATTTTGAGTTGAAATTTTGAGACAAGGTATATACACTATTCCCCTATATTTTGGCGTTTTATTTTCATACATTCTCAGACTTTTATTTTTGAGCCTCTGTATAATACGGGATTGTCCCTTTAAAATAAACCAATAATATTCTCGCCAAAAGGCTTTGTGCATGTCATTATAAAATTTAACCGTTTTGATTTGTTTTTAGACAAGTAACTAAAAAGTTGAAACAGTTTGCTGTAGAGAAAAAGATGAGCAACACAGACAAATCCAATATGCGGGACTTGTCTCAGATGCTGAAAAAGATGCCTCAGTATCGAAAAGAACTGAATAAATATTCCACACATCTACATCTAGCAGAAGATTGTATGAGACAGTATCAGAAGCAGACAGATAAACTCTGTAAAGTTGAACAGGTTGGTCAAAATATTATATTTGTTGACAATTGGACTTTTTTTAGATAATTCTACTAACACTACAGCCTCTTTAAAGATTGGTATGATTAAAGGGACAATCCCGAATTAAACCTAGGCTCAAAAATAAAAGTCTGAGGGTGTATGAAAATAAAACGCCAAAATATAGGGGAATGGTGTATTTACCTTGTCTCAAAATTTCAACTCAAAATATTGAGTCGTTTGTACGTGAATGCCAAAACTGCTTATCCGGACACGTAACCCTTTTAAGATTAGGGGTCAATTGTTTCGTTGGGTGACCTTATAACCGATTACGGTTACTTGAGAGAGTTATGCAGTGAATAACCCATGTGCCGTACTTGATAGAGAAAGGCAAATTTCAACTACACATTATTTAAAAAAAAAAATGTTAGGTTTAATCCAGATACCACAAAATACAACTTGGGGCACCAGTCTCAAATTCCAGATGAAGACTGACGAATTTAAGTCGTTTGAAAACGTATCATAAATACTGAAGTAGCTGCTCGCCCTTGACTCGAATATTTTAAGGGGTTTTAACACAAAATTAAGCAGTTTTATTCCCCAAACAAATATCAGGATTAGCCCTTTAACTCATGTTAATAGTTAAACATGCATTATTCAAGAGCTAAATCTGCCTAGTGCAGGTCTTTATTTGGGCATGAAATGTTTTCTAAAGTATTAATTAGACATTAATTAACTGATCTAGGCCTTAATCAACTTTGGATGGCATCACATTGCTCCGATATTAAACAGATTAAAACGTTTAAGTGATAAATCAAATATGGCGGTCCAAGACGCTTCGAGTCTTAGCTCTGATCATCCAGGCCCCTGGTTGATATTATTGCACACGTCGGCCAAATCTTTAAATGCCAATATCGTTGCTTACAATAGTAGGGGTGGGCAAATGGAGGTCGAGTTTTGGGAACGAGTGTTTTCTAAGGCGATTTTTGCTGCTGAATCCGAATCTGGTGAAATTTTTGTTCTGTGACGTCATTTTGAGCTGGCCATTTTCAAAATGACTTTTTTTCAGTTATTACCCTCATATCGACAAAGGATGTTATCAAATCATAAATTGGAGTGCAATTTTAGAATCCACGGTCTTGAAAACATATATTTTAACATATTAGACAACTAGTTCCAATATTGTCTCGCTTTTATGAGAAAAAAAGCCATTTTTGGGCCGCCATTTTAAAAACCACGGAACCAGCTCAAAATGACGTCACAGAACAAAAATTTCACCAGATTCGGATTCAGCAGCAAAAATCGCCTTAGAAAACACTCGTTCCCAAAATTCGACCTCCATTTGCCCACCCCTAACAATAGAGTAATTTGAATGAAATTTTCAAATTGTTCATTTTACATCACCTACTTTCGAACTATTATAGCAAGAATGGCTAGTTCTTATCTATATCTTGAATAATGTAACTTTAATGGCCCCTAACTCCTATGAGCTCATGTATGTGTACACTAATATAGATCCAGTTTTGGAAATAACACTGGTAGTGCTAAGAAGAGGTTTATTTTTATACGCCCACATTTTCATGTGGATGTATTATGTCGTCGCCCCTGTCCGTCCGTCCGTCCACAATTGTTTGTGGACTCTCTACAGGTCACAATTCTTGTCCAATTTTGACGAAACTTGAAATATAGGTTTATCCCCAAAAGATCTCGGCTGCCCTTGATATTGGCATGTATCGTATCAAAACATCATGGGTTATGGCCCCTGATTGTACGAATAATCACGTTTATAGCTTGTGGACCCTATAGAGGATGAAACTTTACATGCATGTTTATAACCCAAAGACCTTGGTTCCTTACGATATTTGCGCCTATCGGAACGTAATTTCCTGAATTATGGCCCCTGATTGTCCAAAAAATCACCTATTTTAGCTCATGGTACCTTTGGAGGTCACAATTATTATCTGATTTGAAAAACCGTTCGATTATTTCACCGTTTTACCCTAAGGAAGGTTGAGATCAAATTTCGGAAAAATCGGACCAAAATTACCATACAAAATGGCCGCCGTTCGTACGCAAATACTGTTAAAAAATGGTATATCAAGGTTGTGGATCCTGTAGAGGTCACAATTTTAATTCGATTTTGATGAAACTTGAAATGCATGGTTATAACCCAAAGATCTTGATTCCTTTCGATATTTGCGCATATCGGATCGTAACTTCCTGAATTATGGGCCCTGATTATACGCAAAATCGTCTTGGTTTAGCTTGTGTTCCCTCTGGTGGTCACAATTATTATCTGATTTAAAAAATCGTTTGATTATATCACCGTTACGCCCTAAGGAAGGTTGAGTTTGAATTTCGGAAAAATTGGACTAAAATTGCCATACAAAATGGCCGCCATTCGTACGCAAATACTGGTAAAAAATGGTATATATCAAGGTTGTGGACCCTGTAGAGGTAACAATTTTAATTCGATTTTGATGAAACTTGAAATGCATGATTATAACCCAAAGATCTTGGTTCCTTTTGATATTTGCGTATATCGGATCGTAACTTTCTGAATTATGGCCCCTGATTATACGCAAAATTGCCTTCGTTTAGCTTGTGGTTCCTCTGGAGGTCACAATTATTATCTTATTTAAAAAATCGTTTGATTATATTACCGTTACCTTAAGGAAGGTTGAGTTTGAATTTCAGAAAAATTGGACCAAAATTGCCATATAAAATGGCCGCCATTCGTACACGAATACTGTTAAAAAATGGTATATCAAAGATGTGGACCCTGTAGAGGTCACAATTTTAATTTGATTTTGATGAAACTTGAAATGCATGGTTATAACCCAAAGATCTTGGTTCCTTTCGATATTTGCGCATATCGAATCGTAACTTCCTGAATTATGGCCCCTGATTATACGCAAAATCGACTTTGTTTAGCTTGTGGTCCCTCTGGAGGTTACAATTTTATCCGATTTAAAAAATCGTTTCATTATATCACAGTACGTTACACCCTAAGGAAAGTTGAGTTCGAAATTCGGAAAAATTCGTTAAAAAATTGCCATACAAAATGGCCGCCGTGTGTACGCGAATACTTTTATAAAATGGTATATCAAGGTTGTAGACCCAGTTTAGGTCACAATTTTGATTCAATTTTGATGAAACTTGAAATGCATGGTCATAACCCAAAGATCTTGGTTCCTTTCGTTACTTGCACATATCAGATCTTAACTTCCTGAATTATGGCCCCTGATTGTCCGAAAAATTGCCTATGGTCCCTCTGGAGGTCACGATTATTATCCGATTTAAATAAAACGCTTGACTCTATCATCGTTACACCATACGGAAGGTTGAGTTTGAATTTCAGGGAAATCGGACCATAATTGCCAGACAAAATAGCCGCCGTTTGTACGCTAATAGTGTTAAAATATGGTATAGTTCACAATTTTAATTCGATTTTGATGAAACTTGAAATGCATGTTTATAACCTAAAGATCTTGATTCTTTTCAATATTTGCACATATCAAATTGTAATTTAATGAATTATAGCCTTTGATTGTAGGAAAAATCACTTTCGGTTTTGCTTGTTCTCTAACCATCTCTCGAATATGTGGGCGTATCCTGCCTGGCAGTGCCAGCTTACTATCTTTGATTATTTAGATACAAATTTTAAAAAAAAACTCACAAAAATTTCAACACCCCTTCTCATGCATTGCATTTATATAACACAAGAATGACTAATTTTCAAAATGACAAAAATAATATTTTGAGATTTTATGCTTGGTTCCTTTATTTTCCTATAATCCACTACTTATTTAGGGGTGATATAACTAATTATTTTATAATTTGTAGGATTTAGCTATGGGGACTGATGCTGAAGGTGAAAAGATTAAAGATCACATGAGAAATATTGTTCCTATTTTACTGGACCAAAATGTCACAGCTTATGACAAAATTCGAATTATTCTACTCTATATCATTCATAAAGGTGGTAAGTACCATAATTATTAATATTCTTGCTTGATGATCTTCATGTTTTTCTCAGAATTGTAGGGTAAAATTCTGTTTGTAAACTTTACATTCACAGTAGATTATGTAAGATTTATAACCGAGTGTATCTATAGGTAATAGACAGAGCTTGTAGATATTCTCACACCAAACTTGTTTCTAAACATTTTAAATAAAACATATTCAACAAGACACAAATCTCATATTCCTCTAAGACTATTGTTGATTTATAAAGTTTCGGGGACAATGTTGCCTATTGACTTTCAGCAACATCCGATAATTACTGCTAGAGTTATGGCCCTTTTGGCCACTTTGAAAAATCTTGTGAAAGCTCTAGAAGCTAAAGTTAATATCCGATTTACTTTAAAGATGCATTCCCGGGTACAAACTTTGTGATTTGATGATATATTTGTACTAAAACTATATTCAAAGTAACCAATTTATCAAAAATTTGCTTCAATTCCCTTTCAAAACTTTGTTTTCAACGTGTATACCTATAGCTATAAGTAAGCTGTTGTTAGACGCAATGTTTGCCAACTTAGCTTCATTGTGGGAGGGTCCATTTTTCAGAATGTATCCATCATTAATTACTGTATATTCACCATACTTATTGAGGCCTAAGTAAATTCTTAATTTTCTTTTTCTGCCGTTTAATTGCAGAGTCGTTTGTACCTTGACAACCCTCAATGTTCCCAAAACCGCCTAACCATTTGAGCAAGAAATAACAACTGCTTCCTGACCTAAGACAGCAGACAATAAGCTAGCAAAACCTGTCGGGTTGACAGTTAGGGATTCCCTGACAATATTGCCCAGCGCTTGCCACATAGGAGTTTTTCGCGTAATCCAGTATTTTTCTAGTAAGATTGGGTGTCTATACTTTCCGTATATACCACATTTGCCATACTTTTATTGAAAATGACCAACCGATAAATACTTTGCTGGGAACCCATCTTTAAATTTATACACAGTGTTTAAGGTCATGAGACAAAGAAGCCTATTGATTTTCAGCGATTTCAGATATTTACTGCCAAAGGTATGGCCCATGATCACTTTGAAATATCTTGTGGATGCTCTAGAAGCTAAAGTTAATATCAGATTCACATTAAATTGATACACAGTGTTTCAGGTCATGTGACGAACAATTTTATTGATTTTTAATGAATTTTGATAACTTGAACAGCTAAATCCATGCTATTAAATGTTTCGAATACTAGGAGAACTTTATCCATGAGTTCTGAATATAAACTGTGATTCTGTGAAAATTGGAGACTTAAATGCTGGACCGACACCCAGTGTTCGCAACCTTGGAGTCATGTTCGACTCATCATTAAATATGCAGTCTCATATTTTGTCAGTATGTAAAGACTGTAATTTCAGCCTATATAAGATCGGTAGAATACGACCATATCTGAATGTTGAAACCTGTAAAATGCTAGTAAACTCTCTTATAACCTCACGTTTAGATTATTGTAACTCGCTATTAGTTGCCCTTCCTTCTACAACACTATACCCCTTAAAACTAATATAAAATAAAGCAGCAAGAATTGTGTCACTAACCCCATCAAGCTACCCTATTACCCCAGTTTTAAAGCAGCTTCACTGGCCCCCTATTCCCTATAGGATTGATTTTAAAGTTCTCTGTCTCACTTATTTATCTTTACATTGTCCAGAATCACCAGTCTATCTCCATGATATGTTATCAAAGTACGAACCCTCACATCAACTACGTTCAGTAAACCAACACCTCCTCAACATTCCCAAATCCAAATCTTTTTTTAGTGGACGCCCTTTTCTCAGTGGCAGCTCCTAAACGCTGGAACGATATGTCCATCACCACAAAAACTAGCCCAACTTTCAGTATTTCTAAAAAGAGTCTTAAAACAGTTATTTATAAAAGCTTTTAATTGATTTTAAGTTTACCTAGCTCTTAACATGTTTTAGCCTTTTTATAATTTTACTAACATACATGTTTTGTTTTTTTATATGTTGTTGTTTCTTTCTTAAATACTTTTACTTCTTCTCCTATATGTTATGATATCTTTTTAAGTTACTAGATACTTTTTACATGTCTATTATATGTTAGGGTTTGATTTATGAATCATCTTATTGTAAAAGTGCCATAGAGCAGCTGTTTCCAGCTGGATTTTGGCGCTATATAAGTTTAATAAATTATTATTATTATTATTTAATCAGTTTTAGTGTATTATAAATGTTTTATTACCTAAAAATGTAAAAACATGCGACAACTCTTGTTGACTGCCTGGACGATTTAGCCGCTGTGGGCGTATTTTTCGTTGTCTGGCAACCTATCTTTCTCTTATAGTGTCTATTTTATACTTACAGGTATTACTGAGGAGAATTTAGCTAAATTAGTTCAACATGCTCAGATACCTGGTGATGAGAAGTGTATTCTATCTAACATGCAGAATCTAGGTGTACCCATCATACAAGATGTGAGTTTAAATAGAAAATCATTTGAAATATTCTGGTAGTGATGACGGGAGAAACCTATGCCCACAAATTTTTATTAGGAATTTAAAATAATTATTTTTGTTGTTTTTAGACTAATGCACAATAATTTTTGGTTGTCTGGAATTAAAAGCACTAAGCATTAAGATTTTACAAGCTGAAGATAAATACCAGTCAAGATAGCTAAATCAGATTAATTCTACTTTTTGTGATATAATAGTGAATCCAAATTTTCAATTCCGTTTGAAAGTTGCCAAGCTGTACAATGTATATTGTTAGTTTGGTAGCACTGCAGAGGCCACAACAATGTATTCAAAGAAAAAGTTTGTATTGATTCAAAGAAAAAGTTTGTATTGATTCAAAGAAAAAGTTTGTATTGATTCAAAGAAAAAGGGCAGATGTGTTTATATCAGTTATGTCTATTACAATATTACTGATATTTATTTTCAGCTGAGTGATTGATTATTTTTGTTTGTGAATATTATGCATATTTTGAATCATTTAAATAGAACTGCATCGTCTTTTTGGATGGAATGAATAGGGGATGGTAACCAAGCGAGAAACTAATGTATAATTTCAGCACAAATTGGACCTTTCTGGCTTGATTGTAAAACTTGAAATATTTTTAGTAGTATTAAATTAGGTTATATATTAAAGGAGATAATTCACATATTTCTAGATTATAGCACTTGATAGATAACGATAACGGCTACTAGAAATAAAACTACATTCAAGAAATTTATAGACACTTCCGTTCAAACACCACACTAAATTAGAGATTGCATTTGTTCTTCTACTGGCACAATTAGATCTGTCAATTGGTAAAAGCCTTCACACACAAGATAAACAAATCTGACTCATTTAGAAAATAATACCATCATTTTTCTGCTTGGGTAAGCCATATTGAAAATATGGTAGTATTGAAGACATCATTAACACATTCTTCAATGAATGTTACTGTAATCATTATTTGTTTTTTGTTGGAATATAGAAACAAATAAAAACAGATAAAGTGGAGAAGTCCAGTTGTGTTGACATGAACAAATGAATAATGCACATTTTTATTTTCCTAACATGCAAGTCTGTTTGCATCGGAACCTTGTAAACAAGCTTTATTAACTTTAGTATGAAACAATTATGTATCTTTTTTTCTTAATGCTTGCTAAATTCTTCCAACTTTTGTACGTCTATCTTCTACTCTGTCTTCTGAGAGTTTAGACTCACGGCACAAATTGTAGTCCTCCTACTATCTTACAGAGTACAGCTAGTTACGGAACTTTTCAGTCCAATTTCTCGACGCAGGTGAGAGATATCAATCAATATGTTTTAATGCTACGCAAAAAACACCATCCAATTTCTGTTCGCTTTACATTTTGTTAGCTCTCAAGCTCAAAATCTTTTGTTTATTTTTTAAAAATTCCTGTTGGGTGCGGTGGAAATGGAAGACTTGTGTATCTTATATTTCAAGTGTTATCTACAGGTTATATTAAAGTTGATTTATGACATTTTAACAGAACTATTTTCTAAAAACCTATTAAATTGTTAGTCTGGAGCCAAATTATCATTATTCTACGGTAGTATTTGACAAGTTTTAAAAGAGCCAATTATTTTATTGATTATTAAGCCTACATTTGTTTGTATTAATTTTTCTGATCAGGTGTAATTTGTATTTTCTCTTGAGAATGTGAATAGCAAATTGCTTTTCTTCGACTAGTTTGTAGGGACACTTTTAATTAAGAAGAGAAAAGAGATTTATGCATGCAAGAGAACACAAGCTATTTTGAAACAGTTTTCAAATGCATTAGACCATCTTTCATATTATTTAATACTACAGCTTCTTTTCAAGCTAGAAAATTGTTTATAGCCTAAGTCAAACAACGTAATTTTCACAAATGAAAACTTTGAATCTTTTTAATCTGTTAGTTTATATATATTACCAGCTCACTTTTGCTAGTGTTAGGAAGAATAAGACATATTTTATAAGGGAGTATTTGATTAGGTAAAGTGACACAGGTCAGACGCTGTGTAAGGTTTGAAATAGACCAGTGAGTTTGTAATAAAGATATTCTGATCGATCAGTCTCACTTGGACTACCCTATTTAAAGAAGATGCAGTATTATTATAGAAAGAACACTGATGCATAAAATAGGGCAACCAGTCCCAATGAGCTTGATGAAACTGAAAGTAGTAATGGTTAATACTGTCTTACCCTTTTCTTTTCTTGATTCTTTCTCAAAATTGTTACATTATAAAGTCTATTTACTGTCACTCTTTTTTGGAACTGTACAGGGTCTTATGTTTTCAAAGGGTTCCTTAGTAGGATTATTATATCAAAAACACTAAAGCAACACCTCTTTCAACTATTTTGGTTTCCTATATATTTATTGCATGAATAGAATATTTGTTGCATCTTTGGTTATAGAATTTTAAATTATTATCAAAAAATAAATTTGTTGTAAGATGAAAATCAATTTTCATATTATCCATACCAGTTATTAAACATTATGTTTTTTTGTAGAAAGTTTTCATTATTATTAGCTGCAAGCTCATTATTTTCAGATACTTGAATATATTTAATAGATTTTGAATTCTTATTCCCTTTGAGCCACAATTTTCTGTAGATAAACATATTCACATATTGCATTGTAAAAAAATTATTTTGGTCTTCAAATTTTATTAGAGAATTTTATTTTGTAATTACATTATAACGATTATTTTTGGAATGTTTAGATTGTTTCAGTTTATACAAGTCTTGCCTTATATTATGAGAAATTGGACTGCAAGAAAAGTTTTTAAGACTGTTTTTAATCGTTTAGACCGTTGAAATCATAATGAGACATCACCATGTCATTGAAAATCAGACGCATGGAAATAGCATGTGCCTGACTGTTTCTGTTGCTGTATAATCAGCAATTGATAATTGGTTGCATGGAACCTTAGTGGGAATCAAGCAAGTGTAGAGCGAAATGAATTATCCTAATTCAAAATTGTTTTTTGATTGTTCTTTAAAGATGAACTGAATCGAGTTATCATTAATAGAGGATGAGTTGTTGATATTCTTACTTTTTGAGTAACAATCATGTAATCAGATAGCAGGTGGCACTGCCTCACATACTGCAGAACTCTAGTACAGATGTAACCAGGGACGAAGTCTATCAACACAAACTGATTCGATACATATATTTCCATAGATATGTCAATCTGTATATACGATTTACTGCATTTTAGAAGAAGAGCAGACGAAATGCTGATTAATCATCTCCTTGACATTAATGATCTTATTCTTGAAAAATTGTGTGACTTATCATTTGATAAGAGAACACGAGAAAAATAGAAACAGCCCGTACACTCACGTGTGTTTATTCATTATATACTTATAAAAACATGGTAATGCACAAACATTTTCTATTTTTCTTTTATGTTCTCTTATCTAGTGACAGTCAATTTTTTTTATGAATTGTCAGATATCCTTTCCCAGTCTCACACAACAACTTTTGGTCTTCGAAGGAATTATTAGTTAGCAGAAATTTGAACGAGGCTAGACACATTGTACCCAATCAAACAGTATATGTAGACTAGAATAACCAGACGCTAGAAAATTTCATTCGATTAAGACTGCTGTCCTATTTCACCGAACATAACTGATTTGAAATTAGAGTAAATAGGAGAGGATTGGCTGTAAATCAGTTTATATACATTCATATTACAGTATTATATTCGTTGCGCCCCACTGTTGTCAATTTTAAGGTCCCAAATGTTAGTGATTTAGCTCCTGTAAGGAAAGGTATGTGAGCCAAACAGGATAAGACCTCTCATGATAACCTTGTGAAAAGATCGCCTTGCCAAGGCTTTTGGAGAAAGTTTTTACCTCAAGGGTCAAATTAAGATAAATACTCCAAAATACCATTTGACTGTATTGTGTGTAACCATTGCACGAGAAATGATAACTAATACTGCTTTTGAATCATGTTATGTTTCCAGTAATTACAAGTTTTCAAGCTGAAAAAAGATCTCAATTCACAATAAAATTAAATCTATTGTACTGGAGTTTGATCGATTGGAAATTTGTAATTACCCAACATGATTTGTCTTTTGAGTTCACCATTAGTAGAATTGATTTTAAGCTACACATTTGTTTTTATGAATTAAGTTCTAGAATTTGGTTTATCACATTTACTACATTTTATTGATGTATTAAACATTTATGACTTGTATTCTATGTTTTTTGAATGATGTTTTCAGGGAGGAAGACGTAAAGCTCAACAGCCCTATCAGCCGTTTAATAGAAAGGCACGTGCCCAGGAACATCAGTATCAAATGTCAAGATGGACACCATATCTTAAAGATTTATTAGAGGTACAAACATGTGTCCTGATATTTTTACTTTCTGTAGAATTAGAATTATATTTTGTACATTATTTTTTGATGGTATTAAATTCTATTTTGTCTCTTAATTAGGATGTAAATAAACAGTTCTGGGGGGGACCCAGGCTGACATAAATTATTGAGATCCTTCAGGCAGCCTTGATGAAGGACCCAAGTTTTGGATATATGAAAGTTTTTACTTTTACAGTGTGTTTTTCAAACACTGGCTGTGATTGAATTCATGTATCAGGATTTTTTGTAACAACAAAATGGCTGCATTAAAATTTGAAAAGCAACAGTAATAACACGTACAGACTCTGGCTTTAATAAAATGCTTGTACATTTTAAATTTGTTATTGTTGATTTATAACATTTATTTGATTATGTAGGATATCGTTGAAGAAAGGCTTGATCCAAAACATTTCCCGTATCTACCAGGTGGAGCTGCCAGACAAACTATGTCAGGTGGTGGACCTAGAAGGTAATAAGACATTACATCTTGATAGGTGTATTGATGATATGCTAAATTTATGTTTGATATAGTATGCTTGTACTAAGAAAATACAATGTAAAAAACACAATTTCATTTATTTGGTATGCCAAAACCCCATATTTAGATATATGTAATAAAGTTACCCTTACCTCAAAGTTACCTTGAGTGTTTATGTAAAGAGCTTGTTTTAATTAAATATTAAATATTTGCTTGTTTTCAGTGTAAGATTTGGTCATTGGCATAAAGAGAAAGGTCAGTCGAGTGCACGTAATGTTCCTAGATTGATTGTGTTTACAATTGGCGGTATCACCTATTCTGAGATGCGAGTAGCCTATGAAGTAACTCATGCTGTCAAGAACTGGGAGGTTCTTATCGGTAAGGTTAATTATGGTAACTCTAAAGCATGAAATAATGAGTTGATTTTTAAAAGATAAGACCCTTAACTTATTCAAATTTCAAGAGAGGTTGAGTGGCTGAATTGTTTTAAGTGCAGGCTTTAGATAATAAGACCTATTATCTGTGCAAGTCACAAGTTTATATGTAAAGGAGTAGGATTATCTTTGGATGCTGTTACCTCACACTTGTAAAGAGCCTTGCAAACAAGCAAGTTATTGAACTAATAATACACATATGTCAGTCAATTGGGTGTTAAACCTAATTTCTATTACACTGTACTGATTTATATGTGACACATTTGGAATCTATTAAACTAGATACACAAGGTTTATGAAATTCCCACTGTATTTGCCTATCATTTTTTCATGTAAAGATCTCACTATACAGCATTTAGGAAATCACTGTGTAAATCTAACGGCAAATAAATCAACATCTCGTGTCTTTTCTTTCAGGAGCCACACACATTCTCACTCCAGAAGGATTTCTAGGGGATTTACGAGATCTCGGAAACTGAATCACAAGATTTTATCTTTCTAAAAATGTAGAATTACTGTCTTTTTCTAGAATTTTCTTATCTCTATAGATATTTTTACAAGTTTCATAAATTAATGCTTTCAAGTACAGAGTGGATCTACATTAAGCTTGTAAAACCCTCTTTAACTAATGAACTCTTCTAGAATGTAGATTAGTTCATCATTTATATAACGGTTTCTGTAAAATTGAAATATATTTGTCTGTGATACTGTTAGTTTAGGAAGTCAAAAAAGGGCTCTCTTAAGGCGATATAACTGCTCTAGTGAAGAATTCCTTTGGTTGATAAGTAGATAATGGTCTTGTTCATCTGATTCATTCCAACAAAATTGTTAATGTGTAAAGGACGATTTACCAGGGTGATTTTTGTGAAATTTGGTTTTGTGAGTTAAAGCATACAGTATTGTGATGTTTTGTTGGGTATTGTATGCCAGAGATAAATGTAAGCACAAATTATAATAAAGAACGGAATGTATGCAAGTTAAAGATCCACTGCCTAGTTTATAAAAAAGAATATATAAACATTATTTAATCAATCTAGTGCCAAGTTCTAATATAATAGTTTTATTACCATATATTGTATAATAGCAACATCATCTCAGTTATAAAGAAGAATAAAGCTTTATTTGTCCCTGAAAAATAGAACTGTAAACTGAACAGCTAAATTTCGAATTAACGTAAATGGGTCAAACTGCACTGAATCAGGACCAGAACTGGCCCACTGTACATCAAAATGGGATTATAATCCTGTCTAATTCTTATATCTAGTACTTTTTGATCACCTATAGAGATAGAATTAGAAAGAGCTTTCAGGAATTTATCCAAAGTTTGGTAGGGTTTCTCTGATGTAAACTGTACTATAGCCCTTCATTCCATATAGGGGGTTGGATGGCCGAATGGTTTAGCTGTATCATAAAGCCTGTCTTTGAGTCAACTGGCGTAGTTTCGAATCCACGGTTGTACGTGACAAGGAGTAGCGACGCTTGTCCAGCCTTGTGGGCTTTCTCCTGGACCTCTTACTGCTTAAGACCCCTACGCGCAAGTGAATTATTGAAATAAAAATAAACCATATGTTAATCCTAAAATGACCTAGTTTTGTGTCGAGTGGATGTTAAACCCCATTTTTCTCTCTCTCTCTCTCTCACAATCCATATAATGTCTTGTCACAAAATTTGAATTATATATCAAGCTATGCACCACCACCATCACTATATATTTATCCACATCTATCGTAAGTTATAAGTATAAATATATAATCATAGAGTTTAGATGGTATAGATTCCTTATAAATAACATTTAATAACTTCTTCAATGTTTTATTTCCTATGATACAGTGATTGTGAATGTAGATAGAATAATTAATATATACATAGTATACTTATATATGTATAGGGTACTCATATATATCTATTTAAGGACATTTTTTCAAGAATATCTTAATAATTATTCATTTTTGAGAAATTGGTCTCATGTTTTTATTGAAGATTGCTCATAGCTATATGTGGCTTAGAAATTTAATTTTTCAAACTTTAAGATAAAATTGCAATCACTGATATTATTGACTTACATCTAATTGTTTCAATTAGGAAAGATTTGAAATTGTTTAACATTCCTTATGAAATGACCAGTTCTTTGTTACAATTTGAGTGAAGAGAGAATTGTTTGTAGGAATTTATAACATGAAAAAATTGTAAATTAGCTGTGATTGTTCTTGGGCAACAGCAGGACTCGAACCTGGTACCGAACTAGATATGGTTTTACTGTTGTAACCAATGTGGCTCCCAGAAGTTTGGAAATTAAAAGAAAAAGAAAAAAAGAGATATTCTATCCATATTCTGTTAATTATGTGCAATATAAATTGTTTTATTATAGTTTGTTGATTATAATGTATGTTTATAGATTGTTTACAGTTATTCTAGTTTTATCATTTCAAATCAACAAACTTTGCTACTTACTTAGAACACTTTTTCTGTGGGTTTTTAGTATGAGCTATGAGTGAAATTTAAGTTAATAAATATGCTCATCCTGGGATGTGTTCAGTGGCTGAATGTTTATTATTGAAAGATCTACGGGATTAAATTGTTTGTGTGATTATATTCACATGATGTTATTGTTATGGTAGTGATGAATTTTATGTCCTTTATATCTGCAAAGAAGCAATACAAGCCAGCTAAAGGGCACTACTGAACAGCATTGAACCTGAATCAACACAGCCATTGGCATGTCTCAATAAGGTCACCAAAGTCTATGTATTTATTTAAAGGGGCATTTTATTGAGATTTCTTGTCGACATGATAGACAAAGTAACAGATATAAATATGAACAAAGTAAAAATTAAAGATATGTGCAAATAAATTGTAAAATAAAGTAGCACTGATTTAGATAATATTGTAATCCACACAAGAAAATATGGCGAATGTTTAGCCATGATCTGTTTGCATATAATTGTCCAAAATGACAATTGTGTAGTTACACAAGATTTGGAATTCTTAGAATGCTTACTGTAATAATAAATTACTTTTTGTGAAATGTCTCCTTAATTGAAAGAGTTGCTAAATATTATTTATCATTCCTGTTAAATCATTTGTATATAATTTTATTATTATTAATGTATGATTATGTTACATACCACATGTATATTATGTTATTATTGCAATATCATTTCCTGTATCTCTGTACAATTTGTTTTTGTGTATTTTCCACTATACATATATATCTTGTTTCCAAATGTAGAATTAGAAACAATAAATGTGTTGCATTTAATACATGATTTGACTTACGTAATTTATAAAACAAATATGGAAATAAGTTAGATTTGGATTCTTTACAATCATGCATACCCACCCAGTGTTTCACTGCCCCAATCAAATACACTCCCTGTGTTTCAATACCATACCTAATGCTGCTGCTGTGGAGGTGTTGTTACATTCAGAGAGAGATTGTCTGTTTAGCAAGAAAATATACCAATATAGCCATATTCCGGTTCAGGACAGTTCACCTTGAGTTGCCCTCATGGTTAATTTCATAAATTACAATGCTCATGCATGTGTTTTGTCAAAGCTACCGTTTGGCGTTACTATTTTTTAACTATGATACTTGTTTTTAGACATACAAACTTTCAATTTCCATGCTTAGTTTACCAGAAGTCACCAAATTATACACTTAGTAAGTGCCTAGATAAACTTGTCTTCAGATTTAAATTTTCCGACAAGTTATTTAGGCTAAATTTTGATGTTCGGTTTCTAGTTTTATTTACAGCCCCCTGGGATAACATGTCCTTTAAGATGATCAAACAAAATACAACAAATCATTTATATATATATAGAAATATTTTAATAGCACTTTCTTTATAAATATATTCTCACCGGCAAGAATTTATACTGACAGGTTTTAAATGAGCATTGATACATATACATTTACTGGCTTACAAATATATCCATAAAATGTTACTCATGTACCTGTTACAAGATCGGTCCAAAAGTGAGTTTTTAACAAGTCAGTGATTTGATTGAAAAACTTTTAAGCTATGAAATGAAATCTAAACTCCTAAAGACAATGAACAAATAATAACTTACATTATTAATATATTCCTTTGATGACCAATTATATGCTTACTTTCATAAGTTTAATTGAAATAGGGATTCTTGACATTAATTTTAATTACAATAGCAAACAAAATAACAGATAACGACGTTAACATACATGTGCATCCATTTTTTTTTGCAAAATTGTAAATAATTTTCGTATAATCTGTGTTTTAATGTAATAGTTAATCACGTCGTCATAGTAACTGGTTCTATAGACAATAAACTACCAAATAAAAAATGTTGAATAACTGGATGCTTACATAAAACCTGGAAAATAAAAAAAATGCATGAACATTCAGCAATGATAACTATTCAGTTGTCAAGTTCATACAATTAAAAAGGTTTAATGCATTTGAAATGAATTGGTTTTAAAATTCTTTTCTGCACCAACAGGGTTAACAAAGATGGGCGTATACCATGCAGTGTGCTTTGAAGGGATATTTGGTCCCAACAGCGCTGTTTCTACCTATTCCCCATCAATGTGTACACACTGGACCACGTTTTCTTGCCAGGATCTCCCTCCTGCACCCCTGACAAAGGGAAAATCAGGCTTCAATAGGATGAAACTCAGTGAATCAGTGCTTTTTGAATTTTAGCTTCAGAAATCACTCGATTTAGCTATAAGTAGAGACGGGTGTTGTACATGAAACAAGGGTATGCTTACAATTCTTAGAACAGCTTATATAATACCACTTCATAATTGCGATGTTCAAATAGTTAAGAACAACAGAAATCGAAATCATGCCAGTTCACTCAATGACCGACCTTATGATACAACACACACGCACTAACCATTTGGTCATCGAACCCTCCACCATTTGTAGTAATTCTATTCTAAGGCTTTTGCAGTTGGATATAATTGGGAGACCAACTATCTGGAATGCAATCCTTCAGCTCTGCATTCTCACTGCACCCTCATAATATATATCACAACAAAGACAAATGCATTTGATATTATCAACATTATAGCTTATTTACCTCTGCTTTATACATTTTAATTAAGCCAGAGTTCACTTTTGACCAGTGGGGCACTCCACTAACATTCCACAGTTGATTAGAATGTTCAGCAAAAGGCCCAGTTTTCACCTGAAACAACCATAAAATCTTTTAATTAGTCGGTAAGAATCATGCCTCCTCAATATCTACTCCAGAGAGAACAGGATGTCAGATTGCATGTAAACAGGAAACACAGACTTGCAGGCCCGGCGGAGTAGGGGGGCTAGGGGGGGCTTTAGCCCCCCCAATAATTTTGCCGCAAGTACTCTTTTCTTCAGGCGGCACTGTTTTTTGCCGCCCAGCACAAAGAAAAAATAGAAGAAAGCCGCCCAGTCGTATTTAAACCCCCTCGACTTCGTCCTTCTCCCATTCTGTACTCAGACTCCGCACTCGAAATTTACCACCCCCGGCAAACGGCAAAGCCATGGTAACTATAAGCCCACGCAAACCATGTCTGACACGGCATTATTTATTTTTGTGTCCGTAGTAGGCCTATACCCTATCATCCCAAATTAGTTTAAAGAAAGAAGTATTGGTATTATGTTTATTTAAATTTAGAAGTTGTGCAGGTCTATTCATTTCACGGTCACCCAGGCCAATTGACGGCACTTTAATGTTAAAGGTTTGAATGTCGTAAATGGTGTCGAACGTTCGGTTGTACGATCAATTTTTAATGTTCGCATTCTACGGTTAATTCTACCGAATCTATATTAAATCCTAGCCTATCCACAATGTCAATGTTTCTTATTCTTTCTCAACTTCTGTCTGACCTGATTCTCATTTCACCGTAATAATAATATAAAATACATGTACTACAAACACCATTTTAAGAATAGGCCTATATAAATTTGAATATAATATAAATGGAAATTGATTTTGCACTGAAGAAAATAAACGACAGCAAATGCTCTGGAAATACACCAATAATTGAATAAGGGTTAATTTTCATAAAAGACCACGTCCCCTCCAAAAAATTTTTTGGGATCGCTACGCTCGCCAAAGTGTTTTTTTTACGACTACTCAGCAAATCTTGGCTACATCCCTGGACCTAGGATGGGAGCCCCCCCAATCAAGAATTGCTTCCGCCGGCCCTGACTTGTGATAAACAATTTTTATAACTAAGAGACGTAAACGTAACATGTCACATTCTAATCATGGTGTTAATCACAATAATTAGATATTGTGTGAGAGTTACATGGTGGGAGTAGTTAAAAGGAGATCTATATATAGTCAGGTAAACATACTTTCTGATCAAAATACAGATCTATATATTTCATTTCGTGGGATTGCAATGCACACCAAAAACTTGCTGCCACAGATCGCTTCATTGGCTTACATCAACCAGAATGTGGGTTATTTAACAACTCTTCCAGATCCTAGTGTAGTACAGGCAAATGATGCCAACGCTAGCCTACAATATTTACTGGATTATGATCCAATTTGCTGCTCATCTTTTATTCATGATTAAATCAATCGCTCGATTCTCGGTTCAGAGTGGATAAATTTGACCGAAATCTTCAGCAAATCCCCTTTATATTATCTAGTTTTTCACTATTATAGTGAGAACTTCGGGTTCTTCATCTAATCTCCCATAATGTATCTTTAAGCACGGTATACACTTATTAAGTTTAAATTTACTTTGTTTCAAAGAATAAACCACCCAGATCCCAGATTGCAGGACTTTTAAGTGTGGCCTTGATGTTGAAGATTAGAGCAGATGTGAAATATTGACTACAAAATTCCATGAAGATTTGAAACAAATATCTATATAACTAAAAAAAGTGGGCGCATAAATATTTAAAGGGATGAAATATAGACTTTACCTGATTAATATATTTTATACAAGCTAAAAACATATAATCTTTACAAAAATGTTCGTAAATTTCTGGATTCACAAAAGATTTTGGTTTAATTCTTGGATGGTCTGCAATATTAAAAGTTAGGACTTGGATTATAAAGAATAAGAATTATAATCAACTTTTTAAAATGAAGGTTACATTACAAGTCAAATAATTTATGCATAAAAAAAGGATACAAATCATTACAGATACATTAATTAAGAGTTTAATAAAGAGTTGTCCATTCTTGTTATAATAGTTTGGAAATAGATAATTGTAAAATTAAAGATAGGTTGCCAGGCAACGAACCATACGCCCACAGCAGCTAAATCGTCCGTGCAGTCAACAAGAATTGTCACATATTTTACTTTTTTCGGTAATGAAACATTTATAATACACTAAAATTTGATTAAAAGTAACAATCTACTATGTAATTATCAGAAAATCGAATTTGTTTGGCTTTGATAAAGTTCTCCTCCATGCTGTTCAAGTTATCAAAATTCATTGAAACTCAATATACTTGTTCATCTCATGACCTTCAACACTGTGTATAAATTTAAAGTCAATCGGAACTTAACTTTAGCCTCTAGAGCGTCCACAAGAATTTTTGAAGTGATCAAGGGCCATAACTTTGTCAGTAATTATCGGAAACGCTGAAAATCAATAGGCTTCTTCGTCTCATGACTTTAAACACTGCGAATAAATTTAAAGTCAATTGGTTATTAACTTTAGCCTCTAGAGCGTCCACAAGATTTTTTGAAGTGATCAAGGGCCATAACTCTGAAAGTAATTATCGGAAAATCAATAGGCTTCTTCGTCTCATGACCGTAAACATTGTGTATAAATTTTAAGTAAATTCAAATGGATTAACACTGGATGGCATTAATGATAAGATGTAGTCCAGAGGGGTCCCCCACTTTATTGATTACTCAGTTAATTATTGTTTAATTAATACTGTAGATAACATTTCAAGCCTAAAGAAAGACCTACCATAGACAGATTTAGCTCTTGCATAATGCATGTTTAACTTGTGTATCTGTGAGATTTAACACAGAATATCAGTAGATCTTTACAGAAATTACATCAACCCTGCAATGAATTGTTTATAAATGAACTAACCTATAAGTTGTGAACTACCCCATATAAAAGGTATAAATTGATAATCATCTAAACTCCAGACTCCATGACTACCAGCAGGTTCCATTCTATACAATAACTGGCATTTTCGCATTAATTGAAGATATCTGTTGATTATAATAAAATGAATGAAATGGGGTTTAACGTCCTACTATTATGCACCTAACTTGGGCTAATGGAAGAGGGGCATACACCATACAGTGTGCTATGAGGGAGATTTTGGCCGGGCAGCGGCGCTACGGCCTACTCTTATATCGAATTCCAACTGCCTTGGGATCTTTTACGTGCACTCCAATGTGCACACGGGACCTCGGTTTTTCATCCCATCAGAACGACTAGGCAGCTGTCCTTGTCAGACCCTTCCTTCTACATCACTGACAAGGGGAAATCACGCTGGAAAATCGAGATAAACTTTCTCGGCCAATGCAATTATCGAAATCCTGACATCCAGGGTAGCGAACCAGCGCCTTATTTACTTAGCCATCGTGATCCCCAGATTATAATAAAAGGTACCGGTATTGAATATGTAATTTTCTTTTAGGTGACATAACATGAGGGGACTTGCTAGCATCTGATTAATACTACAAGCCTGGAAATAAGGCACATGCAATAGGCAAAATCAGGGACAGTTCATATGTGACTTAGAATAGCAAATTAGGGTGTCCCATGCACTCTTCAGAAAATTGGTCTTGACACGGTTAATGTTGCACGCTTGAGTTGTTGTGTGTGTTGATCTTATATATAGCAACTCCGCACTCTCATTGACTCACGTTGAGTCTATAAATAGCCATAGCCCGTGCGATTCTCTTCAAATATATAAATTTTTACAGGCGTAAAAAATCTATTGTTGACAAATTTGAATAGCGGTGACATTTAGCTTCTTGGTTATTACAGCAGCTTTAAAAATTACGTTTGTTTTATTTTTTAAATTGCTTTATTATTAACTGTACCGTTAGGAGTGCTATCGTTTGGTTTAGTAGAAATAATAACTCTGAAAGACTTGGTTTAGGCCGGAATATGATACTAGCAGCAGTTTCATTTTACTTTTACAAGGTGTTGAGTTGACAGAGACTTGCTATTTCTAAATTAAATTTCTTGTTCCAGCTTTCTGTAATGTTTCGTAATAATGTAGCCTTGATTAACCCGACCTGTCAATCAGATGTAGAATGGTCGATAGACTGGTTAACAGAGAATAATTAACAAAACAAGGGCACGTAACCCATCTTTTACTCAAAGTGTCTGGATGTTATGGACGACACTTGGAACCAGTTTTCAGTGTATTATTTATCGATGATTAAATGGTCATAGCTTATTAAGTACAACATGATCATTTATTTAGTGACTATAATTGTGTGAAACTGATTTAAGGCTTGGTATCTATATAAGTATTGTGGCGTAATTGTCGAGATATTTGGAGATATTTATTTATAGTGGGGCATCCTACATAAGTACCTCTTTCATCAATTAAAAGTTTAATTTTCATAAAAATAACATCTTTAGTGTTCAAAAAACGCATTTTTCAAAAGCCGATCTGTAAAGGAGTCATTAATTATCTCGGAATAATGCAAAAGAATCGTTTATTTGCCATTCAGTCCAATATTTAATTTCAGTGACCCCAAGAACCCCATTTTTGGCACAACACAAACCATATCCTATCAATGCTTTCCCCAAAAAATAGAAAATCATTACATTTTGTCCGCCATCTTGGATTTTTAATATTGTATTTTGTTCCCATTTTTGAATTCGGTGTTACACACAATGAACGCTATGTAAACCACAATCCATACATAATATAGAGGAATTTTACATTTTTTATTTGTCGATTTTGGTCGCCATCTTGGATTTCCGCCAACTTGGATTTCCGCCATTTTGGAGTTCCGCTATCCTGCATTTGTTTAATTTATTGCAGTGCCCACATTTAATTTCGGCAACTTCAAAAATCCCATGTAACTCACTATGAAAGCTATGTATAATAAAGAGGAATTTTACATTTTTTATTTGTCGATTTTGGTTGCCATCTTGGATGTCCGCCAACTTGGAGTTCCGCTATCCTGCATTTGTTTAATTTATTGCAGTGCCCACATTCAATTTCGGCAACTTCAAAAATCCCATGTAACTCACTATGAAAGCTATGTATAACGTGATCCAGACATAGTACAGAGGAATTTTCTTTTTTTCCCCCAGTCAATTTTGGTTGCCATCTTGAATTTCTGCAATCTTGATTTTTTGATATTATATTTTGTGTTCATATTTGAATTCCCATGTTACACACCATGAAAGCTATGTATACAGCAATGTAAATATAAAATACAGGAATTTTCATTTTCCCATAAATTTTGGTTGCCATCTTGGAATTTCAAAAACAAATTCAGCGTCCATATTTAATATTGGCGACTCTCAACGTTTCATGTTAGACACTATGAAAGCTATGTATAGTGATTCGGACATGATATATTGGAATTTTCATGTTTTCCTTCATTTTTGGCCGCCATTTTGAAAAATGGCACTACACCACCATACAAATAATTATTTTTACAAAAAATCTTCTATATTTTATTCAGTTTCAAAATAAATGTTTATTGTCCCAACCCTTGTGAAGAGATGCTGCAAAAATCTAAGTGTCATTTTTCAAGGCCATTTTCTCGTAATTTAGGAAACCAAGGATGTCCAGAACACCCAACTTCAAATGGCAATTCATCAGAGATTAAGCGTCGCAAAGCAATGATAAATATATCATTAGAAAGCGAAGACCAGTCTCTCTTTGGTATGCTAAAACCTCATTTTTGAACTATTGGTCATCGTGACTCATTTTGCCATGCCGGGTCACATATGTGTACCGGTATTTCTCACCGGTTATCAAGTAAGTTCAAATTTGTAGCTATTTGAATACATTTTGTCTTGATAGGGGTTTTTTTACAACTTTTTTCTCTTTTAGTATTTTGGGTATGTTTTCCAAGAATCGTTTATTTGCCGTTCAGTCCAATATTTAATTTCAGTGACCCCAAGAACCCCATTTTTGGCACAACACAAACCATATCCTATCAATGCTTTCCCCAAAAAATAGAAAATCATTACATTTTGTCCGCCATCTTGGATTTTTAATATTGTATTTTGTTCCCATTTTTGAATTCGGTGTTACACACAATGAACGCTATGTAAACCACAATCCAGACATAATAAAGAGGAATTTTACATTTTTTATTTGTCGATTTTGGTTGCCATCTTGGATGTCCGCCAACTTGGAGTTCCGCTATCCTGCATTTGTTTAATTTATTGCAGTGCCCACATTCAATTTCGGCAACTTCAAAAATCCCATGTAACTCACTATGAAAGCTATGTATAACGTGATCCAGACATAGTACAGAGGAATTTTCTTTTTTTCCCCCAGTCAATTTTGGTTGCCATCTTGAATTTCTGCAATCTTGATTTTTTGATATTATATTTTATGTTCATATTTGAATTCCCATGTTACACACCATGAAAGCTATGTATACAGCAATGCAAATATAAAATACAGGAATTTTCATTTTTCCATAAATTTTGGTTGCCATCTTGGAATTTCAAAAACAAATTCAGCGTCCATATTTAATATTGGCGACTCTCAACGTTTCATGTTAGACACTATGAAAGCTATGTATAGTGATTCGGACATGATATATTGGAATTTTCATGTTTTCCTTCATTTTTGGCCGCCATTTTGAAAAATGGCACTACACCACCATACAAATTATTATTTTTACAAAAAATCTTCTATATTTTATTCAGTTTCAAAATAAATGTTTATTGTCCCAACCCTTGTGAAGAGATGCAAAAATCTAGGTGTCATTTTTCAAGGCCATTTTCTCGTAATTTAGGAAACCAAGGATGTCCAGAACACCCAACTTCAAATGGCAATTCATCAGAGATTAAGCGTCGCAAAGCAATGATAAATATATCATTAGAAAGCGAAGACCAGTCTCTCTTTGGTATGCTAAAACCTCATTTTTGAACTATTGGTCGTGACTCATTTTGCCATGCCGGGTCACATAAGTGTACCGGTATTTCTCACCGGTTATCAAGTAAGTGTAAATTTGTAGCTATTTGAATACATTTTGGCTTGATAGGGGTTTTTTTACAACTTTTTTCTCTTTTAGTATTTTGGGTATGTTTTCCAATCACTGGTTATGTAAGAAAATTGTTCACCTTTCAAATATTTTAAGTACAGCCGCTATAAAATCATCAGGTTTTAAAACACCAACTTTAAACAGACAACATAAAAATGCAGCAAATGCCATTTCATGTCCTGAACCATAATCTATTCTGGTAGAATTACCAACACTTTCTACTAAATAAACAGATAATTCTACTATAGCTGGATGATATTTCTCTTCTAAAGCTTTCTTTAATAAATCGTCTACATTCTAAAACATAAAAAGAAATACTATTTCAATTTCAAATAATATCAACTATGGTTTAGCCCATAGTTGTGTTTATTTCAGGAACGGGATTCCGTTTGGTCACGTGATCGATCACGTGACTAATCACGTGATTACACCGTCGGATTTACTATATTTGGACAATAGCACGTCACGTGGCATGACCGTATTTGGTAAATAAATGACGTAGTTCACGCGTTGACTGTGACGAAAAACAGACGACTTCCGCCCAGCCTCACTTTCACTCCAATCGATTTTAAGAAGACGCCGCCAAAATTTCGCTTAATTTAACGCATCAATTTTTATCAATTTTCTATCGTAATTTAATCGTCTATTGTTTGAAACCATCCGACATAAATCTCTAATTTTCAATATGTCAAAGAGACCTGCTTTGCGAGATAAGCAGATGGATACCGGGAAAATATCAAAGAAAGGAAAAAGGCCTGTCGGCAGACCGTCTAAGGCCAAGTCATCAGTAGATATTGAATATGTACAACTATGCCCTCCGCTCCCGGAAGATGCCTTAGAGTCCGGTGATAGGCCTACGGACGTGCAGCAAGAATTGCCATCCTGTTCTGGTTATCAAGCCACTGGAGGCAGGCTGACAAACAATGAGACACAACAAACTCCGGGTGAGTACGGTTTTGTAGATTTTGAGCAGGCATTAAGGTCAACAAATTTCTTTCAGAATCAACGCGCCACTGACACTGCGAGTACTATAGCCTCAAACACAAATGGGCCTAGGCCTAATTACCAGTCAGTCGAATCTTGCTCCAACTCAAAAACAGGGCCTTTCCGTTCTAAACAATGACAATTACCATTATGTTGCTAGGCCTAATAATCCTAGGATTATTGACTTGTCTAATGACTGTCCAATAGGAGCCGAGTCAGAGCAGGCTAAAGTTGTTGGCACAGAGTTTAACGCATATGAGTTGGAAGAGTCGCCACGTGTAATATCTGCGGCGGACGATTCGCTCTATTTACACGTACCCATTGCAATACGGAATAAAATTTGGTCGTGTCAATACATAAATTTAGCACATTTACTCAAGGTGGGCACTGAGTATCAAGATAACTTGACAACGGTCCTTCACTTGGAAAAAGGAGCCATTGTTACTAAGCCGAAGCCTACGGAGAAGATTTTGGACATTGATCGATGGACAAATGCGTTCATAATTTTTGCCAGAATTTATTGGGAGAAATTTCCTGAAAGAATAGGGGAGTTATTGCAGTATATGTCCGTAATAAGAGAAGCTTCAACAAGGTATCGTGTTGCGGCGTGGCGCTCGTACGATGAGCAATTTCGATTGAGGCAACAAAGTCATACTTGTGAGTCTTGGTCAAGAATAAACCCAGATCTCTGGATGCGCCTCATGGTAACTAGGCCAAAGAATCATTCGGAGTTCGGTGCACAAATTAGCTATAAACAGAAAGAAAGCAATAAACCTTTTCTCTGTTTTGATTTTAATAAACAGGGTTATTGTTCATATAATCCATGTAAATATCAACACTATTGTGGGAATTGCGGGTTCCATGGTCATGGTAGGAGCAGTTGTATGAAGCAAACCACAGCTGTTGATAATCGTGAAACTGGATTTGATTTTCAGGATCCCAGGTCAACAAATAAACAATTCAATCAAACAGCAAATAGGGGTTTTCAGCGGGGTTCATTTCGTAGGGGAAAGTCGTCCAGATATTAGTTCTTCTGGTGGTTTCGTTCGTTCAAGTTTTTGTTATAACTTGTTTCAAAGTTCTGTGGATTCGTTAGATAATCCCAGTTGTTTTTCTTTTTCACTTGCTAAGTCTCCAATCAACATTGACCATCTACGGTTTAAGTTAAATAATTATCCGAATAGACTAGAGGCGGGGGAAATATTGCAGGGGTTTTCTGATGGTTTTCCGCTCCATTATACTGGGCCACGTGAACCTTCAGATGTTAAGAATTTGAAATCAGCTTTAGAAAATCCTGATGTGGTTCAGGAAAAAATAAAAGCTGAGTTAGCTGCCGGGAGAATAGAGGGGCCTCTTAGTGAGCGACCTATTCACACTTTAAGATTATCGCCCATTGGTTTAGTACCAAAAAAGGAAGCTGGTCAATTTCGTCTGATTCACCATCTTTCGTATCCAGCTGGTCAGTCAGTTAATGATTTTATTAGCCCGGAAATGGCTTCTGTAAAATATACGCCTTTCGATAAAGCAATAGGCATGGTGCAATCATTTGGGAGGGGTTGTCTTTTGGGTAAATCGGACATTAAAAGTGCATTTAGACTACTTCCAGTTCGTAGGCAAGATTTTGATCAGCTAGGTTTTACTTTTAACAATTTGTATTATTTTGACAAAATTATGCCATTTGGTTGTTCTATAAGTTGTTCAACATTTCAAAAATTTGCTAGATTTTTAGAATATTGTGTTCGTTCCGAAGCTGGCAGTGATCAATTGCTACATTATCTTGACGACTTTATGTTTGGGGGTTCTCCACATTCTAATGAGTGCACATTATTGATGAACACTTTCAAGGAGTGTCTTACAAGTTTAGGTGTTCCGATTGCCGACGAAAAAACTGTTGGTCCGGTATCAACTTTAACTTTTTTGGGCATCCATATTGATACGCTTAATATGACACTAAGCATTCCTCATGATAAGATTCAAGATATTTTGGAAAAAATCGAATCAATGCTAAGGTGTAACAAGTGCCCTCTTAAACAGGTGCAGTCGTTGATAGGCTCGCTTAATTTTGTGTGTCGAGTAATTGTCCCTGGCCGTCCATTTTGTCGGAGATTGATCGACTCGACATGCGGATTATCAAAGCCTCATCATCACATTCGACTAAAAACTGGTATAAAAAGCGATCTAAGGATGTGGCAAACGTTCTTGTCGGGTTATAATGGTATTTCCTTATTTCATGATCGTTTTTGGTCGACGGCCGCACAATTGCACCTATTTACGGATAGTTCGGCACAGAAAGATTTAGGTTGTGGTGCATACTTTAACAGACAGTGGTTTAACATTGCATGGCCACGAACGTGGGAAGCGATTGGTCTGTTAGATGACATAACGCTACTTGAATTATTCCCAATTTTTGTACATTTTTCATTTGGACTCCTAATTTTAGAAATAAAAAGATTCTTTTCCACTCGGATAACAAAGCAGTTGTACAAATTCTCAATTCCATGACATCAAAATCCGAACAGGTTATGAAACTTGTGCGCGAAATAACACTAATTTGTTTTTCAAATAACATAATCATCAGAGCTGAGCACGTTGATGGCATTCATAACGGTATTGCAGACAGTCTCTCTCGTTTTCAGATGGATCGATTTCGTATGTTGGCACCAGACGCACAGCTAGAACCCATTCTAGTACCCAACCATGTTTTCCGGATATTCAGCGAACCACATTAAAGTTACTTGAATCAAGCTTGGCTCCTAACACCAGAATACTATATCTGCAAGCTATCACACATTTTAATAAATTCCGTAAAGAAAAATCATTGTCTGAGGCGTCATTGCAGGATTTAATATGTTATATCTCCTCATGCTTCCATCAGGGTTATGCTCCGGCAACAATTACGTCTTACTTGTCGGCAATCAGTTTTTTCAACAAAATTCAGAACTTTAATGATTACACATCACATTTTTTGGTTAAAAAGATTTTAGTTGGTTATAGAAGACAACGAGTCACTAAGGATATAAGGGCACCATTAACACTAAATATTTTAGGAGCTATTTGTTCGATTTTACCTTCTATTTGTTATAATTCCTTTGAGGCAACTTTGTTTGAATCTGCATTTAAGTTGGCTTATTATGGTTTAATGCGTATTGGCGAGTTGGTGTATTCCGATCCGACATATGCTGATCGCCCTCTTTGTCAAGGCGATGTCACTATCGAGGGAATTGGTATTGAACGTAGTTTGCTGATCAGAATAACATCATCAAAAACCAATCAGTCAGGGCCACCGACTACTTTACGTATACCAGCGTTGAATCACTCTACGTGCCCCGTTAGAGCTATCATCTCTTTTGATCGAATGAGATCTCAAGAAGCTCAATATTACTTTTCTCACGCTGATCAGAAACCATTAACTAGAAGTCAATTTTGTGCAATTCTATTCAAAGCAACTAAATCTTTGGATCTTCCATCATGTCGATTCAAATCGCATTCATTTAGGATAGGTAGGGCAACGGATCTTGCTAAATGCGGTTACAAGGAGGAGGATATCATGAGAATGGGCAGGTGGAAATCCAGCGCGTATAAAAATTATATTCGCTTGTAATTGTAATTTATAGTGTAGGTATAACACGCCATATTTATAATTGTAGATACATGTAAAACTGTTTGGTTTGTGGGAAGTTCCATTATTTTCTGGGCTAAACACAGAGCCGAAGCTACTGGTGTGCTGCAGGAAACATGGCAGATGAAGGGAGAAAGAGGTGGGGTCTGGGCTGGGCTATTACCCAACATACAGTTTATGATGCTTAAAGCTAAGCGACCTCCTAATATGCTTATAATACATTTAGGAGGGAACGATTTAACTGATAAGTCTATTTTTGATTTGAACAATTCAATAGCAAAGAATGTGGCTTACTTGAGGGATATATTCCCTCAAACTTCTTTAATATGGTCGGATATACTCCCTCGGTTCATGTGGCGGGGAGTTAACGATAAAACTTGCAATTTAAGTGAGGAAGAGGTAAATCATGCTCTTAGAGCTTTGGACATTAAACGAAAGAGGATTAATCGTGAAGGCCGTAGAGCCGTAGTTAATAACCCCCCTGGTCATATTATATCTCACAGTATCACACGTTTCACTCCACACTATTTTCGAGGCGATGGTATTCACTTGACGAATTCTGGCAATGATCGCTTGATTGCAAGTTTCATACAGGCTATGAATACTTTTACAGTCCACCCCACCTCTGTAAAATATAATGCGGCTGTCGATCTCAAAGAAGATTAAACAGCAGGTTGGTAATTTTAAATTGTGTTGACGTTTCGGTGGGCTGTCTAAAACTTATGTTCATACGCTGCGTGCACGTGGTATGGTGTGCACGAACGGAGTTATGCCTGTGGTATGGTGGGCTTTATGTACGTATTGTTGAGCACGTGGTTGGTGTGCTCACGTTTTCATGCCCGTGGTACGGTGGGCTGTTTTAATTATGCTGTGTGCACGTGGTACGGTGTGCACTCAGTGTTATACCCGTGGTTCGGTGGGTTTTATGAACTTGAAGTTCGTATAGTTGAGCACGTGGTATGGTGTGCTCACGGTTTCATGCCCGTGGTACGGTGGGCTTTATGAATTTTTTAGTATATTTGAACACGTGGTAAGGTGTGTTTACGGTTTCATGCCCGTGGTGGGTCACACGAATTTTGATAGAATTGGGGGACAAATTCACTGTGGTTAATTTGCTTGTGGCGGAATTCTATATTCTCTGAAGAGGTCGTAGAGATTTGGTTCATTTCTTAACTTGGTTTAACCAGTGAGAATTCATGAACATTTTCTACAATTTGGGTACTCTGGTTATACTATGGTTAAACCTAGATAATCTTATACATTTTACCCTCAAACCTCATGGAGATAGACCGCGGCCACAAAATTCCACATTAATTGATATTATTATTATCTATGTTAATAAACTCAATTTCTATCATATTAGCAAGACTTGTTATTTGTATAAATCTCGTTCTCTTTAAATAATATCAACTATGGTTTAGCCCATAGTTGTGTTTATTTCAGGAACGGGATTCCGTTTGGTCACGTGATCGATCACGTGACCAATCACGTGATTACACCGTCGGATTTACTATATTTGGACAATAGCACGTCACGTGGCATGACCGTATTTGGTAAATAAATGACGTAGTTCACGCGTTGACTGTGACGAAAAACAGACGACTTCCGCCCAGCCTCACTTTCACTCCAATCGATTTTAAGAAGACGCCGCCAAAATTTCGCTTAATTTAACGCATCAATTTTTCCCGCCCAAATCCCGCCCCTTTTTATGCCTTGCGATACTTTGTCGGGTTTTTATTTTCTCTTTTCAGGCTTGGTATGGTTAATGGTTATGAAAGTTTAATTGGTTAGGTTCCTGTTTGATTCCTGATATTTATGCTGTTATTTTAAAGTTCAATTTGTAGCTGTTATTATTATTTATGCTTTTCTTTAAATTATTATGTCGGCGGAATTCTATATTCTCTGAAGAGGTCGTAGAGATTTGGTTCATTTCTTAACTTGGTTTAACCAGTGAGAATTCATGAACATTTTCTACAATTTGGGTACTCTTGTTATACTATGGTTAAACCTAGATAATCTTATACATTTTACTACAGTCCATCGAATTAGTTATCAACATACATAGTTTGAGGATGCTCTGTAGATAGACATTAAATTATTACCTCTTGTAGTTTAAGAAACCATTCTCTAAAAGCTTTATTACCAAATCTCTGAGGTTGATCTATTGGAGGTATTTCATCTAACCATTTATCTAATTGTTCTAATAACTCTAATAATTTAATTATATTCTGAAAAAAAAACCTTCATTACAAATTATACAAGAAACTGTAAGCTAATAAAAGAACAAAGAATAAAATAAAAATTTCATGATCTGCAAGAAAGTCATAGTCCCACCTCCCTCTCAACTTTTTTCTACAGATTCAGGGAGATAGAACAGTAAATACAAACAAAGCATGTTGTTTTTACAGATGTCTGACATTCTACTCAATAGAGTGTTAATATTGTTAATTATTTTTCAGCTCGATTATCATTCAGAAGATAAAATGTATGTGTTCTGTAACAAAAGAAGAGCAGCTATTTTCTTTGTAGCCAAATCTCCAGTGTAATAGTTGAAGTCGCTAAGAGTTCACAACAGGTACTAAAAACAACTACAATGTATTGAACATTTTTTATTTACACGTTGTAAAGATAAATACTGAGGTTAAGCCTAACCATTTACCATGTTCTATCATGCTCAGTATAGTAATCAGTTTACACATTCTTACCTCTGATACTGGATATGTGTCACTTATTTTTTTACTCTGTATGGCTTTATTTAATGTCATCAATAAGCCCATTAAATCAGCATATGCCTATAAATAAACATCCAAAAATTATTTACAATTAAACCATTTTCCTCACTGATAATCGATGGATTAACAAACTTCTGAATGACTGGATACACTTTACTTTCCAGTTCAAGACACAATTCTGTGAATACAATTACAATTTAGTATTGAACGATGCTTTAAATATAACTCTCAGGTATTTACCAAGCAATGCTAAAGTACAATTCTAAAAACTGGTGTAACCTGTGACCATAGACATAGGGGGGGCCAATCTCAGTTGGTGGGAGGGGCTGGGACTATATTCCAAAAATTTCCTGTGTCACCCAAATTTTCAGAATTAATCAATCATTAGTTAAAGAGAACATTCCACAAAGCTGGGATGATTGTTTATTTTTAATGAATTACACAACAACATAAATTTACAATATGTTAATCAAAAAACAACACTATTTCCCAATTCTCTGATGTTTTGGTCAAAAAAATGGAAATACAATCGCCCGAAAAACAGATGGTTTCTCGGCTCCTACACCTATGGATGGGACATGTGACAACAATAATATGCATGTAAGCAACAATAATGTAACTTCATTGATGATAACCAATCTAAGCTATATCACTAATCAACTTGAAGAGAATCTAAACTGAAACTGCCCCGTGTTTTCCAGTTCAATTACTAAATGGCATTGAAATAATTCTTCAGGTTATAGTAGTAAAACTAAATTGTACAATGAGATGAGTCAGGAAGTGCCATATTGGAGGATGCATAGAAAAAAACAACCAGCAGCTGCCAGGCAGGATACGCCCACATTTTCGAGAGATGGATAGAGAACAAGCAAAAACGAAAGTGATTTTTCCTACAATCAAAGGCCATAATTCATTAAGTTACAATTTGATATGCGCAAATATTGAAAAGTATCAAGATATTTAGGTTATAAACACGCAATTTAAGTTTCATCAAAATCGAAAATAAAATTGTGACCTCTACAGGGTCCACAACCTTGAAATACCATTTTTTAACAATATTGGCGTACAAACAGCAGCCATTATGTATTGTAATTTTGGTCCTATTTTCCCGAAATTTGAACTCAACCTTCCTTAGCTTGTAACGGTGATATAATCAAACGATTTTTTAAATCAGATAATAATTGTGACCTCTAGAAGAAAAACAAGCTAAACAAAGGCAATTTTGCATATAATCAGGGACCATAATTCAGGAAGTTACAATCCGATATGCGCAAATATCGAAAGGAACCAAGATCTTTGGGTTATATCCATACATTTTAAGTTTCATCAAAATCAAATTAAAATTGTGACCTCTACAGGGTCCACAACATTGATATACCATTTTTCAACAGTATTCGCATACGATTGGCGGCCATTTTGTATGGCAATTTTGGTCCGATTTTTCCAAAATTCAAACTCAACCTTCTTTAGGGTGTAACGGTGATATAATCAAACGATTTTTTAAATCAGATAATAATTGTGACCTCCAGAGGGACCACAAGCTAAACAAAGGCGATTTTGCGTATAATCAGGGGCCATAATTCAGGAAGTTACAATCCGATATGCGCAAATATCGAAAGGAACCAAGATCTATGGGTTAAAACCATGCATTTCAAGTTTCATCAAAATTGAATTAAAATTGTGACCTCTACAGGGTCCACAACCTTGATATACCATTTTATCACAGTATTCGCGTACGAACGGCGGCCATTATGTATGGTAATTTGGGACCGATTTTTCCGAAATTAGGACTCGACCTTCCATAGGGTGTAACGGTGATATATTCGAACGTTTTTTTTAAATCGGATAATAATTGTGACCTCCAGAGGTACCACAAGCTAAAATAGGTGATTTTTCGGACAATCAGGGGCAATAATTCAGGAAATTACGTTCCGATAGGCGCAAATATCGAAAGGAACCAAGATCTTAGGGTTATAAACATGAAGTTTCCTCAAAATCGGTTCAAAATTGTGACCTCTATAGGGTCCACAAGCTAAAAACATGATTTTTCATACAATCAGGGGCCATAATCCATGAAGTTTTGATCCGATACATGCCAATATCGAAAAGCAGCCGAGATCTTTGGGGGATAAACCTATATTTAAAGTTTCGTCAAAATCGTGTAAGAATTGTGACCTGTAGAGAGTCCACAAACAATTGTGGACGGACGGACGGACAGGGGCGACGACATAATACGTCCACATGAAAATGTGGGCGTAAAAAAATAACCCATTTACAACATGAAATTACCCACTTTTGATTTTTCCCATTTTGGTATGTGTTCTGGTAAACTGACTTCTTTCTGTGGTGGTATAAATTTATGTGTAGAAATATCTATTGGTTCGTATTGTCCTTCTGTAAATATTAAGAAAATATACAGTTTGGCTAGCACTCAGATCTGTGGTATATTATTATTACACTAACTACCGAAACTATGTGATCTTTCAACTGTAGTTTAAGGATCACATAGTCTCAGTAGTTATGCATACACTCAGAAGAGTCAATCTATTTTAGAATTTTGAATATTATTCACCATTATTAGATTAATGCTAATATTTCTTTAGGAAAAAATAAGGTATTTTATAGTGTTTTCTGTAGTAAATTTAACGCAAACAACACGTTAACAAGATATGTCCGTTAGAGTTTAACGGATCGTTAAATTAACTTAGTTTTGAGCAACCGGGCCCAGATCTTGATGTCAAGACGCTTGCGGGTAAATACCGCCCATGATGTTCCCAGCCCTGGATTTTCCATTGCTATGGCTCACTTCATTGGTGAATCCGCACCTTAATTTCTGGTAGATTTTGATATAGAAGTTAAAACCAATCAAACGATAGATAGCATTTTTGTGATTATTATGGTCTGCGATATCCCGAAACCCGGCAATTACAGCCGTAGAAAACAGGATTTATATGTTTTGATGACTGAAATTTGCTAAATTTTGACTAAATAAAAAAAAAACTTGTGGTATAGCTTTTTGATTACATTATTATTGACATCCATCTCGATTTTAATAACTTTGGATCTAGTTAGAATATTTTGATGAAATAAAAAAAATTGGGTAGCATTTTATGTAATTCAAACTTTGACCTGAAACCCCCCTACTTACTTGCAGAGTCATCGACATCTGACTCTGCTGAGAGGGGCTATTTCAGATAGATGGACCTCTTTTAAATTTTTGATCGATTAAAATTAATTAGCTAATGCGGTATTACCTATGGCTAGATTGACTTTTTACGATGTTTTTATAACGGCGAAATTAAAGGGTCAATCCCGATGATGTTTTTGAGAATAAAACTCTTTAATTTTGTGTTAAAATCCATTAAGGTCCCCTAACTTAGGGCCGAGAACCTAACTCAATATATGTGATACGTTTTCAAACAACTTAAACCCACAGTCTTCATCTTGAAATGGAGTCCGGTGTCCCAGACTTTTATTTATAAAAATCATAATGTGTCGGTGAAATAAACCTTTTGTTATCAAGTACAGCACATGGACCATTCACCGTGTAGACCTCTAAAGGAACGGGAATCGATTATCGGGTCACCCAAAGAAAGAATTGACCCGAAATCATAAAAGGGTTACGTGTCCGGATAAGCTGTTTAACGCTCACGTCCAAACGACTCAATATTTTGAGCTGAAATTTTGTGTCAGGGTATATACACCATTCTTCTATATTTTGGCGTTAAATTTCATACAGACTTGGACTTTTATTTTTGAGGCTCTGTTCTATTCGGGACAGTCCATTTAATCAAAAGTCAGAGTCAGTTTGGGTGTCCGGCCGGGGAGACATTTCCACGCACGGGGCTAATCAACTTATCACTTTGTTGACTTTCAATTTGACGTCAGAATTTTTTTAACCAAACCCAACCCTAGCTGTAGGCTAGCACGCGGTACCTGTCAGTGTAGCTAATAAAAAAACCCATCATCACCATGGTCGGTGTTGTGAGGAATGTCTCCCTTGTGTAAAATTTAAAAATCAGAAGATTTCTCACCGACACCTGCCATGTTGTATTTAGGATGTAAACATCCGGCGATGTTCTGTAAAGTAGTCAAAGGGAAACAACTTCAAATTTTTCGAAAAATTAGAGTTGCCCCCCTCTAGTTAAAAACTGTTGTTTAGGGTCACGTTTCTATAAATATTCATTCATAAAAAAAGAAACGCGGTCGAGGGTTGGGGTGACAGCGAGTTCAGACGCTCCAAATAAAAGTTTTGTACTTTGTACCTTCCTTGCTTTTGTTGAAATAGATATCAGTCTGTAGCAATTGACAGTATGCTTCGTCACTTGTTGAAGAAACCAGTGGTAATTTTTCTCAATCTACATTAGTTTAGTTTATAAAATTATATTATAAAATAATTCTAATCTTAATTGGCCATTGGCAGATCAGTGACTTGAGAGTAGCCAGACTAGGCCTAATTTAATTATAAGTATAAGCTTATAATTAATAATGATAACTCAAAAAAAAACAAGGCAGGCCTATTAAAGTAGCTAAGTCTCTAACTCAATATACCCCCAAATCTTCAAGATTTAAAACACGATTTATTGGTCAAATTAAATCAACATTGATGTTGTGATCTTCATTTTAATTTTTATGTATTTTGCAAATTGCAGATAGACCATGCAGCCTTAACAATGACCAGTATGCCAGCACTGGTGATGGTGGGTCCTAGGAAGGGACGAATGTTTTCTGTTCAGACCTCATTACCAAGACTACCTGTTCCTCCATTAAATCAGACACTTGACAAATACCTGCAAACCATCCAACCTCTCGTTACATCAGAAGAATTAGAATATACTAAAAAGGTAGATCTTTAACATGTCAATAATAATTCAATTGAACCCCATTCCTTAAAGCCCCATAATACCACTCTTGTTCAGTTGTAACTGAATAATATGTTCAAAACTTTATTCTGGTCAACAATTTGTACTATTTTACAATATTTAAATTAAAAAATGATACAAATTTCATCTTAACACACCTAATTTTAAAAATTGGAAAAAATTCAACTACATGCCGTAACATGGTTTGAAAAGCCTTACGTAAGCACTTTCAAATGAAACTTGGATTTAAACATATTTTCGAACCCTCTGGAAAAGTAAGATAGGTTGTATTTGGATAATTTACACAACAGGTAGGACACTTAAATATCTTGTGGTTAGAATAAGGCTAATTTATTTTTTTCGGGACCTGGCAAGCCAGCAAGAGTGTTATTGTCCCTTTAAGTGCAATTTGTTGATGTACATCAGAGTCAGTGTCTGGTTAATCGAGCCCGCGGTAACTTACTAACTATGATATTACTGTAGATAAAAAACACAATTATCCAGAATCCAGACATTATTTAAATTAATGGTGTTTAAAACTACTTTTTTTGAACTGACATGGCTAATGTTTTCTATTCCAACTGGGCTAATGAAAGCAGGAATTTAAGAAACAAATGCCATATCCACTTATAAGTAGTAATAATTTAAAAAAATACTTTTGTAGAACAATTTTTTATTTCAAATTCTTTTATTCTGTTGACGATCAGTGAGTGAAATCAATTGAAACCTGAACTATAAACTATAATGTTAGAGTAAAAGTCATCAAAATATTCCACATTACTATTAAATTGGAAATAGAAAAATAAAGCTGCAATGGTTTTTAAAAGGTCATTTAAAGCCTTGTCAAACCTGTATTTGTGGACACAAATTACCTTTTTATGGAGAGGGTTCAACATAGTGTCTAACATGTTTCACAATCCAATTTCAAATGAAGTAAAGATAGAGAGAAATGGGGTTTAACGCCCACTCGTCAAATGAAGTAAAGAGAGAGAGAAATTGGGTTTAACGTCCACTCTGCAAATGAAGTAAAGTACTCTCTATATAAAATAATACAGTGGAGCCTGAAATCAAATGTAAGCCAATAATATTAAGAGATGTTTTAATGATAAAGTCAACCAAAACACTCCATTTCTTGTGTTTTATTACACAGGTAACAGAAGAATTTCGAAAACATCCTGGACCTGCTCTGCAACAATTTTTAGAAGCCAGAGCTGCAAAAACAAACAACTGGGTAAACATTCATTCATTTTTCTCATCCATACATTCCTCTTATAATCCATTCAATATTATTTGGGGGGGGGGGGATAATACTTTTAAAATTTTGTGTTTTCTGAAGTTTTGTTCTTCTACAAGAATATATATTAACATTTGATTAGAATATAAATGAATTAGATTTCAATAATATTTCTAGTTGTCAGAATGGTGGAAGCATGTTGCATATCTGGATTTCAGAGCTCCTGTTGTCGTGAACTCCAACCCTGCAGTCATTTTTCCTAAACAGAATTACAGTGGTATACAGGAACAGTTACGGTGAGATGATTAAAAAGAAAATATAAACTTACAGAATATATTGGATTTGTAAGCAACTGTGGGAATTGAGTCTATTATTGGTTGAAATGATATTATCTGTTGAAACAAATATCTGGAATGTTGATGAAATAACAGAAATTTTGAAATTCACTGCAAACGAGGAATATGCTAAGCAAGTCAAGATAGATTTACCCTTATTCATTCATGTAATGTTCTTTAAAATGTATTAAATTATTTTATAGGTTTGCAGCCAAGCTATTATCAGGAGCACTCAATTATAAAAAAGGAATAGACAAGTAAGATTTTCAAAAATATACCTCTTTAAATTAGGTGACAAATGAAAGTGTTGGTATGATACAAATATATGAATTGTGGGCAAATATATACAGAATATGCAACAAAGATAATAATCAAATGCAATTAAAGCTTAACACCTTTGATTAGGGGGCTGTTATGAACTAAACCTACACAACTGAAATCTCTTACAGGGATTAATTATATTTGTATCATTTGCTTGATAAAGACAAGAGTATCTAACTCAGTATAAAATTCTACCTTGTGTTAATAACAACCTCACTTAGTAATAAACATAAATTGTTTGTATTCCATAGAATTGTGTCCTGTGAATATCTAGTTGAATTACTAAATGCCATTAAAACAGTTTGTTTTTTTTTGCAGTCAAACTATACCAATTGAAACGTTGGGGGGTAAACCATTATGTATGTCCCAGTATTATAAAATCATGTCGGCTTGTCGAATACCAGGAGAAAAGATAGACTCTCATTACTGTTATACACCTGGCTCTTCTAAACCACCTCGACATATAAATGTCATTCATAATAATCAGGTAGGTCTAATATACAAAATTACTATTGATAAACAAGGCACTGATTCAGCCTTTATATAATGCTGATGGTGATCATGAATTTAAACTAGCCAGCATTTAGTCTGGCTCTAGCTCCTACATTGGAGAATGACAAACATTGCCGATTTCCGAAATTTTTTGACTAGACATTAATGTACATGTAGTTATAAACATACAGCATTGGCCGAGAAAGTTTATCCAGATTTTCCGACGTGGTTCCCCCTTGTCAGTGATGCAGGATGGAGGGCCTGACAAGGACAGCTGTGTAGTCATTTGGATGGGATGAAAAATGGAGGTCTCGTGTAGGCCTACACATTGGTGTGCACATAAAAGTTGGAATATTCAAGAGTATGCAATAGTGCTGCTATCTGGGCAAAATTTCCATCATAGCCAACTGTATGGTATATGCCCATCTTTCTAAGCCCAGTTCTGAGCAGAACAGTAGAAAGTTAAACCCCATTTCATTTCCTTTCTACTGGTATCTTACTTTAAGGGCCAATTCTGATAATATTTTGGAGAATAAAACTGCTTAGTTTTGTGTTAAAATCCCTTAAAATCCTCTACCTTAGGGCTGAAGAACTAACTCAAGATATGTGATACATTTTCAAACAACTTAAACCCACCAGTCTTCATGTGGAAATGGAGACCGGTGTCCCAACCTGTATTATGTGGTGTCAGTGTCTGGATAAAATCAGTCTTTCATTTTATAAAAATAATGTGCAGGTGAAATTTACCTTTCAATATCAAGTACAGCACATGGATCCATTATTGTATAGACCTCTAAAGGAGGGAAAATCGATTATCAGCTCACCCAACGAAAAAATTGACCCAAAATCGAAAAAAGGGTCATGTGTCTGGATAAGTAGTTTTGAAATTCACGGTCAAATGTCACAATATTTTGAGCTGAAATTTTGAGACAAGGTAAAAACACCATTTCTCTATATTTTGGCGCTTAAATTTATACATACTCAGACTTTTATTTTTGAGACGCTTTTCAAATCTGGATAGTCACTTTAAAGGCTAGAGCATTGTGGTGCAAATGCATACAGCTTGGATAAGGACAATGTCTCTGTAGAAATGTCGGAAATGTCCAATGCTGTATCATCCTGTTTTTCAGATCTTTTCATTGGATGTATATGGTGAAGATGGAGGTATATTAACTGTGGACCAGTTATTCGATCAGTTGATGAATATAGTAAATGAATCCCAAACTGTAGCACCACCTGTTGGTATGCTGTGTGTTTTGGACAGAAAGTCATGGCATCAAGCTTATAAAAAAATTGTCAAAGGTAAACCACCTATCTTCCCTTCTCCTAGTTTTTATCATTCCATCCACATTCCCAATACCAGATACTAAGCATTCCACCGATTGTCGTGGTTTTAAGCATTCCCTCGTCTTTTCTTTTCCAACTAATCAACATTCTAGTTACCTTTTCCTGCCACCAATGTGCTTTTCTTCCCACCATCCACTTTTCTCCTATTAATTAGATCCTTTTTTGCCCCCCCCCCCTATCCCAATTACAGATCATTCTGCCCCTTAGTCTTAAAACAAACCTTTGTAAAGCTTTGACATAGTCAATCCCACACCATTTCTTATATTCAACTGTAAGTGCTTAATCCAAATATGAAAAGTATTTTTCCAACATTCTCATTTCCACCCAGCTATTTATCTTTCTACTTCTAGCTACTGTACTAAGCATTCTACACACATTCTGCCTTTCCCTATTCCCAGCTTCATGTACTTCTATCTCAGAATCATTTCACCACCTTCAGATGTCCAGCGAACAGTACTTGACATGTTTCTTAACTTTTGATCATTTCACCAACATACTCACTTTCTAGCTAGAGTGTTCTGTTTTTAATGTCATGTTATTTGTGTTATTTACTAGTAAGAAGAGCAATATTTGTGTTATGGTTTGTGTATATTTTTAGAGAAGAATAATGAGAGTATTATGGAGTGTACACAACATGCTATATTTATTTTCTGTTTGTTTATATTTTTTAGGTAAGAAATATGAAATTATTTTTGGAGTGTATAGTGTATACTGGGCTATATTTGATTTTTGTTTGTTTATAATTTTTAGATAAGAATAATGAGAGTATTATTGAGAATATACAGCGTGCTATATTTGTGTTATGTTTGGATGGTAAAATGAGTAGTACAACCGATGAGACTGAAGAACGCAATAACAGTACTAGACAGATGTTATATGGAGGAGGAAGTCAGAAATATTCTGGTAATAGATGGTTTGATAAAACTCTACAGGTTTGTACTAATGGTCAAATTGACTTCCTTTATTGACATATTCTGTAGTTTATAATGTATTTACTGTAATTTTAGATGATAGTGTTTATGATTTGTTTAATGTAAATTGTATTTCATGGTATTTGTTGAATGTAAATTGTAAAGAAAATAAAAGGGGGGTGGGTGCCCAACATCAGATTTTGTCGTTGATACCATGTGGTTGGAAGGTCTTTAATCTAATAATGTAATTCAATTGTACGTCTATTGGTAGTAGAAGTATTAAACTTAGGGTATGTGCCAAGTTGTTTGATAATTTGGTAGACGAGGTTTCGACTATAGTGTCTCTGTAAATTGAAGTTGGAGGTGACTGGGGTGTCATTCCTGTGGGTAAAATCAGTGTATTTTATAGTATATGATGATACATGTGATTTGTTTATTGTAAATTGTAGTTTATAGTATGTATATTTATGATTTGTTTATTGTAAATTGTAGTTTGTAGTAGGAGATGATGGTGCATGTGGTTTAAATTATGAACATACAACAGCTGAAGGTCCACCAATAGCAGCTATCATGGATCATGTTCTAACATACATGTAAGTTATTCATTCTCTAAACTACACTTTCAATATTCCTTTGAAGGTTAAAGCCTTGGTGGAAGTTGGTGTACATAATGGGGGCAATTCAAGTCATGTATTTCATTTTCAAGAAATGATTTGAAAAATGTTTGAACAAGAACATAAACTAGTGAATTTTATTAAATTTTATTTAATACAATAATATTTCTGTTATACATGTATATTGAACAGAGAACAATACAAGGGAGGTGAGAAAGCAGCTCAAGGGTTATCCGCCCCTGTTAAGTTAGAATTTAATCTGACCAATGACGTACTTGAAGCCATTGAAGAAGCTAAAGATGCAGCCGATTCGTAAGTAGACCAAATAGAAATGAATAATCAAAATGAAAATACTTTTTGAATTTATAGTGTTTTTTGATTATTGATATATTTTTACTGTCAGTTTTTCATTTGTTTTTTTTTTTTATTGAGAATGATATGAAAAGATATATATAAATAAAATTGTGTTACAATTTGATACTGTTATGAGCTTCTCTACTGAATAGAAAGATGTAAATATTACATTGAGAAGCTCATTATATTTTTTTCATGTGTACAATATATTCGTTGCTCTATGCAGGACAAGTTTCCTATTTCCTGGGGTTACTTTTTAAGAAGGTTGAATGAAATCTTTGTTGAAAGTTACATTGCATTCCTCATCTCTCTATTTTCAGATTTGACAAAGATATAGATCTTAATGTTTTTACCTTTAAAGATTATGGTAAAAACTTTCCTAAATCTGTTAGAATATCTCCTGATGCATTTATACAGATGGCATTTCAACTAGCTTACTACAGGTTGGTTCTTTTAGATATATTTGAGCCAGGGAAATTCTCTTTGCAAATACTAAGATAAATAAAGTTCAGATTTTATTCTTTAAATATTCTTTATAGAACAGCGTGGAAGTAAATGTGGTAAATAACAAATATGAACAATTTTATTAAACCTATAAGCAAATCTAGATGTCATTTCCCAATAGCTCAATGTTGTTTGTAACTTTCACTTAATTGAGTAATTTCTTTGCATTTTGATACTTTGATACTTAAAGTCACTTTTATTAATAGATACCCTTTAAAATCTGTGACTACTCCTTTTATATAACACATACAACTATTTCATGTTAGTAATATACAGGTTTAAATTTAATTAATTTTCCAGAATCTATAAAGAACCATGTGCTACATATGAAACTGCTTCATTACGACGATTTCAAGAAGGGCGCAGTGATACAATAAGATCGTGTGCAATTGATTCGTATAATTTTACAAGGGGAATGGATAATCCATCTCTCAGTCCAGCTGAAAAATTAGAGTTGTTAAAGAAAGCTGCTCAGTCTCATAGACAATACACTGATCTAGTAAGTGGGAATATCTAGTAAAATGTTGATGATTATTTGCTGGTTGGATATCCATAGTATGCTTGCATAATGACACATAGTTTTGTTTGAAAATATATTTCATATTCTGGTTAATCTAAATTTCAAGTAACTGTTCATGATTTGTATCTTTTAGGCAATATCAAATTGCTCACTGCTAGATCCATGCTAATACATAATTAGGTTGATTACTTAATCTTCAATAAGGAAAAAAAACCCCAACTCTACATAACCCCTGGCTTGGATTCAATCAGACTAAAAAAAGGTCCATCAATTTTATTGTTTTATTGGAATTCTATGACGTTTTCGGCAGGATCAAACAATAATTTATCCCCAAAATACTTGTACCTGGTGATTACCGTAAATTAGAAAATTGTAGACTGGTGAAAAGAAAGAAAAATAGAAAAAGTAAAATGTACCTTTAACACAGTGAGCATCGTAGATCAATGGAATTTTAGTTCATCTGTTCTTTGTAAATAGGGGGACCACGTGGGTAAGGTGCTGGGCGTGCTAGCCTGGAGGTGATGCAGAACGGAGAGCATGTAAAGGACATCTATCTAGTCATTCGAATGGGACAGAAAACTGAGGTCCCGTGTAAACATTGGCGTGCACATAAAAGATCCCTTGGCAGTTGGAATTCCATATAAGAGTAGGCCGTAGCGCCGCTGCCGGGGCAAAATTCCCCTCATACACATACTGTATGGCGTATGCCCCTCTTCCATTAGTCCAGGTTAGGAGCAGAAGAGTAGGCTGTTAAACCCCATTTCACTTCATTTCATTTCTTTGTAAATACTGATGGAATTAAACCATCTTTGTCTTGATATTCAACTTGATTTTCTAGTTAAGAAAAATTCCTATATCACTCAAATCACGCTTAGAGACTTAAAATAGATATACTCAACTTCAAAATAGCATTATTTTTATTATTAAATTTTGCAGGCAATAAATGGAAATGGTATTGATCGTCATATATTGGGTTTAAAACTAGCAGCTATTGAAATGGGAATGGATATACCTAAATTACACATGGACAGTTCATTAGCTACCAGTACTTATTTTAAAATGTCTACAAGTCAGGTATAATATATATTACATTATCACAACAAAGAAGGGGTTTATTGGGTGTCAGGGAAGCCACGGTGGCTAAGGGGGTAAGACACTGGCTTGCTAGCCTGGTGGTCACATGTTCGATCCCTGCATTGGCCAAGAAATTTCATTGACACTTTCTGGTGGTGAAACTTACTACATAAATTCATAAATTTAATAATATCCAGCGACTACACACAGTTTATGTCCCTTCAAAAATGGCAGCGAAACCAGAAATAGAACATGCGCATGATTTCATCTCTTTGCTATTTGTAACATAAATACTTGGTTCGATCCATGCAAACTGTGATATGTGTTGAAAATTTGCAATGTAAGCTATTTTTACTTGTGCAAAGGCTTGTAGTGTGTACCAATTGTAACCATGAATAAGACAATTGGCACAGCCACATATATTGCAGTTAGCCTTGAACCACTTGGAACATCTAGGTAGTAAATTCAGCCTCTGAAGTCTAGGTCTCAACTACCAGTCCATTTGGCTATAAATATCTATAAATGACATGTGTTGTGCATGAGGTAGGGTATGCTTACAATTTCTAGAACACTTGACACCACTTAATACTTTTTTATTTGGACAGGTTGGTGCCAAGTACGAGGCTGTAATGTGTTTTGGGCCTGTTGTACCAGATGGTTATGGTTTGTGTTATAACCCACAAGAAAAGCAACTCAGTTTTACTGTGTCTGCTTACAATAACTCACCAGAAACAAATTCCAAACATTTTGTAGATACCTTAAATCAATGCTTAAAAGATATGCAAAGACTTGCTCCAACTATCTCCAAACTTTAAAATCATGATGGTATCAAGAAGAAGGGTGAAGCAATTCACCTTGCAAGGAATAAGCGGGTATTGAGAGTTTATGGTCGATTGTGATAAGTATACACAAAGAATAACATTTTGTTCCCAACTCAATGTGCACATTGCAAAATATACAGGGTTAGCTTAAAAAGCTTTCTTTGTGTATATATTAATAAAACATAGCAGAAAGTGCTATTTGAGTAGTTCAAACTTGGTGTAAGTATTAATTGGTGGAGTGTCTTCAGATGGTTTCATGGTAACCATTTTCTTCTTAGTCTAAGCAGAAATAAGAAATTTGATTTGTCAATGCTTTAATGCAATGACTTTTATTCTAATTGATTGAGTGATGAAATTTAAATAAATCAATACCATGGCTAAGTGCGATAATGGGTATTTTCTGTTTGGCTAAGCATTGGGATAAGCAAATGGATTGCACAATGCTTAATAAAAAGATAATTGTGCCAGTAATTACCGGTAATGAATGTCATCTACGTCTGTTTACTTGGGATTGAGACAGGAGACACCAGACTTATTGCTGGCTTGTTTATAATGCAATATATCTTTAAATCAATATTAAAACAAGCATTAACTTAAAGACATAGTCTAGATGCCCAAATTGTAAACATACTTGAAGAACCATAATGATTAAAATCTATTTTTATCATCCAGATAAACTGTAGTGGATTGTTTGCAATTATTTCATTCTTTAATTTCTGCACTTAAAGAGGGTTGTTTGTAATGTAGAAATTTTTAACTTAACATTTAAAGTGTATCAGGGAGCAAGCAAGTGATGTAATTTCTAGTGTTTTCAGTATGAAAGTTGGTTTTTTTTAGCTAATGAAATGGCCTGCTTAGTCAAGATGTACATGGAATTCTGGGAGACAGGTATAAATTTAAAGCAGCAGAAAACAAAACAATGTTTTATTATAAATAGTTTACACAATTCATTCAAATTTCAAAATTTGAATATTGTAATGCAATCTAAAAGAATAAATTATTATTTTTATTTGTGTATATTTATAATTATTATCTAAAAATTGATTTATTGATACTGAGTATATATATAAGATTATGTACATCAAATATGTAGCACCTTTCATCCTAAAGGGTATTGAATTATCAGGTGGACATTATCACGGAAACATGAGCGTACTGTTTGGATGGAATGTACGCAATATAAATATTCATTATTATTATTATTAATTAGTACTGAGATGACCAAAAACATAATGATAATGTTGCTTCTGTGTCAAATATAATTGTCCCACTCTATAGATATTTATTATTGCTTAGAGAAAAATATTTATAAATTTTGAAAGCCTGAAGTATAGAATATTCACACCAATTTCTATAATATAAAACATCAGATTGTATTATAAATGGAACCCCATTGTTCATAAAAGAAAAATAACATTTGATATTTTTGATTGTAAACATCAGTTATGTATTGTACAATAATTATTTTGTGATAAGAATTTTGTTATAAATTGTATTTAAAATTCTGGTATACTTATAGTACATTTATTTTAATACCATACAGCTTCATATTATTCATGGCCACATGTTTACATATATTTGCCCATCTATTACAATGTCTTTTATTGAATTCAGAAGGTTTAAAGTCAAAATATGACATGAGCTGGCATAATAGAGTGATAGTATTTTACCTTATACCTTAATGAGTTTCAAGACATTCTGTCAGTATGAACTTTTTCAACTAAATTATTATGGTTATGGGGGAATATGATGTAGAAGTTGACAGGGTCATCTATACATATAACCAGCGGCTGCCAGGCAGATAGGCCCACATTTTGCAAGAGATAGGTAGACAATAAGCTAAACAAATGCAATTTTTCGTTCAATCAAGGACCATAATTCAGGAAGTTAAGTTATGATACGATATGCGCGAAAACCGACTGCAACCAAGATCTTTGGGTTATAAAGATATATTTCAAGTTTCATCAAAATTCAGACTTCTAGAGGGTCCACAACCATGATACACCATATATATATATATATATACACTGTTTGCGTACCAGGGCCATAACTAGCCCAGGGGGTGGAAAGTGTTCTAAGTGGTGCTGTAAAATTGACGGACAATGCTTATCTAGTGTTTTTATAGTCGACAATCCCCCCCCCCCCCAAGTTATAGGCCTGTTGCGTACGAGTGGCAGCCATATTATCCGGCAGTTTTAAGCCGGTTTTACACTAGGCGAATTATTTCGTGCGAAGTGAATTTTTACGAGTATAGGCATGCGCAGTATAATTTCTGGCAACGCCACACTTTTCGCTGGCTCTTTTTTCAGCGAAAAAGTGAGTTCGAACAGTTTCTACTTTCCAGCCGCGAAAAAAGGAGAATTCCGTAAACTCTCACGTGGTAAGATACAACTCACGAGGCCAAGGCCACCCCATTTTCGTCGCAGTAAAATGTCGCGAAATGTTTCCTTCCTGAACTTTCACAATGATATCTTCTTATAATCTGAGATCTTTACTCTTGTTAAAGGTAAGTTGAGTAAAATGTTAATCAATCTTAACTTTAACAACAGTAAATATCTCAGATTAAAGCAGCAGCCATTGTGGAAGTTCAGGTAGGAAAACTTTCGCGCCAATTTTGCTATGAGACAAAGAATGATCGAAACAATCTCGCTCGACATTATTTATTTGTGCGGACCGACAACATATATTGTCATTATAATGCGCCCCAAGAATCCTGTCATTATTGGCGCCACTCCGGGATAAGCCACACCACAGATCACAGTTTTGGACGCCTTTCAAGTTAGGTGTTAATTCTGTGATTCATTACGCGGCGGGATCACGGTGGCTAAGTGGATAAGGCGCTGGTTCGCTAGCCTGGAGGTCGGGTGTTCGATCCCTGCATTGGCCGAGAAAGTTCATCTCGATTTTGCGGCGTGCTTTGTCAGTGATGCAGAAGGAGGGTCTGACAAGTACAACTGCCTAGTCGTTCGGATGAGACGAAAAACTGAGGCCCCGTGTGCACATTGAAGTGCACGTAAAAGATCCCTTGGCAGTTGGAATTCAATATAAGAGTAGGCCGTAGCGCCGCTGCCCGGGCAAAAATTCTCATAGATGCCCGTCTTCCATTAGCCCAGGTTAGGTGCATAATAGTAGGACGTTAAACCCCATTTCATTCATTTATTATGCGGCGCCTCCCCATTTGGGGGTTGGGTTGCCTCATATATAACGACATGAATAGAAGTGACATTGGTTAGGCGTCCAATCAATCTCAAAAAAGGGCGCCCAACCAAAGTCACCCGGCTTAAAAGAGCGCCCATACTGATATTGACACGTTAATCGTTGGCTTCGTATTGCTCCAATGAAAAAGGCGCCATTAAGGGAGCAGTTTCCCCGCAATGGATAAAGGCATTATGCATTATGTGCGAGCTGACAGTCATATATTGTCATCAGAAGACACCCCACTAATCATGTCAATATGGAAGGTCCTCTGGGATAAGGTGCACCACATATTACGCCGTTTTTGACGCCCCATCCAGTTGTGGTGTTCATCGTGTGACTCATTATGAGGCACCCCACCATGATTGGTGAGGCTCCCATAAAACCAAGTGACATTGGTTGGGCGTCCTGCCAACCTCGTCGTGTGTGCCACAACCACAATGTCACTCGGCTTTATGGGGCGCCCATACTAATATCATTGATATGGGCATTTAAGTCGCTGTCCTCGTAATGTGTTCAATGAAAAAAAATTCCAGGTGGGGCACCGATTTTGTTACAGACCGAAGTGGATTATGTGCCCTTGAAAACATATTGACACCAACTACTTTATCAATATCAGCCATCTTGGAAATACGCTAAGTATATGAACATGTGGTCATTTTACAGGGATGTAAAACCAGGAATGGAATCTGTGATCCCGAAAACATGTTGACACCAAACACTACTACTTAATCGAAATCTGCACATCTTACGATTTTGCCGCCAAAAATGGTCGCCATATTGGAAATATCATCATGAAATGATTGAAAACCATCTGAAGTAGGCTACAGTCATGAACACTGCTATTAATGATACAATGTCAAATCACAATTGATATGTCGATAACATTATAAATAAGTTGAAAATATCTTATGATTTCTACCCGAAAACCAGGCCCGAGGCTGCGACCCCCCCCCCCCCATGGCCGTTCCTGTCGGAATATTTATGTCTGCGTCGGAAAAAATTCGCTGGTTAGCTATCTCGCATTTTCGCCGGGAGACAGTTTTAGTACGACATATCCTCTCAAATTCGGCCGAGAGATAGTTAATGTCAGCTGGAAACTTTTAATTTTCCGACACATTCGCTACCTGCAGTGCCTAATTAAGGCTCTGCTGGCCCTAAGGCACATATTGTTAGGTGGCCTGAAAATACAGGTATGCTGGGCTCATTGACAAAAGGAATTAAGTTAAATCTAGCAACAGAAAATTTATTACAAACAAATTCAGAAGATTGCCAACTGGGCCGTATCTACCGGGGGTGCAAGGGGTACATCGGGCCTCTGGGAATATAAAGATTTTATCACACAGTGATACTCTTAAGGTAGTCTATTGAACAGTCAGTCGGGCGGTTAAAAGGGTTCCCATACGCCAATGGGTACCTGATTCGTTTGCACTGATCCAAACTTTCTTATATCACTTATGTAGAGGCTAAGGGGCGGGGGAACCAGGAGGAAATGGCACCATATAAAATACAAAATCGACTCTTTGATACCACCAGAGTGGCCGAAAAACGTGTTTCCCGCAGCCTCCCCCCCTCCTATCACTCTTTCCGTTCAGTACCTGCGCCTACACATGCTATTAGAGGGTTCTTTTTAGTCGCCATATCGACGCTTGGTAGGGCCTTATAGGTCCTTGGTGGCGCCGCCGATAAATGACATGATTAGAGATTCTCGTTCTGGTCCCCCTATCCACATAGTTCTAAGTTAAGAGGACAAGAAACTTCTCATTTTGGTGGGTTTAACACCAAAACAAGAAATAGCGCCGCCGAAATTGACACACGAGATCACTTTGATTGAGGAAGTCTTATTTTCAAATTTCCAGGCTGCCACAGGGGCACATGGGACGTCAGCTTTGCCGGTCGCCGCTCCGCGCTCAGTAACTCGGGCATTATATTGCCTCCCCCCACCAATCTGCTGCACCCCCACTTTAAAAATCCTACATATGGCCCTAATTGACAGTACTGTATTTACTATAAGTAGCCTACATATTCCCATTCACTGCATAGCTCGATTACGACTTTGCGTCAGAGGCGTCACTAGGACCCAATTAGATCCGGGGCACAGGTCCAACTCGTTCATATTTTCCAGTATTCGTTTTAATAACGACAGTCGACATGACGTTGCCGTGGGTATGCTATTGATGTTTCAAACCGCGGATTATTTTTGTCGATATAATAATGAGTTTCACTGCACAAAATGACTGCTTAAGAGTATACAATTTTGTGCTAAGACTGCTTAAGAGTGTAATTATTTAGCACTAATTAGTGACTGTAATTAAAATCCAAAACACCACTCAAGAGTGACAAAAATTGAACAAATTTTGTTTAAGACAAGTTCAAAGGGAGAGGGGGGGCACCCATAATGATGTTTAAGTTGTTTTGCTAAAATTGTCTTATTCAGATTTATTTTCCATTCTATCACCTTTACTATGATTTTCACTGCATACATGACTTCTTAAGAGCATACAATGTTGTACTAATGCTACTTAAAAGCTTATTAATTAGCAGGGGGTTAATGGCCGATTGGTTAGTTCGTGCGGTTTGCATCATAAGGTCTATCATTGACTCAATGTACGTGATAAGCAGTAGGGTCGTCTGGCCAACCTCATGGGTTTATCCTTGGTCCTCAGGTTTCCACCCACTTCAAAAGACCACTATTGAATTGAACCGTGTTAGTCCAAAAATGACAGTTTGTGCCGAAAAGCTAGCTGACCAAGTCAGGACAAAACCCGAAATATAACTTAAGAGCGACCAAAGTTTTCAACAAACTTTGCTTAAGACTGGTTCAAGGTTGACAAAGGTGTGTGTGTGGGGGGGGGGATCAGATCGCACATACAGTAGGCTTTCGATTCATTAGATCTGTCATTGAGTCAATTGGTGTGGTTTCAAGTCTGATTAATCAATCAGCGTTGACATTTCTTAGCGTTTCCCCACAGTTCTGCGCAAAGAAGTCACTGTAACAGATTGTTTCATTGCTAATTCCTCACATCAACAAGAACGCCTATTATATAACAACTCTTCCAGATCCTAGGGTAAAGACAAGTAAAACAAAATTAAATTTTGAACTAAATTTTGAACTAAAAAAAATGTAACGAAACAGGATCTCTGTGTTTTAATGAGATTGCCGAAAAATGATTTAAACCATTTTTTATGAAATTTATAATGATGAAGGGTTTCTCTCATGCGCAGACAAAATGATAAACAGACTTGTGTGATAGTTAAAAAGTGTCAATTTTAGAATTATCGAATTGCATATGTTTATTGAATATGATTGGGAGGAATTTACATGACAAGTAGGACAATGTAATTTCTATCGGTGTCAGTCATTATAACATATGTGATAGAACTGGTTAAACGCGTTCCAAATATAATTTTAACAAAGATATCATTGATATGATAGATGAGTAATAAAGGTTTCAACAAACGAAAGTGGCGAACACGAAAGGAAGATACGAGTTATCCTTCTGAAGTGACGAGTAATAACAGATACATGGGCGAATTTGTGTTCACTAATAATTCCTTCGAAGACCAAAAGTTGTTGTGTGAGACCGTGAGAGGATATCTGACAATTCATAAAAAGAATTGACTGCCACTAGATAAGAGAACACTAAAGAAAAACAGTAAAAAATATATGCATTACAATGATTTTATACGGTATAGAATGAATAAAAACAAGAGAATGTACCGACTAATTTTTTTTTTCTCGTGTTCTCATGACATTCTCATGACATTCAATTACTTTATTGAATTGTCAGATATCCTCTTACGGTCCCAAATAACAACTTTTGGTCTTAGAAGGAATTATTAGTGAGCAGAAATTCAGCTTCGTATCTGTTATCACTCAGTTATATAGAGGGATAACTCAGGTTTCCTTTTGACGTTCGTCACTTCCCTTTTTTGAAACTTTTATTACTCATCTATCGTATAAATGATATCTGTGTTAAAATTATATTTGGAACGTGTTTAACCAGTTCTATCACACCTGTGATAATGACGGACACCAATATTGTCCTTAAAAGAATTTTTGTATTGAATTGCGATCCTCTAAATCAATTTTACATTTGTTTGATACTTCCCTGTCCTAATTAAACACTCTTGTTAGAAATGAACTGCATTTATCTTTTTTATAGTGACTGGTTAATTACGCCTACCAGGCGTATGAATACACGCATGCTATTTTGATATATAAATGTAGTCCCAAATAAAGCATGTGAGATGCACTAGAGATTTCGTACCATCAACATCGTGTTTGTTTCTTTTTTCACCCATCGTAACTCAAAGCCATGAGTCTGCTATTTATGGGCCCAGCCTGAGAATCCATTTCGGGATTTCTCATACATCGTTCGCAACATAAATCTGGTAGCAGAGCGTGGTTTTGCTGTTTGAAAATATGAAATCTGAATGGTAATTTGGTACAACTAAACTCAATGGTTGCTGTTTACATCGAGCTCCACGTGCATGATCATCTAGTCGCCAGAATGTCATCCAAGGACAGTCATCGTCGTAGACCAGGTCAATAATTACTTAATTTGTTTTCAAGTAGCCTACAACCATTAGAATGTCTGAACATGATGGAACAGGTATCATCGATGAAGAAATACACGATCATGACCAACAGAAAACTCCAGCTGATCGTAAGTCAGAATTATTAAAACACAAACGTTTGCTGAAAACTTGTTTTACGAAAGCTAAGTCTTATTTAACTAGCTTACTATGTTCAGAAACCGCGAACTTAGAACAATTGAAATTTGGTGTTGACCAAGTCTTGAAAACACAAGATGATGTTATCAATGTTTTGTTGTCGCTATGCGAGCTTGATCCAGATAGGTACGACGACGAACTGAATATGATACAAGATGACCCGAGATTTACAGAGACTGTATTTAGTACACTAGCTTTGATCAAGTCAAAATCTAGTGAGATTGACAAAACCCGTCAATCATCGTCGAATAACCCGTCGCCTAGAGAAAATATAGAATTCCCTCAGAATAGTTCTGTGACTGAAAACGAACAGCCTACCTCAGATAATATTCAACCGAGTCCAATTAATTCTATAACTGCTCAGTCCCGTGACCCGTATTCGATAGATAGCGATATGTATAATCAGTTGAAACGTGTATCTATTCCACGATTTGATGGCAATAAAAGAGACTACCCACTTTTTAGGGACGCGTTTGAACATTGCATCGATAGGGTTGCGTGTAGTGATGGTTACAAAATGCTTCAGCTTAGACAGTACCTACACGGTGATGCTTTAAGGGCTATTGAAGGTTTTTCAGCGTCGTCTTTGGGTTACGCGTCCGCTAAGAAAAGGCTCGAAGAAAAATACGGTGGTCATCGTCGTACTGTACTGCTACATTTAGACTATATTCGTCAAATGAGACCTATTAACTCTTCCGATTTACAAATGCTTGAAGAATTTACAGACAAGCTCGAACTTTCGATAGTTTCGCTAAAAGATGCTGGTCGTGTCGAAGAATTCGAAGAAAACTCAATGTTTTACTCGGTCGCGAAATCAAAATTGTCGCCAATGAACATTGCTAACTTTAAGCGTTGGGTCTCTTTAGAAAAGAAATCTGAAAGTCTTGTTAATCTCCACGCATGGTTGGCTTTAGAGGTCAAGTTTAGGGTTGAAGCCCAGGAAGAGGTTGATGGTATCTACGCTCCAAATCAAAGTGGTACCGATAACGCTTACCAAAAGAATCGCGCATATACGACTTACAACGACAGCAGGCCGAAATGCGACTTGTGCACTAACAATCACCGACTTGTCGATTGTCCAGACTTTCGATCTCTTGCTGTTAACCGGAGATGGCAAGTTGCAAAAGATAAGTCATTATGTTTTCGATGTCTAAGTCCAAGTCACGAAGGTCGCTATTGCAAAAACTCTCATCGCTGTGGAATAGACAATTGTCCCCGGTCTCATCATACCCTTTTGCACGGAGGGGGATATCCAGTTGGGCCACCGTTTGTTGATTCGGAAGCTAATCGTCGATGGCCGCGAACAAATATGGTCACTTCTGAGGGAGATCACGTGGGAATGCGCATAATCCCGGTTATTGTTAACACCGGACATCGTACGCTCCAGCTGAACGCCTTGTTGGACGAGTGTTCAACCGACTCGTATGTTAGTGAATCTGTTGCATCTGAATTGGGACTTAAAGGACCAGTTTCCTATTTGAACGTTTCTGTGTTAGGTGGTAAACGCGATGGTTTAAACAGTCGTAAAGTTAACTTCAATATAACTAGTCTTGATGGTCAGACTAGTCTGAATCTGGACGCTTTTACAGTTGCAAACGTTACCGACGGTTTGCAAATGATAGATTGGAATAAATATGCACATAAATGGCCCCACTTGCGTGATATTGAATTTCCTCGTGTTGGTGGTAGAGTTCACGTTGATTTATTATTAGGCCTTAATGTATCTGATGTACATCGCGCGCTCACCGAAATCAGTGGTAGACCCGGAGAACCCATCGCCAGACTTACGCCGTTGGGATGGACATGTATAGGCCCCTTGTTTGAAATTGACTCTTATAGACAATCATCGAATCACTTTGTTCGAACAGTTTTTGTGAAAACTGATACAAACACCACTTCGATGCGCAATATGTTGCAACTTGATACATCGGGAGTTAGTAACGTTTCCGCAGTCATTTCGCCAATAGATAAGCAAGTTTCAGAACAATCTATATCATCTTTAAAATTGACTAATGATATAAACTCTAATCCTTCCGAAGACGCTTTATTGGAGCTTCGTTCAGCTCAGAAATCGTTCCTTGTCAAGACACCACCGCGCGATCTTGGTAGATTAGAACCTTCTCGATATTCAAGCTGGATTAAGTTGTTGCTAATAACTAGTTGGATTTTTCGCTTCGTTAAGAACATTCGTTTTTCGCCTCAAGACATATGTTTTCAAGAATTTTGGAAACGCTGGCTACGAGAATTGTTACCGACATTAAATAATCGTTCGAAATGGCAAACCCCCTATAAGTACTTATTGGAGGGTGACTTAGTACTAGTTGTAGTTCCGCTTTCCCCAAGGGGTAAATGGCCCTTGGGTCGTATAGTAAAGTCGTATCCTGGAATTGACAATCGTGTTCGAGTAGTTGACGTCAAAGTCGGCGATAGTGTACTTAAAAGACCGATACACCGTTTGTGCCCATTGGAAGCTTAGATACCTACAGTACTGGACAAATTAATAGCAACAAATTCAAAATTGCGGGGAAAATGGAATCTTTAAGAATGAACTGTTGATCAAATGATGATATATGAACATATTCGCGTGAAATTTTGCACACATGCCCACATGGTCTCACTCTTTGCAGTGAATGTTCGATCGACGTCGTTAATGACGTAATGACGTCATATCGACTGATGACGTCATTAACGAGCATAATGATGGGTTTTTTTTCAGCTTTTGAACATGAGCATTATATAATTATTATCAGGTAGAAATACAAAGTAACACTTTGGTGGTAGTCGACCCTGATGATATGATCTATTTCTAATATTTGGTCTGTCCTCCTTTGGCTTTTATCAAGGCATCCATGCATCGTGGCATTCCATGAATTAGACTCTTGCTCTGTATTTTGATGTTTTCGGAATGGAACCAGATCATGATTAGGCAGGCTATCAAGTCCACTTTATTAGTTATAGGGACGTCATGTATTTCGCCCTTAAGTGTTTCCCAAAATATTTTGATTGGGGACATCTCAAGTGAATTGCCCGGCCAATCAAGGACCATAATCTGGAACCAGGCTTTAGAGCGTTTGATGATGTCATATAGCCGTCATGACATCACGCACGTTCAATGTCGTCATCGTCATTCGATTGTCTCATGGTCATGTCACCAGAGTCGACTACCACCCAAGTGTTACTTGGTATTTCTATCTTATAATATTTATATAAAGTCCATGTTCAAAAACTGAAAGAAAACATCATGTGGTCGTTAATGACGTCATCATCCGGGATGACGTCATGACGTCATAAACAACGTCGATTGTACATTCACTGCAAAGAGTGAGACCATGTTGGCATGTGTGCAAAATTTCACACGAATATGTTAAAACGTCATCATTTGATCAACAGTTCATTCTTAAAGATTCAATTTTCTCCGCAATTATAAATTTGTTGCTATTAATTTGTCCAGTACTGTAAGTATAGTGTGTGGAAAAAGTGACTATCGATAATGTGCTTAGTTATATATCGTCATCGTTCTGAATTCGTTGATCGTGTCTATCGTTAAATAGTGTGCCTATTATCCATGTTTCATCGTTGGAGTTATCGTAAAGTACATCGACAGAGTTTCATCGTTGGAGTCATCGTAAAGTTCATCGACAGTGTTTCATCGTTGAAGTCATCGTAAAGTTTATCGACAGTATTTCATCGTTGGATTCATCGCAACGTGTTCATCGAAATAGTGATGTGTATATTAGTTCGCTATTTAAAGTAGTGTTAGTTATATCGTCTATCGTCGTTGGGAATGCTGCTAGAGTAGTATTAGTGATATCGTCTATCGTTGTTCGAGAATATTCAATTCTATTGTGTTTGGTGAATATATAATAGTATTACGTAATCTGTGTTTTAGGATGTGCCATTGTATGTTACATCCTGGAGGGGGATGTGTTAGAAATGAACTGCATTTATCTTTTTTATAGTGACTGGTTAATTACGCCTACCAGGCGTATGAATACACGCATGCTATTTTGATATATAAATGTAGTCCCAAATAAAGCATGTGAGATGCACTAGAGATTTCGTACCATCAACATCGTGTTTGTTTCTTTTTTCACCCATCGTAACTCAAAGCCATGAGTCTGCTATTTATGGGCCCAGCCTGAGAATCCATTTCGGGATTTCTCATACATCGTTCGCAACAACTCTTAAATTGTTTTTGTTTTTATTTTGATCTATACGTATATTGTGATATAACACTCCGCAAATCTCAACAGATTCGATTACCCTACATCTAGACTCGACTGTAGTATGACAGTATGTGATATGTACCTACGACCATACATTTGCGATGCAGCTACCGATTTACTTCAAAAAGGTAAACGTGTCGCTTTAACAAAAAAGTCCCAAATTGCGTCTTTTGTAGAGTGTGTATACCTAAATAAGCAGAGATGTTGTTTCAAGGCTGCTGGTTTGATAAAATTCCCTGGTAATTCCCCAAACCAAATGCCAAACGTAACTTTTGTTGATATACTACACTCTCCATGGGGACAGCCATTTTCCATTCGGAACCCTTAAAATAGTTCGAATATGGCGGAAATGGTCATACAGCCGAGATTAAGATGTGTAGAATCTGTCGAGGTTTGCCGAAAGGTGATATAAAAAAGTTTTATTTCTTCATAATTGACAAGACTAAAAATTCTCGCCATCAGAGACTCGTAAGATTCATGCGATTACATTACAAAAATTAACATGGACACTACCAAGTAAAACATGTACCCAAATCCATTGCTCTAAATTTAATATAAAGGCCAATAAAGTACATGATAAGCAGTAGGGTCGCATAATTATCATTTTTATTTATGACTTCAATAAAATGCTAATTATGCGACCCTACTGCTTATCATGTACAACTGGGGAATCCAAACCCCGCCAGTTGACCCAATAACAGACCTTATGATGCAAACCGCACATGCTAACCATTCGTCCATTAACCCCCTGCTAATTAATAAGCTTTTAAGCAGCATTAGTACAACATGGTATGGTCTTAAGCAGTCATTTATGCATTGAAACTCAAAGTGAAGGTATTAGAATGGAAAATAATTCCGAATAAGACAATTTTAGCAAAACCACTTAAACATCGTTATGTGTGCCCCCCCCCCCCTTGTCACCTTTTAACTTGTCTTAAGCAAAGTTTGTTCAACTTTTGTCGCTCTTAAGTAGTATTTTCGGTTTCCTGGCTTGGTTAACTACATTTGAGACTTTGTCTCAGTTATGGACTCTAAATTTTAATTAAAGTCACTAATTAGTGCTAATTAATTACACTCTTAAGCAGCCTTAGCACAACATTGTATGCTCTTATGCAGTCATTTTGTGCAGTGAAACTCATAGTGAAGGTATTAGAAAGAAAAATAACCCCGGACAAGATAATTTTATGAAAAACACTTTAACATCATTATGTGTGGATTGTGTGCCCCCCCCTCCTTTTGCCAGCTTTGAACTTGTCTTAAGCAAAGTTTGTTCAACTTTTGTCGCTCTTAAGTAGTATTTTCGGTTTCCTGACTTGGCTAGCTAACTTTTAGGCATTGTTTCAGTTATGGACTCTAAATTTTAATTACAGTCATTAATTAGTGCTAATTAATTAAGCTCTTAAGTAGAACAACATTTTATGCTCTTAAGCCATGCATTCTGTTTCTTAGTGTTGAGTATGAAAAGCCTGCAAGAAAATTGTTGATGGACATTTAATTTTAACTATAATTAAAATTGAGGTGGTTGGGAGGGGCACTCCCAGGTAATTGCACAGGTTACAAAACTTAAGACTTGCCTTTCCAAAATGATATAGGGTTAAAATATGTGTTGTAGACCTCAAACCTTTTGGACCCAATATTTTGATTAAACCTCGCTGGGCTCCCGGGTTACATAGTGAAGGTATTAGAAAGGAAAATAATCTTGGACAAGATAATTTTATGAAAAACACTTTAACGTCATTATGTGTGCCCCCCCCCTCCCTTTCGCCTTTGAACTTGTCTTAAGCAAAGTTTGTTCAATTTTTGTCGCTCTTAAGTGGTATTTTTGGTTTCCTGACTTTGTTAACTACATTTTAGGCTTTGTTTCAGTTATGGACAGTAAATTTTAATTACAGTCACTAATTAGTGCTAATTAATTACACTCTTAAGCAGGCTTAGCACAACATTTTATGCTCTTAAGCAGTTATTTCGTGTAGTGAAACTCAAAGTGAAGGTATGAGAAAGGAAAATAATCTCGGACAAGATAATTTTATGAAAAACACTTAAACGTCATTATGTGTGCCCCCCCCCCCCCTTTGCCACCTTTGAACTTGTCTTAAGCAAAGTTTGTTCAACTTTTGTCGCTCTTAAGTGGTATTTTTGGTTTCCTGATTTTGTCAGCTATCTTTTAGGCTTTGTTTCAGTTATGGACTCTAAATTTTAATTACAGTCATTAATTAGTGCTAATTAATTAAGCTCTAAGTAGCATTAGAACAACATTTTTTGCTCTTAAGCCATGCATTCTGTTTCTTAGGGTTGAGTATGAAAAGCCTGCAAGAAAATTGTGGATGGACAATTAATTTTAACTCTAATTAAAATTGGGGTGGTTGGGAGGGGCGCTCCCAGGTAATTGCACAGGTTACAAAACTTAAGACTTGCCTTTCCAAAATGATATAGGGTTAAAATATGTGTTGTAGGCCTCAAACCTTTTGGACCCAATATTTTGATTAAACCTTGCTGGGCTCCCGGACTATAATAATATAGTTATTAAAACGAATACTGGGAAATATGTACGAGTTCTTGTGAAGTTTTGAGCTAAATTATCAAGAACTAAAATTTAATGTGATATTGTTGTCCCGCTAAACATACACGGCGGGTAAACTAGGTCATGCACGATTGTTTCTACACTATTTTCAGTCAATATTTTTTTTAGTTATATAATACTGTATTAAACTGTGCACGTGCAGGCAATTGAGGAAATCTACGGTGGACCAGAAAGGACAATCCAGAAAAGCTTCGCACTGGAAAGCTTCTCTTCCGTACTCGGGACAATCGAAATAATGATAGGGAAAAGTAGTGAAATTATTGCAAATTATCGGTTTTGTCTGCTCAAAATAGATTCGGGGCACACATGAAAAGATCCGGGGCACGTGCCCCCTGTGCCACCCCCTAGTGACGCCACTGCTTTGCGTGCCTTTGTGACTGCAAATTCTTCAGTTAGTTTTTTAAAGTCAATTTTATGAAGTAAATCACTTTCAATGCATATAAGTGCCAGTATACCAAGACGTTTTTGACTCGTCGTATTATGTGAAATACATCTAATGTCAATTGTGAAATCAATGATTTTTTAAAAAAAAATATGAAATTACTTACGAGATTCTTTCCCACAACAAATGTAAACAAACCTCACGTGTGTTAATGGACGAAACATCATGTCAACCCTTTGTCAGAGCATGGAAAGATTTTTTTGAGGACAAACGCGTCGACGAAGAAGGATGCATTTTTTTACATAAAAATAAAGGCAAGCATTTTTGTCATCACCTGATAATTATCAAAAAAATTGTACTTCATTATTTTGTGGCCTGAATTTTTGGCTGGCCCTAAGGCACGTGCCTATTTTGCCTTATGGTTAATCCAGCACTGGCTACCTGCATGTCATAGAGGCCTAAATTCACTCTCTCAGCTTCTAATTTTCGTGCTCTCTGCTCCTCCTGCTTACGGCAGTCGGCGATGACCTTCGTTCGTTGATTTTTTGTCGTCGGAAATTTATCTTCCTCGCCCCCCTATGTCGGCTAAATTTTGGTTTCTGACTTCGGGCCTGCCGAAAACCCGTGGTAATTAACGCGGTCACTTGATTACATCCCCCACGATGATTTGATGAATGGAGATCGTAACGTTACGACCAGGCCGGACTTGATATGATATTTGACACTGTAAGTACCAAATGGTAATACGGGATTGGAGTCCTCGGTCCGACTGAGATTTGTGTGTGTGTGGACGCTCTAATGTGGGGGCCCTTGGGCCTATGCCCCATGGTTAATAATCCGGCGTTGAAAGAGTGATTTTTTTTTTTTTAAAAACTGTTTTTATTTATTGACCTTGATGGAAATACTGGGTCAATATATAGGACTTTGCTAAACTGCTGTCAAAAAAAGATGTATCACCACGCTATATAATGTAAATATGTTCAGTTAAAGTGAAATCCTTAGGAAAGAATTATATTTATTTATTTGTGTATGTAAGAAAGGATTGGGTGACAAATAAAACCTCCAACTCGTGGTTTTTGGTCAAACCAATTTTCTGAATTTCGACATCTGTGCATATATAGGCCTACAGATGGCCAAATTCGGAAAATTTCTGGATTGTCAGCATCGTATAGTATAGAAGCTCTGAAAAAATGTTGATGGAATCAGGGTAACAATAATAAATGATTTCCTCCGTTAGTTTCTAAGAATTAACAACACGTCATTGTGTTCAAATCTGTCCCGCGAGCCGGAGCCGCATGTTTGACACCCTGATCCATGATCAGACGTGCGTTATTGCTCTACTTTCGATTGCTAAATTCATCAACTCGTTTTTTCATATCTCCACTACAGGAGAGCGCAAAGTCCTGTTCCACCAGTCTCGATAATAACAGAAATTCAGTGTGCATCTACCGTCTTGACGAAAGAAGATAAACCGTTCTCGTTCGTTATCTAACCAACAATTCATAGTTCATGACATATGATTCGGTGGACTTCAGTCAAGTCGGAGATTTTCCTTGTATAAATGCATTGATTTTACTTGACATTTGAAATAATTTGCAAATAATATGGGCCGCAAAGTATATGTTGTTGGGGTTGGAATGACCAAATTTGAGAAACCAGGCCGACGAGAGAACTTTGATTACCCAGAGATGGCCAAGGAAGCTGGCACCAAAGCTCTTAATGATGCTGGAATTGCTTATGAAAAAGTCCAACAAGCTTGTGTTGGATACGTGTATGGTGATTCAACTTGTGGTCAAAGGGCTCTATATCAACTTGGTTTGACGGGAATTCCAATTTACAACGTAAACAACAATTGCTCTACTGGATCAACAGCTCTGTTGATGGGGAAACAATTAATTGAAGGTGGTATTGCTGATTGCGTTCTCTGTCTTGGCTTCGAAAAAATGAGCAGAGGTTCCCTTAAGGGTGTCTTCAATGACAGAGTATCACCAATGGATAAGCATGTTGAACATATGGCAAATTTACGTCCAATCGAATCAGGACCAATAACAGCTCAGATGTTTGGAAATGCTGGTCGTGAACACATGGAAAAATATGGAACCAAGAAGGAACATTTTGCAAAGATAGCTTGGAAAAATCACAAGCATTCCACCAATAACCCATATTCTCAGTTTCAAGAAGAATATACAATGGAACAAATAAATTCATCACCCTCTATGCATGACCCACTGACAAAGTTACAGTGCTGTCCCACCTCAGATGGCTCAGCAGCAGCCATATTGGTAAGTGAAGAATTTGTAGAAAAGCACAATTTGCAGAGCCAAGCGGTTGAAATTGTGGCCATGGAAATGGCAACTGATTTACCTAGTGTTTTTGGGGACAAAAGCTGCATGCAAATTGTTGGCTACGACATGAGTAAAAGTGCTGCAGAAAAAGTGTTTGCAAAAGCTGGAATGGATAGAAGTGCTGTTGACGTAGTGGAGCTTCATGATTGTTTTTCTGCAAATGAACTAATAACATACGAAGCACTGGGCTTGTGCCAACCAGGAAGGGCTGGAGAAATGATTGACAGGGGAGATAACACCTATGGGGGAAAATATGTTGTCAATCCAAGTGGCGGTTTGATATCTAAAGGTCATCCATTAGGTGCAACAGGGTTGGCTCAGTGTGCAGAATTGTCATGGCAACTTAGGGGAATGGCAAATAAGAGACAAGTTAAAGGAGCTAAGGTTGGACTGCAGCATAATATTGGTCTTGGGGGTGCTGCAGTCGTAGCATTATACAAACTAGGTTACCCTGGAGAACAAAGATTACAAGCTGTTCAGGCCAGTGCATCAAAGGAATCAGATTTCAAAAGTGCTACAGCTTTTAAAGAAATACAAGGTGTCTTGGAAAAAGATGGTGGTAACATTGTTAAGAAGATTAAAGGGGTCTTCTGCTTCAAAGTTAAAAATAAGGCTGGTGAAAATGGTGTCTGGTATGTTGATGCCAAGAATGGAAATGGTTCTGTCAACTTTGGAGGAAGTGCAAAACCTGACGTTACAATAATTATGAATGATGAGGATCTTGTTGGACTAATGAATGGCAAACTGAATCCACAGACAGCATTCTTCCAGGGTAAACTAAAGATTACCGGCAATATGGGGCTAGCCATGAAATTGAAAGATATACAGCCACCAAAGACTGGAAAGTCCAAATTATAAAAAGCAAATCAAGCAAAAATAAAGACAATGTTATAGTATCCAAATATTGAAGACAATTTTATTAATATGTTACCTGATATAAATTTTTCATTGTGAAAAATAATTCGAATTATTGTGTATTATTAATTAATTGTTCAATGATGAAATACTGTTTTTTACAAATGCTTGCCCACAATTTAATTCTTAAAACAACTAGACCTCTCTACCGTGTATGTCTGTAAGTTTCTGGGTTTGACAAAAAGATGTATATCTAATTAAGTGAAGAGGTGTGTGAATTCAAATGTTAATAAGTAAATGCTTGATAATGTTCTTTTAATGATTTCATTTATCGGTTGTAATTTATTTTTTGTCTAATATAAGAAATGAACATTAAATGTATTTTATACAATTCTAAACAAGTTTTTCATCTTAGCGTCTGGTGTTATGACAAACAAATAAAATGTTTCCTGACATTTAAAATTCAATAGTTCTATGAAAATAACTATTATTTCAAATTAACTTTAAGGTCCCTTGCATATCATCGCTGCAGTGTCAAAACTCAAAAGGTTATATCCAGGTTTGACCAAATTGTTCAGAAAACCAACCGTTAGGCTGATGTCCCCTGCCAAATTCCCATGTGCAATGATCCGTACTGAAACCGTGGTTATGGTGGGCCTCCCCTGGAAAAGTTTGAAAATTGGACCACAACAAAGGCATTTTTCTGCTATTCTAGCCAGTGAGTAGAGCAACTTGGTCAAATATAGCTTGATTCGAAGTCTCAGTCTCGCTTACAATTAGAAACCATAAATTCATCATCAGTAAATATTCGCTTGGCCGCTAATATTAAAGGAAGGCATTCGCATTACTGCTACATCTGAAACAATTTATGTCCTGCAAGGCTGGTCGCTCATGAGCTTTGAATCAAATAATGAAATTACCCAAATAAATGTTGTACATATGTGACTAGTGACTACTCAAGAGTGCCACTAGAGTAATATTTGAAAGAAAGTAAAACTAGTGTTTTATTATCAGGTAAAACACTATACAGTTTTATGGATAACAATCACTATATTATATACATATATATTTATAGAGCAGTTCAACAAGATTTCATTGGTCGTTATAGATAAATATCATGTAAGATTTACATTTACACTTTTTAGCGCCTCGACAGCCCATTCCGGGTAATTTTTATTGGGAAACATGGTATTAAAAAAAGTCTGTATAAATTTAGGAAATTTGTCTTCTAAGATACTTTCTCTTATTCTTTTCATTAGCCGTAGCTGAAATAAAGAAATAACCAAGTCACAATGCTTCATCACTGAATTGGCACAAGAAACAATAGTTTATGACAAATTTAGCCCAAGGTACAATAGTTTAAGCAAATTCAGCATAAGAAACAAATTTTCATGACAAATTACAGTAAAGAAACAACAATTCAAGCAAATAAGGGACAGATTGAAATAATCATGTTCCAACTGTACCAATGTGTACACTACTTTTTTCCCACCATCAAAACATCTAAGGAATAAACAGCCAACTCGGAGTTTGTTTTCTTAAAGAAATATTAGAAGAGAATAATATTTTACCTGATAAGCTATATTATGTACTGTAACTAGAGAACAAGCAACTGTTTCATTAGCAACCATAGTATGTAGATATGCTCTAGTGTATGATTTACATGTAGAACAATGACAGTTCTTGTCTATCGGCTGAAAATCTTCACTAAAACTTTTATTCTTTAGATTCAATAAACCGGTGTCAACTAAAGCACTGCCAAACCTCTGAAAGACATTTTCATATCATAAGTTAACATACACTCAAAAATATATTAGAATTCTTTTTTTAAATTTAAATTTTCAAATATATGCCTGCAAATAACTAGCATAATAGCATATAGATAAAATGTTATACACTTATCACTGACTGTATCTTATGAAAAGCCTAGATTTACTATCAAACAGCTCCACTGTTATCCATAGTGAATATTTCCAAGCACTTTCTACACTTGATATTTTATTGTTTCCTTACCTGAAAAGAATTTGGGTGATATGTAAAGAACAAAAGTATACTTACTGCTGTGCGTGTTGGATACACACAATCAAACATATCACATCCAAGGGCCACACAAACAACCAGATCAACTGCAAACCTTAAAATATAGAACAGAATAAAGTAGAGCTTAATATCTTCTCAACACTAAACACTTTACAAAAGCCATTTTGAGAGTACATGTTCATAAATATTCATCTGATTTTAATTGATTGGTGGTTGGGTGTCTAATCCATTACAAATTTTAAGCGCACCAGGCACGCTACCTGGTATAGCACACTTACGTTTGACCTGTTTACACTACTAAAAAAACGAAGCGTGCCGTACCTGGTACAGTGCCTGGTACGCTTAAAATTTGTAATGTAAACAAGGTTTATGGCAATGACTCACTAAGTTAAATGCTGGTGTTGACCAATAATATTCCTCTGGGTTTTTCTGGAGGTGCAGGACAGTCTGGCCAGAAAAAAGTGTGTAGTGGTTTGCATGGAATAAAATCTCGAGATCCTCCCATGTACACATTAGTGTGTGTAGTATCAGGATTGTGGATTCAGTGTGTAACTAGGGAAGCCAGGAGCTAATAGTGAGGCAGTGTAGATTCCAAGACATATTTATTCTTCAGCCATTACACAACTCTGTGCAGGGGAGACTACTCTATTGAAGTTACATATGAAGTACGTAGACACAATTAGAGGATTATTTAACAAGATTGCACGTATAGAAGTAGGTGAAAACGTTGCTGTCTTGGCCAAATTTACACCATGGTACACATTAAACACCATTTCATTTCTAGTGATTTCATTTCTATGTGATTTAGTTCATACAGTCTGTTATCTATGGAAACATCATGGTTTCGAGCCTGTGAAAAGATAGCATGCCTAACATTGAGGGCTTCATAACATTCTCCTGTTTCCTTTCACCGTTAATTAATGACACTATGACAAAATGATTTAAAGAAAGACATACAATGTTAGTTCCAACATAGACCAGACTTGCTTCCTCTTTTGTCTGATTTTTTAAAGATAATCGACAAAGGAAATGAAATAAAATAGGGTTAAACATCCTACTCCCAGTGTGATACGAGGAGAAATTTAGTCCGGACAAAGGTGCTATGGCCTACTCTGATATCGAATGCTAACTGCGTGGTCCCTTGCGTGGTCCTCCGTCCTGTACCACTTACAAGGAGGAACCACGCTTGAAAATCCAGCCAACACAGGAATTGAAACAGGGACCTCCCATGTCTCACTCACTGAGCTACCATGGCTCCCATTCGACAAATGACTGTCACTCTATTAATCAATAATGAAAAACAAAAGAACCTACCCCTTGGGTAAGAACTATACTTTGACCGACACCCACCATTAAAATTATTTCATTTTAGGGTCAGATTGTCATAACCTAAGGTTAATGTTTGACAATAACTTACCCTACACCCATCAAATATCTTGGTTTTTCATGAGGTAAATGATCTGTCGATAAGGTCACCATTCTCCAAAATAAACTTTTCGCCTCGCCCCCGCTTAAACCTCCAACAGCAAACCCTGCCACATCACGTTTTGTTAATTCTAGAAAAACAAGCAAAGAGTGAGGCTGATATCCCTCACCGCAATTCGAAAATAAATAGATGACCCATATTAATTAATTTCACATTTATCTTTTTCAAAGTATTGAGAAATCAAACGGGTTATCTTACTAAGACTAAGCAGAAAATGTTCATGATTGAACTCAGTCAAGGTTTGAAGTACCTGGTAGTGAAAGTATACACTGAGTTTCATCATAATTCATCAATTAGAATCAAAGTAATCTTGTCCCAAAGCATCGACCAATAAATTTGCTTAGCTCTGCTGAGCTTTAGTGTAAAATGTTAATCACTGAACTGAGTCAAGAAATTCACCTAATAAACATCTAAACCAAGTTTAGACATTCTACCTTAATTAAAAGTTGTTATGTTCCAATAAGTATGGACCAAAACTGCAAAAGACGGGGGACAACAAAATATCAAGTAATTATTGCAGAAGTAAATTATGTGATCAGACATAAGGTCACAGAAAGTTTGTAATTGAAATGTGACTGGCTATAGATCTGTCTGGTAGTCCTATTGATACAGAACCTATTTTATAACAGCTGAGTACCATATTCATTTATTCTCTTGCTTAGTGTAAGACTATTTACAGAATTTTTGCTCTTTAAATTAATGATAGCATTATATTGTATTAAATAATATCTTTGGATAATTATTAGATTCACACATGCTATAGAAGTCGTATTGTCTATTATGTACTTAAAAATCAAAATGAGTGAATGATTGACAGATTGTTAATTAAAAAAAAGTTATAATGTGGTAAACATTCAGTTCTAGGTTTATAACAAATATCTTGTGGGAAATTTCTACTTTAAGTTTCATATATCGATATAAGGTTACGTTTAGACATCATTGGGATAATTTAACAATCTTTATAATTATTTACATCATATTTGACCAATTAGATCATTGAACGTGCAAACCTAAAGCTACAAAATTATCATTTTCTAAGCAATCGTCAGATTCTGGAAAGGAAAGATGTAGCAATTCCTATTAGCTGGGGGTTGGGATGGCCTAGTGGTCTAGAGTGTTTGACCTCTAGCTGGCAGGCCACCTCTGGCTTGCAGCTGTGGTTTCGAGCCCTGGTGTGAGCATATGTGGCATGGAGATAGGGGCGCCTTTTCAACCTTGTGGGTTTCTTCCGGGTCTACCGGTTTCCTCCCACTGCTAAAGACCCCTACGAGCAAGCGATTTATTGAAATAAAATTAAACCATATGTTACTCCCGAAATTACCTAGTTGTGTTGAGTGGACGTTAAACCCCATTTCTCCCCCCTATCAGCTGCATGGTCCCAGCAAATCTGGCTGGATGGGGTTTGGGAGGCGGGAGATTGCTGCCTAGCAGTGTGGCTCCAGATATAATCTGGTTGGCAAAATAAAGTGCCAAAGTCTAATAGTGGGATAGGGTTTGTAACATAATTCTCATCCGTCGGCTTTTCGGGTAGAAATCATGGAATAAGCTTTATTTTGTAGGGTTTGATGTTTGATTACAAAAAACCAATGTTGACATTTTTTCTGAGTAGGTCTTTATAGTATGGGGTGCCATTATTTGACGGTGCCATTTTGCAATAATATTCCAACTTTTGTTTTTATTTTCACCTTATTTATAATGTTTTCGACATATCAACTGTGATTTGACAATGTATTAATATTCGCAGGGTTCATGACTATACTTTAGAATGTTTTCAATCATTTCATTATGATATTTCCAAGATGGAGACCATTTTTGTCGTGAAAATCGGTCAATGTGATGATTTCGATTAAGTAGTGGTGTTTAATTTGGTGTCAATATATAGGATTTCGGGGTCACAGATTCCATTCCTGGCATTTACAATTTTGTAACATAACGCTAACGCTACAATATACGTCCACATTCCAATTCTGGTTTGATTGATAAGGTTATGAATTTATAATTTATTTAGTTTGAGAGAGAGAGAGAGAGAGAGACATTGTCATTGCAGTACCAAGAGGTCTTTAGCAGTGGGAGGAAAGGGGGAGAAAACTGTGGTTTGAAACGTCAACAAATAACCGGTATAAATACTTCTAACACTTACAAAGCGTTCTGAAAAATAAGTTGAACAAAGGCTCTCAGAAACCACTCACAAAAACACGAATGTTACATGGGTGACAACTCTTTAAAGCATATCACGTCAGTTGTTAAATGGAGTTTGACATTGTTAAATGGAGTTATCTCCCCAGAATCGGGCATGCACCCAAAAGAAAAGGGACCAACCTCAGGGTATAAGGAATATGTATTTTAAGTTTCAAGATGATCGATTTAGAATTGTGGCCTGTAGGCGACACACAAAAAGAAAATTGGCATGGCTCTGCCCCTGGGGGTTGGGCATGTAGGGCCTACTCCAAATGATAAGGATGTTCCAAATGATAGGGATGTTCCTTAGGGTACAAACTACAAAGAATAAGTATATAAAGTTTCAAGATGATAAGTTAAGAAATGTGGCTTGTAGACGACAAACAAATAAATAAATACAAGGAATAGGCGTGGCTCTGCCCCTGGGGGTCGCGCATGATTGGGCATGTACCCCAAATGAAAGGGATGTTCCTTAGGGTACAAACTACAAAGAATAAGTATATAAAGTTTCCAGATGATAAGTTAAGAAATGTGGCTTGTAGACGACAAACAAATAAACATGCACCAAAAAACAATATGGATCATGTAAGGAGTAATTATACAAAGTTTGAAGAAAATCCAGTAAGAATTGAGCCCTGTAGGCGACACAAAGACACACGAAAAGAAAATGGGCGTGGCTCTGTCCCTGGGGGTCGGGCATGCACCAAAAAACAATATGGATCATCCTTAGGGTGTAAAGAGTAAGTATACTAAGTTTTAAGAAAATACAGTAAGAATTGCGCCGTGTAGGCGGCACAAAGGCATACGAAAAGAAAATGGGTGTGGCTCTGCCCCTGGGGGTAGGCCATGCACCAAAAAACAATATGGATCATGTAAGGAGTAATTATACAAAGTTTGAAGAAAATCCAGTAAGAATTGCGCCCTGTAGGCGACACAAAGACACACGAAAAGAAAATGGGCGTGGCTCTGTCCCTGGGGGTTGGGCATGCACCCCAAACGATAGGGATGTTACTTAGGGTACAAAGAATGTGTATGCAAAGTTTCAAGATTATAAGTTAAGAAATGTGGCCTGTAGACGACAAACAATCAAATACTAGAAATGGATGTGACTCTGCCCCTGGGGGTCGGGCATGCACCAAAAACTATAGGGATCTTCCTTGGGGTATAAGGAATAAGTATACCAAGTTTGAAGAAAATCCAGTAAGAATTGCGCCCTGTAGGCGACACAAAGACACACGAAATAAAAATGGGCGTGGCTCTGCCCCTAGGGGGTTGGGCATGCACCCTAAACGATAGGGATGTTCCTTAGGGTACAAAGAATGTGTATGCAAAGTTTCAAGATTATAAAATAAGAAATGTGGCCTGTAGACGACAAACAAACAATTACTAGAAATGGGCGTGGCTCTGCCCCGGGGGGTCGGGCATGCACCAAAAACAATAGGGATCTTCCTTGGGGTATAAGGAATAAGTATACCAAGTTTGAAGAAAATCCATGAAGAATTGCGCCCTGTAGGCGAACCACAGACACACACACACACACACACATACACACACACACACACACACACACACAGACAGGGGCGACGGCATAATACGTTCACATTATGAATGTGGACGTATAAAAATGATCACATGTTCACATATTTAGCATATTTCCAAGATGGCGGTCATGTTTGGCGGCAAAATAGGACGATGTGCTAATATTGATTAAGTAGTCGTCGTTGGTATCGATATATATTTATTAAAGGGTACATAATCCATGTAGGTCGGTAACAACTGTGTTAAATGATTATAAGTTCACTTATTTTGAAAATGTACAATATGACGGCCATTTTGGGTGGTAAAACGGAACGATGAGCGGATATTGGTTAAGTAGTCGTCTATGGTACCAGGATATATTTTTCGGGGAGCAGATTCCATTTTTGCCGTTTATAACTGTGTAAAAATATCACATGTTTGCATATTTAGCATATTTCCAATACAGCATTTCATGTCTGGGCGGAAAATCGGACGGTGTGCTGATTTTTTAATTACGTAGTCTCGTTTTTGTGTCAATATTTGTTTTGTGTCAATATTTGGTATAAGAAACCTTTACAGCATGGGTTATATTATCAAGATGCGTGTGGAAGGAATCGCTCATAGCCTCCAAAATGGAAACATCAAGTAAACTATGAAATGTTCTTTATTGCTTGACTTTGGTTGTTCTCTGCTTTGAAAGTGACTGGGGACGGGTGAGCATGACACAGTCACTATAGGCCTGGTAAGCACGTCACTTGAGTGCGGTGAGAACGTATCCCGGTCTGACTGGTAACCGCTAGATCATGGTGGGAACACTTTTCGCGCACAGCCAGATCTTGGCCATGAGCGTAGCATAATCGTGTAGTAAGCGCTTGGCGTGGTCGTGACAGGCACATGGTGGGCACGTGATGTAAGCACCATGCAGCCGCTATACAATCTTTGCCTTTGTGTCAGGATTAGGCTTTGCTTTCCCAGGAAAATCGATGATAAATAAATAATAATAATGTGTGCAGAAAACGTTCCACCATCTTGGAAATATGCTAAATTGGTAAACATACGACCATTTTACGTTGTTGTATATGACAGAAATCGAATCTGCCTCCCCGAAAACATATTTATTGTCACCAAAGACAACTACTTAATCAAAATCAACCCATCGTCCGATTTTCCCGCCACCAGTGGCAGCAATATTGGAAATGTACTAAATATGTAAACATGTGATCATTTTACAAGGTTGTTAATGTCAGAAACTGATTCTGCACCTTCGTAAACATATATATTGACACCAAACACTACCACTTAATCAAAATCTGCACATCGTCTCATTTTCCCGCCTAAAATATCCGCCATCTTGGAAATATGCTAAGTATATGAATATTTGATTATTTTACAAGGTTGTAAATGCTAGGAATGGAATCTGTGACCCCGAAAACATTTATGTTGACACCAAACACTACTACTTAATCGAAATCAGCACATCGATCGATTTCCCCGCTAAAAAATGACGCCATCTTGGAAATATCATCATGAAATGTTGGGAAACAATCTGAAATATAGTCATAAACCCTGCCAATGTTAATGCATTGCCAAATCACAGTTGATATGTCGATAACATTATAAATAAGGTGAAAATATAAACATAATTTGGAATATTATCACAAAATGGCTACCCTCAGTAATGGCCTCCCATACTATGAAGACCTACTCAGAAAAAATGTCAACATTGGTTTTTTGTTATCAAACATCAAAACCTACAAAATAAAGCTTATTCCATGATTTCTACCCGAAAAGCCGACGGATTTACATTAAACATCCCACTATAAAACACTAATTTACTTTTCTGTTTGTTGAATTGAATTGACTACAATTAAAACGTTTGTCTGAAGCCACTCTGCTTTACAAAATATTATCTAGTTGGTAAAATAAAGTGCCTGAAATCTAAAACACGTTACTTTTCTTTTAATTGACTATGGATTAACACATTTTATCTGGAGCCACACTGCCAGTGCTTTGTGCAACATTTTTCGGACATTGATTATTATTTGTGAATGCTCCAACAGTTTGATTGCATGATTGGGATTCAGGATAGAGTGCAATCTGATTGAAATACAGATTTATATTTTGTTTTGTTACTAATACTTTTGATGGTTTTCATTACGTGAAGATCTGACCAGTTGTTGTGGGAGGTCAATTTAGAGTTCATATGAGCACTTTTGACCCTATGATGTCAAAAATTTGATTAACCAATCAGCGTTCAAGTTTCTGGATGAATACTAACAGTTCCGTGCGCCACACGCCAAGAATTCCCCGTAATAGATCGTTTCATTGGTTAATCCCTCACATAAACCAGAATGTGGGTTATTTAACAACTCTTTCAGATCCTAGTGTTGTAAGACTAGTAAAACAAAATTTTGAACTATAAAAAAAAAAAAAAATAGTAAGCTGGCACTGCCAGGCAGGATATGCCCACATTTTCGAGACATGGATAGAGAACAAGAAAAACCGAGAGTGATATTTCCTACAATTCATTAAATTACAATTTGATATGCGCAAATATCGAAAAGAATCAAGATCTTTAGGTTATAAACATGCATTTCAACTTTCAACAAAATCGAATTAAAATTGTGACCTACACTGGGTCCACAACCTTGATATACCATATTTTAACACTATTAGTGTACAAACGGCGGCCATTTTGTCTGGCAATTATGGTCCGATTTCCTTGAAACTCAAACTCAACCTTCCGTATGGTGTAACGGTGATAGAGTCAAGCGTTTTTTTAAATCGGATAATAATCGTGACCTCCAGAGGGACCATAGGCAATTTTTCGGACAATCAGGGGCTACAATTCAGGAAGTTATGATCTGATATGTGAAAATAACAAAAGGAACAGTATTCGCGTACAAACGGCAGCCATTTTGTATGGCAATTTTGGTCCAATTTTTCCGAAATTCGAACTCAACCTTCCTTAGGGCGTAACGGTGATATTATCAAACGATTTTTTTGTAATCAGATAATAATTGAACAGTATTCGCGTACAAACGGCAGCCATTTTGTATGGCAATTTTGGTCCAATTTTTCCGAAATACGAACTCAACCTTCCTTAGGGCGTAACGGTGATATTATCAAACGATTTTTTTGTAATCAGATAATAATTGTGACCTCCAGAGGGACCACAAGCTAAACAAAGGCGATTTTGCGTATAATCAGGGGCCATAATTCATAAAGTTAAGATCCGATATGCGCAAATATCGAAAGGAACCAAGATCTTTGGGTTATAACCATGCATTTCAAGTTTCATCTTAAATCGAATTAAAATTGTGATCTCTACAGGGTCCACAACCTTGATATACCATTTTTTAACAGTATTCGCGTACGAACGGCGGCCATTTTGTATGGTAATTTTGGTCCGATTTTTTCGAAATTTGAACTAAACCTTTCTTAGGGTGTAACGGTGATACAATCGAACGTTTTTTTAAATCGGATAATAATTGTGACCTCCAGAGGTACCACGAGCTAAAATAGGTGATTTTTCGGACAATCAGGGGCCATAATTCAGGAAATTACTTTCCGATAGGCGCAAATATCGAAAGGAACCAAGATCTTTGGGTAATAAACATGCATGTAAAGTTTCATCAAAATCGGTTCAAAATTGTGACCTCTATAGGGTCCACAAGCTAAAAACGTGATTTTTCGTACAATCAGGGGCCATAATCCATGAAGTTTTGATCCGATACATGCCAATATCGAAAGCAGCCAGGATCTTTTGGGGATAAACCTATATTTCAAGTTTCGTCAAAATCTGACAAGAATTGTGACTTGTAGAGAGTCCACAAACAATTGTGGACGGACAGATGACGGACGGACAGACGGACAGGGGCGACGACATAATACGTCCACATGAAAATGTGGGCGTATAAAGAGATAGTAAGCTGGCACTGCCAGGCAGGATACGCCCACATTTTCGAGAGATGGTTAGAGAACAAGCAAAATCGAAAGTGATTTTTCCTACAATCAAAGGCTATAATTCATTAAATTACAATTTGATATGCGCAAATATCGAAAAGAATCAAGATCTTTAGGTTATAAACATGCATTTCAAGTTTCATCAAAATCGAATTAAAATTGTGACCTATACTGTGTCCACAACCTTGATATACCATATTTTAACACTATTAGCGTACAAACGGTGGCCATTTTGTCTGGCAATTATGGTCCGATTCCCTGAAATTCAAACTCAACCTTCCGTATGGTGTAACGGTGATAGAGTCAAGTTTTTTAAATCGGATAATAATTGTGACCTCCAGAGGGACCATAGGCGATTTTTCAGACAATCAGGGGCTATAATTCAGGAAGTTATGATCTGATATGTGAAAATAACAAAAGGAACAGTACAAACGGCAGCCATTTTGTATGGCAATTTTGTTCCGAATTTTCCCGAAATTCTAACTCAACATTCCTAAAGCGGTCGACACACTAGCCGAATGATTCGGCCGAATCGTTCGGGTGAATCAATCGGCGCCGAATTTTATTCGGCCGAATGGGTGGACACACCAGCCGAATGTTTCGGCCGAATCACCAGTCGATTGCATCACCTTTCATGTCACATGATTAAAAACGGCGGCGTCTATGTCTACAAACAATCACGTGATTTCTCGATAGGAGTGCTGATTGGCTAATTAAATCTACATTCGGCCGAATGCTTCGGCGAAGTGGACACACCAGGCGAATATAATTCGGGCGAATAAATCAAACATGTTTGATTCGGGCGAATCATTCGGCCGATTAGAAATTCGGCCGAATGACAGTGGACACACTAGGCGAATTTCGACGCGGATTGATTCGGCCGAACGATTCGGCCGAATCATTCGGCTAGTGTGTCCACCGCTTTAGGTAGGATGCCCCGTGCTCTACAAAAAGTTGGTCTCGACACGGCCACGCTTGGATGGCTGTGTCTCGAACTATGATAATAGGTCAGCGCCGGAGTGTATGAGACTATAAATAGCCACGGCACGTGCATTTCTGTACAAATATTTCAGCTATTAGAGCCCTAAAAAAAATTGTTGTTGACGATTTCGAATAGCAGTAAAATTAGCTTCTTTGTTATTACAGAAGCTTTAGAAATTACGTTCGTTTTAATTTTTAAATTGCTTTATTATTAACTGTACCGTTAGGAGTGCTCTCGTTTAGTTTAGTAGAAATAATATCTCTGAAACGCTTGGTTTAGGCCGGAACATGATACTAGCAGCAGTTTCGATTTACTTTTACAAGTTTCTTAAAACAGGCGTTGAGTTGACAGACGTGCTAATTTCTAAATTCAATTTTTTGTTCCAGCTTTATTTAACGTTTCGTAAGAACTATAGTCTTGATTATCCCGACATGTCAATCAAACGTAGAATGATTGGTAGACTGGTTAAGCAAGACTAAGGTCAAAACAAGGGCAAGTAACCTGTCTTTTACTCAAAAAGTGCTGGATGTAATGGACAACACTTGGAACCAGTTTTCAGTCTAGTATTTATATGATTAAATGATCATTAGCTTATTAAGTACAGGATGCTCGTTTATTTAGTGACTATAATTGTGTGGAACTGACTTAAGGCTTGGTATATATATAAATATTGTGGAGTAATTGTCGATATATTTGGAGATATTTATTTATGGTGGGGCACCCTACCTTAGGGTGTAACGGTGATATAATCAAACGATTTTTTAAATCAGATAATAATTGTGACCTCCAGAGGGACCACAAGCTAAACAAAGACGATTTTGCGTATAATCAGGGGCCGTAATTCAGGAAGTTACGATCCGTTATGCGCAAATATCGAAAGGAACCAAGATCTTTGGGTTATAACCGTGCATTTCAAGTTTCATCAAAATTGAATTAAAATTGTGATCTCTACAGGGTCCACAACCTTGATATACCATTTTTAACAGTATTCGCGTACGAACGGCGGCCATTTTGTATGGAAATATGAACTCCACCTTCCTTAGGGTGTAACGGTGATATAATCGAACGGTTTTTCAAATCGGATAATAATTGTAACCTCCAGAGGTACCACGAGCTAAAGTAGGTGAATTTTCGGACAATCAGGGGCCATAATTCAGGAATTTACGTTCTGATAGGTGCAAATATCAAAAGGAACCACGATCTTTGGGTTATAAACATGCATGTAAAGTTTCATCAAAATCGGTTCAAAATTGTGACCTCTATAGGGTCCACAAGCTAAAAACGTGATTTTTCGTACAATTGGGGGCCATAATCCATGAAGTTTTGATCCGATACATGCCAATATCGAAAGCAGCCGAGATCTTTTGGGGATAAACCTATATTTTAAGCTTCGTCAAAATCAGACAAGAATTGTGACCTGTAGAGAGTCCACAAACAATTGTGGACGGACGTCCGGACAGGGGCGACGACATAATACGTCCACATGAAAATGTGGGCGTATAAAAATAGGATCTGCCTTTTAATCAGATTTGCATAGAGTGGGATTTCGGTTGCAAAACCATTGGAAGACTTTGAAGTTGCTCCACTTATGGGCTAGAATAGCAGAAAGCCACATCTGGACAACATTGCAATTGCTGTATTCACAGACTGGAATGGCTGGAAAATGCGTTTTGAGGTCGTCAAGAATCAAAACTTTCTTGGGAAGGTCCCTACATTGTAAGCTCCCAGATTTTGGCACTAGCTGATAACCAGTGCCACTGTCTCTTAACAGAGTTTTTTTTTTTTAGGGGATTTCAGGTCCCCCCCCTCCCCCCAAACATTGGGCCCGTACGCCTATGTCCCTCCCTATCATTGTTAGATCAACTGAATACTTTATTGTATTGTTTCATTACATCAATACCTTGACTATATACTTACCAATTGCACATTGTTTCCGTAGTTGAGAATCTAAACCCCCTTGAACTATAGGAAATATACATTGTTCTTCAGGTCTCTTATTAGCTTTCAGACATCTATCCAACCATCTTATAGTTCTAGAACATAAACTATATTCAATTAGTACGATTTTAAACCATTGTAAGTGCACATATTATGATTGTCCAATCATTGTGGATTATTTCTCATTAACAACTTGACCGTACCACATTACTACTGCAAATTTGAATATAACATATCACTGACATGGTGGTTTTAGCACCTACTAAGAAATATATCACTGATCTGCTTGTTTCACAACAAATGGTAGTGAACAAATGACTGCACCATATCATTTTGGTTGCACCATATCAATCACATGGTCACTGTACCATATCACTGACAAGATGGTTGCAGCACATCACTGATGGTTATAATCAGTTGCACCACATCAATCTCATGTTGCTCATGACTGAAGCATAATGTACATGAATCACTGACATGGTGGTTCAAGCAGATCACTAATGGTCACCACAACAGATGGTGTATGCACTACAAACATGTACTGGCATATGTATACTAGGGAATGCTAGATTGTCAGTCTGAAACCTCTGAATTGTCAGAATTGCAATCGAGTGATGAGGAATACAGTCAGGTCACAGCTCTGTCAGTCCCGACAATCGAGCTAGTGTGAGTAGAATCCTGACGTTTGATATATATATTTATTATACTTATAAAGCTGCACCACTCCACTGAATTGAATCTTTACCTGTGTCACTCACTCCTAATCTTTATCCTTTCGACACAAATAATATAAGTATCTCAATCAACTGCAATACATTTTGAAATAGATGGACAGATAGCAGGGAAAATCAATAGGGCTTGGCCTCTCATTGATCTAATGCTTCACATCGAATTAGAAGTAGCGTCCTTATTTGTCAAGGCTATTGAATAGTTTTAGGGAACATGTACATTGTTTAAATATGTTTTTTCGTACAATCGGGGGCCATAATCCATTAAGTTACAGTCCAATACCGTAAAGAACTTAGATCTTTGGGATGTAAACATGTAGATTGTCCACAAATAAAATGTGGACGTGCCGACGGAGGGACAATATACATCCCCATGAAAATGTGGGCGTTAGCAATGAGAAAGGGAGTTAACCTGTGCATTGCTTCTTCAACACGGGGACCTGTAGCAGTACTGGGAACTACATCATCTAATTGCATCATTATATCAGCACCTGAAATAGATTTAATAACATTTTAATAATCATTCAGTAGCGGATTATCATTGAGGCTGATGAGGCTGCAGCCTCAGGCCCAAAGATTTTGTAAAAAATTTGGACTTGTCTGATACGATTAAAAACGCATAGACAATGAATGTTAGGGGGCGGGGTTTAGGCCCAAAGGAAATCAACATAGACCCTGACCCAAAATTAATTAGGCCCACTCCATTTTAAATAGCCAAATAGGCCCTCCAGCAACTGCCGTCTCAGGCCTTGGTGGAGCTGAATCCGCTACTGTAATCATTATGTTATATATTCATACCCAATCAGGGGGTTGAGTGGGCCAAACATTCTGTGGTAATATACCACACATTTTATTTCCAAGTTCGCAAATAAATTTGTAATTCCCTGTCAAATTCTTATTGACCAAAATTCATTGCATATTTTCCTGGGTCTTCATTCATCACAATTAATAAGACACTTCGAGCAACAGCAAATACAGAGGTATGATCAAATAAATGGTGTTGTAAATTTCTTACCTATAACATTTTGTATTTCTATAGATTTTTCTGGTGTTAGCATCATAATAGAGCCATCATGTGGTGATTCAAACTGTACACCATCTTCTGTTATTTCAGCAAATTTTAATAATGATACCATCTGAAACCCTCCACTATCCTACAAAACATAGCAACAGGAATGTATTAGTTGCTAGTTCAACAGGTGTAACGTTTGAAAATGAAAAATATCTGTATTCTTTAATCTTTTGTGACTAACACCAGGTTATTTATTTCCCTGTATAACTGTCTGAAACTCAACTCTTGTTAATACCATCACACATTAAAATGCTGACAGTACTGCATGCTTCATATATATGTAAGCTGTATCAGATTTTAAAGAATGTACTATACATTAATTTGACAGACTGTCAATCTATTTTTGTTTATATTCTATACATAATACATGCATGAAGTGATGCAGAAAAAAATATGGTCAATTCTACGCCATCAAATTGTGACTAGAGATTGACTTTATAACTACTATATGTTCCAGGTGAGACCCTGACTCGAAAATTGCTTGCTGTTTCTTCAAATGGTTAAAACATAACGACATACCTGGAATTGTCATCCCTTTACTTTCCTCGTTGAACTTAACACATTGAAGTTGGATAAATTCCATTTCTTATCTCAGAATATATACATTACCACTGCACCTGCGTTAATGGGGCACTTGCATTTCATGTTGGTGTAGAAAGGTGATTTACAAATCAGGTGCGTTCGGTTAGAAATATCTAGTGAAGGATAATTTGCATGTTTGTTTTGCGGCAGTAACACTTATGGTAACCTTTCAAATAAAGTGTAAATTTTGAACAATACCTTGAATACTGGTATGTGAACTAATGTAAATGCCTTAAAAGGCATTTACAATAGTTCACATACCGGTATTCATTTTTATTTATATTCGCTTTTGTCGGGCATAACAATCAGATGATAAATGTAGTCTGTAGAGTGTTGACAAATAATTGCAATCTTTGAAAAAATATAAAATCTATCTGTGATAGGCAAAGCCAAAATGACTTCTGAGGATTCTGGGTTTTTTTTTTAAAGATTTCCATTTTTTCCCTGGTTACCTAAATTTCATTTTGTTTTGTGTTCGAATCACCAACATTCTTAATTTTGTGCGTTTAGTTATATTTAGTTTTTATCTCCCTTTCCAATTACCCCCTTTGCAAGGCGATTTTTGTTGACTTTTGCGTGCAGAATTGAAGAAAAGGGTTTAAATATATACATTTTCTGCCAGGTTTTGGTGAATATTCATGATTTTGAGGCAGAAGTTCGGTATAGTGTATGCATATATATACGATTAGGTCAGATTCCTGTGATTACACAAATGCTAGAAATTTCATTTACTGTTAAAAGTGATCTCTTCCATCCCATGAACTTGTGTAGACCTCCTGCTTTCTCTAATAATTCAGGACCCTGGAAAAAAATTAAAATTAAAGGAGCTAAATCGCTAATATTTGGGACCTAGAAATTTAAACAAATGGGCAACAACGCATATAATACTGTAATATGAATGTGTATAAACTGATTTACATTCAATCGTTTTTGTTTTTACTCTAATTTCAAATATGTTCAGCAAAATAAGCCCAACGTCTCATATGAATGCAAATTTCTAGCGTCTGATTATTTCAGTCTACATAGTATTTATGCTCTCCAGATAAGAATATGGCGACATCGTTAAATTTGGCGGAATATGTCTAGCCTCATTCATGGAGTCTCTTGTTACAAATGGGGCTAAAACACATGGTAAATGTTTATTTTGTCTTAAATATTGGATATCAGAAGCCTATCTTTTCCCAGTAAGATCACAGCATTAATGTTGGTTTAAATTAACAAATAATTCATGTTTTCACTTTTCAATGTCGAAGACTTTGGACGATATTGATTGAGTTAAAGACTAAGCTTAACTACTTCATCAAGTCTAATTCAGAGAAAAAAAAATTCATGGCAATCATCGCATGGCATGAAACACTGTCGATTTCTTTTCCTATTCTTTATTGTAACATGCTTAAGGGTCAATCGTGCGTTTTGATTGGTCAATTAGGCACCATCTATTGGACAATAACACCCCTCTAAATTAGAAAAATCACTGCGTATTAATATTATGCGTACTACTTTAATGGAGATAACCACAATGGCGATAATCAATTTTGATCTCGGTAAATTAGATGAAATATTCGGAGATATGTCCGAAGATGAACTTGAAACACCAACCCCCTTGTCAGGTAACAGCTACAAACAATAAAATATACCAAAAACTATAACAACAACATAAATCTTATTTCAAAAGTACTTTTAAAAAAATGAAGTGAGAATTCCAGTTTTCCTTGTGTGTGTCTATACTCATACTGCTACTATAGCAACCAAGCAATAAGCGAGCCAAATCTAATGTGAGGAGCCTGTTATCCTGTTACGTCACGTTTTCATTACGTCAAAATGGTTTTTACGTCACTAAAACCGATTTGCAGTGAGACGAATTTTGAAGTTTACACAATAAAATAAGTTCGTTTAAAATTTTAAAAAATAGCATGTTACAATGTCGATAAACACCTCCTGTTTCGCATTTAGAGGGGTGTTATTGTCCAATAGACATGTCCTGAGATTTTCCATTAGAACCCGCGACGCTAACGCGTCTTGGGTCCTAATGATCTCAGGACATGTCTATTGGACAATAACACCCCTCTAAATGCGAAACAGGAGGTGTTTATCTCCTAAATATTCATTACTACATTTAGACGAGTTAAATCGCTAACATCTGGGACCTAGAAATTCACAAAAGTGGGTCGCAACGCATATGCTACTGTAATATGAATGTATATAAACTGATTTACATTCAATGGTTTCCGATTTAACTTCAATTTCAAATCAGTTATGTTCGACAAAATATGCCAGCAGTCGCAATCAAGTGCACATTTATAGAGTCTAGTTTTTTCAGTCTACATAAGTCCGTTTGGTTTGGTGCAGTGTGTCTAGCCTCGTCCCCCAATATAACTGGGGCTGAAGCGCATTATGGTACACGATTCGTGTACCAATGTTAGAAAAAATATTTTATCTTAAATATCATATTTTAGAAGCTCATCTGTTCCCGGTAAGTTTACATCATCCATGTTGATTTAAAGGGCTAATCCCGATATTTGTTTTGGGAATAAAACTGCTTAATTTTGTGTTAAAATCCCTTAAAGGGCTAATCCCGATATTTGTTTTGGGAATAAAACTGCTTAATTTTGTGTTAAAATCCCTTAAGCAACTACTTCAGAATTTATGATATCTTTTCAAACGACTTAAATCCGCCAGTCTTCATCTGGAACTTGAGACCAGTGTCCCAAGGTGTATTTTGTCGTATCTGGATAAAACCAAACATTTTTATTATAAAAATAATGTATAGTTAAGATTTGCCTTTCTTTATCAAGTACGACACATGGGTTATTCACTGCGTAACCCTCTCAAGTAACCGTAATCGGTTATAAGGTCACCCAACGAAACAATTGACCCAAAATCTTATAAGGGTTACGTGTACGATAAGCAGTTTTCACGTCCAAACGAGAAACGACTCAATATTTTGAGTTGAAATTTTGTGACAAGGTAAATACACCATTCTGCTATATTTTGGCGTTTTATTTTTATATATTCTCAGACTTTCATTTTTGGGCCCCTGTTTAATTCGGGATTGTCCTTTTGTCTTTAAATTGACCAATAATTCATGTTTTCGATGTCGAAGATTTTGGAGGATTTTGATACCACTTTTCATTCAAATAGCAAGCAATTGTGTACAATGTTACATGAATGACATGTGTCAAAAATAGGAATATAATCAAAATCATAACTGTTCGTCGATATGCTACTTTTAATTTATATGGAAATCCCTATGACGTCATTTCAGTTCTTACTGGACGATGGCCAAGATGATAGGTATTCCCCAGCATAATTCTGCAATCCAGTTCATCTAATTGGTCTAATAGGAGACCTTTCAGCGTTCCCTGTGTTCCCACTGGCATGAACACAGGTGTCTCAATGACAGAATGTGGCAATGTAAAAAGGCATGTTCGAGCTTTAGTCGTTGAACATTCAGATAATATTTTGAGCGAAAACACATGTTTTGTTTTGGCGGCCATGTTCGAGGTAATTCCCTTTTTACCCAATCAAAATTGGTACTTTTAACAGGAAGTAAACGAAAGAATACATGTGCGCATGTGCGTATGTCAAGTCTAAAAATGGCAGGTGCTCAGTCGACGCACCCAAATGGTCCAATTCCCTCGGGTAAAGATGGTACCGATAGAGATATAGAATGGTCTGCTATATCATTAACTCATGTAGAATATCCTAAAGGTACAATGCATATCGCACAATATATGTAAACAAAGACTGAGGTGATATGTAAACATGACACGTGCAAGCCTTTTTTTTGTATTATTATGATGAATGAATGGAATGAAGTGCCAACTTCACATAAATTTGATCAATGGTTTATCAAGCTCTTTGCCACAAGCTGGGTTAATAACGGTTACATTAATACATTCATATTTTAAAATTTCAAAAACAACATTATGGTCTAAAATCTGAATTGGCATTAAGTTACAATAAGTAAAATAATTAGTGGCTTGTCTTGTTTTATCGTAATTCAATAACAGTAATAATGTTAAATGATGTATGAAATGAGTTGATATAGAATGTTTCTCTTCAGTTCAGAATAGGACCAACGTGTGAGTGGATTTTCGAATACTGACTAAGTTATGTTAATATCTAAAAAAAAAGCATCATGTAGGATTAACCCTTCTTAGACTTCAAATTTTTAAATCATCAATTCAATACTTTTATATCCTGGTTTAGACAGTAATTGACATTACCGGTAATACTAATAGACTCTTTTCAATAATTTCCTTGTCTGGAATTAATAGATATTATAATATGTGCATGCCCAAATACTTGCATAATTGACAAGTGTTAGATTTACTTTTAAGTGTCTGATTCTTTCCTAGTTCAGCTCTGAACGTAAGTTTCATTACACTTGCCCTGTACGCACAGGAACCACCCTTTTAAATCCTTGTCGAAAAACTTTCGAACCCTAGTTAATTTTACTGGACAAATGTTTACTGCTAATCGGTTGCGTGCCAGTCCCTGTGAACACCAGTACAATGTAAGGGAACATTTTATTGAGAAAATAAGACCTTGCTTACTTCGCAAGAGTCAGTATGCACTACACAACATGCTGTTAAAAATACATCCCTTCTGCTAAACTGTTTGGCAGAAGTCCTAAAAATCTAAATATCGGACGGTGGGAGGTTGGATGGCCGAATGGTTAACACATGCATGCTGTATCATTGAGTCAACTGGCATGGCTTTGAATCCCTGGTTCTACGTTGCAAGGATTAGGGGCGCTTGTCCAACCTCATGGGTTTTCTACGGCCCTCAGGTTTCCTCCTACTGCTAAAGACCCCTACCCGGAAGCCAATTGTTGAAATAAAATTAAAAACCATATGTTAGTCCTCGAAGGAGCTAGTTTGTGACGTTCTCTCTCTCTCTCTAAATACCGATACCGTACACAAACTGACGTAACTCAGCCTTTGAAACGCAATGAAATTTAGGTAAGCAAGTGAAACAAAATTAGAAATTTTGAAAAAATTTGATGTTGCAAAGCAATAAATGACTGACAATGCTCAATCCCCCCACCCCCCTTGCTTACATAACTTTCATTTCATCATATATGGCTGAGTTATGTAAATTGGTGTGTTACCCTTTTATATTTAGATTTTAATGGCGTCTATCAAGCAGTTTAGCAGAAGGGACATAATTGAAATGGGCATCCACCATACAAACAGTGTGCTCTATGAGGGAAATTTTGCCTGGACAGGAGCACTATTGCCTACTCTTACCCACTTAGCTACCGTGTCCCCCATGTTGTGTCGTGCATACCGACTCTAGCAAAGTAAACAAGGTCTTATTTTTTCAATAAAATGTTCCCTTAGATTGTACTGGTGTTCACAGGGACTGACAAGCAACCTTTTTAGCAATAAAAAGTTGCCATGTAAAATTGACTCGGGTTCGTAAGTTTTTCGACAAGGATTCATTAGGGGGGGGTTCCTGAACGTACAGTCTTGCTTTGAGGTTTGTCAATAAAATAGCCATTAAAAAAAGCTGTGTGGAAGAGTCAGACTTATATGACTATGTTTTGTTGATTAACTACATCGAAGCAGAGTGGTATAGCTAGGATTTTTTTCTAATGGCATTGCTCAAAGTGTGACATAATTACTCCCCTTATATCTAGTATACAGGTAAAACATGATAAATCCTTAAGTTTTTAGATTCTTAGATAAAGCCCTAACGTATGCATTTACACCATCCTTCTGGTTCACTTTTACAGCTGGGCAAACTGGAAGTGGAATACAGAAATAAAGTGTCTTATATTTTGGCATTGAAATAAGAAAACTTCAAAGGTTCAAATCATTGCATGTATGACCAATTTGTACCTTTATTGATAAAGTAATTGTTTATTTAGTTTCACTTTAATATTTTGAAAGTCATCTACTTGCAGGTGACTTAATTGGTAAATTGTTAGCTTGGTTCAGTCTTCTACCTGTGTTTATTTTGGTTGCTTTTGTAGCATTAATATTATTTAGACGAGAACTTCATACTGTAAGTATTTTGTTACTTAGGCCTGTTTAAATTGCAAGTTTTGAAAGAATCTCTAGACCAACCAAACCAATTGGTGTCCAACTGATGCTAAACATTTGGCATACATATGTTCATGCATGACAGTCAGCGACATCAGTGGTTTTAAACCACCCGTTCTTGGTAAAAATGCCACCTACTGTCTGAACTGTCATAAATATTAAACAAATTTCTTTGATTATGAAGAAACTATTTAACTTTGGTTATTATAAACTTACCTGTCTGTGTGTTTGAAGTCAACTCCCATTAAATAAAATCCATTGCACAATTAAATATTCAAACGACTAAAAAAGTTATCTCTCAAAAAATTGAATCAAGAAATCATTTACACATGTCATTATATAATGAATGTGAAGGCAGTAAATTTGGGCTGAAAGAATTTCTGCTTGCAAAATTATTTTTTCAGCAATGAAAAACTAGCCAGAGATATATGCTATCTCCTACTTATATATTATTTCAATGAATATTTTTTCATGTCTTTTTCAGATGTGTTATTTATTAGGAATGATTGTAAATGAATTTATAAACTGGGTTTTAAAACATTTAATACGGGAACCAAGACCTTCTGTACGAGGTAAGCACATGATTCTAAACATATTTAACATATTTGGCTACTAACAGCTAAGGTGGTGTAAAATTAATACCTTGTTTCTTCTCCCCATGCTCTAGGTAAACCTAAGAGGATGTGCAGTAAACACAACACAAACTGTAATTTACAACACAAACTTTTGCGAGGCCTTTAAACACTATGAATTTGGTATGCTTTGTCATTCATATGATATACACTTGGGGTTGTTTCATGCAAGCAGCTGCAATTTATAAAAGACTATGTAAAACAAATCTGGATTTATATCTTTATTTTTGACTTACATATCCACAGACTCCTTTAATATAGTTTTAAAAAATTAAAATGTCCTGACTTTTTTTTTATAAATTTGACCCAATTTGAGTGATGATTTGATCTTCCATCGATTTTCCTACGAAAAGTTATGGCAACAATCGGCTGCTGGCAAATCCCTTTTAATATTTAACAGGTTTTGGGGTACTAGATCATCATTCGCTCTGTACGCCGACTCGACACATCGTCAAAAGTAAAATTATACCAAATATCGTTGCTCACTGACAGATTTTGAGCGGAACTATAAGTCTATACTCAGCCAGACCCTGTCGTGCTGATTTTTCAAAGGCCAGGGCTCGCTTGAGAGTCGCTTTTTGATTAGTTAATATCCTTAAGATTACTCGTTTTCTGTCACTTTCATCCAATAAAGAGTATTCTAACTTTACAATTTAGACGTTAGCATGCCGGCATTTTTGACATATCAGACATGATGAAGACATTTTAAAGATGCTGTGGATTTTGAGTAAATGAAATTGAATGTTTTGAAATATTGATTGACATACTTTTTATGCGCTCACATTTTCATGTGGACGTATATTGTCGTCGCCACTGTCCGTCTACAGGTCACAATTCTTGTCCGATTTTGACGACACTTGAAATATAGGTTTATCTCCAAAAGATCTCATTTCCTTCCGATATTGGCATGTATAGGATCAAAACTTCATTGGTTAGGGCCCCTGATTGTTCGAAAAAACAAGTTTTTGGCATGTGGTCCTGGACCAAAATGGGGGATTCCACGTCAAGTGTACACAAGGTTCTGACATGACCATCACAGATTTTGATGATTTTTGGTGTGCAAGTTAACCATGATGAAAAAATGTGATGTGCAAAATTATAGCGCTGGGGGCCCCATGGGGCCCCTTCAGGGACATCCCAAACATTGGACCTTTTCGGCTTACCTACCAACTTTGAAACTCTAAAACTTCGTCCCTAGTAATCCCACGTACATCAAATTGGTATCAAATTGTCCAGAAAAGATAGATCTTTCTAATGACATGAAGCACGATATTGACGGAATAAAATCCAGGCAGATATTGTTGACCTTGACCTTTGAACCCACGCCCCCAAAAAGGGGCAAACTCGATTTGGCCAATTTTTTGTGGGAACATTGCCCCACCTATGATGAATGAACACACAAAAAATCAAAATGGGATCTCTGTGGGAACATATGTTAGGAGCCGGTCAAGTCAGGTGCTACACAGTTATTCAAGTGCACAAAACCTTATCTGTTTGTATCTGTTAACTATGTCGTCTGCTAGTGGTGTGTGAGAGAGGTACAGAGAGAGTGAGTGCAAACAGGAGTCTGGGTAATATGAAATTTTGTTACGCCACCCAGAAAGATCACAACTTGGAAGAGCAATTATTAAAGGGACAATCCCGAATTATACAGAGGCTCAAAAATAAAAGTCTGAGAATTTATGAAAATAAAACGCCAAAATATAGGGGACTGGTGTATATACCTTGTCTCAAAATTTCAACTCAAAATATTGAGTCGTTTGGACGTGAACGCCAAAACTGCTTATCCGGAAACGTAACCCTTTTAAGATTTTGGGTCAATTGTTTCGTTGGATGACCTTATAACCGATTACGGTTATTTCAGAGGGTTATGCAGTGAATAACCCATGTGCCGTACTTGATAAAGAAAGGCAAATTTCAAGTACACATTATTTTTATAAAAAAAAATGTTTGATTTTATCCAGATACCACAAAATACACCTTGGGGCACCGTTCTCAAATTCCAGATGAAGACTGACGGATTTAAGTCGTTTGAAAACGTATTACAATACGGAAGTAGTTTCTCGGCCCTTGACTCGGATATTTTAAGGGATTTTAACACAAAATTAAGCATTTTTATTCCCAAAACAAATATCGGGATTAGCCCTTTAAGAGACAGGGCAATATTAGCAAAAACAATTCCTGGCATGCATAAACTCCATTTACTCAAGTAGTTCTTCGCGTGTTGAGTCTGTAACAGCTGAACATTCTTCACCTGTAGAATGAAACTAGCAGGTTACGTCACCGGACAGTAAATGGTGGCTGGCGTGCATCCTAGAATCGTGTCCCATTGAACGAGAGGTGAAGGTCAATTTCCTTCATCCAAATGGCCCGTCAAACAGTTTCTTCTTCGCCGATGTGGAAGATCAGTGCATTATAGACTGCAGGGATATTCTGATTCCGGTAGACCCTAAAACAGCTACTGGTAGGACCTATACTCTTGAGTAAAAAAGAAATTAATGCTGCAAACAAAGCCCTAGGGAACAAAAAATGAGAACTAAATGGATCATCCAGTAACAAAAACAGATTGTACAAGTTAACATAGTGAAATAAGTGTACAGAAGTCAGCTTACACAAAAAACCTACAGTTTATTCTAATAAAATCAATGTCTGTTTTTGCGACCTAGATGGACTTCCATGTCAATCAAATCTGTTCCCATGGAGATCCCACTTTGATTTTTTGTGTGTTTGCTATTTATAGGTGGGGCAATGTTCACACGAAAAATTGGCCAAATCGAGTTTGCCCCTTTTTGGGGGCGTGGGTTCAAAGGTCAAGGTCAACGATATCTGCCTGCATTTTGTCCTGTTGAGTTCGTGCTTCATGTCATTAGAAAGACCTATCTTTTCTGGACAATTTGATGTACGTAGGATTACTAGGGACGAAGTTATAGAGTTTCAAAGTTGGTAGGTAAGCCGAAAAGGTCCAATGTTTGGGATGTCCCTGAAGGGGCCCCATGGGGCCCCCAGCGCTATAATTTTGCACATCACATTTTTTCATCATAGTTAACTTGCACACCAAAAATCATCAAAATCTGTGATGGTCATGTCAAAATCGCCCGAATTTTGTGTACACTTGACATGGAATGCCCCAAATTGTAAAAATATGATACATGTATATCAAGGTTGTGGAGTGTGGACCCTCACTCTAGAGGTCACAATTTTAATCTGTTTTGATGAAACTTAAAATGCATGTTTATAACCCATAAATCTTACTTTTGGTCACTCTAGAGGTAACAATTATTATCCATTTTAAAAAAAGTTTGAATATGTCACTGTTACTCCCTAAAATGATGGTTGAATTGGAATTTCGTGAAAATCGGATCAAAACTACAGGACAAAATGTTTTTAGCTTGTGGTCCCTCAAGAGGTCACAATTATTATCTGCTTTACAAAAAGTTTTAATATATCACTGTTACTGTTACACCGTAATGTTGGTTGAAGTTGAATTTAGTGAAAATTTGACCTAAACTGTCATACAAAATAGTGTAAACATCTGGTATATCAAGGTGGTGGACCCTCTAGAGGTCACAATTGTGATCCGATTTGGATGAAATACATGTTTATAACCCACAGATCTTGGTTCCATTCCATATTTGCACATATCGATCGTAACTTTATAATTTATGGCCCTTGATTGTACACAATTTAGAGGTCACAATTTTTATCCAATTTAAAAAAAATACAATTAAATATACCACCATTACACACTAAGATCTTGGTTCCCATTGATAATTGTGCACTGCATATCAGAACATAACTTCCTGGATTATGGCCCATGATTGTTAAATATATCTTATTTTTAGGTTGCAGATTCTCTATTCTCTGTCCATCTCTTGCAAAATGTGGGTGTATCTTGCATGGCAACCACTTGTTTCTGTTTCAGATAAAGAGGGGTTATACTGTGAATATGGCATGCCATCAAGTCATGCACAATTTATGTGGTTTTTTTCTATGTATATAACATTCTTTCTGTATATTAGGTAAGTTGTCCCGATTACAAAGTGATAATAAACGTAACAATAAAAAGTAAACAGCATTTCAGACCAATGTGTTACATTGAATATTACTGAAAATTTTATATGTATTTATAGATTAGAATCATTAGACCATGTGACACAGAAGTTTCATTCAGATTTCAAACCACAGACATGTATCCATGCTATGTTATTTGATTAAGTAAAACCATTAATCCAATTTCATCAGTTTTCCATCCTGTTAAGATAAGCAATTTGATTGATCTATGACATGATAAATTTAAATTAAATAAATGAAAGTGATATAACTTGGTGTATAGTTTCATTACAATTTACATTAATACCTTGACTAGGTTCGATCATTAATATCGTTAATCTTATTTATTTTGCGATTGAGGCGTGGGACATAAGTCTCACTGTTAGCTTGTTACTCTTTATCATGATGGCATTAACAAACACCCTTTGTGTGTCACATCGTCAATGATATTAGTGATGGTACTATATGGCACCTATCAGATATTGACAGCAATATAGATCGACCGGAAAAAGATAAATTACCGATAGTGGTGGATATATAACTATTACAAGTGAAAATGTAACAATTGGCATGGTAATCTATGTAGATATATGTCACTGTTTGTTAGTTAGGAAACAAAATACAAACGTGGTAAGGATTTTTTACTGTATAGTCTTCCTTTTTACACCCCCTAAAAGAGTCATGTATCATGTGTCAAGCTAAATAATGATTTATTCACAACTTGGATAATATTTTAAAGGTAATTACCAAGTCATTTTGAACAGATATTGCCAACTCTAGTACCGATTTAGGCCACTTATCAGTCAATTACCAATGTTGAAACAGATTGTCGGACCATCACTAAATGATATGAATATTGTATATTACAGAGTATATAAAAATTATAATTGGTCTGATGATCTATGGAAGTATATTGTTAGTTGTAGTTGTTTTATAATAGCTGGGATAGTTTCATATAGCAGGTATGGTAAATTTATATTCATCCAGATCCCATGACTAAAACAAATGTGATTTACCTCCAGGATCACTGTAATTATTTCTACGTAAGGGTAATATTTTCCTATGACTCGGATTTATATTCATCCAGATCACATTACTAAACAAATGTCTTTTACCTCCATGATCACTGTAATTATTTCTTAGACCAATGAAAAAAACAAAAGGGGAATATTTTATGCACAAATATTGGGAGTGACATATAGAAAATTTTAAGTCTGGTGAATCACAGGCCTTTATTGCAAACGTGTCAATTCCACACATAGTTTAACAGATATTGATTGCACTTACTTTAATACAGAATGTAAGATTATATTCTGTTTTCCAGGGTTTATTTAGCTTATCATACAGTGAGTCAAGTTTTATGGGGAGCAGTTACAGGCCTTATTTTAGGCGCACTGTGGTTTGCTGTTGTTCAGTTTTTATTAACGCCTTTATTTCCATATATCGCATCATGGTGAGAATTTTTTTGTCGAAAGCTTATACTCACCCAGTTTGTCTTTTATTCTTATTTCTTGTTAGCAAAATAGATGCTACAGTAATCTATATAGTTTTAAACAAGCGGCTAGAGTTATGGCCCTTGATCACTTTGAGAAATCTTGTGGATACTCTTAAAGGCTAAAGTTGATATCCGATTGACTTCAAATTTATACGTAAGGTCATGAGATGAAGAACCCTATTGATTTTCAGCGATTTCCGATAATTACTGCCAGAGTTAGGGCCTTTGATCACTTTGAGATATCTTGTGGATGCCCTAGAGGCTAAACTCAATATCCGATTGACTTTTAATTTATACAGTGTTTAATTTATACACAGCTGGGACATTTGTCCAGGGGTCCCGGAGGTATGCCGAGGAATGTTTTAATGTTGACCTATAATAATTGTGTTAGGACATATTGAGAGAATACAAATTTTTTACTCATAATTACCCATCCATATTTAATTTGTCCCCCCGCCTTTAGATGAGTAACGTTTCAAGCTAAACCTAAGCAGATCTAATCTATTTCATCAGTTGATGCTTTGGGACAAGATAATCTTGATTCTATCTGATATAGAGTGATGAAACTTAGTGTATAGTTTGTTTGCTCGATAGTTTTGAAAAAAAAATAAATGTGCGATCAATTAATATGTGTCATCTATTTACTTTGGAATTTCGACGGGAAACATCAGCCTCACTGTTGGCTTGTAATTTTACATTTTCTTTATGTTACAGTCCTATAGGTGAATTTTTAATGATTCGTGATTCGACATTGATACCCCATGTTTTATGGTTTGAATATACCTCATCCCGTACAGAAGCCAGGTACATCATTTTGTTTTTCATATTGTGCATATATGGATTAGTCATTCACTGGGTTGAATGCTTGCCCGGAAACTAGCATCCAGATTAATTCTTTCCCGGTTCCGGTTAGATGAGCAGTATTTTAAATTCACAGATGCTCAAATAAATATGATGTTATGAAATTAAACTTTATAAAATTGCTCAAATAGAATATATTTTCTCAAATTTCCTCTTCAAAAAGTTGCTTTGATAATCAAATCACTACTACACACTGACTATTGAAATTATGAAAATACAAAGTTTTTTCTTTTGTTATTTGGATTTATTACTCAATAAATAAAAGCATAATTACAATCTCAAAGGAATATATATCGTTAGGTTGAAATTATTTGAACAATTGTATTTAGAGAATGATTAACTATTGTTGTAATATAACAACACAAACTAGGTCATTTTAGAATATATCTAAGCTACAAAATAAAATAATTTGTACAGTCATAGTACAATTGAGAACTAAATAAACAACAGCCGGTTTCTCATAATAATCACACCCAAGCACCTGTTAAATCTGATTGCTAGTTTAATTTTGTTGGTTTTATAAACACATAGCAGATTTCTATAAAGTGGGAGTCAGTATATAGTGAAGGTCTTCTAAATACTTACGCGTATAAGTACATCTTACCTCTACATGAAATTTATGTTATGTTAATTTACAGGAATTTATTTATGTTCTGTTAATATAAAGGAATTTATTATGTTGATTATTTATTTTTTTTACAGAAGCAGGCAGCGTAAAGTTACAGCAAGGAAATCCCAATGACGGTGGTACAGATAAATGCAGATTATTTTATTATTTTTTATATTTTTTATTTAAATTTGAATATTATTTTCTGTCTATCTTGTAAATACTTATTTGTGTGGAGATATTTTTTACATAAGAATATTTTGTTGTTTTTCTGTGTTTTGGGGGCCAGAGGTATTAATATTATTGGCCTTAATTGTTAGGATTTGAATTCATTCAGTTCCAGATTTCTTTCTTTTTGATTAGCTATAGCCAATAGTATCCTTTCAATATTTTCAGTTTTTACGGATATAACTCCTCCATACTGAAAAAATGAGTGATGAAATCAGCTTATTTAGTATTGAAACTGTTTATGGTTGTCTGTATTATTTGTAATAATATTTTTTAACCTATTAAGGGGAGGTCTTGGAGTTGGACAAAGATCACGCCCATTTTGATTAATTTCCAAAAATAATTATTTACGTTCCCATGAAATTTCGTTTTTTAGGAAATAAGCTATTTTACCAAATGTCATTCAAGGTATATACTTGGTGTCACGCCCCAAAACTGAATTTCCTCAATCTATATAAGACATCAATGCTTCTAACATGACAATTTAGTCAACAAATAATGCAGCAACTCCGCGCAATACTATCTCGACCACTTACCATAGTCGTCACTTTTACAACTATCCTGGCAGTAGTGCAGGACCCAATTCCATATCACTTGATTTGAATACCCTCAATTCAAGATTGAAAATAATACTATAATCATTTAGATAGGTTTTAACAAGTTAAAGCTACAACACAAACTTATTTAAATCAACTATTTGTGTTTGAATTGCATTTGTTTTTTGAATTGGGTTTTATTTTTCATAACTTTTACTGCTATAGTGAGATTTGTGTTAGTAGTTTCCCCTATAAAGATCAATGGACCTGATCCAAGAATGGTTGAATTTTTCTGTTGTGGGTTAGTACTTTATTTATTAGGTTGAAGTATTTTAATATAGTATTATTTATAGCTAAAATTATGATTTATTAAACAGGGTTTTCAGGTTTGATTTGAGGTTAATATACGATTTTAAATGTGTTCATTTATCTGGTTATTTTAATTTGGTTCAAATAATTATTTTGCTGATATATATATATATATATAGTGTATGCCATATTTAAGAAGTATAACCACTGATTTAGGGCTAATACACTATAAAAATAGTTTTTGGGGTGATTTGATGTTATTTTTTGATGGGAAAATGAGCATATATTTATCAGTTCCTCTATCAATAGATGTTTTATCCACATAATAACATGCAAAATATGTATAGGACCCTGTCTCTCTCAGAATTCAATTTTAAAAAGTGGTAATCCCACGCTTCAGATATTCTTTAATAGAAGAGCACATAGCGGATTAAAGCACAAAATATTGTTGTATGAGTCGGTCTGTATAATGTGTTCGTTATTTTTTGGTAATAACACTTACAGCTAGAAAGGAAATGTCTTTTATTTTAATTATTTCATGTACTGTTTTCAAATCTTTTGAGTAAGTACATATATCTTGGTAGTTGATGTGTTGATTGATATCAAATTATGTACTCAAACTATATAAATATTCCATATCTGATTGTATTACCTAGAATTATTTTGTTTATGATCAATGGCGATTGTCAGAGCTCAGAGTTATGGGCCTCTTTAATAATAATAAATATGTTAATCTTTACCATTTTTAAAAATTGTAAATATATGTTATCAAATATTTAGTGAGTCTGTTTAAAGGAACTTTATATGATGTGTATGAAGATTGCATGCTAGCTTTCATTTCAGTTTGTGTATTTAATAAGTATTTCCTTGGCAGTTACAATACAGAAAAATCAATTGGAAAACATCCAGTTTCATCAAATGAGTGTGAGCTAAGATAGCAATGTGATTGATAATTAACTTGTTTAATTTATTGTGAGCTTATCCCTCTCTTTACAATTTTCACTGGCATTGATTTAATCAATTGATGCGTTGAATTGTACCTGCCTACATTTAAAATATTAGGTCCACACTTTGCCAGTGTTGAGACATAGCTGATTTTCTAAAATTTGTTAACAAACTGATGACCTCTTTATATTTCTAAATGAAAGTTTTATACTTATGAGTTTGTCACGTCACTAATCGAATAAACGCAACAGATCAACCATATTCCAAACTTTTTTTTGACATGCATAAAAGAGGTTAGCAGTTTTGAGTTTACAGATTTAACAGATGACCTGATTATTTAGGAGGGAATGTATCTTTAATGCCCAAAAGCAGAGTTAGTAATTACCGGCAATAGTTACGAAATTAGTGCAAAGCAAAATCATGAACAAAATCTCCTTATAGTAACTTTTTGGGGGGGTAACCAATAAAACGAAAACATTAATTTCTTAATTAAAGTGAGATAAATGTATATCTAAAAATGATCTGATTTATGAATAATTCATTAGCCCCTGTCGTCAAGACCATCACTATGTATCAGGACTAGCAGTTGTAAGTTTTGTATATTGTTAGTGGGTAACGGAGGCTAAAGATTCATTCTGGACTATTTAATGCTTATTTATTCTTAATGGTATCTTTCATAGTTGCTCTTCATATAGATGGAATCATGTAAAATATTTTAATCCATATTCTTGTGCTTGTGTTAAAATCTTAATATACAATTTCTCTTTTGAAAGAACTCTACAACCATTTTTTCAAGGTTTTATAGGCATCTATTATCATGAACTTGGTATTGGAAGTTTCCTCTTCGAGAAAAATGAAATTAAAGAAAGAAAAGTACTAGGAACTGGTATTCGAACTTTCTGCATGTTCTCCCAAACCAAGAACATATTTACACTGTCGATTTTTTTTAATTCTAAACTTTGAAAGCTGATTCAAATCCCTGATATGATCTACGCAGAATTTGGTGGTGTGCCGGAAATAATGATAGCATGTGTTAATAGTTATTTGCTGACATTAAAAATAACTGGCATGTCTCTAGTTTAGTCAGAAAGTCGCGAAAATTCATTATCGCAAATATTTACCAGCAAAAATTTCAACAGTGTAAACATAGCATTCTATAGAAGCTTCTTAAAAATTACATGTAGTTATAGTAGTTCTCTGTTAAATTTTTTATACGAAATACACAGTTTATAACAAGGTGAAATTGGAATACAGTGTTGTTACTATTTTTTAACCACAAGGAATGCGACTTTGATTTTGAACGACAACACCTATTAAACAACATAGGCATAATATACGACAGGTGTCAAAGACGTTTCTGGTCTCGTCATGAAAGGATCGCTGAACCAATCTGCTCATGTTACTATAAAAGTATCTTGACATGAATAAAATAGATCCCACGCAGGAGCGGGTCGGACAAAAAATGTAATTGTGTCAAATTTGTCTAGAAAACACTTTTCTGCTGAACATTATATGGGGGGGGGGGGTATTCCCGGTATTGGACTGGCCATGAAGCAATGATCATCATGTTGTATGTGGTCGGTGGCTTTAACGGGCGCCATACCATCATTGGAGCCTGGAATGGCCGATACTGTCGACCGCAAATTTACTAATTATTAAATAAGTCATCTGCTCCCTGTTTGTGGGGATACACCAGAAACGTCTGCTGATGGTCCGTAGGCCTTAGCAAAATTTCATGATAGCTGGTCTGCTGCAGCGAGACGATTTCCTGAGCCTGGTGTTTAACATTCCTTGACATTTTTTTTAACTAGTTATTTTCAGAATTGAAATTACAGAATTGGGATGTCGGGAATGGTCTCAACTTGCGGGAAATGGCCTCCCATTTCCAAAAATTCAAAAAATAAATTGTGTCCCGTACGCCTATATGCATCTCCGCTCCCACTCCGCCAAGACCACCTGTTATACGGTATTAATAATAATAATAATAATAATCACGTCATTTTACAAGGGTAGCAAATTAGGCCTGAGGCCTTTTTCCAATTTGGCCCTTGGCACAGATCGTGCGAATGATTTCGATCATTACTGCAGGAAGAAACCGAAGAACTCGGGGGAAACCTGCCTGATCGGACGGGAGACCGAAAATCCCTCTCACTTACAACGATAAAGTTTATGCCCAGAGCTGGGATTGAACCCTCGTTGCATTGGTGAGAAGCCGCCTCTCTATCGCCACGGCTATCCGACCCAGTGAAAGAATGTTATCTCGGTCCCCGTCCCCATAAATTAAATCAGATATGCCACCAAATCGCATATTAAATTTGGGGTCCATTTCTCAAAAATTCCAGATATATTGGTCCATGTGTGTTGGTTTTCTGTAGCCTACACTGGGGGGGGGGGGTGACATTGAAATACAGTTCTCCCTTTTTACCATGGGGGGGGGGGGTGGTTAGTACGTGCGTGCTGTATCATAAAGCCTGTCATTGTAGTGAGATGTGTAATGTAAATCCGTCGGCTTTTCGGGTAGAAATCATGGAATAAGCTTTATTTGGTAGGTTTTGATGTTTGATGACAAAAAACCAATGTTGACATTTTTTCTGAGTAGGTCTTCATAGTAGACCTTTGGGAGGCCGTTATTTGAGGTAGCCATTTTGCGATAGTATTCCAAATTATTTTTATATTTTCACCTTATTTATAATGTTATCGACATATCAACTGTGATTTGGCAATGCATTCCATTCCTGGCATTTACAACCTTGTAAAATAATCAAAGATTCATATACTTAGCATATTACCAAGATGGCCGGTATTTTTGGTGGTAAAATGAGACGATGTGCAGATTTTGATTAAGTGGTAGTGTTTGATAGCCGTGGCCAGTGCCGTAACGAGGGATAAATTTCTGGGGGGGGGGGGTGTAACCAAATGCCGATTTTACCGACGGGTCGATCAATAGAAAAATGTGCTATTTTACATAGCTTTTTAAAAGCGGGTTAGATATAATGACTTCACTTACCAGGGGCGGATCCAGGAAATTATGAATTTTTTTTAAGATAAGACTCCATATATGCGATTTCCTGGCATCTGATCTTCAAATATTAAACACAACTCCCACCCTATTTTCAGTGTTTTTTGTCGATACAATTTTTTTTTTACATTTTACAGTTTGCCGCCCCGCCCCCCCCCCCCCCCCCCCCCCGTGAATCCGCGCCTGCTTTCAAGGATTCTAGTTCATATAAGATTTATTTAGAATTCAGAGCAGTTCCATACAGGGGTGTTTTGGTGAATTTAGACATTCGAAAGTTCGGTAATGAAAGAAACAGTGTAATTCCGAATAATCTGGTCGGTAAATCATGATTCAAATATTTGCTATATAACTCTTGAAATTTACCGACTGATGGTTTCGAAATTTCTGTAACGAAACAGTGTAATACCGAAGAATCTGGTCGGTAAATCATGATACAAATATTTTCTATATAACTCTTGAAATTTTCCGACTGACGGTTTCGAAATTCCTGTAATATAATTATAGAACACTGTAATACCGAAGAATCTGGTCGATAAATCATGATACAAATATTTGCTATATTACTCTTGAAATTTACCGACTGGCGGTTTCGAAATTTCTGTAACGAAACAGTGTAATACCGAAGAATCTGGTCGGTAAATCATGATACAAATATTTTCTATATAACTCTTGAAATTTTCCGACTGACGGTTTCGAAATTCCTGTAATATAATTATACAACACTGTAATACCGAAGAATCTGGTCGGTAAATCATGATACAAATATTTGCTATATAACTCTTGAAATTTACCGACTGACGGTTTCGAAATTTCTGTAACGAAACAGTGTAATACCGAAGAATCTGGTCGGTAAATCATGATAAAAACATTTGCTATATAACTTTTTAAATTTACCGACTGACATTTTCAATTTACCGACAAACACGAGAATTTACCGACTAAATGCAAAATAGTGGGGGGGTACATACACCCCCCCCCCATACCCCCCCCCCCCCCGGTAGTTACGCCCCTGGCCGTGGCGATAGAGAGGCGGCTTCTCACCAATGCAACGAGGGTTCAATCCCAGCTCAGGGCATGAACTTTATCGTTGTAAGTGAGAGGGATATTCGCAGGTTTCCCCCGAGTTCTTCGGTTTCTTCCTGCAGTAATGATCGAAATCATTCGCACGATCTGTGCCAAGGGCCAAATTGGAAAAAGGCCTCAGGCCTAATTTGCTACCCTTGTAAAATGGCGTGATTATTATTATTATTATTATATGTTTACGAAGGTGCAGAATCAATTTCTGACATTAACAACCTTGTAAAATGATCACATGTTCACATATTCAGTACATTTCCAATATCGCTGTAATGCTGTCACTGGTGGCGGGAAAATCGGACGATGGGTTAATTTCGATTAAGTAGCCTAGTTGTCTTTGGTGACAATATAGGCCTATATGTTTTCGGGGAGGCAGATTCGATTTCTGTCGAATACAACTACGTAAAATGGTAGTATGTTCACCAATTTAGCATATTTTCAAGATGGTGTAACGTTTTCTGAACACATTATTATCATTTATTTATCATCGATTTTCCTGATAAAGCAAAGCATATTCCTGACATGAAAGCAAAGAGGGCATAGCGGCAGTATGGTGCTTACGTCACGTGCCCATCACGTGTCTGTCACGACCACGCCAAGCCCTTACTACATGATCTTACTACGCTCATGGCCAAGTTCTGGCTGTGCGAAAAGTGTTCCCACCATGATCTCGCGGTTACCAGTCAGACCGGGAAACGTTCTCACCGCACGCCAGTGACGTGCTTATCAGGCCTATAGAGACTGCGCCATACTCACCCGTCCTCAGTCACTTTCATAGCAGAGAACAACCAAAGTCAAGCAATAAAGAACATTTCATAGTTTTCTTGATGTTTCCATTTTGGGTGCTCTGAACGATTCCTTCCACACTCATCTTGGGGTTAGTTGATAATATAACCCATGCTCTAAAGGTTTCTTATACCAAATATTGACACAAAAACAAATATTGACACAAAAACGAGACTACGTAATTAAAATCAACACATCGTCCCATTTTCCCGCCCGACATGAAAAGCGTATTGGAAATGTGCTCAATATGCGAACATGTAATATTTTTACACAGTTATAAACGGCAAAAATGGAATCTGCTCCCCGAAAAATATACCCTGGTACCATAGACGACTACTTAATCAATATCTGCTCATCGTTCCATTTTACCGCCCAAAATGGCCGTCATATTAAAAAAATTCAAAATAGGTGAACTTATAATCATTTTACACAGTTGTTACTAACCGACATGGATTCTGTGCCCTTAAAAACATATATAGGCCTACTAACACCAACGACGACTACTTAGACCTAATCAATATTAGCACATCGTCCTATTTGCCGCCAAAAATGACCGCCATCTTGGAAATATGCTAAATATAATATGAACATGCCAGGAATGGAATCTGTGACCCCGAAAACATATATATTGACACCAAACACTACTAATTAATCGAAATCAACACATTGACCGATTTTCCCGACAAAAATGGTCGCCATCTTTGAAATATCATCATGAAATGATTGAAAACAATCTAAAGTAATTAATACATTGTCAAATCACAGTTGATATGTCGATAACATTATAAAAAAGGTGAAAATAAAAAAATAAGTTGGAATATTATCGCAAAATGGCACCCTCAAATAATGGCCGTCCATACTATGAAGACCTACTCAGAAAAAATGTCAACATTGTTTTTTTTGTAATCAAACATCAAAACCTACAAAATAAAGCTTATTCCATGATTTCTTCCCGAAAAGCGAAGGATGGGTCAGGTACAAAACTCGGAAAACTCGGAAATCTCGGACCCGACGGATGGGATGTATGTTACAAATCCTACCGTACTATTGAGTCAACTGGCGTGGTTCCGAATTCTCGGTAGTACGTGACAAAGAGTGGGGTTACCTGTCAAACCTCATGGGTTTTCTCCCGGTCCTTCGGTTTCCTCCCACTGCTATATAAAAAAAATAGTTGCAAATATATAGTAGCGTATCCGGCTTGTACTTGCTTTAGTGGTTGTGATATTTCAAAGTAAGTTTAGTACGCCGGATGAGTAGCAGCTTCGGCTTTTTAAATCCACGTCTAGCTCTAGTGATCGGTGTACGGGGTAGGGTACGCTTACTCTTTCTAAAAAACCCTCACACCACTTCTTTTTCGGGTGGAATCCAAGTGCTGCCAATCTACATTCCAATGTGGTCCATTTCCAATATTGTTCACTTTACCATAATCTATTATTGGGTAAAATGTGACGCCTTTACCACAGAACTTAAAAACTAAACGAAGATAAGACCAGAGGAAAATCTATATACTAGTCTTACACAATAAATAGAAACAAAATAATTAATTGTATTACACAATATAATAACCTATTTTGACAAAAATTACCTCATTTATAAGGTAACTTTTTGTTCTTTGTTATGTACTTATATAACTCAAGAATGTCACAAAACCCTACCTTAAAATTGTTATGCAGAATGTAGGGTTTTTGTTGGGTTTTTTTTTTTTTTTTTTTAAAAACCCATTAAAACTCGTTGCCGTTTCTTTTTCGAGCAATATGGCGATAATAAAGAAAATCCTGTGGGAAAACTAAAAGTACACATTATTATTTTTAAAATGATGAATTCGGTTGCATAAATATTTTTCAAATCAACATTTGTCAACATTCATTTATTTTAAGAAAGTACAATAAAATGACCAAATTGTTTGGCGTACATCCGAACTATAGCATACACCCTGCTGCTGTATAATTTTTTGGGGAAAACCCGGGTAATTGGGTCAAATCTTAGATTGAATCGTAACGATGCACTATAAACCTGTAACAAAGAATCAAGGTATTAGTTCAGTGGTATATTTAAGTGGTGGCAATTACATATTATTATACCATTTCCAAATTCTTAAAACACCGGAGCCTCACCCCCACTAAGGTCATAGACTACGGGCTCGGTGAATGTTATGGAAGGGGCGGGGGCTGAATTGCTCGAAAAATTACCGTTTAGGGAAGGCCACGCCGGCCATAACGTGAGTGGCTGGCCCGAATTCCATTCAATCGTTTATACAGTCACGGAGACGCGACCGTCGGGATAAAAATTTAAAAATTTAACGGCCGCAAACTTCAATGGGGTTCAACCTGGCTGATTGGGATTCCAAACAACCAATCGTTCTTTTCTCGGTTCCGTGAGGGGGTTGTGGGCATCGCCCTCCTCGAGATAACTTATAGATACATTATGAGTAATTAGATAAAGAGCTGACAGTTCGCACTATAATAATTAAAAACTAGATGATGTAAAGGGAAATTGCTGAAAATTCAAGTCAAATTAATCCACTCTGAACTGAGACTTTAGCGATTGAATTACTAAAGTCGGTATGATAAAAAAAAAAGCATAGTCTCGATTATCCACTTCATGATTAAATCATGAATGAAAGTTGAGCAGCAAATCGTATCCTAATCCAAAAAGTATCGCAGGCTAGCGTTGACACCGAGAGTTGATTATGGTCTGGATAATTAATGAATGTTTCATTAATAATTTAGATAACATTTTGGGCCTAAAGAAAGCCATGCGATGGGAAGATTTAGCTCTTGCATAATGTATGATTAACCGCTGCAAATGCGCCCTTTTTGCTATTCTAGCCAGTGAGTTAAGCAACATCCAAGTTGTCCAATGGTTTAACAACCGAAATCCCATTCCTTTCCGACTTGAATTCCCGAAAAGTATCACAAAGCAGAGAAACTACAAACCACATGTTTTAATTCATTATCAATTCAGTACAAATTCGTGGAATTCATTTAGAAGAAAATTGGTGTTTTATTGTCATTCCAAATACATGATCGGCAATTTTATCTTTGACACAACTTAATGAAGTCTAGCTTTTTAAATAGCAAACAATCAAGTTAAAGTTCTTGCGAAGGCGATATCGTGTAGAAAAGTATGGAGGGGGATCCTCGCCAAAACTCTCAATTTGTGAAAATACATATGTCGATTTGTGAAAGTACATTTGTTAATTTGTCAAAATACAAAGTACATTTGTCGATTTGTGAAAGTACATTTGTTAATTTGTCAAAATGCAAAATACATTTGTCGAACCTACAAAGTACAAATTTTGAAATAACACAGCTTAATTTTATAGTTTCAAGAGATGTAATTTCAACATTTGCAGTTTCAACATTTGTAGTTTCAACAGTTGTATTAACAACAGTTGTATTAACAACAGTTGTATTAACGACACTTGCATTAACGAGCATTGCATTTGCAAGCCATGCATTAGCGAACTATGACCATATTTGGGTTGATGTATGGTATGGAAGCCTATTGCGGCCATTTCAGAATCTCGACTTCTCGCCGCGGGTATAAATTCGCCTGTGGGCCAGATTGGACAGTCTAAAACATTCACGTGGTCGTGTTTTGTATACGCCAACATGGGAATGTGGTCGTATATTGCCCTCGACCTCGTCTGTCTGTCAATCAGTTCATCCGTCGTCCGCAATTTCTTGTGAACACTCTACAGACTACATTTATCATTTGATTGTTTTTAAATTGAAATATGATGCTTATATTAGTGAGATGAAGAAGCCTTTTTAATTTCAATAACTTCCGTTAATTTCTTCTGGAGTTATGGCCATTGTTCCACGTTGTTACATCTTGTGGACGCTCCGTATGAAATGTGGGGGGTTGAGATGACCTAGCGGTCTAGAGTGCCGCGCTTCGACCTCTAGCTGACCGGTCACCCCTGGCTTACGGCTGTGGTTTCGAGCCCTAGTGTGAGTGTATGTGACATGGAAATAGGGGAGCCTTCTCATCCTCGTGGGTTTCCTACGGACACTCCGGTTTCCTCCCACTGCTAAAGACCCCTACACGCAAGCGAATTATTGAAATAAAATTAAACCATATGTTAGTCCCGAAATGACCTAGTTGTGTTGAGTGGACGTTAAACCCCATTTCTCTCTAGGAGGAAACTGAAGGACCAAGAGAAAACCCACGGATTGTACAGTCGATCTATCCCTTGTCACGTACAAGCGGCGAATCGATACCGCGCCAGTTGATTCAATGACAGTCCTTATGATCAATTGCGAACGCGTTAACCATTCTTCTCCAACTGAGCTAACGAAAGCTAATAATGTACGTCATGCAGTGTGCTACGAGGGCCTACTCTTATTTCGAATTCCCACGGTAAAGGGTTCTTGTACGTGGATGTCAATGTATGCGAAAAAGAGAAAGAAAGAGACAGAGAGAGGGAGAGAGGGGTTCACCCTCTCGGTTGGACAGACGACCCTAATCATTGTCGCGTTCAAGCGGCGAATCGAAACCAATGTTTACACGGGGCCCCGTTATTTTGTCCCATCCGCACGACTACACGTTATCCGTTGCAAGACCCCCCGTCCTCCATCTACACAACGGAAAAGGGAAGATATCTCAAGATAAATTCCGATGCAGTTCGATGAAGCTAGAGAGCAAACGTCCTACTCACTGAGCCACCGTAGCCTCCACTTCATTTCGTTTCCGGACAAGGAACCTAGTTTTTTTTATCTATAACATTCGAACGGCTATGCGTTGTCCCTTGCCAGGCCTTCCGCCCTATACCACTGACAAGCAGTTGACATCGTTATTTTTAATCCCATTTGATCGACTATACGTTGTCCCTTGTCAGACTCCCCAAACGAAAGTACTGACAAGACCAAACATCAAAATATCCGATGAACGTTGTTGAAGTTGAAGAGCAAAGAAAGATTTGAATGAAGACTTAAAATCGGTTACAGAATTCAATACTATCTTTGCCAGAAGAGATTAAAATTATTTTGGACTATTTAATTGTCGAGATTCTGAAATGGCCGCAATAGGCTTCCATACCATACAATAACCCAAATATGGTCATAGTTCGCTAATGCATGGCTTGCTAATGCAAGGCTCGTTAATGCAAGTGTCGTTAATACAATTGTTGAAACAACAAATGTTGAAACTGCAAATGTTGAAATTACATCTCTTGATAATACAAATGTTGAAATTACATATCTTGAAACTATAAAGTTAAGCTGTGTTGTTATTTCAAAATTTGTACTTTGTAGGTTCGACAAATGTATTTTGCATTTTGACAAATTAACAAATGTACTTTCACAAATCGACAAATGTACTTTCACAAATCGACAAATGTACTTCGCAAATCGACAAATGTACTTTGTATTTTGACAAATTAACAAATGTACTTTCACAAATCGACAAAATGTATTTTCACAAATTGAGAGTTTTGGCGAGGATCCCCCTCCATAGAGAAAATGTGCGGATTGAACTGAATAGTCATGCACATACATCGCTGTCCTAGTTATTTTTAATCGTTTTTCTGGGTGTGTGTTACAATGTTAACGGTGTGTTACAGTCTAAAGCTGAATGACTCGCTGTAACAATTTAAAAAAAAACCGGTCTAAATGTTTGCTGATTGTTATCGGGTAGACTATATGCATTACTGCCCTGTGGATATTATGTATAAATTATTTTCCAATATATTATTGATTTACAAGATAAGACAGTATATATATATATAATAAACCTATTTAATTTTTTATTCATAAATTTGATATTTCGTCAGGAGGTAGGTTCCAACCCTGATTTATTATAATAATTATAACACGGTTTATTTTATTTTAAAATCTTATAAAATCAACGATGCCAATGTTTGGCAGACTGACCAAAAGATTTATGGTTGAACAATATTTTGTGCAGCTATACATTTATCATAACGTTAATTTCAGGATTTTTAATTTTTATGAAAACTTACTGGTAAAACACAAATTATTTAATATCTGTTGTCTAGAGGAAATGACGCTACCTTGTTGTTTCATTCCCCGGGCTTTCCTCTTAATTATATGTTCAAATTAAAATGTTATTTTCCATCTTAGATATGTCGGGATTGTTGGAGAAAGCAGCCCATGTCCGGGGTCTGTTGAGCATATTCCCCATTCTTCTGTTAATAACAAATTTATCAACAACCCAAGCACAGAGTAAGTATCATATTTTTATTTTCGCATTTATTTATTATAATACGGCTACGCAAATTGTTGATGCCAAACAGCTATTTCCTTCGTTTAATTTTTGGCAATAAAGAAATTTCTCCAGAAAAAGTGATGGATACGTCAAAATATCCACAGCTTTTGTAGCGAAACCCGTTAGTTTGGGGTATCAATGGCGTGATAAAATTTCAAGAAAGATCCCCCTCCTATGCCCCATTACTCAAATTTTGTTGCCAGGGATAAATGTGAAATACACAATTTAAATCGGTAGGTCCTGTAGCTTTCCACCCCTCGTCAAATTTTGTGAAAACTGTTTTAATTCCATTGGCTTAATATGATCCGTAATTATTTGTAGATTCAAATCTCCAAAACTCCAATCTACTTATCACAAATCTAGTTAAAGCCCCACATAACGAAGACCTCACTATTTTCAGGTGTATTTTCATACTGTATAACGAAGGGTGTTATTTTGACTGTTCACTATTTTCAGGTGTATTTTCATACTGTATAACGAAGGGTGTTATTTTGACTGTTCACTATTTTCAGGTGTATTTTCATACTGTATAACGAAGGGTGTTATTTTGACTGTTAATTGTTATTTCTTCTTTATATTTTCAGCTATTTTTTCATACTGTATAACGGATTGCACCGGTAGATTAAATGGGTTTTACAGTCACTGCTCAGATTGTACGCTATACATAGAATGCAATAGTGACGTCATAATCTCCCAAAGCTGCAATGGGGGAACAAATTACAATTATAATACTGGACTCTGTGACGCAGCCTTTTCGTGCAGGTAAAATTAAGCTTATGTTATCTCATTGTACTAAAATGAAATCACATTTTTTTGTGTTGTACTCAATAACATAATATGTATTGAGTAAGACACTGGCTCGCTCCCAGTGTTGGCCAACAAAGTCCTTCGGGATTATCCGGTGTAGTTTCCCCTTATTAGGTGGAATTCGATATATAAGAGTGGTCCATCTGCATTAGCACAGTCAGAGTAGAACATTTGGGCGTTAAACCCCATTTCATTTTATTTCACTACAGTACAAAATTCATTTTTAATAAATATATGTAAAATCACCGGTTCTACATCATTTCTAAAATTCATTTTTAATAAATATTATATAAAATTACCGGTTCTACATCATTTCTAAAATTTAATTTTTAGGTAAATAATAAAAATATAGTGTAGGCTTACCGTTGATCCTAAATAGTATTCAAACTCAAATATCATATAAATACAAAGCGATACATTATTAGTGATACTACTCTCTGGCGAATATCATTGCGAATAAGAACATTTGAAATTCGCGGCCAATTTGGCACGGAGAAAAACTGAAAAAAAGTTAGGCTTTACAATGTTTATAGATGCTTGTGAATGTCTAACGAATCCTTTCAAAAATGCTGATATATACCCCTGCTATAGCCAATTAAAGTTACATTATTCAAGATAAAGATAAAGAACTAGCCATTCTTGCTATAATAGTTCGAAAGTAGATGATGTAAAATGAATTATTTGAAAATTTCATTGAAATTACTCTATTGCAAGCGAAGATATTAGCCTTTGAAGGTTTGATAGATGTGTGCAATAATTTCAACCATCGGGTTCTGCAATATTGATTAAATCAAATCATCGCTGAACCGTTTTAATCTGTTTAATATCGGAGAAATCTGATGCCATCCAGAGTTGATTAATGTCTAATAATTACTTTTGAATAATGTAACTTTAATATACCGCTCTCACAGCCAAACATTCATGGCTGTTCCTAAGCATTCGCGGATGTTCATGGGGTATTGCGAATATTCGAATCTGCGAGAATACCTACTATAATTGATACCTATACACATAGCTCTTTTTCGTTTTTTGAAGAATGCAGAATTTCCTTTGAACAAAAACCCAGTTAGAATACAGTACATATTTGGGGGGGTTATTATCATTTAAATGAGCAATTAGAAACGATAAAGAATCGTGGGAAGTAATTACCACCGTTTCCAAACTCTAATGGCGATGTGGTTAATCTAAAGTTGTCAGGTGACCACCAGTGTTGAAGTATGTAATAATAATTTACATTTGTAGAGCGCCAGATCCATCCAAAAGCATGCTCAAAGCGCAATGAGTCAATTTTATATAAACAGTGAATAGAAAGTTTAATTCTCGTAGCATTCTCGAAACAAATGAGTCTTCAGCTGTGATTTGAAAGTAGTCAAAGTTTCACTGTTTCGGATATTCAGTGGTAAATTATTCCACATGCACTAAAATTTCTGTCACCAAAATGTACGTGAAATAGAAACCTGAAAAACGTGGGTTTAAAATATGTACTTAAAGCCGACCACCTCTAAAAAAACTGGTCGGCGAAAGCAAACCCAGTCGACCGGGTTCCCACGTAACTAAAAGTGGGTGTACTTTAGTTAAATCAGAACTAAAATAACTTTTGAAAAAGCATACACGTAACCAATATTTTAAAATTGTGACAGGAGAATTACATTCATTAATTAACTGCAAAAGGGGAACCCTTACTGTCATCAGTACACCATCACCGACTACGAGTTGTCCATAAATTACTAGAAATTACAAAGTCCTCCCCTCTGTATGGCATAATTATGTGTATCTAGTAGTTTCATTATATAAATGTGATTCTGAGGCTGTATGAAAATACAGTGAATGCTTTAAAAATGTTTTTGTTAACTTCTGGGCAAACTAATTTCTTCTCAAGTTAAGCATCAAATGTATAATCTGGCACAATGGATAAAGGCACCTAATTAATATGCTTTTTAATTTACTTGATATTAAGATCTATGAACAATAACATTCAATACATTTCATTTTCCTCGGAATGAGGTGAAACACCTTTACATCGCAATTCAGGGTGTTCTTTAATGGGTTTTTTTTTTACACGAAAAATAATTAAATATCAATTACATACGTAGATTCTGAAATTTTTTAGTGAAATAAGACATAGGTGTGGTTAAAATAGATATTAATGACTTCAGGCAGTGTTGTTATCATTTCTATATACTAGATGACACTATAAGATAACATCACAAACATTGTCACACCGATCCCTACATAAGGTTGATATTTATAATAAAAATACTTTTGACCATTCATTTTTTAATGACTAGACAAGGTAAGCCAAAAATGACACTGTAATTAAAATTTGAGGACCATGACACATTAATACACTTGTAACTTTTATGAGCAAATACGTGATTAGGCGGTAGGCGGTATCTGGTGAGCTCCATTCTCTTGACGAGAGGTGCCTCGAGCTTACGGTGGTAACGAGGGGTCTTCGCCCCTCCATCCGCGAAGTCGATCATGGCAGCTTAATTCAAATGAATTTTTGTGTTTTTGAATCGCACAATTATACCTGAAAATAGTGTTGAATTATTATAAATTTGTGTCAGATGTGTCGAGAAATGATTCATTTTGGCAAACAACGAAGAATCACGGTGAAAAATAGATTCCAAAATAGCCTTTATAGAACCGAGGTGGGGTAAAGGGTTATTGAATTATTACATGTACATAGGGGCCGACAGGAACGGTGGGAGAGAATCCCATCAGACAACGTTCCAATATTAGAGGGGGGGGGGAGGGAGCGAGAGAGGGAGAGAGAGAGGGAGGTGGGGTTTAACGTCCACTCGACGTAGGAGTCTTTAGTAGGGGGGACCCGGAGAAAACCCACGAGGCTGGACAAGCGACCTACTCCTTGTCACGTACAACCGGGGATTCGAAACCACGCCAGTTGACTCAATACCATTCGGCCACCCAACCCCCACTATACACTATAAACATAAGTCTATGAGCAACTAGTTTGTTGGATATTCAGCGCTTTATAAATAGATTATTATTATTATATTATAAAAAAATCACTTATAACTTTTTATTTTTTTCCAGTGTTTCAAGTCAAACATTTTTACCTGGTGAGTTATATTATTGTAAAATGTTACTCGGTTTTCTACCTAAAGTTGGAAATCTTTTCTAAGAATTTTTATCTATTTGTGCTTGCATCCTTTGTTTTGTCTATTTTTTTGGTTTACAGTTCTGTATTGCCTCTGTTTAATCATATTTAAGTGTCATATGAAAAATATATTTTGAAAATTATAGTAAATTGGGCCAAATTATTTTTGGTGGTGACTTCAATTCGTGGACCCACATCTTATAATGGTGGCCTTTTGACCTCGATAACTCCTGAACGCTCCCTCACCTGACTTACCACCCAACATTTTAGGATTCCTGAGGAAAAAAGCTTCTAGAATAACAACTGCCGCTTTTTGCCCACTTTTCGGATAATACCCCTCTTCTCCTTCTGGTCTAATTGGTTTGACAAGGATTGTTCTAGCGCGCAACATCAGTTGAATAATCCCCCCTCCCCCCTCCAAGAAAGTTTCTACAAAATACATATTTAGAAAAGTAAACAAGTCAAAACTGCAATATTATATTAACTAAATGATTTACAAACGAACAACCCACGTGAGTACTGGAAATTAGTAAATCCACTTCTTCAGGACGACATTTAAAGTAAAGAAACTAATGAAATTCCACTGAAAACATTGAAAAATCATTTTTCAAAATTATTTCAGCAAAAGACGTTTGAGAAAACTTGCTGTAGCAACGATCACATAGACATGAATGTAAATATGTTTATAAACTCCCCTACTTTAATAAATTGTAAAATAAATCAAGCGATATCTTCTGAAGAAACACGCACAGCTTTCAAAAAAATTAAAAGAAAAAAGCAAATGAAATGCTAATTATATCCAATGAATACATGTAATTAGGGTACATTCCCTCATTCATGAAGACACACTCGGAACAGATAACTAGCGGTATTGCCTTTGCGAGTTGCCTTAACATGTTGTAACCGATTATCTGGAATCACACAGAACAGTTGACAATGTATTTTTCTTCTGAAAACCTTAAAAAACAAACATAAATGCAATAAAGAAAATCTGCTCTTCTGTTATGTGGATTTTATCAAAAGCCTTCTACAATATCTGAAACTTCTAAAACAGAACAGGTCATGTCAGACTTAGGACGTAATTGCACGTGATTAATTCGGTAATGTTCGTTATTTGACGGAAACTACCGAGCAGGTATCCAATCATTGTTGCCTTTTATTGGAAGAGTCTATTTAATTTAAGGGTGGATGTTGTATATGTCAGATATAAACCTTCTCGACTCGGATAGATATGTTATAGAACCCTTGGGCTTTCCCGGCGGGTTCTATAACATATCAACCTCGAGTAGGTTAATATCCTATACATACTCCTGTTGACGTCTTGATGAACTGTACAAGGCCATTATCTAACAAATAGCAACTTATGCTTCTGAAGATTTGCAGTTGAAAAATGGGACAAAATTAATCTAAATGCAAATCAATTTTTAATCAACCAGCTTGGATGTATTGCGGAACTAGAAATCTCCCCACTTTCAAACTTTTCAAACTATTTATATTCGGTTAAAAATAGAGATCATAAGAAAGCTATGACCACAGTTAGACTCAGTAGGCCTACGCATCATAGAGAGGGAAAGATACAAAACAATTTCGACTGGACGTAAAAGTACAAAATCCCTTGATAATTTGAATTCGATCAAAGCGTAAGTCATAGCGCCGATGTCCTGGGAAAATGGTATATGCCCGTCTTTATAAGCCCGATCGGACCAGAACATTAGGAAGCTCAACCCCATTTCAATGGTATATTTCAATTATGAAATGTATCTTCGTCAAAAACATGTACATACGTTTTAATGTATAGCAAATGCTACCAAGCGTGTAATCATCCTCATTCGCATTTGATTTTGTGCCAACGAAATCGTTTTCGGCGCTTTATGGCAAGGTGTCGGAGATCTAAGACCGGCGTCGCTGATGCAGCGTTGCTTGCCTCGGGAAATTACACATAAGCAACATAAGACCACCAATACGAATGTCAGGCGCAAGCATCTTGGATATGAATGACCGTGACTGCGCATTCAGTGTGGCACTTTTTATTCTGAATTCAATCCGATTAAACTGTAATGTGACGCCCCACTTTTAATGTGGGAAAAACCAATCCGAATTCCGGAGGCCGGTCTCCGGAATTCGCACTGAATGCGCATGCAGTGTGAGCGCAGCTAGAGTGTCGCGGTAATGGAAAGATTTCACTCACGGCACACTGTATTGCGTATTCCCGTCTTCATTAAACCATTTATAGTTTTGTGCTTTAATGCTTTAAACATGTCAGTCAGAAATTCCCAAAATCGAATTGTAAAATTTCAAAGCAAATCGACGGTGGTTTGCATGTCACTAAATCGGCGTTATTCATTTTGGCGTCATGGAAATGCAGAAAGACTGTCCACTACATATTCGAATTTAATTACAGACTGAATAATTTCGAAATGTAGCATCAATGCACTTGATTAAATAAAATGTAATGCGTAGAAGACCCTGAGACGAGCGAAGAAAAGCAGAGAAGCGGAATGGCTGCCTTAAAGTATCATGTTAATGTTATATTTCTGATTTAGTTCCTGTTTTATTTGCTTGTCCCTGCTGTAAATAAATTTTGTAATAACAACAGTGATATTCCGTTATTACGACGACATCAATGGCGCCCATAATATAATTGGCGGGGTGCCCACGGTGAGATTGGTTAGACACCCCCGAATGAATTGTTTCCCAAAACGGCGTGATAATCTTCAAAATGTCTATCTCGCCTCAGTCGGAGATGCGCCCACAATGACGACATCATGGGCGCCGAGTGAGATGGATTAAGTGCCGATTGCGAACTTTTCGTTTATCTCATAAATTATTATAGGTATGTTAAAGTCGTATTCCTTCTTCAAGTTTTTATAATGCTCAAATCAAACTCGTATTGAAATTGTACGTCAGTTTCAGGTGCAAATCCTATTTTCCAATTTTTTTTAGGGCAGGCATGTCCACGGTACCGTTTGCCGTGGACGGTCAAGTGTAGGTACATTGGCGCCCCCAGAAGCCCCATCGGCTACCTACGGGCCTGGTTAACCAACATAATATCAAACAAGAAGGTGTTAAGTCCTAGGCTACTACAATTTTGGATACCAGCTAATATGTTCCAGTCGCATAATATCTCCAAATGCATCTTGACCTTGCATGCTCTTTGTCATACGCCGCCGAAGTCAAAACCTACTATCGTCACTATCACGAGCACAATTAAATATAGAAGACCCATTACTTCCGAAGGAGATGCTATATGAGAAATTCGGCCACTGACAGTTTTGATCAGTGCCGGACTGGGCCCACTTGCCAATGGCAAGTGGGCCTAAGCCGGAAAAAAAAATATGGGCCTAAGCCTCAAAGAAAAAAAAGAAAAAAGAAAAAAGTAAAAAAAAGAAAAAGAAAAGGTAGTAAAAGAGGGGAGGAGAGGAAACAGGGAAAGGAAAGGAAAGAAAAGCAGAAAGATAGATTTCGTTGGAAGAAACAAATTCTACCACCTGGTGAAATTATGCATAAATTCGTGAGTTTAACCTCAAGATGGTGACAGTATTATAAACCGACAATCTTTCTTTAGTCACTCCCAGCTCTTGATAAGTCAAATTTGATTTCTCTATTCGTATTCGAGGATGTGTGATTAAAGTGCTCGCAGGTCACCATATATCTCCATCGGCTGCTCTGGCCTGAGGTGCTTGGAAAATGGGTTTGCGGCTGTCTATTTTTCCAAAATTTTCTGGGGGGAGAACCCCTCCCCCCTCGAGCGCTCGCGCATCGCGCCTGCGGCGCTCGTAGGCGGGCTTCGCCCGCCATTTGCTCGTGGGCCTTGTCACAGGTATGGCAAGTGGGCCTTTGGCCCACCAGTCCGGCACTGGTTTTGATCCAATTGAAGATACTCTTAATTGTATAAAATACTACACATTCCCTGACTGTCGTTCTTTATCAACACAATGGTAATACATGTATACCAAGATATTCGAGCAAAACAAGAGGGAATTAATATGTAGGCTATCTTGATTTGGAGAGATATTACAACCGTTTGAACGCCCAGAAACTACGAGCAACCGTGCACGAGGGGTTTGCTGCATCCATTAACACTGTAAATAACCAGTCTCGTGTAAAAATTAGAAGCGACGATACAGATGTTATTGTACTGTTGGCTATCTACTGTACCACCAACTATATCAACATTGGTACCTGACAATGGAGAAAACCCAACTGTTCATGAAATTGTAACAAGCCTTGGAGAAATGGACCGCCTATGGTTTCCTATAGTAGGCTACATGCGTTATCTGGTTGCGACAACCCAAGAAATGGTGATGGTATAAGTGGTACCTGTTTTATTTGAGAAGGAATCCGTGAGAAGGGCTCACGCTAGACTACTTTGTCTATGTTTCAAGAATTGTCAGGACGAGGGCCGATAACCCTCTAAACTGTTACCCGATTCCAACCACCCCACCGAGGACGACACTGGAGCTACGTTCGCCCTAGCGCCGGTCAGGGCAGATAGTACGAAGACAGACACAACGTCTCGAGAGACGCAGTCTCGTTGTCTCACTACAGCCGAGACGAAGCACTCCGAGTCGGCCGTAACTCGCTACACACCGGATGATACGCCGACGGAGACGAAACCTTTCCCACGACCGATCCCGTCCTTAATGCGTAAGGCGTTTCTCTTCATCGACGCTTTATTTAACGGTTTCCCATATGCAGACACTCGAAATGTTATGCCGGACGAAACCGATTTTTTTGGTTAAATTACTCATTTGAATAGCATTGTAGTATTAAAAACATCTGGAGTTTCGTAAAATAAAAAAAAAGACCACTATTGTTTAGTGCTTTGGTGTACTCTTTATATCGAAAAAAACGTATTTTATTAATATAATAAATAATATTAAGCCGTTGCAATGCAATATTCAAAATAAGAATCTCGAAGTTTAATTAAATATGCAAATTTAGAAGTTTTGACAAAAAATATGACCTTTTTATTCTTTCAGATGATAGGTAATTATTATCATGTTTTTTTCAGCACCAAAGAACAAGAGCCAAAAATCTATCCCTTCCCCCATCAAATCTATCCTGCCCATTGGTAAAAATGCAAACAAATATATTGGGCGATGTTGAACATTTGCCCGAAAAATAGTTTTGAGTTCTGGTGATATGAAACTATATAAAAATACCCCAAGTGTTTTGTTCTACCCCGGGTAGAATTATCTCGCAATTTAAGCCCCTTTTGGAGCCTGGGCCGCTAGTCAAAAAGGAATGATCCCTTTATCCGATTCAGCATATTTATAAGACTTAATACCCTTTTAAATATTATATTTTTAGCCCAACAGGTGTGTATAAGTAGCTGTGTGGGTATGGAAGATGGTAGATATCCGGACTGTAGTGACTGTAGTAAATTTACCAGCTGCAGTAATTCAATAGAACAACAGATGACTTGTCCTACTGGAACACTTTTTAGTATTTCTACTTATAACTGTGATTCATCCCGAGTCGTTTGTGGGTAAGACTTATTTACCGTATTAAAATTAGGCGTAATACCACTTCTTCCTGGTTAAACTTTACGGGTATCAGGAAAGTAACGTGGTTTAGGTGGCCTTAGTTTCGGGAGAAATGGAAATGGAGATCCAATGTCCACGCAGCACAATCCTTTAGGGCCCATCATAATATTGAACATTTTATTTCAAAAGCAGCCGGGACCCCTAGCAAAAGTCACAAGGGTAGGTAAGCGTATGGGTCAGGGCTCGAAATCATGCCACCAGGTTCAATGACAGATACTTTGCACATATCCCGGTTTTCATAATCCTCACAGTGTTTCTTTTGATTAGACATAAGGGATTTCTTGAGCCATTGCTTCAGAAATATGCCCGGTCTTAAGCCCGTCTTACTCTGTTGTAAACAGCGATAACGTGAGCTCAATTCCATTTAAAGAACAAAGAAGAATTACGGTGAAAAATAGAAGGTAAGGACTGCAATATAGCCTTTGAACACCAGTGGCTTTGTATGTGAGAGAGACCTTCAAAGAAACTACTAATAAGAATGCTTTCTTCGTAAATGAATAACATCAAAACGGTAGACTGCCTTGTTACATATCTGTGGCTTGGTGAGTACGGCGTCGGCTCTGCACCAATCAAGAGGTCCCATGATCGATCAAGATGTTGGCCTTGATGGTTATTCGGGATTTCATTTAATACAGATCTAGCTTCCCAAAAGTGCAGGGCCGAGTGCTTGGCAAAGGACAACGCACATTCGTTCATGTGGGACGAAAAACCGAGTCCCGTGTACACATTGGCGTGCACATCAAGGCCCCTTGACAGTTTGATTCGATATAAGGACAGGCCACAGCGCGGCTGTCCAGGCAAAATTTCCCTCATAGCACCCTGGATGGCGCATGACCGTCTTCATAAGCCCAGTCGAAGCAGAACCGTAGGACATTTATTTTAAACCCCAATACATTTCTCTTCCCAAATTGTCAAATAAACAATTAAATAAGGGATTAAAAAGAAATCATTTATCATTTACACAATTTTATTTTAGAATAACACAAAACACGGCTAACTGCTTAAGTGGTGGTACAACAGATTGTGATGGGAGATTTGGTGATATTCCACACTGTGATGACTGCAAAAAATATGTGAGGTGTTTCAATAATGTTGGTACTGAATTAACATGTCCGGGAAGTCTTCGGTTTAACTCGGTAACAACTACATGCAGCCTTCCACAAACAGCAGTCTGTAGGCAAGTAAAATTGTATTGTCTTTTTTATTATTTAAATGTTAGAGATCTGTAATCTTATTATTATACAAACAATTTAATGTTCACTATTTTGTAAATCACTGAGCTTGTTAAGATCGTTAGAAAATAGCAAAATAGCTTTTCTTTTCACAGTGTAACAATTCCAATGTCTCCAACTCTCATGACATCACCAACAATATCACCCACAAGTGTGACGTCACGTACAAGTGTACCGTCGTCTACCAGCGTAATGTCACCTACTAGTGTCACATCACCTACTAGTATGACATCGCCTACAAACATTACTAGTGTGACATCGCCAAGAATGGAAACGCCATGTATTGACGTGACAGAATGTCCAAATGTTTTAGACGATTTTCCACACTGTAGAAGTTGTCAAAGATATATTCGATGTTTAAAAGCTGGATCGGGAGAAGACAACATCTGTCCAAGTGATTTATATTTTGATGCTGTCACGTTAAAATGCACCCAGTTATCTCAAGCCAGGTGTAGGTAGGTACTTTGTTTTAAATGCTGGCAGTGTTCTGATGTTAGAATAATATTATTGCAAATATTTAGTTAGTCTTACGTGATATTCGAGAGCGATATTATTTAAGAGACATATACGATTTTTTTTTCTCAAAATAATCCAATTCTTTCCATAATGATGGTTGGGGGGGGGGATCCCCCGGGCATTTTTGAAAGAACAGGCTTCAGGACATGTAGTCTGGCAATATTTAAGACACTGATCGCCAAAGTAGGGGGACCTCCCTTAGAAAACTTTGACACGATATTTTGAGAAGTAGGCTGCCGTCGAGATAAATAGAGCTGACCTGGACCAGATACTGTTCATCGCCAAAAAAAAAACGCTTATCCGAACCGAGAGGGAGATTCAAACGAACGGAGTGACTGTATCAAAGTGAATGAATATTCTCGCTGCTTTGAACCTATACCCCAAAACTTTGAGGATCGTAAAAAGCATTTCTCAAGTGGTTCACGTGTTATTGTTTCTAGTAGGTTTACTGGAGAATGGGCTTGGTAAGAAATCACCCAGACTCTACAACATACACGTCTATGATTGAGTGGGAATGTAGCTTTTTAATCACCGGTGAAAATAGTGATTTTTAGGGGGGGGGGGCCCCTTCGCCATCCCAATCTTGGTGCCTCAACTGTCTGTCCAGATCTCATTTTAGGCGATCATATCTGAAAGATTTGTTTTGGTATAAATTTTCGTGGATACTCTGTAGGATCTGGCGGGGTTAACTGTTTTCTGTCCATTAAACTTTTAGTGCTTCTACATCACCTACCAGTGTCACATCGCCTACCAGTGTCACATCACCTACCAGTGTCACATCGCTTACCAGTGTCACATCACCTACCAGTGTCACATCGCCTACCAGTGTCACATCACCTACCAGTGCCACATCGCCCAATAGTGTCACATCACCTACCAGTGTCACATCACCTACCAGTTTTACGTCACCAACCAGTGCAACATCAGCTACTAGTGCGACTTCACCAACAAGTGTAACATCGCCAACCAGTGTTACGTCACAAACCAGTGAAACATCCGCTACCAGTTTTACGTCACCTACTAGTGTAACGTCACCAACCAGTGTAACGTCAGCTACTAGTGCGACTTCACCAACAAGTGTAACATCGCCTACCAGTGTTACGTCACAAACCAGTGCAACATCTGCTACCAGTGTTACGCCACCTACTAGTTTATCATCACCTACCAGTGTAACGTCACAAACAAGTACAAAGTCAGGTACCAGTGTGAAAACGCCAAGAATGGAAACGCCATGTATTGACGTGACAGAATGTGCAAATGTTTTAGACGATTTTCCACATTGTACAGATTGTCGAAGATATATTCGTTGTTTAAAGGCCGGTATGGGAGAAGACAGAATTTGTCCAGGTCTTTTATATTTTGATGCTGTTACATTAACATGTACCCTGCCATTTCAAGCCAGATGTAGGTAGGTACTTTGTTTTAAATGCTGACAGTGCGCTGATGTTAGAATAATATTATTGCAAATAATTAGTTACTCTTATATGATATTCGGAAGCGATATTATTTAAGAGACATATATTTTGATTGGTTTTACTTGCCATTATTTATACTTTATACTTTCGATTTTTTTTAGCAAAATAATTGAATTCTGTCCACAGTGATGGTCGGAGGGGCAAGGCCTAGGTTAAGGGGACAAAGGCAATAGCGTCAACTACTGTGTGGGTGGGTGTGTGGGGTGGACATTGTTGAAAACAGGCTTCCGGTCATGCAGTCTGGCAATATTTCAGACACTTCGTTGAGATAAAGTGTCAAACGTACGGACATGCGATAATCGACGAAGCCCACTCACGCGCCCCAACGTAGGGGGACCTCACTCAGAAAAGTTTGACTTTGAGACATAGGCTGCCGGAAATGCAGTCTGGCAGTATTTCAGACACTGGTCGTCGAGATAAATAGAGCCGACCAGATACTGTTCATCGCCAAATGACCAGCTTATCCGAACTGTAAGGGAGGTACCAAACGAACGGAGTGAGTGTTTCAAAGTGAATGAATATTCTCGCCGCTTTGGACCTATACCCCAAAACTTTGAGGATCGTAAGAATCATTACCCAAGTGGCCAAGTGGTTCATTGTTAAGAAATCACTCAGACCCTACAATATGTACATCTATGATTGAGTGGGAATGTAGGATTTAATCACCAGAGAAGGGATTGATTTAGAGGGGGGGGGGGAAATGTCACCTTTACCGCAAACCCCCACCTTAGTGCCGCCAACGTTTTGTCTGAACGATTAATATTTTCTGGGTTATACATTTTCGTGGATACTCGGTAGGATGTGGCACGGGTTGCTCCGTTAACTTTGTTTTTGTCCATTAAACTTTTAGTGCTTCGACATCACCTACCAGTGTCACATCACCTACCAGTTTTACATTGCCTAATAGTGTCACATCACCTATTAGTATGACGTCGCCTACCAGTTTTACGTCACCAACCAGTGCAACATCAGCTACTAGTGCGACTTCACCAACAAGTGTAACATCGCCTACCAGTGTTATGTCACAAACCAGTGCAACATCCGCTACCAGTCTCACGTCACCCACTAGTGTAACTTCACCTACCAGTGGAACGTCACCAACAAGTGCATCGTCAGGTACAAGTGTAACGTCACCTACCAGTGGAACGTCCGGTACAAGTGAAACGTCACCAACCAGTGCAACGTCAGGTATAAGTGTAACGTCACCAACTAGTGTAACTTCAGCTACTAGTGCGACTTCACCAATTAGTGTAACATCGCCTACCAGTGTTACGTCACCTACTAGTTTTTTATCACCTACCAGTGTAACGTCACCAACAAGTGCAACGTCAGATACCAGTTCGACAACGCCTAAAATGGAAACGCCATGCATTGACGTGACAGAATGTCCAAATGTTTTAGACGATTTTCCACATTGTACAGATTGTCGAAGATACATTCGTTGTTTAAAGGCCAGGTTGGGAGAAGACCGAATTTGTCCAGGTCTTTTATATTTTGATGCTGTTACATTAACATGTACCCTGCCATCTCAAGCCAGATGTAGGTAGGTGCTTTGTTTTAATTGCTGACAGTGTTCTGATGTTAGAAAAATATTATTGCAAATAATTAGTTAGTCTTATGTGATATTCGGAAGCAATATTGATTAAAGGTCACCGGAAAAGGTTCATATTTTTTTTTAAAAATGCAAGTGATTATGTCAACATATCCTTTCCATAAGTATAACACGAACCCGAATGTCAATATTACCTGAAACATACAAATTTCACATTAGTAATTTCCGCCATCCTCCGTGGGTACTCGTAACTTTCCGTAAATAAACGTCATTTTCCGTAAATAAACGTCATTTTAGTCCTTCTGCTCATATTCTAGTCTATATCTCTATATGCATGAAGACTAAAATGACGTCACGTTTACGGAAAGTTACGACTAATCCAGGAGAATGACGGAAATTACTTATGTTGAAATTTACCTGTTACAAGTAATATTGACATTCGGGTTCGTGTTATACTTATGGAAAGGATATGTTGACATAAAATTATAAACCTTTTCCGGTGACCTTTTTAAGGGACGTATATTTTGATTGGTGTCACTTGCCATTATTTATACTTTATACTTACGATTTTTTTAGCAAAATAATTGAATTCTTTCCACCGTGATGGTCGGAGGGGCAAGGCCAAGGTTAAGGGGGCAAAGACAATAGCGTCAACTAGTGTGGGTGTGTGGGGTGGACATTGTTGAAAACAGGCTTCCGGACATGCAGTCTGGCAATATTTCAGACACTTCGTTGAGATAAAGTGTCAAACGTACGGACATGCGATACTCGACGAAGCCCACTCACGCGCCCCAACGTATGGGGACCTCCCTCATAAAACTTTGACTTTGAGACATAGGCTGCCGGAAATGCAGTCTGGCAGTATTTCAGACACTGGTCGTCGAGATTAATAGAGCCGACCAGATACTGTTTATCTCCAAATGACCAGCTTATCCGAACTGAAAGGGAGGTGCCAAACGAACGGAGTGGGTGTATCAAAGTGAATGAATATTCTCGCCGCTTTGGACCTATACCCCAAAATTTTGAGGATCGTAAGAAGCATTTCTCAAGTGGTCCATTGGTAAGAAATCACTAAGACTCACCGGAGAAGGAATTGATTTAGGGGGGGGGGGCAAATGGCAAACCCTCACCTTGGTGCCGCCACTGTCTGTCTGAAAGATTAACATTTTCTGGGGTATAAATTTTCGTGGATACTCGGTAGGATGTGGCACGGGTTGCTCCGTTAACTTGTTTTTGTCCATTACACTTTTAGTGCTTCGACATCACCTATCAGTGTCACATCACCTACCAGTGTCACATCGCCTAATAGTGTCACATCACCTATTAGTATGACGTCGCCTACCAGTTTTACGTCACCAACCAGTGCAACATCAGCTACTAGTGCGACTTCACCAACAAGTGTAACATCGCCTACCAGTGTTACGTCACAAACCAGTGCAAAATCCGCTACCAGTGTTACGTCACCTACTAGTGTAACTTCGCCTACCAGTGCAACGTCAGGTACAAGTGTAACGTCACCAACCAGTGCAACGTCAGGTACAAGTGTAACGTCACCAACCAGTGGGGCGTCAGCTACCAGTGTTACGTCACGAACTAGTGCAACATCCGCTACCAGTGTTACATCACCTTCTAGTGTAACTGTCAGTGGAACGTCACCAACCAGTCCAACATCAGGTACAAGTGTAACGTCCCAAACCAGTGTAACTTCAGCTACTAGTGCGACTTCACCAACAAGTTTATCATCTCCTACCAGTGTAATGTCACCAGCAAGTGCAACGCCAGGTACCAGTGTGACAACGCCAAGAATGGAAACGCCATGTATTGACGTGACAGAATGTCCAAATGTTATAGACGATTTTCCACATTGTACAGATTGTCGAAGATACATTCGTTGTTTAAAGGCCGGTATGGGAGAAGACAGAATCTGTCCAGGTCTTTTATATTTTGATGCTGTGAGGTTAACATGTACCCTGCCATTTCAAGCCAGATGTAGGTAGGTACTTTGTTTTAATTGCTGACAGTGTTCTGATGTTAGAATAATATTATTGCAAATAATTAGTTACTCTTATGTGATATTCGGAAGCGATATTATTTAAGAGACATATATTTTGATTGGTTTTACTTGCCATTATTTATACTTTATACTTACGATTTGTTTTAGCATTCTTTCCATAGTGATTGTCGGAGGGGCAAGGCCAAAGTCAATAGCGTCAACTAGTGTGAGAGGGGGAGGGGACTGTTGAAAACAGGCTTCCGGACATGCAGTCTTGCAATAATTCGGACACTTCGTTGAGATGAAGTGTCAAACGTACGGACATGCGATACTCGACAAAGCCCACTCACGCGCCCCAACGTATGGGGACCTCCCTCATAAAACTTTGACTTTGAGACATAGGCTGCCGGAAATGCAGTCTGGCAGTATTTCAGACACTGGTCATCGAGATAAATAGAGCCGACCAGATACTGTTCTTCGCTAAATGACCTGCTTTTCCGAACATAGAGGTGGTTGTCAAACGAACGGTGTGAATGTATCAAAGTGAATGAACATTCTCGCTGCTTTGAACCTATACCCCAAAATTTGAGAATCGTAAGAAGCATTTTCAAGTGGTCCATTGGTAAGAAATCACTTAGACTCACCGGAGAAGGAATTGATTTAGGGGGGGGGGGGCAAATGTCACTTTTACCGCAAACCCTCACCTTGGTGCCGCCACTGTCTGTCTAAAAGATTAACATTTTCTGGGGTATAAATTTTCGTGGATACTCGGTAGGATGTGGCACGGGTTGCTACGTTAACTTGTTTTTGTCCATTAAACTTTTAGTGCTTCGAGATCACCTATCAGTGTCACATCAACTACCAGTGTCACATCGCCTTATAGTGTCACATTACCTATTAGTGTGACGTCGCCTACCAGTTTTACGTCACCACTCAGTGCAACATCAGCTTCTAGTTCGACTTCACCAACAAGTGTAACATCGCCTACCAGTGTTACGTCACAAACCAGTGCAACATCCGCTACCAGTGTTACGTCACCTACTAGTGTAACTTCGCCTACCAGTGCAACGTCACCAACCAGTGCAACGTCAGGTACAAGTGTAACGTCACCAACCAGTGGGGCGTCAGCTACCAGTGTTACGTCACGAACTAGTGCAACATCCGCTACCAGTGTTACATCACCTACTAGTGTAACTTCACCTGTCAGTGGAACGTCACCAACCAGTGCAACGTCAGGTACAAGTGTAACGTCACCTACTAGTGTAACTTCCCCTACCAGTGGAACGTCACCAACCAGTGAAACATCAGGTACAAGTGTAACGTCCCAAACCAGTGTAACTTCAGCTACTAGTGCGACTTCACCAACAAGTTTATCATCTCCTACCAGTGTAATGTCACCAGCAAGTGCAACGTCAGGTACCAGTGTGACAACGCCAAGAATGGAAACGCCATGTATTGACGTGACAGAATGTCCAAATGTTATAGACGATTTTCCACATTGTACAAATTGTCGAAGATACATTCGTTGTTTAAAGGCCGGTATGGGAGAAGACAGAATCTGTCCAGGTCTTTTATATTTTGATGCTGTGAGGTTAACATGTGCCCTGCCATTTCAAGCCAGATGTAGGTAGGTACTTTGTTTTAATTGCTGAGAGTGTTCTGATGTTAGAATAATATTATTGCAAATAATTAGTTACTCTTATGTGATATTCGGAAGCGATATTATTTAAGAGACATATATTTTGATTGGTTTTACTTGTCATTATTTATACTTTATAATTGTTGAAAACAGGCTTCCGGACATGCAGTCTTGCAATATTTCGGACACTTCGTTGATATGAAGTGTCAAACGTACGGACATGCGATACTCGACGAAGCCCACTCACGCGCCCCAACGTATGGGGACCTCCCTCATAAATCTTTGACTTTGAGACATAGGCTGCCGGAAATGCAGTCTGGCAGTATTTCAGACACTGGTCATCGAGATAAATAGAGCCGACCAGATACTGTTCTTCGCTAAATGACCTGCTTATCCGAACATAGAGGTGGGTGTCAAACGAACGGTGTGAATGTATCAAAGTGAATGAACATTCTCGCTGCTTTGAACCTATACCCCAAAACTTTGAGAATCGTAAGAAGCATTTCTCAAGTGGTTCATGTGTTATTGTTTCTAGTAGGTTTACTGGAGAATGGGCTTGGTAAGAAATCATTTAGACTCTACAACATACACGTCTATGACTAAATGGAAACGTGGCATTTAATCACCGGAGAAAATATTGATTTAGAGCGGGGGGGGGGGCGATGCCACTTTTACGACAAACACCCACCTTGGTGCCGCCACTGTCTGTCAAGATCTTATGTTAGGCGATTGTTTCTGAAAGACTGACATTTTCTTGGGTATACATTTTCGTGGATACTCGGTAGGATATGGCAGGGGTTGCTCCGTTAACTTTGTTGTTTCTCTCTATTAAACTTTTAGTGCTTCTACATCAACTACCATTGTCACATCGCCTACCAGTGTCACATCGCCTACCAGTGTCACGTTACCTACCAGTGTCACATCACCTACCAGTGTCACATCGCCCACCAGTGTCACATCACCCACCAGTGTTACATCGCCTACCAGTGTCACATCACCTACCAGTGTCACATCGCCTACCAGTGTCACGTCACCTACCAGTGTAACATCACCTACCAGTGTCACATCGCCTACCAGTGTCACATCACCCACCAGTGTTACATCGCCTACCAGTGTCACATCACCTACCAGCGTCACATCGCCTACCAGTGTCACGTCACCTACCAGTGTCACATCACCTACCAGTGTCACATCGCCTACCAGTGTCACATCACCCACCAGTGTTACATCGCCTACCAGTGTCACATCACCTACCAGGGTCACGTCGCCCAATAGTGTCACATCACCTATTAGTATGACGTCGCCTACCAGTGTCACATCACCTACCAGTGTCACATCGCCTACCAGCGTCACATCACCCACCAGTATTACATCGCCTACCAGTGTCACATCACCTACCAGTGTCACATCGCCTACCAGTGTTACGTCACCTACCAGTGTCATATCACCTACCAGTGTCACATCGCCTACCAGTGTCACATCACCCACCAGTGTTACATCGCCTACCAGTGTTACATCGCCCAATAGTGTCACATCACCTATTAGTATGACGTCGCCTACCAGTTTTACGTCACCAACCAGTGCAACATCAGCTACTAGTGCGACTTCACCAACAAGTGTAACATCGCATACCAGTGTTACGTCACAAACCAGTGCAACATCCGCTACTAGTGTTACGTCACATACTAGTGTAACTTCACCTACCAGTGGAACGTCACCAACCAGTGCAACGTCGGGTACAAGTGTAACGTCATATACTAGTGTAACTTCACCTACCAGTCGAGCGTCACCAACCAGTGCAACGTCAGGTATAAGTGCCACGTCACGAACCAGTGTAACGTCAGTTTCTAGTGCGACTTCACCAACAAGTGTAACATCGCCTACCAGTGTTACGTCACGAACCAGTGCAACATCTGCTACCAGTGTTACATCACCTACGAGTTTATCATCACCAACCAGTGTAACGTCACCAACAAGTGCAACGTCAGGTACCAGTGTGACAACGCCAAGATTGGAAACGCCATGTATTGACGTGACAGAATGTCCAAATGTTTTAGACGATTTTCCACATTGTACAGATTGTCGAAGATATATTCGTTGTTTAAAGGCCGGTATGGGAGAAGACAGAATTTGTGCAGGTCTTTTATATTTTGATGCTGTTACATTAACATGTACCCTGCCATTTCAAGCCAGCTGTAGGTAGGTACTTTGTTTTAAATGCTGACAGTGTTCTGGTGTTAGAATAATATTATTGCAAATAATTAGTTACTCTTATGTGATATTCGGAAGCGATATTAGTTAAGAGGCATATATTTTGATTGGTGTTACTTGCAATTATTTATACTTTATACTTACGAATTTTTAGCAAAATAATTGAATTTGTGCGTGTCGGGGGGGGGGGGCGGAAATTGTTGAAAACAGGCATCCGGACATGCAGTCTGACAATATTTCAGGCACTTGTATGGAGGTTCATTTTATAGGACCGGGTCCCGGTGAACAGCACGTTAAGCATGAGTTATTTAACATGAAAATCATGGAGAACACATTACCATCCCACAAGTCAGGTTGCGTTTTTTGAGAACATTTCCCGGATTCAATTCTGTGTTTGGGAAGGAGCCTTATTGCTCAGGTCAAGTTAGACATATAGTGACCAAATATACAATTTAAACGTTTGGTAAATTTTATGCAATGTGTCTATTCAGAGTAACATATACCAACCTGACTTTTCTTTTGCTGCTTAGTACATATAATCATTGATAATACATTTTATCAATGATACTAAATTCTATCATTGATAATACATTCTATCAATAATAATACATGCTACCATTGATAATACATTATAAATTGGGATTTGACATCCTATTTGGTACATTTCCATCACATATATATGTGATCTAGTTCCATATCCATGCCATTTATATGTGTGGCCCGAGAAGGCCCTTTTCTCTAATCATTTCTTTTAGAGATGAAAAAACCGTTTATAATTGATTGAGTTATGTCAGTGTTTGGAAGAAATTCAACGTTTATCCCTTCGAAAACTATTGTACCCCACCTTATAGTATTCTGTATTACATGTATAACTAGTTTGTTTTGAGGTTATTAACCTTTAATTTATATACTCCCACAAGATGTAGAAGCACTAAAATGCCACTTAAAGATTACAATTAATTCATATGTTAGTCCCGAAATGACCATTTTCTCTCTGGGGTTATCAAATTTTATGGAAAGCATTACTGGATGAACTCTACACATATTCAGCGTTGCAAGACCTCACCCCTTTTCCAGAAAAACCTTGATAAATAGATAGAGGCTACATTTATTAAAGGACGAACTCGATCGATAATCATCTTTCAACAACCTTCCGTTATGGTGTTACTCTGAAAACCTTGTAATGTGATAGCTGTTACAATTTTTACCAGCTTTTAGAATCATTGGGGTCTTTAGGGAACAAAATATATCGATATTTAGAATTCCAAAATCGTCCGTCCCAGATAGAGGTTACAGCCTTAGCTGGATTTGTTTGAAATCTGGCGTGAGGCATTAGGTTAAAGAGCTGAGGACAAATCCTGAAAATGTTCATCGTGCTGTGCCACCTTTCCTAAATCCCTGTGAACACGAGGTCGGATTTCTTGAATGCATCCTTATCAGATTTAGTCAACATCCAAGTATTTCTTCCGGATAAGCTGTGTGGTCGCATTGCCACGCTTTTAGTGGCTATTAATAATATTATAAGTGTTGTGATTTAACATTATTGTAAATATTTATTTCAATATTGTCTGATTCAGATAGGTGTTCTCTGAGAACGGATGAGAGAACAGGCATAGTCGATGTCAACCCATATATAAATTTTACCGCATGTGCAATGTGTACTGTAAATATATGATTAACTTGGTTATTTATTTTCATATTTAATATGTTTTCAATTTATATTATGATATTTGAATTATCCTTGTGAATAAAAATGATATTTATAGTTTATATTCAGCAAAACGTGAATATTAAAATGACGAAACACTATACAAACTATCATCTAACAATTATTCAAATATCCATTTACAGCATAAAAAGTGCGGCATCACTAACTAGTGTAACTTCGCCAACAAGTGTTACGTCACCGACAAGTGTCACTTCACTTACCAGTGTAACATCGCCGGCAAGCGTCACTTCTCCAACTTCCGTTACAACTGCTACGTCAGCCACCAGTGTCACTTCATCATCAAGTGTCACTTCGCAAACCAGTGTTACTTCTCAAACAAGTGTTACGTCACCGACAAGTATCACGTCACCAACTAGCCTTACTTCACCAACAAGCGTTACATCACCGACAAGTATCACTTCTCCTACCAGTGTAACATCTCCAACTTCCCTTAAAAGTGAGACGTCAGCAACTAGTGTCATCTCAGAAACTAGTGTAACTTCGCCAACCAGCGTTACTTCTCAAACAAGTATTACGCCACCAACAAGTGTCACGTCGCCAACTAGCCTTATTTCGCCAACAAGCGTTACATCACCGACACGTGTCACTTCTCCTACCAGTGTAACATCTGTAACTTCCCTTAAAAGTGAGACGTCAGCAACTAGTGTCACCTCAGAAACTAGTGTAACTTCGCCAACCAGCGTTACTTCTGAAACAAGTATTACGTCACCAACAAGTGTCACGTCGCCAACTAGCCTTACTTCGCCTACAAGTGTTACATCTCCGACAAGTATCACTTCTCGTATCAGTGTAACATCACCGACAAGCGTCACTTCTCCAACTTCCGGTACGAGTGCTACGTCAGCCGCCAATGTCACTTCACCAACCAGTTTTACTTCTCAAACAAGTGTTACGTCACCGACAAGTGTCACGTCACCTACTAGCGTCACTTCTCCAACGTCTTTTACGAGTGTGACATCGGTAACATCACCGACAAGCGTCACTTCTCCAACTTCCCTTAAAAGTGAGACGTCAGCAACTAGTGTCACCTCAGAAACTAGTGTTACTTCGCCAACCAGCGTTACTTCTCAAACAAGTATTACATCACCAACAAGTGTCACGTCGCCAAGTAGCCTTACTTCGCCAACAAGCGTTACATCACCAACAAGTGCCACTTCTCCTTCCAGTGTAACATCTCTAACTTCCCTTAAAAGTGAGACGTCAGCAACTAGCGTCACCTCAGAAACTAGTGTAACTTCGCCAACCAGCGTTACTTCGCAAACAAGTATTACGTCACCAACAAGTGTCACGTCGACAAGTAGCCTTACTTCGCCAACAAGCTTTACATCATCGACAAGTGTCACTTCTCCTACCAGTATAACATCTCCAACTTCCCTTAAAAGTGAGACGTCAGCAACTAGTGTCACCTCAGGAACTAGTGTAACTTCGCCAACCAGCGTTACTTCTGAAACAAGTATTACGTCACCAACTAGCCTTACTTCGCCAACAAGTGTTACATCCCCGACAAGTATCACTTCTCCTACCAGTGTAACATCACCGACAAGCGTCACTTCTCCAACTTCCGTTACGAGTGCTACGTCAGCCACTAGTGTCACTTCACCAACAAGCGTCATTTCTCCAACTTCACTTAAAAGTGAGACGTCAGCAACTAGTGTCACCTCAGAAACTAGTGTAACTTCGCCAACTAGCGTTACTTCTCAAACAAGTATTACGTCTCCAACAAGTGTCACGTCGCCAACTAGCCTTACTTCGCCAACAAGTGTTACATCAGCGACAAGTGTCACTTCTCCTACCAGTGTAACATCTCCAACTTCCCTTAAAAGTGAAACGTCAGCAACTAGTGTCACCTCACAAACTAGTGTTACTTTCCCAACCAGTGTTACTTCGCCCACAAGCGTTACATCACCGACAAGTATCACGTCATCATCTAGCTTTACCTCGCCAACAAGCGTTACATCACCGACAAGTATCACTTCTCCTACCAGTGTAACATCACCGACAAGCGTCACATCTTCAAAAACTGAGACGTCAGCAACAAGCGACACCTCAGAAACTATTGTAACTTCGCCAACTAGCGTTACTTCTCAAACAAGTATTACGTCACCAACAAGTGTCACGTCGCCAACTAGCCTTACTTCGCCAACAAGCGTTACATCAGCGACAAGTGTCACTTCTCCTACCAGTGTAACATCTCCAACTTCCCTTAAAAGTGAGACGTCATCAACTAGTGTCACCTCACAAACTAGTGTTACTTCGCCAACCAGTGTTACTTCGCCAACAAGCGTTACATCACCGACAAGTATCACGTCGCCATCTAGCCTTACCTCGCCAGCAAGCGTTACATCACCGACAAGTATCACTTCTCCTACAAGTGTAACAACACCGACAAGCGTCACTTCTCCAAAAAGTGAGACGTCAGCAACTAGCGACACCTCAGAAACTAGTGTAACTTCGCCAACCAGCGTTACTTCTCAAACAAGTATTACGTCACCAACAAGTGTCACGTCGCCAACTAGCCTTACTTCGCCAACAAGCGTTACATCACCGACAAGTATCACTTCTCCTACCAGTGTAACATCTCCAACTTCCCTTAAAAGTGAGACGTCAGCAACTAGTGTCATCTCAGAAACTAGTGTAACTTCGCCAACCAGCGTTACTTCGCAAACAAGTATTACGCCACCAACAAGTGTAACGTCGCAAACTAGCCTTACTTCGCCAACAAGCGTTACATCACCGACAAGTGTCACTTCTCCTACCAGTGTAACATCTGCAACTTCCCTTAAAAGTGAGACGTCAGCAACTAGTGTCACCTCAGAAACTAGTGTAACTTCGCCAACCAGCGTTACTTCTGAAACAAGTATTACGTCGCCAACTAGCCTTACTTCGCCAACAAGTGTTACATCTCCGACAAGTATCACTTCTCGTATCAGTGTAACATCACCGACAAGCGTCACTTCTCCAACTTCCGTTACGAGTGCTACGTCAGCCGCCAGTGTCACTTCACCAACCAGTTTTACTTCTCAAACAAGTGTTACGTCACCGACAAGTGTCACGTCACCTACTAGCGTCACTTCTCAAACGTCTTTAACGAGTGTGACATCAGTAACATCACCGACAAGCGTCACTTCTCCAACTTCCCTTAAAAGTGAGACGTCAGCAACTAGTGTCACCTCAGAAACTAGTGTAACTCCGCCAACCAGCGTTACTTCTCAAACAAGTATTACGTCACCAACAAGTGTCACGTCGCCAAGTAGCCTTACTTCGCCAACAAGCGTTACATCACCAACAAGTGCCACTTCTCCTTCCAGTGTAACATCTCTAACTTCCCTTAAAAGTGAGACGTCAGCAACTAGCGTCACCTCAGAAACTAGTGTAACTTCGCCAACCAGCGTTACTTCTCAAACAAGTATTACGTCACCAACAAGTAGCCTTACTTCGCCAACAAGCGTTACATCACCGACAAGTGTCACTTCTCCTACCAGTTTAACATCTCCAACTTCCCTTAAAAGTGAGACGTCAGCAACTAGTGTCACCTCAGCAACTAGTGTAACTTCGCCAACCAGCGTTACTTCTGAAACAAGTATTACGTCACCAACAAGTGTCACGTCGCCAACTAGCCTTACTTCGCCAACAAGTGTAACATCCCCGACAAGTATCACTTCTCCTACCAGTGTAACATCACCGACAAGCGTCACTTCTCCAACTTCCGTTACGAGTGCTACGTCAGCCACAAGTGGCACTTCACCAACAAGCGTCATTTCACCAACTTCACTTAAAAGTGAGACGTCAGCAACTAGTGTCACCTTAGAAACTAGTGTAACTTCGCCAACTAGCGTTACTTCTCAAACAAGTATTACGTCACCAACGAGTGTCACGTCGCCAAGTAGCCTTACTTCTACAACTTCCGTTACGAGTGCTACGTCAGCCACCAGTGTCACTTCACTAACTAGTGTCCCTTCACCAACCAGTGTTACTTCTCAAACTAGTGTTACGTCACCGACAAGTATCACGTCACCTACTAGCGTCACTTCTCCAACGTCTTTTACGAGTGTGACATCGGTAACATCACCGACAAGCGTCACGTCTCCAACTTCACTTAAAAGTGAGACGTCTGCAACTAGTGTCACCTCAGAAACTAGTGTAACTTCGCCAACTAGCGTTACTTCTCAAATAAGTATTACGTCTCCAACAAGTGTCACGTCGCCAACTAGCCTTACTTCGCCAACAAGCGTTACATCAGCGACAAGTGTCACTTCTCCTACCAGTGTAACATCTGCAACTTCCCTTAAAAGTGAGACGTCAGCAACTAGTGTCACTTCACAAACTAGTGTTACTTTGCCAACCAGTGTTACTTCGCCCACAAGCGTTACATCACCGACAAGTATCACGTCACCATCTAGCCTTACCTCGCCAACAAGCGTTACATCACCGACAAGTATCACTTCTCCTACAAGTGTAACATCACCGACAAGCGTCACTTCTCCAAAAAGTGAGACGTCAGCAACTAGCGACACCTTAGAAACTAGTGTAACTTCGCCAACCAGCGTTACTTCTCAAACAAGTATTACGTCACCAACAAGTGTCACGTCGCCAACTAGCCTTACTTCGCCAACAAGCGTTACATCACCGACAAGTATCACTTCTCCTACCAGTGTAACATCTCCAACTTCCCTTAAAAGTAAGACGTCAGCAACTAGTGTCATCTCAGAAACTAGTGTAACTCCGCCAACCAGCGTTACTTCGCAAACAAGTATTATGCCACCAACAAGTGTAACGTCGCCAACTAGCCTTACTTCGCCAACAAGCGTTACATCACCGACAAGTGTCACTTCTCCTACCAGTGTAACATCTGCAACTTACCTTAAAAGTGAGACGTCAGCAACTAGTGTCACCTCAGAAACTAGTATAACTTCGCCAACCAGCGTTACTTCTCAAACAAGTATTACGTCACCAACAAGTGTCACGTCGCCAACTAGCCTTACTTCGCCAACAAGCGTTACATCACCGACAAGTATCACTTCTCCTACCAGTGTAACATCTCCAACTTCCCTTAAAAGTGAGACGTCAGCAACTAGTGTCATCTCAGAGACTAGTGTAACTTCGCCAACCAGCGTTACTTCGCAAACAAGTATTACGCCACCAACAAGTGTAACGTCGCCAACTAGCCTTACTTCGCCAACAAGCGTTACATCACCGACAAGTGTCACTTCTCCTACCAGTGTAACATCTGCAACTTCCCTTAAAAGTGAGACGTCAGCAACTAGTGTCACCTCAGAAACTAGTGTAACTTCGCCAACCAGCGTTACTTCTGAAACAAGTATTACGTCACCAACAAGTGTCACGTCGCCAACTAGCCTTACTTCGCCAACAAGTGTTACATCTCCGACAAGTATCACTTCTCGTATCAGTGTAACATCACCGACAAGCGTCACTTCTCCAACTTCCGTTACGAGTGCTACGTCAGCCGCAAGTGTCACTTCACCAACAAGTGTTACGTCACCGACAAGTGTCACGTCACCTACTAGCGTCACTTCTCCAGCGTCTTTTACGAGTGTGACATCAGTAACATCACCGACAAGCGTCACTTCTCCAACTTCCCTTAAAAGTGAGACGTCAGCAACTAGTGTCACCTCAGAAACTAGTGTAACTTCGCCAACCAGCGTTACTTCTCAAACAAGTATTACGTCACCAACAAGTGTCACGTCGCCAAGTAGCCTTACTTCGCCAACAAGCGTTACATCACCAACAAGTGCCACTTCTCCTTCCAGTGTAACATCTCTAACTTCCCTTAAAAGTGAGACGTCAGCAACTAGCGTCACCTCAGAAACTAGTGTAACTTCGCCAACCAGCGTTACTTCTCAAACAAGTATTACGTCACCAACAAGTGTCACGTCGACAAGTAGCCTTACTTCGCCAACAAGCGTTACATCACCGACAAGTGTCACTTCTCCTACCAGTGTAACATCTCCAACTTCCCTTAAAAGTGAGACGTCAGCAACTAGTGTCACCTCAGCAACTAGTGTAACTTCGCCAACCAGCGTTACTTCTGAAACAAGTATTACGTCACCAACAAGTGTCACGTCGCCAACTAGCCTTACTTCGCCAACAAGTGTAACATCCCCGACAAGTATCACTTCTCCTACCAGTGTAACATCACCGACAAGCGTCACTTCTCCAACTTCCGTTACGAGTGCTACGTCAGCCACAAGTGGCACTTCACCAACAACCGTCATTTCACCAACTTCACTTAAAAGTGAGACGTCAGCAACTAGTGTCACCTCAGAAACTAGTGTAACTTCGCCAACTAGCGTTACTTCTCAAACAAGTATTACGTCACCAACGAGTGTCACGTCGCCAACTAGCCTTACTTCGCCAACAAGTGTAACATCCCCGACAAGTATCACTTCTCCTACCAGTGTAACATCACCGACAAGCGTCACTTCTCCAACTTCCGTTACGAGTGCTACGTCAGCCACAAGTGGCACTTCACCAACAACCGTCATTTCACCAACTTCACTTAAAAGTGAGACGTCAGCAACTAGTGTCACCTCAGAAACTAGTGTAACTTCGCCAACTAGCGTTACTTCTCAAACAAGTATTACGTCACCAACGAGTGTCACGTCGCCAAGTAGCCTTACTTCTACAACTTCCGTTACGAGTGCTACGTCAGCCACCAGTGTCACTTCACCAACTAGTGTCCCTTCACCAACCAGTGTTACTACTCAAACTAGTGTTACGTCACCGACAAGTATCACGTCACCTACTAGCGTCACTTCTCCAACGTCTTTTACGAGTGTGACATCGGTAACATCACCGACAAGCGTCACGTCTCCAACTTCACTTAAAATCGAGACGTCTGTAACTAGTGTCACCTCAGAAACTAGTGTAACTTCGCCAACTAGCGTTACTTCTCAAACAAGTATTACGTCTCCAACAAGTGTCACGTCGCCAACTAGACTTACTTCGCCAACAAGCGTTACATCAGCGACAAGTGTCACTTCTCCTACCAGTGTAACATCTGCAACTTCCCTTAAAAGTGAGACGTCAGCAACTAGTGTCACTTCACAAACTAGTGTTACTTTGCCAATCAGTGCTACTTCGCCCACAAGCGTTACATCACCGACAAGTATCACGTCACCATCTAGCCTTACCTCGCCAACAAGCGTTACATCACCGACAAGTATCACTTCTCCTACAAGTGTAACATCACCGACAAGCGTCACTTCTCCAAAAAGTGAGACGTCAGCAACTAGTGTCACCTCAGAAACTAGTGTAACTTCGCCAACCAGCGTTACTTCTCAAACAAGTATTACGCCACCAACAAGTGTAACATCGCCAACTAGCCTTACTTCGCCAACAAGCGTTACATCACCGACAAGTGTCACTTCCCCTACCAGTGTAACATCTGCAACTTCCCTTAAAAGTGAGACGTCAGCAACTAGTGTCACCTCAGAAACTAGTGTAACTTCGCCAACCAGCGTTACTTCTCAAACAAGTATTACGTCACCAACAAGTGTCACGTCGCCAACTAGCCTTACTTCGCCAACAAGCGTTACATCACCGACAAGTATCACTTCTCCTACCAGTGTAACATCTCCAACTTCCCTTAAAAGTGAGACGTCAGCAACTAGTGTCATCTCAGAAACTAGTGTAACTTCGCCAACCAGCGTTACTTCGCAAACAAGTATTACGCCACCAACAAGTGTAACGTCGCCAACTAGCCTTACTTCGCCAACAAGCGTTACATCACCGACAAGTGTCACTTCTCCTACCAGTGTAACATCTGCAACTTCCCTTAAAAGTGAGACGTCAGCAACTAGTGTCACCTCAGAAACTAGTGTAACTTCGCCAACCAGTGTTACTTCTGAAACAAGTATTACGTCACCAACAAGTGTCACGTCGCCAACTAGCCTTACTTCGCCAACAAGTGTTACATCTCCGACAAGTATCACTTCTCGTATCAGTGTAACATCACCGACAAGCGTCACTTCTCCAACTTCCGTTACGAGTGCTACGTCAGCCGCTAGTGTCACTTCACCAACCAGTTTTACTTCTCAAACAAGTGTTACGTCACCGACAAGTGTCACGTCACCTACTAGCGTCACTTCTCCAACGTCTTTTACGAGTGTGACATCAGTAACATCACCGACAAGCGTCACTTCTCCAACTTCCCCTAAAAGTGAGACGTCAGCAACTAGTGTCACCTCAGAAACTAGTGTAACTTCGCCAACCAGCGTTACTTCTCAAACAAGTATTACGTCACCAACAAGTGTCATGTCGCCAACTAGCCTTACTTCGCCAACAAGCGTTACATCACCGACAAGTATCACTTCTCCTACCAGTGTAACATCTCCAACTTCCCTTAAAAGTGAGACGTCAGCAACTAGTGTCACCTCAGAAACTAGTGTAACTTCGCCAACCAGCGTTACTTCTCAAACAAGTATTACGTCACCAACAAGTGTCACGTCGACAAGTAGCCTTACTTCGCCAACAAGCGTTACATCACCGACAAGTGTCACTTCTCCTACCAGTGTAACATCTCCAACTTCCCTTAAAAGTGAGACGTCAGCAACTAGTGTCACCTCAGCAACTAGTGTAACTTCGCCAACCAGCGTTACTTCTGAAACAAGTATTACGTCTCCAACAAGTGTCACGTCGCCAACTAGCCTTACTTCGCAAACAAGTATTACGCCACCAACAAGGGTAACGTCGCCAACTAGCCTTACTTCGCCAACAAGCGTTACATCACCGACAAGTGTCACTTCCCCTACCAGTGTAACATCTGCAACTTCCCTTAAAAGTGAGACGTCAGCAACTAGTGTCACCTCAGAAACTAGTGTAACTTCGCCAACCAGCGTTACTTCTCAAACAAGTATTACGTCACCAACAAGTGTCACGTCGCCAACTAGCCTTACTTCGCCAACAAGCGTTACATCACCGACAAGTATCACTCCCCTTACCAGTGTAACATCTCCAACTTCCCTTAAAAGTGAGACGTCAGCAACTAGTGTAACTTCGCCAACCAGCGTTACTTCGCAAACAAGTATTACGCCACCAACAAGTGTAACGTCGCCAACTAGCCTTACTTCGCCAACAAGCGTTACATCACCGACAAGTGTCACTTCTCCTACCAGTGTAACATCTGCAACTTCCCTTAAAAGTGAGACGTCAGCAACTAGTGTCACCTCAGAAACTAGTGTAACTTCGCCAACCAGTGTTACTTCTGAAACAAGTATTACGTCACCAACAAGTGTCACGTCGCCAACTAGCCTTACTTCGCCAACAAGTGTTACATCTCCGACAAGTATCACTTCTCGTATCAGTGTAACATCACCGACAAGCGTCACTTCTCTAACTTCCGTTACGAGTGCTACGTCAGCCGCCAGTGTCACTTCACAAACAAGTGGTACGTCACCGACAAGTGTCACGTCACCGACAAGCGTCACTTCTCCAACGTCTTTTACGAGTGTGACATCAGTAACATCACCGACAAGCGTCATTTCACCAACTTCACTTAAAAGTGAGACGTCAGCAACTAGTGTCACCTCAGAAACTAGTGTAACTTCGCCAACTAGCGTTACTTCTCAAACAAGTATTACGTCACCAACAAGTGTCACGTCGCCAAGTAGCCTTACTTCTCAAACTTCCGTTACGAGTGCTACGTCAGCCACCAGTGTCACTTCACCAACAAGTGTCCCTTCACCAACCAGTGTTACTTCTCAAACTAGTGTTACGTCACCAACAAGTATCACGTCACCTACTAGCGTCACTTCTCCAACGTCTTTTACGAGTGTGACATCGGTAACATCACCGACAAGCGTCACGTCTCCAACTTCACTTAAAAGTGAGACGTCTGCAACTAGTGTCACCTCAGAAACTAGTGTAACTTCGCCAACTAGCGTTACTTCTCAAACAAGTATTACGTCTCCAACAAGTGTCACGTCGCCAACTAGCCTTACTTCGCCAACAAGCGTTACATCAGCGACAAGTGTCACTTCTCCTACCAGTGTAACATCTGCAACTTCCCTTAAAAGTGAGACGTCAGCAACTAGTGTCACTTCACAAACTAGTGTTACTTTGCCAACCAGTGTTACTTCGCCCACAAGCGTTACATCACCGACAAGTATCACGTCGCCAACTAGCCTTACCTCGCCAACAAGCGTTACATCACCGACAAGTATCACTTCTCCTACAACTGTAACATCACCGACAAGCGTCACTTCTCCAAAAAGTGAGACGTCAGCAACTAGCGACACCTCAGAAACTAGTGTAACTTCGCCAACCAGCGTTACTTCTCAAACAAGTATTACGTCACCAACAAGTGTCATGTCGCCAACTAGCCTTACTTCGCCAACAAGCGTTACATCACCGGCAAGTATCACTTCTCCTACCAGTGTAACATCTCCAACTTCCCTTAAAAGTGAGACGTCAGCAACTAGTGTCATCTCAGAAACTAGTGTAACTTCGCCAACCAGTGTTACTTCGCCCACAAGTGTTACATCACCGACAAGTATCACGTCACCATCTAGCCTTACCTCGCCAACAAGCGTTACATCACCGACAAGTATCACGTCACCATCTAGCCTTACCTCGCCAACAAGCGTTACATCACCGACAAGTATCACTTCTCCTACAAGTGTAACATCACCGACAAGCGTCACTTCTCCAAAAAGTGAGACGTCAGCAACTAGTGTCACCTCAGAAACTAGTGTAACTTCGCCAACCAGCGTTACTTCTCAAACAAGTATTACGTCACCAACAAGTGTAACGTCGCCAACTAGCCTTACTTCGCCAACAAGCGTTACATCACCGACAAGTATCACTTCTCCTACCAGTGTAACATCTCCAACTTCCCTTAAAAGTGAGACGTTAGCAACTAGTGTCATCTCAGAAACTAGTGTAACTTCGCCAACCAGCGTTACTTCTCAAACAAGTATTACGTCACCAACAAGTGTCATGTCGCCAACTAGCCTTACTTCGCCAACAAGCGTTACATCACCGGCAAGTATCACTTCTCCTACCAGTGTAACATCTCCAACTTCCCTTAAAAGTGAGACGTCAGCAACTAGTGTCATCTCAGAAACTAGTGTAACTTCGCCAACCAGTGTTACTTCGCCCACAAGTGTTACATCACCGACAAGTATCACGTCACCATCTAGCCTTACCTCGCCAACAAGCGTTACATCACCGACAAGTATCACGTCACCATCTAGCCTTACCTCGCCAACAAGCGTTACATCACCGACAAGTATCACTTCTCCTACAAGTGTAACATCACCGACAAGCGTCACTTCTCCAAAAAGTGAGACGTCAGCAACTAGTGTCACCTCAGAAACTAGTGTAACTTCGCCAACCAGCGTTACTTCTCAAACAAGTATTACGTCACCAACAAGTGTAACGTCGCCAACTAGCCTTACTTCGCCAACAAGCGTTACATCACCGACAAGTATCACTTCTCCTACCAGTGTAACATCTCCAACTTCCCTTAAAAGTGAGACGTCAGCAACTAGTGTCATCTCAGAAACTAGTGTAACTTCGCCAACCAGCGTTACTTCGCAAACAAGTATTACGCCACCAACAAGTGTAACGTCGCCAACTAGCCTTACTTCGCCAACAAGCGTTACATCACCGACAAGTGTCACTTCTCCTACCAGTGTAACATCTGCAACTTCCCTTAAAAGTGAGACGTCAGCAACTAGTGTCACCTCAGAAACTAGTGTAACTTCGCCAACCAGCGTTACTTCTGAAACAAGTATTACGTCACCAACAAGTGTCACGTCGCCAACTAGCCTTACTTCGCCAACAAGCGTTACATCAGCGACAAGTGTCACTTCTCCTACCAGTGTAACATCTGCAACTTCCCTTAAAAGTGAGACGTCAGCAACTAGTGTCACCTCAGCAACTAGTGTAACTTCGCCAACCAGCGTTACTTCTGAAACAAGTATTACGTCTCCAACAAGTGTCACGTCGCCAACAAGCCTTACTTCGCCAACAAGTGTAACATCCCCGACAAGTATCACTTCTCCTACCAGTGCAACTAGTGTCATCTCAGAAACTAGTGTAACTTCGCCAACCAGCGTTACTTCGCAAACAAGTATTACGCAACCAACAAGTGTAACGTCGCCAACTAGCCTTACTTCGCCAAAAAGCGTTACATCACCGACAAGTATCACTTCTCCTACCAGTGTAACATCTCCAACTTCCCTTAAAAGTGAGACGTCAGCAACTAGTGTCACCTCAGAAACTAGTGTAACTTCGCCAACCAGCGTTACTTCTGAAACAAGTATTACGTCACCAACAAGTGTCACGTCGCCAACTAGCCTTACTTCGCCAACAAGTGTAACATCCCCGACAAGTATCACTTCTCCTACCAGTGCAACTAGTGTCATCTCAGAAACTAGTGTAACTTCGCCAACCAGCGTTACTTCGCAAACAAGTATTACGCCACCAACAAGTGTAACGTCGCCAACTAGCCTTACTTCGCCAAAAAGCGTTACATCACCGACAAGTATCACTTCTCCTACCAGTGTAACATCTCCAACTTCCCTTAAAAGTGAGACGTCAGCAACTAGTGTCACCTCAGAAACTAGTGTAACTTCGCCAACCAGCGTTACTTCTGAAACAAGTATTACGTCACCAACAAGTGTCACGTCGCCAACTAGCCTTACTTCGCCAACAAGTGTTACATCTCCGACAAGTATCACTTCTCGTATCAGTGTAACATCACCGACAAGCGTCACTTCTCCAACTTCCGTTACGAGTGCTACGTCAGCCGCCAGTGTCACTTCACCAACCGGTTTTACTTCTCAAACAAGTGTTACGTCACCGACAAGTGTCACGTCACCTACTAGCGTCACTTCGCCAACGTCTTTTACGAGTGTGACATCAGTAACATCACCGACAAGCGTCACTTCTCCAACTTCCCTTAAAAGTGAGACGTCAGCAACTAGTGTCACCTCAGAAACTAGTGTAACTTCGCCAACCAGCGTTACTTCTCAAACAAGTATTACGTCACCAACAAGTGTCACGTCGCCAAGTAGCCTTACTTCGCCAACAAGCGTTACATCACCAACAAGTGCCACTTCTCCTACCAGTGTAACATCTGCAACTTCCCTTAAAAGTGAGACGTCAGCAACTAGCGTCACCTCAGAAACTAGTGTAACTTCGCCAACCAGCGTTACTTCTGAAACAAGTATTATGTCACCAACAAGTGTCACGTCGCCAACTAGCCTTACTTCGCCAACAAGTGTTACATCTCCGACAAGTATCACTTCTCGTATCAGTGTAACATCACCGACAAGCGTCACTTCTCCAACTTCCGTTACGAGTGGTACGTCAGCCGCCAGTGTCATTTCACCAACCGGTTTTACTTCTCAAACAAGTGTTACGTCACCGACAAGTGTCACGTCACCTACTAGCGTCACTTCGCCAACGTCTTTTACGAGTGTGACATCAGTAACATCACCGACAAGCGTCACTTCTCCAACTTCCCTTAAAAGTGAGACGTCAGCAACTAGTGTCACCTCAGAAACTAGTGTAACTTCGCCAACCAGCGTTACTTCTCAAACAAGTATTACGTCACCAACAAGTGTCACGTCGCCAAGTAGCCTTACTTCGCCAACAAGCGTTACATCACCAACAAGTGCCACTTCTCCTTCCAGTGTAACATCTCTAACTTCCCTTAAAAGTGAGACGTCAGCAACTAGCGTCACCTCAGAAACTAGTGTAACTTCGCCAACCAGCGTTACTTCTCAAACAAGTATTACGTCACCAACAAGTGTCACGTCGACAAGTAGCCTTACTTCGCCAACAAGCGTTACATCACCGACAAGTGTCACTTCTCCTACCAGTGTAACATCTCCAACTTCCCTTAAAAGTGAGACGTCAGCAACTAGTGTCACCTCAGAAACTAGTGTAACTTCGCCAACCAGCGTTACTTCTGAAACAAGTATTACGTCACCAACAAGTGTCACGTCGCCAACTAGCCTTACTTCGCCAACAAGTGTAACATCCCCGACAAGTATTACTTCTCCTACCAGTGTAACATCACCGACAAGCGTCACTTCTCCAACTTCCGTTACGAGTGCTACGTCAGCCGCCAGTGTCACTTCACCAACCGGTTTTACTTCTCAAACAAGTGTTACGTCACCGACAAGTGTCATCTCACCTACTAGCGTCACTTCGCCAACGTCTTTTACGAGTGTGACATCAGTAACATCACCGACAAGCGTCACTTCTCCAACTTCCCTTAAAAGTGAGACGTCAGCAACTAGTGTCACCTCAGAAACTAGTGTAACTTCGCCAACCAGCGTTACTTCTCAAACAAGTATTACTTCACCAACAAGTGTCACGTCGCCAAGTAGCCTTACTTCGCCAACAAGCGTTACATCACCAACAAGTGCCACTTCTCCTTCCAGTGTAACATCTCTAACTTCCCTTAAAAGTGAGACGTCAGCAACTAGCGTCACCTCAGAAACTAGTGTAACTTCGCCAACCAGCGTTACTTCTCAAACAAGTATTACGTCACCAACAAGTGTCACGTCGACAAGTAGCCTTACTTCGCCAACAAGCGTTACATCACCGACAAGTGTCACTTCTCCTACCAGTGTAACATCTCCAACTTCCCTTAAAAGTGAGACGTCAGCAATTAGTGTCACCTCAGCAACTAGTGTAACTTCGCCAACCAGCGTTACTTCTGAAACAAGTATTACGTCACCAACAAGTGTCACGTCGCCAACTAGCCTTACTTCGCCAACAAGTGTAACATCCCCGACAAGTATCACTTCGCCTACCAGTGTAACATCACCGACAAGCGTCACTTCTCCAACTTCCGTTACGAGTGCTACGTCAGCCACAAGCGTTACATCACCGACAAGTGTCACTTCTCCTACCAGTGTAACATCTCCAACTTCCCTTAAAAGTGAGACGTCAGCAACTAGTGTCACCTCAGCAACTAGTGTAACTTCGCCAACCAGCGTTACTTCTGAAACAAGTATTACGTCACCAACAAGTGTCACGTCGCCAACTAGCCTTACTTCGCCAACAAGTGTAACATCCCCGACAAGTATCACTTCGCCTACCAGTGTAACATCACCGACAAGCGTCACTTCTCCAACTTCCGTTACGAGTGCTACGTCAGCCACTAGTGTCACTTCACCAACAAGCGTCATTTCTCCAACTTCACTTAAAAGTGAGACGTCAGCAACTAGTGTCACCTCAGAAACTAGTGTAACTTCGCCAACTAGCGTTACTTCTCAAACAAGTATTACGTCTCCAACAAGTGTCACGTCGCCAACTAGCCTTACTTCGCCAACAAGTGTTACATCAGCGACAAGTGTCACTTCTCCTACCAGTGTAACATCTCCAACTTCCCTTAAAAGTGAAACGTCAGCAACTAGTGTCACCTCACAAACTAGTGTTACTTTCCCAACCAGTGTTACTTCGCCCACAAGCGTTACATCACCGACAAGTATCACGTCATCATCTAGCTTTACCTCGCCAACAAGCGTTACATCACCGACAAGTATCACTTCTCCTACCAGTGTAACATCACCGACAAGCGTCACATCTTCAAAAACTGAGACGTCAGCAACAAGCGACACCTCAGAAACTATTGTAACTTCGCCAACTAGCGTTACTTCTCAAACAAGTATTACGTCACCAACAAGTGTCACGTCGCCAACTAGCCTTACTTCGCCAACAAGCGTTACATCAGCGACAAGTGTCACTTCTCCTACCAGTGTAACATCTCCAACTTCCCTTAAAAGTGAGACGTCATCAACTAGTGTCACCTCACACACTAGTGTTACTTCGCCAACCAGTGTTACTTCGCCAACAAGCGTTACATCACCGACAAGTATCACGTCGCCATCTAGCCTTACCTCGCCAGCAAGCGTTACATCACCGACAAGTATCACTTCTCCTACAAGTGTAACAACACCGACAAGCGTCACTTCTCCAAAAAGTGAGACGTCAGCAACTAGCGACACCTCAGAAACTAGTGTAACTTCGCCAACCAGCGTTACTTCTCAAACAAGTATTACGTCACCAACAAGTGTCACGTCGCCAACTAGCCTTACTTCGCCAACAAGCGTTACATCACCGACAAGTATCACTTCTCCTACCAGTGTAACATCTCCAACTTCCCTTAAAAGTGAGACGTCAGCAACTAGTGTCATCTCAGAAACTAGTGTAACTTCGCCAACCAGCGTTACTTCGCAAACAAGTATTACGCCACCAACAAGTGTAACGTCGCAAACTAGCCTTACTTCGCCAACAAGCGTTACATCACCGACAAGTGTCACTTCTCCTACCAGTGTAACATCTGCAACTTCCCTTAAAAGTGAGACGTCAGCAACTAGTGTCACCTCAGAAACTAGTGTAACTTCGCCAACCAGCGTTACTTCTGAAACAAGTATTACGTCGCCAACTAGCTTTACTTCGCCAACAAGTGTTACATCTCCGACAAGTATCACTTCTCGTATCAGTGTAACATCACCGACAAGCGTCACTTCTCCAACTTCCGTTACGAGTGCTACGTCAGCCGCCAGTGTCACTTCACCAACCAGTTTTACTTCTCAAACAAGTGTTACGTCACCGACAAGTGTCACGTCACCTACTAGCGTCACTTCTCAAACGTCTTTAACGAGTGTGACATCAGTAACATCACCGACAAGCGTCACTTCTCCAACTTCCCTTAAAAGTGAGACGTCAGCAACTAGTGTCACCTCAGAAACTAGTGTAACTCCGCCAACCAGCGTTACTTCTCAAACAAGTATTACGTCACCAACAAGTGTCACGTCGCCAAGTAGCCTTACTTCGCCAACAAGCGTTACATCACCAACAAGTGCCACTTCTCCTTCCAGTGTAACATCTCTAACTTCCCTTAAAAGTGAGACGTCAGCAACTAGCGTCACCTCAGAAACTAGTGTAACTTCGCCAACCAGCGTTACTTCTCAAACAAGTATTACGTCACCAACAAGTAGCCTTACTTCGCCAACAAGCGTTACATCACCGACAAGTGTCACTTCTCCTACCAGTTTAACATCTCCAACTTCCCTTAAAAGTGAGACGTCAGCAACTAGTGTCACCTCAGCAACTAGTGTAACTTCGCCAACCAGCGTTACTTCTGAAACAAGTATTACGTCACCAACAAGTGTCACGTCGCCAACTAGCCTTACTTCGCCAACAAGTGTAACATCCCCGACAAGTATCACTTCTCCTACCAGTGTAACATCACCGACAAGCGTCACTTCTCCAACTTCCGTTACGAGTGCTACGTCAGCCACAAGTGGCACTTCACCAACAAGCGTCATTTCACCAACTTCACTTAAAAGTGAGACGTCAGCAACTAGTGTCACCTTAGAAACTAGTGTAACTTCGCCAACTAGCGTTACTTCTCAAACAAGTATTACGTCACCAACGAGTGTCACGTCGCCAAGTAGCCTTACTTCTACAACTTCCGTTACGAGTGCTACGTCAGCCACCAGTGTCACTTCACTAACTAGTGTCCCTTCACCAACCAGTGTTACTTCTCAAACTAGTGTTACGTCACCGACAAGTATCACGTCACCTACTAGCGTCACTTCTCCAACGTCTTTTACGAGTGTGACATCGGTAACATCACCGACAAGCGTCACGTCTCCAACTTCACTTAAAAGTGAGACGTCTGCAACTAGTGTCACCTCAGAAACTAGTGTAACTTCGCCAACTAGCGTTACTTCTCAAACAAGTATTACGTCTCCAACAAGTGTCACGTCGCCAACTAGCCTTACTTCGCCAACAAGCGTTACATCAGCGACAAGTGTCACTTCTCCTACCAGTGTAACATCTGCAACTTCCCTTAAAAGTGAGACGTCAGCAACTAGTGTCACTTCACAAACTAGTGTTACTTTGCCAACCAGTGTTACTTCGCCCACAAGCGTTACATCACCGACAAGTATCACGTCACCATCTAGCCTTACCTCGCCAACAAGCGTTACATCACCGACAAGTATCACTTCTCCTACAAGTGTAACATCACCGACAAGCGTCACTTCTCCAAAAAGTGAGACGTCAGCAACTAGCGACACCTTAGAAACTAGTGTAACTTCGCCAACCAGCGTTACTTCTCAAACAAGTATTACGTCACCAACAAGTGTCACGTCGCCAACTAGCCTTACTTCGCCAACAAGCGTTACATCACCGACAAGTATCACTTCTCCTACCAGTGTAACATCTCCAACTTCCCTTAAAAGTAAGACGTCAGCAACTAGTGTCATCTCAGAAACTAGTGTAACTCCGCCAACCAGCGTTACTTCGCAAACAAGTATTATGCCACCAACAAGTGTAACGTCGCCAACTAGCCTTACTTCGCCAACAAGCGTTACATCACCGACAAGTGTCACTTCTCCTACCAGTGTAACATCTGCAACTTACCTTAAAAGTGAGACGTCAGCAACTAGTGTCACCTCAGAAACTAGTATAACTTCGCCAACCAGCGTTACTTCTCAAACAAGTATTACGTCACCAACAAGTGTCACGTCGCCAACTAGCCTTACTTCGCCAACAAGCGTTACATCACCGACAAGTATCACTTCTCCTACCAGTGTAACATCTCCAACTTCCCTTAAAAGTGAGACGTCAGCAACTAGTGTCATCTCAGAGACTAGTGTAACTTCGCCAACCAGCGTTACTTCGCAAACAAGTATTACGCCACCAACAAGTGTAACGTCGCCAACTAGCCTTACTTCGCCAACAAGCGTTACATCACCGACAAGTGTCACTTCTCCTACCAGTGTAACATCTGCAACTTCCCTTAAAAGTGAGACGTCAGCAACTAGTGTCACCTCAGAAACTAGTGTAACTTCGCCAACCAGCGTTACTTCTGAAACAAGTATTACGTCACCAACAAGTGTCACGTCGCCAACTAGCCTTACTTCGCCAACAAGTGTTACATCTCCGACAAGTATCACTTCTCGTATCAGTGTAACATCACCGACAAGCGTCACTTCTCCAACTTCCGTTACGAGTGCTACGTCAGCCGCAAGTGTCACTTCACCAACAAGTGTTACGTCACCGACAAGTGTCACGTCACCTACTAGCGTCACTTCTCCAGCGTCTTTTACGAGTGTGACATCAGTAACATCACCGACAAGCGTCACTTCTCCAACTTCCCTTAAAAGTGAGACGTCAGCAACTAGTGTCACCTCAGAAACTAGTGTAACTTCGCCAACCAGCGTTACTTCTCAAACAAGTATTACGTCACCAACAAGTGTCACGTCGCCAAGTAGCCTTACTTCGCCAACAAGCGTTACATCACCAACAAGTGCCACTTCTCCTTCCAGTGTAACATCTCTAACTTCCCTTAAAAGTGAGACGTCAGCAACTAGCGTCACCTCAGAAACTAGTGTAACTTCGCCAACCAGCGTTACTTCTCAAACAAGTATTACGTCACCAACAAGTGTCACGTCGACAAGTAGCCTTACTTCGCCAACAAGCGTTACATCACCGACAAGTGTCACTTCTCCTACCAGTGTAACATCTCCAACTTCCCTTAAAAGTGAGACGTCAGCAACTAGTGTCACCTCAGCAACTAGTGTAACTTCGCCAACCAGCGTTACTTCTGAAACAAGTATTACGTCACCAACAAGTGTCACGTCGCCAACTAGCCTTACTTCGCCAACAAGTGTAACATCCCCGACAAGTATCACTTCTCCTACCAGTGTAACATCACCGACAAGCGTCACTTCTCCAACTTCCGTTACGAGTGCTACGTCAGCCACAAGTGGCACTTCACCAACAACCGTCATTTCACCAACTTCACTTAAAAGTGAGACGTCAGCAACTAGTGTCACCTCAGAAACTAGTGTAACTTCGCCAACTAGCGTTACTTCTCAAACAAGTATTACGTCACCAACGAGTGTCACGTCGCCAACTAGCCTTACTTCGCCAACAAGTGTAACATCCCCGACAAGTATCACTTCTCCTACCAGTGTAACATCACCGACAAGCGTCACTTCTCCAACTTCCGTTACGAGTGCTACGTCAGCCACAAGTGGCACTTCACCAACAACCGTCATTTCACCAACTTCACTTAAAAGTGAGACGTCAGCAACTAGTGTCACCTCAGAAACTAGTGTAACTTCGCCAACTAGCGTTACTTCTCAAACAAGTATTACGTCACCAACGAGTGTCACGTCGCCAAGTAGCCTTACTTCTACAACTTCCGTTACGAGTGCTACGTCAGCCACCAGTGTCACTTCACCAACTAGTGTCCCTTCACCAACCAGTGTTACTACTCAAACTAGTGTTACGTCACCGACAAGTATCACGTCACCTACTAGCGTCACTTCTCCAACGTCTTTTACGAGTGTGACATCGGTAACATCACCGACAAGCGTCACGTCTCCAACTTCACTTAAAATCGAGACGTCTGTAACTAGTGTCACCTCAGAAACTAGTGTAACTTCGCCAACTAGCGTTACTTCTCAAACAAGTATTACGTCTCCAACAAGTGTCACGTCGCCAACTAGACTTACTTCGCCAACAAGCGTTACATCAGCGACAAGTGTCACTTCTCCTACCAGTGTAACATCTGCAACTTCCCTTAAAAGTGAGACGTCAGCAACTAGTGTCACTTCACAAACTAGTGTTACTTTGCCAATCAGTGCTACTTCGCCCACAAGCGTTACATCACCGACAAGTATCACGTCACCATCTAGCCTTACCTCGCCAACAAGCGTTACATCACCGACAAGTATCACTTCTCCTACAAGTGTAACATCACCGACAAGCGTCACTTCTCCAAAAAGTGAGACGTCAGCAACTAGTGTCACCTCAGAAACTAGTGTAACTTCGCCAACCAGCGTTACTTCTCAAACAAGTATTACGCCACCAACAAGTGTAACATCGCCAACTAGCCTTACTTCGCCAACAAGCGTTACATCACCGACAAGTGTCACTTCTCCTACCAGTGTAACATCTCCAACTTCCCTTAAAAGTGAGACGTCAGCAACTAGTGTCACCTCAGCAACTAGTGTAACTTCGCCAACCAGCGTTACTTCTGAAACAAGTATTACGTCTCCAACAAGTGTCACGTCGCCAACTAGCCTTACTTCGCAAACAAGTATTACGCCACCAACAAGGGTAACGTCGCCAACTAGCCTTACTTCGCCAACAAGCGTTACATCACCGACAAGTGTCACTTCCCCTACCAGTGTAACATCTGCAACTTCCCTTAAAAGTGAGACGTCAGCAACTAGTGTCACCTCAGAAACTAGTGTAACTTCGCCAACCAGCGTTACTTCTCAAACAAGTATTACGTCACCAACAAGTGTCACGTCGCCAACTAGCCTTACTTCGCCAACAAGCGTTACATCACCGACAAGTATCACTCCCCTTACCAGTGTAACATCTCCAACTTCCCTTAAAAGTGAGACGTCAGCAACTAGTGTAACTTCGCCAACCAGCGTTACTTCGCAAACAAGTATTACGCCACCAACAAGTGTAACGTCGCCAACTAGCCTTACTTCGCCAACAAGCGTTACATCACCGACAAGTGTCACTTCTCCTACCAGTGTAACATCTGCAACTTCCCTTAAAAGTGAGACGTCAGCAACTAGTGTCACCTCAGAAACTAGTGTAACTTCGCCAACCAGTGTTACTTCTGAAACAAGTATTACGTCACCAACAAGTGTCACGTCGCCAACTAGCCTTACTTCGCCAACAAGTGTTACATCTCCGACAAGTATCACTTCTCGTATCAGTGTAACATCACCGACAAGCGTCACTTCTCTAACTTCCGTTACGAGTGCTACGTCAGCCGCCAGTGTCACTTCACAAACAAGTGGTACGTCACCGACAAGTGTCACGTCACCTACAAGCGTCACTTCTCCAACGTCTTTTACGAGTGTGACATCAGTAACATCACCGACAAGCGTCATTTCACCAACTTCACTTAAAAGTGAGACGTCAGCAACTAGTGTCACCTCAGAAACTAGTGTAACTTCGCCAACTAGCGTTACTTCTCAAACAAGTATTACGTCACCAACAAGTGTCACGTCGCCAAGTAGCCTTACTTCTCAAACTTCCGTTACGAGTGCTACGTCAGCCACCAGTGTCACTTCACCAACAAGTGTCCCTTCACCAACCAGTGTTACTTCTCAAACTAGTGTTACGTCACCAACAAGTATCACGTCACCTACTAGCGTCACTTCTCCAACGTCTTTTACGAGTGTGACATCGGTAACATCACCGACAAGCGTCACGTCTCCAACTTCACTTAAAAGTGAGACGTCTGCAACTAGTGTCACCTCAGAAACTAGTGTAACTTCGCCAACTAGCGTTACTTCTCAAACAAGTATTACGTCTCAAACAAGTGTCACGTCGCCAACTAGCCTTACTTCGCCAACAAGCGTTACATCAGCGACAAGTGTCACTTCTCCTACCAGTGTAACATCTGCAACTTCCCTTAAAAGTGAGACGTCAGCAACTAGTGTCACTTCACAAACTAGTGTTACTTTGCCAACCAGTGTTACTTCGCCCACAAGCGTTACATCACCGACAAGTATCACGTCGCCAACTAGCCTTACCTCGCCAACAAGCGTTACATCACCGACAAGTATCACTTCTCCTACAACTGTAACATCACCGACAAGCGTCACTTCTCCAAAAAGTGAGACGTCAGCAACTAGCGACACCTCAGAAACTAGTGTAACTTCGCCAACCAGCGTTACTTCTCAAACAAGTATTACGTCACCAACAAGTGTCATGTCGCCAACTAGCCTTACTTCGCCAACAAGCGTTACATCACCGGCAAGTATCACTTCTCCTACCAGTGTAACATCTCCAACTTCCCTTAAAAGTGAGACGTCAGCAACTAGTGTCATCTCAGAAACTAGTGTAACTTCGCCAACCAGTGTTACTTCGCCCACAAGTGTTACATCACCGACAAGTATCACGTCACCATCTAGCCTTACCTCGCCAACAAGCGTTACATCACCGACAAGTATCACGTCACCATCTAGCCTTACCTCGCCAACAAGCGTTACATCACCGACAAGTATCACTTCTCCTACAAGTGTAACATCACCGACAAGCGTCACTTCTCCAAAAAGTGAGACGTCAGCAACTAGTGTCACCTCAGAAACTAGTGTAACTTCGCCAACCAGCGTTACTTCTCAAACAAGTATTACGTCACCAACAAGTGTAACGTCGCCAACTAGCCTTACTTCGCCAACAAGCGTTACATCACCGACAAGTATCACTTCTCCTACCAGTGTAACATCTCCAACTTCCCTTAAAAGTGAGACGTCAGCAACTAGTGTCATCTCAGAAACTAGTGTAACTTCGCCAACCAGCGTTACTTCGCAAACAAGTATTACGCCACCAACAAGTGTAACGTCGCCAACTAGCCTTACTTCGCCAACAAGCGTTACATCACCGACAAGTGTCACTTCTCCTACCAGTGTAACATCTGCAACTTCCCTTAAAAGTGAGACGTCAGCAACTAGTGTCACCTCAGAAACTAGTGTAACTTCGCCAACCAGCGTTACTTCTGAAACAAGTATTACGTCACCAACAAGTGTCACGTCGCCAACTAGCCTTACTTCGCCTACAAGTGTTACATCTCCGACAAGTATCACTTCTCGTATCAGTGTAGCATCACCGACAAGCGTCACTTCTCCAACTTCCGGTACGAGTGCTACGTCAGCCGCCAATGTCACTTCACCAACCAGTTTTACTTCTCAAACAAGTGTTACGTCACCGACAAGTGTCACGTCACCTACTAGCGTCACTTCTCCAACGTCTTTTACGAGTGTGACATCGGTAACATCACCGACAAGCGTCACTTCTCCAACTTCCCTTAAAAGTGAGACGTCAGCAACTAGTGTCACCTCAGAAACTAGTGTTACTTCGCCAACCAGCGTTACTTCTCAAACAAGTATTACATCACCAACAAGTGTCACGTCGCCAAGTAGCCTTACTTCGCCAACAAGCGTTACATCACCAACAAGTGCCACTTCTCCTTCCAGTGTAACATCTCTAACTTCCCTTAAAAGTGAGACGTCAGCAACTAGCGTCACCTCAGAAACTAGTGTAACTTCGCCAACCAGCGTTACTTCTCAAACAAGTATTACGTCACCAACAAGTGTCACGTCGACAAGTAGCCTTACTTCGCCAACAAGCTTTACATCATCGACAAGTGTCACTTCTCCTACCAGTATAACATCTCCAACTTCCCTTAAAAGTGAGACGTCAGCAACTAGTGTCACCTCAGGAACTAGTGTAACTTCGCCAACCAGCGTTACTTCTGAAACAAGTATTACGTCACCAACAAGTGTCACGTCACCAACTAGCCTTACTTCGCCAACAAGTGTTACATCCCCGACAAGTATCACTTCTCCTACCAGTGTAACATCACCGACAAGCGTCACTTCTCCAACTTCCGTTACGAGTGCTACGTCAGCCACTAGTGTCACTTCACCAACAAGTGTTACGTCACCGACAAGTGTCACGTCACCTACAAGCGTCACTTCTCCAACGTCTTTTACGAGTGTGACATCAGTAACATCACCGACAAGCGTCATTTCACCAACTTCACTTAAAAGTGAGACGTCAGCAACTAGTGTCACCTCAGAAACTAGTGTAACTTCGCCAACTAGCGTTACTTCTCAAACAAGTATTACGTCACCAACAAGTGTCACGTCGCCAAGTAGCCTTACTTCTCAAACTTCCGTTACGAGTGCTACGTCAGCCACCAGTGTCACTTTACCAACAAGTGTCCCTTCACCAACCAGTGTTACTTCTCAAACTAGTGTTACGTCACCGACAAGTATCACGTCACCTACTAGCGTCACTTCTCCAACGTCTTTTACGAGTGTGACATCGGTAACATCACCGACAAGCGTCACGTCTCCAACTTCACTTAAAAGTGAGACGTCTGCAACTAGTGTCACCTCAGAAACTAGTGTAACTTCGCCAACTAGCGTTACTTCTCAAACAAGTATTACGTCTCCAACAAGTGTCACGTCGCCAACTAGCCTTACTTCGCCAACAAGCGTTACATCAGCGACAAGTGTCACTTCTCCTACCAGTGTAACATCTGCAACTTCCCTTAAAAGTGAGACGTCAGCAACTAGTGTCACTTCACAAACTAGTGTTACTTTGCCAACCAGTGTTACTTCGCCCACAAGCGTTACATCACCGACAAGTATCACGTCGCCAACTAGCCTTACCTCGCCAACAAGCGTTACATCACCGACAAGTATCACTTCTCCTACAACTGTAACATCACCGACAAGCGTCACTTCTCCAAAAAGTGAGACGTCAGCAACTAGCGACACCTCAGAAACTAGTGTAACTTCGCCAACCAGCGTTACTTCTCAAACAAGTATTACGTCACCAACAAGTGTCATGTCGCCAACTAGCCTTACTTCGCCAACAAGCGTTACATCACCGGCAAGTATCACTTCTCCTACCAGTGTAACATCTCCAACTTCCCTTAAAAGTGAGACGTCAGCAACTAGTGTCATCTCAGAAACTAGTGTAACTTCGCCAACCAGTGTTACTTCGCCCACAAGTGTTACATCACCGACAAGTATCACGTCACCATCTAGCCTTACCTCGCCAACAAGCGTTACATCACCGACAAGTATCACGTCACCATCTAGCCTTACCTCGCCAACAAGCGTTACATCACCGACAAGTATCACTTCTCCTACAAGTGTAACATCACCGACAAGCGTCACTTCTCCAAAAAGTGAGACGTCAGCAACTAGTGTCACCTCAGAAACTAGTGTAACTTCGCCAACCAGCGTTACTTCTCAAACAAGTATTACGTCACCAACAAGTGTAACGTCGCCAACTAGCCTTACTTCGCCAACAAGCGTTACATCACCGACAAGTATCACTTCTCCTACCAGTGTAACATCTCCAACTTCCCTTAAAAGTGAGACGTCAGCAACTAGTGTCATCTCAGAAACTAGTGTAACTTCGCCAACCAGCGTTACTTCGCAAACAAGTATTACGCCACCAACAAGTGTAACGTCGCCAACTAGCCTTACTTCGCCAACAAGCGTTACATCACCGACAAGTGTCACTTCTCCTACCAGTGTAACATCTGCAACTTCCCTTAAAAGTGAGACGTCAGCAACTAGTGTCACCTCAGAAACTAGTGTAACTTCGCCAACCAGCGTTACTTCTGAAACAAGTATTACGTCACCAACAAGTGTCACGTCGCCAACTAGCCTTACTTCGCCAACAAGCGTTACATCAGCGACAAGTGTCACTTCTCCTACCAGTGTAACATCTGCAACTTCCCTTAAAAGTGAGACGTCAGCAACTAGTGTCACCTCAGCAACTAGTGTAACTTCGCCAACCAGCGTTACTTCTGAAACAAGTATTACGTCTCCAACAAGTGTCACGTCGCCAACAAGCCTTACTTCGCCAACAAGTGTAACATCCCCGACAAGTATCACTTCTCCTACCAGGGCAACTAGTGTCATCTCAGAAACTAGTGTAACTTCGCCAACCAGCGTTACTTCGCAAACAAGTATTACGCAACCAACAAGTGTAACGTCGCCAACTAGCCTTACTTCGCCAAAAAGCGTTACATCACCGACAAGTATCACTTCTCCTACCAGTGTAACATCTCCAACTTCCCTTAAAAGTGAGACGTCAGCAACTAGTGTCACCTCAGAAACTAGTGTAACTTCGCCAACCAGCGTTACTTCTGAAACAAGTATTACGTCACCAACAAGTGTCACGTCGCCAACTAGCCTTACTTCGCCAACAAGTGTAACATCCCCGACAAGTATCACTTCTCCTACCAGTGCAACTAGTGTCATCTCAGAAACTAGTGTAACTTCGCCAACCAGCGTTACTTCGCAAACAAGTATTACGCCACCAACAAGTGTCACGTCGCCAACTAGCCTTACTTCGCCAAAAAGCGTTACATCACCGACAAGTATCACTTCTCCTACCAGTGTAACATCTCCAACTTCCCTTAAAAGTGAGACGTCAGCAACTAGTGTCACCTCAGAAACTAGTGTAACTTCGCCAACCAGCGTTACTTCTGAAACAAGTATTACGTCACCAACAAGTGTCACGTCGCCAACTAGCCTTACTTCGCCAACAAGTGTTACATCTCCGACAAGTATCACTTCTCGTATCAGTGTAACATCACCGACAAGCGTCACTTCTCCAACTTCCGTTACGAGTGCTACGTCAGCCGCCAGTGTCACTTCACCAACCTGTTTTACTTCTCAAACAAGTGTTGCGTCACCGACAAGTGTCACGTCACCTACTAGCGTCACTTCGCCAACGTCTTTTACGAGTGTGACATCAGTAACATCACCGACAAGCGTCACTTCTCCAACTTCCCTTAAAAGTGAGACGTCAGCAACTAGTGTCACCTCAGAAACTAGTGTAACTTCGCCAACCAGCGTTACTTCTCAAACAAGTATTACGTCACCAACAAGTGTCACGTCGCCAAGTAGCCTTACTTCGCCAACAAGCGTTACATCACCAACAAGTGCCACTTCTCCTACCAGTGTAACATCTGCAACTTCCCTTAAAAGTGAGACGTCAGCAACTAGCGTCACCTCAGAAACTAGTGTAACTTCGCCAACCAGCGTTACTTCTGAAACGAGTATTATGTCACCAACAAGTGTCACGTCGCCAACTAGCCTTACTTCGCCAACAAGTGTTACATCTCCGACAAGTATCACTTCTCGTATCAGTGTAACATCACCGACAAGCGTCACTTCTCCAACTTCCGTTACGAGTGGTACGTCAGCCGCCAGTGTCATTTCACCAACCGGTTTTACTTCTCAAACAAGTGTTACGTCACCGACAAGTGTCACGTCACCTACTAGCGTCACTTCGCCAACGTCTTTTACGAGTGTGACATCAGTAACATCACCGACAAGCGTCACTTCTCCAACTTCCCTTAAAAGTGAGACGTCAGCAACTAGTGTCACCTCAGAAACTAGTGTAACTTCGCCAACCAGCGTTACTTCTCAAACAAGTATTACGTCACCAACAAGTGTCACGTCGCCAAGTAGCCTTACTTCGCCAACAAGCGTTACATCACCAACAAGTGCCACTTCTCCTTCCAGTGTAACATCTCTAACTTCCCTTAAAAGTGAGACGTCAGCAACTAGCGTCACCTCAGAAACTAGTGTAACTTCGCCAACCAGCGTTACTTCTCAAACAAGTATTACGTCACCAACAAGTGTCACGTCGACAAGTAGCCTTACTTCTCCAACAAGCGTTACATCACCGACAAGTGTCACTTCTCCTACCAGTGTAACATCTCCAACTTCCCTTAAAAGTGAGTCGTCAGCAACTAGTGTCACCTCAGAAACTAGTGTAACTTCGCCAACCAGCGTTACTTCTGAAACAAGTATTACGTCACCAACAAGTGTCACGTCGCCAACTAGCCTTACTTCGCCAACAAGTGTAACATCCCCGACAAGTATTACTTCTCCTACCAGTGTAACATCACCGACAAGCGTCACTTCTCCAACTTCCGTTACGAGTGCTACGTCAGCCGCCAGTGTCACTTCACCAACCGGTTTTACTTCTCAAACAAGTGTTACGTCACCGACAAGTGTCATCTCACCTACTAGCGTCACTTCGCCAACGTCTTTTACGAGTGTGACATCAGTAACATCACCGACAAGCGTCACTTCTCCAACTTCCCTTAAAAGTGAGACGTCAGCAACTAGTGTCACCTCAGAAACTAGTGTAACTTCGCCAACCAGCGTTACTTCTCAAACAAGTATTACGTCACCAACAAGTGTCACGTCGCCAAGTAGCCTTACTTCGCCAACAAGCGTTACATCACCAACAAGTGCCACTTCTCCTTCCAGTGTAACATCTCTAACTTCCCTTAAAAGTGAGACGTCAGCAACTAGCGTCACCTCAGAAACTAGTGTAACTTCGCCAACCAGCGTTACTTCTCAAACAAGTATTACGTCACCAACAAGTGTCACGTCGACAAGTAGCCTTACTTCGCCAACAAGCGTTACATCACCGACAAGTGTCACTTCTCCTACCAGTGTAACATCTCCAACTTCCCTTAAAAGTGAGACGTCAGCAATTAGTGTCACCTCAGCAACTAGTGTAACTTCGCCAACCAGCGTTACTTCTGAAACAAGTATTACGTCACCAACAAGTGTCACGTCGCCAACTAGCCTTACTTCGCCAACAAGTGTAACATCCCCGACAAGTATCACTTCGCCTACCAGTGTAACATCACCGACAAGCGTCACTTCTCCAACTTCCGTTACGAGTGCTACGTCAGCCACAAGCGTTACATCACCGACAAGTGTCACTTCTCCTACCAGTGTAACATCTCCAACTTCCCTTAAAAGTGAGACGTCAGCAACTAGTGTCACCTCAGCAACTAGTGTAACTTCGCCAACCAGCGTTACTTCTGAAACAAGTATTACGTCACCAACAAGTGTCACGTCGCCAACTAGCCTTACTTCGCCAACAAGTGTAACATCCCCGACAAGTATCACTTCGCCTACCAGTGTAACATCACCGACAAGCGTCACTTCTCCAACTTCCGTTACGAGTGCTACGTCAGCCACAAGTGGCACTTCACCAACAAGCGTCATTTCACCAACTTCACTTAAAAGTGAGACGTCAGCAACTAGTGTCACCTCAGAAACTAGTGTAACTTCGCCAACTAGCGTTACTTCTCAAACAAGTATTACGTCCCCAACAAGTGTCACGTCGCCAAGTAGCCTTACTTCTCCAACTTCCGTTACGAGTGCTACGTCAGCCACCAGTGTCACTTCAGCAACTAGTGTCACCTCAGAAACTAGTGTAACTTCGCCAACCAGCGTTACTTCTCAAACAAGTATTACGTCACCAACAAGTGTCACGTCGCCAACTAGCCTCACTTCGCCAACAAGCGTTACATCACCGACAAGTGTCACTTCTCCAACTTCCGTTACGAGTGCTATGTCAGCCACCAGCGTCACTTCACCAACAAGTGTCACTTCGCCAACCAGTGTTACGTCACCGACAAGTATCACGTCACCTACTAGTGTCACTTCTCCAACGTCTGTTACAAGTGTGACATCGGTAACATCACCGACAAGCGTCACTTCTCCAACTTCACTAAATAGTGAGACGTCAGCAACTAGTGTTACCTCACAAACTAGTGTAACTTCGCCAACCAGTGTCACTTCACCTACCAGCATAATATCACCAACAAGCGTCACTTTTCCAACTTCCGTTAAAAGTGAGACGTCAGAAACTACTAGTGTTACATCAGTGACAAGTGGTACTTCAAAAACAAGTGTGGCATCACATACTAGGTTTGATTAAATTCTTGGTTATTCTGGGGGCTGGGGGGGGGGCGTCAAATGTTTATGACTTACCAGGAAAACATTTTATACTTTTATGTCATATATATCTTATAATTCTTATACAAATGAAAATTACGGATATTTTGAGATTTGAAAATAAATTTAATACATTCCTTGAACCATTTACATTTTCTCAAAAATTGAAAAGGGTATCATAACTCAAGCCTGTCGGAACGGAATTTACATCAGGAGGGTCTGTCCGCAAATTAGTAATCCGGACAGTGTCACTGTGTTAGAATAGAGGGGCGACTTTAACCCTGAAATCATTTTATTAGATATTTGATTTAATTGTATATCTTGGTATTGATCTTTATTTGGATTATACATGTTATTGGTGCTTATCTTTGTCATTGTTAATGGTACAAATGCTTAGTAACTGCTTAGCAATCAAATGCTTATTAGTTTAAAAAAAAAAAACTTTTTTCTGCTTATTGCGTTGCTTTGTAATTCTACTATAACCTATATGAGTATAATAATTTTAATAGGAGTATAGTGTCGTTTCTGTCCGTCCATAATTCTTGTAAACATTCTACAGGTACAAGGGTGTTTTTTTTTTAAAATTAGATTTATTTTCTAAACTTTATGAATGAAATTATTCGGTTATCATAAGAGAATACCTAGTGAAATTCACAGTCGCGTGCCATTTTTGCTGAGTAATTAATTGCTTCTTTTAGAACATTGCTTCAATTGCTTATTAGTGTATTATATTCCTTTTATGATTGCCTGTGTCACAGACATTTTGTGAACTCTCTATAGGGCAACGTTTATTTTTATTTTTTCACAAAATTGCTGTGATTATTCGGCTAAGGGGGAACTCGTTCAAAATAACTGTGGTGCGTTTCCACTAAATTAAGACATTTTTGTTTCCCCTGTCATTAAATTTACCACATGCTTGGTGCAATATAGCCACATTGGAGCTGGCGTGCCATTAAACAACATTTCATTTCATTTTTTGATAATTTTTAAACTTGTTGACAAGTACAAGATATGGATAAACCCTTAGTTTTAACTCCCAGTTTTATTGAAGCCTTGTAAATTGCCATTTTTACTTACATTACAGAAAGCAGGTGGTGAGAATATCTTTGTCGCCTGGAAACGTTTTAGAATATAAATTTAAATAATATGACCTATTACCGCCATTTTGGGTAACTATCGAATCATTAAAGTGGTTCTTTAATTGTTCGTGAGTCACTGTCCTTCGAAACGTCCCTTCAAAATAGTCCACTCCTTGGGAAGTGTGGTAAACGATTAAACTGAAATATGATTTTTACATACAAATACTAAATACAGCAGCCATATTCAGCAATTATTTTATGCATGCATGTTGTTGGGTTTTCTTTTTGTTTTTTTTTAGCTCAGTTTTTTTCCTCTTCCTAGATTTGGTTGACATGGCTAGAGTTTTTTCCCCTTCTTGGGGGCCATCCATAAAGTACGTACGCTCAAAATGGGTAAAATTCAGACCCCCCCCCCCCCCCCCCCCTGTACGCAATCCCGGGAAAACAATCGTATAAATCAGGAGGAGTCAAATATATAATTAAACGGATTTTAACTAGTGTTTAACCCAGGGACCGGGAATCGCAAGTAAAAGCCATCTCGCGATGTGTTTGCGCATGTCAGAGTGCGTTGAATTCTTGGCCAGGTCAAAGGTCTACAATAATAATAATAATAATAATAATAATAATCTCGTCATTTTACAAGGGTGGCAAATAAGACCTGACGTGTGGATCCACATGTCGTCTTTTGTACTAAACAGATAGAGCATGACATAGCGCTGACAAGGCAGTCTGAGACGAAGCAGAAGATGCCCTCATCTCCAAAATTGCGTCAAACGAAGTTTGATTCATTCGTCTGAGCGAATGTCTGAGACAGCGAATACCGTTGTGAAAACATCTATACTGATACATATACAATGACTATATAACAATAATATCAGGAAAGCAGCACACGTCGAACGTACGTGAGGGAAGTGCGCACGTCCCGATATTAGAGTTAAAAATAAAAAAATCAAGCGTACGTACGTTTTGCCAATGCCCCCCCCCCCCCTCTGTACGCACCTGTACGCTTTTGGCGTGCCCCCCCCCCTTCAAGCGTACGTACTTTATGGATGGCCCCTTGCTAGATTTGTTTAAAATAATACGACTAGAGGATTTTCTCATAATTTTTAAAACCATGTTTATATGTATGTGCATTATTCAGTTTAGTAGCTGCTTCAATATGAACTAATTACTATTGCTTTAATTATTGTAAACTTATTCAATTCGAGAAATGTATAATTAGAAAAAAAGGAACAACTACGCTCTTTAGTAAGATGTGTTTGTTTACACAGTTTCATAAAGATGACTACTTGAACAGTTCACTAAATATTCTCCGGAAACGAAATTGGGACGGAATGACTCACAGACGAGTGGAGCACATTCGTTCAGTGTGTATAAAAAGCGCAATAGACGAGGGACATAATCACAATTAGTAAATCTGACCTACATGTAGCTCGAAATGATTTGTAATAATTTTATTATGATGTTTTTCAGTGAGTGTCATGTTTTGGGTATTGTAATGTGCTTATGTCGCCCTTCCTATCCGATGCAACACGTTCAGTCGCAAGTACACGCAACCATTTGCAAGTGGAGCCACAAAGGGCAGTCACTGCAGTCACATGCAACTGACCCCGAAACCACCAAACTAAGGTCAAAGGAACAACATGGCACTCATATGACCCGTGCGAAATTGTAACGCTGTAGACTCATTCTTCACACAGATAATTGTCTACTATGTGAATGGCGGCCATTTTGAAGAATTCATGCACCGTTCTAAAGACTAAACAAACATTTTAAATTTCATCATTGAAAATGGAAAACCGTCTCAAAATTATTGAAGTATAATCAGTAGTTTCGACTAAAATAGTCGATGTAGGAATTAAAATGTCAGTCAACATGCTAATCGTATGCTAATCGCATTGCCTAAATTAAATAAATTGTAAAGTTGGTTTTGTATGGTGGCTGATTGGTATCATGTCGTGATGTCGTGGTGTTGCCCTACATCGGTAGTGCAGGACAAAGGGTCTGGCAAAGTACAATGTCTAGTTGTGTAGATATGACAAAAACCAAGCCTCTGTGTACCCATGGGCATCACATAAAAGACTCCTTCACAGTTGCATTTTGATGAAGAAATACCACGGTCCATTGAAGATAGGCATACGCTACGCGGAGTGATATAGCGCACATTTCCAATGGACCGTGGTATTTCTTCATAGGATTATGTGCACGCCAATGTGTACACAGGAGATTTTTTTTTTATCCCAATTATTATACTAGACACTTTTCTTTGCCATGCCCTTTGTCCTTCACTACCGACATGGAGAAACCACGCTGCAAAATCCCGGGGAACATTCAATGTACATAATTATAGTATTGAGAGGAATATTGCCGATAACCCGACAAACCGGCATCACGACATTTTAATCACACAATGCAACATTTTAACCCGACACCACACCATTTTTACATCACGACATTTTAACCCGACACTAAAAATGTCGCATTGTCGTGTTTAAATGTCGTATTGTCGGGTTTAAATTATAATGTCGTATTGTCGGGTTTAAATGTCGTATTGTCGGGTTAAAATGTCGTATTTGTCGGGTTAAAATGTCATGATGTCGGATTGTGGGGTTGTCGTAGTGTCGGGTTAAAATATCGTGATGTTGGGTTGTCGCCTTATGAAGGGCGACACCACGACGTCACGACATGATACCAATCATGATACTCTCAGTTACATTCAGATGGGCTAATGAAGACGGGCATACACCATACAGTGTGCTATGAAGGAAAAGTTTCCCGGGCAGCGGCGCTACGGCCTACTCTCATATCAAATTCCAACTGCCAGGGGATCTTTTACGTGCACGCCAATATGTACACGAGACCTCGGTTTTTCGTCCCATTCGGGCGACGAGACAACTGTCCTTGTCAGACCCCTCCTGCATCACTGACAGGGGGGGAACCACGCTGGAAAATCTGGTTGAAACTTCTCGGCCAATGCTGGGGTGGATCACCCGGCGCGAGACAGCGTCTTACCCACATTCAAATCCACCAAACCAGATCGCACACAACAGCATCGGATCGCCAGGGCAACATACCCCCCCCCCCCGCAACACGCCCCACCAAACCCTTATATTGCAGCACCAATCCCAGGTTCCATATGACAAGCGTTCATATTCATGAAATAATGTTTAGTATGTTATTTCCCAGTTTTCTAATTAAGAAGGGTGTTGATAGAACTGGGTTTGAAAATGTCAAATTCAAAATTAAAATGTAAATAAACAGACTTCATTTCACCGTATCTAATCATATTTTAGTTTCCTTTGTATTTTTATTTCCCATTAATTTTGTTTTTACAGTGTAACATCACCAACAAGCGTGACTTCACCAACTAGTGTTACATCACCCACCAGTATGACATCAACTAGTGTTACATCTCCCACCAGTGTAACATCGCCAACAAGTGTTACATCCCCTACGTCTGTTACAAGTGTAAAATCACCTACTAGTGTTACTTCACCCACCAGTGTGACATCACCTACCAGTGTTACATCTCCCACCAGTGTTACATCGCCAACAAGTATGACATCACCAACCTCTGTTACTTCACCTACTAGTAATACTTCACCTACCAGTGTGACATCACCTACCAGTCTGACGTCACCTAACAGCATGACGCCACCTACTAGTGTTACGTCACCTACCAGTGTTATATCTCCTACAAGTGTAACATCGCCAACAAGTGTTACATCACCTACTAGTGTAACTTCACCTACCAGTGTCACATCACCAACAAGTGTTACATCACCTACTAGTGTTACTTCACCTACCAGTGTCATCTCTCCCACCAGTGTAACATCACCAGCAAGTGTTACATCACCTACTAGTGTTACTTCACCTACCAGTGTCACCTCTCCCACCAGTGTAACATCACCAACAAGTGTTACATCTCCCACAAGTGTGACATCACCTACTAGTGTTACTTCACCTACCAGTGTAACATCTCCCACCAGTGTAACATCGCAAACAAGTGTTACATCTCCCACCAGTGTAACATCGCCAACAAGTGTAACATCCCCCACGTCTATTACAAGTAAAACTTCGCCTACTAGTGTGACATCACCTATCAGCGTGACATCACCAACCAGTCTGACGTCACCCACGAGCGTGACATCGCAAACAAGTGTTACTTCACCTACCAGTGTAACATCTCCCACCAGTGTCACATCGCCAACTAGTGTTACCTCACCTACTAGTGTAACATCTCCCACCAGTGTAACATCGCTAACTAGTGTTACCTCACCTACAAGTGTTTCATCTCCCACTTCTGTTACAAGCGGAACATCTGCCACTAGTATTACTTCACCCACCAGTGTAACATCGCAAACAAGTGTTACTTCACTAACAAGTGTTACATCACCTACTAGTGTGACATCACCTACTAGTGTTACTTCACCTACCAGTGTAACATCTCCCACCAGTGTAACATCGCCAACTAGTGATACTTCACCTACCAGTGTCACATCGCCCACCAGTGTAACATCACCAACAAGTGTTACATCACCCACCAGTGTGACATCACCTACTAGTGTTACTTCACCTACCAGTGTAACATCTCCCACCAGTGTAACATCGCTAACTAGTTATACTTCACCTACCAGCGTCACATCGCCCACCAGTGTAACATCACCAACAAGTGTTACATCACGTTCTAGTGTAACTTCACCTACCAGTGTGACATCACCAACCTCTGTTACAAGCGTTACATCTCCTACTAGTATTACTTCACCTTCTAGTGTAACGTCGCAAACAAGTGTTACTTCACCAACGAGTGTTACATCACCCACCAGTGTGACATCACCAACTAGTGCTACTTCACCTACCAGTGTAACATCTCCCACCAGTGTAACATCCCCCACCAGTGTCACATCACCTACTAGTGTTACTTCACCTACCAGTGTAACATCTCCCACCAGTGTAACATCGCCAACTAGTGATACTTCACCTACTAGTGTAACATCGCAAACAAGTGTTACTTCACCAACAAGTGTTACATCACCCACCAGTGTGACATCACCAACTAGTGTTACTTCACCTACCAGTGTAACATCTCCCACCAGTGTAACATCCCCAACCAGTGTCACATTACCTACTAGTGTTACTTCACCTACCAGTGTAACATCTCCCTACAGTGTAACATCGCCAACTAGTGATACTTCACCTACTAGTGTAACATCGCAAACAAGTGTTACTTCACCAACAAGTGTTACATCACCCACCAGTGTGACATCACCTACTAGTGTTACTTCACCTACCAGTGTCACATCTTCCACCAGTGTAACATCGCCAACTAGTGATACTTCACCTACCAGTGTCACATCGCCCACCAGTGTAACATCACCAACGAGTGTTACATCACCTACTAGTGTAACTTCACCTACCAGTGTGACATCACCAACCTCTGTTAATAGCGGAACATCTCCTACTAGTATTACCTCACCCACTAGTGTAACATCGCAAACAAGTGTTACTTCACAAACAAGTGTCACATCACCAACCAGTGTGACATCACCTACTAGTGTTACTTCACCTACCAGTGCAACATCTCCCACCAGTGTAACATCGCCAACCAGTGTAACATCACCAACAAGTGTGACATCACCTACCAGTGTAACTTCACCTACCAGTGTGACATCACCTACCAGTGTAACATCACCTACAAGTTTGACATCACCTATCAGTCTCACGTCACCTACCAGCGTGACATCACCAACAAGTGTCACTTCACCTACCAGTTTGACATCGCCTACCAGTGTGACATCACCTACCAGCGTGACGTCACCTACCAGCGTGACATCACCCACAAGTGTTACATCACCTACCAGTGTTACATCTCCCACCAGTATAACATCACAAACAAGTTTCACATCCCCTACGTCTGTTACAAGTTTCACATCACCTACCAGCGTGACATCACCTACTAGTGTTACGTCACCTACCAGTTTTTCATCTCCCACAAGTGTAACATCGCCAACAAGTGTTACATCACCTACTAGTGTAACTTCACCTACGAGTTTGACATCACCAACATCTATTACAAGCGGAACATCTCCTACTAGTATTACCTCACCCACCAGTGTAACATCGCAAACAAGTGTAACTTCACCTACCAGTGTGATATCACCAACCTCTGTTACAAGCATTACATCTCCTACTAGTATTACTTCACCTACTAGTGTAACATCGCAAACAAGTGTTACTTCACCAACAAGTGTTACATCCCCCACCAGTGTCACATCACCTACTAGTGTTACTTCACCCACCAGTGTCACATCACCTACTAGTGTTACTTCACCTACCAGTGTAACATCTCCCACCAGTGTAACATCGCCAACTAGTGATACTTCACCTACTAGTAAAACATCGCAAACAAGTGTTACTTCACCAACAAGTGTTACATCACCCACCAGCGTGACATCACCTACTAGTGTTACTTCACCTACCAGTGTAACATCTCCCACCAGTGTAACATCGCCAACTAGTGTTACTTCACCTACCAGTGCAACATCTCCCACCAGTGTAAAATCCCCCACCAGTGTCACATCACCTACTAGTGTTACTTCACCTACCAGTGTAACATCTCCCACCAGTGTAACATCGCAAACTAGTGATACTTCACCTACTAGTGTAACATCGCAAACAAGTGTTACTTCACCAACAAGTGTTACATCACCCACCAGCGTGACATCACCAACGAGTGTTACATCACCTACTAGTGTAACTTCACCTACCAGTGTGACATCACCAACCTCTGTTAATAGCGGAACATCTCCTACTAGTATTACCTCACCCACTAGTGTAACATCGCAAACAAGTGTTACTTCACAAACAAGTGTCACATCACCCACCAGTGTGACATCACTTACTAGTGTTACTTCACCTACCAGTGCAACATCTCCCACCAGTGTAACATCGCCAACCAGTGTAACATCACCAACAAGTGTGACATCACCTACCAGTGTAACTTCACCTACCAGTGTAACATCTCCCACCAGTGTAACATCGCCAACTAGTGATACTTCACCTACTAGTGTAACATCGCAAACAAGTGTTACTTCACCCACCAGTGTGACATCACCTACTAGTGTTACTTCACCTACCAGTGTAACATCTCCCACCAGTGTAACATCGCCAACTAGTGATACGTCACCTACCAGTGTCACATCGCCCACCAGTGTAACATCACCAACGAGTGTTACATCACCTACTAGTGTAACTTCACCTACCAGTGTGACATCACCAACCTCTGTTAAGAGCGGGACATCTCCTACTAGTATTACCTCACCCACTAGTGTAACATCGCAAACAAGTGTTACTTCACAAACAAGTGTCACATCACCTACCAGTGTGACATCACCTACTAGTGTTACTTCACCTACCAGTGCAACATCTCCCACCAGTGCAACATCTCCCACCAGTGCAACATCTCCAACCAGTGTAACATCCCCCACCAGTGTCACATCACCTACTAGTGTTACTTCACCTACCAGTGTAACATCTCCCACCAGTGTAACATCGCCAACTAGTGATACTTCACCTACTAGTGTAACATCGCAAACAAGTGTTACTTCACCCACCAGTGTGACATCACCTACTAGTGTTACTTCACCTACCAGTGTAACATCTCCCACCAGTGTAACATCGCCAACTAGTGATACTTCACCTACCAGTGTCACATCGCCCACCAGTGTAACATCACCAACGAGTGTTACATCACCTACTAGTGTAACTTCACCTACCAGTGTGACATCACCAACCTCTGTTAAGAGCGGAACATCTCCTACTAGTATTACCTCACCCACTAGTGTAACATCGCAAACAAGTGTTACTTCACAAATAAGTGTCACATCACCTACCAGTGTGACATCACCTACTAGTGTTACTTCACCTACCAGTGCAACATCTCCCACCAGTGTTACATCCCCCACCAGTGTCACATCACCTACTAGTGTTACTTCACCTACCAGTGTAACATCTCCCACCAGTGTAACATCGCCAACTAGTGATACTTCACCTACTAGTGTAACATCGCAAACAAGTGTTACTTCACCAACAAGTGTTACATCACCCACCAGCGTGACATCACCTACTAGTGTTACTTCACCTACCAGTGTAACATCTCCCACCAGTGTAACATCGCCAACTAGTGATACTTCACCTACCAGTGTCACATCACCCACCAGTGTAACATCACCAACGAGTGTGACATCACCTACAAGTGTGACATCACCTATCAGTCTCACGTCACCTACCAGCGTGACATCACCCACAAGTGTTACATCACCTACCAGTGTTACATCTCCAACCAGTATAACATCACCAACAAGTTTCACATCTCCTACGTCTGTTACAAGTTTCACATCACCTACCAGCGTGACATCACCTACTAGTGTTACGTCACCTACCAGTTTTACATCTCCCACAAGTGTAACATCGCCAACAAGTGTTACATCACCTACTAGTGTAACTTCACCTACGAGTGTGACATCACCAACATCTATTACAAGCGGAACATATCCTACTAGTATTACCTCACCCACCAGTGTAACATCGCAAACAAGTGTAACTTCGCCTACCAGTGTGACATCACCAACCTCTGTTACAAGCATTACATCTCCTACTAGTAATACTTCACCTACTAGTGTAACATCGCAAACAAGTGTTACTTCACCAACAAGTGTTACATCCCCCACCAGTGTCACATCCCCTACTAGTGTTACTTCACCCACCAGTGTGACATCACCTACTAGTGTTACTTCACCTACCAGTGTAACATCTCCCACCAGTGTAACATCGCCAACTAGTGATACTTCACCTACCAGTGTCACATCGCCCACCAGTGTAACATCACCAACGAGTGTTACATCACCTACTAGTGTAACTTCACCTACCAGTGTGACATCACCAACATATGTTACGAGCGGAACATCTCCTACTAGTATTACCTCACCCACTAGTGTAACATCGCAAACAAGTGTTACTTCACAAACAAGTGTCACATCACCCACCAGTGTGACATCACCTACTAGTGTTACTTCACCTACCAGTGCAACATCTCCCACCAGTGTAACATCGCCAACCAGTTTAACATCACCAACAAGTGTGACATCACCTACCAGTGTAACTTCACCTACCAGTGTGACATCACCTACCAGTGTAACATCACCTACAAGTGTGACATCACCTATCAGTCTCACGTCACCTACCAGCGTGACATCACCAACAAGTGTGACTTCACCTACCAGTTTGACATCGCCTACCAGTGTGACATCACCTACCAGCCTGACGTCACCTACCAGCGTGACATCACCCACAAGTGTTCCATCACCTACCAGTGTTACATCTCCCACCAGTATAACATCACCAACAAGTTTCACATCCCCTACGTCTGTTACAAGTTTCACATCACCTACCAGCGTGACATCACCTACTAGTGTTACGTCACCTACCAGTTTTACATCTCCCACAAGTGTAACATCGCCAACAAGTGTTACATCACCTACTAGTGTAACTTCACCTACGAGTATGACATCACCAACATCTATTACAAGCGGAACATCTCCTACTAGTATTACCTCACCCACCAGTGTAACATCGCAAACAAGTGTAACTTCACCTACCAGTGTGACATCACCAACCTCTGTTACAAGCATTACATCTCCTACTAGTATTACTTCATCTACTAGTGTAACATCGCAAACAAGTGTTACTTCACCAACAAGTGTTACATCACCCACCAGTGTGACATCACCTACTAGTGTGACATCACCAACATCTATTACAAGCGGAACATCTCCTACTAGTATTACCTCACCCACCAGTGTAACATCGCAAACAAGTGTAACTTCACCTACCAGTGTAACATCGCCAACTAGTGATACTTCACCTACCAGTGTCACATCGCCCACCAGTGTAACATCACCAACGAGTGTTACATCACCTACTAGTGTAACTTCACCTACCAGTGTCACATCACCAACCTCTGTTAATAGCGGAACATCTCCTACTAGTATTACCTCACCCACTAGTGTAACATCGCAAACAAGTGTTACTTCACAAACAAGTGTCACATCACCCACCAGTGTGACATCACCTACTAGTGTTACTTCACCTACCAGTGCAACATCTCCCACCAGTGTAACATCGCCAACCAGTGTAACATCACCAACAAGTGTGACATCACCTACCAGTGTAACTTCACCTACCAGTGTGACATCACCTACAAGTGTGACATCACCTATCAGTCTCACGTCACCTACCAGCGTGACATCACCCACAAGTGTTACATCACCTACCAGTGTTACATCTCCAACCAGTATAACATCACCAACAAGTTTCACATCTCCTACGTCTGTTACAAGTTTCACATCACCTACCAGCTTGACATCACCTACTAGTGTTACGTCACCTACCAGTTTTACATCTCCCACAAGTGTAACATCGCCAACAAGTGTTACATCACCTACTAGTGTAACTTCACCTACGAGTGTGACATCACCAACATCTATTACAAGCGGAACATCTCCTACTAGTATTACCTCACCCACCAGTGTAACATCGCAAACAAGTGTAACTTCGCCTACCAGTGTGACATCACCAACCTCTGTTACAAGCATTACATCTCCTACTAGTAATACTTCACCTACTAGTGTAACATCGCAAACAAGTGTTACTTCACCAACAAGTGTTACATCCCCCACCAGTGTCACATCCCCTACTAGTGCTACTTCACCCACCAGTGTGACATCACCTACTAGTGTTACTTCACCAACAAGTGTTACATCCCCCACCAGTGTCACATCCCCTACTAGTGTTACATCACCTACTAGTGTTACTTCACCTACCAGCCTGACGTCACCAACAAGTGTTACATCCCCCACCAGTGTCACATCACCTACTAGTGTTACTTCACCCACCAGTGTGACATCACCTACTAGTGTTACTTCACCTACCAGTGTAACATCTCCCACCAGTGTAACATCGCCAACTAGTGATACTTCACCTACCAGTGTCACATCGCCCACCAGTGTAACATCACCAACGAGTGTTACATCACCTACTAGTGTAACTTCACCTACCAGTGTGACATCACCAACATCTGTTACGAGCGGAACATCTCCTACTAGTATTACCTCACCCACTAGTGTAACATCGCAAACAAGTGTTACTTCACAAACAAGTGTCACATCACCCACCAGTGTGACATCACCTACTAGTGTTACTTCACCTACCAGTGCAACATCTCCCACCAGTGTAACATCGCCAACCAGTTTAACATCACCAACAAGTGTGACATCACCTACCAGTGTAACTTCACCTACCAGTGTGACATCACCTACCAGTGTAACATCACCTACAAGTGTGACATCACCTATAAGTCTCACGTCACCTACCAGCGTGACATCACCAACAAGTGTGACTTCACGTACCAGTTTGACATCGCCTACCAGTGTGACATCACCTACCAGCCTGACGTCACCTACCAGCGTGACATCACCCACAAGTGTTACATCACCTACCAGTGTTACATCTCCCACCAGTATAACATCACCAACAAGTTTCACATCCCCTACGTCTGTTACAAGTTTCACATCACCTACCAGCGTGACATCACCTACTAGTGTTACGTCACCTACCAGTTTTACATCTCCCACAAGTGTAACATCGCCAACAAGTGTTACATCACCTACTAGTGTAACTTCACCTACGAGTGTGACATCACCAACATCTATTACAAGCGGAACATCTCCTACTAGTATTACCTCACCCACCAGTGTAACATCGCAAACAAGTGTAACTTCACCTACCAGTGTGACATCACCAACCTCCGTTACAAGCATTACATCTCCTACTAGTATTACCTCACCCACTAGTGTAACATCACAAAAGAGTGTTACTTCACCAACAAGTGTTACATCACCCACCAGTGTGACATCACCTACTAGTGTTACATCACCTACCAGTGTTACATCTCCCACCAGTATAACATCACCAACAAGTTTCACATCCCCTACGTCTGTTACAAGTTTGACATCACCTACCAGCGTGACATCACCTACTAGTGTTACGTCACCTACCAGTGTTACATCTCCCACAAGTTTAACATCGCCAACAAGTGTTACATCACCTACTAGTGTAACTTCACCTACAAGTGTGACATCACCAACCTCTATTACAAGCGGAACATCTCCTACTAGCATTACCTCACCCACCAGTGTAACATCGCAAACAAGTGTTACTTCACCAACAAGTGTTACTTCACCAACAAGTGTTACATCACCCACCAGTGTGACATCACCTACTAGTGTTACTTCACCTACCAGTGTGACATCACCTACTAGTGTTACTTCACCTACCAGTGCAACATCTCCCACCAGTGTAACATCGCCAACTAGTGATACTTCACCTACCAGTGTCACATCGCCTACCAGTGTAACATCACCAACAAGTGTTACATCACCCACCAGTGTGACATCACCTACTAGTGTTACTTCACCTACCAGTGTAACATCTCCCACCAGTGTAACATCGCTAACAAGTGTTACATCCCTAACGTCTGTTACAAGTGAAACATCACCTACGTCTGCTACAAGTGAAACATCACCTACGTCTGTTACAAGTGCTACATCACTTACTAGTGTTACTTCACTAACAAGTGCTACATCGCCTACTAGTGTTACATCACCTACCAGTGATACGTCTCCCACAAGTGTAACATCGCCAACAAGTGTTACATCACCTAATAGTGTAACTTCACCTACGAGTGTGACATCACCAACCTCTATTACAAGCGAAACATCTCCTACTAGTATTACCTCACCCACCAGTGTAACATCGCAAACAAGTGTTACTTCACCAACAAGTCTTACATCACCCACCAGTGTGACATCACCTACTAGTGTTACTTCACCTACCAGTGTAACATCTCCCAACAGTGTAACGTCGCCAACAAGTGTTACATCCCAAACGTCTATGACAAGTGAAACATCACCTACGTCTGTTACAAGTGATACATCACCTACTAGTGTTACTTCACAAACAAGTGCTACATCACCTACTAGTGTTACATCACCTACCAGTGTTACGTCTCCCACAAGTGTAACATCGCCAACGAGTGTTACATCACCTACTAGTGTAACTTCACCTACGAGTGTGACATCACCAACCTCTATTACAAGCGGAACATCTCCTACTAGTATTACCTCACCCACCAGTGTAACATCGCAAACAAGTGTTACTTCACCAACAAGTGTTACATCACCCACCAGTGTGACATCACCTACAAGTCTTACTTCACCTACCAGTCTTACATCTCCCACCAGTGTAACATCGCCAACAAGTGTTACATCCCCAACGTCGTCTAATAGTATAACATCAATCACATCCCCAACAAGTGTAACATCTGCCACCAGTGTAACGTCACCTACTAGTGTGACATCACCTACCAGTGTCACATCACCAACAAGTGTGACATCACCTACCAGTGTCACATCACCAACAAGTATGACATCACAAACCAGTATGACAAGTCCAACCTCTCCAGTAGGAAAATGTGGTACTGCGTGTTATGACGACTGTACTTCAACAGGATTGGGTTTGGTATCAGTTACTAGGTGTTCCGATTGTTGTATATTGACGTGTAATGGTAATTCTATAATGTCAGTATTGTGCTTTACTAGTATGACGTCGCCTACTAGTATAACATCTGTCACATCCCCGACAAGTGTAACATCTGTTACATCTGCCACCAGTGTAACGTCACCTACTAGTGTGACATCCCCTACCAGTTTTACATCACCTACCAGTGTGACATCACCTACCAGTGTGACATCCCCAACAAGTATGACATCGCCAACCAGTATGACAAGTCCAACCTCTCCAGTAGGAAAATGTGGTACTGCGTGTTATGACGACTGTACTTCAGCAGGATTGGGTTTGGTATCAGTTACTAGGTGTTCCGATTGCTGTATATTGTCGTGTTTTGATAATTCTATAATGTCAGTATTGTGCTTTACTAGTATGACGTCGCCTACTAGTGTAACATCTGTCACATCCCCAACAAGTGTAACATCTGTTACATCTGCCACTAGTGTAACGTCACCTACTAGTGTGACATCACCTACTAGTGTGACATCACCTACCAGTTTTACATCACCTACCAGTGTGACATCACCTACCAGTGTGACATCACCAACAAGTGTGACATCACCTACCAGTGTGACATCACCAACAAGTATGACATCGCCAACCAGTATGGCAAGTCCAACCTCTCCAGTAGGAAAATGTGGTTCTGCGTGTTATGACGACTGTACTTCAACAGGATTGGGTTTGGTATCAGTTACTAGGTGTTCCGATTGTTGCATATTGTCGTGTTTTGATAATTCTATATTGTCAGTATTGTGCTTTACTAGTATGACGTCGCCTACTAGTATAACATCTGTCACATCCCCAACAAGTGTAACATCTGTTACATCCCCAACAAGTGCAACATCTGTTACATCTGCCACTAGTGTAACGTCACCTACTAGTGTGACATCACCTACCAGTTTTACATCACCTACCAGTGTGACATCACCAACAAGTGTGACATCACCTACCAGTGTCACATCACCAACAAGTATGACATCACAAACCAGTATGACAAGTCCCACCTCTCCAGTAGGAAAATGTGGTGCTGCGTGTTATGACGACTGTACTTCAACAGGGTTGGGTTTGGTATCAGTTACTAGGTGTTCCGATTGTTGTATATTGACGTGTAATGGTAATTCTATAATGTCAGTATTGTGCTTTACTAGTATGACGTCGCCCACTAGTATAACATCTGTCACATCCCCAACAAGTGTAACATCTGCCACCAGTGTGACATCACCTACCAGTTTTACATCACCTACCAGTGTGACATCGCCTACCAGTGTGACATCACCTACCAGTGTGACATCACCAACAAGTATGACATCGCCAACCAGTATGACAAGTCCAACCTCTCCAGTAGGAAAATGTGGTGCTGCATGTTCTGACGACTGTACTTCAGTAGTATCTGGTTCAGTTCTTAGGTGTTCGGATTGTTGTCCATTGATTTGTAATGGTGGTTCCATATTCCTCGCATTATGCATTTAGTCCGACGGCAAATCACCATTGTATGCCTTGACGTGGAAATATAGTCCACCTAATGTTTTTGGTGGATTATCTTCAGCATTGTGTTGATTCAAAATCCAGATGATGCTACCCTGGCCCCCTTGGATAAATTTAAATATTCAATATGGCCGCCATGAGTCATTTTCTGTTTTTTTAGTAGGGTAAAAATGTGACACATTCTCTCGGACCTCGGTTTGAAGATGGTTTCTATAAGAATTAGACCTGCGGCATTGAATCCAAGCGTTGCGGCTAATTCCGCAAGGATGCTAAATTCAAAATTGAGGCTCATTTGAGCGGGAAACTCATGAAATTCCCTAAAACTTCGTGTAATATATTGAAGTATAGGTTTCTTGGATTATATATCTACAATATGTGTAGATTCAGAATCCGGTTTGTGTCACCCTGGTACCCATGGGTGAATTTAAATACGGGGTGCAAATAATTGCCAAGCATACATTATAATCCAGTATGACAGTCGTCCGTGCCCCCTTCTCTACGAGAAAAGAGAGGGGGATAAGAGATGAACAAATGTTTGTCAGTATGATACAAACCCCAGCTTTACCATCTCGTATAAATCACATATATTAACTGTCAAGACAAAGGCCCTCCCTGTTTCGAGATACGAGTGAAAAGAATCAGACTGTTCTACCGATTGCAAGTATTACAGTGATTCAAGCGAGGGTGAGAAATATGTGAGGTTTGGCAAGACAAATATGTGGCAACAGTTTGCTTTCACAAACATTTACTTTTAACTCACGGTGGCCCGATAGTTGACCGTGACCATGTAGGCTATAATTTGCTGTGTCCTTATATAAGACTACAAGGGGAAGGATATCTTCGGATTGCAATAAATTTTGGTCGGAATATTTTTTTATGTTTATATCTGAATTAATTGACAATGGAAAGCTATATTTCACTATTACACATCTTTTTAGGGAAAATTATGAGTACCAATCACCCAAACCCCACCCCCATCCCCCCAAAAAAATCACCTTCATACTGAGGCCCGAGAGAATTTGTCACGAATACTACCCCAATAAATAAAATTAAATAATCAGAAAATGCCTCATGGCAATATTGAATATTTAAATTTCCCCAAAGTTGCCAGGGTGACATTATCCAGATACATAATCTACACATAATGAAGCTATAATATAATCCACCGAAAACCTATATTTCAATATATTACACACATTTTTAGGGAACTTCATAAGTTCCCCGCTAAAATGAGCCTTTATTTTGAAATTGGCAGCCGAACAGCAAGAAAACCCGAGTTTCCATGTAACGCGCGGGTGCACATAAAGAATTCTTGACATAATTCGAAATTAGAGTTGAGAAGTTCGGTTGGTGCAGAATAATAGCACACTAAACCCCATTTCGTTTCATATTTGAATTGCTGAATTCAGAGGGGGTCAAACCACCTTTTGTTATCAACCGTCAACATAATATAGTTTCTCTTGCAACTTGTTTGGGGTTAGCATCAAATCACTAGACTATATATAGTAGGCCCAAGACGCCGTTGTATCACAGACTATAAATGTGGCAACAACAGTATATTACATCCAGGAAGAAGGCTAGTTTTTCGAATGACAGATAAATTATCGGTGACCAGATGAAATGACAAATCGGGGTTTTCGCCAAAGCATCTTATATCTGACCGCTGTAGGCTAAGTGTATGGACTAAATACTGTTTTATTTGTTACATGATGTATATTACTATCAAATAATAATATATGGTACGTTTATAATAAAACTACACGTGAATTATATTTGTTCGTTGACCCTTGAGTAGTCATTTATATGTACCAAACTTCAATCAAACATGTTATAAGTCCACATCCTAGGTGTGACAACACATAAATTGTCACGTCTGGCCCAGGGGCAATTCCAAGGGGGAGCGGTTGGGTGGGGCACACCCCCCTGCTCAGTTACATAACTTTTCATACGCCCACATTTTCATGTTGAAGTGCATTGTCGCCCCTGTCCGACGGTCCGTCTGTCTGTCTGTCCGTCAACAATTTGTTTGTGGACACTCTTTAGGTCAGAATTGTTGTTCGATTTTGAAGAAACTTAAAATATGAGTCTAATTCCCAAAGATCTCGGTTCCTTTCGATAATGGCATAGATCGGACCAAAACTTCATGGATTATGGCCCTTGATTGTCAGGAAAATCCCATTTTTAGCTTGTGGGCACTTTAGCGGTCAAAATTGTCGTCTGATTTTGATGAAACTTTATATGCATGTTTATAACGCAAAGATCTTGGTTCCTTTCGATTTGCGTATATCGGATCGTAAAGGCCTATGTACGTCACTACCAACATTTTTACAACATTTCTCCAACATTCCTTGTTGCAACGCCGTGTTGGAAAAATGTTGCCAAGTGTATACAGAGAAAATAATGTTATGAAAATGTTGGAGAATTGTTGGAAATTTGTTGCAAAAGAATTGTCTGGTCAATTTTTTGTTGCAAGTTTTTGGTCGTGTTGTAAAAATGTTGCTAAGTGTGCACAGAGCAAAACCAGTTTTCCAACATTCTTACAACATCTAATTGATCATGTGATTTACCTGAAGTCATGTGACGAGCCCTAGATGGACAAAATGGCAGCCTCCTTTGAGATAGAACAGGAAGGGTTTTGGACCCAAGAAAGAACAGATAAACTGTGGCAGAAGCAGCCAAAACACATGTGCTCTCTTTGAATTCATCCATGATTTTCCCACCAATAAATAATTTCCCGCTCTGTTTTTACAACAAACGTCCAACATATTCCCAACATATTTGCAACAAATTTCCAACACTCTTATAATAGTGTAGGCCTACACAGGGCATGTTGTAAAAATGTTGTAAAAAATGTTGTAGAAATGTTGCCAATGTACACGCTGCTTAACTTCCTGGATTATGGCCCCTGATTGTACGAAAAATCACGTTCTTAGCCATTCGGCAAACCTCGACAGATTCCGGTGCCCTATATCTAGACTCGGCTGTATGATGTAGTCCGCCATTTTGGAACTATTTTAAAGGACCCGGATAAACATGGTTGCCCCCAGGAGATGGGTGCCAGTCAAGTCGTCAACAAGCGAAGTCGTCCACAACCGTTGGTGGAGTCGTCCACAAGGCATTGGTGATGTCGTCAACAACTATTAGTGATGTCGTCCACAACTAAATTTGTTTATGAATTTGTTAATGAATTTGTTATTTATGGAATAAAACGATTTACTTTGTTGTTTATTTGCCGGGAGAAAGGGTGACCACGCAGAAAAAAACTATACTAATTAAAAATACATCGTGTGGACGACTCCAAAAAACGTATTACAATATCCAGAAAAATTTTACTTTGTTGTTTATTTACCGAGAGAAAGGGTGACCACGCAGAAAAACTATACTATTTACAAATACATTATGTGTCCAGAAATTATACTAAGTCACCAACGGATGTGGGCAGCTTAACCAGATTTTGGGACTTTTTTGTAAAAGCGGAACGTTTTCCTGTTAGAGTAAATCGGTAGTCGATAAGCCGCATCGCAAATGTATGGTCGTAGGTACATATCATACATCCGAGTCTTGATGAAGGTTACGGAGAGTACCGGAATCTGTCGAGGTTTGCCGAATGGTTCTTAGCTTGTGGTCCCTGTAGCTAGAGGTTACAATTATTATATATCCGTTAAATTATCACCGTTACACCCTAATGAAGGCCGAGTTCGAATTTTGTGAAAATCGGACCAAAATAGCCGCCCCTTATACGCAAATAGTGTGGACATATGGTATATCAAGGTTGTGGGCCCTCTAGAGGCCACAATTTTGATTCGATTTTGATTAAACTTGAAATACATATTTATAACCAAAAGTTATTGGTTCCTTTTTATATTCGCGCATATCAGATCGTAACTTACCGAATTATGGCCCTTGATTGTACGAAAAATCGCCTTTTGATTAGCTTGTTCTTTGTCCACCACTTGCAAAATGTGGGTGTATCTTGCATGGCAACCGTTAATTTAGCCTGTGGTCTCTATATAGGCTACAGAGGTTACAATTATTATCCGATTTAAAAAAAAATCGTTGGAATATATCACCGTTTGTCCTTGGCTGTGTTCGAATTTCGTGAAAATTGGACCAAAACTGTCGGACAAAATACATGTATGTCAAACCAAGGTTGAGGCCCTCAAAAAGTCACAATTGTTACCCAATTTCGAAGAAACTTAAAATATATGTTTATATTTGGTTCTTTTCGTTATTTGCGCATCAGACCGTAACTGACTGCAGATAACATGCACAGCCCTTGATTGTACGAACAATCGTTTTTGTTTTAGCTTGTTCTCTATCCAGCTCTTGCAAAATGTGGGCGTATCTTACCTGACAACCGGTGTTTTTTTTTTTAGAACAATACTTTTATAAGAAAATTGTAACGGTCGTGTGCTTTGTCATTTACCATCAGATGGTAGGATGGAATAGACCTTCAAAGCGCCAGATAATGATACTAACATGCAAAGCCTAGCTTAACCAGAGCGGGGCCCTGGCCCTAACTAGAATCGCAGGACCACTAGACTAACACGACGAAAAGTATAATTCATATCCTTTGGCATGGCATTCGGGAGTAACACACAATAATTAGACGGTCTGTAATACAAGAATAATTACATAATATCTGATCACATACGAAATCTATTCAGTTCCGAATGGCATACAATGCGCGGAAATGACATAACTTCACAGAGAAGGCTGCTAGCGCAGTCTCCGCCCTCATGCCGCTAGATCAATTACCGTGAAACTTGCATCTGTAATTTGAATTTTTTTCTCTTTTTGCCATGATCTGCGGGGCCCTGTGCCTGGCTTTGCTAATATGTGTTATCAGATTGAATGCTTTGCTTCAATGAAATTGAATCATAATATGATCCCATTAATTCATAATAAAAATTGACGTCAAACAAAGTGTAGGATTTCTCTCTTTAAAAAGCCCAGTGTATATGTATGCCTACGTAATGTGGAGAGGGTGATGGGATCGTGCAATGTCAAACCTGGCAAACCCCCTCCTGCAAAAATTCCAAACCATAATTACCATAAACCCACCCAGTGGCAGACAAAGGACCGATCAGAGTTAGCACATGCTGTTTTAACTTCTCTGCATTGGCTGAGGATTCGTGAACGTATTCTTAGTTTATTATCCGTGACATCAATCCACAATTAATACACCCACTCCATCAGTATACGGTTAGAGTATCAGTTGCTCCTGGATATTCTCGCATATAAACTGAAAACTTTGGGGGCTCAGTCAATTTCAAATAATGCAACTTTATGGAACACTATTCCTCTTCACCCTAAAACCTACCAAACCTTAACTTCCTTCAAATCTAAATTGAAAACGTGCCCATTTCAGAGATATTGGGATTACTATTTAGTTTATGTGTTGTGTTTGGGTAAGTAATGGGGTACCGTAAGTCAAATCTGGGGTAATTTTCGGTGGAAGATGTAGCCCTACCATAGATCATAATGTTCTTTTTCGGTGATGATTCGCCGTGCATTCTTCTCGCTTAGTTGTCATTTCCCTTTCTTGGAAGTATATGTTGACGATATTTACCTGATAAACGGGGGGGGGGGGCTGGACACGCCAGCATTCCCCATGTTGCTAATCTTCTTCCGGCACTCCATTGGGTCAATGCTTGTAGGCCCGGGTAGCTCAAGTGGAAGACCTTATCCCTGAAGCAATGGCCCGAGAGTTCAATGGCCCGAGAAATCACTCTCTGGCCATCGCTGAATAAGCTTCTGATACTTGCGCTTTTGAAGGATATCGAGTGTGTCTATTATCACAGAGTAAGAATAACCAGAGTAGCGGCCCGCATTACTCCCATAGAAACACTCCGACGCGCAATGCATCTTGGGAATATAGTGTAATAGCACTCAACTGACAGTTCGCTCAACATGGTTACGATATCTATTTCTAGTGATCTAGCCTATATGACAGCTATTCTTTCAAGTAATACAAACACTACACGGTCGATTTGGCTAAACTTGTACTAGTTATAGTTGACAACAAAAGTTATTGCTGAAATTCCATCTTAATATTATAACTTTGCCCAGTTCTTTAAGGCCTGATTTGAGCTTTATCGAACGATAAGGCCTACCGTCCCGACAGGGCCGGATTAACCATGGGGCAACATGGGGCACAGGCCCCAGGGCCCCCCACATTAGGGGGCCCCCCACAAAAATTTCAGTTGCGTCCAGCCACCTCCTCTAAAAATGCCATCATTTCATAGCACTCGCATTTATCACCAGGCCTGGATTAACCATGGGGCACAGGCCACAGGGCCCCCCACATTAGGGGCCCCCACAAAAAATCTCAGTTGCGCCCAGCCCCCTCCTCTAGAAATGCCATCATTTCATAGCACTCGCATGGATTAGTCCACTCAAATAACGCCAGAATGCGCTAATTTTGTGGCAGAATATTTTTTTTCTTGGGAAGGGTACTTCTAAATGGCTCCACACAAGTGCCTGAAATGCCAGGAAATCATGTTTCCGGCCTCCAATTTTCGAAAATTTCCAGAAAATTAAGACGCTCCCTCCCACAAAATTGACAACCTTTCAATTATAAAATAATATACATGTACACTTAATTATGATAACATAGTGATGCCCCTAAGGCACTGATGAGTCGGTCGGTTTTAATGGCGCCTACACCTGATCCAAACTTTCTTATATCTCTTATGAGGGGGCTATCGGGCGCCACCACAGGCGCGGATCCAAGACACCAGAAGCAAACGCCTTTTCTAAAAAATCTACCGCCATATAAAATACAAAATTGCCACTCCGATATCACCCCAATGGCTGAAAAAACGTGTTTCCTACGTCGTTATTTTTCAAAATTTTCTAAGGAGGGCCCCAGACAAGGGTGCCTCTCCTATCACCTCTTTCTGGGTCGGCGTCTGACACACCGCGTGACATTAAAGGGTTCGTTTTGGTCGCCCTTATTCACTTGACAGGACCGTGTTGGTCGCCCTATCCACATCGCCAAATGGTGTTTCGGACTATAGTTCTAGTTTAGAGGATAAAGAGTTTCTCATTTTGGTGTGCTTAACATCAAAATGAGAATAGCGCTGCCGAAATTGACACACGGGAGCGACGTTGATTGCAGCTCCAAGTCGGTGTAAAAGCGTTTGTGACAGTCTAATTTTCAAAATTTCGGGGTGGGGTGGGGGTCTGGAAGCCCACGTACACACACGCACCGTTCCGCACTCAGTAACTCGGGCATTATATTGGCGGTCCAAACACTCAGCTGCACCCTCACTTTTACAATCCTACATACGACCCTGCCTCTGACACCCTCGCGGGGCTTCGCGCCTTCGGCGCTCGCGGTCGGTGATCAGGGGCCCCCCACATGTTTCAGGCCCCAGGGCCCCCACCATGGTTAATCCGGCGTTGCGTCCCGATTAATCATTTGGAATTTAGTTTACTCTGTTTTATAAATGCGATCTATTTTCATGATTTGTCATTGTTTGTTGGTTCTGTGTGTGATAAAGCTCGACACCGGGGATATGGTGGGGATAAACAAGATTGATAAACGAAAAACCGGGACCGCCAACGACTTTCAGACCGCAAGTTATTCAGGGCATATATTATTATACCCAAAAAGATCAAAGAGATTTACCGTTCTAGGTTCCTAATCATTAGGACATCATATGAGAAAGTGGTCGTTTAATTTGTATCACAATTAATCTCTTGCATCAATCAATAAAATTGATACACAGAGTGATTGTATTCATAATAAAAATTGATATCGACATGGGGGGTGGATTTCTCTCTTAAAAAAGAAACCTTGTAGGCCTATTCCTCAAACCTTTTCAAGGCCGGGGGAAGGGGGGTAACCCAAGTGCCCCTATCACCCAAAATATACATAGGCTATATACATTGCCCCAGGAACAAGCTGGCAAACCACATTCTGCAAAAAATTCTGGATCTGCCCTTGGAACAAAAGCTTAACATATGAGCATGCCCAATTTCATTAACTTTACTTTAAATCCAGGTGGTTGAATTGCCATAAAAGGTAGTTTGCTTGAAATGCTATAGTCTATCAGCCCTTTTCTTGGACTTTCCTAAGGGGCCTATGCAATTAAAAGGATATGCAATACAGTGTGCATTGAGGGAATTTTTGCCCAGACAGTGGCCCTATGGCCTACTCTTACTTTAAATTCCAATAACAGTCAAGGGTTCTTTCAGCACTGCATGCCAATGTGTACACAGGACCCTGGCTTTTCGTCCCATCCAAGCGACTATCTACGTTGACCCCCTGTCCTTCACCACCAACAAGGGGGATCGTAAGCCACAAAGAACAGATATCTGTCTTTCCCTTAATAGTTTGGAAACAAAAGACAAAAACTATTAAGTTCTTTTACACACAGGGCCGGATTAACCTTGTGGGGGGCCCGGGACATGCCAACAGTGGGGGGGCCCCCAATGTTGTTTGTTCAAATTGTTCGTATTGACCGCGGATCGTACTAGTATATACTTCGCCCCCTTGAGTGCCTGGGGTGTTTTCCTCCAGGATTTTTTTTTTAAAATTAGGATTAGGCCTAATTTCAATGCATCTGAGACATTTTAAACAGCGATTTTATTGAAGCTTTGAATTCGTTGACAATTTGAGTATTTAAAACATAGGCCTACCCTATCGCTCATGATGTTTTCATTCACTTTATTTTAGTGAAATTATTTTAGTTGACATAAAACATTGAACTCCGTTGTCTGTTAATTTCCCGCGGGATGGGGTCCCCGGAACTGGTTAGGACCAATTGATTGGAACCTCTAAGTTATGTAATTTAGTTAATTTTGGGGCCTAACCGATCTCGAGCAAAAAGACAAAGCATAAATTTACAAACTTTAGTACAATCAGTTGAACAAACAATATTGTCTGTAACAATTTTCATAAATATTTCAATAAACTGTCTAGGCCTACATACATTTTGGGTTTTATTGATCGTGTCAAAAAGAATCTCTAAATATTGATTCTAATTTCATTGTAACAGCATAAATTAAATGACTTGGTTTGACTAGACCTTTCTTATTCTCCTTATCATATTGCTTTTGATCGATAAAAGAATAAATGTCATCATGAGCTTCCCTTTCGGAAGCTGTCCATAACTTCAAACAGGCGTCACAGTTGAACTTCTTGTAGGCTCTATTAAAAATATTTTCCTCTGGCAGCTCTAAAAGAGGATCTATCAATATTTTAGAGATATCTAATTCCACTAAAGACACATCCGAAAGTACAGATGAGTTTGAGTAGGGTTGTTTTCTGGCCAATTAATTGATATATAAAACGGCCATAATTTAGTAATGTCTCGCCTATAAAATCCTGTTCTGCAATCAACTGAAGATCCCAAGGACCAGTTGTAAACATTATGTATGAACATTTTACGTTAAAAACTTATAGACGTGCCTGTGAACTAATTTCATAATTCAGAACGGTAGGCTACCATTATCATGGCGTCATCGACCTTCAGTAAGACGGACGACGTGACCTGTGAAAAAACTTTCACTGAAGATTTTGATAGGCCATATTATGAACTTAGAAGAGCCACATACTCTTTAAGCATAAATGAGTGCCTAAAGAAGCAACTTTCGGCAACATATAGAACTGACTTTGAGTTAAAACAGACAAACGGTGGACTTGTCATGATTTTTAGCTCGGGCCATTATTTGGAGTTCAGGGAATCCGCGTTTTGCTATTATAAGTCTCAAAAGAAGAAAGGTTGTATAAATTTTACGCAGACTGACAAACAAGATGAGCACAATGCAATAGAATCTACTTCAATGCGCATACGACTAATCCAACGTAAATCAACATGGAGATACACGTTAAATTTGTACAATACAACATGCAGTGCTCTAATAAATGGTCTAAATGAACATGTCTTTATTGAGACAGATCTGCCAGAAATATTGAAAATTGTTGATAAATCTAGAGCAGATGCTATGAATGAGTTGCTTCAAAAGACCTTGTCTTCTAAACAATCCAAGGAAGAGCCAAACTCAAATAATCAAATAGGCCTACTCAATATTCAGTCTAGGAATAGTGTTTTATGCGAGTGTGACAGCAATGATACACCTAATAGTGTGATAGCTAGCACAGGAGTTACAGAATTTCAGACAGATGATAGCATCACTAGTCCGAACTTTAGTCCCTCTCAAGAATCAATGAATCTTGTTAGTCCAACCTCAATAAAATGCATAAGCCCAGACGATTCTTCAATGAATGAATCTAGCCTAGTACCACTGGAGTTGCCTCACCTTGACTATTCGCATTCTAGTTTGAACAAACACGAATTGACTTACACACCACCGGAGTTACTTCCGTTAAACAAATACAGTGTTGCTAGCACTTGTAGTAATGTGCACTCCATCACCCAAACGCTCATGTATGACACCCCCAAGTATCGTAGGCGTATTGTTTCTGCCATACCACGTATAATAAAATTTCCTGGTACCGGTATTATTGATATTAAAAATAGCACATATGCTAAAGATGCATCGATAAAACAAAGCACCACCGAGATAAAGGACGCCCTCAACAAGAAAATAGATGTGCTTATGAATGAGAATAATATGCTTAGCGAGAAAGTAGATTTGCTTACATTTGAAAATAATAAACTTAAACATGAACTCGACAATTTGAGCATTGAATCAAAACGTACAAGAGTACCAAATCCAATAAGTGAACCTTTGTGTAGTGATTCCACACATGCCACACCTATAGACATTCACTCCGGGGGCAAATGCGATCAACTGAGTAATACAAAGTATTTGTTAGAATCAGATTTTTTAATATTATCAAAGAAAATTGACGATTCTGCTGCTCAGATTAATTCAATTTGTAGCCAAATAAGCAAGTTAGAACAGTATTTGAAAATGCACAAACCCGTAGATCAAAATAACAATTGTAAACGTACAAGTATTTCTAATATTAGTGATTTTGATCAAACATCAGTAAAATCGCTGATTAAAGATAAGTATACATCTATTAGCAACTCTAGACCTTATATGAACAGAAGAGTGAACTCTGTTAGGCCTCTTTCTGGTGTTAAAAATGTAGTCCTAAGTTCATCTATGTTGAAAGATCTTTCTCCGAAAAGATTAGACTTTTCTGGAAACTCAGAAGTGCGATCAATATCGGGCGCTCGTGTAAATGATATGTATAATTATATAGCAAGAGTCGGGAGACCAATGACTTCTGTTAAAAGTGTATTATTGCTCATAGGTTCCAATGATTGCTCTGGTTTGTCTATGGATTCTTTACCGGCCTTAGAGTTGGCATACGATGACCTAATTTCTATCTTAAAAGTGAAGTTTCCCCGTGCCCGTATTAGCTTTTTGGAGCTATTACCTAGAGAGGATATTGTTTTTAACAATAGTGTTAAAGAAGTAAACAAAGTTTTAAATAGAGTTTGCAAATCTAATAATTGTGATTTCATTAAAACTAATGATTATTTTTTCCAGTCTAATGGAGCAGTTAAAAAATATCTCTATGTTGACCACACCCATTTAAATGCAAGAGGTGTAGGCTATCTGGCTTTCATTATAAAGCAAGTTTTTGACATTCAGACCCCGGTACCCCGGACTGTACCACTCCCGCATCGATATGAACCTATTTCCTATGCATTCAACAGCCTATCCCCACGACACGCTTCCAACTGGCCTAGGTTTCAATCCTTTAGTCGTAGCCCTCCTGGGTTTCCCTATCAGTCAAATGGATTTTGGTAATTAAAGGAATACACATTTCTTCGTGCCTTTCCTTGAATGTACAAAGCTTGTTAATTGATAGTGATTGTTTATTTCTATTTCTCATAACCAGAAAACTGAGTTCCTCAAATTGGCTTATGTAAAGTAGTTACTGTTATCAGCTGCTGCCTAATGTTATGACTTAAAAATTTTGATGTTTTAGTACACCCAGCTGTAAACTGTTGGTATTGAATTGATGATATTAATATATTATTGTTAATAATATTAGCTTACAAGTAACTGTGTTTAATGCTGTAATATATTATTGAATAATTATGTACTGTACTTTGCATAAAGCAGGCATTTTAGATTTATATGTTTTGTACCACCATACAAACATAATTGCTTGATATTAATTTGGTAATAATTTGAGTCACAGCCAAACAAAATGCCCTGAATTGTACTTTAATACTGTTAGAAATCCTTATTACAAAATAATATTCACACTGCATAATTAACAACAACTAATTAAGTATAGGTCACAGCATTTACTATTTACAGGTCGTTTTATCCCTTGTATTTTTATCTAACTTAGTGGCAAACAGTTTTCTGTTTATTAAAACTCACCATTTAACTAGAACTTATTTTATCTTGCTTTTTGTTTGTTTATACTGTACATACTGTTTTAATTTTCACTTTTTGATATTGTGCTATTGTAGTGTTTATGCCTGATAATATTTTATTCCATAAAGGCTTACATGTCGGTCACATCAATATTCACCATGTGATCAACAAAATAGACGAGGTGAAATTGCTTATCAATGACTTTCATGTTTTTGGTTTCACAGAGACACATTTAAACGAGAATATCCCATGTAATGCTGTAAAGTTCTCTGGCTTCCACGAGCCATTCAGAAAAGATAATTGTTTTGGCGGTTCCTCTGGTGTTTCTTTATATGTAAAAGAATCTCTTGTCTGTAAACGTAGGACTGATCTTGAGCATAAATTTATTGAATGTATCTGGGTTGAAGTATCCTTAAGGAACTCTCTACCTATTTTAATCTGTTGTTTGTACCGTAATCCTGCTTCCTTGTCAAAATGGCTTGAATATTTTCAAGCAATGATGGACACTGTTTGGAATCAAGGTCATGAAATTATAATGATGGGTGACATGAACTTTGATCTCTTTAAATCTAACAACTTCTTTTGGACAGATATTCTTGAGTTATATAACCTTAAACAATTAGTTGATGTTCCTACACGTGTTACGGCAACATCATCAACATTAATCGATCATATTATAGTGTCTTCTCCTCAACACATTGTGGAAATTAATGTTCCAAACATAAATATATCTGATCATTTTCCATGCTGTTTTACATGGTATAAGAAAGGTATCAGAATCCCGAAATCATCCCATTCAACTATTTCTTATAGATCATTCAAGACATTCAATGAATCTGATTTCTTGAGTGATTTAAATTCTGCTCCTTTTGATAATGTTTACAATGCTTGTGATCCAAATATTGCACTTAAAATGTGGTATGATACTATTCTTCCAGTCATCAATAAGCATGCTCCCTTTAGAACCAAAAGAGTTAAAACTGTCTCAAAGCCACCATGGCTTTCTGATGAAATTGTTAAAATGATGCGTCTACGCGACCACCACAAAAAGAGAGGCGAAATCATTGAATACAAAATATGTAGAAATAGATTGAAAAATTTAATCAGAAACTCTAAGTCTAAATATTTCCGTAGCTTAGTAACTGATTCAAAAAACTCTAAACAAATTTGGAAGGCAATTAATAGTGTAACCGACACCTCTAAATCTAATTCTCCTATACCCATTGATTGTGAATCTATTAATAACTATTTTTCTAAAATACCTGATAATCTTCTAAAGAAAGCACCCGTATCACCTAAACATTTCAATGATGAGCTAGTTTCTAATTTTATTCAAGGGCACCTTCAATCACAGGAGGTTTTTGAAATTACTCCTATGGCTGTTATGCAAGTGTCAAAATTTCTTAGGCTGCTTGATACAACTAAATCTGTGGGTTTAGATCTTGTTAATCCGATTTTTTTGAAGCTGGGATCTGGTATACTTGCCCCAAGTTTAACTTATATCTATAATTTATGCATAACTAAATGTGTTTTTCCAGATTTATTTAAGTCAGCTAAAGTTCTGCCTTTACATAAGTCTGGTTGTAAAGCTGATCCGAATAATTTTCGTCCAATATCTATTTTACCTGTATTATCAAAACCACTTGAAAAACATGTGTCTAAATGTCTAACAGAATTTTTAAACAAACATAGTCTATTATATGCTAAGCAATCAGGTTTCAGACAAACTAGTTCTTGTTTAACTGCCTTGACACATATAACAGAAAATATTTATGATAATTTGAATTCCAATTTGTTAAGTGGATTAATCTTTTTTGACTTCAGAAAAACGTTTGACTTAGTGAATCATAAATTATTATTACAAAAATGTGCTTTATACAAATTATCGAAATCTTCCCTGTCATTTCTTAAATCATATCTTTTTGACAGAAATCAGTGTTCATCTGTTAATGGATGCACATCTTCATCTCAGCCAGTCTTACATGGGGTGCCACAAGGATCTGTACTTGGTCCCTTACTTTTTAATATCTTCATTAATGATCTGCCTTTAAATTTGTCTTCTAATTGTGATCTATTTGCAGACGATACTACGGTTTATACTTCGGCTGCAACGTTATCCCAACTTCAAACTAAATTACAGTCAGATACTAATAGTGTTCAAAATTGGTGTGTTAATAATTCCATGATAATAAATATAATGAAAACTAAAGCTATGCTTGTAACAACGCCTCAGAAAAGAAAATTTATTAAAGAATCCCTTGATATTCAAATTGAAGGTAAAAAAATTGAAGTAGTTAACTCTTTTAAACTCTTAGGTGTATATATTGATCAAAATTTGAATTGGAAGGACCATGTTAAGATGATCAGTAAAACCTTAAACCAGAAGCTGTTTCAATTGCGAAGGATTAAAACATATCTACCTAAATCCTTCCAGCTACTATATTACAAGTCACATTTCATGCCATATATTGATTACTGCTCTCAAATTTGGGATAACTGTAGCAAAACTGCATATTTACTCCTTCAGCGTCAACAAAATCGTGCCTTCAAACTCATTTTTGATCAAGAACATTCTAATGACCTGCCCCCGTTTCTAAGGAAATGGAAGCTGCTGAATATTGAGTCAAGACATAAGTTAAACAAACTTATATTCATATATAAAATACTTAACAATGTTTGTCCAAGTTATTTATCTAATCTATTATTGAATTATAAGACTTGTTATAGCAGTATTAATTCTCGGCTGACCCTCTTAAGACCGAATTTAGATATTATTAAGAATAGTTTGCGTTATAAAGGTGCAAAGTTGTGGAATGATTTACCTGAAACCACAAAAACAAATTGCAGAAATGTTCATTCTTTTCGAAGACTTATTACTAAAAATATGTTTCAACCCTAAATCATCATTTTACTAATACTATCGGTGATACATGTGCCACACGGTACATAATTGATGCAAGATTGATATGTAAGCCATTATGTTAAATGTTCATTTCAATTGATAACCTTTGTTATATTTGTTATTTTTATTGTTTTTGTTATAAAGGGCACAACGTGTCAGAAAGGTCCATACATATCGGACCTAGATTGTTCACCCTTTTGAAATAAAGATATTATTATATGTGTCATCTATTTGTTTTGGGATGTCAGCGGGGAAGATGGGCCTAACTGTTGACTTGTTTCATTTTTGAGCAAATTTTACACAAAGTTATTTTTCTTCTTTTAATATTATCTTTTCAGTGGCAATGCCTGATGGCAGTAGGAAAAAGTTTAATTATACAGTCCCTGTATAATTATAACACCCGTAGGCTCTACACTGTGTCCCCACTCTTGTATTTACTTTTTATTCTCTTTGTTGACAGCCCACACGTTTCAGCCGCCATGTTTGAGAACTTACACATCAAACCCAAGATGCAATGCGCGACCTCTACTTATGCAAATGAAGAAGTCGCTACTCTGGTTATTCTTACTCTGTGCTATTATTCCCGTTTAATCAAATCTATCCCAAATACAGCAACATGACAGCCCGTCGTTTAATCTGGGGTCTTCCCTTAAACTTTGTAGACATTGATTGAAGGTATTAAAACGATGAAAGTGTTGTTCGTCTCAAAACAATATTGGTTATATTATATTCGTGCCGATAGCCTCGTTTGTCACACAATTATTTTTTCTGCAATATTCTGCTATGCACTGGTTAATTAATTGGGCATAATAAAATCGTGAGTCATGACATAACGATATGTAAACATGTTTAATTTGGTTCAATGTGGAGCGCGTAGGTAACTAACGACAACGTGACGAAAATTAAATGGAAGCTGGCTTTTTTTTTTTGCACGTACACAGTGAATGGCCATTTTGCAGAGAAATCCCAGACAAAATTTGGCTTTTTTTAAAAATTGCGTTAAACTTTTAAAAAAAATTTTTAGGACTGAAATAAATTACCTATTAGTTAATCCCCACGCTAAACGGTACACATTAGCTGAATGCATTGTGTATATGTGAAATAGGCCCGACCGACGCACAAAATAGTGCCAATAGTGTGGCCCCTGCGTGTGTCAGATGTCCTTTTAAACTTGCTAATTCTGTTAAAATCCAATTTTCTTCTGGGGTGTTATTATTCAATTGCGAGTTGTGTCCGTATTATTGCACAGACAACCCTGATACGACGCAGGTTTTCTGTTTGTCGAAGTCATTTTACTTTCGTTTGTTTGTTACAAACTGACTTCTGTGCGTTGACCTTGGACCTTAAGTGAATTTTATAATGTTTTAATTTTAGAATTACATGTATAATTTAGAATTCCTGTTTGTTTATATAATATGATCTTATCTGAATTTCATCTTAATCTTTAATCTTAAAAGCAAAAATTCTACTAAAGTATTACACTATCTGACGGCCCCATTTCACTCGCAAAGAGATACACTGTCAAAATGGAAGCTTTTGATTTTTAATAATGAGCAATCGATCCTCAGACATTCAGTAATTCGTCGGGGCATGGATCAATCACGATTTGGGGCAATCTGACCCATTCCTCTTGCAGGGTCACGGCCAGTTCTTGCAGTGTTGTCGGTTGACGTTGATGTCGACGATCACGTCTCCCGACCATGTCCCAGACATGATCTATAGGGGAAAGGATGGCCAAGGCGTATGGACACCCATCTTCAATAGAAGGCTTGATCTCGCCTTAACTACATACAGCTTATCAAGCAGTAGCGGATTTTCATTGAGGCTGATGAGGCTGCAGCCTCAGGCCCAAAGATTTAAAAAAATAAAAAAATAAATAAATTTGTCTGATACGATTAAAAACGCGTAGACAATGAATGTTAAGGGGTGTGGTTTAGGACTACGGGAACCAGCATAGGCCCTGACCAGAAATTAATTAGGTCCACTCAATTTTAAACAGGCCCTTATAGGCCCTCCAGCAACTGCCGCCTCAGGCCTTGGTGGAGCTTAATAAGCCACTGTTATCAAGCCCTTCACTCAACACTCTACGTTTTTCGACACTAAATTTGACTGGGTACCGGCCCCAACCGTGATCCAATCAGATTCCTTCGTTAAATGAGTTACTAAAAATAAGACTACTTTCAATTTGTTTTATTTACCCTTCCTTAAAAAAATCGTCACGATTATCAAGTCTCGCGCTTCTAAATAAAATGTCTATGTGACAATCGAGATGCAAAGGTCAAGGTTCAATTAATGTCAAGGTCCTAAAACTGTTTCAATTGCCTTTTTTTGGTTTTCTGTGAGTTTCTCAATTGAAAAAAAACTTTCAACGGCTGTAAACTTGTCTCGTTCTTTTTCTGTGGAGGCTGCCATATTTGTTTACTAGTCGCGTGCTACAATGTGAGTATGTTGTGTGCCACGACCTCTCATTGGACAATGATTTGAATGCTAATTAGTCACGTGTAAACACAACCAGTGTAAAACTTAAGGAATAGCCAAGTGTTGAAGCAAGGGTTAGATGTTGTTAAACTCGCGGCCTTTGTAAAGTTAGTCAGACTTCGATTAGATTTCCAGAGGGGTACCATCTAAAATATAGTTTAGTTAGTATTGATTATGTTATAATATGTACTATGCTTGTATGTATACCTATGCTACATAAAAGGTAAAAACTAACTATTGCATTGTTATAAATTAAGAAGACAAACGTCTTAAGAAAGCAGTATGAAAATACACAACGTGAAGTAGAAGCAAAGTCAGCTAGAGACAAATAAATTCTAGACGCTCACAAGGCCAACAGATGCAGCAAGAAATTATGCATGGGTTGTAATGTAGGGTATTGCGACCAGTTTATCCATTTCCGCTCTCCGCGTCAGACAGAAAGACCCATGGTGCTACAATAAGCCGCCCATATTAATTGTTTATGTTTATGTCCAGGCAATTAGTCTGTTATTAACATACATTGGTTACCTCATATAAAAACAGCAGTGCATTTCTGCAGTTTTGTTTTGTTTTTGAATACCCCCTATTTGTTTTGAAGAGTATATTTTACCTACTGTGTTCACTGAGTGTGCAAAAGGTACTTGATTCAAATAGCTACATGATTGGTAGATTAATCTGAAGATCACAAATCGCAATATGTGCATTACTGAATACACCTTAATAAGAAGAAATGTTTTTAGACCAAGTAGACAGGGGGATAAACAACTAAAGGGTTTTTCAGGGGGGGGGGGGGGGGTCTAAATATACTTGGATCCCCCCCCCCCCAAAAAAAAAAAGAATTTTTGTTTACATAGTAGGCCTATAACTCATATTTATTTACAACAATTATTAGAATTAGTTAGACTTTTATCTGTATAAAACCTGTACATATCCCAATACGTTGGTGTGATGTTTTAGTTTATTCACAGTAGGACGTTAAACCTCATTTCATTTTATTTCATTTAGTGTTTTAACCCCGAAAAATATTCCAAAACAGTGTTTACAGAAGTCACAGATTGTCAACATTTTTTATATAATTTCATTTGCTGCCCCCATCCGCCCTATATATATTTCTCGGCTACGCCTCTGCAAGTGACGCATCCAGGACAGTGAATTGAGTAAGCTTATGCCTGGCACTTCCTCAATCATTTACAAAACAGAGAACTCAGTTTCTTATATATATAACCCACAAAGGTTTTAATTCAATGTATTTTATACAAACAATTTCTACAACATTTATAATTTAAATTGTCTTTACACCATATTCACCAGCACCCATTGATGAACAGATTTTTCTTTCTTTCTATACCTCAAGAAATCACCCAAATTATTTTGTCATCATGTATACTATTTATAGTATACTGAAAATCCCTCTACCTCACACCATATTTCTGATGCATTCTATCAGTACATAATTTTTGCATCATTTATATAATGAAGAATAATATTCCTCTTCCAACTCGTATAAATCAGATGACATTTCATCACGTAATAACATCAAGTTATTATCAACTTCTGTCTGCATTCGCTTGTAAAGTTGGCAACTCTGTGATATGGATTCGTTCACTGATGGAAAGTCATTTAAAATTAAAAATTGTTTAATGTCTGATGTTAACTTCATTAAAGATTCACCTGCTCTTACCTGTAATGTAAAGATATGTAATGTGTGAGTTTTTCGATTTGATTACCAGTATGAATCGCACATCTGTCCCTGTCAATAATCACTTGGAATTTAACTATACCATAATCAATATCATTGTTATTAATATCCGATTTGACTACAAAGTAGTAAACAATAAAGGTCCTACTATGTCATGCAAAACTAGGTTTGAAAATGGCCCAAAAATACACCACTCTGCACAATAATGAATAATGTCTAAAGGAAGTGTGATTGATATCCTTTTATTGTTATTGATTGGGTCATCCCATATCAACTGGACCAATCCTTAGAAAATGACGTCCTCCAAAAGAATTATAAAAAAAATACATGGTATAGTATATGGCCTTAAACTAAGAAATCCAAAATTGTACCTCTCTAGATTGGAAACTCGCTGAGATCTGGCAATTTGAAATTAGGGTTCAGGAATTTGGATGCTTTAACTCACATTTCTAATAGAAGTAGAACTCTCTAACTTTGTAAGCACTAACTTTGTAAGCTAAGACAACTTTTGGTGTAGATTATGAATTTAGCATCACACTCATCATCTAATGCACACGGTTCATGCCACCAGGTGGCATATTTTGGATTTCCAGTGTCCGGTAAAGAGAGAGAGAGAGAGAAAAATGGGGTTAAATGTCCACTGGACACAAACTAGGTTATTTCGCGACTTAAGTCAGGTAAAGTCACTATTGTATACAGAACCTCCAAAATTGGCATATTTAATGTCAGTTTGTCTTATATCAATTTACAAAGATTCTGATTCGATGGGATATATACTTTTTCAAATATATAAATACCCATTTTTCAAATATATAAATACCCATTTTCACCTTCAATTTTGGCAATGTTAACATTCGGAAAAAGTTTGATAATAAAACTTGAATAACCCTACAATAACATACATTAATAAAGTCCATCTTTTGTATCTGATGGCTTATATTTGTAATTGGCACTGGTCATGTGGGACAGAGGTTAAAATTATGAATAATTTGATAATGTAAATTCAATTACCCAACTAATAACATACAGTAAGTCCATCTTGTGTATTTGTTGGCTTATATTTTTAATTGGCTATTATCACAATTGTTGACTTTTCACATTGATTTTAAAATAATTTCTAAATGACCTATAATCCTCAAACATGACTTTTTACAGGGACTTTTTGCAAAGATTACAAATATGTAACCATTTTGGAAGTACATTGTACTGTTCTAATTTTATTTTGCATCAAAAATGAGAACAAAATTGGAAAAATGGGTTTTAATGAGCAGATTAAAATTATTTTTGAAAGACTTAGTTAGACCCCTCATATTTGTCGCTTTTGATCAACTCTTAACATAGATTAAGATAGAGACTCTTTTGGGATCCAGGGAGTATCGTTTTAGTTTAATTTTTCTTTAAAAACAGGTGAAAACTTGTTTTGTCTGCTTAGAAAGTTGAAGTACAATAGGCCTTATGTAGTTTCACGGGAAACACCACAAAACCATAGGCCACGCTTCGTCTTGAAACTATGTATACTAATTTTCCCTTATACACTAAAAGGATGTTCCCTATTGTTTGAGGGGGCAGAGAGCCAAGCTCAAATATTGTATGTCAGTTTGTCGCCTACAAGTCACAATTCTTAATGGATTGTTTGGTAGTTGTGCGTACTTATTCCTTATACCCCAAGAATGATCGCTATTTTGATTTTTGTGCCTGACCATTGACCAATCCCCAGGTACAGAGCTATGCCTATTTTTTCTTTCTGATACTCCCTGTAGCCAAGCTGCCAAAATGAGTCTATATTTTAATTCTACATAATAGGTTGCTCTAAACTGACAAATATGAGGAGCTTAAGTCTTTGAGAAGTAATTTTAATCTAATTGTCAAATCCCAATATCCCAGTTTGTAAAGCGGAATAACCATTTTTTTCTAATTTGGTAGGCCAAATTAAAATTAGAAAAATACAATGTAGATCTTAAATGATTGCATATTCGTAATCTACGCAAACATTTACTCTATATAGATGCGTTTGAAGGGTATCTAGGTCATTTAGACGTAAGTTTAATATCAACATGAAAAGTCAGCAATTTTAATAATCATCAAAAATTCATCACCGCACAGATTTCAAGTGCCAATTAAAAATGTAAGCCATCAAATACACAAGATAGATTTTATTAATGTATGTTATAGTAGGGTAATTGAATTTACATTATCAAACTTTTCATACATTTAACCTCTGTCCCACATGACCAAAATTGAAGGTAAACATGGGTATATTTTGTACGTTTTCGGTGTGCTTTGAATTTAAAGTATGAATATTTGAAAAAGTATATATCCCATCGTCTGATATAAGACAAACTGACATTTACTATGCCAATTTTGGAGGTTGTGTATGCAATAAATTTACTACCTGTTTTGCCACAATTACTGAATTTATGATCCGTTTCAGTACCCTAGCTTCAAATGACCATACCTCAGTGAATTTTCGACCTAGGGGGGCATAATTTAAAATTTTTGTTAGCCAAGTCCATGTACTATAACAATCAGAGAAGTGAACAGCCATGATATCCACATAACGTTATCTAAACGTCACAGGTCGCGAAGTCAACGCACAGAAGTCAGTTTGTAAACAAACAAACGAAAGTAAAATGACTTCGACGAACAGAAAACCTTCGTCGTATCAGGGTATCCCGTGTAATAACACGGACACAACTCGAGATTGAATAATAAATCCCTGGAAGAAAATGGGATTTTAACAGAATTAGCAAGTTTTAACGGACATTTGACAAACGCGGTGGCCACAATATTGGCACTATTTTGTGCTTCGGTCGGGTCTATTTCACATATACACAATGAATTATGCTAATGTTTTTAGAGGGGGATGGACTAATAGTTAATTTATTTCAGTTCTAAACAAAAATTTAAAACTGTAACGCAATTTTAAAAAATAGCCAAATTCTGGCTGGGGTTACTGAGCGAAATGGTCATTCACTGGATATGTATGAAAAAAAAAACAGCTACCATAAATTTCATCACGTTAGTTACATACGGTACTATAACTACATTTTTTATGATTTTTTTGGAGGGGGTCATGTTCCCAACTTTTCGAAATTTGGTCCACTAAGATGAGAGAAAGTTTTTTTTTATAATCCATGTGTTGAAAAAATCCTCTAAAATTACAAAAATTTGACCTTTATAAGAAAATGAAAAGGGTATTAGGTGTTCTATAGAAAGAGCGAGGCAGCATTTATATTCAAAGCGTGAGATAATAATATAAACATAATTACAGTATGCTTTGTTTTGTACATTGTTGTCAACTGTCAAATTTCTTTATCAATGGATGTCCTATGACAGAATATACCAGGAAAAGGTAAATTCTTAGATACAGAAAAGATAAACTTAACTTACAATATTAGCTGCGCGTACTTGCATTTCATACTGATTTTGTTCACACTGTGTTGGTCGACTAATTTGAGTTTCTTCTTCAACCTGTTTGAATATATTATAGATAATACAAGGCACAAGAACTACACTGCAGTTTATTAGTACACAAAAATGACTTAAGAAATACAAATTTTATTCCAGGCTTTCAGCTCCTGTAGGGTAATGTTAACACTAAAACATCTTCTGTCACTAAATGTGTGCTATATTTTGGGTCACTTTTGTGTTACTATTTTTACCAGCAGATTGGTAACATAGGTTGCCAGGTAACAAAAAACATACACCCACAGCAGCTAAGTCGTCCAAACAGGACACAAAAGTTGTTGCACTGTCAATATTTAAGTAAACAGTGTTGCATTAATTAATTGCACATTTATTTATCTTTTTCAAAAGTATTGAGCAATCAAACTGATTATATATATAGAAATGTTCACAGTCAAACTCAGTCAAGGTTTTTAAGTACCTGGTGGTGAAACTATACACTAAGTTTCATCCCACTCCATCAGTTAGAATCAAATTTATCTTGTCTAAAGCTTTTACTTGTTTGTGTTGAGTGGATGTTAAACCCCATTTCTCTCTCTCTCTCTCTTGTCTAAAGCATCGACCAATGAAATTACTTAGCTCTGCTTAGCTTTAGCAGAAAATATTAATCATTGAACTCTGTCAAGACTTTTACTTAATCAACATCTACACTAAGTAAAAGCACCTCAATTAAAAGCAGAGTTGTTTTGTTCCAAAGTATTTACCAATTAAATTTCTTATGTTGCTTAGCCTAAGCAGAAATTTCTCATCATCAAATTTAGTCAAGGTATTGATATAATAAATCTTTACTATAAGTTTTATCCCTCTCACCCAATTAGAACCAAGTTGTTGCAAAGTCTCAACCAAACAAATCGCTTATCTCTGCTTAGACTGAGTCAAAAATGCGCATGACTGAACACTTTCAAGGCATTCACCTACAATTAGGAGAGTTTTTGTGTTCTAAAGTCTCGACCAATCAGATTGAATTCTTTACTTAGCTGAGGCAGAAAATGTTCATCATCTAACTTAGCCATGGTATTGATGTAATGAAACTATGCACAAAGTTTCACCACTCTCACTCAATTAGAATCAAGTTATTGAGCTACGAAAGCTCATTATACACCAAGTTTCATCACTCTCACATAATAAGAACAAACGTTATCATGTCCCAAAGCGTTAACCAATCAAATTTGAACATTCTCGCTCAATTAGACTGACCGGCGAACAGAACTATTTTAATAGTCCCTGCTTCGAAAGGCATGGCCCATGGGACAATAAAAAGTAAAATCTTTACACTGCATAATATCATTGGCACTTTGACAAGATTCTATGAAATAATCAAGGGCAATAATTGTAACATCACATCATTGCATAATGTATATAAATTTAACTCTTATTTGATGTTAATTTTTGTCATTAGAAATTTCAATGAATTTTACAACATGAATAAGGACAAAAACTCTAAACATAATTAAAAGAAATTGTTGCAATTTGAATAATGCATAAAACTCTCAAAACAGATTGTATGATAACTTTTGTCAATAAAGTGTTTGCATGAACCTACAAAGTGAGATAAGGGCCATAAATCTACAAGTAATTAACAGAAACTGTTAATATTTCATAGGCTTTCTAATTTCACAAATATAAATAATGCATATATATATTTTATAAAGATCTGATTATAACTTTCATCATTAGAGCTTTCACAGAATTCTACAAAGTGAAAAAAGGGCCATAACAAGGTGTAATATTAATGGAAATTGTTGAAATTCATTAGACTTCCTCGTCACACTATCCTGTCAGTAGAGGATTCACAAGACATTGTATACAATGGATGGCAACCACGGCAATATACAAGATTTCAATGTCGTGTATATAAAAGGACCTCAATCTTTCAAAGAGAAACTTACGGTCAAATTTTTAGATCCAAAACTATAATTCCTGCTCAAAAGCACTGGTGCAGCAATCAGCCTAGTATAGCAAACATAAAATTGTCTCTTACTGCAAGACAGCTCAAACAATGGCTGCCAGATAAGATACGCCCACATTTTGCAAGAGATTATGGATAGATAACAAGCTAAAAACAAAGACGATTTTCTTGTAAAATCAGGGGCAATAATCCAAAAAGGTTATGGCCTGAAATGTGCAAATATCAAAAGGGACTAAAATCTTTGAAATATAAAGATATATTTAAAGTTTCATCAAAATCAGATAAAAATTGTGACCTCTAGAGGGTCCACAACCTTTGTATTACCGGTACACACTTCTACACACATTACACAACCTTCATATTACACACTTGCGTTCAAAGAGCGGTCATTTTGTCAGGCAGTTTGATTTTGATTTTTCCTGAAATTCTAATTCAACCTTCAAAATAATGATGTTTTAAAACGCTTTTTAAAATTTGAAAAAAATTGTGACCTATAGAGAATCCACAAGCTAAAAATGCAATTTTTCGAAACAATTAGGGGGCCATAATCCAGAAAGTTAAGTTCTGGTATCTGCAATAATCAAAAGGACCTAAGATCTTAGTGTGTAATGGTAAAATATTCATCAAAATTGTGACCTCTACAGGGACCACAAGCTCAAAAAATTCAGGAATTTACGATCCGATACGCAAGATAATTGAAACAAACCAATATCTTTGGGTTATAAACATGTATTTCAAGTTTCATCGAATCGAATCAAAATTGTGACCTCTAGAGGGTCCACAACCTGGATCTTACAATGTTTACACTATTTGCATACGGGGGGCGTCCATTTTGGCCTGCAATTTTGGCCCGATTTTCAGAAAATTTGAACACCACAAACATTATGGTGTAACGGTGATATATTGTGAACAGTTTTTTTTAATCAGACAATAATTGCGACCTCTAGAGGGACCACAAGCTAAAACGTGATTTTTCGTACAATCAGGGATCATAATTCAGGAAGTTGCATTACAAGTTTCATCAAAATCAGATAAAAAATTTGACTTCCAGAGGGTCCACAAACCTGATACACAATATTTTGACACCAATTGTGAATGAGGGGCAGCTGTTTAATGAAATTTTAACTCAACCATCTTTAGGGTGTAATGGTGATTTATTAAAACAGGTTTTAAATCGAACCTCTATGGGGTCCACAAGCCAAAAAATTGATATTTCGTACCATCAGGGGCCATAAAACAGGAAGTTATAGTCCGTTATGCGCGAATATCGATAAGAACTGAGATCTCTGGGTTATAAACATACATTTCAAGTTTAACCCAATTGTTACCTCTACTGTGTTCACAAGCTATAAAACGTGATTTTTCGTACAATCAGGGGCCATAATCCATGAAGTTACGGGAGAGAGAGACTAGAGAGAGAGAAATGGAGTTTAACGACCACTCGACACAAACTAGGTCATTTTGGGACTAACATGGATTAATATTAATTCAATAATTTGCTTGTGTGTAGGTTTTTTTAGCATTGGGAGAAAAATTGAGGACCCAGAGAAAAACCATGGAGGCTGGACAGGCGACCTTACTCCTTGTCACGTACAGGCGACTCAATGACAGGCCAATATAACACAGCACATGTGCTAGCCATTCAGCCATGCTCCCCCCCCCCCCAATGAAGTTACAGTCTGATAAATGCTAATATCTAAAGGAACAAAGATCCTACTCTTAGGGCGATAAACCCATAGTTCAAGTTTTATTGAAATCGGATAAAAATTGTGACCTGTAGAGTGTTCACAACCAACTGCTGACAGGGACGACGCCAATAAATGTCCACACAAATAATCGAACCAGAGAAACTAAAATGTTGAAACACCAAACCTGTTTTTAAATCAAATTTTTATGGTAACAACTAACATAATTGCTGTCCAAGTACTGGGCAAATATAAAATGTGCAAATTTATATCTAAGCCAAAGCTTTCCCTTTGACAAACAATATGGCCCTAGCTAAACTATTAGCATAGATCAAGTTTATGCAAATGCATGGTCTCAGTCCAGTTAAAATTACATGGGGAGGGATGCTAGTTATTAATTGTAATTTTAAAGGGTCAATCCCGATAATGTTTTTGAGAATAAAACTGCTTAATTTTGTGTTAAAATCCCTTAAAATACCCTACCTTAGGGCCGAGCAACTAACACAATATATGTGATACAATTTCAAACAATTTCAACCCGCCAGTCTGTATCTGGAAATAGAGTTTAGTGTCCCAAGCTGTATTATGCGGTGATTGGATAAAACCAGACTTTTTTTTATAAAAATAACGTGTCGGTAAAATTTACTTTTTGTTATCAAGTACAGCACATGGACCATTCATCGTGTAGACCTCTAAAGGAACGGAAATCGATTATCGGGTCACCCAACGAAAGAATTGCCCCAAAATCTTAAAAGGGTTACGTGTCCAGATAAGCTGTTTTAACGCTCACGTCCAAATGACTCAATATTTTGAGCTGAAACTTTAAGTCAGGGTATATACACCAATCTTCTATATTTTAGCGTTTAAATTTCATACGTACTCGAACTTTTATTTTTGAGACTTTGTTAAATTCGGGACTGTCCCTTTAAAGGAGCTAAATCGATAACATTTGGGACATGACAGAAGTGGGTCGCAACGCATATAATACTGTAATATGAATGTATTATATATACTGATTTACATTCAATGGTTTTTGTTTTTACTCTAATTTCAAATCGTTTTATGTTCCACTAAATAAGCTAGCAGTCTTAATCGAATTAAAATTTCTAGCATCTGGTTATTCCAGTCTACATACGCGGTTTGATCTGGTGAAATGTGTCTACACTCGTTCCCTGAGTTCTTGCTAGAACTGGGACTGAAACGCATTATGGTACTAGTGAACGTAACATCATACAGTCTTTAAAAATTTCAACAATTGTAAACAAAACCCTCAATTATGTTAGTTTCAAGTACGCCTATGTGGATCTTACTTTATAAGTACAAAGCATGTCTCTCATGAATAACTTACACAAGCATTACTCAGAGGTCAACACTTAAATGTTAATTTTATTTCAATAAGACACATAATAAAATTAATATATAAAATCCATTTTCCATCTATTAGGATTCAGTCCACCCATTAATAATTGATTAGTTTTTTCGGTAAATTCCTATGTTCAGCACATACATAATACAAAATGACATGGTTTACAATGACTTATATATAAATAAATGAATCATAAGTACATTGCATACATCAATCCCTTCCAACATGCAACACAATAGTAGATTATTAAAGGAGTAATCCTACATATATGTGAATTCTATGAGGATATTTCTGTCAATGACAATAACTCATGTGTACATCGTGACAACTCTCTGCTACTTTCTGGAAAATGGTACAATTTTTTAAGGTTTTTTCTGTGTTTAAATTACCTCTTGGAAAAGTTTACAACAAATATTGCATTATCTACTTATTATAAACTATTCTTACAATCATTTCATAATAGTTTAATTTTTAAATATGCTATTTCTTCAAATTTTATCATAGTGAAAAATTAAGAAATAGTAAAAAAACAGGGACTTCTTCTTTAAAACATAAGAACTCTTTCAATCATTATGTTCATGAGTTTAAGGAGTGTGAGATAGGAGCAACAAAATAATATTGATGAAGATTACGACAACATAAGACTACTATAATATGGTTTCGTCAAAGGTAGGAAGCTGAAATAAATGACGATGATGCTGATTTATTAGTTACATATATGTGATTAGGGAGATTCAAAAAGGAAATTTTGACCAAAGAAAATATAAAATTAATGTACCTTTCATGTAAATTTCAAATTGTTCATTTATTTGAGAATAAGCAGTAAGCACTGAAAATTGATCTTTAATGAAACTACAGGTACAACAAGCCGATATGTAGATTCAAATTTGGATAATAAGAGGCACCATTTAATATTTTCTTCTTTAAAATTTCCTTTTCAATAAAATTTAGCCTTTCACCAAATGATTTAACTTCCATCAACATTAACTCTCCCCTTTACAGTGAATTATCTGATCAAGATTTCAGGTTATTAAGATATAATCTTATATATAAATATTAGATCTCCCTTTTCAATATGATGGAACTTTAGATTCAGTTGATCAGGGGTAATAGGTGTTGATAATTTTTAAATCCTTTAAACTTTTTTTTCGTAATTTCTTTTTATAAAAAGCTCAATAATATTTCTAATTCCATCTGAGGTGAAAGAGAGGTCTAATATTTTGAAATAATTATAAGTTATAACCTTTGACCTTTGATCTAAACTTACCACAGAAAAAGTTGAAGATGGCGTACCTTCCTTAAATCAAAATCACATAAAAAGGGCTATATTTGTGTAAAGCATTTAGGGTAACATTTCATTACATAGGCTTGATAAGTGAAATAAATTTAGTGCCAAACATTAAGGCTGAAGTACCCTGCATAAATACCAACTATCTATCTATACAATTTTATCAGTCAGCATAGCATAATCATTGTGTTCCAAAGTCATTACCAATTGTTTATGTCTGCAGAAAATGCTCACCATCAAGCTCAGTCAAGGCATTCGCCTGATGACATTCTAGCTCAATTAGAAACAGAGTTATTGTGTCCTAACCAATGTGACAGACAGATAAAGTCATTTTAATAATCTGTTGCTTTCTTCAAAAGGCAAGAAACGAAAGTAGTTATAAAATAGTGTTTTGATGTAAAGATGCAAGAATGGATGGAAATATGCCATAAATGTAAAATATTGGAAGAGTGGTAATCTATAATGGATGATTGTAAATACTGTTTTTAGCAGTACACTTTAATCTATCAAATTTGAATAACATCAGAACATGCCAACATATGAAAATGATGCTTTCACAATCGTGCATATTATACAACACAAATCTATTTTAAAATCCCATACAATTCTGTGTAAATGCCAAGGCTGACACCAGAACACAATGAACATGCTACTGAATTGAGTACCAGATCTGTTGCCGATTATTGGACGCAAATCATGACAACACCTCTATGAGACCTGCACCTTATCCAGAATCACAACCTTCCAGCATGCCCACATGGGTTCATCAGTGCTAAAAATGTTTGTCATCGACTATGCTGTGCCAGACTGAGTGCCATAGGCTGGAGCAATTCTGCCATTAACATCACTGTTTAGTTAGACAGGGCAACACATCATCAACCGTGGTGATTACAACAATGGCATGAATCCAGAGACTGACAAGAAAGTGTTAATGTGGCATGGGCCTGGTGAACATTACAACAATGACTTTACAAATAAGCGTTGGGTGTGAAGAAGTTCTACTATTACAGAAAAGAGACAGAAGGAATACCCAGTGCTACACGCACAATATCCAGACTTCACACTGTGCCACTTTTCAGACATCATCAACTTCTGCACAAATTTCAGCATAATAATGCTTGGGCGTGCACGTATCTCAAAGGACTCTCTCACGATTTCTCACCAATTATAGAGCACTTGTGGGCCTATATTATTAGACATTACTTATCTATTCCCAGCATCCCCCAATACAAAATCTCTAGCAACTGGGACAGGTCAGGCTGTTCGAGGTGTCTTATTTCACTGACTTTGCAACTTGTTATGACCAAGGAATGCTGTTGACTTTCTTGTATCAGGGAATATTCAGCCTACAATCATGCCAAAAATCACAATTCAGCTGCAATTTTCATCTCGCCAGCACTTCTGTCAATTCAGAGGTGAGTTTTCATTACGCCTCAGTATACTTGTCCATTTTTTGGCTGATATTCTTAAACTTGGTCTGAGGTGTTATTGATTTTGAAAAGTATTTTATATTTAATATTTATACATATAAGAATATTACCCTTGCTAATTTCATAATCTCTGTAAAGTTGCTTAACATGGACTGAATGTCATCTGTCAGGTGTTTTTTATAAGATTTAAGAAGAGCATCTTTACTTTGAGGTAGAGTTCTTGGTGTTGGTTGAGCCATATTAGATTAAATCACTTGAAAAACCAGTATTCCTTAAAAAAAAGAAACCATTGGAGTTAAAGTTATTTTCCCACACAACAGGTAGGACACTTAAAACATCTAATATCTAGGGATGCGGGCCAGTTCATCCCACAACCGTTTCTCCCCGGGCTGTTTCACACCAACCTATTAATATTATTTTGTCGGGCTGTTTTATCCTCAGGATCCATGGCTGTTTCATTCCATGTGTTATTATAATAGCAGTCAATTAACTGAGTTGTACTTATTGTTAAATAAACTATTGAAGTATAAGCTTACTTGTACTATTTGTAAGTTAATTATATTTAAAGCCCCAAAACCACTATTGTTGTAACTGAAAAATATGCCCCAATCATTTTTCTGGTCAACAAATTGTACTATTTTACAATATTCTCATTAATCAATGATACAAATTTCATCTTAACACACCGAATTTAAAAAAATTGGAAAAATTCAACTGCATGGTAACAACATGGTTTGAAAAGCTTTACATAAACACTTTCAAATGCAACTGGAACAATACCACTTGTGCTGGCTTGACAGGTCTAGAAAAAAAAAATAGTCTTATTCTAACTACTAGATGGTTAAGTGTCCTACCTGTTGTGTAAAATATCCATTACAACCTATCTTAATGTCTAGAGGGTTCGAAAATATGTTTAAATCCAAGTTGCATTTGAAAGTGTTTACGTAAAGCTTTTCGAACCATTATGGCATGAAGTTGAATTTTTCCAATTTTTAAAATTTGGTGTGTTAAGATGAAATTTGTATCATTTATTAATTGGAATATTGTCAAATGTTACAATTTGTTTACCAGAATAATGATTGGGACAAATTATTCAGTTACAACAAGAGTGCGCCCCAATACCACTCTTGTTGTAACTGAAAAATATGTTCCAATCTTTATTATGGTCAACAATTTGTGCTATTTTACAATATTTCAATTAAAAAATGATACAAATTTCATCTTAACACACCTAATTTTAAAAATTGGAAAAATTCAACTACATGCCGTAACATGGTTTGAAAAAGCCTTACGTAAGCACTTTCAAATGCAACTTGGATTTAAACATATTTTCGAACCGTCTGGACAAGTAAGATAGGTTGTAATGGATAATTTACACAACAGGTAGGACACTTAAACATCTTGTAGTTAGAATAAGGCTAATTTTTTTTTCTGGACCTGTCAAGCCAGCAAGAGTGTTATTGTCCCTTTTTATAAGATGTCTAAAACATCCTTTATTGTTTATCTCCTTCTTCTTTATTATTTACGCATGCATATTATTTTTAAAAAGTTTTAGCCCTTCGTACTGCAGAATATTCTCGTTGTCGGGCTTTGCTCCTGTTTGCTCACTACATTTATTATTTTAGTGTTTTCCGAGTTTCTGTCCGGATTATCGCCCTTATTGTTAAAATTATTTGACGTTCTTACACCTGACGTCAACTGGCTGACTATCGCCATTGAAGAGACAACCACTGACAAGATCGGTCTCATTTTTTTGTTACACCTTTTTTGTAAATCATTTTAGTGAAGCCTGTACCACAACAGGCCCGGGACTGTACAGCGCAGTGGACGCTTACGGCTGGCCCCAGGATCCATTCACTTGATTTGATAATTGTTTAGTGTTTGCAATGTCTATTTTCTGTCTTGTCCCAGGTTTATCTTGTAATTTTTTTTTGGGGGGGGGGGGGTGTTTTGCGTGTAGTGCAGTCCTCCTGCATTTACTATTAGAGTAGAGTTTTAGCCCTTCGTACTGCAGAATATTCTCGTTGTCGGGCTTTGCTCCTGTTTGCTCACTACATTTATTATTTTAGTGTTTTCCGAGTTTCTGTCCGGATTATTGCCCTTATTGTTAAAATTATTTGACGTTCTAACACCTGACGTCAACTGGCTGACTTTCGCCATTGAAAAGACAACCACTGACAAGACCGGTCACATTTTTTTGTTACGCCTTTTTTGTAGATCATTTGAGTGAAGCCTGTACTGTACCACAACAGGCCTGTGACTGTACAGCACAGTGGACGCTTACGGCTGGCCCCCGGATGCATTCACTTGATTTGATAATTGTTTAGTGTTTGCAATGTCTATTTTCTGTCTTGTCCGCAGGTTTATCTTGTAATTGTTTGTTTTGCGTGTAGTGCACTAGTGGCAGTAGTGCAGTCCTCCTGCATTTACACCGAACACAATTTGGCGAGCTATTCGGCTAGCGAGCTATTCGATCAATCCAGCTGGCAACCTATTCGTTGGCAACCTATTCAGAATAAATTCAAAAAACGCCCAAACTCATCTATTTTTATCAACCAATAAAATCCATCGTACTGTCTATCAAACGAAAGTAGAATATATTGTTATTTTAAAAGGAAAGAACGTTAATATTCCGAGTCAAAATTCGGGTCATCGTACAAAATTCATAGCATCCAGCTATATATATTCTGAAAGGTAATTGAATCAGCTTTCTGCATAGTATTAGTAAAAGTTGGCACAATCATATTAAAGGGGTGCGCTCTCATCCTAAACTACGCCGACTTTTCAATATTTTAAATATAAAGATAGGCCGGTAATGTTTTCGAAGTCGAAATTCGGACCATCTTACAAAATTCAGAGAACCCAGTTATATATATTCTGAAAGGTAATTGAATAAGCTTTCCAAAAATTATTAGTAAAAGTTGGCAAAATCATATTAAAGGGGTGCCCACTCTTCCTAAACATAGCCAATTTGTTCATTTTTCTAATTGTTGTAACTAACGACAGGCCGGTAATTTTTCCAAATTCCAAATAAGGACCATCGTACAAAATTCTGAGCATCTAGCTATAAATATTCTGAAAGGTAATTGAATAAGTTTTCCAAATCTTATAAGTAAAAGTTGGCACAATCATATTGAAGGGGTGCGCGCTTATCCGAAACATGGCCAATTTTTCAATATTCGAAATGTAAAGAACGGTAATGTCCGGAGTCAAAATTCGGACCATCGTACAAAATTCAGAGCATCCGGCTATATATATTCTAAAAGGTGATAAGATAAGCTTTCAAAATATTATTAGTAAAAGTTGGCACAATCATATTAAAGGGTATGCGCACGTATCGTAAACATAGCCAATTATTCAATATTCTAAATGTAAAGAACGGTAATGTTCCGAATCAAAATTCGGACCATCGTACAAAATTCAGAGCACCTGGCTGTATATATTCGAAAATGTGACTAATAAGCTTTCCAAATATTATTAGTAAAAGTTGGCACAATCATATTAAAGGGGTGCGCTCTCAACCTAAACATAGCCAATTTTTCAATATTCTAAAGGTAAAGAACGGTAATGTCCAGAGTCAAAATTCGGACCATCGTACAAAATTCAGAGCATCCGGCTATATATATTCTAAAAGGTGATAAGATAAGCTTTCTAAATATTATTAGTAAAAGTTGGCACAATCATTTTAAAGGGGTGCGCGCTCATCCTAAACATAGCCAATTTTTCAATATTCTAAATATAAAGATAAACCTGCACTTTTTTCAAAGTCAAAACTCGGACCATCGTACAAAATTCAGAGCATCCGGCTATATATATTCTAAAAGGTGGTAAGATAAGCTTTCCAAATATTATTAGTAAAAGTTGGCACAATCATATTAAAGGGGTGCGCTCTCATCCTAAACATAGCCAATTTTTCAATATTCTAAAGGTTAAGAACGGTAATGTCCGGAGTCAAAATTCGGACCATCGTACAAAATTCAGAGCACCCAGCTATCTATATTCGGAAAGGTTATTGAATAAGCTTTCTAAATATTATTAGTAAAAGTTGGCACAATCATATTAAAGGGGTGCGCTCTCATCCTAAACATTGACAATTTTTAAATATTCGAAATGTAAAGAACGGTAATGTCCGGAGTCAAAATTCGGACCATCGTACAAAATTCAGAGCATCCGGCTATATATATTCTAAAAGGTGATAAGATAAGCTTTCAAAATATTATTAGTAAAAGTTGGCACAATCATATTAAAGGGGTGCGCATGTATCCTAAACATAGCCAATTTTTCAATATTCTAAATGTAAAGAACGGTAATCAAAATTCGGACCATCGTACAAAATTCAGAGCACCTGGTTGTATATATTCAAAAAGGTGATTCAATAGGCTTTCCAAATATTATTAGTAAAAGTTGGCACAATCATATTAAAGGGGTGCGCTCTCATCCTAAACATAGCCAATTTTTCAATATTCTAAAGGTAAAGAACGGTAATGTCCGGAGTCAAAATTCGGACCATCGTACAAAATTCAGAGCATCCGGCTATATATATTCTAAAAGGTGATAAAATAAGCTTTCCAAATATTATTAGTAAAAGTTGGCACAATCATATTAAAGGGGTGCGCTCTCATCCTAAACATTGCCAATTTTTCAATATTCTATATATAAAATAAACCTGTACTTTTTCAAAGTAAAAATTCGGACCATCGTACAAAATTCAGAGCATCCGGCTATATATGTTCTAAAAGATGGTAAGATAAGCTTTCCAAATATTATTAGGAAAAGTTAGCACAATCATATTAAAGGGGTGCGCTCTCATCCTAAACATAGCCAATTTTTACAATATTCTAAAGGTAAAGAACGGTAATGTCCGGAGTCAAAATTCGGACCATCGTACAAAATTCAGAGCACCCAGCTATATATATTCGGAAAGGTAATTGAATAAGCTTTCTAAATATTATTAGTAAACGTTGGCATAATCATATTAAAGGGGTGCGCTCTCATCCTAAACATTGCCAATTTTTAAATATTCGAATGTAAAGAACGGTAATGTCCGGAGTCAAAATTCGGACCATCGTACAAAATTCAGAGCATCCGGCTATATATATTCTAAAAGGTGATAAGATAAGCTTTCCAAATATTATTAGTAAAAGTTGGCACAATCATATTAAAGGAGTGCGCTCTCATCCTAAACATTGCCAATTTTTCAATATTCGAAATGTAAAGAAAAACCCTGCACTTTTTTTAAAGTCAGAATTCGGACCATCGTACAAAATTCAGAGCACCGAGCTATATATATATTATGAAAGGTAATTGAATAAGATTTCCAAATATTATTAGTAAAAGTTGGCACAATCATATTAAAGGGGTGCCCTCTCATCCTAAACATAGCCAATTTTTCAATATTCTAAATGTAAAGAAAAACCCTTCACTTTTTTCAAAGTCAGAATTCGGACCATCGTACAAAATTTAGAGCACCGAGCTATATATATTATGAAAGGTTGATGAATAAGCTTTCCAAATATTATTAGTAAAAGTTGGCACAATCATATTAAAGGGGTGCGCTCTCATCCTAAACATAGCCAATTTTTCAATATTCTAAAGGTAAAGAACGGTAATGTCCGGAGTCAAAATTCGGACCATCGTACAAAATTCAGAGTATCCGGCTATATATATTATGAAAGGTATTTGAATGAGCTTTCCAAATATTATTAGTAGAAGTTGGCACAATCATATTAAAGGGGTGCGCGCTCATCCTAAACATAGCCAATTTTTCAATATTCTAAATATAAAGATAAACCTTTACTTTTTTCAAAGTCAAAATTCGGACCATCGTACAAAATTCAGAGCATCCGGCTATATATATTCTAAAAGGTGATAAGATAAGCTTTCCAAATATTATTAGTAAAAGTTGGCACAATCATATTAAAGGGGTGCGTTCTCATCCTAAACATAGCCAATTTTTCAATATTCTAAAGGTAAAGAACGGTAATGTCCGGATTCAAAATTCGGACCATTGTACAAAATTCAGAGTATCCGACTATATATATTCTAAAAGATGGTAAGATAAGCTTTCCAAATATAATTAGTAAAAGTTGGCACAATCATATTAAAGGGGTGCGCTCTCATTCTAAACATTGCCAATTTTTCAATATTCTAAATATAAAGATAAACCTGTACTTTTTTCAAAGTAAAAATTCGGACCATTGTACAAAATTCAGAGCATCCGGCTATATATATTCTAAAAGATGGTAAGATAAGCTTTCCAAATATTATTAGTAAAAGTTGGCACAATCATATTAAACAGGTGCGCTCTCATCCTAAACATAGCCAATTTTTCAATATTCTAAAGGTAAAGAACGGTAATGTCCGGAGTCAAAATTCGGACCATCGTACAAAATTCAGAGCACCCAGCTATATATATTCGGAAAGGTAATTGAATAAGCTTTCTAAATATTATTAGTAAAAGTTGGCACAATCATATTAAAGGGGTGCGCTCTCATCCTAAACATTGCCAATTTTTAAATATTCGAAATGTAAAGAACGGTAATGTCCGGAGTCAAAATTCGGACCATCGTACAAAATTCAGAGCATCCGGCTATATATATTCTAAAAGGTGATAAAATAAGCTTTCCAAATATTATTAGTAAAAGTTGGCACAATCATATTAAAGGGGTGCGCTCTCATCCTAAACATTGCCAATTTTTCAATATTCTAACGGTAAAGAAAAACCCTGCACTTTTTTCAAAGTCAGAATCCGGACCATCGTACAAAATTCAGAGCACTGAGCTATATATATTATGAAAGGCAATTGAATGAGCTTTCCAAATATTATTAGTAAAAGTTGGCACAATCATATTAAAGGGGTGCGCTCTCATCCTAGCCTATTTCTCAATATTCTAAATGTAATGAAAAACCCTTCACTTTTTTCAAAGTCAGAATTCGGACCATCGTACAAAATTCAGAGCACCAAGCTATATATATTATGAAAGGTAATTGAATAAGCTTTTCAAATATTATTAGTAAAAGTTGGCATTATCATATTAAAGGGGTGCGCTCTCATCCTAAACATTGCCAATTGTTAAATATTCGAAATGTAAAGAACGGTAATGTCCGGAGTCAAAATTCGGACCATCGTACAAAATTCAGAGCATCCGGCTATATATATTCTAAAAGGTGATAAGATAAGCTTTCAAATATTTGTAGTAAAAGTTGTCACAATCATATAAAAGGGGTGCGCTCTCATCCTAAACATTGCCAATTTTTCAATATTCGAAATGTAAAGAACGGTAATGTCCGGAGTCAAAATTCGGACCATCGTACAAAATTCAGAGCATCCGGCTATATATATTCTAAAAGGTAATAAGATAAGCTTTCCAAATATTATTAGTAAAAGTTGGCACAATCATATTAAAGGGGCGCGCTCTCATCCTAAACATTGCCAATTTTTCAATATTCTAAATATAAAGATAAACCTGTACTTTTTTCAAAGTAAAAATTCAGACCATCGTACAAAATTCAGAGCATCCGGCTATATATATTCTAAAAGATGGTAAGATAAGCTTTCCAAATATTATTAGTAAAAGTTGGCACAATCATATTAAAGGGGTGCGCACGGCACAATCATATTAAAGGGGTGCGCACGTATCCTAAACATAGCCAATTTTTCAATATTCTAAATGTAAAGAGCGGTAATGTCCGGAGTCAAAATTCGGACCATCGTACAAAATTCAGAGCATCCGGCTATATATGTTCTAAAGATGGTAAGATAAGCTTTCCAAATATTATTAGTAAAAGTTAGCACAATCATATTAAAGGGGTGCGCTCTCATCCTAAACATAGCCAATTTTTACAATATTCTAAAGGTAAAGAACGGTAATGTCCGGAGTCAAAATTCGGACCATCGTACAAAATTCAGAGCATCCGGCTATATATATTCTAAAAGGTGATAAGATAAGCTTTCCAAATATTATTAGTAAAAGTTAGCACAATCATATTAAAGGGGTGCGCTCTCATCCTAAACATAGCCAATTTTTACAATATTCTATAGGTAAAGAACGGTAATGTCCGGAGTCAAAATTTGGACCATCGTACAAAATTCAGAGCACCCAGCTATATATATTCGGAAAGGTAATTGAATAAGCTTTCTAAATATTATTAGTAATCTTTATATTTAGAATATTGAAAAATTGGCTATGTTTAGGATGAGCGCGCACCCCTTTAATATGATTGTGCCAACTTCTATTAATATTTGGAAAGCTTATTCAAATACCTTTCATAATATATATAGCCGGATACTCTGAATTTTGTACGATGGTCCGAATTTTGACTCCGGACATTACCGTTCTTTACCTTTAGAATATTGAAAAATTGGCTATGTTTAGGATGAGAGCGCACCCCTTTAATATCATTGTGCCAACTTTTACTAATATTATTTGGAAAGCTTATTCAATTACCTTTCATAATATATATAGCCGGATGCTCTGAATTTTGTACGATGGTCCGAATTTTGACTCCGGACATTACCGTTCTTTACATTTCGAATATTGAAAAATTGGCAATGTTTAGGATGAGAGCGCACCCCTTTAATATGATTGTGACAACTTTTACTAATAATATTTTGAAAGCTTATCTTATCATCTTTTAGAATATATATAGCCGGATGCTCTGAATTTTGTACGATGGTCCGACTTTTGACTTTGAAAAAAGTACAGGTTTATCTTTATATTTAGAATATTGAAAAATTGGCTATGTTTAGGGTGAGCGCGCACCCCTTTAATATGATTGTGCCAACTTTTACTAATAATATTTGGAAAGCTTATTCAATTACCTTTCATAATATATATGACCGGATGCTCTGAATTTTGTACGATGGTCCGAATTTTGACTCCGGACATTACCGTTCTTTACCTTTAGAATATTCAAAAATTGGCTATCTTTAGGATGAGTGTGCACCCCTTTAATATGATTGTGCCAACTTTTACTAATAATATTTAGAAAGCTTTTTTAATTACCTTTTCGAATATATATAGCTTGGTGCTCTGAATTTTGTACGATGGTCCGGATTCTGACTTTGAAAAAAGTGCAGGGTTTTTCTTTACATTTAGAATATTGAAAAATTGGCAATGTTTAGGATGAGAGCGCACCCCTTTAAAATGATTGTGCCAACTTTTACTAATAATATTTGTAAAGCTTATCTTATCACCTTTTAGAATGTATATAGCCGGATGCTCTGAATTTTGTACGATGGTCCGAATTTTGACTCCGGACATTACCGTTCTTTACCTTTAGAATATTGAAAAATTGGCTATCTTTAGGATGAGTGTACACCCCTTTAATATGATTGTGCCAACTTTTACTAATAATATTTAGAAAGCTTTTTTAATTACCTTTCCGAATATATATAGCTTGGTGCTCTGAATTTTGTACGATGGTCCGGATTCTGACTTTGAAAAAAGTGCAGGGTTTTTCTTTACATTTAGAATATTGAAAAATTGGCAATGTTTAGGATGAGAGCGCACCCCATTAATATGATTGTGCCAACTTTTACTAATAATATTTGTAAAGCTTATCTTATCACCTTTTAGAATATATATAGCCGTATGCTCTGAATTTTGTACGATGGTCCGAATTTTGACTCCGGACATTACCGTTACCTTTAGAATATTGAAAAATTGGCTATGTTTAGGATGAGAACGCACCCCTTTCATATGATTGTGCCAACTTTTACTAATACTATGCAGAAAGCTGATCCAATTACCTTTCAGAATATATATTGCTGGATGCTATGAATTTTGTACGATGACCCGAATTTTGACTCGGAATATTAACGTTCTTTCCTTTTAAAATAACAATATATTCTACTTTCGTTTGATAGACGTTACGATGGATTTTATTGGTTGATAAAAATAGATGAGTTTGGGCGTTTTTTGAATTTATTCTGAATAGGTTGCCAACGAATAGGTTGCCAGCTGGATTGATCGAATAGCTCGCTAGCGAATAGCTCGCCAAATTGTGTTCGGTTGCATTTACTATTAGTAGTATTATTACTGTTTGATTTATCCTAAGTTTTAAACGGATTTTGTCGATTATGAACAAACTACTGAATAATTGTTTTTAGAATCTTACCTGTGTGTTTGTAATGAACTCCCGTTAAATAAAATCGATCGCACAACTAATTATCACAACTATGAACACAAGTTCTCTCGTGAAAAATTGAAATAAAAACTTAGCAAAGACAAACACCAATCCAATATGGGAGCTGGTTACGTCACTTTGTGGTATATTTCATTTCGTATTTAGGGGTGTCAGCATAGAAAATCGAAACGCCTCTGGGTACTTTTACGACAATAAGTACCTTTACGACAATTGGCTTTGAGTTTGAGCGTTCGCAAATAACTCCCCGTATTCCTGTATTTTGTTACCGTCTTTTACTTTTACATCTTCTACTCTAGTAAAATCTCTACAAATTTTAAAGCTTTACCTTTTGAAATATTTTGTTTTGATTATTTGATTATAGCGGCTCGGATGGGATATGTTTCTTTGAATACGCAGGCGACAAAAACAACTATGGATAGTTTCCCTGATCACACTTCGGTCGAAACTGTCGAATCGGGAATTAGTATTCAGCTTCTTACGGGGTCTTACGGGCTTAGTGGCATTATATACCCAGCTAATAGGCACTTTGAGTGCAGCGGCAACACGCTTGATATTACGGAAGCGGTTATTATTCGATCGAGAGAATGCGATCAAATTAAAAATACACTCAGAGACGTCGGAGGTTAGCCTCATGTTCCTTGTTAAATTATTTATAACATAAAGAAAATAGTATATATTTGTAGTTTATATATGACCATATTTTTAAGAATATCTGTCCAATCAATGATAATTGATCATTGCGAATAAAATTTGATAGACTGACGATCAATGGTTTCCATATAGATCTCCTATGTATTTGCCTTCAATTGATATTTTTCGTCGCTCAAACGCACCTGATCAGAATGATCGCGGTATGTTTTGATTACAGCACGTGGCTGTCAAACTACCTGTCAATGTTAACCAGGTAGTTTGGATTCGTCCAACACGTGACGAGACATTGTTGACATTTCTACTCTGTCGAAATTACAAGTAAATAGTCTACTTTTTCACGAGAGAACTTGTGTTCATTGTTGTGATAATTAGTTGTGCGATGAATTTTATTTAACGGGAGTTCATTACAAACACACAGGTAAGATTTTAATAACAATTATTCAGTAGTATGTTCATAATCGACAAAATCCGTTTAAAATTTAGGATGAATCAAACAGTAGTTGATTAAATAATATAATTGTCAATGACATATAAAAAAAAAACCTATGTCAAGTCAAGAGTGTTATTGTCCCTTAAAAAGACATCTATACCTCCAGTATAAACGGACACCTATTAATAATTAGGCAAATATTGTAAGTACTAAGTGGAAACAGAATTACAGAAAATTAAAACAAAACAAACGATTCTAAAATCCCCCGGAAGTTCTTTATAAAATTATCACGTGACAATTGTAGCATTTCCGGTTGGTCTTTTCCGGCAATAGCCAACATGGTGGGTTGAACATTATTAGTCGTTGTCAGTCAATCCATCCTGATCGTCGCACACTATCCCACTAATCCGATTTCAATAAAATAGGATATGCCGAAAGTAATCAGTCTTTCTTTTAAAGTATTTTTTTTTCGGTGAATATGCCAATTAAGACATCCATAGTACAATACAACAGCATGTTGATTTTGGGATTCGGTCCATGGTTATAATTACATACATTGACTGCATTTTGCGAGTCGTGAACACTTCTTTTATGAATATGAGTTTTAGAGTTTTATTTTCACTAGTTATTTTAATAAAACCAACGTTTCCTGAATCTCGAGGTGAGAAATAATAAGAACCTCATCTCTCCAACCCTCTGTGTTTCGAGATGTTTTTTAGTATAAGTTTAGGCTACTCATATCGACTGAAGAGTAAGACTAAGAAATACTCAAATAAAATCGAGAGTGAAAAGAATTATTCCAGTGTGTTCACCGCTTTAAGCCCCAGCCTAGGCTTTTGATTGGTGTCCCCCACAATGTAAATGTTGGTCAGAAGTTGGTGGTGCAGATTGGAGGTTCTTTTGATGAGTGTCTAGTTGTTCGGATGGCACAGAAAGTTAGGTCCTGTATAGTCATGAGTCATTAGCATTACCACAGAACACCGTGGATGGTTTATGTCCGTTATCATTAGTTATTTTAATAACGGATTGTCATATAAGTATCTGTCATTTATTGGTAAGCCTTATAGACAATTAGTGTATGTAAGTATGAAAATAAGGCTTTTCTCCATCTCGGTTCTAAGGCTATATAAGAATCCTTACCGTCTATTTTGCACAGTGATTCTTCTTTCATCACCAAAAGAAATCATTTCCTGCCACAACCGACACAAATTTATAATAATCCATCACTATAGTATATTATGTAGAATTCGATGTCAGAAAAACATCAACAAAATTTATTTAAATCTGGCGGCCATTGAGTACTGACGCCTGCACAGACCGATTAATAATTTTCCTCGCCCAATATTCCAGATTTGGGAATGGAATTTTTACCGTAAACGAAAATCCGTCCTTAAAGGACCTAAGTCCGTAACTCAAAATCGTCGACATCGAAAACATGAATTATTGGTCAATTTAAATCAACATTGGTGTTGTGATCTTACCTGGAAATGGTAGGCCTCTGATATCCAATATTTAAATAAAAATAAATATTTTACAGTTGGTACACGAATCGTGTACCATAGTGTGTTTCAGCGTCACTTATAACAAGTGACCAGAACGAACGAGGCTAGACATATTCCACAAGTCCTGTTAAACGACGAGGCCATATCGTATCTGAGGGCATGCGCGGTAGACTGGAATAACCAGACACTAAAGAATCCTTTTCGGTTGAGACTAATGCCGTATTTCGCTGGAAATATCTGATATGAAATTAGACCCAAAACGGAAACAATTTAATGTAAATCAGTTTATATACAACCAGATTATATTATTATATGCGTTGCGACCCATTAGGGTCAATTTCTAGGTTCCAAATGTTAGCGATTTAGCTCCTTTAAGGCTCGCCAATAACGGACAGATACCTATCTCTGACAATCCGTTATTAAAATAACTACGTTATCATTTGCTCAGTTAGTGCAGAAAGTTTAGGTAGGATGTTAAACCTTGTCACGACTTGTGCACTAGATCAAATCTGTTCGTTCTTTTCTGGAGTTTAATATTCCCTTCCACCAGGGGTGATATCGTAGACAAAGCAAGATCTGAACTGATTTAGATTTTATAGTTAATAATTTTGTAGAAATGCTATAATTTCATTTATTTATCAGCCTCCCAAACCGAAGACCAAGTCTGGAAAGACAGTAAAGAAGGGAGGTAAAAAGAAGATAGCTGATGCCCCTTTATCCAAGAAGAAAATAGATGCTAAAAAAGTTAGAAATAACCCATTATTTATCAAGAGACGAAAGGATTTCCGTATTGGTATGTATACCAGATTTTATTAACGTATGTGACACTTAAAAGGATGTGAGTGAAATGTTGATATTTTTGAATGAATTGATTTTTATTGTTCACCGAAATGTTTCTGCCACATAAATAACAAAATGATGGATTATAAATAAAAATTGCTTTGTTTACTCCTCATCCAGCTATTAAAAGTTATTTGTATTATCTATATCACCTTATCACTAATTAAATTTGTCTAAATGTACTTATGATTTCAGACATCTTAATTATTTTACTCTGCAGGATTTGTATAATTAATAACAGTCATGTAATAAATCTGGTTTTCTTATCTTACACAGGCCAGGATATACAGCCAAAAAGAGATCTAACCAGGTTCGTAAGATGGCCCAAGTATGTTCAGCTTCAGCGCCAGAGAGTTGTCCTTTACAAACGTATCAGAGTTCCTCCACCGGTTAATCAGTTTTCACAAACTTTGGACAGGCAGACTGGTTAGTAATCTTATGCTAAAAAGGTCATTTCATCGGATCCAGTCACTCATATTAGTCTCGGTGTGTCATGTAGAGCAGCGCTTTTGCAATTTCTAAATGTTAAAATACATATCAACACATAGGCCACTAACTAAGTAAATTGTCATCGCCTCTGTCAATAGTCACATACTCTACAGGGGCCTGTATCACGAAATTTTAACTTAAGATACAATCCAAATTTTAGTACATACTTAAATCTGATTGGCTAAGCGCTAAAATCAATCTAATACTATCCAATCGAATTACTAAAATCGGATTTTATCTTAGTTAAAATTTCGTGAAACAGGCCCCAGGTCAGTTTTTATTCAATTTGACGAAACTTAAATCTAGATAACTTCATGAATAATGCCCCCTAGTACGAAAAATCATGTTTTTAGTTTGTGGTCCCTGTTTGAAATTCTTTGGCGGGTCATGTACCTGAACCCCTTTGTAATTCGTATACAGCGTATTTTTGGCTATGGCCAAATATTTCTTTTTTAAGTCCCCAATATTGTGCCTGGTTTACAACATTACCAATTGATTCACTGTCAAAAAATCTATTTTCATATAAATTGTAATCAAATGTTTATGATGAGTCTTTATGGTCAGATTTTCATGAAGAAAATAAAACTATCACCAAGATCTCTGAAACATTTTAGATAAACTAAAGAATAATGTGATTTAATTGAATGCGAGTTTTTACAAATCAATCATTAAGTTTATTTCTATAGCCAAGATCTCATCAGCCATTTTTTAAAAAAACAACCAAAAAACGTACATTATTGTAAAGTATGGCCATTGTGTACCAAAATTATGTCAAGCGTGTCATTGGACAGTTACTTCTGCCAACAATTTAATAGTGAATGTCATTTATTAGTTATTCCCCCTGATTGTCATTATCTGGTCAACATCAACAGTTTGAGTTAGCTTCTATGACATTATCAGGCATGATTTTATTCAGTTATTTAGAGGATTTCCGCTATTTTCATCACCCATGTGTTTTAGTGAATTATCTATATTTGCAATAAAAATTTGGGGCATGGTAGAGTCTTGACTTTCTTACGATCTTTATTTTTATATTATGTCCTCACCGTGTGCTAAAAACAGGACTGGTAATTTTGTAAAGTTTTTTCAATGGCGTGCTAAGCATGGAAGGTTAACCAGAGTATGTTTCAACTGCTGTGTCAAAATGGCACAGTTTCTATTATAATTTATATATCGTCATTTTCTGTGACTAATATTTCAAGGAGATGTTAGAGAGAACTCTGCAGTGTTACCTAGTGTGCCTTAAATTGGTCAGATGTTCGAAAAATGTAGATGATGACTCTAAAGATCTGAATCTAATGAAGAAGTTTAATTCTATCACCAAGATCTCTGAGACATTTTTCATACCATGATTAGATTTTAATGAAGTAATGGGTTATTTGCAGAGACTCTCAATATCATACATGCATTTAAGTCATTCATTTTGTTGCCTTTATTGCGATATATAGATTTAGAATGATATTGCAACAGACCCGGGTCATGTAATTTTAACATACCATCATTTACAGAAGCTTTATTTTAATTTAGTAAGATGGTCATTATCCAATAAAGAGTGTGAAAGTGAGATTTTCAAAGTGTCATTGATAGGGTCTGTGGGGCTGACATTTCAAATCTAGGCATCGGAACGTTGGCTATTTGGTGATTAGTTTTAAAGTTATTGGTTCCTTTTTAAAATTCAACAATTTAGTTACTTTTTATAATTCAACAATGATTAGTTGTTTGTGACAATTGCAATAGTTAATGTTATGCAAAATACCATTAAATGATGAAATTTAACCTATTTAGTTTACCAATACGCATTATTTCCATTTAAGCCTGCAAGAAAATCAAATGCCAAGATCACGAATGCAAGTTCAAGGCAAACCCACAGACACATTTCGAAACAAATATTATGCAATAAACTCATTTATTTTTCTTTGGTATTGCAACCTTTAGTTCTCAGTTCCAAAGCATATTTGCTTACATCCTAAGCACCTGCATCGTGGCCGCAAGCAATTTAATAAAAAGAATCTTTTAGAATGCAATTTTATGTTACAATCGGTCGTTAAACGCATAATATTTAGTTTTGATTTTAGTGAATTTAGCTTTGTGAAATGGAGCACAGGATTCTCACTTAACATTTTGTATTTATCTTTCAGCACAACAATTATTTCGTTTAATGGACAAATACCGACCCGAGACTGCTCTGGCAAAGAAGCGAAGACTGAAGCAAAGAGCTGAACAGAAAGTTGCTAAGGGAGCTGATGCCCCAACTAAACGCCCTGTAGTTGTACGTTCTGGTGTGAACACAGTAACAAGAATGATCGAGTCAAAAAAAGCTCAATTGGTTGTTATTGCCCATGATGTTGACCCTATTGAAGTAAGTTAAAGTTTGTTTCAAGACGAAAGAGAGAATAAAAATGATAAAATTAATGAGTTTAATGTCTAGACTAAAATAGAAAAAGGTTCTGTCTATAGGTAACTGTTAAGGGTGTTTAGTAGTCTAAGATACACACTAACTTTTCAACACCAATCTTATTGAGACTTTGCACACTTGTTCTATATGTAAAATAACTCCTCAGAGGCGTAATTGTCCAACCATTTTATCTGTAATAATTGGAGGTACAAGCAGAGAGAAAACATATTTATAGCAAACGAGGTTTCCCCCCAACCTAGATCAGTTCTTGAATTCATTATGACGTTGTATATACCGTTCATGTCATCAGCTGTAAACAATCATGGCAGTGTCCAGCAGCAATTTGACACTGGATCATTCACGCCTATCTAGATACGACGTCAGAGGGAATTACCTCTACCATCCATCGCGACTAGAACATGTCTGAATTTAATTTTTTGATGGTCAAAGACACCTATTTAATGTATGAAATGATTTTTAGAGAGGCCGAATAGTGCACTGAAGTAGGTATTTACTTTATACGTTCGAATCGATGTATTTTGAAACTTGTTGTGGATGTATTCAAAGAATTAACCCAAAATCTCGTTTGAAGGTAAATAATGAATAAATATTTAAAAATACTTTGCATTGATGCATTACAACTCCTAAGTGTCAAAATGTAGCTTACAGCCTCTGCTTTCATCTACTGGTGTGATTATCGATATCTCTTTTTAGCATGTACTAATAGAATTTCCAAGAAAACTCATAGTTTTTATACGCCCACATTTTCACATTATGTCGTCGCCCCTGTCCGTCCACAATTGTTTGTGGACCCTCTACAGGTCACAATTTTTGTCCGATTTTGCCGAAACTTTAAATATAGCTTTATCCCCAAAAGATCTCGGCTGCTTTCTATATTTGCATGTATCGGATTGAAAATTCATGGATTATGGCCCCTGATTGTACGAAAAATCTCATTTTTAGCTTGTGGACCCTATAGAGGTCATATTTTTGAGCCGCTTTTAATAAAACTGGACATGCATGTTTATAACCCAAAGATCTTGGTTCCTTTCGATATTTTCGCATATCGGAACGTAATTTCCTGAATTAGGGTCCCTGATAGTCCGAAAAATCACCTATTTTAGCTTGTGGTCCCTCTGGAGGTGACAATTATTATCCGATTTGAAAAACGGTTTGATTATATCACTGTTACATCATAAGGAAGGTTGAAATCGGGCCAAAATTGCTATACAAAATGGCCGCCGTTTGTACTCGAATACTGTTTAAAAATTGTATATTGAGGTTGTGGACCCTGTAGAGATCACTATTTTAATTCGATTTTGATGAAACTTGAAATGCATGGTTATGACCCAAACATCTTGGTTCATTTAAATATTTGCGCATATCGGATCGTAACTTCCTGAATTATGGCCCCTGATTATACGCAAAATCCTCTTTGTTTAGCTTGTGGTACCTCTGGAGGTGACAATTATTATCTGATTTAAAAAAACGTTTGGTTATATCACCGTTACACCCTAAGAAAGGTTGAGTTCGAATTTCAGGATATCGACCAAAATTGCCATACAAGATGGCCGTCGTTTGTACGCAAATACTGTTAAAAAATGGTATATCAAGGTTGTGGTCGTTGTGACAATTATTATCTGATTTAAAAAAAACGTTTGGTTATATCACCGTTACACCCTAAGAAAGGTTGAGTTCGAATTTCAGGATATCGACCAAAATTGCCATACAAAATGGCCGTCGTTTGTACGCGAATACTGTTAACAAATGGTATATTAAGGTTGTGGTTGTTGTGGACCCTTTAGAGATCACATTTTTAATTCGATTTTGATGAAATTTAAAATGCATATTATAACCAAATAATCTTGGTTACTTTCGATATTTGCACATATCGGATCGTAACTTCCTAAATTATGGCCCCTGATTGTCCGAAAAATCCCCTATGATCCCTCTGGAGGTCACGATTATTATCCAATTTAAAAAAACGTTTGACTCTATTACTGTTACACCCTACGGAAGGTTCTGTTTGAATTTCTAGAAAATTGGACCATAATTGCCAGACAAAATGGCCGTCGTTTGTACGCGAATAGTTTAAAAATATGGCATATTTTGATAAAACTTGAAATGCATGTTTATAACTGAAAGATCTTGATTCTTTTCGATATTCGCGCATATCAAATTGTAACTAATGGCCTTTGATTGTAGGAAAAATCACTTTCGGCATTGCTTGTTCTCTATCCATCTCTCGAAAATGTGGGCGTATCCTGCCTGGCAGTGCCAGCTTACTATCTTTTTGTGTTTCCATGGATCCCAAAACAAACCACAGCCTTAGCCAAATATTGACCAGTAGCTTTTTATTGGGACTTGCAATTAATGTTCATGCCAAATTTAAAGAAAATGCATAACTGAGAAAATGTAACTTTATTATTAGCACCGTTTATTATCGTACTTTTGGAACATAGTTGGTAAATAAAACTGGTATTTTTTTGGTGACTTAATATGTAGTTTACCACCCAAAAGAACAAAAATGTCATCTTATCAACACAAATTACAGTTCCAGTTTTAAAATGTGCATTTTAGACTGCCGAACGCACGCCCTTAAGGGGGTGGACAGTAGAAAATTTCATTTTTTTTTATTAATTGAGGTAAAGTTATCAATTTTACAAATCTAAGAACACATCCATTGAGTAATACAAAAACGGCCGAAAAAAATTTCCTGGGGGTACCTGTTGCTATGGAAACGACGGCCATCTTGGATTTCTGTATATAATTTTAGTCATCCAGTTTCTCAGAAACTATTCAATAGAATGTTTTCAAATTAAGCACAGAGGTTCCTGGCATGTTCATCTGTGCAATAGGCAAGTTTCATTACAAAATATTAATTAGAAGGCAAGTTATACAGATTTTAATGTTAACTTCGAAATTATTTCCCGTGTCACTGTTGCTATGGCAACAATATATCAGGAACTATTTTGCAGATTCACAAAAAATTCTCCTATTGCACAAAGTTATTATATAGGGAGTTATATTCCAAATTTCAAGAAAATCTGACCATAACTTTCAGAGATATAGCGTGACTAAAATTGGTAACTCTAGAAAAATCTGTTTTGAGAAATCAACCACTGAAGTTCAAGTATAATTAGTAACAGTACAGTAGGCCTACCTGGTAATGGTATTGCTATCAGTACCACTACTAGGTCTATCAGACGAATATTCATCTCCATTTTGTTTATTATGAGTGTCTGTCATACTTATTTAGTCATCTAAACAATTTTAAAGGCATTTTATTTGAAAATCTTCAAAAATATTCATAAACAATGCCGTATGGATCAGTAATACAGCAACCATGATTGATATAGGTCACTAGCTTAGTGCGCATGCCCATTGAACTGACCTAGAGTAATGCCCGCTTCTGATTGGACACTTCGCCATTGACCTATGTGACCGGCCAATCAAAAAACGTATTCTCAAGGGAACCTCATTACTTGTGCAAAACTTGTTCATGCTTGCTATTTTTATCTACCTACAGAGGAAAGGTTTCAAGACACCCCACAAAAACGTCATTTCCTTTCAATAGGGGAAATCCCAAGCTTTCTAACCATATCCAACATGGCGACAGTTTACCGATCGGAAACCCAGTATTTCGCGTATGAAATGTCTATTGTTTTTAGATTTTTCTCAATAGTTTTAGCGGAAATAGGGCCAAATAAAAAAGGGTGGGTTCATTCAGAACCAAATTGTGTAGAAATAAAGAAGAATTTAGTGAAAAAAATGACTGGTATGTGTTCCAAGATAGTATTACTCACAGATAATCATAAAACCTCAAAATTGATTTTATTGTTAAAATTCATCAAATGAAGTGCGAACGACGGCCTTAAGATGCTTTGTTAAATAGATTAACTGATCAGAGAGGTGACAATGATTACAATGATGTTGACTTTAATTTCTTCAACTGAACTTAAACATTGAGGTTAACCCTGTGACTTTTCTGAGTAATCTTGTTCACCTAAATATTAAAATAGTTATTCCAAAATGTGTTTGATGGATTTAACATTTTATACAAATTCTATTCAAGATCTTCTTCCCATAATTAACAATATTTTTACTTAAATCTCATTCACTGCAACTCGGTTAGCGAATTTTGAGCCCTGCTAGTCATCTGGTTTTTATTGGAGTACTATGGGAAATCAAATTTTCTTGAAAGTGAAAAGTGCTAATTACACGCCCACATATCTGATTAACTTAAATTTTATACAGTGTTAAAGGACAGGAGGCGAAGCCTTTGGGGGATTTTCAACAATTTCCAATTATTACTGCTATAATTATGGCCCTTGATGACTTTGAAAAATCCTGTGTATGCACTAAAGAGACAAACCATCAAATTCTAATGATTTCTGATACTTACTTAATGGGATGTTTCTCGTAATCAGGTTTTAGTATGTTGTGAAGAAAAAATATGCTACAACCCTTATTGAGTGCCCGAAGGATCTGTAAGTCTGTTTGGTTGCCTGGCAATCTGTTATTCTTTAATTAACATGTGCTACACATTGATTAGCTGTGATAAATATCTACTTTGAATTGCAATGATGTTAAACAATTCCTTCACCTGAAAAAATGTGAAGATAGAAAATTAACTATTCTCGAGCCTGAGCTATCAAAGTAGTTAACTGACATAATTGAAGAGGCATATATATGGTCTAATTTCTTTTTAAATACATAGTGTTTGAACAGAAAGACCCACCTGGAATTCCTGTCCGGTACAGATATAGAAATGAAAGGTGCTTTAACGTCCCACTTAATGCACCGACTGCTAATGAAGATGGGATACAGATAGACTATGGGTTTCATTTTTTCCGACAATTTTTTAAAATTTATTAGCCATATATTCTGACAAAAAAAAGAACAAATATCTATTTTCAAATGTACTACATCTTCCTTTAGTTATGATGATCAAGGATAGCCATAAATGTTAACATTGAGTATTATTTAGTGATAGTAACTTATAAAATTATTAATGCAGTGCAACGAAAACAAAAAATATTCATTAATTTAATCCATGCGCTAGTTTACGGCATAAAAGTATACAGTGTTTTGACATCTGATCACTTTTCCCTTATAGCACACTGTATGGTGTATGCCCGTCTAAATTAGCCAAGTTTAGGAGCAAAACAGTAGGACCTTAGACCCAATTTCATTTCCAATTTGGAGGTTTGTGTAATGGTAATTACATGGTTATTAATCAGGCTAATTACCAGTAATTTGGAACAGAAATTTGCTTCCATTAAAGCAATGTTTAGGCGGATTAGTTCTAATAAAACAAAACACTGCGGGGAGTATGGGTATATTTAATGACCATCTACAAACTTATTGAACTTTACAAACGTACCATTCATTTTTATAAATCTTTCTTTTCACTTGCTGGAGGTTAGGTGCATTGGCTGAGATAGTTGATCCAGATAATGTGGTGTGGTTTCTCCTTGTCAGTGATGCAGGATTGGGGTGGCTGACAAAATCAGCTGTCTAGTTGTTTGGATGGGACAGTGAACAGATGTCACATGTACACATTGGCATGCACGTAAAAAAATTCTTGGCATTTGGAATTCGATTTAAGAGGAAGTGACACTGCCCAGGCAAAATTTCCCTCCTAGCACACTGTATGGTGTATGCCTGTCTTCATTACCCCTGTTTAGGAGCAGAACAGTAGGAAGTCAAACCCATTACATTTCATTTTTCACTTTGATTAGCAATGATGTTAAACAATTCCTTCACCTGAATAGAAAGTGAAGATAAAATATTTACTATTCTCGAGCCTGAGCTGTCAAAGTGAAAAATCCATGTCTATTTTTATAAGCCCACATTGAAATGTGTTAATATGAAATAATTAATAAAATACAATATCAAAAAAACGAATATCAAATGCATCATTTTGACATAGTCAAAAGGGATCCCCGTCAAATCGTCTGTATTTGGTTTGTGTTTCCTATTTCTTTCAATTGTAAGTTTCACATTGAAATGTGGTCGTATATTATTGTCGTCGGTCTGAAGTCCACTACATTCTTGAGGCTAAAGTTAATATCTGATGGACTTTAAATTCATACAGTGTTTTAAGGTCATGAGACGAATAATCCTATTGATTTTAAGCAATTTCCAATAATTCGTCAGTTAAGGCCCTTGATCACTTCAAACAAATCATCTTGTTATAACAAATTGAATTAGCGTTATGGTATAAAAAGTTTTGTGAATCCTTTGATTAGCAATGATGTTAAACAATTCCTTCACCTGAATAGAAAGTGAAGATAAAACATTAACTATTCTCGAGCCTGAGCTGTCAAAGGTTTCATCATGATCAAACGGCTTCATGTTGATCAAAATACATCTACCATAACTAATGTTGTTAATGTCTCTATGTAGCATTTTATGTCTTACTAAATTTCCATAGATCTTATTATGAATATTAAATTTATTTATATTTCAGTTGGTGTTATTTATGCCTGCCTTGTGCCGTAAAATGAATGTTCCATACTGTATTGTAAAGGGCAAATCTCGACTGGGACGAGTTGTACACAAAAAAACTGCCACATGCTTGGCTATTCCTTCAGTGAATTCGTAAGTATTGTAGTAAAATGCAGGTATAATTGAAAGTAGATTGACAGTCATCTTTCTGATATAAACAGATTTTATTTAGTTTATTATTAAATGTGGTCGTATATTGTCACCACCGGACAGCCAGCGTATATTCGATTGAATTTAAATTTATACAGTGTTTTAGGTCATGAAACGAAGAAGCCTGTTGTTTTTCAGCTTTTTCCAATAATTACTGTCAAGAGTTATGGCCCTTGATCATTTCAAAAAATCTTTTGGACGTCCTAGAGGTTAAAGATAATATCTGATTGACTTAAAATTTATAGTGTTTAAGGTCATGATACGAAAAAGCCTGTTGATTTTTAGCACTTTCCGAAAATTACTGTCAAGAGTTATGGCCCTTGATCACTTCAAAATATTTTGACTTCAGATTATTACAGTTTAAGGTCTTGAGGTGGACAAGTGTATTGAGTTTCAATGAATTTTGATAACTTGAACAGCTAAATCCAGGATATTAAATGTTTCTTATACTAAACGTTAGCATGGAGAACTTTATCACGGCCAAACAAATTAGAATGATTTTCTGATAATTACATAATGAGTTGTTACTTTTAACCAAATTTTAGTGAATTATAAATGTTTGATTACCGAAAAAAGTAAAATATGCGACAACTCTTGTTGACTGGACGATTTAGCTGCCTGGCAACCTATCTTTTCAAATATTTTGTTTTACTTGTCGTCCTACATTAGGATCTGGAAGCGTTTTATGCATGAGGGATTAGCCAATCAAATGGTCTGTTCAGTCAAGTTTGTGTCATGTCATGCACAGAACTGTGGGAAGACATTCGCTAAAGGGGGGTTGGGATGGCCTAGTGGTCTACAGTTTCAAGCTTCGACCTCTAGCTGGCTGGCCACCTCTGGCTGTTACGAGCCCTGTTGTGAGTGTATGTGGCATAGAGATAGGGACGCCTTCTCAACCTCATGGTATTCCTCCGGGCACTCCGATTTCCTCCCACTGCTAAAGACCCCTACGCACAAGCAAATTATTGAAATAAAATTAAACCATATGCTAGTCCCAAAATGACCTAGTTGTGTTGAGTGGACGTTAAACCCCATTTCTCTCTCTCTCATTCACTAAAGTGGCATATCCGAAGATACTTGTGTGACCCGCTGACCCTCTTTTTGATGCAAAAATCACAGGCCCTTGAAGAGATTAAAATAAAACTTCTTACTACTCTTTGACTATATATACTACATATCGGATAAAATTATTGGCAGAAATCCTATCAAAATTGGTTAAAGATATCCTAACGACAAAACCTGTGTGCAAGGCATATGTCATTTTCAAACAAAACGATTTTGACAGTCTTATTAGAAACCATAAACTGAAGCTCAAAACAAGGCTTCACAAAACTATTTGCATTGCCCAAACGCAGTAGGGTACAACTTTTTGGAGTAATGTCCTTGCACGTGCACTATGCATTTTCCTTGACTAGTAACAACGCTCTGTTAATCTCGAAATGATATACTCCAGTTGGCATTAAACCCCATTTCGTTTTTTACAGTAGAAATGAAATGAAATGGGGTTTAATGGAACTACGGCACCAACGGGGCCATATTGCGCCAACAACTTAAATTTTCATATTTTATTTCAGTGAAGACAAATCATCATTAAGTAAATTGGTTGAGGCAGTACGATCCAACTATAATGAGAGATATGATGAGGTATGTGTATTTTCTTCAGGGATCTGTGATACCATTTTCTTCCAGGATAGTTATTGCTATTGTTTCTTTCTAGTTCTTTACGGATAAAATGACAGTGATGAATTCTTGATAAACCTGAATCTGATGAGGGTTTTTTGAGCTTTTTAACCCTGAGCCAATTTATCCAAATGATTTTTGCAGAAAAGCTCTCCATAACTGGGTTAAAATGGGGTTTTATGAAGAAAAAAAAATTTAACATACATTTGGCAAGGGCTAAATCTGTCAGCAGTCTTTTTTTTAAGGCCAGATATGTTATCTAAATTATTGTTTAAATTATTTGACGTTCTAACACCCGACGTCAACTGGCAGACTATCGCCATTGAAGAGACGACCACTGTTAAGATTGGTCGCATTATTTTTGTAACATCTCATTTGTAAATCATTTTGGTGAAGCCTGTACCACAACAGGCCCGGGACTGTACAGTGCAGTGGACGCTTAAAGCAGGCCACCGGATCCATTCACTTGATTTGATAATTGTTTATTTTTTGCAATGTCTATTTTCTGTCTTGTCAGCAGGTTTATCTTGTATATTTTTGTTTTACCTGTAGTGCGGTCCTCCTGCACTTACTTTTAGAATTAATTAACCGATCCAAACCATAATGAACTCTTTGAGGGCATCGCTAGACGTGATCTTTAGTAGATTATGAGCCGATTTACTGCATAACTTTCGATTTAATTGATAACAGAGACTATGCGGTATTATCATAACTCTAGTAATGATAGAGGCTAGGCGGTAATTTTAATTAATGTAGTTAACTATTATAGTGAGAACTGCTAAATCTAATCTCCCATAATGTATCTTTAAAGTCAAATCTCAAATAGTACGAAATCGGTACATTTCTCACACATGCAATCAATTGATTAAATTTAAAACACAAATTATTGTAGTGCAGATAAAATGACAATGATGAATATGTTTTAGAAACCTGAATCTGATGAGGGTTTTTTGAGCTTTTTAACCCTGAGCCATTTTATCTACTAGAATATTATGAATTTGATTAGGCATGTAGATTGATCTGTTGGTGTATATTAAAGTAAAAAAAATAGATACAATTCTGTATCCTAGAGTCCAACTGCCATCTTGATATACTGTCCTTGGTGGATGCAATGATACAATATCTTATAGCGTGCAAGAGGTTAGAAACGGGGGGGGGGGTAACTCTCAAACAAGGTCTTTAAACATTAAATATCAATGGGGTTAGTCTTTTCAGAATCATAATTCTGCTTTTGATTCAATTTGAGGGTTGGGTGGTCTGGTGCCATCCATGGATATGATCACGGAGTCTCCTTCCTAAGCACTGCATGCAATACAATTTTGAAATGTCAGAATGGATGGGATGTTGAAAATTTTTTTAATTACTTAATTAGGCAGATAAAGCATGTTTAGTCTTCTTGCTGCAAACCCAGAGATTAGGGGAAATATGTTAGTAATTATTATGTGTCACAAAACGCATGCAAGATTCATGCTTGTAATTGAATATTTGACTACTACTCTTGGAATGTGCTTGTACAAGGATGTGAATGGCTCAGCAGCAGCTATTTAAGGGATAGAAAATAAGATGGTCCTTAGTTGGCTTGAACGGTCTTTTTGAGTCAGATCTTTTTTTTACTCTATGCCTCAAAGAAAGACTTTGTCGCTCTTCTTCCACGAGGGCAATTTCATTAGCTGTTGTACATATCCATATCTTTAAGGTGTCTCAATATAATTAAATTTATTGATGATGTTAACACGTTAGCTGCCGACCTTAGTTTGAAGTGCGCGCGACAAAAGCCGACCATTTCCGGTATTAACTCATATGCCAGCATAAGACTTATAGGACGGTCTTGGCTAATGGCCGCATCATATAATACGGTTCATCACCATTGCTGAAGATTTATATTACTATACCATGTAAACAATGTTTACTGCGAGTATACTCTTAGCGGCACAGGTGTGGTAACCATGACTACGAGTATACTTGTAGTCAGCTGTTAAAACACAAATTATTGTAGTGCTGATAAAATGACAATGATGAAATTGTTTTATAAACCTGAATCTGATGATGGTTTTTTGAGCTTTTTAACCCTGAGCCATTTTATCTACTAGAATATTATGAATTTGATAAGGCATGTAGATTGATCTGTTGGTGTATATTAAAGTTAAAAAAAAACCCATAAATTTTGTATTGATTTTTTAATCTCTTTTCCATTTCAGATCCGTCGACAATGGGGTGGTGGTGTACTCAGTAAGAGATCTCAAGCCAAACAAGCTAGAATTGAAAGAATTAAAGCTAAAGAATTGGCCCAGAGAATGGGATAAACTATGTTCACGAACACAAATTAAAAAAAAGCAAAAGAATGTTTCTCGTATTGTTGTTTAAACAGTTACCTACACCATTTTATTGAAATTGATTTCCCTTCAACATTTAAAGAATTGTTTGGATGTAATTATATGGGGGCACTGTGTATAGTAGACACATGTAAATTCTTATTCTATCACATGTATTAAAGTAACGAAAAGACTTAAATGTTGACAATTTGAAAGGCTATGCCGGCCATCATTTTCTGGAAATGTAATGTCAAAAGGGTTATCCTCAACATTTATAACAATAGTGACTATTGCTTTCAGAAAGGGGGCAGGGACAGCTGCCAAATAAGTCTAGGAACAAGGAATGCTAAATATCTATAGGATTTACCCACTTGTCCAATGCTTCATGCTAAATTTGAAAAACATAGCCTCTTTTACATTCCAATGTTTACAGAAACTCTAAAATGGAAGATTGCACAGTACTGGTTAATGTCTTCATTAAACCAATGCTAAATACCTTTTTTTTTTTTTTTTTAAATGGGTTGTGTTCAAAAGTGGAGTGGTAATAACTCAAAACAGAGTGTTGCGAAATGTTGAAAAGAATATATATTTATGATATATGTATATTAGGGTGTTTCACGTTTCACCTTTTTATACGCCCACATTTTCATGTGGACGTATTATGTCGTCGCCCCTGTCCGTCCGGATGTCCGTCCGGACGTCCGTCCGTCCACAATTGTTTGTGGACTCTCTACAGGTCACAATTCTTGTCGGATTTTGACGAAACTTGAAATATAGGTTCATCCCCAAAAGATCTCGGCTGCTTTCGATATTGGCATGTATCGGATCAAAACTTCATGGATTATGGCCCCTGATTGTACGAAAAATCACGTTTTTAGCTTGTGGACCCTATAGAGGTCACAATTTTGAACCGATTTTGATGAAACTTGACATGCATGTTTATAACCCAAAGATCTTGGTTCCTTTGATATTTGCGCCTATCGGAACGTTATTTACTGAATTATGGCCCCTGATTGTCCGAAAAATCACATATTTTAGCTTGTGGTACCTCTGGAGGTCACAATTATTATCCGATTTGAAAAACCGTTCGATTATATCACCGTTACACCCTAAGGAAGGTCGAGTTCAAATTTCAGAAAAATCGGACCAAAATTACCATACAAAATGGCCACCGTTTGTACGCGAATACTGTTAAAAAATGGTATATCAAGGTTGTGGACCCTGTAGAGATCACAATTTTAATTCGATTTAAGATGAAACTTGAAATGCATAGTTATAACCCAAAGATCTCGGTTCCTTTCGATATTTGCGCATATCGGATCGTAACTTTCTGAATTATGGCCCCTGATTATGCGCAAAATCGCCTTTGTTTAGCTTGTGGTCCCTCTGGAGGTCACAATTATTATCCGATTTGAAAAACCGTTCGATTATATCACCGTTACACCCTAAGGAAGGTCGAGTTCAAATTTCGGAAAAATCGGACCAAAATTACCATACAAAATGGTCGCCGTTCGTACGCGAATACTGTTTAAAAAATGGTATATCAAGGTTGTGGACCCAGAAGAGGTCACAAATTTAAATTTCGATTTTGATGAAACTCGAAATGCATGGTTATAACCTAAAGATCTTGGTTCCTTTCGATATTTGCACATATCGGATTGTAACTTCCTGAATTATGGCCCCTGATTATACGCAAAATCGTCTTTGTTTAGCTTGTGGTCCCTCTGGAGGTCACAATTATTATCCGATTTAAAAAATCGTTTGATTATATCACCTGTACACCCTAAGGATGTTTGAGTTCGAATTTCGGTACAATTCGGAACAAAATTGCCATACAAAATGGCCGCCGCGTGTACGCGAATACTGTTATAAAATGGTATATCAAGGTTGTGGACCCAGTATAGGTCACAATTTTGATTCCATTTTGATGAAACTTGAAATGCATTGTTAAAAACCAAAGATCTTGGTTCCTTTCGTTATTTGCACATATCAGATCATAACTTCCTGAATTATAGCCCCTGATTGTCCGAAAAATCGCCTATGGTCCCTCTGGAGGTCACAATTATTATCCGATTTAAAAAACTTGACTCTATCACCGTTACACCATACGGAAGGTTGAGTTTGAATTTAAAGGAAATCGGACCATAATTGCCAGACAAAATTGCCGCCGTTTGTACGCTAATAGTGTTAAAATATGGTATATCAAGGTTGTGGACCCAGTATAGGTCACAATTTTAATTCAATTTTGTTGAAAGTTGAAATGCATGTTTATAACCTAAAGATCTTGATTCTTTTCGATATTTGCACATATCAAATTATAGCCTTTGATTTTAGGAAATATCACTTTCGGTTTTGCTTGTTCTCTATCCATGTCTCTTATCCTGCCTGGCAGTGCCAGCTTACTATCTTTTTTTTTAATTTTAAAGGTTTCTACCCGTCACCGAAGTCCACTAGGGGTCAAACTTACACTGTAATATTTTCAGAATTTTCCTGCCAAAAACGACTGGTGGTGGCCATTTTTTCCAAAATTACACTATTTTTGTGATTTTGGGATGTTTTGACCTTGATAGATCACTTAGAAGGGTCAGTTATGGCTTGTAATGTGTCTATTTTATGCTTTGCTGGTATGTACAGTCTATTTCCACTATCTTAAATGAGATTGTCAGAATCCAAGATGGTGGAAATCCAAGATGGCGTCCAAAATCATCTATTTTCTTGACATGAAAAAGCATTCGTCAAAGACTGTCATTCTGGACATCAATTTAGCCCTGATAATACATTTTGCACTTATAATGGCAGAAACGATTCCGTGTCTTTATTTTCCTGTAACTTAGCTACTAACTCCAATTTTTCCACCCAGTCAGCAAAATCACCACTTTTAGCACTGTCCTCATATTTACTAATGTCCGATAGTTTAACGTATGCCATAATGCCGAAATAGCTTGTTCTGAACACCGAATAACCACTAACTTAACGTCAAAAAGAAAGTTCTTTATTTTCACCAGGCTCGATTTCACGCACTTACGTCATCTCCCTCACATCTCAACAACCAATCAAATCACTTATAATAATAGAAACATTTGGCCCCGAATAACGGATAATTAAAGTTAACAAAATAATGTCACATATTATATTAATATACTACAGAAAGGTTACGTGCCCTTGGCATGCTACAGATCGGCACAGCACAGGCGGTTGTGGCCCGGACGATGCATGTTTCTCAGTCTGTCATAAGCAGGCTAAGGTCCAGATAACGCGATACACAATCTGTACAGGTCAGGTCGACCAAGGGCGACAACTCAAGCCCAGGATCGATTTATCCGTACCTTGGCCTTGAGAAATTGTGTCATCACAGCAAATCAGATCAGCGCTCGTCTTCAAACAGACACTGGTGTGAGTGGCCAGACCATTGGGAATCGACTGCATAGGGGTCACCTTCGCGCCCGACGCCCTCACGTGATCCCTTGTTTGAGAGATCATCACATTCAGGCAAGACGTCATTGGTGTAGGGATTGTCAACACTGGGATAATCGACGCTGGAGCAATGTGATGTTTTCAGATGAGTCAAGGTTCACTGTTGATTTTTTGGACAGACGTAGGAGGGTGTGGCGGCGTCGTCGAAACGAGCGCTTTCAAGACGTTAACGTCATCAGACATGATCGATTTGGGGCTGGTTCTGTTATGGTGTGGGGAGGCATCACTGTTGCTGGAAGAACGGCTTTACATGTTGCAGGGCGTGTTAGGCCCTGTGTCCATAGGCTGTTCCCTTGTGGTGTTGTGACCTTGTTCCCCGACCCTGTACCCGCCCGTATCCATAGGCTGTTCCCTTGTGGCGTGTGCAATGTACAATGGAAAGATAGGTAAAAGAAAAGTCTACATACGAACGTTGATGAGAAAGCAAATTAACACAAGACACAACTATCATTATGCGAACCGTCCTTTTTTTTATTGACATATTAATAGCTCGACGATGAACTCAACTACTGATAATCGGAAGGATGAAGAGGATGTAGCTATTACATTCAGTGTCAGATTAACCTTGTGGGGGTGGGGGCATATCAACTGTGCGGGAGCCCAGTTGTCGTTTGTTCAAATTATTCGTACTGATCGCGGATCGTACTAGTGTGTACTTCGCCCCTTGTGCTTATCTCAGAAGATAACATGTCCTCAGAAAAGGCCCACGGTGCTGGGTCCGGCCATTTTTTGGAACGTCAACGTCAACAACGTCCTGCCAATGTCCAAGAACTTGCTGCTGCTTTGCAGCAGGAATGGGACAATCTGGACCAAAATGACCTTAGACGTCTCATTAGGAGTATGCCACGTCGGGTCAATGCTTGTTTGGCAAACAGAGGAGGATTTACCCGTTACTGACTTTGTTGTGATGCTGTGGTAACTTTGCTGTTTGGCCCCGGGTATCATTTTACCCTTATAATGGCCAGTCTGTGCCTTACTTAGTCTAACGATCATTTGGATAAATCGATGAATGTGAACTTCATTTCATTTTGTCATTTGTTTCTTCGTCAGTTTCATTAGGTGACTTTAATAAAACTTGAAAATCAAATATCCTCTACTTTTTTTAAATAGTATATTACAAAAGTTAAAAATATTTAACCAAAGACGATGGAACTGATTAATCAAAGAAGTCCTCGCAAAATAGGGATACAGGTAGGCTACTAAATTGCCGGTCACGGATGAAAATGTGATAAAGAATTTCTCAACTGGCCAGCTCTGAGCATAAGTTGCTGAGGTCATGAAGAGATCATTCTCAGATCTGGGTTACATCAAAGACCGGGCATTTTTGAACCACGGGGAAATATCCTCAGCCTGAAAAATGCTATCTGAGACCTTTTCTAGGCATTGTACATCGGCATCGGAAATATGGGCTACATTTCCTAAGCTGAAAATAAGACTTTTGAAATTTTATCGATGGATTTATCTGGGGGGACGAGGCATATGAAATCCCCCCCCCCCGGCAGTGAAAACCTCGCCCCCCCCCCCCGGGACGGTCATGTAAGTGAGTAGGTCGTCAACATCGTACGAGAGCAATTCATTGTACATACTGAAAGTTTACCAAAATAGGACTTCCAGGAAAAGTGGGGTTTTCTTTCAAGATGGCCACCGAAACGTCTTGCTGATCAACTCAAATTTGATCTTTGATCTGTTTAATCATTACGAAATTGAATTCATGGCCTTCAGCTGTCCACTATCATCTAATTTATGGGCATGGGACAGAGGGGGGGGGGGCAGGTACCCCCTTTAGAATCTGAAGGAGAGACGAATATGTATTTGCCCCCCCCCCCTCATGATTTTGATCGCCAGGACAAATTTTTATTTACTCTACTTGGCAAATTCAAGTGCCCGAAATCTAATAAAACACAAATTTTACGTGTTGGAACAACAATAATACACGTTTGTGGCCTCTCAAAGAAAACCGACGCCGCTGTCATCGGATCCTAATACAACACTAATTGTCCTCTCTTTTTAATTGAATACCACGAATTTGTACTGAGTTGACTAAGAATTTAAACATTTTGTATGGAGCCATTCTATTGTTTGTACGTCATTTTTAGGGCATCATTTTTCGGGCATCAATTTTTTGTGAATGCAGCTGCAACAGTCTGATTGGATGGTTGGAATTCATAGTGAGATTTTGGTTACAAAACCACTAGATACTTTTGGGGTTGCTAACACTGGCTAGAATAGAAGAAAACGCATTTGCGGTGGTTAAATTTTCCCCCGGAGGGTGAGGCCCCCCATATCCCGGTATGATTGCTTGTTTTTTTTTTAATTCGGGTCAGCCAGGTAGGCTATATTGGAGAAATTGAAGTTGCTGTATTCACAGGCTGGATAGCAGGAAAACGCGTTTGCGGCAGTTAAATTTTCAAAATTTACTCCCAACGGTCGCGTCTTCGTGGACTGTAAACGATTGATTAGAGTTCGAGTCAGTCACCTTAATTAGGGTATATTACACCACTTTGAAGTTGCTTTGTTCATGAGCTGAAATAGCAGGAAAACGCGTTTGTAGCCGTCAAATATTTCAGGGGGGGGGGCCATACAATGGTAAGCTTCGCTTCGCACCTCTCGAGGAAGACCGGCGTCGCTGTCTGTATACTCGAAATGTTTTCGGGCATTTCGGCTTCTGCCTCTCTAACTGTCGGAATTATTCTGTCTGCATCGGAAAAAAAATCGCTGGTTAGATATGCTCGCATTTTCGCCGGGAGAGAGTTTTAGTACGACATATCCTTTCTAATTCGGCCGAGATATAGTTAATGTCGGACAGAAACTCTTAATTTTCCGACACATTCGCCACCTGCATGTCATTTCTTGGTAAACAAGAAACTCACCATTCAACCTAGGCTATATAGAGGCCTAAAATCACTCTCACAGCTTCTAATTTTCGTGCTCTCCTTTCCTCCTGCTTACGGCAGTCGGCGAAGTCCTTCGTTCATTGATTTTTTGTTGTCGCAATTTACCTTCCTCGCCCCCCTATGTCGGCTAAAATTTGGTTTCTGGCTTCGGGCCTGGAGTCCGTTGACAATTTTAGTATTTTAAACAGACTCTTTCTCTTATGTTTTCATTTAGGCCTAATTTATTTTAGTTAAATCCGGGATAAAATATTAGTATGACCCAGAATTGGGGGGAAGTCATTTGTCCCACTCCCCCCCCCCCCCTTAGATCCGGTACTGCTGCGAAGGGTAGTCCATAGCGTCTGCAGCTGCATCGAAAGGACTTGCACCTTCCATTCCGAACGATCAGTTGCATGGATAATTTTCAAGAATTCGTCAGGCGCAGCATTGTTTTGGGTCTATTTCATTTGCCAGTGCACACGTTGGCTACGGAATCTTGTAACAGATGTTGGGGGAAGCGGTTAAGGGATGACAGATTGGCCAGCAGTTGCCAATTTCTTGGGGAAAATAGATAAGATAAGATAAGATAAGATTTTATTGTATCATAACATAACAGCTATTGCAGGCCGCATACAATTTATATACATGACCTAAGGAACATAGAATAAATAGCAATATACAAAAATATTTATTATAAGAATACGAAACATGAAATACAGGCTCTCGTTTTAAAAAGTGAAAATATAGGCCCAGGGGCGGACTGGCCCGCCTGTGACAAGGCTTTGGGGCCCCAGTTGCCTCAACTTGGGGGCCCCCATCCCCATGTCAGCTAGCTTTGTCCCTACAATTTCCCTCCATTTGGGCCCCATATTTGACGTAAGCTGGGCCCAACTCTACATGTCAGTAGTCTAAATGTGGCCAAGGGGCCCCATTTTCCTCAAGAGGGGCCCAATTTAACTCAAAAATACATCAAAATTCAGTAAAAATTATTTTTGTCAAAAGTGGGGGCCCATAGTCAAGGGAAAGGGGCCCACTTGCCATTGGTAAGTGGGCCTCTATTCGGTGACCATTGGGTCCCCATTTTCCTCAAGAATGGGCCCAATTTTGGCTTAAAAACTCAAAAACACATCAAAATTCAGTAAAAATAGTAGATGCTTGGAAAACAATACTATCCCAGAGAAATTCCTCGACAAAATGGAGTTTTACTTTTTCCAAAATAAATCCCCAGATGCTTGGAAAACGGGTTTCCGGCTGGCGAATTTCAAAAAAATTCTAGAGGGATACCCCCCTCCCAGAGCCCCCTCAAAAAAATCGCCCTCCACGGTTATTCGTGGTGTTTCACTCTAAAGGGCCCCTTCAGTTACCTTCGGGGGCCCAATCCGCCCCTGTATAGGCCTATATCATAAACATTATTTCAAAACGTATTATGAAAAGGGAACGCGAATTTTAACTTGTAGGCCTAATACCTTATTGGACCGAGGCTTGATTTCTATGTTGAAATGCTTCATATACCTACAAAATTACATAGGCCTACATGTACACTGACAGAGACTAAAGGGGGGAGGTCAAATAGATTTTCAAATGTTATGGCCGGGCCCGTATCTACAGGGGGCGCGGGGGGCATCTCCCCTCGAGTGAAATGCTCGCCCCCCCCCCCCCGGCTCAGAACCATTATAAACCATATTTTGTACTGATATAAACTAGTTCGCCCCTAGTTCAGCTCTAAACGTCGGTCTCATTACACTCACCCTGAACGTTCAGGGGTTGTCCCATTCAATCAATGTCGAAAAAAAATTGGAGAACAGTCAAATTTGCTGGACAACTTTTCACTGCTAACCGACGGGGTGTCAATCCATGTGAAAGCATGTACAATGTAAGGCCTGTACATTGCGTTTCGTCTTGTATGACCGACATTCCTGAATATGGACGTTGACCTACTGTTAAGAGTGCCATGGCGGGGAAATGTAGCTTGATGGGAGGGGATGTATTTTTAACAGCGTGTTGTGTCGCTCATACTGTCTCTAGCGAAGTAAGCAAGGTCTTATTTTGTCACTAAGATGTTCGTTTACATTGTACAGGCACCCACACGGATTGACACCCCGTCGTTTGGCAGTGAAAAGTTGCCCAGTAAAATTGACTGGGGTTTCAATTATTTTCGACATTGATTGAATGGGACGGTCCCTGAACGGTCAGGGTGAGTGTAATGAGACCGACGTTCAGAGCTGAACTAGTTCGCCCCCTACCAAAAGGTAATGCCCCCCCGCTTAGGCCTAATGGTGTCTAGATACGGGCCTGGTTATGGCCAAGTTGTTTCTAAAATTAGCAGAAAGGATATTTAGCCTAATTGACAGTGTGGACATTCAATTGAAAAGTGAAATTCAGTTTCTGCTTTTGTGAGGGAACAGAGAGAAAATAGCCTCAAATCAGAGGGACGTAGGCTACCGGCCCCTCTTTATTTCTAGTTTATGGGAACTCAAACGCAGAGCGGTGATAGCAGACTTGAAGTTTTTATTGTGTACATGGATCAAATAATAAGGTCTACGACGTAGCTTGTACTGTCCCATAAGTTCTAAGTTTTGAATTGCCAGAAATATATTCGGTTTTATTAATAGCAATACGAATAGTATTAAATTGGGACCTTATGGCTTTTTGAATCGATTTGTCACCAAAGTATCAACTGCTGGTCTTTGCCAAGATCTGAGTGATGTACTCTTGAGAGGTGTTAGTCTATGCATATAATAATATGCTTGTGCCCTGTTCAACAATCGGGTATCCGCCCTTGCTACTTAAAATTATTTTCAATAAAATAGTCGCCGTAATAATCTACTTCAAGTTTGGGGTTTATCTTTCCCCTTTCTCTGGCCCTGGGACATATTTTTTTCTGACACTAGCTGCTTGTCCCAAATGTAACCTAAAATGCCTCATAACCTTTAGTTTATTCCCACGGTTCCGCAAATTATCCTCATTTAAGGTTGCTCGGCACTGAGCCAAAATGCAGAACCACTTGTTAAAAAGCTATTCAACTGCAAGCTTACAAGTCTGGAATATTTTTAGAAAATCTTGTCTGAGCGAATTGACCTCTGTAACCTTTTGCTGATCTAAGCAGCTGAGAGAGAGAAGTGTGGCGTTTATTAGCCAATCAGAAGCTAGGGATATATTCGTTCCGTACTGTTCGTTCCTGAAACAATGGAGGCTCACTTGTCAAACTCAAAGTGGTTGTGAGTAAATATTACGACCACTGCTTCGCATATTCGATTAGCTTTTGACAAACGGACATGATTTCATAACAGTAAAATGATTTGGCGATGAGAACAGGTGTAGGGTTACATACCAGGCGATGAAATAATGCACGTTCATCGTTTTAGAAGTGTGTTTGGCATCGTTTTTTTGGTTGACTGTTCCACAAAAATATTATTCCACATAGTTTACAAAAACATGACGTTTTAATTCCGTCTGCAACTCATATGGTTTCAATTGACAAGTTTTTACTAGGTCAAAATGAGACAGTTGACTCTCAAGGTAACACTTGCTGTTGTTACAGCCATTGTTTTAGCCTGCAGACTAACAGAGGGTTGCAGTGGAAGAAAGGTACTGAATGGTCAAAAAGGAATAATCTCAGACGGGCCCACAGAGTATCCACATTTTGCTCAGTGCGAATGGTTGATAGAAGGTAGGTATAAAAAGTTATCAGATAGTTCACCAGAAAATGTATTGATTTTCTTTGCAGAGACTGTTATAATATCTGCACAACAGTAGTACACTGAGTACAGAATATGTAGGCTAATCAGATGTATTGTACAACTACAAAAATTGTCTTCGTTTTCTTTAACGTAGTGGATATATAGCCGTAAACGGTACCCTATTTACTAATGCTATTGCACCGTAAATCGCAATGACGTATATATACATCGTGTGTGATTGGTTAAATAATAACTTCCGTTCATGCACAGTTGATATATTCCACAAGAACGGTAACTTCGTCTTTCAAGTTTGGCGCAGAAGCACGGTTTTACGGAAAAAAACGTAAACAAATGACCGTCTTGGTACTTAAATTAAAAACCAAAATCCACAGAAATAAGCCCTTGACCGAAATAGAATAATTTTCTACAATTTACATTTATTATTTTATTTTCTTCTAAAACTAATTCATTGGGTTCTACCGTAGAAATCCAAGTAAGGCTATTTCGTCCTATATAAGAAACGGAGAAAGTAGTAAGGTTAGACAAAGAATGATTGGTGGTTATGGTTAAGGTAAGGGTTTGGGTTAGGTTTTGGGGTAGGGTCATGGGTAAGGGTTAGGGTTCGGGTTAGGCATCATTGCAAAAACTGCTGAAAACTGCTAAGTCCACAGATCAGAGAATTGCGCATGTCAAACGGAAGTTACGGCGATATAGTAAATAGAGTAAAGTGCTGTATACGGTTGAATATCCACTGCCTTTCTTTAAAGTTGAAGTCCACACTGATTCTCAAGTTTTTTTAAATCCAATTTTGATAGGTCAGGTGTTAAATTTATCAATCAATCGGTCGCTTTTGATTTATAAATAGACATGAACAAGGGATTAAAATTTTAGATTTATTACTGCCAGGATTTTCGGATGATCTTTAAATCATTTATATATATATACTTAAACATCATAGTGGATGTTTGACCCTGTTACTGTTAGAGTTAGACAAGACAACTTCACCTTTTATCACCATAGCCTACATGTAGCTGATTAAAATGATTAAATTCATATCCTTATTTATAAGCTTATGTTTTGTACATTGATATAATCCAGCCACATTATGTTATGGATTTTTTTTGAAAATATCGCGATATCTGTTTCCAGGGATATTGCCCAGCTCTAGTCTACTACGGCACACAAAAATAAATAATGCCGTGTAGACATGCTTTGTGTGGGCTTTTATCATGGCTTTGCCATTTGCCGTGGTAAATTTCGAGCGCTGAGTTTGTGTACAGAGAAGAATTAAGTCGAGAGGGTTTACATACGACTCAGCGATTTTTTTCCTTGTGCTTGGTGGCAAAAAATAGTGCCGCCTGACATGGCTACATCCCTGTTCCTTGCATCTGTAGCAATTCCAAGAGCTATTTGGCTGATATTTTCAGACATATTTGGGTCTGAGAAAAGGCACTTTCAGAAGTAAAAAAGGAACTTTCAGAAGTAAAAAAGGGCACTGTCGAAAGTTAGGGTGGTGCGCGCCCCTTACGCCCCCCCCCCTTAAATCCGCCTCTGCAATAAGTCGCTCTTTTCTGGGTGGGGAGTCTTTAGACCAAAACATTTTTATAACTGTAGGCTTATAGTCCACGCCATTTTCTTAAATTTATATTTATAAATATTGCCGTATAAACGCTAATGTAATAATTTGTATGTTTACCACACATGACTAAATGTGTGACCCCCCCTTAAATCCGCCTCTGCAATAAGTCGCTCTTTTCTGGGTGGAGAGTCTTTTAACTTTAGACCAAAACATTTTTATAACTGTAGGCTTATAGTCCACGCCATTTTCTTAAATTTATATTTATAAATATTGCCGTATTAAAAGCTTATGTAATACTATAAAATTTGTATGTTTACCACACATGACTAAATGTGTGACCACATCAAGCCAATGAAATGACGAAAAGATTATACCATTTGGCCACGTGCCAGAGGAACAAAAGATACTTTGTTTACGGGGCATAATTTTTGTTCTACTATGTTTTCGAGCAGTGATTACAACGTTTTATTACCAGGAATTTTTTCTATCTACGTGTGATATGAACAAGAGAGCGTGGGCTATGCTAGTTTACTACTACTACTAATAATAATAATAATAATAATCGCTTCATTTTACAAGGGTAGCAAATTAGGCCTGAGGCCTTTTTCCAATTTGGCCCTTCTTGGCACAGATCGTGCGAATGGATTCGATCATTACTGCAGGAAGAAACCGAAGAACTTGAGGGAAACCTGCCTGATCGGACGGGAGACCGAATATCCCTCTAACTTACAACGATAAAGTTCTTGCCCTGAGCTGGGATTGAACCCTCGTTGCATTGGTGAGAAGTTGCCACTCGATATACACTGATATATCGAACCAGTCAGCTTGCCAAACTGAAACGGTCAACCGAGTAACCGTTTACATCCTTATTATATACTCTTATGTGACATCTATGATTAGTTTATAGATGCTGTCAGCGTCAGCTCACATCAATGGGATTAAAATTATAATCACTCTTATTTAATTGATGAATAGTCCACAAAGGGTAAGGAATGACTTCTGTTTAAGATTAGACTAAGTAGTTAATCAATGTAGGTTTATAGATGGTACAGTATAACACGATAAATACGTTGATCACTTAATTAACTAATAAATCTAGTGTATATCGGCGATAAACGATAATCTGTTTGAGTGGTACATGGAATTATACACTAAGTAAGTAAACTATATTAATTTTGAATATTATTCACCATTTCTTGATGTCAGATTGGGCATATTCCAGGTCGAACAATTTGGGGCGTTTGAAAAAAAGATTCAGACAAGTCCGGAATATACAGGCAAAATCCCATCACTGCTTTACATTGATTCATGTTATCAAAATTTAGATAGAATTTAAGGCATAAAGAAAGACCTGCAATAGGAAGATTTAGCTCTTGCATAATTAATGTATATTCAATTAGACATTAACTTGTCCAGACCAATTTTCAACGATATCTGAAAAATATTGCCAGAGTTATGGCCCTTGATCATATTTTGTTGATGCTCTAGAGGCTAAAGTTAATATCCGATTGACTTTAGATTTATACACTGTGTTTAAGGTCATAAGACGGAGAAGCGGAGTGATTTTCAATGATTTTCAATAATTATTACCAGAGTTATGGCCCTTGATCACTTTGAAATATCTGTCGACGCTCTAGAGGCTAAAGTGACAAAGTTTTACCGCTTATTGATCTTGTAAATCATGTACATTTGTAAGCTTATTCATTGAAACATACTGTGAAAATAAGCCTGGTGAATCTCATCATGAATTGTATTGTGAATCTCGAGAATCTCACATCACGCCACTGATGCTCCATTTGAATTCCAGGTAGATATTGAAATAATAATTGGATCATACATTTGATGGTTTCACAGACTTGTTGTATATATTCCACTGATAGAACACTGAATACTCAGAGAAACAGTCATTAATAATATATTTTTCCAAAAAAATCTTTAATACTGAATACCGATGACACTTGATATTGTTGGAATTAGATCAATGAATCAGCGATGTTAGCTTTAGTTTTACATGTAAATCTGTTTAACGTTAAGATATTTTGCTTTTTATACGCCCACATAGAAATGTGGTCGTATATTGCCGTCGCCCCCGTCCGTCCGTCCATCGTCCACAATTTCTTGTGAACGCTCTAGGGGCTAAAATTAATATCCGATTGACTTTAAATTTATACACAGTGTTTAAGGTCATGAGAGGAAGACCCCTATTGATTTTCAGCGATTTCCGATAATTGCTGTCAGAGTTATGGCTCTTTGATCACTTCAAAAAATCTTGTGAACGCACTAGAGGCTAAAGTTAATATCCGATTGACTTTAAATTTATACACAGTGTTTAAGGTCATCAGAGGAAATCCCCTATTGATTTTCAGCGATATCCAATAATTGCATCTAGAGTTATGGCCCTTGATCACTTTGAAAATTCTTGTGAACGCTCTAGAGGCTAAAGTTAATATCTGATTGAATTAAGATTTATACACAAGGCCATGAGACGAAGAAGCCTAGGGATTTTCAGCGATATCCGATAATTAGTGCCAGAGTTATGGCCCTTGATCACTTTGAAAAATCTTGTGAAAGCTCTAGAGGCTAAAGGTAATATTCGATTGACTTTAAATTTATACACAGTGTTTAGGGTCATAAGACGAGGGAGCCTATTGATTTTCAGCGATTTCCGATAATTGCTGTCAGAGTTATGGCCCTTGATCTCTTCAAAAAATCTTGTGGACGCTCCAGAGGCTAAAGTTAATAACCGATTGACTTTTAATTTATACACAGTGTTGAGGGTCATAAAACAAAGAAGCCTAGAGATTTTCAGCGATTCTCGATAATTACTGTTAGAGTTATGGACCTTGATCACTTCAAAAAATCTTGTGGATGCTCTCGAGGCTAAAGTTAATATCTGATTGACTTGAAATTTATACACAGTATTAAAGGTCATGAGACGAAGAAGCCTATTGATTTTCAGAATATTAAGTGTTTCGTTTACTAAACGTTAGCATGGAGGAGAACTTTATCAAAGCCAAACAAATTCGAATGATTTTCTGATAATGACATAATGAGTTGTTACTTGTTTTATGATTTTAGTGTATTATAAATGTTTCATTACTTAAAAAAGTAAAATATGCGACAACTCTTGTTGACTGCCCGGACGATTTAGCTGCTGTGGGCGTATGTTTCGTTGCCTGGCAACCTATCTTTACACATGCTGACAGAATTTTATTTGATAAATGTTGTCGTTATTATTGAAGGCTATGATGATAGTCAATGATTTTCAATAATTATTACCAGAGTTATGGCCCTTGATCACTTTGAAATATCTGTCGACGCTCTAGAGGCTAAAGTTAATATCTGATTGACTTTAAATTTTAATTTTGATTTCAACGATATCCAATAATTACTGGCAGATTTATGGCACTTGATCACTTCGAAATATCAGTGTCAAAGGTCGTGAGGCGAAGAAGCCAGGTGATTTTCAATGATTTCAGATAGTTACTACCAGAGTTATGGCCCTTGATCACATTCAAAAATCTTGAAGCCAAAGTTAATATCAGATTTATCTTGATAACAGAGAGAGAGAAACTAGGTCATTTCGGGACTAACATGGTTTAATTTTATTTCAATAATTCGCTTGCGCGTAGCAGTGGGAGGAAACCGGAGGACCTGGAGAAAACCTGATGAGGCTGGATATGCAACCCTACTCCTTGTCATGAACAACAGGGGATACACGCCTATGTGCTAACCATTCAGCCATCCAACGCCCCCTTGATAAACTGAGACGAACAAGTATATTGATTTTCAATAAATTTTGATATCTTGAACAGCTAAATACATGATATTAAACGTTTTGTATAGTAAACGTTAGAATGGGCATAACTAAAAGTCAAACAAATTCTGATAATTATTTAATAAATTGTTACTCTTAATTCTTAATCAGATTGTAGTGTACCGGTATTATATTATAAATGTTTCATGGAGGACAAAAAAAAAATATACGACAACTCTTGTTGACTGCTTGGACGACTTAGCTCAGTATTTCCGCCAGCTTTGAAATTTATTGGTATGCACTGTACCGGAAGAGGTTAAAAATACGGGTCCACTCTCTATTTTACCAGTCTGATGACAAAGTTTTACCGCTTATTGATCTTGTAAATCATGTACATTTGTAAGCTTATTCATTGAAACATACTGTGAAAATAAGCCTGGTGAATCTCATCATGAATTGTATTGTGAATCTCGAGAATCTCACATCACGCCACTGATGCTCCATTTGAATTCCAGGTAGATATTGAAATAATAATTGGATCATACATTTGATGGTTTCACAGACTTGTTGTATATATTCCACTGATAGAACACTGAATACTCAGAGAAACAGTCATTAATAATATATTTTTCCAAAAAAATCTTTAATACTGAATACCGATGACACTTGATATTGTTGGAATTAGATCAATGAATCAGCGATGTTAGCTTTAGTTTTACATGTAAATCTGTTTAATGTTAAGATATTTTGCTTTTTATACGCCCACATAGAAATGTGGTTGTATATTGCCGTCGCCCCCGTCCGTCCGTCCATCGTCCACAATTTCTTGTGAACGCTCTAGGGGCTAAAATTAATATCCGATTGACTTTAAATTTATACACAGTGTTTAAGGTCATGAGAGGAAGACCCCTATTGATTTTCAGCGATTTCCGATAATTGCTGTCAGAGTTATGGCTCTTGATCACTTCAAAAAATCTTGTGAACGCACTAGAGGCTAAAGTTAATATCCGATTGACTTTAAATTTATACACAGTGTTTAAGGTCATCAGAGGAAATCCCCTATTGATTTTCAGCGATATCCAATAATTGCATCTAGAGTTATGGCCCTTGATCACTTTGAAAAATCTTGTGAACGCTCTAGAGGCTAAAGTTAATATCTGATTGAATTAAGATTTGATTTATACACAGTGTTTAAGGCCATGAGACGAAGAAGCCTAGGGATTTTCAGCGATATCCGATAATTAGTGCCAGAGTTATGGCCCTTGATCACTTTGAAAAATCTTGTGAAAGCTCTAGAGGCTAAAGGTAATATTCGATTGACTTTAAATTTATACACAGTGTTTAGGGTCATGAGACGAGGGAGCCTATTGATTTTCAGCGATTTCCGATAATTGCTGTCAGAGTTATGGCCCTTGATCTCTTCAAAAAATCTTGTGGACGCTCCAGAGGCTAAAGTTAATAGTCAAACAAAAATTTTAATTTTAAAACAATTTCAATTATCGTTGTCACGTAATCATTGAGTCGTTTGTCTATATCGTTGAATGAATAAAAACTAGAAGGTGACAGACAAAAACTATGGTGCTGTCAAAATACCGGTTATCAGAACTCAGCTTTGCTGCTGTGGACGTATGTTTTGTTGTCTGGCAACCTATATTATATTTATACACCATGTTTATATATATAATCGTTTAGATTGACTTTATATTGAGTTTAAGGTCATGAGACGATCAAATGTATTGATTTTCAATGAATTTTGACAACTTGAACTGCTAAATCCATGATATTAAACATGACATGCAAAGATCTTGGTTCCTTTCGATATTTGCGCCCATTTAGGAATGTAACTTCCTGAATTATGGCCCCTGATTGTCCGAAAAATCGCCTATTTTAGCTTGTGATCCCTCTGGAGGTCACAATTATTATCCCATTAAAAAAAAGGTTGATTATATCACCATTCCGCCCTAGGGAAGGTTGAGTTCGGATTTAGAGAAAATCGGACCATAATTGACAAACAAAATGGCCATCGTTTGTACGCGAATAGTGTTAAAATATGGTATATAAAAGTTGTGGACTGTGTAGAGGTCACAATTTTAATTCGATTTTGAGGAAACTTTAAATGCATGTTTACAACCCAAAGATCTTGATTCCTTTCTATATTTGCGCATATCGAATTGCAAATTCATGAATTTATGGCCCTTGATTTTAGGAATAATCACTTTCTCCATCACTTGAAAATGTGGGCAGCCGCTGGTTATACATGCATTATGTTATTACCAGTACCTGTTCGTCAAAAATTGGCTTGTGAACGTGATAGAGGCTATAAATTTTGATGAATTTATTTCAAATTTGGGGGGGGGAATTCATTTATTGAGAGGATGAACCCTATTAGAATTCAGCATTCTGTGACCTTCCATTCCAGAGTTTTGATTTTCTATGTTCTACATCATCACTTGCAAAATGTGGGCATATATCTTGCATGGCAATCGCTTGAAAAAAATTTTTGATAACCACTTTCTTTTTATCACACTACCTGCCAAAAAAAATAGATAGACTGGACATTTTTATACGCCCACATTTTCATGTGGACGTATTATGTCGTCGCCCCTGTCCGTCTGTCCGTCCGTCCGTCCACAATTGTTTGTGGACTCTCTACAGGTCACAATTCTTACCCGATTTTGATGAAACTTTCAATATAGGTTTATCCCCCAAAGATCTCGGCTGCTTTCGAAATTGGCATGTATCGGATCAAAACTTCATGGATTATGGCCCCTGATTGTACGAAAAATCATGTTTTTAGCTTGTGGACCCTATAGAGGTCACAACTTTGAACCGATTTTGATGAAACTTTACATTCATGTTTATAACCCTAAGATCTTGGTTCCTTTCGATATTTGCGCCTATCAGAACGTAATTTCCTGAATTATTGCCCCTGATTGTCCGAAAATCACCTATTTTAGCTTGTGGTACCTCTGGAGGTCCCAATTATTATCTGATTGAAAAAAACGTTCGAATATATAACCGTTACACCCTAAGGAAGGTCGAGTCGAACGCGAATACTGTTAAAAAATGGTATATCAAGGTTGTGGACCCTGTAGAGGTCACAATTTTAATTCAATTTTGATGAAACTTGAAATGCATGGTTATAACCCATAGATCTTGGTTCCTTTCGATATTTGCGCATATCGAATCGTAACTTCCTGAATTATGGCCCCTTATTATACGCAAAATCGCCTTTGTTTAGCTTGTGGTCCCTCTGGAGGTCACAATTATTATCTGATTTAAAAAATTGTTTGATTATATCACCGTTACACCCTAAAGAAGGTTGAGTTTGAATTTCAGAAAAATCGGACCAAAATTGCCATACAAAATGGCTGCCGATCGTACGCGAATACTGTTTAAATGGTATATCAATGTTGTGGACCCTGTAGAGGTTACAATTTTAATTTGATTTTGATGAAACTTGAAATGCATGGATATAACCCAAAGATCTTGGTTCCTTTCGATATTTGCGCATATCAGATTGTAACGTCCTGAATTATGGCCCCTGATTATACACAAAATCGCCTTTGTTTAGCTTGTGGTTCCTCTAGAGGTCACAATTATTATCCGATTTTAAAAAAAGTTTGATTATATCACCGTTACACCCTAAGGAAGGGTGAGTTTGAATTTCGGAAAAATTGGACCAAAATTAATATACAAAATGGCCGCCGTTCGTATGCGAATACTGTTGAAAAATGGTATATCAAGGTCGTTGATCCTGTAGAGGTCTCAATTTTAATTCGATTTTGACGAAACTTGAAATGCATGGATATTACCCAAAGATCTTGGGTCCTTTTGATATTTGCGCATATCGGATCGTAACTTCCTGAATTAATGCCCCTGGTTTTACGAAAAAGTCGCCTTTGTTTAGCTTGTGGTCCCTCTGGAGGTCACAATTATTATCTGATTTAAAAAATCGTTTGATTATATCAGCATTACACCCTAAAGAAGGTTGAGTTTGAATTTCGGAAAAATCGGACCAAAATGGCCGCCGATCGTGTACGCAAATACTGTTTAAAATGGTATATCAATGTTGTGGACCCTGTAGAGGTCACAATTTTAATTTGATTTTGATGAAACTTGAAAAGCATGGATATAACCCAAAGATCTTGGTTCCTTTCGATATTTGCGCATATCGGATTGTAACTTCCTGAATTATGGCCCCTGATTTATACGCAAAATTGCCTTTGTTTAGCTTGTGGTTCCTCTAGAGGTCACAATTATTATCCGATTTAAAAAATCGTTTGATTATATCACCATTACACCCTAAGAAAGGCTGAATTCGAATTTCGGAAATATTTGGAACAAAATTGCCATACAAAATGGCCGCCGCGTGTACGCCAAAACCGTACTGTTATTAAATGGTATATCAAGGTTGTGGACCCAGTATAGGTCACAATTTTGATTCAATATTGATGAAACTTGAAATGCATGGTTATAACCCAAAGATCTTGGTTCCTTTCGATATTTGCGCATATCGGATTGTAACTTCCTGAATTATGGCCCCTGATTATACGCAAAATCGCCTTTGTTTAGCTTGTGGTTCCTCTAGAGGTCACAATTATTATCCGATTTAAAAAATCGTTTGATTATATCACCATTACACCCTAAGAAAGGCTGAATTCGAATTTCGGAAATATTTGGAACAAAATTGCCATACAAAATGGCCGCCGCGTGTACGCCAAAACCGTACTGTTATTAAATGGTATATCAAGGTTGTGGACCCAGTATAGGTCACAATTTTGATTCAATATTGATGAAACTTGAAATGCATGGTTATAACCCAAAGATCTTGGTTCCTTTCGTTATTTGCACATATCAGATAATAACTTCCTGAATTATGGCCCTGATTGTCCGAAAATTCGACTATGGTCCCTCTGGAGGTTACGATTATTATCCGATTTAAAAAAACGATTGACTCTATCACCGTTACACCATACGGAAGGTTGAGTTTGAATTTCAGGGAAATCGGACCATAATTGCCAGTCAAAATGGCCGCCGTTTGTACGCTTATAGTGTTAAAATATGGTATATGAAGGTTGTGGACCCCGTATAGGTCACAATTTTAATTCGATTTTGATGAAACTTGAAATGCATGTTTATAACCTAAAGATCTTGATTCTTTTGGATATTTGCACATATCAAATTGTAATTTAATGAATTATAGCCTTCGTTTGATTGTAGGAAAAATCACTTTCCGTTTTGCTTGTTCTCTAACCATCTCTCGAAAATGTGGGCGTATCCTGCCTGGCAGTGCCAGCTTACTATCTTTTATTTTGAAAACGTATCACAAAGCTTAAGCTAGGCTTACATGTAAATGGATTTAATTGAGACTGTTGGAATGAAGCATTCATTCTAAGAGCCTTCTGTCTGTAAATATTCAGTGACACCTTTAAAACCACTTGTTTTTGATAGAAGTGTATCGGTAAATCTTTATCTATTATTTGTTTAATTCTTGCAATTTTCAGCAGGTGGTCCAAATAAATTTATTCATCTGGATTTTAAGAGTATGTCAACAGAATGTTCCTTTGATTTTCTATTTGTATATGATGGGAATTCCTACAGCAGCCATTTATTAGCCAGTTTGAGTGGTGATAGTCCACCTGAAACACTCATAGCAAAGTCTGGATATGTAAGTATATATGTACATGTAGAAGTGTCTGTCACACCTTTTGGAATACAATAAGTTTGCTGTTGCTGGAGGTACAGTTTACATCCAGGCTCACACTGTCTTTCAATTTTTATCCCCCAAAATGGATGATAATTTTTATATAAAAAATATATTCATATTTTTTTTCCGCCAACTGAAATATTTTATCTTCCAAAAATGTGTGATATAAATAAAGACATCTAACAGTTTTATGTCTCAGCTAGGCTTATTATAAAACAATTATCGATATATGCAATACAATATACTATAACTTTCAATATCTGTCTTCACATAATAAGATCAGATTTTATTTTTGGTGACAGTCTATTTGAATACCCTACATATTTTAACAATATATTTTAAGTATTTACACATCAAATTTCACTCAAGGATTACTACTTTTCTTTTAATGTATATGTTTTGTGTACAATAGAATAGGCCTATTGTTATTTTCAAGTAGGGTAAAAATATCAGATTGATGGAGTGATATAAATTTCAATTATATTTGTCAGAGATGCTTACAGTTACATTTGTATACCTGTCGTTACTTTTGAAAGGAATTGTCAGCCATTTTTATACGCCCACATTTTCATGGTGGACGTATTATGTCGTCGCCCCTATCCGTACGGTTGTCCGTCCACAATTGTTTGTGGACTCTCTACAGGTCACAATTCTTGTCAGATTTTGACGAAACTTAGAATATAGGTTTATCCCCAAAAGATCTCGGCTGCTTTCGATATTGGCATGTATCGTATCAAAACTTCATGGATTATGGCCCCTGATTGTACGAAAAATCACATTTTTAGCTTGTGGACCCTATAGAGGTCACAATTTTGAACCAATTTTGATGAAACTTTACAAGCATGTTTATAAACGAAAGATCTTGGTTCCTTTCGATATTTGCGCCTATCGGAACATAATTTCCTGAATTATGGCCCCTGATTGTCCGAAAAATCACCTATTTTAGCTCGTGGTACCTCTGGAGGTCACAATTATTATCCGATTTGAAAAACCATTTGATTATATCACCGTTACACCCTAAGGAAGGTTGAGTTCAAATTTCCGAAAAATCGGACTAAAATTACCATACAAAATGGCCGCCGTTCATACGCGAATACTGTTAAAAAATGGTATATCAAGGTTGTGGACCCTGTAGAGATCACAATTTTAATTCGATTTTGATGAAACTTAAAATGCAGGGTAATAACCCAAAGGTCTTGGCTCCTTTCGATATTTACGCATATCGGATCGTAACTACCTGAATTATGGCCCCTGATTATACGCAAAATCGTCTTGGTTTAGCTTGTGGTCCCTCTGGAGGTTACAATAATTATCTGATTTAAAAAACGCTTGACTCTTTCACCGTTACACCATACAGAAGGTTGAGTTTGAATTTCAGGGAAATGGGACCATAATTGCCAGACAAAATGACCACCGTTTGTACGCTAATAGTGTTAACATATGGTATATCAAGGTTGTGGACCCAGTATAGGTCACAATTTTAATTCGATTTTGATGAAACTTGAAATGCATGTTTATAACCTAAAGATCTTGATTCTTTTCGATATTTGCGCATATCTTGCCTGGCAGTGCCAGCTTACTATCTTGATGACATGTATTACCATTATTTTTAAGACGAAACGAAACAACAAATAATCATCGCTAGAATGAATCATTAGGAGGATATAATGACTTCAGATAGGCTTTATGTATTTCTTTGGCAATTATCAATCAACTAATCATTAATCCAAGACAACTGATTAGTATAACTCATTGACGCGATCTAGATTATCAGCCAGTTGATTAATTTATAGTATCTTGCCACATGATTTATACTCAATAAGGGGTAAATCCAGAATAAATATACGATTAAAATTTTTAAAAAATGTCTGCCAGTTCGCAAAAAGAATCGCCAGTATATTGGATATTGTTTTGACAGATCCGGTTTACGGATCAGTGTCAGAATAATTAAATTTATTTTTGGGATACTTAACTATCTGTACCAGAAGTTTCAGTAAGCATCCATTGGAATTTTGAAAAAAAAGGAAAATATAACAAGAGCTTTTTCAGTAATGTAACAATCTTTATATGTCCACATTGAAATGTGGTCGTATATTGCCGTCGCCCCCGTCCGTCCGTCCGTCGGTCCGTCCGGCGTCCACAATTGCTTGTGAACGCTCTAGAGGCCAAAGTTAATATTCGATTGACTTTAAATTTATACACAGTGTTTAAGGTCATGAGACGAAGAAGCCTATTGATTTTCAGCGATTTCCGATAATAACTGTCTGAGTTATGGCCCTTGATCACTTAAAAAAATCTTGTGGGCGCTCTAGAGGCCAAAGTTAATATCCGATTGACTTTAAATTTATACACAGTGTTTATGGTCATGAGACGAACAAGTATATTGATTTTCATCGATTTCCGATAATAACTGTCAGAGTTATGGCCCTTGATCACTTCAAAGGACGCTCTAGAGGCTAAAGTTAATAACCGATTGACTTTAAATTTATACACAGTGTTTAAGGTCATAAAATGAAGAACCCTATTGATTTTCAGCAATTTCCGATAATTACTGTCAGAGTTATGGCCCTTTATCGCTTATAAAAAACTTGTGGATGCTCTAGAGGCTAAAGTTAATAACCGATTGACTTTACATTTATACACAGTGTTTAAGGTCATAAGACGAAGAAGCCTCTAAATTTTCAGCGATTTCCGATAACTACTGTCAGAGTTATGGCCCTTTATCACTTAAAAAAATCTTCCGGACGCTCTAGAGGCCAAAGTTAATAACCGATTGACTTTAAATTTATACACAGTGTTTAAGGTCATGAGACGAAAAAGACTATTGATTTTCCGCAATATCCGATAATTACAATCAGAGTTATAGCCCTTGATCTCTTTAAAAAATCTTGTTGACGCTCCAGAAGCTAAAGTTAATAACCGATTGACTTTAAATTTATACACAGTGTTTAAGGTCATAAAACAAAGAAGCCTATTGATTTTCAGCAATTTCTGATAATTACTGTCAGAGTTATGGCCCTTTATCGCTTATAAAAATCTTGTGGACGCTCTAGAGGCTAAAGTTAATAACCGATTGACTTTAAATTTATACACAGTGTTAAAGGTCATGAGACGAAGAAGCCTATTGATTTTCAGCAATTTCAGATAATTACTGACTGAGTTATGGCCCTTGATCACTTTCAAAATTTTGTGGACGCTCTAGAGGCTAAAGTTAATATCCGATTGACTTTAAATTTATATAAATTGTTGAAGGTCATGAGACGAACAAGTATATTGAGTTTCAATGAATTTAGATAACTTGAACAGCATGGAGGAGAACTTTATCAAAGCCAAACAAATTCCAATGATTTTCTGATAATTACATAATGAGTTGTTACTTTTAATCAGATTTTAGTGTATTATAAATGTTTCATTACCGAAAAAAGTAAAATATGCGACAACTCTTGTTGACTGCCCGGACGATTTAGCTGCTGTGGGCGTATGTTTCGTTGCCTGGCAACCTATGTTTCTACTTTTTGGAAAGATTGAGGTACTTTTTAACTAGATTTTTGGCATCCCTTAATCTATTCCCTATTCAGTTCCTTTCGATAATGGTATGTATTGGACCATAACTTCATGGATTATGGCCCCCGACTGTACGAACAATCACATTTTTAGCTTGTGAACACTGTAAAGGTTACAATTTTTATCCGATTTGGTTTATACTAGAAATGTATGTTTTTAACCCACAAATCCTTGTTCCTGTCGATATTCGCGCATATCGGACCAGAATTTCCTGATTTATGGCCTGTGATTGTATGAAAAATCACTTAAGTGGAAGCAGACGTTAAACACCAAACAGAAGAAGATGAAAATTCACCTTGTTAGCTTGTGAACCCTATAGAGGTCATAATTTTTATCCAATTTTAAAAAAAAGGTTCAATATATCACCGTTAAGCTTACACCATAAATCGGACTGAAACTGACGGACAAAATGACCGCCCTTCATTCGCAAATAATGTCAAAATATTGTGTATCAGGGTTATGGACCCTCTGGAGGTCACAAATTTTATCTGATTTTCATGAAATGCATATTTTAAACCCAAATATCTTGGTTCCTTTCATTTTTACAGGATTTTTATTTGGTGGGCTAGCTTCACTCAGCAATGTTTACATAATTTTTATAAATTATGGTTTGATCAAATTCTAGTCATTAGTCAAAAGAGATCACTAGAAAATATAATAAAGGGGGCAAAATAGCAGCTGAAATAGGCCTAATAAACGGGATTAATGCCAAAATTGACATCAGAACAATATACATAGAATCTTAGGCATCACTTTAAAGGGTATTTATTAAGCATGTACTAATCCATTTATTTGAGACAGAATCGCAAGCAGATGTAGCAGTCAAGTGTCACTTGGTAATATTAATATAGTGGATGATGTCATTGGATTGGGCGTTCATGATTTTATTACTCTTTTGTTACAGTGATGCATGTGTAGAAATGACTTAGGGAAGGTATCTCTCTCTTCTACAATTTATCTATTTCTTTTTCAGATGTTGTTGTATCTATTCAGTGATAGAAATTACATGAAAGATGGATTTGAGGCAAGGTATACAGTTCTAGATTGTCCCAAAAACTGTAGTAACAATGGAAAATGTATAAACCATACTTGTCATTGTGTTGATTACTATGGTGAGGCTTGTGATAAATTACGTTGTCCTGACAACTGTAGTAACCACGGCAACTGTACAGCAACATCCCCAAAAGGGAAAACTTGTGTGTGCGAGGAAGGGTTTATTGGGCCAGATTGTGGCGTTTCTACAGACACTGAAAATGGTTCTCAACTTTGGAATAGAGTCACAGCAGATGATGAAGCCCCTCCCCGCACAGCTCATACCGGTGTTTTCCAGCCATCAACAAACTGTCTCTGGATATTTGGAGGATTTAATCTCAACAATGTATTAAATGACTTGATAAAGTTTTGTTTTAAAGATAACAAGTGGTCTAGTATTGCAGAAGTTGACCCTTGGCCATCCCCGCGTAAGGGTCATGCAGCTGCAGGGTTCACGGATGGGTTCTACATCTATGGGGGGTCGTCGTTAAATGATACACTAAATGATGAACTGTGGTTTTACAACACAACGTATGGATTGTGGGAATTGATGGCCATAAATAGTACTGTGAGACCACAAGCCCTAACAGGACATACACTGTCAAACGTCGATGATGAATGGCTATACCTGTTCGGGGGCAAAACTGAAGAGGTTACTGCATCAGATGTTATGTATAGAATTAAAATACCTGCTGCGGCACAGTGGGAAATAGTAAGAATAAGGGGAGGTAACTTTCCACTACGTAGACTTATAGGTCATTCAACGGTATATCATAGAGAATCTCGGTCATTAATAGTGTTTGGGGGCTATTCACAAAAAAGCCGTTTAGTTAGTACAAGGACTAACGAATTAAATATGTTTAATATAGACGATGGTTTCTGGTCGAAAATCCATAATAAGAATTTGGACGATTCAGGGTTGCCTTTTCCTCGCGCTTTTCATACAGCTGTGATAATGGGTAATTATATGGTAGTCTATGGAGGTAATACACACAAACATCACCATCTGGAGATATGTTATAATAGTGATCTGTATCTATATCATCTAGGATGTCATGTGTGGCAAAATGACACAATGGGTAAGTAAAAGATACTATGTTCTGCTGCTTAAAGCTGGTTTTAAAAGCTTAATTTGATTGGTTGATGCTTTGGGACACGATAACTTTAGTTCTAATTAAGTGAGAGTGAGGACACTAATTGGTGTGTATAGCTTTATTACTTCAATAGCTTGGCTGAGTTCGATAATGAACATTATCTGCTTAGGGTAAGCCGAGTGATAAGCAGTTTGATTGGTGTGGGCATTCATTAGGCTAATGCCTTGATGGAATTTGATGATAAGAACATTGTCTGTTTAGGGTAAGCAGAGATGAGCAAACTGATTGGTTGATGCTTTGGGGCAAGATAACTTTAGTTATAGAAGTGAAAACAATGAATAATATACATGTAACTTCATAATGTCATTACCATGACTAAGTTCGATGGTACAAATTTTCTGCTTATGCTACGGAGTGACAAGCAATTTGATTGGTCAAGACTTGGAAAATACATCTCTGCATTTAATTTAGGTAGAATGTTAAACTTGTCGTACATGTAGATGTTCATTAGGTGAATGTTTTGACTGAGTTCAATGAATAACATTTCCAGCTATATCTAAGCAGAGCTAATCAATTTCATTGGTCGATGCTTTGTGACAAGATAATCTTGATTCGTTCTGATAGATTGATGCAACTAAGTGTGTAGTTTGATTTCCCGATATTTTTGAAAAAAAATAAATGTGATTAAGTAATATGTGTAGGATTTCGGCGGGGAATATCAGCCTTACTGTTTGCTTGTTTTCTGCTCTTTGATTGCTTGATGCTTTACAAAAAGATAAATGAGCAATTAATTAATGAATGTCATCTCTTTTTTTTTGGAAGTCGAGCAACATCAGCCTCACTGTTGGCTTGTTTATTCTAAATTGGCAATAATTTTTTTAAATTGAGTTTTTTATGTGTTGTTTTTTTTTATGAATTATTGTCCAGGATAAGTCATACTTAACCTAGGTTTCAACATATTTTGGGGGTTGTTATCAACTTATCAATCAGTGTTTATTGTCCCCCCCTTTCGAAGGTTCGTGCGTCTGTCCTTCTGTCCATCCGTCCATCTGTCTGTCACACTCTCGTTCTGATTGAGCTAGAATGTTCAAACTTGGTGTAGGCGTTTATTATGTCAATACCTTGATGGAGTTCGAACACAACCATTTTCTGCTAAGGGTAAGCAGAGACAAGCAATTTGATTGGTTGATGCTTTGGGACACGATAACTTTAATTCTTATTAAGTGAGAGTGATGAAACTTGGTGTGTAGTTACATTACATCAATACCTTGACTGAGTTCGATAATGAGCATGTGTTGCTCATTGTAAGCAGGGCGATAAGCAATTTGATTGGTCGAGACTTTGGAACACAATAACTCTCATTCTAATTGAGTAAGAATGATCACACTTGGTATAGGTGTCTATTAGGTGAATACCTTGATGGGGTTCAAAGGTGAGCATTTTTTGATTAGGGTAAGCAGAGGTAAGTAATTTGATTGGTTGATGCTGATTAAGTGTGAGTGAGGACACTTGGTGTATAGTTTAAGCTTTATTACACCGATACATTGACCAAGTTCGATAATCAACATTTTCTGCTGAGGGTAAGCATAACAATAAGCAATTTGATTGGTCGAGACTTTGGAACACAATAACTCTCCTTCTAATTGAGGTAGAATGTTCACACTTGTTGAAGGCATTCATTATGTGAATTATTTGATGGAGTTTGATGATGAACATTGTCTGCTTAGGGTAAGCAGAGATAAGCCATCTGATTGGTTGATGCTTTGGTAGGGCACGATAACTTTGGTCGAATGAAGTGATACAGTAGCAATGTAACTCAGAATATAGATTCATTATATCATTACCTTGACTAAGTTCGATGGTGCAAATTTTCTGCTTAGGCTAAAGAGCGATAAGCAATTTTATTGGTCAAGACTCTGGAATATAACTCTGCTTTTCATTGAGGTAGAATTTTGAACTTGATGTAGATGATCATTAGGCAAATGTCTTAACTGAGTTCAATAATTAATATTTTGAGCTTAAGCTAGGCAGAGCTAATCAATTTCATTCTTTGATGCTTTGGGACAAGATAATCTTGATTCTATGTGATAAGAGAGTGATCAAGTTTTGTGTATAGTTTGATTGTTCGATGCTTTTGAAAAAATATATGTTCGGTTAATTAATATGTGTCATCTTATTATTTTGGGATTTCCGCGGGGGACATCAGCCTCACTGTTGGCTTGTTTACGTGTATAATTACACTATAGTCCTCAACCGAGTTGAATTTGAATTGAGTCGAAAGGGCTCTTTACTTTTGAGTGAAAACAAATTTTACGCAGACTTCATATAAGATATGATTTTACTATTTTGTATATTTTAAAGCATGTATTCTAATTTTGATTTCAGGTTATTTGAAACCAACGAAAGGTCGTTTTGGTCATATAGCAGCAGTTGCTAATGGTAACCAATTGATTGTAATGGGTGGTTACTCTGGTCAAGTTCGATCTGATTTACTAATCTATAAAGTTTCGCCAGCTATTGCTAGACATGAGGTAGGCCTAGATCACCATTTGAATGCTTACATCCAAGGGTAACCAATTAATTTAAAAATGACAAAGAGTGCAAGGAGAGGGGTTTTACATAGGCTAAGCCTGTTTCCCAATCCCATTCCGACAAGCTGAAAAACATATTGTTTAAAAAAAACAAAAGTGCAAAATTCAGAACTCCGATAAAACCCCCTTATGGCCCCTGATTGTACGAAAAAACATTGGTGTTTTTTTTAGCTTGTTCTCTATCCATCTCTTGCCAAATGTGGGCGTATTTTGCCTGGTAACCACTGGTTCACAATATTGAATATTGTAGTTTTCAAAGGATTCTTATTGCGTTGAAATGTTGCAATGAGAATTTAAAATTCTATGTATTGTCCTTAAATTTCAGTTTGTAGTATTAGAAGATATGGATCATTGTTTAGATTATTCTAAAGATGAAACATGTTTAAAAGATCCAGACTGTGTGTATTGTAAAACAGCTCGATTAGATTCAGGCATACCTGGTTGTGTTCATCGTACTAGAACAGATGTAAGTTTACATGTACCGTCCACTCCCATATTCCTGAAGCAATGGCCCGAGATATCCCTCTCTGGCATTGCTGGATTGGCTTCTGCTACTTGAACTTTTGAGAAAGTGTGTCTATTCTTCTCGTTCAATCAAATCTATGCGCTGGTTAATTTAGCATAAAAAAACATGCAGTCATGATGTAACTCTATGTAAACACAGTTGGCCTAATTAGACACCATGTAATGAAGTCAGTGATTGGTTGTTAATGGGACCACTGACCCGTCAAAATTAGCGACAAAAATACCCACTCAGTCCAGCAGTGAGTAATGGAATTAGCTCTAATCAAACGGAACAACTTTCAGATGTTGCAATATCAACAAAGATAAATAAATAAGTTTGTGATGATGGAAAACATTATTGCATGGAGTCTGTGTGCTCATTTTGTAAGTCTGATGATGCCTTGATTTATTTACAGAATGAAAATAAGTTGTTGCTCTATGCTGTAATAGGGAGGAAAAATACGTTATTTTCAGAATTTTATGAGTTAACCCATTTTTGACAATAGCGAATCAGTCCGCACCCATCATTTGACGGTAGCAAATCAACTCGCGGACCCATCATACCTGGCAACAGCAAAACAAAAGCCCCGACGGATCAATGAACAGATTTTATTTCATAAATTAATGGTGATTGAGTAATAAAAATAAAACACCCAATGAAAATGAATGTTATTCTCACTAATTATCAAAAAAAACCATGTTTCAACGAAGGATTAGGTCAGAGGTGACAATTCACACCGTGTCAATGACTTTGGCATTATTCCAATATTTTCATTTTCAGTTACGGCTAATAATAAATTTATGATATGGAGAGTGAAATGGAATCAGATTTTTTATGATTTACTGCCAGGCATATCGTGGAATATGATAATGTCAAAGAAATCAACTATATATTAGGCAGTGCAATAAATTCTTATTTATTGATATTCTGTTTGTAAGGCTGTTAGTAATGGTAATCAGCATCCTGATCCGAGAAATTAAAGTCACTTTTAAATCTAGACAATGCAGAAAAACTTTACAACAAAACAAAGGACATATCACCCTTTGATAATTTATTATCACTACATATTGTGTATATATATATATTATTTAGATGTGTTCTGATGGTAATATACAAGATCTAAAGAGTCAGAGATGTCCTGGAATATGTGCCGTATTATCTACTTGTTCAGCATGTGTTAGCCAGGGAAAAGGGGTAAATCTAACAGCATCTCAGCCTCGACGTCGTGTCTATAACGACCCTTGCAGCTGGTGTGTTAAACAAGCAGTCTGTCAGACTAGAGCAGGTACATTTAACTTCATTATTTTAACATGATTGAATTTTCACAGGTCTTGAAACTCGATTGGCTCCCACTTGTCATTGGTAATTTCTCTGTGGCTTATTTATATTTTAGTTAATGACAACAGGTTAATATTTAACAGAAAATAAGTATAGATAAAAATATATGGTTAGTTTTTTTCCTGCACTAAAATAGTAACAAACTTACTTTCTTAAAATTGCTTATGTGTCAATAAAATATTCTGCCTGGTTGTAGTAAGGATAATTACTGTCTTATATAAGTCAAATATATTAAAATGTTAATTTTTTATTTTAGTGTATAAATGTAACTTTTGATAAAAGTATATGTTACTCAAACTCATAATTACATACATATAAAGTTTTGTGAGAACAGGCCTACATAAATAAGCTAACTGTATTTGAACTAGGACATCTGACCAATAACAGTAGTTGAGATAAAGTTTACTGGTTTCAGATTCTGATCTGTACTGATATTAGAGCAATAATATTTATACTCCCACATCAATATAAATAGGCGACACAAACCAATGGTGGATGGCTTAATGGGATCACTCTTGATAATCAAAATGATGCATTTGATATCCATTTGAGACGCAATGAAAGAACGGGATAGAGGCTTATAAAAAATATATCCCGATATGTCAAAAATTTGTATTTGAGAAGTACAATGATCTGTCTAGCACCTCTCAGTATGTAAAATTATAATGGCCATCAATTTTTGTTACCAGAATGTTTTGTAATAAAAGTACTCTTTTATTGTGTATGGTCTCAAACTCTTTTTTTTTAACATTTAATCTTGCATGTTGGGACTGGAACAGTGTATTTATAACTTATGTACTGGAACTCAGTTTAATTTGGTTTTTAATTTTGATCGAAAGGTACATGTGTTATTTTATCATATTCTTTTATTTCAGTGCCACAAGGTACATGTTTAGCAGCAGAAAATACATCATCTGGTATACAGGGATGGTGGGAAGGTTTAAGTGCTAGTTTAACAACTCATCAACAATGTCAACTAGAGGATTACCCAGCAGGTTTACATTGGATAGAATATAGATTCCCAATGAACAAAACTTATCCAGATCACGTAAGTTCATTTGAATACCTGTGTCAATTAAAATGGATGGAATTTAATCAGCCCTTTGTCTTTTGTGAAATTTACACTGTTATTAAATCAGTTGAATGATTCCAGTACAAATAAAAAAGGAAAATGTATAGATTTTGAAATATTTAAATTGATTTTCAGCAATTTTCGATAATTACTGTCAGAGTTGTGGACCTTGATCACTTTAAAAAATCTTGTGGACGCTCTAGAGGCCGAAGTTAATACCCGATTGACTTTAAATTTTTACGCAGTGTTTAAGGTCATGAGACGAAGAAGCCTATTGATTTTCATCGATTTTCGATAATAACTGTCAGAGTTATGGCCCTTGATCACTTCAAAAAATCTTGTGGACGCTCTAGAGTCTAAAGTTAATAACCGATTGACTTTAAATTTATACACAGTGTTTAAGGTCATGAGATGAAGCGGCCTATTGATCTTCAGCGTTTCCGATAATTACTTACTGAGTTATGGCCCTTGATCAATTTCAAAATTTTGTGGATGCTCTAATGGCTAAAGTTAATATCCGATTGACTTTAAATTTATACACAGTGTTGAAGGTCATGAGACGAACAAGTATATTGAGTTTCAATGAATTTAGATAACTTGAACAGCATGGAGGAGAACTTTATCAAAGCCAAACAAATTCCAATGATTTTCTGATAATTACATGAGTTGTTACTTTTAATCAGATTTTAGTGTATTATATGTTTCATTACCGAAAAAAGTAAAATATGCGACAACTCTTGTTGACTGCCCGGACAATTTAGCTGCTGTGGGCGTATGTTTCGTTGCCTGGCAACCTATGTTAAATTAATTGATCATTTGAATGATGAAACAACGTTCAATGTGACTATAACTTTGTAGATGTCACTACCCGGGGAAAGTAGCAATATCTAGCTTGTTGAGACTAATAGATAACTAAAGACGTTTTTCTTGACTGTGCAGAGGGGCTATTATAATCCCTTTTAATATTAGTATCAGATATGTTCTTGTTTGTTGGGCGTAATTGAGTATTAGGTGTCCACCGCTCAATGACTGAGCATCAGATAGTATAAATTATCTAGCTCAAGACACATTTATCTTGGAAAAGATATTTCATTGGCACAAAATTTGATTTATTTGATTAAAATTTGCATTGATTGGGGTTTTTTTCAGTTGAGTATTGTCCGTCAGACAGAACAAACGTTAAAGTTTCGCTATAATTTTATGAGTGAGATAGAGAACGATTTTACCTATACTGGTAGAATGATTGGTTTTATACATCCATTAAATGCCCCTCCACCACCAGGAAAATCTCTCTTACGTCTACACATGAAGATGCGAGGAGGACAGACATCCTTATATCTTAGTCGAACCAATGTCACAATTAAACCAGTAAGCTATTATTATATATAACATTTAAGGCCCAAAGAAAGACCGGCAATAGCTGGATTTAGCATTTACAAAATGCCTGTTTAATAATAATTGATTCTAAACACCGCCAATTCCCAGTTCTATTTGGGATGATCCATTCCAAGCAATTATTGGTGTTGAAGTTTGTGGGATTCTTCAGTGATATTCACTGCAGATGACAGCTCACTAGATTGAATCAGTCTGATAGAACAGAAGTTGCTTATTTAAATGATTTGCCAGAATTGTATTTTATGATTTTATTTTATGGAAAATTTCTTTACTATATATATAAAATTTTAGATAGGATTTCAAGCAGTTGAATAATGATTTGTTTGCCATGAAACAGCTATATCCTTTTTTCCAGGAATTAGTGTTATCGTTATCGTCACAAATGAAATATAATGAGAGTGAGGCCAGAAGGCTTGACGGAAGTGCATTATTTCCGAACATTGCACGAGGCAATAAATATTTTGTTGAAGTTGTCTTAAAACATCATGTTAAAAAGGAACAGGGAAAGAACGACAATTACCCACAGAGTAACATCAAACTAGAATGGAATGGTGCGTTAAAATCGCTCACTCAACAATCTCTGACGTCTGAGTTTTTACAGCCATATAGCGGAGAAAGTTGTTCAATACATTACAACTGTGTGGCATGTTTAACTGATACATCATGTGGATGGTGTAATGCCTTACGGACTTGTATGGATAGAGATGATTTAACTGTAACAGCTGTCTGTGCTAATCTAAGTTCCATACAATTTCTAATAACAACACCCAGTCAGTGTCCCAAATGTGATGATTATGTGGAATGTAAGGCATGTGCCAGGGTAAGCATATTTTCAACAAATTTGATGATTAAATGTATTGATGTAGGTCTGATACGGCACCATATCAGATATTGACAGCAACATATATCGACCATCACTAATTAATTGAAATGTAATCATCTACAAGCATTATTATTTAAAACATATTTAAATATTTTAATGCAAAACCGAAGATCAGTATATAAACCAGCAGTAGGCAATTAAAAGGACACAAGATCAAACATCATAAAAGACCATGACATCAAGAACACGGAAGTCACTTGACCATATAGTTATTTAGTTTGGTTTTCACGCCTGTCGAAAGACATTTGTTTCATTCTCTTTCTAATAAAATCACTCATATTTTTCATGTATTACACTTGTTAAATAAGTTTAAGACCTAATAGTGATATAGAATGATGGCAAATTTAAGTGAATTCTTATTTAATTGCGCTGTGACAAACCCTTTAAAAACACCTTTTCCTGAATCTCAAACATGGTTTGTGGTCAATTTCAAAATTGATAATTTACCCTCTATTACAATATAGAGACAAATGGACTCTCTCCTTTAATAAATTGACTTGTTAAACACTATGATTATTGATTGTTTATTTTCTATAAATTATAATAGGATAATTTGTGTGAATGGATATCACCAAATGGCCATTGTACCAGAAGACATCGTATACCAGGTGCTGTTTTAGATCCTGATCATTGTAGAGCACCATGTGAAAGGTAATTTTGATTTTGCCACAAATACTGCATGAGCGTCACATACAGTACACATACGGCACATTGATCCGATTTTGATGAAACTTGAAGTTAATATCCGATTGACTTTAAATTAATACACAGTGTTAAAGGTGATGTAGTATAGATAATATTGAGCATGTCATAGATATTCAAATTACATAATGATACACACAGAAGAAAGGAATTTTCTTTGTTAAAAGTTGTTGACTCAGTTCATTTGAAAATTGATCGTTATTAAGTTTTGCTGAAGTATACATTTTTTAAACGACATTGGTATCAAAAGTTCCCTTTTTTTTCAGGAGACCGACATGCTATGAATGTTTACAACAGAATGATGAATGTGCTTGGTGTGAAAATACAAAAACATGTCTACCTTTTACAGACTATGTTCCGCGTTATTTATATGGACAATGTACTGGTTGGATAGATAATATCATTAAAAATGTCTGCCATGATTGTAATATGTTTACCAATTGTAAGGAATGCCAGGCTGAGTTCAGTTGTGGTTGGTGTTATAATGATGAAAATCCTACTATCGGCAGATGTGTTGATGGTGATTTTGTTGGTAAGAAATTTTCGTTAATCTTTTTAAAATTCATGACAATCTATAAATCAAATTTTAAGATGTTTTGCACTTAGAAAGTATAGATTATGCTAGTGTTAAATGCTTTGAAATATCTAGATTAATGTCTAGTTTTATGGCTCATAAAAGATTGTCAATTATAAGTGATCTTTTTTTAGGAAAAATCTGGGTGAATTGGCATGGAATGAATATTAGTATTTGTTTTATCATAATTTTTAAAATTCAGATTTCAAAAATCTTTTATGCGTCGGAATACTTTCTGTAAATTAAGTGATGGTTGAAAATAATCATTTCAAAACAATTGCAAATGTTCTGTTGTCAATGGTTGGTATATTAACAATAATTTATTTTACAGGTCCAACAAGTAATGCCATGTGCTCTGCTATGATATCACAGATACACAATGTCTCCGATTCTCTCACCACAAACTCGAGCTGGGCATACGACACATGTCCTGATATCGATGAATGTAGTCTAGGTTTGCATGACTGCCATCCTAATGCTACATGTGAGAACAGTTTTGATTCGTTCCATTGTGAATGTAATCGAGGTTTTAAAGGCAATGGTAGAAGTGTGTGTGATAAGGCGTAAGTATAAAGTTAAGCTTTTCAAAAAATGCAATATTGCTGTCACCAACTGCTCATCATCAGTACAACAAAATCAAATTATCCTGGTTTGGATTCATTCAGATTAAAGAACACATAGACTCATCGAGATATTGTGATGAAGAATATAATTGACTAAACAGAAAATACCGAATATTGACAAATTTTATCATATCTTTGTTAATAATGACCAGAATTAAACCATTTTTGGACTGATATTGCTTTTTGAGATTCCATTTTCACAATATTGTAGTTTGCGAGAGATTTCAAATCCAACAAATGACGATGTAATGTTTCAGCTGAAGTTGATGAATAAATTGAAAGTAAAAAACACAGAAAAGATCAGAATATACTTTGTTCCTGTGTAAATCGAAGAGATATCTAAAATTAAAGCTTTGTTTTATTTTACTTTCTGTTGTAGATGTTTACATGAGTGCATCCATGGTAACTGTTCAGGCCCACCAGATCATGTGTGTTTATGTATATTAGGATGGACAGGACCAGATTGTAATACCGACTGTGAGTGTAATAATCACAGTACGTGTCATACAGAAGTTGGCGTATGTGATGACTGTAAACATGGTACTACAGGTCTACATTGTGAATCATGTGAAATGGGATATTATGGTAATCCTCTTGAATCAAAAGGTACAATTTCACTTTCTTTAATGATTTCAGTGCTACATGCTACATCTAAAAAAAAATTGACATGACATTTGGTTTTATTAATGCTGTGCCACACATTGAATAGTTTCAACTTTTTATTCAGACACTATTGTGCACTCTTTCTATAGTAGGATGCCCCACCATAAATAAATATCTCGAAATATCTTGACAATTACGCCACCATACTTATATATATACCAAGCCTTAAATCAGTTTCACACAATTATAGTCACTAAATGAATAAACATGTTGTACTTAATAATAAGCTACAACCATTTAATCATCGATAAATAATACACTGAAAACTGGTTCCAAGTGTCGTCCATAACATACAGACACTTTGAGTAAAAGATGGGTTACACATGCCCTTGTTTTGAAATTAATCTCTGTTAACCAGTCTATCGACCATTCTACATCTGATTGACAGGTCGGGTTAATCAAGGCTACATTATACGAAACATTACAGAAAGCTGGAACAAGAAATTTAATTTACATCTAAAAAAAAAATTGACATGACATTTGGTTTTATTAATGCACATTGAATGGTTTCAACTTTTTATTCAGACACTATTGTGCACTCTTTCTATAGTAGGATGCCCCGCCATAAATAAATATCTCCAAATATCTCGACATTACGCCACAATACTTATATATATACCAAGCCTTAAATAAGTTGCACACAATTATAGTCACTAAATAAATAAACATGTTGTACTTAATAAGCTATGATCATTTAATCATCGATAAATAATACACTGAAAACTGGTTCCAAGTGTCGTCCATAACATTCAGACACTTTGAGTAAAAGATGGGTAACGTGCCCTTGTTTTGAAATTAATCTCTGTTAACCAGTCTTATCGACCAATCTCCATCTGATTGACAGGTCGGGTTAATCAAGGCTACATTATACGAAACATTACAGAAAGCTGGAACATATCATATTCTGGCCTAAACCAAGTCTTTCAGAGATATTGTTTCTACTAAATCAAACGATAGCACTCCTAACGGTACAGTTAATAATAAAGCATTTTAAAAAATTTAATGAACGTAATTTCTAAAGCTGCTGTAAGAACCAAGAAACTAAATTTCACCGCTATTCAAATTTGTCAACAATAGATTTGTTACGCCTGTAAAAATTGATATATTTAAAGAGAATCTCACGGGCTGTGGCTATTTATAGACTCAACGTGAGTCAATGAGAGTGCGGAGTTGCTATATATTAGTTCAACATACACAACTCAAGCGTGCAACATTAACCGTGTCGAGACCAATTTTCTGAAGAGTGCACAGGACACCCTATCCATCTCACTAAAATGGGAGTGCAGGTGGCAAAGTAGTGTGTTTAAATGGTTGGATTTCCAGTTAAATGATTAAGGCTTAAATTTCCCTATTCAAGAAATAGTTACATTATTGATGGCACAGTTTTAATCACTGGACATGCTACAGTGAACACAAAAGATGATGTCAACTTACAGAAAAATGCAACATGGTTTTCAACTTAATTTACAAAAGTATCAATTAAAATTGCGAATTTCATCAGTGCACGACATGTAATGCACATAGCTCTCATGTACGCCCGGAAAATACTAAAGCAAACGCTATGACAGCTTTCAAAATGAGCATCTTATTCGACAGGGTGGAAGTGTCACAACATAGCGTGGTTGTGGAGGTCTAGTATTAAAACATGCTGTCAGTAAACCCTTTACTAGAGAATGTTGACCAACTTTAACCGCTATTTAAGATCATAATTCTAATAATATCTCCAGACTTAATAATAATAGTGGGTGAACCTCTCACGTACACCCGGCTGATACTAAAGCCAACACTAGTATGGCAGAAGTCAAGGTGAGTATCTTAACCAACAGGGTCGAATTAGATAAGATAAAACCTGATAGACATCTCAAGTCACAACGAGAGATTGTGTTAGTTTGCGCAAGTTCTCATACTTTAAAAAGATTTTTGTATGCATGTCGGCTGTGTATATACTCAATTATATCATATGGAGGTTTGTGAAATTTAATTTTAATCTGGGAAGGGTTGGGGGTTTGGGATATTCTGTCATGCTTTTTAAACCATCTTTAAATGAACAAATGATTAGAAAGAAATATATTTGTATGACTTCTATTTCTACAGGATGTAGTGTATGTGGATGTAATGGACATGGTGATATAAATCGGGGTATATGTAATAACATAACCAGAGAATGTTATTGTACACATAATACTAAAGGTGAATTCTGTGATCATTGTGAAGAGGGATATTATGGTGATCCAAGGTGAGCTATTATTATTAGGCTCTTAAAACCTTTAGCCAAATTTTTAGCCAAATCAAAATTATATTAGCTAATTCAGAAAGTTTTAGCCAAATATTTTATATCATTTTTATTCATATGTAAAAATGTTTAATATGTACTTATATAGTACACAAGAATATTTTTTTTTTATCTCATTGTTTTTACACAACGCAAAGATTCAACATGATTTGAGTTATACAGATTGATAACAATATTGCTTCTTTAAAACGCAATGTAACCAAAGGAAACTTGGGTATCATTTAGTTGTGTTGTTTTAGCATGAGTTTTTGTATTTAATGATTAATTTCAAACGTTGTAAATGGCTTCATTATGAACTCTTATATATTAAACCCAAGTTTACTAAATGTCATTGTGCTTGATAACGATAAGAGGATACTTGTCGAAACGTCATGCTTCTAGAATAAAACCAGTGATTGTTTCCCATAGAAATTGTGTTCTGTTGTTGGAAACCTGTTCAGATCTGTTAAGAATCATAGAAAAACAAATCATTGGGTTTCTGCTGTTGTGTAGTATAACAGGCCTGTCTTATTTGTTTAGTTTCTAGGGCAGAGTTGAATATGTCTGTTAGTTACACTTTTTGAAAATTTAAACATACAGTTTATGTTTGCTGTTTGATTTTTTTTGAAGGAATCGAGAGAAATGTTATTTACGATGTGATGATCGGACTATTTTAACCAATATAACTAAAGGTGCACTTGGAACACATGAAGGTAGTGGCGTAGTACATAGATCACATGCCTATTGTCTGTGGCTGATGACAGTTTACTCAGAGATTTCCTCTACGCCTTACTCTACATCATCATTCTCTCAAAAAACACCACCACCACAGATTAAATTAGCTGTGGAAGGAGATATGGAAGTCGAATGTGGAAGGGTTGGTATTTCTTTATTTTACTAAAACAAAGTTAAACAATATGTATATTATAAGACTATAAGAGTGTTACGATTGACGAATTTAAAAGCAGTGCAAACAGTGAGTGTTGTTAACGTTGAAATTGTACATCATATATATAAACGCAGATGGTTATTGTTCCCTGCCTTTCCAAGAAAGCAGGGGACTATTAAAATGGATTCTTCTGTCTGTCTGTCCGTCACACGTTTTGGGACACAATAACTCTTTTTCAAATTGAGCTAAAATGTTCGAACTAGGTGTAGGTGTTTATTAGGTCAATGTCTTGATGGAGTTCGAAGATGAGCATTTTCTGCTTAGGGTAAGCAGAGGTAAGCAATTTGATTGGTTGATGCTTTGGGACACGATTACTTATGTTCTATATAAGTGAGAGTGATGAAACTTGGTGTATAGTTTAATTACATCATTACCTTGACTTAGTTCGATAATGAGCATTTTCTGCTCAGGGTAAGCAGAGCGACAAGCAATTTGATTGGCCGAGACTTTGGATCACAATAACTCTTCTTCTAATTGAGCTAGAATGTTCAAACATCATTACCTTGATGAAGTTTGATGGTGAGAATTTTCTGCTTAGGCAAATGAGCGATAAGCAATTTCATTGGTCAACAACTCGGGTTTTTTTAATTGAGGTAGAATGTTTAAACTTGATGTTAGCTAATCAAATTCATTGGTTGATGCTTTGGGAAAGATAATCTATTTTCTAATTCTATCTGATATAGAGTGATGAAACTTAGTGTCTTGTTTGATTGCTTGATACTTTTGAAAAAATAAATGTGCGATTAATTAATATGTGTCATCTATTTATTTTGGGATTTCACTATCAGCCTCACTGTTGGCTTGTTTATTTGAAAATTTGCTCGATTTATATGATTATTTAATGTTTTGCAGGATTTACTGTATATCTACGATGGTATACCAACTTTTATAAGTGGTACCAATGATTCAGCCATGTTGTTAGGAGCATTCTGTGGTATGAAACCTGGTAGAGATTTTGTAGTGGTAGCAAGTTCAGGTGTTATTACAGTTTATTTTGAAGCAGACATGAGAGGTAAAATTACATTGTAAATACTTTCAAAAGTTATTTTATCATCAAAAAAAAATTATTGTCTGGATATATAATTGGGGATTTATTTATGTATGTCATAAGTTAGTTACTTTATTAACCAGACACTAAACTCATTTGGACTTTTGAAAATTGTACACAATGAAAATCTAAAAATACCAGGTTTTGACAATGAAGGAACCTACCAATATCTTAGTTTAAGATTTTGATAAAAATGTTTCCTGACACCCCAAAAAGTAAGTGAACTAGATTATAGGGAATTAAAATTTATATGATCATGTGTAAAGACGCTCATAGTGGTTTTTCTTGAAGAAATATTTTCAGCATTGTAAATGTTTTATAATTACAGCTTCGTCATCACGAGGGTTTAATGCTAGTTTCCAAATCAACCAGTGTCCCGAGGAATGTCATGGACATCGTGAATGTAAGGATAATGATTGTGTCTGTCAGCAGGGGTTTGGTGGTGTCAACTGCGAGATCGAACTTTGTCCTAGAAACTGTTCTTATAATTTAACACAAGGAGAATGTAATTTGGTAAGTCAGATAACCTGATCAGAATTTGAATAAGCAGCATAATAACAATATCATTAGTAACATCGTTTTTATACGCACACATTGAAATGTGGTTGTATATTGTCATTGCCCCTGTTTGTCCGCTACAAGTGTTTGTGGACACTCTACAGGTCACAATTCTTATCAGATTTTGACGAAACTTGAAATATAGGATCATCTCCAAAAAATCTTGGTTGCTTTCGATATTGGCATGTATCTGATCGAAACTTAATGGATTGGAAATCACGATTTAGCTTAAGTGGTTCCTTTAGAGGTCACAATTATTATCCGATTTTTAAAAAAATGTTTGATTATATCACCGTTATGGCGGTTTTACTTGAATTTTGTGAAAATCGGACCAAAACTGCCTGACAAAATGGCTGCCACTTGTACGCTAATATTGTAAGAAATATGGTATATCAAGGTTGAGGACCCTGTAGAGGTCACAATTTTAATCTGATTATGATAAAACTTGAAATGCATGTGTATTACCAAAAGATGTTAGTAGCTTTCCATATTCGTGCTAATCGGATGACAGGGCATTTAACCCCATTTCATTCCTTCTTGTAAGATTAATCATTTATGGACAGTGACATATTTTTATCCCATAATTTATTCAGGAATATGGGATGTGTGAGTGTACATATGGTTTCGTAGGAGCTGCATGTAATATACCAGTAGACAATCATCTACCTCGTCTAGAATTACTCATCGATCCTAATAGAATGAAAGACAGAGACAATCTACCACCAGCTATGATGGGGCATACATTAACCAGTTGTGGAGAAGACAAGTTGTATTTATTTGGGGGCATGTCACCGAGTTCGGGGTTACAGTCAGATATATGGTGGTATGATATTTCTATCAGGAAATGGAAGAGGATTCCCCCAGCTACAGAAATTAAACCTAGTGGAAGGTAGGAACTCTAAATGAAGCATTTGTCATTTGAACTTAAATTAAATGTACATGTAGTAAGGCAAAATTTAGCAGTTCTGTTTACTGGCTGAACAGCATGATATTTTGAGATTCTTTGCAACATAATAAAAAAAAAAAGAAAAATAAAGTAGTCCAAAACATTACAAACCCAGATCTAGACTTTAAGTAAAGTAGCTTATTTTTCTCACAGCAGTATAACATCATACTCTTGAGGTGTGAATTGATATATTTTGAATGGATTATTTATTTGAGGAAATTTGGCAGATATATCATATTTTTATGTTTTGAGAAAAAAGAAGTTTGATAACTAGGTGATTAATTGACAAAATATCTAAAACTTGTCATTCTTTCAAATTTACCTCAAGAACCCTACCATTCAATTTGATATCAATGTTATTGTAAAATATTATTTTGGTAAATATCTTGTTATAATAATAATTATTTGTTGTAAATTTCAGATGAATTTGAATAGTCTTGTTTATGTTTTGTTAACCGGTATAAGTTATTGTTAAAGTTTTGTTTATTAATTGTTTATCTTTGTAGATATTACCACGCTGCAGCATGTGTACCCATTTTAAAAGTTCTTTTTGTATTTGGTGGTTTTGTGGAATCGCCAACAGGGAAATCTTACGTAACAACAAATCAACTGTGGAAATTTAATATTGAATCTCAAGTTTGGTCAAATATGACTGTAAGTTTGTTTTTGTCTCCCATATTTTGAAGAAAACAGCAGACTATTTAAATGAGTTTATTTGTCTGTTTGTCCATCTGTCTGCTCATAACATATTTGGGACACAATAAAACATCCTATAAAATCCTTAAACCAGGCTTCTTAAGTCAGAAAAATAAATCAAGATGGTTAACTGGATTCCTGGATATATCATTGAAATTGAAGCCAATGGGGAGAGATTTAGTTCAATTATGGCCCTTGTGTCCCTTTTAAAGTCTTGTGAACATTTTAGCAATGAATGTCATTGTCCAATCTGTTTTATTGAAATATGTCTATTTTGTTGAAGAGTCCTGTTTCATTTGAATAATTAACGTTAACAACTAACTCAATATCATCCAAAACCTTTGACATTGAAAATACAAATTATTTGTCAATTAAAATCAACATTGATGTTGTGATCTTACCATTAAAAATAGGCTTCTGATATCCAATATTTTAGACAAAATAAAATTTTACCATTGATACACGAATCCTGTACCAGAATGAGTTTCAGCATTAATTTTTACATGAGACTTGAAGAACAAGGCTAGACATATTCCACAAGTCATATCAAACAGTAAAATCAATAACATCATATTCTCATCTGGAGAGCATGCGCAATAAATACTACCGGTGTAGACTGAGTCTTCTGGTGTATTTCACCAAACATAACTGATTTGAAATTAATTAAGAGTAAAAAGGGAAATTATTGAATGTAAATCAGTTTATATACATTCATATTACATCATTATATGCGTTGCGACCCATTGGTGGCGATTTCTAGGTCCAAAACATTAGCAAATTAGCTGCTTTAAAATTGCTTGCCTGATATAAAATCTACGCAAATAACAATCATTTTGTTTGTATCAAGCTACATTCGTTTAGTAAAGAGTTAATGTGTATCTAAGGATGTTCATGAGAAGATCTGTGAACTTTGTTCTCTTAACATAAGTCTTGTTATGTTTTTATATTAAAGCAAGCTCCACAATGGATACCACCGCTAGCTGGACATACCTTTACCCATATGGAAAATACACAGATTGTTCTGATTGGGGGATTTTCATCCAATGATTATTTCTCTAACAAAGTATTTATGTATGACGCAGCTCAGTATTTTGCATGGACAGAATACGAACAAAATAAATTCAAAGGAACTTTTCCTATTGGTATGTTTTTTGTTTTTTTTTCATATTTATCAGTGGAAGAAATATGTAGAACATAACAGTTTTGATTCTCAAATGCACTCTATTTAAGGCATTAAAGATTTTTAATTTCACATCATGTTGAATTCAACATATGTATGCACAATTTCCAAGAGGTCTGGAAAGAGTGATAGAGGGTGGGGGAGGGGTACTTTGGACTGCAATTGGTTAATTGCCCAAGTAAAGCATTATGGTTGGCGCTGATCGACATGGATATGGGAATAGAATTACATCTGAGGTTTGAGTCCATCTAGATATAAACTAGAATAGTAACAGTTTAGGTATTCAGCTTATAGAAAACTGCCTGAAGGGTCAGCCTGGTGTGTGAGCAGTTTTTGATTACAGGAACTATAATACTGTATTGTGAACATGGGAAGCTTTTGACAGCAAATTTTTATACTCCAGGGATATATGGTCACACAGCAGTATATGATCCTAAAACATCTACTATTTACACTTTTGGTGGTTATCTATATCGCTTTAATAAATGGATTATCTCCCATGTTATATACGCTGTGGATGTTCGTATGAAAGAATGGAATTTACTAACTCTCAAGAATGGAACAGAGGTTGGTAAAACTTTACTTTAAGCCTTTAATTACCTGCTGGTCTTTGGTGGTAAAACCAAGATTGATCAATTTCCTCTCTGTTGGAAAGATTCTAAATTAATTTGGGTACTATTAAATATTCAATCTTTAAGCTTTAATTTGCCCCTGAAGGGGATCCTAAATCTGGAAAGTTTCAGAATTGAAATGGAGTGATGCAGAATTTAGGCATGTTGATTTATTAGAGTAGAATTGGGACAAATTCGATACTCATAGCTGTTGGGGCTGGTTGAAGTTTTGAAAGATAATCATATTCGAAAGTGTTAATGAAAACGTCAGTAAATATGTGTATGGAATATATGCTTGATAATTTTATGACATTGTTTCAGTGGAAGAGTCGTGTATTTCATACATCTGTATTATATAATGATACCATGATAACTGTTGGTGGACAAACTGAAGATGGAAGTTACGCCTCCGATATTTTGGTGTACAATACTTATTGTAATTCTATTATAACCATACCATTAGCTGGTAAGTATTGCCTGAAACGTTAGCATCTAGTGTGGTCTTCCTGCACTTACTGAGTAGCATAGGTTTGTTTTACTGAAAATAAGTATGAGGGAGCTTCATATTGTTGCACAGGATTAGGATATTTAAGAGTTTTTTGCCCCAGATTAACACATTTATTCACTAAATCTATCTGGGATTTCTCTTTTTATTGTAACCTCATTGTTACAGATCTGGAAACTGTTTATGGATTAACTACAGTAGCAGGTTTACAAGCAGTAAGAGCAGAGGGATCAAATTTCATTATGGGAGGTTTCTCTGGTATGGCCCACGGCTCACTCACAAGGCTAATAATGCCAAACGACATGTGTAGGTTTATCAAGAATTTGACCCTATGTCAGAATTTGTCCAGTTGTTCAATTTGTACATCGAACATAACCGGTACTCAGATATGTTATGAAAATGCAGTTAATACACAGTTACCCCCTCCTGGGTAAGTCTTTCCTTACATATTTTCATATTGACCGTGTGTGTATATATACAGAAACATACTACAGTAAGATTGAAGAACATTATTTAAAGATACATTCCCGTGTACAAACTGGGTTTATTTGATGCTATATTAGGACTAAAAACATATCTCTAAAGGTTTGCTTTCAATAAAGCTTTCTTCAAATGATGTATCATATTTCGATGCAATGCCTGATCAGAGTGTAAATCAGGTCTTCTTTTAATGATAAATGTGTGTACGAAACCTTTTAAGTATTATGGGTTTTTTTCAAGAGATATATGTGAAGAAGATGTTCCTGGCACGTGCTTTTCAAAATATCTAGTAGAATATTCGGTATTAGAAAATATCACATAAAACAATAAGAAAAGAAGTCAGATTTAATAGATAGGGTTGGGGATTCAGTTGCACTCAAGAAAAGACTATATCCGAAAATAGATAGTGGCAAATGGCATGAATTTGAAATGTGTAGCTCCTCTAATTTAAAAATGGCAAGTATATTCCATGAACTTACCACAGCAAATACCAAAGCAATTATGCTGACTGCTCCTATGCTGACTGCTACTTCAAAGTCAAATTTATTTGCTGTAGCAGATAGGTAGTTAAAAGTACCCAGTGTTCATGTAATAAAACATATCATTACAGGTGTCAACAACTAATCCTTCATGAGTCTCGTAGACGTGGTTGTCGTGATGAAGAATACTTAACTAAACATTGTTATCGTTATCCTACCTGTAGTCAATGTTTAGCTCGTTACCCTGGTGATCCAAGTTTAAACTTGGTATGTATTTTATCATTTTTATACGCCCACATTGAAATGTGGTATTATTGTTGTTACCCCTGTTCTTTAATATCTGATTGACTTTAAACTTATACACAGTGTTTAAGGTCATAAGACGAAGAAACGTACTGATTTTATCCGATTTCCGATAATTACTGCCAGAGTTATGGCCCTTGATCACTGAAAAAATTTGTGGATGCTCTAGAAGATAAAGTTTATATCCGATTGAATTTAAATTTATACAAAGTGTTCAAGGTCTTGAGACAAAGAATCCTATTGCCAGAGCTAGAATCCTAACTGCCAGAGTTATAGCTCTTGAGCACTTTGAAAAATCTTCTGTGCCCAGACTATTTAGCTTCTGTGGGCCTATGTTTTATTGCCTGGCAACCTATCTTATTGCATTTGAAAACAACTGACATTGTTAGTAAATGGTGCTGGGTCATTTAAATAATGTTTGTCTTGTTGACAACCCCAATCACCACTTATATAGTTATCAAATAAAAATTTATATGAGTGAGGGGATTTGAATATTTGAGGTTCATTCATCCCACCCACCCTAAGCTATGTCAAATGAGGAAATGAATTGCTTTTGTAATATTTACATGAGGTCCTTGAGATAGTCGAGTTTTGTGTTCAAATTGTCATGGTGGTCGATAAAGGGTTGACAAGGAAGATATGCACAATTGTTTCAATGGCATTGTCAATGGTACATAAAACAGGGGTCTACTTGTATAAATGTTTGCATGTATGTAAAAGAACGTTTCACAGATTAAAATTAATACAGAGTAGGTCTAGGCAGTAATGTGTTCTTTAAAATTACATGTGCAACCAAATTATCTATGTTGGTCTTAAAATGTCGAAAGTTTTGTGTTGACAAGGCGTTAAAACCTTGTTTAATAACATTCTATTATTGTTAGTCGTGAAATGATCTGAGTGGACTTTAAACCCTTGTTTCTCTCTCTCCATTCCAATCTATTTTTACAGATCTGTAAGTGGTGTACTAACTGTAAAAAAGGCATGTGTATACCACACGATGCTGATTGTAGTAAGGAGAATAAATGTCAGATAGCACAGACAAGTATTGTTAAAGCTAGAAGTTGTATGGAATATGTCTGTCCGGCGGCTGATTGTGAAACATGTAAAGCTCTAGGAAATGATATCTGCATGTGGTCACGGAACTTTAAAATATCAAGTAAGTTAAGTTTTGGTCTACAGAGATTCTTGTATGTCTTATTTGGCAAAAGGACCAATATAAATTAAGAAACACAAGATATTAATTACCAATTTTATGCCAAGAATGCTAATTGCATTAAACCATATATTTACATTTACTACTAACCATCATTTCTATTTACCAGGTGAAATTGTATTTAGATATACTCAACCAGCTATTCACAACTGGACGTGTGTATCTTCATCACTCAGTCCATTAATGCGCGATAGCGATAGTCCTTTGACAGATCAATGTCCTGTACGATGTTTCCGATATAAAAATTGTACCAGTTGTCTTGGTTCAAATGGGTCAGAAGGTGGATCTCAAAAGTGCATTTGGAGCCAGACTTTACAAGAGGTGGGTTTCTTCATTAAATTAATACATAAGTCAAAAGGTTGTATCTGGATATTGCGAAATTGTCCAGGAGAGCCAAAACTAGCCCAGAAGTTAAGAATCAAAATGTCTTTAAAAAACGTCCCGTCAAAATGTTGTATGTAAAATGTTGTATTTCTGAAGCTTTTCTCAAATATCTATTTACAAAATGATGTGTAGCCATTTAAACAGTATGTAACGATCCGAACATATCAAGCTCAACATCTAGTGCAGAAATAAGGAGTGAAAGCTAGTTATTTGCAATTTTATACAGCAAAGACGTATCTCAGGAAAATATTCACCTTTACCTGCTTCAATTTCATAGATTTCACACAATGAAGCATCAACAATAATTTCAATGATACATATTTAACCATAACACGACAGTGGCTATATTTCGTTTGATTGTAATGCTTTGGTTAAGACCCCATATACAACTTTTTGAAACAGTATCTGATCTATAAAACCTCTTTTTATTGGCTTAGAAGTACTACTACCAGATGAAAAGATGCTCGCGGATATTCTCATTCCGAAAAAGCAAAAAAGTGAATTTCGCAAAATATGCCAGATCGACCTTTTGACTCTCCACCGACGATATGCTGTTTCATGTTTCACTATCACATTTCATATAATTGTGGACTTACCTAGCTATGGAAATTTCAGACATTTCCATTGAGTCAGATATATTGTTTTGGTGTTTGTTAACTAGTGTATAACTAGTAAATTGGTATTTAATCTAATTGAAGCGCCACCAATGTAAAATGATAGTCAAATCTTGTCAAATTAAAAATTTACTGACTTGCGAAGATCTCCACCTGATAAAGCCTCTTTAAACTGAAATATAATGCTTTTATATAGGGTGCGTGACATCAGCAACAGTTTGCGGCTCAGTGGCATTATTATATTCTGTATAGCAATCATACATTATCAAACCCACTACAAACATTTGTTTCAAATTCTACACAAAAAAATCAGTATCTTGAATGGTGTTTATTCTAATTCAATAGTAGTGGTTTTTATACGCCCTTAATTACTAAAGTTAATATCTGATTGACTTTAAATTTATACACAGTGTTTAACATCATGAGACGAAGAAGCCTATTGATTTTCAGCTATTTCTAATAATTACTGCCAGAGTTATGGCACTTGATCACTTCAAAAAATCTATTGGACACTCTAGCGAGAGGCTAAAGTTAACATCCGATGACTTTAGATTGATACACGGAGTTTAAGGTGATGAGACGAACAAGTATATTGATTTTCTAAGAATTTTGATAACTTGATATTAAATGTTTCATATACTAAACGTCAGCAAAGCCTAACGAATTCTAATGTTTTTCTAATAATTACTTAATTAGTTGTTACTCTTTTAAATCCGATTTTAGTGTATTATAAATGTTTCATTTAGCTACTACAATATTTGCTAATATCATGTTTTTAGCAACAAATACATTTATTGGGTAGTTTGCATTATGAATATTTTATCAAATGGTTATGTATAAGGCTTTCATTTTTCAGCTGTCAAGGAATTTATCTTTGAATGTAAATATTTCAGTGTATGGCACCAGCGTATCTCCCGCAACATTGTTCATTTGGAGAATGTGGATTTGTGATACAAGAAAAAGGGCAGAATCATTGTCCCCGATCATGTTCAGAAGGAAAGAAATGTGCTGATTGTGTTACAATGCCAGGTTGTGGTTGGTGTGCTGTAGATGGTCAGAATGGATTAGGAGCTTGTCTCGCTGGTGGCCTACATAGACCAACATCAGGACAGTGTAGTGTTGAAAATATTACCATAGATACCACAACCATACCCGGAATAGGTAAGAACAGAAGTAAATCAATTAGTTCTGAAGGTCTTTCAGGGGCAGATCCAGGAGGGGGTATGCCATATTCCTGTTAAGAAAAGGGGGGATGGATGGCCGAATGTTTAGCATGTGTGTGCTGTATCATAAAGCTTGTAGTTGAGACAACTGCTATAACCCCTACACGCAAGCGAATTATTGAAATAAAATTAAACCATATGTTACTCCCGAAATGAACTAGTTTCTGTCAAGTGGACGTTAAACCCCATTTCACTATCTCTCTTTCGATATTGGCGCATATCGGATCGTAACTTCCTGAATTATGGCCTCTGATTGTATGAAAAATCGCCTTTATTAGCTTGTGGTCCCTCTGGAGGTCACAATTATTACCAGATTTTAAAAAACGTTTCATTATATCACTGTTACACTGTAATGAAGGTTCAGTATGAATTTCGTGAACATCAGACCAAAATTGACGAACAAAATGGCCGCCGCGTACGTGAATAGTGTAAAACTATGGTATATCAAGGTTGTGGACCCTTTAGAGGTCACAATTTTAATCCAATTTTGATGAAACTTGAAATGCATGTTTATAACCCAAAGATCTTGGTTCCGTTCGATATTTGCGCATATCTAATTGTAACTTTATGAATTGTGGCCCTTGATTGTGGGAAAACTCACTTTCTTTATATAGAGCTGGGCGATTTTTCGGTATTTCGATATAAAACCGTCACAGAAATAAAAACCGTCAAAAATACTGCCTTCAAAAAAATATCGAAAGACCGTACATACCGCGATATATCACGGTTTTGATTTTTCTGGATGATATTTAACATAAATATTGAACAAAATGTTTTCTTTTTTATGTTATTTACGATATTGTATTGCTAAATGATGAATAAATACTGTTTATAAACTCCAAAGTATTCATTCCCCGAAGTTTACAAATGCCGATAAGGATATTTGTTTATGTCACGTGACTTCTCGCTCACCTTTCCACTCGTGGCGTTAGAATTATCCCTGTTTCTATTCAACTTCTATACATCTTGCCAAATTGTTTATACCGATACTTTGATTTTCCTAAGAAATGATTGATTTTGAGATTTAAATGAATTTTAATAAAGCAGAAATGTAAATAATGCCAACTATATCGAGAGTTCTGCTGGACTGATTATCATTCAGCGTCAGAAGTGTCATGGCGGTCCGTGATCAAGAAAAAAAAAAAATATTTGACTAAATCAATGGACATTTTTCAACTTAGTACTTATGTTTTAAAGTTTAATTTACTATCCTATTGTATATTGCATAATGCATTTTCAAGTAGGTATAGGCTCCAATGAGAAAGAAAGAGTTTTCAAGGGTAAACTGCACGTATAGTGTAGTATACATTTAGCTATAAAAATATGCACGGCCGAAAGAACACAAACTTTTTATGTTTTTTGTGCCTCCTTCATATGAAAACAATATTGATTTAAATAAAATATTATAAACAACAACTTGAGCAAGTTTTCATGGCTATAGATCTGTGTTTGAAGAGCTCATTAAATTTTGTTTGTAAATTCTGTATATATGCTAATAATATGGACTCTCAAAGTGTCAAGTGAATAGGGTTATACTCCAGGGGTATTTCAAACTTTTTACGCATGTTTATTTACATTTATAAAATATCGCGATATAGTGGTTATATCACGATAATTTTTGAAAATATCGCAATATCAATTTCAAGGGATATCGCCCAGCTCTATCTTTATAGCTTGTTCTCTGCCCATCTCTCGTAAATGTGGGCATATCCTGCATGGCAGCTGCTGGTAGTGTATTATTATGAATGTTTCATTACCGAAAAAGTAAAAATATGTGACAACTCTTGTTGACCGCCAGGCCGATTTAGCTGCTTTGGGTGTATGGTCAGTTGTCAGTTGCCTGGCAACCTATCTTTAATGTAACTGAGCAGGGAGGGATCAATATTGTTATTTACACACCTTAAGGTTTAAAACACAAAAGTTTTCTCTTAATTTGTTACCATAATTTTGCTGTTTCGAGTATGGTTGTTGCCCAATAATGCTATTATTTATATTTTAATTTAACAGAAGCAAACTCGGTTTCCTGGTCATTTGGTCAGTGTCCACCAGAGAATGAATGTTTCAATAATCATCATACATGCGATTCAGAAACTCAAACATGTATAGACACACCCACATACTTTAGATGTGAATGTAAGAAGGGTTATATACAGAATGGGTAAGTTAATTCTTTCTAATTTTTGATTCCAAGACTGGCATTTGACAATTTAACCCTGGCCTTTTACAGTTGGGTCATTCCATGTCAAGTGGGTCAATTTTCAGAAATTGTACATGTACCAACTAAGAACTGTTCAAAATTTGTAGTCTCTAGCTTGAAAATTGACTGAGGTATGGGCATTTGATTTTCGTGAGTTACTGATAAGTTTTCCATACAAAATATGCATCAATTAAGTTACTTGAGTTTAAGATATCTTGATTTTACCTTTCTCGTGAAGATATAAGCTTACAGCGCAAATTTGGTAGTCTAGATTTTTGTCTAGATTACAAATCTGCAATCAGATTACAGTTGAGTGGTAGGGTTGTAATGCTACTTTGCCCTACAAACCGAAAAATATTTGGTGTAGTTTTATATTTTCTTTTTTTTGTAGTGCTCCAGGAGCTACAAAGTAATAGATATAGACCCAAATGTTGGCCTCTCCAGAGATTGCCAGTAGTAGCACATAAGAAATATATGAAAATGCATCAGTCTTTACTAGATTCCCAGAAAATTGTCCTCGAATATGATTCCAGGCTCAAATTAACAAAAAATTGTCTCATATTTTTGAGCTGAAAGAGCCCAGTAGATGAGCACCTAAAAATCTGAAACAAGGTGTAATTATAGTACTAACAGTTCCTAAGATACGGTCCACATAATTTGAGGGATTTCGCCCCAAATGGGCATGACCACCATTATTGAAAAAGCCATAACCCAATAGGTCGAAATTGTTGGAATAAATATTTCTGGAATGGGAAAGAGGATGACTTGCTGTTTGAATCATATATAGTTAACTATCTTTAGGAAAGTCTGCGACAGGTTACTATGTATATTTTCAGAGCTTATCCATGATCATAATCCTACTTTAAGTGCAAAGACACTGATTTTCAGCCACAAGTGTGCATATATAAAATGATTTTACATGGTTATAAAAGATATTATACCTCCAATTGTTTGACATTGTGTAGAATATGAATTAAGACAGAATACTCTGTAGTCTGAACATGTGATGTTAGCTGTTAGTCAAGAGAAGTAGCTTGGGAATTGGATTATTTTATAAGTGTGGGTATTTATTTTATGAATTTTTGTCAATTTTCAGACAATAGAAAATTGTTGGAATTGTAAATATATTATATTTTATAGTAAAAGTTGTGAGCCGGTCTGTCATCAAGGATGTGTTCAGGGTGTATGTATAAGACCTGATCGTTGTATGTGCCATTTTGGTTGGGTTGGAGATAATTGTAGTACCGAATGTTTATGTAATAAACATAGTAACTGTCGCAGTAGAGAGGAACCTAGGATATGTCTTTCCTGTCAGAACAACACACAGGTAAATTGTGGCTTTCTTACAACATGCATTCCATAATGAAATAATAACACAGACACAGAGCTATTTAATTATTATGATCTTTAAATAATTCACATGCAACAATAATATTCCGCGAGTATCTTAAAACCTTTTACTCTGTGATTTTAGGGCCCACAATGTCAGGAATGTCGAGAGAATTTTGTTGGAGACCCTAAAGATGGCGGTCGTTGTATACCATGTCTCTCATTTTGTTATAACCATTCATCGAAGTGCTTAACTCGTGAAGAATATCTTGGATCACAGATTGATCCAAGTAATAGCCATGACCTATCAATCCTAGGAAAAGATCTGTATGGAAAGGTATTGATATATTTTGTTTTATAAGCTTATGTGTGCAACTGATGAATTGTGTTTTAAAAAGAATTCATATTTTGGGTATGTATGTTTATTATTGAGGTCGCCACATTTCTCACAGACTGAGAATTTCTATTTCCATGATTCAAGGTACAACAGTCCTACAAACTGCTGATTTACTTGTAAAATACCTATATTTGATTTTGTTAAGAAAAAAATAGAAATGCGTAGTGAAATTAATGTCACTGAAGGCAGATTCAATTTATATTAACACATTAATTTATTGCTCACATAAATTTCTTGATTTATATTTTATCAGTCTGCTCATGGGCCTAAAGAAGGAAATGCAAGATGTGTAGATTGTAGACATAACACCACAGGAGAGAAATGTGAGCTGTGTGTTGATGGATATTTTAGACTTCAAGATAAACCGAAAACAGAAGGATGTATAAAGTAAGTCTTACTATTTAACTAAAAGGTAAAACTCCAGTATTTATAGAATGGTTCTGTTTGTCTGTTAAACTGTATATATATTTATACATTATTAATATCTGAAGACATCTATAGAGGGCAGACAGCTAGCTTATATGATTTAATGTATGTCAGAACGAAGTAAAGTGGAGAATTTTTTACAAAGAAGTACTTGTACTTTATCTACTTCAATATATATTTATATATATATATGTATGTTATAAACAGAAAGTTTTTAGGAAGAAGAAAGTGAAACTATGCTTAGAATGCCTTTACCATTTTTATACGCCCACATTTTCATGTGGACGTATTATGTCGTCGCCCCTGTCCGTCCGGACAGACGTCCGTCCACAATTGTTTGTGGACTCTCTACAGGTCACAATTCTTACCCTATTTTGACGAAACTTGAAATATAGGTTTATCCCCCAAAGATCTCGGCTGCTTTCGATATTGGCATGTATCGGATCAAAACTTCATGGATTATGGCCCCTGATTGTACGAAAAATCATGTTTTTAGCTTGTGGACCCTATAGAGGTCACAATTTTGAACCGATTTTGATGAAACTTTACATTCATGTTTATAACCCTAAGATCTTGGTTCCTTTCGATATTTGCGCCTATCGGAACGTAATTTCCTGAATTATTGCCCCTGATTGTCCGAAAAATCACCTATTTTAGCTTGTGGTACCTCTGGAGGTCACAATTATTATCCGATTTAAAAAAACGTTCGAATATATCACCGTTGAACCCTAAGGAAGGTCGAGTTCAAATTTCGGAAAAATCGGGCCAAAATTACCATACAAAATGGCCGCCGTTCGTACGCGAATACTGTTAAAAAATGGTATATTAAGGTTGTGGACCCTGTAGAGGTCACAATTTTAATTCAATTTTGATGAAACTTGAAATGCATGGTTATAACCCAAAGATCTTGGTTCCTTTCAATATTTGCCCATATCGGATCGTAACTTCCTGAATTATTGCCCCTGACTATACGCAAAATCGCCTTTGTTTAGCTTGTGGTCCCTCTGGAGGTCACAATTATTATCTGATTTAAAAAATCGTTTGATTATATCATCGTTACACCCTAAAGAAGGTTGAGATTAAATTTTTGAAAAATCGGACCAAAATTGCCATACAAAATGGCTGCCGATCGTACGCGATTACTGTTTAAAATGGTATATCAATGTTGTGGACCCTGTAGAGGTCACAATTTTAATTTGATTTTGATGAAACTTGAAATGCATGGATATAACCCAAAGATCTTGGTTCCTTTCGATATTTGCGCATATCGGATCGTAACGTCCTGAATTATGGCCCCTGATTATACGCAAAATTGCCTTTGTTTAGCTTGTGGTTCCTCTGGAGGTCACAATTATTATCCGATTTAAAAAATCGTTTGATTATATCACCGTTACACCCTAAAGAAGGGTGAGTTCGAATTTCGGAAAACTTGGACCAAAATTACCATACGAAATGGCTGCCGTTCGTATGCGAATACTGTTGAAAAATGGTATATCAAGCTCGTCGACCCTGTAGAGGTCCCAATTTTAATTCGATTTTGACGAAACTTGAAATGCATGGATATTACCCAAAGATCTTGGGTCCTTTTGATATTTGCGCATATAGGATCGTAACTTCCTGAATTAATACCCCTGATTATACGCAAAATTGCCTTTGTTTAGCTTGTGGTCCCTCTGGAGGTCACAATTATTATCTGATTTAAAAAATCGTTTGATTATATCACCGTTACACCCTAAAGAAGGTTGAGTTTGAATTTCGGAAAAATCGGACCAAAATTGCCATACAAAATGGCCGCCTATCGTACGCGAATACTGTTTAAAATGGTATATCAATGTTGTGGACCCTGTAGAGGTCAGAATTTTAATTTGATTTTGATGAAACTTGAAATGCATGGATATAACCCAAAGATCTTGGTCGCAATTATTATCCGATTCAAAAAATCATTTGATTATATCACCGTCACAAGCTAAGGAAGGTTGAGACCCAAATTACAATACAAAATGGTATTTCAAGGTTGTGGACCCTGTAGAGGTCACAATTTTAATTTCGATTTTGATGAAACTTAAATTGCGTGTTTATAACCTAAATATCTTGATACTTTTCGATATTTGCGCATATCAAATTGTAACTTAATGAATTATGGCCTTTGATTGTAGGAAAAATCACTTTCGGTTTTGCTTGTTCTCTATCCATCTCTCGAAAATGTGGGCGTATCCTGCCTGGCAGCCGCTGGTTGTATAAGTTTTTTCCTTGTCAACAGGATCTTGCAAGTAAACATACATTTTTGAGCCTATAATGCTGCCTACAGTACCTGTAACAGCTCCTCAGAATTAAAAAAGTTTTCTCACAAGTTGTGGTTCTATTAAAAACTTGAATCATGGGTTGTCAATGTCATCAATTATAGTATATTATATGTGTTATATTTATTATTATTATTATAGATGTCAGTGTAATGGACATAGTGATGTATGTAATAAACATACTGGGGAGAGTTGTAAATGTAATAATAACACAGAGAGTAAATGTGAATCCAAAGATGATACAATACCTTGCTGGAAATTACAGGTAAATCTTGTGTTTTCTTGATAGTTGACCAAATTGTTGGTTCTTTTGAATATATATTATATAACTGTAACAAATCTAATTATAACATAAATCCTATTTCGTTTCATTATCCGTTACCTATAAAAGATGAAAGGTGTGATAACCTTAGTTGAGTGGTTGGACAAATTAGCTACTGTGGTTGTATGTTTTGTTGCCTGCCAACCTCTCAAATGATCTGTTTAGGCAAGATTCATGCAAGATATTTAAAGTTTAATATAAATAGTTGTCATCCAGTCGATCTTTGCCGGTATCTATATGTGTCTCCTGATGTGATCTTTAATTTAAAGGACCTAAGTCCATAACTCAAAATCCTCCAAAGTCTTCGACATCGAAATCATGAATTATTGGTCAATTTAAATCAACATTGATGATGTAAACTTACCGAGAAAAGATGAGCTTCTGATATCCGATATTTAAGATAAAATAATTTGTTTAACATTGGTACACGAATCGTGTACCATAATGCACTTCAGACCCAGTTGTACTGAGAGACTCAAGGGACAAGGCTATCCACATTGCATCAAACCTAACGAAGCTTTGTAGACTGGAATAACTAGAGGCTAGAATTGTGCACTTGATTGAAATTGGTGGCTTATTTTGCCGAACATAACTGATTTGAAATTGGAGTGAAAACGGAAACCATTGAATGTAAATCGGTTCAAATACATTCATATTACAGTATTCTATGCATTGCGACCCACTATTGTGAATTTCTAGTTCCCAAACGTTAACAATTTAGCTCCTTTAGACTGAAGACCATTTAAAGCATACATTTTTTTTGTTAGATGTCTGTAAAATTAATTACATTTTTTGGGGGTTCAATCAATCTAAATTTTCCTCAAGATTTATTTATATTCCTGAAACTTATTCCTGACCAATCAGCAGTTACTGTTTGATTTTTCTGATGGACAATATGATATGTTTTCTCTTTTGTATAGTAATATACGAAAAAATCTACTTTTTCATGTCCTGTGAATGTAAATTACACTAGACACTTTACCTTACTCAAAAATATCAAATTTGAATATTGAGCTATTCCGAAACGATGGCTAGATTACATAACTTGTTTAAGAATTTTCACCAGAGCTTCAGCTATTTTCTCAGGAGTAGAATAAAGATTTGCAACAGTCTTACACTCTGAATTAACCAGTTTTATTCACTGAAACTTTTCCTTTAATTTGTACAGTCGAAAGTCTTTGGTAGAAAGTCTATGTTAATTCATTTCAATTGGGTTGTTAGTCATTATTTCTTTTCAAATATTTTTTAAAGTTCACAGATTATTTAGTATTATTTTATTACAGTGTTCTCAGTGTAAAGAATATTTTTTTGGGAGCCCAACAGAAGGTCATCAATGTTATCGTCAGATGACTATAGACAAGGAATATTGTTTCGATCCAGAAACACAAAAAAACTGTAACCAGTACCCACAGCCATTGCACCAAGGCCGAACTGTGTTTTTCTCTGTACCTCCTAAATATCTTAATGTAGATATCCGAATTACAATTGATGTCACAATGGGAGGTGAGTGTTAAAACTATATAATTATTGATTTCATTTCACAATACTCCTATCAAGACAAACAAACATTCACCTACCTCATAAAGATAGCATACAAGTTAACATACAGTACGACCACATGGTACATGCCCCACATTTTTTGCTTTGGTTAAGCAGAGTGATAAACAATCTTATGGTAAGATGTTTTATAACAAGATAATGTGCAGCTAGTTAATGAGCATCATCTATTTTTTTTGAGATTGAAGCTGTGTGGTGTTAGCCTCTCTATTCGTTCATATAGTAAAACAAACAAACCTCTGCATGAAATTTTAAAAAAAATTAACTGGATTAGATGCAAAATATATTAAAAGTTTTAACTATTCCTGAACCATAACCACAATGAAGGTACTCTCGATTTCATGAAAGTTGTCAATCATGTGTGAACACAAAAATATCGGGAATAATGCACAAGGCAACTAAATACAATACTATTTCGACCAGTTGCCTTGGCTAAAAAAAGAAATTTTGGGTTTGCTTCTCCCACAATTCTACTCATTACCCGCAATTCCTATTTATTGAGCCATGGTTTCTGTCTTGTTTCAGGTGTGGATGTTTATTTCTCAAATCAGGATAAAACATTTGTTACAGAAGTGGATGGTACTTCTGGAATTCATCGTATTTATATCGATGAGAAATTAGACATTGATTATCGTGATGCAGTTCAAGGATATAAAGAATTGGCAAGAAATAAACGTAGCCTTACCAACGTTACACGATTAGACAAACGTTCAGCTGTGGTCACTCCATCTAGTAGTCAATTATATCTGCGAGAAATTAAAGCTAATGATCTCAATACATTTATAACAATTAAAAAACAGACATCTATATTAGTTGTACGAGACGTACGGTTTCGACTTGTGATAACTTTACCACGTGATATTCACGAACTGCGAACATCACGATTTTTTCTAGTTTTACGGAGTAAAGGTGACGTGAAACATAACGTAACTTTTGGTAGTTTGTATTTTCGGCAGGATCAGCCACACATTGACCTATTTGTGTTTTTCTCTGTGTTTTTCTCATGTTTTTTCCTGTTTTTAGCTATGTGTGTTATGCTATGGAAGATGAAGCAAGCTTTCGATTCGCGCAGAAACCGCCAGCTACGCGCCCAAGAAATGGAATGCATGGCTTCTCGGCCCTTTGCTAAAGTTCTTATACTAATCAAACATGACTATACAATACCTACACCAGTAGCTCTAGTTTTACGCAAATCGCGACCCCTAAAACTAGTCCCTAAAAATATGCATTGTCCTAACCCTAGCCCTGTTCACCTTCCCCCTATTAATGTGAAAGAACCCCAGCTATGTACGGCTCCGATAGCTATAGAACCCACTGATGATGGTATTGCAGCTGTTGGAACTATTTTACTTCAGTTACCAGGGGATATTCACGCGCCTACTAAACTATGTTTGGGATCGGCATTGACAATGAGACTAAGTCCACCAGTCGTGGCGACTAAGGGATGTAATAGGCCACGACCAAGTGCAACATTATGCTGATTAGGAGTTCAGTGACATCAGTGCTATATATAGTGACAGTCATCTGTGTATCTATATCTCCTGGTTTATATATAAATATATATGTTTGTATATACTGTTGGTTTTAAAGTGTACATTTTCCTACTTGAAGCAGTATTCCGTTGTCTTTAGAGTGTAGTTAAGTGTTTAGCGTAAAATTAGTTATATTACTTTGTATGTAAGAAGATATTCCCACAGATACTATTTTAGTCTCTTTCAAGAACGACTCTGTATAATTCTACAAGACAGATATTATTTTAGTCTCCTTCAAGCAGATTCCCTATATTTACATATCTAAGCATGAATAAGGATATGGTTGACAGAGACTGTTATTATTGACTTGGAAAATCAACTAAACTTTGCAACAATTGGACCAGATTACAGCAGTCAGTGTCACACAAGAGATTTTGATGAATTTTTGGTTAGAACAGAACATTAAAATATTATGTATGTTGTATCTTTTAATGGTATTTTATCAGAAATTGTGAATACTAGTTCCATATATTTAGCACTGTCTCCTGATATTTGAAATTAGAATTATGTACTTAAATGGGTAATTTAAAGTCTCTGATCGTCATTTAAGTAATAATTGTTAATCCCTTGCAAACTACAATAATGTGGAAGTTGAATCTCTAAAAGGAATATCGATCCAAATATCGATATTTACAAAGATATTATAAATTTAACATTTGTCAACATTCATATTTCACTGCAGAGGTTATTTAAGATAGTCAACATAAGCCAGTGCCAACAATGACTTGCTGAAATATTTTGATGGTCATCTTCTTAAATAATTAATTTGCAGGGATTAAGTTGTAAAAAATTGGATATTGTCTGAAGAATCCAAATGAAGATCAGCGACTTAAATTACTGTCTTTAGGAATTGATAGGGTAAACTAATTAAAATACATTTCTGTTATTTGAATTATTTAGTGAAATAAAATGGAGGAATATGGACTGAAATCATGTGGCAGAATTGAATGCTTGTAATTTCAAATGCTGTTATTAGTGTTAATTTATCCGACGTTTCACCTTTTTAAAGAATAATTAAATTAATAGGCTATTTAAAAATTTAAAAGTAGATATTTCACAAATTCATATTATTAAAGAAATTAATGCTTGCAGTTTACTAGTAAAAGGCCCACAAAGCGTATGGTTTCATTAATTTCTTGCCACAATGAAAGTGGCCTTTCTCAATAATTTCATGGCATAACTATTTCTTGCTTTTGTGTTATTGTGCACATATATCTTTTTTTGTTTGCAAACATTGAAATGTGGGTTGTATACTGTTGTCGCCCCCGTCTGTAGGTCTAATTGCTTGTGGACGCTCTAGAGGCTAAACTCATCATCAAATTCACTTTAACTTCATACAGTTTTCAAGACATCTATTGATTTTCAATGATTTCCGATATATTGGATTTGATCACTGATTTAATGATTTCCAATAACTGGAACAGCTAAATTTATCATCTGATTATCGGTATATGCATATGTACAATAAATGTCAGCACCTTGAAGAACTAGAAGCCAATAAAATTTTGATTATTTCTTATAATTACTTAATGGGTTGTTACTCTTGATCAGTTTCTAATGTCTTGGAAATGCTCCCATTGTCTGGAATAGAAAAAAATGTGTGACAATCTCTGTGGACTGCTCAGTCTAATAAGCTGCTGTAACTGTAAGCATATCTTTCATTGCCTTGCAGTATCTTTTTAAATCCTTTTATTTGATTTATATACTTATAATATGTAGTCTATCATTATCTATTTGAAAAATATCATTCTATCTTTTTGATACTTACATTTATAACTTGTTTTTTAAATCATTCTAGTCATTCAAATGGAATTAATCCTTTATAAAAAGGTTAGATTACTTTGCTAAGGGTGATAAGAAGTTTAAATGAATTTCTATTGGGAAGATGATTAAGAAATTTATTTTAATTTTTCTTATATAGTTTTAAAACAATGTAATTTATCTCCTATTTAAATAACTCTTTAGAATTTATATATTTTATAATTGAACTGTGTTATGATTTTTCTAAAATTGTATTAGATTGAATATAAACTTAGTCAAATATACTAGCCATATGCATATCTTTGAACTATGAACAAAGAATAAGAAATATGACCAAATCAGTCATGGGTCATCTGTTAGTAAGTAGTAAGTGTATGTGAGAGACAGAAAGAGGCAAGGGATTTGAACTTAGGAATAGGAAATAATGTCTAACAAATCAATTTTATTTAACAGACACATGTAGATTAATTTATATGATATAGTAACATAGTGATTTTTTTGAGATTGTTACAGATCTAAGTAATTGTTACTGATTTATATATAATTTATCAACAGTAGTTTTTGTTGACTTTACAGTGTATAGTTCAGTACTTTTTTATTTCATTTAAGAAAATGGTACATCATATGTTGGTTAGGTTGTGTTTGGGGGATGAGTTTGAATGGGCCATACTTTTTCAAAGTTTTCAGGCTAAGAAAAAATATTCATATGCCTCAAAAGTCTTAGTCAGCCACCTTGACCTTGCCCATGGTCTGCTACAGTTAGCTACTCTTGGTAATAGGTAGGCTATAATTATCATATAACTGTATGATTGCTATGTCAACATTTTCTTAACAATCTCCAGTAGTATTTTTTGATCTGCAGCTAATCAGGTGTGGGATTTGGCCCCTGAGTCCTGCTGCTGTACAATAACAATAGGTGGCCTATTTAACGAAGGTGGCTAACTGAAACCGGCTGAGAGGACGGTTTAGATGTACTCGGTTGGTTATCTCAAAAAATATATTAAATTACCAGGGATAATGTAATTACATAGCTTTGATATGGTTATTGAAATTCCTGAACAATCTTAAAACCAAACTGTCAAAGGAGGGTGCATCTGTATTATTTCAGGACATGATCAAACCAAAAACAGAATCTTACAGATTGTGTGTATATAAATATATATTAATTTCTATTTGTGTTTTACTATAATAAATGATATTATCTCAATGCAATATTATATTACATGGCTTTTGAATGTAAATCAAAATTTTATTTCTATAAAAGTAAATATATATGTATGTGTTTTGTTTAAATGAGTTATGTTTGGATTATTTTATGCATGTTGATCATGAATGAGTAATTGTGTATATTATTATTATACTGTGTATATAAGGTGTCTTTTATTAGTCGTAAATGATTTATTATCGGTTATTTTAATGGATATTATAAAATTAGGCGATCTGAACAACCCATCAGATAGCAATGTTAGTATTTGGGGGCATTTTTCTGCAATATCAGTTCGGTGGAAGTGGATTTGAAACAAGATTATGACACATACACTTTGGGCATTCTTGGAAATCATCAGGTTGTATTCTCTAGAAATCAATAAAATAATGCACTTTGGTGTGGCACCAGCACTCATTTAAACACTCCCAAAATTAGTCAAAATAAAATATGGCACCACTACTCTAAATCTTTAATCATGTATAAATTTGGTATGTAGTGTGCCCACGAAACCCAGATTAAACATTTTCCAAGACCAATCTATCTATCATGCTGGTGTCGTTTATTAGGCAGGTGTGCTTACTGTTTCCAGAATACTTGGTACTACCTTGCACATTATCAGTGAGAGTTATTCATATTTTCTATAGTTATAAAGGGTTTGCAATTAACTGTGACATTTTAAATTGTCTGTGATGTTACCTGTATTCGTTAGGCAGTTAGTTCTACACTAGGTATTTACTCTTGTATGAACAGTTAAACCACTTACCAACTAAAGTTGTACAAATTAAATGTTATGTCAGATATTATATGAACCACTAACTAGTTGTTTTTTGGTGACAAGCCCTGGTTTCTAAGAATGCCCTATGGGTGCTTATTTTTCTCTAAGTCTTATTGTAGATTGTCTATGTTTATAATATACATAGTTCTTATATATATGACATTAGTTTATTCTTTCTTAAAACTTAATATATATATAATGTGTGTGTATATACCAATACCTACCACTTTTTAGGTGTGCTTTGACTAGTTTTTTTATTGCATAATGAAGCTAGATTTGCATGAATATTAGCTTGTATTTGTATGAACGTTTTTTAAACCTACATGTAAGGTTATGAATTGTTATAATTGGCCATGAGGTTTGTATTCGACAATAATTACATTTCAAAGTCAAGTTTTCTCTCTTAATTTTGTTAAACATGAACCAAGGTTTAATCTTGAGAATTGTTTAATCCCCTATAAACTTTGTAAACTGAAGATCTGATATATGTATGCGAAAGTGTAGGTTTATATAATGCACACCCATATCATTTCATAAATAATATACTCATTGGTCATTGCTCAGTACTATGTGATTTATGAATTAAAAAAACAATGTGTAAAATATTTAAATTCTGACTTGTCTTATTCCTTTATACTAATAAAAGTAGTATTGAGTGCCACCAGACATGTCTAGGGTAAAAGTAGCCAAAAAAATCTTGTGTGGGCGTATATTGCTGTCGCCACTGTCTGTGGGGGGTGTTTGTGTGGGTGTCCGTGTGTCACAATTCTTAAGCGATCATCTTGAAATTTTACAGATTATTCCTTATACCCTAAGGATAATCCCTATTGTTATTGGTGCATGCCCGATCCCCAGGGGCAGAGCCGCGCCCATTTTTTGTATTTCTTTGTTTGTTATCTACAGGCCGCATTTCTTAACTTATCATATTGAAACTTTGCATACTTATTCTTTGTACCCTAAGGAACATCCCTATCATTTGGGGTGCATGCCCAACCCCCAGTGTCAGAGCCACACCCAATTTTTTTTCACCTACAGGCTGCAATTCTTAATAGATACTTTTGAGACTTTTCATACCTATTCCTTATACCCAAAGGATGACCCCTTTTGTTTTTATACTTCCACATTTTCATGTTGACGTTTATGACCCTGATTGTGATTAAACTTGAAATATAGGTTTGTCCTAAAAAATCTCGGCTTCTTTCGATATCAGCTTGTATCGGATCGTAACTTCATGGATCATGGCCCCTGATTGTACGAAATATCAGTTTTTAGGCTTGTGGACCCTATAGAGGTCACAATTTTGAACCGATATTAATAAAACTTGACATGCATGTTTGTAACCACAGATCTTGGTTTCTATCGATATTTGTGCACATCGTAACGTAAATTCTTGAATTATGGTCCTTCTGGAGGTCACAATCATTATCCGATTTTTTAAAAAAAAACGTTTGATTAGATCACCGTTACACCCTAAAGAAGGTTGAGTTTAAATTTCGTGAAAATCGGACCATAATTGCCAGACAAAATGGCCGCCGTTTGTGGGTGAATAGTGTAAAAATATGGTATATCAAACTCAAAATGACCGCCTTTTGAACGCAAATACTGTTTAAAAATATAAACTTTAAATGCATGTTTATAACCCAAAGATCTTGATTCCTTTCGATATTTGCTGATATCAAATTGTAACTTAATGAATTATGGCCTTTGATTGAAGGGAAAATGCCTTCGGTACTGTTTGTTCACTATCTATCTCTCGAAAATGTGGGCGTATCCTGCATGGCAGTGCCAGCCATATAGTCGGGGGGGGGGGCTGTCTACCAAATGGGCACTAGAATACGATGCCGAGTGGTAATCAGTCCGCCGTTGGAGCGTTTTCGAGATATTCGGGGTGAAAGGTCAATTGAGTTGCACTGAAAGTAAATGCACAACCATTCTTGTATCATGAAAATATGCGTTTTACATAATTCCAATCCGTCGGCTTTTCGGGTAGAAATCATGGAATGAGTTTTTTTTAGAAGATTTTGTTATAAATTGGTGAAAAAACCAATGTTGACATTTTTTCTGAACAGACTGCATTTCTGGCAGTTTATTTAATAAAGTATTGTGGCGAAAATATTCATTCAATGTAATTTACTCACTCCGTCTGTTTGCCAGTTTCCTCTCTGGTCGGATGAACTAGTGATTTGGCGACAGGCGGTATCTGGTAAGCTTGTTTTATCTCGACGATCAGTGCCTGAAATACTGCCAGATACTGCATTTCGGGCAGTCTACTTTTCAAATTTTCGGGGGCTTTGTTGATTGTTCGCAAGTCCGTTTATTTGACACTTACCTCTCTGGGGTCAGATAGACAAGTGATCAGGCGACAGACGGTATCTGATCAGCTCTATATATCTCTACAATCGGTGCCTGAAAACTCCCAGACAGCATTTCCGACAGTCTATTTTTCAAAAGAATCTTGGGGAGGTCCCAATATCCCCCACAAGGACTCCCTACTCTGGCACTCGTGAGTTGATTTCGTTGAGGTTCGCAAGTCAGTACGTTTGACACTTTATCTTAACGATCAGTGTCTGAAATACTGCCAGGCTGCATTTACGGCAGCCTGTTTTTCAAAAAATTTCTGGGTGAGACCCCCCTACTCCTAGTTAAAGCTCGTGCCTTTGCCCCCTTAACCTTGGACTTTGCCCCAGCCTTGCCCCTCCAACCACCGGCGGCTAGCGCCGCCACTGTTTCTGAATAGTCCTTCATAGTTTGGGACGCCATTATTGTAAGGTCGCCATTTTGATAAAAATTCAAACCTTTTTTGTTATTTTCAACTTGTTTATAATATCATCGACAAATCAAAGGTGATTTGGCACTGTATTAATATAGGCAGAGGGCATGACTATAATATTGTACATTATTTTCCATCAGCTAATACACATATTTCCAAGATGGCGGCCATTTTTGGCGGGAAAATGGGACGATTGGCTGATAAAGTCGTCGTGTATGGCATCAATATATATGTTTTCAGGGGCTTAGAATCCATTTCTGCCATTTACAACTGTGTAAAATGATCATATGTCCACCCATTTCACATTTTACCAGCATAGCGGAGATTTGTAAAGGGGGGGGGGGGGAATTCTGAACTTAAATAATCAATATAAGACAAAATATAACGTTGGAACAAATCTTAGATTTTAATCATACATAAGATCGTGAAATAGGATAAAACTTTGAAGCAGTTTCAAGTCAACAGCAATTTGAGTAATCAACAGATTCGTCCGTACTATCTACTATGGCACCACCACTCACAGTCGTATTATCACAGTCTTCATCTGCCGCACACTTACAAAATTCTGTACATACGACGCTTCCTTTCCTACAACTACAATTACATGTAACTACACATTTACTTTTACCACAACCAACCAGGCCCGTAGCCAGGAAGTTGGTTGGGTTTTTTTTTGGGGGGGGGGGCAAAGATGTTTAGAATTTAGATGTTTCGGGAGGGCCAAATAGCATCATATTCCTGAATTAGCTCTAATCAAACGGAACACTGCGAGGAGGATGAAATAGCATGGGCATCTGCATGAATGTTGCGGTAAAGGCCAATTTTCTTGTGATATTGGGGGGGGGGGGGCAAGACTCAGTATTGGGAGGGCAGTTGCCCAAATGTATCTTGAACGGTTTATGAGATATGCTCCGGAAACAAAATTATAGGCCTACACCCAAAACTAAGTCAAATTTGTTTCCATGGAAACACAAAAAATATAATCCCAGAAATTCCTAAATAGCAAAAGGCAAAACTGCTGTAATAGGTTGGTGTTTGTGCAAAGTTTCAGAAAGATATCTTAAACGGTTTATGATATGTGCTCCGGAAACAAAACAAAAATTGTACACCAAAAAATAAGTCAAATTTGTTTCCATGGAAACACAAAAGATATAAATTCCAGAAATTCCCAATTAGCAAAAGGCACAACTACTGTAATAGGTTGATGTGTGTGCAAAGTTTCAGAAAGATATCTTTAAAGTTACAATTTCAAATTTTCAAGTCATAGTTTTAAAATGTATTAAAATGAAGCCTTAGAATAGATGGTATCCACAAACAGTCCTATCTTGTTAAAGAATAATCCTATTAATTCTATAATTCACTATTGCCAGCTGAGAAATTGGCAAAAATATCATTTTCAACTTCAAATACCAACGTTGAAAAATGGCCGTCCATGATGTCTATGGGAAAACAAGGGAGGTAATTGTGTTATTATTTCCTGTGTCACTGATTTTTGAGGGTGGGAAATAATGTCCGTGGTCATAATAATCGTGAGTTGACAACCTATTGAGCAAAATACATATAAATAATTATGTTTTGACTTTCTTAGAAAATATGAAATCCTCGCTTTTACGGTTTATGAGATATGCTCCGGAAACGAAATCGGACGGACGGACGAATCCCGTTTCAATATCCCTCCCTAACTTCGCTCGGCGCGGGATAATTAAGCCTCGACCTAATAAGGTATCACAAGGCAAACTTCACGTTCTATTTTCATTTTTTAATATCAATATTATATATTTTCATTTTAAACATAAACCTGTAACTGCCTGTAACATTAAAGAAACATTATGGGAGATTAGATAACAAGTTGACATTCTCACTATAATAGTGATGTAAAGGCAATTTGCTCAAAATTTCATTCAAATTTATCCACTATGAACCGAGAATTAAGCGGTTGAAATTTCTGCCCAGCCTAGATCATCATTACTATAAGTCAGTACGATAAAGAGCATAGTCTCGATTGTTCAGTTAATCATTAAAACGTCAAGGAAAGTTATGAAGAAAATCGGCTAATATATTCCACTAAAAATCGCAGGCTACCGACGTCATGACCGTGAGTTGATTATGATCTTGATAGGTTAATTAATATCTAATTAATAATTTAGATAACATTGCAGGCGTACAATAGACAGATTTAGCTCTTGCATAATGTATGTTTCATAAAACAAAACCCAAGTACGAACAATCCAAACCATAAGAAAAAAAATCGAAGTCCTAAAAAAACGGTATAGGCAAAATTATAGTGTAATCAGGCAGTGCTAACCGGTGTCTGGAAGAGTAAGCTTATCCTGTCTGGCTCCACACCCGCCATAGCTTCATCCAAACTATTAGGCGAACTATCGGTAAAATAGTGTGATTAGCCAATTGACAATCGGTATGCAAAATCACGTGATGATCAGTATTAACGATGTAGTAGACATGAATTATCAGAGAGGTAGTATTCGCGTCAATTAAATATATATAGAATAATACTAATAGCCGAGAGAGACATGTAATATTTACCAATCAAGTCAATATGACGGCCAGAAAACTTTTTAAAGGTTTTAATAAGTTTAGTTCGCAAGTAGGCCTATCGTTGAAGCTTAGAAGTTAGATGACGCATGCCTCGATCTACTAAAAAAACCTGAATAAAATGAACAAGCTCCCGCGTAACGAAATTAGCTGAGACACACACACTCCATAAGCTATTGGAATGTTACCATTAATAGGCCTAAATGGAAAGTTAACAATCGGAAAGTCAAAGTCATCACATCACGTTTTTCATACAATTTTTACAAATCGAGACGCAGATCCAAGTAGAAAGCGTAATTGTCACTGTTTTAGTTTTGAGCTCATCAGAATATATACGAATTCTACATAATCACTAAATTTTGGATTATTCAGTGATAGAACATCATCGATAAGTGTCTGTATGTAATCGGTTTCTTAGGAATAGAGAAACAAATCAGTAAGCAAAGGTGCACAGTTTGGTGTCCACGGCCCATGGGTATGGGCCTACCTACCACTTGCTGTTGCAAATTCACCACTTGCTGTTGCAAATTTAACAAAGATATTATCTTTTTGACGGTGAATTTATTTTTGGAATCAATATGGTTCTTAACAAAATATGTCGAACTGTAATGTAATTAACAACCAAATATATTGATATCTAACATTACCCGATTTAGCAGATGAAAAGAGACTGTGAATAATGTCTTTTAATCGAGCTTTTAATTTACTATAGCCTATGGGGAATTTTAGTGTACAAAGTAGAAAAGTCAAACGTTTTTATAGATGAGATTGCAAACCATCAAGAATTTTTTTTAATATCCACATTTGATTAAAACCACTATTATTATTATTATTATTAATAATCATTATTTATATAGCGCACGCTTTCACAAAATGTGTTCAGATGCGCTGTACATAAAAGGAATTAAAACATACATTAAAAATATTTAAACCATAGCTATGATGTCATCCTTTGTTCTTTTAATTCATTCTAATGAAGAATGGATTGTTATCTAAAAAGAACAGTCCAATATTAATGAAAAGAGTCCATTATTAACAGAAAAAGTCCAATATTTTTAAAACTGTCCATTATTAACGAAAAAATACATTAAACAGAAAACGAAAAGAAGCCACAGCTATGGCTTTTAATTTCCGAAAAAAATGTAACAGAAATTTGACATGAATGGATAGGTCTTTGGCTTCAATTGTAATTTCCCTATTGGATGATATACTAAATTCCGAGTTTTGTTGCCTTGAGGGTACTTCTAATTTACGGTTGATTTATGTACTGGGCATCTTTTTAGACATTTTTTGTTTTCGTAGGCTCTTGTAACCTTTGGCTCTACTCGACGATGGTTTAATCCTCCAAGATTTGTTTTAGACACATCTTCAGTATACTGAATATAACGCCTATTATCACTGTCAGTACCAAGCGATAGCTGGGAAAATCTCCCAACACGCAAATTTCGATGTTCTTTACCAGCTCTCAATTCAAAATGAAGACCAAAAGAATTTGTGGGTTACTTTTCAAGTAACCCCTTATTTATTCCATAAGATATCTTCTTCTTGTTCAGTTATAATGTCTGCTTGTTTTTTTTCTAATCCAATACATTTCCTTGAAAGATCTTACTTTTTGGCATCTAGCACATTCCGCAGTTCCTGAAATTCGATGTCTCACAAATAGTCCATTTTGGCTCATGAAAAGTTGTATAGACACAATCATTCATATAGGGTATATGGTCTGTACTCATTGCCAGATACTTTCCTAATCTCAGCAATAAAATAACTCAGATATTCGTTCATTTTTTTGAGGGTCATCTGAAGTAAATCTTTACATGGTAAATTCTGTCGTTGGTTTGACCATTTCACAAATAAATTTACCGCCCATTTCGCCTTCTATTCAGTTTGCTGGCATAATCCAGTGCTTACAAGTTTTTTTGGTCCGATTGATGAAGAGGTTCAGCAAACCTACTTGTACTGGGTTTTTCATCCGGTTTTGCATCCCCATCATAAATATAGATTCAAATATAGGTTATGCTCCAAGTCAAACTAAGGAAAACTCATTACTTGATTTCCATGTATGTATAAAACGTCACTCAACATATTGTCTCTATCTATATCAGTGCTATCATTACAGATTTAGATTGAGTAATAAAAATATCCCCTCACTAGAAGACATAATTAAACTGAACTACTTCTATGAAGTGTATAATTTACAAATGGATGCTGTTTTATGAAACTATCCATTATTGTGTGTGTTTTTAACATAGTGAGTGGTTTTGGGGGTGTGAGTGATGGTGACATTATTTGACCACTGATTTTGTTTTAACAGCAAGCTATGTATGAAGTTAGGTGTCTATTATTTTAGACAAAGGGTGGTCATGGTTTAAGTTAGATAATAGCCTCAGACTGTCCATTATGTAAATAGAAAAGAAAACTTCGGGGCTAACGCCCCTCAGTTGTTCTTTCTATTTACATAATGGACAGTCTTCGGCCATTATCCATTACATAATAATTGTATAAACTACGACAGGATTTTTTCCGATTTTGACGAAACCACAATATCTCGGTTCCTTTCGATGTTGGTAACATGTATCATATCGTACCTTCGTGCCATTTTTAATTTGAAATCGTAACGTGTTTGTATAAAAAAATTATGTCATTCAAAATGCCATTTTAAAGCAATTTACGAGTTATGTCCCTTGGAATATACCTTCCAAACTTGCTCGGGAATCGCATTTTGACGGAGAATTTTGATACAAAAACGTTACGATTTTAAATTAAACATGACAATTTAGCATAGGCCTAAAGAACGGTAGAATATATTTTAAAATATCGATATAAATTAGACCTATTGTGAGTTAATGTATAACTACAAATAAATTAAGAATACCATTTTCAAATAATGAACGGTATTTTATCAAATATCGATTTGGGTAAATTATATGTGTTACCGCCAATTTTAATCCGATTTTGATATCTTGGTTCCTTTTGATATTATAACGGACCCGTGACATCCTCAATTATGGCCCCTGATTGTAGTGCGGTTCTGCTCAGTTTAACAAATCTATCAAACACTCAAAGACTAAATAAACTTTTTTCAATTTTATTAAATGGAAGCATAGGTGAATAAACACTTAACAAAATGCTCGAATAAAATCGTCGATTTACGACATAAAATGTCGGTCAACTAGTTTAGTGTCTGTTCTGAAGCGGGGCAGGGGATCAATTAAGTAGTTAAGTGGGTAAGACGCTGGCTTTTCAGCCTGGAAGTCGGCCCGGGTGTTCGGCGTGGTTTCCAATTGTCAATGATGCAAGGTGGAGGGCCTGACGTAAGGACAGCTGTCTAGTCGTTTGGATGGTACAAAAAAGGGGCTCCGTGTAGGCTACACGTTAGCGTGTACGTAAAAGATCCCCTGGCAGTTGAAATTCGATATAAGAGTAGGTCGTAGCGCCGCTGTTCGGGCAGAATTTCCCTCATAGCACACTGTAGGCCTATGGCTCATGCGCGTTTTCCATTAGCCCAGGTTATATGCATAACAGTATGACGTTAAACCCCATTTCATTTTATTTGGTATCCAGACTATTCGGACAAAGACCACTCGGTCTGAGACCACTCGGACCAAAAGAAAGACCAGTCGGACAAAAATAGAGACCACTTGGACCAACCAAAAAGACTACTCGGACCAATCCAAAAGACCACTCGGACCAATTAATTTATATTGTAAAAGCACTTGGACCAATATTTATATTCGCTACACGGACCAATCTAAAGACGAAAGGACCACTCGGACCAATTAGGTTATATTAAAAGCCTAATTGACTTATTCATTTTAGAAATAAGATATGCTATTTATTATTAAATCACAAAACGAAGACTGAAAGAGGCGAATCAGCAGTTTCCACATTTGAAACATTCGAAAAATGTCTATAATTTATTATTTAACATGACATGGTACATCTGAGATTAGTGTCCCATATATATATATACACATGTATAGTAGCTGCGTCAAGAAAAAGGGACAGAATTGATCGTATCCTTTGATATCTGACTCACACTAGTTTACGACTTGGGCCGAATACTACCACATGTATGCGCATGCGTGCGACTGTAATAGAAAGAGAGCAGACCGAAATGATCCTGGCAGCTTTGTCATGTGTTGTCAACAGTAAACAGCACAATTAATGCTAAAGTTTACCGTTACTTAATTGTGTGAATAACATTCGTGGATTATATGAAAGTTTTGGAAGTAACTAACTCAAGTTTATTAAGTTGTTGTGGTTTATAAATGAGTCGCTCCACTGCGAACTTGTAAGAAAACAATTCCGAGTTTTAACTCATTTGTTGTTGTTTTCCAGAGTTTCATTTCCATTTCACGAGTGGCATAAAATGATGACAACTTCTGTTCTATTGTTTATTGTTATTGCTGTTTAAAATACGACTGATAGCTTATCGGTTAGTAAGGGCCTGCCTATATGTATTCGTATTGTGTAATGTGTTTAAGATCACTTAGAGTGATGCCAATACGAAATGCAACAACAATTTTAGTGACAATTTGTTTAGTAGCAGTTCTCGGATGCATGCATTTAATAACCGAGGTTACACGACTGGATGATGCCAGGGTTAAATTGGGTGAGTACATGTATATCTATATTTAAGGTGTAAATGAGGGGCTAAATAATTAATAGATAACACTAATCCACTGTAAAGGCTGTGCTAACCTACATAAACTATTTTCTGAGAAATTCCGAGTTAGTCTTACTGGTGGTAATCTTTTAAAAGGTCTATCCCGATCAGAACAGAGTCTCAAAAATAAAAGTCTGAGAATGTGTGAAATTTAAGCGCCAAAATATAGAGAAACAGTGTATTAACCGTATCTCAAAATTTCAATTCAATATATTGAGTCGTATGGACGTCAACATCAAAGCTGCTTATCCGGATCCATGTAACCCTTTTCGGGGTCAGTTTTTTCGTTGGGTGACCTGATAATCGATACCCGTTCCTTGATAGGTTTATATAGTAAATGACCCATGTGCTGTACATGATAATGAAAGGTAAATTTCATCTACATATACATATACAATTATCTTTATAAAAAAATGTCTAGTTTTAACCAGACATCGCAACATACAGCTTTTGACACCGGTCTCCCTTTCAAGATGAAGACTAACAGGTTTGAGTTATTTGAAAACGCATCACACATATTGAGTTAGTTGCTCAGCCCTTAGGTAGAGGGCTTTAAGGGATTTATAACACAAAATAAAGTACAGTAGTTTTATTCTCAATTTTTTTTTTACCAGGATTAGCCCTTTAATCACCTTTTTTTGTCGCAATATGATATAATACTTTTGAAATAAAGGTGTAGTATGTGTCTTCAATATAAATTAAAAAGCAAATCACACAAAAATTGGGGAGACCAACATGATCCTGAAAAGGCAGTTCAAATAAACTTTTGTGTTACATGTACTTGAACCATGTAGCGCAATTTGGTTCTTAAAAATTTATATAACATTTCAGGTCCAAAGAAAGAACTGCAATAGGCAGATTAAGTGCTTACACGTATGTAATGCCTGTTTAAGTAGATATACATTTACAATAGAAGAAACCAAATACACACATTACAGTACCAAACCATGGCTTTAAATTGAATCATTTTGCTTTAAAACTTAGGGGGGGGGGGATTGAATGGTTAGCACATCATACGGTCTGTGATTGAGTCAATCATATGTGCATGGAATAATGACGCCTGTCCAACCTCATGAGTTTTCTCTGGTTTACACCCACTGCTAAAGACCTCTACGCGCAAGCGAATTATTGAAATAAAATTGAACCATGTATGTGTTAGTCCCAAAACGACCTAGTTTGTGTGAAGTGGACGTAAAACCCTGTTTCTCTCTCTCTTTTAAACTTGGGCTAAAAAGATTTACATTTGCCAACAACCTTTAATAACAATAATCGTTTGTTTTCATAAACAAATACAACAATATATAGAGTGCAAATATTAATTATTATGTAATGCTTCCCTTGTCTAATGTACATGTAATGGGTGCTTTTGGTTAACAATTTCATCAACAAAGCAATGTTCTCAAGCATTTGCTGGGATTTTAAAACACCTCTTATGGTTATACATGTAGTGTGCACAATTCGCAACCTGTACAGAATCTTATCACATTGATGGATTGTTAGACTACATGTATACCAGTACTAAATGTATAAAGTTTAAAGGGACCATCCCGATTTTAACAGAATCTCGAAAATAAAAATTTGTGTATGTATGAAATTTAATCGCCAATAGTTTATTGACACAATGTCTAAAATTTCAGCTCAAAATATTGAGTCGTTTGGACGTAAAGGAGTATTAAAACATTGCATGTACATGTAATAAACTAAGAAGTAGTAAATCCATAACGTTGTGTTATTATAAACTTCAAAACCGCTTCTCCGGTGTACATGTACATGTAAGTAACCCTATTAAGATTTCAGGTCATTTTTTTCAATGGGTGACCTGATAATATATTGCAGTTCCTTTAGTGGTCTATACAGTGCATGCATGACCCACATGCTGTAAATTTCACCTAGACATTATTTTTATAAAATGAAAGGGGTCTAAACGATTTTTCTCTGAGTTGAGCAAAGATCCAACTTATACAAATTCGACTTATGCGTATACTGTATTTGTAATTACCAGCAAAGTTTTAATTCTAAAATTTTAAAGATACATGATGTAAGATTTACATAGAGTGCTGGTTATTCTTGCTATACTAGTTCAAAAAAAGATAATGAAAGATGAATATATTGAACATTTCATTCATATTACTTTATTCTGGATGAAGTTATGACACAAGATGTAGAAAGGTCAAGGTTTGTTTTCGTGTATGCGCAGTGATCCTTACTCACTACTATTGAAACCGTGCTCAGACAGGATAGCGTTTACTTTACACCACAAAAATTTAAAGCGGGCCGCTCATTTCAGTTGGCCAAAATGGTACCATACCTGGTACGGCCCGCTTACAGTACATTCGACCCGTTTACACTACCAAAAAAAATTAAGCATGCCATACCTGGTACTCTTAAAATTTGTAATATAAACAGGGTTATACACCTTGTGAAGATTGACTGCAATGTACATGTAAGAGGAAAGGTCTGATTCAAACTTGGTGTAGTCATTGAAACAAAACATCAGCATTCAGTATTGTATGTAACAGTCCTAATGTGATATCATGTTCATAGTTCATTGTACATCTGAAATGGCCCTATTACTACATGTATATGAAACAACATTCATCCTTTAGAGTTTCAGTTGACTAACTATGCCATAACATTGTCTTCATCATCATGTAAATGATCTTTTTAATTTTAAACCATCAGATGACTGATATGAGAGGAGTACAGACTCTGTAAATTGTTTTTATTAGTTGGCAGACAGTATGACTCAACTGGACTGTAGCTTGTTGATCAGAATGGTAGCACAGGACGTCCATACAGTATCCTGGCCTCTATCTTTGCCGGTAATTGATATCTCTGTATAAAATGCGGCTTTTTATGGGCCAGTCCCAGTCGTTGAAACAGATATTCATCAAATTGAAAACACACAGTACATGTATATGTTTGTAGAAAAAAAAGTACATGTACTGGTATAAGTACCAATTTTAACAGTCAACATATTCCCCCCCACCATAATTCTTAGGCTCCCTCCACCAACCCTGCAGTGTTAGTTCTTTGGCTTTTGTAATTCCTGGTCTAATTTACCTACAAAACATGTAAATACTGGCACAAGTCAAGTGGTTCCTTTTTTTCATTACATATATTACATATGTACACTTGTAGGTCCAGTCATTAAGTCAATAAAATAAAGTGAGATCAAATTATCATTGATCTATCTATTTATTGATCACAAAGTCTTATTGATACATGTACTAATGATAGTATCGATCAGTGTGCTTTATTGACTTGACCATACCTTACAACAATAAGTACTAATAATTGATTTCAAGACAAATGGGAAACCCGCTGCTGACTTAGGAAATTAATTCGGAACTGCCTTCGGCGTGGACCACATGATGAATTTATATTCTTTCTGTTTAAATTTACAGTAATTTATTTTGAACGCTATTGAATAGAAGCAATATTTGATTAAACTTAAGATCAAAGGTGTAAAAATCTGATACTAGTGATACCATTAGTTCTTTAAAGTTTTGTTGTACCCATACCATAAATAAAGATATTATGTAAGATTAAGATAAAGAGCTAGCCATTCTAACTTGCTATAATAGTTCGAAGGCAGATAATGTAAAATGAATAATTTGAAAATTTCATTCAAATACATGTACATGTAGTCTATTGCCAGTGAAGATAATGTACATGTATTAGCCTTTGAAGGTTTGACAAGACCTGTGCAATAATTTCAACCGCCGTAAAGGTTGTTCGAAGCTAAGTCTCAATCCTCCATTTTTATACGCCCACATTGAAATGTGGTCGTATATTGGCGTCGCCCGATCCGTACGTCCGTCCGTCCGTCCGTCCGTCCGTCCGTCCGTCGTCCACAATTTCTTGTGAACGCTCTAGAGGCTAAAGTTGATATCCGATTGACTTTAAATTAATACACAGTGCTTAAGGTCATGAGACAAAATAGCCTATTGATTTTCAGCGATATCCGATAATTACCGCCAGAGTAATGGCCCTTGATCACTTTGAAATATCTTGTGAACGCTCTAGAGGCTAAAGTTGATATCTGATTGACTTTAATTTGATATACCCTGTTTAAGGTCATGAGACGAGGAAGCCTATTGATTTCTAGCGATATCCGATAATTACCGCCAGAGTTATGGCCCTTGATCACTTTGAAATATCTTGTGAACGCTCTCGAGGCTAAAGTTAATATCAGATTGACTTTAAATTGATACACAGTGGTTAAGGTCATGAGACGAAGAAGCCTATTGATTTTCAGCAGTATCCGATAATTACCGCCAGAGTTATGGCCCTTGATCACTTTGAAATATCTTGTGAACGCTCTCGAGGCTAAAGTTAATATCAGATTGACTTTAAATTGATACACAGTGGTTAAGGTCATGAGACGAAGAAGCCTATTGATTTTCAGCAGTATCCGATAATTACCGCCTGAGTTATGGCCCTTGAACACTTCAAAAAATCTTGCGGATGCTCTAGAGGCCAAAGTTAATATCCGATTGACTTTAAATTTATACACAGTGTTAAAGGTCATGAGAAGAAGAATCCTATTGATTTTCAGCAATTTCCGATTATTACTGCCAGAGTTATGGCCCTTGATCACTTAAAAAAATCTTATGGATGCTCTTGAGGCCAAAGTTAATATCCGGTTGACTTTAATTTATACACAGTGTTTAATGTCATGAGAAGAAGAGTCCTATTGATTTTCAGCAATTTCCGATAATTACTGTCAGAGTTATGGCCCTTGATCACTTCAAAAATTCTTGTGGACACTATAGAAGCTAAACTTTACATCCGATTTACTTTAGATTGAAACACAGAGTTTAAGGTCTTGAGAAGAACAATGAATTTTGATAACTTGAACAGCTATATCCATGATACAGTATTAAATGTTTAGTATACTAAAGGTTCGCATGGTGGAGAACTTTATCAAAGCCAAACAAATTCTTATGATTTTCTGATAACTACTTTTTAAGTATTAAAATGAGTTGTTACTCTTAATCAGATTTTAGTGTATTATAAATGTTTCATTATCGAAAAAATGAAAAAAATGCGACAACTCTTGTTGACTGCCCGGACGATTTAGCTGCTGTGGGCGTATGTTTCGTTGCCTGGCAACCTATCTTTAGATTAAATCAAAATATGGCTGAAGAGTTCTAATATATTTAATATTGGAGAGATCTGATGCCATCGAGAGTTGATAATGGCCTGAATCAGTTAATTATCAGGCGTAGAGAAAGACCTTCAAAAGGCAGATTTAGCTCTTGCATAATATACATTGTAAACAAACAAAAAACCAACACATTCATCTGCAGTTAATAAAACAACATTAGACTAAGACAGAAAACCTCTTATGGTAAATAATATAAGACATAATAAGTTTATTTTGGATTTTAAGATGGGAATATTGAAATTATAAACCTTATAAGTTTTGATATATAGAGAGACAAAGGCAATTTATACATGTACAGTGTATAAGATTGTTGAGTAGTAAGCTTACATTTTTTCTCTTTGTTGATATTTCAAGTAGTCCGATTCAATCTGATTAAAATACAGATCTGTATTTCGTTATGTTTTATACGCCAGCAGTCTGCCATCCACAATTGTTTGAGGTCATGAAATAAAGAAGCCTATTGAATTCCACCGATTTCAGATAATTACTGCCAGAGTTATGGACCTTGATCACTTTGAAATATCTTGTGGACACTTTAGAGGCTGAAGTTAATATCCGATCAATTTTAGGGGGTTGGGGTGGTCTAGAGTGCCACGCTTCGACCTCTAGCTAGCCGGTTACCTCTGGCTTGCGGTTGTGGTTTTGAGCCCTAGTGTGAGCGTACATACATGTGACATCGAGATAGTGGCACCTTCTCAACCTTGTGGGTTTCCTCTGGGCACTCAAGTTTTCCCCCACTGCTAAAGACCCCTATGCGCAAGCGAATTATTGAAATAAAAAATTGAAAACCATACGTTAGCCCCAAAATGACCTAGTTTGTGTCGAGTGGACGTTAAACTTCATTTCTCTCTCCCCGGATCGATTTTAAATTTATACTCAGTCAGTGTTAAGGTCATCAGGAAGAAGAAACCTATTTAGATTTTCAAAGATTTCCAATAATTACCTCCAGAGTTATCACCCTTGATCTTTTTTACTTTCGATGGTCTACACTACATGAATATCTGACAAGTTATAGTGTGAGTCAAGCAAGCGGCTTTTGACCCTATGACATCAAACATTGATTAATCCATCAGCATTGATGTTAATGGTGGTTTACCCACAGTTCTGTACGTCAAAAGGCCAAGAACTTGTTATAACAAATCGTTTCATTAGCTAACCCCTCACTTCAACCAAACCGCAGGTAGGTAATATTACAACTTATTCAGATCCTAGTGTAGTAAAGACAAGTAAAACTAAATTTTGAACTATTAAAAATGAAATGAATAGGATCTGTGCTTTAATTAGATTGTCAGAGATTAGTTTGGATATATGAAATAGGAGTAAATAGAAGGTGTTTTATTTCTCAATAAAAGAGATGAATATTCTTCATAACACCTTTGAAATATTGTACAAACAAGTTAAACAGTAAGTGTACATGTAATGTAATGTATGTTATTGTGTGTCATCTGAATGTTTATCTCTTTTTTGGTCTTTAAGCTTATACATGTACTATATCTCTTATTTCATGGGATTGTTGACCTAACTCTTGCCCTGGTTATATTCTATTTGGTAAATCACTTAATTTTCATACCATACAGCCTGTACTGTTTGGATATTATCACTCACAGGAAAGCTTTGAAATGATACAATTATATGTTATAGTTCAACATGGTTAAGTCTATTCAGTGTTTCACTGTAAAGCCAAAAAATTGAAGTGACATTCTGTCCTACGACCTACATGTACATGCACAACAAAGCCTGGGTTCTAAATCAAAGACCAAGCTTTCTGTGGTCTAAAATATATTCTTTTCTTGTAATAAATACATTTATAATGGACAACCCTTAAAACTCTAATCTTTAGAAGATTGTGGCATTTCAGTCAACCTGTTCCTTATAATTTTATTCTACTACTTTGATTATGCAATCTAACTCTAATTAAAGATCATTATGGGAGATTAGATACTAATTAGCAGTTCTCACTATAATAGTAAAAGACAAGATAATGTAAAGGCAATTTGCTGAAAATTTCAGTCAAATTGATCCACTAGGAACTGAGAAATAAGCGATCAAAAGTTCTGCATAGCCTTGACCTTCATTACTAAAGTCGGTACAACAAAAATCATAGTCTTGATTATCCATTTAATCGTTAAATTGTGAATGAAAGTTATGCAACAACATCGGATAATAATCCAACAAATATCGCACGCTAGCGTTGACATCGAGAGTTGATTATGGTCTGGATACGTTAATTAATCTGTAATGAATGGTTTATTTCTGGCCTAAAGAAAGACCTACTATAGGCAAATTTAGCTCTTGCATAATGTATGTTTAAAGTTATAATCTTTATTTCATTGTCTTTAATGATTCTGATTGTCTACCCTACCCTACATAAAGATCTAACACTACAGTATTATGGTGTAGTCCCTACGGCTGACGATGGCACCTGATTTTAGTGAGTTTATAGTACATAGAACCATAAATAGCAGAGTTTTAGTAGATATATGTAACTAATAATAACACAACATAATGATAAAGGATGTACAGTATAAGATTCAGTAAAATTCAGTCTGGTAAAATGTAAAACAAAACAATTCAAGTCAGTATGGCACTATTCTTCAGAAATTAAATTAGGCTAAAATGGGTCTATTGAAAAACACCTGATTTTAATCAGATTGTGGTTTATGTTTTAAAGATTCCAAAAAAAAATGCTTAGGAATTGAAATTGAATTAATACATACAAATTATTTTGATTTGATGCATAATTTGCCTGGCATTGTGTCAAACCGCCAAAAGGCAGTCTTAAGGAATCTAGGAAAAAAAGTCACAGGAAAAAAAGTCACAGTAAAAAAGTCACAGAAAAAAAGTCACAGGAAAAAAAGTCACAGGTAAAAAAGTCACAGGTAAAAAAGTCACAATTTATATTGTTGATAAGTGTGAAGAACTTGGCCATGAGATGTTTGTAGAAACGATCGTGACTGATTTCAAAGACAGTATTTTGCGCTCTTTGCTTGTCGTGTTTGGTAGAGACGTGGCAGCCAAAGGATGCTTCTACCACCTGACACAGTCAACCTGGTGACATGTCCAGACACTAGGACTAGTACCCCACTACAAGGCCTAACCCTCTCCATGAGAAGACCCCCCCCCCCCCCCATGACGCAACCAGGAACAGTGCCCCCTGTACCAACAACATCTGCGGGGGATGGAACAACAAGTTCTACAATCTTGTCGGCCAACACCATCCATCCATTTTGAGAGTGGTGGAGTGGTTCCAGAAGGAATCAGCCACAGTCCAGACTGTCGTCGCCCAGGATGCCATCGGCCATCGACCCGTCAGAAAGGTCAAAAAGAAATTTGTAAAGATGCAGACACAGCCACGAAATCTGTGCAGGGATCGTGTCACGGTGCCAAATCCATCCCATTTTTCCTGTGTTTTTTTTTACCTAAGCAAATTTGTGACTTTTTTACTGTGACTTTTTTTCCTGTGACTTTTTTTCCTGTGACTTTTTTACCTAGGCAAATTTGTGACTTTTTTACTGTGACTTTTTTTCCTGTGACTTTTTTTCCGCGCACCGTCTTAAGCGGTGGACACACTAGCCGAATGATTCGGCCGAATCGTTCGGGCGAATCAATCGGCACCGAATTTTATTCGGCCGAATGGGTGGGCACACCATTCGAATGTTTCGGCCGATTCACCAGCCGAATGTTTCGTCTATGTCTTCAAACAATCACGTGATTTCTCGATAGGAGTGCTGATTGGCTAATGAATTCTACATTCGGCCGAATGCTTCGGCGAAGTGGACACACCAGGCGAATATATCAAACATGTTTGATTCGGGCGAATCATTCGGCCGATTAGAAATTCGGCCGAATGACTGTGGACACACTAGGCGAATTTCAACGCCGATTGATTCGGCCGAACGATTCGGCTAGTGTGTCCACCGCTTTACAGTTACAGGGTAGAAATGTTTTCAGTACTGTATAGTGTACACAACTACTGGTAGATAGAAAGCTTTACATGTACATCATGTCTGTAGCTACACTCTCACATCCCTGTATAAGATTTAACCATGGTGTATCAGCCTGTATACCAACCATACCTCTGTACATTAAATACACTGTAATACATTGATAGATGAAGTAGTAGATAAAACCTATTTTGTTAATGGTTTGATTTTGGCAGTAGGCCATGTGGTTTATAGTAAGAATAAAGTAGCCAAGATAATGTAATGTTTCATGTTGATTAGTACTCCTACTGATCCAGGGTATTACAATACATATACAGTAAATACAAATACTAGTTGTATACTGTAAGTGACATTGTCATCGATGAATACTTGTGTGGTAGTAATTGTTCGATTGGGCGAACTTTTTAAATCGGCCACAGCAGTGTCATTTTCTAAAATTTTGGGAAATTGGTCAAATTTGCCAAAAACAACCCTGATACAAACAATAACTGGTTCCTTCCAGTTTAAAATCTAATTAAGATGGATGCATGTATTTTGTTTCATTAGGCATTGTGCTTGTAAGTAATAAATTTGTTAGTGTTAATATTGGTGTACATACATTGTAACAACTTACAAGGTCGATATAGTGTAGAGAAAAATTATGGCTATTAATGTCACTCTAGAGGATGTAAAATAAGTAATTAATGAGGCCTATAATAATAGCAATATAAAACGACATTATTACTAAACCATAGAATATTTATATTAAACTTTATATGGTATGGACATATTTTTCATTTATAAATGAATTAGGTACATGTAACTGTATAAGTATCGTTTACATGTATGTATAATTATATTTATTGTTCATTTATCAAGTAAAAATATGCGACAACTTTTGTTGACTGCCCAAACAATTTGGCTGCTGTGGGTGTATGTTTCGATGCCTGGCAACCTATCTTTATTCTATGATTATCATTATTGATTTGCCAAATAATAAAGATTGAGAGTTTTATTCAATTAACAAGCATATTAACCAGGCATTGTACATTATTGAGAGGGCCTTAAGTGATAGTAATTTTCACAAGTTGAAATATTCCAGGGGGGTTGGGATGGCCTAGTGGTCTAGAGTGCCGCGCTTCGACCTCTAGCTAGCCGGTCACCTCTGGCTTGCGGCTGTGGTTTTGAGCCCTAGTGTGAGCGTACATGGAGATGAGGATTGATAGATCTCTCATAACTTTTATATTATTCACTTACATGTAGGTACATGTATTCTCCAAGAGGAAAAAAGAGTGTGGAATGGAGTTTAACATACAGTATATTTTTTTCAATAATTATCTTTGAGGGCAGGCAAGCCTGGAAATAAGGCTCCTGTTCCAGACATTGTCAGACACCGATTCAGGCTTTGTCCGGCACAATACCTCTGCCCTGGTACCTGTCATTTTGTCTGGCTCTGATTTGTCTTTTTTATTGATATTATTAATACATGTCTGGCACTAAGTTGAAAATGTCAGGTACTATTTCATTAGCGCCTGACATTTTAACAGGTACATCTAAAACTGTTATTTCCAGGCCTGCAGGACAGGAAACTTTAGCAGTGAGAGTCTGGGGAACTGGGAACACCTAGAGAAAACTCATGAGCCCACACAGACTCCTTCTTCAATGTTGTGACCTTCTTAGATGAAAGGCTTAGATCATGCGATTTACAGTTACATGTAGATCACTCATTAACCCTAGTGACCCAAACCCTCAGATGTTTTTCAAAATAGTTAATAAATGTGTGTACTGTGTACATTTGTAAATTTTGGGTAAAAATCAAAATTTTATATCATGATATCAAAAAAGAAAGAAAATAAAACCCACCAGTTTTCAACAAATACATGTATGTTCAAATAAATGGAGTAAAAGAAATCTCAAAACCTGAAAATATGGGAATACAATGTACATGTCATGTTCCAAACTGTCAATTCAGAAATTGTTTAAAGTTCATTTGTCTATTTTTACACTCAAGTAATCTGAATTTGTTCAGATGTTTCCATACCTACATGTCCTGTATACATCTACATCTTTCTTCATGTTTAAGTATATATTAGGCAGGATAGTAAGGCCAATTAACTTGTTATAGCAGATCAGATGGTATTAACATGTATTTAAACTGTTGGTACGAATTACCTCAGATTATGTCATGTATTATGTAACATGTAATACATACAAGTAATAAAGATCAAGCACTGTTTGTACCTGTTAATAGAGTTAGATTATAGCCTGGGGGATGTCCTGTCTTTATTTCATTAACTCCAAACTAACTTTATTAAAAAGGTTGACCCACTAGACTCAATTAACATGGTGCTGTGTACTTAAATACTAATAGTGATCACATCTAGCACCGTCCTGAATTTATCAGTTGATATAATATTCTAATAGTTATTGTTCGATTGTGGGGTGGGGGATGTTAGGGAAATTTGATTGAGTAGTGAACAGAATAGTAATTGATTTTAGTAGACATTGAATAAATTAGTTTGAATAGCCTAGGACAACTTTTCATTTGAATATTTGTGTAACCACTACTGTGTAAAAAAAAAAGAGTAGAATTTAAGTTTCATATTGATACCATTTGACAGCAAGTAGTCTTTTTGTCATGGACTGAGGATTTAGTAGAATCTAGGAAGGTGTTGATTGATAAGCTTATTTTATTTCAAAAGTTACAAAAATTCACATCAAAAGGAACTAAAGACTTGCCATTTAAGTACATGTATATCTATAGTTTTGAAATATTAATAAATAATTGGTAGATGATTGGTTTAGAATCTGAAAGGATGCACAAACAGTTTGTTCATTAAATACCTCCCCCAAACTGGAACAGTGCCATAAATCATGTACATGACATTGTGTAGTGACATCTTACAGATGTCATACAGACACAAATGTAGGCTATTATGATTACAGTATATTTTTACCTGCCTGCCTTCCTGCTTAATACAGGTATTATACAGGTAATAAGATTAGACGGTTATCGTATCTTACACCTGATTAATTCTACAATTACATGTATACAATGTCTGATAAAAAGGAAGTAATCGCTCGTATAAATCTCTGCATTACCTCTAATTAGTACTGCTTTTTTATACGCCCACATTGAAATGGCCGGGTCGTATATTGTCATCGCCCCTGTCCATTGGTCCGTCCATACAAAGTGTTTAAGGTCATGAGACGAGGAAGCCTATTGATTTTCAATAATTTCTAATAATTATTGATCACTTCAAAAAAAATCTTGCGGACGCTCTAAGAGGCTAAAGTAAATATCCGATTGACTATAAATTTATACACAGAGTTTAAGGTCATGAGACGAAGAAGCCTATTGATTTTCAGCAACATCCGATAATTACTGCCAGAGTTATGGCCTTTGAAGTTTTTGAACACTTTGAAAAATCTTATGAGATGCATTAAGTGGACGATTGTATATCTCCATTGAGAGATACACATGAATCTTTCAATTCTGAATGTAACAACATTAGATCACAATTCAATAACATGTGAGAATGATGTTTTCATAAGCACATAAACAAATCACAGATGAATAGGACTAGTTCATTAAGGAACTGTCTCTGAGCGAACGATGTCTCGCTAACAGTTCCTCACGGGCCTTATTATCAACTAGTATGAAAATAAGGCTTTTCTTTATCTTGGTTCTAAGGCTATTTTAGATCCTTACCGTCTATTTTGCACCGTGATTCTTCTTTGATCGCCAAAAGAAAACATTTCCTGACACAACCGACACAAATTAATAATAATTCAACACTATTTTCATGTAGAATTCGACGCTAGAAAAAGATAAACAAAATCGTTCAAATCTGGCCGCCATGTTTGTATACTGACGTCAGCGCAGACCGGTCTTTTTCTTACATCGAATTCTACACGAAAATAGTGTTGGATTATTATAAATTTGTCTCGGTTGTGTCAGGAAATGATTTCTATTGGTGATCAAAAAAGTTTCACGGTGCAAAATAGACGGTAAGGATCTAAAATAGCCTTAGAACCGAGATGGGGTAAAGCTTTATTTTCATACTAGTTGATAATACATGTAAGGCCCGTGAGGAACTGTTAGCGAGACATCGTTCGCTCAGAGACAGTTCATGAAGGAACTAGAATAGGACCTACATGTACATGTACCGTCAAACACATAATATTGAATTCGATGGAATGGAAATGTTGAAAATCACAGAATTTATGGTATGAATTTGTACTAGAGATTGATCAAGGCATGGACGGCAATGTGTGTCAACTATCACTACCTGGGGATGGCCTTCTAATTGTTCAGCAATACAGTGATTGTACATGTACAGGAGCATGTTGTCAGATTTGTGTACTGCTACTATTATGGGGGATTCATCAATGTTGACACTACAGTGTATTTACCACCAACTACCTCTGCTGAAATGCAGGCCAGACAGCCTCACATTGTTACTTCTTGTTGAATTTTACCCCTTGTGCCTACATTGGTATGTTTCACTGTAAAGTAAAATTTATTATGGCCTCCATGGGTTGCCAGCAATTCTAATTAAATTTGTGGTGTATTTTGATTGCATCTCAGTATATATATGTTCAAATTTTTTACCTCCAATTAATTACAAGATTTACCTGTCAAAGAACACAGAAAAAACTTTAAAAGAAACCAACATTGATACAACAAACAGCAAAATTTGACAAATTGGTTGATGTGTGTTGGATGAAATAAATCTAGTAAAAATACCCAGAGCAGCTGTTTAACACCTCACACTACAATCTACATGTATCTGGCTGTTACTGGACCATACTAGTCTGCTAACATTTTAATCTTAGTGTATTTTAAAGGAACAATGTTTTCTGTCTCAAGCTTTATTTTACAAAGTTTGAATAGTTATTCATTTAAAGGGCTAATCCCGATATTTGTTTTGTGAATAAAAGTGCTTAATTTTGTGAAGGGCTGAGCAACTACTTCAATATTTATGATACGTTTTCAAACGACTTAAATCCGTCAGTCTTCATCTGGAATTTGAGTCTGGTGCCCCAAGATGTATTTTGTGGTATCTGGATTAAACCAAACATTTTTTAATAAAAATAACATGTAGTTGAAATTTGCCTTCTCTATCAAGTACGGCACCTTGGTTATTCACTGCATAACCCTCCTAAGTAACTGTAATCTGTTATAAGGTCACCCGACGAAACAATTGACCCGAAATCTTAAAAGGGTTACATGTTCGGATAAGCAGTTTTGGCGTTCACGTCCAAACAACTCAATATTTTGAGTTGAAATTTTGTTAAAAAGGTAAATACACCATTCCCCATTATTTTGGCGTTTTATTTTCATACATTCTCAGACTTTCATTTTTGAGCCCCTGTTTAATTCTGGATTGGCCCTTTAAGAGCCCAAATTATAAAGAGATTGATGATTACTTATAGGGTGACAATAAACATGTACTGGTATGTTCAATAACAGAAACTGTGATTATCTTGCAGAATCATTTTATTAACATTGTGCTTTCAATTTTCTCATATGTGCACAGTAAGGGATCCACATTTGATTGCATGTAAATTCAATATATTTGAATCTGATATATCTACGTACATTTGCTGTACATGTATGCATAACACATATTCAAGTACAGTATTGCTGAGACAAATGTCACATTTTAGCAGATTCAATGTCAATTATTCAACAACAAAAACACATAGAACTGTACCTAATAATAATCAGAGACAATAAGACAGTTGTTTTTTAAAATTTAATAAATATAGAGCATAAGCCAAGAAATTAAAATGATGCATATAAATATAGTGTTAAAAAAAAATTGAAGTTGTCTAACATACATGTAATGGAAACCATTCCTTTGTTCAATTGAAAATCTTCTTTAATAGATTTGTGAATGGTAAATTGAACTGGTGCTTTGTATAAATCTAAATGTTTTAAATCTTTTGTGTATTGTAATTTTGGTGGCTAAATTACTTCATCTCTTCATCTTCTTTAATCTGGAAGAGTTGCAAAGAAAGCCAAACATATGGTTGAATACTTTGGGTGGCTAAGCAAATTTTCTCTTGATGCATGATGTTGCATTTTTTAAAAATCCCCAATACATGCACAGAATACATGTAGAAGTTAAATAAATCAACTTGAGACAATTATATTTGCAGCTGTTTTGTATTGAGAACAGTTGGGTGGTATCCCTTACATTTTATAATGATCACTACAATTACTGTCAGTCAATCTTACACAATGTTCATAATTTTATCTCTGAAATAATTTAAAATTATGGCAGACAGTCAGATGACTGAGATGTCTTTTAGAGAATGACATGGTTGAATATTATCAGATGTGTGGTTTGTTCATTAAACAATGATGCTAGATACAAGATCTGTGCGTATCATCTAACAAATCCTTGCCTTTGGTTTCACCCCCAAACTTCTGATATTTAGAAAGATGTCTTCTTTTGACATTTTCTAAGCTCTATACAAATAATAGTAGGCCCCTACTCGTATTTAATACAATGTTTGACCATAGAAAGCTGTTTTCTTCCTTGTATTAAGAAATACATCTAGTCTAGCTTTGATGCGGCGTTTAGCAAGGGACTGTATTGTAACCCATTTCATTTATTTTGATAAAGGATGAAACTCATTCCAAAAGTAAGGGTAGCTCAGAAATGACGGGTGTACAAGATGGGGCCCTGAACCAGTTTCATAATATTTTTAATTTCAAGGAAGCCTATAATTAGAGGTCTGATTGAAATGTTTGGCATAAGACTTTTAAAAAAGTGGAGGGAAAAATACATCAGTGTGATGACAAGGGTAATGAAAGCAACTGTCACGACCAACATATCATAACTTTATTTGTTTCTTGCAGTCCTCACCTGTCTGTAATAGGCCTGCATTATCTGATAAAGGGAGATAATATCTAACCCCTGGAGGCAATATTCTTATGATGAGTGTTTTATGGAGTCATTGGCGGTATTATTTGGGATTATTCATCTGATTGAACACGTTTTACAGATGTACATGTTTGCATGGAAAAAAATATAACTTTGGTTTTACATTAATACAAGTACATGTAGGACCTAAACATATTAATAAAGGGACTAACTTTGTTATGTCCACAAAATTGAAAAAATTATAGAAATATTAATCACAAAATAATATTCACTGATGTCATGATGCAAGAAATTGGCACAGCACACCATAGATTGGTGAAATAAATATTGCAATAAATAGTTTTGCTAGTACTTTCTCGGAGAAAACATAGAACTAATTGCATTTTTCTACCAATACACATCTTATTGTTATAAGAAAAGGTATGATTATTTTAAAAAAAGTAAAGATGTTTATATAAATACATGTACATGTATAAAGAAAATAAAGAAAATTAATGAATGTACATGTACTACATAGGCAATAGGGAAACAATTACACGTACCGGTACATGAATTTTTGTTATTTTACCACCTACAGATTAAGAATTATAACTGAAGAACTATGACAGATCATGTTACAAGTACCAGATATAGTAGACTGTTGATGAAAAATGACATAGATATTGAAAAAAAAACAAAAGCATGCAGATTAGGAATGTAAGCCAAATACATGAACATTGATAATTAGGCAGTGCCGCAGTGGCTATTGTTAGGAAGATGCTTTCAAAGCCCTCCTTCGGCAAAGTTAAAAACTGAATAGTCGTAAAAAATACTCATAACTCTAACCCTTCCCATCTCTTAATTGCTGTCTTCAGTTCTTAAAACGTTGAAAATGATGCTCCTTTTTCAAAGCTGGTTTTGGGGAGATTGGCAGCCATTTTGGAATTCATTCTAAACTTTGCTTAGGCTCGTCATAACAATAGCCACTCTTTAATAATTACCATGACTGCTGGTATAAGTTTATTTTAGAAATTTTCATGTTTTGTGATTAAGAAACATGAATTATTAATCCATCAAAATCATGGCTATGAGAATGTCAGAATTATTTCAAATATCATTTTTTACATGCTTAGAAGTAATGACTCATGATATTAAAAAAAAAAAATAGTGTTTGTGTATGCCCAGTCTTCATTAACCCAGTTAGAGCACAAAAGTACATTGTAGGGAGTTCCTTCAATTTAGTCTGCTAGTTTTGATTAAAATGAAGCTATGCACTGTATTTTATGTTGTTCACTTTTGAATTATGCCAGCAAGTGGAATCAAAAAATTGTTCATTTTGATGTTCTAATTTAGTTTTATACCGCCACATTGAATGCACTCGTTAGATATGCAACAACCCTTGTTGACGGCTCGGACGATTTAGCTGCTGTGGGTGTATGCTTCGTTGCCTGGCCTGGCAACCTATCTTTTAATAGGTGACTACCGTTTTGCAACATTTCAGTACTTTTTTCTAATACTACATGTATCAGCTTCTATTGTGTAATTTAATCTATTATTTCAAGGAAATACCTAAATACTTCTAATGGTACTTCTGTTACACTGCACACATATGTGCTAACACATCTGAAATATTAGTACATGTACATTGTAAGTACTGCTTAGTAAACTTCTAGACTCTAAGGAAGGAAGTAGTACATGTAAGGGTTGGGTTGTATGTTCTTTATGAACAGTTTATCTTATAAATGAAATGAATAATAATCGTGAACCATGTTGAAATATCAGAAATATTTGATTGTTCATTATTTGTGTGGAAAATTAGTCAGTTTCTCTTAAAAATTAAAATATTTTGTTGTAAGCGGAAATGTTGCTATATGGGCAAAATTCATCCTTTCACATTGTACATGAAAGTGTAGAAATGAAATGGGCCATATGATACATTGTAGTCTCAAAATGATGGACATTGAATTCCATTCTTTGTTCAGACTTTTATCTGTTTGATACAAGAATTGCTGCTTACACTAAAACATAATTGAAATTTGTGAAATGCTAACTAGACTACTTGACTTGCTGAGCTAGCATAGTAATAAGAATAACAGATGCAACTTCAAAATTTAACAGATATCAAGAGCTTAACATATGATTTAATCTTTTTTCTTGGTTTTAATCCCCAGATGCATGTAAAGTCATTTTAACATATGAAATAGGAAAATGATATCAGGTTTGGATAAAAAAAAACAAGGGTATAAATAATTGAATGTCATAAAGGATGATGAGGAAGATGTAAAAATTTGAGTTTATATTAAAAGATAGACAGCTGTCTTTTTTGAAGACATAAATTTAATAAACTGTTTGTTTTTACTAGCAGCTGGAGAATTTTCACAAGGGGGAGTCACTGTTGTAGTAAATGATACCACATGACCCTGGTGTCATCGATAACGCTAACTGTACTAATGTATCCTACTTAATATTGTCTTAGTTTGCGTTTGAATTATGGCTTTTTGAAGAAAATGCTGCAGGGAGTGTATAGATGGTAGCTGTGTGTAATTTTTCTTGTAGACTCTATGGAACCAAGTTCTATTAAACACTAAACATGTTTATTTCAATCTTGCGTGCTAATATTCCTTACTTTGTCTCCATTCAGTCTTTAGTTCTCCAATATCCTTCAATTCTTCCCTCTCCTTTGGTTTAGTTTTTGTCAGTTATTTTTCAGCAGTGAGTATTTCACTCTCAAGAAATCCTTCTTCTGTACCCATACCAATACCCAGATTGTAGAATATATAAATATAAACATTTCAGGAGATAAAAGAGAGAAAACACTTTTATTTCGTAGCATTTATTATCCAGGTTTCTTAATGACTTTTTTTGTAGGGAAAGTTAATAGATATACATAAAAGAATCTTTTAAGTAAAACGCTGAAGAAATAAAGAAATTTGATTAGCCCACTCCTAGTCATTACAAAAGAAGTGACACTCGTTCAATAATTTACTACCATAGTGTCCAATTGGTAAATTGTTCAAGAGATCCCAGCAGAATATGAAAAATATTGACATTAACATAGGGTAAGGCATTAAGTGCCAGTGAAGTTCTTTAACTCCCTAATGGGCAATGGCACAGTCTGGCACACCTTCAGATATCCTACCATATGTTGTCATATCAAACAAACCTTTTTCTTTGATTAAAAGTGAAAATTGATTTTTTGGTGAAATTATAGAAAATAATTTATTTATTCAACATGATGTACAACAACACATCTATTATTACAAGAACAATTAAGGTAATTATTTTCCAACACGTTTTTAGGCTTGAGTCATGGTTACACAAATTGTTTTTGGACGGTTTCTAAAGACTGATCCAGGGATCTTTTAACTTGTTTTATTAGCAAACAAAGTCAGTAATAAAAAGTTCTAATAGACCAACAAAGACTGTGTCATTATTACAGTTTATGGTGCATGGCGTAACAGTCAATTCAATCACACAATCAAGGGCCATGTTTAGTATTTATCAATGGTCCTTATAATTATCTACTTCCTCTAAAGAAAGGGGCACAAATGAAGCGTATAATGGTTCTTTTATTTTCACTGTCAGGGGTCAGCACTGATATTAGTTCTTTTATAAGTGTTGACACACAACAATTTAATTGGCTTTTACTGTGATTTTAGCTGGAAGATGTGAGTTGAATGTTAGTGTAAATTGTGGAAGGGGATGATAGAATGCAGCAATTAAATAGAAGAAACATCTTAGAGTGTTATTACTGTTATAGTCAGTGTCATAAACACAAGATGTACTAAAATCTCATTCTCGAAATTTAATGAAGGATTTTTTAATATTAACGAAGAATTTGTATTCAATATACAAGTATACTCATGGTGTGTGCAGATATAAAGATATACATGTAGCAATATAATGATAATCTGACTGTTGTGACATTAGAAATCGTAACTAATACCTGAACCACATGATTAATAATTAGCTTCTATTTTGTTACTATGGTAACTAGATTATGATTACCTCAGATGTAATTAAGATCTTAGTAATATTTAATATAAGATGCTAAATAGAGCAAAACATTGTAAGATAAGCTTTTGATTTGTGTAGTTTGCACTCCAGTTCCTCCAGTATCTCCCCTAGAAAGGTGATAAGATAGTAAAAGTCAAACCCCTACCTTAGAAGGGCCTGCTTGATGAAATTGGTAATAGTGTTATATTGCCACGAAAATTTTTACATGAAGTAAAAACATGATATTATGTTATGTAATGACCATTTACAGCTAACCATATCATAAATACAGTGGGAACCAAAATGAATTTAGGAATGTTGTCCTACTTTTCTGCAGTAAAAATATCAAGGGAACAAGGGAAATTAATTGAGAGGGTTGTAAATCCTTTGTTCTATTGTTAGAATTTCTACATTGTTATATTTAACAAATTCTATGTGGATTTCTACTCCAAATTGCAACCAACAGTTCTCACGGTATAAATCACAGGTATTAAGTCCAGAGTGATCCCCTAGAGTAAAATGGTCTTAAAAGTATTTACATCATCACTTCGAAAGTTCATAAAATATCTAATACCAAATGTCTGCTAGCTAGTTAATGTTTTTTTCTTTCTTCATACATGATTAATTCTGTTAATTTACTAAACAGCTTCTTCACGTACAAAAAAGTTTGGAAATTATACAAAACTAATCTTCCTAATTCACTCAAAATGCATTCAAAAATCTAAAAGCAATTAAATATTTCCCGTGAAATACCCTAATTTGTAATTTTCTTTTCTGGTAGTTCTGTTCTCACATGTTAAAAACTAAATTCTCGTTATTGTTGCGGCAAATTAAACATTTGTATGCACTGGAAGATTAAAGATTGCATAAAATCATCCGCTTATGTTTTTTTTTGGTTTCGGGGATTTCGTTTTTTGGCACATGCACATGTAATTATATTGTGGCAAATTTCATGGATAATTGTAACAAGATGTTTTCTGATTTGGAATCTGTTTAATTAAACTTAAAATGCAATTAGAAAAGTTTTCAGTATCTCTGACATTACCAACCACAATCTGCAATAGTAGTAGGCTATCAGTCTGTAACATTGCCACAAGTTGAAGGCATTGCTGCAGTATTGAGTTTAACTTTAAATCATTTCGAACTTGGAAGTCCAGAAAAATATTTGAGGCGTAACCTGTGGTTATCTTTGATCCATTGGTACATAACTCAAATTCACAAATTGTAATCTACATGACTATAACTGCATGTACATTGAACGTACGGTTAAACCACAGAAAAATATTTTTATTGACATTTTGAATTAGAAATTAGACAGCTAAATAATTCTTTGAAAGATTACATGTATCAATGATTTAATTCAAGAAATACAACAGACAGGAAAGGTCAGTCGACTCTATGTAGTTCTTTATTCCTTTGAACCCTTTAATCTGTTTTATTTTTTCACATCAATCACAACATTCGATCGAAAAACTAACAATAAAAATAATCTTTGTACCTGTTGTCTTTTTTTTTCATGTCAATCAAGTTTTTTTTACACATAATTGCACAAGTCCGTTAAATTACCTTGCTTAGATCAAACGTATTGATTGACATGAAATTTGGTTTACGTTTCATTCAGCCCTTTGATCCAATGAAAATTAAAGCTACACATATCTCAGGGGGACCATCGTCAACGATTATTAATATGCTTGAGTTTGAGACATAAAAAAACTAATTATTCGATTTTGTTTGGTTTGAAGAGGTAATGACATAGCTTCTGGGCAGAGATCATAAATTCAGCAATAAAAACATAATAAAAGGCTACAACAATTATTGTTAATATCTGTATAGTGAACTTCCTGTCACGACCGGCAATTGAATAATACAATATGTAAAATCCATTACCCCGTAAAAAAAAAAGCTTTATATTATGAAAGATCAGCTAAAAAAAATTAATAGTTGGTTTCAAGAACAATGGTTTGTGTCAAACAAGGGTCTTCATGTATAGAAATTACTTGCAGTTTTTTTATATTGCAAATCAAATTAGCTACTGTTGAATGATTCATTGTTAATTGAACAAGCCAACAGTGAGGCTGATGTCTCCTTTCGACAGTAGATGACACATATTAATTAATTGCACATTTATCTTTTTGAAAAGTATCAAGCAAATCAAACAGATTATCTATACTTAGATCAAGCTCAGTCGAGGTTTTTGAAGTGGCTGGTAGTGAAATTCTACATCATTTAACTGCATCACTCCCAGTTAGAATCAAAGTTACATGTATCTTGTCCCAAAGCATCAACCAATGAAATTGCTTAACTCTGCTTAACTTTAGCAAAAAATTTTAATCATTGAACTTATTCAAGACACTCACCTAATGAACATTTACACCAAGTTTAAACATTCTACCTGAATTAAAAGCAGAGTTGTCATGTTCCTAAGTTTTGACCATTCAAATTGCTTATTGCTATTTAGCCTAAACAGAAAATTCTCATCATCGAACTAAGTCAAGCTATTGATGCATGATTTTATACTCTTGAGTTTCATCACTCTCGCCAAATTAGAACTAAAGTTATTGTGTTCCAAAGTCTCAACCAATCAAGTGGAAAATGTGCAAGGCATTCACCAAATAGACACCTAGACCAAGTTTGAACATTCTACCTTAATTAGATGCAGAGTTATTGTGTTCCAAAGGCTCGACCAATCAGATTGAAATCTCTACCTAACCTACATGTAAGCAGAAAGTGCTCATATTTGAACTGCATAAAGACATTCACCTAGATGTAATATGCACCTAAATGTACACCAACTTTGAACATTCTACCTGAATTAGAATGAAAGTTATTGTGTTGCAAAGTCTCGACCAATCAAATTGTTTATCGCTCTACTTACCCTGAGCAGAAAATGTTCATTATCATAATCAATCCATATTGGTCATGCATGTACATGTAGTTGGTCAAGCTTGAGATTGTGGTCCCACAATTAAGCCTCATTGTTCATAAATCCCACATTGACATTGAAATGTGGTTGGATGTTGTCGTCGTAACCCCCCCCCCCCCCCTGTCTGACACGCTAGGAACCAAAGTTATATTATCAGTGTTGAGGACTTCTCGCACGACTGTGGGTATATGGTTTGTTGTCTGGCAACCTTACTCTTCTTTGTTTATAACTTTTATCATCCCGACTTTTATTTTATTCCTCATTGAGTAAGTGTACATATATTTTGTTTACAAAGTAGGAAACATGTTTCACAGCCTTTATGGCTTAAGAACAAACAAAATGAAATATGAATTAAGAAACAATGATTCTTCAAGGAAACTCAGTATGACCTTTTATAGACATGTCACAGAAAGTTTGTTTTATCACATTTTTTCCTCAAACTTTTTTTAATTTAGATAAAAAAACAACAAATAATCTATATTATTTTAATATTTTGTCATGGAGACATAATATTTTATGATAATGGGCACACTTGCACATTTTAGTTGAACCTGTAGATAGATGTAAAAAAAAATGATCATATATCATGCACCAGATGCTAAGTTTTAAAAATCCTGGCCATCATGCACCAGATGCTAAGTTTTAAAAATCCTGGCCACCATGCACCAGATGCTAAGTTTTAAAAATCCTGGCCATCGTTAAGCCCATCGGAATGGTTAGCTTAAAATCATTGCTGTTAGCTGACATGGCACATTATATTTTTGGGGAAAATACCATTTTCGGTAATTCTGCTGTTAAAAAAGTTAAACTGGTTTCTCTAAAGTGGTGGACACACTAGCTGAATGATTTGGGCAAATCAATCGGTGTCCAAATTTGCCTAGTGTGTCCACTGTCATTCGGCCAAATAATTCGCCCTAATCAAATAGGTTTGATATATTTGCCTGGTGTGTCCGCTTTGCCGAAGCATTCCGACAAATTTAGAATTCGAGAAGTCACATGATTGTTTGAAGACATAGACGCCCGCATGTTTTATCATCTGACGTGAAAGATGATGCAATTGACTGGTGAATCGGGCAAAGCACCCATTCCACCGAATTAAATTTGGCTAATGTGTCAACTGTTGTCAATGATACACTATCTTTGGGCTTGAAAACAGTGTTTAAAACTAACTTATAACATAGCTGTCTGAACCGTATATTAAACAATTTAGTAATATTTTTGCATCATATTTTTGATTTAGATTGACATTTGGCCTACATGTACCATGGAGGTGTTGTATGTAAATCTATGAAATGTCATAATATATCTTTTCAACAAATACATATCAATCAATTTGACAGAAATTATATTTCTACAGCAGTAAAACTGACCTGCTTAAAACTAATAAATTTTGTATGTTTAAATTATTTTATTTGATTATATAGTTTAACATGATATTTATATGATATTAAGTATATTTAATATGTGCACTGTGCATATATGTATATGTAATTGTAATGATGTCGCTGCCTACCCGAATGACTTGTGTACGTTCCCATTGAAATATAGATCATCAAACCAATTATAGCGTTGATAAGCAAGTCCTCTAATAACCCATTAATTGAGACTAGATAAAAGCAAGGTTTTACAGGCTCGGAGTTGGTAAGGATGCATGTATCACCAAATTTGATATCGGAGACAGATTACTGTAGGCCATGGCCCATGGCCAGGACAATGTACATGTATTTTACAGTATAAAATAATTTTGAATGATAATTGTGATATCATTGGAAGAAGATTCACAATAAATTTTAGAAATTATGCTTAACAAATTATGCACTTTAAACTTTGTACAGCACATTGTATGCTTTCTGCGTTCCAGATTGATGGAATTGATTTGATAGTTCTCTAATGACTTGTAATGTTTTTGATTTGTGACATTGGTCTTGCGTTTGTCCCACTTTGTTTTCCCTGATACATGACATGTATACCAATCTATTGATGAATATTTGTGTGGATGGGATTTATTGATAATACAAAAACAGTTCATGCGCTTTTTATTATCGTGCTTTAAAAAGTTCAGACAGTTAAAAAACTGTTAGCTTTTTTATTCTCTATTCATTGTTTACATTTGATAACATTTCATTTTATATGTCAGATTATGCTAAACTAGGGGCTGTTTCTGAATAAATATCTGTCTATATTTGTTCACTGTCTGAATAGAATTCAACCAAAAATCGTGCAATTACACCTATCCAGTTACTACTGTACATTCGTTTTTATCCATGATTGACACATTGTAACAAAGGACACTAAAAAGAATTTGTTAAGAAAATTGTTTAAACACAGTGTAACATTTCACAGTTTTAGAATATCAGATGGCCGCCATTTTCTCTATTTTGAGCAAATTGAACAATAAATTTGAACAAAGAAATAAGGACAATATTATCAGTGTCTTGTTTCACGAGAAATTTAAATTTATGATGGTGTTTTCTTGTCACCGTAGATGGTAGTTTTTGTGATGTTATCATGAATGAGGGATTGTAAACAGTCTAGGTCAGATATCTAAATTTGATCTTAAATCACTGTATCCGCCATCTGTTAGATAATATTTTTTTATTTGAATTAAGAGCAAAGGGATTGTAATCAAATGGCCATCTAATAAATATTTTATCAAGCATTTATGATTTATTCTGAAATTTATGGTACATTTTGAACTTTTTCCTGAACTCCACACACACATGTACATGTAGGTATTAGTTTTATGACAAATGCCACCTGATTAAAATACTGTTTTCCTGAAGTATAAGTCATATTAATTTAACTTGATCACCATTTCTTGAAAATTTGAAATAATAGCCTTACATATTTCATCTCAGAAGCTTATAATACAAATACATAGTCTACATACATAACCATTCAAATGAATGGCACTAAGAATTAAAGCCAAGGACAGACCGCCCAGCAGGATTTTATTCCTCTTGAAATGTTAGAAGTAGATTTGCAGATCAGCCACTTTCTGTTACTATGAGTGTCAATGTCTGATATTTTGTACTTTGAAATACAACAATTACAGAGAAAATCAACATTAAACTAGATGATATGTGTACATGTATCACAGATGATGGGTAAATCAAAAGCTAAAGCAAAACATTATTAAAGCACTTATCCCACATTTGTTGTTGTTGTGTACCATATTATAATTTTAACCCGATTGTGGTTGTGTAGAACATGTACACAAGTATGTTATTAATAAAAGATGAAATATCAAAGATTATTATTAATCTGATAAACAGTAGATAAAAAACCGTGAAGTATAATATTTGATAAGAAATCTTCTTCTCTCAATAATCCTTCACAAAAATTCAATGAATGGAAGATCATGAATAAACCCACCAGCAATTTGAAGCTCTAATTTGACCTTCATTGAAGGAGACAAACACTCCTATTTTTTAAAGTGTGTGAAAAGTGCTATTATATGCGGTTATTGCTAGGTTATTATATATTATACTACATTTCAAGTTGATAATGCCGGATGTCCATACCTTGCAAGACAATATATGAATAACCCATTTTTTTTCTTTTTATATAGAAATATTGATAATGATCATTTTCAAAAATGTACTCATGAGTGGTTGGCATAAAAGTTTAACAAAAATTACAATATGGCTACAATATAGAATAGAAACAAGATAGTGAATTGTCACTGGCCGTGACATTTCAGAATGTAAATAAGGACAAGGATATAAATTGATACCTGAGAGTAGATGTTTCTGTATTTAAAACAGCACTTTTCATTTAATTCTTTGTAAATATATTTAATTCATTTTGACCATTAACATACATGTAAAGTGTATAAGGGTAATAAAAAATAAAAATAACAAGAACGCCTTTTCAGTGTGACAATGAGAAATAGAGCATCAACATTCAAGAGTCATGTTTTTTGGTAGAGATTGTCAATTAATTTGTTTAAATCGAATATGTCTAGACTAGAAACGGATATAAAGAACACAGATTCACAGGAATTCTAGAGACTGATGACATATTGAGGAAGTTGTTATCAGGATGTTTCGAAAAAGACATTTGTTTCTAACTTGTTCCATGTATTCATGTCTTGATACAAATGAATCAACTAAATGGTCAGTTTTATTACCAAAAATAGATAAATTGAAGATAAGTTTGACACATGATTTCCCAATATGCATCACACTGTCTGGAAGGGAATCTATTTCTGTAGTCTCACATAATACTTTCAATGCAATATAGACATGGAACATTTGTTCACCTAAAATGAACTCATTAGAGATTAACAGTAATAATGGTAGTAGAACACACAGAAAATTTAATCCTGGTATTTTACGTGGGACATCTTCAGGATTGTTCAACTCTAGTTCTCACTTATTGTCCCTGTCTTTCGAAGAAAGTGGGGGACTATTAAAATGAGTTTGTCTGTTTGTCCGTCCGTTTGTTTGTCCGTCATACTATTGGGGAAACAATAACTCTCTTTCTAATTGAGTTAGAATATTTAAACTTGGTGTAGGTGTTTATTAGGTCAATACCTTGATGGAGTTCGACGATGAACATTTTCTGCTTAGGGTAAGCAGAGATAAGCAATTTAATTTGTTGATGCATTGGGAAACGATAACTTTAGTTCTTATAAAGTGAGAGTAATGAAACTTGGTGTATAGTTTAATTACATCAATACCTTGACTAAGTTCGATAATGAGCATTTTCTGCTCAGGGTAAGCAGAGCGATAAGCAATTTAATTGGCCAAGACTTTGGAACACAATAACTCTGCTTCTAATTGAGGTAGAATTTTCAAACTTGGCCTAGACAAGGTTCATTTAAGGTTAAGGTCACAGAAAACAAAAAAACATTAGACTAACAAGATACCCTGCTATAATTGACATCCTAATTTACTTGTTAATCTGTAAATAGGCTAGGTTGTCAGATAATCAAAGATGAGTGATCAGCAGATATAAGTTTAGTTCATTAAGCGGGAATATTTCCAGTACTGTTGAGAGCAAGGTAATATATATTTAGCTCAGGGATTTTAAGAGTATATCAGAAAAGGTCTAAGAGTCCTTGATGAAAAAAAGCTTTTGAACAATAATTGTTGTAATGGCACAATGAAATTTGTTGAAATAGTCCAAACAAGTCTCAAGAAAGATTGGTGACCATCAAAGCAAATACTCACCAGTAGTGTGAAAACAAATTATCATGTACACTTTAAAGGGTGTTGATAAAACAAAATAGCTTTGGTTAAATTGCATGTCAAGGCGGACATGGATTTCAGAAGCCAAACTATCCGGTAAAACTTAACCTCATTGTAAATCGCAATCAGCAGAGATCAAAGGCCTACTACATGTAGTTTAAATATAAAATACCAGAAATATTCATTTAGCTGTTCCTATACACCCACATGGAAATAGAAATGTGGTCGTATATTGCTGTTTTCTCCATCCGTTGTCCACAATTTGTTGTGAAAACCCTGCAGACTAGATTTATTATCGGATGAAATAAAAATAGAGGTCAAGAATAAATCTAGAACCTTTGATTATCATTTGACTTGTACATGTAGGTCTATCAATAGACTTTCTAGATACAGAACATAATAGAAATCAGGAAAAATCCTGACAGAAACCACATGTAGACTGACAGTTCATCTTTAACAGTTTCTGGTGATAAAAGAAATCCTGTCATATGGAGAATTCATTGAGTGCAAAAAGCAAATCAATATTTATCAATTTCAGGATGTGATTTTGAGATAATACATGTACTATGAATTTTAATTTACCAACAGATTACTAAATATTTGAATGAGCTTGGTAATAGGATTTTTACATGACTCTGGTGGTAACAATGGAACATTTATTATAATTTCAGTATGACACCTGGATATTATCAGTTCTGCTTCAACGCCAGTAGCAAAATACTGTAAACTATGTAATATGCGTATTTATGTGGAAATTCTACTGCTGCAAAAAGTGTTCTCTTGACACTATTTTAAGCAATCTGATTGGTTGATGTTTTGGGATGAAACTCTGAGCATCTCATTAACTTGACAAAGTTCAATGATGAAAATTTTAAGCTTAGGCTAAGGAGGGATGAGCAATTTGATTGGTCAAGACTTTGCTTCCCATCTTCCATTAGCCCAGGTTAGGTGCATAATACATGTAGTAGGATGTTAAACTCCATTTCATTCATTCTTTTAATTGAGGTAGAATGTTTATTCTATCAAATAGAGAGTGGTGAAACTCAGGGCCGAATTTACCTTGTGGGGGTGCTTGGGACATACCAACTGTGCGGGGCCCCCATTGTTGTTTGTTCAAATTGTTCGTACTGTACACGGATCGTACTTGTGTGTTTTCCTCCAGGATTTTTTTTAAAAATTAGAAATAATTTCAGTGCATCTGAAACAATTTAAACAGCGATTTCATTGACGTTTAGAATTCGTTGAAAATTTTAGTATTTTAAACATACCCTTTCTCTCATGATGTTTTCATTTACTTTATTTTAGTGAAATTATTTTTGGTGACATAAAACATTAAACAATTATCAAATCAAGTGGATGGATCCGGGGGCAAGCCGTAAGCGTCCACTGCGCTGTACAGTACAGTGTCGGGCCTGTTTTGGTACAGGGTACAGTTATGTAATTTAGTTAATATAATGGCCTAACAGATCTCTGCCCCCCCCCCCCGAAAATCTGTTGGTACCTACCAGTCCCCGGGCCCCAATATCCCTTACTGCCCAGGGCCCCAATCCTCGCCCCCTCAGTCCTGTTCGGGATAAAATATTAGTATGACCCAGAATTGTGGAGGGGCCCCTAAATGTGGGGGGCCCGGGACATTTTGTCCCACTTTGCCTCCCCTAGATCCGGCACTGGTGAAATTTAGTGTATAGTTGAAAATCATTTATTGTCACTTATAAACTTTATGTTGTACAAATTCTGACTACATTCAGAATGGAGCTAAGAGTAGCAAAAGATAGAAATTATGTGATCATTCCAACGATAGATTTTGCACTTGGATTGATATGCACATTAACATCAATGTTGAGATATAACCGAATGTTATATCTATAATCAATCTATAAGCCAAAAATGAGTTACAGCAAGGTAAACAAAATGATTTCAGTTCAATCTACTGAAAATAGAATTTCATTGTACAAAGCTTTTAACATTACTAATTCTAATCGAAGTAACACATTCAGATCAAGATCAACCCAATTTCAATACTTTATTGTGACCTAAAAATGTATATCAAAGTGGTTGAACTCCTTTAATAAACAGGATTATTAATTGTGATGCTGCGTTGGTGGTGGCCTTTAACATTGTAAAGAGTTAATACAAGCTTTTTGCCTGTTTATTCAAGGGATAACAGTATATTGTAGATGATTAGTGAAGTAAAACACCTTAATTTGTAACTTCCATCTAGTAGACAATTGATCTTATAATTATTAATCAGTCGAGCCGTTAGTAACGACAAATAGAGGAATATCCATGATTCCCAAAACCGATTAATCTCTATAAAATTTGACGAGACAACCGACATGCTCAGTTGATCGCCGTCTAATATTATTGACTAGTGTAAGATCATGTATTACTAATTGTTGACTGGAAATAAAGGGCTTTTGTCTTGATTAATCTAGCATGAAGTAGTGCCATTGACTGGTACAATAGTGCCGAGTGTTGAGAGGATGTCCCCAGAGGGAGTGAAGCACTGGGTCTGATTTCTTTCTAGCGATTACCATGTTACAACTATGCCAGGTTATTTATACTGAAAATATCTGACAGCTATCCTTGGTAGAATAAAATTAGACTTGTGAGAAATTTGACACCTCTCTGAACTGGTGGAAAATTAATATTAGATTTCGGAGATACATGTAGTTAAAATATTTTGTTTGTTAGGAATAGAAAATATCTAGACTGAACAATAACACATTTTTTTATTAATCTTTGTTTATATTGGACAACTTTTCTCTCCAGCCATTATACAATATTAAGTTGTCAAATATGTACAGTTATTGATTCATTCCTCAAAAACTTCCAAGAAAAACTTTTCAGATTCTTTTTCTTTTCAGGGGTTCTCTAAAGAAAGAAAGTCTAAAATTCTCAGAATAATACTATTTGATTTAATTACATGTACGTGGCATTCGGTTAAATGGTCAATAAATGATGCTGTGACAATATTTTACATACAATTACTGATAAATGAAACAATTTCATTTGAATTTTTCAAACCAGATAAATAGCCTTTCTTGTCATATTTTGATCTTTGATTTTATATGTACAGACTTCTTACACCCACTTTTATTTATGGTGTCCTGTCAAGCCAGGAATTTTCCCTTTAAGATAAGTCTGTATTCAACATAGATTTAATGTTTAAATAAGAAAATACCTGCAATAAACAATTAATGTGTTAGTTTTGATTTTTCAAAGAAAAATATATATATATTGACAGGATTTGTTGTAGTTGTAAAATATTTGAAATGTTTGATTTTGACTTGTGAAGAGAAATACTATAGAGATCAAGTTTAATAAATCACAGCTTAAAGTGTTCAACAAAGATTTCAAGTGGTTATATGAGTGCAGAGTGTGACTTGAATTGATAATTTGAGATCAAATAAAGACAGCTAACAAACCTGTATTTTTATTTCTAAAACAAATTATGGACTTTTAATTCAAGTGAATTGAATTATAATTGTTGAATTAAAGGTAGGTTTTGTGTGGAAATTACTGTTAAAATATGTCAAGTATGACCTCACATTGTGGTACTTTATTTAACACCCAGTCTTTACAATTTATTGCAAATGAAATGAAATAGAAATCGTTTAGCATTTTTTATAGTTAAAATATCAAGAACATTTGTTGGTCAAAATAAAAGATGGTATCTTTAAACCTAAATGTGTAGTCAGCATGTTGAGGTGTAATGTTGCAAACAAAATAATGGTTTTCAAATTCAGGTTGTTTGTCCGGGTGTCCCATCATGTTTGTTTTAAATGCTCAAATAGCGGGCTTTTACCAATGGAGCTTAGTAATTAAATCTACAATAGGCTTAGTTTACTCTTGTATAACTAAAGAAAATTGATGCCTTTAACTCCTTTTGACATTTATAAAGTCACAATCAGATCAGAACAGTAAATTAAATTGCTTTTTTTGTGTGAAATTTAAAAGTCAGGCATTTAGATTTACACAATTTTACAGATTTTATTTGAACCTATGTCAACCACCTGAGTTTTTACCACCTATGATTATTATTTTCACACACAAATTTATTCCTTTGAACTTTTAATTCATTTTTTGTTCCTTTTCCCGTTTCTTTTGTGAAGTTAAACATTAAAGGTCAACAAAAGTTGCTTCTTAATCTTAGTGTAAGAAAAAGACTTGAAAGGTTTATATAATAGCTTGTAGTCTTTTTTTTCACTCAAATATTGCATATTTTTGACCTTTGAGTATATGTGAATGATCTTACTTGTTGGTTGTTAAATGAACAGTTCAGTGAATTGAGCAGATGTCACAAGGTAAACATTCCTAGCACATTAAATCTCTAAACAATGATATAATGAGGTTGAAAACACTCTGTAAAACCAAACACAATTTGCATAAGAATGAATAATTTTAGGTCTTTTTCATTTCTGCATGCTTGTAGCACAAACATGGAATTATCCATGAATATAATTAGTATTATTCACGAAAATGATGAATTATGCAAATAGATCTCATTTGTTTATGGTGTAATTTATGCATAGTACACGTAGAGGTGTGAAATTTTCGTCAGATCTGTTGTCAGTGACAGCCTATAAAAAATATCAAAGACACTTAACAATCTATTAATCAAATAATATTGTTTACCATGTAGCACATGTACACTCGTACTATAAACCATAAACCTGCCATCGTCTTTATCTACATGTATTTATTTCAGTCTGACACATAGAGATACCACTACAAGACTGATTTGTATTTTTTGTACAAATTGAATTTATGGTGGCAGCGAGTGCAAAACAATTAAAAAAGTGAAAAATAATATATGATATGTTGTCAACTCTAAATGTGATAAGCTCCCAAACTAAGCCTCGCCCTTTTTGAAAAAAAAAACAACATTTGAACATTCCCAATACATTCATTCATATGTTTTAAAATATGGTTGAAATATTTACGACCGAGAAATCTGAAGTGGATGTATACATTATATTTGAATAAACTCTTATCTTTCCGTATTTTTCCTAAAATAATTTGAAAATTATGCAAAAAAGCTTGAGTGGATACATTTGAATAAACTCTTCTGTATCCCTATTTCTCCTCAAAAAATCTGAAGTATACTGAAAAAAACTGAAGTGGATGTACGGTACATATATTTGTGATTAAAACTACTTTTTCACAATTCAAAACTCCCATTAAATTCAGAAAAATAGAGGAATTCAAAACTCCCATTAAATTCAGATAAATAGAGGAATCTTATTAGATACGTATAATTGTCAAGGCATTATTTACTCAACGAATGCTGAAGGGGATGTAGATTATTTGGGGAATGAACTCTGTGTTACAAGGAGAACAAGCCAACAGTGAGGCTGATGTCTCATGCCAAAATCCCCCCAAAAATAGATGACACATATTAATTAATCACACATTTCTTTTTATCAAAAGCATTGAGCAATCAAACTACTAGTATACACAAAGTTTCATCACTCTCTATCAGTTTGAACATCCTACCTCAATTAGAAGGAGAGTTATTGTGCTCAAAAGTCTTGACTAATCAAATTGCTTATCACTTTGCTTACACTGAGCAGAACATGCTCATTATCGAACTTAGTCAAGGTATTGATGTAATGAAACTCAAGTTTAAACACTCTCACTTATTTAGAACTAAAGTTATCGTGTCCCAAAGCATCAACCAATCAAATTGCTTATCTTGGCTTACCCTAAGCAGAAAATGCTCATCTTCAAACTCCATCAAGACATTCACCTAATAAACACCTACATGTACACTAAGTTTGAACATTCTAGCTCAATTAGAAGGGGAGTTATTGTGTTCCAAAGTCTCGGCCAATCGGATTGCTTATGGCTTTGCTTACTCTGAGCAGAAAATGCTCATTATCGAACTTAATTAAGGTATTGATGGAATGAAACTATTCATCAAGTTTCATCACTCTCTCTTATTTAGAACTAAAGTTATCGTGTCCCAAAGCATCAACCAATCAAATTGCTTATCTCCGCTTACCCTAAGCAGAAAATGCTCATCTTCGAACTCCATCAAGGCATTGACCTAATAAACACCTACACCAAGTTTGTGTCCCAAAGAGTGTCATTTTCATATATAGTTTTGAGAAAATATACAGTATTGATATGCATGTACATGTACAAAATTAACATTGTTCTTTTTCTTTGTCTGATCATTAAGCTTTTAAAATCAGGAAATAGATATTATCTTCAGAATAGTCTTGACACTTCTTATCGTATTACAAGCCTGCCATAAGGGACCGCTGTGTATGATTATTAATTTTGATTAAAAAGATGATCAAATTTCTTTATTAAAGGCAGATGATTCACACAGATTCGGTGTAAGTGATTGTAAACTGTTAAATATTTTAATATCTTGTCAAAATTCAAAAGATTCAACTGAAAATTCTGAAATTGATGAATTATTTTTGCTGTGACATCTGCCAGAGTTGTAGAGGGGGACCTAATGTAAATATTTTAATAGGGTTTTTAAGCCAGTTGTACGCTGTAGAATACAAATGCAGTAATATGCTGTATTGATAGCAATTTAGAAGCACAGTAGGACACAAGGGGGGTTTTGAATAGATTATACTCTTTATATCCCCTTGTCTATTTAACTCCCACTAACCTAGGGATATTGTTGATTCATTCAGCTTTTATAATTTTTATGATAGCTTCATCATCTTTTGCTAATCTAATTATTCAAATCAGATTCTTTACAAAACAGATGATGAAAAATTTTAGGGAAAAAATGTTCCATTTGGTTAATTGGTTTCAGATTTTTCAATTATTAGATAATTAAAAGGGTGAAGCTTATTAAGGGGTGGAAAATTGAATTATGAGTCTAATTGATTAAATTACACAGGTTAATTTTATAGATTTTGTGTATTTACATTGAATGAACAATGTCAGATATAATATTATTTTAATTTTAATGAATAAGGCCAGCTGAAGTAATAAGTGATAAATGAGCTATGTAATTCTGTGAAAAATATCTGGCTTGAAACTTTCAGACAGGGTAATTAGATTGTTATTAAAGGGTTAATCCCGATAATGTTTTTGAGAATAAAACTCTTAAAATTTGTGTTAAAATCCATTAAGATCCCCTACCTTAGGGCTGAGCAGCTAACTCAATATATGTGATACGTTTTCAAACAACTTAAACCCACAGTCTTCATCTTGAAATGGAGTCCGGTGTCTCAAACTGTATTACATGTATGCGGTGATTTGATAAAACCAGACTTTTATTTTATAAAAATAATGTGTCGGTGAAATTAACCCTTTGTTATCAAGTACAGCACATGGACGATTCAGCGTGTAGACCTCTAAAGGAACGGGGAAACGATTATCGGGTCGCCCAACGAAAGAATTGACCCGAAATCTTAAAAGGGCTATGTGTCCGGAGAAGCTGTTTTAACGCTCACATCCAAACGACTCAATATTTTGAGCTGAAATTTTGAGTCCGGCTATATACACCATTCTTCTATATTTTGGCGTTTAAATTTCATACAGACTCAGACTTTTATTTTTGAGGCTTTGTTCTATTCGGGACAGTCCCTTTAAAGGATACACTGTGAAATCTATATCTGCCCCTTTAATGGTGATTTTGTCAAGTAAATTTGTAACTTCTAGAACACAGTACTAAAAACAAAACCAAATAATAAAAATGATGGACATGGGATGATGGGAGACTACAAATGAACACTATAGAAAATAGTAAGTGATTATAAAAGTATCAAATTGAAGAAATCTGGGTTTCAGATATAAGAGAAGTGTTAATTACATTTCCTCGCATGAATCTGAATCTTTGAATGCTAATTGCATCGTGAATCCTACTTTGCACAGTATCTGCCTGTGTTTTTCTGTTCCTGCATCATTTTCACATTATGACATTTGTATGTTCTTAATATGAAGTAGCCTATTGTCATTTTTTTTTTTTATCAAACTCTGATTATGATATTTAGAGTTATTGCCCTTGATCACTTAAAAAATCTTGTGTGTGCTGTGGCTGCTAAAGTTATAATCTGATTGTTTACGCTAGGGAAAAAAAACGTTCATAGTTTAATGATTTCCGATACTTATTGTAGTTATTCTTGATGATTTTTTAGTGTCTTGCAAATGCTCAAGTAACCTACAGAACAACAATAAGGCAACAACATTTATAGACTGTTGTGACGATTTGCTGCTGTTTGCATATGTTTCATTACCTGGCAAACCTATCTGTTGTCTTCATAGAACAAAATTGAGGTTTTTAGACATTTCAAAGCATTATCAATATCAATGATCATGTTTGTTTATAAATGTGCAATATATACAGTTTTATTTTCGGTAAAAAAGCCAATTCATAATTAAATAATACCAAAAAGTAATGCTCAAAAATCCCCCAAATAGAAAGCTATCAAAAGGTATTCTCAACATGTAGATCAGTTGCACCATACAGAAGGTTTAATGTTTTGTCAACCTAATACTTTGGGTTATTTTGAGACTAATTTGTTTTATTCTTTGGTTACATGTGAAATGCAAGTGAGGAGAATTTTGCTCAGACAGCAATGTTTCCTACCATTCATCTTCAATTTCTGACTGACACTGACACAAATGTGTACACAGGTGGAGCTTACAGTTGGTATCATGTTATGCTAGTGGGCTGCAGCATACAGGACAATAAGCAAACACAAACACGCAGGGCAACATGACAAACAACCAAGCACATGACAGAAAACTATTAAAAGATGGATGAAACCAAAATCATAAGATCTCCTTCAAGTAGAACAGAGCTCAGATTGGTTTTGAGTTAAACAGATCTCAAAATGAAATTAGATTTTGGTGATCATGGCAAGTGTGAGTTTGTCTTTAATTTAAGTAGAATTAATCAGCGAGTGTGTGTGTCATGATGTTGAGACAGGAGACAGGAGACTCGGAGGAGTTTCAAGTTTCATACAAACAGGAAGCTAAATTGTGATAATGATAGATTACCCTCAGCAAAACATTCACTTCCTAAACTAATTTGAAATTTCAAAAACTGCAGGTAGCTAATGCTCTTTATTGATTTTGAATCCTAACTTGAAGTTGTGTGCAGGGTAATTTTAGTTTTTTGCGTTGGATAATGAAATCATCGCGAAGATAAACGCAGGTCTTACGATAATTGCCATTTTGTTACTCTCCAGCCAACCCATAATAGTTGTTTAGAAAATTTGGATAATGTTAACTAATATGATTGGGTTTAATCACATTTTTAAAGCCAATGAAAAAAATGGTTTGATTCAATTCCAGAATAGCTCTAGGAAGCTGTGACATTTTATTCAAGTATTAAAAAATTGAAAAACTATTTTTGACTAAAAAAAGACATTTCGTGATGATTAGGGGCTAGAAATATCTTACTCAATATTTTTTATAATATTTGAAATTAAGAACGCGAATTAGAATTCAGTATTGGTCAATTTCAATCACTATGGATTTTGTTGTTACATGTATCTTGTCGTGAAATATAGTATCCCAATATACAATATTTAAGACACAGTTAACATTTTATAATTAGTACACGAGTGACGAGTCTGTATTCTATTGTTTCAGTTGCCATGAAGTGAACAATTAAAACATAGCCTACGTAGCAATGTTGAAGTACATGTAATAAGTAAAGGCTGATTGACAAAATAATAAGCAGGAGCAAATGACCGTCTTTCAATTTAAACTTTTCACATATTTCACCAAACATAATTGATTAGAAATTACATTGAATCACTTTACACACATTCATGTTACCGGTACTGTTAAAATTTGCTTTTAAGACTATTCTTGTCTATTTCAAGGTTAAAGACGCCCTTTAAAAGCGATCTGAACAAGAAATTCCACTTTTACTCCGCAATCTTACTGTCAAATGCAACCAAAACCTATTTTAACTTGTACATAGTAATTTATTCAAATAGGACAAGTTAGTTTTATAATCAGACTAAGAATTAAAAGATATCCAAACTGTTTGTAAACACATGGACCCTTGTCCTAAATTAATATCTCTACACAAAGGGTTCTGTACAAAATCTGGCTTGCACTATAAGAGGGGTGATATCACTGCTGTACCATGAAATGGTGTTAACCTCTTTATTCTTTCATTTCAATGCTTTAATAAAAGATTCAATGTTTATTTTTAGAGAGAATCTGACAATTCTGTGGGGTGCTTTATCTTTGCTAGGATTGTTCAGTCACAAGTGAGAGTTGAAAAGGGTCCTTTAACACACTCACGTCTGTTGTGCCACGCCCTCTAAATCAATCATACCTTATTCCCTGTCAACACTAAGTATTGAACATCTGACACAAACGGGACACCAAATGTGGAAACAAGATGGGGAAACAGGTTGTTGATTGTCTGGTCGAGAATAGAAATGAGAAAAATCAACAAGAAATTTCCACAAGAGATTAGGGCTGACTTTAATCAAACAATGGGGTTGAATGGCCAAATGGTTAGCATGTGCATGCTGTATCACAAAGCCTGTCATTGAGTCAACTGGCATGGTTTGGAATCCCTGGTTGTACATGACAAGGAGTAGGGTCGCCTGTCCAACATCGTTGGTTTTCTCTGTCTCTTCCAGTTTCCTCCCACTGCTAAAGACCCCTATGTGCAAACGATTTATTAAAATAAAATAAAACCATATGTTACTCCCAAAATAACCTTGTTTGTGTCGAGTGGATGTTGAACCCCAATTCTCTCTCTCTCTCTTTAATCAAACAAAAAACTGACGATTTCTAGAGTTGTGACACATGATGTATTAAGGGTACAATTTTAGAAGAAGAGAAAGGAAAGTTGTTTTAATTGTTTGACTATAACATGTGTGGGTGGCCTGGTCGGTAGAAAAGAACAATTAGTAGGAAATAGGCTTATTATTGTTATTGCCAGATCAAACTGGTCAAATAAATACTTTGGGATGTTATCAGCAGGGGGGGATATCATAAAAACCTAAACTAATTTAATCCATGCTTGGACAAACCAATAATACAGGGGGTTTATTGCTGCAAGTAGCGAACAATACTTTGTATCTGAGGCTTATAGCCGAAATTCCGTGCATGATACCATTACTTATTGTGCATTCTTCTACTCCATAACAAATGTTTGAAGAGCATTTATATCTCTTTATGATGAATAGCTTTTCTCTGGTTTCTTTTTCTAGGGTATATGATCACTGCACATCAGCATGTAGACCTAAGGATGTAGATGATAATATCCGATATATTGTAAAATATTTGTGGTACATTTAGCATTGCCTCAATCTTAAATTATTCAAGCCTCCCGCTAGTCAAAATCTTATTTACATCCCTGAAACCTTTTATGGTTTCAATTACAAACGATAATATTGAAATTTTAAAAGGAAGGTGATATACATCTTTATCTTTTACACAATTAAATGTTTGAGGTGTGCAGCATGCGTGCATTATGATGGATGTGTAAAGCTTTATCTGCTTCTATATGTGATCTCTGCATATGAACATACATGTATAGAGCTATCGCAACATCGTAGTATGATTAACCATGTACATATAGAGCTATCGCAACATGGTGAAAAACCCGATCTCGGGTTCCGTCTGAGGTACCTTGACATGATTGTTGAACATCAACAGGTAGATCTACTTGCCTAATCCTTACTAGAATAGATGTTGCAGATGTGTAGACAGATGTTTGCACAAGACGCTACTTCTTTGGAGTTGAACACTCATGAACACTCATAAAGCGATACTACGGAGGTACCTCTGGAGTCAAATGCATGTATTGTATATTGTTGGTAGTCTAAAATGTAAATAAATATATCTCACTGACATTGTAACCTCTGGTGCCTGTCATTTTGTCCGGCACTGATTTGTCTTTTTTGTTGATATTAATAATACATGCCCGGCACTAAGTTGGAAATGTCAGGTACTACTTCATTAGGGCCTGATATTTTGTCAGGTACCTCTAAAACCGTTTTTACCAGGCTTGAAAAGTACACCATTAAAACATATATTGGTTGAAAGACTCCTGATATTTAATACCTGATTTCTGACAGACATTCTGACATAGATTGAATATCCTAGAAATCTGCATTCCAATTTTAAAATAACTTTTACCTGAATTCTATATTTCTTATGTGTTATTTTTGTCATTTTCTCAAATTCCTCAAATAAAGTATTTATAGAAAAAAATAATCCTAAACAAAACAGATCTGTACATGTATTTCTGCACATTTAGCTAAATGTAAATTGAGTTCATCAGGGAACTAATCTTTAACTACTGAGATAAACATGGAGACTAGGTCATTCCTCCTTTTGATTTTCATGTGGATGTACATTTTTGTCGCATCCGTCCACAATTTATTTGTTGACACTCTACTCACACTCTACTGAAACTTGAAATATAGGTTTATGTCCCACATGTCTCTGTTCCTTTTGAAATTGGCATGTATCGAACCGTAACTTCATGGATTATGACATCTGATTGTACGAAAAGTCATGTTTTTTTGATGGAACTTGAAATGTATGTTTATAACCGAAAGATCTTGGTTCCATCGATGTTCAAGTACATGTATATCAGACCGTTACTTTCAGATTTAAAAAAAACCCATTTGAATAAATCACTGTCACATACTTACATCCTAATGCTGGTTGAGTTCAAATTTCGTCAAAATCGGACCGAAACTGCCCAACAAAAGGACTGCTCCTTGTATGTAAATAGTGTCAAAGTATGTAATACCAAGGTCGTTTGCTGTCTATGAGTCACAATGTTTATTGGATTTTGATGAAACTTGAAATATGTGTTTAATAGTTTATATCCAAACGATCTGGGTTTGTTTAGATATTCCTGCACATCTCTTCCTAGATTATGGCCCCTGATTGTACAAAAAATCGCATTTCTTTTTTTAGCTTGATCTTTGTCTATCTCTTGCAAAATGTGGACATATCTCACTAGGCATCTGCTTGTTTATCAGCAAAACATGATGCATATCGTTTGTATTTGATCAATTTGGAGTGAGCTGGAAAGGTTAGAATTTTAAGAAACAATTGAACACCTACACAAAAACATTGATCTCATCCTTGCAAGATGATAAAAGAGACAGGAAAATAGTGGGTGTTAAAATTAAGACAATCGATCTCTGGTTCTTGAAATGAAACATTGATTTTTAGATTATAGTTGAATGTGCAATAAGGTTATTACTAAGAGTTAAATTATAAAAAATTGATATGTTGAACGGAAATTGAATGTTACAAGTTAAATCTCACATTTATTTTATAAAATAGAGATGAGTATCGATTCTTAACCTGTCAATAAGAATTTCCAATCTGCCTATTTTTATACGCCCACATAGAAATGTGGTTATATATTGCCGTCTCCCACCCCCCCCCCCCCCCCCCCCCCCCCCCGTCGGTCCGTCCACAATTTCTTGTGAACGCTCTAGGGGCTAAAATTAATATCTGATTGAAATTAAATTTATACACACTGTTAAAAGTCATGAGACGAAGAAGCCTATTGATTTTTGATAATTACTGCCAGAGCTATGGCCCATGATCACTTTGAAAAATCTTGTGAATGCTCTAAAGGCTAAAGTTAATATCCGATTAAATTTATACACAGTGTTAAAGGTCATTCAGTGATATTCCATTCTTACTATCAGAGTTATGGCCCTTGATCACTTTGAAAAATCTTGTGGACGCTCTAGAGGCTAAAGTTAATATCCGATTTATACACAGTGTTAAAGGTCATGAGACGAAGAAGGTTATTGATTTTCAGCGATATTCGATAATTACTGCCCTTGATCTCTTTGTGGCCCTTGATCACTTTGAAAAATCTTGTGAAAGCTCTAGAGGCTAAAATTAATATCCGATTGACTTTACATTTATACAGTGTCTAAGGTCATGGGACGAAGAAGCCTATACATTTTCAGTGATATCCGATAATTGCTGCCAGAGTTATTGACCTTGATCATTTTTAAAAGTCTTGTGAAGGCTCTAGAGGCTAAATGACTTCAGATTTGTGCACAGTGTTTAAGGTCATAGGACTTTAATTGAGTTAAAATGTTTAAACTAGATGTAAATGTTCATTAGGTGAGTGTCCTGACTGAGTTCAATGATTAACATTTCGAGTTGAAGCTAAGCAGTTCTAAGCAATTTCATTGGTCGATACTTTGTTCTGACAAGATAATCTTGATGATAGAGAGTTTGATTGTTCGATACTTCGGAAAAAAAATAAATGTGCGATTATTTAATATGTGTCATCTGTTTATTTTAGAATTTCGGCGTGGGACATCCGTCTCACAGTTGGCTTGTTCAAACAAATTTATGCATAGACTGTGAAATTAAGGCATCCATAATTTGGTTGGAATTAAAATGAAACTTCAATTAGGTTGATTTTACGTGGAATTAACCTTACAATGGATTTAAATTTTATGTTATTTGAAGACGATAACCAATTGAAATTATTTTTAAAGCAAGTCTAGACCTGTAGCCTAGTGGTAAATCTATGTCCAATTACTGGTCCAAGAAAAAGTGTGTTTTGTTCGGTTTCCAATTCTGTTGATATCTGGATGTTTTTCAAGTACAGGAAATTTAAAACTACATGAGTTATTAATTTCTATAAGACATATAATCGTAACAGATTGAAACTGCATTCCTGATATTAACAACCATTTTGTGATGAAATTAGATACAAAATTATGTGTTTGTGAGTCAGAGAAGAGTAGAAATTGAAAAATTTCAGTAGTAGTTTAATTAGCATGTATGTCTAATGTTTCCAGTAGTAAGGATGTGATAAAATTCAAAATCACATCAAGTGAGGGTAATTGAATCAGTCCAACATATTGCTCGGTCAAAACCCTCTCTCCTCCGGGCCGTTGGACATTAACGATAAAATACGGATGACTATTTTAAATCTGATTGCCGGGTTTGGTTCCGTCTCTGATTCAAATTACATTGCAAGCCTCATTCCCCCAGAGAAATCTTTATTATCGTGCAAGTTCAATAACAATGATGGCAATAAGATTAAATGCTTGATGGCCACAGATTAGACGCCAAAAAGAATTCCGCTGAGCACGTCGAGAAGAACACCCATGCATCTCTTGTAAGTTTCCTAAACGATCTTAGGCGCTCCAGTGAATATAAAAAAGTATAAATTTAATAAATTAATTGAGGAACATGGTACTGATTATTTGGTGAACTGCTCTCAATGTATAGATGCATTTTCATAGCAAATCCTCTAAAATTAGAAAATGTGAATAAAAGAATTGATTGTTGTTAGTGTTCAGTCTGTTAAACTGCACGTTTCTATTCTATTACATTAAGTTTCTATTCTTTTACATTTATCTAATCTCTATATTGAACATGGTTGATAAATAAAAGTGTTTTTAGTACTGGAGTTTCAAGACATCACCATCATGTAATCTACAGGTTATACAGTGCATTATTTATTGCATCAAAGAATCCAAGTTTAATTGGTTGCTTAGGGTTATTGCACTAGATATAGTCAGGGATTTTACAGAGAAGAGGTCTTATTGGTGCAGATTCAAAGAAAGTATGACAATGAATTTTGATAGAAACTGCAAATGTATGCTTCTTGTATATTCACAGCTCTGTTAACAGTACTTTTGCTATTATTTCATATCTCAAAAGGCTGCTCTTTACCATCATCATAATATTGTTAATCCTGATTATTTTAATGGGTGATTGCAATTGGGGATTTTTACGATTGTACAGGGAATTGTTAGAATGTGCTTGACCAGTCAAAGTAAATAAGTTACCAGGAGTTGGTTACTTTTTGGGCATGGAAAGTAATGATTATTCTTTGAAATATGTAACAACTGTTCCTTTAAAAATACATTATGCAAGAGCTAAATCTGCCTATTTCATACCGGTTATTGTACAGGGATTTGAACAATTTCTAAAGATTACTTCCAGAGTTAAGGCCCTTGTTTTAGTTTTTAGAACCTTGTGAACCCTACAAAGATGAAAATTATAATGCCATCTGTATGAAATTGTCTATTAAATGCCCCTTATTACCTACAAAAGAATAAATATGTGACAACCCTGTGACAATTTAGCTGCTGTGCAGCTGTGGGCGTATGTTTCTTTGCCTGGCAACCTATCTTTTGTGTTATAAGGGTACATATGTTGAATGGAAACCTTGTGTTGTCGTTTTATAGACTATCTATGTCTATAATAAATTGAATCTCAATAATGTCCATCTAAGTGGCTTAAAGTTTAAAAAATCTGGCCATACAACTTTTTTTACATAGATTTAAGCAGTATACATGTCACTTTTGACCAGATGAACAGTGTAACCAGTCTTTACAAGTACATGTACATGTATAAGATAGAAGGTAATCCATTGATCTCTGCCATTGATATTTTATCTTAAATAGAGGTGTCCATATATCACACTTAAGACTGGTTAATCTGGTCACATATCAGTGGAAGTATGTAATTACATCAAAAAACATAGCAAACAAGCTAGGAATGATATCTGAAATAAAAATAAAATACTTTTTGAACACTAGGTCAATTTTGTTCCTCTTACCTTGATTTCACAAGGGATGATTTAAAGAGACATTAGTGCTTTGAAGGTCAGTACAAAAAAAATATATTTTTGATTTGACAAAGTAATAAAATTGACACTGAAACACGATTCAACAACTGAAGAAGAGCTATAGTAAGGGATCTTGGTGTAGATGTAATGAGGACATATTTGACATGCAAGCTAGAATGTAGGTGTGACCAACTCCAGATTTTTAAACCTGAAAAAATATCACATGTGCAGTTTAAAAATAAGTTTACAGCGTTCACCTGTGTGGTGACCTAATGCATCTGTTATATTTGTAAGATATTTTTTGTAAAGTATATGTTATACTGGGCGTTTCAAAACTAAATTTGCCAAATTTAAACAGTATATATTAAACTGTGAAATTGATTACATAATACATGTATCACCGTGGTTTGTAACATTTTATTATTGTTAAAAAAACTTCAGATTCAATGTATATTTACACACAGATTTATATCTTAAACAAATTATATACACTAAGCTTATCCACTGTAAATCTGAACACATAATCCAAATACATTGTACACTAATATTTAACTTTGTTAGATGGCAGACATAACAATAATCAGTTTAAAGGAGCTAAATCGCTAACGTTGGGACCTAGATTTGACAAAAGTGGGTCGCAACGCATATTATACTGTAATATGAATGTATATAAACTGATTTACTTGCAATGGTTTCTGTTTTTTACTCTAATTTCAAATTAATTATGTTCGGCGAAATAAGCCAGCAGTCTCAATCACATGCAAATTTCTAGCGTCTGGTTATTCCAGTCTACATACACCGTTTGATTTCATGCAATGTGCGTAGCCTCGTCCCTCAAGTCTCTTGTTACAACTGGGACTGAAGCGCATTATTTTGTCTTAAATAAGCCCATCTTTTTCCGGTAAGAAAACAACATCAATGTTGATTTAATTTGACAAATAAATCGTGTTTTCAATGTTGTAGATTTTGGATAATATTGAGTTAGAGACTGAGCTCCTTTAATGTTTGGCACACCTACTTTAGTTTTTATTTATGTATTGTTTGAAGTGTAAATAAATTTTGGTTTTGATCAAGTGAATTTTTTAAATGACCATTTTAAGCTCCTTTTATAAGACATCTTTAGATCTTTGCAATTAGTAGAATTATTATCTTTCCAAAAGTTTGTAGTTCTTGTAATAATTTTTGTCCATCTGTAGTGATGTGTGTGTTAAATTAATACGTAAATAAATACTATGTAAGACAAGGGGGGTAGTAATAAACTTGTCAATGGTAGATTAAACATAATAAGCTTTGATTTTAATGTAGCAGTTTTATTTAGTATAGGTACAGGAGTACATGTACACTGATAACAGAACATGTAGTGTAGTAAGATTAAGAAATCTAGTAAATGACAGATCCCTGGCTTTAAAGTAGTTTATACCAAGATATTGTTAGGTTTTATGTTTGGTTTGTTTATTTCATCTTGGTTTAAAGACGTTTCTTTATAGGGGTGTTCAGTTATGAGAAGAGTGTGATTGTTCAACTCGCGATCAGATTTTACCACTCAAAATTAGTGATGTCAACAATTTAGCAAAATGTTAAAAAAAACTTGAAGATCAAAATATTTGATTGACTACCTAATTTACATACATGTCTTTAGATACATATTAACACAACTTTCTTATGGAGTTACATCTCCTTGGTATATTACCAATCTTTTGAAGAACACAAACATTTATTTAGACCATATAGGAAAGTAGAATCAACTAGCCTCTAGTAAAACCTCGCCAAATGATAAGATATCGTAGAGGTAATTGGTATGGTGAATATCAAGAGCTGGGGTAATTAAAATAGTTGAGTTGTAATAGATCTTATCTGATCACAGTAGAAATTTCTGTCAAGGGTTATTCCTTGTTAGTCCTATAGATAGTAATTTTGTGGTTGATTTTGTCAAGTGAACTTACTATCATCAATATGAGCCTGTGGATCATGGGTTTTATTCAATACACTGTATTTCATTTTGGAGATCACATAATTTCATAACGATAACATGTATGACTTCAATACCTAGGCACTATGGATTAGTTAAATTTTTAATATTTCTGTAAAATTCAACATTGTTTCCTGTCCATAAAATTTACATGTAAAATTTTTTTGAACTACCCAGGGCCCGGTTTCAGAAAACATACCCAGAAAACATACCGGGTAATAATATTTTCTAAGCCAAGTTTAGGTACAACTAACAAAATTAGTGGATTCAAAGTGAAAGTTATCTTTCTTTTTTTCTTGTATTTATCTAGAAATTTATTGGTCTTAGAGTTGTAGTCATAGTCTTCAAAAATTATTTTTCAAAGACATTGCATTTAATTAACTTGTTTTTGATTATCTTGTTTTTGAAAAAAAAAACTGTTAAGTTGGTTACCAGGATTTCTTTTGAGAAATGTTATCTTAAACAAAAAATGCTTAGTTTGAAATAAAACTTATCTGATTGGAGGATGTAGTCATCTCTAGGTGGTAGTATTTCAAAAGAATTGTCATGGTTATCAGATAAAAAAACATTGATGAAAGAACAACTGATAGGAAATTTAATAAATGGGATCTTTTGATTTTTTTAGTGAAACATCTTGTCAGATTGATAATTAATTTTATGATATGAATTTTTTTTTTACTGTAGTCAGAATTTTGGTTTGGTACATGTAAACTCGCGTAGAACCACTACGAGAAGGTAATTAGAGAACTACATACATGTACCGAAGGGATAGATTTATTCTTTGAAATCAGGAACAGTGTTGTAAATTAATAGTAGTTGCTGTGCCTGAGGGTTCACTTGGGAGAAGAGCTGCAAACCTTCTTTAAAAAAATTTATGGTCTTGATGGATTTAGTCTATCAGTCAAAATTAAAATGTATTCTTAATGGAATTCCTGTACATAGTAGAATATAGTAGTGTGTGAAATAAATTAGAAGTTTATTTGAAGCATATGTATTTCAAAATTTTAGTCAAATTTCAACTTCTATGTGTTGTGCAAAGCAGTAGGTCAGTCAGAAGTTGCAGTTGGTCAATCATGGGACCTACCTTGATTTTAAAGACCCCTCCTAGAAAAGTAGATCTTGGGATAAATAATACAGGCATTTAAAGTTACATAGAGACTATCCTACTGGTCTTTTTTGATATTAAAAAATATCAACACTCGTTGATAATGTAAAAAAAGCCTCTATTTTATTTATCACCCAATCCCCTTTTACATGCAGAAATAAATAAATATAATTCTTTGCTATAGATTCCACTTTTACTGAACCTGAATACATTATGGTGTAGTGATACGTCAATTTTTTTGACAGCAATTCAACCATTGCAAAGTCCTTTATATTCACCCAGTGTTTTCTTTAAAGTCAATTAAATAAAAAAAAGTTCCTTTTTAATAAGAAAAAGGTTACTTTTAATGAAAAATGAACTGTTCTTTGGAAATAAAAAAAAGTAGTTCCTTTTTGATTGACCAATCAAATTTATGTAAAGCGATATCTCAGGAGATATCGCAGTAGAATATGAAAATTATCACACAAGCGATTTCTACTGTAGAATGTATTATTGGGTGATAAAATACAATGTACCAATAACTCTTGACAATGTTTTTAGGGAAGTGAAATGAGGGGCTGTGTTGTTTTATTCCTGATGTAGACAGGGAAAATGAGTAGTTTTGTTTGTGTTTGGTCAATGATTGTTTGTTTTGTTAAAAACAGATTTGATATTTTAGGAACAAATGATACAGTAAATTTGATGGAGATTTATTATATCTGGAAGGTATTTAAAATAAAGAGGGGTAAAGGTGTAGGTGTTATATAATGCAAGTTACTGTTAGTTTGTGACCAAGGCATCCCATTAACATGTCTATAACATAATACATAATATGCCATGCTAACATATAAATATTGTACAGATATTTGAAGACATGGCGGCAAAGTAGAACCAAATTTTCACAAACCTGCAACAAAGATAACCTTTAACCAGCAGAAGTGGAAATCAAGTTTTTTATATAACAATCAGATTCCGAAACCTGATCGCGTGTTCTACTTCTTCCCAAAACATGTTGTAACTGCAATTTCTCTCAACTTTTGCCTTTTGGCAATCTTTGAACATCGTCTGCTACTAGCTATGTGTTCAGCCATATTGGATAATCTAGAGAAATAAACACTAGCGAGGAAATAGATGAAGATAAAATAAAGTTTAAAGGTTGATAGACTGCAGAAAGTTCATTAAAGATGGTGTAATCATAGCGTGAGATAGTGCCATTATAGAATAACATTACAGGAACCGTGATAACATTTGACACCAAAACTTTTATTCTTCATAAGCTTTTTTCTGATACATACGCTGACCCAGCATCTTTTTATACGTTCACAGTGAAATGTGGTCATATGGACGCTCTAGAGGCTAAAAAGTTAATATTCGTTTGACTTTAAATTTATACACAGTGTTCAATTTAATGAGATGAAGAATCCTACTGATTTTCACAGTTTTCCGATAATTACTGTCAAGAGTTATGGCCCTTGATCACTTCAAAAAATCTTGTAGACACTCTAGAGGCTAAAGTTAATATCTGATTGCCTTCAAATGTATACACAGTGTTTAAGGTCATGAAACGAAAAGGCCTATTGATTTTCAGCGATTTCCAATTATTAATGCCAGGGTTATATGGCCCTTGATCACTTTTAAAAAATCTTGGAGATGCTCTAGAGGTCAAAGTTGATATCCGATTGACTTCAAATGTATACATAATGTAAGAAAGGTCATTGTCCTAATTTTCAACCTTTTTAAAATAAAGTATTTATTATTATAATTATCATTAATAAATACTTGTGTGTACTTCGCAGTTTTGGATCTAAGGGGGGCAAAGTGTGATAAATGTCCAGTTTTGGATCTAAGGGGGGCAAAGTGTGATAAATGTCCCGGCCCACCCACATTTAGGGGCTCTCAGAATTTGGGTCATACTAATATTTTATTCCGGACCGAGTCCACCAGTACAAGGGCTGAGGGGGTGGTACTGGGGCCCCGGGCAGTAAGGGATATTTGGGCCCTGGGACTGGTAGATACCAACAGATTTTCGGGATTCCAAAGATCGGTTAGGCCCTAAAATTAACTAAATTACATAGAAGCTCTACCAATCAACAGGTCCTAACAAGTTCCGGGTACCCCATCCCATGATGTGATTGCCAGGGCCCAACCAATCCTGGGAATTTAATGTAATCATATAGTATAGAAGTTCAGACAATTGTATAATCTGAACATGTGTCCTGCCTAATAATTACGTCTTGTTTCTCTTTGTCTTTTATTTGCATTTTATGTCTTGATTTGACCTATGCTCAGTTAGAAAATAGGTTGAATTCTCTTTACTATTGATAGTTTCGTTCGTATCATCATGTATTATGGAAATCGCATTTTCAGTTCATTGGGCCAAAGGTGTGAATAGAGTGAATATTTTTTGAGATGTCTTAATTGTCTCAGATGAACAGAAATTATGCCTAATTTTAAAAAAAAATTCCTGGAGGAAAACACCCCAGGCACTCAAGGGGGCGGAGTACATGTTACCATGTACATACTAGAACAAACAATTTAAACAAACAGCAATGGGGGCCCGGCACAGTTGGTATGTCCCTGGCCCCCCACAAGGTTAATCCGGCCAAGGTACTTCAGTACTTTTTATGTCAGTGCCATGACATCAAGCCATTGTCCATTGACCATATGCGTGTAGGTAACTTATTGAACCTGCCAGTGGCAGTATTGTCACTCTTTCAATAAATATCCATGATGAAAATTATATCTTTTAAGGGAGGTCGTAGACATATAATACTTTACGTTCTTTCTCATACCTTTAGGATACTGAAGTAATTGTGTAAATGCATTAAAAGTTTTTTATGAAAGAAAATAAATCGGAATAGTTCCCAGATTTTATTAAAATGTTTTAAATGCGGTTTCGACTACTGGCATGTATATACTGTAATATATCTAAACCAAGAATGTAAATAAACATAATACTGGCATTGCTTAAGGCCGCACTGAAATAATGATTTGTTGTATGGAAGTTTGAGAAAGATAAGGTTGGTCACTAGAATACTTAGTAGAATTTTTTACTTTGCAGGAAATCTTTTGATAATTACAAAATATATGTTGAAAACTTTGATTATATAGTTGTAATATTGTTCTAAGTTTGGAAGTTTAAAAAGTATTTTTGTGTGTGGCCTTTTAGATCTCCAGCGTATGATGAATGTATTACTATTAGTTAATAGTATTAAAGGTGGAGCCAAATTAAACTTATAATAATACAAGATAATGGACAAATATTTCAAGTGGCTGTCTACAATAATAAAAAGCCTAATGCATGCTGGCTTTATAAGATATTTTAATCTATTGACCTAAATGTTCTCTATGGAGTAAATAGGCAACTTAATGTTCTTAAATGAAATAAAATGCTAGAAAAATGGCACCACAAATCTAAATGGAATCATATCTTTTACTAAATGTCTCTTCTGTTGGCACCAAAAGGAATCCAAGAAAATAAACTTTGCTTTTATTTTGATAGTGGGTTGAAATTACACTTTGCATTTATTTGTTTTAAAGATTTTAAGGATTGAATGTATGCGATTGTACATTTATGTAGGCTACTGTATTCTAATGTATAAGGATGTGTAATTTTAAAAGGTTGAAGGGGTATTTATGCATAAATATTATGAAATGTTTGTTTTCTACGGTTGCAATCTGGAAGTTAGCCTTTTATTCTTTTTCTAAATTTCAGATTTTAATTTTAGGTTCTGCTGTTGAAATGCCAATACTGGTACTAAAAAAAATGACTTGATCAAACTGGAAATAAATTGACAATGGTTCCCAGCAAAGCATATTGAACCAGGTTGAATTCTTACCTTGATAAATTGATGATTGCATTATAATTATAATGTCTTTGGCTAATTGTATTAGATATGTACTAAAAATATGAGTGACCGGTTGACACATAGCTGGTCAACTAAAGTAACAAATCATATCAGTAACTACATAGGTTCAGGGTCATGAATAGCCTAGTCTGTGCATGATGTCGATATTGGTGCTATAAAAGAAATCCTGGTAAAACTTTAAGGTTTTAGGGTCTGACAAAAGACCCATGGTCAATAACATAAAAGCCAAATGGAATTATAATTGTATAAAGTAGATTTTCTTTTGAACTAATTAAAAGAGGGTTAGATCCTTGATGGTGCTTTATAATTATATTCACTTAGTTGAACATCTACAAAGTGAATTATTCACTTCTCTCAATAAATGCTTTTTCAAGATTTCCCCATTTTGTAGGTCAATTATTACAAGTCTTTTTGTTTTTCTTAAAGCCATTTAAGAAATAATAATGTGCTATTATTAGTGAAATACAGTGAGATGATTTCAGGATGTTATAGTTCTGTAGCTTCACCTGATCTAATGACAGGAAAAAAATGAAGAAATCTCAAGGGGATGATTTGTTGTAATGGTTGATTAGTCATAATCAGAGAGTCAGGTTAAAATGGCCTTGGTGTGCAACAACATCAAAGTTTTATGTATTCTTATTGGAGCTAGTCTGTTAACAAGTTTGCATATGTTTCTGGTAAACTACAGGTACTCTGTGATTTTGTTTGTAATCTTTATTATTTAAGGACATTAATCGAATTGCCAGAACATTTCCAAAGACCCACAAGGGCTTCAGTTGAAAGATCTATTGTTCTAATCAATGCTGTCAATTACCTAAAAAGTGTTGAGATTGAGAACACAAATGACCAAATCCAGTCGGTAAAATAAAAAGAGAATATTTAGTTCAATACTATTTAACAAAGACACTTACATTGTAGATTGGCGTGTTGATTCGTCTTTGATTACATTTCTTCATATAATTTGAGGTTATAGCTCACAGAATACAGACATTTCTAATAGACAAAGCATGATAAACTCTGTAACAGACCGCTCTTAAGATTTAAAAAAATCTATCCAACAAAGTGATGAGACAAAGATCATTTGATATGAGAGAAAAAGCTTTTAATTTCTTGTTGAAAATAATATTGTCTCTTTTAACCTGTTTAAATCTCTTTTCACACCTGTAATTTTATGCTGTATCTATAACAAAGAGATTATATTAAAGTGATATTCTGTAGTAATTAGTTATACCTGACAGGGGGAACATATCTGATATAAGTATAAATCTACAATCTACATCTTCATGGGTGGTACAACAATATTATACATCAGGGTTATATCATTACTATCTTTTCAGACACATGGATTATAACTCACTACATGAATACATGTATATTTAATCATTTGAAAAAAAACCTATCATAAATATATAGTTTTGACATTATGACACTTTTTTGGCTTTAAATGTCATGTAACTTATGAACAGCAATTTAATACTATATACTGGAAAACACTGAAAAACAATGGAAAACACCATGTTATATTCATACACTTCTTCCTTCAGTTTAGATTGATTTTGTCCAAATGAAATTAAAATAAAGATAAGAAAATATATGCAATTAATTTAATTTGTGTGCAGAATATTCTTTTTTGTTAGGGGCTGAATTGTATGAAAGTTGAAAATAATTGGAAATCAGTGAGATTTGTTTTGTAAATCGATGCAGAAATCTTGCAGCAGTCGTTGACAATTCTATGGCTTTGAAGGACTAGAAATACAGATATCTTTGAGACTGTTTGACAGATTCGTATATAATTATGGAAGAACTTGTTCAAATTTGTGTAATAATACCGTGGGGGAAACTTATCAAATTGTAATTTTCGGGTCTTCTACCAGACCCAGACTGGTAAATGGTAGAAAGATGGAATTCAAACCTCAGTGTTGACAGATGTTGATTAATACTGAATCAAGTAGGAGAGAGGGTTTTGTTCAAGAGACGATTCAACCCCAAAACAATTTGTACATTGATGATTTTGTGATTATTTTCCAATCTTGTTTACTAGATTTTACAAAAAGCTTGATATCACTTGCATACACGTGCATGTCTTTTGTCTATAACATTATCATATTCCAAATGGAAGGATGGCAATCTTCCATGATTGCTAATATTTAAATGTGGCAATAAATGTGCTGATAATGTTTATCCATTGCAATGGTAAGCTTAATGCATTCAAATATAAACATTTGTCATAAAAATTAAAGTTAACTCGATAAAAAAATTAATACCTGAATGTATAGTGTGTCTTCTAAATTTCTTATACTATAACAATATGACTTGGATTTCAGAACAAATGTCATCTTGATAGATGTGTAGTAATTTCATAGGTATGGGTGATGTGCAAATTCAAATGAGAACAAAATTCAAATGTCACTTCTTTATACAGATTGGGAATTTCAACATGTCATTAGATTTTGAACTACTCCTGTTATAAACATGTGTTTGATTATTCTTTTAAAACTTATTACATCTAATGAATTTTATTTTAATTTTTTTTGAGGGGAGTAATTGCTATATATATTTTAGTTGAGGTAATGTTTATTTTCTTTACGTACAAAGTAAGTATGTGCTAGCTAACACATGATTTCATCATTAATTTTAAAAATGGATCTGTCTTGACTTGAACTAGTCCTACACAGTTTTTAACTTGAGATAAGGTTTGAAAAATCAGTTTGAAATAAAAAAATGTTTAGAAACATGTCATGGATCATGTAGACTCTTGTTTTTTCTAACCATAAACAAATTAACACCTAATGAGGTTGAAAGACCAAGCAAGAGAGCTGGTATCAAGTTAACCAGATTTTTTCCACTTGGGACAAATCTCAGTTTGTAATTAGTGTTAAGTAGCCAGGAATAGAAGTGCCAGTTTTTGAACTGATCATATTTTAAAGTGAAGAATTGCCACCACTTAGAAATGGTATGTTTGAATATACTGTATTAAGAGTTAAGTAATTAATATATGAGTCGAAACAGGTGCCCTCTTTAACCATGTTTATTGATTCACCCTACTTCAGTACTTGATGTTTCTACCTTCATATTTTAAATCTTGAACAAATGATCAGCATACTTGTACTTATGTCAGTTATAAGATAAAATATACTTGTTATTGTAAATTTTAAGTATTCATAGTATCAATAATAATATTCTTTTTAGAAAAATAAAAAGCTTCAGCTCTATATTGTGTAATATTTTTGTACAAGATACAGTATGTTATATATATGTAGTCTGGTCTTTAGTATTTCTTTGTGGATAACTGAATAAAATACTGCATGAAATTTCAATTTGCTCTATTACTGTGGACAAATATCCCCTCATTAAAACTGGCAATGTGTTTGGAAAAGAAAGAATTAAAAAACTCATGAGTTGTGATTTCATAAGATGTGATATGAAATTGTAAATATATACATAGCCCTTTTTTTAATGTTATACTATTCAGATTGATTTTATCATGGGGGGGAATAGAATTCATTTGTCTTGGTGAACTCAATCTCAAATTAATTTTATATATTTTCACTTCATCTATGTTTCAGTGTTCTGGTTTAATTCGTCTTGTTGAAGAAATCTTTTTTTTAGTGCTGTCGTATAATCATCCAATCGGTTTTTATCACAAAATTATTGATTAATATTTCAATATGTCTGCCCAATTCATTAAATCACACATCAATTTCTTCTACATGTAGGGCAATCAGATTGATTATTTTATTTTTTTGGAATAATTTTATGTCCTATTAGATCTTTTTTCTATGTTAAATGCTGCCTTAGGAGAATAGAAGTCTGGTGCACAGAAATTGATGTTCATCTGGTCTGACAATAATTAGACTGACAGAGAAAAGGAGGCTCTTTGAATTCTAAGAATATTGATATGCTTGGAATAAATACGAGAGATTCATGAATTCAATCGGTTGATTGACCTTTTTGTTGGGTTCAGCAAAAAAAATGAAGGAAGATCAGTCACAGACTCTTACATTAATCGCATCATCCCCTGATGATCAGAATATACATAATTTGGGTATTAAAATCCGAATTAGATAATTTGGAAATTAAAATCCGAAAATTGGCACAATATTAGGAAATGCAATTGATCAATTGATTGAACTAAAATTAATTTGTAGGAACCTTGACAGCAGCTGCTGCTCTGTTTCAGAGATAGTTTGTGCCAGACATATTTGTTTTGTAAGCGTATTGGGAATTGTGTACATAGACTGCGTTGCAAGAATGTAAAATGACCCTTGGGCAATTGTAACTTGAAGAAGTACAGTAAACTCTGCTATCCTGACAGAATTTGCTTTCCATCTTGTACATGTACTTTGTACAGTCGAGAAGCACTGTACATAAAATATTCCAGAATAATCTAAAATATGACATAATTGACAGTGAAATTTTTACATGTCACAGCCCTACCCAACCACCCTTTCGAATCCTTGCTGTTGCATTTTTTTTTATTATTAAGTATGGCTATTTAATATAAAAAATTGGGGTGCCCGACACAATTTCAACACACTTCTTTACAAATTTTAAGGCCATTTATCATAAGGAGATGATGATTTAGCTTTGGAAAAAATAATTTTAAATTTATATTTTATTATTTTTCAGAACGAGCAGTCACAAAACTTCAGCTGGATAATATGGATATTACCAGGCGCCATCTTTCTTTTACTAATGAACAGGTAAGACAAAATTAATAAATATGAACAGTTTAACAGTAAGGGCAGAAAACCACACTACATGCAAAATAAAACCAATAAGACAAACCTACAAACAAAACACAAAGATTTCAAGAAATGAATAACAAATATCAATTCAAGTGAATGGATCCTGGGGCCTCTTGGCTGTACAGTTTAGGGCCTGTAATAATGAAGGCTTCACCCAAAATGAACAAAATAATGATTTACAATAAAGTTGCAATGAAACCAGTATTGACAATATTCGTCTTGTGAATGTTAATAGTCTGCCAGTTGACGTCATGAGTGAGAACGCCCCAAAATTGAATAAAAATGAGGGTGGTAATCTAGATAGAATTTTGTAAAATGCTAAAAATTAAAAATTTAGTGTAGTGAGCAAAGAAACAAGAACAAAGCTCCAGTGTACATGTTGGCATGCACATAAAAGAAACTTTGCAGTTGGAAGTTGACATTTTGTAGGAGGAAACACTGCTGTCCTGGCAAAATTTCCCTCATATCACACAGCATGGTGTATGTCCATCTTCATAAGCACAGATGACGCAGACAAGTAGGATGTTCTAACCACACTAGGGCTCTGCCCTGGACCTGCTTTGGGAAACCTCCAGGCCAATATGCCTTCAAGTAAAGCCCCTTTTGGGTAAGCTGTCCATTGCTTCATGTACCCCTACAGAACATAGACCAGGCTGTTATGTGATTAGAATTTACATTGACCTGACTTAGAGCAGTATACTGTAGATCATGGCACATCTATCAAAGCCTTATTCTAAAGGACATATACATAGGTACATTAAGGTGGTTCTTATTTTGCAAAATTTTGAAAAAGTTAAGGGGCTACCCTCAATTTATGTTGGAATTGGTATGAAAAAAAATAAATTAAAGTTACATTATTCAAGATAAAGATAAGAACTAGCCATTCTTGCTATAATAGTTCGAAAGTAGATGATGTAAAATGAATATTTTGAAAATTTCATTCAAATTACTCTATTGCAAGCGAAGATATTGGCATTTGAAGATTTGGCAGACGTGTGCAATAATTTCAACAACAGTCCTGGATGATCGAAGCTAAGCCTCGAACCGTCTGGGTCCTCCATATTTGATTAAATCGAAGTATCACTGAAACGTTTTAATCTGTTTAATCTTGGAGCAATCTGGTGCCATCCAAAGTTGATTAAGGCCTGGATCAGTTAATTAATGTCTAATTAATACTTTAGAAAACATTTCAGGCCCAAAGAAAGACCTGCTATAGGCAGATTTAGCTCTTAACTAATGTAACTTTAAAGACTTAAAAGATACAATTTCCTGGACAAATCTTGATTTCATCAATTGTCGAGCCACTGTATAACACAATAGAATCAATTCTGTAACTTTATATATATTATTTTTGTCTTGTTCACACTCTAAACCAGGAAACAACATTTATTTTCATGTTTAACTTTTTTCCCAAAAAAATAAAATTTATTGGAAAAAAGGCCAAAAAGTCAAATTTTGTTCCAACTTTGATAGATGGTACATTTATTTTATTCGTTTATTTATTTTATTTTTTCATTTTTCCCACCAACATAAATTGCAAAATAAGGACCACCCTAAGGTACATGTACTGTTGTGGTTGGTTTTATACATACATGTATATAATGAAGAGATAGGAAGGTGTTATCCAAGCAGGAGGATTAATTAGTAATACTCTTAGATCTGAATTATTTAAACATTCATGATATTCCCTTGGAACTATCATCTGAAAATCATCTGGATGCATTGTAATGTACATACATGTAGTTGCAAGGTATAGTTAGTAATTGTAAGTAATGGAATGTTTGGAAGGTGTAAGGTGTTCTACCACATCTAAATGATTTTAACATGCATATACATTGACTATATGATAAAAACAGACTTGGAAGATGAGTAGTGAGGGAGAGAGAGAATGGCATATACCATGATATATAAACAACTTGTTAAATCTACCAGAACTATAAACAATCCACCATGTTGTTTACACTATGTAGACATGCTAGACATATACCTGTCAATATCATCCATCTTCACTCGTCAACTTTCACTTTTTCAGATTAACACCACTCACTCTCTTTACCCAATGTCTACTCCAAATCTGCATGGTCAAATTTTAAAACATAAGCTTTCTGTTGTGAATTTCAAAGGAGAAGTCCTGGTTTTCATAGGGTCATTTATATATGCAGATCACAAGAAGTGATGTGTTTGGCCATTCATTCATTAAGTTGTTAAGCCCAATCAAAGTTCTAGGATGGAATTATGAGTTTATTTTATTCTTAATGTATATATTTATATTATGTTAAATACTTTTTATATATTGCTAAATTCATAATCCGTTTTAATAGTCATTTAATAAATGACATTGTACACCATCCGTTTTTTGTTTGTTCTTTTGGTGCTGGGGAAAGGGTATTGATTAGAACGGAGAACACAAAAAGCTTTTATATCACCTCATAATACATTAATAAGCTGTTTGAAGTTGTGTGTCATTTATAAGACTCAACTCCAAATTTTCATAAAGTGACATGAAAAAAGTGACTATTGGGTATCCTTTCTTACCAACTTTGACAAGTTGGAATTAAAATGTTGAAGTAACTTGCAAAATCTATTTCTCGCAAGCAAACAACAAAAAATGAAAACTGTCACTCTGCATAGAAATGAGTTATAAGCTTGTCTCCATTTACATGTGATGACCGGATGTATTTGTTCACATTATTAAATAAAGAGTTATTTATTCACTGAAGTACACTGTGGGATTTACCGTTGAAAAGTATAAGCTTTTACATACATGTAGCTTTCTTAAAGTTTATTTGTGTAATACATGTATTATGTTCACTGGCAACAGAAAGTGAGATATTAAAAATTAATAATTGATAGAAATTTTTGTTTGGCTGCTTAAAACAAATCCAAAAATTCCTCATGAGTGCAAGTTTAATGGGTTCTTATGTATACTGAATGATTGAGGTTAAACTGTTTTGTTTCCTTGCAAATTTTAACGCAGATCAGACTTCATTATGAGTTTGATTTAGTGCAAAATATGGTATGCAGAGAAACTATGATCTGAGTGCATTATTATTCTTTGTATTTATGTTCTGTTCAGATTTGAGTGTTATAAAATATTTAAGCTTAAATATCATGTGGTACCCTACTTTGAAGACAAAACGGTTATAATTAAAACTTTTGGATTTTGTACATTATATTACTTTAAAAAGTACTTTCATCACATTTAATTTCAAGTCATATCATTTTCAGCAGCATTTTCTATTGAAATGATGATACCAGGTCACTGTATCGGGAATGGATTGTTTAAAATAAAATGATCTCAAAGGTATCTCACAATCTAATATCAACCACTTGAATGCAATGGTATTTGACTTGTTGAATTCTATCGCATGAAGTACCCTTATAATTGTTGGATCTGGTTAATTAATATCTCTTGATTTGGGCACCCTTGAAGAAGCAAAAATCAGTCTTAATTAAAAAAAATTGCTGTCATTTTCTTTCAACTTCAAACAGATTTTCAGCAAGCTTGATTATAGAAGAAAAACATTAAAAATAGTTTTCACTTTATCAGAAGACATTTGTCTAGTGTTGCCCAAAATTATTTCAAGAAATTTGATGAATTGGAAAATCTTTCTTGATTGCTTTATTTTTATTTGGTTGGAAATATGATATTGACTGAAAAAGAACATGCTTAATTTTATGGAAAGGTTATCTGAAGATTCGTGGTAAGAAATTTCAAAGTAAAATAAAGAACTATCCCATAAATCCTATTTATTTCATTTTAGTTCCTATTCAAATGAGTTATTTAAGGATGTCTCAACATGTTTGTGCTACAAATGAGCATGAATGAATTTAAATCTGTATTTGATTGATGCATGGAGATGGCAAAATGTATAGTAAACATACCATATGTTGGGGATGCCACAATATGTAAATAAGTTTAGGGTGGTCTCATGACCCATCTAATACCGCAGAGTGGAGAAAATTCTCATTTTACCAGATGTAACAAACATGATTGCCATTTAAAAGTGCATTTGCTCAAACAAATTGTTTCTTTTTTATTCGTCTCACGCATTGTCTTCAACCTCCAAGCATGAAATTTAGTAATTTTATGTGTTTGAAATTATTTAAAGCTCCCCCACATTGTAAAATCCATCAGTGATTGCCATCTTGAATTATGGCCTTCCAGTCAATCATCAAATCTTTTAAATGGTAAAATTTGTAATTTGTGGCCATTATTTTGATCAGATAGAATGGATGAAGTCTGTTCTTGCAAGTCAGACATATTTTTCTTGTATCAATAGGATCATTTTGAAATATTTGAATCTCTCAATAGTTTACACTCCCTGCTCATAAAATACTTGAGCTGATCTATAACTAAGATAGCCATAAATTTGAAAACATTTGACTATACTATGTGTAGGAGCTTGCTTGATGATATATTTATATGTGTCATTCAAAAGTTCCTATTTAAAGTATATATCAAAACTTATATATTAGAGCTTAAGAGATCTTTCTAGTTTGAAAAAAATATAATTTTTTATTTGCTGTGATTTGACTGCACAATTTGGATAAAATCTGGTAATCCATTGCAGTAAATTCATCTCCCTTATATTGTACACTTGACAATGAAGAAAAAAATTAACCTTAAAGGAGCTAAATCGCTAACATTTGGGATCCAGAAATTGACAAAAGTGGGTCGAAACTCATATAATACTGTAATATGAATGTATATAAACTGATCTACATTAAATGCTTTCCGTTTTACTCCAATTTCAAATCAGTTATGTTCGGCGAAACAAGCCATTCAGTCTCAACCCAGTGCATTTTTTTTAGCGCCTGGTTATTCCAGTCCACATATGCAGTGTGATACAGTGCAATGTGTCTAGCCTCGTCCCTCGAGTCTCTCAATAAAACTAGGACCGGAGCGCAATATGGTACACGATTCGTGTACCAATGTTAGAAAAATTATTTTATCTTAAATATCGGATATCAGAAGCTCATCATCAATGTTGATTTAAATTAACCAATAATTCGTGTTTTCGATGTCGAAGATTTTGGAGGATTTTGAGTTACGGACTTAGGTCCTTTAAGTTAGTAATCAACTGTTGACAAAAAGCTAATTCAAACCCCATTCCATTCAACATTCAGTCATCTATGCAAGCCATTGGTTGATTGTCCCACAATTATAATATATGATTGGCAAACGTTGTCTGGTTTTGATTTATGTCTTCTTTTTCCTACCACTGCTAGAGTCCTACTTGCAAATTAAAGAAATAAAGATATAGATAGCCTTAAAAAGAACATGGCCAGTTTTTTCAGTTTGGTATGTTGATTGTTTTGTTGGATGACAATCTTTTTTCATTAAATATTTTACATAGTCTAGATACAAGTGATTTGTGTTCCACAGATGTCACAGTAAACTATTAAGTAGTAGTGGTTTTGGTGGATGTGCATGCAAAATGCTTTAGTCCCAGTAGGCTAGCGCTTAGATTTTTGACAATTAATTGAGGGTCAGTATATGGTTATTTTGAATATGATTCATTTTATACAGAAGTAAGAATATTTATTTTCTTGTTAAAAACAAATACCTCTTTAAATTACGCAAAGTGACTTTGAAATGCACAACAAAACATGGACATGACAAATGATATGTACAGGTAAACATAATAGGCAAGACTTACATATGTTCCCAGAGATAATATACTGCTAAAACCGAAATGGGAATATTTTTAAACAAAAACATATGTGGTCTTTGGTAAATGTACATCACAAAAAGTTAAAACTTACATGTAGCTTATAAACAGTCCGAGCCCAACCAGGTTAGTTTTTGGCAGACTGGAGGATTATAACTCATCTTAGAACCAGCTTATTATCATAACTAAATCTTATCAGAAAATTTGTATTCATTCTCTTTTTGATGTAATGTGCACCGGTAAAAAAATGTCATATTTTAGGTGGTTTAATCTTCAATGGTGGTATAAACTTCCACATATTCCAAACTTATATACTGGTACAACATCTGTTAATAATATGTCAGGATTTAAATGCTCTCGGATAACCTCATGACTTTTTAAATCTTCTAAACATGGCTATGAGGTTAATTTTCTAACTGTCTGATCTAATCATTCTGTTACACGATATCTACTCTTTTATTCCAGTGTCCTCCGGAATTTTAAAAAGAAAATGGTAGATAAAAAATACTTTGTAGTTTCCCTGATTATTTACACATGCTGCGAGTACAAAAGATTTTATCTAAAATTTAAAGGGATATTTTAGTACAAAGATTAATTCGTCCATGAATAAGCCAGGGCTTGGACCAGAACTTTGTAAGCATCACTTGTCAATATTCGAGTGAGAGTTGCGAACTTGGGATCTCACTCATGTAGCTGTTTCCTACCCACCAGGCAGAAATCAAATACACAGATCAGCAGACAAATTCGTCAAAATCAACATCGACCAGGCATCCAGGGAACACAATGCATTTTCAATGAGAACAGTGGTTAAAAATCATGTTTCGAACATATCTTTGATATAACCTTCCTCAGCGAAAGGAGTTGTCAAGCTTGTTCCTGAATTAGATATAGTTTTCATTATTAATTAGGACATTAAATTAACCATTAGAGTAACTGAGCAGAAATACATGTAGACAAAATGCCAAATATGAAGGTGGTTTTGAAGGTATCTTTGAAATATCTTCATTTGACTGACTAGTTCTTTGAAATTTGAAAAAAAAAATATTCTATAGTGAAACCACAATATTATTATAGTATGGTAGATTTTTGAGAATGGGTTGTATGTAAACCCTTTTATTTATGAGGAGAAGATAATTTTATCTGCAATCTGTTTTAACAATTTTATGCCTAAATGATCGTCAAGATTTATTTCTTTCAATTTCTCAATTTTCTTCTTGGTTGCTTTTACCCCTCTATTGAAAAACGACTTGTCATAATTGATTTTAACTAACATCTTATTTGCATTATATTTAATGTTATTTTAGACAATATTGCAACTTTGCATTTGTAATTCTAACCGAAATGGTTGGCACCTTTATAATTGTACTGGAATTTACGATAATCAGATTTTCTTGGTTATTTTTCGTCTTGAGCACGTTTTCTGTTAAAGCAATCACAAGTTTCATGTTAGCAATTTTTTATGTCTTATTTTGAAATGAATTGCTTTAGTGTCGATGTCATTTCTTCAAATTAGAACTGATATTTTAGTAATATTTTTGTTGACACAGTTAAAGCTGTGAGTACATAAAGTTGATGATAATATTAGATGGTTATGGAGTATTTTATTATGATGTAGAATGAGTTCCCTTGTAATGCCTGGCTTAAAGGACCTAAGTCCGTAACTCAAAATCCTCCAAAATCTCCGACATGAATTATTGGTCAATTTAAATCAACATTGATATTGAAAACTTGTACTGGGAAAAGATGAGCTTCTGATATCTGATATTTAAGATAAAATAATTTTTTTAACATTGGTACACGAATTGTGTACCATAATGCACTTCAGTCCCAGTTGTATTGAGAGACTCTGAGGGATGAGGCTAGACACATTGCATCAAAATAAACGGAGTTATGTAGACTGGAATAACTAGACGCTAGAAATGTGCACTTGATTGAAATTGCTGGCTTATTTCGCCAAACATAACTGATTTGAAAAAATTTCCGATTTTGATGAAACATTTATATCCCGAAGATCAGGGTTCCTTTCGATACTTTCACATTTCAGACTGTAACTTCCTGGATTATGGCTTCATACATGGATTGTTTTTTTTAGCTTGTTCTCTCTTTATCTCTTACAAAATGTGGGCGTACCATGCTTGGCAACCGCTTGTTATTGGAGCAATCAATCCGTGTTCCGTTTTAGTAAATAAAACTTGTTAATTTGGGAACTCCTCAAATCTTTATCCCAGTACTGTGCTACTGTCTGAAGCTCTTTGATACTTTCTTGAAGAAATGCAAACTTTCAATTTCCATATGATGATTGACCGAAGTCCTTAAATTGTTTGTCGTGTAAGTATCTTCATTAACTTTATAGTCTATATACTTGTACCAGCCCAAGTTATAATGATCATCTTGTGAAGGGCACTCATACAATTGAAGAATAAAATTAGTTGAAATTTACATACACTAGGTAAGCTACATGAACATGTAATCTGGCAATTATTTCTAAACAGCTTAATATTTTGATTTGATAATTTCAGTCAAAAAAAGCAATTTTGAAACCGCAAAATAGGCACATTTTGGCATTTTCTTTATAAAAAAGTATTTTAAAAAGGGTTCTACACAAAGTATGTAGATCTCTCATCTTATCCCCCCACCCCCCTCCAAAAAAATAATTTGCTGGAAGACAAAAAATTAGAATATAAACTTTTAATTGAGTCCTCATTGAACTTCATATTTCTTTTATGAAATAGATAACATTTTTAAAGGAATAAAAAGATTTGCAAAACATCCACAGAATTTATTTTTTCCCTACTTGCCAGATTTCAGTGAAGACTACTCAAAACCTTGTAAAGATAGACAAACGCTGACAAAAATTTGATGAAAAAAAATTTCGAGATTGCATAATGGATTGGACAGATTGCCCTGCACGTTGAGGAATTTCTGAAATGCAACAAAAGATTCATTTGTATTTTTTAAACTGCAATTTTACCCTCTGAATTGCAGTTGAACCAAGACTAATATCACAAAGAGTAGATATCTGACATGAACAGCATCTGATTTATTTTGGTATCTGTTGACAGTCTTAAAAAAGTCTTTCTTTTGACTAAAATGAGAATACTTTTTGCCACAATATCTTTGCTCATTTAAAATGGAATATTTTTTACGACAGACATTTAATCATCAGTTCACACAAAGAATTTCATTTTTGTGTGTATGTCAGTAAATGTAAGTTGGTATTAATTATTAGGATTGACATTAATTTGAAAATCTGGAAATTTTAAAGGTCATGGATAAATTTGTGACGAGTTCATTAATTGTTGGACTCCTTTTTTGTCAACTTCATGTAAATATTAGTAAATTTGTAATTTAAAAGGTTCAGTTTGTTAAAGTGGAAAAGCAAAAGCCCTGACAGTGATGGTAAAATAGATTCAGTTTGTATTTGAGTGTTACCTGACTTATCCATTCAGCCACCTATGCGAGGTGCATAGATAGAGAGGACTGAGATATCTGATTTGAAAAAAAACCAACCTAAAATGGGACGTGCAGTTGAACAGACTATGCCGTTTACAGTCTGATTCGTCCAATCTTTTAATTAGATGATCACCAAATCTCATTGTCAGTGATCCTGGACAGAGGGCTTTGGATGGGACGAAAAACCAAGGTCCTGTATATTGTGTGTTGACTTTCAGAATACAATAAAGAGTGGACAGAAACACTGTCCGAGCAAAAATGCCCTCATGGCACACTGCATGGCATATATGTCATCTTTATTAGACCGGTTGTTGCAGAAAAGCATTTCATTTTAATTGCAAAGGTCCTGAACAAAAACTGTTAAAAAGCGGGTTATATGAAAAACATTACTGAACACATTGTAGCTCATTAGGTTTAAAACTCCACGAATAGGTAAATAAAAATTAGTGTCAGAAAGTACAAGAAATGTTGATTTTAACGTTTGTGGGTATGACAAGTTTTATATGTTGACACTGTTTTGTTTTCCTTAGACATGTTAGAAATTGTTTTTTAAATGGCCGATTTAACACTAAATTTTGGGTTGTAGAGATCTTTTAAGTTAGACTGTATATATTTAGTTACAGTGTTCATGTATATTACTGTGACATGATGATGTTGAGGTACACAACTGTTTTTCACTGAATGAGAAAAACGTTTGGTTATTGTGATCATGACATGCAACATTGAAGATGTATAAAGCTTTTCCCAGAGAAATGGTAAATAAAAAAACATTTCCTTATGATGATACATCAATAAAAACATATGAATGTGATGTAAGATAAATGTAGGATAATCTAAAAACACCACCTAATTATTGTCTTATCACCTTATCTCAAACCAATATACTACTTAGTACAACATCAGTGGAAGACACTGTGAGGCTTAGTAGCCTCTTAGGTGTCGGAAAACAGCTGTCATTTGTTTTTTTTAATATTCGGACAGGCTGTTCTGATGGTTAAACTGACCAGTTATAATTATGCTTGAAACCCTTGATTTCCTCAAAAAGTGATGAAATCTGTAAGCAAAGCTTGCAGAAGACAATAATTTTTTATTGGTTAATTAGCCGGCTTGGGAAATTAAACTTTTCTTTCAGAACCATTGGGAGGATCTTCATTCTTCAGCCTTTATCTTGTTGTCTGCATGTTATTTAATAGCCATGCTTATTCTCCAATCCCATTATGAATAAAATATTGTCTGTAAAAAAAGAGTGAAACCATAAAATTCCAGTGTTAGGGTAGGACCATCAAATTACACTTATTTGGTTGCATTCAGATTAATATTAACCAAAGCAAATTATTTCCATTAGTGATATCACATGATTACTACTGACTGTTTTAAAATATATCCACAATATCTCATTTTAACAAACCCCAAACATACTCCTCACAAATCTACATTCAACATTGCTGTATTAATGCATAAGTTTTTGCTAAACTTTCTACACCTAATCTACTGGCAAGTCAAATATCTCGCATCAGGTGGATTTCCTACTTTCCATTTAAAGAACTGTGACTTATTTATGGCCCTATAATTGTTACATGGTAATTGATTGGATGTTAAAACTGTTGTTAACCAATTGTTATTTGGCACAAAAAAAATGCATTGAGTTCAGCATGGCTTATTTTGGCGTTAAAAAGAGAATGAATTACTAGACATGCAAATGATGTTTAACATGAATTAAGAATAACACAAATTACTTGAAGTACATGTATGTATTTGAACATGATCTGTTTTAATATTCACCAAGTGAATGCAGACTATTAAGCTCCCATCACACCAAACTAGTTCTCACAACATTCTGGAAATATAGAAGGATTTTAATGTCTTAACCCCATTTCATTTTACATTCTGGAAAATGTTGCCAAACAGGCTCAAACTGTGTGCGAACTGGTGTGTACGTAATAGCAACTGTTTATGATCTTCTTATGAACTTCATGGACAGGCTTGGACTGGAAAAGTGCTCTAGAACTTTGAGTCTGTTCAAAATTTTACCTGTTTTGCAATTAGACTGAGTGACAATCATATTTATAACGAGATGAGCAAACTACGAATGGTATTGTCGTACTTCAATCCTACGCTTGCCGTACTTTGATTCTACGCTAAAACTAGTTACGGACAGGCGTCTGATTGCTTTGAAATAGCAATTTAACCCAATCTGAAATTGATATGAACTGACTGTAAATGGGGGTACAGATGAGATGGAGGTATTGAGGTCTGACTGTTTATGAATGAACACATTCTACCCTGACCATAACCTGTTTTATGATTTTCTATTAGGGGCTGGGCAGTTTTTGAGAACTTGTTCGGTGTTTTTATATTTTCTTCTCTTTTATTCCACTTTAGTTACGGTACCAATATTTTGTAAGAGATTAATTGTCTAACTGCTTTCTTAAATTATTTTGACCAAAGTTTAAACAAAGTGCATCTTTTTCTTGTCAAATATCAGAAAGAACTTGCAGTAAACCATTTGGGTTGTGGATTGAGATAATCAGGGGAGATAATTGTTCTCAACAAACTGCTGATTAAACAAATAAATGGTTTTAGACAAGTTAAAGTAGTGTCTTATCTTGAATTATTGTTGTTTGAGTACATCTTAATTGTGTACAGAGTGTCAGTTTTGTGGACTTTTTCTGGCATTTATTGAGGTTTAATATTACATCAAGAACAAATTGCTTACTGATAAATTCACCACAGTACTAGATTCTGTTCAAAACTGATTATCACAAAGGAGTAATTAGAATAAATGAAGTATAATTTAATGCAAGTCGATGATTGTAACATATCTTGTAACGAACAAGTATATTGATTTTCAATGAATTTTGTTAACTTGAATAGCTTTTCTGCACCAACTAGACTAACGAAGACAGTCGCCATAGTTGAGACGACTATTTGCAAAAAATTATTTAAAATATAAAAAGAAATCCTGTCTGATCGATCATTTTGATTATAAAATCCTACTGATCTCAAATGTTCTCGTGAAAATGCATGCCCTGTATTGAGTTTAGAATTGTGAAGAACTATGTGACTTTTGGTATCTTATTTTGTCACTTTATATTTGAAATATGGTAATATGATGGTTGTATTATCATATTATTTTTATTACCTTTATTTAACAGAGTAAAGAGAGATGTTCTTCATGCTGTTCTGTTAGATTTCACTATACCAAACAAAATACCAGTGTTGTTGAAATTAGTTAATTTTTCTGATCAATTCAACCACTATGTTGATAGTTTCTGTCATTTGATATAAGCTTTTTTTGTTATTAATGTCAATTCCTTGGTTTTGTGTCAATTTTGGAGAAAGCTAGTAGATATAGGTTTTACCGTGAAGGTTATTGGAAATGTATGATCATAATGTCTATATAATATAGATGTTACATGTATATATAATATATATTTAGCATATAAAAAGTGCAGATAGATCAAGGTAAATGATGTGCTCAAGTTAGAATTGAAGCAGGTTATCTTTCAACGGAAAAGTCTGCTTTTGTTAACTGTTTGAAAATGATTATAAATGATCGAAAAAAAGGTACCAGTATTTGAATCAATGGGTCTCAAAAGGCATTTCAATCAGTACATATTGGGTCAATTAGAACTACGGTACACATATATGTCCCATCCTCCTGTTAAAGATGTGTTGGTATTTTTGTTTTTGCCAGCTATTGGAAATAATCCAAGCAATTACATACTAATATAGTTAAACAGGCATTGGAAGTCCTAGTTTTGATTGAATTAACAATAAATATGCTCAAAGAATGTTAGATTATATTCATTTTAACAGATATTGATGTCAGAAAGTTATTTTTGAAACTTTAAAAATTCAATATTTCAATGTTTTTGGTTGTTATAAAGAAATCTTGGACCACCCACATGAACAATTTTTCTATCAGCAAATCATTAAAGTTTAATGCATAAATAAAGACATATCGAAATGATAATCTGCAGTAATTTATGATGAGAATATGCTGAATAGATTTACCATGAGATGGGATGTGTTTTATTATCATATGTATTACCATCTGACCTGCTGATGAGAAAAACAGCCAATCACCTAATGTATATATATATATGTAACACTAGCAGGTCTTTACACTACTTTACACATGACTAACATAAAACCTGCCAGTAGAATCAGAACTAATTATAATGTAATTTTCAATTGATTTACAGTATCTTATTATGGTTGTAATGTAATTTTCAATTGATTTACAGTATCTTATTATGGTTGTTACATGATATTTATAGTGGGTATAACATGCAATATTATAATAATCACGTAGCATATCTTTATTACTTATTATAATCACCATATAATATCTGTACATATAAAAATATAAAGCAAAATCCAATATTTATGATATCCGTTAAAATGAACAATAAAATTGAAGTAGCTTACAATTATCTTTACATTTGGATTTTGCATAAACAACTGCTGTCCAAAGATATTAACAGTTTAATTCACTGTGACATTTTGTATTGTTTGTACTATATTGTCTAAGCTTAATGTACCTTGTTTAATTGTTAACATTTGGGGTGAGATTATAAAATCTGACATCGATGCAAGTGTCATGGCTTTGATTCCATGCTGGTATATGTACATGTAGGTGACTATGATATTTTTTGCTTGCCTAACCTTTTGGAAGGTTTTCCGGTTTTCTTTTCATGCAAAGGACCTCCACATGGAACGATTATTGAACAAACAATATCTTAGTCCAAAAACATCTTTGGATGCAGAATATAACTACCGTGTTAAGAGTCGATTCTTGTCAAAGAACATTAAAACCTGTTATGAAAAATAGTCTGTAGAGAGGATCCGTACATTCAGGTTATTGGCAATTCATGGAAATAGATTGTAAATTTAAAATGAGAAAGATCTGTAGTTCCAATAAAAAAATGTAACATTACCAACAATCTGTGTGTTTACTCATTGGAGTCGATTGTGTAGTCTATTTTTAGTTTTGTAATTTAGAAGCAATTTACAGCTTAAAACAAATCCAGGATTTTGTGCTGGTGAAGGGAAGTAAATCAACATGCAGTTGAAGTTGATCTAAACTACTTTATAATCTGTTCACAATCGTTTCACCAACAATCAACAGCGGGGAAACTAACTAGGAATCTTAATAGAAATAAAGTATCAGATGAGTCAAGTAGGGAATGTGTGATTGTTTAAAACTAAATTGGTCCAGAGTTAAAACTTATCAACATTAAAAAAAAAAATGTCTTTGTGTTTCCACTGGAAGTTAGTGAAATTGGCTTCATATAAAAGAATGAAGACCTATAATCGCTAACATTTGGGATCTAGAAATTGACAAAAGTGGGTTGCAACTCATATAATATTGTAATATGAATGTATATAAACTGATTTACATTAAATGGTTTCCGTTTTTACTCCAATTTCAAATCAGTTATGTTCGGCGAAACAAGCCATTCAGTCTCAATCCAGTGCAAATTTTTTAGCACCTGGTTATTCCAGTCTACATATGCCATGTGATACAGTGCAATGTGTCTAGCCTCGCCCCCTGAGTCTCTAGATACAACTAGGGCTGAAGCGCATTATGGTACACGATTCGTGTACCAATGTTAGAAAAATTATTTTATCTTAAATATCGGATATCAGAAGCTCATCTTTTCCTGGTAAGTTTACATCATCAATGTTGATTTAATTTGACCAATAATTCGTGTTTTCGATGTCGAAGATTTTGGAGGATTTTGAGTTACAGACTTAGGTCCTTTAAGTTTGGTTTTATTTAGATATAGTGTCATGAATGGGAGGGATATTTTTCTGCATTCAAAATCTTAAGTCTGTAGACTGTAAATTCAGATCTGTTTGCACAATGCTTTATTTATCCCAGGATGAATGGGAACTAAGCTTGAACAGTTTTGAAAATAATGGTCAATGAATCAAGTTCGCCACTCCATTTGTTCTCTTTCCTTTAATATTGAAGGTTGGGAACTGAGCAAGGTAGATTTGTATGTTCATGTGGTAGCAATTTTTCTTATTTGAATGATTGGGTAAGAATTTAAAGTCCACTCAACACTAACTGAATCATTTCATTACAAACATGATTTATTTTATTTCAATAGTTCAGGGATCTTTCGAAAGGCAAGTTTACAGAGGAAACTCTCAGGGTAACCCTACCGTCCTCAGTACTAATTCAGGATTGAACACATGGCTTTTGTAGGTAACAGACCTTATGGTCAACAGTTTGTCCTTTGGATCTTTTTTTAGCCACCCATTGTTTCCTGGTAATAAACGAACCTACAAATGTGAAAACAAAAAACTCTTCCTTACCACTTACTTTGACCATTTAGGTATATATTGTTGTTAAAGAACCACTCTCACACCAAACTGGCAGAGAAACCATTAAATTATTTGAAAGGTTTGTCTTTCCGGGCAATATAAACACTTTGAAGCTTCTGCTTAAAGATAAAGCTTTTGTGAATTTGTTAATGAGTTGGAAATAGAGTAAATAGTTGTTAAAATAAGCTTTTACTACCTGTGAAAGGTGAATAAATAATTCATTTAGTTTTCATAACCAGATGATAATTTACAATGCAGAGGGTTTCCGCCACGTTAATGTCTTTTATCGTTCTCCTCGTGCGATAAATTTTTGCTTCCTAAATTATCGATATTGATTCCTTAAAATTCTAGGAATTGTTTTTAAGTCTTAACTATCTTAAGATTGTGTCTTCCCATTTTTATGCTCCGTCATTCGAAGATAATCAATGATTTTATGCCACGTTAGCATGCACAGTAAAAGTGTTTTTCAATTCTCTGTCGTTCTTAATGTACCTTTTAAGTTATTAAAAAACAATTTACATGATAAAGTAGCCTATTGTTTAGGTAATAACAGTTCTGTGTTTATATCTTGATCAGTGTGTTAACCATTTCAACATAAATATAGTGGAAATCTCTCTTCAGTTGTAAAATCTGCTAAATGTTTTGAGGTCAATATGGTAGTTTCAATTTACCAGGACTTGAACTATTGATCTTGAAATTAAAGTGGGAAACCTTTTATAAAATGACTACCAGTAATCATAGTTATTTACCTCTTTCAGGCTGCTCTACTAGTACTATACATCATGAAATAAACAGCCATTGCAACTACTGTAAATAGACCTTATTATGTGTCTTGAAGTAGTTGAATGCTTCAGTAAAGTTTTACCTTAACCTTCAACATTAACAGTTCTCATACCGGCATAACTCTGGGTTGTTTATCATCCAGACCATGGTTCTGGATGTTTTTCTTCTTGATATTTTCTTGTCATTTAATGGCCAAAAATTGTCTCATTTTGGGAAACCATTGACACAAAATGGAATATGGGTCAGTGATGAAGAAGTCTGCTAGATAGTGATTCAAGTGACAATGTAGATAGCGATATTGTTAGAGTAGGAAAAAAGTTTTATACAGCAAATTTTCAAGATTCTTAACAGTGATATAACATCCTTGTGTGAGACAGAATGAAGATGTTACTTTACAATCTCTTTAAGATGGTGATGAAGTTGGCCCTACAATCATGTAAAAAATCATCCCTGTATTATTTTATATTTTTTAAACAATATCCCTGTATTGGGGATGTAACTACTTTTGAAACTGGATGTGTTTTTTTTATACGCCCACATTGAAATTTATACTCAGTGATTAAGGTCATGAGACAAAAAAGTCTGTTGATTTTCAACAATTTCTGATAATTACTCCCTGAGTTATGACCCTTGATCACTTCCAAAAATCTTGTGGACGCCCTAGAAGCTAAAGTTAATATTCAATTGACTTTAAATGTATACACAGTCTTTAAGATCATGAGAGTCCTATTGAGCAAGTTCAAAAAAATAATTCCTGAGTTATGGCCCTTGATAATCTCGAAATATCTTTTGGATGCTCTACAGGCTAAAGTTATCATGACACACAGAGTTTAAGGTCTTAAGACTAACAAGTATATTGTCGTTTAATGAATTTTAATAACTTGAACAGCTAAATCCTCATATCATATTAAATGTTTCATATACTAAACATTTTGGACGGCAATCTATTAACTGGATACATGTATTAGATTCTAGATGGTAAGCCCAGTTTCTTTCCTTTTTCCACCATTACTAAATGATACCGGTCCCTAGTCTTGTGTATTCCATAAATAGTAATTAGATAATTAGACCAAAAAGTGTAGGTTGTTTATTTTGTATTTGCAACTTGTCTTTCGAATAGTTTCTCTCGGCCAATTGAATAATGATTTTAGCTCATTTGTTTTTATACGCCCACATTGAAATGTGGTCGTATATTTCCGTCGCCCCCATCGGTCCGTCCGTCTGTCCGTCCGTCCAGCGTCCACAAGCAATTGTGGACGCTCTAGAGGCCAAAGTTAATATATTCGATTGACTTTAAATTTATACACAGTGTTTAAGGTCATGAGACGAAGAAGCCTATTGATTTTCAGCAATTTCCGATAATTACTGTCAGAGTTATGGCCCTTGATCACTTTCAAAATTTTGTGGACGCTCTAGAGGCTAAAGTTAATACCCGATTCACTTTAAATTTATACAAATTGTTGAAGGTCATGAGACGAACAAGTATATTGAGTTTCAATGAATTTAGATAAATTGAACAGCATGGAGGAGAACTTTATCAAAGCCAAACAAATTCTAATGATTTCCTGATAATTGCTTAATGAGATGTTACTCTTAATCAGATTTTAGTGTATTATAAATGTTTCATTAAAAATATGGAACAACTCTTGTTGACTGCCCGGACGATTTAGCTGCTATCCTATGGTGGTATGTGAAGTTAAATTGAGAACCTGTGAAAGTAAATACATAAATACAGTTCCGAAGGCTTTATGAATTGAAAAATAATATAATATTCCACGTAATTATTATTTCTTTAATTGTATGTTTTTCAGGAATCAACAACAGAACCAGCTGAAGATGATACAGTTATAATTTATAATCGGGTGCCAAAAACTGGCAGTACTTCCTTCGCAGGCATGGCCTATGATCTCTGCACACAAAATAAATTCCATGTTCTTCATTTAAATACAAGTAAAAATTCTCGAACACTGTCTCTGTCTGATCAGGTTAGTACATTACCATTGTCTTTTATTTTCTCAATAGAAAAAAGCATAACCCACTTTGTGTTTAACTCCATAATACTCTCATTACTTAAAGATAAAAATGAAAGAAGCAGTACTTTGTGTGGTTAATCTTCAAAAACTTGATTCAATTGCATGAATGTGTGTCTTGTGACCAAGAAAATACCTATAAAAATCCACATATAAACACACCAAGATATATACCCATAATTCTGGATTGTTTTTGTACGCCCACATTGAAAGCCCTTTGATTTTTCAGCGATTTCGGATAATTTTCGTCAAGTACTTCTAGAGTTACGTCCTTTGTTTCCCTTCGTTGCACCATGGGAATCCTCTAACTCCCTGCTGTTCTGTATGAAATTTATGTGTCATTTAAATTAGTCAAGAGAAGAATCCTATTTAATTTCAGCAATTTCTGTTTATTACTTCTAAAATTATGGCCCTTGTTTCACTGTGTTGCACTTTGTGAACGCTCTAACCTCTAAAATTAACTGCCGATCTGTATGAAATTTATATGTGCCATTTAAGTTAGTAAAAAGAACAATCCTATTGAATTTCAGCAATTTCCGTTTATTACGTCTTGAATTATTGAAAATTGTGAAAACCAAAAGTTATCTTCGAATCTTTATGAAATTTATATGCATTATTTAAATTAGTGAAACCACGAAGCCTATTGAATTTCAGCAACTTACAATAATTACTTCTAGAGTTATGACCCTTGTTTCACTTTATTCAACCTTGTTAATGCTCGATTGATAAAAGTTATCATCCGATATACTGTAAAAATTTATATGCATCATTTAAATTTGTGAAACAAGGGTCGATTGAATTTCAGCAATTTCTGTCAATAATTTCTAGAGTAATGGCAATTGTGAACCTTTTGAACGTTTGAATGACAAAAGTGATCTTGTGATCAGTATGAAATTTATATATGCATTATTTAAATTACTACAACGAAAAAGAATGTCAATTTTCAACAATTTCTGTAGATTACTTCCAGAGTTGAGACCCCTGTTTCAGTTCATAGAACCTTGTGAACCCTCAAATGACAAAATTTATAATCTGATCTGTGTAAAGGCCTTAAATTAACTACGAAGGAATAAATAGATGACAACTCTAGTTGAACGCTTGAATGATTTAGATGCTGTGTGTGTATGTTTCGTTGCCTGGCAACCTATCTTTTATTCCCCTGTACCAGATTTTACAAGTACATCACCTGAAACACACACTTTATATCCCAGGGATCTTAATCATGTTGAATGCAGTCTGATTCGGTTCACTATCCAGGTGATTGCCCAGGGCGAAAGAATGAATGTCCTACGCCTCTGCACCTAACCTGGGCTAATTGAAGACGGGCATACGCCATACAGTGTACTATGAAGCCAAATTTTTGCCTGGGCAGCAACTGAATTCGAACTGCCAAGGGATCTTTTACGTTCACGCCATTGATGTGTATACAGGACCTCATTTTGCACTCCATCCGAATGACTAGGCAGCTCTCCTTGTCAGGCCCTCCGTCTGCATCACTGACAAGAGGAATCCCCACCGGAAAATCGAGATGAACTTTCTCGGCCAATGCAGGGATCAAACACCCGACCTCCAGGCTACGAGCCAGCACCTTACCCACTTAGCCACGTGATCCCCCAAGGCGAAAGAGTATTTGGTGTATGGGCTCTACTTTATCTAACACGTATGTGTTAAAAAATTGGTTTTGAATTTTTTTCAATTTCAAACAGTAGATTTTTAAACACCTCTGAAAAAACAAGCTTGAGTAGACAATTCAATAAAGGTCTACATTATTTTATGGGATGGCAAATGTATGATGTAATTGTATGGCGGTATCTTGTGTTTGCAATTACAGTAAGGTCATAGGGTGACATGTTGGCAGTAAAGAGGCGAGGTATTTATAAATGTTTAAACCTGCAAGTAAATTAACTGGTATACAAGAGAGAAAAGATATGTGGCTAATGTCTAAACAATTCACTATAATGTCAGTAGTTCATCTCAGGTCATTTCTCTTCAGACTGCCCAATTATATTATCTGTAGCGGACTATTACCAGGTGTATGCACATGTTGTCTATACTAGCCGGGCCATTGGCTGTTAACCATTCTGGCTCCATCATTGGGACTTATATTTTATTTACACAGGACATAAACCAAACTCGATATAAACATGATCCCTGCACAATCCTCCTTTCAAAATATTCTAAGAAATGATATGCTCCAGATTGGCTTTGAATTTATAAGCAAATAATTGGCTGCTCTCCTTTATGGTCATCTCTTACTGAAAGCAAACTTTATTTTACTATTTGCAATGGACCCTATTATAAATTTGATAATTAATTTCTAAAGTAAGAATGAAATTATAGTAGATTGAAAATATAAAATGATATACATTTAATAGGGATAGAAATTTTGATGTCTTTAAAGAGCACATAAAATGGTCATATCAAAATTGTAAGGTACTTGAAGCCCGTATTTTGTTTAAACACTTTGGCCAATTGCACACCAATCTGATTAAAATTATTCAATATATTTCCGTTTATGTGTTAGCTCTAATATACTTTTCAATCTTTTGAAAACAGTCTTAATCCAGTTGATTGGCGTGTGCTGTCATAGGAATTACACATCTTATCACTGTATACACAAAGAGATGTGGATTGAGGGCACGCTTCAATTTATATGCAACAAACTAAACTTGATTACCCAATCAACAAACTTAATCTCCTGACCACTACGGCTCTAATTAATTTGAGAGATCAACATAAGTTTGTATCATAAAATTTATAGTAAACAAAACATATAGATTGCTAATGTATGAAGTTAACTCATTCGGTCCTACTCTCGCCAAGTGTCGTCATAATTTGCTACCGAGTTCCACCGACTTACGCCACTTGTCACTGACTAGTGTTTAGTCAGACTCCCTCTCGACGCCAGGTGTCGTCATCTTTATTGTACTTTTATATTGATCAATAAAGTTATAAACAAAAGCCGTTTGACTTCCTAAAGCCATTATCTAGCTATAGTCAACATATAGTTTGAACTAATGATTGGAATCAAAAAATGTACACGTTACAACAACGGTTTAGGTGCTATAATTCTTTTCATATCGGTAGCCATTTTAAACAGCCGTCCGCTAAGTACTATTTTATTGATCAATAATAAGAACCAAGAAGTTATAAACAAAAGTCGTTTGACTTTCCAAAAGTTGTAATCTTATAAAACAACAATAGTTACAGCTAATGATTGGGGTCATAAAATGTTTAGTTCACAACATGGTGTTAGGTCGTAAACTCAAGTAAAAAAAATGGATAAAATTTTCAAGTTCAACACCTGCGGTCGGCTTCTTTCATGCACTGTTTTATTGAGCAATAAAGTTATATAAGTAAAAATGTTTTGCTTTCCAAAAGTAAATTAGCCAATAGAAATATAGTTTAATTTTTCAACTAATGATTGAACTTTATTGAAGTCATAAAATTTACGACACAAGACCGGATTTTGGGGGTTAAGGTCATGAACTCTGACTCTGTGTAGAAAATTATTTTCAAGGCCGCCATTTTAAATGGTAGTAGATTAATTTGTACGCTTTGTTTTATAATAAATTCTTCGTTATGGAAAGTGATTTCGACTCTGACTTCGAAGGATTTTTTTACTGGAACATATATTAGACGTAGAAATTAGCAATAATAGCATCCTGAACAACGAATTGACTGACAATTCGAGTGAGGAACAAGACGGCTACCAAATAGCTAAACTAAAATGGCGGATAATCTTTCGAGATTTTATTTGGAATGACACACCGAATTCGGTTATATGCCAATCATTTGTACGTCCAAAGCCAGGGCCAACAGATATATTAAAACGTAAGAAGAACAAATTTGATTTTATTAGTTATTTTTTGGATTGAATATGTTCGCATTGGTGACCGCCGAAACCAATAAATATCCCGCTGAAGTGAAAAAATCAATGAGATTGAGAGGTTCGAAAAAAAAATATTCGAGGGACGTAACGGCTGCAGAAATTCGCGATTGACAACTTTATTTACAGTGCTAATCCTAAAAACGTATTGAGGACTAAAAAAAATAATCAAGTGTGCTTACTGTTCGATGCATGGAGCATAAAAATATAACTTTATAATTCATAAACGAAGCCTCTTATTTATTTTACACAGCTCTTCGTTTTATAATAAAGAATAACTTTATTAATATTTCGTATTTTTATTTATAAAAAATATCCTTGATTTTATTTCTACATTTGGTAATATACACTTTTTTGATTGGAGAAATAGTTTTTGTTCTATTTTTTGTTATCTGCAAAAGGTGAGATTAATGGATAATCCTTTAATTAACACTAGGGATAGGGGCTATAGTCTGGTTAATTGGCTTAGGAGATTAAGCAGTAATTAACATAACTAGCTCTAGGGGTCAATGAGTTAATGTAATGAACGATTCTCATTTTGATTTGTTCTAAATTATAAAATGTGAATATGCTGCTTCTGTTGTGGATGTTTCGTTACAAAAGGGATGAGATAAGGATAAAACATATATGATGGTTCTATATAGCAATCATTTGTCAATAATAATTTCATGCAGTTAGATTACTGGAATATATTCTGATCAAATTGATACAGGATTATGACTACTGCGACTATTTAGTTTATGGCCTTTATAAAACAAATTCTAAAGTTAAAACATGCTATCCTAATTTGGCTCGGTCATTTTATATATAAGAAAAAAAAAACATGGTTGTGGACCTTACAGAGGCCACAATTTTGATCCAATTTCGATGAAACTTGAAATACATCTTTATAATAACCCAAAGATTTTCATTACTTTTGATATTCACGCAAATCGGATCGTAACTTCCCAAATTATGGATTAAAACAAAAAGTAAATCAGCATTTGATGTGACTAAAACCTTTTTAAAAGCTGTAACACAACCCAACAAGACAAGGTAATTCAAGAATGACATAAACACATGTTAACAGTACATGATAAGATTACAAAGTTATAATGTCAACAAGTTTTTGAAAACATATCTTCTGACATTCCAGTGAAATTGATTTAGAGAACATTTAGTTATCAGTATTATTAAATAACATGCATTAACCATATCTTTAAAGAACATGCTTCTCAACTATAGAATTTCGTGCCTTGATTATTTAATCTTGAAGACCGCTCTTGCTGCCTACCATCAAGAATAGGGTATAGTATTACAGAAAACATTTATAGAAGTTCCAAACACAAAATTCTCTATCACCAACATGCCGAGATGATCTTTAAAACAATTTTTTTATTCTGGCTAAAGTTTACATAAAACAGTTTTAAAAAGGTATGTTATCTTGCATTAGTATGTAATTTAGCTTAATGTTTAGATAAAATGTAATAAGTTAGATTGCTATGTCTTGTGGAAATGGATGGAGTCCACCGATCATTATCTACACCATTCTGACATGCATATAACATATGATATCACCATATTTCCTGTAACATTTAAGCTGGATATAGGAGGCTAAGATCTACTGTATTTTATAATGTTTACGACTTGCATGTGTTTGATACACAACATATGTCTATTGGCGTTACGACTAAACCAAAATAAAAGTGGAAATAAAAACCTGGCATTACAATTTGTTCCATCGTGTTGCCATTTTATTATGTACATCTTCTGTAGTTTACGGTTTTAAGTTGAAACAGTCCAATACACTGAAAACATGGATTTCTATTTCTGACACACAAATGGTTTTTGTAATGCATGATGTCTTTTTTTGTGGTAAAATGAATAAGGCGTGTCTGGAGTGATGTTGTTGTATATAATACAAACCTGGAGAATGTGTTGATGGTTTGTAGGGAAAATTACAAAAATTAAAGGTGGAATAAGCTTACAGTAGAGCCTCCTTGTTTTTGTTTTGTTTAATCTGAAGTTCAAAAGAAAGTAAGAATAATCTGATCGTGAGCGGTGGGACAAAAACATAAGAATAGGCAGAAATGCTAAAATCCTTGACCATAGAATAAAATAAAAATGTGTTAATATCAAAAATAATCTAGGTAAAATGTTGATAAAAGGTTCTGTAACATTCAGTCATCTACATAAAGCATTAAAAATACATTATGGGAGATTAGATAATAAAAGAGTTAGCAGTTCTCACTATAAAACTAGTTATGTAAAAGAAAAAGGTAATTTCTCGATGCTAACGCTAGCCTGCGATATGTACTGGATTAGGATCACATTTGCTGCTCAATTTTCATTCTTGATTTAATCCTGAAATGGATAATCAAGACTTTGTTTTTTATTGTAATTGTACCGACTTTAGTAATGATGATTGATGCTAAGCCGAAAATTCCATCGCTAATATCTGCGTTCAGAGTGGATCAATTTGACTGCAATTTTTTAACAAATTCCCTTGACATTATCTAGATTTTAACTATAATAGAATAGTGAGAACTGCCAGTTTTTATCTTATTTCCCATAATGTATCTTTAATATTTCCCATTAGAGCAAAGCAATTTCTTTCGTGGATGCTTTGGGACAAGATAGCCTTGATTCTAACTGGTGGAGAGTGATGAAACTTAGTGTTAGACTAAACATAGATAATCAGTTTGATTACTCAATACTTTTGAAAAAGATAAATGTGCAATGTTTTTTTTTGGGGGGGGGGGGAATTTGTCAGGAGACATCAGCCTCATTGTTGCTTATTAGTAATGAATATATTACATATTTCAGATGAGATTTGCTATAAATATTACTACGTGGTCTGAGAAGAAGCCAGCTTTATATCACGGACATTTAGCTTTTCTAGATTTTACGAGGTAAGTAGGAATTCAAATTTTAAAAAAATTTGCTGCACGTGAAATAGCAGGCAAGGGAAGTTCTAGAAACAAATGTGAGCCATGGTTGGGGGTGAGGGGGGGCTTGCTGCACGCTAGCCTCTTAGGTGATTTGTGTTTGGGAACCAGGGCTCCACCATCAGTGTCAGTACAATCCATAAATTCGTCCCCCCCCTCACTATTTAAACCCTGCCTCCTCCACTGATGTGATCATTCTATCTATTTCTATTTGGTTTAATAGAATAAAACCCACTGGTGTGATCAATCTATCTATATTATTTGGAAATAGAATAATATCCCTGAAAACCAGGACATAAAAATTTAACAGGTTTTAAAGAGTCATCTCGCCACAACGTGCAAATGTTCCTGAGGAAATAAATACAGGGATGAAAAGAGAACATTACATTCTGGGCAAGTATTCCTCAAACTCAGTAACATAGAATTCCACCTAACATTCTTTGAGACTGTTATTAAATGACTACCGGATGGTATACTCCAAAAACAGGAGCCGTGAAGCGGCACTTAAAGATGACAGCGCCAGACTCTTTTTGATACTTGCCGACAAAATTTTATGTTTTTTCATGCAGGGAAACAGACAATTGTCCAACTGATATAAATATTTATCTATTTATTTAGTACTAGTGAATTGTACCAAAGTTAACTTAACGATTGTTACCTTTGTTCTTCTGTTTGTTTGCTTATGTTGGTTATGTAGCTGTAAACTATTTGTGGTATACCTAATGTCCCAGTAGACACAGTATTCTAATATAGGACGAGCATTCATAGTAGCTTACCAGTATTTTTACTCTTTTTTGAAGTTTTTGCAGGTGTCGGCAAGCCCCGCCATTCTTTATTACAGTATTTTGTATATGATAAAACAATGATCTTCAGCCATATTGTGTAAATAATATTCAACAAAGAACCAATCGTCTGCTGTATTGTATTTCAAAAAGATTTTTTAAGGGAAATACCTTCACTTTGTGATTTGGCAAGATATATGAACTTGGTAGCAGATGTATTTCAATCGGCTAGCTAAATTCTCCTTATATTTGATACACTTGTACAAACATTTTTCAGACAAGCCTTCAAGGCTATTTTGTCTCATTCAGAAAAATACAGCAATTACATTTCAAATTTGAGATAAAGAAAAGATTTAAAGAAAGTAATGATTTTCCATATTACTATCAGAATGCTTGATGTTATGTCAGGGATCACGGTGGCTAAGTGGATTAGGCACTGGTTCGCTAGCCTGGAGGTTGAGTGTTCGATCCCTGCATTGGCCGAGAAAGTTCATCTCGATTTTCCGGCGTGATTTCCTCTTGTCAGTGATGCAGAAGGAGGGCCTGACAAGGACAGCTGCCTAGTCGTTCGGATGGGACGAAAAACCGAGGTTCCGTGTACAAATTGGAGTGCACGTAAAAGATCCCTTGGCAGTTGTAATTCGATATAAGAGTAGGCCCAAGCGCCGCTGCCCGGGCAAAAAATTTCCCTCATAGCACACTGTATGAGTGTATGGCGTATGCCCGTCTTCAATTGGCCCAGGTTAGGTGCTTAAGCGTAGGACGTTAAACCCCATTTCATTCATTGTTATGTCAGTGGTGGTGTTACTGAGTAAAATGCCTTTAAAGAGACTTTTCCCCAAAACATTTCACATGTTTCAAAATTATCAATTGTCAATGTATAGTTCAAGCAATATGTTAGATAAGTTTCAATTATTCTAAAACTGTATCTCCATAAATAAAAGAGTCAAAGGCTTTCAAAAATGTTATACCTCATTATCATATTTTAAAGAAAATGGCGGGCAGGCTGGTGGGCATCCTCAAATATTTTTGCCCCAAAATGGTGGACTGCCTCAGTTTATTGAGGGAAAATTTGGTGGGCACTTAAGAGTTAAAGCAACAATTTCATATGTTTAAGTTATATTTTTTAAAATGTATTAAAATAAAGCCCTAAAAATATGGTATCTATAAACAGACCTAACTTGTTAAAGAAAAATCCTATTAATTCTATAATTTACTATTGCCAGTTGAGAAATTGGCAAAAATATCATTTTCAATTTCGAATCTGAGATTCCTTGAGAAAATCCAGTTGTTTCACACATAGAAATATACACTTTCTATGGTTTTAAAGAGAGGAGTAACACAAGGGAGGTAATTGTGTTATTTTAAGTCTATTCAACCAGGCATTATTATCATTAACTGGCTAATCACAGACCTTGACGATCGAGGCAACACGCGACGTTGTTTTCCAGTGAAATGAAATGATATTATTTCCAAGCATGTGAATGATTTGTATGTGTTAGAATGATGCCTATGATCATATAATAGTGAGTTGAGAACCTATTTAGTAAAAGACATTCAAATAATTACGTTTTGATTTCCTTGGAATAAATGAAATTTTTGCTTTAGATGTGAATCATAATCATATGATTTAATGGAGAAAAACTTTGTCCTTTAATTTGAAAGCCCAGTATGTTTACTAGTGTATGTACTAACAGGATGGGGAATGAAATTAACACTAGATCATTCTGAATGGACTCTTAATCAGAACGTTTTTAGATAAAGATCATTATAATTAAATATTGATTATGCAGTAGACTACGAGTCTATAGTTTTATTTTGCATAAATACATCATGGCAACATCCTCTAAAAATCATATAGAGAGCCTGGAAGATTGCAATGTTCCCCAAAATGCCCCCAATCTTTCATGGGTCTTTTTAAATTCAAGTTTCAGCTTCATCAATAAAAGATACATTATAATAGTTAAAGTTACATTAGTTAAGAGCTAAATCTGCCTATAGCAGGTCTTTCTTTAGGCCTGAAATGTTTTCTAAAGTATTAATTAGACTTAAAATAACTGATCCAGGCCTTAATCAACTTTGGATGGCATCAGATTGCTCCGATATTAAACAGATTAAAATGTTTCAGTGATACTTCGATTTAATCAAATATGGCGGAACCAGACGGTTCAAGGCTTAGCTTCTATCAACCAGGACCGTGGTTGAAATTATTGCACACGTCTGCCAAATCTACAAATGCCAATATCTTCGCTTGCAATAGAGTAATTTGAATGAAATTTTCAAAATATTCATTTTACATCATCTACTTTTGAACTTTTATAGCAAGAATGGCTAGTTCTTATCTTTATCTTGAATAATGTAACTTTAAAAACGAGATAATGTAAAGGGAATTAGCTGACAATTTCAGTCAAATTGATCCACTCTGAACCGTGATTTTAGCGATTGAATAATCAACCTTGCCTCGATCATCATTACTGAAGTCAGTACCATAAAAAACATAGTTTTGATTATCCATTTCATGATTTAATCCAGTAAACATTGCAGACTAACATGGACATCGAGAGTTGATTAAGGTCTGGTTAAGTTAATTAATGTCTCATTAATGATTTAGATAACATTTCAGGCCTGAAGAAAGACCTGCAATTGGCACTTTTAGCCCTTGCATAATACATGTTTAAAGAAAAATATATAGTTGAAATGGCCTAAGAAAATCGTTCTGACATTATTATTATTATTATTATTATTATTATTCAATTTATATAGCGCTTCATTACACAAGAGTGTTTCTAAGCGCATTCACAACAAAACAGTTCAAAAACATGTTTGAAATAAGTATGTGTTTAAGTTAGTCTTAAAGCTCTGGATGGAAGAGGACTCTCGAAGAGTTTTTGGAAGATCATTCCACATTTTAGCTGCTCTGACGGAGAAAGCATATTCACCAGAACGCTTATTATATTTAGGGATCCTCAATATGCTACGATCACTTGCAGAACGAAGGTTGGATCGCCGGGGAGTATAGAAATCAAAGAGTTCTTTTAAATAAATGGGTGCAGTGTCAGAATAAATTGATTTAAACACATTAACAAGAGCTTTAAATTGAACCCTCGTTTGAACTGGAAGCCAATGGAGTTTCTGTAATTTAGCTGATATATGGTCAAATTTTCGTGTTCTGGTTATGAGACGTGCAGCATTGACATACATTTATATACATCGAGCTGAAACATTGTACCAAAACATGCTCTTGTTGTATTAATAACTTCAAACTAGAGACCAAGTTATCCATAGCATATTTCTCAAAGTAAGAATTTTGTGTGACATTAATGAATACAGAATTATATATTGACTTGTGAAAAAAAATCAAATGATAGGCTAGATTTGGGTCTGACTTCTCCACTTCTCTATGACTGGTGTTATCTGGCATAGTAAAAAGGTATGTGATCTGATTAATAATATTTTTATACTACCTGTTTGAATAGTAAGGGAAGTGTATAATATTAATGACACATGTTTATACTATTCGATTTAATCTATTTGGTTTCATATGCTGTATGTGTCCCGGGCTGGCAAAATGAGAATGCACAGAGTCTAATAATGAGCTACAGACAAAACAAGTGAAAATATTGATTTTGATAGAAATTGAGATTTTCACATAAATGAGTCTATAAATATAAAAGACCTTTATTTGGACATTTTGTAAGAGTACCGTATTCATTAATCAGTCTTTTTGTACGCCCACATTGAAAAATCTTGTGAACGCTCTAGAGGCTAAAGTTAATATCCAATTGAATGTAAATTTATACACAGTGTTTAAGAACATGAGACGAAGAAGACTATAGATTTTCAGTGACATCCGATAATTAATGCCAGTGCTATGGCCCTTGATCACTTTGAAAAATCTTGTAAATGCTTTAGAGGCTAAAGTTAATATCCGTTTGACTCTAAATTTTTACACAGTCTTTAAGGTCATGAGACGAAGAAGCCTATTGATATTTTTTAAGATACTTTCAGGAACCAATGAATTAATTTTTTTGTCGTGTAAAATTGAGTAATTGTTGATGTATTTTAATATTTAATGATATATATGCCGAAAATTTGTTTAAAATGTTTATTTTGCGGATGCAATGCTGACATAAGAATGTAGAAACAAGAATCAGTAGTTTAGAATGTTGCATTAGTGTCTAAAAGTAAAATGTTCAAACTGGAATGTAGAAACAAGAATCATGAGTATTGTCCCATTTGGTCTTCCGTAGAAAATAACCAGAACTTAATTTTCAAAATTTCCTCATTGCAATTCATCTTGTAAGCACAGGTCACATAAATAAACTAGTGTAGTGTTTGAAATTAAGTGTATACTTGTATAAGAATCAAGAATACTAATATATAAATAATTGTTTGTATCTGGATTATGAATTAGCAAAATTTGTGGAGAATTTGGTGAAATTTTCTTAAAAAGATAGAGAGGAAGCATAACATGTGGGCATGTGCCTAACAATTTTATTAAAAATTGAAAAATCTAATATGTCCTTCTTGACTGACACTGGTATCCTCATCTGATGATGATATAATTTGTAAAGTTTGTCATGTTAATGAAGCAAACAGATTGATCAAATAAGATGTTGTTTGAGATAGTCTTCATCTGTTATTTAAGTTTATTCCAGCCACACACAGAATGGCCTCCCTTTCCTCAACCTTATCTAGTTTGTGTGTTTAGGCAATATGGCTATAAAAACCATGTTGATTTTAACACCTGTTTGGTCTGTATATGTGCTGTTCCCCGTTCCAATACATACTTACATTGCTGAAGTATTAAAGAATGTGTCTATAACAGCACCAGGCAGAAGGTGCTAATACTGCTAAGGCTTCCATCAACGAAAATTTTGACAAAATTTTGTTTATAAGTTGTGGTAGTTCCAAGACATATAAATGTGCAATATGACAAAAATCTTTCATTTTTCATATGTGAAATTGCCAAAATCCATCCTTTCTCAACCACCAACTTTGGCAAGTCCTTGTATTATTACTCTACGTAGCAAAAAGACCAAACTAAAACAGTTTGATGGAGTTGATGGTTGATGCTTTGGGGCACGATAATGTTAATTATCATTACCTGCTTAGGCTAAGGAAAGCAATTTGATTGGTCAAGACTTTGGAACATAACAACTCTGCTTTTAATTGAGGTAGAATGTTTTAACTTGAAATAGATGTTCATTAGGATTAGGTGAATGTCTTGACTGAGTTCAATGATTAACATTTCAAGCTAAAGCTAAGCAGACCTAAGCAATTTCATTGGTTGATGCTTTGGGACAAGATAACTTTGATTCTATCTGATGGAGAGTGATGAAACTTAGTATATAGTGTAAAGTTGATAATCCGTTTGATTGCTTTATACTTTTGAAAAAAATAAATGTGCGATTATTGATATGTGTCATACTGTCATCTATTTATTTTTGGATTTCGTCGGGGGACATCAGCCTCACTGTTGGTTTATTTGCTTAATTACATAAAATAACAGCAAGACTCTTTACATTAAAATATTTATTACTTTTGAGCTATGTGACAAATCTGCTTTTAAAGTTTTTCTATGATAATCTATTGCATATCAGGTAAGTGTTTTTGTTGGAAGGATTTTCAGAATTGAGCCTAATGTCAATTAAAATTTGTGTAGTTTTAATCATCTAACAATAAATAGTAATATTAATTCCTCTAAAGAACTTTGAAATAATTATCGCCTAGCATTTATTGGTACTTTACTTTTACAAGTACTTGTATTTAAAAGAAATATTATAATGTTAAAGGACCTAAGTCCATAACTCAAAATCCTCCAAAATCTTCGACATCGAAGAAAACACGAATTATTGGTCAATTTAAATCAACATTGATGATGTAAACTTACCAGGAAAAGATGAGCTTCTGATATCCGATATTTAAGATAAAATAATTTTTCTAACATTGGTACACGAATCGTGTACCATATTGCGCTCTGGTCCTAGTTTTATTGAGAGACTCGAGGGACGAGGCTAGACACATTGCACTGTATCACACTGCATATGTAGACTGGAATAACCAGGCGCTAAAAAAAATGCACTGGGTTGAGACTGAATGGCTTGTTTCGACGAACATAATTGATTTGGAATTTGAGTAAAACGGAAAGCATTTAATGTAAATCAGTTTATATACATTCATATTACAGTATTATATGAGTTTCGACCCACTTTTGTCAATTTCTGGATCCCAAATGTTAGCGATTTAGCTCCTTTAAAGTTACATTCCAACGTACAAACTGGGTGATTTAATGGTATATATGGATTAAAACATATTTCAACTAATCAATTTGTCGTAATTTTGCTACAAATCCTTCTCAAACATTGTAATTTCCAAGGAATGCCCTGCTATAAACTATCAATCAAACCAGGTAATGTTTATACCATGTGACTTACCTCCCTCGGAAGTCAGAGGATAATTCATTGCATACATAAGACGAAGTTGTCTTTATTAATCCCATACTATTTATTACAAATGTCAAATCCTAATTAAATTCTAGGATTATCTAATGTCTGCGTCTTTTTTGTCATCTTTATCTCAGAAAGTGTTGCAAGTCCAACTCTTCATAAAGGTTATCACCGTGTACATCAAGCGCTCAATGTTCATGTGCGACCTTTGACAACGCACGTGCAGAAATTCCTAATCATCGGGCTGTTGATAAGGGGAACCCCTTCATTTTTGTCCTGTATACACTCCATGAGTGTTTTTCGGGGAATCCAGTATTTTTCTAGTAAGATTGGATATACCTACTTTCCATATATACCAAAATTGCCATACTTTTATTGGAAGTAACCACTCGATAAATACTTTTCTGGGAACCCATCTTTAATTATTCTGAAGCCGAGAAAAATATAGATGTCTTAGATTCGCAATGACTAATGAAATATTGTCTTCAAATCGGTGTTGTTTCAGTTTTAATTTGGTGATATTTTAAGCTTTTGTAATGAAATACTGGAAGTTGGATTTCATCAAAAACTTTTAAGGTTACTTTTATTTGAAGTTAATTTCCGTTTAATTGCTTGAAACAGAGAAATTAGTTTTAAAAATAGAATTAGATTAAATAAACATTAATCTTCCATTTGCATGTTTGTTTTTGAAGAAAGATTATTTGACATTGACAATCATGGTGGAAGCAAAATCTAAAAGCAACTAACATTGCTTCAGATCAAAAGACTGAAGAAATAATTTAATTTTTGCTGTCTTTAAGATCGCTTTGAAATCTCAATTCAAGATATTTTTAATTTAATATTCTAGTCAATTAATGCTTTCTTTTTGATTCTATGTGATCTGGGGGAAAACGGATATTAGAGATAAGCAATTTGCTTGAAATGAAAAACAGGCTATAGTAGTGAAACTTGGTGCAGTTTCATTACATCAATACCTTGACTAACTTCGATGATTAATGTTTTCTGAGTAGAAACTTTAATTTTATTAGTCATGGCTTTGGAAAACAATAGATTCAGCTCTTGCATAATGCATGTTTAATATGTGTCATCAATTTATTTTGGGATTTTGGCGGGGGACATCAGCCTCTCTGTCGGCTTGTTATTATATGAACTGTGCATGAAGTCATGTTCTAAAGGCTCCACCCGGAAAAGCATTGAAGTTTATATAAATGAATAGAATTTAGAGTGTATGAGTTTGGGATCACAAAGTCTGATATAATTGAATGCACAATAATTGAATTTTAAAGATTTACTTCACTAGTTATTTTACATAATCATGAATTAGGCATCTGTAATTTGTTATATTTCTTTTAACAAATAAACAATCTGTCTGGCACTAAGCCGTCCAAAACACTTTTTTTTTTAAATTCCTAGTTTCTGAATAAATATTTATTAAAATAATTGAATATTTATTAGTTTATAAAGGATTTAAATAGTTGTTTTTGCAAAAAGTGAAGCAATATGTGTGTATGGAAGGGTATTGCTCTATGGTATAGAAAACATTCTATAATACATGGTTTCTATTAAATTAAAGATCAACACAGAAACAGAAATATTATTTTATTTTCCTTCTTTTCTTCAAAATTCTAAGACTGCAGTGAATAAATGAAAATGTTAGATCTAATTTTATACGACCACATTTTGTCGTCACATCCGTCCGTTCGTCCTCCTGAGTCCACAATTGCTAAACACTATAGTGAGGAAATAGATGAAGTTAAAATAAAGTTTAAAGGTTGTTAGACTGCAGAAAGTTCATTAAAGATGGTGTAATCATAGCGTGAGATAGTGCCATTATAGAATAACATTACAGGAACTGTGATAACATTTGACACCAAAACTTTTATTCTTCATATATTTCTGATATATGTGTTAACCAAGCATCTGGTGCATGACCATCAAGTATTCATACTTTCACTTTGATAGATAATGGGAAGTTTTGCACATATAGAATAAGTAATATTACTGACATATGTTATTCAAAAGGCTAAGAATGGTTACTTTTTATACGCCCACACTACATTGAAATGTGGTCGTATATTGTCTTCTGTCCGGAGTCTACAGGCTAAAGTTAATATCCGATTGACTTTAAATTTATACACAATGTTTAAGATCATGATAATTACTGTCAGAGTTATGGACCTCAAATCCATGATATTAAATGTTTCATATTCTAAACGTTAGCATGGAGGAGAACTACTTTATAAAAGCCAAACAAATTCTAATGATTTTCTGATAATTACTTAATGAGTTGTATCTCAGATTTTGGTGTTTTATAAATATTTCCTTACCGAAAAAAGTAAAAATATTCGACAACTCTTGTTGACTGCCCGGACAATTTTGCTGTAAAATACAACTAACTCACACACACATTTAACTAGTATACACTTTTTTCATGAAGTGACAAAAAACAATTCCCAGTCAGTAAAAATATTGGAAATCAACTAATTTTTTTCCCCAGAACTTTTTGACTCTTTAATTTAAACATGAGTGGACAAAAAATGGCTGGCATTCGTCATATGTTATCATCTTTCAACCTTTTTTATCTTCCCTTGATTGGAATTTTCTTTCAAATCAAGCCACTCGATCAATTTCTACTTCGTAAAATGTCACGATGGACCGTTAACAAATTATTTACTCTGGTCCAAGTATTGGAATCTACTCGAGCCCGTTCTAGCGATGTTGTCCGAAGTTTTGAGTAACCCTGATGGAAATATAAATCCATTTATCGTGTTTTTAATGTCGATGAGGGGATATAATCAGAGTAAACACGAGTTAGTGAGAGTTTTACATCTTCATCATTACGATCCAAAGGTCGGGCGATATTAATAACTTATTGATTCCAATTGTCAATTCTACACCATCAAATAGCAAAGAAATTTCCCCATTCTTGCAAAAATTCAGTCTACAATTTCATCTTGTGAAAGGACTTCATTAATTTTCTTTGTTTACTCGGACTGTTTACCTCCACTAATAATATTATTAAAAACACACTTTATTCCTATTCCACTTTTTGTTTGTTTAATATCAATTTCTAAATAATGATTGATGATTATCTTGCTGCAACTCCTCCACCCTCTTATCTCCTTTCACTTCAACTCATGTTTTTCCTCTTCTTAATTTATTTTGAGATGTTTTCATTAAATATCTAGGGAGATCAGACAGGTTGAAACATAATTTCTCTTTAATGAATTTTGAGTAGGATGTTATGTTTGAGTTTATGATTTTCATTAAAAACGAATAGATGATATTGCATGACAAAAATTTCCAGATCAATGTGTAATTGAATAATTTGAAACTTGGGAAATTAAAGAGACACTTTCGTTATAACATGATTAAAAATACACAATTTATTTTTCTGTATACAGATTATACAGAGAGATTTGTGGGGCTGATTTCTACTCCTGGTAATTTGGCCTAACACATAGTCTGTAGATCATGCAAGTCATTGGTTTTATCCCAGGTTACAAAGGTTATTTTGGAAATAGTAATGCGATATATTTTTATTTTAACTATTCATAGAGAACCTGTGGTCTTTGACAAACCAGAGATGAGACATTAGACTACTTGGCCACCCATCTCCTCTGTTTTAAACTCCCCCTTCTACCTTTTCAAACACTACATGTAGTTTTGTTAGATGATTCAAAATGAATGTTTTTTGCTTTCAATCATAATCATCACAGAATCTTGCCTCACTATCTTCTTTGGGCATCACCCTAGAAATTATCTCTCGTCAGTAATTGTTACAAGTGTTATATTTGGGAATTTAGAATAATTTAAGTCTTGTTGAATAGCGTTTGAAGATGAGGGGAGTGATTTAATTTACGTAATTCAGGCATCATGTAGAGCTAGATGAAGTATTGAATTATGTCACTTGATGATGCTGGTATATATCACCGCAAATAGACAAGTAGCTTGCCTTCATAAATAACACGATTATCAAACATTCTGGTACAGCCTATCTCATTCAAATAGTTCCTATGGCATTTGCACACTATTATTACACAGCATACGTCTTTTGCTTCCCTTCATAGAAATACACTTCTCAGTGGCAACAAGTTATTATCATATGCTTACTCAGATGATTGTCAACACTCATGGATAATAATACAAATAATTTGAAAGGTTTTTTATACGCCCACATTTTCATGGTCGTCGCTTGTGCGCAAATAGTGTAAAAACTATGGTATATCAAGGTTGTGGAGTGTGGACCCAGTAGAGTTCAAAATTGTAATCTGATTTTAATGAAATGCATTTGTGATGGGGTGGTGTATTAACAACTATAAAACACCTTAACCAGCCTTTTAAAAGTTAAAGATATTTTATTGAAGCACCAATTAAATAATAACATCAGCCAAATAAAGAAATATGCAAGCTATACAATTGCAATTATCACCCAGTTTCATACTTTAGCTTTGTTTATTTGAATATCCTCTAATATAAATTAAACATATTTTGATTGTGAAGTATCTTAGTACAAATGTAATTGTTTTATTGTTGGCAGTTGATTATAGGAACACCCTTTCGAATCTCACAACCTTTCTTACATGGTACTGCCCTAAAAACTCAAATCTTTCCAACTATTGACATTTAAAAGTAATTGGTTTTTTAATGAGGCAAGTAATTGGACAATTTGTGAGCTGTTAAATATGACACAACATATCAAAACTAAAGAAAAAAAAACAACTATCAGTTTAAATGTTACAGAAATTTTACTGCCTGCAAGATTGAACATTTTCTTACATATTTGATCTTTAAAATGTAATCATACATGACTTTTCTGAATATAGAAACTTTGCATCTGAACCACTGACATAAGATTTGAATTCATTCATATTAAGAGGATGGACAACTTGTGTTCCCACACTAAAATGTAATCTTATATTGTCGTTACCAATGTTCTTGTCGGCCGCAAGCCAGATCTTTCCTGCCAAAGGTTTAAATGTTACCCCCCGGAACAAATTTAAACAAGCTGTTGTGTCGATAATTCTGAGAAATCATTTATTATTGTTTTCCAGTTTCAGAAGTAAAATTCTGACTCCTGCACTGTAGGTCATTGATATTCAAACAAAAGAATGTTGTGTTCAATATTTTATCTTGGCAATCTGGAACCAGTCTAAAAAATTACCTGTGTCAAAGACATTTAGATTTGTTTTTAGGATTCAGTAAAGTTCAAAGACTTGACTTGATTTAGATTTTTTGTATATCTCTGGCCCACTCTGGTTTTAATTAAGGTAGAATGTTTAAACTTGATGTAAATGTTCATTAGGTGAATGTCTTGACTGAGTTCAATGATTAACATTTCGAGCTATGACTATGCAATTTCATAGGTGGGTGCTTTGGGACAAGATAACTTTGATTCTGTTATAGAGAGTGATAAAACTTAGTGTAGTTAATAATCAGTTAGATTGCTTCATACTTTTGAAAAAATAAATGTGCGATTAAAGATGTGTCATCTATTTATTTGGGGATTTTTCTGGGGGCCATCAGCCTCACTGTTTGGCTTGTTTGTCAGGTATTTTCTTTGGTTTGATTTTTTTATGTGTGTATGCTGAAGTTTATCCTATTTTGATATCAGGAAAACGGATGAAAAGAAATAAATTAAATGAGAAAAAAGGAGGAAAATCTCACATAAATATTCTATTTTCAGCTTTAAAATGAACTCAATTATTTTTCGAACAATATACATAAAATTTGAATTTCGATAATATATTACATTTAACCTCTTTTGTCCAATATGATTTTCAATTCATTTATATAAATCATTTTAATTCATATAAATCATTTTAATTCATATAAATCATACTAATTCATATAAATCATTTTAATTCACATAAAACATTCTTGCTTTAAACCTATTTCTCAAAAAACATGTCTATGTGAAAGCGATAATATTCAATAAATCCCAATTTACTCTTTAAAAAAATCACAAAATTATTCATATTGAAGCGATTTTTTGGTCATTATCTACAAGTTAGGATTTTACAGAATCTGGAGATAATGAGAAAGAAGATGTATCGAGGGAAAATGTTGATATTGTGAAGAAAATTGAGTTAGTTTGGTTAATAGAAGACATGTATAGCAATGATAAGAACTTTAAATATCCTACCGAAATAATAGACAATAAAAACACAAACATTCTATCAGCAGCTCTATTATTTTTAATGTGTGAAGCAAAAAGGTGTTTGCTGTATCCAAGCCATGCATAAAGGTCCAAAGTTAGACTTAGTTTATATCCTGACTGAGACCCTACCAATAGAAATAAGGAAACTGATTAAAAGGTTCTCATTATTTTGAGATTAGTTACACTGTTTGACTTTCAGGGAATGTAGCTCGTTGACGAGTGTTCTTTTAGTATCAGAAATGAATACAGATTCTTGGAATGGATCTTCAACACTTTATTTCAGCAGCAAGTGATAATAATTTAACAACTTATAATTTCCTATATATATCGGACCTCCAATTAGTATATTCCCTAAGCTGGTCTCTCCGACTAATATATCATCTAACAAACATTTATCTATTTATAAAAATCAGTTACTTAGAGAGTGTTTTCATAAACATATAATTATCAAAGGATTGAGACTTAAGGCATTTAAAACAATCAACCACCTCAGTTGCCATATGACCTAGACATCGGTCATATATCCCCCTCACTTCAAACAAAAACATGACCCCATGTTTTAAGCATTTAAATTAATAATCCTTATTTTTCGATTAATCAAAGTAACATAATCTATCCCTTTTTTCATGATAATAATTTATGTTTCTGTACATAGGATTCATGTGAGTTATAAAATGATGTTCTTGCAAATTGTACTGGTTAACTTTTTCATCAGATTAAATATAATTTGGGACCTTCTATTCTATTTGAATTCGCATTTATGTATTGTTGAGCACTATAATCTAGTTCCTCCTGTAGAACCCAAGAATTCGAAGTTTGTATGTGAGGGCCTTGAAGCAGAGAAGCAAAAAAATTATTACTGTATCACAAAGTAGAGAAGAACTGTTATTTATTAAACATGCTGCAACCTACGTTTATAGTTTATGGCATGGAAGACAAATTGTGCAAAATTAATGTTACATGGTCATGCCAACACAATAATTGAATATATATTTTATTAAGTTGATTAGTCTTATGTCGACTGATCAGCATATCATATAAGTTATCACATAATAATAATCTCACTCCGTATCAATTTAATTATATTTTCTTCTTCTATCCTTCGATCATGTTGGTTTTAGCTAATGGAAGTCGAGACGTCTAGATGGTTAGAATGATCGCTCTGGATTAAATCGTCTAGTAAATATGATTGCAGTGTTGTCAGAGATGTATTAAAGAAGATTTATTACTATTGCTTAATATCGTAGAAAAGTTGTTTGCTTACAGAATTTCTAGGATTCTTTGAATATATATTGTAGGAATAACAACATAGACGATTTTATATCGTTTTAAATCTTATTTTCATTTTCAAACGGAAGCCAGGATTATTTATAATGTCAAACATGGATGCAAATACTCTAGGTTATCCAGTTATGTAATAATTTTAAGTTTTTGGAACTGAACTGCGATTTGTTTTACGATTTATGTTTATGATCTTTAGGCCTTATTTATTCCTCAACAATTTCTCGTCCATTAACCCTATTATACAGTATTTAGTATAAATAACTGATCAGTATAGTCAACTGTCTGATTAAATGAGTTGCCCAGGGCTCTACAATGTCTCTATAAAACAATCACTAGACGGATCACGTCACATAATCAGCTTTTGTTCTGATCGTGAATGACTAATCACAACACTATTACTACTTGATGCATTCTTTATTGTTTTTACAGATCGTGTCTTTAAGGTGCAGATCCTTAAAGATATAAAAGGAAAAAAAAATTGAGTGTCTTTTGCAACAGTTCATTCCCTCTATGAAACACACAGATTATTAATTTTGAGTTTTTCAACTAAAGGGGTGTTGATTGGTGTGAAACTAGTGACTAATTTGTGGGAGACACCCAAACATATGATACAAAAGTACAGAAGATTAATTTACCAAAGTCAGTGCCCTTGTAACTCTTCAAACTTTAGGATTTAAATTTCCCCTCATATATTCCTTTCATTTTATTTTTTAATTTGAGTCACAATTACATAATTCGCATGCCAAAATTTATTTTGCGAATTATGTAATTACGACTCAAATTAAAAAATAAAAGGAAATAAATATATGAGTGAGGAATATAAATGCCTTAGTTTGAAGACCATTTCGAAAGTAATGTATTACAGACTAACTAATATTAGTTTTATGTTTTATTAAATCGTTCTATTCAAAACAGGATTTAGTTCTAGTCACAGATTACTGGTACACATTTTTATTGCCTGTTTTAAAGAGAATGACAAGTTTACGATTTTATTTCCGCTTAACGACTGTAACGTGATTAGTTTTTCTTCCAAGTTGATTTCATTTAAAATTGGAATCAAAAGGAGGCAGACAAATTAACTTTTATTTTCTGAGATTGAACAATTTGACATTCTGTTGGTTTTGTTGATCATTCTTATCAGTAACACTATAAAGTTATGTGATGTTTTTTTTGGGTAAATAAAAGATTTTGATTAAAAAAATGTATCAATTTCTTCAAAGCCAAACACAGTCAGGTTGATTGATCGTTTTGTATTTTCTAAAAACACAGCATTTGAATTCCAAGTGGTAACAGCCCACATTTACATATTGGGGTCTACAGTAAAAGACTCCAGAGCCAATGTTGAAATATACAGTTTTATTACCCAAAACAAGACTGAAAATAGTAAACAATCCGACTTCCATTTAATGTTTCGAAACAAATCGTTAAACATATATGAAGCTTGTACTGTGTCATAACCAACAAAATAAAGCTTTGAGATAACCAAATTTCGAAACTCATTTGTGACCTAAATCAAAATTGTTTAGCTTCTTTAAATCTAAGTAATTGAAATAATGTTAGCTATATTCACAGTAGTACTTCTAGGTTTATCTCTCTTTCATATTATGATCACTCTTTCAAATAGGAACATCACCTTCAATGTCTGACAAGAGTTATTGGTAATAATGTTACTGTAATTACAAAGTGATGAGTGGACATTCCACTACTTTGTTAATAAATATTTGCAATTTCATTTACATGTAGTTAGGAAATTATTAGACTTAACATGAACTGTGAAGAATTTGCGTTCAGGCATCTAATTAGCCAATAATTCAGGTGGACATCAGACTATTTCTTACTAATTATCAGCAGTTTCGTCTGAAGATTATAAAGACTCCCATTGTTATGGTGGTTACTGTCCTATTAGTATTATTGTTTCCAGAAGTTATTTGGGATATGTTGTAACAAGTGGTAAATTGGTTGGCTAATCTTACTCATACAAACAGATATTTCCTGTATCATATCCATCTTACATTGTTTTCAAGGTACAACAGCTTGTAGTTAGTTGTGTATGATTAATGATACTGATAAATTGTTATTTTCAGTTTAAAGAATGAATTCACAGATTTATGAGATTATATGTGCAGGCTGTTTCGTGACCTTGCTGTTTCGTACCTCACTTTGTACCTTAAATTGATTTGTTCTTTTTCCTATGTTTTTGAAGTCAGTTGAAATAAATTGAATATGTCGAACCAGAATTAGAATGTCATACATTTTACCTTAAAAAGTTAATTAAATGTTAATGGAAATTTAATGAGTAGTTATCTGAAACCAACTGTTATAATGGTATAAGATTGTTAATAATCTTACAGCTAATTTCAGAAACCCTTTTTCTGAAGAATAATAAATGGTTTGCACACTTTGAGACTTTCATTTGATTTGATTACAGTCTAGATGTATGGTTTGTTCATGTAAATAATTATAGTTTGGGATAATTCTACACTCTTGATTTCATCTTGTTAAAAATTGAATAAAAGAATGATGTCATGTCATCATCTGCTCTTCATAAGATTTTTATAATGAATAGTTTATTATTGTGTATCATAATACCGTCTTCTATACAAAACCTCTCATAAATAAATTATGTTTATATTTAATTACTTTTGAATTCGTTAAACTAAAAGATGATGGCGGCTGTAAAGCTGATGTTAATGCTACATCATATACATGCTAAATGCTAATAAACACCTGATACCATCTTTTATAATAAAAATGCATTGTGTTGAACAAGACAAGAAAAAAATGAGAACTTGGCCTGTGCATAACAGCACTGATATATAATAAATAATAAATATGCAACAACCCTTTCCCAAAATGGTCCCCACTGTCAAAATTGTCCTCAATCAGGCACTTGGAATTAAAATTAAACCTTGTTTATAATCTTCCTGCCTTTTGGTGGACATTATTTTCAGGTGACCCAGATCATGATATTGGATTAGATTGTGGTAAATTTAATTAGAGAATAGGAGTACAGTTTGTTTATTTTTGTTTGATCTTAGGTGGATCAATGGACATATCAACACTAGTTGGTAATTGGTATTAGCATTAAAGTTTAAACATTGTATATTGATATTTGATATAAGGATCAGGGAATCTGTCGGCACAGCTCACTAAGTAATACTAAATAACATATAAGCAGTGTTTACTGTCTTACTTACATCTAATGGTCACTTTATTTGTTTATTTAATCAGTGACCCTTGAACTCTGAACCGTTGACCCTTTGGCTCTGGTCTTTAGATAATGCACATGGATGGTCTTTGAATTGATATATTTATAAGCTGTTGACCAAAGATCTATTATTTTTGATAATGTGTTGCAGTTGATTAAGCAATCCCGTTAACTTTGATACCATAGCAAATTATTCCCCAAAAATTGATGCAGATTAATATTTGTATTAACAGGCAAGATTAGAGTTTTTGTCATAGACAAATTGAATAGTCTGTTCGTGTTGCTAATATACATCTTAAATAAAATTTGAATCTCATTTCTGAATATCTGTTCACATTTGTTATCTCATGGATAGAAGGCTACTTTATGCATTTATGATATCCGATTGTAGCTCACAACCAATGCAATCTAGTTTCCAATCCCCATTATTTATGGAATGATGATAATTAAGACTAAAATGAGACGGCATCAATGCCAGATGAGTGTCAAAGGAGTAGTGTTTGTTTGGCATATTGTTGTTTCAAAGCTAAAACAGATCTGTTTTATGTAATTTTGGTTTGAAAGAATAGCAAGAAAATAAATATGATGAATTTTTACGCTGCGTTACATTGAGCATAATAATTATAAACAAATGGTGTGAATCGGTCCAGGTCCTTCGTATATTGTGACAAACAATACAGTTAAAAATAAAAATCTCGAGAATGGTAACATTGTTCATGCATTAGCCAGAGTAACTAAACAACAGTCCGCGCACTCTATGTCTATTTCAGTTTATAATCGTTGAAAATAACATCACTGTAACGGTAAAGCATGGATATGCCTACAGCAAATGGGTTAAAAGTGTAGGCTACTGTATTCTATAATTGCAATATATTTGTCAAACTTTCGTATACAAAATGATAAACAAATATTATATGACGTAAGTTACACGGTCCGACGACATCCTCCTGGTACTATTCTAGCATTATCAGGATCATATGAATTATTCTGTTGCAGACAAGGGTTTGTCGGCTTTTGCCACGGTTTTGCCGTTTGCCTTGGTTAATTCGAGCGCTGCATAAATTATAAAGATATTTTTTGAGACCTGTTTTATCTCTAATGTAATCTTTTACAGAATATAGCATAGACTTGTTAAACTCAGCTTTTGTTTAATAATTAATCTTCTCTATATACAATAGAAGAATCACATTTGGTTTGTAATGTTCTTGACGGAAAGACGCGATTGCCAGGGCTAAAACTTGCCAGAATGTAGATAGAAAAAAATTAATTGGCTTTTCTGCTACTAATTAACAGTCTCTGTCAGTAAAGTTTGAACACCTCAAATGAATTCTTAATTATCAATTTTTCCAAACAATTCAAGAACATCATTCTGTATGTGTTGTTGTGTCTATATTACAGTGAGTGTTTATTTTTATACGCCTACATTTTCATGTGGACGTATATTCATATGTCCGTCCACAATTTTCATCTGATTTTGATGAAACTTGAAATTAGGGGCCTGTTTCACGAAATTTTAACTAAGATAAAATCCGATTTTAGTAATTCGATTGGATAGTATTAGATTGATTTTAGCGCTTAGCCAATCAGATTTAAGTATGCACTAAAATTTGGATTTTATCTTAAGTTAAAATTTCGTGAAACAGGCCCCAGGTTTTTAGTCTGTAGACCCTCTCAAGGTCACTATTTGTATCTGATTTTGATGAAACCTGAAATGTGTTTTATGACCCAAAGATAGGTTTATCTCCATATGATCTCGGTTCCTTTCAATATTGTCATGTATCAGACCATAATTTCATGGATTATGGCCGCTGATTGTATGAAAAATTACGTTTTTAACTTGTAGACCCTCTCAAGGTCACAATTTGTATCCGATTTTGATGAATCTTGAAATGTTTGTTAAGAACCTAAAGATCTTGGTTCCTTTTAATATTTGTGCATATGAGACCGTAACTTAATTGATTATGGCCCTGCAGATTGTACGAAAATTCACATATTTTTCGTGTGATCCCTCTAGAGATCACAATTTTTATCCGATTTTGATGAAACTTAAAATGTTTGTTTATATCCCAAAGATCTGGGTTCTTTTTTATATTTTGCTGTATCGGACCATAACTTCCTGGATTACGGCCACTGATTGTACGAAAAATTGCTTCTTTATTTAGCCTGTTCTCTGTCAACCTCTTGCAAAATGTTGGCATATCTTGCATGTCAACAAATTGTGTTCATAGAGAAGATATTATTTTATCTGTAGTTGAAAAAGGAGGATTTAGTTTTTGAGTGAGGTATAATATGGAATGCAATATGGCATATTTTCACTCACATTATTATGAAAATGGTAAAGGTGTTCTAAACAGTTAGCTGTCTTGTACATGATGCAAATCACAGTTGAAATATTGTTGCAAATTGTCTTGTGAATTGGTTTAGTAAAGAACAGAACAATGTAATAAGAAATGTATCATGAGACAAGTTGATTTGTAATGTGATTGCCATTCTTTGACAAAAAACAGATAAAACAATCACATATGAGAACATGCCATCTGAAAAATGTTAAATGCTCTCAAGATTCATCAAATAAAGTCAAGTTTGTGCTACTGTAGTTTAAGAAACACCGTTTAGTTTTGACTACTGGGGGGGGGGGGAGTTTATGAAACTAAATGGTCATAAATTAGATGACCAATATCAAAACTAAACTCAATGGTCATAAACTGGACGTCCAACTTCAAAAATATACAGTGTTTTTTTCAACTACACGGTAGCAGAAACTGTGTATTTTTTGATGAATCTTGATGGCATTTAACACTTTTTGGACGGCAATCTATTAACTGGATACATGTATTAGATTATAGATGGTATGCCCAGTTTCTTTCCTTTTTCCACCATTACTAAATGATACCGGTCCCTAGTCTTGTGTATTCCATAAATAGTAATTAGATAATTAGACCGAAAAGTGTAGGTTGTTTATTTTGTATTTGCAACTTGTCTTTCGAATAGTTTCTCTCGGCCAATTGAATAACGATTTTAGCCCATTTGTTTTTCAAACTCGACTAGTTAAAGCTAATGTATAAAATTAAAGAGTTTTAGACTTAAGTTATTGGATAATTCCTGATTTGATTTACATTGTCTGAAACCTTGATGATGTCTGGGGGATGATGGAACTATTTTATAAATCAAGTCTGAGAAGTTTAAATTTTTTGTAAATTCTTTTAGAGGGTGTTAATGCTATCGTAAATGGAGACTTGTCCATTTCTTGCATATTTTTGATATCATAAATATAGACATTCACACTATACATGCAATAAAAAAGTAGTCTTAACAAATATTGAAAATCACTCAATCATAAAGTGAGGTGTGACCATCTATGGATTACATGCGGCCATCTTAGTTTTATAGTAATTGTCTATCAGTAACTCATTTCTATTTGTAAACATCAAGACCCAGATTTACATATTTATTTACACTCCTCAATGAAATGTGGTCGTTTTAATTGTCTAAGTTAAAAAAATAAATAACAATAGAGCATCTTTCTTTTTGTTATATAGCTGAGAACATTTAATTCATCTTGCATTGGCGATAAAAAACCTGACAAAACAAATATTCTGTAGTTATTTGACCAGATCATTAATCAATTTAATGACTATCTTTTCCTGTGTTTTGGGGGGATTAATTGGGGAGTTTTTAGTCAGAATGATGTATTTGTGGTATGGATAAGATGAAGTGCTGCCCTCTACACTCATCAACAGCCATATTTATACCACCACAAATATCTCTAGATCTGTAACAAGCCAGCCATCGTCAATAAACTATCGATGTTCTATTCATCTTCCTTGAAAATTAGCTTTTCTCTTGTCCACTACAAGAGAATAATTGCTTGTTTGGACGATAGATTGCCGTACCAGATAAATTGACCAAGCCATCGGTCAGATCCAGCAACTTAAATAACTGATTACCCTGTCTCTAAATAACAACAACCATAGACAAACGTGACATTTCAAGACATTTCAATTTTATTTGGTTTCATGAATCAAATAAAAAATACATTGGAATATTCTTATTGTCAGACGTTGACCAGAATTATTTGTCAATTACCCAAATTTGTTCTTCCAATCAGTTTAAGACCACCTGCCTATTGCACAATGGATGACATTATATCTAGAAGCTATGCTTTTAAATTTAGAATTGGAGCACTATTATGTGATTGTCTCATACGGGCAGCTTTTTTTGGCCTCTTTGCACTCCATTAAATTTGCATTTTGTTCACTAAATAGGATCTATTGTGTGATTGTCTTAAAAACTCTTTTTATTTGCATGGACCATTTGTCTAAATTTTGTTTACTAAGGAGTATTTACTGCTCTGAAACTAACCATGAAACAGAATAAGTAAATTGTGTATATATTTGATGTTTATCTATGTAATAAATAATCAATTAGATTTTTATGATGTAAAATGTGTTTTAGTGGTTTTTATCATACAAGAAGCACATTAACCCATGTCATGTTATTAAAAAAACAATACACTGTAACACCAACACAGGAAAAAACAGCACAGCAGTTAATTAGGTATTATTAGACCTGGGTTTCAATTATTTGAATAAGTTACTTTATACCAGTATTTTAATCTGTAATTGGGTACTAGTAGTAGGATAGTACAAGACAAGTTTAATGTATGTAAAGTATGTAAAGATATGACCTATTTCTGAGAACAACAAAAATCATTAAGGAAAATAATGATAAGTGTTCTAAAAAAGATTATTGGCATCCTTGGTCATTTGTCATTTAATTAGATGAAGCTTTGGGCTTAGATTTCATAAGATAATAATGTTAACATTGTTACTTTTAATCAGACTTTAGTGTATTATAGATGTTTAATTACCGAAAAAAGTAAAAATATGCAAAAACTTTTATTGACTGCCCAGATGATTTAGCTTCTGTGGGTGGGCGAATGTTTCGTTGCCTGGCAACCTTTCTTTTCTCACCTAAAGTTTTGTTCAAGTTTATTAAGAAACAATGTTGACAAAAACCTATGATTAAGAATTTCTATTTTGGCGCCTATCCATAAACTTTAATATCATTATTGATTGCAATTTATAAAAATGATTGGAATAACTATTAGTTTTGAATTCTTTAGTAAGTAATATCCAGATAGACAGACAGATCAGAAAAATCCATTTATTTTATTTAAAAGACAAACTAAAATAAATGCTGTTTGTTCAAGCATACAAATTATTTCTGTCTAAAAAATTCAAATTGCTTGTGGACGCTCTAGAGGCTAAAGTTAGTATCTGATTGACTTTAAATTGTTTAAGGTTTGAGATGAAGAAGCCTATTAATTTTCAGCGATTTTGGATAATTACTGCCAGAGTTATGGCTCTGGATAACTTCAAGAAATATTGTAGACAATCTTGAGGCTAAAGTGAATATCCGATTAACTTTAGATTTATACACAGTGTTTAAGGTCAGGAGACAAAGAAGCCTATTGATTTTCAACGATTTCCGATAATTCCTGCTAAAAGTTATAGCCCTTGATCACTTTGAAAAATCTTGTGATGCTCTAGACTCTAGAGGCTAAAGTTATCATCCGATTGTCTTCAGATTGATACACAGAATTTAAGGTTATGAGACCTATGTTTCATATTCTAAATGATAGCATGGGGCAGAATAATGTTTTGAAATATAAATAATATAATGTTTCTATTTTCAGGTTTGGAATAATAAAAAAGCCAATTTACATAAACATAGTTCGAGATCCTTTAGATAGACTAGTTTCTTATTACTATTTTGTAAGATATGGAGACGATTTTAGACCATTTTTAAAGCGTCGTAAAGCTGGAAACAGAGAGGTAAGTTAAATTTAATTATCTTTTTTATACACCCACATTATCATCCAATCTGTATGAAATTTATGTCGGTATTCAAATTAGTGAAACAAAGAATCTTATTAAGTTTCAACAGCGATATTATAACATCTATTCTAAAGATTTTGCCTTGTGGACTGTCTGGACAACATAGCTGTTTTTAGTGTACATGCTTCATTGCCCTGCTACCTATTTTAAACATGTGCCATGCAACAATTCAGTTATTTCTGAAAATTGATTGAGCATTAAAAACAAATTTTCAAAATACTACTTAGCGCTATTTTCAAAATAGATTGATTGTAAACTTATTTATTGGGTGTTTATTTTTTTTAAGCTGTTTCTTTGAGAGATTTATTTTTTTTATTTTTTGATCAAATAATCAATGTAGTGGAAGCACTGTCTGCCATTTAAACTAGAACTGATCAAGCATGATGTAGGAACTCTGTATAATCTTGTTAAATTAGAAATATGTTTCCGCAAAACAGATATAAAATGCCATGCGAATCCAATTCACTGTACCATATTAATCTTAATCTAAGCTATAACTTCATCTGTGTGATTTGATTTAAAAGAAAATTCTGAAAATATTCCCCAAATGCACATTAATACCAATTTAGTTCAGTGCTTGATGGTCGGGTGACTGGGTAAGAAGTAGTCCCGGAGTGGATGTAAAAATAGTGTTGATGGGTTATTGAAGAGGGGGCTAGTAGTAATGATGATGGTCTGAAGTATTTTTATAGTTTTATACAGAGATTAATGATGGATATTAAACTGCTTGTTGTTTAATTATTTATACCTACCGATAGATAATATACATTACTGACAAATGACTCGGACAAAATAAAACACTAATAAATAAAGGCAGTACAAGTGATATAAACCCCAGGCCCCCCTCCCCCCAATTAAAATTGTATTTGAAATCTGTCCCAAACTGCTTTAAAAGATCAAAATACATTTAGGAGATATATAGGAAAGGAAACATAGAGTGACTGTCAATGATTGTTTATAAACAAAGTCATATATCAGCTACTGTTTGAACTCTGTAAATATGTTGCTTTACACATGAATTGAATACACTAAGAAAGTCCTTGGAACAAAGACTGATGGCACATGCTTATAGCACTTTCCCTGCTTTGCTTATTTACAGTGAATGACAGTTACATAACACCACAGCCGATGTGCATTCATTTTTTTTTAAATTCAAAACTAATTAATTTGTACTCAGCTGACTGGAATTGTTTCAAAACTAGATAATAAAGAAATATAGAGAAACGACTGGACGTCACCTTATTAAATAATTATTTTGAATCAAACAGATTTGACCTAATGAAAAACTGATATTTTCATATTATCCATTAGGAATTATATATGGTTAAAACAGCTACTTGTTTGAAATGAATGACTAAATTCCTTGTTAAAAAAATTATGAATAATGTTTTAAGTTGAAATAGTGTAAAATGATTTTTGACATGTCATCAAATCTGACAGTATTCAGTGATAAACCTTTTGGGACATAATTATAACATTTATTTCATTTTTAAAAAACATTTATGCTAAAGTGGCATTGCATTAGCACTTATGTTTTAATTTTCAGTCTTATTCTGTTGATTTAGAAAAAGAGAAATTGTTTTCTAATAATATGCAGTGACATTTTCACATAGTTCTTTGATGTTGGGCCATGGAGATTTCTTGAGCTTTTATCCTGTAACATCGTGGACAAGATTAGATTTAAATCTGTTCAGATGAAACGAATGTAAAATGACATTGTCACCATCAGGGACTTGGAAAGGGCGAAAAACTCATGAATATCATTCTGAGCAAATTGACTTTTGCCAGATTTTCATTTGAGTAATTTATGTTTAGTTAAAACTACTTTGGTTAAGGTGATTCTCTCTGTTAGATGAATTGTCAAGAGGGATAAAAAAGAGCAGTACAAAGGAAATTCTGTTGTTTAATATTGAGCAGTATTTTAAGTGATTTGTTACTGTTCTGCTTACTACTATATTGAGGATGTCCAACCTCCAATTATACTTTACAGGGGTAGGCTATAGCCCTTTTCATTTAGTAGACTGAAGATGGGCATAGATAGAATCAAAAGGTCCCTGATTTCAAGAAGGTAATCAAGTAGATCATGTGTCCTTCCTGAATACAGTTTGAAATTTACAAGCAGAACCATCAAAATATACAACTTTCTAGCATAGGCGTACGGGACCAAACTTGTTTGGGGGGGCCATCAAATTTTCCCGACAAAATATATTTCTGTAGAATCCGCGGAGCTGCGGGCGGCAAAGCCGTCCGCCCGCGAGCGCCGCAGGCGCGAAGCACTCAACGGGGGGTTTGGGGGGCCTCCCCAAGAAAATTTTGAAAACCAGACGGCCGTAGACGCGTTTTCCAGCATTTCGAATACTTTCTAGTAATTTGGAGTGGGTAGTAAATTATGTCAGTTGCTGCATAAAAATTGGTGAAAAATCATCTTTAAAGTACAAACTCTATGACTACGAAAACATGAACAAGTCGAGCGCGAAGCACTCGATGGGGGGTTTGGGGGGCCTCCCAGAGAAAATTTTGAAAAACAGACGGCCGTAGACGCGTTTTCCAGGCATTTCGAATACTTTCTAGTACTTTGGAGTGGGTAGTAAATTATGTCAGTTGCGGCATAAAAACTGGTGAAAAATCATCTTTAGAATACAAACTCTATTACTACGAAAACATGAACAAGTCGAACGATTTACTTTTGCCACATTTTTCATTTTATGAGACTCAGATGTATAGAAGACTTGTATCTTCATCTACTTTTAATATATGAATGACCATTTTAAAAGAGTTCAAATTTACAATCTATATATATTTCGTATTACGATTTACTTTTGCCACGTTTTTCATTATATGACAGTTCACATTTTTTATCCATATCTAAGATAGTTAGATCTAGAATAAAGATAGAAGACTTTTTGAACTTGTGTAATATATATATACTTTTAATATGTAAATGACTATTTTAGTTCAAGTTTATTTACATCTAGTAATATTATACCAAAAGAAGAACAAGTCAGTAGATGCGCTATCAGTAGAATCGTTATCCGGATTTTGATGGTTCGTAGCAGAAAAAAAATGACGATAACGTTTTCTGATTACTCTCTAATTTCCTAGTGAATTTAATGTCAGATGTGTTGTGACCATGCTTTCTCTTGCAATGCAATTTAAAGTGTCCTTTGCCATTATCTGTTGGCAGGACGTGCATTTTATTTCACCGCCATGATCTTCCTTTCGGTTATTTGACTGTGACTCCATAGTAGATACGTTTCCTTCAATTTTCACGGCAGTATTGCGGCAGTATTGCAGAAATTTTTTAAATCTTCAATACTGATTTTAGTACTGCTAAAGCATTAGTAATCTTCTATATGCTAGCAGTATTTAAATCAGTATTTTTTTTATCGAATTGATATTGAATATCAGCAATAGAAAGTGTACACTCATACCATTTGAGTTCTATAAGCGGTGCGTCCGCCCTGACAACAAATTAAATATGGACTGTACTTCGATTCAATCCCAACAGTTTTGACAACAAACAGTTTTTACAAATTTTGACAGTTTTCTCACCAAGTGTCCCTTGGTTGTATAAACACGGTACCGCTACAACTAACTTGACAAAAACGCGCGAGAACTTAATTCATAGAAATTGGTTAGTTTAACAAAGTCATAGAAAATTGAAAATGAGATTAATGAGTTACTATAAGACGATGGGCAAAATTTACAATTATCTTGTACTGTAACCGAATCCATTAATCAATCGACGACACTTTTTTGAGTTTGTCATAATATACAGGAACACAGTACTCAAGAACCGAGAAAGGTCATGCGTGCGTGCTAGTTTTATTGAGATGGCGTACGTGTTCTTCATTGACTAGCCTGCTTTCTTTACGCTTCTATATTATTAAAAATATTCAAAACCCGACAGACGGCGCGACGCTTCCCGACAAACTCAGCATTCATTCCCGACAAGACCATAGCCTTCCCCGACAAGGACATACCCCTACCCCACCTCATTTTCAAAAACTCCTCGAATAATGACCGATCTCACAATTCTGAGCTCTTTTCAGATTTCTAATTTTTTTTCATGAAAATATTTGGGGGGGCCAGGGCCCCCCCGGCCCCCCCGCCTCGTACGCCTATGCTTTCTAGGTTTTTTTAATGTTGCTTTCTGACAGATGAAATCGGCTTTCAATAGATTTGTAATTTTTGGTTGCAAACTTGTCATGGGACTGCAAAGGGATATACAGTTCTAGTGTAGATTATATTATTTGACAACTCCAGTTCTAGTTTTGTCAATTTAAATCTAATTGAGAAATCTGGAACAGCTAAGCTCAGATGTGTTTTTTTTAAAAAGAAAAACGTTATTGAGATCATATTTTTGATTGATAAACCGATTTGGTGATATTAAGTTTTAGTGAGCTTATTTCAGTTAATCTTTTAATCTTTTTATGTTTGAGAAGATGTCAATAAGTGTTGATTTCTCAGATGACATTACATGAGCTATTATCTGAAAAATATCAATTTTAGCTTCCCAGAATTTGACATATTTTTTAGTAGGAGTCTATATCAGATGGTTTGTGTTTGCCTTGCGAAAGATAATATATAGTTCAGGTAATTGTGGACGCTGGACGTAGGCGATGACAATATACAACCACATTTCAATGTGGCGGTATAAAAAGGAAAAATGTTTCTTAAGTTTCTGGTGGAAATGCGCTTAGAAAATATAGCAAGCTGTTTCAGTAGAGTACTCTTTGTTGTAACTGCATATAGAGAGTAAACTTACGGTCTGTGGGATATCACAATCTAGTGTTGACCTGATCACACCTTGTCAGACATTTTATATTGAGGTTTGTCTATGTTATTAGCAACAAATTATCAGAGAAATGATGGGGAAAGAACTGTATGTGATAGGTCCCGATAATTATAGAGTGTGAGACAACAAAATATCCTTAAAAGCTATCTACAGGTAATGTGTCATATTGACATTAAAGCAACCTAAGTTTTAAAGGAGATTTATAATGAATGAAAATTTGGCGTGACAGTACATATATCTCTAAAATAATTTGACAACATAGAATTGTCCTTATTTAAGATATGTCAGCTATGTGAATTCTGCAAATGATATAAAATAGTATTGGGTGTTCTGGATAGAGTAAGCATTCCTCATCAAAGAATGAAAAGGAACAAAAGTATGTCAGCAATCAGCAAGTAATTTAATAATACATGCCAAACATTTATGAAATGATTCTATGTTTATTCATATTATGTTTCAAATAATAATTTAGACTAATGGTCATGCTTGCAAAACGGCTGCTAAAAGATTACAGCATCTTATCGCAATCTCCCAATCGGATGGAAAACAGGTGGACAATTTTGCACAGAACACATATAATTATTGGAAGAAAGTTTTGAGTTGATTTAATATTGAATCTGGATCGTTTTGACAAGATTTTCAGCTTTATTTACGTTTAGTCATCCAGTGCCGTGTAATGACTGGTTGTGTAATTTCTAGAAGTGGGAGGATCATCTGTTGATTGGCTATTCATTCATATTCAAATAAAATATTACATCCTAACATTAAATGTAAACAACATGAGGCACGTCAATTGCTTTTACTATTCTCTGGTGAATCTAATCTGAACAGCTCTTCTAGAACTCTTGTCTCTTTAAAACGGAGAAATGTAATTTATCATGAAAATTTGGGTTACGGTATATAATAAACTGAATTGTTTTGTATGTAGGGGAACTTTACATCTTCAAGATCCAAATGACAGTGCTCAAACAGATCATCATTACTAAATTTGTATTAATGTGGTATATATATATAAGTACTATAGGAATATATCACATTGATGGGGGATATAATGTAATTCTGATTAAAAGCAGATATATTTTCCAATGTTTGATATTTTATATTTTGCCAGACACATGGTTACTTAACATTTGACAAACTTTATCATTAAGCCCTGTAATTACTTGTGTAAACTATCAATCCAAATGTATCTGATCAGGTCAAGACTTTGTCCATTGATTTATGGTAATTATAAACTATCTTGAGAGTTGGGCTGTAAACAAACTGTTAGGAGTTGTTTTGAATATATCTTGTAGATAATCAGAACCATAAAAGCAAAACAAAGAATAATTTTTATTATATTGAATAAATGCATGCAGTAAATGTCTTGTTTCCTTGTGATTGTTGGCTCATTTACTGGTCCACACACTTTCGTACACAGTCTTCGAATATATGCCATATATTTTTATCTGAGGTAAAAAAAAGTACCAGAATTATAATCCCATTCTATTCTATTCAGTTTCTGGCTCAGAGAAGCATAGAGATTCGTTTAAGTGAGACACTGTTTCATCCAGCAAATAATTGTAAATCTTCTTCTGGAATTGACCCCTTAGTTATGGTTATAGAACCAAACTAATGATTCACTATAGAACTAAACTTATGAATAATATGATTCAGTATACTTGATGCCGGGTAATTTGCCTGGATCATTGGGAAACCTGTCAAAATTTAGTTGTAAAATTTTTTAGTGGTAAAAAAACAGAAAAAGACTTGAAAATGTTATAAGTTTTTCTCAGATGCAATCAGGCTTTTGAACTACAGTAATTTTAATGGTAAAATAGAAATTTTGGACAGGATGGATTTGGTCTGAACAAAACAATAAAGTTGCTCCGATAATATAAACTGTGAAATGTTGGTTCTGCATTTTTCAGAATTGGACTTGAACTCGAAAATTTAGTATAACTTACTTCTGTTGCTAGTGTATTATCAGTCTAATGGTTGTGTGGAAAGAGAGACGAAGGTTTATGAGATTGTTTTTTCTCATGACCAGGGTTGGAGAAGTTATTATAACCAGATCATTAACTTGGTGTCATCATTTGCTTTATGGTTATGATATTTTATACTTCTAACATTTATAGGCTAAAGATATTATACCTTACACCATAAATTGTCTTTATAATGTTTTCGTTTATATTCTCAAAATAAGGTTCCAGCCTATTTCATGTACTGTAAATTCCTGACTTCTAACTTAAAGCGATAAAGCAAAATTCAGTACTAGTCCCCCATGAATATTGTGTAAGAATGTGGCATAAATAAAAAAAACTCCTAAAAAAGAAGTTGTGCTGTAGTTCAGAAGATCTTTTGATAATACATTTCAATCATTTAATATTTGTCTGTATAGGGGTTTAGTAAAATGTCTTATCAACACATTTTGAGACTAATTTATGTTAATTTTCATTTCTCTGTAACAACATTAGTTAAAAGTCTGCTGGTACAGCAATGTTTTTGACTACTTTTCTTCAAAATCCAACTACCAGAGGTTCACTTGTGTGCATGTGTGGGCCTTTGTGTAACAAGCCATACAAATGACTTGGCACATTTTCATCGTCAGCCTCTCAGTGAAAACTACACATGAAAAAACTGGTAGGGTTTTCTCGACTTATGCTAGGATCTGAGCCCCAGTTATTCGAGTCAAGAGGCCAATTCCCTATAGCTAACACTTGACTGCTGTGCCTCACCCCTGAAAAGTATTGATAGTAAATCTTTTTTCTAGAAATAAGATGATTTCAATTGCGTATTCCTTTTTTTTTATTTTAAATATTAATATTATGGGTAAATAGTCCAGACAGGGAAATTAAGGTACTTTTTTTGGTACCATTATTCAAAATAGGTTTTGACTATCTGATTATTCAAAATATAAGCATATGCTTATATTTTGAATAATCAGATAGACAAAACTATTCAAAATAGGATGGTGCCAAAAAAAGTACCTTAATTTCCCTCTCTGGACTATTTACCCATAATATTGGTTATATCTATTTAGAGTACATGTCATTTCTCATGAACATCCTAAGAACTCCTTTAAGACCACTATCAGCTATAATATGTTCAGCAAATGGTTGTCATTTTTCATATCCTGGGTGTAAACTGTATAATGTCAAATAACATCAACTTGAAAAAAGGTCTCCAAAACATTAATGCTACTTTAACGTTTGAGAAAATGTCAGAAAAAAAAGGTTCTTGTTTCGGAAAAAATAAAGGAAATGATTATGTGAAACTGATACCATACTCTATACTCTCTTAGAATTAGATTACCCTTCTGACAATTATTCAAACCTTTGTTGCATCCAATCAAATTATGTGTAACATACCACCGTTTGATATCAAGTTTTTCCATTCATTCACTTTACATGATCAATAACCGGAGAATGGAACCTAATTATAATTTACATAATGAATATTCATTGAATAGGTGAAGGACTGATTGATTGTGGGAAGTCTTAAAGATGAGGTTAGGGATGGCAATAGGAAGACGTTTTCTCATATTACCAAAATTAATTATATTTGCTATAGTGTAAGCGATGATAATGGTAAGGTTCTTTAAAAGAGTGATATGTGTCAGTTAATAACTTGTGAAATATAATAGGTCTAAGCATAATAGCGGTGAATTACATGTAATCTTGATTTCAGGAAGTCTTTGAACTCTATTAACTTCCGCTATTCCCAGGAATAATAACCCCGTTAGTGACTAACAGTAACTGCTTAATAGTTGTTAATGCAAGAAAAAAATATTAAATAAAAAGTCGTCAATGTAACACAGACATCTAAATTTAATGGTTTTAGGGATAGTGTATCAATTCAGTTGATAAAGGGCAAATACCCGAAACGCGTCCTAGATAAATTCTTTTTATATCCGCACAGTCTTGTCAAATTTGTTACTGTGGATTTTTTGCTATGATTTATCTACAAGACATGGTTCCTGTTTTCCCTCGGATGCATCACTAAGATTCAAACGTGCTTGCACTGTTATGGATACTCTTCCGCCTATCTTTTCCTCTTGTATTCGAGTTTTTTTCTTCATCTTCTTGGCATTATTTATTTCAAGAAATTCATAAGTATTAATGATTTTATCATTTTTTCTTCAGATTACATGAGTTGAGATTTAAAGGACATTTGTGTGTGTGGAAATAATATAAAATGACCACATATGATACATACATGTTATATTATCGGATTGAGATCAAGATCATAATAATGAAGTGTGTTATTGACCTCTTCAGAATATAACTTCTAAAGATGGAATTGTCTTTTTCAGCACACTAAATTTACAGAGAGAATATTTTTATAAAATGATCAATCATGTAGAGGTTTTGTGTACCTGGTGTTATTAGAAATTAAATTGCTTTCACATATATTTAATTGGGGGTTGGATGGCCGAATGGTAAAGCACATGCACGCTGTATCATAGAGCCTGTCATTGAGTCAACTGGCGTTGTTTTGAATTTCAGTTGTACATGACAAGGAGTAGGGTCGCCTGTCCAACCTCGTGGGTTTTCTCCCAGTCCTCCGGGTTGTTCCTACTGCTAAAGACCCCTACGCGCAAGCAAATTATTGAAATAAAATTAAAAACCATATGTTAGTCTCGAAATGACCTAGTTTTAGGATGTTTTTATAAAGTGTATTAAAAGTTTTTTTAACATACCGTTTGTTTTTCCTGTTGACCTTCAGTTATTGATCACAATGAATACTGGTGACAGAAATTTAATAAATTTAAGATACTGTCAATATTTGTGTCGGGGTTTCAACTTGCAGAACCATTAGCATTGAAAGCCTTAAAATCAATCATATCTATAAAAATACATTTAATATGTAACCTGATAATGATTTGTTTTGTATATAGCCTAAAACATATGGGATTTCGAATTTATGCAGGAAATTAATAGATTATTTCCCAATAATAATGTTTCTGTAGTTCTTAATTTATTATCAGTAAATTGGAAAAGAATAAAAACATTCTATCCAACACATGGTGCTTGCAATGGAAGTTATATATTTGAGACTAGTGAATGACAGTGACACCTTATAAGTTTCAAGTCCATTTTTGTCCCCCCGCCTTTCGAAAAAAGCAGGGAACTATTAAAATGGGTTGATTATATATCATTACTTTTACTAAGTTCCATGGTGCAAATGTTCTGCTTAGGCTAAGGAGCGATATGCAATTTGATCGGTCAAGACTTTAGAACATAACAACTCTTCTTTTAATTAAGGTAGAATGTTTAAACTTGATGTAGATGTTTATTAGGTGAATGTCTTGACTGAGTTCAAAGAATTAACATTTCGAGCTAAAGCTTTGGGACAAGATAATCTTGATTTTATCTGATAGAGAGTGATGAAACTTAGCGCATAATTTGATACCTCAATACTTTGGAATAAAAATAAATGTGCCATTAATTAGTATGTGTCATCTATTTATTTGGGGATTTCGGTGGGGGACATCAGCCTCACTGTTGGCTTGTTTTAAAAAACACAATTTTTTCATTGCTTTTTTCAGGATAAAATGCACTCAAATTGCATTTGTTTAAATTGGTTAAACAGTTAAATAAGTGAACAAGCTTTGACCACATCCTATTTGTGTCATGCAGAAGATGCAAAATTTTGACAAATTTTTAGTTGATCATGATATAAAATACTAAACAAACTTGAACCAAATTTGAATTGGTATTCCTTTTAGATTACAGTTTCAACTTTCACAACATTCTGGTATGCAAGGGATTGCTCAATCTCCCAATTACCTTCATAACTTTTAGATTTCAAGATTATTTTTTATTATCATAATATTTCATGAGCATATGGCGTGCAAGTGACAATATTCAGACGAGACACAAAATCCTCTAAGGAGTTGATTTTTTCGTGACTTTTAAACTGTCTAATAATGTGGACTAACAGGCACCATATATTGAAGAGAGTTAAATGATGTTAAGAGATATTGTCAATAAAGATGCAGTCAGTACTTTACTGCAGACAAGGTTTCTGACTCATTAATCTTCAGATTGGGTTACTGTTAAAGTGAGCATTTTTACTTGTAACATGACTTTTCACTCTAAAACATAGGTAAATAAATTATAATGCAAATATACGGAATGATTATTAATCTGTGTTCAAAAATTTTAAAGACGAAATTAATAAACCAAAGAAAAAACATTAATGTGCTTTATGAATTTTTATCATGCATTCATATAAGACAATTAATGAAATAAAATATAATAAAAATTGTCATGGAATAGAGGAGGCATTTCACCTTTAAATGTATTCTAATAGGATGAAATAGCTCAGTGCTCTGAAATGAAATTGTATCTTTAACAGGGAATATAAAAACTTTGATAAATGGGAGAATAGCGTTGAAGATATCATGTGATTAGTTGTCCAGACAAAAGAAATGTTTTTAACTTTGTCCCGTAGATCAATGGAACGGAAACAATGCACAAGGCAGGTCTTATTAGAATCTATGACAGAGAAACAATGTGTTAGGCAAGTCTTGCAAGGATGTCAGTTCCTGGGGGACATTAGAAATATCATAAAAAACCTTGAGTTGTAATTTGTCGTAGTTTGAAGACAAGTCAAATTAAAGATAATTGCGACTTATCACGTGTTCTAATATTGTCTTACAAAATGGTTAAAGTAGCATAAGCTTATTTCTTAGAAAATATTCAAATTACATTAGTGTACACATGAATATACAAAACAGGGCTTTATTTTTATGAGATGTTCATACCAGAACTTTCTGATGATAATTAGATATTTTTCAATTCATTTTGTGTTCAGAAAATATCGTAGGTTCCAAAATTTCTAATAAGAAGTAGAGAATCATTTGTCAGACTTAAATCTACTATTTCTGCAGGCATAACACATTTAATAAGAGAGCTATTGCTCTATCCCTATCAAAATAACACAGACCCTTGTTTTTGCACCAACTAAAGCAGTTCGGTGCCTTTAATAATTCAGTTTCATACTAGTTTGAGCAGTAAGTTAGAAGGTGGAAGAGAAGTAATTAATGTTAGTATGGTTGGTTTAAATACAATAATAGTTGTTGTTGTAGAGTGTTCTATTCTATTTTAACATGACTCATGTGAAACCTATGACTGATAGTGACACTCCAGGGGAAACTATTCTCACAAATAGAATTATTTTTCTCTCTTTTATGTTGCTCTGGTATTTATCATTTGTTCTGTGTTTGAAAGCAGGATTATTTGGAACTTGTATTGTTGCACAACATGTCTGTTGCTTTTATTGCTTAAATTTATTATGTAAAATGTGCATGAGTTGTACCACGATTCATTCCTTGTAACTGTAGAATAGTATCATTGTCCAAAAAATGTTGCATGTTAATAAACCAGTAATTGTCATTCCATAAATAGATTTGAAGTGTGTTACTGTAGGATTATTAAATGCCACTCAAAGAGAGAAAGAGAGAGACATAGATATTAATGGGATTTAATGGGATTTAATGTCCATTTGACACAAACATATGGTTCAATTTTATTGTAATGATTTGCTTGGGTGTAGGGCACTGTAGGGGCATTTAGCAGTGGGAGAAAACTGAAAGAACCCAGAAAAAACCCAAGAGGTTGGACAGGCAACCCTACTCCTTGTCATGTACAAGCGAGGAATCGAATTACACCACTTGACTCAATGACAGGATGTATGATACAGCACGCATGCATTAGCCAATCGGCCACCCAACCCCCCACAGCTCAAAGAAGTTTTATTGTTGGTCATACGAAAATTTATGGATAAACCTGAGTATATTGTCAAATCAAATCATCTTTTAGAAATTTGTGAACAGAAACTTAATTGCAAAATAAGATACAAGCTTATAGCCGAAAATGCATCATAAATGCAACTTAAATGTGCTGTTTTTGATTGCCACAGCAGAGTCTGCTTGTCTGTCACACTTTTTGGAAAATTAGTGTTATGGTGTATACGAACATTTAATTTAAAGGTGAATATCAAAAACTGCATCCCACATATTGGCCAACTGTAAACCAAGAGGTCGACCATTCATGCAGGACAAAATGAAATTGAATAAAAGGTCTGTCAAATTGAGTGAATGGATCTCAGCCTGGCCATAAGTGTTCAAGCCCATTTCTCTCCTAAATTTTCACACACACTAAGAAATCACAAATACTTTTTTTAATAACTAACAGTAACATACATGTATGACTATCATATTATTACACCCTGTCTTTATATAGATTTCCATTTCCCTAAAGATTTAACTTTTTATAGAGTTTTGAAAATAAATCACACATATATGACAGGTTAATATTCTCCCATTTATTTGAACATGCTACTTGATGGATGAGCTGGTCACACTTCACATAATAAACCTGTCAGAACACTTTTAAACTTTCCAATATCTTTTTTAATAGTTTTGCACACTTCTCACCATAATACAGTTGTTAGAAAAACTAAGATTGTATAGATATTCGATCAAAAAGTCAGATTGTTTTGATTGTACAATAAATTTTAAAAATACTGTAGTCCAAATTTTGGAAGATCTTTGAAACATAGAGAATTTTATTTTGTAATGAGCACATGATTAGTAGATAATGCAGCCAAACAATAACCCCAAAAATGAAACGGTATTCAGACTGGCCTTAAAAATATCTCAGTTTTACCTTACCCGATCGATCAACCAGCACTTTTCCATGATCTTTTTATTTTAGTTTGTTTGTCAATTTGAAATAATTATATCACAAGAGTTATTTCCTTTTACTATGGCTATCGTTTGATTAATTATTGAAACTGGTTAACCAAGACGAATGGTTGCAGACGAAAGCATGCCACAAAATGATAATGCATGTTGACAAAGGCTTAATTTTTAAAATACTGTCATTATTTTTTAAAGCTATATGGCAAAGTCGCACAGAATTTTATTTTAAAGTAATTTTAATTATGGCTGTCATATGATCAATCATGGACGATTGAATGCAAGTTACATGATAGACAAAAACTACAAATTGTGTTATGAAGTAATACCATGGTGCGGTATCAGCTTATATCCATTGAAAAAACGAAAACAAGTAATTTATTAAAGAATATTATTGAATAAATTCATGAAGCTGGTACGTGAATTAAATATGGAAAATTTTCTAAACAGTGTACCTATTTGTGGTTATTACATACATTACAAATTTGTTGGAGTCTGATTATATTAAAAGTATGAAAGGAATATAACATTATCAGTTTAAAAGTAAAACCCATTTCCCGGCCGGACCTCATTTCGACCCAATTCTGGCCTGTTCATTTCAAATTTTTTTTAAGAATCCTGGTAGGCACACCCTGATTTTTCCACAACACTTAAATCTATGTGTATGAGGTCTAATCTGTCTATATTTGAAGGAGACAAGCAAGCTATTAGTGAAATAACTTGAGTTCAAAAATGTCATGAAAAGAAACCAAGAAAACACTCTATCTGAGATCAGGTGTTTTTTTGCAGCTCTAAAGTAAAAATCGCTAAAACCTGACACAATTCAATACACAATTCTTTTTTTTTACCATGTGTCAAATTGATTTGGTCTTTTATGTTCTTATAACAAGAAAAAGATGTTGGTGAAAATTAAAACTATTGATAACCTTCTTTACTGGTGAGAAGCAAGCTCTTTCCCGATAATTAAAACTGACGCCATTATAGTCGATTTTAAATAAAATGTACATTTTACAATTGGGTTCATTATTGCCTGGCTTTAAAAATATAAGTGACTTTATGACACGAGAGAAGTAGACATTCTGTCTTCTATTACTACTATTAGCCCTGTTGGTGCAGAATTCTCGTAGGATGCCAAACCCCATTTTATTCATTCTTTCATCAGTGGAAACATTGTTAAAATCCAGGCTATCAGATATTGGGTATAAAATTAATTTTATGCAATATGACTTTAGAAAGTGTATGTCTGTCAGTAGTAAATTTGTGACTAGCATTTGCTTGTTAACTATATATCAGCACAGTAAAGGCCTAATCTGGAAATTATTTTGTAATATCTGTGACTGGTAAACAAAGACAAAAAAAGCCCTCAAAAACTTTTGAGGTTCTTTTGAACGACATTCCTTTTACAAATTGTTCGTTTAAGCAGGTTTTCCTTTTTCCGAATTCTTTCATCTTTAAAGATGAAACTTGTAATTTTGTTTTCCTGAGTGATATATTGAAATTGATGAATTTAACAAATTCAGATTGATGATGGAGTAAGATTAGATTAAATCCTGTGTTCGTTTTGGAGATATTGAAATCAACAATTCTTCAAATATCAAAACAGGGGAATAACTCGCATTGCTTCTTTGATGTTCAGATATGAAATTGTTTGTCAATCACTTCTAACTACTATCATAAAGCAATTGATTTTATTCTGAGTTTGAATGTTTAGTCAACCATAAGAGGAACTTTCTCAGTTTGTAGGAGAAACAAAGTAAGGTCTGAAATTTCTATTCATTGTGATGTTTCTTCCAACAGGTTTACTTTATAAGATCACATTGTGTTTCAATTTCATCGATGCAAGGCATTCAATTTTTTTATATAGCTGAGCAGGGTGGGGTTTGTCCCCCCCCCCTCTGAATCCACACCTGAACTGAAATAGAACCAAAAATAAATAAAACGATCAGATAAACCTGCCATATTTTTAGCAAACACTACAAGTTATAATTTATAATTTATACAATGCTTTCAAATGGATAAGGTTTTGGAATAATATTATATATAACAATATATAGTACTCAATTTTAGTTTGCCAGTTGTAGACCTCTGCCAATGAATTGTGTTCTATTCATTTTCAGCATTCAATGAAGGTCGGAAAACCGATCTGACTTGTACAACTAAAAAAACCTGTGGTTGGCTAGTCTCAAAATGATCTACACTTCTTACTTCTACGATTTCAGTTGGCTTCAAGTTGGCATTCCTGCTACATACAATATTAAATCTTTCTGCAGCCCTATGGACATTTGTAAATTCAAATGTTAAACATCATATAAGATGTTTAGTCTAGGCAACTAAATGAATTATTTTGGCTGAGGTTAAAATTAGTAGAATTATCGGCTTTCTGAAGATGATAAGACTTGCTTATAGCAATTTATTGTAATCATAAATAAATATCTTATTCACAAATCTACTAATGCAGGAGTGGCCAACTTTTTACATACTACGTGTCAATCTGTTGTGTCAATCTTTTCCTACAGGATTTCAGATGTGCCATAAAACTTGTGTACTTGTTGTTTATAGGTAGGAGGATTGCAGAGGAAAAGACTGTCTTTCCTACTTTGATTCACAAAGACTATTTTTAACTGAAAACAGATTAATGTGACAGAATATGACATTTGCTTAAAACAGTGTGCATGAAATCATGAAATCAATAAAATAATGAGTAGGCTTACCACCTAACTATATTTATTATTGTCACAAGAATGCAATGCGCCACTTCTAATCATCCAGTGCTTAAGACTGCAACAAGCACCAAAAACTGATTTTTATCTATGCTTTGGCGTCATTAAGCCACAATTACACTGGGCACCATTAAGCATAAGTACTAGGTCCGGATCTGGCACTCCCACGAATTTCAGGAAATGTACCCATTTACACATGTATTTGTACTTGATCCATTTTCAACATGGTTTTGTGTGCTTTATCTGTCAGTAAGTTTTGATACCGTCACTGACGCCATTTGGCAAAAGCAGTTGAAAAAAGGTCTTTTGCAAGGCTTAGAATATTTGTGCTGTACCTCAATAATTATTTATAGGAACCACATTACCAGGAGAAAAGGGAATCTGGAAAATCTTTATTGGTAAAAACCTAACTAAATTCCATTTGTTCTTACTGTAAGAAATATTTACCAACAGTGGTTAGTTTTTATCTAGTGTTAATTAGGGAATTTTTGTCATTCTTTTGTACCATAAGAAAAAGACTACTATTGGAAGGTAATCAATAAACATTTTAATCTCACTTTTTTTTCATCAATGTCTATGATTTCGAAGGTCAAACTGTTGTTTCACTTAGTGTCTGTTTAAGATTTTGAATGAGTCAACCCAGTGTTATGAATGTTATTTGTAGGAACAACTAAAACCATGTCTTCTATTTATTTAAGAAGTCTGTCTTTATTAGCCTGATTGGTGCAGAACAGTAGGACCCCATTTCATTTCATTTCTGTTTCAGAAGTTAAGATGAATTACTGGTATGTAAGATTTAGATAAAGAGCTGGCTGTTCATGCTATAATAGTTCAAAAATAGAATGAATATATTAAAAAAATTTATTCAAATTACTGTATTCTGAGCGAAGTTAGGAAGGTCTTTGACGTTTTGACAAGAAATAGCCTATTGTAAAGTACCAGTCCATTGCAGTGATAATAAACAAAAGTCTTGACCGTCAGTCCTTTCATTGAGTGATGTCCATTTTAATCTACCCGATTATATGGCGCGGATGATTTAATTGTTTAATACATTCCATATCTCAGCCATCTGATGGACTGTATATATATAGCTGATTGTGGGCTTGTCTTGTGTCATGTGAATAAATTTTTAATTAATAAATTTTATAACATTTGGAGCTAGAGAAAAGACCTACATGTACAATGGACAGATTAAGCTCTTGCTCTTTAATACAGCAAACAATTTTTGTTGTAATGTTTATATCAGTTTATATCCTTAATTACGCAATACCAACGGTATGTACATTGAAATAGTACACTGAGATTAGCTTACATTTTCACAATCTGGCTTACTCTCACCGTGCCTTTAAAGTAGCTAAGTCTCTAATATAATCATCCAAAGTCTTCGACATTAAAAACGTGAATTATTTGTCAATCTAAATCAACATTGATGCTGTGATCTTACCAGGAAAATGTGGGCTTCAGATATTCATTTTTTAAAAGACAAAATAAATTTTTTACCATTGGTACACGAACCGTGTACCATAATGTGTTTCAGCGATATTTGTAACAATTGGCTTGAAGAAAGAGGCTAGACATAGGCTATTCCACAAGTCATGTCAAACGGGGACGCCATATTCGTATTTGGGGAGCATGTACAATAGATACTATGGATTAAGACTGGAATAACCAGACGCTAGATATTGCCATTCGACAGAGACTTGCCGAACATAACTGATTAGAAATTACAGTAAAGATTGAAACAATTTAATGTAAATCAGTTTATATACATTCATATTACGTTATTATATGCGTTTTGACCTATTTGTGTCAATTTCTAGATCCCAAATATTAGCGATTTAGCTACTTTTACAAGGAAGAGCAAAGAAAAACAACTTCCCATCTTACTATACATTCTAAGACTCTTGTATATAATCTAGTGAGAAGGGATATAAGATCAATAGCTTAGTAATAATACTTCTTAATAATTCTCTTACTCTATGGAAATATTGTCAATAGTTAATAATGGAACTATTCAAATAGAGATAATTAATTAATGCTGTCTTTAACTAAGACCAGTGGTGATATATAACACTGTAGCTGGCTTTAATTAAAAACGACAACTGACCAAGATTATTAAAGTGGACAGTTTCTAATGTAGGTAAAATAAGCTGCTATTTAAAGTTACTAAGTCTCTAACTCAATATCATCAAAAGTCTTTGACATTGAAAATCTGAATTATTTGTCAATTTAAATCAACATTGATGTTCTGAAAAGATGGGCTTCTGATATCCAATATTTAAGAAAAAATAAACATTTTACCAATGATACATGAGTGTACCATAATGCGTTACAGCGCCATTTGTAACAAGTGACTCGAAGGACAAGGCTAGACATATTCCATAAGTCATGTCTGATGGTGTCCCCATTATATTTTTATCTGGAGAGCATGCACAATAATTATTGTCGGTGAAGACTGGAATAACTAGACGCAAGAGATTGCCATTTGATTGAGCCCTCTGGTGTAATTTCTCGAACATAACTGATTTAAAATTGGGGTAAAAATGGGAACTAATAAATGTAAATCAGTTATACATTCATATTACATTATTATATACTTCAATTTCTAGATCACAAAAATTATTAATTTAGCTCCTCTAAGTTTAATACTGACATTTTCATGTAATTAATATTCTACACTCTGACATTGTTCTAGTCAAGGGCACCTTGGCTTCCATCCCTATAAAAGCTTGATATTCTAATTTGAAGAGATGCACATTTACATCAAGATTTACACATTTGCATAAGAGGCTTACATATCATACTTACAGTCATCCACCTTTTGAAGAAAGCAGGGAACAATTAAAATGCATCTGTCTGTCTGTCAGTCACACTTTTTGGGACACAAAAACTCTCCTTCTAATTGAGCTAGAATGGTCAAACTTGGTGTAGGTGTTTATTAGGTGAATGCCTTGATGGAGTTCGAAGATGAGAATTTTTTTCTTAGGTTAAGCAGAAAAAACCAATTAGATTGGTTGATGCTTTGGGACACGATAACTTATAGCCCGTTCAGACGCGCAAGTTAAACTAGTTTAACTTTATCCGGCGATAGTTAATTCAGCAATTTTCGTCGTCTGAACGCATATGTGGAGATTTTTAGCTAGTTTAAAATATCCACCTCCGTAGGTGAATTGAATTCAGCTTTTTTTTTTATCTGGTTTAACTTTCGGCGTCTGAACGGGTAGGATTAAAATATCCGGATATTTTCTCTCTGGACATGCGCAGTGCGTAGTAAATAACAATTTTAGACAAATGACGGCTTTCAGTGCTCATGCGCGTTTACCTCTGATGCTTGACCGATGAGGTCAGGAACATGGTTAGGAATGTTAATCCAGTATAGTGCCAGTATCTTAAAACACGTATGAACGCAAAAATTGCCGGATAAATATTGCCGGATAAAAATCGCCTGATAAGTTATAAGCGTCTGAACGGGGTATTAGTGTGAGAGTGGTAAAACTTGGTGTATAGTTTTATTACATCAATACCTTGACTAAGTTCGATAAGGAACATTTTCTGCTCAGGGTAAGCAAAACGATAAGCAATTTCATTGCTCAAGGATTTGGAACACAATAACTAACTCTCCTTCTAATAGAGATAGAATGTTCAAAATTGGTGTAGGCGTTTTTTAGGTGAATGCCTTGATGATGAATATTGTCTGCTTACGGTTATTCTTGAAATTTACCGCTGCCTGGTACTGTGCCCAGAGCGGCACTCTTATCAGCGCTTATGATTTCAGAATGTTTTATCTTTAAATAAAGGATGACTCCATTAGATTTGGCTAAAGCTGCCAAATCATTAATTACATCTAGGACTAGAAGCAAATGACTTCATAATATTTATTCATTTTGATGGGTCATTACTGACAATGAGGTCATGACCCTAGAATATAGCTCTGTGTTTGAAGGTAGTAGAGGTCTTGTTTAGACTGGATCACCCAGACACTAAATGATCTGTGTAGATCAGATTACCAAGTTCCATTAAGACTGTTGATTGATAATGGCTAAGTTTGACAGATCAGATTAACAGGTTCATTAACACTGAGCAGGAATAAGTTGCTAGAAGTTGATAATGTACCAGTCTACAAGCATCATGCCATATTCTCTGCTCATGTGTAAGAATCAATTACCTTCAACTTTGAACCTTTTCTATACTTTGTACTTGTAAAATAATCTTGAATCAAATTCTTTTGAAATTCATTGATATGTTCTGTATTTCCAAAATTTCTCAAAATACACATATCTAGCGTGTTTAAAGAAATATTCTGGGACTTCACTACATTCTAATGTTCTTTAAGAAGGCATTTTTAAAAGCTGCTTTATTTTTGCAATCTGAATGGCTTAGGTTAAAAACAATGGAAAATATTTGGCCTAATATTTGGTATGCACTTATTATTTTGGAGCTCATTTCAAAAACCTTTCATGGCATCTTTATGTTCTCAGTATTTTCATAGTATAATTTAAAAGAACAAGTACTGGTGTACTATGGACCAGGCACCAAGTGTGGCATCGTCACAGCCACCTTGGAATTGTGATGCACAATGGATGTCAGTTTTATATCCATTGTACTTAAATTGGTGAAGCCTAGACTGCTTCAAAGACCCCCAACAAGAACAACAAGATGTATATATCCATTTGATCAGTTCCAGGTCCAAAAATTTTGGTGGTAGATGTAGTTTGTAATTGAACTCAATTTATGGGACATTCCATGTCATTTGTACACACCTCATTGACACCATGGTAACAGATTCTCTTCAATTTTTCACCAAAAGTTAGCCCCACTGAGAAAACAATTTATGTGAAGTTTCAGGTTTAAAAACCTAACTCATAAACTGACGTCAAATTTCTCCATTTCAATTCAGGGAACTTTGAATTCACTGATGTTATTCTAAAGTCTTGATGGAATCGGCAATCACTTTATTTGACATTTCATATGTCCTGTAGTTCCCAGTAGATGTTCGGGGGCCAACTCAGATTATTTCATTCAAAATTTTACTTTTTTTATGAAATAACAGAATATATTTTCTTTCATTTCTCAGAAAATGCTGGATATCAGTAAAACATACACTGGACCCCAGGCTCAACCATGTAGACTCAACCAAGGTGGCAATTTCGAAAGGCTCAAGCCTACAGACTCAACTGAGGTGGCATTTTCGAAAGCAATTTTGGGCATGATTCCATTTTCATTTTTGGCACACAGGTGGATGATATATTAGAATGTTCATGATTTTAAAAATAAATTGGGGTCCTCTGATTTTCTGCCCTTACAGGGTCAAGGTCAAAGAAATAAAATTAAATGTGAAAACATTATCTGATATCATCGCATAATTTGTCAAATGAAAGGTCTTGATTTCCCGATTATGAAAATCGGACCATTAGTCGAAAAATTATAGCTGTTGCAAAGTTGTTGGCCCACCAAATTTAATTGGCCCAAAATTTGGTTGGCTCCAAATACATCCTTTTTTTGGTTGATTCGCCTGAAATTTGGTTTTTACATTTTTTTCATCCCATCTCACCATCAAATGAAAGCAATCTGAGATCGGAAAGTGTGTACACTTGACATGGAATGCCCCTTATATTTATATCCAGTTACTGCCCGATACTAAAACTATTTTATTCATTACAAGTATCTGGTTCAAGTTATTATCTGATTGACCTGATGAAGAATCATATTGATTTTTTTACGATAATTTCTGCCCGAGTTATGGCCCTGGATCACTTTGAAAATCTTGTGGATGCTCTAGAGACTAAAGTTAATATCTGATTGAATTAAGATTTATACACAGTGTTTAAGGTCATGAGATAAAGGATCCTATTGAGTTATGACCCTAGATATTAAATGTTTTGTATACTAAAGGTTAAAAGCCAAAAAAAAATCTAATGATTTCTTATAATTACTTAATGGTGTGTTGTAAACGTTTTCAGTATCACCACTAACAAAGGAAAAAATATGCAACAAACCTTGTTGACTTCCAAGGCGACTCTAGTTGTCGTGGGTGTATTTTTCCTTGCTTGTAAACCTATCTTTTCTATTTATAAAATGTGTTGCATTTGTGTGCTTCCCTCATTTCTTTACAAAGTTTCAAAAGTAGGCCTACCTATTGATGCATTATTATTTGTATAATTTCAGACCTTTGATGATTGTGTCAAGAGATCTGGAGATGATTGTAGTGCAGATAATCTCTGGTTACAGATTCCATTCTTCTGTGGTCATGTGGCAGAGTGCTGGTATGTATAGGCAATTTATTTTGTTATTTTCTAGTTTAATAAAAAAGCTGTACAAATCTAAAACATGGCTGGGCTCCTTTTTCATTGATGTAATATTATATACATTAGACATATTATATACATTTTCTATATAAGCTATATGCAATCAAACATTTCTGATACCTCATCAGTATTAATATTGATACTGCTGCTACATGGCCCCAATATTGTAAGGATAGTGAAATATCTGTACCAGTGTTGTTTTAGAACTAAGTCAAGTGGGTCACGGTTTAAAAAAACCATGGAGTATGCTGATCCCCCCCCCCCACCTTTCGTAGAAAGCAGGGGACTATTAAAGTGGATTTGTCAGCAACAAGCAATTTGATTGGTCAAGACTTTGGAACATAACAACTCTACTCTTTATTGAGGTAGAATGTTTAAACTTGGTGTAGATGTTCATTAGGTGAATGTCTTGACTGAGTTCAGTGGTTAACATTTCGAGCTAAAGCTAAGCAGAGCTAATCAATTTCATTGGTCCATGCTTTGGGACAGTATGCTTGATTTTATCTGATAGAGAGTGATGAAACTCAGTGTATAGTTTGATTCCTCAATACTTTTTTAAAAAAATAATTGTGCGATTAATTAATATATGTCATCTATTTATTTGGGGATTTCGACGGGGGACATCAGCCTCACTGTTGGCTTGTTTAAATTGATTGAAGATGCAGAGAAATAAATATATACCAAGAGTTGATTTTAGGTTTTAAAGGTCCAATCACGATAATATTTTGGCGAATAAAACTACTTAATTTTGTGTTAAAATGGGTCATTCACTGTATAGATCTCTAAAAGAACGGGAATCGATTATGATCACACGACTAAAAAATTAAACCGAAATCTTAAAAGGGTTATGTGTCCGAATAAGCGCTTTTGATGGTGATGTCCAAACGACTCAATATTTTGGATCCGGGTAAATACACAATTTAATACGTAATCACACTTTTATTCTTGAGACTCTGTTCAAATCGGGATATTCCCTTTAAAGCCCCAATACCACTCTTGTTGTAACTGAATAATATGTCCCGATCTTTATTCTGGTCATAAAATTGTACCATATTACAATATTCCAATTAATAAATGATACAAATTTCATCTTAACACACCTAATTTTAAAAATTGAAAAAATTCAACTACATGCCGTAACATGGTTTGAAAAGCCTTACGTAAGCACTTTAAAATGCAACATTGATTTAAACATATTTTCGAACCCTCTGGACAAGTAAGATAGGTTATATTGGATAATTTACACAACAGGGAAGACACTTAAACATCTAGTAGTTAGATTAAGGCTAAAAAAAATTTTCGAAACCTGTCAAGCCAGCAAGAGTGTTATTGTCCCTTTAAGTTGAAGCAAAAATATTTTTGTATGTGAATGTGACAAGCTAATAAGTAGTCTTTACTCTTATTAATTATGGTAACTGTCAGTTTCAGATACCTGTGATAATAATATGGGCTATTAGGGACAGTCTCAGAACTGCTGAAATTTCTTTGCGTACTGTCCAGCCAGACACCTGAAAAGTATTTTAAAATGATAATAAATTTCTTCTTTGTGATTGCAGGATTCCAGGCAGTCAGTGGGCACTGGAACAAGCCAAACAAAATCTTATTCATCATTATCTGGTTGTGGGTGTAACAGAAGAACTGGGTGATTTTATAGCCATATTAGAAGCCACTTTACCTCGCTTCTTTAAAGGAGCTGTTCAGCTCTATAATTCTGGTAAAATTTACTCTTTTTTTTCCACAGCTACTCTATTATGTAGAACAGCTCATAGTTATGTGCATGGTTTGAGCCTTGGAGTCAAGAGATGATCAAACGGAATGATTGATTGCTTAACATGAATTACAGTCCAGAATAATCTAATTAAACAAGATGCTATATTTGTTTCTATATCAGGCTTTTGTGGGTTGTATAAAAATACCTTTTATCTTGATTAGATAGCCAATCAACAAATGTCTTGATAATGAAAGCCTTTCACAGGCTTGGATTGGTAGTTCGGTCTGAAATCAACCAATCACCAACTGCACATGATTAGTGACAAAGAAATGTCTTTAGATAAAAGGGAATTTAGACAACCGAAAAATAGAAGGGAACAAACTGTTGGTGTTATTTTATAGGACTGAGGACTGAAGTATAGTAGGGGTTTCACAGTATATATTTATATTTTATGACTTAGATTTTAAAAATTGTTCTGGATGAATTAATTTCTTCTTTTTAAAATTTGCTGATCCAAATCTATTCCCTTCTCACTTTGAAGCATTGATTTCTATTGACTTATATCTTCTAGCCATAGGAAGTCAACCAGACAATTTTTTGTATTTTTATACGCCCACATTTTCATGTGGACGTATTATGTCGTCGCCCCTGTCCGTCTGTCCGTCCGGACGTCCGTCCGGACGTCCGTCCACAATTGTTTGTGGACTCTCTATAGGTCACAATTCTTGTCGGATTTTAACGAAACTTGAAATATAGCTTTATCCCCAAAAGATCTCGGCTGCTTTCGATATTGGCATGTATCGGATCAAAACTTCATGGATTATGGCCCCTGATTGTACGAAAAATCACGTTTTTAGCTTGTGGACCCTATAGAGGTCACAATTTTGAACCGATTTTGATGAAACTTGACATGCATGTTTATAACCCAAAGATCTTGGTTCCTTTCGATATTTGCGCCTATCGAAACGTAATTTCCTGAATTATGGCCCCTGATTGTCCGAAAAATCACCTATTTTAGCTCGTGGTACCTCTGGAGGTCAAAATTATTATCCGATTTGTAAAACCGTTCGATTATATCACCGTTACACCCTAAGGAGGGTTGAGTTCAAATTTCGGGAAAATCGGACCAAAATTACCATACAAAATGGCCGCCGTTCGTACGCGAATACTGTTAAAAAATGGTATATCAAGGTTGTGGACCCTGTAGAGATCACAATTCTAATTCGATTTTGATGAAACTTGAAATGCATGGTTATAACCCAAAGATCTTGGTTCCTTTCGATATTTGCGCATATCGGATCGTAACTTCCTGAATTATGGTCCCTGATTATACGCAAAATCACCTTGGTTTAGCTTGTGGTCCCTCTGGAGGTAACAATAATTATCCGATTTAAAAAATCGTTTGATTATATCACCGTTACACCCTAAGGAAGGTTGAGTTCGAATTTCGGTAAAATTGGACCAAAATTGCCATACAAAATGGCCGCCATTCGTACGCGAATACGGTTAAAAAATGGTATATCAAGGTTGTGGACCCTGTAGAGGTCACAATTTTAATTCGATTTTAATGAAACTTGAAATGCATGGTTATAACCCAAAGATCTTGGTTCCTTTCGATATTTGTGCCTATCGGAACGTAATTTCCTGAATTATGTCCCCCGATTGTCCGAAAAATCACCTATTTTAGCTTGTGGTACCTCTGGAGGTCACAATTATTATCCAATTTGAAAAACCGTTCTATTATGTCAACGTTACACCCTAAGGAGGGTTGAGTTCAAATTTCGGAAAAATCGGACTAAAATGACCATATTAAATGGCCGCCGTTCGTACGCGAATCCTGTTAAAAAATGGTATATCAAGGTTGTGGACCCTGTAGAGATCACAATTTTAATTTGATTTTGATGAAACTTAAAATGCATGGTTATAACCCAAAGATCTTGGTTCCTTTCGATATTTGCGCATATCGGATCGTAACTTCCTGAATTATGGCCCCTGATTATACGCAGAATCGTCTTTGTTTAGCTTGTGGTCACTCTGGAGGTCACAATTATTATCCGATTTAAAAAACATTTGATTATATCATCGTTACATTGTAATGAAGGTTGAGTTTGAATTTTGTGAAATCGGACCACAACTGCCGCCACTTGTATGCGAATATTGTGTAAAAATATGGTTTATCAAGGTGGTGAACCCTGTAGAGGTCATAATTTTAATCCGATTTTGAAGTACCTTGAAATGCATGTTCATAACCCTTTCAAAGATCTTGGTTCAATTCGATATATCGTCGGTGGGCGATCAAAACCTCGTATATCGGTTTTTGGCAAGTTTTCAGGGGGAACAAAAAACTATCTGCGCTACCGGATTTTTTATTGAATGTTATCATATTTTTAATTTATGAACTAATTTGTGGAACATATAATATGGGAAGGTGTTTTTTTGGATATTTTTAGGGGTTTATGTGCTTTGGCTATATACGACATTTTGTCTTGTGAAATGGCGGCGTATGTGATATACGACGTTTTGTTCACTAACTATAAGCCATTTTCTGGGTATATACGACGTTTTGTTCTTAATAACCTATTTACACAGATTACTTCCTTACGGTAATTTACCTAGTGCATTGGCGGACGCAGGATTTTTTTAACCGCCGGGGGGGGGGGGGTCCGGAGCAAGTCCGGAAAAATCGGGGTGTCAGTGGTGGATTGTTAAGCTTATCTGCACCCGAATATAACATTCAATTTTATCAGCTGCATCACCCTAACAAAGTACAGAAATGTACACGTTATTTTGTATACTGTTATTTAAGGGAGTGCGGGTGGGGTACCTCGATCCGCCACCGGCCCAATAGGTTATCCGTGGCTTAGATATATCCACCATATAAACCAAGGTAAATTAAGCGGGGTCATCCGATCCACTACACAATTCAGGGTAGGTTACCCGGGGCGATAGTATCCACGACATTACTCAAGGTTAAGTAACCTATAGGGCTGTAATTTTCGCGACATAATTCAAGGCAAATAATCTTGAGCCATAATATCCACGTCATAATTCAAGGTAAATTACACAGGGTCATAGTATCTACTACACATTTCCAGGTAAGTTTTCTGGTAGGTAAATAGCCTTCCGTCGGTTCTGGTAGGTAAATATAGCCTTGGATCGGATGATACTGACTACACAAACTAAGATAAGATGTTAAGGGTCGTGATATTTATTCCATACACAGGAACACAAAACCCAATGTACGTTTAGGAGCATGGAATATATTATAGAAAAGCTATCGAATTTGACTTTTTAAAATAAAACACTTCATAAACAAATGAACAATTTTATAATTTCCAAGCGAAGCTTCTAGTTCTCATCATGACTAAATTGATCATAAAATGGGTGATAATCTCTTGGATAATACAGTAGGCCTACATGTAATTAAGAACAATTTATTATTGTACTAAACATTTCAAAAACAAATGAACAATTTTATAATTTTATGTGCACCATTTTTTTCTCCTAAAGCAAACGCAAACGTCAATAAAAACATATTCTTGCAGACCTGTAAACTGTCATTGTTTCTAATTAAGTGGTAATGGTAAGAGGTTGTGCTTGGGCGAGGTAAAAACTAGTTACTGAAAGTGGCGGTTATTTTAGGTGGTGCTTGAGGCTTGAGTTACCGAGGGTGATGCTGGAGGGTTGTAAGTACCGGTAACTAGAGGTAGTGCTTGAGCGAGGTAAGTGCTGGTTACCGAGGGTGATGCTGGAGGGTTGTAAGTACCAGTTCCTAGAGCTTGTGTCTGAGCGAGGTAAGAACTAGTTACCGAGGGTGATGCAGGAGGGTTGTAAGTACCGGTTTCTAGACTTTGTGTCTGAATGAGGTAAAAATTAGTTACCGAAGGTGATGCTGAAGAGATGCAAGTACCGGTTACAAGAGATGTTGCTTGAGCGAGGTAAGTGCTGGTTACCAGGGGTCAAGCTGAAGGAATATGAGAACTGGTTATTAGAGGTGGTAAAGGAATGTAACTATTGGTTTCGGGGGGGGGGGGGGCGTGCTAAAAGTATGTAAGTACCATTTACTTGAGTCGGTTCTGGGGCGAGGTAATTATTGGTTATTTTGGGTGGTGCTCGGATGAGGTAAGTACTGGTTTCAAGAGGCCTGGTAAGTACTTGGGCCTGGCAGTGATGTTTAAACGAGGCAAGTAGTTGTTGCACCAGGTGTTGGAGCAAGGTATGTGTTAGTAACTGCACGTGGTGCTGGGACCTGATAAGAACACGGCCAATCTGACCCATGATCACAGCTACATATTACTAAGGGGTCTGTAGAGGGTTATAAAATGGCGCAAAGCCTTCCATTTTTTAAAGTAAATCTCCGACTACTTGCGCCGGATGGAATCGACTTACAGGAGTCCGATAGGCTATTTAGACACACTTTCAAGTATAGCTTTATGTACCGATGCCGGTATAACTATATCATTCATTCGGCCTTGATTAAAGGCTCAATAACACGCTTGTTGTAACTGAATAATATGTCCCAATCATTATTCTGGTCAACAAATTGTACTCTTTTTTTTTTTTACAATATTCCAATTAATAGATGATACAAATTTCATCTTGACACAACGAATTTTAAAAAAATGGAAAAATTCAACTACATGGTTTGAAAAGCTATACGGAAACCTTTTCAAATGTAACTTAGATTTTAAAATATTTTCGAACTCTGGAAAAGTAAAACAGGATGTAATGGATACTTTACACAACAGGTAGGATACACATCTTGTTGTTAGAATAAGGGTATTTTTTTCTGGACCTGTCAAGCCAGCAACGGTGTTAGTGTCCCTTTACTAGAAAAATTGTGTCTTAATTTAAGGATTTTTTTATATCGAAATATAAATGAGATTGGATCTATACGTGAATCGTCGTTATCTTCACCACTGGATTATTTTGAATTTGTCATGGAAACTTTCTCATTTTTAAACAGTTTATAAGTAGGCGACACAATCATGTACTTCCTGGAGCTTAGCTTTCGATGTATTCGAATTTAGGGAGATCGGAAGCATAAGTGTCCCCCCTCGACAAAGACAGATTCGAATACGCCAGTATTGGTGCCTGAAACAAATTGGAATAATAATCAAACAGTTTGACAAAACTTAAGAATAAGTAATGTGAAATTAAGCTGGTTCGTTAAAAGCTCAAGACTCTTGTTTTCTTTTTTTTCATCTAGATTTGGGACATAGTTTTACAAGTTTCATCTCTATCTAACATGAATTCCTCTATCATTTAGATTCAAAATAACCACTATTATGTCAAAATAAACCAGAGGCGGATTAAAGGGTGGCGCAAGGGGCGCGCGACCCCCCACCCCCTAATTTTCGACAGTGCCCTTTTTTACTTCTGAAAGTGCCTTTTTTACTTCTGAAAGGGGCCTTTTCTCAGACCCAAATATGTCCGAAAATATCAGCCAAATAGCTCTTGGAATTGCTACAGATGCAAGGAACAGGGATGTAGCCACGACAGGCGGCACTATTTTCTGCCGCCAAGCACAAAGAAAAAATCGAAAAAAAGCCGCCCAGTCGTATTTAAACCCCCTCGACTTCATCCTTCTCTGCACACAAACTCAGCGCTCGAAATTTACCACGGCAAACGACAAAGCCCTGATAAAAGACTACACAAAGCATGTCTGCCACGGCATTATTTATTTTTGTGTGCCGTAGTAGACCCTATCATCCAAATTTACGGCACTCCAATGTTAAAGGTTTAGATGTCGTTAATGGTGTCGTACGTTCGGTTTTACGATCAATTTTGAAGGACTGTTTAAATCTACGGTTAATCCTAGCCTATCCAGAATGTCAATGTTTCTTATTTTATTTCTTGCCTGTGTTGATCATGAATTTGCTACGGCACGGTAGTAGGGCTAGGAGGACGATGAAAGCTTTCTCAACTTCTGTTTGACCTGATTGTCATTCAACCGTAATAATAATGTAATTTGTTAGACACAAATAAAACAAAACAGCGTGTTTTAATTATCAATATCTACCTGTTGTCATATTGCGTTGTACTCAAATAAAACACAAACACCGTTTTAAGAATAGGCCTATATAAAGTTGAATATATAAATAGAAATTGAATTGCACTGAAGCAAATAAGACAGCAAATGCTCTAACAATACACCAATAAGGATTGAATTTTCATTAAAGACCACGCCCCCCTCCAAAAAAATTTTTCGCTCGCAAACGATTGTCACCGCAGCGACGTGCCCTCATTTTGCCGCCCCCCCCCCCTTTCCAAAATTCCTAGATTCGCCCCTGTAAACAATATCCATCGACAGGCTGTGTTATACAAAAATTACATTGTTAGTCTGTAGCCTGTGTCGACGTCAATTTGGAGATACGACGTTTTGGTTCTTACAGACCACGGGATTTTGAAAGATGTTTATGACAAATTGGCGTATATATAAGATACGACATTTTGGTTTGTAGAAAATTTCACGAATCAGAATACGATGTTTAGTCACATGTCTATAACTTGAGTTTTAACTGGATTACAACTACCACGAATACACCATTCGACGCGCCTCTAATATACGATTCTAACCATGTAAAAAACGTTTTTGGCGCCAAAATCGATATACGAGGTTATGATCGCCCACCGACGATATGCGCATATCGATTTGTAACTTCATGAGTTATTGTCCTTGATTGTAGGAAAAATCACTTTCTTTTTAGCTTGTTCTCTATCCAACTCTTGTATGTGGGCGTATCCTGCCTGGCAGCCGCTGGTTTTTTCTGATTTCTTTTAAGCACAATTTTGTCTTGTGTATTACAGGAAGGAAGTCTCACCTGCGAAAAACCACCAAGAAAATCACACCATTGCCTGAAACTGTGGACAAAATCAGAGAATCAAAAATCTGGGCCATGGAAAATGAGTTTTATGAATTTGCAGTGGAGCAATTCCACTTCCTTAAACATCAGACATTTGATTTAGTGAACGGAGAATTTGTAGAAAAAGGAAACAGATTTATGTTTGAAAAGATACGCCCAAGATAGAAAATGTGAAAATTAAAAGACAGATTTATCCACTCAATGTTCAAACTCAAGGAATAATTATTTTAGTCAAAGCCAAAGTGGCTACCAATGCAGTATGTTTCAATGGTATTTATTGGTTGAATTGATACCTCATATATAGTGTATAAAAACCTTTTTGATTAGTCAGGAAAATTTAGTAGTTAATAATTATGTGATTGTAATATTGATGATGATTGGTCATCTAGAAAGGTTCACATAATTTTTATTGGTCAGTTTTATTGACTATATTTAAAACCATGTGTGATTGGTTTAGAAATGATTGATGTTACCATAATAATGTCAAAATATTGTTATACACATACATGCCAAAGACCTGTAACCTGTGAAAGAAGTTCATGAAAATATACAAGATTAAAGGATCATTAACCAAAATCTGCTGCAAATACCAGTTTTAATAATTAACTTCATCAAAAAATCAGTCCTCTTAATTTTACAGAAGATTTTAAATATGACTTGATGCATTTTACTTTATTTTACTAGAAATATTAGATCACGTAAACCATATAGTTTCTACTGCCTCGAATACTGTCCGGACAAGAAATTGTGAATTGTCTAAGTCAATAACTGATTGATTGAGACAAGAGTTCCCATAATCACAATTTTGTTAAGACCAATATTCATTTAAATAATTTCAAAGAGACAAATTGAGCTGGAGTGATCAAGACTATAGGAATAGTTGTACATATAATTAAAATACAGATGTGACGTCATCAATATATTACTTAATGTCTCGTACTTGACCAGTCCAGTTTTGGGTTGTGCAAAGATTAAGTAAGTTATTCAAAAGTTAAATAGAAATCATTGCACAATAAAATGCATGTTACTTCTGTATCATTTTTGCAACAAAGGTCATTTGATAATGATAGTCTTGATTCATCTTCACCATGATTGGTAATTTGATTGATGCAGGCAGTGCTGTATGGTTATCATTATTCTAGTCATCAGCTAGGTGGTACAATGTGAAGATGGTCCTGGTTGTGAAATAAACCTCCTGGAACATTCTCTTTCATATCGGTTAATATTTATATACTTAGATAAAAGTATTAAGAAATTATTCTTCCAAGAATTATACAAATACATATAATTTGAGAGTGGTTCCTAAAAATCAGACTTTGTTTGGGTTTATTATACAAAATATTTTTGTCTACATGTGAAGAAGATGATTAGCAGATTGTGTCCTTTTACACATATAGATACTGACACCAAGATAACTTGGTAAAGAATTAAACTTGATATGAACAAAAAATAAATATATATTATTATTTTCGAACTACAAGTTTGTGATGTATATAAAACGATGTAAATAGACAATGTATGAAAGTGATGTGAATATTTTATTGGATTATATTTAGTGTTGATATCGTATTTAACTTGAATCATTGTAACTTTAAATATATAATTAATTGAGAACCCATATGCTTCTCATTGACTGAGAAAATCAACGTTTGAATAAGCACATATAAGCACATAGTGAGTCAGTAAAATGGCCCCCAGTTGCCCATTTTTTGGCGTCATTACCACTCTAAGTAGATGATGTTGGCAAAATACATTTATTTTTAGTAATAAAGCAAATGGTGTGTGTTAATTAAAACTGTTGGAAATATCTGGAACTTCTAATCCTTTTCAAAACTTGATCTTTGCTTTACATAAATGAAAATTTAAGGTATGATTGCCATATTAGCGATATTTTTAATTTTGAACTTTTATGAATTTTATGTGCTTTGACTTGATGTGATTTTTTTTTTTTTTTGCACATGGAAATGGATGTTTTAAACTTTTAATGATGAAGTGAATTATGTTTTGAATTGTTAAAATTGACATAAAGATGTATATATTTAGTCAAGAGTAAATGAACAGATGGATGAATGAATGTATGTTTCAAAATGACGGAAAGTGCAAAAATGAGTAATTTGAATGAATGATGTGATACTCTTAAACCAAAGTTAATGATATTTTCATCCTTTTTTTTAATTATTATTATTTAAGTTGTCATGTAATGTATATATACATATATTATAGATATAGATATATATATATGTATATTAAAAAGTATGATGCCAGTAGTACAAAGATATGTCAATTTATGTATATAAATAGTTCTAATCTTTCACATTTCTACTTTTGACCTAAATATTTTAGGGTAGCATAAGCATGTAATCGCATCTGCAGGCTCATTTTTGATCCAGAACATACCTGGTCTGGTTGTGCAGTCTCTCCAACAAAGAAATCATACTGACTTCAAATTCATTTTCCAAAGAAAATTACCCAAAATGTATGGTTTCCACAGACACAATTAAAATTTGGATGCTGCAATAGACATTTTAGTAAATTATACACAGGAAATAGCAGTATGGTGCACAGCAACATTTATTAAGAAAAGTTCCAACTTTTTACCTGAATCCTACTACTTAATTGAAGCCTCTGCTTTGTGAAGGCAGTCTAGGACAAAAAATGTTGAGTCATTGATGATTAAATTACTACCAAAATTATCACACACACACAAGTTCAGTGAATTACTGCAAAAAATATTAAGACACCTGAGTTCAGTGAATCAAATACGACAAAAATAGCTTGCCTGCCAATGGCTTTAAATTGATCGATGTACATGTATTTTACACTCAGTAATTGTATGTTTTATGATATAGATGATATAAACTAAGCTTAAAATCAATTACAATTAACCAGCTTTTAAAAGACTTACTAAAACTGCATTTAAATAAGGTATAAAAGTAAACAGTTATTTCTATCTGATCCAAAAGAATAATGTGCCTATATTTAGAATATGTTCCTCATTTGGTAGATTGATCGATCAAAATGGCAGATATGTTGTTGACGGAGGTCGGTCCATTATTCAAAAAGCGTGTTCTTCTAGATTATGAACCAAATTTTGTTTAGGAAGGTGTGATTATTAATATGGAAACAAAATCAGGAATACTTTTACCTTAAAAGATAATGGGCTTTTAATTGTTTAGATGATTTGTGAAGCCTGAATAAACAATTCTTACATGGGTCCTATTTTTAAAACAAATATTAAAAGGATGTGTTGTAGAAGTTTTACCTTTATATTTGTGATAATTTAATTGCTTAATATATTACTATGTAGTTTTTTTTCCATATTCATATTATATGTTACTGAAATATGAAGGGCCACAAGAAACAATTTTTTTTAGATTATTTCATGCTCAGGGATTGCCTGTTTTCTTAAACGGCTGTCAACTTATTATTTTCTTAAAAAAAAGGTAGATAGAATTTAGCTGATAGAAAATATACAAATATTATACTGTGTAGATAATGCATATGGTTATACTCTTTAGGGGTTATGGTAAATGCTCAGATTTTGCAGCAAGATGATATTTTAGTTGGACTATTTTGTCAAAATAATTTATTTTTCTTTAAAAGTTTTTGTTTCCAAGTAATCACATAAAGTATAGATATCAAAAAGATTATTTCATGCTCTATTCAACAAATAGATATTTATCTATTCTATTATTTTCATTTTTTAATATTATTATCTTCATTATATGTTCATTATGCTATTTGGTTTATCTTTCCAAAGATGTTCTGTTTTATATTCTATGCTATTCTTGATAATAAACAAGCTTATTAATATTAGTGCTAATTTAATCCAAAAATAATCCTTACCTAAGATATATATAATCTAGTCTGAAATGTAAAATATGTGTAAAGCACATGACTTTTTCTCATTAAAATTGTTTCCTGTTTCATTTGTTAGACCTCAACAGGTTTAATTTTCTAAAGCATATATATTATGTATAGAATGTGCTTAAAAGATCACTAAGATTGATTTGTTGTAAATGTCTAATTGATACTCCTTGTATGTTATATCATTTGATTCATTTATGGAGCCTAAAACACCCAGTTGTGGCAAAAAGTAGATATGTTGTGGTGTATTATTTGTGATGTACATTTGTAATATTTCTATGGTGATAGGTTCATTTGTCCACAATAAAGACAAAAATTAAAAAATGCAAATAAAATTAATTATATATCTAATTTAGTTTTTTGGGTTGTTTTATGCTGTAGAAACAATTTAAAACAATCTTTTTTTAAACTAGAGCATGCTAACGTTGCAATATACGTCCACACGTCCACATTCCTGGTTTCTTTGATATGATACTTTTCAAAATGAAGTGAATGAAAATTTAATATGAAATAGCTGCAATAACTGTAATATGACACGGGGCAAAGAAGGCAAGGCTTGGGTGTGTTTGCCAAATTTAGAGACTAAATATTAACAAAAAAGTGGGTGTGACACCGCAACATGGGGGCCGGGGCATGCACAAAATAAAATAGTTGCTGTGGATATATAAAAAAGTGTATGGGGACCATTTTAAGATGGGAACATACGTGTATCATATGTGTATGAAATTGCGTTTCTGGAAAAATTACAAACTGGCCGGAACATGACGCATATGGCCCCCGATTGTACGAAAATTCACGTTTTTAGCTTGTTGATACTTGAGAGGTCACAATTTTCATCTGATTTTGATGAAACTTGAAATGTGCATAACGGATCGTAATTTCCTGAATTATGGCCCCTGGTTATACAGAAAATCACGTTTTTAGCTCCTGATCCCTCTAGAGGTCACAATTGTTATCCAATTTTAAAAAAAACAGTTCGAATTTATCACAATTACACCATAATGGTGGTTTGAGTTTGAATTTCGTGAAAATCCGACCAAAATGGCCTCCCCTCATACGCAAGTGTAAAAAATATTGTATATCAAGGTTGTGGGCCCTATAGAGATCACAAATTTGATCCGTTTGGATGAAACTTGAAATACATGTTTATAACCCAAAGATATACGCGCATATCGGAACATAACTTCTTGAATTATTACCCTTGATGGTACAAAAAAAAACAACGTTTGTAGTTTGTTGTTCCTCTAGAGATAACAAATTTATCTGCGTTTAAATGTATTAGTGTAGCGGATATGTGAAAGAAGCATGAACAGTTTGTCTAAGGGGTTTGTGAGTATGCTTATTTAAAAAATGACGGGAACCAATACGTCACTCCTGTCGTTCCTGCCAAAAATCGAGAAATTCAAAATGGCCGCAATACAACATGTTACCGTCCATAAAAGTCTGTGAGTGCGTCGGTTTCACTGACCTTGATGTCCAATGTCCATATCTATGTTTTGGAGATCAAGGAATCCAGTGAAACACATACTAAGACTCATAATGTTCTCCTTCATAGGGTTTTCTAAAAATGGTCATAATTCTAATCGAACAGTTATATTATTTGTATTTTCTTTTCCATTTAATTCAGTGGAAACTAACTATTAGGCTACTGATAGTGTTGTAAAATATTCAATAAACGTCTGAACTTTCTTCATAAATCTGATATAGTCAGAGAAAATACATTTAACAAGGTGTCGGTATCATTCTATTTTCAGAAACAAGTGATGGTCATCTCGACATTTTAACAGTAGTCGCGTACTAATGGCCATAGGCGTAGGAGACGGGGGGGCATATGCCCCCCTAAAAATTTATTTTCGGGCAATGAAAAATTCGACGACCTTTTTTTTCTATTAACTGCCCGAAAATTATTTTCTCGTCTTTTTTTTGTCCACTGCATGCCCGAAAAAATGTCCGAAGCTCTCTTTAATAGGTATGCCAAAAAAACGGTATTGCCCGAAAATAGGTATTGCCCGAAAAACGGGCATCGAGGCAGAAAACGGCAGAGAAAACTAGCAGTAAAACGCGTTGGCGACAGTCAAATAGTCCAAAATTTTCTTGGGGATCATTCGCCCCTCAAAGAAAACCGGCGCCGCTGTCTATAAACCCGAAATTTTCGGGCATTTCTAGTTTTGCTAATAAAACACTAATTTTACTTTTCTTGTAATTGAATATAACAAACTTGTACTGAGTTTACTATGAATTTAAACATTTTGTCTGGAGCCACTCGACTTTGTGCGACATTTTTCGGGCATCGATTAATATTTGTGAATATTTGTGAATACAGATGCAACAGTCTGATTGGTTGGTTGGAATTCAGAGTAGAATTTCGTTTACAAAACCATTGAATATTTTTGGAGTTGTTAACACGGGCTAGAATAGAAGAAAACGCATTTCGGTGATTAAACTTTCCATACCGTGCGACGATTGATTTGTTGTTTGGAATTCGGTCAGCCATGCAGGCTATACTAGACCAAATTGAAGTTGCTGTATTCACAGACTGGAATAGCAGGAAAACGCGTTTGTAGCGGTTACATTTTCAAAATTTTCTCCTAAAGATCCCGTCTTCGTGGACTGTAAACGATTGATTAGAATTCGAGTAAGCCACCTTAACAAGGTTATATTCGACCACTTTAAAGTTCCTTTGTTCACCGGCTGAAATAGCAGGAAAACGTGTTTGCTACAGTTAAATTTTAAAAAAAATTCTGCTAACGGTCCCGTTTTCGAGGACTATACGATTGATTGGAATTCGAGTCAGCCACCTTAATAATTATTAGGCTATATTAGACCACTTTGAAGTTGCTTTGTTCACCGGCTGCAATAGCAGGGAAACGTGTTTGCAGCCGTCAAATATTCCAAAATTTGCTTGGGGGGGATACAAGGTCGTTACTGTCTTTAAATTTTTCGGGCATTTAGGGTTATGCCCCCCGAACTGTCATCGAGCGCCTACGCCTATGATTTGGGGTCATTGCTGTCGTCAAACTCGTCGCCGAGGTGAGCACACTACACGATTGATCGCCGACGAAGCGACGACTTGGGCGATCATATCAAACATATATCGGCGACTATCGCGGCGATGGTCGCTGGCGACGAAAAATCGCTTGCGATCGAGTGCGCACACTAAGCGAATTTTTGATTTTTCATCGTCGGCGACCGAAATCGCCTATGTCGTCGCCTGTGCGCTAGGCTTTAGGCCTAGGCCTACATTTAAAAAATCAATTAAAATGTTCTTAACGTCCTCGTTTTCTGCACCAATCGTGCTAATGGCGACGAGAATATAGGCATAGCCCTAGTTACTTCAAGTAACGTAAATTGTATCGGCAGAGTCGATACAATTTACGTTATTGAAATAACTAGCATAGCCTTACAATGCGGGGATAAATTTCCCGGACTTTTCATCGCATTCCAACTGACAAGAGTTCTTTATGTGCATGCCAAAGTATACGCAACACTTCGGAGTTGGTGTTTTGTCCCTCCCGAAAGACTAGATCATGTAGATGCCGTCGCACCCCTACGATCTATGATTGCAATAATAAAGCAAAATTCCATCAGCTATATCACTTACGATATAAATACACTCAGTGGCGGAGCCACGGGGAGGTATAAATATAATTTGAAAATCATGGCCATCCCAATTTTGCTAAAAATGACATAAAATTTATAGGGGGGGGGGGGGGGGGGGGTAGGATATGGTTAAATAACAACATCGCTTTTTTGTGCATTATATTATATTAAAGTGCAACATCACATGTTAGAAAGGGCTTTTCTCGACCTAAAACGGGTGTGTCCATTAGCTGGAGAAGGGCGTTTCCCTAAGCAAAAAGGGCGTGGCCCCCAGACCCTCATAGCTTTTTACCCCGCCACCCAGCACCGGCTGGCGCCGCCACTGAATACACTTGTTTCGTTATCCGTGGCCCTGTTTCTCGAAATCATAAAATTTTCGGCGTGGTTTCCCCTTGTCAGTGATGCAGGTGGAGGGCCTGACAAGGACAGCTGCCTAGTCGTCCGGATGGTACGAAAAACCGAGGTTTCGTGAACACATTGGCGTACACGTAAAAGCTGCCCGGGCAAAATGTCCCTCATAGCACACTGTTTGGCGTATGCCCGAATTCAATTAAATATTATTTATAAATAGAATAATAATTAATCTTTTTAAATATTATTATATTGCATTATATTTATACCGCAAAACCAATTTATTAAACAGTTTATCATATTAAAAACTATCCATATTTATATTATATTACATACTAAATTCTGTATAATTGCTTGACAATATCACTATGACTATGTATATATGTTCGAATGTTATTTGTATCTATACATCGTAAAATCTCCATACTGAATAAATATTATTATATAAACAACAATTTCGAGTCATTATGGTCGGTTATCTATGAAAAGAAAACTCAAATATTTTAATAGATCGCAACCAATCAACTCATATCACTGACAGTAAATGTGGATAACGCTAATTATCTAAAGGGGGGTAACTACACTATCCTGCTCAATGTCTACTCAGCGGATTTTTACTGTAGCAATGTACTATTTCCCTGAGCAATGGCGGGCATGTGTGATAGGTATTTTATAAACAAATCATTTAAAATCATTTCTGTGGTCTATTAGTAATTGGTAGATATTCAGTTCCTTGTTATATATTGATTATTCTGTAATTGGGTCCCTTTTTTTTAATTGAATTTCAATTAGAAGATTTAATCATTAATATCACGGCCTTCCCCTGACTGACACAGGATCAGGAATCTGACCACCATCATTTCATCACCATGCAATCTATGATACATACACCATATCGAATTAGACAATATATAATAGCAAAAATAACTGGAATGCAATGCCTGTTGAAGCCCATATTCCTGAAGCAATGGCCTGAGAAATCCCTCTCTGGATTAACTCTAATTAAACGGAACACACTGCAAGGAGTGTGATGTGAATCCTCAATTTTAGTTTTTACCTGCTTTCGCTTCTGCTGGTTTTTTTTTTAACAGTTGGTAATATCAGACAATCAAACCTCTGAAGTGATTTGCCAAATGAAGGAAGGTTAGATACAGGCTATTGAGATCCACCAATTGACAACTCCATCAGAACACTATGAAATACAATACCGCCCGGTCTGCTAAAGAAGCGACTGTGAATACTCCTAAAATTAACTTGTCTGCTCGACAGAGTCGAGTGGCGACCATTTCTAATCTGCAATAAAACATACCCCACTTCAGCTAATCAACCCTCTTATATAGAGCCAACAGCGTGTGCACGCCAAGATTATACAAGAGTTTGGGCAATCCATATATGTACCGGTAGTGACGTAGTCGAGTTTAGAAACAATGCGGTCGAGTTTGGGAGAGCCAAACCTATTCTGAATGTTAGATAGAAACCTGTCTAGTTATGAAATCACTACACCTTCATCGATTCACTCAGATATGTTTTTTCTTCAATCTAGCTGTTTTGATTTGCATAAAACGATATCAAAGCCACTTGTTTCCATTATTTACATTATTTTTGTTTGTTGACATTTGTCATTGAATCCATGCGTTGTCATCACACAAAATCAATCCACAGTGACTATTGGAACAAGGGCCAAAGATATTTTATAGTTTTTCTCTCCCTTTCCATTTTCCGCCTATTGTATTGCGATTTTTGTTGACTTAGGTGTAGAATCGAAGAAGAGGATTTGAATATACATTTTCTGCCAGGTTTTGGTGAATATTCATGTAAACTGACTATTTACTAACCGCACACATCATTTATTTGAGTATTTTTTTATTGGAATAATTAAAATATTGGGTTGTTTTGTTACCTGGGTAAAATTATCCTGCCCTAGTGTAGAGAAGTACAGTTCTGATTCTGAAAGCCTCTTTGCGTTATTTGCATTCATCACCAGTTTAGCAAAACTAAAAAATGAAGCTGGCTTCTTTCTTATAAAGTGGCATGAAACCACAACATCCCTCAAGTTCTAAAAATTATCATCGATAAGCCAAAACAGCCATAAAAAAAATCAAACTGATTGATTAAATATTTTTGGTCGTTTTTACAAATATGTGAATTTTGACTGTTTTAGATTACGTCTGTTTTAATCATCCTGTTTTCGTAATATTCACACTCACATTTGACTGTCACAATAATGTAGGGATTAACCAACCCTCAAAATGTTTTTCAGACTCCAGACTTTTTAGAATCACTTAATTGTAGAAGCTGAAGATAAATAAAGTTGTTTCACACACATAAATTTCTACATAGCAGATCAAATTTCATGAAATTCACACTTTCATTTTGAGTATTTTCCCTTTTAGTTTTTATTGATATTTGAGATACATTACATTATTTGATCGTAACACTTAACAAACACCTTGTTTACCCTGAGAATATTGTAAATATTTATATTATAACATTTATAGTTTCAGTAATAGAGCTCTTTGGCAGTTTATAACTGGATCAGGAATAGTCAGACCAAAGGTAGAACAATATTATATTATATTTGTCATTATTCATGTAGCATTAGTAACTTTTGGACATTTTATTTAATGCAATGAATGAATGGAATGGGGTTTAACGTCCTACTATTATGCACCTAACCTGGGCTAATGGAAGACTGGTTATTTAATGCATGTGTTAAAAGTGCTCAATGACTTGAATGGGAAATATTTATTGTATTTTACAGGAATTAATTGGTATAGAATTGAAGAAAGGCAAGGCGAAAATACTTGATGGATTACTGGCCTACGAAAAACAACGGTAAGAAGAATTGTTATATTTGATGAGAACATGATGATTGAGTGATTAGTTGAAACTAGAAATTAACTAGCAAGTACTGGGTTTGAATTTCAGTTGAGAGCAAGAAGAAGCATTGGGACTTTTAAGGCCGGTTCACATTCATCAAGAGTGGCACATTGTACCATTATGTTCATAATCTAAATTTCCACCAAAATTTTCGCGAATTAAATTTCTAATGCGTTCCATGTTTTATTTTTGCAGTTTTCAGTTCTCCTTTTCAAGCGCACTAACGGTAGATTTTTTAAAAACTTGCTCTGAGATATTCCTTGACAATGATTTTAGATTAAGCATGGACTATTTACTGCTGGTTGACACATAGGCGGTCTAATAATCCCTTGTCATTTGGGCATATAGGTAACAGTCAGCCCCAATCTATATTTTATTTTTGAAATTTATTTTCAGTGCGACATCTGGGGAACGACTTAAAGACAACAAATCTATTAGTGGATTACAATTGGACTTCACTCTAAAACTTAGCCAATTTTTGGTATGTTTTTAGTTTTATACAATATGAAATTATATGTATCTGTTTTATGAGTTTCATTACTACATCCATTAGATAAATTTCAGTGCCCCCCTTTGTTTTTGATTGCAAAAAAAATCACTGATTTTCTAAATTTAAATGAAGTTTATATTAATTTCAACCATTTCGGTGTCATATAATTTATTTGTTCACTTTCTTTCAGAATTTAGATGAAACTCAAAGTTATTCTTTATTTTGTTCTTTTCTTGTTAATGAATTCCGTGGCTCTAAGAAAAATCTACAGGTAATAATATATAAAGATAATAATTAGGGTTGAGGAAATGTCTTGATCAAATCACAAACCACTTACTAATTGTTGATTTTTAAACAGAACATAAATAATGTAAAATAAACTTTGGGACATTTCAAAATGTTTCTGTACATGTATGTATATGTAGTTACAGAGTTTACAAGAATAAATGTGATGTTTTTTTTTCTGTCAAGTTTTTTGATACATTGAATGACACTTTTGTTTTGACATTAACTTTGGGCTTGGCAGATCATGATAATTAGATTTTTGTACATAGTGTCTTGAAAAATATCTATTTGTGTATATATATGTGGATTGAAAGTTATTATACATTTGTCACATGGGTTTATATTTTTGTCCCCCACCTGTCCTCACTGTTGGCTTGTTTATTTTCAGCAAGTTCTAAGTCATGAACGTCATGCTCAGGCTTTGATATTAAAGATCAGAGATTATTATTTCACAGAGAGATTATATAGCTTACGATGTCTTCGACATATTTTAAATTATTGGCCAGATGCTGAACATCCATACAGGGTAACATAATGTGCTTTTTATTTGAATTTTTATACGCCCACATTTTCATGTGGACGTATTATGTCGTCGCCCCTGTCTGTCCGTCCGTCCGGACGTCCGTCCACAATTGTTTGTGGACTCTCTACAGGTCACAATTCTTGTCGGATTTTAACGAAACTTGAAATATAGGTTTATCCCCAAAAGATCTCGGCTGCTTTCGATATTGGCATGTATCGGATCAAAACTTCATGGATTATGGCCCCTGATTGTACGAAAAATCACGTTTTTAGCTTGTGGACCCTATACAGGTCACAATTTTGAACCGATTTTGATGAAACTTGACATGCATGTTTATAACCCAAAGATCTTGGTTCCTTTCGATATTTGCACTTATCGAAACGTAATTTCTTGAATTATGGCCCCTGATTGTCCGAAAAATCACCTATTTTAGCTCGTGGTACCTCTGGAGGTCAAAATTATTATCCGATTTGTAAAACCGTTCGATTATATCACCGTTACACCCTAAGGAGGGTTGAGTTCAAATTTCGGAAAAATCGGACCAAAATTACCATACAAAATGGCCGCCGTTCGTACGCGAATACTGTTAAAATATGGTTATATCAAGGTTGTGGACCCTGTAGAGATCACAATTTTAATTTGATTTTGATGAAACTTGAAATGCATGGTTATAACCCAAAGATCTTGGTTCCTTTCAATATTTGCGCATATCGGATCGTAACTTCCTGAATTATGGCCCCTGATTATACGCAAAATCACCTTGGGTTAGCTTGTGGTCCCCCTGGAGGTAACAATAATTATCCGATTTAAAAAATCGTTTGATTATATCACCGTTACACCCTAAGGAAGGTTGAGTTCGAATTTCGGAAAAATTGGACCAAAATTGACATACAAAATGGCCGCCATTCGTACGCGAATACGGTTAAAAAATGGTATATCAAGGTTGTGGACCCTGTAGAGGTCACAATTTTAATTCGATTTTAATGAAACTTGAAATGCATGGTTATAAACCAAAGATCTTGGTTCCTTTCGATATTTGCGCCTATCGGAACGTAATTTCCTGAATTATGGCCCCTGATTGTCCAAAAAATCACCTATTTTAGCCCCTGGTACCTCATGAAGTTAAAAAATATTATCCGGTTTGTAAAAGTGTTTGATTATATCACCGTTACACCCTAAGGAGGGTTGAGTTCAAATTTCGGAAAAATCGGACTAAAATTACCATACAAAATGGCCGCCGTTCGTACGCGAATACTGTTAAAAAGTGGTATATCAAGGTTGTGGACCCTGTAGAGATCACAATTTTAATTCGATTTTGATGAAACTTGAAATGCATGGTTATAACCCAAAGATCTTGGTTCCTTTCGATATTTGCGCATATCGGATCGTAATTTCCTGAATTATGGCCCCTGATTATACGCAAAATCACCTTGGTTTAGCTTGTGGTCCATCTGGAGGTTACAATAATTATCCTATTTAAAAAATCGTTTGATTATATCACCGTTACACCCTAAGGAAGGTTGAGTTTGAATTTTGGAAAAATTGGACCAAAATTGCCATACAAAATGGCTGCCATTTGTACGCGAATACTGTTAAAAAATGGTATATCAAGGTTGTGGACCATGTAGAGGTCACAATTTTAATTCGATTTTAATGAAACTTGAAATGCATGGTTATAACCCAAAGATCTTGGTTCCTTTTGATATTTGCGCATATCGGATTGTAACTTCCTGAATTATGGCCCCTGATTGTCCAAAAAATCGCCTATGGTCCCTCTGGAGGCCACAATTATTATCCGATTTAAAAAAATGCTTGACTCTATCACCGTTACACCAAACGGAAGGTTGTTTGAATTTCAGGGAAATCGGACCATAATTGCCAGACAAAATGGCCATCGTTTGTACGCAATAGTGTTAAAATATGGTATATCAATTTGTGGACCCAGTGTAGGTCACAATTTTGATTCGATTTTGATGAAACTTGAAATGCATGTTTATAACCTAAAGATCTTGATTCTTTTCGATATTTGCGCATATCAAATTGTAATTTAATGAATTATAGCCTTTGATTGTAGGAAAAATCACTTTCGATTTTGCTTGTTCTCTAACCATCTCTCGAAAATGTGGGCGTATCCTGCCTGGCAGTGCCAGCTTACTATCTTTATATCTTGCATGGAAACTATATAAGACTGACATAGGAAAATGGAATCAGAAGATGAATATATACCATCTAAAAGTTTAAATCTAAGTTGAGGAAAGTTTTCAATCGCTGACTTTTGTTAACATATTGGGTATCACCGGGCTAAGTGGGTAATGCGCTGGCTCGATAGCCTGGAGGTCGAGTGTTCTGATTCCTGCATTGGCCGAGAAAGTTTATCTTTTTTTCTGGCGTGGTTTCCCCTTGTCAGTGATGCAGAACTGAGGGCGTGACATGGACAGCTATTTAGTCATTCAGATGGGAAGAAAAACCAAGGTCCCGTGTACACATTGGCGTGCTCGTAAAAGATCCCTTGGCAGTTAGAATTCAATATAAGAGTAGACCGTAGCGCCGCTGCCTGGGCAAAATTTCCCTCATAGCCATTAGCGCACTGTATGGAGTATGCACGTCTTCCATCAGCCCAGGTTAGGTGCATTACAGTAGGAAATTAAACCACATTTCATTTCATTTTCTCTTTTATGTATCAAATTTTTGCTAGAAATCTAATGTCATATGTAAACAAATATATTGTTCAGGAGCCGTATGCAGAATTTTTAGATGATCTTTTAGATGGTGGAAAACTAGTCATCAAGGTAATTTATCAAATATCTTTATTGACTGAATTTGAAATACACTTTACAACATTATCATAGCATCATTTCTATATGCCCCCTCAAATAATGAAATATATTCAACCATTGGAGTTAGATAAAACTTGTTGTATGTAAGATTATTGACACCAGTTTTCATATTTCAGTTATTGGAGCAGTTTGATTTTATATGTAATGAGAATTTACCAACAATAGATACACATGGTATCTTGATGGTATGTACATTGTTTACATAAATTCTATGATTTATTCCATTTAAAGTTACTTTCCCGTCAACAAACTTTGTGATTTGATGATATATTTGGACTAAAAACATATTCAAACTAATTAATCTATCCTCGTTTGGCTGGTCAGTTCTCCATGACGTGTAGGTCATTGAAAGTATAAAAAAGCCAAATGAAATATAGATCTGTATTTTAATCAGATTGCTAAAGTTTATTTAAGTCAATAAAGTATATTAGTTTTAATTTTCATACCAGACAAAAGATCTCAGATTGTGGAATGTTTATTCAATTGAATAAGTAAAACATCAATAGCTACATATATGATAGCTGTACTTTTAAGATTCCATCACTTTCATAGTGAGGAGTGTAAATCACTCTCCTGTACATTTTCAGGGGTGTATTTTATGCTCTCCCACGATTTTTAAATGATGCCAGTTTGTAACTGTATAGTTCTTCACTGACAATATTTAATAGCTAATTACTGTAGCCTCATAAACAAAACATTGATTGTAATATAAATTATAATTGTATATTTTTTATATCTTAGACTGATAGTCAGAAGTTAGTATGGGCGAATCAGAACTTGAAAGAACAGGTAAACTATTTCATTATCACTTCAACAATTTTTTCTCTTAATAACAATTACAACAGATTCTCAGAATCACTTATTATATTTGCTTTATATTGTCTAAAACATTCATTATGCTTCTATTGCCATATGTTTCGTTGGTAAATGGTTTCTAATTGTTTTCTATATATTGCATCTTTTATCTTGTTAATTCTTTGTAGTTATTGGGGTTAGATTAATGTCATCTTTACTGGGTTACCTAGTATCCCTGAAAATTCATGTTTCCAGGTACCGATAGATTAGGTGTTTTTTGAGAAGCTCGAGAAAAGGGCCAAATATTGATCATTACAATTTTTGTTGTCTTTCTAGACGTTTTTTTTTAGTTTTGGGGTTCATTTTTAGTTTGGAGATATATATAAGTGCAATAAAAGAGGGGGGGGGGCAACCAAAAAAAAACCCTGATTTCTATTCACTTTTTACATGCTCAGCTTTGGCCTAGAAACTTTGAAATTGAATTTATAGTTTTTGTGTTTTGTTTAGAATAGAACTGGAACCTATAAGTAAAAGAAGGTATGTACCATATGTAAACATGTACATGTATCCAATTTTTATCATAAGACAAGACATGATAATTAATTTTGATTTTACAGTGCGAGTTACTAGAACTGTTGTTAATGTATTATAAAGATTTTGAAACAGATACAAATGGTTTTATAGATTTAATAGAAAAATTTAAGGTATGGTTTCATCTTATCACCATTATAACATTTCAGAAATAATTTCATGACTTGTGTGTCGATGACTACGACTGGAAGCAAATTAATAGAAAAATGTTGTTTAGTCATATGTGCTTGTATAAGGCTACATGTAGATTCAGTGAATCATTTCTATAGCATCAGGTTTAAATGTCCCCCCCCCACCACATACACACAGACTTGCCTCAACTTACCTTTTCATGATGCCACAGGGTATTTATAATTGTCTTATACAATGCTGACTTTTGTGCTGTCCTGTACAACAAAATGTTCCTATGTTTCTGTCAGATTTGTTAGCATAAAGATAGGAAGTTAATGTATAACTTGATGGTAATTTCATTCTTTTTTACTTGTTCAGAAACATGGATTTGGTTGGAGACAAAACTACAGGCATATACTGGATGAAGGAGCAGAGACATATGTGAAAAGAATTGGGTAAGATAATAATGATAATAATAATCCTAGATATTTATAGCACAAAATCATTTTTCAATAGTTTCTATTGCGCTTTGAAATCAATGCGAATAAGCTTTGTTGTAATTTGTTTTTTAATGTTTCTGTTGACTCTACTGATTGTAGATCCTTAATTTTTTTTATTAGAGTTTTTTTCCACAATGAAGAAGCTGAAAAAGAGAAGGCACATCTTCCTATTTTTAAATTAAACTTTGGAAAACTTAGCTGACTCTTATCGGAGGATCTAAGACATCGATGAGACATATGTGGAGTAATTAAATCTATCATATAAGATGGAGCTGTATTTGTCAGTGCATTTATTATAATTCTTTCACTAGCTGTGGGGGCACCACAGTCTCGATTTTGACCCAGAATTTTATGCACAGGTATTTACCCTGTTACAGAAATATTGTAAATGCACTGATTCACTGTGCTGGTTCATGTATATTTTTTCCTGGTAACACTGTTTGTTTTATCAAATGTAATATGTTTTAATTGTTTAATCTTCAGATATTTAGAAGTTTTGGTATTGATAGAGGCATTGGACATGGAGAATGCTGTGCGATGTAAAGAAGATGAAAGGTTTGTCAAGCGTATCATTTATCTTTTAAAACATTTCTCATCTGTAAGGAGTTGGTCCATCGGGTTCTTTTTTCTAACAATAGATAAGTGATAATGACAGTTACTAGAATCAAACTTGTATGGAGATAAAATGACATTTGGAGAAAAATATGAAGCCTTAAAATTACTTGTCAAGCTGATAATAGTTTTAAAAAATATAATAATTGAAGAGCTATTGAATTATTATATCATGGTATGTATAATCTTATTAGAATAACTTGATATAACTTTCCATACATTTAAGTCTTTGTGTTTTGGACTTTATTCAATTTAATATTTGATTTTGAAATTTTTATTGTAGTTTTGCAGAACACACAACTCTAAAAGACGATGCTTCTTATCAGGTTGTTTGAATTAATTTTTAGTTTTATTTAGAGCCTGTTTTGAGTAATCTTGCTCACATGAGTGCATCTTACATTAAACTAAGAAATCTGCTCAGTCATCCAATAGCCTTGACAAGCCCTAGATGACTTAGTATATAATTAATATTTGTTTATTTTAAAATTTCCTTTATGTTCCAACTAATTACCGGTAGCTTGCAGCATCAACTTTGATTCTTTAAAAACTTGCCAGAATTCACTTGTTTTCTGGACTGAAAAACTTGTTTTATCAGAACCAGCTCGATATTCATAGCGTAAACTTACTAGAAATTAATAATCATGTATAAAGGAAGGTTTGAATTCAGTTGGAAAATATCACTGTTGGTAATGATGAGTGTTCACTCAAATATTTTAATATTTGCATTCAAATATTTTTTGAAAGCTATTTGATTTTTCAAATTAATATATTTGGGTATTCATTTTTAGATGTCAATTAAATCCAAGGGAATTTAATCAGATTTTTGTTAGTAATATTTTTCACTGCCATCAACTTATATTAAAAAATGGCCAACAGTGGAAATCTCAAAACATGAAATAGGTTTTAACATCATACTTTTGCACCAACTGGCCTCGGAAGATGAGCATATACCATGGGGTGTGCTATGGGTGAAATTTTTCCCAAAGAGCAGCAAAACCCCCTACTCTTATTTTCGAATTCTAACTTGCAAGGTTTTTTTTTGTGCATTTCATTGTGTACACAAGACCTTGGTTTTTTGTTCCATAGGTTATCCCTTGTCAGGACCTCCGTCCTACCCCAATGTCAAGGCACAAAACCTGATAAACTTTCTTGGCCATTACCTGGGAAGAACAGAAACATTGATCATTTAATTTGAATATTCAGTAGCATTCAAATAATTACTCCAAAATAATGGAATAGTGAAATCAGAATAATGAACTGAAGGTCCAAAGTTATGGACTGAAATTTAAGAGTTGTATTTTTCTGTACAAAATCTAGTTAGACTATCATAAATATATGTGTATTCGTTTATTTTAACAGAAACTAAGGAAAGTGTTTAAAGAATTAGGCAACCAGCAAATTCATAGTCCATTACTGTTGTCATGGGCAATGATGTGCCATCTATATACTGATGAAGAATCTGCTTCTCTTGAATTAAAAACTTTTGGTAATCAAGCTTTACAGTTACGCGTGTTTGAATTTATTGATGAATTACTTAGCTGTGAACCATTCAATGGAAAAAATGTAAGTCTTCTACCTTTGTACTACCTCTATCTACTAACTAGTTTTTGAAACTTAGGCTAATTTTAGCTTATTCCTGATTCTGAACTAATGTAGCTTATTTTCATCTAATAAAGGATGATATTTTGAATATATGTTTTGAATTATCAAATTCCTCTTGGCCATGCTAATGTTTTTTTATGTCTCATTGTAACTATCATCATTTGCTGTCTTTTGTTAAAATAGAAACAGATTTACTTTTAATGTTAATTGATAAGATTTTTAATATATTTTTTTTAAACAGATTATAGCTAGTATCAGCCATTATATTATATATACGTTATTCTATGCAGTTTTATCAGCATTCCATGAAAACACACTTGGTGTTACGGAGGTATGTAAAGTTTAAATTGTAAATACACTTTAATTTACTGGTAAATGAGGAATCAATGTATAATGAAATAGATGTGACTTGAGAGCCTCAACATATATATACTGAGTACTGGAATGAAGTGGCTTGTGTGTAGTGAGTTTAACAAAGAACAGTACACTGACATAGTTGATTACATCACTCTTATAAACACAGGTCATTGATTGTCCATCTATTTATAATCACCATTGCTTAGATTATTGTTCAAGGGGGTGTTCAGTTTGAAGATGCTTATGATTTGTTGGCAAACTACTTTGTTCGTTATTTGATTAAATCACAGAAGAAAAATGCATATTAAAATTATGGCAACTGGTGATAGGTGGCATTTAAAGCATTTAATATCTTGTTTGAATAACTTCTTAAAATGAAAACTGGTAAATCTCTTTGATTTGGGCAAAAAATAAAACCTGATGTCATCTAAACATGATCTCATTGTTATTTATATGATTCTAAAAAGTATTCATGTTAACTGAAAACTAAAGAAAATATTAAGAAATCAATGATTTTTTCTTCATTTCAGATTTTATACTCAATTATATCCAAATTGATAAAACAAGATTTTATAGCAGAAGAAATTTTACAGAAAGTAAGTTAAATGTCAAAAAATAGTTATTGATAACTTTCATTTTCTCTCCCCTTTCGATATTCATGTATATCAGACCCTAACTTCCTTCATTATTTCTCCTAATTGTACGAAATGTCATGTTTTTTAGCCCTAGAGATCACTCTTTTTATCTGATTTTTAAAAACATTTGAATATATACCACCATTAATCCATAATGACAGTTGAGTTTGTATTTTGAAACAACAATATGGCCGCTCCTCGTACGCAAATATTGTAAAAGTATAGTATATTAAGAGGTCACAATTTTGATCTAATTTTGATGAAACTTGAAATGTTTTTTTTATTTCCAACAGATTTCTATTCCTTTCGATACTTGCGCGTATCAGACCATAACTTCCTGGATTGCAGGAAAAATCGTTTTCATTTTAGCTTTTTCTCTGTTCATCTCTTGCCAAATGTGGGCATATCTTGCATGACAACAGCTTGTGATGTTCGATTGACTTGTGATTGTTGAGACTAACATATTAAATTGTGATTCTGTTCTTACACATTTAATAGAAGGAAGAGGAATTTTTCCCGGACAGCAGTATTTTAGCCTACTTTTCTTTGATTTATATCCTGTATGTGCCCACCAATCTTTACACAGGTGTCATGTGAATGTATATTGTCGCCTTCCCCCCTGTCCGTTCATCCACATGTTCACAATCTTTTTGTGGACACTCTACAGGTCACAATTTTTATCCGATTTAGGTTTACCGTGTATACTCAATGATCTCGGTTTCTTTAGATATTGGCCTGTTTCAGACCGTAACTTCATGGTATATAAACATTTATTTAGATTTAAATTTCACGAAAAATCATGATTTTAGTTTGTGGACAATTGAGATGTCACCATTTTCATCCGATTTTGTTGAAATTTAAACTTAAATAAATGTTTATATACCGGTATCAATTAAAGATAATGGTTCCTTTTGATATTGGTGCATATCGGATAATAATTTTCTGGATTTTGATCCCAGATTGTATCAAAAATTGCTCTTTTTTTAGCTTGTTCTTTGTCCATCTGTTGCAAAATCAGGGCCTTTATTGCATGGCAACCGCTTGTTGCAAAGTATTTTTCTTAATATACAAAAGTTTTTATTGAGATGACTTCACTATTTACAGGATCTAAATGTTGGTGTTGGTAGCTTGTACCAGTCATCGATGACATTGTTTCCTCTTGAGTTTAACAGATTTCTACAGCTTAATATCTGTCTAGCTTCAGCTTCAACTATCAGTGCTAAAAAGGTAAATATCGTGTACACACAATTAATTTTATTGTCTGATGGACATCTTAACGGCTGGACCGCATTACGGGTACTGTAGGCGTAAGGCTGCTTTCGAAAAAAGGACCTGAAAAAATGACAAAAAGTAACACAAATATATGACACTACGAATTTATTTAAAATAACCGAGACATATTATAAATACATGTGTATATTACTGTATGATGCTAGTCGTAAGAAGGATTTCTATTGGAATTCAAAATTGCACATTATTTTTATATTTAGTTATTTCAAACTTGTGATTGTTCAGCTAAAAATATTGCATTCAGTTTTATCTGGAGTTATTGACCCTGTCTTTGATACTATGGGGATGCTTGATTCACAGTCCAGAACGTCCAGAACTGACAGAATTGCAATCAAGTGACTCAAAATTCAGTCCTGTCACAGTTCTGTCGGTCCCGACAGCTGAGGTGGTGTGAGTAGAATTGTGACGTATTTTAAGTAACAAATATATTTCAGCTGGAATGATTGGTTGAAATATATTCTCCTTTTCACTCGATTGACACCATTGGAATTGAGAGAATACAATTCCTGAACGTTCAATCGAATACTCCCTATTACTAACCTACAAGTCAAGGTTTTTATGATAGTTTCATACACTTTGCTCTAAAGTTTAAGGGCGTTGAGTAGTCTAAGATACACACTAACTTTTCAGCACCATTCCTTAGAAGACTTTGGACCGGTGATTAGATTTTTCTTGTCAGACATTATTTCCCGAAAATAAAAGGGAAATAACTCTTATCATTATTTAGGCCAGTGTTTTCAGACCAGAATTAAAAATCACGTGACAACAAAATATTCAAATTCATACGTAATGTAAAATGAATAATTTGAAAATTTCATTCAAATTACTCTATTGCCAACGAAAATATTGGCCTTTGAAGGTTTGTCAAGATCAAGATGTCTGCAATAGTTTCAACCACGGTACTGGTTGTTCGAATCTAAGTCTTGCTCCTTCATTTTAGGATTAAATGAAAATATCGCCAAATTGTTCTAATCTATCAAAAATCAGAGAAATCCGATGCCATCGAGAGTTGATTATGGCCTGGGTCATTTAATTAATGTCTAATTAATAATTTAGAAAACATTTCAGGCCTAAAGAAAGACTGACTATAGGCAGATTTAGCTCTTGCATAATGTATGTAAATCACCTATTTGTATGTTTGACTTTACAGGTGAAGCTATGTTTACAGAGATTAAATTATTATACAGAATATTTAGATAATAATCACCCACAAGATTTACAACCTACAGAACAAGATTCCGTGTTTCGACTTGTTAATAATAAAATGCCATATGATACTGGTAAGCTGAATTTTAAAGATAAAAATAATTTGATTTCATGGGTTTTAATTACTGTAAAAGTTGAAATAATCTATAGCTAATCATAGTTAAAATTTAGTTGTCTGTGTGATATATATGAAAATTAAAATGAGGAAACACAGTATTATGCGGTCTGAAGATGTTCCGATGGAACTGAAAGCGCTAGCTACATAATACCGTTACTGTGTTTCTTATCCTCAACATTTGTACAGATAAGTAATTGAATGAATGAATGAACTATAAAGTAATTTATGTATATGTCATAAAATCTAGTCGCTGTGCCAAACTGAACACGGGTTGCTCTAAAAGTGGAATATTGTCTATACAGTTTACCATTGACAATTTTTATAGTGGTCAAAAATCATATATATATACGCATTTCAAAATAACCCTGTTAAAATCAGTGGCCGTTGAATAAAGAGATTAAACAATAGAATTTCCACGGGGAAAATTTATCATGACAGCTTACAAGGAGATGTCGCTGAATAGGAGTGGCTGCTCATACAGATTCTACTGTATTTGGAAACCAAGTTAAATTTTAGATATGGAATTATTAATAAAATGTTGAGATAGGCATTTCTAGTGAAATCCATATGCATAGTACTTATAGTAGAAGGAAAGGTCTAGCTTATAACACAGAGGAAGTTAGTGGGCTCACACGCTTATACTGGTGTACATTTTACTTTAATATTTCTTTCAGCTGATATGATTATAAATAGAAACAGTGTTGGACAGATTCTTTCATTAGGAGGTAAACATAATGTCAAAAATGAATTCTAACAAGATTTGTAAAAAAAATTTACATGTGTCTTTTTCATAATTGATTATATTTTTTTTTTTTCCTGTCTGATTTTTTCACACTATAAAGCTACACTTTTAAAAATATTTTATAGACATTGAATTTCTCTCAAAGATCAATATTATTAACTAAGAGCCAAAAAATTTATGTCATATTTTGTCCTGTTTATCTTCAATGATTTCTGAAATTCTATATTTTTCTTGTCAGGTGGTAAGGGGGAAATGGGTGGTCCTATAATACAGTGGCAGACATCATATAATGGTTGGCAACTTTTAATGTGTGAAATTAAATATTTACTCACTCAAGTTTCCCATGGGGCAGGTAAAAGTGTAACAATCTATTTCTATTCATTATATTCAGTATTTCTTTCAGTAAATGTAACATGTGGTTGTATTGCTGTCCCTTCTGTTCGTCCGTTGTAAAACATTATTGTGACTGAACACTCTACAGACTTCATTTGTCATTCAATCTTTCAAAAAATGTATATACTTTTTTGTTTACATTAGTAAGATGGAGTGACATGATAATAACTGACAAAGATAATATTTGCCCTTGTCTTGATCACTTTGTCGAAAGTTGTCGTCTGATCGGATTAAAATTGATAGATTTGTGAGATGCAGAAGCCTACATGTAGAGAGTTAGGACCCTTCTTAACTTTCGATTGCAAAACACCTTTAATCTGATCTGCTTTACATTTACTTTTATGCATTGTCAAGATCAGTGTAACAAAGAAGCCTATATGCGTCCCTGTTAACTCCTGAAAATCCTTCCAAAGCTTGAAAGTTAAATACATTTTCAAATTATTGAAACAATGAAGCTTCTTAAAAGCCAAATATAAGTTTTGTCATATTTATTTTTAAAAAAATCATGAGTTCACTGCATGGTCTCTCTCATCTGCAGTTTAATTAGAATTAGAGCAACATATCACTATCAACAAAAGTTAAATTTGAACTACTTTAAATTTATTTTCTTTGTTTTGATTTTTACGATAACAATAATTTCTGATAATTACTTATAGAGTAATTGCCCTTTATTATATCACAGAGCGTGCGTTCGATTACTAGCGCCGCGCTTACTCGAGTCTTCCCGAATGCGTTCTAGTTACCGATGACGTCATTTAAACGGCTAACTCGCGCCAGGCCGAAGTAATCTACCCCAGGGAGCCGGTTAGTTCGGGATATATCCCATCAACCAATAATTGAATATGGCGGCAAATCGGAGTTATATTTTTCGGCTAAATTTAGGCGATGGAAGAATCGCCACAGTCCAGTCAAATACGACGCACGAACTCAATTGGATTAGCAAGAGTAAGTACATAAAAACACATAACACTTATAAGCTTATTTTTTTTAGAAGACTGACTGAGTCAAAGTCTCTGCTTTTACATCGAGGCATGTTTGCTAACATGCGGTATTTTGTCTCGTGGATCATGTGTTTCCCAAAGCTATTTCGCAAGGATAAAAGTCCTATTTTGTGTAAATTGTCTATAGGATCCTTAACCCAAACCACAATAGGAAAATCGCCAGGTGTATTATTTCATACCAAAACAAATTGATACGAATATTTTCACACCATATGACTATTAGATGGATTTTTCGGCTATATCGGTGAGTGTGGACTGGTGTGTGTGTAGGGGTGGGGGTATCCAATAATCCATGAACCCATTTACCAATGACGCTTCAAAACGTAATCTTTCATTTTTATTACAGATAAAATGGATGTAATTCAAAGTATTGTCCGTGAGTACCCACAAGGTACACCGCTACCAGATGTGCCATTGACTCTGTCAATTCCAGCAGAAATGGAAAATGAAACAGAAAGTAAGTACCGTACTAAGTTACCGACTTTCTGAACATAGGATTCTAGATGCATGTTGTCAATCTTGATAATTTCATAATTATACAGAATGATTATGTAGTGTAAATAAATTGTGGAAGCTGGATTTCTAGGAGCGATGCTGATTTTTCCATTGACCAAAGGTGCTTATTAAAGGCCATTTATAATATTTATTTCTGTTCCATAGGGTCAACTAGTGAAAATTCAACATCAAACGCCCAGATTGGTAAAGACTGTGTCAGTGACACTGCTGCAAGGACGACACAGACAGGCAATGATATTGGGCACACTGCAACTCCTCCTACTGAAACAACACATAGTGGTGAGTACTATAGTATACTTAAAATATAAAATGATAATGATTTGGTGTGGTGTCAGTTTGTCTGAAATATAAAGAAATACATCTGACAGGTTTAAAAAATATAGCAGATTCAATGTTTCAATGTTTCATGTTTTTCTATTTTTACATTTCAGTAATGCGCCATGAGTGGACTTCGGCTCAAACAAGACAGCTTATCGCCTTAATTGATGAAAATTTTCAAGAATTACAATTGGCTAGAAATAAAAAAAATATTTGGCGCGATATTGCAGCCAAGTTTTCAGTCATAACCATAACGGCATCAAAGTGTGAAGATAAGTGGAAAAATCTCAACAATCCTATAGAGATTATGTTCAAAGGAGCAACCTGACTGGAAGAGGTCCATCTAAGTTCGAGTTTGCCGATGAAATGGGTAAGATTTTAGGAGACGACCCTAGTGTGGTACCCCAATTGGCGCTCGATTCGGAAGGAAATATCGGGGGAAGGGAAGTCTCAGAAATAGCGACGGAACCGAATGAGCCAACTATTTTGGATGACGCGACACCAACTACAAGTACAAGTCATGGTGAAGCTGGGTGTTCGGGTACGCTTAGTAAAAAAGGAAAAACGCAGAAGAGAAAATCAAGCGACACCGAACAAATTTTAGCCTATATGAGGGAAAAAGACCAAAAATTGATGGAACATTTGAACAAAATTCACCAGGAAAATTTAAAAGTTTTAAACAAAATAGCAGACAAGCTGTAATAAAGTGCTTAACGGGTTTTTTATACGCCCACATAGAAATGTGGTCGTATATTGCCGTCGCCCCCGTCCGTCCGTCCGTCCGTCCGTCTGTCCGTCCGTCCGTCCGTCCGTCCGTCCATCGTCCACAATTTCTTGTGAACACTCTAGGGGCTAAAATTAATAACCGATTGACTTTAAATTTATACACAGTGTTTAAGGTCATGAGAGGAAGACCCCTATTGATTTTCAGCGATTTCCGATAATTGCTGTCAGAGTTATGGCCCTTGATCACTCCAAAAAATCTTGTGAACGCACTAGAGGCTAAAGTTAACATCCGATTGACTTTAAATTTATACACAGTGTTTAAGGTCATCAGAGGAAGACCCCTATTGATTTTCAGCGATTTCCGATAATTGCTGTCAAAGTTATGGCCCTTGATCACTTCAAAAAATCTTGTGAACGCACTAGAGGCTAAAGTTAATATCCGATTGACTTTAAATTTATACACAGTGTTTAAGGTCAACAGAGGAAGTCCCCTATTGATTTTCAGCGATATCCGATAATTGCATCCAGAGTTATGTCCCTTTATCATTTTGAAAAATCTTGTGAACGCTCTAGAGGCTAAAGTTAATATCTGATTGAATTAAGATTTATACACAGTTTTAAAGGCCATGAGACAAAGAAGCCTAGGGATTTTCAGCCATATCCGATAATTACTGCCAGAGTTATGGCCCTTGATCACTTTGAAAAATCTTGTGAAAGCTCTAGAGGCTAAAGGTAATATCCGATTGAATTTAAATTTATACACATTGTTTACGGTCATGAGACGAAGAAGCCTAGGGATTATCAGCGATATTCGATAATTACTGCCAGAGTTATGGCCCTTGATCACTTTGAAAAATCTTGTGAACGCTCTAGAGGCTAAAGGTAATATTCGATTGACTTCAAATCTATACACAGTGTTTAGGGTCATGAGACGAAGAATCCTATTGATTTTCAGCGAGTTCCGATAATTGCTGTCAGAGTTATTGCCCTTGAACTCTTCAAAAAATCTTGTGGACGCTTCAGAGGCTAAAGTTAATAACCGATTGACTTTAAATTTATACACAGTGTTGAGGGTCATGAAACAAAGAAGCCTAGGGATTTTCAGCGATTCTCGATAATTACTGTTAGAGTTATGGCCCTTGATCACTTCAAAAAATCTTGTTGATGCTTTAGAGGCTAAAGTTAATATCCGATTGACTTGAAATTTATACACAGTATTGATGGTCATGAGACAAAGAATCCTATTGATTTTCAGAATATTAAGTGTTTCGTATACTAAACGTTAGCATGGAGGAGAACTTTATCAAAGCCAAACAAATTTGAATGATTTTCTGATAATTACATAATGAGTTGTTACTTGTTGTATGATTCTAGTGTATTATAAATGTTTCATTACTGAAAAAAGTCAAATATGCGACAACTCTTGTTGACTGCCCGGACGATTGAGCTGCTGTGGGCGTATGTTTCGTTGCCTGGCAACCTATCTTTCACAATGTGTGAGTTCCGTAGTTTCTCTTAATTACAGACATTACAGAGAACTTGACAAAATACGCAATAGTTTAGTGCGAATTTTATTTATCATTTCTCCAAATAGGATTTTATATTTGTTATAATATTGTTTTATATTTGTTATAAAATTGTTTTATGATTGTTATTATATTGTTTTATGATTGTTATAATATTGTGTTATGTTTGTTATAATATTTTTTATATCGGGGGTGGGTGACAAAATGGTTAGCACGTGCGCGCTGTATGCGCTGTATCATACGTTCTTTCATTCAGTCCACTGCATGGCGTTGATTCCATTCCCCGGTTGTACGTGACAAGAAGTAGGGTCGACTGTCCAATCTCGTGGTTTTTCTCTGAGTCTCCCAACCCCACCGCTAAAGACCCTTACAAGCAAGCGAATTATTGAAATAACATTGAGTCATATGTTAGTCCCGAAATGACCTAGTTTGTGTCTTGTGGACGTTATTCCCCATATTCCCCTCTCTCTATTTGTTTGTTATATTTTACTGGCATTTGTTCTGGGTTTTTTTTTAAATAAAATTTCGTCTAATTACGATTCTAAAATACTGTATAATGTTATTAGTAATTGAACACATTTAAAAAAACAAACAATGTAATTACTGTATTTTTATTCACAATATTATTTAACCTTTGTGGCAAATAATTTTTTTTTCACAACCTTTCTTTCAAAAATGTCTGTATGGTCAGTTATTATTGGGCCACAAATAATTCCAATTCTCTCCTTCTTTGAACATCATTTGCTTGATTGTGGTATGGTCGAGGAATAACTATATCATTACCAATGTCCTGAAGTTCATCGATTGGCTCATCGTCGTTGTTTATACATAGATTATGCAGGACACAAGAGGCGGGTATGGTGTGACACAGTAGTTCAAAATCTGAACAATCTAAGTCTCTCAGTCGGCGAAAACGTCCTTTTAGTTGCCCAAAAGCACGCTCTATCGTCACTCTGGCAGAACTGAGCCGTGTATTATATCGTTTTTGATCACGGGTCAAGTTTCCAAAATCCCTGTATGGAGTCATAAGCCATGGATGAAGTGGGTAGGCCGAGTCCCCAAGCAGGAATTCCCCCTCCTGAAATTTTGTATCTGGTTGAAGGAAAATACACGAATTCCTCAAAACCCTAGCGTCATGAGTACACCCAGGCCACCCGGTGTAAACATGAGTAAAGCGGATTCGATGGTCACATACAGCCTGGAGTACGACAGAGTGAAATTTTTTGCGGTTTATGTAGGCTATTGGATTGTCCTTTTTCTTGGGTGCTTTAATCCGGATATGACAGCCATCGATAGCTCCGATTGTTCCAGGAAATTTACAATATTTGGCAAAACCTTCAGAAATTTCTTGACGTGCGTGCGGCAATGGCCATTGAATTGTTCTTTTCATTAGATGGTTTATAACCGCCTTAGAAACTCTGCGACATATACAGTGTGTTGTGGATTTAGATATTCCAAATCTATCGGATATTGAGCGAAATGAATCTGGAGTAGCAATATACCACAGAAACACCATTGCCTGTTTTGGAAGTGTAACTGGTGTACGTCCATAGCCTTCCTCTCCTAACTGCAATTCTGGTAAACCATGGAGTTCGTTAACAAATTTTTCAAACGTTGTTCTGGTTACACGAAAATGTGATTTAAAGTCTTCTAAGGATTGTTGAGGGACTGTATGTTCTGCATAAAATTCTATTCTTGGGACTTTATTTCGCTTTTCTGGATTTAATAGTCCCAATAAGATACCAATGAAAAAGTCATTATCAATTAAAGTTTGTTGGTGGATTATTGTCTGCTCGTCGTTATTTATCTGGACACCGAGAATGATTCTTTTCCGGCGTTCTTCCATTCTGGTAAAACTTCTTGATGGCCACAATCATAGAGTTATATATAGAAACAATATCTTTACAAAGCGCCACTTCGTTCGATTACCCGTTATCACTGCGCATGTGCAAACTTACTCGGGGAACATGGTCGGGTAAGCGCGGCGCTAGTAATCGAACGCACCCAGAGTCTTGTAAATTTGCAAATGATATTATTAAGATTTTGCTTTTATTTACTTGAAGATTTGTACAACTAAATTTGCTTTATACTAAATTATAATATCAAACTGGTTTATATCCAATATTTATTTTTTATGTACATTTAAATCTTTCCTGAGTTGGCACTCATTATTGTTCTGTTCTGTCATTTTCTAGGAATGGTTTCTCCAACTCAAATTGACCGAGTTACTATGACAATGAAGCTTGTTAAAGAGGTCATGACCTCTGACCCTGAGTGTATTGAAGAGTTTTCCGATATTATCAATCTGTGTTTTACTTTGATACAAAGGTAAATAATTGAATGGCATAAACTTATACTTTTGATAAATAAAATTTTTAAATATAGCATATGCTATATTTAGAGTTTTGGAGATAAATATGCTAGTGGGTAAAAAAGCAGTTTAATTTTGCACAAACATAATAAAAAAGTGTAATACTCTAAAGGGGGCCTTATGCCCGCTTTCGCAGTAGGAACCTTATCAAAATTTAGATTTGTCCATCAGTTTAATAAACCGGAAAACTAGGTAGCCACAATCTAAAAATCCATTGGTGGGAATATATTTGTTCCCTGGCAAAGCAATGTTATAGCGTGTTTGAAAAGTTTAATTTTAATAATACACAAAATGTGAAAAGTTCATGACAAATACAATGACAGAGAACAAAGAAATTGTATTGTGCTTTCCAAGTAAGCTCTGTTCATTATTATATTTCATTAAAATGAATATCTTTGACAGAAAAGTCGATTACCATTATTTTGTTTTTCATAACAGGTTCAGTGTTATCAATCCACCACCATTAGAGTTACTCAGTAATACCATGGAATGTTTAAATTGTACTGTTACCAAACATCCTAAACCAGTAAGTCATTTACTGTTAACTAGGGGTGGGCAAATGGAGGTCGAATTTTTGGAACGTGTGTTTTCTAAGGTGATTTTGGCTGCTGAATCCGAATCTGGAGAAATTTTTGTTCTGTGACCTCATTTTGAGCTGGTTGCGTGGCCTTCAAATTTTTTCTCATAAAAGCGAGACAATATTGGAACTAGTTGTCAAATATGTTATAATATATGTTTTCATGACCGTGGATTCTAAAATTGCACTCCCATTTATGATTTGATAACATCCTTTATTGATATGAGGGTAATAACTGAAAAAAAGTCATTTTAAAAATGGCCTCAGAACCAGCTCAAAATGACGTCACAGAACAAAAATTTCACCAGATTCGGATTCAGCAGCCAAAATCGCCTTAGAAAACACTTGTTTCCAAAATTAGACCTCCATTTGCCCACCCCTAGTATAACTATAAGCCACAACATTTGGTCCTTGATATCTGATTCATTTTCAGCTCAAATCTTTACAATAATATTCTGATGGGAAAAGAACTAATATAAATGCGCTTTCAAACTGTGTATTGATAGAGAAAGTAATACTTTTTGGAAATTTGTGCTACATGTTATATTTTAATTTTTAAAAATAAAATATATTATGTAGGTATGGCACAGTATTAAGCAGACTGGATTTTTACCCTATATGACAGAAAACTTGGATAATCTTGGAGAAATATTAAGGTGAGGTTTCTACTTTAATAGGTTTAACTTTTATAAAACAAAGAGAAAACATATAAAGATGTTAAAACAAATCTAAAAATGTCTGATCCACTTTTATCAAAGAATTATTAATACTATAACAGGAGCTAAAAAACAATACCTTTAAATCACTTTTACGGAAGACCCCAGATTAAACAAAGGGCTGTCATTTTGCTGTACTTGGGATAGATTTGATTGGTCACACTCCCTCAAAATCTCAAGTATCAGTAGACAATCCAGCAATGGTCAGAGAGGGATTTCTTGGGCCATTGCTTCAGGAATATGTACGAAACATGACCTCACTCCTTCTGATCTAACCTTTTTAAAATTCCCATAAGTAAAATATCATAAATATGATTGACATTTGATTTTAATCAGGTTGGTTGTCTACTATTTGTTAAAATATACATGGTTAGATAGGTAGTGAGCTAGTTTTGTTTTGTTAATTTGCAGTGGTCGTGGTTTACATGCTGGTTTATATGGTACTTTATTAGCTAGAACAGAGTGTATTGAAGCCAGATATCCTCTTACTGAAGCAGTAATTAAATTTATAACTAACTTGATAGAGGTAGGTACTCACATACACTGAAATCACATCATACTCAAGCCCCTAAAACACAGCTTAACACACTGATTAATCCTAGATGACATGTAGAATTTCCCGATGATATAACTCTTACCACTTCTCCTTATACAGAGTAAGTAGGCCATGGCATATTCAATCGGATTAGAATATTCTTGAAATCTTAACTCTTTCGATGGCCTACCCTACACGAACAGAACGTGGGTTATATAACAACTCTTCCTGGTCCTAGTGTAGTAAAGACAAGAAAAACGAAATTTTGAACAATATAAATCGAAACGAAATTATAGCTAGTACAGGAATGAAGATTGAACAGATAGTACAAGAATACAGTTTACCACATACAAAATCTTTAAATAGATTAAACAGTTGCAAGTGGTATAATGAAGAAAATATCCTGCCTTATGTGTTACACTTGAGCTACTTGGGGTCACGTTGGTAAAGTGGGTAAGACGCTGGCTCGCTCACCTGGAAGTCAGGTGTTAGATCCCTGCATTGGTCGAGAAAGTTCATCCAGATTTTCCTGCGTGCTTCCCCCTTGTCAGTGAAGCCGATTGAAGGGCTTGCCAAGAACAGCTGTCTAGTCGTTTGGATTGGATGAAAAACCGAGGTCCAGTGTACACATTTGCAAGCAAGCAGAAGATCCTTTGACAGTTGGAATTCGATATAAGAATAGGGTGTAGTGCCGCTGTCTGCCCAAAATTTTCCTCAGAGCATACTGTATGGTGTATGTCTGTCTTCCTTAGCCCAGTTCGGAGCAGAAAAGTATGACATCTAACTCTATGTCATTTCATTACATTTCTTGAGCCATGGTGAGGGGTCATGGTGACTAACTGGGTAAGACGCTGGCTCACTAGCCTGAAGGACGAGTGTTCGACCCCTGCATTAGCCGAGAAAGTTCATCCAGATTTTCCCCGAGTAATTCCCCCTTGTCAGTGATGCAAGATGGAGGGCCTGACAAGAACAGCTGTCTAGTTGTTTGGATGAGCCAAAAACAAGGTCCTGTGTACACATTGGTGTGCACGTAAAAGATCCCTTGACAGTTGGAATTTGATATAAGATAAGGACGTAGTGTATGACATTCGCCCATCTTCATTAGCCCAGTTCAGAGCAGAACAGTAGGACGTTAAACCCCTTTTCATTTCATTTCACTTGAGCCACTTGTTTGGATCAAAGCTGCCCAAATAGTATTTAGAATGACTTGTAAAACAATTTGACACAGTTGTCCATTATTTTTTCAGATAATGTGATACAAGAGACATTGATTTGTTTGATTTGTCATTGTGCTCCACTTGTTTCTTTCTTTCAGCCATTAACCCGAAATAATCAAGAAGAAGAACTAGTACCAACTATATTATATATTCTACGGGAAATATTTCCTGTGTTTAGAAAATGGAGATTTAGTCACAGTAACAGCAGAGAATCCCTGGGTTGGTTGAAAGTCAATTATATTATTAGAAGACTAACTTTTGTGGATATCTTAGATACTGCAATACAGAAGTACAAGAAAATTGCTAGAAATCAGATGTTCTAAAAAGAGTAAACTTTACTCTAGCATGCCACTCTACATAGCTATAAGACAATAAATTTGTAGAAGCTTGAAAAAAAACCCTTGTCAGTCTCAAAAGGACAGCGTTTGAATGATGTTAAACATTGGTATTTATATTACATTTCTTTTTCATGAAATCCGTTTTTTTTTCCACGATCAACCAATCTTGATGATCAACTCACACTGACTTATTGCTTATTGCAGGTCAGAAATGTTTGGATCTTTTCCACAAAATTCTCAACTTTCTACATCTGCAGAAAAAAGCTGAAAAAAAAGGGTAAGTAATTTGGTGTGGTGCAGTGTAGTAATGATAGTGAAAAATAGCTCATATATTTATACTACTGAAACATAATAAATGTATGCTTGCATTTTGCCCGTACTAGTATTTTTTATGAACTGCAGGAACATTTAATTTCAAGCATTTATATGTACTGTATTTAGGTTTATAGATTACAAAAGTCTGCCTTGACACCATTTTATCAAATTAAATTTCAGATTACAACTTCAAGAAGTGTGTGTTTATAGTCTATTATTTACTGAGGCAGGAAGGGCACTATTAGAGATAATAGCGATTGGTGTTGATAATATAGAACTGGCTCTATCACAGCAAGGGAGGTAATTTCTCTTTCTGTTTTCTTAACTGCAATCTGAGAATGCTTTGTGAACTCTGGGCCTGGTCTTAAGTGTTCTTAAGTCTCACTTATGCTATGTATAAAGGGACCACTATTCAAGAAACCCTGTGCTTTTCATAAAAATTTTATTACTATCAACCTTTTTATTACAGTGCAACAGAAGGGGCAGGTATAGAACAGATAGAATTGATCCAGATTGCTTTCTCCGTTTTGAATCGTCTTTTATTACTCAAACCTCCAGACCTACCGATCTCTCCTGTGGAACATGCTCTATCCTCACAACCAGCTGGTAGACAACATCAACATGTTGTAGCTACAATAGCCCAGTATATTTATCATAGACACAATCCAAAGCTGCCAACATTAGCATTGGTCTTATTAAAGAGATTAGCTATGGTAAATTATCTTTTCTTTTGTTTTGGAATCATAGGAACTCATGGCAAAGAACAGCATCTAGTTTTCCGGGTGGTACTTGCATGTAAAAGTATCCTTTACTGTTGGAATTTGATGAAGAGTAGTCAGAAGTTTCCCTCATAGCACACTATGTCCATCTTCATTTGACCAGTTTTGTGTATAATGTTTCATGTAAAGTTGTGTGGAAGAGTATATATAAAGCATCATAGTTTTGAAGTAATTAATGGAAATCCACACAAAGGTTTGTCTTTTATTTTTATTTTTTTAGGTATCACCAATGTCTATATTAGCATGTTTAGGATCAGAAGCAGAACCAGTTAGAGATATGTTTCTCAGCAGATTACAGGCTCTTTCTGAAGTAAGTAACATATGAAATCAAGTAAATACTTTCCTTGTAATGCTATGTGATATTAAGTCTACATAACATGAACAAACTACTTCCATATCAGGTCTTTTGAAGTTGGATTAGACCTGTTGTGATTTATTCAAACTGTTATTGCTTGAGTCAATGCGTCTTTTCATTGACTTTTTGTTAGTCTGATGTATGATTTCTAACAACATAAAAAAAGAAACAGAAATAAAAAAAGAAAAGTTTGACTAGACTTTATGACATGTAATACTTATTTTGCTATAAATATGGGATACTTTATAATGTTATTTTTGAAGGATTTAAGATTGAAAGTAGTGATATTAGAATTTTTATCGGTGTGTATTGAATATCAACCTGGTCTGATTGAAATATTCCTCAATGTGCAGTCATCTAACTCTAATGATGGCAAAAAAGTAAGCATTATTTGTTTTTATGTTAATGTTATCTTTTAGTACTAAATTGTAGGTAAATTGTCTTAACTAAAATTTTAGTTATAATTAATGAGAAACACTAATTGAATGTTTTAAGACCTCCATATGGATCTGTGTTGCTGATACCAGTGACAATGAATCCTGTTTTTATCCAAGCTTCTCCTATATGCCCCCATTTCTAAAGAACCCTGATTGCCAGAATTAGTTCTGTTAAGTTTCTGGTAAACCTATCTTTCTTTCATATTTTGAATGTTTATTTGATATTTACAGCAGGATTTAACACTAGGTAAAACTAGCTGTTTACAAACAGTTTTAAATTTAATGGAGAGTAAAAAGCAGGTATAAATTTTATATATATTTTGAGTGTTCAATTAATATTAGTTTAGGCGACACAAAATAAATGTCTTATTTCTTGGGCAACTGGCAGCTGAAAATGTAGGAGGGGAGTCGCCATCTTTTTTTTTTTACCTCATTGATGGGGCAAAATAAATTTTAAGCAATTTCTGAAAATTGAATGGTTGCGAGGATGTTTTTTCTTTCTTTATTTTTAATGAGAACATTAGAAACAGCGATCACTTGTCTACGGTATTGCTTCATTTATTGTACATACTTAGAACATAAAAAAAAATAGTTACTTGTAAAAATTATTCTATAACGGCACAGAACCCAAATAGAACCAATGGTCATGTTTTTGTCAACATGGCAGTTGATAAGCATTTTGAACGTTATAATTACTGTGTCCATTGATTTTTGGTGTTATTATATTATACTATTAGGATATGCCTGCAAGGAGATTAAAATGTCTGACAATGGAGAGGTAATCACATAGATTAAGTAGGCACAAACGTACCCTTTTTTATACGCCCACATTTTCATGTTAACGTATATTGTCGTCCCCTGTCTTATCCGATTTTGATGAAACCTGAAATATAGGTTTATATTCAAAAGATCTTGGTTCCTTTCGATATTGGCATGTATCGGATTGAAACTTTTTGGTATATAATTATTATTCTGGAGCATATCTCAGAAACTTTTTAAGATATCTTTATAACAATTTTACATTCATTAACCTATTATTTTATTTTCTGATGGCCATCTTTTTTTCCTGATTTCGTTTACGGATCATATTTCATTATCCATCAAAGAAATTATAGTATTATATTTTTTGATGTATTTGTTTTTTGATTCATATTGATGTTTTTATTTAGAGTACCTATCAGTGTCCGTCTGATCTTCTGTGTGCTTGTACAGACTTTATGCAGTCATTATGGTGTGGATTGAGAGAACGTGCAATGGAAGTTTTAAGAGCAAAGTAAGTCATCTAAAAATCTGATAAAAGCTCTATCAAATCAAGTGAATGGGTCCAGGGGCTAGCCATAAGTATCCATTGCGCTATACAGTGATCCAAAAGATGTGATGGGTCTTGGCAGAGATTTTTTACTGCATAAGACTTAAGAACAGAACCTGGGCTTAAAATTGGGTTATCATATTATTTTCAGAATAGGAATGAAATCATTAAAGTTGTTTGGGATGGATCATATTTTGGAGAACTGGTAGTCTGTATTCTGTCCGTATCACAATGAAATCAATAAACTGACCCTGTGAAGATGAAATCCCCTTAGTATATGATCTTTCTTCAAAGTCTAAATGGAATATAAAGATATAAATATTCTTTGTTATATTTTATTTAATAGGGAGACATTCTGGTTGAGTATCTTTTGTCCGCTAGAGAGAAACCTGTTGAAATCTGCTGAGACTAGCCAGGTAAAATTAATTTTTACATACTGATATTGAATAATATTAAGCATCCAAAACCATCGATGTTTTTTTAGGTTTTAATTTATGAAAATAAAACAAGTTTCAAATATAGCTTAAATTTTGATGTTACAAATTAATGACATCTTGGAAATGTTTACATTTAATTTGTTTGGTTTATAAATGACAGTTTGATGCTGATGAGATGAAGACGGTGGCACATTGTCTCAAAGTTTTGGCTCAAGAATTCTTTGTCATGTCAAGGTATAATATTAATTCTTGCTTTAGGGTTTTAGTTGAGATAAGGACTGAGTTTTAGCAAAGTATTTTTTATTGCATTTTGCTGATTAGTTCAAAATTTGTTAGCAACAGTATCGATAAACACGTTCCTGTTGATTTTGTGCTTGTCATGTAAATAAAGGTCTAATTACTAATTTCTATAACATCTGAAGCCTAAATAAAGACCCGCAATTGCATAATTATGTTTAAGTATAAAGTTTCTAAATTTGTCAGAACTTTCTAAAAGTTGTTTGTATTAAAATTGAAATTGGTTTATTAGATATTCCAAAGGAAATGTTGCTAATCTATTGCAGTGATAAATTAGACAGTAGATTAAAAAAATCTTGTCAACAATTGGCTAAAGATAAAAGATTAGAGCATATTTCCGAGGTAAGGTTTTAATGCTACTTCATATAACCAGAAATTAAATAATTTCAGGTAAAGCTTTTATAGTATATAAAGTTATAATTCTGTTAAAAACTGAGAGAACCTTTAATTTTTACTTTAAAATCTTAAAACTGCACACTGGGACTTTAATATGTAATGTAAATATTGTGTCATTAGATTGAACATGGTCAAAACAAAAGAAAGCAGTTTAGTTTTAAATACCATCATTACAAATACTAACAGAGGATTTATCAAGAAAAAGTGACAATTATAACAAGAGGTTTTTATTTTTTTAGTGTGTACGTGACAGTTTGATATCAGAAGGAAAGAAAAGCAAAACAGCACCAGATGAAATAACAGATGACCCAACATTACTACTGTTGCTGTCATGGAAAAACTTCTTAATTACCAATTCCAAATTTAAAGTAAGTTTATATTAAAGATAAATTATGTAAGACATGGCGATTCTTACTATAATAGTTTAAAAATAACTAATGCAAAATGAATATAGCCCTCATTCTATTCTTGAAATTCTCACAGGAATAATAAAATGTGGTCAATAATATCAATCTTGCCTTTAAAAGAGAATTACTTGTATTTATATTTACAGGTAGATGAATTACAATTAACAGATCGGGTAAAAGAAAAGATTTTAGAAGATTTGTTAATAGGAATCCAAGAACAGGTAAAATCTTACATAAAACATTGTGATAGATCTAAAAAAGTAAAACAAACATCTCTGAATTGGACTTGCCATTCTTTGTTAAATCAGTATTTAAAACCCAAATTACTTTCTTTCAATTAACTGTAAAACTAGAAACAGTAGATGGTATCTGCTAGTATTCAAATTGATGGTAATTCAATGCATATCGTTACAGTTTAGTGGTGATCTGTCAGTATTAAATATGAAGTTAGGTTCTGTTTCCAGTGCTTTATATTTCACCATTATTAGAAATAATACTAGGTATGTATATACAATCCCACTAATTCAATCTGTTAAAATAACTTTGTTCCTTTATAAACATTAAAGATACATTAGTTAAGAGTTTAATAAATAGTTGGCCATTCTTGCTATAATAGTTCAAAAAAAATTTCAGTCAAATTTTTATATTCAGAACTGAGTTATTAGTGTTGGAAGTTTGGACCATTTACGAGAATCTTTGATCGTTTGATTGACAGACGATAACTCCATCCACATATTCCTGATTATCAAGTAACATTCTCAATAGCAATAGTACTCTCGCTTGACAGGCCTTTGTTCATTAAGTTTCCTGTAGTGACATCACCGAGTAACGGTAAACGTTAACTTGTTCAGCCATTTACTGATTTAGTTTTAAATGGCCGTTTAAATCAGAGCTGTATCCAAGCTATCCGAGGGTCTACAGTATTGATGTCATGTAAATAAAGGTCTAATTACTAATTTCTATAACATCTGAAGCCAAAATAAAGACTTGCAATATGCTGATTTAGCTCTTGCATAATGCATGTTTAAATATGAAGTTAGCATCTGTTTCCTGCTTTTTATTTCACCATTATTAGAAATAATACTATACATTCATGTATTTATTTAATATTTAACCCTACTAAATCAATCTGTTAAGATAACTTTGTTCCTTTATTAACATCATGTTAACATTTGAACTGCAGATTTTTAATTAAATTAAACGAAGTATAATTTTTATCCAAATAAATGTATCAAGAAATACTCAAGATATATCTTTATGAAATCTTGTACACAACGTACTATAATGTCCATTCAAAAGCACTCCCATAAACTTATTTCTGATAGCAAACCATTTCCTGAAGCTTAATGACTTCTGGTGACCCAATTCTTCTTCTGTCTGACAGTCAAAATTTGAAACAGAAACCCTGTGCTATTCATCTTAACAGTCATTTATTAAATTTGACCAAATTAATTTTTTTTTAGTTCTATATTAAAACCAAGGGCTACTCTACAGAAATTACAGAATATAATTCTACAGACATGTGCCAATAGTCAAATGTTGATACCCTCTGTACAGATTGGTCTACTAGCTTCCATAACATCCATTTTACAATCAACTTATAAACAAGATTCTCACAGTATGAATAACTTTCTTTCTTATCTGACATTGGGTATTTGTAGAGGGTGTCTAATTGTGAAATTAAGGGAATTGAATTTGAGTAACAAGAAATCATGTTTTATGTTTCATCTTTGGTGTAGATATTTTATTATTCTTTTCAACACGTTTTGTTTATTTTTTTTTTGATTGTGTTTCATAATGTTGAATAGAGTGTACGCAACACCTTCAACATTAAGAAACACAATTTTAATCGAATAAAAATGATATGGATAATCGTCATCCTTTTTTTAAAATCTGTTTTTATAGATCAATTAATTATATGAAGTGTTTTGGGCTTATTTATTTTTTTGTCACTTCTATATATTCAAAATCTTAGAAGGAACATTCTCATCCATTAATAGATATACCTGTTGACAACCTAACGGCACTACTACCAACAGTCTGTGCAGTCCTACTACAGAGTACTCGCCAGCTTCCTGGTTTGAAGGAACTGATTCAAAAGTCTCAACAAACCTCATCACAAGACAAGATGTCTGACATAGTTGTTGTGGAAACAGATATCGATTCCAAATTAAAAGTAAGTATAAAGATCAATGGATGTTTTACATGAAATTATGAAAAATACAATCTCAATTTTGATGAAACTTAAAATGTATGGTTATAACTGCAACTTTCAAGATTATGGCCCCTGATTGTTCGAAAATCAGATTTTAGCTTGTGGTCTCTCTAGAGGCTAAGTGTCCAACTATAAGTATTTAATTTCCTTACCACTGTTCAAAAATTACTCATACATCATTTATCAATTGGATTTTTTATTTTTTAACAGTGATTGAGAAATTAAATGCTTGTAAATTGGACAAAATTGAATGGTCAGCTTTAAACTGGACAGAAGTACAAATTAAACGATTTATGCTGATTTTTTAGCTTGTTCTCTGTCCATCTTTTGCAAAATGTGGGCATATCTTGCTTGGAAACTGCTTGTTAAACATATCATTTTTTTTTATAGTTACAGATAACATGTTGCTGTTTATTAGAAGAGTTAATTCGATGTATCGGAGATTCAACAATATGGCTAACCATTTTACAACAGAACTCTATTCTACCAACTTTACTTATCTCCATGGAAACTTATATTAAGGTAAGAAATATCCAATTCTAAAAGGTACATATTTCTATGAAAACAAATGAGATTATTTGTATATTTGTTTTGGAATCATGTAGGTTGGACCCTGCTGTCGCTCTGGTTTACATCAAAATCTGAGCTAACACAAATGCAGTCCAATTTCCTTGGTTTCTACATTATATTTATATTAAAGGCATTTTTATATGCCCACATTTTCATATGGATGTATATTGTCGTTTCTAGTGGTTTACCCACACTTCTGTGCTTGAAACGACCTAGTACTCACTGTAACAGATCACCCAGAACATGTCAATGATAACAACTCTTCTAGATCCTAGTGTAGTATAGACAAGTAAAACAAAATTTCGAACGATAAAAACGAAACAATATAGGGATCAGTGTTTTAATCAGATTGATTAAGGTAAACAAATTATGGTGTTTAATTACGACTGACATTTGTGTGTATTTTATTTCAGGCCCAACAAGGTTTAACATATGTTCATTCAGTATTTCTGTTAATGTTAACTATAGCTGAAACAGAAAAGGTACGATTTGAATCTTTTTATTTCTTGCAGTTGGAATCTTTTCAATTAAAGTCACACTTTGATAATATCCTACATGCTTGATTTTATTCTCAGCTATTCGTGCGGAATGTTTGATACACAAAGGTGGAGATTAGATAAAGAGCTAGCAGTTCTCACTATAATAGTCAAAAACTAGATAATTGAAAATTTCAGTCAAATATCATTTTCAAAATTAACACAATCACTGTTAAAACGATCCTTTGGCACCATCCTATTTATCCGATTTAATTAAACAATATCTACCTTCTCGTCCTTACGTTCATCTCATAAAAACCAACTCTTATGTGCAGTGCTGAAGTCAAAATTTGGTGAGAGAGCTTTTGCAGACGCAGCACCAAGAGAATACAACAAATAGTCCAAACTTAGCTATATTTAAACGACATCTAAAAACCCTGTTTTTTTACCCAAACTTTTTGAACTATAATTTAAAGGCTTCACTTTTCGTTTGTATACTGTAACTTAGCTATTCCTTTGTATTCTTTTGTTGTCCCCCGCTTTGAGATAGAGAGAGAGAGAAATGGGGTTTAACGTCCACTCAACACAAACTAGATCATTTTGGGAATAACATGGTTTAATTTTATTTCAATATTTTGAGCAGTGCTAACCATTCGGCCATCCACCCCCCCCCACACTTATTATTATTATTATTATTATTACTATATCTTATGCTGATCTATCATTACGTTTGTTTCCACTGACACTCATTATTTTATATGTTTTGTTCTAATAATGTTTATCTATTAAATTTATGGGCTGGTTAACATAATGGCGACCATGGCCACAGTTGGCAAGATTCTCTTAAAGGGGCCATCCCGATAACATTTTGGGGGTTAAAACTGCTTAATTTTGTATGAAAAGCCCTTAATAGCCTCTAACTTAGATCCGAGCAACTTCTTCAAGCTATGTGATACGTTTTCAAACAAATTCCAATCGCCGATATGGCTCGGTGGCCGAAGACTTGTGTTCTGTTTGGATTATACAGAAGTGTCTGGATAAAACGAGTCTATATATGTGCAGCTTTCAATCTAACCCTATTGACTTACTTTTAAAGCTCTCTATTGATTAAGTTAAAATTGGTTCAAATATAGTCGCGCTTATCAAGTAAAACGACCATAACAATTTAAAAGAAAAACTTAAAAGAGCAAGTGTCCAGTTAAGCTTTTTTTGCATTCACGTCCAAACTACTCAATATTTTGAACTGAAATTTTCAGACAAGGTAAATACACTATTCCTCTATATTTTGGCGTTTAAATTTCATACGTTCATTAACGTGTAATTTTCAGATTCTTTGAAATTTAGGCTGGCCCCTTTAATATATGGTTTTGGATTCACCCAAAAAGATCCAAATGTTATTGATTATATATTGAATGTAAGTTTAAACTCTAATCCATAAACATTGCATGAATCATTTTAAATACAAAGGTGGTTGAATAGAATGGAAATAAGATGGGTCTGATAACTGAAGTATAACCTACAACTCATGGACGTGAAGTCGAATACGTAATGGATTAATCCTGGTATATTGTTTGTAATGAACATGTGATGGAATCCTGGCCTATTACATTTATCATTAGGTGATATATAATTCGAACAAATGGTTTTATTTACAGGGAGCTAGTGTTTTAGCATTAAGTAATTTAGCAGACCATACATGTTTGGTGATATCAAAATGTTACAGTGAAGGTGATAAAGTCACAAGACAAATTGCTCAAAAGGTAATAATTCTGTTTAATTGTTTTGTTAAATCATATATTGGTTAAAAGAGGCCTTTTCAGATATACAAGAAATGCAAGTGCTCAGTTTGCAGCTTGCCCTTGTCCAAAAAGAATCTTTAGGATTTTTCACTTGAGGGGTGAACATAGAATGTGCAGCTAGTGGTTTGGACAAATTGCATGTATAAGAACGCTTTGCAGTGGGTATTTGAAGAACAGCAGGTATATACATTACTAAAATATTGTTTAGAAAAAAAAAAAAGTTACTATCCAAAATTCTCCCACTCATATTGCACATCAAACCATTATGACATTTGTAAATCGTAATAATAGTATCTTATGTATATTTTATTAGTGCGCCTACAGTTAGGACTTTTTGTTATTCGAATAACCGTTGAATATAAAACAGAGCTCTTAGGTGGTGCAAGTCATTACTTGTGCGCACGCCATACTCTTCTAAAAGGCAATTTCAGGAATTTTTGCAAAGAAATGTATAATCCTTTAATGTAAATTTAAACTATCTATAAAGGCTGTAGTTGTTTACCAGGTTAACTATGATATACAGAACAGTACTCTGTTTCCCTTTGTATGTAACATATATGGCGATAATAATATAATTACACGATGTTACTAAGAATGGAATAAAGTAAATTGGAAGGCGTCTATTGATTGGACAACTGTTACACTCTTAAGATTTTAAAACATCAAATACAAAACGATAACCGGCAAGTTTTGTTATAAAGAGGAATATAATCTATGTAATGGGGGACATCTCCGAATAACCGTACCGTTGAATTCGAACCGTTTACATTGTATATTTTATAGTTGTAAGCTGTATATTGTAGGTTTGTAAAGTGTATAATGTTGTTAACTTTATAGTTTGATTGTATTATCTGTATATTGTAGGTTTGTAAAGTGTATAATGTTGTATTATTTGTATATTGTAGGGTTGTAAAGGATATGAAAATAACAGTATAACATGGAATGGTATATATTGTTTATGTACACAACTCTATGCTACCATGTTATCAACTTTACGTTACTCATTTCTAGAAGATTGTTTTAACTTTGTTGGAGCTCATCAAGACAGATTACAACAGGTAAAATGTCACCTGGCTTTAAGGATGACTATTCCTTATTCAGTCATGAACTGAACTGTATGGGCCAATTAAATGAAACACTTAGAATGTCCATTACCACAGTCACTGGTCGTAACTGTATTAGAACTTGACTTGTTCGTAATTCACCTAAATCGTCTACTAAATAGAATATGCATAGGACTAGCAATTACCCATAGGACTTGGCAGACCAATAGATTGTCCTTGACGTTTCTTCAGCTATTGGTTTTCTAGTGGCAAGCAATCCATCACCTACAAGCAACTGTGAATGCAAGTCAATATCCAAATGATAGATAATAGCATAATTACAATCCCAATTCATTAATATATATCTTTAATTAAATCCATTCCATTTGCTTCAGTCCTTAGAGATAGGTTGTACCACTTTATCTAATCAAGCTATGAAGGAAGCAGAAGTTACATGTAATTTCCTCCATCAGTTGTCTTTCTTTAGTCGAGAATGGAGATTTAATTTACCTGATGTTCTTAATAGATTATTGGTGAGTAACATTCTTGAAGTCATTGGTAGATTTGTTGTACATTGATTTCAGGAGGTACACTGTAAACTGAAAATAATGGTATTTATATCTCCTTAATATTGTGGTATTGGGTTGTATAGGCCACAAGATGGCCTGGATTGTTTATGGTATTCTGAAGGGCTAATTAAAAAAAGCCATCTTACATTTCACGCCATCCCAGAATTCCATCTCGGATCAAAGCATTTTATTAATCAAGGGAAGTAACTCAATTAACACAAAAAACTAAGAAGGCTTCAGACCACTATTCCTTAATAATAATATGAATAAGTTGGTTTAGTAAAGGAGTATATTACACTACCTAAATTATGTTTAAAATTTTTACTTCTATTGATAAATTTTTGCAAGAGTTGTTTAGTTGTTGATAACTTGCAGACTAGACTGGCCCAGTCCAGAAACTGGACAATTTGCGAACTTCACAATAAAATGGGTGTTCTTGCCATGTTATTCGTCCTACCTTATTTGGAATGATTGACAGTTATCAAGCACACCCGAGTCACGTGACATGAATCATGCGTCTCGACTGGAGTGCAACGCAGTCATGCTGAGACCGTCTGAAGGTTGATGTCACGTTGTTGTTAGATATGTCGTGATCACGTGCACGACGTCACAGGACCTACATAATGCAGATTGACCTACTAGATGAGATTGAAGCTCTATTTGCCCAGTCTCTAGAGATTACGTTGGTTTTTTTTGGAGAGGACTGGCCAATTTTTGGTGTGTGGAGAAGACTGGCCACCAGTCTACCTGCAGACAAAAATCTTAGCTATAAGATAAATATTTTGGGGAACTGTCAGCTTTTTTCTTAGTTTGCTTTTTAGTGTGCTTGCTTCTATTCTATGTGATGATAAATGTGTAAGCTGCCTTGTGTAGAAATTACATTTTTGATTTTTAATTTTAGACATGTATGGTTTATATGACACAGACTTTTGTTTCTCTGTTAATTCGACCCAGATATTTGTCACATATACTAGAGGTAACACATTTTTATACAAGCACATTTTACTGTAGCTATATATATATATATATAGGTTGTCAGTCTGTCCACAATTTCATGTAATTCGACTAAAGTTCAGAGGTTTTTTTATAGATTTTTTGTAAAATTTGCTTGGTTTGTTCAATGGTTCAAAATGAAGAACCCTATTCTTTGAATTTGAACCACCAGCGTCTAACTTTCCACATGCATCATATTGTCCAAAATATTCTTAAAGGAATAGATTATTGGTGATAATGAGCTTATTACTTTCTAAGGCCCAAACATGTTCTTCAAAAATTAAGTATCCAGATCACTAATAATTAATTAGTCAATGTTTGTGCTGTGTTGGTGCTCTGTCCTGTGAAATGGTGTGTTGTTGAAAGCGGTGTAGGTGACTGAGTGATCTGACATCGTCATGTGCACTTTTGATCAGAGGGTATATCATTATTGCTTCAATTATTGTGGTGTTATCCACTGCGATAGATCCCTGCATGCAAGATGATTACTGAAATTATGATATAGCACCTGTTAGTCCCAAAATGATCTAGTTTGTGATGAGTGGAGATTAAACTCATATCCCCCCTCCCCATCCTCTGTTTCTATAAAATGAAAATTAAAAATCCTTTGTAATTTGATTTCAAATTAGTACTATGGGTAGACTTACTTTTCTTGATATATTGTCCAGAGACCAAAGCTGTTTAAAGAACTTTAACTTAATTAAACTATACATGTAATTACTAAAGGCACAAAGAGGAACAAGTGAAAGAAAGAATAAAATACAGACATCTCTACAGTCATCTCCCTTGCTCCAGCAACAAACATCAACAGAAGATGTAGATCACCCCAGTACACAGTTAGTGCAGGTTCAACAAAGGTAAGATCATGTTAAATAACATGTTATAATAACACTTAAATGTCAAAAAGTTTCATAATGAACTACTGGTATTTAAAAAAAAGAATTACCGAATGCTAAATAATGTAGTATAGTTATATTCTATATGCTGCAGATTTTGAAAAAAAAAATGTTTTAAATGAGAAAAAGTTTAATTGAACAGTAAAGTGTAAGGGTCAAGTCCACAATTAGTTTATGTTCAGAGTTATTACTGTTAATCAAATTATTAATACTTCACTGCTGTGGGTGTATGTTTCATTGCATAGCAGTCTATCTTTATTAAAGAATGCCTTTTAAATAATCTGTCAATTAGGTTGACGAAGTGTATTGTTAAAATAGAGAAATGAAATATTGACATGGGTTTAACTTGCAGCTAAACTAAATATAGTGCATATTGACCTTTACATAAATTTAATATACAATATAATACTTTCACAGGATGTTAAATATAATTGGTAGAAGTTTAGCCGCATTAAAGCAATTTACTCCAGATTTATGTGAAGTTTTATTAGATCAGGTAATTAGAAATTCGATAAGAGATTTTTTTTGACGAAAGCAGGGGAATATTAAAATGGTTCTGTCTATCTTTGGACTCAATCATTCTGCATCTAATTGAGCTGAGATGTTCAAACTTAGTGTATGTGTTCATTATGTGAATGCCTTGCTGTAGTTAGAAGATAAGCAATTTCTACGTAGCTAAGCAGAAAAATGCAAATTGATTTGGGGATGCTTTAGAACATGATAACTCTGGTTCTAATTGAGTGAGACTGAGAGTGATGAAACTTTGTGTATAGTTTTATGGTGTCCATACCTTGACTATATGTTATCTATTTAACCATTGCTACATTTCTTTAAATGAGAGTAAATGACTGTATGTTTATTGTTTATATTAAGAGTATGGATATAAGTGAATATGAGCCATTATTAGGAATGGGTTTCTGTACACCATCTATAGATCAAGAAACAGCTCCAACATTTGGCATGTTAATATCCTGTATAACTTCCTGTTTTAGACTTCTTACTAAGGTAAGAATATCTCTCTCCAACTTCATTTGATTATGATCGAAGGCAAAAAATATATAGCATTATGCAAATAATTTTTTACTTTTTCTTTCTTTATTTTTAATTAAACTGGCACTATTTCTTTCTTTATTTCTCTAAAATCAGAGTTCTCTGAATCTATATATAAGCTTAGATGAGAAAGTTTGATTACTATAGGGAGCCAAACTGATATTTTAAAAATGTCTGTTTGTGGACACTCTACTACAGGTCACAATTTTTATCCGATTTTGACAAAACTTATATATCAAATATCTTGGTTCCTCTCGAAATTGTAACTTAATGGATTATGGCCCCTGATTGTATGACAAATCAAATTTTTATCCTATTTTGATGAAACTTGAAATTATGTTTATAACCCAACGATCTCATTGTAAGAAAAATCATGTCTTTAGCTTGTGGAACCCTCTAGAGGTCACAATTTATATCCGATTTAAAAAAAACATTTAAATATATCGCTGTTACACCATGAGGAGAATTGGGATCAAATTTGGTGAAAATCGGATCGAAACTGCCAAACAAAATTGCTACTCCCTGTACGCAAATAGTGTAAAAGTGTGTAATACCAAGGTTGTGGAACCATCTCCAGTGGGTAAATTTTCATACGATTCTGACGAAAAAAAAGAAGTTTATATTTTAAAGATGTTGGTTTCTTTTGATATTCGCACATAACAGACGATAACTTCTTGGATGATGATCCCTGATTGCACAAAAAAATCACATTTTTAGCCTGTTGTCGGACCCTCTAGAGGAGTAGAAGTCACAACTTTTATCCGATTTTAAAAAAAATTACATCATGATAATAGTTGTTCTCATTTGGGGAAAATCGGACCAAAACCTAAAGATCTCAGTTCCTTTCAATATTTGCGCATTTCAGACCATAACTTTCTTTATTATGGCCCCTGTTTGTAAGAAAATCTGTTGTTTTCTTTAACTTGAACTTGTTCTCTATCCAACTCCTGCAAATAAAGAAATTGACATTTAATGATTATATGATATATGTAAGAAACATTCTGGAACATACAAATAATTTTCTAGACTGGCCCATTATACTTTCTTGCCTGCCCAACCTTGTGGGTTTACTCCGGGTCCTCCGGTTTCCTCCCACTGCTAAAGACTCCTACGCGCAAGCGAATTATTGAAATAAAATTATACCATATGTTAGTCCCGAAATGACCTAGTAAGTGTTGAGTGGACGTTAAACCCCAATTCTCTCTCTCTCTCCATTAGCCTTCAGTAAAGCTATACTTTTCTGGCAAATTCTTTAAGCATATTATTAGGAGTTTTGTAACAGTATCAGTACAGACATATCTTGACAAGGCAATCCACTCTTAATTGAATCTTTAGAATGATAACCATTTTTTAAAAGAACCACCGTGAACATTGAAATGAAATAATCTGTTGAAGGATGTTTGACCTTGCCTTAGTTTTCATAAATTAAGATCAAAATGATTTAATTTCAGATTGATCCAAAAGGTGGATCACCGCATAAATCACCAGACTCAGACACTCTTCAATTAATATCTAAGTAAGTAATCTACTTAATATCATTACCTTGTAGTAGCAGATTTTAATGGAAAGTTTCGATTGATTTTGTGGGAAAGTCTTTTGTAAGAGGTAACAAGCATGTTTCCATCTGAAAGTAAACATTTTCAGCAAATTTGCATGAAAACATAAGTAAACGTATATTCATTATAGTGAAAAGCAGAGACAATTTATAATTTAGGTTTAAACTAGAGTACTGATATATATCGCAAAAATCTGGTTTTTACCTTGTGGATCGTTTAAATATATCATTGTTAAACCGTAATTACAGTAGAGTTAGAATGTTGTGAAAATTGAACCAAAACTTTCCATCAAAATGGCCGCTCCCCTTTCTTAATTAGTGTTAAAGCATGTAATACAAAGGTTGTGAACCCTAGAGAGGTCACAATTTTTATTTGATTTTGACGAAACTTAAAATATAGGCTATTTTAATTACATCCCAAAGATCTTGGATCCTTTCAATATTCGAGGGGGTTTAATGGCTGAATAGTTAGCACATGTGCGCTGTATCCTAAGGTCTTGTCACTCAATGGGTTTTTTCCAGGTCATCTGGTTTCCTCCCACCTCTAAAGACCCCTATGTGCAAGGGAATTATTGAATTTAAATTGAACCATGTTAGTCCCGAAATGAACTAGTTTGTGTCAAGTGGACGTTAAACCCCATTTCTTGCTCTCTCCTTTCAATATTCACATATATCGGATCTTAACTTCCTGGATATTGGCCCCATTATAGTTTTTGAATTTGTTTTTTGTCCATCTCTCGGAAAATGTTTGTTTTTTGCCCAACCTTTTCCATTCTTTTGAACTGACCAATTAAATTTATATAGAATATGAAAACTAGAGATTTATATACATGTACAGTAAATATGACAAAAATGTGAGAAATAAGGTTGTATCTGATATTTATCTGAATATTGTGTGTTTTTACAGAAATAATGTGATATTTGTAATGGAGAATTCCCTATATATATTGATGTCTCAATCCTGTCGATATTTAAAAGATCCAAATTTATCATCACGAGAAAAACAGTTGTTAAAACGAGAACTTGGAACAGAATTAGTAAGTGTTTCATTATTTACCCGAGCTTCACTATTTTACTGATGTAACTTGTAGTTCACATGACCAGACCCTTCTTGATTGTTATGTATAAAACTGTAATATTAGAACTATCTCTGCATTATGGCAAGAATCAAAGCTATACCGATGTCCAGAAGTATCTATACTTCCCACATACATGAGATGTCTGTCAGTTTCATTTTTTTGGGTATTTGTCAAAAGCATATTTTTAAACCTTAAAAAAATATCTCAAAATTGGGCTAGTTGTGATGTGCCCTGTTCATTGAGACTACTAGACTCTGGTACTTCCTTTTAAAAAGTTTCTCTCAATCTCTATGTTGAACCATATGTAAAATCTCATGAGCAAAGTTGTCTATGCTAATAGACTTATCAAAAATTGACAGTGATATTTTTCGAAATATATACCAACATTAATAAGATTTCAATTACAACCTTGAAAGAAAGAAATTATAATATGAAAAAAAAAGAAGAAATGAGAAAAAATATGACAATTATTTTATCCTTAATCTATTGCAGAACTCCTTCTTATCAAGCATGGTACGATACATGAGAAGAGGTGGACCTGTGTCCCCAGGGTCCAGTAATCAGTCGAGTCCAAAATCTACAACACTCAATCGTTCGATTTCACAAACAGCTTTTACTAACACTCAGGAACAGAGTTATCTTAAACTTGTACAGGAGTTTGTGCGTAAAATTTTACGATGAGAAAGTGTTATTAAGAAATGAAATTCTATGCCTTAAATGAAATCAAACCAGTCAGTTATTATCACATCTGATAAGTCCAGACTGCTAGAGTGATGTGCAATGTTAGTAGAAAGGATTGTATATAAAACCAACGAAGGTACCAATCAGAAAAAACAATGTCATAAAAATGGGGATAGTATAGCAATATGTCTTATGTAAAATGCTCCAGTCTATGGATAAAATTTACAGTTTTATGTTATATAAGGCTGATCACTGATATGTTACAAAAATAATGCTTGGTCATTATATTTGGAATGACAATAAGTGCTTCTTGTATGACAGAAATTACCATTGAATAAATTGATGAAACAAAACTGATTCATTACATGATTAAAGACAACCCCATGATAGATCTGGTTTCTAATGTTTAATATATCCAGGAGAGTAATTCATGCTGGTGTCTTCTATCCCTCGCATTGGACTCATTTACTAATCAGGAATTAGTATCTAAATCATGTTACAAGTCATATTTCGACATTGGAGTTTGTAACAAGGAATATGACTTGCAACATTATCTGTTCTAAATATTGTAGTAAAAAGAGAGGGTTTAACTCCACTCGACACAAACTAGGTGATTTTGGGACTAACATGGTTTTTAATTTTATTTCAATAATTCGCTTGCGCGTAGGGGTCCTTATATTAGCAGTTGGAGGAAACCGGAGGACCCGAAGAAAACCCACAAGATTGTACAACCAAGGATTCGAAACCATGCCAGTTGACTCAATGGCAGGTATTATGATACAGCGCATGCATGCTAATCATTCGGCCATCCAACCCCCCCAAAATATTGGTAGTAAAAAAAAAATCATAATTTCAGCAAACATGCTATGAACTGAATGTAGCGCAAGACTCAAATCCGACCTGCTAAAAGTGGGTTTGAAATGATCTGATTGATCCTCTCACGACAAATTACTATTAATAAGATGCTGTGATATGTAATAATACCATGCCAAATGGCTATTATAAGTTTGCTGTCAAATTGATTCTGGTCTGATTTGAGATATTTTTGACCATTTAGAAGAAAGCAAGGGACTACAAAAATGATTTTATCTGTCCATCTGTCAGACATTTTGTCTCTTGCCTCACAATTGGCTTTTTCATTGGGTAAATGTCTTGGCCGTTTGATGATGAGCATTTTCTGCTTAGGCTACCTTGTATGACCCCCTCCCCTCCAAAGAAAATTTTGGAATATTTGACGGCTGCAAACACGTTTTCCTGCTATTTCAGCCGGTGAACAAAGCAACTTTAAAGTGGTCTAATATAGCCTAATTGAGGTGTCTGACTCGAATTCCAATCAATCGATCACAGTCCACGAAGACGGGATCGTTACCGTTGGGAGAAAATTTTGAAACTTTAACTGCCGCAAACGCGTTTTCCTGCTATTCCAGCCTGGGTATACAGAAACTTTAATTTGGTCCAATATAGCCTACCTGGGCCTGGCTGACCTGAATTCCAAACAACCAATTAATTGTTTGGCCGCAGTACGGGGGCCTCACCCTCCCAGAGAAAATTTTGAAAATTCAATTACCGCAAATGCCCTTTCTGCTATTCTAGCCTGTTTAAGCAACTCCAAAAGTATCCAATGGGTTTTTAACCGAAATCCCACTATGAATTCCAAACTTCCTATCAGACTGTTGTATCTGCATTCACAATTAATAATAATCGATACCCGAAAAATGTCCCACAAAGTAGAGTGGCTCTAGACAAAATGGTTTAATCCATAGTCAACTCAGTACAAATTCGTGATATTCAATTACAAGAAAAGTACAATTAGTGTTTCATTAGGGCTAGAAATACATGAAAAAGTTTGGGTTCATAGACAGCGGCGCAGGGTTTCTGACTTTGTATGGGGCCCCCCAACAAAATTTTGGATTATTTGACGGTCGCAAATTCATTTTACTGCTATTCCAGCCCATAAAGTTAGTGTTTTATTAGATTTCGGACACTTTATTTTGCTAGGTAGATGAAATAAAAAATTTTTTTCTCACTTTTTCCGTCTGCCCGAAAAGTCAGCTTGCCCGAAAGTTAGGGGGGCCCCCCCCGGCTCGTATGCCTATGCCACTGACAAGTGGAAACCACGCCGGAAAATCAAGATGAGCTTTCTTGGCCAATGAAGGGATCGAACACCCAACCTCAAGGCTAGGGACCCAGCGCCTTACCCACTTAGAAACGCCATCTCCAAGTGATGATGAGAGATGAGCATTTTCTTCTGAAATCACAGGTTGAGCAATATGATCCTATGACAATCTGATTAAAACACATAATCCAATTTCGTTTCGTTTTTATAGTTCAAAATTTTGTTTTTACATGTCTTTACTACACTTTGATCTCGAAGAGTTGTTATTTAACTCAAGTTCTGCTTGAAATGAGGGGTCAGTCAATCAAATCTAGTGTTTGACCTTTTTTGCACGGCACTGTGGGTAGACATCATAGAACATAAACTCCCACTATAACTTGTGAGATCTACATGTAGTGTAGGCCATGGAAAGTATAACCACGCCGAAAAATATAGATGAACTTTCTCGGCCAATCCAGGGATCGAACCCCCACCACAAGGCTTGCGAACCAGCGTCCTACCTACTTTGCCACCGTGATCCACTATTTCTTATCAGGCACGGATTTAAGAGGGGAGGGGGGCATGTAGGCACCTCCAGAATTCACCAAAAAAAACCCAATAACAATCATAATTTTAAAGGTGCTAAATCGCTTACATTTGGGACCTAGAAATTGACCCTAATGGGTCACAACGCATATAATAATATAATCTGATTGTATATTAACTGTTTTACATTAAATTGTTTCTGTTTTGACTCTAATTTCAAATCAGTTATGCCCAGCGAAATACGGCATGAGTCTTAATCAAAGAGGAAATTATAGTGTCTGGTTATTCCAGTCTACTGTGCATGCCCACCAGATAAGATATGGCCTCAGCATTTGACAGGAGTTGTTGAATATGTCTAGCCTTGTTCTGTCTGGTCACTTGTTTCAAGTGACGCTGAAACGCACTATGGTACACGATTCGTGTACCAATGGTAAAATGTTTATTTTGTTTTAAATATTGGTTATCTGAAGCCTACCGTTTCCAGGTGAGATCACAACATCAATGTTGATTTGAATTGACCAATAATTCGTGTTTTCGATGTCGAAGATTTTGGATGATTTTGAGTTACGGACTTAGGTCCTTTAATATGGCATGAAATTTAAAAATATCTTAACTTGAATAAAACTGCTTTCCAGCAAGATACTGATTGGCAGACAGCTACAACAATGTATATCTATATAGGCAAACCATCTATGTTCTACAGGGGAGCTTATTGTAGTGTTATTTTAGACATTATATTTCGACGATTTTTCCTGACATTTATTGCAGTGGGGTGGCATTGTGGATGGCCTCGTACTAATTTGCCCCCCTCCCTTCCCCTCCATATTTAAAGCTTTTAGATCTTCTACTGATAGCTACTTTATTTCATGTTATTCTTTTATATTAGATGTTAATTTGAGACCTAGTGCCAAAGCCCAGCTTATTCAGGAAAAAATTCAAATTCAATAGAAAAGTTTTACTGTAATCGATCTAGCGTCGTATGTGAACAGATATTATATAATTATATTTGTATTTACAGACCATTTAATTGCGTGTTACGCATGCAAGCCATTCAATAGGATATGAAATCGTTGTGTTAGGGGCCCCACGATTCTAGTCAGGTCATGTTAGGGGCCACGCGATTCTCTAGTCAGGCCCACTGCCAATGCCGGATTAACCATGGGGCACAGGCCCCAGCACATTAGAGCCCCCCCCCCCCCCTGTTATTTATCACTAAGCGACTTCACAATTAGCATTGATGTAGATCTGCTCACTTACAGTGGTGGAATTATCGGGCTCAATGGGCTCCAGCACCCTCCTCTAGGAATGCCATCATTTCATAGTCACTCACATGGATTGGTCCACTGAAATAACGCCAGAATAAGCTAATTTTGTAGCAGAATTGTATTTTTTTCTGGGTGAGGTAATTCTAAATGGCTCAGACACAAGTGAAGTGCCTGAAATGCCAGGAAATCAATTTCTGAAAATTTCTAGGGGGGATAATCCCCCAGACACCCTTTGGCGCACGCAGTGGCCTGCATTGCCGGCAACAGTTCAGCGCTCGGTAATCAGAGGTCCCCACATCTTCCAGGGCCCCCACCATGATTAGACCATCTCTACTAGTGGTTAAGCTGGGCTTTGCCTATAGTGCCTAAATTTTTGTTTCTCGTTTAAGATTTGATCTTTTATTCTGTTTAATACTATTTGAGTATTTCATTGTAGTCAGTAGTTGTAGGCCAAGACAGGCCCGTAGTCAGGGGGTGGCAAGGGGCGTCCCCCCCCCCCCGAAAAAATGTTTTGCCCCCTCTAAAGGAAATTTGCCAACCATAACTCTAAAATACCTACTGTAGACTGTGCCGGGTGTGCCCCCCACCTACTGTAGACTGTGCCGGGTGTGCCCCCCCCCCCCTAGAAACTTCACTGCCCCTCCGCAGCAAGCAGGCTGGCTACGGGCCTGGGCAGACTATCAGTAGGCTACGGTACGGTACAGTATCATTAATTCATTTGTATGTCCAATAAAGAATTGAATACCTACAGAAATGGAAAGTAGAGTGGGCAGTTACCCATATTTATTGACTCTACGTGTTGGGATATTTTCACAATATAAAGGTTTACGAAAAAATACATATTAAATGCTGCCTTTTTCCCCATCACGGTTTATCTTATATAAAATATAAGTTATATTTATTTATATACCGTGGTCTTGTTTGGTCAAGTCTTATAAAGTTCAAACATTTTGGGGTATTATTTATGGTCACTGGATAATTCTGACTACGCAGTAAACGGCTTTAAAATCCAGAACCTGCATTCTGTTTGTGAAATAAAACACTTCGCTTCACCCCTTATACTATTTTTCACATCCTTTTCGATACGACATGGGTATATGATCTCTAAAAGATCTGCGTTATGATGACAACATTGCTCAGGTGCGAAGATTGAAAATGACGTCATCATTCTGCGCGCACTGTGGGAAGTCCATTGAATAACTCGTTAAATCTCAGACAGGTTTGGGGTGTTTGGGTGTGACTGAAATTGACGTGTGTCCCCTTGCAATATCTGAAAAACAGAAGCCGAAATGGACATTTAAATCTTGGATAACTGTATTAGACAGGTAATTATAAATATTTGTCTTAGTACGTGTCGGTTACAGTAATTTAGCTTGTCAAGTGTGACAAGATACTGTCGATGTTTTTCTTTTTTACATGTGAAACCCCTGACTCCTCCGCCATCATTGACTGGTCGAAGTGCTCTAAAATAGAGTTTGTGTTACTTCTAATTTATGGCTACTTATTAGCAATCGAAAGCTATTTGTCAAGTAGCAATTAAAGCTGGATATTCTGTGTACTGCATCTTATTGTTGACTATTATCTAATTAGCACAATGTGAATGGGGTTATTATCCAGGTGTGTGCGTATTTCTTTGATCCTGCCGAAATGTCTTCAGCCGGGTCACGTGGCTATTTCTGTCAATTTTTTCCCAATATTTTTTTTGGGTAATCGATACAATTTAGATCGAGTTCTTTTATTTCTATTTATTCACACCTTTATAGGTCTAAAATATTTTTTTAAAGACCTTTTTTAACCTTAAACTAAAGTATTAAAGAGGCATTAAATGATGAGCAAGGAACAATAACATTTCTTGCTGGCTTGACAGCTCCAGATAATAAATAATATCCTTATTCTAAGTAGCCTATTAGATGTTTGAGTGTCCTTCCTGTTGTGTAAATTATTCATTTCATTAGGCCTACAACAGGCCCGGATCCAGGATATTTTCGAGGGGGAGCCCATATATACATTGTAATAAATGGTAATCATTAAAGTGCCGCATGTATTAGTGGTTTGGTGTAGTCCCCAATTGGTAAAATAGTACAATTTGTTGACCAGAATAAAGATTGGGACATATTATTCAGTTACAACAAGAGTAGTATTGAGCCTTTTAAGCTACAATTTCAAATTTTTAAGTTATATATTTAAAATTTATTAAAATAAAGCCTTAAAATAGGTGGTATCCATAAACAGTCTTACCTTGTTAAAGAATAGTTCTATTAATTCTATAATTCACTATTGCCAGCTGAGAAATTGGCAAAAAATGACATCTTCAATCTCAGATTCCAGCATTTGAATATAGCTCATGCATGGAGTGAATGAGAAAACAAGGGAGGTAATTGTGTTATTATTTTCTGTGTCAATGATTTTTAAGGGTGGGAAATAATGCCCATGGTCGCATAATAGTGAGTTGATAACCTATTGAGCAAAAGACATAGAAATAATTATGTTTTAACTTTCTTAGAAAATATGAAATTCTCGCTTTAAAGAAAACAAATTCATTTTGAAATATTATTCGGAACAACCTTTGATTCACTAAGAATTATTGCAAATCCAAGTACATGTACCTGCCTATGTAATAATAATATTGTGAGGTGTTTTTCATGAGCTTTCAAAACTTTTGTATGACTTGTACGTGGCTAAATAGGTGGTCGAGTGTTCGAACCCTGCATTGGTCGAGAAAGTTTATCTCGATTTCCCTGCGTGGTTTCCGCCTTGTCAGTGATGCAGAACAGAGGACCTGACAAGGACATTTAAAAAAATATTTGATTTTTTTTTTTTAAAATTTTTAAAAAATCATTACTGTCACGTGAATCATGTAAAATAAAGAATAAGTTATGGTGCATGAATGTTAGTATCCGAATTATACTGAAAGTTAAAGGGTCAATCCCGATAATGTTTTTGAGAATAAAACTCTTTAATTTTGTGTTAAAATCCATTAAGATCCCATACCTTAGGGCCGAGCAACTAACTAAATATATGTGATACGTTTTCAAACAACTTAAACTCACAGTCTTCATCTTGAAATGGAGTCCGGTGTCCCAAACTGTCTTATGCGGTGATTTGATAAAACCAGAGTTTTATTTTATAAAAATAATGTGTCGGTGAAATTTACCTTTTGTTATCAAGTACAGCACATGGACCATTCACCGTGTAGACCCCTAAAGGAACGGGAATCGATTATCGGGTCACCCAACGTAAGAATTGACCCGAAATCTTTAAAAGGTTACGTGCCCGGATAAGCTGTTTTAACGCTCACATCCAAACGACTCAATATTTTGAGCTGAAATTTTGAGTCAGAGTATATACACCAGTCTTCTATATTTTGGCGTTTAAATTTCATACGTAGTCGGACTTTTATTTTAGAGGCTCTGTTCTATTCGGGACTGTCCCTTTAAGTTTAACGAATGACAACATGGCTGCGCAAAGGGATTTTAATGAACCTGTTTGAAGCCGGTTGGCATCTATTCTATGTTTATATCAACCCCAAACAACAACAATATGCACATCAAACATAATCTTTATTATTAAAGTAATCATATAAATAGGTACTTAAAATTATTTATATTTTTATATCTGCAGAGTCCAACCCAAGAAGCTTTCGTAAGTCACCCCCCCCCACACACACACACACACATTAATGCTATATACCTGGCAATTGAATACCCTCCTTTTGAGTATGATCCTGTAGGCACATTTTTAAGTGTGTGCGCAGGCACACTCAACTTTTATAGAGTCCTGCATAAAAGATCCCTTGGCAGTTGGAATTCGATACATATGTATAAGAGTAGGCCGTAGTGCCTCTGCCCGGGCAAAAATTTCCCTCATAGCTCACTGTATGGCGTATACCTGGCCAGTGTTTAATTAGCCCAGGTTAGGTGCATAACAGTAGGACGTTAAACCCTATTTCGTTTCAATTTACAAAAACATATAGGCCTACATGTATATATTCAAAACAAGTCAAATCAAATTGGTCTATTCAACCCAAATAAATCCAATTTGGAACCAACAAAGGTGATTTTAAATTAACATGCATGAAAATATGGGTGACCCTTCTCTTTGTTGGGTTGAATCAAACCCATCGGTGTGCTGTCCGTACTTGATTGTTTTATGAATGATATTATGAAAAAAGATGGGATTCATAGTGTGCTGTGTTGTAAATCTTGCATGGACAGCAGCGTTACGGTCTACTTTTACATTGTATAACATAAGAGATCTGTAATGTGCACGCCAATGTGTACATAGGATGTCCCTTTTTCGTCCCATTCAAATGACTATACGCTGTCCTTTGCCAAGCCTTCCGATCTGCATCACTGGCAAGGGGAAACCACGCAGAAAAATATCAATAAACCTTCTCAGCTAACACAGGGATTGAACACATGGGACCTCCATGTCAGCGAGCCAATGTGTTACTGAGTACAAGTATCAACCTTTAATGTAAGACCCACCAAACAATGTATGGGAACAAATTTGCCTGCTACTTTTGTATTGAAAAATTTCTCTACATTTATGTTAAGAAAAAGCTGGCCTAGATTATGATAGTTGATGCCCATTAATAAATCATCAAGACCAAATGACTAATTGCACTATGTTAAGACCAGGGTAGCCAGTCTGGCAAGAAAATCATAGATTTACCTTTTATCTGATGAGGTTATATTTCTCTTATCAGACTGTCAACTTTATTTATAAGAGCTCTTTGTCAAGCCCTGGGCAATAATGTTAAGATTCATTTATCCCAACATAATCAGATACTATGGTTTAGTCCCATACGAGTGAAATGAATCATTGACAAATGTTAGTCTCAAAATGAGATCTAAAAGTGTTCATAATAAGATGTATAACCATCCCATTAAATTTTTAGCTCCACTTACTGAGGGAAATCGAACTGTATGCATGATTATAGAAATGTACATGTAACAATGGCTATGGAAAGGAATGCTTTTGTCATTTTTCATATAAATTTGTGATTCATCACATGGGCTTTAAAGTTGTTTACCTATTATATAAATTAATAAACTACAAAATTTTAATTGGATGACAGCAAAATCAATAGTCAAGTGATTTAATTGCCTTGCAATAGCCATATCTTGATTCTACATAACTCTTGCTACATCTAAATTTGTACTTATACCTTGCTGTGTAGATTGAATGAGCTGTAAATTCATCTAAGATTTTGAAGTACATGTATGGTACTAGTCCGTATCATCTACATACATGTATTTACTCTGTCCTGGTTACATGTATTTACAGTTATCAACACATTTTTTTGATCTATATCTTTTAAGATAGTTTGTGTTTACGTTGTCGGAAAATGTTGGAGGAAGGATGCGATCCACAAGTTTGAGTGACATTAAACTTACTATATAGGCTAAAGTCTTGTGCTCTGCAGGTGAAATGAAATGAAATGGGGTTATGCACCTAACCTGGGTTAATGGAAGACTGGCATACACCATACAGTGTGCTATGAGGGAAATTTTGCCCCGTCAGCTGTGCTACGGCCTACATGTACGCTTATATCGAATTCTAACTGCCAAGGGATCTTTCATGTGCACACCAATGTGTACATGGGACTTAAGGCCCTCCATTCTGCATCACTGACAAGGGGAAACCACGCCGGAAAATAGAGATAAACTTTCTCGGCCAGTGCAAGGATCGAACATTAGACCTCCAGGCTAGCGAGCCAGCCCCTTACCCACTACCCACTTAGCCATGTGATCCCCTGCTCTGCCGGTATATGTAGTTTGGTTTGGTTAGTTACATAATTCCAATCCGTCAGCTTTTCGGGTAGAAATCGTTAATAAGCTTTATTTTAAGGTTTTGATGTTTAATGATAAAAAGCCAATGTGGACATTTCTTCTGAGTAGGTCCTCATAGTACAATGTAGGGGACTCGGGAGATCATTTTTTGAGGGTAGCCATTTTGCGATAAAATTCCATCATATTGTTAAATTTTATAATGTTATCGACATATCAACTGTGATTTGGCAATGTATTAAAATTGGCAGGGTCGTGACTATATTTTCTTCCATCACATCATGAAGATATTTCCAAGATGGCAACCATTTTTGACAGGAAAATGAGACGATGTGCTGATTTTGATTAAATAGTAGTGTTTGGTGTCAATATATATGTTTTCGGGGGTGCTCTAATCAAATCTGTGCCCCCGAAAATATATATATTGACACCAAAAACAACTACTTAATCGAAATAAGCACATTGTTCGATTTTCCCATTTAAAATTGCCTCTATCTTGGAAATAGCTTCATGAAGTGATGAAGAAAATCTGAAATATAGTCATGCTAATAAAGTGCCAAATCACAGGTGATATTTCGATAAGATAATAATAATTTGTAAACAAAATTAGAATATTATAGAAAAATGGCTGCCTTCAAATAATGACGATCCATACTATGAAGACCTGCACAGAAAAAATGTCAACATTGGCTTTTTGTCTTTAAACATCGAAACCTACAAAATAAAGCGTGTTCCACAATTTCTACCTGAAAAGCCAACAAATTAAATTAACATGCCTTTAAGTTATACCAATATGTAGCCTACCTCCTGTATTATGTAGTAACCCATGTGCATGTGATCTAAGATCGTCAATCTTTTTGAGGTATTTATTCTTCCTGTTCATTGTCGTGCTTCGTTCTGTGAGGTTTTGCAATGGATTCCGCCTTTTGCTGAATAGTTATTTGAGATTACTAAGCAGCTCATGATCACCTTTCAGCAGTTTCTTGGAACATTTTTTCATAATACATTCTCAACAGTTGGTGTGACTTCTAATGGATGTGGTAATTTTTCTGCCTACCAATCTTCCTAACAATAAAAATTTTAAAAAAATGTTGAAAAAAGTTGTTCATTTTTATACATGTATCATGTGATCAATCACATTGGCTATAAATAGAAATAAAATACAGGCCATAACTTACATGAGGATTGAACTAAAAAAACAATTATTCGTACAATCGGGCCATAATCTAGGAAGTTAGGGTCGGATATGCACCAATATTGAAAGAAACCAAGGTGTTTGGGATATGAACAAATAAAAATTGTGACCTGTAGAGTGTCCACAGACAAATGTGAACGGTCGTCCAGTCCAACCATATAGACCTACATTTACAGACGGACAGGGGCAACAGCATAATACATCCATGTGATTTTTTAGTTGTATATAAATAAAATTTAGGTTAGTCATATGTAATCTAAATTGTATATTGTGTATTACAAATGATTAAAGATATAATTTGTAAGATTTAGATAAAGGGCAAATTTATCCCTGCTTGTAGTTATGACAAGATGTGTGCATTGTGGTAACCACTGCACTGGTATTGAGTCTTAGCCTCGCCTTCCCATTTTTAAATTGGTGAACCGTTCTAATCTAGTAAAAATCTCAAGTATTTAATGCTATCGAGAGTTGATTATGGTCTTGCTTTGTTAAACACGCATTATGCAAGAGCTAAATCTGCTTATTGCAGGTCTTTCTTTAGGCCTGAAATGTTATCAAAATTATTAATTAGACATTGATTAACTTATCCAGACCATAATGTTATGTTTTTTTTATCATACCGACTTTAGTAATGATGATCAAGGCTAGGCCAAAAATTCGCTAAATTCTCGATTCAGAGTGGATCAATTTGACTGAAACTTTCAGAAAATTCCCTTTACATTATCTTGTTTATAACTATTATAGTAAGAACTGTCAGCTCTTATCTAATCTCCAATACTGTAGGCTATCTGTAATAAATGTCAAATTAATAGTTTATACAACATTTCAGGCCCAAAGATAGACCTGCAATAGGCAGATTTAGCACATGCATAATGTATGTTTAAATACACATAGAGATTGCAACATAAAATCATTATAGACAAAAATGTAAACTTACAATGGCAATTCAGATTGTTTTTATAGTTATTGGGCTAATACCAATTGGTTCAAATAGCCTATTCAAATTGTAATATTCATAAGAGCATTAAATGTAAGATGTATAGAACAGGCAGTTGTCTACTATTATGCATGTAAACAAAGATGACACATTTCATTGTGCAAGTTCTATTTAGTTTGTATAGGTGTAGTAGTAAGGACATGATGTGCATGTAGACTGCTGTATAGACATGCAAAAGAAGTGGAGATTTTTTTACTGAATTATAGCCCTTTGTTAACATAACATCATTGAAAATTCTGTTTTCTTTTTCTTTAATTATTAAATTTTAAACTTTAAGTCTTTTCAATTAATGTTCATACTACAGATCGTTTGCTTTACATGAATTCTGTTAAATTTAAAAAATTAATCATGGCCCCTTAAATTTAAACCAATAAAAATTTTGTCTGTCTGTCCGCCACAGTTTTTGGGACACAATAACTCTTTCTAATTGAGCTAAAATGTTCAAACTTTGTGTAGGTGTTTATTATGTTGATGCCTTGATGGAGTTCGAAGATGAGCAGTTTCTGCTTAGGGTAAGCAGAGATAAGCAATTTGATTGGTTGATGCTTTGAGACACGATAACTTTAGTTCTAATGAGTGATGAAACGTGGTGTATAGTTTCATTACATTAATACCTTGACTAAATTTGAGTAAGCAGAGGGATAAGCAATTTGATTGATCGTTACTTTGGGACACTATAACTATCCTTCTAATTGAGGTAGAATGATCAAAATCGGTGTAAGGCAATACCTTCATGGAGTTCGAAGATGAGCATTTTCTGCTTAGGTTAAAGGGTCAATCCTGATAATGTTTTTGAGAATAAAACTCTTTAATTTTGTGTTAAAATCCATTAAGATCCCATACCTTAGGGCCGAGCAACTAACTTAATATATGTGATACGTTTTCAAACAACTTAAACCCACAGTCTTCATCTTGAAATGGAGTCCGGTGTCCCAAACTGTCTTATGCGGTGATTTGATAAAACCAGAGTTTTATTTTATAAAAATAATGTGTCAGTGACATTTACCTTTTGTTATCAAGTTCTGCACATGGACCATTCACCGTGTAGACCCCTAAAGGAACGGGGATCGATTATCGGGTCACCCAACGAAAGAATTGACCCGAAATCTTAAAAAGGTTACGTGCCCGGATAAGCTGCTTTAACGCTCACGTCCAAACGACTCAATATTTTGAGCTGAAATTTTGAGTCAGAGTATATACACCAGGGGCCTGTTTCACGAAATTTTAACTTAAGATACAATCCAAATTTTAGTACATACTTAAATCTGATTGGCTAAGCGCTAAAATCAATCTAATACTATCCAATCGAATTACTAAAATCGGATTTTATCTTAGTTAAAATTTCGTGAAACAGGCCCCAGTCTCCTATATTTTGGCGTTTAAATTTCATACGTACTCGGATTTTTTATTTTTGACTTTGAGGCTCTGTTCTATTCGGGACTGTCCCTTTCAGCAGAGATAAGCAATCTTATTAGTTGATTATATCATTACCTTGACTAAGGTCGATGGTTATAATTTTCTACTTAGGCTAAGGTGCAACATGCACTTTGATTTTTCAAGACTTTGAAACATAACAACTGTCTGCTTCTTATTGAGGTAGAATGTTTAAACTTGATGTAGATGTTCATTAGGTGAATGTCCAGGTCCTGACTGAGTTCAATGATTAACATTTCAAGCTAAAGCCAAGCAGATCTAAGCAATTTCATTGGTCGATGTTTGGGGACAAGATATAACTTTGATATTATTTGACAGCGAGTGATGAAACTTAGTGTAAAGTTTCATTGCTGGATACTTTCGAAAAAAAAATAAATGTGCGATTAATTAATGTGTCATCTATTCAATTCAGGATTTTGACAGGGGACATCAGCCTCACTGTTGGCTTGTTTAATTCTGGTCATTATTTTTTTGAATTTTTTATTTACAATCTGAGGTATTTGATTGAATTTTAGTAAATGACGTTGTTACAGATCTATTCATTGAAAATTATATTTTGCGGAATTCACATTTTTGTATTCTATTTACTCAGAAATGTATTCCTGTATACTTCCTCTTATAAATACATGCATTGTGGAGATTGTCTTCAGCAGGCCTCAAAGAATGCTTGGTTAACTTTTGCAGCAAATAATTTGACCAACTGTTGTGTATGTTCATGTTTCTTATTGATTTCAACACTCCTTTATGTATGTGTACACCCTGTTTGATTGTTTCTTTATGAAGAAATAAATAAACTGTATGACGTACTCCAGTTCTCCATGAATGATAATATTCAGTCATACCGGAAAAAAAATTCATGATTTAAATGCATTTGCATCATATGAATCTCTTAACAATTGATTTATGGTTTCAATTTTAGTGGTATATACATGTAGTATTCATGTAATTGTACATGCACTAGTAAGCTCATAGACTATTTATCTAGATGTAAAGTAAAATAAAGGGAATAAAACAAGAAATGTCAGTAGTTTTAGAAAGTACACTAAATTCCACACATGTACATTACGTACATGTACCTGTTACTACAACAGTACAAGATGTACTGTAGCTACATGTATACAGGAGTGATTATTTTGACACATTGTTTTTATAATTTGATGTTAGAATTTTTTGAATTTTCTCCAAACCTTTAAATCATCGTTTTGCAAATTATTATTGAAATAATGCCAATATTGGATAAAAACAAATACAGAAAAACTATAGAACTTGATTGTCCAGAGAGTTTAGTTCTTTTATGTTTTGATGTTATAAAGTGAAGCTATGTGTAAGAGGCGAGGTCTGTTGATATAGTGCTGAGTTTGAATGAAGAGTGAACTTGTAAATACATCAGCTAGTGTTCTTCTAGTCAACGCTACTCATTGTTCATATCATGTGTGTGGAGGGGATTTATTTGGTGGAGAAAACATTCCAATTGGATTGATTCGTATTTTGATGTATTCGTGAGTCACTCGACAGCTCAGATCTAACCGCTAACCTCTCTGTCAAATTAAAGACAGGTTTACGAGTTGAAAGTAACGCAGTCTATGGAAAAGTAGTGTTGTCGTCGGTTCAGTGCACTTTTTACATGAAATTAAACAGAGATTGAGAAAGATAATCAATAAAACAATACTCAGGAATGTTAGTAATAAAAGAAATGAAATTGGGAATTGAAGTTACATTGTACAGTTAAGATTTCAGCTGCATCTTCACAATGTGGAGGGATTGAAACTTGTAGCTTGGTATGACTGTGTCGATCATAATTAATAGATGTATGATTATTATTTGAATTAATAGAACATTGCAAAAGTTTAGCTAATTACACGTGGACCCATGAACTACCAAAAAGAGCAATTTTGAAGTTTTGTGATGCAGGTTTACAAATATAAAAATTAGAATACATAAATATATGTGATGTTATTTATTTTATGAACCGTGGGTTTTCTTCCGGATCCTCCGGTTTCCTCCAACTGCCAAAGACCCCTAAGGGTAAGCAGAGATAAGCAATATGATTGGTTGATTCTTTGGGACCAATAACTTTAGTTCTAATTAAGTGGTGTATAGCTACATATACCGTGACTTATTTCAATAATGAATATTTTCTGCTGAGGATAAGCAGAGTGATAATCAATTTGATTGGTCGAGACTTTGCAACACAATAACTCTTTTTATACGCCCACACTTTCATGTAGACGTATTATGGCGTCGCCCCTGTCTGTCCACAATTGTTTGTGGACTCTTTACAGGTCACAATTCTTATCCGATTTTGACGAAACTTAAAATATAGGTTTATCCCCAAAAGATCTCGACATGTATCGGACTGTTACTTCATGGATTATGGACACTGATTGCACGAAAAATCACGTTTTTAGCTTGTGATTTCTGTAGAGGTTACAATTTTGAACAGATTTTGATGAAACTTAAAATGCATGTTTTTAACCCTAAGATCTTTGTTCCTTACGATGTTTGCGCCTATCGGAACGTAACTTCCTGTATTATGGCCCCTGATTTTAGGAAAAATCACTTTTTTTTTAGCTTGTTCTCTATCCATCACTTGAAAATGTGGGCGTATCCTGCCTGGCAGCCGCTGGTTTAGAATTTCAGTGTAACTTGTAAACAAAGCTATAATGTACATGTACATGTGAGTTTACCAGAATTTGGAATATGAATATATTTTGAATATGGAATTCACTGCATCTATTTCTAGTTAAATCTCTTATACATTAATTTTACAAGTAGACAGATTATTTTCAAATTGGTATCTTGTCATGGATGTATTGATTATGTTACCAGAAATTCAAATTTGTTATTTAATCAAATAGGGTTGTATGATAATGAGATAGTATCTGATAGCGTGACCCTCGATGTTAATGATATAATATGTCCTATAGCTCTGTTTCCCAGTATATAAATTCAATAGCAATAATCCTGGGTCTGTGGTGAACTGCTATAACATTGTAGTTGAAATTCCCACTTCATTGACATCTTGTCAGACTGTACACATAATAATAGAATCTATTGTTATAAGATATTGTGATATTTTCTATAGTGTTACTCAGTTTCAGATCTAATGTGGTTTTCAGTTCATGAGCCTACATATAGGTGGGTTACATTAATCATAAAACCTTTACATGCAGTTTAAACAGCGGTTGCCAGGCACAATATGCCCACATTTTGCAAGAGATGTATAGACAACAAGCTAAAAAAGTGATTTTTTGTACAATCAGGGGGCCATAATTCAGGAAGTTATGGTCTGATTTTCACGAAATTTGAACTTGACTGTCATAACGGCGTAGCAGTGATACATTGGATAAAAATTGTGACTCTCTAGAGGTACCGCAAGCTAAAAACTTGATTTTTAATACAGAAAGTTACAATCCTATACCCGAAAGGAACCAAGATCTATGGGCTATAAACATATTAAGTTTCATCAAAATCAGATGAAAATTGTAACCTCTAGAGGGTTCACAAACTTGATGTACCACACTTTTTATGTACAAATTTTGTAAGATGAGCATGCAATTTGTCCAGCAATTTTGGTCCGATTTTACGGGTTCAAAATCCAGATAGTTATGGTCCGATATGCGCAAATATCTTAATCTCCTTTCGACAATCATGCATATCTGAATGTAACTTTCTGTATTATGGCCCCTGATTGTTCAAAAAATCTGTATTCAATTTAATAAAACGTTCAAATATATCTCTATTACACATCAATAAAGGTTGAGTGTGAAGAGTGCTTCAAAAGTCTGATTGTAGCCACCACCTATTTTATACATGTTGGCGAAGGTGCTTCAGTAGCCTGATAGTTTCCACCATCTTTGTCATAATGGAAGAGTCTTGGGTTACGGTTTATTTCCACTTCTCACTGGACTACAGTGTATGGTTGTGATTTGAGAGGACATGTGAAGGGATTAGTGGTATTCTGATGCCAGGTCAAACAGTTTCACATCGTATTGTAAACTCTGGGTCACTTTAAACAAACTATCTTGTCATTGGTCAGCTATGTTTGTTTATAAATGTATATAAACAAGAGGGGGAAAAATCTCCTCTATATATATATATGTCAACAAGTTTGGTAGACAGTCTTTGTAAATTACCTATAGTATTCTCGGTTTTTAAACTAGAATTGACACTAACATTGTGCGAAACTTCATTTTACTTGACAACCAGATCTCCGATCATTATTAGATACATTTTGTTCTTATTTTGAAATAAGATACCCAACCCTGCAATGTAACAAAATGTCTATTTTTCAACCAGACTTCATAATGACATAATGTCATCTGCATTATATACCAATCCACCTTTTCAACACTAGCCTTTGTGACATTACAAACAAACATGCACCTATTGTCGAACGAAAAAGACACAGAAAAACAAAATCTCCCTGGTATTCTGATGAGTCAAAATTGGCAAAAATAGAACGCCGCCAAGCTGAATGTCTTTTGCGTTCATCAAAATTAGAAATTCATAGGCAAATTCAATTCCCTCATTAAGCAGACGAAATCAAAATATTTTAATGAACTTATACAATTACAATCAGCTAACCCAAAAGCCTTATTTTCAACCATGTCATTTTTAATGGGTAAATCTCCTGAGGTAATTTACTGAATCTTTACACCGGAAACAATGTGTTGGCTAAAAGTTGTAAGGATTTCTTTGTGGATAAAATTTCCCTCTTAAGAGATTCGTTTGTACAACCTGCATCTTATCAGAACTTATCAGGTCCTGACAATATTCATAAATTTAGTATGTCAATATTGGCTACTATAACTCAGTGCACAATTAAGTCATTAAATTGCGGAGTCCCCCGAGGATCAATGCTTGGACCGATTTTGTTCACCCTCACCCTCTACACTAAGCTACTAGGAAGTATCATCAGTACATCAGGCATTATATATCATTTATATGCTGATGACAGTCAGTTGTCTGATAGATTCTCTATCGAGAATCTCAGGTTAAGTGCATAACAGTAGGACGTTAAACCCCATTTCATTCATTCTATCGAGAATCAGCATGATATTCTTAATAATGTTGGGCAATGCCTTGTATCTGTGAAATTTTGGATGAGCAACAACATATTAAAATTAAATGACAACAAAACCGAATCGATGAACATAGGTCCTTCAAGATGTCAGGAGAGAGTAGAACGTGATGGTTTAAACTTTGATCAATTTAATATTCCGTTTGCACCTTGTGTTAAGAATCTTGGAGTTTATTTGGATGCCTCCCTGAACATGGACAGGTCTCAGAAATGGTGAGAAAGTTTTATTTCCACTTGCGAAATATTGGCAATATCCGTCACCTGTTGATACAGTCTGCTGCCGCAACCATAACCATATCATTAGTTATCTCAAGGCTAGACTACAACAGCATCTTGGCTGGTATCTCTGCTGAAAACATTCATCGCCTTCAAAAGCTTCAGAATACAGCTGCACGATTTGTCACCATCTCCAAAAATGATTATCATGTTACGTCACTTTTAAAATATCTTAACTGGCTCCCCCTCGACAAAGAATAAACTTTAAAGTTCCTAATTTATCAGTGTACATGTATACACGGCACAACACCAGGCTATGTTTATTAACTGTTCCAAAGTATAACCTGAAAACTTTTGGCTGCAGATCATTTGCCTATAATGCGGCACATACATGGAACTCTCTGCCACTTCATCTACGGTCTGCTCCATCTTTAAGCATCTTCAAACAAAAACTAACAACTCACTTGTTTCAGTGTTCATATTTATAACTGTTTCCTGTAAACTTTGTTAGCTCTTTGAGCAAACAATACTGTTTGGAGTCTAGCACTTTATAAGATCCCTTATTATTATTATTATTAATAGCTGAAGCAAAGTTGGCTGAAGCACAATAAAATAAAACCAAGTACGAACAATCCAAACCATTAGACAAAATTCGAAGTCCTAAAAACGGTATAGGCAAAAATGTGTAATATCGCAAAATAGTGTAATCAGCATATGGACTGTTCACCGTGTACAAAATACACGACGAACAGTGGTAACAGGTGTCCTAGGAAGAGTAAGCTTACCCTGCCTGGCGCGCCACACCCGCCATAGCTGCATCCAATCTATTAGGCGAAAACTCGGTAAAATAGCGTGATCATGGGGCTTCCCGTCTATGGAAGACCAAATGGGACAATATTCATGATTCTAGTTTCTACATTCCAGTTTGAACATTTTAGACACGAACGCAACATTCTAAACTAATGATTCTTGTTTCTACATTCTTATGTCAACATTTCATGCACAAAATCAACATTTTAAACAAAAAATTGACTTTGTTTCATTTTTGCCGTTTTATCGGTAACTTTTATATATCATTAAATATTAAAATTATAAAATAATTTCTTAATGTTACACGAAATCAATTTGGTGACCTATTCGGCTAGCGACCTATTCGACAGATCCAGCTGGTAGGTAACCTGTTCGTTGGCAACCTATCCAGAATAAATTCAACAGTCGACCAAACTCATCTTTTTTATCAACCAATCAAATCCAACGTTACGTTTATCAAATGAAAGTAGAATATATTATTATTTATCCAGTCCTTTAGCTCAGAATAGCGATGTAATTTCGCATTATCTTACAAATTTCAGATTTTTTTTATTAGACACTTTCAGAAACCATTGAATTGATTTCTTTGTCGTGTAAAATTAAGAAATTATTTTATAATTTTAATATTTAATGATATATAAAAGTTACCGATAAAACGGCGAAAATGAAACATAAAGTCATTTTTTTGTTTAAAATGTTGATTTTGTGCATGAAGTGTTGACATAAGAATGTAGAAACGAGAATCATTAGTTTAGAATTTTGCGTTCGTGTCTAAAATGTTCAAACTGGAATGTAGAAACACGAATCATAAATATTGTCTCATTTGGTCTTCCATACCCGTCACACTGATGGAAGTCAAGTTATCCTGGCTACCCTATATATGAAACTTTTGTTTCCCATCTTTAGAAAAGAATCCTTTCTTAAATTGTGGATTGATAATTTGCCTCCAGTGATTTAAAGTGATACAGTTATGAGTTGGTTTGATGCCATGATTGAGCATGACGATAAATGGATCACTGATCGTGTACTAGGTATTTCTTCACTCAATACTAACAATCCAACCTAAAATGAAATACTTAAGAAATAATCTTTTTTCCATAATTAACAGAAATAGATGGAATACATTGTCGGATTTGATGCCATTACTGGTTTCTATTTAAAAATATTGAAATAAACCAGCTATTTCTTTCACACATTCTCAACCTACATAAATAAGTAGAGGTGTGTTTGTTTGGGAATAGATAAATGATATTTATTTAAAGATGTATATCTACATGTATGTTTGTTTTATACCAACGCTATGCTACCTGTTCCCGTTTAATGATGGTGTATTGTCACTTTTATATAGTAACATCAGTCACTGTTGTCCTCTACCTTCTGCTTTAAAATCTGTGACACATTGTGTTAATCTTATCTGTATCTATTGAGTGACTGGAATAAATAATTTTAATAGAAGAAATATTACTCAGTATCAAATATTTGTATCATTTGAAAGTGATCAATTGAAATGAAACTGTGGGGGCGTCCAGTTTGCAAGAACATTAGTTATAAGTATATTTCCTGATACATTTATAACTTCGCGCCTACATTTTTAAATAGTTGATTCAAATAAAATGACAAATATATGGGAAAAATAGGAGGCCCAACTATACCTTTTTCTTCAGTCCAAGTGACTGTGAAGTTTGAACCATATAATGTTTAGAGTCTTGTCACTGATGTGAGCATTTGACCCTGTATATTGTACAGCCTAGGATAAGTATTAAGTAAGTAAAGAATTTATAAGATGTAAAGAAGAATGTTTAGTTTAAAATCTAGGATTGTACGTTGCAGGTAAGTACATAAGTAATTACTGAATGGTTGGGTGTTACATGTAACAATACATGTTACAATTACATTTAACTGCTAATTGCATCTTTTACATTTCTCATTCTTCCTTTTAAATATGTACTTAAAACGGTAGTCTGAAGGGCTACAGTGACATAAAGTAGGTTGAACAAATTCATTTGCTTACAAGATAAAACTTTTGAAGATGTTTACCATAGACATGTAGATTGTTAGTAAGAAATACAGAAACACTATTTATTCCAGACTAAAATGCAAATACAGACTTTCAGACCATATGACATAAAAAGGAGTCTCATTAAAAAGTATTTGGACCAAAAAACATTCAAGTTTCTAAAAATTAATTATTTAAAGAATCCAGTGCTCTATATGGGTGTGGGGAAGACAGACTTTTACCAAAAGGTAGAGTTTCTGATGAATTTGTAATATACATCTAAACTAACCTTTGTTCAATAGTTCTCTAACTGCTTAAGGCCTACTGGTATGTCCATTGTCTAAGGGAGGTGAAATTGACAATTTCTCGATTTTTAAAACCTGTTCACCAAATGCCACAACTGCACATATAATATCAGAATTGAAACCGAGAAAGAAAATGCTTGTCATTGACAATTTTGATACTAAATTGATTTGATTTTCAATCACTCCGGGAATATACAAGTAGTTGCTAAAAAAATTCTTGGAAATAGTGCAAGACAGGATCATTCCTAATTGATTTGCTATGAATCTCTACAGTTTTCATGTTGTCAAGATTAAGCTTATCATTTGGTAAACATGGGTTAATGAAACTGCCATAATGCTGCTAATCCCAAAACAACGGTTTCTATTTCTATTTGCATCTTTGTCATAAAGCTTGTTATTGAGGCATTGTACTATTTAAGAACCTTTTTTTTCCCACAGATAAAATCTAATGAGAATAATGAGTATAAATTGATCTTAAGCTCCTCATGTGGTATTTATGATGTCAAGATAAAATAAATGGATTTTATGCAGAAAAAATGTCAGATTTGGTTAAACCGCATAAAGTTTCCTATGAGAATTTATTATTTGTTATTGTTTACATGTACATTAAAAAATTATTTATCAGTTCAAAGTGGTTAATAAAACTCTATGATTCAAAAAATGAATTGAATTGTGCTTATTTGACTTGGTAATGCAACAAATTCTATATGATCAAATTTTTGTTTTTCAAAGATTGTTTGCTAGTTTAAGTTTCAATTTTTTTATTACAGCTGTGCCGATTGAGAAGAAACACACAATCAATGATTTCTAAACATTGTCAATTTCAGTGAATTATATAGCTTCATATAGTTTGTGTACATGTACATCCACTTTCCACACAGTAAGCCAGAAATGAAACCAACAAACTTCTGCTCAACCTTATGCAGTGAATATTACAAATTTAGTCACGTAAAGCTGGTCTCATCACTAATTAGGGGCTGGGGGTTGTCAAGTGATCACTTTATATCATAAGGTCTGTCATTCATTCAGTCAAGTGACATGGGTCGGCTGTCCATTCTCGTGTGTTTTCTCTTTTTCTTCCGATTTCCTTTCACCTTTAAAGACCCATGTTAGTCCGAGAATGATCTAGTTTGTGTCAAGTATAAGTTGAACTCCTTTTAGACATTGAGGTAATGTGTTTGCTGCATTATTAATTGAAGTAAATTGTGTCGTGGCATTTATAATGTATAAGATGCTTTGAATAATCAATAAATGAATGCAACATCTTTAAATTATTCATAACAGACTTGTAACCAAAACTAAAATGACAAAATTTATACTACATGTAACTGCTATGTTAGCACTTTACCAAGTTTGTATTCAGGACTAAGAAGGTTTAATTAAAGATTAGGGTCTCTGTACTAAACTTGATCTGTTAGGTTACTGTGTGTAGTACTGTATGTAACTTTGGCGCCTGTTTGTAATCATACATGAAGGAGACTAATAGTATAAAATACTAAATTATTGCACGTGATGACAGTTTGTTACATTTTTCTTTTCTAAATGTGGCAGAAATGCTATCTATCACTAAGAATACTAAAATATGACCGGTTTGAATCAAAACCCCTATGTGAGGCGACAGGGATTTCTTGAATCTCACCTGGTTGCCACTTACATGTAGCTATTGCAGGGCTGACAAGTTAATTATTGCCTGGTTCTTTCAATGAGAAATAAAACCATTGTTCTCTTCTGCATGCATGTACATGTACAAGAAGCCTTGACAGAGAGGAAAAGGACATGCTGCTGTTCGGGCAAATTTCTCCTCCCTACCATTTCACATGTGACCATAGAAAAGAGTAACTATGATAATCTAAAAATACGAAAATCAGATGTACGAAATATATTCAATATATTCAATTGACTTCTGTAAAATGTAAAAGATGAAATGTTTTAACAAAAGAAAAATGAAATGTATTCTTGATTGATATTCTCATGTTGAAAGGCATGTAGAGAAGTAATCCGACATAACAATAGCGACAGTAGTACAGCCAACGGCAAGTTAGTATTAATGCCATCTTAAAAAGACAATTATCCTGTTCAAAAGGGAAGCAGCTAATAAGATTTAATTTGTTTGGGCGTTAATTTGTCGGTCTAGTCATGACATGTTCTGGGTTTGAAAAGAAATAATTCTCAATGATCTACAATTTGATGATAGGTTTTTTTTGGATGTTCATTATCGTACAATTAGGAGTGGAAGGTGCAATTTAAACCCCACTGCTGTCTGGACAACTATCACCACTTTAGTCAGTTGCCAATTTATTTACATACGAAAATGCAACAGTGTCTTTGGGGCTAAAGTGACATTCTGCCTTATCGGATAACATCTAATCTTGATATGAAGTGGTCAAATAAATGTGACCTAGTGAAGATTGGTGAATCATAAATGGCTGTAATGCGAGATTACAGATCCAAAATGATTACCAAATCAAAATATTCAAATTTATCTGTTAAACTTAAGACCAGGAAGTAGATATGTTTTGTACTGTACAGTAGAAACTATTAAAGATACTGTAAGATTTCAAGTACAAAGTGATAAGAAAATAATCATACAGCAAACACACTTGCTCTATTTAAAGAGATATGGCCATGGTACATATTACTAATAAAACTCCCCCAAAATATCAAATTTGTAACGGCTTTAATCCACTCTAAAATGTAATCTAATTGATATTTTAATATTTAATGTAGGAGTTAAAATCAAAATATGAACCAAAGGTACTCTTCTAGGATTGAATTCAGTCAGATTAATTATGAGGCCATTAGATAAATATTTTTTCAAGACACTTCAAGGAAAACTTCTGCCATTCTGTATTAATAATTATACCTGCTATAGTATAGGAACTGTAATATGAGAATGATACACATGCTAATTGGGCTCAGTGCTTGAAGCTTTGTTGTGATTATAACTTAATTTAAGGATATTTGAGTATATCATTCTTTCACTAAATTTCAGATAAAAATAAATTTACCTATCAAACAGATGAATCGTTGAAACATTATCTTTAGAGGAGCAGTGCCGGATTTCAGAGTGTGTTCATAGTTGAAAAAAATGTAGTACCAGTACTGGGAATTACCTTAATTAACAAGTTTTAGCTGAAAAGGTTTCTGTAAGCCTTTGAGGTGACAATTAACCAATTTTATTCATCAAAATGTACATGACATGTTTTTCAGGCAGCTTTTTGAAATCTTAGAATAAACTTCTGTTAAAGAAAAGTGTAGGCCTACTGTTTTCTTAGTTAAATAATGAAGGCGGCAACAGATTGATCAAATCTCTGTACAATCAAAGAGTGTTTATGGTAACAGCTTATACATGTATGTCATGATAAAATTATTATATTTAAAGACATATTGACCTGACCTTTTATGACCTGACCTATTAAATATACCTGTGGTAAACCAGGTTCATGCATTATAATAATCTACATAGTGTAAATAGATAACATGCAATCAAACGGATTTGATAAACTGATAGTTGTCAAAAACATATTTATGCTTTGTTTTCTTGGTGATTCGAGTTATTTATTTACAGGTATTCAATATTGCATTGGTCTTTGAATATAAGAAACACTAAAATCGACTATTATCCACGTACCATTACCAATATAAAAAGAGACAAATCTGTAGTGGGCATATTTATGTAATAGTAAGTGAACATACAAAATTAAAAAAGTGGTAGAAGACCAGATATATTGGCAGCTGCAGTGGTTGTGTGGTTAGGACACTGGACGTAAATACAAATGTACATTGCTTTGTGTATTTTGGCTGATAACAGTGAAGTGGAAGGGAAATGTGTTGGTCAAAGAAATGTTAAACATTGGAAGAAAAATAAATTGTAATTGTATTATTGATATTATTGATATATTGAATGGATAATGCTCTGTTGTATAGACTGATATAAGATAGATATAAATAATAGATAAATTGGATAGATAACGAGATACTGTAGAAATGTGTTTCTAAGAATTGAAGTGGTTTTATCATGATCAGTTTATACATGTACATGTACAGTGTATTTGGAATGTAAGTCTTACATTAATTTATTTATGTGGATCTCAATTTGTTTTGCCAAAAGTCATGGAGGATGGATTTTCACCCCTAATTTATAGTCGTGTCAATATTGTTAACATTACAAAGTCCCAAAAATGATCATCTGGAAAAATGAAGAAATTAACAAAAAAAGTGGGGAACCTTAAAGCTTTGCATCTTTTAAAATTTGACATCAACCCTAAAAATTATTGTAATATAAAAAAATGTTCAAGGTAGTTCCTTAACCTTATGAAATTTTATTCTGATCATGGTTTCAAAAAATGTTTATCTATTTTCTTATAGTTCTATCCCTATAGTCATCTACTAGTCTTCATTTAGCAAATCTATGTATCAAGAAAGTGCGGTTTAATCTTTGAAAAGAGATTTGAGGGGAATATGACACCTTCAGGTTAATGGAAAGAATGCAAAGGTCCAAGGACACTCAACCGTGGTAGATTTTTGTATGAGATTTGCTTTTAATAACTATCAATGTGAATGGTAATGTGGGGTGTAATTTTGATATGTGCTCAGTGCTCGCAGCTTTAAATTTAAAAGAAATTCTTGAATGTCAATAAGGCCATATAAAGATAGAAATATATCTTTCTAAGATACCACTGCATTACTTGAAAATAGCAACATGAACTGTTTTTATTTCCAAAAATACATACGTATCCTCAGTTATATTGTAGGTCATATTTCTGTGTTGATGAAAAGAAACACCATATCAATATCTTTTAAGATTGTCTGAGAGTGAGAACCAGAAGAATATTTGTTTTTTGTACAAAAAAACCCCACCTTAGATTTTCACCACTAGTAAAAAAATTATGAAATCTTTTTTGCCAATAAACAATCTTATTGTGATCCACAGGTGAATATGTTCAAATGATTAAAATACTGTACATGTAATATACAGACTAAATTGCTAATCGAGAACAAAGAAATGAATTTCCTATGGGTCTGGGGAAAGATTAGGCATCAAACCAAATTTTGCTAGTGTTTCAAGTCTGTTCCAGATGGAATGGGTCATGTTTGGCATCCTGTGTGAGAACGTTCTAATGGCAGAAAATAACATGTTTACAAATTGGTGAAGGTCTCTTACCAGTTGGAATTTGAGGAACTGAAGGCATATACACGATAGCATTGTACAAAATTTATTCATCACCATATATTAGTCTCAAATTATCCTGCTTTGTCTTTGAGACTTTAAACCCCCTCCCTTAAATAATTGTCCTTTCATCAGCCCAGTAGTTGACCTACCTCAACTAGATACATATAGCTGAAAGTATTTGATATGATTGACTGAATGATGTAAAAACCCCACCCCAAGATTGAACTGTTGATGTAGCGTATTATTCTTTACGTTCATAAATTATGCAGTATAATAATACAGGGAGGGTTTTAATGTAAATATAGATAATGATTAATAGTATTGACTTCAGATTACTTTTCTAAAAGTGACTTTTCACATTCATTGTGTCGATATATTCCTCAATATTCAGACTCAGGATTATGAATGGGGTAAGTCGATGGTTTTCTGGTTTAAGTGATGAAATATAATTTACTTAAATATGTAATACCACTCATTCAAGATTTTAAAGAGGAAATTAGGACTTTCATTTAAAAAATGTAAAGTCTTAAGTTTAATTGATATTCATATCAATTTTAATCTGAACTTTTTACTGTTTTATGTTAGTAAACAGACATCAATCCAGCTCAAATGTACAATGGCCATGAAATATTTGTTGACTAATTTTTTGCCCACGGCCTTTACGATTGAAAATATGTTACCATTTTACTAATCGACAGATATTTGTATATAGATATTAATATTTTAATTAGAACCGTCAAATTATATTATTATTGTATTGATTTTGAAGTTTTAAGATATGACTAATGGTCGTGCTCTATTTATAGATGAGATGGTAGAAATATGCGATCTTTAAGATAAATACAATACATCTACTTTTTTACTTATACACACTGTCTCATTCATTATAATATACCGGTATATAGGTAGGTCACTCCTCTATTTAAATTCCATTAGTCTTTATATATACCCCTCTCTCTATACACTATCAGTCATGTATGTCGGGTTATACTATCACACCTAAATTATACTTAAGTGTCCTATAAACTAAACCTGTCCAGTTTTACATAGGATTATATATAGTCAGATTATGCAATGAAGAGGGTAAGATCGGGAAGTGGAGGGAGGAGATAAAAGCCCTCCCCTTTCTCCTGTTTAAATTCAATTCGATTTTATGTGTTAAGATGAAATCATTAATCATTTGTCATGTTTATAGTTAGTCTTGTGTATGTGTAGGTCACTGGTTGTAGGCCTACATGGATATCAATAGGCTACGAGGGGGTGTGGGCAGTGAACAACCTTCACATACAAAAGAACAAAAACAAATTTATTATATTTCATAGCATATCACTGTTTAGTCATTTTTGTTACATTTTCAAGTAAACTACTACACATTATTTCCATGCCTCATCCAGGCCAGCATGAAACGTGGAAACAGTTGGTTAGTTGCCTTGATTATCCAGGCACTGCACCATACACTGGTAAATTGCACACAAGAATGCATTCGGTAGGGCCTATATGTATGAAAAACATGCAACTGCCATGCTTCGCCATATTATTTAGTGACATTAACAACTCTCAAGTCAGCTTTTATTTCCTTGGTAAGTAGGATTGTTATATACATACAAAAATACCCATATACAGTAATACCTAATATCTCTTATACAATAGGCTACCCTTATACACTAATAATACCTAATATCTCTTGAAGTTGAAGACACAACAACCAGGCTGATTGACATGACCTTTTTTTTTAAACTTGTTTAATGGGTGTATACACACCATTGTGTCGATTGTGATCGAAGTATTTATTACCTTCTTTAATTCAAGCTGTCAGGTTGAATATAAAATTATGTTTATGTATGGGTATAATTATACTGTTGATGACTATATGTATACAACTAAGTGTCACATGGGTTAAGACCTGATTTACAGACAGAAACAGTGGGAAGGGGATCTAGATTAAGAATTCCTTACATGTAAGAATCAAGTTCTAATGACACAGTTTTATGTGCATACAAAGTCTTAAAATAATTTGATTGATCAATCCTTTATAAACAATGTGCACGTAATTAACAAGTGTCCATCTATATTTTGGGATTGACGAGGGAGCACATCAGCCTCACTGTTGGCTTGTTAAACTTACAATAGGCTCGTCTGTGTAAAATACCATCAGTTAAAATCCAAACATTAGGGCTATGTGGGTCTTTGTTGGTTGATGAAAACATGATTTTTAAATTTAAAGGGTCAATCCCGATAATGTTTTTGGGAATAAAACTGCTTAATTTTGTGTTAAAATCCCTTAAAATACCCTCTCTTAGGGCCGAGCAACTAACACAATATATGTGATACGTTTTCAAACAATTTTAACCCACCAGTCTTTATCTGGAAATAGAGTCCGGTGTCCCACACTGTATTATGCGGTGATTGGATAAAACCAGACTTTTTTTTATAAAAATAACGTGTCGGTGAAATTTATTTTTTGTTATCAAGTACAGCACATGGACCATTCACCGTGTAGACCTCTAAAGGAACGGGAATCGATTATCGGGTCACCCAACGAAACAATTGACCCGAAATCTTAAAAGGGTTACGTGTCCGGATAAGCTGTTTTAACGCTCACGTCCAAACGACTCAATATTTTGAGCTGAAATATACACCATTCTTCTATACTTGGGCATTTAAATTTCATACGTACTCAGACTTTTATTTTTGAGACTTTGTTAAATTCGGGACTGTCCCTTTAACTTGATTTGATTATTCATTTACATTGAGACTGTTCCAGATGCAAAAGTTGAGACAAAGTCCTGATTATCCATTTTAATCCAGTAAATATTGCAGGCTAGCGATGACATCAAAAGATGATTATGATCTGGATAAGTTAATGTCTAATTACTAACATTTAGCTGTTGCATACTGTATGTTTAAGTAATTTGATGAACGATCGTATAAGATACTTCACGCTACTTAAAGAAGTTGTTGAATTTTTGAGGTGGCAATTATTTTAAATATGCTTTCATTCAAAATTAATTACATTTATAATTATTTTCTTGGTGAAAACTATAATATCTATTCTAAATTTACAACATACATTGAAGAGATTTTATAGTCTTAAAAGTATTTCATAATTGTCTGTTTAATTGAACTTTTCCTGTGTGATGAGATATTTTTCCCCATTTTTTTCAGTTCATTACACACTTTTATAGGTGAATATTAAAAAAATTATTAGAGCATTGAATGTAGTCGAGTACAATTATTTTACCTTTTAACTGTCCTGAAGTCGTAAAATATTTGATATGGGGAGTCCATTATAAAGAGTGGGATTGACCTCAATAATAGGCAAATAAAACTTGTGTGGGAAGGTACCTTAATGAGTACCCCAAAAGTATGTGAACAATATGTATTCTAAAATTGAGTGAAAAATGAATGCGGCCTATGGGCATTAGAAGTTACTGCATTAATATTATACTGGTCATATATATTCCTGGGAGGTTGGATAACTGTTATTACCAATTCAATCTGATGTCATTGGGCACAATACTACATCTTTTTTATCTGAGAAATATCTTTCCCTAGGGTTAGGGTTCGGATTAGGTCTATAAATTACATGTCAAACGTACAAAAGTGAAGGTGTAACAACAGTGGATTGTGGCTAAAACTATTCTGAAGGGTTAGGGTTAGAATTGTGTGTATAAACACAGAAAGATATTTCTCAGATAAACAAAGATCTAGTATTGTGTGGTCACTAGAGCTATCTGACATAATATTTCATGTGGAGAAAGTCTTACTTTTTCAATCAAAAAGTTACACAAAAAATAACCAATAATTTTTCTGTCATCTTTTTTTTCAAACTGTCAATGAACATGATGATAACACTTTAGCAGATGTGTAAAATATACAAATCTGTTTGAAAAAAAAGGGAAAAAAACCAAACAAATTTTTTAAACCTACAAAGATTATACTTTATACTGAAAGGTGTGCATTACAACTCTTCCTTGAATATAGAGGTCATCAACGTTAATTAAACCTAATGATAAATTATTTCATAAATATTAAAAATAATTTTATTCCAAATAAAGCTGATGTAACCATACAACTTAAACATAAAATATTACACAGCAGGTGTAGAATTTTACACTGCAAATGCATGTTGCATATGGATTACGATTGCACATTTATGTTTATTTTGAAAAGACTGTGCCAGTGATTGCAATTTTTGCACGTTAATTAAATAAGCATCTGTTTAACAAGTTAGTTTTTATATAATGTGCATGTTAATTGTCTTCACAGTCTTGAGAATGTAAAATTGGGGGATTGAATGCCTTGTCAATTGTTATTACAGTTCACTGATAGTGTGCGGTCTGAATTCAGGGTATCTACATGTAGGCCCTATAAAGATTATTGTGCATTTCTTTCAGTCTCTAATCTTTGACATTTTTTTATGCCCACATTTTCATGTGGACATATTATACCGTCACAATTCTTTTCCGATTTTGATAAAATTGAAATATAGGTTTATCTCCAAAAGATTTTGGCTGATTTTGATATTGGCATGTATCGGATCGAAACTTCATGGATTATTGTCCCTGATTGTACGAAAAATCAGGTTTTTAGCTTGTGGATTCTATAGAGGTCACAATTTTTAACTGTTTGATTGAAACATGCATGTTTATAACCCAAAGATCTTGGTTCCTTTCTATATTTGCGCATATCGAATTGTAACTTCATGAATTATGTTCCTTGATTTTATGAAAAATCACTTTCTTTTAGCTTGTTCTCAGTCCATCTCTTGCAAATGTGTGCGTATCCTGCCTGGCAGCCGCTGGTTATAAATTAAGACACATTTCAGTTATTAACTTGGACAAATCAGTACAGCTTTATACATTTGGCTAAATGTTGACGAAATGACTTTCTGTTCTGATACATACAACTGATGGGTTTTAAACTTACCCGGTAAAGTCCCCCTAAATTTCCAGAAGTCCCCCTGATATTCAAATAGGGGGACTTCAAGTCTCCCTAAATTTTTAGTCCAGCTTGAGCCCTGTTACCGTACTTAAAAAAAGGCCCAAGTCAATGGAGTGGTCTCCCTTTAGTTGTAAAAACCTAAATCTAGAATGTTTGGTAGTTAACTTCAGTTGTGAAGATCAGACAAGTGACACAGACACTATGTTACATGAACATATGTATTGATTTGTTTGTAAGTTAGAGTTAAAATTGGCAACAAAAACACACTAACATAAATATTGGATTACACTGCCTTTTCAAACACTACAAATTTCCTTATTCAAAGTTACAAACTTTTTATAGCATTTTGATGGAGTGGGTTCTGCAATCCTGGGGAGGTGGCCCATGAATGTAAAAAAAAACCCACAAAGTGTATAAGGTGTCTGTTTTCTTTCTGTAAAAACTATTTGTTTTAAATGCTTCAAACATAATGTTATTGTGGTGTACACGTCAACATTGATTTTGACCTTTTTTAAAAAATAAATAAATGGACTTTGCTTGCAACCTTGCATGGTTTAATAGTGTACACAGGTAACTAGTTTTTTTAAAAAAAACAGAAATCTCTGCTATATATTTGTAATGTATAGGCCATCTTCAATGTGTGTAGTTTCAGAATTCAGATGATGCCTGGGTGGCACCCTTCGGGAAATTAAAAATTAAGACAAGAGAATCTGCCACAAATTTTATCCCACTAAAAAACCTGAAAATGCCTTGTGGTGGCTATCTTGAATATTTGAATTTCCCCAAGGGTGCCAGGGTGGCACCATCCAGATTCTGAATCTAGAAGATTTTATTTTACCAACTCTTATCGTTGCATGAATGAATGAATGAAATGGGGTTTAACGTCCTACGCTTAAGCTCTTATCGTTGCAGTGAGTATACTAAAATCACAGGTTAACTTTAATAGCTTTGTTTTCTATCTTCATCTTGTAAAATATTTGTATTTTATGTATTTCAGAAATAAAGTATATACTGTTTAAAGGGGAACAATTAAAATAAATCAACATGGTCTTACTATCAAAGGTAATTGTACAATTTCTTTTAAATTAGGTTCGAGATGTTATCAATGGGTGTCCTCGCTGAAGGAATTCCCACCAGGTGTCCCCAGTAAAAATGTGGCCCCACGTGACATTAGTGATGGTAAGTAAACCGTATTGGTATCAAATTCCAATACGGTTTGCCAACACATAATGTTCTAATGAAAGTACAGGAAAAGTGTGCTATAAGGTTAAAAATGAGGTCACTTGGGGCGACCTCGCCTATAAGTTATGTCCCTTTATCTCGAGCAAGGACGCCCATTACAAATGATTGCTTCTTTTTTAAAGACAAAAATTGTTTTGGGTGCATGAAAATAGCAGTGCAGCCCCAAAATGTCATGTGTTATAGCAAAGGGCATTTTCAGACAAAAAAAAAATTTGTCAGTCAATAAAGGTTATCAGATATTTTGAGGGCAAAAGTTGTCAATGATCATTGAAAAATTCTGGTAAAAGATTAGTCATGTGTGAGTGGCTCAAAATAGAATATTTCTTACCTTTTCGTTCTTTTCATACTTTTATCAGTTCATGATAATACACATTTCTTTCAATGTCACAAACTTGATAAAATATTACTTCACATGGGTTAATGTTAGTCTTTTTGGGCGGTGGTTTCCATGTAGGTTTTGAATGTACATTTATTGTGCATTATGATTTTATGCCAGCCATTGATATATCTGAAAATAATCAAATAAATACAGACCCATGCTTTAAAGATGATATAATATTGAACACATTGTTTGCTTTTTTTCCTATTTAATATATCATGGCATCAGGGTTGAACTCTCTGTGTATAATCAACTCTCTAGACCATCGGACAGCTGAGACATTGAATAGATCAGACCAACTGTGACTATTTAGCATTAAAATAGAGATCACTCAAATATTTTGATTATTATCAACACTCAGAAAAAAGTAAATTGACTGGAATTTTCAATATATTAATTTTTTATTATCTACTTTTGAACAATTATATGAAGAAGGACCAGCATGTTATCTTAAAGGAACTAAATCACTAACATTTGGGACCTAGAAATTCGCAAAAGTGGGTCGCAACGCATATCATATAATACTGTAATATGAATGTATATAAACTGATTTACATTCAATGGTTTCCATTTTTACTCCAATTTCAAATCAGTTATGTTCGACGAAATAAGCCATGTAGTCTCAATGTAGTACACATTTTTAGTGTCTGGTTATTCCAGTCTACATGTGCTGTCTGGTTTGGCGTAATGTTCTAGCCTCGTCCCTCGAGTCTCTTATTACAACTGGGGCTGAAGCGCGTTATGGTACACGATTCGTGTACCAATGTCAAATAAAAAATATTTTATCTTAAATATCGGATATCAGCAGAAGCTTATCTTTTCCCAGTAAGTTTACATCATCAATGCTGATTTAAATTGACCATTAATTCTTGTTTTCGATGTCGACGATTTTGGAGGATTTGGAGTTACAGACTTGGGTCCTTTAAGTTATGAATCTTTAAAGAAAGGGGATGTTTTTTTTAACTGATCTCATAATTACCGTAGACATTGTGATGTAAAACATGATGACCTTGATGTGCAATACATGTACAATGTCAATGCTCATTAACAGTCAAGTTTTGTGTTTACTCAACATATTCTATTATAATGTAAACAATGAATGTATTAATGTACTGTTATCTGCAAAAGTGTCTAACCATATATTAGGTTACAATATTTGTTAATGTACACTAAAGAGGTAGGTTGGGTGGCCGATTTGTCTAAGGTGTTCACTTTAGATCATGAGGTCTGTCATTTAGTCAAGTGGCATGGTTACGATTCCCAGCTTGTATGTGATAAGGCATAGGTTCCCCTGTCCAATCTCATGTGTTTTCCCCCATTTTCCCCCCTCTGCTACTGACCCCTATGACAATATATCATCTGTAATCAAGTGTTAAATAGATTTATGAGCATGACCTGTCCAGCATCAGTTGATTGAGAATAACTTCCAAGTTTTAAATAGTCTCCGGTTCTCATCTGTCTGTGCAGTAACAGAGTTTTAGTTTAGAAATCTGAGGAACTTTATTGGGGAAAAAATGCACATAAAATCATACCATTCAAGAAGGAGTTCAAAGAATGTTGGGAGAGAGACAAATGGGCTTTAACGTCAACTTGACACAAACTAGGTCATTTCAGGACTAACATATGATTTAATTTTATTTCAATAATTCGCTTGTGCGTAGGCCGTAGGGGTCTTTAGCAGTGAGAAGAAACTCGAGGACGGAAGAAAACCCACGAGGTTGGACATGCAACCCTACTCCTTGTCACGTACAACCGTGGATTTGAAACCATGCCAGTTGACTCAATGACAGGCTTTATGATACAGCGCACACATGCTAACCATTCGGCCATCCAAGTGCTAATTGCAGGAAAATAAATTCTCTATGCACAATATTATAATAGCAAATGTATTTTCAACTAAATAACTGACATGCTTATTATTCTGCACTGTCTAAATAAATTGTTTTCCGTAAATGAATTTTTTCTAATATAAAAGGTTAGATTGGCTATAATATTTACCTGTTATTCAGTCAGATGTGGACAAACAGGAGACCACTAGCAACATTCTCCGGTTGTATTTAACAGTATATGGTATATAGTGGATTATCTACAAGTTTTTATCTCTGGTATTTATGATAGGGTACTAATGTTTAATATATGTAAAGTCTACCGTAAATATACAAATATTATAGTCAACAGTTGATTTAGGAAAGTTCAAGGTTTTTGGTCGTGTCCATATTTTTATGTACATTTAACCCTTGCTTAAATCTGGAAATTTTTGTTTGACACATATTTTGTCCGTTTTCGGATGCCTATTTAAGTCATGGATTTGATACCAAGGCTAGGTTGGTCTACTAAACCTTGCAGTCTGTTGCAGGTTTGTCCTGTGTTACTCTAGTTTCTGTCCCACTTGTCAACAAAACCCTGAATGAAAGCAAATGGTTGAATATAGATTGTAAGTATCTCTCTGTATCCTGCCCTCTCTCAACTAAACCATGTCTAAAACCTTAGACTATGGACATCTCAGATTTGTATTTAGTCATTCAGAATGGGATTAAAGTACATGTACATTAAGTATGTGCAGTGTGATCCGTGGCTTGTGCAGTTTAGGACACTCTAAACTAGACATTGTCAAAATTTTAAATGTGATTTATGACATAAAAACTGGTAAAAAAGTAATGCTGTCACAGCTGTCACTGTTAAGAGCATACATACTCTTTTGACATTTAAATTTCATTCTAAAAAGGGGTATTCGTTGAATGGATCTGTCTTTTAAATAAAAAAAGATCCTTAATCTTGTCTTAAGTAAAACTTTGTTTAGTGAAATCAATCGAAGAATTGTCGTACAAGGTTGAAATCAAATTTGTATAAAAGGCAAAACTAGTTGACTTAAAACATTTGAGGAGGACAAGTAAAGACCACCGTAATCATTCATCAATTCCAAACTCGTAACTTGCGTCTTACAATACTAGATTTAATATTGATTGATGTCTAGATTATACCAGTCTAGTAATAGTCATTCTATCATATTATTTGTATTTAAGTCTGGATAACTTTGACCACAAATAAAAAATTTGAAGTTAGGGTACTGGGATATGTTCTTGAAGTATTTTCTGTTGCACTAAAACTTTAAAAAACAACAATTTGTGGAAGTACTTTTTAATATGGACTATCTGACCAGACTTTCGCTCTGAATGACCTGATATGGTATGTTATTTTTTGCTCATATTGTGTTACTGTTCCAAACAAGTTTTAGAAATCTATATTTTTTAATGACCAAAGTTGAAACGTGTTGAAACTGAAAACTAGACCACTCTGGCATTCATAAGATTTGAGTAATTTGTATTAAATCAAGTTTTAGGAAAGGTGGGTAGATTTTGTAAACATGTAAAGATGTAGTTATTCCACCTAGATGAGTGATTAACCTAAAATGGTGGTGTGAGGTCACTTTGAAAAATATTTGTTAATGGAAGTAAACCTGTGATATTCAACCTGGTTTTTATTAGTTTATTCCAGGTACATGTACATGTATTACATTTTAACTTATATTGCAAAATATACCTAAAGTTGGCTTTCAAGATTTGATCAAGAATGGGCTCAAACACCCAGTGCTTTCAAAGACAGATTTATAATTTTGATCACAAGAATAGATATTTAAAGGGGATTTCTTTTTTGTTTCACTAAAATCGGATTATCTGTGTATTTGAGTAATAATGTTGTTTTAAATGTTTATATCTTGTCCATGGGTTTCTCCAGTTTCTTCCTTATTAGATAAATAAGATAACTGATTTTGCATGTTGGAACCTAATTTCGCATGTTGGAACCTAATTTCCTAAAGCCCCTCTCACACAATAAAAAAAGGTTTAATTTTCTTCCTTACCTCAATGCTATAACGGGAAAAATGACCGGTTGTGAAAATTTTGAAGTGGAAGCCCTGCAGTATAACTTCATTATAAGCCTTTTCATTGGGGTAAGGGTAGCGGGGGATCCATAACAAGGACTAGAGTCACTTGCCTAACATCACAGTGTGTTCGGAATTCTAAAGGCAACTGCGGGCAAGCCAATTATTGAAATAAAATATATATTAAGCTAGTCTCAACATAATATAGTTAGTATTCTCTACTCCTGAAAGGATTTTAGTTGAAATAAAAATCTAAACAATTGAATTTTTGTTGGTTTGTTTACTAATTTTGTCTTAACCTGTTAACAGTGGAATATGAAACAGTTATATCTCAACATTGGCTGCATTTGTGAACCTGAAAGTTTATATCTAGACAAATACCTTTTTGCGAAACTTAATTTAATTGACTTTTATTTTTAGCTAAATCAAGAGTTCTTGTCATTTTTAATTATTTTTTCTCCTAAATGTTTTATTCAATTTAACGGTATGATTTGAAAGATGTAGAATGTTTACAGTACAGTATGTATGATATGATGTACATAAGTTTGTTTACAATGATATATCAGTTTACTACCTATACTCTCTATCGGGTCAACACCTATCCAACATATCTCTCATATCTATATACCTGGACAGCCATTTTCTCTAAAACTAATGTGGAAATATGTTAAAAAATATTCTACCTCGTAGGTCCAGGTACAAAGGTATCTTAAGAAAAGTGAGTATTTTTTCCATCCGCCTGTTAACATGTTAAGTTATGAATTGTTTAAAATGAGAAGAATTCCAATTTTAAGGTGTGCCTGCTTATCCCAGGTCAAGACATTTTAAGAAAAGGGCTAAAGGGTGGTCATTGTTATGGGTTATTCTCCCTATTTTCGTTCAAACAACTTATAGATGTGCAGTTAACATTGTTTGATTTTATAGTTATTTCTGTCATTCTTAATTAAATGTTTCTAAAATGATAATATTCCATTGCTTATTATACTATACATCAGTTTTGATCAGATCAGAATTATGTTTTATAGTGTCACCTGACCTCTGTTATTAGACAGTTTTCAACTTTGATCAAAGTATACAGAGCCTTTTGTGGGATTTTACCCAAAATTTGGAAGATATTCATCTGGGGTTGTTAAAATAGTTGGTGTAATGGGATATGAAATGGTTTTATATACCGGTATTCAATTTGCCTAAAGTAGTAAAACCCTAAGCACATAATTTTCAACCAATGTTTCTGGAATATTATTCATTTTTTCAATCTAATTTTGGGACACAATAACTCTTTCTAATTGAGCTAGAATGTTCAAACTTAGTGTACGGTAGGTGCTTATTAGGTTAATGCCTTGCCCTGGATGGAGTTCGAAGATGAGCATTTTCTGCTTAGGGTAAGCAGAGATAAGCAATTTGATTGGTTGATGTTTTGGCCAATTTTTGGGACACGATAACTCTTTTTCTTATTAGTGATGAAACTTGGTGTATAGCTTCATTACATCAATACCTTGACTAATTTCTACATCAATACGATGACTAATTTCGATAATGAGTATTTTCTGCTTAGGGTAATCAGAGCGATAAGTTATCTGATTGGTTGATTCTTTGGGACACGATAACTTTGGTTATAATGAAGTGGGAGCGATGAAACTCTTAATCTAGATTTATTCTATTATTGCCTTGACTAGTTCAATGGTGAGAATTTTCTGCCTAGGGTTAGGAGCTACAACCAATTGGATTGGTCAAGACTTTACAACATTACAACTCTGCTTTTAATCGAGGGAGAATGTTTAAACTTGATGTAGAAGTCGGTAGGTGAATGTCTTGACGGAGTTCAATGATTAGCATTTCAAGCTAAAGCTAAGCAGAGCTAATCAATGCTTTGGTCGATGCTTTGGGACAAGATAACCTTGATTCTATCTGATAGAGAGTGATGAAATGTAGTGTATAGTTTGATTGCTTGATACTTTTAAAAAAATAAATGTGCGATTAATTAATGTGTTATCTATTTGTTTTGGAATTTGGTGGGGGATATCAGCCTCACTGTTGTCTTGTTTTGAAGACTTATTGCATAAGTCAATTGCATTGAAGATGTGAAAGAATACGCATTATATTTATTTTGTATTTCTTATCTTTTTAGGGTGACCATGTTTGGTTGGAACCAGAAACCCGGGGCGAATTCAGTGTCGCCCTTGGTGCGAAAGTTCAGTTCTCAGAATCTGGGCGAATTAAGGTCATTGACGATGATGGCCACGAACATTGGATCGAAGGCAAAATACAAATTAAACACATGCACCCAACCTCTGTTGATGGTATGGAAGATATGATTGGTTTAGGAGATTTAAACGAAGCTGGAATCTTACGAAATCTTTTTATACGTTATATGGACAACCTTATATATGTAAGTACATAACACACACATATATATAGATATATATTAAAGTAGATAAAGTGCAAGTTCTTCTTTGTTTAAAGTCGATAAATGCATAAATAAATAAAATATACGTCATTCAAATAAGCTAGCTGTCTGCCCTCGATAAGCTTCTTCAGATATTAATATTGTATACAAAATATTGTAAATACCATACATATGTATATATACACATTCTTAGAAATATACATTTCCATGACAATGTATGTAATTCTATAAAACCTTGAACTAGATATGTAATATTCAGTAAATTTCTCTAATCAAAAGAATACCAGGACTTGAGTAACTTTTAGTGAGGATTTCGGCCAGTAGAGTTTGAAAATCTTTCTTTGAATTTCTTTTAAATTCAAAACCTACACATCAATCATTGATTAATCTGTTTATTTGAAAGTAAAACTAGATTTATGGTAAAAATGATTGACGTTATGGATTTTGAAAAATGTCTTATCTGAAATCAATCTGATTAAAATACAGATCAATTTTTTGGCTTCGTTTTTTTTATACTTTCAATAGCCTACACTACTGAAGATCCGACCGGTTAAACTGGAAGGTTGCATCAGGAGTCGTTCGAGTGGCTTTTGGACCTATGACTTCAAACGTTGATTAATTAATCAGCGTTGACATGTCTAGTAGTTTACTCACAGTTCCATGCATCACATACAAAGAACTCGCCGTAACAGATCATTTCATTGGCTAATCCCTAACTTCAACCAGAACGCAGATGATAATATAACATCTTCCAGATCCTTGTGTAGTAAAACAAGTAAAACAAAATTTTGAACTATAAAAAACGAAACGAAATGGGATCTGTGTTTTAATCAGATAGATCCGATATAACCTAGGCGTCAAATATTGTTGGAAAGGAAATTTATACCGAAAATTAAAACATGTATATGTCAGCACTGGCTTAGCAGATTTTTATGCATTCAGTCCGATTTCAACATACCTAATTTAACTGACTTAAATCAGTTCAAATCGAAAAGATTACCTGAGTGATATTACTTAATCTATATATAGTAATTGGACAATCTGTTTGTTTAAAGGTAATATGAGTTTCAGAAGGTTTTTTATTTATTTAATCTTTCATTTTTGTAGACATACACAGGCTCTATTTTAGTAGCTGTTAATCCTTATGAAGTGCTGCCAATCTACAATGCTGAGCAGATAACTCTATATCGTGATCGAAAGATAGGGGAGTTACCTCCCCATATATTTGCCATAGCAGACAACTCGTACCACAGCATGAAGAGATATCAACATGACCAATGTGTTATTATAAGGTTAGCCATGTCTGTTTACAATCTTACTTTTGTTATTTTGTTCTGTTTATTCTGTTATGGTTAAGAAAAGCATGTTACGAGTTTGTGACTACCTTTGATGATTGGACAGCAAATGCAATATCTACACAATCAAAGCCTTTAAAACGATTTGGCACTGGTTTTGATTAGTGACTATAAAAATTTCATGGGTTGTTATTTGGATTTCCAGTTTTCTTCAACCTTTTTAACCCATATGTGCACAAATGAATTATTGAAAAAATATGCCATTTGTTAGTTATGAAATGATCGGATTTGTTAATGAAAAATTATTTGAATGTTTGTCTGAACTCTAATTTACTGTAGTAAGTGTAGGCAGTCTGTGCTGATAATGCACATAATCATTTCTTCAGAATATGGATATTCATTTCACTTCAAGAAATCTTAACTAAATAAAGAATTTGGTTGTATTGTTTTCTTTCAGTGGTGAATCTGGCGCAGGAAAAACAGAATCCACAAAACTTATTCTACAGTTTCTGGCAGCTATTAGTGGTCAACATTCATGGATTGAACAACAGATTCTAGAGGCTAACCCTATCATGGAGGGTAAGTTTATAGACAAAATTAAAGGACAGTTTTGATGGATACCCATTTCTAAATCTGGGTTCAAGTATGCTAATCTAGTGTCAAAATGTGGAGAAATGGCTTCGCACTTTGACTAGGGCAATGACAGTGTCCAGTGTCAATTCACAGTACAAAATTATTGTTATGTCATAAAATCCTTTTAAAAAAAAGAGTATAGTTTAGTGGCCATGTATGAATAATTTTATGTCTTTTTTTTCAGCTTTTGGGAATGCCAAGACGATACGAAACGATAATTCCAGCAGATTCGGAAAGTATATTGACATCCATTTTACGGATAAAGGTGTTATAGAGGGTGCTAAGATAGAACAGTATTTATTAGAGAAATCACGTATAGTTAGTCAGGCTAAGAACGAGAGAAACTATCATATTTTTTATTGCATGTTGATGGGAATGACTCGAGAAGATAAAAATAAACTGGAGTTAACAGAAGCTAAGGATTTTTTTTACCTCATACAGGTCAGTATAGTGTGGATTATTATTATTAGCAACCATTTTCGATTCGGATTCTTTGTGTTGAATTTAAACTTTAGTTTATCTCTTATCTTTACTGTTGACCAATTTGATGGTAGTCTGGGCTAAAGCATCATCTGGTTTATTTATATTCCAATTGCCCTTTTAAATGCAGCAGAATTACAACAATTTTCTCAGTGATGCAGAAGGAGGGCCTGACAAGGACAGTTGTCTAGTCGTTCGGATGGGACAAAAAACCGAGGTCCCGTGTACACATTGACCGAGGTCCTGTGTACACATTGGCGTGCACGTAAAAAAAAACCTTGGCAGTTGGCATTCAGTTACTGCCCGGGCAAAATTTCTCTCATAGCACACTGTATGATGTATGCCCGTCTTCAATTAGCCAAGGTTAGGTGCTTAAGCGTAGGACGTTAAACCCCATTTCATTCAATCATTATATGCAAGTGACTAAAATGGTTCATTAAGGTTTATTTCGTTTCGATCCATTGTTTCCAGTCAAATTAATATCCTTTAATTTTAAAGGGCTGGTAGGAAATTTTGTAATAAACATATTTTAACAATTGTTAAAAAATTTTTGTTATCAATTTTGGACAAAAGATTCACAAGATTTTCCAGTAATTTGCTTCTACGCTAGAGTTATTAATAGATTCAGATCGACACTAGGTTGTCCAGTCGCCAATTCGAGTGATAATTCTACTATGGTGTATAGAATGTCATATAGCATACACAGAAAACAGTACAAAATAAATATTTTTCAGGCTTGTAGAAAATTCAAACAGAAACAATTGGATTAGGATAAGTAAATGATTAGGGGTATCCATTATTTAAATAATAAACAAGATGTTATTTTTATTGTTTTTGATGGGCATAAGAATACATTTTCTGTCATTTAAAAAAATCTATAAGATGTTTACTCTTACTCTGAGCGCTGTATCATTGAGTCAATTGGCAAGGTTTCGAATCCCCGGTTGTACGTGCCAAGAAGTAGGGTGGCCTGTCCAACTTGTGGGTTTTCTCCAGATCCTCTGGTTTCCTCCCACTGCTAAAGACCCCTACGCGCATGCAAATTATTGAAATAAAATTAAAACATGTTTGTCCCAAAATGACCTAGTTTGTGTCAAGTGGACTTAAACCCTATTTCGCTTCCTCTCCAACTCTAATGACAAACTACAGATTTGTGATCTTAAAATTGATTTTCTATTGTTTGACCAAAATTACAAGTCTGCTATTTCATAACCATATACTATTATATGTTTCGGTTGTAAATACAGACAAATCAAGTTGTATGAGTCCTACAGCCTTACTGCCAACATGAATGACCCTGTAACTTTTCTTCCAGGGTAAAAGTATAACATGTGAAGGAAGGGATGATACAAAAGAATTTGCTGACATCCGTTCAGCAATGAAAGTTTTAATGTTTAAAGATGATGAAATCTGGGAAATCCTTAAAATTCTTGCCACCCTTCTCCATATTGGAAATATACAGTATAATGGTAGGTATTTCAGTTTTCTTCCCACCTCAAAATTTTTACTAGGTTTTCTTGAGGAAAACGGACGAATTAAAGTTTAATCCTAAGACTAGCCAATGAGGGGATAGTTCAGTCCATTTGTAAAAAAAGGGTGTCCACCCCCAACAAATTGCAAAAATAGGTTTTTTGATGGTTTTTGGTAGAGTTGAGTGTACTGAATGACATCCTTTTACCACTTTGCGCAAAATTTGGTATACTTTGGGGATTTTAGAAAATACATCTAAATAAAGCTACAATGCAATCTGTTGGAAGTAAAATCATAATTGACTCGACCAGATATTTTTTTTCAATATTTTAGTATTACGATTTGACTGATGATAATGTATTTATTGCAGCCATTGAATTAGATCATTTAGAAGCTACAGAGATTCAAGATATCAGTCATATAAACAGTGCTGCTAGATTATTACAGGTCAGTTAATTACTTGAAAAGTCCAATGATCTTATGTTAATTGCTAGGCTAGATAAATATCTTCATGTTTCAGTTTTATAGCAATGCAGATATTTCAAATAGATTTACCTCGATAAAAAAAGGTACATCAGATTCTTATTTGGGGATTCTTGTTTCAAAAATATTTTATGTAGGACTCGGGCCTGGAGATAATAATCTTTGGGACTTTATGCAGGACATTTAATAAATATATCAAAAAAATGACAGAATAAAAACAAATCTGTGCCAGACAAGACAACAAATAAGAGAGAAATTGTCTGACAAAGACTGAATCTATGCCCAACATTGTCCGTGACTTAATTCCAGTCTTGTATAAGGCATTGTTTCATTTCTTTACAGGTTGATGCTCAATCGTTGGTTGATTCATTGACAACCAAAACTATCTTCACAAGTGGAGAAACAGTCACATCCACAATGGGTCTAGCTGCATCATTAGATGTCCGTGATGCCTTTGTTAAGGGTATCTACGGTAGAATGTTCATCTGGATTGTAGAGAAGATAAATGCTGCCATCTTTAAACCAATGAGTGCATCTACACACTATAGAAAGTCCATTGGAGTTCTTGATATTTTTGGATTTGAAAATTTTGAAAAGAACAGGTATTTAAGAGATTTTATGTTTTTGATTCGGTACTAGTATAAGAAGCTTGTAATCTTAATTCTTAAGGTGTATAGAAAATCATACATCTAAGTAATGCAAAGATGATTCCAATACATCCGTAATGATTACTGCAACCTATATTTCTCAAGACATCAGCCATTATTTTTCAAATAATATACTGTTAATACATCAATTGACCTTTTTAGGTTAATGAATTTTTAACTAACCTTGAGCCAAATGTTAAAAATTTTCTTAGATTTAATGTAATTTATTCAGTATTGTAGCACAAATTAGAAATTTCCTCGATTCTGATTGGTCGAAAAGTGTGGTCGAATGGACAATAAACCCCCTCTGAATTATCAAGGCGAATTACTGCGTATAAATATTCCAGTCTACTTTTTTTCATTTTTGTGCTCCATGATCTTCCTCAACTCAAATCTTTATTGGCAAATATCTTCAAGAAATTCTGCACATATGACTATCACACCATTTTCAAACATCATCTTTTATGAAAACACATTTCTGAAATACATAAAACAGTAGAAAATCAGTCCATAAATTTATTAAAACCGTTTTCAGGTATCTAAATAAATTCGTAACTAGGCTGTCACAGTATGGACAAATTTATTTTCTTTTTTGGTAGGATATAGCTTCACTCACCAATCAATTTTTACTTAATCAGGTGGATTTTTTTTATTAAATCACGGTTTGATCAAAGTCTGGCTAACATGATCTACCTAATAATAAGTCATTAGTCACAAGAAACCGCTTACAAATACAATGAGGGGGCGAAAATAGCAGCTGAATATCCTAAACATGCCAAAATTGACATTTGTTGACAACACGTCAGAATAGTATACATAGCAACCACTTGAAATCTTCGGCTAGCCACCACTGTCATAGTTTTATACGGTATTTTTGAGGATGTAAGTACGAAATGCAATTGTTTGAACACGAACAAGCTGCTGGGTTGTGATAAAAGTCTGCAAATAAAATAATAAAGACTGAAAACTTACATGAAACTCACGAAGCGAAGAAACCTTTGTTGCCAAGAGTTACCCCTCTTTTAGTCTCGGATAGCAGGCCGGAATTATTTCTATCACGCTAACACCCGTCTCTTAAAATGCCACAGTAAGACTCATTTCCCGTTCTTTTAAAAAAATCTTCAAACGTTAAAAAATTTTATATCGATATCCGAATAACATTTTCTTTCATAATTCATTTACTAGACACTCGAGAATCCAGAATTTTACATTTGAAGGAAAGCCAGGGCGGCCTAAATCTGTGTTGAGAATATTTTGTAAAATGAACCCAAGCACGTGGGCAAATAACGGCTTTTTGAAATAGGTGTAAAAATGTTTCCTAAATAGTTCCTAAGAAAATCCCTAAATATTTGAGCTACAATATCGATAAACACGTTCCTGTTACGTATTTATCGGGGTTTATTGTCCATTTAACCATGCTTGAATTATCCATTAGAACAACTCGACGCTATCGCGTCTCGTGTTCTAATGATTCAAGCATGGTTAAATGGACAATAAACCCCCTCTAAATACGTAACAGGAAGTGTTTATCTCCTAAACAGAAATACATAAAACAGTTGGCATATAAATGGAAGACAATAAGACTGTGATTGTGGATAAGCATTTCCATTTCCTGGACAATGGCATTCCTTCCTTTCATCTTCAAACTCAACCTCCCAAAGATTCTTCTTCGTGCAGACCTTGATTTTTCATGTGATCAGAATGACTATAAGCACATTCTGATTGTCGGTCCTACAACCATCACATCTGACAAATGAGAACTCGGCTTGAAATTCAAATTAATAAATGATATTTTTTTTCTATTTTTCAGTTTTGAACAATTATGTATTAATTATGCTAATGAGAATCTACAACAGTTTTTTGTTAGGCACATATTTAAATTAGAACAGGTATGTCTACTTAACCTAATGTTTCCAAAGATAGAGTGAAAATTGACATTGGCTTGTATCCAAATTTTAGTTTCATTGTGGGCTTTCAACAAAATTTTGATTAAAGACAGATAGTCATACTATAATAAAAAGTAGGAAATTGAAAAAACAAAATTTGACCATTAAGCTAGAAATGAAATAAAATGAAATGGGGTTTCTACTGTTCTGCTCCAAATGGGCTAATGAAGACGAGCATACGGCATACAGTGTGCTATGAGGGAAATTTTGCCTAGAGAGCGGCCATACTCTTATATCGAATTCCAACTGCCAAGGGATATTTTTCGTGTACACAAATGTGTACAGGGGTCCTTGGTTTTTCGTCCAATCTTTTCAATGGACAGCATCTTACCCACTTAGCCACTGTGGCTCCCCATGATGATAGAGATCTAGTATATAGAAAATAATAATGAGTAATAGATTTACATGGTGATACCAGGTGTGTCAGAATTTGGAATCAAACCTCACCCCTGCACTGACAGTTTTTAAATTATTTATATTTTACAGCAAGAATATAATTTAGAAGGTATAAATTGGCAACATATTGAATTCGTAGATAATCAGGATGCTTTAGATATGATTGCTGTCAAACCAATGAATATTATGGCCTTAGTTGATGAAGAAAGTAAATTCCCTAAGGTAAGTTTTCATAATTTTAGATCTGAAGAAACATAACATCTTTCCGGTCTCTCATCCAAATCTTTTGTGGTGTCTTATCCAGAATATTCAATCATGGCTGTTCTCTTTCCCTGCAGACGCTTATTTGCAAATATTAAAGATTTCGACAACGACAAAATATTTGCAGAAATATAATACATTAAAATATGGCATTATTGCCTTTCAGAAATCAAATGGCAAGTTGAAAGATATCATAATACATTGATATACTTAGTTAAACATACATTTTGCAAGAGCTAAATCTGCCTATTGCAGGTCTTTCTTTAGGCCTATTATGTTATATAAACTATTAATTAGACATTTATTAAGAAAACAAGACCGTAATCAACTCTCGGTGGCATCAGATACTCAAGATTTTAATTAGATTAGAACGGTTCACAATTTGAAAATTTGATTTAAAAATGGGAAAGCGAGGCTTAAGTCTTGAATATACCAGTGCCCTTGTTACCGCTATGCACACATCTTGTCAAAACTATAAATTGGCCCAGAATAAAGTAATTTGAATGAAATTTTCAATATATTCATTTTACATTATGTTTTTTTTAGCTGTTATAGCAAGAATGATGAGCTATTTATCTAAATCTTACATACTGTATCTTTAACACATTAGGTTAATAATCAACACTGAAAACTGTTGTTGAAATCTTGTTTTTCTACAGATTTCCAAACAGATATAAATAGAGAGTTATATAGTATTGAAAATAGGTGGTAATATTTTAGTCTGAGAATTATTATTATAGTGCCACACTGAACTTTAATAATAAGTTTCCATTTGAATTATTATTTTTACAGGGAACAGATACGACCATGTTGAATAAATTACATCAACACCATTCAGACAATCAGAATTATTTGAAACCAAAATCATCTCATATCACATCTTTTGGTCTTAATCATTTTGCTGGTGTGGTTTTCTACGATGCTAAAAGTTTGTACTTGTTTTATTTTATTTATGTTTTATTATGTGCCCATATTTGTCCGTCCAGAAAACAACTTCCAGTGTTATTGCCTCTGATGGATTAGTGTTGATTAAGGGATATTACTGTTTTGTTCACACTTATAGGAGTTGAGTTCTTGATTGATTTTCACAAAATCTGGATTATGGTCATTACAGTACAGGGACATTATCTAAAAAACTTAGAAGGGAAAAAAAGGAAAAGAATCCGGAGATGCAGTCTTATTAAGGATTGGAGAATAATTAAAGTTGTTGGTGTTTGATTTTACCTTGCCTGGCAAGTTATGTTTTATAAGTGTGTTTTGTTCCATAGTTGACTTTCAAAATAAGTTATACTCACACATTTATCTCTAGTCTAGTTCACGTTTTTTTTGTTGTGATTTCAGGATTTTTGGAGAAGAATCGTGATACATTCAGTCCAGATTTGGTTAATCTTATCAATAATTCCAAAAGTAAATTTATTAATAAATTATTTAATGAAGATATGTCAATGGTAAGTTTCAGAACAATGACCTAATGAGAATAATTTTTTTTTGTGAGTCCAAGAAGGAAATTTGATGATATCACATTTTGTTTTCTGAAAGTTTGACAGAGAAATGGGTTGTTAGCCTAACAATGCTGAGTAGCAGTAATATTTAGCTGTTTGGTTATTACAGCAAATTTAGAAATTATGTTTTTTTTTATTTTTTAAATTGCTTTATCATTAACTATATGTTAGGTGCAGCATCTTTTGGTTTAGTACAAATACTATCTCTGAAAAACTCGGGTTGGACAGGAACATGATACTACCAGTAGTTTCATTTAACTTTTTATAAGGTCCTGAAACATTTGCTGAGCTGCCAACCATTTCTTGTTCCAGCTTTCTGTCATGTTTCGTAAAATAGTAGTCTTGATTATCCTGGCCTGTACGGTTTATAAAGACTAATTTCGAAACGAGGACATGTAACCTTTTTTTTGCTCAATATGTCTGGATATTATGGCTATTATTAAGTAAAACATGGCTGTTTATTTAGTCACTATAAATGTGAGAAAGGATTTGTTGTGGTGTAATTGTTGAGCTAATTGGAGATATTTATTTATGATGGGTCACCCTATCACATATCATTTTGTTTTATTTCAAGGGGAAATCTGATCTCTGCAATATTCTTGCGTCCTGTATTTTATATATGAAGGAGATAAGTGATACATTGCTAATATCTATTTTTCAGGGTACAGACACCAGGAAAAAATCTCCCACGTTAGCAGCTCAGTTCAAGAGATCTCTTGATGCATTGATGAAAACACTCAGCAGCTGTCAACCGTTTTTCGTTAGATGCATTAAACCTAATGAATTTAAAAAACCTAAGGTAAAACGATATTATACTTTAATACAAGGATGTTGAACTTTGATCAATGTCAACAAAGAATTACAGCTGCTGATTTAACCTCTTTCATTACTTTCAGTGTCGGTTGGGCAGGGGTGGTGGATAGCCAAATGGTTAGCGTACAAGGTCTGTCATTGAGTCAACTGGCATGGTTTTGATTCATCAGTTGTACGTAACGAGGATTAGAATTGTCTGTTCAACCTTGCGGGTTTTCCGAAGGCCCTCTGGTTGCTCCCACTGCCAAAGACCCCTACACGCAAGCAAATTGTTGACAAAAAATTAGTGCCGAAATGACCTAGTTTGTGTCAAGTGGATGTTAATCCCCATTTCTCTCTTTTCGCTCTCGTTCAGTGACATTCCTTTTATGGTTAAATTAAAAATATTTTCTAATTTATCAGATATTTGATAGAGAATTGTGCTGTAAACAACTGAGATATTCTGGTATGATGGAAACTATTAGAATTCGACGGGCTGGATACCCAATTAGACATACATTTAGTGAATTTGTGGAGCGTTATAGATTGTTGTGCGTTGGAATTGGTCCCGCCCATAAAGAAGATTGTCGAGCAGCATCGTTGAAGATTTGTCAAGCTGTTCTAAAGAATACAGATTACCAACTGGGAAAGACTAAAGTTTTCTTAAAGGTTTGTAATTTTTTTTATGAATTTCTATTAATGGCAACACAAGGCAGGTGTATCTGGTAGAAGACTTGTGCCCTTTGACAGCCTGAATGGTTTGATTCTTTATTTGTCTTTAGTTATCTAGTATTGAAATGGTTTACATGATGTAAGACCCGATGTACAAATCAATTAATTAACAAATTAAGATGCTATATGTGATATCTTCATGGTATCTGTTCAGTCACTGTGTACAAACGAAACCCTGTCCTAATGCTATTTTAGCTCAAAATGAATTTTTTGAAAAAAGAAGCTTGCCATTATTTTAAAAGATCAAACCTTTCAGAAAGATATCATGTTTGATTTAAAAACTTATTTTTCTACAGGATGCTCAAGATGCTTATTTGGAACAGCAGAGAGAGGTGATGTTAGCCAACAAGATCCTTATTATACAGAAAACTGTACGTAGTTGGCACTGTCGTCGTCGCTTCCTCAAGATGCGTAAAAACATCATTACTATCCAATCAGCATGGAGGTGTTTTGCTGAACGAAGAAGATTTATTAGGGTAAGTACACTTTAACTAATGGGGGATTGGATGGCTGAATGGTAAGCATGTGTGTGCCGTGCGCTGTGCCATAAAGCCTGTTATTGAGTCAACTGGCGTGGTTTAAAATCCCTTGTTGTGTGTGACAAGGAGTAGGGGTTGAATGTCCAACCCAGTGGGTTTTCTCCAGGTCCTCTGGTTTCCTCCCACTGCTAAAGACCCCTACGCACAAGCGAATTATTGAAATAAAATTAAACCATATGTTAATCCCAAACTGACCTAGTTTGTGTTGAGTGGACGTTAAACCCCATTTCTCTCTCTCTCTCACTTAAACAGTATTAGGTGCAAGTTCACAAAACATTCCATTCTCAGACTTAAGTTGAAAATTTGCTCAACTTTCAATCAATCACTGTTTATGAGAAATATCTTAGATGCATACACACTAAACATTGCACATAGTTTCTTATTGATGTATTTGATACATTAAAACAACAAATTTTTTATAAAGGGCTATATTTTAGTTAGAATAAGGTAAACAAATTTGAGTAAATTTCCAACATAAGTCTGAGAATGCCTTGTTAACTAGGGGCCAGATGACTATCTAAGTATTTGTTAAAATGACTAGACTTCTTTGATTAGAGTAAAAATAAAAGTGTGGATTTAATTAAATTTAGTGTGTTGATTTGCTTGGTGAAGTGGGTATCTGTCATCTACATTTAGAATTTTAGGTTGATGGATAGAGCCAATGTTGAGATATAGATGAGTTTTTGTTCTACAGTTTGAGCCATAAAACTGAAACTATTTTCCATGAAAGTTTTTTTGGGGGGTAAATTTTCTTTTGTTAGAGGAACAATTAATGTATCAACCTGAATATATTCGACTTACTTAAATGCATATTGAAATTAATATGACTAACTACCTAATCTTGTAGTTTTAACATTTAAGTAAGATATCATTTATCAGATCACGGCAACATTATTATGTTGTTCATGACAGATTTCTTTTATGTTAGAGAGCAAAATGCATATTGAAATTAATGTGGCTAGCTATATGTTACATATTAATTTCTTGTTTTAAACTAGTTTGTTGTTGAATAATGCTTTTGTATATGAATACTTATATATTATCTATATATATATCTTTACAGATGCGACAAGGTTACATGCGTCTACAGGCATTATGTAGATCTAGAATCTTAACAATGAGATACAATGTTCTGCGTAACATCATTATGAACTTCCAGGTGAGAACAGTCAACATTAATCACTATAAAGCACTATTTATGTGAAAAGAACAATTTGTTCTTTTCCTGGGGTCTCAGTAATTATCTAGATTGTCTCTGGTTTCGATCCTGGATTAAGTCAAGAAGAGTCCTTAGATAATATAGTTTGTCAGTTTGCATTTGACAAAAATGCATATTCTTAATGTATGATATCCAAGAAAAGTAAATAGAACGGCTGTGGTCTAAGCAAATTTCTTGGAAGGAAATGACACAGCTATTAGTGGGTTAGATCTGTAATCACACAGTTGCATGATCAATCCTTACAACACTTTTACCTGTATTCCAGTTCAAATTGCTATAATAACCTGTAAAAAATAGTTCTTTTTTAAAATTAAGTTTTATGCCAGGAGACCGTGGTAATGAAATATGTCGTATAATGGTCTCCGAGCCAGACGAAAGATAATCAAATTATGTTGCATATTATATGTGTAACCATGAAATTAAAAAAAATTAGCATCTTTTAGATTCCAAGTCTAAGGCTGATTCCATGTAAACATTTTATCATCTGTATTTATCCTCCTTATTTCTTTGTGTTATCAGAGATATGCTCGAGGCCATCTCGTACGACAGTGGGTACAGAAACGTGTGGTTGCTGTTGTAAAGATTCAGTCATCAGTTAGAACATTGATTGCTGTAAAGAAATACAACAGAATGAAGATAGAGGTATAAATAATTTTTAAACCTATAGCTTCTATACGTTATTTCTTTTATCTGGATATCTATCTGTATAAAATGAAATCCTATCTATTTTCCAGATCTCAATATTTTATTTTTGCTTTAAAAATATATTCCTTTCATCATGCTTATGAGCTCATGCTGTACTAGATGAGGGGGGTTGGGATGGCCTAGTGGTCTAGAGTGCCGCGCTTCGACTTCTAGCTGGCCGGTCACCTCTGGCTTGCGACTGTATGTGACATGGGTATGTGACATGGAGATAGGGGCGCCTTCTCAACCTCGTGGGTTTCCTCCGGGCACTCTGGTTTCCTCCCACTGCTAAAGACCCCTACGCGCAGGCGAATTATTGAAATAAAATTAAACCATTTGTTAGTCCCGAAATGATTAGATTATCTGCTTGACCTGCTGAGTTCAGTTTTATATGAAAGTATATTTTTTAAGTCAAGGAATCTAATATTCCACAGTTTTCAATACCTGTAAATGGAATTCTCAGTCTATGTTGAACTACTGCCTTTACATTTTCTTCTAGTCATGTAAAGATAAAATTTTATATTTTCTAAACAGTTGAAGAAGAGACTTGAGGCTGAACATTTGAGACAAGAAGAAGAAAAGCTTCTTAGGAAGAAGATGAACACTAAGACAGCAAAAGAAGAAGCTGAAAGACATCATCTAGAACGTCTAGCTGAGATTGAAAAAGAGGTTATCCAAGAAGAACAACTGGAACGAAAAAAAGCTCAATATAAAAATCAACAAATTGAAGATGCTGAGAGAAATCGAAATGAAGAGGTGGATGAAAGTAAATTGGTAAGATAAAATTAGAATTTGCAATTATACCATTCCAATTAGAAACAATATTGCTAATGGTATTACATGGTGGGGTTCTTCATGCTATTCCAGTGGAGTCTATATTCACAGGATTATCTGATGTTAAAGGTTTATCATGAAGGTTAAGTTCTAATATAAATACAGGTAGAGTTGGGTGATAATTTCGATATTACTGAAAACACTGGTTTGGTTCTCAAAACGGACGATAGAAGCAGCCAGTACACTCATAAAAACATCGTTATACACAGACTTTTTCTATTTTTCTTTCATGTTCTCTCAGTGGCAGCAAAAGGTAATTCTATGTCTACTTGTATTATACAAGGCTTGCTAAATTTGGCAATTCCAGGACAGGTCTATTCAAACACTATTTTAAACAGGCATGCGTATGAAATAAATAATATTCTCTATGTTAATAAATAAACATGTATTAAGAATGAAACAATCCTTTTTATTTAGTTAAGTTAAAATATCGCGATATGTGTATGTATCGTGATATAATTTTTAAAATATTGTTATGTGAAAAAATTTTTACATCGCCCAACTCTAAATACAGGATCACATACGTATGGTACACTACAGTGGTAGACCAAAAGCCCCGCTCCCAAAGCAGCCTGATTGATGAACATGCCACACCTTCATAGTCCCCCCCCCCCTCCTCCTCACTGTGAAGTACTTTCGTAAGACTGGTCTCTATGCTTCTCTCCATACCTGCTAGCAAATAGTGCCAATTACTTTCAATCTTTGTAATAGCTAATGTTATTTACTCCAGTACACACTGAAAGAAAACTGTTCAACTTTCAACTGTGATTAAGGCTTATTTCTTTTGCCACTTCCAATACACTAATTTATCCCTGTGCTTTATTTGGTTTCAAGTATGATCTATTACATTGTGCAACCATTGTTTTCAGTTTAAAGGAACTAAGTCTCTTTGATTTTAGGACAATATTGAATAAGGGGTATCTGATATGTTAATCAATAGTTATTTAAATAATAAGCAGTAATGCATCAACACTAGATCACAGAATAGGTGATATCTCTGCAATGATTAAATCTGTAGATGTAAAATTCTCAATGACTAGCATTTCTTAACAAAATTTTCTTTTAGTAAAACTGCACAATTGATTGAATATATTTTTTGTAGATTACAGATCTGTTTGGATTTGTGGGAAGTGCAGGCGATGGGGGGTCAGCCGATTTCTTGACCAATGGTGCCTATGCCGTAAGTAAATAATTACAGTTCCACATTTTAAGGCAATAAATTATAATTCAGCATTTTATCTATGATTTAATATTTTAAAGAATTGGTGATTGCCATTTTCTGATCGACTTATTAAGAATTCTATTTTTCTTTTGGCTTAGAGCAAACTATTATCATCTAATGAAAAGTCTATGTCTTAGTCTTATTTTTCAAGCGATGGGCACTCAAACTATTTGTAGAATAAAAATGATAGTTTATTGTTAGTGAATAAAATGATAAAGTTTAAGCTGTATTCTTATTTTTGGCAGTTGACATTGAACTCAACAAGCCCAAACCTATAGGTTTTTTTTATATAAATAAATCTTGTTTTGTTATCTTTTGTTTATGAATTAGATAAATAAATAGTTATTAAACTTTTGCCATGTTGACTAATAACTCATCTTATTCAGGATATTGGTGTTGGGAAACGACCAGAGATTGCAGAAGATGGAGATAGACTAATGAGGTTTGATGAAGATGATGATTTGGAAGAAATTAAAGAACACAAGTTTGGAAAATTTGCAGCCACATATTTCCAGGCAAATTCATCCCATTATTTCAGCCGTAAAGCTCTACGACAACCTCTGTTACCACTTCGCAATGAAGGTGATCAGTTGGTAAGTATTAATAAATGGTTGGGTGGTAGGTCTACTAAGTAGGTTTTTTTTATGCACACATTTTCATATGGACGTATTTTGTCGTCACCGCTGTCCGTACGTCAAATATTGTTTGTGAACACTCTACAGGTCACAATTTTCATTTTGAAATATAGGTTTATGCCCCAAAGATCTTGGTCCCTCTCAAAATTGACACATATCAGACTGTAACTTCATAGATTATGGCCCCTGATTGTACGAAAAATCATGTTTTTAGCTTGTAGACACGCTAGAGGTCACAATTTTTGTCTCAATTTGATGATACTTTAAATGTTTGTTTATAACCCCAATATATCAGTTCCTATCGATATTTGTGCATATCGAACTGTAACTTTCTAGATTATGGCCCCTGATTGTATGCAAATCGAGTTTTAGTTTGTGGTTCCTACATTATAGAGATAACATTTTTAATATTTTAATATATCACTTTTACACCATTATGATGGCTCAGTGCATATGAAGAGATACAATTTCTGTAGATTTCATGGTATATTGGGCCGTAAATACCTTGGTACAGAGTAAGAGTGTATTACTTAATATACTTGGAATACTAAAAGGCCTGTTTTATATTTACAGTGCATTAATTCAAAGAATCATCAATTTGAATACATATTTTATTTCTATTAGATAGTTCTATTAATGTGATAATGCTACTTATTGGTTTTAAAAATATTAGGAATAAATTTGCGCGATAATCATGTCGTCAAAATGTATACAACATTGGAAACTGTAGTATATTGGTCTATAAACTCCAATTTCTGTGATACAGTTTATGTAAAAAAGTGTAAAATATTAAACAATACAGTAATATTAACAAATTGATTAAAGTGAATGGCCCGTCTTTTTACAGGGTCTCCAGAAATATTTAGTATACAAATCAATACTAAAATGTGAAGAATGGTCTATATTTGTTTTGGGTAAGCTAAAAAATAATTGTGTGAATGTATTTAATTTGCTTTCTGTTTACAGGCTGCCTTGGCTGTTTGGATTGTGATATTGAGATTTATGGGTGATTTGCCTGAACCTAAATACCACACTACAATGGCAGAAAACATTCGGGTAAATTTTAATGTTATTATAAGATTTAAAGAGTCTGACAAAATCTATCCTGCTATAGCCTGGTGGTGTGGCTTGGGATTAATTTTACAGAAAAAGATGTTAAACCCCATTTTAGTTTGGAATTATTTTTTTATTATACATTGCATTATATATGTTAATTTGTTTGTGTGTGAAACATTTCTAAATAAATACTAGACATTAGGCTACTAGAACATTATTTGAGGGCTATATAATGACCTTCACTGAAATATTTTAAATGCCTTTCTTATTGAACTGTGTTAAGAAAACAGACCAAAAACTTACAAATATTTACAAAATATTTTTCCACAAAAAAAACAAAGCAAATGCCTGGTTTTATTAATTTGGTTGAAAATACTTTTATCTACTTGGTAATACCATGTTCTTTTTTGTCCGAATAATTTCATTATGGAATAGATTATTTATTTGTGATTATTTTCTGCAGGATAACACCCCAGTGATGTCTAAAATCTACTCAACTTTAGGTAGAAAATTCAATAAAAAAGATCTGGAGGAAGCCATGAGAATGGGAGAGGAAATGGTAAATTAAATTTCTAAATGCAATTAGTAAAAATTCTCAAATATATCTTAAGTGTTCTGAAATTGATAACTTGATAAAAGGAGGAATATTTTAAGGGCACAGTATTAGATTAGGGTTACACTAGCATAACTCGATGAAAGATTACTGTCCAACTGAAAAACATTCGTCGTGTACAATTACAAACAAAACTTCAACTTTTCAATGGTTGGAGTATAAGTCGAATCGTCATATTTTATTGAGTTTTTAAAAAAAATAGATTTACCTCCTGTAACCAGAATATATTTGCGTACAGTATAATGAGCCGGTTTTCATTATTTGAAATAAAAACAGATCATATGGCCTTTTTGAATTGACCCAGGGCTATCTGAGAAACAGAATGTTATTTTGTGCACGTTGTATCAGAGGGTCTGTCATTGAGTCAAGTGGCATGGTTCTGATTCTCCCCATCAATGTGACAAGGAGTAAGGTCGCCTGTCCAACTTAGTGGCTTTTCTTTGGGTTTTCCTGTTTGCTTCCACTGCTAAAAGACCCCTACGCCCAAGAGAATTATTGAAATAAAATTCAACCATATGTTAATCCCAAAATGACCAGGTTTGTGTTGAGTGGACATTAAACCACATTTCCGTCTCTTGCTTTCGAGATCCATTTTTAATGAAACTACTCAATGAACAAGGCTAAACATATCTCACAGGAGAATGGAGAACGCTATATCAGAGACAGTCCTGCACATGTTATGACGTCATATGTTGATTATGGGTAAGGGTCTTGGGCCAGGTTAGGGTTAGAGCTAGCCCTGTTTACATCTCGAGACTCTGACAAAATCTACAGGTCCTAGCCCTTACCCTAATGTGCTTGACCGCCCCTGATCTAGCATTCTCCTAGCAGATTACTACATGTGTAGACTGGAATAACCAGATACTAAAGACTGCCATTCAATTCAGGCTCTTCACATATTTTACTGAACAAAACTGATTAGAAATTACAGTAAAAACATAAGCAATTGAATGTAAATCCGCTTATATACATTTATAATACATTGTTGTGACCCATTTGTGTCCTTTTCTAGGAACCAAAGAATAAGAGATTTAGCTCCTTAATTCAATAGAGTTGTGTTTGGTTTAAAAACCTCTTTGATTTAGATCGTAATGAAGTATTGAATTGGATTGTTCTAAAATTGTTTTCATATTTCCCCATAATTAATGATCTAATAAACACTATCCCAACAATAAATATATCTATGGATGTAAAATGTTGCCGTCACGCAACATAAAGCAAATGTGAATCAGAGTTTTAGTATACTTTTTTTGTTCAATGTGTGCTTTGTTAAACAGAACCCTGCTGTCATAAAAGACAAAAAATGACATATTCTATAATTATGAAATTTGTCTCTTCAAATAAAGGAGAAAGATTCAACAGCTGCATACCCAAGAAATACTGTTAAAAAGGCTACGACTAGAAAAAAGATTGTCTCTTTAACCCTGAAGAAAAAGTCAAAATTAACAGAAGAAGTTACAAAGAAATTGCAAGATTATGACAACTTGGGTAGTGGTAATGCTCTCCTTGAAGATCGTCCAATGTCTAATCTGGAAAAACTTCATTTTATCATTGGTCATGGTATTTTACGACCTGATCTTAGGTATGTTTAATTTCCACCATTGAATTCTCTCATTGTTGACCACTGGCTCTTCACTTAGTAATTTCTCTTTTGATGTATATAAGTCCTTCTATCCACACATGTCTGTTGCAGTTTTAATTTCGTTGCATCATTCTAATCATTTTGGGACAAGATGACTTTTGAATCTATCTGATAGAGAGAGATGAAACTTACATTATAGTTGATAATCAGTTTGATTGCTCGATACTTTTGAATGAATGAAATGAGATGAGTTTTATGGCACTTCAGCTCCAACCATGCTCAATACTTTTGAAAATATAAATGTGCTATTAATATTTTGAATCCTTTGAATCTTTCTTTGGTTTTGATTGACATTTAGTGCTGCAATGTCTATTACAATATTCAGCATACAACACTTATTCTCATGGCTGACCTTTTTTATGTTTATTTTATTTGTAGAGATGAGATTTATTGCCAGATCTGTAAACAGTTAACACAGAATACTAATAAAACATCACATGCTAGAGGATGGATTTTACTCTGTTTATGTGTAGGATGTTTTCCTCCATCAGAAAAGGTATTTATTTTTAGTCTGTTTCAATATTTAAATCTCACTGCACATAACAAAAAGTATTTTTTCTTGACAATCCAATGGATCGACAGTGACAGATGTTTTGGCAATATTTCGAGTATGGAAACCATTTTTCATTACCCAACTTTTCATCATCAGTGATATTTTGTACATTGTTTTACATGAGTATTCCCTGCTCAGAAATCTTTATTTTAGTGTTTGATTGTCCAATCATTCGTCTATACGATACTAAACATTCATCAAAGGCTAAAACCAACATTTGGGAATAGGCATAGTAAACCGAAAGGTTTTCTCAGGCTTTAAGAAATAGCAAATGATAGATGTGTGCCTACAAGTACAATGTGTCAGTAATATATTCTATTATATGTTGTTTTTGTTTTTTTTCATTTTTGTAGTTGGTGAAATATTTACGTAATTTTATACTAGAGGGACCACCAGGTTATGCGCCATATTGTGAAGAGAGATTAAAAAGGACCTTTAAGAATGGTCCCAGAAATCAACCACCAAGTTGGTTAGAGTTACAGGTACTAATTAAATTGTCTTGAATAGATACAGAATTTTCAGTATGCATAACCTGAGCTACAGCAGAAAATAAAATTAAATTGCATTTTAGTTATTTAATTTTTGATCTGGGCAGTCCAAGTATTTTGTATAGATATTCTTCTGTCTCCAAAATTAACGTTTATAAAACATAGTTGTTTGCTGTCTCCCCTTGTTTGTCTATCCGAATAGCTGATCAGTTGTCTTCCACAATTCCTTATAAACACTATATAAGCTACATTTAGTATTTATAAGTAAATATTACATATTTTTTATGGTTGAGATAGTTGAGCAATGTGGTTTGTTGTGCTTTTAACACCTTATCATGTTTTTTCTTTCAGGCAACTAAATCCAAGAAACCATTGATGTTGCCCATAACTTTTATGGATGGTAATACAAAGACCCTTCTGTCAGATAGTGCTACCACTGCTAGAGAACTTTGTTTACAATTATCAGAAAAAATTGAACTTAAAGATCAGTTTGGGTTTTCTCTATACATTGCTCTCTTTGACAAGGTTTGTTATTTTCTAAACTAACTCATTTTAATTTTTAAAAAAATACCTAGCACCGTGGCTCAACAGGACCCTTAATGATTTGAAGGGTTACTGTCTGAAACTGGATTATTTTGTCCAGCAATGTTTCTGTCTTAAATAATGATTAGAACTATTTATAGATTAATATTGTAGTTTTACCATATTTTCTTAATCTCTGATCATTGTACGAGGGAATTTAAAACCCTTCCAAACTGAAATCTTTTGATATGGCTCTTTTGATCCAACTGATATTAAGAATCTAGGAAAAAAAGTAACAGGAAAAAAAGTCACAGTAAAAATGTCACAGAAAAAAAGTCACAGGAAAAAGTCACAGGTAAAAAAGTCACAGGTAAAAAAGTCACAGGTAAAAAAGTCACAATTTATATTGTTGATAAGTGTGAAGAACTTGGCCATGAGATGTTTGTAGAAACGATCGTGACTGATTTCAAAGACAGTATTTTGCGCTCTTTGCTTGTTGTGTTTGGTAGAGACGTGGCAGCCAAAGGATGCTTCTACCACCTGACACAGTCAACCTGGCGACATGTCCAGACACTAGGACTAGTACCCCACTACAAGGCATAACCCTCTCCATGAGAAGACCCCCCCCCCCCAAATGTTCCCTCCTGAAGTTTAGAACGTACATGACGCAACCATGAACAGTGCCCCCTGTACCAACAACATCTGCGGGGGATGGAACAACAAGTTCTACAATCTTGTCGGCCAACACCATCCATCCATCTGGAGAGTGGTGAAGTGGTTCCAGAAGGAATCAGCCACGGTCCAGACTGTCGTCGCCCAGGATGCCATCGGCAATCGACCCGTCAGAAAGGTCAAAAAGAAATTTGTAAAGATGCAGACACAGCTACGAAATCTGTGCAGGGATCGTGTCAGCGGTGCCAAATCCATCCCATTTTTCCTGTGTTTTTTTTACCTAAGCAAATTTGTGACTTTTTTACCTGTGACTTTTTTTCCTGTGACATTTTTACCTAGGCAAATTTGTGACTTTTTTACTGTGACTTTTTTTCCGCGCACCGATATTAAGCCCCTAGAGATTAATTACTGTTTATGTTTTGATTTGATTTTTTTAATTAATTGTTAAATTATCAGTGTGAGTAGCCTACATTGTAGTGTGGAATAAAGCATAAAAATATAGATGTCTGAAATATGACTCCATTAGCTCAATGGGTCTATGTTAACTTTGTTCAGATGGACCATCGAATTTGTTTTCCAATTCATTCAGAAATCAAACAAAAATCTTACTTCTTACAGAATAACCTCTATCCGAAAAATGTTTATTTTTGCTCATGTTACTAGTCGATAAACCAACATAGAAAAAACTGTTTTTTGAAGACTGTACGAATATGGGTTACTAGTCGATAAACCAACATAGAAAAAACAGTTTTTTGAAGACTGCACGAAGATGGGTTTTATAACTGGTTTATTTGATCCACCTTTGCTTTCATATTAAAATAACATATTCTTCTGTTTGTGTAGGTGTCGTCATTGGGAAGTGGAGGTGATCATGTGATGGATGCCATTTCTCAATGTGAACAATATGCCAAGGAACAAGGTGCACAAGAACGTAATGCCCCCTGGAGACTGTTTTTCAGGAAAGAGATATTTGCACCATGGCATGATCCGAGTGAGGACAGTGTTGCTACTAATTTAATATATCAACAAGTTGTTCGAGGCATTAAATTTGGAGAATACAGGTGTGATAAGGTAATTGTATAATTTTCAATTTTTGAACTCACACATATATTTTAGTGTAAAAACTCTTAGACCTTTATTCTGGTCCAGTACAAATGTCTGTATCTTTGTGATACCTTTCGACAAGAAACTGGAAATATAGGTTTTATCTCCCACAGATCTCGATTTCTTTCAATATTTGCTCATAACAGGTCCAGTATTATGAAACTTGAAATGTATGTTTACAACCAAAAGATCCCCATTCCTTTTGATATTCGCAGGTATCGGACCGTAACTTCTTGGATTATGACACCAGATTACACAAAACATTGTGTATTTAGCTTGTGGTCCCTCGAGATGTCACAATTTTTATCCATTTTAATAAAACGATATATCACCATTACACCATAATGACAATCGACTTCCAATTTCTTAATTTTTTTTTGATTTTAGGATGAAGATTTGGCTATGATCGCAGCTCAACAATATTTTGTGGAGTATGGCAGCAATTTTTCTCCAGAACGTCTTCAATCTTTACTCAACTCTTACATTCCTGATTCCTATTTCAATAAACCTAATGCCTCCCAGATGTGGATGCAAGCCATATTGAATAAATTAAGAAGTCCTTATTTTTCAAATGAAAAAATCAAACAGAACAAGGTCAAAGAAGATATCGTTAGCTATGCAAAATATAAGTGGCCATTGTTGTTTTCACGATTTTACGAAGCCTATAAATTTGCGGGACCAAGTTTACCAAAGAATGATGTGATAATCGCTGTTAATTGGACAGGCGTTTATGTGGTGGATGATCAAGAACAAGTTCTTTTAGAGTTATCTTTCCCTGAGATCACTGCAGTTTCCAGTAGCAGGTTTGTATTGTACTGTTTTTAAGCTTGAGTAATTTGTCAATTGCTTATTAGTCTTCAATTGTTAATGTCTACTTTTTGCTTTCTTTTGTCTTATTAGAAGGAATAACTTGTAAAAATGAAAACCGATTTGTTAGGAAAACAACAAATCAATAATAATGAATAATAATGAATGACTGAAATTTCGTACTGGCCATTCTAGAGAAAATACAATTATTATTTTTTAGAACTGGTAAAATGCATGGACAGAGCTTTACGTTAGCCACAGTTAAAGGAGACGAGTACACATTTACCTCACCAAATGCAGAAGATATTCGGGATTTGGTTGTGACATTTCTAGAAGGTTTGAAAAAGAGATCCAAGTTTGTAATAGCTATTCAAGATTATACGGAAGGAGGTTGGTCTTGTCTAGATTTATAAATACCTTTTACTTTTAAATTTCAAAATCTTTAATTGTAAGTGCAAAATTTCTGCACAACTAACAGAAACTGCAAAGAAAAAACATAGTTTTATTCGATCTAGTGTAATCATAATTGGCAGTATGTTTAAAATTTGCCTGTCAAATAACTTTTTGAAAAGAGTTACAATTAGTCTTATGTTTTTTCTGCCAGTTCTCAAAAAGTACTGCAAAAATCAAATTTTTTATCGCAAATTACACCAACAGTCACAGTGTGCGCCCTGACCCGCAACAAAACGTCATAGATTACAAGTGTAATCTTCTCTAGAACATTCCAGGGGGTTGGGCTATTCCATTTTCTAAACGATGAAATTCTAAAGTATTCTACTGGATTTTCCAGCAATAGAAATTTTACAGACCCTATGAGTTTAAGGGACTGTTAAAATAACGTTGTTTTAAGTGACTGAATGAATACTATCCAGACAGGTATGCCTGGTAAGACAATAGGCTGAAAATCTGTTTTATATGTATTACTACTTGATATATATTGTTGTTTTAAAGGTGAGTTCCTGTCCATAAAGAAAGGTGATTTAATTGTATTAAACCAACAAAATGGGGAATCGGTCATGATGAACCCAGGATGGTGCTTTGGTGAAAATGCGAGAAGTGGAAAGAGTGGTGATTTCCCTGCCGAATGTGTTTATGTTTTACCAACCATAACTAAACCACCTAATGAAATATTGGTAAGTAAACACGGTATTAAGATTGTTTTAGAATTGTTTTGAATGTCTTGCCTGCAAAATCTTTAATGGATTTTTGGAACGAATACATTCCAATGAGATCTGCACATTTAATGAGAATATTTTCTTTTATTTCAGAACCTGTTTATTCAGGCTCCTGATAATGCTAATCGTATTCTAGCTTCACCGTCTGTTGAATCTCTACAACAACTGAATGGAGAAAAACCACACACACTTGAACAGTACTCCTACGATCATTTCAGGTGAGGAAACTATAGCTTATATATTTTCGGCACCAAATTCACTAATATTTAAAAGGATAGCAATGGTATATTGAGTTCAGCAGCCACTCATAGGAATTTTCATGACTGACAACTTAACGGGGGTGACCTCCTAATACAATCTCTGCATTTGTAAGTACCGATATGAAGTAAAATTTTATGCTTGGATGCATCCTGAGGAAACATTGATACTTGCATCGGGAAATTTGGCTGTCACATTACCTCTCTATTGGAATGAAATTCTTTGACTCAAAATTAATTACTGCCTACCCAGGGTGGGATCCAGGATTTTGTCGAGGGGGGGCATACATTGGAGCAAAGGGTAATCATCAGAGTGCTGCATGCATTAGTGGTTTAGATGACCAGTATGACTGGGGCTGATGTATTGTTTGTTGACTAATCATAATTTGGAACTGAAATTTGCAGTGAATCTTGCAGTGTTTGAGAGGGATTGGGTCTAATCAAACGAAATACTGCAAGGAGTATGGGAAAAAGCGACTTGCTCTATTCTTGTGCTTGAATTATATATTTTTTGTAATTTAGGACGCCAGCAAAGAGAACACTGAGTAAAACTCTTACAGCTCCAAAAAGGAAAGGATTGGGAGAATTATGGAGATTCTCAAAAGATCCTCTAAAACTACCATTATTAAAGAAGTTAATAGGGAAAGATGAACCAAGTTCCGAAGCCTGCATGTGTTTCTTAGATATCCTTTATTTTTGGATGATGACACTTTCTTGGACACAATAACTGTGCTTCTGAGTGAGCTAGAATGTTCCAACTTGGTGTTTGTTTATTAGGTTAATGCCTTGACTGAGTTTGGTGATGAGCATATTAATTCTGCTTAGGCAAAGCAGTGATGAGCAATATAATTTGTCAATGATTTGGAACATAACACTGCTTCTAATCGAGTTAGAATGATGTACCTTGGTCAATAGTTTCATTAATCAATACCCTGACTTAAAGTCGTGATTGCCGTTTTCTGCTCGGCCAACTCAGAGGGACAAACAATTTGATTGCATGATGCTTTATAAAAAGATAAATGTACACATAGTTAATGATTTTCATCTATTAATTTTGGGATTGATATTGTTTGAGATTTAAATTTGTTGGTTATTTACCTTAATGCTTTGTACCTATACTAAAATATATGGGTGATCATCCATCAAGAAGAACTGGTCGAATAGCCAATGAACTCACAGATCAAATATTTGAACCACCTCTAAGAATTGTAAGTACCTAGTCAAATATCTAAACCATTTTAAAATAATGAAAACCCTTAGCCACCCTAATCTTAGTGTAAGTGCCTCACAAATGTGAATGCCAATGTTTTGTTAATCATAGATTAAAAGCAAAACAAACAAGATCTCAAATGTCACATTTTAATGTAAAATGCAAGAGCCGTGCAATATGGCGTGTAAGAAATCTCCAAACTGTTGACTTGTTATGGCATTTTGGAGCTTTAATAACATTTTTATTTCACTTTTTCAGGAAATTTTAAGAGATGAAGTTTTTTGTCAGATTATGAAACAGTTAACTGACAACAAAAACAGGTAATTTCAGTTTTATTAATAAAAGATTTTAACAGTTAGAGTAAATACTTTCATAACAAAACCAGGGTCTCATTTTTTGAAACAGCGTACTAGAATTGCCAGATGTGAAATATTAGCTTGAATGGTTTATATTTCAGAGTAAGTGAAGATAGAGGATGGGAGTTAATGTGGTTAGCGACTGGTTGTTTTAATCCGAGTGCCAATTTATTAAAAGAATTATCCAAGTTTTTGAGCACGAGGCAGAACTCAATAGTAAATGATTGTATGATGAGGTTACAGAAATCTCTCAGGTTGGTAGTTTTATTATATTCTGGAATCAGTTAACCACAGAGGTAGTGGGCCGTATAAATGACTTGTAACATTGACACCTGGTCAACATAGAAAACATCAGAAGTGTGGAATAACACTGAAAATGTCTAGTTATTGCACAGTTAAGCGCCACCCAATCTACTAGAGGGAAAACTACCTGCTGATTCAAAGAAAAAAATGAAGGAAGATTCCCTGTCAATGTTATAAATGCTATTGTTAAGAAATTATTTAATACAGCATCCTAATAGTGCAGTGCATGAAACATCTATGTTTTGTCGTTTTTTGTAAAGAACATCTATTATAAGTTACTTTCTTCATCTTCGAAAACTGAAAATAAAAGAACATTTGGTTTCTCTTCTCAAAAGTCCTACCACCATATTTTGAGTTAGGAAATTTAAAAAATTAACAATGATCATGAGAGGCTATGTATCCACATCACAATGGACTTACGTCAAGTTGGTTTGATAAAATGCTCTAAGGTTACGCTTATGCTCTTACTCAACGTGTTGCATTAAAAAATGTCCCTTTTTGTTTCAAAAGATATGTATAGTTTTGAGGATTGTTTTTATTTGTTTACATAATTATTGTAGAAATGGTCCAAGAAAATATCCACCCCATCAAGTAGAAGTAGAGGCTATTCAACATAAAACAACACAAATATTACATAAAGTTTATTTCCCAGACGATAGTGATGAGGTAATGCACAATTTTATATTAGGGACATTTTGGGGTTTGAATCCCTGTCAGATTTTTCAAACTTCATGAGTTGTTACTCTTAATCAGATTTTAGTGTATTGTAAATGTTTAATTACTGACTAAAGTAAAATTATGTAACAACCCTTGTTGACTGCACAGACGACTTAGCTGCTGTGGGCTTATGTTTTGTTGAATGGCAACCTATCTTTCAATATGTGAGTAGAAAAGTACATGCCGTAAATTTGAAATAAGATACAAATTAAAGTGGTCTCTGATTTATGTGTCCTAACACAATAGCAGACGACAACTGGCCAAAACATTCCAATTATATTTCAGTCATTCACATAGCTTTGCCAAGAAAAGTGTAGATCCACTGAAGTAATCTGTTTTAGTTCTTGATCACACACAATTTGACTGTTCTATCATTTAATTCCAGGCTTTTGAGGTGGAGTCAAGTACGAGAGCAAAAGATTTCTGTCAGAATATTTCCACGAAACTTGGTTTAAGATCACCGGAAGGTTTTAGTTTATTTGTGAAAATAGCTGATAAAGGTAGGTTACATTTTAGTTGAAATTCGTAATCATAGTCTGGTTTTCATAGAAAATTGTTTTGTCTGTTATTCAAGAATTTATGGGTTATTTTCCAATATTACAAGATAAACTTTTTTAATAATCAATTGGGGGGGGGGGGGGCAGTGATCAGCGTTTCTGCATAGTCTGATAATGATCATTTACTTGGCTAGATGTTTTATAAAATGATAATTGTGGAAGTAATAATTGAGTGTCATCTATTTATTTGGGATTGAGGCGGTGGCATTAATTTCACGTTTGGTGTGTTTCATTTAATGTTTGTTTAGGGTATAATATGAATTTTTTCCTAATAATCATGAGAAATTACTCTAAATTTCATGCGAGAGATTTTATTTTTATTTTCATCTGCTGAAAACTACCTGCAATGAAGGAAATACTTTTATTTTCAGTTATCAGTGTCCCGGAAGGCGATTTCTTCTTTGACTTTGTGAGACATTTAACCGACTGGATTCGTAAAGCACGTCCAGCCCGTGAAGGTAAATTATTTTCAACGAATTTGTTTTTCTGACAATCTTGAAATCTTGAATACTTCCTTTATGTATGAACCCATTATGTACCAAATCAACCGTTACTGACTTCACACATTTGTCATAAAAAAAAGGCTATAGTAGTAAATACGTACCATATCTTGCAAAGACATTCAAGTGTTAAATTAACATGCTTGAACGTTTGGTAGAAAATTTAATTTGAGCTTGAACTGTGAATTGTAGATGGCTGTTACATAAGCAATATAATTTCGCCCCGAAATAGCTTCACTATTGATTAAACAGATTATATTATTATATATAATTGTATTTGAATTTTTCAGGTGCCACCCCCCAATTTACATATCAAGTATTCTTTATGAAGAAATTATGGACGAACACCGTCCCAGGAAAAGATGTCAATGCAGATGTTATTTTCCATTTTCATCAGGTACGATTTGTCTGATTTCTAACAGGGACAACTTGTTTTGTTTAAAATAGTGACTTATTTATCAACTACAAAACACTCCCTTTTTTTCTCCTAAACACAAATGTGAACTACATTTTTTTCAGAAGCTAATAGTAATACATAAAATTAGTGTAACTTTGACCTGAACAGTATTTTTGAAATACCAGCATTGAAGTGTTTGTTGTCCTATATTTCTTTTTACATTAGTGAGATGCCTATTGAATTTCTTTGATAACTTCCGGAGTTATTGCACTTGATTAGTGGAAGGAAAAAAGATAACAGTTATCGCCCTTGCTCAATAAATAGAATCTAGCTACAAAATTGATCTGATTTGATTTATATGCATTGTTCAAATTTTATATACCTATTTTGCCATCACTTGGCACAATTTGTTTGTGGACCCTCTACAGGTCACAATTTGTATCCAATTTTGACAAAACTTGAAATATAGGTCTATCTCCAGAAGATCTCAGTTCATTTCGATATTGGCATGTATTGGACTATAACTTCATGGATTATGTCCCCTGATTTTAAGAAAAAATAATGTTTTTAGTCTGTGGACATGAAGGTCACAATTTTCATCTGCTTTTGATGAAACTTGAATTGCACGTTTTATCACCCAATAATACATTATTGTGTAATCTATTTCTGATTTATATTTTTTGTTTTAATTATCATGACAAATTACAAATCTGGTCTTGTAGAATTGAAGGGTGCCTTGTGATCATCTTCATAATGTCAAGGTGTTGCAACCTTATGTTTGATACCTTTACTACATTAGACAACTTTCTGAACATGAGTTGTGTTTTTTTTCTTCAGGAAATGCCAAAATTATTACGAGGTTATCATAAATGCCCTCGTGAAGATGCTGCCCAGTTAGCTTCGTTAATTTATCGAGTTAAATATGGAGATAATAAACAACAACTAGCAAACATTCCGTAAGTTTCATTTGAAACATAGTTGGTATAAACTGAGTTGTATTGCATGAGTCATGGTATACAAACTACTCCTAATTTATTTGTTTTGGTAAAACAGATTTTTTTATTTTAACAAACTTACATGGTTATTTCTTCAAATTTCATATTTATTTCAGTCGTATTTTACGTGAATTATTACCAAGTGATTTAGTTAAAACACAATCTCCAGATGACTGGAAAAGGGTGAGTTATGTTTTTACACACCCACATTTTCATGTGGCCGTATTATAAGCTGTCGTCTGGATGTCTCTCTGTCCACAACAAAACTTGAAATATAGGTCTTATCTCCCATAAAGATCTTGGTTTCTTTCAATGTAGGCATGTACTGAACCATAACATCATGGATTATGGCCCTTGATTTTAATAAAAATCACATTTTTAGCAGTGTCCACAATTTTCATCTGATTTTGATGAAACTTGAAATGTATGTTTATATCCCAAAGATCTGATTTGCCATAGTTACCAGTGACTGTGTAATTTGATTAAAGGTTGCTGTAGAAAATTTGGCACATTAAATAATCAAACATGTCATTCGAACCCGATACAAACCATAGCCAAACACGTTGTTTAAATTTCTTGTGGCTAAAGTTATCATCTGATTGATTTTTAATACACAGGAAGAACTAGAAGCCAGTATGATTTTAATCACTAGTATGTTTGATTATAACTTCATTTGGTTTTGTACTTGATCAGTTTTTAGTGTCTAGTGAATGCTTCTATTACTTTGAAAAGAATAAATTTGGGACAAACTTTGATATTTCAGGTTATCATCAGCCATTTTAATAAAGATGCTGGTAAAACTGTACAAGATGCTAAAGTTGATTTCTTAAAGATTCTTTATAAATGGCCAACTTTTGGTTCGGCTTTCTTTGAAGTGAAGGTGAGTTAAAATAATGTTAAGAATGGTCAAAATAAACAATTTTATGCGCCCACATGGGAAACCACCCTTAATCAATTATCCTGCAACATCACTGAAAGGAGCTTAATCTAAAATTCTCTGACTTTGTTCAAATTTAAGTATTGAATTGGGTCTATCTGATTTGATGAGAGAAGCTCTATCTGATTATATTAATTAAAGATGGATTATTTACAGGGCTGTAGTGGGAAAGTTTTTAGTGAGTAGGCCCTGGAAACGCATCTGCGGCCATTTCCGAGGCCTGGTCATCCTGGAAAATCCTTCGATTTTTACCAAACAAATCTAGAATTTCTCATAAAAATGGAAAAAATTCAATCAATTTATCATAAAACAGTAAAAATTGCGCACACAGTCAGTCCCAGAGAATATGAATTTCAGAAATATATCACATTATTTTCTTGCGAAAAATGCTTGAACTGGATTCAAATCGCCAAGAGTCTCTAGCCTGTGAACTCGTGATCTGGTATCATTTGCATCTCGATGCTTCGAGAGCCACTTGGTCACAGACTGTTGTGAATCCCAAATATGGGTTGGTGGACCAGTCATCGAAATGAACATCAGATAGACTCGATTAGTTGACAATCAGCAGACAATTCCTCAGCGGAGTTAGAATCAAGTTCATTATGGAAAATCCTCTTTCCGCTTCCGCGGAACTTATAGGTATGGTCTTTTGGAGACCATTGATCATGTTCCTTATCAGGTCAGGTGGATGTATTGGGTCATGGCAGAACTCACGAAATGCCGCCTTCGCACCAGTTTGTGGAAAATTGAATCGTTCACACAAGGCAAGCAGGCGCTCCTCGCCTTCGAACCAAGGAACTTCCTGATCGGACTCACTCCAGCGATTGGGAACGAAAATGTCGAGATCCTTCAGAGAACGTTCATATTTGGTATCCACTAGTCTTTTGGCCATGTTCTACAGCAGCGGTGGCTTCGTTATTTTGTTGCAAAAAATCCAATTTTAATTTTACGCCGAAAAAACTTTCTGCCGGCGAGCTGTGACGCACAAAACTACGGTAGAAAGTGAAACTTCAGCCGGCGCCGCACTCGAGTCCAGTCATGGTTGTTGGCATTGGCTGGTTCCCTTCTCGCCTGAATGTCGTCAGTCCGCTCACCTTACCGTCACACTCCAAGATTAGACTGCAGCAGAGCAACGAAATAGGGCCTTTTTTCAGTGGGCCTCACAATGCCTACTTTTTCCCGCCGAAAGGAGGGTAGGCCGGGCCTACCCAACTTTTGACGAGAAAAAAGGTGGGTAGGCCGGGCCTACATGGGCCTACCCACCACTACAGCCCTGATTATTTAAGATGTAGCTAAAGAGCTGGTTGTTCTAGTTGTAGTAGTTCAAAAATGATAATAAAAACTGAATGTATAAATTTCAGTCAAATTATGAGTTTTTAAGTTTTGACAGTTAGTATTGATTGTCATGTACTTGTCGTATGATAATAAACAATCTTGATTATCCATTTAGTATTAAATTATTATAATTCATTCAATATCACAGCCATCCGTTGGTCAAGAGAATTGATTATGTGAATAAATGCCTAATTAATAATTTAAATAACATTTGAAGCCCCCCCCCCCCGACCTGAAATGAGCAGATTAAGCTCTTACATGAAGCATATATTATGTATATCCTAGCCTTTTAAATTTTTACTTTTAGCAAACTACTGAAATCAATTATCCTGAAATTTTATTGATAGCAATAAATAAACATGGTGTTAACTTGATCCACCCACAGACAAAGGTAAATAGTTTTTTGAATAATTTTGATGATTATGTAGAAACCTCTCCATTTAATCCATATCAATGGAAGTGTTCTCAATCTGGACCCAAAAACGTTGATCATCAATGAAATTCCTCAAATGGGTGACTAAAATTTAATGATCTCTTCATATTTGGAGGGTAAAAAAGCTATTCCTTTTGGTTTTTTGACATTTTATATGCATACTTAAATCCCCTTTCTTTTAAGGTATCCTTTAAAATCTCTCTTTCATGGAAAAGTAAATATAGATATATTATATATTTCTCTATTTTATTATTAGGACATTTTAGCTACTCATCCATTCACAAAGATATCTAACTGGAGTAGTGGTAACACATATTTCCATATGACAATTGGAAACTTGGTCCGAGGCAGTAAACTTCTGTGCGAAACATCTCTGGTAAGTTTTTTTTGTGCCAATATGTCAATAACATTGTCCAATCTGTTATTTGAATGTTCTCCCATATTCTATTAAATGATTTTAGAGGATTTGTTTATTGCACAGAAACTGGTTTTAGTTTCAAACTAAAAAGTACTCGAGTTTCCTTGGTTTACAAACCAGAATAGATGACCAAAACAAATGAAATATCTTGATTACTGTAGCTGTTAAACCAGGGGTAACTTTAACATGTTTTGGTCAGTTTCATAATCTGGTTTGGAACCTTTCCCAAAAATTGAAAGTTTGTCTAAACTGGTTTCTTTAAAGAGCACATAAGATCATAATATAATAAACAATGATTACTAAATCCATATTACGGAAAGTTCAAATCAATCTGATTAAAATTAACTGAGCTATTTACGTTTTAGTATGGGACAGCCAAAAACGGTTTTCAAATTTTCATAAACGACCTTAATCCGGTTGATTGGATGATGACGTCACAGGCGCTACACATAGTATACACATTATCTATCCAATATATCACTGCCTGTATAATATATCACTGTATACACAACACCACCAGTTAAAAGTGTGTATTGTCGGTAATCATTAGCTCGTAATTATCACTATGAGGGACCGGGTATCGTCCAGATATTACGAAAAAAGCAAAGATACTACCTTTACCATCCAGAATCTAATACATTTGTCCAGTCAACAGATTGCCGTCTAGAGTGTGTTAAATGCCGACAGCATTCATTAAAAACCGCCAAGTTTGTGTTACCGTGTAGATTAAGTTTTACCGATATCAGATATTGACAGCAACATATACCGGCCGGGTGCCAGTCAAGTTGTCTACAAGCGAAGTCGTCCACAGCGAAGTCGTCCACAAGGCATTGGTGGTGTCGTCCAAAACAATTAATACTTGAATAGAGTCGTACACAACAACTCATTGGTTAAGTCGTCCACAACTAATACTTGAATCGTACACAATTTAAAATTTAAATGGAATAAATAAGTTTTACTCGTTGATTTTTGGTGATTACCGGTAACAAACGAGATTAGTTCCTCGCTGTATAATCGTATTGTTATTTAATTGCCGATATGATTTTAGATATTAGATCAGTTCACCGATGTTTTTTGTAATAAAATATATTTAGACAATATTTAATTGACTTGATATGAAATCCGAATATAAATTATTCGATGGATAAATGTTTGTGATAAGATTAGTTTATGATGACAGACATGGTTTATTTTACAAGTAGGCTACATATTGCCATCTAAATCACTCGCCAAAATACATCTCGGACTGAACGCCTAATAATTAAATAATCAACTATAAATAGCGCTGAGGTCACTTTTAGATAAGACAAATTAGATTGATATTATTTCGGCACTATAATTAAAATAATATAGCGACAAGTGAATACATGCTTTATTTACCCAGTAATTAGTTAAATTGCGCCGGAGCCCTTTTAGATAAGACAAATTAGATTGATATTATTTCGGCATCATAAATAATTTAAAAACTAATCGTTGATTTAATTTCCGTACACGAAATGGAACTAAAAGGTTCCAAATTTAAGAATTCCGTATAAGAATCAATTTAGAATACCAAAGTGCGAATCGTAACACATTGTGGTCTACACTATGTAATACATTATAAAATAAATCATAAATCAATGAAATATGTTGTAAGGTGGACACTGCATGCTTTGCTTTAATGCTGACCTAGTATTTGTGGCTACGTGCAATTTTATTCTTTGATCTGTTAATATCATTGTTCCGCCCTGTCAATCACCGTAAAGAGATTGACCAATCAGAGAGCCCGATAATGGTGGATATAAAAATATTACACATTAAAATGTCTCGAATTGCATGATGATCTACGTAGATAGTTGTCTTTATTAGTCGTTAAACGCGTGGTACTATTTTACCTCGGAGAACGTCTTTTTGAAGTAATAAATTTGGGTCACGGTTCCTACGCAATCACAAATATACTCCATTTATTATGAACTTCGTGTAATGTCGAATCATTAATGAATGAAGTAGAGATTATAGTAATATTAATAAACTATGTTCTATATTATAAGTTTATAAGTTATTTTTTGTTGATACGAATTATGTCTAATTTTTAAAGTAGCCTAGCATAACAATGCAAAACACTAAATTATTTCTTTCAATTCTTATCGGAATCACGTGACATGAAAGGGAAATCCTCGCTTTCATCTTTCATTTCAGTCATACGTAACCCGTGTGATATTTACCCGCCTTTCCTACATGCTGTTAGCCAATAGCTACTTTAACTTTTTCCGCATTTAGATGGTCCTACCCAATGAAAAATTAATTATCGTTGTTGGAGCACGGGGTAATGGGATATGAATAACAGAAAGAATAAAACGATGACCAAGTGGTAATTTAACGTAAAATCTTTTAAACACTGTTCATTTCTCCACAACGTCCGGGAAAATAAATGTCTTGTCTAAAAATAAACTCCTTCAAATCTAAATGGTAGTGTTCATTTTTAAAATCACCCCGAGAAATTGAACGGTCGTGAAGTGGACGACCGATAACAAAACGATGTTTTTTAATCTACACGGTAGCACACAAACTGGGCGGTTTTTGATAAATCTTGGCGGCATTTAACATATTCTAGACGGCAATCTATTAACTGGATACAAGTATTAGATTCTGGGTGGTAAGGTAAGTTTATTTTCTTTTTTCGTAAAATCTGGACGATAACCGGTCCCATGTAAGCTACATTTTTGGTTTACGGTGTGCTTATTCTGATTAAAAAGACGTGGGGAATATGGCTACAGCAACCGGCTTTATAAAACAAATTCTAAATTACGAAACAAATTTATTCTTTATTCTTTGAATGGCATTTAGTAAAACAAATTATTCCGTAGTCAAGGATTAAGGAATCGGTCAAGCGTTAATGAATACACACACCGACTGTATATAGGTAATTAAGGAATAAACATTCCGAATATGCATTTGTACACTGCGACGTCACTAGGGACTGAGGGGATTAAGAGTGTTTTCGATAATTGGCCAAGTCGTTTTTACGGGAGGTCTATATTTGCGACTTTGAGTGAAGATAGCTGATTTATTTTTAATCAGATTGATGTTAACTTTCCGTAATGTGCATATAATAACAACTGTCCATCACTACGCCGAGTTTCAGTTTGTTGTCTTATGTGCACTTTTAAGATAATTTCTAACTTGATTTTTTTTTTAAAAACTTTTTTTTAAGCAACTCAACTAGTGTATGACTATTATTATTGAAATATTTTGTATGTGTTTTATTTTAGGGCTATAAGATGGATGATTTATTAACGTCATATATCAGTTTGATGTTAGTTAACATGAACAGACAGAAAAGACAGTAAATAAACCTGTAAATATTTGGTAGGATGGTTGTGAAAGGTAGCATGATCATCACCGCTATTGTATTATATTGTTAATAATCATTCACTGATACATATCATTATTAATTAATTAATTGTCTTCCTTAATGTAAGAAATTATTAAGTTGCCTCCCCTGTAGGATGCTGAGCCTCCATACAGACAGAACAAGGGGTCTGTTACACCTGTGTCTTGTTTAAACGCATTTATATAATCATTTGAGAGCATTAAGGCATATTTACACATATTGAATGGTGCTGAAAACCACACAAGTCACAGGGTAGACAACTTGAGAATTTCCTTGATTTATATTATAAATGTTTACGTATAGCTATGCTCAAACCTTGTTTATTTATTATTCAACCCATGTTAATTGTCAGTTGTTAATTCAAATGTTAATGGAAATAAAAAAGAAATAGTGTATCAGTATGAACCCAAGAGAGGTTCATTTTGATTATTGTAAAAACAGGGTTATTTGTTGATGGTTTTTGAAGCAATTTTTATTATGCAGTTGTCTTTATTCGTTGTTGTGAATTGTTCATTGAATTTGTTGTATAAATTAATTGTGCTTTTGTATATTTGAAGACTAATGGAATTCTTAGATTTTATTTACATTGCTGCCAAGACCTGATTACAGCATCCTTAAGAAAAAAAATGTTAACCTTTATTTTCCAACAACGCAGACTTGCTATGTACTTACAAATTAATAATTAGTATAACTATTTGTTTAAATGTATTTAATTATTTATATAATAATGATAAACTAAGATAGTATATGTAACTATAAATTTTGAAACGTTCTTTTGTTAAGAAAGTTATGCTGTTAGTGATTTCCAAGGTTGTAAAATTAAAACTTCATAGGGCATATTCTCGAATTCCTTTAGATTTGCTTAATAAATATAGATTTAAGATTGCATTTTCTTTGATAAATAAAATTTTAGCCAAACAAAACCACAACCTACATCTGCATTTTAAATCAATGTCTTCATATTTAGATTATAGAACCACATGATTTAGAATCAATGGTTTGATTGTAAAGGGGTATAAGTGTTTCAAGCTGTAGGACTGCATTATTTTGTAATATGAATTCCAACTATATATCTGTTGTAAAAGTTTCAAAGTTTTGTAAGTTTGCTGCATGAAGTTTGATATGATAGGCTAGATGTTTGGTAAATATTACAGTTAACTCAGTAATTGAATATTTCTATGCAATTTTATTTATATTTAAGACATTGACTACAATATGCATCCAGAGGATTCATTTTTTACCAAGAACAATATTTAAATCAATTATTTACACCACAACAAATGAATTCATTCCAAAATTCCACCAATTTACATAATCACAAAAATCACCACGTTTTTATTTTTCTATATTTACTATTTGGTATACCTACCATTTATACTGTTTTGAAAATTGCACATATCTAATCTATAGTCTTAACAAAGGTAGCAGTTATCACACTTGGATTAACTTCTAGGTGCCCCTGTTCAGACACTACCCTTAATGTAATGCATTGACATCATCAAAATACCAGATAATTCATTATAATAATGTCCCAATATTGAAAAATGTCAATCTTTATTGTTTATGTTTCAAACAGAAGAATCAAGAAAGTTTCTTCACAAGTTGGTTCTGGTAAGGTGTCATCACTATCTATCTATTGCTAGAACAAAGAAATAGGTGAACCATCTCTGTGAACCAAATACTAAGAATGTCATTTCTAAAGGATATTATATTGTTTTGTCACATAAATCCAGAATGTTTTGTCCGTTTCATAATTATAGTATGATGTAGATATTTAACAAATTATGGTTAATCCCAAACACTTACCATGAACACATGGTAAGTATGTTGATTTTAATAAATGCAAATCTAATTTATTTTATCTTTTTATGTTTGCTCAAAGTTTAGTTATTAAAAGTCTCAAAATAAGTCTACAAAGTAAATCTCATTATTTGTCTCAATAAAGGAGGCCTGTCAAAATAAATAATGCAATCTCTCAAATTATATGTTTAAGTATGGTAAATATAAATTATTTGTAATAAGCTAAACCAACTATGCCTTGTGTGTATCAATTTGGTGTTTCCGCACTCATTTTTTGTAGTATTTTCATTCCTATAGATATTTTTAGAGTACTTTATTTTGTTAGTTTACCAGATTTCTATATAAAATCACCATTGGTGAGATAATTTTATTACAAGGGTGTGTGTAGTGTTTCAAGTAGCTGAACCTCTTAGACTTCTGACAAAATAATTTAATAAATAGGGTTGATTTGCTGTGTTATTTTGTGTCTGTTCACAATTAAAAAAAATTTGGGGAAAAACTGAGAGCAAGTGAACTTGATTTGTAATTCTAGCTATAATTTGGCCTGGTATTTCTTTATAGATATAAAAATATTTACAAGTCAACACACATAAAATCAAGTGAAATGGAGAATTTGATTTTTGACCCAAATCAAAGAAGTCTAGCCATTTTATTTGATTCATCATTTATCATTATTTGCATGTTAAGGGGAGCTCCAGTGAATGACATTTGTTATATTTTATTCATCATTTCATTGCAAAAATAGTTTTAAAAAATGGACAACCCGAAATACAAATCATCAAGACTTTAGTTATGGTAGCAAATTAAGAGGGTTGCTGTTGTCTCAAGAGTAGATATTGTGGCATGAGGTGCATGGTTTGGTTTATGAGCATGTGTTAATGTGCTGAATGATTTATATTATGGGTTGTCATTTTGAACTATTTAAATATTAGATAATGAATAAAATATAACAAATGGCAAACACTTTATTAAATTATATATTATTTATAATTTTTGTAGTTAATATGAAGTTTAGATAATTTGATAATAAAATCATACTGCAAAACTGAATATCTATTAAAATTATTCAAATGAAATACATTGTTTCAGAATATTTGCTAAGTTTAATGGTGTAACTAATCATTTACTATTATTAAAGATTTTTTCAATATACATATATATTTAAAATAGACTTTTATGTATTAAAAAGTAAAGAGATACTAGTAGAAACCATTAATTATAAATATAACTAATATTATTATTTCATGGGTGTCAATATTTCCAATATAAATATATGTTTAAAACTGTAGCTTAAAATGACTATCCCATCAATGCCATTACTTGTTATTTAGAATTCTAGTTAAAATAGAACTATATTAAAAATATCATATAGAATAACAAATGAATATAAGTAGTATTTATTACTTTAATTGATAATATATATGTTAAGTTTGTTTCAAACCCTTTGGTTTATGTAAAGTACAATGTAGGCTACTTAAAGGATATATGTATACTTTGTACTGTCTACACTTCATGGATTACAAATTACTATTCTTACCAAATCAGACAATCTTTTTATATTCATAATTTTGTTTGTATTTACTTCCCATAGATTTATGGGAACTGAATTAAAAGACAAAATTTTGAAAATAAAGATCAGATTTGTAGTTTCTGTGTATAAGTGGAATTACGAATTAGTAATTTTCTGTTTCTCCATTTGATCGTCCAAATAGTTTTTATATACAGTACATATTTTGTGTTTAACCTTTATATTCTGTGTTTGCTATATGTAATGTTCAATATTTATGTAAAAGTCATTTTTGAAAATTAAAAATGGGCTGTTAGTTTTAGCACTTCTCTTTAAGCTACATAATTAGTATTTTAAAAAAAAGTGTAAATACTTTGATAATCTAAACATAAATACATGTATAGCATTATTATCGTCATATTATACACAATATAGGTTTTGGGGGTGATTTCTCATATTGAAGATAACAAATTTATGCGCTGTCCAGTCCAGACTTTAGCTTGGTATAAGGTGCAAACATCCATATAGGGTAGATTATTCAGAGCATCCACCCGGGAAAATGACTTCACCAGTGCTTTAAAGATTTTAATGATTAAAAAAAAAGTACAAATGCAACATTTTACATATTACTATTAATGATTTTCTCGAATTTCTTGTTTACTTTAATTATATATATTTATAAATAAAGAACAATTATTTAATTCCAAATTTTTTATTATTAATAATAATAACAATAATTTTGTCTACGATATATAAATATGTATATTTAACTGAAATTTTGTTTTTGAGTAAAATGCGTTTTTGTCTTCAATTGCCATCTAATTATATATTTTCATCAAAGGCAATAAACGATGTCCTAGACTATAGTTTGATCTGTGTACTGTTTCTATAAAAAGAAATATTGGTTAAAGTTGTTTTCAGAGTAGGGGGGGGGGGTGAAATTTGTAATTGGGGTTTTATTTTAAACTATATTACTGGATAATTCTGCAAGATGCTTTCTGTTGATTTTGCTTGTCCGAATCGATGGATTAAACATTGACATTTATTTTGGTCCAGTACGGTTCGATTGTAAATGAAAAATAAGGACTAAGACTAGTAATTATGTAAACAGTTTTTCCCTTAATTTTTTTCTCCCCCCTTCCTGCATTCTTAGGTTGACTTTTTGGTGTAGAATAGGAGAAAAGGGGTCAAATTTGCATTTTCGGAGCAGTTTTGGGTAATATTGATGATATTACAGCGGAGGGATGGGGGGTGTAAAGTGTCTTTCTGCAGAGCAATCATTGTGTCGGAAGTGAGTTTTTCACCCCAGTCAACTGTAAATCCCTGTAGCAAAAAATCAAATCGCTCAACCCCTAACAAATTTACCATGAGCAGATTGCCAAATGTGGTCCCCATTGTGCCTTCAAATATTTGAACCAACAAAATGTTGAGCAAAAAGCTACAGCCTGTGGTGTTACAGCCATTTAACATTGAAGTCAATGGGCTATTAATTACTAGTCTGAGCCCTTAACCAAAAATGGGGTTATTTCCCTTCGGCTGAACCGACCGTGACTCAAAAGCCGGTTATGGAGACAGGCCAAAGTTATCTTTAGTCTCTCTCTCTCTCCTTTTCGGACCCCCACCCTTTTTGCATAGCCATTTTAGGTGTAGAATCGAAAAAAGGGTTTGCAAATACATTTTCCACCAGGTTTTTGTTAATATTCATGATTTTGAGGTAGATTGCGTTGAAATGTAGGGCCGGAAATTGCATGTTTAATTTTCTCTACTTCCAACTCAAGTATCTCAAGTTTTTCATTGTGAAACTCATACATGTTTTTGGGTAAGACTTTGCCACATTTTGCTCCATGTGGCAGAAGGCGTTCTACCCAACGAAAATTTGGGAAAAAGTTAGAGTCGGCCTAAAAGACGAGAATTAACATTAAGGTCAATGGGGAAATAATTAGTGGTCTGTAGCGTTACGGTGTACCGGTAGTCAAAAATGTATTATTTTTATCGGTTGGTCATGCCTACTTTGTCATACATTGATTTATTCTCATGTAAAACAGTGAGGTATAATGTGGCGAAAATCTCCACTATATATTATAAAGGATAACAGTAAACGACATCTCTTCACTATAGTTACTTTATGCATGACGCTTCTCTTGACCTCATTATCATAATTCTATCTACCTGCCGACCTACGCTAGCTGCTTGTGAAAGAGGGGTTTTATTAGACTAACTTTTATTAGATCGTATACACATGTATAGGCCTATAATAATAATTCATGACTATATTAATTTTGATTTTGACGTGACACGTTCGATAGATCGACTAGAATTGCTTGAAGTTAATATTTTAATAGAGAAAATTAAATTTTTGAAATATCACTACTGTATTAATTGCCCGATATTAATATATAGATATCGCTTACAGAATTTAGGCTAGGCTACCTATAAGCTTATTGTATTTTACCGATAAAAACGAAAATAATGGAAAAGGGAAAGAATTCCATTAAACCCCATTTTTACTATATTGTTAGCAATTTTACCAAGGCAGTGCCATTTTATTTTGACATTTATTTTTCTTTTAAATGTAATTAAATAAATAGATAGAACTCATTACATTGAATACCGCTCGGGTTATTCAATGGTTCAATAGAGTGTGTCCCTGCGCAAGATTTCCACATGCAAATCCAGATTATCATAAAAAAAAAATCATTACCATTAACGTTAAAATTCATCATAATTTCCGCCTTTTTTTCTTTCTTTTTTTTACAAAAATTGTGGTTTCCTAGTTGTGAGGTCATTACAGTATTTGATATAGTTCTGAAAGTGGTGTCATTCTGGACAAAAGTAGTATGTATTTTCAAGCCATTGAATACAATAGGTTTTTAATGGCCATTAAATACAACTGTAGGTTATTCAGTGGCTGTATTCAATAGTCGTATTCAATGATATTTGCATATAGTTATAGAATAAATAACACTATTCAATGATATCTTTATTATGTGGTCTGTGGATCAATATGACTGAAATAATTTTACATTAACAAGTTTTTAACTATTATTATGGTGAGAACTGCCCACTCTTTATTTAATCTCCCATAATCAGATTTTAGTATATTATAAATGTTTCATTACCGATAAAAATGTAAAAATATGTGACAACTCTTGCTGACTGTCTGGACTATTTAGCTGCTGTGGGCATATATTCGTTGCCTGGCAACCTATCATTATCGGTAGCTGTACTCTTTCTTTTAAAAAAAAAAAAAAAAGCCTATATTTTTATTCAGCTGCAATACTGTATATCCTTCCTGAATACGACTCCGTGAAAATGTAGAGAAATGTGCCCTTTTTAAAATAGGTCAATGATATTAGGTCTACCTATCATTCAGTAGCAGATCGGTACATTCTTTTAATCTTTTCTTTTTGGATCACGTTGCACTAATTGTAACCATATAATATGTTTAATGATAATTAAACATGCACACTCTCAAGATATACTATTTTAACCTTTAATTGACATTTGTACAGAAAGTTTTCCAAATTTTGATATGTGTACACACAGTGACGTATTGTATGAACAAGTGTTCAGTTTGAAGGTGATCTTGATTATATTATAGTAAGATATTAATCTGACAAGTGAAAGACGAGGTGCAGGCTTTATTACATACATATATATTATAGCCTGTAGGTAAATAGATAAATTACCCCAGACTTGTCTCTCACGTGTCATTGAAATATAAGAGTGATAGGCTACTTTCTCTGTATTGTAGTCTATATGACATTGAGGAACGTTGCCCATTGCCTCTATTTAATATATATTTAAAGAAAAAACATGATTTTATCGACAGCGGTGATTGGATTTCGAAGACGAATACACGAATATGGAATATTATGAATTATAGTCAACAACGAAAAAATTACCACCGATATAATTAAATAAGAGCATAGCCTATACATAAAAGATAATAATACAACTACATTTGAGATACTTTGAAACCACTTCTTGAATTAAAATAAACTTTATAACCCATTGATATATTTGTTTCTCACAAAGTTTTATCAACAAGTTTATGATTACTTACGTATAAATTTCGAACATTTGGGAGGTTATGATAATGCAATAAATGTAACTCCGGTGAACTTTAAAGTGGTAGTAGTAGTAATAGTTTGAAATATCTGACCGCTCATCTCATATACTAGCATAGCGGGGGCCAATCTCCGTGGGGGGGGGGGGGTGTATTTGCCAGATGTTTGCTTTGTCAACCGAATTTTTCAGAATGGAACATTCGTTAACTAAAACGAGTTTTATATTTGGTCAATACCTTGATGGCGTTTGAAGATGAACATGTTCTGTTTAGGCTAAGCAGAGATGAGCAATTTGATTTGTTGATGGCGTTGATGCTTTGGGGCACGATAACTTTAGTTCAAATTAAGTGCGATAATTTCATTACATCAATACCTTGACTAAATTCGATAGTGAGCATTTTCTGCACGGGGTAAGCAGAGCGATAAGCAATTTGATTGGACGAGACTTTTGAACACAATAACTCTCATGAACATAGGCCTAATGCCTTGATGGAGTTCGAAAATGAGCATTTTCTGATTAGGGCAATTTGATTGGTCAAAACATGCAACATAACAACTTTGCGTTTAATAATATAATTGAGGTAGAATGTTTGAAACTTGGTGTAGATGTCCCATTCGCAGGGGCCGCGGAGCGGACCCGATTTCGGGGGGCTACTGACCATACCCCCTCCCCCCCTAACCTTTTTTCGTTTTTTTATAGCTTTTGGCGACATTTTATTTTCACTATTAAAATTATTGCCGGGGCTAAAGCCCCCTAGTCCCCCCGGCTCCGCGGCCCCTGCCCATTCGGCAAACCTCTACAGATTCTACGCATCTTAATCACGGATGTATGCCCATTTCCGCACGGAAATTTTTGACTGGGGGGGGGGGCGGTGGTGGTTGGTGCCCCAAAAATATAGTTTTTACCAAACAAAAAAAGTTCAATCTTTATTTAAAGGCCCATGACAGGTTCTACAATATCTCTTTTGCGATGAATAAGTTCTTAATTTCTAGTTGTTACTGTACTCCAAACAATAGAGGGTTCGAGTCCATGGGCTTTCGGACTCGATGACAGTTAGGGGGCAGAATCCGAAATGCCTGAAAAAAAATACGGCTTAACAGGCAACAGAAAATTTTGGAATATTTGACGGCTGTAAACACGTTTTCCTGCTATTTCAGCAGGGACTTGGGTGAAAATTTTGAAAATTTAACTAGCGCAAACGTGATTTCCTGCTATTCCAGCCTACCTGGCTGACCCGAATTTCAAACAACCAATTGTTGCGGGGTATTGGGGCCCCACCCTCCCAGAGAAAATTTTGAAAATTTAACCACCGCAAACGACTGTGTAAGCAACTCCAAAAGTATCCAATGGTTTTGTAACCGAAATAAAATAAAACCAAGTACAAACAATTCAAACCATTAGACAAAATTCTAAGTCCTTAAAAAACTGCAAAGGAAAAATAGTGTAATCAGGCAAACTCTTCACCACTCTAAATTCCAACCATCCAATCAGCTGCATTCACAAATAGTAATCAATGCTCAGTATATATTTGTGGTATTCAATTAAAAGAAAAGTGAAATTAGTGTTTTATTAGCGCTCGATGACAGTTAGGGAAACAAAACTAGAAATGCCCCCAAAATTTCAGGTTTACAGAGAGTGGCACCGGTTTTGCAGTGGCGGAGCCACGGGGGGGTATGGGGGGGGGTAGTTACCCCCCCACTTTTGAAAATCATGGCCATCCCAATTTTGCTAAAAATGACATAAAATTTATGGGGGGGGGGGGGGTAGGATCCTTTTTTTGTGCATTATATTATATTAAAGTATAACATCACATGTTGAATTTTCATAAAAGACCACTCCCCCCTCCCCCCGCCGCTGGGTTTTGGTCGAGTAGTAAGATCTCTATTTCTATGAAACTCTAAATTTTAATTCGCTGTTAAATTGGACACATTCAAGATCACAATATTTTTTTATACAACTTTTACAAAGTACAATAGTGTGCCCAAATTTTCCCAGCATTTGGTGCCCAAAATGAGGGGACAGCAGCCCCTCTCCCCCCAGCTCGTACGCCTATGTTTCCGCCTATTCGAACTATTTCAAGAGTTCCGAATGGGAAATGGCTGTCCCCATGGAGATTTCTGTGGAGAGTGTATTATATCAACAAACATCGTGTTTGGCATTGGGTTTGGGGAATTACCAGGGAATTTTATCAAACCAGCTGCCTTGAGACAATATCTCTACTCATTTAGGTATACACACTCTACAAAAGACGCAATTTGGCCCTTTTTTGTAAAAGCGACACGTTTTCCTGTTTGAAGTAAGCCGGTAGCCGCATCGCAAATGGGACAAGATAACCTTGATTCCATCGGGCCCGTAGCCAGCCTATAAAGTTGGGGGGGGGGGGCTATTGAATTTTTAAAAAAATTTTTTGGGGGGGGGGGGGCGACGGATTTTTTTTATTGGGGGGGGGGGCTGAGGGATGTGGCCAGCTAAGAAATCATTATAATTAGCAAAATATTTGGCTACGGGCCCGGATTCCATCTGATAAAGTTCAGTGATGAAACTTAGTGTATAGTTTGATTGTTTAATGTGTCATCACTGTTGACTTTGGTTCTGCTGTCCGGTATAAGGATCAGATATATCGGCTGAATAGCTGGGATGATGGTTATTGAGTGCATGCGGTAGCAATATTAACCAAATGAAAGTGATTTTACGTCCGACTTTTCTCCTCTGAGATGGGCTAATGAAGACGGGCATGAGTGAAGTTTTGCCGGGACACCAGAGTTACGGCCTACTCTTATATCGAGGGATCTTTTACGTGTACACCAATGTGTACATGGGACCTCTGACAAAGGGGGAATCACGTCGGAAAATCGGAATGAACATTCTCGGCCAATGCAGGTATCAACCACCCGACCTCAGGCTAGTGAGCCAGCGTCTTACCCACTTAGTCACCGTAACCGGACTGAGGATGTGGCCAGCTGAGCTAAGGAATAATTATTGTTGGCTAACTCGATTTTTTTTTAGGGGAGGGGGCGCAGCTGGACCCCTGAAGTCAAGATCCACACTTTTCGTTGCCTGACAATAAATCTTCAAATCAAAATTTGACAAAATTGATCTAACAGTACAAAAATAAACACTTATTGTTTATTCAATCTTCTATTTTTAAGAAATCGAGTTGTGTGTAATCTTAATGTAATTTGATAAGTCTTAAGGATAAGCTTAGAGGATGTAGCAAGGTAATAATATAATACTCTAATAGTCAGTCCAAGCAGGTGTATAGTGATTATTTATACTATAGAGGAGTCGTTTTATATTATCAAGTCATTTTATTTAGTAATTATTGTGATACATTATACGTGTACATTGCGAAATAGTGGCCCACTCTATGATTATCAGCAAATTAACAAATTTTCTGCTGACCTGCGTAGCCAGACCCTTATAGAAAAGTCCTGTAGAAAAAGTATAGGTTCCTATAAAAGTTTATGGGATGCTACAGGATAACAAATTCATTCAGTAGTGGTAAAAACTATAGTTTTCTACAGAATTAAATTGTATCCCCGAGTTAGTTGAGCAATCCTTAAGTGGTAAAAACTATAGTTTTCTATAAAACTAACTTGTATTATCAAGTCAGTGGTGGTTCCTATAGATTTGGTGGTTAAACCTGTATTTTTCTATAAAACAAAATGTATTGTCTCAGGTCAGTTGTGTAATCCTATAGTTTTCTATAACATTCTGCTGTAAGCTTGATGTAGGCGTTTATATTAGGTCAATTCCTTGGTGAACATTTTCTGCTTAGGGTAAGCAAACTTGGTGTAGGTGTTTATAAGGTCAATGCCAGTTTCCTCCCTACGCGCAAGCGAATTATTGAAATAAAATTAACCCATATGTTAGTCCCGAAATGACCTAGTTGTGTTGAGTGGACGTTCAACCCCATTTTTCTCTCGCTCTTTATAAAGTCAATGCCTCCATGGAGTTCGAAGATAAGCATTTTCTGTTCAGGTTAAGCAAAGAGCGATTTGAATGGTTGATGCTTTGGGACAGGATAACTTTACTTCTGAGAGTGATTAAACTTTGTGTATAGTTTCATTACACCAATACCCTCACTAAGTTCGATAATGAGCATGTTCTTCTCTGGGTAAGCAAAGCGATAAGCAATTTGATTGGTCGATTCTTTCGAACACACTTACTCTCATTCTAATTGAATTAAAAAGTTCACACTTGACATGTTGGCATATGTGTCTATAAGACGAACGCCTTGATTGAGTTCGAAGATAAGAACTTTCTGCTTAGGGTAAGCAGAGATAAGCATTTTGATTGGTGAATGCTTTGGGACACGATAACTTTAGTTCCGTTCTAATGAAGTGAGAGCGAGGACACTTGGTGTATAGCTTTAATACATTAATACCTGGACTAAGTTCGATAATGAACATTTTCTGGTGAGGGTAAGCAGGGCGATAAGCAATTTGATTGGTTGTGACACAATAGCTCCTAATTGAGGTAGAATGTTCAAACTGGGTGCAGGCATTCATTAGGTGAATGCCTTGATGGAGTTTGATGAATAAAAGTGCCCAAGTTTGATAATGTACATTTTCTGCTGAGGTTAAGCAGAGCGATAAGCGATTTGCTTGGTTGAGACACCAGGTCTCCTAATTATGGTGGCAGATTGGTATCATGTCGAAGTGTCGCCCTTCATAAGACGACAAACCGACATTAAGTGCCATAATAGAGTATAAGATTACTACCACGAGAGGGTCAAGGATTTCTTTTTCCGATCATTTATCATGTCATATTTCCACGACTGTTATATAATAAAGTTTGTGATGACATGGTTTTAATAATTTCAGAAATTATTTATACTAGCCAGAAGCAAGGCATGGTTTGTTTTTTTTCAACTCATTCCCATGTATATTTGATGTTAATCGGTAGTATTTATTTGGGCAATCTAAATAAAATACATGTTCCTGAAGCGGGTTTAACAACATCTGGCCGTTGCTGGTTAACTTCACAATTCCCGAACTTATAGGTACATGTAAATTTCAGACTGATCAGGTATTTCATGTAGTCTGGAGTATTTATATACCATATAAAAATTTTACAGTTCGTAAATTGACCGATGGGTTCCCTGGGGAATTTCAGCCCAGCATGTACAGCTAACCTGAAACCCATAGTTTATCTCTTCTCTATCAACCTGTATCAACAGGTGTCAAAAGTGTTCTGAAAATAATGCCCCATAGGTTATCTCTCCATACTACAACAGACAAGTTTGTTTCGAAATTAAAAACATTTTATTATAGGATGTAGAATTCTGTATATAAACAATTAATTTAATATAATTTGTACCTACAAAGTTACATTTGACATAGAAATTTAAACATATTCACATCTAATTATCTGGCAATATAACATGTAATTTTCACAAAAATACATCGCTGTGAAACGACTTAACATCTGATAACTATATCTCATATCTCTAGCGTGCAAAATGCATAGAATTCACATCACATGTCTCAATACAAATACATTCAGACAAATTCCTTGCTTTTATATTCTGTAAAACATAAAAATGATTGTAAATGCTAATAATGTGAACTCTAACTTTCATCTCGAATGAAAAAAATCTTCATTCATTTAGATTGCTATTTAAAGATTTGAGATTTTTCAAGTTTTCAGACTTTAATATTCCTGGTGCGGTTCTGAATCCGATTTGTGAATTTAGAAACCCGGTCAGAGCCTTAACAGTATCATACAAAGTGGAGAAATTATATAAAAACAAATTATTCCTTAATAATTTCTTTTTAAAAAATGTTTTTTGTTCACAAATAATGAACTGATGTAGTTTGATAATTTTGCGTATGCAATAAAAATTAAAAAAAAAGTGTTTTTAATGAAACCAAATAAACAAATGTGTCAGTGGGGAATGAACAGTCTATATGATTACAAATAATAATTAAAAAAAACGAACAGTTAAAATCCCCCCATAGCCTCAATGAAGTTCTCTCACTTATACATCTATAATCATCTAAAACCATTAAAAAAAAAAAAAAAAAATCACTCGACCCATTCACACTTTCACAATCTTTCTGAAAATAATGTGACTCAATGGTGAAATTTCATAATAATCAGAACTTCATTTATGGGTGGTTATAAAATTGTTCCACACAGTTAATGGATATAAAATAAAGAGGACAAATTTCATAGATTCTTCTCCAAAAGATGTGCTTTTTAATATACAACTTAATGTAGGTAAGATATAATTACAATTCAGTGAAACATTAAAATGTTGTGGCCTAAAGTTAACAGAACAAAAATTTGTCAAGTACATGGAACTTGATTTGAACGTACAGAGTATTTTAGTTTGTTCTACAGTAAGAAAAAAAATAAGAAAAAATTATCCATTTAACGTTAATCAACAAGAAGTTCAAAATGGACACTTCCTTCCTTTAAACCACGGTTATGTTTAATGTTTTTGGCCCAAGCTTTGCACTCAACCATCAAACCAATATTTTTCTTTACTCCAACAAATTTGACAAAGATAACAGGTGAAAGGTAACCATCCTGATTCTGGAATGGGAAATACTGTAATCCCAATCCCTGAGTTGGATAAAAGACTGGGGTTCCAAGATTTTCTGTGTCTCCAGGATTCTGGAAATTGAAAGACAAGATATAAATAAACAAATTAAAAACAGTAGAGATTAATAACTCATTAAATTCTAAACAATTAATTGTCAAATATCTATAACGGTTTAGAGCTATTGAAACAACCCTAAGATTTCTATTAGTTTTTGGATTTTCCAATAAGGAAGAGAACTTGCCCGCTATTTCTACATTCTAATTATAACTCTTGGCAGAGTTCATTAATGGTTTTGAATTGTCTATCTGATCACCCAATACAATATTTATTGGAAGCAAGTGCCATAAATGTCCTACACAACCTCTATACTGTATAGACAATCTCCCCCCCCCCCCAACTGGCAATGAGCACTTGGTAAAAATAAAAATGACTAACCTCGCCTTCACACGAGATCCAGATTTGAGATTTTGTGAAATAATCAGCTTTAACATCATCGGGCATATTCTCAGGTAAATCAGTATATTTCTCAGGTATCCAGTTGAATATCTGAAAAAAACATAATCAACACAATCCAATATCTTCAAATCTATGGTCAATAATTGACTCCTGGACATTGTCTAAATTTACCAATAAACTTTACAAAACTTTTTTACTTACTGTATTGAATATATTGTTGTATTTAGCTCAATTGTGTTAAATGATTTCATAATAACATGACCTCAAAATTCTTGTGATCGATGGTATTGAGAATCAAGATGAGCAAAAAAAAAGGTTGCCAGGCAGCTAACTCGTTCGGACAGTCAACAAGAGCAGTTGCATTTTTAACTTTTGTTGATAATGAAACATTTATAATACACTAAAATCTGAGAAAAGTAATGAGAAAATCATTTAAATTTGTTTGGCCTATGCTAACATTTAGTGTACCAAACAATTTAATATCATAGAAACAGCTGTTCCAAGTCATCAAACCCAGTGTATAAATATAAAATCAATCAGGTGGTAACTATGGTCTGTAAAGCACACAAGATTTTTCATAACTCATGACAGGAAATCTGTGAAAATCAGTAGGCTTCTTCGTCTCATGGCCTTAAAGACTGTACAACACCGGGTTGATTGTGGACACCGGTTGGACGAGGGCAAGGGCAATATGTGACCATATTTCAATGTGAAACTTCCAATCGATAGAATCAGGATACACAAACCAAATATGTGGGTGTTTAAAATAGACTTTTACACACTGATAACTCCAGCAACGGCAATATACGACCATATTTCAATGTGAAACTTCCAATCGATAGAAACAGGATACACAATTCAAATGTGGGCGTTTAAAAAGTTTAAAATAGAATTTTACATGCTGATGTATACAGTGTTCAGCACATCAACTAAAAGACTGTATACAGCAACAGTCTAGGACAAATCTGGTCAAAACAAAGGGGTTTTTTTTATTGGGAATAAAAAAATCAACTTTAGAAAGCAAGTACTTACTCGATTCAGTTTCAACAAAACACAAGGTTCACCATCTGGAAATCCATAGCCATTACTTGAAGAACAGTTCTGTGTTAAAGCTTCTATGTCAACTCTACATGGTTTTGTTTCCTCATTTCTCAATTCTGTTGTGTTACATTCAATTACGTTACTGTTATTTGCACCCTGCTTACTATATTCTGAAATATTGGAAGTAAACATTTAATTAAAGATTACCAATTACATAATTTCCGTATTCAAATGAGCTTAGTTGTAGATCCCATATGGTATATGTTCTACTAGGCTAAGTTCTATTATGCAAAATCTAGAAGTGCAATGTGCAAAAGAACTATTATATTGTATTTGTATTATTAAAGATAGGTTGCCAGGCAACGAAACATACGCCCACAGCAGCTAAATCGTCCGGGCAGTCAACAAGAGTTGTCGCATATTTTACTTTTTTCAGTAATGAAACATTTATAATACACTAGAATCATACAACAAGTAACAACTCATTATGTAATAATCAGAAAATCATTCGAATTTGTTTGGCTTTGATAAAGTTCTCCTCCATGCTAACGTTTAGTATACGAAACACTTAATATTCTGAAAATCAATAGGATTCTTTGTCTCATGACCATCAATACTGTGTATAAATTTCAAGTCAATCGGATATTAACTTTAGCCTCTAGAGCATCAACAAGATTTTTTGAAGTGATCAAGGGCCATAACTCTAACAGTAATTATCGAGAATCGCTGAAAATCCCTAGGCTTCTTTGTTTCATGACCCTCAACACTGTGTATAAATTTAAAGTCAATCGGTTATTAACTTTAGCCTCTGAAGTGTCCATAAGATTTTTTGAAGAGTTCAAGGGCAATAACTCTGACAGCAATTATCGGAACTCGCTGAAAATCAATAGGATTCTTCGTCTCATGACCCTAAACACTGTGTATAAATTTGAAGTCAATCGAATATTACCTTAAGCCTCTAGAGCGTTCACAAGATTTTTCAAAGTGATCAAGGGCCATAACTCTGGCAGTAATTATCGGATATCGCTGAAAATCAATAGGGGTCTTCCTCTGATGACCTTAAACACTGTGTATAAATTTAAAGTCAATCAGATATTAACTTTAGCCTCTAGTGCGTTCACAAGATTTTTTGGAGTGATCAAGGGCCATAACTCTGACAGCAATTATCGGAAATCGCTGAAAATCAATAGGGGTCTTCCTCTTATGACCTTAAACACTGTGTATAAATTGAAAGTCAATCGGTTATTAATTTTAGCCCCTAGAGCGTTCACAAGAAATTGTGGACGATGGACGGACGGACCGACAGACGGACGGGGGCGACGGCAATATACGACCACATTTCTATGTGGGCGTATAAAAAGTGTATTCTGTATTTTAACACCGTGAAATTTCAAACAGTAAGACTAAGTTATGTATATTGGACTGCTACCATATGTATTTTGCTTCCATATATATGTTGGTCCATTCATCTGTAAAATGTACCAAGGGGTCTGCGCAAGTGAAAATAGCTTGAGAACTATTGTCAATAGAAAGTTAGCCTACCAGGAGACGGATTGTCATTCAGCGTCGAACGTGTCATGGCAGTCTGTGTTCCGAAAAATCGCAATTTGACTAGATCAATGGATACTTTATGACATAGCACTTATGTTTTATTTTCAGTTTAATTCAGCATTTTTGTATCGTAAAATGCAATTTCAAGGAGACATACCCTTGACTGAGAAAAAATGAGTTTGCAAGTGCAAATGAATAGCATTTAACTGTACCCGTAGCTATATAAATATGTAAGGCCTAAGAACAAACATAGACTAGCAGCAATTCTTTTTCATAAAATGGACACTGCGGGATGTGTACAAACAGAATTGATATGGATGAGATGGGACATTAATGTAATAAAAAACCTACTGCCAATGAAGTCATCTAATTCCGTTGTAAAAACTTTGTAAGAATCAGGTTCTTTGTGTAAATATCGGATGAGGGTGGAATCCATATTTGGTTTTGGTTTATATCCCATTCCTGCAAGATAGATTACATGTATAATTTTTGAACTAAATTAAAGAAACAATCACAAAATACCTATGGCAGAAAATACTGTATAAAGTAATTCTCAGCCAACTTCAGTGCTCTTTGTTAATGCTCAACAATTTACACACACATGTACATGTATGCATCCATACTTCGATACATATGTATGATATAGTGCCATAGATTAAGCCAGGAGGTAAAAGGTAAGCTAGTAAGAAAAAGTTTATTTAAAGATGCATTATGTAAGAGCTACATCGGTCTAATGCAGATCCAGATCTTTCGTTTCCCCGCAAATGTTACATGAATCATTTAGACATTTATTCACATATCAAGCCCAAGTTATTAAATTAAAAGAGGCATAATCAATACATTGTTTATATTGGAGGCTTCTACTTTCCATATACCAAATTTCTACATGGAAATAGCCAACCGATAAATACTTTGCTGGAAAGTAACTTTCATCCTACCTAAGCTCATTCCCCAAAAACAATTTGTTGATGTGGGCCAGAATCAGTAGAACTACATTGAAATTTAAAATAACTACGATGTGCATAAATAATCTGAATTATATCGAGACTAAATATATTTTCAAGTTGGCACTAATTATATAATAGATAATGCCACCCAATATTGCTTATGGTAACAGAGATAGCACAACTCATTATGTAGTACCAACCTGGATTGCCTTTAAGTAAACTGTCTGTTCCCATCAATTTTGGATAATGTTCATCAATGGTCTGATAAAATACGATCAGCATAGAGGAGAAGAAACCAGCTAAACAGGCATAGAAAATCAGATAGAAGAAACCAATCTCAGCTGAAACAAAAAAACAGAAAATATATCAAGATGCAATATAGGAGATTAGAATTAGACAAGAGTTGACGGGTTTTTTCTATAGTAGTTAAAAATATATTATGTTGCAAATTTCAGTCAAATTGCTCCACTCTGAACCGAGATATCAGCATTTGAATTTCAAGTCTAGCCCCATTCATCTTTACTAAAGTCGGCACGATAAAAAAAACCCACCATCTCGATTATCCACTTCTTGGATTAAATCATCAATGACTGATTGAATTCAAATCAAGTGAAAATCAGACACATTTAAGCAACAGACAGTTGAGAATGGTGTTGATACGTTAACTAATGTCTTAATAGTTTATATAACATGTCAGGCCTAAAAAAAAAGACCTGCAATGGGCAGATTTAGCTTGTGCATATGTATGTTTAATTAGACATTTATTAAAAATACAAGACCATAATCAATTCTCAATGACACTTGTAAGTTGTAGCCTGTAGGAGTAACACAGTTTAACATCAATGTCTTACACGGATGAGCGCGATTTTTCATTGTCATAAGTACAATCTATCTGTAAGTTTACTGAGGTGTGAAGGACAAGGTTCATTACATGCAATTTCCAGTAGCATGTTCAAGAATAAAAATAGAGGGAACTACAATGGTATTGAAACCATAAAAAGTACACCGATGTGCGACCTTGTGATCTAAAGTACCCCCCTCCCCCCAAATTTAAATGAATGTCCAATTGTTCTAAGCACAAACTTGTCATTCTAATGTCACAAGACTCACAACTGTACGCATATGATGGTTTGTAATGTATATGTAAGTAATCTATAATTTAGTGTAAATTTAAGTTTATAGGCATGTCCAGAGGAAAAGTATATCTATTAGGTTAACTTCATGCTAGCAGTACCGTTGTCTCACCTGTGACTTACAACATTCATCCATTTAGTTAACTTAAATTTTGACATTGCATTTATAAATTATAAGTAGGCTACACTAAACCTTAAATTGGAATGAACGGATTGGTGAATACATAATGAATTCAAATATTTATTTATCTTATAAATGAATTGGGCAGATTATTCTATACAACAATCCACATTGTTTCAAAAGACGAAACAGTTGACAAATATTTACAGCTCCATTTGTATCATATATAGTATTAGTACTGACAAGAAACACAATATTAGAACACCAGACTTATTGCAGACATAATATTGCGGTCACAAAAAAACAAATTTGTCTTATTTATGATAACACGTCATTTCTGACTCAAAAAATTATGGCCTCACGTTTTGCACTCGGGTAGATGACATTTACACGACATGCACTCTTTTTTACAAGCCCCTAGAAATTGTTAACGATAACCCGTAAGCTTCAAGTCAAGTTGACATGCATTCTTCGACAAGCTTGTCGTAGATGGCAATACCAATCGATAAATTAGTGCGTACAAAACAAAGTTGGGGGGGGGGTGGAAAATATAAGAAATGGCAATGATCAAACAGGACAATTAAAGCTGATTAACCGAAGAAAAGTCGGTAAGTTCGAAACGTCATCTGTGTTTTGTTCGAAGTGACAGGGGATCGAAATGTCATGCTACCTTGTCCTTATTCATAGACATTCACATAAGTCATAATAATATTGCTGTAGTAGTAGATCAAAACCGAGTCGACTCACATATTAAATCCAGTAAACTTTTTATTTTTCAGTTTAATCTCTGTAGAAATGTACTATGAAATTGAAGTTCAAAAATGATCTATTTTTAAAAATAATTTGGTTATAAATCTTAATTGTTTATTAAAATTATAAATTATAGGCCTATTAATATTATAGTATATCGATGCCGTTGTGGTAAATATGTTAGTTGCAGGTTACCAAAGCAAATTTGGTAACAATTGTGCTGGTGCTTTAAAAAAGCATATCTATACGATACAATACAATGTGCCTTTTTAATTAGATCTATATCTATAATTTAAGTCTATCTTCACTAGCCTAGTTTACGACAGTACAGTATGAGTAAATTAGTAATGCCCTTGATTAGTTCATACACACGGTTACGGTAGGCCTAAACTAAGTAACACCGGCAGATGTCCTAAATGTCCTCTAAATGCAGTAGGTGACTGACCTATAAAATGACATTGATGAGAAGCCGTTGTATGACCTACAGCTACATGTATGCCTCACCTTTACAATGGGAATATTATACAATGTTAGACCCGGCACATTTTTTTATCCGCTCATAAGTCATATTAATCCAAGCTAGTCACTTGCGCATGTCGAAATGTCTGTTTTTAAGTGCAACTTGCAAGAGTATTTTTGTGGAAAATTACCCGATTCCCACAAACAAGATTTCAAAATTTACAAAATATCGACCAAAACAAAAATCAACAATTTCAATTTGAATATGTTGCTTTGGGACAATCAAAATACTGCGAAACATGACATACTCCAGCGACAATTCACCAACAACTAGATGGCGTCTTTCGAATGCCCTCTAAATTTTTGCCTGCATCTGTATTGAAATCGGTTGTTTTCCGCAGTAAATTAATAAATCCAAATCTGAAATTTACAACGAAATCTTACCCCAACTCCTTGCATTTCGACCTAGGAATTTCTTTTCATCTGAATTCCATAAGAAAGTCGTGAAGCCGTCGACTTTCTGCTTGAAGGTTCGATCTCGGCCGTCCATTTTGCTGGTCTTCTCGCGAGTAATGCGATTCAACCTTGAAGGGAGCCCGGATAATACTGACTTTCCAGTCGAAACCACCCGATAAAACCCCGCAAATGTCACGTGACCTATCCTGTATTACCCAATGAAGACGATATTACAACATATTATTTTGTGACGACTGAGATGCTTATAATGGGCCTAAGGAACAGGGATTTTCCTATGAAACTAGCGACCGCCCGTGGACTTACTAAAAATAAAGACGAATTAATGACGTATTACAATGTAATTACAGAAAACTGAATTTGTTTTTAGGTTTTAGGCAATAGTCTACAGAAATAGAAAAATTACTATGGGCATGGCCTACTCGGATATAGTTGGGTTAAAAGTAGAAACAAATCCGAATTTAAATTTATTCGGTATAAAATAGTCTAATGAACACATATTTCTTTGAATCGCATTTTGACAAATCTATCATATGTCTGGCAAATTCGTTAGACTAACCGAACCGTAACTAATGAACTAAACAAAAATATAACAAAGGAAGAAACTATGTATTGAACCCTTGTTCGTTAATATTTAATTAGCCGTCAGGCGAATGATCATTCAATAGTGTTGGCTGGCCCTATTGTAGGCTAATATTAATCCGTGCATAAGCGTCTTTGTAACTTCAACAATTATCACTAATTAAAATCCCCATTCCCTAACTTAATTTAAGATAGTATACTAGTAGTAGGCCTAGTTAGAAAACATGCTTTTTCTATTGATTGATTTGTCTTGTTCTTAAATTTTCGATCTTTTATTAAAAATGAGGTAACATCTACATGTGGAAGCAGACGTTAAACACAAGGATACTACTACTAAGTACTGCATCGACTCACATTCGTCAGGTAGAATAATAAGGGACAACGCAAATAAAATAAAAACCAAGTACGAACAATCCAAACCATAAGACATAATTCGAAGTCCTAAAACGTAATAGGCAAAATAATGTATTCAAGCAAAATAGTGTAATCAGCAAATGGACTGCTCCTCGTTTACAAAAATACACGACAAGCAGTCGGATGGTACGAAAAACTGAAATCTCGTGTACTCATCGGCGTAGGGGAACGCGGTGCTAGTTCGGACAGGGGGCAAGTCCGCACCCCATTCATTTCTCGCGCCTAGAAAATGACGACGCAACCGCTGCCAAATTTATTGGTAACTGATAAAATAAATGTCTTTTATTTCTTTTAAAAGAAAGGACACAAAATAACAACCCCAAAACCAAAAAATATATTTACGTATATATAGGCTACCTTGGGGACTTACCCATGTATACATAACCGGTACGAAACACCACACTTTACAATATAACTTAAAGTGACAGAACTATACGAGCAAGAGAGCGTCTTTTTAAAAATTTTATTATTAAATAATATCTATTGACGAGCAGTGTTAGAGCAAATAAATTTTCATTTATTTTGCCACTGCTCTGAATTTGCCCCCCTCCCCCGATTATCTGTCTAAGGTCACTTAATTTTATTTTGAAGGTGACCATTTTTGTCTTGACACGGTCATAATTCTCGTGAAGTTAAGTCAGGCAGGTCACACTCACATCAATGTTTCATCTATGCTATAATATATAGATAACTGTAATAAATGTCTTTCACTATTGAACAATAGACCAAAATAAAAAGAGATCTCTTATCAATCATACGTCAGCCAATAGTACGCATTGTTTCATTTCTTATTACCTCATATATTACGTATTGCACACTAGTTATCCGCGGGGCACGTCAATTGTTTAAGTTCAATAGCTGTCCGTATTACATTATACCTTGGGGCTATGCTTATCAATGATGTATTTATGCTTATATTATGGACTATGTCAGTTTAACCCCAAATGCCCCCCCCCCCCAAGCCCCAATTTTCTAGTGTTATTTTTTTCCAGATATGCCTTTACTAGACAATGGAAAATTCCATCGGGATTAAAATTGTTTTTCATATTATTTGATCAATTTAGTTGTCAATTTTCTATAACCTTGCATTATTCCTTATTTATTTGACCGTCTTTATAGGGTTGTCGTTACCACACGTCTTGCCCAAGTATACTCTTTATTGTCGGTTGAACGATGGGGGTTGTTTATTGTTTTCGATTTAAGGGATTTAATACGATCCTAAAAGGACTACGAGGCGTGCAGAAGCTATCATTTGGAAAATCAACATGTATGTAACTAGTATTTTACGAAAATTGTTTCGCTCGCCTCGTCTCATCGTTTATACATACGGATAGAAAATGCACATGTCAAGCTTCAACGATCAGGTTTAATTGCGCTTTCAGTTTGCTCGACTTATTGCATATAGAATATGCAAATAACTTACTACTGATAAGCCAATATAATAATAAAAAACATGACAATATGTCGTTTATTATTTAAAATCGTAAAGAGTATATAAATTTTGCCTGCATATACTACGGGTTCTTTCTTTTCTTATACGTTTAAGTTCATTAGCGTAGTGCATTCTTGTCAGTGATGCAGGACAGAGAGTCTGACAAGTGACAACACATGGCCGTTCGGATGGGAACGTAGAAGAAAGACCCCATGGCTGTTGGAATTCGGTATAAAAAAGTAGGCTATCGTACCACTGCCATGGCAAAATCCCCTCATAGCACACTCTATGGCATAGCCCAGTCGGAGGCCGAACGCTAGGCCGTTAAACACCATTGCATTCCATTTCTTATCTTATTATGAGAGGTGCACGTGTACATGGGGTTTTAGCGGTTATAGGAAACCTGAGGACCCGGAGAAAACCCACGAGGTTGGAAGGCTACCTTATTCCTTGTCACGCATATAAAAAGCGGGGAATCGAAACCATGCCACCTGACTCAATGACAGACCTTGTGATGCAATGCGCACGCATTAAACAACCCACCAAATCCCGAATTGGGGAAAGGCTTTCACACGGGATCTTAAAGGGCAATAACACTCTTGCTGGCTTGTCATGTCTAGAAAAAAATAGCCTTATTCTAACTTCTAGATGATTAAGTGTCCTACCTGATGTGTTAATTATCCATTACATCCTATTTTACTTGTCCAGAGGATTCGGAAATATATTTAAATCCAAGTTACATTTCAACCCATGTAGTTGATTTTTCCCAACTTTTTAAATTTGGTGTTCTAAGATTAAATTGGTATCATCAATTAATTGGAATATTGTAAAATAGTACAATTTGTTGACCAGAATAATGATTGGGGCATATTATTCAGTTACAGCAAGAGTGTTATTGGGGCTTTAAAGGAGCTAAGTCCGTAACGTAATATCATCCAAAATCTTCAACATTGAAAACTCGATTTATTTTGTAATTAAATCAGCATTGATAATATGGTCTTAACCTGGAAAAGATGGGCTTCTGATATCCAGTATTTAAGACAAAATAAACATTTTACCATTGGTACATGAATCGTGTACCATAATGCGTTTTAGCCCCAGGTCTAGCAAGACACTCGGGGAACGAGGCTAGACACATTGTACCAAATTAAACGGCATATGTAGACTGGAATAATCAGGCGCTAGAGATTTGCATTCGAACGAGACTGTTGTCCTATTTCGCCGAACATAACTGATTTATAATTAGAGTAAAAACGGAGACGATTGAATGTGAATCAGTATACACATTCGTATAAGAGTATTATATGTCTCGCGACCCACTTTTGTCAATTTCAAGGACCCAAATGTTAGCGATTTAGCTCCTATAAGCAAAAACAATATATAAATAAATAACATGAATAAATAGATAAAAAAAAGAATTTAAAATATGAAATAGATAACAATATTTGTTTACGAAATAGATAACATAGGCTTCGAATTAGAACTTAAAGAGGCCCTAAATTAAAAGTTGCAGTATTTTGTTTTGTTTAAGTAGCCTATTTATGGAAGAGTGTTTTATTCCAGAATCCACTGATATATACACGATTACATGTTAAGTCTTGTTCTGGTGTCTCGTTTAACACAAGTGTGATTCACACAAAAGCAAAACAACATTTTATGACGCATTGATATTAAGTAACTTAAACATACGTTATGCAAGAGCTAAATCTGCCTATTGCATGTCTTTCTTTGGGGCTGAAATCGCCAATATTTTGGACCTAGAAATTGGCACAAATGGGTCGCAACACATTTTATAATGTAATATGAATTTATATAAACTGTTTTACATTCAATCGTTTCCGCTTTACTGTGAATTGTCGTCAGTTATGTTCGGCGAAATACGCCAGCATTCTCAACCGAAAGTCAGTTTCTAGCGTCTGGTTATTTCAGTCAACACCGATACCCCGATAGTATTTATTGCGCATGCTCTCCAAATAAAAATAGGGAGTCGCCATTTGACATGACTTGTGGAATATGTCTTGCCTCATTCTTTGAGGACCTTGTTACAGATTGCGCTGAAACGCATTATGGTAAGCTACACGATTCATGTGCCAATGGTAAAATATTTATTTTGTCTTAAATATTGGATATCAGAAGCCCATCTTTTCCAGGTAAGATAACAGCACCAAGTCTGATTTAAATTGCAAAAAAAAAATCGGTTTTTTTTATGTCGAAGATTAAGGATGATATTGAGTTACTTTAATTATTAATTAGACACTGTGGACTTATCATCCAGACTATAATCAGCTCTCGATGTCAACAATAGCCTGTGATCTTAACTGGATTAGGATCAGGTTTGCTGCTCAAATTCCATTCATGATTTAATCATAAAGTGGATAATCGGGATGATGTTTTTATCGTACCGACTTCAGTAATGATGATCGAGGCTAGACCGACAATTCAATCGCAAAAATCTCGGTTCCAAGGGGATCAATTTGACTAAGATTTTCAGCAAATTCCTTTTACATTATCTCGTTTTTAACTATTATAGCGAGAACAACTGTCAGCTCTTTATCTAATCCCCCATAATGACTGACTAAACCAAGATCCCCTGTGATTTGGATCTTCCCATGGTTAGGATCCGAGTATTCGACCAAGTAAGAGGAAACATTACTGACAGACAAAACATATACACGTATAACATGAAATTGTCAGTATGTTAGTCCTAAAAGACCAATATAAAGAGTCGACAGGACGTTCAACCCCATTTCATACTTTTATTATAAAATTATACCCTTTCTGTAATGCATTCCAAGCATCGTGTTTGGTTGTATACCGGATAGGCGTACCGTACTGCACTTTCTTTATTTAGAAATGTGGAGTAAAGAACTAAGAATTAAAAGTAATGTTTATGCCAAGCTCTAAGAAAACAGTCGAGATCTTTTGGGGATAAATCTATATTTCAAGTTTCGTCAAAATTGTGTAAGAATTGTGACCTGTAGAGAGGCGACAAACAAATGTGGACGGACGGACGGACAGGGTGACAACATATTACGTCCACATGGAAATGTGGGCGTATAAAAAAGGCAGCCAATCGTAGCTATTAAAGAAAGCAGCGGCGGCGCCAGCCGTGGGTGGCAGGAGGGGCAGAGTCCAAGGTTAGGGGGTAAAGTTGCAAGCTTCAACTAGGGGTATGGGGTGTTTTCTCTGATGGATAATTATAACTAATCAGGAAGCATTTTATTTCTGTATGTGTACGTACTAGACTGCCTGAGATTCATACAAGGGGAACAAATCTAGTGAACATGTATATTAGGGATCAGACTACATAATTGCGTTACTATTTTTATAATTGAACATTACATCTCCTTCTTTCTCGTTCAAATAAATGTAATTTATACACAAATAATAATGCAAATAAAATAAAGTTTGGTTGTTTGTTATATAATTTTTACAAATCCGAACTGTTTCAGACATTTCTAGAATGAACTAAATATTTCAAAATCACACCTTGATTTTGTATTTCTTTTACTGGCTTTATTTGAATATTCTCACATTTCTACGAGAGGTGGCTTTGAAATAAACAAAAAATTCCCTTGCTAATAATGCTAATATTCATCATATTCTATGATCGACACATAATCATTATATCGCATAGGTTGGCGTCTTGTTCGCATTAATCTACGAATAATGATTTCTACATTTTGTGGAACTGGATCTTCAGGATGATTGTCATTGTTATTTCTATGCTCTTCATATTCATTATGATCATTAAAATGGACATGTCGGTGTGGTATGACTTTAAAAAAGTCCCAGTGAGCGCCAAAGCAGCGAGACCTTACGGAGGGTATGGGGAGCCGCTCCAGAAATGTTTTAAAAATAGACAGCCGCAAATGCAGTCTGCATTATTCAGACACCAGACACCGCATGTCGCCTGTTTACTAGTTTATCCGACCAAGGAGGAAAATGTGAAACGAACGGGCTTGCGAACCTCAATATATAGTCAGCCGGAAATGCAGTCTTACATTATTCAGGCATTGATCGTCGAGATAAATAGAGCTTACCACTTACCAGATACTGTCTGACGAAAAATCACCAGTTTATAAAATTTCTTTAGGAACTGTCTCTAACAAATTTATGTCCATTGATTAAGAAATTAAAAGCCTCCATCTTGTAAATATGTAAATAAACCATTGCTCACATGTTATGTATTTAATCTGAGTTGTAAATAAAGTTCTGTTCTTTTCTGTTCTGATCGGACTATCTCTGACCTCTGGACAGCTGTTTTTTAATCCGACTATTTTCCCCTCCGATTCTTCTTTGCCTGCCGAAGGAACCATTTCTTGCCATAGCTGACAGAGATTTATAATATCAACACTATTTTCAGGCAGAATATTGCGACAAAAAACATATAAAAAATATACTGTGCACCATGGAAAACGCATCACTATTTTTCCCAAATATATTTTATTACTAGGTGGTTTTGTATGTATAATATTATGTAATACTATGAACTATTGTTTCACACAATGCTCACAAACGCAAAAAATATCGGCCTGTGTGCACAAAAAATTGGACGAGATGCACATGAAAACCCCAATATTCACGTGCAGCATTGTGTGTGAGCATTGCACATGAGCTGTGAAACGACAATCTGTCGTAATTTGTTGTTGGACGTGTGAAGGAATCGAGCTAGAGATGCCAAGACTTACTGAAAGTCATCAGTCCACTATTGTCAGGTTGGTGGAACGTGTTCGAATTACTGGATCAACACGTGACCGTCAACGTCCTGGATCCACAACGCGTTACAACCCAGGCTCAAGACCGCTTCATCCGAGTCACTTATCTGCGTGACAGATTCCGCCCAGCGACTCGAACAGGTGCAGCAGTCGTCGGAAGACAAGGACCGGTAAGTGCCAACACTTTAAGACGTCGTCCAAGAGAAGTGCGACCCCGTGCACGACGACCTTATGTTGGAGCTATCCTCAGGGATCATCACCAGATGACGAGTAGACTGACAAATTGTTGTTCTGATGTTTCGAGCGCACCCACAACTTCAGCACTCCCAACAGGATAATGCATGTCCGTATACCATCCGTTTTAGTATGGACTACCTGGCTGCTAACAACATCAATGTCTTGAACTGGCCAGCTATGTCTCCGGACATGGCACCGATAGAACATGTCTGGGATGAGATTTGACGCCGTCTGTATCGCAGACCACATATGCACACCATTGCTGCTTTTGAACCTATGTTCTTGTCCAAGAATGGTACAATTTGCCCACGGCCTTCTCTCAAACATTGGTTAATTCCATGCGATGTCGCTACTGACATCTGTGTCGTACTTTTGGTTTTGACCCCTCTGACTTTGTACCGTTGATTAAAAGACCATGTGTACAAATGTGTTGTTATTAATGTGTTCCCATTTGAATATTGTTCACAATAAGAAGCAAAATAAATGAGATATATTTACAGGATCAATTTGTTATACGAAAAACTAAGTGATGCGTTTTCCATGGCGCTCAGTATACTTTTGATCTGATCACACATTACGAGACCGCATGTTTATTTAGTCGCTAAATTCTTTTTGAATATTATTATAAATTTGTGTCAGATATGACGAGGATTGGTCCCTTTTACGAAAAAGGAACATTCACGGTGACAAATAGAAGGTAAGAGGCGGGGAAGAGCGGTATTTTACCGTATTTCATATTGCAGCTATATAGCAAACGGTGGGAACTGTAAGCGGACAGCGTCCGATCGGAGACAATTCCAAAAGGAACTACAGTTTATCCGACCAGAGAGGAAAGTGTCAAACGGAGTGAGTCAATTAAGGTTGATGAATATTATCGCGACGATATTTTGAGAAATAGATTGCCGGAAATGCAGTTTGGCAGTATTTCGGACACACTAGTCGTCGAGATAAAAAGAACTGATCAGACAGTGTCTGTCGCCAAATCTTAACCGACCAGAGTGAGTGAATAAAAGTGAATGAATAGTCTTGCCGCGTTGAATCAAAAACCCCAAAAACTTTCATGATCTACCTACAACAGGCTTCGGTAAGAAATCACTTGGACTCTACAACATGCATGTTTATGACTGACCGGGAATGTGTGATTTAATCACCGTGGAAGGCACTATAGAAGGTATGGGTTACCATAACATCACAAATATTTCTTTTTATAATATAATTTCTTACAACTATTGGGGGTGGGGTCAGGGCCGGATAAACCGTGTGGGGGGCCCGGGACATACCAACTGTGCGGGGCCCCATTTCAAATTGTTCGTACTGACCGCGGATCGTACCAGTATGTACTCCGCCCCCCTTGAGTGCCTGAGGTGTTTTCCTCCAGAGTTTATTTGTTTAAAATAAAGATTAATTTCAGTGCAGCGATTTCATTGACGTTTAGAACTCGTTGACAATTGGAGTATTTTAAACCTTTCTCTCATGATGTTTTCATTTACTTTATTTTAGTGAAATTATTTTAGATGGCATAAAACATTAAACTCTGTTGTTTGAACTACTATACTATGTTTACGTTAATTTCCCGGGACTGGTTGGGCCCCAGCAATCACATCGCGGGATGTGGTCCCCGGAACTGGTTAGGATCTATTGATTGATAGAACCTCTAAATTATGTAATTTAGTTAATTTTAGGGTCCAACCGATCTCTGGCCCACAATATCCCTTACTGCCAAGAGCCTCAATCCTCGCCCCCTCAGCCAAGGTACTAAAAAAAGGTTATAGTCAAATAATTGTAATCTGGCAAAATAGTGTAATCCGCATCTGGACTGTTCACCGTGTACAAAATACACGACAAACAGTGGTAACAGGTCTTCGGAAGAGTAAGCTTACCCTGCTGGCATGCCACACCCGCCATAGCTGCATCCAATATATTAGGCGAAACCAATGAACCATCGGTATGCAAAATGCACGTGAGGAATAGTGTTAACAACGCAGTAGACCTATATTATCAGGGATATAGTGTACCCGTCAATTAAATATGTCTAGAATAATAGTCGAGAGAGACATGTTAAATTTACCAATCAAGTCAATATGACGGCCATAAAACTTTTTAAAGGTTTTAATAAGTTTAGTTTGCAAGTATCGTTGAAGCTTAGATGACTAATGCCTCGATCTACTTAAAAAATAAGAATAGAATGAACAAGCTCTCGCGTAACGAATTAGCTGAGACACAAACACTCCATAATATTGGAATGTTACTATCAACAAATAGAAAGTTAACAATCGGAAAGTCAAAGTCATCACGTTTATCGTACAGTTTAACACTTAGTTTATGGCAATTGTCAAAATCGAGACGCAGATCCAAGTTAGAAGCGCCATTGTCACCATCAGTACTGTTTTTAATTTCAAGCTCATCAGGATATATAAATTCTATATAATCACTGAATTTTGAATTATTCAGTGATAGAACATCATCGATATATCGATAAGTGAAATTAAAATGTCTAACTAATCGTTTATTCGATTTTACGAGTGCCTGCATGTACTCGGCTTCGTATGAATAGAGAAACAAATCAGCAAGCAAAGGTGCACAGTTGGTACCCATGGGGATACATGTACCTACCACTTGCTGATAAATTTCCCCTCCAAATTCAACAAAGATATTATCAATTAAAAAAACCCAGCATCTGAATTATTTTGGTGGCCGTGAATTTATTTTTTGAATCACTATGGGTCTTAACAAAATATGTGGAATTGTAATTAATAACTAAATATTGATATCTTGCATGTCCCGATTTAGATGAGAAGGCACCGTGAATAATGTCTTTTAACCGAGCTTTTAATTTACTATGTAGAAACGTTTGTATAAATGAAATTGAAGCAAGTGATCTAGATTGCAAACCATCAAGTAATTCTTTGGAATTTTTAAATATCACAGTTGATTAATGCCACTACGAGAGTATATTTTGTCGCAGTATTTTTGAATAACCTCTTTCACAGCCGTTAGGATAGATGTCAATACTTTAGAAAGTGGTTTTGTGGAACAACGGGATGAACCTGCTATAAAACGTTGCTTGTAGGGATTCCGATTCGTTTCTCTGGAATATCTTATGTACCTACACTAAGCGATAATTATATAATATATAATATCTGTACTGTACGGACAGTCTCCAGGAGATGTACTTTTCCAAAGTTAAATTTTTTTATTTAAAATTACAATTATAAAAGAAATTTTATCACTTTTGAACATATCACGAGGAAATGTAAGTAAACGTTTCTGTAAGACCTGGATGATCGACCTTTTCCTTTCTTCTCTTTTGACAAGTTGTCTTGATGTACATGGTTAACAGCATGACGCTACCAACGAGACCAAGTAAAGTAGTGCCAATATATACCAAATCATAGTTTCCTGTTGTGTCTTTTATAAAACCTGTAGAAAAAGGAAGGTACATTTATATGGTCTAGCAGTGGTGCGCAAATGGTGGGGACTACAGAGAGGACGATAGCTCCGAACATCCAATATGGGGGGGGGGCATACAATTAAAAAGTGGAATTAAATTAAAATTTTTACATCATCGCTGTTAACTTGCTGTTCAATTGTATTGACGTATTTAAAATGTCTCCCAATCTCACATTACTTGGACCTATGAGTCTTGGGGGCATCACCAAACATCTACACTCAAACCACTAAACCTTTCTTAACTTGTGGGTGAAGAAAAACACAATTTTAAAGATCATTGCTTTATAATTGTATTTGGAATCTATTTAACCCATTTCTATGACACATGTAACATTGCTGGACGACAATATCGTCTTTTAAACAATTGGTCCAAAGATTATGCAGGTGGTTACATGTATTTGCTCAAGTTTACTGTCTACAGCCACATTTCACGCCAAGTATACTTTTTATTTCAGGAGTTCATATAGCTTTTTACTAACCTGCAACGGGGACTCCTATTAATCCCCCTACAGCACCAATAAAATTACAATATCCCATTGCTGTCGGGTAGTTCTTGGGTCCCGATACCTCTAACATCATGGCCGGAAAGGATATCATACACATACCCCAAAATGTCCCATAAGCGATGGTGGTGGCTAGAAGATGTGGGTAACTGTCTACAAAAGCGTACAGACAAACGGCGGCAGACAGTATGGCTAAATAGATGGACCATTGGGCTACACGTGAGCATTTTAACACGGGAGTTAATGCTATTATGATCAGTCGGCCGCCGAGATTTGTAATACCATTTATAGATAACAGAAAAGATCCGGTTTCGACATCAAAGCCCTTTCCTCTTACCATATCCACAAAAAACACATTAACAGTGGGCAGAAGAGTGTTCATCAGAAACACACAAAACACTAGCACGAGGTACAAAGGCTCCCTGAACAGAGAGCAATTGAGCATTTCCTTCAAGTTCATATTCTGTCCAAGTTTTTTACTGAGACGGCGTTTAACAACGGCATTGAGATATCCTACTGGAAAACAGTTCAGAAATAAAGCACCATAGATAAAAAGCACGCCCCTCCATCCATATATATCAATAAGTGCGCCTGTCATGTAAGGAAAGACGACTCCTCCAATACCAGGACAAAGACTAATTAGTGTCAACACAGTGAAACGATGTTTATCATATATATCGCTAACGGTAATAAAAGGTAAAATAAATGGTACTGCCAGTCCAACACCTGAAATATACATAAAGTTAAATCGTCACATTTATGGATTCAGACCAGCACTGATTTCATATAACGTTTATTCTTATATTATGGCTTTAATGTTAGGAATATATATCAAAACCTGACAGGAATCTAACCTCTAGCTTATTGCCTTTACTTGTCTTGGATAACCTTGACTACCCAAGCTAGATGCAACAGTTAACAGTACGGATTTAGATCTACCTTTCCAGTTATGTATAATTGTTTGGACGGGGCTTAAAAACGAGCCTCTGGCAATTGGAATTTGATGAAAAGTATACAGAGACGCCGCTGTCAGGGCAATACACCCCACTTACCCTTTCACTTGGCTTATGACAATAGACACAAATTTAATCGCATGTTAGTTTTCATATGACGAAAGTTTTGTGTACTTTTCGTTTCATATCTATAGCGGCGAAATTTTACATGGCAACTAGGAGTCTCCTTATCACGTGATCTACCATCTTTTTGGTCGAGAGACAATCCTTAGCTACAGTCCCGACGATAATAAGTGAATAACTAATATTAATGATGCACGAAAGGAGAGTTACAGCCTAGTCTCAAATATATCAAATTAATTATGTTGACTCAGAAAAAAAACCGCAAGAGAAATACAAAAAAATCCTGGCGTACCCGCCATGACACCCATACTTAATACCAAAACCGGTATTGATGGAGCAAATGAACTGATTATAAACCCAGCACTTCCCAATATGGCTCCAATCATACATAAAGTTCCCCCGTTAAATCTGTTCATTAATGGACCTATAACACCTCCTGAAATAAAGAATAATTTTTCAATGGTGAGTATTAGCAGTTAATAAGATCAGAATGAACTACTACATGTATGTCAACCTCTAAATTATCAGCTTTATCAAATCAGCCATCCAACTAGCCCGGGAGCGTCGCCACCCGCGAGAAGAATTTTTGAGACCAAGTTTTTCTAGTGCAGTTTATTATTAATTTATTATAGCAATGTTTATCTCTAAAACAAGTGTAATTAATGTTCTTGGGCAACTGTATGCATTGTGAGAGGGTGGTAGAGGTGGGAGGGGGTGGGGGTGACGTCCATGTCAAGTAATACATTTGATAAAGATGGCATGTATATGTCTAAATAAGTGTATAACATGCCCCTATCAAAATAGTAAAATTTGTGACACAAACTGTCTTGCTTTGTGGGTTTGGGAAAATATGATAATAAAATGATGATAATCCTATGGATTAGTAATACATCAATTAATAGCAAATAAGTGTAAAGGATGCCGGGGGGGATTCATTTGCGATAAAAACCACACGGTTATAGAAAGTAGTTTGGGTAGTAAAACATTTCTATTATCTTATTGTTGTGTGACTGACAGGAAAGCACGTACCTCCTCCAAAGACAAAAGTTGTGAACACTGAAACGATAGGTGATGCTTCCGTTCTGGTGGCCCTAAATTCATCTATAATACCAACAATCAACACGCCCTGAGCGTACAGAACGCCAGTCACAAGTACAGCCATAAAAAAATTACAGATAGTTAAAGTACTCTTCAGTGCTTTTCCAATTTTAGGTCCACTGCTGAAGCAACAAGATTATGATTTTGTTAGAATAACATTAACCTATGAATGATATTCATTCATTAATTTGAGTTTTCTAAATAGCGAGTTATGGCTCCATCGTCCTTCAGTTTGCCATCTCCTGACCACGAGAACTCGATGGTTTATAGTTTATTTAATTATTAATAGATTATTTTAAAATTATTCGATGAAAAATTCCAGCCTATGAAATGTTGTCAGTCTTATCTTGTACATATATAAACAAAATGCACAGTTTCTCTTACTGGCTGCCATTTAAAATTCAACTTTTACTCGACAGTTTTATTTGTATTTAATAAGCGGATGCAAATACAAACATAAATATTTAACTTTCCGAATTGAACCAAAACCGGAAATGTCAATGTTACCACACACAACAGTATATTTTTGTTAGATATCCGACTTCCCAGTATTTCTTATACCACATAGATTTTCTAGTAAGAGGTTGATTTTAACATCAAACAATGTTAGTGTACACCAATACCGTTAAATTCCACATATCCCCCATGATATCGTTGATGCGCAATATGTTCGAAATCTAAAGTGATCGGTGATTTTCACGAAACAGGTAAACCTACAATTTTGAAATAACCACTGATGCTGTCATCATTTGGAAAGTTCATTTACTATTGCTCAGTTTATAAATCGTTTTTCTTTTGTTTTTGTTTCATTTCTTTCTTGGGGGTGGGGGGTGGGGGCTAATTCTGGCTATATATGTTATGATTTCAGGATGGGAGTCACTATGACTCAATGTATAGGGCGGAGGCTCATTAATCGAGTATGTTACTGGGGATTTACCCTTATGGTATCCCAGTGTCATTGGTGCAGCAGAAACAGCATTTTGTCTTTGGAATGTGCACGCTTTGGCGTGCACGTAAAAGAACCCTGCCAGTTTGAATTGGATGAACAGTATGCGGAGACTGGCAAAACTTCCCACATGTCCGTGTTCATTAGCCTGGTTCGCGAAAGGTAAGACATTTTTTAAACCCCAGTTTCGGCTACAATTTGCCTGATACTAAAATATTGTAACTATAAGAAATGAAGGGGGTTTAACGTCCTACTGTTCTGCTCAAACTGGGCCAATGAAGGGCTTCCGCCATCCACTGTAAAAAATATCTGTTTTTCAAATCCCAACTTTTTGTTTTTTGAAGGAAATTATCCGTATTATCACCGAAATATCTGTGATTTGAGATAAATAAATCATATTTTTACCATAAAATCTGTTGTTTTAGTTGCATTTCTGTCTTTGGACAGACACGTCCGTATTTTTACATACTTTTCCGTATATTAACTGATAGAAACTGTTTATTAACAATATAAATTGCATTATTAATCAAAAGACCTGTAATATTACAGAATAACTTGCATATTAACGGCACTGTTCTGTTAATTCACATAGTTATACTGTTGGATTCGGTTAACGCATGCGCTTCACTGGCTTAACTTATGGCGGTGAATGTTTAAATGTGCACTGACGGCGTAGAATAGCGAATAGACGGAAATCAACACTAACATGTGAAGGTAAGCCTTCCTAATAATATGTATGTGTGAAGGCAAATCTACAGCATAAGCAGATATTATATTGGGTATGTTATTGGATTTAAAGACACAACCTCGGTACTGTCTGTTTAGTTTCCTATTTTTTTTATGTTTCGAATCTCTGATCAATGCACATAGGCTATATAGTGGCCATGCAAATGGATGTTGTTTGTGAATTTGAAATCGACCATGTAATTTGAAGCACGATTTTCTTGCTCTTAATTTCTGTTCATTTTTAAAATTTGTGTACATTCATGACTGAAAATAAATAAATTGTTACGAATGATTTGGTTTTATATTTAACCAAAATAATTATGTTCAAAAAAGAAGAAAATACGTCTTAGTACTAAAATAATTCTGTAAAAAACAGAAAAATTCTGGCAGCAGATTTACCAGATTTTATTGTAATTTTACCGAAATATGCTTCTGTAAAGAAACAGAAAAATTCTGGCAGCAGAATTTACCAGATTTTTTTCTGTAATTTTACAGAAGCATGTTTCTGTAAATTAACAGGAAAAAATCTGGTAAATTCATTTTTCTGTTTCTTTACAGAATTTATTTTTAACAGTACTTTACAGTATGCTGTGAGGTAAATTTTTGCCGGGCAAGGGATCATATACGCACAAGCCAATGTATACACGGGTCCTCGGTTTTTCGTCTTGTAACTATAGGTTTTTGTAAAGATTATTGACAAAGATACTCACTGTCCAATTTCAATTTCTACCTCAATTTCTGATTCTTTTATAGACTTGATTGTTCCTATAGTTGAACGCCTCTTTCTAAATCTTTTATGTTTTTTGAAGATATCCTCGGGCGACGGTTCTATTTCATTTCCCCGTTCTGTCATCTGTTCTTGCAAAAATTTTCCATTAACTTCAGAATCGGAAAGATATCCCAAATTATCATACCCTGCTTTGGTTATGCTGACTACCGTGCCAGTTTTAAAAGATGTTGAATGAACATTTATTCCTGCATTAGATGAAGAGTCGTCTACCACTATTACTTCGCCTTTATCTATATTTGGATCATTTGTTCCATCAGTATCTTGCATGTTCAATGGAAGCGTCTCTTTGGCAATTTTACCAAGAGTATTTGAGGCAGAGGTGGGACCAGGTCCTTTTTTATCGTCAGAATATAGGATATTATTCATATACTCGGCGTGATTCACATCACTGTATGTATCATTGATAGATACGCTTTCTGTCATACCAGTCTTTGTGAATTTAGCAATAGTGGAAGCAACATCAGATGCACCGTTAGGAGTTTGATCTGCAGATGAGAATTCATTTTCGATGTTTCCAGTATCTTTAGCTGTGTTGATTACGGGAGCGACAGTGGAATTTTCTGCCTGTTCTTTGTTATTTATTTTTAACTGAAGATGGCTATATTTTCTGGAATTTTCTGCACGTACAGTCTTATGGTTGAAGCTGCTGTCGTGGTCATCAATAATCTGAGTTCTGATATTGTCATTGGTATTTGTAGCTTGAATCGTCATCGTATGAATATTACTTTTTATAATCCCATGTAAAGCATATCTTCCAAATTATTTCCTTTTTAAGACTCTACAACTATTCAAACCCGTCGCCTTCTGCATTTCTTCGATGTTCTTTCCACAAAGTAAATTTATTAAAAGATTTTAGTCTAATACAACGCCCGCTGAAAATGACCTTTTCTTACATCATACGGCGACAGAACAGCGACTCCTTAGTAATCAGGTGTTATCCTATCTTAAAAGTTGCACACGTCAACATTCGTGATGTGCATATTTTATATTAATGTCGTTTTCACCTCTAATATATAATATAATCTACACAATTATCTATTTACCACCACACCCAGTGAGAGAGAGAGAGAGAGAGAGAGAGAGAGGGGGGGGGGGGGGCATCACATCAAAGAGTGAGGTGGCTATTCTGTAAATTTAATTGCCAAAGAATCATTTTGTACACGTTTCTTGATAGTGGGACGAGTTGAATATCTTATGTACCTACACCGAGCGATAATTATATATAATATTTGTACTGTACGGACAGTCTCCAGGAGATGTACTATTCCAAAGTTAAAATACGGATTATTCTTTATTTAAAATTACAATTATAATAGAAATTTTATCACTTTTGAACATATCACGAGGAAATGTAAGTAAACGTTTCTGTAAGACCTGGATGATCGACCTTTTCCTTTCTTCTCTTTTGACAAGTTGTCTTGATGTACATGGTTAACAGCATGACGCTACCAACGAGACCAAGTATAGTGGTGCCAATATATACCAAATCATAGTTTCCTGTTGTGTCTTTTATAAAACCTGTAGAAAAAGGAAGGTACATTTATATGGTCTAGCAGTGGTGCGCAAATGTTGGTGACTACAGAGAGGACGATAGGTCCGAACATCCAATTAAATTTTACATAATCGCTGTTAACTTGCTGTTTAATTGTATTGACGTATTTAAAATGTCTCTCAATCTCACATTACTTGGTCCTATGAGTCTTGGGGGCATCACCAAACATCTACACTCAAACCACTAAACCTTTCTCAACTTGTGGGTGAAGAAAAACACAATTTTAAAGATCATTGCTTTATAATTGTATTTGGAATCTATTAAACTCATTTGTATGACACATGTAACATTGCTGGACGACAATATCGTCTTTTAAACAATTGGTCCAAAGATTATGCAGGTGGTTACATGTATTTGCTCAAGTTTACTGTCTACATCCACAATTCACGCCAAGTATAGGCTACTTTTTATTTCAGGAGTTCATTTACTAACCTGCAACGGGGACTCCTATTAATCCCCCTACAGCACCAATAAAATTACAATATCCCATTGCTGTCGGGTAGTTCTTGGGTCCCGATACCTCTAACATCATGGCCGGAAAGGATATCATACACATACCCCAAAATGTCCCATAAACGATGGTGGTGGCTAGAAGATGTGGGTAACTGTCTACAAAAGCGTACAGACAAACGGCGACAGACAGTATGGCTAAATAGATGGACCATTGGGCTACACGTGAGCATTTTAACACAGGAGTTAATGCTATTATGATCAGTCGGCCGCCGAGATTTGTAATACCATTTATAGATAATAGAAAAGATCCGGTTTCGACATCAAAGCCCTTTCCTCTTACCATATCCACAAAAAACACATTAACAGTGGGCAGAAGGGTGTTCATCAGAAACACACAAAACACTAGCACGGGGTACAAAGGCTCCCTAAACAGAGAGCAATTGAGCATTTCCTTCAAGTTCATATTCTGTCCAAGTTTTTTACTGAGACGGCGTTTAACAACGGCATTGAGATATCCTACTGGAAAACAGTTCATAAATAAAGCACCATAGATAAGAAGCACGCCCCTCCATCCATATATATCAATAAGTGCGCCCGTCATGTAAGGAAAGACGACTCCTCCAATACCAGGACAAAGACTAATCAGTGTCAACACAGTGAAACGATGTTTATCATATATATCGCTAACGGTAATAAAAGGTAAAATAAATGGTACTGCCAGTCCAACACCTGAAATATACAAAAATCGCCACATTTATGGATTCAGACCACCACCGCTCGTTATATATATTATGGCTCCAATGTTAGGAATAATAGTACATCAAAACCTGACAGGAATCTAACCTCCTAGCTCATTGCCTTTACTTGTCTTGGATAACCTTGACCACCCAAGCTAGATGCAACAGTTAACAGTACGGAATTCGATCTACTTATTATTTATGTATAGTTGTTCGGAAGGGACTTCCGCTGCCAGGGCAATACCCCCCCCCCCCACTGCCCCTTACACGTCGCATATGACAATAGACACAAATTTTACCGCATGCTGGTTTTTATATGACGAAAGTTTTGTGTACCTTTCGTTTCAAATCTATAGCGGCGAAATTTTCCATAGCAACTGGAAGTCACCTTATCACGTGACCTACCATCTTTTTGGTCGAGAGACAATCCTTACCTACAGTTCCGACGATAATAAGTGAATAACTAAAATTGATGATGCACGAAAGGACAGTTACAGCCTAGTCTCAAATATATCAAATTAATAATGTTGACCATTCAGAAAAAAAAACGCCAGAGAAATACAAAAAAATCCTGGCGTACGTACCCGCCATAACACCTATACTTAATACCAAAACCGGTATTGATGGAGCAAATGAACTGATTATAAACCCAGCACTTCCCAATATGGCTCCAATCATACATAAAGTTCCCCCGTTAAATCTGTTCATTAATGGACCTACAACACCTCCTGAAATAAAGAATAATTTTTCAATGGTGAGTAATCTACATTAATGTATTCGCTGTTAATAAGACCAGAATGGACTATAATACATGTATGTCAACCTCGTAATTATCAGCTTTATCAAATCAGCCTATAACTAGCCCGGGAGCGTCGCCACCCGAGAGAAGAATTTTTGAGACCAAGTTTTTCTAGTGCAGTTTATTGTTTATTAATTATAGCAATGTTTATCTCTAAAACAAGTGTACATAGTGTTTTTTTGGGATGGTGGAGGTGGGGGAGTGGTGGCGTCCATGCCTAGTGATACTCTTGATACAGATTACATGTATATATAAGTGTATAACATGCCGCTATCAGAAGAGTAGGATTTCTGACACTGTACATCTCTAAATAAATTTATGTAATACCCTTGGACAATTGTCTTGCTTTGTGGGTTTGGGGAAATGCGATAATAAAATAATGATAATCGTATGGATTAGTAATACACCAATTCATAGCAATGTACATCTCTATAAAATAAATGTAAGTGTAAAGAATGCCACTTTGGTAACTGTTTCGTTGTGCGGGGAATAGGACTAGGCGTTTTAGGGGACTGCAGGGGGGGGGGCAAAATGTACATTTGCGATCAAAAAACACAGGGCTAGAAAGTGGTAGTAAAACATTTCTATAATCTTATTGTTGTGTGACTGACATGAAAGCACGTACCTCCTCCAAAGAGCAAAGTTGCAAACACTGAAACGATAGGTGATGCTTCCGTTCTGGTGGCCCGAAACTCATCTATGATACCAACAATCAACACACCCTGGGCGTACCAAACGCCAGTCACAAGTACAGTCATAAAAAAATTACAGATAGTTAAAGTACTCTTCAGTGCTTTCCCAATTTTAGGTCCACTGCTGAAGCAACAAGATTATGATTTTGTTAGAGAATAACATTTCACTAAGAATCGTATTCATTCATTAATTTGGGTTTTCTAAATAGCGAGTTATGGCTCCATCGTCCTTCAGTTTGCCATTTCCTGACCACGAGAACTCGATGGTTTATAGGTTTTTTTAAATTATTAATAGATTATTTAAAAATTATTCGATGAAAAATTCCAGGCAATGAAATGTTGTCATTCTTATCTTGTACGTATATATAAAGAATCACCCAATCCCTTCTTACATGCAGAAATACATAAATATAATTCTTTGCTATAGATTTCAATTTTACTGAACCTGAATTAAGTATGGCGTAGTGATACATCAATTTTTGACAGCATTTCAACCATTGCAAAGTCCTTTATATTGACCAAGTGTTTCCATCAAGGTCAATTAAATCAAAATAGTCCCTTTTTAATAAGAAAGAAGTTACTTTTAATAAAAAAAATAAACTGTTCTTTGAAAATAAAAAAAATAGTTCCTTTTTGATTTACCAATCAAATTCATGCAAAGCAGTAGATTATAAAATTTATCACACAAGCGATATGTACTGTAGAATGTATTATTGGGTAATAATTATATCTAAACAAAATGCACAGTTTCTCTTACTGACTGCCATTTAAAATTCAACTATTACTCGACAGTTTTATTTTTATTTAATAACGGATACAAATACAAACACAAACATTCAGCTTTTCGAATTGTACCAAAACCGGAAATGTCAATGTCATGTGCAGCAATATACCACACCCATCAGTGTATTTTTCTTAGATATCTGACTTCCCAGTACTTCTTCTTACCACATGGATTTTCTAGTAAGGGGATGATTTTGAGGGAGCTATAAGTTGCTAACATTTTGGACCTAGAAATGGACACAAATGGGTAGTGGATGTGTATACCTGATTTGCATTCAAATGTTTCCATTTTTACTCTAATTTCAAAATACACGGGTCCTCGGCTTTTCGCCATGTAACTATAGGTTTTTGTAAAGACTATTGACAAAGATACTCACTGTCCAATTTCAATTTCTACGTCAATTTCTGATTCTTTGATAGACTTGATTGTTCCTATAGTTGAACGCCTCTTTCTAAATCTTTTATGTTTTTTGAAGATATCCTCGGGCGACGGTTCTATTTCATTTTCCCGTTCTGTCATCTGTTCTCGCACACATTTTCCATTAACTTCAGAACCGGAAAGATATCCCAAATTATCATACCCTGCTTTGGTTATGCTTTTGAAAGATGTTGAATGAACATTTATTCCTGCATTAGTTGAATAATCGTCTAACTCTGTTACTTCGTCTTCATCTATATTTGGATCATTTGTTCCATCAGTATCTTGCATGCTCAATGAAAGCGTCCCATCGGCAATTTTACTAAGAGTATTTGAGGCAGAGGTGGGACCAGGTCCTCTTTTATCGTCAGAATATAGGATATTTTTCAAATCCTCGACGTGATTAACATCACTGTATGTATCATTGATAGATACGCTTTCTGTCATACCAGTCTTTGTGAATTTAGCAATAGTGGAAGCAACATCAGATCCGCCGTTAGGAGTTTGATCTGTAGATGAGAATTCATTTCCGATGTTTCCAGTATCTTTAGCTGTGTTGATTACGGGAGCGACCGTGGAATTTTCTGTATGTTCTTTGTTATATTTTCTGGAATTTTCTGCACGCACAGTCTTATGGTTGAAGCTGCTGTCGTGGTCATCAATAACCCGAGTTCTGATATTGTCATTGGTATTTGTAGCTTGAATCGTCATCGTATGAATATTACTTTTTTACAATTCTGTGTAAAGCATATCTTCCAAAGTATTTCCTTTTCAAGACTTAACGACTCTACAACAGCTATACAAACCCGTCGATGTTCTTTCCACAAACTAAATTTATTAAAAGATTTTAGTGTAATATAACGCCCGCTAAAAACGACCATTTAAAAAAAAAAAAAATCATACAGCGACCCTTATGCAATCAGGTAGTTACCCTATCTTAAAAAGTGCACACGTCAACAATCGTGATGTGCATATTTAATATTAATGTCGTTTTCCCATCTAATCTATATCACATCTAATTACCACACAATGAGAGAGAGGGGGAGGGTGAGAGAGAGAGAGAGAGAGAAAGAGAGAGAGAGAGAGAGAGGGGGGGGATTATCAAATCAAAGAGTTAAGTGGCTATTCTGTGAATTTAATTGCCACTGCAACTTGTTCGTGATGCATATCTAAGATATCTTTAAAATAAAATGGTGTGTCGATGTCGGGCTTATAATACTGAGGTATTTTCTCGTTGTCGGTCTTTGCTCTTGTTTGCTCACACTACATGTATTATTATATATATAGCGTTTTTCGAGATTCTGTCCGGATTATCGCCCTTATTGTTAAAATTATTTGACGTTCTTACGACTGACGTTTACTGGCAGACTATCGCCATTGAAGAGACGAACACTGTGAAGATTGGTCGCATTATTTTTGTTACGTCTTTTTTGTAAATCATTTTAGTGAAGCCTGTACCACAACAGGCCCGGGGCTGTACAGCACAGTGGACGCTTACGAATGGCCCCCATATCCATTCACTTGATTTGATAAAATTGTTTATTGTTTGCTATGTTTTTTTTCTGTCTTGTCAGCAGGTTTATCTAGTATATTTTTGTTTTGTGTGTAGTGCAGTCCTCCTGGCGAACAACATGTTACGTGCCCCATCTGTGTGTAACGAGTTTATCTCATCACAGTCAAAGAATGGCGTGCCCTGCTGATCAAGTAGACGTGTAGAATCTCGAAATTGATTGGTCTAACAGTTTTGCTTACCACTGCCAAGTCTCTTTTATGTAGGGGACTAGAGAGCATAAGATGGCAGTGACATAGCTCTTAGAAGACATATTTACACCCATCTTTCACATTTCCGACTATTACTCATACTGCCACAACTGTCGATAACTGGAAGTATTACCAGAATTGGTCGTAGTGTTATCATGGTGGTACCATTGTTCAGTTATATGGAACAAGCAGATTTCTACAAAAATATCTTAGTCACTCTAACCTCGGCGATAAAAATTTAATGATGTAATTTGTGCGTCTTAATTGTTCTAAAGCCGATAAGACATGGCGCAATCTATTTTTTCCCCGACCAGTTTCATCCAGACTATGATAAATAATGCGGTTATAATTGTTTTCTTATTCTATACAGTGATGTAAGGGGTTTTCTATGAAAGTATAAAAGTACGTTCATTAGTACCTGTTATCATTTTCAATTTGCGGAACAAGTAAGCTACAGCTTATTTATGAACTGCTTTTAATTTCAGTTGGACTTTAACCAGGGCTTCGAATTGCATAGCAGTCATTTTTTTTTGAAAACACATGCACAAACATGTTTCAGAAATGAGAAACTTTGTGTATAGTTAAAATGGCTTTGTATTAAACAGTTTAGTGTGGAGCATTCGGCTGGTGGGTTTAGCATTTTCTAAGTGGCCTCTGTAAATACTAATATTAGTCACCCGCCTCTGTTTCACAGCACCGTAACATTGTGTTTCCAATGCAGTCGAAAATCAAATTAGCTTTGGAAAGTACCCCATATAAATGATTTAGAAATTGAGTAAAATGCTTTGCCTTACGTAATGATATAATTTATAGATCTTCTTTAGATAATAAATGGGTGGTGATGGTTGTGAGGGGAGGGGGTGGGCAATATTTGAATAGTGATATTCCACATAGTTATTGCACAGTGTTGTTAACCCGATTCTATTTATTTACCACATATTTTTTAGAGCTCAGATATATTTCCCCAGATTCATCAATGTTTTGTGGAATCAGAATCATTTAAATCAAATGCATCATGATGTCATCTCGAGAATATGATTGAACCTGAACTACATTGATTAAACGAACTATTGAGAAATTAACAAACCATATCAAATCAACGATGATGCCGAATGGTGTTGCCAATGCCACAGCTGACGTTCATCATACAGAATCAGCGACTGCTATTCATGCAGCTTCTAACCCCAAGACAAACAAATCCATAATAAATCAGTGTACTATAGAAAGTCAAACTCCCAACAACAATGAAGACTATGCAAAATGGGTCGAAGAACTTGTTTTTGTGTCACATGGACATCCAGTTGACAACGCGGCTAGTATTAATGATAGTTGTGAAAAACCTATATCCGAAGGACAAGATAACTTGGGTTATATCGACGATACTTCAAATGGTGACATTTCACAGAATACTGTAACGTACGGATGCAATTCCGTGATCTTGTCCGAGGAAGTTGATGTGAATATAGAAGTCGGAACGTAAGTATACATTTATAGTATCATATTATTTCTGTAAAAATATACATAACGACACAATTACTAAAATGTCAACTGGAAAGCGAATGGCGCATTCCATGGAGGTTTTGGTGGTCTGTGGTGTTGGGGCGGCTAATCTACACAACATGTTCACCCACGCCACGTGGTATATTTCATGCACCCCTTTCACCCACATACCTTAACGCCCATTAACAATAATAAATAAAATACCGGAACCATACAGAATTATGTAGAGTGATATTCGAACTGCCTTTTCTGCAGAAACACCTGGCCACCCTCCTGTTATTCTTTGGGAGGTTCACAATTAGCAATTTAGGTTTTATTTGTGTAATTGATGCTCACGTTGAAGTACCTACCACTAACGAGAATTTTTTCATGTAATTCAGTAAAGTACCGGATATTGGAAGAGGCTTGACGATCATAGTAACCATCTCTAACTGTATACTGATCGCTATGGCATCTGGTTATGTACTTGCATTGGGCGTTCTGTTTGTTGGCATTATAGATGAATTCAAAGCCACCAGAACAGAAGCTTCGCCGATTTTATCGGTTTTTGGTGCAATTATTTTCGGAGGAGGTAGGTATATATAACACAACTTTCTAAAACACACCTGCTCCACATCTCCTGGTAGGCGTTAGTGAAGACGGGAATCAGATTAGGGTTGCTTTTGTTACGGGTATCCGTCTAATATTAATTTTGTTCCGAGTCCTTATAATCCAGTGGTGATAGTTTAGAGGATTGTTTATTTGTTTTACCCTTTGCCTTACAGGAGGTGTTATTGGACCTTTGATGAACAGATTTAATGGAGGGGTTTTATGTATGATCGGTTCGGTATTAGCATCTATTGGTTTAATCATCACCTTTTTTGCACCATCGCTATATGTTCTTGTACTTAGCATCGGTGTAATGGCAGGTAACTATTCTATTAAGAGCCCTTCCATTACTTCTTATTGCACCTAGAAACCTCTTTATTTGGAATGTAGCAAAAAATGTAAGAGGTTAAAGTTCACACCATTTTACTTTGGATTTTTTCAAACGATATCAAGTGTTTTATTCCCAACAGCCTTAATCATTAATTATAGCTGCCTTGCACAACACCTTGCACGTCGTACACTGAGCTTAAAGGACTATATTGGTGCCAGTCATTATCACATATGTGATAGAGCGGGTTAAACACATTCCAAATATACTTTTAACGCAGAGCGTATTGCTACGATAGCTGAGTATTACACGCTGACCGAATCGGCAGTGACGTAACGACAGTGAAAACACGAGCGGGTGGTCTATATAAGTGACTGAAGCGGCGAGCGATAACAGACAGGCGGCTAAATTTCTGCTCACTCATAATTCCTTCGAAGACCAACATTTGTTATATGGGACTGCAAAAGAATATCTTACAATTCAATAGAGTAATAAAATGTGTCATTAGATAAGAGAACACGAAAGAAAAACAGAAACAGTCCGTGTATTACCATGTTTTATAAGGCATAGAGTGAATATAAACAAGGGAATGTGTAGACTATTTCTATTTTTGTCGTGTTCTCTTATCTAATAACATTCAATTTAATTCAATTACTTTATTGAATTGTCAGATATTCTTTTGCAGTCCCATATAACACATACATTTATGGCTTATAAATTCGATTTTGTGTATTTGTAGGCGCGGGGCTAGCTGTTCCATTAATTCTAGCATTCACAACAACAGGAGATCTGTATGAAAAACAGAAGGACACTATGGTAACCGTCGTCAGCATCTGTCCTGCTGTAGGAGCTCTCATCTTCCCCTATATGACCTCCAAGGTTATGGATATATACGGCTGGAGAGGCGTGATGCTTATTTACGGAGCTTTGGTACTAAACCTTGTTCCTATCGGATATCTCAATGCTATTGTTAAACGCAGAATGAACATGTCACTTGGTACGAGTGTAAAGACGAATTGGAAGGACCTACTGGATTGCACTATTTTTAAAAATCCTCTGTATCTTGTTATTGTATATTGTGTGCTCTTTGTTAATACCCTCTTGCCAATATTGAGTCTTTTCTTTGTTGATATGATGAGGGGGAAGGGTTTTAATGTAGATACCGGGTCCTTTATGTTATCCATTAACGGTTTTGCCAATATGGCAGGGCGAATACTTATAACGTTTCTAACACCTTTTTTAAAATGCGCGCGAGTGGGTCAATGGTGCGTGTACTTGGCCCTTGTGGGATTGCTTTTATGCATGTATGTCTTTGTTTCTACCCATACACAATTATTAGTCATTAGTATCATGTATGGTTTATTCTGGGGGATGGCCATAGTTTCGTATCCGGCCATGTTATTAGAGCTGTCAGGACCAAAGAGATACACAACGGCCATGGGATACTGTAATCTGATTGGCGGAGCAGGTGGACTGATAGGCGGTCCAGTTGCAGGTTAGTGCAACTAATTTAATTTTAATCGTAAAGCGAATTATCCTACTCATTCATATCCAGTTCTTTGAGGCAATGCATGAAGATGCTATAGCTTCGTCTACAATAGGCTAGTAAAAGCCGGTTTTAAAAAACTCGGCTTTTTCAAGTGTAGCGTCTACACTGACTGAAGTTTAGTAACGGCAAAAGACGATGAACACCGACCTTCGTTATTTGTGGAACTTCTGGTTTATTTATTACGCCATCGGCTTCAGTCAATTTGGCAGAATGATTACTTTCGTTACTTTGGTTCAGTTATATATCCAGCTTATGGAATATAGCAGAGGGCGAGAAAACGACGTGCAAGACGATTACGATCGTATATCCGCCGAAGACACTTTCGACTAACATCCTTCGTGGCTATGATCTTAGAACCGGAAGCAATGCCAATGTTATGAATGTACGGAAGTTAGGGAAGGATGACATCCGGGTACCCGATAAAACCCGGGTTTTACCGTCTACACACATAAAATTGTCGGCTATTTGATTCTGAAAAATCCCTCAATTATTGCCGGATTTTAAAAGCCGGGTTTTACGATTGAGAAATTGAAAAACCTGGGTTTTAGGAAAAAAACTACATATAAAAGGCTAGTGTAGACGGTGAATGCTGCTAGTGTAGACGTAGCTTATGTCACTCAGCGTAATTAGATGATCTGCTCTACCATCTAATTTGTATCTTGAAAATATATTTCTAATCAGCAAAATCAATATAACGATATATTGTTTTTGGTTACAAATGCACTTTTTGTCTTGTAGTGTGGAAATTATTTTTTTTAATATAAATCAATATACGTTCAGTAAAATCTTCTTATGATTAGAAGAAGCTTGTTTATCAGGGGCCGTATTTATAAAAATTCTTAGAGTTTTCTTAACTTTTACTCTAAGACTTCCTAAAACAACATTTAGTTAAAAGTTACTCTCTAGAAATATTTATAAAGGGTCTTAGAGTAACTTTTAACTAAATGTAAGACTTGGGTACTAACCAAACTAAATCTGTCACAAAAAGAATCCCACCCATGTCCATTCGATATCTCCTTATCAACTCGTCATTGTTGTACTCCACTAAGAAATCTCTGCTTGTTTTAAACTCTCTTAGGCGGCGTACACGGACGGCCATGTTAACCAAGATAAGAGTACTTTTAACAAGTTAGGAGTAATTCTTAAAGTAAAATGTTTTATAAGTAGGTCTAAGGGAAATCTACAAAGTTAGGAGTAATTTTTGACAGTTAAGAGTTGATTTCAACTCTAAGAATTTTTATAAATACGGCCCGTCTCCAAGTCTGTCTACCGCACTCTCAATTAGTACCCGATATACTTCGGTTTGATCTTCGACCAGAATGAGCACACGGATCTGTATAACAACGAACCTTGAAACACTGGTTTAACATATTACACATACCGAGCAACCGAAGCCCTATTCGTCTTTCTTACCGCTAATATCTCATTGATTTTTTTCCAGGTCTCATAAAAGATATGACTGGAAATTATGATTTGTTATTTTTTGGGGGAGCATGTCTTGCTGGAGCAGGTAGTTTCATGCTGGGCTTTATGTATATAAAGATACATTGCTTGTCAAAAGATGAGAAGACAGTCGATAACACAGCCAGTCCGGACGAACTCACCCGCACCCAATCATAAAGTGGCGGAATTTCTTTTGATTTTAAAACTGAAAAAGAGTTGATTTATTGATTTAGTTAAACGTAATGTGTGACTTTTGTGTAGTATTTTTATTCTTTTAGAATAAACAAAAGTGCTATGTTGATTTCTTTTGTTTGTCCAATTCCAGACTGTCGACGGCTTATAATAAGTGCGTACACACGCTAGTAAAATTTTATCATGAAAACTGTCTTTCGGACCTATCAGTAACGCTGTATCGTACGAGTGCTATGAAATGACATAGAATGGGGTCTAACACCCTTTCTTTCTGCTCTGATTGGGCTAATAGGCCAGGCATTTTAGCTCAATTTTGCACCATATCGGGCAGTTGCTGCAATAGAAATGTCGACCACGGTTTATTGCTCGTCAAGAAGTATATTACCACCAAAAAAAAGTCCCAGTCCGAAATCCGTGCCCAAATGGGTCAAATTGGCCAAAATCCAAAATGGCCGCCAGTTTTGGAGGTAAAAGTCTGTTTTCCCCCAATTATCATAATATGATCGAGTTTGGTATCAAAATATATGTTTTCGGGGTTGCTGAATCCATTTCCATGAGTTTATATGACAAAATAATTCAAGATGGCGGTCAGTTTGAGTTGGAAAATTTAAATTTTATAAAAGGATCAAGTTTGGTGTGGATATATACGTTTTCGGGGAAGCTGAATCCACTACATCACATATTCATGGATTGGGACGACCCACACTGTTATACGAACAAAATAAACTATTTAACATTCATCAAAAGGGTCACAAATACAGCACCACTTTAAGTGCGGTAGCCAAACCCAATTTTTCGAGTGAACCTGTAAAACATAATATACAAAGTTTTTTTTGTGATTGATTTTAGTAGCCTAGGATGTCTCCTTGTTCAGAATCTGCCGGGTGAGCCTTGGTCACTCTTAAGCGTTTTGAGAAATTCAAGATGGCGTACAAGATGGTTGCCACATCAAAAAATCTCATATAGCTTCTATAGTATTTATTCTAGGATGATAATTTGGATGTCTAACCGTATGTTTGTGGGGACAAGGAATACACTGAACTCATTTATCGTATGGTAGATGATTGTGAGATGATTACATGATAGTAAAATCAAACATGCCAGACAATATGGCCACTTAACTAATAAGTGACTGTTGGGGGCATCTATTTCACCGAACTAAACTATATCTAGAGACAAACTATATATTTCTGGACGAGAGAGCGTATGAGTGATGGGATAGCACCACATACATCCCTATCAGGTGCTTCAGGGCCACATGGATCGGTCCTGAAAAAGGAGGCACAAACTGATTGTTGATAATTTACAAAAATAAATTCTACCCGCAAAACAGGAACATAACCTCCACAAAACTAGGTAATATCCAGTTTAATCCTTTAGTCGTGTTTCTTGCCGCAACCTGTGACATCACAAGCGCAAAGTATCGTATATTCTAAGTCCGGTCTAGTGCTGCTACAAGCACAGTTACCACATTTGAGCTGCCACAATTGCATCCACGCCTGATGAGCCACATGACAAACTCCGGAACAATTTTGCCGGTTGTAATATTTTCAATTGGGTATCCTTCTCTCAGCAATACTATTCCAGTTCAAGTTCAGATAGATTCCAATCTTCCAGTGAACGCCACACAATAGCTTGGTGGTGAGCTCTTTTTATATTCTTTGCAAATGTATCATTGGTTGAGCAAGATTACATGGTTCGGGTGGGGAATAATGGCGATACATTTCCAGTTTTAGATGTCCACGCCCTCCAGCGTGTTTAAGACATAGATTTTTAAAACACTGTCCATAACAAGCTACCACAAATACAGTGATCTGTGTTTGATTGTAAGCTTGTTTTGGAAAGAGCTCTTGCAAATCGATGACTGAAACACACTGGAAGGTAAAGGCATCCAAAACTGGAAATGTATTGACTTCATCTCTAGATTTAGTTTGGTTCGGTGAAATAATCGCCCCAACCGCCTGGAAGGTATAGGCATCCAAAACTGGAAATATATTGACATCATCCCCACCTATATAGTTTGTCTCTAGATTTAGTTTGATTCTGTGAAATAGTAAAATTAACCATGCCAGACAATATGGTCCTTTCACTCGGAACTTGAAACTGGAATAATAATGCTGGAATAAGGATACCAAATTGAGAATATTACAATCGGCCAACTTGCTCCGGAGTCTGTCATGTGGCTCATCAGACGTGGATGCAATAGTGACAGCTCATGTGGTACTTGTGCTTGTAGCAGCACTACGGATGACTTAGAATATACGGTATTTTGCGCTTGTGGTGGCAGAGGTTGTGGCCAGAAACACGAATAAAGGATTAAACTGGATATTACCTAGTTTTGTGAAGGCTATGTTCCTGTTTTGCGGGTAGAATTTGTTCTTTTAAATTATCAACAATCGGTTTGTGCCTCCCTTTTCAGGACCGACCCATGTGGCCCCGAAGCCACTGATAGCGATGTATGTGGTGTTATCCTATTACTCATACGCTCATTTGTCCAGAAATATATGAGTTGTCTCTAGATTTAGTTTGGTTAGGTGAAATAATTCTCCAACCGCCGCTAACGAGTAAAGGGCCACATTGTCTGGCATGTTTAATTTTACTGTTTCACCAAACCAAACTAAATCTAGAGACAAATTATATATGTGGGGATGATGTCGATACATTTCCAGTTTTGGATGCCTATACCTTCCAGCATGTTTCAATCATCGATTTGCGTTCATTGGGAGAACAGAATCCACCGGAACTTGAACTTGAATAGTATTGCTGGGAGAAGGATATCAAATTGAGAACATTACAACCGGCCAACTTTCTCCGGGGTCTATCATGTAGCTCATCAGACGTGGATCCAATAGTGACAGCTTTTAGCTGCACTAGGTGAACTCTCTTTTCTCTTTGTTCTCTTTTTTGAATTGTTTATTTGTTTGTATGTTGTTTCGGAGAATGATGTTTTCTTTTATTTGTCCTTTATGTAAATCATATGTTGGGCAACCCCCCTGCATTAACTATTAGAATATACGGTATTTTGCGCTTGTGCTGTCACATGTTGCGGCAAGAAACATGACTGAAGGATTAAACATGGATATTACCTAGTTTTGTTAAGGTTATGTTCCTGTTTTGCGGGTAGAATTTGCTCTTTTAAGTTATCAACAATCAGTTTGTGCCTCCTTTTTAAGGACCGACCCATGTGGACCTGAAGCCTCTGATAGGGATGTATGTGGTGTTATCCTATCACTCATACGCTTCTTTATCCAGAAATATATAATTTGTCTCTAGATATAGTTTGGTATGGTGAAATAGATGCCCCCAACAGCCACTAATAAGTGAAAGGGCCATATTATCATCCTAGAATAAATACTATGGAAGCTATATGGGATTATTGGATGTAGTGGTCACATTGGACGCCATCGTGAATTTCTCAAAACGCTCAAGGGTGACCGAGGTTCACCCAACAGACTCTGAAAGAGGACACCCTAGGCTACTAAAATCAATCACAAAAGAATCTTTGTATATAATTTCCAGGTTCACTCGAAAAATTGGGTTTGGCTACCGGACTTAAAGTGGTGCTGTATTTGTGACCCTTTTGATGAATGTTATATAGTTTATTTTGTTCGTATAACAGTGTGGGTCGTCCCAATCCATGAATATGTGATGTAGTGGATTCAGCTTCCCCGAAAACGTATATATCGACACCAAACTTGATCCTTTTATAAAAATCGAATTTTCCCACTCAAACTGGCCGCCATCTTGAATTTTTTGTCATATAGACTAATGGGTATCACTTATCACGAAATTTGTTATGGAAATGGGTTCAGCAACCCCGAAAACATATATTTTGATACCAAACTCTATCACATTATGATAATTGGTGAAAATTAGATTTTTTTCCTCCAAAACTGGCGGCCATTTTGGATTTTGGCCAATTTGACCCATTTGGGCACGGATTTCGGACTGGGACTTTTTTTTGGTGATAATATACGTCTAGACCTACCATAAACCGTGGTTGGCATTTCTATTGCAGCAACTGCCCGCACTTATGTTATAATGCCTGGCCTATAATGGAGACGATATGAATTGAAAAGATCCTGGAAATATCTCGTTTCACATTTAGTTGGCACGTCGGTCGTTGGCTTGGTAATGGAAAGGGCACCGAGGCGCCCATAGGGGATGCCTATTTTTTCCAAGGGGGTCGGGGCAGCTGCCCCCACCCCCGCTAGCTACGGCCCTGTATACCAATCGGCAACACTAGTTAACCAGCTTCTTGACTGTTCTGAAGTTGAGCTGACTTTAAACAGACTAAGTTTCGAATGTACGGATTACAGGTTGGCGTTTTATCTCATTGTCTTATCTGAAATTCATTTTATCCCAATATAAGTAGTAAATAAACCATGTCCACGGCATTGTTATTTAAGGGACAAAATATAGTGTCAGTCATTATAACATATTTGATAGAACTGGTTAAATACGTTCGAAATATATAATTTTAAGACCGAGATAATTGCTTCCACAGGTACTTATGAACAGTTCAAGAAAGGGAAATGACGAACGCAAAAGGAAAACACGAGTTAACCTTTTATATAACTGACTGAGGTGACGAGTGACAACACGGAGTAATTTCTGGTACCTAATAATTTTTCGAAAACCAAAATTTTGAGAGGATATCTGACAATTCATAAATATAATTGACTGTCAAGATAAGAAAAATCGAGAAAACCAGAAAAAGTCCATTAAGATTTGACGCCCAACCAATGTCACTTAGTTTTTTATGCGCGCCTCGCCAATCATGTCGATAAGGCGCCCCCAAATGGTAAGACGCCTCATAATGAATCACACGATTAACACAACTTGATTGACGGGGCGGCCAAAACCGCGTGATCTGTGGGATGCCTTATCCCGGGGGGGGGGGGGTAACGACATGTTTGGTGGTGGCTTTATTATGATCAAATATAATTGTCGGGCCGCACATAATGCATAATGCCGAGTAAGATTGAAACACACGATTAACACAACTTGATTGATGGGGCGGCCAAAACCGCGTGATCTGCGGGGTGCCTTACCCCGTAGGGGGGGGGGGCATAACGACATGATTGGTGGGCCCTTTATAATGACAAAATATTATTGTCGGGCCGCACATAATGCATAATGCCGAGTAAGATTGATTTGTCGCCAACGACTTGATCAACGGTGCTCCCAAAATGGCATGATTGGTCCATGCCTCATCTCGAAGGGCCCTCATAATGCTGAAATTGGTGGACTGCCTATTATGTTCGTTGTAGACAAACATTTATTAAATAAGAATGATTTACATCGAGACATTGAAATGGTAAACTTCATGAAATCGGCATGGCGAACATCTTCCTCTTACTACGCATGTGCGATACAATGACGTATAGTATGAGTCATCATTGTGGAATGTACTATTAGTATTATGGAATGCTACATAGCTCATAATTACTTCATCATATAATAATCATGATATAATTCTGGATGGACATCTTCTATTTTACTTATCTCTATTTACATGAATGTACAGACATCACATATTCCCCTCTTTTTAAATTAAAGAACTTAATAGCATAAATGACTATCTGGTCATACAATAATATCATTGATAGGAATATAGCTAAATATCAAAATAAACAATATATCAGTTATTATGAAATTATTTATCAAAATGTTTATATGAACAAAGTATCTTTCACATCGAATAGTCTTGTAAATATCTTGGTCTTGCGCGAACTCGTATTGGATATCTTGGAACATGATTGTTATTTTGCATTAACACAACATCAGGATTGGCACCATTATTCGCATCATGATTAAACCATAAATAAGGATTAGATTGTTCAAAACCAAACACATCATCATTTCGATTTTCATCTTCGCAGCGATACTTCACAATGTCATCTGAATGCCATCGTTTCCCATCAGACAGAGTAATAACACATCCTTGAATTTCAATGATACGCATCGGCTTAGAAAAGTGTGGAGTTAATTTATTTCTATTGTGACCACTAAGATTTTTCACTTTAAATCTTACCATATCACCGACTTGAAAATTATGATTTACAGCATTATATTTTACATCGTATTTGTCTTTCATCTTACTTTGTTTTTCACATACAACTTCACGGTATCGGTTATTACTAGTTTGTGAATAATTAACATCAGGCGGTTTAATTTGACTTAAACGTCTTCCTGTCATTAGATAAAATGGTGTAGACTGTGTAGTTGAATGAACACTAGAACGTATTGTATGTAGAACAATTCTTAGAGAATCTACCCATGTCGTCTTAGATTTTACATTAGTTTGCAGCAAATTCTTTATTGTTTTATTTAGTCTTTCAATTGCTCCATTAGATTGCGGATGATAATTCGGAGTACGAATGTGACGTATATTTAATTTATCGAGATAATTAGTAAATTCTAAACTAACAAACTGTGGACCATTGTCCGATGTCAATGATTCTGGAATACCCCAAGTTGAAAATAAATTATTAAGAAATTTAATAACTGAACTGGAAGTAATATTGTCTGTTAGGCAACTTTCAGGCCATTTACTGTAATAGTCAATAATATTGATTAAATATCTAGATCCTTGTGGAGCGTTTTCACATGGTCCTTGTATGTCTATTGCGATATCTAACCATGGTCCTTCCGATGGTTTTCTAGGATAAAGAGGAGCAGTAGAAGTTTTTACTTATTTGTCACTTTCAGCACACAAATAACAATTATTAACGAAACTTTCGACATCCTTGTCTATTCCGCACCAATAGCTACTGCGCGTAAATTCTGTTTTGTAGCGACAATTCCTCGATGACCTTCATGTGCGAGATTTAAAACATCACGTTGTAGGGATTTGGGTATAATAGTTCTACAACCTCTACCGATACAGCAATCTCCGAATAAGAATAATTCATCTTTCATGTGATAATAAGGAAGAACTTCTGAATTAATATCCTTCTTTGCAGGCCATGAGTTTTACAAATAGTTATGGACTTGGTTAAGTATGTCATCTTTCATGGTTTCTGATGAAATAACATTAGGAGACAATTTGACAGTGTCTGTGGTTAATGAATTACATAAATTAATTTCATCAATAGTAACTTCAGATGTGGTTGATGGATTATTTGTAGGTAACCTAGATAGAGAATCTGCTATCCCATTACACGATCCTTTCTTGTATTCCATGGTCATATTATATTCCAGAAGAGTTGCAGCCCAGCGAGCTATTCTGGCTGGCTTGTGCCCAGAAGAATTTTCTGATGATTGTAGAAGAGTGGTTAATGACTTGTGATCTGTAATTAACTTAAAATGTCGACCTCTCAAATACCTATCCCACTTCTTGACAGCCCATGTACACGCAAGAGCTTCTTTCTCTCCTATACTATATTTTCTTTCGTAGTTATTCAAAATTTTTGAGGCGAATTTCTCCATTGGCTTGTAGTTGACTAAGTTCTGCCCCCAGAGCGTAATTGGAACTATCACAAGTGACGAAAGTGGGGTAATTAGGATGATAAAAAGCTAGGACTGGTGTAGTCGTCAATGATAACTTGAGTGTTTCGAAGGCTGCTTTCTGTTCTTGTTTCCATTCCCATTCTTGACCTTTACGAATCAATTGTCTTAGTGGTTCGGTTATTTTAGCAAACTGAGGAATAAAGTGAGAGTAGTGGTTAAAAAATCCCAATACACTTTGGACTTCTTTACAAGATGTAGGTTCTAATAATTCACGTACTGCTGAAACATTTTCTGGTAACATGTGAACACCTTTAGCAGAAATTGAGAAACCTAACCAATTAACTTCGGATACTTTAAAGAAACATTTACTAGAGCTTAAAGTTAATCCATTCTTCTGTAAACGACTTAATACTTCACGAACATTAGCATCATGAATTTCTTCTGTTTCGCTCACAACTAGTATATCATCTAACAAATTAAATGTATTTTTACAACCGGATAAAATTATGTCAACCATTTTCTGGAACCCTCCAGGTAGATCAGCTAATCCAAACGGTCCTGTATTATATCTATAAAGACCAAAAGGAGTAACGAATGTTGTTAGTTTTTTAGTCTTCTCATGCAGTGGTAACTGGTGGTAAGCAGAGTTCATGTCAAACTTGGATATGAAATTTGCCTTCTTAATCGATCCAATCAACGACTCAATATTTGGTAATGGGTACTTTACTGGTATAATATTTTTATTTACTATTCGAAGATCAACGCATAGTCTAACTTTGTTGTTTTTACGACGACTTATAACAATAGGACTGACCCATTCAGCATGATCGCATTTTTCAATTATATCATCATTAAGCAAGTTTTGAATTTCTTCTTTGAGTTCTAATTCATAAGCGTAAGGAACCGGTCTTACTTTCTGTGCTACAGGGATTGCATCTTCTTTTACAACAGATTGATGTTGAAATTTAACAGCTCTTCCTATACCATTGAAAACATTTGGAAATTCTTCTTTTAAATCATTGAATGTCTCAATACGATTTACATTGTAACTGCAGCTTTTAATTGTTGATTCAGTGGTTCTGTCATTAGGCTTTACACAGATGGTCATACATAAAGCTGATATAACATCTAAACCAAGTAAACATTCACCAGCTTCGACAACAAAAAATTGTGAAATTGCAGAACGAGATTTAAATCTAACAGGTAAATTAACAACTCCGATAATAGGTATATGACTTTGGTTATAGGACTTCAATGTTGTATCAGAATAAACTAGGTGTCTATTTTGGAAATATTTATCGAAAGTATTCTTATCGATTATTGATATAGGTGACCCTGTATCAATTAACATACTAGTTAAAACATTATCAAGGAATACATCTTCTTTTAACTTCTTAACATCAGAGTTACTGACAGTTAGAATTATTAATTCATTATTCATTTCAGGTTCAACTTCAATTTGGTTTATACTGCGGGAGTTGCAAACATGTGCAAAATGGCCAGTTTTATTACATTTATTGCATTTTTGATTAATGGCTGGACATTGGGGATATCTGGCTTTATGACGATAACTTCCACACCGGAAACATTGTTCTTGTACACTGTTGCTTTGATTAAAATTATGTCGAACACCATGGTATTGGACGCCTTGGTATCGTGGTACTCTATATGTAGCTCTATAAATATATGGCTGTTGTTGCCTTGGAGGCTGACGATACCCTTGTTGTGTTGGGTAATTAAATCGCTGTATATTATTAGTAGGCACCTGGTATTTTTGGCTGTTAGTGTTATTTGACTTTAAATTCCTGTGGCGAAATCCCGAAGTTGGACCTCTAAATATTCTCTGGACGGTTTGACCATTATTGGACATCGACTGACATTCTGTGGTAGCCAATTCTATTCTACGTGCAATAGTAATGGCATTTTCCAAAGTTAAATTGTTACCTTCCATCAATAATCTTTCTTTTATGTTTTTATTGTTCGTTTTTTCAATAATCAAATCACGGATAAGTTCATTAAGTACATTTGCACCATAATTACAGTTTTGACTAAGAGTTCGTAAGCTGAAACATATTCATCAACGGTTTCTCCACTAAGTTGTGACCTTGACATGAATCTCACCCTTTCAGCGCTCACGTTGAATCTTGCACCGTAATGGCCTTCTAAACTACGCAATGCAGAATCAAACGAATTATCAGCTACTTGTAATGAATTAAAAGTCATTTGAGCATGTGGTCCCAAACAGTGTAAAAGTAATGCTTTTTTCCTGGCATCGACATAATCATTTCCGTCGACAGCAGTTAAATAGTTTTCAAATAGACCTCGCCACTGTCCCCATGCAATGGCTGGTTTTCCGGGGGTCGGCAAAAAACTTGTAGGTAATGGCACGCTCATCTTCAAATCACCGGAAAATAGCGTCAACAACAAAATAATTAACATCTGGATCAACAAACCTAATGCAGAACAATTTCGACATCCTCGTCGCCATAGTATGTTCGTTGTAGACAAACATTTATTAAATAAGAATGATTTACATCGAGACATTGAAATGGTAAACTTCATGAAATCGGCATGGCGAACATCTTCCTCTTACTACGCATGTGCGATACAATGACGTATAGTATGAGTCATCATTGTGGAATGTACTATTAGTATTATGGAATGCTACATAGCTCATAATTACTTCATCATATAATAATCATGATATAATTCTGGATGGACATCTTCTATTTTACTTATCTCTATTTACATGAATGTACAGACATCACACTGCCCACGACGAAATCTACATGTGTACCATTAGAAGATTGCAGGTAACCATCCAGATGAAATCCAAGATGAGATGAGATTGAATCAAGCCCGCGCCAGGTGTGATGCGTTAAAGTCGTATTACTTCCTTCGAATTTTTATAATGTTCATGTCAAAATATCATAATACACCAATATCCCTAATTCAACCTCAACTAGGGCGTCCACAAGCAATTGTGGACGCCTGACCGACGGCCCGCCGGGCCAACGGACGGACGGGGGCGACTACAATATACGACCCCATTTCGATGTAGGCGTATAAAAACGAATTTTTTCGACATCCTCACACTCTATAAACCCTTCTCCGACATGCGGCGCGTTCAAGGTGCTGTTCGCCGTGGACCGCCAAGTGTAGGTAAATCAGCGCCCCAGAAGCCCCATCGGCACCCCTAGAAGACCCCCTACCCCAAAATCTCGAAATCTTCAATCGACAATACGACATATTATTGGAATTCCTCCATCGACGACTTTGTTTGAAAACTCTAAGCTTACTTCGTGAAGTTTAACTAATTCCGATTCTATTTTTTATATTTAACGGAATTGAAATATTTATTTTGTTCTTGTGTAAAGATAAACAATGGATTAGAGTCGCATAACAAACAAGACCTAGACAATTTTTGCGACCGTGCGCAGAATGTAAGGCTCCGTCTAACAAACGGGCACCTAACCTGGACTAATGGAAGATGGGCAAACGCCATACAGTGTGCTATGAGGGCCATTTTGCCCGGGCTACGGCCTACTCTTATATCAAATTCCAACTGCCAAGAAATCTTTTACGTGCACGCCAATATCTCTTTTTTTCGTCCCATTCGAACGACTAGACAGTTGTCCTTGTCAGGACATCCGTTCTACATTACTGACAAGGGGAAACCACGCCGGAAAATCTGGATGAACTTTCTCGGCAAATGCAGGGATCGAACACTCGGGCTAGCGAGCCAGCGCCTTATACCCCCGTCAGACCGGTGTGGCGACCTTACTTCGTTGCTACGGCGATGGAAAATGGGTTTAGAGCGCCAGCTATCGTGCTGTGGTCACCATGGTCGCCAATGAACGCGGAGTCACGGCGTTTATTTTGAGCATGTTCAAATCAAACGCCAAGATTCTACGATCTAATACCCCTGTCAGACGGTGGTGGCGTCTTTACTGCGACCCTACTGGCCACAGAGCCCGCCAAGATTTCCGTAAGCGTGGTAAAATCGTGGTGGAAACGCCAGATACCGTGCTGTGGTCTCCATAATCGTGAATGATCGCCTAGTCACCGTCAGATCGGGTGGCGTCCTTACTGCGCTGCAGTGACCACACGGCGATCAGCAAATGCACAAACGTGGACACAGCGTACGAAAATGTCCCTAAATATCATAAACTTGAAAAAAAATAAAATTATAATTTCACATCTTTCAATGGGCAGATCGCAGAACCTTGGCGTTTGTTTTGAACATGCTCAAATCAAACGCTGTGACTCGGCGACATGTGCGACCATCGAGACCACGGCGCGATATCTGGCGATTCTATCACGCTTTACCGCGATCTTGACGGGCTCTGGGACCATATTCCGGCTCCTGATATCCAATATATTGAAGACAAAATAAACATTTTACCATTGGTACACGAATCGTGTACCATAATACGCTTCAGCCCCAGTTGTAACAAGAGATTCGAAGGACGAGGCTAGACACATTGCACCAAATCAAACGGCGTATGTAGACTGGAATAACCAGACGCTAGAAATCTGCATTCGATTGAGACTGCTGGCTTATTTCGCCGAACATAACTTATTTGAAATTAGAGAAAAAACGGAAACCATTGAATGTAAATCAATTTATATGAATTCATATTACTGTATTATATGCGTTTCGACCCACTTTTGTTGTCAATTTCTAGTTCCCAAAATGTTAGCGATTTAGCTCCTTTAAATTTGGTGTTCACATTATGTATTACTGGATAGTAATGTTATTCGCGATAAAGCATGGCGTTATTTAGGACAGAAATGGGTAGGAATAAATTCCAGAAATTAAAAATTATGTATTTCATTTGTTGATGCAAGATATAATCATTTGTGACGATCGTCCGTCCTTAAAAACCCGAGCTATAAGACTTTCATTTCACTGAGAAAATTAATTGTGTGGAAATAGGCTGTATATCTGCACGTGTTATTGTGACAACATATAGCCCAGAAATCCCTTGGTAGGTTTTGAACAACGTTAGTCTTTCATGACCATGACTATACAATTACCAGACACAAGAATCAATGTCGAGACTAATCAAGGTATGGTTGGCAACTTAAACAGGGCTATTAATGGTGGAATTGTAAACGAATCTTTGGTAAATTTTAAAGTTATTGAATCAGATGAAGACATGTATCAAACATCGGTTACCAGTTCCTCTACCCAAATCCCAAATGGTGCACCAGCCTTCCCTTGTAGGGAGCTTAAGTATGTCGAATCAACTGAAATGGTCTCTTGGTTGTGTAATAGAGACGTTGATAATAGTGGCAACACTGATGACCAGACTGACTCTGCATTTCCGGACAATGAAACCGGTAATACAAATGATAATGATAATTCGTATCCACTGGGAAACACTCTTGGTGCAAAAACAAGTTTACCAGAAGAATCAACTTTCCTCTCATCAGATAAAGATTGTCTTTCCACCACCAATGCTTTATACAAAGTTCATAAGTCAGACCATCTGAGCAGAGACAATGGCCATTCACTGGTCCTTTACGACAAAGATGTAAGCAATAAAGAAAACAACACTCCACCAGACAAAGTAACAGCATATTCAGCCCACAACGACACCACAAAGGAGCCTACCTCTAATCACATTTCAAAAGAAGTTCACGACAATTTAGGATACCTTCCAGATTCTGCCAACGGTAAATATATTCCAGGCCGACACAAAAGAGAAAAAGATACGGAGAATGGCAGGGAGTATGAACTGGAACCGACACCAGGTGAATTCATGGAAGATAGCAACAGATATAAAAAGGGGAGTTTAAAAAATGGAACAATCAAGCCCACGAAAGAAAAAATAACTCTGCAAGTAGAGATTAACACAGAAGCGTAAGTAACCTTTGTAGAAGGCTTTGACATTAAATGCTGTTCCACTGAACATTTAGGTTGGAGCATAATATTAGTAAGATAAGCACAGTCGATATCACATCCAATTGATCAGCAAGTTCCACGGAACTAAGCAAACAGATATAGTAGTAATTGTTTGAGACAAAGTTATTTGCTAAATGCTAAATACTTTTATCCCCCCCCACCCCCACCCCCCAAAAAAAACAACCCCCAAACATTTATAGTTCCTCTACGCCATTTGCATTTGTTAAATAACAAATTTATACAGGCAAAATATGTACTATGATTGATTATTTAAAATTTAATTGAGAAAATAAAATCTTAATACCAACGCTAGATATTCTCCAGGCTTCGATTCAATCGGATTTGAAGGAGGCCCATCAGGTTTCTCGGCTAAAAAATAAAGCGTTGGTCGAGAAAGTTCATCGGGATTGCCAGCGACAGAGGGCCTTGCTAGGGACAACGTCTACAAATTGGCGTGCCCATGGGTATATTTTCATTAGTTCAGTCGTAACTGAAAAGTAAATTTTGAACGGAATTGAATCACTTTGGAGACTGATATTCCTATTAGAGATTCAACGTTCGCAAATGATTGTTTTTGCTTAAAATGCGATGCTGGACTTTAAACAGTTTAACGTTATTATACTTTTCAGTAGTGGACCAAAGATAGGAAAGACCCTAAAGATTGTATTAAGTATTAGCAACTGTTTTATGATCACGATAGCAATAGGTTTATTGTATGCATTGTCTGTCCTGCTTATTGGTATTATAGATGAGTTCCAGGCCTCCAGATCACAGGCTTCACCAATATTTTCTGTGTTTACAACCATTCTATTTGGTGGAGGTAGGATTGGGGCAATACTTATATCTTTGGCATGTGAACATATTTTAAGTTTCATCAAAATCAGATCAAAATTGTTACCTCCCTGGTATTACATACGTTTACACTATGTGCGAGTGGCCATTTTGTTTGGCCGTTTCGCTCTGATGTTCACGAAATTGCAACTTAAACGTCACCATGGTTTTACGATGATATATTTAAACTTTTTTTTTAAATCGTATAAAAATTGTGACCTTGAGATGTTCCACAAGTGGTTTGTCGAACATAGGGGGCTATAATCCAGGACGTTACGGCCCGATATACGCGAATAATGAAAGAAAAAGAGATCTTTCGGATATAAACATATAATAATTTTAACTTTTACGACAGTCGGGTCAAAATTGTGACCTCTAGAGGCCCCACAACCATAATATTCCATACTTTTAAACTATTTGCCTACAAAGAGCGGCCATTTTGTCGGGCAATTTCGATCCGATTTTCGGGAATTTCGTGGACGGACGGGCGCCTGATATGGTTGCACATTATGATTATCCTTTGTTTTCTATGTAGAAATGGATCAGTGAGTAGGAAATGAAATGAGGTTTAACGTCCTACTGTTCTGCTCCTAAACTGGGCTAATGAAGACGGACATACGCCATACAGTGTGCTACGAGGGAAATGTTGCCCGCACAGCGGCACTACGGCCTATCCGTCCCATCCGAACGACTAGACAGCTGTCCATGGCAGGCCCCTCCGTCCTGCATCACTGACAAGGTGATACACGCCGGAAAAACGGGATGAAGTTTCTAGGCCAATGCAGGGGTCGAACACCCGACCTCCAGGCTAGCGAGTCAGCTTCTTACCCACCGTGACCCCCCTCCCCCCTCAGTGAGTAGGTCTTGACTCACTAACCTGAAAGTCCTGTATTTGATCCCTACATTGGTCGATTACATTCACCAGGATTTTTCGGCGTGGTTCCTCCTTATCAGTGATGTAGGGTGGATGGGACGATAAACCAAAGTTCCGTGTACACATTGGCGTGCACGTAAAAAAAAACCTTGACGTATGCCCGTAACCATTAGCCCAGTAGAAGAAGGGCAGAGGGACGTTAAACACCATTTCATTTCATTTCGCTGTATACATGTACAACCTTAAATAAATGAATATCTTTCAATTTCAGGAGGTGTTGTTGGTCCATTATTGAACCGATTTAATGGGGGAGCTTTATGTATGTCTGGGGCCATTCTAGCCTCTGCTGGTTGTGTTATCAGTTTCTTCGCACAATCAGTACTGGTTTTAATACTAAGTGTTGGGGTCATGACAGGTAGAGTATTTTTATCAATTGCTTTTAGTCATTTTGTTTCAATCTGCTCGTGCCATTTTGATATTGCGATATCGATCAAAATTATAGTCTAGATCCATCATAACCTCCTAGTCGTCAACGCAGCATCCGTTATAGAATGTTCCTCTGAATGTTAGAGACCAAAACAATTAAGAATTATTTTAAAGGAGATTGTCCATCAATTCCTATTCCTTGATGCCCCCGCCAAGAAAACACACTCAGTTAAAGATTACATTCATTCCGTCATTTACGAAATAAGAACTAGCTGTCAAACATATTTGAAATATTTACTAAATGCATAGCTATTTAAGACCCGGGGCCCGTTTAACTAAGATAAAATCCAAATTTGATTTGATAATATTAAATTGATTTTAGTGCTTAGTCAATCAAACTTGTATCTACTAAAATTTGGATTTTACCTTTAGATAAGAATTCGAGAAACAGGGCCCTGGTTGTATTGAGGACTATACTATTGCTTTCTTGATAGGGGATACCTAGCATTTTCCCTCTAAAAATGGATCAAGGTACCTGTCATCGTTATCTTCATTTTGTACGAAGATACAAAAGGATGGACTCGTAACTCTAAATCCGACTGTAAATGTAGGTTTGCTGCAGGCATGTTCCTGAAGCAACGACTGGGGGTTTTACAACATCTGGACGATGCTAGATTTCTTTACAATTTCCGAACTATAAGCTACGTTATCTGCAGACACGTGAGCAGTAGCGCTCAATCAAAGGTTGTGACATAGCGACCTCCACAGAAACCTTGATCATGAAAAAACCTTAACTTTTGCAACTTGATTATCACAGGTTGATATTTTAGCTGGAAAGTGCGAGTCTTGGTATTCGCGATGATCTAGGAATCTGATAGGCAAAGAAGCTTGGTGAATACCCAATCGAAATTAATGCCGAAATATGCACGGTATTACGTGAAGTCCTTGACAAGAAGTACGTAGTTAAAGCGAGATCAAGCTTTCTATTGAAGATGGCTTGCAAGTAGAATCTTTAACATTGGTATCTTTAGTACTGACTAACCTGTTTGGATGGTTTCAAACATAGCTAGCCGTGTGATGGACTAGGAAAACATGTCTTTATTTAATCAGGTTTCGTTTTGGGCTTTTCAGGTATTGGACTTACTGTACCATTTCTTCTACCTTTGACAACTGCAGGAGGTAATATGTACGGTGAACATCGACTTACCATGATAACTGTAACATCTATTTGTCCTGGTATAGGAGGAGTTATTTTTCCCGTCATGACAAGTAAGCTAGTTGACATATACGGCTGGAGGGGCGTGATTCTCATCTACGGTGGTTTGCTGCTGAACTGTTTTCCAGTAGGATATCTTAATTATATTGTTAAACGTCGATTTAGTAACACAATCGAACAAAAGGCCAATCTGAAGGAGATTTTTAACTGCTCTCTGTTTCGGAAGCCATTGTACCTTGTGCTAGTGTTCTGTGTGTTTCTGATGAATACTCTTCTACCGACTGTTAATGTTTTCTTTGTGGATATGGTGAGAGGGAAGGGCTTTGATGTAGAAACAGGCGCTTTTCTGCTGTCCATTACTGGTTTCTCGAACGTCGCCGGAAGAATCATCATTACGTTCCTTACGCCATTTTTAAAATGTGCTCGAGTTGGACAGTGGTCTGTGTATTTAAGTATAGTATCGGCAACAGTGTCAGTCTTCGTTGTCGCTTCGACCTATTCGGAACTAATGGTGACAACTATTGTGTATGGTTTATTCTGGGGTATGGCAATAGTTTCGTATCCTGCCATGCTATTAGAACTTTCTGGACCAAAGAGATACACGAATGCAATTGGTTATTGTAATTTGATTGGTGGGATTGGTGGATTAATAGGTGGTCCTATAGCAGGTTAGTTGTTTTTTTCATTTGAAACCCGCTCGCGTAATTTTTTTTGAGGGTTATGCCGGCCATGTTTAGGTTTTATTCCGCGAGGGGGTACAGAAGGTTAACAGCCAGTTTCCTCCTTTTTATAAGGTTGTGGGGATTTTTCTGAATTTTCATAAAATCAGCGTTTTTCGAAATTTGATCAGAGAAATGTCATGCAAAGCAATGGATGCTCCTCATAAGTTTTCTCAGCTCTCTCCCACAATGCACATTGTTTTCCAAATGGGGGATTCATGTATTGCAAACAGACTTACTGTGTTCGAAATGGTGGGACGGATAGAAAGACAAACGAACAGACATACTGCACACAGCGTTCCACCTACGTCATTACGTAGATAGGCAGCCTAAGTTTGGGATGACGAACAGACAAATTGGCGAATCCTTTTGAATAGTTACAAAAGGTGGGTCGACAAAATCCATTATTTCAAATTTTCAAATGAAATGAAATGGGGTTTAAAGTCCTACTGTTCTGCTCCTAAATATATTACAAGTACATGTTTTTAAAATTGTTCTTGTGTATTTACATGTTGAACCGTCGGACCCCATAATTTTGGTTAATCATTTATTGCAGGTTTAATCAAAGATATCACAGGAACCTATGACGGGGTATTTTTTGGTACAACTGGACTTGGTATTACAGGAAGTGCTATGTTGGGTGCCATGTACGTAAGAGGAGGTGGTTGTAAGAAAAGTGGAGAGAAAAGCGGTGATAATCCTGAACATTCTGTTTATTAGCATAAAATCACCGTGTAAAGATACATTAGTAAATTGTTTAATAAAGTGTTGTCCATTTTTTTACAATAATTCAAAAATAGATGACGAAAATATTGAAAATATCAGAAAAGTTACTACGTAATTTCGGGACTAACTATGGTTAAATTTTCATTTCAATAATTTGCTTGCGCGTAGGAGTCTTAGCAGAGAGGGAGAGCGAGAGAAATCGGGTTTAACATCCACTTGACTGAAACTAGGTCATTTCGGGACCAACATGGTTCAATTGTATTAATTTTATTTCAATAATTCACTTGCACGTAGGGTTCTTTAGCAGTGGGAGGAAACCGAAGGACCCGGGGGAAGCACACCAGGTTAGACAGGTGACCTGACTCCCTGTCACGTACGACCGGGGAATTGAAACCTCGCAAGTTAATTGACTCAATGATAGACCTTATGATACAGCACGCACACGCTAACCATTCGGCCATCCACCCCCTCCCAAACACTGGACAGAAATCTACACTGACATGCTATTTAGGAGGGCTATGGTTTGTGAGTGGGGTTAATATTAAACTAATGGGTAAATCTGCATCGCAAAGTATACCATTCACAGCTATGCGTGGGAAAAGCCCTTTAAATCATCAACATTTTTTCTAAAACTTCTACCACATGGGACTCGTACAAATATCACAACAGCTTATTATTATTAATTTATTTAAAATGACGATAATGAACACCCATATTAAATAATGTGGGCGTAAACAAGTTTAACAGGAAAATAAAAGAATTTGGCCTGTACAGCGTTTAAACATGGAACCCCCAAAACATTAATAAAGAGACAACTATTCTTTATTATACTCTAATGAATAATCCCCTCCCTTAGTTCTATTCCACAGAGAACGCTGTGATGTTAAACGTTTACGATGTTGTATGAATTTGCAATAAAATTGGGTGATATCATTGGGATTTGAGACCGATTCTGAATTTCCATATGGTTCTCTCTAATATCATCCAATTAACGAACTCTGTAAATCTGAAAAAAATCAGTAGGAAAGCTGACCTGTAAAGTGTCCACAAGAATTCATGAACGGATGGGGTGATGAGTATGTATAACTAAATTAGAATATAGCAAGGTATCTCGGTCAATATCGGCAAATAGAAAAGACGAACATGCCATCAGTGAGTGTAATATCCCCCCGCCGAAACCCCGAAAAAAATAGATGACATATTATTTAATAACACATTTATCTTTTTCAAAAGTATTAAGTAATCAAACTGATTAGCAACTATACACCAAGTTTCACCACTCTCTATCAGTTAGAATCAAAGTTATCTTGTGCCAAAGCATCGACCTATTGAAAGTGCTTAGCGCTGCTTAGCTTTAGCGGGAAAGGTTAGTCAAAACATTCACCTAATAAACATATGTTCAGTTTAAACATTCTCCCTCAAAAACAGAGTTGTTATGTTTCAAAGTCTTGAAGAATCACATTGCTTATCGTTCCTTAGCCTTAAAATGTTTTTCATCGAACTTAGTCAAGATAATGAAAAAATGAATCTATACTCATAGGCGTACAGGCTCGGTGACAGTTAGCGGAGCTTACCTTGTATTGACCCCCCCCCCCCAGCATCCTCCAAAGAAGTTTTTTTAAATATTAGACAGCTGCAAACACGTATTCCTGCTGTTTCAGTCGGTGAACAAAGCTATTTAGCCTAATTAAGGTGGCTGACTTGAATTCCAATCAATTGTTTATAGTCCACGAAGATGGGACCGTTGGGATAAAATTTTGAAAATTTAACTGCTGCAGACGCATTTTCCCACTATTCGATTTGGTCCAATATAGCCTACCTGGCTGACCCAAATTCCAAACAACCAATCAATCGTTTTGTAACCCAAATCCTATTCTGAATTCCAACCATCAAATCAGACTGTTTTTTATCTGCATTCACAAATAATCGATGCCCGACAAAATGGCGCACAGTACAGTGGCTCCAGAAAAATGTTTTAATCCATAGTCAACTCAGTACAAATTTGTGTTTTTCAATTGAAAGAAAAGTAAAATTAGTGTTTTATTAGGGATCGATTACAGTTAGGGATGCAAAACTAGACATGCCCGAAAAATTTTGGCTTTATGGACAGCGACGCCAGGTTTTCTTTGAGAGGCGAAGAAGCGGGGCTGACCTTGTAGGAACCCTCAAATTTTTTTGGGATTATTTGATGGCCGCAAACGCGTTTTACTGCTATTTCAGCCTGTACAATTAGTGTTTCATTAGATTTCGGGCACTTTATTTCGCCATTATAGGCTACCCGTCTGCCCGAAAAGTCAGCTTGCCCGAAAGTTAGGGGGGCAGCTGCCCCCCCCTGGCTCGTACACCTATGTCTATACTTAATGGTTCATCACCCTCTTTCACCCAATTAGAAACAAAGTTATCGTGTTCCAAAGTCTCAACCAATCAAATTGCTTATCTCTGCATAGTCCTAGTTAGTGGTAAATGATTTTGTGTACAAATCAGGGGCCATAATTCAGGAAGTTACGACCCGGTATGCACAAATATTGACAGAAACCAAGAACTTTGGGCTATAAACATGCATTTCATGAGTTATAAACATGCATTTCAAGTTTCATCAAACTTGGATAAAATTGTGACCTCTAAGGGTCCACAACCTTGATACACCATACCTTTACACTGTTGGCATACAAACGGTGGACATTTTATTTGGCAATTTTAGTTCGATGTTTAGGAAATTCTACATTCAACCTTTATTAAGTGGTAACAGGGATATAATCAAACGTTTTTTTTCAAATCGGGTAATAATTGTAACCGCCAGAGGAGCACAAGCTAATAAAAGCGATTTTTCATACAATCAGGGGCCATAATTCGGGAAGTTACGATTCGAATGTGCAAATATCAAAAGGAACTAAGATTTTTAGGTCATAAACATGCATTTTAAGTTTCATCAAAATCAGATCAAAATGGTGACCTCTACAGGGTCCACAACCTTGATATACCATATTTTTACACTATTCGTGTGGCGGCCATATTGTCCGTCAGTATTGGTCGGATTTTCCCGAAATTTCGAACTCAACCTTCCTCATGGTGTAACTGTCATATAATCAGACGGTTTTGTAAATCGGATAATAATTGTGACCTCCAGAGGGACCACAAGCTAAAATAGACGATTTTTCGGACAACCAGGGGCCATAATTCAGGAAGTTTCTCTCCTGTGGGCGCAAATATCAAAAGGAACCATGATCTTTGGGTTATAAACATGCATGTTAAGTTTCATCAAAATCGGTTCATAATTGTGACCTCTATAAGGTCCACAATCTTTATATACCATATTTTTACACTATTCACGGCAGGCATTTTGTCTGGCAATTTTGGTCTGATTTTCATGGAATTGGAACTCTACCTTCCTTGGTGTGTAACAGTGATATAATGATACGTTTTTATAAATCGGATAATAATTGTGACCCCCAGAGGGACCACAGGCAACTTTTCAGACAAGGTACGATCTGATATAAGCAAATATCGACAGAAACCAAGATCTTTAGGTTATAAACATGCATTTCAAGTTTCATCAAATCGGATTAAAATTGTGACCTCTACATAGTCCACAACTTTGATATACCATATTTTTTACACTATTCACGTACAAACAGCGATCAATTATTGTCCGATTTTCACGAAATTTGTTTTTTAATCGGATAATAATTGTGACCTCCAGAGGGACCATAGGAGATTTTTTAGACAATCAAGGGCCATAAATCAGGAAGTTACGTTACGATGGGTGCAAATATCAAAAAGAACCCAAATCTTTGGGTTATAAAATGCCTGTCAAGTTTCATCAAAATCGGTTCAAAATTGTGACCTCTATAGGGTCCACGAACGTCCACGAGCCTGAAAACAAGATTTTTTGTTCAATCAGGGGCCATAATCCATTAAGTTTCAAACCGAAACATGCCAATATCGAAAGCAACCGAGATATTTTTGGGATAAACCTATATTTCAAGTTTTGTCAAAATTGGATAAGAATTGTGACCTGTAGAGAGTCCACAACCTTGATATACCATATTTTTTACACTATTCCCTTATAAAAGGTGGCCATTTTGTCCTGCAATTTTGATCTGATTTTCACGAAAAGCGAACTAAACCTTCCTTACGGTGTAACAGTGATATAATCAGACGGTTATTCAAATCGGATTATATTGTGACCTCCAGAGGGACCACAAGCAATTTTTGGGGACAATCAGGGGCCATAATTCAGGAAGTTACGTTCCAATGGGCGCAATTATCAAAAGGAACCAAGATCTTTGGGTTATAAACATGCATGTTAAGTTTCATCAAAATCATTTCAAAATTGTGACCTCAAGAGGGTCCACAAGCTAAGAACGTGATTTTTCATAAAATTAGGGGCCATAATCCATGCAGTTTCTATCCGATACATGCCAATATCGAAAGCAATTGAGATCTTTTGGGGATAAACCTATATTTCAAGTTTCGTCAATGGGATTGTTCGGACAATCAGGGGCCATAATTCAGGAAGTTACATTCAGATGAGCGCAACAATTGAAAAAAAACAAGATATGTGGGTTATAAACATACATTTCACGTTTCATCAAAATCGGTTCAAAATTGTGACCTCTACAGTGTTCACAAGCTTAAAACGTGATTTTTCGTACAATTAGGAGCCATAATCCATGAAGTTACGGACCCATATATGCCAATATCGAAAGGAACCAAGATCTTATGGTGATAAACCTATATTTTAAGTTTTATTGAAATCTGATAAAAATTGTGACCTGTAGTGTGTTCACAAACAATTGTGGACGAATGGATGGACGGACAGGGGCGACGACAATATACGTCCACATGAAAATTGTCATTTACTATAGAATTAGACTATGTATACAATTGGCGTAGTGAAATATGAAATGTAATCGGTTTACTTTAAGTCATCTTTGAATTACATAACTTACATGTTCTACCAACCAATAGGTCCTAATCAGTTTCAGGGACGCCATTCCGCAATGTGATTGCTGTGGCCCAACCAGTCCCGGGAAATTAACGTAATCATAGTATAATAGTTCAGACAAATGTTTAATCTGAACATGTTTCCTGTCTAAATTATAGATCTTTTTTTTCCTCGTCTTTTGTTTGTGATTTTATGTCTTGATTGACTTATGCTCATTTAGAAAATTGGTAGTTTCGTGCGTTTCGTCAAAAAGTACATGGGAAATGACCAAAACATCCTTCACATTGCCTTGGTATTATTTAAATTGTCAACAAATTAAAAACATCAATGAAATAGCTGCCTAAATTACCTCAGATGCACTGAAATTAATCCTAATTTTATAAAACAAACCTGGAGGAAAACATCCCAGGCACTCCAGGGGGCGGAGTACATACTAGTAGGATCCGCAGTTTAAACGAACAAATTGAAAAAAAAACCAACAATGGGGCCCCCGCGCAATTGGTATGTCCCGGGCCCCCCACAAGGTTAATCCGGCCCTGTCTCCTACATACAAACCTAGGTATGTTGGTATCTAATTTAATACTTTATCTTACCATCTTTATGTTATGAGGGTTCCGTAACTCTGGCATAGCATGTTTATTTTTGTTCTAATTGTTCAATTCGTTCTTTTAGTTTCCTGTTCTCTTCTTCCAATCTCTGTGCATCTGCTAGTTGTATCCGCAACTTTTTATTCTCTTCTCGGAGAGGTCTTAGTTTTTCTATTTCCTCTTTCAATTCATGATTTTCTGTCTTGGTATGATTAAGATCGACCCTAAGTCGCATATTTTCTGCATCAAGTTTGCCGATTTCACGCTCCAGGTCATCCATAGTCTGTTTCTTTCGACTTGTCAATCCCATCTCTGTCAGTTCATCTGTTAAATGAAGAAATTAAGCATTCAAAAATCATTGCAAGCAAAGAAAATATATATTACCATTAAAATCATCGACTATACAAATAACATACTCTTCGTCTAGAAACCTTGTTAATACAATTTAGAAAATAAAGATCAGTTCCGAAGATTGATCCTTTGTACTCTCATCAACACAGCTGAAGATTAAAGACCAAAGGGGAGAGAGAGGCGGAGAGAGAGAGAGAGATAGAGAGAGAGAGAGATGGGGTTTAAAGTCCCCTCAACACAAACTAGGTCTTTTTCGAACTGACATAATATGGTTTAATTTTATTTCAAAAATTTGCTTGCGCATCGGGGTCAGGAGGACCCGAAGAAAACCCACGAGGTCAGACGAGTGACCCTACTCCTTGCTGCGTACAACCGGAGATTCAAAACCAGGCCAGCTGACTCAATAACAGACTTTAAGATACAGCGCGCACGCTAACCATTCAGCCAACCAACCCTTCAAAAGATCAAAGGGCACATGTACATAGATGGTTATTTCAATCTGTACAAACTACAACATGGTGAAAGTTGAATCTGTAAAAGAAACATCGATCCACAAATGGTTGAATTAAGTTCAGTATTTACAAAAATATGAAATGTTTTCAATAATCGGCGTCCTTTGCTGACCGTATAAACAGGTTAATACCAACTTTAAGTACTAGGTAAAATATTTTGATGGTCTTTATCTCATAAATTAAGTTGTGATCAGCTACTTTTATGGTGAATAAACAAATATTCTAATTTTGTTTGGATTAAAATGCTTAAAAGATTACCTGATGAAATCTTTTGGAACGAAAACCCCTCGGGTGAAACAGCATCATCACCAATTTTACCAGATTTTATAGCATCTTCCAAGACACGCCTCAGTTCCTCTTCATTGGATTTACCACCTAGGGATATCACATGAAATGATACCTCAACACACCCTTTACTGTAAACAAACAAAACATACTTTACTTCGGGAACAAAATGAATGGAACATAAAAAAAACCTCTTACAATCTGTGGTCTGATTTAGAGACAAGCTCATTTTTTATTTAAAAAGACAGAATGTTTGTTTCTTTGAAAAACATGAACTCCATAATATTTTCCTTTTACTACATTTGGAATAACTCTTTAATTTAACAATGCTTTTTGTGGTTGATATGAATGTGTGTGCAAATTATTATTTCTGCCCTAATCATACTTAAAATCTTGTAAATTTATTGTTCATTCGTCTATGTCACACCCTCTTGAAATATTTTGATCTATGGTGATGGGTAGGCGATCGTTGATTGGTGATAAGGTAAAATCTAACAAGATAGATTTACATAAAGTCTGCTTTAGCGTCAATTACAAATATTTCATCAACTTAAGATCATAAAGCAACGAGGTCAATGCCATTAATGTCAGAAAAATTTCTCTACTGGCTCATGCAAATCAAACAATCAACAATCGGTACGATAACGAAATGGGTTACTCACGTCAAGGCCCTGACACTGACAATTTGTTCGCCTGGAATTGTTTTGTATAACTCCTCTATATTCTCTTCAAAGCGCTTAACACACTCTTTATACTCCAGACTCTTCTGATTTTTAATAAAATGGTGTTTCTGATTAGAAAACTTAATCCTTCCTTCATAGAACTCTGGATATTAAAAGTACAGAAAATGTTTAAGCTAAGGGGTTTATCATTTCAATAAAAAAATTGAATAACAATTGATATACTATATCTTTATGAATTAGCTAGAGACATTTCATTTTAGGAACCCATTAGCCGGGTATAGCTGGGTCCAAAATGATAGTACCCTATAAAAGAAAAGATGGTTTTGTTATACCCATGACTTTATTTTTAAACACTCCTACTGGTGTCACCATATCAAGTTTTTTATGACTCAGATCCCATCTAAGTTTATATTATTCAAATGGTTTTGGATTCCTCTTTCTTTATATTTATTTGGAATCACATTTCAATGTGGGCGTATAAAAATCAATATATCAATACTATTGTGATAATATATCTTTGAGAATACTGAAGAAACCTACCGCACCCAGGTTCTAATTTCTTCATGGCAGAAAAATAGCCATTTTCTTCTAAGCAAATCAAAAACTGCTTATAACGGGATAATGTACATCTTAAGATAACAAATATCATAGCTTCAGCGCAAGCCCTTCTTCCACGGCTGTGTAGGGCAGATTTGAGTGTGCCTACGTCATCTTTGCTAATGATGTGTCTCAAAAGCAGGGATTTCAATAAGTTCTTGGGATCTAGATCTTCCATAAGGAAATCCAAATGTCGTTGAATTCTATTGTAATACTCTTTAGGCATGACTCCATTGTAAGGCTGAGAGCCAAATTGGTCCACAATAGCTTCGATGTTGTCTTCATCATCAGAGTCTAAAATGAAAAGTATGAACACAGGTACTATATTATTAAACCAGCTGCTGGCAGGCAGGATACGCCCACATTTTGCAAGAGATGGATAGAGAACAAGCTAAAAACAAACAGGATTTTTTGTACAATCAGGGGCAATATTCCTGAAAGTTATGGTCTGAAATGCGCAATTATAAAGATATGTTTTGAATTTCATCAAAATCAGATCAAAATTGTGACTTCTAGAGGGGTCCACAACCTCGATATAACAGATGTTTACACTATTTGCGTACGAGGGGTGGCCATTTTGTCTGGCATTTTGGTTTGTCTGGCTTTTTGGTCTGATTTTCACAAATTTTAAACTTAACCATCATTATGTTGTAACGGTGATATAATCAAACGTTTTTTTAAACCAGATAATAATTGCAATCTCCAGAGGGTCCACAAGCTAATAAAGGCGATTTTATGTATAATCAGGGGCCATACTTCAAGAAGATACGATCTGATATGCACAAATATCGTAAGGAACCAAGATCTTTAGGTAATAAACATGAATTTCAAGTTTCATCCAAACCGAATTAAAATTGTGACTTCTACAGAGTCTGCAACCTTGATATACCATATTTTTACACTATTCAAGTACAAGCGGCAGCCATTTTGTCTGGGAATTATGGTAATATGCCTTTATTATGGTGTAACGGTGATAACATAATCAAACGTTTTTTTAAATTGAATAATAGTTACAATCTGTTAGACCCAAATATCAAAAGGAACCAAGACCTTTAGGTTATAAACATGCATGTCAAGTTTCATCAAAATCGGTTCAAAATTGTGACCTCTAAAGGGTCCACAATCTAAAAGCGTGATTTTTGTACAATCAAGGGCCATAATACATGCCAAAATAGAAAGCGCAGAGATCTTTTGGAGATAAACCTATATTTAAAGTTTTGTCAAAATCAAATAAGAATTGTGACCTGTAGAGAGTCCACAAACAAATTGTGGACGGATGAACAGGGCCAACGACAATATACATCAACATATGTGAGCATAAAAATATTCTAATAGCGTTTCAGATAGTTCCACAGGACTTGGGAAAAGGCTTTTATTTACCTGAGAAGACTGCTTTATATCTTTTGTATTGATTTTAAAGTTAATTATATCCCACTTCTAGTCGTTGCCGCTGGCAACCTTTGATAAAACTGTCCTGATTATTTCCAATACATGCCTAAAAGTATCTGTGTATCAGAAATTTACAGAAAGTGTTCTGTTCATATCTGATACACAGATACTCTTATAGACAGATATCAAGGTATAAGTAACGGACGTTTAGTCCGACCCAGATAGCAATGGTAACAATGAACCAATGTACATGACACAACTGGTCAAAATCATAGTAACAAAACAAACCGGGAGGAACTACATGACTGAGCAAAAATATATACAATGACATTAAATTAACATAACAATATATTACAAAAAAACAATTATTATACATATCAATTGGCACCCATGCCATAATTTGGTTTATATTAATATGCAACACATATAAATTAGAATATTAATTATTTTTATTATTTGTGATGATAGAAGGCGCATTGAAAATAAGCAGGATGAAAAAAATGCCTAGAAAGTCATAAATTTTATTACAAATAAACTTCAACGGACGAGCCACCTGCCGATGCATACTTTCACCAAGGAATGACACACGTTTCGAATTTCCTTTAAACTACATTTAATATCACCGCCATAGACAAGTTGTTTTGACGATGTGGTCTAAACAAACACATGACTGTCTTAAGTAAATACTACTTAGGTCGTCTCTCCACTGCGAAATCATTCTACCATAGAATGTATTGTGGGGCAAATGAAAGAGCAGAAAGTATTTGTCACTTTTTAGTTGAAATGACTTGATAATAAATACTATTTTTCCTAATTTTCTTCACTACTCGATAGAAATGTGATGTTAATAAGTTATTATCACCTTTCCTCGGTGTATTAGTAAATATCAAGATATTTTGGTCAGGAGCCGACTCGGCTGGGCCCCTGACCAAAACTGTCCTGATATGTGTGGTTTAATGGTCGAGAGCGGGACATTAAGTACTATATTGTCACAACAAGAGGACCGTGAGGTCCGAGTGCTTTTACCATAATTACGCAATGTCTAAGCTTATAACAATTAAACTACTTAAAATACAGACACTCCGCACGTGCGTTTACAGTGAAAAACGTCATGCATGTAATATTGTTATAATGTACGCTTGGCAAGTTGCCCGTACATTCTTTGAAATAATGGTACGCCAACATCAAAGGATGACGTCACATCCGTATTTTAATTACTGATACACCTGGGAAAGTGTGCTAATAACTATTACTTAACAATAGCGATAAGATAATGGCACATTACCTTGTTGGTAAATATTAATATGTCTTTCCAATTTTCTGATCTCCTCTTGCAGAAAAGATTTTTCTTCTTTTAAAGTGACATTTTCAGATTTTAACCTTTTATGTTCATCGTTTTCTTTATTCAAATCAATTGAACGTTTCTTGATAGGTTCTGTCGATTTTACTTCTTCGCTGATCGGCATTTCGAAATTCTTAGTTTTTATTTCCTTTCTACCGTCGTTTGTGCCCAATTTTGGTGGATTGCTCTCAACTTTTGATTCATGCTTTGATTCAAACGGACCCTGGCTTGTCTTGTCTTGCAATATCGTTATTGAAGGGATTACAGATGTTAAATCAGACATGGTTACAACTTCTTGCTGCATTTCCAAAATGCTCCGCTGTATAACTTCACTCCTTTGAAATTTCTTAATCGGTGATCTAAACATAAAGAAAATCAGTAATAGATAGACAGAGCCGCGGGGTCAAGGCACAGGTACATGGGGACAGGAACACAATTATTATTACATCTGACCTATTGTTAATAATATGTGATTTTTCAATTTTTTTAGGTTTCTGTTGTTTTCTTCACATTTTTCAAATTTTTTAATCTTATTTTTCTTCATATTTAATTCTAAATGATATAATATATACTATCAAACATGTAATTTTAAAAAAAGGCAGTGGCTATTGTTACATCAAGTCGTACAAATAGTCCCCAGGCTATTGTTGCGATAAGGTTTTCAAAGCCCTCCATCGGAGGAGTTAAAAACTGAGTCCATCTCTCAATTGGTGACTTCAATTTCTGAAAAAGTTGAAAATATGGCTTCTTTTTCAAAGCTGGTTTTGGGGGGATTGGCAGCCATTTTGGAATTTTTTCTAAACACTGCTCAATCTCGTTGAACAATACCATCTGGTGTATTAATAATCTTTTAAAGGCATTTAGTAACTGTGTAGAGCAATAAACTATAAGTATAACATATATACTTACTTATGGAATGAATGAATGAAATGTGGTTAACGTCCTACTATTATGCACCTAACCTAGGCTAATTGAAGACGGTCTTACTTATGGAAGAACAATTACTGATTTATTTAGGCGACGTTTCAAAGAGTATTCTCTTTGAGCAACGTTTTCAAGCAAGTACAGTAACAAATGTCTAGGGCAAATATATATAGACCAGCAATAACAACAAATTAGAATGGCCAAATTGGAAACAAGCCGCAGGCTTAATTTGCTACCCTTGTAAAATGACGAGATTATTATTATTATTATTATAAACCATGCATGTCAACAACAAGATCAAAGGCATGGAAACGACATAATCAAAGGCATTGCTAGGGGATATTTGATTTTGGGGGCATAATACTAAAATATGCAAATGACTACGAAAAAAGTCACTATAGAACCTAACAGAAGAAACATTTCCAGTTACATGTGACGCCAAAACGCACCAATAGCTACCGCATGGAATGCAGGTGATGCTTGGGATCATCATGGGGGTCCAACCCAAAATTTGCACAACTCTGACTTTGAATGTTACAGTCATTGTGGCATTGAATTCCAGGATGGAAACATCAGTTTAATTGTTTTAGTGACCAGAAAATGCGTCGGCTTACCCAAAATGAAAGGTTACGTGCCCCTGGCATGCTACAGATCGGCACAACACAGGCGGTAGTGGCGCGGACGATGAATGTTTCTCAGTCTGTCATAAGCAGGCTATGGTCCAGATACCGTGATACACGATCTGTACAGGACAGACCACGCTCAGGTCGACCAAGGGCGACAACTCAAGCCCAGGATCGATTTATCCGTTCCTTGGCCTTGAGAAATCGTGTCATCACAGCAAATCAGATCAGCGCTCGTCTTCAAACAAACACTGGTGTGAGAGTGAGTGGTCAGACGATTCGGAATCGACTGCATAGGGGTCACCTTCACGCCCGACGACCTCGCGTGATCCCTTGTTTGAGAGATCATCACATTCAGGCAAGACTTCGTTGGTGTAGGGATCGTCAACGCTAAGCAATGTGATGCTTTCAGATGAGTCAAGGTTCACTGTTGATTATTTGGACAGGAGTAGGAGGGTGTGGCGTCGTCGAAACGAGCGCTTCCAAGACGCTAACATCATCAGACATGATCGATTTGGGGGTGGTTCTGTTATGGTGTGGGGAGCCGGGGCCGCGGCAATAATTTTTAATAGTGAAAATAAAATGTCGCCAAAATGCCAAAAAAGCGAAAAAAGGTTATTTGGGGGGGGGGGGGGGGTATGGTCAGTAGCCCCCCCGAAATCGGTCCCGCTCCGCGGCCCCTTGTGGGGAGGCATCACTGATGCTGGAAGAACGGCTTTACATGTTGTTGCAGGGCGTGTTACAGGCCAGTACTACCTGGACAACATCTCGGCACGACGTGATGGCCACTGTTTCATCTTCCAGGATGACAACGCAAGATGTCACAGGGCCAGGATCGTTACAGGTTACCACCAACAACAGAACATCGCCACATTACCTTGGCCAGCACTGAGTCCCGACCTCTTCCCCATCGAGCATGTCTGGGACATGCTTGGGCTGAGGTTACGTCAACGTCAACATTTCATCTTCAAGGTTGACAACGCAAGATGTCACAGGGCCAGGATCGTTACAGGTTACCTCCAACAACAGAACAACGCCACATTACCTTGGCCAGCACTGCTGCTGCGTTGCAACAGGAATGGGACAATCTGGACCAAAATGACCTTAGACGTCTCATTAGGAGTATGCCACGTCGGATCAATGCTTGTTTGGCAAACAGAGGAGGTTTTACCCGTTACTGACTTTGTTGTGATGCTGTGGTATCATTTTACCCTTATAATGGTCAGTCTGTGCCTTACTTAGTCTGACGATCATTTGGAATAAATTGATGAATGTGAACTTCATTTCATTTTGTCATTTGTTTCTTCGTCAGTTTCATTTGGGGACACTTAAAAAATCAAATATCCCCTACTTTTTTTGAATAGTATATTAATAATTTATTAATACATCAGAGTTTTTTTTAAAAAAAATATGAATTACATATTTGATAGTATATCATATTATATCATATATAAAGGCATGTTGCGTATTTACCATGTGTGCGTGAGTGGCGTATTATATGTGGATGAGAACCGTTTCCGTATACACGGTTTTGCGTATTCGGACACTCTTGTGAGCGCCCCGAGAAACACATACTATGAGCTGCGCATCACCCTTTACATGTACTTGGAATCAACTCCTACCATTGTAATGCAAAGTGGTAAATACGCATTACATACTACGCATTCCACATTACGCAGTCGTACACATGGAATTCCGGCTTAATACATCAGAGAGGGTTTGTTTTTTAAAAATAGGAATTACATGTTTGATATCATATAATATTATATCATTTAGCACCAAAAATGAAGAAAAATAAGATTAAAAAGCCAACAGTGAGGCTGATGTCCCCCGCCAAAATCCACAAATAAATACATGACACATATTGATCAATCGCACATTTAGATTTGTTCAAAAGTTTTTGAGGAATCAAACTATACACTAACTTTCATCACTCTCTATCAGATAAAATTAGAAAATAGATTATCTTGTCCCAAAGCATTAACGGCCAATGAAATTGATTAGCTCTGCTTAGATTTAGCTTGAAATGTTAATCATTGAACTCAGTCAAGACATTCACCTTATCCTAATTAACATCTACTTCAAGTTAAAACATTCTACCTCAAAAAGCAGAGTTGTTATGCTCGAAAGTCTTTATCGCTCTCACTTCATTATAATCAAAGCTATTGTACAAGAATGCATCAAACAGACGGACAGGGTCTACGGGAGAGACAGACGGACAAACCCATTTTAATAGTTGGGGGAAATTTTTATTCAAAAATGTGAAGAAAGAGAACAGAAACCTTAAATTTTTTGAAAAATCACATATTATTAATAGGTAGCCTAATGATCATGTGTAACATATTAATTAGTGCGTTCCTTTCCAAATGTAGGGGCCTTCCTGTGGGTCAAGGTGGGGAATGGCACATTGTCTTATCCTTGAGTAGTTGAGGAGTGGTTTGAGGCGATCAAATAAGACCCCCCCCCTTAAACAAATATTCCGAACATTCTGACTATCAATTTACCCGAATTACGTCAGTACATAGTAGTATTTGGGTCACATCGGCAGTAACAGCAGCCAGCGCCTAAAGGATTTGCCAAGATCCCAATGCTGCACCCAATATGAAAAAATAATCTGTTTTAAAAACTGTAACCTCTAACAAGTTTCCAGAAAAAGGACATGCTCAAAGCAGGATTCATCCTCATATGAACCCAAATCGTATGAACTGAATTTAAAAACAATATGTTTAAAACTGTATATCGTACCATGTTAACAGAGTGTTTAGGAAAGGGCAGGATGTAACAGAAGGTTGTTGAATGCTGGAAATCGATAAGGAAATGAAATGTATTGGTGAGTACGCCATAAAGACGGGTGTACACCATGTAACCAACAGTGTGCTACGCATTCCAACTTTCTTTCAATTGACCATGATTGCCAACGTGAAAACGGGATCCGTTTTTTAGCCCATCCGACCTACTAGACACTGTTCTTGTAAGGCAACAACAAAAAAGGCGAAACTGTGCCAGCAAATCCGGATGAGATTTCTCAACAAACCCGAGACGTCCTGGTTAGCGAGTCAGCGTCTTACTAACTGAGCCACAACGATGGCTTCGAATATCTTAAAGGCTTTTCCTCTCAAACTTGAAAACAAATCCATTAAAAACAGTAGCCTCTACCGGGTTAAAGCGTAGCTCACAACCCGCTGTACGGTACATGTTTTTACACGCATGGGTTGTAGGATTTGGTAGGCCTACATGTAGCTTGCATAATAATAATAATCGCGTCATTTTACAAGGGTATCAAATTAGGCCTGAGGCCTTTTTCCAATTTGGCCCTTGGCACAGATCGTGCGTATGATTTCAATCATTACTGCAGGAAGAAACAGAAGAACTCGGGGGAAACCTGCCTGATCGGATGGGTGACTGAATATCCCTCTCACTTACAACGATAAAGTTCTTGCCCTGAGCTGGGATTGAGCCCTCGTTGCATTGGTGAGAAGCCGCCTCTCTATCGCCACCGCTATCCGACCAGCTTCAGCAAGAAACCAAGATTAACCATCCGTCGCTGAGGGTGGGGGCTGCCTAAGATCACGCTTCATCTAAAATCGACACTGACGAGGAAGTATTTTTATAATATTCATTGTAATCCAAACAAAATGCCCTAGCTATACATAGTACTACAATATTTGCCAACAAGACCTGCATAATACTGGATCTTCGAAATCGTACAAAATATTTTGATATAAAAATTGTGGGTTAGGGTTAGGTAAGGCCCAAAACCTAGCTTACCCTAACCTAACCCACTAATTCTTTTATTAAAATTTTTTTTTACGATCCAGTAGTGTTCCGCAAGTTCGCAATAACTCAAACTAAAGGTTCAACAGCTATCTCAGGAAATATTTCCCCATACTACCGACTATCCCTATTACAGAGATTATTTGCACGATGATGTACGTTTGATCATGCCGCACTTTATGCAACAGCAATCTATTATTGTGTAATCAGATGGGTTTAATTTTCTACAAAGCCTATAAAATCTTAAAGAATAAAATCAAGCAAACACTATACTTGCCACATTCAACTGTGGTTCTGGCACCAACACAGACCAATATAGACTATCAAAATATTTAATATTGTGATCAGGAAAAAGATGGCGTATACTGGAAGGGTATTTCCCTTGCTATTTTTAGCGTATCGAGGCATTCGGCAAACCTCGACATTGTACGGCAACTAGTTATGTTATTATTTTATTACTTCATAAATACACTTACATTGTATGCTTTCTTCTACATTCCTGTTTTGCATTGCTTGTATGGGGTATTTAGTATTATGTTTTGTGCAATTATACAACTTAAAAATTCTGATTGGTTGTTTAAACTTATAGCTTTTAGCATTATTAAATCTTGATTATCGCCCTTTTTGTTAAGAAATTCTATTGACGTCATTGATAACATTACGACGTATTTACGTCACACCATTCAGTTACAGACGACTGCCTCTCGAGGCGGTCTACATTTTCTTTGCTTCTTTGTGTTGGGTTGTTTGTGTGTTTGTGCGTTTTCTTGTACGAGTAAATATGTTCAATCTTGAGTGAAGTCTGTGTTGCTTCAGACCCGGGACTGTACAGCGCAGTGGACGCTTACGGCTAGCCCCCGGATCCATTCACTCTTTTTTGAATTGTTGTTTTTTTGTTTGTTTTGTTTGCTGTTTCGGAGTATGATGTCTTGTCGTTGTATTTGTCCTTTTTGTAAATCATATGTGGCGCAGTCCCCCTGCACTAACTATTAGTATGCTTCTTTAAGTTTGTATGGTGATCTATTTCGGCCACTTCCCGCGTCGCGCGCGCGCGAGAGAGGTAGAGAAAATGGGGTTAAACGTCCACTCGGCACAATAGGTAATTTCGGGACCAACATATAATGGGTTTTAATTTATTTCAATAATTCGCTTGCGCGAAGGGGTCTTTAGCAGTTTGACAGAGGACCAAACTCCTTGTCAGCTTGGTCGTCGGTCGGGGAGACATTCCTCACAGGGTCAATAACTTTGAATTGCACATGACGTTAGACTTTTTGGACCAAACCCCAACCCTAACCCTAGCACGCGGTGCCTGTCAGGGTCGCTAAAAAAAACCCTTATCAAGTTTTTGAACGCAAGATTCCGTCAATTCACCATGGCCCGTGTCGTGACTATTGTGAGGAATGTCACCATTGTGCAAAATTTCCCCTTGTCACGTACAACCGGGGATTCGAAACCACGCCAGTTGACTCAATGATTCGGCCATCCAACCCCCCTTTCCCGCGTTATCACTCGTTAATTCAGTCAGTTATATAGAGGGACAACTCGTGTTTACCTTAGGCGTTCGTCACTTCCGATTCATGACACCTGCATTACTCATCTTTCGTAGCAATGATCTCTGTGTTACAATCATATTTGGAGCGTGTTTAATCTGTTCCATCACATCTGTGATAATGACTGACATCGATATTGTCCTTTAACGGCTACGAAATGAAATGCCTGAACAGATTAATAAATGCCGAAGTGTGTTTTCCTGCTATTCCAGACTGTGAGTTGATGTGATCCTATTACAACCTTATTATATTTACCACACCTTAGCCAAAATATTGTGTGTATGAGTTGGGGGGGGGGGTCTTCTGGTAGCGCCGATGTACCTGCACTTGGCGGTCGAAGGGTGCTCTTCCTTCGGAAAATTTTGGAAAATTGGGTTTGCACCCGATGACAGGAACTGTGAATATGACAGAAAATTTCAATTTTGAGGCTGAATGGGCGATATTGGCGTATTATGATATTTTGATATGACCATTATAAAATTTTGAAGGGAGGAATATGACTGTAGCGTACCTCAAATAATTTATGAGAAAAACTAAAAGTTCGGAATCGGATTAGAGTGGAACTTGTTTGAATTGTCAAGATAATCACACCTGGTGTTGAATTTTCAAGATAATCACGCCTAGTGTGGGCTTGAATAAATCTCACCCCATCGTCAATTTGACCTTATAAATTTCCTACAATCTCCGGTTAGCTTTGTACTGGTAAATATCTTTGGGCGCAGTATGCGGTTGGTTTCTTAGTGGCGCACTCATTATCTCACCGTGGACGGTCCACCAATCCCGGTATTATGAGCACCCCTCTGGGATGAGACATTCAACCAATCATGCCGTTTTAGGCGCCCCATGGGCCATGTCGTGGACGCCCAACCAATCTCGTTCGCGTTATGTGCGGCCCGACAATCGTGCATTGTCATTTTAAGGCACCCCACCAATCATGTCATTATGGGCACCACCCGGTATAAGGCGCCCCATAGATCACCGTTTTTGGTGCCCCACCAATCAAGTTGTTGTGTTAATCGTGTGATTCATTATGGGATGCCTCACCATTTGGGGGTAGGGCTCATGTATAACGACACGATTGGCGAGGCGCCCATAAAACCAAGTGACATTATTTGGTCGCCTGCCTATGTCGTCGGGGGTTAGGGTTCTTATTGCGCGGATTTCTTCCGGGGGAGGAGGGACCGCTAGCTACGGGCCGGCCAATAATACACACAAATTGACGAAATAAATAATTATGATGCCAGAGAAAAAAAAAACAAAGTTACCCCACTAGCCCCCCCACATAAGATTTATTTCTTCAGATTGGCTCTCACAGCAGGATTTTTTTATTTAGATTGTTCCCCAAGGCAGGATTTGTTATTTGGTTTGGTTCCCATGATTTGTAATTTGGATTGGTCCCGACACCAATATTTTCTTCATTGGCCCACAAAACAGGTTTCTATTTAGATTACCCCCCCCCCCCCAATCCTCGGCCGAAGTATTGTTCAGATTAGTATGGTTGTCATAGCAAATACATATTATTTTCATGAAATTTTAATATTTTTATTTATTTTTTTATTTAATTCTTTTTTCATTCATTTAAAAAACAATTTAACACCCCTGTCACCGTACGTAACTAACGTGACGAAATTTATGGTAGCTGGCTTTTTTGTCGCACGTGTCCAGTGAATGGCCATTTTGCTCAGTAATCCCAGCCAGAATTTGGCTATTTTTTAGAATTGCGTTAAAGTTTTAATTTTTTGTTTATAACTGAAATAATATAACTATTAGTCAATCCATTACAGCAGTGTTAAGTTGGATTAGCTATAACCAAACGAAACACTCAGAGGAGTATGACAGACCCCCGCCTGGTGGAATCCAAGCTATGATCAGGATTTTCTCAACACGAGTTAAAGTTAAGGAGTCATTTAATTTTAAGGAGTTTGTGTCCTCTATATGCCTATTGCCTACAATAATAAAAGTATTATAATATGTTAAACCAGTGCTGTCTGCCCGAATAGCCCTCACAGCAGGATATTTTCTAGATTGATTCTAGACTCCAGGAATTTATACAGATTATTTTTATTAATAATAATAGTTATAATTTTAAAGTTATTAGTTTCTTTCGAGGCAGGATTTTCTATAGATTGGTCTCAACATCACGATTTTCTATAGATTGGTCTCAAAATCAGGATTTTCTATAAATACCCCCCCCCCCCAACAGCAGAAAAAGAAACAGGTCGACGAATACACTCGAACATACAGACACATACGGGATAAAACTTGTAACGGCTGAAATGAAATGGGGTTTAACATCCCAATCCTATACTGGGCTGAAGACAGGCCAGTACCGGATCTTAGGGGGTCAAAGTCGGACAAATGTCCCAGACTCCCCACATTTAGCCCCCCCCCCCCCCACGCACGCACACAATTTTGGGTCATATACTTATATTTTATCCCGGACCGAGCCAACCAGTACCGGGGATGAGGGGTGGTAGTGGGGCCCTAAACAGTAAGGGTTATTGGGGGCCCCGGGACTGGTAGATACCAACCAATTTATAGGGCCCAGAGATCGGTGAGGCCCTAAAATTGACTAATTTACATAGAGGCTCTACCAATCAATAAGTCCTAACCAGCTCCACGGACCCCATCCCGCGATGTGATTGCTGGGACCCAACCAATCACGGGGAAATTAAAGAGACTATCCCGATTTGAACAGAGTCTCAAAAATAAAAGTCCGGGTTCGTATGAAATTTAAGCGCCAAAACATAGAGGAATGGTTTATGTACCATGTCTTAAAATTTCAGCTCAAAATATTGAATTGTTTGGACCTGAACGTCAAAAGTGCTTATCCGGACACGTAGCCCAAGATTTCTGGTCAATTTTTCGTCGGTGACCTAATAACCTATTGCTGTTCATTTGGGGTCTATACAGTGAATGACCCATGTGCTGTGCCGGATAATGAAAGATAAATTTTACATGCACATTGTTTTTAAATAATAAAGGTCTGGTTTTATCCAGACACCGCATAATACAGCTTGGTACACCGGTCTTCATTTCCAGATGAAGACTGACGGGTGTAAGTTATTTAAAAAAATATCAAATATTGAATGAGTTGCTCGGCCCTTAGGTATGGGCTTTTAAGGGGTTTTAACACTCCCCCCAGAATTTTTGGAAATTCGCCAGCCGGAAACCCGTTTTCCAAGCATCTGGGTATCTATTTTGGAAAAAGTAAAACTCCATTTTGGCGAGGAATTTCTCTGGTAAAGTATCGTTTTCCAAAAATTGGGACCCTCTTGAGGAAAATTGGGGCCCAATGGTCACCGAATCGAGGCCCACTTACTTATGGCAAGTGGGCTCTACTCTTGACTATGGGCCCCCAATTTTGACAAAAATGTAGACTACTGACATGTAGAATGGGGCCTAGCTTACGTCAAATATGGGGCCCAAGTGGAGGGAAATTGTAGGGACAAAGCTAGCTGACATGGGGTTGGGGCCCACAAGTTGAGGCAACTGGGACCCCAAAGCCTTGTCACAGAAATCATAGGGGGTGCAATCCCCCCTTGACACTCTTATAAACCCTTTACATTAAAATATTTTTCATCTTGTTTTGTTTGTTTATTGATAGTGGGGGCCCGGGAAATTTTGCCCGGGCACCACTGACTAACACCACATCGGCAAATCTCGATTAACTTTCTCGGCCAGTGCAGGGATCGAACACACGAACGCCGGACTAGCGAGTCAGCGTCTTACCAACTAATCGATTAATGTTTTGAGTTATCTGTGATCATTAGATTTAATCGCTAAAAGGATAAATCGTTATATCACAGTAATCATATTGGGTAAGGGGAGGTAATCTGAATTTAATTTAAGAGTTGTCTCTCTTGAATATGTCTTTCTGTTGCCGTCACGCTGGCACCACGCTGCAGCATTTATCGAAGATTTTGTAGTATGTCCTTTTATTATTGCAAATTCAATTCGCCCTCCCTCCACATACCCCTATGCTCAAATTTGTTTAAAATGTATCTTAAGATTTTGATTCTGCTTTGGTGTTTTTATACGCCCACATTTTCATGTAGACGCCGTCCACAATTGTTTGTGGACTCTCTAGACTCTACACTGACTACAGGTCACAATTCTTGTCCGATTTTGACGAAACTTGAAATATAGGTTTTTCCCTAAAAGATCTCGGCTGCTTTCGATATTGGCATGTATCGGATCAAAACTTCATGGATTATGGCCCTGATTGAATGGAAAATAACGTTTGTAGCTTGTGGACCCTATGGAGGTCACAATTTTGAACCGATTTTAATGATCGAAACTTGACATGTATGTTTATATCCCAAAGATCTTGCTTTCTTACGATATTTGGGCTTATCGGAACGTAATTTCCTGAATTATGCCCCCTGATTGTCCGAAAAATCACCTATTTTAGCTTGTGGTCCCTCTGGAGGTCACAATTATTATCCGATTTGAAAAATCGGACCAAAATTACCATAAAAAATGGCCGCCGTTCGTACGCGAATACTGTTAAAAATGTTATATCAAGGTCGTGGACCCTGTAGAGGTCACAATTTTAATTCGATTTTGATGAAACTTGAAATGCATGGATATTACCCAAAGATCTTGGTTCCTTTTTATATTTGCGCATATCGGATCATAACTTCCTGAATTATGGCCCCTGATTATACGCAAAAGCGCCTTTGTTTGGTTAGTGGTCCCTCTAGAGATCACAAATGAATTATTATCCGATTTAAAAAAAAATCGTTTGTTTATATCACCGTTACACCTTAAGGAAAATTGAGTTCGAATTTCGGGAAAAAAAACGGACCAAAATTGCCGCCGTTCCTACGCGAATACTGTTAAAAATTGGTATATCTAGGTTGTGGACCCTGTATAGGTCACAATTTAATTCGATTTTAATGATTATACCCAAAGATCTTGGTTCCTTTCGATATTTGCGCATATCAGATCGTTACTTTCTGAATTATGGCCTCTGATTATACGCAAAATCGCCTTTGTTTAGCTTGTGTTCTCTCTGGGGATCACAATTATTATCCGATTTGAAAAACCGTTTGATTATATCGCCGTTACACCCTAAGAAAGGTTGAGTCGGAAAAATCGGACCAAAATTACCATAAAAAATGGCCGCCGTTCGTACGCGAATACTGTTAAAAAATGGTATATCAACTTGTGGACCCTGTAGAGGTCACAATGTTAATTCGGTTTTGATGAAACTTGAAATGCTTGGTTATAACCCAAAGATCTTGGTACCTTTTGATATTTGCGCATATCGGATCGTAACTTCCTGAATTATGGCCTTTGATTGTAGGAAAAATCACTTTCGGTTTTGTAAATGGAATTTGTAATTATGACAATTTTGGACAGTTTTAATTTTAATTATTTTTTGGGAATGAAATATGAAGTTGTGATAAATTTTTGAAGTTTAACTATATGACTGTTTGACTTGATTTACGTTTTGCCCAAAGCCCAAGTTCGGGTGGTAAACTTTCAGTTGATTTATTTAAGGTTTGCCCAAAGCCCAATTTCGGGTGGTATACTTCAGTTGATTTATTTGGTTTACCCAAAGCCCAAGTTCGGGTGGTAAACGCTTGTTGAATTATCTAATACAGTTGAATTTGAATTGATTGAATTATTTGGTTACAGCCGTGGTCACATTATGCCAAAAATAAAGTTCTTCTTAAATATCATTTAATGTTTTGAGTTATCTGTGATAACAGCAATCATGTACATATATTCAAGTTGGATACACTGTTGATTGTTTGTAACCAAAGGACAAAAGCGACATAAACAGCATGTCATGAATACTGATATTTAAATTCATAAAGCAATATCAAAGGCAAACCAGGAGTCAGTTGATCGACAAAGATATAGAGAAATGGAATTTAACGTCTACTGGACCCTGACTAGATCATTTCGAGGGGGGGGGGGGCTAATTTGGTGCGAGATAATGTTTTGAAAAAATTACTGAATGGCGCTTCCTAGAGAAGACCCTAAGTACCAAACCTCTAGAAAACGCATTCTTCGCTTACTAATTTATTTCAACGAAGTAGGTGCTTGCTTGTACAAGCAGTTCCATGCGAGATATACATTTTGGATGAGATGGGCAGAAAACAAGCTAAAAATATGGGGGGGGGGGGGTAATTTTGTGTGACATAATGTTTTGAAAAACTGATTGAATGGCAAAACATCTAGAGAATGCAAGCTTACTAATTTATCTCAACGAAGTAGATGCTCGACTGAGCAAGCATTCCAGGAAGCTACGGTCCGACATTCGACAATATCGAAAGGAACCGACATCTTTTGGATATAAAAATAATTTCAAGCTTCGTCAATGCTATTGGATTCATATGGCATATAAGATCAGGATGGTTCCAGCGGTCGCGGTGGACCGAAAATACCAAATAATTACTAGTTGACATTTATTCGAATAATTATATATCATACGAATATTTGACTAGAATTTCGAATATATCTTTTTATTCATTTGATACCAATTCAGTAAAATTCAGGATAATATCTCCATTAACAGCCTTACATTTCTCTGAACTATTCTACCGAAACTAAAGCTCATTGACGAATTTATTCAAAATAGATTTTCTCTTGTATTAACTAGTTTTTAGTAATTATATTTCCATCACTAACAATAAATACGCATTTTTTCCAATTTACTGAAGCAATTGCCCGAGAAATTCCTCCCTGGGGATTGCTGGATTGAGGGAGCTCTTGAGGGAGTGTGTCTATCGTTCCCGACAATCAAAGCGATCCTTGACAGCCCTTCGTTTAATCTTGGGTAGTCCCTGAAACTTTAGGCAGTGATTTAAAGATATATATATGTTAAGAGTTTAATAAAGAGCTGGACATTCTTGCTATGATAATTCAAAAATAGATGATGAAAATAAAAAAAAAATGTTGAAAATCTCATACAAATTACTTTATTCTGAACGAAGTTAAACTAAAAAAAGACATTATCTGTGTCCGCACCGTCTACGGGATTTGTCGATCGTTTGATTAACAGACGATAACCCAACCAACACATTTTCAATTACCAAGTAACATTATCAATGGCCATGGTACCATCCCATGGCAGGCCTTTCATCACCAGTCTCTGTTAGTGACGTCTGTAGCTAAGGGTAAACGTTAGCTTGGTCGGCCATTAGAGTACACTATTGTTGCCAGTCATTATCACATTATGTGATAGAACTGGTTTAACACTTTCCAAAAATCATTTTTAGCAAAACAAAATATCACAGAAAAAAACAAAAATAAACGACACACATAATCTGTCTCTAAAAAGTATAAATATACAATCCAATCACGATTGCCATTGTTCCTTCTACATGAAAAATCTGGTAGCTATCTATTGTCAAAATGCAAGCCTTATTTATAGTTGTTGCTGGTATTGATATTGCGCACACCAGGCATACATAAAGCCAATTGTATATAATATTCCTTTAATAAAGGACTGCACTATTTTGGCTACACTTAAGTATAATAGCTATAGCACTGTCAAACACTGTCTGTATGTTGCTGGTATCTGTTGCCGTAGTAAAATGACTGTACATCTCTTTGTTATCGGTAATGCTTTGTTTAAACTTCCATTGTACAAATATAGAGGCTTCTTTATACTCATCTGCACCTTAAAAATAAACCATATGCTATTTATTATAAGTATTGTATATTTTTAGTTAATGGTACACTATCCCAAACTAATACTGAAAGAATAGAAAGACTAGGTCTCAACAATAATATATTTCGGAGGTTTTCGGACTAAGATACAGTAATTTCCACACGCCTATGATGATACATCCGTCAACAGAGAGAGAGAGAGAGAGAGAGAGAGAGAGAGAGAGAGACATCACAAAACACAACTTTTAGGTCATTTCAATAATTCGCTTGAGCGCCGTGGGAGGGGGGTAGAACCCACGAGGTTGAATAGGCGACCCTACTTCTTTTCACGTACAACCGGGAGTCCGGGACCCTATGATACAAAGCGTATCCTGTTGTAATGTCCGTAACCATACAGTGATTAAAAGCGTCACGAAAGGGAATTTGTAACAGCTGCTGATGCGAAAAAAGTATAAATTTTAAAGGCCAAAATATTGAACTATTGGTACCGGTACTTGAATTGCAGGGCACTGGAAGGAAATTTATATTTTCACCCCGATGAGTACATATGATGAGTCACTTTGGTCACGAATAGTGTGTTTAAGTCCAAATCAAGTTAAGATCCGGAGTATTTCCATGCCTGTAGTGATAACAGTCTTCATTGAAAATCAAAATTCAAAACCAAACCGAAAAAGAAAAGGTTTTCCAAAAGTATATATCATAGCGGGTTGTCTTTTAACAGCAAGCGGTTGTCATGCAATATACCATCAAATTTTGCAAGAGATGGACAGAAAACAGGCTAAAAAACGCTATACTCAAGGACTATAGACCTTTAAATTAGGGTCCGATACGTGCAAAGCTATATCTTAAGCTTCATCAAAATTGGATAAAAATTGTAACCTCCTTGGCAATATACACACTTTTACACTAGCGAAGAGCCCATTTTGTCAGAAACTGAGATCTTTAAGATATAACCATTCATTTCAAGTTTCATCAAAATCGGATAAAAACTTGAGTGTCCACAAGCTAAAGGCGTCATTTTTTCAAACAACCAGGGGCCACAATCCATGACGTTACTGTCCCATACATATCGAAAGGAATCGTGATATTTTCGGGAAAAACCTATATTTCAAGTTTTGTCGAAATCGGATCAAAATTGGGGCCTGTAGGGTGTCCACAAACAAGTTGTAGACTGACGTCCGGGCGAACAGGGGCGACGACAATATATGTCCAAATTAAATGTGGGCGTACAAAAATCTCAGTATTAGAATACTGAAGAAAATAATTTATATATCTATTCAAGTGAAGTAATCCATAATGTAAATTCCATATTGATGGGTTTAAATCAGGGCCGGCGGAAGCAATTCTTGACTGGGGGGGATGGCTCCCATCCTAGGACCAGGGATGTAGCCAGGATTTGCTGAGTAGTTGTAAAAAACACTTTGGCGAGCGTAGCGTGTTTTTTTTTTTTATCAAAATTAACCCTTATTCAATTATTGGTGTATTTCCAGAGCATTTGGTATATTAATATTACGGTGGAATGAGAATCAGGTCAGACAGAAGTTGAGAAAGAATAAGAAACATTGACATTGTGGATAGGCTAGGATTTAATATAGATTCGGTAGAATTAACCGTAGAATGCGAACATTAAAAATTGATCGTACAACCGAACGTCCGACACCATTTACGACATCCAAACCTTTTACATTGAAGTGCCGTAAATTGGTCTGGGTGACCGTGAAATGAATAGACCTGCACAACTTCTAAATTTAAATAAACATAATACCAATACTTCTTTCTTTAAACTAATTTGGGGTGATAAGGTATACTACGGCACACAAAAATAAATAATGCCGTATCAGACATGGTTTGCGTGGGCTTATAGTTACCATGGCTTTGCCGTTTGCCGGGGGTGGTAAATTTAGAGTGCGGAGTCTGAGTAGGCCTACAGAGTGGGAGAAGGACGAAGTCGAGGGGGTTTAAATACGACTGGGCGGCTTTCTTCTATTTTTTTTGTTTTGGGCGGCAAAAAACCGTGCCGCCTGAAGAAAAGAGTACTTGCGGCCAAATTATTAGCCCCCCTACTCCGCCGGGCCTGGTTTTAAATGATTCGTTGTTGAAACAGAGGAAAGAAAGCAAATGAACAATTGCAGAACTTACCCTTGTATTCGGGAAAATAGTATTTTAGCGGCACGTGTTGTATTTTCTGCTTGAAAAGATCAGTTTTATTCAAGAAGAGGATTGATGTTGTATCACTGAACACCCGATGACTGACAACCTTCTTAAACAGCGCCAGGGATTCCAAGAGTTCATTCTGAAAACAGATTAAAAAATTCGACGTCATTATTATTATTATTATTACAGCATAATTATCATGCGCCCTTTCATATAACGTTTTCTGCTGCTGCTGAAAAGCGTGACCTCAATCTCGGATTATCGAATGACCAATGGACTTTTTTATACGCCCACATTTTCATGTGGACGTATTATGTCGTCGCCCCTGTCCGTCCGTCCGTCCGTCCGTCCACAATTGTTTGTGGACTCTCTACAGGTCACAATTCTTGTCCGATTTCGACGAAACTTAAAATATAGGTTTATCCCCAACAGATCTCGGCTGCTTTCGATATTGGCATGTATCGGATCAAAACTTCATGGATTATGACCCCTGATTGTACGAAAAATCACGTTTTTAGCTTGTGGACCCTATAGAGGTCACAATTTTGAACCGATTTTGATGAAACTTTACATGCATGTTTATAACCCAAAGATCTTGGTTCCTTTCAATATTTGCACCTATCGGAACGTAAATTCCTGAATTATAGCCCCTGATTGTCCAAAAAATCACCTAATTTAGCTCTTGGTACCTCTGGAGGTTACAATTATTATCCGATTTTAAAAACCGTTCGATTATATCACCGTTACACCCTAAGGAAGGTCGAGTTCAAATTTCGGAAAAATCGGACCAAAATTACCATACAAAATGGCCGCCGTTCGTACGCAAATACTGTTAAAAAATGGTATATCAAGGTTGTGGACCCTGTAGAGATCACAATTTTAATTCGATTTTGATGAAACTTGAAATGCATGGTTATAACCCAAAGATCTTGGTTCCTTTCGATATTTGCGCATATCGGATCGTAACTTCCTGAATTATGGCCCCTGATTATACGCAAAATCGTCTTGGTTTAGCCTGTGGTGCCTCTGGAGGTTACAATAATTATCCGATTTAAAAAATCGTTTGATTATATCACCGTTACACCCTAAGGAAGGTTGGGTTCAAATTTCGGAAAAATCGGACCAAAATTACCATACAAAATGGCCGCCGTTCGTACGCAAATACTGTTAAAAAATGGTATATCAAGGTTGTGGACCCTGTAGAGATCACAATTTTAATTCGATTTTGATGAAACTTGAAATGCATGGTTATAACACAAAGATCTTGGTTCCTTTCGATATTTGCGCATATCCGATTGTAACTTCCTGAATTATGGCCCCTGATTATACGCAAAATCGTCTTGGTTTAGCCTGTGGTCCCTCTGGAGGTTACAATAATTATCCGATTTAAAAAATCGTTTGATTATATCACCGTTACACCCTAAGGAAGGTTGAGTTTGAATTTCAGTAAAATGGGACCAAAATTACCATACAAAATGGCCGCCATTCGTACGCAAATACTGTTAAAAAATGGTATATCACGGTTGTGGATCCTGTAGAGGTCAAAATTTTATTTCGATTTTGATGAAACTTAAAATGCATGGTTATAACCCAAAGATCTTGGTTCCTTTCAATAGTTGCGCATATCGGATCATAACTTCCTGAATTATGGCCCCTGATTATAAGCAAAATCGTCTTGGTTTATCTTGTGGTCCCTCTGGAGGTTACAATAATTAACCGATTTAGAAAATCGTTTGATTATATCACCGTTACACCCTAAGGAAGGTTGAGTTTGAATTTCAGTAAAATGGGACCAAAATTACCATACAAAATGGCCGCCATTCGTACGCAAATACTGTTAAAAAATGGTATATCACGGTTGTGGATCCTGTAGAGGTCAAAATTTTATTTCGATTTTGATGAAACTTAAAATGCATGGTTATAACCCAAAGATCTTGGTTCCTTTCAATAGTTGCGTATATCGGATCATAACTTCCTGAATTATGGCCCCTGGTTATAAGCAAAATCGTCTTGGTTTATCTTGTGGTCCCTCTGGAGGTTACAATAATTAACCGATTTAGAAAATCGTTTGATTATATCACCGTTACACCCTAAGGAAGGTTGTGTTCAAATTACAGCCCCTGATTATATGCAAAATCGTCTTTGTTTAGCTTGTGGTCCCTCTGGAGGTCACAATTATTATCTGATTTAAAAAATCGTTTGATTATATCACCGTTACATCCTAAGGAATGTTGAGTTCGAATTTCGGGAAAATTCAGAAAAAAATTGCCATACAAAATGGCTGCCGTTTGTACGCGAATACTGTTCCTTTCGTTATTTTCACATATCAGATCATAACTTCCTGATTGTCCGAAAAATCGCCTATGGTCCCTTTGGAGGTCACGATTATAATTATCTGATTTAAATAACTTTACTCTATCACCGTTACACCATACGGAAGGTTGAGTTTGAATTTCAGGGAAATCGGACCATAATTGCCAGACAAAATGGCCACCGTTTGTACGCTAATAGTGTTAAAATATGGTATATCAAGGTTGTGGACCCAGTATAGGTCACAATTTTAATTCGATTTTGATGAAACTTGAAATGCATGTTTATAACCTAAAGATCTTGATTCTTTTCGATATTTGCGCATATCAAATTGTAATTTAATGAATTATAGCCTTTGATTGTAGGAAAAATCACTTTCGATTTTGCTTGTTCTCTAACCATCTCTCGAAAATGTGGGCGTATCCTGCCTGGCAGTGCCAGCTTACTATCTTTTGTTGCTTGTATTCAACAAATTTGAATCGTTATTCAATATACCTTCTTGAAATAACATGTTATTTAGAACATGTCTCTGAAAGCGTATTTTTAAGTTCGCATTGTTTTTAATATTCCTAATTGGAGATAATAACAACATTTCTACTGATTATAGACTCTCAATTGGTCATCATTTAGATTACATCATAGAAATTACGTGCTATAGAAATGTAGCTAAAAGCCTTTACCTGTTCGCCGATTATACCACCATCGTCCCGTTGTTGATCATAACGACTTATATCTACTGTATAGATCAGAGCTGATACGTTATCGAAAAAGTGAATCCATTTTCTGGGATCTGATCTTTGACCCCCAACATCTACCATTCTGCAAATTATACAACGAATAAGGTCATGGTTAATTAGCAATCTGTGCTTAGTGGTACGAATTGGAGTCTCCTCGGGATTGCTGGGAGAGGGGGGCGGATTGCTGGGAGAGGGGGGGGGGGGAGTCCTCCTCGAAAATTTTGAAATTTTGACCCTAAATGACCATTCTGAGCTATTTTGAGAGAGAAGATCAAATTACACCGACCCTGAACTACCAGGGTGGGGCGAAATATTTCAGGACGAGGACATCTTCCCCCGAACTTTATTCTAAAAGAATGGTCTGGTTAAATTGGAACAAGTAGTAGTATTTCAAGGAATTGGATGGAGGAAGAAACATAAATACAAACTAGAGATGAATGAATGCTTTATAGTAAACTATATCTGAACTACAAAACAAGAGATAAAAATTCAATGACCAATAACCGATAATGACGGTCATTATTTTCAGTACATAACATTTCTTCGTTTCGTTGCGAATTTTCCAGTAGTATTGATTTTTATAACAGAATAAAAAAAAATACGCGTTCGCACGGCTGTGATCTTGAACAGCATAAAGACAGTCAAGCACGGGTTAGACTGAAGAGCTTTCTTAAAAGCGTCAAATGATTCCATACTCCCTTCCACCCAACTCTCCCTTCCCATAGATCAGCACTTGAAATGTGTAAATAACTTAAATATTCATATGCACCTGAATTCCAAACCTTTAAATTTGAAGGAAGTTTCGTGTAAACCATTGTTATCGACCCTTGCTCTGAGTATGTCTTGAGTTGATGGTACATAACCCGGATCTAATAATCTATCTACCCCATCTAGCAAACTAAAAGTAGAGATAACATAGTCTGATAGGTAATATTATATCTACTAATGTAACAAACTGAACTACAATGCATGAAATAGAACCTATTATTATTTTAGTGACCGTAAATCATCTCCCCAAAACGCGTGCCAACAACCCAAAGCCCAGGTCAATCTTAGTCTGACGGAATTGTTTTGTTTTTTTTAGGCAGAAATGTGCAAACTAAGCTTTCTTGGTTTTAAATGATAGATTACACCCAGTAGTGTTACAGAAAAAAAAGACCCATCAATTGGCCAAAGAGAAACATTTTGAGTGGCCAAAATCCAATATGGCTGCTGGTTTTGGCTTGTAAATTACAATTTTCACCCAATTATCATAATATCATCGGGTTTGGTATTAACATATACATTTCCATGCTTACTTTTGTGATACGTGTTACCGCTGAGTCAATATTGGGAGTTATTCAATATGGCGGTCAGTTTTTGCGGGGAAAATTGGATTTTACATAAGGATCAAAATATACGTTTTCGAGGTAGCTGTATCCATTTCTTTTCATTTTATTGTCTGATGAGTGATGACCTTTAAACTGTGATATCAGGGAAACGAAAAAAAAATGTAATTCATTCTGTTTACTCACTACTCCGCTGAACTCTGTAAATTATATTCCCATCGCCGTACCATACACTGATGGAAAGCTGTAGATGCAAGGAACTGTTTGATAGTATGTCGCCTTGCTACCAAATATTCACCAGTATCTGACGGTATTTCTGACAACTCGTCGTAAAGATTCTGCAATAGATATACCAGTATATGAAATAATCTGTTTCATTCTCAGTTTATCAACAAACAATGCAACTAATTCACCCGTTTGCAAGCTTTATATCAATCATCCACTATACATGGATCTCGTAACTGGCTTAACGTCCATTCGACCGACACTTAGCTCTCATTATACAATGTATTAGGGGTTTTTTTTAACGCCAAAACAAAAATAAACTGTAGCTGCCAAGGGTTCTTTTACTTGTAGGTCAATGTGTACACGGAGTCTTGTTGAGTTTTTTTGGGCTGGATAATCCCGATGAATTTTCTCGGACAAGACGGGGATCGAGCACGCCTTACTCACTGGGCTGATCTACGAACATACGGACACATGTCGTATAATTGTAGGTGTATGAAAAAATAAAGTTAGGTTGATAAACAGTTAACATAATTAATAATGATAGAGATAACCTATCTTTAAAACTTACATGATACTCAGCTCCTGTTTCAATATTTAGTTGGTCTATAGTTTGTAATAATCTCTTTAATATATCGATCAGATTCTGTCTCAATACACTTCTATACGCAAGTCTTTCTGTCTCCATAAAATCCTGATCATGGATTATTCTGGAAAAAAAAAAATAGTAGCCTTAACCTTTTTTGATTGTATGCTTATATATCATAAAATGACCATGGGTCCAAGTGTCGTGAATCTGGACCCAAGCTTAACGTACAAGGAGTAGTATAGTTGTTCAAACCTCAAGGTATGAATCAAAATGTGGGACACACTATGTAGTGTAAGTGTACAAGGTGAGTGGGCCAAAATAAAACAAAAAAACACCGGGTTATTTTAAGTTTGTTTATAAGCAATATGTTTTATTCAGATTTGTATCCGAATAGGAATTGTGGAACAGACATAAATTAAACCCCTCTCCCGGGGTTAAAGTACAACAGTCGAATAAAGACTATAATATCTCCTCCATTGGGTCGGGTTTTAAAGGGACAATAACACTCTTGCTGGCTTGACAGGTCCAGAAAAAAATAGTCTTATTCTAACTACAAGATGTGTGTCCTACCTATTGTGTAAATTATCCATTACAACCTATCTTACTTGTTTAGAGATCGAAAATATGTTTAAATCCACGTTGCATTTAAAAGTGCTTACGTAAGGCTTTTCAAACCATGTTACGGCATGTAGTTGAATTTTTCCAATTTTTAAAATTAGGTGTGTTAAGGTGAAATTTGTATCATTTTTAATTGAAATATTGTAAAATAGTACAAATTGTTGACCAGAATAAAGATTGGAACATATTATTCAGTTACAACAAGAGTGGTATTGGGGCTTTAAATAGTAAGCACACCCTGCCACATATACTGCAGGTCTATAGCCCCACTTTAATCACGATGCCTACATCGGAAATGCTCACTATCTGTTAGTGTAAGAATGGTTATCATTTGGTTGATTTGAGACCCACCCCCACCCAGACAAACAAACAGATTTTGGGGAAATCTGCTGTCATTACTACTGACCTTAGTTGTCTAGCTAATGTACTTTTACCAGATTCCGGTCGACCTGCAAAGAGAAGGTGTAGACTATGCATATTATGGGTGTGGCGTTTGAAGATAGATAATAAATTACCTTTAATGAATTCGAGGTATAGTGATCGGACAACTGTTTGCATGAGATAACAATGAATTCTTAGCACATAGGAAATGAGAAGCATTTAATGTTAGCAAACATTTAACTTTGGTATTTTATGATCACGTGTGAAATGCTTTTGAGAAGAATTATTCCAAATAACGGCTTTCTGCCTCCTTTACATTCCATCCGTTTAATGATTCTTTTGTACATAAAAAAAATGACTAACAAGTCAAACACACAGGTTATGCACCTGACTAATAGGCACAAGATTTAAACACCAAATGGCATATATTTCTCGATCCACTTCGAAGTTCGAGTCTGGTGTCGCAGTTTGACTAGGAATCGGCTTACTCAAACCAGGACAGGGTTCAAAATATTGTTTCTTTTTATTGGATCACTTGAAATTGTATATGTCCATTCAAAGCAGCTTCGACCAATTAATTCAAAAAGCAAAATATGTGAATCAAGCGCATTTTGGCGGTCCTCTTCCCAAGTCGTTGCATTAACAAAGAGAAATTAAGTTGCGAACCTACAAACATACAATATAAATCTAACCTAAAAACTGTATTTTTGAACACTATGATCGCGTTTTGTGGATTAACCGCTGTATTAATATTATTATTATTATTATTATTAGGTTTTCCCACGGTATAGCTTGTGTGAAACACTGTTGTTTTTGTTCGCATTCTTCTTATTATTAATATTTGTCTACTTCTTCTTATTATTATTGTTGTTGCTGTGGCCTTGCATTTTCTGCAATAACAAGTTGTCTTGTAGTATAATTATTATGATTAATGATCAACGTCATTAGACTGTCGCAATCATAATTATATGTAGGCCTAATTATCACTTTGTCAACTATCGATCATTATGAAATATGATCCAGAAAATACATATTGATCAACCAAAGCACCACATACATAACTTGAACTGGCACATAATAATTCGACATGTAACCTCACTGACATAGGGCTTAGGCGCATGATGCCTACCAGAAGGCGTATGCAGCTATAGAAATAGTTCAGCTATGAACGTACGTCTCATAACGCCCGCCCTGTACGTTCAGGAACCGCCCTATTGAACCGTCAATTTTACTAGGGCAATTTTTTATTACTAAACGGGCATATAATGCGGTTAATTCGAGATTGAAGGAGTCAAATCTATATCCCTTGTCACCTAGAAATGGAAACAAATGGGTCAGAACCCATAATATAAGTGTATATCAGCTGATTTACATTCAACCGTTTCTATTTTACTGTAATTTTTTAGACAAAAATAAGCGAAGAGTCCAATTTGAATGACAGTCTTTGGCGTCTCTTTATTTCAGTCTATACACCAGTAGTATTCTCCCGTGGGATATGTTTAGCCTGATTCATTGAGTCGTTTCGTTTCATTACAAACGGCATCCGGAAGCATTCTGGTACCCGATTCGTGTGCAAATTTTAGAAAATTGTATTTTGTCTTAAATATTGGATATCAGAAGCCTATCTTTTAACGGTAAAATAACAATATTAATGTTGATTTAAATTGACTAAAAAGTCTTGTTTTCAATGTCAAAGACTCTGGAGAATATTGAGTTATAGACTTGCCTCCTTTATAGCCCATCGAGATTTATTTCGGGTCAATCCTTCACAAACAAGTGAAAAAATTATCGAAACATGATGAGCGGAAGCTTGAGGTCAAAAGTAAGAAAAAAACTTACACTAGGGTTACATTACGTCAAAAATATTTACCCCAGCACTGCTTTTGACCTCATCCAATTGCAGTTATAGAGTAGCGCAACGCTTCAACTCGCAAGATAAACCCAGAATAATGACAATTTAAAGGCATTCACTATGCAATCTGTGGGGTAAAGTGTGAAAATGAACAATTTGTTTCACATTGCGTGTTGCGCTTACTTAATTGCCGTCTCAACATGTGCATATTATAATGTGAAGTTGTGAACCACTAATGCTAGGATTCTGCGAGTTTTTCCTTCAGGAGTATACACTGTTCCCATCAAAAGGTTTAGTATGGGTATCAAGTTTAACACAATAAAATATATCTGGAGAAAACCTTTAACTTACCGAGAAGTAATAACTTGACGCTTTTAGTTTCCTTAAGTTTTTCGTGAAGGAGAAATTGATCTATAGATTCGGATTTCTTCTTGTTGGTTACTGGACTGCTTACAACGGAATTAGCACTGGCACTCGCCCCCATTCTGACACCAAACAATTGTTGTTGTACTTAGTGTTTAACGTCCGCTTCCACCGGAGATGATATCGACACCAAAACAGTAGGCCTATACTTAATCTTTGATTAATTAAATAATGTTATCTGAAATCGAAACAAAATAATAAAGAGCAAAGATTGAGACAAGGTCTGTGGGCTAGTAATTGATATACATTCCTTTCCTGAAAATCATAAATGAAGCCGACAAGGGTCATGTAAAATTGACTGTTAATAAAAGAACACATAGAACGACCATACTAGTCCGATGGCTGAAGGGGGTGGGGGATGGCCACCCGAGCTGTGAATTTATGAGACCAAGTTTTTCTAGAACAGTCTTTTACATGTTGTTAGAAAGTTGGGATTTTCTCGAAAAAAAACCTTCGATAGCCATTACCGCAGGCCGAGTTATTCTCGAAACTTTCAATATTAATCTTGATTGGATCAAAAAATATTAAGATTAGTATTGGAAGTGTTGAGAATATCCTAGAACTGACAACCAACCACGAGGACACCAGAATATCTTACCTGCTCCTCTTCGCAGCGGAATTAAAAGTAATGTTTTTACTATAAGAAAAGCATCATTTAAATCAACGTGAACACGCACATTTACACCTGCTACCCCGTCCTACTTCCCCACCAATCAAAACAGATGTCCAGGCCATCATAAACACTTATTTAAAGATGGGCAATCCTGGAATTTTTTGTTTTATTAATATATTTTGTAAACATAATGGCAGCCCCCCGCCCCTACACATACCAGTTGTAGACATTTAACCCTATATCTCGGAAACGCCGCCTCAAACGCCTGATAAGAACCCAGATTCGGAATCTACACAATAAACTTGGTCTCATAAATTCACAGCTCGGGTGGCGATTCCCTCCTTCAACCACCGGACTATACAGAGGTGGTATGTGCTTGCAGTCAGTGAGATTATAAACTTAACACAAATTTTATTCTTCACTCCAAGTATAGATCTGCAAAAAAACGAGTTTGCCAAGTATCTGAAACACACAAATGGCGTCACACTCACAGTGACCGCATTTTAAATTACGCTAGTATGCATATGCAATGCACTACAAAGACTGTGTGTCATAATAGGTCGAATAGTTTTGAAAGTTTATAAACTGGATTCTATTTTAATTTTCAAGGTAAATGTATTCCACGAAACATGCACAATGTGATCAAACGATCTGCATCCAAATGATTTGAGTTCGCGTCCATGACAAAATGTTGATACAAGAGCTGCTACATAAGGAGCTTAAAATCTAGTCTTGATTTAATCGGTCGCCAATGAAGATCGTTGGTTCAGGCGTAACTACAAAAGCATGCATACCCAGCTTCTTAGTTTTCGCACTGTTAACATCTCCTATTCCAATGCTCTAGTTTACCAGTTTACCATTCCACAATTTCATCCTTGATGTAATATGTAGAACGTATGCAGGGCTGGCGGAAGCAATTCTTGATTGGGGGGGGGGGGGCTCCCATCCTAGGTCCAGGGATGTAGCCAGGATTTGCTGAGTGGTTGTAAAAAAAAACTTTGGCGAGCGTATAGCGATCCAAAAAAAGTTTGGGAGGGGGGCGTGGTCTTTTATGAAAATTGAACCCTTATTCAATTATTGGTGTATTTCCAGAGCATTTGCTGTCTTTTATTTGCTTCAGTGCAAATCAATTTCCATTTATATTATATTCAAATTTTTATAGGCCTATTCTTAAATTGTAGTATTTTATATTATTATTACGGTGGAATGAGAATCAGGTCAGACAGAAGTTGGGAAAGAATAAGAAACATTGACATTGTGGATAGGCTAGGATTTAATATAGATTCGGTAGAATTAACCGTATAATGCGTACATTAAAAATTGATCGTACAACCGAACGTTCGACACCATTTACGACATCCAAACCTTTAACATTGAAGTGCCGTAAATTGGTCTGTGACCGTGAAATGAAAAGACCTGCACAACTTCTAAATTTAAATAAACATAATACCAATACTTCTTTCTTTAAACTAATTTGGGATGATAGGGTATACTACGGCACACAAAAATACATAATGCCGTGTCAGACATGGTTTGCGTGGGCTTATAGTTACCATGGCTTTGCCGGGGGTGGTAAATTTCGAGTGTGGAGTCTGAGTACAGAGTGAGAGAAGGACGAAGTCAAGGGGGTTTAAATACGACTGGGCGGCTTTCTTCGATTTTTTCTTTTTGATGGGCGGCAAAAAACAGTGCCGCTCGGCGTGGCTACATCCCTGTAAGTCCCTATAGGCGAAGGTCCAGGGGACGCAATAGCCTGAAGAAAAGAGTACAAGCGACGATTGTTACCCGCACCAAAGTCCATCATGTTTCGATCGTAGGACAGCTTCCTATAAGTCATAGTATTATCCACACGCCAATGTCTTGGGAACCTTAACAGTGACCCAAACTCGCGTTTTCAAGTGCAAATAAAACAGCTCTTGCTAACCTATAGACAGTAACGAAGAGAAAGTATTCTTCAAGAAGTAGGTGAAATGTTCTTCGAATTGAGGCAGCGGCGGCGCCAGCCGGTGCTGAGTGGGGGGGGGGGGGTAAAAAGCTATGGGGGTCTGGGGGCTTTGCCCCCCAAATTTTTTTTTTAGCCACGCCCTTTTTGCTTAGGGAAACGCCCTTCTCCAGCTATTGGATACACCCGTTTTAGGTCGAGGAATGCCCTTTCTAACATGTGATGTTGCACTTTAATATAATATAATGCACAAAAAAAGAATTTGGGAGGGGGGAGTGGTCTTTTATGAAAATTCAACATGTGATGTTATACTTTAATATAATATAATGCACAAAAAAAGGATCCTACCCCCCCCCCCCCATAAATTTTATGTCATTTTTAGCAAAATTGGGATGGCCATGATTTTCAAAAGTGGGGGGGTAACTACCCCCCCCATACCCCCCCGTGGCTCCGCCACTTAATTGAGGCGCAACGAACTGGGATACTGGGCTAAGATACAATGTCTTTGGGACAGTTGCCCAACATTTAAGTGTACAAAAACATCAAAGAAAATAATCAAAATAAATGTTAATTCAGACACTCAACCGTTCGGTCATAGAGCAAATGATCTATCAAAATATTTAGATCACTATCAGATTACTGACAAGGTATTTTCGTATATTTTCGTATGTTTGAACGAAAAATTTCCATCTCATGAATGTGAAAATATACACGGACGGATCTTGCCATCAAAACACAACCAAAACTGCATTAGTTATAGTCATTCCTGAATGCAGTGATAATTATCCAAAAGGCTTCCAGATAGCATAATTTATTCCTGAAGCAATGGCCCGAGAAATCCCTCTCTGGCCATTGCTTGATTGGATTCTGATACTTGAACTTTTCAGAAAGTGTGTCTATTCTTCTCGTTCAATCAAATCTACCACTTACGTACAGTAACATGACAGCCCTTCGTTTAATCGTGGGTCTTCCCTAAAATTTTGGATAAAGATTTAAGGTATTAAAAACGGTGAAAGTGTGTTCATTTCCATACAGTGGTGTTTAGTTTACGTCAATGTCGATAGCCTCATTTCTCACTCAATTAGTTTTACTGCAATATCCTGCTATAGCTCTAATCAAACGGAACACTGCGAGGAGTATGTCCAGATACATGCTCCATCCATACCGCAAAATTAGTTTTTCCCCGTTTTTTTTTTCTATCTGCAATGAGGACGTCAAACATCAGTCAGTTGGACCTTCTGTTTTAAGACGACAGCGATTTTATAAGTGTGTTTTAAATTGACATTATTTGTGGTTTTGCCAATTTTCAACTTATTAAGTGTATAAAATTTAATTAATTCAACCTGTCCATAATATCATATTTAATTTATTGAACGTTATATCTTTAATAAACAACAACGGCAACAGTCTTTTGTGAAAGTAAACTTATCCTATTATTATTACGAACATTTCGCTTTATCGATAGAACAAACGAAGACAGTAATCTATTCGTGGATTTTACTGGCGTGACCTTTGTAGGATGAAATGACTCTATATAACTAGGACGAAACAACACGTGTAAATTTGGGATGAAACAGTCAGATGTGAAACAGTCGTGGGATGAACTGAACTGCTCCAATCAAAGTATCCAGGCCCTCGTCGGGATCAAACGGTCGGGACACGGATTGGCAGCAATCCCGTTTCTTGGTATCCAGGTGTCGCTCTATAAAATCACTATGTCAAACCTCTTCTCTCTCTACGTGTAATCAATTTCCCTGGCGCCCAGTCTAGACCGGATTACATTCGGCATGTTAATTAAACCGTTTTGTGTAATAATATGGTATTAATTGACACAGTCGCTAATCAACTCGATTATTGCTGTAATCGAAAAATTTAAAAGTGTCTTATATTACAATAATGTATCGAATGCTTTCAATTACATGTGTGGGAAATTTAAAAAAATTAAACTCTGGCTTCATGTATATGTCAGTTCACAAACTTTCGGAAGGTGTTTTCAGGGATGAAGCACCCTGACCGTTTCTATCCGTTTCTATATATAAGCAGCAATATCAAAATACTGCTCTACCCAACCTCTATTTTAAAGCGGTTTGGCGTCCTCACCTTCTATGTTTTATTATTAGTATATTTTGTACGTCAAATGGAATCATTTCGTGCCCAAACACTACATTCAAGTAAAATTTTGAGAACAGAGGCTTGGCAGAGCCGTATTTTCATATTGCTGCTTAATATGAAATGAAAAAAATGTGGTTTAACGGTCTACAGTTCTATTCCGACATGGCGAATGAAGATGGGAAGCCTAATAGGGGCGGGCAGGGGTGCTGAGAGGATTGCATCCGTGCGAAGCCGCCAGAAAGAATCTAACTAACTAATCAGGGTGGGGTTGGGCGTTAAATCGCGGTATTTTTGTCGAGAGGGGCTGACATAGGTGAAAACAACCCCTTGCAGTTGGAATTTAGTTGATGTATGGCATATGCCTGGGTTCAGTATCCCGTTAAACCCCATTCATAATCAATTAAACACAACATCAACAGGGAGTATTTAATCCCTTATCGTAGCTAAATGCTCTTGAGTTTTACCCCCGCAATGGCCCCACCCCTCCAATCAAACGGAGTTATAGTGGACTCTGTGGAGCTCTGTCAAAACTAAGGTAAGCAAAGGATTATAGACTGTATCATTATTATTACTGTTCATCTAATGATTAAAATATATGAGATAAGTTCGTGTGTCATCGGTTAACGAGTATCTTAATTATTATTCACTGGCCTGTCAATGCAAATTAATTCATAAATCAGTCAAATATATTATTAAAAACTCACTATCGCTGAATAAGAAAATTTATCACTCCAATTACAACATATCTTTAAAGCTTGCAAACGCCCAAGTTTGTAGAAATAGAGGATTTCCTTGTTGTGTTTCCTTTGTGATCGTAAATAAAACTACAGGTTAGTTCGTTTCTACAACTTGACTTTTAAACTGCTTCCAACCAAGGGAAACTCTGGCGAATCTCGTTCAATACCCTATTGTATCACCCCTTAATTTATGTACGCCATTACCCTATTTGATCTACCAAAAACATGTTATAAACAAGATAGTATTTGATGGATAGTGGGATGACCTGTCCTGCTTATGATCCTGATTGGTCTAAAAGTGTGGTTGAATGAGGATAAACCCCATTTTGTTTTTGCCAGGCAACGTACTGCGGTCGCTTAACGTGCGCTCGTTAAAACACCTTATTCTAAGAAGGCCAGGGGCTGGTTTCGTGAAATTTTAACTAAGATAAAAATCCAAACTTTAGTAAAATGATTGGATAATATTAGATTGATTCTAGTGCTCAGCCAATCAAATTGAAGAATCTACTAATATTTGGATTTTATCTTTAATTAATATTTCACGAAACAAAGCTCAGGGCTATAAGAAGCCAGACATTTTAGGAAATAATATATACAAGGACTTTTTATTATGTGTTTTAACCAATTTTAAGGAGACTCTAGGCATAAACGGGCATCTGAATTGTATGTTTTTACCAACGTTCAACCTATAAAGTGCAAATAATTTATTTAAATCAACCTGTCCATATTATCATATATAATGTATTGGACGTTAAATCAGGAATTAACTAAAAACACTTTTCAACATTAAACACCAAATATAAGATCTAAATGGAAATAATTAAAGATTTCCAATTATTTAATACAAAATACTACTAACCTTTATGACTTTATATTTCGACAAAAAGCTTCTAGGTACACTTTTTTGGTAGCAATCACTATTTCTCTGTACCACCCTACAATCATTTGGATCGTTGATAAAACATATTAACAACAATCTAAATCTTATAAATCTGTCATTTTCCTTTTTTGTCTGTGCTTAAAAGCATAATATGGTTATATTCCTCGGTTAGTCATTGGAAAATACAACCAGTTAAATGGAACGGTATTCACACTGAAACATCAACAGGAAAACCTTATGTTAGAATAGAGTAATAATCGGCTACAGATCAACACTAATATATATATCCAATGAATGATACTAGCATTACCGGGTAAAGGTCTGTGCTATTTCTGAAGGTGTGTCGGCTCCGTTCTGCTCCAACATCCGTTGATTGTTTGGAGTTATTTCCCAATAAGGCTGTTCTGATTAGCAATACACATACACTTCTGGTTGTACTCCCCACCTGCTGTATCCTGTTACCGATATCTCTACAGTAAATTATAAGCTATTTATGATTGAAAGCTTATAAATTCCCAGTCGTCAGATGATGTTCCAACTAAAATATGTATGCTTTTTTACTTATTTTAACCCGAAAATCTCTTTTCAAAAGGATTTATGAAGTGAAAAGAAACAATAACAACATCCACTGGCATAAAAGACTCGTGAAATTATTCTGTCATTTTTTACTTTATTTGCTCATTAGGTGTCTTGCTGTGTGGATGTAATCGATAATGTCGCTATTATCTATGGTCATGGAAATAAACGGAAAACTTAGACTATAGAGTATTGACAGGGTAGTAATAGCCAGTGAAGTCAAAATAATTATTATGATTTTCTCCTACATTTGTGCTGGTTGATTAATGCGTTATAATTTTAAAAAATGAACCATTAACGTCTTATTTATACGTTATCTTTACATTGGTAGAGTAAAACTAATTAGGTTGTTGGTTAAAAGGCTACCGCTCTATATTCGTACCATGGAAATGTTTAAGTTTAACCAGTAGACATTTTTAATCATTATTTTATTTTGGTTATATTTGGAATAGAAATTGACCAATTTCCGAAGTGATATCTCACTATAATCGTTAAGTTCTTTTAACTGTCATGTGCTAAAACGTTGACCAAGAAGATGGCAAATACATAATAATAACAACTAGAGTGGTTATAGGTGTTCACGGAATGTATACTGAAGTTCCATAATCTTGGCCCACTTCCCGATATTGTCTGTTGTTTATTATAAGTTATGGCTATTCAAGCTAACCAATGGTAACCAATCAAACAGAGCGTTGCAGGTGCGTCCACCGGACAGTCAGTCAGCATCCGAAATCCGGAGCCGGGTCGTTTTTTTATTGCGATTTACTTCGTGACGGTCTCTGTGACAGAATAATTCAGGCAGCGACGATAATGTCAACAAGGAGTCAACGAGGGGTTAACTTCCAAAACATTCGGCCTTCCTACAGCATGAAATTACCAATGCAGAACCTTTTTGGGAGCACCAGTCGACCAAGGGTTATTCTAAGATGTGGCAGGAAACAATATACATGGGTGGCGACCGGTTATCTCAACCTCCGGTCTCCACGTCAGACAGGAGACTCATGGTGCTACATATAAGATTTGATGCCGTGTGAAGTTACCTTTGGGGTAAGAAGATTGGAAGAAGATTAGACGAAAAGAGAGTATGTATCAAACATTGGATTTGGGGAGTTCTCCAAGACATTTTCCACATCTAACCAGCGCTTGCATAGCACTGCATAGTCTTACAATATAAAAGCTTCACACTTGAGAATGCAAATCGCTATGCAGTTCATAAAAGAATTTCGCTACAATTTATCGTTAATTTAATTTTTTGACTGATATCCAATCCAGCAAAGTTTAACTGTTTATTTCAATTTTCCGATAATAGGGGTTATATATAAACGCTTCGCGCGTAATAATGCAAGTCGATATACAGGTCATTACCAATAATTTCTATCGCAGAAGCCCAAAAATTGAATTGTGTGTTTTCAGCAACTAAACCTGCAATTTTGGGAACGTATAAGTACTTCTGATGAGTTCAGTGGGTACTACAACATAGATTTCGACACTTATATCAATCGTCTTTCATGTCGTGAAGATGAAATAGCTCGAATCATAAAGCATGTTCAAATAAAGCTCTAGGTAAATCTGGTAACAGGTGGAAAAACTGAGAAACCCGACAATCCGCCGCCCCAAAAGTCTGACAGTCAGCTAGAACCTAACTGCTGATTTCTGTGTCTATTTGTGCATATCATGTAATATAATGGGAAACTCTGTAATCTTGAAGATCTGGGTTATATTATGTCGAGGTCAGCTGTTGTTCCATGAGATTTTCATAAAACATAACTGTTTATCGTATATCAAAAATAGTTTTGTCGATAACCTCGGTCCTACTATTCACCGACAAGAACCGAGGGGGATATGTTAAAGATGTGCATATTCTACAAATTCTATTCATTGTCAATAGTACCCACCGTATTGCAAAAGGTGACCGACAAGAAAAGATGTGTTAGAGAGAGAGACATAATATAAATAAGATGTGTAATACATATCTATAACCCATCTTTGGTTGTCGGTCACCCTTTTGCAATACTTTATGCGCTATTGGTAACAAAACGCTCTTGTCGGTAATTAGTGGGACCCGATAACACCAATTCCTACTTATATTAAAATTTGGTCATGAAAAAAGAATAGAACTGCTTGTGTTCTGTCATCCAAATTTGTTTAAAAACTATGCGTGGCTGGGGCTCGATGTTGAAGACTGGTTCTTTCTTCCTTTTCATTTGTTTTAAAGTAGATATTTCTGAAATTCTAGAGTCCCATTTTCACCGGAATGCTTGTTTTTGTGTTATTATATGTTGACCATGAAGATTATTTTGTTATTGTTTCTCTAATTCTCTTTTGTCTAAATTATGACTGGGGGTAATGAGGATATTGATAATAGATTTATTATCATATAATTGAATCACCGTACTTCATAAAAACACAATAGTTTATAAGCCTACTTATATAGCTCCAAGTCATTAACTCCCCGAACACTAACATTATACGTATGATTTCATGCGACATAAGTGGAATATTGACTGGATAATCTACCCTCCAGCTAAAATAGAAAGATCAAAAAATCATTAAGGTCGAGATTTATTTACAGGGAATAGTTATAGTGACGTCATTGGAGTTTATTTTGATTGTGAACTAAGGTTGCCCTTTTTTCTGACACCTGACGACAAATTAATAATGACAAACAAAAGATTTTTTTCTAACACTAGGATCCATATAAAATGGTGGTTAGGAGAAATTAAAATGACTAAATAGGTAAGGTTGTGGCCAATAAATGCTGCTTTAGCCTTTCTTCAATAGTTGGTCGATATCTAACTTATTTCAAACAAGTTGTAAAGAAAATTAACGACATTTCATTGAACTATACCATCTTAGTTTAGTGTATAAATTATTGGATTTTTTCAGGAATTCCGATTTCTGTTTATTTCTGGTGGCATAATGCCACTACACCACAAAATCACCTTCATCACAGAACTTCTATATGACTTTCTTTTGAAAACAAAGACAAATTACTATTTTGTCTGTCTTAAAAAAGACAGTACAGTTTGTACAAGAACAGCTGATCTATTTTAAAATTTGTTACCAAATTTACTGAGATTGTCAAAGAAATCTGAAATCCTCAAGCTATTAGCAGTATCGCACTGATGGTGGTTTGCTGTCTCCAAACTTTCTGTGCTGGATTGTTTTCATTTGTGCGAAACAGTATACGGATTCGGATACGGTGTGTGTGTGAAATACTTTATTTAGAGAGAGGGAGAGAAATGAGGTTTAACGTTCATTCAACACAACTAGGTTATTTTGGGACTAACCTATGGTTCAATTTTATTTTAATAATTCGCTTGCGCGTAGGGGTCTTTAGAAGTGGGTGGAAACCGGGGTGCCCGGAGGAAACCTACGAGGTTGAGATGGCACTCCTTTATCAGCTTTATTTAACGTCAACGACTATATATACGCACATTTATTAAAACGAAATGCACTTAAAATCGTAATTACTGTTCCTATGGCACCTATATATAGAAACCATTATCTGTTTGTACAATTGGTTACCACATGCGCATATAAACTAATTAGTTCTTTGATTGATAATTATGTATAAACGTTGCCTTGGCGACGTGCAGGTTATTGGTGTTTTATCTTAAAAGGTTATTCTTGTTCCGCGACGTTAGTTTGCTATAATCAGGCCCTGCTAATTAAATCCTTGTAGAACACCTGGTACCCTTGGTTGTAGAACTATCACCATTCTTACAGTGGCAGAAAAAAATTCGACTTTGTGATTATTTTTTTTCAGAAAAAAAGAGCAGAACGACAAGTAAGTTGCTGTTGTCGGGTTTCAATCCAAATTTTTTGTTCCCTGGTCAATAGATGATCAAAAAATAGTCTTTACAAGAAAACTTGAAATATTGCCATTGCTACACATTTTCTCTAATCTCAGCGATATAAACACATTCAAAGAGATAGCCACATTTCCGGAATTGAAGGTTGTGCTCAAGCAATAATTTAACAAGCCAACAGTGACGCTGATGTTCCTCGCCGAAATCCCAAAATAAATAGATGACACATATTAATTAATCGCCCTTTTTTCAAATGTATCGAGCTATCAAACAATACACAAAGTTTCATCACTTAGTTTTAGCTCAAAATGTTAATTATTAAACTCCGTCAAGTCATTCACCTAATGAACATTTACATCAGGATTAAACATTCTACCTCAATTAAACGCAGAGTTGTTATGTTTAAAGTCTTGACAAATCAAATTGCTTGTCGCTCCTTAGCCAAAGCAGAAAATTCGCACCATCGAACTTAGTCATGGTAATAATATGATGAGTCTATATAAATTTGGAGTTTCATCGCTCTCATGTCATTGTAACCAAAGTCATTGTGCCCCTTAGCATTTACCAATGCGATTGTTTATCTTTGCTCACTGTAAGTAGATAATATTCATCTTCGAACTCCATCAAGGTATTGACCTAATAAACAACTACACCAACTTTGAACATCCTACCTTAATTAGAAAGAGAGTTATTGTGTTACAAAGTCTCGGCCAATCAAATTGCTTATTGCTCTGCTTACCCTGAATTGAAAATGCTATTTATCGAACAGTCAATGTATTGATTTAATGACACTACATAAAGTTTCATCACTCTCACTTAATCAAGGTATCGACCTAATAAACGGCTCTCCATTCATGGACCTGATAAATGCAACTGTTCGACACCGTCTGCAAACTTTACCCGAGGTGATCACACCTTGCAAGATTACATTAATTACCGGAAAACAACCCAAGCCCCTAAACATATAACCCGAAGTCTGCTCACACGTCTGAGGTACAGACAGGCAGATTTATCCGGACACTCTTCATCGAACTAGACGTCGATATTTCTTTGGAAACGTATCACAGGGCTGCAGACTGTGTGTCTACAGTTTGCTCCGCTTGAGAACAGACACTATGCTAGTTGACCGATATTTTAAGTCCTAAATCGACAATTTTAGTCGAAAACGCAAAGTATAGTTCGGGAATTTGGTTTATTATTTATTATGCTTCCATTTAGTAAAATTGCAAAAGTTTATTTAGTCTTTGTGTGCATGACACATGGGAATGCTTGTAGAACCGAATTATAAAACAGTATACTAATTTTTGGATATGGCGACCATTTAGGGCAGAGATCCATTCTCGAAGTATAAAGTAAATGATCTCTGTGTGCAGAATGGGCTTCGGGCATTTTTTTTTTTTTTTTTAATTTTTTATTTCATTTTCAAGGTCAGAGACCCACAGAACATAATACAATGTGCACAATTGACATAAACTTTGATATAATGATTTACTATACTAGGTATGGCTTAATAATTATAGATATTAATATAATAAAATATCAATCAATTCATCGAGGTAAAGTGAAAATATAAACGGAAACGTGCAATATAATACGTATTTTCGGTAATTCGGGTTTAAAGTATATACTATACAGGTATAATATGATTGCATTGGGTGTTTTTTTTCTTTCTGGAGGCAACATCTCTCAAAACTGTTATGGATTTAGTTGACATGAGAATCTCAAGGTTTTGTTGTGAGGTTGCTTTTATATGTTTGTTAATAAAAGTAGATCTAAGGTTACTGTATAGGGGAATTGCTTGGGACTAAAAAATATATTTTGGATTTTTCCTTTAATGAATTACATATAGATTGTGCTTTTAAACAGGTACGGCACAATGAACGGATATTTATTTTTTTTAAATATATGTTGATGACACCATGACGATGTAACGGAATGCAAAGAATCTGACTATATTTAAAAATATTTTATAATATTATATGTCACTCGATAAATACTGCACAAGGATTATATTATAATAAAGACATCGATCATATGAAAATTATATAGAGCAATCCTCGTTTATTACGCTTTTACCTAGATAGAGTGTCCTGTAAAAGTTTAACAATGGCGTTAATGCCTTTAACAATATTTTCTTCTGGTTCGTTACTAATGGATAGACGTACATAATTACTGAATGACTTGGTAGGAGAAGTGCTGAAAAATAGAACAGAAAAAGTTTAGCAGTGTGGGGAAACCGGAGGACCGGGATAAATCCCACGAGGTTGGGCAGACGACTCCTACTCCTTATCACGTCCAACCTGGAAATCGAAACCACACCAGTTGATTCAATGACATACCCTATGATACAGCGCGCACATGCTAACCATCGGCCATTCAACCACACCCCTCTAATGTAAAAATATTAAACAATCACTAGAACATTCATGGATATAAATATAGATATGTCAACTGCCCGAAGGCGTAACCCTGTCCAGATGTATGGCGATGGGAATCGACCGTTACTTTTTTTAAATTTTATGACCAAAACATGCCCATAATGCTTTCGTTATACATTATCACAGCTTATAATATTTCACGGTAATTGGTGAAATCATGTTTGAAATAAACGATTCAGATTATGCAAGACATAGATCCTTCACTTCTACTGGTAGCTGTGTGTTCTATTAAAGGGACCAGCCCGAATTTCAAAGAATCTGAAAATTACACGTTCATGAACGTATGAAATTTAAACGCCAAAATATAGAGGAATAGTGTATTTACCTTGTCTGAAAATTTCAGTTCAAAATATTGAGCAGTTTGGACGTGAATGCAAAAAAGCTTAACTGGACACTAGCTTTTTTAAGTTTTTCTTTTAAATTGTTATGATACCAATTTTAACTTAATCAAAGGAGAGCTTTAAAAGTGAGTCGATAGGGTTAGATTGAAAGCTGCACATAATATAGACTTGTTTTATCCAGACACTTCTGTGTAATGCAAACAGAACACAAATCTTCGGCCACCGAGCCGTACCGGCGATTGGAAGTTTTTTGAAAACGTATCACATAGCTTGAAGAAGTTGCTCGGATCTAAGTTAGAGGCTATTAAGGGCTTTTCATACAAAATTAAGCAGTTTTAACCCCCAAAATGTTATCGGGATGGCCCCTTTAAGACACAATAAAAATTTAACTGTCACATACGTGTACTGACAATTTTAAATATTACATGCCATTGTGTTTATCTATTAGTCATGTAGACGTGTATTTAACGGATATATCAGTTTTCCGATTCACACGAAAGCCCCCCCCCCCCATTCCCCATCCCATATAAATCGATAAGCTGTAAAACTTGTTTCTGTTTAATTAGTTTCGACAGATTATTCTAGCAAATTACAGACACAAATAGTGAATTTTATCCCGTGTTTACATTTTTTATTGGAACATTTAGATTAGAAACTCGACTCCCATCAAAATGATCACTCGAACGCCTGGTTTTCACAAATACAGTTCACTGAATCCAACGACAATTCTGTCCAGTGAGATTCCAATTTTTAAATAGTGTTTTATAAGACCTGTTGAAATTGGAAACAGAAATAGAGGGTGGGGGCGGGAGGGAGAATACCCTCAGGGTTTGGCAGGCAACCCTACACTGTAAAAAAATATCCTTTTTTTATGTGACCGAATTCCGTAGATTAACACCTTTTTTCTGTTAATTGATGGCTTTTTGGGAGAAATTGTGTTAAAAAAGGGACATTTTTCTTCAAATTACGTGCTTTATGTATTTCTGTGGAATATTCAGTATTAAAAAGGAAATTTCCGTGAAATTAAAGGATAAAATGTGTTATTCCCTTTTATAACGGACTTCATTCTGTTATTTTAAGGTATGAACTGTGGAATGACCAGAAAGTTCCGTAAAAATTGGGGATCAAATGTGTTTTTCCATTCTTTAATGGACTTAATTCTGTTATTTTACGGGATAAACGGGCTAATGACCAGGAATTTACGGATTATTTCCGTTTGCAAATGCAACGATAAGTAATCATAACATATATAATCATTCCTAATGCTATCATTTTATAGTAGTCATTTCAATTTATTAACCATAATATGAAGAATCATATTTTGTAAAGTTTGGTATAATAATTGTCATGTATATCGAATTTTCATTATTTATAAGATCTATAAAGTGTACTGTCATTCATTATATGGTAATCAGATTGTAAGTATTTTCATAAATGTGTAAAAATATGTTTCAACACTCCGTGAGTTATGGTTGTATTATCTGGTAGAACCGATTGGCCAGTGTAAGCCGGTTTGTCTCTATGGCAGAGTTAACGTACCTGCAAATTGATAGTACCGCAAACTTACACCTGGGCCAGGTTGCTAGAAAATTCTTAAAGTAAGCACAAAGTCATGCTTCACTTTTACTTGCGTAAAAATCTTATAAAAATACCGTCCCTAGAAAATTCTCAAGACCATTCTTACGTAAGCACAGGTCAAGTATAAGTCTAAGCACATTGTGACTGGTAATGCTTACCATACACTGAGACTATGGTGCTCTTTAAGAACATAAAAACAACTTTGGTATGCGAATAACGTCATAAATTTGTCGTCTGCTTCATTGTGGTTGATTTAGATGCATTTAACATGTAGTAGTTATTAGCACCCTTTCCGAGGTGTATCGGTGATTGTAACATGCTAAGAGTAAACCTCGCATTTTGATTGGTCAATTAGACACCATCTATTGGACAATAACACCCCTCTGTTTTAGTATTTTCTTTTAAAATCGAAAATAGCATGTTACAATGTCGATAAACACTTCATGTTTTGCATTTAGAGGGGTGTTATTGTCCAATAGACATGTCCTGAGATTTTACATTAGAACCCGCGACGCTACGCGTCTTGGGTCCTAATGATCTCAGGACATGTCTATTGGACAATAACACCCCTCTAAATGCAAAACATGAAGTGTTTATCTCCTAAATATCAGGACAGTTTTGGTCGGGGGTTCAGCCGAGGCGGTCCCCGACCAAAACTGTCCTGATATTCACCGATACACCGAGGAAAGGTGCTAATAACTGACTTACATCACATTTCTATCGAGTATTGTGAAGGAAAATGTGAAAATAGTATTTATTATCGAGTCGTTTCAACCGAAACGTGTCAAATGCTCTTTCATTTATCCCTTTTTGAGCCTCACGTTACATTTCATGGTAGAATGATTGCGCGGCGGAGAGACGACGTGAATAGTATTTACACGTGCGTATTAGTATACCGCTGGGAGTAAAACTATCACGTGTTTGTTTAGACCACATCGTCAAAACAACTTGTCTATGGCGAAGAGGACTGCGATATTAATAATATTATTATTAAATGTAGTGTAAAGGAAATGCGAAACGTGGGTCATTCCTGGTGAAAGTATGCATTATTTGTAATAAAGTGTATGTCTTTCTAGGCGTTTCTTTTTCATCCTGCTTATTTTTAATGCCTGTGAAGTGTCCAGCAAGAGAACTGCGCCTTCTATCCTCACAATTGATATAATTATTTAGTATTCTAATTTATATGTTTTGCATATTAATATAAATCAAACCAAATTGTGGAATAGATGCCAATTGATATGTATAATAATTGATTTTTGTAATATGTTTTTATTTTAATTTAATAATATTGTATATATTTTTGAACTGCCAGTTTGTTCCACCCGGTTTGTGTTGTTACAGTGATTTTGACTAGTTGTTTGGTGTGATTTATCAGGCTGCTTTGAATAGAGCTATCGTTATCATTGCGATCTGGGCCGGACTAAACGTCCGCTACTTATTGCTTGAATGGTATCTTAAACGGTGTAGAAGTGTGCGTTTGTCGGGAATGAACAGTACTCTTTCTAAAAAGTGTACTGTTCATTTCTGATACACGGATACTTTTAAGCCTGTATTGGAAATAAACAGGCCACTTTTATCAAAGGTTGCCACTGGCAACGAGGTATAAGTGGGATGTAAGTCCCATATACACATAATTAAAAAGTGCCAAAGATAAAAAAAAACGCAGATACATGCAAACTTTCTGAATAATTGTGAGAGCGCCTAAGTAGCCTGTGTGTTTGTAGCCTATTGTTTACTAATTGGCAAATAAATAAATTGGTTTCAGGGTAGGACCTATAGATAGACCTAGATGCGAAATTTTTCTATACATGTAGCATTCTTAATTTCTTTGGGAAAAGCATTTTCTCTGTCTTGTAATTGTCTCTTTGTTATCAAAAGGTGTCTGAAATGCCGTCGAATAACTCTACGGTCAGCCATCTTTTTGAAGCAGAAACAGACTTACGGTTGCTAAGCAAGCCCTATACCTTGCTTGGGACTTGTATTAGTGACCAGAAAACAAATTTTGATATGCGTCGGCTTACCCAAAATGAAAGGTTACGTGCCCTTAACATGCTACAGATCGGCACAACACAGGCGGTTGTGGCGCGGACGATGAATGTTTCTCAGTCTGTCATAAGCAGGCTATGGTCCAGATACCGTGATACACAATCTGTACAGGACAGACTACGCTCAGGTCGACCAAGGGCGACAACTCAAGCCCAGGATCGATTTATCCCTACCTTGGCCTTTAGAAATCGTGTCATCACAGCAAATCAGATCAGCGCTCGTCTTCAAACAGAAACTGGCGTGAGAGTGAGTGGCCAGACGATTCGGAATCGACTGCATAGGGGTCACCTTCGCGCCCGACATCCTCGCGTGATCCCTTGTTTGAGAGATTATCACATTCAGGCAAGACGTCGTTGGTGTAGGGATCGTCAACACTGGAATAATCGACGCTGGAGCAATGTGATGTTTTCAGATGAGTCAAGGTTCACTGTTGATTTTGTGGACAGACGTAGGAGGGTGTTGCGTCGTCGAAACGAGCGCTTCCAAGACGCTAACGTCATCAGACATGATCGATTTGGGGGTGGTTCTGTTATGGTGTGGTGAGGCATCACTGTTGCTGGAAGAACGTCTGTTGCAGGGCGTGTTACAGGCCAGTACTACCGGGACAACATCTTGGCAGTCCATGTTGTGCCGTTCGCACGACGTCATGGCCACCGCTTCATCTCCCAGGATGACAAAGCAAGATGTCACAGGGCCAGGATCGTTACAGGTTACCTCCAATATCAGAACATCAACACATTACCTTGGCCAGCACCGAGTCCCGACCTCTCCCCAATCGAGCATGTCTGATGACAGAGGTTACGTCAACGTCAACAACGTCCTGTCAATGTCCAAGAACTTGCTGCTGCGTTGCAACAGGAATGGGACAATCGGGACCAAAATGACCTTAGACGTCTCATTAGGAGTATGCCACGTCGGATCAATGCTTTTTTGGCAAACGGGGGAGGATTTACCCGTTACTGACTTTGTTGTGATGCTGTGGTAACTTTGCTGTTTGACCCAGGGTATCATTTTACCCGTATGATGGTCGGTCTGTGCCTTACTTAGTCTAACGATCATTTGGAATAAATCGATGAATGTGAACTTCATTTCATTTTGTCATTTGTTTCTTCGTCAGTTTCATTGGGTGACTTTAATAACACTAAAAAATCAAATATCCCCTACTTTTTTTGAATAGTATATTAGTGGAAAGGCGTTACGTATAAAGATTGTCCGGGATAGCACTTCGTGGATGTTAAATAAGGCTATTTAACCCAAGCGTATGGGATATATTCTCTGTATTTGAAAACGGAATTTATGTTAATTGAAGGGATTTCTGTAAAAATAAATACGGATAAATTTCCAGGTAATTTTTGTTTCCGGAACTTTTTCCGTTTTTTCACGGATATTTTTGTTACAGTGTACACTATGTCAATGTAAGACATGTAAGATCAATTGGACTTAAAGAGTCACTTACCATGCACCTGGTATGAAATAGACACCGAAATTATTAACTGCCTCTTCCATTAAATCAGAACTATCAATTTCACTTGGTAATTCAATCCAAATAAAGAATCCGCCCTGGAAAATAATTTCAGAAGTTAAAATGTCTGTTAGAGAAATCCGGACAATTAAATATCATCAGGAAATTCATTTGAATGAATCAAATAAATTGTATGTTTTAGCGGAAATAAGTGATCGTATGAAAACATGTTTCGGACATGTATCAAACATCGCAACATTGGAAGATATGTGAAAATGAACCATTGAACTTTTTCATGGGATTATACCGTACTATATCTTAACTGGAAATAACCAGTGTACCAAACAGTCGGGAAATTGACGGAATATATCGGTGACTGTTCACTGAAATTTCGAATGTCAGTTGTTTGGATCCTGAAGAATTCAGTGTAAACTGACTTAGCAAGACCATTAATTATAATGGAGACACACAGGGTACATCTTACACTTTGTATTGGAAATAAAAGTAACATGTGAAATAAATAACTAGCTGTAGGCCTATTACCTGGCGTTACACCGGTATGGTTTATCTGCACTTTGTAACACCAAGTATAACCCATTAATTATCAATTTCATCATTAAACACTGCACCAAATACAATTGTTTTATTTTAAAGTGGCTGTTCATAACTCCAATGACTCAACATTGTCAGTAACGTCATTAAATACTGCACACATAGCCATACAACTCTAAGTTAGATAGTCTCGATATTCACGATCCTCAGTCGCAAAAAGACCCGACTGCTAGTTTCATTGGTTAGTCCAAAGATATTTTATTGAAATTCGATTTCTAAGAATTTGAATTTGTTTATGTTGTCATCTCTATGCCCACTCGGACTAGAATGTAGGCCTGGGTTTTACAGAGTTAAGATACTAGCGGCCATGCAGGCGAATATTCACCGCGGATCAGTGAGGTAACTATGATCATCAATCAACCCATTATCACAAATAAACAAAGTTTATTACTTCAGAAGGGGACAATTTAATGTTTGGGATTCTCTTCAGCGTGTCACAAACTATCTTCATTCTCCTCTGGAAAAAAAAGGTAAAAATATTAATAACCCGAGAATATTTTTTTTTCTGTGTGCCCGGTTAAAGCGAAAAGTCAAAACATAATTATGTCTATGTCTTTTGCTCAATAGGTTGTCAAAATAGGCGAATGAGCCAGGGGGGTAGCGGCCCCCCTATCTTTTGGACAAGCTGAATTGTCGGGCAGAAGGATTAAGTGAAAAAAAAATTATATTATCTACTTGGCAAAATAAAGTGCCCGAAATCAAATAAAACACTAATTTACGTGCTGGAATAGATGTAAAACGCGTTTGCGGCCGTCAAATAATCCCAAAGTTTCTTGGGGCGTTGGGGGGGGGGGAGGGGTCTATACAAGGTCAGCTTCGCTTCTTCGCCTCTCAAAGAAAACCGGCTCCGTCGTCTATATACCCGAAATTGTTCGGGCTTTTCTAGTTTTGTTTAACTGTCATCTCTATAGCCCTAATAAAACACTAATTTTACTTTTCTTGTAATTTAATATCACGAATTTGTACTGAGTTGACTATGGATTAAAACATTTTGTCTGGAGCCACTCTACTTTATGCGACATTTTGCGGGCATCGAATTCAGAGTGGGATTTCGGTTACAAAACTGCTAGAATAGCGGAAAACGCATATGCGGTGATTAAATTTTCAAAATTTTCTCCGGGAGAGTGAAACCTCCATACCGCGCGACGATTGATTGGTTATTTGGAATTCGGGTCAGCCAGGTCGGCTATATTGGACCAAATTGAAGTTGCTGTATTCACAGGCTGGAATATCAAGAAAACGTGTTTGCGGCAGTTAAATTTTCAAACATTTTTCCCAGCAGTCCCGTCTCCGTGGACTGTAAACGATTGATTGGAATTCGAGTCAGCTACCTTAAAGCTGAACTGTAGATGATTTTATTTTGGTTGAAAATTTCAGGTAATAGAGCAACCAGTCAAGCGTGTGTAGAGAATAAGGCCTGATTGATAGAGAACAGGCAATACCGAAAGTGATTTTACCCACAATCAAAGGCCATAATTCATTCAAATACAATTTGATATGTGCAAATATCGAAAAGAATCAAGATCTTTAGGTTATAAACATGCATTTCAAGTTTCATCAAAATCGAATAAAAATTGTGATCTCTACAGGGTCCACAACTTTGATATACCATATTTTTACAATATGAAGTTATGATCTATATTATTATTATTATATGTGCAAATAACGAAAGGAGCCAAGATCTTCGGGTTATAACCATGCATTTCAAGTTTCATCAAAATCGAATCAAAATTGTGACCTATACAGGGTCCACTCCACAACCATGATCATTTTTTAACAGTATTCGCGTACAAGCGGCGGCCATTTTGTCTGTCAATTTTGGTCCGATTTTCCTGAAATTGAACTCAACCAACCTTAGGGTGTAACGGTGATATAATCAAACGGTTTTTCAAATCGGATAATAATTGTCACCTCCAGAGGAACCACGAGCTAAAGTAGGTGATTTTTCGGACAATCAGGGGCCATAATTTAGGGTATTACGTTCCCATAGGCGCAAAATTAATATCGAAAGGAACCAAGATCTTTGGGTTATAAACATGTATGTCAAGTTCGAAATCGGTTCAAAATTGTGAACTCTAAAGGGTCCACAAGCTAAAAACGTGATTTTTCGTACAATCAGGGGCCATAATCCATGAAACTTCGATCCAACACATTCCAATATCAAAAGCAGTCGAGATCTTTTGGGGATAAACCTATATTTCAAGTTTCGTCAAAATCGGACAAGAATTGTGACCTGTAGAGAGTCCACAAACAATTGTGGACGGACGGACAGGGGCGACGACCTAATGCGTCCACATGAAAATGTGGGCGTATAAAAAGGGAGATTACCCCGTATATCTTCTTCAGAGATTCTATGTGAGGTTGAAGTAGGTTAAGTTTCAACATTGAACTAGCTACTAATGAACCGAAATGATTAAAACTTCCACCGCTGTATGCTACAAAACTGAAAACAACAACAGAACGCACTAGTATTTATATTATAATTAAGAAAACGTATAATACAGATGTTTTCCCAACGGTGGAATTCACCAATCTTAATTGCGTTGTTTAATACAGTGTGTAAACTTTGACAACCATGGACTGGTATTATAAGAATCTGCTACCAAATCTCGTGCTACATTTACACCCGTAAGAGTAAAGCCTAGTCCCAAAAGTACAAATATTCTCTATTCTTAAAGACGTAAGAGCTAAATCTGCCTATTGCAGATCGTATTTCTGACATCAAATCTTGTATAAATCATTATTGAGACATTAATTCACACGACGAGCAATAAAACAGAGAGAGAAAGAAAGAGAAATGGGGTTTAACGTCCACTCAACACAACTAGGTCATTTCGGGACTAACATATGGTTTAATTTTATTTCAATAATTCGCTTGCGCGTAGGGGTCTTTAGCAGTGGGAGGAAACCGGACTGCCCAGAGGAGCCTACGAGGTTGAGAAGGAGCCCCTATCTCCATGCCACATACGCTCCCACCAAGGCTCGAAACCACAGCCGCAAGCCAGAGGTGGCCTGCCAGCTAGAGGTCGAAGCGCGGCACTCTAGACCACAAGGCCATCTCAACCCCCAGCCATAAAACAACAATCTAGAGCATCGAATGGCCAAAAATTAAACACACGCGCGATTTAAAAATTTAACGATAAAATGGATAACCCAGGCATTGTTTCGGTTATCAAGTAAAGTTGCTACGTTAATGAACGCTACATTTTCAAACAGTAAACCTTACATAATGTATCTTTAAAAATAAAAGTTCGCTTGTTTTTCAGGAAAGAGAATTGAAATTTGTAAGTTTTGTCATTAAAATGGTATTAATTCCCCCTGCCCTTATAGTTGAAGTAAAAATAAACATAATGTTATCAGCCATACCTTTTAACCAGTCTTTGCACTATAACATCGGGACCTTCTATCCACCCGAGTCTAAAACAGGGCGCTAATATTTTAGAAAATGTACCATTCGAGACTACACTACCACAATAATTAGGATCTGACCTAGAAAAGACATACACTTGTAAATAGGCATGGCGTTTTTAGTCGGAAAACACATTTCAGTTAGCGTCCTTCATTTAATGTCGTGAAACCGCATTGCGACATACTTAATTTTAGGATCTTTTGTAATATGAACTAAATGGACTTAGGCCTATGTTGGATTTATAAACAATAATGCTCTGAAACGATTAATTAAGTTATGTTGGGGTTGTATAAGAATCAAATTAAGTGCAGTCTGTGATAAAACGGTTCATACTACGCCCGTATCCAGAAACGTTCTGCATCCGTATCCGCGTTTTCAAGTCAAATAGAAAACGCGAAAACGTCTGTCATTAAAGGCTGAATTGTCCGTCCAGAGATATATTGTCATTTCTCGGCTGAATGATTATTTACTCTGTCTTGTCCATGTTGTGTTTTTCACAAGACTACACAAATCCACACCACACAGGGCCAGGCTTTTCTTGGAATGGATTGAGTTTCTATTTGGGGAGATGGTGTAATAAGGGGAACATACTCGCTGATTGGCTAAAGCTCGGCTCACTAGCTAAAATGCCGGGCGCACTTTACAAAAATACACCCTAGGATCAATAAATGCGGCTTAAAGAACGCAGTTCTTTTTGTGCGCATACACGTTCCGGATTCTATTTCAACCCTTTTTCTGAAATTACTAAAGCATACCAGTACGTATTCACGCACGTATTTACATATGCGGATACGGATGTAGTAGGCCTATGAACCGTCTTCACTGATCCAACACAATATGGCGCGTGATACATTTTGTGAATATTGTTGTATACTAGAGATGATAATGTAAGAAATTTAAATCCCTTCAAGTGCCTGTGCTGTACATTTGTTTTCCATTGAAGAATCATATAGGCCTAGATATAGAAAACTTTATTGTTCAGGTGACATGGTGTCGTTTACCCCTTCCCCATTCTCCCAATTCCCCAAAGTCAACAGTTATTGTTAAACTTACGGGTTATCATAAGCTATCAATCTTTTAGGTGGATGTGGTGTATTATAACAAAGTAAATTATAAACATCTTCAGCTAATATCAACACTTTATGTTTTCTAGCACACTCTATTAAAGCACGACATCTTTCTATACACACAATAAAAAATAAACACTTAACATTAGTCATGTGTAACTATGTATAACTGGAAGAGAGAGAGATGGGGTTTAACGTCCACTCGACACAAACGAGGTCATTTTGGGACTAACATATATGTACTTAATAAAAGTTGTATAAAAAAAATATTGTGTTCACGGATGTGTCCAATTTAACAGCGAATTTAAATTCAGTGTCTATAGAAGATTCGACCACAAGCGTACGAGCAGGAGGAGGGGGGGGGGGGGGGGGGCTAACATTCGGGCAAGCTGACTTTTCGGGCAGACGGGTAAAGTGAAAAAAATGTTTTATTTAATCTACTTGGCAAAAAAAAGTGCCCGAAATCTAATAAACCACTAATTTTACTGTTTGCGGCCGTCAAATATGCCAATATTTCATTGGGGGTCCATACAAGGCCAGCTCCGCTTCTTCGCCCCTTGAAGAAAACCGGCGCTGCTCTCTGTAAACCTGATTTTTTTTCCGGGCATTTCTAGTTTTGCTAGCTTCCCTTGTTTTAATAATTATTATGTTTTTATTATTATTGTAAAGCGCATTGAGCTTTTATGCCTTTTTATGCTGTTATGTAATGCGCTATATAAGAATAAACTATTATTATAATTATTATTATTAACTGTCATCGAGCGCTAATAAAACGCTAATTTCCTTTTTCTTTTAATTGAATACCACGAATTTATACTGAGCATTGATTACTATTTTTGTGAATGAGATATTGAAGAACCTGTCATGGGCCTTCAAATAAAATTGAACTTTGTTTTGTGTCGTAAAATCTACATTTTTTGGGCACCAACCACAACCGCCCCTAGTCAAAATGTTTCCCGTAAGTCTATGCGCCAACGCTGCATCAAAACGCACCGAAACCAGCTTTGGTGACAAAATGTTTTTTTATTTCACAGAATCAAGGGATACACAAGATAACTAGTCATCAACATCCCCGCCCTTGCCCATGTTTGGATAAAATAACTTGTTTATGCTATTGGTAATCAATATATATATAAATGTATTAGATTTCGCAAACGGTGTTACTGGTCTAAAAGTTTTGCCCTGTTTAGCACAGCATGTCGGGGTTGCACTATCAGTTGTGACCAGGGTCTAAATCTTAAGACAAATCTCATATTCCGACACATGGAATATTATTCACAGAATTTTATACTCTGATCAAAGTAGTTCGGCAAGGCAGTGTCGCTACTCCCTGTAAGGTTTGCATAACAACCTTTTCCTACCTCAATCAGCTGTTGTATATTAAACAATAAACTTATAAATCAGAAAATAAAATACTATATATAATAGGTTAATGTTTGTACAAAGTTTCAAAAAGATTTCTTGAACAGGTAATATAATATGCTCCAGAAACAAAATCAGGACGGAAGGCTGGATTTCAGAAAATAAAATTATGGGTTGATGAATGTAAAATTATTTTAAAGATATCTTGAACAGTCAAACGTGTTTCCATGGAAACACATAAAATGATTTATTCTGAGATTCAAAAAAAGTGCCAAGAAGATATCTTGAAAGATTTATGAGATATGTCCCGGAAACAAAATTATACACCAAAAACTAAGTCAAATTTGTTTCCATGAAAACACAAAAACTATAAATCCGAGAAATTCCTAAATAGCAAAAGGCACAACTATTGTAATAGGTTGATGTGTGTGCAAAGTTTCAGAAAGATATCTTGAAAGGTTTATTAGATATGCTCCGGAAACAAAATTGTACACCAAAAACTAAGTCAAATTAGTTTCCATGGAAACACAAAAACTATAAATCCCAGAAATTCCTCAATAGCAAAAGGCACAACTTCTATAATAGGTCGATGTGTGTGCAAAGTTTCAGACGGATATCTTTAACGGTTTATGAGATATGCTCCGAAATATGGTATATTACATTATGAATATATGACATGTCACCTTTTAAGTATGGCATATTACCTAGTAAATTAGTCTCTATCATCCAAACAAATATTCTACGAAGACTAGGGGGTTAATGGTGACCGAGACTACTAGTAAATGTGACATAATGTGTATATAGCCTGGTATAAAATATAGTATATTACCTGGTGAATATGATATACCAGTAGGGTTGTGATATACAGGTATGGTATATATAAATGACCAGAAGAGTTGATCTTCCGGTATAACAGTGGGTTTATGTTGAGTTAATAATCTATCTAATTCTTCTACGTCCATACCCTCACTATCTAGTTTTACTATAATTAAAAATAGGTTGTCAGGCAACGAAACATAAGCCCACAGCAGCTTAAACGTCCGACAGTCGTCAAGGGTTGTCAGATATTTACCCTTTTGTAGGTAATGACACCGATACCAATTTCACATAGATCTTTTGTCGTCAAATTGTTGCAGTTATAAAGGCGTCTACGTTTAACCAAAACTAAATAACGTAGATGAATGTATTACTGATTGGATGATAACTTTTGTTAATAAAGGGCCAACAGGGTTCAAGAAAGAAACAAGGGCCATAACTCAAGAAGTTATTAATATAAATTTCTGAAAAGCAATAGCCTTCTTCGTTTTACTAATTCGAATAAAGCATGTATATTTAATACAGGTCGTAAGATAACTTGTTTCGTTAGTGTATTCCAAAAATTCAACAATGTGAAACAAGGGCCATAACTCTTTAAGTTATCTTCGGAAATTGCCGAAATTCAATAGGTTTCAACATTTAAAATAATGCAGAAGTATTCAAATATGAAATTAAATAGGCTTCTTGGTCTCATAAATGATTAGATAATAAATGTAGTCTGATCACAAGAAATTGGGGATGACCGACGGGCAGGCGGCAATATACGGCCACAATTCAATGTGGGTGTATAAAAAAGAAGAATTTCTTAATGTTAATTTGTAGACGACCACCGTCAAAACTGGTCACATTATTTCTATTACTTATTTCTTATAAACCATGCATTGTTTTGTTTTGGGGGCACAAGCTTCGTGGCATAAGATGAATTTCGTCAACTTTGACTCGTAAATTTTATTTAGGCAAGTTCATTCCCTAGAAATAAAGTGTTTATTGGTCTTCAAAGAATGTGATGGAAGAGACGGCAAGATGACATGTCGGAAGGACGGAAGGGCATTGTTTTGTTCTGGGGGACAAGCTTCTTGACATAAGCTGAATTTGAACAACTTTAAAATGTAAATTTCATGTAGGCAGGTTCATTCACTAGAAATAAAGTGTTTATTGGTCTTCAAAGAATGTGATGGAAGAGACGGGAAGATGACATGTCGGAAGGACGGAAGGGCATTGTTTTGTTCTGGGGGACAAGCTTCTTGACATAAGCTGAATTTGAACAACTTTAAAATGTAAATTTCATGTAGGCAAGTTCATTCACTAGATATAAAGTTATTGGTCTTCAAAGAGTGTGATGGTGAGGGGGGGGGGAGGCATGGCGGATGAACGGAAGTGAAAACTTTTAAATGGGCGCCCACTTTCACTAAACTCGGGGGGACAATAATTCAAATACCCAACTATAAATTGATATATACCAGGTATTAAATTCATCTTCAGATCCTCTGATAACATTTTATGCATGATAAAATAGGTAGGATCTTCTATAAAACATGTGGCTCCATGACCAAATAGTAGTGTCGCTATAAGATGCGCTCCCTGTGTAGCTCCTGCTGTTAAGAATATTTTATCCCTAAAATAAATATATTCATTGATAAATGATTAATTATTTTATAGTAAAATAAAACATAAAATTGGTCACCATTATAGCTCCCTACATAAAGCATAAATCACCAAGTAAAATGGATCTTTATCGTCTAGTTATAGCCTGATGCATTGGTGTTTGAAATAGAAGAATGACAAAGAAACGAATATTATGGCACAATTCAATTTATTTTTGGCTGAATTAGAACTACCGATGACTACTCTGTGTGGCAGAGCCATAGAATGTTAGAAAACGTCACCGTCCGGTCCATATTCTCCTACTCACAAGGCCCAAATTAAAATGTTGTGTTGATTAAGATACGTTAAACCCCAAGATTATTCAAGATAAGTGTATCCACTTCAGTCACACGGCCATTATGTTGACGCGATTTAATTCAGTATATCTCTTAAACATGTTATAACATCGGTTTGTGCGGGAACTAAATTCCGGCAATTTTTTTGATAGGGTATTATTTGACACCGATGTAGGTCTACCTTGTACCTTTGTAGGTCGCTTGGGTTATTAAAAATTTGTATGGTTGGGCCTATTCCTAAGTTTATCTCGAACTTTTATATTTTTACGTAGTTCTGGGTTGAACCAAGGTTTCATTTGGGCGTAGTAATACCCTTCTTTTGGGAATGCATTTAAGATAAGATAAAAAAAAAAGATTCGCACGAAAACGTTTGTCTCTGGAGCCCGCAGCTTATTTGAAGTGATCAAGGGCCATAACTCTGGCAGGAATAATTTGAAATTGCTAAAAATCAATAGGATTCTTCGTCTCAAGACCTTAAACTCTGTATATCAATCTGAAGTCAATCGAATATTAACTTTAGCCTCTAGAGTATCCACAAGATAAAATTGTGACCTCCGCAGTGTCCACAAGCTAAAAACGTGATCCGTGAAGTTTCGATCCGATACACTGGAAACTTACGCATCGACTGGGTCCTCATGGCCATATTGTTCCGTTACGAAGCTGGCCAGTACGCGTCTTACTTCTTCGTCACCCTGTTCGGGTCCATAGGCAAATGTTCGTGATGTATTCAGTTCAGAATCCTATAAAATAAAATTATATAATAAAACAAGGCGACTGCAGAAAATAAGAACTAATTAATAAAACAAATACAGACTTTCTAAAAGATCGGGAAACGCGCATCTAATTAAATACCACCAACAATGAAAATTATGCATTTGCAAATCAACCGGTAAGAATCTGTCCTACGAATAAACATGCTGTTGCCATGCAAGATACGTCCACATTTTGCAAGAGATGGATAGAGAACGGGCTAAAAGAATAATGTAATTGTTTGTACTATCATGGGCCATAATCCATGAAGATATGGTCCGATATGCGGGAATATCAAAAGTTTCATTAAAATCGGAAAAAACTGTGACCTCTACACGGCCAACAAGCTTCGTATTACAGTTTCATTTTAATTTTCCCGAAATTCGAATTCAACCTTCATTATGATGGAATGGTGATATAAATCGGAAAAAATTGTGACATTTAAATAATCCGCAGGCAAAAAATGCGAGTTTTCAAACAATCAGGAGTCATAATCCAGGAAGTTACGTTCGGATATGCGCGATTATCAAAATGAACTAATTGATCTTAGTGTACTGTAACGGTGATATATTCACGCGTTTTGTTTGATGGAAATTGAGACCTTTAAACTTTGTAAAATCAAGGGCCATAATTCGAGAAGTTGAGATCCGATATGCTCAAATATCGAAAGCAACCAACATCTTTGGGTTATAAACATGCATTTCAAGTTTCATCAAAATTGGATCAAAACTGTGACCTCTATAGGGTCCATAACCTTGATATACCAGATGTTTACACTATTTGCGTAGAGGGTCGGCCATTTTGTCTGGCAGATTTGGTTCGATTTTTACGAAAAGAACTGTGATCTGTGGTTATATGCATGCATTTCAAGTTTCATTTAAATCGGATAAAAGTGTGACCTAGAGTGAGCACAAGCTAAACACGTCATTTTTTTGTTCAATTGGGGACTGTATAATACATGAATTATCGATTCGATAAATGCCAATATTGTTAGGAACCAAGATCTTTTGGAGATACACATATATTTCAAGTTTCCTCAAAATCAGATAAAGATAGTAGCTGGCACTGACAGGCAGGATACGCCCACATTTTCGAGATGGGAAGATAACAAGCAATACCGAAAGTGATTTGTCCTACAATCAAAGGCATTAAGTTACAATTTGATATGCGCAAATATTGAACAGAATCAAGATCTTTAGGTTATAATCATGCATTTCAAGATCGAATTAAAATTGTGACCTCTACAGGGTCCACAACTTTGATGTACCATATTTTGACACTATTCGCATACAAACGGTGGCCATTTTGTCAGGCAATTATGGTCAGATTTTCTCGAAATTCGAACTCAACCTTCCGTAGGATGTAACGGTGATAGAGTCAAACGTTTTTTTTTTAAATTGGATAATAATTCTGACCTCCATAGGGACCATAGGGGATTTTTATACGCCCACATTTTCATGTGGACGTATTATGTCGTCGCCCCTGTCCGTCCGCCCGTCCGGACGTCCGTCCGTCCGGATGTCCGTCCGTCCGTCCGTCCGTCCGTCCGTCCGTCCACAATTGTTTGTGGACTCTCTACAGGTCACAATTCTTGTCCGATTTTGACGAAACTTAAAATATAGGTTTATCCCCAAAAGATCTCGGCTGCTTTCGATATTGGCATGTATCGGATCAAAACTTCATGGATTATGGCCCCTGATTGTACGAAAAATCACGTTTTTAGCTTGTGGACCCTATAGAGGTCACAATTTTGAATCGATTTTGATAAAACTTTACATGCATGTTTATAACCCAAAGATCTTGGTTCCTTTCGATATTTGCACCTATCGGAACGTAAATTCCTGAATTATGGCCCCTGATTGTCCGAAAAATCACCTATTTTAGCTCGTGGTACCTCTGGAGGTTACAATTATTATCCGATTTAAAAAATCGTTTGATTATATCACCGTTACACCCTAAGGAAGGTTGAGTTTGAATTTCAGAAAAATGGGACCAAAATTGCCATACAAAATGGCCGCCATTCGTACGCAAATACTGTTAAAAAATGGTATATCAAGGTTGTGGATCCTGTAGAGGTCAAAATTTTAATTCGATTTTGATGAAACTTAAAATTCATGGTTATAACCCAAAGATCTTGGTTCCTTTCGATATTTGCCCATATCGGATCGTAACTTCCTGAATTACGGCCCCTGATTATACGCAAAATCGTCTTTGTTTAGCTTGTGGTCCCTCTGGAGGTCACAATTATTATCTGATTTAAAAAAAAACGTTTGATTATATCACCGTTACACTCTAAGGAATGTTGAATTTAAATTTCGGGAAAACTCGGAACAAAATTGCCATACAAAATGGCTGCCGTTTGTACGCGAATACTGTTCCTTTCGTTATTTTCACATATCAGATCATAACTTCCTGAATTATGGCCCCTGATTGTCCGAAAAATCGCCTATGGTCCCTCTGGAGGTCACAATTATTATCCGATTTAAAAAACTTGACTCTATCACCGTTACACCATACGGAAGGTTGAGTTTGAATTTCAGGGAAATCGGACCATAATTGCAAGACAAAATGTCCACCGTTTGTACGCTAATAGTGTTAAAATATGGTATATCAAGGTTGTGGACCCAGTATAGGTCACAATTTTAATTCAATTTTGATGAAACTTGAAATGCATGTTTATAACCTAAAGATCTTGATTCTTTTCGATATTTGCGCATATCAAATTGTAATTTAATGAATTATAGCCTTTGATTGTAGGAAAAATCACTTTCGATTTTGCTTGTTCTCTAACCATCTCTCGAAAATGTGGGCGTATCCTGCCTGGCAGTGCCAGCTTACTATCTTTCGGACAATCAGGAGCCATAATTCAGGATCCGATACGTGCAAATAACGAATGGAACCAATATCTTTGGGTTATAACCATGCATTTCAAGTTTCATCAAAATCGAATTAAAATTGTGACCTATACAGGGTTCACAAACATGATAATATATACCATTTTTTAACAATAAACGGCTGCCATTTTGTAACCGATTTTCCCGGTGATATAATCAAACGGGTTTTCAAATCAGATAATAATTGTGACCTCCAGAGGGACCACAAGCTAATATAGGGGATCTTTCAGACAATCAGGGTACATAATTCAGGAAATTACGCTCCAATAGGTGCGAATATCAAAAGGAACCAAGATCTTTGGGTTATAAACATGCATGTCAAGTTTCATCAAAATCGGTTCAAAATTAATTGTGACCTCTTTAGGGTCTACAAGCTAAAAACGTGATTTTTTGTTCACTCAGGGGCCATAACACAAGAAGTTATGATCCGATATGCGCAAATATCGAAAGGAACCAAGATCTTTGGGATATAACCATGCATTTCAAGTTTCGTCAAAATCGAATTAAAATTGTGACCTCTACAGGGTCCACAACCATTTTTTAAACAGTATTGGCGTTCAAACGGCGGTCATTTTGTACGGCAATTTTGGTCCGATTTTCCGAAATTTGAACTCAATCTTCCTTACGGTGTAACGATGATATAATCAAAACGGTTTTTTTTTAAATCGGATAATAATTGTGGCCCCCAGAGGGACCACAAGCTAAAATAGGTGATTTTTCGGACAATCAGGGACCATAATTCGGGAAATTACGTTCCAAAAGGCGCAAATGTCGAAAGGAACCAAGATCTTTGGGTTATTTATATATATGCATGTCAAGTTTCATTAAAATCGGATTAAAATTGTGACCATGAAGTTTTGATCCGATACATGCCAATATCGAAAGCAGCCGAGATCTTTTGGGGATAAATCTATATTTCAAGTTTTGTCAAAATCAGGTAAGAATTGTGACCTGTAGAGAGTCCACAAACAATTGTAGATGGACGTCGCGTCGGGACGGAAAGGGGCGACGACATCATACGTCCACGTGAAAATGTGGGCGTATAAAAATTGTGACCTGTAGAAACAATTGTGGACGGACGGTCGGGCGGGCGGACGGTCAGGGTCGACGACAGTATACGTCCACGTGAATATGTGGGCGTGTAAAAAAACCAAAATAGAATATAGAACTAAAACCGCGTGTCTTATCTTGAAATTTACGAAAGAGTAGGTTTCACTCGGCAAATCTTGACAGATTCCGGTACCCTACATCTAGACTCGGATGTATGATAGTAATTGATATGTACCTACGACCAAACATTCGCGATACGGCTTGTCGACTACCGATTTACTTTAACAGGAAAACGTTTCGCTTTTACAAAAAAGTCCCAAAATGGTAGCCATGGGGGCTAGTCTCGGTCACCCAGAACCCCCGGATGATAGAGACTACATGGGGGCAGCCATCGTTTATCCGGGTCCTTTAAAGTAGTTCCAAAATGGCAGAATTCGTCATACATCCGAGTCTAGATGTAGGTTACGGAGGGTACCGGAATCTGTCGAGGTTTGCCGAATGAGTAGGTTAAACAATTTTGTATTATTGGCTGCCACCTATGGCGGTATATATTAGTGTCAAAATTCTAACATGCGATCGTCTAACTTCTAACGTGCTATCGTCTACCTTCTAACGTCTATTCGTGTAACTTCTTATCTATTCTAAGACAATGTATATTCTAATTTCTTCATCTGTTCCTCGTAAATGGGGCCTTCTAATCTTGCAATTTTTATTTTATTTCATGTTATTTTTATTATTGTAAGGACAAATTTTCATTTCAACAACGCTTAACATGTTTAGAATGAACGTTGAACAAATTAAGAATTTGATAATGTCCTAGCAACCGTCATAATGACGTCGTTTGGTGTCGCCACTGTATGCGCAGCTATCCATAGGAGAGACCGGGGTTGGTTGTAACAATATTTGGTTTTTACATATTTATGAACCATTTTTGTTGGATAATTGTAACTACAATACCCAAAGTAGGATTGGCCTTTACATATATATATCCAACTTACTGACATTTCACTCATATCTGAAAGAGAAGACAATAATCCAGCCATTTTGTTGTAACAACCTACCCCACTGTTGGGGAAGGTTGTTAACAACGTCTTGGGCTGATAGTACCAAACGTAGAAGTGACACTGTTTTAGAAAAGGCAAATTTATTAAACATGAAATTAAACTGAAAAATATGTCACATAACACTTTTACTTCAAATTATATCTGAGATCTGACTCCTGTGCCAAGTTTTGTTCTGTTAAAAACGGGTGGGTGGGAGTAGGGGTGGGTGGCCTAGTGGTCTAGAGTGCCGCGCTTCGACCTCTAGCTGGCCGGCCACCTCTGGCTTGCGGCTGTGGTTTCGAGCCCTTGCGTGAGCGTATGTGGCATGGAGATAGAGGCGCCTTCTCAACCTCTGGGCACTCCGGTTTCCTTCCACCGCACAAGCGAATTATTGAAATAAAATTAAACCATTTGTTAGTCCCGAAATGACCTAGTTGTGTTGGGTGGACGATAAACCCCATCTCGCTCTCTCTCTCTCTCCCCCCCCCCATCTCTCTCTCTGTGAAAAACGCGTGAATTAATTAATTTATAAATGTAAATCCATGATAGGGGACAGAAAGGCCGATAAATCCATAACTATATTAAGTCAAAGGCAGTGTGTCAGTATACATATGGTCAGTCACCAGAGTCACTATTCTGACACAGGAAAGGATTTGCTTTTGGTGTGCATTCGTCATGGGCCATTTTTTTTACAGTTAATACACTGTACCCGTTAGCGTGTTACAACCTACCCCAAATCACTTGACCATATGCTCACGCCCGCCGTTTGATCAGTGACGGTTAGAGGACAAGAACGCTGAATATAAACGTGGAGATTGGTGTTGTTGTATGTACAGATATCTCACCGTGACTAACATCATAAATACGCAGAGTTTATACGACGTTATTCAACCTGTCCCATCAGTGGTAGGTTGTTACAACAAAATGGTTAGATTATTGCCTTCTCTCTCAGATATGAATGGAGATGTCAGTAGGTTGGATATATATTTGGAAATGCCAATAGTGGCAGTCCTACTTTGTGTTCGCCCCCCCCCCCCCCCCTGACAAAAAGTTGTCAACCACGTGGTTGGGGGGAGAGAGAATCATCCAGCAGCCCCCCCCCCATCAGCCGGGCTGCCTCCCCCTCCACCGGCAAGCTGGCTACGTGCCTAGTGTATTGTAGTTACAATTATCAAACAAAAATGGTTCATAAATATCTAACCTAAATATTGTTACAACCAACCCCGGTCTCCCCTACGGATAGCTGCGCCTACAGTGGCGACACCAAACGACGTCATAATGACGGTTGCTAGGTGGACCTATCAAATTCTAAATTTGTTCAATGTTCATTCTAAACATGTTAAGCGTTGTTGATATGAAAATTTGTCTTTACAATAATAGAAATAACATGAAATAGAATAAAAATTGCAAGATTAGAAGGCCCCATTTACGAGGAACAAATGAAGAAATTAGAATATACATTGTCTTAGATAAGAAGTTACACCATAGATAATACCGTACGGTATTATCTATGGTTACACGAATAGGCCTAGACGTTAGAAGTTAGACGATAGCACGTTAGAAGTTAGACGATATCATGTTAGAATTTTGACACTAATATACCGCCATTGCGCCATATCCACCATATTCCTGAAGCAACGGCCCGAGAAATCCCTCTCTGGCCATTGGCTTCGGATTCTTGAACTTTTAAGTAAGTGTGTCTATTCTTCTCGTTCAATCAAATATGTACAGTAACATGACAGTCCGTCGTTTAATCTTGGGTCTTCCTTAATATTTTGGAAAAAGATTTAAGGTATTAAAAACGTTGAAAGTCTGTTCGTTGCCATACAGTAGTGTTTACTTTATGTCAATACCGATAGCCTCGTTTGTCACGCAATTAGTTTTGCTGCAATATCCTGCTATGCGCTGGTTAATATAGCATAAAAAAACGTGCAGCCATGACGTAACGTTATGTAAACACAGTTGCCCTAATTAAACGTCCTTTTTTAAAGGTAATACCTTTGTAACGAAGTCCGTGATTGGTCAGTAATAGGACCACTGACCAGTCATAATTAGTGACAATAATACCCACTCAGTCCAGCAGGGAGTAGTAGGATTAGCTCTAATTAAACGGAACACTGCGAGGAGGATGCATATCCACCTGCCACCATAAAGTGCGAACATACCAACAAGTGTGCTGTAGCTTTTTGTAGAATCTCTCGACAAGGTTTTAAAGTATCCACACCGGGAATACCCTCCATCAAGGATATACAACCACTGGCCTTCCCCTTATCACGGTTTATTTTAAATCTCTCTACTACATCCATGTTTGTTCCTGTTGATAATATAAAAACTTATTTAGTACAACCCAACCACGGTTAATTTTCTATTTTTTCCAAACCTAAGGCCAGTTAGAATCGTTAGAATGTATATTTATAGTTTTAAAAATGTTGTATGCTGAAGTGAGAAGTGGGATTATGGGGAGATTTTCAAAACAAACACGCTATACAAGTTTTGAAGTAGATATAAATTTTCATATATTCAGGTCATGTCTTAAGAAATTGAACAATATAACATTTATAGTTTTAGATAATACACTTGTTTGACCTACCTATTTCTTGGCACGTATAATTGTAATAAACAAATCTACTTTTTATCACGATGACTTGCAAACTTTTTTTTAAAGGACATACGTCTCCAAAATCTTCGACATCGAAAACACGAATTTTGGTCAATTTAAATCAACATTGGGAGCCTACCGGGAAAATATGGGCTTCTGATATTCGATATTGAAGATAAAATATTGTTTTTAACATTCGTACACTAATCGTGTACCATAATGCGCTTCAGTCCAAGTTATTGAGATACTCGAGGGACGAGGCTAGACACATTGCATTAAATCGAACGGAGTTATGTAGACTGGAATAACTAGACGCTGGCAATCTGCCATCGATTGGGATACCTCGCGTATTTTGCAGAACATAACTTTTTTGAAATTAGAGTAAAAACGGAAACATTTGAATGCAAATAAGGTATACACATTCATATGACATTATTATATGCGTTCCTACCCATTTGTGTCCATTCTAGGTCCAAAATGTTAGCGATATAGCTCCTTTAACTTATAAATTTATAATATGGATTGGCTCTTTTGTTAATAAGATGGTTAGGCCTATAACATCAATTATAAATTTCAAGAAGTTGGTACTGTTCCGATAATTCAATCAACATATTCGATTAATTTTCATTCCAAACTACATGTACAAAATAAATATAGCACATAATATAATAACATACAGGATGGGTTGCAATATTTATAAATATATGCTGGTTGTCTCTTTAAACAGATGGGCATTTTGCCCCATGTGTGGGGTCGCCCAGTTTGTGTTTTTTCATATTTTGATCATAAGTTTACTAATTATAGACATACATAACTCGATAAAAAAAATATGTTAAATCACCCCATGTCACCCAACGAACCTGATTCAGTCCTTTCTTTTGACATACCCAGGCCCGAGGCTAGTGGGGGGAGGGGCTGGGATGGCCGTTCCTGTCGGAATTTTTCTGTCTGCGTCGGAAAAAAATCGCTGGTTAGCTATGCTCGCATTTTCGCCGGGAGAGATTTTTAGTACGACATATCCTCTCAAATTCGGCCGAGAGATAGTTAATGTCGGCTGGAAACTCTTAATTGTCCGACACATTCGCCACCTGCATGTCATAAAGGCCTAAATTCCCTCTCACAGCTTCTAATTTTCGTGCTCTCCCCTCTTCCTGCTTACGGCAGTCGGCGATGACCTTCGTTCGTTGATTTTTTGTTGTCGGAAATTTATCTTCCTCGCCCCCCTATGTCGGCTAAATTTTGGTTTCTGGCTTCGGGCCTGGACATACCCTCCCTTGGCCTCAAACATAGGTCCAAAAAGTTATGTGAGGTGGGAATGGGAGGGCTAGAAAGGAAATTCGTCGACTCATTCCAGGCGCCCTTTGATAAAACTTCTAATGGGACCTCGTGTTGCTACTTTTTTTTTATATTCTTAATCAACTCAGGGGGGGTCGCATTCCGGAGCCGACAGGTACACGTCCACTCTATAGTTCCAATCTAGATAAGAAGCTTTATCTCTCAATCCGTCGTGTTTCGAGATAAGAATCTGATGTGGTACTATGAATCAGATCGGACTTCAAAAACCAAAACTGTCCATATTTTCCTAAAAATAACAGTTAATTGTTGGCGTATATTATGATATTTCGATATGAACATTTTAAAAATTTGAAGGAAAGAATAGCCTACGACTTCAATGTAGGCCCACTCCTAATAATTAATGAGAAAAACTAAAAATTCGGAATCGGGTTAGAGTGTGAATTTTGAAGATTATCACGCTGTTTTAGCTGCCTTACCAATCTCACTCGACATCATTGGTGCCCCGCCAACAGCGCAAAAGATATTAGCTACTTTTGCAATATGCTATTTGGAGTAAGACTATTAGAATTAATTCCCGATTTTTTCCCAAAAGTTTTCTGCATTTTTGGGTCGATTTTTTGCTCTAGATGGAGGAAAGGGATCAATTTTGCAATTTCATAGCAGTTTTTTGTAATAGGCCTACTGATTATATCACAGCGGAGGGATAGGGGATGCATAGAGACAAAAAAGTGTAATCAGGCAAAATAGTGTTATCAGCATGTGAACTGTTTATCGTGTACAAAATACACGACAAACTGTGGTAACAGGTGTCCGGAAGAATAAGCTTACAAGATTTTCACCCCAATCAACATCAAATCCCCGTAGCAAAAAATCTAAACGGTTAACCCCCTACAAAATTATGATAAGGAGATTGCCAAATCATTGTGCTTAAAAAGATTGGAACCAACGGAATGTTAATCAGAAACTACAGCTTGTGATGTTACAGCCATTTAACATTGCAGTCAATCAACTCAATAATGGGCAATAATTGCTGGTCTGAGACCATTCAAGGATTTCCGACTGTTCCTTCTATTTGAGTGAAGTAATTTTCATAGAGTAGGTCTAATCAAATACCAACAATGGCAAGTGCTCAAAATGTAAAAAATTACCGTTAAATCGGTACGGTACATAAAGTTTCCACCTCTCACGATAAAACTAGGCTTTCGATAAAACTTTGTGAAGCAAGATTGGTAATATAGGTCAATAACAAGAGTTATCCCCCGTTAACCAAAATGGCGATGTCCTTGGTAAACGTGTTGAGAAGAAATTTTCAAACATTTTGCACATTTGGTAATTCATTGTATCTTTGTACGCCTACATGTTATCAGTGTCGTAATTTGATGAAGGGACGTGTCAAGTGGCCCATAATTTACGTTTGTTTGGTTGACTGTCTGTCAATTGTCAACAAGTCAATAATTGATTACAAATACAAACAAATTATAATCAATACTAATAGGCTAATTATTATATCAAAGCTACAAATACAATACGGTGGCTAAGTGGATAAGACGAGGTTTACAAGCCTGGAGGTCGGGTGTTTGATCCCTGCATTGGCCGAGAAAGTTAATTTTCGATTTTCTGGCGTGATTTCACCTTGTCAGTGATGCAGATCGAAGGAGGGCCTGACAAGGACAGCTGCCTAGTCGTTCGGATGGGACGAAAAACCGAGGTCTCATGTACACATTGGAGTGAGCGTAAAAGATCCCATGGCAGTTGGAATTCGATTTAAGAGTAGGCCGAAGTGCCGCTGCCCAGGCAAAATTTCCCTCATAGCACAGCCACACTGTATGATGCTGTATGCCCGTATTCCATTAGCCCAGGTTAGGTGCATAATATAATAGTTAGATGTTAAACCTCATTACATTCATTCATATTTTTAAGTTATATTTTAAAATTTATTAAAATAAAGCCTTAAATAGATGGTATCCATATACAGTCCTACCTTGTTAAAGAATAATCCTATTAATCCTATAATTCACTATTGCCAGCTGAGAAATTGGCAAACATGTCATCTTCAACTTGAATTTCAAATTCCAACATTTGGATATAGCTTATGCATGCAGTGAATGGGAAAACAAGGGAGGTACTTGTGTTATTATTTCCTGTGTCAATGATTTTTAAGGGTGGGAACTAAAGCCCATGGTCCTATAATAGTGTGTTGATAACCTATTGAGCAAAAGACATAGAAATAATTATGTTTTGACTTTCTTAGAAAATATGAAATTCTCGCTTTAAAGGAGCTATATCTTATTTTTATGCTATTATTAGTATATACTATTATTATCTTAGTCTTAGTGTATTATAAGGTCCAGGGTCTTAGACATAACTCAATATTTTCCATAATATTCGAAATAGTGAGACCAATTAGAATTTAGAATTCAATATAATATTGGTCCATTTCAATTAACGTTGATGTTATCTTGCTGTAAAAATATGGGATCCTCTGCTAATATCCAATATTTAAGACATATAGGCCCACCGGTAATGCTAATTTGTATGATAATGAAATGAGCATTTTAAAATCATTGGTAGGAAGACGAGCCTACATGAGTCGAGTATCAGAATGTGAACCCTATGTATGTACTGTAGAGTGGACTAAGAAAGCTCAAGCTACTGCTGTAGAAATTACAATATTTTTTTTTTTTAAACTTTATAAAAAAATATCCTTTTATTTTATATACATTCATTAAATATGGTAGACCAATTTTTCGTCTATTTTAAGATTCCAAAATTTTGCTTTATGCATTCCAGAATTCAGAAGACAATCGTCACTGTTTGTTAAGGCAGCAGGCAATTCCCGTCTATATTCGTCTGCATCATCTCAACCCACACAAACAGGTAAATGAACAAAGTGTATTTCTAAGCAGACTTTTCGCCTGGCATGAAGTAATTACACAAAGCACATATGAAATGGGGTTTAACTATAAGGTAGCATATCTTATTTCTGGCTGGACCTGCATGTCTCCAGCTGTGTTTCTGTACTGACCAGACTAATGAAGCAGAACATACGCCATGCAGTGTTACACGGCGTCAATTTTGCACGGTCAGTGGTGTTTCTGCTAAAGCTTTATCAAATTACAGCACTCTTTTACATGCATACCAACGTTACAAGTTGCCTACATAGTGAATCTTAGTTTTTTCCTTACATCTGATTGACGACTTTTCCTAGCGCGCACCATTGACAAGGGGAATTAATCCAGGCTGGAAAAAATGGGACCCCTCAAGTCAGATTAAGACTCAATGAGGCACTTTAGCTCCTAGTCCATGTACAATAATGTAATGTACAAGTGTTCATTGCGACAAGGCTCAGTGCCTAGATTTTTATAAATGATAGTTTTTTTTGTTTTAGAGATAAAGTGTAATTCTCTTTTCCCTAAAATTTTGACAATGGCATAAATCTATCTTTAAAAAAATATAGTCTAGTTATTTGGGTGACTGAATGGTAAAACGCGATCATAAGGTCGTAGGTCTGTCATTGAGTAAAGTGGTGTGGTTTCAATTCCTGCTTGTACGTTACAAGGAGTAGGGTAACCTGTCAAACCTGAATTTTCACCGGTTTTCTCCCAAAAGCTGAACATTCTTATGTGCAAGAGAATTATTGAAATAAATTGAATCATATTTTAGTCCCGAAATGAACTAGTTTGTGTAGAATGGACATTAAAACCCATTTCTCTCTCTCCAATAATATTGGTGTACAAATCATAACAAAAGCGATTTCCCCCCTGTGTATCGGTATTACAATTGCTAACTTTTGGATAAACCGCTTTTCATTAAAGTTTGTTAAGAATTCACAAAGAGACAATTACAACTTTGCAATAACCTACAAATTTGATTGATAGCTGGAAGCCCTGTGTTCGCAACCCATACTCCCCCCAAAACCAGAAGATATATTGTAAAACGGAACTGCACACATCCTTAGTTTTGACATATTTTTCCAGGTAGACAAGAAGGCAATTGCTTGTCATTAATATGTATTCACTGAAATATATTTAGGATTTTTCCTTTAACTGAACTTGATTTGTTTCATGTATTTTCAGTTGATGAAACAGAAACCAGCTTGGATGATTCGGTTCAGAATGCCAAGGCTTTACAACATGATGATTATTTTAATATAAAACATTTAGTGACAATTAAAGAGTTGTTTTCTGCTAATGTGCACCTGGGACATAAGTCTGGATGTCGCAATCCATTTATGGCTCCATATATTTATGGTAATAGATTAGGACTGGATATCATCGACTTGGAACAATCAAAGACATTACTACAAGATGCTTTGAATTTTACAGCACACATAGCCTACCGTGGTGGCATAATTTTGTTTATTAGTCGAAATCGTCAGACACTTCCTCTGGTCGAAGAAACTACAAGAGAATGCGGAGAATACGCCCACTGTCGGTATTGGAAGGGAGGAACTTTTACAAATGTCACCTCCCAATTTACACGATTACCTGACTTGTGTATTTTTATAAATTGTTTGAATAGTGTATTTGACACTCATATAGCTGTGGTCGATTCAGCAAAGTTAATGATACCTTCGGTCGGAGTTGTCGATACAAACTGTGACCCCAGGTTAATTAGTTATCCAGTACCCGGAAATGATGACACACCAGTTGCTGTCGAGTATTATTGTAGACTGTTCAAGGCAGCCATCATGGCTGGTAAACAAAAACACATTGAAGAAAGACATGCATAACACTGTATAATATTTATACATGTTCTTTTGTATATTCCTAAATAAAACGTGGAGTAAAAGATTTTTATAGGGTGTCTGAATTTGTTGAAGTCTGCAAATCAAATAACAAGATGTAAATAAATAGACCATTTTACATATCGAAGTTCCTGTTTGGGAATTATCGCCCAAAAAGTTTCTAGAGGTTACATTATGTATATGTCTTTATCAACAAGTATTAACTCTTTGTATTTTAGCTGAAGTATGATGCCAGTGTGGCTGGTTAATACTAGTTATATCGATCAGATTTTTCCAACATTAAACCATATCATGTAATCATTGAATTGATGCATTTACTTAAAGAAATTTTTTTCACCTCCCACTGTTGGGTTGCTCATTTCAAATACAAATTCTTAAAGGAATCCATACACCATGTTTAAAGGAAACATAATTGTCTTTTATTTATATACTACCTTTCCTCGACCTGCTCAGACACAGGAAATATGTACTTTTTGTACCAACGTGTGCCAATATATTAATAAGAAAGATAGGTTGCCAGGCAACAAAACATACGCCCACAGAAGCTAAATCGTCCGGACAGTAATCAAGAGTTGTCGCATATTTTTACTTTTTTCGGTAATGAAACATTTATAATACACTAAAATCTGATTACATAATTATCAGAAAATCATTAGAATTTGTTTGGCTTTAATAAAGTTCTCCTCCATTCTAATGTTCAGTATACGAAACATTTAATATCATGGAATAAGCTGTTCAAGTTATCAAAATTCATCAAAAATCAATATACGACCACAATCCAATGTGGAAGTATAAAAAGCATACCCTTTTTTTAAAACATGAAAAGTATATTTGTATTTATCAAGAGTGAAAATAAACTTATTGAACCCACTCCGCTTGACTGTCTCACAGAAATAAGAATGTCACAAACTGTTAGTTGTCAGGATGGGCCACAACTATCATTTAACTATGTCATTTTAGACCAAAAATATTTCAATCATTAACTTGGTCATAGAGGTCTTGGGAATCCAAACCATGCCATTTGACTAAACGACAGACCTTGGACCAATAGGCCACCCATGCATGCCCCCTAATTTGATATGCATATCAATAATAACATCTTTCTTTGTGAGACACTTTTTGCAACAAATTGAGCAACACTGAAAATGCTCTTCTGGTTATTGTCAGTGACTGTATTTGGACAACAAATTGTATTGCAGTTTAATATGTTTAAAGGCCCAAAAATTAATCCACATGTACTTATTTATTTTGCCCAACAATGTAAAAGGTTATATTACATGTATTAACGTAGTCATTAAAATCAGTTGTTACAAACTCCTGTAGTACTACTACCTTTAATGAATCCTATATTATTATTATATGGACAGCCGACAGGGGCCTTATATTTCTACCAACAGTAAAATCAATTTCAAACAATTTAAAAAAGAATTGAACAGTCATTTCTGACCTACCTTTTCGGTAGTTATTTCCGACAGTATGGCATATTTGATAAATATGGAAAGTAGAGACACTTAATCTTACAAGAAAAATACTGGATTTCCAGAGGAAGATAGGTTGCCAGGCAATGCCCACAGAAGCTAAATCATATGTAGGTAATTGGGGCAATTTACAAGACAATTTCATACTGATCAAATTATAATTTTTGTTGTTTGAGAGTTCACAAGGTTCTACAAACTGAAACGTAATAAACAGAAACTGTTAAAACTCAATAGGATTCTTCTTTTTACTAACTTAAATGAAGCATATAAATTTGATACAGATCGGATGATAAAAAAATGAAACACGCAGTTGCCATGCAAGATACACCCACATTTTGCAAGAGATGGGCAGAGAACAAGCTCACAAAAAAATCGATTTTTCGTATAATTCAGGGCCTCAACCTTGATATACCATATTTTTTACAATATTTGTGTACAAGGGGCAACCATCATAAGGATATCACACTATTTTGCTTGAATACACTATTTTGTCTATAACGTTTTTTAGGGATAGAAAGAGAAATGGGGTTCAACGTCCACTCAACACAAACTAGGTAATTTTCGGGACTAAGATATGGTTTAATTTTATTTCAATAATTCGCTTGCGCGTAGGGGTCTTTAGCAGTGGGAGGAAACCGGAGGACCTGGACCGGGGATTCGAAACCATGCCAGTTGACTCAATGACAGACATTATGATACAGCGCGCGCACGCTAACCATTCAGCCACCCAGTGACCAAACCCCCCACGTTTTTTAGGACTTTGAATTCTGTCTTATGGTTTGGATTGTTCGTACTTGGGTTTTTTTTTATTCATACGTTTCTTTAAATCAGATACAAATTTTGACCTCTAGAAGGATCACAAACTATAGGACGAGACTTTTCAAGGGCCATTATTCAGGAAGTTATGATTCGGAATGCATGAATATCGAAAGGAACCAACATATTTTTGTTAAAAATACTGGTAGGTATTTCAAGTTTCATCAAAATCGGGGCCTCCTTAATGAAAATAGAGGGTCCACAACCTTGATATACCATACATTTTCTCTATTTGCGTAATTTTGTCCAACAGTTTTGGTCCAATTTGCACAAAATCTAAACTCAACCATCATTAGAGTGTAACGGTGATATATTCATACATTATTTTAAATCGGATAAAAATTGTGACCTCTAGAGGGACCACAAACTAAAAACGATACTTTTTGTACAATCAAAGGCCATAATTCAGAAAGTTACGATCCAATATGTGCGAATATCGAAAGGAACCAAGATTGTTGGTTTATAAACATGTGTTTTTAGTTTCAACAAAATCCAGTCAAATTGTGGCCGTTAGAGCGTCCACAAACTTGATTCTGGTATATCATATTTACACTATTTGCGAACGAAAGGCCATTTTTTGTAGAATCAAGGGCAATAATTCTGTAAGTTACGATTGGTATGCGCAAATATCGAAAGGAACCAAGATCTTTGTGTTATAAACAGATGAAAATTGTGACCTCCAGATTGTCCACAAGCTAAAAACGTGATTTTTCGTACAATCAGGGGCCATAATACAGGAAGTTATGATCAGATGGGCGCATATATTGAAAGGAACCAAGATCATGCATGTAAAGTTTCATCACAATCAGTTTAAAATTGTGACCTCAATAGGGTCCACAAGCTATAAACGTGATTTTTCATACAATCAGGGGGCCATAATCCATGAAGTTTCGATCCGATACATGCCAATATTGAAAGGAACCAAGATCTTTTGGAGATAAACCTATACTTCAAGTTTCGTCAAAATCGGATAAGAATTGTGACCTGTAGAGTGTCCACCAACAAATTGTGGATGAAAGGGGGCGACAACATTATACGTCCACATAAAAATGTGGGTGTGTAACAAGGGTCATAACTCAAGAAGTAATTGCTAAAATTAATAGGCTTGGTTGTTTCACGTATTTAAAAGATAGTAAGCTGGCACTGCCAGGCAGGATACGCCCACATTTTCGAGAGATGGATAGAGAACAAGCAAAATCGAAAGTGATTTTTCCTACAATCAAAGGCTATAATTCATTAAGTTACAATTTGATATGCGCAAATATCGAAAAGTATCAAGATATTTAGGTTATAAACACGTAATTTAAGTTTCATCAAAATTGTAATTAAAATTGTGACCTCTACAGGGTCCACAACCTTGAAATACCATTTTTTAACAGTATTCGCGTACAAACAGCAGCCATTTTGTATTGTAATTTTGTTCCAGGGGCATTAATTCAGGAGGTTACGAGCCGATAAGCGCAAATATCAAAAGGACCCAAGACCTTTGGGTAATATCCATGCATTTCAAGTTTCGTCAAAATCGAATTAAAATTGGGACCTCTACAGGGTCGACGAGCTTGATATACCATTTTTCAACAGTATTCGCATACGAACGGCGTCCATTTTGTATGGTAATTTTGGTCAAATTTTATCGAAATTCAAACTCACCCTTCCTTAGGGTGTAATGGTGATATAATCAAACGATTTTTTAAATCGGATAATAATTGTGACCTCTAGACTCTAGAGGAACCACAAGCTAAACAAAGGCGATTTTGCGTATAATCAGGGGCCATAATTCAGGACGTTACAATCTGATATGCGCAAATATCGAAAGGAACCAAGATCTTTGGGTTATATCCATGCATTTCAAGTTTCATCAAAATCAAATTAAAATTGTGACCTCTACAGGGTCCACAACATTGATATACCATTTTAAACAGTATTCGCGTCCGATCGGCGGCCTTTTTGTATGGCAATTTTGGTCCGATTTTTCCGAAATTCAAACTCAACCTTCCATATGGTGTAACGGTGATAGAGTCAAACGTTTTTTTAAATCAGATAATAATCGTGACCTCCAGAGGGACCATAGGCGATTTTTCGGACAATCAGGGGCCATAATTCAGGAAGTTATGATCTGATATGTGCAAATAACGAAAGGAACCAAGATCTTTAGGTTATAACCATGCATTTCAAGTTTCATCAAAATTGAATCAAAATTGTGACCTATACTGGCTCCACAACCTTGATATACCATTTTATAACAGTAATCGTGTACACACGGCGGCCATTTTGTATGGCAATATTGTTTCGAATTTTTCCAAATTTGAAGTCAACCTTCCTTAGGGTGTTATGGTGATATAATCAAACGATTTTTTAAATCGGATAATAATTGTGACCTCCAGAGGGACCACAAGCTAAACAAAGACGATTTTGCGTATAATCAGGGGCCATAATTCAGGAAGTTACAATCCGATATGCCCAAATATCGAAAGGAACCAAGATCTTTGGGTTATAACCATGCATTTCAAGTTTCATCAAAATCGAATTAAAATTGTGACCTCTACAGGGTCCACAACCTTGATATACCATATTTTAACAGTATTCACGTACGAATGGCGGCCATTTTGTATGGCAATTTTGGTCCAATTTTACCGAAATTCGAACTCAACCTTTCTTAGGGTGTAACGGTGATATAATCAAACGATTTTTTAAACCTCCAGAGGGACCACAAGCTAATCAAAGACGATTTTGCGTATAATTAGGGGCCATAATTCAGGAAGTTATGATCTGATATGCGCAAATATTGAAAGGAACCAAGATCTTTGGGTTATAACCATGCATTTCAAGTTTCATCAAAATCAAATTAAAATTGTGATCTCTACAGGGTCCACAACCTGGATATACCATTTTTTAACAGTATTCGCGTACGAACGACGGCCATTTTGTATAGTAATTTTGGTCCGATTATTCCGAAATTTGAACTCAACCTTCCTTAGGGTGTAACGGTGATATAATCGAACGGTTTTTCAAATCAATTAATAATTGTGACCTCCAGAGGTACCACGAGCTAAAATAGGTGATTTTTCGGACAATCAGGGGCCATAATTCAGGAAATTACGTTCCGATAGGCGCAAATATCGAAAGGAACCAAGATCTTTGGGATATAAACATTCTTGTCAAGTTTCATCAAAATCGGTTCAAAATTGTGACCTCTATAGGGTCCACAAGCTAAAAACGTAATTTTTCGTACAATCAGGGGCCATAATCCATGAAGTTTTGATCCGATACATGCCAATATCGAAAGCAGCCAAGATCTTTGGGGGATAAACCTATATTTCAAGTTTCGTCGAAATCGGGTAAGAATTGTGACCTGTAGAGAGTCCACAAACAATTGTGGACGGACGGACGTCCAGACGGACGGACGGACAGGGGCGACGACATAATACGTCCACATGAAAATGTGGGCGTATAAAAATGCATATAATTTCACAAAGATCAGATGATAACTTTAGCCTTTAGATGGTCCACAAGCAATGTGGCCGGCGGTGAGGACAATATTTCAATGTGGGCGTATAAAATTGACAGCGTCTAATGACAAATACAAGGTAAAATGGATTCTCTCTCTATCAAGTCACATGGGGATCACGTGACTGGCTCTCTAGCCTGGAGGTCGAGTGTTCGATCCCTGCATTGGCTGAGAAAAAATTTATCTTGATTTTCTTGCGTGGTTTCCACTTGTCAGTGATGCAGAACGAAGGGCCTGACAGGGATAGCTGTCTAGTCGTTCAGATGGGACGGAAAAACGAGGTCCTATGTACTAATTGGCGTGCACATAAAAGATCTCTTGGCAGTTTGAATTCATTATAAAAGTAGGCGTACCATAGCGCCCAGGCCCGGGCAAAATTTCCCTCATAGCACACTGTATAGGATTTATATGCCGTCTTTCATTAGGTTCATAACATTTTTATTTCATCAAATCTGATAGGTCTGCTTAAAATAGATTCATCCTGCATGGGGTAGTTTTCTTATGATTAAAGGACAATATTGGCGCCAGTCATTATTCCATATGTGATGATAGAGCGGGTTAAACACATTCCAAATATACTTTTAACGAAAAGAGCATTGAATGACATTAGATAAGAGAAAACGAAAGAAAAACAGAAATAGTCTGTGTATTACCATGTTTTTTAAGGCATAGAGTGAATATAAACAAGGGCATGTGCAGACTATTTCTATTTTTCTCGTGTTCTCTTATCTAATGTCATTCAATTACTTTTTTGAATTGTCAGATATTCTCTTACAGTCCCATATAACAAATGTTGGTCTATGAAGGAATTATGAGTGAGCAGAAATTTAGCCGTTTGTCTGTTATCGCACGCCGCTTCAGTCACTTATATAAGGCAGTAGCTCGTGTTTTCACTGTCGTTACGTCAATGGTGATTCTGTCAGCGTGTAATACTCAGCTATCGTAGCAATGCTCTCTGCGTTTAAAAGTATATTTGGAATGTGTTAATGACTGGCACCAATATTGTCCTTTAAAATGTTTGGAGAGGGATTTCCACCCAACTTTTGATAGAAAAATTAGTTAGCATACATGTATGTCTTTAGTCTGAACATATCCAATCACATAGTTTGCACACAGTAAGGCTTCTTTAAATGTAAACAGGAAGATTTCTGACCCCCCAAATTATGAACTTCGATAGGGTTCTTACTTATGCAACCTTTAAAGAACATCTCACAAAAACTCCAACTGTAGAAATTAACCCTGACCCAACAGACGTCGACGATGACAATCATATATAAATACTGACTATAAACAATTTCATTAATTAATATTTAGATACCTATTTTAAAAAAAAGGAAAATCAAACTAAAAACACATAACCAACATTTTTGGGTAACAAACAACTTTATCGATTAATCATATTCATGAAACTAAACCCTAGAGTTGATATACAGAGACACAATGAAAACGCACAGGTTAAAAGACCCTTTATCAAATGATAGAAATTCTTGTATGAAAAGTACACTCTGAATGTAACATCATCTGACCACAATGACAGCATGTGAGAACGAGGTTAAGTTTAATGTTTGCATAAACACACCAAAATTGTCTGTGTAGATGTTACCACTCTCTAATTCAATTGGTAACAATAACTGATATGCTTTATTTGTGTCACATTCCGATTCTTTCAATCGTTGTTACAGATCATACTTAAAAAAAAATCTGTGTTAAAAGAAGTGGTGTATTTTCATTGTGTGACCGTTATCATGTCTCTGGATCAATGTCTATATTAGTCGCAGAAGGAAGCACTTTTCAAATGAATTTATGTATTGTCACAGTTTGGCTTGGTACTATGTTTGGTTCGGTTCTATAAAAATTTGGACCTCTCATCTGTTACAGTATGTATGTATCTATTTGTTTTCATGTGGAAGTGGAACCAATTTAATAACAGCCATATTGTATTCTATATATCATATACCAACCATTTTACCATAATTATGTCTACCAAAAACAAAAACAGGGTATCAACAAAGGGTATGCGATCATAATGTCTATACATGATGCATTAAAATTTAAGTACGATAATCATGTTCTTATTATCAGATGTTGGCAAAACTAACACTTTGCATAATAACTTAAGAAATACATTTTGAATATTTCACTACCTTTTTCTTATTGTAACACACAATTGAAAAAGATTTAGGGAGACATAAAATCAGTATGATTTGGAATAATAGAGTGGTTTCAATCACTGAAATTTCAAAGAACAGAAGTTAAGATACACAGACCTGTTAGTGACTATTGTTTTAAAACCAGATTTTCTTCCATTTATAGGGAACAATTTTAGGGAGGGGGACAGAAAATGACATTCACCTAAGTGTTATTTACTCCATTTGGCCTTAATGTAGTTGTGGTGTATGGGGATGAAGGTTAGTGTCTTAAGTTTATTTAAAATGTTCAAGTCTTGGAGGAATAAGGACATATTTGGTGGTTTCTCCACCTTTATTTCTAACATATGCAAACAGTTCTTCAGCACTTCGTGGACGACTGATAACAAGATACCGTTCTTCACCAGTTCCATAACTTTTGCTTTTAAGTTGGAATTTCCGACAAGCATTGTGAATAACTTTGCGTTCATCGTTAGAAAAGTCAGACGCAAAAGCCATATCGGTGTCTACATATGAAAAATAATAATCCTTCACAATTTTATACATCACTGACTCAAATTTTTTCATAGAAGAATTTGAATCAAGTGCACCGAGTCCTGACCGATGAATAACTTGTTTCACTAATACTGGATCCTCACGACCTTGTTCATTTTTGCCAATTCCTTTACCAGTCCATCCCATTTTACGCATTAGTTTGCTACCAATGTTTGAATCAGTGAGCTTTTTACCATGTTCAGATTCCTCTATAATGTCGTCTTTATTTTCACCCATGAGAGAATCTTTAGACATCCGGTCATCATCACAATCAGTCTGCCCCTTGAATCGTATTGTCCAAAAAATGTCACGTAGTTTCTCAAGGGCTAGAAGGGAAGCTTCCTGCTCAGCTTGCTTTGATAAATTGGCCACACCTTCGGAAACAGGAAAGTATTTAATTGACAATGTACACCTTATGTTGCCCTCTTCCGTGATTCTGTTCTCATAGACAATGGGAATTTTTTGAAAATCACACGTTTGACGCAAACAAGAGACAGGAAAGTCAAAGCTGTCTGGTCCAAGTTCCCTTAAATAAAATGGCTTAAGGTTTCGAACGAGTCTTTTCAATTGACCAAAATTGGCAAAATCCCTCTGCACTGGTACTAAATTTATAGGATTGATTTCTTTAGAATTTTTCGACGAGGCAGGTGCATGCATTGAATTATTACCAGCAGGTTTTGTTCCAGTAACTTCAGGTTTGCCACTTCCTGATGCTATAGATTCATCAGAAGAAACAAAGGTTAATCTATCTGGATGAGTTCCAGATAGTTTTATATTAGGTTTTAAAAGTTTTTTATGTGCATCTGTGTGTGCATTTGTTCGTGCAAATTTTTTATTTTTCCCATGACCCTTTCCAACCAAAATATTGTCCAAATAAACACAGCTTTCGAATCCATCAGAACAAACCTCTGTTTCTGATTTAACAACAAACTTACATTTTTGGGCTGCCTCGTAAATTTGGCTGATAACATTCATGTCTGGTTTATTCAATAGTTTTCTTAAATTATCTGGAATATTGGTAAACTTTTTTTCTAATTCATCTATGGCTATACGACCCTGCATTTTGTCATGCAGAGAATTATATTCATCCCCATCTTTTCCAAACTTTTCTGCCACTTCACTGATACCTTCCTTACTCTTTTGGGAATAATCCAAACTCTTATAGCTCTCTCCAGCTTTTACAAAGTTGATCATACCTTTGTTGACATTTTTCTCCGACTTGCCAGCCACTGAAACAACTTGTTTTATCTTTGATTCAGGTACTCCTGTCTCTGAAGACTGTACAAATGTGATTTCGTACTTTGACTTCAATCGATCTTTTTGGTCTGTGATAACCCCGGACAAGGGTAATCTTAAAGTTTTCAAGAGGACCATAACTTCATCAGGATAACAACATCCATAAATTTCATTGTTTATGAAGCAGCGAGAAAGGCAAATTAAACGTTCTAATGTATAGGAATTAACATGTGCTGCCAGGAAACTTTGGCGGATACTCCACTCTGCCCCACTTTCATATTCATCACGTAGACTATCAATGTCAACAGTTTCTGATTTTTTAATCTCAACTTTATTAATGATGTCAATTTTTTTCTTCTTAACAGGTGGCGCTTCATCAGTGGTATCCGCCTCTGTGATTTTCTTCTTTTTTGAAATTTGTCTTTCATTGTTCACTTTGACTTTAGCAGATGGTGGTACTGGATCCTCAACTTTAATTTTTTTTATTTCATCAGGATGCAGCCACACACCCTCTAGGACAGATTCTACAACTTTCTCTGTTGAGTTAGGTCCAGCAGCCCAATAACCAAAATCATCATTTGATTCCACATCTGTTTTTTTTTTATTTTTCTTCGGCATATTTAAATCTAACTCAAAAATCAAAGACTGTTGTCAGCTTGTTACATAGTACAAAAGGGTCTTGTTGATTTTGTATTGCCGTTAACGTTATTTTTATACAATACCGGTATTTAAAACTGATTGGCCTTCTTCTTGCTTGAAAGTTAGTACAAATGTGAAATTGTGATGCTTGGGTAAAGTTTATGGACGGTGAAAAACAATCGTCTGAACACATGAAGACAAAGACTGTTCTTGCCAGTCTCTCATCACAGGTCAGTTCTGTTGACAATTTAATGACAGCCAAATCCATGCATAATGAAATATTGCACAAAAAGACCCCCCAACTCTACTGAGTCTGAACTACACAAAGTTTTTTGGTGAGACTGCAACTCAAACGAGTTTCAGTTTGTGGTGCAAAGATAGATATTTTAACTCCAGAAGTCTGAGATCGTTCTATTATTCGGAAAACACACCCAAATTCCGACGGGATTTATATCATATGTATAAACAGTTCAAAACGTATTCATAATTAATGTATAAAAGCATACAACAGCCGAAAAGCGAGCATTCTGGAAAAGACGTCCATGCTGGTTTTCAAAATTTTGTTCCGTAAATAGGAGATGAAACGAAATAGTGGAATGAGGATCGCTTATGAAACGAAACGATAATACACACATTGGGAATCCAAATCACCAGAAATACAACTATCGTCGATCGGTGTGTCCCAATCGTTTAAAAGAATAATAGATTAAATTTTATATTATGGAAAGAAATTAATATAATAACCCTTGACAGAGGTCAATTGCTGTCTGGGATGATTTTCCGAAGTAGGTAAGGTAGGCTACATCTGTCTGTAGGCCGACTTACCTACTGTCTGTAACAGCAGGGCCCTTACAAGCCCAAGTTCCATTTGCAGATAGATAAAATATATTATCAGGGCTGGGGGAAGCAATTCTTGATTGAGGGGACTTCCATCCTAGGTCCCTATAGGCGAGGGTAGAGGGGCCGCAATAACCTTGGGAAAAGAGTAGCCATTCGAGCCCCCCCCCCCCCAATCTCAGTTGGGTCCAGCCCCCTCATTCAGAAATGCCATCATTTCATAGCACTCGCATGGATTTGCCCACGGAAATTACGCCAGAATTCGCTAATTTTGTGGCAGAATTTTATTTTTTTTCTTGGGGAGGTACTTCTAAATCGCTCCAGACAAGTGCCTGAAATGCCAGGAAATCATACCCCCCCACCCCCAGCGAACCCTCTTGTAGGGCTTCACGCCTTCCCCACACACAATTTCCAGGCCCCCCACCATGGTTAATGCAGCGTTGCTGTAGACTATGGCATATTCCTTTCTGTAAGACACTGACACGCTAACTAGGAGGTCTCGGGTCTGCTCCTGATTTTCTGGCATGGTTTCCTCTTCTTAGTGCTTCACAGGATGGATGGCCTGAGGAACAGTATCTAGTCATTCAGATAGGATACAAACAGGTCTTGAATACACATTGGCGTGCATGTAAAAGCACCCTTGACAGTCAGAATTCGAAATAAAAGTAGTCTGCAAGTTCACTAGTCCGCGGGTTAATTAATCCACCGATATCTATTATTAGCTTTAGGGTTGGGTTAGGGTTCCTTAGTCCACCAATATTTATTATTAGGGAGAGGGTTAGTTTAGGTTTGGCTTATTGATACCCATATTTATAGTATTTCTTATAGTGGGGGACTAGTGCACCCGCAGACTAGTGAACCCAACACCCTCTCCTGCATATCACTGTCCAGGCAAAATTTACCTCATAGTCTTCATAATAGGCCAGTTGGTGTAGAACAGTAGGATTTTAAACCTACATTTCATTTCAAAACGTTCTCGTAAGTGACAATGTGTACCCAACCCCCCTGAAGGCCACAATTTTGTATGATTCAGATGTTGGGGATCAAAAGATCTTGGATGAGCTTGATTCTGATGCGAATCATATTACACATTCTTTGGTTATGGTCCATACCTTTTATGCAAAATGTGCAGCAAAGTTTGTCGGCTTTCTAGTATGACGAACCATTCCGTCTCAAAGTTACTCCCCTTTGTGCCAAAGCTTGTGAATGTAGAGGCCACAGTTTTTAACCTATTTTTATACGCTCACATAGAAATATGGTTGTATATTACCATTAAATGCATCGCCAATAGTTTCTTGTGAATTCTCTACAGACTTCCTTTATTGTAAACATTGGGGAGACGATAAAATTTGAATTAGTACTATTTCCGATAATTACTTCTGGAGTTATGGCTCGTTTCACCTTGAAGAAAATTGTGAATAACAAAATTCATCATCCGATATGTACGAAATTTATGAGCAATATTCAAATTTGTAAAACAAGAAGCCTATTGAATTTCAACACTTTCTGTTTATCACTTCTTGTGTTATGGCCCTTGCTTACTTTGTAGACCATTGTGAATGCTCCAATGACAAAAGTTATCATTCGATCTGTATTAAATTTATATCCAATATATCTTTTATCTAATCTAGTGTAAATCATTGGTAACATGTAATTTCGAGCCCCTATTGATATCCAGCGTGTCACAGTCTTCCATTCTGGAGTTACCCCTCCCTCCCTTCCCGAAAATTTTGTGAACAGTTTTAACATATTGAATCTTATTTAGTGTGAACGAACCGTATAAATATTCAATGTTCTGTGAAATTTTGGGCTGGGGTTTCCCCCTTTTCCAAAACAGGATAGAACTCTCTGTCTTGCATCACTGACAAGGGAAAATCAGCTGGAAAACACCAAGGAACTTTCTTGTACTGTGCCATTTATATGTTTTTAAATTATTATACTGGAATTTTTATTTGCTTACAGCTTAAAATTTAGCTCTTTTCTAAAACACAATTTCTACAAAGGCAAATGTCTTAGATGTTTTAGAAACCACTGGTAAATTAAAGAAGGAAATGTATTATTAACGTTGATGTGTCAACATTGAAAACTTGAGCTGAAATGAAATGGGGTTTAATGTCCTACTGTTCTGCCTAGTCGAATGGGCAAATGAAAACAGGCATAGCCATATAAAGTGTGCTATAAAGGAAATTTTTCCCACCAGTGTTACGGCCTACTCTTGTATCGCATTCCAACTGCCAAGGTCTTTTACATGCACACCAACGTGTACATGGGATCTTGTTTTTTGTCCCATCCATATGACTATACATTGTCATTTATACCTTGCCAGGCAATCTGTCCTGCACCACTGACAAGGGAGAGGGGGACCACAAGGGAAAATCCTGATGAACTTCCTTGGCCAGGAATCAAACACAAAACTCTCATGTTAGTGAGCTATCATCATACTCACTGAGCCACTGTGGTCCCTTCAAAACTTGAGCAACAAATGCAAACGTCAGAAGAACGTTCATGAAATTCGATGTTGATGTCCTTCATCAGGGTTTATGAATTATGAGGAAGATATTGATTTATCGTAACATACCATTAAAACTAAATATAGGGCAGTTGGCTTTCATAAAAAAAAAGATAGTAACGCCCACATTTTTGAGATATGGATAGAGAACAAGCAATACTGAAAGTGATTTTTCCTACAATCAAAGGCCATAATTCATAAGTTACAATTTGATATGCACAAATATCAAAAAGAATCAAGATCTTTAGGTTATAAACAGGCATTTCAAGTTTCATAGAAATTGAAATTGTGACCTCTACAAGGTCCACAACTTATAGATATATCATATTTTTACACTATTCGCGTACAAACGTCTGCCATTTTGTCTGGCAATTATGATCCGATTTTTCCGAAATTCAAACTCAACCTTCCTTGGGGTGTGACGGTGTTATAATCAAACATTTTTTCAAATCGGATAATAATTGTGACCTTCAGAGGGGCCACAAGCTAAAATAGGTGATTGTTCGGACAATCAGGGGCTATAATTCAGGAAATTACGTTCCGATAGGCACAAATATCGAAGGAACCAAGTTCTTTGGGTTATAAACATGCATGTCAAGTTTCTTAAAAATTGGTTCAAAATTGTGACCTCTATAGGGTCCACAAGCTAAAAGCATGATTTTTCGTACAATCAGGGGGCCATAATGCATAAAGTTAAGGTCTGATACATGCTAATATCTAAAGGAACGGAGATCTTAGGGAGATAAACCAATATTTTTAGTTTTGTCAAAAGCGGATAAAAATTTTGACGGACAAACAGGGGTCATGACAATATATATATGTCCACATGAAAATGTTGGCGTATAAAAATACACATGCATTTTAAAATTATCCAAATTTATTTGAGTATTTAATAGTGAATTTTTTTGAATTTTATGTTGAAATATGTACCAGTATTTAGCATATATACATGAAGCTATGCTTTGTTCATATTCAAGAAAAAATTTGAATTTTAATACATTTTCATATCATTCTGAACTTTAATACATTTTCAAATCATTTTGAATTTTAATACATTTTCAAATCATTTTGAGTATTTAAAACAAAACATCACATTTCTGGTTTAACAAAATTCTTAACTCCATCATTAAATATATCATATACATCAACAAAATCATCAACAATCAAAACAAGTTAATTTATTACACATAAAAATAATAATAAATTACCCGGTACATAATATTTGAATCACAAAACACAACGAAATAAATAATGTATAAATTTGAGAACAAGCGGTTGCCATGCAATATACACCCATATTTTGCAGGAGATAGACAGAGAACAAGCTCAAAAAAAGAAGCAATTTTTTGTACAATCTGGGTCCATAATCGATGAAGATAAAAATTGTGACCTCTAGATTTTTACGAAATTCGAACTCGACCATCATTATGGTGTAACAGTGATATATCAGGACATAAACATATTTTAAGGGTGTAACAGTGATAAATTTAAAATTGGATAAAAATTGTGACCTCTAGTATGTCCACAAACTAAAATCACGATTTTTAGTTCAATCAGGGGATATTGTATGAAGTTTCAATCCGATAAATGCTAGTGGACAGGAACCAAGATCTTTTGGTGATGGAACCTATATTTTATGTTTCGTCAAAATCGGATAAGGATTGTGACCTGCAGTGTGTCCACAAACAAATTGTGGCATGAGCGGACGGGGGCAACGACAATATACGCCAACATGAAAATGTGGGCGAATAAAAATTACTAATATAATCATACCAAGGATTTTAGGCTAAGTGTCTAAGAAGTTATTAATAATCCTCACTTTATCGTTAATTGCTTTGTGTGTTAGAAGCAAGACAAAATTTGTGACAGGTTGAGCTGGCCATACATGTAATTAAATATTTCATCACAATATCTTGATGAGTTTTCACAGATTTGTAAAATAACCAGCGGCTGCCAGGCAGGATACGCCCACATTTTCGAGAGATGGATAGAGAACAAGCAAAACCGAAAGTGATTTTTTCCTACAATCAAAGGCCATAATTCATTAAGTTACAATTTGATATGTGCAAATATCGAAAAGTATCAAGATATTTAGGTTATAAACACGCAATTTAAGTTTCATCAAAATCGAAATTAAAATTGTGACCTCTACAGGGTCCACAACCTTGAAATACCATTTTTTAACAGTATTCACGTACAAACAGCAGCCATTTTGTATTGTAATTTTGGTCCTATATTCCCGAAATTTGAACTCAACCTTCCTTAGCTTGTAAGGGTGATATAATCAAACGATTTTTTAAATCGGATAATAATTGTGACCTCCAGAGAGACCACAAGCTAAACAAAGGCGATTTTGCGTATAATCAGGGGCATTAATTCAGGAAGTTACAATCCGATATGCGCAAATATCGAAAGGAACCAAGATCTTTAGGTTATAACCATGCATTTCAAGTTTCATCAAAATCAAATTAAAATTGTGACCTCTACAGGGTCCACAACATTGATATACCATTTTAAACAGTATTCGCGTACGATCGGCGGCCATTTTGTATGGCAATTTTGGTCCGATTCTTCCGAAATTCAAACTCAACCTTCTTTAGGGTGTAACGGTGATATAATCAAACGATTATTAAAATCAGATAATAATTGTGACCTCCAGAGGGACCACAAGCTAAACAAAGGCGATTTTGCGTATAATCAGGGGCATTAATTCAGGAAGTTACGATCTGATATGCGCAAATATCAAAAGGACCCAAGATCTTTGGGTAATATCCATGTATTTCAAGTTTCGTCAAAATCGAATTAAAATTGGGACCTCTACAGGGTCGACGACCTTGATATACCATTTTTCAACAGTATTCGCATACGAACGGCGGCCATTTTGTATGGTAATTTTGGTCCAATTTTTCCGATATTTGAACTCACCCTTCCTTCGGGTGTGACGGTGATATAATCAAACGATTTTTTAAATCGGATAATAATTGTGACCTCTAGAGGAACCACAAGCTAAACAAAGGCGATTTTGCGTATAATCAGGGGCCATAATTCAGGACGTTACGATCCGATATGCGAAAATATCGAAAGGAACCAAGATCTTTGGGTTATATCAATGCATTTCAAGTTTCATCAAAATCAAATTAAAATTGTGACCTCTACAGGGTCCACAACATTGATATACCATTTTAAACAGTATTCGCATACGATCGGCGGCCATTTTGTATAGTAATTTTGATCCGATTATTACAAAATTTGAACTCAACCTTCCTTAGGGTGTAACGGTAATATATTCGAACGGTTTTACAAATCGGATAATTATTGTGACCTCCAGAGGTACCACGAGCTAAAATAGGTGATTTTTCGGACAATCAGGGGCCATAATTCAGGAAATTACGTTCCGATAGGCGCAAATATCGAAAGGAACCAAGATCTTAGGGTTATAAACATGAATGTAAAGTTTCATCAAAATCGGTTCAAAATTTTGACCTCTATAGGGTCCACAAGCTAAAAACATGATTTTCGTACAATCAGGGACCATAATCCATGAAGTTTTGATCCGATACATGCCAATATCGAAAGCAGCCGAGATCTTTGGGGGATAAACCTATATTTCAAGTTTCGTCAAAATCGGGTAAGAATTGTGACCTGTAGAGAGTCCACAAACAATTGTGGACGGACAGGGGCGACGACATAATACGTCCACATGAAAATGTGGGCGTATAAAAATGAATAAAGATAGTAAGCTGGCACTGCCAGGCAGGATACGCCCACATTTTCGAGAGATGGATAGAGAACAAGCAAAACCGAAAGTGATTTTTCCTACAATCAAAGGTCATAATTCATTAAGTTACAATTTGATATGCGCTAATATCGAAAAGTATCAAGATCTTTACGTTATAAACACGCAATTTAAGTTACATCAAAATCGAAATTAAAATTGTGACCTCTACAAGGTCCACAACCTTGATATACCATTTTTTAACAGTATTTGCGTACAAATAGCAGCCATTTTGTATGGTAATTTTGGTCCTATTTTCCTGAAATTTGAACTCAACCTTCCTTAGCTTGTAACGGTGATATAATCAAACGATTTTTTAAATCAGATAATAATTGTGACCTCCAGAGGGACCACAAGCTAAACGAAGGTGATTTTGCGTATAATCAGGGGCCATAATTCAGAAAGTTACGATCCGATATGCGCAAATATCGAAAGGAACCAAGATCTTTGGGTAATATCCATGCATTTCAAGTTTCGTCAAAATCGAATTAAAATTGTGACCTCTACAGGGTCGACGACCTTGATATTCCATTTTTCAACAGTATTCGCATACGAACGGAGGCCATTTTGTATGGTAATTTTAGTCCGATTTTTCCGAAATTCGAACTCAACCTTCATTAGGGTGTAACGATGATATAATCAAACGATTTTTTAAATCAGATAATAATTGTGATCTCCAGAGGGACCACAAGCTAAACAAAGGCGATTTTGCGTATAATCAGGGGCCATAATTCAGGAAGTTTCGATCTGATATGCGCAAATATTGAAAGGAACCAAGATGTATGGGTTATAACCATGCATTTCAAGTTTCATCAAAATTGAATTAAAATTGTGACCTCTACAGGGTCCACAACGTTGATGTACCATTTTTTAACAGTATTCTCGTACGAACAGTGGCCATTTTGTATGGTAATTTTGGTCCGATTTTTCCGAAATTCGAACTCAACCTTCCTTAGGGTGTAACGGTGACATAATCGAACGGTTTTTCAAATCGGATAATAATTGTGACCTCCAGAGGGATCACAAGCTAAAATAGGTGATTTTTCGGACAATCAGGGGCCATAATTCATGAAATTACATTCCGATAGGCGCAAATATCGAAAGGAACCAAGATCTTTGGGTTATAAACATGCATGTCAAGTTTCATCAAAATTGGTTCAAAATTGTGACCTCTATAGGGTCCACAAGCTAAAAACGTGATTTTTCATACAATCAGGGGCCATAATCCATGAAGTTTTGATCCGATACATGCCAATATCGAAAGCAGCCGAGATCTTTTGGGGATAAACCTATATTTCAAGTTTCGTCAAAATCGGACAAGAATTGTGACCTGTAGAGAGTCCACAAACAATTGTGGACGGACGTCCGGACGGACGGACGGACGGACAGGGGTGACGACATAATACATCCACATGAAAATGTGGGCGTATTACGTGGGCGTATAAAAATTACTAATATAATCACAGCAAGGATTTTAGGCTAGGTGTCCAAGAAGTTATTAATAATCCTCACTTTATATCTTTAAATACTTTGTTAAAAACAAGACAATATTTGTGACAGGTAGAGCTGGCCATAACTAAATATTTCATCACAATGTCTTAATGAGTTTTTCACAGAATTGTAAAATAAAAATGAACATGTACCAGATGGTTGTCTATTTCCAGTGTCAGGTGAAATTTACCCTGTTGGATCAGAATCTAAATTTTTTATTGCAGAATAATTATGTTTTTTTTAAGTTATCATTGTTGGGTGACGACCTATTCGACCAGCAGACGACAAAGCTCCTGCCTCCCATCTGCTTAAACCAACAGGAGCTGTACTGACACCTTTTGGAACAGTTGAAGGAGGGAGTGGATAAAATGCTTGAATAGAATCTCGCTTTGCTTTAAGATGACTAACTCGCTGCTGTGTTTGAAACAATCTTTCGTTAGCTTCCTGAAGAAGCTGTGAGTTTAGAGTGTCTTTCATCATAGAGGATTCTCCTTGACGCATTAATTGGCGATGTTCAAGATATTTTTTTACTGTTTCTTGTTGTTCTAGTTCCTCTGTTCGGTGACCTTGAACAAAATCAAATTTGTTTGCTGATTTATCTTCTTGTCGGGCTTGGCGATCGTGTTTCATTAAAGCATTCGATACAGATGTGTGCTGGTTGTTGAACTCAGTGATAAATTCCTGAGCTTGTCTACGACTTCTAGACATTTCAGATGTTTTACTCATGAGATCTTGTCTTTTATCAATATAATTTAAACGATCAATTTCTCTATTTTCCAAGGTCTCTAATATTCTAGCTTGATCTTGATCTTTGTGTTTTAAGGCTCGGTTTCTTTTCTCTTGATGATAAAGATGGATTCTTTCCTTCGCTCGAACTTTCTCATCACGAACGTTTAAAATATGTTCCATCTTAGCTGCTGCCTTTTCAGCTTTCTCACGCTCTTTATATGCCTTCTGTACAGCAAACAAACAAGACATAGCCATGGATCCATGAACACGATTGAAAATTCTTTGGTCATTATTTGGTAATTTCTTTAAACTAATTATTGGTTTGGGCGTGTCCATCATGTTTCTGTGATGTTCTGCTTCTGCATCTCTGACAAGATTCCCAGCTTCCTTACGAGCTAAAATCATTTCTGTTGTGGCATCAATCATGGCTATTCTAGGCTTAAACCCGCAAATACGATATCGTGTAATGGGAGCATCATCATCGATGTCTGGAAGAAATGCATATTCTGGGACAGGACTAGTTGGTGTGGTGACGACTGGACCAAAAAAATGCTTAATGCTCTTGATTGGTTTACGTGATTTGTTTCTCTCCTTTTTCTCTCTTCTGCTCCTACGTGACTCTATTTGAGTCATTCTCTCCTCCATTTCTGACTGTCGTTGTAATTCCAAGGCTGAGATTTCATGTTGTAAAATCTGTGATGTTTCTTGGTGTAATTTAGTAAGATTAATGAAGATGTTTTTGGTATGTCTAGGTGAGGAATCGTTTGTCGCTGTACCTGGCATCGTTTGAACCATAGGTAGATATCCCATCTCCTCAGATCTTTGTTTGTTCATCGGAGTTAGATTTGAGTCCGCATCACCAGTCTGTAATTAGATATTTTCAAAATCAAATATTAGAAAGTATAGTGTTCTGTTTTGTTTATTCATGAAAAATATATCTACAAAGTCATGACAAAGCGTCAACCACTGACTCTGCCATTGTTAGGCTACTTTATTTCAATTAAGATTATTTACATGAAGGACAAAGGAGGCACAAAAAATTTAAAAAAAAAACAATAATTTTTGTGTTCTTTTAGCCATGCATGTTTTTATAGCTACGATAACGATTGGATGCTATTTATTTAGCCTTGTGTTCTCTCATTCAAAAATAGTAAGCTGCCACTGCCAGGCAGGATACGCCCACATTTTCGAGACATGGATAGAAAACAAGCAAAACCGAAAGTGATATTTCCTACAATCAAAGGCTATAATTCATTAAATTACAATTTGATATGCGCAAATATCGAAAAGAATCAAGATCTTTAGGTTATAAACATGCATTTCAAAATCGAATTAAAATTGTGACCTATACTGGGTCCACAACCTTGATATACCATATTTTAACACTATTAGCGTACAGATGGCAACCATTTTGTCTGGCAATTATGGTCCGATTTCCTTTAAAATTCAAACTCAACCTTCCTTAGGGTGTAACGGTGATATAATCAAACGATTTTTTAAATCGGTTAATAATTGTGACCTTCAGAGGGACCACAAGCTAATCAAAGACGAATTTGGGTATAATCAGGGGCCATAATTTAGGAAGTTACAATCCGATATGCGCAAATATCGAAAGGAACCAAGATCTTTGGGTTATAACCATGCATTTCAAGTTTCATCAAAATTGAATCAAAATTGTGACCTATACTTGGTCCACAACCTTGATATACCATTTTATAACAGTATTCGAACTCAACCTTCCTTAGGGTGTAACGGTGATATAATCAAACGATTTTTTAAATCGGATAATAATTGTGACCTTCAGAGGGACCACAAGCTAAACAAAGACGATTTTGCGTTTAATCAGGGGCCATAATTCAGAAAGTTACGATCCGATATGCGCAAATATCGAAAGGAACCAAGATCTTTGGGTTATAACCATGCATTTTAAAGTTTCATCAAAAATCGAAAATTAAAATTGTGACCTCTACTGGGTCCACAACCTTGATATACCATTTTTTAAACAGTATTCACGTACGAATGGCGGCCATTTTGTATGGCAATTTTGGTCCAATGTTTCCGAAATTCAAACTCAACCTTCCTTAGGGTGAAACGGTGATATAATCAAACGATTTTTTTAATCAGATAATAATTGTGACCTCCAGAGGGACCACAAGCTAAACAAAGGCGATTTTGCGTATAATCAGGGGCCATAATTCAGAAAGTTACAATCGGATATGCGCAAATATCGAAAGGAACCAAGATCTTTGGGTTATAACCATGCATTTCAAGTTTCATCTTAAATCGAATTAAAATTGTGATCTCTACAGGGTCCACAACCTTGATATACCAATTTTTAACAGTATTCACGTACGAATGGCGGCCATTTTGTATGGTAATTTTGGTCCGATTTTTCCGAAATTTGAACTCAACCTTCCTTAGGGTGTAACGGTGATATATTCGAACGTTTTTTCAAATCAGATAATAATTGTGACCTCCAGAGGGATCACAAGCTAAAATAGGTGATTTTTCGGACAATCAGGGGCCATAATTCAGGAAATTACGTTCCGATAGGCGTAAATATCGAAAGGAACCAAGATCTTTGGGTTATAAACATGCATGTCAAGCTTCATCAAAATCGGTTCAAAATTGTGACCTCTATAGGGTCCACAAGCTAAAAACGTGATTTTTCGTACAATCAGGGGCCATAATCCATGAAGTTTTGATCTGATACATGCCAATATCGAAAGCAGCCGAGATCTTTTGGGGATAAACCTATATTTCAAGTTTCGTCAAAATCCGACAAGAATTGTGACCTGTAGAGAGTCCACAAACAATTGTGGACGGACAGGGGCGACGACATAATACGTCCACATGACAGTGTGTACAAAATTTGTTGAATGAGCACACAAGAGTTGATAACAGTATTTATTCATCATTAAATAATAAAATATCAAAATTAACATAATAAGGAAGATATTTTTCCAATATTTATCTTAAATATCTTCCAGAAAGATAGTAAGCTGGCACTGCCAGGCAGGATACGCCCACATTTTGGAGAGATGGATAGAGAACAAGCAAAACCGAAAGTGATTTTTCCTACAATCAAAGGCTAGAATTCATTAAGTTACAATTTGATATGCGCAAATATCGAAAAGTATCAAGATATTTAGGTAATTTAAGTTTCATCAAAATCGAAATTAAAATTGTGACCTCTACAGGGTCCACAACCTTGAAATACCATTTTTTAACTGTATTCACGTACAAACAGCAGCCATTTTGTATTGTAATTTTGGTCCTATTTTCCCGAAAATTTGAACTCAACCTTCCTTAGTTTGTAACGGTGATATAATCAAACGATTTTTTAAATCGGATAATAATTGTGACCTCCAGAGAGACCACAAGCTAAACAAAGGCGATTTTGCGTATAATCAGGGGCATTAATTCAGGAAGTTACGATCCCATATGCGCAAATATCAAAAGGGCCCAAGATCTTTGGGTAATATCCATGCACTTTAAGTTTCCTCAAAATCGAATTAAAATTGGGACCTCTACAGGGTCGACAACCTTGATATACCATTTTTCAACAGTATTCGCATACGAACGGCGGCCATTTTGTATGGTAATTTTGGTCCAATTTTTCCGAAATTCGAACTCACCCTTCCTTAGGGTGTAATGGTGATATAATCAAACGATTTTTTAAATCGGATAATAATTGTGACCTTCAGAGGGACCACAAGCTAAACAAAGACGATTTTGCGTTTAATCAGGGGCCATAATTCAGAAAGTTACGATCCGATATGCGCAAATATCGAAAGGAACCAAGATCTTTGGGTTATAACCATGCATTTTAAAGTTTCATCAAAAATCGAAAATTAAAATTGTGACCTCTACTGGGTCCACAACCTTGATATACCATTTTTTAAACAGTATTCACGTACGAATGGCGGCCATTTTGTATGGCAATTTTGGTCCAATGTTTCCGAAATTCAAACTCAACCTTCCTTAGGGTGAAACGGTGATATAATCAAACGATTTTTTTAATCAGATAATAATTGTGACCTCCAGAGGGACCACAAGCTAAACAAAGGCGATTTTGCGTATAATCAGGGGCCATAATTCAGAAAGTTACAATCGGATATGCGCAAATATCGAAAGGAACCAAGATCTTTGGGTTATAACCATGCATTTCAAGTTTCATCTTAAATCGAATTAAAATTGTGATCTCTACAGGGTCCACAACCTTGATATACCAATTTTTAACAGTATTCACGTACGAATGGCGGCCATTTTGTATGGTAATTTTGGTCCGATTTTTCCGAAATTTGAACTCAACCTTCCTTAGGGTGTAACGGTGATATATTCGAACGTTTTTTCAAATCAGATAATAATTGTGACCTCCAGAGGGATCACAAGCTAAAATAGGTGATTTTTCGGACAATCAGGGGCCATAATTCAGGAAATTACGTTCCGATAGGCGTAAATATCGAAAGGAACCAAGATCTTTGGGTTATAAACATGCATGTCAAGCTTCATCAAAATCGGTTCAAAATTGTGACCTCTATAGGGTCCACAAGCTAAAAACGTGATTTTTCGTACAATCAGGGGCCATAATCCATGAAGTTTTGATCTGATACATGCCAATATCGAAAGCAGCCGAGATCTTTTGGGGATAAACCTATATTTCAAGTTTCGTCAAAATCCGACAAGAATTGTGACCTGTAGAGAGTCCACAAACAATTGTGGACGGACAGGGGCGACGACATAATACGTCCACATGACAGTGTGTACAAAATTTGTTGAATGAGCACACAAGAGTTGATAACAGTATTTATTCATCATTAAATAATAAAATATCAAAATTAACATAATAAGGAAGATATTTTTCCAATATTTATCTTAAATATCTTCCAGAAAGATAGTAAGCTGGCACTGCCAGGCAGGATACGCCCACATTTTGGAGAGATGGATAGAGAACAAGCAAAACCGAAAGTGATTTTTCCTACAATCAAAGGCTAGAATTCATTAAGTTACAATTTGATATGCGCAAATATCGAAAAGTATCAAGATATTTAGGTAATTTAAGTTTCATCAAAATCGAAATTAAAATTGTGACCTCTACAGGGTCCACAACCTTGAAATACCATTTTTTAACTGTATTCACGTACAAACAGCAGCCATTTTGTATTGTAATTTTGGTCCTATTTTCCCGAAAATTTGAACTCAACCTTCCTTAGTTTGTAACGGTGATATAATCAAACGATTTTTTAAATCGGATAATAATTGTGACCTCCAGAGAGACCACAAGCTAAACAAAGGCGATTTTGCGTATAATCAGGGGCATTAATTCAGGAAGTTACGATCCCATATGCGCAAATATCAAAAGGGCCCAAGATCTTTGGGTAATATCCATGCACTTTAAGTTTCCTCAAAATCGAATTAAAATTGGGACCTCTACAGGGTCGACAACCTTGATATACCATTTTTCAACAGTATTCGCATACGAACGGCGGCCATTTTGTATGGTAATTTTGGTCCAATTTTTCCGAAATTCGAACTCACCCTTCCTTAGGGTGTAATGGTGATATAATCAAACGATTTTTTAAATCGGATAATAATTGTGACCTCTAGAGGAACCACAAGCTATACAAAGTTGATTTTGCGTATAATCAGGGGCCATAATTCAGGACGTTACGATCTGATATGCGCAAATATCGAAAGGAACCAAGATCTTTAGGTTATATCCATGCATTTCAAGTTTCATCAAAATCAAATTAAAATTGTGTCCTCTACAGGGTCCACAACATTGATATACCATTTTAAACAGTATTCGCGTACGATCAGCGGCCATTTTGTATGGCAATTTTGGTCCGATTTTTCCGAAATTCAAACTCAACCTTCTTTAGGGTGTAACGGTGATATAATCAAACGATTTTTGAAATCAGTTAATAATTGTAACCTCCAGAGGGACCACAAGCTAAACAAAGGCGATTTTGCGTATAATCAGGGGCCATAATTCAGGAAGTTACGATCCGATATGCGCAAATATCGAAAGGAACCAAGATCTATGGGTTATAACCATGCATTTCAAGTTTCATCAAATGTGAATTAAAATTGTGACCTCTACAGGGTCCACAACCTTGATATACCATTTTTTAACAGTATTTGAGTACGAACGGCGGCCATTTTGTATGGTAATTTGGGCCCGATTTTTCTGAAATTTGAACTCGACCTTCCTCAGGGTGTAATGGTGATATATTCGAACGTTTTTTTAAATCGGATAATAATTGTTACCTCCAGAGGTACCACAAGCTAAAATAGGTGAATTTTCGGACAATCAGGGGCAATAATTCAGGAAATTACGTTTCGATAGGCGCAAATATCGAAAGGAACCAAGATCTTAGGGTTATAAACATGAATGTAAAGTTTCATCAAAATCGGTTCAAAATTGTGACCTCTATAGGGTCCACAAGCTAAAAACATGATTTTTCGTACAATCAGGGGGCATAATCCATGAAGTTTTGATCCGATACATGCCAAAATCGAAAGCAGCCGAGATCTTTTGGGGATAAACCTATATTTCAAGTTTCGTCAAAATCGGACAAGAATTGTGACCTGTAGAGAGTCCACAAACAATTGTGGACGGACGTCCGGACGGACGGACGTCCAGACGGACGGACGGACGTCCGGACGGACAGGGGCGACGACATAATACGTCCACATGAAAGTGTGGGCGTATAAAAATCAAAACCGCGATAATTTGTGGTATGATCATGTTTTTTTTATATTTTTCTAAAGATGGTATATTTGATGGTTTTTATTTCTGTGACGTTTTTAAATCGAAAAACCGAAATATTACCCAGCTCTAATATGACACACAAAATCACATTTTATGCATTCAAAAATGGTCATAATCGACCATCCCCAAAAAATTCATATTCGGCCATTCCAAAAATAAATGCAGCAATGTTCCAGTCATGATTGATAGATCGTAGACCTTGATAATTGCGCTGCACAGGGAATTGCTTCTGTGACGTCAATGCATCGTCCAGTGTGAAACTGTTGCTGGAACAGGCTGAAAGCAACCACAATTGTTTACAGTGGATCATGTGTCTGATGTTTATTCAAATTACTGATCTAGTCTTGGGATATATTCTGTTTCGCTATAAATGGTATTTTGCTATCTGTTTGTATCTCCATTACTACACAACAACCGGTCGGACTGTTATGTATCCTCTGGGTCATTTTACATATGGAACAAGTATGCAAAGTCTTAAGGGGGGAGGCTATCCCAAACTTTTTATTCTGAAAACAAATTAAATTGAAAACAGTACAAGTAGTAAGGAAATGTAATAAACGAGAGAAAACTAGCATTAAAGTTGCTAGGGTAACACAATTTTGGGGTAAAAAATTATGAAAAACGTGGGTACGCTATATCTCTGTAACTAATTAAAATATCTTCACAAAATTTTCAAGATATATAAACTTATATCTACCACAGAATCAGACAGAAAGCAATTTGAATTAATATTTCAAAAGTTAGCGAAATTTTTCTCCAAAGACAAAGTATTGTGGTGAGACAAATAATTTAGACATCATTTTCAAAGAAACTATAACATTTATAGAGAAAACCTCTCTGTCTGGTTTTAGAATTATCATTAGAGAATAAGCAGTTCAAAAATGAGCCATTGATCTTTATTAATGCCAGAGATATATAGTGTATCTATGTTTTCATACTTTCTCAAAAATCGATGTTACCCTGGCAACAACTTTTTTTTCTTTATTTTTAATGCTAGTTTTCCCTTGTTTATAACATTTCTTAACTACTTGTGCCATATTCAATTCACTGGCTTTAGAATTTCAGAAAGCATTTTTCGGGTAGCCTCACTCTTTTAAAATTAGCTTGTGGCTGAAAAGTTAGTGTATATTATGCCTCAATTGCTCATATAATCACCTACCTCTAGATCCTTTGGTACTCTTGGAGTAGCTTCCACTTGTGATTCCGACTCGAGCTTTGGTAGTTTTATAAGTGAGTTAAAATGTGGCATACTTTCATGTGCACTGGCCGCATGAGGAACTGTGATCGCACAACTAGGTTGATGTGGAGTTCCATCCAAGGTATTTGAAGTGTGTTTCAAACCATGATATTTAGATATCTGTCCCAATCTGAAAAGGAGTAGTACAGAATAAAATTAAGTAACCTTAGATGAAATTAATGTCTAGCTCTGCATGCATAGAAAAGATATACTTTGTTGAATTAAAATTCTGTTTTGTGTTCATTATAAACTAACAAAACAGTTATAAAACCTAAACTCATTATCTAAGCTTTTTTTGTGGATCATCTAGAACAAACAAGAATAAATGTTGCTCAAAAATGATTCTCTCATGAAATTAATAAAACAAATCAGTAAATTTAGTCTAATTTAAATAAGATTGTACTTTTGTTTTTTGTTGTAAATTTTGTTTTGTAACAGTCAACTATAGAAGGCATACCAGTTGATTGGACCTGACCGCTTATTTCGCTAAGGGGGCCATAGTGGCTCAGTGGATGAGGTGATGGCTTGCTAACCTCAAGGTCTAGGGTTTGATTCCGGTTATCCCTTGTGGTTATCCCTTGTCACACTTATCAGTGGTGACAAAAACATGTTGGCTACTTGGCTTGCACAAAAAAGAACCCTCGACAAAATTTCCCACATAGCACACTGTGTTGTGTATGCCCGTCTTCATTAGCTCCATTTTATTCCTTCACTCATTTCGCCAATGAGTAGATGATCTTTCAATATTTTTTTGAAGACAGTATTTTTGACGATTTTTATTTCTGTGATGGTTTTTAGCGTAAAATGAAATTATCGCCCAGATCTAGGCAATTCTAATGAATGTTTCGTAGTCTGGCTGTTTCGTAGTTAGTTCATTCGTACCTTCTTTTGTACCTCAAATTGATTCGTACCCTTTCCTATATGTTGTTGAAATAAATTGAAATAAGTTGAGAGAAATTAATATAAAGGTGAAAGATAATTAACTAAACGATTTGAAATAATCCAATTGCTACGCAAAATTTTAAAAAATGGCTGCTGAACAAGAATTAGAACACACACATGACTATGTACCGTATTTTTCGGTGTATTAGGTGCATGCATAGATAAGTGCATGGTTTAGACGCACCCTTCTCAAGCGCCTTGTGAAACATGTGCCATGCCATACGTGGTAACATGAATTTAAATACACTTGCTATCGCCAGTAACTGGGCCAAACTCTAGTGTTTACAGTTATATTATTTACCTATATTTAGCCGGATCAAGCTTTATAGGCTATATATATATATATATATGACTTCTTTTGTTGTTTTTAATCTGGTGTAGATTATTGAACTCATTCTGCTAAATGAGTTGTGATTATTGATGATAATTGATTGGTGATTGCTAAAGTGGTTATAAAACAATTGAAAAAAAATTCAATCTGATGTTGATTATTGAAATCATTCTGCCGGTCCCTAGCCCGGGTGCTAAAGGAGGAAGGTTAAGCTTAAGTGCATGCAAAAGTTCTTTTGTTCTCTTGAAATTTGCTCATGTGAGGTAAGAATGAACTAAGTATGAAACAGCTATCATTTATGAGGGATAAATTACCTTAGTCTTGTGATGAATCCTCTTACATATCTTTGTATGATTAAAACTGGTGAAAAATGAGAGAGCAGAAAATTCATCTTGGCTTCTGTAATAAATAAGGCTTCCAACTCATCTTTGTATGTACTGTTCTGAAAATAACATTTAAAATATTGGAAAGATTATGCAAGTTTAAAATTAAGTGCTAATAATTTTCGTTCAAGGGTATTTTCAAATTTTATTGCAGCTTTCACTATAGTCTGTAAATTCACAGTCTAAATTTGTTAGAAACAATAAATTAATCTATGTGTATGATGGTGTTATCTAGTCAGCCATTCCACGCTATCAGAACATCGAATCAAAAATTAAAATTTCAAAATTATTTTGTTTTTCGAACATTATTTGTATCCTGATATCACCCCCTTAAATTATGCAATATGCCATCCTAAAATAATAATATTTTCTATAAAAATTGGCCACTCGCAATCCTTGACCTCAAATGGCAAGTTTGATATAAACATGATATTATGGAATAAAAATGGATTATACCAGGAACATTCTTTTACAATCTGGGTCAATTTTAAACAAATGATATCAAAAAGCTCATCGTCCACTCTGTTAAAAAAATTTGATGATGTGTTAAGCTGATGCCCAATTTTTCTGGATTGGAAAACTACCTCATTTTGATGGTCAAGCGAGTATATTTCTTTAATAGCACCCCTTTAAAATAACGGGTTTTTTTGACAAATATTAATGATAAACAAGCATAGAAAGCCGAATATCTGAATGTATTTTTGTAATGCTATTTTAATTTTCAAGTGCGAAAAAACCTACTTAAAGTCCTGTCACGCGAGTCACATGTCACACTAATTGTTCTGCTGAGACGCGCTAATTGTTCTACTGAGACACGCTAATTGTTCTATTTTAACATTTCTTTTTAGTGACTTTAGTCTTAGGGCAGTAATTCAGTTTGCTATACGGCTTGTACCATGTTTTATTCCCAGGATAATCTATATACTCGGCCTTTGGATCCAGAGGAGTCCTGGTTAAATATAAATGATCTTGTTTGCATCATGTCTCAGTTTAGCTTCAACTTATACTATAGTAAAGGTCAGCTCATTGTTAATGAGGAGAACATATCTTAAGTCCTCCGGCTCCAGATAGTTGCAACTATGAAATTTAATTTGCAGATCCAAATGAAATCTATACTGACAGAGGCATGAAATTCTTAAATGAATATTCAATATTAATGAAATAGTTTTAACCATATTGATCTTGTATTAAATGTGTTCAGAGAGAGAGACCTTGGGTGGGTGTGTGTGACTAAAGAATTTATAATTTTTATCACAATGTTTTTTGAGCAAATTGATTCTTGATTGTTATGACAATGAAATACAACCCAAAAATTAGTTGATTATATTGAAACATTAGTGTTTTTCCTACTTGTCACGCGAGTCACCTTTTCATGTCACGCAAGTCACATACAAAATCTCAGTTCATTTCAAAACTTAACAATAAAACAACACATTGTAACAAATATAAGTTATGTTCCTATATTTTATTTACCTTTCTACTAAATGGGGGATCAGTATTATTACCCATAAACGCACTGCAAATTCATATCACGCGAGTCACAACTCATTATGATCACATTGCACAAAATTTTGCCCAAGAAAGTAATATTTAAAGTGTTTCTCGTGTAACTAAACACAAAAACTTTACTTGGGAGTATTTTTTATGGAAACTGATTAATAGGTTTCATTATATTCATATTAAAATATTTGTGATGAGTAGAAATGTCACGCGAGTTACACTAGTGTAATATTGGTAGTGTTAACCAAAGCCCTGTATAGGGAAAGTTACGACAACTGATTTACAGGCGCCATTTTGGGTCCCAACTATGACGCTATAAATACTATGACGTCATGGCGTCATATAGCTTTACTATACAAATTTATTTCTAATGGATTACATTCTTCACGCCCAGGCTTTTCAGAGCAAAATAGTTATCTAACAAATTGATAATAATGTTTGCATGTGCAATTTATTTAAACTTTATTTTAGAGAAATATAAATCCCATGTCTGAGTTTTGTGAAGCGCCATTGAGCAGCCATTGGATGAGTTTTGTTGCGTTGTATCAATTAAAATTATGATTATTATGTAATATTCCAAATTCCTAAACGTTTTGTAAAATTTATTATGTCTGTTGTAAACAGTAAAAACAAATGTACGCACATATGTGGACTACTTGCACTAAATGGTAGTCAATCAAAATTAATGCAAGTGATAATATTAATCATTTTTGTAAAAGGGATGAAATAAGAATCGCATTTGTTAAATGAAAAAAAACCTCTGAAATAATAAGGAAGATGGTAAATATAAAGTTAATAATATATTAATAGATGTTATTTATAAAACATTCTCATAAAATCTGTAATAAAGAGCAAATATCATACTGTAGTTATGTACAAAATAACCAAATTTAATTTAATTAAACACACTATAAACTACTGAAATGCCACAATGATGATATGACTTTAATGATTTCACCAAAGAATGCGTTGTCATAGATAGTCTTGCTTCCGTATTCTCCCTTATTTTTCAAGGAAGCTGTTATTGACACGACGGTCGTGTCCCGAATGGTTATTGCTAGCACTGCGGACCCGACCGTCGTTTCCGCAATGCAGGCTCCCTTCATTGCGAAAACGACGACGTCGTACCAACAAGAACGAAATTTGGTGTTGCATACCCGACCGTGCGTGAATATAAAACATGGACCGGAACAACCTGAATACGGCTTACCGACCGTCGTGCAACCTAACCCTAACCCTAACCCTTCTCAACTGTCCTCGAGTCTGCTATAACAAATTTTGCAAATGTTTCCCGCTCGAATTTATTCAGATATTCTTTAAAAGCCGCGAAATGGCTGAATTTTTGGCCGAGAGACAGCGGCTCCATAACGTCGTCTCCCGCCATGTTGTTTCTTCTACTGATCACGTGGGGTCGGGTAAGGCTAAACAGTGACCGCTTGTTGGGAGACACGCGCTTGGCAAACCGGTGACGTCACAGTCGGGTAATGCTCTTACAGATTATGGCGCTGCAGACACGACGGTCGGGTAATGCTCTTACAGATTATGGCGCTGCAGACACGACGGTCGTGTAAATAGTCACTTCGATTTTTCAAATCTTTTCGTCTTCTATTCCGTTCCATATTTGAATCGTAATCGTAAAGAAAAATAATTATTCAATAGTTTATCAATAATAAGGTGGCAATTTGGTATATTCTTTAATTTATCTTCATGATTTTCCATAAACTTTTCGCTTAATGACTTTCCAGTTTTAGTACAACTAAATCTAGCAGTAGCCTACCCGATTTAGACGAAAAGACACTGTGCGAATAATGTCTTTCAATCGAGCTCTTAATTTACTATGGGGAATTTTAGTGTACAAAGTAGAAAAGTCAAACGTTTGAATAGATGGGACTGAAGCAAGGGATCTAGATTGCAAACCATCAAGTAATTCTTTGGAATTTTTTAATATCCACATTTGATTTATACCACTTCGAGAGTATACTTTGTCACAGTATTTTTGAATACCCTCTTTAACAGCTGTTAGTATAGATGTCAATACCTTTGAAAGTGGTTTTGTGGAACAACGGGATGAACCTGCTATAAAACGTTGCTTGTAAGGATTTTTATGTAATTGAGGTATCCAATACAACAAGGGCAAATCTGTATAGGTATTTCATATAATAGGTATGCTACATTTTTACCTGGGACCCAAAATGGCGTCTTTTTACGTATGACGTGAATTTTCTGGCTTCACAGTTGTCGCAACTTTATCTATATACGGCTTTGGTGTTAACTAGTAGTATAAATAATCAAAAAATTAGTCCATGTATATAGATAAAGTTAACTAGTTTATAAGCAATAAATTGATCTGTTTAGTATATTTATTAAATAAGGAGACGAATTAATATAAGCCTTTGGCTTGTTTTTGCATCCTTAACTTTTGACAATTTATAATGTATAACATGTATCTTATTTTGAATAAAATATAGTTTAAATCAAATTGGTCTGTGTATTGGTGGTGTTTACTAGTAATAAAAACAATAAATGAGTATGTATATATAGTTAACTAGTAATATTCACTACTAATATATATAATTGGATCTATATGTATTGATAGAGTTAACTAGTAATATACATTAAATAAGTCTGTGTGTATTGATCTGGGGTTGACTACTTATATTATAAACAATAAATGTATTGATAGAGTTAACTAGTAATATACATTAAATAAGTCTGTGTGTATTGATCTGGGGTTGACTACTTATATTATAAACAATAAATGAGTATGGTTTGTGAATATATTGATGGTGTTAACTAGTAATAAACAATAAATTTTGTCTATGTGTATTCACAATCTAAACTTATGATAAACTATAAATGGGTCTACACTTACCAATTATGTTAAATAGTAATAAACAATGTGTTAATGATATAAACTTGTACTTAGCAATCAATAAATCTATTGTTTATTTTTAAAATAACATTTAAAAGTTAGTAATGGTCTTTTTGTTTTTACCAAAATCAGTAGATTTATAGATCATATTGAAGCAAATCATGAATAAATTAAAACAGCACATTTTTACCTTTTTTAATTGTGGACATAAATTTAATCTAAACTGTGGAGCCATGGCAGCAAATCTTGGTTCGAAAACGGCATCCTCAATTATTTCTTCATCCGAGATAATGTAATTATCAAGAGCTTTTAGGGTCCAGATACTGTTTACGACATGGTGACGATAATTCTTCTTTAGATATAACGGTGAATCATAGAGAGTGAGAATTGTTAATTTCGGACAAACACTCAGATCATGAAGTATATCAAATCTCGCTAATGGATTATCATGTAGAATTAAACTTCTTAGCTTTCTTAATCCAGACCAAAATGGCATCCCAGGCAAATAAGCCAGCTGAAATAAATTAAAAGAATTATATTAAGTAGAATTTATATGTACTGGTAATTTTAATGTAAGAAAAAGCATTTTGAACTGAGAGTTAATACAAATATTTTCATGTTATAAATAATGTCTAATGTTATATTAAAGAGCAAATCCCAGATTTTGCAGGGTAGGCCTACCTGTTGATAAATGTTGATACATGTGAATGTATACAAGTCAAATACCAATTACCTTCAAATTCAAAATTTTAACTTTTGGAAAATGATTTCTAGATTTGCTAAATGAGTATAATCAGGATCACATAACTTTGCTGTCACGTAAATCATTTGCCACTATAACTTCATCAACTGTATTTACCACTATCCAGCCATGTATATAGCGTGAAATCTAGGGACCTATCACCAATATGGAGACATGGGGAAACAGAAAATCAGAGCTTGATGCAGTTGTAAAGTACTGAGCTAAAAGTCTTTCAAGAGTTTGTCTCATGTCAAATAATTAAACATTTATTTATAATATAAAAAACCCATTAGAGACTGCTACTTTAATCAAATATAACTTTAAACAAAATAATTAATATTAATATTTCAAAAACGAAAATAAAAAGATAGTAAGCTGGCACTGCCAGGCAGGATACGCCCACATTTTCGAGAGATGGATAGAGAACAAGGAAAACCGAAAGTGATTTTTCCTACAATCAAAGGCTATAATTCATTAAATTACAATTAGATATGCGCAAATATCGAAAAGAATCAAGATCTTTAGGTTATAAACATGCATTTCAAGTTTCAACAAAATTGAATTAAAATTGTGACCTCTACAGGGTCCACAACCTTGATATACCATTTTTTAACAGTATTCGCGTACGAATGGCGGCCATTTTGTATGGCAATAACCTTCCTTAGGGCGTAACAGTGATATAATCAAACGATTTTTTTAATCAGATAATAATTGTGACCTCCAGAGGGACCACAAGCTAAACAACGGCGATTTTGCGTATAATCAGGGGCCATAATTCAGAAAGTTACAATACAATATGCGCAAATATCGAAAGGAACCAAGATCTTTGGGTTATAAACATGCATGTCAAGTTTCATCAAAATCGGTTCAAAATTGTGACCTCTATAGGGTCCACAAGCTAAAAACGTGATTTTTCGTACAATCAGGGGCCATAATCCATGAAGTTTTGATCCGATACATGCCAATATCGAAAGCAGCCGAGATCTTTTGGGGATAAACCTATATTTCAAGTTTCGTTAAAATCCGACAAGAATTGTGACCTGTAGAGAGTCCACAAACAATTGTGGACGGACGTCCGGACGGACGGACAGACGGACAGGGGCGACGACATAATACGTCCACATGAAAATGTGGGCGTATAACAACAATTTGTCTATAAAAATAGATGAAACAATAAAATTCATTTAAATTTTTTAATGTCCTTCACCTACCTGATTTCCATGAAGATCTAATTTAATGAGATGTCGACATGCACCTAACCCATCAATTTTAGTCAGAAAATTATGGTGAAGAATACAGATAGTAACATTCACACAATAACTAAGATCTCCAGGTTTACGTAAATGTAACCCTGTTAGTTTTATAAACTGTAATTTATTTAAGTCTTTACATTTTCTTTCTGTTTTACTATTATCAAGTATAAATTCTTTAGAAGGTATGACAAAGTAGCCCTGTTTTTCTGCCTGTCGTATAATTTCTTCATCTCTTTGCCTGTAATATTTCTCAAGTGAACTGATATTTTTCTGTCTACTGGCCTCCTGAAAGCCAGTTATCTTGTTCCAATCTGGTATGCTAACCATTTTTATAAATTTATCTGAAATAGTTTTAAAATTAAACAAATATTAAAGATACATTATGTACGATTTAGATAAAGAGCTAACCCTTCTTGCTATAATAGTTCGAAAAAAGATAATGTAAAATGAATAATTTGTAAATTTCATTCAAATTACTCTATTGCGAGCGAAGATATTCGCCTTTGAAGGTTTGACAGTACGTGTGCAATAATTTCAACCACTGTTCTGGTTTTTCGGTGCTATTATTTTGGGCATAACTTCCAAATTTTGGAAATGTAAATAATTCAACTGTGAGATCATTTATGATGGAAAGTGTTGCAACAGGAAATCATGAAGAACTTTATAAAAAATATCCCGAACACTGAACCCTCGAAGTTAAAAAAACTTGCAAACAACAATGGCTCAGCATTAGGACTAGAGTACCGATTGGCATAAAAAAAGTCTAGTGCTGGTAGCCGGGGTAAGATGTTTGACAACTCTCCTTCACACGATTTGCATATTGAATAGCCAGACGCTGACTCAATTTTCACAATTATTTTGGTTTTTTTTTATTGTTGCTTCAGTTAGTAACAAAAGAGAGAGAGAAATGGGGTTTAACGCCCACTTGACACAAACTAGGTCATTTCGGGATTAACATATGGTTTTCAATTTTATTTCAATAATTCGCTTGCGCGTAGGGGTCTTAGCAGTGGGAGGAAACCAGAGAAAACCCATGAGGTAAGATAGGCGACCTCCCTCCTTGTCACATACAACCAGAGATTTGAAACCATGTCAGTTGACTCAATGACAAGCTGTAAGATACAGCGTGCGCACGCTTACCATTCAGCCCCCCCCCCCCACCAGTGAGTAACAAGTCACTCTTAAATTATCCTTGCCACACATTTCATTATCCATAGGTACACAAACACTCTTAAATTGGTTTGGTCCTTATTGTGATCCCTATCAACACATTGTACGTATTGTGACTGCACTATCGATTGGTACAGCCTCCTATTGTATGCTTGTCGAGAAATGCATGTCAAAGTGCATTTACAGACTGATTATTCATCAAAATTTATAGGGACTTGTCATAATGGTGCATGTTTGAGTATGATTTTCAAATAAATACATCTGTATTCATTTCTTTAAAAAAATTACCTTTGCTTCACTGGAAAGTGGAAACAATGATTACCAAAGAACCGTAAGTGCAACAAATATTATATTGTTTGGTAGACCCTTTTAATAACAATGTGTTTCACGCTATTCAAATGATAATATTTTGTTTCATAACTTGAGTTGGCTTAAGCTTATTTCAAATAAATTCATCAGCTATATTTTATTAATTATATCAAATGTAGGGTACTCGGGTAGGCCACAGACACAAAGAATTATATTAAACTTATATACAAAATATTCAATATGGTAGCGGTATTGGAAATATTTCTCTTCCATTAGGCTCTACTATAAATAGGTCAGATAAAGACTGTGCATGATCACAAACAGTAAATTTTACCTGTGTGGTTTTTTGTTATAAAATCATTTCCTTTCAAATTATTCCTGCTGAGTCTGAAATGTCACCTTCTCGAGTTCAAAACATCAAATATATTTTTTTTTAGTTTGAATGTTTGTCAGTTTGAAATGTCATTTAATCTTGTAGTCGATTGAGTTATGTAACCTTAATTAATTAAAAAGTCTCATATAGTATAGGCTAATTAAAGTAGCGGTAGCTAAGTCTCTAACTTTATCATCCAAAGTCTTCGAGTCTTCAACATTAAAAAGGAATTATTCGTCAATTTAAATCAACATTGATGTTGTGATCTTACCGTGAAGAGATGAGCTTTTGAAATCCAGTATTTAAGACAAGAAAAACCATTTTGCCATTGGTACACAAATTATGTGTACAGTGTAAGTGTTTCATCGTCATAAATTTGTACCGTACTTTAAATATTGGATATCAGAAGCCCATCTTTTCCCAGTAAGATCACAACATCAATAATCAATATATGTTGATTATGATTAAAATGACAATTAGGGCCTAATTCATCTTTTCAATGTCAAACTCGAAGCCGAAGGGTTTAGTTAGAAGACTGGACTACTTAAAAGCTCCAGTACCACTCTTGTTGTAATGTAACTGAATATGTCCCAATCTTTATTCTGGTCAAGAAATTGTACTATTTTACAATATTCCAATTAATTGATGATACAAATTTTATCTTCACACATCGAATTTAAAAAAATGGAAAATTCAACTACATGGTTTGTTGAAAAGCTTTACGTAAACACTTTCAAATGCAACTGGACAAGTAAAATAGGATGTAATGGATAATTTACACAACAGGTAGGACACTTAAACATCTAGTAGCTAGAATAGGGCTAATAAAAAAATACTCGACCTGTCAAGCCAGCAAGAAGAGTGGTGGTAAGTAATGTCTCTTTATTTAAATTATTGATGCAAAATGAAGTACTAAAGTAGGCCTACCTAACTAGTACTACTAGACTAGTGGTAGTAGTAGCATTACCACATCAAAATTTCATTTAACAGATAATGTGTTTTTCTTCTTTTTAATGCATGCAGGCTGCTTCAAGGGTTAAAAAACTTTTTAAATTTTCAAAATCGGTCCATTAATAAGTTTTCTATGAATGTTTTCCTCAGCGTAGATGGTGGTATTTTTGAGATAAAAAGTGACTGACTTATCTGTAGGCAAAACACGCCCTCGAAATAAGGCATTTTGAAGCTAAAGCATGTCTTTTAAAGATCCTACAATAATTCTGGCAATATCAAGAGCAACGAGTTGAAATTTTGCAGTCACGATGGAAAATGGATGGCGAGTTTAGTTATGTCGTCAAATTGCCGCTACAACACATGCCTTCCGTGGAATGGTGGCCATCTTGGATTTCCTTTTAAAACGGTCATTAAATTGTACTGTAATCATTAAGTCAGCATCAAATGACACTGCACTGTTATTCAAATTGCTAACTTTTGCACTCAATAAAGTTAGTTTGATCTTGTTCATGACTCCGAAGAAAAATGGCGGCCATTTTGGAATCCAAGCCAGATTCCGTCACCGTCTGTTGTCATTTATTTGGTGCTCAACATACCGGTAATGGGTTGTAATATATCAAACTAAAGGTATTGAAGAGTACATGACAGTTTCAAAATGCTCAATCACCACCTGAGAAAATATAACATTTTAAATAAGGAAATTGGTTTTTAAAATTCTGTTCATTTTGTTCAAAATTAAAAGCTATTTGTAAAATTTTGTAGCAATAAATATTGATAATGAGACCCCTATTAGCTTCTGAAAGTTCTGCCTATAGCTGCGACTTCCCTGCGAGTGATCCTTTAATTATATTATTTGTGTTTAAAAACAATAACAGAATAATTGTCAAAAATCTGTACTACTAGTACTATGTAAAAATTAATGATTGTTTCCCATCATATTTATATAGCCTAACTAACTGCCCTAACTACATGTAAACTGGGTTGTGTTTTTTATTTTATTTTAATAACTTTATTACTTAAAAAACAAACTATCAACTGTTGTTCATAAAGACATAACAATATTCAATTATATTATAAATTTTATTTTTTGTCAAGATCATTCAAAGACTGAAAGAGTCAAAGCAAAGAGATCATATTCATATTTTAAAAATGAGTTATGCCTACATTTTTATTTTTAATCAAAATGATTATTTGAGAATAGATACATGTGTAGTCTACCTGATTGTTGAGGAAATATTTATTAATAAGCTTAATTATAGTTTTAAATAATTTTATTAATATCTATATTTTGTCAGACATACGAGTTTGTCTTCGGTTTCAAGACCACGTTCAGTCAAACAACCGTTATTTCCACCTTCCACCCCTAGAACTGAAATGTCACGCGAACTTGTCCAATCAGACGGAACTAAACCAATCACGTGATGTAAATACAACGCGTCATCAGGAGCCGCCATTTTAGTACGAATGGAATCGCCCACAGATTTTTTCACGGATCGAGAAATCCGATCGACAATGAACTTCTGCGGCTTATTATTCTAGGAAAATATTTTTTATTACCGTCGAGACTAGCATCATTATAATCTACGATATTTCATTAACGTACTCACTATTTAAAAATTCAAGCCGCAGCATAGGATCTCGGGAAAAAATGGCATCAATCTTTTAAAACGTTCACCTCTCAAAAAGTAAACATGCGATTTTGATGAAATTTGCCGCGGAAGCTTGCGGGGTATCTCCACATGATTGGTTGAAAGTTTCAATGTCGTAGGTGAAGAGGTTCCCCTAGCAATGGGAATCCTAAGCTATGTACCGCTCAAAAACCCGGGCGTGCGTTGAGCCCAAATTAGTTTTCTAATGGTAAAACAATGGCGCACGTCAGTGACGTAATATTGCCGTCGGTACTTTTCATTTTGTGTTTTGAGTACATTATCAATAAAGAACAAAATCGAAACCTATATCATTAAAAAGGTAATTTAATGGGCTTTTTAGTCATATAGTTTAAAATTGCTTTACTCAAATTATGAGTTTCATAACGGTTAGTTTTTCTTGGCTCTCTGTTCGTGAGGAGTGTAGGAATAGGATACGACTATTACGAGTCAATACACTGCCGAAGTGTCGCACAGCGCTGACAGTGGATGTGGTAATGCTAGTAGTAGCTAAGTGGTACTAATAGACAATAAGCCTAGTACTTGAAACTTGAAGTTGAAGTAGCTGTTGATTAGTAATACTAATAGTACTACTATTAGTAATCTATCATTGATTGAGTATTGACATAATAATTCAAATCAATCATCTATTATTACCCCATGCCATAATTGACAGTAGTTTACTGAGAAAAGAACATCATAATAGTATCCAAATGATGATTTGAAGTATAAGTATTGTACAAGAAATTATTCAAACCTTTTAATTACCAAAAACAAACTAAAAAGTAATTAAATTTAATGTATTTACCTTTACAATTGCACAATTTGTTTCTCAGGAGGCCATTTTGTAAACGTTACTATGGAAACAGAAGCGGAAGTTCGTAAAGGGGAGTAACTCTGCCTATACAGCACTCTGGATAAAATATATTTATAAACAGATTTGATGGTGTGACAATGTCAAGAATGTTGCCAAGTTCTGCATGGAAATCATTTCCAGTTTGTGTAAAAGAGCTGAGAATTGACACAACTCTAGCATGTGGACAGTCCTTCAGGTCTGGTGACAATGATTATGGACCGCGAATTATTGAAATAAAATTAAACCACAGGCCACAGGCACATTTCAGTCCCGAAATTACCTAGTTTGTGACTTGTCACTTTTGTGTCGAGTGGCTGTTATTAACCCCATTTCCCCTCTCTCTCTTTCTCTCTCTGTATTCTCAACATCTTTGTGAAATAATTGGCTATACCCTACAATTTCGAGTAGTACATGTTAACTCAACATAATAAAATTAAAACCGTCATTTAATCATTTATACTTATAGAGCTTGCCTTAACCATCCCTAAATCAAGGGGGGTTGGGATGGCCTAGTGGTCTAGAGTGCCGCGCTTCAACCTCTAGCTGGCCGGTCACCTCTGGCTTGCGGCTGTGGTTTCAAGCCCTGGTGTGAGCGTATGTGGCATGGAGATAGGGGCGCCTTCTCAACCTTGTGGGTTTCCTCCGGGCACCCCGGTTTCCTCCCACTGCTAAAGACCCCTACGCGCAAGAGAATTATTGAAATAAAATTAAAACCATGTTAGTCCCGAAATGACCTAGTTGTGTTGAGTGGACGTTAAACCCCATTTCGCTCTCTCTCTCTCTCTCTATCCCTAAATCAGGTGAAGCTTCAATTTAAAGTAGGGCCTACACCACAAACAAATAACTTAGCTAAAATAGGCCATGCAGTATGCAATATAGAGTTTATTCACACAGTTGAAACCTCAGCATGATGAAGATTTCATTTTAGAGGCTGGAAAAATACTATAAAATTAGGCTGTGTGAAGTTTTTTGGGAAATATCAACTTGTATTTTGCAAGGGATGTTAGCGCTAAAATTATTTATACTGTCTTTAATGAATACATATGCATAATTGAATTATTTGATTGTACTTTTCTTTATGCTGTATTTTACAGATGGAAAGAATTAAAACCGGGTGAATGGACTGGAGTTATTAAAGATGAAGTATGGAAATTTAAACAGACTTCTACAGAATTATTTTACCAGGTTTTTAGGCGTGGCACTGTTATTGACAACAATATCAATACAAATCTTTCATTGAATGGGAACATTAAAACATCTGAGGACATAAAACCAGTAATTAAGAAAGAAACTGTTTCAACAGAAAAGCTTAAAGGTTCTTCAAAAAAGAGAAAAAATGCCACCGTTTGTCCTCAACCACCCAAAAAACTCTTACTGGAATTAAAAACAGAACCTTTCATAGAAGACAAGAATATTCGAACGATACAAGATTATTTTCAGCTGAATATCAATTTAACAAAACTTTATAAACATTGGGCAGAAGCTGATTCAAATTTTGAAGTAATTTCTGCAAGTTTTCCTGGAATTAGAATTTTACATCAAGACCCAGTTGAAAATCTATTTTCTTTCATCTGCTCATCAAATAATCAGATTTCGCGTATTACATCCATGGTCAATCATCTTTGTGTGCATTTTGGAGAGGAAATCTGTGAAGTAGATGGACAGATGTATTATCAGTTTCCTGCTATTTATAAGTTAGCTGCTGACGATATAGAGCAGAAATTACGTGATTTGGGATTTGGTTATCGTGCTAAATATATTAATCAAACTTCTAAATATATAGTAAATAATCATACCAATGAATGGCTGTATTCATTAAGAACTTTACCTTATAAGGATGTCAAAAAAGCATTGATGAAGCTGTGTGGAGTTGGTGCAAAGGTGATTTATATGAAATCAATTAGGCTTAAGTATTACATGTATATATATATATATGACCAGATCTAATGTGTTAATTTATCAAAGCCTTGGGGTTGTGAATATGAAGCAGTAATACTTTAGCTAAAATTGTACTTAAGCGATTTTAATGCCTCAAGTTTGCTTATTAATAATATCAATATTTCAGAATTAAATTGATTTACCATCACCAATTAGGTATTTATAATCAGTCTGCTTTTTAATTTGATACTTAAATTTCACTTACCATTATATTATTTTTAAAAAAAAGTATGACTTCAGCTGAAGGCAATTTGTTGTGATGGGGTACACAGCCTTATGGTACTTTCTAATCAGAAAAGCTGCATAAAATTTAAAAGCAATTAAAGAGTAATGATACTGCAATAAACTCCAGTAGTTTTTGAATGGCCTTCTTGTTGGTCCAGCTTGTCAGAACCTTTTAAGAATGAATGAATGAAATGGGCTAAATATGTGAAAGTTAAAGTTACGAACACATACTAGGGTGGTTATTTTATGTTTCAGGTAGCTGATTGTGTATGTTTGATGTCAATGGACCAGCCAGGCTCTATCCCAGTAGATACACATGTTTGGCAGATAGCAGCTGCCCATTATATACCCAAGTTAAATGCTTCTAAATCTCTTACTGATAAACTGTATGATGAAATTGGTACAGTAATTTCGTACTATCTCAACCTATGTTTTGCTTTTTATTTTGCTTATTAATTATTTATTCCGCATAGGGCTTTGTCTTGATAATGATTAACAAAACCATGTGGTAATGCTAATGACAATATCATGTGTATTGTTAAAATAAGAATGGTGACCTGCACACTATAAAGGGGTTGGCCATTTGGGTGACCGAATGGTTTAACATGTGCTCTTTAAATAGATCATAAAGTCTGTCATTGACTCAGATGGCATGGTTTCAATTTCAAGCCCCTGGCTGAAAATGTCATTTGGGCCCTTCCCCTGCATCAACAGTGAAAATGAGGCATATTCTGGCCATTATCCATCACACTCAGATGAATGCAATGTGTTTGTCAGTGTGGTTGTTAGATTATTAGATATATTTATTTAGCACAAACATATACAGCATAATAAATAAAAACATAAAATGATTGTAATATTGTGTCCCCTTGCTGAAGCAGTCAGAACAAATTGAACAATGTAAGTCCCTAAATGTCCTAGTTGTGTCGAATATACATTAAACCCTATTTCTCTATCTCATTTCTGGGGTAAAGTCTAAAATTAATGGCCCACTGCAGTCAATATCATAAAAAATGAAATGAAATTGGGTTTAACGTCCTACTATTATGCACCTAACCTTGGCTAATGGAAGACGGGCATACGCCATACAGTGTGCTATGAGGGAAATTGTGCCCAGGCATTATATCGAATTCGAACTGCCAAGGGATCTTTTACGTGCACTCCAATGTGTACACTGGACCTCTGTTTTTGTTCGTCCCATCCGAAAACTGGGCAGCTGTCCTTGTCAGACCCTCCTTTTGCATCACTGACAAGCATCGTCTCGATTATTTATTTATTGATTAAATTGTGAAGGGAATGAATGAATGAATTAAATGGGGTTTAACGTCCTACTATTATGCACCTAACCTGGGCCAATTGAAGACGGGCATACGCCATACAGTGTGCTATGAGGGAAGTTATGCAGTAAATTGGGTCATAATCGACCTAAGATCATAGGCTAGCGATGCCATCGAGGGTTGATTATTGCACAGATAAGTTAATTAATGTCTAATTGATAATTTAGATAATATTTCAGACCTAAAAATACCTGCAATAGGCAGATTTATCTTTTGCATAATATATGTTTAATATATATTTTTTATCAATTATTTAAGGTGATTATTTTCGAGGATTATGGGGAGAATATGCTGGTTGGGCCCACTCTGTAAGTGTTTTCTTGCTCTTGTTTTAAATTAGCAACTCACATATAATTATTTGTAATTTATCATATTGTCGATCCATTCTTATATCTTTTACATAACTCTACCTTGTAATCTGTCACAAATCCACTATGATCTTTGCAATTTTAATGCATACACTTCAATCAGCGCTACTGCAAAAAGATTTTTTGATTTATTGCCTAAACGTTTAGTTTTTTCTTTCTTGTTCCTTAGACTATAAATAATATTTTTGAATAATTTAGGTTTTATTTACTGCTGATCTGAAGAAGTTTCAAGATAAATTTGATTCTAAAAAGAAGGTATGCCTCTAAAAATGTTATACACCGGGTAATCATGTCTCTGGCATGGAAATACATGTACAGTTTATGCAATACAAATTAAAACCAAAACTTTCTAGAATGTCATAGAAGATTGTCATTCTTCAATAAAACCACAGCTGAGTTTTACTTTATTATTTCTTAGTTTGACAGCAAAAGAGCAAAATCTGTGTGGGGAGGGGAGCCCTCAATTTTCCAAGATTTCCTTATATTTGAAATATGATTATATGAAATATTACTGTCTTACTAATCATCTACATGATTGAATCTTTTGGCGATAGCACCAAATAACAAGGGAAGATATGTTATAAATATACACATTCTAAAAATCACAATATCCAAAATTTAAATGAGTTCATAAAAAATTGAAAAATTAAGGGTAATTAAAATACTGACAGTCTTACAAATCAGTGAACAGCATTACTTTGGTCAATAGAAAACAAAGTATCGCAAAGAGTGACCTACAAGGAAATATTATTATGTTTATCTAAAATATTGTTTTCTTGATTACAGGTTAAAAAACCAAAGTCCAAAAGTAAATCCAAGGTGAAATGAGAGAAATGGGGTTTAACATCCACTCGAAACAAACTAACTCATTTCAGGACTAACATGGTTAATTTTATTTCATTAATTCGTTTCTGCGAAGGGGTCTTTCGCAGTGGGAGGAGAATCGAAACCACAGCAGTTGACTCAATGACAGACTTTATGAGACAGCACGCACACGCTAACCATTTAGCCATTCAACCCCACATTCCCCAAGGTTAAATGAGTTTTCAAGATTCAATATCATCCCGCATACTAACATATTCTGAATAATATGGATGATTATACAAAAAAAAAGAAAGAAAGAAATTTACGCCTACTTAAACATGCATTATTCAAGAGCTAAATCTGCCTTCTGCAGGTCTTTATTTGGGCATGAAATGTTTTCTAAAGTATTAATTAGACATTAATTAACTGATTCAGGCCTTCATCAACTTTGGATGGCATCAGATTGCTCCGATATTAAACAGATTAAAACGTTTCAGTGATAAATCAAATATGGCGCGCCCAGACGCTTCGAGTCTTAGCTTTGATCAACCAGGACCGTGGTTGAAATTATTGCACAGGTCGGCCAAATCTTCAAATGCCAATATATTCGCTTGCAATAGAGTAATTTGAATGAAATTTTCAAATTATTCATTTTACATCATCTACTTTCGAACTAGTATAGCAAGAATGGCAAGTTCTTATCTATATCTTGAATAATGTAACTTTAATATTTGAAATATTTAATTTACCTAGCTATAGGGCATCATGTCAATTTTATATTCCTCAAACTATTACTTGTCTCCATTTGTTGGAAAGAAACTGATAGGAATAGTTGATAATGTCTGTCAACCAATATGTGTTTCACCACATTTGATTTATTCCCACTGTTAAGAAGTCCTGCATAATTTACCATACTATCAGTCTAGGAATGACCTGCAAGGGCTGGCTGAAAAATTCTAAGCCTATCTGTGACAGACCTGTACAAAGTCGATAGTATTCATTTATTTTTCTACAAAGCTGAGATGAGGTATTCATTACTAGAAAGATAGGTTGCCAGGCAAAGACACATTAGCCCACATCAGCTAAATGAGTTTGTAATGAAACATATATAATACACTTATTAAGTAATTATTGTGAGTAACAACCCATTAAGCAATTATTGTGAATAACAACTCATTAAGTAATTAATGTGAGTAACAACTCATTAAGTAATTGTTGTGAGTAACAACTCATTAAGTAATTATTGTGAGTAACAACTCATTAAGTAATTATTGTATCAGAAAATCATTAGAATTTTCTTTGGCCCTGATAACATTTAGTATACAAAAAAACCTTCAATATCATGGATTTAGCTGTTCAAAGTACCAAAAATCATTGAAATTCAATATACTTGTTCGTCTCAAGACCTTGAAGGAGCTAAATTGCTAACATTGGGACCTAGAAATTGATAAAAGTGGGTCGCAATGCATATAATACTATAATATGAATGTATATAAACTGATTTACATTCAAATCAGTTATGTTCGGCGAAAAAAGATAGCAGTCTCAATAGAGTGCAAATTTCTAGCGTCTGGTTATTCCAGTCTACATGTCTGTTTTGAATTGGTGCAATTTGGCTAGCCTCGTCTCTTGAGTCTCTTGTTAAAACTGGTGCTGAATCGCATTATGGTGCTAATTTTGTCTTAAATATTGGATATCAAAAGCCCATCTTTTTCTGGTAAGATCACATCAATGTTGATTTAATTTGACAAATAAATTGTGTTTTCAATGTTGAAGATTTTGGTTTAAAGGGTTTTTACTTGGACTTATAATATATCAGGTCCATCATTTTTATACCGCCACATTTTTATGTGGACATATATTTTCGTCACCCCCAGTCCGGACCATCCAGAAATCTGTTTGTTCACAGGTCATAATTTTTATCTGATTTTGACGAAGCTTAAAATAATATAGGTTTATCTGGCCAAGAAATTTGTTACTTTCTATATTGGCATGTATCAGACCATAACTTCATGTTTGTTTTGGTTTGTTTTGCTTTATAAATAAGGTGATGTTTATTGCGTGTCCATTCAATTAGTACGGTAGTGAATTTTCAATTCCAACAGTACTAAATATAATAAAAGTAAATTAAATTTTAACCCTGTTTTGTTTTAAGCTTTATTGATGAACAATCACCTGTATAATATTCATCACCAACTTCTTCGTAGTGTTTCTCAGCTCTACAGCAGCCAAATCCTCACAAGCCTCTGGAAATTCACCTTCATCCATAACTTCTCCAACATACCAATGGACGAAAGCTCTCTTTGCAAACATTAAATCATGATCATAAGGTCCATGATTAAATTAAATTTATGATCAAGACGCTCCCAGGCTTCAGCAATGACAGTGGTATTACTCAACATAGAAACTTTGAAACCGGCTGGAAACCAATCAACGAATTGGGTGGTTCTCTTGGTCTTGATAGTAGCAATGGCGGCATTGACATCCTTTGGGACAACATCTCCACGGTACAACATACCATGTACTTTCCATGACGACAATCACATTTTACCATCTGGTTAGCAGGTTCAAAGCAGGCGTTGGTGATCTCTGAAACAGACAGCTGTTCGTAATAGGCCTTCTCAACCAGGAGAAAAATTTGGCCATTTGATTAACCAGTTAGGATTATTGAAAACGTAGGAATATTATTCTAGGTTATTGCTTTTCCTGAAATATACATGATATCCATTCGCATTGGTACCCATTAATGCCAGAAAGTATCAAAGGGGCATTTTTTTTTACTTCACAAAAAAGTTTACTGCCCAACACAATTTAATACCCATTATATTCTTAGTGTGTGTGTTACTACTTTTTATTATTCTGTATACTTTTTTTTATATATTTTTGTTTAGTTCATTGGCGTGTTCTACTTGTAAAAATATACAAATAAAGTGATATTTGATCGAGTTGAGTTTCCCGAATGGTCTCCCCCAGAGCCTTTCATATAAGGCGCGGGTTTCCCTTGCCAGTGGTGCAGCAGCAGTGCCGGACTGGTGGGCCGAAGGCCCACTTGCCATACCTGTGACAAGGCCCACGAGCAAATGGCGGGCGAAGCCCGCCTACGAGCGCCGCAGGTGCGAGGCGTGAGCGCTCGAGGGGGGTCTGGGGGAGTTCCCCCCCCCATTTTTTTTTTTACTTTTTATATGCCCACATTTTCATGTGGACGTATTATGTCGTCGCCCCTGTCCGTCCGTCCGTCCGTCCGTCCACAATTGTTTGTGGACTCTCTACAGGTCACAATTCTTACCCGATTTCGACGAAACTTGAAATATAGGTTTATCCCCCAAAGATCTCGGCTGCTTTCGATATTGGCACGTATCGGATCAAAACTTCATGGATTATGGCCCCTGATTGTACGAAAAATCACGTTTTTAGCTTGTGGACCCTATAGAGGTCACAATTTTGAACCGATTTTGATGAAACTTGACATGCATGTTTATATCCCAAAGATCTTGGTTCCTTTCGATATTTGCGCCTATCGGAACGTAATTTCCTGAATTATGGCCCCTGATTGTCCGAAAAAACACCTATTTTAGCTCATGGTACCTCTGTAGGTCACAATTATTATCCGATTTGAAAAACCGTTCGATTATATCACCGTTACACCTTAAGGACGGTTGAGTTCAAATTTCGGAAAAATCGGACCAAAATTACCATCCAAAATGGCCACCGTTCGTACGGGAATACTGTTAAAAAATGGTATATCAAGGTTCTGGACCCTGTAGAGGTCACAATTTTTATTCAATTTTGATGAAACTTGAAATGTATGGTTATAACCCATAGATCTTGGTTCCTTTCGATAATTGCGCATATTGGATTGTAACTTCCTGAATTATGGCCCCTGATTATACGCAAAATCGCCTTTGTTTAGCTTGTGGTCCCTGCGGAGGTTACAATAATTATCCGATTAAAAAAATCGTTTGATTATATCACCGTTTCACTCTAAGAAAGGTTGAGTTCGAATTTCGGTAAAATTGGACCAAAATTGCCATACAAAATGGCCGCCATTCGTACGCGAATACTGTTAAAATATGGTATATCAAGGTTGTGGACCCTGTAGAGGTCACAATTTTAATTCGATTTTGATGAAACTTGAAATGCATGGTTATAACCCAAAGATCTTGGTTCCTTTCGATATTTGGGCATATCGGATTGTAACTTCCTGAATTATGGCCCCTGATTATACGCAAAATCGTCTTTGTTTTGCTTGTGGTCCCTCTGGAGGTCACAATTATTATCCGATTTAAAAAATCGTTTGATTATATCACCGTTACACCCTAAGGATGGTTGAGTTTGAATTTCAGAAAAATTCGGAACAAAATTGCCATACAAAATGGCCGCCGCATGTACGCGAATACTGTTATAAAAAGGTATATCAAGGTTGTGGACTCAGTATAGGTCACAATTTTGATTCAATTTTGATAAAACTTAAAATGCATGGTTATAACCCAAAGATCTTGGTCCCTTTCGTTATTTGCGCATATCATATCGTAACTTTCTGAATAATTATGGCCCGAAAAATCGCCTATGGTCCCTCTGGAGATTATGATTATTATCCGATTGAAAAAAAGCTTGACTCTATCACCGTTACACCATACCGAAGGTTGAGTTTGAATTTCAGGGAAATCGGACCATAATTGCCAGACAAAATAGCCGCCGTTTGTACTCTAATAGTGTTAAAATATGGTATATCAAGGTTGTGGACCCAGTATAGGTCACAATTTTGATTCGATTTTGATGAAACTTGAAATGCATGTTTATAACCTAAAGATCTTGATTCTTTTCGATATTTGCGCATATCAAATTGTAATTTAATGAATTATAGCCTTTGATTGTAGGAAAAATCACTTTCGGTTTTGCTTGTTCTCTAACCATCTCTCGAAAATGTGGGCGTATCCTGCCTGGCAGTGCCAGCTTACTATCTTTTCTTTAAGGATTAGGCCCATATTTTTTTTCGGCTTAGGCCCACTTGCCATTGGCAAGTGAGCCCAGTCCGGCACTGTGCAGCAGGCCCGGTGGGGTGCCGTGCCCACCTCCCCCATAAATTTGGCCGCAAGTACTCTTTATTCTAGGTTATTGCTTTTCCTGGACCCTCGCTTATCAGGATCTAGAATGGAAGCCCCGCCCCCACCCACCCAATCAAGAATTGCTTCCACCGGCCCTGTGCAAGGGGGAATCGGGTTAGGGTAGATTCACTGCGCGTACAATACTCTAAACTAGTTTTGGTGGCTCGAAAATCTTAATTTCACTAAATCAACAGATTCATTTAAGGTACCGGTAGCCTATAAACATGCAAAAGTTCGTTAACTTTCTATGTTGGCTTATCCAGTGCCCCACCACATGATATTAGAGGGGTCTTTTTAGTCGCCATATCGACACTTGTTAGGGCCTTATCGGTCTTTGGTGGCGCCGCCGCCAAATGACATTATTAGAGATTCTCGTTCTGGTCGCCCTATCCACATAGTTCTAATATAGAGGACAAGAAACTTCTCATTTTGGTGGGTTTAACACCAAAACGAGAAATAGCGTCGCCGAAATTGACAGCGAGATCACTTTGATTGCGGCTCCAAGTGCATGGAAAACGTGTTTGCGGCAGTCTTATTTTCAAATTTCCAGACATCCCCTCCCCTAACCGCTGCCACAGGCGCACGTGGGACCTCAGCTTTGCCGGTCGGCGCCCCGCGCTCAGTAAACTCGGGCATTCACTTTCAATGCATAGAAGTGCCAGTATACCAAGACGTTTTTGACTCATCGTATTATGTGAAATACCGTACATCTAATGTCAATTGCGAAATCAATGAATTTTTTTTTTGAAATTATAAGTTGATTACGAGATTCTTTCCCACAACAAATGTAAACAAACCTCACGTGTGTAAAGGGACGAAACATCATGTCAACCCTTTGTCAGAGCATGGAAAGCTTTTTTGAGGACAAACGCGTAGATGAAGAAGGATGCAATTTGTTAACATACAAATAAACTTTTAAAGGCATGCATTTTTGTCATCACCTGATAATTATCAAAAAAATTGTACATGTACTTCATTATTTTGTGGCCTGGATTTTTGGCTGGCCCTAAGGCACGTGCCTATTTTGCCTTATGGTTAATCCAGCACTGGGCTTATCGAGTTATATAACCGCAAAGTTCCAATTTTAGCACCCGGATTTGAGTCGAGGTTCGTGGGTTGAAGAGAGAGAGAGAGAGAGAGAGAGTAACGTCCACTCGACATGAACTAGGGTATTGCAAGACTAACAGTCACATTGTTTTTAATTTTATTTCAATAATCCCTTTCGCGTAGGGGTCTTTAGAAGTGTGTGTTGAGGGGGGGGGGGGCAACCCACGAGGTTGGGAGGCAACCTACACCTTGTCACGTTCAACCAGGGATTCGAAACCATGCCACTTAGCTCGACCAATGACGGTCCTCGTGATACAGCGCGCACGTGCTAACCATTCGCCCCCTCCCCCTCCGTGGGTTGAATAAGAATCGAGGGATGAATAAACTACTAGATTCTTGGTTTAAACAGAGAATTAAAGCTCCCCCCATTGTCAGTAGGACTAGTCGTCGAAGACGGACAGTGTCTAGTTATTCGGATGGGTTAAAAACTTGGAAGTCTTGTATTTGAAAATAGAGAAAGCCGATAGCAACGCTGTCCGAGCAAAATTACCCTCATTACACATTATATGGCATAAGCCTGTCTTCAGTAGCACAGTCGGTACAGAAAAAGTAGGATGTTAAAAAAATTAAACTCCACGTCATTTATTTAATCGCTTTTTAAAATACATTCTACTGGATAATCGTATAAGCGAGTCTGGTTAGTCAAGATGAAAGTGACGTAATGTCAAAGCGCCATCTATCTGTTTTCAGCCATGTGCAATGTTTTGGTTTTATGACAGATAAAAATAACGTTGTTTTGACGGCGTTTCCTGCATAATGAGCAAGTTCATAATAGTAAGGTATTACATTTTGAAGATGCATCGTATTAAAGCTGCTATATTTTCCCGTTAGAAGGTTATTTGAGACCTGTTTATTACAGAAAGTATGTTAATCAATTCAATGCAATCATCACTATCAGTCATTCAGTGTTCACAATCATCATCATGCATTGCAATTTGCAATGTTATTGTTATTTCGGTGTAGCAGTATTACACCGTCATTGATTGACAAATTTATCAATCATATATTGACTTTTTATTCAAATTACGATGTTATCAGTATCTTTTTCTAAATTTCTCACAAGGAAATGATAATTTTTCCTTACGTTATATTATATTTCTCTGGCCAATTTTGTAAATTTATGAATTTATGGAATAAATTTGTTGGCCTGTAGTACCCTGTACACTCACACTGTAGGCCTACTCTGATTATTCACATTGGCTGGTGCCTGGTGGTAGACTGGCTATCATCTTATGTAGTTGATCTACATGTATATTAATTTGGAACTAAAACTACGGTAGTTAAAGGAGCTAAATCCCTATTCTTTGGCACCTAGAAATGGACGCAAATGGGTCGCAACATGAATGTATAATTGATTTACGATTTACATCAATTTGGTCAATGGTTTCTGTTTTTACTTTAATTTCTAATCAGTTTATTTATAGTGCAAATTGAATGACAGTCTTTAGCATCTGGTCATTCCAGTCTACTCCATTAGTCTTTCCTTAGGAGAATACTAGATCGGAGACAGTCCTGCGCATTTTATGACCTCATGTCGGTAAGGGTTAGGCTTGGGTTGGGTTACTAGCCGTTAGCCCTGTCTACAGCTCGAGACTCAGACAAAATCTGCAGGTCTTCGCCCTTATCCTAACCCAAAATCCATATATGGCATCATAAAATGTGCAGGACCGTCTCTGATCTAGCGTTCTCCCTTCCTTATTGGATATGCTTGCCCTGGTTCATCCAGTCACTTACTTATTTACAAATGGCACTCCAAAGCATTCTGACACGCGATTCAGGTGCCAGGTTTCAAATTTTCATTGTGTCTTAAATATTAGATATCAGAAGCCAATCTTTTCATGGTAATAACAACATCAGTCAGACAAATTTTAAACCCCAAAAAACCTGTTAAATTTTACTATGTTTAATCTTTATTATATTATGGTACATGTTTTATATGCTTTCTCCACATTGACTGATAGATGAAGATAAAAAATATTACAAATAGTCAAAAATTATCACACTCATATATAGTCATACGGTAAAGTCAAACCTTTGCTATTATCTTGAACTAGTCTATTCTACTTTCTAATACAAATACTTGTCAACATTTCTAATATATATAGCTCTTATAACTTGTATTTAAAAACATATAACACCATTCAGACTTTAATCATAAATGCTAGAAAATTTCATCAAAACAAATTTTTCTTTCAACATTAATTATTTGTAAATTTTGTTTATGCCATATCTCGTAACATCCGTCATTTCGCAAGAGTTCTACTTTGTGTTTACGGTAAGAGTGATAATTTTGAAAAATATATCACTGGAATTTTAATAAGCAGAAAGTTAGAAAAACTGACACAAATTAAAATATTTGATTGGCTAGTACCGGTAGTAGTAGACAACAGGTATACCAGTTAGTGCATTGATACAGCGATGTTGAGAACTTGAGAATAGATATTTATGAAACAAAGCACTGCAAAAGGGGCACCTAGCACTTTCTTTGACTTAGATCTACCCAAAAGTGTGCTACTTCATGATTAAATTCAAGAGAAGTTAACTCTGGGCCATGCAGACCCCCCCCCCCCCCATTATGCTCCCCGACTGATCAAATATATGATAATTTTATTTTACATTTGGTAGGTTAGAATAAGATGAAGATACTTTGTGATGATTAAATTATAATGGATGATTCAGTTAGTAGAGAATCTGTTGACTCCTCTTCTACTTCTGATGAATTTGTTGTTGTAAATGCTGACCCCAAGTTCAAACTAACTGGCGACATGAGTGATATTCATAAGGAGATAACAGACCCTGCTGCAACCAATGGCCACACAAAGATGGCCACTAGTATCACTGACAACAATTTAGGTCATGTGATACCAAATAGCCAATCCGCTGATGTGTTATTGCCAGAAGGAAGTGTTGAAAATAAAAGTTATCTTGAGAATGATATTATTCAACAAGGTCAAAGTTCGTCAGATTTACAACAAAGTAAGTAGCGCAACCAATGCCCTATACATGTTCCCCCAGGTCAGTTAAAGGAGCTAAATCGATAACATTTGGGACCTAGAAATTGACACAAATAGGTCGCAACACATCTGATAATGTAATATGAACGTATATAAATTGATTTGTAACGTTCAATCGATTCCGTTTATATTCTAATTTCAAATACGCCAGAAGTCTCAATCGAATGGTAATCTCTAGTCTAGTGCCTTGTTATTCCAGTTAACATCGATAGTATTTATTGCGCATGCTCTCGAGATAAGAATAGGACAGTCACCGTTTGATGGTAAAAATGGTAAAAATGTTTATTTTGTCTTAAAAATATTTGATATTAGAAGCCAATCTGTTTCCGGTAAGATCACATTATCAATGTTGATTTAAATTGCAATAATTCGTGTTTTCAATGTCGAAGACATTGAGATAGAGACTAGTAGACTAGGCTACTTTAACTCACCAACTTGTAGCAGTCCGGGTCAGATTAAGTTGATGAAGGAAGAAAGTCTGAAGTACCGGTATTATTAAATTATACAAATTGTACCATGGGAAAGTATTTCAATGCAAAAAATAATATTTAACTTCTCGCAGATCTAAGTCAGGGATTCATAATTGTTCATTTTTGTCAAAACATAATTTTTTTAAGTCTTGTATAATATGTACACTAACACTTCTGGAATTTGGTAATAACAGGATCCTGTTTTGTAATAACAGGAGTTACAATATGACTACTGTAAGCACCCAAGCATAACACACACTTTTTACCTCTGAGTCTGAACTTACGTTTTTGATTGATTCCTTTTCAGAGTGCAACAGATCAACTTCCTTACCAAGTTTTCCGTCTGGAGATTGTACTGTGTTTAATGGAGTTACCTACCTTGGATGTGCGATTGTTAATGCCCCCCGAAGTGAGGTAGAGATATATCGTAATATGGCTATTATGAATGATCAAACTCAGCTCGCCATACCAATCATATTGTCTGTACCTAGTACATCAGAGGGTGTCATTAGGTAGGTATTCAGAATTATTATCAACATTGAAATATAAGAGACTTACAAGAAATTACAACAAGCAAATAGTGATTGTGTCAAATAAAACTTAAATAGGACCTGCCCCAAATTGCATTAAATTCAATGCACATAAAAATGGCAATCCCTCTTACAAAAATTAATTTGGTGATTTCATTGATTGTTTTTTTTATATACTGATCCGTATTGCGGGATGATAATTTGTCTCCATACATAAAAGAAAAACTATTGTTTAATTTTTCTCCAATTGTGTGTTCTAATGTTAAAATAGTAAATGGTAAAAAATTCAACAACAGTTTAATCTTTTCAAACAAAACTTTATTAATGTAGAGTTTGTCCCAAAATATCACATTAGATCAACCCAATTAAGTTACTCAATTTTGGTCTGAATCAACTCGAATTAATTTAGCCAAGTTCAACTAGGAATCAGTGGTATTATCAGACATTTCAAATCAATAAATTGATCAATAATTGTATGATTGTTCTTGAATATAAAAATAATGCACTTATCTGATTATGTTCTGCTGAATATGCTTCATTTTTTTCAATCCACATTTATTTGACCCCCTTTAAGTCTTGCAGAATAGTAGGATGTTCAAACTTCATTTCATTTCCTTTGGGTAATAATATTTCAATATGTACTGTTCCAAATTACATGCTTTATTTGCACAATCCTTTTTGCTCTAAACTAAAATTTGACACAAACATATCCAATTAGTAGTTTGAATATTTTCTACCATAGTGACCTAACATTGTTGACTACAATAGTGGTCACATCAAAATGTTGATTTTACTATTTGAATTCTTTAAGTCCTTTGAATCATATTCAAATGTTGTATCCAATTAAAATGATCTCTTTTTTTAATCTTTCATGAAAGCATTTCTGTTTCTTTACACCTATATTTCTTTATTTTATAGTTATTTATTGCATGAGTAGGTTCGGGTATAATAATTTACTGCATGAGAGCCTTCTTGTATTGACTATGGTCTGTAACATGTCATCACTACCCTAGGCTCAGTGCTTAGACTGATTCTATTGTTGACAGCTACTTTTTGTTTTGGACACACTTTTCATCTGACTAGTGGTAGAAAGAACTTAATTAAAGTGGGCAATAATCACATGCATTTTTTTTTTGAAGATCGACACTAAAACAAACTCAAATTGATTATTTAACATTTAATTAAGAAAACAAAATACTATCCCAATTTGGATTCAGTTATACCATGGACCTTTATATAAGGTCCATGGTTATATGTAAAGGGGCCCTTCGAAATATTATAGTGAAGGTTACAGAATCAGGTTAATCATCTGCAGAAGTTGAAAAATGTTGCAAAGTTCTCAATGCATTATGTAAATACTGAACCATGTTTGGACTAGTGTTGCTTTTAGAGATTCAACTTAAACAATGTTGCAAAGTTCTCAATGCATTATGTAAATACTGAACCAAGTTTGGACTGGTGTTGCTTTTATAGATTCAACTTGAGCAATATTGTTGTTCGCAAGGGATTTAAATCCCTTTGATTACTGACAAAAAAGCAAATGTTAGGAAATAAATTTAGGACATATTATAAATGATCTGCATGATCTTTCTGACAGGTGAGATAACCAATTTTATTATTATTAAGCTGTGTTGAGCCATGGACCCTATCATAAAGGTCCATGGTTGAGCGAAGAATAATGATATGTTACACTCTGTGATTGAAAGCATGTATAGCTGACTGTGCAGTTTGGAATTATTTTTATTTTGTTCAAATTTCGAATAGTAAATGGAATGTCTTTTCATATGATTGTTTGATTGCTTAGAATTGAATCTACGTACATCGTAGCATTTTATAATTGATACTTGAGTACATTTAGGGAGTTAGAATGCAGGAAGTAGAAGCTCTTTCATAATTGTTCTGAGTTTCTCCAGGTTAGAAAATCTCATCTTCGTTTTCGGATCTCCAAATGATATACGTGTATCTTAAGTCACTCCAAGAAAATGTAGTTGAGCATGATATAACTATTAATTGACCCCCCCCCCCCCCTTTGAGACAAACCTCACACCAAACAATTTCTTATTTTAAAATTTGATGTCTTAATATCAAATTTGGATATACACAAAATAATTGTACCTGTATCACACCAATTATTTTTTAAAATATATCAATTAAAATATATCATTTTATAATGATAAACATTTTCTTGAACTGGTTTTAATCCATTCCACTAAGGGACCAAAAAGAAGATAAAACATCTTTTAAGGCCAACAGGATATTGAAATTATAATCAGAGCTACTCCCTTCATTTATTTTCCCTGTTTCTGTTTATTACAAAATATCATTTTGGGTTTTTATTAATGAATTTTATCTACTGTGTGTGTTTATTTCCTACTTTCAGTCCTAGTACTACTGATGCCAGTGTGGTTAGGTAGCGTATTTAAAATAATTTTGTCATTTTTAGTTTGTTCCGTATTTTTTATTATTTTTCATACACTCTATTTCCTTAGTATTTTTATACGGCCACATTTTCATGTGGACGTATTATGTCGTTGGCCCTGTTCGTCTGTCCGGACGTCCCTCCGTCCGTCCGGACATCCGTCCACAATTGTTTGTGGACTCTCTACAGGTCACAATTCTTGTCCGATTTTGACGAAACTTGAAATATAGGTTTATCCCCAAAAGATCTCGTCTGCTTTCGATATTGGCACGTATCGAATCAAAACTTCATGGATTATGGCCACTGATTGTACGAAAAATCACGTTTTTAGCTTGTGGACCCTATAGAGGTCACAATTTTGAACCGATTTTGATGAAACTTGACATGCATGTTTATATCCCAAAGATCTTGGTTCCTTTTGATATTTGCGACTATCGGAACGTAATTTCCTGAATTATGGCCCCTGATTGTCCGAAAAATCAACCATTTTAGCTCGTGATACCTCTGGAGGTCACAATTATTATCCGATTTGAAAAACCGTTCGATTATATCACAGTTACACCCTAAGGAAGGTTTAGTTCAAATTTCGTAAAAATCGGACCAAAATTACCATACAAGATGGCCGCCGTTCGTACGCGAATACTGTTAAAATATGGTATATCAAGGTTGTGGACCCTGTAGAGGTCACAATTTTAATTCGATTTTGATGAAACTTGAAATGCATGGTTATAACCCAAAGATCTTGGTTCCTTTCGATATTTGGGCATATCGGATTGTAACTTCCTGAATTATGGCCCCTGATTATACGCAAAATCGTCTTTGTTTAGCTTGTGGTCCCTCTGGAGGTCACAATTATTATCTGATTTAAAAAATCGTTTGATTATATCACCATTACACCCTAAGGAAGGTTGACTTCGAATTTGGAAAAATTCAGAACAAAATTGCCATACAAAATGGCCGCCGCGTGTACACGATTACTGTTATAAAATGGTATATCAAGGTTGTGGACCCAGTATAGGTCACAATTTTGATTCAATTTTGATGAAACTTGAAATGCATGGTCATAACCTAAAGATCTTGGTTCCTTTCGTTATTTGCACATATCAGATCATAACTTCCTGAATTATGGCCCCTGATTGTCCGAAAAATCGCCTATGGTCCCTCTGGAGGTCCTGATTATTATCTGATTTAAAAAAACGTTTGACTCTATCACCGTTACACCATATGGAAGGTTGAGTTTGAATTTCAGAGAAATCGGACCATAATTACCAGACAAAATGGCCACCGTTTGTACGCTAATAGTGTTAAAATATGGTATGTTAAGGTTGTGGACCCAGTATAGGTCACAATTTTAATTTGATTTTGATGAAACTTGATATGCATGTTTATAACCTAAAGATCTTGATTCTTTTCGATATTTGCGCATATCAAATTGTAATTTAATGAATTATAGCCTTTGATTGTAGGAAAAATAACTTTCAGTTTTGCTTGTTCTCTATCCATCTCTCGAAAATGTGGGCGTATCCTGCCTGGCAGCCGCTGGTTTGATTTTTATTCACAATTTCTTATTCATATATACTGATATTGTAGTTATTTCCGGCCATTGCTCCAATTCATATTTTCTGGCAAGAATTACCTAACTTTTGTTAGTCACAAAATGACCAAGTCAGTTCTTATGACAGTCAGCACTTCATCTTTTTCATAACTATCTTTGTTCCTACACATGTACAGTGGTGTAATCTACTCTACTTGACCTAAGCGCAGGTCATCTTTCATGGATGAATTATCTGACTAGTTGCTATCATATATATATTAGTCAGTAATCTACACTATTTGACCTAAAGTATACCAGGCTACATGTTTATGAGGATAACAAAATTGTATGACCAATGGATATACAACATCCAAACTATGGGCATGTATTGAGTTACAAGTCTTGTCCAGCATAGATTACAAATTACATGATCAAATAAATTAACATTGTTGACAACTTGTACCTTGTGTCTGGTTAATTTTCAATCTCTATTTGGTAAAGCTAATAATTGTCATACAAAAATTTGTAAACTTCCCTTTATATTTAAAGGGCTAATCCCGATATTTGTTTTGGGAATAAAAATGCTTAATTTTGTGTTAAAATCCCTTAAAATATTCGAGTCAAGGGCCGAGCAACTACTTCAGTATTTATAATACGTTTTCAAACGACTTAAATCCGTCAGTCTTCATCTGCAATTTGAGACCGGTGTCCCAAGGTGTATTTTGTGGTATCCGGATAAAATCAAACTTTTTTTTTTATAAGAATAATGAGAGTTGAAATTTGCCTTTCTTTATCCGGATAAGAAGTTTTGGTGTTCACATCCAAACGACTCAATATTTGCACAGTCATTGACTTAAAGCCAGTTTCAGTTTGTATTTCTATATCTTTTCAATATGTAACATGTTTTTTTTTTAACTCAATATTAATGTTGTGATTGGTTTTGATGATTGTGTGTGTTTTTTTTATATGCTGGTTGGGGTCTTAATTAGCTTGTTCTTTTTATGTTTTGTATAATGCTTGTATGTAAAAGTGCTTTTATTTAAGTTGCTGATTTCAACAGAAATATTTATGCTTTATGCCTCATTACACATAATCTACATACTCCTAATATAAATGAAGGGATTATAATTTTATGTCTTGTTCTTCCTACAATGCAACTTCATTCCCTCTTTTGGTCTCCAAATATTACATCTTTAAACCAATTCAAGTAAATATTCATCATTATTGGCATTGTGAGAAAGATAATATCAATCATTTGAAAATATATTCCTTTATCAATTTTTAAAATATTGAATATGAAAGACAAATTTTTAAAAGTTTTTTTTAGCAGATATACAGGATTTAAGATGGTGGGTGGATGATAAGGTGGCATGGTATTTGAGCATTAATTGCAACATTAAAATTACATAGAGAATCTCCTACGAGTGTGATATTTTTTGGTATTAAAAAACACGAGTTGGAGATTTTATTTATCACCCAATCCTTTCTTACATGCACAAATAAATAAATATAATTCTTTGGTATAGATTTCACTTTTACTGAACCTAATTACATTACAGCGTAGTGATACATCATTTTTTGACAGCAGTTTAGCTATTGTATAGTCCTATATACTGACCTAGTTTTTTCCTTCAAGGTCAATTAAATAAAAGCAGTTTCTTTTTTTTTTTTAAAAGAGTCTATCTTTACTTAAACTAAGCGGTTTCTTTAAAATAAAAGAAAGTAGTTCATTTTTGATTGACCAATCAAATTTATGTAAAGCGATATATCTCCACTGTGTATATATCACAGTAGATTATGTAATTTATCACACAAGCGATATCTACTGTCAAATGTATTATTGGGTGATAAATTATGTTAATCTGCATGTTTATAACCATTCTAAAAAATACAATGTACTGGTACATGTCATGTTGTATACATTTCCTTGATTGAATTGTTTAATTGTGGAGATAGTTTGAGCGGGTATAAAGTGGCTACAACTCCCTTCATTCTGTCTCCTTCCTTGTTAATTTGATTTTATTACCATCAGACTTCAAGGTTTGATTTTTTTTTTTTTTTCCAATACATACTGATATTTCAATTACATGCCCCTTTGTTATAAAGTTTCCTTTACATGAATTACGTTTATTTTTTTTTAATTATCAATACATTACAAAAGTAACTACATGTATTCATGATAATTGAAACAGATGGAGGTTTTTTGCACATAATTAAAACAAGGAAAAATCTTCATTTATAAATTGTTTTATAACATGACATAAATGAATTGTTAAGATTATCTGTAGGACCCAATTTTAATAAGGAAATATTCATATACAGTTTTAAATGCTGACTTGAGCTAAAATATAATCAATTAGCTTATTCTTAAATCTATGGCAAAACATGTATTATTAGCACCAGGACATTAGTTTTAAGCAGAGCAATAAACCTCACAAATACACATTAACTCAAAGCGAGAGTAGAATTTTTTGTGGACGTTAAACACTCAATGATATAGCATTTTGTATTGAATTCTTAGTAATTCTTTTTACACACAGCTGTTGTCTGCATCTTCGGGTCTAGGTTTTGGGTTCTTAGCTTTAGTGCTTACCTGATGCTTTGTGTATCAAATATAATGTTTTACAAATTTTAAAGCAATTTATAATTGGAATTTTTGTTTTGAATATTAAAGCCTTGTAATGATAGCTAAATGGAATTTGCTATATTCTGTGTAGACCGTAGTTGTTGGTAATTTTCAACTAACAAATGCATACCAGAATATTTGCATATTTTGCTATGAGTTGCTAATTTTGAGAATGTTTTGTATTTCAGACTTATAGATCCAAGTAGTGATAGTGAAATAGCAAGTTATCGAATACATCGCATATTATTCTGTGCCCGCGGTCCGGCTGATAGCAACGAAAAGAAATGTTTTGCGTTTACATTTAGTTATGGGGATACAGCAGAATCGGCAATATTTCAATGTCATGTCTTTAGATGTGATTTGGCAGAAGCTGTAAGTATAATGTCTTTTCAGTAAAGTTGAAAAAAGGCCAAAAGTTCAAAGGTTTTAACCAAACCCTTCATGCTATAGTCTAAAGTATGGCAGCCATATCCTCTATCAGCCTGTCGACTATTTTTCAGGTACCAAAGATTCTGTATTGCTTTGCAACAACATTTCGACGAGTACCACGTAGTACGAGAACCATTTCCACCAATAGTCTACAAGAAGCAGAACAAAATCATGTTTTTACCGTGGGAATAGAATTTAAAGAGGATGATGGGAAGGGAAGTTATACAGCCTGTCCGAAGGATAAAAATATATTTAAATTTAAGTGTAATATAGAGAAACGTATTGTTATATCAGTTCAACAGACAGGTCTGTTAGATCTTAAAATAGAAAGGTAAGTAAAGTGGACCATTTTATCCCATATGCACCACTCATCCAACTTTTTATACGCCCACATTTTCATGTGGACGTATTATGTCGTCGCCCCTGTCCGTCCGGATGTCCGTCCGTCCGGACGTCCGTCCACAATTGTTTGTGGACTCTCTACAGGTCACAATTCTTGTTGGATTTTGACGAAACTTGAAATATAGGTTTATCCCAAAAAGATCTCGGCTGCTTTCGATATTGGCATGTATCGGATCAAAACTTCATGGATTATGGCCCCTGATTGTACGAAAAATCACGTTTTTAGCTTGTGGACCCTATAGAGGTCACAATTTTGAACCGATTTTGATGAAACTTGACATGCATGTTTATAACCCAAAGATCTTGGTTCCTTTCGATATTTGCGCCTATCGGAACGTAATTTCCTGAATTATGGCCCCTGATTGTCCGAAAAATCACCTATTTTAGCTCGTGGTACCTCTGGAGGTCACAATTATTATCCGATTTGAAAAACCGTTCGATTATATCACCGTTACACCCTAAGGAAGGTTGAGTTCAAATTTCGGAAAAATCGGACCAAAATTACCATACAAAATGGCCGCCGTTTGTACGCGAATACTGTTAAAAAATGGTATATCAAGGTTGTGGACCCTGTAGAGATCACAATTTTATTTCGATTTAAGATGAAACTTGAAATGAATGGTTATAACCCAAAGATCTTGGTTCCTTTTGATATTTGCACATATCGGATCGTAACTTTATGAATTATGGCCCCTGATTATACGCAAAATCGCCTTTGTTTAGCTTGTGGTCCCCCTGGAGGTCACAATTATTATCCGATTAAAAAAATCGTTTGATTATATCACCGTTACGCCCTAAGGAAAGTAGAGTTCGAATTTCGGGAAAATTGGACCAAAATTGCCATACAAAATGGCCGCCATTCGTACCCGAATACTGTTCAAAAAATGGTATATCGAGGTTGTGGACCCAGTAGAGGTCACAATTTTAATTTTCGATTTTGATGAAACTTGAAATGCATGGTTATAACCCAAAGATCTTGGTTCCTTTCGATATTTGCCCATATCGGATTGTAACTTCCTGAATTATGGCCCCTAATTATACGCAAAATCGTCTTTGTTTAGCTTGTGGTCCCTCTGGAAGTCACAATTATTATCCGATTTAAAAAATCGTTTGATTATATCACCGTACACCCTAAGGAGGGTTGAGTTCGAATTTCGGTAAAATTCGGAACAAAATTGCCATACAAAATGGCCGCCGCGTGTACGCGAATACTGTTATAAAATGGTATATCAAGGTTGTGGACCCAGTATAGGTCACAATTTTGATTCAATTTTGATGAAACTTGAAATGCATGGTTATAACCCAAAGATCTTGGATCCTATCGTTATTTGCACATATCAGATCATAACTTCCTGAATTATAGCCCCTGATTGTCCGAAAAATTGCCTATGGTCCCTCTGGAGGTCACGATTATTATCCGATTTAAAAAAATGCTTGACTTTATCACCGTTACACCATACGGAAGGATGAGTTTGATTTTCAAGGAAATCGGACCATAATTGCCAGACAAAATGGCCGCCGTTTGTACGCTAATAGTGTTAAAATATGGTATATAAAGGTTGTGGACCCAGTATAGGTCACAATTTTAATTTGATTTTGTTGAAAGTTGAAATACATGTTTATAACCTAAAGATCTTGATTCTTTTCGATATTTGTGCATATCAAATTGTACTTTAATGAATTATAGCCTTTGATTGTAGGAAATATCACTTTCGGTTTTGCTTGTTCTCTATCCATGTCTCGAAAATGTGGGCGTATCCTGCCTGGCAGTGCCAGCTTACTATCTTTATAATATCTGATGGCTATATATTGATAGATGTCAGCCTTGTCAGATATAACTTATTTTATTTGCTATACATTAGGTTATGTGATCTTGGTGAGTAGCTTGGATGTCTCCCAACATGCAATTTGTTTTAAGTAAATAGAGATACAGAGATGGTAAGCATTTGTTTCCATCCACTGGAGCCTGGTGTTGTGACGTCATATGTGGATTGTGGGCTAGGGTAAGGGTTGTGGCCTGCAGATTTCGTTAAGGTCTCGAGATGTAGCCAAGCCAAACCCTTCCCAACCCTCAATACACATATGACGTCATAACACCAGGCTCGGTGGATGGAAACAAATGCTTACCTGCAGAACAGGTGTTATGTGAGTTTTACAGTGTATTGTATATTAATATAATATGATCATGTGTAATAAAGAACTTGAAAATGGGTATCTTACTTATATTAACAGGGCTTTGCAAGAATTGATGATCAGGGGATTTTGAGTCTATTCTTTATCACAGAATATAAGCCAGGGTGATATCAGCCTCACTGTTAGCTTGTTAAGTCTTTCTGTCTCTACATGTAGGTAGACTTCAGAAATCAATCATGCCAGAATAAGTGAATGCTCTTGGTCTCTGTTCAATTAGTCCAATGAAATTGGAAAAGCCAAAATTGAATTCATCTAATCTACGATAGACCTATCCTATGGGTGGTATAGTCAGGTGCCAGAAATAACAGTGTAATTCACACATTAAGAGACAATTCCATAAATGTTTTAGTCATATTTACAGAAAAATATTATGATTTATTTGTTTAATATCTTTCAGATGTTTTGGTTTGTTGATATCACCGGGTAGAAATGTTAAACATAGTGACATGCAGCTCATAGAATTGGTAATATTAGAATTGAATAGATTCTTGTGTTTGTACAGACTTTGAATTGATTTTAAAAACAGAAACCCAGTTACTTTCACAGAATGCTAAAATGAATAGATCGTATTCTGTTAAATGTTCTTTATGATTGAAAACAAGAAAATGTCTGTTAAAATTCTCAATTTTAGAAGTTTCCCCAAATGTTCAATTTAGATCCCTAAACTAATGGGTGAGAGAATAAGGTCGAAAACACACGCTGTAGATCATAAAACATGTTATCTTCGCTGTTAATTTAAACATGACAAAGTGTATGGTAGCTTGCCTAACCTTTTGTGTTATCTCTGGAGGCTGCAATTTCTTTCCACTTTTAAGAACCCATAAATGCAAATAAAATATTGAAATAGCAAATATGACCTGGTAATACTTAGCATCAGATGAATGCTAAACCCTTTCTCCCACTCCCTCTCTTCTTACAACAAAATATTTGATCCTTTTAACTTTACAATTAATTAAGAAGTGTTCTAGAATGATTTAACATATAATTTGTAATTGTAGGTATCTATGGGTTATCAGTCAGATGGTAGATCCTATACTATATCTGGACATTGGGATCCAACTGAACAATGTTTTGCTGTTCTTAATACAGAAACACCTAAAGGTATGGATGAATTTAGTATGAACAAATGGCAGGTAGACTATCATATTTAAGAAATTAATTTTATCTGGAAATACTGGAATGCGTAGTTCCATGACATTGAACAGGAAGACTCATCGTAATTAGTCTCTGTCAAGAATTAATGGGTTTAAAGGCTTAGGTTCACTAAGTGTTACAACTATTTGCATTGTGCCACCTTACTATATTCTGAGAATCATGTACCAAAATTGTGTCAGGAATTTAATGCTTCTTTGATCCCTAACTTAAAAAGAACTTAAAACATAACTAAGATTTCTCAATGTATACAATATTCTAACCAGTAGCTCGTGCCTCCGTTGGCATTTATAATGTGTTATTAGCCCATATGACGCTGTGACCATTTAAGTCTTCTTTTTGCCCTACACCAAAAAAATAAGCTATTACAATGTGTCCGTCTGTCGGTCATACATTAATCAATTACAAAGAAGAAATAACCAATAGATAAATCTGACCATTAATTAATTATTCTTCTTTTTGTCTGTTTCCGTCTTTCTGTCCTTCCATTCCTACATTAACGCACTACAAAAAAAAATAACATATGGATAAAGCTATGATCATTTAATGCACATACAGTCTTTTTTTTGTCCAGTGCCCTTTCGAAGAATAGGGACTATAAATATTTGTCTGTCCGTCTGTCCGTCTGTCCTTCCCTATTCGTTTCACTTATTAGGATACAATAATTGTGCTTCTACTGATTGTAGATATTCATTAGGTGAATATTGCGACTGAGATCGTTGATGAATATTTTTCTGCTTTGGCCAAGCAGCTGTCTGCCAGTCCGGCACACTTTTTTTAACATTCTGCTTCTAATTAAGGTAGAAAGTTAAACTTGGTGTAGAAGTAGAAGTTTAAAGAATTTTTTTTTATAAAAGTATCAATTTATTTCAGATACACGAGTTTTTCTCACAGTTGCCGTAGATCTAGTCATATTTGGAATTCAGGAGCCAGTGAGGTTTGCCATAGAATCAAAAGCGAAAATATTTTCACAGACAGAAAGATTTTGGTATTTTTCTACAAAACCACATTATGAACAATTTTATGTTAAGCTCAAACAGGTAGGCATACTGATGTTGATATTTTTGTTATTAAGGTCTATTCCATTGGGTGGGAAAGGCTACTTTAAACTTTGGATATGATGTGTAGAATATGCAAAAGATATTAAATCTTTCCTCGTCAGTTGCTATTTATATGCCAACGTGGAATTGTGGTCGTATATTGCCTCCGCCTCTGTTTATCCACAATTTCTCGTGAACACTCTACTTACTACAATTTTTTCTGATTATTTTTATACATCCACATTTAAAATCTGGACGATCTAGAGGTTAAAGTTAATATCTGATTGCCTTTGAATTTATACAGTGTTTAAGGTCATGAGACAAAGAAGCTTTTTTACTTGAAGCACCTCTGCCAAACTCGCCCTGTATCTACGCATGTGCCTAATACACCGTTAAATACAGTAACTAAAAAAAACATTCGTCAGTAATATTTTGTTTTGGTTATTACATTTTATTAATAATTATTATTAGATTGATGGTAATGAGAGTGAAGATGGCTTATTTGAAGTATTAAGTGTTGATAGTCAGACGGAGTTAGAGAGAAAATCTGGTTTAACACTTAGTTTAAATCCTAATCGAGCCATACCGGACCCAGTTCAAACACCACAAGATATTGATGAAGAATCAGGTATGTTATGATTAAATGGTACTCCATTCTGTTCTAAGGGCTTCATAATGCTCTGATTTAGCATTAAAATCATTGCACTTCTATGTTAGACTGCAGGGCTTGATATCCTATTTGGCTGGCAAGGCAAGAAGCAACCAATTTTAAATTGATAGACCTGTCTTATGTTCTGTAAACATAACATTGGCTAGTCTACAGTAAACTGTAATATTAGAATCTGCACCTGGCTTAAACTTGGCTTGCAAATACTCTGTCGATAATAGGGCCTTTGAAAGTCATTCTGTGGTCTAAGGGGAGATAATTAGAATTTATAGAACTTGTTTTCTTCTTTGTCTACTATTTTCCATAAGAAAAAAATGGTTTTAGAAAATGTTAGAAGTATTTGTTTAATTTTGCAATCAACACAATATCAGCTCAGGCATTTATCATCACAATAAATTAATATTTATAATAATAATAATAAACAATAAAAATAAACACTGAATTTATATAGCGCAATAACACTCTGTTAAAGTTTCTATTGTGCTTTCACATAAAGTTTTCAGTTCTGGTAAGGAAAAACTTCATTGAATAATAATGTTTTTAATCTTTTGAAAATCATTATTTACATAGGTTTCTTCTGTAATGTAAATATTAAATTAACATAACACTGGTAGAAAATGAAAGTGTAAATTAAGTGCAATAATCATTCTATATAGGTACATAATTTAAATCAATCAATGATAAAAAAAACCCTGTTGGATTAGTTACCGAAATCTGTATTCTTCTGAAATGTTGCAAATATGAACCCATATAAATATTTTAATAGATGGTGATGAACCATTATTAAGTGGTTCAGGTGTAGTAAGCAAAGAAATTACTGATGAAAACCTCTTGGATGCTTGGCATGATGTTCTTACCAAGTGGCATCAAAATTTGTCACAAAGACCAAAACCAGTTCACCATCTGGTTAGAAAGGGAGTACCAGAAGCTCTACGAGGGGAGGTTTGGCAGTTGTTAGCAGGTGTTCATGAAGGGAATGATTCTTATGAAACATACAGAATATTAATCAGCAAGGTTTGTAGTGTCATATTAAAGTTGAGAAGGGTAAATCCACCCAAAAAGGGTTATCTTCATAATAATTGATATATCTTTAATTGATCATTTCATGTTTCATAGTGAAACATTATGTAAGGGGGATGGAGGTGACTTGTATTAGATATTTTCTTGTTAACTGACCGATAAATTCTGTAAATAAATTACTAGACATGGGATTGGTTATAAGGTGTCAATTCAAATGTCGGCTATTTGCAGAATTAACCCTTCCTGAGCTAACCACTTCTATCCATAGTTACCATGGTTACCAATGGGTTTCAAAATGGCTGCCATTTTTTTGTCATTAATGAAATATCGGATATTTCCATGTCATTAAAAATTCCAAGATGTGCAGGAATAAGCTATATTGATTATTAACCTGATATTTATCTCTTTTGTAAGAATAGTATAGGTTTTTGGGGGGAAGTCACTAAATTGTGATAATAATGTATTTTTTCTAAAAATAAGAAAATGAAAACGAGCAGTACCAGTATTGACATTTTTGCGGTAGATACCACAAATATAAAAATCATCAGTAACGAGTTTTTATTAACAATAAAATAAAAATAAAATAATATTTAGAAAATAACCATAATATATACCAAAATATTCACATTAGGATTGCCATGGTAACCAATTTGACCAAATCACATACGTCTGTATTGGCAGCGATCCACGTTTGTTGTGAGTGCGTGCGCAACTGTATAAGACGAATAACGTCCCCCGGAGATGTCTTCCTTTTTTGTGTCTTTTTTTTGTGACAAACATGCGAATTTTCATAGAACAGCCCCCAATTATAGTATATTCACTACCCGAATAAATAATAGACATGACGTCATCGGTATCGGAATTCACGGCCAAAGTCTTTTGTTGTGAAGGACGCCATTCCTCGGCTGTTCTGACTATTGATGGTTGTTCCGTCAATAGAGGAACCTCCCTCGTAATAAAAACTCATGTTATACACCATCTAAGATTAAAACCATGCTTTTACAGGGGAGTAAACCACGTTAAATAAACTTCCCGACTATAGTCGGGTCCCGCTCTGACAGACTATAATATTATCCCGACTATTGTCGGGATTAGCTCAGGAAGGGTTAACATCAATTGTTCAACTTAAAAGTAACACAGAGCTGTAACTCTGTAAATAATTTTAGATGTCCTGTAACAATATGGTGTTAGTAGGTCTACTGAGAACAAACCATGGTGATTTAGTTACTTTATAATTGTCATTTGTCTTATGTAGTTTCTTGCTTCTAAATTTCTTAATTTTATTTTCTAGGAATCAGATCATGAGTCTGTGATACAGAGAGATATTAACCGAACATTCCCTGCTCATGATTTCTTTAAAGATGCTGGAGGATCTGGACAAGATTCTCTTTATAAAATCAGTAAGGTATGCAAAACTGGATTCTTTCATTGTGGGAAAAAAATATTAAACAATAATCTATGTAGAAGAAATAAATATTGGCTTATTCTAGGCTGCCCCAACATCAATAGGCCCTTGATTGTAGGTAAAAAATCACTTTCTTTTTAGCTTGTTTTCTATCCATCTATAGAAATGTGGGCATATCCTGCCTGGCAGCCGCTGGTTGGGTTCAAAATATGTTACATGCCCATGGCTTGAAGTAAGTCATGCTCACGTGCAATAGCTATTTATAGGCTAATAGAATCTACTTCGAATTATGCACGTGTTGTGAGTCTAAACTGTAATCATTTGGGAACATGTCAATTGAGCGTGAACATTTCCTGTTGTGAGTTCCAACTTTTAATGTGCGATGGCTATTTATTTATATGCTAATACAACCTACTTTGATATATGCATGTGTTGTTTGTCTAAACTGTAATCAATTTGGAACCTATCACTTGAGCGTGGACATTTCCTGTTGTGAGTTCCAAGTTTTGACTCTTTGAAGCACCCTACTTAATCACGAGTTGCAAAAGAGGGGAGGTTACTATGTATTGTGACCCAATCCTATATTATCCCCCTTAGACCTCAAATGACCCAAACAATGTCATAAATATTTTTTGACCAGAGATTATCTTTTTTTGGTGATTGTGAATATTTGGATTGAAAACATAGTAGTACAGATTTGAATGTCTATGTTTAAAAGAAAACACTTGATCTTCTTTCATATTACTTGTCAAATGTAATGGCATCCACATTGTCACTTTCCATCTTTAATGACAATTGTGTTGAGTAGACGCTAAACCCCATTTATCTCTCTCTCTCTCTCTCTCTCTCTCTCTCTCTTTAATGACCAAGTAAACAGTGTAGTTTCAAAGGTTTTTATGTACATGTATGGTATTAAGACATTTATTGTGTTTTGTGTAATATTTCAGGCGTATGCTGTCTATGATGAAGAGATTAGTTATGTTCAAGGTTTATCCTTTCTAGCTGCAGCTCTTCTTCTACATGTAGGTTTAGACACAAAATATTATTTCTTTCTCTTTACTATTCTTTATGTTTTTACAACCTATTAAACCTGTTAAAAAAACACAAAACACAATTTATGGATAACAATCACTAGCAACTTTAATAGTGCAACGTTTCAACAAGTATCCTCTTGTCGTTATCAAGCACAAGGTAAACGATAATATGATACAATAAATCTGGGAGTGAACATTTAAGTATAAAAATTAAAAGAAGCCACAATGTAATCACAACCCCCCTTTTCTTCTTTGATCTTTTTATATATTTTAAAAGGATATTATTTCTTGTCTTTGTGGCTTCTTTTAATTTTTTTTATACTTAAATGTTCACTCCCAGATTTATTGTATCATATTATCGTTTACCTTGTGCTTGATAACGACAAGAGGATACTTGTTGAAACGTTGCACTATTAAAGTTGCTAGTGATTGTTATCCATAAATTGTGTTTGTGTTTTTTTAATGTTAGTCCTATCACTAAATGCCTTACAAACAATATATTAAACCTGTGTTTGTTAATGAACTTAATGTCCTAAAATTTGTATGAGACAGATATCTGATGAATGGTTGTGTGTGAGTGTATAATAATGGGTGTAAATTGGTTGTAGTAAGTGAGTGGTCCCCCGCATCAGTATTATAGTGAAGCTCAAGTTGATGCTACATTTTTTTAATCAAGAAAATAAATGTAATTGAGACTATATAATATCATTATTCAAAAAAACATCCCCACCTTAATATCAAAATCCTAACACCATTTTATTTAAAGCAAAGCATTATGCTTGAGTGTCCCATGATTTCCTTTTAATGGATCAAAAACAATATCAATTTGGGAAAATTGGTAAGTGAGAGTGCCTCTTTAAAACTTGCCATTTTTTATTTTAACTATATCGTTTGTAAAAAGATGATGGGCAAAGTTACTCCCTATAATATAGATCGCAGAAAATTCAGTGTAATTTGACAAGCATAAATCATATCAACCCAGTAAATCTTCTGTTCATGAAGATGTAAGAATCCACCAACTGAAGGTGAGGTAGTAGTTTATAATAAACAATCTTATTATATATTTACTAGATGCCCGAAGAACAAGCATTCAGTGTTTTAGTGAAGATCATGTATGATTATGGTTTACGAAGTTTGTTTAAACCAGGATTTGAAGAACTTCATCTAAAATTTTACCAGTTGGAGCGACTTATACAGGTGCAGTCAATCAAAATTTGTAGAACAAAATATATATATACAGTAAAACTTGCTACGGCGTGCACTCCTAATCAGCGAACACTTGCTTCAACGAACACCAAAAAATCCCCTGGAGCGATTTTTAAGTAATTTTACCTCTACTAAACACGCACCTGTTCAACGCGGGCAACGGGCACCTATATTAGCTCCTGATCGTGCTATTTCATCCATTAAGCGAGCACATCTCGGAGAATCACGTTCTTGCTTGAGCGAATGAGTGTGAACTGCCTCAGAGAATCACGTTCTTGCTTAAGTGAACGATACTGAACTGTCTTGACATGACTTACTCGCTTGGCTTGAAATAACTACTATCACTAATTAACACTAAGAAAGAGTCTGAATGGATAATGCGTGCAACAGACATCATGATTTATTTCCCCCGTCAAAACGGTCACGATTTTACTAATAAATTCAACAAAACATCGGCTACTCAACGGCCATTGTCGTTCGTTCTTTGTAACACTCCCGCTAATCCCGTGAGTAGAAGTTAATTAACTGGAACCCCACTGATCAGTAAAAAGAAATGTGAAAATAACAATCAACCCGGGATTATCTGTTTATTAATCTTTTGTTTTATTAAACGACTAACCTGATCATAGTTTTCAGGCGTAAGGAATGACAAGTTTACCGAAGCTATGTTCGAGATTTTAGTAAAGAATCTTACTTTGTTTGGCGACGTTCAAATTTATCGATGCAAGTATTAATGTTAGTTCCCAATGCATCCAAGCGTAATGAATTTATTTATGTCAGCACAAAAAACACCAAGATTTTATTAAGTGGTCCCGTAATAGCGAAAATAGTTGGGGTGTGAAATACTCAAATTCACGGCATTTTGAAACGCTTTTAGACGCTATTATGAAAGTAAAAGAAATATTGGGGGACATGAGATCCAGTATTACTAACATGTATACAAGACTCCTTTGAATTCACAACTAGATAAAAAGTACATGTATTGTTATTGTAATACTACATGAATAAAAAATATATGCAGTCTATATCTTCTTTTTTTGTGGTAGGGGTTGGGCCAATATATGCAGTCTATATCTTTTTTTTTTGTGGTAGGGGTTTGGGCAATATTGTACACCTTTATTCAAAGAGCACCTCCATTAAGCAGGCATTTTGAAATTTCCTTTGGGTGCCTGCTTAATACAAGTTCTACTGTACATATATTTATCATTGATGATATAATTCATTGATGATCATTGAGGTAATTAAGTTCAAAAACGTTTTGAGGTCAAGAAGAAGTGGAGTTTTCAATTTTTTATTTGCAAAATATTTTATAGAAACATATTTAAACACAATGAGATTTTTAATTTAATACTTGGATATTTAGTATAACATAAGTTTAATTAATATTTCCTTTTTTTAGTAACACATTGATAATTGAAATATTTTATATTTTGTAGGACCAAATACCTGACCTGTTTTTTCATTTTGCTGAGATGTGTTTAGAAGTTCATATGTTTGCTTCTCAATGGTTCCTCACTCTTTTTACCGCAAAATTTCCTCTTAATGTTGTATTTCACATACTAGATCTATATCTTAGTGAGGTAAATATCATTTATATTGTATTTTGATTTATATGGCAGTAAATCCAGTCTTGTTAAAATTAACTGTTGGAAAGGATATGAAACTGTTGAATTAATTTGGGAGTGGGCTTTGTCTGTGCCTCTCTTGTGGTTGTTACTAAGTTGGTATGACAAGGAGGATATTTTCCTCGGGTACTGTGGTTGTCTCCAACTTCTAAAGACCACTGTGCACAGGTTTAATAAATAGTGTAATAAAGATATGACACATGTTAATGACTTGGATAGTATCAGTGGATGTTGCAAGCCGTTGTCGCTCATTGAGTAGGCACTAACTCGCTAACCTGGAGATCCTGTTTTTGATCTTGGAGTTGCCTGAAGTTCCTCAGGATTTCCCGGTGTGGTTTCTCCTTGTCAGTGGTGTAGGCTGGAGGGCCTTGTAAGGAACAGCATCTAGTCGTTCGGATCTAGACGGAAACCAAGGTCCCATGTAGACTGCATGGTGTATACCCATCTTCATTAGCCTGGATGGAGCAGAAAAGTAGGATGTTAAACCCTATTTCATTTCGTTTTGTCAATGGATTTTAAGCTCTATGTATGGCACACCTGGTATTTTACGTATATGTATGATATGGTGGGTCACATTGACTTCAATATGTGTTTATGATGTAAAAGTCATAATCAGTCTGCAGTTATGCGAAATGATATATATGTTTATTAGTTGGAATACAGTATATTATAACAAGTCTGTGAATGAAATAAAGTAGTAGTGAAATATACCACATGTATGTATATTGATATTAAGTAGAAGTTATATTTATAACCACCATATGTTGAAATTAAATCAATATATATCACTAGTATTTATATTATATTCATATATTCATCACACTACTTGTTACCACAACTACCTATATCCATTTTAATCTTCTTCTATATTGGAATTATCTGTTGTTGAGGTTTAGATGAATAGGAGTTTTTCTGTTTGTGTCAAGAAATTTCATTCACTTGAACGTGTGATTAGGAATAACTTACCGTGTGTCACATGTTTATTCCAATTTGTGTGTAACAGAATATGAAGTACAATAAAAATATCGGATACACAAGCTTCCTAAATTATTAAGGAGTGATATCAGGTGTTCCTATTGACAATTTCTTGTGTTCCTTTAGTTTGAGTTCAGAAGTGAGTGGTATCAGGTGTTCTAGAAAGATTAAACATAACCTGGTTCATAGGATAAGAGATTAAATAATAATTTTTGAAGTCCTTGGAAGTTAATGTAGGGCATCATGTTTTATACTAGCTATAACAGTTTGCATTTTATATATAATATTTATTACAGGGTAAAGACGTGATATTTAATGTTGCCCTAGCTCTGCTAAAGTGTTCTCGCAAACATTTACTAGCTCTCGATTTTGAGGGTGTTCTCAAATATTTCCGTGTTCAGCTACCTAAAAAATTCCGATCTGAAGAGGCAGAGACAGAATTGATTCAGACAGCCATTTTAACAAAGGTAAATTCCGCTTTTTAAATGCCCACATTGAAATGTGGTTGTATATTGTTGTTACCCCCGTCTGCCACCCATTGGTCCGGTGTCTACAAATTCTCAACCTTTTTTGCCCACTGGCTAAATATATCTGAAAAATATTTGAATTTTCAAAATTAAAACATGGCTAGTCATGTGATAGGCAGCATACAGCAGTAGACACAGACTGTATTATAGACACAAAGAATGACTCAAAGTAAATGAAAGAAAAACAAGCTATGAACTTAGCAGTGGACACCAATGAACACTCAATTGTGATCGTGTGGTATTTCGCATTTTCTTAGTGTACCATTTGCAGCACACTGGTTGAGAATCACTGCTCTAGAGGCTAAACTATTTCCATCAATTATGGCAATTGATATTAAGTTTTGTATGATAGATGTTAGTACAAGGCAGAAATGGGTTGTTACTGGCAATCCATTTACTTTCTGCTAAATTACAACAGGTTAATAGTTACTTGTAGATAAGAAGTCAATCAACTAAGTTATTTAAATTAGGGATTTTTAGTTAAGTGGAACCAAAGAATTTCTAATATATAGATGGGGACAAAAACACTTAACCTCAAAGTGGAAATAAATTCTAGCCCCATTTAAATCTAAATACAAGATAAAAACAGTGCAACCGTTTTATGTAACCAACTGTCCATCTTATATAATGGTCCATGGTTTTGGCAAGTGCTGTTTTGCCAAAGAAAGCAATTGTTGAATAAAATATTTAACCTTTACTTCATTCTACCAGGTTACTGCTCGTAAATTAAAGAAATATGAGAAAGAATATATAACCATGAAAGAACAAGAAGAAGACCCCACAGAAAGATATGAGGTAAGCAATCCAGAATATACCAATAGCTTTTCATAATAATAGATATTTTGAGCTCTGGTGTTCTTGAATTATACATTGTCTCATCGAGCGCTTAGTTGGTTTATTTTATTTGTTTTATACATGGGGGTTGGAATGGCCTAGTGGTCTATAGTGCTGTGCTTTGACCTCTAGCTGGCCGGCCACCTCTGGCTTGCGGCTGTGGTTTCGAGCCCTGGTGTGAGCGTATATGGCATGGAGATAGGGCCACCTTCTCAACCTCATGGGTTTCCTCCAGTTTCCTCACACTGCTAAAGACCCCTACGCGCAAGCGAATTATTGAAATAAAATTAAACCATGTTAGTCCCAAAAAGACCTAGTTGAGTTGAGTGGACGTTAAACCCCATTTCTCTCTTTCTCTCTGTATCATACATCAGTCAAGTGGGCATCTTTTAAGCTACAAAATCTATAATTCATTTTAATCATGCATATAGTAATAGCGAAATTAGGAGTTGAAATCTTATGGTGAGTACTGAGTAGTGGTAACAAGTCATAATAACATTGGCTTGGTTCCTGGAAAACTTTTGTTAACAAAGGAACTTTAAAGATAATTAATCAGATGCTCACCTTCAAATAAAATCTTAGGAGAGTGGTACATTGCTCTTCTCTTATTTTGTTAAGATAAGGTCTGGTTAAAGAGCTGATGATGCAGGTAGTCATAGCAATTGCTTGGTAGAAAATCTTGATTGTGGTCATGTGCAGCTTGAAGACTCCTTAAGACCTGAATTAGATTGATTTCATTTCGAAAGAAATCATTTAAATAGATGTAAATAAATTAATTATTGTTAAATGATTTATTTTATTACTTACAGAGAGAGAATAAAAGATTATTAGAGGCTAACATGAGGCTAGAACAGGAGAATGATGATTTAGCTCATGAATTAGTTGAAAGTAAACTGGCTTTACGCAGTGAATTAGATACTGTAAGTAAATTTAATTGGTTTGGGTGATTAATGAAATAGATAACCTATCTAACCTCTGTTTGTAAAAAATTGCAATACTTATTACAGTATGAATAGATTGAATAAAGTTAGAAAAATTATTATGGAAACTATATTCACATACACAACCTGCACGCTTATCTCCTCTGCTTTAACATAAATTTATGAACTCATTTGTTGATATTAATTGATCCAGAATACTATCTTCTGCTAATATTGATAATAAAGTAAACCTTTTCAAAAACTGACTTCATGTTGTTTTAGAGCCAGATAAAAAAAATTCTGTCTTAAATAATAATAAAGAGAACATGATCTGCAGAGCACAAACAATCACTCTCGAAATATATAGCTGTCACATCCAAATTATTTTTCAATAATCTACAAATAAAAGAATTTATTGGAAACAATGTGGTAGTGTTTAATTCAGGGTTATTTATTTAAAAGGTTGAAGATACAAATGAAATATTAACACAAGAACTAATGGTTACTAAAAAAGCTTTAAAAGAGACAGAGGAAGAAAAACGAAGATTGGAATATGAATCATCACAGGTAGTAAAACAATTTCTTTGTAAATTTAGAAGTTAACCAAGTAAAAAATTGCGATATTATAAGCTATTTAACTTGCGAAAAAAAGGAATATTTCATTAATAAATAATTATTATAAGACCTACTAATATATTATTAGTCCAATATAATATAGACATATTAGTTCATGATAACCTACCATAAATAAAAAAAAACATGACTTAATTTGCAAAGTTTTCATAAAATATCAATAATGACTGACAGTGAAAATTTCAAAGTGGAAGGCCCAGTTTATTACATCAATACCATGACTATATTAGATAATGAGCATTTTCTACTCAAGTCTGTTATAATAGATGTTTTAAATGTATTTTGCATATTGTCTAGTTAAAAGAGATGTGTAGAAGAGAATTAGACAGAGCAGAAGCTGAAGGAAGTAGAAATACTTTAATAATAGCAGATTATAAACAGGTATGTATGTATGTCATTTATAAAATCATTGCATCATTTATTCCTGGTTAGACTAAAAATCAAGTTGGTTTGTTGAGACTTTGGAACATGATAATTTTGATTCTTTAGTGAGAGGGTCTAGTTTCATTACAACAATACCATCCATGCAAGAGCCGCAGGTCCTTTCTTTCGGCCTCAAATGTTACATAAACTATTATTTAGACATTATTAACAGAACAAAGCCATAATCAGCTCTCGATGCCATAGGACATCTTCAATATTAAGTAGATTAATATGTTTCTGCCATTTAATGATTTAATTTAGAAAAGGAGAAGCGAGGCAAAGCCTCGAACAACCAGTATGGTGGTTACAATCAGGCTAATATCTTACCTTAGAAAAAAAGTTAATTTGAATAAAGTTTTCAATATAATCTTGCAATATCTATTTTTGAACTATAGAAAGAATGTCAGGCTCTTTATCTAAATCTTACGTAATGCTTGCTTCTTTAAGTTTGATCATGAGAAATGTTGCTACAGTTAAGCAGCAATTTACTTGCTCGATGCTTTTTGAAAAGATAAATGTGCAATATATTTATGAGTATGATCTATTTATTTCAATATTGACTTGATAATCGTAAGAAGCATAGGATTTCTTTACATCTTACTCTTAGCTCTGAAGTGATCTTTTTGATACTGACTAATGCTTGTCAAATCACAAATAGTGCGGTTAGAGTTCTTCGGTCTCACTTAAGTTTTCTCTGAGCATATCGCTCTCAATAACGTTCTCTGGTTGGCATATTAGATGTATAACATTTTGTTACAGATTTGTTCTCAGTTGAGTGAAAGATTAGAGAAACAGCAAACAGCAGCAAAAGAAGAATTACAAAGAATCAGGGTAAATAGAATAATGTATATCCGACATGTTTTCTGTCAGTCTGCTTTACAGCAGAATACAAAGGCCTTCTTTTAACTCTGTATGGCGTCAGCATGTGCATTGTTAACCGAGACTGGTCCGTGCAGAAATGGACAATGGTGCCTTTTACTATTTTTTGCCTTTGCTTACTATTTTATGTCACCCATTTACATTATATAAAAAATATTTCTGATCCAGATAAGCTTATACTTCCAACACCTTTATTTTATTTCTTAATTCCTTAATTAACTTGCCCCCTGCGTCATCGCTTTCAGTGACATTAGCGGGCATATGATAATTTACATTTAATTAATTTGGATTTCTGTATGAATAAAAACAGATTACCAAATGGGTTCAAATATATATTATCAAATAGGATTACTAATATTGTTAATTTATTATATGAATTATGTAAATATTTAGAATCTAAATGACATTTTCATCTTCAATCACGATGTTGAGTTTCTGACTGTGCCCCTTCATATTTATTGTGAATCCTTTTTTACTTTAAAATCTCAAGATGGATAAACTCTATATGTTTTTTTGTCATCAAAGATCTATTCCTGCAAACCACATTTGTTTTTCCAAAATTATGTTTTCGAGGTTTCAAAGCCAAAACACGGAAGACAAGTCATTGTGAAAAGTACGTAGGTCGTAGGATGCTTGACTTTTTTCTTTGTGTTTATAACAAAAAGCCTCACAAATTAAATTGAATTGAAAGCTACCTGATATACCATGGGGAACTATTGAATACCATCCCAAAATTAAATGGTTGCCAGAAATATTTGTTTATTTGATTGACACTTTATGAGCGATTAAGAGAATTCAGCTCCGGGAACATTCAGTCAAGTATTCCCTAGTTTTTGATGAGAGTTAACTACATACCATTTCTTTATGCATTATAATTCTAAATATTGAAAAAATATCAATAATTTCAGGTGACAGTAAAAGCTTGTGATGATTGTTCTAAGTTGATTGATAAAGATGGTAAAGTGAAGCTATCTGATCCCATTATAAACCCTGCCGATCAAAACCCCATCATCATCGATTTAAAACGACAGGTCCGAGAACTGGAACTGGAGCTGGCACAGACGAAATTAGCGCTTGTCGAGTCTGAATGCAAAACACAAGATCTTACGCATCAACTCAATTCAGCCATCACAGAAATCCAAGCCTCCAAAAATACATGGTTTAATAAAACAATAAATTCAATACGAGAAGTTGCTCAGACAAAGAAAGACCTAAAAGATGTTAAGGAGGGCTAGATAACATTTGTTTTGTATCCTAAACTTTCTGTTAAACACATGTAACATGATAAATTCCACAACCCTCGGTAACAATTTTTGAATGTATTCTTGTTAAAATTCTGTATAAGTTTTTTTACTATAGACTGCAAGCTAGATATTGTTCTTTGGTGAAAAGCATTTACAGAATGGATTCTGATAAAGGTCACACTATAACAGACTAATCGGGTGTTTTACAGCATAATATTGTTCTGACGTGAAAGACAATTTTTGGACAATCATCTGGTGGTATTGACCGTTATCAGTTCAGTGGATTTAGTTTTTGATCACTTTCTTAAACCAGTATCAGCTTTTACCAGTTAACCTGATGATATTTTAACCTGTTAACCTATTGCAAGTGAAAACGTTATGCATATTTATCTCTGAACAGTTGCAGGTGTTTAAAGCACATAATTATAATCACAACATAATCAAAAAGATCTCAATAAATTTCTGTTGTATTGGTATGCTGTCAGGAAGAAAAAACACATTACAGAAAGTTGTACGTGATTAGCGATCATCTAGCACATCATGTCAATAAGGACTTAGATTTTAGTGGTTGCATAATCAGTAGGCACTGCTTACCATATACACTGTTATCAAGTAGTACCAAATGTATATATTGCTGCATATTTATTAGAATGTGATGTACCTACTTGATGTGTCTACATGTTGTTTTATGCGTATTAAGTGATGTTATGAGAATATTCTTTTTAGTGTAAATAATTTGATAATGGAATGAAGTTGGCATAGACTTTTAATAGAACACAGGAAACACTCTACAAGCCAACTTATAATCCACCGATGATGTAAATTTGTTAAAGATGATGGAAGTTGTGGATAAATAGTGAACATGAATATTGTAACACACGATTGATCTGGGCAGTCTATCCAGCCAGTGGTTATAGTTATAAAAAAGTTGTAGTTATATAAAAGTTATTATATAATAAAGGGGTAACATCTGGAATAAAAGCCATAAAGTAATACTTAATCACAAGTACCTGTACTAAAAATAAACATTAGTTCAACATAAATTTAGCTATGGCCATTATTTTACTTTATCACCTCAACTGAAAAAGTACACACTTCAATAGGCTTTTTATATGTACCACCTGATGTGTTACCCCTTTTATGAATAGTTTAATACTTTAATACTAAATTTTATCTATTAGAGGCATAGGCCAGGGGTTTTATTTTGGTTATTTTAGTCCAATTAGAAATAAGGCATTCATTTAGTCATTGAGCTGGGTGTACACAGGACACCTTTTAGACAAATCTATAATATTTAAAATAATAATTAATATTGTCGAGTGATGTTTCTACTTGAATGGTACAGTCTTTATTAAGTAAATGATGTAAAACACCTGAGAATTTATCAAATATTTAGATTAGTCTATTGATAATGTTGTTAAAATTGCTTTAAAATTATTGTAAAACAAGAACCCTAGTAAAGGTCTATGGAGCTGAAAGAAGACACTCAGGTTACCAAAAACTTACATTATATGGTATATTTTATACCAGGGTAAATTATTAAGTCAAAGTCCATCTTGATTATATCAATGGTCTTCTACTTATAGATGGGGCATAAATTTAACTTCTTTTTCGTTATGTACTAGCCCCGATAACACTGAGAAGATATGCCACCCAGTATACAAGTACCGTAAATGTGTTTGTCACTGTGCTGCAGTCAATAGAACAACAATAAATCAGAAAAATATCCATAATCATCAAAGATCCAAACTTTTAGTTAGTGTATACTTTTGATGAACCTGAATGTTGTGTTTCTTGGGAACATTTTCTAAGATTTTGTTATTTGGATTATATATTTGTATATATAGATGACCTCTCAAGCTAGCTCACAGTATTGTTGGTTTTAAATCAAAAAATACATATAATGTTTTAATTTTATGTAATATTTATATCTGTTAATATTATTACCCCACCTCTCACATTCAGTTTTATTAAGCATGTTCTGAAGAGGCATTTGACAACTTGAAATAATTAGGACATGTTTGCTTGAATAAGATAAAATACGATTCTAGCAATCATGAAGAACATTCAGATTTAAAGTCCATAATTAAAAAGGGACAAAGTAGTGTAATAGTATACAGCTTTGTGGTCTTTTCAAAATTGAATGTAGGAAAGCTATATGTCGAAACCGGGTTGGTTTAGAAATATATGAAAGGTCAGGATATATTCATTCAGGTGTATTGTAAATATGTTTTTTAACCTAAAATGTAATCTATCTCTAATTAGGAAGTTATTGAATAGGGTGAGTTTATGTTTATACTTGTATATTATATGTATATTATATTAAATGTGCTATAAATGTCTGTAGTAGACTTAAATAATAAAATTCACTGCATAATCTATTATTATAAATATAACCACAAAGTACAATAAAAAACATGGGAGATAATCCATTAAGTTATAGAAACAATGAGACGTACAGCTAAACGTGTGTGTGTATAGGTATAATGTGCACTTGTTTAATAACTACCCACTTGTTGTTGTTACAAAACTAGTTGTTGTTGATTGGTTCTCTTTTTTTTCCATACATGTTTGTTATTGTTATGAGGCTTGTCTCTCAATCAATTCAAAATTCTTGTTGTTTCAATAAATTATAACCTGCTAACTGCCATTCATGGTAATAATTCCAGAATCCAACGTTTCCCAAGAAATCATGATATTTATATTGAAATATAAAAAATTTAGTATGAGAAGGGATAGTTACCTATTTATTAAACATTATAAGGGATAGTTACATATTTATTACACATTATTTAACTTGGAGCTTGTATATATACATATATTCCTACTATAATTTCATATTAATTAACACTAATATAATATATACATGTAAATGAATGTGTAATGTTTGAATATGTATAAAGAAAGTATAGGTAAATATCTGATAGAAAACTGAACAGATTGAATTTGTGTCTGTACATTTGATTTCTGTTTTTCTAGATAGGATTGTGTCTCGAAATGGGGTAGTGGATTGATTTGTATTATAAATTTGTTTCTTAATGCAAACAGAGTTTGTGAAATTGATCAACTGGAGAATTAACCTGTCAGTGAATTTACATAACATTAGGTATTTCGAAGAATTTAACTATGAACACAGGTTTTATAAACAACAATGATGCTAAAAATGGTCATCTAAAAGTTGTTGTGTTTTATTTTTCAAAACAGTTCTAGCTAATGAACAAATTACACAAAAAATTGACTGGCTAGTAACAATTTGAAATGACAGGTATTGTATCAACATTCTATATAACATATTACTGAACTGTTTATTTTAATTTATAACTAATTATATACCATTCCATAATAATCTCTAGATATTCAATTATTTATTTATGTATCATATCCATATAGCCAACATCACCTGTTTTTTAGTGGGCTATAACAATCTGATTGATTGAGATAGAAAATCTAAATATTGTTTCTTTTTGTCAATCCCCCGCCTTTCGAAGAGTTAGGATGTTCAAACTTGGTGTCGGTCGATGTTTATTAGGTCGATGCTTATTAGGTCGATGCCTTGATTGAGTTCGAAGATGAACATCTTCTGCTTAGGGTAAGCAGAGATAAGCAATTTGATTGGTTGATGCTTTGGGACACGATAACTTTAGTTCTAATTAAGAGAGAGTGATAAAACTTGGTGTATAGTTTCATTACATCAATACCTTGACTAAGTCTATAATAAGCATTTTCTCCTAAGTTAAAGCAGAGCGATAAGCAATTTGATTGATCAAGACTTTGGAACACAACAACTCCTATTCTAATTGAGGTAGCATATTCAAACTTGGTGTAGGCGTTCATTAGGTGAATGCCTTGATGGAGTTTGAAGATGATACCTGTTTATTTTGACTTTATGAGGGTTACAAGTATTTAATTCACCTGGATTCGGGAGGATGACTATTCTTAAATGTTTGTATTGTGATCAGATTTTTAGTTTCTTATTCAAGGTTAAATTTGTAAAAATGAAATGTTATTACTAATTATCCGTAATGTATAATAATATAAAAATATATATAATACGTGTTTTGTGATATCAGAATAAGATTATAGGGAACTTTTTATCATAATATTTATGGATAGTTAAGATGTAAATGAATACCTTTTATGACATGTTGGATGTTATATAGCTGTAAAATTTCATGTTGAAGGGATAGTGAAATGTATTATTGATACACATGTACTGGCTTTAAGTAATGTTTTGTATGGTTTGTTATGTCTGTAATGGTCCAGTCAATGTAAATAAATAATAAAATATAAAATATCACCATTCAATAAGAAATGTTCTTATGTATATACAGATTTTGGTGAAGAAAATAATTACTACACAATATGTATGACCAATGTGCATTGCTGTCAGATATCAATAATCCAGGGTGGGTTTAAAAAGTTAACATGTCCTCCAGGTCAGTGACATCAAATCACTAACCTTAACCCTGGAATTTCATTAGTTCACAGGGGTCAGGTGGTCTAACGAACCCGCCTTAGATTATAACTTTCAATTCTGTTGGGCTAGTGATGATCACTTTGTTTCCACTTTTAACATTGCATTAAACACAAACAAAAGGCTAAATTAAAATCCTAATAATGCAATTAAATTTATTAATATATTCTAATAACTTTTTAAGTATGTATAATAAATGTACAAGATATGACATTAACAAGATACCTTATCTTTATTGTATAAATATTAGTAATATGTTAAAAATTAAATCTCAGGAAAAAAAACTTTCATTATTGATTGCACAAGTATATAATATTTTCATAAAGAAGTAAAATTTGATATTTTTACCTAGAATTTGAATCAAAAGTCCAAATAATCATTTAAAACTACATGTAATAGAATAAATATCCAGCTCTAGGTTTATTTAAATTCAAAATCCAACACATGTATAGTATTAATCTCTGAATAATTCATCTATTACTCCAGTGAATTTGAATTAATCCATCAATCCAACAATTTTCTTAAGTAAAATATTAAAATTCTATTAAATTCATATATTCCTTCAGATCTCACCTACCCAACCTCATGGGTTTTCTCCGGGTCCTCCCACTGCTATAATCCCCTGAAATGACCTAGTTTGAGTCGAGTGGATGTTAAACATCATTTCTCCCTCTCCTTCAGATCTAACATTAAAGTACCTGAGAAATAATTTAAAGGGGCGCAGTCCTAAATTTATAATAATCATTTCCTTCAGATCAAACATAAAATTTAGTAAAATTTTACTGGGTTGGTCCTGAATTCATAATAATATTAATCATTTCCTTTAGATCTAATATAAAATGATTTCAGTAACATTTACAAACAGCAAACTGTGAGAAATAATCCAAATAGCTTGTTTAAAAGTTTCAGCCCAAAATATTGAGCCATTTGGAAATAAATCGCTAGATTTAACTATTTAAGAAATTAAATTATTCAATTGTATGAGTGGCATAATAATCCCAACAGTTAATATTTTCTAGAGTTTACTTTCAATTCGCCTACATAATTTGAGATTCACAGATTTGTACTAAAATTCTCTGTACCATCTAATTTGAACACTGACCATCCAATTTGTTGAAAGAGGGAATCCCTAACCAAATGCACCATATTACCCTCTCGAATGATACTCGATTTCTAGGTTCATAGTAAAATATAAACATAGTTTTCCAAACTCTCAGCTTTGTCTAATGGAAGTCAACCCTTCAATATTCTGATCTTCCCAGTAGTGGATTATCATTGAGGCTGATGAGGCTGCAGCCTTAGGCCCAAAGAATTTGTAAAAAAAAAATGTTTAAATTTGTCTGATACGATTAAAAACGCATAGACAATGAATGTTAGGGTGTGTGGTTTAGGCCCAACGGAAACCAGCATAGGCCCTGACCCGAAATTCATTAGGCCCACTCAATTTTAAACAGGCCCTTAAAGGCCCTCCAGCAACTGCCGCCTCAGGCCTTGGTGGAGCTTAATCCGCCACTGGATTTTCCCTTTGACTTTTGTACAGTATACAGGGTCAATTAAAGTGCAGAAGATTATAGGGCATTACATGCAGCCCCATTGCTTGGGAAAATATGTCTTGAAATCACCAATTTTATAATGTTTTTATTAAAATATAGATGAGACACCATCCTTGGTTTTTGGCATACGGTTATTTCAAATAATGGCATGGGCAATGTGACAATAGTACATTATTTTATACTAGATGATTAAACTTGTGCAAAGGTTTTCATTGAAATGTACTGCAGGACATTGTCTGTGTTTTATGTTGACTAATATTGAAATAACACTCGGGCCCACACCCTAATGCAGTATCACTATATTACTTAATTAATATCTCACTATCTACTATTAGTGCACAGTAATCTTCTTTATTATTTATGGGGAAAGGGAGCAGTCAGAAATATGGGAGCTTAAAAAACTAACCCATCCTTGCACAATAATACCTTTACATGTCCCTGAAATATTTTACAATCCTTTGTTAAAATAAAGGTGGTCCGGTAAATCAGCACCATACCGAATCTTTAGATCTTCAAATTTGTCTTTATCTAATATTTTTAACTTCTCTGTTTTTATACAACTGAAATATATAAAACATAAAAGATACAAAATATTGGCATAAATTAGGTACTAAATGACTAATATGATTGATTAGTGATCTATGAGAAAATCTTTCATAATCTGCAATCAATGAATTTCGATAGATTCTGGCTTGTGAACAATTCCAGTCAATTTTAAGAAATCCAACAAGAACTGTACTCAACGCCAAACAATATGTGAGTGTATAAAAATATTTTGTGTTAAGAATATTTAATATAAAAATATGAATAATAAAGATATGAAAAATTATGAATTACAGTGAATGAAAATTTTATAATGATCCAAATAGGAACAGGAAACAAAATATGGAAGGACAAACTATAGTCATGACAAACCCCAAATTTATTCATATTAAAATGGTTTTACCAGTAAATTTGATGGGGAAGTATATATATCAATTATCTGTCTGGAATGTATATATAATGGAGTACAGGGAAACCCACAAACTATTATTATAACCCAATTAAATTCAGGATGTGACCTGGAGTTATGTTGTGAACTACAAAAGTTATCATCCGATCTGTATGAAATCTATATGCATCATTTAAATTAGTAAAAGGAAGAAGCTTATTGAATTTCAGCAATTTCCGTTTATTACATCTAGAGTCATGGCAGTTGTTTTACTTTGTTGAACCTTTTGAATGCTCTAACACCAAAAGTTATTAAATTTATAAGCAGCATTTGAATTAGTGAAACGAAGAATCCTATTAAATTTCAGAAATTTCCGTAAATTACATCTAAACTTTACGGCCCTTGCTTCACTTTGTTGAATTAGTGAAAGAATCCTATTGAATTTCATCAACTATTGATAAAGGACAAAATTTGTGTCAGTCATTATTACATATGTAATAGAACTAATTAAATGCGTTCCAAATTTTAACACATAGATCATTGCTTCGATAGCTGAGTAATACATGTTTCCTGAATCGGAAGTGACAAACGCCAAAGGAAAACACGAGTATCCCTCGATATAACTGACTGATGTGACGAGTGATAACAGATACATGGTCGAATTTCTGCTCACTACAAGGAGCTGCCATTTTGTCGGGCAGCTTTGGTCAGATTTTCAAGAAATTCGAACTCAACCGTCATAAGGTTGTAACACTACTATATTTAAACGCTTTAATATCTGATAAAAATTGTGACTTGTAGAGGGTCCACAAGCTAACGCAGCTTTTTGTACAATCAGGGGCCATAATTCAAGAAGTTAAAATTTTATACGCGTGAATATCGAAAGAAATCAAGATCTTTGGAATATAAACATATGTTTTAAGTTGCATCAAAATCGAAAAAAATTGTGACCTTGGTATTACATACTTTTTGTTGGTCTTTTTTTTGATCTGATTTTAACGAAATTCAAACTCAAACATCATCAGGGTGTAACGGTGATTAAAGTAATTTTTACAACTGTATAGAAATTGTAACCTCTGAACTTCCGAGGTCACAATTTCTATCCATTTGTAAAATCAGTATGATTAAGGGTACACAATCAGGGGCCATAGTCCAGGAAGTTACAGTCCAATTTGTATGCATATCAAAAGGAACCAAGGTCTTTGGAATATTTTTTAAAAGTTTCTTCAAAATCAGTTCAAAATTGTGAACTTCAGAGGATGCCTAAGCTAAAAGTATGATTTTTTGTACAATCAGAGGCCATAATCCATGAAGTTACAGCCCGATAATTGCCAATATCGAAAGGAACTAAGATCGTTAGGAGATAAACCTATATTTCGAGTTCCATCAAAATGGGATAAATATTGTGGACAGACAGATGCCTAAGCTAAAAACATGAATTTCTGTACAATAAGAGGCCATAATACATGAAGTTACGGTCTGATAAATGCCAATATCGAAAGGAACCAAGATCTTTGGGAGATAAACCTATATTTCGACTTCCATCAAAATGGGATAAAAATTGTGGACAGACGGACAGGGGCATCGACAATATACATTCACATAAAAATGTGAGTATATAAAAACCATCTACCATATTAATATTACATATTTTTCAATTTTCAAAGTGTGTTTTGTTGTGTATTCCAGTATAAAAAGTCCACTTATGATCAAATATACAATTTTATAGAAAACTACTATTATTATTATTATTATAATATTCTGGACACTGGTAAATAGTCTTCCATTAGCTATATATTGAGGGTATATAAAAATAGACTTTAATGATCCTGTTGTATAACAGTAGAAGTGTTGACATCCTGGTAGTCCTAGTCCAAGGTTTAATTTATTCAATAACAGGAATGACTCAATTAAGAATCATACAGTGTATCTGACATGTCACAAGTATTGATGTCACACCCTCTAAAAACAAACATAATTTAGAGACACGCCCTGTAAAATGCACAGTTGCTCACAGCTATTAATTTGTGATACATAATATTAATCAGAAACTACTGTGAACACAATGTTGGTACACTCCCATATAGCATTAGTCTACTGTATTTAATGCATGGCCATTTAAGTTGAATAATCATCCACTACCTATGCATTAGTTGGTCTCATTTTTCCTAAACACCCCTCCAAACAAAATCGATGTAACAGTACGCCCCTGATAATGAGTTTGTATGTCACACTTTTTGAGACTCAATTACTCTCCAAGCTTTTTGATTGGTTGATGCTTTGGGACAAAACTCTGATTTTAATTATGTGAGCGAGAGAGAGAGAGAAGTGGGGTTTAAGTTCACTGGACATAAACTAGGTCATTTCTGGACTAACATATGGTTCAATTTCATTTCAATAATTTGCTTGTGCGTAGGGATCTTTAGCAGTGGGAGGAAGCCAAAGGACCCAGAGAAAACCCACGACTTCGGGAAATGAAAACCACGCCAGTTGACTCAATGCCAGACCTTATGATGCCTCTTTAAACCTCTAATATAAAGCATGAGTAAGGATATATGGGGTTAGGTGCCAGGCAAAACTAACCATCTTTTTTTCATTTTAACATAAGAGCTAAATCCATTTTAGGAAGTCAAAGTAAAGCAAAGAGGTTTACAACAGGCTATCAGAATTAATTATACACAGAGGTATGTCTAAAGAACAGAACAAACCCAAATAACATATAATAAGGAAACAAGGGTACAAAAAAAAACGAGAAAATAAATAGATCATTTAAACATATTTTATTTGTATCAAAGTAATAAATTTAACAACAAAAAAAATAGATGAAGTAAAAAACAGAAATAAAATTTGTAATTTATACAAAGCCAAACTAAATAACCTGCATGAACAAATAGTATTATTCTAAAAAACCAAATATTTATCCAATCCTCAAAATTATATTCTAATTTAGGTATTATCTTTTTATTCTAAATAAACAATTCTTCCAGAAGTATGATGTAAGAATATAAAGTCAATAAAATATTTTAACATAAATAAACAATAACAAAAAAACAGATAAATTAATAAACAAAATTAAACTTTTTATTCTTAATAAACAAATATTTCTAGTACCAATAATGCATGTAAGTAACCATTGCTTCACAAATATACACCGACACTATAAATACATCAGTAATATATAACTTATAAACCATTCTAAACAAAGTAAATTAAATAAATAGATATCTCTGAGTTTCTATTGCACTATTCAGTAGGATTTGTAATAAGACAAATATGTTGTTGTTTTTTAAGTCCAGTTCTGTAAATGAATCTACATCTATTTTTCACAAGTGTGCGTGAAGTATACAAATTTTCCACATAATATAAAAGTTAACTTTCGTTCACTAGAATATCACATATATTACTTGGATATTTGCATTTGTCTGTTAAATATCAGCTGCCTTAACTGGTTCTGGACGATCATAAGTACGGGCTGGTTTTAACTGAATTGATAACTATTAGCGACATATGTCAACACCGTCGTAGTTGCTATCTATGCACTCCCGAGGATAGGTATGTGTTGCTTCCTTGTGTATAGCACTTGTTAACCCCTCTCCCATACAGAGCTTTAAGTACGGACATTTAGGGAAGAATTTGGCATGCTCAATCCATGGATCATCATCTGCTTTCCAGAACTTTACGACACCTTTACATGCAAAACACTGGACACGGTCACCACTTCCCGTATAATAGAAACCAGCTCTAGCTAATTCCTGTGGTGATTGGTTTCTACTTGACCAGTTCGTGAAGCTGTTCAATCGGTTGTGTTCTTTTGTATAGTCTGTATAAACATTGTGTCTAGTTGCTTGTGGAGTACAGCAAGGTTTGTCCATAGGATGAAGATAGATGTGCTTACAATTAGTTTCAACTGCTGTTTGTTTTGTTTCTGTTAATCTGTTGAGGCTCGGTAGATTATAGACAGGTGCTGATTGGACCATGGTGGAATCATGAGATTTGGCGGTGCTGATGACAGGTTGCCTGTAATAAGCAGACTTATTTACTATTGGGGAAGCCCCATTCTGAATTGGCCTCATGCTATCTTTGACAAATATACAATCTGGGAAAGTTCGGCGATGCTCTTCCATGGGTTTGTCTGTAGGTTTCCAGTTCGACAGCTCTCCATTACAAAATGCACAGATGACTTTATCTCGCTCGCCACTATAGAAAAAACCTGCTTGTACAAATTCATATGGTGTTGCTGAATGAGTTAGTGGCCACCGCCGAAAGGTTTCTAATCTTTCTTTCTCTGAAACAAAACTTCTGGTTGAATTCAACTTCATTGACAAGTCTTTCTTTTCTAGTTCTTTTTTTTCTTAATCTCTTTTAAATAGCTGTCTGTTTTGAAAATCCTGAAAAATAGAAATGTATAATTTGACTTCAAGTTAACAAATATATGTGTAGATTATGATAAACTTCACAGGTGTAGAGACACAATCGCGGACAGCAACACTTTAGTTTCTATATCTATTTAAACTGAACAGAACCAATCCAATGCAGTACCAGCAGGAGTGGGTCCATAGTCATCGTTTTGTCTCGGAAGTAGCTAATTGGGGTTGAAAATATAGAAGGCTGTCTATATTATATTGAATTTCGATAAAGTTTGCCTTTACACATGTCCTGTATCGCTTTCTTAAGTTTAAATCTAAACCAAGAACACTTTTGCGTAAAGATAATTGTCCGATTGTAACTGGATAAGCAAACTATATTTTCAATATCTATATACGCACCTTGCTGACATTGGCATCAATCCCATTTCTGTAAAACTAAGAATATTTTATTCATAAAACGTTGCCATAAGAAAATTGTGCGTGATTTCTCAAACCAAATGAAAAAATACCTATTATTATGTCAATACATAATAATACGATGATGAACTGAATTCTTTAAAAGATTAAATGGAGGAATAATTAAATGTCTTGGGTCATACAAAATGTTGTGTGGATATTTGTATGCTGTCTCTTATGGGGTATTTAGATACAATCCTACCAACTTATTTTGTCATCTACTTACTATTACTAAAGCTCAAAATAAATAGGAGAATGTTAACCTACCTTTATTAAACTCTCTTTACAATATTTATTATAATATAGTCATAAGATTTCAAACTGCTACTACCTTATGCTTTAACGTCTGCTCCCATAACATTATATACCTGTATATATACTTCTATATATACATGTAGTCAATGGTTTGGGTCATGTGATCTTTAAACATGTATTCATCTAGATAACACAATGAGTATAATCTATATATGATGCAACATGCCAGAACAAACCAATACAAACTAGTTTAGTCTTCAACGTAGGAGATCAAACAGGATTGGCCGTATTGTGTGTTTATTTATAACTAAAAATAGTTGCCAGGCAACGAAACATACACCCACAACAGCTAAACATCCGGGCAGTCAACAAGAGTTGTCGCATATTTTATTTTTTTCGGTAATGAAACATTTATAATACACTTAAATCTGATTAAAAGTAACAACTCATTATGTAATTATCAGAAAATCATTCGAATTTGTTTGGCTTTGATAAAGTTCTCCTCCATGCTAACATTTAGTATATGAAACATTTAATATTCTGGATTTAGCTGAAAATCAATAGGCTTCTTCATCTCATGACCTTAAACACTGTATAAATTTATAGTAAATCAGATATTAACTTTAGCCTCTAGAGTGACCACAAGATTTTTTGAAGTGATAATAACTTTAGCCTTAATTGCTTGTAGACGCCGGATGGGGGCGACAACAATATACGACCACATTTCAATGTGGGCATATAAAAATGATGCTATTTGACCCATTGTATTTGTTGACCAACTAACATAACTGGTTCAAATTAACAGCTTTTAAAATATTAAGCTACTACATTTGATATAATTGTTGAGCGCAGACTGTCCCTGAAATCTATATTGTGAAACTTCCTCATAATATATTTTTTATAGTTTCTTTTTTCTATTTTGATTACACTATTTTGCCTATACAGTTTTTTTTAGGACTTCGAATTTTGTCCGATGGTTTTGATTGTTTGTACTAGGTTTTTTTTTAGCCCAGTTTCATGGAACACTTGAAAAGTATTATAGCCTACTCATCCGACTTGTGCTGGAAAACTATTTTGTTCGCTATCAAAATGTGTAATCACTTGGGGCTGCTTGTTCAAAACTCGAACACATCGTCATCATGCTAATGGGTCATTTGATAAATTTGATGAAAGACAAAAAGATTCCTGTAGATTTTCCTATAGAAAGAGAGAGGGAGAGAAATGATGTTTAACATCCACTCAACACACTGTCATTTTGGGACTAACACATGGTTAAATTTTATTTTAATAATTCGCTTGCACGTAGGGGTCTTTAGCAGTGGGAGGATCCGTAGAAAATCCACGATGTTGGACAGGCGACCCTACTCATTGTCATGTACAACTGGGGAATCGAAAACATAACCATTGCCCCCCCTCCCTCCTACAGCCAAAAATCAATGTACAAAAACCTATAGTATACTATAGTATTTTCGTATAGAAATTTGAACATCTGTGCAAAAAACTATAGAATTTGCACTATAGAAACTGTAAAATATTTGGGGGTCATATTTCCTAATTCCTACATGCCCCAAAACTCTGTAGAATATTATAGAATTTCATATGTAGAAAATGTCCCCCCCCCTCCCCCGAAAATGTTCTCAAGAAAACTACACAGGTATTCTATTGACTTTGGATAAGTTCTTCGACTGACAGCCGATTAAAGCCATCGTTAAACCGATAACGGAACCGAACACCTTCGTTAAATATAACAGTAAGTTAACTCTGTGTTAAAGTTAACGTGACTACCAGCATGTACAACAGACGACTTTCTGTCTGTTAAAGTTAACTACATACATGTAAACGGGTCGTTACAGAGATTTAAACAACCTGCCCCTGATCCACATACAATATTCATGTATTATTCCAGACTGAACATTTAAAGGGTCTATTATCTGATAACAGCTTGGCGAGAGAGAGAGATCCACTTGACACAAACTAGGTCACTTTGGGGACTAACATAATATGGTTTATTTTTTTTAATTTCAATAATTTGCTTCTGTGTAGGGGTCTTTAGCAGTGGGAGGAAACCAGAGGACCCAGAGAAAACCCACGAGGTTGGACAGGCGACCCTACTCTTTGTCATGTACAACCGGGGATTGTATATGTTTATACCATACCAGTTTATGAAGGGTGGGGAAGCTCTATCCATGTATTATAAGGTCCATGCTTTATCTCATCAAACATTTTGGACACAGATTTATTTTACTAAAATTTGGCAAATTTGTGAAGACCGATTTAAATTGTCACAAATTTTCCACCACGATTAGAAAACTAAAACACCACAAACACAAGTTGTGTATGAATGGCGGGCGTGTATTGGTTGTATAGGAATGTTAAGTACTACAGTGCGTCATGGAATACTAATAGCAACGAATATGTCTATTAAATAGATATAATGTGACATATATCAGTTCATTTCTCTTTGTAAATATTTGAATAATTTTTTCTGGCACATTCGTATTTTCATAACCTGAACAAAGGATTAAGTCAGTCAATCTTGGCAGATTAAGTAGTTAATCAATGTTGGTGTATAACACGATAAATACGTTGATCACTTATTACCTAATCAATCCAGCCTATTATCATCAGGTTGAGTGGTAGTTATACAATGAGGTTTAGAAAATAAATAAGCACAGATAAACATGTTTATAGAAGTATTTACAGCATTCTTATCTTCAGCCGTCTATATGTACAGGCCGGGATTTTACTATTTTCGGTAATGAACCATTTATAATACACTCAAATCTGATTAAGAGTAACAACTCATTAAGTAATCATCAGAAAATCATTAGAATTTGTCTGGCTTTGATAAAGTTGTCCTCCATGCTAATGTTTAGTATCATGGATTTAGCTGTTCAAGTTATCAAAATTCATTTAAAATCAATATACTTGTTCATCTCATGACCTACAACACTGTATCAATCTGAAGTGAATTGGATGGTTAACTTTAGCCTCTAGAGCTTCCACAAGATTTTTTGTAGTGATCAAGGGCCATAACAGTAGTTATTGGAAAAAGCTGAAAATCAATAGGCTTCTTTGTCTCATGACAGTAAACACTGTGTATAAATTGAATCGGATATTAACTTTAGCCTCTAGAGTGTAACAATTGTTGACGCAGTATCAACGGACGGGAGCAACAGCAATATACAAACACATTTTAATGTGGTTGTATCAAAAGTACTTTCTCAGTCAACACCGGGACCCCCCCCCCCAATGGTCCACAATTAAATTCAAAGCTTATTTAGATTACCTTACTGCAGCTTGTATATAAGAGGGGGTGTGGGGGAGTTGGATGGACGAATGGTTAGCGTGTGTGCAATGTATCATAAGTCTTCGATTCCCCAGTTGTACATGACAAATTTAGTAGGGTCACTGTCCAACCGCATGGATTTTCTTTGGGTCCTCCTCTCTCCTCCGGCTTCCTCCCACTGCTAAAGACCCCTACGCGCAAGCAAGCGAAATAATGAAATAAAATTCAACCATGTTAGTCCCAAAACGACCTAGTTTGTGTCGATTGGACATTAATACTGCCTCCTTCTCTCTCTCTCAGCTAATAAGGGTGCTACCCCAACATAGATTTACTGTCTTCAGAGACAGTTATTTGGTAAATAGCCAGGGTGCCCGATGCTGAATTCTGGGTGATAACTAAATCAGTGTGTGCCCTTCTTGAGAGACTACATTATATCTGAACAAACGTGTTGGGAAACTCAGTGTGCGACGTCATCTATATATGCCATTGTGATGAATTTACTTGGATTCATCATGAAGAAACAGCTTGGTGAACAATAAATTGTATATAAACCACTTTAATTATATTGAAAATATTCGAATAGTATTTAATTGCAAATTTTCAACACAGTTTGCATGGAAATAAGTAATTTTCAAATCTTTTAATTATCCGGTAAGGCTTCACCTTGATCTAATTGGAATTGGTTTATTTTATGTTAAACTATGTGAAGTACAGTTTGGGGTTGGTTGAATCAGAAATTGAAAAGTAAAACCTGTCCATTTATTCCAATTTCTTCAGTATTTGATAGGAATTTTGTGACCAACTCAATACAGTTTAAAACAAAAGTTTAGGGACACCTTGTGAAACTGTCCCAATTTTTGCAATATTGATTCGATTGAAGAATTCTAAGAACTTGTTTTTCCTCGTGGAACGAAACTTTGTATATTTGATCTAGAATATATTTACTGTCAGTTGACGTCACAGCATAATCATGATATCATTACCAACCTGCACAACTTGGCCAATTTGAGTGAATTTCAGGTCGCAGAAAGACAGCTGTCGAACATGAATGAACTTATAAATGCAATAAATTTGAGATGGATTAATATTTCTGAGGAATATTGCCAGACGCTGATCGACAGCTAGTATGCCAAACTTGCATGACTTTGGGTATATACTAAAGTGTATACTAAAGTGTATTAAGTATAGAGAACTGAACAGAAATAATATCTAACAACTTTCAGATCGCTTACAGCCAAGACCACCATCCACTTATATGGGACTCGAAGTAACAAGATGTATAAATGGGTGCGCATGATTGTTATTGTGCATCGCCATATTTTAGACTCGATGCCGATTGACAATTAGGAATATTCCGACATGGGCTTTCGAACGCCTCACAAACCAGTTGAAGTCGAATTTGAAATAATATGTACATGTACGTAGCAGCTGTGTACTCACAAAAGGGTTTTGCCGTTTCTAAATAAATATCATTCAGATGTGTAGAATCAGAATCTGACTGGTGCTATATGGGCATGGGAAGTTTTTCAGAATATGCAAAATTGACTATAGCTTAGTGATTATATGCAGGATAACATATACATGTATGGTAAAATCATACTAGTGTCTTTACCCATGTTTATATGGTCTGGGAACACTATAAACGTATTACAGATGAGGTCCCGTAACTCACGCATACTGAATATTCAAATTAGGTGCCGTCAATCAAAACAAAAAGTAATTTCTATATTTTGCCAATATAAAATAGTACATGGGATAATTATTGTCTATCGTAGGTAACCACGATCTCTTTATCTATTAAATGTATTTCTTTTATTATGATTGTCTTTTGATTGATTGACATTATAATTGACAATTTATGTTCTATTTGCAATCTGAATTTTGACAGGATTCCTCCTTAGCCACTAGTGCGTTCACTTGATTTCAGAAAATAAGCAAGCACAATACATTCGAAAGAGTTGGCATGGGGTTTAACTGGGCCAGCTTGGGACTAATATTTTGTATCTTTTTATTTTAATAATTTGTATGTACACAAGCCTCTTTCAATGAAAGTGATCAAGGCCAATATCAGAGGTTGCTAAAAGCCTTCTTCATCACAATGTTAAGAAACTAATCAGTTTGATTTATTAATAAATTTCTTCTTTAGGGTCGTCAACCCACTGGCAAAGATTGAAATACACAATATTAAAATATAAACAAGTCATTCATTTAGTAAAAAATGTCTGTTTTATTTTTAAAAAATGTAACAAAGAATTGAAATATATTAAACTATAAAATAATATAAACATATTTGAGTCATGAATAATGTTTTAAAGCAAACTTATATTGCTTAAAGCAAATAAGAACATACTTAAAAGACTAGGCTAAAAAAATTCTCTTTAAGCTCAATCGTTCGGAGTCAACAAGAGTTGTCACATATTTTTACTTTTTTCGGTAACTAAACATTTATAATACACTAAAGTCTGATTAAGAGTAACTCAAAAGATTTAGCTGTTCAAGTTATCAAAATTCATTGAAAAACAATATACTTGTTCGTCTCAAGACCTTAATCTAAAATCAATCGGATGAGAACTTTAGCCTCTAAAGTGTCCACACTGTCCACAAGACTTTAAACACTGTGTATAAATTTAAAGTCAATCGTATATTAATGATCAAGGGCCATAACTCTGGCAGTAACACAAGTCTCATGGTCTCATGGCCTTAAACTGCCTTAAACACTGTGTATAAATTTAAAGTCAAGCATATATTATGTTGGCCTCTAGAGCATCCACAAGATCTTTTTAAGTGATCAAGGGCCATAACTCTGGGCTCTGATAGTAACTATCGAATATCGCTGAGAATCAATAGGCGTAGTTAAACACTGTGTATAATAAAGTCAATCGGATATTAACTTTAGTCACTAGAGCGTCCACAAGATATTTTGAAGTGATCAAGGGCCAAAACTCTGACAGTAACACAAGTCTTGCTATCCAGTGTGAACTGCAAGGGAAGACAACTCTGTTTTGGAGGTTGCTAATGCTATCTATCCACAGAGGTCAACCCTGTCATAGCTATACTAGTATTCTCACCCTTTCTTCAAGAATAGCAATTGTTACAGATCAGTTTTTCTATCTACCCACAAACGTCAACCTCGTCGTAGCTATCAATGTATTCTTTAGGATAGATTCTTGCTGATTCTTCATGAATAGCATTCGTTAACCCCTCTCCCATACAGAGCTTTAAGTACGGACATTTAGGGAAGAATTTGGCATGCTCAATCCATGGATCATCATCTGCTTTCCAGAACTTTACGACACCTTTACATGCAAAACACTGGACACGGTCACCACTTCCTGTATAATAGAAACCAGCTCTAGCTAATTCCTGTGGTGTCTGGTTTCTACTTGACCAGTTCGTGAAGCTGTTCAATCGGTTGTGTTCTTTTGTATAGTCTGTATAAACATTGTGTCTAGTTGCTTGTGGAGTACAAGGTTTGTCCATAGGATGAAGATAGATGTGCTTAGAATTAGTTTCAACTGCTCTTTGTTGTGTTTCTGTTAATCTGTTGAGGCTTGGTGGATTATAGACAGGTGCTGAGTTGATCGTAGATGATCTGTATCCTGAGGTGTTATTTACCACTGGAGAAGCGCCATTGTGAATTGGTCTCATGCTTTCTTTCACGAACAAACAATCTGGGTAGTTTCTTCGATGTTTTTCCAAAGGATTATCTGCAGGTCCCCAGTTTGAAAACTCTCCATCACAAAATGCACATATAACCTTATCCCGCTCACCACTATAGTAGAAACCTGCTTGTACAAATTCATATGGTGTTGCCGAGTGACTTAATGGCCAAGATTGAAAGGTTTCTAGTCTTTCTTTTTCGGATACGAAACTTCTAGTCTTTCGCATAGGCATCGCTAGAAATTGTTCTTGAGTTTTTCTGTGTGTTTTCTATTAAGCAAAATTGATTTTCTCCCAAGAGTTTTACTTGATTCCTGAAATATATAAATACGTCCATTTATCTAGTTACGTTTTCAAACAATCAACGAAACATACACCCACAGCAGCCAAATCAGAGTTGTTGCATATTTGTACTTTTTTCGGTAATGGAACATTTATAATACACTAAAATCTGATTAAGAGTAACAACTCATTAAGAAATTATCAGATAATCATTAGAAGTTCTCCTCCATGCTAACGTTAAGTATATGAAACATTTAATATTATGGATTTAGCTTTTCAAGTTATAAAAAATCATTGAAAATCAAAAAGCTTACACTTCTTTGTCTCAAGACTTTAAACACTGTGTATAAATTTAAAGTCAATCGGATATTACCTTTGGCCTCTAGAGCATCCAAAAGATTTTAAAAAGTGATCAAGGGCCATAACTCTGGCAGTAATTATCGGAAATCGTTGAAAATAAATAGGATTCATCGTCTCATGACCTTAAACACTGTGTGTAAATTTAAAGTCAATTGAATATTAACTTTGGCCTCTAGAGCATCAACAAGATATTTTTTAAAGTGATCAAGGGCCATAGCTCTGACTGTGTATAAATTTAAAGTCAATCGGAAGCTATGGACGCCGGATCGACCGACGGACTGGGGCGACAATATATACGACCACATTTCAATGTGGGCCCATAAAAATCATGAATTAAATACAATGAAAACAAGGGGGGTGGGCAGCTCCGCCTGAGGACATCCCATTCTCGTATGACGTAGATGGATCCTTGGGCGCAGTATGAGTATGACATACTGCACACAGCGATCGATGACCTACGACATACGAGAATTTCTTTATTCTCTGTGCATGTATAGACAGGATGGTAGTATTTGGGTGACCCAGATAAAGCGTGATGCGCAGAAAGCTGGCGAGACGACCCCATTTAATTTATTTTAAAAGAAGGAAACACACACGAACGTTTCCAATACCGTACCACAAATAACTGAAAAGTTCGGAGATCCGGGTACACCAACAAATTAAGCTAATTCAGGCTAAAATGTATAACGCAGCCCGACTAGAAATAATACTGCACCCCGGCCAACCAAAGTAATAAGTTGTATGCGTGATCAATAATATACCAGACCGGCAGAAGAGTAAAACGTACGTCTGTTCTAAACCAACTATGGTAGGCTGTGTATAGAAAAAGTTGTAAGACCCACATAGCACTTTAATTACATCAAAATAAAATAATCTAATCGACTTACCTTTATTTAATTCCGAATATGCAGTTAAATATCAAAATTGTAACTATCGTTATTTAAATCGTATACTTAAATTTCAACATTCAATTTTGTCATGATCACCAAGTTCGTCGGTTGTATTTATATAAATAATGACATGTCACGTGAGTCACTATGTGAATTTCCACCAATAACAATAAGTTGTGTTTACATCGAAAGTATTCCACTATATTCACGGCTATTCTAAACCTCGGCCAGTGCATTTTCCAGTAGCGTTTTATCATTGAGGCGCTGGAGGCCCTAAAGGTAGACAAGAGGGCCCCACGTTGGGAAAAAGGGCCCCACGTTGGGAAAAAGGGCCCCATGGCACGTCTGACAAAAGGGCCCTGAGTCCGAGTCAATCGTTTTATAGATAAGATAAGATAAAGTTTATTGTACAACTTCATCATAGTACATGTAAGAAATATAAATATCAACATGAGATGAGTATGACAACGTTTGAACATTAAAATTAAAATCATGCATAATTATATCATTTGTCATTTCTTCTTTCAAAAATATTTTTAATAAAGTTACTAAGCAGTTGAAAATAATTATCTGCCTGCTTGTTATCATTTACAAACATTTTAACTAATTGTTGTTTTTCTGTTAAAGCAGACTTAATATTTGTATTACTGAAAAATACATCTCTTAGGGATTTGTAATAAGGACAATGTAAAAAAAATATGAATCTCATTTTCCACCTCCTTGAGATTGCATTTAGTACATATTCTTTGATCATGGGGTATAGGGGGTCTTTCATGCCTTCCTGTTTGTACTAAAAGGTTATGATTACATAACCTTAAGTTAGTTATCTGTTGTTTGCTTTTGTCATTTAACAAATCAAGATATGGTTCTTTACAATAATTAGTTTTGATTTGATAATAAAAGTCATGCTTGGTATTCGATGACATATTAAAATTTAAATTCTGCAATGTTTTTGATTTTAAATCGTGCTGTTTCCAAGATTGAATATAAATATCATGAAGTCTTGTTTTGAATTTAGACAAGAAGGAATTAATATTAAAAGAATCATTCAAGTCAGATGTAAATATATAACCCATTCCGGCCTCATCCAAAGTATTTTGTACATTACAGAGCCAGTTGTTTTCTGGAAAATTCATTTCTTCAATTGCCAGTATTAAAATTGGATTATCTTTTAACACTCGTGCCTCTAACCAAGTTTTAACTAATCGATATTTGATATCTAAAAATAAAGGAAATCTCCCAAGTTCAGCTAGCACCACAGAATTAGTCGATTTACTGTGTAGTTTTAAAATTTGTTTACAAAGGTTTAATTGCAGTTTTTCTATTTTAATTATATTCTTTTTATTTGAAATTACGGTGTCACCCCAGGAATCACATGTATATAAAATAATTGGTTTGACTAGTGAATCAAAAAGCTTAAATTGTACATCTATAGAATTATTATCTATATTTGTTAGAGCTTTCACTATTTTGAAATATGCTTTTGAGGCCTTATCAGTTAAACTATCGATTCCTTTTGAGAATGATCCTGATGCCTGTAAGCTTACGCCCAGATAGTTATAATGACATACATTTTCTAGTTCACAATTATTAATATAGAATTTAGTATAAACTTTTCTTCCACTCTTATTGAAGACTAATATTTTGGTTTTAGTCGAATTAATTTTTAATCTCCATTGGTGACAAAACTTATCCACACCAAATAGTGAATTTTGTAATCCTTCATTTGTTTCTGATAAAATAACCATGTCATCTGCGTACATGAGACAAGGAACTGGGTAATTACCTACTTTTGGAATGTCTTTACCTTCAATATATGATACTAAGTCGTCAATAAAAACATTAAACAAAAGCGGACTAAGGTCATTACCTTGCATTAGACCTATTTCATTTCTAAAAGAATTACTTAAATTATTATTTACTTTGACTTGACTTCTGTTGTTATTGAACATACTTTTGATTGTTTTATATATATATTCCTAGAAATGCCTAAGTTTAAGAGTTTGACGTACAAGCCTTCTCGCCAAAACGCGATCAAAAGCTTTGTTCAAGTCAATAAAACATGCATATAAGTATTTTTTTCTTTTTGAAACATTGATTAATGATAGTTCTTAATATAATAATATTATCTGACGTTTTGTATTTTTTTCTAAATCCACTTTGGTATGGAGAGGGTATTGATACAGAATCAAGGTATTTAGTAATTCTTGTTGTAAGTATACTAATAAACAATTTGCTAATAGCACTTGTGATAGTCAAACCTCTGAAATCATCAGCAGAGGAAGGATTTTTTACTTTTGGGAGGGGTACAACAAGCCCATCCACCCATCTTTCCGGAAATGATCCAGTTTTAAGGCAATAATTAAACATTTGCGAAGAATTGGTAACAAGGGAATTGTTAATGCCTTAATTATATCGTTTGTGATCCCATCAATTCCTTCACTTTTTACACTTTTTGCTTTTGATATGCTTGTGTGGACTTTAATATCTTCATTCAATATTTCATTACTACTGTTTTCCTTTTCCAATTTTTTAAGTTCAAGAAGTTTTTGGTTCACAAATTCTGAATCAAAGTTATCATCAGTGTCTTGACCAATTTTAGAAAAATGATCTTTTAAATCTGATAGTTTTAAATTTGTAATTTTTCCTTTGTCAGCTTTACTGAGTTTAAACATATTTTATTGCATCAACAAAAATAATTCGTGATACAATTGGATTGGACAAAAGTTATTAAAACTTACAAACGTCCTTTCCATATTTAGAAATTGTATAAATATACTAGTTCAGTTATACTTGAAGAATTGTTAGATGAAAAAAATATAGATCTAATATACATAACATACATAATAAATAACAGATATATAAACAAAAAAAACAGAAATAAACAGGGTGCAAATGAACATAGCTTACAAACAACATTTAAAACGTTTAGTTGCTTTGATATATGTACACACTTTTTCGAACAATGAGTTGTTTTGGTGGATGGTTAAATTGCTGTCACCCCACAATAGGGTGTGGACATTAATCCTAGGAAAAATGGTCAAGGATTCAACTAATTTTGCTCTTTCACTATTATAAAAGTTACACTGTAAAAGAAAGTGATTTGCGTTTTCGTTTGGATGTCCACAATTACACTGAGGGCTATTAATCAATTTAACTTTATGAAGATCGGAATTTAACGAGCTACACTGATGACGAATTCTAGTATGTATAATATTTTCTTTTCTGCCACTGCTTTACTGAACTCTTCCATTTTCTTTATTAAATTCCAATATTGTTTAGGATTTGAATCTCCGAGTTCAGTTATCTTACTAACAAGGTCATTTTTAAACTTCTTTTTATTATTTTTAATTAATTTTGTGTAGTCACGCTTCAGTTTATAATATGTTTGTCTGACTGCAGGGTCATTGTAATATTTTTGGAACGTTTTAGAGTATTGAATTAATCTGCGTTTCATTTGTATACAGTTTGTCTCTACCCAAGCCTTACGATTTGGTTTATTTTTCTTATTTGTTATGACTTTAGGTTTAAGACTTTTATTGCAGATTTCATGTACGATATTTTCCAATTCTTTTATATCTTTTATTTGTAAATTTTTAAATCGCTTTCAAATATAGCACTTCGGCTATTAGTAATCAAGTTATCTTTGGACGAATTCGACCAATAATATTTTTTAACTTCGCATTGAAATTCTTCAGAATGTTTGTATTCAGTTACATTACTATTAATAAAATTAACATTCAAGATAAACCATATTTGGCAGTGGTCAGACAATGCAGTCAGTTTGTTAACACAAAAGTTTGGTATATGTTTAATAATATTTTCAGAGGCGATAGAGTAGTCGAGAACTGATCTACCATTATAATGATATGAAGTATATTCACCAAAACTGTCACCACCGGTTCTACCGTTCAGTATTCTCAGACTATTTATTTTGCAAATTTCTAATAATTTTGTTCCCTGAGAATCTATTTTGGTGTCTTTACTATTAGTCTCACTTTCCCCACATTTGAATGTTTTGATAAAGGATTAAGAGGTAAGTAGACCGTGGGTGTAGGGATAGAGTCTGTTTTAATTAATTATAGTGTAACTGGTGTAAACTTCTCACTCTAATTATTGTTAATGGTGAACACTTCCCACCATCAGTAGATTGGGGAAATAAGTGAAATCGGTTTACTAATAAATTTACATTGTGAGCTGTTTTGATGTAATAATTAATTTGTAATAAAACCAATTAAACTACCGATATTTAATCACAGCTTATCAGTTGATATATATAGCTCCTCTGAATTACAAATGGTTATTCCAAAATGGCGAACGCTCTGGTTAACTTTAAATACATTGCTAATACTAAAAGTGGTCAGAATTTAGTGTTGGATGGAATTAAATTCAGAGTTAAGTCTAGACGTAATACTATCATATAATGGGAATGTTGCAAAAAGTACTGTACAGCTAGGGCTATCATTCGCGATGGTATTCTAGCATCTCCTTTTCCTCAGCATTATCACCCTTCAGAGGAGGACAAGATAGCAGTCCTAGGGGTTGTAGAAAAGATGAGGGCCAGAGTCAGAGCTGACTGCAGAGCTATACAATTTATATATCTATTTTTATTTAGTTAATATATGTATCTGTTCATTATATATCTGTACTTATTATATATCAAACTTTATAAATATTTATACTATAAAAAGGTATTTATTTACTATGTTAAAGTGTCACAAACTTGATTACAGACTATACTTTAAATCGCCTTAAGTTAATATATGCATATATAATTTATATATCTATTTTTATTTAGTTAATATATGTATCTGTTCATTATATATCAAACTTTATAAATATTTATACTATAAAAAGGTTTTTATTTACTATGTTGAAGTGACACAAACTTATTACAGACTATACTTTAAATCCCCTTAAACCCCCTTTGTTGTTTAATCAGTCATGGCCTAGTGAACCTTGACTCGAAACAATAGATGTGGGGAAAGTGAGACGTCCCCGTTCTACAATTTAAATCACCATTAATTATAATATCTAATAAGCTATTCAGGGAAGATCGAGATGGCTAGGTCGCCCAGTGTGGCCTGACCTTTTAACTAAAACATATTTTAATTCAAAAATATTCTTTACAAAGGGATAATAACAGATTATGAATCTTCTCGGAACATATCAATAAAAAATTTTATTCAATAAACATAAACATACGTACATATATTTACAAAACTTCCTTGTAAATTATATTAGCTAATGAATTGTTACATTATTATAGTATTTGTTTATAATTATATGTAAAACGTTTCGAGTCTTTGATATACCTTTGAATAAGTAAAACTAACATTGTATTTAATGTTTTTGGTAGTAGAGACGAACCATGTAAAAATATTTCGTGTAATTCAGCGAAAGGAATATTTCCCTGCTATGTCAATTTACTGAAAACGGCTTTCAAAAAAATAGTGATACGATTTTCAATTATATTTGAACGAAATAGATCAAAATGTAAACTACTACATCTACGTCGAATACGATTGTGGTATATAGGGAATGGCCTAGAACCAATACTTCTGAATTTTGGTGGCTTTATTTTTTGTTTTAGAGATTGTTTAAATTCTTTAACGTTTGCAATGCCTTTCAAATGTTTTGATAAATTATTATATTCACGAATAGTTTTCGGAAAGAATGATTTTGTCTGATACTAACACGACAACGGGATTCCCGAATATTGGAGTTTCGTAAATTATAAGGTGCTTGGGATTCGTTTACTAAATGTATAGTATTAGTAAAATACACGGGCCAGATTCCATGGATTTTTTTATGTAACTGATTCAAACGTCTAATCTTTTTCAAAATATAAAGATTGTCTGGGGTGTAAATTGTATTTCCTGTAACAACGCGAGCTGGTTTCATCTGAAAAATTTATAATTTATCTGAATTATAACTACTACAGTTATCTGACAAAACGGCAAAATGCTGATTCAGTTCTAAGCCAAAGGTTTGGATTTCTCGCTAAACTCGGGAATCTAAACCGTGATGCACTGATGGAACAAGCATCTACATTGTTGGCCATCTACACAGACGATCTAGACGAACATTTCGAGAACGAACTGCAGCAATTCGTAAACGTCATCAAGGACAAAATTTACATTAAAGGACCTAAGTCCGTAACTCAAAATCCTTCAAAATCTTCGACATCGAAAACACGAATTATTGGTCAATTTAAATCAACATTGATGATGTAAACGTACCGGGAAAAGATGAGCTTCTGATATCCGATATTTAAGATTAAATAATTTTTCTAACATTGGTACACGAATTGTGTACCATAATGCGCTTCAGACCTGTATTGAGAGACTCGAGGGACGAGGCTAGACACATTGCATTGTATTACGCGGCATATGTAGACTGGAATAACCAGGCACTAAAAATTTGCACCGGATTGAAACTAATTGGCTTACTTCGCCGAACATAACTGATTTGAAATTGGAGTAAAACGGAAACCATATAATGTATATCAGTTTATATACATTCATATTACAGTATTATATGCGTTGCGACCCACTTTCGTCAATTTATAGATCCCAAATGTTAGCGATTTAGCTCCTTTAAGGATAGAATTTACGAGCTCCAGATTCTAGATATGTTCGATTCAGAGACAAATGCTGGAACAGCGTTAATATCGACATTTCCGAACATATATACGACATTGCGTATTTATTTGTCGATCATGTTCACCAATTGCTCGGGTGAGCGTTCTTTTTCCGCCTTAGCGCGGATAAAAAAATCACTTGCGTTCAACTATGGGGCATATGGATGCACTAGCTTTATTGTGCATTGAAGCTTATCTTCTGGATTCGATTAATTTGGAAGAGATCATTAAAACTTTCGCGAGCCGCAAGGCTAGAAAGGAGGATGTCGTGTAACTGGAAGATGTAACGTCCTTGAACTTTATTCAAATATTATTTGAAATCTACCATATTCCATTAATTATTATTTGATTGAGCTCCCGGTACGGTACGAACAAGGAATTTGTTTCGCATTCAGGCTTCAGACAAGTATCAGATTAGGCACCGGACCTCAGAATAAACAGGCCTCGAGGATATGTAAGAATGCACCAAAATGTTCCTCGACCGCCGGTGCCTGGGGGCAGACCCCCCCCCCCCCGCCAAAGAGGGCCCTCAAAATAGTATAGCCTCCGCCATGATAAACCTTAAAACGCCCCTGGCATTTTCGTTTGGGTTCTCTCAATTTATAAGACCACCCCCCCACACACACACGCCGGAACGAGGGGGGGGGGGCTGAAAAAAATTACTTAATCCATGATCGGTCAGTAGCCTAATTTCAAATGGCCATATCTCAGCGATTTAGCGAGTAAACAATAGTACTTTTACCGTTTTTAATACCTTTAATTTCCAGTCCAAAAAATCGTTTTCCAGCGAACAATGAACATAGTTATAAGACAGGGGCCCACACGACAGTGGGCCATTGGGCAAATCAGTATAAAATATAGGGCAGATAGATATCAGAGCATTTAGTATAATAACTATAAGCGCAAATAACAATCAACTACCCCCCCCCCCCCCTGTTCCAGGCAGCTAAAAAAATCGTCACCCCTATAAGTTGTTTTACAGACAAGGTCACGTACAAAAAAGATATCAACATTTTTTTAAGATAAAAACTCTGCGACGGACATTCATTCTGTACAGACATCTCTAATGCCAGTGAAATATGCTACATATATTTTATTTTTGATACAAACCAAAGAGATTGTTTTCATCGAACACAGACTTCCACCTCACAAAATAAACAAACCATAGTATAATGAAAAAACTTTTTCCTTTGCGGAGAAATAATCAATTTTTTTCGCCGTCGGATCACATTTTAAAACAGATAGAATGAATCAATACGATAGTATAAACATCAACATTTTTTCTCTAACATCTTCCCTTGCCGAAAAATAACCAATTTATCAGGATCCCCATAAATTAAAGGGTTAATTCTGTTTAATTTAAAGATTTTGTTGATAATGGAAGTGGTGTCAAGGGCCGGATTAACCATGGGGGGCCCCACAAAAAATCTCAGTTGCGTCCAGCCACCTCCTCTCGAAATGCCATCATTTCATAGCACCAGGGCCGGATTAACCATGGGGCACAGGCCCCATGGGCCCCCACATTAGCACCCCCCCCCCAAAAAAAAAAATCTCAGTTGCGTCCACTCGCATGGATTGGTCCAATGAAATAACGCCAGAATGCGCTAATTTTGTTGCAGAATTTTTTTTTCTGGAAGAGGTACTTCTAAATGGCTCCACACAAGTGCCCGAAATTCCAGGAAATCATGTTTCCCGCCTCCAATTTCTGAAAATTTCCAGCAAAATAGGGCGCTCCCTCCGAAAAAATTGACAACCTTTCAATTATAAAATAATACACTTGATTATGATCACATATTGATGCTCCTAAGGCACTGATGAGTCGGTCGGTTTTAATGGCGCCTACACCTGATCCAAACTTTCTTATATCTCTTATGTGGAGGCTATCGGGCGCCACAACAGGCGCGGACCAAAGGTGCGGACACCAGAAGCAAACGCCTCTCCAAAAAAATCGGCCGCCATATAAAATTAAAAATTGCCACTCAAATATCACCCCAATGGCAAAAAAAAGCGTGTTTACTGCATCGTTATTTTTCAAAATTTTCTGAGGGTGGACCCCTGACAAGGGTGCCGCCCCCATAGGCGAAGGGCCTCTCTCATCACCTCTTACAGGGTCGGCGTCTGACCCACGACATGACATTTAATGGTTCGTTTTGGTCGCCCTTTTTCACTTGACAGGACCTTGTTGGTCTTTGGGGGCGCCGCCACCAAATAACATGATTACAGATTTTCATTCTGGTCGCCCTATCCACGTCGCCTTGTGGTGTTTCGGACTAGTTCTAGTTTAGAGGAAAAGGAGTTTCTCATTTTGGTGTGCTTAACATCGAAATGAGAAAAAACGCTGCCGAAATTGACACACGGGGGAGCGACGTTGATTGCAGCTCCAAGTGGATGGAGAACGCGTTTGTGACAGTCTAATTTTTTTAATAATTTGGGGGGGGGGGGGCACCGTTCCGCACTCAGTAACTCGGGCATTATATTGGCGTCCCCAACACTCTGCTGCTTCCCCACATTTACAATCCTACATACGGCCCTGCCCCAGACCCATCTTGCGGGGCTTCGCGCCTCCGGTGCTCGTGGTCGGTGATCAGGGGTCCCCCACATGTTCAGGCCCCAGGGCCCCCACCATGGTTAATACGGCGTTGGTGATGTCATCGTGTTGAGTCTCCGTTTGCTGTAGGTTTTTTTTATGACTTATTATGCAACAGATGGTGACAAATGTATAAATAAAACCGATATTGTTGGATTTATTGGCTAATTCTGCGTCCATTTCATAACATGTGCGCATTTCTCACGTGGAAATCTATTTAACGGTTCAATTGGCACGGGTGGTGGCAGGGGTCAGGGTGTTACAAGTGAAAGTTAATCTGGATATTGCTGCGTGGTTCCCCTTGCCAGTGGTGCAGAAGCGAGGATCTGACATAGACAGCTGTGATCTAGTTGTTCGGATGTTACGAAAAACCGAGGTCTCGTGATTGACGCCAAGTAAACGATCCCTTAGAAGTTGGAATTCGATTGAAGAGTAGGCCGTAGCGCGCATAGTGCGGCTGTCCAGGCAAAATTTCCCTCATAGCACACTGTATGGCGTATGGTCGTATTCAGTCGGAGCAGAACAGTAGGACGTATAACCCTATATTTCATTTCATTTTCACGGGCGGTAACTTCAGTTCAAGGATAACGACGCACCGCTGAGACCCATCAGCACTCGTTGCAGTTCTAGTTTTAACCGGTTATTAGTGGGATAGGGTTTGTAACATAGTTCCCATCCGTCGGCTTTTCGGGTAGAAATCATGGAATAAGCTTTATTTTGTAGGTTTTGATGTTTGATTACAAAAAAACAATGTTGACATTTTTTCTGAGTAGGTCTTCATAGTATGGGGGGCCATTATTTGACGGTGCCATTTTGCAATAATATTCCAACTTATGTTTTTATTTTCACCTTATTTATGATGTTATCGACATATCAACTGTGATTTGACAATGTATTAATATTCGCAGTGTTCATGACTATACTTAAGATTGTTTTCAATCATTTCATGGTGATATTTCCAAGATGGCGACCATTTTTGTCGGGAAAATCGGTCAATGTGTTGTTTTCGATTAAGTAGTAGTGTTTGGTTTCAATATATATGTTTTCAGGGTCACAGATTCCATTCCTGGCATTTACAACCCTGTAAAATGATCGCATGTTCACATATTTAGCATATTTCAAAGATGGCGGTCATGTTTGGCGGCAAAATAGAACGATGTGCTAATATTGATTAAGTAGTCGTCGTTGGTATCAATATATATGTTTTCAAGGGCACATTATCCATGTAGGTCGGTAACAACTGTGTAAAATGATTATAACTTCTCTTATTTTGAAAATGTACAATATGACGGCCATTTTGGGCGGTAAAACGGAACGATGAGCGGATATTGGTTAAGTAGTCGTCTATGGTACCAGGATATATTTTTCGGGGAGCAGATTCCATTTTTGCCGTTTATAACTGTGTAAAAATATCACATGTTTGCATATTTAGCATATTTCCAATACGGCTTTCATGTCTGGGCGGAAAATCGGACGATGTGCTGATTTTCATTACGAAGTCTCGTTTTTGTGTCAATATTTGTTTTTGTGTCAATATTTGGTATAAGAAACCTTTACAGCATGGGTTATATTATCAACTGACCCCAAGATGCGTGTGGAAGGAATCCTTCAGAGCCCCCAAAATGGAAACATCAAGTAAACTATGAAATGTTCTTTATTGCTTGACTTTGGTTGTTCTCTGCTTTGAAAGGGACTGGGGACGGGTGAGCATGACACAGTCTCTATAGGCCTGGTAAGCACTCACTGGAGTGCGGTGAGAACGTATCCCGGTCTGACTGGTGACCGCTAGATCATGGTGGGAACACTTTTCGCGTACAGCCAGATCTTGGCCATGAGCGTAGCAAGATCGTGTAGTAAGCACTTGGCGTGGTCGTGACAGGCACATGATGGGCACGTGACGTAAGCACCATGCAGCCGCTATACTCTATTTTCCTTTGTGTCAGGATTAGGCTTTGCTTTCCCAGGAAAATCGATGATAAATAAATAATAATAATGTCTGCAGAAAACGTTCCACCATCTTGGAAATATGCTAAATTGGTAAACATACGACCATTTTACGTAGTTGTATATGACAGAAATCGAATCTGCCTCCCCGAAAACATATATATTGTCACCAAAGACAACTACTTAATCAAAATCAACCCATCGTCCGATTTTCCCGTCACCAGTGGCAGCAATATTGGAAATGTACTAAATATGTAAACATGTGATCATTTTACAAGGTTGTTAATGTCAGAAATTGATTCTGCACCTTCGTAAACATATATATTGACACCAAACACTACCACTTAATCAAAATCTGCACATAGTCTCATTTTCCCGCCAAAAATATCCGCCATCTTGGAAATATGCTAAGTATATGAATATTTGATTATTTTACAAGGTTGTAAATGCTAGGAATGGAATCTGTGACCCCGAAAACATGTATGTTGACACCAAACACTACTACTTAATCGAAATCAGCACATCGATCGATTTTCCCGCTAAAAATTGTCGCCGTCTTGGAAATATCATCATGAAATGTTGGGAAACAATCTGAAATATAGTCATAAACCCTGCCAATGTTAATGCATTGCCAAATCACAGTTGATATGTCGATAACATTATAAATAAGGTGAAAATATAAACATAATTTGGAATATTATCACAAAATGGCTACCCTCAAATAATGGCCTCCCATACTATGAAGACCTACTCAGAAAAAATGTCAACATTGGTTTTTTGTTATCAAACATCGAAACCTACAAAATAAAGCTTATTCCATGATTTCTACCCGAAAAGCCGACGGATTTACATTAAACATCCCACTATATTGTTAAGGTGTAATTTAAGGATCTAGAATAGTCTATGTGTATGAATTGAATTTGGGCCACTTAAATTTGTAGCCTACTTTATGTAATTATTATAACCCATTTTATGTTAACGCTTGAATGATTAAATAGGTATACTATAACTATAGATAGTGGTGGTCGAGTTGGTTCGTTTTCTCGTATGTTTCCAGTAAAACGACGATTTTCTGGCAATAAGAGATGGTATTTTAAATAACCTCATTCAATCATTTCATATGAATAAATGACTGGTTATCTGGTTATCTTTAAGGGTTAATCCCGATAACTTTTTTGGGAATAAAACTGCTTAATTTTGTGTTAAAATCATTTAAAATACATTATCTAAGGCCGATCAACTAACTCGATATTTGTTATACGCTTGTAAATAACTTAAACCTGACAGTCTGCATCTGGAAATGGAGACCTTTATATTATACAGTATCTGGATAAAACCAGACTTTTTTCTATAAAAATAATATGTAGATGAAATTTACCTTTTGTTATCAAGTACAGTACATGGGTCATTAACTGTATAGACCTCTCAAGAAACGTAAATCGATTATCAGGTCACCCAATGAGAAAAATGACCCGAAATCTTAAAAGGGTTACGTGTACGGATAAGCAGTGTTGACGTTCACGTCCAAACGACTCAATATTTTCAGCTGAAATTTTCAGTCAATGTAAATACACCATGCTTTCATATTTTGGTCCATAAATTTCACAAATACTCGGACTTTAAATTTTGAGACTCTGTTCTTATCGGGACTGTCCCTTTAAGGCATAAAGTCTCAGGGGAGGGGTTTATATAGGCTTTGCCTGTTCCTCAATCCCGTTTCTGAATAAATATTGTCTATAAAAAAATTAAAGTCGCTTACAACACATGTTCTGATAAAACTTTATGGATCAGTCGTGAAACAAATAGCTTTATATTATTTGGCTCAGAGGTTTGGGGGATACTTTAGCTAAGTCTCCAAGTCAACATCATCCAAAATCTTCGACATTGAAAGCAAGACTTATTTGTCATTTTAAATCAACATTAATGTTTGATCTAACAGGGAAAAGATGGGCTTCTGATATCCAATATTTAAGACAAAATAAATATTTTACCATTGGTACACGAATCGTGTACCATCATGCGTTTCCGCGGCATGTGTAACAAGAGACTCAAAAAACAGGGCTAAACAAATTCCAAAAGTCATGTCAAACGGTGACGCCATGTTTTTATCTGGAGAGCATGCTTAATAAATACTTTCGGTGTAGACTGGTATAACCATAAGCTAGAGATTGCCGTTCGATTGAGACTTCTTGCCTATTTCGCCGAACATAACTGATTTGAAATTAGAAAAAAAATGGAAACGATTTATATACATTCACATTACATTATTATATGCCTTGCGACCCATTTGTGTCCATTTCTATGTCCCAAATATTAGCGATTTAGCTCCTTTTACTTTAAGTAAGATCTTAGAGATAGACAATTGGGATAAAATAAATACGAACAAGCCAACAGTGAGGCTCATGTACCCCGCCGAAATCCCAAAATAAATAGGTGACAAATATTAATTAATTGCACATTTATTTTTATACGGCCACATTTTCACATGGACATAAATTGTCGTCGGCTCCTGTCCGTTCGTCCGTCCACAATTTGTTTGTGGACACTCCACAGGTTCAGACTTACAATTTTTATCCGATTTCAACAAAACTTGAAATGTAGGTTTATCTCCCTAAGATCTTGGTTCCTTTCGATTTTGGATTATGGCCCCTGATCGTACGAAAAGTTGCATTTTAGCTTGTTGACCCTATAGAGGTCACCATTTTTATCTGATTTTGTTGAAATTTGAAATGTATGTTTATTACTTGAAGATCTTGGTTCCTTTTGATATTCGCGTATATCAGAACGGAACTTCCGAAATTATGACCCCTGATTGTACAAAAAATCACGTTTTTATCTTGTGGTCTTTCTAGAGGTCACAATTATTATCTGATTTTAAAAAAAACGCTTGAATATATCACCCTAACACCGTATTGTTGGTCGAGTTCAAATTTCATGAAAATCGGACCAAAACTGACAAGACATAATGACCGTCCCCTCTTCAAAAATAGTGTAAACATATATGGTATATTCAGGAGCTAGTGTGGTCCCCGTTGTGCCTAAAAATTAAAAGATAGTAAGCTGGCACTGCCAGGCAGGATACGCCCACATTTTCGAGACATGGATAGAGAACAAGCAAAACCGAAAGTGATATTTCCTACAATCAAAGGCTATAATTCATTAAATTACAATTTGATATGTGCAAATATCGAAAAGAATCAAGTTCTTTAGGTTATAAACATGCATTTCAACTTTCAACAAAATCGAATTAAAATTGTGACCTATACTCGGTCCACAACCTTGATATACCATATTTTAACACTATTAGCGTACAAACGGCGGCCATTTTGTCTGGCAATTATGGTCCGATTACCTTGAAATTCAAACTCAACCTTCCGTATGGTGTAACGGTGATAGAGTCAAGCGTTTTTTTTTAAATCGGATAATAATCGTGACCTCCAGAGGGACCATAGGCGATTTTTCGGACAATCAGGGGCTATAATTCAGGAAGTTATGATCTGATATGTGCAAATAACGAAAGGAACCAAGATCATTGGGTTATAATCATGCATTTCAAGTTTCATCAAAATTGAATCAAAATTGTGACCTATACTGGGTCCACAACCTTGATATACCATTTTATAACAGTATTCGCGTACACGCGGCGGCCATTTTGTATGGCAATTTTGTTCCGAATTTTACCGAAATTCGAACTCAACATTCCTTAGGGTGTAACGGTGATATAATCAAACGATTTTTTAAATCGGATAATAATTGTGACCTCCAGAGGGACCACAAGCTAAACAAAGACGATTTTGCGTATAATCAGGGGCCATAATTCAGGAAGTTACAATCCGATATGGGCAAATATCGAAAGAAACCAAGATCTTTGGGTTATAACCATGCATTTCAACTTTCAACAAAATCGAATTAAAATTGTGACCTATACTCGGTCCACAACCTTGATATACCATATTTTAACACTATTAGCGTACAAACGGCGGCCATTTTGTCTGGCAATTATGGTCCAATTTTTCCGAAATTCGAACTCAACCGTCCTTAGGGCGTAACGGTGATATAATCAAACGTTTTTTTTAATCAGATAATAATTGTGACCTCCAGAGGGACCACAAGCTAAACAAAGGCGATTTTGCGTATAATCAGGGGCCATAATTCAGAAAGTTACGATCCGATATGCACAAATATCGAAAGGAAACAAGATCTTTGGGCTATAACCATGCATTTCAAGTTTCATCTTAAATCGAATTCAAATTGTTATCTCTACAGGGTCCACAACCTTGATATACCATTTTTTAACAGTATTCGCGTACGAACGGCGGCCAATTTGTATAGTAATTTTGGTCCGATTTTTCCGAAATTTGAACTCAACCTTCCTTAGGGTGTAACGGTGATATAATCGAACGGTTTTTTTAAATCTGATAATAATTGTGACCTCCAGAGGTACCACGAGCTAAAATAGGTGACGTTTCGGACAATCAGGGGCCATAATTCAGGAAATTACGTTCCGATAGGCGCAAATATCGAAAGGAACCAAGATCTTTGGGTTATAAACAAGCATGTCAAGTTTCATGAAAATCGGTTCAAAGTTGTGACCTCTATAGGGTCCACAAGCTAAAAACGCGATTTTTCGTACAATCAGGGGCCATAATCCATGAAGTTTTGATCCGATACATGCCAATATCGAAAGCAGCCGAGATCTTTTGGGGATAAACCTATATGTCAAGTTTCGTCAAAATCCGACAAGAATTGTGACCTGTAGAGAGTCCACAAACAATTGTGGACGGACGCCCGGACGGACGGACGTCCGGACGGACAGACGGACATGGGCGACGACATAATACGTCCACATGAAAATGTGGGCGTATAAAAAGATAGTAAGCTGGCACTGCCAGGCAGGATACGCCCACATTTTCGAGAGATGGATAGAGAACAAGCAATACCGAAAGTGATTTTTCCTACAATCAAAGGCCATAATTCATTAAGTTACAATTTAATATGCGCAAAAATCGAAAAGAATCAAGATCTTTCGGTTATAAACATGCATTTCAAGTTTCATCAAAATATGCCATTTTTTACACTATTCGCGTACAAACGGCGGCCATTTTGTCTGGCAATTATGGTCTGATTTTCTAGAAATTCGAACTCAACCTTCCGTAGGGTGTAACTGTAATAGTCAAACGTTTTTTTTAAATTGGATAATAATCGTGACCTCCAGAGGGACCATAGGGGATTTTTCGGACAATCAAGTTACGGTCCGATATGCGCAAATATCTAAAGGAACCAAGATCTTTGGGTTATAACCATGCATTTCAAGTTTCTTCAAAATCAAATTAAAATTGTGATCTCTACAGGGTCTACAACCTTGATATACCATTTTTTAACAGTATTCGCGTACGAACGGCGGCCATTTTGTATGGCAATTTTGATCCGATTTTCTTGAAATTCGAACTCAACCTTTCTTAGGGTGTAACGGTGATATAACTAAACGGTTTTTCAAATCAGATAATAATTGTCACCTCCAGAGGGACCACAAGCTAAACAAAGGCGATTTTGCGTATAATCAGGGGCCATAATTCAGGAAGTTACGATCCGATGTGCGCAAATATCGAAAGGAACCAAGATCTTTGGGTTATAACCCTGCATTTCAAGTTTCATCAAAAATGAATTAAAATTGTGACCTCTACAGTGTCAACAACCTTGATATACCATTTATAACAGTATTCGCGTACAAATGGCGGCCATTTTGTATGGCAATTTTGGTCCAATTTTTCCGAAATTCGAACTCAACTTTCCTTAGGGTGTAACGGTGATATAATCAAACGATTTTTTAAATCGGATAATTATTGTAACCTCCAGAGGGACCACAAGGTAAACAAAGGCAATTTTGCGTATAATCAGGGGCCATAATTCAGGAAGTTACGATATGATATGCGCAAATATCAAAAGGAACCAAGATCTTTAAGTTATAACCATGCATTTCAAGTTTCATCAAAATCAAATTAAAATTGTGATCTCTACAGGGTCCACAAACTTGATATACCATTTTTAAACAGTATTAGCGTACGAACGGCGGCCATTTTGTATGGTAATTTTGCGCATATCGGATCGTAACTTTCTGAATTATGGCCCCTGATTGTCCGAAAAATCACCTAGGGTCCCTCTAGAGGTCACGATTATTATCCAATTTAAAAAACACTTGACTCTTTCACCGTTACACCATACGAAAGGTTGAGTTTGAATTTCAGGGAAATGGGACCATAATTGGCAGACAAAATGGCCGCCGCTTGTACGCTAATAGTGTTAAAATATGGTATATCAAGATTGTGGGCCCAGTATAGGTCACAATTTTAATTTGATTTTGATGAAACTTGAAATGCATGTTTATAACCTAAAGATCTTGATTCTTTTCAATATTTGCGCATATCAAATTGTAATTTAATGAATTATAGCCTTTGAATGTAGAAAAATCACTTTCGGGTTTGCTTGTTCTCTATCCATCTCTCGAAAACGTGGGCGTATACTGCCTGGCAGTGCCAGCTTACTATCTTTTAACAGTATTCGCGTACAAACGGCAGCCATTTTGTATAGCAATTTTTGTCCGATTTTCCCGAAATTCGAACTCAACCTTCCTTAGGGTGTAACGGTGATATATTCAAACGTTTTTTTTTTTAAATCGGATAATAATTGTCATCTCCAGAGGGACCACAAGCTAAAATAGGTGATTTTTCGGACAATCAGGGGCCATAATTCAGGAAATTACTTTCCGACAGGCGCTAATATCGAAAGGAACCAAGATCTTTGGGTTATAAACATGCATGTCAACTTTCATCAAAATCGGCTCAAAATGTGACCTCTATATATATAGGGTCCACAAGCAAAAAACGTCATTTTTGGTACAATCAGAGGCCATAAAGTTTCGATCAGATACATGCCAATATCGAAAGCAGCCGAGATCTTTTGGGGATAAAGCTATATTTAAAGTTTCGTCAAACTCGGACAAGAATTGTGACCTGTAGAGGGACCACAATCGGACGGACGAACGTCCGGACGGACAGGGGCGACGACATAATACGTCCACATGAAAATGTGGGCGTGTAAAAATTGGAACCAACGGAATGTTGAGCAAAAGACTACTAGGCCAGGCATTATAACATAAGTGCGGGCAGTTGCTGCAATAGAAATGCCAACCACGGTTTATGGTAGGTCTAGACGTATATTATCACCAAAAAAAAGTCCCAGTCCGAAATACGTGCCCAAATGGGTCAAATTGGCCAAAATCCAAAATGGCCGCCAGTTTTGGAGGTAAAAATCAAATTTTCACCAATTATCATAATGGGATCGAGTTCGGTATCAAAATATATGTTTTCGGGGTTGCTGGATCCATTTCCATAACAAATTTCGTGATAAGTGATACCCATTAGTCTATATGACAAAAAATTCAAGATGGCGGCCAGTTTGAGTGGGAAAATTCGATTTTTATAAAAGGATCAAGTTTGGTGTCGATATATACCTTTTCGGGGAAGCTGAATCCACTACATCACATATTCATGGATTGGGACTACCCACACTGTTATACGAACAAAACAAACTCTATAACATTCATTAAAAGGGTTACAAATACAGCACCAGTTTAAGTCCGGTAGCCAAACCCAATTTTTCGAGTGAACCTGGAAATTATATACAAAGTTTTTTGTGTGATTGATTTTAGTAGCCTAGGTTGTCCTCTTTCAGAATCTGTTGGGTGAACCTCGGTCACCCTTGAGCGTTTTGAGAAATTCAAGATGGCGTCCAATGTGGCCACTACATCCAATAATCCCATATAGCTTCCATAGTATTTATTCTAGGATGATAATATGGCCCTTTCACTTATTAGTGGCTGTTGGGGCCATCTATTTCACCATACCAAACTATATCTAGAGACAAATTATATATTTCTGGATAAAGAAGCGTATGAGTGATAGGATAACAACACATACATCCCTATCAGGGGCTTCAGGTCCACATGGGTCGGTCCTGAAAAGGAGGCACAAACTGATTGTTGATAACTTAAAAGAGCAAATTCTACCCGCAAAACAGGAACATAACCTTAACAAAACTAGGTAATATCCATGTTTAATCCTTTAGTCATGTTTCTTGCCACAACATGTGACAGCACAAGCGCAAAATACCGTATATTCTAATAGTTAATGCAGGGGGGGCTGCCCCACATATGATTTACATAAAGGACAAATAAAACAAAACATCATTCTCCGAAACAAACAATAAACAATTCAAAAAAGAGAAAAGAGATTTCACCTAGTGCAGCTAAAAGCACAAGTACCACATAGGTTGTCACTATTGGATCCACGTCTGATGAGCCACATGACAGACCCCGGAGAAAGTTGGCCGGTTGTAATGTTCTCAATTTGATATCCTTCTCCCAGCAATACTATTCCAGTTCAAGTTCCGATGGATTATGTTCTTCCAGTGAACGCAAATCGATGATTGAAACATGCTGGAAGGTATATATAGGCATCCAAAACTGGAAATGTATCGACATCATCCCCACATATATAGTTTGTCTCTAGATTTAGTTTGGTTTGGTGAAACAGTAAAATTAAACATGCCAGACAATGTGGCCCTTTACTCGTTAGCGGCGGTTGGAGAATTATTTCACCTAACCAAACTAAATCTAGAGACAACTCATATATTTCTGGACAAATGAGCGTATGAGTAATAGGATAACACCACATACATCGCTATCAGTGGCTTCGGGGCCACATGGGTCGGTCCTGAAAAGGGAGGCACAAACCGATTGTTGATAATTTAAAAGAACAAATTCTACCCGCAAAACAGGAACATAGCCTTCACAAAACTAGGTAATATCCAGTTTAATCCTTTATTCGTGTTTCTGGCCACAACCTCTGCCACCACAAGCGCAGAATACCGTATATTCTAAGTCATCCCTAGTGCTGCTACAAGCACAAGTACCACATGAGCTGTCACTATTGCATCCACGTCTGATGAGCCACATGACAGACTCCGGAGCAAGTTGGCCGGTTGTAATATTCTCAATTTGGTATCCTTATCCCAGCATTATTATTCCAGTTTCAAGTTCCGAGTTAAAGGACCATATCGTCTGGCATGATTAATTTTACTATTTCACAGAATCAAACTAAATCTAGAGACAAACTATATAGGTGGGTATGATGTCAATATAATTCCAGTTTTGGATGCCTATACCTTCCAGGCGGTTGGGGCGATTATTTCACCGAACCAAACTAAATCTAGAGATGAAGTCGATACATTTCCAGTTTTGGATGCCTTTACCTTCCAGTGTGTTTCAGTCATCGATTTGCGAGAGCTCTTTCCAAAACAAGCTTACAATCAAACACAGATCACTGTATTTGTGGTAGCTTGTTATGGACAGTGTTTTAAAAATCTATGTCTTAAACACGCTGGAGGGCGTGGACATCTAAAACTGGAAATGTATCGCCATTATTACCCACCCGAACCATGTAATCTTGCTCAACCAATGATACATTTGCAAAGAATATAAAAAGAGCTCACCACCAAGCTATTGTGTGGCGTTCACTGGAAGATTGGAATCTATCTGAACTTGAACTGGAATAGTATTGCTGAGAGAAGGATACCAAATTGAAAATATTACAACCGGCAAAATTGTTCCGGAGTCGGTCATGTGGCTCATCAGACGTGGATGCAATAGTGGCAGCTCATATGTGGTAACTGTGCTTGTAGCAGCACTAGGGCAGACTTAGAATATACGGTACTTTGCGCTTGTGATGTCACAGGTTGCGGCCAGAAACACGACTAAAGGATTAAACTGGATATTACCTAGTTTTGTGGAGGTTATGTTCCTGTTTTGCGGGTAGAGTTTGTTTTTGTAAATTATCAACAATCAGTTTGTGCCTCCTTTTTAAGGACCGATCCATGTGGCCCTGAAGCACGTGATAGGGATGTATGTGGTGCTATCCTATCACTCATACGCTCCCTCGTCCAGAAATATATAGTTTGTCTCTAGATATAGTTTAGTTCGGTGAAATAGATGCCCCCAACAGTCACTAATTAGTTAAAGGGCCATATTGTCTGGCATGTTTGATTTTACTATCATCTAATCATCTCACAATCATCTATCATACGATAAATGAGTTCAGTGTATTCCTTGTCCCCACAAACATACGGTTAGATATCCAAATTATCATCCTAGAATAAATACTATAGAAGCTATATGAGATTTTTTGATGTGGCAACCATCTTGTACGCTATCTTGAATTTCTCAAAACGCTTAAGAGTGACCAAGGTTCACCCGGCAGATTCTGAACGAGGAGACACCCTAGGCTACTAAAATCAATCACAAAAAAACCTTTATATATTATGTTTTCCAGGTCCACTCGAAAAATTTGGTTTGGCTACCGCACTTAAAGTGGTGCTGTATTTGTGACCCTTTTGATGAATGTTAAATAGTTTATTTTGTTCGTATAACGGTGTGGGTCGTCCCAATCCATGAATATGTGATGTAGTGGATTCAGCTTCCCCGAAAACGTATATATCGACACCAAACTTGATCCTTTTATAAAATTTAAATTTTCCCACTCAAACTGACCGCCATCTTGAATTTTTTTTGTCATAAAAACTCATGGGTATCACCAATCACCAATTTGATTATGGAAATGGATTTAGCAACCCTGAAAACATATATTTTGATACCAAACTCGATCATATTATGATAATTGGGGAAAATTAGACTTTTACCTCCAAAACTGGCGGCCATTTTGGATTTTGGCCAATTTGACCCATTTGGGCACGGATTTCGGACTGGGACTTTTTTTTGGTGGTAATATACTTCTTGACGAGCAATAAACCGTGGTCGACATTTCTATTGCAGCAACTGCCCGATATGGTGCAAAATTGAGCTAAAATGCCTGGCCTTTAACATTGAACTCAATGGGCAAATAATTACTAGTCCGAGACCATCTGTCTGCTTTATCTAAATTGCTTCGCATAATACTCTCGCTGTATGGGCCGTTAAAGGGGAGCTCTGGTTTCTCAATACGATTTTTGAGAATTCCATTTATGCGCATATGCAGAAAGACATTACCCTTCAACAGACCACCCGATAGAATTGGAATAGCCTACACAGCCAGTAGAACAAACTAGAACTATTCCTAATAAAGCTATTGAATTTTGTATTTAAATTGATTCTGATAAGTAATAACAAATTTATTAACTATGAAATAAACAATGTCTGTCACGGTTCGTGATAATAAAATTAAAGATGTCAACAGTGGCCCATCATTGCATACCGTGCTGGTATGAAACGTCGTTTAATTAATGAGAAATATTTCCAAATTGGCATTTTTTATACACCCACTTTTTTATTTGCGCATATCGGATCGTAACTTCCTGAACTAATTATGGCCTCTGCCAGATTATACGAAAAATGGTCATTTTTAGCGTGTAGTCCCTCTGGAGGTCACAATTGTTATCCGATTTAAAGGAACCGTTTGATTATATCCCCGTTTCACCGTAATGAAGGTTGAGTTCGAATTTCGTGAAAATCGGACCAAAACTGCCGACGAAACGGCCGAATAGTGTAAAAAAAAATATGGTATATCAAGGTTTAATCCGATTTTGATATCACTTGAAATGCAAGTTTATAACCCAAAGGTCTTCGTTTCTTTCGATATTTGTAACTTTTATGAATTATGGCCCTTGTAGGAAAAATATTTTTCTTTTTAGCTTGTTCTCTATCTATCTATCGTATGTGGGCGTATCTGCCTGTTAGCCGCTGGTTTTACTTCGTTTTATCTAGTTCACTCCTAGTATTGTCTGTCACAATCATAATGAGTAGAACTTTTGGAAAAGGTGAGAAAACATCACGTGGTTTGGGTGTGATTGGAATGAAGGATGAAAGGGGGAGATATTCCTTTGATGTCACGTGATTACTGTCTAACATTTTGGCTTCTAGATGCCGATAAAAATTTAGAAATAATTTAGTCTTTTATATTGTTAAACATGCATTATTCAAGAGCTAAATCTGCCTAGTGAAGGTCTTTATTTGGGCATGAAATGTTTTCTAAAGTATTAATTAGACATTAATTAACTGATCCAGGCCTTAATCAACTTTGGATGGCATCAGATTGCTCCGATATTAAACAGATTAAAACGTTTCAGCGGTAAATCAAATATGGCGCGGCTAGACGCTTCGAGTTGTAGCTTTGATCAACCAGGACCGTGGTTGAAATTATTGCACAGGTCGGCCAAATCTTAAAATGCCAATATCTTCGCTTGCAATAGAGTAATTTGAATGAAATTTTCAAATTATTCATTTTACATCATCTACTTTCGAACTAGTATAGCAAGAATGGCTAGTTCTTATCTATATCTTGAATAATGTAACTTTAAGCTTGGCTATTTTGACCATTTTAAATAAATTGAGTCAACAAATTAAAACTCATGATATAAAGATCATACTTAATTATTATCAACAAATAGGTTCCCATTAGATGTTTTATTTAAAACATGCGTTCTAATAATGATGGGAGAATGTCACGCGATATCCAACATTGACAAACAGGTTGCTCAAAACTGAGTTATTTTAACGACCCGTTAAACTCTAACGGACCTATGTAACGTGTTGTTTGTTAACTTTCCGTTAAATTTACTAGAGAAAACAATATAGAATACTTTATTTTTTCCTTTAGAAATATTAGAATAAATCTTTAGGAAAAAATTGCACCACAGAATGTTCGGGGCCTTTATTTCCAGCAACAATCTTTCTCTCCGTTAAAGTTAACGGATCGTTAAAAGATAACGGAGCTTTGAGCAACCGGCCCCTGGAAGCTATCGCTTTGATGTTTTAACATTATTTCCGCATGAACTAAAAATACACATATAAACATACAGTCGCCGTCCGTGCCGATTATATGGTATTGTAACATGCTAAGAGTGAACCTCGCATTTTGATTGGTCAATTAGACACCATCTATTGGACAATAACACCCCTCTGTTTGAGTATTTTCTTTTAAAATCGTAAATAGAATGTTACAATGTCGATAAACACTTCATGTTTTGCATTTAGAGGGGTCTTGGGTCCTAATGATCTCAGGACATGTCTATTGGACAATAACACCCCTCTAAATGCAAAACATGAAGTGTTTATCTCCTAAATCAACACTTAAAATATGATTAATCTCGACCATAAATGAATGATTGAATAAAATTGGGGTATCGTCCTACGCTTTAGCACCTAACCTGGGCTAATTGAAGACGGGCATACGCCATACAGTGTGCTATGAGGGAAATTTCAACTGCCAAGGGTTCTTTTACATGCACGCCAATGTGTACACAGGACCTTGGTTTTTCGTTCCATCCGATTGACTAGGCAGCTGTCCTTGTTATGCCCTCCTTCTGCATCAATAAGTGACAAGGAGAAATCACGCCGGAAAATCGAGATGAACTTTCCCGGCCAATGCAGGGATCGAACACACGACCTCCAGACTAGCGAACCAGCGCCTTATCCACTTAGCCACCCTGATCCCCCCGACCGTAAATGACACAGCAAATAATTAAGTTCATAATAGATGGTGTTATTTTTGATTGCGTAGGAAGTGTGACCCAATTATTCTTTAAAAAAACACACGGTTCGCGTTTGATTCCCGTTGTGTAAAAGTACCATATTCATGCGTTTCCCGACTAATAAAGACAAATATCTACATAGATCATCATGCAAATCGGGACATTTTAATGTGTAAAAGTTTAATATCCACCACTATTGGTAATTTATCTGTATCGGCCGATATATTTCACTGTCAATATCTGATAGGCGTATCGGTAAATCCATAGGTGCAAATCAGACCATCAATACCATGTTAATAACCCAAAGATCTTGGTTGCTGTCAATATTAACGCATATCGGATCGTAACTACCTGAATCCGTCGGCCTTCTGGCGAACCGACGAACCTGATAATATATTTAAGTATTGAGAATTACGTACATGTATTGAGAAATTTATACTTTGTTGTTATCTTTGTGGCCATCAAATACAATATTTATTTATGATGTATTATTTCAGACATATACATGAGGACACTAGACGTCATTTAAATAAATATTATTAAATTATGGCCACAGAGATAACAACAAAGTATAAATTTCTCAATACGTAATTCTCAATACTTAAATATATATCAGATTCGTCGGTTCGCCAGAAGGCCGACGAATTATGGCCACTGATTATACCCAAAGATCTTGGTTGCTTTCGATATTCGCACATATCGGACCATATAACTTCTTGAATTATGGCCCCTCTTGAGGTCACAATTATTATATGATATACAATAAAACGTCCGAATATATTACTGTTACACCGTAATTTTGGTTGAGTTTGAATTTCGTGAAAATTCAACCAAAACTGTCTGCCAAAATGGCCACCCCTTGCACGCAATTGTGTTAACATCTGGTGAAGAACCCTATGCGCAATTTGAAATAAAATTGAACCATGGTAGTCCCAAAATGACCTAGTTTGTGTTTAGTGGACGTTAAACCCAATTTCTCTCTCTCATGGCAATAGAGTATAGTGCTTGTTATGTTTATTTGACAAGAAACAGATAAGGTACATTGGAAGCAAAATGTTGGCATTGTATTTGGTGTAGATACTGTACCAAACACATTCAGCATAATGCAGATAATGTATATTCGTAATGGAACAGATTATATATATTGATTGTGGGAACAGCTGATTTACCTTCCATAGAATATATATGATGTGCATATTGTATATTGTGAAAACAGATTAACATTTACATTTTATGTAAAGTAATTGATGTAGTCTACAATGTATATTGAAACAGATAGGGTATATGAACAACATTGTACATAGAAAATGTAATGACCGTTGATCAGATGTGAATTTGATATGAAAATGATGGAGAATATTCTACATGTAGCAGATTATATGAATTACACATTAAACAGATTGTGTACATTGACCACATAAACAATTTGTAAATTGTACATGATTATATAAATCCACATATGTACCGAGAATGAAGTATGTGATGAAAGAAGAAATAGATGGTTTATAAGTGGAACAAAAAAGAATATGATGTACATTGGACATGAAAAAGAAGGTGTTACAAAATGGAACTAGAATAAGAATTTTGAAGGACTATAATAATGAAGTGAGTTTTGTCCGATCTAGGAAAGTTTTTTTAAAGATCAGGTTGAAGGTTTTGAGTTTTTATGAAGAGGAAAGATACAACTTACCATTTCTGTGGGAATAAAGAACAACCTACTGGCACCATAAACAACATTCTATAAATATAATTAGCATGTGCAGAACATGTGTTTAAAATAGCTGAAATGAGCTTTATATAAAACAACTTTTTAATTTAAATCTAAATAAAGTTTTGAATTAGGTTGATAAGATAAGTGCCATAGATTAAATATTTGTTTTGAAAGATTCAGCACAAGTTGGTTTGTTAAATAATTCTAATTTCGTTTTTGATTTTGTTTCGACACAGATAGAACATTGGGTATATCTCAATATTGACTTAATCTAGTACACCAAATTTTAAACAAAGACATATTGTCATTGGGCGTGCTTGATTCTCCGCCTAGAGGCAACCAGTTTACAAACAGCGTACCCTGGTCAAGTGATATTCTCTGCTCCTGTCAAAGTGGCGCAATCGGTATACGCCCCAGCCAAACTTTTGCAGAGTTTGGTTAAATCAAGTGACCTCACCACTGATATTGCCGAACTATGGTCATTCGGTATGCCCCGGTATGGACAAATCAAGCAGTGCCATTACATTTCCAATGAAATGCCAATTTTTTTTTGGACCTAGATCAAAGAGGGAGTGGCAATATCTATTAACCAGTAATTTAGGTAATGATGTTTCAAGGTAAAACTTACGTAAAACCCGCTAAAAGAACTTGCAATGGAGGATTTAAAAATTTATTTCTTTTCATCCAAGCTGTTTTTTCTAATTTTCCTATTAATATTGGTAGCATGGCTGCAAACAAAAAGTTATTCACGATCCGTTATTTGTAGAATTATAATCAAAACATCTCAAGCAAATTCTTCCTTGATTTCCATGCAGCTTGCTTTGCTTTGCACAAGGATGTCATTCTATAGGATGTGTTCAAAAAGTGCGAAGTTGCTGTCATTGTGTTTGTCATAAAGGGCGTGGATTTGTCATAACTTTGGGGGGGATGCACGAACCCTGGAACCTTTCATTACCAAACCAAAATTATAATTACGAACAGTTTACCAGTTTACCCCCCCAAAAGAAAATCTTGAAATATTTGAAGGCTGCAAAAGCGTTTTCCTGCTATTTCAGCCCGTGAACAAATCAACTGCAAAGTGGTGTAATATACCCTAATTAAGGTGGCTGACAAAAAATCCAATCAATGAAAATTAACTGCCTCAAACAAAAAATCTAATCAATGAAAATTAAGTGCCGCAAACGCGTTTTCCTGCTATCAAGCCTGTGAATACAGCAACTTCAATTTGGTCCAATTTAGCCTACCTGGCTGACCCGAAATCCAAACAACCAATCAATCATAGCAGGATATGGGGGGGGGGGGGGGGGCTCACCCATCCGGGGAAATTTTAACCACCGCAAATGAACTTTCTTTTATTCTAGCCTGTGTAAGCAACTTGAAAAGTATCTAATGGTTTTGTAACCGAAATCCCACTATGATTTCCAACCATCCAATCAGACTATTGCAGCTGCATTCACAAATATTAATGGATGCCCGAAAAATGTCGCACAAAATAGCTCAATACAAAATGTTTAAATCCTTAGTCAACTCAGTACAAATATGTGGTATTCAATTAAAAGAAAAGTAAAATTAGTGTTTTATTAGGGTAAAACTAGAAATGCCCCAAAAAAATTCAGGTTTACAGACAGAGGCGTCGGCTTTCTTTGAGAGGCGAAGAAGAGGAGCTGACTGTGTATGGAACCAGTAAGAAAATTTTGGAATATTTGACTGCTATTCCAGCCTGAAAAATTGGTGTTTTATTAGATTTCGGGCTCTTTATCTTGCCAAGTAGATTAAACAAAAATTTGTCCTGGCGATCAAAATCATGGGGAGGGAGGGGCGGAGACATATTCGATCCCCCCCCTCCTGCCTCCTGAATCCACGCCCATGGTTGTCATGGTTTTGTTCAGTCGTCACCAGCCTTAACACTGATACTTGCCTCATAATGAAAACCTATTGAGTGTTATCCTGTTTAGTTTATCTTAGATTCTACTAAAATTTCTACTTACTCATACTAGGTATAACCATCATTATCCTACAAAACACAACCTGAGATATACCTTTCACAGCAGCATACTATAAATTAAAATAAGTTAGGACAGTAATAAGTTAGTTTAGTTTAAACAATATTTTATTCAATAAAATAAAGTTAATTTAATGCAGGAGGTCAATTACTCAATTAGAACTTTGAAAATATTCCCTTATGTAGGATAAACCTGTAGAACAGTTTATGGGGCATTGGATCTCTTGCAATATCCCTTTAAATGCAACATATTATTAATTAATACAACATAGCTGTAATTATTTCATTAAGTCTCCGAATAAAATTTGAATACTGATATATTTAAAAATGTTTTCCTACCTTTGATTCTGTGATTTTGTTATTATGTTTATCAAATACTGTTACACCATTTATTAATTCACTGAAACAAATGAAATAAATCGTTTAACGTCTTTCTTTTCTGTAACAAATGGACTAATGACGACAGACACATACCATGAATTGTGCTATAAGGGGAATTTTGCCCGGATAGGGGTATACACAAGAACTTGGGGTTTTTTTTGTCCCATCTGAATAACTACACATTTTTCCTTGCCAGACCCACTGTCCGGCAGGCACCATGCTCAAGGGGAAACCAGACTTTCTCAGACAACACCGGAATCCAGCCCTGACTCTCCTGGTTAATGAGCCATTGCCATAATCACCAAGCCGCTCACTGAAACAAATCATGCAACTTTGAACAAACATTATTTGAAAACTAACTTTTCAGACAAATTGTGGGCACCATATTTAAGACTGTTACTTTGAATTGAGTTATGGGATAGATAATTTATTAGTAAAAGAAGAAAAAGATTATTTTACAAATTCCAAAGAAATTGTCGTTGAATCATAGAAGTATATTAAAATACCAATTATGTCATAAATTGTTGTGTCATACTTGTGAGTATGGAAAGATTTTAATAATTGATCATTACTAATCCTTACTAACCTTTGCCTCATAAGAGGTATATTAATAATATTAGCTGCCGCTACTGCTGCAAAAGGTACAAATCTTTGAATTAATGGACTAGCTCTCTGTAAGACAAATTGGATATCACAAATTATACTTATCTTGATTTGTATCTAAGACATAAATTGGTCATAATTCAAATGCTTTTTAAAAAAAATATCATCAATGTTTGGATTGATTTTGATGCATTTTCAGAATTCTAAATAATTGAATCTTTTAAATCTGTTTATTTTCATAATGTGTTTACCTATTATTGTATATTCGTTGATTTTATAGTATTAATAATATTTAGTATTTCCTGGAGACAAATTCTATTGACAATGGATGAAATATAACATCAAAAACAATTTGAATTTGTGAATTAGTGGTGACTGCAAATAATACTGTATAAATACAGCAGTGAGAGCTGGCACAACAGCAATGATGTCAGTAAATAGTTTGACCATCATATAACTACTCAGATATATGACATAAGGCATCTGTCACCGACTTTGTCAACTACAAATTACTACACAGCGTACATATACAAGTCTAGACATATGGCACCTGTTATAGACATTGTCTGGCACAAAATACCACCCCCTGTATATATAAATGTTGTATAACAGTTTTTACCTAGGGGAAGGATCAGGGAAGCGTCGCCCTGTCCTTCAAGAAAGGTTCCGCACCTGAGGCCCTTAAAATCGTGTACCTCAACCGCCGTACCCACCCCTATGTTCAGAGAGTGAGACAGTGTACCAAATGCCAGAAACTGGGACATACGGTTAAGTACTGTAAAGGAAAAGCCATATGCGCCCAATGCGGAGGAGAACACGCGGTGGCTGAGTGTAGGGTGGGTAGTAAAATTAACTGCTCAAACTGCAAGGGCAGCCACGCAGCCAACTCCCCGCAATGCCCAAGAATTCTAGCGACCAAAGCAGCTCTACGCCTGCAAAGCAAAGACAAACTTACCTTTAGGGAGGCAACCCAACAAGTAAAAAACAAGGAGAGGGAAGCAAAAGTAGTCAGAGAACCGGTGGTGGAACCAAAGCAAGCTCCAGCACCGACTCTCTTGACATCCGATGTAACCCCCACCCCTAAAGGTAAAGACAAGAAGAAGAAAGAGAAGAACATATCAACCAAACCTGCAGAGGTCAAACAGAAGACACCCAAGAAAAAAAAAGAGGAACTGAAAACGAAGAGTCATGAAGAACACTTCATTCCTAAATTTAAAACGGAAAGTGGCTTCATGAACTTCATGATCGAGTTCCTCAGGGTGGCCGTATCCAATGAGGACCAAACTACCAAGATGGAAAGCTTACTCGGCAAAGTAAGGACACACATGGTCAACGCCGATGTCCTGTGTGTCATGATTAACTCAATCAACATAGTAAAAAAAAGATCAAGAGAAGAAGACGACGACGAAGAAACCACAAAAAGTGATCAAACGGCAAACCTCGCACTCCGTAGAAGGATATCTCATGTTCGTCACTACAGCACTGGCGATATGCCCAGTTGCTTGCCGGTTTTAACACCAAAGACGAACACTAATGAGGTACCTCCTATGGAATGTGAAACGCCAATTGAACAATAAAAAGACAATACATAGAGGCATCCATCCGGACAGTCATCATGGCGGGCCAGGTTGAAGTTCTACAACTTAATGTTAATGGACTGGCCCCCAGATGTGCTGAGCTGAGAAAATACATCACACGCAACCCCAGGGATGTAATTTGCCTCCAAGAAACCAAGTTACTACCAACCTCGAAAGACATCTACATACCCGGATACACTTGTGAGAGAAGGGACAGGCCAGGAAGTACGACACGTGGCGGCGGCATTGTCATCTATATCCGTGATAACCTAAATTATATTTCTGTTTCACTGGACGTAGAAGGACCTCTAGAAGCAATGGGCATAGCCATCACATTGAGCAATAGTACGAATTTGACAATAGTGAATGTCTATGTACCCCCAGATGTCACGAAAAAACCAGTTGACTTCCAGTCACTTCTCGATCAACTTCCACAGGGCGAATCATTGTTTTGCGGGGATTTCAACGCAAAACACGTCCTGTGGGGGTCGCCGAGGAATGACTGCCGGGGGACTAGCCTATGCTCAATAATAGAAGCAAACGACTTATGCATGCTGAACGATGAGAGCCCTACTTTTGTTGGAGGAAATGCCCCACCTTCGCACCTAGATCTCACGTTCTGTACGCTTGGTCTGGCAAACCGCTGCGACTGGCAAGTACACGAAGACGAAACACTTGGCAGTGACCATCTCCTGATAGAATTCTGCATTCAGGCCGAAGCAACCAGGGAAGTCTATAACGGGAGACCCAATTGGATTATGAAACAAGCTGATTGGGTTAAATTCCGTGTAGGCTGCCTTGAGTGGAAGGAAGAAGATATCATCGATACCAACATCGACGTGTACGCTACCAACATTACGAGCTCTATTATAGGTGCTGCTAACGACTCCATTCCAAAGACTTCTGGCGGAAAACCAAGGACTAGAAAACCATGGTGGTCACCGGAATGTCAGAAGGCGGTCAACGACAGAAGGAAGGCCCTCCGCCTACGAAAACGCCACTACAATGAAGCCAACCACCAAAATTACCTTAAGTTGAAATACGCTGCAAGAGACACCATAAAAAAGGCACAAAGTGGGCACTGGATGACATTCTGTAATGCGTTGAATAAAAACACGCAAACGGGTGCCGTCTGGAAGAAGCTGAACGCCATGAACGGGAAACGCAGATCATTCAACATACCAAACCTTGAAGATGGAGATAAGTATGTTACGAACGGCAAGGAAAAGGTAGATCTACTAGCAAAAACTTTTGCTGATGCAAGCAGAGACGAAAACCAATCACCAGAGTTTCTGAAGAGGAAGGAAATCTTTTACTCGCAGCACCCTTCATTAGTAATTGAATCTAATGAAGTGGCTGAACCAATCAACCTACCCTTCTCTGAGGGAGAGTTAAATAAGGCTCTTTCCCTCAAGAAGGATAGTGCGGCTGGTGAGGACAAAGTAAAGTACTCCATGCTCAAACATCTACCAAGAAACGCCAAGACGATACTACTAAACTTCTTCAACACATCCTGGCTGTCAGGAGAGGTACCTAAAGAATGGCGAAAAGCAAACGTCATACCTCTACTGAAAGCTGGGAAAGAGAAGAACAAGGTAGAGTCATATCGACCAGTAAGTTTGACATCCACACTATGCAAAACATTGGAAACAATGGTTAATATCCGATTACAGTTCTATCTGGAGAGCAACCGATTGATCGACGAAAATCAAAGTGGGTTCAGGAAAGGACGATCAACAATGGACCACTTGGTTAGACTACAGCAAGTCATGTCGCAGGCCCTTCTCTCGGGAAACCTGTTATGTGCCGTGTTCGTAGATCTGACCAAGGCTTTCGATTTAGTTTGGTTAGACGGGCTGCTCTTCAAGTTGGGACGTATCGGTATAACGGGCATAATGTTTCGGTGGATTAAAAGCTTTCTGAGCGATAGAAGGATACAGGTGAATGTTGGCAGATTCCTGAGTGCCGAGCAAACATTAGAAAATGGCACGCCTCAGGGGTCTGTTATCAGTCCCACTCTCTTCAACATCATGATCAATGACATTCACAAATCGTCCTACCTCGATTCTAAAACTAACTTGGCTAAATTTGCCGATGACAGTACCATATGGAGAAATGGGACGAGCTTCTGTGACCTACAAAAGAATATGCAAAGAGCCTTAGACAAATTCATGACATGGGCAAACGACTGGGGATTTAAAGTCTCGGAGAAGAAAACAGTCGGCATGCTTGTGAGCAGGGATAGAGGGATAAACAGAATGACTCTGTGTATGAACGGGAAAACCATCGAGTTCAAAGACCAAACCAAGTTCCTTGGCGTAATCTTTGACCGACGGTTGACCTGGAAACCGCACATCGACTGGACTGTAGATAGATGCTCCAAAATCCTAAACTTAATGAGAAAATTAACGGGCAGTACGTGGGGCGCCAATAGAGTTACACTAATGATGGTATATCGTGCTCTAATACGTTCTGTATTAGACTACGGCTCTTTGGCCTTTATGCACTGCGCGCCAACACTCTTAAGCAAGCTTGACACCATCCAATACAAAGCTCTGTGCATTGCGACTGGCGTAGGGCTCGGGACTAGGCGAGAGGCACTACTACAAGAAGTCGGAGAGTTGCCCCTATCCCTAAGAAGAAAAGAACTGGCGACAAGGTATTGGGTCAAGATATCACAACTAGGTGAAAGATCCCCAACATTTCTCAGTCTACAAAAGACAAAATATGTAAGAGATCCCAAAAAGAAAACCTTCAGCCAGGGTATCAGAGAAACGATCAAGGAACTACGACTGGGGGAGCTCGTGATAAATAAACACGACCCCCCAGTTGTCGCCCCCTGGACGCTCCCTATACCACTGGTCAATCTAGATCTACTACAGAAAACCGACAAGAAAAATAACCCCAGTGCTGCACGTGCTTACTCTCTAGAACATTTGGAAGACAACTGGCCGTCTGATGACTGGGACCATGTGTACACGGATGGCTCACGCAATCCTGAAAGGGGCACCAGCTCGTTTGGAATATACCTGCCAAACGGGGAACAGGGAATAAGCAGGAAACTGCCCAATAACTGTTCGGTGTACACTGCAGAGCTTGTTGCCATTCGTGACGCTATTTCATGGATCTCCCATCAAAAGACCGGCAAGTTCGTCATTCCAAGCGATTCTCTGAGCAGTCTGATTTCAATCCAAAATGACAACTCGGAATCAAGACCAGAGGTCATTTTGGAAATCAGGCAGCTATATCAGAGGGTCCTAGAGAAGGGAAGCAAATTAGAGCTCGTGTGGATTCCATCACATGTCAACATTAAAGGAAACGAGGAGGCAGATCGACTCGCCAGCGAGGGTCTCAAGGACACAGCTACACGCCGCCTCATAGACTACAGCACCACGGAAATCTACAGTATGGTCAAAAGACAGGTCAATTCAATCTGGGAATTAAATATCGTTGAACTTGACACATACAGATTCCGACTGGATGACGAGATCTACACCAAGACAGCAACCAATCACCCTAGACGAGATATATGCAGACTCATATCGAAACTAAGGGTGAAAGAGAGGCTGCGAGACTACAAACACCAAGTCATCGTCTGTGAGTGCGGAGAAGAGTGTACCACCAACCATGTCCTGGTAGACTGCGAGGTTTACAAGGAAGAGAGACGGGACTTAGTGAGAATGATGGAGACCAATAACATACCATTCAACACTAAGAACCTACTCTTCCCTAGACCAGATCTGAAGCTACAAATCTTCGAAGAAGTCCACACCCTAATGGACACAGTTGGACTAAGTAAATTAGTGAAATAAGAAAGGGTCACGGCTAGATAAATTCTCCATACAACGTAGGATGGTTGAGTAAAAACGTCCTCACGAAGGAAGCCCAACCATCCTATACATTTATTTTAATTTATTCATTTTACTTTATCTTTATACTTTACTTTATTTTATATTTATTTATTACCTTCAATTTATTTTTTATTTTTTCTACTTATTTTTTATCTCAACTTATTTTTTTTTTATATACGACGTAGGGTGGGGAAGTAAAAACGTCCTCTCGAAGGAAGCCCAACCACTCTACAACTTTATTTTAATTAATTCATTTTACTTTATCTTTACTTCACTTTAATTTATTTTATTTTATTTAATTTTATTTTTATTTATTACCTTTAAATTAATTAACTAATAAATTTTAATTAATTCATTTTACTTTATCTTTACTTTATCTTTACTTTATCTTTACTTTATCTTTACTTTACTTTTACTTTAATTTACTTTATTTTATTACCTTTAATTTATTTTGACTACAACTTTATTATACTCTCTTTATTTATTTAATTTTATATTAGTTTAATTTACTACTAACATCTACTAAACTGGCGGGATAGTGGAGTAAGAGGGAGTCATGATCAGATGGGCTCTGCATCTAAACACTATTCTGCCAAAACAAATACCAGTGGGATAGTGGAGTAAGGGGAGACCACGAGAAGACAGGTCTGGCACCTAAAAACACAAATCCCACAAAGAAGACATCTACCAATCCAGAAACAAAAGAGATCATCTACCAACGATGTGTTTTTATTAAATAAAGGGAAGAACTTCCCACTAAAACCTAATCCATGGCCTAAGGCCAAAATGGAAAGATTGCAAAATCATATTCTAAAAATCAGGAAGCAGCTTCGGCTCTCCTATGTCTTGTCTGTGATATCACTTAAGTGGAAGCAGACGTTAAACACCAAAAGAAGAAGAAGTTTTTACCTATAAAAAGTCTGTGACAGGTTACAGGTGCCTCATGTCCAGGTTTGCTTAGAAACAAAAACCAATAAGTAAACTGATTAATAAATAAATACCAACCTTGGCTAGAATTGATTTCAAACCTAGAGCTGTAACCAATGCACTAGTTGTTGCACTGACATACGCCACTGCCATCTGTCTAAATTAAAAACAAACAGAACACAAGTATAATTCACAGCTCTTGCTTAAATTACAAATACTGTTATTAATTTTAAAATAATGTTTCCTTACTATTTTTAACAGTAAGAACAACATATTATATTATCTAATTTAAGCACTTTAAAAAGACATCTCGGATCTTCAATATGTTGTGAAGTGACTCTACAACAGTACAAGTAACATCAAGAATGCTTAAAATTGATTATTATGCAAATTTGAGACAGATCTGCCTATCCAACCAAAAGATATAAATGTTTTTTATTAATAAGAGCCGTAAACATTATAGCCTTTTGAGATAAGTGTTTTGTTTTGAGGGGTATTATGTTTGATGATACTATTGATTTATGGGGTGATTATTCTGAACTTTATTTTTTGTTTCAGAATGAATATATGTATTGAAATAAATGTGACTTTGAAAGCATTACTTTCTTGCCTGCATTTATTTCATGTTTCACAATATAATTATATTCTGGTTAAACATACATTGTGCAAGAACTAATTCTGCCTATTGCAGGTCTTTCTTTAGGCCTGAAATGTTATCTAAATTATTAATTAGTCATTAATTAACTATCCAAACCATAATCAACCCTCGAGGCCGTCACTAAAGCCCAGTTTTGAATACATTTTATGATGGCCGTAGTGCCGCTGTCCAGGCAAAATTTCTCTCATAGCACACTGTATCGCATATGCCAATCTTCATCAGCCCAGTCTTGAGTAAAACTGTAGGACGTTAAACCCAATTTCATTTCATTTGCTGAATAAAATGATTCTTCCTTCCATAAGAAGTCAATTCAATATGAAAATCGAATGTAGACATTTATTCTTTTGAAATACATGAAACAAAACCTACTTTGTTGTTATTTCTGAAGCAGCATTTCTATTGGTGTAATTAACTAGAGCATTGAATGATTGATTAGCCCACTGCCAGAATATCACAGCTGAATTAGATCTGAAACACATAGTAAGGGAGATAATCAATCAGAATAACATACTTTCATAAGACACAATATAATTATTGAATAACTGTAATGCTTATATTCCTATTTCCATACAAATTCGCCATGATTACAAAACTACAAAGATAAAAATAAAGATGTGAGCAATAAATACATATTGTCTTTGTTTACCGTCAATAGATGATGGACAGTATCTAAATTATTTCACGCTAACTCTAAACTAGTATTACTGAAATTAAACAACTATCTCACCCACAACAAAAAACTATTCCTTTCTAGAATAAGAATTCTTTGATATCAATGCGTTTCTAAAGGTGGAGCACAGATACATTTTATAAAAGTTATTTCTGAACTTACTTTTCTTCAACATTACAAACACTGACATTCCTTACAAGTAGGCCTATATACATAGCTGACAATATTTTATACAATGATACAATGCCATAATCGTTTATTTTACATCTGAATAACTAGGCATATATTTTTGTCAGACCCACACCCTCAACCCGAGTTAACCTTGAAAAGCCTTTCATGATACACCACATTTTTTGGTTAGATTACAAAATAAAAGTTCTAATTCAATCTAGATAACTACTACAATTTTTTTATAGACAGACCTATAAAATGTGATCATTGCCCCAATTAGCACCATTCCTCCAGGAACTTGAAAAGACATTCTTCCAATAACATTCTGCAGTTCTCCGGAATCAGGATGGAATGCTGATAGATATAGTTGATGTGCCTGTCGAATTTTATCTACAGTTGTTCCGCTTGGTTCCTCACCTTTCCTGACAAACATAATATAAACATTAAGTTAAGAACGATAAATTAAGATCTTTGGTTCTTACAGGCAGGGCCGGTGTTCCAATTAAGCCAACTGGGGTCAGTTTTATAAGCTTCAAATCTTGTTTTTGGAAATCCCAAATAGTGACCTTTTTGCAGAATGTATACCGGTACATATATTGCAGACAGCTAGCTGGAAGGACATAATAGGTGATGACAATCTACTTCACTGGGAAATAGGCTGTTAGGATTGCATACAAACATATGCAATAATATATCAAAATTATTGTTTAGAATAAGAAACATCAACATACTTATATTTTTCTAGCAGGAGTTTAGCGTCCATCAACTGTGATGAAGGTGTAATGGAAAGCCTAGGATCTGTTATCCAGGAAAAATATTTCAATCTTCCCGTAAATGTTGACTGATCCCATCTTGGCACAGACAAATTAATTCTTTCACTTGTCATTACATAAGAAAACAATCAAACTGTAGGCCTTATTTCTTATCTGTAAAATATATAAAGTATTGTCACAACAATCTTCAACATTTAATGTTATTATCTGCCAAATATGTTAGCCCATATTTTTGTTGACATTTTTTTTCATGTCATTGATAGCCTGAGGTTTTGGGAAAGGCTATGTGTAGGCTAAAAAGGTTGCCCATTGAGAAAACAATCTGCTCCCCCTTTTGGAGCCCTTTCAGATTCGTGTTTTTAATTTCAAATATTAGGCCTATGGATAATAGGCCTTGCCTACATGTAATAGTTAGACATTTAGCTTCTTTACTGTGAGACAATTAATTACCATACTGCAGGTTTTGTGTTGTCTATAGAACCCTTGCCAGCCAAACAGCAGTTGAAACTATAAGCTCATGAATGAAAGCCGAAGGGTCAGGGGCGGACTGGGCCCTTTAGAGTCAAACACCACGAATGTCCGCAGATGGCGAAGCCCTGAGAGCCGAAGGCGCGATTTTTTGAGGGGGGTCTGGGGGTGGATCTATTTAAAAGTAATACTGTCGACCAGTGATAATAAACAAGACTTCGACATATATATCAACTTATGATGAATTATGGATAAAAGACTATTTATATTAAACTGGTAAACGTACAATTAAATTACTAAATTAGTAGTTTAAACTTACAAGTATTACATGACATAAGACTGAATACTACTGCAAGTGAATTCCATGTCCGAAAAATACTGCCAGATGCCAGAAGCGGGAAAAAAATGCGAAAATCAGGGACTCTCTTGGCCGCCTGGCAAGTAGGGACCCCTTCCCCTACGACCTAGTCCAGTCCTGCATATATATATATGTTAGGGGCCTTTTCCCTTAAAATAGAGGGCAAGCCTGAATAGAGGCAAACTTACCAATGGCAAGTGGGCCCCTACTCTTGACTATGGGCCCCACAATTTTGACCAAAATAAATCACTATTTTTACTGAATTTTGATGTATTTTTGAGTTTTTAAGCCTTCTTCTTCTGTTTGGTGTTTAATGTCTGCTTCCACTTATGTTTTTAAGCCAAAATTGGGCCCCTCTTGAGGGAAATGGGGGCCCAATGGTCATCGAATAGAGGCCCACTGTATGTTTGAGTTTTTAAGCCAAAATTGGGCCCCTCTTGAGGAAAATAGGGGCCCCTTGGCCACATGTAGACTACTGACATGTAGAGTGGGGCCCAGCTTACGTCAAATATGGGGCCCAAGTTGAGGGAAACTGTAGGGACAAAGCTAGCTGACATGGGGATGGGGGCCCCCAAGTTGAGGCAACTGAGGCCCTAAAGCCTTGTCACAGAAATCATAGGGGGTGTAACCCCCCATGACACTCTTTTAAACCCTTTATGTTTACTTTTACATTAAAATATTTCTTCATCTTGTTTTGTTGGGTTTTTTGGAAGAGGGGGGTCCGCCTGTGCTTGCGGAGGGTTCATTGTACTTTGTACGGAGAAGAGTTATAATTTAACCTTGTCTATTTGAATGTGACACCCCTTGACTAGGGCCTATTAATTATGACATTGCTTGCCATGTACAGTCAAAAGCCAATTTTCCTCTGCTGCTTTTAGTTTATTCCAGTTTATTATGAGTGGATGATGGAAAATTGCTTCGACGTGTTGGCAAACGTTATTCTGGTGTCTGATTTCAATGACATTCATTTTCACCGAATACAATTTGGCGAGCTATTCGGCTAGCGAGCTATTCGATCAATCCAGCTGGCAACCTATTCGTTGGCAACCTATTCAGAATAAATTCAAAAAACGCCCAAACTCATCTATTTTTATCAACCAATAAAATCCATCGTAACGTCTATCAAACGAAAGTAGAATATATTGTTATTTTAAAAGGAAAGAACGTTAATATTCCGAGTCAAAATTCGGGTCATCGTACAAAATTCTGAGCATCCAGCTATATATATTCTGAAAGGTAATTGAATCACCTTTCTACATAGTATTAGTAAAAGTTGGCACAATCATATTAAAGGGGTGCGCTCTCATCCTAAACTACGCCGACTTTTCAATATTTTAAATATAAAGATAGGCCGGTAATGTTTTCGAAGTCGAAATTCGGACCATCGTACAAAATTCAGAGAACCCAGTTATATATATTCTGAAAGGTAATTGAATAGGCTTTCCAAATATTATTAGTAAAAGTTGGCAAAATCATATTAAAGGGGTGCGCACTCTTCCTAAACATAGCCAATTTGTTCATTTTTCAAATTGTAACTAACGACAGGCCGGTAATTTTTCCAAAGTCCAAATAAGGCCCATCGTACAAAATTCTGAGCATCTAGCTATAAATATTCTGAAAGGTAATTGAATAAGCTTTCCAAATCTTATAAGTAAAAGTTGGCACAATCATATTAAAGGGGTGCGCGCTTATCCGAAACATGGCCAATTTTTCAATATTCGAAATGTAAAGAACGGTAATGTCCGGAGTCAAAATTCGGACCATCGTACAAAATTCAGAGCATCCGGCTATATATATTCTAAAAGGTGATAAGAAAGGCTTTCCAAATATTATTAGTAAAAGTTGGCACAATCATATTAAAGGGGTGCGCACTTATCCTAAACATAGCCAATTTTTCAATATTCTAAATGTAAAGAACGGTAATGTTCCGAATCAAAATTCGGACCATCGTACAAAATTCAGAGCACCTGGCTGTATATATTCGAAAAGGTGATTCAAAAAGCTTTCCAAATATCATTAATAAAAGTTGGCACAATCATATTAAAGGGGTGCGCTCTCATCCTAAACATAGCCAATTTTTCAATATTCTAAATGTAAAGAACGGTAATGTTCCGAATCAAAATTCGGACCATCGTACAAAATTCAGAGCACCTGGCTGTATATATTCGAAAAGGTGATTCAAAAAGCTTTCCAAATATCATTAAAGGGGTGCGCACTCATCCTAAACATTGCCAATTTTTCAATATCCTAAATGTAAAGAAAAACCCTGCACTTTTTTCAAAGTCAGAATCCGGACCATCGTACAAAATTCAGAGCACCCAGCTATATATATTCGGAAAGGTAATTAAATAAGCTTTCTAAATATTATTAGTAAAAGTTGGCACAATCATATTAAAGGGGTGCGCACTCATCCTAAAGATAGCCAATTTTTCAATATTCTAAAGGTAAAGAACGGTAATGTCCGGAGTCAAAATTCGGACCATCGTACAAAATTCAGAGCATCCGGCTATATATATTCTAAAAGGTGATAAGATAAGCTTTACAAATATTATTAGTAAAAGTTGGCACAATCATATTAAAGGGGTGCGCTCTCATCCTAAACATAGCCAATTTTTCAATATTCTAAAGGTAAAGAACGGTAATGTCCCGAGTCAAAATTCGGACCATCGTACAAAATTCAGAACATCCGGCTATATATATTCTAAAAGGTGATAAGATAAGCTTTCCAAATATTATTAGTAAAAGGTGACACAATCATATTAAAGGGGTGTGCGCTCATCCTAAACATAGCCAATTTTTCAATATTCTAAATATAAAGATAAACCTGTACTTTTTTCAAAGTCAAAATTCGGACCATCGTACAAAATTCAGAGCATCCGGCTATATATATTCTAAAAGGTGGTAAGATAAGCTTTCCAAATATTATTAGTAAAAGTTGGCACAATCATATTAAAGGGGTGCGCTCTCATCTTAAACATAGCCAATTTTTTCAATATTCGAAATGTAAAGAACGATAATGTCCGGAGTCAAAATTCGGACCATCGTACAAAATTCAGAGCATCCGGCTATATATATTCTAAAAGGTAATAAGATAAGCTTTACAAATATTATTAGTAAAAGTTGGCACAACCATATTAAAGGGGTGCGCTCTCATCCCAAACATTGCCAATTTTTCAATATTCTAAATGTAAAGAAAAACCCTGCACTTTTTTCAAAGTCAGAATCCGGACCATCGTACAAAATTCAGAGCACCCAGCTAAATATATTCGGAAAGGTAATTAAATAAGCTTTCTAAATATTATTAGTAAAAGTTGGCACAATTATATTAAAGGGGTTCGCACTCATCCTAAACATTGTCAATTTTTCAATATCCTAAATGTAAAGAAAAACCCTGCACTTTTTTCAAAGTCAGAATCCGGACCATCGTACAAAATTCAGAGCACCCAGCTAAATATATTCGGAAAGGTAATTAAATAAGCTTTCTAAATATTATTAGTAAAAGTTGGCACAATCATATTAAAGGGGTGCGCACTCATCCTAAAGACAGCCAATTTTTCAATATTCTAAAGGTAAAGAACGGTAATGTCCGGAGTCAAAATTCGGACCATCGTACAAAATTCAGAGCATCCGGCTATATATATTCGGAAAGGTAATTAAAAAAGCTTTCTAAATATTATTAGTAAAAGTTGGCACAATCATATTAAAGGGGTGCGCACTCATCCTAAAGATAGCCAATTCTTCAATATTCTAAAGGTAAAGAACGGTAATGTCCGGAGTCAAAATTCAGACCACCGTACAAAATTCAGAGCATCCGGCTATATATATTCTAAAAGGTGATAAGATAAGCTTTCCAAATATTATTAGTAAAAGTTGGCACAATCATATTAAAGGGGTGCGCACTTATCCTAAACATAGCCAATTTTTCAATATTCTAAATGTAAAGAACGGTAATGTTCCGAATCAAAATTCGGACAATCGTACAAAATTCAGAGCACCTGGCTGTATATATTCGAAAAGGTGATTCAAAAAGCTTTCCAAATATCATTAATAAAAGTTGGCACAATCATATTAAAGGGGTGCGCTCTCATCCTAAACATAGCCAATTTTTCAATATTCTAAAGGTAAAGAACGGTAATGTCCCGAGTCAAAATTCGGACCATCGTACAAAATTCAGAACATCCGGCTATATATATTCTAAAAGGTGATCAGATAAGCTTTCCAAATATTATTAGTAAAAGTTTGCACAATCATATTAAAGGGGTGCGCGCTCATCCTAAACATAGCCAATTTTTCAATATTCTAAATATAAAGATAAACCTGTACTTTTTTCAAAGTCCAAATACGGACCATCGTACAAAATTCAGAGCATCCGGCTATATATATTCTAAAAGGTGGTAAGATAAGCTTTACAAATATTATTAGTAAAAGTTGGCACAATTATATTAAAGGGGTGCGCTCTCATCCTAAACATTGCCAATTTTTCATTATTCTAAAGGTTAAGAACGGTAATGTCAGGAGTCAAAATTCGGACCATCGTACAAAATTCAGAGCATCCGGCTATATATATTCTAAAAGGTAATAAGATAAGCTTTACAAATATTATTAGTAAAAGTTGGCACAATCATATTAAAGGGGTGCGCTCTCATCCTAAAGATAGCCAATTTTTCAATATTCTAAAGGTAAAGAACGGTAATGTCCGGAGTCAAAATTCGGACCATCGTACAAAATTCAGAGCATCCAGCTATATATATTCTTAAAGGTAATAAGATAAGCTTTACAAATATTATTAGTAAAAGTTGGCACAATCATATTAAAGGGGTGCGCTCTCATCCTAAACATAGCCAATTTTTCAATATTCTAAATGTAAAGAACGGTAATGTTCCGAATCAAAATTCGGACCATCGTACAAAATTCAGAGCACCGAGCTATATATATTATAAAAGGTAATTGAATAAGCTTTCCAAATATTATTAGTAAAAGTTGGCACAATCATATTAAAGGGGTGCGCACTCATCCTAAACATAGCCAATTTTTAAATATTCTAAATATAAAGATAAACCTGTACTTTTTTCAAAGTCAAAATTCGGACCATCGTACAAAATTCAGAGCATCCGGCTATATATATTCTAAAAGGTGGTAAGATAAGCTTTCCAAATATTATTAGTAAAAGTTGGCACAATCATATTAAAGGGGTGCGCTCTCATCCTAAACATAGCCAATTTTTCAATATTCTAAAGGTAAAGAACGGTAATGTCCCGAGTCAAAATTCGGACCATCGTACAAAATTCAGAACATCCGGCTATATATATTCTAAAAGGTGATAAGATAAGCTTTCCAAATATTATTAGTAAAAGGTGGCACAATCATATTAAAGGGGTGTGCGCTCATCCTAAACATTTTTCAATATTCTAAATATAAAGATAAACCTGTACTTGTTTTAAAGTCAAAATTCGGACCATCGTACAAAATTCAGAGCATCCGGCTATATATATTCTAAAAGGTGATAAGATAAGCTTTCCAAATATTATTAGTAAAAGTTGGCACAATCATATTAAAGGGGTGCGCTCTCATCTTAAACATAGCCAATTTTTTCAATATTCGAAATGTAAAGAACGGTAATGTCCGGAGTCAAAATTCGGACCATCGTACAAAATTCAGAGCATCCGGCTATATATATTCTAAAAGGTGATAAGATAAGCTTTACAAATATTATTAGTAAAAGTTGGCACAATCATATTAAAGGGGTGCGCTCTCATCCCAAACATTGCCAATTTTTCAATATTCTAAATGTAAAGAAAAACCCTGCACTTTTTTCAAAGTCAGAATCCGGACCATCGTACAAAATTCAGAGCACCCAGCTATATATATTCGGAAAGGTAATTAAATAAGCTTTCTAAATATTATTAGTAAAAGTTGGCACAATTATATTAAAGGGGTTCGCACTCATCCTAAACATTGCCAATTTTTCAATATCCTAAATGTAAAGAAAAGCCCTGCACTTTTTTCAAAGTCAGAATCCGGACCATCGTACAAAATTCAGAGCACCCAGCTAAATATATTCGGAAAGGTAATTAAATAAGCTTTCTAAATATTATTAGTAAAAGTTGGCACAATTATATTAAAGGGGTGCGCACTCATCCTAAACATTGCCAATTTTTCAATATCCTAAATGTAAAGAAAAACCCTGCACTTTTTTCAAAGTCAGAATCCGGACCATCGTACAAAATTCAGAGCACCCAGCTATATATATTCGGAAAGGTAATTAAATAAGCTTTCTAAATATTATTAGTAAAAGTTGGCACAATCATATTAAAGGGGTGCGCACTCATCCTAAACATTGCCAATTTTTCAATATCCTAAATGTAAAGAAAAACCCTGCACTTTTTTCAAAGTCAGAATCCGGACCATCGTACAAAATTCAGAGCACCCAGCTATATATATTCGGAAAGGTAATTAAATAAGCTTTCTAAATATTATTAGTAAAAGTTGGCACAATCATATTAAAGGGGTGCGCACTCATCCTAAAGATAGCCAATTTTTCAATATTCTAAAGGTAAAGAACGGTAATGTCCGGAGTCAAAATTCGGACCATCGTACAAAATTCAGAGCATCCGGCTATATATATTCTAAAAGGTGATAAGATAAGCTTTACAAATATTATTAGTAAAAGTTGGCACAATTATATTAAAGGGGTGCGCTCTCATCCTAAACATTGCCAATTTTTCATTATTCTAAAGGTTAAGAACGGTAATGTCCGGAGTCAAAATTCGGACCATCGTACAAAATTCAGAGCATCTGGCTATATATATTCTAAAAGGTGATAAGATAAACTTTACAAATATTAATAGTAAAAGTTGGCACAATTATATTAAAGGGGTGCGCTCTCATCCTAAAGATAGCCAATTTTTCAATATTCTAAAGGTAAAGAACGGTAATGTCCGGAGTCAAAATTCGGACCATCGTACAAAATTCAGAGCATCCAGCTATATATATTCTAAAAGGTGATATGATAAGCTTTCCAAATATTATTAGTAAAAGTTGGAACAATCATATTAAAGGGGTGCGCTCTCATCCTAAACATAGCCAATTTTTCAATATTCTAAATGTAAAGAACGGTAATGTTCCGAATCAAAATTCGGACGATCGTACAAAATTCAGAGCACCGAGCTATATATATTATGAAAGGTAATTGAATAAGCTTTCCAAATATTATTAGTAAAAGTTGGCACAATCATATTAAAGGGGTGCGCACTCATCCTAAACATAGCCAATTTTTAAATATTCTAAATATAAAGATAAACCTGTACTTTTTTCAAAGTCAAAATTCGGACCATCGTACAAAATTCAGAGCACCCAGCTAAATATATTCGGAAAGGTAATTAAATAAGCTTTCTAAATATTATTAGTAAAAGTTGGCACAATTATATTAAAGGGGTGCGCACTCATCCTAAACATTGCCAATTTTTCAATATTCTAAATGTAAAGAAAAACCCTTCACTTTTTTCAAAGTCAGAATTCGGACCATCGTACAAAATTCAGAGCATCCGGCTATATATATTATAAAAGGTGATAAGATAAGCTTTCCAAATATTATTAGCAAAAGTTGGCACAATCATATTAAAGGGGTGCGCGCTCATCCTAAACATTGCCAATTTTTCAATATTCTAAATATAAAGATAAACCTGTACTTTTTTCAAAGTCAAAATTCGGACCGTCGTACAAAATTCAGAGCATCCGGCTATATATATTCTAAAAGTTGGTAAGATAAGGTTTCCAAATATTATTAGTAAAAGTTGGCACAATCATATTAAAGGGGTGCGCTCTCATCCTAAACATAGCCAATTTTTTCAATATTCGAAATGTAAAGAACGGTAATGTCCGGAGTCAAAATTCGGACCATCGTACAAAATTCAGAGCATCCGGCTATATATATTCTAAAAGGTGATAAGATAAGCTTTACAAATATTATTAGTAAAAGTTGGCACAATCATATTAAATGGGTGCGCTCTCATCCTAAACATAGCCAATTTTTCAATATTCTAAAGGTAAAGAACGGTAATGTCCGGAGTCAAAATGCGGACCATCGTACAAAATTCAGAGCATCCGGCTATATATATTCTAAAAGGTGATAAGATAAGCTTTCCAAATATTATTAGTAAAAGTTGGCACAATCATATTAAAGGGGTGCCCTCTCATCCTAAACATAGCCAATTTTTCAATATTCTAAATATAAAGAAAAACCCTTCACTTTTTTCAAAGTCAGAATTCGGACCATCGTACAAAATTCAGAGCATCCGGCTATATATATTCTAAAAGGTGATAAGATAAGCTTTCCAAATATTATTAGTAAAAGTTGGCACAATCATATTAAAGGGGTGCGCTCTCATCCTAAACATAGCCAATTTTTCAATATTCTAAAGGTAAAGAATGGTAATGTCAGGAGTCAAAATTCGGACCATCGTACAAAATTCAGAGCATCCAGCTATATATATTCTAAAAGGTAATAAGATAAGCTTTACAAATATTATTAGTAAAAGTTGGCACAATTATATTAAAGGGGTGCGCTCTCATCCCAAACATTGCCAATTTTTCAATATTCTAAATGTAAAGATAAACCTGTACTTTTTTCAAAGTCAAAATTCGGACCATCGTACAAAATTCAGAGCATCCGGCTATATATATTCTAAAAGGTGGTAAAATAAGCTTTCCAAATATTATTAGTAAAAGTTGGCACAATCATATTAAAGGGTGAATGCGCTCTCATCCTAAATATAGCCAATTTTTCAATATTCTAAAGGTTAAGAACGGTAATGTCCGGAGTCAAAATTCGGACCATCGTACAAAATTCAGAGCATCCGGCTATATATATTCTAAAAGGTGGTAAGATAAGCTTTCTAAATATTATTAGTAAAAGTTGGCACAATCATATTAAAGGGTGTGCGCACTCATCCTAAAGATGGCCAATTTTTCAATATTCTAAAGGTAAAGAACGGTAATGTCCGGAGTCAAAATTCGGACCATCGTACAAAATTCAGAGCATCCGGCTATATATATTCTAAAAGGTGATAAGATAAGCTTTCTAAATATTATTAGTAAAAGTTGGCACAATCATATTAAAGGGGTGCGCTCTCATCCTAAACATTGCCAGATAAACCTGTACTTTTTTCAAAGTCAAAATTCGGACCATCGTACAAAATATATATAGCTGGGTGCTTTGAATTTTGTACGATGGTCCGGATTCTGACTTTGAAAAAAGTGCAGGGTTTTTCTTTACATTTAGAATATTGAAAAATTGGCAATGTTTAGGATGAGAGCGCACCCCTTTATCATGATTGTGCCAACTTTTACTTATAATATTTGTAAAGCTTATCTTATCCCCTTTTAGAATATATATAGCCGGATGCTCTGAATTTTGTACGATGGTCCGAATTTTGACTTTGAAAAAAGTACAGGTTTATCTTTATATTTAGAATATTGAAAAATTGGCAATGTTTAGGATGAGAGCGCACCCCTTTAATATGATTGTGCCAACTTTTACTAATAATATTTGGAAAGCTTATCTTATCACCTTTTAGAATATATATCGCCGGATGCTCTGAATTTTGTACGATGGTCCGAATTTTGACTCCGGACATTACCGTTCTTTACATTTCGAATATTGAAAAATTGGCTATCTTTAGGATGAGAGCGCACCCCTTTAATATGATTGTGCCAACTTTTACTAATAATATTTAGAAAGCTTATTTATTACCTTTCCAAATATAAATAGCTGGGTGCTCTGAATTTTGTACGATGGTCCGAATTCTGACTTTGAAAAAAGTACAGGTTTTTCTTTACATTTAGAATATTGAAAAATTGGCAATGTTTAGGATGAGAGCGCGCCCCTTTAATATGATTGTGCCAACTTTTACTTATAATATTTAGAAAGCTTATCTTATCACCTTTTAGAATATATATAGCCGGATGCTCTGAATTTTGTACGATGGTCCGAATTTTGACTCCGGACATTACCGTTCTTTACCTTTAGAATATTGAAAAATTGGGTATGTTTAGGATGAGAGCGCACCCCTTTAATATGATTGTGCCAACTTTTACTAATAATATTTGGAAAGCTTATTCAATTACCTTTCATAATATATATAGCTCGGTGCTCTGAATTTTGTACGATGGTCCGAATTCTGACTCCGGACATTACCGTTCTTTACCTTTAGAATATTGAAAAATTGGCTATGTTTAGGATGAGAGCGCACCCCTTTAATATGATTGTGCCAACTTTTACCAATAATATTTGTAACGCTTATCTTATCACCTTTTAGAATATATATAGCCGGATGCTCTGAATTTTGTACGATGGTCCGAATTTTGACTCCGGACATTACCGTTATTTACCTTTAGAATATTGAAAAATTGGCTATGTTTAGGATGAGAGCGCACCCCTTTAATATGATTGTGCCAACTTTTACTAATAATATTTGGAAAGCTTATTCAATTACCTTTCATAATATATATAGCTCGGTGCTCTGAATTTTGTACGATGGTCCGGATTTTGACTCCGGACATTACCGTTCTTTACCTTTAGAATATTGAAAAATTGGCTATCTTTAGGATGAGAGCGCACCCCTTTAATATGACTGTGCCAACTTTTACTAATAATATTTAGAAAGCTTATTTATTACCTTTCCAAATATAAATAGCTGGGTGCTCTGAATTTTGTACGATGGTCCGAATTTTGACTCTGAAAAAAGTACAGGTTTATCTTTATATTTAGAATATTGAAAAATTGGCAATGTTTAGGATGAGAGCGCACCCCTTTAATATGAATGTGCCAACTTTTACTAATAATATTTGGAAAGCTTATCTTATCACCTTTTAGAATATATATAGCCGGATGCTCTGAATTTTGTACGATGGTCCGAATTTTGACTCCGGACATTACCGTTCTTTACCTTTAGAATATTGAAAAATTGGCTATCTTTAGGATGAGTGCGCACCCCTTTAATATGATTGTGCCAACTTTTACTAATAATATTTAGATAGCTTATTCAATTACCTTTCCGAATATATATAGCCGGGTGCTCTGAATTTTGTACGATGGTCCGAATTCTGACTTTGAAAAAAGTGCAGTGTTTTTCTTTACATTTAGAATATTAAAAAATTGGCAATGATTAGGATGAGAGCGGACCCCTTTAATATGATTGTGCCAACTGTTACTTATAATTTTTGGAAAGCTTATCTTATCACCTTTTAGAATATATATAGCCGGATGCTCTGAATTTTGTACGATGGTCCGAATTTTGACTCCGGACATTACCGTTCTTTACATTTCGAATATTGAAAAATTCGCCATGTTTCGGATAAGCGCGCACCCCTTTAATATAATTGTGCCAACTTTTACTTATAAGATTTGGAAAGCTTATTCAATTACCTTTCAGAATATTTATAGCTAGATGCTCAGAATTTTGTACGATGGTCCTTATTTGGACTTTGGAAAAATTACCGGCCTGTCGCTAGTTACAATTAGAAAAATGAACAAATTGGCTATGTTTAGGAAGAGTGCGCACCCCTTTAATATGATTTTGCCAACTTTTACTAATAATATTTGGAAAGCTTATTCAATTACCTTTCAGAATATATATAACTGGGTTCTCTGAATTTTGTACGATGGTCCGAATTTCGACTTCGAAAACATTACCGGCCTATCTTTATATTTAAAATATTGAAAAGTCGGCGTAGTTTAGGATGAGAGCGCACCCCTTTAATATGATTGTGTCAACTTTTACTAATACTATGCAGAAAGCTGATTCAATTACCTTTCAGAATATATATAGCTGGATGCTATGAATTTTGTACGATGACCCGAATTTTGACTCGGAATATTAACGTTCTTTCCTTTTAAAATAACAATATATTCTACTTTCGTTTGATAGACGTTACGATGGATTTTATTGGTTGATAAAAATAGATGAGTTTGGGCGTTTTTTGAATTTATTCTGAATAGGTTGCCAACGAATAGGTTGCCAGCTGGATTGATCGAATAGCTCGCTAGCCGAATAGCTCGCCAAATTGTGTTCGGTTTCATTTTCATGACTTAATTGTTTTTGGTGTATTCAATTTACTGGTTTCTTCTTTCAAAATATTACAAACAAAAAGAATGCAATACAAGGCCAACAGTTTATCCCAATTAGACGCTATTCGTCGAACTTTTATCCCGTAAGGAATCTATACTTACTACTGTGTCAAAATGTAGTTCTTGCATGTGTGTATCATCCACACTAATTTAGAAAACAATTGCTGTCTGAAACCTTGCATAAAACACATTTCAGAGTTAATTCCCCTGTTCAGCTCTCGGATGTCTGAGAAAGATTCGCTTGCAGAGTGACGTCACACGTAGTTACCTCGAAGTAAATAACTCCGGCCAGCTAAATCATGGTAAGAAAACGTGTGCTTTTCGAAATTACACACCCTAAACATTGAAAATTGTTGTAGAAATGAATGCTATTTATGGTCTGTGAAGTGTGATTATATGTAGATCTACTTTGGTACTGTTTCAACTAAGGTGAATTGAATAATATTATCTGAAATCCGATCATCAGACCGATGTATTGGATGTATCATCATCTAGATCCTTTAGGAACTGTCTCTGAGCGAACGATGTCTCGCTAACAGTTCCTCACGGGCCTTATTATCAACTAGTATGAAAATAAAGCTTTACCCCATCTCGGTTCTAAGGCTATTTTAGATCCTTACCGTCTATTTTGCACCGTGAAACTTTTTTGATCACCAAAAGAAATCATTTCCTGACACAACCGAGACAAATTTATAATAATCCAACACTATTTTCGTGTAGAATTCGATGTGTCCTGATTTTTATATTACTAATACTAATACTATTAGAAAGAAGCCTGGCGATACGTACGAAACATAAAACTATCAGTGGACTGAGTTGGTTGAAGTCGTGGCATGATTTTATTTGACGTTGATAATGATAGAGACTTAGGCTAATTTTTCTTGTCAGAACTTGTGTAAACTTTAACTTACTCTAAATTAGATGTCAATGCAGACAATGACTCGATGTAGAACTAACTCAACTGTTGGTTAACTAATGACACGTCGTCGTACTAGGGAAGTGGGGGGGGGGGGGTAATATGGGCATGAGGGTAATTAATATGGGCCACAGGCCCACAGCTCTGATAAGCTTGTCATAATAATATTAATAATAATAATACGTAGTGGATATATAATATAGCCGTAAACGGTACCCTATTTATAGGGGTTTCACGTCACGTGACTTTAGGTTGAAATCGGGACAGCCAGCAGCTGAAATATAGCCGACTTCAATCTCCGATTCTGAATTACTAAATGATGTAAATGCATTCCTAACAATTGTATTGCAATAGTTTAATATCAATCTCAATATCTGCAAAGATTCGGGCTACAAAAGTATCGATATGTTAGCGAAATTACCGTTTGACGTCACGCGGCCGGTAAATTTCCACTGACGGCATTGCTACGGCCCACTTCATTGGTGAATCCGATCGTTAGTTTTCAGGGGATTTTCATATAGAACCAATCAAATGATAGATAACATTTTTGTGATTATTATTGTCAATGAAACTCCGAGATCGGACAATTAGAGCCGTAGAAAATGGGATTTATCTGTTTTGATGACTGAAAATTGCTAAATTTCGACTAAATATAAAAAAATATTCTTGAGGTTTCATCGAGATTATAAATATTTGACATATTATCATTCAAATTATTACGATTTTAATAAATCTTAGCTGACAATAACGATCGGATTTCAGTTTTAAAATTAGTACTAGCGATTCTGAAGGGGAAATACCGCTTACGACGTCGCTCAAATATGACTGAAAATCACTTATTTTGGTGCCGTGCTACGCATTGACTCGTAGAGCAGTTTGATTACATTTTTGACGTCAATCTCGGATTTTAAAATTCCATAACTTTAGGTCTAATTAGAATATTTTGATGAAATAAAAAAATTTGGGTAGCATTTTATGTATATATATTTTCACAAAATATTTTTAAATTTGTTTTTTCTCTTATTTGAAACTTTGACCTGAAACCCCTACTATTTACTAACGCTATTGTACCGTAAATCGCAATGACATATATATACATCGTGTGTGATTGGTTAAATAATAACTTCCGTTCGACATGCGCAGTTGTGCGACACTTCCGTTCGACATGCGCAGTTGATATAATCCACAAGAACGGTAACTTCGTCTTTCAAGTTTGGCGCAGAAGCACGGTTTTCAAGAAAAAACGTAAACCACTGACTGTCTTGGTACTTAAATAAAAAACAAAAATCCACAGAAATAAGCCCTTGACCGAAATAGAATAATTTTCTACAATTTACATTTATTATTTTATTTTCTTCTAAAACTAATTCTCTGGGTTCTACCGTAGAAATCCAAGTATGGCTATTTCGTCCTATATAAGAAACGGAGAAAGTAGTAAGGTTAGACAAAGAACAAATGGTGGTTATGGTTAGGGTAACTGTAAGGCTTTGGGTTAGGTTTTGGGGTAGGGTCATGGGTTAGGGTTCGGGTTAGGCATCATTGCAAAAGCGAAAACTGCTGAAAACTGCTAAGTCCACGGATCAGAGAACTGCGCATGTCAAACGGAAGTTACGGCGATATAGTAAATAGAGTAAAGTGCCGTTTACGGTTGAATATCCACTGCCAATTCTGCCATAATAATAATACATGTCTGACATTTCTTTAAAATTAAAATGTTATTTACCAAGACCTACATCCTCCATACCGGTAGTTTAAACATGTGTTGCACATCATAACAATAACAAGTCCACAGATACATTGCACATTCCCGTTAACTTTACACAAAAATGCTCAGTATTTTTTTTTAAAAATCTGTGTTAAAAGTTTTTTCGGGGTTAAGACCATCAGTCCATTTCATGAAACATTTACTTTGCAAAGAAAATCTCCTCTGGGCATTAGAATAGATTTTACTGTTAGGCTCTAGCCTGTAGTTACAGAGGAAGAGAACTCCTAGTCTATCTTTAAATGGAATTTTGACTTATCTAATTCTTGTCACTTAGGGTAATATGGGCCATGCTAATTGGGGGGATATGACTATGAGCCATATGGTTCATATTCCTTCCTATCCATTAAAACTAATTTGTCCACAGAATCTTGACAAATTTCTTGTGAATAATTTGGGGATCAAATCAAATTAACATAAGCTTAAATGATTTTTAGCAATTTATTTTTTTTGTTTTAGAAGCATTATAATGACTACATGGGAAAAGGGGGGGGGGGGTAATATGAGACATAATTTTTTACTGTGGAATATTAAATAGGTAAAATGATTCAATGAACTGATGTATATCTTTCAATTGAAATTACACAGAATCGTCCACAGAATCTTGACAAAATTTCTTGTGAATAAATGGGAAATAAATCATAACATAAGCTTAAATGATTTTTAGCAATTTATTTTTTTGTTTTAGAAGCATTAAAAAAATGACTACATGGGAAAAGGGGGGGGGGTAATATGAAACATAATTTTTTACTGTGGAATATTAAATAGGTAAAATGATTCAATGAACTGATGTATATCTTTCAATTGAAATTACACTGTTCCATTTTCTTCCGGAATCAGTGTTAAAAATCTGTTAACTGCTGTCAGCTCATATTACCCCATCAAGTGGGGTAATATGGGCACTCACCATTATTTTTCAAGACCTGTAGCAAAACATTGCAACTAACATTGTCCTTATATTTTATAAATTGAAAGAAGAGTTCAGTAGCTTTAGCCAGAAAGTTGATTTGTTTCAAATATCACATTATAATTATACCACATATTTTTGCCAGGATAATCAAGACTACTTTTTTTTACGAAACATAACAGAATGCTGGAAAAAGAATTTGAATTTAGAAACATGCACGTTAGGCAATCAACAATTGTTTTAAGAACCTTGTAAGTAAAATGAAACTACTGACCTGTTAGTATCATGTTCTTGCTTAACCCTGAGTGCTTCAGAGATACAGTATTACTTGTACTAAACCAAAAGATACCACTCCTAACAGTATACAGGATAAAGCAATTTAAAAAATAAAATAAACCTAATTTCTAAAGCTGCTGTTATAACTAAAAAACTAAATGTTACTGTTATTGCTATTATCCAGAATCGTCAATGTTGACAATTCTGAATAGCAGTAATATTTAATTCAATACATTTTTTTATGGCTGTGATATGATGGATGTGTAGAGAATTGCACATGGATGGCTATTTATACATGTACTGTAACTAGCGTGTTTTATCATACTGCATGGTTAGAAGAAATCACTTCCAGACAAGCCACAGAAGCGGACACATTCACTGTGTCGGGACCAACTTACTGTAGGGATCATTTTCACTGCACAAAAGTGCACGGGTCACCCTAATCATTGAGTCAGCTGTCCATGACCATAATTAGAATACAATGTAAATAGATTTGAAATTGATTTAACTAACAACCAAAAACACCCAAGTTTCATGTAAAGGACCTAAGTCTGTAACTCAAAATCCTCCAAAATCTTTAACATCGAAAGCACAAATTATTGGCCAATTTAAATCAACATTGACGATGTAAACTCACCGGGAAAATATGAGCTTCTGATATCCGGCATTTTAGATAAAATATTTTTTTTAACATTGGTACACGACTCGTGTATAATGCGCTTCAGCCCCAGTTTTAATAAGAGACTTGAGGAGCGAGGCTAGACATATCGCAACATACCATACGGATGTTGACTTGAATAACCAGACGCTATAGAAATTTGCACTAGATTGAGATTGTATGGCTTATTTCGCCGAACATAACTGATTTGAAATTGGGGAAAAAACGGAAACCATGAAATGTAAATCAGTTTATATACATTCATATTATGTATATATGAATTGCAACCCGCTTTTGTCAATTTCTAGTACTAGGTCCCAAATGTTAGCGATTTAGCTCCTTTAAACCCAAAAACCCCTGTATTTGAATAAAACAATGAATGGTTTTATTGTTTTTTCTTTCTTTTTACATTTGTGGATGATTAATATTCCCTATACTTTACTCTTTTTTAACCCTGGGATGGAAAGCAGAATGGTTATAGTACCTGATAAACATTATAACACATACTTATGGAAGAACAATTACTGATTTATGTAGGCGACGTTTCAAACAAAAAGTATTCACTATTCTCTTAACGTTTTCAAGCAAGTACACTAACAAATGTGTAGAGCAATTATAGGCAAGCAATAACAACAAATCAGAAACTATGCATGACAACAACAAGATCAAAGGAATAAAAACAACATGATCACAGGCAATGTACATGTACATATATGAAGGATTAGTGAGTATGTGTATAACTATATGGCCTGTCATTTAGTCAACTGGCTTGGTTCGATTTCATGGTCGTTTTTTCAAACATGTTTGTTTATAATGGTATTAATGCATACTTTATTCACGTCAATAATTGCATAACGTATTCCGAATAAAAATAACTGAAACTTTGAATAAACAAAACCTTTGTTGTAATTGCATACTTTTATTCATACATCAGTCATCAATATTAATATCGAAATTTATTGTCGAATACAGTCCATAGTTCTTAGTATTAAACTGTATAAAATGGCGTCATTTGAAAAAGAATGTTTATGTTTGAACAGTGATGCCGCTGATTCCACAAAAGTTTCCTATATAAAGTTTTTAATTTTTAGATACTCTAGTTCAATCACGGAAAGGTTTAGATCCATGTTAGAGGATGTTGAACTAGTTCAAGCAACAGAAGAAGCTATCTTAATTAAAGATTAGCAAGAATTATGGTTGCCAAGTCAGATTTGATCGTATGACGTCACTTAATATAACACAATTTGATTGACTATTGCATCAGTCACATGGGAATACAACTGGTCCCATCCAAACAACTAGCTTGCTAGCCATATGTTGGTCGGATGCAACCATTGCCTCGATAGTTGTATGGATTTTGTAAATGCTGCTTCAGAGTAGACTCATTTGTATTGTTTAATGGTTCGAGAGCAAAACATTTAAGTAATATATTGTAACAAAAAGAGGGCCATAGGCCAGAGTGTTTTACAATATATTGTGCAATGTCATAAGCTCAAGGCCTTTAAACGACTGTAACGACAGACAGCTCTGCACATGCTTTTACAGTGAAATACGTCACATGAGTCCCAATATTTCACTAGTATAAATAATGTACGGTTGGCTAGTTGCCCGTACGATTACTTGAAATAATGGTTCGACAACATCAAAGGATGACGTCACATAGATCTGTATTTTAAATAAGCTTATCGCTCATCCGTCTTATTAACCCAGTCGGAGCAGAATAATAAGACGTTAAACCTCCATTTCTTTTCATTTCCTAAATATAAGCTCATATTTGGCTGTGTTGGACAACCTACCAATTCTTTAATGAGATTTTTAATATTTTAAATTACAAAACTAAAAAATACTTTGAATCTTTTGTAGGGTTTGTTGTCTTTACTACGAAGGATACGAGGGACACAAGCAAAGGAATTGCGAATTTTATTATTGGGTTTAGATAATGCTGGTAAAACGACCTTATTGAAGTCATTGGCATCTGAAGATATCAGTCATATAACACCTACACAGGTTGGTATTAAATACATTTTGAATGGTTTACATGCAGGTCATAACTCAACTGTCACACTGATATATTTGCATTGTTAACCAGGGTACACTGATCTGACCCGGGGAATTGTTTATATTGACTGGGGGGAGTTGGCTGGCCGAATGGTTTGCACTTGCATGCTGCATCATAAAGCCACTCTTTGAGACAACTGACGTGGTTTCGAATCCCTGGTTGTAAATGGCAAGGAGTAGGGTCGCCTGTCCAGCCTCGTGGGTTTTCTCCAGGTCCTCCTGTTTCCTCCTACTGCGCCAAGCGAATTATTGAAATAAAATTAAATCATGTTAGACCGAAATGACCTTGTTTGTGTTGAGCGGACTTAAACCCCTTTCTCTCTCTCTGACCAGGAGAGCTTTAACCCTGGTTATAAAGCTTTTCCAAATTAAATTTTATGTGAGTCTAGGAGAATGGGATCTATAGTCTTTCCTTCATTTCAAGCACTATTTTAAGCACATTAAGATTAAAAATCATATTGTTTAACTTTTATAAATATATTTTCAGGGCTTTAATATCAAAACAGTGCAATCAGCAGGATTCCATTTAAATGTATGGGATATAGGTGGACAAAGAAAAATTCGACCATATTGGAAAAATTATTTTGAAAATACAGACATTTTGGTATGTGGTGATATGGTTTAAATACCATACCCTTTCAGCATTTGGTTTCATTAAGTACTAGAATTCTTGTATTAACTTTGTCCAACAGCTCCTTTGGAGTTAGGGGGGATTGGACGGCCAAATGATTAGTGCGTCGCATTGCATCATTCATAAGGTTAGTTGTCGATTCCCTGGTTGTACATGTCATAGCCATTGCTGCTTAAATCTGAGTTGTGGACTGGCTCTTAAAGTATAGCCCAATATTCATCACAGCTTATTTGAAATACAAATTTGAAATTGTTTTTACCGATTCCATTCAGACTGAAGAGGATGGCCACTTATTTTTGTCAAAGTACTTATGAGTGATTTAAATGAATACTCTATTTTTCAGATTTATGTTATAGACAGTGCAGATAGAAAACGGTTTGAAGAAACAGGGGAGGTTTGTGTGATTTTTGTGTATCTATTTCTATTATATTGGCTACGGTATTCAATCAAACCTTTCACACTTATTGGACTTGTATTTATCACAACATCTACATGAAGAATTAATTTTAAAATTGTTTGCAAAAAAAAAGCAAAAACGTTACATTTCATGCTTGTTTTGGAATAAAAAATTCCCATTCAGTATATTCAGTAGAGATGGTCTTTGCTGTTTCAAGTGCACCGGTCATTGTTTTAAATACAAACAACAACACAGTAAATCATTTCTTTGAATTTGTTGTAATTGTAGGAATTAACTGAATTATTAGAAGAAGAAAAGTTAAGTGGAGTTCCTGTTATGGTTTTTGCTAATAAACAAGACTTAGTAACAGCTGCACCTGCTAGTGATATCGCAGAAGGTTTAAATCTACATCAAATACGAGACAGAGAATGGCATATACAAGCCTGTTCAGCACAGACAGGCGAGGGTGTTAAGGTACATACTTTATACAAGTCGCACTTTTTGAGTGTCTTTTAGGGTTCTTGGAAAAGTCATCAATTAATGTCACAATGATCCAGAAGGCCAATGATCATTTTCCTTATATAAATGTAACAAACTTGAGCTATAAATGTTATTTACATAGTACTAGTAATTTAGACATTTAAAAACAAACTAGTACAGATACTATCCTGACATTGATGTTCATGGATAAGAGTAAAGATGGCAATGTTAAATTAATTTAAACTGTTATGAAGTTTAGGTGACTATACCTTATGTTAGTATTAATTGATTTTTTAAATTTTTTATGTTTATTTATTTTGTTTTTTTACAGCATGGTTTAGATTGGTTAATTAAAGCATGTAGTAAAAAGAAATAAAGATACTGGTTAAATCTAGTATATAATAATATTATAATATATCTATGATATCTTCTTATATCTACATGTATCATCAATCATTTATATTTGTGTCAATATTGTAGAAAGTAATGATTTTTACTTACTGGATACAGTAATATAGCTATTTCCTGTAAACGTATTGGTAACAAACCAAACTAGTAAACTACGGTATTTGAGTGTGCACATTGAATTAGCACATAAACAAGGCATTGACAGTACCGGTATGTAAAACAGATTAGCCATTGTTTATATTGTATGGTTATTTAATCAGAAAAGCATGATTTAATCATAACAGAGAAATTGAAGATACTGTAAAACAAATTTGTATGTGACTTGCTCTATCTAATTTAGACATTCTATATGTATATGGTAAAAAAAAAATTACATTTTGTACAGCATCTCAAATAATAAACGAGATGTGACATATCTTATTTAGACAGAGCTGGTCATATGGTGTTAAATATGAATTATTATCACTGGTCACATTCATTTCAATACACAATAATCTTATTCACACTTTTTATGAATTCCTTTATTATCATGAAAGTCATTTATTTCTATTGTGTATATTTTCATAGTTTTCTGTACATTTCACTGGAAGGATAAATTAATCGTTGAAGATCTTACATGCAACAGAATAGTCATTCCCGTCAAAAGTTTCATAATTGTGCATCAATTAATCGTTGAAGATCTTACATGCAACAGAATAGTCATTCCCGTCAAAAGTTTCATAATTGTGCATCATGAGAGTGTTGTCTATAATTTGGCATGCATTGGGTCGTATAGATTTAGAAGTTAAGAGTTTGGTATACCACATATTACTTTTACTAGAACCTACTTAAATAGATCTGTTTTTCCTTTAAACCGTCCAGTTCGAACCCACAACCTAATTTGATTGGAAAATTATATTATTAAGTTTAGAAATAAAAAAAATATCAAAAGGTGCAGAATTATATAATGTTCTCCATTTGATTGTTAATGACATTGTTTTTGTTGCCTGCCTTTAAGGGGACTGTTACCTGTTAAAATGAGTCTGTCCATCTGTTTGTCCATCCTCCTCGCAGTGTTCCGTTTGATTAGAGCTAATCTGACTACTCCCTGCTGGACTGAGTGGGTATTATTGTCACTAATTATGACTGGCCAGTGGTCCTATTACTGACCAATCACTGAATTCGTTACAAAGGTATTACCTTTAAAACAAGACGTTTAATTAGGACAACTGTGTTTCGTAACGTTACGTCATGGCTGCACGGTTTTTTTATGCTATATTAACCAGCGCATAGCAGGATATTGCAGCAAAACTAATTGCGTGACAAACGAGGCTATCGGTATTGACGTAAAGTAAACACTACGGTATGGTAAAGAACAGACTTTTAACGTTTTTAATAACTTAAATCTTTGTCCAAAATATTAAGGAAGACCCAAGATTAAACGACGGAATGTCATGTTACTGTACGTAAGTAGTAGATTTGATTGAACGAGAAGAATAGACACATTTACTTAAATGTCAAGAATCCGAAGCGAATCCAGCAATGGCCAGAGAGGGATTTCTCGGGCCGTTGCTTCAGGAATATGCTGTTTGTCTATCACACAATAACTCTCCTTCTAATTTAGGTAGAATGTTCAAACTTGGTGAAAGTCTTGACAGAGTTCGAACATGTGCATTTTCAATTAAGGCTAATCAGAGACAAGCAATTTGATTCTAATTGGGTGAGAGATGTCGGATATCTGGCCAGGTGTACCCCTAAATCAAAAAAGATAATTAATGTTATGGTTAATTGAAGATGTAATATGATATATTCTGCATTGGCCTTGTGACCTCATTACTGTATGAGTATCAATTAGAGCTCTCATATGACTAGTTGACAAAGTAGTTAAACCGACTTGGATATTATTCATTACATTTAGTATGACTTTAGTCACATCAATTCAATTACCACCAATATTTGTTATTCATTATGAAATCCTATTTGTTGAGTGTAGATAATAGCCATGTTGTTTTGTAGTGAAGTTGTGTTTATTTATATGTTGTCATAGTTTACAGTCAAATCACTCATATGGGGAATTAAAGGTAAACAACATCTTGCAGTAATATTTAATTTGATGTGCCTTTGTCATTTACACTTTTCTGTCTGCTATTGGGAAATGAACAAAATGTGAATTTTGTACCATTAAATGATCAGTCCCACATATTATGTACAGGTAAAAAAAAACTTGCTAATTCTATAAAGCTTTATCCTTGTACTGTTCGACTAGCAGAATTTCAGTGATCCCTTTTTTGATGGAATCAATGTTTTTAAGTGTCGCTGGCGACAAGGTTTCTTAACCAATGCCATGATTGTGAAAGAGTAAACATGTATAAACTTACAATAACAAAAGGTCATATATTGAATACAAATGTATAGGCTTTTAATTTTGTTAGATTTATAATTTAGCTGTATGTATTGAAAATTTATCTATACATGTTATAGTATTGTGGATAAGTGATCGCCATTAATGAATTAATGAATGACATTTAATTAAGCGGATAGTCATTATTGACCACAGATCAACAAATTAAGGCATTTCTCAAGAAATATAGCTTTCAATTGGCTAGGGATGTTCCTCTTGTTGTGAAGTCGGAGGAAATAAATTCAAAAGTTTGATGTCCTAGAAATATTTGTGATTTGTGTATACTACTATGAATGTTCATTCCATTTTCCATGTAGGTGTCTTTGTGAATAAATAAAAGTGTACACATATGAAAGTCTTCTTTCATTTTTCATGAGACGATGATGTTGGTCAGTCGAGTTGAAAATTATATCAACAGTTCATTCCATGTTAGTTTTCCATTGGTTACTCCACCGCATCTTGGTCTAAAGACCTGCAGCTTGAACTAAATGTGGTTGTCAGCAAAAAAGAAGTGAAAATGGGTTTGCGTTTGAAATTTAAGTCAAACTCATGCTTCATTAACCCGCCAGTACTTACAAGTAATGAGTGTTGTTTGGTGCAGGATATGTTTTTTTTCCCTAGAAGACCTGATATGCCCACATTTTGCAAATGATTGACAGAAAACGAGCTTAAAAAGAAAAGAAATTTTTTGTACAGTCAAGGGACAATATTATCCAAGAAGTTATAGTTCAATATGAGCGGGTCCACAACCATGGTAATACATACTTATACACTATTTGCATTCAAGATCTCTTGGATATAAACATTTATTTCAAGTTTCGTCAAAGTCAGATAAAAATTGTGAACTGTGGAGTGTCTACAAAGAAACTGTGGATGGACGGACAGGGGCGACGGCATTATTGTGGATGTTTAAAAAAAGATAAAGCACACATGTAGGGTTGCCTAAGTTGTGTTTGATCTTTGTAATCCAAAAGAGAGAGAGAAAGAAAAATGGGGTTTAACGTCAACTTGACACAAACTAGGTAATCTCGGGACTAATATATGGATCAATTTTATTTCAATAATAATAATATGCTTGCCTGTAGGGGCCTTTAGCAATTTGGGGAGACCGGAAGACCCAGAGAAATCCCATGAGATACTTAATGTTGAGATACTTAATTTTAGACTTAATTATTTGTCACAACATGGTAGCAAAGCCCTTCTGTAGCCACAATGTTTATTCAAATCAACAATATTGAGCTGTGAGTATAGAAAGCAAGAGAAATTCCATTCATTTCAGCCTGAAGACACAAAGTAGGTAATTTTGGGACTAACATATTTAATTATATTACATTAATTCGCTTGCATGTAGAGATTCAATGACAGACCTTATGATGCAACATGCACACTTTAACCATTAGATTATCAAACAACCCCCGCAAAAAAAAACAGCTGCCGCCAGGCAGGATACACCCAAATCTTTGAGAGATGGATAGAGAACAAACTAAAGTTATTTTTCCAACTATCAAGGGACATAATTCACGAATTTACAAATCGATATGCACAAATATTGAATGGAAACAAGACTTTCGGTTATAAACATGCATTTCAATTTACATCAGATTAAAATTTTAACCTCTACAGGGTCCACAACCTTGATATACCATATTTTTACACTATTCGCATTTACACGCGAAGGCCATTTTGTCAGAAAGTTTTGGTCCGATATTCACAAAATTCAAAATCAACTATTACCGTGGAACAGTGATATAACAAATGGGATTTTTTAAATTGGATAATAATTATGACCTCCAGAGGAACCACAAGCTAAAAATGGTGATTTTTTGTATAATCAGGAGCCATAATTCAGGAAGTTACGATAAGATAATATAGAAAGGAACCAAGATCTTTCGGTTATAAATTACATTTCAAGTTTCATCAAAATAGGTTTAAAATTATAACTACTACAGTGTTCACACATGCAATCGGGGGCCATAATCCATGAAATGTTAGCGTATAAAAAGACAAAAGAGTAGTAACTTGTAACAAATTCTTCATTTACAACAGCAACAAATGTTATCATTCTCTGAAAACCATAGACTGTAGTCAATCAATGACTAGGGGAATATGTTTCAATCAAGCACAAAATTATGTCACCAATTATGTATATATATCATTAATGTTAGCTACACTTAGAGTGAAACATCTACATATGCCTATATACAGGGCTCTATCAAACATTGTGGCAATAATTAAGACATTTCCTAGCTTTTTATCTCTTTCACTGCCAAGGGGCCTGTTTCACGAAATTTTAACTAAGATAAAATCCAAATTTTAGTAAATTGATTGGATAATATTAGATTGATTTATCTACTAAAATTTGGATTTTATCTTTAGTTAAGATTTTGAGAAACAGGGCCCAGGGTTTAGATTTCTCAAACCAGATGTTTTCAAACTGGAAAACAACACATCAACTACAAGCCCTCTGTCATATCTATACATATATTTAAATTAACACTCTCATATTTACAGCTATAATATTTCATTAATACCAGATCTTAGTCTTTTATCAAACTTTTCTTTTTAAAAACTCAAATCTGGAAATAAATCTAGTGGATTGACAAAGATTTGAGGGAGGGTTTGTACTCAAATACTGACTTAATTTTACAATCAACGATAGTTTTAACACAAAAATAAATTATGAAACAAAAATGAGGTATAACAATACTCCATCAGCTCTTGAGCAAATAAAATAATTGTATGAATGTACACTGAAGAATTATCTGTAATAATCATAAGACAAAAATTTAAACATATCTGCTGTAAAGGCAGGAGGACTGCACCACAAAATGAAAGTTACTTGATAAATTTTGTTCCAATACAAAAGAGATTCATTTAGAGACTATATTCAAATTTGTAATTGAATTCTTTTGTAAAATATAAGGCCAGGCATTATGTGACCGTCTTGTAATATGGCCAATAAATATTTCTTAGTTCAATTTTCATCTTTATCCAAATTGTGAAATCATTTCCTTTTATTCAAAGAACATTAAAAGGACCACTAATAAATGGGTGAAGAAAAAGTGTTTCCTGAATAGGAGCATTATTCAATTGATAGTTGACTAAGATTCACTTATCCTACTGTGGTTTTTGAATATTAAGAGAGCAGGTCACATTTCTTTTTCACAACATGTAAATATTGTTCAACAGGTTTTTTTAGCACAGTTGCTCATCAAAATACTGAGACTGTGATATTATGATTTGGATTGTCAGGTCACAATCCTTCAATTTAGAAAATGAAATGAGTATTTTAAAATTAGCTGTATTAGAAAATTATTCTTGGCCAACAGATCCTGTCATTATAATTTTGAAAAAAGGTTTAAATATAAAGTTTTATTTATCCTGTATGTAAATTATTCACAATAGCCTGAGTAAAATCACTAGTTGATGTATAACCTCCCATATCTTGAGTTCGGAACTGTAAAATACAAAAGAAGTAGTATTGAAGTTACTAATAAAAAATAGTACCGAGAGAGATAAGAGTATCATGGAGATTTAACAGCAAATCAACACAAATTAACTCATTTTGGGACTAACATGGTATATCTTTATTTCAAAGATTCACCTTAGCAGTGGGAGATAGGAGAACCAAGAGAAAATCCAAAAGATTAGACAGGCATTTACTCCTTGTCATACAAGCTTGAAATCTCAATCATAAGTGTCTTAAGCTTAGTGTAACATTTTTTCAATACAAATATCAAATTATAGCTACTACTAATGGCACTCCAAGATAACAATGGGGATGCTTTGCCAGGCCTGAAAACAGTGTGAGCAGAATCTTGACATTATCAAACTTTTCAGATAGGGTTATTGGTTGAGTTAGTTGGTGCATGTTCACTTAATTGCTATTTTTTAAGAGATTGATATTATTCAATACAAAAACAATCAATCATATATAATGAGTTACAACTATATAATGATAAGTTATTTACCTTGCCCGATTTAACCACTCTATAAACAGCATCTTCTATTAAACGAGAGTGAAATTCTAAATGTAGATGTTTTAACATATTACATGCACCCAAAATGGTGGCTGTTGGATTCGCTATATTTCTACCAACAGCTTCCGCATATGAATGACGAGCACCCTAAACAAACAAGAAAGATGAAATACAGGATATAAAAGTTTTGGTGTATTATTTCAAAACTATTTTAGTGGACATATGAAAGAAACAAAGTAAAATCACAATGACGATCTAACAATGTGACATCAAAACAATCAAGTAGTAAACGTTATTTAATTTAATTCAATTAACAAATATATGAATAACTATATTAAAAAAAAACATCATCAATGCCTCCACCAACGGGTGTGGATGACTTTACTGGCACCAAATGCAACTGGTGATAGGTGGCATTTAATAATTTGTTTTCTTAAAATATTTTTGTTGGGCATCAAAATTCATTAGAAATTAAAAGGGTAAGCATTTATTAGAGAAAAGTTATTATCGGCTGTATCTTACCTGCTCGTAGATGGCAACATCATGACTGAAACTCTCTCCAGGAACAACACCAGCTCCCCCTACGAGACCCGCAGCCAAATTATCAACTATGTTTCCATAGAGATTGGGCATCACCATGACATCAAATTGATGTGGATTAGACACAAGCTGTCAAATAAAATAAATTGTTTTTAGAGCAACCAAGAAGAAACAATACTGGTTAAGCAACATGATGTTAGGGATATATAATTGTAATACAAGTTAGTGTGCGTGAAAAATTTAAATAATATATCATGATATTAATATGATCTCTTTAGTCTTAATGCATTTACAACAAAATGTAGAGTTAGCACTTACCTGCATACAACAGTTATCTATAATCATTGTTTCAAATTCTATACTAGGATAAAGGTCAGCTATTTCTTCACATGATCTCAAAAACAAACCATCACCTAGCTTCCTGGAAGAAATCACAGATTTACTTTTAAAAAATATAAGATGGAGAAAGTTTACCTATTCAGTTGGCTAATCATTCCCTGGAAAAATACAGTCGGCCATCAGAATTTAAAAAGATACCTCTGTGGTTTTTCAAATATCCGTTTAAGGAACATTTGTATCACTCAGTACTCTTAAAGAACTGATTGTTATTTGAGTGATTTAGAGCCCCCTGCGAACTACAATATTGTGAAAGTTCAATCCCTAAAAGGAATATCAGCACAAACTAGAACCAAACTCAGGCCAGCAGAACCAACAATGTGCCAAATTTTAGAAGAAAAATCAAAGAAATCGTTGACTTACATGATGTTAGCCTTATGGACAGCTGTTACTTTCTTTCTATTTAATCTCATTGCATAATCAAATGCAAACTTTGCTATTCTCTGAGATTTCTCCTTTGTCACAATCTTTAGACACTCTACAACACCAGGTACACTCTAAATAACACATAAAAACAAAATGAACAGTTTGTAACTCAGTAAACCGTAATAATAACGGACACCTATTGACCCGACAAATATATTTCTTTAGTGTCCGCGGAGCTGCGGGCGGCGAAGCCGTCTACCCGCGAGCGCCGCAGGTGCAAAGCACTCGACGCGACGGGGGGGTTGGGGGGACTCCCCCAGAAAATTTTGAAAACCAGACGGCCGTAGACGCGTTTTCCAGGCATTTCGAATACCTTCTAGTAATTTGGAGTGGGTATTATGTCAGTTGCGGCATAAAAACTGGTGAAAAATCATCTTTAAAGTACAAACTCTATTACTACGAAAACATGAACAAAAGATCGAGCGCGAAGCACTCGACAGGGAGGCCCCAAGAAATTTTGAAAACCAGACGGCCGTAGACGCGTTTTCAAGGCATTTCGAATACTTTCTAGTAATTTGGAGTGGGTAGTAAATTATGAACAAGTCCATCGCGAAGCACTCGACGGGGGGTTTAGAGGGCCTCCCCCAGAAAATTTTGAAAAGCAGACGGCCGTAGACGCGTTTTCCAAGCATTTCGAATAATTTCTAGTAATTTGGAGTGGGTAGTAGCCTAAATTATGTCAGTTGCGGCATAAAAACTGGTGAAAAATCATCTTTAGAATGCAATTTAAAGTGTCCTTTGTCCATTATCTGTTGTTGGCAGGACGTACATTGTATTTTGCCGCCATGATCTTTCTTTCGGTTATTTGACTGTGACGCCATCTTAGAGACGTGTCCTTCAATTTTCACGGCAGTACTGCAGAAAGTTTTTAAATCTTCAATACTGATTTTAGTACTGCTAAAGCATTAGTAATCTTCTATATGCTAGCAGTATTTAAATCAGTACTGAAAATAGTTTTGATTTTTTTTTTATCGAATTGATATTAAATATCAGCAATAGAAAGTGTACACTCATATCATTGGAGTTATATAAGTGGTGCGTCCGCCCTGACAACAAATTAAATATGGACTTACTTCGATTCAATCCCAACAGTTTTGACAACAAACATTTTTTTTACAAATTCAGACAGTTTTCTCACCAAGTGTCCCTTGATTGTATAAACACGGTACCGCACACAACTAACTTGACAAAAAACGCGCGAGAACTCAATTCCTAGAAATTGATTAGTTTAACAAAGTCATAGAAAATTAAAAAGGAGATTAATGAGTTACTATAAGACGATGGGCAAAATTTACAATTATCTTGTACTGTAACCGAATCCATTATTAATCAATCGACGACACTTTTTTAAGTTTGTCATCCAATATACTGGAACACAGTACTCGAGAACTGAGAGAGGTCATGTGTACGTGCTAGTTTTATTCAGATGGCGTACGTGTTCTTCATTGACTAGCCTGCTTTCTTTTCGCTTCCATATTATTAAAAATATTCAAAACCAGACAGACGGCTCGACGCTTCCCGACAAACTGAGCATTCATTCCTGACAAGGCCATACCCCTACCCCACCCCATTTTCAAAAACTCCTCGAATAATGACCGATCTCACAATCCTGAGCTCTTTTTAGATTTCTAATTTTTTTTCATGAAAATATTTGGGGGGGCCAGGGCCCCCCCGGCCCCCCCCCCCCCGCCTCCTACGCCTATGGACTCTTGTCAATAATAGATGAAGCAAAATAAAAAAACCTGTAACAGTCTAATTAAAACAGAAATTAAACTTCATCAATATTACAGTCTGGGTAACACAACTGTAGCCTGTATTTACATGTACTGGGTTTCCAAAGGAGCACCTCATATCACTTATCTATCATATTTTTTTTACTAACCATCAATATTCACAGTATAACAATCCCTTACATGATCCCTTACAGAATATTTGTAAACACTGGAATGTTGTATATAAAGTTTGAACCTAGCCTTACCTCGTGTTCTAAAGCACTGTATTCACCTTCTGTTTGTTCACGAATAATAACAAAATCTAGATTATTGTGCTTTGTTTTATAACCTGCTAAACTCTTTATTCGCACAACATTGGCAAATAAATCTAACTCTTGTCTGAAATACAGATTGAGAATGCTTGATTAATCTACAGCAAGAATCACTAAATCACTGAGACAATATAAAGGCAAGACTGCCTGAGATCGACAGATGATGTCGTCAATGCCGCAAATTTGTTTATTTTTTACCAATGTTCTAGAGCAGGGGTGTCAAACATACAGCCCTAGGGCCAGATCCAGAGATCCTGCTCACAAAAGGTTTAAATTTGGCCTGCGGGAACAAATTTCAACAAAAATGATGTGTCAATAATTCTTAGAAACTAGCAGTGGAAATCATTCATTATTGTTTTCCAGTTTCACCTGTAAAACTCTGACTCCTGCACTGTATGTCATAGATATCTAAGTTATGTAATACAAATGAGTTTGACATCTCTGATCTAGAGAGTTGATTATGGTCTTGTGATGTAAATACACTTAACAAAGCCATTTAAATGCAATACAGGAAATATTTCTGGTAAATGTTTTCTTGGGCTTTCCTATCTTATGGCAAATACGTGAAACTTGTGATGGGTCTCTTTTTGTGGAGTTCATGGTTTGAACCCACTATCAGTTATCGGTAATAAACTTTGTTTGTACAAATGCCACACTTGTCTTTTTTCCCAATTTTAAGTAGTCCCATGTCACACGCTTTGCACTCTGGCCCTTTAAATACAAATCAAAATATCAACTATCCATTAGGAGACTTCACAGGAAGCCGTCGCAAGACACTTTGATGTCCACCCATTGACCATTGCTCGACTCAGACATCGCTTTCACACCACTAGAAGAGTTGGTGATTGACCCCAACCTGTAGCGCCACCTGTAACAACGGCTGCTCAAGAATGCAACAGGTTCCAGTCAGCTACTGCTACTGTCAGGGGAACTGTTGGAACATGGCAAGGTCAGATCAATCCTCAAACAGTCCAAAGGTGTCTGGCTGCTCTTGGGTTATGCTGCCGTCGACCTTACCATGGTCAAATCCTCTTGCATCGTCATTGACTTGCCAGACAGCAATGAGCCACAAATCAGGGGTATCTGCACAACACACTATGGTGAAATGTCATCCGACTTGCCAGACAGCAATGAGCCACAAATCGGGGTATCTGCACAACCCAACGTGGTGAAATGTCATTCGACTTGCCATTGAGACAGCAATGGGCAACAAATCAGTGGTATCTGCACACCATGGCGAAATGTCATTTTCTCGGATGAATCACGATTCAACCTCATTTTTTATTGTATCTACCGACGTTGATATGAGCACTTTGCTCCTAACTGCGCCTGGAAGGGTTTAGGGGAGGTGGCTTCATGGTTTCCAAAATTATTGGCAAACAATCCCACATCTGTGCCAGTCCATGTAGTCGGAGAGAATGGCATATTTTGTGGGAAAAAATTCCCACTAAAATGATTCCTGATTTTTCTGAAACTATATGATGGGTAGTCTTCCAGAAAAATTCCCCCCGTTAATCAGCCTTGGGGAAAAAAGATTTCAGCCATTTTTAGGTTTGGTATCCAAACTTTTGAAAAATTTCAGTTTTTGGGCCCCTAATTGGTCAATGGTACGTTGTATGGTGTCGATATATAGGTTTTCGGGGTCGGAGAATGCGAAAATGATGTTTATTATGTCGTACGGTTACCGTGGTGACCATATTTTCAGGTTTGGTATCCGATTTTTGTGATTTTTTTCATAATTATTTTGTAGTACATATGAGTTTTAAAATATAGGTTTTTAGGGGCGCTGAGTCCGATTCCAAATGTATTCTGTAGATAAGATGGCCCAATAGCCTATATTTGCCTTAATTTGGCCCAAAACTAGTAGACTGGAATCTAGTTATTGAATAGCTAATTACACTAATATGGACCAACTACCATTGGAAAATTACACAGGCCAAATTACAAAAAAAAAATACAAAAAAATACTCGAATCCAATTTATTCCTCCAAATCAATCTATACCTCGCACAGATTTACAGAAATTTAGAGGCGATGGCCGAATCCATTTCACACCGTTTTCGAACAGATAAAGGAGAAATGACTCCAGAAGAAATTGAAAGACGACAGATCTGGTTAACAGAATTGTCTAGAGAACTAGAAGAGTTAACCTACAGCCTTAAAGACAACAGACCGCCACCAGTTTTAACAGACGAAAGGCAAACATGGTCGAAGATACAAGGTTACACTTAGAGGGTCCCCCTCTAAGACGTCGACTCCGTTACAGAGAAAGTCCAAGAGACAAGTTTCTCTGATTAGCTAAGTAGATATCAACAGTCCAGAGCTCATTACAGCTTCAACAGTAAAGACAGGCTTACAGAAAGCCAGTATTGCCGGCGGAAAATATGATGGACGCACACCATTAATGGATTATAAATTTTTTAAACTTGTAATATCATTAATGGCAGAGACGAAAGAGGGTTACATTTAGCTGAGGTTTGATGAGTCCAGCTCAGCAAGTACTGAGTTCTCTTCCGACAGTAGACAGATACAACTATACTAGTTGGATGGAAGCTTTGGAAAGAGGATTTCAACCTAGGAATCAGACAGAGATGTATAGATGTGAACTAAAGAATAGGCGTAGAAGGATTAATGAAAAGCTAACAGAGTTAGGCCAGTCAATAAACCGACTCGTTATACTCGCATACCCTAATGCTGAAGCAGATCTATAGGATATTCTCGCAAGGGACACATTTCTCAATTCTCTACAATACTCTGGTATGGGTAGTTCAACAAACAAGGCCAGAGGGTTTAGAAGATGCTGTTCAAGTAGCTATTGAATTCGAGTCATATCAATGCGCCATGGACATCAAGAGAAACAGCTAAAAGTATGCCAGATCAGTTTGGTAGATATCTAAATCTGATGATCTACAGGAACATGACAATGTATTGAAAACCTAAACTATCCAGTAACTGTCAGAAAAGCAAGATAATGGGTCACCTTTCTGTTAAGTGTGCACCTAAAAAGAAAGAAGGAACCACAGCTAGAACGAAAATCAAAAACGGATAGTGCTTTTGTCAGACACATTGGAAGACGTAAGCGTAATAAAGCAAAGAGGAGAGGTACAAATAAAGAAGCATACCATAGCTCATCAGAGACACTGGATAAGCTACATTCAAACGAAGCAAATCGCAGGACAAAGTTTCAGGTAGGTTACAAATTTGCTAAACAGAAGAAACAAGCAACACACCAAAGACAAACCGATGATTTGAATTCTACTAAAATAAGTTTCAACAAGGGTGATTGGGTGTTCATGTTTACACCTGTAGCAAGAACCACTATTCCTAGAAAAATTAAGTTTCGCCGGAAAGGTCCGTACCAAGTTCTAGAAAAGATGACAGAGGTTACAGGGAATGTTGACTTTGGCAAATCAACTCTGCACATCCATACTGGTCGTTTGAAATGTATGAGTGATACAGTTGAATCAAATAATATTACTAATGAATCAAAGTTTTTCTCAGATATTCTATAATCGGCAGGATTTAAACGGGGGCGTGGGTAATGTGGCAAAGCTAGTTTCATTTTGTTAGTATTGTTTTATTTATAGTCTGTAGACACCTAAATAGTCCAGACTAATAACAACTATAGTTTTGGATATAGGTCACTGTGAGTGACTTGATATTTGATCACTGTATGAATAAATAGCATGTTAACAGATTTTTTCGAAGTTTATAATAATATTGCTATCTGCCATATAGTATGTTTAATTTTATAATTTAATAGAATCACATGTATTGTTATTTGGCCTACAATTAGTGAGTTTATATCCCTATTGTATAATTTATTTTGTTGGAAATGTACCATAATACATTGTCAAAAAAAATGGAGTATTATTACCTCCCTTTACTTAAATAGCCGAATTTTAATATATATAGCATGCAATTATAAGTAATATGCATTTCATATGGCTTACTTAACAGAACTAGAATATACTTCTAGGTGTCAACTTTATTATAAATCACATTGCGTCCATCAGTTAAATAATGTTGCATTTATATTGTTGACAATGTATACATTGTTTATGAAGGCAAGTATACATACCAAAACTAAAAATGGCTGTAAATTTTTTTCCCCAAGGCCGATTAACGGGGGGAATTTTTCTGGAAGACTACCCATCATATAGTTTCAGAAAAATCAGGAATCATTTTAGTGGGAATTTTTTCCCGCTAACCAGGCCATATGGAGTCAGCCTCCTCGACTAATGCCTTGGCGACATAAGGCATGTGTTAGAGCTCAGGGTGGGCATATCCTATATTGACTTAAGCAGACCCCTGCTTTGTTTCATGGTTCTCAGACGTTTCGGTTTTGTCCCTTTGTATTGAATTCTTTCATGATATATTCCACAGATGCTTGTTATCTCGATTTTGTCAATTGTTATGTATTTTGAATTTGGAATTGTGTTTTTATTGGCTTTGAGTGTTGATGTCTATAATTAATAATTAATATTTTAACATCAAAAGAAGACCAGCAATAGGAAAATTTAGCTCTTGTGAAAACAAATCTACAGGAAAAGTTAACTAAATCCAAAGTGGCTAGGGCCATACTAAAAATCTTTTCATATTTCACTAAATGAAACGTTTATATCTTTACCTTATCTGCATATTTAATGTCTGTAAAACACCACCTTTAAAACTCGATGGTGTGGCTATAATACCTTTTAATCCAACACCATTTCTTTTAAATGATTCGACCACAGAGCCTACGGTAGCACTCTGACCAGGCTGTACTTCACTAAAATTGATTAAAAATGAAACATATTTATTTTCACACTGTACGGTAGTTAAAATAAGAATGCTACTGTAATTATGTTGTGCAATCAGGTTAACATAAAACATCAATGTCATCTCAAACTATGTTCACTAGGATTCCTGGATAGAATTATATAGAAACATGATAAGGACACAAGGTACTGTGACATCCAAGGGAGAAAGAGAGAGAAACAGGGTTTAAAGTCAACTTGACACATGCTAGGTCACTCAGATATTTATTTTAGCCTCTAGAGCGTCCACAAGATATTTCAAAGGGATCAAGGACCATAACTCTGGCAATAATTATCAGATATCGTTGAAAATCCAGACATCTTCGTCTCATGACCTTAAACAGTGCGAATACATTTAAAGTCAATCGGATATTAACTTTAGCCCCTAGAGCGCCGACAAGATATTTCAAAGTGATCAAAGGCCATAACTCTGGAAGTAATTATCGGAAATCATTCAAAACCAATAGAAATCATTGAAAATCAATAGGCGTCTTTGTCTCATGACCTTAAACTGTGTATAAATTTAAAGTCAATCGGATTGTTGGATATCAACTTTAGCCTCTAGAGTGTCCATATGCAATTGTGGATGCCGGATAGGTGCGATGACACTATCTAAACAACCAAATTTTAATGTGGGCGTATAGAAAGGCTTGAATTATTCTAAGGAAAAAAAACCAAATTTTTCTAACCTGACAAATATTTCCTCAAAGTCTACCGGTGCTCCAGCTGACTGAAAGACTTCTTGAACACTTGCCATTAAATCTGGTCCTACTCCATCTCCTGGTACCATAGTGATAGTATGACGACCAGCAGGATGAGAAATTGGTTCAGCTACCGGCTAAAAACACAAAACATTCATAAACACTTTAAATACAATTTAATTCAAACACAGATCCTAATTCGTTTTGTTTTTTTTAAAGTTCAAAATTTTACTACACTAGGAGCTTTAAGAGTGGTTATTTTGCCAGAGTTCTGGGTGAAGTGAGGGATTAGCCAAAGAACCAGGCTGTTAACTCAAGGTTAATTATGTCATTTAGTGCAATAGTAAAGCTATCAATAAATACGAAATTCTTGAATAATAACAAAGTTGGGTAGACAATAATAAAAAGTAAACACATTTACAATCTGATTAACAAACAGATGGAAATTTTAGTTTGTTTGGATTTTTTTATACTTTTACTGAACCAAACTAAAATACTATCAAATAGAGCTGAACGGTTTGCAAGGGAGATAACATACCTGTAAACTTTGACTGAATGGTGCAAACTATTTATATATTAAGTTTTTGTTTTGTTCTCTACAGTAGAGATCATAGAGCTATGAAGATGTCTCAAGAGTACACCTTCACTGAAGCTTGATACTAAACTTGACCATTTTTTTGTAAATAAAATGAAATTTGATTATTATAATGAATGAAATGGAGTTTAACGTCCTACGCTTCTGCACCTAACCTGGGCTAATTGAAGACGCCACACAGTGTGCCATGAGGGAAATTTTTTGCCCAGACAGCAACTGAATTCCAACTGCCAAGGGATCTTTTACGTGCATGCCAATGTGTACACAGGACCTTGTTTTTTCGTACCATCTGAACGACTAGCTGTCCTTGTCAGACCCTCTGTCTGCATCACTGACAAGGGAAAACTACACCAGAAAAATTGAAATGAACTTTCTCAGCCAATGCAGGGATCGAACACCGGACCTCCAGGCTAGTGAGCCAGCACCTTACCAAAGTGATCCCCTGAATATTATAAAATAGAAAGAAAACAGGATTTACTTCTTTTAGTCAGATTGTAGCATGTAGCATTCAACACCAATGGCTACACATATGTCATGAAACAAAACATGCCTTCAATGTGGGTTCAATGTAAATTCCACTGACAATGCTGAGTTCCGACTATCACAATTCATGCTGCGAATGAAATCGTGTAGTAGTTGTGGTGATTCTATCAGTTCTTATAAAATTTTGATATCAGTCGTAGCAATCGTATTGATCGTTTCAAAACGTATCAGAACATAACTGCACATGACGTAGTAGATTGTGGACTCAATCGGGACAATCATATTGTAACACATATCGCATGACAGTGGGAACCTGACACTACAAAATAGATGAAATAAAGGCCAATGGATGGAGGGGCACAACCTAAACTTAGACAATACAAAACTACATAACTATTGACCATATCATGGGCAGTCATACATGTAGTATAACAATAACATCCAAACTTGATAAAACAACAATTAAATAAACTCAGAAATTAAAGACTAAAAATAGCTGCCAAAACAGAAGACTTGCATAATTTCAAAAACTGTCGATGCAAGACGAATTTGTGTATTTCTCGAAGTTAATGTGTGTGTGCTAGACTTAAAACACTTGTTGTTACGACATTGAACTTACCTTGTCAAAAGCTGGCTACAGTTTTAAATAGGACAAAAGTAGATAATGGTAATAGAGATGAGGATTAAAAAATACTATCATTTATGAGCATATTTTTACTTTTAAAAGCAAATTTAGATTATGTATTATGTTTCGACAGTTAATTTTCTTTACACACTGATACCTTCAAAGAGTTAAGATTTATATTAGTGTGAGTGTATTAAAGATTTTACTTTGTGTTAATATGAATGCCTACATCAAAAGACAACATTCCCATGAAAAAATCAATGAATCAATCAAATACTTTCAAAAAAATTGTTTTCAATATTTTTATACAAAATACCAAATTTAATTTTCAGGCATGCATTATACCTCTAAGATAAGCTCAAATAATAAGAAAGTGGTGTTTGATGGTTACCGCACATATAGTACTAAACATTAGTACACATGTATAATTATAGAATATGAATTGTGATGCTATTTTTTTTAAAAATAACCATTAGTTGGTACTCATTGGTAGTCAGATTTTTATACGTCCACATTCATAATGTGAACGTATTATGCCGTCGCCCCTGTCTGTGTGTGTATGTATGTATGTATGGGTGTACATGTATGTGTGTGTGTGTATGTCTGTGGTGCGCCCGATTTTCTTCAAACTTGCTATACTTATTCCTTATACCCCAAGGAAGATCCCTATTGTTTTTGGTGCATGCCAGACCCCCCCGGGCAGAGCCACGCCCATTTCTAGTATTTGTTTGTTTGTCGTCTACAGGCAACATTTCTTAACTTATAATCTTGAAACTTCGCATACACATTCTTTGTACCCTAAGGAACATCCCTATCGTTTGGGGTGCATGCCCAACCCCCAGGGGCAGAGCCACGCCCATTTTCTTTTCGTGTATCTTTGTGTCGCCTACAGGGCGCAATTCTTCATGGATTTTCTTCAAACTTTGTATACTTATTCCTTATACCCTAAGGAAGATCCCTATTGTTTTTGGTGCATGCCCGACCCCCCGGGGCAGATCCATGCCCATTTCTAGTATTTGTTTGTTTGTCGTCTACAGGCCACATTTCTTAATTTATTATCTTGAAACTTTGCATACACATTCTTTGTACCCTAAGGAACATCCCTATCGTTTTGGGTGCATGCCCAACCCCCAGGGGCAGAGCCACGCCCATTTTCATTTCGTGTGTCTTTGTGTCGCCTACAGGGCGCAATTCTTACTGGATTTTCTTCAAACTTGGTATACTTATTCCTTATACCCCAAGAAAGATCCCTATTGTTTTTGGTGCATGCCCTACCCCCCGGGGCAGAGCCATGCCCATTTCTAGTATTCGTCTGTTTGTCGTCTACAGGCCACATTTCTTAACTTATAATCTTAAAACTTTGCATACACATTCTCTGTACCCTAAGGAACATCCATATCATTTGGGGTGCATGCCCAACCCCCAGGGGCAGAGCCACGCCCATTTTCTTTTCGTGTGTCTTTGTGTCGCCTACAGGGCGCAATTCTTACTGGATTTTCTTCAAACTTTGTATAATTACTCCTTACATGATCCATATTGTTTTTTGGTGCATGGCCGACCCCCAGGGGCAGAGCCACACCCATTTTCTTTTCGTATGCCTTTGTGCCGCCTACACGGCGCAATTCTTACTGTATTTTCTTAAAACTTAGTATACTTACTCTTTACACCCTAAGGATGATCCATATTGTTTTTTGGTGCATGCCCGACCCTAGGGACAGAGCCACGCCCATTCCTTGTATTTATTTGTTTGTCGTCTACAAGCCACATTTCTTAACTTATCATCTTAAAACTTTAAATACTTATTCTTTGTACCATGAGGAACATCCCTATCATTTTGGGTACATGCCCAATCATGCCCGACCCAACCCCCAGGGGCAGAGCGACGCCTATTCCTTGTATTTATTTATTTGTTTGTCGTCTACAAGCCACATTTCTTAACTTATCATCTTGAAACTTTATATACTTATTCTTTGTACCCTTTGTACCCATTTTGGGTACATGCCCAATCATGCCCGACCCAACCCCCAGGGGCAGAGCGACGCCTATTCCTTGTATTTATTTATTTGTTTGTCGTCTACAAGCCACATTTCTTAACTTATCATCTTGAAACTTTATATACTTATTCTTTGTACCCTAAGGAACATCCCTATCATTTGGAACATCCTTATCATTTGGAGTAGGCCCTACGTTCCCTACCCCGAGAGGCGAGCCACGCCCAATTTTTGTGTTTACAGGTCGTAATTCTTAACGAAACCGCTCGGTACTTGGCATATGTATTCCTTATTGCCTTAGGGATTCCACTATTGATTTTGGTGAATGTCTCAACCCCCAGGGGCAGAGTCACGCCCACTTTTTGCCTTTGGAATGTGAAAGGCACAATTCTGAATGCATTATCTTGGTATACTTTTAAGTTATATCTAAGGACAGGAACTATTGATGTTGATGCATGACCCTAGCCTAGCCTTCTTGACAAAGTACCTTATCAATCAAAGCAGAATTGGAATGTGGACGTATATTTTAGCGTTAGCGTTATGTTTAATACAAGTAATGCATTCACTTACTGCTTAAAGTTAAGATTAACATGATATGGCTATGAATGTAAATTTTACTGATTTCTAAAAACAGATATAACCAACCCCTTTTTTAAATAAGTAAAATGACATGCTATGTAATATATATTCTTATTCTATATATGGTTATAAAAAGAGTAAACACAGTTACATGTACCCGGTATATACAAATTAACACATCATACATCTACTACTAGTACTACCGGTAGTTCAATCCATATGATCTGAATTCTAACACTATCTTACCTTGTTTAAAACTGTTGTTTCATGATATTTGTTGACTTGAGTGTTTCCACATGGCTGTAAGAGATTAAAAGAATTATTTCCCTCCTCCAAAATGTCTAATTTTTGATTGATATTTGTTTTAGAACATTAAAGTATAAAAAGATAAACAGGAATGTCTACCACCATAGGATAAGCTATTGTATTTTTAGGGTTGTTAGTTTGGCTCAGTTCCTTGATGAAAATAATAATAAAAAAAATTAATTCAGAGAGAAAGTAATGGGTTTCAACGTCCACTCGACACAAACTAGGTCATTTTGGGACTAACATATATGGATCAATTTTATTCCCTAATCATCCCTACCTCTGATCTTAGGCTATTTTCGAATCCTTACCAACTATTTTTCACCCTGATTCATATTTGTTTGCCAAAGGAATCATTTCTTGCCACAACTGACACACATTTATAATAATTCAACACTATTTCCAGGCAGAATTTTGCAATTAAAGACATACACAAAAATACCTTTGAACTGATCAGCCATTACGAGACTCGAACATGCATAGACCGCATGTTTATTCAATCACTAAATTCTACTTGAACTAGAATTGAATTATTATAAATTTGCGTCTATGAAGAGAAATGATTCCTCTTGCTAAAAATAAACATTCAGTGAAAAATAGGTGAGAGTTCTAAAATGGCCTGAGAACAGAGGCGGGGAAGAGCGGTATTTAAAGGACCTAAGTCCGTAACTAAAACGCCTCTAAAATCTTTAACATCGAAAACACGAATTTTTAGCCATTTTAAATCAACATTGATGATGTAAACTTACCGGGAAAAGATAAGCTCCTGATATTCGATGTTTAAGATAAAATAATTTTTTTTAACATTGGTACACGAGTCGTGTACCATAGTGTGCTTCAGTCCCAGTTTTAATAAGAGACTTAAGGAGCGAGGCTAGACATATTGCAACATACCATACGGCGTATGTTGACTGGAATAACCAGGCGCTATAGAAATTAGCACAAGATTGAGCCTGCATGGCTTATTTCGCCGAACGTAACTGATGTGAAATTGGATAAAAACAGAAACCATTGAATGTAAATCAGTTTATATACATTCATATTACAGTATTATATGCGTTGCGACCCACTTTTGACAATTTCTATGTCCCAAATGTTACCGATTTAGCCCCTTTAACCGTATCTTCATATTGCAGCTCAATAGCCATATTCCTGAAGCTATGGCCCGAGAAATCCCTCCTTCTCTGGCCATTGCTGGATTGGCTTCTGATACTTGAACTTTTGAGCGAGTGTGTCTTTTCTTCCCGTTCAATCAAATCTATAACATGACAGTCCTTCGTTTAACCTGGGGTCTTCCCTAAAACTTGGGACAGTGATTATCAAATTCCAACTGCCAAGGGATCTTTTACATGCACGCCAAAGCCCTTGTGTACACGGAACGTTTTTCTGTCCCATCCAAACGACTAGACAACTGTCCTGCACCACTGACAAGGGGGAGAACCACATCGGGAAAACAACCTTAATCAAATCAACTTGCGATAGCCTATTACAATAGCTGATTAGGCTTACTTTAATACTTCGTTGAAAGATGAGGTTTCTTATCAAAGCACCACTGTCGGCACTGTCACTCTGAGAAAAAGAAACAAGCATCGAAAAAGATACCTTTTTCCTTGGTTAATAGTCTATAGGCTACCCGAACCCATTAATGTAGTAGCAGTACTAGAGGCCTACTAACTTAGTATCTCACCTACTGCCACTAATGCACTAAAAAGTGCAACCCCACTGCTGGTCTGACTGGAGTTTGCTCGAGTCAATAATAATAAGACAATTTGCATCTTTCCATCCGAGAAAAATGTAACTGTAAATGGTGCCATATTTCATATTCCAATTATTTGCAAAATAATAGTTAGAAAATAATTGTAGAATCTTTTGGGACATCACTTACTGCAATTAACGACCGAAAACTTCCTAAAATTGATCGACCGACACAAGGTCGAAACAGTGAAGTAGTCGCCATGATGCTGAATTCTGAAGGCGAATTATGACGTCATGAAAGGGGTTTTCCAAAGTCAAATAAACAAAGAGAGACAACTCCAATATACGTCATTGGACAACTCCATTTATTAAGCTCAACTCAGGATAGAATAAACGCACAACAAATCGTGGAAACCGAGATAATGGCAGTAATTACTATTTCAATTGCTGATAGTTATTAGGCTGTTGAATAAAGGAAAGGAAGACAAAATTTATCTGATTTTTTTAAATTTTATTTTCAATTTAAATTACATGTATATGAAAAAGTTTTTTGTCTAGTGTTGATTTGTTAATGTTATCGATGATATGAGATTTTGTGGTATAAAAGACATAACATAGTTGTAAATATATTACCACCTTGAATTATTACCTTATATTTAAAGTGATCAAGCACAATTCTGCTTTAAAAATAATATGTATTCAGCATCTAAAAAATGTCATACAAATTTTAATTCATTTACATAAAATCTAACAAAGTTTCTATTCCATTGAAGATCAACAAATTTTGAAATTGTCTACTGTAGTTAAATGGTATTGGCAAAATGTATTTGCAAATGTGTATTTGAAAAACTTGCTTTTGCAATAAAAATGACCTTCCTGTATCTAAATTCATGTTATACACCGTAAGTTTATCACATTGAAGTATATTTGATATTATTACTCAAACTGCATACACATGAAATTTAGTAACTTTGCCTTTTTGAAGATTTGACTTTACATCAGATATATTTGTTCAGATTAGATGGTATGCAAAATTAACTTTTTTTTTATGCTAATGCCTTTTCAAAAAAAACAACTAAATCTTGAATTAGGTGAAGCATTATTAGGCCTATTATATAGAAACACAAAAAAAATATTGAACACTTATAAAAATTAATTACCACATTTTGTGTATAAAACATTTAAGATTATAAGCAACTGTATACATAATAGATTACATATGTATTATTGACAATTTGACAGGGATGATTAAAAGAAGTGGGAGCATGATTCGAGCCATCTGTGTTCAAAACATACAAGAAATTTCTCTTATGAGGTGCACCATAATCATCAACATCAGAAGTGTTGCAGTTAAATATCAATACAGTGGTATTCCAAATAGTTATTCCTATAACTACTCAGAATTATTTTCGAAAATCGTTTTCTCATAATTTACAGCAATATGCACATGAAAGTGAAATTTGGTAATTCTTCTTCATAATGCACAGTGTTATCTCTAGAATACAACTCCAACTATTAATAAGGTACTTCAAATAAAATACAGTTAAATTATTAAAAAAAAACAACAACTAATTGATGTATATTAGCCACTTGAAATACACAAATAAAATTGAAATCTCTGGTCACTACGACCATATCAACAAGAAATTTTTGTGTCCTAAAATTAAAGCTTAACATGTTAACATATATATGCAACAAGTCTGTATCATTATCTATGTCAGATGAACATGATAGTTATGTGTTTAATTGGTCCAACATGCACTGAAGATACCAAGACATGTTATTTTATGGCAAACAGTGAAATAAAAGAACACAAGGTTTGTCATGAATTTACCTAGTTAGTGTCAATATGAAAATAGACCATATATCTCTCTCTTTAAATTTAACATTGTCATATGAGTGACTTGGAGTAATCACTATTGATTAAATATATCCAATTTATGGTAGTCTGAATATCTTGTTCGCATACTTTTCTTGCTTTACAATGATAATGAAATAATCAACATTTTTAGACATGAGGCAATATTGAATAATTGACAGTTACACTACTTTTATACACAATATACAAATTTGTCCAAATGTTAACGTTACATCATCATTCCTCCTCCTTTATTCTGTGATTCAGACATAGATTTTGCTATTGTTCGCTTCATTTCGTCATCACCTTCATCATACATCTTCTTCAGTAAATTCATCATACCAGCTTGTGGATCTTCCGCATCTTTGTCATTAGGATTAGGCCTAAAAACGAATCAAAATTTCAATGATATTCAGTAACAACGAATACACAAACATACACCCACCAGCTTTCAAATCTTTGGGGCTAGGAACAATATCTGCACATAAGATTGATGAAAAATACATTTCATCCTGCTGATTCAAGTTTAAAATCATTTATTTCAGTCAATAAGGTTACTCCTTGGGACTACTGACTGATATTTTTACTAAGATTCTCTGTCTTCATCAACCGCCACTTAGTAATAAACAGCAGTTGTATTCTAGAGAATTGTGTTCTGTGTAGTTCCAGGTGAATTACTAGATGCCATTCAAACAATTTCCTTGGGACTAGTTCCTCAATAGAGTGGGTCAGGAAACTTTGGGTAGATTCAGGTGAATAAATAAATATCTTGTGTTTTTATCACAGATTTTGAGTTTAATTCTTGTTGCTGTCCCCCGGACCAGAAGATGTAACAGGTGAGCTAAAACCTCATTTAATGAGTATTGAACTCTGACATATATTTCTATAAAGTAATGACTTACTTCGCACTCTCTGCTTTTTTCTTTTCGCTAGCAGTTACATAGGACCAGGTATTGCCTTCATTTTTCTTCTTCAACATAACTAGAACCATGTCCGACTTAATCTAAAATAAAAATACTAAATAATTATAATTCTAGACACACTTTCAATTTCAGAAGAAGGTAGACATGAGTTAATATTAAAATCAATATGAACCATGACAGCATACTTCAGTCACAGTAGTCAAGCGGTAAGGGCACTGGGTTCAATTTTGCCAAATGTTTTCATTTAAATCAACCATTTTACAACTCTAATGATTTATGTGAACACAACTTTATATGCTTCAACTTCGTGAAATGAGCCTACAGACACTTTGATTCGGATTTCCTGGGTTACATGCAAGAAGCACCCAACTATCTATGAAAGACAACTTATATGAAATATGAATGAATGAATGAAATGGGGTTTAACATTCTACTGTTATGCACTTAACCTGACATAATTGAAGACAAGCATACGCCATACAGTGTGCTATGAGGGAAATTTTGCCTGAGCAGCGGCGCTAGGGCCTACTCTTATATCGAATTCCAACTGCCAAGGGATCTTATACGTGCACTCCAATGTGAACATGGGACCTCGGTTTTTCATCTCATCCGAACGACTAGGCAGCTGTCCTTGTCAGGCCCTCCTTCTGCATCGCTGACAAGGGAAAATCACGTCGAAAATCAAGATGAACCTCCTCGGCCAATGCAGGGATCGAACACTCGATCTCCAGGCTAGCGAACCAGCACCTTATCCACTTAGCCACCATGATCCCCTATATATGAAATATGCTTGTCAACAAAAACAAACCTTATGGTAGCTTTTTGAAGCATCAATTTCTTCACATAAATGGTTAATTTGTACTTCGTAATTCTTGTTATTGAGACCGTCAACACTCAGATATATAGATCTGAAATACAGACAAATAAGAAACATTATTTATTCTTTTATTTTTGTCAGCAATGAAAACATTTAAAACACACTAAGTCATGATTATGAGTAACAACCCATTAAGTCTTTATCAAAAATTAAAATTTTTGTTGTTTCTTGTTCTGCCCTATACTAACGTTTAGTATACAAAACATTTAATATCAAGGGCCATAACTCTGAAATATGTGTATAAATTTAAAGTCAATCGGATATTAACTTTAGCCTCTAGAGCATCCAAAAGATTTTGCAAATAAAGGGGCATTATCGGAAATCATTAAAATCAATAGACTATTTAATCTCAGGAACTTAACTTTATCTACTAGAGTGACCACAAAATTGTTCAAAGTCATGAAGGACCATAACTCTGACAGTAAATATCAGATATCGTGGAAAAGGGCTTCTTCATCTCATAACCTTAATCAGATATTAACTTTAACCTCTAGGGTACCATAAACGAGACTAACTAAACTTGTACACATAACAAACCACTTTAAAAACAGAAGAGATTGAATGTAAATCCGTTTTTATACATTGCGACCCATTTGTGTCAATTTCTAGGTCCCAAATTTTAGAGATTTAGTTCCTTTAAAGAAAAATTTAAAGGCTGAAAACTATGCTTTTGTATACCGGTTCATGTATTGTTTATTCTGAAGTGTTGGGTCTTTATAAATACATTAATAGAAATTATGAATTTTTCAGTACACCAAACTGAATGACTTACTTGTCAGTAAATTCTGATTTAACGTTATCCTTATCTAATGACTGCACATTATTGAATGTTATATAGAGTTTCATAAACTTGTCAGACTCGTCCCATCCTGCAAACAAAGATTACTGTGTATATTTAACAACTTAAAAATGTTTAACCCTATTAACCCTTGTTTTGAGCATCACATTTATAGTATACTCCATTCCTACTAATTGAATAGATAAAAATCATTTTCCTTAAGGTACTAAACATTTAATTTCTAGTGGGTCATGATCAATAGAATGCTTGGAAATGCCCATATTCCCTGTAAGCTTGAATCACTGCGGGTCTTGGGCTGTACAGTGCAGTGAATGCTAATGTTTACCCCTTAGTGGATCCATTCACATGTACGTGGGGAATCAGCAAAATCACACCACATGACTCAATGAGAGACATTATGATCTAAAGCACACTTGCTAAACCTGAAACCATTGGGTCACCCAACCCTCCCTGCCAAAGTAGAGTAAAGCATGGAGTAAGGTGTTAACTCACTCCAAGAATTCATGACACCATGGTATCACAGGTTTTGTGTTCAAAGGAATACAAAAGGTTTGATTAGACATGTCATAACCCATTTACAGGTACTTAATAAGATGAAAAAGGGTTAAACGTCCTACTGTTCTGCTCCTAAACTGGGCTAATGAAGACGAGCATATGAGGGAATATTTTTCCGGGCAGCAGCGCTACAGCCTACTCTTATATCAAATTCCAACTGACCAGGGATCTTTAACATTCACGCCAATGTGTACACAGGACTTCTGTTTTTCATCCCATTCAAACGACTAGACAGCTGTCCTCGTCAGGCCCTCCGTCCCGCATCACGGACACGGGGACACCATGCAGGGATCGAACACTTAGCCACGTGATTCCCTTGTATTGAATAAATAATGCAAGATAAAATAATGCTGTCAAGTAAACATACCATATTTTGTAACCTTTTCTCTGTGAAGTCTTGGTTTAGTATCTGATGCAACAGTTTTTGGTTTAGCTTCTAATAAGGAGGATTCAGTTTTAGTCTTTATCTCTGTTTGAAGTTTTCTCATTTCAATGGATAAAATATTCTTAACCTTTTGCCGTGTTGCTTCATTGTTGAATTTCTCCAATTCTTCTAGATCTTTTCTTAACTGAAAAACATAAAATTTAAGTTCAAACTAAATTTGTAGTTCTATTAAAAATCCTTAATACAATACCTAAAACATTGTATGTTACAAGATCAAAAACCATAAATAAAGATAATAATGCAGGAGTTGTTATGCAATATAAATGACACAATCCTTTAATAATTATACTAGTATAATACATGTACAACAACTAGTCCCTATTGGTAGAAAAGTCACTAAAATAAAGTCCTGGGGGCAGTTTCACAAAAGTTTTTAACTTTCAGAGAAAAATTTACCTTAAAAAAAACTTACAAAAAAGATACAAATTATTTATGCGGTTTCACAAAGGCTGATGCAAGTTATTTCTTAACTTATTGTTTTATAAATACATCACAAATCTTTGTGATGTCATATTGTGTCACTTCATTCATGCTTCTGTAAACATTCCCACGTTCTTAATTTTGGCAATGTCTGCATTTATAGCCTTTATGTTTGATTTAACCTTACCTTTTGAAACATTAACAAAGAAATGATATAGTACTTGTACATGTTTTGAATTAGAATTTAATATTGATCAATTTCAATCAGTATTGATGTTGTTACCTTGCCGTGAAACTATGGGTTTATAATAATATCCAATATTTTTGAAACAATTAACATTTTTAATCAGAACACTAGTAATGTACCCACTGGTTTCGGGTATCATTTATTTGTAATGAAAAAATAAAAACATATCCTACAACACAATGTGGTAGTAAATAGTAAAGATTGATTCACAAATGACAAAATAATAATTCAAAAAACTTCTTGAATGTCAATCACTTAAATTTACACACATTTATAGAGCCATTTTTGTAGTATATATACATGTATTCAGAGTTCCAAAAAATCGAGTCATATGAAACGTCCTTCAAAATCCTACGGTTTATAATACACCAATTATTAAGACTAAATGTGCTATTTTTAAATCAAATAACGTATATCAAATAACTATATCATCATGTGGGTAATCGGTCGATTGGAGCAACATTTGTGGCTTACAAAAAAAACCAAGAGTATTTAAAATATGTTTGCATTACAATAAAATATACTACCCAACACTATTAAATGATAACCAAATATAAAATAGCCTCATACCGGTATAATTACGGCAACGAAAGAGGTATTTTGTAATGAATGAACTTGAAATAATGACAGACAATTGGCACAGGCATCTTTAACCAAGTTTCAAGGAGCAATGATGTGAGCACATTTTTCATCATATTTATATATTCTGATAAATGTAATCTAACTAAGTAGTAGCCGAGACAGAGAACTTCCTGATCTAGACATGTGTTTGTTGATTGCAATAAACTAACTTTGTTGACAATGACAAGTGTGTAAAAACACTTTTAGAAATATACACAAATACACATCATAAACACAGTGTGAAATAGCTTTATTTTATGTCCGCTTCCACCGAAGTGGTATCGCAGACAAGTTAAACACAGTTAAATAAATCACACTTCATAGTATAAAACTCAGATAGCAATATACAAGAACCTAATCACACCATTTTTTATTGTTAATTAATGACAAGCCTAGTAATGCAATAAATAATTAGATTCAATCTTGTCTGCTCCTAAGGCACTGATGAGTCGGTCGGTTTTAATGGCGCCTACACCTGATCCAAACTTTCTTATATCTCTTATGTGGAGGCTATCGGGCGCCACCACAGGCCCGGACCCAAGGTGCGGACACCGGAAGCGAATGCCTCTAACAAAAAATCTGTCGCCATATAAAATACAAAATTGCCACTCAGATGTCACCCAAATGGTAGAAAAACGTGTTTCCTGCTTTGTTATTTTTTAAATTTTCTGCTGGAGGACCCCAGACAAGGGTGCCGTCTCCAAAGGGCCTCTCTATCACCTCTTTCTGGATCGGCATCTGACCAACCACATGACATTAAAGGGTTCATTTTGGTTGCCCTTATGATATAATCGGCGCTCGCGGTCGGTGATCAGGGGCCCCCACATGTTCCAGGCCCCCCACCATGGTTAAACCGGCGTTGATGTATGCAGCGATACATCGTCTTCTATATATTCAACGAATTGCTTCCCTTCAAAACGACACAAACATGGGCTCTAAAAATAGATTGTTTACAGCTTCTGGTGTTTCCTGTGGACAGCAGTGTTTTGAGAGCAATTTAAAGCAAAATTGTGATTGATTAATTAGTTTGAGTATGTTTTTAGTCCAATTATTTCACCAAATCACCTGGTTCGTACAGGGGAATGTATCTTTAAATATCGGATGTCATAAGCTCATGTTTTCCTGGTAAGATTACATCATCAATGTTGGTTTAAATTGACTAATAATTTGTGTTTTCGATGTCGAAGATTTTGGAGGATTTTGAGTTACAGACTATGTGATTTTTTAAAATTTTGATACCGGGTAGGACTAGGTGTTTTTCTTCATGTACCTGTGCCTGCGCCAGTTTCGTTTTCCCTATTGATATAGATTGTCTTGTTTCACTTTCAGGCTTAGTTTTCTTCCCTTTTCGGAGTGATAGAGACTGATCATCTGATGATGATGATAAGCTTTTTTCTGAATTATCTTACAAATTTTGTCAGCCATTTCAAATAAAAATGCGTACCTCTTCAACTGCTGCCATTGTATCGGAAAGTGATGGAAAAAACAGATTAAAACCGGAGATTTAAAATTGGCGGTGGCCGTCCTTTTCTTTCAGCTACAATAATGCTTCGGCTACATGTGCACTCTTCGCCTTGAAGTTCGGATTTCCATTCTTCCGGTTGTATCTTTAACGAGGTATGGATCATTACAACATTAGTGATTTTGACCTCAAATTAGTCAAATATATTTCTGGAGATAAAGAAATGGGGTTTAACGTCCACTCAACACAACTAGGTCATTTCGGGACTAACATATGGTTTATTTTTTTTCAATATTTCGCTTGCGTGAAGGGGTCTTTAGAGCAGTGGGAGGAAACCCACGAGGTTGAGAAGCTAGGCGCCCCACTGGGCGCCCCTATCTCCATGCCACATACGCTCACACCAGGGCTCGAAACCACAGCCGCAAGCCAGAGGTGGCCGTCCAACTAGAGGTCGAAGCGCGGCACTCTAGTAGGCCACTCGACATATTAAAGTTAACATGGCTTCCAGCAACAATCTTTCTCTGCGTTAAAGCATAGAACTAAATATTTAGTTCTATGGTTAAAGTTAACGATCCGTTAACTCCTAGAAACGGTTCCACTACTGATGTCTTCCGCCCACGAGTTTAACGTTAAAAGTATTTTAACTATAGTTTAAAACTCCATGTTAACGGGTTGTTAAAAGATAACGGAGTTTTGAGCAACCGGCCCCATGGCCCTGTTTCTAGAAATCTTAACTAAAGATAAAAATCCAAATTTCAGTAGTTAGGCCTACTTTAATTTTGATTGGCTAAGCACTAAATTCAATCTAATATTATCCAGTCAAATAACTAAAAATTGCATTTTATCTTAGTTAAAATTTCGCAAAACAGGCCTCTAGCTAATTACTGCAAATTACAATATGTCGGGGAAACAAGTAATATTTGTAAAACTAGCTAGGTTTAATAATCATAGATCTGCGGGCAATTCTGGGAATGCACACGAACTGCTGTTATCAAGGGCAGGTTGTTTCAAAATCGCGTACTAGAATTCTACCATGATGCAAATGGTGGAGAGCAGTGCCCGATACCCTGAACCTTGATTCTTAAGTTGCGGGGCCCTTTGCCATGGGGGTGGGGGATTCGATAAAACGTCGAAATTTCGATTTTAATTCGCCCTTTCGAACAACAAACAACTTTCACACAAGACGACCAGCTTCAGAGGGGCGTTTTAAGGTTTATCATGGCGGGGGCTATACGTTTCTGAGGGCCCTCTTTTAATGTGTGTGTGTGGGGGGGGGGGTCTCTGTGCGGCCTAGCAATCTCTTTCCTGGTGATTCCCATGCCAATGCAAAGGCTGCATTCTCATTCGCCTGAGCTATAAAACGCCTTTGCTTCAGATGTCGCCATGCAACACTGCTTAGTAAGACCCATTTCCTTTCTTTTGTAATATGTAAATAATACACTTAGTAAGGGAAAGGGGGCTATAGGTTCAGGTTGTTTCGAAAATCGCGTACATAATTTCTACTATGCTAGGTTAGTGAACCGCGGTGCTCGATACTCTGAGCCTTGATTCTAAAGTTGTAAATCCAAAAGTCACCTTAACGATATGATATGGAATGGTTGATTTCATTAAAATATTTGAAAATCGGTATAATTTTTTTTTTAATAATTTTACATTTAAAGGTCACTTTAAAACACACTTATAAAATCGCTGTCGTGAGAAATTAAGAAGGCGGGTCATCTTCCCTCTTTGTCATTAAAAAAAACAGTTTAAGGAGCTAGATCGCTAAGATTTGAGACCTAAAAATTCACAACAGTGGGTCGCAACCCATATAATACTGTAATATGAATGTATATAAACTGATTTACATTCACCGGTTTCCGTTTTTACTCCAATTTCAAATCAGTTATGTTCGGGGAAATAAGCCAACAATCTCAATCTAGTGCAAATGTCTAGCGTCTAGTTATTCTAGTCTACATATCTCCGTTTGATTTGGTGCAATGTGTCTAGCCTCGTTCCTCGAGTCTCTCAGTACAACTGAGTCTGAAGCGCATTATGGTACACGATTCGTGTTCCAATGTTAAAAAAATTATTTTATCTTAAATATCGGATATCTGAAGTTAATCTTTTCCCGGTAAGTTTAAATCATCAATGTTTATTTAAATTGACCAATAATTCGTGTTTTCGATGTCGAAGATTTCTTAGGATTTTGAAGTCCAGCTGATCAGCGCGGATAGAAAAAAAAACGTTTTGTAAAGAATGCGCCTGCTCTATGTGGAAAAGCGAAGTGCTCGCGGTAAAAAACACATGTCAAGACACGTGGAATATGTTCGTATTAAAAACTGTTCGTCTAAATGGTTCCACGTAGTTATAAGTTAGTTAATAGTCCTTTAATTCAGTAAAGTGTGCATTTTTTTAATGAATGTTTGCATACAACATCCCTTTTCAGGGCTTTAACATTACTACAATCACTCCAATTAAAATTTAATTGGTTTTCTTTGATGTGTATCATCAATTTGATTAACTTGTAGGCTAACACGGGTTAGTATACATGTGCATACGAATTAATCTCTATTCAATTGTCGATGTTTTGTTAATTGATTTTTTTATATTTTTTTTTGGATGTGCTACATGATGACAAAATAACACGGGTAAGTACACAACACTTTATTATTTCAAAGAAACAGCTATAATAAAACAAACAATTATCAATTTATTAAAAAAAAACAATACTTTATTATTGGCCCGAGCAGTCTTTTTGTTTGGTCCGAGTCGTCTTTTTTGTAAGTATAAATGGTCTTTTACAAGGACTTTTCAGTTTGTGTTGTTATCAATTTTAATGAGACGATTGATATACACGGACGTTTGTGTTGTATGCTTTTACCACTTTTAAACCGATTTGTAAATAATTTAATTAAATCGACCTGTCCATAATTTCATATTTAATGTATTGGACATGAAATCTTTAATAAACAACAACAACTTTTTAATTGGTCCGAGATATCAATAGGTCCGAGTGGTCTATCAATTGGTCCGAGTGGTCTTTCAATTGGTTCGACTGGTCTTTGGTCTGACTGGTCTTTGGTTCGAATTGTCAGGAATATTTTTGGAAACAAAAACTTTACGATTTTAAATTAAAATGACAATTTGGCATAAAGAGCAATATCAAATACACATATATAAACTGAAATAAATTATGGTAGATTTGGATGGATTTATGTAAATCGAGCTACCATAAATGGTACCTGTGTCAAAACATTGCAGATATTTTTTAAAGAATAAAAGGCACATTTAAAGCGGTACCCCCCTTTATATACATAGAACTTAATATTTAATTCTGTGTAACGGCAAATCAATCCAATATGTGTGCATTCAAATTTTGTAGTTAATGGTTTGTTCCGGGTCAAAAGTTTAGATTACGCTAATACTTGACAGCTAAATCACGTGACTTTGTAATGGTTTCCTTCCGAAGAGAAGGGCAGGGTTTTTGATGTGATAACCACAATTAGTCACCATATAGTATTGACACTGGAATGTTAGACTTGTAAAATGACGGTCTGGAGAAAAACAGACGCAAAAACCAAACTTTGTGTCGCCATTTATAATTATAATGGCGTCGGAGATTTCAAACTTCAGTTGGATGTCGGAGATGCCGTCCAAATTATTGAAGAATGTGAAGAATGGTACAGAGGTTTTGCGATTAAAAACAAGCGATTGCACGGAATTTTCCCAAAATCTTTTGTCTGCGTCAAGGAATGTGTGTCAGAGATGCATGGAGGAATGGAAATTATCACGCCTAAAGAACCATTGGTAGCTCAAGAAATCTCATCGGTTTTAAAGGAATGGAATAACATTTGGAAAATGTTGTATGTCTTACGAGGTAAAGACTTTGACCGTGTAAAAGACATGCTAACAGATCTATTCGCATGGCGACAAAAAGCCCTCTCACGTAAACTAACAATAGATGAACTTGGAGCCTTACAACAACAGGTAACAATGAAAATAGACTATGGAAATGCTTTATTAAACCGTGATTTGGTAGTACGGGATAATTTCGGAAATGTGCTTAACTTAGATCACACAAGTATTATTGAAGTGTATCGGCGACATGTGACTGCTGCAGAGACTATCAAAAATATCACATTGGAATCTTCTGGTTTTGAAGTTGAAAGTGAATCAAAATTTGCCTGGCCAAGTACTTTTAATCTCTTTGTGATGTTACGAAACTTTGTTGTTAAGATCGGAGAAGATGCTGATATTTTAATGAATTTATATGACTCTAAGGAAGGAAAATTCATCAGTGAAAATTATATTGTAAAATGGACAAAAGAAGGAGTACCCAAAGACATTGAAATGTTGAATAATTTTAAAGTTGTTTTCACTGATCTGGGAACAAAAGACAGACTTCGCGAAAAGGTCTTTTTAGTTTTTCAAATCATTCGTATTGGGGTAATGGACACTAAAGCCCAAAGCCCTAAAAATACACAGCGAATAAGAAGACCATTTGGAGTAGCAGCAATGGATATATCTGAACTAATTCAGGGAACAAAAGAATTCAACGAAGATCAACAGCATTTTATTCCATTTCAACAATGTGGAGAAGAATTTATGGAAACTGTGACTAAAAAAGTAATTGTGGCAAAGGACATTAACCACAAGGGTCAGGGAATATGGGTTTCGATGAAAGTGTTATCTGGGGACCTCAAGCAGGTGCAGGAGGACTATCCCCATGTCATTAGTCAAGGATGTACATTTGCACGCAAGATAGGTTTCCCAGAAGTTATCATGCCAGGGGATGTACGCAATGATATCTACATAACAATCATGAGCGGAGAATTTTACAAGAGTGCAACAAAGACGACTGATCGTAATGTAGAGGTTACTGTCTTGGTTTGTAATAGCCGAGGTGATGCTCTACAAGAGGTCATTAGCTATGGTTGTGGTGAAGAGATGTGCGGTGAATACAAGTCCATGGTCTACTATCATGAAGACAAACCAAAATGGCATGAAACACTGAAAGTTACCATCAGTTCCACTGAAGAAGAGTTCCGTGGACTTCACCTTAAATTTTTATTCAAGCATAGATCTTCAGCTGAAGCAAAGGACAAATCTGAAAAACCTTTTGCGATGTCCTACATCAGATTGATGAATGAAAATGGAACAACTATGGAAGATTGTGTTCATGAGCTTCTTGTGTACAAATTAGAGTGCAAAAAGCATGAAGATCGTGGATATTTGAATTTACCTACAAATAAAAAAGAGCTGGAGTATCGTTATGCCAATCATCCCCCCTCGGGTAAGATTCATGTACAGTCAAAATCGGGAAGCATTGTATACAACAGTAAAGATAGTTTTACAATGGAAACATATGTTTGCTCGACAAAGTTGACAAATAACCTGGATCTGCTTGGTTTATTGAAGTGGCAAGAAGTTTTATCTGACACAAAATCTCTCCAGATACATTTAGAACATCTTATGAAAGAAGAAGGAGAAGAAATTGTTAAATTCTTACAGGATTTATTAGACTCTCTTTTTAACATCCTAATGCAGAACACAAATTCTGAACTTTGTGACAATCTGGTATTTGATGCACTTGTTTACATTATTGCTCTAATATCCGATCGAAAATATCATCAGTTTAGACCAGTTTTAGATAATTACATTGATTTCAACTTCAGTTTTGCAATGGCCTACAACAAACTTATGGCCATCCTCAAGTATTATGTAGATAATGCTAATGAAAAATCAGATCATGAACAACCTCTCCTTCGAGCCATGAAATCCTTGGAGTACATTTTGAAGTTTGTGATTAAATCAAGACAACTCTTTGCCATGATTAATGAAGGTCGAGGAAAACAACAGTTCGAGATGACGCTTAAACAGCTTCTGTTGTCCATAAATGGTATGATGATGTACACTAGTGACCAGACTCTCTTAGTCCAAGGTGCTGCTTTAAAGTACATCAGTTCTATAGTGGCAGATGTCATCACAGTTTTCAATCCAGTAGAACTTGCAACAATTATGGTCCAATTTATCGCTAATGTTCCTAAAGACCGTCTTGCCAGACAAAAGATGAAATGTATTGATGATCTTATCCACACAGATTTGTTCAAAAGAGCAGAATGTCGCCAGGTATTGATCAAAGCCATCTTTCAACACACAAAAGAAATGATGGAAAAGAATGTTGAGATAGAAGCATGTGTTGATGTTTTGAGTGATATCATGCATTGCCTTTATCTACCAGAAACCGGGATCCATGATAGTGATCTTATTATTGTCACAAAAGCTATCTTAAGGACAGTCATACAGACAGTTATTGGAATGGATAGAAAGTCAAGGGCTGTTGGAAAGTGTGTGTCAGTTATGTTGAGTATTTTACGCCAGATGAGTGAAAACCACTATCTGAGTTATATCGAAAGCTTCCCAACAACCTTTGACCTCCTAGACTTTCTAATGGAAATTCTGATGGTGTTCCAGGACTTGGTCGGCCACAATGTCTTTCCGAAAGAGTGGGTTGAAATGGTAATGATTCAGAACAGCATCATCTTACGAGCATTGCGATTCTTTGCCAATACGATCCATGATAAATTTTCAAATCCTTTCGAACAGCAGTTGTGGAATAATTTCTTCCACTGTGCCAAAGACTTCTTGACTCAAGATGCCCTGCAACTGGAGAAATTCACCCAAATGAAAAGAGACAAAATAGTCACAAAATACAAAGATATGAGAAGAGAAGCAGGGTTTGAGATTCGATCAATGTGGTTTAATCTTGGTCCCAACAAAATTCACTTCATTCCTGATTTAGTTGGACCAATTCTAGAAGTCACGCTCATTCCAGAAACAGAGCTCAGGAAAGCAACTATACCAATCTTCTTTGACATGATGCAGTGTGAATTTGGGCAACCAATCCCCAAATCAAATCGAATCCAGGGAAATTTTAACTTTGTTGAGAATGAAATGATCACACAGCTGGATGTTTTAGTGGAAGAAGGACGGGGAGATCCAGAGTATCAAGAACTGATGTATGAAATCCTTTACTGTAAATGTGATGGACACTCAACCATGAGAGAGCAGGGCTTATCTTTTGTGGAAATGATTCAAAAGTTATTGCAAAGACTCTTAGAATACAGGCTCATTATGAAGGATGAAGTTAAGGAACATCGTATGAGCTGCATTGTCAACTTGTTGGATTTCTATCATGCCATCAATAGACAAGAAATGTATATCCGCTACCTTCACAAGTTACATGATTTACACATGGAATGCGACAACTTCACTGAAGCAGGTTACACACTCATCCTGTATGCCAAACTGTTGAACTGGTCCGATGAACAACTGCCACCAATGTTGCACAATAACAAATACCCAGAAGCCATAACACATCGAGAGCTAAAGGAACACCTGTATTATGACATCATATCATGTTTCGATAAAGGTAAAATGTGGGAAAAGGGCATTGAACTTTGTAAGGAACTGACTCAGCTCTATGAAAAAGAACTCTTCGATTATATGAACCTGAGCAAAACCCATAAGCGTCTTGCTGAACTTTTTGACAATATCATGAGACAGATGCGACCCGAGCCCGAATATTTTAGAGTTGGTTACTATGGTTATGGTTTTCCCTCATTTTTACAAAACAAGGCCTTTATCTACAGAGGTAAAGAGTACGAAAGGTTGGTGGACTTCAATGCCAGAATGCAAATTCTCTTTCCTAATGCTGATCTGATGAAGACCCTTGACCCTCCGACTGATGAAATTAAAGAATCTCCAAGACAGCATCTGCAGATTAATGCTGTCAGTCCAATCATGGAGTTAAAGGAACCTTTCAAAAATAAACAAGTTGGGGAACAAATTCTGAAATATTACATGGTCAATGAAGTCCAAAAATTCACATATTCTAGAAAATCTGACGAAAGCCCAAATGATGTCACCAAGATGTGGCTAGAGAGAACCAACCTGGTGACATCTTATCCTCTACCTGGTATTGTTGGATGGTACCCTGTTGTATCAATGAGCACATTTGCAGTCAGCCCTCTAGAAAGTGCCATTGAGACACTAGAGAACAAAAACAAGAAGATATTATCAACAATAGAACAGCATCGCCTTGATCCCAATCTTCGTGTCGATCCATTAGGGATGTTACTGAATGGTGTTGTTGATCCAGCAGTAAATGGTGGCATCTCCATGTACAAAGTTTTTTATAACGGAGAATATCTGTTACACAGTGAATGCCAGCATGACAGTGATCTGGTAGAGAAGTTAAAACAACTTACTCTTCAGCAAGTAACATTACTAAGGGATGCTTTAATGATTCATCGAAGGAAGGCCCCTGAAAACTTGAAACCATTTCACACCCACATGGAACAAAGATTTGCTGAAATGTGTAATATAATTGAAAGAGAATATGGCATCAAGGTGGCTGACAAAGGATTTGCAAGTGCATCATTAAGAAGAAACCAATCCCTTCCTAACACAGCAATAGGCAGGACTAGCGATTATTATCCAAGTACATCATCTTCCTCATCTTCTGACATCAACTCCTTAACCCCAAACAAAAACTCTTCAGGTCACAGGACACAATCTGTTTGGGTACGACCAGACAAAACATCTGTGTCACCAGGAAAGACAAGTCTTCAATCTATGAGGGGTAACATGATCAAGAGGGCTTCTGCAGTAGCAGACTCTATTACAGGTAATCGCACCTCACTGGAACAACCTATAGAACTGAGCGAGCAACTTGTGACAAGAAGACCACCTAGACCAGAATTAGATAAAAATAGTCGTCCTGTAAGTAATCAATTCAGGGGTGATAATTTGAGTACAAGTTCTTTAAGTCTTGCCTCAAACACAACAGCTACATCAGATACTAGTGATGCATTTTCATCAGATGAACCTCCACCACTTCCTGAAAAGTCGGCTTATGCAGATTATACTAATACTGTAGATGTGGATCCTCAAACCTTGCCTCGAAGACCGTCGGCAACACCGTCTATCAAAAATAAACCCCAGCCACCCTTACCTGAGGCTGACAGACCTCCCCCAGTGCCAAAGAAGCCTCATTAATAGGCCAAATGATCTTTTATTTTTTTGAATCATGACATTTTATACTGCTATAACGATTACATATATGTGTATGACTAGAATAACCAATGAAAGAGATCTGAATAATATTCCACTGAATTTAGTATTTTAAGAATTAAGATGGGTTCAGCATCAACCAGAGCTAGCTTTCACAAGATAAATCAACAACGAGAGTTCTCAGCAACTGGAAAGACTTTAAGTTTTTATTGATTAATTTGTGTTGGGTTTTTTATATATAAAGACACTTAGGACATTGTTTTACCAGTTATTAAATGAAAGTGTATTGTGCTTTAGTCAACAAACTATCAAAACACATGATTTAAGAATTATTGTGTACACTGAATTTATTTTAGTACTTGAGTGATTAATGTAGTAGTTAAGAATAGTTATTGGGTTTTTTTTATATATATTAGTAAAAAATTGAATTAAATACACATTTATATTGCTGACTAACTAGAAATAACTCTGCTGAAACAGGTGCTATTATTTGTGTTTCAAGCAGAAAATGTGGCATTGAATAGATATTCCTAACCATGATTATTTTGATCACACTAAATAAATGTTGGACCCCAAATTATTTTCCTAAATGAATTAAACAAAGTAAAAGTTTGGTGTGCTAGTCTTGAGTTTAAATCAAACAAGAAACTATGGGAGAAAAATGTTTTTGAAAAAATATGAAATTTCATGTTAAAAATATGTATTTTGTACATATTGCCAATTGCCAAAATGTTTTTAGTTCATTTCTTAAAGCAATTTTATTTTGATTTTTTATGTGCATTCAATATTAGATTTATTTTATTTTGAATAGTTTATGGAAGTGCTTTTTAACATACATGTATACCGCTACACTTAAGAGGTTGTTTTCAGCCTTCAAGGCAATTACTTAAATTGCCACTTAATGATTAAAGATTGGCTTCAAATTCTCTGTAAATTTTGTATTACTTATTTTGAAATATGAAACAAGTTAAATTGCAATCTGACTAAAATAGGGATCTATTTTTTTTTTCATTTCATTTTTTTATACTTTCGATGGCCTACACCACATGAAAATCGAACCGATTGTTGCGAGTGGTCATGTCAGAGCTCATACGAGCGGCTTTTGACCCTATGATGTCAGACATTTGATTAACTAATCAGCATTTGTGTTACTAGTGGAAAACCCACAGTTCCGTGCAAAACACGCCTAAACCTCGCCGTAACAGACTGTTTCATTGGCTTATCGCTCACATCATTTAGCACACGTCAATGATAACAACTCTTCCAGATCCTAGTGTAGAAAAAACAAGTAAAACAAAATGAAATAGGATCTGTGTTTTAATCAGACTGGTTAAAAAATGGTTGTCTATTGCCGTCAGTCCATCAGTCCGTTGTTCAGAAATACTTGTGGATGTTCTAGAACTTAGAAGGTAAACTAAATATTCGTTTGTCTTTTAATTTACTCATAGTGTCTAAGGTCTGGTGATGAAGATCACTTTGGAAAACCTCGTGAACGTTCTAGAGGCTAAAGTTAATATCCGATTGACTTTGAATTGATACATAGTGTTCGGGGTCATGAGACGAAAAAGCCCATTGATTATCAGCGATTTCTGATAATTACTGCCAGAGTTATGGTCCTTGATCACTTTAGGTGCTAAAGTTAATATCAGATTGACTTCATATTTATACAGTGTTTTAGATCATGAGACGTAGTAGCCTATTGATTTCCGATAATTACTGCCAGAGTTATGGTCCTTGATCACTTTGAAATATCTTGTGAATACTCTAGAGGCTTAAGTTAGGAACCAATTGTCTTTAAATAAATTTACGCAAGAAGTCTATTGAATTTCAACTATTTTCGATAATTACTGCCAGAGTTATAGCCCTTGATCTCTTTGAAAAATCTTGTAGAAACTCTTTGAGTCCAAATTTAATATCTGATTGACTATAAATTTATACACCGTGTTTAATGTCATGAGACAAAGAATTCTATTCATTTTCAACAATTTCCGATTATGGCCCTTGCCCAGTTCGAAAAATCTTGTGGACACTATAGAGGCTAAAGTTAATATAAATTGTTTAAGGTCATGAGGTAATCAATCAAATCAGATTCTGATAATTATTTTTTGATGTGGCATGGAGATAGGGTCGCCTTCTCAACCTCGTGGGTTTCCTCCGGGCACTCGGTTTCCTCCCACTTCTAAAGACCCCTACGCGCAAGCAAATTATTGAAATAAAATTAGATCATATGTTAGTCCCAAAATGACCTAGTTGTGTTGAGTGGACGTTAAACCCCATTTCTCTCTCTCTCTCTGTTCGAAAAAGGGGATCACGGTGGCTAAGTGGATAAGGCGCTGGTTCGCTAGCCTGGAGGGCGAGTGTTCGATCCCTGCATTGTCCGAGAAAGTTCATCTCGATTTTCCGACGTGATTTCCCCTTGTCAGTGATACAGAAGGAGGGCCTGACAAGGACAGATGCCTAGTCGTTCGGATGGGACGAAAAACCGAGGTCCCGTGTACACATTGGATTGCACGTAAAAGATCCCTTGGCAGTTGGAATTCGATATAAGAGTAGGCCGTAGCGCCGCTGCCCGGGCAAAAATTTCCCTCATAGCACACTGTATGGCGTATGCCCGTCTTCAATTAGCTCAGGTTAAGTGCATAACAGTAGGACGTTAAACCCCATTTCATTCATTCATTCTGTTCGAAAAAATCATAATATTAGTTTGTGAACCCTTCATATGTCAAAATTTCTATCCAATTGTAAAATCATTTAAAATATATTACTGTTACATCCTAATGATCTTTGGGTATTAATTTCGGAAAAAGCGGAACAAAACTGACCATCAAATAGGCCGCAAATGGTGTAAAAGTATGTAATACGAAGTTGGTGGAGCCTCTAGAGGTCAAAATTTTTGTCCGATTTTGATTAAACTTGAAATATACAACACTATATCCAAAAGATCTCATTTTCTTCAATATTCGCACATTTCAGACCATAACTTCCTGGATTATAACCCCTGGTTGAACAAAAGATATCTTGCATGGAAACTGCTGGTTTAATTGGGCTCGAGAGCTCTTTGTATAGTAATTCTACCTTACATTCTTTCTCAAATAATATTTTTTTAAGTTGTTTCAAATACCCCTTCTTTTTCACAAAAAAATGTAGAAGACGGTAGAGGTATTTTTAATAATCTGTAAATTTAGAAATTATTCGTTTAAATAAATGAAGTGAGACTGTTGTTTCAACATTTTGTGTTTCATGTATCAGATCAGTGCATTTAATGTATACTAACTGTCAGTTCTACTGCATAATATTGCCAAGATTATCTTTGTCTGATTGCTTATTGAATGGTAATCCATTTCCCCCTTGATATTTAGGTATTGTGAGAATTTGTTTATTACCTTATTTAAGGTAATTTGGCTGACCCATAAGAAATTTTTTAACAGAAAAATGGTCAATGAAAGAATTGTAGTTGTTTGAAATTAAATTGTGTTATTTTATTTTTACAATACCAATTGTTTTATGTGTAGATAAATTAAATGTAGTTGTTCTATGATATACAATATGTAGTTTTATCTTTTAATATTATGTGTAGTATATTAGATTTAGGAAGAAACATTCTATTGTCTTGTTATGGTAACAATTTTAGTTATGGGCATATGTCTTACCCAATGACCAGTCACCATCTTTAATTTTTTTTACCTTTTCTACTTTTGTAAACTGACATGGATTTGAACCCAAAATTTGTGGGTATATTTTTGGGAGATATAATGTTCGAATAAATTTACTGGTTGGTAGGAATGTGTGGAGATCTTTGCATTATCTAGATTTCAACATTACCATATATAGTTTGAGAAATTATTAATATTGATAGAACTTGACTACCAAGGTATTATTGAGGAAAGTTTTAGAAAATTATAATTAACTCTGTTTATTATCTGATCTTGTATAATTGTTTCAAATTATAGGAAAGCTTATAATAAAATTTTACTGGTTTTAGTACAAGTTTTGATAATATTTTATTTAGAATTTCATTCACAGAATACATTATTAACAGAATACATTATTCACAGGGAGAATCTGATAAGATAAATATTTGGGTTTAACCATTTTTTTCTGTATTTGTTGATAACTGAAAAAACCAAAGTTTTCACTATGGACAAGTCAAGAGGTTTATTCATTATGTGATATACTTGCTGAACTTCAAATCATTAGATAGAAAGTAAGAAAACTGTATATTTAAAAAAAAAAGTACATGAAAACAAGGTTGGGGGCTGGCATTGATCTCCAGAGTCTGAATGACACCAGAGAAATATTATATGTTTCCTAGAAGATAGTCATTAGTGCAGCTTGTAAAAAGTATAGCAGGAATATGCTAAGTCTGTTAAGGATTAGTTACCTTTCTGTTAGAAATGGATAAGCTTTAAGGTCAATTAAATATAATACCAACTGTATTCACTAGCAATGCCTTTAATTTATGGAAACTATTAACAAGCTGAAAACAAAATTAAATTATTTCCTCTTTCAATTCATTATATTGGTTTTATTCATGATGTCAGAGTTTTAATTTAATTTCCCCAAAATTCTTTGTTGAGCAGTTAATGATTTTTTTTTTTAGATGAATCCCAAGGAATATTGATTACAGAGACTCGAATTTATGAGCTTGGTAGCATAGCTTTATTTATAGTTAAAGATATACACCACAAATTTAATTTCAAGTACATGTGATGTTAATTATTGTTTTAAACAAACATATGTTAGACACGACAAATAAAACTGATCATGGTTGTGAACAGATCTTTCTCTGACGTAAACAGGAAAAATAAAAATCAAGTAATATAAAATTCTAAATATGTGGGTTAAATGAGCAAAATATATAGTTTTTATCTGATTGTCTAGTACTAGTAGTAGTGATGGAGCTGTTTAATAACGTTTAATGAATTTCCTGTTGTACAGTCCATTTTGAGTCTAAATTATAAGGAACATGACAAGATATAAGTAAAAATTTACACTTTTAAATTGTATACAACTTTAAAAATATTTTTTTCTTTCTGAAACTAATGCCAATGCATTCATCAAAATAAAATTCTTGTAACTTTTGTAGTTGTAGTGAAAAAACGCATATTTATGATAATTGAATTTGTAGGCCATCTGCAATGTTTGATTTTGAATATTCAACAGACAAGACAAAAAAAATCTGCTGTTATGCGTCATAAAAGATCTGTATTATGAGTGGCTTAATCGTGGTATCATCGACATCAAATAGAATGTTTTACCGGTAGTAAATTGCATATTTTTATCAAAACATTCATAACAGATATTTTGATAAAAATTCATATTTTTCTTATAATCTTTTATTGAAAAAAAACGTAAATTATTCATATACACTTAAATATACTGAAATTATTATTCAACTTTTAAGACTTGGAAAGATACTTTCATAATAAATATAATGATCAAATGAAGATGTAACTTTTTTCTAAAAAATGAAATATAAAGAACTGATTTGATTATTACCATGACTTAATATCTGAAAGAATATTAACTCTTACTAGTCTGACAAACTATAATTATATGTAGTTTCATATTTGCTTGATAAATAGGCACTTCAGATTACAAGATTAGTAACACTTCCAGATGAAATTTATTAACAGATATTATTGTTTCGCCTTTCCAAGTCTATATGTATAAGTACCGTATATAAGAAGTTACTAACAATAAAATTGTTGATTGAAAACTAAATGTACAGGTGAACCATTATATTTATATCTAAGTGCATCAATATGTACTATAATCGTGTTATTAATATTATACATTTATTACAATATTTCATCGAACAGCTGAATGTATGTGAATAAATATAATATGTAATTCATCAAGTTTTTTCTTTTTGTGCTGATCAATTTCGAGTGTGGGGAAAGAGGTAGGGTATGCATGAAAGCATGGAGCCAGAAATTTTTATTGGTGGGGACTGATTGTATGCTATGTGAGACAAGTTTTTATTTACTTTGCTCTGGACCAAACTATCATAAAATCACATAAAAAGTGCTTTTTACCCTTCTAATTTACCCTAATAAATATTTTGCGCTTCCGCCCCTTTCACATGCCTCATAGATTGTTCTTAGGGTATTCTTCGTCTTTCGAAAACACCTTTGCAAGGCCCAAATGCTTTTTGCACCATGCATCAATTGAATGATAGATCAACAGAGAAAGAGAGAGAGATAAATGGGGTTTAACCTCCACTCGACACAAACTAGGTCATTACAGGACTAACATGGTTTAATTTTATTTCAATAATTCGCTTGCACGTATGGGTCTTTAGCAGTGGGAGGAAACCTAAGGACCCGGAGAAAAGCCACGAGGTTGGACAGGCGATCCTACTCCTTGTCACGTACAACCGGGGATTTGAAACCACGCCAGTTGACTCAATGACAGGCTTTATGATACAGCACGCACATGCTAAGCATTCGACCATCTAACCCCAGAAACAGTCAGGTGGAACAAATGAAATGAAGTGAAATGGGGTTTAACGTCCTACTGTTATGCACCTAACATGGGCTAATCAAAGACAGGCATACGTCAAACAGTGTGCTATGACTTAAATTTTGCCCAGGCATCTGCGCTATGGCCTACTATATTGAATTCTAACTGCCAAGGGATCTTTTTTACGTGCACGCCAATGTGTTCACGTGACCTCAGTTTTTCATACCATCCGATTGACTAGACAGCTGTCCAACACTCGACCTCCAGACTAGTGAGCCAGTATCTTACCCACTTAGCCACATGATCCCCAAGGTGGAACAAACTTGATATGCAAACCATGATATCATTTACATGGCACCTTAAACTACTCATTTTCAATGCTTTATGTGAGAACAGACAGCATGCATCAATTGATTGATAACTCAATAGATCAACTGAAAGAGCCAGTTTGAATAAACTTGATGTACAAACAATAATATTGTTTCCATGTTTCTTAAAACTGCTCATTTCATATGGACTTTGCCATTTTCAGTGGCCACCACCAACGCCGGATTAACCATGGTGGAGGGTCTGGAACATGTGGGGGGCCCCTGATCACCGACCGCAGTGCTGGGGCCAAGACGAGCGCCAAAGGCGCGAAGTCTCAAAATTTTCAGAAATTGGGAGGCTTGAAACGTGATTTCCTGGCATTTCAGGCACTTGTGTGGAGCCATTTTGAAGTACCTCCCGTAGAAAAAAAAAATTCTGCCACAAAATTAGCAAATTCTGGCGTTATTTCAGTGGACCAATCCATGCGAGGAGGGGGCTAGACGCAACTGAAGTTTTTGTTGGGGGGGCCCTCTAATGTGGGGGGCCCTGGAGCCTGTGTCGCATGATTAATCCGGCCATGGCCACCACTGTAGACCATCATATGGTTCCCTGCAACCAAATAGAACCATAGCCCCTATTAATGATGTGTGCAGCTAAACATGGTTAATGCATATTGCCAACTTTTTACTTTAACCAAACAATTAAGACCATTTCATATCACTTATGTTTCGCCTTACTGTTATCACGAATTCGGACTGTCAAGGTTCCTTGTCCTGCATGACAGAAAATCAGGATGAGCTTTCTTGGCCAATACTGAGATCAAAGTGCCAGGAACGGTACCAGGTACGGCTCTCTTCTTTTTTTTGTAGTGTAAACGGTACAAACGTAAGCGCGCCGTGCCTGGCACGGTTCCAATCTGGCCCACTGAAGTGATGTGGTCTGAGTACCGTACCAGGAACGGCTCTCTTTAAATTTCCGTAGTGTAAATGGTAACTGGTCTCGGTACGGATTACTGCGCATGCGCCAAATGGACCTTGACCTTTTTCTCCCGCGAAATGTCATCACTTCTGTCAAAATTTTTATAAACGACATGATAATTCGTTTTCGTCTCCTCTGGTAGCGTGACATCATTGAAGAACTCGAAGAGACTGCTAACTCATTCAAAGTAGGCATCAAGTTTGTTAGAAATAGACCATTCCTTCTTGATTTCTTTTGTAGTCTCAATAACAGAAAGTAAACAAAAAAGAAAGGGACAAACGTACCAAAATCAACCGCCATAATTGTTTTCATCCGGGTAACGTGCTTAGGGACCGAAATTTACTTTTCTGTGAAGAGTTCCACTGTTGGCTCGCTTGGCACAATTCCAAGACCGGTAATGTAAACGGGTCAATTCTTGAAATCTATCGCGGCCTGGTACGGTACCAGGTACGGTACCAGGTACGGCGCGCTTATCGGGGCCAAGTGTAAACGCGACTTTACTCACTGAGATACTGTGAATATATTGAAATGTTACACATATGTGACCCTCCAGTACCAAACAGTACACTTTGGTCAAATTGAAGAAATTAAGATAATGGTTTCTAATTAAAGAGTATAAAAACCTTTTTCATTGGTACCTGAATTCTAAAATGGGACACAAATTGGCAGAGATATGGAAGTTTTAAGTTTTGAATTTTAGTAATTCGGGGAAATGCAACTTTTGACAATCGATTCTTAGAATTCAGGTACCAATAAAAAGAGGTTTTTATACTCTTTCATTTGACACCATTATCTCCATTTCTTTAATTTGACCAAAGTGTACCGTTTTGTACTGGAGGGTCACATATTAAAAATACATTGCTTCAAAGGCCCCCTTTAACCTGGCTATATATGCAATACACTTTTGAACATAAAATAATCCTCAAGTAATAAGTATACTAATCAGATAAGCCTACACAATACAATATAATAAGAAAATTTGACATTTAAAATGTCAGTGTGGGTTTATATTATAATTATTGTAATTAATGAGCTATATAAAGTATGTTGATACTTATTATTGTGTGATATAGAATATAATGTACAGGCTATTAATAAAGATAACTACACTACATGCATAACAAGTCAGACTGGTAACATATATCACAAAAGTTAAAAAAATATGTAGTATAAGGCCCATTTTAATTTAAGTAGTTATTTTTTTTTTTTTTTTACATCGTAGTAAATAGCTTCATGAAGATTGGGCTGATTGGGATAGTTGTATGCAAAATGATTATTACTTTATTTGTCAACCTCACATTAACTGGTGGTGTGAAATTACTTCAGCTAGAATTGCTCAGATGTATTATGTAGGAGCTATATTTGCCTATTGGCTTTTTTTTCTGGCTTCAAATGTTTATCTATACATGTATGGTTATTGGTATATTTGCCTATTGGCTTTTTTTTCTGGCTTCAAATGTTTATCTATACATGAATGGTTATTGGTATAATAGTTTGAAAACAGATAATGAAAAAAGGATCTTTTGAAAATTTCAGTCAAAATTACTTCATTCTTAGCGAAGTTATGACAGTTTGAAGAATAGCGTAGTCTCGATTTTTATGACTTCCATTGTTACGATAATAAACAAAGTCTCGACTATCCCATTTTAAATTAAATTGCATTTTGTGTTTCAATCCATTCAAACCTACAACCACTCAATGATATATGTATATAGAGAGTTGATTACTGGCATATCATGTGAACAATCTCTAATTAATTTATATAACATTTGCGGCCAAAAGAAAAATCTGCAATGGATAGATTTAGCTCTTACTATAATGCATCCATAGGCGTAGGAGACGGGGGGCAGGGGGGGCACATGCCCCCCTAAAAAAAATTTTTCGGGCAATGAAAAATTCGACGACCTTTTTTTTCTATTAACGTTAAGAGAAAAAATATAACTAACTTATTTCTATGAGATCCAAACTGCCCGAAAATTATTTTCTCGTCTTTCTTTTGTCCACTGCATACCCGAAAAAATGTCCGAAGCTCTCTTAAATAGGTATGCCAAAAAAACGGTATTGCCCGAAAAACGGGCATCGAGCCAGAAAGCGGCAGTGAAAACTAGCAGTAGGCAACCGTCAAATAATCCGAAATTTTCTTGGGGGTCATTCGCCCCTCAAAGAAAACGTCGCCGCTGTCTATAAACCCGAAATTTTCGGACACTTCTAGTTTTGCTTGCCTAACTGTCATCGAGCCCTAACAAAACACTAATTTTACTTTTCTTGTAATTGGATATAACGAATTTGTACTGAGTTGACTATGAATTAAAAAAAATTTGTCTGGAGCCTCTCGGCTTTGTGCGACATTTTTCGGGTATCGATTAATATTTGTGAATACAGATGCAACATTCTGATTGGATGGTTGGAATTCAGAGCAGAATTTTGGTTACAAAACCATTGAATATTTGTTAACACGGGCTAGAATAGCAGAAAACGCATTTCGGTGATTAAACTTTCCATACCGCGTGGCGATTGATTTGTTGTTTGGAATTCGGGTCAGCCATGCAGGCTATACTGGACCAAATTGAAGTTGCTGTATTCACAGACTAGATGGCAGGAAATCGCGTTTGCAGCAGTTACATTTTCAAAATTTTCTCCTAAAGATCCCGTCTTCGTGTAATGTAAACGATTGATTAGAACTCGAATAAGCCACCTTAGTAAGGTTATATTCGACCACTTTGGAGTTCCTTTTTCCACCGGCTAAAATTGGAGAAAAACAATTTTCCTACAGGACTGTAAACGATTGAATGGAATTCGAGTAAGCCACCTTAATTAGGCTAAATTAGACCACTTTGAAGTTGCTTTGTTCACCGGCTGCAATAGCAGGAAAACGTGTTTGCAGCTGTCAAATATTCCAAAATTTGCTTGGGGGGATACAAGGTCGTTGCTGTCTTTAAACCCGAAATTTTTTCGGGCATTTGGGGTTCTGCCCCCCTTACTGTCATCGAGCTCCTACGCCTATGAATGCATCTTTGATAAAAAAAAATCCATCAAAATATAAAGAACTAACAAAACAACAAACTAATTTTAAGGACATTAATTTGTTAGTATATAACAACAGGGACACTATATATATATTAGTGCTGGGTACATGATGAGATATCGCCGATATCGGTATATATATAAACATAATATATATATATTATAATGTTACTTCCTGCTATAGGAGAGGTGATTTCCTGTAGATATAAAGTAGGCGTACTGGCTGCGTGTACTATATCTTCTGTGGTATAATAACAGTTTAAATTTCCACACCCAATTCCACCTGTCACAAGAAACCTCCAAATCTATTTATATAATTTCTTCCTAGTTATATTTTAGTGAATCAAACGGTGGATAATTCTGTGTGCGCGAACCTTTTCCTACGTCAGTGTCAGTACAATGATCTGACTCTGGGAACTGTTTTGTAGTAAAACAAATGTGGTTAGTGATAATTATATCCCCAAATTCCACGCGATTCCAAAGTGCCCGGTACTTTAAATACTTGCCGAACAATGAACTGTATAGCAAAGGGCTCAATATTCTAAGCTTAAATCTTCAGACAATTTATTTAGGCTACGTCTTCGTACATTTAAACCCTTTTTTTTATTATCAACGGGTAGGCTATAATACCGTCTGAAGTTTGGGACTGCAGATTTATTTTTGAAATCACCCTTAAGGTTTTAAAGTGAAAAATGGGACTTTCAATAATTTAAAGGAGCTAAACCTCTATCTTTATATTATCCATAAAAGCACGAATTAAAACCCTAGTTCAAAATTATCCATTAAAGACCCGAATTAAAATTCAATAGCTGGTCCATTTCCACCAATAATGATTTTATCTTACCAAGAAAACCACTTCATATACACAGATATTGTATTTATATCTTCATTTAGACCCATTTTCATATATTTTAATGTTCCAAAGAAAAGAGTTTATATAGTCTGAATGTATAGATATTCCGCGCATTCGCATGCAGTACAACCCCCCCCCCCTCGACAGACACAGGACCAGCATAGGCACACGGGCTCGATGACACAGGGGGGGGGGGCGAAATGCCCGAAAAAAACAATCGGGTTTACGGACAGCCGTGCCGGTCTTCCTCAGGAGGCGAAGAAGCGGAGTTTACCTTGTATGGACACCCCTTTAAAAGATTTTTTTTGAATATTTGACGGCTGCAAACAAAGCATCTTCAAAGTGGTCTAATTAAGGTGGCTGAATCGAATACCAATCAATCGTTTACAGTTTGGAGACAATTTTGGAAATTTAACTGCAAGTGAATACAGCAACTTCAATTTGGTCCAATATAGCCTACATGGCTGACCCGAATTGCAAACAATCAATCAATCGTCGCGCGATATGGGAGCCTATCCTTCTCTAAGAACATTTTAAAAATTTAATTACTGCAAATGCGTTTTCTGCTATTCTAGTCCGTGTAAGCAACTCCAAATGTATCCAATGGTTTTGTAACCGAAATCCAAACCTCCAATCAGATAATAATTTATGCCCGAAAAATGTCGCACAAAGTAGAGTGGCTCCAGAAAAAATGTTTCAATCCATAGTCAATTCAGGACAAATTCGTGATATTCAATTACAAAAAAAGAGTAAAATTAGTGTTTTATTAGGGCTCGATGACAGTTAGGGAAGCAAAACTAGAAAAGCCCGAAAATATCGAGTTTTAAATGGTGTAATTAACTCGTGGCATAGGGATATCAAAGACAATCCTCTGGTTGACCCAGTTCTAACACCTAATCATTTTCTACATGGTTAAGTCGAAGGACAGTTTGCACAAGAATCAGTGGACGAAACTCCATTGTTGTAGACGTATTCAGGACTTAAAGATAGGTATCTAGAAAAGTATTTATCGGGTTGTTATTTCCAATAAAAGTATGGAAGTATATGGAAAGTGGGAATGTCCAATCGTACTAGAAAAATCCTGGATTCCATGAAAAACACTCCTGGAGCATATGCAGAACACAAATGTAAGGGTTCCCCTCATCGACAGCCCGATAGTATACTTTTCTTGGAACCCATCTGTGTAAGCCGAAACACTAGTTGACTAGTGAATTTGGTAGAAACTTATCTAAATATCAAATGGCCATTGATCGATTTGAATAGTTTGTGAACTAATGTGTTTTCAGGGTAAAAGTAACTTTCTTTTGATTGAGTATATTTCCGTATTCTGTTATAATTCCCCTTTAAAACTTTAATCCATTTAATAAAACATCAGCTATTAGTCTATTTGGGTGTATACAATTCAAGAATTAATGCTAAAAATATCAGATATGCTTTACTTTGGTTTCACTTATTCACCACAACGCATCTAGTCTTATATACATGTATCAGATAAGTTCAGCTCTGAACGTAGGTCTTATTTAATGAGACCTAAGTTGAGCTGGACTAGTATCAAATGAAAGTAAATTATCTTATCTATGATACCGTTAAGGGAGAGAAATTGGGTTTAAAGTCCACTCGACACAAACTATGTCATTTTGGGACTAACATGGTTTAATTTTATTTCAATAATTCGCTTGTGCGTAGGGGTCTTTAGCAGTGGGAGGAAACCGGAGATCCCGTTAAGGAGGTGAATGGCTATTGATACGTACGAATGACACATAGTATACAAGTTTCGGTTTGTATCATATATAATATATCATAGTATAAAATACGCATTTGTGTGTACATAAGATAATAATATTAGTTTTACCAAGTAAATGTAGGATACGCATGAGTATGGAAGTTACATTATATAATCTGATTTGATGTGCTCATGATGTGCACTGAAATCGGGTTTAACGTCTTACTTTCCTACACTAACTTGGATAATGAAGACAGTGATCAGCTATTAGTATTATTGAGTGATATGCAAGGTAAAGACAACAAATAATATATTGGTATTATGTTTCTCTTGATACGATCAGATCTAAATTTTAAGGCCAAATGCAGATTACATCAAGATGTAAATAAGGTTAGGACAAGGATTGTTTGCGAGATTGTGGAATATGGGGTGAATTATAGTATGGCCCGTCCCTCTGTGCGATAGTTTTTTTTCTGCTCAGAACATAAAGTATATGACTTCCCGTCCGGGATATATACTCCACAAACCCCGGTGTAACAGTTTTAACTGACTCTTGGTAAACACCAGGAACTTCCGGTACCCACCTTCGTTGGTGTGTGTGTGTGTGGGGGGGGGGGGCTTTCAGAGAACCCAAACAAAAAAGCACTGGCCGAGGTTTCGATACTGTTTGAGAATAGCCGTGATTATAGTGGTATGCTTTCGATTTGTCTAGAAAATTTTAACGTCAACAACTTCATTGACCTGGAAATGGAAAAGTTTAAATTAACCTGTGAAAATTTACATATTTGACTCACGTGACAAGTCATATTTAAATATGAATGCAACCGACAAAATAGAATGTTGAAAGAATACGATTTGAATAACGATAATTTTGATATTTAAAGGCATTTTCGGAATTTAATAAAGGTAAGTCGATTATTACCGGTAGGCTACTTTAGATACGTAGGGGAGAGTGGGGCACAGTAAGCCATGGGGCACAGTAAGCCAGGCTTTGTAATTATTCACTGTTTTGGAGAAATTAAACTGTAAGATCACTGGGAAATTCCCTTTTATAGCGCCTATTTTGTCCTCCCATAAATTCCATAAATTCATGTAAGCTGATTAATATTTATCAGCCATTAACCGTTTTTCTGACGCAAAAGTGAATTTTTGATGGACTGGTTAAATTGCTTGGCTACTCCAGATTTTGTTAGAGCCCACAAACTTGATATTGGAGGTGAAGGAGATAGAAATTGACTCTCATTAGAAATATTCTGTTTCAAAATACTATCACCTGTCTTCCATGCAATTTTTTTCCAGTTAAATATTTTTTTCATTCAATGTTAAGCTATTTTTTTTAAATTTTCAGATGCGTATCTGTGTTCAAGTCTTAAAACAAATTTATATTTGAACTAAAAGATTAGTTTTTACAGTTCTTATAAGTTTCAGTGTGTTTACTATCCTTTTTTTATTTATTTTTTTAAAGAAGGGGGGTTGGGATGGCCTATTGGTCTAGAGTGCCGCGCTTCGACCTCTAGCTGGCCAGCCTCCTCGGGCTTGTGGCCGTGGTTTCGAGCCCTGGTGTGAGCGTATGTGGCATGGAGATGGGGTGCCTTCTCAACCTCGTGGGTTTCCTCCGGGCACTCCGGTTTCCTCCAACTGCTAAAGACCCCTACGCGCAAGCGAATTATTGAAATAAAATTAAACCATATTATGTTAGTCCCGAAATGACCTAGTTGTTTTGAGTGGATGTTAAACCCCATTTCTCTCTCTCTTTTTTTTTATAAAGAAACATACGTAATGGCATTGGGTCAATGGAATATTGGGTTTTACAATGATTTACACAAAAATGGTTTTAATTTATTAACTTCTTAACAGCACAGTTGAAACCTATCGAACATATGACTGGCTTCAACTGAGTACATAGTTTGATTCTCTGCAGGATTTCACTTCCGGTCAGTTTACTAAAAAAAGAAATCATGCCCACTTTGCCCCGCTCTCCCCTATATGGTTGACCCTTGGTGCAGTATTATTTTTAGTCGGTTACGTCACATTTGAGCATGGGGCTTCCCAACTTTTTGCACAACACGCTTAAATATCTGGGTCACCGTGTCCCCCTTCTTTTTATTGTATTTATTTCATGGATTTTAAATGCCCACATTTTCATGTGGACGTATTATGCCGTCGCCCCTTTGCGTCCGTCCATCCGGTCGTCCGTCCACAATAATGTTTTTAGACTCTCTATACAGGTCACAATTCTTATCCGATTTTAATGAAACTTGAAATATATGTTTATCCCCAAAAGATCACGGCTGCTTTCGATATTGGCATGTATCGGATCGTGGATTATGGCCCCCGATATACGAAAAATCACGTTTTTAGCTTGTGGACCCTATAGAGGGCACAATTTTGAAACGATTTTGATTAAACTTAACAGGCATGTTTATAACCTAAAGATCTTAGTTCCTTTCAGTAATTGCGCCCATCGGAACGTACCTGAATAATTGCCCCTGATTGTCCGAAAAATCGCATTTTTTATAGCTTGTTTGTTACCCTCTGGAGGTGACAATTATTATCCGATTTGAAAACCCCACTGATTATATCACCGTTACATCGTAAGGAAGGTTGAGTTCGAATTTCGTGAAAAAAGGACCAAAATTGCCGGACAAACTGGCCGCCGTTTGTATGCGAGAAGTTTAAAAAATATGGTATATCAAGGATGTGGACTCTCTACAGATCACAATTCTTATCCAATTTTGACGAAACTTGAAATATAGGTTTATCCCAAAAAGATCTCGTCTGCTTTCGATATTGGCATGTGTCGGATCGAAACTTCGTGGATTATGCCCCCTGAAACTTGACATGCATGTTTATAACCCAAAGATCTTGGTTCCTCTCGATATTTGCGCCCAATCGGAACGTAACTTCCTAAATTATGGCCCCTGATTGTTCGAAAAATCGCCTATGGTCCCTCCGGACGTAAGAATTATTATCCAATTAAAAAAAAAAACGTTTCATTATATCACCGTTACACCCTAAGGAAGGTTGAGTTCGAATTTCATGAAAATCGGGCCCAAATTGACGGATAAAATGGCCGCCGTTTGTACGCGAATAGTGTAAAAATCACAATTTTGAACCGATTTTGATTAAACTTGACATGCATATTTTTAACCCAAAACTTTTGTTCCTTTTGATATTTGCGCCCATATGAACTTAACTTCCTGAATTATGGCCCCTGATTGTCCGACAAATCGCCTGTTTTATCTTGTGGTCCCTCTGGAGGTCACAATTGTTATTATCCGATTTAATTGCCAGCCAATGGTGCGGTTTGTACGCGAATATTGTAAAATATGGTATATCAAAGTTTTAATTCGATTTTGATGAAATTTGAAATGCATGTTTATAACCCAAAGATCTTGATACCTTTCGATATTTGCACATTTCAAATGGTAACTTAATGAATTATGGCTTTTGATTGTAGGAAAAATCATATTCGGTATTGCTTGTTCTCTATCCATCTTTCGAATCTGTGGGCGTATCCTGTATGGCAGTGCCAGCCTATTTTGATTATTTGAATACACAAGTATCCACCTCTCGAAAATGTGGGCGTATCCTGCCTGGCAGTGCCAGCCTATCTTTGATTATTTGAATACACAAGTAGATAAATGGACGTATTTATGTATTTCAGGAATAAAGTAAAATATTTTGAAGAAAATCCATTTTGATTTATAGAAAACACACAGAAAAAACTCGGGAATCAATTTCTAGCAATGCCTATGCGACAGCCTAGAAGTTTCGTATCTGAAAAAGAAAGACTAAAAACCTTTCAATCTTGGCCATTAAGTCACTCGGCAACACCATACGAATTTGTTCAAGCAGGTTTCTACTACAGTGGCGAGCGAGATAATGTTATATGTTCATTTTGTGATGGAGAGTTGTCAAACTGGGGACCTACAGATAATCCCTTGGAAAAACATCGAAGAAACTACCCAGATTGTTTGTTCGTGAAAGACAGCATGAGACCAATTCACATTGGCGCTTCTCCAGTGGTAAATAACACCTCAGGATACAGATCATCTACGATCAACTCAGCACCTGTCTATAATCAACCAAGCCTCAACAGATTAACAGAAACACAACAAAGAGCAGTTAAAACTAATTCTAAGCACATCTATCTTCATCCTATGGACAAACCTTGTTGTACTCCACAAGCAACTAGACACAATGTTTATACAGACTATACAAAAGAACACAACCGATTGAACAGCTTCACGAACTGGTCAAGTAGAAAGCAAGCGCCACAGGAATTAGCGAGAGCTGGTTTCTATTATACAGGAAGTGGTGACCGTGTCCAGTGTTTTGCATGTAAAGGTATCGTAAAGTTCTGGAAAGCAGATGATGATCCATGGATTGAGCATGCTAAGTTCTTCCCTAATTGTCCGTACTTAAAGCTCTGTATGGGAGAGGGGTTAACGAATGCTATTCATAAAGAATCAGCAAGAACCTATCCTAAAGAATACATAGATAGCTACGACGAGGTTGACGTTTGTGGGTAGATAGAAACACTGATCTGTAACAATGTTGTTTATCTGGAGTCACTACTTCTCTGAAGTAATATGTATGTTTGCCCTTTGTTTATTTTTAATGTAATTTTACCCCTAATATCATAATAATAATAAACTTTATTCTCATTATACTATAGTACACAGTTATAGAAATATAATATCATATATAATTACGTGCATGTGCGAACAACTGAACAACAATAACTAAATTATCTAGGAGGACTGACTTTAATAAGTTTTATAATAAATTTACATAGTTTTTGAAGTATTATCCAAGGTGATAGTATTTGAAGTATTAAACAACTGATTAAACTTATAAATATGAGGGTTTGAACATTCCCTTGATGTACCCTCACCTAGACTATCACATCATGTATGTTGTCATGATTGGTTGTCTAATTAAAATTATTTACCCCCATAATTACATTAATGTCACCAATTATATATCAGTTATCTCAATAATTCTTCATATGTACATTGCCTGTGATCATGTTGCTTTTACTCCTTTGATCTTGTTGTTGTCAAGCATGATTTGTTGTTATTGCTTGTCTATATAATAATTGCCCTACACATTTGTTCCTGCACTTGCTTTAAAACGTTGAAAGAATACAGTAATTATTCTTCCATAAGTATGTGTTATAGTTTATTGCTCTATCCAGTTACAAAATGCTCCTAAAAGATCATACAATGAGTGCTTAAATAGCCTATATATTCTTAAAGCCCCAATACCACTCTTGTTGTAACTGAATAATATGTTCCAATCTTTTTTCTGGTCAACAATTTGTACAATTTTACAATACTTCAATTAAAAAATGATACAAATTTTATCTTAACACACCTAATTTTAAAAATTGGAAAAAATCAACTATATGCTGTAACATGGTTTGAAAAGCCTTACGTAAGCACTTTCAAATGCAACTTGGATTTAAACATATTTTCGAACCCTCTGAACAAGTAAGATAGGTTGTAATAAATAATTTACACAACAGGTAGTTTACACAAACATCTAGTAGTTAGAATAAGGCTAAACAAAATTTGCCGGACCTGTCAAGCCAGCAAGAGTGTTATTGTCCCTTTAATTCGTTGCCATTAATTAACCCCTAATCATTTCATTGCTTATTACTAATGGTATTAACTATGGCGGGCCCTAGACGACGCGACAGATAAAGCTACGCGATATAAAAAAACCTAGGTGGGAGTCTTTCTTAGGCAATGTTGTTAATAAGAAAGAAAACCTACAACACGCTCAGATGTTATCTAATGACTTCTTGTACGAAAATATACACGGACGGTTTATGCGATCAAACACAACCAAAACTGCATTAGGTGTAGTTATTCCTGTATTAAATATCAATATATCAAAAAGGCTACGTTCCATCCAGACCGCAGAACTAAAGGCAATATCCACACAGGTCTTGTGTGGTTTATGTCATCGTGTCAGACTCCCTTAGCTCAGCATAAAAGTCAATAATTCATGATAAAACAACATCTAAACCAGAAATTGTTCAAAATATTTGAGCGAGTGTCTGTTTCCTATACACGAAAGAAAAATAAAACCGTAGAATTTAAATGGATACCGTCCCATGTTGGCATAGATACGCAATGAGTCTGCAGACAGCCTCTGCGAGACCGAAGACTTAAAATAAAGCGTTCATGAATTTAACAGCATTGTTAAAATTTAGATTAAATCTGAATGGAAAACTGAGTTGGCCAGAGAAATACTTTTAGATTCAAATTAAATAACGTCCAACGATCTGGTTGTAAAAGCTGAGGTCAATCACCCATCTCGCAAAATCTGTAGCTTAATCACAAGCCTGAGAACTAAAGATTTTATTACAGACCTTAAATTTAACCCAGCGAATGTGGCCCCAATTTAACCGTTAATCATGTGCAATAAATACCAATTGGAAGGGAAAAGACAGCCTGTACGAAGTTTAATGGAAGATGCCAAACTCCAATATACTCTTCAAAATGTACTCCCCCCCCCCCCCTTCGAAATATTTCATACAAATTCTTTGAAGCTATCTCGAACTTCATAGCAGAATCGGGAATTAACTGTTAATTAAGTCAAAGAAAGACAACTGGTTGTGTAGACGAGGTTGGTCCCTGGATGCTTTAATAATATCAGAAAAAATAACGTTAATACAATGTATAGGGAACTGCATATCTAGTTACAAATGAAGGAACTATTGTTGTAGGGCAGTATGGTGGATCAGCCTGCTGCACACTACTTAATATATTAATGTAGGGACATACACAACCATTACTAATAATGACAGTGCATATCAATCAATTTAATTTATGTCTAAATATTAAAACCCCCCACGTATTTTGTCTTCTATAAATGGTATAATTTGCTTTACTTGTTTTGTTTTGTGTTGCTGCTGGCTCTTAATTCTCTTTTCAGGTAACGTTTATCTAGGGAGACTCATGCACAAGAAAAACCCTAATGGAATGCCTTTAACTTTTAATTGATATCTCCCCCGGTGGAAGTGGACTTTAAACTTCAGAAACAAACGAACGACGCTGTGAACCTATTGTAGGACTTTTAACTTTTAATCCTATGGAACTTATTGGACAAATAGTTTTTAATATCCACGTACCACGGATCCAGCTCATCCCAAACTTCGGCTGCCTATCTTCTGCTAGCTCCGGCGTACAATTGATCGCTCTGTGCAGTATGGGATCCAGCTATGTGGTTTTTACCGCGAGCACTTCGCTTTTCCACATAACGCAAGCGGATCCCCCCCCCCGTTTTTTTTTATCCACATTGATGGCGCAAAACATCTGTCAGCTAGACCCACTGTTTGAACATGTTTTATTATGACAAAGGTAGAAGATGACCCGCCCTCTTTTCTCACGACAGAGGTTTTATAAGTGTGTTTTAAATTGACTTTTTAATATACAATGACTTTTTATTGTGTATTAACCATTTTTAAGGAGACTCTAGACATAAACGGGCATCTGAATTGTATGTTTTTACCAACTTTCAACCTATAAAATGTAAATAATTTAATTAAATCAACCTGTCCATAATATCATATATGTAATGGTCGTTAGATCTTTAATAAACAACAACAACGTGGACGTTAAACTCCAGATACGAACGAACGAAGCAGGTAGAAGCAGAAGCGCAGAATGAGACCTATAGAGAGAACTAGGACCGGACCTGGGACAAGGAGGTCCATTCGGACCCCGGGAGAATGCGTACCTGTGTGACCTGGGGAGAGCAGCCTAGATAGATGTTACGATTTCTAACCACAATGACTTTGTACATTATCAAGTATTAAAATATATTTTTATTAAAAAGAGTTATGTATTCTATATGCATTCTATTACACAAGACTTGTGTGGAGAATGGATAGATAGATGTAGGTGAACTTGTCTAAATGCCAATAAACCCAACCAGTGTCATAATTAGAATTGGGTACCCATCAAATAAACCGTGAATACTAGCTAGTGTATGTCTGCTTTGTATGTGATATAATTACTGTGTGGATGAGACGTTAAACCACCACCTACTCGTTTTTATACGCCCACATTTTCATGTGGACGCATATTGCCGTCGCCCCTGTCCGTCCGTCCACAATTGTTTGTGAACACTCTACAGTTTCGATGGAATTTGACCTATAGGTCTATCACCGTAAGATCTCTGTTCCTTTCAATGTTGGCATGTAACTTCATGGATTCTGACCCGAAAACTCTCACGGTTTAAGCTTGCGAACACTGTGAGGTCACAATTTTGAACCGATTTTGATGAAACTTGAAATGCATGTTTATAACCCAAAAATCTTGGTTTCCTTCGATATTTGCGCATATCGGTTCGTAACTTCCTGTATTATGGCCCCTGATTATATGAAAAATCGCCATTTTTAACTTGTGTTCCCCCTGGAGGTCACAATTGTTATCCAATTTTTAAAAAAAAAAAAGTTTGATTATATCACCGTTACACCGTAATGAAGGTTGAGTATGGATTTCATGTAAATCGGACCAAAACTGCCAGAGAAATTTTGGAGGATTTTGAGTTACGGACTTAGGTCCTTTAAATCCAAGTCACTTTTGAAAAGGTTTACGTAAGGCGTTTCAAATCATACAGTTGAATTTTTCCAATGTTTTAAATTAGGTGTGTTAAGATGTAATGTGTATCACCAATTAATTGGAATATTGTAAAATAGTACAGAATAAAAATTGGGCAGAATAAAAATTGGGGCGTATTATTCAGTTACAAGAGTGTTATTGGGCCTTTAAGGTGCTGACTCGAATTTCAATCAATCGTTTGCAGTCCTCGAAGATGGGACCGTTAGGAGAAAATTTAAAGCGTCCTGCTATTTCAGTCGGTGAATAAAGCAACCTCGAAGTGGTCTAATATAGCCTAATTAAGGTGGCTGACTCGAATTCCAATCAACCGTTTACAGTCCACGAAGACGGGACCGTTGGAAGAAAGTTGTAAAAATTTAACTGCGCAAACGCTTTTTCCTGCTATTCCAGCCTGTGAATACAGCAACTTCAATTTGGTCTAACATAGTCTACCTGGCTGACCCGAATTCCAAACAAACAATCATTCCGCGCACGGTATGGGGGCCTCACCCTCCCAGAGAAAATTTGAAAACGCAATCACCGCAAATGCGTTTTCGGCTATTTTAGCCCGTATGAGCAACTCCAAATGTGTCCAATGGTTTTGTTACCGAATTCCACTCTGAATTCCAACCATCTAATCAGACTGTTGCATCTGCATTCACAGTTAATAATAATCGATGCCCAAAAAATGTCGCAAAATGTTTTAATCCATAGTCAACTCACTAAACATTCATGATATTCAATTACAAGAAAAGTAAAATTAGTGTTTTATTAGTGCTCGATGACCGTTAGGGAAGCTAAACAAGAAATGTCCGAAAAATTTGGGGCTTTATAGACAGCGACGCTGGGTTTATTTTTGAGAGGCGAAGAAGCGGAGCTGACCTTGTATGGACCCCACCAAGAAAATTTTGAATTATTTGACGGCCGCAAACACGTTTTAATGCTATTCCAGCACGTAAAATTAGTGTTTTATTAGATTTCGGGCACTTTATTATGCTCAGTAGATGAAATACCCTTCTGCCCGAAAAGTCAGCTTGCCCAAAAGTAAGGGGGGCAGCTGCCCCCCACCCCTGCCCCCCTGGCTTGTATGCCTATGACTGGACCAGTCCTAAAATTGCACAGGTAACAATAGTAATTGGTAGATAGCAGCTGTTACAACAGTATATAGGTCAATGTATCATTCTTTCGAATACATTTCTGAAGCCTTTATAATCTTACAAACAATAGCTACGTCCGACGATTGACCTATAAAATATTTCTTTATGAATACATTTTAATATCGAACAATGAGTTCCAACACAAATGTTCTGGAGGGTATGGAGACATAATAACCTCATTAATAATTATTGTCGGAATTTATCATAGAGTAATAATTATTTGCTCTTCATTCATTCGATACAAACATACTCTAATTACAAAAAGAATCTTTTCTCGTGTCATATTTCAGGTAATCCAGTATATGTCATTATGATCCACTCTCTGGCCTATTTGTCGAATTAAATATATGTATGCAGCCTTTACATCTTCACAATTATTGTTTAATCCTAGCTTTACTATAATAGTGTTTTTCCAGGCCAATTAATATTCGGAAATGCCCGATAATTCAGTTTTTCTAAACAGTTTTGTTTAAAACAACCTATAACCCTAAACAGAACTTCTCTCTTTATACAAGCCCACGGAAATTCTCCGAAATCTCGGTATCCAGTTTCAACCGACCATAACAGTACAACTACACATATGATTCGGTAATGCTGAAAAAGAAACACTATTTTTGATAACTGTGTCACCTACCACATCCTGATATAGGCACAAAAATGACATTGCTCGATCCGATCGTACGATTTTTAATCAATTCATTTTATGGAGTATTGTGCCCAACCAATATTAAACTTGAAGAAAACCACCATCCTCGAATATTCCAGAAACCCTAGAAATTTCCTGTGGGATTAGGTCAAATCAAACGAAACACTTGAGTATAACATTATGTAACAATTGTAAGTTTATCAGGTTCAGTTATAAAACTTCACGTTCCAATTAATTACCACAACTCGAATTCACATAAATACTTGTTTATAAATAAGTTATATATAAATTGATAGAACCCCCATAAACCGGTTACATCCTCGTCGTATCCTCAATGCCGGAATAATGCAGGGATAACAGGTCATCATTAAATTTCTGGCAAGTACATGTAAGACATTAAAATTTAAAATAAAGTCCGAACATACACTTAGCAATCTATAAATTATAATATACATGACCGTAAATCGCGTTATCTTTAGATTAAATTTTCACGATATGGTACCGCAGGTTCCATTTCCTTTGTATCGGGTTGTGCTGGAGACAAATTATTAGTGTCTTCATGTTGATCTATTGTTCCTTGACCATTCACAGAGGATGGATCGTCGCTATGGTTTGTTCTGGATGGTTGTCCGTCCGTCTTTAGTGTGGTTTCTACAGGTGGCTTTGCCTCGGGTTGTCTTGTAGTTGTTGGATCATCAACCAAACTTGTGACATTCACAGCATTAGGTGTGTTTAGGTTGCTGTGTGTGTCTGGTGGATGTGCCACACCAGTATTAATAGACGTACGGGTGCCATGAAATTGTCCCGTATCCGAGGAAAATGCTGTATTTGGCTTCCCTGTGTTCCCATAACAAGCCGGAAGTTCTTGTCGTACAGAGAGTAGGGTGGCACCAGATCGGGCTCCCGCTTGGCATTGTGGTTGTCCGTCTAGTTCATCGTAAAAGTACACCAAAAGCAGCAAAAACAACGTCACAGGCAACAGAATGGCCATAAGCATAATCATCATCTGACCAACTGAAATATTGAGAAAAAGATACAAGGATTACAACTTATATTGTGATGAATGTAAGTCTATTTTATTACAAATTTTCGGGCTGTTTAACAATTCTTTAGGTAAAAACAGGCACGACATGATCTTAAAATATTAAATCATCACATGTGAGAACTCGCATTACACTAAATTACAAACCAAGGAATATGGTGATGTACCCAAGAAATATTCGAGTTAACGTTCCAACTATACGAACATTGTACCAGGTGATTCTAAAAAAATATGATTGACAGATTTGGCAGAACATCATATTCTGTTGGCGAAGAAAGAAGACAAATTGAATAGAGCACAACAGACGAAATGAAAATGCTTTACTTTCTATTCCGGATACGAAATCTTTGATTTTGTTATTTTTGTTATAAAAATAAAATAAAAACCAAGTACGAACAATCCAAACCATAAGACAGAATTCGAAGTCCTAAAAACGTTATAGGCAAAATCAGCAAATGGAGTGCTCCTCGTGTACAAAAATACACGACAAGCAGTGGTAACAGGTGTCCGGAAGAGTAAGCTTACCCTGCCTGGCGCCACACCCGCCATAGCTGCATCCAAACTATTAGGGTAGAATAGCGTGATTGGCCAAATGTCGGTAAAATAGCGTGGTTGGCCAATGAACTATCGGCATGCAAAATGCACGCGATGAAGTGTTATAACGATGTAGTAGACATTATCAGGGATATAGTAAAAGTATACGTGTCAATTAAATATAATTAGAACAGCAGAGAGAGACACGTTATATTTACCAATCAAATCAATATGACGGCCATAAAACTTTTTAAAGGTTTTAATAAGTTTTATGCGTAAGTAGGCTATCCTTGTAGTTGAAGCTTAGATGACAAATGCCTCGATCTACTCAAAAAATCAGAATAAATGTTATGTTTGACGTGTTCGTGTTATTTTGTTAAATGTGGGTACACGTCTGCATTAAAATTTGAAAGCAAAAACGAAACTAAAATTAGTTAGTAAAGCTACTTTCGCTTTATCTTTTGAGATGAAACCAACTATTAAGAGCTTTTGACTAATTGACATACAAAATGAAATGAAATGAAACGAAAGGGTTTATCGTCCTAATTTTCTATAGAAGACGGTTTATAGAAGAGCATAATCGAAATAAGACTTTAATTACTTTTAATTACTATTTTAAACCAATTCGAAAGAGACCATTCTCCTTTATAGAAAACTGTTCGTCGTTATAGTGGAAAGAACAACGCCGATAACAGTCAACACCTGACTTAGTTCAATATCTACGATGTCAACCAAAACAACCCTTATTGAAAGAGACGAATTGACGTCCAATGTCGCAGTTTGGTTAGGTGCCTTTTTTGTTCAGTTGCAAAAAGTAGACCTACCAAATCAATTATTTATACTTATGCCAAACAGTTTGAAAGTTAACAAACTCTTTAGTGGAGACAATTAAAAAGTTCAACAGCATGACATATCCATTGTCGACTTTTATATTAAAAAAAGTTCCCATGTGAAAACACGAAACAATTCATGCAGTATCATTGAATTCATAAATACATGGATGGGCGACTCTTGTATATTAATAAACAATGAAATAGACAAAGTGAATTGCCGTACTCATTTCTAAACTATAAATTATCCGCTTCTTAATCCAGGGTCTTTACCATTAGATAAACTGAAACACTTTAAATATCCGTTATAAGACTATTGAAGTTCATTCAGTGTATTTTCTTTTCCAAAAATACTGCAATTAAATGCTTAGATTGGTCATTTAAATTATTTCATAAAATTAAATATTACACATCCAATGCGTTCTGGTTACTTTTCATTTTAATCCCTCGTCAAAATTTCAGCACGTCATCGCCACTATTAATACTATATTATTATGCGATAATAAGTATATATCGTTACTTTTACAAATATATGCAAAGAAATTATTGAATTTTAATCAAATCGTAAAGTCAGTGACAGCTGACACGCTACTTTTACTCTCTGAAATAGAAGAAGAGATCGATTAGAATGCCTACAAATCAGTGGCGGATTCGGAGAGTGGCGTTATGGGCTTACGACGATCCCTCGCCCCTCCTAATAAGTTCACCCCCCCCCCCTCAATAAACACACACACACACACCATATGAATGTTAACAAGCATTTTATGAGAAAGCCTTATACGCCAAACACTATGTCATTAATATATTGTAGACACCGGCTTGATTGAATTTGTTGAAACATAAAGTGGTGTGAATCCTGTTGTTAGCGTTTTAGAATGGATTGGTCTCCCTTTTAACAGCTTAAAACGCATTCTTAAATTCATTGAGTGGGGTGGGGCGGTGTTAAAGCATAGCCTGATCTTGTCCCGCACGGGAAGAAACCGATTGAAATAGGTGTATTGATGTAAGGACACCCGTACCACACTATACGTTATGTTTACAACAAGACAACACCCAGCATTTCCACCACGTTTAGCATAACATCACCACATGTTTTCTTTCTGTTTTAAAGCCAAACACCAACCCGAATCGTACCCAACCGCTCTTATTATTTTCATTTCTGCCCTTGGTATTTTACTATTTTTATTTCAATTCAGATATTTGAGACGTCTCAATGTTGAGCTATTATTGCACTGAATGATATTTATGATTACATGTTTAACACATTTTCTGTTTTGAAAGAAGCTTCTGTATCGTCATTTTCTTTTTAAAAAAGAAGATTGTTTAATGTATAAATATTAACCCTATACAAGTTACAGAATATATCTATAATTTAACCATTGCTTCGAAAAATATATTCATTTCTAGTATATTATCTAATTATAGTAGGACCTACTCTTGCGTACGGGATATTGACAGTTTAAACTAAGTGTAATGGACAAACCGCCGTCCAGTCAAAATTCCATTCGTATAACACAAGGCACGACATTAATTGTTCGTCTGCGTTAATGTGGTTGAAAGGCACATTGTGTTATATTGAGCAATATCTGGACCTACTAAACAATTAAATCTTCGTATCGAAAGATTAAAACGAAAGTGGGCATGTTGAACTGTGTAAATTTCATTCTATTAGCTTTATCTTCAGTCGGATCAACAAAATACATCTAAATATATACCCGTATAAGGGATGATGCCCCCCCCCCCTCCCCGTGAAACAATTATCACACCAGGAATCGATATTTCACTTACAGTTGTAACAGTCTGTGATTGTTATTATAAAGGTAAATATTGATTTTGCATCAAATTCACTATTAAGACTTTAGATTCAGTCCATGGGTCTGCTATAATATGAAGTTCAGATTTATTTTTCTGATTACAATTTGACACAGATAAAATAATCACATCAGTAGGCCTATTGTGTTCAGTCTGGTATTAGTGTCATTAGAAATTATGGTGGAATTCGCTAGACCGACTATAATAAAGACATAACTTTCCAGTTATGATCAAATCGCCAAATGTAGTGATGGCGAGACTTTTTTCACGAATAGAACGGGTTAAAAGTATATTTCTGGCAAAATAAACACTGTTGACCAAGCGAATTCATTATAGTTAAATTCTGAGATAAATATTGAATCCACATTCCACTTTATCATAATAGGCTGAGCTTCAATAGACATGATGCAATAAACATCTTATCTTTTCTTATCTCTGTCTCTCGGCGTTCTGTTTTATAAAAGTAGGCCTATATTGTCGTTGGCAGGCTAACAGTGTTAATCAAGGGTCTAGAGCAGTAGCTTAATTACGTATGTATATAAAGATTTTAAATTTAAATCTATAGTGTTAAATATATATTGAACTGTATATACCTTATTGAAATGTATTATATTTATATGAGTTATATATGACTTTTGTAAATAAACTATTTAAAAAAAGGCTGGAGCGGCTATCAATCCCCTGCCCTGTGCTAAGTTACTGCCAGTGTCCACAATAAAGAATTTTAGAAAGAGAAAATTTCTAGTCCATATCGCAAATCTGTAAAAGAGGTATTATAGTTTCTGAAATAATAAATTAGTGAAACTAAAAATTTCTCTCGAGTCGAAGTTGAAAATGAGATTCGACACTAATTTGTTTTTAAATTTGTGAAAATAGCTAAGCGATTGTCCACTACTACTGCATTCTCCACGCAAGTCTCGCTATCCAGCATTCGACTCTGCCGTCGGCTCGCGTTCAATAAACGTTTGACCCGGGGGTCATCGATCACGTGATTTACTACTTAGTCAAAAATGGCGCCTGTCCGCGAAATCTTCTTGGTGTTATAAACACTTTTTAATTTTATGTTTTTTTTAAGTGAATTCGAAATGTTTATACCGCAAAGTGATGTTTCTATCATATTTCAAACATATATCGAGAATTATTTGATTTTGATTAACTAGATATTTCTAAATCAATTGTTGGGCCTGTCGATCACGTAGTACTGATAAACAAACCCACGTGTGTTATATTCTAAAATTAGCACGGCGACATGCGCAGTTCGGTATTCCGACGATTTTACCGGTAGTCTTACGCAAAAGAGTTCCCTGTAATATCTGTATATACATTGTTACTTTGCAATTGTGACCCCATTTCTATTTCAATATGGTAATAGTATTAAATATATTATCATTTCTTTGTTTTAAATCGTATTGTTTATCATTGTCTATCTTCACCAAGAATCTTGGTGGCGTAGTCAATTGAGCCGACAGCAGAGATTAGTGTGGATTGCAAAGGAAGACAACTCTGTTTGGGAGATTGCTACTACTGATGTTGATCTTGTTAGATAACTGATATCTTGCTGTAATAACTATAATATATATTATATGCTCAGCTCAGCGAAAATCTGCCAAAACTATGAAACTATATTGACGGCTTGCCGCAACGCGGGACGATACGGATACGTGATACGGATGGGAAAATTTCCACTTGCCAAAAGTCTATATTGAGTCCACGATCTGCAACGTACAGGTTCATTTGGATACCCATTATCACTATTCGTGCTATGATTGAAATCGTGGTCTTAATCGTGGTGATCCTATCAGGTTTTATCATATTCCTTTTCCTGCGATCTTTGTTATAGTCAGACTTAGATAATATCCCCTAATGGCGGATAGCTGGAATATTGAATTAATTAAGGGGGCGGCTGGAAAACCGTAATGAAACATCCTAAATTTTGAAAACAAATACATTTGACGTAGTTCTAATTCATTGATTGCCTGTAAGGCTGATATGCCCATCGTCCTAAATTCGCCCCTGTAAGGCGATTGCATCAACGTAAAAACTATTGTTTGATTCTGAATGTTACATTTTTGTTATTTTTTTATTCTTGGCCTAAAAAGAGAAAATTAAAAAGAATATAACGTCGGGATTTTTTTTAGGAATTAAGACGTCAGACTATTGATATTTTTCTGAATGGCTGAAATGTTGTTCATTTTCTGGCCTAATAAATCACTATTCTGATTATGACCGATCTTAGAACGACACAATTAAAGTCAGGTTCATTGTACTTGACTACCACTGCCACGGACGACCAGACATAATCGGCCGCGATCAATAAGCAGACTTCAACGCAGCAGTAAAATTCCAATATAATTCCAATATGGCGGTTCGGTGCCAGACCCGCTAGCAGAAGTCTTTAGAAGCGACGTGTTGTCTTGGCGATGTACACTACAAGCGTGAAGGCTAGATATGTTTTCCCATTCCACACTATGAGTTACAAATGGTGCGTATTATTTTATGTTTTAGCAATGGGGGTCTTCTGTTCTGATCATCTAATTTCGACAGAGCGGATCAAAGTGAGTATAGGATTTAAGGACTGCTCCCCGGGGGTGTTCTTTCATAGGACTTACTCACTCCAAGATAAATAATAATAGTAGACGATACAATGGAATTTGGCGGGAAGATGAATGATGTTTCCCGCCAAGATAGGCTCTGTATACCTAATAATGTGTTTGAAAGACCTATGCGAAGCTCTTCAAATGAGATTGTCACAAAGCCTATAGGCACTATTTATTAAAGAAGAGTCCATTCTCGTGTACTGATATAAAGCAGGTTTAATGAAGGAGACTAATACCGAACACAAGGTTATTATTAGTGTTTTATGAACGGGTCTAACCAGATAATTCTTAACAATACCACACACTAGTTACATTCTCAATAAATTTTACCCCCATTCAAATATTTTATATTCTATAGTTATGAAATTTCGTATGTATATGTATAGGCTATTTTGCACATGTATCGGGATATAGAAGTGGGATCACATAGACACAGTCTTTTCCCCATTAATTCCAAGTTTAGATATCTGCTGAATTGAAATATTGTTTATAATAATGAAATGAGATGCGCTGGAAGGTACAGTTCTTGTGGAATAATATTGTTCTTAGCTATGTGATTAAGCTACCATGGAAGTGGTATCAAGTTTACTTAAAAGAAATACTTACATGTATTATCCAGGGCCGTATTAAGCGGGGATACAGGGTGTACATTGCCCCCCCCCCCAAAAAAAGGCGCCCCGAGAAATGGCACCCCCACTATCCCCCCAAAATAATTTGACAATCTTTCAATTATAAAATAATACAGTTGATTATGATCACACAGTAATGCACTGGGCAGTCGGTCGGTTTTAAGGGCGCCCTACAGTTACGTGGAGGCTATGGCGCCCCATATCTGTGCTACACCCCCACTTTTAAAATCCTACATACGGCCCTGATATTATCTACATATCACGCCACTGCTTAATATTAGAAAATTGATAAATGATTTCACTACTTATTTTGAGAATTAACCTATGAAGCAAATAAATGAAGGTCATTATTAACTTGGCACGGTAAAGACCGAAGTAAATTCATCGCGGGCCAAGTTTTCTCTAATCAGTTATTATTTAGACGAGGTTAATGTACAAAAGAAAAGAACAAATGAAACGCCACTAAAACCCAGTCAAGTGACAAGCGTGATAATTTGATAGAATGAAGAAAAGATCCCATTCTGTGGATGAATCTTAAACCCCACTTCTAATAAAATTATAAACGAGCATACCAATCAATATTAGAGTGTGGATCGGTGAGTGTTTGGAGCACATTTAACTCTTGATTCTCAACCCTAAATTAATTTTAATTTCATCATTTACCAAAACTCGACATTTGTTATTTGTAAATGGACAATGGACATCTGTTATTTGTAAATGGTCATTTGGTATTTGTTGCATATTATCAAAATAGACACTTGTTTTCGGTTAATTAGTTCTCAATAGTGTATGGCACAATTCTCGATATCTTAAAATGGACAAAAATGTACTAAAATTGCATTAATGTATACAAAGTGATCTATATACAATTCTATATGTACACGGGTTTTTTTATATAATTTTGTCGGTTGTGGATCAGCCATTACTACATGCAGTGTAAACTTCCACATTGTCTTCTAGGATGTGCTATTCTTTGTTCATTGCCGATAGAACTCAAAGCCATAGAATAGACTCCTGTGCCGAATAAAATGGTCATTGTGTCTTCAGTATTGGATATCAGGATACCGCACTGAATTCTAATTCGTGTTTTTGATTTCAAATACTAAGACAAATATTGAGTTAGAGGTTAATCACTTTTAACTGGTTTACTTTGCAAATTAAACCCTAAAACCATATTTTTGAATATCTGAAAACTAAATTAAGGTGTCTGAAGTATATCTTGATGAAAAATATTTCCTGTTTAGTGTAAATGGGTATATAAAATATTACCTGAAGGCATGAAATGAGTACATGACACTGATTCTCCACGGACACAGATAGAGATCATCTACTTCATATTTCGAGAATAGATCTCAGCCCTGAATAACCTCCATATCCAATATTTAGTATAAATAAAATAAAACCAAGTACGAACAATCCAAATCATAAGACATAATTGGAAGTCCTAAAAAACGTTATAGGCAAAATAGTGTATTCAAGCAAAATAGTGTATTCGAGCGAAATTGTGTATTCAAGCAAAATAGTGTATTCAAGCAAAATAGTTTAATCAGACCTTATCAGTCTGGCCTTTAAAATGACGAGGAGAAAGCATTTGAAATTAGCAGGATTGCACGGCCGTGACATACGTATAAATACATGTTAATATCTTTCTTTAATTACATATCTGTTAGAAAGAAACTATTCATCACTAAAACACTTGAACAAACCGTCTTGATTATTTTTTAAACGAAAATAAACGAGTTATTCCGTCAAATGAAACAGGAATCATACAATTTATTTTTATTAAAAGAGAAAATAATGTAAAAAGACGAATCGTAATTAAGTTGGGTTGTTTTTTTTGTCCCGTGTCAATTCATTCCAGTTGTTGAATTCTTCACCCAGAAACACTTGAAAATGTTTACTTTATGAAACAGCTTCTATTAATGAACTAATATTTTTTTTTATATTTCGACTAGAGCATGTGGGCGTGTGCATATTAAAGTTATATTGCTTGTCTACTCGAAGACACATCCGCAACTTTTTATGAATGTAAAAGAACAGCAATAAATGTGTATAGCATTAGTTGTGCGAAGTGCTCAAATCGAAATGGTTTGCTAGAATGAGTATGTACACTTCATCCACCTCGTCCATGACATTGGCCATTATAGACCAGGAGCGCAGGATGGGGGGGGGGCTAGCTGAAAAGTATACCAATTGTCTCCTGGTAGCAATGCATGCATATCTGGTATCATCGGAAAGTTAGTCTGTCGGGTATCTGGTGGTGGGTGTGGTTTCCACGCCCAAACTGCCATGGGTAGATAAGCTCAAACGCGTGTTACAAAAAAATCGCACAGCAGTGTACCGTACATTTTAAGGTATACAAAAACATACTGGCAGAAATTCCTAGTGGTATGTAATTGTCAGACATTTGTAGTGGGGGAGTGTCCCTGACAAGAATAATCTAGTTTCTATAGGCCATAGCTGGGCTATAGGTAAGCTGAAATCTACTCCACCCAATTCATGTACTGATTTGAAGTTGTTCAGTACCACTACAGGAATCATAAATACCACTGCAAGACAGTTCGTGCGGAGAGTCCCTAACAGACACGTGTGGAAGAGGTAATAAACTGCGGTGCAAGAAATTAATAAAAAAAAATGGCCCCTGCAACCGCAAGAGACCGTCGAAAATTCACAATGTCTAAGCCGTAAAAATGTAATGGGCGGCTCTTATTCTTAAAAATCAACTAGGGTCAAGGCAGATTCTTGACTCACTTCGTACATCGGCGTGAAAAATATATTTTCAATATTTAAACTGTCATAACAATCTGCCAATTTAATCACTAATTAGAACTTTTGGTGTCAATCAATAGAAAAAAAATGATATTTTATAAACACTCATAATTTCGCAAAATCAAATGTTATCTTATATAGTAAAGTAAATATTATTATCTAGAACTAAACTTCGGACAAAATATGTTCACTTTTAAACAAGTAATAATATCGTATGCATGTGATCGGCCTTCTTCTTCCTTTATTGTTCTGTTTTTGTTGAGGTTGTAGAAATATAGAACATTTTCTAATAAATAAACTTCTCGTGAAACCATTGCTAAAAGTTTTATTTTATTATTCTGATTTAATTTAGTGAGTTGTCTTGATACTGAATGGCGCCCCTCTGTGTAGATATCAGGACGACTAATTTCTAATAAATTGATGTTCTTTTAATGAAAAGAATTGTTAAGAATATTCTAATTGTTCCTCTCAATCCAAATTTATCTCAATGAAATATGGAGATGAATCCTTTACAATAGAAAACAAAGATTTTTTTTTCCAAAGCTGATTTCAATACATCATTGAAGGGATAAACCGCCACATTGTTAAATTCAATTCAGAAATTTCACAGAATATATTTATCATCTATATATAGGGACGAAGTCTTTGATGAGTATAAAGGAATCTAAGACATTATATTTAACCTTTTGAAGAAATATTTCGAGCTAAGATCTTCAGTGGGATATAGAACAGACAGTTATCTATGTTTGTGAAAACAGAGATGATTCCTGTTAAATGTTTCTGGAATTTAAGAGAGTATCTCAATACATGACGGAATCTTGTGTAAAAAGAAAAAAGACTGAGCAAATCAAAGGAAACTAATCTTGTTACAAGAACATTAAGATCTGGTTATAGCTATATATATCTGCTGAAAAAACTGTGAGAATAGAAAGCGTAAAATTTGATTTTTTGAATAAACGTTATACATACTCATAGTACCTGTAATGTCACTGCTGATATTTACATGTATATGAATCACAGAGCTGATACTTGGATATCTCTGTTACATTATGAAGGTAAGATATGGTGAACTATTCTAGGGGAAGGGTGTAAAAGATGTATTATATGGTATGCCTGTTCCCTGATTTCTATCCATAGTAATTTTATCAATAAACATTGTCACGTGGAGAGGGGGTGGTGGGGATGTAACGCCGAGAAGTAAACATTATTGCAATGTTCATCACGCATCTGTAAGATTTAGACAAAGAGCTGACCGTTCTTGCTACAATAGTTTAGTTTAAAAAAATAAAATAAAACAAAACGAATATATTGGAAATTTTAATCAAATTACCTAGTTATGAGTTTTTGGGTTTTAACTAGAAATAGCTGAATATCAAGTTACGAAGTCTCGATTATCAGTCCCGATATTCTGTGACGTCCATTATAACGTTAATCGATTACATGGTCTAATCCATTCAAAATCTAACCACCTGATACTCTAGAGAGTTGATTAGCGGCTTGTCCCGTGGATATATGTTTCAAAAAGAGGGTATTTAACATTTATAGCCAGATTTACGTCTTACATAAGGTATCTTTCAGAAACATAATGCAGTTCATCCCAGATATGTCCGATATGCTAAAAAAAAAGTTAATGGTGTAATAATTTGCATAAGTCTATAAAGATCATAAATAAGTTCTTGCTGATAAAAACGAGAAAAAGTATATGTCGCCAATGAGGGGAAATAAATCTGCACTCAAGTATAAAATTGAATATAAACCGTATCACTTACTGTATATACAAGACATGGGTGGATACAAAAACCTCTTTGATAATTGAAACAACAAAAAAATATGGAATGAACCCTTTTACAGCGGATTGGTATGGTGTGCCATTTCGGCCACGTCGCGCGTCGCGCGTCGCCCTTGAAGAAAAGCGACGCGCGACGCACGACGCCAAATCCGCGTCGCGCGTCGCCTTTTTCAATGTTAAGCTATAGGGGAAAAAAAGCGACGTCGGCTTTTTAACACGACGTCGCCCTCCAAAAGGCGACGCGTCGCGAGTCGCGTCGCCCTTCGCGTCGCGTCGCGCGTCGCCTTTTCTAAGGTGATGAAATGCGCATGTACCAGGAGAATTCATTTGCAGTTTTTTTGCCGTTTGGTATTTTATCTTCAATACAGTAATTTATTTTGGACACAAGGAACTGCCATTAATATCCTTTATATAACAATACATTTCTCTAATAGCCACATTATGTGTTATATTTTAATTCTCTATTTAAAACTTAAAATCGTAAACTCTGGTGTGAATGAATGACCTTGTGCTGTCTGCAGATACAGTCATACACTATTATAGTTAAACACACGATGACAGGGTACTGATAACGTTGCGGGTATGTGCTATGTCGTTTTATAGGTTCTCGCGTGTTGTATTACTTATAGTATGAACATTCCTTTAGATTTTTACAGACAGAATTAATACGAGAATATCTGAAGACGAATATATTAGCAAGGGAGGGAGGCGGTACTGGGTGGGGCATACGCCCGGGGGCGACTCTTCGTGGAGGAGGGGCATTTATCTAAGTGCTCACCTTGGAGGCTGAGATAACAAATCACCGGCCTTCGCTTCTCCTAAACATGAGTAAACCAGGACATAATTTCATCAAATAGAGGGTTGGCATTACGATTTTTCCTAGACGTATTATAGGGTTTATCGATCAAACGGAGAGTTGACGGGGAAATAAATATAAAAAATTTAATAAATTTAATAAATAGTTACTAAGACAAGGTGTTAAAGGTATAAAAGATAATATTTTAAAATTTATTTTATCATCAAGGGAGCAAAGACACTGGACAAAGCAGTTACAGTATGCAATGGCGGGGAGGGGGACATCACTGAAACGTTTACTTTGGGGCGCAACATAGGCTTGTGAGGGCACTGCTAGTAGCTGCCTGTGTGACTAGGTTAACTAGTGCAGAAGCGAACATAATCTGGGATTCTTTCAACATCGATCTTAATCGGATTTCTGTAGGGTTGCTATAATATTTGTCGTAGGATATCCACAATAAAAATATTCTCGTATTAATTCTGTCTTGAGAACCTATAAAACAACTGATGTAAATAATTTCATCGTTTGTTTAACTATAGTGTATTACTGTATCTGCAGACAGCCACTCCTTCACAGTAGAGTTTAAAATTTTAAGTTTAGAACAGAGATTCGAAATATAACATATAATGTGGATATTATAGAAATGTCTTGTTATATAAAGAATAATAATGTCAGTTTCTTGTGTCCAGCGTAAATCAATGTATTGAAGATACAATACCAAACGGCAAATAAACTGTAAATGAATTCTCCTGATACATGCGCATTAGGAAAGGCGACGCGCGACGCGACGCGAAGGGCGACGCGACGCACGACGCGTCGCGTTATTATGGGTGACGTCGTGTTCAAAACCCGACGTCGCTTTTTTTTCCCTATAGCTTAACATTGAAAAAGGCGACGCGCGACGCGCGACGCGCGACGCGGATTTGGCGTCGCGCGTCGCTTTTCTTCAAGGGCGACGCGCGACGCGCGACGTGGCCGAAATGGAACACCATAGTTTGGTCCATTTCACAGACAATTCAACTTATAACAGACTGATTGAGAGAAACGAACATGAGTTGTGTCTATGTTGTGTCAAGAACACGCGCCTTTAAACGCGTGCTTGTTAAGTCTTTCTAAGAATTATCAAAAAATATTTGTAAGAAGTGAGAGGTTTGACAAACTTATATGCGCTCAAGAAAGTTTGTTTATACAGAATTAGAAAATCGTTTACTAAAGTTTGTTTTCGAAGCTGTGTTTATGTTTAATGTGGTGTTTGCTATCTTCAGACGGTGCTAAAGAAGTGATATTTTGAGTGTAGTGAAGAATAACCACAGTGATTGATGAGATTAATGCCAGAAGCTTTAATATAAATGGTAAGGAATTTTTATACATATTTTGTAGTATTGACTGTAAAAAGAACTAGTTCATGAATTCATTCATTCATTTGTTCATTCATAGCTTTTGACTTTATTTAGCAGTCTATTGTTTATTCAATAGAAAGCAATGTGTGCTATCAAAATCTCTTTAATAAAAAGAGCACTGTTGTATCGTATCTTATTGCTGGGATAAATCTCTACCTTCTTATTAATGGGGGGCACTGTTTAAAGAATTGTTTATGTAATAAGGGAAATGACGGCGAAACACATATTAACATATATTTTGGTCATCACACATTTCAAGAGCTCAAACGGGAAATGATATTGGGTACCGAAAGCGTTCGCAAGTCTTGATCACTGCAGGTACATGTATGATATCAAAGACAATGAATGTGCTCTTTAGGATTTACACTGAAACAGGCATAATAATTATGGAAGTGAGGGTGATTCAATAACCATGAGGTACCGGGGTGTTGGTCGAGAAGTTATCCGGATTTTCTGACATGGCTTCTTATTGTCAGTGGTGCAGGAACTGTCTGGCGTGCACGTAAAAGAACTTGGAATTTGAAATAAAAGTAGGTCGCAGCGCCACTGTTCTCACAAATATCCCTTATTATATAGCCCTCTGGTGCGGAAAAATAGGACTTTAAACCCTATTCCATTTCATTTGCGCCTGTATGCACCGAGATTTGCTCAAAAGGTTAAACGGGATTTGCGCCAAGTTTTAAAGGTTTTCTTCCAAACAAAGAATTGTATAATACGAATCATTCACATTTTGTCCGAAGAGTTCACACAGAACACGGTGGCAAAGTGGATAAGGCGCTGGTTCGCTAGCCTGTAGGTCGGATGTTCGATCCCTGATTTGGCCGAGAAAGTTCCCTTGTCAATGATGCAGAAGGAGGGCCTGACAAGGACAGCTGCCTAGTTGTTCGGATTGGACGAAAAACCGAGGTCCCGTGTACACATTGGAGTGCACGTAAAAGATCCCTTGTCAGTTGGAATTCGATATAAGAGTAGGCCATAGCGCCGCTGCCCGGGCAAAAATTTCCCTCATAGCACACTGTATGGTGTATGCCCGTCTTCAATTAGCCCGTAGGACGTTAAACCCCATTTCATTCATTCACACAGAACACCTGTATAGACGATATTGGGACTACACGTTATCTGTCACTCAACCCTAAGTAATTTTTACAGTTCTGCATCTGCGTGGTCGAAATGGGACTACACTTATCTGTCATCCAAAGTAAGTAATGTGGAATTGAACGAAGTATGCCAGATGATGCATGTAAATTAATATAACCTTTAATACCTGAATACAAGTATATAAGCTAATCGACCAGGTGGACTGCACTATCAACTTTATCACTATAATTACTGGTGTATATAAAATGTCAAGTTCATAGGTCAATATATTTTACCAAAGGCTATAGTTTCTGATTGATGCCTAAGAATTAACCTTTTTAAGCAACATGTACACAGAATTGCCACTGGGAACATCAATATGAACACCGTGTGAGTGACAGACATTTCATTAGCTACTTTTTAGCTATATTTTAATTTTCTGTCTATAGACAGGTGAAACGTTATATTTCGGTGTATACTTATGTTGACATTAAATTTTGGGCTGCGATCTAGAACCGTCGTTTAAACATGCATTATGCAAGAGGTAGATCATGCTAGTGCTGGTCTTTCTTTAGGCCTGGAATGTTATAATCAATATAAACTATTAATTAGACCACGAAAAGATCATTATCAACCCGCGATGCCATTTTATGTGTCCGATTTTCATTGGATTTGAATCCGATGGGCTATTCAATATCTATTGATGGTTAACCACAAAAATGGATAATCGAGACTTAATGTGACAGTTGTTAAAACGCCAATTGTGGCTAAAGTGATTTTAAAATAAGGGTTTTCTCGGCTTAGAGTGAAACAATTTGACTGAAATTTTAAGCATAATCCCTTCACATGATCTAGTTTTTATACACCCACATTGAAATATGATCGTATATTGCCGTCGCCCCTCCCGTCTGTTCTACCGTCCTCCCGTTCATCTGTCGGTCCGGATAAAGTTAAGGTCATGAGACGAAGGCGTCTATTGATTTTCAGCGATTTCCGATAGTTTCTGCCAGAGTTATAAACCTTGATCTTTTTGAAATATATTGTTTATACAAAGTGTTTGGGTTATGAAGCGCAAAAGGCTGTCGATTTTCAACGATTACCGATAATCAATGCCAGAGCTATGACCCCTGGATGCTTTGGGATATTTTGTGTGCACTTCATGGGTTATTACTCGTAATCATATTTTCAGGAGTTGTAAATGTTCTCATTACTGACAAAAGAACAAATATACGACAACACTTGTTGACTGTCCGGACAACTTAGCTGCTGTGGGTGTATGTTTTGTTGCCTTGTAGCCTATCTTTAATAACTTGAACCGCTAATTCCATGATATTAATTGTTTTTTTTATACTAAACGTTATCATGGGTCAGAAATTGAAGCCAAACAAATTCAAATCATTTTCTGATAATTACTTAAAGAGTTGTTATTTTTAATCAGATTTTAGCCCGTTTTCAATTAGCCCAGATTAGGTGCAGAAGCGTAGGACGTTAAACCCCATTTCATTCTAATTTTAATCAGATTTTAGTGTATTATTAAATGTTTCATTGCCGACAGTAAAAATATGCGACAACTGTTGTTGACTGTCCGGACGACTAGCTGAGTGTAGGCGTATATTTCGGTGCCTGGAAACCTATCTTTAACTATAGTGAGAAGGGCCAGGGGTCGGTTGCTCAAAACTAAACTATTCTAACGATCCGTTAAACTCTAACGGACATATCTTGGTAACGTGTTGTTTGCGTTAAATTTACTACAGAAAACACTATAGAATACTTTATTTTTTCCTTGGGAAATATTAGCATAAATCTGTAGGAAAAATTTGCACCACAGAATGTTCGGGGCCTTTATTTCCAGCAACAATTTTTCTCTCTGTTTAAGTTAACGGATCGTTAAAAGATAACTGAGCTTTGAGCAGCCGTCCCCATGTCTTTATCTAATCTTCAATAATGTATCTTTAATTGAATAACACACTTGATGAGTTAAATTTTTGAATTCCGAAATTATGGTAGCAGCTAACCATTTTGTATATATCGAGAGATGCTTTTCACCTTTGTCATTTATCATTTGCTTTGTTGTAGGCCTCCGCACACACGTGGGTTTATTATTGTAAATTATGTCATAGTTACAAGTGTTTTCACCCAAAAACATCGTGTTTCAGTCACACAAAAAATCGACCACAGATCATGTACGTCTCTCTTTAAATGTGTTAACCTTTTCTCTGTAGATCTAACCACATACCGTAAGGAATTGGAACAGGAGAACAAACGATGCACAAGAACGAGATCTGTATGTTTTTATTCGATACATACTCGGCGATGATAGATGGATTTTGGTGATTAAAGGATGTGCGTTGTTTGTTTTGGGTTGGGCTGGGAAATCTGTTTCAAACAAGAGTCAATGCAGTCTGCCGTCTTTAGTGTTCTGTGCTTGTTTTAAAGAAACAGTTGGTTCTATTACTTTCAAAAACTTTAACCATCACCGAAGGTAACATTAGCCGTATATGCAGTCTCTACAGTAATGGTCGTTTTTTTTAACTGGGGAGTTTGAGAGGTGCTCTCTCTTTCCTGAAATAATTACATCGATCTTGTAGATAGAATACTACCAGCGAAAAGAGCTCACGCAATGTTATAAAGGTTTTTAAATTTTCAAATTTCCGAATCTGATACCTTCGTACAATGAATGTACCATTATAGTCCTGTCCCAGTTTATGTTGAAAAGCAGATTAGTTTAGTGATCTGCGTAGTGACTGTTAATTTATTATTATTACTTGCTAACTACTGTATCAATTCTCAACAGACTTGTCATAACTGCTTTAACCAATAAGTAATGTCGTACACACGGTATGATATTCCCATTCCATGCAAAAGGTCCCGTACCTTTATGATAAAGAGCGATTGAGCCTTTTCTCCTATTACAAAAGTTTCCCGGGTCAATGTGCGTTGTAGGTTCGATTATAATTTGTTGTTATAGCTTAAAAAAATGAAATGTTTATTTTCTTACATCTTGTCGGCGGTTACATTTGCACGTGTAAATTGAAACACATTGTACGCGACTTCACGTATATGTAAATAATCTAAGTATTGGCAAATATGTTAGGGAAATAAATATTACGTCTGCGGTTAATAGATTCTCCATTTTGTGTATTTTTTCTGTTTATCACTTTATTGAAGACAATGGCATTAAATGTCACATGTTATGACATATTAATAGTATGTATTGCGCGTCTTAGAATGCAGGGGTAACGTTGTTTTATTTTGTGTGAAGAGATCTAGAAGAGATGATAGTTTAATACACAATGCAGTTCGCAGTTGTTATAAGGGCACATAAAATGGCCATGTTAAGTTGCATGTTTACTTAAATATACATTAGTTAAGAGTTTTATAAAGAGTTGGCCATTCTTGCTATATGGTGTGAATATTTTGTCCCGTCTGATCTCAGCATGTTTACTTCAAATGTTGAATATTATGCATTTTAAGAACAATTTCATCTACATGTATATATCATTTTTCCCCCACATCTATGGGGTCATCTGGCATGGTCACCTCTTGTAGAATGTTATATTTAAAGCCCACATACTAAGCAACAAAAGAAACGTCAGGCTGGTATGTTACCCTGTTTGACGCATTGCTTAAAACTTGCCAAATGTTTTTATTGTATATTTGTGACCACGCCTCCATCTTTACCTGACCATTAAGGCTCCTTCCCAAACACTGAATTGAACCCAGAAAATGTTCTCAAAAACGCAACCTGATATCTGAGATGGTAATGTGTTCTTCGTGATTTTCATGTAACTATGCTTTACGTGCTGTTCACCGCGACCAGCCCTATAAAATGCACCCCATACCTGGTTGAATCAATCACACTACAACGTTAGTAGCATGCTACAACTCACGACAGCCCAGAGGAACCAAGTGCTTGGAAGACTCGACGCTTGCCACACTGCCCAAGCCGTTGTCAATCACTTTCATGTCAATGTTCGGGCCACCAACACCACGGTAGACCAAGGGTTACCACAAGGCGAAAAGAGCGCCATGTTGTGCGACAGCACGTGCAGAATCCCTTCACACAGGCATCTGAGGCAGCACGTCAGGCAGTGAAGACCCATGAGTACCGATACAGTGCCCCGTAGACCTTACCGTGGTCTGATCCTCACTCCTCGCCATCGACCTGAACCTTTACAGTTTTCCCAACAACACAGGTAACGGAGAGCTGTTTTGTTCACAGGTAAGAGTCGGTATTGCGTATCAACTGCAGATGGCAGGGCCAGAATATGGCGTCGACGTGACCAGCGTCGTTCTAACCAATGTGTCCTGGAACGAGTTCTAAGAATAATTGTTTGGGATGGAATCGGTCTGAACCAGAGAGTGGTCTTGTGGTTTTCCAAAATCTTGGTCGAGGGAGAGGAGGTGGCATCACAGCAGTGCTCTACACCGATCAAGCTCTCAGACCACATTCCGCACATCATCGAAACAACGTTTGCAAGCATGACAACGCCCGTGCCCACACCGCCAGAGTCATCGGGACTTTCTATAGCAGAACTGTGTCAACGTTTTGCACTGGCCAAGCCCTTAGATTGGACATCTTTGGGATGAAATTCAGAGGAGAATTAAAAACGTCGTGCGGAGACCAAATACAGCCGACGGATTGCTCAAGGCTTTTCTGGGAGTGTGGTTCCAGGCGTCAATGGCGTGCATCAATCGCCCGGCCCATTCCATGTACAGACGCTGTGCGGGTGTTATTGACACTCGCGGTGGACACACCAGCTATGTATAGGATATTAACCTATCCGAAGTTGTTATGTCATATAACCCGCGGACGGAGCCCAAGTCAGCGGATGATATGAACAGAATATCAACCTATGATGACGTCATGACAGGCTGTTATGAGATATAACTGCTATGCACATCAAAGAGAAAACTACCACCAGTTGTATATTGATATATAGACTGTGTACAGACTCCAAACCTTCTCGTCATGTCTTGGAATTGTTATGAATTAATTACTAAATGTGTCAACATACTGTTCACAAAAATTGCTTTGATCCATTTAGTAAGTCGTTTGCTAGAATGATTTGATTAAAGAGAGGCTTGTTTAGTTGAAAGGGACAATCCCGAATTAAACAGAGGCTCACAATTTCAACTCAAAATATTGAGTCGTTTGGACGTGAACGCAAAAACTGCTTATCCGGACACGTAACCCTGTAAGATTTCGGGTCAATTGTTTCGTTGGGTGACCTTATAATCGCTTACGGTTACTTGAGAGGGTTATGCAGTGAATAACCCATGTGCCGTACTTGATAGAGAAAGGCAAATTTCAACTACACATTATTTTTATAAAATAAAATATTTGGTTTAATCCAGATACCACAAAATACACCTTGGGGCACCAGCAAGGGCGCCGGAAAATTTTGAAATTTGTCAATTCCGAGAACGCTGTTTAGTGCGTCTATCATTCCAAATTCCAACATATAAAACCCTTTAAAATACATGATAATAAAAGAAACAAAAGCCTGATTATTCACAATTCATCTCATAAAAAATATTTTTACTTTGACATTCAATTATACACCAATCTTCATTCAGAAAATAGAATGAGCCTTTTGAACGAGACAGTAGATTTAGAGACACGATTCTTGCAAGAGCTCATATTCAGCCACCAAGGCATGCACCATTTTATAGCTAGTATTGGTTCGCGACTGACCAGAGAGCAATTACATATAGACTAGTAAAAAGGGCATGGGTATACATGTATACCCCAGAAAAGGGCAGGGTACCATTTGTATACCCTGGTACCCGGGTTCCGGCGACCCTGGGCACCAGTCTCAAATTCCAGATGAAGACTGACGGATTTAAGTCGTTGCTCGGCCTTGACTCGAATATTTTAAGGGATTTTAACACAAAATTAAGCAGTTTTATTCCCAAAACAAATATCTGGATTAGCCCTTTAAGTTTATTATAGTAAAAATTATACTTTAAGTTTATTATAGTAAAAATTATACTTTAAGTTTATTATAGTAAAAATTATACGATATTGATATATACACCAAAATGCTCCGTACTTATTTAATAGCCCCACCCCAAAAATGACACACTCCAGCCTTCATATTTGGACGTTGATTTAACCTTAGAAACCTCGAGGCGTATCGGATATGATACAATCAAAAGTGGTATAAGATAGGGTCAACTGGGTCAAGTGTATTGATAATTTATACATCAAAGATTGGTTCCACCCAAAGTCAGACAACCCTTCCGGGAATTGATATATATGAGACTAGCATCATTACCTATTGCTTGAGACCCACATAACATTATGGTGTTAAATTTACGTAAAGTTTACGTAAAAATGGTTGGTCAGTTTACCATCATTTTTTATGCCTAGAATTGTTTATTGTTAAATAACGTTGATATTTGCTAAGATATTTTCTCCACAATCATGATCCTAAATACATTAACAATGGATTTGGAAAACATATGATGAATAGGCATACCCATACTTACAGTTTAGAGGATCGGGCAGATGACCTATTTAAAAGGAACATATCTTTATACAACCATTGCATCAACAGGACAACTGTCTTTCCGCAAAATATAACCCATGGTTATATATTGTATTTTGCTTTTTATACACCCACCTTAAATTTATACACAGTGTTTATGGCCATGCGACGAAGATTCCTATTCATTATAATCGATTTCCGAGAACTATTGCCTGAGATATGGCTCTTGACCAATTTGAGAAATCTTGTAGAGGCTCTAGAGGATAAAGTTATCACTCGCTTGACTATTGATTTAGAGATAGTATAATTATTAATTTTCAACGATTTCCGATAATTACTGTTACGAGTTGTTGACCCTTGATCAATTTGATAAATATTGTTGATGCTCAAGTTATCATTCGATTGACTTGAAAATTATGCATGATGCTTATGGTCATGCACTAATGAGACGAAGCCAATTGATTTTTTTAATAATTTCTGATAATTTCTATTGATAGAGGCAAAAGTTATCATCTGTTTGGTTTGAAATTGATACACATTGTTTATATTCCTGAGATAATTGTTTTGGAATTTAAGTTATCGCCCTTGACGTCAAATTTATACACATTGTTTAAGGGCATGAGGCGAGCAAGGGTATTAATTTTCAATGAATTTTGATAACTTGAATAGCTTAATCCATTATATTAAATGTTTCGTATGATTTTCTGATAATTACTTAAAGGGGCCAGCCCGAATTTAAAAGAATCTGAAAATTTCACGTTCATGAACGTATGAAATTTAAACGCCAAAATATAGAGGAATAGTGTATTTACCTTGTCTGAAATTTCAGTTCAAAATATTGAGTAGTTTGGACGTGAATGGAAAAAAGCTTAAACGGACACTAGCTCTTTTAAGTTTTTCTTTTAAATTATTATGGTCGTTTTACTTGATAAACGCGACTATATTTGATACCAATTTTAACTTAATCAATAGAGAGCTTTTAAAGTGAGTCAATAGGGTAAGATTGAAAGCTGCATATATATAGACTCGTTTTATCCAGACACTTCTGTGTAATGCAAACAGAACACAAGTCTTCGGCCACCGAGCGATACCGGCAATTGGAAGTTGTTTGAAAACGTATCACATAGCTTGAAGAAGTTGCTCGGATCTAAGTTAGCGGCTTTTAAGAGCTTTTCATACAAAATTAAGCAGTTTTAAACCCCAAAATGTTATCGGGATGGCCCCTTTAATGAGTTGTTACTCTTAATCAGATTTTAGTGTACTATGAAAGGTAAAGATACGCCACAACTCGTGTTGACTGCTCGGATGATTTAGCTGCTGTGGGTGTATGTTTCATTGCCTGGCAACCTATCTTTACGTTAAATTATCAATCCCAAAATGTAATCAAATCCACTAAATATCTCAGGTCAACGATGGCATCACGAGTTCAATCATGTCTGGATAAGCTAGTTAAAAAGTTAGATAACATTTCAAGAACGTTTTGGCATAATGCATGTTTAACCCAAAACTTAGTTAACTGCCCTTTTCCACCAAACCCTCACTCATTTAGATCTTCTGCTAACCAAATATGTATGTAGTGCCTTGTGAGTGCTGCCAATACCAACAAAAGCATAACATGTGATTGTCAACCTTTATGGACTGCACGGGCAACCTATCTTTTTAATTGACTTGCATTCAAATGTAAATATATAGTTACATATTCAATAAATGGGTTTGAATGTTAATCAGAGGGAGGTTATCAGTTAAAGAAAATTTATTAAGAAATAATCTAGTTTAAGACTTCTACCAAACCATCTCCCCAGCTGATGTTCTAACCTTGTCTTCATAAAACATTTTATACTTTATTCTTCGATAAAACTATCACTTTTACCCTTTTAAGCATTTATCATGATGAATGATATAAAATGGATTCCCGTGTGCTTAAAGAAATAAATGATATAATTTATTGATATTGTTCGTATAATCATGTGTTTAAGGACATTATGAATCTATATAGATATATTTTGATATGGTTTATCGTGATTTAAAGTAACAAAGTCTCTAACTACTAGTATATAATAATATATCATTCAAAGTCTTCGACATTGTAAACGCAAATTATTTGTCAATTTTAAAGAATTTTGGCATTATTTAGTTTAGCCATTGATTTACCTTCCAACCCATTTTTTGCGTACCTGTACACTATGTTAATTCCCTGAAAGGGCTACCGCGATATGATTTTAAAACGACGGGGGAAAACGTTTATTTTAGAGAAATTTTTAGAGACATCTGTTATGGAATACTTTATGTTCACATTATCTATTCCTTTTGGGCACAAAAACAGGACATAATAGTTTTGGTATAAATTACAAAAGGATGGTGGCAAGATTTTTGAGTATAAGAGTAGTTCAAGTTTAATGTTAACTAACGAGTTTTGTTTTGGTTCTGTCTTTGGGTGGTAAATATGAAAATTCCTGGAGATCAGTAATTGAAATGTCAGCTACACCCTTTCAAAATGTTGTTATAATTAAAACAATATGGACGTCAAGTCATCTGTAAAGTGTCGGGGTAAATTGTTACCACGTTTTTCGTTGGTTTCAATAAAATAGTAACTCAAGCTTCCTAATGAAACAGGGATCTTAAGAACAGGTGTGATAATGTGACAAATGGGTTAAATTCGCTGGTGTGATCGGTAGTTGATACCTATTTACCTTAATATTCCGCAAAGAACATAGTTTTTAGAATATTTTATTTTTACAATAAGACTTGAATTTAACATAGCCTGATCTTGTTTTTACAATATCCTTCCTCGCAGGCTAGGTGAGGGCTAGTCCAGTCCTACAAAAATAACCCTGGTCAGGTACCAGTAGTCCGGAGTCTCAATCTACAAATCAAGCCGGAGTCTCAATCTACAAATCAAGCCTTCCGACTGTTGGAACTTCAGAAATACGAATTTGTATCCACATGCATTTTCATTTATCCGAATCGTCCTTAATCTGCTTTGAGTTAAGAAATTCGTTAAAATCACACACAAACGTCAGTAAACCGCTGTTTTTCACAGCTATATATTCATTGTTGTTTTTTCTTAATTTTAAATACTTTAAATTTTGACATAAAAGACATTTCTCTTTTGGGGAAAAAATGGATTCTTTAAGAAATCCGATTCTTCAAATATGGTTTTCATTTCTGTGTGGACTATTTCAAATCTGACAGATATGTTTTATATATTTATAGGCTGTAAAGAAATCTTATTAATGTATCTTAGAATTTCAACTTTTTCCTAGATATATTTGATTTGGCGTTGACTTTTTTATATAGGGTCAGCAGTTGAAATACGTGCAGGGTTTATTAGACTAACTGAAGGTAGAATGTGGATTTTCTAAATTATCCTGATTTTAACATTGTGTTTTGTTTTCAGAAAAGGAAGTCGGGCTGCTGATTTTATATTTCTTTTTCATATTTTATATATATACAGAGTACAAAGTGCTCACAGAGATGTCAAACAAACAAAATAAATAAAGATCTTATATTTCAACAATCAAAGTATAGTAGAGCCCTGTTAACAGTATGGTAATCTATATCAGGGGTGGCGTCTTAGAAACAATGACATCCGATCTTTTATTATGAAAGATATACAGGACCATGTCATTCTGACACTATTATCAACTCAAAATCTCACATTATTGAAATTCTTTAAGTCGATCAGATTGGGCCTTTTTCGTGTTGATTTGTTTTAAGACGGCAATATGGCTTCATGTCTTCTATAGTCGACCATTTAAGCAAAAAATGAAAGTAAAATTAGTAAACAAACAAACGCAAAGGATTCAGTCTGTCCGACCTTTTATTGTAACGAAACTGTTGCTGAGAAATGATACATCATGGGGCTGCAAGATCATCTCCGTATATTCTAATGTAATAAAAAAAATTCAGTGATTTGTCGATGCAAGGATTCTGTGATTTAAAGAGACATTGGCGCTTAGATCTCCATCTGCCAGAATAAAAATAAATTTTCTGATAGCTTTAAAGGCGGACTTTATAACCGGTGTTTCGAGGCTATACAATACCCTTAGTCAACAAGTCTATCCTTTCTGTGTCGCTCATTCGAAATAATTTCGAAACGCGAGATTTAAAATTGAATGTTTCGATAGCTCTGTTTATGAAAAAAAAGGTCCAAATTATACAAATATTATAGATCAACTCCATATTAATTTTAGAGAGTAAAAGCCATTGGTCTTTTTATATTATAATTACCAGATTGTTTCTGCTAGCGATGAAAATGGGTAAGGTATATCTTATAAGTATTTAGTCGAATATCACGCACCTCATGGAGAGGTCATAAGAAGTCTTTTCGGTACGATTAGTTGTTTGAAGATAGCCTGTGCTACACATGAGGTGCATAGGATAGAAATTTTTTCAGTTTTATTTAGATCTCGAGGTGATAACATTTACTGAAAGAGCAGGTAACGTATACTCATGCCTCGATAATATAAAATGCCAGAATGTTACGCGCCATAACAAATAAAGAAATTACTTTGAAGACTGTAAATTTGGCTGTTCACTTCAAGGCATAGTCTACTTTAACTTGAAATACTCTATTGTACTTTATCAAAACATAAATGCAGTGGGTGTTAATAAGATAAGTTCTCATTGAAATAAAACATATTTGCGGAGTTATCTTGGTAAAGTTTAGGGATTTAGATTTTGATACTCAAATTACCATGCCGGGGATTTATGACCTGGCGTGATTCGCCAGCTGGGAGCAGAACCTAAGAATATTCATGTGTTCCCAGCTAGGCATCGCCACTACTAGTTTAAATACTTTAACGGTAAACTGTACGACAAACCACTACTAGGTCTGAAGTAGGCCGAAGACATCAGTAGTGGAACCATTTCTACACCACTGCACGCGATCTACGACGAGATTCGAACCCCGGGCATTCTAGTCGAGAGACCATTTCCCTACGGCTGGACCACGGAATAGACTAGAACACGAATGTATTGAACATGGCCATTGACTGCATTAGTCCCCGAATAACCATTCAGTTCTCATCTTACAGTGTAAGCTATTACAACCACGAACAAATTTCCAGGCATGATTCGTCAGATGGGGGCCTAGCGTTAGAATGTTTTATGTGCCATGCTGATATGCACCTGGGTATGTTTTGTTTTATATCGAGCACGGAATAGATGAAAGAATAAATGCAATGGGGTTTAAATTCCTACTATTATGCACCTAACCTGGGCTAATGGAAGACGGGCATACGCCATACAGTGTGCTTTGGGGGAAATCTTGCTACGGCCTACTCTTATATCGAATTCCAACTGCCAAGGCATCTTTTACGTGCACTCAAATGTGTACACGGGACCTCGGGTTTTCGTCCAATCCGAACGACTTGGCAGTTGTTCTTGTCAGGCTCTCCTTCTGCATCACTGACAAGGGGAAATCACGCCGGAAAATCGAGATGAACTTTCTCGGCCAATGCAGGGATCGAACAACCGACCTCCAGGCTAGCGAACCAGCGCCTTATCCACTTAGCCACCGTGATCCCAACGGAATAGATGAATGATAAGCCTATTGGTTTTATTCCCCTCTTCTGGGGGGGGGGGGGTAGCACGTGCGTGCTGTATCATAAAGCCTGCCATTGCGTCAACTGACGTGGTTTCGAATCCCCGATTCTACGTGTTCTGTTAGTTTGCTTCTAATGATTAATATTTTCTCTCTCTTCCAAAGGTAAATCATTTATAAAAAAAGACTTCTGTAATTATAAATATGAAGTACTTCTTTTTTCTTCTCTTTTTTTATTATTGTGTATAAATTCTAATCAACAACTTACCCAGAGTGCAAATGGTTTTGTCATAACATATATTTATTTTGTTTTTATAGCAATATTTGAGTAATTCATAATCCATTTTGATGGTAAAAAAACATTAAGAAAGAAGTATTGAATGCATTATGCATATTTAAAAAAAGTGTTTTTTTTTAATCCTTAACATATCTACCCTCGAATACGGGTTATATTATGTGTTTGTAATCATAGCTTGGTGTGTGGTCTACGTGTTCTTATTCTCATGATTATTATTTTATATCATTTTTAGTTTTTCACTCAGAAACAACTAGAAAGGCGGCCACGAGTATTAAAAACAAAGGAAGTGTTTATTTATTGTGAATTTTTTTTATCCAGTCTATTTAGAAAAGAAGGCTAAGATACTTGACAAAGTGAACAAAAAGTCTTTAAATCCGAAAAATGTTGAAATGTATAATAATACGTTTGTGAGACAGAGGTTACCCCGTCTTCTCCAAGCCACCTAAACTAGTGACATGTTGATTCTTCGAACATTAACCCTTATTATTTATGAATTCCAAGTGGATGCATGGCAGGTCAATCATAAATCACACCACAAACCAAAACTCGTGATTCCTCTGCAGCTTCCAATGACCCCACCTCTCTTTTGGCGTCACACTGTCATACGCGATGGGTCAATAATAAATTGTGAAGCGGGTTCAGAAAATCTTTCAATCCCCAATGAGCCCTTGGATATGCATCTTCCTGAAGCAACGGCCGCGAGTTTAACAACATCTAACCCTTGCTTCAACACTTGGCTTTTCCTAAACTTTTACGCTGGTTGTGTTTACACGTGACTAATTAGCATTCAAATCATTGTCCAATCAGAGGTCGTGGCACATAACACACTCACATTGTAGCACTTGACTGTAGTAAACAAATATGGCAGCAACCACAGAAAAAGAACGAGACAAGTTTACAGCCGTTGAAAGTTCTTTTTCAATTGAGAAACTCACAGAAAACCAAAAAAGGGCAATTGAAGCAGTTTTAGGATCTTAACATTAATCGAACCTTGACCTTTGCATCTCGATTGTCACATAGACATTTTATTTAGAAGCGCGAGACCTGATAATCGTGACGATTTTTTTAAGGAAGTATAAATAAAATAAGTTGAAAGTAGTCTTATTTTTAGTAACTCATTTAACGAAGGAATCTGATTGGATCACAGTTGGGGCCGGTACCCAATCAAATTTAGTGCCGAAAAATGTGTTGAGTGAAGGGCTTGATAAGCTGTATGTAGTTAAAGCTGAACTCCGATTGCAAAACTTCAGAAATAAGTAAATTTAAAAAAATAACCGCCATACTTGTTTTAGTTTGATAAAACAAGTATGGCGATTTTACGACGTATGAAAACAGAGACAGGCCACGCCCACATCCAGTGTATACTTTGTCAACCACACTATCAACATCCGGCTAGAAATATTTCAACCTCCCGACTGATTATAAACAGTGACGAGTGGAACACTGAAATCTTTTTTTTTTATCTTTCGAGGTGACGTGAAGTCACGTGTATGTTATAATAATGGTTCGGCTGCCATTTTAAAAAGTGGATAGAATTTTGGAAAGAAATGGATAGAAATATCAGTTGGATTTGAACAAATCATATAATTATGCGGTAGGGTTTATTATGTGTAGTATAGTTTGGAGTAAGTTTAATTGGAAATTTGATGGCAAAACCTAATCAAAGGAAGTCCTTAGAACGATCCACTACTGTGGTTGGAGCAAGTGAATGATATCGCGTTCCTGTCAATTCCTAACAAAACACAATTGTAATTCGATATCAGTGAAGTTTGTAGCGCTGCTGCTCGGGCAACATTTCCCTCATAGCACCCTACATGGCGTATCCGTCTTCATTAGCCTTATCGGAGCAGTATAATACGACGTTGAGTCTCATTTCATTCCATTTTATTCCATTTCATGTACAGTATTTTCATATTTTTCTTAATCTGCCTTTTGAACTTTAGCTTTGAATTCATGTGTAAATACATGATATGAAGAACATATGTTCATGTTGTTATAAGTCAAAGAAATGACTAGATTATTTTTCTAGAAACAGACATGCGGTCCGAGGAATATTTCTAGATAAATTAAGAGTAATAAAAAACGTTTTGATTTATATAATTTATTGTGATATAATAATTATCTATACTTATGTAATGATAATATTCTTGTCTTCTTTTGAATGTCTACAAAACCCACTGATTTCAATCATTTGCTCAAGGGACAACTATACGTCATCCCAAATCGGCGTAGTTTGGAAATGTAATTTTAATTGATTAGCAGGGGTTTGATAAAGATTAATATAGTTACAAATTAATTCATATAGAAAATGGATTCATTTGGATTCGTTGCTATCAAACACGGCTTAATTAATACAATAATGTCATAAATTCGCGCATTTTAGGATAATTTACAACGAAAGCGATTGAGGGGCAAATCTCGCAAAAGTAGAATATCTTTTGACAATACCAGGGTCAAAAGATTTTGTAGATCTAGGTAGATCATTTCCAGAAGTAAATCGATGCAAGACCAACTGAAACGAAAAACGAAGGAATCCTGTTATCTAAATTACAGTCATAAATAACGGACAATAGTTTATCAGCTAAAATGACACCAATTAGATGTAATGGGTGCAATTAGGAAAATTAAAAATTGGTAACAAAATGAATGAAACTCTGACATGTTCTGCGTCTTATTTACGCTGCTTGAATAATTAGTCCACCTTTCGGAGCTGGAACTTAAAGGGAAAATCGAGAATTAAACTGGGGCTCAAAGATATAAGTCTAAGACTGTATGAAAATAAAACAAAATATTGAGTCGTTTGGACGTGAACGCCAAAACTGCTTATCCGGACACGTAACCCTTTTAAGATTTCGGGTCAATTGTTTCGTTGGGTGACCTTATAACCGATTACGGTTACTTGAGAGAGTTATGCAGTGAATAACCCATGTGCCGTACTTGATGGAGAAGGGCAAATTTCAACTACAATTTATTTTTATAAAAAAATGTTTGGTTTAATCCAGATACCAAAAAATACACCTTGGGGCACCGGTCTCAAATTCCAGATGAAGACTGACGGATTTAAGTCGTTTGAAAACGTATCATAAATACTGAAGCAGTTGCTCGGCCCTTGACTCGAATATTTTAAGGGATTTTAACACAAAATTAAGCAGTTTTATTCCAAAAACAAATATCGGGATTAGCCCTTTAAAAATAAAAACGACTCTTCAAAGTTTCGTTATAGCTTACACGAACATATATTATACAAGCGAAGGATTAAATTAATTATAATAATAAAAATGTAAGTGTGTTATGTGTTAACTGTACGTGTAATGTTGTTACAATAAGTTAAAGGGACGAAATTCGAATTTAAACACTGATAATGAACAATTAGCCTTTTAACTACAGAAAACTATACTTATTGAAATGTCAAACCAAAGGGACAGCCTTTTTTTATTATCTTAGTATGGAAGTATTAGTTCTAGGTTAACACTTTAGTAATCATATTATTCTATATAGATCAATTTACCGTTACAAGAGATACTTATGTTAAAGTGTTTAGGTAATGTGTATACGTGTAGATATGTTACACCGCCACACCCCTTTGCAAGATTCAATCTCCTAAACTTTGTGTAAATTTATCTTTAAATGCAATTTAAACACACAAAAAATGTTGATATGGCTTATCTGCTTTTGTTTTTATTGTTTTTGTCTCATGTGGTTCTGTATTTTTGTTCTTTGGAGAACAGTAGAATTATTGATGTTTTTCTCCGAAAATATGCGAAGAAATGACATAAAGTATTCAAGTCGGATGTGGTCTGAAGAAATGAAAACAATATGGGGTTTAAATTTAAAAATTGACGTGATAGACCATAACCGTTTCGCTGAAATTTTACGATGCTATTAGTGTCATTTCAGTGAAGTATTATTGTATGTACCCGACTCTGCGTTTTAGCAACAGTATTTTAAAAAGCATTTGACACTTTCTCTAGCCAACACTTAAAGTCCCAATACCACTCTTGTTGTAACTGAATATGTCCCAATCTTTATTCTGGTCTACAAATTGTACTATTTTACAATATTCCAATTAATTGATGATACAAATTTCATCTGAACACACCAAATTAGAAAAATTGGAAAAATTCAACTAAATGCTTTGAAAAGTTTAACGTAAACCTTTTCAAATGCGACTTGGATTTAAAAATTATCCGAACCCTCTGGACAAGTAAAATAGGATATGTAATTGATAATTTACACAACAGGTAGGACACTTAAACATCTAGTACTTAGAATAAGGCTATTATTTATTTTCTGGGGCTGCCCAGCCAGTAAGTGTGTTATTGTCCCTTAAAATAAAGGAAGTTTTCTAACGCAAACATTTATCGTTAACGTTTGGAAATGGCTGTAAACTTGGCTTTAATTACAAGAACGTACTCTACCTTTTAAATGAGTGAAAAGACGGTGCTATACTTTCCGAGAAAAGTATTTATCAGGGGTTATTAACTATTATATGTATGGCAAATTTGGTACATACGGAAATTAAGTAGAAACATCCAATCTTAATAGAAAAATACTGGATTCCCCGAACAACACCCATGGAGCTCATACGGGACAAAAATAGTATAAGGGTTGACGATTAGCGATGTCTGCTCGAGTGACGTCAAAGTTTGCACGAGAAGTCCCCAGCGTTAGTGAGCCCTTGGTATATGTTCTGATAAAATTGATGGTGAACTTACAACAGTTTCTAAGTTTAAAAAACCCAGGAAAAAGCGTGGTCGGTGAATTTAATAAGGCTTCGATATTTATGATAAATAATCAGCGATTAAAGATATCGTCTTATGCAATGAATTCTCCCCCGGCTTCACAATCACACCCGTGACACGAATTCTCTCGTGATAGTTGTAGATAACACTCTATTTCGAAGTCTTTTGAAGGAATAAATAAAACGCACCAATCTTATCCAGCCAGTTAAACATTCGTAGACGTAGTGGGGTTGGGGTGTAAAGTGTTCTGTTAATGTAGTAATAATTAGTTTTCGCATCTCAACTCAGCACTTAAGTCTCGGAATAATTACAAAGATTATTGTTGAATTCGGTAACCATGATGAGGTTTTTCATACAGTGGTGTTTGGCAGTAGGTACGAACCACGGTGAACCACGGCAGTTGGCCAAATTAAACAGTTTTTTTACCAAAGATCTCCACTCTCTCGCCCCAAGGAAAAACGTCACTGCCGTTAGATGAGACAATCTACTTTTTACCGTGTCACATGTAAGAACTGTTTACATGTGAACACCACATATTAACATACTGATCACATCAAATGGCTTGGTTTGACCTTTTCTGATTCATTTTGTTAAAAACATGTTTAAAATGATCTGTTAAAGTTGGATTCCGCTACTTCCTTCTACAGTCTATGTAGTATAAATTATGTTCAGTAACCGTGTCGCCTAAAACACACATACAAACGCGTCATGTTCACAGTTTGTTAATTCAATACCATTTCATGAACGAGCACACATGCTTTCTAGTGGATTGAATTATGTTGCATTGGTACAATATAAAGAGGTATAATTTTCCCTTTCTTTACGAGGCGGATTTTCTCTTTAAGAGCAGGTGCCTGTTAAGATGCACTTGAAGCTATCGGTTTTGGGCTTTATGTTTTTAAAATCAAATTTATAGTTGATCTTTATCTTGTAATGCAAGAACACCATTTGACCTTTCGGATATAATATGCTAAATTGGAATTTTGTTTTCGAATAGCATGATACACACATGCTTTTGCTAGCGTAGTTTGAAATATTTGGCTTCTCTTGGGCATCGAATTAGTATTGGCAGATATACGATAGTATATCTAAGAAATACATACATAATCACTGTTAAAATAGATAAACAAACGCGACACTAACTATGTTTTTATGTATAGGATATTAACCTACCTGAGGTAGCTATATTATATAACCCGCGGGCGCAGCCCAAGGGTGATATAAATATAGCAACTGAGGTATGATTGGTTAATATCTGACATATACAACGCCCACCCTTAAATTAAATGGACTCTTCCATTACAGGCCAACGACGATTGGGCTACCTACTCGGTACTTTCCGTCAAATAACGAATATTACCGAATTAGTCACGTGCAATTACGTAGTTGTTTTGTTTACAATTCGCCATTTTGAAGAATTGAATAGCAAAAGAACAAAAAAAATGGATAGGAATACGAAGTCAGACGAATAATCAACCCCTTTAGTAAACAAATTGACGATGGAATTGATGTGGATGCAACTATCGATGAGGATCTATTCAAACCTAAAGAAAATTTGGATCAAAAGGCGTTGTGTGTGGACGGAAAAATGATTCTGAAAGATATCTTAGACATGGTCGAGTATGGATAACCGATTTAAATATGCCGATAAGTACGCCGTTTATTTCTGTCTTGAATGTTACAAACTGTACCATAAAACTTTTTAATTGTTATAAAAATAAAAATTTATTTCTGTGTTTTTTGTATTATTTCGATCATCAGCGGTTGATAGGAGTCGAATACATCAACCTGTCACGACGTCATCAGCGGTTGATATGAACAGAATATCAACCTATGATGACGTCATGACAGGTTGTTATGAGATATAACTGCTATGCACATCAAAGAGAAAACTACCGCCAGTTGTATATCGTCAGATATACCAACGTTTCGAAGAGGTTTCCTCTTCTACTTTAAGACAATAAATGAATTGTGCAAAGCTTTAATCAGGAGGGGCGTGATTACTTGCGCTCAAAGGTGTAACGTTGTGTTGTCTTAATGAGCAACAAACTTTTATGCTATTTTCTGGCTTAACCTTTTTTGTGGCAAGTTGTCGAATATAAATTAAATCACGTCGAGAAATGTTTGAGGTAATCTGATTGGTCATGGATGTATGGGTAAATTAAAGTTTGTCATACGGCTGTATCGATCGCTTAGTGATGTGGCTGATATCAAATTTTATTACATACAACGGCAAAAGATAGGAAAAGTATAAAGCCCTGTTTATACAGATTGAAAACTCGAACGCGTCCATCGCGAACCCGAACGCGAACGTGACTTTTGAGCAGTTTCACCGTTCAAATAGGGCGCGAACCTGATAGCAGAAAATCGACGACGCCTTTCGCGATGGCTTGTCTTTTTCTAGCTGTAAGAGATAAATTTGGTCATTTGCTATCATGGCTCAGGTGGAATCAGATACAGACGAGATCTTGGCACTGTATTTGTAAATAAAACAATGAAGGAAGAGAAAGAGACAAATATAAGTGCATGAACTTTTACAAAGAAGAAGTGAGTTTGGACTTTGGAGAATACCATCACGAAGAACTATATTTTCATCCGGAATAATTCCAACCAAGAGTATATTGCACACTGGTGGGAACGATCAGGCTTGGTTTATTTGGAGAAAGTTCGCGCGAACTTCTGAAAAAGTTCGCTCGGGAGGCAATCAATATTTGTTCGAGTTCGTGTTCGCGCTCTGTATGAACGGGGTCTGTAAAAGTAACCAATCCATTCCAGGACGAAAAGCCGTGTTTGCGGTCGGTTTGGGTTTCGCGCTCTGTATAAACAGGGCTTAAAGCCAGTTTTCCATGTATGCGTTTTCGCGGCGTTCGCATTACATGCAAAACACCGATTTTTTTCGCCGCAGAAAATGCGCGCGGGATATATAATATAGCTACACAAAGCCAAAAGCACATGAATTGAAACCAGGCTTAACTTACTCCAGTTATTAGATTATTTTACAATATTTCCTTTTGAGGCCTGTCGCTATGAATAGACTTAGATTGTAATTAAGAAAATGCGTTTATTTTAGCTATGCATCTATGACATTTTTCACGGAATCTTGCAATAACAAGCATTAAACATGTTTTAAAGTTAAATACCTACTACTATTGCTTCACATGTAAAACTTACTCATATCACCATTTTCCGCTGTCAGATATTGGAAAATAGCTTAAAGTGTCTGTTGCTAATTATGTACCTGTCATGAAAATTTATGTTCTAGGAAGTCAACTTGGGCATTTTTTCATCATCAACAAACTATAAAACTAAGATAAATCTATTAAGAAAAACACTTCAAAGTTATCTTCATTAATTCTAGACCTTTGGTTAAAGGGACGATCTTGCTTTCAGATTTATGAAGAGTGTTACATCAATGGATATGTAAAAACAGGGAAACTTGCCGACTGATTTCATTTCTTATCCAAGTAGAAATCTAATAAGTTCTATTTATTGCCGAGAAAAATGCACTTTTTACGTCACTCTAGTCTATTTACGGCCCTCGTTGGTCCAGCGTGCATAAATTCGTGTGAATACTATACAGACTATATTTATCACCCAATCGTTTCCAACCGTATGTATATAGACGAAAAAGGCTATAGTTCTGGATCTTACCTCACTTTTATAGAATCATGTGAACACTCTTAACGTAAATGCTACTATTATAGAAAACGAGCCAGATGAGAATCTCTATAGACTGGACAGACGACTTAGCTGTTGTCTGGCAACCTATCTTTATACAGAGTTATCCCCATGTTATGATGTATGGATATTACGTTATTTTGAAGTAGCTACTCATCGCATACACGGTGACAATTTTTAAGATATACTTTTGATCATTTCTGTGTATTAATTTGATCACGAAATGAAGATTTATCTCGCGCTTAGATTTGCAATTCTGTTAATAACAACAAGGATAGCGTCCCTTTAACTAATAAATTGTGAAAAGGATTTCTTCAGATACGCTCGACAATTGATTTATGTTTTCTATAAAAACAGAAGATTAGAAACACGATGAACACGAAAAAGCTTTCAAATTGTTTAAACCATAACTTGATACCCTAAACACATAAATTAAAACACGGGGTATTTTGGTTGTATGAACACCACTGTCTTAAAGTGGTACTGCAAAAACATATTCTTAATTATTATAAATAATTATGTTATAGCAGCTTGTTTATTATTTTTCTTACAATTTATTCAAAAACAAATTACAAAAATAAATGTAGGTACGTGTATGTTATTCATATCCTAATTAATGGAAATTTGGAACTCATCATGATATTAGGTGATTACGATTGGTGAAGCTATTGTGGAATGCAAAAAAAATAATGTGAATTTTAATTCTAGAAACTGTGTTACTGATGATATAACAGTATTAATCTGGAAGAAATTTATTTAAAAAGAAAATAAAATGCTTAAATTGAGTTTGAGATAAAAAAAAAATATAAAATTTATCTTTACCCCCTAAAATTAATTGTAGATATAGAGATAGAAACATGTCTAAATCAATTGCAGGTTATTTTTTTAAAGCCTGGTTGCTTTCTGAATATCGTTTAGTAGAACATTTTAGTTTATATTATTTTAATAATTTTTAAAACAATTTTTTTATCTCGTATATTTTTTCTAAAAGAAGAAAATGTTTCCCCATGCAGACATAAATTAACTGTAACATAATTCACATGGTATTTAAATTGTGGGCAGATAAGAATGTCTATGAAATCGTGAAATGAAACAAGGCTGTATCCTGACCTGTTTAATTACAATTTGCTCAGGTCCCAGGGCTAGTGTATATGGACACATATCACTAATGATTTCCCCATTGACTTTAAGTTTAATGTAAATTCTCGTCTCTTAGACCTGCTCTAACTTTTCCCCAAATTTTCTTGTATCCTTCCAACTCAAAAGCATGTATATTCACCAAAACCTGGCTGAAAATGTATTTTCAAACCCTTTTCTTCAATTTTACAACAAAAAGTCAACAAAAATCGCCATGCAAAGGGGAGAAAGGGGAAAAGGAGAGAAAGACTAAAACAACTTTCGCCCTACATTCGTGCCGGTGTAGAAATATTTGGTGAGCTGTGTCCATACGCAGCCTCGCCACTGCCACGGAAACAATTATATAGAGAGGCTGGCTAAAATATATGGAGTTTGTTAAACTTGTTATATCCATACTTCTTGTGAAAATGTCCAAAAATGTATAGGAGTAGAAAGAAAAAGAAACTAAATTGCATTAAAAAAAACTTACAAGGTTTATGTGCATATACAAATAAAGATATAGAAATATACATGAAATAAACAAAGGATACCTACATGAACATAATTATAATACAAAGATACACAACTTTACAAAGAAATAATAGAATTAAATACAAAAGCTCCTAAACATATTCAAATTTCTACATGTGTTGGTCTATGGAAGACCAAATGGGACAATATTCATGATTCGTGTTTCTACATTCCAGTTTGAACATTTTAGACACGAACGCAACATTCTAAACTAATGATTCTCGTTTCTACATTCCAGTTTGAACATTTTAGACACGAACGCAACATTCTAAATTAATGATTTTTGTTTCTACATTCTTATGTCAACACTTCATGCACAAAATCAACATTTTAAACAAAAAATTGACTTTATGTTTCATTTTCGCATAATGCCTTTATCCTTTGCGAGAAAAATGTAATGGGCGCCCTTTCTATTGGACGCAATACGAAGCAAGTGACTAACGAGTCCATATTCAGTATGGGCGCCCTTTAAAGCCGGGTGACTTTGGTTAGGCGCCTAGTACTAGATTGATGGGACCCCTAACCAATGTCACTTCTATTCATGTCGTTATATGAAGCGCCCCACCACCCAAAGGATTGTTTGGCCGCACATAACGCATAATGCCTTTATCCATTGCGAGAAAAATGTAATGGGCGCCTTTCCATTGGACGCAATACGAAGCCAATGACTAACGAGTCCATATTCAGTATGGGCGCCCTTTAAAGCCGAGTAATAATAATAATAATAATACTAATCGCGTCATTTTACAAGGGTAGCAAATTAGGCCTGAGGCCTTTTTCAAATTTGGCCCTGGGCACAGATCGTACGAATGATTTCGATCATTACTGCAGGAAGAAACCGAAGAACTCGGGGGAAACCTGCCTGATCGGACGGGAGACCGAATATCCCTCTCACTTACAACGATAAAGTTCATGCCCTGAGCTGGGATTGAACCCTCGTTGCATTGGTGAGAAGCCGCCTCTCTATGTCACTTCTATTCATGTCGTTATATGGGGCGCCCCACCACCCAAATGATGAGGCCTCTCATAATGAATAACACGATTAACACCTAACTTGAGGGGGCGTCCAAAACTGTGTGAGCTGTAGTGTTACTTATCCCGGAGGGGCGCCAATAATGACATGATTGGTGGGGCGCATTATAATGACAATGTATAATGTCGAGCGAGAATGGTTAGGCGCTCACGACTTAGTCAATGGGGCGCCCAATACAGCATGATTGGGCGCCCCTTGAAGGGCTTTTGTTATTATGCGCCCGTTATACAGCGCACCCCCCAATTCATTTTATCTTGTGTTTATAGACTTGAAGTCGCTTCGTATTTCTCAGCTAGTATCATAGGTCAGCAGGGGCTGTTTATAGTCTGCCACTCGAATTATTAGCGAATCTCAACAGTTATTAATATCCTCGTATATTAGTGAATTTCTAGATATTGAACTCGTTTAAGGTACACACCGTACTTGTTGTCGTTTATAGCGCATTAGACAATAGCTCTGGCAGGGTTGCGCTCGATCTTTTTCAAAGGTGTCAGATACTGCCGCAAACCTGGGCGCCTTGTTTCAAGTATAGGTTCAGCGTGCCCCCTTTTCCGGATTTGAAGCGTCCCTTTCGTATTAGTATTTCAGATATTATAAAACTTACTTTATTACTGTCAAATATATAACGGTTCCCGATACATACAGCATCGATATTGTATAACGTGCGATACTGAACAGACGTGCTCCTGAAAAAGAAGTCGGGCAGTGTGGCGGCAGATATCTACAATGACGGAAACGCGACTAAACGACCACATACCGACGCCCGAAGAAATCCACTATAAGAAAACCAACTGGAGATTGTAGGAAATATTCAGGTTAAATTCCCGATGGTGATGAGATTGATTCAAGCCCCTGCACCCTAACCCTATTCAAAACATTTCGTTTTTCTCATAAATTAATATAGGTACGCTGAAGTCGTATTCCTTCCTTAAAATTTTTATAATGATCATAATACGCCAATATCGCAAATTAAAATTTCTGACATTTTCATAATTCCTCAGGTGCAAATTATATTTTCTAAACCTTTCGGGCGCTTGGTGGGAATAGACCCTTCTCCGTGGACCATCAGCTGTAGGTACACCGGCGCCCCCAGAAGCCCCATCGGCGCCCCAAGCAGCCCTTGCCCCCCTTACATTTTTGGGCTAGATACGGGCCTGTAATCCGAATTTCGACTTTGAATAAATACCGGCCTATCTTTACATTTAGAATATTGAAAAAATGGCTATATTCAGGTTGAGAGCGCGCCCCTTTAATATTATTTTGTCAACTTTTACTAATAATATTTAGAAAGCTTGTATAATTACCTTTCAGAATGTATATAGCAGGATGCTCAGAATTTTGTACGATGATCCGAATTTTGACTCGGAATATCACTGTTCTTTCACTTTCAAATTGAAAGCGCGCCCCTTTAATAAGATTGTGCCAACGTCTATTAATAATATTTGGAAAGCTTGTTCTACTAATAATATTTGGAAAGCTTGTTCAATTACCCTTTAGAATATATTTAGTTGGATCATTAGAATTTTGTACGATGGTCCGAATTTTGACACGGCATATTAACATTAACAGTCTTTCCCTTTAAATCTTTTTATTTTCAAAATTTGCCATGTTTAGGATGAGAGTGCACCCCTTCAATATGACTGTGCCAACTTTTACTAATAATATTTGGGAAAGCTTATTTAAATAACGTTCGGAATATATTTAGTTGGGTGTCCAGAATTTTGTAAGATAATGCGAAATTACATCGCTATTCTGAGCTAAAGGAATGGATAAATAATAATATATTCTACTTTCATTTGATAGACGTAACGAATTTGATTGATTGATAAAAAAGATGAGTTTGGTAGACTGTTGAATTCATTCTGAAAAGGTTGCCAACGAACAGGTTACCAGCTGGATCTGTCGAATAGGTCGCTAGCCGAATAGGTCGCCAAATTGTTTTCGGTTAGCGCCCTCTGGTGTAATAATGTTGATAATTCATTATTTTTCTGGACATTTTCATTTCAAGATTTTAACTTCAAGACTTTTTGAAACGTAGAAGATATTTTCACAAGAGTTCAAACTTCAGATTTTTTTTATTAGACACTTTCAGAAACCATTGAATTGATTTCTTTGTCGTGTAAAATTAAGAAATTATTTTATAATTTTAATATTTAATGATATATAAAAGTTACCGATAAAACGGCGAAAATGAAACATAAAGTCATTTTTTTGTTTAAAATGTTGATTTTGTGCATGAAGTGTTGACATAAGAATGTAGAAACGAGAATCATTAGTTTAGAATGTTGCGTTCGTGTCTAAAATGTTCAAACTGGAATTTAGAAACGAAAATCATTAGTTTAGAATGTTGCGTTCGTGTCTAAAATGTTCAAACTGGAATGTAGAAACACGAATCATGGATATTGTCCCATTTGGTCTTCCATATTGGTCGCATTAACCTGGTCTATATAGATACATTAACCCCCTTCTGTATGGGTACGTTAACCTCGTCTGTATATCGAGCCATTGCCCAATTTGTATTGGTGCATCAGTCAAGTCTGTATGGGGACATTAGCCTCGTCTATACATGTACATTAACCTAGTCTATACAGGTACATTAACCTAGTCTATACAGGTCCATTAGCCTCGTCTCTATGGATACATTAACCTCGTCTATATTGATACACTATAGCCCCGTACGTATGGGACATTAACCTCATCTATATATTAGTGCATGAGCCTAGTGTATATATTAGTACACTAACCTCGTGTATATTAGTACACTAACCTCGCTCGTATGGATACATTAACCTGGTCTATATGGGGGACACACTACGTCTATATGGGCACGTTTTGTTATGTTAGTCTGGTTTATATTGCACGATAGTCTGGTTTATATTGATAGTACCCTTATTGGTAGTAGCCTCGTCTATTGTGTCGTTTTATGGGCATTATGGCCTGATCTTTCATTCGCCATATAAGTCTCGTTATCCAGCATTCGAACTGCAAGGAAAGACAATTCGGGTTGGGAGATTGCTGGTCGTTATGAGTATGTTTGTAATCTTCGTCTCCATGTGTACATTTAGTCCACAGGCACTTGAAAGAATTGAAACTGAAATATATAGTCAAGCACTGCAGTAGTAAGAAGTTTTATTTTAAACCCTCCAAGTGCCTGTGGATGCTGTGATTTAGTCGACGCTTATAGCTATCTGTTAATAACAACAAGGATAGCGTCCCTTTAACTAATAAATTGTGAAAAGGATTTCTTCAGATACGCTCGACAATTGATTTATGTTTTCTATAAAAACGATGCGTTTTCGGAGGTATATGCCAAATCCCGCGATTTCTTAGTTGTACATTTGATTGGTATTCTTTCATTCACACTTTTCACGTTTCCTTAAAGTAGCGGGGATCACGTTGGCTAAGTGGGCAAGAGTCTGACTCGCCAGCCTGGAGGTCGGGTGTTTGATCCTTGCATTGGCCTCATAGCACACTGTCTGGCGTATTCCCGTCTTCATTAGCCCGTTTCGGAGCAGAACACTAGAACGTTAAACCCCATTTCATTTCCTTTTAAGTAGCTGGTTATTATTGTACTTTACAGATAATAATACATTTACATATACGCGCGGTTATTAGATTTATGAAATACGTAATAGAATTACATGTTTCTGTGATATATATTATTATCTACGAATAACCAGAGATAAATCAAAAACCAAGATAAATATCAACCCAAGGTTTGGCAGAACAATCAAATGATTGTAATTATAGATTTAATTTCGTATAAAATAAAAAAAGGAAATCGTTATTTTCGTATTTAATAGTTTAAACAGTGTAATTTTTCATGGTCAATTCCTTGGCTGGTCGTGGGAGATAAGAAACTACCTCTGGGCATCCAATCATGGTCGATGATTACTTTTGAGAATGAGCCAAATGCGCAAATAACCATTAATTAGAATTAGGGTTTAAAATAACCAACAAAAAATAAATATAAGTAATAGATTAGATGGGGTGTTCTCATCCAGCTCAAAATATTGATTAAGGGGATTAAGGGTTTAGGGCTGGGGGATTATGGTCTGTAGCTGAAATGTGTTCACCTAAGTAGATATGGATTAACGGTTTAATAAGTGCCATGTGAACTGTGTTTCATGAGTGATTTTTTTTTACACAGTAATGAATCAATTTGGTTCAATTAAAACCTATTTGCGGGACTGACATCTTCAGTTGATATGTCAAAATGGCAAATGTAAATGTTCAGGTGCGGCTCTTACCAACATCTAATGGTGGTCGTATATTAATGCATGCTGGTTTCGAATACACCCCAAAAATGGTAGTTTACTTGCACATATGAAATATATATTTTTAATGTTGATGCTCATTTGAAACTGCTATTTAGTTATAATTTATATATTAAGTTTTTCCATTTACATTAAAAGTGTTAAAATAAACATGTTTTACTATAAAAAATGTTGAATAAAACATTATCAAGTGATTTTGTTTTACTATTAGGTTTAACCTAATGTAATAAACAGTGCCCAATGTGAAACAGACTATAGCTAATCCTTCTTTAGAAATTCCAATTAACACCTTAGTCACGCTAACATGATTATTTAAGTTTTGAGCTGGGTGAGAATGAACCGATTAGATAGTAGGCCCTATGTCCTAATTTTATAATTGTGTTAAAAGAAATGAAACCGATAGTAAACAACTTAATCTATCACAGGAACGCCTTTTCATTGCCTCTCCATAATAGTCTTTGCCAGAAAGCTCCCCTCGAAAAAAAAACAAACACGGTCTTATAGGTAGAAAAGATGCATAATCTATGAATTGGATCAAGTGCATACTGCGTTTGGTAAGCGATATTCCCACTTAACACGGCTTTTATGGAAGCAAATTTCTTTTCCAAATTATGACTGGTCAATAGTCCGATTAACAATCAATATCCAACTGTGTAACAATATCATTACGCTTTAAACAGGACTTCAAATTGGACCAATTTAATATGTTTACATAACGTTAGGTCATGGCTCACGATTTTATTAGCTCAATTAATTAACCAGTGCATAGCAGAATAATGCAGAAAAACTAATTGCGTGACAAACGAGGCTATTAAAACGGATACAATGTAAACAAAACTGTTTGGGGATGAACAATACTTTTACCGTTTTTATTACCTTAAATCACCGTCCAAAGTTTTGGGGAAGACCTCCAGAATAAACGAAGGGCTGTCGGGTTGTTGTACATGGGATAGGTTTTATTGAATGACAGGAATAGACACACTCCCGCAAAATCTCAAATATCAGCAGCCAATCCAGCAGGGTCTGAGAGGGATTTTTCGGCCCATTGCTTCAGGAATATGGATCAATTGTAACAAAAAGATTTTAAAATCTGTGTTCAGTTAAACTCAAAAATGAACGTACAATTTTTCCATCAACCCGCCTAGATATTTCAATGCCTTTTTGGAATTTCAAAAATGAGTATAATAGAATGAACGTATATGATGTTAAATTCATTATTCGCTATGGAGGTCTTTAGACTACATAAATATTGTTATGATATTTTAATATGGCTCATTTAATTTACCAGAATTTCCATGTAAACATAAAGTCAACACATATGTCGTTACTACAATATATCATAGCGTAAACTACTCAATTAAAGCAGCAGTAAGTCTGTGCAAGCCAGAAAAAAATTGTCATTAAACAGCCTCTTATCTTATACTAGATGTTGAGTAAAAATAATAATGTAGGTGTTTAAACAGTTTAGGTATTGTAATGGTTTAGGAATTATAACTTTTGGAGCACTTATTCATTCAATGTTCTTTAAAGGGGCATTATGTATGATATAGATAAGAAGTAGGTGATGTAAATTGAATAATTTGAAAATTTCATTCAAATTACTCTATTGCAAGCGAAGATATTGGCCTTTGAATGACTGACAGACGTGTGCAATAATTTCAACCACGGTTCTGGATGATCGAAGCTAAGTCTCGAACCGCCTGTATCCGCCACACTGATTAAATCAAAGTATCGCTGAACCGTTTTAATATGTTTAATATCGGAGAAATCTGATGCCACCGAGAGTTAAGGCCTGGATCAGTTAATTAATGTCTAATTAATACGTTGGAAAACATTTCAGGCCCAAAGAAAGACCTACAGTAGGCAGATTTAGCTCTTGAATAATACATGTTTAACGAATTTATGAATTCGATTTTTTCAAACGTTATACTGAAAAATATGAAATTGTCACTTTCAAAAACTTTGTTGATAGCCATAATTTATTGTGATTTGTGCAAAGACTAGACTTGATTAAAATCCGATTTTGTCCTCCCGATTTTTGCATTATGATTTATTAAACCTTTAATATTCCCGTCAACATAAATTATTATTATATTTTAATGATATATTGAGATACGTTCTCATTGACTTTGAGACTATATTATTATGTTAACCATTCCATATAAAAATCCGAGCTTCCCTTTAACGTGTGTGTGATTTTTCTATCATAAGTTTTAAACAAAAAGTAATGAGGCAAACGGGAGGGATTCCATTTGGTTGTAGTACGTGATGAGAAACGTGTAACTGCATTGAAACCACGTTGAGACGTAAAATACATTAAAACTAAACATATAAAACATGGCCGTCACTCGTCAACTTTGTTGTTTTGATTTGCATGTATATACGAACCACACTGTCTGGTGGCTTGTCTGGTGGCTCCTTGACACCAAAAAATGTAGTTCCTGTAGAATTTCAGAGAGAAAAAGTTTGATTTGAAGAAGGCCACAGTATTCAATAATATATGTCAATACAAAACCACATCAAACGAATAGTGTATGATTATACAGTGACATGGATTAATAGCATTACTTTGTGATCTACATCTCTACCAAACTGTGTAATACACAGGTATACTATTTTATCGTTTATAAATTTCATATCTAAAGATATATTTATTCTATGTTCTGTACTTTCAGAAAGCCATGTTTTTCTTCTTCACCGTCTTGCTGTTTACCCCTGTACTCGGATACGGAAACTATCGATTGAGGATACCAAATGGTGATAAAGTTCCGGATCCCTGCAACCCAAGTAGAATTTGGCGTGGTGTCGGCCATCTTGGGGCAGATGGTGGTGGAGCCAGAAACCCTTTTGGGGTTGATTTTGAAAAACACGGAAAGGTAAGGTGTTTCAAATTAGGTAAGGATCTAAGTTCTGCAAAAACTGAAACGGGGTTCAACGTCCTACTGGTCTAATAAAAAAAAGGGCATACTCTAAACATTGTGCTATATGCGGGAAAACATATGTCCGGACTGGCACTACGGTATACTCTTATTTCGAATTTGAACTTTCAAGGGTCCTATTTCGAATTCGAACTGTCAAGGGTTCTTTTACGTGCACGCCAATGTGTACACGGGACGTCAATTTTGCGACTCATCCGAACGACTATTATAAGTTGTTCATGCTAGTCCCCCCTCCTGCACCACTGACAATGGGTACCACGCCTGAAAATCCCAATAAACTTTCTAGGCCAACATCGGGATCGAACACAGGACCTCCAGGTTAGCAAACCAACGTCTTAACCACTGAGTCTTAACTACTGATCCAAGTTAGGCAAACATACTTGACACCAACGTATACGTTGTTAATCGTCGCTTTGTCTTCTCTGTTTTACGAATTCATTAGTCCGGTTGTTTGAAAAGCCATTTTATTTCATTCCTCTTTTCGGCCATAAAAAGTAAAAATAGGCGTCCTAGCAACATCTTCTCAACACTACAGTTATTCTATATTTTATTTTAGAAGTGTCTGTGTTAATGTGGGTGGCGAGAACTGGGTTCACCATGCACCTTATAATAGAAGACGCACGGTTTCCACTTACTAGCCTACATTATAAAAATTAAATCATTTTAGAAAATTTATTTAGACCTATGTTATTTGTTGTATTACAGTTATGGACAAGATTATGTAAATTAGATTCTGATGGTGATGGTATGACAAATGGTGAAGAACTTGGGGATCCTAGATGTGTTTGGGCGCCAGGAATGGTTCCAACAAAGGCAAAGAAAATATCACACCCAGGCAAAATATCTTTGAATCTCAATTAGTTTTTAAAATCGTATAGCTTAGATATTGCGGAATTATAATCTTTTATTCTGATTCTGATTCATCCGTACATGAAATGCTGCTAAAAAGAAGATAATTATGCCATATTGTTTTTTAAACTGTAAATGGGTTGAATGAAATAATTTGAGTAGGCTACGATAAAAGCTTCTTTTCCCAAGGTCTGGCTTCTGTCATGAATTCTCTGTTTTATATCACACATCACATACCACCTGTCTATTAAACTCCTGTGCACACCAATATACGAACGAACCTCTAAATAGATTACGACATTTCGTCAGTTGTATGTCTACTACTAGCAATCAATTCACAGCCGACACATTATACCGTAGTTGAAGGTCATTCTTTTATTTACAAATTCGGTGCTATGTTGTCTAGATTATGTTCGACTAATAAGGTTGAAGTAGATATAGAATTGTTGTACAGCAATCGGTAGGCTGTGCCTTGATTGTTTTTTCGTACAGATTGTCGCCGATTCAACATTCATAGTTTGTAAATTTATTCTATTTATTGCAAACAATTTCACACTGTTGGTGCAAAAGCTTCCTTGTGAAACTTCTCTGTGGGTCAGTTCGACAACTTTCTACTGATGCAGGTGATGTCAAGTCGGAAAACTTACATCGCCATTCGGTGACAGTCATGTTACCCTAGGAGCGACGTTTTACACCTAGTAGTTATAGTAGAGGAGGGGGCATCCTTCGCCTGCATGCTGAGACGGGCGGTGGGGGGGGGGCGTCCCGACGTGCTAACAATTTGGGGATGGTATTTAATCGATATAAAGTTTAAAGGGGTGGGATGGGATGGTGATTAGCATCTGGTTGACCTTTTACTAAGTTCAGTTTGAGATAAACAGACCAGTTGGGATCTTTTACGTGCATTACCAAACGAATATATATATATACACACGTTTTCTTTCTTGATAATTGAGAACCCGGTTTAGGATATAAGGAAGATTCGTCTCGGCTTAAGACGATGTCGCGACTTGACTTGGTACCGGAATTGATTTTTGAATGCCACTTGGGTGAAACTGCAACAATTGACTTGCAAGGCCCGATACCAGGATTTAAGCCCAACGCAACGTATTCTGGTTTCGAGACCACTGTGCTAAAAATACAACCACCGACGAAATAAAGGGTGAGTGAGTGATAAATAATATTTATATGAGAAGTTTGGGTTGTTTTCTAGGTATTTGTGAACCATGGAACAGTACATTCTGTCAGGAGAAGAACAAATGGTTGTCCTGTGAAGAAAGAAAATTAAATTGTCACGGATTAGAAGATCCTAGTAAGCTTTTTTTTCACTTTTCTTAACCAAGGAATATTAAACTTGGAGAAACCAAATCTCTTTTATTCAGGTCAAAGTAAAGTTTTGAATTAGACGATTACTTATTTTGAATACTGATGGGACAAGTCCTATGCGATTCAATTTTGCTTAAAATGATAGAGCGAATGTTTCATCCCCATCTTAGTGATCTTACAAATCTATTGACGCAAAACTTCAACGAAAACAAGTGGTCATCGAACGTAATCGAAGCGAAACCGAGACAGAGCGAGGTTAGGACCATTTGTCACTGTGAGTAGCTGGACGAACTTAGTATATAAAGCCAAAGCACATGAAAATTTTCTCATTTTAATGGTAGGAGCTATTAAATGTCACAGAACTATCTGGATAATCAAGGCATTATAATTTTGCCACAAGCCTTGATAAAATGGATAAAGGAATGTATTGTATTAAAGAATACGCGCTGTTAGCTTTCGGTCCCTTTGTGTAGATCTTTATCCGTTCATATTAATAAGGATAGCATTGACTTGAAAATAAACAGGCGCCACATGCAGCGGGTAAATTTTTTAAGACATTTAGTATAATGATTACTGTGTTAAACTTAAGTGTTATCTCCATGTTAAAGTAAACATTTATACCAGCTGTAAGTTATACTAACTGATGCCTCTACCATTCTTCTGGGAGCTGTTTAAAATGTAAACAATCAATTTATTCACATGTTGTTTTTTTTACATCCGGTAATTGATAAAAACAGAAGTCTGCATAGCTGAGTCGAAATTTATAAAAGAACAGACATATATTTCAGACACATAATTATATTATATTATACATTAGTCAACTGTCTAAGCAATATTTTTATACTCCCACATGTTCATTTGGACGTATAAAAGTGGCTTCGCCTCTGTCTGCCCGTCCGTCGACAATTGTTTGGGAACACTCTGCAGGTCACAATTTTTATCCGATTTCAATGAAACTTGGAATATCGGTTTATCACCATAAGGATCTCGGTTTCTTTCTATATTGGCATGTATCGGACTGTAACTTCATGGATTATGGCCTCTGATTGATCTAAAAATCACGTTTTCTAACTTGTGGACACTATAGAGGTCACAGTTTTGGACCGATTTTGATAAAACTTGAAATGCCTGTTTATTATAGCTTGGCTCCTTTAGATATTTGCGCACATCGGATCGTAACTACCTGAATTATGGCCCCTGCCTGATTATACAAAAAATCGCCATTTTTTAGCTTGTGCTCCCTCTGGAAGTCACAATTAATATCCGATTTAAAAAAAAATCATCGTTACGCCGTATTGAAGGTTGAGTTCGAATTTCGTGAAAATCGGACCAAAAATACTGGACAAAATGGCCAACACTTGTACGCGAATAGTGTAAAAATATGGTATATCAAGGTTGTGGATATGTCAGATCTTAACTTTTTTAATTATGACCCCTGATTGTACGCAAAATTGCCTATTTCGGCTTGTGGTCCATCTGGAAGTCACAATTATTTCACTCTTAAACCGTAATGAAGGTTGGGTTCGAAACTTTTGCAAATCGGACCAAAACTGTCAGACATAATGGTCGCCGGTACGCGAATAGTGTATAATATGGTATATCAAAGTTTTGAACCCCGTAGGCGTCTCAATTTTCATCCGATTTTGATGAAACATGAAACGCATGTTTATAACCCAAATATCATGATTCCTATTGATATTTGAGCATATCGAATTGTAGCTTCATGAATTATGGCCCTTGATTGTTGAAAAGATTACTTTCTTTTTAGCTTGTTCTCCATTAGTGAGTGCGCACAAAACAAAAATAAGCATCCACTGCGCTGTACAGTCCCGGGCCGGTTATGGTGCAGACTTTACTAAAATGCTTTACAAAAAAGACGTAACAAAAATAATGCGACCAATCTTGTTTAACTCTCTAAAATGTGGGCGTATTCTGCCTGCAGCCGCTGGTTTATTGGTTATGTGGTAGTGGACATGAGCTCAATGTCGAAACAGCATGATCGCTCTGAATATGAATAATTAATTTTAAAAATATGTATGTAAATGATAACGGTTAATTTTTTCTTACAGATGTGCGGAATTTAACCTTGAAGTTCCCACAAAGAATATTGGTACCCCCGAGAGAAACCAATTACTTTTGTATGATATTTGATATTCCGAGTGATCGTGATTACCATCTGGTTGCCACCCAACCTGTCATTGACAACCGAGAAGTCGTCCACCACGTATTAGCCTTTGGTTGCGATATTGCAGGTAAGTTGATATTAATCAATGTAGGTTCACTACGGCAAAGTTTTAAATGGGATATATCTTTATTGAGAACCCAATGCATAATTATTGTTCATGTCAATGAAACCAAATTGGTATAGTTCAGCTAATCCTTCGTGGGAACCCTACCGATTGTATGTTACAATCTGATTAAAATACAGATCTATATTTCATTTCGTTATACTTTCGACGGCAGACTTTTTTCGATAAGTTCAAAACGATTGCTACAACTGACCTCAATATACCGTAAGACCTGATAGGATCACTATTGTCTGCGATACCTCGGTGGAAGAGGACTTAAATAAATCTATTTCACACACATTATCACTACCATGGTTCCACAATTTTAATGGTAGCACGAAGCGTGACAGTGGAAATCTAGCATCACTGAGAGGGTAACTAAAATCTGGTTAATCAAAAGTGAAAACTGGAACCTGGGGACCTTAAGCAGATGACGTTTGCAAATCTTCAATTCACTTTTCACTAACAAATGGTTTTTAGTACAACAGGGTTTGCTTAATTAATTGATCCAGAGTTAATTTCATCTGACAAAATAAACTAGAAACCACAGAAAGCATCTGACTTTCTAAGATAAAGTAGGTGGTTTTAAAACGAGGAAACAGTAAAGATTATATTTTAAAGCAGTAAATAATTATCGCGTGTTAGAAATTGTATTGGTGATAGCACACACGTGTTGTTGTCAAGTGGCAGGGTATATAAATTACTATTTTATCATATAAATACAATTTTGTTTCGCCTCTCCAGGGTGTTAATTTCAACTTGACCTCATCTTTTATCGCTTTGAGATTTACAGGTGTTCAAATGCACGGCTTGAGAGGTATTCACTAAATACGCCAAAGTTTGAAATGTGTTAGGACGTTTACGTTTTGCTGATTTGAAATTGTATACAATTTAAAGTGTAACTATGGTCTGTGTTTGAGAAATCAGATATCATTTAAAAAAAATAAGCAAGCTGTATCATTGTTTTCACATCCTCGTCCGTTGTGATTTATCATATATTTATCTGACATAACAATATACTGAGCCATGTCATGCCGATAAAAGGGGCAAACTTTTATAATATACTATTTAAAGTAGATTTTCTACTTCCAAACATCCGATGCATAATGAGTTAATCATCTTCTTTAATATTTATCCCTATTTCACATTTTATTTCTGCCTCGTTGTGTTGTTAATTCGCCTGCTATCGATAGACTGGAACTGTAAAATATTTCTTCACACATTAGATCTTGAATAGCCCACAGGCCACAACAGAACGTCGTCAACAATTGCTTGTGGACGCTCTAGAGCCTAAAGTTAATATCCGATTGACTTTAAATTTCTACACTGTGTTGAAGGTCGTGAGACGAAGAAGTCAATTGGTCTTCAGAGATTTTCGATAATTACTGACAGAGTTATGGCCCTTGATGACTTCAACAAATCTTGCGGACGCTCTAGACGCTAAAGTTAGTATCCGATCCGATTGACTTCAGAATAATACCACACACCATCCTGCATCGGTGATTACATCATATATTTTCTAAGCCAACCATGGCATACACCCGAAACAAATTTTAACCAGACATAGTGATGTGTATTCAGAAGACATATAAATAATAATGTCAACCACAAACATAGACCAGATTTGATTCCCTCCTCTCAAAATTTAAAAATATTTATTTGAAAAAACAAAATCACTGAATACACCCTACCGTAAAACTAAATAGCTACTACCATTAAATTAGATAAATAATTAGATATGAAAATAAAGGATTGTATTAGAGTCTCGCGAAATTAGAATTGATTTAAAATGAACCCAATGACTCGGAATATTCGACAAAAAATTTAAATTGATAAAATTACATCATAATTTAATGATAATAGCCAAGACAAGAAGACTATTGCTTCTTTTTTTTATCCTTTTCTGGTAAAATAAAACGTACCAAAACTCCCTTTGATATTTTTTAAATAAAAAGCAGGCGAGTTATATATATTTATCTTAACAAAAATCTTAAAGTTTAAAATGACTGAGAAAATTAAACGTGAATCACTAAATGCCATAACCTAACCAACCACACGTTTAACATGTCATCGTTTAAAGGAGTGGTGGAATAATAATAATAATAATATTTATTTCTTATTATTATACGCATTACATCGTAAAAACAATCTTAATGCGTATTACAAAACGTGAGATATAACGGAGGTGTAGGGTGATGGGGGGGGGGCGATCGAGTGGTCTATCGTGGGAGCTTGAGATCATGGCTGTCATTGAATCGAGGACCGCGGTGGCTCTGTAACTAACACGTTGTCCGAGAAATTATGTCAGGGTTCCGGTGTAAGTTCAGCTTTACAGTGTTTCACCTTTTCATTCCAGTACTTGGCAAGGAATAGGTGGTCTATCCAACCGCCTGTGTTTTATAGTTTCCCCCAACTGTTTAAGACCCCCAAGTGAATTTTTGAAATAAAATTGATCCATGTATGTTAGTCCCGAAATGAAGTCATAGCTGAGGCATGGGCCTGAGGGGTCCAGGCCCCCGCGGTCCAGGGAAAAAAGAGAAAAAAATTAACTTCCAGTCAGATGAAAGTTTCACGGTAATCGAGGGCGGAGACGGAAGTACCCATCAACCATCTCGCTGATCGGAGATTTCACTTTTTATAACAGTTCCCCGTCGTTAGTTATATGTCATTTCCAACTTCCGCGCATTGTTTGCCAAGGGGAACTGAATAAATTTCGAATGTAATCAGATATTATGTAATCATTCTTGTATTACATACCGTTTAATTGTGTGTTACGTATGCGTGCCATTCAAAAAGTAATGAAATAATCTTTTCGTCGCCTGAGGGGCCCCGCTCCAGTTAAGCTCGGATTTTCCCGAAATGACCTAGCCTGTGTCGAGTGGACTTTTACCTCTCTTTGAAATAAACTTGAACAAAATATTAGTCCTGAAATGACCTAATTTGTTTCGTTATCGCCAGTCATATCAACAAAACCGGCAGTTTGTTTTTCTGCGAAAAGTAATTCAGACATTCAAATAGCTGTAGGGCCTACATAGGATAATACTTTCTAAAAGAACCGTTCACGTCGAATTAACTCGTTTGATTAACTAAAAAATATCGGCACTGCTCTTTTAAAGTAGTTCCGACAGTTATGAATAAAATTGTTATTTTTTATTGTAAAGACACTAATCAAATTTTGAATATTTGACCCTCTCTCTTGAACATAATTTTAAATGACATCTTAAAGATCTCTAAAATTGAAATAAGGGCGAATTTTTGTTTAAGATATACAAACATATGTTTCTTGTAATAAAGATATGCATAACAAAACATATTCCTATTGAAAGAAAAGAATTTTTTTTTTAACCAATAAATTAAAATAATGTACATTATTAAATTTCACATGCAAATATAAAATTACTTGCACAAAGTTTGTTCTGAAGAATGTGAGGAGAGTTATGTAAATATATAACAAGTTTAACAACCTCCAGTGGTTTAAATTAACCAGTTAGTTTGTTGTCTGTAACATACTGATATACTGACTTCTTGTTGAATATCGCTAACGTTAATTTATTTAAATGAAGTTCGCTGTGGTGATCGTGAGGTAGTAAAGAAACGAAATGAATGTCCAAAGTTAGAATCAAAGCATGGGTCGAAATAAGCCTTCGGGATTTTTCGATCACGACTAACGAGGAAAGTGTCTAGTTGATTGGACGGGAAGTAAAACCCATGTGTAATTGTTACCTCATGTTCCTTAGTAGGCGAAAACAGCACTGTCCAGACAAAGTTTAAAAAAAGACCGTATGTTAGTCTAAAAATGTGTCGACGAGACATTAAACCCTATTGTATGTCACTTATAAAATTATGTTCAGATAGGCATGGGCGTGGATTTTTTTTTTTGGGGGGGGCAAATAGGTATTAACCCCCCCCCCCCCTCTCCATGATTTTGCTCACAAGGACATATTTTAAGGTTTATATCCACATGAGTGTCCCGTTCTGAAGGCTATCTAATCACTACTTTGGGTCCTGCCAGAGTAATTCGTATCCAACAAGCAAATTTGGCAAAACGTAACAATATGATCATATAATGCATCAAGTAATTGGTATCCCGGTGTGCACAGATTATAACATAATTAGTAACTGATTGAATAAACCTAAATGTGACTTTTACTTCTTCTTTATTACAAATAGCACATGAACGAAAATACATGCATAATTATTTAATTAATAGTACAACATACAGCAACATACAAATGTAACACAGCGATATCATTTAGGTGCATAGAACTTAATGGACTCTGCTAGTTTTGACAAAACATGATTTTGACTTTCACCTCTATTTAAACTGTTATCAAGGCACGATCTTATTAAATCGTATTCATTCAATATGTCCATTACAAGCTTCGATTACATACATACAACATGAACTAATCTACAACTAAATTTCTACAGGAACTAGTCTTGTATATACAGGAGCACATCTAACAATATTACATTTACTTTTCTGCCCCTCTGTCAGGGTAGCGGCTGAACTCGGGTGAGTCCATACACTCTTCCAAGCCTTTCTTCTCCCCCGGCCCCTCGCTTAATAACTGTCACTGAACAACTCAATAAATACCATTTGGATATAGATAAGACACATGAACATATCTGCAATTGTTTCTTTTATCTCGTCACGGCATGTGCATAATGATTTGAAGTCGTGTGGATTTTGTACAAAGATCATGTATACGAGACCCCTGGATGTGTTCCCGTGATACATAAGAAAATCCCGCGTCGCAGACAAAAAAGGTTTTTGTCGCTAGACATCCGATAAGTTGGTAAAAAAAAAAAATTAAAAAATAAAACAAACGACGCAGGTCTGAAACGTTTATTTGTGAACCCGTAGGTGCCAGGCGTGGTTTCGGCGATATGAAAATTCGTAATATTCAAGGATGGAAATGGAGAAAATCACCAAGCACGGAGAAATCAAAGAAAAAAACCTTCAGAACAAGTGCGACGGAACCGCGAGGGGCATAAATTGTGTCCAAAGGATAAAACAGGGACTGCACCAGTCATAATTTACACAAAAACAAATCTACGGACAAGACACAATACGCAGAAATCACAAAAAAATTAACATATCAAATTAAGTGAATGGACCCGGGGCTAGCCGTAAGCGCCCACGGTGCTGTACAGTCCCGGGCCTCTGTAGTGATATCGATTTCGCTCAAAATTGAAAACAATTAGGAATATAACCCCGATAAAACCATTGTGTAATACCATCATGAGTCAACGTCATATCCGGTTGACATTTGATTTTGGACAGTAGGTTTTCCGTATAAATTTGTTACAAGGTAATTGATTTGAAAAAAGGGGTATCATTATTAAAACATTTGGTTTGATTTGATATGGGTTAACCAATCATTGTCCAATTTTTAATTTTTCTTTTTTTTAGATGGTCAACAGATTCCCTCTACACCCTATCCGTGCGCCATGTTAGCTCATCCGAGTTGCCTGGAGATAATAGCAACATGGACGCTAGGAAGTGCCGGTGAATGTGCTAACCCGGATGTTGGATTCCGTCTTGGAAAAAATGGGTATAAGAAAGTTGCATTGCAGGTAACCCAAAATCAAGTTTTCCTATTTCCCAACAACCCCCCCCCCCTCCCCATGCCATTAAACTCCAATCACTATTCTTTTCGTTTTGTTTGCGTTAAATTTCGTTTGTCTTCACGAGAGTGTCGAGAGTATAAAAAAAAAACATCTATTGATTAATATATGGCTCAAGCGGGAGAAATGATTTTTGGCATACCTCAATCATTCGTAGTTATTTTACGTGTAGGTAGATCCACTGTGATGAAAATTGTTTGTTTTTCCCACTGAAATGACAAAGCACCATGTCCTTGCCAATGCCCCCCCCCCCAAAAAAAAAAGAAAGAAGAAACAAATTTCACGGGTTCCTTTGTTCACACGTTGGGATTCGAGACTTCGACCTAGTTTAATCTGAAACAACGTTCACACTTGGCTCTTTGTGGCTTCCATTGTCGGACAGTCAAAACATCCGCTTTTAGGACGTCATCACTGCTGTCTGTCGTCTGCCCGGGGGTTTGGTATAGTTAACCTTGCCTAGGGCGCAAGATAATCTTGCACGCCTCGTATATTGCCAGATGGATGTTTATTAATATCATATGTTATTGTTGTTCGCGTAAGGGATAGGCAGGGGCATCGTTGTGGGGCAAAATGGATTAAGCCACATGTGCCTCCTCGTGTAATGTGATTGTTTTTCATTAAAACTGGTCATTATCTACTATTTCAGATTCATTGGAATAACCCACAGGAACTATCAACCCTGAAGGACGCATCGGGTCTACGCTTGTATTATACACCGAACCTGAGAGCAAACGATGCTGGTATGTTGGTGGTTGGTCAGGATTTTATACAGCTTAACCCTCAACCAGTCGATTCACCACCCGTTCAAGTCACGTCTGTCTGTGCTTCTAAATGTACCAAAGAAATGTTTAAAACACCCATCTATATAACGGCCGCCATTAATCATATGCATTATCATGGTAAGAAATTAATTTTGATTTTATCAATATTTCCCTGGTTACGCTTTTAAATTTAATTTTTATTTACAAATTCGTTCTTAGGTCAGCGTTTGTGATATTGACATCGAGAACAAATCTAGTGAACTCGAAGCGCATTAGAAACCGTGGAAGCAGTGTTTGTTTATGCGCTAAATACTGATATTATTATTATTATTATTATTGACAATATTTTAGTTTGTATACTGCTTTAGAAACTACCTATCTTGGTGAAATTTACATTAAACAATTTTGTAACACAAAATAGACCAACATAGGAAGAGGCAACAAAATAAAACGAAACGGAAATAACATCTGATATTAATCTGATTGGGAATAATTTTAATTATACAAATTAGTGTGAGTGACTCATTCATACAGCTGACGTTAATGGAATCACTGTTCCTGTCAATGTTAAAATGTTATATTTGTGTTATTTTTATAGGTATATCACAGATTATATCATTATATAGAAATGGTAGTAAAGTTAGAGATATAACGAATGATTTAGTTTATAGTTACGATAGTCCTATTATCAATACGTAAGTATTTCTAAAATTTATTAACTAATTAAGAGAATGTGTCGTGCATGAAATTCAATAGAGCAATTTTGCTTGATTGGACGCCGTTAGAGTTAATACACTTTACAGAACTAATCGAATTACGTCATAAATAGCGGAATTAACCAGTACCACATAAATATGCTTACATAATAACTATTGAATGACATAATAAGTAACCGAGGGTACCCAGTAAACAGTTGTCGCTAGTTTGGCGAACTCATTGGAAGAAAAAAAAGAAGTAAATGTAATGGCCTTACTCTTCAGCACGAACCGTCACAATGAAGACGGGTAAATGTCATGCAGTGTACTGTGATTGAAAGACTGCCCTTGATAGTAACGCTACGGCCTACTCTTGTCGGTTTAACTCTTTTAATATCACATCAGGTCCTCCTACACCACTTTCAAATAGAACTCGGATGGCAAATACCGAGGGCTTGTTCCAGCGCGGCACTCGTCGAGATGACGCGACACACGAGTATTGGTGTCTACTCTTTCTGAAGCAAGTGGGGGTCAAACTGAAAGTTCTCAAATTGCCTATTTGCACTTGATTGTTGTTGGTTTGAAAGATTTTTTTATGTTGGTGATCATGATAGCTGGTTGTACTTTGTTTTGTTTTATTTGAAGGTTTAATCCACCAATAGAAATCCTTCCAGGAGATGAAATACGTACCGAATGTAACTATCGTTCACCAACAGATGGCGATCCAGTATGTTTTGGTGACGGAACACAGAATGAGATGTGTTACGGTTTTATTACCTACTACCCAATTCATCGCCTTTTACGACCATGGTGCACAACACGCCGATCCGTTGAGTCATGCCAACGGCATTTACCCAGGTTTCAGAACGGACCAATAGACGGTTGTCATTGGAAACGATTTTTAACCGAAGGAAAAGTGACTATTTTACCAAACATTCTCCAGAGATGTTACAACGAAAATATGACAACCTTAGAGTGTAGTGATACTTGTAAACAGGCAGTGAAAATGGTTCGCCAACACAAATGTTTAAATGGCGATATTGGTGGTTATATCGTTATGAAACTGCGACTGATCGCTGCTGGTCGTTTGTTTCTCAATGCCATAGATATTTGTGACTGTTCTCAAAGGTTGGACCTGGGTTATTGTGATCGACGTATCGAAAGAGCTTTAATAGGGGACCAAAAATATAAATACTGTACTGCAGAAAGTCAGTCGCGGAAGTACGATAGCCGACAAAATGGCGGTAACGTCGGACAAGTTATTGTGGACGAGTTAGAAAGTGGCGGTAAAAGTATTCATAACAAATATACAGTGTTTTTCGTGGTTGTCTTTTGCATTTTTATGAAATGATTTTGTGTATGTGATATTGTTTAACAATGGATAATGTGTTTCTATGTGTCACATGACTTCAGCAGGGGTATCTTATTGTATTAGCTTGTCACGAATGATATAAACTTTATTGTATGACACTAGAGCCACCATCTTTAGGACAAAACAGATAACAGCCAATATGTCTAACCAAAAGACAAAAGAAAAATGGAGACTGCTGGAAGAGGTTGGGAATGTACTCTTGACACTTCCATGCATAATTATATACATAGGTTCGATACATATATACATGTAAATACCGATATCGACGTTCTTGATTTTGTGCTTATTAAAACAAATGTGTTTAAACGTGGTGGATTCCTTGCCTGTATCATCTCCAAAACCTTAACAAAAAAATTATAATAACTTTGAACATTGACCTATGCAACTCTTTTTATTGTTTATGAATAAGAAAACTTTAAAAAAAATTATTACACATTGTATTATATTACCGTTAATTCAGTAAAGATTACTAAGAATTATAAAGTTTCTGTGAGAATTTGACTAATTATCACACAATAGATAGTGTTCAGTTGCCAAATTGTTCGGAAAATGTCCAAATGTTCAATGTGATCAAAAAGGTTTTGATAAAAATAATTCGGGTAAATTGTAGGATAACTTCTTGGAAATTCTGGAATGCCTATGTAAACATCGTTGCCTTAAAGAATTACAATTTACTCCCAGGTTGGCTTCCCTACACTTTGAAATGATCTAGGCAATTTCCGCCAAAGGTCTGGTAACCATAAGAGAGAATGTATATATAGCGGAGGTATTCTTAGGGTTTACAAAATGTGAAGCAATTTGTATTTGTATGTGAACGAATCCTTATTAGTAACATCCATCTGAAAATTAAACAATAATTATTTTAGCCAAAATGAGAAATACAGAATGATTAAATATACATTATGCAAGAGCTTATTGCCGGTCTTTCTTTAACTTATCCAGACCATAATCAATTCTCGATGTCATCGCTTGCCTTCGGTATTTACTGGATTAGGATCCGATTTGCTGCTCAACTTTCATTCGTGATTTAATCATGAAATGAATAATCGAGAATATGTTGGGGGTTTTTTTTATCGCACCGACTTTAGTAATGGTGATCGAAGCTAGGCCGAAAATTCAATCGCTAAATTCTGGGTTCAGAGGGAATCAATTTGACTGAAACTTTCAGCAAATTTCCTTTACATTATCTAGTTTTTAACTATTATAATGAGAACTGCTGCCTCTTTATCTAATGTACCATAATATATCTTTAAAGATTTCAAACTTGATAAAATCTTGCTTTTCTAATGAAGGTGTAATTAAGAAATTAAGCATCTTTAATTCTGTGTCGTGCTTATTTTAAACTCGTTTCGTATTATACCCGTCCGTGACCTATGTAGACAATGGATCGACCCATTGCCCTCTTGTTAACAACACAATCGGCTATGTGTATGTCGATTTTTATGTCAATTATTTTGTGTGGCGGAAACCATCAAACTAAGAGAATCATACAGTAGACTAGCACGTGGAGAATTTCATTTTCCTTTCTATTAGTAAGTGCAGGGGGACTGCACCACATATGATTTACACAAAAGACAAACATAGCGACAAGACACCTTACTCAAAAAACAACAACAAACAAACAATTCAAAAAAAGCGAATGTTACTGTTTATCTATTTCTTATAATTTATTTATATTCATATATTTTCTAAATGTGTATACAACCGTTTTTTTTAAATAAATTGTCGTCTATTTGTCGTTCACCCATTTGTCAAAACTTACATGTAGTTATAAAATAAAGAACAAAACGCAAACTTACCGTGTACGTTTTTATTCGCCCACATTTTCATGTGGACGTATTATGTCGTCGCCCCTGTCCGTCCGTCCAGACGTCCGTCCACAATTGTTTGTGGACTCTCTACAGGTCACAATTCTTGTCCGATTTTGACGAAACTTGAAATATAGGTTTATCCCAAAAAGATCTCGGCTGCTTTCAATATTGGCATGTATCGGATCAAAACTTCATGGATTATGGCCCCTGATTGTTCGAAAAATCACGTTTTTAGCTTGTGGACCCTATAGAGGTCACAATTTTTAACCGATTTTGATGAAACGTGACATGCATGTTTATAACCCAAAGATCTTGGTTCCTTTCGATATTTGCGCCTATCAGGAACTTCCTGAATTATGGCCCCTGATTGTCCGAAAAACCACCTATTTTAGCTTGTGGTCCCTCTGGAGGTCACAATTATTATCCGATTTAAAATATCGTTTGATTATATCACCGTTACACCCTAAGGAAAGTTGAGTTTGAATTTCGGAAAAATCGGACCAAAATTACCATACAAAATGGCCGCCGTTCGTACGCGAATACTGTTTAAAAATGGTATATCAAGGTTGTGGACCCTGTAGAGGTCACAATTTTAATTCGATTTTGATGAAACTTGACATGCATGTTTATAACCCAAAGATCTTGGTTGCTTTCGATATTTGCGCATATCGGACCGTAACTTCCTGAATTATGGCCCCTGATTATACGCAAAATCGCCTTTGTTTAGCTTGTGGTCCCTCTGGAGGTCACAATAATTATTCGATTTAAAATATCGATTGATTATATCACCGTTACACCCTAAGGAAGGTTGAGTTGGAACTTCAGAAAAATCGGACCAAAATTGCCATACAAAATGGCCGCCGTTTGTACGCAAATACTGTTAAAAAATGGTATATCAAGGTTGTTGACCCTGTAGAGGTCACAATTTTAATTCGATTTTGATAAAACTTAAAATGCATGGTTATAACCCAAAGATCACAGTTCCTTTCGATATTTGCGCATATCGAATATTAACTTCCTGAATTATAGCCCCTGATTATACGCAAAATCGCCTTTGTTTAGCTTGTGGTCCCTCTGGAGGTCACAATAATTATTCGATTTAAAATATCGTTTGATTATATCACCGTTACACCCTAAGGAAGGTTGAGTTGGAACTTCAGAAAATCGGACCAAAATTGCCATACAAAATGGCCGCCGTTTGTACGCGAATACTGTTAAAAAATGGTATATCAAGGTTGTTGACCCTGTAGAGGTCACAATTTTAATTCGATTTTGATAAAACTTGAAATGCATGGTTATAACCCAAAGATCACAGTTCCTTTCGATATTTGCGCATATCGAATATTAACTTCCTGAATTATGGCCCCTGATTATACGCAAAATCGCCTTTGTTTAGCTTGTGGTCCCTCTGGAGGTCACAATAATTATTCGATTTAAAATATCACCTAAGGGAGGTTGAGTGGGAATTTCAGAAAAATCGGACCAAAATTGACATACAAAATGGCCGCCGTTTGTACGCGAATACTGTTAAAAAATGGTATATCAAGGTTGTTGACCCTGTAGAGGTCACAATTTTAATTCGATTTTGATGAAACTTGAAATGCATGGTTATAACCCAAAGATCACAGTTCCTTTCGATATTTGCGCATATCGGCTGAATTATGGCCCCTGATTATACGCAAAATCGCCTTTGTTTAGCTTGTTGTCCCACTGGAGGTCACAATTATTATCCGATATAAAAAAAATCGTTTGAGTATATCAACGTTACACCCTAAGGAAGGTTGAGTTCGAATTTCGAAAAAATCGGACCAAAATTGCAATACAAAATGGCCGCCGCGTGTACACAAATACTGTTATAAAACGGTATATCATGGTTTAGAGGTCACAATTTTAATTTGATTTTGATGAAACTTAAAATGCATGGTTATAACCCAAAGGTCTTGGTTCCTTACGATATTTGCGCATATCGGATGGTAACTTCCTGAATTATGGCCCTAGATAGTATGCAAAATCGCCTTTGTTTAGCTTGTGGGCCTTTTGGAGGTCACAATTATATTCCGATTTAAAAAAACGTTTGATTATATCACGGTTACACCTTAAAGATGGGTTCCCAGCAAAGTATATATCGGCTGGTTATTTCCAATAAAAGTATGGCAAATTCGGTATTTATGAAAAGTATAGACACCCAATCTTACTAGAAAAATACTAGATTACGCGAAAATCGCCCATGAGGCAAGGACTGGGCAATATTGTCAGGGAATCACTAACTGTCAACCCGACAGGATTTGCTGGCTTATTGTCTGCTAGCTTAGGTCAGGGAGCAGTTGTTATTTCTTGCTCAAATGGTTAGGCGGTTTTGGAAACATTGCGGGTTGTCAAGGTACAAAATACTCTGCAATTAAAAGGTGTAAAAAGAAGTTGACAGAAATAATTAAGAATTTATTTAGGCCTCAATAATATGGTAAATGTAAAGTAAGTAATGATAGATACATTTTGAAATAAGGACCCTCTAACAATGAAGTTAAGTTGGCAGACATTGCGTTTTTAACAACAGAATTTAAAATGGTCTATAATATGTAACACGTGGCCCCACTGCCTTTTATTTCTTCATTATCCCGGTTGGTGCAGAACAGTTGGACGTTAAACCCCGTTGCATTGATTCGTCCATTCTTTCAGTTTGCCGTAAACAGCCCAGAGTTAACGGTGTTTATTATGAGTAACGTTCAAATAATATAAATCGGACCCCTCCCTCTCTCTCACACACACGCACACACACACAAACCAAGTCGATTCCTTGTTGAAAAAAATCCCGGTTATCAACCGGAGATATTATACTGACTAACTAAGACAGTTGCATGAAGGGACGGGGAATGCTCACTAAAGGCGGGCGTCCTATTCCACTAAGACAATGCTCCTGCTCATAAAGCGCTGATTGTCATGTCCGCGATCCATGATTGTGGTCTCGAACTCGTTGACCATCTTCCTTACTCACCCGAACTCACTGCACTGAGTATAAGAGAGTGGAATAAACTCAGCCCCCCCTGTAAGAAACCCAAGAACTCTTAAAATACTCTCCGACCATCTCTCCAAATCAGATATAAATATTCCATCTTTTTACTACAACGGTCAGCGAAAATTCCAGATAATCCATAGTAAATTTAGACTGCGTTGTTCTGACCTACAGGGCCACAAATACCTCAGACATGTTGCTGACAGCCCTGCATGCATCTGTGGTCACATTTTTGAAGATCCAGATCACTATCTCTTGCAATGCTCTTTACATTCAAATGCACGAAAGGAAACCATAGATAAATTACAATACGATCATAAAAACATTAACTGTCTCTTGTTCGGGTCCACAAACCACTCTTCTGACGTAAACAATAATATTTTTTATCAAGTCCACAAGTTTATTGATATGTCAAAAAGATTCTAATCCTGCTCACTAGCAGTTTTAATTTACAATTAGCCATTCTTACTGATTATGTAACATTTAATATATATTGTACATTGCCATCTGTCTCATATTTGTGTATGTTTTTGCTATTTTAACTGTGTATATACACCCATTTTGTTTCCCTGTTTTAACCATTATATGTATACTATTTAGGGAGAGGGGTTTTACATAGGCTAAGCCTGTTCTCCAATCCCATTCAGAAATCCTGAATAAAATATTGTTTAGGCCCTATATAAAAAAAAAACTCACTGCACTGACCGTCCGTCTTACTCACCCGATTTGGCCCCGTTAAATTTTCACCTAGCTCTTTCTAATAGTAAGTGCAGGGGGACTGCACCACATATGATTTACACAAAAGACAAACATAGCGACAAGACACCATACTCAAAAAACAACAACAAACAAACAATTCAAAAAAAGCGAATGGATCCGGGGGCTAGCCGTAAGCGTCCACTGCGCTGTAGGGTCTACAGTCCCGGGCCTGTGGTGACACAGACTTCACTCAATTTAAAAACAACTGGGAATGCAACCCAAAGAAATAATTATATAGTGTCAGCATGAGTCATGATCTATTATATGTTGTAAGAATTACGAATGTAAGTAGCCTATATTGTTGTATAAATTCCGTTACACAAGTAACCACATAGTTAAATGTATCAGAAGTAGACCTAGTTCAAACTAAATCAAATAAATAAAAGGATTGAAGTATATTAAATGCATTTAGGACACACATTACAACCGTCACAGAAACAAAAACAAAACTGATTACAAGAAGCAAAGGAATATAGACTATCTAGGGAGACAGCCGAGCCGTCTGCTGACTGAGTGGCGTGACGTGAATCTGCCGTAATAGTTGTTATGACGTCGTGGTTTAGAAGGTGCAATTTCCCGATAAAAAAGGGCGATAATCTAGATAAAATAACGTTGAAATATAAAAAAAACCTATTAGTTTTAAAGACCATGCAATTGTACAAACCATAGTATAATTATTATATAATGTCCCTAGTAAGAAATGCAAAACAGGAATGCTAAAGAAATCGTAAGTTATTAGTGTAATCCTAAAGGCATAAAAATAAGGGCAATAATCCAGACTAGACATCTAGAAGCAATTTATATAGAGTCATTATCCAATATGTAGTCAGTAAATTAGAATGAGGAAGAAACTAGCCGGTCGTCATTTTCCCCTCTTGACTAGATTTCATGTGAAGCAACATCGTTGGCAAAAGTGTGTACACCTCGAAGGGGCATTATGTAGAAAATAATTGGAAACCATCGACTTTGTACAGGTCTTTCACAGTCAGGGCAGGGTTAGAACCTTTCAACCAGGCCTTGTACGTAAGAATATGCAGAAACGGACTTGTTCAGGTAAAATCCCCTTCAAAACAAACTGTATCCCGTTTGTGCAGATTGGTAGGACGTTCATAAACTTCATTTTATTCAGGTAGACGTAGAGGGGTATGTATATAGGATATTAACCTACCCGAGGTTGCTATATTATATAACCCGTGGGCGCAGCACAAGGGTGATATAAATATAGCAACTGAGGTATGATTGGTTAATATCTGACATATACAACGCCCACCCTTAAATTAAATGGACTCTTCCATTGGATACCTACTCGGTAGTTTCCGTCAAATAACGAAAAGTACCGAATCCATTCACGTGCAAACGTATGCATGTTTCCATCAAGCTACCTTGTCGCCATTTTGGGTGTCACAACAGGTTCAGTCGAATTGAAATCTTATATAAAATGGATAATCAAACCTTATCGGATGAAGAATTATTAATTTTTAGTTAAGAGATTGAAGGCGAATTCGATGCAAATACAAATTCCGACGAAGATCTTATAACTGCGAGTCAACAGGTCGAAGAAAATTTGTCCAAGGCAAACGATATTTCTGACAGTGAATCTGAAAGGTTTTTAATTTCTTCAGAGAAGGATCTAACCGAGTGTGTTAAGGGGGCTGTCCCCAAAAATACTGTAAACTCGTGGGCTGTTAACACTTTCAAGACTTGGAGTGTTTGGAGAAACAGCCAAAATGTGGATGAAAATAAAATTCGAAAAGACATGTTAGACATGGATATCTCGGAACTTAATTATTGACTATCTCGTTTTGTATTAGAAGTTAGAAAAGTGGATGGATCATATTACCCACCTAACAGCCTTTTAAGTTTAGTTATGGGCCTGGCATCACACATTAAATCATTCTCGAACCAGAAAAATTTTAGCCGTCCCCGCGGCTGACTCTGGGAACGAGATTGACATAAAATATGAGCGTAAGGTAAACATTGACGTTTTATCAAATTCAGAGTTTGAGGAATTCAGACAAGTGTTAGACGGACACATGTAAAAACTTTCAAATATGGGATTGGGAAATTTAAGAAAGCAGGCAGAACCAATCACAGATAATGAAGAAGAACAAATGTGGAAATGTGGAGTCCTAGGGTCTAATAATCCAAGATTATTAGTGAATACTTTGATATATCTAAATGGATTACATTTTAGTCTAAGAAGCGGACAAGAACATCGCAAGTTACGCTTTAAGAACAGTCAAATATGTCTATTAACTAGTGTAGATGGTACATCATTTCTTAGATATAAAGAAGACGTATCGAAAACGTATCAAGGGGGCTTAAAGCATCGTAAAGTGGCTCCGAAAACTGTAGATCATTATCCAAATTCAGACAAGAATAAATGTCATATTGAGATCTACAAAAAATATATGGCACTGTGTCCTTCAGAGGGAAGAGACGACGCATTTGACACCCCTAAAACAAACCACAGACAACATCTGGTTTAGTAAACAACCAATGGGCCATAACACCATCCAGAAAGTTGTGCCCGATTTGTGTAAAAGAGCCGGAATTAGTGGTCACAAGACTGATCATAGCCTAAGAGTAGCAACTGCTACCGAATTATTTTCCAAAAATGTCCCAGAACAGTTAATAATGGAAAGAACTGGTCATAGAAGTATTGAGGGTAAGTTGAAAGTTTTCTTGAGATATTTTTGTATGCCTTTCCTATAGTTTTTGTATTTATCCATGTGTTGGTGGTAAGTTAAATTCTTGATAGTTTTGATTAACTTTTTTAACCTACAATTATTGTGTTTATGTTTCAGGTGTCAGAGTATACAAAAGAACGACAGATGAGCAAAAACGTCACGTAAGTGATTTGTTGCAGGAAAGCGGCCCAAGTACCAGCTGTGAATCAGAGACAAAAAAAGCTAAATTAGAGACCGATGTAAATATGCCGGTAACTAAACCGTCTGTATCGATAATAAATTCTTCCAACTGTACCATAAATATTAATTGTAATTGCCAAAAGAATAAAAGTTGATTTCTGTGTTTTTGTATTATTTCATCAACGTCATCAGCGGTTGGTATGAGCCGAATATATCGACCTGAGATGACGTCATTAACGGTTGATATGAAATATCAACCTGTCGTGACGTCATCCGCGGTTGATATGAAGAATATATCCACCTATTATGACGTCATGACAGGTTGTTATGAGATATAACTGCTATTCACATCAAAGAAAAAAACTACCACCAGTTGTATATGGTGCATATATCTACGAGTTGTTGAATTAGAGAGTTTGCAACATAAGTATTATTGTACAATGAGAGAAAGCCAGTGTGTCTTTTCACTTAAGATTCCTGCAAGAAAAGACATGCTAAACTTATTGACAGAACATGTTTTCATTTCATTATTTAAACTCAGACTTATTTATTTACACCTTGTCAATCACCTTGTCAATCATTCATCGAATATATAACGTGCTGTCGTTGGGTGATGACGTATAACTTTCGTCAGAGCACATTCTTTATTCTTGGTTCCACACAAACCTACAACGCATGTCTACAAGTACATTTTGTGGATGTATATTCAGTTCAATTGTTTTAGACGTCCTAACAAACATTTCTGAAAATATACTAGACTAAAGCGCAAAATCTTACTTTTAAACGTCCCCATTTTTATGTGGACGTAGGCTATTAATAGTGCCGTCGGTCTGTCCGTACACAGTTTATTTGTAGACACTCTACAGGTCACAATATTTATCCGATTTTGACAAAACTTGAAATATAGGTCCATCACCCAAAGATCTTAGTTCCTTCCGATATTGGCATGTATCGGTCCATAACTGTATGGATTATGACCCAGATTGTACGAAAAATCACCCTTTTTTTTAACTAGAGGTCAAATTTTCGTCCGATTTTTATGAGATTTGAAAAGCATATTTATAAGCCAAGGATTGTGGGCCCTTTCGATATTCGCGCATATCGGAGTGTAACTGCCTAAATGTTGGCCCCTGATTGTTCGAAAAATCACGTTTTCACCGTTACATTGAAATGTGGGTTGAGTGCGAATTTCGTGAAAATCAGACCAAAACTGCCGGATAAAATGACCACCCTCGTACTTACTAGTACTTAGGTAAAGGGTATAAATAAGGTAAATCAAGGTTGTGGACCCTCTAGAGGCAACAATGTTGATCAGATGTTGCTGAAACTTTAATAAACCTATGTTTATATCACAAAAATATTGGTTCCTGTCGATAATCGCGTATATCCGAACGTAACTGTCTGGATTATGCACCCAATTTATTCAATTTAAAAAAAAAAAAGTTTAAATATACCACCGTTACACATCGATAAATGTTGAGTTCGAATTTCGTAAAAATCTGACCGAAACTGCCGGACAAAATGGCAGTTCGCGAATAGTGCAAAAGTGTGTAATACCACAGGAATCTGACCTTCTATCCGTACATATATATGCATACACCATCTCTTACCAGACAATATATAATATGTACGACATGATGTATGCATAAATATACTGAATAGCCCCCCTACCCCTGGATCTGCCCTGGAATGTTGCAGAATGTCGGCCGTGTTCCCCTCTACAGTCGCAAAACACCTAATTAAGGAACGGGGTACATGTGTAATAAAAAGTACTAAGTTTATACCCTTGTCGAAGTGTTTCTTCAATCACTGTATGTTTGTATTGTGTGCAGGATAATTATCTACATTGATTGACATGTAAGAAACATACAGTTGAATCAAGTACAAGTACAAAACCATCAAACATAACAGGTAAACCGAACATGTTTTTTCTTTATAATTGCTAATTACATACAATCAAATCTGTCTAAGTGAATTGTGCTGTTTTTAGAAATATTACAAGACCAGATAAAACAAATCCCGTTAAACAAATAATCAAAAAGAAAAAGAAATATCATGCCTAAATGATATTCAATTCACTGATAAATGTTTACGGCCACTTGTAATATCAATGCTTTTTTTCTCCCTCCACATTTCCTTTCTTCAAACCCCGATTGCATCAAAAATATTCAGATTGTGTCAGCTATTGTTTTAATGGCACCAGCCACTTACTACACAGTTAGACACTTTGCAGTTGACCACCTATCCATAAACCGAAATTTGGTTGTTTTCGGGGGATTTTTATTGTTAGAATAGTCATATTAATATGGAGAGGCAAAATAGACGCTCTACTACATTAAGTTAAGATAGCACAAAAAGTGATTTAAAAGGGTGGGGTGTCTACAGGGGCGTTTTAAGGTTTATCATGGCGGAGGCTATACTATTTTGAGGGCCCTTTTTCGTGGGGGGGGGGGCGTGTCTGCCCCGGCCACCGGAGGTCGAGGAACATGTTGGTGCATTGTTACATATCCTAATCTGATACTTGTCTGAAGCTTGAATGCGAAACAAACCCCTTGTTCGTATCGTGCTGGAAGCTCAATCAAATAATAATTAATGGAATATGGTGGATTTCAAATAATATTTGACCAAAGTTCAAGGACGTTACATCTTCCAGTAACACGACATCCTCCTTTCTAGCCTTGCGGCTCGCGAAAGTTTTGATGATCTCATCCAAATTAATCGAATCCAGAAGATTAGCTTCAATGCACAATAAAGCTAATGCACCCATGCGATCTTGCCCCATAGTTGAACGCAAGTGATTTTTTATCCGCGCTAAGGCGGAAAAAGAACGCTCACCCGAGCAATTGGTGACCATGATCAGCAAATAAATACGCAATGTCGTATATATGTTCGGAAATGTCGATATTAACGCTGTTCCAGCATTTGTCTCTGAATCGAACATTTCTAGAATCTGGAGCTCGTAAATTCTATCCTTAATGAAAATTTTGTCCTTTGTGACGTTTACGAATTGCTGCAGTTCGTTCTCGAAATGTTCGTCTAGATCGTCCGTGTAGATGGCCAACAATGTATATCCTCTTCCTTCAGTTCATCACAGCTTAGATTCCCGAGTTTACCGAGAAATCCAAACCTTTGGCTTCGAACTGAATAAGCATTTTGCCGTTTTGTCAGAGCAGCCGACAGCTGATCGATCATTATTATGAATGTCTGCGTTCGGAAATTTTCTCGAGGCGACAAAATTGTCTCTTCCCCATCAACACTTATTGACCTATTTTTTAAATAACTATTTGATTAATAAATATTTATCTTGATTCCTTCCAGGAATACCAACCGTCCACCAACTGCTTGAAATGTACGATCTCATATGAAATTCACTTGATAATAAAGAATCTATAGCTTTCATATTTTGTGATATATCGAAAGTTTTTGACAAAGTGTCTCATAGGGGCCTGTTATATAAATTATCTAATTACAGTATCACTGGTAAATTACATGATCTCATTTCTTCTTATCTCTCAAATCGTCATCAGCTTTTAGGTATACAAATTCTGGGGTTACACAAGGTTCAATCTTCGGACCTTTATTATTTCTTATTTACATTAACGGTATTTCTGATGGTTTATTTGGAATCACGCGTTTATTCGCCGACGATACGTCTTTGTCTTCTTCTTCAAAATGTTTTGAAAAGATTGAATCTGAATTAAACTTTAATTTATCCAAATTATTACAATGGTCTTAAAATGATTACTGGCTTTTAATCCAGAAAAGACAAAACTAATGATCTTCAGTTGTCAAAAATTTAGTTATCCGCTTAATATTAAATATGATAACACCTATATATTAGATACGTCGGTACATAAACACCTAGGGGTGTTTCTTCAGATTTTTTTAATTTCTCAGGGTTCACTTTATAAACTCTATAAATGTTTTATTTTGCCTATAATTGAATACTGTTGTTGAGTTTCGGATGACTGTAGTAGTTATAATTCAGATAAATTTAAGATTTTTCAGATGAAAGCAGCTCGCGTTGTTACAGGAAATACAATTTACACCTCCAGACAATCTTTATATTTTGAAACTGCATGGTCAAAATAACATGAAAGAAGAAAGATTAGACGTTTGAATCAGTTACATAAAATAATCCATGGAATCTGTCCCGTGTATTTTACTAATACTATACATTTTGTAAACGAATCCCAAGCACCTTACAATTTACGAAACTCCAATATTCGGGAATCCCGTTGTCGTGTTAGTATCAGACAAAATCATTCTTTCCGAAAACTATTCGTGAATATAAAAAATTATCAAAAGATTTGAAAGGCATTGCAAACGTTAAATAATTTAAACAATCTCTAAAACCTAAAATAAAGCCACCAAAATTTAGAAGTATTGGTTCTAGGCCATTCTCTATATACAACAATTGTATTCGACGTGGATGTAGTAGTTTACATTTTGATCTATTTCGTTCAAATATAATTGAAAATCGATACTGTAGTTGTAATGCTATATCTGTCCAAAATTCGTATCACTATTTTTTGAATGCCCTTTTCAGTAAATTGACAAGGCTGGGAAATCTTCCATTCACTGAATTACACGAAATATTTCTACATGGTTCGTCGCTACTACCAAAAACATTAAATACAATGTTAGTTTTACTTATTCAAAGGTATATCAAAGACTCGAAACGTTTTACATATAATTATAAACAAATACTATAATAATGTAACAATAAGTAACCACATAAGTATTCATTAGCTAATATTATTTACAAGGAAGTTTTGTAAATAGATGTACGTATGTTTATGTTTGTTGAATAAAAAAAAAGTTCGCCATACTATTTTTGTATAAAAATTTGATTGATATGTTCGGAGAAGATTCATAATTTGTTAGTATCCCTTTGTAAAGAATATTTTTGAATTCAAATATGTTTTAGTTAAAAAGCCAGCCCACACTGGGCGACCTAGCCATTTCTTTCCTGAATAGCTTATTAGTAGGGTTTCAGAAAAAGTGATTTCTTGATTGATGATTTGCATGCCAATGCAATGACTGCATTCTCATTCATTAGTGGATTCAACAGTATTAGTGTATAAAACGATTGACTCGGACTCAGGGCCCTTTCCCACGGTCAGGGGGGGGCCCTTTTGTCAGACGTGGGGCCCTTTCCCATGGTCATGGGGGGCCCTTTCCCATGGTCAGGGGGCCCTTCTGAAAGACGTGGGGCCCTTTTGTCTGCCTTGAGGGCCCTCCCTAACTAGGGTACATTTCATTTTTCTCATTGGTTTTAGCATTTTTCTCCCGTTTTATTTTTTCAACTTCTTTGATTTTTTTCGCGAGGAGGCTGGCGCCTCCAGCGCCTCAATGATAAAACGCTACTGGGTGTCTATTCAGAAAGATAACATAGCGCGTGGTATGAAGTGTAGCAACACTGCCATACATAATGCACTGATGAAATTTTTCAATAATCTGCAGTAATTCAGGTAATAACTCTGTTCGATCACCAATCAGTTCTTTGAGGAAAATACATTCGGCGCTATTTCCAAAAGGCAAGACTTAACGATGACTAACCCCCCCACACTTTTGAAAATCATGGCCATCACACACCCATAGCCCCCACACCCCCATAGCTTTTTACCCCCCCCCCCCCAGCACCGGCTGGCGCCGCCGCTGACTAACCGTCTCTGCATTCCAGGACGGGGTCATCGTCAATGCTCTCTCTGTCACGGCTCAATTCCACAGCCCACCTCTTCACTCTCGGACCGTGGGATTAGTCCTTTCAGTTGCTGGTACTTAATGACTGCCCTATAGCTAGGTTTATCCATTTCTGGGGAGTTACATAGGTAGGTTCACAAGATAGCCTGGTACAAAGACAATAATAACACTACTGTTGCAATTCTTATGTCTAAGATTCATTCAATTATTGTACTTGTTGGTGACAAAAGTTTGACTTCAACCCGATTGATCTATCTTTTTCCAGGGAGTTGGGATGGCCTAGTGGTCTAAAGTGCCGCACTTCAACCTCTAACTAGCCGGCTACCTCTGGCTTGCGACTGTGGTTTTGAGCCCTGGTGTGAGCGTATGTGGCATGTAGGTAGGGGCGCCTTCTAAACCTCATGGGTTTCCTCCGGACACTCAGGTTTCCTCCCACTGCTAAAGACACCTACCACAAGCTAATTATTGAAATAAAATTAAACCATATGTTAGTCCCGAAATGACCTTGTTGTGTTGAATGGACGTTAAACCCTATTTCTCTCTCTCTCTATCTTTTCAGGCTTAGAACTTTTTAGTCAGCCCTCAAATAACCACTTTAAACAAATAAACAGTAAGCAATACATGTATGTATGTTTACGTAAAAATTTATTTAAAATAAAACAATTGAAAAATATTTCACTTTTGCATAAAATTGAAAACATGGCAAATAAACTAGGTATTATTTTTTAAAAAGCTGATATGTAACACAAGTAAATATATATATATCTATTTCTATAAATCATTATATTCTAGTAAATCAAATATTCAAAAACTTAAACATAACTTAAGCGAGCTAAATTTCTTTGACTTGGGTTAAATAAAAATGTATTGAAGTTGATCTGATGTGTTTTGTTAATTGTTTCGGAAACAACTAAATGACGTAATTTTTTTTTCAGATTTCGATTCTTTAAAATCCTTACTGATGTAGACATAATCAGCTACATGTCAACACTGACTACATCTATGGACAGATTGCCACTTCTCAAAATCAATAACTGGTAACCGGTCAAATTTACTATAAAGCTGCATTTACTTTAGTACGGATCTGGAAAAAACACTTTCATAGAATTTTAGTAGGAGGGTTTACTTTGCGTGGGTGCGGATACGGATACGGTTCTGTATGCGGCGGCAGGTACGGTTTTTCGAAACTGACCATGTAGTGTTCGGTACGGAAATGCATGCGGAACCGTGTCCGTAACGCACATAAGGAAACACAGTTTGGGTAGCCCACACGGCAAAAAACTAAAATTGGTAGGGAAATTCCAATTTCCGCCCTTTCTTGGACATGTGTTCATGGTATGAGAAAAAGAAAAGATAGAAATCTGCTTGAATAACCGCATATAATGATATACAACCTGCCGTGTGCCATGTCTGCTCTCGGACCAGAGCCGGTCCGGAGTCGTACTAAAGGAATACAACAATTTCATTTTCTACCCATATCAAAGAGATCCACTCATATTAAAACATTATGACTTTTTAATACAACAATAACAAATTAATGAATTGTACCTACTAGTGATCATACATTGTAATTCATTGTAAATAAAACTTAAAAAACCAAATTTTAAGTAACCAATTCCTTTCATTCAAAATACTCAATTTGATTAATAGATAATCCATTAAAGATTGAAAAATAATAATTTGATTATTCTCTTATACTTACATTATAAAACATAATGCAAAGTAAACAAAATGTGGCATGTTTAAATATAATTTTAATTATGCGTAATGAGTAAATTTATATAATTAACTTTTATGATCTAAGGTCTCTCCTAAAATTAAAATTATGAATGTACATGTATGTGAATTGCTAGGGTAGTAAATTCAAGTAAAAATTATGCTTTAACAGTAGAAATGAGCAAACTACCAGTATTCAAATCACTAACATTATATAATTAAATGCCCATATCTATACAATTCCTGCAAGGGTATGAAACGTAGAAGTAATGTGTGCTTTAAAACAATAAGTCTAAGAAAACTGCTGATCTGAGTTTCTCTAAATATATATCTTTTTCTTCTATCATGTTCAGAGAAAATATTGAAATTAACAAAAGTTCAGGGGTAAAGGGTGGTAATCAGGCTTTACCGGTTTCCTAGAGACCGGGATAATAATTGTGTAGCGCTTTGGGCATAAACTTGGTTTATGGATATAGCATATAATATACTCGTTATTATTATTATTACATGTATATTGATTATTTAACATACATGTATTTCAAAAATAATTACTTTTGAATTTATTTATTAAATCATCTATAAACTGAATATAAAATATTATTTTTAAAAAAACATTTAAAATTCACAACCATGATCACCATTTATGCCTAAGTACATGGCAATAAACATTTTGGCAAGATATAAAGCACAAGTACTTGTAATGATTTAAAATCAATTGATGTTATTACTAAATAATCTCAGATCCAGGATTTCTTACATGAATAGGTAATGACCCTAGTCAAACTACCATCCTGTATATATATTAATGTACCCTAGTAGACCTCAACATATTTTCTATCTTATAGCCCAAGACAACTAAGCAGGGCTCGAAATTAAATTTCAGAAGTCTCTACTACGATATTTAAGTGTGCTGTAATTTCACTGTCTGGCAGCTAGAATTTGCATAGAACAAGATTGTTGTACGCTGGTCATCAATTAAAAAAAAGCCCATAGAGTGATATTGTTACTTGACTGAAACTAAAACAACACAATTGCTATCAATCATTACAAGCCCCTGTGATATAAACTATAAAACACCATATTATGTATATACAATATAAAATTGAATATTAGCCATGAAAAACAAAATCACTGGGTTAATTAATGCAAGACAATATTAGTTGTGTTGTAAAATTAATTTTCTCATATTATTACATTCATTTTCTATATACAAAGAGATTTAAGTAAAATAACAGTTACTCTTAAGCCTTTAGTATTTTATAATGTATTATTAAAGCTTCACATGATTTACAGCTGTCCATCTTGTTTCAAAGAACTTATTTTCTTTATTAGAGTACACAGGGATCACTAACAGTATAGATCCCTGGCCATGGCCAAAACAGCATAAAAAGAAATCCGAAAATGCTTGCTAGAGAGCAAACTTTTTGCACAACAGCATACTGCCGAAAATTATATAATTGCTCAAATAAATTTTAAAATATGGCAAATTATGAGCCATTTAGAGAATATACGCCATTGTGAGTCCACCATCAGAAAAACAAGAACACAATTTTTCAGATAGATTAACATGCAATATAAAATATAATACAACTAGAGTTGTTAATGGAAGAAAATAGGACCATTACCAGAAAGATCCTAATTTATTAAATAATTTTTCATCAGTAGAAAAGAGAAAAATTCCAAGTCAGATGGTTTTACATATTTATATTTCAACGTTTCAAAAAACAGTAGCTGTGCATTTCCTTATTTAGATTTACAAAAAGTAAGGGTTTAAAAGTTCCTTTAGATAGTAATTATACACCTTAAACAAAAAATCTTGGTTGGGTAATTTGATCTCAGTGTTCATATACAGAGGCGTGCACGTAAAAGATCTTTTGGCAGTTGGAATTCGATATAAGAGTAGGCTGTAGCTCAGCTGTCTGGACAAATTTCCCTTATTAGACCAGTTTAGGAGCAAAATAGTAAGACATTGAACCCCATTTTATTTCATATACAGAAATCACTTCCTTACTCCTAATTCACTGATAGATATGGAAAAATCAATTTAATACAAAATAAAGTGAATTTAAAATAGCCATAGCTTCCATTAGGATTGATTACCGTAATTAGGTCTGAAATATTGCGATCATTCTGGCTGCAGATATTGTTCACTTTTTTTATTCACAGCTATTCAATAATAAATATGCAAATTTCTTATTTCTTTACTATATAAAAGATTACAAACTGTAAAAAAATATTATTCTCTATTAGATTTATAACATAAATACAAAACTATTCTATAATCTGACCATTTTAAAATAATTACAAACAACCATAAAAGGGAAGGACACAGAGCAGGGTTCTTAATCGGCTGTTTTTTGTCGGCTTTAGCCGATTGATCTTTAATCTAGCCGGTTCGTAAAACAATGAACCGGCCATCAAGGTATCATTAATCAATCAACTTTCGGCCGATAACAAAGAGTTAATTATTACTCGTCGGTTAAGAACCCATCATATTAATATAGCTGGTTTTTATAAAACAATGAACCGGCCACCATGCTATCATTAAACAATTGACTTTCGCCCGATAACAAAGAGTTAATTATTACTCGTCGCCCATCAAAGAGTTAGTCAATACGATAACAATGTATACACTCAGTTTCAATCAGTATCGGCTAATTTCCTAATTAGTTGAATTAATCCTGCCACGTAAAAGAATGCATATAATCCAATGTCGGTTCATTCATTTCTATATAATTATAACACAATGTTGAAGTACTTGAACACCCAACAGAATGACAATAAAAAACGTAAACGAGATTTAGCCGACGATAGTGATGGTGGCATTGACCCTGAACTTCAAGCTTGCACGTCCTCATTAGAAGTTTCAAAAGCCGTAGAAACTACCACGTAAAATATAGGTCAACCAAAATCTTAATCATGACAATTGGCCACGTGACTTTTAGTCTCTTTCATCCAAAAAAATATTCTACAGGTTGAAGACTAGGAGGTTCTGGGTGACCGAGGCTAAGTAATTTTTCGCCATAGATTTCTATTTATAACTCTGCTTTTCGTACGTACGGCATCACTCGGCAAATCACGGCATTTCCGAGTTCCGACTATACACGGTAACTAATTTGTGCTTATTTGTTATTATTGATAAGGGCTTATATTCTTTATTATTTTAATATATTGACACGTGATTACCAATAAAATAATTGTAAAAAAAAACATAATTATATTTACTGGCAGTTTTTCTTGTTACTAAATTATATAACTTCCGTTTGGTTGGATGAAAGCAAAAGTAGGAAAATGCATTATGCAAGTTGCGGAAATTTGACTATAAATTCCGATATTATTATCGATGTATGAATACAGGTATGCAATTACAACAAAGGTTTTGTTTATTCGAAGTTTAAGCTATTATTATTCGAAATACGTTATGCAATTATTATTGACGTGAATAAAGTATGCATAAAATAACGTACATGTTGAACATGTGTGTTGTTGAAAATACGACTATCCGTTAGGCTTACCCGTGGCCGGTTCATTTCAAAATGGATTAAGAACCCTGACACAGAGTATACAAGGACACAAAAATAAATAGCTAAATAATACTAATAAAAGCTAATAAAACTATACATAACAAAATAATGATAAATGTTGCGTAACAAAATGTAAATGTTATTTTAGTAATCTTTTGATATCAAAAACAATGACAATTAACCATTTCATTATACAAGATAAATAATCATTTAGTAATAAATTTTCTCATTTTTTCATGGTATGAGGAAAGGGAACAAATAGTAAGGGGTAAGGTAAGTAAATGGCTTTTTTTTTAACAATTAAGCCTAGATTATTCATTTCTCCTCTAACAGATGTAAGATCATTTTCTTTAAAAAATAATTTTATTTTACATAATGAGAGAAGAGAAGATATAATAATGAGTAAAGGCCTTTCTTTTCTTGAAGAATAAAAAACCCCAAATGTTTATTAAATTAAGTCAAAATTCACCTATTTTACCCTAACATACTAAACACAATAATTTCAAAACATATTTTTTTTCTATCTGATCTCAAAAAGTGTCTTTCTAAAGTTTTTTTGTTTTTTTTTAGAAAAATCTTAAGCCCATTACACCGACTTTCAAATTTTCTAGCACCTGGAAGCTAACTGTATACTGTATATTCAGTATTTGTAAATATGAATACTTTAAATTTGTGAGAACAATGTTCATGGATGGGGTGGGATGATATGAGTAACAAATTTTAAACTAACATCTTGTTTCTTCTCGTTCATTACTTGGTAAATTAATTATACGATCTGCCGGACCAAACGATTCATTATGTTTGATTCTACGACCAGGTCGATGGACATTATTATTGGTTATATCAGCCGATACTGATTTTGAATTTGATTTGTTAGTTGCTTGAACATTTGTTTCTAGTTCAACTGCAGTTTCTCCATTTTGATTTGATATTACGTGGCCATTTTGCACAGCCGATTTAACTTTACGAAACGATCGCGTTTTCTCTGTGAAGTTGATATTTTTAATGTCTGGACCTCGAATTGAGTTTGATCTGCGACGACGAAAGGACCTCTCTATACTGTTTGCTCTACTACGAGATGGAGTGTTTGATCGACTACGAGAATTATCTCCCCCATCTGGTGTTTCTGAGCGGATTTTTTCTCGACTCAAAGCTCTACGCAGGTTTCCTGGTAATAAACTGACCAATGATCGACTAGTTTGTTTGTTTTTATGACTTAGAGTTGGTGACTCATTTAGTTGGGAAACAATACCATTTGGGGTTACATGCAGGTCTTGCTTACTGCCAAGATTTAAGAAATTTGGATTAGAATTTGATTTATGTAGAGGTTCTTGTGGATGCTGCCGTTTCTGTGCAAGTAATTTACGAATATGTCTGGCATTAGGACTTGGACTGCGAAGTGCATTTGAATCTCTTCTAAGATTTTGTTGATAATCTAATGATCGCCTTCGTTCGTAGTCAGGTTTGTCATCACTTGGCCTAAATTCCTTAAGTTTCGGAAATGGAACAGGAGGTTTGGCATTGTTCATATTTTCATCTGGGTTACTGACCAAGTCTTCTAAGCTATGAACAGATTCCTGACTTTTATATAAAACTGTCTTCATATGAGAACTAAGATCTTCACAACTCGTGGCTTTTTGAGATTCACTACCAATACTTTCTGCACGTCGTCTTTTCTCCTGGGAAGATTTGACACGCCCAGTGGTCTGCGTTCCTTCGTGATAAGAGGAAGTAGAAACAGGGTCTAGATATGGAGAATAAGCTTCTGGTGGGGGAGAAGGCAAGTCACTGGAAGAGCCTGTGAGTGTCAAATATTCTGATGTAGATTTAGAGTGATCTCCCTGAACATCCTGACTATTCACTGATGAAGAACTGGAACTCCTTCGTCCTCGTACTCGTTGGGGCCTTGTAATTGTACCGTTTGATCCATGACTTCTCTGTGATCCTGGCCTGGGAGGTGGTGCTGGGGGTCGGGCTGTTAGTATTTGCGAATTTTTCTGAGCAAATGTATTATTAATAGTAACCATGGCAGGTGGAGGATTCGGCACTGTAGGTGTGGGAACATTTATAGGATTATACTGTGACTGACGAAGACTGAAAAATTAAAAATTAAACTTATAAGAGATCAATAATTTATTAAAATTATCTATCATGGTCATCACTTTGCTGCTTCGGATGCATACACCCATAAAGATTGTCACATTTTAAATAGGATATGTGACTGGTGATAGCAAAATGAGTCTTAAGTCGCAGAAGTAGATTTCTAATTATATGCTAATTTGTGTCTGAGTGCAAAAATTTTCAAAATTTGGTTTTGACCATTTTCGAATACCTTATCATGTTAGAATTCAGCCTGGCACACTTTTCTAGCAAGAAAATATTGATAAAGGGTAGAAATTAAGCATTTAGTTATTAGTAGTTTATTCAAAGTAAGTCAGAATTACTTGAAACAAATCCATAATTGACCATTTTTCCTGGGAAATGTAGCCATTTTGACGAGGAAGCCCCGTACATAAGCTATACCAACACAACCGGTGAAATCCCCTCTTTCTATTTATAGTACTCATTATAATATTTAACACACTACTCAGCCAATAGTGGCTTATAAAAAAAGTAAACAAACCAGCCTTGTTGCTGTGTGACGTCATAAAGTTTGTAACCTGGTGACGTCAATGACGTCCCGGCGTCTGATTTGTTGATCTTTAGCGATGTCGTCATTCGAGTTTTCGCCAATAGACATAAATCATAAAGTTATGAATAAAACTGTAGTCACTTTTTAAAAAGAAATGTGTAGTTTTAGTACCGTACATTTACCCCGCTTGTTTAAATGGCGATTTGTACGCATCGGCCAGTGTTCAACAATGAAACAATCTCGTTTTGGATTATTTTTGTGACAACGTTAAATAGGAACATTCCCGAAAGCATGATTTTATTGAAATTAACTGGGTTATGTTGAAATCTAATGTTCCTAACAATTGTGTTTAAGTTTATTGGCAGTTTGGCATTTTTAACAATGACTTTTGTCATGAATAACATTAATTTTTAACATAATCTTTAAACACAGTTTTCTCGAAATAGGCCTTTCTGGACTCCCGGACTTTGAACATGAATATCTCAATGATGTAGTAAAGTAGAGCAATGATTTTGGTATCACTGGACAGCTTATGGCATTCTCTTTAAGATGACATATATAACTCAATTTTGAATTTTTGGTCATTAAGACTCATTATGCTGTGACCAGTCATATATTATATGAAGCAAAATATTTATAGGCCTACTGTATAACAAACACAACACAGTATTAACATGATTGACACCAAGACTAGATTCTATGACATATTAAAGGGCAGTAACTGTAATTGTTAATCAACGCAATAATCAAAAATTCCAACAGACAAAAATTACAAATTCAAATCCAATCTGTTGCTAGGGTAATCACAACATACAGTAAAGAGCTATAAATCTAGCTGTAATTAAGAAAAACTATAGAAATACAAAATCAGATTTAATGAAGTCTGTAGAATATTCCCAAAAAATGGAGGGTGATGCAACAACAGAGGCTATGGCAATATGAAACAAATTTCAATTTTATTGATGTTTTACCATAAACATTTAAAAATCTTGGCCATCTTTCGGAAATGTCCTTTTTGAACCTGACAAGAAATACCTACCCAATAGATGCTGTTTGGTCTTGTGAATTGACTTTAGTTTGACGTCTGACAACTATAGGTTCACCACTATCTACATTATCATTTTTCTCTGAAAAACACGAAACACTTTGTTAAGTATGATATTTTGTGGTCTGACCCCTTGCTCATATGTACATGTGGGTTACTTCCCTTGATTGGAAGTCTTTGGTCAGCCTTCTGTGTAGGAGCTGAGGTCAGCCATCTTGTATGTATGATCCATGAACATGTGCTTTGTATTGTGAATGTTAAACTGAATAAATATCTTGAACATTGGTAGCAGAGCGTGGTTGATATCAGTGAAGATGGCCAGTAGTTATAAGAATCCTCCTATTATGGCTGGGAAGACATACAGCCAATGGAAAAATGAAGTTGATATGTGGCAGATTGTATGTGATGTAGATAAGAAAGAAAGGGGCCTTATTGTGGCACTTTCCTTGGATGGTAAACCCAGAGAGATAGCCTTAAATATTGGAGCTGCTGATTTAAATGTAGATAACAGTGTTGGTGTTCTTGTGGCTGAATTGGATAAATTATTTGAAAAGGACAAAATTGATATGGACTACAGTGCATATTGTGACTTTGATAAATTTAATAGGAAAGACATGTTGATGTCTGATTACATTGTTGAATTTGAGCAAAAACATAATGGTGTTAACATGTGTATTAATGATGAAGCCAATGTACATTTAACCCTTTTAACTTCCAGGTATACTGCAAGTGAAATATTGACAATGGAGGCATTCAATGCTGCAGTCATTGATACTGCCTGTACAAAAACTGTTTGTGGCAGACCTTGGTTAGACAATTACTTGGCAAATTTAGATGACAATCTTAAAAATGATATTGTTTGTAAGCCAAGTCATACTGCTTTTAAATTTGGAGATGGGGTTTCTGTATATTCATACCAATTAGTTAGAATTCCAGCTCAAATTAATAATACCCGTATAGATATTGATATTGAAGTTATTGATAAAAACCTTCCTTTGTTACTCAGTAAAGCATCTTTAAAAAAGGCAAATACTGTTATTGACCTTAATAATGATCAGATTTTTATGTTAGGTAAACCAGTTAATGTCAATTTAACTTCAAGTGGGCATTATTGCATAGATATTACTGTACCTAGACAACAGTTGCAACAATGTAGTACTAATTCTTATAATCAAGTTTTGAACTGTAATGCTGTAAACAATGTTGATATTAGTGAAGATGTTGTTTTGATTGTAAATGAAAATTTGTCATATATAGAACAGGAAAGGGTTATTAGTAAATTGCACAAACAATTTGGCCATGCCTCATATGACAAACTGTTATGTTTATTAAAAAGTGCTGGTTTTGTATCAAGTAATATGAAGCACACCTTATCTAAAGTTTGTAAGGAATGTCCAATCTGTCAGAACCACAAACGCCCACCTCATAAGCCTATTGTTGCCTTTTCATTAGCGTCTACTTTTAATGAAGTTGTATCACTAGATCTTCACCAACTTGACAATAACCTTTGTTATCTTCATATAATAGATGTCTTTAGTAGATTAAGTGCTGCAGCCATTATAAAACGAAAAGAACCCAAAGTAATCGTTGACAAATTCATGCATCATTGGGTCAGTATTTATGGAGCCCCATCCAAAGGTGTATTCAGTGTTAACGGTGGGGAATTTAATAATGCAGAGTTTCAAGAAATGACAGAGAGACTTAATATTACCGTGAAAACTACAGCAGCCTATAGCCCGTGGTCAAATGGGGTGTTAGAACGCCATAATGCTGTGTTGACGGAAACATTATTAAAAATCAAAGAAGACACATCTTTGTCATGGGAGACTGCCTTATGTTGGGCTGTATCGGCAAAAAACTGTTTAAACAATGTTCACGGATACAGCTCTTATCAAATTGTGTTTGGTCAACAACCCAAGTTGCCATCAGTCTTGACTGACCAGCCGCCAGCTTTAACACAACAACAACCTATGTCAAAGGTGATGAATGAACATTTAACTGCTCTTCATAAAGCACGCCAAGCTTTTATAAAGACAGAATCATCTGAAAAAATTAAACGCGCCTTACAGAAACAAACCAGACCCACAGGGGGAGAATTTTTAACTGGTGATAAAGTTTATTACATGCGTGATAATGAGTGGAAGGGCCCAGGATCGGTAATTGGTCAAGATGGAGTTGTAGTGTTTGTCCGTCACGGTGGATTATACGTTCGAGTCCATTCCTGTCGATTGCGCAAGGATGACAGGACCACAGACATTAAACCTTTAACTAATGCTACTGGTGATAGACGGCCTGTTGAAGATAGAAAAAGTGAAGCTCGAAAACATGTTACAGAATGGATAGCTATGAAAAAATTCAGTGAAGGCAAGAGAAAGCATGAAGATAGTGCAAATCTTGATGAGACTGAAGAAGACAGAAATGATGAAAACCGTGTAAATCACGAAGAAGATAGAAATGATGAGAACCGTGTGAATCAAGAAGAAGATAGAAATGATGAAAACCGAAAGAATCACGAAGAAGATAGAAATGATGAAAACAGAGTTAATCATGAAGAAGATAGAAATGATGAAAACAGAGTTAATCATGAAGAAGATAGAAATGATGAAAACAGAGTGAATTATGAAGAAGACAGAAATGGCGAAAACAGAGTTAATCATGACAAAACTAATGAAGTTAGACCAAAAGAAAGCAGACCAAATTATGATGAAAAAGGGAGACATGATGGGCCTTATAATAGAGAGAAACAGATAGGCGTCACTGCTAAAGTAAATGTCAAGCAAGGACAAACTATTCGTTTTTCATCCTATGAAGATGATGATATAAAAGAGGCTGTGATATTAGGGAGGGCCTGCAAGGCATCCGGTAGTAAAAGAAATTGGTTTAATATTAAATTCACCAAACCAGTTCAAATAAAAGATGAGAAGTTATCGATAGATTTAGGAACTGTAAAAGATTTAGAGATAGTACCTGAAGAAGAGACTGAATGTGTTATGATAAGTGAAGTAAATTTTGATGTCGCTAAACACAAAGAATTAGAATGTTGGAAGAAAGAAGATGTGTACAATGAAGTTGAAGATACAGGACAAAAATGTATTTCGACACGTTGGGTGTGCACCCTGAAGAACATAGATGGTCAGTTTGTTGAAAAAGCACGATTAGTAGCACGTGGTTTTGAAGAGGATAACTTGAACGATCTTCAGAAAGACTCCCCTACTTGCTCACGCGAATCACTTAAAGTAATTTTGTCTGTAAATCGCACAGAAAAGGTGGGCTGTAAAGAGCATAGACATTAAAACTGCCTTCCTACAAGGGAATACAGTGTCTAGAACAATATACCTTAAACCTCCAAAAGAAGCTAAAAGTTCTGGAAAAGTATGGCTTCTTAATAAATGTGTATACGGCTTAACCGATGCTTCCTTAAAATGGTATGAACGAGTCAAGTCAACACTGTTGGAGTGTGGTGGAAAGATGTCACAAGTAGATCCAGCTGTGTTTTACTATTATAAGAACAAAACACTTATTGGTTTATTAGCTGTACACGTAGATGATTTCTTATGGGCTGGAACATCACTTTTTGAAACCAGCGTAATCAATCATGTCAGGAAGGAATTTCATATTGGTAAAGAAGAATCTTCATCGTTTAAATATGTCGGCCTTCATTTGTCTCAAGAGAATGAAATCATCACTTTATCTCAACACGATTATGCTACCCATATCACCCAGATTGAGACTGATAAATGTTCAACCCGAGATACACCTTTAACAGAGTTTCAGAAGACGGCTTTACGCGGTAAGGTTGGTCAACTTCTCTGGTTAGCCAACCAAAGTAGGCCTGATATCAGCTTTGATGTTGGAAAGATAGCTACATGTGTTAAAAATGGCACTATTCAAAACATTTATGATTGTAATAAGATTATTAGAAGAGTGCAGTCAGAAAAAGTTGATCTAAAGTTTCCACGTCTTGAAGGAAGACTTCGACTTGTTATATACAGTGATGCTTCATTCGGGAATTTATCGGATGGTAGTAGTCAGGGTGGTCATATTGTCTTACTGTATGGTGAGAATCAAATATTTAATCCGTTATCGTGGCAGTCAAGAAAAATAAGGAGAATAGTTAGAAGTACATTAGCTGCAGAGACTTTGTCACTAGCTGACGGTGTGGATAATGGTATATTTGTATGCACCTTACTAGGAGAATTGCTGTATAATAATCCTCATCAACAGATACCTATTCACTGTGTTACTGACAATAAAGATCTCTATGAAGCGCTGTATTCAAATAAGCAAGTTTCTGAAAAACGATTACGGTTGGAAATAAGTTCCTTGAAAGAGATGTTGATAAATAAAACTATAGCTGAAATAAAGTGGACGCCTGCTAAAAATCAAATCGCTGATAATTTAACTAAGAAAGGCGCTTCCCCTGAATATCTGCTTAAATGCTTAAAATGTAGTTCGACAGATTTGGCATTCTAGTTGAGAAATTAACTTAAATTGATTTGTGTTGTTGGTTAATCAATCGTATGATTTATATCAGTAATCTTTCATATATCAAGTAGATATGTATTAATTATGTTCTTACAGAAGAAAGGATGAGATTGTTAAGTATGATATTTGTGGTCTGACCCCTTGCTCATATGTACATGTGGGTTACTTCCCTTGATTGGAAGTCTTTGGTCAGCCTTCTGTGTAGGAGCTGAGGTCAGCCATCTTGTATGTATGATCCATGAACATGTGCTTTGTATTGTGAATGTTAAACTGAGTAAATATCTTGAACACACTTGACATCAGAATTTATAGAATAAGAAATTCCTTAAGTTGGTTAATCAAATAGTGTGATAAATATTTTGATTGGGAAATTTTAGCAGACGTAAACAAGCTCTTCAGAATTCAATTTAAATAATTGAATAAGAAGAATGTAACAAACCTTTTTTTCTGTTCTTGTCTTTATTTTTTTTTTACAAGAAACACTATTTCACCTTTGTAGAATATAATAATAATAAGTCCATTTATAGTCGTGCTCATAGCGCTACAAAACACACACCATCACTCTTACAAATATTTCTCAAATAAGTATGTTTTCAATCTGGATGTTTTCAGTCTAATGATGGACTGGATCGAAGATTTTTAGGTAGCGAGTTCCACAAATTGGCAGTAACAACACTAAATGATTGAGCTCCAAAGGAGCTTAGTTTCTATTTTGGGACAACAAGGTTGTTCTTAGTACTAGGTCTGAGATTTTTCGATGGTATGTAAGGTACCACCAGGTACCAGGAAACTTGTATTATTACATGTAACTATGAAGTGAAAAAATAAAAGTCAGACAGATATTGTTTTTGTCTCTTACTTACCAGCTTTAGGTGGGTAATAATCCCAGCTCTCTTGTAATATATTCAGTATATCAGGTGAATGCATAAACCTTGCAGACACAACAGTTAAAGAATGGAGTTTTTCAAATTCTTCTAAATAATCATAGATTTCTTCTGTAGTACCTTTCCTGTGTGGCTACAAAAAATATAATACATACATGTACAGATATTGAAGATATACAATATAGTCTCAATTACTCCAGCTCTTATTGCCTACCATTTGTATTGGCACTATTTAGCATCATTTGTGTATATATAGTTACGAATGCCATTTGTTGACTTCCATATGTCTTACTATTTGTTTAAGAGGAAAAGTAAACGTCACCTTGCATTGGAAGTATACAGAGTGCATAGGTTACAGGTAAATAGAGACTTCAAGAATGCTAAATACGAATGTTCAGCAAGTTACAAAAATCCGCTTACGGAAACCTTTTCAATTAAATCAAGTATTCCCAACAAATGTTCAGTAAAGTTTCTGCAAAAAAAACACTAACCTATAATTTATTGTGCTTGATAAATTCTCAGGAGATAAAGAAAGTTTAATTGGGACTAATATTTAGTATTCGAAAAATGAGAATGGAGACAAGTTTAATTATCACTTACCTTAGCTCTATCTAATGTATCAACTATATATTTATCTAATATATCATATATTTTGATATCTTCTCCATTTCTGCACTGAAAATTATAAATTCCTTCTCCCATCGGTGCCACTCGACCAGCTTCTAAAGTCAGCTGTCCAAATCCAGAACTCTCAAAACATCGAATACTTTTTAATGGCCATTGAGCTAATACTGAACGGGATTCCTAGAAAATAAATTATAACATCCATGACTTCCGACTAATCCCTAATAAATTATAACACAATTAATCACTCATGACTGATGAATTATAACATCCATGACTTATGACCAATAACTTCTAACAAGAAAGACTCATGATTAATATAAATAACTCAAAACATGCAAGATGTTACAACAAATAAATCAAGGTCAGAAGATAGTTCTTCAATTTCTCTGCAACCTGTGCAACTTTCAGTTATGCCAATACTCAGTAAACTCCTATTTTATAATAAAAAGTGCTATGCTATACTATTAAGCCCAATTTTCTGTAATAATCTTAGTGGAATTTGTTTATTGTAACAGATTTCCGAACAAAAATGTATGAAGTTTTAGGCCCGCCATCCAAACTTACCTGTAATGCTAAAGTAAGACCACAGGGTGAAACATGTAATATACAGTTAGCTCCCTTGCATCCTATACTTGTTGTTGCATCTGATTCTTCAGGTTGAATGTAGAATACATCATCTGAAACAATAAAACACACATTACAATAATATTGCTAAATGAAATGATACGCCCACATTGTGGAATAGATGGACGGGGAACAGAGATATCAATACAACTCATCCACTGATTGTCACAATGATTTACATCGAATTAGAAACAAATCTGTTTAACAATCTCAAAGCCTCTTATCACATACACAAGGTTTTATGAAAAGAGTTTTAACTTCGGAACAGAATGTCACAGATCGTAGATTATCGATAGGGTTCATCCTCTCATGACTACACACCGAATTTGAATCAATCCGATAAAAACTGTAGCCTCTATTGCATTCAGGTTTTTGCAAAGGGGGTTTACTCTAGAATGGGAGTTTGTGGAAAGCTCAATTTCGATAGGGTTTGTGGCCTTTAGAGATTTTCTGGATATAATCATACATGTATCTTTTAAGTTTCATCAAAACTGGATAGTATTGTCGGCATACATGTTGATAAACGATGACTTTTGCCAAAACAACAAGAAAATGAAAATAAAAAATCAGACTAACACTATAGATCAAACAGACTATACTATTAACTGAATATCAAGTCAACTCAACACATAACTTAACTTTGTCTTATTGAAATTGTATAACTTTGAATTGTAAAGAAACTAACGTATGTAAAACATTTCTTCATTTTATTATTTTGTTTAGGCGGAATAAACAATGTATGAATACAGCACAGACCGGGAACATTTAAAACAAAACAGAATTCAATAAAAAACGGTATTAATTCCATGTACTAAAAACCATTGCTAAACAATGAAGGGAAACATATAAACGAGACACAAAGATGATTATTTTTTCCAATTTATATAGGTAATCGAATTAAAATCAGACGTCTCTTATTATATCTCCTTTTCTCTGTCTCAATTTTACTTTACATTTCACAAGATTTACCAGTCCTGTTTCTTGTTTTTGCTTCCTTATGGTAAACAGCCAATGAAAAAGTTGCTATTCCAATCACACTTATAGAAAAGAGAGAGAGAAAAATGGAGTTTAAAAACCACTCGGTAAAAACTAGGTCATTTCGGAACTAACCTATGGTTCAATTTTATTTCACTAAACCATTAAAGACCCGTACACCCAAGCGAATTATTGAAGATTATCTATTTGGCCCAAACATATGGTTGAATTTTATTTCACTAATTCGCTAAAGGCCTGTACGTACACGGAAGCAAATTCTTGAAATAAAATTATGTCTGTGTCATGCTGGGTTATCTTTGTGCAAGAAGATTATCTATTCTATAAAATCAATATTCTTATACTCCTTGGCAAATACAACCAGTCAATCGAAACAACGCCATTTGACTCAATGTCTGTCCTAATGATACAACACACACACACTAACCACCTATGACTGACCCCTGATGCATACTCACTGAAGTCTCTACTCTCTAGTATTATAGATTTGACATTCGTTCTGAATCTGTTGTTAAGATTTTCTGTTTCGTAGAAAAATCCCCCTTATGACCCCTGAATCAATACATGTACAGCCAGTCAGATTTTAATCTAGTGGAGGCCATCGAAAGTATAAAGAATAAAGATAAGCAATTTAATATATTGGCATTAATGTATAAGTAATTAATTAATTACTGCCATCTATTTATTTGAGATTAAGGGGGGGGGCATCAGTCTGATTGTTGGCTTGTTAACATTCAAGTCGGCTATTTGAGCATACAGTGAAGTGGCGCTTGATATTTTCTGAGAATCGTGACATACCAATTTATCAAGTTTTAAACTGTACTATTTATTAAGAATATTGATTTTATAGAATAGATAATCTTCTTGCACAAGATAACCCAGCATGACACAGACACAATCTTTTTTTTTTGACATGAGCCTAAGGCTAACGAAAAAAGATGATTTGGTCATCAACATCTCACAATCTCATACAAAGATTTGTTTCAGTAGAAACACAAAAAATATTCAACTGCAAAATGTCTAATGTCAGTCAAATGCAAAACTACTGTAATAGGTTGCTGTGTGTTCAACGGTTTATAACAATATCTTGAATGGCTCCTGTAATATGCACTGGCAACAAAACAGAGGCAAAAGAAGAGTCTATTTCAATATCCCTCTTCTTCTTTACATCGTTTAGTGTGACATAAAAATATACTTAAAGATACATTGTGGAAGATCTGATAAAGAGCTGGCAGTTTTCAGTATAATCGTTAAAAACTAGAAAATGTAATTATTAAGGGAATATAATATGCTGAAAATTTCAAACAAATTGCTCCACTCTGAACCAATATATTAGTGATTGATTTTTCGATCTAGCCTCCGTCATCATTACTAAAGTGGGTACGATAATCATCAATGGGCATTCAGCAGCAGATCAGATTCAAATCATATGACAATCTGACATATAAATTATAAGATGGCATCAAGAGTTGATTAAGGTTTTTTCATGTTAATAAATGTCTAATTAATAGTTTATATAACATTTCAGGGATGCAATAGGCAGAATTGGCTCTTGCACAACATAAACTGAAAAGCATTCTTCAAGATAGTGTTAGATAATTGAAACAAACAATAATGGTTAAATTAATGCTATTTTAACATCAGCTAAATGTTAAGGAAAAGAAATTATCTATTCTTCAGTCGTCAACTGGCGTATATACATGTAAAATATATTAAAGTTCTAATAATTACTTCATGGGTAGTTAATCGTGATCAGTTTTTAGTGTAGTTTAATTGCCACATTACAGACAAAAGAATAAAATATGCAACGGTTTTTGTGGACTTCTTTTCCCCATCTCATTGAACTTTTTTTTAATAGAAGATTGTATTTCTACTTTTCAAAGTATTCAATGATGTTTTTTGTATTGTAAGAAATCCACTACAATGAACAACATTAAAGATGTTTAATTAAAGACATTGGAACAAAATCAATATAATTAATAATGCTTCAATGATTATCAATGATTTAAGTAAGATAGTTTCTCTTAATAGCTGTCTTCATTAGCCCAGTTCCGAGCAGAACAGTAGGATGTTAAACCCCATTTCATTTCATTTCTTTTAACAGTTCTAAATATAGATATCAACATCATTAATGTCATTATAAAAAATAATTAAACGAACAAATTGGAAAATGAAGTAAATTATGTACTCAAAGTCCAAAGAAAAATACTCTGGTTCTCATTGTATGTGTTAATTAAAGGGAGAATCCAAGAATACTTAAGATGTCACAGGTAACATGTCATGTTTATTTCATCTTTGTTTCCAAAGCAACTGGTTACAATACCGGTACTCTCAAACTGTTTGCCTAGTTGAAGAGCCTTCCTGCATACCAAACTGGTGATTTGATGATATATTTGGGCTAAAAAGATATCCAAATGAATTAATCTATCAAATATTTGCTTCATGTTTGTCATGTAACTTGATGGAGGGTTAATACATATTTTATTATATTGAAGACCTGAAACATTCTTGGATTATCTTCTGCCAACACCTCAATGTTCCCAAAACCACCCAACCATTCGTTCAAGAATAACAACCACTCTCTAAGTCAAGCTGGCAGATAATAAGTCGTTGGTCTGACATTTAGTGACACCATGACATTTTTGCCCAGTGCTTGCCTCATGGGTGTATTTCAGAGAATCCCGTATATTACTACAAAGATTGGGCATCTCTATTTATTTCTACCAAATTTGGCATACATTTATTGGAAATAACCACCCTTTAAATAATACATCTTTAATTATGACATAACCTGTCATATTAATAATATTATATTTTCCAAATTATGAGCCTTTGATTTTTAACACAATAAAAATAACTAGACACACATATCTGCCCCCTGTATTGTCAATGTTGATTTCTATAAACTCTATAACTCAACTCCTTACAAACATAAAGTATACATGTACATGTACATCTCATCATTTTGTTTGCTTTTGTTATCCACACTAATAATTAATTTAATGCACTGCAATGATTCAAGATAATTTTCTCCACAGTAAAGATAATAAATATTTTTAACTCTCAATTGGAATATATATCTAAATTACCAGGAAAAATACATTTGTTTACAAAACATTATATTTTCCAATAAATACTTAAACATACATTGTGCAAGAGCTAAATCTGAAAACTGCAGGTCTTTCTTTAGGCCTGAAATCTTATCTAAAGTATTAATTAGACATTAATTAACTTATCCAGACCATAATAAACTCTCGATGGATTTGATATCACTGGATTACGGCACAAGCCTATATTCTGCTAACGCTCAATGAATTTAAATCAAAACAATGGATAATCTTGACTATTAGTGTCATGACAACTTCAGTTATGATGATTGAGGCTAAGCGGAACTTTCATCCCTTAGTTCTTGGTTCATAGTAGATCAATTTGACTGAAATTTTCAGCAAATTGACTATACATTATGTAGTATTTAACTATTAGAGTGAGAACTGTTAACTCGTTATATAATCTCCCCATAATGTATCTTCAAGTAAGTAGTAGTTATTAGCACCCTTTCCGAGGTGTATCGGTGAATATCAGGACAGTTTTGGTCGGGGGTTCAGCCGAGGCGAAGCCGAGGCGGTCCCCGACCAAAACTGTCCTGATATTCACCGATACACCGAGGAAAGGTGCTAATAACTGACTTACATCACATTTCTATCGAGTATTGTGAAGGAAAATGTGAAAATAGTATTTATTATCGAGTCGTTTCAACCGAAACGTGTCAAATGCTCTTTCATTTATCCCTTTTTGAGCCTCACGTTACATTTCATGGTAGAATGATTGCGCAGTGGAGAGGTGACCTGAATAGTATTTACACGTGCGTATTGGTATACCGCTGGGAGTAAAACTATCACGTGTTTGTTTAGACCACTCGTCAAAACAACTTGTCTATGGCGAAGAGGACTGCGATATTAATAATATTATTATTAAATGTAGTGTAAAGGAAATGCGAAACGTGGGTCATTCCTGGTGAAAGTATGCATCAGCGAATTATTTGTAATAAAGTGTATGTCTTTCTAGGCGTTTCTTTTTCATCCTGCTTATTTTGAATGCCTGTGAAGGGTCCAGCAAGAGAACTGCGCCTTCTATCCTCACAATTGATATAATTATTTAGTATTCTAATTTATATGTTTTGCATATTAATATAAATCAAACCAAATTGTGGAATAGATGCCAATTGATATGTATAATAATTGATTTTTGTAATATGTTTTTATTTTAATTTAATAATATTGTATATATTTTTGAACTGCCAGTTTGTTCCACCCGGTTTGTGTTGTTACAGTGATTTTGACTACTTGTTTGGTGTGATTCTCAGGCTGCTTAGAATATAGCTATCGTTATCATTGCGATCTGGGCCGGACTAAACGTCTGCTACTTATTGCTTGAATGGTATCTTAAACGGTGTAGAAGTGTTCGTGTGTCGGGAATGAACAGTACTCTTTTTAAAAAGTGTACTGTTCATTTCTGATACACGGATACTTTTAAGCCTGTATTGGAAATAAACAGGCCACTTTTATCAAAGGTTGCCACTGGCAACGAGGTATAAGTGGGATGTAAGCATTCATAGCAATGTACATTTTCTATGATAAATGGATGAGTAGGCCTACTTGTGTAAGTAATGTTAAAATAACAAAGGCAGCTAGAGACAGCACTAATTACCCTGTTTTATTCATTGTGAACTTTATTATGAAATTGAAAAAAAAAAAAATAGAAACTTCATTGTAGTCTTCCCAGACATTTGAGGTAATCATGGAAGACTCCTGGAAGGCCCTTTCAGAGTTTTATGAGAATACATTTTTAGGATCTTTGTCGTTTTAGAGTGAATAATGTATTTTATTTCATCGAGAAGCAAGAAAACTTATATTTTCACGAATGTGTAGCATGAGTGAAAATATAAACGTTTTCTTGCTTAGAGATGAAATAAAATAATTATGAGATACTAAAGCTGGAAGTAGAGAAAAGTAAACATGCAATTTCCGGACCTACATTTCAACGTAACCAACCTCACAACTCTTGTATCCTTCCACCAGAAAATCCTGGATATTCACCAAAACCTGTCCGAAAATGTATTTTCAAACCCTTTTATTCGATCCTACACCAAAAATTCAACAAAAATCGCCATGCAAAAGGGGGAAAAAGGGAAAGGGAGAGAGAGACTAAAAATAACTTTGGCCCTTGTTTCGTGGGTGACGGTGTAGAAATATTTGGTGATCTGTGTCCATATAACTGCCTAGGTTATAGTGGGTCAAAGCCATTCATACAATTAAACAATGAAATTTCTTATGGGAGTTACATGTACATGTATATATCACCCTATTTAAGCAATTGTAGCTATCACCTCCAAATGAATGAATGAATGAATCAATCAATCTATTTCAACTATTTCTTCACATTTGATTTGTTAACAGGTACACTATAAAATCTGGAAGCTCATCTTTAACTATGTGCAAATGATTTATACATAAAATGTGAGTTATTAATACCGGTAATATGACATAAGTGTTAAAATGATAAAACATAATATAAGATCCATTTCAGACGCTTTTAAGTATTCATTCATCATATTTTGTGTCAATTTTAAGACTTCATTCAAACAGTTTATTACCCTTAAGGCATGCTATTTTATTTTATATTCTAACAGTTACAAAGTAGAATACCAGTACTACTTCCTAGATAATAATAATTATGTCAAGTTTTTTTATCACAGATTTTAAAATAAGCTGATAATGTTATACTTTTATTGAAATATTTAAATGCTAAAAGCTCAAAAGCAAATTGATAGTTATTTTATAGATAATTATAGTCAATTGCTTACTATAACTCATAATGCATTTCATCTTCCAGAAATGATTTTGTTATCAAAATTCACATGATACAAATTCTGTATACAAACTGGGTGATTAGATGATATAATTCAACTAAAAATATTTTCAAACTAGTTTTGCTTTAAATCCTTCTCAAAACATTGTAATCTTGAGGAAATACCACAAGCTATAAAAAGTCTATTAAAAGAAGTTATGTTTGGTCACGTGACCTGGCTGTCACTGTACCTAGCCACAGAGATGTGAAACCAGAGGAGAATTCATTGCATATAAAAGACGATGTTGTATTTAATAGCTGTCCATTTGTTATAAATATATAAAAGCCAAATTAAATTCCCAGATTATCCACTGCCTATAAAATATTGTATGTTTAAGTGAATAAGTCTCTCAATCTTCCGTAGTCTGCACACCATTAAGTTTATCAACATATATATCAAATGCTTTCAAAAACGCTGAAAGATCAGACAATATTCGTGTAGAACCCTTGACGCCACTCAAGCAGATAGTATTTAATTGTGATGCTGCCAATTAGTGACACCCTCTAATTTTTGTCTTGTGCAACGTGCATGCTCCAAGGAATCCAGTATTTTTCTAGAACGATTGGGTGTCCCCACTTTCCATATATATACCAAAATTGCCATACTTTTATTGGAAATAACCACCCAAAAAATACTTCTGAAGGAAAGTATCTTTGTTGGGAAGTGAGTTTGTTGGAAGATATATTAATTTCAGATCTTGAGATGCATTTATTGAATAAATCACATTTTTGTGGGCTTGTTTTTACTCCTCTGAATGATCATTTTGTCATGAGTTAATGGGAGAAATGTGTTTATAAATCTCCCTGAATAAATTGATATGAATATCTTTTGAAAAAATCATAATATATTCAAAGACTAGCAGATCAGCAGATGGCCATTGAAGCATAAGCTTACTAAATCTGAATATGGTAAAAAAAAAGGAATTGCAGCAATCTAAAACTGACTTAAAGGACCTAAGTCCGTAACTCAAAATCCTCCAAAATCTTCGACATCGAAAACACGAATTATTGGTCAATTTAAATCAACATTGATGATGTAAACTTACCAGGAAAAGATGAGCTTCTGATATCCGATATTTAAGATAAAATAATTTTTCTAACATTGGTACACGAATCGTGTACCATATTGCGCTCCGGTCCTAGTTTTATTGAGAGACTCGAGGGACGAGGCTAGACACATTGCATTGTATCACACTGCATATGTGGACTGGAATAACCAGGCGCTAAAAAAAATGCACTGGGTTGAGACTGAATGGCTTGTTTCACCGAACATAACTGATTTGAAATTGGAGTAAAACGGAAAGCATTTAATGTAAATCAGTTTATATACATTCATATTACAGTATAATATGAGTTTCGACCCACTTTTGTCAATTTCTGGATCCCAAATGTTAGCGATTTAGCTCCTTTAAATTAATTTCTTTGAAAATAATAAATATATCTAAATACATTTACATGTTAGTGTTAACACTAGCTTCTATTCTAGCTTCAAAATTTTCCAGCAGGGAATAAAAATATATGTACCAGTCCAATTGTAATTTTCCAACAAGAAATAATCGCTCTGGTAAATTTATCGAAATAAACTATTCATGGAAAGTTTAAACACAAATTTTATTGTAATCGTCTATTGTCTAAATCTAAAAGCGCAAGCTTCAGAATTGTTTGTGTGCATGTACAGAGTCATCAGGTTATTCATTCAGCATATGTTGTCTTGAATCGCCGATTAGGGAAACTCTAATTTTTATACCTTTATGCGCACCATGAGTGTTTTTCAGTGAATCCAGTATTTTCTAGTAAGATTGGATATTTCTAATTTCCATATGATAATTGCCATACTTTTATTGGAAATAACGACCTGATAAATACCTTTCTGGGAATGTATCTTTAAATCAAGTATGCCCCATATCCCAAAGAATCAACCAAGTCTCATCTCTTCCATTTCCTTGTTCCAGAGCTGATTCTATGTTTTGATGAAAATTATTCAGGTTTGTTGTATTGATTATTTTTCCAAAATTGAATGATGTTTTACTCACCTTGAATGTGTTTTTTCAGTGTGGATTGAATCTGTAATAGGAAAACAAACACGTCAGCTATTTTTTTTGAGTTGCCTGACAAACACAGCTGTTGATCCGGAGTGGTAATTTCAAAACTTATCTGGCGGTTTTTGATGTTGATGCCCTTTTCCACTCGAAATATCGGCCATAATATCAGTTGACCTGTAAAAATAATTGTTTGTAAAACATAACTAAAATTAACTAAGTTTGATCTTCGACATTGAAAACACGAATTAGTCCTCAATTTAAATCAACATTGATGTTGTGATTTTACAGGGAAAAGATATTCAATATTTAAAACAAAATTTTACAATTTTATATGTATAATGCGTTTCAGTGCGATTTTTAACAAGGGTATCAAGAACGAGGCTAGACTGTAGACATACACATGTGTCAAACAGTGACCTCATATTCTTTTGTGGAGATCATGTGCAATAAATATTGTCAGTGTAGACTGAAATAACCAGACGCTAGAGATTGTCATTCAATTGAGACTTCTGGTGTATTTCACTGAACATAACTGATTTGAAATTAGAGTAAAAACGGAAACGATTCAATGTAAATCAGTTTATATACATGCATTCATATTACATTAATATTTTCAATGAAACCCATTTGTGTCAATTTTTAAGGGCCCATATAACAGTGATTTAGCTCCTTTATAGGATAAAAATATAGCAGTATAATAATATAGATAGTTTAAAGAAGCCTTTATGTTTATGCCTGATGCTATATCATGGCAAAAGTCATAAATAATCGAGATACATGTATTATAAATTAATATGTATAATTTATAGCAAGGAGTTCTTGACATATATTATATGTAGCAATTTAAAAAAAAAATGAATGCCATTAATTCAAATTATAAGAAAATCCTGAACATAGGTACAATTTGACTCCATGTAGCGATTTTAATAAACCACAAATTCATGCTTTTGCTGTGTCCTAGAATAAAACCCTTATATAAACATACGCCCACAGCAGCTAAGTCATCTGAGCAGCCAACAAACTGTGGAACATGTTTTTCCTTTTGTTGGTAATGAAGCATTTATAATACACTAAATTCTTTTAAAGAGTAACCTTAAGTAATTATCAAAAAATCATAAGAATTTGTTTGGCTTCTATCCCACGCTAACATTTAGTAGGCCTACGCAAAACACTTTTACCGGTGTAAATGGATTTTAAAGATTTAACTGTTCAAGTGGTCAAAAATCATTGAAAATCTTGTTCGTCTTAAGACCTTGTAACAATCTAAAGTTAATCGAAACACTTTGATCTGTGGAGCATACATGTATGCAAGATTTTTTGAAGTAATCAAGGGCCATAATTCTGGCAGTAATATTAGGAAATCCTTGAAAATCACCAGAATTATTTCATCGCATGACCTTAAACACTGTGTATAAATTTAAAGTCAATTGAATATTAACTTTAGTTTCTAGAGCATCTTCAAGATATTTCAGAGTGATCAAGAGTCATAACTCTGGCAGTAATTATCAAAAATTGTTGTAAATTAATAGCCTTCTTTGTCTCTTGACGTTAAAAAGTTAAACACTGTGTATAAATTTTAAGTCAATTGGATATTAACTTTAGACTCTAGATCATCCTCAAGATATTTCAAAGTGATCAAGGGCCATAAAGGAAATAGTTGAAAATTTCATGATCTTTTGAACACTGCACATAAATTTAAAGTCAATCATATATTAACTTTAGTCTCTAGAGCTTGCTTGCCGATGCCAGAATGACGACAATATACATCCACATTTCAATGTAAGAGTATAAAAAATAACACTTATTTATTACTGTTCGCTAAAATAGAGTTATTCCAAGTTTACATGAGGTCTAAATAACAAATTTTATAATTTAAAATTAAATGACATTTGAATTACAAGAGGAACTCTACAAACCATGAAATAGTTAACAATGGTTATCATTTATAAAGGAAGTCTTTTTTAGATAAAGTTGTTTTAATACAGACTTCAGCAGATAAATAAGTCAGTTACCCTATTATGCAATATGAACCTTATCTGCAATAATGATAAATAACCCCAACATATCAAAAGTGGGTGTTGTAGAATTTGGTGTCCTTGAGATATTTCATTGAGAATAATTTGTCATGATAATACCTGCGATTATGTTTACTGTTTACATACATCAAATAGACAAACCTTTAACATAAACATTTGATCTATCGATTATCCAGATATAGGCCCTTACTCACATTGATAATTAGAATACATAAAATGTGTATTTTATTTTATTTTTAATTATTAAAGTGGAAATGTAAATGACAATATACATTTAAAATTAAAGGAGCATAACCTTTTAGATTTTAGTCAAAATTGTTAATATTGATTATCTGACATTTTAATATGATTAGTGATTGGATCAGTGGTTGAAGGGGCAATGGCCCAAGCGTCAACTAGGGCAGCGGGGGTGGGGGAACAGCTTCCCCAGAAATTTTTGAAAAACAGGCTGCTAGAAATGCAGGCTGGCAGTATTTCAGGCACAGAACGTCCAGAAAAAGTATCAAATTAACAGACTTGCGAACCTCAGCTAAGTCCACTCACAAGCGCCAAAGTAGGGAGTCCTAACGGAGGGTATAATGAAAAATAATGAAAAATTGACAGGCACCAATTGTCGAGATAAATAGAGCTGTTCAGATACTGTTTGTCGTCTGATCATAGTTTACCTGCCCTGAAAATGTTCATCATTAAACTACATCAAAGCCATCACCTAATGGACACCTATGCCAAGTGTGAACTTTCTAACTCAATTAGAATCAGAGTTATTGTGTTCTAAAGTCTCGACCAAATTTCTTATTGTTTTGCTTACCCTGAGCAGAATATGCTCATTATCGAAATTAGTCAAGGTATTGATGTAATGAAACTATACACAAGGTTTAATCACTCTCACTTAATTAGAACTGTGTCCCAAAGCATCAACCATTCAAATTGCTTATCTCTGCTTACCCTAAGCAGAAAATGCTCATCTTCGAGTTCAAACTCCATCAAGGCATTGACCTAATAAACACCTACAACTAGTTTGAACATTCTAGCTCAATTAGAAAGACAGATTGTGACCCAAAAGGGTGACAGACAGACAGACAAACCCATTTTAATAGTCCCAGGTGTTTACTTCGAAAGGTGGGGTAACAAGTACGTCACAACATATGGTTGTACCTGCAGTCGAAACCTGTACATGTATTTGTTTATTGATTGCATAGCACATTCTATCACAGGTGTATTTATTTTAAATAAAAACAATTTACACTAACAGGACCTGCATTTAACACATATTTAAAGGTTTACATACATTTCTGTGACTAGTAGTTACATGTACTTAGAGAGTTAGTCTGATTTCTATCAGTTATAGGTCAATAACTAAACCCCTTTTTGATCATGAAATGCATTTCAAATTCATATGTACAAGTACACACACACATGTACCTGTAGGCTATTCAGAGGGAATACTACTCATTCAATAATTTGGCAAGGGCTTTCTTTTAAAATTTTTTATATTTACAATTACTTTTGAAAATCATGGCCATAACTACCCCATAGCCCCCACACCCCAATAGCGAAGCCCCCACACCCCCATAGCTTTTTACCCCCCCACCCAGCACCGGCTGGCGCCGCCGCTGATTGCATACTGTGTCTTGACTACTAGTAACTACTGCTGTCTTCATTAGCCTGGTTGGTGCAGGAACTCCATTTCATTTGTTATTGGTACTGTATTATTATTAACATAATTAAGCTTTGTTTAAAATTGTTCTTTTGACGAGATTACAATGTAAAATCGGCCACTGTAACAAATGCAATTTAGAGTTGGCATCTTTAATTTTTAGTACAAAAAAACTACCATTTATTACTCTGTTTACAAATGGTACATTTACATGTACATGTATCTTGCATATTTTTGGTCATTGTATGACCTGATCTTTATTTTGAATCAGAATATACATGACATCAACAGATTTAAATTTCAAGCATATATTCGAATGTATAGGATACAAATGGTGTCAAACGTCTCATCAAACATTTGGCCATTTTCTGAATAGCAGACATGAACAAGCCATCAGTGAGGCTGTTATCGCCCGCAGAAATCCCAAAATAAATAGATGGCACATATTAATAAATTAATTGCACATTTATATTTTTAAAAAAGATCAAGCAATCAAACTGATTATCTATTATACTTAGTCTAAGAAAAAAATGTTCACGATTGAACTCAGTCAAGGCTTTGAAGTACCTGGTAGTGAAAATCTATGCTAAGTTTCATCACTCTCCACAAGTTAGAATCAAAGCTGTCTTGACCCAAACCATCGACTAATGAAATTGCTTGAACATGTATTGATATAATGATCCTACACGAAGTTTCACCACTCTTACTCAATTAGAATCCAAGTTATCAAGTGCCAACGTCTCGACCAAACAAATTGCTTTTTGCTCTAACCCCCAGCAGAAATGGTCATTTTTTGAAAACCCACAAGTTATTGATGTAATGAAACTACATGTATGCATCAGATTTCATCACTCTCACTTAAGTCATCGCATCCCAAGGCATCAGTTAATCAAATTGTTAATTTCTGCTTACCTTAAGCAAAAAATGCTCATCTTCAAACACCATTAAGGAATTCACACAATAATCATGAACATTCTTCCTCAACATGTATGAATACACATACTTATTAATTGTATGAATAGGCCTACAGTATGTAGTTATCAATTTTGTTAATAATATATGGTCATACATGTACATGTATGTACCATTTCACTACAGTACTTTCTTTATGTTGATTACTTTTGCTGTAGCTGTAAGGTTATTTTTTAATTAACAATAGTTGACTTACCTTTTGGTGGAATACTTTTATTTTTAGGTTTTTTATTAAAATATTCTAATACTGGTTTTTCTCCACATTTTCTCAAAATAAAATATTTCTGTTTCCATTTATCTCTTTTTCCAAGAAATAATTTCTGTCTTTTACTGTATTTATAGAAATATTCCTGTAAGATGAAAACAACCAGATATACAATGCCAAAATATATAATAAAATGTTAAAAGATACCTAAGATACATTATGGGAGATTAGATAAATAACGAGTTGGCAGTTCTCACTATGATAGTTAAAAACTAGATAATGTAAAGGCAATTTGATCCACTATGAACCAAGAATTAAGCGATTGAAATTTCTGCCTCGCCTCGATCATCAATACAATATATAATATACAGCATAGTCTTGATTATCCATTTCATTGTGAAGGACAATTATGCAGTAAATCGGCTCATAATCCACTAAAGATCGCAGGCTAGCAATGACAGTTACCATTACTTTTTAAATGTAATCATTACAATTACATGTACTTCCTCATTTTTAGCAATGAAATTAATTACAATTACCCATTACTTTGAAAGTAATCAATTACCATTACCCATTACTTTATGAGAATATAAATAAAAAACATTTTTCATAAAAAATAAAAAAAGACAGCCTTATTTTTCTGCCATGATGCACCTTCAAAATCAAACTAAAAAAAATCCTTGATTCACAAAATTAGATATTTGTATATGAATTGTTATTTCTATATACATGTAATGACATCAAGTCAAATTCTGAAGTCGCACATAGTGGTGACAGAAATTGATGTTTCCACTGTATGACTTGAAAAATTAATTGCAAGTATAATTACATGTAACTATATTTCTTTTTAAGTACATGTAATTTAACAAAAGACTTAATCTATAATAATTGTATTACTGCGATGAATTATACAGCATGACTCTAACACAATATATTTGTTTTATATAAAATAGCCATAAAATGATAAGATGCTTTAAGGCCATTGTTTGGTTTGTCACTTGTTACCATGAGATTAAGTTTAAAGTAAAGTTAGACTATTGTCTTTTAATCAAACTGATTGATTGAATGATTGACTGTAAATTAAGACTAATCTTTGATTATAATTCATAATAATATACATCTTTTTAGAAATCCACTGTTCAGTTACATGTCTAAATAAGGGTCTTACATGTGGGCCTACATTAAAAAAAAGTAATAAAGGAATATGTTTTTAAACATTTTCTTTCATTACTTTAAAGGAGCTAAATCGCTAACATTTCGGACCAAACAATTGACCTTAATGGGTCGCAACGCATATAATAATATAATCTGATTGTATATAAACTGATTTACATTAAATTGTTTCCGTTTTGACTCTAATTTCAAATCAGTTATGTCCAGCGAAATACGGCAGGAGTCTTAACCAAGAGGAAATTATAGTGTCTGGTTATTCCAGTCTACTGCGCATGCCCACCAGATAAAATATGGCCTCATAGTTTAACAGGAGCTGTTGAATATGTCTAGACTCGTTCTTTCTTGTCACTTGTTACAAGTGACGCTGAAACGCTCTGTGGTACACGATTCGTGTACCAATGGTAAACTGTTTATCTTGTTTTAAATATTGGATATCAGAGGCCTACCGTTTTCAGGTAAGATCACAACATCAATTTTGATTTAAATTGACCAATAATTCGTGTTTTCCATGTCGAAGATTTTCGAGGATTTTGGGTTACAGACTTAGGTCCTTTAATGTCTTCTTATTCCTATAGTATTATACTTTATTAAGAGTAATTTCAACCTTTTTTAAAATTATATAAATTGGATTTGTGTCAGATAGACTTAAATTACTTCATTGGTGCTATAAAATTTGAGGCTAGTTATTTTGACAGATTTAAATGTGCCAAAAAATGTAAATGAAAAGTAATTGACCTTTACATGATTTTGGAGTGTTTTCCAGGGAATCCAGTATTTTCTAGTATGATTGGATATTTCTACTTTCCATAATATATACCCAAATTGCCATACTTTTATTGGAAATAACGACCTGACAAAAACTTTTCTAGGAATGTATCTTTAAACGTTAGCTTGGTCAGACTCAGCCATTTATTGATTTAATTTTAAATGAACAACTGTTTAAATCCAAGCCAAGCTGTATCCAAGCCATCCAAGGGTCTACAGGGTTGATTTTGAGCTTGTCATGTAAATAAAGGTCTAATTACTAATTTCTATAACATCTGAAGCCTAAATAAAGACTTGTACGCAGATTTAGCTCTTGCATAATGTATGTTTAATAAAACTCTGACTTCGTATAAAAATTGAATAGAACTGATGGAAATAACAGATGAAATCAACAAAAATTCAATTCTTTATTTTGACCTACTAAATTAAAGAGATTTGGCAATGAATTCAAACTGTCCCATTAAATCAATGATGTAAATTAAGTGAATAGAAGTGATGATTCATCAACTACATGTAGATGTATAAAATTAATCAGTAATTATCACTGACGGTTAAATAATTAAAAGATGATGATGATATAAGTATGCTTAATTCGCGTCAGTTAGTGGTAAATATAGGTATGTGGAGAATGTACTCCTGGACTATCAAACATAGTTTAAAGAAATTAGACTTCAACCGCCTTACTCAGCCTAGGGTGTTTACCAAATACAATTAGAGTAGACCCTACATGTACCTACGCATCATCAAAATTTGGCACCAGTTAGTGATCTATGAGTACAGGCACATGTTTATAATGGATTTGTCATAACCAGTAAGATGTAGTATTAATCATTAGTAAAGCAGTTACGCAATATTGTAACTTATTTGATTCATCAGGGAAGACAAACACATTCTTTTGAAATCCTGGCCATCAAGATCTAATTTTATAAGCAAATAAAAATAGAAAAGATACATGTTTTGATGCAGATTAATCCTCAATTACGTAGTATATTTTTCAGTCCTCATTGTTTTTACTGACTCATTTCTCTATGCTAAAACATGTTAGTGTAATAAATAGTCCTTTTTCTTTCTTTTTTGTCGTTACCCTTTACAATTTATGTGATTGACATTTGTCTTACTAGTCTTAGCTTTTAAAATGTTTTAACATTAACTTTTAATTATACACTTAAACTTAAAACAGAACAAATGTAGACATCCATGAAATTTAATAATGATATGGATAAAAATGTATTTATTTCTAGGCCACTACAAAAGCATTGGAATTATTTCAGTCTCGCCATTCAACGGGAACAAGGGGGGGGGGGGTCTTGTGTTCACCTTGGAGTGTACTGTTTAGCAACCCTCACAATTAAAATTCAATTGCTGTCCAGAATTTTTTTTACAATGTATTATTCCAGAAAGAACAGAAAAGTAGGACGTTAATCCCATTTCAATTATTTATTTGGATTTAATTTTTGAATGAAATTGAACGTACATGTAGCACAATTTTACTGATACAAGAGTGAACAGAATCAAAATTAAGGGAAGTCTCATATTGTACAAGCATTCAGAAATGAACTTGAGATTTATTTATTGTGGCTACGTAGCACACCTAAAGAAATTTTCAATGGTACGAGTGACTTGATAATCTTCACAAACATTAACATGTACCACTATATCCCACAAGTTAAAGTTTGAATTTCCCCGAAAAAGTATTTTCAGATATTCAGATAATTTCATAGGACTACATATAATGGTTTGCATGAATCTCATACTAAACTTAGACTGTCTGTCTACATTTACATGTACCTGTAGCTGCGCTTGAGAACAGACACTAAGCTAGTTGATCGACATTTTAAGTACTTAATCAATGATTTAATGGCCAATCCCACAAGTTAAAGTTTGCGTTTCATAGAAAAAGTATTTTCAGAGATTCAGATTATTTCCCAAGAGTGAGCTTATATATGCTTTGCAAGAATCTTATAGTATAAGTCAAACTAAACTTAGGCTGCTTGTCTACAGTTAGCTCCACTTGAGAACAGACTAAGCTAGCTGACCGACATTTTAAATCCCAAATCGAAAATTTTACTCGAAAATACTATACATACATACGTAGCTTACTTTGAGAATTTGAGAAGTATCTATTCTACTTCCATTAAACAGAATTGAATAGGTTTATTTAGTCTTGGTGTGTATGCCAGATGTGAAACAGAGTATGACTGCATTATTATTACAAAATAATATACTACATGTAATTCTTTGGTATTGCGACCATTCAGGGCAGAGATTTATTCCCAAAGTATTAAGCAGATGGATCTCTGTGTGCGGGATGCAAGAATTTTTTACAAAAATATATTTAGAATTTATTCTTCATTTATGTCAACAGAATAGATGCAATTTAAGTTGGAAGTACAGTAAATACATAACATATTCTTTACTGAAGTACAGTAAATAATACAAGAAATATTACTTCCTGCTATGGTATATGTAATATATCATTTACTTGAAAAAGATACATGTATTTTATATTAATTTACTCATCATAATATGCTAAAAAAGGTTGTGAATGGATTCTTTATATCCTGTTTATATACTATAAATATAAAGGATATGTCTACTTTCATATTCTAAAGGTTATATACCAATCTCGTTCCCAGAGTCAGTCGAGGGGCCGGAGGCCTCTGGGGCCAAAGACCGTCCATTATCTTCAGATTTTTTAACGCGTAAGCCCCGCCCATGCTGACCTCTGATTGGACAATCTTTTTGGGGTCTTTTTCTCGAAAACAAGATGTCGGATCGTCGTTTTGTTTGTTGTGAAATGATTCTTGAGTCAAAGTCAACTCGCTGACATAACAAAAGTGGATCCTAAATGTAAAAATTTAAGTTTTCGTAAAGATCTATTTTTCTACGCGTGTGTATATTTTTAAGTGATTCGGTCATCTGGAAACGTAAAATAAATACATGTCACGTGACAGTCGTGTGATTCGTCCCTTCCGGGAAAATGGCTACCCAGTGTCACCAGAGAAATTTCTTTCTCCAAAATTTTTCTGGTTCGAGATTGGTTATATACTATTACTATACAGTCTTTTAAAAAGAAGTACTATTAATTCAAAGCAAACAGCGGGTATTATCAAGGGGTGTTTGGATACCCAATCTTTGCAATACAAAAAATATCTCAAAATATGCTCACAATGATTCAACCCCAATATGTTTTGGTGTAATCAGTCAGTCCTCATCTTTTCTGTATCTCCAAAAGAAAAAAGTTTTAAAGATTTAAATCTGTTATCATTACTCAATTAGGTCAACTTGTTTTATGGGGACTTCATAAAGAAATAGCCCATATGTAATAAACATTTCTTGGAAAACTTGACATTAAATTTGATAATATGATTATCTTTTGACGAAAAGTAATTGATATAATTGATCATTGTTAACTTTGTGCATCTTGTGTCGTGGAGAGACAGAAATCGAGTTAAACATATTGTTCAACTTTATTTCAATAGTTCACTTATGCGCAGGTACATGTATGTGTGTGGGTTTGTAGCTGTGGGAGAAAAACAGAGGATGTGGAGAATACCCATTTGGACAGTCAACCCTACCTCCCACCCCTGTATCATGGAGAAAAATATTCTGATACATGATGTAACAATGTATTTGTAATAACCCTACTATTCGCCCTACTATAAGATTTAGAGAAAGTAGAATGCTATGAACACTAGGTTTAATAACAGGGTACTAAACGAATAAACAGCTTAACTGAATAATTAACATTTAACCATTTTAAAATTACAATTCTTTCTATATATTATTGACTTGGCAAATAGAAGAAAAATGCCTGGATATGTCTAAATCAAAACGTTGCCATTTTTCAGCAATATAAGTATAAGATAAGTGCAGAAGAACTAGATTTATTTTGTTAAACGTTTACTAGGTAATCTTACACTGAGTTCACTGACGTTGAACATCACCTAAAAGTATCAAAAATGGTCTAAAATAGCTTTTGCTCAAGGCTAAATCATGCGAGATGTGGTTATCTAGGGTAACTTAGGATGAAGAATAAGGTGATAATTGTGTAATAACACTATACTGATCACTGAAAGATCAGTGTAACTTAAATTATTACTGAATTATGCCATGTACCATCATAAATTCTCATAGCCTCGACAATTAGCATAATTCACAAATAATTGGACATTTCAAAACAACAAGAGATACCCGGTATTTTTTAAAGTAAGATATATAATTTGTGATCCAATTTTAAATTAATCTACATATTTACATTTAGCATGTTCTCTTATTTCTTTATCTTTAGGCCTTTCCTGTTAGATTTCAGTACATGATGCAGGGAACAAAAAAACTGTAATTTTTATATGGATATGAAATAAACATACATGATGTATGGTTTATTAATTATTATTAAATAGATTGTCACTTAAAATATATTATAAAATAAATAGTCTAACTAAATTTTATATTATATTCATCACAGTGTAATATCAGGATTGTAAACATGATGTCTCGTTCAATTTAAAGAAGCCTAACTACATGTACCTTCACTACATATATATGTTAATTTTCTTGGAAGGCCTACATCTAATTTTACAAAAACCAGTAAGCAATATTTGTTTGTATTCTTTACCATGTACCCTAATGCACAAGGATATTTCTTGAAAATGTACATCTTCATTTTGGAATCCTAACAATTCAGCTATAAAGCTCACCTGTCACATTTTCAAAATTTATTCTGCATTTCATCTTCATCCCACTCAATACTTTTTTAAAATATTGAACATAATGATAACTGATTATAACTAGCAGTAGATCGTAGGACTGACAATTGGATTGAACAATGATTGAATCAAACATTAAGTACTTACTGGAAGGTAACACAACGAATACTCTGGTAATTTGTATACTATAAAATACTGACAGTACCTAGGGACCTAGGCCTACATGTATTTCATATGAATTTATGTGAGCGTTGGTAATGTGAGAGAACAAATTTCTGATTAAAATCTTTTTGGAATTCTAACCTTCTCAAGATCTTGCAGGTTAAAAAATACAAGTTCTTTAGATCGATAGGACGGATGTTGACATTTTATATTTTCATACAACTCAGCACCTGACTTTTGTTTGAAAATACTGATAAGAAGCTTGTAATTTAAATGATACATTATAAGGACCTAAGTCCGTAACTCAAAATCCTCCAATATCGTCGATATCGAAAACAAGAATTATTGGTCAATTTAAATCAACATTGATGATGTAAACTTACTAGGAAAAGAAGAGCTTCTAATATACGATATTTAAGATAAAATATTTTTTTTAACATTGGTCACGAATCGTGTACCATAATGCGCTTCAGCCGCCTTCAGCCCCAGTTGTAATAAGAGACTTGAGGCTAGACACATTACACCAAACCAGACGGCACAGTAAACTGGAATAACTAGACGCTAAAATGTACACTAGATTGAGACTGCATGGCTTATTTCGGCGAACATAACCGATTTGAAATTGGAGTAAAAACGGAAACCATTGAATATTGAAAGTAAATCAGTTTTATTTAATATACATTCATATTACAGTATTATATGCGTTGCGACCCACTTTTGTCAATTTATAGGCCCCAAATGTTAGGGATTTAGTAGTTCCTTTAGGAACTGTCTCTGAGCGAACGATGTCTCGCTACACAGTTCCTCACGGACTTTATTATCAACTAGTATGAAAATAAAGCTTTACCCCATCTAGGTTCTAAGGCTATTTTAGATCCTTACCGTCTATTTTGCACCGTGAAACTTTTTTGATCACCAAAAGAAATCATTTCCTGACACAACCGAGACAAATTTATAATAATCCAACACTATTTTCGTGTAGAATTCGATGTTAGAAAAAGACCGGTCTGCGCTGACGTCAGTAAACAAACATGGCGGCCAGATTTGAACGATATTGTTTATCTTTTTCTAACGTCGAATTCTACGTGAAAATAGTGTTGAATTATTATAAATTTGTGTCGGTTGTGTCAGGAAATGTTTTCTTTTGGCGATCAAAGAAGAATCACGGTGCAAAGTAGACGGTAAGGATCTAAAATAGCCTTAGAACCGAGATGGAGAAAAGCCTTATTTTCATACTAGTTGATAATAAGGCCCGTGAGGAACTGTGTAGCGAGACATCGTTCGCTCAGAGACAGTTCCTAAAGGAACTAGCGATTTAGCTCCTTTAAAGACATACATGTACATGTAGTCTTATTAGGCCTATATATTAAAATTTAATTTGAAATAAATTTAATAGTCTCTAAGATTTAGAAATAAGTTTTATGTCCTTGGCTTGAGGGGTTTTTTTTGTTAGCGATTTAGCTCCTTTGAAGACATATGACATGTAGTCTTATTAGGCCTATATTAAAATTTAATTTGAAATAAATACTAAAATAGTCTCTAAGTTCTAAGTCTAAGATTTAGAAATAAGTTTGTTTTTATGTCCTTGGCTTGAGTTTTTTTTTTTGATAATCATTTATTGTATAGAAACTAGATAATACATACGGGGAAAAATCACACCTTAAAAAAAAATATCAACATAACAACACTTTGTAACATTCCAATGTATTCAATCCCTCTTAATTCTTAATAGATTTTTTATCTTTATTTTTTTAAGTTTGACAGTTTATAATTTATAGTATCGATGTTCCTATTCGTGTACTGTAATGAACACTGATTTAAACAGTCGTTTCAGAAATTGTGTCAACGTCTAATAAACAATTTAATGTCTCGTTGGTAGAGTAAATTAAAGTCGGAAATTATCACTAGATGAAATAAATAAAATTAAGAGCTCACCTCAAACACTACGTCCTCTTCAGCCTCCATGCTTGTTATTATTGTGAGATTGACGTCATAATCTCGTATACAGCGAGACTTCGCGTGGTAGGAGCAATATGTCACTAGATTGATGACGGTATGGCAGAGGAAAATATCTAAGGAATTTTGGATTTATTTACGATGTCTTGGCAGCTAATTTTGGCCGGCCTGTTGCTGACGATACCCAATTGTTTAACGGGTATAGGGGCAAATTTTCCTTCCCGGTCAAGTAAGTTATAATTCGTTATTTGACTGTTAAATTTCTTGTTTTGGACGACGAATATCAATATGCCTTGATTTGTGTGGCTACTATGTTGTTCATAACGGTAACAGTAACAGTGTTATGCATATGTGCTAATAATACACCTTTAATCAGTGCCTGGTAGTCTTGGCACGGAATTCCTAGTACTTGTACAGTCATCAAAGGAACCACCAACACTCCCACATTTGCTTGAAGAACATTCTAATGGTTTCTAAAACACAATATATTATTATTATTATTCACGAAAAAAGATAGATCCATAAAAGTGTTTTTTAAAACATAAGTTATGATTCATATTTTGGGTTTAACTTTGCTGCCTGCCTAACTCAATATTACTTTGTTTTATTTTGTTAACCTTACAAAATATTGGAATAAAGAGAAAAAGAAACAAAGCAGTGTTTTTTAGACTATATTATTATTTAAAACAATAAAACAGTCATAAGCTTACTTTTTATTTAATCATGCCATGCATATAAATTACTTACTGTCTGTTCCAGACGACACTACGACTCGAAATTTGCTTACTATTTCTTCAACTAATTTCAGATCAAGCTATATATCATTTCTCTCGTGAAAAATCGTGTTTTGTTTACTTCGCGGTGTTGAAGACAGCCATGCTTGACCTTGAACGCTTTCTTGCTCAATACTACGATGTTATTACCAATTTGATAAACAGTAAATTTTCACCCAATTATTCGATACAGCCTCATAAATTGCATAAGAAAAAACCTGATGTGCTATGTAAAATCCTTTTCACGGATAAACATATACAAGACATTGGACTGAATAGAATCTTCAGAGACCGTTCAGTTATAAAATCTATACCAGGTACTATTCCTAAAATTTCACCTACAGTCGTATACAAATTTTTACCTCCTATCCGTAATAAAATATTTAACTACCATGAAACTATCGAAAACCTAAACGTACAAGAATTTATTGGAAATTACGATAATACTACATGTCAATGCACCAACTCTCCCTTTAAAGATACATTTCATGACCATATACTGACAGGAAACTTTGACATTATCGAAGACAAAAATCTTAGAAACCTCTTCAAATTGGGACCACAATTTCGGGAACAGTCAAATAGAACTAATTTTAAAAAATTACATAATGATCTCAAATCCCAAATTTAGGAAATGCATTGTAGCCTGGTCTGATAAATTTCGTGCACCTCTTGAGTCTTTTGGAGAGTGGAAAAATACTGTGTTTGATCTCTTGTCAAAAAGAATCAAATATATCAAACTTAAACCAAGACACCGGCCACCAGAGGTTCTAAAAAATGCATCTGCAGTTGAGTGTCTTGCCACTCTCCAGGAGAGATTTGTTCTAACACCTGTCGATAAGGCCAGTAATAACATTGCCTTTATCTGTAAAAAGTAGGCCTACTATAATATTAAAAATATTCTGACTGAAGTTGGACTCTGGCCCGACACAAATAATGACACTTATAAATGCATTACGGATTTAACTAAACAAGATATCTTGCACAACCAATACTCTTTTAACAGGAGTAATGATATTGAAGACAATGTGAAAATAGATGCACTACTGTACATTTATTCGATACCCAAATTTCATAAAAACCCAGTAAAATTTAGATATATAATATCCTCCAGTGTTTGCCAGACAAAACCTCTTGCGCAGACAATCACCAAAGGCCTTAAATTATGCCAAACCCAACATGCAATTTGGTGCAAACAAAACACTTCGAAATTACACTGGTATTAATAGTTTTTTCATTATTGATAAAAATAAACCTATAGTAGAGACTATAGATAAAATCAATAATAAAGATAATGCAAAAACAATAGAAACGTTCGATTTTTCTACTTTGTATACTATGCTCCAACATGCAGATCTTAAAAATAATTTGGATTGGTTTGTAGATAAAGCCTTTAAACATGCATTATTCAAGAGCTAAATCTGCCTAATGCAGGTCTTTATTTGGGCATGAAATGTTTTCTAAAGTATTAATTAGACATTAATTAACTGATCCAGGCCTTAATCAACTTTGGATGGCATCAGATTGCTCCGATACTAAACAGATTTAAACGTTTCAGCGGTTAATCAAATATGGCGCACCTTAACGCTTCGAGCCGTAGCTTTGATCAACCAGGTCCGTGGTTGAAATTATTGCACAGGTCGGTCAAATCTTTAAATGCCTATATCTTCGCTTGCAATAGAGTAATTTGAATGAAATTTTCAAATTATTCATTTAACATCATCTACTTTCGAACTAGTATAGCAAGAATGGCTAGTTCTTATCTATATCTTGAATAATGTAACTTTAATGGAGCTTTCGGAAAAGGCAGACACTTGATGGCCATTTACTCTCAAGATGCTAGATGGATTATAAAACCTCGCAATGCCGAAACTGTAATTTTTGATAAAGAAAAATTTCAAAACATAATACATGTACATATACCAAGTTTAACATGTCTTATAAGTATATAACCGAGTACATATTGGATAATTATCCAATTTAATTTAGTTTAATTTGTATAGTTACGTAACCATGTTTGGATTATCGCCCTTATTGTTATTTTTTTATGACTTCATAAATACACTTACATTGTATGCTTTCTTCTACATTCCTGTTTTGCATTGCTTGTATGGGGTATTTAGTATTATGTTTTGTGCAATTATACAACTTAAAAATTCTGATTGGTTGTTTAAACTTATAGCTTCTAGCATTATTAAATCTTGATTATCGCCCTTTTTGTTAAGAAATTCTATTGACGTCATTGATAACATTACGACGTATTTATGTCACACCATTCAGTTAGCAGACAACTGCCTCTCGAGGCGGTCTACATTTTCTTTGCTTCTTTGTGTTGAGTTGTTTGTACGTTTTCTTGTACGAGTGAAATATGTTCAATGTTGAGTGAAGTCTGTGTTGCTTCAGACCCGGGACTGTACAGCGCAGTGGACGCTTACGGCTAGCCCCCCGGATCCATTCACTCATTTTTTAAAAAAAAAATTTTGTTTTGTTTGCTGTTTCAGAGTATGATGTCTTGTCGTTATATTTGTCCTTTTTGTAAATCATATGTGGCGCAGTCCCCCTGCACTAACTATTAGAATATACCAAATCTAACAGGGGCGATAATTTGGCTTGGGGTTGTTTCGTCCTAATTGCATGTTCAAATAGTTGTTTCGACACAAACAGACACGCATGTACAAACAGACATATACAGACGCACGCACGGCCACAAATCAAACAGGCGAATCCTCCCGCACAAAGCATTATTAACCGATAATGGTAGGTCGTTAAGTTTTAACCATTTTAATTAAAAATTGAAGAAATAGTAAGCAAATTTTGAGTCAGTAGGCTGTTTGTATTATGGTCAATGACCTTAACAAATATTAATTAACAAGCAAACTTATATAAGCCTTTGGCTTGTTTTTGTATCGTCTCTTTATAACGTGTACATAACGTAATATATGATATCTTATGATTGAATAAATATTGTTAAAACCATCATTAACAATATAGCCTGTATACAGTGATACTCATTTATCTATTGGCTCTAAAATATTCAGGACTAGGCCCAGTGGATGACCCGGTGTGGCGGTGTGGAATGGTCCCAGGGTCCCAGGTGTGTGATTATCGTTTAGCGCATGCGCATTGCGCAATTGTAGGAGTAAGTGTAACCTCACACAGTTTAGACACAGTATGCATCGACTCCCTGTGATAGGATTACACTTTCAGTTGGTTTAATCTCACTGTGCCCCCTAATCAACTGGTGCTATAGGCTAGTGGTGGAAAAACTTAAGCAAACAAAGGATTATAGACTGTATCCTTATTAGTACTGTTCATCTAGTTAAGATTTAATTATTTTAATGATTAAAATATATAAGTAAAGTTCACGTGTCATCGATTAACGAGTATCTTAAATATTATTCACCTACCTTCTATTCAGACAGTAATCATAAATCAATCAAATATTTGATTAGAAACTCACTATCATTATATAAGGATAGGTGTCACCCCCAATTACATTATATCTTTTAAAATGGCTCAAGTTCACGTACGGTTTATTCCTAATTCTCAAGGCGGTCAAAATTTAGTTAATTTGGGGCATAAAGTACAGAGTAAAACACGATACCCAATAGCATCCATTGGCGATTTTGCTTAACGACTTGTGAATAAAGTTGTTAATTAGTTTAATGCTAGTAGTTTTTAAAAATAGACTATACCTTTAACACCATTGTATTCGATAATCCTCTAGCTTGATTAATCCCCCCGTGAGAACAATAGCAGGGGGCACAGTGAGATGTTCCCTTTCAGTTGGTGTGTCCTCACTGTGCCCACTTTTGATTAATCCAATTAAGGTCTAATTAGGATTAGTGTATTAAGCGGATTAGGATTAGGTGTTATAGGTAATTAGATGGAAAAAAAACCCAAATATTTTATGTAATTTTTTTTTATTTTTCGATGTTTTATATAATATATTTAATAAAAATATAACATACATGGATATATCATACATCACATTAGCACTTTATAATTTAATGAAAATATAACAATTTTCGATGTTTTATATAATAAAATATGTAATAAAAATATAACATACATGGTTATATTATACATCACATTAGCACTTTATAATTTAATGAAAATATAACAATTTTCGATATTTTATATAATAAAATATGTAATAAAAATATAACATACATGGTTATATTATACATCACATTAGCACTTTATAATTTAATGAAAATATAACAATTTTTTATATATAAAATATGTAATAAAAGTATAACATACATGGTAATATCATACATCACACAAAAACAAGATAAACAATGAAAATTTACAATGTAGTTAAACGGGCTACGCCATCGGCATACTCGAATACAGTCTTTATACCGTTCTGAAGATCTGTTTTCAGAGTTTGGAGTCGGGTTTCTAGTTGCCTGTATTTTCTTCTCTTAGGCCGTAATTTTCCGTTGGCACCTAACTCGTAGTAAGCTTGTTCATTCTTAAAAAAAGCCACCAACTTAAAAATATTTGGATGAGGGGTGGCAATAATGGATGTTATCTTGGATGCCATCCTTCAACATGGTTCATTGTGCGTGGACCTTCAGTGTGGAAATGGTTCCACATCATTCTGCCATGCTGCCCCTCCACCCAGAACTCAGTTAGGTAATCTGCAAATTGCAACACTCTGGCATCTTGGGAGTAGTGCATCATCAAGGGCACACAGCCATACATCTTCAACCTGCTGTATTGGAATTAATGGTAATGCTGCTGCTTGCTTGACAATTTTATTGATTTCTGGCACCCGAGAAAAATCTGCTTGTAGTCCATATTTCTGCGCATTACGCCAAATACACTGACCAAAGTGAAAAAAACAACTTTTTAGTTCTGACCTCGGCAACACAGTACTCACCAATTATAAGACTGAATATATTATTTAGTTACTTTCAATATTTGTTTTTTTCCATCTAATTACCTATAACACCTAATCCTAATCCGCTTAATACACTAATCCTAATTAGACCTTAATTGGATTAATCAAAAGTGGGCACAGTGAGATGTAACCTTTCAGTTACATGGTTTGCATGACAAAAGGTTTATATTTTAGTACCCGGTATTGATAAGTTGTTAAAGATTTAATAAGAACAACAAAATTGACAACAATTAAATAACGGTAACAATAGGATGATTATGATAAAGAGATGTACACAAAAATTTGACCAAAAAGATTCTACAAACTGTTTTTATTCATTCAGCACTACAAAATTTACAAGAACAATAATCAAAAAATTACATACTTTACAATCATTTTTTTATAAATACGTATAGGCCTATATAATAAAGTTCATATAGAAAATACGATTAAGGCTCATGTTCCAGATTATAAAGTAATAGGTTAGTGTATTTGTGAATCAAATCCCAAGGAGCCTAACGTTAAACTACAATGTACATACATATACTGGTTTGATCCAGAATAATTTTATATAAGCTTATAGATGTTAATATAAAACACTGTATTTGTGCTGCATGTAAATTATACATAATATCACAGATGAAAAACACATAAAAAGTAGACGATATTAAAAAATAAACAAAGGGTTATGAATACATGATATTAGCTTGGAGTAAGCCTATATATGAAAAAAAGTTGTTGCAAAGAAAACACACAAAGGGAGTCAATCCAAACTGTTACACCGGCAGTGCATGGGTTAAAAGTAGTACATGTATAACTCCGAAACCTGAAGCTCATGTTTCTCCCTGGTGTGAGCTACCCCAATACACCAACCCTCAACAAACACACAAACGACAGTCCCAAATATTGGTTATAGATATAGATTGATAACCATACATTTATTTCAGTCTCCGAGTTGTTAGCAAAACTTTATGTATCGTATAATGTATCAAATTAATCATAAACATGCAAGTCAATAATAAAGTCTTACTACTGCTATCAGCTTAATGCAATTAGTAATGTTTAATTAACAGTAGTAATCACCTTCTCCAGGGGATGATGGAACAATCACCAATTAAGTCAGACTTCTATCAAATTATCCTCCAATACACAAGTATTTAATATACATGTACGTGTACAAGGATCACACATGTACATGTACACATGTACGTTCATTGAGATGTGCTGTTGGTTTGTTTTGATTATTACAAGAGATAGTTAGATTGAATGAATGTACGTTCATTGAGGTGTGCTGTTGGTTTGTTTTGATTATTACAAGAGATAGTTAGACTGAATGAATGTACGTTTATTGAGGTGTGCGGTTGGTTTGTTTTGATTATTTCAAGAGATAGTTAGACTGAATGAAGTTTATCTTTTGTTTTGTCATGAAATTAGATTCCAATTATCATTAATATTAAAGAAAATTTAACAATGTTAATTTTTTTATTCATGTGAAATTGATTTTAATCCAGGGGTCAAAATTTGAGAGCCAAAGCAGGATTTTTAGGCCTTCTGATTTCAAAGAAATAAAACGATATTCCTGTGGTGTACATGTACGTAAAACCCTAAAAAATTAACTAATTGAGGTGACATAATTCTTGACTTATTCTTTAATAATGATACATGTATGTAAGAATAGAATTATAAATGAAAACATTAAAACAATGTTCTTATTATTGTTTATTATTCATGTCAAAGTTTCCCAGTTTTAAAAAAATGCCGTAGTGATGATAGTAAATTAAAAGTTTTGCCTTTATACTGTACGTGTACATGAAAACTGCCGTAGTTAAGAAGAAATTACTGTGACATTTTTTGAAATTTTTACCCCTGCTAATTATTAGTTGACATAATATTATTATTTTGACGCTGAAATCTGCTCACAGGACCTGTGACGTGCATTACTATGGTTTTGTTGATGACAAAAATGCAGCTCCGTATGGTAATAATATGCTGTGTTTCATCTTTTTCTTTTTTAAAAGGACGATCATTTAAAAAAAAAACATTGAGTTGAGTCGTACCCCCAACTTTCGTTTCTTTTTTGAGACCTGTCTTGTCTGGTTTTAAAAGGCATAAGCAATTTAACTTGTACGGTACGAAATATCTGAGTTTGTCAAAACAACAACCATTCAGTAACAATAGCCAACAGACAGCTAGCCATGATACTCATCGGAAAATGACGTCACAAGGGAACCCTCATAAGAGCTACATGTACATGTACCCCTACATTGTAAATTCAAAACTGGCAGAGTTGGTGTTTAGTGATTGAGATTTGGGAATTAATATTGCTTATTAGACCTACTGTATAGTTATAATTATGAACCCAGGCCTATAATACATAGGCCTACACATACATGTACAATACATGTACAATACATGTACTTGTACGTTAATAATTCATTTTTAGGCCTATATGTTTAGTTCTGATACAAGTGGTTAAAGCAGTTATATGCTGCTAACTTTAAAAGGTCATCCTTCAAAACTGATCAATTTTCATTATATTCAGTTCAAATAGAGAGTAAAAAGTAATATTGAAGGGTAAAATGTTCTTACACATTAATATTACTAATAATATTCTCAGAACTTTTATTGGTCCCTCGAGCCATCCCCACTTTTAAATATCGAAGAAAGAATAAAATTAAGTTAATTTTCAAGTATTAATTTAAGGCTTTCATGGATACCATTTACTCATGAATACTGTTTGTATGAATGTTGTTTATTTCTATACATTTTTCAATTACTGTAATAGTTTTAACAAAGAAGCTTTTACAAACTATTAAACCATACACATTGATAATATATTATTTATTGTTTAGACCAGTATGATATAATGGAGGTCTTTTTATCATGACTACAAGCGTGAAAGAAAAGCCTAAATATAGAGATTTATATAGAAATATTGATTTCTCACAAGAGAGTGTCAATTTATCACGATCCGTGGTGTTAAGAGCCAAAAACCTAGATGTTTGGAGATTGAATTATTATACATGTACATATCATGCTTCCATGAATTTGTCAGTTATCTACATGAAAAAAATATGACTGAACTGATTTAAAGACAGGGGCTGGGGTGGGGGTGGATATGTAAATATATATGTAGGATTTGATTGTTTAACGACATCTAAATACTTTTCATTGAATAGACAGGGAATGTTTGTTACAGTTGTAAATAGGTTCAAATACCATTTTGTGGATAACAATAAGTATAAGATTAGAGTAATTAGACTGTCAATTTATCACGATCCATGGTGTTTAGAGCCAACACGAAAGGATCACTTAGGCTCAAATACCATTTTGTGAATAACAATAAGATTAGACTGTTTCTTTTTTATTTACATCTAGGTTGTTGTTTTTTCCTCAAATAATAATGATTTTATTTTACTTCGTGTGCTTAGCTATGGGTGTCAATGGGTATTGTGCATGAGGTAGTGTATGTTACTCTTTCAGAACACTTGATACTCTAGGCTCATGTGCGACATGTTCATGTAACTGACCGTTTTGTTGTTATATTGTGTTCATATAATGTGTTGACATTCGGGTTTAGTTTAGCACCAGTTAATTTTTACTTTTTAGCCCACTTAATAGATTACAAAACTGTGCTAATTTAGATTTGTTCAAATAATATTGCATAACCCAATCTGAATGGTGAAAGGAGTCAAGGACATCATGATTAGGCAATGCTACATGTACATGTATGTAGGCTATGTTCATAGAATAAAGCAAAATCATCAAATCAATGCACACATACATATACCTGTACATGTACTCTGGGCGGGTACATATAAGGCCCCTTGACAGGCTTGTCAAAAGACTTAGTCAGACAATTGAACTATTTCTTATGTTGGGTGTGAGTTAGCTTTAAGAAAAATCCTAGTGCATTTTCTGAACTCTCGGTAAATTACCAGTAGGGTTATTCTGTCTTCATACTACTTCATGTATGTATGAAAGCTAAATTATGAAGGCTAATGAGTTTGTGACGCTGGATCAGTTGAGTATCAAAATGTTAATAATTACTAAATGTCAAAGCTTACAATTAAGAATTACATTAACTTCCCAGAGGCTCAAATGCAAGACTCGTGTCATCAATTATTTATGTGGGAGAGAGAAAAGTATATTTAATTGACTTGCCATATATATACAAATATAAATTAGTATTTGCTTATTATAAAAAAATATTTACTTGTTGATTATAAATAAGAAATTAACATTTTGCTATAAATTAGTAATTATTTTATATTGGTTTTATAGTTTAAAGTGTTGTTGACTAAGCAATTGAATGGGAAGTGGTATTGGGTCTGCCGTCCATTTCCGACATTGTTAGGTAATCAATACATGTACACATGTAGGTCTTTGGTAAAGCGGTTGACACACTAGCCAATTCCAAATGATTTGGCCACATCAATTGGCATCAAAATTTGCTATTGTGTCCAGTGTCATTTGAAAAATTTCTCAAAAATCTGTAAGTCAAGAGCTTCATTTGAAAGGATTAATTGTTAATGTGTTAAAAAGTTGTGTTACATGTAAGAAAATCCGAGTTTGATCTTGGAATTAGTATTAGCTACACAAATAGCACAAAAATACATTATATTCTATTTCTGTCATGACCCCTCCTTACCTCTGATAATGAGAGATTCATGCTGAGTGAGGATATTTTGCCATTGTTCTTTTACATGTAATAACAGAAATCTAAATTAATCTCGGTAGGCCTATATAATTCTCTTAGTGCTGTAAACAATAATTTGTTCAAATGGTATACATGTACATGTATTGGTTATTGTGAATCTCTAAAATTAATATCTGTCTGAAAATGTTTCAGTTCTATTTACAAAGATAACAGACAAAATTCACACAATCAGATCAAAAATTTATCGCTGAATTCTTATTAAATAACAATATTTATTTTAATTAATCTGTATAGTCTATAGTAGGCTACATTGTACATGTACAATGTAGTTAATTTTGACTTAAAGTTATGTAGGTTTTCAATAAACAGCAAAGTTTTGCTGAAATCTTTTGATGGGCCTCTTTAATCTGATTGAATCAAAGCTGGGATATCACTGTTTTATTTTTTTTTTTTCTTAATTAAATGTTAAATAATCAATTTGAGTATGGGTTACATTTTAATGGAAATTAAGTAATGGAAATTTTAACATTTCAGAAAATTGAAAATGATGTAGGCCTACAGAGACCTTACCGGTACTTTCTAGAACATGATTGCTACATGTAGCAATTGAATTCTTATTTGCATAGTGCCAGTACATTGACGTAATTGGAATATGTTTTCAAATCAATATGTTTTCCAATTTGCGGTCGAAACAGCATCCTCACACTGTTTTTTTTTAAAATTTAAATTGTTAGAATATCTAGTTAGTTACCAATGTAAAAAGCAAAACTTAGTTCAAATGTAAACAGTCACTGTTTTGTATTAAATTTGAGATGTAAAATATATTTTTAAAATATTTTGTAGTACGTATGTGAATACAGCACCTGTGAAGTAATAGAGTCGTGGTGACATTCTTTTTAAATTTATAGACAAAGAATGGAGAAATAAGATAGTTTTATATTTCAAACACATTCGCATAGTATGTAGTGTGTAAATCATCTTAGAGTATGACTGATATATGGTTATAAAAAAGAGTGATGGAGCCACAACAAACTGGTCTATCATTTCAACAAAATACATGTGATAGGAACTTTACCGATTGCCCCATTGGCTTTAATTCAAATTTAACCAATCATATTAATAATTACACAAGTTCAGGGCTATGAACACGCTTTACTATGCATGATAGACCCGAGTCCTATATAAGATATCTATTAGAAATTGTCAAGCAGACTTTGATTAGATTCCAGAGGGGTTCTATCTAAGGTTGAGAAGAGTTTAGTTAGTATTGACTGTATTGTAATCTGTACTAGGCTTGTATGTATTGAGCTATGCTATAAACAGTAAAAACAAACTGTGGCATTGTTATAACTGAAGAAGACAAATGTCTTAAGAAACCAGTAAGAAGTAAACACAACGTGAAGGAGAAGCAAAGACAGCTAGAGACAAATTCTAGACGATCACATGGTTACAGATATATGTAGTAAGAAAGATGCATGGGTCGTATGTAAGATGTGGCGACTGGTCCAATCAAGATCTACCGATAAGTCTACATGTATATTGTTTATGGAGGCAGACCACCTTTAGTTTCCCCATTGACTTCAATGTTAATTCTTGCCTCTTTGCCCGGCTCCAACCTTTCCCAAAATTTTCATAGGGCTGAATGCTTTTCTCGACAGACAGAAACTAATGGTCATATTTTGGCACCAAAGTTTGTATGCAGTTGACCACCAAAATTGTTAGATACACAAACTTGAAGAACTAAAAACATTCACCCTATATATACTGTAACCAACATGATATCCTTCTGCCTCTAAATCCATTCAAGACCAAGAAATCAACAAAAAAGGACATTTCAAAGACGAGTATAGAGACAGAGAACTGCTTTAAATAACAACCTACGATGGTGAAATTGAATGAAGGTCTTCCTCCTTAATAGATTTGTACCAATCACAATTTGAAACACAATAATTCGAATGATTCTAATTGAGTGAGAGTGATGAAACTCTGTGTACCAGTAAGCCTACATATGTAAGTTAGAATAATGAGTATTTTTAAGCAGAATGACAAGTAATTTGATTGCTTAATGCTTTGTCATCAAATTAATCATTTGTAAATCATATTCCAGAATCAGCATACTGTACAATACTGTAATAATTACACTTCACACTTACATGTAGGCTACTTGTAAATGAGTTAGAAAGAAAACTTCAATACTACTTTTAGGCACAGCAATGTTTGACATGTACATTGTACATCAATCAAAATCACCAGCACCACTAGGTCTCCTTGATATTAGGGATTTCAATATTCCCCATAGACTTGGACATCAATATATTATGAACATATTATTGTTATAAAAGCAACACTTCAATGAAAGGAAATAATTAAAATTTATATAATTCTTTAGTTCCTTTGCAATCACTTCAGCTGTCCAACTTGGGATAATGGTTAGCTTTTCCAAGCTGAATCCCAGCATGACCACTGGAGTTTTATTTCATGAACTTCTAACACCATTACAGGCTTACCAGCTACCAGTTATGTACTAATTAAGGAATTTAGAAATTGGTTTTGTGATATAAATAATAGATTGATTGATAGAAACTCGTCCACCCAGAAATAATTATCGATCATAATTGAATATATTATGTTGATATGTCTGGTAAACATTATCAGAATGGTTGATATCAGATAGAACAAAAGAAAGGGCTTGTGCACAGTGTTTTAATCTGTAGATATAGAAATACTGATTAAACAAGCAACCACTGGTATACATATCAATGGCCAATCTCTGTACCCAGTTTACCCAGTAGTGTTTCAACTTGGTGTAGGTGTTTATGATGAGGTCAATGCATTTTCTGCTCAGGGTAAGCAGAGCGATAAGCAATTAAATTGGTTTTGACTTTGAAACACAATAACTCTTATTCTAATTGAGTTAGAATGTTCACTCTTGGCATAGCCGGCCGGCATAGGTGTCTATTACTTTGAAAGAACACATCTTAAAACAGAGTAAAATTGGTTTTCTGGGTCCAAAGACAGACACTTTACACGTATTTGGCATTGTCATGAATAATTTTTTGCCATGAAGTCATACCAAAACTTTTTAAGACAGATCTCGCACATTCAAAAGTTTCTGAGAGGTTACAACTTGTGACAAGGGAGAGTGCATTCAGGCAATACCTAGATTATTGGTTTGTATCAAATGGTTATCAAGCCTCTTCTCATGACTGTTTATGCTACTGTAGAGGCTCATGTTGTCTTTAAAAATAAGCACAGTGGGTTGAAAATGATATAAGGCTTAGATTATAAACAACAGATATTTTATGTGACAGCTGATTATTATCTAGGTTAGTCTCAGGAATATAAATAATCCATCTACAGTAGACAACTGCTGGTATTTGGGACAAACAGATCGCATAGTCGTCATCACTTTTATCAGCTGTCTACTCTCTCAACGCCTGGTATAAAAAATCCATACAAATCAATACCATCCATTCACCAAGTCTTAATATTCCTTAATGTTTTCATTTGAAACATTAATACTGCTCTTCATGTGATTCAAAAGCTGTTTTATGAAATAGTTTTATGTGTTAAAAACCACATCGATCCACATAAATGCTTTAGTTTTACCATCTGCTGTACTTACATGTGGATCATAGTTCAAAGTACCAATGTAGGAATTTAAAAACTAAGACAGGAAGTGGGGGTTCACCTGGGATAACAAAGCATACAGTAAAATGTTTCAAAAGAACAGAATGCACACTGGTCATAGGTTTGTCTACCTAACCCATGTGTTTCTCTGCTTTTCCCTTGCTCCTAAAAAATGTTATCAAGTCAAGATGCTTCGACAAAATATCTTGGTGTTAATAAGGAAGTTAGCTGTATATAAAGCAAAAGAGCTGAACCATTCCACCATGATATCTTGTGGAAAAATATCCTGATGAGTTCACTATTCTGTAGTTTGATTTTTAAAGTTGTCGCAAACATGAACTGTCACTTTAATCATGGACCTTAATTATAATATCCATGCTTTTGATCTTTTATGCAATATATTTTATTTTGGTGTTTTATGATTGATTTCTTTAAAATAATCATGTTTTGAATAAGAAAGATTCTGTACAATGTAAATAGAGAAAGAAGACAAAAGTTTTAAAAGCAAAATATTTATAATGAATGTCTGTTACATGTACATTATTTATTCTAGAAATAATGTCAATAAAACTATTCCCAGTTATCTAGAATAATACTAAATGCATAATTTTTTTATCATGTTGTTTGACAATGTTGGTTTATAAATAGATAACAAAACAAACAGCTTATTTCAAGTTTAAAATAATGGTAATAATTGTTATTGTCCTAGAATTCTATTATATTGATTGATAGGTTGCAGGTTAAAGCAAACCCTTGTATTTGAGTTGAAATTCGACTTAAAGATATTACCGTATGTTATATAAATTATTATTTAGAAAATTTATTCACAGGACATGACTAAAATCAACCCTCTAGTTCATCGGATGGCAGAGAATTAAATAGAATGAAACACGAATGCTATTTAAAGTTACATTAGTTAAGAGCTAAATCTGCCTATAGCAGGTCTTTCTTTGGGCCTGAAATGTTTTCTAAAGTATTAATTAGACATTAATTAACTGATCCAGGCCTTAATCATCTTTGGATGGCATCAGATTGCTACGATATTAAACAGATTAAAACGTTTCATTGATACTCTTGTTTAATAAAATATGGCGCGCCCAGACGCTTCGAGGCTTAGCTTTGATCAACCAGGGCCGTGGTTGAAATTATTGCACAAGTCTGCCAAATCTTCAAATGCCAATATCTTCGCTTGCAATAGAGTAGATTGCCTGAAATTTTCAAATTATTCATTTTACATCATCTACTTTCGAAGTATTATAGCAAGAATGGCTAGTTCTTATCTATATCTTGAATAATGTAACTTTAATAATTTAATGAATCTAGGCCGAGTCTGAATTAACAAGTACCTTTGAGGCTACTATTACTACTATGTAATAAACAAGCTATGCAACATCTGGTCAAAACTTTAAACGGTGATAACTTTGCTCAGAATAAATAATTTGAATGAAATTTTCAATATATTCATTTTGCATTATCTATACATTTATTATGGCAAGAACGGTCTTACATACATATAAATGTAATGTATCTTTAATGATTTTTTGCAGTAATATTTGTCATCGGATCAAAATATTAATCTTCTCGTCTTATCTACAATTGCGACATGATAATGTCTTTTGTGTTTGTGTATTGTAAATTTCACATCATTTTTATTTAGGGAATGTTTACATGGCATTTGCTAAAGAGCTATTATCAATCTCGCAAAGTAAATAACTATTAAATTTGAATAAATTTCTGTTCGAAATTACCCATTGAGAGAAGTCTAATGGAATATTTTACAAGCAAACATTAAATACATTATGTAAATTTGGTATCAATGATGATTACAGTAAATTTTCTCGGAACACGTTCATAAAGGAAGCAAAAAACATTTCCATATGATACCAAGAACAACAGAATTTGTAAGCCGTATAGCGTATGGACTTCCAAATAATAAAAGATGAAAGGGTATACAGTGTAATACATGTAAGTCAATTTTAGCAATAGTCCAATCAGATAAGCAGAATTATATATTTATTTGCACTAAAAGTTTCTAAAATTATTTTTTCAAATGTCTCCATGCTTTTAATTAAGTAAATGTCATTAGGGACGATCTGAGAGGGGAAGAGATTTGCAAAACTGTAAGGTGTGCTATACTGTCTTTTAATGAATAAATTAAAATGTAGATTATGCTACATGTACATGCAGGTTTCCACTATCACGATTCGGGCTACCATTAAATTCGTGGAGTAATCATGGTGATCCTCTCGGGTCTTATTGTATATTGAGGTCAGTCGTAGCAATCATGTTAACTGTATAAAAATGTATCCGAATGTAGCAGATTGTGGACTTAATAGACTAGGAGAACCTGACTCATGAAGACCTTCATGTACATGTACCTACTCAAGGCTAAGCCATAGCAATTATTGATTGGCCTAGATACAGTATATTTTTTACATGATTGATTGAATTATTGATTGCTTCTCAATTTTAGGAGCTGTAATAGATACAATATTTATATATGGGGTAGTATTGTAATGGGTGGAGTAAGAATTAGTAGCAAATCAATTTAGTCATGGTTGAAAATAGTTGACAGCTTCATAAATCTTTATAAGCTAACATTATATAATTACTTGAAAGGGTGTGGGTAGAGATAGACTGAACGAATAAATAGACATTTATTTAAGTAGAAGAAATAGGTCAAGCACTGCCAAGACAGAATTATGTGATAAAATATTATTTTGTAAGCCGTTGGATGATGTTTCATTTTGTTGAATCTTTTGAACGCTCTAATGACAACAATTATCATCTAATCTGTATGAAATTTATATGTGTCATTTATTATTTAAATTAGTAAACCAAAGAGGCCTATTGAATATCAGCAATTTCTGTTCATTACATCTAGAGTTATGGTCCTTGTTTCACATTGTTGAATCTTGTGAACACTCAAACGTCAAAAGTTATCGTCTAATCTGTATGAAATTCATATGCATCGTTTACATTAGTAAAATGTAGAAGCGTATTGAATTTCAGCAATTTCCTTCAGTTACTTCTAGAGTAATGGCCCTTATTTTACTTGGTTGAACTCTGATCTGTAGGAAATTTATATGCATTATTCAAACTAGTAAAAGAAAAAAAGCCTGTCCAATTTTAACAATTTCTATAGATTACATCCAGAGTTCAGGCCCTATTTTTAGTTTTTAGAACCCTGTGAACCCTCAAACGATGAAAATTATAACGTCATCTGGATGAAATTGTCAATTATATTATATGCCCCTTGTAATAAATTACCTACAAAAGAATAAATATGTGACAACCTCTGTCGACCGCTCGGTCAATTTAGCTGCTGTGGGCGTATGTTTCATTGCCTGGCAACCAATCTTTGAGGAAAAAAGTGGGTTTGGAACTAAATGGCAAAAATGTTCTGTAGGGATTCCAGAATTTCATTAAGATTAAGAATGTAGGCGTGTGTGTTATGTAAAAATACTCTGTTTTGCCCAGCTAGACATGGGTCTCAGGAGAATTAACAACCTGAATTACTAAAACATGAAATGTCATCAGATGATATTTTCCATTGTGATTGTAGTTAGAGCTACTTATCTTTATTAAAGTTGACTTTGCCGTCACAAAAAATCAGGAAAATGGATCATGATTTATTAGCTTTAATTAGTTCTGCAGCAAGAAATTGTGGGGGAGTTGTAGAATGAATTGATTGAATTCTTTAATTAACACGTTTTGATGTATGGTAATTTAAGTCTGGAGAGCCTCACGTCAGTTATTCGCCAATGATGTATCTTAAATAAAGTTTGTCTTCCAATTCTAAAGGTGGTCTGATTCCTGATATTGCTTTTATTAGTTTTATTAGCTTGTTTTTATTCATGTGAGACATGTGTAGTGTGTTGAATCAAAGTTTGAGGCGACTGTGGTCTCATTCATCTTTCATGAAAAATTAACTTATTGGTTTTAATTAATCATAACTTTGATAATTAAAGACAAGGGCTGTGGTTGTTATTATATGGTTAGAACAATGAACAACTAAAAGAACCTAGCTTCGAAAGAAAACTTTCCTGAAGTGGCGCTTGTGTGAGTTACAACAATTAAAGTTTGTCTAGTTACATGTACCGGTACATGTATGTTTGTCTCAAAATAATCTATGTAAATTGTCAACCATACATTAATTCTTTTGCATTTTTAAACATAGTTCCACAGAAGCCACTACTCTGTGTAAGACAGTTTTAACATTTATAGCTTCTATAGAGTTAAATTTAATTTGTCATTGCCATTGTCATAAGCAGACAAGCATACTGTTACTTAATCCTATTATTTCACAATGTTCAACCTCAACCACAAACTAAAGATACATGTATATCTTCGATGTGTTGGTTAAGAATAGAATACAAGTTTTCTACTATATACGCCTGGATCCGTAAAACAAATTAGGCAATCACTATTAAAAAAAAATTAAAGAAATAGATGTCCTTTCATATTGAAAATATTTGAACAGTTTTTTGGGGAATCAGAATTGAAGATGGATTTATTTATATTATTTTAAGTAAATTTTTCAGTACAAATTGCTGTGACATAAAAAAAAGTTTGAAGACTGAGCGAGGAAAATCAATATTGCAAATCTCAAATTGTGTTTATTGTGTCTAAACTTTTCTCTGAATTGCTTCTTTCTTCCCTTTTATTACATTTTCTAGTTTCCATGGATTCTTCAACAAACTTAACTGGGAACTTGTCTCGAACAAATTTCTTAAAAAGCGGGTCATGTTTCTTGTTTGTCTCTGATGGATTTGTTGAATCTGAAAATTTGTGTTTAAACTCAGTTGATATTGATGGCAGCTTAAAGAGCTAAATCTGCCTATATCAAGTGTTATATAACTTATTAGACATTGGCATGACAAATACATAATCATTTCATTATATTCCGTTTTTACCATCTATTTTTTTACGTCCACATGAAAGTTAGTGTTGTTGCCCTAGTTACTTATGTAACAATGTCGGATCTCATCATTACTGTCTGTCCCTATACACATGTAATATGATTATAATGCTTTACACCACCTCAATTCTAAATCTAAGGCTATATTGGAATCCTTGCCGTCTATTTTCACCGTGATTCTTCTTTGTTCCCCAAAATGAATCATTTCTTGAGACATCTGAGTCAGACTCCTTTTGGAGAACAAAGAAGAATCACAGTGATCGGAAACAAATTTATGATAATTCATCCCTATTTTCAACGAGAATTTTGTGATTCAAAAACACAAATAAATTTGTTTGATCTGGACTGCCATGATGAAATCCGCGATTTAGCAGACAGGGGCAGGCCCGTAGCCAGCTTATAAAATTGGTATGGGGGGGGGGCTACAGAATTTTTTGGAGGGGTTGAGGGTGGCCAGCTAACAATACTCCTAAGAAATCAGTATTGTTGGCAAAATATTGGGGGATGGGGGGCCTTACAGCTTTACCGGTCATTTCCGTTGCTGTGTTTTATTGATTTGTCTTCAAAAACAGCTGTACCAGGAAATATTGGGTTGATGCATTATTTTTCATCAAATTTTTGTGACGTCTACATGTACATGAGATTGTGTAGGATGTAAGTAAGATGGCGCTTATGTGGAATTAATAACTTCCTGTTGTCATCTGGACAATTGTATTAAAAAAATAGAAAGGAATTTATATTTATTATTTGACATTTAAAATATGTAAAGTAAGTCAGTTTTATTTTTTTATTATTTTTAAATATTAAAAATTATTTTATTGTTCGATTTAAAGTGCTAAAGTCAGTACACATGGGTCAAAATTTGATGTTAACGTGTTTTCTGACCATGTTCATTTAGGCCTCTTAATCGGGTGATTGTAACCTCCTACAACTGGTCACAATGGTATAATAAATCAACCTAGTTTTTAATTATTTACAAAGACTGAAAGAGTTGATACCTGTTTTGTTGATTAAAGGAATGAATGACCAGAACCACTTTTGGTGTGGTCAGAAATGTGTCTGAGAAATTCAACCAGATGAACAGCACACAAACTAGGTCTTGTTGGTAATTGAGATAATTTCCATTCCCCTAAAACATTCGTTCAAAACACTTTAAAGTTACCCAGGGCGAAGTGGTACATAATAGATTACATTTGTCTGTATATCAAATTAATTAGATATTGATATTTTATTTTATTTGAACAAAGTTTAATTTATAAAGATTTGGTGTAAAATCTAAACCAAACTTTTGCTTTACTACTTACAACATAGAATCTGATACTGATCCCAATCGATAAATGGCAAAGGTCTGTGGCAACCTTCAAGCACAGATACTCTTTGTCTGGAATCTGAACATGGATTGTTGGGTTTTAAAGTATTTTCTTCTTGAGGGTCATTAACTTCTGTCTTACTTTGACTTAAGACAAAATAATCAATAGAACTATTAAACAAAAAGGAAACAGTGAAAGGATCAGCTTCAATAATGTTGTTCTCTCAGGGTTTATATTTGTTCTTATTGTAGTATTTTAAATCAGAAAAGTACTAAGCTATTTCCTACGCCTCGTTATACTAATGGCAGTTAAAGAGGGTATTCAAAAATACAGTGACAAAATATACTCTTGTAGTGGTGTTAATCAATGAGGATATTAAAAAATTCCCCAAAATTGCTTGATGGTTTGCAATCTGGATCACTTGCTTCAGTCTCATCTATACAGACATTTGGCTTTTGTACTTTGTACACTAAAATTCCCCATAATAAATTAAAAGCTCAGTTAAAAGACATTGTTCACAGTGTCTTTTCAACTAAATCGGGAACTGTTAGATATCAATATTTAATTATTAATTACAATTCCACATATTTTGTTAAGAACCACTGGGATTCCAAAAATAAATTCACCGCCAACAAGATAATTCAGATGTTGGATTATTCGTACTTTGTTTTATTTTATTTTATCACTGAGCTGGAAACTTAAGGAAAGGATGTTAATGACTGTAGATAGTGAAGTTGTTTTTCTATGATTGTGAAAAATACACAAAAATCACACTTTTGGCCTCCAGAAATTAATTTGTATTTATAAATGGAATTTCATGGAAACAAATATTCTCCAAAATATCTATTGAGAGTTCATGTTTTTATTAGTCTATTCAATATCAGTTTTCTATGGTTATTATTACATGTAGGTAAATAAACATGTCCTATGTTTTTCAGTAATGCTATATCGTTTCATTTTTGAGTGGAATATATAAATACATTTGTATTCTTCATATAAAATCTTTTTCCAAATTTTGTATTTAGTAATTTCTTATTTCGCACACGCAAATTAAAGTAAGTAAAGTGAAATAAAAACCATGACATTTGATTACTTCCTGTTAGATAAAGTGTGCTATGTGGCCTTGGGACTGACACTGAAGTATTCTATCATAGATTGTATAGTACAGTTCTATGATTCTATAAATGATAATGGTGAATTTGAAGCTAAAATCAAATATTGTGAGACTACGAAAACAGTATTAATTGTTTTATTTAAATTTCATAAAAGTGTCAGTATAAATTAAAGGTTATCTGAGTTTTGTCCAATTTATGCTTTTGGGGGATAATAAGGGCGGTGATCTATTCTTAGTTTTTAGTGGCTTTGATCCTATGTTTTTACAAAACTAATTGTTTTCGCCCACTGCTGATTAAAGACCCCTGCTTGCAAGTGGAAGAATGAAATAAATAAAATACTGTTAATCCCGATAACTGTTGAATCGATAATAAAGAGCTAAGTCTCTAACTCAATATTTTCTATAATATTCAAAATTAAAAAAATGAATGAGAATCCAATATTGGTCAATTTTAATCAATATTAATGTTGTTATCTTACTCTGAAAATATAGAATCCTAATATTTAAGACACAAACATTTTATAATCAGTACATTAGTCGCATATTCTATGGTTTCGAGTGCCGTTTTGAAATGATAAATAAAAACAATGTGGAAGTAATCAGTAAAGGCTGATTCACAAACGACAAAATGAATAAATGCAGATGTAAAGGACTGCCTTTCAATTTGAACTATTTACATATCTCACCGAACAAATGTTCAGAAATTACAATATTATTTTCAAAAATTTGATATTAATCACTTTACATACATTCATATTATTATATTAACATGTGCCCTTAAACCATTTCCGTCTATTTCAAGGTTTAAAAAAATAGAGCCATACGCCCTTTAAAAAAAGAGTATTTCTTGTTTAAGATCTTCAAGATTTGTGTGTATGAAATTAAAGCAAATTGTAGGTTTAAGCTTATTGTTTATGCTAGTTGTGTATGTACCCTAGTCACCAATGGTAGTTAATATGATCTATTATTTGAATACTTTATACAATGTATATGGTTCATTGAATGTTTGATATCCGTAATTGGCATATTGCCATAAACTATGTTAATAAATATCAATAGACTAGGATGTTTCTATCTAAAGTATACATATTATTATATAAATATACATTGAACGAACATTAAATTTAAATTCCAATTTAACATACAGCCGAAAAGGGTACAGCAGTTATTACCAGCATGATTTGTAAACAAACAGACATGTATTCTTGATACTCAGGTTGAATGGGATTTTATTGGGAAGCTAATTATTTATAGCCTGTACTAATTGCGCAAGGGTGCATTTAATTGGTGCCTAGCTGCGAGATGTCAGTTTATATTTTTAGCTATGTCCCAGAGACCATCAGAAAAGGACCATTAAAGAAAGCTCTTGCAGTATTTTTAGTGTGAGTGGGAGGAATTAAATCCTACAGTCCTCCCTGCATTTTATCCTGTAGTCCCCTTTGCTGAAGTCCAAATTACTAGACCTCTTCATTTGGGTAGCAATTAAAATGTACTGATTATTTTCAGAATGGCGTAACTGTAGTATTGTTGAAATGCCTTGTTCATTCATATTACTTAATAAGGGAATACTGTACATACAAGAAAACAATGAAATTCGGTCAGTCGGATTGAAATTTGTATAGAAATGGCTTCCAAGGTAAATGCCGCAATATAGGCTTCTGTAGAATTTTCAACAGATACTTGAGAAACTAATTGTGAAATATTGATTTAGAGATGGTAGGCTATTGGACTTAAACTGCTTTAGTATGATTGATAAAATTAGACGAGACAGTTTAATGGCAGACCCCTTGAGATAAAATAATCATTCAAGCCATACGATCAAGTATTCGTGATATAAATAGATCAATGTAATTTTAGTCTGTATTAAATTGTTAGATGGTCAGATATTCTGCATGTAAAAAAAGGGGACAGAGTTACAGCCCCTATAAACACTCCCTATATGTCTAAGGAGGAATCCTATCCAAATTCAGAGAAGCACAAGGGTTATGAAATTGTGCTCTGCACATCCATTTATTTTAAGCATAGTTATTAGTTTTATACCTGTATTCAAGAAAACCTTTTTAGTTTTGGTACATTGTATAATGGGTACATTTTGAAGTCAAGGTTTTTGGCTAATGTTGAGTTAATATATCTTTCCTTAATACCCATGTTAATATTTGATGAGACACTTCAATTTTTACTGGAATGAAATGTCACGGTATTGAATTCAGTTCAAATTTCTAAAGTGAATGATTGGGGTTTTTTAATGTAAAAAAATTACCGACAATTTAAATAACTGTTATTGAGTTATATTACAGATAATTATGCCGCAGACCGTCAGTCTTGATAAATAGCATGGTATTGAGTTTTATTTAAATATATATTGGTGCATGCCTCATGCAATTTATTTCTCTAAAGTGTTGATTTTTTAAACGGATTTTAGAAACTAAAACCAACAACATTTACAATCTCTTACTGATATATATTGCTTTGACTTGAGAATTAAGAATTGCCATTAGGCTACTGTGTCTGATATATATATATACAATGTATATGTATTGACTACCAAGAAAATTTTTTTGTCATGAAGTCATCAACTGCTGACGGGTAATGGCGGTAAATTGTTAAAATTTGAATATTGTATATAAATTGTTTAAAAACCTTTGCTGTTGCTCATTTTTCGTAAAGAAAATCAATCGTCAAATACACTATAAGCCAACAAAATGGGATGTAGAAAAAGAGATTCTGAATTTGCCTGAACTTCTTTGAAAAATGATCTAAAATTTGATGTGAGGAATTTTGGTTGCATCTCGAAATAATTTTTGTTCCAAATTTTTTAATGTTGCAAAAGAAATGAAAGTTGTTTTGAAATTTGGGAGGAGCTATATTTACACAAATGTATAATTTGTACTTTTCTCATGTAAACTTGAGTTTTATCTTAAATTTGGCTGTAACATTGATGAGACATTATTGAGATGTAACCAAAACTCCTTTACATCAGATTTTGGAATCAGATATTAAAACGCACAAGAACTCGCCAAGAGTAACATACTAAAAAATTTAAACCAGCGGCTGCCAGGCAGGATACGCCCACATTTTCGAGAGATGGATAGAGAACAAGCAAAACCGAAAGTTATTTTTCCTACAATCAAAGGCTATAATTCATTAAATTACAATTTGATATGCGCCAATATCGAAAAGAATCAAGATCTTTAGGTTATAAACATGCATTTCAAGTTTCATCAAAATCGAATTAAAATTGTGACCTATAGGCCTACTGGGTCCACAACCTTGACATACCATATTTTAACACTATTAGCGTACAAACGGTGGCCATTTTGTCTGGTAATTATGGTCCGATTTCTCTGAAATTCAAACTCAACCTTCCATATGGTGTAACGGTGATAGTGTCAAACGTTTTTTTAAATCAGATAATAATCGTGACCTCCAGACGGACCATAGGCGATTTTTCGGACAATCAGGGGCCATAATTCAGGAAGTTATGATCTGATATGTGCAAACAACGAAAGGAACCAAGATCTTTGGGTTATAACCATGCAATTTAAGTTTCATCAAAATTGAATCAAATTTGTGACCTATACTTGGGTCCACAACCATGATATACCATTTTATAACAGTAATCCTGTACACGCGGCGGCCATTTTGTATGGCAATTTTGTTCCGAATTTTTCCAAATTCGAAGTCAACCTTACTTCGGGTGTCATGGGGATATAATCAAACGATTTTTTAAATCGGATAATAATTGTGACCTCCAGAGGGACCACAAGCTAAACAAAGACGATTTTGCGTATAATCAGGGGCCATAATTCAGGAAGTTACAATCCGATATGCCCAAATATCGAAAGGAACCAAGATCTTTTGGTAATAACCATGCATTTCAAGTTTCATCAAAATCGAATTAAAATTGTGACCTCTACAGGGTCCACAACCTTGATATACCATATTTTAACAGTATTCGGCACTCACGTACGAATGGCGGCCATTTTGTATGGCAATTTTGGTCCAATTTTACCGAAATTCGAACTCAACCTTTCTTAGGGTGTAACGGTGATATAATCAAACGATTTTTTAAAACGGATAATTATTGTAACCTCCAGAGGGACCACAAGCTAAACAAAGACGATTTTGCGTATAATTAGGGGCCATAATTCAGGAAGTTACGATCTGATATGCGCAAATATTGAAAGGAACCAAGATCTTTGGGTTATAACCATGCATTTCAAGTTTCATCAAAATCAAATTAAAATTGTGATCTCTACAGGGTCCACAACCTGGATATACCATTTTTTAACAGTATTCGTGTACGAACGGCGGCCATTTTGTATGGTAATTTTGGTCCGATTTTTCCGAAATTTGAACTCAACCTTCCTTAGGGTGTAACGGTGATATAATTGAACGGTTTTTTAAATCGGATAATAATTGTGACCTCCAGAGGTACCACAAGCTAAAATAGGTCATTTTTCGGAGAATCAGGGGCCATAATTCAGGAAATTTTGTTCCGATAGGCGCAAATATCAAAAGGAACCAAGATCTTTGTGATATAAACATGCATGTCAAGTTTCATCAAATTCGGTTCAAAATTGTGGCCTCTATCGGGTCCACAAGCTAAAAACGTGATTTTTGGTACAATCAGGGGCTATAATCCATGAAGTTTTGATTCGATACGTGCCAATATCGAAAGCAGCCGAGATCTTTTGGGGATAAACCTATATTTCAAGTTTCGTCAAAATCGGACAAGAATTGTGACCTGTAGAGAGTCCACAAACAATTGTGGACGGACAGACGGACAGGGGCGACGACATAATACGTCCACATGAAAATGTGGGCGTATAAAAATGGCAGTGAAATGAAAACCCCTCTATCGATCTGTGTACAAATGGCTGCCATTTTGATAGTTGACAGAAATAGCTAACTAATTATTTGATTCCGCCATTTATTACAGACTTAATAGTCATCCAGGGAAAATATCTTTAAAAGTACTCATAAATATTAATAACTTGAGGCGAAGTTGTACAGTATTTAATCTTACTTTAAACAGTTCATTTGTCAAACACTGTATTAAATGTGTTACAGATGGAAATGAAATGGGTTTTTTTTTAAGTCAATTATAGTAGTAATGGAAGTGACAAATTTCTATAACTATGCATGTTATGGTATATTGATAGATTGCAATACATTTTGCCTAAACTGTATGCCCTATATTGTGATTCTAATTTCTGAAAGTCAGTATATAGCAATATTGACTCTAATGTTATTTACACAACGTTTGTTATGTTTTCATAACAATAACCAACAAATGATAAGTAGACCTACATGTACTTTATGAACAGTAAACATAAATCATGAAAATTTTGAAAGGGAGAATTGAATTTGTTAGGGATTAACCCGGACAACTATGAAGACAAAATTTATTTACTCCCATGGCACCAAATAATCCCTATTAAATTTGATCAGATTCGGTTTCATTCATATATGTATGTGTATGTCGATTGAAGCCATCTAATCGTTTATTTATTGACTGTCAGGACCAGATACGATTTAACACTGCTTCCAGCTTCCAGTCTGTAGCTATCGATATTACTATTGTTAGCCTCATGCCAACATTATCTACCGCCCACGCTCTCTTCTTGTGTGCTTGGTTAATAGTTCTCAATTCCATTAACCGCATTGCTGCATGCTAAAAAAAAAGATATGATTATCAAGGATTTGTGGCATACGATGTTTGAATTGTCTTTAATGCAAGCAAAAAAACACCTTTCATTTAGTCCTTATTTTTTTAAAATTAATTATTACATAACAAATCTGCTTTAAGTTGAGGTAGAATGTTTAAATTTGATAATGATGTTCATTAGGTGAATGATTAACATTTCTCACTATAGTTAAGTAGAGCCAAGCAATTTTTTGACTTCGATTCTATCTGTTGCCTCGTTCCAACTGGTGAAGTTACAAATTCTTTCACAAAACTATTTATTTTAGTTTATTGTAAATTTTTTAAAACAAATGTACGCACTTGGTTGTTGAAGTTGTGAACTATACAAATGTGAGTTAATAAAAATTTATGATCGATTGCATTTGATTTTTAATATGTTTATTCTGAAAACAATACTGCTCATAAAACATTGAACAGAATATTTGCATTTTGCTGAATGGAATTAGATAACCATGAAATACAGTCACAAAAATTTGAAGTCGCACATCTTGCATGTATAACAGACCAGGCTTCCTAATTTACTTACTGAATCTATAAACAAAATATTTTGTGAACTGTAATTATTTGTTATTCTCTTGATACAGTTTGTAGATAAAATATGTCCTCTAGGGTGTTATTGTTTCTAGTAATAAATCGACCTGTCTTACTGTAAATACATCAGACATTTAGATACAGGATCTTACGTATACCAGATCAATACATTGTTTGTTGTCCAGGGCTAAAAAATATCAGAAGCATCCCAGTATATCTCCTTCCTAAGCCAAACCTAGTCTTCCATAAATAGAAAATTCAGTGAACTATTTGTCATAGTTATTAAATGAGAGAAGTCTAAGCAAATTCAATTCTAAATACAAAAAAAATGTTTCAGTCAGAACATTTTCTCTCATAATTGTAATTCTGAAGGTAGCTTGGTCCTGAGTTTATCTTCAGCACGTGAAACTAGTCAAACCTTTTTTTCATTTGCATTGATGGTTTACGATTCCCGGACCATCATTTTCATCAATCTTCTCGGTAAACATGCTAGCTTGTTTTCCTCAGTGGAAATATCTTAATTCATTTCATGTCATTTCAATTTGCAAATTGATTTCAAAAACCATCTACAGATTATCATGGCCATGGTCAACATTCAATTATGGAAGCTGATTATTTTGGAAAAGCTCAGTGTCAACATCAAACTAGTGAAATCGATTAAATTAATTGTAAAAAGAAGATCTTTTTAATGTGGGATGGTGTGTTATTTATTTAATTTATATATTGTTGGCATTCCCAGACTTGATAAAGAACTTAATAGGCTGTTTTGATTGTTATTTTATAAAACTATCATTGTGCCAGAAGGCCATGGTATTTACTTTAAGTTGCCTGGCATTATCATGAAGTTACAATCAATATGGTTCTTAGGCCAAGTGTAAGAAATATATATTTTTTTATACGCTCACATTTTCATGTGATTAAAAACAAAGTCATGGGTATTAGTAACTCAAGTAGTCTACAGGTCACAATTTCTATCCGATTTTGAGGAAACTTGAAATAAAGGTTTATATCCCAAAGATCCAACCCCTTTCAATCTTTGCATCATGTATCGGACCATAACTTAATGGATTATGGTACCTAATTGTATGAAAAATCATGTTTTTAGCTTGTGGACACTAGAGGTCACAATTTTTATCAGATTTTTAAAAAATTACAAATATATCTTTATTATTACACCATGGATATGGCCCCTGATTGTACAAAAAAAAACTAGATATAAACTGGTGAGCCTAATATGTTTATATTTTTTTGTGTGTGTAATAAAAAAAAATGAAATGGGGTTTAACCCCCTACTGTTCTACCTCGAATGGTGTAAAACTCAAAATGATCGTTTATGATCATTTCTGTCTAAAAGGTATGGTCATCCTAAACTATGGCACATCTGTGGTTCAAATGAGAAAGCTTTAGTAACTGTATGATATTGACAGTTCCTTGATCAATCGGAACTTAGACAATTTTTTGATTGTGGCCTATCAGCGATATTTATGTGTTATAACAATCCAAGTCGACAGAAAGTAAAGTCCAGGTGGGCGAATATAATATACAGAAAAATGCTATAATTTTTTAACTCCCACTTGATAGAAGATGAGACAGCATTATTGGCTTAGCCTATATTTTACAAACTCACATTATTGCTTCCATTAGGTGTTTTGGGGGATTAAATGATAATTGAAAAATTACATGATCTTATAATCTTGAGTGAACATTTCACCAAAAATTATTAAATTCAAACAGTTTATCTAGTACATGTAGATCAAGCTTTAGTAGAAGGAATTAAAAAAAAACATTTGTCTGTTACACACATCGGTTAAAAATGTCCGACAGCTAAAATTTTGAAATCCCAACACTGCATCGGACTATTAGGTGTGTAATACATGTATTGTCTGAACCAGTGTATTTAGAGTAAATATTCTATTTGGCTTCTAAATCATCAGTCTGGTGGGTGGGCGTTATTTATCAGAAACTATAATCATATTAATTGCAGAAGGTATAAGTGCTATTTTAAAATGTCTATACAAAGAGAAAAATACCTCTTGGGAATTTGCAACAAAAAATTCAGCCCAAAATAGATGCTAAAGTGTTTATCTATGGGCAAGTGGAGAGAGAATTTTAATATGTCGAGGTGAATATCATCCACAGTCTTTGTCATTGAAAACACGACATAAATGGATGGGCTTCTGATATCCAATATTAAGACAAAATGAAAATTTGGACTCTTTGCGTATTTCGTCGAACATAACTGATTCAATGATTGAATATAAATCAGTTTATATACTTTAATATTACCGGTACATAATTATTTGCAATATGCGACCCATTTGTGTTCATTTCTACAAGTAGTTGCCAAAGAATAGAGAGTTATCTCCTTTAATCTAATCAGTTATACCAAAAATACCATACTGCATGGTATCTAATTATATGTTTGTATTTTTTATTTGCTAAATTATTTTTATATCAATGTTCGATATATGATTATGATTAATTATTTGTGTCTTGTATTTATGTAAGTACATGTATTTGCATGAAATACCATGAAATTTCTTGATCACTTTAGTGTGAGTGAAAGGTCAGTCATGCATAAATTATTTTGTTTGACGTCAAACACAGAAGGATCATGGCACGTTTGGGTATTAACCATAAGTTTCTACATAAATTGCTCAAATTACCTCAATTCTTACTGAGTTATTATAGTTGTACAGCTTAAACTTAATTGAATATATGTATGCCTTTGGGTCTGTTGATGTTTTTCACCATGTCATCTATAAGACATCAATATGCCTGGAAGAAACAACTGTTTAATTATTGACAAGAAGAAATAACAATAACAAAGTTTTACATCTCATATATCTAGAGCTGAGAAAAATAATAGATAGTAATAAGTAATGATAGTATCTAAGGAGTTAAAATATTAATATTACTTTGGGCGTTTTTGGATGGCAGTCGTCTTAAAGTGCACTGCAGACTATTAGGACCAAGATTGTACATGACAAGGAGTAGGAATGAACTAAACCTTGTGCTCAGTGGCGTCACTAGGGGGTGGCACAGGGGGCACGTGCCCCGGATCTTTTCATGTGTGCCCCGGATCTATTTTGAGCAGACAAAATCGATAATTTGCAATAATTTCACTACTTTTCCCTATCATTATTTCGAATGTCCCGAGTACGGAAGAGAAGCTTTCCAGTGCGAAGCTTTTCTGGATTGTCCTTTCTGGCCCACCATAGATTTCCTCAATTGCCTGCACGTGCACAGTTTAATACAGTATTATATAACTAAAAAAATATTTGACTGAAAATAGTGTAGAAACGATCGTGCATGACCTAGTTTACCCGCCGTGTATGTTTAGCGGGACAACAATATCACATTAAATTTTAGTTCGTGATAATTAAGCTCACAACTTCACAAGAACGCGTACATATTTTCAAGTATTCGTTTTTGTTGGACCATTGTATTAGATGGGCCTGTGCCCCGGTTCTACTTCGGTCCTAGTGACGCCTCTGCTTGTGCCCTTTTCAATTTCCTCTCACTGTTCAATAAATATATTGACATTGGTTTTATATACGGACGTGAAATTAGATTTTAATCGTACAACAGATCAACAAATAAAAACAGTAAAATTAAAAAATTTATTTTTGACCCAAACATAAGAGAGCATGCTGTTTTATATTTATTTTAATATTTTCTGATTAAGACACTTTATTCAAAATAACTATAAAGCCTATGGCATCGAAATAGCAGGACATTTTGAAAAAAAAATCCTTAAATTATCTAAAAAATTTGAAAGACTTTTTTGATCAATGTTACTGTATGCTAGGGTAAAAACATCCTTGTACCGGAATTCACATTTTAATCATAAATATAAAAAAAATGATAAGGAATTTAGCGTGGACATGTTACTGATAGTGCCAAGTTCTATAGGTCATTTTATAAAGGTTGAACATAAAACCATTTTCTCGTTATTCAATATATGACCGAAATAATCACTTCACTGGGTCAGATTGTTCACTAGAGGACATCTTTACAATCTGTCAATAAGTTGCCATAGTGACCAAATTCTGTAAATATATACACTATATGAATGTACTTAGTACTGACGTCAATGACTACTATTAATTGGTAATCGGTACTGGATGGGAATGGTGAGGATGATAGTCCAACGATAATACATTCTCGTAGTTGATCAATATCTACATTAGATCTTGGACACGGGTTGAAATGGCTGCCAGTGGTCTTGGCTTATAACGTGTAAACGTATTGATCATGTAGCGACAATGATGGATTGACAGTTGGGGTCGAATAATTTCAGAAATAAGACTGTAATTACTAGTTCTTATCTTAGTCTGTCTTAGTAGTTCCATCACAAACATAACTCACCTGTCTAATGCTCGAGTAAATACTATTATATTTAGTAGGAGTCTCTGATAACCATTATGCATTTTTCATACAATATACAATTTTAATAGCTTAATCCTCATTTAAGTATATGATCAAATGGATCATTTAATATTTACCAAATAACACGAAAACAAAATATTAAAAATAAATAACATGGATTGAATAATAATTTAAAAGAGGTCCATTAGAAGTTTTTACCCAACACTTGTAGGTACATGTAACAATGGCTTGTTTATATCGTCTTCAGAGGATGCTGTATGTTACATGTATCATATCTTTGTATAAAATTAGCGGCATTAAACCATTTTTAGACGGATATTCCTTTTAGAGATTTAACTTATAAAACTTGATAGTTTATAATGAAGAATTCAAAATCCCTCAAATGACGATCATTGACCTTATGTAATGGCATATGGTGTCTTCTTTAAGAGTCATGCAAATCTGCTTGAATAGCATTTTTACATAATTTGGTGAATGATGGTACATGTAACATGTATAATATTTATAAAAGAGTGAATATTATCTTTTTTGACCAAAATCCCTTTTAATCATGACTGTCTGTCGTTTACTTCAGTTATAAGATAAAGTAGTCATCCGAGACTCCAGACCCAGAAACAACAGTGTTAATTTTTTGTAGAAGGAAACGATTATTATTATTATTTTTTTCTGCACAATTAGCTGAATCTCTGTGGTACTTTCTCACTTGAAATCCTAACTTTAAGTTGCCGATAGTTTTGCAAAATTTTAATTTGTTTTGATTTCTGTTTTCAGAAGAGGTTCCAGAATATTTGACTTTACAACAACTCATAGATGATGGTAAATATATTATTATTATTTTACCCAGTTAATTTTTACCTTGTCATTAATTAAAAATATAAAACGTAGAAAGTAGAAGGGAAATTCTCAGTTTAATATTGTGAGCATTCTCATACTTCATACTTTATCAGTACGGGACATATCCGGTGTGTTTGACTTTATACAGCATCGACCCTATAATGTCCATGGTTACAGCTTTATCTATAGGCTTTTTTATCTGCCCACAATTTCATGTGGACGTATTATGTTGTCACCCCTGTTTGTGGTCACTCTACAGGTCACAATTTTAATCCAATTTCAAAGAAACTTATCTCCTTATGATCCCGGTTCCTTTAGATATTGGCATGTATCTGACTGTAACTTCATGATTTGTGGACCCTGATTGTACGAAAAATCATGTTTTTAGCTTGTGGAAACTCTCGAGGTCACAATTTTGATGGAACTTGAAATGCATGTTTATAACACAAAGTCAAAGACCTTTGTTCCTTTCAATAGTCGCGTACATCGGGTCGTAACTACCTGTATGGCTCTGGCTGATTACGAAAAATCGCATTTTTAGCTTGTAGATTCTCTAGAGGTCACAATTTTTTTTTCAAGTTTAAAAAACGTTTAAATATATCCCCATTCCACCATAATGAAGGTTGACTTGGAATTTCAGGAAAATCAGAATGAACAAAATGACCGGTCTTTGTATGCAAATATAAGTAGCCTATTTAATTCAAAGGTTATGGTCACAATTTTTATCCAATTTTGATGAAACTTAAAACATATCATTATATTCCAAAAATCTCAGTCCCTTTTGATATTTGCGTATCCTAACTCTCTGGATTATGGCCCCTAAATTATACAAAGAATTGCCTGTTTTCTATTCATGTCTTGCAAAATGTGGGCATATATCCTGCCTGGCAGCCACTGGTTACGAATATGCTGACAGGGAAATAAGTAATCTATTATGTGTGTCTAAATATTGTATAGAGCGCATTAATTCCAGATCACACCTGCGTATACAACCATGAAAGCAAAATTTTCTTGAACAATTTGGCAGAGATAAATGGAGTTATTTCCCCTTAACTAGTCTACCTTCATTTCAGACTACCGTAATGTTTTACAATGTGTAATTCTAGAAAATATACATTAAAACTGTCATGTGTCCTGTTAGTAATAGCAGAAACTTTTGCACAGTTTCTGTCATTTAAAAAAAGGGTATTATGCTGAAACACTGCATTTGCAATCATGATTTAGGCAGGTTTCCAGTTGTGTTATTGACAAAAGTTTATAAATAATCATAGGCCTATAGAAAATGCTTCACTGTTTCCAACAAGTAGAGGATTATCAATCATTTCTAAAACAGTCTGCTTGCTGTGCCTGTCACAAAATTGAGATGAGTGACAGATGATATAACCTGACTAGATGTAATAAGAGACAACTATGTACATCTACAGTACAAGTTACATACAACAGAGGCCTATAGACAATGTACCTGTCACCTCTCACATGTCATCCAATTACATTAGAATAATCTGGAAATTCCAATCAAGTCAACATGCTCTTTAGACAAAACAGTTACTGTACCCTGAAATTTTGTATAAATTATATGAATAAGTGAAACACAGAAGCCTCAAAAATTATTGTTTAACACCTTACTTCCAGAGTCGTGGCTCTTGTACACATGTTTAAATAATTGAATTTTACCCATTGATTATTTTGGGAATTATGACCCTTGTCAACCTTGTAAAATAATGTCAGCCTCTGGCGACAAAAGTTTCTTCTGAAAGGACGAATCTTAACAATTTTTTATAAATTTCTGTTATCTTGAGTTATGGACTTATGGCCCATGATCACTGCTCAGACGACATAGCTAGTGTGAGTGTAAGTTTTGTCTGGTAACCTAGTTTTACTTGCTTTTTTTTCACAGCTGGTTCAAGTCATACAAGTATACAAGAAATAAAGAAAGATGTCCTCGAACCGGGAACTAGTGATACAGAGGCGGACCCAGTGAAACATACAGACAGTCCTAAAGTTAATCAGACAGACAAGCCTCCTGTTCCTGGTCAGGCACAGCCTCAAGTACAGCATCCGGGAGATGGAAATGTTGGGCTTGGTCATACTGGAACACCAACTAGTGGAGTTCTATTTATAGGTCAGTATTGTCCTAAGTTATAAATTTGACCCTCTTTGATGACAGATATGTAGAAAAAAGATAGTTACAAGATATGAGAAATTGAATTAAAATAACGTATTAATAATGATAGATAGTAGATTGTTTAATATGTATAATTGATATTTCAGTTATTGTTGCTGCGTGTAGTGTAGCAGGTTTAGTAGGATTAATAATGGCAGGTGTCTGTTGGTTCAAGTAAGTACAATATGTAAATATGTTTTATTGTCCTTCGCCTTTCGAAGACAACTTTCGGTTTAATTGGTTGAGTGGTGAAATTTACTACATTGACTAAGTAGGATGATGAGAATTTTCTGCATGGACTAAGTAGCGATAAGCAATTTGATTGGTCAAGACTGTAGAACATAACAACTCTGGTTTTAATTGTGGTAGAATGTTTAAACTTGGTGTAGATGTCCATTAGCTGAATGTTTTGACTGAGTTCTGTGGTTAACATTTTACGCTAAAGATAAGCAGAGCTAAACAAGGCTAAACAATTTCAGTGGTCAATGCTTTAGGACATGATAACGTTTATCCTAACTTACAGAGAGTGTGAAAGTGAGTGTAGAGTTTTCTACTAGGTACTTAAAATCCTTGACTAAGTTCGATCGTGAACATTTTCTGCTTAGAGACTAAGAGAATAGATAAGCAGTTTGATAAAAAGACAAATGTTCAATTAATTGATATGTGCATTCTATTTGTTTTGTGATTTCGACAGGGTACATCACCCTCACTGTTGGCGTGTATCTATCATCAAGAGGTTCCCCTGTATATTTTCAAACATGGAACATTCAGCGAATAGGAGAACTGGCTAATGTAAAATGTTAAAAAAACGGAGCCTATACTGTAGTGTCAGATACTTTTGTATTAAAGCTACAATTTCAAATTTTTAAGTTATATTTTTAAGATTTATTAAAATGAAGCCTTAAACTAGATGGTATCCATATACAGTCCTACCTTGTTAAAGAATAATCCTTTTCATCCTATAATTCACTATTTCAAGCTGAGAAATTGGCAAAAAATATCATTTTCAACTTCAAATTCCAACGTTGGAGAATGACTGCCCCATATTGTCAATAGCAAAACAGGGGAGGTAATTGTGTTGTTTTTTCCTGTGTCATAAATTTTTAAGGGTGGGAAATAATGCCCATGTTCGTATAATAGTGAGTTGATAGCCTATTGAGCAAAAGACATAGAAATTATTATCTTTTGACTTCCTTAGAAAATTTGAATTCCTCGCTTTAAGCATTTGTTCCGCTTATATCCATTTTAAAATAGGACCCTTGAGTTTAAATGAAAGAGGGTAAAACGTTTTAAATATTTCTACATCTGGTTAGTGAGCAAGCATGATACTCACCTAACCATGTCATAATTTGAAGGGTTATAATGTGAGTGAGTGTAAACTAAGATGTTATCTCTATGATAGGCAGTAATGATGATTTGTTTGAAATCAGTGAGAAGGACAATACCTTATCAATCATAATGATGGTGGCCTTTAAAAGATATTCACTTGAGAATGAATTAATAATTTAATCTTCAATTTTCAAGATGCAAATACCATAATCTTAAAATCTATCATCATAAAATGAAATTAAGCAACTCTTGATTATTTATCTATGTTGATCTAGAGAATGGCATCATTTTAATTGTGATGAGTTAAATAAGATAACTACACAAGTAGACTGTGGTGTGTATCTGAGTGGCTAACATGGTGGGCCGCTTGCTTGTTATACCGTCATTCTACTACATACATACACACAAATCTAAAGTAAATTTTCCACAAGAGTAAATTTAATTAGTATAATTTAATTGAAATGACAATCACTACTTGTGTATTATGAGAGTTAGTCATCTGTTTCAGTTCAGTCCACGCCCATTGAAATCACACATATATAATAATGAAATCAAATATTCAGATAGTTCTAAGGATAAATTTATAGAAGATTATTGTATAGATATTACTTTTGTTGCATTGCATACATGTATTTGTAAATTATTTGATTCCTTCATTGAACATTTCTATGGATGTTGAAAAATCAGATACTTGGAGATGTTTTTTGAGTGATTTTGGAAGATTGGAATAAAATCAAATACAGATTTAGGTCTTGTTAAATTTCTCCTTCTTTCAAAGGCGTTTCTGATTAATTGTCTTAGATTCGGTCGAGTCAGGGATGTGATTGTGCATTAAAGTGATACTGATATATAGCGGATATTTAAACAAAAGGACGTTACCCAGTAAGATGAAAGGTAGATTTTTTATGAATGAAAAACTGTACAACATGTGTCATTAACAGTAAATAAATGTCAAAATATAGCAAGAAACCGAGAAATGAATGAATGTACATTGGATAATTGGGTATCTTATTATTCAAGAACATTTGATTTTCTCATTTGAAACTTCATTTGTTAAAAAAAACATTTAGAAGAATTTAATGAAATGACAAACAAAAAAGGACCAAAATTACAGAATACATTATCTACAAGTTAGCGTATTAATTATTTACATGTGTCAATTTTGTTGTTTAAATAAAAGAAAGATCAGGATTTAATAAGACTGATTATAGTTATCTGATTCTATGATTATTTATATAGGATTTCAAACAAGGAAATATCCACATTATATAAGGAAAATTCATTGAGACAGTATTTTTAGCCAAGTTACATAACAGGAATATGTATGGTATCAAGGAAGTTGTTCTGTGATGTAATTTATTGATTGGCTTCATAAATTTATCGCCAAGTTTATTTGTCAAGAAACTGGGGATTTATGATTAATCCATCAAGTTGATTTGTAAAGACACTGTTTATTGGATTAAGTGATAAAGTGAAAGATTATATAATTTAATTAAAATATATAGCATGGGAAACAGGTAAATGAAAACAACTTATCGTCGGTGAAGTTGCAAAAAGTCGTATCTTGGGTTTTTGATGAAAAAATGATTTTTTGCATTTCTGATTTCCTCGTCATATGGCGCGTCTTTTTTATCTATTAATCGTATCTCTAGTCCAATCGAATAATTTTGTATGATCATGTGTCAAATCGTCGTATGATCATTGGAGAACATTTTTTTAAGTGTAAAATGTCGTATCTGCAGAAAATTCTCATAAAAGTCTGCTTAAAGAGAGATACGACATTTTGTTTTGAACGTCCGAATTGTATTTAATAATTATAGTTTTTAGTCTCTCCTGTAAAGTTAGATAAAAAGGAGATACAACCTTTTGCAACTTCACCAACTGTTATGGAGAATGGGTGTTGGGTGTGTCACAACTTTTCAACTGGACAAAGTGTCTTCTCTATTATTGAATACTCATGGTCCCTCCATTAAACTGCTTTAATCTGTTACACTGTTAGTTTAAAAAATCTGTTAGCTCATTATTATTCCTGCATGAAATTTTGAAAGTAGACAAATATTTTCCCTTCACGAGGGATAGCTTAAAACCATTATTGAAAAGGATTTTATTGATATTTGTATGTGCTAAATCCAGAACTAAAGAGTTAGTCTACTTTAATAATTCTATGTATTTTCTTAGCAGGAATGAATATAACGAATTTTAATAAATACAATGCAGGGACTGAAATTTTTCACAAATTCACAAAGGTGATAGATGTCCACCTTGGTATGGACAATGGTATGACAGCTGGTATTAAATAATGTATTAATTAATTCTAAACCTATAATTAGTTCATTTACATTTAAATATAGTGATAATTGTAATTGTTAATAACTATGATAATCAAGGCCACAAGGATAATAATATTTGTCTATCCATGCAATGAAATAAATTTGACTAATTTACGTAATTCACCATAAAAATGTAGTCCTGTATACAATACAAACATTTTGATTAATGAAATGTCAGATATTAATGTAATACAACATAAAAAATAAAATGAAACAGAGATATCATCTAGTTTCAATTCGATTGAGGTTGAGTTTGAATCCACTTTATATATTTTAATATATAAACTAGGATCAAACCATTTTCAATGCAGTAAAATTCTATTATATAACCATCAATTTATTCTATTTGTAGCAGTTCTATTCATAAACAAAAACAGTGATTGTTTCACAAATTTCAAAATCTTTGCGCAGCGATATATTATTTGACTTGGCCTTTTGGTCCTATACTTCTACCTTAATGAGTAATAATCATTCATATACCCTAAACATGAGCCATCTGTTAAATAACTGTTACTGTTGTTTACACCTAAAATATTGGCCTATATAATCTGTTTATAGCCCAAGAGATGTTATTATGCTGCTAGTTGTCATAACTTCTTTGTCATTATTCACTCTCATTGACTTCCTTAAATCACTATGGCTGTTTATTTACGGAAAAATAGAGAAAAATTTATTAAGAATTTAACAGATATCCGCATGTGGTAAGAACTATTTTTTAAAAAATCTCTTATGTTAGAAATAATAGATTGTTCAATATTTGTTTTTGGAAATACAAATAACAATTAACATATCAAGACTAGATTATCTCACAGCTTGGATTCAATCGGATTTAGGTAATTTGACAACCCTTGTTATAACTATGGAGTTGGACTGTGGGCAATAATGGACAAATCTCCAAAGTGTTAGTGCTTCTTTCTTAAATCTACAATCAGGGATGTCACTAACTTTTCAAGTAACAGGAAATTTTGGTAAAGTGAGGTGCAGCAAATGTTGAGGGCCGCATGCCCGAATCTGCGTGCAAACCAAAGGGTTGCTATTGCGTTATGACTCATGCCCCCACAGGTGCCTGAATCATGAAGGGCATGATTTTTTTTCTCCGAAATTAAACCTAAAATAAAGCTTGTGGTGCATGCTGAACATTTATATTGTAGATTGTTAAATACCTACATGCCAGGGAGATGACTTTTTAGATAAACTTTTGCTTGTTTTCATATCCTGTATTTGTTAATAATATTTATATGTGAATTTATGATGACCAATGTTATAGCCAAAATAAAACTAAAACAAGCATTTACAGCAATGAAGAAATGGCTAGATTATTACACCAAAGACTATTAACTAGAAGGCCTGTATACAACAGTGTTTCTATTTCAAAATTGTTCTTATCGGACACATTTACCGAAAATAAAGGGACATCATGTTAGTTAAATTTAATATTACGCAAAATTATTTTATTAAAATTAAATACTGATCAGATTTTTTTTCTTCTGAAAAGTAGCCGGAAATTGACCTAATGTAAATAGCAAAATTGGCTGGATGCTGGCTTCTAATGACATCCCTGATACAATGCAAGATAACTGCAATGACAAAACAAAACAACACAGCAGAAAAGCTATAGTTAGATACTTATTCTTAGGATAGATATATATAACTTTGGATACATAATATAGTTATTCAAAATAAATCATGGTCTGGCTAATTTATAGTATATGGTTTTAGAAATAAGTACAAACATTAACTTGGACTTTCAGGACTTGAAATGGGTAGAATTAAAACCACCTTTCTGTAGCCTACATGTGACTGTCACATTGTGCAATCTACATGTTTAGGTATATTGATGGGTGTCATGTATCGACATTTAGACATTAATCCTCAGCTGTCTAATGTATATACCCCCTGTAGTGAAATATACATAGTAACTGACATATAATATATTGTCCACTGCATTTAGCCACTCAAAACCCTTAAATATTTGAGGATGTGCATTTATTTGCATTCAGGGTCAGAAAGGAGTCAGTTGGTTTAAGTGATATATCTTTGTTAGAGAAAGTCTTCTCTGGGTTATTCAGCCATTAAATTGTGTTGTCAGCTTGATTGTAAGAATTTGATCTACCATGATGGAATCAAATAGATCCACCTATATACATAATTATATCAATGCTTGGTAGGTACTTGCTCTTGTCCTGTCTTGACCTTTTTGCTTTTGTTTATGAATTAGAAGTAGGTCTACCCTGGGAGTATAAAATGAACCTCTGAATCTGATTAAACATAAACTGTCAATATGATAATGAATATTTTCTTGTAGATTCACGATTTATGGACTCGAAAAAGAAAATGAAGCCGTCTTCATAAGTTAGTAGGGGAAGATAATTGGATTAATTTAAAGGATGATGAATGAGCTATACTTCCAGGCTTGCTTTTGAAACTAGGGGTTGGGTGGGTCTAGTGGTTTAATACATGCTCATAAGATCACAAGGCCTGTCATTGAATCAAGTGGCATGGTTTTGATTCTCAGCTTGTACGTGACAAGGAGTAGGGTTGCCTGTCCAACCTCATGGGTTTTCTTCAGGTCCTCTGGTTTCCTAGCTCCTACAGCTAAACCCAACAAAAATTTTAGATCACATCCTCTGTTACTCAATAATGATAAATAATAATGATGTATTTATAGAGCAGCTGTAATTCAATGCAATTAAATGAACATGATTTACCATTCAATTGAAATTAAATTATAATCATTTTGTATTCCCAAAATTATAAGTCAAAGTTGCAGTCTTTTGAAATTTTTGATGAATTAAAGTATTTGACAAAACTTGATATTGATTGCAATGCCTCAGTCAACTGATTTAACAATATTTAAGTACCAACCCCAAATATTATAAGTGCTGCTATTAAAAAAATATTTTGGTCCAAATGTATTTAAATCGATCATTTGTAGTGTTAAATTTTGTCAATTTGAAGTTCACATTGGTTTCTATTGATTTTACATTTCAACCTTTAATACTAGTAGTAAAATAATAATTCTATCTTTTATGTACATGTCAGTCTTTTCTTTATAAAGGTTTTATTAAATCAAGTGTGCTTAATTACATAATAACAACTTTATTTACATTAAAATGGCATCTTTTGATTACCACTAGTACCACCATAATATATAAACAATATGTTTTTTGTGCAATACTATCTATTATGTTATTTATGAAAAATGAATTTTTTATACTTAATATAACACCAAACTGGAGGAAATGGGAGCCGGGTGGGTGGGGGGGAGGCGGATAGAAATTTATTTATCTTTCAATAGGTAATTGCTGAGATAGTATCATTCAATGAAATATTTGTAATTCGTATACATGTAACTTGGAAATTAAACTATAAATAAAGTAATTTGTATTGATCTAAGTAACCTAAGATGTAGATTTGCAATTAATCTGTCTGATTTGCCATAATAGGGACTTTAATAACTGCAATAAATATGTCACTTAATCAATATTTTGTTTAATTTTCCAGTAAAAAAATAGAGTTTCCTTAGATTAAAACATTACATTCACTTGATCTTTACATTCTGTTTTGAAAGTATCAAAAATATCAAACATTAATGACTGAATCGTCCCTTTGTCCGCAATCATTCACTCCAGTTCTCAAGTTTTGCTACAAATTTATGCTTTAAGTTTTGCTGTACATGTACATGTCATGTACTTGTGCTCTTGTATGCTACAAACTTTATCAAATAAGCAATTTGGTATTTCAATGCTTTGGAACATGATAACTGAGATTCTAAATAAGTGAGAGTGTTGAAACTAGGGATATTTTTTCATTACATCTATAACATGATAAAATTTGATAATGAGCATATCCTGCTCAGGTTGAGAAGAGTGATTAATTTTATTAGTTCAAGTCTTTTAAAAAGGTAAATGTGGCAGTAATTATTGAGTGTCATCTAATTTGAGATTAAGGTGGGAGACACCAGTGTGTTATTTTTTTTAATTTTATCATTTTAGGTATGATTTTTATTATAAGAATTTCTTTTAAGGTCTAAGACAAAGATCACAAAGGTTCAAAGTTTTATATACTTAAACAATAAGGTAAATGTATCTGTATTTTCAGGTTGAATCGAAACGCAAAAGCTACCAGTGATGTAGAATATCCAGCTTACGGTGTAACTGGACCAAACAAAGACCGTGTTCCATCTCCTGGAGATCGCAAATTAGCTCAGAGTGCTCAGATGTATCATTATCAGCATCAGAAACAACAAATGATTGCCATGGAAAAGTGAGTTTTCTGTTTATGTTATTCAAATGGTTTTGGATTTCTTTCTTTATATTTATTTGGATTCATGTTATTATATATTGTCATCAGTAGCGTTTTATCATTGAGGCGCTGGAGGCGCCAGCCTCCTCGCGAAAAAAATCAAAGAAGTTGAAAAAATAAAACGGGAGAAAAATGCTAAAACCGATGAGAAAAATGAAATGTACCCTAGTAAGGGAGGACCCCCAAGGCAGACAAAAGGGCCCAACGTCTGACAAAAGGGCCCCCCTGACCATGGGAAAGGGCCCCCCTGATCATGGGAAAGGGCCCCCCTGATCATTGGAAAGGGCCCCCTGACCATGGGAAAGGGCCCCACATTTGAAAAAAGGGCCCCGCGTCTGACAAAATGGCCCCCCTGACCATGGGAAAGGGCCCTGAGTCCGAGTCAATCGTTTTATATACTAACACTGTTGAATCCACTAATGAATGAGAATGCAGTCATTGCATTGGCATGCAAATCATTAATCAAGAAATCACCTTTGCTGAAACCCTACTAATAAGCTATTCAGGAAAGAAATGGCTAGGTCGCCCAGTGTGGCCTGGCTTTTTAACTAAAACATATTTTAATTCAAAAATATTCTTTACAAAGGGATACTAACAAATTATGAAACTTCTCCGAACATATCAATCAAATTTTTATACAAAAAAAGTATGGCGAACTTATTTTTTATTCAACAAACATAAACATACGTACATCTATTTACAAAACTTCCTTGTAAATTATATTAGCTAATGAAAACTAATACGTTTACTTATTGTTACATTATTATAATATTTGTTTATAATTATATGTAAAACGTTTCGAGTCTTTGATATACCTTTGAATAAGTAAAACTAACATTGTGTTTAATGTTTTTGGTAGTAGCGACGAACCATGTAGAAATATTTCGTGTAATTCAGTGAAAGGAATATTTCCCAGCCATGTTAATTTACTGAAAAGGGCATTCAAAAAATAGTGATACGAATTTTCGACAGATATAGCATTACAACTACAGTATCGATTTTCAATTATATTTGAACGAAATAGATCAAAATGTAAACTACTACATCCACGTCGAATACGATTGTTGTATATAGAGAATGGCCTAGAACCAATACTTCTAAATTTTGGTGGCTTTATTTTAGGTTTTAGAGATTGTTTAAATTCTTTAACGTGTGCAATGCCTTTCAAATCTTTTGATAAATTATTATATTCACGAATAGTTTTCGACAACGGGATTCCCGAATATTGGAGTTTAGTAAATTGTAAGGTGCGTGGGTTTCGTTTACAAAATGTTTAGTATGTAGTAGTTATTAGCACCCTTTCCGAGGTGTATCGGTGAATATCAGGACAGTTTTGGTCGGGGGTTCAGCCGAGGCGAAGCCGAGGCGGTCCCCGACCAAAACTGTCCTGATATTCACCGATACACCGAGGAAAGGTGCTAATAACTGACTTACATCACATTTCTATCGAGTATTGTGAAGGAAAATGTAAAAATAGTATTTATTATCGAGTCGATTCAACCGAAACGTGTCAAATGCTCTTTCATTTATCCCTTTTTGAGCCTCACGTTACATTTCATGGTAGAATGATTGCGCAGTGGAGAGACGACCTGAATAGTATTTACACGTGCGTATTGGTATACCGCTGGGAGTAAAACTATCACGTGTTTGTTTAGACCACATCGTCAAAATAACTTGTCTATGGCGAAGAGGACTGCGATATTAATAATATTATTATTAAATGTAGTGTAAAGGAAATGCGAAACGTGGGTCATTCCTGGTGAAAAGTATGCATCAGCGAATTTTTTGTAATAAAGTGTATGTCTTTCTAGGCGTTTCTTTTTCATCCTGCTTATTTTTAATGCCTGTGAAGTGTCCAGCAAGAGAACTGCACCCTCTATCCTCACAATTGATATAATTATTTAGTATTCTAATTTATATGTTTTGCATATTAATATAAATCAAACCAAATTGTGGAATAGATGCCAATTGATATGTATAATAATTGATTTTTGTAATATGTTTTTATTTTAATTTAATTTTATTGTATATATTTTTGAACTGCCAGTTTGTTCCACCCGGTTTGTGTTGTTACAGTGATTTTGACTCATTGCGATCTGGGTCGGACTAAACGTCCGCTACTTATTGCTTGAATGGTATCTTAAACGGTGTAGGTGTAGAAGTGTTCGTTTGTCGGGAATGAACAGTACTCTTTTTAAAAAGTGTACTGTTCATTTCTGATACACGGATACTTTTAAGCCTGTATTGGAAATAAACAGGCCACTTTTATCAAAGGTTGCCACTGGCAACGAGGTATAAGTGGGATGTAATAGTAAAATACACGGGACAGATTCCATGGATTATTTTATGTAACTGATTCAAACGTCTAATCTTTCTTCTTTCATGTAATTTTGACCATGCAGTTTCAAAATATAAAGATTGTCTAGAGGTGTAAATTGTATTTCCTGTTACAATGCGAGCTGCTTTCATCTGAAAAAATTCAAATTTATCTGAATTATAACTACTACAGTCTTCCCAAACTCCACAACAGTATTTAATTATAGGCAAAATAAAACATTTATAGAGTTTATTGTGTTAATCCTGAGAAATTTAAAAAATCTGAAAAAAAACACCCCTAGGTGTTTATGTACCGACGTATCTAATATATACGTGTTATCATATTTAATATTAAGCGGATAACTAAATTTTTGACAACTGAAGATCATTAGTTTTGTCTTTTCTGGATTAAAAGTCAGTAACCATTTTGAAGACCATTGTAATAATTTGGATAAATTAAAGTTTAATTCAGATTCAATTTTTCAAAACATTTTGAAGAAGAAGACAAAGACGTATCGTCGGCGAATAAACGCGTGATTCCAAATAAACCATCAGAAATATCGTTAATGTAAATAAGAAATAATAAAGGTCCGAGGATTGAACCTTGTGTAACCTCAGAATTTGTATACCTAAAAGCTGATGACGATTTGAGAGATAAGAAGAAATGAGATCATGTAATTTAACAGTGATACTGTAATTAGATAATATATGTAACAGGCCCCTATGAGACACTTTGTCGATAGCTTTCGGTATATCACAAAATATGAAAGCTATAGATTCTTTATTATCAAGTGAATTGAATATGAGATCGTACATTTCAAGCAGTTGGTGGACGGTTGGTACTCCTGGAAGGAATCAAGATTAATATTTATTAATCAAATAGCTATTTAAAAAAAGTCAATAAGTGTCGTCTCGAGAAAATTTCCGAACCCAGACATTCATAATAATGATCGATCAGCTGTCGGCTGCTCTGACAAAACGGCAAAATGCTTATTCAGTTCTAAGCCAAAGGTTTGGATTTCTCGGTAAACTCGGGAATCTAAGCTGTGATGAACTGAAGGAAGCAGCATCTACATTGTTGGCCATCTACACAGACGATCTAGACGAACATTTCGAGAACGAACTGCAGCAATTCGTAAACGTCATAAAGGACAAAATTTTCATTAAGGATGGAATTTACGAGCTCCAGATTCTAGAAATGTTCGATTCAGAGACAAATGCTGGATCAGCGTTAATATCGACATATATACGACATTGCGTATTTATTTGCCGATCATGGTCACCAATTGCTCGGGTGAGCGTTCTTTTTCCGCCTTAGCTATAGATTCTTTATTATCAAGTGAATTGCATATGAGATCGTACATTTCAAGCAGTTGGTGGACGGTTGGTACTCCTGGAAGGAATCAAGATTAATATTTATTAATCAAATAGCTATTTAAAAAAAGTCAATAAGTGTCGTCTCGAGAAAATTTCCGAACCCAGACATTCATAATAATGATCGATCAGCTGTCGGCTGCTCTGACAAAACGGCAAAATGCTTATTCAGGTTTGGATTTCTCGGTAAACTCGGGAATCTAAGCTGTGATGAACTGAAGGAAGCAGCATCTACATTGTTGGCCATCTACACAGACGATCTAGACGAACATTTCGAGAACGAACTGCAGCAATTCGTAAACGTCATAAAGGACAAAATTTTCATTAAGGATGGAATTTACGAGCTCCAGATTCTAGAAATGTTCGATTCAAATGCTGGATCAGCGTTAATATCGACATATATACGACATTGCGTATTTATTTGCCGATCATGGTCACCAATTGCTCGGGTGAGCGTTCTTTTTCCGCCTTAGCGCGGATAAAAAAATCACTTGCGTTCAACTATGGGGCAAGATCGCATGGGCGCACTAGCATGTTTCGCATGTTTCGTATCCAGGCTTCAGACAAATATCGGATTAGGCACCGGACCTCAGAATAAACAGGCCTCGAGGATATGTAAGAATGCACCAAAATGTTCCTCGACCTCCGGTGGCCGGGGGCAGACCCCCTCCCCCCCCCGCGAAAAAGGGCCCTCAAAATAGTATAGCCTCCGCCATGATAAACCTTAAAACGCCCCTGATTGTCATGGCCCCTGTCCGTCGGCTTGTGAACACTTTACAGGTCACAATTTTTATCTGATTTCAATGAAACTTGAAATATAGGTATATCACCATAAAATCTTGGTTTTCTTTCGGTATTGGACTGTAACTTCATGGATTATGACTTGCACGAAAAATCACATTTTAGCTTGTGAATACTGTACGTAGAGGTCACAATTTTGAACTGATGTTGATGAAACTTGAAATGCATGTTTATATGGCCCCTGGCCCTGATTATGCAAAAAATCAGCATTTTTAGCTTGAGGTCCTTCTGGAGGTGGCAATTATTATACGATTTAAAAAAACATTTGATTATATCACTGTTACACCTTAATGAAGGTTGAGTTTGAATTTCGTGAAAATCGGCCCAAAACTGCCAGGCAAAATGGCCGCCGCTTCTACGTGAATAGTGTAAAAAATATGATATATCAAGCTTGTAGACCCTGTAGAGGTCACAATTTGAATATGATTTTGATGAAACTTTAGATGCATGTATATATCCCAAAGATCTTCGTTCCTGTCGATATTTCCACATATCGAATTGTAACTTCATGAATTATGGCCCTTGATTGTAGGAAAAATCACTTTCTTTTTAGCTTTATTCTCTATCCATCTCTCGAAAAAAATTGGCGTATCCTGCCTAGCAGCCGCTGGTTATTTCTCATAATGATTTCCTGACAATAAATAAATAGGATTTGAAAATAACCAAAACCTTGATATACACACAGGAGGCATTTTCTTTTGACTCAACAATTTCTGCAAAAGATAGACTGATGTATCAATGTTCTTGATACAAGGCTAAGAAAGACTTTAAATTTTGTTATAATGAAATATTGAATGTGAATGCCAACTTATTAATGGATGAATGTTATTTTTATAGGGCAAATGGTGAAATGAAACATGATGCGTCTGAAGATGAATCAGAAGAGGAGAACGAAGAAGGAGATTACACAGTTTATGAATGTCCCGGACTCGCTCCAGTAAGTCACATCTAATATCTAAATAATAGACATAAGAAATTATTTTAGCAATATTTTACTGGACACCCTGTAGTGTTTATACCAGAGATAATCAAGCCCTGTGTCTATAGTCTTTGTTTGTAAATAGTCTAAAATCGTCTAAGACCGAAAAGAAATCGAAATAAAGTTGAAAGGGTTTGGATCCTAAAAAAACATAAGCATGTTGTTAGCATTAGTAATGTGTAAGTCACAAGCATTAATCACTTACATTACATTATTAAAGATTTTGGTCTCTTATCTCTCATTTCTGTCTGTTATTCTTCTACCTGACTAGTTTTTTTTATATTGATAGTCAGACTAGGCTGGGAAAAATCAGCTTAAAGTACCGGTAGCTAAGTCCGTAATTCAATATCATCCAAAATCTTCGACATTGAAAACACAATTTGTTTTGCAATTTAAATCAGCATTGATGTTGTGGTTTTACCTTGAAAAGATGGGATTCTGATATCCAATATTTAAGACAAAATAAACATTTTACCATTGGTACACGGATCGTGTACCATAATGCATTTCGCGGCTTCGCCGCCATTTGTAGCACGGTGCTCAAAGAATGAGACTAGACATTTTCAACAAATTAGAAACTGTCTCTCGGTTGAAACTTCTGGGAATTGCGCCGAACATAACTGATGACAATTCACAGTAAAACGGTGAATCGAATATAAAACAGTTTATATAAATTCATATAACTATTATATGTGTTGTGACCCATTTGTGCCGATTTCTTGGTCAAAATATTAGCGATTTAGCTCCTTCAATGTCCAAATCCTTGATGTTGTCAATCCTTTTGAGTGCTGTCATTGATACTATAGTCTGATTTTAGAGTCTACACTTTTATTAATAATTGTGAGTGTCATTTGATGTGTAATCTTCAATTATACCGATAATAGTCTTTATTTTAAATTACTATTCCATATGTAGTTTTAAAGTGACAGTTATTTTCTTACAAGAAACCAAGTTTTATTCTGTATTTATTTTTACTTTCAGACTGGAGAAATGGAGGTGAAAAATCCATTGTTCAGTGAGGACACACCTGTTGCCCCAGGACCAGACGATCACAAAGATCAAGATTAATAACACGTGCGATCCCCTCTAATCCATGTTTCTAGTCAATCTTGTCATATTTTAACGTTTCCCTTGTCTAGTGCTAGTGTGTTGTCTCCCTTTACTGTGATTTTAACATACATATAAAAGTAATATATTTAAAAAAGGAAAAAATCATGAAAAAAAAAAAATAATGTTTAATTATTAACAATTGCTGCTTTTATAGCAGAATTTAACAACTGAAACTTATCACCTTGATTCTCTTTGATATTAAAATGAGATATCGAAAATAATGTTTATTTACGACCTAACTAATAACTTATATAAGTAATTTTGCAATCAGTAAACAATGTATTATTTCTGATTCTTATTCTAAATATAAGACGTAGTTTTTGAAAAAAGTAATGTGTGGACTCTCAAAATTGATATTGAATTACATTTTGATATTTAATCTCTATATTATTTCTGATTCTCATACTAAACATGACATAGTTTTTTTAAAATAGTAATTTTTGGAGGTTCAAAATTGATATTAGATAAATTATAGATGTTTAATCTTATTTTTAAAAGAAAAGATATAAATGATATTTATTGAATATATTTTGATTAAATTATACATAATATTAAAGAAGTATAACAATGCAAAGATAATAAACCACCATTGCTTTGTATATAAGTTATTGTTTGAAAATTATATAGGTTTTTAGGAAAACAAATCTAAGCACATCTCTGTTACTGCATGTTAGGACTAGGATCACCTGTTTGGTTCATAAGGCAAAAAAATGTTTGTGTTTCTTATTCCATACTGTTTTTGTTATCCCTACAAACATGTAAATAAATAAATATTCCTATAAATGTGTAGTTAAATTTAGAAATATTTAGAAATAGATAAAACAGACATTAATAAAACCCTGTCTTTTATCTGAATTCATTATCCTTTAACTCATGTATATACCCTAACTAAATCTTTTCCCCATATCTATTCTCTGCAGGAATAAGAAACACAATATTTTTTTGGACTAATCACTTATACTCCCGGTTGTTCAAATTGCTCAAGCTAATACATCCATTTCAAAATTATTGAATGAATAAATTCCTATTTGCTGAAATTCATATTGTGACACTGACATTGCAATATAGATTAATAGAATTTAATGCCAAAATATATTCTCGGATGTTTACCTCTTAAAGACTATACAGCAGCTTTGTTTGAATACTGTTCTTTCTCCACTTTGTTAAATTTTAATTATTTGTAATCAATATATATAAAGGGTTTTATTATGTAAAGTTTTTGTTGAATATATAATAGATATATATGTTTTATGGTTAAGTAATAATAATAATTTGTTAAATCAGGGCTTGAGTTCATAATATTTTGTTCATAATATACAGTGTGTCCCAATAAATTTGAATAATAAATATATATAAATGCTGTCTCATAACTTCTGGATATTTTACATAAAATATTATGATTTAATTGGTATTCGTATTTGATCAGCATAAATCCAAATCCATTTGTGATTATAGTTTGGGTGGTATTACTTGAATGTACCTTGATGCGAGATAGTCTGTGGGTTTCCCAGAATATTTATTATCTTATTATACATGTAATAATAATGTTTCTTAATATTGTACAATTCTCCTGCACAAACTAATCAATAATTAACAAGAAGGTGTCAGGTATATATATTTAAATATCAGTGGGATGGATTATGGATTAACTGTGTTCATACATTATTTAGATTATTAATTGGATCTCCTTTATGGTTGTTTTTACAATAACCAGATTAAAAGATTAGTGTTCATATCAATCTGTTGAAGCATAATTATTTCCTCTAATATTCAACTTTTTAACAGGAGATCAGTTTTGTTTATGTATTCTAAACAATTATTAACTAACAATATACACATATATAAATATTAAATGTCTTTGAAGAGGGGAGTCTGTCTTGGAAGTTATGTCTTCAAATCATGATAACTAGTAATCATTTTTTTCCTAGATCGATTACTATTAAAAGTTCCATTGCTAATGTTGAAAGAATTCCTTAAATGATTAACATTTCTCTGAAACAGACATCCTGAGAAATTGACATAAATTATTGAAAGAAGATGACACTAATCTAGAGGTTGAAACTAGTTAATGAAAAAGTTAATCAAAAACTAAATTTATTTTTTTCCTTATTGCTATTAAACAATTGATGATATTCAGGGATCATTTCAAAACTATATTAGTAATTTATTGAAATAATATTTCTTGAAAATTTTCTCTGTGAAGTATTTAAAATCTTAAAACATCTTTGCATTTGCATCCAAGCACAAATTTTGGTTCCTAGCCCATATTGATATCAGTTAGATCCCAGATTTCAAAATCATTTCCTTAAATAAAAATCTAACTTTTAAAACTACCCCTGAATATTGTCTTAATTGATTATTAGATTTCTGTATAAAGTTTATTTTCTTAATTAAATTACTAAACCAACTTGGCTGTGAAAGTTATGTTTGCTACAAGCCACAAATCTCCCTGTTTGCTCTTTGAACTTGCTTTATTTGTGATATATGGATAAGAAAAAAGAATAATTTTATTCCTACAGGATTATTTTATGTGTAAATTACCCTGTTCATGTATTTTAATTTGTTTTTAACGTGCAATAATGAACGGACCATGCCAAGTTTAAGGTATGATGATGGAAATAAATGTATATAGTTATATATATGTATAGTATTACCTGTTGGATAAATTATACAATTCTAAACAATTATTGTTCATAAATTCCACAAATCTCTTCTTTGTAAAATTCATATTATAAATTTAACTGGTTTTCTGTTCTAAGCTTGAATCTGTTGTATGATAAATTCCAATCAGGTTTTGTTTTGAAACATTTACTCTAAAGTTTATCTTTTAAATTCCCAAAAATTATCTTTTATAAATTCCCCAAATTTATAATTATTTCTTCCTGATTAATTTTAAGCTTTATTCTTTTGTATGATAAATTCCAAAGTTGCCCAGTTTTAAAATTGGACATAAGCTAGGGTTTGAGTCAAAATGCAAATTCTGTATTACTAGAGAGCCTGGTTAACATTATACAAGAAACAAATATCAAATTGTTTGATAACTGGATTGCATTTGAAAAAAAAAATGGTTCCAAATAATTGAAAGCGCAGTTTTCCTGTTAATTATCCAATGGGTAATATACTATATGGCCTATGAAAGGTTGTTGTTAAAGATGTAATGGGTTGTCATGGGAACAGTTTTATTTTCATAAAAATATTAAATTTGAAAATTTTGAAACAATTAACAAGCACATTCCTTAAGTAAAAACATTATTAAAAATGTTTTGATGTATCCATATTAATCATTCCATATATTATTATTGTTTGGCTGGTTACCAATAGTTACTGTTGTCATAGTTATTATATATAATATATATAGGTATATATAGTACTTAATCATGTAGTTAAATCTGGTTGTGTGTTTAAAAGTTTTGTTTCATATTGCTAGCTTTACCTTTCCATAATTTTGTCAGATGTTAATATTTTCTCTCCATTGGGATTAGGGGTGAAGGAGATCAAACCTATTAAACTAATCGAACTTGTTAGAAAAAGTCTGTTTTTCAATCATTTTTACTTTTACATTTTAAGTACATTGTAACTTAAACAATTGGAGATCTTCTTTAAAAAAAAATAACAAAAAAATAAAATAAATGAACTTTTTTGTGCACTGCTAATCTATCAAACCTTTTGAATTTAATATTTAGACAGGAAAAAAAATAATTATCCCTATTGTCATGGTCTTTTTTTTCTTATTTGTTTTGCATATTCTCAGCGAGTTAATAAGGTCACAATTTGAACTTTGACATGCTACAAGGTTTTGGGTTGAAATGTATAGTTAATAAGCTTGTGATATGGCTAATTGTTATTACGATATTATAATCATGATTTACGGTGGAAGTTACTTTAAAACTACGGCGGAATGATTATGTGGGTGTTCATGTGATGGTTTACTGCATTTGAAAATAAATTTCAAGAGTAGAAATAAAATATATGATAAAATATCCCTTTTTGATACATGGAATTTTCCTTGATACAACAGATTCATGAAAGAAATGGAATAGTTCATTTATCAATAAAGAGAAGTTTTATATTTAATTTCTACACCTGTGTTTATTATTATTTATAATTAGAAAAATAGAAGTTGTGTATCACTGCCCAATGAAAACATGACAATATTTGAATCTCTGTTGTAATATTATTTGAATCTTATTTTGATCTCTGTGTTTTCTGTGGCAATCTGAAATAAAACTTTATCCCCAAATACTTCTTTTGTTATTAAATTTCAGTAGTCTTCAGGAGAATGGTCTTAGGCATAAGAATTGTAACTAGAATTCTATTGACAGACCATCAGCATTTGACCCTGAAGTGACTTTATTGGGACATTTTGTAAGTGCAAGGTCACACACTACTACCCTTGACATTTGACATTTTAGCACACAGTCTTAAATGAAATTGTGTTTAACTAGGTGGTCTTCCCCCAGTCTTAAAGATGTCTGCATGTGTGGACACAGATATGCAAATAACTATAGCTCAGTAATACGCCCACATTTTGCAAGAGATGGACAGAGAACAAGCTAAAAAAAACATGAATTTTCATACAATCAGGGGCCATAATCCAAGAAGTCTGAAATGCGCGAATATCAAAAGGGACAGATCTTTGGGATATATACATTTAATGTTTCATCAAAATCGGACAAAAATTATGACCTCTAGACAGTCCACAACCTTCGTATTACATATTGTTGTACACAATTTGCATACAAGGAGCAACCATTTTGTCGGGCAGTTTTGGTTAATTTTCACGAAATTCAAACTCAACGGTCTTCAGGGAGTAAGTGTGATACATTTAAATGTTTTTTTTACCATCCGATAAGGGAGAAATCGGGTTTAACGCCCACTTGACACAAACTAGGTCATATCAGGACTTGCATATTGTTTTATTTTATTTCAATAATTCGCTTGCACATGCAGGTCTTGAGCAGTGGGAGGAAACCGGAGGACCTGGAGAAAACCAACGAGGTTGGTCAGTCGACCTTACTCCATGTCACGTACAACTGATTAATCGAAACCACGCCAGTTGACTGAATGCCAGGCTTTATGATACAGCACGTACGTGCTAACCATTCGGCCATCCAACCACACACACACACACACCCCCGTGATTCATAGAGTGTCCACAAACAAAATATGAATGGAAGTCAATCGGGTGGGTGGACCGTACAGGTGGGACGACAATTTATTGCTTGAAAAAAAAAAAAATGATTTCAAAAAAATCAACAATAATCCATTTATTTTACTTATAATCAATTTGAAGTAAAGATAAATAATAATAAAAACAATATTTATTTATATACACACACTAGATTACATATTTTATATGTTAATCAAACTTACAGGTAAACAATCTGCTTCGTAAAATCACTAATTACTAATTACTTAATATCTAATCTTGTCATATTAATATAGACTTCTTATGTATATTACATCAATTCTTTGCAATATGCATGCATGAAATTATTACAAAGGCAGCAAATGTCATAACAAAATTGGTGATAAAACTGTGTAGTGTTATGTCACTGCTAGTTTTAATTTAAAAAAAATCTAATGTCTGCTCTTATAATGCTGTTCTATTCTCCACTACTGTCCCAGAAGTTATTGGCACAAAAAAAGCACACTTTTCACTTGAATATTATATAGACAGTGCAACAAACTAAGGCAACTGTTATTTAGTCTTTCATTCTATTTCCTAATTTCACTTAAGAAATTGTTAAGAATAGATTCACTGATCCTGAATAATTTATAACATAAGGGTGTGCATATTCCGGGATTTGGGGTCTTCATGTTTTTTTCACATCCTGCATTTTGCAACAATTTCATGCCAATGTAATCATATTTTCTACCAGTGCACCAGAACATAAAAATAATAAGTTAACAATATGAAAAGTCGATTTACATAGAATACCGTCAATCAAATATTTAAAGAAATCATGTTCAGTTAAAAATTCCTACATCCATTCTTATCTAATAAAAAAAATATTTGGAATTTTCACATGCATATTATAGTTGACATTATTAACATATTCAAATATTTGAAGACATGATGTTTAATAATTTTTTTTAAAATATACATGTATTCTTGACCAATACAAAAAGTTATTTGGTATTTTCACACGCATATTAGTGTTGACATTATTAACATAAACAACATTAGGGGTATATATGGGTAAGATAAATTGCTTTATTTTAACAGAGTACCTTTTAGACCCAATATTCCACATAAACTGCAGTATATATATATATAGACTCTCACATGTTAAACAATAAAAGGAACCAAATAGCATTTTGGTGTCAAATTTATCAATATTATCTGAAGCTATAGCATCTTTTGTGCATTTTTTGGTTTATTATCTAAAGAACAACTATCAGCCCTTTATTTCTGATCAATTTAAATAAGGATAATGTTTATTAGCTTTCTTTGGATTTTAGTCTGTAAATTCCAAGGTAAATAAAGTTCTTTCAACTAAAGGTGAAAAGAGGACATGAACCGTGTCTCTTGTTCTGACTAACCCAATTAAATAAGACAAAAAAGACCCTCCTTAGTTACTACAATTACGAAGAATAATTTTCCCAAAATTCTATTAATTACCTTTACAATCACTACTCTCTACAACTTTCAAACAAACTTTACAACTGCATAGCATTCATTTATAATCTTATTAAAATATAGACCTAATAACTTAAAAAAAAATTATGAAACATTATATGAAAGGGGGAAAAATATACAAAACAAGAAATCACTAGCACTCAACAAATCGGATTATTAGAAATGAAATAATTTCTAATTTTTTGAGTAGCTATTAATTTGATCAATTAAAAACTAATAATTAAGGGATTTTTTTATAGCAATTTTGGGAAATGATGGATGTGCTATATTTACAAGAGAGAATAACATACATATGACAAATGTAGATAATAGATTTAACATATTACACTGTTAAAAGCTATTTTTATTGCATAGTCATACTACGTATGATTACAGAAATAAACTGAGTACTTGTAAATACCCTAAAATATTTACAGCTATATCTCATTTACTATCAAGATCCTAGAAGCAAAACCACTGATTGGAACTTAAAGCATTTATATCTAACAAGCTTTGAATTGGAAACCGGATTACATCAACTGCTCTGAATTGGGAATCTGATTAAATCACCTACTAACACCAAACATTGCACAAAACTTGTGCATTTTCTTCTTATTTTGTTTACTATTAATCTATAATTTTATTTTTCTAAATGAAAAGAAATGTTATACTTAATGTTAAAATATGAGTTTCAAGTTACAGGATATTATCCAATTAATTTCCAGGAAACATATCTTTAAAGCAATTAAATAATTGTATATATAACTCCTCTGGTGGGAAGTAAAATCCCCAAGAGTTTTGAGTTTTGTAAAACAAAGAAGAAGAATAATGGAATAGAATGGAGTTTAATGTTTCGATAACACAGTAGTTCTATCATTTTGAGAAAAACATAATTTTATATGAGGAATTTCTCTATGCTCATTTTTTGATTTGGAATTATCGTTCTTTTACAAGCTTGTCAATGTGTGCACAGGTGAACCTTTTCTTTTTGCTCCATCATTCCAAAGCACTGGACGTACTTTATTTTCTTCTCTGAAAGTGCCAACACTTACAGCAGGTCAACTTCATAAATGCAGAAGGTTTTTCTCAGCTCACACTGAAAAATCAAACTCTGGACATTCTCGTGAAGTGTTCTGAGCACTAGAGTATTATAGCCCAGCCCCCCTCCCCCTCTTAGTGTAGAAAAAGGAATAAATATACACATGTAGGTGAGCCATAAAGTTTGGTTAAAGAATAGAAACCAAAAGACAAGTAAAAATAACAATCTTATATTTATAAGAAAACAAAAATCACTTTAGCAAGCACAATAATTTCAAAAAAACATATATCATAAAATGAGAAAATGTTTCTTAGAAATATGGTTTTTTTTCCACAGGATAGCCTGAAGCCCTCCTAGACACTACAAAAAATTAACCGATATAAAATCAAGAAGGGTTTTGCTAAAAGAATTATGGATTAAAAATTATCGGAGATGAAATGTCACATATTTTGTACAAGCATATTTACACATACGACCAACTTGATGACATTAATCATCCGGAACAGGTAAAGTTCTTAGTGTGACTTTATCATTCATGGTCTGTTCTTGGGATCCAGTTCACTGTTCTTAATTATATTAATATATAAATATATATATATATCTGTATAGTAGAATAGTTCATTAAAGCTGCTCTTCCGTAACATATAATTGAAACTAAAGATGGCAAATTAAAACTACATTTGTATACTAAAGTTTTCACAGTGATAGCAACGCTGCAGGCATTTTGTTACACAATAATATATTTTGTTACAAGAAGGTAACATGATAGACTGATTTATTATGGAAAGTCAACTGGTTCACCAGAGGCAAACATGTTCCATGATGAGAGATAAGACTTTCTGGAACAGTATAATGAATGGGTCTGTACTCTACATTCAAGTACTAGGTTTAACGCTCCGATTTCTTTGGCCTGTAGCACTGCTCAGCATTAGGAAATCTCTCTGATATATAATCTGAATCTTTCTCTAGTCTTCTGACAATTGTGCGATCTATTTCACCATTCAAAGCATTTTGTAAGTCACTATTTGTGGAAGCTTCTTGCGTTAAATTCTCAAAACTACTGATTGGTTCCACTCCTAGAGTTGCTGCTGCATGTCTAATGGATTCTGGGATATATTCAGCCATATTTGATAAACTGTTTGATGGCCGATCAGAGGTCATGACCTGAAAATAAAACAGTCAAACAAAAATAAGATTCAAAACCCAACAAGCTAAATTAAAGATTTTTTGGGGGGCCAAAACATTATTCAAATCAATTAATTGGTTTCTATTGATTCCAATAATTCTATTTTTATCGTAAACGTCAGCCCAGTTTGGATTGCTGAATGGTTAGTGTGTGCTCGCTGTATCATAAAGCCTGTCATTGAATCAACTGGCGTGGTTTCGAATCCCCGGTTGTATGTGGCAATGAGTAGGGTCACCTGTCCAACTTTATGGGTTTTCTCTGGGTCCTCCGGTTCCTCCCACTGCAAGCGAATTATTGAAATAAAGTTAAACCATATGTTAGTCCTGAAATGATCTAGTTTGTGTCGAGTGGACGTTAAACCCCATTTCCCTTTCCTGACTTTTGAGATATAGTGTTAACAAAGGTTGTCACATTGTAAATATCTAGGTAAATGAAAAGCAAAATCTGTTTACTGTATAATATCAAAACCGCATTTGAATGTTAGTCTATGTTCACATATGTTTAGAAACAATATCCAACAACATTTCCATGCGGAAATAGAACCAGTGGTTGCCAGGCAGGATATGCCCACATTTTCAAGAGATGGATAGAGAACAACCTAAAAACAAACACAATTTTTTGTACAATCAGGGGCAATAATCCAGTAAGTTATGGTCTGAAATGGGCAAATATCAAAAGGAACTAAGATCTTTGGGATATCAAGATATATTTAAGTTTCATTAAAATCGGATAAAAATTGTGACCTCTACTCTAGATTGTCCACAACCTTCGTATTACACACTTCTACACAATTTGTGTACAAAGAAGAGCAGCAATTTTGTCGGGCTGTTTCATTTCGATATTCCAGAAATTCGAATTCAACCCTCATTATGGTGGAATGACGATGTATTTAAACTGTTTTTAAAATGTGAACAAAATTGTGACCTCTAGAGAATTCCGAAAGCTAAAAAGGCGATTCTTTGAACAATCGGGGGACATAATCAAGGAAGTTAAGTTTCGATATCGGCGAATATCAAAAGGAACCAAGATTTTAGTGTATAATGGTGTCATATTCACACGTTATTTTTATATTGGATAAAAAATGTGACCTCTACAGGGACCAGTGGCTAAAAATGTGATTTTTTGTTCAATCAAGGGTCATAAATCAGGAAGTTACAATCCAATATGCGCGAATATAGAAAAGAACCAATATCTGTGAGTTATAAACATGTATTTCAAGTTTCTTCAAAATCTGATCAAAAATTGTGACTTCTAGAGGGCCAACAACCTTGATATACCAGATGTTTATACTATTTCCGTGCGAGGGGCGGCCACAGTTTTGGCCCGATTTTCACGAAATTCGAACTCAACAAACATTACGGTGTAATGGTAATATATTCAAACCTTAATTTTTAAATCGGATAATAATTGCAACCTAACAAAGGGCCCTAAGTTAAAAATACAATTTTTTGTACAATCAGAGGCCATAATTCCGGAAGTTAGGATCCAATATATGCGAATATTAATTAATCAAGTTGTGGTGTTTATCGTATGATTCATTATAAATTTATGAAGTGCTCTCTGCCGCCTCATATAAAACATCATGATTGGCAAGGTGTCCATAAAACCAAGTGACATTGGTTGGACACCAATTTCACTGAAACAGGCCTTCCCGGTCTGATGTGAATAAACGATTTACACGAAATTTGAGGCAAAAAAAAAGATCTGCATAAGGCAGATTTAGCTCTTACATAATGCATCTTTAATATCCGAGTTATTATGACTGCTGTATTTAGTTTTGATTGGAAATTAAAGAGGGTTTAATGTCCTACTGTTCTGCTCTGACTGGTCGTACACCATACAGTGTGTTGTTATGAGAGAAATTTTTCCCATGCAGCAACACTATGGCCTACTCTTATATCAAATTCCAACTGCACGCCAATTTATATACAGGAACTGATCAACAAAATATTTTTGGGAATTTGTAAATACCTTTCTGCGTTTAGCGGGTAAACCCTGTAAATATGCATCACTTAATGGAGGCTGTGGACGATTATGCTTCTGACGTTGAATATCTTGACTAATAATTGGAACCCACTCCTGCAAAATACAAAGATACATTAAAGAGGCATACACATCCATTTTAAAGGTACAGAAATGGCAGCAGAGGAAAAGGGGCCGGTTTGGCATGATAGCTCTTCCTTGTAAATCGTTTGTTTGTTTGGCAACCACTTTCTCTCGTAAAAATACCAAAACTATCATATCTTATAATATGTACCTCGGGCACAACAGCTCTCCAGTCTTCCCCATTGGTTGCTATATTAACTGATTTAGGTGTGGCACCAGGAATAGGAGAGGTCACTCCTGAACTACTAGTTCCATTCATTGCAGCACTACTTCTTGTTGCTGTATGTTGAACTGCTGAAGGCTTTGGTTTACTTTCTACTGATGTGGCTTTTTTGGGCTGAAATATTAAGATATGAAAATGGAATTATGGTTACAGAATTAAATGGTGTGGAAAGCACAAAATATTAAATTTTGCATGAAAATAGACTTATCGGTAGTTTTGGCTAAAAAAAAAGGAAAGAAAAATCATTTCATTTAGTTCTGTTTTTTTTTACTGTAGTAAAAGTACAACGTCTGAACCAATAGTTACTGAAAGTTGCTTTCTTTTCTATTTAGATTCAGTTTTGACTGCAGACTACATACAATCTAATACACATTTGTACAACACAGTCAAACCTTGTGTTTCTGCACATTTGAGCTCCCATAAAAACTGCCACGAATAAAAAATTCCTGATTGCTGGATGACACTATTGTGAATCTAGCTAGATCCTTGACGATTGGAATTTTTATTGACTGACTATTAGGACATCATAAAATTTTAGGACAAATTTATACACAAAACATTAAATGAAATTGATGGATGATGATTTACATCCAGTTACTCTGTTTACATCCTAGAGACTAACCATATAGTTTTAGTGAGGGAACACAGCTGATCAAACAAATTTTTATTTTGCCAGAATGTTAAATATCTATATGTCCAAATCAAAGGAATATAACCGCATACCTGTTCAGATTTTGTCTGTGATGTTCTGGGCATCGCTGTTGTTGCAGGTGGTGAACTCACATCCATAGGAACCTCTGTTCTCTCAGCACGTAAAATAGCAGCTGCACCAGGAGTTGATCCTGTTTTGACGATATAATGTTGAACTTCAGCCTCTGTTATGACATAGGACTGTCTGAACGTCTGAATGTGCTGTGATGTCATGGTTATCATCCACTGTTGTATCATAGGGTTCATGGAAGATGTTATACCATGCTAAAAATATTATGTACATGATTCAATTATATTATCTATCATATATAAAATATAGACATTACATCAACAGGTGGGTAAATACTAAAAAGATAGTAAGCTGGCACTGCCAGGCAGGATACGCCCACATTTTCGAGAGATGGTTAGAGAACAAGCAAAATCGAAAGTGATTTTTCCTACAATCAAAGGCTATAATTCATTAAATTACAATTTGATATGCGCAAATATCGAACAGAATCAAGATCTTTAGGTTATAAACATGCATTTCAAGTTTCATCAAAATCGAATTAAAATTGTGACCTATACTGGGTCCACAACCTTGATATACCATTTTTTAACAGTATTCGCGTACGAACAGCGGCCATTTTGTATGGTAATTTTGGTCCGATTTTTCCGAAATTTGAACTCAACCTTCCTTAGGGTGTAACGGTGATATAATCAAACGATTTTTTAAATCGGTTAATTATTGTAACCTCCAGAGGGACCACAAGCTAAACCAAGATGATTTTGCGTATAATCAGGGGCCATAATTCAGGAAGTTACGATCCGATATGCGCAAATATTGAAAGGAACCAAGATCTTTGGGTTATAACCATGCATTTTAAGTTTCATCAAAATCGAATTAAAATTGTGACCTCTACAGGATCCACAACCTTGATATACCATTTTTTAACAGTATTTGCGTACGAACGGCAGCCATTTTGTATGGCAATTTTGTTCCGAATTTTCTGAAATTCAAACTCAACCTTCCTTAGGGTGTAACGGTGATATAATCAAACGATTTTTTAAATCGGATAATTAATGTAACCTCCAGAGGGACCACAGGCTAAACCAAGACGATTTTGCGTATAATCAGAGGCCATAATTCAGGAAGTTACGATCCGATATGCGCAAATATCGAAAGGAACCAAGATCTTTGGGTTATAACCATGCATTTCAAGTTTCATCAAAATCGAATTAAAATTGTGATCTCTACAGGGTCCACAACCTTGATATACCATTTTTTAACAGTATTTGCGTACGAACGGCGGCCATTTTGTATAGTAATTTTGGTCCAATTTGAACTCAACCTTCCTTAGGTTATATTATTGAACGGTTTTTCAAATCGGATAATAATTGTAACCTCCAGAGGTACCACGAGCTAAAATAGGTGAATTTTCGGACAATCAGGGGCCATAATTCAGAAATTTACGTTCCGATAGGTGCAAATATCGAAAGGAACCAAGATCTTTGGGTTATAAACATGCATGTAAAGTTTCATCAAAATCGGACGGACGGACGGACGGACAGGGGCGACGACATAATACGTCCACATGAAAATGTTGGCGTATAAAAACACCCCCAAAAAATGGCAACACAAATGTTGGTTTTTGATTATCATTCAGTAGCAGCGCTCTAGATAGGTTGAGTGTGCCTGCACACACACTTGAAAATGTGCCTGCAGGGTCATACTCAAAAAGAGATTATTCAATTGCCAGGTATATAGAATGATTGGGGGGGGGGGGGCTTACGAAAGCTTCTTGTGTTTCTGAATTAAATTAATGTGTACCTGCCGCTTCAATAAATTACCTGTCACTCTCAATTATCAAACTCAAAGACTAAATGTATACACATATCCAGTACACACACACACGTCTTGACGTACATTGCTTCATATAAATATCATAATATGAAACTTTTTAACTTTTTCGACACCGGAATGCCTAAAAGTTCTTGAAAGTCGGCAAATCTGCTTTGGCCATTGTTTAGATGATGACCTTTAGTGTCCGACTTTAGGAGACTTTTGTTTGTTCATGCTGAATATCCTACTGAGTGACAATCAAAAGCTAGCTTTTGTTTTGGGTCATGGCAATTTTTTTAGGGTTATGGCTTTATTTCAGCTAATTTTACTAGTCTGTAAAGGGAAAGGAACTTATAGAAACTATTTCAGTTTTCAAATCCATATTCAGAAATGATAGAATTGAAAATAATAATAAAGACTTACTAATCTGTGCTGTAACATTCGTTGGAAAGCTGTATTACCTTCCACCAAACAAATTGGTGTCAAAGTAATAAACTCTCCTAGCAGACGCCGCACTCTCTCATAAATATTTTTTCCAAAATTACTATCCCCATCTGAAAAAAGACAACAAAATAAGATCATATATTTCAGTTCTCAGATAATGCTACATCATTTTAGAAGGGCTACATAGCCTGCAATAATTTGAAACAATATCTTGATCATTGTCTGTAAACGAGAATATTTATTTGCATGGCCAAACACAAAACTCCTAACCTGGGCTAATGAAGACGGGCATATGAGGGAAATTTCGCCCTGGCAACAGCGAAACGGCCTACTCTTATATTGAATTGCAACTGCCAAGGGATCTTTTATGTCCACGCCAATGTGTACACAGGACCTTGGTTTTTCGTACAATCCGAACGACTAGACAGCTGTTCTTGTCAGGCCCTCCGTCCTGTATCACTGACAAGGGGAAACCACGCCGGAAAATCTGAATGTACTTTCTCAGCCAATGCTGGGACTGAACAACTGACCTCCAGGCTAAGCAAGCCAGTGTCTTACTTATTTAGCCATGTGATCCCCAACATGCTTTGGATTATAGTACCTTAATATTCCAGTCACGCAATTGCTTTATTCCCATAAAAATAACATACTGTCTAAATTGTTTATTATAAGTAAGTTAAATTAATATGAATAAACTTTAGTTATCTTGTATTAAAAATTTGAAAAGTTGAATTGTGTGATGCGACTTGAGCTCAAGAGTTGATCTATATTAAATAGTATATATACCTAATTTCTCTTGAGAGGAAAACACCATCAATACCTTTATCTATGGTAATGCTTAAACTACAAGCCTACTTTAGACTAATAGTTCTGATTTTACCAATAACTCTATAGATTAATACAATGTATTTCTGCCAACAACACTATATAGAAACAGTTTTGATATTACTTATAACACTAAACACTAAGTACTACAACCAGAAAGAGAGAGAGAAATAGGGTTTTATGTCTACTTGACAAAAACTAAGTCATTTCAGGACTAACATATGGTTTTTATTTTATATCAATAATTCACTTGCGCGTAGGGGTCTTTAGCAGTGGGAGGGAGCCGGAGGAACCGAAGAAAACCCACAAGGTTGGACAGGCGAGCCTACTCCTTGTCACATACAATACTACAACCAGAAATGTCTGGTCTAGATTAATATTTCTCATTTTAAATGTACCATTAAAACTCCTGACAATAAAACCCCAGACTCATATTAGCAATAACACTCCCGAATGACTATTAGTTCAAACATTAACAATAACATTCTATATCATTGAATAAGAGTTAATTAGTAGATACACATATCATTTACCAATAACTGTATTAAACGAAAATATGATTTGATGGTTTAAACTTTCTTAATTTGAAACAGCATTAAACTATCCTGTAATCATGCTGCATTTTGTATCCACCATTTTCAGAGTTTCCCTTTTGAATGACTTTAATAAGAAGGTTTAAAGTACTATAATATTTTCAAATCAAAGAAGTTTGAAGTAAAAAGTTTTCTAATTTAATTCGTTCATACCTTCAGAATTGAGTATCAATCTTATGGTGGCTCTAAGTTGTTGACGTAGAAAGTTTTTAATTGTAGCCATTAAATCAAATCCTTCTTTAACTTCTACTGTATCCTGAGAGAAAAATAAATTACAACAACAATACAAGCATTCATGTTTATAATACAGGAAAGAAACAGCTAGATTTATGACCATGATATTGGGATAGTTCATGGTAAAATGTTTATGTTACAAAGAACACAGAGTGGCAGACCATTACACTATATTTTCTTCAGGTTGTATACTGATCATTTTCAAATTTTAGTGAAGCCTGTACCACAACAGGCCTGGGACTGTACAGCGCAGTAGAGGTTCATGGCTTGCCCCCGGATCCATTCATTCTTTCTTTAATTGTTTGTGGTTTCTGAGTATGATGTCTTGTCCATATATTTGTCTTTGTGTAAATCATGTGTGGTGCAGTCCCCCTGCACTTACTATTTTATTCACTACTGTACACTTCATATACTCAATTCTTACTGTGTGACAAAAAATTAAATATAATAATCCTTCTTCATTTCAAATGTAAAGTTCTTAGATTTTAGCCTCACTAGAAATAGATGTTTAATGTTACTAATCATTCTTCTAATTGACCCCATTTGTATGTGACAAGAAGTGGGGTCACCTGTCCAGCCTCATGGGTTTTCTCAAGGTCCTCCGGTTTCCTCCCACTGGTACAGACCCCTACGCGCAAGCGAATTATTGAAATAAAATTAAAACTATATGTTAGTCCCGAAATGACCTAGTTTATGTCAAATGGACTTTAAACCCCATTTCTCTCCCTCTCGCTTCTAATTGAATTTTCTAGAAAATATTGAGTTATTTTTTTTTATTGTTGTGGGCAAAGATGCCAATCCTGTTCACATACAATCCTGTGGATCAATCACTGTAGACCAGCAAATACCTAATAATGTGATGGTATAAAAACTTACAATAGACGACTGTAATTCAGGTTCCATTTCTTCAATAACTTCTTCAATAGCTGTTCTTAGATTGTCTTCGGTATACTCTCGTCCTTTTAATACACGCTCACGGCAAAACTCCTTTAATGGTCCCTGTAGAGTTCCAAGTCTTTCAGATCGTCCGGAGAAAACTCCAAATAAATCTGCGAAGGTAAGGTGACGTGATATAACTTGAAACAAATCACTGATAAAACCTAGGAAATACATAAATAATAAAAAAAAATAACATACCGGTAATTGTAAGAAAAAGAAGGAATAACAAGTAACAAATTAATCTGGTCATCTTGAGACTAACATCATTCTCTTGTGACACTTTACTATTAATACATAACTAACCTAGAACATGCGATACTACCCTGTCAAATGCCTTATTATTGTTGACGATAAATACTTTGAAAAATTATTTTCTTATGTGACATCAAATAGTTGACACAATACTGAAGATTTATTTTCATATGATTTCATATACTATAAAAGAACAAACCTTCTTCTGGATTAAGATTATGAGTGGCAGACATGTTGCTAACAAAATCTGATATGGTAGTGCCAGATTCTCTGCTTCCAGCCGCTGCAGATAACTGTTGACTGATTCCACCAAATAAATCTAAAAACATGGCGTTTGGATTGGTGGCACCTGAAGAAGGAGGAGGAGGAGGAGGTGCTGGTGTGGATGATGAAGTTGTATTAGAAGTACCAGTACTGTTGGTAGCTGATGGTGGCGTATTTGAGTGAAGCTAAAAAAATAAAACAAAATGAAACTTAATAAAAAAATATTGAAAGTATGTTGAAATTGTAATATGCTAGAAGGGGAATAACATTTTCATTGTTTTCTAATTCAACGTAAATAAAAGATGAAAACTGTTATTTAGACGGTAATTTACAATATTAAAGTACAAAAATTAGATAATGTCCTGGCCTCAATGTTATTGGATTAAATATAGGTTGTTGTATAATTGAGCATAGTTTTATGTCATCTAACTTCCATTCTTCCATTTTTGTCCCTCCGTCCCCCACCTCTACTAATTGTAAAAGATAAGAGATTAATATCTCAACATCATCAACTTCATTAATTAATTGCTCTTCAATCTGACAATGTTGGTCTAAAAAAGTTTTAGATTTGACAGTATAATGAGTTCATGAAAGAGGATAAACTCACCGCTGTTTCAAATACATTAGTTAAGATATTTCTAAAGGCATTTGTTTGTTGTGTATTATCAGTATGGGGTATCGGTCCTCCAGGGGTTCCTAAAGGTGTAAACAATGAAGCAAACGGATGTGACGGATCAGGACCTGGAACTCGTGGACCACCAGATGGTGTTGATTCTGTATTACTTCTAGCAGTGTTAGAAGCTGTAGAGGCTGCTGTAGGTGGTGGTCCTCGATGAACTGAAAAATAGAGAAAACACAGCTAGTTTATATCAATGGGGTTTAATTATAAGTTCACTCAACACAAACTAGGTCATTTCTTTGGTAACATATTTTGAGACTAACATATTTCAATAATTTGCTTATCCTCTATGGCTTGATAATCTATGCATTTCACTTATAAAACATGTAGAGCTTAAAGAGAACCACTTTATCTATATATCGTATGTAAAGGATGTCATATTGATATTGATACTTACTATGTATGTGAGGTTGAGCTCCTCCTTCACCACCTAACAATCCTGACATTAAACCAGACACCATATCAGCTAAACCAGCTTCAGGATTAGGCTACAAATAAAATCGTTACCTTTAAAAAAATCAATACAGTGGACTCATCCGACATCGAACAGGATTGTTCAGATATGCTGGATTACAGAGGATGACAGAATACTCAATACCGGAAGTATCACTGTACCGTTACCTTTGAATACCGGACGTATAATTTTCTTTGGTTGTATATTGTATGTACATGTATTTGTTGGCAAAAATCGCATTTGTATCTCAATAATCATTTGGGTTATGCTCTAATAAACAAAATGGCTTCATCACAATTAAAAATATTTTAGGAGAAAATCCTTTAATACTAGATGGACTGCACATGCAGAATTCTTAAACAGTACCTAGATCAACACTCGCCACTAACTTTAAAGGCTCTCTCGATATATTCTGGTAGGCTCTGGTTAACTAGATTTGTAGAATTGGCCTAATATTTAAAGGCTGGATTATACAATGTTAATTCAATGCAAATCAAGTCACGGGACCACCGATTGATGTCGTAATTTGTAATATTCAGAATACAGATTACTCAAAACGTTTTAGGCTGAAGTGATAAGGAAATAAATCGGGACATGAAAATGATGACAGATTTCACAGAATGCGGTAGTATTCAGATGTCGGATGTGACAAAGTCCAGTGTTATAACAGTAATACCATAAATAGATTTTTTGCATTTCATTATTCAAAGTTAAGAAAACATAATTAAAACTCATATGTCCCGCACAAAAAATGAAACCAACTGAAGGACAGTATAATATATTGATTAAAAATTGTTTTAGAAATCTTAAAAAACACCAAAACAATATATCTTAATTTGTATTGAACCAAATATTCTAATGGTATTTGGATAATTGTATTTGGATAATGAGTAGAGGAATATGGTACTTAATGCTATAAAATGTACATTGACTTACCTGGGCTCTTGGGCCTGCAGTATTCCGAGCTTGTTGTGTCAAGTAATGTCTAGAAGAACAAGGTAGGTATGGATCTACTGGACGTCCAGGCATACCTCCTCCGAACATAGCATTTAAATCATCAGCTATATCCATCTGTCTGGGTGACCTAGTCTGACTATTAGTAGTTGTCGAAGAACCGCTAAATGTCGAAGTGTTGGTACCAGTTGATGTGTTGGTACCAGTTGATGTTGTGGTACTGGATGTTGGAGCACTGGGTGTAGATGTGGTCGTACTGGTTGTTAATGTAGGATTAGTACTGGAAGATGGTGCAGGCGCTCTAGTTGTGCTAGACATTCTGACATCAACAGATGGAGGTCTCATTCCTACCACTCGCATCTGACCCTCAGCTCTATTTAATGGTATGAAATTAATCTGTACTGGATGTCGAGGTCTAGCCCCTAAAAAGAAAAAAGAGAGACAAAATGAGATATTATTAGAGGTTAACAGAAATGAGTTTGTTTTGACACAGAGCATATTTTCATTTCAATCACTTGGAGAGAAATCACAAGGTAAGGTAAAGGTCAATGTAGTAATAAAGAAAAAAAGAATAACTTTAAAAATATTGAGTTAGGGGAAAAATCGAGTTCTATTGCTTACCACCCTGTGGAAGATCACATGGCTAAGTGGGTAGGGCGCTGGCTTGCTAGCCTGGAGGTCAGGTGTTTGATCCCTGCATTGGCCGAGAAAGTTCATCTCGATTTTCAGGCGTGGTTTTCCATTGTCAGTGAGATGCAGAACGGAGGGCCTGACAAGGACAGCTGTCTAGTAGTCGTTTGGATGGGACAAAAAACCAAGGTCCTGTGTACACATTGGTGTGAATGTAAAAGATCCCTTTGTAGTTGAAATTCGATAAAAGAGTAGGCTGTAGCGCTGCTGCCCGGGCAAATTTTCCCTCATAGCACACTGTATGGCGTATGCCCAGGTTGGTTGCAGAAGAGTAGGACGTTAAACCCCATTTCATTTCATTTCATTTCACTTACCACCCTGTGATTGTAGAACTGAGTTTACTAGACCCTGTATAAATCCTGGAGGTAGCTGGGCACCAGGGGGTAGTTGTACACCTGCTACATTTATATCGGGCATGTTGCCACTAGCTTGTGGTGTTGATGTAGGTGTTGGACCAGGGTTAGGGGTAGCAGGAGTTGTTTGTGGTCCAGTTTGATTGGATTCCATAGTTGTTGAAGAGGCAGCTACAAATAAAATAAATGGAGTTTTATTAGTTTTTTTTATCACAATATAATCTTACTTTTTATGATTGAGATCCACAATGCCTATGCAAATGATTTATTGCTCTATTTCAAACCTATATATGCAAATGATTTATTGGTCTATATAAAACCTATATTTCCTATACCCGTATATACAAATGATTTATTGGTCTATATCAAACCTATATTTCCTATACCTGTATATACAAATGATTTATTGGTCTATATCAAACCTATATTTCCTATACCTGTATATACAAATGATTTATTGGTCTATATCATACCTATATTTCCTATATATGCAAAAGATTTTCTTTGTCTATATCGAATCCCATATATTTTCTATATATTAAAATGATTTATTGGTCTATATCGAATCCCATATATTTCCTATATATACAAATGATTTATCGGTCTATATCGAACCTATATTTTTCCGTACAGTCTTTTCGCACTTATTATGTAACACCAGAAGTAACTGATGTGTTGACTTGCAAATTTTGTTATTATATGTTGGTGGTATTTAATTGAACTGTTTTACTTGTCATAAAAATACATTACACATAACATTACTGGCGAGTCCAAGGGCCTAGTCACATGACCATAACCTACCTGAAGCTATAGGAGTTGAAGGATCATGAGTTGATGTTATAACGTGGGCAGATATGCTATTTAAGGTCACAGAGTCAGGACCAACTTCAACATACACATATGGATCACTACTACCAGCTACAGAGACACCTGGTGGTAGGTTACTTCCTGTTCCATTTAAAGCAGAAGTCTATAAATATAAACCAAGAATAATATACAGCAGATCAAATAATAAAGCCATAAATCACTTACAAGTTTCAAAATGAAAAAGTAATAAAGATTTAGTGGGTATATAATAAAAACTAACATTTTCCTTTAATGCAGCATTATTAATTAATTTAACACTTGAAAATTTCCACAAACATACTATATTGTAGATGTTGTTCCTAATTTTTCATGTCTGACTTTTAGATTGACATTTTTTGATTGACTGACAAATATTCAAATCTACTAAATATCAGAATATATTCAATCCATTCATCCTAGTAATATTAGAGTAAAAATGTTTTCCACAGTAAAAAACAAAATGAAAGATACAAAGCAACCATCAGTTTTATTGATGAGCCTGTGAAATATACAATACATACTACTGTTGGAGTTGTAGATGTTGACATGGGCGTGGCTGTAGAACTGGGCGCAGTTGTAGTAGTACTTGATGATTGGCTACTAGTAGTTCTGTTAGATGATGAATTCTGGGTACTGGGTCGACCTGTTCTGCCATTGCCTACATTAATTTGTGTCTACAAATATAAAATATACCAAATAATTACACAGGAACACGGTCTGCTTGCTTTGTCCTCCATAAAAAAATGGTGCAACAGATAAATTAAATGTTAGTACTGACCAACAACTTATGACGGAAAAAAATATTCAGCCACCAAACATATTAAACTTCCCACACAACATAATAAACACTACATTACTGTTCACAAAAATGGGTTCTTCTTAGGTTTCAAATAGACCAAGAACCCTTTCAAAAAAGCTTCAGCCAATTGGTAAGGTTTCAATTCAAGACTTGAACAGGACAAGGAGTAGGAATGCCTGCTTTACTACATTTTTCCCCCGGTTAGTTCCCACTGGTATGGACCTCACACACAAGCCACAAGCAAATTATTGAAATAAAGGTGTAACATATGTTAGTTCCGAAATGAACTAGTTCGTTTTGAATGAATGTTTAGCAGTAAAACCCCATTTTCTCTCTTAAAAGATGCAGACTTCAAAAATAGGCCAACTGGTTTTACTCCTATTATCTCAAAAAGTTACATATAGTCATCCACACAATAGCAATCCGGTTATTATCAACTATCACTTTGTAAACAATAGTTGACGTATTATATGACATTATTTGTGTATCAATACTGCACCTTCTCTAGCCTTTGTACATATAGCTCAACATCTAGGTTATTGCGGGTCGTAGTAATCAGAAGTGAAAGATGGGAATGGAACACTCAAGAAATCATTGAAACTAAAGATGGCAGCTTCAAAAAGTATAGTGTGACCCCAGGGACCCGTTTCTCGAAATCTTAACTAAAGATAAAATCCAAATTTTAGTAGATACTATCATTTGAGTGACTAAGCATTAAAGTCAATCTAATATCATCCAATCAAATTACGTAAATTTGGATTTTATCTTAGTTAAAATTTTCTGAAACAGGCCCCTGCTTAAAATTTTCAACTTACCCTTTGTACTCTTGGGAACATTCCCATCATAGTAGATGGGGGACTATAAAGGTGGCGTGGAGGTGCTGCGGATATATCTACCATAAAGTCACTAATACCATGATAAACATGACTCATCGCATGCATAGCCTCTGATACCATATTACACATTCTCTGGGTTGATTGGGTTTCCTGGAATTATAAATTGAAATAGCTTCAAAATAACTTGATAAAAAATTTATTCTTAAAATCTAAGCTAGATAAAGCATCTCAATGACAAAGTCAGGCCTCATTAAAGTTTGAACCTATCCATGTATTAGTGATCAAGCATACTCTTAAAGTGAGCCTAACCCTCGTCAACATTATTCAGAAAAACAATCTCCTGTAAAACCGGTCTACATTCGTCTAAATTAAACAGACTTACCTCTACTGGAGCGTCCTCCTGTAAAACTTGTCTATATCGATCTAGGAATGGCTGTAAATCAGCATTTAGTAATTGTACTTCTTCCAATAAGTCAGCTAATACATTTATACCTGGTCGTCTAAAAAACAATCAAACTAGAATCAAACTATAGGCAAAACTGTATTCATGTTAAAAATATCTCTTTATGCAAGAGAATGTTAGGTAAGTTGTCAACAGGCTTCTCCTTATATGACAACAATATTGCAAATTTAAGGTTTGTCATAAAACAAATGGAACTGTTTAACTAACTTTCTGTACATCTTAACCATATAACTGTACAGAAAGGCTCTTTAGCTCCATAAACACTGAAGCAAGCGCATAGCATAACTGCAATCTAATTAAAATACGGATCTATATTTCGTTTCGTTTTTTTATACTTTTGATGACCTACACTATAACTTGTAGATCTAACAAGTTATAGTGGGAGTTCACGTCGGGTGTCAAGTAAGCGACCTATAACGTCTGTCATTCGATTAAACAATCAGAATTTATGTTGAAAGAGTCTATGCTTTGCTTTGTTTTGATTTCTATCGCTGCTAATGTCTACCCACAGTTCCTTGCAAATAAAGTCAAGCACTCGATTCGACAGACCATTTGATTCTCTGCCCCCTCATTTTAAGCAGAACACAAGTTAAATAACAACTCTTCCAGATCCTAGTGTAGTAAAGACAAGTAAAACGAAATTTTAAACCAAACGAAATAAGATTTGTGTTTTAATCAGATTGAGCATAACTGCAATTTTGTTTCTAAGAGATTAGACTAAATGATAATTATTGCTTCTAGAGTGTACACAAGGAATTGTGGACAACAGATGTGTAGAAAATGATAGCAATTTACCCAGTTTGAGTTGAATTGCTGGCACCATCAGTAGTATTTTGTGTTGTTGATTCTGGGTTCGGCTCTGTAGGTGTTGAAGGTTCATCTGGTGATGAACTCATACTTGCTTCTTCAGAATTAGAAGCTCCCCCAGTGGCTGTTTCTGAGGGGGGATTCTTAAAAATTTATATAACAAACATTGCACATTTTCTTACTTTTTAATATTGCACCACTGTACGTGAAAGGCATCAAACATCAAAATAATCTATAATAAACATCTCTGAATTCCTAGCATAACTGTGCATAAACATATAGAATTTAGCACTTAAACAGTAAATTTGAGCACCCAGAGAAAATCCACAAATATCAAGCAAGCAATCAATCTCTCTACTTGTACCATACAATTCAAGATCCCTCAAATGACGATCATTGACCTTTAGTCAGGCCAAATTTGCGTTTTGTGAAAAGGTCTTTTAAACAGTAAAAACCAAACCTACCTGTAGCAAATCTATGACATGACGAACTTGTCTGATAACTCTTCTGATACTATTGACCTGTATCTGACCCTGATCCATTGCCTGTGATGGAATCTGTCCTAAGTTTATTCTTACATCTATAGGTGACCCATCAGCCTTGAAAAAATAAACAACATATGAAAGAAAGGACAAAAAGAGTCGAGTTAAATATTTATTTGAATCTTTCTTTGACCATTTAAACATTGAAAATTACAGCTAAAAAATTTGATTTAAATATTGGTAAACTTACAGAGGCACTGGTCGAAACTCGTGCATTTCTCCACTGATCTCCCATTCCTGCAACAGCATTCTGTACTATATTCTGTTAGAATCAATGAAAAAAAATGGCATAATATCCAATAAACATTTCTCAAAAAAAAAAGTTTCATCAATAATTAATTTCATTTATCAAAATATATTATATACATTTTATCCAGAATAAATTACTTGTTGAAATTACTCTTTAGAGTTGATAGTTAGCATATTTTTTTGTAATGGCTTGTTACTATTGACACTACAGACATGTGCTGAACTAGTATACTCTCGACTTGGCTATGATATAGATGCCTGCTTTGTCTAATCATAATTCAAGGGTTAGGAAAATAGAACAAAGTCTAATCATAGTTCAAGGATTAGGAAAATAGAACAAGGTCTAATCATAATTCAAGGGTTTGGAAAATAGAACAATCAGTCAAGTCTTAAGGTCACATGAGAATAAGTTTTGAGTGAATTCATTTTTGGGGGACTATTTAACTACTGTACCCCAGATTCATTCAAATCTTAATTGTTGCTTTGCCTAATTGTAATGAATGAATGAAATGGGGTTTAACGTCCTACGCTTAAGCACCTAACCTGGGCTAATTGAAGACGGGCATACGCCAACAGTGTGCTATGAGGGAAATTTTGCCTGGGCAGCTGCGCTACGGCCTACTCTTATATCGAATTCCAACTGCCAAGGGATCTTTTACGTGCACTCCAATTTGTACACGGGACCTCGGTTTTTCGTCCCATCCGAACGACTAGGCAGCTGTCCTTGTCAGGCCCTCCTTCTGCATCACTGACAAGGTGAAATCACGCTGGAAAATCGAGATGAACTTTCTCGGCCAATGCAGGGATCGAACATTGCCTAATTGTAATGTTTTACTAGTACTAACACAACTCTTACAGGATACAAAAATTAAAATGGCATCATATTTGATCATCGTCGGTTGCAATACTCTCATTGTAATAGGAATGATGTTAGTTTTATGACTTAAAAATTGTTCAGTTCATTTTGTTGAATACTGTACAAACCTGAACTTGATTAGGATCAAGGATATCTGTAGGCAATGTAAATGATCCAACCACTACACTACGTGGTGTTCCACCACTACTAGTTGTTGTGGTAGTTGTATTATTAGATAATGTTTCGGATCTAGATGATGGGGGTGCTCTCTGTACAACATGGATAACTTTACCATTCACATCTGACAGAAATTAACATTAAAATTATATTTCATATTAAGTAATTTATAAACAAATTTAAAGCACTGTATAGAAGTAATATTTAAGATAAAAAGGCAAATACAGAAAAGCTATGAGCAAGGCATGTGCCCCAATGTAAATAGGTAACACTCATGCTCAATCAACCATGAAATTCACCAAAAAACATTTATACCAATTACACTTTGTGAAATATGAACCTTCAGAAAAATGTTTTCAAATTGCGAATGTGCAATTCAGTATGTTTTCATATTAGTTTACCGTAATCTTTCAATGGTTTATCATCATGTAAAACTCGTCCATGGAAAATCAACCTTTGGGTATCTGCTTCAATATTCTGAAAATAAAAATGAACTATCTCAACTTTTATCGAAACACATTTATTTGAACATCTTCTGCAGAAGGCAGCATGTCAAAATATTAGTAATCTTCTGCAATTTCTGTTTTGAGTGGAAGAAAACAAACCTAACACAGTATCGGTAAGTGAGTCTTTCACATATTAGATTTGTCATTTTGTAAATGGGGGAAGCACAATAATCTACCTGTCAGGGCACTGTACGCTCGATATGAAACTTCAATAATTTACAAGCCCAGTCTTAACTTGTCAAGAGTGAAAGAAACAAATAAAGTTATAAATTGGCATGTACATATGAACCATGGGTTCCATATCAGTCGTATATGAGAGTCATCACTGAGGGCTATGGAAAATGACCCATCAGCCATTTTGCACACTGGAAAAATAGAATGTCTTCTTCAAAACTCAATTTTCAAACATGGCCAGATCGACCCCCTCCATGAAGCCTTAAAATTCTACGACAAGTACAGAATATTGCAAACGTTTAAAAGCCACATAATCTGATGATTGGTGTTACAGAGTTGTATACAAAGTTGTCAATAGATTATAGGGAGTGTTGTTTTGATAATTAATCATGAATGTCTGGTATTGGAATGCTAAAAGTTAATTGTTAGGTGGGAATCTATTTAAATAGCCAAAGGGAATATTCCATCATTTATTGTACAATTATATCTTAGATAATTTTGTTTGCTTACAATAGAATCTGCTATCTTTTCTTTAAACTGTCGAACCGTCATCTAGAAAAACAAATGTAAAAATCAATTAATAGTACATAATTTCTTTACAGAAAAGATTTTAAAAAGTGACAGAAGGCCACAATTCAACAAATATTGACAAAAATTGTTGAAAATCTAAATATTTTTTTTGTCTTAGTACTCTTAAGGTGTATAAATTTCAAATGAACTGGCTGAATAATTTAGCTGCTAGAACATCCTCAAGATAAGGTAATAAGGGCCATAACTAAGTAACTAATTAGAGAAGATTATTGAAAATCAATAGGTTGCTTCTTCTTAACACTACATAGTTCACATCAAGCACTTAATCAGTAGCCTCTACCATAAGATTTTTTTAAGTTGTCAAGGGAAGTATCTCAAACAGTAATTATTGGAAATAAAAATAAACACTGTGTATAAATTTGAAGTCATTTAGACTAAAAATGAAGTTTTCTTACATCTTCTGCGACATTATAGTTTTTATTCTGTCCATCCAATGTTTTTACAGTTACATCCATTTTATTATCTTTGCTGAAAAAAAAAAATTACTTCATTTAACATTCTACTAGCAATGGATAGACTTGTCAAGTGTTTTCATCAATAATGGATTATGGCTATGAGTGCATTGAAGAATTTTCTTAGTGACAGCATGAATGGTTACTACATATAAGAGTGCTTTTAGAATAAACCTAAGACACAATCAAACATTTTCAAAACACTATAACCAGCGGCTGCCAGGCAGGATACGCCCACATTTTCGAGAGATGGATAGAGAACAAGCAAAACCGAAAGTGATTTTTCCTACAATCAAAGGCCATAATTCATTAAGTTACAATTTGATATGCGCAAATATCGAAAAGTATCAAGATATTTAGGTTATAAACACGCAATTTAAGTTTCATCAAAATTGAAATTAAAATTGTGACCTCTACAGGGTCCACAACCTTGAAATACCATTTTTTAACAGTATTCGCGTACAAACAGCAGCCATTTTGTATTGTAATTTTGGTCCTATTTTCCCGAAATTTGAACTCAACCTTCCTTAGCTTGTAATGGTGATATAATCAAATGATTTTTTAAATCGGATAATAATTGTGACCTCCAGAGAGACCACAAGCTAAACAAAGGCGATTTTGCGTATAATCAGGGGCATTAATTCAGGAAGTTACGATCCGATATGCGCAAATATCAAAAGGACCCAAGATCTTTGGGTAATATCCATGCTTTTCAAGTTTCGTCAAAATCGAATTAAAATTGGGACCTCTACAGGGTCGATGACCTTGATATACCATTTTTCAACAGTATTCGCATACGAACGGCGGCCATTTTGTATGGTAATTTTTTCTGAAATTCGAACTCACCCTTCCTTAGGGTGTAACGGTGATATAATCAACCGATTTTTTAAATAGGATAATAATTGTGACCTCTAGAGGAACCACAAGCTAAACAAAGGCGATTTTGCGTATAATCAGGGGCCATAATTCAGGAAGTTACAATCCGATATGCGCAAATATCGAAAGGAACCAAGATCTATCGGTTATAACTATGCATTTCAAGTTTCATCAAAATTGAATTAAAATTGTGACCTCTACAGGGTCCACAACCTTGATATACCATTTTTTAACAGTATTCGCGTACGAATGGCGGCCATTTTGTATGGTAATTTTGGCCCGATTTTTCCGAAATTTGAACTCGACCTTCCTTAGGGTGTAACGGTACCACGAGCTAAAATAGGTGATTTTTCCAAAGGAACCAAGATCTTAGGGTTATAAACATGAATGTAAAGTTTCATCAAAATCGGTTCAAAATAGTGACCTCTATAGGGTCCACAAGCTAAAAACATGATTTTTCGTACAATCAGGGGCCATAACCCATGAAGTTTTGATACGATACAAGCCAATATCGAAAGCAGCCAAGATCTTTGGGGGATAAACCTATATTTCAAGTTTCGTCAAAATCGGGTAAGAATTGTGACCTGTACAGAGTCTACAAACAATTGTGGAGGACGGACGGACGGATAGACGGACAGGGACGACGACATAATACGTCCACATGAAAATGTGGGCGTATAAAAAGCATATCATTATCTATACAAAATTATGTTGAAACATTAAAATTTTTATATTATATATCAAGTTGGCCCAACCCTGTCCCTGTAATTCTAAACGCTCATAACCCAGGATATTTATCAATTTCTGATATACCCAGTACATGAAATTTATTGAGTGGGTTGGGAAAAAGTCGAAAATATATAAATTTGCATCTTCAGTGTTCCCCAACCCTGTTCCTTTCAACAAAATTGATGTTATTTGAACAAATCCTGGCAAGTATCACCCAATCAACATACCTACAAGTAGTTTAGAAAAAGTCAAAAATATACAGTATAAATTTGCATATTCAAAGTTTCATTGCCCTTCCCTTCCTCTATTTTGTCTGACAATTTTATTTGAAAAAACAAAACCTAAGCATCATTTATACTTAGGCTATGTTGAATTAATTCCTTGTTTCTCTTTGCCCATGCATAGTGTACGAAACAAACATTTTCCGAGCAAAGGCCCCCAAGACCTGTGTGACACATGATCATGTGGGTCCCTCAGGTGACACACAGGCCCAAACAATAATAATAATTATAGTTTTTAAGTGGTGGCATGGATTGTCATCATTGACTGACATGCCAGTAGGCCTACATCAACGGTTTAGTAACTTGTGAAATGTCATGGAACTTATAATATACAAAATCTATAATAAAGCTATAAACAAGTCAAACAAATGAAAATAAGCGTAGGCCTATATGTTTCAAATATGTTGTTATGAAGTTGACTGTGAATTCATTTCAAAGTATAGTTATTTCATAACTTAAAAAATTAAACACGAAGCCACTTATTATCCCAAAGTTATTATTAAATTTATTGAAATAAAATATTGTCACAGTAAAGGACCATTAGGATTATAAGTAGAAAATACACTACCCTCAGGCTAGTTAGTAGGGCTGCAACGATTCATCGATGAATCGATGAACCGCGATGTTTAAAAAATCCACGATGCATGATATAAACAATGGTTGCATCGCGATTCGTTACCAAAATAATAATTTTACAAAAATAGACTGATATTCTGACAGGCCTTGCTTTTTTAGGTGCGCGCTCGCGCATCTAAATGTCATGTCAGACGTGTTTATATTCACGCTCCTTTTGAATCCGAGAGCCATCAAAAAACAATGAAATCATTGAATTGAATCTCGACCATGTGTCGTCATTTATGACTTGTTGATATAAGCAGCCCATACATTCGGAATTCTTCGGTTACCGCTGGCTGAATAACTGGGCCGCTTATATCAATATCAAGTAATATGACTGATCGCCTCTCGCTGCAGCAACATGGCTGCACAGATGAATTATTATGTTTATTCGGTAAATCATGGACCTTATAATTATAAAGGATAAATCTTGTTTCCATGAACGATAATTGTGTCATCTTCTTGGTGAAAATACCTTGACAACTTCATATCTCATCTAAACTCGCCTACAGAGATCTCTTTTGTCACAGCAAAAATGGCTGGCTGCATTTTTATTGTTTTAGACTTGTATAGTTGTAATGAATACACCAAATTGAAGTCGCACGATCGACAAAAGCAATATTGAAATGAATGAGATCGAAATTCCCCTTAACATAAGTCACATAAAAAGTATGGAATTTTTAGGATTCCCTGTTAAGAAAGAATGACAGCATATAAATCCGGGCAGTTGACCTAGCTAGAAAACACCACATTTATATAAAGTAGCCTAAATCATAAAAGCAGACCTTCGAATTTTCACAGAGAAAGACTGTCAAAATTTAACAGCATTTTTTATATTTATTTTCTATATCGAGATACTAATCGTATCGTAGGCATTGAATCATGATGCGCATCGTATCGTGACCTGGCGTATCGTTGCAGCCCTACTAGTTAGTATTATAGCAAGCCAAAACATTGTGTGATTTGAAATCTGCTTTGTGTTCTGTTTACTGCACTACCACACATGTTTGCCACAGTGGTGGCAGGAGAAACAAGGAATCAATTCGAACAGCCTTATACCAATTTTATCTTAGTAATTAAAGCAAATCAGTTTACGACAGACAAAAGCAACACGATAATCACTAAGAAAAAGGTGATCTATAAAATAAACTGAATAAAAAATAAAATCTGAACAACAAATTTGTGTAAGTTTGTTTTAAAGTCAACTTCATACAAATAAAGTCTTAAAATTTAGATCAAGACTTTAGTGGACATTTGCTTTTCATCTATTCCATTCATCATAGTGTTACAGACACAGCCCTTACAATCAATTCCATTCAAGTACCCCTTTACTTTTAGTGTGAGCAAACAATGGTAACAGTAATATAGTTGAATGTATAAACTTAAAATGTTGTGTGAAGATCCAGGTTGTAGATCAGGTAAGGCATACTGGTTGGAAAAATTTAGTGGACAGAATCTGTATGGTTCAATTATTTTATTAGACCCACTTTTTCAAATCTATAGTGCTTATTATACTACTATAAAGACAGTGAGAAATTTGGGTGCAGGATGGGGATCGGCAAGCTTACATAACATGATGTATGGAGAAGACACAAAGTCAAGGCAAGGTTACAATTACATTTATTAACTGGACATCGACAACTGCATTAAGCTTTGTATCATGGTAAACTGGACTGATCTTGAATTAAATTCATATACAATAAAGTTTAAGTCTATAATAATATACTTTTGGAATATGAAAAAAAAATGCTCAGTGAAACTGAAACCGTTTATTAACAGAAGTGACTGAAACTTCCCTGAATGAATTTTACAATAATACATGGAGTCCATGGACAAAATTCTAAAACTCTCAATACTAAGTATTCCAGTGAATTTTATAAAGTCCTAAATCAAGATATCTTACATAGTGTATATCAAATGAAATAAACATTTACACTTCCTAAATGCTTGATTTAGGATTTAGGTTGACAATAATTTCTTTTCAATCGTTCCTGTTTTCTTCTTCCATAAATAAAACTAATAGGCCCTACTTCCGGTTGGCTAACTTGATTAGTTATGATTGAACACGTGCCTAAAAACGAAGGCAGCAACACAATCTGATAGAATTACCATCTTGTTTTGTGATGTATATTTCATAATGTTACGTCATTAAAAATACATATGTTTCAAACGGGAATCATTTCATCCTACAATATTTACTGACCCCACAAAAATTATAAAATAAAATAATTTTAAAATCTTTGTTCAGATTTTTTGCAGTGCCCATTTCGTAAAGTGATTGCGAATCAAGTACAGAAAACAATTACGACATTACATTGCAGCTAACATTACTGTGCAACTTAACACGTGCAGTTATCGTAAAGATTGAGAATGTAGTGTTCATTAAATACCGAATTCTTACAAAAAATTAATAGAATTTGATACTAAGCTGTACATTTTAAAAATTGCGTAAATAAATAAATCGTAAACAAAGTTACGACAACCGTCAAAAAGTCCCTGTTTATTTCACTAGCTCCGCCATATTTCATAATCACACGCAATACATTCTAGATTTTGAACACATATTTAATGCGAAGCTTTTTAACGTAGCGAAAATAACATTAGGTTTTTAAATTTGAAAACATAAAATGGCTGATTGGAACGAAGTCACTTACTTGAGGAAACCACAACCCAAAGGCCAGGAGCGTAGAGCTACGGGGGTAAGAAAATAAAAACGTGGAAATCCGAAATCTATTATCTAAAAAAAAAAAGGAAAATAATTATAAACGAAATACAAGCACCATGGCATTATATCCATAAGGGATGACATTTAGCTTTGCAATACACATCCACCTACAGTACACGAATTAAAAGTAACAGTTTCAATCAATGAGTTGATTTCCATTTTAAAATAACAAAACAAGTGAATTGACTCTTGAGTTGATCTGCTGTCAGCTGAGTTATGCATGTGATGTGTGCTATTTCATTCACTGACTTACTCAGTTTTTAGTGAGGGCACAAAATGATTTTTTTTAGTGGAATATGTGAAGCTCAAAATCAGTGTTGACATTGTGTTAACAGAATCATTTTAAAAGTAATAAGATACTTACTTGATGTCACAAAACAATTGTTTATGTTGTGATTAAGGGTAATTACGAAGAATGCCATTCAAGTCGTCCACAAGCAAAGTTGTACACACGAAAAATCAGGTTAAGTCGTCCACACCCGTTGGTGGAGTCGTCCACACGACTTAGTATAATTTTTGGCAACTCATCCCAATTATTGAAATAAAATTAAACCATATGTTAGTCCTGAAATCACTGAGTTTGTGTCGAGTGGGTGTTACACCCAATCTTTCTCTCTCTCCCTCTCTCTCTCTTTTTTTTGGAAAGTGGAAGTATTTATACTAATTTGATAAGAATCTGTGCACATATACATGTATATTTCAGTACTGAAATCCCAAATGTTCCATCAAGTTCCCCTTTCCTTGACTACATGTAGGCGATAAATTTGAAGAGTCCAGACGAACGATCTAAGTGACATTTTCAACGAACCCCAGTTAATGACTGGTGTTCATGACACCATTTGGTTACAAATTTTATGAGCTTTTTGTTGAACAATCAATTTCAGGTTAAAACGATCAGAGTCCCATCAAACCAGTGCTCTTCTGAAATGATCTCCCAGTCAAATATAAGTCCATTGTACCCTTTATTTAACCGTAATTTGCCTGAAAAAAGTTGAAGTTAGTTGTGCTAGTAAACATCATTTTGAAGTTGTAATTAAACGCACTCGTTGTTCTGTTCGCGTCAAACATTCTCATCTAATGTCTGTTTTGTTTTATGCGAAAAGACAAAAATGTGACTTAGATCGTTCTTCCCCAGCACTCTTCATTTATTTTATTACAAGTCAATTAAAGCCAATTTACATTTCACATTTAAAAGGTAGTGGATAACAATCACTTTAATTGCTCAAAATTTGTGATATCATTTATGAAAAAGATTTAATGTAAAAAAAATTGCAAGTACCAAGCACAAACTTGTACATGTTGATCAACTTTTGCATCAAACTGGAAGAACTACATGTATCAATGTGTCAGTTTTTTAATAACTTCATACCACCATTATGTTCTTAATTCTAAACTTTTGAGAAAACTTTGTAAAGTTCAGGTTCATGTCATTTTCGCAAAGTTTGTATGTCTCTATTTTAAAATTAACCATTACACCATATTTTTATTTTCTTATCAATAAATTATATTTCAGGCTGTGAATAGAGCCTTACAATCTGGTGGAACAGTGGATACCAAGAAGAAATGTTAGTTTTTGATTTCTCAAAATAAAATGAATGATTCCTGAATTAAAATATACCTTATTGTCTTTGCCCCTTACCATAGTTTATTAAAATCTTTTCTGCAAATGCAGGAATTAAGTAGATCTAAATTGGAAATGTGCTTCAAATTTCATGAACCATTGGTTAAATGCTGGATGTCCAGCTCTGCTCCGGTTTCTCTTACATTCACTGGTTCACTATTAGGATTATTGTATGTATCATTTTGCAATTGATCGTTGGATTGCCTTATAAAGCTTAGTCCATAAGAACAAATGTAGAATAGAGTTGTTTCCCTTGTTCTCTTCTGGTTTTCTGGTTATTTTTGGAGAACCATACTTGCTGTTCCATGCCATGGCATTGTTTAAGATCTCAATAGATTGGATATTTCATTAAATTTTAAAAAAAGGAATTATCTTTCACCAAAGGCATAAATTATAACCTGATCTATTGTAAATTTCTGTATTGTTTTATTCAGTTGCGGCAGCTACCAACAAACATACGGTCACTGACAAAAACACAGCCAAGCTTGATCGGGAAACAGAAGAACTTCATCATGATCATATTGATAGAAGTGTGGCTCAGTTGATTATGCAAGGTCGTCAACAAAAAGGAATTAACCAAAAAGATTTGGCTACAGTAAGCGTTTAATGTCTTTTTCATGTCTTATTTCAGCAAAGATTCATGAAGCTTTGTCCATTCTATAAGTTGATGTTTATTATTGGCAAAAAGTACAAGACAATACCAAACAGTTATATTGCAGACATCAACCCTTAAAAATTCTTGCAAACATAATTATTTGACTTACATAATGTAAAGTTTAGCCAAATTCAGTGCATTTCCCAAAGTAAAGATTTCTAGACAGTTGAGAAAAGTGTAGATGGACAGTGTGCTAACCTAGCAAAATTCTTCTTAATCAATTTTCAAACTTTATAATTAAAACGGGCAGATCAATGTCTCCGCTGAAATACCCAAATATATTATAGATGACACATTAATCTTTTTCAAAAGTATTGAGCAATCAAACTGATTATCAATACTTAGTCTAAGCATAGAATGTTCAGGATGAATCTTAGTTACGGTTTTGAAGTTCCTGGTAGTGAAACTATATTCTGAGTTTCATCAATCAGTAAGATTCAAAGTTTGTCCCAATGCATCGACCCGTGAAATTGCTTAGCTTTCCTGTAAAATTTTAATCATTGAACTCCATCAAGAAATATACCTAATAAACATTCTACTTCAATTAAAAGCAGAGTTGTTATGTTCCAGAGTCTTGAGCAATCAAATTATTGCTTATCGCTACTTAGCCTTAGCAGAAAATTCTCATCACAGGGGTCAGGGATTGATATAATACATACTCAGAGTTTCATCTCTCTCAACCAACAAATTAAACGTGTTCCAAATTCTTAACTAATCAAATTGCTTATCTCCCCCTTTGCCTTAGTGGAAAAGGTGCACAATCAAACTGTCAAGACATTCACCTAATAGACACCTACAACACGTTTGAGCTTTCTACGTGTACATCAATTAGAAGGAGAGTTAGTATGTTCAAAAGTCTCAACCAATCAGACAGTAGCCTCTACTTTGCCAGGGGTCAGTTGCTCAAAACTAAGTTAGTTTAACATTAATAACAATCTGTTAAACTCTTAACGGACATATTATCTTGGTAACATGTTGTTAGCGTTAAATTTACTACAGAAAACACTATACTTTATTTTTTCCTTTAGAAATATTTGCATAAATCTGTAGGAAAAATTTGCACCACAGAATGTTCAGGGCCTTTATTTCCAGCAACAATCTTTCTGTCCGTTAAAGTTAACGGATTGTCAAAAGATAATGGAGCTTTGAGCAACCGGCCCCTGAGCAGTAAATGCTCAGCCCCAAACTTTGTCAAGATATTGATGTAATTAAACTATACACAAAGTTTCACCAATATCACTCAATTAGAATTAAAGTTGTCGCGCTACATGTACAAGGTCTTAATCAATCAATTGCTTATTGCTCTGCTTACCCTGAGCAGAAAATGCTCATTATTGAACTTAGTTGAGGTATTGATGTGATGAAACTACATGTATACACCAAGTTTCATCACTCTCACTTAATTAGAACCCAAGTTATTGTGTCCCAAAGCATTGAGGGGGTGTTATTGTGTTCCAAAGTCACTCTGCTTTCCCTGAGCAGAAATTGCTCATTATAGAACTTAGTCAAGCATTGATTTAATGAAACGATACACCAAGTTTCATGAAATCTCACTTAATTAGAACTAAAGTTATCATGTCCCAAACACATCAAGGCATTCACCTAATATACACCTACACCACGTTTGAACGATTTCGCTCAATTAGATGAAGAGTTTTTGTGTCACAAAAAGTGTGACGGACAATCAGAAGGACGGACGCATAGACAGACAATCGGACATACCAATTTTAGTATAACCCTGCTTTCTTCGAAACAGGGAGAACAATTAAAAGTGATTGTAAGTTAATATAAGAGATAAAGTGGCTTTGGATTCCTCGTTATCTCGAATGTCAGTGACTAGTTTCGTTCGTATTGAACTCTACAGACTGGTTGGACTCGCGTGTTGGGCGATTTTATTTATACTATTCCAAAACCCCGGTGGGGTTTCCATGCTTACTATTGTCGGCTTTACCGGGGTTTGCCCCTTGGCGGGGTTTGCGATTTTATACCGGGGTCGGTAGCACGCTTACCGGGGTTGTACAGAGGTTTAACAAATTGAAGGAGTTTCAAATTTGTTACCGGGGTTGTACAGATCGCTAGATTGAAATATTAGTGCCCATAATTTGGCTAACTGAGATGCCTTGGTGGGGTTTGCAATTTGTTACCGGAGTCAGTAGCTCGCTTACCGGGGTTGTAATCGTTTAGATTGAAATGCTAGTGCCCATAATTTGGCTAACTGTGGTGCCTTGGGTTGGTTTGTAACATTGTTACTTATCATAACAAAGAAGAGATAGTATATAGACAAGGGTGTTGATTTAATACCCATGAGAGGGGTATACGGCTAAATATAAATCTAAAGTTGGAACACTCCGAGGAGAGCATTGTAAACAAAAATAAAAGTGGTTGGAGTGCCCAAGTTTAGATTTGTCATTGATTCCATGAAGTAGCTAGGTTTAAGAACGTTAAATACTGTGTAATTCAACATGGCGCTCATGGGGTTTAATATGATATAGGTAGGAAATAGTACCAAATGGTTAATTTGTATAAGAGTCAAGATTTGGACTTTAATGCCTTGGAAATCGGAAGTAGTAGGCGACTGGTATGTGTCTTTCCTTTATGGACCTATGTGTGAATGTCCGTTGTATTAACTGGACAGGCCTAATCACCTTCGGTCAAGTGTCAATGTGAAAAGAGCGACTTCTTATCAACAAAATCGGCTCTGAACCGGTTGATTCTATGTATCTCTCGTAACTGAGAGAATAATGATTTATTGGCCGAGAGAATATCTTCTGTAAGTTACCCAAGTAATGTAGTGTACTGTTAACACCAGGGCTCTATAAAAGTTGCGTGTGCCTGCGCACACACTTGAAAATGTGCCTGCAGGGTCATACTCAAAAGGAGAGTATTCAATTGCCAGGTATATAGTATGATTGTGCGGCTTCAAACAAGTTAATTAAATCCCTTTATTTTACATGATTGACATGACAGAAAGAATTTATATAAAAAAATAAAAATTTAAAATGTGCCTGCAAATTTTTTTTTTCAAAGCAAATGTGCCTGCGCACGCCTATGCATGTGCGCGGGAATATCGATGCCTGGTTAACACTATAGTATAGTGACTATACCCTATTCATCGACACAGGGTCCACATGATGATTTAATAATTGAGTTATACATTGGTATCACGGAACCAGTGTATTATGTTGAACCTTACCTACTTAGTTCTTCTCTGGAGGAAGTGCCTTTAAGGAAGCAGAACTTCTAAGTTATTTATTAGACACTTTTTGTCAAAATGGTTAATTTGTTTTTTTCTTGTTACAAATGTATTTCTTAGTAATCACATCCACAGTTCATCTAATATCATTATTTTCCCTCCATAGCTTGGCTGCTCAAATATTGAAACAATGACTAAATTTATGATTATTATGTGCAATTAATAATTTTTTTTTTTTTTGACTTATATAGAGAATCAATGAGAAACAGCAAGTTGTGAATGATTATGAGTCTGGTAAAGCTATTCCCGCTCAAGGTATTCTGGCCAAGATGGAGAAAGTACTTGGTAGGTGTTTATATGTATCCAATTTTATTTTGAAATTTACAAATGGCTTTGAATATTAATTTTTATAGTGAATATTATCATTACCTTGACTTGGGTAGATTCACTTTGCAAATTATGATTTTTCCACTCTATGCTCAGCCCTCTCCTTTCAAAATAAATAATTATTCTTACAGATACATGTAGTTGCATTATTCGTGTGGTAGCTTCCAATCGCTACCACTTGAGAAATATCAACTGTTTCTCTTTGCAATGATATTGAAATCTAGTTTGGTTCCCCCAGTGTCATCAATGTTATCTTGAACTGAGACATCTACAAAGTTTTTAAAAGTTGATTTTAGTCGCTGTAATTGTTATCTGTGTATTATTAGGAAATGAAAATAAGTGAATCTTCGACTTCAATTATTTACTAGTTAATTTTAAGACTCATCAAATCTTTTTTTCAGACATTAAGCTGCGTGGAAAAGACAAAGGAAGACCGCTGGATCCAAAACCATCCAAGAAGTGAAGAAATGTGACCATTGAAATCGTACATACTTGTATCTAGATTAAAACTTTTCATAATTTACAGTTGGAGAGATATTTTTAATGTAATTCTACAAATTAATTAATTAAGCATGGATTATCAGAATATGTGTACTCAAGTTCGGCTTCCAGGTTCATTGTGTTATAATATGGGATGTTGGTTTTTTAATTTTTTTTTCTCACAAGATAAACAGTGAAATGCAATCTTACTGGACACTCAACAGCCACTTGTGCTATGTTTGCCATATTGGAAAGTTAACTCTATTCGGATAAATGGATATCTTGTTTCCAACAGTTCTGTCTATGAATGAATGTTTGCATTATTTGATAATAAAATCTAATGCTTTTAAAAATAATATTATTACATTTATTGAGTGTTACCATGGTTGCAGATATATTTATTTCGACAAGGTTATGAGACATCTTCCAGCAATTCACTAATTGTCACTGTCTGGATGAATGAAGATAGAAGATGATCAATTTTTATACGCCCACATTGAAATGTGGTCGTATATTGCCGTCGCCCCCGTCCGTCCGTCCGGCCGGCCGGCGGTCCGGCGTCCACAATTGCTTGTGGACGCTCTAGAGGCCAAAGTAAATATTCGATTGACTTTAAATTTATACACAGTGTTTAAGGTCATGAGATGAAGAAGCCTATTGATTTTCAGCGATTTCCGATAATAACTGTCAGAGTTATGGCCCTTGATCACTTAAAAAAATCTTGTGGACGCTCTAGAGGCCAAAGTTAATATCCGATTGACTTTAGATTTATACACAGTGTTTAAGGTCATGAGATGAAGAAGCCTATTGATTTTCAGCGATTTCCGATAATAACTGTCAGAGTTATGGCCCTTGATCACTTCAAAAAATCTTGTGTACGCTCTAGAGGCTAAACTTAATAACTGATTGACTTTAAATTTATACACAGTGTTTAAGGTCATAAAATGAAGAAGCCTATTGATTTTCAGCAATTTCCGATAATTACTGTCAAGAGTTATGGCCCTTTATCACTTAAAAAAATCTTGTGGACGCTCTAGAGGCTAAAGTTAGTAACCGATTGACTTTAAATTTATACACAGTGTTTAAGGTCATGAGACGAAAAAGCCTATTGATTTCCGATAATTACTGTCAGAGTTATGTCCCTTGATCACTTCAAAAAATCTTGTGGACGCTCTAGAGGCTAAACCTAATAACTGATTGTCTTTAAATTTATACACAGTGTTTAAGGTCATAAAATGAAGAAGCCTATTGATTTTCAGCAATTTCCGATAATTACTGTCAGAGTTATGGCCCTTTATCACTTAAAAAAATCTTGTGGACGCTCTAGAGGCTAAAGTTAATAACCGATTGACTTTAAATTTATACAGTATTTAAGGTCATGAGACGAAGAAGCCTATTGATTTTCAGCAATTTACGATAATTACTGTCAGAGTTATGGCCCTTGATCTCTTAAAAAAATCTTGTTGACGCTCCAGAGGCTACAGTTAATAAGCGATTGACTTTAGATTTATACACAGTGTTTAAGGTCATAAAACAAAGAAGCCTATTGATTTTCAGCAATTTCCAATAATTACTGTCAGAGTTATGGCCCTTGATCACTTCAAAAATACTTGTGGATGCTCTAGAGGCCAAAGTTAATATCCGATAATTACTGACTGAGTTCTGGCCCTTGATCACTTTCAAAATTTTGTGGACGCTCTAGAGGCTAAAGTTAATATCGGATTGACTTTAAATTTATACAAATTGTTGAAGGTCATGAGACGAACAAGTATATTGAGTTTCAATGAATTTAGATAACTTGAACAGCATGGAGGAGAACTTTATCAAAGCCAAACAAATGCCAATGATTTTCTGATAATTAGATAATGAGTTATTACTTTTAATCAGATTTTAGTGTTTTATAAATGTTTCATTATCGAAAAAAATTAAATATGCGACAACTCTTGTTGACTGCCCGGATGATTTAGCTGCTGTGGGCGTATGTTTCGTTGCCTGGCAACCTATGTTCTTGAAATAAATTGTTAGTAAAATAAATTTATTTAGGAAATATATAATTTGTTTATAATGATAAACTATATTAGGTTTTTCCATTTGAGAATGGTACTATCACAAAGCCTAAACATCTGTATATCTTCGAAAAAATAGCAGTTTAATAGCGAAATAAATAAAATGTCAAAGAAGGGAATTCTATTTATTTGCAATATCTCTTAAGCTACCAATGCGCAACCATTCTGAAATTACTAGATATTGTGCACACTCTATATAGGTCACAATTGTTATCCAATTTTGAGAAAACTTAAAATATAAGTTTATCTCCCAAAGATCTCGGTTCTCATTTTGATGAAACTTAAAATGAATGCATAACTTCCTGGATAATGGCTCCTGATTGTACAGAAATTCATGTTTTTAGCTTGTGGACCTTGTGGTCACTCTATAGGTCAACATTTGTATCTGATTTAAAAAGGAAATTGTAATAAATCACCGTTGTTGATGCTTTAGAGACCGTAGTTATCTGATTGGTTTTATATTTATACACTGTGTTTACGCCTATATACAAAGTATAATGGTTTCGATTGACTTTAGATTGATACAAAGAACCTCAGTTTTACCTAACATTCAAACTGCTACATATACTAACAACAAAACACATACTTATGGAAAACAGCTACTAGTGTATTAGCTTGATAACGCAGAGAGAATACTCTACGAAACGTCGCCTTAAAATACACTAGTAGCTGTTTTCCATAAGTATGTGTTTTGTTGTTATTCTATTCAGTTACTAAATGCCATTTAAAGAACATATCCGACATCAATATGGAGATGTGGCAGTATCCCATATTAATACAGTTAATAGACTAGGAGGTAAATATGTTAAGTCCAAGTGCAATCTTACATTTCTGATGCGATGTCGAGACAGTCACATCATTCCTAAAGGTCTGCGTCTTAAGTCCCCGGTCCAGTCAGCGTGTTGGTGTAGGCCTTTGATCATGTGTTGTTAAGTATGGCTTCGGTTTTGTTGTTGTATTTTGTCTATATATATTTGCCTCATACCTGTTTTACTGTATTAGCTTGATAACGCAGAGAGAATACTCTATGAAACGTCACCTTAAAATACACTAGTAGCTGTTTTCCATAAGTATGTGTTTTGTTGTTATTCTATTCAGTTACTAAATGCCATTTAAAGAACATATGCTACATATACTGTTCTTCATTTAGTCTCCTCCCTCTATTTTGGTGTAGGTGTTAATAAAGAATGGATATTACCACTTGAACACTCTGACCCGTTATATGTATCAGGTCAAGTTTGTAAGTGTCAAATGTAAAGCATTAACACTTATTATTATTTGCCAAAAAGGAGTCATCACCTTATGATCACAAGAATCACACTGTTTAGTTGTTTTAATACTAGGGGATCAGGGTGTCTAAGTGGATAAGGCGCTAGTCTGGAGGTCGTGTGTTCGATCCCTGCATTGGCCGAGAAAGTTCATCACGATTTTCCGATGTGATTTCTCCTTGTCAGTGATGCAGAAGGAGGGCCTGACAAGGACTGCTTCCCAATGGTTTGGATGGGACGAAAAATTGAGGTCCCGTGTACACATTGGAGTGCACATAAAGGTTCCCTTGGCAGTTGGAATTCGATATAAGAGTAGGCCGTAGCGCCGCTGCCTGGGCAAAATGTCCCTCATAGCACACTGTATGGCGTATGCCCGTCTTCAATTAGCTCAGGTTAAGTGCATAACAGTAGGACATTAAACCCCATTTCATTCATTCATTCATTCTTGAATACTAGTAGGGGTTTATAGTGCACACCTGTCTCAAATTTTGCACATAAGTTACATCTAAATTGAAAATTGCATTTTACAGAGGAAGATCTCGATGCATTTATGACATCACTGAAGGGCTAGATTTATAACAGATTTTGATATTAATAATTTTTATTATATACAGTGAAATGTCTTTAACAAATACATATATAACTAATGGTTTGAATATCTGCACCAATGTTTAATGACCAAGATGACTGGATGATTTGAATTCTAATCTTTACGCAATGGAAATTGTTCTGTTTTTACACCATCTTTTGTGACAACCTGGACTATAATGGCATCTCCTGTGTATATGTCTCTTTCAGCTGCTGAGATAAACACATCTTTTACCAGGGCTACAGCTTTCTCTTTACTAAGGGGGACAACCGTGGCACCTTCTTGATTTTTAAAACCAATCTACAAAAACAAAGTAATAATACAGTAATACAGATATATATTTACAGCAGAATAATATACGGTAAAACACAAAAAATGAATTACATAAATATGTACGCAACAAAACATCTTGGAGTTGAACTTGTTCAATCCCCCTATAGCAATCGGGAAAGCAGAGAACGTTGGGCAACAAAGTGCACATAAAAATTTGATATAATAATATCAGAAGCTAAATTATGTTCACTGTGGTTGAATTACACTTCAGTTCTTAAGACTGACAGAACTTTGACTGGTCTCTATTCCATCATATTCCTGAAGCAACGGCCCGAGAATCCCCCTCTGGCCATTGCTGGATTCGGGTCGGGTTCTTGAACTTTTAAGTAAGTGTGTCTATTCTTCTCGTTCAATCAAATCTACCACTTACGTATAGTAACATGACAGTCCATCGTTTAATCTTAGGTCTTCCTTAATATTTTGGACAAAGATTTAAGCTATTAAAAACGTTGAAAGTCTGTTCGTTACCATACAGTATTGTTTACTTTACGTCAATACCGATAGCCTCATTTGTCATGCAATTAGTTTTGCTGCAATATCCTGCTATGCGCTGGTTAATATAGCATAAAAAAAACATGCAGCCATGACGTAACGTTATGTAAACACAGTTGCCCTAATTAAACGTTCTGTTTTAAAGGTAATACCTTTGTAACGAAGTCAGTGATTGGTCAGTAAAAGGACCACTGACCAGTCATAATTAGTGACAATAAATTAATACCCACTCAGTCCAGCAGGGAGTAGTTGGATTAGCTCTAATCAAACTGAACACTGCGAGGAGGATGCTATTCCATACATGCCACTTCATTACAATTCTGCCAATGCAGCCAGAATCTTCTCTCTTAATGGGGCATCCCCATCACATAGTTATTTTGATTTAAACCATTGACCCACATTTTGAGACTTTTGTAAGGCCATACTGCCATACCCAACAGATACAAATAACAGAGATTTACCTGATTATCCAGTAAAGGCTGTAACATTGAACTAGCTGAACCACCAGCTCTGTAAGCTTCTCGTTCATATGAACCTACAGGATCAAAGCTATAAACACATCCTTTACCTGTAAAAATCAATACTTATAAATCATGTTGTCTTACCAACATAATATTGTTATAGTGAAAATCAAAATGCCCTCAGAGATGTAAGAGTAGAAAATATTGTGCTGGGTTCCCTAAACTGAGTTGTTTGCCCTTTATTCAAAATCATTTCAATATCTTCAGGTTTCAATATTTTGGTGATAAACCTTTCCAAAGGCAAAGAATGAATAGAAACTTTAGGACCCATAAAAATAGTAAGCTTTTTCACAATCTAGAATTTAGGGTAAAGCTTAATAATAACAATGATATTATTTATGGGCCTTGACCAAGAACTTGACTTACCTTCATCATCTATACCACCAATAATATTATAAACATAATAAGGAAAAAATCTTTTATAATATAACATAGTTGATAACATAGCAGCTATTGATGATGTACTCATCTTTTTATTATGGCTATGTTCAAACATCTGAAGAAAAGAAATTTAAAGAAATTTGTTAAACTTTGCAATCACTTTGTTAACATATCTTTTCTAAGCTTTCGAGAGATAATAGCAAGTACAGAAGTCTTGAGGAAACTGTTATATAGCTCTAATACAGAAATAGCCAATCAAAATTCACCAATCTGTAATTAACACATCACCGATGTCGTATATAATGAAGGCCTACTTTCTAAAAAATAAAGTAAGATTCACAGTGGTACAAGTGTCTGATGCACTAAATATTGTGTGTTGCCTGTGGAGAGAAACCTATATGTTGGAATATCTACTAATAGTACCAATAACACTAATGTAAATGGTGTATTTATCAGTAGTACATACTTTTAGTCTAGCTCCAATTACTTTTGTTAATGTTAAGACGTCTCCATGGAAACCACAACTACCTAAGACAGTCTTGTCACTTCTGTAAAATAATATCAATAAACGATTATCTATTATCATTATGAATTCATTAACCACTAACCATGTTTTACGACATGCAAAGGCTATTATTATAAACTATAAACTAACAATAATTATACCTAGTACTATACCTCATGTAAGATTTAGATATGGAACTAGTCATTCTTATACAATACTAGTTCAAAAATAGATAATACAAAATGAATGGCTTAAAGTGCACATAAGACGACAAACAGAAACTCGGCGTAGGAATGGACAGTGGTTATTATATGCACATTACGGAAAGTTAACATCAATCTGATTAAAAATAAATCAGCTATCTTCACTCAAAGTCGCAAATATAGACCTCCCGTAAAAACGACTTGGCCAATTATCGAAAACACTCTTAATCCCCTCCGTCCCTAGTGACGTCACAGTGTACAAATGCATATTCAGAATGTTTATTCCTTAATAACCTATATACAGTCGGTGTGTGTATTCATTAACGCTTGACCGATTCCTTAATCCTTGACTACGGAATAATTTGTTGTACTAAATGCCATTCAAAGAATAAAGAATAAATTTGTTTCGTAATTTAGAATTTGTTTTATAAAGCCGGTTGCTGTAGCCATATTCCCCACGTCTTTTTAATCAGAATCAGCACACCGTAAACCAAAAATGTAGCTTACATGGGACCGGTTATCGTCCAGATTTTACGAAAAAAGGAAATAAACTTACCTTACCACCTAGAATCTAATACACGTACTAGTTAATAGATTGCCGTCTAGAATATGTTAAATGCCGCCAAGATTTATCAAAAACCGCCCAGTTTGTGTGCTACTGTGTAGATTAAAAAAACATCGTTTTGTTATCGGTCGTCCACTTCACGACCGTTCAGTTTCTCGGGGTGATTTTAAAAATGAACACTACAATTTAGATTTGAAGGAGTTTATTTTTAGACAAGACATTTATTTTCCAGGACGTTGTGGAGAAATGAACAGTGTTTAAAAGATTTTACGTCAAATTACCACTTGGTCATCGTTTTATTCTTTCTGTTATTCATATCCCATTACCCCGTGCACCAACAACGATAATTAATTTTTCATTGGGTAGGACCATCTAAACGCGGAAAAATTTACAGTAAGCTATTGGCTAACAGCATGTAGGAAAGGCGGGGAAATATCACACGGGTTACGTATGACTGAAATAAAAGATGAAAGCGAGGATTTCCCTTTCATGTCAAGTGATTCCGATAAGAATTCAGAGAAATAATTTAGTGATTTGCATTGTTATGCTAGGCTACTTTAAAAATTAGACATAATTCGTATCAACAAAATATAATGACTTATAAACTTATAATATAGAACATAGTTTATTAATATTACTATAATCTCTACTTCATTCATTAATGATTCGGCATTACACGGAGCTCATAATAAATGGAGTATATTTGTGATTGCGTAGGAACCGTGACCCAAATTTATTACTTCAAAAAGACGTTCTCCGAGGTAAAATAGTACCACGCGTTTAACGACTAATAAAGACAAATATCTACGTAGATCATCATGCAATTCGAGACATTTTAATGTGTAATATTTTTATATCCACCATTATCGGGCTCTCTGATTGGTCAATCTCTTTACGGTGATTGACAGGTCGGAACAATGATATTAACAGATCAAAGAATAAAATTGCACTAGCCACAAATACTAGGTCAGTATTAAAGCATGCAGTGTCCACCTTTTTCATTGATTTATGATTTATTTTATAATGTATTCGACAGTGTAGACCACAATGTGTTAAGATTCGCATTTTGGTATTCTAAATTGATTCTTATACGGAATTCTTAAATTTGGAACCTTTTAGTTCCATTTCGTGTACTGAAATTAAATCAACGATTAGTTTTTAAATTATTTATGATGCCGAAATAATATCAATCTAATTTGTCTTATCTAAAAGGGCTCCGGCGCAATTTAACTAATTACTGGGTAAATAAAGTATGTATTCACTTGTCGCTATATTATTTTAATTATAGTGCCGAAATAATATCAATCTAATTTGTCTTATCTAAAAGTGACCTCGGCGCTATTTATAGTTGATTATTTAATTATTAGGCGTTCAGTCCGAGATGTATTTTGGCGAGTGATTTAGATGGCAATATGTAGCCTACTTGTAAAATAAACCATGTCTGTTATCATAAACTAATCTTATCACAAACATTTATCCATCGAATAATTTATATTCGGATTTCATATCAAGTCAATTAAATATTGTCTAAATATATTTTATTACAAAAAACATCGGTGAACTGATCTAATATCTAAAATCATATCGGCAATTAAATAACAATACGATTATACAGCGAGGAACTAATCTCGTTTGTTACCGGTAATCACCAAAAATCAACGAGTAAAACTTATTTATTCCATTTAAATTTTAAATTGTGTACAATTCAAGTATTAGTTGTGGACGACTTAACCAATCAGTTGTTGTGTACGACTCTATTCAAGTATTAATTGTTTTGGACGACACCACCAATGCCTTGTGGACGACTTCGCTGTGGAAGACTTCGTTTGTAGACGACTTGACTGGCACCCGGTCGGTATATGTTGCTGTCAATATCTGATATCGGTAAAACTTAATCTACACGGTAACACAAACTTGGCGGTTTTTAATGAATGCTGGCGGCATTTAACACACTCTAGACGGCAATCTATTGACTGGACAAATGTATTAGATTCTGGATGGTAAAGGTAGTATCTTTGCTTTTTTCGTAATATCTGGACGATACCCGGTCCCTCATAGTGATAATTACGAGCTAATGATTACCGACAATACACACTTTTAACTGGTGGTGTTGTGTATATAGTGATATATTATACAGGCAGTGATATATTGGATAGATAATGTGTATACTATGTGTAGCGCCTGTGACGTCATCAGCGAATCAACCGGATTAAGGTCGTTTATGAAAATTTGAAAACCGTTTTTGGCTGTCCCATACTAAAACGAAAATAACTCAGTTAATTTTAATCAGATTGATTTGAACTTTCCGTAATATGGATTAAATAATCATTGTTTATTATATTATGTAATAGGAAATTATGATCTTATGTGCTCTTTAAACATTAATCCATTCTAATCTACGTAAAATTGGAGCATCCGATGTAAGCGTGAGTTGGTATGGTCTTGTCACGTTAATAAATGTCTAAAAAAGACCTGCAATAGCCGAGTAGGCAGATCTAGCTCTTGAATAATGCTAATCTTTAAAAACTTACAATTTATATGTTTTTGGTGTGTCCCGAGAATGGATTGAGAAGCCTTCACTTAGTCGGGTATCAGAAGCAACAACAGCGAAATCCTCACCAGCTACAGCTAATACAGTCCTAAAAATAAAAATATAGATCAATAGGATATTCATATCATATTATTCATAGGCTTGATAACAATGACATTTAAAGCAATGGCATGGTGAAAATGATGCCAAAACAAAAATGCAAATATGAACGTAGTTTACGTAGAAGATAGCACCATAGAAAATACGGTATTATTGATTATGATATGATAGCACTGATGATGTTTATTTGGGGCTTAGGGTGCGGTACATCAAATAATATTATTCACTAGTGTAGTTGTAGACCAAGTCAGTGCTCAAACCAATATATGGTCAGAGACAGGTCAGAAGACCATTCGGTCGGATCAAATTAAAATAATTAATAAGACTACCGATAGTGGATTTAAATTAGGCCTAAAAAAAAAAATAATAGGCCTATGTCATGTTAGGTATTAATAATTAATAGTTATAGTTAACTTTACTCTTTAGTATAAAATAAACGTAGTGGATATATAACCGTAAACGGTACCCTATTTACTAACGCTATTGCACCGTAAATCGCAATGACGTATATATACATCGTGTGTGATTGGTTAAATAATAACTTCCGTTCAACGTGCGCAGTTGTGCGACACTTCCGTTCGACATGCGCAGTTGATATATTCCACAAGAACGGTAACTTCGTCTTTCAAGTTTGGCGCAGAAGCACGGTTTTACGGAAAAAAACGTAAACCACTGACCGTCTTGGTACTTAAATTAAAAACCAAAATCCGCAGAAATAAGCCTTTGACCGAAATAGAATAATTTTCTACAATTTACAGTTATTATTTTATTTTCTTCTAAAACTAATTCTCTGGGTTCTAGTTCTACCGTAGAAATCAAAGTATGGCTATTTCGTCCTATATATGAAACGGAGAAAGTAGTAAGGTTAGACAAAAAACGAATGGTGGTTATGGTTGGGGTTAGGGTAAGGGTTTGGGTTAGGTTTTGGGGTAGGGGTAGGGTCATGGGTTAGGGTTCGGGTTAGGCATCATTGCAAAAGCGAAAACTACTGAAATCTGCTAAGTCCACGGATCAGAGAATTGCGCATGTCAAACGTAAGTTACGGCGATATAGTAAATAAAGTAAAGTGCCGTTTACGGTTGAATATCCACTGCCTAAAATAAATAATAGGGCTTATTGTTATTTATTTATTTAGAAGACTACTCGCACAAAGACACGTTCCATGACAGTAGACCACTCGAACCAAATTGAAATAAAAGACTAGGCTGCTCAACAAGTTGTATAATAATTTAAAGGCTAATGATGATCATGATTATGTCATTCATCATTGATTGATCTAGTTCAATCAAGGAATAATAATATTCATTGATGAACTTGGCTACTCTAGATTTATTTCAAAGGTTTTTACCCTCCATTGAAAGCATATGGACTGAAGTGAACTTGTTTCGGTCCATTATTCCCATAAAGTTCATTCATATGTGCATCCATTTCTCTGTTTGAAAGTCAATCAGTCTTTTGTCTTCGGTTCCTACGAACTTTCAGAAGATAAACAAAACCACGATGAGATTGCCGTTTTCTGTAATGGAGGATGAAATCTCGCTGTAAATCACGTGACCAATCATTGAAAATGTTAATTGCCTAATTACCAGACAAGGAAACGCCACTGATTGATAATAGGAACTGATTTTTAATGATCAGGATTTGCATTAGGTATTATTAATCACCGAAATACCTTAAAATCGGTTATTGAATATTGGAATCTCGTGAAACACGCGAGTTGCATTTTGCGGGACCATCAAGTCGAAAATGGTAATGTTTGTCTCAAATTTTGTTGTTTTTATGGATTTATTATCAGTGACACATGTTTTAAATTGAACATTTACTAAAAGTAGATACCATCTTTCAATAAAAAGGACTAAATTGATCATTTGAATGAAATATCTCGGGGGTCCTGTTTATTCATATTTTTATGCTCACAGTAACACTGATATTTTTGTTAACGTGATTTATAAATGGAGTTACCTCCCCTCAATCACCTGTTTATTTTCTGGTTATTTTTCAGCTATTTTATTCCTTTTTCAAGTCTTTAGTTGGGAAAGAAGTTGTCGTGGAGTTGAAGAATGATTTGAGGTTTGTTCTTGTAACTGGGATGTAAATATGTGCTTAAGTCTAAGAGTTAGATAAGATTAAGAACCTTTTTTTTTAGAAATTAGTAGTAGGGGTTTCACGTCACGTGACTTTAGGTTGAAATCGGGACAGTCAGCAGCTGAAATATAGCCCACTTCAATCTACGATTCTGAATTACTAATTGATGTAAATGCATTTCTAACAATTGTATTGCAATAGTTTAATATCAATCTCAATATCGGCAAAGATTCGGGCTAAAAAAGTATCGATATGTTAGCGAAATTACCGTTTGTTTACATGAGACGCGAGCGGGAAAATACCGCTCTGACGTCACGCGGCCAGTAAATTTCCACTGACAGCATTGCTACGGCCCACTTCATTGGTGATTCCGATTGTTAGTTTTCAGGGGATTTTCATATAGAACCAATCAAACGATAGATAACATTTTTGTGATTATTATTGTACGTGATACCTCGAGATCGGACAATTAGAGCCGTAGAAAATGGAATTTATCTGTTTTGATGACTGAAAATTGCTAAATTTCGACTAAATATAAAAAAAAATTCTTGAGGTATCATACAGATTATAAATATTTGACATATTATCATTCAAATTATTACGATTTTAATAAATCTTAGCTGACAATAACGATCGGATTTCAGTTTTAAAATTAGTACTAGCGATTCTGAAGGGGAAATACCGCTTACGACGTCACTCAAATATGACTGAAAAGCACTCGGTTTGGTGCCGTGCTACGCATTGACGGGTATAGAGCAGTTTGATTACATTATTGACGTCGATCTCGGATTTTAAAATTCCATAACTTTGGATCTAATTAGAATATTTTGATGAAATAAAAAATATTGGGTAGCATTTTATGTATATTTTCAAAATATATTTAAAATAATTTTTTTTCTCTCATTTAAAACTTTGACCTGAAACCCCTATTAGTAGGATAGATCAAAGAAAGTCAGTAGGCCTATATTTCTATGATGATGTATAATAATTAATATAAATAATAAAATATGTTTGTATATATATCCTAATACATAAGCTAATAGTGCCGTGCTGTCACTCCTCTATGACTTTGTATCGGCCCCTGGGCTGGGGATAGCTACATGACATGGTCATGATATGAGAAAAGATAAATATGATGTGTTTCTTACGTTTTTAGCTATTTCAACTATTTGATATTAATAATTTTGTTTATTTTAATGCCTGTGACATCCTTAAAATAAAATAATGTTATACTTTTATGAGAAATTAAACATGCCGCCATGCCGGTATACCTACCTGTCCCGTACTGCAAAAATTGTCCACTAATCAAACATTTTTTTCATCTGACTTCAGTGACATTTCATTCAAACTAGACTAGTATACCAAGATTATTGTTCACTCCTGGAATTTAAATATATCCTACTGATTTGGGAGATTGCTGTTGATTCACAAATTCCCAGTCTTGCAGGTTAATATCTGGTCTTGCAGGTTAATTTCCAGTCTAGAGCATTTTGTCACATTCTGTTATAATGCTATTCTATACCGTACTATGTCTTGTCATTACAAGCCTACCATAGCTAAAGAAATTTAAACTTACTTGAATTGATGTGCAGATATGTCTTATATTTTGCACATAATCTGATTTTATAAATTTATTGAATATTGTTTTAATGTTTTCACTTTCAGTATATGTGGAACCTTGCATTCTGTGGATCAGTTTTTGAATATCAAATTAACAGATATCAATGTTACAGATCCAGATAAGTATCCACACATGGTGAGTCAAGCAAATAACGACTATGTTTAAAGGGGCATTATTGGAGATAAGATAAAAAGTTGATAGTTTTCGTAAAATAATAGTTAATTTAAAAAATGGATGATGTAAATAGAATATGCTTTTAAATTTTAGGCTAGACTTGATTTTTATCATTAATAAAGTTGGTACCCAGATATGATTGATAATAAAAACAAAGTCTTGATTATCCATTTCTACCTTTAATTATTTTTAAAAAAATGTATTCCAATCTGCTAAATATTACAGCCTAGCGATGGCTTTGAGAGTTGATTATGGTCTGTATAAGTTAATTATAATGTCTAACTAACATTTCAGGCCCAAAGAAAGACCTGCAATATGTAGACAGATATAGCTCCTGCATAATATGTGTTTAACTTTTGATATACATATGGGTTTAAAAAAAAATAGTGGGTTGTTGTTCCATGGTAAACATATTCTGAACTGGTTGCTTTATTCATATTGTTTTCATTTAATTATTAATTTATCTGTTTTCCAGTTATCAGTAAAGAATTGTTTTATTAGGGGATCTGTAGTACGGTATGTCCAGTTACCAGCTGATGAATGTGACACACAACTATTACAAGATGCAGCTCGTAAAGAATCTGCGCAGAATAAAAACCGATAATATTGGTTTTTGGCGATTATGAACATTTATTAAACATTGTATTTCTGAAGGCTGACTAGAATTGTACTTTGAATAAAGACTACAGCTTAATTTAGTCAGCATTTGGGAATATGGCTCTTATACCTTATACTAATAGTTGAAAAAGAGAAGACTTTTTTGCTTGTTTTGCTTTCTACATACATTGGGGCTTCATGGTCATGTTAGACTCTGATGACTACCCTAAAATTGTTAAGTAATTTTACTATGTGCTGAGCTGAACCCCAGGCCCAGCATTGGACAGATGTCTGCCTTATAACGAATCATGTTACAGGAAGATCCCAGTGTGTGTGTTTTAGCCTACATGTAATTGGTCTTCAGGGAGCTGTATGTTAAAATAATATCCTTTTCATTACCCATCCATCTTAAGTTAAATTATCAGCATCATAAATTCTTTATACCTGTCATTACCTGTACCTGAAATCACAAATAAGTTATGAAGTTCTTAAAAACTAAATTGTATTCAATGTTAAAGGAGAAATCCTATATTTTACAAGACACAGTAAAAAAAAGTGGGTTAAGTTTGCAATTAAAATACAAAAATGTAGCAAAATAGTCTAATTACCCATTCTGACAGTTTTAAATCAAAATATTGATAGATTTGTTTAACATAGGTATGTAAATCATTTAAGGAATTTCACAAAGACTTGATAAAAACATGATCGTTTGCAATTACAATTGGAGCAAGGATACAGATATTGTTATCTGGGCACTTATATATTGCCGAATTTGTATTCTTTGCAGAAGTATCTTAGAGCTTAAGATGTTGCATATGACTGAATGCAAGTATCTAATGTTCTTTTACACATATTAAATAATTTACTTAGACTCCTCCTTTAATCATTGTAAGGATTGCTTTTAAGAAGCCCATTAATTCGTTATGACATCATTTAATCATCAAAACTAAAAATCAATTTTCGGGTAAAGTTGATGTCTGTGTTTCCATAAGTAATTATTTGTCCATGTACATGTATATAAATTATTACTGATAGATCCTCAGTTACATATGTATACAATAAACTTATATTACTTTTTTTGCCATTGTTCTTGTTGAATTGGGGGGGGGGGGGGGGGGGGCTACCATCCGAGGACTTTAGGCGAGGGTCAGAAACTTCCCGCCAAATTGCCGCTACCATTTACGCTAATTTCGGCGAATCTTAAAGCATGTGTTAAGTATCTCTAGTTATGGATGGGCACTGCCTGTCGTGGAAAATGTAAAAAGGCGAAATTTTTTATCGGGATCGTGAGATGAAAATTAAACATTGTGTGTTAAGGATCAAAAATTATTGGATGAATTTCCCTTTGGTGCACACCCGACCTTTATTCCAGAGTTATAGCGGCTGCTAGAGAATGTGTGAAAAACTGTGGCATAGATACAACGGAAGTCAAATGGAATGAAATATTTAAGATCGACTGCTCAGTTAATCGCGACCGGGGGGCTCTTAACCCAAAGGTCAGTCTAGGGAGAAGGGCAAAGCAGGGTTTATTTTCTTCTGAAAGCCTACTTATAGAAGTCTTACTTCCATGTTAAAATCAGGGCTCGTCCAGTTAAATCACTGTATGTAACTGAATAGTTATTTGCTTTAAATAACTTGCGGGCCTGACGAAATACTTAAAGGGTCAATTCCGATAATGTTTTTGAGAATAAAACTCTTTAATTGTTAAAATCCATTAAGATCCAATACCTTAAGGCCGAGCAACTAACTCAATATATGTGATACGTTTTCAAACAACTTAAACCCACAGTCTTCATCTTGAAATGGAGTCCGGTGTCCAAAACTGTATTATGCGGTGATTTGATAAAACCAGAGTTTTATTTTATAAAAATAATGTGTCGGTGAAATTTACCTTTTGTTATCAACTACAGCACATGGACCATTCGCCGTGTAGACCTCTAAAGGAACGGGAATCGATTATCGGGTCACCCAACGAAATAATTGACCCGAAATTATAAAAGGGTTACGTGTCCGGATAAGCTGTTTTAACGCTCACGTCCAAAGGACTCAATATTTTGAGCTGAAGTTTTTAGTCAGAGTATATACACCAGTCTTCTATATTTTGGCGTTTAAATTTCATACGTACACGGACCTTTATTTTTGAGGCTCTGTTCTATTCGGGACTGTCCCTTTAAGATGAAATGACTTCAGGTAGTTGAGGATGTCACCATGGACATAAGAGACACGCTACCTGCGAAGAAAGAAATATTAGGTTTCCGAGCGATAGTTACGTATGCATGGGAAATACAACCAACGACAAAATTCACTGTGTACTGAAGTTATAGACGAAAGGTCCGTAAACCAAATGTTAATTAAAAATATCCTTCTGTTTAAAGGCCATCACGACTTAAAGGAGTTAAATCGCTAATATTTAGGACCTATAAATTGACAAAAGAAGGTCGCAACGCATATAATACTGTAATATGAATATGTATATAAACTGATTTACATTCAATGGTTTCCAATTTCAAATCATTTATGTTCGACGAAATAAGCCAGAAAATTCAATTTAGTGCAAGTTTCTAGCGTCTAGTTATTCCAGTCTACATAACTCCGTTTGATTTGGTGCAATATGTCTAGCCTCGTCCCTCGAGTCGCGAAATACAACTGGGGCTGAAGCGCATTATGGAACACGATTCGTGTACCGATGTTAAAAAGGAGCCAAACAACTTCAATAATCATGGCAAAAATTTTATGGTAACAGTGATCACAGTATTCTCCACAAGCCTGTCTAGCAGGTCCGCGGGCCCGATTTCGGGGGGGGGGGGGGGCTACTGACCATACCCCCCCCCCCCCAATAACTTTTTTGAGCTTTTGGCGACATTTTATTTTCACTATTAAAAATTATTGCCGGGGCTAAAGCCCCCCGGCTTCGTCGCCCCTGCTGTCTAGTGTCGGACAGTATTCGGATTTTTGGGCAATATCCATGGATAAAGTTTTAAAATGTTAAGGACACTACCAAATGGGTGTTTTCAAAAAAGTATCACAGCAATGGTTCATAAAGTTTAATTCTACTCCCCCCACCCCATCAAAAAAAAAAAAATTAAACCCTCATTTTAACTCATACGCCCAAAATATTCATAGGTTTATATGGGTTAGAGTATGGATTGGGATATAGTTAGAACGTTTATGATACAGATGTTCATAATATCACAAAATCATCTGCTGAAATATCGTTGATGAAAAAAGGGAGTCAGATCAAATATAATCGCCCAGTAATGTTCAAAACAATTTTTTCACCATTATCTTAAAAACGGAAATTTTAAATTTTGAAGTTATATTTTTAAAATTTATTAAAATAATGCCTACAAATAGATGGTATCCATAAACAGTCCTACTTTGTTAAAGAACATCCTGTTTATCCTATAATTCACTATTGCCAGTTGATAAATTGGCAAAATTGTCATTTGCAAATTCAAATTCCAACGTTGGGAGATGGCCGTCCATATGTCAATAGGAAAAGAAGGGGGGGAATTGTGTTGTTATTTCCCGTATCAGAGATTTTTAAGGGTGGGAAATTATGCCCATGATCGTATAATAGTGAGTTGATAACCTATTAAGCAAAAGACAATGAACTAATTATGTTTGGCTTTCGATGAAAATTTCAAATTCTCACTTTAAACGGCTGTTAAAAAACAAACGTATTAAACTAAAGTGTCTTAACGTAGGCTTGTATAAATAGAACGGAAGTTTTAATTAAAATATTGTAAATGTCACTCTCACCTGAGAACCTATAAGGATATGAGATAACATATAATAGATAACACTGTGTGTATTTTGTTTAGTTGGTAATATAGGTTACAAGGGTTTTAATAGTTACGACTTCGTCTGTGTCTTCAGATATTTAGCTACAGTTCATACAAATACGTGATCTATATACTTCAAGATGAGCAGCATGAAACTTTGTCTATTACAGCATTTCTCTAATTATGTCTTATTTGTAATAGGTAAGTTGTTATTGTATAATTCTATAAAATTGTAAAAATCAAGTCATTCATAATCGTATATGTAATACACGAGGAAGCTACATTTTAACCTAGATTAACCTGCAATATAATATGTGAGTATTAGCCCAGGTTGTATAGGCCTATCTATGTGTTTTCGACTGTAAATCGTTATATTGACAGTTGAAATACAGATTTAATTAAAATGACTACATTTTGTTTCTGGTAAAAACGAATTTATTTGTCAATTGCACTTGATTGTTTATGTTGGTTATTTTGTTGGATGACAGTCTGTCTTCGTGTAAAATTTTACATATCTCAGTTTTGAGATTCAACAGATTTTGTGTTCCAATATCGACCAAGAAAACCCGAAATTAGTAAACAGGCATTACTCATCCAAAACAAAAATTTAATCAAAATATCATACCTGATTCAATACTTTATTAGGTTTTACCAATATTCAAAGAATAAGTTTAGTTCCTTTTTAAGTTTCATGTATTGGTTTGTTTTTTGGAAGCGGATGTCTGTCTAGTTGTACAGATAAAGCCAATTTTGAGATGTATATGCTCTCACTTTATCTACCGAAATACAAATTTAATCTAATGCAGCTTACACTATTACTAGATTAACTTATTTATTATTTTCTCAGATCTATTTGTATCCAGTCTTATTAACATTTTATTACTTCTGTTAAAACCTTTAGGTATCACTTGGCTGTCCCTACATCTCATTAAGGAGGTTATACTGTTGCGTGGACACCTCACATGTACGTTTATGCAACATTGAAACTCCGAAGGCATTTTAGATCTGATAGGATCTTTCAGTTCGATGTGGAGATTTATAGGTACCTGGTTAAATACCCACCCGCCCCAAAATAACATGCTCGGGGAATCAACTATGGTGAAGTGATTCAGATTAGAAAGAATGGAAGGATGGGTAGAAGAATGTTTCTGGAAATAGTGACAAAGGGGGATTTAACGCAAAATGTGTGTTGAAAAATATTTTATTAAATAGAAAATGATGTCCCCATGAGTAGCTTACTAGGTAGCAGAAAAAACTATTCACCAGAACTAGTAACTGTTTATGGGATTTTGAAACATATGTTACGGCCTAATAATATGACATAAAACAGACATAAAACTCTACTCTAACAGGACGTACCAACATCCAGCAATGATATTGATTTATGTATACAAACTGTAATAAAACCTCAAGGTGAATTCAGTCCCTCGGGCGAAAATCCTCCAACCTGTATTTTCAAAAAGATCTAGGAGGTTTTTTATTATCATAAAAAGTGACAGATTTTGAATTGTTTCTATTAGTAGTAGCCTATATTTTATATTACCCCAGGCACTTCTATTTACAGGTTTTCATAAATCACCGTTTGATAGGTTTAAATTATTCGTTTTAAAGTTGCATTGTATATCACTCTCAGCCAAAAAGTAAATACAAATCTTTGTGATTATTATGAATTTCAATATCGATAATCCAAGCACTGGACCAGAAAAGAATACAATGATGCAGGGTACAACTTTATGGGTAATACATGCGTATTTCGGATGTTCTTAACGGGACTGCATGTGGTGTCATTGAGTTTGAATCCGTTACTGGGTAAAAAGTCAAGAAAGTGTGCCACGCAACTTTGGGAAGATTTGGATCAATTAAGACAATCCCAAATTTTGAATTCACTTTGTGGGGTTTTGTTTTGTTTTTGTCAAATAAAGTGTGTCGGGAAACAATAGGACACATGCGAGTAATATCAGATACAACGTATACTGACTATAACTCCGATGAGGATTACATATTGTAGATCCATTAATATGAATGTCCTTTTATAAATAATATTACAGCGTATACCCCTTTTAATGCACCTATAGAATAAATTATAATGTGGGATGTTTGTTTTTTGTATGTGATTAAATAGCGTACCAACGTTAAATGTGTACTGGTATTTGGCTAATAGAAATTCATGTATACTTGACCGGTTTTAACACAAAAATATGGTTTTATGAAATACTTATCAAATCTATTCTTTGAGTATAGTAGATAGGGTAGCTCACACAAAATGTAATAGTTATCGTCGGACTGGTTTAACTATTAGGCGAAATATGGATGGGCAACACAGTGGTTTAACAAGTACGCGGATTTTACCATGGTCCAAATGATCCAACTGAAACAGGAACACCCCTCTCTCTCTCTCTTGGTACCATAAATAAATATATGTTAATTGTTATGTGGTATATCTTTGTACCAAAATGTATCTATCTATAAACCATACTGACATACAATCACCAGAATGTGGCCATTTTTTACGGTTGATACAATGGTCCCAGCGGCATTTTCAGCCAGGTGCCCTATGTAAGCTTAATCCGACTTTTGTTAATGACACGAGGCGAATTTAGAAGGTACCTTTCTTCTTTCATGGTTTCTATATCGCGGATCTCTTGTTTGCTAAATGTGTCTGTGGTAAAATGCATCATGTATTGAAAAATATGTACAAATCGGTCTCGTCTTGTGTAAAACTCGGACGAGAAATAACTTCATATTTCCCATGTGTATCTGGGGTACTCCAAGGTTGTAAACTTAGTCCAATCCTGTTCTGTTTATACCTAAATCAGTTCGTCGATTGTTCGAGATCGGAACACAATAGAGGTATTTTCACAATTCAGGAGGCTCAGGACATCTTGCTATTTCCTTTTTGCTGACGATCTTGCGATTCCAGCGGATACTGTTCGAACTCTGTAGTCTAAAATCAATACACTCGAAAAATTCATAGTTTTAGTCTTAAAGTAAATCTGTCAAAGACAAAAATTGTTTATTTCAGAAAGGGAGTAATATTTCTTAAATCAGAAAAATTGTATTTTAAGGGTGACAAGATAGAATGTGTACCTTAGTTTTGCTATCTGGGCCTCGTTTTCTCATCTCGACTAAATTGGAGCAAATGCATTTCTAATCTTGCGCTAAAGGCTTAAAAGGCGTCAATTCCAATTAAAGGTCTGATCAGGAATGTGGGTCGCCCATATTTGAAAACATCCTTTAAGATATTTGACTATAATAAGACCGATATTATATTACGGATCTGAAATATGGGGATTCGAATACAGACCCGATATTGAACGTGTCCAAATCAATTTCTGTAAATTTCTTCTGGGGGTATACAAAAATTCTTCAAATGCTGGTATATGACAAGCAGTATAAAATATTGGTGCAAGGTCGTCAGAATGTCGACAACTAGGTATTCAAAGCAATTAAGTTTATTTAATGCTTAGAAGCATAGACAGTGCTGATAGGATATCCTGGGTATCAAAAGTAAGAATATTATTATCGTCACTAGGATTCGCCTTTGCATGGGAGTCACAATTTATAGGTGATATTAATTTATTCAATTGTTTGATATTAAACAAAGACTGTCTGATATTAATACCCAGAAATGGTCTTCTAAGCTAGAATCTAGTAAATCATTAAATGGTTATAAGCTGTTAAAGATAAATATTTGTCAATAACAATATCTGGATTATAGTCTTGATATCCACTTTAAACGAAACATCACTCGACTCAGGTTAAATTTGTTACCATTGAACTCAGTTCTATGTAGAAGGAATCCTAGTATATTGAAACCCTTTATCACTTTTTGTTCATAATATGTCAAAATTTGAGCAAGATACGATATCTGTTCATTCCAAATACTTTATATAAACACTCACTGTGTTCAGTGGTACTAATCAAAATCTACACGTCAATTGACACCGGATCATTAAAATCTGTATCCCAGTATATCTATGTCGCATTATCACATCGAATTTTGAAAATGTAAAGAAATGAACTGTTATATTGTTATCATTAATTGATGTACACTTGCTGTCGCCCAGCTCTTTATAAAGTGTTTGTAAAATTGTACTTTGGGTCTATGACCTTATTACTGAAATAAACATATTATATCGCGAAATCTATATCTTTTTATTCTATAAAAGTACATATTCTTCAGCCGACTATTTTTACACTGAATGTTTGGCGTAAGTGTATATAGGATCACAGTGATTAAAGCCCAGCTTACTTACTGCTATATGGTTATATAAAGAATGTATCAAACATCCCCTTCAGAAAGACTACATACTGGCCCCAGTTATTATTTCGCTCAAGGATTTTTTTGTTTTGTTTGTTTCAGTTTTTCTGGGATCTGGTGTTTTATACTTGTTTGTGGATCCACACCAACGAGGATTTTTCTGTAATGACGACTCCATTAAATATCCATTTAAAATATCCACTATCAGTATACCGGCCCTTTATACCATAGCAGCTATTCTACCCATTATAGCTGTAAGTTATACCATAATGCAAATATTCTAACCATTCTTTGCTAAAAGCTTAACCTATATACATAGCAAAGCCCAGGGCCCCCCGATTCATGGCAAAAAGAGAAAAAAAAAAATCAAATTCCAGATGAAAGTTTCACTCTTATCGCCGACTTCGCCGTTGTATAATATGTCATTTCCGCGCATTGTATTTCATTTGGAACAGAATAGATTTAGTATGTGATCAGATATTATGTAATTATTCTTGTATTACACTGCCAGACCGCTTAATTGTGAAATACGCATACGTGCCATTCAAAAGGATATGAAATAATCTTTCCGTCGCGTTAGGTGCCCCGCGATTGCAGTCGGCCCGGGGACCCGCTCCAGTTAAGCTATGTCTTGATGCATAGCCGCTCGTCCAGCTGAAAGTTTTATATAACAGATTGTCGATAATTATTCTAACTATTATTGCTATATACCTGTGCCGCTATTCTACAGATTATAGCTTAAATTTATAAATTATTACCACTCGTCTACCAATAACAATTTTAAGTTTATATTATTGTTGATATTCTACCCCTTATTCTAACTCATCCACACTTCCTATCTTTGCTGTAAGTTTAAAAAAACATTGACGCTATTCAAACAATATATATTATATCACTGCTGTTAATTTACACCACAATCTCTTTGAAATAAAGGCGAAATCTTTCCGCATAATTATATGATTTGAAATTTTAAAATGGCCGCCGAACCATTTCTGTTTGGTATGATAAGATAAAGATTTAAGTGTTCCACTCTTCACTATTAGTAACAAAAGTACGTATTTCCATGTCAACTGTGATGCTATTCGTTGAAAATTTGCAATTGAACCTAATTTTACTTGCTCAAAGCCTCGAATAGTGTACCAATTATAGCCGTAAATAAGAATTACAGCTACGTATAGCCGCTACCCTCACCTATGTTTTATTACACCAGTTTTGAAAAAGTCGTTCACTTTCATTTATTTCTGATGTACTTTTACATTCACAGATGTGTATAGGAGAAACAATCAATACCCTATCTATAATAAAGGAAAGAGAAGCTGTGAGTAGCATGAAATCATCAAGATCTAGATTAATCTGCGAACAGATCTCTCACCTGTGCGTCACCTTCTTATTTGGTTTAGCCGTAACGCAGTTTACGTCAGACATAATGAAGTATTCCGTCGGACGTTTACGGCCACATTTCCTTGACATTTGTAAGCCTATGGATTATAATTGTACTGGAAATTATGTTGATGTGTTTAAATGTGGCGCTGGTCTAGATTCTGGTATTAAACAAGCAAGGTAGATATACCAAAATCTGTATTTCACAAATAAATATTTCTAAATATTAAGCATGTAATTCATGTGGGCCCCTTTCTACATCATTATAGAAACTAGATTTTCTTGATATCATACAATTTCCTTTGATTTAAAGTTTGTTTTATGTTGAAAATAGATATCTTACACCGTCATATAGCTTGCATCTGTTGAATTGTGTTTTGGATGTCAAGTCCCATTTGTACTGAAATTATCAGATCCTACATCATTGTCATTGTCTCATTTTACTCATATTCCTGAAGCAACGGCCCGAGAAATCCCTCTCTGGCCATTGCTGGATTCGGTTCGGATTATTGAACTTTTAAGTAAGTGTGTCTAATATTCTCGTTCAATCAAATCTACCACTTACGTACAGTAACATGACAGTCCGTCGTTTAATCTAAGGTCTTCCTTAATATTTTGGACAAAGATTTAAGCTATTAAAAACGTTGAAAGTCTGTTCGTTACCATACAGTATTGTTTACTTAACGTCAATACCGATAGCCTCGTTTGTCACGCAATTAGTTTTGCTGCAATATCCTGCTATGCGCTGGTTAATATAGCATAAAAAAAACGTGCAGCCATGACGTAACGTTATGTAAACACAGTTGCCCTAATTAAACGTTCTGTTTTAAAGGTAATACCTTTCAGTGATTGGTCAGTAAAAGGACCACTGACCAGTCATAATTAGTGACAATAATACCCACTCAGTCCAGCAGGGAGTAGTAGGATTAGCTCTAATCAAACGGAACACTGCGAGGAAGATGCATTTTACTGGGATATATTTTTATTAATAAGAATATCTTAACTGCCAATATATTTACAAATTATATTAGCAATATAATATATGACATTTTACAGATTATCCTTCCCATCTGGCCATGCTGCAATGTCTATGTATGGTATGGCATATCTTGTGGTGAGTATTTATTATTAATGGCGAAGTGTGTTAAAAAGTAAAGAGTGACTTTATTCCTATTTGGTGATCTTATCGGATGTCATATATCTTTCTAATTATGTTGCAATTGCTAAAAGTCTGACTAAGTCATTATTTCGACCAGTAAGACTTATTTTTATAGCCCCCTTTTCATGTGAACGTATTATGCCGTCGACCCTGTCCGCCCGTCCGTCGTTTGTGGACTCTCTACAGGTCACAATTCTTATCCGATTTTGACGAAACTTGAAATACATGTATAGGTATATCCCAAAAAATCTCGGCTTTCGATATTGACTTGTATCCGATAGAAACTTCATGTATTATGGCCCCTGATGGTACGAAAAATCCTGTTTTTAGCTTGTGGACCCTATAGAGGTCAAAATTTTGAAACGATTTTGATGAAATTAAACATACATGTTTATAACCAAAAGATCTTTGTTCCTTTTAACATTTGCGCCCATAGGAACGTAACTTCCTGAACTATGGCCCCTGATTGTCCGAAAAATTGCCAATTTTAGCTTGTGGTCCCTCTGGAGGTCACAATTATTATCCGATTTTAAAAAAAAGTTTGACTATATCACCGTTACACCCTACCGAAATCGAGACAATCGGACTATAGTTGCCTTACAAAATGTCCGCCGTTTGTATGCTAATAGTGTAAAAATATGGTTGTGGACCCTGTAGAGGTCACAAATTTAATTTGATTTTGATGAAACTTGAAATGCATGTTTATAACCTAAAGATCTTGATTCTTTTTGATATTTGCGCATATCAAATTGTAACTTAATGAATTATGGCCTTTAATTGTAGGATAAATCAGTTTCGGTATTGCTTGTTGTCTATCCATCTCTCGAAAATGTGGGCGTATCCTACCTGGCAGTGCCAGCTTATCTTTATCTAAGAGTGGGATATTTCTAATACATGTAGTCAGGAAAATACATATTATACAAGACTCGATTAATTGCATAATAAGCAATTATAGACTTGAGATGTGAATACATCTATGTATTATAGTTTATATAGCATTTGAAGCCAAAACAAAAGACCTGCAATAGGCAGATTTAACACTTACAATGAATTTGGTAAATTAGTAAAATTAAGTAACTGTAAAATGTCAACAATATATATCATTTGCCCATTTAAATATTAACTAGCATTGAATATAGTATAAGGTAAAACAGCATTTTATTTAACAACAAACTTTTTTTTCTGTGGTTTGAATATATTTTCCAATCAATAGGCATGTCTTTCGGATCTCGACCGACGAAAATCTCTAAATATATTAAATGTATGTCTTTACATTTTAAATTAAAATAAAATAACAGAATTGAAATGTTGATTATTTATTCATAACTTGTATATAATGTTATTTTACAGTTCTATATACAGCAGAGATTACATATACCCACCGCTTGGTTAATTAAACCATTTTTACAGATTCTGTGTTTATATCTTACATTATACTGTGGATTAACCAGAATCTTTGACTATTGGCATCATCCTACAGATGTTTTAACGGGGTTTCTATTAGGACTGTTGGTGGCGTTAATAATGGTAAGGTTTTTGGTAAAAGCAATAGCGTGCTATATATCTGTCTGGATAAATAACACAGTTGCTCAAAGTGGTAGAATGGTATACCCATTATCTATCTACCTAATTTACCCATATCTACACAATAAATATAGGACAATCGACCCTAAAGAGTATTCCAACTCAAATTTCGTAAATAAAAATGCATGCAATTGTACGTGTACATAGCCTGCAGGGGTTTAGCAAATCCCAGCACAAATTCCATGATTGTGCCTGTGAGATACAAAGTGATTAGAATTGTGTAAGAATCAGAACACAATTATTTTCCCTACAATCTAGACAATATTCAATCCCTTTGTCAGTTGTGCAGAACGGAGAACCTAGCAAGGAACATGGTCTAGTCATTCGGATGAAACGAGCACCGATGCCCAGTGCCGTAACTAGGGATAAATTTCTGGGGGGGTATCCAAATGCCGATTTTACCGACGGGTCGATCAATAGAAAAAAATGTGCTATTTTACATAGCTTTTTAAAAGCGGGTTAGATATAATGACTACACTTTCCAGGGGCGGATCCAGGAAATTGCGAAGTAGCTGCGGGGGGTCTGGGGGTCCTCCCCCCGATTTTTTTTTAAGATAAGACTCCATATACGCGATTTCCTGGCATCTGATCTTCAAATATTAAACACAACTCCCACCCTATTTTCAGTGTTTTTTGTCTGCAAAATCATCAGAAACTGATCGGTAGCTTACTGCCTGAAGAATTTCTGAAAAAAAGTCCGAATGCAGGAAAGGCACGCCGTTTGAAGTTTGAAGGAGGTAGTGATTTATGAAACAAGGTTGAAAAGATGAGCGTGGTTTTTTTTAGAATCTGGTCAAGCTGGTGCAGAAATCATGCTGCTCACAGAACTTTACCTGTCCCTTAAAGTGAGCCCTTAGAATGCATATATATTCTAAGGGCTCGCTTACCAAGGGACAGCTAGATAACCGGTAAAATTCTGTGAGGTAATGTATATCCATGATCGGTCAAATTTGGTTAGGTACCATTTAGCCTACGTATATAAGTAACTGTGGAGGGTCTGGGGGTCCTCCCCCAGAATTTTTTAAAAGATAAGACTCCATATATGCGATTTCCTGGCATCTGATCTTTAAATATTAAACAGAACTCCCACCCTATTTTCAGTGTTTTTTGTCGATACAATTTTTCTTAAAAGCTTGCCCCCCCCCCCCGGTGGATCCGCGCCTGCTTTCAAGAATCTAGTTCATATAAGATTTATTTAGAATTCAGAGCAGTTCCATACAGGGGTGTTTTGGTGAATTTAGACATTCAAAAGTTCGGTAATGAAAGAAACAGTGTAATACCGAAGAATCTGGTCGGTAAATCATGATACAAATATTTGCTATATAACTCTTGAAATTTTCCGACTGACGGTTTTGAAATTCCTGTAGTAATAGAATTATAGAACACTATAATGCCGAAGAATCTGGTCGGTAAATCATGATACAAATATTTGCTATATAACTCTTGAAATTTTCCGACTGACGGTTTTGAAATTCCTGTAATAGAATTATAGAACACTGTAATACCGAAGAATCTGGTCGGTAAATCATGATACAAATATTTGCTATATAACTCTTAAAATTTACCGACTGACAGTTTCGAAATTTTTGTAACGAAACACTGTAATACCGAAGAATCTGGTCGGTAAATCATGATAAAAAACATTTGCTATATAACTTTTTAAATTTACCGACTGACAGTTTCAATTTACCGACAAACACGAGAATTTACTGACTGACAGTTTCGAAATTTTTGTAACGAAACACTGTAATACCGAAGAATCTGGTCGGTAAATCACGATAAAAAACATTTGCTATATAACTTTTCAAATTTACCGACTGACAGTTTCAATTTACCGACAAACACGAGAATTTACCGACTGAATGCAAAATAGTGGGGGGGTACATACCCCCCCCCCCATACCCCCCCGGTAGTTACGCCTCTGCCGATGCCCCGTGTACAACATGGCGTGCACGCCACTTAAAAAGCCCATTGACAGTTGGAATTCCATTGATGCCGGGGAAAATTTCCCTCATAGCACAGTGTATGGCAAATGTTCGATTATTGTAGAATTGTAGAATGTGAAACCCCATTTCATTCATTTGATTAGTTTATGAATAAACCCAATATTTCGGGTGATTAGACTAAAATATAAATGCATTGATTTTGATTTTCTTACATTTTTGGGTTTTATTTCGCTGATTAAATAATACGTATAAATTTCTGTTTTTCAGGTTGCAAAAGTAAATAATTTCTTTGATGACCAAGAAATAATACCGGCATCAGATAGGGAGAGAAGAGCGTCGTCTGTGAAAATTATATAACCGTGGGCATGTCGCCCGTTTCAATAGGGTGAAATCAAAGAACCAAATTAACGGCTAGATTTTTTTTGGCGATCAACCGTAGTGCGTCCTTATGTAATTTGCATGGGATTCCTCACCCAGTGTTGTACAGCCCCGCATTTACTTACTTGACGTATTATAGAATTGAACATCCCCTTCACAAGAAGACAATTTTGGTTACTTGAGGATTATATTGTTCATTGAAAATACAAAAGCACAACATACATGTGTTTGGTATATCGTTTTTTTTAAATAGATAACTGACACGACTGTTTTTTTTTATAATTTGCGGATTTCAAATATAAAAGGATTTTACTCTTCTCATAACATTGATATATAATGAAAATAATTGTTCTTAAAAATTTCAAAATGTTGTTCAAAAGGGGATAAAAATTAAATATGCCATAAGTCTTGTACATTTTGATACATATTTGTCATTGGCCTAATTTTCAACCCTTTTGAAATAAATTTATTATTATTATTATTATATTTAAAAACGATTTTACACTGTAATAGACCTACATTGAAACTTAAATGATGTAAATCGAAAATTATGACCATAAAATTGTTGGTGCTGGTAACTGATCTTTTCAGATCTATATACATATTTATTTTATATATCTAACTATATACATGTAGTTCATAATATCTTCATTGTGACAGCAGAAATGATCTATTTATGTGCGGTAATAATTGCATATTATTTTAATCAGTGATGGGATTTCAAAATTTTAGCTGTCAGACATTTTTACCCGAAAATAGTATATTTAATATATAATATAATTGTTTGTACACATACATGTAATTACTTTTTGACAATACTTATTGCTATTATATTCAATTATATCTTTCTAAACAAAGTGTAAAATCACCGAGTTTTGTTTCAGAAACCCATCAGTAATGTATTTCTATAAATCACCATAGATGCATAAACTGATATAAAGACTCAATGGTATTTTTTTAAATCCTATTTTACAGGAGATTCCTCTTCGAAAACATAAGCGAGTATTCCTGAAATGTGTTTTTGTTAAAAGATCACAAGGCATTGGTACCTTACATAATCCAAATAATATAAATTTGTTAGCCTATGCGTCAATAGTATTGATTGCTATGATAATCAACAAAGTACTAATTTTCCATTTTAACATTTAACGAAGATCTAAGGTCTCAATATCTTAGCCATTCGATGGTCATGTGAATAAATGGCTGAATACTAATTTATACAACATTTGACCCCCCTCCCCACAAGACCAGCAATAGGCAGATTTAGCTCTTACATATTGCATCTTTATCAACTAACCAGTTGTAGCCAAATACAATTGTCTTCCAACTATCACCTTGACTTGACTTAAAGTCTGGGTTTAACTTCTGCTTCAAGCCAGCGACCAACTGTCCCAGTAAATTTATAGGTACGTTGTGGCACCTGTACATAGATGACTACAAACAATGACAACGAATTCTCCAAATGAATAATAAAAACTATAACTTTAACTGTATTTCCTGTGCTTTAAGGGGTTAAATACTTTGAAATACCTACTTTTATGTCATGAAAGTAGAACGACAGATATTCTCTGCTTGATAAAATTCCCTGAATGTCTGGATTATTGCACACAATAATTTTGCTCCAACAGCCATTGAATTCCAACTATCGAGGGTTCTTTTACATGCACACATGTCTCGATCTGTCCATCCCTTCTGATTGACAAGTAACAATGAAAAATACTAATATTATAACACAAATAACGTAATAATATTTATTGTCATTAATAAAATTACATATATATTACCTCAACATAACAACAGAATAGCCATAGGGGTGTAACATAGGTATTTTACCTGTTCCTAGATCTCCTATTTATATACGGTGAATGCAACATTGAAAAAAAACACAATCACATACAAACAAGCATTAGTCTGAGGTACATACACCTTACAAAGCTAGTCATATAAAATCAACCACATCCCATGACTATACATGTATATAAATTATTCTGACTGAACTGAGATCTATATTTTTCAAATGTGCTTATGTCTGAGACTTCCATTGAAATAAATGCTGGACTTTAAAAAAATATGAAGTACTACTTTGGAAATTGCTCAAAGCATTACATTGAAGGAATATTTTGGGGGGTCTTGTTTACTGTTGCCAAATTGACTCCATTTTGACTATTAGGAATATTGGAGAAATTTGAACAGGAGCGACCAAGGCTATTATTTTATTCCAAGATCACAGGCAAGATATGTATTGTTGTTCCCTTGTTTTATGAATTTACCATCATCCAGTACTACAGTCACCCATCTTACAGAGTGGTTGGATGGCCTTATGGTGTAATGCATGCGCCTTTATTAGATCACAAGGCTTGTCATGGAGTCAAATGGTGGTGTGCTCCTGTTTGCTCGCTCTCTCTCTCCCCCTATCTATAATATATATAGATGTATACACAACATTTTGGTAATGTACTATTTTTTTTACACTGGAATCATCAATTAATAATAACAAAATTTGATTTGTATTTCACAATAGTTTATAAATGTCACTTAAAAAGACTTTCTAAAATTCGACATTATTTAAAACTTGCACCTGGATCTAACAATGTCTTCTTTCTGGCCGTTTCTTTAGATACATTTGTATGTAATTTATTCAATCGGTCCTGAAAGAGAAACAGAAAGATGTTAAATTGATAACTAAAATACAAATAAAGCATTGGGTATCAAAATGTATCAATTTAGCATCATTTCATACAACATTTGTGCTACTGTAACTTAAGAGTAATGTGTAATTGTATATTTGTATTCTGTAGGAACAGCTCCTTTAATCATTGCTCATAAGCTCAATGAGCATGTGAAAAAACAATTGACTGTTTTAAATAGAAGAATAGAAGGGGTCTGTCTTGGAAAAACTCTTCTTTCTTGCATTGCACACAAAACCATTGAATAAAAATAAGCATGCTATTTGCTAATCTCAAAAACACTGAAGTGTTTTGTCAACAAGCCGTTAAACCCCATTAAATTCATTTATAATAAATAAACTTCACCTGAACATTTTGTAGTATATTATTAACTAGCATAACTCTTCTACGTGAATTATTTAATTTCTTGACATATGGTTCTAAATCTACAGGTACAGCTTCAATCTCATTGATCTTTTTCAAATCTTAATGAAAAAACAAGCCAACAGTGAGGCTGATGTCCCCCGCCGAAATCCCAAAATAAATAGATGACACTTATTAATTAATCGCACATTTATTTTTTTCACTAAGTTTCATCACTCTCTACCAGATAGAATCAGACATTGTTCATCATCGAACTCCATCAAGGCATTCACCTAATGTACGCCTACACCTAGTTTGAACATTCTACCTTAATTAGAAGGAGAATTTTAGTGTTTCAAAGTCTAGACCTATCAGTTGCTTATCACTCTGCTTACCCTCAACAGAAAATGTTCATTATTGAACTTAGTCAAGGTATCGATGAAATAAAACTATATACCAAGTTTCATCACTCTCACTTAATTACAACTAAAGTTATTGCGTCCCAAAGCATGAACCAATCAAATTGCTTATCTCTGCTTACCCTAAGCAGAAAATGCCCATCTTCGAACTCCATCAAGGTATTGACCTAATAAACACCTACATCAAGTTTGAATATCCTAGCTCAATTTGAAGGAGAGTTATTATGTTCCAAAGTCTCGGCCAATCATATTGCTTATCGCTCTGCTTACCCTGAGCAGTAAATGCGCATTATTGAACTCAGTCAAGGTATTAATAAAATGAAACTATATACCAAGTTTCATCACTCTAACTTAATTAAAACTCAAGTTATCGCGTTCCAAAGCATCAACCAATCAAATTGCTTATCTCTGCTTACCCTAAGCGGTAAATGCTCATCTTCGAATTTCATCACGGTATTGACCTAATAAACACCTACACCAAGTTTGAATATCCTAGCTCAATTAGAAGGAGAGTTATTATGTTTCAAAGTCTCAGCCAATCAAATTGCTTATCGCTCTGCTTACCCTGAGCAGAAAATGCTCATTATCGAACTTAGTCAAGGTATTGATGAAATAAAACTATATACCAAGTTTCATCACTCTCACTTAATTACAACTTAAGTTATCGTGTCCCAAAGCATCAACCAATCAAATAGCTTATCTCTGCTTACCCTAAGCGGAAAATGCTCATCTTCGAACTTCATCAAGGTAATGACCTAATAAACACCTACACCAAGTTTGAATATTCTAGCTCAATTAGAAAGAGAGTTATTGTGTCCCAAAAAGTGTGACAGACAGACAGACGGACGGACAGACAGACAGACAGACAGACAGACGGACGGACGAACCCATTTTAATAGTCCCCTGTTTTCTTCGAAAGGCGGGGGACAATAATAATATTAGTGTACAATTTGTTATCTGTACTTGAAAACTTATAAACAAATTAATGTGTTATGTGTAAAAAGTTTTAACTAAAAACAGTCACACAGCACACAAGACTGAGCAACATTAGTTCAGGTTTATGAGAGCTTATATCACTATTATTAAAATACAGATGTCATATCATCATTTTATGTTGGTTCACCATTATTTCAAATGACTTTTAAATACATATAATATGTATCAGTACTAACCATCTGCGACACTATCAATTTGTTGTCTTAATTCCATTTGACTTTCTCTGTAACATGAAGCAAAATATTGTGAATAGTTTCAATAAAATAAAACCAAGTACGAACAATCCAAAGCATCAGACAAAATTCGAAGTCCTAAAAAACAGTATAGGCAAAATAGTGTGATATGGCAGAATAGTGTAATCAGCATATGGACTGTTCACCGTGTACAAAATTCACGACAAACAGTGGTAACAGGTGTCCGATTTTAAACATATTAAAGACAACATTAAAGTTACATTATTCAAGATATAGATAAGAACTAGCCATTCTTGCTATAATAGTTCGAAAGTAGGTGATGTAAAATGAATAATTTGAAAATTTCATTCAAATTACTTTATTACAAGCGAAGATATTGGCATTTGAAAATTTGGCCGATGTGTGCAATAATTTCAACCACGATCCTGTTGATCAAAGCTAAGACTTGAAGCGTCTGGAACCGCCATATTTGATTTATCACTGAAACGTTTTAATCTGTTTAATATCGGAGCAATCTGATGCCATCCAAAGTTGATTAAGGCCTGGATCAGTTAATTAATGTCTAATTAATACTTTAGAAAACATTTCATGCCCAAATAAAGACCTGCACTAGGCAGATTTAGCTCTTGAATAATGCATGTTTAAACTTTATTTACAAAAAATGGGATCGTCCGAAGATAACGAAATTCAGGTAAGTCTTGGGGGGAAAACAAATTGGATTTTTCTAATTATTGTTATTGGGCTAGGCAAAGCAATAAATGATTGAAGATTCGTAAATTTGTGAGTTCCCTTTCAATGAAGTAGGCCAAATTGGTTAGAAGACAGAGACATATTTTTTAACAGCGTGTAATTGTGTCGCTTATACTGGTCCTAGCGAGGTAAGCAAGATCCTATTTCCTCACTAAGATGTTCAGTTACATTTTACAGGCATTCACAGGGATAGTTAATTACTTCAGTAACGTAAATTGTATCGGCTACGCAGGAGAAGGCATAGCCCATACAATTTACGTTACCAATACTGAAGTAGCTATCACCGGGACTGCCACACAACCGTTGAGCAGTAAAAAATTGCCCAGTAAAATTGACTGGGCGGTCAATTTTTTTGACACTGATTCAATGTGATGTTCCCTGTATGTGGAGGCGAGTGTAATAAGACCTACGTTCTGAGCTGGACTAGCCGACTAGGATAGGGTATCAGGCGTATTCAACACCAGGCTAATTCAACACCAGTAAGTATTCAAGACCAGTATATTATAAGACAAAAGCAGGATTAACAAGATATTTATTATATATCTCAAATAGTCATAATACAAACAACAGTTGAAATATTTCATATTCGAAGACAATATTTACATAATATAAAACATGTAATAAATAAAATGGAACCGGTCCCCGAGTGTTCAGTCGAGAGTTGATTCGGTTATGCCAACCTTGACGTCTTTATTCTGCGAACGGGGCGCATAAACACGGACCAACTCTTCGCACTACATTCGGTTTGATATCCATTGGTTCTTGACGTACTAAAGGACATCGGAATTGATTTGAAGTTTAAAATACAAAATAACAATATATACATGTACTGGTCTTGAATACGCCGATTTTTCTGGTGTTGAATTAGCCTGGTGTTGAATACGCCAGGATTCCTAGGATAGCACTAGCAGTAGCAGTAGTAGCATTTCTGCTTCTACTATTCATTCATGAGGGTCGCAAGTACCGTCACTTCTTGATACATGGCAGTGAAAATTAATAATCTATACATCAGGAATTTCATTCACAAACAGTTGACACTTATCTAAACATTGGTAATAACACCAGTATGGTGGCCTATCGCATTCATTCAATATATTAATAAAAAATATAGAGTAAATTGTAAAAGTAAAACAAAAACAAAAATAATTTGAGAAATGAAAATAAATTACAATATCAAATCAAAATCGAATGAATAATTTCGATTTCAAAAATTAAAATAAATCAAATATTAAAATGAAATCAAAATGAATTCTAAAAGAAAAACGAAAATGAAAGTAAATTGTAAAAGTAAAACAAAAACAAAAAACATTTGAGAAATGAAAATAAATTACAACATCAAATGAAAATTGATTTGAAAATAAAATGCAAACTTAAAATTAATTTCGATTTCAAAATAAAAATAAATTAAATATTAAAATGAAATCAAAATGAATTCTAAAAGAAAAACGAAAATGAAATTCAAAATAAAAGTACAAACTGAAATCAAATTAATTCATCGGCCTATCGCTGTCACTCACAAAAAAATTGCTGGTGAAAAAAAACCCCAAATCATCGGCCTATCGCTGTCATTTTAATGCGCGTGTGGTATCGCCACTCTGTACAGGGATTGCCAAGCAACCGTCTGGATAACCAAACGTTTTCTCTGGAGGATAACTCTGGCGCTTCAATGTTTATTCCTGTACTTATGTTTATTTCTAATCTACGTCTCTACGAATGTAGTCACGATGTCTTGGAAAAACGATTTGATGTTAAACTCTGACATGGATACATACGTTCTCCAAGGTATGAAGCGGAAAGAAATGTTAGATTATTTAAAGCGTGATTTTTCTGATTATGCTTGGAGCATGTCATCTTTGGACAGACGTCTGAGATATTTTGATATTTCCTACACAGACAAGGAAGCAACTGTCGATACTGTTTTGCAAGCTGTGGCTGAGGAGTTGGATGGTCCCGGGTCCTTGCTTGGCTACAGAGCAATGCACAAACAAATAAGAATACAACATAATTTGAAAGTGCCTAGAGATGTCATATATGCAGCTATGAGGAAACTAGACCCCGAAGGACTTCGAGGAAGATCAGTCATTGAAAAGAAAAAAAAGAAAAAAGGTTGTTTTTTTTCAAGTGGACCCAACTGGGTTCACGCAGTTGATGGCCATGACAAACTCATGGGTTACCAGAACCACACTTTTCCTCTTGCAGTATATGGCTGCATTGATACATGCAGTCGGAAGTTGCTATGGTTGAAAGTTTGGACATCAAATAGCGATCCTAGTTTGATAGGTCGATGGTACATGGAGTATTTAGTAGAGCACAAAATGATGCCTACATACCTACGCATGGATCGAGGGACAGAAACTGGCGTAATGTCCACAATCCATGCATATTTACATAGTCACCATGTTATGGATGTTTGTCCAGAAGACACTGTACTATATGGTCCATCAACGTCCAATCAGGTGATTTTAATAATGAGTAACATACCTTGTCATAAATTTCAAAAGGAAATAGGTCTGGCCAGCTTTAACTAAGTTTCAGATGAGTTTGGGTTCAAATATAATATGAAGTGTTAAGTACCTTATCACGTATTTATATTTTTCATGCACTCTAACTATAGAGAACTGACAGTGTTCCAAGTAATTTACTATGTGGTGTGACCAACAATGTAACAATCTTATCTGAATAAATAGCACCAGGTTGCAATATCGTTAAGCGAGCCAGGTGTGGCCGAGTAGTTAAAAGCTTGCAGCTCATAGTGGTGTTCCCGGGTTTGCATTCCGGAGAGGACAACCTTGCAAATTTTTCCGACTGAGTTTCCTATTGTCAGGGGAGCGCTAACATGGAAAAACATTCTAGTCCATCGGAGAATAGAAAAAAACATGAGTCCTATGTTCATTAGGCAGGGTACTTTAAAACACTTCAGCAGTGAAAATAGGTTGTAAGAGTAGACCATATGCTGCTGCCTTGGTAAAACTGCCCGTCAGCGATATTAAGTTGGCAGTTTGGTAGTTTAGAAGACATTTTAAGAAAGCTGTATCTATGTATTCAAATTTTTCTAATTATTAAAATTTATAATGTTCATAATACTGTGTTTTTTTAGATTGAACGTTGGTGGAAAGAGTTGCATCACAGACTTGAATTATATTTTAAAGAGCATCTGAGTTATTTGAAGGAACAAGGTTTTTATAATCCCAGTGATCAGATGGACAGGTACGATATTCCTTCAATACAATCTATTTTCAGTACTACCGATTTTGCTCAAGCCACATGAGACTGTGCTAAGAGCTTTTAGTACCTTAAAGATAATATCTTTGCAATTTATAAATTTGTCATAAGTATCAGCTTTTTAAAAGTCATTATTGATCTTATTTTAATGATTTAGAAACAAATTGGAACAGTGCAAGTCTCATTAAAGCCACCATGTAAAAGATACCTTATATCGCTAAATACATGCTAATATGATGGTTGATCGAAGGAAGTTGCAATCATCCAGTCACACTCGGATTACTTCGTCTATTTTCTATATCAAAATGTCAACTAGATAAAGAATTTTCGAGTGCTCACAGATTCACGTAGAATTGACGGATTTGGACAATTTTTTTTAATATGTCCACATTTCAAGGTCAACTTTAGATTAATTATGTATTATCTGTAAAGAGACATGTTTTAATAGATTTATTGATTAGATGTAAACATTTGATATTGAATTAAGGTCTATTTTGGCTTTTGTTATGATTCCTGTCCTACAAAAAGAGATGGATAACTTTTTGTGCATGTGGAATACTCACAGAATCAGACAACAAAAGAACACTGTCTTACCAAATGGTATTCCCAATCATATTTACGATTTCCCTGCTGAATATGGTTTGAAGGACTGTGGTATGTACATAAACCTTTATTTATCCTGTACAACATATGGTTTCATGGTTACAAATTATTTTTGTTCATTTATCAAATTTATGACTATTGTGTGTGATTTGACTTTTGTCACCCCAAAAGTGGCAAATGCTCTAAAAGAATCTAGAATCATGTATTTAACTGTCAATGTAATAACAAAAGGTCAAATTAGTTTTTGTAGATATCACTTACTTTTAGAGATATTTGCCAATTTTGGGATGACAAAATTCAAATCACACACAATAGTATAAGGTGAAGAAAATATTTAACATACAGGTAATCAAATTTTATGTCTTATTACACAATCAATGTTAATGATGTTAGTGTTGTGACTTTGTGAGCCTAACATCCGCTGCCAACTTGATAATATCACCGACGGGCATTTTTGCCAATGATGGTGAATTTTGCTAAGGCAGTGATTTTTAACTGTCAATGTCATTAACATGTTGTCTAATGAACATGGGACTGTTATTCGTCGCCTCCAATGGACTATATATGCTTTTCCATGTTGACCTCGACCTTGCGGGATACGAACCTGGGACCTTCAGGATGAGTGGCAATCGTTCTAACCACTCGGCACACTGGGCCCCCATGATATAAATGATGAAGGCAAACCATTTTCATACACCTGTCCGTCCGTCTGTTCAAATTTTGCTTGAGTTCACTCTATGGGCTACAATATATTTCAAAGGGAAATGTTGGTGTTTTAACTATTAATTAATGTTTATGTTGTTATTGTCTTACTCATGGATGTACTATAAATGTAGGTTGTTTTTCATTATTGATCATTGCTTGATAAAGATACCTGTAAGAGTATTGAAACGTTGCATGTAATAAACGAAGAAGTAGTAAATCCATAAAGTTGTGTTATTATGAATACAATATATATTATTGTATAATTTAAAATTATACCTATGAATTCTAAATTTAGCACAAACCAGTTGATATTTCAATCATGATCTATAAACAGAGCAATCTAGATTGATACAAGAATTTATTGACCTCTTTTGTCTAAAACTAGCAATGGGAATTTTCAATAAGTGTTAGGGAGTAACAGAACAGAAACAATTTTTAAACACCCTGTCGGTCCATTCACATTTACCCCACGCACACTCTACAGGCTACAATTCTTGATAGATTCTTCGAATTTTATATTGTGATTCAATATCATCATGAAGATGATTCCCATTGATTTTGGTGATGATCGGATCGGTGTCTTTGCGATATTGCATCAAATTCTGATCTCGCATTCGTTTTTCAGTTCACATTTGGCTCGTGCTCACTCTACAGTCTACAATTTTTCATGGATTCTTTTAAGTTATGTTTTATGTGTCTTCGAATCTTCCCTTAATACTGAAAATTGTTTTCTGGGGAGTGAGCATAATCCAAATGTGAAAGGATGAGTGACTTGTGCTCAATATCAAGCTGGTGGTGGGCGTATTTGCTTGCCTGTCTTGCCGCAAGCCTTTTTTCATATATAATAAAGGCCTACGACCTCTGTGAATATCACTTTTCACGGGTTGATAAAATCCTTGTATCAGCCTAATGAAAAATCAACAATTGTATATAATTGACTGCACTTTTAAGATCCCCTGGCAATTGGAAATCAAAGTAAGAATGTCCACTGATGCTGCTGTCTGATCCAAATTATTCTCATATTGCACACATAGCCATTAAAAACATAACATAGGTTAGTCCCAAAATTACCTAGTTAGTGTCATATTTTTTGAGAAGCATAATTAGTTATATATGCTGTTGGAAAATTCCATTTACAAGCAAACAGTGTTTCAAGATTGTTTTATCAATCACTTGCATTTACCATACTTTAGTGTTTTACAAACTAATTTGTTTACTGAGCATTTAAACTATTGTTCTTGTGTATGTGTATTTCAGGATGGGCTATAACAGATGATCAATTAGAGGAGACAGCTTATAATTCAGGGGTTCTGGATGTTTGTGATGACTACCTAGACCAAGGATTTAGACAAAGATGTGTTGAACTTATCCCAGCTACAGAAAACATAAAACCCAGTGAATGTTCAAAGGCATATGAATTTCTTAAGAAATACTTAAAAGAATGAGTGTTTTAGGACCATTCCAGCTTTACGTGTGTGACAATCACAAGCAATTCTGGAGGACTTTAATTCGATTCATTTGAAAATCATCTATTTACAGCCACCAATATGTTAGTTTTCACAATCTAGATATCTGGTATAAGTATTAATACCAAGTTTCATGTGAAACAGACGAACAGTATCCGCATTTTCCTTGTTCAAAGTGTTATGTGTGTGTCACATTAATTATATTTTTCAACTTAATTTTTTCATTTGAATTTTTCTGTGAAATATACTAGCAGACCATCAAGAAAATTCTAGACTCAGTGAATGAGTAAAGAGTGGACATATTGCAGTTGTTCAGTCGTTGATACAGCAATCAATAATAACCCTTGTTTAATGTAAATATAGTCTTTGTTGTTAATTCTTTTATGGAAGTTTTATTTCAATAAAACTGTAAATAACATTCATATCTTAAGTTAGCAGTGCTTTTAGTTACGTATGACCACCAGCAGGTTTTGTCATACTATCAGATGACAGAATATTATGAATTTTGATAAAGAAGACCGAAAGAACTTATGTGCCATTTTTGGCGACAGGATACTCATTTTTAAAGTTTGAAAGTAATGTATCAGGGCGCATAGTCATAGTCAATGTAGTACTTAGAAGCATTTTGGAAATCTCAGGATTTTCACCTGATGTTATGAACAACCTAAGTTTGTAATGAACATGGACTTCATTAGGCCATGCAAAAGGCATTAAACCCCAGTTCATTCATTGTAATGAACAGTACGATCTACATTGAATTGCTGCACACATACTCTAACTCAATATGCTTAACCTAATTTTTAGAAGGGGGGGCTTAGTGTAGCGCTTCGAGATGTTGCTTGGTCTGGCTCTCTTACTGTCCCGAAAAGACCCAGATGTCGTTGAGTGTACATATAAATCCCATTTCATTTATTTACCTAATTATAAACAAATTTTCAATGTTATCACCTCAAGTCTTAAAATCGTTTATCTCACCACCTTGGAATATTTCTTGCATCATGATCCCAACTGCATTCAATTTGAACTTATAGTACCATTGTCCATAGTATAATTGACCATTAATGCAATCCATTTTTATACCTCAAATTAAAGAAATGTGGAAGTATATTGCTGTTGCGCCTGTCCGTACGTCCATACTGGAGCCTACAATTTTTGTCAGACTTTTATTTGGTGTTTAGGTTTATATCCACAAGACCTCGAATGAGATCGGATCATGATTCAACAAATATTTTCGAAGTTACTGCCCTTGACATATCGAATATGTTAAAAGTTGCTTGTGAGTGCGATAAAGGCCACAGCTTTTATCAGATGTTTTAAAATTTGGTGTGTAGGTTTATATTCATAAGATCTAAGACGAGTTCGAATCTGATCACGATTCGACAAATATTTCATTGATGTAGCGAAAATATGTTAGAAGTACTTTGTGAACACAGTAGAGGCCACAGTTTGTTGTCAGATTTCAAATCTGATATATTTTGGAAGTGGGCGTATCTTGCATGGCAACCGCGTGTTAAATGAAATGGGAGTTTCAACGTCTTATTTTTATGCACTGGGATGCGAGTTCAGGGCCTCCACCAGGAGTGGCAAGCGTCCTAGCCACTCTGCCACATCGGGCCCCAGTCTCTTTTGATCAGCTGTTTATTACCTGATCAATAAGATAGAAAACAAATTAAAAGCAAACAGTATTATTATTTTTATTAATATGATGTTAGGTGTCTGTATAAAATCATAAACCTAAAAATTCCAAACACAAAATGCATTTCCAATCATCTGGAACACAGCCAAAAGAAATATGCATTGCACTGAATGTAACTTGGGCAAGACCAAAAAATACCTTGCTCTACATAATGGTAACTCAAAAGTTTACTCGCTTACTTATTTGGAGAGGGGAATTTGCACTATCATAAAATATCTGTACAGCAGCAGCCTACCTATATAACTTAAACTATTACCAATGTGAAGTGGTCCCTTTGAATCAAAACTGGCTTCATAGAAATTGGTGGTTACTGATCCAAAACATTCAACAATAAATTAAGCAAGATGGTTTAAAATGAATTTCGATCATCTAAGTTACTTTTAGATCTCAAAAGTATCACAATCTTATCTTCAGCATATTACTAAACAAAAAAGATGATATTCCAGGCTTATGGAGTGGACAAAAATTAGCAATAGTTTAATACAAAACATACACAAGAATACATGCTTCAAATCCTTTAAAACGTTTCCGATTAATTTTGACTACAAATATTCCCCAGATTCACGAACGCGTACAGTTATTATTCTTCAATCCAAATGAAAATGATTAATAATAGAGAGATCACAACATAAATTCGTAAGATTTCATGAAATCCACCGAAACTGTGACACTTCATACCACCATAATGTGATATTTAACAGCGATTTCCCTGTCATACTCTTAGCTGAGTAGTCGGTATGGCAAAACATAGCAGAAGGAGAAAGAAAATTTGGGAATATTGTTAATGACGACTATCTTACTCCTTCATGACCTACAAGGTTTTTGGTTTTGAATCATGTATTCTTTAAACATGTACAGGTCTTCACAAAATAACTAAAAGGTCAAATTCAACTCTTGAATTAAATTATGTCTGTCTGTCTAACATTCTTTGAGCAAAGTTTGATTTTCAACTACTTTAATGTCAGAAATGAAAAATAGTAGGTTGGTAGAGCATGAATATACATGTCTGTCAGTTTTTGTTGTATATTTATGATCATTCTACTACAGATGACAGCCTCTCATTCACATATTCGGAACTGTCCCTGTTTAAATTATTTAACTTCAGAATATCACAAAATATGCTACATTTATGAGTTAGCTTGAAATTGTCAATAGCAATACTAGACAGATTTCCAGTTGTAAACAGATATTCATTATCCTCTATTAGAGATCTGGAAGCTATTTCTGGATCACACAAACTGTATAGACAGCCTTGAATGTCAACTAAAAGAAGTTGATTTTTAGATGTGTCTAAGGAAAAATGCATGAGGCATTCTGCCTTTTGAACAAGAATATCATGGTTATCAGGACAGAGGCCATCATTGTTGACATATTTGTTAAATTGTCCATCAATAAACTCTTCCACTGTGATATATTCTTGTGTTGCCTTAATAAAACCAAAATAAATTTTGTTGTAATGAAAAACTTCACCGAATACTTCTCTTCTATCATCCCTGTTAACTTCTATTGCTAATTTTGCAGCCATATTTCTCGCCAACGTATGGGTTTGCACAATTTTTTTTGTATGCTGTTCGACCGTTTGTTCCGTTGCATTTATAATGTCTAATGAATTCTTTAAGTATTTTTTCACGACCCATTTTCTGTTGATGAAATCAGAGTGATGACTACTAGCTAAATAAGCTGCACGAAAACCACCTTTGGAAAACATGTTTTCAGCAATCAAAAAATCTATTGCCATAGGGGCAGACCAGATCATCACATTTATGTCGAAAAACATGATTGAAATACTAGTTTTAGAACGATCAATATTTTTCCCCAACTTGATCATATCCAGCACCGATAAACTTTTGGGGATAAAATGACTTTTGCTTGTAGTCGATGTTACTGCAGAACTAACGACAGTAGGACTCTTTGAGGTTCTCCTTATCTTTCTATGTGGCACATCTTCCTCATCCACACTTGACACTGTGACTGTTGAGCTTGTCGTGGTTGAGGGCATAGTCATTATTGACTCGATTGCGGCTGAAGAATTGTCAATAAAGCGGACATTAATTAGTTTCAGGTCTGGTACCTGATTAATGCTGGCACATGATGGGCCTTGCTCCCCTGCTAGTATGTCACACATCATATTATCGTGCATAAAATGCTCAACACAAGCAGATTTGATGTTTTCAATTGTCACTTCATCGTAGTGATAGGAAACGAATTCACGTGCGCCAATCCTACTATATTTCTGAGCTTTTCCCGATACCTCTTGACTAAGTCTTTGTATTACAACACATTGGTTTTCCAAAATTTTTGTTATCGTCGATTCATCGCTCTTTTGAACATCACGAGCGCCGGTACCACGTTTAACTTTCATTTTGTCTTTAAATTTCTTCCACTCGGAAGCCATTTTGTAGCCTCGACTACCCAGACTATCAAGCACGGGGCCGTGTATATAAAGAGCATTATGGGTAAATGACAGCGTTAGGCCGATGATTTTTTTTTTTTCACTTACAATAATTTTTGTGAGTGACAGCGATAGGCCGATGAATTATTTTGATTTCAGTTTGTACTTTCATTTTAAATTTCATTTCAGAATTCATTTTAATATTTGATTTGTGTTTATTTTGAAAAGGAAATCAATTTTAAGTTTGCATTTTATTTTCAAATCAATTTTCATTTGATGTTGTAATTTATTTTCATTTCTCAAATGTTTTTTGTTTTACTTTTACAATTTACTTTCATTTTCGTTTTTCTTTTAGAATTCATTTTGATTTCATTTTAATATTTGATTTATTTTAATTTTTGAAATCGAAATTATTCATTCGATTTTGATTTGATATTGTAATTTATTTTCATTTCTCAAATTATTTTTGTTTTTGTTTTACTTTTACAATTTACTCTATATTTTTTATTAATATATTGAATGAATGCGGTAGGCCACCATACACCAGTCTGGCATTTGCAAACGCAAAGCTGAATAATAATCTACACCAAGCAAAAGGGGGGCGTGGCATTGTTGTTTACATGGTGTATGTATCTATGAAGCATCTTACCGGACACATTTTACTCTGTCATCTATCTCTTCTACTGCTGGTCGTAATAAATCAACTAAACCTTCTGTCAAAGCATCTCTGGTTCCATCGTCTAAAGGCCCTTCATCAACGGGAGAATTGTACACTTTACTTTGGTCAGCCATTTTGCAGTTGATCGAGGGGGAATAACTCAAATGTTCAAAAGGACAAGGGGCCTCTTCGCTAACAAATGCGTAAATTAATTTGCCCCGCTAAAGACAGCAGTGGCATTTGTGAATTTTAATGCACTTTCTTAAAATGCACACTCATAACATAATTTACTTGCGTGTGTGTTCTGAGATTTTCTGATTTTTTCGCAAGCATTAATTAAATTAACATTAAAGGGGCATATGCCGCATTAGGTAAGATTAGATACTAGAGAGCTGACAGTTCTGGCTATAAAATTTAAGAAAAAGGTAGTGAAAACAGAATATGCTGAAAATATGAGTCAAATTGCTTCACTCTGAACCAAGATATTCGCGAGAGTTGATTAGGGTCTGGATAATGTCTAAATAATAATTTAGATAACATTTCAGGTCTAAAGAAAGTCCTGCAATAGGCATAATTAGTTCTTGCATAATGCATGTTTAATCTACTGTTGCCTTCTTTTGAGCAAAACTGCTTCTCTGCCTCCTTAAAGTCTGACCTTTTGAGTACAGTAACTATTAAAGTTACAATTTCATATTTTTAAGTTAAATATTTAAAATGTATAAAACTAAGCCTTAAAATAGATGGTATCTATAAACAGTCCTACAGAATAATCCTATTATTGACTATTGCCAGTTAAGATATTGGCAAATTCACACGTTTAAAGATACCTAGGCCTATTCCATGGGGGGAATAGGAAAACAAGGGAAGTAATTGTGTTATTATTTTCGGTGTTAATGCATTTTAAGTGTGGGAAATAATGCCTATGATCGTATAATAGTGAGTTGACAACCTATTGAGCAAAAGACATACATGTAGATATAATTATGTTTTGACTTTCTTAGAAAATATGAAATTCCCACTTCAATACACATGTACTTCTGGTTTATCTTAATTAGTATGGTCTCTTTTAGTATATTATAGTATGTTATAAGCAGATAGAGTTAAATTTTATTTCTTCATCTTTCCATTCCTTGTTTAGATTTGATTTGAATTGATTAATAGTTTCTGAGCTGATTACATATTTAAAGGGGAGTGATTTCCAGTCAATAACTCCTATTTGTAGTCTTGAGTAGGCCTAATCTTTTTCTAGTTTCATATAGGGACCTCGTTTTCTTATTAATTCTTACCATTTCATGTCAGCTATTTGATCTTTTCCAGTGAGGATGCGATATACCTGTATATCATAGTGTTTATGTCTGTACTGAAGAGTATGCAGACAAAGAAATGTAAGACATCTCTCATAGTCTAGTCGAAACTTTGTATATTTTTCACACACACTCATTTTATAGCTAGGCACTTTATGCTTTTAATAGCGTGTGAGTCCTTTTTGAGTACCCAATTTCCAAACCTTGCTGCATATTCTAGATGAGATCTGATTATTTATTTGTAAAGTTGTAAGAATATGATGGCTACTGTGATGGAAAAGTCAGTATTTCCATAAATACATTAAAGGAGCTAAATCGCTAACATCTGGAGCCTAGAAATTCATAAAAGTGGTTCGCAACGCATATAATACTGTAATATGAATGTATATAAACTGATTTACATTCAATGGTTTCCGTGTTTACTCAAATTTCAAATCAGTTATGTTTGGCGAAATAAGCCAGCAACGTCAATCATGTGCAAAAGTCGAGTGTCAGTTATTCCAGTCTACTAACTCCGTCTGACTTATTGCAATGTGTCTAGCCTCGTCCCTCGAGTCTCTCAATACAACGGGAGCTGAAGCGCATTATGGTACACGATTCGTGTACCAATGTTAAAAACATATTTTTTCTTAAATATCGGATATCAGAAGCTCATCTTTTCCCGGTAAGTTTACATCAGCAATGTTGATTTAAATTGACCAATAATTCCTGTTTTCGATGTCGACGATTTTGGAGGATTTTGAGTTACGGACTTAGGTCCTTTAAATTATACACCCTGGTGTATTTAAAAAAAAATCTATATTATTTACAATCCCAAACAACCAGTGCCCAATCTTCCAACTCCTCCCCCCACTCAATCAACAATATTCAAAATAGCCATGATGAATAACATGAGTCCAGACATTTCATACTTTGGCTCATATTGTGGATAATTATTGTCATGTTAAAATAGTTATTCAAAGGGGTGGAATTGGTGGATACTTGGGATTTGATTGATCCGTATCCTTGTTTCATGATCTCTTTGACCTTGAGTGTAGAGTGCTTCAGAGGGCATCTATCATCAACACTAAATCAGCTACCAGTACTTTCAAGAGTCAAAAATTTATTGAGGATTCTAAGCTTATAACAATAAATAACAAGCCTACAGTGAGGCTGATGTCCCCCGCCGAAATCCCAAAATAAATAGATGACACATATTAATTAATCGCACATTTATTTTTTTCAAAAGTATTGAGCAATCAAACTATACACTAAGTTTCATCACTCTCTACCAGATAGAATCAGACATTGTTCATCATCAAACTCCATCAAGGCATTCACCTAATGTACGCCTACACCTAGTTTGAACATTCTACCTTAATTAGAAGGAGAATTATTGTGTTTCAATGTCTAGACCTATCAATTGCTTATCACTCTGCTTACTCTCAACAGAAAATGTTCATTATTGAACTTAGTCAAAGGTATCGATAAAATACAACTATATACCAAGTTTCATCACTCTAACCTAATTACAACTAAAGTTATTGCGTCCCAAAGCATCAACCAATCAAATTGCTTATCTTTGCTTAACCTAAGCAGAAAATGCCCATCTTCTTACTCCTTCAAGGTATTGACCTACATCAAGTTTGAATATCCTAGCTCAATTAGAAGGAGAGTTATTATGTTCCAAAGTCTCGGCCAATCATATTGCTTATCGCTCTGCTTACCCTGAGTAGAAAATGCGCATTATTGAACTCAGTCAAGGTATTAATAAAATGAAACTATATACCAAGTTTCATCACTCTAACTTAATTAAAACTCAAGTTATCGCGTTCCAAAGCATCAACCAATCAAATTGCTTATCTCTGCTTACCCTAAGCGGTAAATGCTCATCTTCGAATTTCATCACGGTATTGACCTAATAAACACCTACACCAAGTTTGAATATCCTAGCTCAATTAGAAGGAGAGTTATTATGTTTCAAAGTCTCAGCCAATCAAATTGCTTATCGCTCTGCTTACCCTGAGCAGAAAATGCTCATTATCGAACTTAGTCAAGGTATTGATGAAATAAAACTATATACCAAGTTTCATCACTCTCACTTAATTACAACTTAAGTTATCGTGTCCCGAAGCAACAACCAATCAAATTGCTTATCTCTACTTACCCTAAGCGGAAAATGCTCATCTTCGAACTCCATCAAGGTAATGACCTAATAAACATCTACACCAAGTTTGAATATTCTAGCTCAATTAGAAAGAGAGTTATTGTGTCCCAAAAAGTGTGACGGACGGACGGACAGACAGACGGACAGACCCATTTTAATAGTCCCCTGATTTCTTCGAAAGGCGGGGGACAAAAAACAAACTTTTATACTGAAAATAATTATATTTATTATGGTTTTATACATGAGTAAAATATATTTTTACATTCATTTTTGGTTATTACAATAAAGCATATTTTCTATTATACAGTAAGCTTATCTATAATATGCATTAATTGATATCATACATATAGCCTTTTTTAGTAAGTATAAGGTTAGAGTTATTTTTGTTAAGAACTTGCACAAGGTATTCAATGTATTTCCAGTAACTAACTGATTGTTGTAAAATTCCTTTTACTCGATTTCATTCTCCATCGTCTATAGTCTTCTACTATCTACAAGGGTCTTACAGTAATTCACATATAAAACAAAAAATAAGATTGTTGCAAATCCATTCAAGACATAGCAGCTGTGTTTTAAAATCAAACTGAATTTACACATGAAAAATGCTAAAATCTATTGATTGAGCTTCATCTTTTAAAGGGACAATAACACTCTTGCTGGCATGACAGGTCCAGAAATTTTGTTTAGCCTTATTTTAACTACTAGATGTGTAAGTGTCCTACCTGGTGTGTAAATTATCCAATACAACCTATCTTACTTGTCTAGAGGGTTGGAATATATGTTTATACCAAGTTGCATTTGAAATTGTTTACGTAAAGCTTTTCAAACCATGTTACGGCATATAGTTGAATTATTCCAATTTTTAAAATTAGGTGTGTTAAGACGAAATTTGTATCATTTATTAATTGGAATATTGTAAAATAGTACAATTTGTTGACCACAATAAAGATTGGGACATATTATTCAGTTACAACAAGAGTGGTATTGGGGCTTTAAGATGCACAAGAAAAATTGTTGGAAATGAATTTCAAATATGAAATAATGCCAGGTTGGTTTTGTCTACTTACTTTGAATTAATAGATGCTTATTTGGATCAAAATTCTTATTCAAAATCTACAAGTATACGTTTTATTTGTTGATGACTATACTGGTATTTGAATTAAAACAACATAATTAATAACAAATGAAATAACATGAACCATTATTATGATTAATAATAATATCTACACTTATATTCATCAACTAGTCACATACGTTTTTAACAGACATAGTAATGTTTTCCCAGTGTTTATATTTGTATCACAGATAGGCCACTTTGTTTCCTGTTGCAAATGAGTAACCTAATCACAATTGATGAACCATTATTATCTTTTCTTGTAAATAAAACTACATATAAAATTTAAGATATAATTATACTTTGTATTTTGATGGACAGTGCGTAGAACACTGTCTATTATGTTATTGCAGGCATTTTAATATAGATTGACATTACCTCAATGACTATCCGACAACGGTCATTAAAAAAATATCTATGACTGTCATCAAATAATAATCCATGGCAGTCATTCATAAATATCCTGTGACAGTCATAATGAATATTCCATAACAGTCCTTCATAGAAGCAATTAGCAGATAATTTTAAAACTTGAATATATACAATATGAAAATTATATCATAATGTTTCTACTCTTCAGTAAAATAATATAAATATAGTTTTGATTTTAAAATAAAATTTCTTTAATAAACATTAACAACAGTTTATAGGATGCTTATATATCATTACAATTCCTTATAATTATGTAAAGGTTTGTTTTGTAACTAACGAGATGTATCTCTACTTAATAATACACAGTAAGTTACAGGCCCGGCTAGGGGGGGGGGGCAATAATTTGGCCGCAAGTACTCTTTTCTCCAGATTATTGCGGCCCCTGGACCCTCGCCTATAGGGACCCATGATGGAAGCCCCCCAATCAACCAAGAATTGCTTCTGCCAGCCAATTGCTTCTGCTGGCCCTGAGTTAGATACAGATAAAACAAAAAATTAAGATTATAATAACGTTTCGGTTCATTTATTATTTCATGGTAATATTGGTAAGAAGGCCTGGTTTAAAAAAAACCCAACAAAAACCCCAATATATACCAAGTAAATATTAACACCTTTTAGCCATCAAAGATCATTAGAATTATATAATTGCACAAATAATTCTCACTTTACAATATGTCTGACTGGTGCTGAATTATATCTGTGTACAGCAAACGTGTATTTAATTATGTACATTTAATGAAAGAAATTACACACCAAATGATTCCTATTACAATATTATTTAATTCCCATTATTTGTACAATATTATTAATTCCTATTATTTGTACAATATTATTAATTCCTAATATTTGTACAATATTATTAATTCCTATTATTTGCACAATATTATTAATTCCTATTATTTGTACAATATTATTAATTCCTATTATTTGTACAATATTTTTAAAATATATCTAAATACATGTACTATAAAACAAGAAATTGATGTTAGCAAGAAATGAAAACTTCAAAAGGCAAACCTGTTGCTAGAAGCATCAATTTCAACATTCATTATAGTTTCTGCATTTATGTTGAAACCCTGGACGTATTAATGTCATAACATATACATTTCTTTTTTTACAGTATCTTATGAATTATATGATCTATACATATAGTAAGCATAGGCTTTTTATTATAATTATGTACAATAACAATGCAGGTAGGAAATTTGTGAGGCAAGTTATGTATTTACTGTTAACATATATATTCTATAGATGTTTAAGATCAAGATCAATTCACACTTAAACAAATTTGTTAAGAAGTTTGACTGTAAGCAACACTAAATATCATGTGACATAATGTTTAGCAGAAAGGAGAACAGCTGTATAGGCCTTCATCATTCACCGATTGCCTCAGGGGCATATCTCCTAGGCCTGTGACATATATGTCTAGATCATATATAGAAACTATAATTTTTACATGTATATCTTTCTACTTAAAAATCACCGATTGATATTCCTATTTACCAATGAACATCTGTAAGGTTTAGAACATTTTAATAAAGAACTACCAAATAGAGGTGAATACTAAGATGACAATGAAAACTAAGTGGATCGGACCAAATGAGTGGGACCATTATGTGTGAAATTATTTTTTTAACGTCCGCTTCCACCAGACCATCAAATACACGTGAATCGTATATACCATGAATAACTGAAATGTTAGTTTCATTTCAACAGGTGCTCGTTTAGGCCTTAATTTACAGCAGTTTTGTTGCAAGGCTGATTTTACTATTCAAATGTTTAAATAATCAGTGTTTGCATATATTTTCCATATCTATTTAATAATATTAAAATATTGGTTGATAGCTGAACAATATACCCTAAAAAAATCAGTTCAAGGTACTTATTTTCTTAATTTGCTTGCTTAATTATTGCTTGTAAATATAAATATTTTAGAATCAAAATATTTAACAATAAGTAAGTATTGGCAATATGTTCATTTTCACTTGATACTACTAGTGAAGTACAAATTTGACTCAAGTTTGAACACTGTATAAATATGTATATGCATTATAAAATAATTCCTCTACTATTTGTATTACGTAAATACAATAAATTTCCAATAGATATAATCAATTTTGGAGATTATATTAATTAACATGAAGATTTTTCTGGTATTAATGACCTTTTTACAATTTTGTACAGATCAGTGACAATGTTCATTGACATCAACGATGACAGCTCTTCTCCATCCAAATATGAAATAACCGGCTCCAGCCCCTAAAATAATAGCTATGCACAACCAGGCATTATATGTCATAAATATCAACATTAAGCAGTAACTTATGAATACTTGTAACATGTGTAGAAGCGTCTGGATAAAATGACTACAACTTAACATTCGAGCTCTGAAATCAAAAAGGAAAGTTATTATTAATCATAACTAGTTCTCAAAAACACAATACATCATTTATTTAGGAAAATTTGGACATGGCTGCACAATCAAACTCAATACACAGAGAGAGAGAGAAATGGGGTTTAACATCCACCCAACACAAACTAGGTCATTTCGGGACTAACACATGGTTTAATTTCATTTCAATAATTCGCTTGTGTGTAGGGGTCTTTAGCAGTGGGAGGAAACTGGAGGACCCAGAGAAAACCCACGAGGTTGGACAGGTGACCCTACACATACAACCGGGGAAAACCCAACACGTATGGATCTTTGGCATTAACACATAAAACTGATTAGAATAAGGAAACAGGGGAGAAAACTTCATCTGCGCAAACCTTGTTCTCTTTAGGTCACTTTAACAACAAAAAGACGAATCTTATTTTTTGTATTCTTCTCGGACCAACCCCATGTTTTTCAATTTCTTGAACAGTTGTCATTTGATGAGTTCATAAAAGCAACATACTTGTATTTTTGTTGTGTTTAAATCTGAGGAAATAAAAGACTTACGAAACTGTCTGTGTTCCACCAACAATAATATTTTCCTGTGAGGTACCATTAGGTAGTGTGGTTGTAATGTATTTATTCTTGGATGTGGTTTTCTGAATTAACACTTCACGACCATACTTTAAACCTTCATATATAATTGCAAGAAAAAACACAGCAATGGCAGCACCTACGATATCTGTTAAATTATAAGAAAAAGAAAGGAATGGTAATTTAAAAATAAAACAGAAACTAAATTTGTTTTCTTGAAATAAATAGGAATAATGCTAAAACTCCTTATAAAAAAGAATGGTGAACATCAGTCATTCCATTATCGATATATTTATATCGAAAACCCCCTTTGAACATGCCTCATAAATTCCAATTAGCATTCCAGTAATCCTTAAAACTTGTTGTGAGATGATGTATTTTCTTCATTTACACGGCTATTATAACAGAACAAAACTGGACAAGAACTAACTAGATCATTGAGGGATGTAATTAAAGTTAAAGAGAGAGAGAGAAAAATTTCTGGACTAAAATATGGTTTTAATTTTTATTTAAATAACTCGCTTGTGCGTATGGTCTTTAGCAGTGGGAGAGAACCAGAGGACCAGGAGAAAACCCACGAGGTTGGACAGGTGACCCTACTCCTTGCCACGTACAACCGGGGATTAGAAAATCCTGCCAGTTGACCCAATGCCAGGCTTCATGATACAGCGTGCGCACGCTAACCAGAAGAAAACTTGAGTACCTGGTGACCCTACTTCTTGTCATATGCCAGCACAGTATCAAAGCCATCACTTCCAGAGATAACAGGCCTTACGACAAAGGGGTGATGTCTTTTTGACCATTCAATAACAATCAGATCAACCCAATTCAATACTTGACCTTAATCAATGAGGTTTAGCTTCTTCAAGCCAATCCACCTACTCTTCTCAACCAGTGATAGAACCTTGTGACAACAAAAAAAAGGTCCCATGTACACATTGGTGTGCATGTAAATGATATGTAATAAAATATTTAAAAGATTTGAATAAGTAATTTCTGTACTTACGACCAGTTGTCCGTGTGTACAACGATTCAAACAGGATATATTCACAGTTCCCAGTATGAAAAAACATCTGAAATAAAATATATAGTTATATATGGTTCTGTCGCGTCTTGTGTACAAACCAATTTTGGGCCCTACAACTTTCTCTCATGTAATTCTTTTGAGGGTCGGGTTACCTGACTCAGGTGGCCGAATGGTTAAGGTGGCATGGTTTTGATTCCCTGCTTGTACGTACCAAGGAGTAGGGTCATCTGTCTAACCTCGTGGGTTTTCTCTGGTTCCTCCAGTTTCTCTCCCACTGCTAAATGCCCCTACGCCCAAGCAAATTATTAAATTAAAATTAAACCATGTTAGTCCCGAAATGACCTAAGGAAACAAAAGAGATAACTTACCATCATTCCTCCACTACAGGAGTCATTACCATGTTGCATACCATGGTCGCCATGGTCACCATGATCCATATTCATACCACTCATGTCACCATGACCCATGTCACCATGACCCATATCGCCATGACTCATGTCAGCCATATTATTGCCAGTTGTTGCCATATTCATATGAGCAGAATGATTCATCAGCATATTGGCCATCGTGGTCATGCTCATATTCATCATACTCATGTTTACAGTTGGTTCTGGATGGTGGTGGTGATGATGATCCTGGAAATAAAGATGATACTTAAGTAACATTATAAGGATAGAATATCACATGATTGGAGTTTAAAACATTTGATCACCAACCACAACACTTATTTTTCACATGGTCACTAGTGATAGGGAGGAGAATTTTGCAGGCATAGCAGTGTTTCTGTCTACTCTTCATCAAATTCCACTTTAACGTGCTCTTGACCTCTGTTTGTCATCCCAACTTTCTGTAGCTAACAACTGGGAACCAGACTTGCAAAATATGATACATTTTATTTTGAGACATGTTTTACCCTGACAAAAGAATTGAAGTCTATTGCAGGTAGCTATAAACCGCGGCCTATATATGTTATCACTTTGGTTGATGTCATCTACTATAAATACTGGGGCTTATATAACTTATACTTATTATATATCACTTCATATTACAGTTTAATGAGAGTCAACATTCTCCTGTGCATCTAAAGAATATATCTTTGCCTATTTAAATGTATGATCCATTGACCTATTAGAAACTACATTAGAAATGGGACAACAATATGTATATGTATGAGGAGATACATATGTATATAATATATCATAGATGGGATGAAAAACCAAGGTCTCCTGATGTGTACATTGGCATATATGTAAAAAGAAATCGACATAAGATTAGCACGTGGTGCAGCTGTCATAGCAAAATTTCCATCATAGCCTACCACATAAGCCCATTAAACCCCTTTTTATTTCATTTTCGTAATCTAGATAGAAACCCAAAAATTTTATAGGTTTATACACATTTGACCTCTACAATAGGCAGAAAAAAAACCTTTAAAGTAATTCTATATAAAGATATAATAAATATATGGAAAATTAAATTCAAGGATTTAATAAAATAGAAAGTTTGCTTTGATCGAAAAAAACATCAAAGTGATCCTAAGATAATGAAAATAACTTTTAATAATTGAACAAAATAGGCAGTTCTGATATATTTTTTTAAAAGTAAAACTGCTAATGCAAATCCTAAAAAAAAATACAATGGTGAGGCTGATATCCCCTGCCTTAATTCCAAAATAACCAGCAGTTGCCATGCAAGATACGCTCACATTTTGCAAGAGATGGATAGCAATCTGATTATAACACAGATCCTATTTCCTTTTTTTAATAGTTCAAAATTTCATTTTACCAGCCTTCACTACGTGTAGGCCACCAAAAGTATATATCCATCAGTGAGGCTAATGTCCCCCCCCCCAAAAAAAAAACCCAACCCCAGATAACAAATATTAATTTACTCGTACTGCCCATTTATCTTTTTCAAAAGTATCGAGTAATCAAACTGATCATCTTTGGGAGATAAACCAATATTTAAAGTTTTGTCAAAATCAATCAGATGAAAATTGTGACCTGCAGAGTGCCCATAAACAAATTGTGAATGAACGCTTGGAGGGACAGGGGCGAGCGACGACAATATACGTCCACATGGAAGTTTGGGCATATTAAAACTGTCATAGGACAATTAAATTTCACAACTACTAAACAACATTACAGGCCTGATGAAAATATGACAATAATTATATGTTTTTCCCCTCCCATAAATTCAACCACTTTGATAGTTGGGTCTTGTAAAACAGATACAATCTTGGCTGATTTATAACAAAATATATAGGCCTATTATATGTTATGCATTTATTGCCTGTTTAATAAATTTCAAACAAAAAAATAATGAAACATAATTATCACCCAAGAATAAATATATATCTTATTCATTTTTTACTGTGTGTGCTGTCAAAATATAGATTTGGAAAAAACTGATAAAAAATATTGTAGATACATGGCGTTGAGTGTATGCTGTTTTATCTAGTTGTTGTTAATATAGGGCACTATATAAATGAGATGTTTCAGATTCATTTCTCTGTAAAGACCAAGAAAATGGTGGCCACTTGTCGAGTATGATCCTTTGAGGATGGCACCTTTGGAGTTGACAATAAAAATTAGAAGTAGAGTAGGAAGAAATACCACTCATAATTTTTGGTCTTAAAATTCCACACCTAACCTTAGAATTACAATTTGTTTCAAAAAGAGCAATATGTATTGAGTTGCATTAGATGCTCAACATCTTCCATTTCACTTATCTCTAGTTATTCCATTAAACAAAACAATCCTGACTAATTAACAAGCTATTCATCAGGATAAATCACAATAGCTTAAAGATCAGTAGCAATCTGACAAATCATGACAATTTTCTACTCTAATAATAGCTCTTTAAGTGGGGCGTATAAAAATATGTTATATGGAAAACCATGTTCATATCTGATTATTTTCATTCCTTTATACAAAACTATGACAAGTCCCGGGTACATACATGCACGATCCTGTCAAGAGGCAGGAAAATCCTATTTCACTTGTTTTGATAGGCCCATGTATGTGGTTGTATATTGTCATTCAAAATATGACTGAAGTCAGAGAGTAACTTACTCACACTATACTAGTAGGCTTAAGGATGACATTGATATAATATCTTAAATTCAACAAGAAATAAAGGAAAATTCTGAACAAGTTCTAATACTTAATTGAGAGTAACACATTAAAATAAATCTGACCAAATTATTATTATACTTACATGTACTTGAGGGTTAACACATCCAAAAGACAGAAAATAAATGATCAGTGTTACTAAATTTCGAGATTTATGGTCAAAATCATCAGGATATAAAATCCCTGTCACTTTGTTGACCACTAAAATTACTGGTATGCCCAAAGCGTAATGTATTTACTGAAGCATGTTAAAGATATACATGTATATGTACATTGAACCCATGTGTGTTCATAATGGGTGACCCTTTTTGATAAGGTGTCAGACTACATATAAGTATGTGTGTTCATAATGGGAGATCATTTTATTAACTCATTAAAAATCCAGTTGATAATTAATGTGTCAGACTAGTAAAACCCATCCTCAGTTTCCCCAGAAGTCTCATTCCGTTTTACTCCACTATACCATGGTTTAATCCATAGGGTTTCCACGATTTCAAATTATCTCCCTAGCCTTGATTGTAGCTAAAGTCTACGCACCAATCAAAAAACAGTTTACAAACCAGTTCGTTTTTTATAAAGGTAGATAACCATTATACTCATGTCCATTTACTGAATAATGAATATATTTCTAATTCATTTATATTTTAATTGCATTATCAAAATCTGTAGTATATGTTTCGTTGATTTCAAATGTGTATAACACCTTCATGTTTGACTTTTGTTGATATTAGTAATATTCGTCCTTTGTCTTAAATGATTACATGTGTTCTTTTATTTTTTAGGGAGATGGGTGGGTGGGTATAAATATTAAATGTTGATGTGAGATTGAATTTTTGTGTGACTGTCCTTGACCCAATTAATGCCGATTGACATTCCGATAGCAAGAAGTTTTTGGCTTCTTATTATGTGCTAAAAATAGCACCACTTTCTCCGTGAGAAAATGACCGGTTGGGAAAATTTTGAAGTGGAAGCCCTGGTCCACAACCTTGATGTACCATATTTTTACACTATTTGTCCGACAGTTTCAATCTGATTTTCACGAAATTCGAACTCAATTATCATTACAGTGTAACGTTGATATATTTGAAGGTTTTTGAAAATCGGATAATAAATGTGGATTAATCAAAGGTGTTAAGCTTTAATTGCATTTGATTTTTATCTTTGTTGCATATTCTGTATATATTTGCTCAAAACTCATATATTTGTATCATTTGCTTGATAAAGACGAGAGTATCCTCGTCGAAACTTCGCTTAGTATCAAACTTAGTAATTGTGTATCCATGAAATTGTACCTTGTGTTAACATTTGTCCTGTTTGAAAACAAAATTATTCCCAAATGAGTCAAAAACACCCAAGCCACATAAACAAATAACATACCATGTTTCTTGTCGTTTCAAGACAGTTTATCCTTAACTCAATATCATACAGCCAGACACACTAAACTTTCTGGAGACTATACAACACAAATTATATGCAAGCTTTAAATCATCTGTCAACATTCAAATAATCGTAACAGTTTGAATGGCATACTGCACACAGCGTTCCACCTACGTCATTACCAGAATAAAAACACTGTGCTAATTCGACTCCATTTAAAACGCTTGCGTCATCATTTTGGGGCTGGGTCATGGAGGTGTGGGCGGAACTTATCGAACTTACGTCACCTGTGTTTACACAACAAGTGAAAATAGACCGTAGCACATGGTTTTTGTAAACATAAAGTCAAATTTCATGTTCTGCCACTCGGCTAAAAACGATATATAATATGTGCTATGGGTAATATTGCAATACATTCTTTACCATTGTAAACTGTCTTTGAAGTTTCAATGAGTTTATCTTTCAAAACAAGGCCTATCCTATATACGCCTAAAATTTTCTTCGCAAATAAAAGAGCTTGTCGTCTATGGGGGCTGCCATGTTGAATAATTAGGGGACTTTTTCGTAGTTCGGCTCTTGATCAGTTTGACATCTTTCATACAACGGCTAAATAAACATATTTAATTTCATTCAATATGACAATAGAAGAGAAATAAATACTTCTCAAAACTTCTAAAAGCATACTCGGTGTTATCAACTAAAATCGTCGATGTAGGAATTAAAATGTCGGTTAATTAGGTTAGGGCCTATTCTCAGCCGAAGCTAGCAGTAGATAGGCAGCCTAAGTTTGGGATATGAGGGATGAACGTACTTGAAGTTTACACAAAACCTGTAGTTTAAATCATAGGCCACTATATTTAAATAATCATAACATTTTGACTCTCATTGAATAAAATGTTCATACATGAGCGTACACAGCGGTCAAATTCACAATGTGAACATTCACTACAGCCTCTTACTTCAGTGACATTATTGCACCTAATAAGTATGTGAACATTGCCTGTTTTAAAAATTTACAAGGTCACTGACTAGTATGAACAAGAATTCTATAATAGATAACATAACATACAATAAACCTTCACAGTGAACAGTGTGGTATTTAAACAAGCTTACTACTACTAGTATATGAACATGAGCTGAACTAGAAACCAAATATAGTTAACCTACAAAGCACATTCCTAAACATCACAAAGTAAATTTTAAAGTCTAAATCTGAACAAATTAAATTTATTTCCCACAGATCTGAAATTCTTATCCAGAACAAAATAACGATTTGAATGTTGTTTACCTTTTAAACAGAAGTAAAATGAGGACAGGTTGTTATGAGGGAAATTTTGCTCGGACAGCGGCGCTACAGTCTACTCTTACATTGAATTCCAACTGCCAAGGGATTTTTAATATATATGACAATGTCTACATGGGACCTTGTTTTTTTGTCTCATCCTAATGACTATACATGTATGTTGTCCCTTACCAGGCCCTTGGTTCTACCCCACTGACAAGGAGAAACCAAGTCGCAAAATCCTAAAGAACTTTCTCGGCCAACGCAGAGATCAAACACGGGTCCTCCAAGTTAGCGAGCCAATGTCTTACTCGCTCTCGAAATAAATATTAAACTAATGCACAGCGTAGGTGAATAATTTGAAGCCACAGTCTTGGCTAAAAAAACATTTTGACGTTACAAAATAGAAAAGAGTGTACTTAATTTAATCCCAAACGAACATACAAAGTAGATAAACAATTTAAAACTACTAGCTACCTGTCTTGGCTTTAGACCAGCGTTTCTCAACCTTTTTTCACCGTTCACCCCTAAATTAATTCCCAACCGACCCATTTACCCCCCGAGTTTTGAGGAGGTTACTGACCGTCGTCCACTGAGGAGGGTTTGGGGCGGGTCTCCCCCAGGAAATTTTTAGAAATTGGAGCCTGCAAACGTGTTTTCCAGCCATTTCAGGTCCTCTTCCAGGCGTTTCAGAGGAACTTGAAAATGGCGCTTTTCTATAGAAGCCACCCGACATGATTCACGGATCCTTGCACGGGCCTGCACCCCCTGACTACATTAACAAAACAATATTGAATATGGAATGAATACAGATCGAAGTTAAGATTCAATGAACACCAAATTTGTATTTTAATGAAATTAGTTGTTTCCAGTTCAGTGCGAAATTTGCTCCTGGTGATTGTCACATATTATGACCATTTTTGAAGTTACACTGGGATTGTGGTCATTCACCCCCTGGACGCTTGGGGGTGAATTCACCCCAGGTTGAGAAACGCTGCTTTAGACCATTATGACTTTCCAATGGGCCTACATATTAATTTAAATTTAATCTCATATAAATGAAATATCCAATATGAACTAAATTTTGTGACTATCTATTGTAATTTCTAAAACAATTTTAACGTTTGTTCCAAAAAATCACAAAAAAAATGTGAATCATAGTTTTAAATAAGTGTATTGAACATTTAAAAATGTTTTGAAAAAAGTACAAACAAACCTCAAGAAAATAACCAAATAAAAAAACTTTAAACACAGACCAAACCTTACATAGACCCAATTACCGGTTTTCTTTAAATTTATGTAGCTAGTAATATTCAAAAGGCCAATGAGCCATTTATCTTGAATTATGAACAGACTAAAGTGGGAAATGAGGGTGAAAATAAAAAAGAAACATTACCTGAAAAACATTTACCACTGAAAATTACAAAAGAAACAAAATGAATTATTAGCCACCTAACAATATCCTGACTCTGCGAAAGATAACAGGTTCTCCTCCAATAGTGTTGGAGATTTAGTCCTAGAATATGAAATTTAGGATCAGCTCAAGTTGAAACAATCAGTGTTCTACTGTTCATATGGGGACGTGAGGCAACAAGTCATTAGTGTAATTATTTCTATCAATGTACATGTAGGTTGGTCAAGTACTTGTAAATAAAATAGTTACAATTTTATCTCAAACCTATGCAAACAATCTACTTATTTAATTACACTATAAGCAAAAATTAACTATATCTCCCAGATTCAAGTGCTGGTGTTTGCTTAACCAGGGTTTAAATCCACTGAAAGTAATAAGTCATTATGAGACTAACATATGGTTAATCACTACTCAAAATTTGGAAGCTTATACATGCTCTTTAATCTCAAAATGACACAAGTTATGCGTTGACCAAAGACTAAATCACATTATAAATAATTTATATTATATAACACAACACATGCTCAGAAACATACTTCAGCATGTGAAAATATCAATAATCCTTGAGAAGTGTGATAACAGATAATGTCTCTTTAACTTTAAGCCTACTCAGATTAAAGTTGTTTTTTTCCCTTGCAATCAGTCCAAATTTCAAATCGTAAAAAAGTATTTAACAGATACATAAATACAAGTTAAAACCAACTATCACCAAATAAATGAATAAAAGAAAAATTTTACAATAAAAGAGAAACATTAAAAAAGGGAGATTGCAGGGCTGATAAAAAGAGATAAAGAAACTGACCTTAAGGTCAAATAAACATTGTCATTCTTGGTACATGTCATATGACAATAGGGTGTCATCATCAATAGATAAGCAAGAGTATTATTATGAATTGTATTTACCGGCAGTAAAAAAAAATTGGGATAATAGTTATTAATACAGTTAGGTACATACTATGTCAGGTACACTTTAATAGTAATCACTTTAAAAAAGACATGATAGTCATAATGTAAGTACTGTAAATGTTGTTTAAACAGTACTACAATTATAGAGCAGACGTACCAATACAATCCATACATTAGGTCATCATATACAACAGACTTAAAGGGACAATTGGCCAATACAAAAACAGATTAAATGATACTAGTCTATGACATGTGAACAATGAAATTTTCTAAAATAAAAACAACCTAAAAAGTGTTTTAGTGATCATTTATAAAATTGTCAAATATTTTCAGTTCAACCCTTGAGTCAAATGAACAATCTGATTAAAATACAGATCCTATTTTGTCTTTTATACTTTGGAATTTTGTTTTATATGTCTGTACTTCACTAGGATCTGGAAGATGTATATATCCGGTGTTCTGGATGGTGTAAAGGATAAGTTGATGAAACCATCTGTTAAGGCGGCTTTTTTGTGTGCGATGTATGGAACTGTGGGTAAATCACTAGAAACTTCAATGCTGATTAATTAATCAATGTCTGACATCATAATTGTCAAAAGCCGCCTGTAAGACCTCTGGCGCGACCTTATACTACAACTGATCAGATCTTCATAGGCCATCGAAAGTTTAAAACAAATTAGATTGTCAAATAACTATTTCTTCACACATACATACATGTAATAAAATGAACTTTTTTTTTTTGGAATCCAGTGCAAAATTGAAGTTCTCCTTTTTCAAATATTAAAATTTAATAGGATATAACCTCTTTGATGTAGGTAAAAACTTATGAATTGTATATATATGTGTTAATTTACATTGACCTATATAAGCCTGTGGTATTAGTTCATTAAGCAAGAAATTTTTGTGCAAATTACCACCTGGTTGTGCATCTTCTAAAAGTTAACTATTCATTGACATTTTACTTTAAAGTTGAAAACTTAACAGGCCTCCCCTTAAATCACAGGAAACAACTGAACAAAATGCATAATTTAAATGGCAGGTATTGCAATCTTGAGAGATTAGCTGTGATCCCCGGCAGCAGTGCTAATACCATGTTAACCCACATGGAAACAGAAAATAAATAATCAAATGGGGTTGACAATAACCAGGACAAGAAACAGAAAAGAACATGGTGATGATAATATATATGTAGCATGGAAGTACTATTTTAAAAAAAATATCTGTCATTTTCATTCACGCTGTAAACAAAAGCTGTCAATTTCATGTCATTTAACTTAACACATCAAGACACCAACTATTTTTATTGTCCCCTGCCGAAATCCCAAAATAAGTTGATGACACATATTAATTAATCAAACATTTATTTTCTTTGAAAGTATCAAGCAATCAAATTGATTATCAACTATACACTAAGTTTCATCATTCTCTATCAGATAGAATCAAAGTTATCTTGTCCCAAAGCATCTACCAATCAAATTGCTTATCTCTTCTTACCCCAAGCAGAAAATACTCATCTTCAAACTCCCATCAAGGCATTGACCTTATAAACACCTACACCAAGTTTGAACATTCTAGACCGAGTTATTGTTTTAAAAAACCAAGTACTTTCTTCGAAAGGCGAGGTAAAAAAATAATAGAAAAGGACACAGGAATTATTACCTGAGTAAACTGCACATTTTTAAACATACATTATGCAAGAGCTAAATCTACCTATTGCAAGTCTTTATTTAGGCTTCAGATGTTATATTAGTATTAGACCTTCATTTACATGTCAAACTCAAAATCAACTCTTTACACTCTCGTATGGCTTGAATACAGCTTGGATTTAAACAGTTGTCCATTTAAAACTAAATCAATAAATGGTCGACCAAGCTAAATTTACCGTAAGTCACTGACATCACTACCAGAGACAGCCGATAAAGGCCTACCAAGCAAGGGTTCTATAACAGCTAGGTTCTTCTTTAACTAATAAGCCTGGAATGGTTCTTTAATCTTTTAATTACTGGAACTTATAAAATATAAATGTTTTAGTTTAGTTTTAACGATACCATGACAGCCCAGTAAAAACTTCCACACTAAAAACTAAGCTAATTAAAATGTATAAGCTTAAAGATACATTCCCGGGGACAAACTTTGTGATTTGATGATATAATTGTACTAAAACCATATTCAAAGTAACCAATGTATCAAACATTTGCTTCAATTCCCTTTCAAAACTTTGTTTTCACTGTGGATACCTATAGCTATAAGTAAGCTGTTGTTAGACGCAATGTTTGCCAACTTAGCTTCATTGTGGGAGGGTCCATTTTTCAGAATGTATCTATCATTACTTACTGTACATTTACCATACTTATTGAGGCCTTTGTAAATTCTTAATTTTCTTTTTCTGCCGTTTAATTGCAGAGTCGTTTGTACATTGACAACCCTCAATGTTCCCAAAACCGCCTAAACATTTGAGCAAGAAATAACAACTGCTCCCTGACCTAAGCCAGCAGACAATAAGCTAGCAAAACCTGTCGGTTGACAGTTAGGGATTCCCTGACAATATTACCCAGTGCTGCCCCATGTAAGTAATTATCATAAAATAATTAGAATTTGTTTGGCTTTGATAAAGTTGTCCTCCATGCTAATGTTTAGTATACGAAACATTTAATATCATGAATTTAGGTGTTCAAGTTATCAAAATTCATTGAAAATTAATATTCTTGTTTGTCTCAAAACCTTAAACTCTGTGTATCAATATAAAGTCAATTAGATAACTTTTGCCTCTAGAGCATCCACAAGATTTTTTGAAGTGATCAAGGGCCATAACTCTGGCAGTAATTATCGGAAATCGCTGAAAATCAATAGGCCTCTTCGTCTCATGACCTTAAATACTGTGTATACATTTGAAGTCATTTGGATATTAACTTTGGTCTCTAGAGCATCTACAAGATCTTTTTGAAGTGATTTAGTGCCATAACTCTGGCAGTAATTATCGGAAATTGTTTAAAATCAATACACTTCTTCGTCTCATGTCCTTAAACACTGGTAACGGTAACAATGTCAGGGTTTTATTTAAAATCTGTGGTTTAAAATTAATACATCTTCTCAAAGGGGAAATGTATGTGAAGGATAAAGATTGTGTAGGTGATATTTAATCCTAAAAATTATGATGACTAATAGTTTATTGAGTTGGGGTCATAAAGAAATGGCAAATTACTTACTAACTGTAATGATTAAAAGTTTAGTTAACAAAGCCTGGAGTTCAAATTTAAAGAGACCCTTTTCTGCTGACAAGCATTTTTAGAAAGGTGTTTTTTAAAAAGAATTTCCTATCATTTTTCTAGACCAATCATAAACTTCTGTAGAGTTTTTGATTGCTGATTGTTCACAAGAAATGGTGAGAAGACGACATGTGGGAGTATAAAAAGCAGGTCATATAAGAGAGAGAGATAGAAATGGACTAACACACGGTTCAATTTTATTTCAATAATTCGCTTGCGGTAGGGGTATTTAGCAGTGGGAGGAAAAGAGAGAGAAAGAGAGAAATGGGGTTTAACGACCACTTGACCCAAACTAGGTCATGTCAGGACTAACATATTGTTTAATTTTATTGCAATAATACGCTTGCACGTAGGGGTCTTTAGCAGTGTGTGGAAACCGGAGGACCCGGATTAAAAGCACGAGGTTGGACAGGCCACTCTATTCCTTGTCACATACAACCAGGGTTTCAAAACCATGTCAGTTGACTTAATGACAGGCTTTATGATACAGCACGCACGTGCTAACCATTCGGCCCTCCAACCCCCCCCCCCCAGGTCATATAAGACAAGAATTCAATGAGGGCAGACTGACGAAGACCAAACCCATGAGGTTGGACAGACGACCTACTCCTCATAACGTACAACCGGGGAACCGAAACCATGCCAGTTGACTCAATGACAGACTCAATGATACAGCGCGCACAAGCCGCACATGCTAACCATTCGGCCCTCCAACCCCCCAGGTCATATAAGACAAGAATTCAATAAGGGCAGACTGACGAAGACTAAACAACTCTTAAAATGAAAAATTAGAAGGGATAAGTAACATAAAGGACATAAATAAATACTGGTATATGGGTTAGCCACACATCCTGGTTCACCCAATCTCTTAGTACAAAATTATCACAAGTTATAACAAGAATTTATTCTTCTGCATAAAATAGTAGGATTCTTTACCTCATTTTCTCCTTCATGACACAAACATAAATGTTAAATATATATAACAGCTCGGCTTCTGAAATCCAAATCCAACCCACCACCCTATTGTGCTACCATAATAATAATATGTAGTGCTGAGTGCTCATTCATTTGCAGTTCAAATAGCTAATATTTACTTGTAATACTTTCGTTGTGTGTTCTTTTTAATATTTGTTTAGCATCAAAATGTTTTTTTCGTATACATGTATAATGTTCGTCAATAACATTTAGTGCACTGGGTGGCCAAAAGATCTATCGGTAATTTGGACCAACAGGTTCTCTTATTATGCAAGTCGGCATGGGTTTGATCCCATGACAAGGGTAGGAAGGTTGCCAGTTCTTTCTCGATTAAAAAAGAAAAAGACTAGACAAAAAAAATAAAATGATTTTTATGGGTATACCGGTATACTTAAAATACTTTTCTTTTTATTTAAATGTTCACTCAGGTTTTAATCAATAAGACATCAACTTAATATCATTTAGATGTTTAAAATTCAATGACTGTTATTTCAATATGAATTTATTACCGGTAGTTAAATTTTATTGATTAATCAAGAGTATCTAAACCGGTGAAATGATTTGCATGGTGAATTACCACCTGGTCTTTAGCAGAATGTCATTTAAATGTTATTGATTAATTAAGAGTATCTAAACCGGTAAAATGATTTGCATGGTGAATTACCATATTGTCATCTCCAGAATTACTTAATTTAATTTTTTTTTTTTTGCTCTCCCTTACCTTTTCTTCAGTCGTGGGTTTTAGGTAAAAATTATGTAGTTGGTTGATTTTGGATTACTGACAGACCACCTGCTCAAATAGCTAATTCTAAAGAAAAAAAGAGTCTACTTGAAACAGTAGGTTAGTCTATTTACATCTTTAGACAACAGAGTGTATGTGTGAGAAAATGTAGTGTGTGTGCGCAGCATCATAAGGTCTATCATTGAGTCAACTGGCATGGTGTCGATTCCCTGGTTGTACGTGACAAGGAGTAGGGTCACCTGACCAACCTTGTGAATTTTTTCCAGGACTTCTGGTTTCCACCCACTACTAAAGACCCGATTTATTGAAATAAAATTGAATTGTGTTAGTCCCGAAATGATCTAGTTTGTGTCGAGTTGACGTTAACCTCACTTCTCTCTCATAAGACTAAGTATGCAGAATGTCAATAACTGTGTCAAATATATCAAATTTATATTGCACATTTTCAATGTACATGCATATTGGTTCATTTATCAACGATATATCATTAAAATACTTTTGACTAGATAACGAAGGCTTTTTTTGATTAATAACATGTTTATAGCACTGAAATAACTATATGTAATATATTGATTGTTCTTATGAACACCTGTTCATAAATAAATATGTTATAATAAATAATATCAAATATAAAATGCGGTTCTTTTTTACTCTTTTAGAATATTCCAATGGTTTGTCAGCTGGGCTTCTGTTGAGCAACTGATTTCGACTAAATGCAAATGAAAGGGTGGACAGCGCCACATGCCAGGTCATCCATAATTACAAACCAATCATAACTAGTTACATGTACATCGGCAAACTGCCGACGTCAAAATGCGCCTTATAGTTGACATACTTCAATGTGCAGCTTTTTGGTGTTTAAGTAAGATTGGCATGACCTATTTTAAATTGCACACCCCACCCAGAAGAACAAATATAAGGCACAGAGTAACTCTCTGTCTGTGGAACATTGGTACTGCTCATAAAATTGACAAATTTAAATTCAGTGACAAGGCTGTGTTTTCCGACCATTTTGATAACAACAGTGAGGGGAACTTGCATGGTGAATTGTTTTTAAAAGTCACACAGATGAAATAAAAAGTCGGAATCGTTAGACAAAGAGCATTTGATTGCTCTTCGCAACATCTTCTGGTACTAAATTTGTAACCATGAAAATGGAAACAAAACATCGTTCCCTGTAGACTATTTATCAAGATCCTGGAGAGCTGAAAATTAAGATGGTGTGGCGTGTAGACTTAATAGAGATTTTTTAAAGTATCATTCTGCACACAGACAACTAACTACTTTGTGAATAGATCTCTGTCCTAAATTGCGTCAATCAAAAAAGCCTTTGAACGGTACTACTCGGTACTTCCAATATAAAGATACATTATTCAAGAGCTAAATTTGTCTATTGCAGATATTTCTTTAGGCCTTAAAAATTAAACATTTATTAACATGAAAAGACCATAAATGTCAACGGATACTTCAGATTTTAACTAGGTTCAGTCATTTAATGATTTAATTTGAAAATCAGGAAGTGAGGCTTAGCCTCAAATATACCAGTACCATTCTTATGATAATACACAATCAATAAACACATTTTGTCAAAACTATAAACAGTGGTAACTTTTGTCAAAATAAAGTAATTTGAATGAAATTTTCAATATATTCATTTTGTATTACCTATTTTTGAACTATATTACGGCAATAATGGGCAAATCTTTATCTAATTCTTACATAATGTATCTTTAAGCACATGGTTTATTTGAATAAGTATGTCTGACAGAGTGAGAGACAGTACATTTACTGGGGAAAATGTTATCTTTGTGGTCAGATTGACATATATTATAAAAACTTTGAAATATTTATGTACTTTTTTGTTAATTAAGTAGTTCTAATCCGTTCTACATCTTTTATACACCCAGAGACTAAATACACATTTTCAGTGTTTTCAGTTGACTGACATGGTAAGTTTCATATACCATACTACATGTACCCATGTACCATGAGACCTAACTTTCAGACAGAGGGTTGCCATGGCACCAAACAGTTTTTCAGTGAAGCCCTTAAAGGACAACATTGGTGTCAGTCATCATCACATGGTTAACTATATTTCAAACAAAGATCATTACTACATGTACTTTCTTTAAAGCTTCATAACGCATCTACTGTAGAATTGATCTCTGTGTTAAAATTATATTTTGAATGTTTTCAGCCAGTTCTATCACATAATATGTGATAATTGAATGACTGACACCAATATCGTCCTTTGAATCGATGCATCATATACTGAGGACTTGACATTCATAACTAGAATAAACTGCCTCCGCTGTAGTCAGCATTTATGCCCTCTACCCAGACATTTACCAAGAAGCTACAACAAGATAATATTTAAGCAACTGACAGAGACTATCAAATCTCAAAACAAAATCTTAACAGTCATAAACATACATTTATACTAAATAAAATTATGACAGCCCTACCTCAAGTGCGTGCTTTATTATAATGAATCATATGTAATGTAACTAATAAACTAATATATAGTACTGCTTGTATAAAAATCTGAACATCTGGTTAATCAACAAATAAAACATTTTATCAATATCTTTACATCCAAAAATATTAGCACAACCGTAATCTGCACTACTTTACGATGAAAAGATAAAAGGTATGGCGAAACAAACTTATTTCAACACTGATTTAATAACATATTAAAGTACTTTTCGTCAGTCTTGGGATTATTCATAAATACAAATTTTAGAAATATTAACTTAAATCCACAAGATTTCATAACTATGGGGAAATATCTCTTGATCTGGCTTCCAATTTAAATTTCGGAAAGCTTAATAATATTAGATTTGCAGCCTATATAAATGACTTAGTAACAAAGGGTCATAAATTTCAGAAAGATAGCTTTAAGATACCTTCCTGCATACAAACTGTGTGATTTGATGATATATTTTGACTAAAAACATATCTAATTTCCTCTCAAGATATTGTATTTGCGGGTACATACCCTATAAGCTATATAAAAAAAATACTGGGTAATCATTTTTAGAATATTTGTCTTCTAACATGATTGATGTAGGGCCCATTTTCAGAATGTATGTGTCATTACTTACATGTATGTCCATTTGCCATACATATTGAGGCTTAAAAAAATTTTGAAATTATTTTCTGTCAACTTTTGTTTTCGCTGTTTAATTGCTAAGTCTGTTGTACGTTTACACACCTCAATGTTCCCAAAACCACCTAATAAATTGATCAAAAAATAACAAATCAAGCTGCCGGACAATATGCTATTGGGTTGCCAGTTAGTAATACCCAGTCCCTAACATTTTTGTCCCAGTTCTTAACTCATGTTTTTTGGGGGGGTTATCCAGTATTTAATGGAAAATATTGGTACAAGTCATTATCACATATAAATTTAACACAGAGATCATTGCTGCGATAGCTGAGTAATACAGGTTTCCTGAATCAGAAGTGACAAACTCCAAAGGAAAACATGAGTCATCCCTCTATATAACTGACTGAAGTGAAGAGTCATGACAGATACATGGGCGAATTTCAGCCCACTAATAATTCCTTTGAAGACCGACCAAAGGTTGTTGTGTGAGACTGTGAGAGGATATTTGTATTACTCAGCTATCGTAGCAATGATCTATGTGTTAAAGTTATACTTGGAATGTGTTTAACCAGCTCTATCACTTAATAATGACTGGCACCAATATTATCCTTTAGTTTTATTGCAGGTTATAAAGATCTAGTAACAAAGGGACATAAATCTTAAGGGTGGTATATAAAAAATCATTAAATATCATGTATGCATGCATGCATAATAATTACAAATTCTACAGCTTATTAATAACCTAATCAACCTGTTAATTACATTCAAAGGCCCAATGCCAAATACATATTGATTGTTTGGTATGGCTTCTAAATACAAACATATTTACACTGTCCAATTTCAGACTAATGTTTTTTGTCATACAGTTATGACAGTATTTCCCTTTAAATTTGATCTACATGAACACTTAATAAATCTTTATCCTATAAATCTATAACATTTAAACAAACTACAATACTGATATCATTATTAACCACCTGCACTATTAATATATTTCAAGCTTAATTTACCAGCATGCTACTAGGACACAACCACCAATCAATAAAATGATTCACTTACCATAGTCTTCTAAAGTCTGCATATAAAATAAAATTTATAAACAATTAAATTTCATTGAATAATTCATTTAATGAACAAATAATCATAACTGTGTTTTGTGCATTAAATCAGTTTAGTTAGAAATGCCTTACATGCATATCAATTTCATAGGCTTACAATTCCACAAAAATTATCTGATTTCTGATTATGTGTCACGCAGCTTATTTTAACTGTAGCATATTCATGTACATGACATGTACATGTAACAGTGTTTTGATCATAAGAACTTAAAGGAGCTAAGTCACTAACATTTTGGACCTAGAAATGAACACAAATGGGTAGCACGAATGTGTATGTACCTAATTTGCATTAAATTATTTTGGTTTTTAATTCAATTTAATTTTTTTTATCCCAATCGATGGGCGCTTTCTAGCATCTGGCTATTCCAGTCTACACACAAAGTATTTTTGCGCATGCTCCCTAGTTCAGATAATGGTGAATTGTTTGGCTATGGAGAATACTTCTTTACTACAAAAGTAGTGTAGAATACGCGTTTTGGATAAGAACAATCGCATTCACTTGTGGGATATTTAAACCTCTTTCTCCCAGTGCCTTATTACAATTGATATTATACCGAGACGCACTATAGAACACGAGGTACAAATGAACTAAGTACAAAACAGCCAGGTTACGAAACAGCCTGCACCCTACCAATATCTAAGTTGGCAGAATGTTTGCCCCATGCACAGTTTTGGCTGCAACTTCTGACTAAAATCCACAAAAATAATAAAATAAATAAAAACTCTTATGAAAACAATACATGTTTCGTACCAAAGGTACGGTACTGAAACCTGTAATGAACCTCTAAGGTGTTTATAAAACCAGTAAAACATTGAAATGGTATAAGATTAAAGTGGAAGCCAATGAATATAACAGCAATCTGATATATAAAATTAAATGGGGTTTAACTTTTAATGTGCTACTTTTCTGCAGAACATCAATAACAGCAATATGACAATATCACAATAAACATTATTTTCTCAGTACATGCAGTTTAGAGTTAAGACACCTTATTTAACAGATTTAAAATATTCGTAAAACTGTAATATTTATGCAAAATGGGAGTCTAAGACAATTCTATACTAAAATACCTGAAGTCACACATTTGTGCATAAATTAAAATCACAGTCGTACTTACTTCAGTGGTCAGTAAAATTCTGTGCACATGTATCTGCTTTAACATGTTTAACAGATTATTGACAGGGAAAAAAAACCTACAATATAATAGGTCATTTCATGCGACAAATGTTCTCACAACGCGTGATATTTCTCTATATACTGTCACTTGTAACATTTGACTTAACAAATTATCTTAAACACGTCAAAAACTTGGCGAGTGAAAATCATATAATTATATATGTCAAAAAATAATCTCTTTTGGCTTAAAAAACAATTTTGGGGAAGTCGCACTGTCATAGAAACATTACAAGTGAGCGACATTCTCATTGGTAATGATAATCTAAAAATTTAACTTCCTAAGTATGTGTTCAGACTTCAACGGGTTAAAGGTCAAAGAAAATAAAGGAAAAACAAATTTTAACATGGAGGTGTACAATGCAAACAATGAAAAACATAATCTTTGAGTGGTATTCTGTTAATGAATAACATATTGTATCGTTATCACCCTCCCAAAGATAAGTTACCAGGCAACGAAACATACACCCACAGCAGCTAGGTTGTCTGGGGAGTCAACAAGGGTTGTCGCATATTTTTTTACTTTTGTCAGAAATGAAAACACTTACAACACACTATCGAAACATGATTACTAGTGTCCTGCCCTATTCTAACAAATTGCAAAAAAAACATTAATATCAATTGCCATAATCATAGGAAATCGTTGAAAAATGATAGGCTTGTTCACATTCAGACATTCTAAAGGCTGCTAAATGAAGTATGTGCGCGAACTTTTTTGTTATCTTGCATGCTGGCTGCGGAATTAATAATAATTGAACTACTAATTTTTTTAGTTGTTATTTCCTTTATTGACAACCCTTTAAATTATGAACTATAAATCCAAGATGCCTGAAGGGCATATATGGAATATACATTGTTATCATCGTCTCATCCAAGCAACAGAAGGGCATGATGGATGAGAAGGATTATATGAATATATAGCCTGAGGGCATCTCGGATTTATCTTCCCTCCCTTGAGCCCTACATGTACCTGTGCTATAGTCGGCTGTATACAAATCTTTAAAAAGACAATACTGAAAGTGTTGTGATTGTTTATATAGTGATGTGTGGTCACATGTCATCAGGTGCGTTACACACTGATTCGGTGAATTATTTTTAGCCTGTTAAGTTTGAGCAAGATGTGCATGGTTAGAAAGAATATAAATCCAAGATGCCCGAAGGGCATATATATTTAAAAGAACAATTTCTGTATGGGGTTTTCCCAGTGTTAATGTCCTGACATACACGTATTCATTGATAAACCGTATAAATTATTCAAAATACTCTAATCTTTAAAAAACAATCAAAATTTAGAAATTAAATTTATAATAAAAAATTTGAGGATTAATAAAGAAATGTTAATACATGTACTATTAATGCAGGATGCACACATATAATTATACACAGTTTACCAAATGTCCATTTTATTGATGGATGCTAAGAGTAAGAGGGAAAAATGTACAAATGTTTACAATTATCTGACATCTGTTTATTTGCTCCGCATTTTGTCATCCTTGATCAAACAATGGATATTTAATTTTAAAAAAGTTTTTTCAGCCACCACTTAAATGTGTACATATTTACTGCAACTGATATGCCTATGTCACAGAGTATGCTAATATTATTTAAAAAACAGATGTACCAAGAAAACATAGTTATGACCGATTGAAGGAGGTATGTTATCTATCTGATGTCATACACAGTGAACAATCACTGTACCATTTATTAACATTGATTATGTGTGGTTTAATCGTCTCGGGGCTTAGACATTGCGTAATATATTGTAAAAACTCTCGGACCTGACGGTCCTCTTGTTGTTACAATATATTACTTATTGTCTCGCCCTCGACCATTAAACCACACATAATCAGTGTTAATAAATGGTACAGTGATTGTTCACTGTGTATGACATCAGATAGATAACATACCTCCTTCAATCGGTCATAACTATGTTTTCTTGGTATTTTTGATTATGAAGTCATGGTAGGCTACTGATAAACTCTGGCCATGACACTTCATACATTTAACATTTTGACACATCAATTCAAAATATCTTTCAATTTGGCTACTCATAAAATTTTGCAAAACAAAAGGTTCCATAACTATAAATTAGGCAAGAGATATTAAATTTGCATGTTTTTTTCTCCAAAACTAAGGAGTAACTTATGTGGGGTAGGGGTGGATGAAGTATTAAACGCTCTGTCTTTTGAACTTTAGTAGTCGATTCAATAGTCTAAATCCAAGGAGCAGTACCAGTAGTCTACCGGTATCCAAAATGTACTTTAAATTAAAATAAAAATACTAATTACTGGTTTAATTAACAAATACAAATTGAATTGTTGAATGTGTACCAGTTGTATTGTATTTCACTTCCAAGTAAATATATTTTTTTAGACATTATTATTGGAGCTGGGCTAGAAATTCATGCGAATCTCCAAATCTGATTCGCACAAGAATTATCGCCTGAGGGTTAGTGTAAATTTTTTCTAAGTCTCGGAGAATAACAGTTCTTAATCGCTGGTATTTTGTCGGCTTTAGCTGATTGATATTTAATCTAACCTATTGGTAAATCGATGAACAACAATCATACCTTGGTCATGCGAGAATTGGCCACATGTGGCCACGTGGTTCATAATCCGACTTCGAGTAATTACATGTAGCACAGTGATTTTGATAATCCAGTAAAAAAAAACAAAAAAAAACAAACATGCAAGCTTGCTGATCATTTATAATATGTTCAGTAAAATAATATTATCACCCAATAATACATTCTACAATAGATATCGCTTGTATGATAAATTACATAATCTACTGAGCGATATCTCCTAAGGATATATTGCTTTACATGTACTTAAAGTCTATAGCAAAGGGTTTATATTTATTTATTTCTGCATGTAAGAAGTTTAGAAGGGATTGGGGTCTGATTGGGTGATAAATAAAATCTCCTACTCGTCTCTTTTGATATCAAAAAAGAGATTCTCTATATAAGCCACGATCCATGGTGTGAATTACAGGTACCGGTCTAGATATTAATACATGTATATCTCGATCATACATTGATCAATTCCTTGATCAGGTGTTTGGTAAATTAAATCTTCATTGAATATAATCCCCTGATAGAACACCGAATACACGGAGGGAGAAACAGTGCATACATGTATTTTCCTGACAGAATCTCAATGTCGAATACCAATAACACGTGACATCTTGGTGGGAATTAGGTCAATAAACCAGTTCACCGTTGGCCCGTTATAATTATTTAATTTATACACATGCTGACAGATGCTTAATTTTTAAAAATATTATTGAAGGACAGCCTATATCCTAGTCGTACTGAATTTCATTTTATAGCAATTTCAGTTATGGTTGTCACATGATCATTCTACCATTTGTCTATCATCGACAAATGAATAACAAAATGGCAAGTTACGTTATGGAGATATGGCACGGTGCCGTATCATTTTATTTTGGCTACGGCATTATCTGGATATTACTTTTTACACTTTTAAAAACTGATTGTTTTATTTTTATCATTGTTGTTGTATTTTGCCTTTGGTGTTTTAGATTAACACAAAAAGACAATTTGTTTTTTAGACATTATTATTTAAGATTCAGAGGATTCGCGCAGATTTCATATATGAGAATCCTCTTAGATTCCTTCATAGAATTTCTAGCACTGGACAGACCTACATGATTGATCACCCTTGCATGCCAATGGAAGGCTTGTTTGTTTCTCCGTCTCCAATATTATCACCCCCTTTTCTTCTTTTTTATTCAATTATTGCACTTCCATATCATTATGATTAATATTACGCAGTGGATATTTTTCCGGATCCGGTTTCACATTTTTATGACTATTTTACCGTGAATTCTCTTGCACATGCGCAGTTCTCTGATCCGTGGACTTAGCAGTTTTCGCTTTGGCAATGATGCCTAACCCTAACCCATGACCCTACTCCTACCCCAAACCCTAACCACCATTCGTTTTTTGTCTAACATTACTACTTTCTCCGTTTCTTATAAAGGAACGAAATAGCCATACTTGGATTTCTACGGTAGAACCCAGAGAATTAGTTTTAAAATAAAATAAAATAATAAATGTAAATTGTAGAAAAGCATAATTTAGAATATTATTCTATTTTGGTCAAGGGCTCATTTCTGTGGATTTTGGTTTTTAATTTAAGTAGCGACCGGCAGCTATTTTGAAATATATAATTTTCTCCAAAAACTTGTTATTTCCCGAAAGCTGCACATCTCAGTAGTGTAACAACACCAAGTTTATGAAAATCGGAGCAGAATTGACTGAGTTATGGTCCATTTATTAACACGAACTGGCAGACACCTTGTTCGCAAAATTAGCCATTTTGTTTCAATTTTCAACCCCACTTCATATCTCTGAAACCAAAAGTCCTAGAGACATAATTATTTCACCAAAATAAAGCTAATTTACGCACTAATACCATCATGCAAATACATTACCCATAGGTCGATTAGTTTATTTTTTAATGTTAGCATTAACCATACAGAAGATTAAATTTACCGTACAGAAGATTAAATAATTATGTAAACTTGAACAAGTTACAAGCAGCTCTTTTAAAACATTAACTTGTTGTCGATAACCTTGTTATTTCCCAAAAGCTGAAAATCTCTGCATTGTAACAACACTTATTTTTTTTTAATTCAGAGCAGAATTGACGGAGTTATTGTCTGTTTAGTAACGCCAACTGGCAGACCCTCCTTTTCGTGAAATCAGTCAGTTTGCTTCAATTTTCAGTCCCACTCCATATATGAGAAAGGAAATAAGCTAGAGACATAATTGTTTAGCCAAAATTAAGCTTATTTATGTATCAACACACCGATATACGCACATGACACATACCTTGAATAATTTATTTTCTGAGGTTTGAAATAGCGGTACAGAAAATTAAATAGTTACTTTAACAGAACATAATCATAATCAATAATAATACAATATAATCAAAATATTTAAAAACAAAACTTCGTCGAAGAGTATTCAGAAGAGAATAAGAATAAACTACTTTAAAAATAAAATTAAAATATTACGCCCCCCCCCCCCCCCCAAAGAATTTTTAAAAAAAATTATTAATCAGGATCATATTTATTTATGAAGCTAACCGTTTTAATTATTATTTACTATTATGCATACCAAACTTTATTGCCATGTATTTATGATTTATTATCTATATATTAAAATTATTTTAATCGCACACTCATCATACACAATCCTGTAAAATAAAATTAATACCTTTATGTAACAGGTACAAGTACAACTATATTTTCTTCCCATGAATTATGGAACAATAAATGCTGAAAACTTTAATGCACTGTATTGATTCCATTTTCAAAATTGCATTTGCATTTTAAATTACACTTATTTTTAAGCTTACATCTAATAATACACACTGAACGACAAGCAACATTTTCTTTTGTCAAAGTTAGGTGATATTAACTGTGGTCTGTACCCGTATTGTGATGGAGTTGCGTCCCTTTAGAAATTCGACTAGGTGCCGATTTCCAGTATTTGCCACTTCCCACAGGGGTTTCCGTCCGCAGAAACATGTTAGATCACTAATTTGGTGTTTATTGTTATAATTGTAAGTAAAACTTTGAGCTTATCAGCGCATATCAGACACTTTCAATAAAATAGTTGAGGTATTGATTGTGGTCTGTACCCATATTTTGATGGAGTTGCGCCCCTTTGGAATCCGACACGGTGCCGATTTTCAAGATTTGCCACTTTCCACGGGGGTTTCCGTCCTCAGCAACATTTTAGATCACTAATTTAGTGTTTATTTTCATAGTTGTAAGTAAAATTGTGAGCGTATCATCGCGTATCAGACAATTTTAATAAAAACGAAAACTTCAACAATTTATTAAAAGCTAATTTACCGCATGTCAACCGCCGGTAACATTTTTTTCAGACCTGTTTGGATACCCTCTATGAGAATCACTCATTTTCCGATCCAAATTCCTTCCGACAAGTCTGTACTAGCTCGGCGAAAATATGACCCAAAAACAGACGGAGTGGGGTTGAAAATCGTCCATAGCTGTGAGCAACACTGTCTGAGCCCTCTAGCGGTGGCGCCGGTCGCTAATTTAAGTACTAAGACTGTCAGTGGTTTACGTTTTTTTCCGTAAAACCGTGCTTCTGCGCCAAACTTGAAAGACGAAGTTACCTTTCTTGTGGAATATATCAAGAATCGCACAACTGCGCATGTCGAACGGATTAGAGAACTGCGCATGTGCAAGATAATTCACGGTAAAATAGTCATTAAAATGTGAAACCGGATCCGGCAAAATATCCACTTCGTTAATATTAATAATAATTTATTTTTTATTTGTATTATTATCATTATGAACTCACCTTTTACTTTTAATTTTATGATATATTTCTTGGTATAGTCTCTTCTGCCAACTTAGCAATATTCTCCTGGTTAATTCTGTTTTTGAAGTCAATGATTCAATTATCTCCTACAGAATTGAGTCTCTTAATAAGAAGAATAAGGCCTATCTAGAATCTATGGCTATTTACAAAAATGAAAAAGACATCTCTTTGCTTTGAGTTTGACTTTTGTCGTCGTCTGTTTTGTTATGATTTAATTAATTAATGTAGCCTACCGTAGTCTGTAATATATCTGATTTATATATTTACCAATAAAACGTTGTGTGTGACAAATTGAGATAAATAAACAAATTATGAATGAAACAGATGTAGGCCTAAACAGATGTAACGAATCCAGCTTGAACATAAATAGTGACAGGAAAGATAAATGACGGAACTCTTCACGGTGATATAAAGGAGACAAAAAAGCATCATGGGTAACTGAGTCTGTAAGTTTATTAGAAGTTCGATATTCGATTTTCTTTAAAATTAGGGAATATATTATTTGCATCGTTATTTACTTTGTTTTAATATAAAATATTATCAATATTAAATCTTGTATTTTGTTGTTAAATATTAATCTGAAACAAAGTTTGAATATCTAATGACGAATATCAAACAATATAAATTTTGTTACTGACTTGGTTTCGTATTCTAATATCAATTCAAACTTATTCAAAGGCACAAGCTTATATTCATTCACAAAATATTCCCAGTTTTATAATATGACTTTAAGGAACTGTTTTCGGAATCTTTTGAAAAAACACAAACATATTCACATATTTCTGAACTACGGAAAGACGGCTGCATATGCAGAAAAAGTCAACTAATCTCATGATTGACATGATTAGAAAGGAAAGTTGTTATCATTTGTGAATTTTAGTAATTTTGCATGTAATATATTGTTTTAAAAATGTTTTTCGGTGGTGATGACGAAGAACAAGACTTTGTTGCCCCAGGAGGAAGGTTTGTATTGTTAATTTTACTCAAAAACATGAATTATGTTGTAAAAAGTAAAGTATGCAGACGACGTTTTAGAGGGGTGTGTGGTGTGACACTCACAGTCACACTGCCACTGGTCTGGTGTGTGCTTAGTTAAAATACTTTTAACGTTAAACTGTGGTTAACGTTAAAATTGATACAGTTGAAAACTCCTTAAGCAATAATTAAGTAATACGCCCAAACGCATAATTGTCAACATATATTACAGTTTGGTAATTATATATGACAAATAATGATCGAAATCATTCGCACGATCTGTGCCAAGGGCCAAATTTGAAAAAGGCCTCAGGCCTAATTTGCTACCCTTGTAAAATGACGTGATTATTATTATTATTATTATTATACTATAAATAGTGAAGACTGCGTCTGCGGACCACTAAAATAGTTACCGAAAACAGTTTTTCTCTTTGGTAATGCGATCTACGTTTGCATATTGACCAGGCCTGGAAAGAACAGATTTAGATATACCTGACAAAATGTCAGGCACTGATAAAATAGTACCTGACATTTTCAACATAGTACCTGACATGTATTAATAATGTCATTAAAAAAGACAAATCAGCCCCGGACAAAATGACAGGCACCAGAGTGTTTGTGCCTGACATAGCCTGAATCTGTGCCTGTCATTGTCAGTGACAGGTGCCTTATTTCCAGGCTTGATATTGACGATTCTTTTAATGACGTATTAACTCAAGCGTCATGACACCTAGCCAGTTATTATTCTGCGAAGCAGTAGGGTTTCATCAAATCATATAATTATGCGGTAAGGCTTCACCTTTATTTCAATGGGAATTGATTTATTATATGTTAAGCTATGTGCAGTAGGCCTACTGTTTTGGGTCAGTTTATGCTTAAATTAAAGGAGCTTTAGGCCAGTAAACTTTTTGTAGTCATTTGACTAAAATGTTTGCGCAAAGGAACTCTGTAGGACAAACCACTATTGTGTCCGAAGTGGGCGGCAGACGTCAGTAGTGGAACCATTTCTAGTATGTACTGTGACATATACTATCATATAGGCTACTATAGGTCTAGTTAAGTGGGCTACTATTACTTACTAGGTCTCATTTCCTTATGGTACCTATTCCTTGATTGTCAGTTGCAAAAATATTTTGTTACTAATGGCTGAGGATTTTACCCATTTGATTAATGGAATCAGAAAATTTCACAAAGTGCTTTAATCCTCAGTGCAGATGTCTAGAATATTTTGAATTCCTTAAACACCCAATAACAAAAACATCCTTGATGATACAAATTTCATCTTCACACACCAAATTTTAAAAATTGGAAAAATTCAACTACATTTTTTGAAAGGTTATACGTAAACCTCTTCAAATATAACTTAGATTTAAATATATTTACGAACCCTCTGGACAAGTAAAATAGGATGTATTGGATAATTTACACAACAGGTAGGACACTTAAACATATAGTAGTTAGAATAAGGCTATTTTTTTTTCTAGACCTGTCAAGCCAGCAAGAGTGTTATTGTCCTTTTAACTAAGATAGTCAATAGCATACATGTACTATTACTTTGAGTGTCATATACCGGTACATGTATGTTAAAGATGTATTTGAATAGTTTTTGTTTTATATTTTGAGTACAAAGCTTGCATACACGATATGTTAAACATGTATTTAGCTAGTTTCTGCATCATGTTTTCATTACAAAGCTTGCATACCCAGTATGTTAAACATGTATTTAGCCAGTTTTTGTATTATATTTCCAGTACAAAGCTTGGTTCCTTATTCAGTTTAGATAAATCATCAAATGTGGGTGGAAATTCATCTTTGACTTATACTGCACCAAAACAACCAAAGAAAAAAGGTATTTAGGTTTCATGAAGCATTTTTTCAACTTATCTGTTCACACACCACATTATGCCGTTATAATTATACTTATACTCACATTATTATATAAAAGTCTAACATGAAAACCGACTGACGAACCTTACTCTCACTATATCCAATTCAATGCATATTCTAAAAGAAATTAACTAGTGCATGAGATAGAGTATGCTTTAAATTGCTTGGAGGCCTTGCTCCACTTGTATAGAAAAAGATAGTTTAAAGAGGCAGTGATGTGTAACATTATCTAAAATTAAATTAGTATTGTGATCCTATTTAAATCCCCATAAAATCACTCTACCACAATGAGCTGTGTCTGTTTGAAGCTGCCCAAGTAAAGAAAGTAGGTTTTGATAAAAAGCAAGTTGTTGGTATGTTCCAAAACAAAATCACACAGCAACCAGACAATTATTTGCTATTTAGTAGTTTCATGTTTTATATATTATAAATTTTATGAGAATAACTTCTCTTAATCTCATCCGTTAATTAGCACCTTAGTGGTTAAGAGATTAAAATTGTTTATTGGGTAATCAAGAATAATTTCTTGGGAATCGAAGAAGCTGCCACAGTTATATGTGTGTTCTGGTATCTTCTTCTCATGACCAATTTTAACTGAAGATGTTGCCTGTACGTACATGTTATTTTCAGGTACCGTACCATAAGGATATCAGAATCTGAATCACTGATAGAATGATAGAAATTTCAATTTCATTTGTAAAAGATGCTTACATTCACTTTATGGCCTTTTGATATAATAAAATTTGTAACAATAATATCCAATTAGGCATGCTTGTATATTTTATATGCCGTATAAAGTCACAGTTAACGAAAATCAACTATCAATATTAATGTATGATTTTTTTTTTAAAAGACGAAACATAATGCTTATATATGCTATGTTCACACTGTTTTAAATACAGTATTGATCATGCATTTGTCAGAGGTACCAAATGCTTTTTTGGTTGTTAATGAAGTGACCATCCAAATAAACAAAAAATATGAGATCTGAATTTAATTAGGCAATGTCAGTATCGTGTAATTTATCTGTTACAAATTTTCCTACCATGTCATACAAATTTGTCTAACCGTCTCATATTTGTACTTGTGTTGTAGAAAAGGAACCAGAGAGCGGAAGTGGACAAGCTGTGTTAGTAGCTAGTGTGGTACATGCTTATAAATAGTAAGATATATTTATTTAACATTTAGTGTTGTTGTCATCCCATCTTTCTAAATTATTTGTTTGTTTACCGATCATTTTTACAAAAAAGCAGTTGTTTTTTTTCTTTAATCTGTCAAAATCTTCAGTACAAAAAGCCTCCATAAGCTTAACCTTTTTAGTATTTGATAGTGCTTATATCAATTGTCTGTAGACTTTGAGATATTTTTTGAAGTGCATTTGACTAGAAGTTAATATGAGAATAACTTGATTTAATGATATTTTTGTTTTTTAGTGTTGATGGTAGATATGCCCTACAAGGTAAATTAGGATGTGCCTTTTTAGGAAATGCTGCAATTAAAGATGTAAGTAATAAGGGTAGTTTGTTTTCTGCTATAATTTGCTAGTCTCATTCATACTGGGTAATATTGTGTTCACATTCAACTACAATGAATATTAGTCTGAATATAATAGGAGCAAGCCATTGTGATTACGGTAACATAGTTGATGACATTAACAAGTCATTTTGCATATTTCAAATAGAGGGTGACAGTCATTTTTCCTCTCAACCAATTATAAGACATACAAGAATGTCAGTGGGAGCGGGGTGGGTGACAATGGTTTAAATCAGGCGCACTAGATCATAAGGCCTGTCATTGAGTGCTTGTATGTAACAAAGTGTTGGGACACATGTCTGAACGGTCCTCCAACAGCTATATATAAACCCCTTCGCTCAATCGATTTATTTAAATAAAATTGCACCATATGTTATTTCCTAAATAGCCTAGTAATTGTGTCCGGGTGGGGGGGATTAAAACCCCTATTTCTCCCTCTCTCTTCCTCTTTTGACACTGAATACATTTAGCATTATGTTATCCTGAGAATGATATTGTACAAGTGTCTAAATAGGAAATAAGTAGGTTATACTATCAACACGTCAACTAACAATAAGATTTATTCTGTTTGATTTCAGTATAAGATATTATTATACATCAGTAAAGAGAAACAAGTAACTAATGCTACAATAACATCTTCAACTACCTTTACAGTAAGTATCTTAGATTAAAGGAGATGGTTCATCTGTTACCACATTTAAACAAAATATAGATAATGGAAAAACTTACTTAGACCAACTTTAGGAATGGCAATGTTTTTTAGAAAACAGATCAAATTTTATTTGCTGTTAAAGTTTTAGTTGAGTTTTTACCCTTTGACAATTGCTAGTTTTAATTCTACCATCGATGTTATGAATGCAATCTAGACAGACGACCTCGGCTATATGAATATATGTTAGATCTTATTCTTACCTAGAGTAGAAAATATTAACCTATATATATAAGATGAAATAAAATAAAAGTATAATGTTAATGAGATTGAACATTCTTTAATGAATTTTAGCCACAAGCCAACAACTATGCTAGTTTTTATGATGATGCTAGAATCAGTTGGTCTATAATGTTTGATTCTGAAGAAAATGCTGTGAAATTTACCAAGCAGGTATCTTTCTTTTCAAATATACAGTTATTGTGTGTGTGTGTGGGGGGGGGGGGCTTAGTATGTTAAATGGGCTGTATTGTCTGTGTTGATAATAATATACATGTATTACAGTACATGTTAAGGTTTCTTTTGAATTAAGTTGTATAACTGATCTCATATGGAGTAGGATTTAAAACTCAGCCAATGGGTTCAATATCATACTTGTAAAAGATATGTAGGTTCCCCTGTCTATGTTTTTTCTCTTGGTACTGCATTTAACTCTAACTTCTAGCAACCCACATACTATATAATAGATATCTATAGCACATGCAAGTCCCAAATGACGTAATTAGTGTGGTAATTAAAATTTGTATACTCCCTCAGTGTTAGTTTTTATGAGACCAAGAACACTATTTATTTTCCACGATGTTTGATGCATTGTTTGTATAAGTAAAGTTAGCACTAGGAAAGAACTAGAAGCCAATAAAATTTTATTAGTTTTTAGAGACTTGTGATGTCCCATTACCTGCTCAAGAATATGGCCTGTCCAACCTCATGGGTTTTCTCCGGGTCCTCTGCTGTGGGTGTATCTTTCATTGCCTGACAACTTATTTTCTGTTTTGTTGTAGATATGTTTAGCAAAGGCTAATTGTAGTAATTTAGACAGTGTTATAAGTCAAGATATAAGTGTAGGCGAAGGAAGAAGTCTAGAGTCAGGTGATGCAGCAGAAGTACGATACACTGGTTGGTTATATACTAATCATTCATACGGTCAGGTAATTCTTTAACCACTCTCTTTAACTTATCAGGGGCCTGTTAGGCGAAATTTTAAGTAAAGATAAAATCCAAATTTTAGCAATTTGATTGGATAATATTAGATTGGTTTTATTGTTTAGCCAATCAAAATTGAAGTATCTACTAAAATTTGGATTTTATCTTTATTTAAGATTTCGAGAAAAAGGGCCCAGGCCTCTATAAAAACATGACATCTGGTACAGTGGTGACAACACAGTTGTATCATTTATTCTACTTTACACTAATCCTCCATGTATTCAGTTTTAGCTACATAAACAGGAATACAGAGACAAAGTAGCACCAAGCCATCATTATTTTTTTTTTGTTCCTCACTTATTTGAACAGAGAATTTAAATGGATCAAAGCTTTATACAAAGATTAAAGTGCTAGTAATTAATGAATGCCATTTACATGTATTTTGAGGAAGAATTTGGCTTATTTGCTATGAATTTGAGAATTTTATTTTATAAGCAAACTAGAGGTACCGTATATAATAACTCAAAGTAGCAGTTCATTGTTTACTTCTCGACTATTGACTAGCAATATTAGGTATAAAATTATTAGTCTGTTAAACCTATGAAAACTGCCTATTTGTTTGATAATACAGATTCTGATCAATTATTTCTATTTTCAGATGTTTGATAGTAATGCAAATTCGGATAAATTATTTCGTTTAAAGTTGGGTAAAGGTAAAGTCATAAAGGTAATTATAAATCATTATTATTTACTGGAGTACTTTATTATATTACCAGTACTCTGTGCAGGAGATTTGCAAATGGAATTTATATCTTTAAATATTTAAACCATTTTTATTGAATTGCTTGGTTCTTAAGTTCAGATTAGTTTTATATCAATATCAACGAGACCATTAAGAATGTGCCTGGGAAGCTTTTTAAATATTACAAGTAGGTCAAATGAATTATGAATTTATGCTTCTGCTTAAAGGTTGCTTTTCTAATTTCTGATAGGGGGTTTGGAATGGCCAAGCGGTCTAGAGTGCCGCCCTTCGACCTTTATCTGGCAGGTCACCTCTGGCTTGCGGCTGTGGTTTCGAGCCCTAGTGTGAGCGTATGTCACATCGAGATAGGGGCGCCATCTCAACCTCGTGGGTTTCCTCCACGCACTCCGATTTCCTCCAACTGCTAAAGACCCCTACGCACAAGCTAATTATTGAAATAAAAATTGAAAACCATACGTTGGGCCCAAAATGACGTAGTTTGTGTCGTGTGGACTTCTGATAATTATCCATAGATTTGGCCTATTGGTATGCAGTCAATCTAATTAAAAAATAGATCTATATTTCGTTTTGTTTTTTATTCTATTGTTGGACAGACCATTTGATTGGCTAACCCCTCATTTCAACCAGAACATGAGTAGTAAAAACAAGTAAAAACTAAATTTGAAATATAAAAATTGAAATAAAATTGGATCTGTGTTTTAATCAGATTGGTGTGTAGTGGAAGAAGTTGATGTATGCTTTTCTAAAGTTACAGGCAACATTTTTATTGTGTTCAATAAAAACTTGATTAATAAGGTTGTCAAAAAATTTTTTATCTATATATTTTAGGGTTGGGATATGGGATTGATTGGTATGAAGAAAGGAGGAAAGAGAATGCTAATTGTCCCTCCTAATTTGGGGTATGGAGCACAGGCAATGGGTGATAAAATTCCTGCAAATTCAACACTTATATTTGAAACAGAACTGGTTCGGGTAAGTAGAAATCTATGTGATCAAAAGAAAACATTCATTTGATTTATTTAGTTAACTTGTAAATTAGTATTTCATTTAACACAACACTGTATGGTTTGCAATCACTATATTATATACATACAACGTTTCAACAAGAATTCCCTTGTTGTATCAAGCATACAAATTACAAATGAGGAAAAAATTGTGACAGTGTTATATATAGGTACATAGAACAATGATAAGAGAATAAGAAGGTTACACTGTTGCAGGAATGAACATACTTCACGTCACATTTTCCTATCTGATTGAAATCACTGTCACAATTTATTCCTCATTTGTAATTTGTATGCTAAATGCCATTCAATGATTATATTATTTCATTTCTATTTGTGAATATGTAATGAATTCAGAGGTTTGATTTTCAAAAACCATAATTCCAGAGTAAATGTATTCCTGAATTTTGGAGAGAGAAACACCATACCACGTAATTGGCGTTCTGTCACTAATTTGCTAATAGGACAACCCCTTATGCTATTAAAAGAACATAAGTCATTTTTTATGATGATCTTTATGTGAAACATATCTTTCAAAAAAATATATTCTAGGCCAAGTTTCAAAAAGGAGATCAATCACCAGGCCCATCACCAGCACCTGTTCAACCCCAACTACCTCCTGTTACAACAGGTGAAGAAGAACCACCAGACTTAGATCAAACAGTCAAAGGTCGTACAAAATCAATCACAGAACACATGGCTCACGTATGTTACTATACTTTACTAATAATACATATATTTCACATTACATTTCTCTATTCGTATCATTAAATGTTTTATGAAAGGAATAGTTCAATTGGCAACTTCATTGAACGTCATTCAAATTATTTTTGAAGTTCCAGGTTTTTTTTTTATTACAATGTGAAAGTGGGGAATTTTTTAAATGATTCTTGAATTAGGTATTGTTATTGACGTGGCTGTTTGTTGTTTTGTTGCAGCCTGGGGATACTGGTAAAGCTAAGTTGATATCACGTATGGCAAAGATGGGAAAACCAATGTTACCTATGCCAGGTGGGGGACCAGCTCCTACTGGAACAGCTTCCGATGATGAGGATGCTGTGAGTTTTGTTTTACTTACTTTGTATTGTAGAGTTGTTATAAATAGCACAACTAATTAGGTGGCCATTCAAGTCATTTGGATGGGATGAAAAAACCCTTGAAAGTTGGTATTTGAAACAAGAGTAGGCCCTAGCACCAGTGTTCTGACAAAATTTTCCTCGTAGCACACTGTATGGCGTATGCCCATCTTCGTTACCACAGATAAGTAGGACATTAAACCCTATTTCATTTCATTTTGTATTTACATTTGCCAGGAAGTTGAAGAGCAATTCCAGTCACCTGGAGAAGATGATGGTAGTGTTGTACAGAAACCCCAACCACAGATAGCTGTTCGTGTTCAACCTACTCCACCTTATCAACAACCCCACATGTTTACACAACAACAGCCATCTGCTGTCTCTCCACATACACCTCTACATTTCCAGCAATATAATCCAGGTAGGCATATAGCAAGATTTTTGTGTTATTTGTTTCTGGGCCAATTGTTAACCCATCGCCCCAAAGGACTTATGTTATTCCCCCTGTTTGTTGTCTGTGTGTAACCTTACATTTTAAAGATCTTCACGCAAATCACTTAATGCATTTTGACCAAGCGTGTAATTGTTGCTTGAGTGGTTCTTATTCAAAGTGGTCTAACACATCCATTGAGTCAAGTAGTGTAGTTACAATCCCAACCAAGTCCCAAAATGATCTAGATTGTGTTGACTGGCTGTTTAACCCCATTTCTCATTCTCTTTTAAAGGTTGATTTGCAGACTTTGATCATAGTAATAATATATTGTTAGAAACTGTAGAAATAGGTAGACCATATTCTTTAAAACATTTTTTCATTGAAGATTATTCATTATCAAAAATCTATCTAGAAATAGATTAGAAGTAGGTCATATTCATAGTAAGATAAAAGTAACAATGAAGTATGCAATAAATCATATCCCATGACCTTTAACCGTAGATAGATATATATATAGCATACCTTTAACATGTTGATTAATATAGAATGTATATCATATGACTGAAAATCTCACACCTACATATCACACATGATGGAATAATATACATCATCATCTTTACTTATATATTTATTTAATTATAAGATTTCTGAGTGTTTTCTTGACACACTTTAATTAGTTAAATGAGATATATTTGTTAATTCTTTTATGTTTGGAAACAGAAGAAAAATGTTTGGTTTGTGTTTAACTTTGTTGACATATTTAATGTTGAATAGTTAGTGGTCTAGTCTACCCAAACTTGTCATTAATTTTTCATTGTGGGTCAGTTTTCAGTGTAATGATTTAATGTTATTGACCTTTTTTATGAGTCCAAAGCATTCATTCAGAATTCTTTTATAAAATCTGTTAAATGTCAGCATGTTTTGTATTTATTGTCGGGCACCATGCAACAAAGGGTTAAGCCAGAGATCAAAGAGGTTATTCAAATTAAGATTTATGTTAGGATGAAATAGTTCCATGGCATGTTGTTTATTTTCTTCACTATAATTCGGTTGCTTAAAATATGTCCGATTATCTGTTTACTATTGAATAATTAAAAAATTACATTCATTTAATGGTAACTGTTCTATAGATTATACTAATTCATTACATAGTTAAGTAAACATGTTAAACAAACAGATAGTAGCGTATGGAATACCGGTAGTGGAATAATGTCTAGTTAACAGAATACTTTGACTATTTCTGTAACAAGGCAAAGGCAGAAATTTTGCGTGTAAAATTATACTTCACCTTACTGAATTTCTACTGCCAAGGGTTCGATTACGTGCATGCCAATGAGATTTTCTTAGATTAAGGATTTGAACATGGAACATTGGTAGACTGCCATGTTACCTACATCAGATAGAGGGGACTAAAGTTGAATAAGAAAGTGACCTTGGTTGAAGTTGTGCAGTCCATCTGTGTACATATTGGTGTGCTCATAAAATAAGCATTGACAGATCAAATTTGAAAAAGAGCACATATAACCATAATAATAATACGGGTTAATAGTGGATAAGATAATGAAAAACACATTTGTGACATTAATATCAGATAGTATATGTACTATGTTTCATATACTATCAAGCATTCTGAAGATAAAGCTTGTACTGTAGTAAAGCATCAAAGCTCTTTAATTTTGTATTTAATATAGTTGTTTGTTTTTAAATATTTGATATACAATGTATGTTATGTGTTTTTTGTTTGTTGATATCTAGCTCAAGGAGGAAATCAAATGGCTCTTTATCAAAATCAGAATTACCTTCAACAACAACAGCAACAGCAACAACAACAGGCAGCCATGCAACAGGCTTTACAGCCACATGTATGTATTTTTATACGCACACATATATGAAAATGATATGATCACGTCATCATTTACATCCATCTGACATCTGTCTACATGTTGTTGGTTACCAATCTACAGGTTTACCAGGATTGTTTATTGGATAATAAATTTGAAATTCCAAATTTTTGTTACTTTCACTTTGCTAACACTACTCTTTGGATTTAGTTTTTGCAATTGCAACTTTGAATGTCTGTACAGCCTGTGTTTAATTTGTCATTAAATTGGAATTATAAATCTATTCAGGGTTTTCAGCCTACAAGTTATCAGATGGCACCATCTGGTATGATGAATACAGTTCCTTATTCAGGTAATTTTGAAAACTTATTTCTTAGGCTTAATTTCTGAACAAATTTAACAATCTCATTCTATAAAAGAGGATTGGACATCATTGGATGGGATGAAATATGATTTTCCAAAAGTGATTAGTTTAAAGTTACCTGTTCAAGTTTGGAGAATTCAATAAATCTTGCCAAAGTTTCACACAATGCTTAAGATATATATGGCTGTAATGGTAAAATTGTGATTGAATGAAACAGAAAACTACCAGTTCATACAGCATGGCGACAATAGTCTAAAGCTTCCATTGCATCAGTTAGTAAAAGGTAGCATCAATTGCGGTAGCTGTCAAGATAAGTTGCCATTGATTTTCGAATATTTTTCAAAGCTTAGCTAGTTAGTGTCCATTTCAATAGTAAAGAAAAGATTATTTGCCACATATAGGTTTGAAAATTCATCCAATTCATTAAAAATTCACATAGGGCAATCCATGTTTTTTACACATGAGAAGAGCATGTTTGTAATCTTTATAAACTTGTATTATTTTAAGAATTAATTGTTTTGAATTGAAGTAATGGATGAATTATTATTTCAAGGTCCAAGTTCAACCCCTCCCAGTAACCAATCATTAGATGTATTTGGTCCAGTATTATTAACAGAAACACGTCAACAGAATACAGAAGTTCGAATGGCTATAAGTAAAATAGCTGATAAAGTAGACAAAGTTTATGATAAGGTGTGTATGTGTGTGTTGGTAACATTGTACAACTCAATTCTAACATGAGTACCTGGCAGACTGTATAATAACTTCTGACCAGGCATGGAAATATGGATTTTAGTTGTACCTAAAGGGTATTAGAATCATAGACAAGTCTGGGTCGGGCAAAATAACAGGCACCAGAGGGATTTTGTCTTACAATTTTTGACATAGTCTGTATAAGGTGGCTCATTTCATCAAAAACCTTAAAAACATATCACAGAAACTAGAATTATGATGAGTGAGTTAAAATTAAACGTGATGATGTTTGTATTGAGATTTTGATTTATTGTATAGTATTGTATAATGTAATGTTTGTATTGAGATTTATTGTATAGTTTTAAATTGATGAGATTTGTTTATATTTGTTTCAGATGAATGATATACAGTCTATAGGTGGACCTAGTGTATCACATGGTGTAACCGCACCTAATATGGAAGTCAGTATATTAATACAAAACGTTACCAGAATAGCTACGGTAAATTTTAATTGTTGGCCTCTGATTTTAAGTTTTTAAGTGATGTTTAGTAGCTATCCAGATCCATACACCTCACAAAGTTTGCTTTCATAAATCTATGTCACACTGCTAATCCAAGCATATTTATTTCTTACTGTAGTTATTTCCCTTGCCAAAATACTTAATGCAGTTGATTTGTAGTACTGGAGGTCCACGAATGCTTACCTATTCATTCATAGAGCTTAATGACAAGGGTTAAATTTACTACTTTACTACCATTCTTACAATAATAAACAAAGTCTTGATTATTCATTTTTATACACCCACATTTTCATGTGGACGTACATTTTCGTCGCCCCTGTCCTTCCGTCCACAATTGTTTGTGGATACTCTACAGGTCACAGTTCTTATCCGATTTTGACGAAACCTACATTCAATATTGCATGTATCGGATCCAAAATTCATGAATTATGGCCCCCTGATTGTCAAAAAATCATGTTTTTAGCTTATGGACCCCTCTAGAGGTCACAATTTTGAACCGATTTTGATGAAACTTGAAATGCATGTTTATAACCCAAAGACCTTTGTTCCTTTGGTATTCCCTCATATCAGATCGTAACTTCCTGAATTATGGCCCCTGATTGTAAGAAAAATCGTGTTTTTAGCTTGTGGTTCTCTCTATTAATGTATCACCGTTACACCATAACGATGGTTGAGTTCGAATTTCATGAAAATCGGACCAAAATTGCCAGACAAAATGGCTGCCCCAGTACACAAATAATGAAAACATCTGGTATATCAAGGTTGTGGACCCTCTACAAACTTGAAATGCATGTTTGTAACCCAATGATCTTGGTTGCCTTCAATATTTGCACAAATTGGATAAATTATGGCCCCTGATGGTACAAAAAATTGTGTTTTTAGCTTGTGGTCCTTCTAGAGGTTACAATTATAATCTGATTTACAAAAATGTTCGAATATATCACTGTTACACCGTAATGTTGGTTGAGTTTGAATTTCGTGAAAATCTATTCTAACCAAAACTTCGGAGAAAGTGGCCGCCCCTCGTACGTAAATAGTGTAAACATCTGGTATATCAAGGTTGTGGACCCTCTTAGAGGTCACAATTTTGATCCGATTTTGATGAAACTTGAAATATATGTTTATAACCCACGTGGCTTGGTTTCTTTCGATATTTGTGCATATCGGACAGTAACTTCCTGAATTATGGTGTTTTGATTAGCTTGTTCTCTATATCCATCTCATGCAAAATGTCGACGTATCCTGTCTGGCAGCTGCTGGTTAAATTAAATTATTAAATGTTTGATTGTGTTTCAATCTGTTAATAATCATGACCATCCGATGATCTAGAGTTGAATATAGGCTTATCATGTAAATATATGTCGAATTACAGTTAAGATCAAAAGAACGACCCGCAATTGGCAGATTTAGCCTTGCATAATGTGTCTTAAATTATAATTTAGTTTCAGTTTCATTTTGCTTAAAGATAATGTGCAGAGACATATTTAATGATGCTCTTTTTATAGAAATCTGGTTAATCACAATTTGATTTATAATTTCATTTTGAATTATCATATAAAATCTGAACTTGGTTATTATAAATATGTATTTTGTTTTAGGAAAATGAACAATTAAAGAAAGATGTATTTGAAAAAAGTGCTAAAATAGAATCACAAAATGATAAAATAGCAGAATTATTACATAAAAACCAAAGGTAAGACATGTTTTCTTTGATACGTTTTATTGTAATTTCCTAGTGATAGTGGAGAATCCCCCATTGTATGTGGCAAGGAGTAGGGTCGCCTGTCCAACCTCATGGGTTTTTTCCGGGTCCTCCGGTTTTCTCCAACTGCTAAAGACCCCTACGCATTATTGAAATAAAATTAAAACCGTATTGTGTTAGTCCCAAAATGACCTGGTTTGTGTCTAGTGGACGTTAAACCCCACTTTTCTCTCTCTCTCTCTAGTGATAGGAATATGGTAGAAGCCAAACGGTACTAGTATGAAGATGCAAAAACATTTCTCAACTGTTCAAGATGACTTCATGAACTTAAGGTCATCTCTAACTTTGTTTCCTTGATGAAATTATAAACATTTCAAATGGTGAGACACTGATTAAAGAAAAAAGACAATATAAATTTCTCTGAATGATATATGAGGAATTTGTAATCCCTTCTAAACCAGTACAAAATTATGAAACATGGATCTCTAAAAGGAATGTGTCCTAAGGTTCAGTTCCCTTCAGTATTTACAAAGACATGATGAATTAAAATTTTTGGCATCGTTTGCAGATGATATAAATTAAATACAGTGGACCCTGTCACATCCGATGTCTGATCACTCCGGATTTCTGTGACATCTGACATGATTTTCAAGCCCCGGTTTATATCCTTATTACTTCAGCAAAAAAAAATCTGATAAGTCCGGATTCTGTCAGTTCCGGATTTCGACAACAATCAGCCGTCCCGTCATTATAATTTCCATTGAATCGATGCCGTATAATCCGTCCTTCAAACGGTGGGTGTGAAGCACCCAATTATCGATGAGATTAAAATTCAATCAATGGGTGTGAAGCCACAAAAGATTAACAAGTAAACAAGCAATCACCAATCAATTATCTATGAGATTAAAACTCACTATATACAGCGCCGGTCTGTGTTGATTACTTTGATAATTTTAATCTTTTGTACGACAGTTGTGACAAATCCTCAAGAATATCCACAAATTTTCTCCCGAATTCACACTCGTAAAATATTTCTGCCTAGCACATGTTAGAAACATTCGTTGCGCATGCCGATTGAAAATTAAAGACATAGAAGTTTTGTCACCCTAGATACCTAGCTACGAGAACGTAGCTAAAAACGTTGAAAGATGAGATTTGTTATCTACCTACGGACCGAGTGACACGGAATTCAGTTCTGTCAGTCCGACGACAGAGATGATGTGAATAGAATATTGGCGTAATTAAACACGACGTACAGGTTTCGGCTGCAGGGTTGGATGAGATATTTATATATCTAGTCGATCAGTTGTTGTAGCCTGATTGTCACTATTTTTGGGATTGAGAACTCGAGTTCGCCCATTATCAATGTGCACGTGATAGCAAAGACAAGAGTGTGTTCAACTGAAGACGGCAAAGAAGATAAATTAAAATGGTTACAGAATAAGATTAGTTTAATAGGAGGGATTTAATTTCTCAATGCTGGGAGAATGTGATTTCTCAATGCTTGGAGAATGTGATTTCTCAACGCTGGAATAAGTGCAAATGACCTCATTTGACCTTTGACCCTGAATATCTTGAAAACGCCCCAACGGCGGACTGATTACCACTCAGCAGGGGCGGATCCAGGATTTTTTGCAGGGGGGGGGGCTAGGTTGGATAACTGCTTAACTAAATGCAGAAGGCGCTAAACGTTGTAATGGGGGGTATGGGGGCCCTCCCCCACAAAAAATTTGGTAAATTAGATTCAATTTGGCGCATTCAGACGTATTTCCGGAACCTAAATTCCAAGACTACAGGTCTAAAAATCGCCAATAAAATCGCATAAAATGTCCTTAAAATGTTGATGGGGAATGCTTCCTTCACAGGTGAGGAACAAAATATCTTCGGATAACTATTATGGTTGTTCTTAACATTTTACAATATGAAGAGCAAAAATCATTGATCAGACTTACCCTCCTGCCGACATTATGTGTTTTATTCCAAACTTGGTGCCTTACTTGGTGTTCGAGAAAAAGGAGAAACGAAAGGAATGGAATTCGACAATTAGGCTAGTTAAATAAATCGATTGATGATGAATTTAAGTTATTGTTAATCTCTAATTACCCGATTTTCTCTTCAGGTATAATATTAATAACAATAGAAATAAAACATAAGCGGTGAATTAAATTAAAATGCAAACACAACAATATTCAACGTCAACAGTCGAACAGCGTTTAATTTCAATTAACTTATAGTTTCATACAGTACGTTATTAAAAAAAATGCCGTCAATAGGCGATTTGTTCTTGGGGTCAATAGGTCCCGACGACAATTTGTGCTGTCAACGTTTTTGGATAATTGTGACTATTTGTTTTTGTCCACAATGGAATGAAAGTCATGACGCAACTCAATGTATACAAACTGGCAATTTTAGGGCCAGATTCAGGCTTTTAGATTTAAGTTTCTTGGTCCCTTCATATTGTCAAGTCTGAGCAGACGTAAATTTTTTCTCATAAAAAGGGTTGAATTTTTAAAAAAAAAATTTGTGGTTGAGCAGGGGGGGTTTCAACCCCCAAACCCCCCTCTAGATCCGCCCCTGCTCGGCATTCTACGCAAAATTTTACTCTAGAAAAGTTGGGCCTTGTTTTGTGCCCATTTGGTGCCCCCCCCCCCCACTGAGCCTCCAGACTATATTAGGTTTTTTTTATTATTATTTTTTATTTTATTTATTTATTTATTTATCCATTTATTTATTTACTTATTCAAAAAAATTATCTGCTTATTTGTACCATAACTAAAATAATGTTATTACTCTTTGCCTGTATCATAATGACACATATAATTTGACATTGTACATTGTACATATATCATACACCCAAACCAGAAGGAAGCAAATTAATATAGGCCTACTTGGCTTGTTTTTGTATCCTATTAATTATGGTTTTTATATTGTATAATATTCTCTAAATAAATACTGTCATTCATGTTTAAAAGAACAAGTTACAGAATGTTGGAAATCAAAGAAGAGTAAGTGGCAAAGTTCATTGCTGAGCAAAATTCACCCCTCTCACATTGCAAATGTTACCAAGTGAAATTAAGCATCATTCCAGTCCTTCATTTGAAACTGTATATATCTTTTCTTGTAACATGTATCTAATTGCACCATTGTTTTTTTGTATCGTTTGTTTTGTCTGTGGTTTGTTGTGCAATTCTCCTGCATTGTCTATTAGAACAGAGAAACTTGAATAAAGAATAAAGTGAGAAGTCAACCAGTAGTAATAATGTATAATTTATGATACTACTTGTAGTTGAACCAGATCTCTTATATAAAGACATGAATACATACTTTAAATAACTTGGCCCACATTTACTAGCATAGTAATAGTAATAATAAAAACACATTTCTTAATACATTGTTGCTTGTCCAACATTTCTAGAAATAGTATTGGAATATCAATTTGGAATTAACATTTAAAAAAGTGAGTATGTGTTTTATCAGATTTAATTACATATTAATATTGCATGTTATAAATCAAAATATGATTGCATTATATCTAAATTAAAAAAAACGCTGCTAGCGCATTGGAGGTCTTGGCTGGTACACAGCGCTGTATTATTAATATTATTACAAAATTTATATAGCACCCCTTTCACATGTGTGTTCAAGGGCACTTTACAGTGCAACAGTGAACCTACAATAGACAAAATAGTAGGTGTTAAAATTTGTTATAAGCCTTTAAAAATACGAAAGTGTTAATCTGTTTTTTAAAAGTAACTAGTGATGATGAAATTCGAATATTAAAAGGTAATTGTTTCCTTAAAATAGGCGCTGGATAACTAAAAGAGCTTGCCCCATAACTAAAAAGGTTTACACTTTTTTGTTTTAAAATTAATTTATCAGATGAACGTAGGGTCCTGTCTGGGGTATATAATTCTAAAAGTTCAGATAACTGGAATGTTTGTTCCTGTAACTTGTTCCAAAATTAATGAGAATTGTAAATCTTCTAACTACATTATGGTTTACCAACTTGAACTTGAAGGGTACATTTGCAAGTGATCTATGCGTTACAACTATGAAAAATGCTTTCTATGTGAAATCTCTGTAGAAACAACCATTGGGTAAATCGTTCAAGATTGGAAAACTTACTTATTGATTTGTACCATAACTATATACTGTACCTAGGCTTTGTCTATATTATATATTACGAGAAATTGTAGATATACACCCTACATGTACCTCAAGGAAGCAAACCAAGAAATACTGTTTAAACCAAGACTGGAAAACTGAGTTACACTAATTATTTATTTCCTGTCAAATATATTATTAGTCAGCCTTTACTTCTATTAAAAACCCAAAAAATAGTTATTTAGGATCTTCAATAAAAACTGAAAACATGTAGCTTTTATGGCTGATTGCCATTACATTAGATGGCTTGGTCTGCTGGTCATATGTATAACAGTGTGGTGTATGATTTTTCAGAACTCCTGTGGGTTAGAGCTATTGTTGTTTATGTACTTTTTTCAAAGATTTATGTGTCATACATGATTACATACAGGGATATAAACCTTTAGAAATAATAAAATTATCATGGATATAGGTTTTATCTGGGATACAGTTGACTAGCTTTATGGTAATGTAATAAACACTCTGTGGAACAATGGTATTTTGCATAAAACAGATCCAAAACATCTTAATATTTTATATGTGATTTTATTTTACATCTTATCCTGAATATAAACTATAATATAACATACTGTATTATTGTATTAGAGATATGTGTCAGGGTGGATGTTGTACATAGGGTAGGGTATGCTTACTCTTCCAAGAATTATACCATCTGTCCCTAGGCTTGTTTGTAATGAAGAACTTAAATTATACAAATATAGCCGCTGCACAAAGATGACTACAAACATTAAACACACCTTATCTCAGCAATTAAAACACATGTCTTAAGCCAGTTTATATGGGTCCTGCACAAGGCAAACTAACTAAATTCTCTTGCTGATATAGTTTTTTGTTGGTGTGACAGATCTTAGTAACAATTCACCATTTCCCTTTTCAAATTCCTGAAATTGATTGTCATAGAATTAATTGATTATAATAGATTATAAAAACTAGTAGAGGTGACAGAGAACATTGATCTGGTCAAACCAGTCCTCTTTATCCAAATTATTCTTAAGATTTATATATACAAGCCTTTGCTAAATGTTAATGTTACACTATAAAGGTTTTATATATAGACCTGAACTACCTGTTTACCTTCATTAAACCTGGTTTGTTTACATCTTATTTATTGTATTTATCTACATTATACCTATTGCAAATGTTGTGTATCGGTCCATTTCATGCCTTGGTAAAGTTTTATTGAGTTGTGCTTTTTCATTGTTGTAGTAGTAAAATAGTTGTATTTTACGTTCGCTTCCACCGAAGTGACACCAGAGATTGTTGTTGACAGAGATCAGTTATTATTAGATATGTTTATTTTGTATTGGGGCTATGCTTTTCTGTGTATTGTGATAATTGGACAATATTGAAGTTATGAAATATAAGTTTATAATATTGATTTCTATAGATTTATGGAGTGCAATGAAGATTAGTGCATCAGTGTGATTATGTGTTTTAATTAACATGTAATACAGAGGTTTCATAATAAAATTTGAATTGGGTAATAGATATATATAGATGTTGGTGATGAGAATAGTTTGTGTATTGTTTAACTTGGGTGATATTAATAATTTGTGATTGAGTAATTTATGTGTGATAGAAATAATTTGTGTATTGAGTAATTTATGTGTGATAGAAATAATTTGTGTATTGAGGAATTTATGTGTGAAAGAAATAATTTGTGTAATTGATTATTTTATGTGTATAAATGGTGGTGATAGAAATAATTTGTGTAATGATTAATAATGTGTATGTATACTAAGAAAGATTCTATAATTTTATAGGTTAGAGAACAAGATAAAATGTCCATTCAGTAAGTTTAAGTTTTTCCGCAAAAAGAAGTTTTCAATAGACTTTGGGGGTCATAATCTTTTTGACAGTTCTTGTTGTCAACTACAATTCACAGGTGACCTTGTTTTTCAAGTGTAGCTATATATATGTAAACCAAAGTGTTATGTAGACTCGATCTATAAATTACTATGATGTGGTTATCTTTTTGGGCAGTGCAACTTTAGTTTTATTTGTTTAATCCAGGGCTAGGCTGAATCATTTCGCATATCAATTAGTAGGCTTACAGGTGCATATTATCAATAGATTGTGTAGAAAGAATACGTTTGTTTAAAATCTGAAACTTTGATGCTTTAATAATTGTGAAAGAATACGTTTGTTAAAGATTGTTAAAAAGTTTTTAAACAGTACTGAATGGAGTTTTAATATATTGTTTATTTTTAAAACGGATTTATACCGAACATACAGTCTCTTAATTTAAATTTCATCTACTGGATTTAAATAGTGTGGATTACATTTCTATTAGTAATTTTGTTTTACAGCAGACGTCTTACACCAACATATTTTTGGATTAAATAATAGGTGTATCTGTAATCTAAACAATATATTGATTTGAATTAAATTGAATAACCTGTGTCCATGTGTTTTAAATTATCATAATTTGGAATTGAGCAAAATTCACGGAATAGTTGAATTAATAGAAAGTCAACTAGCTTCAGATATAGAATTCTCAAATTATAGAAAAGGTTATTGGTGTCAGAAGTGTTTTATTGTTAGAAAAGAAGTGATTTGATATTCGCATGAGATATAAAAGATCCATTGAATAATTAGAATAGGTTGTTCATTGTTTTCCCAGATCATTAAAACTTGGATTTTATCTTGAAGAGCTTTCAGGAATATTATGTGAACTTTTGATATTAATTTTATAGTGAAATAGTTGTTCAACACTATTACTTCTCAACATGGGCAATTCATGGTAATTATCAAAGTTTAATAAGTTTATCTACTTCTCCATATTTTATTTATTCAGACTTTTCATGTATGATAACTGGGTCATTTTGAACTTTTAAGGTATGTTTATTATTATCATGTTATTCTTATTTATAATAAACATAGTTTAATAAGTTTATCTACTTCTCCATATTTTATTTATTCAGACTTTTCATGTATGATAACTGGGTCATTTTGAACTTTTAAGGTATGTTTATTATTATCATGTTATTCTTATTTATAATAAACATATACCTTAAAAGTTCAAAATGACCCAGATCATCTGTTCTAAAACATTCCGGGGTCTATTAAAATTAAAGTAGCAATATTGTTATTAATTTATATTAAAAAAAATCAGGTCCAGGCTCTTTGCATGGAGTTAAAACATACTTATATTAAGACCATCTACAAACTTAGTGAATCTTATAAACCTTCACCTTTGAAAGCTGTAAAATTGGTAGGTTACCAAAATACTGTAAAACTTACTTTTAAACAATCAGTATGATTAAATCGAGTTTAATTCTGGTTTGGATAGACTTCTTTCCACTTTAATAGAAGGACAAATAGTAAGAATACTGTATTACTATACATAAAGAAAGCATAAATTAAGAGGACCCTGAGTTAGAGTGTAAATATAAGTTTCCAACAAATTTGAAATAAATTGTTATGTGTATGCAGTATTATAGTGTGGTATTGTATTTATTAAAGAACCGTACCATTCTAGATGAGATTATGTCAGTTTTACTTTTTAGGTCACAATAACAATTACATTAAATAGTCTATTTTTACACCAAGACTTAGACTCTTGTAGCTTGAGATGTCAACAAAACATTATCAAACTTCCTATAAATTAACATAAATAAACAGTAGATAAATGGCTACACCTGTACTTGTATACAGTGTGTTCATTATTAGTGATTATTTTACTAACAATTAGGTGTTTTTATGTTTAATGATTATTTTTGACTTTTAGTAATAAAAGTTAGACTTTGTATTGTGTGTTGTTCACCAATGACCCTAATTTTTTAAGGACACACACATTTGCATCAAAAAACTTTGTGGCATTATAATTTAATATCTTTGGAATATTTTGAACTAGAACAATCTAAGTGAGAATGCAAAGCAGGGGTCATCATAACCAAGTGTTGACAAAATCAACCAGTTTACAATGATATAGATTATCCTATATCCATATAAATCACTATGTTAGTCTAATAATCATTTTGGTAATAAATTATTATTACATGCATATTGTTTATAGGCTTATCCTTATAGTATAGCATACCGATAGTTCATTGGCCAATCACGCTATTTTACCGAGATTTCACCTTATAGTTTGGATGCAGCTATGGCGGGTATGGCGCGCCAGGCAGGGTAAGCTTACTTTTCTGGACACCTGTTACCACTGTTTGTCGTGTATTTTGTACACGGTGAACAGTCCATATATATGCTGATTACACTATTTTGCCTACATACTATATATACCGCTTGTTCAGGACTCTGAATGTTGTCTAATGGTTTGGATTGTTCGTACTTGGTTTTATTTTTTTTGCAGAACAGAATAATATAACCTATACATGTATATCGTTTGTAGTACAGTAGTAGATGGGAAATATTGTATGTTGTATTACTATTATTATATTATTTATTTTACAGGTTTGTAGAACAGAGTAACACATTATTAGAAGAACGCAATGAAGGTTATAAACATTCAGCACATCAATCACAGGCTAAAGTTCTAGAATTAGAACAACAAAAGGTATGTATTTTAATTATTAATATAACTTGATTTGATTTTAAAATAGTATATAATTGTAGAGATAAATCAAGCAAGCATCCTGGGCAATGTTATCATTTGTTTAATAATAATAACCTAAAGAAGATGACGAAAAAGTCAATGCTATATATATCTGAGTGGGAAGAGACCATACAATTTCCTTATTATAACCTGTTAAACTTAAACCATGTTATGCATAAATAGCCATCATTTCCAATTGGCTCAATATTTTGAACTTAATCTTAGCGTTTGGTATACATAACACTTATATTTTGTAAACTTGAAAACTTGTGCTGCCTCTTTAGTTTGATTTTTCTTCTTAACTGTATGGAATTTGTTTTTTTTACTGAGTTTTTTGTAGCTTATTTAAGGAATGTTTTTGCATTCAATCAAAATTTATACGCATGATTGAATCACTAAAGGCTTACTCCAAAGTTGTAAGATGTATTTCTAAAAGACGTAAACATAAATTGTATGTAAATAAGAGAGGTACATTAAATTCTTGAAAAATGTGTTCTTACTCGTATAAATGAACATATTAACAAAAATCATCTTGGGAATCCACTTCATTCAGCATATAAACAATATCACAGCACGGAAACGGCACTTTTAAAGATAACAAATGATATTTACCAATCTATTGATGCTCAGAAATGTGTGTTTCTGATACTTTTAGACCTCTCCGCTGCATTCGATACTCTCGACACAAATGATCTGCTTGAAACACTGAGGGTTGAAGTTGGTCTTCGTGATACTGTCTACTCTTGGTTTGAATCGTACTTACGATGTAGATCTCAATGTATCAAAATAAAGTCTTCAAAATCAGAGACACTTGACATGGTATGTCAATTCTCGCATCCCATCCCATGACTGTGTCAAAAACTGTATGGAAGAAATACACAATTGGATGACAAATCATTTTCTCAAACTAAATCCTGAAAAAAATGAATTTTTAATCATTGGTACCAAACAGCAACAAACAAAATTTCGATCTGAAAATATTACTCTTAACTTTGACAATAAGGAGATCATCCAGTCAGCAAAGGCTAAAAATATTGGAGCGGTTATTGATTCCAACCTCAGTTTTAAAGAACATGTTCAGGCAGTCTGTTCCTCATCCTTCTTCCATCTCCATAATATCAGCAAGATCAAAAAGTATTTAAACAGAGATAATCTAGAAAGCCAATTACAAAGATAGCGGCAGATTTTGGATTAACAGTTCATCTCTTCGCCGACGATACCCAACTATATATGGAGTTCGATTCCAATTCTCGCATCCCATCCCTCGACTGTGTCAAAAACTGTATGGAAGAAATACACAATTGGATGACAAATCATTTTCTCAAACCAAATCCTGAAAAAACTGAATTTTTAATCATTGGTACCAAACAGCAACAAACAAAATTTCGATCTGAAAATATTACTCTTAACTTTGACAATAAGGAGATCATCCAGTCAGCAAAGGCTAAAAATATTGGAGCGGTTATTGATTCCAACCTCAGTTTTAAAGAACATGTTCAGGCAGTCTGTTCCTCATCCTTCTTCCATCTCCATAATATCAGCAAGATCAAAAAGTATTTAAACAGAGATAATCTAGAAAGACTTGTACATGCTTTCATTACATCTAAGCTCGACTACCACAATGCTCTCCTGTATCAACTTCCAGAAAACCTCATAAAGAAGCTACAATATGTTCAGAACTCAGCAGCCAGATTACTCACTGGGAAAGGACGATTTGACAGCATCTCTGCCACATTTTCATCACTACATTGGCTACCCGTTAAACAACGAATTAATTTCAAGATTTTATTATTAACCTTTAAAGCTCTAAATTCACAATCGCCTACCTACATCAAAGATATGATAGTTACTTACACTACAAGCCGAAATTTACGTTCAGCTGATAAAAACTTATTAAAGATCCCTTGTGTAACACTTGAGACTGGAAAACGTGGATTTTCTTACGCAGCGCCATATCTATGGAATCAGCTCCCATTACAAATACGCCAAGAGTCATCTCTATCTGTTTTTAAGATCAAACTCAAAACTTTCCTTTTCGAAAGTCCTTTGTGATATATAAATTGTGAACAAATCTAGAGAACTCAAAGCGCATTAGAAACTGTGGAAGCAGTGTTTATGCGCTATACAAATACTGATATTATTATTATTATATTATACTGGATAAAGTTGTACTCTAAAATCTACCAGTGATACAGATTCTCATTGATTTTCGTAAAATGTTATTATTTGTTTGTACATTTGTAGTTCCTAATATCACATTTTGGATAGTAGTCGGGTAAAGATAAGCCAAATGGAGTGGATACCTAGAACAAATTGCAACAGAATTTTTCTCGATGGAATCTGGTAGAGGGGTACCTAAAGGTCTCCCAAACAAAAATCGCCCAAAATAAAAAGATAGGTTTTCGAGATATTAGCATAAATCCAATATGGCCGCCGCTGGCACCACAAAACTCCAATATCTCGGGAATGGTTGAGTTTGGAGGGTGTAAATATATTACGGGTAGATAGGAAAGTGGTACAGATGACACAGAAAAACATAGCTAAAAGACGTTACTGTGACGTCATACCGTCATGCGGCCAATAATTAGCATAAATCCAATATGGCCGCCATTGACACCTTAAAACGCCAATATCTTGGGAATGGCTGAGTTTGGTGAGTGTAAATGTATTACGGGTAGATAGGAAAGTGTTACACATGGCACAGAAAAACATAGTTTAAAGACGTTACTGTGACGCCATACCGTCATGCGGCCAATAATTAGCATAAATCCAATATGGCCGCCATTGAAACTTAAAACTCTGTTATACCGGGAATGGATAAATTTGGAAAGGTAAATGTATTACGAGTTGATAGAAAAGGGCTACCAACGAACTATAACAACAATGTCAGGCGACTTTCTTGTGACGTCATAATTAGCTCAAATCCATGCGTCAGACGGTCATACGGCCAACAATTTGCATAAATCCAATATGGCCGCTATTGACACCTTAAACGCCAATATCTCGGCAATGGATGACTTTGGAAGGTATACACGTATTACGGGTAAGGTAGATAGGAAAGTGTTACCAATTATTACAGAATCAGAAAAAAAACCATTGCCAAATGATGTCATCGTGACGTCATACATCCAGTAATTAGTATAAATCCAATATGGCCGATATTGAAACCATAAACATCTAGTTTCTCGCGGATGGTTGAGTTTACAGGGTGAAAATGTATTACTTGTATCACCTTGTCAAACAATTCATATATTTCTTGAATATTTGTATACATGTCATCAGTTTGTAAAGGTTTTAACAGGAATATTTTACTTGGTTTCTGATAGACCTGGATTCTGGATTTCAATAATGGAATGCAGTACAATTCTCGAGCTAACAATCCTCCCTTTTGACGAGTCACGGCGTTTATTTTGGGCATGTTCAAAACAAAAGCCAAGATTCTGCGATCTAATACCCCCGGCTGACTGATCGAGGTTGCGTCCTTACTGTGATGCAAGGGCGACGGAAAATGGTCGCAAAGCCCGTCAAGATCGCTATAAGCGCGGTAAAATGGTGGTGGAAATGCCAGATACCGTGCTGCTGTTTCCATGGTCGGGAATGATCGCCTAGTCACGGTCAGATCGGATGGCGTCCTTATAGCGCTGCAGCGACCGTACAGCGATCAGATAATGCACAAACGTGAACACGACAAACGAAAATGTACACAAATATCGTAAATTTGAAAAAAAGTATTTTTACACATCATTCCAGGGCAGATCGCAGAACCTTGGCGTTTGTTTTTTAAACATGCTCAAAACAAACGCCGTGACTCGGCGATCATTTGCGAACATCGAGACGACAGCGCAATATCTGGCGTTTCCATCACGCTTTTAGCGATCTTGACGGGCTCTGGGGCCATATTCCGTCGCTGTAGCAGCGTAGTAAATGCGCCACCCCGGTCTGACGGGGAAAGGACACGACTTAATTCTTTCAAGTTTGTAAATTTTTGGGACATTTTCTCGCGTCGTGTTTTCGTTTACCGGCGACCTTGTAAATTTTCTAGTCGAAGCAGCGCAGTAAGGAAGCGACTCGGTCTGACGGGGGCATAATGAAGATGAATGGTATTTTTATATACATTATAAACAACAGTGATATTTTGGTAAAATCCTTACCATTGTCAAAATATCCATCAACTTCTATCTGTTTATGATATGTGTTTGATAGACCAAAAAGGGTAATGTTCTCCCCCTGGTTTTTGCCAGGTGCCGCGGAGCTAAGGGGGGTTTAGCCCCGGCAATAATTTAAAATATTGAAAAAAAAAATATCGCCAAAAGCTCAAAAAGGTTATTGGGAGGGGGGGGGTGCTTAGCGGGGGCGGTCACATTGCTTGAGTTATTGTTAGTAGCCCCCCCACCCGACGGCCCCTAGTTTTGGGAGAATGGGGATGCTTATTCCATATTTTGGAAAGAAGTTCAGAAATTAGGGGGTTATGCAAGAGGGTGTTGAGTGAAATTTAGCATAACTCATTCTGATATTCCCAGCAGGTATCATCCATGCTTTATTGAGAACGAGTAACATAGAAGTCTTGCAAGCAGTTTAATAGTAGATGAACTAACCTGTAGTTTTATTTTATGCAGTTTTAAGGTTCCAGTGGCAGCCATATTGGACTTATGCCAATTGTTGGATTATGACGTTATAACGTACCGTCATAGATTATGCTTTTTTTATTACTTGGTACCACTTTTATATCTACCCCTAATACATTTACATCCTATAATTTTTAGTATAAAAGCAATAACAATCCCGAGATATTGGAGTTTTGAGGTGCCAATGGCGGCCATATTGGATTTATAATAATTACACGAAAACCTGTCTTTTTATTTTGGATTCACTCCAATTGTTACCCGTATGACTAAAGACGTCACAAGGACGTCACCGGCATTGTTTTTCTAGTTCTTTGGATGCACTTTCATATCTACACGTAATACATTTACCCTACAAACTCAGCCATTCTTGTGATATCAGAGTTTTAAGTTTCAATGGCGGCCATATTGGATTTATGCTAATTATTGGCCGCATGACGGTATGACGTCTTTTAGCTATGTTTTTCTGTGTCATCTGTACCACTTTCCTATCTACCCGTAATACATTTACACCCTCCAAACTCAACCATTCCCGAGATATAGGCGTTTTAAGGTGTCAATGGCGGCCATATTAGATTTATGCTAATTATTGGCCGCATGACGGTATGACGTCACAGTAACGTCTTTTAGCTATGTTTTTCTGTGTCATCTGTACCACTTTCCTATCTACCCGTAATACATTTACACCCTCCAAACTCAACCATTCCCGGGATATTGGCGTTTTAAGGTGCCAATGGCGGCCGTATTGGATTTATGCTAATATCTCGAAAACCTATCTTTTTATTTTGGGCGATTTTTGTTTGGGAGACCCTTAGGTACCCCTCTACCAAATTCCATCGAGAAAAATTCTGTTGCAATTTGTTCTAGGTCATTTATTATTTTTACCGGACTATAGATACAAAAGGTTCTATATCCAATTTAACTGAAAACAACTGCCTGGAACCAGGAACTTTTATATAGAATATTGATTAGTGAGAATTAGATTTTTAATATTGTTGCTACTGACTAAACTCTATTTATGTTAACAATTGATTTTTGAGAATTTTAATATAACAAATGTAAATATTAAGTGAAAAGAAAAGATAACAGAATCGATGCTATGTAATAAATGGGTGACCTAACATAAAACTGCAAGAATTTACCAGTTTGTTTTGTTTTGATTAAGGGAAATAAATTTGCTAATCTCAAAAAAGCAAAATAGTCAAAACAAGGCTCTCAAAATATTGAGATGAGAGGTTTGATAGGATTACCAGAGGAATATCCTTGGTTTTGTAGGAATTTTAAATATAGAATTAATTAAATGTAATTTAAAAACAGAACCATGCTCCATGAGCAAAACTGATTTGTTTTTGGGTCTAGCTAGATCTTATTTTATAAATCGTTTTGGGGAATTTGATGCAGCACAGAGCATAGAACGTGTCCAACTGTCTATACTGTCTTTTTTATTTGATAGGGACTTTCTTTACACTATTTTATAACCTCTAGCCATAAGCTGTTGAACACATAAAGTATTGCTATGTTAGTCTCAAAATGATAGAACAACAGATTCACTTACACTATATATTCTAATGTATTTCTTGTCTTTTTCCAGGTTCAGTACGCAACTGATCTTAGTGCTTCCACAGCTCAACTTAGTGCCATACAACTGGAACTTGCCAATGCACGAAAAAAAGAAGCAGAACTTATACAAAAAATCCAATCAACAACAGATACTTCATCACATTCCGCTGAAGAAAGAGAGCGATTAAGATTACAACATTCAGGTTAGTTGATGGAAATAATTTTACGCAATTTTAAATCCTAGTTTTTGCATGTTTTGAGTTATGCTAGCGAGTCTTGTCATGTAACATGTTATATATTTTTATTGCTTAAAGATACATTGTCCCAAAAGTATAATGTATCAGGTTGTTATTTCCAATAAAAGTATGGCAAATTTGGTATATATGGAAAGTCTTACTAGAAAAATACTGGATTACCCGAAAAACACCCATGGGGCAAGCAGTGGGCAAAAATGTCAGGGTATCGTGTGCTAACTTGACTGAGGAAGCAGTTGTTATTACTTGATCAAATGGTTAGGTGGTTTTGAGAAAATTGAGGAATGGCAACGGACAAAAGACTCTGCAATTAAACGGCAGAAAAAGATGTTGACAGAAAATAATTAAGAATTTTTTAGGCCTCAATATGTATGATAAATGGACAGTAACTAATGAAAAATACTTTCTGAAAAGTGGCATGGTGTATTACAACTGTTTATTTTAGCTTCAGGTATCTCCCAGCGATAACAAAGTTTTGAGAGGGATTTGAAACGAATATTTGATAGATTTATTAGTTAGAATCATTTTTTTATCCAAATATATCATTAAATCACACAAATTTATATGTGGGAAAGTATCTTTAACAGTTGCTATTTAATTAGGGCAAAACTTTGCACCTTTTTAATGTGATTGGTAGATGATATTTGAAAGCCTCTAAAAAAATTGCAAAGATAATGCATGGAAAAGATTTGTCTTAAGAGAATTCATAAACTCACAGCTGTTTGCCTGTCAGCTTTCTTATTTATTTCTCAATATTACCTTTTTTTATCTGGTATATTAAAAATAAACATCAATCTATTATTCCAAGGCTAGATGTTGAAAAGTAGAAAATGTGTTTTGTTAGATTAATCAGTAATGGGAATGTTTTGACATTTTTTCATTTGTTATGATATTTTCAAATAGAGGATGAAAGAAAAATAACTGAGTTAAGCAGTGCTTTACGAGAAGAAAAGCAACATAGAAAAACTTTAGAGAGTGCTCATAATCAATTACAAGAAGAATTTGCTGATATAAAAACATCGAAAGAAAATATGGAAAGGGTAAATATTTACCATGACAGAAATCCTTACATCAAGTTTTTTATCACTGGAGTCCTTACAGCTGCATTACAAGTTGTTTATTATACTGAAATCCTAACAGCTGTGCGTTTACAAAAACAGTTTATCACTGAAATCCTTATAGCTGTGCATTTATCAAACAGTTTATCGCTGAAATCCTTACAGCTGTGCATTTAACAAACAGTTTATCACTGAAATCCTTACAGCTGATTTTAAGTTGTTCATAATAACTGAAATACTTAGGTTATGATGAAGTGATTTAGTGCATTTCATACAGAACAGATATTGGTTATACTCTCTGGCAGTATATACATTATGTTCCAAGTAATGTAACTCTGTCAACAATAATGGCCTGGTCACTGAAAGCTCAGATTGTGAAAATTAGTCAGAATTGCTTAAATTACCGTCAAAAATAGTTCTCTTTTATTTTGGCTTTTCAAATAAGCATCACCTGTGACAGCTATTTGGGTGTAGTCGAGAGATTGGGTCTCTGGAATTACCGCAGTCATCTCCATGTATAAATGGATTTGTTTGATTTAATTTAAGGGTTTAGCTGATAGAAAAAGAAAAGTAGCAGCAGAAAGAAAAAAGATGGAGGATGAAATGGAAGAAATGAAAACAAATCTTGAAGTAAAAAAAGATTCTTTTAATTAGTCTTATACATACACCCACATTAAATGTGTATATACTCTCATCATCTGCATCCATTGCTCCCTCACAATTATAACTCAGAGTACTTCAAATTATCAGAGATTGTATTGTTTATTATAGAACATATCGAAATCTAACATGTTTCCCAATGAAATTTTTACCCAGTTATGGAATCTTGTGAACGTGATACACGAGTGTTCATCAAGATATAAGCAGAAGCCTGACTGAGTAAATCCAAATATCGGATCATGAATTTTGTGTTTCAGAACTTGATACAGAGCAATGTTCTCAAATCAAAATTTAAAAAGTTCTATATTGGGGGTTAAAAAAGAACCATATTAAATTTCAAAATGTTTGGATCCGAGATCTCAAATGCATTTTATGGAGTTTTCTTTCTTATCATATTTTTATATTCAAACTTGTGACAGGGTTCATATAGAATTAAGGGGACATTGGACCAGGCTCGTCGGAAGCAGGGGGGGGTTGGGAGGGCTGCAGCCCCCCAATAATCTTCTCGTATATATCCCGTTTATTGGACAGGCGTGGTGTCAAAAAAATTCGGACCCTCTCGATGTCGCTACCTCTGCTCGCAGCCTCCCCAATATTATTATCGTTCCGACAGGCCTGTGGGCCATTGCAGTAGTTTAACAATTCCATCAATACTGTTGTAATGCTCTTGTTGCCCCTGTAAGCTTTCCAATATAATCAATTATAGGGTTTTAATTCATTTATACCAGTATTAATTATTTGATTACATAAAAATATTTCTTCCTTTGACAGCAAGAAATCCAAACGTTGCGAGATAAATTACGCAAACAGAAAACGTCAACAGATGTAGCCAGTTCTGATAAGGTAACTAATTAAATATATAACCAACTTCTTTTGTTTGTGTGCAAAAATACAGATATAGATTTCTCAGACAAACAAACTTTTTCCCACTTCAGGAATTCATAAAATGTATTATGGACAGGTAAACCCTGTTACATCCATTCAATAATGTGTCATGCCCTCACTACCATAAATGCATTAGAAACTTCATGGTCAGTGATTTGAAAATCAATAGAATTATTCATGGCCACACAAGGCAAGTTTTGAGAGATTTTAATTTATTTAAGTTTCTTTGGGATGTGTAAACTTAACTGGGCCCTGTTTCAAGAAATTTTAACTAAGATAAAATCCAAATTTTAGTAATTTGATTGGATAATATTAGATTGATTTTAGTGCTTAGCCAATCAAAATTGAAGTATCTACTAAAATTTGGATTTGATCTTTAGTTAAGATTTTGTTAAACAGGGCCCTGATCACCAAGCTGTTGCACTTCCATGTAATGCTATTTATGTGTTCTAGAAAAATTAGTAGATGAATGTTTGATAATATTGTATTTAACAGCTGTCACGTATAGAAGCAGAACTTGAAGAAGAATGGAAACAGAAGAGTGATAAAATGTTATCAGCAGCAAATGAGAAACATACTAGAGCTCTTGAAGCAGTGAAGGAAGAAACAGATGAACTCAAAGCAAAATTAAAAGAAGCAGAAGTCAGAGTATGTAACCTGATTTATCATTTAAAAATGATTCCCTGGTTGGGCGACAGCAATCTGTGAAAAATATATCTTAGTAACACTAATTCTTAGAGTTATGACCAGTTGTTTGTTCAATTGCCTGTAATTGCATTGGCAGATATTGATGCATTTGTTATTCTGTTAGTTTTGAGTATCAAAATGACAGGACCTGTTTGATTTTTGTCGAAAATAAAATCGTTGATTTTATTGAATTGTATATGTGTTGAGTTTCTTGTCATAACTAGGCTTTCTTTTCTGTGTTAATTAGAAATTCTCCTAATTAGATATATTATTATCATGAAGGAAAGCCATTGTTTTATTTATAGTAATAGGAGTTGTCATGATTATATCATTTATTATATTTAAACAGATCCAATCATTAAAGGCAGCAGGCAATACAAGTGATGAGAAGATTAACGAATTAGAAGATGAAATAGAAGAATTACAAGCTTATAAAGATAAGGTTAGTTCTTGGTGGGGCTCTCATCGATATTGTATTCCATATTATTTCCATATTATTTCTATACTACAGATTCTACTATGATATTAGATCATCTGTAGACTTTATTGTCCCCTCCTTTCGAAGAATGAATGAATAAAATGGGATTTAATGTTCTACGCTTCTGCACCTAACCTGGGCTAATTGAAGACGGGCATACGCCATACAGTGTGCTATGAGGATAATTTTGCCCTGGCAGCAACTGGCCTTTCGAAGAAAGTAGGGGGTTATCAAAGTGTCTGTCTGTCTGTGGGTTTTCTCCAGGTCCTCCATTTGCCACCCACTGCTAAAGACCCATACGCGCAAGCAAAGTTTTAAAATAAAATTGAACCATATCTTAGTCCCAAAATGACCTAGTTTGTGTCAAGTTGACGTTAAACCCATTTCTCTCTCTCATTGGGTGGATGTCTTGACCGAGTTCAATGATTAATATTTACTGCTAAAGCTAAGCAGAGCCAAGCCATTTCTTTGACTTTGATTCTATGTGATAGAGAGTGATGAAACATAGTGTATAGTTGATGACCAGTTTGATTGCTCGATACTTATGGAAAAGACGTGCAATTAGTTAATGAATCTGATTAAAACACAGATCCTATTTCGTTTTGTTTTTATAGTTCAAAATTTCGTTTTACTTGTCTTTACTACACTAGGATCTGGAAGAGTTGTTATTTCATTTTTCTGCATGAAATGAGGGGTCAGCCAATCAAATGGTCTGGTGATATAAAGTCATATGTCGCTTACTTGACACTTGACGTGAACTTCCACGCTAACTTGTTTTATCTACATGTAGTGTAGGCCATCAAAAGTTAGATTGTTAGTTAATATATGTCATCTATTTATTTTGGGATTTCGGCGGGGGACATGAGCCTCACTGTTGACTTATTAACACTGCATATAAATCAACTTTCTGTTTGTCAGATATTTATCTGTCACTATATAAAACACTTTTTGTATAGCAATTTCCTACCTGGTACAAGAATCTATTCAAAAAACATGGAAACAGACTATAGTGATACACTTGTCAGTTTTTATTAGCCTTGTTGGTGTAGACCCCATTTCATACATTCTACACGTCATGCCTTTTTGGACTAGATAGTACACTTTGTAAAGCAGAAAAAATAGAGAAAATGTAAGTAATTATATTTGTGTGTTACAGTATGATAATTTAAGAAACCAGGCATCAGCTATGAAAGAAAAATATGAAGACAGAATAAATGATTTAGAGGAAGAAAATGATAGACTGACAGACAAAATGGAAGAATTAGAAGAAAAATTGACTGAAACTGGTTCAGGTAGCGGACCACCATCTGGAGATTTGGTGAATGAGGTAGTTGAGGATTCTTTTTACCATCTTCATACATACACCTAAAAATGTCTTCTAGAATAAGTGCTCCATAAAGAAATGCATGTCTGTGTCTAATTTCGTCTTTTTCGGTGCTTATGCTCTGGTGTGACTTTTCGGTTTGTTTTTATTTTCAGGTCAAGAAAATAATGAACAATGTTTATCGTGGTTTGCGGGACGATTTTGAAACTGATGAATCATATAAAGGATCAGAAGTTTTATCTTCTATATTAGGCACCATAAAGGTAAGGTACCTCATTTCCAGTCTTATTGTGACTTTTAAAGCCTGTGAATGCAATACAGGACAAAGTTTTCAATAAAATTGATAAATTGTTGGTGTTTACCCTATTGGCAAAATTCTTTAAATAATATATTAAAACTCTGTGAAATTGCTGCTTAGCTACAAAATTACCTAGTAGAATGAATGTTAAACCACAGTTATGTCTCTCTCTTTAGCCAAGCACATGTAAGTATGTTATTATTGAACTCCTGTTGCATGAATTTATGACAGACCTTATGATCAAAAGCACATGCTTTAGACCTCTCAAGTACTAAACCTACTCAGAATATAGACCAAACAGAATGATAACCATTTAATTAGATTACGATACAATCAGACTAACTGATTCATTTATAATTTGTAGACAACAACCCTTGAATTAGTTAAATCCCAAGAAGAGAAAAAAGAAGAAAATACAAAGAATGATGACAGTGAAGGAGAAGATGATGAAGATGAGATTGATGGAGAGAAAGAAAAAGCAGAAAGTGAACAAATTAAGACAGAACAAAAACCAGGTAGGATATCATTAGAGAATATGTCTGTCTGTTTCCTTTGCTTGGTCATTTTTCATCTTGTATTATATACATAATCTTTTATAGATACTTTCTGATATGTGTTTTTTTCCAGTTGTGGAAGAAACCATGACATCTGATGATGTAATAGTTGTAGAATCTGGAGCTAAAACTACAGCAGCTCCCCCTACTGAAAAAAATCCTGTTACACGTAAGTTACACTTAGTCATACATTTCCACATCATGTTACTATCAATCACCACATGTTGTCTTTCTTTATTTCTTTGATTGATTCATAGTCTATTATCTGGTATTTAGTGCTACAATGAAATCTCCCCTTTTATTGCAACATAACTGTTGTGTTTCAGTGTTTACCTTTATATTCAAAATTTTGGCGGGGTTGCCTCTTGTCAGTGATGCAGAACAGAGGGCCTGACAAGGACAGCTGTCTAGTGTCGGATGGAATAAAAAAACAAGGTCCTGTTTACACATTGCTGTGCACGAAAAAGATCCCTTGACAGTTGGAATTCGATATAAGAGTAGGCAGGGGACTATTAAAATGGGTTCGTCCGTCCTTCCGTCCGTCTGTCACGCTTTTTGGGACACAATAACTCTTTTTCTAATTGAGCTAGAATATTCAAACTTGGTGTAGGTGTTTATTAGGTCATTACCTTGTTCGAAGATGAGCATTTTCCGCTTAGCGTAAGCAGAGATAAGCAATTTGATTGATTGATGCTTTGGGACGCGATAACTTGAGTTGTAATTACGTTAGAGTGATGAAACTTGGTATATAATTTCATTTCATCAATACCTTGACTAAGTTCAATAATGCGCAATTTCTGCTAAGGGTAAGCAGAGCAATAAGCAATTTGATTGGCCGAGACTTTGGAACATAATAACTTTCCTTCTAATTGAGCTAGGATATTCAAACTTGATGTAGAATTTTATTAGGTCAATACCTGCATGGAGTTCGAAGACAAGCATTTTCTATTTCGGGTAAGCAGAGATAAGCAATTTGATTGGTTGATGCTTTGGGATGCAATAACTTTAGTTGTAATTAAGTGAGAGTGATAAAACTTGGTATATAGTTTCATTTCATCAAAAAGTTTAATAATGAACATTTTCTGCTGAGGGTAAGCAGAGCGATAAGCAATTTGATAGGTCTAGACTTTGGAACACAATGATTCTCCTTCTTATTAAGGTAGAATGTTCGAACTAGGTGTAGGTGAATGCCTTGATGGAGTTTGATGATGAACATTGTCTGATTCAATCTGATAGAGAGTGATGATACTTAATGTATAGTTTGATTGCTCAATACTTTTGAAAAAAATAAATGTGCAATTAATTAATATGTGTCATCTATTTATTTTGGGATTTCGGCGGGGGACATCTGCCTCACTGTTGGCTTGTTTTATATTCAAAAGATGTCTATATGACAAAGAATATAGCCACTAAACTTAAAAAATTGTAATCATAAAAATTGTAAGTTATTTACGCCTGTTTACATTATCAAATTCTCCTTCATTTGTTCTGTGATTATATTACTTAATTCAAGACCAACCCATTCATTTCTCAATCCCTCCATTCTTTAATGATCAACCCATTCTTTCATTTATTTATCAAATCATTCATTCATCAAATCATTCATTCATCAAATCATTCATTCATTAAATCATGCATTCACTCATTCATGACAAAAACAGTAGGACGTTAAACACCATTTCATTTCATTTCATTCATGACAACATTCAGCAATCAAATCATCCACTGCTTCACAGAAAATGACAAAGAATATATTGATTGTGATTCTATAAAGACTTTATGTCAGCGTATTGTATTTGTAGCTGCAAAATTTACACCTAAAAAAGATCACCCTACAGGAGATAAAGGAAACAGAATTTATTCTGAAAAACTTGATAAACATAATAAACCTGATAAACATACTCCTGGTAAGCCATATACAATGGTTGCATGGTTCTTATATATCCTATACTAAACAACACTAAACAGCTTATATATATTGTATATTTATTTTATATAGCATGTGCTTAGAGGAGATTTTAATCAGTTTAAAATAGATTGTTGTAGCCACTTGTAGATATATATATTATATATTCTGTACTATTAGTGACAGCTTTGAAAGTGTAGAAGAAATATTGGCTTTTAAACATATTTCTTTCATTAAACACCCTTGCAAAGGTTTATAATACTTCTAACATCATCCCATGCCCCCTATTTTCGAATACAGGTAATCAAATGTGAAAACCATGTTTTCTCGTGTGATAAAAACTTTAGTCTCTTGTTTGAAAAATAGTCTTTGATAAAAATACGTTAATTTTTGTGTAATGTTTGGTTAACAGCCAGGAGCCCTAAATCTTAATACAAAACCAGTTATGTTTTGCTGAAAAGTTACCTAGTTATAAAAGTCTGGTTGTATGAGCAAATAAATTTGGTAATTCTAAATGTAAAATGACCATATATAACTTAAGTTAGAATTGATCGATTTTTGGACCAAATATATGTTTTGGTAAAAATATCCTACCCATGATTGTGTATTGTCTTTTTGTTAACCCTTTTGCAGTCATAAGGGGCATTTTAATGTCAAAAAACTTTAAAGTGGGTAGTAGAAAAAATTGGACATATACCATTTATTACTGTACTTGATTTACTAATATTCTGTGTTGATAACTTGTTTATTCATTTGATTTACACTAATTAAATATATAGCTTTGATATAGCTGTCTCTTTTTGAATATATAGCTTTGATATATAGCTTTTTCTTTGTTTCAAAATAGACATGAGCAGTCTTAAGTTTTCACTGTGGGAGCTGGGTGGGGGATTAAGTGTGAATATCAAATATATCTAACTAAATTACTAAGCATTATTACAGACAGAAATTTATCTTGGCACAAGGTGATTGTTAATCAACTGAACAAAATTGGTATGTCTTTGAAAATGCATCATATAGTTCTAAGTGCCTTCCACATAGGATTAACCACTCGAGTGTATTTGGTTATTCTCCTTTAGATTAGATTTGATATTAGATTTGCTATGTACCTATTTGGAACTGTAGTTTGAGATATGCGTAAATTTGTAAATTAAATTAAATATCTTGTAATTGATATATTTTTATATATATACATGTATAAAATAGAACACATGTTTTTTTTTTACCATATTGCCAGGTTCATATGAGAAATATAATTAATTGATTTTTATCCAAATCGTTCTAATTGTAAAAAATATAAACACCACCATTAACACTAATACCGGCTGGTTTTAAATGTAAATATATAAATTATATAAATTATTGTTTCTACTACCAGTAACACCAGTTGGTATTAAATGTAAAACATATAAACTATTGTTTATGGTACCAGTCATACCAGTTGGTTTTTAATATAAAATATATAAACTATTGTCTATACTACCAGTAACACCAGTTGGTATTAAATGTAAAATATATAAACTTTTGTTTATACTACCAGTAACACCATTTGGTTTTAAATGTAAAATATTTAAGCTATTGTTTATACTACCAGTAACACCAGTTGGTTTTAAATGTAAAATATATAAACTATTGTTTATACTACCAATAACACCAGTTGGTTTGAAATGTAAAATATATAAACCATTGTTTATAACAACAGTTGGTTTTAAGTGTATAATATATAAACAATTCCTTATAGTACCAATAACACCAGTTGGTTGTAAAGAAGATCATGGTTATATAACAGGTGATAAAGGAAACCGTATTTATTCCGAAAAACTTGATCAACTTCATTCTTCAGGTAAATTATAAAATTACAAAAGTATTTAAGCTTTCAGACTTCATGCAGTAAAAAATCCCAATATCTATTCAATTAAAGAACATTAATAACTACTGTCTCGGTACAAGACACTTTAAGTTAGCCAGTATTTGGTCTAAAACATTGATATTATTACAATACAAATATATGCCCCTTGCGAATTTTACTCAACATCTAAAATTTAATTTTACTATCACTGAAATATCTTAGTTGCTGAAATCAAGTTTAATAAAGTAAACAATTTTTCTCTCACAATATCAGCCCAGCCAGTGACAGAAACTATTGGTAAAGTTGAATCGAGTCATGTTCATGGCAGTCCACCAAAATCTAAAAATAATGATCAGTCAAAACCAGGTACTTGATATGCTCTTTATAACAAGATGGAAAGCTAGTGTCTCATTGAGTATTGTGCTTACTCAATAACCAGGTCTAGAACGTTCCTGGTTTGTTAAGGAAACGCCACTGTCTAAAACAAATTTCCCTGTCTTCATTATGCACTGTTTGATTTGGTGCAGAAAAATAGGATGTTCATTACATTTCAATTCCTTTTATTTCCATTTCATTTAACTTCAATTGCTTACAAGTTGTAACAGTGAAATGTTTTAATCAAAAAGAAAAGTCTAATTCAAGGCTAATTTCCAGCACATCAGCCTCATGTACATATTATTATAGTGTACTGTCAATAACTGGAGCTTAATTCCATCTTTATACAATAAATAGTGCTTGATACAAAAGTATAGTAGTAATTATTACCTGCAAATAACCCGAATAATGAGTGCTATGGAGTGTTCCAAAATAAGTGATCATACCTAGTCACTATGTATTACTTTATAGAAATCTGTATTCATCTGTAATACTATAGTTATTATTTATCTCATGTTAATGCAGCTGTTTTTTGATAACTCTAAAATATATAAGATTTTTGAGGGATTTTAATAATGTGTTTACTTTTTTAAAATACTACTTACTACTAGCTATAGTAGAGGAATCTTTTGGTAAATCTGAAGCTACGACTTTAGAAGCTGGTTCATCCAACAGAAAACCAGGTACATATATATAGACTTGTAATATACAAATTAGTAAATTAGTGATGATTCAATAACTTTATGACTCATTGTACATAGTTAATATCTTTACAAATGGGGATATAGGGCTACAGTGTATCGTGTATTAAAGAAACTTTGGACTTCAGAGGTTATGGTCAAGTTGTGAATTATTTTTTTTAGGTTCAAATAAGATTGTATATTAAATCTGAGACAAGTCATTGCCAACGTATAAGTTTATATATTTTTAATGATATTTTACAAATCATATAAACTTTTTAGGGGTTTTCAATGGGTTTCACGAATGCTCACTCAGATCACTCTCTCTGAAGTAGGTCAGTACTTGGATTTTCAGTAATTATTAGGTCCTAAGCTTACCATATTTTCCGAGGGCATATAAGATGTGGTGTGAATTTGTCAGGTGTGTTTTATATGAAATAAAACCAAGTACGAACAATCCAAACCATTAGTCAAAATTCGAAGTCCTAAAAAACGGTATAGGCAAAATAGTGTTATCTGACAAAATAGTGTAATCAGCATATGGATTATTCAAAATCTATTACAGTTCTTTTCATAGTAATAGTCTTACGAGTTGTATTATCTTGTCTTAATATGACAATCAAATGAGTAGGCTTATTTATCAATTGTATGTAATTGAATTTAAAAACAGTTTGGAGGGTTATTGTAGTTTGGATATGCATATGCATTAAATAAACTTATATTGTAAACAAATGTTAATTAGTCTGAATTCTTAAACAGTCTTGTTTACTTTTGGAATATAAAAGATAAGTAATCTATTGATTATTGATGGAACATGTTTATTACTCAGTAAAACCAGCTAAAGTAACACCTACAAAAGATCATCCAACAGGAGATAAAGGAAACAGAATATATTCTGAGAAACTTGATAAACATGGTAAACCTGATAAACACGCTCCTGGTAAGATAGCTATTTAGACATTATTTATAGCTTACAGTACTAACACTATACAGACAAACATGAAGTGCTATAAAACAATACTCTAGAATCTTATTTGTGCTATATACTTATAGTTCTCTAGAGATGTACGTGTAGTCCTATAAAATAATAATTTGGAGTCATACTTGTACTATATATTAATAGTAATATTACTGTGCCACTGTGGAGATGTACGTGTACTTGTAGTCCTATAGAATAATACTATACAGACATGCCTGTAGTGCTATAAAATAATACTGTAGAGACATACTTCAATTACTTGTGCATATACTAATATTGTAGAGATGTACTTGTAGTCCTATAGATACAGACATACCTGTAGTGCTATAAAATAATACTGTAGAGACATATTTGAGCTATATACTTATATTTTAGACATGTACCTGTAGTGCTTATTGCTTATATTAAAACTCTAGAGATATACCTGTAATAACATCCATATTTGTAGTGCTAGAAAATAAATAATGATACTATACTCAAAAAGAGTTAATTTAAAAATACTTAATTATCCTACTGTTGTGAAGATGAATTAAAGAAATGTTAGCTAAATAAAACAAAATATATACTGACCACAAAATTCACCCTGACCACAAGATTGACGGGTTGACAGATGCAAGACAAAGACTATCCGCACCACTCCCGCATGGGAAAAAATCAAAAGTCTTTTTAGTCTCAGATAACAAACAAAAACCCCAAAGAAACTTATCAGCTTGAAATTTGCATCAATCATAGAGACAGAGGACTTCCTTATAAAAAGCTACAACGGGGAGCTTTATTTTAACTGGTTAAGGGGATCACGGTGGCTAAGTGGATAAGGCGCTGGTTCGCTAGCCTGGAGGTTGAGTGTTCGATCCCTAGAAAGTTCATCTCGATTTTCCGGCGTGATTTCCCCCTGTCAGTGATGCAGAAGGAGGGCCTGACAAGGACAGCTGCCTAGTCGTTCGGATGGAACGAAAAACCGAGGTCCCGTGTACAAATTGGAGTGCACGTAAAAGATCCCTTGGCAGTTGGAATTCGATATAAGAGTAGGCCGTAGCGCCGCTGCCCGGGCAAAATTTCCCTCATTGCACACTGTGGCGTATGCCCGTCTTCAATTAGCCCAGGTACGGTGCTTAAGCGTAGGACGTTAAACCCCATTTCATTCATTCATTCATTTAACTTGTTAAAAGTGATGACGTCATGTAGACATAAAACATGGGATATTAATTGCTGGAGTTACTGTAATTTACTAATACGAATTATTCTCACCTTAGATGCACCAGTAACAGATATTGGTTCAGTCAAACACCTTTACTTCAAATATTGCCACTTTGAAAAATAGCTCTTTCTATATGCTCTATACGTTTGTTATACGTTGTTATACGTACAGATCGTATCCACTCTTATGTACATGTACAGGAGTCGCTGTTTCATTTTTCGATCCTTTTTTCTCCTACTCCTGATATTTGGAACTGTTGTACAATGGTTTCAAACATAACACAACCGATATGACTCTCTGTAGCAGAAGTTTCAAAAAAATATTATGTTAACTTTTCGAGAAAAAAACCTCTAAAAATGCTCCAAAACGTAAAAATACGACGTTTTGGATTTTGAATGTCAATTTTCGACTACTCATGACATATAGAGAAATTGTACAATAGTTTCACACAATACACCACCCATTAGACTCTCGACTGAGAAAGTTTTAAAAAAATTGTAGGCGGTGTTTCCGAGAAACATGCGTCTAAAGTTGATCGAAATAGCAAAATAACTTACTTTTCAAACTGAGATAACTTTTTTATTTTTAGATAGAATCTTGTAGCTATAGTACCATCTTGTAGATAATTCACGTGGCTATCAAACGATATAATACTTTAACCACGCAGTAAATAACCAATCGATACATTTGGCGCACAGGCACCCATTTTAAGTTTCATCAAAATCGGACAAGAATTGTGACCTGTAGAGAGTCCACAAACAATTGTGGACGGACGGACAGACGGACAGGGGCGACGACATAATACGTCCACATGAAAATGTGGGCGTATTATGTCGTCGCCCCTGTCCGTCTGTCCGTCCGTCCACAATTGTTTGTGGACTCTCTACAGGTCACAATTCTTGTCCGATTTTGACGAAACTTAAAATATAGGTTTATCCCCAAAAGATCTCGGCTGCTTTCGATATTGGCATGTATCGGATCAAAACTTCATTGATTATGGCCCCTGATTGTACGAAAAATCACGTTTTTAGCTTGTGGACCCTATAGAGGTCACAATTTTGAACCGATTTTAATGAAACTTGACATGCATGTTTATAACCAAAAGATCTCGGTTCCTTTCGATATTTGCGCCTATCGGAACGTAATTTCCTAAATTATGGCCCCTGATTGTCCGAAAAATCACCTATTTTAGCTTGTGGTACCTCTGGAGGTCACAATTATTATCCGATTTGAAAAACCGTTCGATTATATCACCGTTACACCCTAAGAAAGGTTGAGTTCGAATTTCGGAAAAATCGGACCAAAATTACCATACAAAATGGCCGCCGTTCGTACGCGAATACTGTTAAAGAATGGTATATCAAGGTTGTGGACCCTGTAGAGATCACAATTTTAATTCGATTTTGATGAAACTTGAAATGCATGGTTATAACCCAAAGATCTTGGTTCCTTTCGATGTTTGCGCATATCGGATCGTAACTTCCTGAATTAATACCCCTGATTATACGCAAAATCGCCTTTGTTTAGCTTGTGGTTCCTCTAGAAGTCACAATTATTATCCGATTTAAAAAATCGTTTGATTATATCACCGTTACACCCTAAGGAAGGGTGAGTTCGAATTTCGGAAAAATTGGACCAAAATTACCATACAAAATGGCCACCGTTCGTATGCGAATACTGTTGAAAAATGGTATATCAAGCTCGTCGACCCTGTAGAGGTCCCAATTTTAATTCGATTTTGACGAAACTTGAAATGCATGGATATTACCAAAAGATCTTGGGTCCTTTTGATATTTGCGCATATCGGATCGTAACTTCCTGAATTATTGCCCCTGATTATACGCAAAATCGCCTTTGTTTAGCTTGTGGTCCCTCTGGAGGTCACAATTATTATCTGATTTAAAAAATCGTTTGATTATATCACCGTTACACCCTGAAGAAGATTGAAATTGAATTTTCGGAAAAATCGGACCAAAATTGCCATACAAAATGGCCGCCGATCGTACACGAATACAGTTTAAAATGGTATATTAATGTTGTGGACCCTGTAGAGGTCACAATTTTAATTTGATTTTGATGAAACTTGAAATGCATGGATACAACCCAAAGATCTTGGTTCCTTTCGATATTTGCCCATATCGGATTGTAACTTCCTGAAATATGGCCCCTGATTATACGCAAAATCGCCTTTGTTTAGCTTGTGGTTCCTCTAGAGGTCACAATTATTATCCGATTTAAAAAATCGTTTGATTATATCACCGTTACACCCTAAGGAAGGGTGAGTTCGAATTTCGGGAAAATTGGACCAAAATTACCATACAAAATGGCCGCCGTTCATATGCGAATACTTTTGAAAAATGGTATATCAAGGTCGTCGACCCTGTAGAGGTCCCAATTTTAATTCGATTTTAACGAAACTTGAAATGCATGGATATTACCCAAAGATCTTGGGTCCTTTTGATATTTGCGCATATCGGATCGTAACTTCCTGAATTAATACCCCTGATTATACGCAAAATCGCCTTTGTTTAGCTTGTGGTCTCCCTGGAGGTCACAATTATTATCCGATTTAAAAAATCGTTTGATTATATCACCGTTACAAGCTAAGGAAGGTTGAGTACAAATTTCGATAAAATAGGACCAAAATTACAGTACAAAATGGCTGCTGTTTGTACGCGAATACTGTTAAAAAATGGTATTTCAAGGTTGTGGACCCTGTAGAGGTCACAATTTTAATTTTGATTTTGATGAAACTTAAATTGCGTGTTTATAACCTAAATATCTTGATACTTTTCGATATTTGCGCATATCAAATTGTAACTTAATGAATTATGGCCTTTGATTGTAGGAAAAATCACTTTCGGTTTTGCTTGTTCTCTATCCATCTCTCAAAAATGTGGGCGTATCCTGCCTGGTAGCCGCTGGTTCTGAATTTTGTCAAACTTTGGATACCTTTCTTGACTTCTTCCGGTGATTAGAGGATTTTCATTTATAGTTCATGGACTGGTCTGGTCCTTCGACTTCATATTCCCGAAGGTTCATGGACTGGTCTGGTCCTTCGACTTCATATTCCCGAAGTTTTAGAAAATCGTTGGAGCCGTTTAAAAGAATAAGAACTCTACCATTTGACCAAAATGCGAAAAAAAGTGAAAAATCAAAGTTAACATTTCAGAACGAAACTTATATTGTTGGAATTGGATTTATGTCAGCTATCTAAAAATATAAGTCATAATTCAAAATTCCAAAAAAAACCTATTGTTTATAGTATAGTACCAGTAGCACCAGTTGGTTTCAAATGTAAAATATATAAACTATTGTTTATAGTACCAGTAACACCAGTTGGTTTCAAATGTAATATATATAAACTATTGTTTATACTACCAGTAACACCAGTTGGTTTCAAATGTAAATACTATTGTTTATAGTACCAGTAACACCAGTTGGTTTTAAATGTAAAATATATTAACTATTCCTTATAGTACCAATAACACCAGTTGGTTTTAAAGAAGAACATGGTTATATAACGGGTGATAAAGGAAATCGTATTTATTCCGAAAAACTTGATCAATCATCCCCTTCTTCAGGTATTAATACACATCATAAATTAATAAAAAACGTTGAAAGATTTTAAAATAAAGCAGTTATATGTTTAAAAAAATATAAACCTCATAAACAAAGCTTATTTTCGTGAAAGCAAAAAATTCCAAGTATGGCTCGAAAGATTAAACATCTTTATTGTAAGGATATGTTTGGATGGTAATTATTAATGCTATATTCCTTAAAATCAATTAAGGAAAATGTCATAGTTCTCTTATTAATATTATAAAATCAGCTCAACCAGTTACAGAAACTATTGGTAAAGTTGAAACAAGTCAAGTGCATGCCAGTCCACCAAAATCTAAAAATACTGAAACTAAACCAGGTAATTATTCTTGGGTTTTATTTTTCAGTAGTTAATAAGAGTAGTAAATTAAAGTCAGTCATGTTAAACACTCAAATGTTTTTTTTAAAATGAAAGTCAAATTATCCTTTGAAAATAATCCATTGAATGATTTTGTGCCTTGTTCACCCGTGAACTTGTACTAGTACAACATTACCAGAGCTTATCGTCAATATTTATGAAAGTTGAATTCAATGTCTGTTGAGCATAAATAATGTGTAGTTTATTTGTTGTGTTTGACCTTTTTAAAATATAGCCATTGTGGAAGAATCATTTGGTAAATCAGAATCTTTGACTTTAGAAGCTGGTTCATCTAACAGAAAACCAGGTTTGTTGACTTCAAAATTACCACCCGTATAAGATTAGTTTCTCTAACATCATGTAAATATGAGAAAAATGTTTCACAGAACAAGCAAAGAAAACAAGCAAAGTGTCCACAAAAATTCTGAATTCCAGAATAAATCAAATGATGTAAAATAAACCAGGAATATCTGATTTATAGATGAAAGAGAGAGAAATGGGGTTTAACGTCCACTCAACACAACTAGGTCATTTCGGGACTAGATTCATAGATGAAGCAATTTCAGGTGTTTGGTTCATTAGTTTTTCCATGTAAATGTTTGAAAGCAGAGAGTACATGTATATATTTTAAAGATATCATTCAAGAGGAGTTTCACATACATGTAGGTACTCCTTGTTTATCTGTCCTGTTCAGGATCTTTCCTGAAAAAAAATACCAATAAATAAAGAATTCATGAATGTCAAACACACTTGCCTATTTACTTATGGGCTATATATATATGTATTAATGGCATTTATTTCACAGTCAAACCACCTAAAGTAATGCCCCAAAAAGATCATCCTACAGGAGATAAAGGAAACAGAATTTATTCTGAAAAACTTGATAAACATAAACCTGATAAACATGCTCCTGGTAAGATATATATATATATCTGTAGATCTTATAGCCTAAAGATCTTACTAATAATATTATAATAATAATGTAGATCTTAACTGGTTTTCTTGTGTATTCATCATGTACTAATTATAACTTATTGCAAGCGAATATATTTCTTTGCATGAATTTATTCCAAGTTGTCATATAACTTAAATTAACTTGCTCCTGCTAGAATATTTCTGATCTTTCTTGTCTAAAAAGATAATTATTTTTTGACCTTTACAATAAAGTGTGGGCGGCTGTAAATATATTCTCTTACAGATCTGAAAAAAACCCCACTTTTTTTCCTTTCATCATACAAAAAAACATCTTAAATTTTTCTTCTGAAAGAACTATTGTTCTTTTCTTTCATCTGAAAAACAAAATTATAACCATTTCTTTCCTTTATAAAAATATGACAAATATGTATTGTATAATTTACTTTCTGTATTTATGAGTACATGTACATATAATATATATCTCTATTTATTTGTAATATTTGTTTAATTAAAAACTATGGTTTACAGAACAGATAGCACCAGTTGGTTTTAAATATAGAATATATAAACTATTGTTCATACTACCAATAACACCAGTTGGTTTTAAATATAGAATATAATATAAACTATTGTTCATAGAATCAATAACACCAGCTAATTTTAAATGTAAAATATATAAATGATTGTTTATAGAATCAATAACACCAGTTGGTTTTAAATATAAAATATATAAACTATTGTTTATACTACCAGTAACACCAGTTGGTATTAAATGTAAAAAACCCCTATTGTTTCTAGTACCAATAACACTGATTGGTTTTAAATATAAAATATATAAACACTGTTTATAAAACCAGTTGGTTTTAAATGTAAAATATATAAATTATTGTTCATAATACCAGTAAAACCAGTTGGTTTTAAATGTAAAATATATAAACTATTATAAGTTATTGTTTATAATACCAGTAACACCAGTTGGTTTTAAATGTAAAATATATAAAATATTGTTTATAGTACCAATAACACCAGTTGGTTTTAAAGCAGAACATGGTTATATAACGGGTGATAAAGGAAATCATATTTATTCCGAAAAACTTGATCAATCATCCCCTTCTTCAGGTATTAATACACTTCATAAATATATAAAAGACTGTTAAATTTTTTAAAAATAAAGCAGTTATTTGTTGAAAATTCAAAATAACTTCTTTTCTGGAAAGCTTAAAAGAGTTATAAATTTAAAGTAACTAAAACCCAAAATATGGCTTTTCAGCAATTTCTCAGAACTATATACTGGTAGAAAGCCTTGTAAGATTAAATATATGTATTGTGCGGAGACATTTAGATATGAAACATAAATGTTATGTTCCTTAAATTTGATTGAGAAATATATCATAATAGTCTCATATTATTAAAAATATTAGCTCAACCAGTTACAGAAACTATTGGTAAAGTTGAAACAAGTCAAGTGCATGCCAGTCCACCAAAATCTAAAAATAATGAAACTGAACCAGGTAATTAATCTCTTTGAGTTTTGTCTGTAGTTTGTTCAAGGTAAATTAACTAGTCGTGTTACGGACGTTGAGTAGTCTTAGATACACCCTAACTTTTCAACACCAATCTTACTTTGCACTCTTATTCCTTTTGTAAAGTAAGTCAGAGGGGACACATAACAGTCTAACTGTTTGTTGTGTAAAACTATTTATAGCAAACAAGAAGGTTTCCTCCATCAACAATATAGATCTTGTATAAATTATGACGTTGTACACACCATCTGTTTTATTTGCTGTAAACAATAATTTTCACCCTGGATCATTGGCATCTATATATGACATCAAAAGGAATTCCCTCTTAAGTCTAAGACACAATTATCCAGGTCTATCGCGACTGGAACATGGCTGAATTTCATTTTTGGATGGTCGAAGACTACCATTTTTTAAAATCACAAAATATTGTTGGAGTATAAATAACCCAATTCCTCTAGATTGTTCCTTCTTTACTTGGTAGTTGGTACATCAAATCCAGATATAAATATTTATAAAAGTTGATTTCTAAATGATTGTTGAACAACAAATGATATTAATTTCTCCGTACTCCTCTACAAATAATAAATAACACCATGGATGTATTATAAGGTCCATGATAACACAATAAATAATTTGTAGTTTATTTCTTGTGTTTGACCCTTTTAAAATATAGCCATTGTGGAAGAATCATTTGGTAAATCAGAATCTTCGACTTTAGAAGCTGGTTCATCTAACAGAAAACCAGGTTTGTAGACTTCAAAATTACCAGCTGTATAAGATAACTTTCTCCTACTTCATAGACAATGCCAGGAAAACTGAACAAAAGAAAAAACACTTAATTCCAAATTCCAAAGATAATCAAAAACTTATGAAATGAGGCTGGAATATTTGGTTAACATATGAGCAATTTCAGGTATTTAGTAGACCATTAGGTTGATGGTAGGGCCTATTAAAGATATCACAGAAAGAATAGTTTTATATTGGTTCTGCATGTGTAGGCCTACTTAAAATAATTCTTTTAGTAATAATATTTAAGGATTACATGAAATGTAAAACAGTTGTCTATTGAACTGATGATCATGGGAATTATATATGAGTACTAAAATAAAATTATTTCACAGTTAAACCAGCTAAAGTAACGCCTAAAAAAGATCACCCTACAGGAGATAAAGGAAACAGAATTTATTCTGAGAAACTTGATAAAGATGGTAAACCTGATAAAAATACCCGTGGTAAGCCATCAATCTGTAGAGCCTACTAATAATATAATAAGAAACATATATAGAGCGTTTTGTCTAGTTTGTTGCTTAGAATATATCTTTTGTGACAATTTATTCAATTAGATTAGCAAACAAATTAAATTAACTTGCTTCTAGTAGAATGCTTTTCTTACTAATAGCATTTATTCTAATTTAATTCTTGTAGTGTACATACATGGTTATATCATTACAATTCTAAATATATTCTCCTATTTATCTGAAAAAAAATGTCTCTTCTTATTTAACAAACCTCCTTTTGCTTTCTTCATTTTAGATAAAGATTTGATTAACACCTCATCTTTTATTCATCTTAAAGGGTCCTCTTCTTTTCTTTATTTGCAAGTAATTTTTCTCTTGATCTGAAAGGACCTTCTTTTCTTTTGATCTCAAAGCTTCTTTTTATTTCTGGATCTGAAATGTGTTTCTTTTCATTTTTCATTTATTGTTCTCAGAGGTTTCTATTCTTTGCTTCATCTGAAGAACCCTTTCCCCTTTCTTCATCTCAAATGCCGTCATCCTTTCTGCAGGAACCATTTTTTTTTTTGTCCCTGCCTTTCGAAGAAAGCAGGGGACTTTTATAATGGGTCTGTCTGCCTGTCTGTATAGATGGAACGAAAAGAAAAGAGGTCTTGTGTACTCATTGTCGTGCACATCAAAGATCACTTAGCAGTTTGAACTCAATATAACAGTAGGCTGTAGCACCATGTTTCAGGCTAAATTTCCCTGCTATCATTTGCCCAGTCAGAGTGGAACAGTAAGACATTAAACACTATATCTTTTCATTTCATTTCTTTTATTCATCAGAAAGGGTTTTCCTCTTTTCTTCATCTGCATTACCTGTTTTCTTGTCTTCATCAAAAATCTGCTTTCATTCTTTTCTTTGTCATAAGACAATGTCGATGTATTTTGCATGACAACCACTTGTTTCTTTCATCTTATTAAAACTATCTGAGAAACCCATTGTTCGTTTTCTTTGTCATCTGAAAATTTATCTGATATTTTCTTTACTCTACACCTGAAAAAAATATATTGTATCATTTTCTATTTTTCTATGTTTATTAATTGTACAAGTAATATATATTTCTGTATATTTCTAATAATGTGTAAATCAAAGCAATTGTTTACAGAACCTATTTCACCAGTTGGTTAAACTATTGTTTATAGAACCAAGAACACTATTTGCTTTTAAATATAACATTTGTTTATGTTAGTTTTATATGTAAAAAATATAAACTATTGTTTATACTACCAGTAACACCAGTTGGTATTAAATGTAAAATATATTGCTTATGCTATCAGTAACACCAGTTGGTTTCAAATGTAAAATATTTAAAGCATTGTTTATAAAACCAAGAAACACCAGTTGGTTTCAAATGTAAAATATTTAAACCATTGTTTATAAAACCAGTAACACCAGTTGGTTTCAAATGTAAAATATTTAAACCATTGTGTATAAAACCAGTAATACCAGTTGGTTTTAAATGTAAAATATATAAACTATTGTTTATAGTACCAATAACACCAGTTGGTTTTAAAGAAGAACATGGTCATATAACAGGTGATAAAGGAAACCGTATATATTCTGAAAAACTTGATCATCTTCATTCTTCAGGTATATATACACGACATACATCAAGATATTTTAAATATAATCAAATTTAAAGTCAAAGGAATTAAATTTGTATAATTTATGAATCAAGGATTGATTGTTTATCACAGATTAGAATAAAACGTACACATCTTAAACGTACACTTTTAATTAAAAGTAGGTAAAGATGGATTTCTGTTAAGGTTCCCTAATGTGATGTAAATAAAACTCAGGATAACCAGATTTTAATCATATGCATAACTCATGTGGTCTTTAAATGAAAATCATATTATTTTAGGCTTCTACAAAAGTTTTAAGTAAGAATTGTTATTGTCTTATGAAATAGTTTTGTATACATAGAGTCCAAAGTGTGAATTCAGATTTAGGTATATAAATTATGTATGTAGCACCTGTAACAGAAACTATTGGTAAAGTTGAAACAAGTCAAGTTCATGCCAGTCCACCAAAGTCAAAAAATAATGATACAACAAAATCAGGTACTTGTCTGTCAAGCTTTTAGGATATTTTTTTATCTTACTTTTAAAATTATTTTTAGCAGTCAGCTATCTGAAAAACAAAATTGTAATGTTAATTGGAAATTGTGTTTTAGTCTTAATATTAAGGGACATCAGAACTTTGCAGATCTTCAATAGTCAGTAAAGACACATTATTTTTTTATTCTACCGTGTTATATTGGGGGCTGTACAAGTTTTATGTATTATAGCCTTTAGTATTTTTTAAAACTTAAGCAGATGCTCTTGTGCAATACTCTAATCTAATAAGGCTTGAATAGTTTTGTTTGTTTTTTTCTAAATATTGCATATAAAATTAATTACATTTGTTTTCTTGTTGAAATTTTAATTTCATTTCACTTTAATATAAGGTTGATTCTTATTAAGATATCGTTTGTTTCTACTTTCATATGCAATATTCTGAATAATTTTACATTGTAACTCTTTATTTTATTCATTTTTCTGAATTTATACACCTAGGCTTACTTATATTTAAAGTGTTTTTTTATTACATGCTACTGCTTATCAATTTGTAGCTATTGTTCAAGAATCATTTGGTAAATCAGAATCTAGCACTTTAGAAGCGGGGTCATCTAATAGAAAACCAGGTACATTATACATTAATACAGCAGATAAATATATGTTTCTGGAGTTGTATTCAGAAAGGTCGGAACCTGTATAATTATTGCCTATTTAAGATCATCATATGATATTGGTTATCAAGAATCAGATAATAAAAACATGATCTAGTTATTCAAACAGGGTCTGTAATAATCAAAACAAGAACTTAAAATGATCTGTATTTTTTCAGAAAATGGACTGCATTTGATAAATATTTGATCCGTAGTTGTTTAAAACATGATCACTTATTTGCAAGAAAAGATATTTAGAAGAGACATTTGGCACAATCGGGGAGTGCTCCTTTGTAGTTTAATGAATTGCCTTTGAAAAATGTTAGCATACTATTTGCAGATTATCTGCTGTTCATTATCAGTATATAGGTTAAACAGCACTAATACAAAGATTACAATATGCCTGGTGTTTGTAGGTAATGGTGAAAGTATTATGGACATGACATACTCTTTTAAGAATAAAAATAGATGATTTATTCACATCAAAGCAAAATGATTGCCTCTAGCCATAATTTTTGCTTCCTGTTTGAAAGAGTAGTGTTCAATAATTGCTGTGTTGACCTTTTCTAAGTTGTAATGGTCTGTAATAAAGCTTCTAAATCTTATATAGCGCTTGAATTATTATCTACACATATTCCCATCAAATCTTAGGAAATGTTTCATTATGGTGTGTCTGACTGATCTTCTTTTTTTAAGAACAAACTTTATTAGATATCTGTTATCTTTTTTTTTACATTCAATTTTGAATTTTGTCATGTTTGATATTCAGTGAAACCATCTAAAGTAATGCCTAAAAAAGATCATCCTACAGGAGATAAAGGAAACAGAATTTATTCTGAGAAACTTGATAAAGATGGTAAACCTGATAAACATACTCGTGGTAAGCTGTAGATCTGGTATTATCTATAACATAGTTAAAATATTACATTTATATAGCATGGGTGTGAGAAGGTTAGAGTTCTTGGCTTTAAAATCATTCTTGGTGCTGTACAGATAGTTGCAGTAAAATTTAAATACTTATTATACAAAAAAACACGACAGTTGTTTAGAAAACAGCGTTCTCAGTGTTTACCAAACTAGGAGTCTTTGAAAACACCTTTTAGAGTCAGTTATGTCAAAAGGATCAAGGTGGTTCGTGAAGAAAAAAAGGGGGCTGTGACAAAAAGATATCTAAGTAAATTTCAGTATGAAATTGTTGGTAATTGAACAATGAATTTCAGAAGATGATATCAGAGTCATAGTTAATTAATAGGAATGTTGATCATTTTGCTATGGGTTAATGTACCAATTTTGATCAGAATGGCTTTTAAGATGAGCTAATACCCCTAATCTGGAAAATCTGACTGAACAGAGTAAAGCCGGTTATGTGGCATGTCCTTAGAAATTTATAAAATACCATTTTAAAAGTTTTAAACTGTTATGGAATACCCGAAAGTTAGGCATATTTTTTACAGAAGAAAATGAATTTGCTAAGTTGAGGATTGACTTGAATATCAACCATCATAGGACAATATCTTTTGCTAAGTAGTAAATTGTACTTCCAATATGGTTTAGCTTTCTATCTTTTTCATAAATTATATTATTTCTGCAGTAGTATGTTGTATATTTCATAATAAAGTCTGTCTTTTTAGGTATTCTATACTCAAGTGCACCCTTTAAATAATATTGACATTAATACTACCAGCTCTTTTAATACGGCATCCTTTCCATAGTGATATTTTCAGTAAATTGGTCCAATTAACTGTGGACCATGTTCAACCCTTTACATATGATAATTGCTGTCTGCTGTCTGCGCTTAGCTATTAATGTCATAAACACAGTTTTTAATATGTTTTAGAAAAAAAAATTTCTAAACAATATTTTGAAAAAAAATAAATTATTCTGAAATATACTTAAGACTGTGTTTATGACATATGTTTTAGAATGTTTTGAGGAGATCTTTCTTATCGCTGACTTCATTATCTGTCTATTGTTGGATGTAGAAATATGTTGACCATCTCTGTTAACAACTTACACAGTGTATGTTATTAATACTGAATAACATGTTAATACATTATATTATTAAATATATGATTTTTAATTATGGTATTCACATTAAACATCAAAAAAGGTATCTTACTGAATTAAATGTTCACCTGAATATTATTAAAGCATGTATGATTATGATTTATGATTCTAATATTTAACACCAAAACTTTATCTTACTGAATAAAATGTTCACCTGAATATTATTAAAGCATGTATGATTATGATTTATGATTCTAATCTAATATTTAACACCGAAACTGTATCTTACTGAATAATATGGTTAAGTCAAGTGGCCTGTCTAACTGGGTTTTCTCCAAGTACTCTGGTCCTTCCAAAAACTCATGTCAGCAAGCAAATTATATTACCTTAAAAATGAGTAGGTGTGATCTGCAGATGTTACAATCATAATTCGTGGCCTTAGCAATCACACTGAACATTTATGGCCATTGTCATCTCAATGTCATCATCATAATGACAGTCATAATAATGATGACAGTAATTATAATGATCCATAATGATCACAGCCATAACAGTTGATGATTCATTATAACCATAACAATGCCACATCAAGATCACAATCAGTGAAATGTTAAAAGTCCATAACAAACGAACAACGCTGTGAACCATACTATAAGTCTTTTAACTTTTAACTATATGGAACTTATTGGACAAGTAGTTTTTAATATGTAAATAATCCACGGTCCAGCTAAGTGTTTTTTACTGCAAGCACTTCGCTTTTCCATAGAATGCAAGCGGATTCTTTTTCCCCAAAGGTTTTTTTTCTATCTGCACTGATGGCGCCAAACATCTGTCAGCTGGACCTACTGTTTTAACATGTTTTTATTATGACAAAGGGAGAAGATGACAGCGACAGCGATTTTATAAGTGTGTTTTAAATTGACTTTTTAATATACAAGGACTTTTTATTTTGTGTATCAACCAATTTTAAGGAGACTCTAGACATAAACGGACATCTGAATTGTATGTTTTTACCAACTCTCAACCCATAAAGTGTAAATAATCTAATTAAATTAACCTGTCCTTATTATCATATATAATGTATTGGATGTTAAATCTTTAATAAATAACAACAACATCACAATCAACACCATAATGCCATTAACTATAGCAATAAACTGTCATGATCACAACCATAATCTTCCACATGGTCATAACCATAATCTTACATCATGATCACAACCATAACAATGATCTAACATAGTGATCCATCATGATCATAACCATAATGATCCATCAAAACCATAACATTATTCACCTATATTATTTTTTAGAAATAAACTGATTTATTGAGCTATCACTGTAAAATAAATGAAAATTAAATTAATGCATACAATTCACAACCATAATCTTGACAATTTTAATCAAGATGGTAAATGATTTTGATTGTATGATACATTTAATTTCTAATTCCAGTGCCAGTGGTTCCGGCTGGTATAACAGAAGAACATGGCCATATAACAGGTGATAAAGGAAATCGTATTTATTCCGAAAAACTTGATCAATCCTCTCCTTCAGCAGGTAATTTTTATGCCTTGTTTTTGAATTTGGTAATTGAGTTTTTAAAAAAGATTTTAATCAAAAGTATTTGTTATATATATTTTTTTTTATGATTTAATTGAGAAGAAAAATGACTTTCATTAAGTGTTTAAAATATGCTGAATGTATTGTTAACTGGTGGATTGAGTCAGTAAGTGATCGATTTTCATTAGCTCCTTTTCAATTCATTTCCCATAAGTTGTGATGTGACTTGTGAAGAACAGCATGCTGTTGCACCTTGTGAAGAACAGCATGCTGTCGCACCATGTGAAGACATACGATTGTTGATTAGATTTCTGTTAAAAGGTGGTGTTGTTGAAGACACAGTTGGTAAAGTTGAAACGTCGTCAGTTCATTCAGTTCCACCCACTTCAGCATCCACCACAGATACGCTTTCTGGTATGTATATTCCTTCTAGAGATTCAACTTCAACAATATTGTAGTTTACAATGAATATATACCTCTAATGGTGATCAGAGATTTTAATCAATCTAGCAAGGATTGAGTTGATTTGAGCCCTGAGGCTGAGGTATACTTTGAGGTATAATATGCAGATGGGTGTATACTATACCTTGTAGTTAAAAGCGATTGTCAGCATATTACAAGTCTCTTAGTATTAGCATATTTGTTCAATTGAACAACAAAATATCTATGAACCAGGGCTTCCACTGTTGGTCATTTTTGATAAAAAGCCTCTTGGAAACGTCTGGTATTTTGGGATCAAAAGGTACCTGCGTTTGGGCTGTTTCTACTGAGTGATACATGATCCCATATTTCATAAATATTAACTTGAATGTTTTAGCACCTGTTGTGGAAGAATCATTTGGTAAAACAGAATCATCAGTAGTAGAAGCTGGTCCACCTAGTTCTAATCAAAAACCAGGTAAAATTTTCAGCTTATTTCAGTTGCCAAACTAGCAGTATATAGTATGAATAAATTGGTTGCCAGTCAACACAACATGCTCAATAAAAACCAACCCATTTGTTGGCAATTTTGTATATGACATGCATTACAGATTACATAAACCTTTTTTGTAACAATTCTTCACAGTGAAACCAGCTAAAGTAACACCTAAAAAAGATCATCCTACAGGAGATAAAGGAAACAGAATTTATTCTGAGAAACTTGATAAACATAATAAACCTGATAAACATGCTCCTGGTAAGATACCTATTTAGTGTTGCTGTAATAATATCCTTATGCAATACTAATCCTTTTATATAGATAGAGTAGCATAGAGCATGTAAATATGGTGAGGAGTATTGAATCAATTCAATGTATTATCTCTTCTGCTTTAGTTGTATATTTCTTCATGTGCATATTTTATGCACTGGTTGCTTTACTATGACACTATTAAATTTTTTTATCTTTATTTCATTCTAGCTAGTTTCATTCTGGTTTTAATTAGGTGCAATGATTTATAACAAATTGATGTCTCTTGTTGCCAAAGCTTAGTGTGGGCAGCACTAGTCAGAGCTAGGAAGAAGAATTATTTCACTTGTAAATACTTATCTTGCAAAATTGAAATGAAGTTCATTACTGTACCTGTTTGTGTTGAGTTATTAAGTTACCATGGTTACTATTCAGTTATTGAATAAAAATTATTTGTGCATGAAGCACTGCATTAGCTTTCATTTCCTCTACATACATTACAGACATCCCTTTTCCTGTGGGCATGTTTACAACCCACTTTTTTTGGTTTCTATTTTACCATTAAATAGATTCTATTGTGAGCATGGTAAATTTACATTAGCTTGAATAAGTGTAGAAAGAGCATTACATGCATTAGAGTTACAATTTTAAAGTAAGAAAATATGTTTCTATATTCCCACATTTAATGTTAACATTGTTGTCACCTGCATGAACCCCATTCAGAGTTATATCCACATTTAAATTAAAACTTTAAAACAATAAAGCCTTATAATGGTGTGATATTTATGATTTATCGATTGCAAATCATAGTTATCCTCCCAATTATTTTTAAGATTTTGTGAATGCTCTAGATTACAGAATTGTCAAACAGACATGGTCAAATTCAGATAGAATGCTATCAAATTTTTTAACACTTTTTTTTCCTGATTATTAATTAGGATGGTGTGGCTTTGTAAGGATATCAATGTTGATATAGCTAGAAAAAGGAAATTTGTGTTGTCATCTGCTCTCCATTTATTTATCTCAGGTTTCATATGGACATCCATGTAATAAATTAAAGATATAGTCACTGTCTTTATTTATGTTTTTTCGGTGTTACTAACTTACTTAACACTTAAATTTAGCTGCACGTCAACTTTTTTTGCTTTCTATAGTTTGTATCTATAATTTTCTTGTTTTCCACATTTACTACACTGATCTGCTCCTTTATATTGTTGAATATTTGTGCTGATTCTAAACTAGAAACATCTATATCTTGATAATAGATTGACTGAAAATTAAAATGACTTCAAACTAGACCTTTCCAACTGAAAATAATCTTCTAATGACTTCACTATGTTTATTAAGAACATCTGATTTGTAGTTTTAAGGATCATTGAAAATGTAGACATTTTTCCCCAAATTAAAGAGTTCTTTTAAGATCAGCGGAAATATTTTATTTTGTAATCCATTTATTTTGTATAATGTCTAGAGTAGACTCACAATAAATTATTTTGAAGTAAGCCCTGGATGTTAGTCTTATGAATGTCTTGTATTAAAGTGGCTGTAAGTAAAATAGACAAGAAGTCGGATCACATAGTGGGAGATAAAGGAAACAGATATTACACTGAGGAATTGGATAACCTGAAACCAGGTAAGATCATCAACAAAATATAATATTTATTTATTTGAAGAAGGAGGTAAATGTCATTGAAATCAGATAAACAGTTCTTCTCTTGATTTCTCTTACATGAGTTTACGTGACTTCTTCCCTTACATTTGTTTGCATTGCTTCTGCAGGAAAAAGGAATACTTTTTCCCCTTAGGGAGGCCTTGTCACTCATAATGAATCTATAAAAACACAAGTGCGTCACAGTGTCAGATTTATCTCAAATTATCACAGATATTGGTTAGATTATTGGTTTAATTACTCAAGTCAAACCCTGATTGCTTGATGTGTTCAAATGTAAAGATCTGTCTATGAAAATTCCCCTGATTCATTGTGATAATCTAAACCTCTAGTAACTTATTCAATATGAGATTGCAGTAGAAACATAGTGTTCAAAACCCTATTTCATTCATCTATTCTTTAATCTGGTTTCAACTGTATTTTATCCTGTGCCAAATTAAAGATGCATTGTGTAAGAGCCAAATATTCCTATTTTATTTGACTTCAGTTGTTTTATGAATTATTATTAAGACATTTATTTACATGGAAAGCCTATAATCAACTGTCTAGATCATTGAATGGCAAAGATTAATATGATCACCATTTAATGATTTAATTTAAATATGGAGAAGCATGGCTGAATGCAATTTTCAATATATTCATTCTTCATTATCCATTTTTGAACTATTATATCAAAAACGGCCAGCTCTTGATCTGAATCTTGCATAATGCATCTTTAATGCAGCACAATATGAAAGTCTTGTATGAGAAACTTAAGTAATTTATCTAAAAGTAAAATGTTATACTTACATTGATTGTTATTATATTTCTTTTGCTTTGTATTGTCTATTTTCTACCAAATTAAGATGTGCATTAAAATATCTGAAATTAGTTAATTTCAAATTGCTTTCTATTTGCATGTTCAAATTCCTTTATTTTTATGGATCATATGTCTGTTATTTCAGTTGTAGCAGAATCTTTTGCAAAAACAGAATCGGTTGTAGCTCATGCAGCTCCACCTACAAAAACCCAGCCAGAAATTAAACCAAAGAAAACACATGAAGTCCAAGCACCAAAACCCAAACCAGTAACCCCACATTTGACTTCTGGCACAGCACATATAACAGGAGATAAAGGAAACAGAATATACTCTGAGAAACTCGACAAATCACATCCAACTGATCCTTTAAGGAGTAAGATTAATTAAATGCATGTTTATCTAAATTTATTATTCTAAGTCTTATTAAATTCTAATGCAGAGCTCCATCGTTTCTTAATGTCTAAGTCTTACTCAATAACTTGCTGAGTTCAATACATATAAGGGGTCTAATTATATAATGCTGTGTAAAAGAAAGCTCCAGCCATAACCATCTGTTTATACTTAACATTATATAATATTATAATAATTTCAAAAATGTGCAACCTAAAATACAAATCATTCCAACTTTAATTTAGAAAGTAAAACTCGGTATGTGATATTATCATTCAAATTGTATAAACAAATAGTTTTTCATGCTATACCATACAATTAAACCATTTTCTTGTTATGAAGCCAAGTGTTCACAGAGTAACTATCATAGCTGTGGCATGAGTATTAGACAATCAGAGTCAGTCGAAATGATTTGTATTAGAAAATGAATAAAATATAAACAAATGCCAATAGCTGGAGTTATTCTTAATAATCTTATTCTCTAAACTTTTCTTGTAGAAAATCTTTACTTTTTTCTTTTGTTATATCATATTTTTTATATTTATTTAATCTTTTGTACATGTCTTTAACAAAAATTATACTGTATACTGCGTGGTTAATTAAATTTCCTTTTTTTATACTGCTCTTTTTATTTATCATTTTTATACGCCCAGATTGAAATATAGTTGTATATTATCGTTGTCTCTGTAGTCTGTCCGTCTGTCGTCCACAGTTTCTTGTGAACACTTTACAGACTACATTTATCATCTGATTATTTTGAAATTGAAATATATATGGTTTACATTAATGAGATGAAGAAGCCTATTTGATTTCAATAATTTCTGTAAATTTCTTCTGGAGTTATGGCCCTTGTTTCACTTTGTTAAACGTTTTAAACACTCTGCTATAACAACAAAAGTTACCATCAGATCTGTATGAAATTTATTTGCATCATTTAAATTTGTGAAACAAAGACGCCTATTGAATTTCAGCAGTTTACGTTAATTACTTTCAGAGTTAAGGCCCTAGTTTCCCTTTGTAGAACCTTATTTGTGAACCCTCAAATCACAAAAATTATAATCTGATCTGTATGAAATTGTCTTGTAAATTAATGCCCACTATTACCTAAAAAAGAATAAATATGCAACAAGCCTTATCGACCGCTCAGACGATTTAGCTGCTGCTGGTTGTATGCTTCATTGCCTGTCAACCCATATTGAATCTTGTATGCATCAGATTGTAGATGCAGGGTTCGAAAAAAAATTTAATCTGTTAGTCTAAAACCCATACGGTAATCATTTTGACAGATGAATAAAACCTCAAAGCAAACGTATATAACAAACTAATACTGTTTTTCGATAAATGAGAAAAAAATTGTTACAAAAGAATTTGCATAAACATGTTCATATATGCAGTTACATTCTATTTCAGACCTTATAATTTTCTATATCTATATCACAATTAACATGTATTACTCTTTAGTCATGTATTACTCTGGTTTCTTCTTTTAGAGAATGCTTTGTCTGGTGGTTTTTAACCACCCACTTTTTATACGCCCACATTTTCATATGGATGTATATTGTCGCCGCCCCTGTCCGTCTTGGTTCCATTCGATATTCACATGTATCGGATCATAACTTCCTGATTGTCCAAATAATCATGTTTTTAGCTTGTGGACCTTCTAGTTGTCACAATTTTTATCCAATTTAAAATAATCTTTAAACATATCACCGTTACACTCTAATGATGGTTGAGTTTGAATAGTCTAAAAGTGTATACCAAGTTTGTGGACCCTTTAGTCTAGAAGTCGGAATTTTTATCCGATCTTGATCAAACTTAAAATATATGTTTATATCCAAAACATCTGCGTTCCTTTTGATAGTCTTGCATATCGGACTGCAACTACCTGGATTTATTTATATTTTTAGCTTGTTCTCTGTCCATGTTTTGCAAAATATGGACGTATCTTGCATGGCAACCACTCGTTCAGATTTCAAAGCACAATTCATCCTACATGTATATCCAGAATTCGGTCTGTATAAAGAATAAAGACGTTTTGGTACAAAATTGCTTTTAATTAACTCAATTACATGAAGGGAAAAAAACTTCCTTACCTTTTATACTGTTGTATAATTTTCTTTAATCTGTGGAAAGCTATTAAAAAAAGTTCCTTCTTCAAATAGGTTTCTTTTCTGTGGGATAAAAAAGAAATTTAAATTGGTTCCATCATGAATTATGTATACAGGTTTCAAGCACAATTATCCTTGTGCAAGTAGCAGGTAGAAAAAGGTATTTTCCTTTCAAATTGCTGAGGGAATTACTTGTCTGAATCTCATCCTTTGAAAATTAAGATGAAAAACCAAATGAAAATGTCAGAAGATGAAAAAGTGACAGGCTAGTAATAGCTGAGGTTCTCTTGATAATTCTTTCTATTGATACAATTTAGCATGTCATATACTTTCTCTATCATATCATCTTTAATAAGTTTAGTTATCATAAAGCAAAAGTCTAATTCTGTACCAGGAAGTAAAAAAAATAGGTTATTTGGTTATATAGTAAATACAGTAAAACATTTTTGTATGAGAATTTAAACATTACCAAATATTGTAGTGGTGTATATTTCCCTATTTTTTTTATTGTAAAGCATGTTCACATTAGATCTCCGCACAGTGTTTTTTTATGGATTTTTTGTGCTATTCTGGCTTCTATTATTGGTACATTGAAAATAGGTGTTTAATAATAAAACTTGATAATCTGTCAATGTTCATTTAGTCACAACACTTTCACCATGGCATTACTGGATATGATTAAAGGAAAACTACATATTATCAATGGCTGTCTCAATGGCTGATACTTGCTTATTTAATTCTTTGTGGGCTTTCACATTAAGCAATTGAAGTCTATCATATTTTTTTAAAAATCAACATGGAAATGTGTTCATACTTTGCTATCACCTCCGCATGTTAGTCCATCAGTCCACATTATTTTTATGTGAACATTCTACACATCTCATATTTTTAATGTTAATATTATTGACACACATTTGCCTATTAAATTAAATGTCAACTACAGTTTATGGTCTTTTGTTAAATCTTGTGAACATTTCCAACATCAAAAGTTATCATCCGATTTGCATTATTTAATTAGACAAAAGCAAAGTAAGCTATTGAACATCAACCATTTTCATTTATTATTTCTAGTGTTTTGTAGAATTTTTTTAATCATCCAAAGGTGAAGGTTAATATACTTTCCGTTTGACATTTACTTCTAAGAAATATTTTTGTATTCTCAGAATGGTAGAATGGTAAGATTGTAAATCCTTTTGAATTTCAGCTTTTTTGGATAATGACTTCTAGAATTACACCTTGATTCCTTTTTCAAATAAAACATCTAAGTTGCAAAATAAGTGAAGTATTGTGTTGAGGAGATTTAACTCTATTACTTTTCTCTCCGTCAATTACAGAAAAATGTAAAAAAATATAGAATTTCATTAGTATGTTTTTGCTATTAAAAGTATGTTGTTTCTAAGTTGAAAGAAAGCAATGAAAGAAACAGTGTAGTCATATTTCCGGTACTCTTTAAAATCCTGTTTGTTGTATTTCAGCTATACAGTCTATTAAAAACTGGAAACATGTAGTGGCATATACATAGGATCTCTCTATTTATAGCCTACTCTCAAATATTCGTATACCTTATATATTACAGAACCTGTTGATGAAAAAGATGCAAAGAAAGAAAGTGATCATATAGTAGGAGATAAAGGTAATCCATACCATACAGCAGAATTAGATAATACAGGTTAGAATGCATTCTCTTTCTTTGTACTTTAAGATTACTAAAAATAAAAGTAGGTTTATGTATGTTAAAGGGCCTATCGCTCTATTGTTTTTGGAACCTTGAAATAAACGAATATAATTCCAAAAGCACATATTATTATGTAATATGAATGTATGTAAAATTATTAATATTCAATTTGTATTGTAATTTCTTATCATTTTCATTATTATTTTGTCATTTGTGAAACAGCCTTCAGTAATTCGTTTACTTCCACATGTCTTGTAGGATATGTTTTCGTTTGTTCATTACAAAATGCCACCTCGAACCATAGAATACACAACTGATTTTAAAATGTTAATTGTGTCTTAAAATATTTGATGTTAGGATCCTATATTTTCACAGCAAGACAATAACACTGATATTGATTGAAATTAAAGAATACTGAATTCTAATTAGTGTCTTTAATTTTGAATGTTATGGAAAATATTGAGTTGGAGATTTAGCTCCTTTAATCAAAAAGCCAAAATGTGACATTATATATCATAGTCACAGTTTCCATTTTTGTAACAGGTTATCTAACCAATTCACTTACAAAAATGGGATGGGACCCAACGCATACATAGATGACAAGCCTTGTGATCTACTTAAAACCACCTTTCTTATATCCATATGTTATATATATAAGGGGGGTTGGATAGGTGAATGGTAAGCATGTGTGCACTTTATCATAGTCTAAGGGTTGTCATTGACTCACCTGGCATGGTTTACATTTGATACAAGGAATTGGGTCGTCTGTCCAACCTCATGGGTTATCTCTGGGTCTTCCGGGTTTCCTCCCACTGCTAAAGACCCTTATGCACACGCGAATTATTGAAATAAAATTGAACCATATGTTAGTCCTGAAATGACCTAGTTTGTGTAGAGTAGATGTTAAACCCCATTTCTCCCTCTCTCTCTCTCTCTCTTTATATGTTACTTACTCCTTCACCTGTCTGAAACCAATAAGATTTTTATTTCTTTTTATCAGATAATCAAAAATCTACAAAAGAGAACAAAGATGACAAGTCTTCTAAAGAATCTAACCCATCTTCTAATATTGATCAATCAAAAGCACTGTCTCAGAACTCCAATGACAAATCAACAAATCAGGTCTCAGACAGTACAGAAACAAAACCCAGATCTTCCTCAAATGAAGAGAAGACAAAGAAATCCAATTCAAAATCAGGAACGTCTAGTCTAAATGATAAATTATCTAATGAAACAACAGATAAGAAAAGTGAAGAAAGCAAGAAAACCAGAACAAGTTCATCCACATCTATAGAAAATGTTCCAACTTTAGCAAACAGAGAACCACCTCCATTCTTTGATGATGATGATGAAGACAGGTCAGCTTGTTTCTACTATGGTTTGATGATAAAAAGCCATTTTCGTATGTCCCCATCAAAAGATGCTGATCATCATTTTCATTTTTCAGACAGTCTTTAATTTTCATGGCTTAACCCACTGATTGTTTAATTATTTAAACATGCATCATTCAAGAGCTAAAGCTGCCTATTGCAGGTCTTTCTTGCTATTAAAACGAATACTTAAAAATTTATTAACATGACAAGACCATAGTCAACCCTCAATGCCATCAGATAGGCCTGATTTTTAAGTAGATTAGAGCCGTTCAGCCATTTAATGATTTAATCTAAAAATTGTGAAGCGAGGCTAAGCTTCAAACAACCAGTACGGTAGTTACAATCAGTGCACACATCTGCTCAAACCTTTAATGGGTAATATCTTTGCTCAGAATAAAGTAATTTGAATGAAATTTTCAATAAATTCATTTTGCATTATCTATATTTGAACTATTATAGCAAGAACAGCCAGCTCTTTAACTATATCTTACATAATGTATTTTTAACATTTAATTAAAACAAAATTAGAATATCAAAGGTAGATGAACTCTATGCTCGTATTTAATCAGATTAAAAAGAGAACCATCAAAGGGTTATATTGTTCATACAGGTTGTGCCGGTTGATGTTGACTATATTCTATATATCATCTACCATGGATGCCTAACATTGACAAATTTTTAATTCATAAACCAAGTTTGGACTGATGTTCCCCTATTAGAGATTCAACTTTAACATAACAATATTATAATTAGTTTGCAATGGATTGAAATTTCCTGAAACAACAACCCACTACAAATCTGTTTATACATCTTACTTTATGATATTTTGTGACTCTATTGTTTAAGATTACATGTGTTTGTTATTTCAGTCCATTATTTGGAACAGATACAACGGTAGTGGATACATTTGGAACAGATTTTAAAGAAGATAAAACAAAGAAAGATAAAAAAGAAGTTAAGAAATCTGATAAGACAACGAATAAATTACCAAATAAAAATGACTTGGCTGATGATGATGTAAGTAGAAGAATTAGTTTTAATGGATATATATATATATCTTTATTAATGTATTAAAACTTTTTGGAGATCAGTTGGCAATATTGAGAATGTTGTAGTGAACAGCAGATTTGTTTTTCTAAACAACATTTATTCACAGAAGCTAGATTGGAGAACAGGCAGATTCCTATGTCCCCCTCTCCATGAGATATTTGTTTTGTATCCATGTACCATAGTATGATGGCAACTGTTTTTCCACTCACTAATTTCTATAATCATACAAACTGTTTGGGTTTTTTTTCAGGATAAACAGCCCCCACCGCCTTTATTCGGAGATGATGATGATGAAGAGGATTTAAACTGGCTAAGTTAGAACCACCGTCACATTGAATAACCTGTACATTTATAACTACATATTTATTCATAACATTTATTCAAAATATACAACTACTTGAGAAAGGAGTTCGTCAAATTTAATGTAAAGGGTATTTGTTCATAAAGCAATTAATCAAGTGTTGACTTTACAGAAAGTTTCTCAAAAGTTACACATACATGTATAGTGTTTTTCTTTTCCTGGAAGCGTTGTATAAGTCTGATCTACGTTAAATAACGTTGATGTATTATGAAAGTAATAGATCAAATCTAGTATGTTTCATCAAGCTTGCTTATGCACTATTATTACAATGTGCTTTATTTTCTCTCCAAGTATTATATTGAGTTCAATGACAATAAATACACACCTGTGTCCTGTCAAGTTTAATTAATCAGGAAGAAAATTATCAATCAGCATTGATGAATGGCTATTTTCTATGGAAAAAACATGTAAGATGTCGAAAAATCAGATAAGATGTGTGAATGTTGATTTATGTGTACTGGATACATTTCAGCACACTGAGTCGTAAAATGGGTAAAAAGATATAATTCTGCCCGTACCAGTTCATATTGATTTGTTGGTTAACATTATGATGTGGCGTCACCCGTAGAACTATGGCGGTCTGATCTTTCAAAGGTGAGTCATCTTGGACAGAGATAAAAGACGGCTGTCGCATTATTTCTGTAAAACAGATTGTCATTTCAGATGTCCAAACAATTTTCGGAAGTTTTCACATTTATATTCTTATGTATTGTTTTTCAAGATTCAAGTAGGACGTTAAACCCCATTTCTTTTCAAGATTCGTTTATTGTCTGTGATACTTTAATATAATGCAACAGAAGGATGACTATAGAACAAAAGATTTTGAATATTGATATGTTTACAGATATCATGTTTAAATTATGGCTTTATATACAATTCAGAACATTCAAGGTATACATATGTTATTTATTATATACAACACATGCCATTCTATTTTATAAACAATTTCTTATTTTATAATATTGACTGTGTTATGTAAAATATAGACTATTTTATTTGTGTTCAATACAGAATATTTTGTTTTATATAATAGGCACACTCAATAGTTAATTGCAAGTAAATAGTTGTTGCAAACATGTGCTAAAAGATACTTATTAAGTGTAATTAAATTCTCAAAATTTTGTAGATTTCAGGAATTAAATTGTAATATTTATATGGTATATGTACTCCTTGCAGCTTAATACTCAGAAACAAAATTAGGATCCTATAAAAACCGTTTTGGATTAACTTGAAGGTTGTTGGAAACAATCATTGTGATGTTTACAGTAATATGATTATGATAACATAATGACAATGGCCGAGAAAAGTCTTAAACGGAAGTCCATTGTTGATTTATTGAGTAGTTATACAAGTATATAAATATTTGGCAAAAATTGCAGTTCAAGTTTTGGTTAATTTATTTTTAAAAAGCAAGTTAACTAGAAGGTAAGCATGAAAACAGACTTTTCTAGATATTTCATTAACTTGAAAATATGACCTGTTTGTGTTACGAAACGTCATTATTGAATAATATCTGAGAAGTAGTTATATCAATATATAGGCTACCCTGTGTTGTGTTTTGTTATGAATATTCTAGATATGTTAATCCTTTCATAAATATATGGGAACACTGTTTGTTGCTTGTATTTAGGAATTCATCCGCTGCACTCTGTATTTTGAATATATGATTGGATCAATGATTTTTTTATATGCAAATGATCATTTTAAAAAGTAGTTCATGTATATCAGTTATTATTAATCATAATCATGGTCATTTTTTTTTTTTAAATATTGTAATTATTAGATTATATATAACATAAATTTGTACATTTTGAAGAATGTATATAAATTGCTTTAACCAATGATGTAAACATAATGTATACAAAACTACACATACAATATGTATAATGATTATATATTATATGATGTAATTGTGATAAGTGCTTTATTTTAATAATCTAATAACTGAAAACTCAATAAAATAGCAAATATATCATATTTATCAATTTTTTATTATTATTTTCCTGACTCTCTATGTATGGAATAACCTAGTACTGATGTCTGTGTAGGTTTTCCCCATTTAAATCCCCACCATCCGATAGTCCTATAGGCTTGATATGTGAATAAATGTCAAAATTGTAATTTATGTAACATTTGAATTTAAGCCAAAAAGAGAATTTGCAATAGGCAGATTTAGCGGCTGCATAATAAATAATGTATGTTTGGGTTAAGCCAACTCGGTTAGTATCTATTTGGTTTTCATGTGGTATCTTTTTAATATAAGTAGGATATCATTACAGAACACAATAATCAAATACCAGTAATAACACATTATTAATCTCATGTAATTGATTTAAATTATAATAACAGTGAACATGACAGTTCTCGCTATAGTAATCAACAGATCGATAATGAAAAGGGAATATATTGAAGTAGAGAATTTCAACAATCTCCACGCCAGTGAGTCCAATACGATCAAGGCCGAAACAAACGATGTGTAGCCGGGGATGTGTCACGTGTAAACTTTCGGCTCCATTTTCCAGTGCTCCAAGTGTGATTTTACTGTTGACAATGTATTGAAAAGAATTGGTACATTTACCAGTTGCATGAGGTTATACTGAAAATGTTTGTTCTGCCCAAATAAATGGAATACTACTCATCTGGGAATAAACAATTTTACAATCTAGGAATTTGTTATACAAATAGATAAGATTCACGCATTTGCTTACTACTACAACCTGACGATTCATCGAACAGCTGATTATTCCGACAACTTCGAATTCGTTATGCCTAGTTCACACCAACGGCGAATGTCGGGCTTTAAATCGGCGAGCAAAGCGCCATCATTTTTGTTTACTTTTCCAAATATATCACGATGTCCTAAGTAATGTTACGCTCTGATACGAATTGGTTGCGCTCTCGGAAACGAATTATTTCCCGGTTTGATAAGGCCTTTAAATGTTACGCTTTAAATCACGCTTTGGTAAGCTTTATTACGCTTTAATGCGATTATGACGCTTTAAATCACGCTCGAATACGATTATCAAGCTATGTTGTGCATTGTTAAGCTCTGTTGTGCATTGTTAAGCTGTGTTACGGATTGGAAAACTTCGAGATCACAGATTTCATGCCGAAATCTATCTGAAGAAGACATGATGTTTGTCTCCATACTGTATCAATACATCCTAGCCAGAGGAAGAATAGCAAAGACAAGGGGGGGTTGGCCCACCAGCAGGAGGGAGAAGACTATTCATCAGGAGCGACTGAACCAGGACATGGCTCACTGAAGAAAGAAGAACACAGTATGGCCAATACACTCCAGATTTACCCCTGAGGTATTCGATGATATCCCAGAGAGAGTGGCACCAGTCGTTCAGAAGTAGCAGACTGACTACAGGTACCCCATCTCCGCTGGTCCCACGCTGGCAATCACCTTGAGACATCTGGCCACTGGGAACAACTACAAGTCACTGACATATGGATTCCGATGTGGTATCTTCACCATATTAGAGCTGATTCCGGAAGTATGTAGGGCTATTGTAAAGGCGTATAAAGATGAGGTCTTCAATCCACCTAGCTCCCCTGAGGCACGGAGAAACCTTGCCCAGCAATTTGAACAGAGGTGGCATGTCCCTCATGCAGTGGGTGCCTTTGATTGGAAACACAGACAGTCTCTACCACAACTACAAGGGGTTCTTCTCCATACCAAAAATGGCCTTGGTAGATGCAGAGTACAAGTTCATCTGGATTGAGTCGGGAGGTAAAGGACACATGTCTGACTCCCAGATACTCATAGACTCTGTGCTTATTGAATTCCTAGCAGATGGGTCCATAGGGCTGCCCCTAGTTCCTTTAGGAACTGTCTCTGAGCGAACGATGTCTCGCTACACAGTTCCTCACGGGCCTTATTATCAACTAGTATGAAAATAGGGCTTTTCTCCATCTCGGCTCTAAGGCTATTTTAGATCCTTACCGTCTACTTTGCACCGTGATTCTTCTTTGATCGCCAAAAGAAAACATTTCCTGACACAACCGACACAAATTTATAATAATTCAACACTATTTTCACGTAGAATTCGACGTTAGAAAAAGATAAACAATATCGTTCAAATCTGGCCGCCATGTTTGTTTACTGACGTCAGCGCAGACCGGTCTTTTTCTAAAAGGAAAAGGAAATTTAATATAATATTTTTTGAGCGAAATCCGATGACATTTTGTCCCCTTCCGCCTTTTTTTAAATTTCAGAATACTAATCCCATACATTTGCGTTGACTACCAGTTCATTCTATCTTTTTGTGATGCCCGTGGCAGATACTGTGGACGTCTGTTTTTCGATCGATATTGCCTACAGATAATTTACATTTAGATCTTGGCATCATCCCGGCCATTTTCGTATACTGCTTTTTACCATACCAATGAGCAGTACCAGTTCTCTACTGTCCGGTCATTAGTATTATAAAAATTTCAGTGCGACAAAAATAATTGATAATAATATGAATTTCGATCGCAAAACCACATAAATAGACTGAGTGTCAGGTTCGGTTGAGAGGGCTACAGCCAGGGGATCAAATATGAAAGGGGTCCCCAAATAAGTTCCAAAAATAAATTTGTACCATAAAAAAACATAGCATTTTATGTCCGTCAACTTGACTTGTAGGCACAGAGATGTTACAGTTTGTAATGAATATTTTTAAAGCATTGCGATCACGAGAGAACTAGCCCTTTCTAAATATCTCCAATTCCGCTGTTACCCCATATTCCCAAAAGCGTGTTAACGCGCAAAAGGCTACAATGTTTAACAATTTTCCCAACTGGAGCCAGCCCGTACCTAGCGGGGGGGGGGGGGGGCAGCTGCCCCCCCTGGAAAAAATCGGCGCCCCACCCTGGAAAAATTTGGCGCCATTTCCATTGAACACAATAAGAGGCCAGCGACTTACATGCCCATACCAGTATCAGCGCCCCATAAAGTCGAGTCACTTGGTTTTACGGGAGCCTCACCAAACATGTCGTTATATATGAGGCGCCCCCCAAATGGTAGGGCGCCTCATAATGAGTCACACGATGAACACCACAGCATCATAAAGCGTCAAAAACGGCGTGATCTGTGGTGCACCTTATCCCAGATGACCTTCCATAATGACATGATTGGTGGGGCGCCTTGTAATGACAATTATATGATTGTTGGGCCGTACATAATGCATGATGCCTCTATCCATTGCGGGAAAAATCTGCTCCCCTAATGGGCGCTCTTTCCATTGGACGCAATACGAAGCCAACGACTAACGTGCCCATATCAGTATCGGCGCTCTATAAAGCCGAGTGACTTTGGTATGGCGCCCAATACAAGATTGATGGGACTCCTAACCAATGTCACTTGTATTCATGTTATATATGTGGCACCCAACCCCCCAAATGGTGAGGTGCCTCATAATGAATTAAACAATAAACTCCTAACTTGAGGGGCGCCCAAAACTGTGTGATCTGTGGTGTGACTTATCCCGGAGGGGCGCTAATAATGGCATGATTGGTGAGGCGCATTATAATGGCAATGTATGTTTGTTGGTCCGCACATAATAAATAATGTCGAGCGAGATTGGTTGGGCGATCACGACTTGGTCAACGGGGCGCTCAATACAGCATGATTGGGCGCCCCTTAAAGGGCTTGTGTTAAATGCGACCGTTATACAGCGCCCCCCCCCCCCGCATGATCATGGTCAAACAATTCATTTTATCTTGAGTTTATGGACTTGAAGTCGCTTCGTATATTGCTCAGCTAGTATCATAGGTCACCAGGGGCTGTTTAAGGTCTGCCACTAGAAGTATTAGTGAATCTCACCAGTAATTAACATTTCACTGGCATCCTTCGTATATTCTTTGGATTTACTCTAACGTCCTCTCGCATTAAAACAATTAGTGAATTCATTACAAAAATTATTCTAGATATTGAACTCGTTCAAGGTACAAACTACTTGCCGTTTATAGCGCAATAGATCTGGCAGCGTTGTGCAAACCTGGGCGGCTTGTTTCAGCGCACCCCTTTTTACGGATTTGAAGCATCCCTTTCGTATTAGAATTTCAGATATTATAAAACTTAGTAGACTTATTTTAGACTAGAACCAAATGAGTCCTTACCCGTTCCCGGCGATATTTTAGTGGGTTTTTTTTTAAAATTCGCGTTTATTTTTCTGGCCAGAATCTGCCTTGAAGTGTAAAATAGCAGGAATTAAACTTGTATTTTATTACTGTCGAGTATATAACGGTTCCAGATACATACAGAATCGATGTTGTATAACGTGCGATACTAAACAGTGTGGAGACATTTTCTAAACTTTCCGGGGGCCTGGTGGGGGGGGGGCTACTAGACCCTGTGGACGGTCAACTGTAGGTACATCGGCGCCCCCAGAAGACCAGTCGGCGCCCCCAGCAGCCCTCCCCCCCTAACATTTTTATGCTAGGTACGGGCCTGCACTGGGGTCACAGCTTTTGACCAATTTTTTTTTAAAGCATTGCGGTCACCAGAGGACTAACCCTATCTAAATACATGTACCTTGAATTCGGCAGTTACCCCTATGCCGAAAACGCGCATGAGGCTGCAATGTTAAACGATTTCCCCGAATTTGTTTTGTATGTCATTGGGGTCCCGGGATAACGCGAAAGAGGCCACCGTCTGTAATGTACTATTAAGCATTCGGGCTTCTGAACGTTCGAATCCTATCGATATTCACCATTCCCCGACTTTGTCTTCCGGTATAGCAGGAATAGACCGGAGGCTCAGCGCGGGAGGGTGTCATCAAATGGGCACAAAACCAGACCCATGAAACTATTCAATTGTTTTTTTCAGACAACCGGTATTATTATGCATGGCATTCATTGTAAAACTAATTCGAGTTTTTTTGCGTATTTTTGAAACATGTTTCGATGTGTTTGTTTAAACATAGTTTATTGTAGCCTACTAGAACATAAACAAAGTACAAAAGGATTGGGACAAAAGTTACGAAAACTTACCGATGCCCTCTCCACATACATTGAAATTGACAGTTAAAATAATACAATTGAAAATAACATACAAAAACGGAGGATATAAATGTAATAATAAATAGTTAAAAATCCCATTATAGAGAAATTGTTAAATATTTGGTGTATGAAAGTAATTTTTTCGACATGCTCACAGAATCTCTCTGGGGGAGTTAGTATCTGGTAACAGTTCCCGCTAATCTATTCTAGTTGGGGTCCGCGACATTTTGGGCGTGTCTGTTAGGGGTAACTCACCGCACAAACTGTCTGGCAGTGGTCATTCCTGATTCCCGTGGTGATACTGAAAAAAATCAAAAGCTGTTTTAGGTGGTACAGATTTTAGCTAATCTAGCCTAGCTGTTGACTGGAAATTAGGTAACTCTTGTGAGAGATACTCAACCACTACAAATTTCTGGTAATTACATAGCTCTGGCAGGTGTAACCCACCACTGGAAATGTCTGTCAAGGTGTTTTTGTGATACCTGAAGATGTATTGTACACTACTGTGAGAATTTTACGTGGTACACTTTTGGGCTAATCTAGACTAGTTGGGGACATGGCACTTTGAGTTGGAATACCACAGCCACCACCAGAAACCCGGCAGATTTACATTTTGATGATACCAAATATACATGCATTGATACCATATAGGAGAAAATTGGTACACTTTTCAGCCGGGTTTAACCCCTGGGCTCACGGTCAATATGTACTTTATTGATTTTATCAAGCGAGCTCCTAGTTGTAGTATATTTGGGCTTTCTTAGTATATTTAGTCGTTTTGAGCCTGATCTGCCCAACTTGTCAATGTGTGTGCTCCATTAGCAATCATTTGACAAGTTTATGCCAAGATACTTGTGAGAATGAAAGATATCGAATTGGTTATCGACGAATTTGAAATTTTGAGAGATCGCCAAATTTTTGTTAGTGAAAATTGCGACCTTAGTTTTATCGGGGTTGAATTTAATTGACCAATCATTTGACCAGTCATAGAGTTTTTTTAAGTCTAAATTTAATGAATTTTCAATGTCCGGTAAGTTTGTTTTGTTGCACCCAATTAGCGTGTCATCGGCTCGGCAAATAGTCTAGCGGTGTTATATAAAACATCATGGATGTCATTAATATAAACAAGAAATAGGAAGGGACCTAGTACAGATCCCTGGGGTACCCCAGAGGCCAAAGTTGCATACCCCGAAAGGGAACTGTTGGTGAAGACTCTTTTTTTTCTACCGGTGAGATAACTTTTTAACCAGTCTGTCATGTTATCACTTATACCATAGCTAGATAGTTTGTGGAGTAAACCTAAATGAGATGTGTTGGTTCTGTTATGAAAGATCTTTTTCGACGTTCCAAAGTAAAAGTACGGATCATAAGACCACCTTGAGATTAGTTTTAAATGTCCCTTTTATTAATTAGAACAGGTTTCGCTTTAGTTTTTATATTTCACTCTAATATTTTATTGCTTTAAATCTCGCTAGAGATCTTTTGACCGCCGGTGTCAGAAAGAACAAAGACAAATGTGAATTTAGCAAGTTTACATTTTTATTGAAAGGGTGATTACTTTCGATCATTTTCATTTTATTTTCATGATACATGAATGGCTGGCATTCATTTTCAATGCAAATGAACCCATTTGACCTTTGACACCGAATATCTGGAAAACGCCAGAACGGCGGACTGATTACCACTTGGCATCGTATTCTAGGCAAAATTTTACTCTAGAAAAGTTGGGTCTGGTTTTGTGCCCATTTGATGGACACCCTCCCGCATTGAGCCTCCAGACTAGAACACACGGTTTTGGGTGTCAAAACGGCACGTCTTTCGGGTTTTTATTTCCGCCCAAAAAAGACTGACGAAACGTGAAGATTACGTTAACGGAAACATATACGTGCATGTATTGTCACACCCCTTACGAAATGGTGAATAGTGGTTTACAGATAGTCCCCCATTTTAAGATAGATAAGAATTACTATAATAGGCCTGTCGCCCTGGTTAGTTTTTGATGGTTAAACTATCAATGTATATTTTTATTATCCGAATTACCTTTGCGCAAATTTCATGATCATTTCTAAACAGACAAGGTAAACTAACGGGTCAATGCTGTACCTTTTTTGGTGACAAACAACTAACCTATGGGAATTACGGAAGACCTAAAATGTTTGACCAGATCTGATAATATGGAGAACGTTATCTTGACATGAAATGAATACACCGTTCAATACATTGAAAGAGAAATGTTTTCAGCTTTCACCGGATAGACATGTCATTGAGAAAGACGTGTATTATGGCCGCCGGAAATCAATAAAAGAAAGTCTTGGCTACCTACGCCAATAAATGTCCTCAAGAAACAATAATAATTAGACCTGTCAAAGTAAAGACAAATATACCTACGTCATCATTTTAGGTGTCGATCAGAGAAGGAAGTGAAGATTAAAACAGCTGGTTATTATGTTTTACTGGTATGTTGGTGAGTACAATTAGCATCCTTGGCTCGTCATATACGGCTGTCTCACCGTAGTTACATGGTTTCTGGTACTAATTAGATCCGTTTCTGAATGACTAGTATTATATGAATATGGACAGGGGCTAGAACTAGAACTAGAATCACGAATTCATTTAAAGATGAAATTGAAAATTTGAACATTAGCTTCGCATGGCATGCCTATATTTGATTGCCACATTTGACATTATTTGAACAGGGTTCGGGACTACTTTTATAGTATAGAACAGCCTATAATATCAGATAAATCATCAAATACGTGATTTGTTGGAACTGCAAAAGCTAACCGCAATAAGAACGACCCCGTAGGGCTTATATCAGTCTTACAACCAGACATTCTAATTAACGCCTTAATCCTTCTTGGTTTTCTCGTAATAAGGCCAAACTTATAAATCAGTAATGGGTATAAAGTTCCCAATAAAGGATTAGAACTCGGGGGAGGGTTAATTTCAGTATTCGAAATACATTCAAGTAATCTCTTATTTATTTCACAATTTTACATGGCCCTGGGTGGCAATTAGTAGGCTCAATTATGTGTATCGTTAACTATCAGCCGTATATCCACACATTTAGTAAGCTACGGGTAATACGACTTTTAAGAATGTATGTAACAGTTTTGTACGGTTGTACTTTCTTAGTTTATAATTTTTTTTTAGCATGGCAGAACATCACCTGTCTCGATAAAGGTCTGACAGACGAACAGGACATAATATTGCCGCTTTTGGGCATTTCGCTAAACAAATATATTATGGCTCTTCAAGTGGAACATTTGAATAACCTACACCGCAAAGCGAATACATCATTGATTATACGTTCTATTTTAGTTTTGACATATTGTTTAACATGCCGTGACTGTCTTTGAAATATTGTTTAAGTATTTGTTTCCTCAATCATTAACTCGTGTAGGTTCAATTCAAGCAGAAACAATTATATGTATATCAGGTTTATTTATCTTATACCATTATCGTTAAAACAAAAACCATGTTATTTGAAAAAAATCGAATTGACCTGCACGCACACTTACGGCTGCACTAGATTTTATATATTTTTTTAGGCCGATAAACATTAACCTACTGATATGTGTTAACTACATAAAAACTATAAAACAAAACAACTACATTTCGGTGGAAAGGATTGCCTTGACCCAATGTTATAATTACGACTGGGCATCATATAAAAATCTCGGCATATTTCCCAATAATAAATGTACGTTAGTACACATACTGATTATTTTGTACAAGAACCAGTAACTTGGTCAATTAAACATCGAGTATGTAGGAAAACTGTAAGCAGCATCTAGATGGCATTCATTTTATACAGCAAAACATTTCAGTCGGGAAAAAGATTTTTTTTTAATGTTACCCATAAAAAAATCAAATGAGCTCCGTACGGTTTGGTATCAACATTTGACACAATTTCAAAATTTGCATTTGAAATTTACGACTTCACTTTAAAAATCAATCTTCGCGTGTAATCTTTGACGTCACTCGAGCAGACACCCTTAATCGTCGGGTTGTCGGTTACAGAAACCTTAAATGTTTGCCTTGCATGCGCTCCATGGGTGTTTTTCAGGGAATCCAGTATTTTTCTAGTAAGTTTAAATCTTTCTACTTTCCATATTTACAAAAATTGCCACACTGTTATTGGAAATAACCACCCGATAAATACTTTTGTGGGAAAACAATTTCAGCCGGGCCAAATTTCCGGGGTTTTTTAATGGCACAGAACCTTTGTTTACAAACTGTTTTTGATACAACTTTCAGATTAAAGGCATAATGACTTATTGTATCCGATCCTTAGCAAATAGGGATTGGTTTCTAAAAATAAAAAGATATTGAAAATCAGATATGAATTGTAGGACGAGATGAATTTTAAAGATTGACTTAATTTTTCAAAATGGTGGCACTCCCGGTGAATTTTAACTTACGATTACTCTAAAAGACGAACCTAAGTCCGTAACTCAAAATCCTCCAAAATCTTCGACATCGAAAACACGAATTATTGAATGTAAATTAGTTGATATACACGTACATTCATTTTAAGCGTTGCGACCCACTATTGTCATTTTCTAGGTCCCAAATGTTAGCGATTAAGTTCCTTTAATCCACTCATTTGTAACGGGTTCCGAAAGTTTGAATTTGAAGTTGAAATTTTCAAAAGTAAAAAAAGGTAGGCTACGCTCAAAAATTCCCTGTTTTCAATTTTAAGCTTAAACGCGAGAAAGAAAAAATATTAATAAATAATAATAATCTTTCTAGTTTCTATTTTTATATAACCATTTTTACCTGTTACTGCATCCTATTAACTTACTATTCATAATGACAAATTGTAATACTAATCTTCTCTTTAATGAAATACTCTTTATATTAAGTACCTGCAGATCACCTGTGGCAGCTTTTAGGGATAAAGGACGACAATAGTCTAAAATTAAATGATTTTCAAGGACTATTAATCGGATCATCACAGCGTCAGAAACCCAACTTTTCATAGTGAGATAAGATCAATTACATTTTAAAGTAGCTAAGTCTCTAACTCAATATTATCCAAAATCTTCAACATTGAAAACACAAATTATTTGTCAATTTAAATCAACATTTATGCTGTGATCTTACCGGAAAAAGATGGGCTAGACACATTGCACCAAATCAAACGGCGTCGCCTCATTCTAATATGTAGACCATGCGCAATAAATACTGTGTAAACTTGAATAACCAGACTATAGAAATTTGCATTTGATTGAGACTGCTGGCTTATTTCGCCGAACATAGCTGATTTGAAATTAGAGTAAAAACCGAAACCATTGAATGTAAATCAGTTTATATACATTCATATTACAGTATTATGCGCGTTGCAACCCAATTGTGTTAATTTCTATATCCCAAATGTTAGCCATTTAGCTCATCTACACTGACCAATAAGTCGTGTTTACAATGTGGGTGATATTGAGTTAGAGACTTGTCTCATGCTAATTTTACAGTTCCTTATATTATCGATAATGGAAACAGAACCCACTGTATTTCAACACTAGATTTGGGACTGAATATTTGTTTCGTGATCAGGCAGCTCGAAAAGAAAACACTAAACATACTGCGAGAGTGGAATAGTTCAATGAAATGTCGTTTTATTTTCTTCAGTATTTCGTGGCATGCTAAAAATACGTTAGACCTAAACCAACTATAGAAATAAAATTAATTGTTCTTCTCCGACTGGGTTGATGGAAATTGGCAAACGCCATGCAGTGTGCTAAGAGGGAAATTTTGTCCGGATAGTGTCATGTATTGGGGACTCGGTCCGATCAACTTTCTCGGTCGACACCGGGATCGAACACGGGATCTCCAGGTTAGAGAGCCAACAACATATTCACTAATTCACCTTTTTGAGACCAACACTCGTTTCGTGAGACCACTTATAATTTGAAGAAATTTTCAAAGGTGGACGCATTCCCCTTTATTTTTGTATTGTAACGAACAGACGCTGCGACATGAATAACTCATGTTGCCATGGAGATTATTAGACAAAACGATGCTATTGTATTAATTCGATTATAAGCCTTATTCCACAAAAGATAATGGGTTTGACAGAACATAAGAGATTTTCAGAATCTTCAACATATTTTGACTGTTTTGAACTTCAAACATCCAAATATCGATTTTTTGTATAGCAAAAACAAATATTTTTGAAGTGCTATGTCCTTCAAAATAGTATTGTGCAGTAGTAGATAACGGGTCTTAGAATAATATCACCCTGAATTAAAAATATAAACACCAATGCGTGATGTTTTAAAGGGGCATTATCACCATCACCATCACCAATAAAATAAATGTAGTTTAGTTATAGAGCACATAAAGTGGTCATACAAACTTGCAAACTGATCCCGCAGTGAATATTCGCTTGGCTGCTACAATCACTGATAAAGACGACATCTATGTGTCTTAATTCGACTAAATATTAACTTTTTTTCCTCCGACAAATTAAATTCTAAAACATTTTTTTTTAATTTTAAGAAAAATAAATAAAGGTGTTTGAAGTATATCTGGATCAAAAATATTCCATATTAGCGTAAATAGGTGCAGAAAATAGTGCGCGGAGGCGTAAAATGGGTAAAAGATATAATTCTGCCCGTACCAGTTCAAATTACTATGTTCAGTGTAAACAAAGATCCAACCAAGCACGTGTAGACATCAATTGACGTTTTCTTTTTAGTCTGTTTGCTTTTGAAACTTTTGGATTATTTTCCTGTTGTACTGAACACCGTTTATTATTAATGAATGATTCTTCATATTGGGTTTTAAAATTTAATCGACCGATTTTTCAATAAAAAAGATGTGAGATACCCATAGAACTATAGCTGTTTGACCTTTCAAAGGTCAGTCAGTCAGTCATCTTGGACAAAGATAAAAGTCGGCTAGTCTTTAACTTTGTAAAACAAATTGACAAACTTGTTGTACCAGTTCACACTAACTTTGCCAATCATCTAAAACAATCTGAATCCCAATCAAACGTCAATGCATAGTTGCCATATACACAGCTGTGATGTGTACTCATTAACGCCTGATTGATTCCTTAATCAGTAACAAAATAAATCAATTAACTACGGAAAAGTTCTTTTATATATGAAATGAGCGAGGCAAATTGGCATAGCTTAAACGCGATTTAACGTTAGAATTTGTTCAGATTATTGGAGTAAGCCAAACATAACACGTACCATAATTTGCTTCAGATTAAAATAACAATGTGTATGAAATTGTTACCGACGCCAAATAAAGCTAATATAAATTATAAATTATGTCGGCTTTCAAATAGGTTTCAGGTAATAATCATATGAATTGAGTTCATCAACACCTGTTTTATTTAAAGTTCTTGGACATTGGCAGGACGTTGTTGACGTTGACGTAACCTATGTCCAAGCATGTCCCAGACATGCTCGATGGGGAAGAGGTCGTGCTGGCCAAGTTAATGTGGTGATGTTCTGTTGTTGGAGGTAACCTGTAACGATCCTGGCCCTGTGAAATCTTGCGTTGTCATCCTGGAAGATGAAACGGCGGACATGACGTCGTGCGAACGGCACAACATGGACTGCTAAGATGTTGTCCCGGTAGTTCTGGCCTGTAACACGCCCTGCAACAACACGTAAAGCCATACTTCCAGCAACAGTGATGCCTCCCCACACCATAACAGAACCACTCCAAATCGATCATGCCTGGTGACGTTAACGTCTTGGAAGCGCTCGTTTCGACGACGCCACACCCTCCTACGTCTGTCCAAAAAATCAACAGTGAACCTTGACTCATCTGAAAACATCACATTGCTTCAGCGTCGATTATCCCAGTGTTGACGATCCCTACACCAACGACGTTATGCCTGAATGTGATGATCTCCCAAACAAGGGATCACGCGAGATCGTCGGGTGCGAAGGTGACCCCTATGCATCCGATTCCGAATCGTCTGGCCACTCACGCTCACACCAATGTCTGTTTTGAAGACGAGCGCTGATCTGATTTGCTGTGATGACACGATTTCTCAAGGTCAAGGTACGGATAAATCGATCCTGGGCTTGAGTTGTCGCCCTTGGTCGACCTGAGCGTGGTCTGTCCTGTACAGATTGTGTATCGCGGTATCTGGACCATAGCCTGCTTATGACAGACTGAGAAACATTCATCGTCCGCGCCACAACCACCTGTGTTGTGCCGATCTGTAGCATGCCAAGGGCACGTAACCTTTCATTTTGGGTAAGCCGACGCATATCAAAATTTGCTTTCTGGTCACTAAAACAATTAAACTGTTGTTTCCACCCTGGAATTCAATGCCACAATGACTGTAACATTCAAAGTCAGAGTCGTGCAAATCTTGGGTTGGACCCCCATGATGATCCCAAGCGTCACCTGCATTCCATGCGGTAGCTATTGGTGCGTTTGGGCGTCACATGTAACTGGAAATGTTTCTTCTGTTAGGTTATATAGTGACTTTTTTCGTAGTCATTTGCCTTTTATGGGAATATGCCCCCAAAATCAAATATCCCCTACTTTTTTTGAATAGTATAGTTAACAATTGAGTTGACAATAGGACAACAGTGTTTTTTCGCATTTAAGATTTAGAGCATTTTTAAATTTGTTCCAGCTAAATACCGGACGTTGAACACGGCATTACTGTTTATGAATATGTGCAACATTGAGACAGATGGAAACTAGTGCACAATACTTCTCGTGCACTTTGTATGAGATTTAAAATAAAAACAGAAAAAAATACCCAACGACTTCAATGGCATTAAAACGGTATTTGTTATATAATTTTAAATACATGAATTGAGCTTGTGTGGCATAAGTATTCAACATTGATATTGTCGCCACATAGGAAGGGTGTTGGTCATTATTATTGAGTTCTCCAAGCATTAATATTTGATGACCAATATTAGCACGGAACCACATACACAAAACAATAATGTAATACATGTATAATGGTAGACTATTCCGCAATTAAAATTAACCCATACCATACTTTTTCGGTTGTTTTTATATCATTTCATTCACAACACACAAAGTCTCTTATAAGTTTGTGTTCAAGAGGCCAGACTTGGCACGTCATTTAACCAATATAATGGAAAGAGACGAAGTAGTCAGAGCAGGGACCTGTTGTTCAGAGCCCCGTTAACTTTTAATGACTCGTTAACATGGAGTTCAAGGATCGTTTACTTTAACGGAGAGAAAGTCTGTTACTGGAAGGCATTATTAGGCTGTCGGCCGAAGTTTATATATACCCTTGGCAAAAAGCCCTATAGAAAACCAGTGCTGTTTTATAGTAATCTACAGAACAGTCCATAGAGGCTTTTTTATGAGGGGCGGGGTCCTATTTTGTTCAGGATGAAATTCTATATTATTCTACAGAGTTTTGGGGGCCCGAGGGCATTAACGGCCCAAAATATTCAATAGTTTCTGTAGTGCAAATCCTTTAGAGTTTCTTGCAGATTTATCGTAAAATTTATAGGAAATTACTAGGGTATTCTATGGATTTTTATAGTTTTTTTCTGTAGGAAATTCTACAGTTATCTTTATGTCTTTAATCATGTTTTGTGAACAGGCTGTGCAGTTGTCCCACTTTCTTCAGTTTCTTGTTAATACTAACAACTCCTATGAAGTTAAAATGTAAACTGCAACCAATGCCAAACAATCTTCAACAAAACGTTGGCAGTGTGAAGTTTTTTCGTTTTTCTTTTTTCAAGGTAGCTCGTTTTTGGAGATTCGCCAATATCAAAAAACAAGAAGAAAGATCTTTTTATATTTGTATCCACTGCTCAGGCATCCCCATTGATGATAATTTTAGTTCGTTTTATAATACTGATTTAATCAAATGTGTTTTGGAGGCATTCTGTTGATATACACCAATGAAATCTGTTTTTTGAGATTTAAGTTTGAATATGGAAAAACAAAAGCACGTCTTTCGACATTCGCCAATATGGAAAAACGAGCTAGTTGTTTTCCGTTATGCGCCAATATTGAAAAACGAAAAAAATCGAGCTAAAACGTTTGCAAGGTTTGAGTTTAACGTATCGCTAAAATAACTGAGTTTTGAACAAACGGCCCCTGATCAACAATAGATCCAAGCGTTAATAATATCTGCTTTCGAGAGTACAAGAATAGCCTATTGAAGAATAGCGATCAAAAATCAAGCAGCACATATGACACCCGGAACTAAAATTAGATCCCCCCCACCCAAAAAAAACAACAGCTGCATTACATTGTAGACGTTCAGTATGTCTTGCTACAATTATTAGGTTACTGCCACTAACTATTGTGATATGACATTGGTTGTCTGGAATGGTTCTTCAAACTTTATATAATGTAAACTTACTTATGTATAGGTATTAAGAAAAAAAAAATAACAGGACCGCGGATAACCCTATTAGTAAGGTATCTAATGATCCAAAGTCGGCTAAAGCTGGAATGACTTGTCAATATAGAATCAATTACTAATCTATTTTTGAGATCAAGCGTTGACATTAACAAATACTTGGGTAATAGATGATAATATAATAAAATAAAACAATAAATAATATATAAGAGATATTAAACGATTGGCATGCAATCAAGGCACAAGATATAAAACTAACCTTATATCCCAATAGAGTGCATCCATTTTATAAACCATTGCATTGATTAATAAGGAATGAAAGAACCGCGATTAGAGTATAAACAGCACGCATGACATATTACCCACTTCAGATTGCCATCTGCATGTGTAATAATTGGCAAATGGTTCTTCTATTTGCGTTAAGATATAATCTTAATATCCATTAAAAATCAACATGACAGACAAAGCGCAGAACACTGCACCACACATTACAACCAAATGGAAACCCAGAAAAAGACTCTCTTTGATTGGATGTTCACCCCCCTCCCTCCCCAAACCCCCTCCCTCCTAGTCCCTATATGTCCGAAATGAATGCGCGGGACCAACCACTTGCTGTACCCCCTCCCTCAATTAGCAAAAGTTTCTTGAATGGAAGGTCGTGGACCAACAGAGAACAATAAAATGTGCCATAATCGACCCCATTCGAGATATTTGTGATGTAAACCTATCACCAAACGCTGGTTCAAATATGAATATTGAAATGCATATTGCATACCATACTCAAATTACAGAAGCTTCTCTATTAGCATGTTTTCTAGTTGATCTTACAATACAGTAAGATCTACTGCGGACCGGTTTGGGAGATTTTGGGGTAGTCACTATTTACCAGTGAAAACGCCCCGATAGAATAATTACAACGTAGATTTCACACTCTTGGTCATATCTCCACGATTCCACTTTTTTCGAACAAATCAAAGCACTAAAAGAAGTGTATCCGGGTTAATTAAAAAAATTGCCAATCCACCATATCAATATCTGCAGTCATATGGTATGTTGTTCGCAAGTCACAATCATCCTTTTCATTATACTTTTAACAGTTGAATGAGTAGCATTGATTGGATCTTACAATTTCTCTACAGGTCTTTAATTATATAATACTAGAATACTTATTATTGGCACAATCACTTGGTTTATTATACTGCATGCAACGTTTCAACAAGATTTTACAAGTCGTTTTCAGCAAATACCTAATGTACAAATGAAACATGGATGAAATATATATATATATATGTACAATCAACAATATCATTAATTAATGAGCTGTATAGACAGGTGACAAAGATAGCTTTAATGTTTTTATTAGAATATAAGTTTACTTGGAGTACATTTTAGTTATTGTAGTGATATAGGACCCTTAGGTTAACTCAGGAGTGACATTTAACTCATTATAATAATAGGTTTGGTAATAATGTTTTAACAATGGTTACAGTATTTCAGATATTTTGATGTTTTTGGACAACAAATTATTTAGATATGCGGTGTCTTAATTGTTGGAAAATTTGTTATTTGGTGACATATAGTTTGATAAATATAATAATACAATGGTTAACAATCATAATAAATACATTATTGATTGTGTTGGTGGTCGTAACTTAAATGATTGGGTCGTAGGCTCTGGGAAGATAAACGCCTTGGTCGGGATTGAGTGTAGGATATGTCGACGTATCTGGATGAATTTTCCTCGTTCTTTTGTCATGTTGGTGTATTCTGTAGGTTTTTACCTTCGACCAATTAATTTTGTGGTGCCGATTGGTTAGGAGATGGGTGGCGACTGCTGAGGCACTGTTGGAGGGTGTAGGTTTGTGTTGGTCCACCCGTTTGTCTAGAGGGACTCGCGTTTCTATAATATATGAGTCACCACAGCTGCAGTGGATATGGTAGACACAGCCTTTAGGTTGGTGGGGTATGGTTGGGTTCAACTTTCCATGTGCTTTTAGGATGTCCTTGGTGCTTGACCCTTTGGTGAAGTTTACTCCAACCCCTGGATGCTGGTGTAATATTCTCCTAATTTGGTATGAGACATTGCCGTTGAATGGGATTGATATCCATACAGGTTCTTTTGGAGGTGACGGTGGTTTCGGGTCGTCTGATAGGGTTTTCCTTATTATTTTCTGTACCACTTCCTGTGAGCATCCATTGTATTCCACGAATACTTCCTGTAGGTGCCGGATTTCATCCACGGGGTTGGTTTTACTGCACAAGTTTTGGCTCTCTCCACTAGGGCTGATATTGTGGCTATTTTAGTGCTGTAGGGATGGTTTGATTGAAAATGGATGTATTGGTCTGTGTGTGTAGGTTTACGGTAAACACTGGTTTGGGGGGTTTGCTCCTCAGAATTGACTTTGACATCCAGGAAAGATAGACATTTATTTGTTTCGGTCTCCATAGTGAAGTTGAAACGTTGATGCTGGATGTTTCGGTGGTTTAACAGGTCGATTGGGTCATCTTGATCTTCCAGTATGAAAAACGTATCATCAACTTTTCTAGCCCAGAAGATTGGTTTGATAGCAGAATTGCGTAATGCTGATTCTTCAAAAGCTGTCATATAGATTTCAGATATCAGTGGTGGCAGGGACAGGGGGCTTCCCATGGGCAGGCCATGGATCTGTTCATAGAAGTTGTCCCCCCATTGGAAGTACGTTGACTCGAGGCAATCTTTCATTAGCATGATGACGTCATCTGTAGTGAGGGTTGAGTGGATTGGTTCATCTAATTCATTAAGTCGTTTCCTCAATTCATTTAAAGCGTCGGTTTTTGGGACGTTGGTGAACAAATCCACAACATCATATGATATCATTTTCCCACGACTGTTTAGGTTGTTAAGTTTCGTACAAAATTCTGAGTCTTTAATTAAGGAGTCTGCGTGTTTGCAAAGTACGGAGAATTGTTTCGATAAATACTGCGCGGTGTTGTAGTGGACAGAGTCTCTGGAACAGACTAGTAAACGGGCTTTCATAGGTTCTTGTGTATCTTAATACTCGCTCGAGCATATGGCGGTCTAAGATGTGTTGATTTCAGATCATGAAATAGGGATTCATGGATTTTCTTCTGGTCTTTGAGGCTCTTAAGAATGTAGTGTTTACTACGTTTGATTTCTGTGGGATCATTCCGTATTCTTACGTATGTGTTGTTGTCTGCTAATAACTCATATACTATGCTATGGAGGAAACTTCACCAAAGGGTCAAGCACCAAGGACATCCTAAAAGCAAATAGAAAGTTGAACCCAACCACACCCCACCAACCTAAAGGCTAATATACATCTAACGTCCTCTAAACGTATTATGGAATGGTAAGGCACTGTAAGTGACACAAACTATTAAATTTCTTGCATGCACGAATAATAGTGAATACAAAATACTGCACTGTTAAATGTATTTTGTATGTGAAGTGTATGTATATATCATACGTCTATTTTAGTATATTTCTTAAACAAGAAGACGAATTAATATAAGCCTTTGGCTTGTTTTTGAATCCTTAACTTTTGACAATTTATAATGTATAACATGTATCTTATTTTGAATAAAATATAGTTTAAATCAACCTAAAGGCTGTGTGCACCATATCCACTGCAGCTGCGGTGACTCCTATGTTGGAGAAACGCGAGTCCCTCTAAACAAACGGGTGGACGTCCCAACACAAACCTACACCCCCCAAACAGTGACTCAGCAGTCGCCGCCCATCTCCTAACCAATCGTCACCACAAAGTTAATTGGTCGAAGGTAAAAACCTACAGAATACACCAACATGACAAAGAACGAGGAAAATTCATGAGGTCATCCAGATACGCCGACATACCCCTACACTCAATCGAGAACAAGGCGTTTATCTTCCCAGAGCCTATAACGACCAAATCATTTAAGTTTAAGTAACGAGCACCAACACAATCAATAATGTATTTATTATGATTGTTAACCATTGTATTATTATATTTATCAAACTATATGTCACCAAAAAACAAATTTTCCAACAATTAAGACACCGCATATCTAAATAATTTGTTGTCCAAAAACCATCAAATATCTGAAATACTGTAACCATTGTTAAAACATTATTACCAAACCTATTATTATAATGAGTTAAATGTCACTCCTTAGTTAACCTAATGGTCCCTATATCACTACAATAACCAAAATGTACTCCAAGTAGACTTATATTCTAATAAAAACATTAAAGTTATCTTTGTCACCTGTCTATACAGCTCATTAATTAATGATATTGTTGATTGTACATATATATATATTTCATCCATGATATGTTTCATTTGTACATTAGGTATTTGCTTGAAAACAACTTGTAAAATCTTGTTGAAACGTTGCAGTACATTAAACCAAGTGATTGTGCCCATAATAAGTATTCTAGTATTATATCATAATTAATTGCTAAATGCCTCTCAAGGAATAAGTCTTTAATCATTCAGTTTAGTCCCTAATTACTTATTAGTGGCGTACAGAGATGGGGTAGAGTGAGTGATGGCCGCGAGTATTCTTTCAGAGTGGTATGCAATTAAAGAGCGAAATCAAAATTTTAAAGTTTTATATTATCAACGTTAACTTTATTGCACAAAGGTTTGTTTTACTTTTTATATTATTTCAACCGGGAAGCCGGGTTACAAGGACCAGCTCGAGTTTCATACCAATACATTTCATGATTTAAAAACGGGTCGACGCATGCCCCGTGTTTATATAAATTGAAAAGATGGAGATGCCCAATGAATAAATAAAGCGTCTTGTATAGATGACACACAAGTAGTTAATAAATATCCATAATTGATTGTCTCTCTCGCCCTATAAGGCCCAACTTGAATAGGAAGGTAAAGATTTTAATGCAGATAAGCCAAAACAGTATGAGTATATAAGAAAGGCCATGACACATGTTTCCTGATGCTAATTACGACGCATTTGGTTCCCCAGGGTTACCAGAATCAGATGATGTGGTGGAAAATTTAGATAATCATGAAAGATCCGAATTGACCGTTCACTGAAAGAGGCAAAAATTAGAATTTAAAAAATGGCAACCACAGAAAACTTGTAAAAGTACATACGCCAAGGTTTCAATCCGGCTGTTTGAAAAGGTATCAGGTCAGGAATGGGTTGTATTTTATTTGAATTTTATGATGAATTTATCAAAATCTATAGAGGGTCACCTTCAACTGAGATTGGGAACAGCAAGAAGGAATTGGCGACAATGGATACGGTGACAACATAAATGCATAGACCAAAGGAACACACTGATGAACGCAGGTCAGTGTCCCTTTATAAATATAAAAAAATAGCAATTCGGTTTGAATTTTCTACACTTAGGCGTATGCACGAGTTAATAAAATAACGGCCATTGTGGTGGTATTGTCATTACGGCATATAATTTCCGCGGTTTGCATGACCTTGGTCGTACGTACTACATCGTCACATTTTATTGTTGCCCAGTAACCTCACCTGTGGTGATTTTTTTTAGGCGCTAGGTACTTTTAAAAAAAAAAAATACCCCCCCCCCCCCTCCAACATCTAACACGTTTGATCTTGGCGATAAATTATGCTTTTGAAAGTTTTTGTGTATAAGATTCGATGTTGAACGAGTTTGTAACAAGTCTTCCGTTCTCAATCTCCTTTGCCATCTGTATTCGTCTTACTCTAGAACGTGTCTTAAACTTTGGTTTCATAAAAGAAAGTACACCGAAGACAACTAAAAACGTCTTATCAATTATCGATTAGATCTTCTCGCATCTATCTCCCTTCTATCACCTCTACTTTTTACTGGCGTGTGTATTACGCTTTCGTTTAATTAGAAACAAAACAAAGTCAAGATGATAATTATCATCATCATGGATAAGATCCTCTTGCTTCTACTACTGGTCCCCAACTTATATATCGTCTGCACGTCTCACTTGCACCGGCAATTTTCCACCCAAACACACACCACACATTAAAATCGTACATACACCATAACTATGGTTTCATTGGCATCGACATCCAGCATATTCCCTGGACGTCATTAACTGTAGCACTATGGTTCGCACTAAGTAACAAGTAGTAATCAGATGTCAATCGTCTGACACTGCCATCACGTGCTAGCATGACGTCGTGATATGTGACACTAACCATTATTGTATTTTCCAATAAGTGGGTGTTTTACAGTATGTTGTGGGTGTGCGGGCGTGTTTTTGTTTGTTTTATTATAATATTCAACTGATATTAATAGTGTATTCAATGTCGTACTAATCGTTTCTTCGACTATGACGTTTGTATGAAATAATCCAATGCCGTATGTTGCATCGTCTGGGATCTTCTGATGTGTAAGGCGAATGTGACGTTTTGTTTTTGGACGTGGATCTATCTAACGACTTGGGTATTTGATATAAATATCGTTTATTGATACAGTATGTTTTATCGATCTTGTCTTTAACATGTAAATCATTGATTGATAAACACACGCACTATAAGAAGGTAAAGCCGATCATAGCCTGTGTTTTTTAAGGTCTGAACGACGCGTTTCCTGTGCAGCCTTATCAGTCCTAAGGTTATCATAATTCAACAATCTGGTCATAGAGGTCAATACGGAGAGTGGTTCTGGACTTTGGATTTCTAGTCATGCATAGGTGAAGCTTGGTTTTAATGCTGGATCCTGAAAAGCAAGCCCTTAAAGAACCCAAGGTTAGTTTTTTTTTTAAATTGATTTCTTAAAACTTATACCTACGATTTGGATGGCCCTACCCCTATAAATAATATTTCTTGATTTGGTTGTGATACAGCATTCTAAGCCTAGTTCATTTGAGGTTGTTCTGGTTGTTTTGAAAACTGATTCTCTATTAGCCAATATCTGTCGATCCGAAAATATTGAATACAACCAGATAAAAAAACCCATCAAAATCCAAGCAATCTAACAATATGCACGCCAAATGACACTTTTCTGAATACTCAGAATGCGCGCCGTTTGTAATGAAGTAATTTTAGACTCGATGGAATTGGAAAGAATTGTATCCTATATATTAAAAAGAGCTAATAACCAATAAAGTCTACTTATATGGTGGGTGTTCTGGGACGTAGAGATTGATATAGATTTTAAATTACCATTAGATAGATGTATACAACTCTGGTTCTTAAATGGTAAATTGTTCTGACCACCTGGTTATATGAGACAATAATTGATTGACTTCGAGTTATGCGACGACAAAATCGACACAAAATTAAATAATTTATATTGGTATTTTGAAATAACTCATAACTGATATTGTTGTTATTTTCAAATAACTGATATTATTGTTATTTTCAAATTACTGATATTATTGTAATTTTAAAATAACTGATATTATTGTTATTTATTAAATAACTGATATTATTATTTTTTTTCAAATAACTTATATTATATTTTTAAATTAACTGATATTCTAATTTTAATATAATTGATCTTGGTATTTCAAAAGAACTGATCATATTGGCATTTAAAAAAAAATGATGTATGAATTTGTATTTTAAAATAAGTGATATAGTTTGTATTTCAAAGAACTGATATTGGTATATTAAAAGAACTGATATTGGTATATTAAAAGAATTGATATCAAAATTGTTTGGCTTCTACACTACACCAATGTCTTTCTGACAGGGAATACAATTCTTAAAATGGCATATCTCGTCTCTGATTTAAATCAAACGGAAAATAATTGTCAATTACCCCACACAGTCAGAACCATAAAACGAAGAGAAATAAAGATATTATTTTACTCATGCGGTCTCGAATACTTACTAATAATCCATTAATTAAAAGTATCATTTGAAAAAAAAAATCGAATTTGCCCCCCCCCCCCCCAGCCAAATATTTCGCCCACAATAATGATTTCTTAGGAGTGTCCTTAGCTGGCCAAATACTCAGCCCCTCCAAAAGTTTCTGTAGCCACCCAAAAATTTTTATAAGCTGGCTACGGGCCCGTTAAGACCCGGTTGTATGGAGATGCATTTTTTTAAATTGTATTTTATGATTCAGACTTGTTCGAATTGTACATACTGCTAACACATAACGCCATGGCCTAGCTCACTCACCATTTCATTTAAACTAAAGGTGAAACACCATATTATGCTAGCAAATCTGAGACTATAATCAACTGTGTGAAAGATAATAATATGTTCTGTCCTAAAGCACCTACCATACCACGAATGAGGCACAGGTCCCATAACGGGGAGATGCAGAGGTCGATCCCGATGATAGGCAACCTGGGAAAGTTCATTCGCCCTCGCTGGTTCAGAAAAGTAGGATGTTAAACCTCATTTCACTAGGTATTAAACCATCACACAAACACACACACACACACACACACACACACATACACATTATATATATATACATAATATATAAAGTTTTAGAAAGAAAAAAACTAATTATATCTTAGCTAGCACTTTCACCTTCTATGGGACCATCATACATCTCCTGGCTATTGAACCAGCATCTCACAATGGGAGCTTCAGGGCAGAACATATTAATTTAATTTGTATATACTTTTACCTGAGAGTAGAATGTTTTATTATCTTTTTTTATGTATATAAAATATAGGCTTATATTTGTATTCCTGGTTTCTACCCTACAGACTCCTATTTTTGAAATAGGTTAAAAATATTTCTCTTTCTTCTTAGGATTCATTGAAGATCACATCATATTTTTTTCTAATGCATTAAGAACTCAACAGTGTTCCTATATCTCCAGGTAAAATGATTATGACCATTAAGACGGTATTCAGTACGGATCGATACGATATGAACTCGCCTATCGTTTCTTAATTCCATCCATGTGGGTTCTTTGGTACGAGTGACGCAGAACTAATACTTTACCTAATCAAGGTATAATGTAGGATCAAATCTGAGCTCATTCATTAAAAAAAGCGCTTACACGTTTCAAAGCTTAATATGACTACGGACAAGACCTGAAAGCGACATTATGGAAGATTAGATAAGGAGATGAAAGTTCTCGCTATATCAGTTAAAAAAAAATACATAATATAAGCTGAAAATTTCAGTCAAATGAGTTAACGCTGAGCTGAGGAATTCTTATTACAAAAACAATGTAGCCTTGGTTGCCATTGTTACCCTGTTACGATAATAAACAACGTCCCGATTATCAATTTTGCGGTTAATCATCAACTGCCGTTGAATCACGGATTGGATTCAAATCTATCTCATATCGGACCCATCGGATTTCTTCGAGAATTTATTATGGTTTTGGACCTGACCTGACAAGGACAGCTGTCTAGTCGTACGGATGAAACGAAAACCGAGGTCCCGTGTACACATTGGCGTGTACGTTAAAGATCCCTTGATAGTTGGAATTCGATATAAGAGTAGACCGTAGCGTCGCTGCCCGGGCAAAATTTCTCTCATAGCACACCGTATGGTTTATGTCCGTCTTAATTTGCCCAGTTAAGGAGCATTAAGGTTTTATGAAGTTAATAAATATCTAATTAATAGTTTATAAAACTGCTATGGTCGAAAGAAAGGCCTGCGATAAGTAGATTTAGTTTTTGTATGATGCATCTTTAAAATTGAATAAGGCGTGTATTCCAGAAAGTGGTTTGAAAGAAAATTGGTTAGTTTGAAGTAAGTAGGTTAACTTTGGACTTAATTACGATATACCTTCTTTATTTTGATAAGTTTTTTCAGTTAACTAGTAGAACCGACATTTCGCACCAATATTTGAACCAAAATGTTGTTTTTGTTTTACAAGTATTTGTGATTATCTATAGCCATTACAGGGTGCGTGACTCTATTCATTGGAATCTTAACATCGACAAAAGGATCTAAAAGCACATAATAATGTAATTTAAAAAAAAAGAGCATTGCAATTTCTAATCAATTATGTTCGGTGTAATACGTTAACAGTCCCAAGTTGAACGACGTTCGCTTACACCTACATGTCCGGACGCTCGTCCATATTTTGATCCAATTTTGACGAAACTTAAAATTTAGGTTTATATCCCAAAGATCTCGGTTTATTTCGACATTCGCGCATATCGGAACGTGACTTCATTAATGATGGCCCCTGATTGTACGAAAAATCACATTCTTGGCATATGGACCCTCTAGCATGTTCTCTGTCAATCTCTTGCAAAATGTGGGCGTATCTTGCATGGTAACTGCATTTTTATTATTATCTTGTATAGGAATCAGCCATCACTAAATACTTCCTTATGTTATTCTGTCTCCATTACGAATGGCGCCAGAAACTATAGAGTATGTGTACACGACTAGTGTAGTTATAATAAAATGTTGATTGTGTTTTTAATATTGGATATCAAGATCCCTTAATTTGGATTGAAATGGAAAAAAATTGAATTATAATTCGTGTTTTTAATTTAGCTGCTTTAAGCTCTATGGCTAATAGTTTGTGAAATGAACGATTTAAGCACAAATCACAGTAATAAAGACGGGCTTACGCTATGCAATGTGTTATGAGGGAACATCGTTTTCACTTACTCTTCATTCAATTTCACCTGCTACTTTTTTTTTATGTGTATCACACTGACAAGAATAAGCCTTATACAACGTCATCACCAGACCTGGCACCGCCTGGTTACTCCATGTTACGTACAGGCCAGGGATCGAAACCTTGCACCTTAGGTGATGATGATCTCCCGGGCACCTGGTAGACAATCCGTTTTTTTACACGATGTACTCCTAAAGTACACAGACCAATTTAGTTGTGGTTATTTCAGCGCGTTTAAAGGAGCTGAAAGATTACTTCCCATGTAGAAATCGTGGGATTGATGATATACTACTGTCTATCAAACGTTTGCTTCAAATGATCAAATCCCTCTCAAAACTTTTGAATCGCAAGAAAACTACTGCATACCAGAATAATCTATATCAACTCGTCTTGTTTTTCACGTTACTTGATTGAGGGAGAATCCATATTTGGCTTGTATTTGTCGTTAGGCACTATCCATTTAATTCTGAGATTATCCCGTCAACTTTGTTTTTCATGGACGTCCAAGTCTCTCAGTGTTCTGACAACCGTTAGTCATTAGTTCAACCCGTGAGATTTAATGACACTTTTACATTTTTGTCCCTTGCGCGCCTCATGTGTCTTTTCCGGGAACACGTATTTACCTGGTGAGATTGGCTGTCTCTACTTTTCATACTGTATACCCAATATGCCATAATCTTTTTCTAAAATAATTACCGTATAAATACTTTCGTGGGAAGATACAGTGAAAAGACATAATAAAATGTCGCTAATTAGTTATTGACATTGTCAGTAGGTAGGCGTAATAGCAATTATCTACATTAAAACATGTTTAACATTTACAAAGAAACATTTGAAAGCTTTTAACTGAAAACAATAGGAGTTAATTAAGGCAGTACATTATAATTTAATTTTCGTTAAGGCGTATATGTTCAAATATCTGATCTGGGAACATTAACAACAAAAATACAACGCTTGTAGAAGCACTAATAAGTTATTAAAGACTTACTTTTTTGAAATTATTATTACAAATATATATATGAAGAGGAAAATTTTTACAACCTATATATATGTATATTGCGTAAGTGGAAAATTTAATTTATTTATTCTACGTTAGGAATGTATATAATCCAACGAGGTGTTAACATCGCCTTTCTTGTCTTGTGCACTATTAGCTGTTTTTAGAAGATTCCATTTTGTTTTATAGAGACACGAATTGAGAAAGACACAGCGTGAACAGGGACATTATAAGATCTCAGACAGAACCAGGAATGATCCGCAGAAAGTGAAAAACGTGAGTAAGAATCAATGACCAGACTTTGCCCGAATTAACTGTTGTTGAGAGTTATTGGAAAATATTGAATTCCGTTTATTGCTCTTTAGAAAACAAAGGGCAGCACAGAAGACGAGTATCGCCACCATCGTCGTAGACTTTTTTGGAAGTTTGTAGCGTACTATATAACTAGTTTAATGCTCTAAAAGTATAAAGATATAAAACAGAACAAAAACTGTGTATATAGAACAAGGTAAAGGATATTAGAGTTTCTTATATTAAAGTTGTACGTTTAATTTATTGTCATCTGATTGTATCAATTACTCCTACAGTCCCCTTGAAAGCTGTGACTAATCAAACCGAAACCACTAGAGACACAAATTGGAATATAAATCAAAATGTGATCAATTAGAGTGATATTATCATTAGTTTTAGAAGTGTCATATATTCCAATCGGGGTTACAAGAGATAGCATCAACATTACCACTATTAACTCGCGCTTAATATTTGATGGTTCCATTGTAGCGAATCATTGTCTGTATACGCTACGTAGGCACATCAGATATAATAGAAAGTTGACATTAGAGATTAGAATATCAGGGAATCGAGTGACATATATAATACCAGAATAGTGGGTATCGAGGATACAGAATATTGTGAAACATATATTCCGGGATTTCGTGATTGGGATTTATATAAAAACTTCAATCGGATTAACTTGGACATTTACTATTCTCGACACTGGAGTGGCAACCTTGTGGTAGGTACTATAATCGTAAAAGGTGAAATAGGATTGATCTTTGAAACGGTGCCAAGGGGTTAACAGATCCTATAGCGTGTTTGTTTTTGTTTTTAGTTGTATGAGAAGTTGTATTATCTGATCAGACAAGATGGGCATCCTCAAGAACACGGTGTCAGGTAAGATACCAAACTTTTTTAATTCGACAATTGTCCCTGTGTCATACATTATATCCGAAATAAGAGAGGGAGAGAGAAAGATAGAGTGAGAGAGAGAGGGAGAAAAAAAAGAAAGAGAGGGGGAGATATAGATATAGGGGGAGGGGAGGGGGGTGGGTGGTTGTGTTCGTCAGCTGGAGGTTATAGAGTTACTGATACGGTGCCAACTGGTATCAAGAATTAACGATCGGACTGCTTTCTCCTTTTGAATTAAATGTTGATATTATTAGATGTGGGTCGTGAGTTGATAACTTATAGATATGGGGAAAATGTCCAATCCGTTTCTCAGGTAAATAGGTTTCAAGTTTCAATATTGAATTTCGTTTATTACACGATCAAGATTGTTTATAATTCCATGCAGTTATAGGCGTAGGACGAGCGACGAACGAGCGAAGCGCACTACCGGGAGTCTGTGGGTCCTCCAACGGGGCCATGCTATATACCGGAAAACACAGGGAAAACACCGGAAAATAGCGGAAAACAACTGGAAAACCGGTTCAGTATAAAATGATGTTTTCCGGGTGTTTTCCGGTGTTTTCCGGTGTTTTCCTGTGTTTTCCGGTATATAGTATTGCCGCTCCAACGGAACATTAGGTGGCCACAAACGCATATTCCATTTCTGCTGTTTCAGCCTCTGAGTACCGCAACAAGAAAAATGAACCAATATCTTCATGTTGTTTTCCACCCAAAATTACACTCTATTGCCAACCTGAATTCCAGTCAGATCGAAACCAATCAATCAGACTGTCGCAAATGGAAAATAAATAAATAACTAGAAAATTAAAATTAAGTACATGTATAACCAAAAGTATTAATTCTGCACCAGGTATCGTCAAAACCCTTCACATTAATTAAAAAAAAAAAATTAAAAACGAATCGTGTACCATAAGGCGTTTCAGCGCCATTTGTAACAAGGGATACGAAGAAAGACGCTAAACATTTTCCACGAGTGATGTCAAACGGTGGCGGCATATTCTTATCTGGAGAGCATGAGCAATTAATACTGTCGGTGTATACTGGAATAAAAAGACGTTAGGATTGCCATTCGATTGAAACTTCTTGTGTATTTAGACGATTAGAAATTACAGTAAAAACAGAAACGATTGAATGTGAATCAGTTTATATGCATTCACTAAAGATTATTATATGCATTGCGGCCCATTTGTGTCAGTTGTTTGGTCCAAAATATTAGCGATTTGGAAATACATGTAATATTATTGTTAAACAAGAGTGTGCCATTAAAGTTACCGCTTACCATCAGCTAGAGATTACTTCTGTGTGTAGCTTGTAACTAATTAACAAACGTGACAGAATTGAATCAACTGACCTTCTCGTGAACCTATGGAATTAAACGACTTATTACATCCAATAACAGGTATTGCATGTAGAATAACAAGATTCTGTAGCTACATGTACGTAAACTCATGAGACAAGTGATTGTGACGCTTTCAACTATAAAAAGAGACGAAACAGGTTTACCGTGGATAATTGTGGGTGATTAGGATGGCGACTTCCCCGCTATACCAAATAAGTAACCACGAGGCTTTTTTTCCTTCAGATTGTAGAAAAAAAACGCCCCCCTAACCACTCTGTTGTCGGTTGTGGAGGTGAACGACTTGGAGAGATTTGGCAATGCCCAGGGCTTTTTTTTGGGTCAGTTCACAAACCTTACGAGATTTTAGAAAATTTTATTAGACGGATTATACCTGCCTGATTTTAAAGGGTCAATCCCGATAATGTTTATGAGAATAAAACTGCTTTATTTTGTGTTAAAATCCCCTACCTTAGGGCCGAGCAACTAACACAATATATGTGATACGTTTTCAAACAACTTTAACCCGTCAGTCTTTATCTGGAAATAGAGTCCGGTGTCCAAAGCTGTAATATGCGGTGATTGGATAAAACCAGACTAATTTTATAAAGGTAACGTGTCGGTGGAATTAACTTTTTGTTATCAAGTACAGCATATCGTCGGTGTCATTCTAAAACCTCGTAAGTCGGCATTTTTTCGAAAATCACTTTTTTGCATAATTCGATTGGTCATTATGTAATACATCATATATAAAAAAATCAGAGTTCTACGATAAATAGTTTTCATGTTATTAGCGTGTGACCAAACCTCGTATCTCGATTCGCTCTATTTTGTTCTTTTCTAAATACTCGTATCTCAGCCACGTGTTAGCGTCGACAACGTCAAGGGCCTTACAGCGATTTAAATGACCACATTTCATACGATAACACGTAAGTAATTCATTATTTTTATCATATTATTATAATATCATATGATGTGTCATATAAGGCATAACTTATAGGGAGAGAACAATAATATTTGCTGTGTGTTTGTGCTTTTAAGGTTGAAAACAGCGATCAATCGGTTTTGTTTACATTCTACTCCTGTACTTACTATTATATATGGGTCATTATTGTCTATATTAGTAACAAGGGATATATGGGATTCTTAATACTTTGTTTGTCGACATTAAAAATATGTCTCTGCATTTTCTGTTATTAGTGTAAACAAATCTCGAGATACGAGCTTTTGACACGGTACATAAATTCACTTAAGTCGATATACGAGCTTTTGGCACAAACCCTTACCTTACTACAGTTAACCAATTATATCTTGTTTTTTTTGTTTTTAGGTGATCTTTGTATTCCAAAATGTCTCGGCGACAGATATTTACTTCCAGGGGTATGATGTTAGTCCATTTAGCTAAAAAGAAGCGGATATTAGATCTACCAGCTTGTAGTAATGGCCACATTTTTAAACACTCGTTTGACCCGGACAACCCTTTCAAAGATGACGACGATGTTAAAGACGATAGTAATGAAGAAACACAGTCTATTAAAACTGCTGATATTGAAGAAAATCACTTGAATCATAACGGTGGTAATAAAGAAATACAACTTAATAATAACGACAATAATGCAGAATTGGACATAAGCAATAACAACGAAAGTATTGAAGAACTACAGTTTTATAATAATGATTATTGTATTAAAGAAACTAAATCAAATAATAAAAAAAGTATCGGCGAATTGCAGTTGAACAATAACAATGAAATTGGAGAAATACAGTTAAATGTGGAAAGTAATAACAAGGATGTAGACGGGGTCAATGTGAATACAAATGATATGATGGAAATTTCTATGAATCAAAGTGAACTGGACAGATTGATAAATAATACTGCTTATGATACAGGTGACACGGATATTGAGGTTTTGGCAATAGTTAATCCAGAGGAATTTGAAAACGTTTTTGATACAAACCATTTCGATGATTTGTGTGAAGTAGAGGATGTGTTACAACTTGGTGATGTTAAAATACCGTCTGTCAATGGCGATGAAGAGGAATTGCAGATAAACGATGGTGAAGTTGGAACTGGGAGTAAACAGGTTGTCGAAACAGAAAGGGGTGCTATTGAGAATGAAGAAAAGATAAGTTATAAAGCTGGAAATAACTGGAAAAAAAATATCAACAAAAAGAAACGTATGCACGGTGAAAACTATGAAAGAAAGTTAATAGATGAAGATGGTGTATCGTCAACTGTAACGGGTGGAGAAAGAAAATTAAAACCAAGGGGTTGTGGAGCAAGGTGTACAGAGACATTTAAAAGATCATGTTGGTCATTTGCTGAAGCAGACAGGAGGAGAATATTTGACAATTTTTGGAAATTAGAATGGCAAGAAAAAAAGTCATTTGTTGCAAGTGTTATAGAGAAAAAAGAAGTCAAAGAGAGAACGGTAGAACCATCCGATAGTAGAAGGAAACAATCATTAAACTATTACTTGACCAATAACGAAACCCGACTAAGAGTCTGCAAAAAATTCTTTTTATCCACTTTAGACATAGGTGAACAGACAATATATAACTGGTTGGACGGCGCAAATGATGGAATGGTAAAAGAATCGTCAAAAAGTAAGAAGAGGAAGGTTGAACGAATCTCAGAGAAGCTGTCAAGCGCAAAACTGTTTTTATCATCTCTGCCCAAAGTGCCAAGTCACTACTGTCGGGCTACATCAAATAAGTCTTACTTAGAGCCCTTGTTTGTCAGCTTTACACATCTTTACAGAGAATATAAAAGTAACTGCAATACTAACGGCCAACAATACGTTTCTCGGTCAAAGTTTTACAGGTTATATTTAGACATGAATCTTGCCATTTACAGGCCCAAAAAAGATTTATGTGATATTTGCTGTAGTTTCCAAGCAAAGAATCTCGCTGAATCAGTCTATAATGCTCATATGATCAACAAAGAAGCAGCACGGATAGAAAAATCTAGGGATAAGGAAAGGTCGAAAGTGGATCCGAACCTGTGTGTCCTTACTGTAGATTTGCAGGCCGTACTTCTTTCCCCATGTCTAAATGCAAGCGCCATGTATTATAAAACTAAATTATGTTGTCATAATTATACGGTTTTTGATCTAAGTAGCAAAGATTGCACTTGTTACTTTTGGCATGAAGATCAAGGGGAACTAGATGCCAGTATATTTGCTTCCTGTCTATGCGACTACATCAGTACCATAGTTGCTGATAACCCTAATGTTAAAGAATTTATTATATTCTCAGACGGTTGCACATACCAAAACCGAAATGTAACGTTGTCAAATGCTTTGTTGAAACTTGCTAATGATAAAGATATAACTGTTGTGCAGAAGTATCTGGAAAAGGGCCACACCCAAATGGAGTGTGATTCAGTTCACAGCTCCATAGAACGCCAGTTAAGAGGAAAGCAAATATATTCTCCTCACAATTATGTCGAAGCTATCAAAGCCGCAAGAATTGAGCCCGAGCCTTATAAAGTTAAGCACTTAAACTTTAGCTTTTTTAAAGACTACACCAAACTAAAAATGTATACATCAATACGCCCTGGTATTAAAACAGGTGATCCTTGCGTCACAGATATAAAGGCCTTAAAATACACACCTGGCGGTGAAATACAATATAAAATCAAATTCGATTCCGATTTTGAATATTTACCTAGAAGGTCACGATCAAAATCAGCAGAGTCTGTTGAAGTATTAAATTTATATGATAATAGGTTGCCCATAAAATCAACAAAATATAAACATCTACAGGAATTGAAATCTGTTATTCCTCCAATATTTCACCATTACTATGATAATCTACTTCATGCATAATCGTTAACTTTTGTTATTATACTGTTATTTACAATTAATTATAGTTATAAATACTGCTACTTTGTGGTATATCATTAACAATGAATTTATGCTAATATTCTTATTAAATTGTGTTTAAACGATTTTTTTATTTTAGTACCATAAATCAATGAACGTTATATAGACCGATTTGTTGGCAATCCCTATAGTGATTTACCTAACTAAGCTTCTAGGCCATCCCGTGGACAATGCCCCACTGGGTATGTAGACTTACCTGTTGGTAATATCCCTCGCTTATCGTACTGAGAATCTAGATCTCCATGTGGGCAATATCACTCAAGTCACTTACCGTACTGAGCATCTAACCCTACCTATGGGCAAAATCCCTCAAGTAATTTACAGTATTAAGTACCTACACATATCTGTGTCCAATGTCCTTCCAGTAAGTTGCCCCAATGAACATCTAGACCTAACCGTGGGCAATATCCCTATAATAGTTTACCATACTGGGCATATTGACCTACCGGTGGGTAATAATCCCCAAGTTTATACCCTACAGAGCATTTGTCTGCAATATCCCTCAATTAACTTCCCCTTTCCCGTGGGCGATATCCGTCAATTAACTTCCCCTCACTGAACATCTGGACCTACCTGTGGGCAATATTCCTCAAGTAATTTACCGTACTGAACATGTAGACCTACCTATAAGCCACGCCCCTCAAGTCACTTACCGTACAGAATATCTAGACTTATCTGTTGATGAAATAGACCAATAGACCTACCTACTGTCAATATCCAACTAGGAAATACTATAATACAAAACCTGTAATGTTTTTCCATCATTTTAATGCAAATCCAATCTCTAACAACGCAAAAAGAAAGCGCGTAAATCAAATAATTATAATACAACAACGTTCAGAATCCTCGTATCTCGACCGAAAAAAACAAATTTTGGGGCGAAAACCTCGTAAGTCCGAAATCTTAAAATGGAACAAGTATCGGCTTATATTTGATTTACCATTTAATTGGGCAAATTTTAAAATGTAGGAAAATGATTTTTTATGAAAATCCGCGAAGTATCTAAAAAGTAATAAAGTTTTTTGTTCCTCCTGAAAAATTTTGTTGATCCGACTTACGAGGTTTTAGAATTGTCACCGACGATATGGACCATTCACCATGTAGACCTCTAAAGAAACGGAAATCGATGATCGGGTCACCCAACGAAAGGAATTGACCCGAAATCTTAAAAGGGTTACGTGTCCGGATAAGCTGTTTTAACGCTCACGTCCAAACGCCACAATATTTTGAGCTGAAATTTTGAGTCAGGGTATATACACCATTCTTCTATATTTTGGCGTTTAAATTTCATACGAACTCGGACTTTTATTTTTTAGACTCTATTTAATTTTGGACTGTCCCTTTAAAATAGAGTTAAATTATTATGAATTTGTGTCAGATGTGGCGAGAAATGATTCCGATTGCGATAAAAACCCAATCGCGATAAAAAAAAAAATAGAAGGTATATAAATAGCCTTAGAACAGAGGTGGGAAGAGCGGTATATTCATATTGCAGCTTAATAGGGATGACCAGAGACAACGTCCTTTATTATAAAGGAACTATGTATAATAAATGACAATCTCCCCTTAATGAATCCAATTTGTTTCGGAAATGACATATTAATATATAGGCGGTGGAAACAGGATATGTGCTATCATCCATATTCCTGATGACGAAAGGGCAATTATTGTATTTACATCATCTTGGGGTCAAAATATAGGAGATACGTTTAGTATCTGATTTGAAATTGGAGTAAAAACGGAAACCATGGAATGTAAATCAGTTAAATACATTTATATTACAGTATTATATGCGTTGCTACCCACTTTTGTCAATTTCTAGGTCCTAAATGTTAGCGATTTAGCTCCTTTAAATTAAAGAGGTTTGTCACCTCTAATGGCTATTTATTCCATTGCTCTGGAAAAATAAACAGCGAAATGCTGAATAAGGAAAATTTCGACGCGTACACCGGTTAAAGCAATTCTAAATACAACGCGCACATATCCCCTTTAACATACTGGTTATTCTTCAGACACTGACAGTGGGTTTCTTTCTCATATTGAACATGATCTTGAACGATCATTGTTTGCCCGCAGCAAAGACATCGTGTAGGTTGTAGCATAAAGCATCATATTAACCAAGAATATCCACCCTCGGCTAAATGTGTCTGTAAAAATTCCTATATATTATTTCCTTGAGACAGTTTCACATTACGCCCAAGGCAGGATGGCGTGCTCATATCACTAAAAATATATTTGTACAATTCCAAAACAAGAACAAAATGTCAATGGAATTAATTTAAGCCAATGTTACATTTTTATGCGCCCACATTTTCATACGGACGTATATTATCGTCGCCCCTGTCCGTCCGTCTAGACTTCCGTCCGGACGTATGTCCGCCCACAATTGTTTGTAAACACACTAGAGGTCACAATTTTTATCCGACTTTAATGAAACTTGAAATGTAGGTTTATCAACATAAGATATCGGTTCCTTTCGATATTGGCATATATCGGACCGTAACTTCATGGATTATGGCCCCTGATTTCCAAAAAATCGCGTTTTAAGCTTGTAAATACTGCGGAGGTCACAATTTTGAACCTATTTTGATGACACTTGAAATGCATGTTTATAACCCAAATATCTTGATTGCTATCGATATTTGCGCTCATTGGAATGTAACTTCCTGAATCATGGCCCCTGATTGTCCGAAAAATCGCCCTTTTTAGCCTGTGATCCATCTGGAGGTCACAATTGTTATCGGATTTACAAAACCGTCAGATCACATCACCATTACACACTATAAGGAAGGTTGAGTTTGAATTTCGGGATAATCCGACCGACCAAAACTGACGGACAATATGGCCGCCACTTGTATGCGAATAGTGTAAAAAATAGTGTATATCAAGGTTGTGGACCCTGTAGAGGTCACAATTTTAAACTGATTTTGATGAAAGTTTAAATGATGTTTATATCCTAAAGATCTTGGTCCCTTTTGATATATGCGCATATCAGAGCGTAAATTCCTGAATTATGCCCCCATATAATACGAACAATCACCATTTTTAACTTGTGGTCCCTTTGAAGTTCACAAAACCGTTTGATTATATCACCGTTACACCGTAATGAAGGCGGAAATCAAATTTCGTGAAAATCGGACCAAAATTGCCGCCGCATGTACTGGAATTGTGTAAAAAATATGGCATATCAAAAGTTGTCGACCCTGTAGAGGTCACAGTTTTAATTTGATTTTGATGAAACTTGAAATGCATGTTTATAACCCAAAGATATTGGCTCCATTCGATATTTGCGCATATCGATTAGTAACTTAATGAATTATGACCCTTGATTGTAGGAAAAATCACATTCTTTTAAGCTTGTTCTCTATCCAACTCTTGCATGTGGGCTTATCCTGCCTGTCAGCCGCTAGGTTTTGGCCCGATTCATCTGTGAGATAGTATTAAACCAGACAGTGGTTTCAAATTGTCTTCTTGTACAGTTGGTTGGTTCAATGGAATTTGATCAGTTAATAATCTAACACACTTATTCTAAACCAGAACAAAAATATGCCAGGACCCCATTTAAAAACACACCAAGAGTGTAAATTGAAACATGAAGGAGATGTAGCATAATATGTTAATAAAGGTCAGTGCACGCCAAGGAAAACTTATTGCTTGCATCTTGATTTTTAAGTAGGCGACAATTTAACGTGTTAAAAATTTAGCACACGCTCTAATTGTTATTCTGACAAATTCCCTTTATGGCCATTTAATAGTTCACCAGACTGGAGGGAGTAATCTAAAGGCGGGTTGGAGTAATCTAAAGGTATGTCTTCGATATAAGTGTTGCCACAGGAAGTACGGTCGCCCGTTAAGTGAAAATATCACAACATCATTTTCAAATAACAGGAACAACTTCTACTTCACATATTTTTTGTCTGGAATATCTCCAGCATAGGACGCTGAACTCTAAAAGCAGGCTAATAAGCAAACCGAGTGGACTGTCAATGAATGGGGACTTGACACACGGGATGGAGAATGAGTTTGTTCCCTGAACTTTCCTCCCACATTAAATATAAGACCGATTTTCGCGAAAAGTTGTGTGGGTGGTCGTGCATTGTTGACTACAACAACGTAAGACCGCTGAAGACTGTTCAAGACCTACGTACGACCAGTTTACCCCCCCCCCCCTCCTACCAATCATACGACCTTTTGACAATTAGAAACAGAAATTCGAGATATATGGATCAAAATATAGCTGTCGTTTGTTCCAAGATGTTGTCTTTGTAAGGGCGAAGTTTGTCATTTCCTGTTATGTGGAGAAATGTATGTGGGCTGTAATTGAACGCTAAAAGAGGTTTATTAAAGGATGAAACGGTGTAGCCAAAGGCAACAATATCACAATCATCACTGCATTCAAGATGAGATTAGCCCTGGTTTTATTATTGTTTTAATGACAGACCTTACTTCCGTAGCCTACATGTTTGTAATATAGCTATTCTCAGCGTGTATAAGCTTTACTTGTTCATTCAGCTACTGTTTTGGTCATAATCTAATTCCTCTGCCTTTTCATGTAGAAAAGCAAAATGACACATCGCACATTGCTTTAATCGGTAGTCGCAAATGGGGTAACCCGGAATACCCGGTGAAACCCCACCGGGTTGGGCAATTAATTGTCATTTTGATACCAAAATAGGTATTTGCATGTATATGGTTACATGTGCATCATGCCAATCTTCGAAACACCCACACTGCTAAGGGTTAATTAATTATACGCTTTCCTTGCCAGTGCCGTCTCCGACAAGTGGTAATATTTTTGAAAAATCTAGAATATTCTTATGAATCTCCGTTAGGACTCGTACCCATCAGCGCTTCTATCTAACGGAAAAATTCGAAGAGTATATAGTTCAAAAATAGAGATAGTATTTGTGAAAAGAAATACCTCAGAGCTTCAGGGAGTTGTGCCGGAATAGGATAAAAGTTTCCAAGAGTGTTCCCATAGAATGTGATGCAGTGAAATATATACATGTATTGGATGTCTCATATATAAGACATTATAGGGACATATTACCTAAACTACGGAAGATCAAATACGAGCAAATTCCTTTTTTAAATAACTATTTTTGTTTTTAATTTTGAAAAATAATTTCTAATTTCTTTTTTTAATTTTGGATTTTGTAGAATAATTTTTTATTTTTTCATTTTTAATTTTCGATTTAGGATTTTGTAGAATATATTTTTTTTTAAAGGGACAGTCCCGTATTATACAGAGGCTCAAAAAGAAAAGTCTGAGAATGTATGAAAATAAAACGCCAAAATATAGGGGAATGGTGTATATACCGTGTCTCAAAATTTCAACTCAAAATATTGAGTCATTTGGACGTGAACGCCAAAATTGCTTATCCGGACACGTAACCCTTTTAAGATTGATGGTCATTTTTTTCATTTGGTGACCTTATAATCGATTAACGTTTCTTGAGAGGTCTATACAGTGAATGACCCATGTACTGTACTTGATAACAAAAGGTAAATTTTACCTACATATTATTTTTATAGAAAAGAGTCTGGTTTTATCCAGATACTGTATGATACAAAGGTCTCCATTTCCAGATGCAGACTGTCAGGTTTAAGTTATTTACAAGCGTATCACAAAAATCGGGTTAGTTGATCGGCCTTAGATAATGGGTTTTAAATGATTTTAACACAAAATTAAACAGTTTTATTCCCCAAAAAGTTATCGGGATTGGCCCTTTAATTTCCAATATTGCATCTTACAAGAAGGTGGATACAACTACTTCGACCATGTAAATGGTCGGAATGACAATGCGTAGTCGGTTCAATGACATGAAATAACATTATATGATTACTATGAGGGCAACACGTTATTACACTCAATTCTATTCTCTTTTCTATAGCAAAACTACATGTTTATGTTGCTCTTAAGATTAGCTGTGGGTGTTTTAAGCCGTTGCTATGACTATATTGCGTGGTATTTAATAATCGCAAGACAACACTATGCCCACGGGATTATAACTAGATATTATGGTAATTTTGTGTGTACTGGACTGAAATTTGCCCCACTCCCTCTTTAGCACAGCTATCTTCCTGACTTTTCGGAGTGAAGAATTGAAGAAAATGATTTGAATATATATTTTCTGCCATTTTTGGGTGAATATTCTTGATTTTGAGTCGGAAGGATACGGGAGTTGAGAGGTTGGTTAGGTTGAAAAGTAGAGCGGACAGTTGCATATTTCATAATTCGCTACTTCCGGTTAGTGAATCCGTACCTGCCCTTGAGCAAGGGGTTGCCATTATGTTGCTCCATCTGTGGCGGAAAGCGTTAAACCCCACGGAAATTTAGGGAAAAGTTAGAGTCGGTCTAAGAGAGGAGAATTAACATTAAAGACAACAGGGAAATAATTTGATCGGTGGTCAAATGGAAAAAAAGAGATAAACCTGTAGACTGCACTAATGAGGCGCAAACGACTGCCACTCATTTTGTGCCTCCTTGTGTATGTTCTCTTATATAACTGATCAGAAATTAAAATAAAAATGAAAAATAAACTAGTTAATATACATTCATGTTATATTAATATGTTCTCCGTCTATTTTAAGGTTCCAAACAGAAAAGTTATACGTCCTGTAGTCGAAATGATTTGTATTTTTTAAAACAATCGCCCTAATCTTATATGATATTCGATTCCAGTAAAAACTGATTAACATAGAATGTTTTTTTTTCGTTTCCTTAGAGAGGTCCGAGAATACCCCTTTCAATCACGATCACCACTTTCTGTCAAACTTCTTTACCGCTTATGTTCGATCTCTGCGTTGGCCGAGAAAGCTCATCGGAATTTTCATGCATGTAGTCTTTCGGATAGAATAAAAAAAACGCGGTCCCGTGTATAAATTGATCTGCGCGTAAAAGATCCCTTAGCAGATGGAATTCGATATAAGAATAGGCAAAGCCCAGCTTAACCGGAGTGGGGCCCTTGGCCTGACTATCCCTATAGCGCGATGAAAAGATTATTTCACATGCTTTTGAATGGCACGCATGCGTACCACACAAATAAACGGTATGTAATGCAATTAAATTTTTTTCAGCTCCGAATTGCATACAAATGCACTGAAATAACTCATAACGACGGGGAACTGTTATAACAAGTGAAATCTCCGGATTGAGTGGAACGTCACAGAGAAGGTAGGGGGATGGATAGCTGAGTCTCTACCATGAACCGAAATTAGAGAGCAAGGAGAGACACAGTTGCACTCATTTGACCGCACCACAGCACAAATCACCAAATACACTGACAAACTTACATCAAATGATAAACATCAGCTTTATTTTATGATATTTTATCACCCAATAAGTTGGATATAACAAGAAATAAGAATTCATTAGTCTATATGAAATCAATTTATGGACGAGCTTTGTGGGTACTGAAATCCAATTATAACCCGATCAATGAAGTTATTTGACCAACTAAGAGCAAATAACACAAACCTTTATTTCGTCTCTTTAGCGATAATTGTGTCCCGATATTGGTATTTTTATTTGAAGAAAATGAAAGATGACCGACTATATAAAGAGTAGTTATAGAGTTGGTGGTTTGATTACTAGTAGTGGGCATAGAATGTAATGATAAATATGTAAAATATCTTTCAGGGGTGCATCCCCCCCATCGCCCCTCCCCTCATTTTGATCTTTGAAACTACTATAATCTTATTGTAAATTTTAATGATGTACCTTACAAGAACAACAATGTGACTTGTCACCACCATCCCGCGCCATTGGACTTGTTTGGAAAGCATAAGAAAAACAACTTCTTGGAATATCAATGGGACTAGTCAGAAGATTCATACTCTGATCATATTAGCTCGACAAGGCACACCTAACCTTTGCCTACCTCAATTAGCTGCTGTATGTTAAACATTAAGCTTATACACCGGAAATAAGATACTTTAACATTTTGATGTTTGTATGCTCTAGAAATGAAATCGGGACAGAAGGAAGGTCATCAAAAATTAAAATAATAGTTTGAAGAATGTAAAAGTGTTATAAAGGTACCTTGAACAGTTTCTGAGATGTTCTAGAATAATAATTATATACCAAAAACTAATTCAAATGTGTAGTAAAAATCATGCTGTCGAGCATCACAAGTATTACATCCTTCTGAGAATTTAAAGCAGTTATGATATCTTTCTGAGCTTTAATTAAAGCCGCCCAGAGGTGTGGTCAGACAGAAAAGAACACACCTAAGAAACCCCATATACGTCCTGATATATTGGATAGAAATGCAACATTAGAAACAGGTCTGTGTTTTTTCAAAAAATTATGAGAAAAGGTATCTCTGGGGTACAGTTATAACAAGACTGAAGTTGTCTCCGAGTTACTGTTATAAGAAGAGTAAAAATATCTCTGTGGTACTGTTGTAAGTAGGCTAAATAAAAAAAACCAAGAACGAACAATTCAAACCATTAGACAAAATTCGAAGTCATAAAAAACGGTATAGGCAAAATAGTGTAACCAGGCAAATTAGTGTAATCCTAAGTTATTCCAAAGTTACTGTTAGGGCCAAATGTTGCCCTGTTATAGGAAGAGTAAAGGGTACTGTTATAAGAAGGGTGTTATGTACGGTGTGCTATTATAAAATGATTAAAGGTATTTGTATTTCTGATGTGCTATTCTGAGAAACAGAAGCCTTGAACTGTTAGATTAGTTAATAATTGACTGCTTAACTATAAAATTAGCCGGTCAACAATATTAGCATTACATATCGACTGTAGCTCTCATCAACATCCATTTATTTTTAGTTGTCATCTTAAATCTAATAATAGATAACAATGAATTATGAACCTGTTAAAGGTCAGAAAAAATATGATACGACTTAACAACGGGAGGGTCGTAAACCAGACAGAAAGAAATAATCACAATTCCAACTCTGGATATAAAACAATTTACTTGTCTGACACAAATCACAAATGGAAGTCAAGTTTCCTTTTAATATTAATGTATTTATTGTCCACTGGGATAATGTAGCAGAATTATTTGGTAGTATCGTAATAGGTTTTAAATTCCAAATCATATTCATGCAATTTCTAAATTAAGACATTGGATCTTCTTATCTAAATCAAGAATTTTGAAATAATCGTCAATATAGCTTTACAAGTTTAAAAAAGATATCGAATAGACGTAGCATTTTGTCACAGAAATAATGGGATCAATGCGCAGACTTTGGAGCATTGAGTTGTGCATCCTCCTCGCGGTGTTCCGTTTGATTAGAGCTAATCCTACTATTCCCTGCTGGATTGAGTGGGTATTATTTTGTCACTAATTATGACTGGTCAGTGGTCCTATTACTGACCAATCACTGACTTCGTTACACAGGACGTTTAATTAGGGCAACTGTGTTTACATAACGTTACGTCATGGCTACACGTTTTTTTTATGCTATATTAACCAGCGCATAGCAGGATATTGCAGCAAAACTAATTGCGTGACAAACGAGGCTATCGGTATTGACGTAAAATAAACACTACTGTATGGTAACGAACAGACTTTCAACGTTTTTAATAGCTTAAATCTTTGTCCAAAATATTAAGGAAGACCCAAGATTAAACGACGGACTGTCATGTTACTGTACGTAAGTGGTAGATTTGATTGAAAGAGAAGAATAGACACACTTACTTAAAAGTTCAATAATCCGAAGCGAATCCAGCAATGGCCAGAGAGGGATTTCTCGGGCCGTTGCTTCAGGAATATGCGAGTTCTGCTGTGTTCTTTAACACATTCTAAAAAGGTTTAATATTGTATGCTCCAGTTGAGAAGGCCAAAAGTAATTGTCTTCCAGTCGGTATTGTTCGATGTCTATTGCTTTGGAATCAATGATTTTTGTCAGGTCTGAAATGGTGATAAAGAGAAATAGTATGTATTTCAAGATGCCAAGAGTCAGTATGAACAATAGCGTAAATATACCTCATATTAATTATACTCAAACGATTTCTTCCGTTCATTTTGCAAGAGAAAAAGAGAATAGCATGATCTGTTCTTTCTAGTATCTGATTCTGTTTATTGTAGCAGTCCAATTTAGTAGCTTAAACCACCGTCGTTATATCTCTGTTAGTTTTGGACAGTTAAATATTGATGTTATTATTGTGTAGGGAGTTGGGGTGGCCTAGTGGTCTAGAGTGCTGCGCTTCGACCTCTAGCTGGCCGGTCACCTCTGGCTTGCGGATGTGGTTTCGAGCCCTGGTGTGAGTGTATGTGGCATGGAGATAGGGGCGCCTTCTCAACCTCGTGGGTTTCCTCCAGACACTCGGGTTTCCTCCCACTGCTACAGACCCCTACGCGCAAGCGAATTATTGAAATATAATTAAACATGTAAGTCCCGAATTGACCAAGTTGTGTTGAGTTGACGTTAAACCCCCTTCTCTCTCTCTATTATTGTGTGTGTGTTCCATAAACAAATTAAAGTAAACGTGACCTCGAGGTCATGCCATCTTCCAATATTGAAATAAGGCTTCCGCATCCTCATTGTGGAGCAGTTGGATATTTGGGCGTTAATGGAGTGACAAAACCAATAAATGGAAGGCAAACTAATATCTAGTTTTAATAAGATAAGCCTGTCGCGAAAACTGGCATGAAGCTTAATGCCTCCAAGCTATATGGTAATTATATTAATGAAGTTAAAATAAACTAAAAATTGCTTGCAACGTAGTCATTTATTCTGTTTAAGATTTCTTTTTTTTGTGTTTTTAGCATTCCGGGAATTCCAATAATTAATTTATTTTTTTCTAAACCCAGTCTTGTATAAACTAGTTTATGTTGTTAGAAAAAATACGATTTTTTCAAAGATATTTTCTGGGAATTTAAATTGACAAGGTTTTTTTCTTCGATTTTATATGTGAATCGTAGAATTATAGGATAATAATGTTTAAAGAGGCATGTTCGCTTTGAGCGTTGATATTTTTTTTTATAGATTTCACCCCACTTCATTGACTAAATAGTTGTATCGTGCATATTCAATAGTCTTACTAAAGCTAAAAACGTTGGTTTATCGGGTGTGAAAGGTGTTGGCCGTCATCAACCTTTTTTAATATTCAAAGCATTTGATCCCTTTTACGCTGGTTTCAAATAGTTTTCTGTAAAGTTTGTATCAGAAGCCCACCCGTTCCCATTGAGATGACAACATCAATGTTGATTTTTTAAATTAACAAATAATTCGTGTTTTCAAAGTCGAAGACCAAGGTCCTGGTTACATGGAGAGGGCTAACCCGGTTGGGCAAATCGTCTTCTCTAAACGGCAGAACCTCGGGTATGACTTCATTGCAATGCAACCAAATGAAAAAAATCCCCAAACACTGTTTATATCTAAACCAGACTAGCCCGCTTAGCCGGGGCACCCGTTTGTGAAACCGGTTAGCCTGGCCATAGGCGTAGGAGCTCGATGACAGTTAGGGGGGCAGAACCCGAAATGCCCGAAAAATTTTCGGGTTTACAGACAGCAACGACCTTGTATCCCCCCCCCTCCCAAAGAGAATTTTGGAATATTTTACGGCTGCAAACACGTTTTCCTGCTATTGCAGCCGGTGAACAAAGCAAATTCAAAGTGGTCTTATATAGTCTAATTAAGGTGGCTCACTCAAATTCCAATCAACCGTTTACAGTCCTCGAAGACGGGACCATTGGAAAAAATGTTTGAAAATTTAACTGTCGCAAACGCGTTTTTCTTCTATTTCAACCGGTGAACAAAGCAACTTCAAAGTGGTCTAATATAGATTAATTAAGGTGGCTGACTCAAATTCCAATCAATCGTTTACAGTCCCCGAAGACGGTACCGTTACGGGGAAAAAATGAAAATGTAACTGCCTTAAACGCGTTTTCCTGCTATTTAAGACGGTGAGAAAGCAATTAAACCTTATTAAGGTGGCTGACTCGAATTCCAATCATTCAATCATTTGCAGTCCACGAGAAAATTTTGAAAATTTAACTGCCACAAACGCGTTTTCCTGCTTTTTCAGCAGGTAAAAAAAGCAACTTCAAAGTGGTCTAATATAGCCTAATTAAAGTGGCTGACTCGAATTCCAATCAATCGTTTACAGTCCACAAAGACGGGACCATTGGGAAAAAGGTTTGAAAGTTTAACTGTCGCAAACGCGTTTTCCTGCGATTCAAGCCTGGGAATACAGGGATACAGCAACTTCAATTTGGTCCTATATATAGCCTACCTGGCTGACCCGAATGCCAAACAACCAATCAATCGTCGCGCGGTATGGAGGCCTCACCCTCCCGGAGAAAAATTTGAAAATTTAATCACAGCAAATGCGTTTTCTGCTATTCTAGCCAATATGAGCAACTCCAAAAGTAACCAATGGTTTTATACCCGAAATCCCACTCTGAACTCCAACCATCCAATCAGACTGTTGCACCTGCATTCACAAATAATAAACGATGCCGGAAAAATGTCGCACAAAGTAGAATGGGCCCAGACAAAATGTTTTAATCCATAGTAAACTCAGTACAAATTCGTGATATACAATTACAAGAAAAGTAAAATTAGTGTTTTTAGGGCTCGATGACAGTAAGGGAAGCAAAATTAGAAATGCCCGAAAAATTTCGGGTTTATAGACAGCGGCGCCGGTTTTCTTTGAGAGGCGAAGATTTTGGATAATTTGAAGGTCGTTTTCCTGCCCGATGCCTGTTTTTCGGGCAATACCTATTTTCCGGCAATACCGTTTTTGGGGCATACCTATCATGAGAGCGCGGGCAATTTTTCGGGCATGCAGTGGACAAAAAAAAGACGAGAAAATACTTTTCGGGCAGTGTGGATCTCATAGAAATAATTTAGTTATATTTTTTCTCTAAACGTTTATAGAAAAAAAAGGTCGCCGAATTTTTCATTGTCCGAAAATACTTTGTTTGGGGGGGGGGGGGGCTCCCACGCCTATGAGCCTGGCAAAACGAGCCAGCCCTTCTTTCATATAAACAAAATTGTGTGTTACAAGCAGGGCGGTCGCATAAACGTGGGGCGTATTTCCATCTCGGTTCCAATCTAAACCAATCTTTTTATCACTGGCGCATGCGCACGGCACTATTACAATACTTTGGACGAGATAGCCCGTTGATTTCATCGCAGCCCGTGTATATGCCCCGCTGTCATATAAAAACGACAGTACAAGGCTAAACTTGACAGCCTAGCCCGTATATCCGAGCTAGCCCTTCTCGTGTATCATGTAACCGGCCCTTAGTTACTTTAAGGTCATGTGACGAAGAATCCTGTTAATTTTCAACAATTTCCGATACTTGCTCCAATGTTTCGTTGCCTGTTAAACTATCTGTTGCCATTGGAGACTGTTAGAAAATTGGCCGCTGTCGATGCAAAATTTCCTTGTAAACACCCTGTATTTCGTATTCACGTTTCTATTAGCCCTGCTGTTTCAGAACAGAAAAACCATCAACCTCATGTTTTTTTTATTTCCATATTTTCTAACTCTTAGCTTTAAATGATTCTTGAAAAGCGACATGTTCTATGTAGAATATAAATCTGGAGTCAGACAGGTCATATATAATAGGACCTTTAAGTGAAACGGATTACACACTGGGAGTATTTAATGATAGGTCGAGTCGACACTAAATTGGACTGGTTCCATAGACACTAGAGGATCCACAGCAAGAAAACAGACCATTGTTGCTGTATTTATACTGACACATACGTTATGCAATGTTGTCGCGGTTTGACTTGGTACCGGTTGCCCCAGTGTCTTGTACACAAGATTCGGCTGTAAAAACGTCATCTTGGTAACGATGAGAATGTCCTCATTGAAACGTTGCAGTTAATAAATCTAGTAAATGTTACCCATAAAGCTGTCTGTCATTATCTTGTTCCATGTTTTCACATGTAACATGTTTTATGAAACACGCTAAAGCTAGCGGTTTATTATAAGTGCAAATCTTGGATTTTATATTGTATTTTCCTTTTATTTACATCATTTCTATTTTCCCTTTATTGTCATATTACATGTAGTTGTAAAGCGTAATGCTTCGTACTTAGTAACACCACGACACCCGATATTCGCAAATAAATGGTAGCGAATTGGAGTACATGTATGTGCAATCATCGTTAAGTTTGTATTTGGGAATTGTATGATGGCCAAAATTGGATTGTTTCTGTACACCAACACATACTCTCTGTCCATTCGACGATGAGTATACATTTCCTTGTAATCGTTGTACATATAATAGCTGCCCGCCAATCTCAATAAAAATGTATGGTAATTTCGTTTCGTTTTATTTTTGAATGTTGTACTGCATTTCATTTACATCTAATGGTATTTGTTTTAACGAGATAACGTAAGCTTTCTGATTGACTAATCAAATTGGACGTATTAGTATCCATGGCTGGTTTATTCCCGGGAAGGCGCAGTTAGTGACCGTAACAGATTAAAAAGGGTCGTTTTCGACGCCTTAACGGGAATCCAGCCCCTAAGGATTAAAATGGATTAAAATGGATTAAAAAACGTAACAATGGTGTTATAGAGTGTTATGATAAGAATTTACTCTTTCATAATCCCCACTATAACTAATTAACCAACATTTTAGTATCAGTCGTGGTATCAAAAATAAAAACAAAACTATAGTATAACAAAAATTCATTTAATTTCTTCAATAATAGATAAAAAAATATATAGTATAAAAAATTCATTTAATTTCTTCAAAAACAAATAAGAAACATAACTATACTATAACAAAAATTAATTTCGTCAAAAAAAAAAAATCCCAATTATACTATAACAAAAATTAACTTCACCAAATAAATAAAAAAACATAATTATACTATAACAAAAACTAAAATCAATTCAATTTCGCCAAAAAAGATACCCGGTCTAAAAACTTAACTAACGTCAATTCATGAACCTCGTAACTTCTTTTCAATTCCTGGAGCTTGTTTTGAAGTTGGGCATATTTGTGTCTTTTCTTTGGTGGTTCGTGTCCGCAAGCATATAGCACTATTCTTATTTCATTAATATTTTGCTCATGTTGAAAAAAATGCTATCAATTCAAAAACATTCGGATGGGCTTTTCCGACCAGCTTTTTGACCCTCAAATGCCATTCTTCCAGAGTGTTGTTGGTCATGTGTTCCTCTGTATTGTAATGGTTCCACTGGTAAGTTGAAAATTCTCTCTCGAACCATTGATTTGTAATATAATCAGCCAATTCTGTTATTTTTGGACAAGGTGGCATTTCTGCTACCATGTGAAGGAATGCATCTTCAACCTGCAAGTAAAATAGACTTGATAAATAAATTTGATAACAAAGTGTTCAAAACGTTCCACGTCTACTCAAATAAGAGAAATCGAGGGCATATACAGCAAGACATAATAAAATACACCTACCCTTTCAACTGGCACCAACGGTAGAGCTGCAAATCTCCGTACTACCTTCTGTATTTCTTGGTCGTCTCTATATTGTATTTGTAGACCTGCATTTTGTGTTCGTCTCCAAATACACAGGGTAAAATAAAAAAAAAACTGCCTTTCCATTCCGTATTTGGGAATATTTCCAACACTGTTTGTTTTGCTGCCAATTCAAAATCCATCTGAAATATAATATGGTAAGAAAATAAGCAAATTACAAAGACTGAGAGACCGTGAGAGAAAATTCGTTATTACAATCATAATAAAATAAATATTTTGATGAATGAAGAATAACCCTTGGGTGATTTGATGATATTCATCATTAGTTGCCAATTGGTGAATAAAATTCAGAGTGAACATAAATTCAAAAAATCTTACACCGTTAATTGGGTCCTAATAACGACATGTCTCTCTTCAAACGAAAGCCGACAAGTCGATATCTGCGCCTTCCCGGGAAGGATTAATTTTGGTTACGCTCTGTAACTGCGCCTTCCCGGGAATACACCCCATGGCTGTGTATACGTAATTGATTTTGGGCAGTTTAAGGGTTATAACAACAGGAATACAACTGTCTGATGTAAAAGCTTCAGCGAGATTACAAATATTGTGAAAATTAGAAACAATAAAACACCAGATTACATTTTTTTTGTGACTTCAACGTCAAAGGAACTTTGTCTCATTGATACACATTAATTTATCCCTTATTCAGGTGAAGTATTCTGGTATAACTGACATGTGTTAGCAAATCTAAATTCCACTTAAGAACTCTGTAGTTAAAAATGGTAGCTTCGAACTATTTTGAGAACCTGGATCCGACTCAAAAATGCCATGTCTGAAACAAGGATAATGGACGTAATGCCGATTATCCCCTGAAACGCCAATCAAGTCACCGCGCTTTCAAAAAAAAGGAATACAATTTATTTTATATTGGGATTGAATTTAAAGTAAAACAAAAAATGCTTTTCACTCGAGTCTCATACACATGGAACTTGGCCAGGCGGCACTGAATTCATTCACGACACCGAACTAAACCTTGAAACCGTTAAAAATCAGAAAAATGGCTTCACACGATCATTGCAGTTGTATATGGAAAATAATACCAATTGTTCGTCCCGCTTATTTTTTGTTTTTACTGAGTGACCATTATAATAAATATACATAACGAATTATCATCTAATTTTAATATAAATTGACAATGCAACAGAACAAACTTTCCCATACTGATGATGCCAAAATTTGTATATTAAAAGTATACCAATATTTCATTCTGTTCCATTTTTCGGTTGTTCACGGATTGACCGTAAGAACAGGAATCCCAAAAAATGTCAGTATATGTTCGATGCTGCTATTGTTAGATTGTCATTTTATATATAGCAATAGCAGGCTTATATTATAACCTCTACGCGTTTAGCTTCGTGTCTTGTGTACAGATCATATCATCTGATCAGCTTTCAATTATTTACAGATAAACCAAGAAGATAAATATAGAAGCTAAACACCCAACACATCTCAGACCAATTTACATTATCACTGGCTGAATTCCTGACAAACAATTAGTTCGAAATGAGTACCACGGAGTCTTGCCTTCGAAATTAATGATAATTTGCCAACAGCAATTATTCAAATCCGACGCTAACAAATTAATGGTAATTTGCCAACAGCATTTATTCAAATCCGACGCTAACAAACTAATGATAATTTGCCAACAGCATTTATTCAAATCCGCCATGGTTACTGTTTCGCATATTACTGCTTAGTGATACAAGGCGGGGGGGGGGGCGACGGCTAGTGCTAAACAGAATACAATTCAACACAGAGCCTCGTCTAAGAATTTGGTCGTGCGCGGCAATGTCAGGCGAATCACACGAACCTCGCAGCAGGGGGATCTCCCGCCCGAAATTTTGAAAATTGACTCCCTTAGACACTATTTTTGAGCACTTAAAAGTAGTTGCCGAGATTATTTGATACACTATTAGTTTTGGCATCTTGTTAAACCATGGATTGATTAATACCCTGTAAATCGAGATCAAAACACTGCTGTGGCTGACCCGCAGACAGAAATAATGTCCATAAAACAATCAGAAAGACGATTTTGTAAACCTACGCACCATGCTATAGTATTAAGTAGACTTCGGTTTCAACCATCAAACACTGACAGATTATCAGCCTCAGGCATGCTTGGGAAAAACCTTGTCAGCGATTTTCAAAACGTATGTATGTTGGCGCCCCGTCTTCAACTTTGAGGTCAGTAGGCGGCACAGTTTGGCCAGTGCGCGGCGGTTCTGTATTAATAGACCATACTATTGTCGTCAGCTCTGTCCGTCCGCCGACCACAATTGTTGTGGCCGTTCTACAGACTACAGTTATTATCTGATTGGCTTAAAATTTAGGTGGTTTGGGGCCCAAAATAATTGGATATTTCATCTACTGCGATCCATTTTTTCCGAATTCCCACCTCCTTTCCGCCGCCAGATTATTATTATTTTACTTCGATATGAGCTGAAAATTCTGAATAATCATGCTGGACCCACCCCTGACTTTTACAGTACTTATGTTTATGTTCCCGAGGGGAAGAATATTATTGATTGTCTGGTAATTACTGTTGGAGGTATCGCCTTTGATTGATTTGAAAAAAAAAATCGTTTAACAAATGACATGAATTTATGCTCAGTGTTTAAATGCATGACACAAAGAAATCTAGCGGTACATATTTTGTATGTTAGCACTAGGAAGAACTAAAAACGAATCAATTTAACTTGTTTTTCTTATAACTACTTCATGTGTTATGATAAGTGTTCAAAGTCTTGTAAAAGCTCCTACTTACATAAAAATATTATCTATAAAACATCTTAAAATTAACCATTACACCAGGTGCATGTATTTATAAATCAGATTTTATTAGATGTAATACAATGATTCTTAATTAACCTTAAAATACAGCTTTGGTCTTTGTTTTGAACGGTTACCAGATATAAAGTCGACCTTCTGACAGTGTTGTAAATATCTAGCCTTCGTCCATTTGCACAATTCGAAAATAAGATAATTTATATAAGAATTAAAGTCGATCCTAACCATTCGTCAAAACAGAAATCCTATGATGGCAAAAAAAAGAAGATATTCATAAAGCAATAGTTGACTTTCCAAATGGAAAATCAAATCACAATTTACCAGCCCTCTGCTCCCTGATCACGGAATCGCAGACACGAACGCTGTCTCCACTGAGAAACACGAATTAATTAGTTAAAGAGCTTTTATGCCTTAGTTAGTATATATATACAATTTGTATTTAATGATCAGGGTGGAAGCGTGATTTGGCCAGACAAGTTATAATTATCACTGGGGAATAAAATAGTATCTCTATAATAATTAATATATGAACGTAACAAACACATTATGGAAAACGTTAAAGTTCGATATCCTAGCAGCAACCAAGCTTGGTCCCAGAATAAGTAGAGTAAGATATTCCCAGTAGAGCCAGTATACTTTGTCTCGTGCACTACAACCTTTTATACAAATACATCAGTTGGAATGTAGAGTAGTAAATCAATTGTTTAATTAAAGACACAGTTGACAATATTGTTCAGAGTCAAAAATATGTAGGTTAAGTTACTACATACATATAACTGTCATTGTATACGTCTGACATTTAAACCTTTATGAAGACTAGACTGGCTTGAACGAAAACATGTCCCTGAGGCGACGTCCGCTAGTTACTAGAATGGTCTGCAATTCCCGAACTTGCAGTTCAGTTATCTCATTTTAACGCAGACACGTGAACGATAGAGTCCCATCAGCGGTTACGACACAAACACAATCAAATAAAACATAGCGACCTCCACGGAAATCTTGACATTGAACAAACCTTGAAGTTTGCAACTCAGGTAGGCATTTTAATGGGAAAGTGCGAAACTTGGTATTCGCGATGATCGAGGAATCTGATAGGCTCCCAAGCTGGGTCAGTGGCCAATCGAAATTAGTGGCGAAATATGAAGGGCGTGACAAGATACGAGACGAAGCCCTCAATTGAAGATGGGACGAAACGGGCAGCGTAACTATTATAACATTATTTGTCGAAGACACAAAGATATTGTGGTACAATAGAAGCCAACATGGCTTTTAAAATCTTTTAATCCAAATGTTATTTTAATAAAAAGTACTCGTGATTTCCCTCTATATTTAACTTTTATTCTGGTATATCGGGGCTTTAATTAGCATTATTATACATTTGTCATTTACTCTGGCACTCCCCTTTCGTCTAAATTCATGAACTACCAATCTAATAGTCTCCCAGTTTCGAAAACAATCTGTTTATTGATTTCTTCTCAATCAGGATAATTATTTTGAATCGTTAATGTCCTTTTCGGTTATAATGTGTCGTGGTGACGCCGTCAGTGTCAGGCTTTTGTCGGAGTTTGTCTTGTTGAGTAAGAGTTCATGAATAAACTGAATTCGGCGTAATTAAAATTGCTGTATAATTATGCTTGCTCGTTTGAATTGTGTCCCCTACTGAGCATGTACGAAATAAGGAGGGTGGGGGCGAGGGTATAGGTATCCTCTTCAACCCCAAATAATCCAGTAGACATGGTACACGGGTTAATCAGCGAAATGGATGTATGAGATGTGTTGTTGGCGTTTGGGAAAGTAGACGAGGGGAAATGTGTAAGGAGTGATAGTTAGATGTATTATGAATGGTTAGAGTGGCAGTAGTGTTACGGTGAAATACTATGCCGCCACCGTAACACCACAGCTTTATGATTTGTTAGACAGGAGTGATGTATTAAGTCCGACAATAATAAATAACATATTTCTGATTTTATTGCCGTCTTTTCCCACTTGCACTGGTTGTACGCCATTTTGAAACTAGCTGACGAAGACAGCTCGGGTGGCGATTGTTCGACTCCGGGCTGCTCTGTCAGTATCTAACAAACGCATTTAGTTCGCGTACAACTTTTAAAAACCGAATGTCAGTATGGTATTTCCCACATAATTGGTTATCGCAAAAACAGAGTAAACTGAAAGCGAGTAATCTCGACTTAAAGCTATAGTCTATAGTCTACTGACTACACTCGTCACTAGGCTTGCTATACATATTATAATATTCCATAATTGGTTATCGCAAAAACAGAGTAAACTGAAAGCGAGTAATCTCTACTTAAAGCTATAGTCTATAGCCCACTGACTACACTCGTCACTAGGCTTGCTATACATATTATAATATTCCATTTACACCCTTGTTAATTAACACACCTTATCTAGAGTTATAATCCGAATGTTATTTTTTTATCGAGATCCGTAGGTATTTACCATTTTGCTAGATTTTTATAAGGCAAACGTATGTTTTAACCTTGAACTATTACTCAGTGATAAGCCTCCGCCGCAAAAAGAGTTCTCGCCTTTTATATTATTAGTATAATTACTTCCTCATGTGCGGCAGGTTAGTTTGCTTCTAAAAACACTGTTTTCCGTTCCAAAAAATACAAAAGTAATTTTTTACCAGACAATCATGGTTCTATTCACCGAGACTAGATCATTTCTCTCGGTGTAAGGATATTATCGCTATGGATAAGTTCATACACTGTTGAGAAAATAATCCAATTGGTTTGCTTAGCAACAAATCGAGCGTGAATCAACTCTGTACTGAAAATTTTGTGAGTGATATATATGAACTGTCTTCACACATTCGGTATAATTAGCGATACACATGTACAGTGGCAAGTGTTCTACTTCACAGACTAATACCTCAAAAGAACCTCCGCGCGAAATCCCAGATTTTGGTACAGGTAAAAGAAAAAGAAATAGTGCCCGTGAGCGTGCCAGTAATAGAAAAACTAAGAGTTTGCGCATAAAAAATGCACGAAAGTACCAGGCGCGAGGTCATCGAGCATCTATATAACTAGATTGTTCCAGAATATGTAACGTGAAAATCCTAAAATGTCCTCGGCAAGTCTCATCCCTCCATCCTTCACTTACAATCGCCTTTGTAATCTAAGAATCCTTCTAAGAAAGTTATCAATCAAAACGACTTAGGAGAGACACGTTCACCCACCTGAGAGTATCTGTAACACACGCAAGATAACACTTAATACATCGGATAAATAGTTGGTTGCAACCGATTTTATCAGAATTTAGATGTAATTTGCATGTATGATCTATCACAGCAATGTCTCAGAAATGGTTGTTTTCTTTTTGTATATCAATTTATAGCTCATTAATTTAACATGCAACAATGTTATTCAGGCAATATTTGGTATAGAATTCACCCCATTGCACTAATATTATGAACCCAATAGTGACACGTTCGGTTTTCGCTTCGTAACCTTTGGTCATTCCAACCTTACCACCCTGCTTAGTTAATTTCTAACTATCCCATCCCCCCTTCCACAATTAAGCAGGATTCGTGCTAGTTGGTGGTTAACGTTTGATTCCACAGTAAGGGATATCGCAGATACACGCCTTCCAGTGTCCATTACCCCTACCAGTAAGTGCAATACGACAGGGACGAATCAAGCAAAAAGTAACTAACGTGACGAAATTTATGACGTAGCTGGCTTTTTTTTCGCACGTACACAGTGGCTGGCCATTTTGCGCAGTAATCCCCGCCAGAGTTTGGCTATTTTGTTAAAATTGCTATAAAGGTTTAAATTTTTTGTTTAAAACTGAAATAAATTAACTATTAGTCAATCCCCACGCTAAGAACATTAACATAATTGATTGTGTATATCTGAAATAGACCCGACCGGAGCACAAAATAATTCCAAGATGTCAGCGCCCATGAGCGAAAAGTTTCGGGACGCTATACTTTTTCAAAGTCGAAGTTAGGAGTTACAAACTTAAATTTGAAGGAAAAACAAGTGGACGGATTACAGGCTTTTTATAAAGGTCATGATTGTGAAGCTGTGTTACCGAAATGTTATGGCAAGAGCCTGATTTTTCAAATTCTCTCATGGATATTACAAAAGAAATACAAGGAAGAGTGAAGCCATGATTGTTATTGTTAGTGTGTTGACCTCGTGACCTGCGACGTATAGACCACGTGATATGAAAACATGTCGATTGGATGTGTCTGAGATAACTTCTCCGCAGGTAGCGTGTCTCAGATGTTCAGAATGGAATCAAGCTTTTGGTTTAAAATGGGGGCGTGGGTAAGGTCCTTTATGGTCTGTGTATATATTATTTTGTGTTCGTTTCGTTTAAAGTTGACGCAACAAATATACTACGCTATGATGAACTGTAACATCTAAGCAACGGTGGGTTTTTACCTTCATGGTCTTCTCGAAATCAGCCAGATTGATTGTGCATGATAGTCTAGTATTTCAATCGTGAGAGGTGCTTTACGTATAACGGCCAAAATAGGTAACGCGCTAAACTTGTCAATCTATTATGAACAGTTCCGATCGGTATTTGATTTCTACTGCTCGATCATGTCTGAGAAAAATAGACGAAATCCGACTGATAAAATCCGATCAACTAATATTAATTGACGTAAGGCAAGTCTAGTTGGGTTGGCGTTGTCACAGCGGGGTTTTTAAAAATATAGGTTGCTAGGCAGCCCTATTGCAGTTTAAAGTGTGAAAACGTCGATTGATTAGCTCTTTAAATCAAAATGTTTTAGTTTTTGTACTTTTTTTTAGCTGGTACCTGTCAGGTATTGGACCCGATTGATAATGGAATCTGGCATATAGAAGGCTTTAACCCTGGTAGTCTAGCTAAACTTGCCTGTAAAGTAGGATACACTATGACAGGAAGTAACGAAGAGGTAACGAAGATATGTAAGGAGACTGGTGAATGGGTAGGAAAAGATGGTCAATGTGTGACAGCCAAAGAAGCTGCTGCTGTAGATCAAGGTAAAAACATATGATTTGAATTAAAGGACAATGTTGGTGTAAGTCATTATCACATATTATGTGATAGAACTGGTTAAACACGTCCCAAATATAATTTTTATCTAGAGATGAGTAATACACGTGTCATGAATCGGAGGTGACGAACGCCAAAGGAAACACGAGTTATCACTCTATTAAATTGACTGAATTGACGACTGATAACAGATACACGGACGAATTTCAATCACTAATAATTCCTTCGAAGACCGAAGACCAAAGACCAAATATGTGATAATGACTGACACCAATAGTGTCCTTTAAAGAGTGTATAGCTCTAGGTCTAAACATGAAATAGAATTCTATATCGGCCCACTTCAATCATAATTATCTATATTGTTATCTTACTGTCAAAGCATATGGGATCTTCATCAACTATTTAAGACACGCTGAACAATTTAAAATAAGATAAACGTATAGATTGGGCTAACCAGATGCAAACGAGTTACATTAAAATTGGAAAGTTAAGGTAATTCACCGAGCATAACCGATTAGGAATGGCATTATAAACATACATGTACATTAATATATTATTTTGGGCACATTCCGTCTGGTTTAAGGACCGAAATAATAGAACCATAAGCCATTAAAATTAAATTTTGGATATACAGTTCACCTCGAGACATATAGGTATGGGGCTAGTGGTGAGGGGAGGCGGGATAATATGGCCGCAAGTACTCCCTTCTCAAGGTTATTGCAGACAAGTAACTATTCGGTTAGATACAATTACGTAACTGGAAGAGGCCTGATTTTAATATAGAAGTGATTTGGGAACATTTCATAACACTTCAATGAGAGCAGCTAAAATCGGACTTGAACACATAATTTGAACATATTGTATTATCGTTTTTTTATGATTGCCAGGCTTTGTAATTTTAAGATCCCATAACTCCCAAACGTACATCTAAGGTGTTCTAAATTGCCGATTACCGATTGGATATACAATAAATGAGGATATATTTTTGAAATATGCATATATGGCTGGTTATGCCTTTAATGTAAACGGAATCTGAAAGCTAGCCCCCCTCCCCCGCCCTTACACTCACACAGACGCCGGGGATAATCTTCCTTACTTTACTTTATTGACATAAGAATTGTCACATAATATTAGATAAATAGACTGCCACTAGCAAAATTAGAGACACAAGCGAAAGTAGAATTAACCAAACAATGACTTTTGTCAGGAACTCGAGGCTATCTGGGAAAATTGTTCTAAAAAGGGAATGCTTATTGTGTTGCCATTCAATGAACATTTAGCAATGTGATTACATCGTAATATCAGTTGTCTTAAGTCTGAGGCTAGAAGACATTTTTCTAATCATATATTATCTCTCCTTTCTTGTAAATACCAAGATATGACCAAACATTGCCGGAAGGTCTTTATAAAAAAAAAGATGACACGTCCAAATTACTCGTAAGTAAGAGAACGCAATAGAAAACCGCTATAAGAAGAATTTAAATGCCAGAGAAGCTTACATGGATGAACGAAAAGGGCTTAAAGTAATAGTTGCTGTAAAATATTTCCAACTATCAACGCCGACTTGATAATTCTTATAAGTCCACCCCACATACATACACGCCCACTCACTCACCCCTGGGCGTATTATTGACATGATCACGAAGAAACTTATGACTAGAAGGGAAGTTGGCGGTAACACGTTTAGTGGGAATCTTAATATAGTATTATACCAAACTAATTACTCATTTCCATCTTGCTAGTTATTTCTTTTTACCAAACGGTGCAGAGAATTCATGGCGTACCGCATAAACATTGGCCTCGTGAACCTTTTACATTTTCGAAATTTCGACTTTTTCGATTGGTAAATTGTGGCCAGCCTTAGTAGATATAATAATATGTTCATTGGGAAAGTGCACATTTTCGACTTATTTCGGCTAAACCACTTAAAAAGTTTTCAACACAACTTGAAAAGTGGGTAGCTTTGGTAGTACACGGATAGATTCGTTAAAATGGCAGATTACCATTGCGGCGCAATGCCAATAGTGGCGGGAAAATGGCGCCGTTCCTAAACCACTTTAAAATGGGTTGTAAACAAATTGGCTAGGTATGTATCATGGATTCAGACTATTTTCTTGCCTTTCTAAAATTACGAGGCACATGAAAGGTGCAAATTAGAAAAGGTTTGCAGTCATAATTCTTCACTCAAAATTAAAAGTAGCCTAACTTCACAATTAAACAGATACAAAAACCGACGCGACCAAACTTGAGGGTGGTAGCCTGCTAAGTTACAACGTCAAAGAAATTATCAAAAATAAGGGCGTCAATAAGGATAGAATCTCGGAGAACGTTGAAATGGTAAAACTAAAAAAAAGTGTAATAGTAAACCTCAGCAAACACCAACATCGAGAACACCCCGCGTTACGAAGAGCTAAAACTGAATATGATATAATATGAGCAGGAGGACCGCACTACACGTAAACAAAACACATTAGACAAATCTAATATTAAACATACATTATGCAAGAACTAAATCTGCCTATTGCAGCACTCGGTAAATCTCAGCAGATTCCAGTACCCTACATCTAGCCTCGGCTGAATGACAAAGTCCGCCATTAAAACCACTTTCAAGTTCACGGATTACCAACGGCGTTACCAATGACGACGTATTATAAGAATGTTTTACCTTCAAATTTTGAAGCTGTTTTTCTTTCAAGTTTATCCGATTTTCTTTAGACAAGAACAAGTTTGCACTGAAAATTATACACACACTTCGAACGACGCAATTTTGAGAACTTCTTTCTAGAAGCGGCAAGTCTTCCTTTGTAAGTTAACCAGTGCCACATCACAATTGTAAAGGCGTGGGTATATATCACATACCGTCATACAGCCGAGGCTAGATGTAGGGTACCGGAATCTGTCGAGGTTTGCTAGTGCCTATTGCAGGTCTTTCTGTAGACTTGAAATGTTATATGAACTTTTAATTGAACAGTTATTGACAAAACAAGACCCCAATAAACTCTCGATGGCATCGGATACTGGAGATTATAACTAGATTAAAACGTTCGCCATTTTAAAATTTAAGTTAAAAATGGGAAAGCGAGGCTAAGTCTCGAATATACCAGTGTCCTGGTTACCACAATGCACACATCTTCTCAAAACTACATTTTCATTTTACATTATCTATTTTTGAGGTAGTATAGCAACAATGGCCAGCTCTTTATCTAAATCTTACATAATATATCTTTAATAGAAATTAACCGTCAATGGTGTTCTTGTCTTAAATAAAATAAAAACCAAGTACGAACAATCCAAATCATAAGACAGAATTCGAAGTCCTAAAAACGTTATAGGCAAAATAGTGTATTCAAGCAAAATAGTGTAATCAGCAAATGGACTGCTCCTCGACGTTTTAGTGGTATTAAAGGTTAAAACCAGATGACGTCATATTTGTTCAAAGCTGGTGATATTAGCCTCTTTGGGGGTTGGATGGCTGATTGGTTAGCGTGCGCGCGCTGTATCATAAAGCCTGTCATTGAGTCAACTGTTGTTGTTTCGAAACCTTGGTTGTACGTGGCAAGGAGTAGGGTCGCCTGTCCAACCTCGTGGGTTTTCTCCAGGTCCTCCTACCCCCCCCCCCCCTGCTAAAGACCCCAACGCACAAGCGAATTATTGAAATAAAATTAAACCATATTATTATGTTAATCCCGAAATGACCTAGTTTGTGTCGAGTGGACCATAAGCCCCACCTCTCTCTCTATCAGCCTCTTTAAATATAGAGCTTAAAAAAGACCGCTCTTGTATAAAATGTAGAACATCAAGATACAAAAAGGCAGTAAGTTGTACCTAATCATTATGTTTTTATTTCCCCAGGAGGTTTGCCATTTTTAATTATCGTCATCACATTGGTATTATGTGCGTTGCTGTTGGCAACTATCGTCTTGGTGATTGTTATATTAGTGTACAGAAGGCGGAAACACTGGTGAGCTAATTTTATTATATACATTGGTTGGCATTTAGGCCTAGTATGTCTTCGGGTTTAAATCCGCGCACATGTAGAGAAGAGCCTTAATGATTTTCAAAGACCGACCGTGTCTTGTCAGGGTTGGCGACTACAAGAGAGCCGACATGACAATTGTGTATATAAACTCGGTGCGTACTTGTTTTTTTTAGTATCAGACTACATGTATAGTATCAGACTACATGTTTAGTATCAGACTACATGTTTAGTATCAGACTACATGTATAGTATCAGACTACATGTTTAGTATCAGACTACATGTTTAGTATCAGACTACATGTATTCGTAATGCACATTGCCGAATATTACTGTAACCAGGACATGAGATTACATTTCTATTATAAAAAGCACTGACGGACACCGACATGTCTCTCGAGAGTAAGGTGGGTTTACAGTTTTTTACACTATAGATTTTTAAGTAAAATCGCAGCAGACATTGAAGCCATCGACTTTACTTCAAAAAATCTATAGTCTGAACGAAAAAGTCGTTCATAGATTTGTCGTTCGCCGACTTGTCGATCGAATAGAACCGGTTCTATTCTGTGCGATTTTTTCAAGTAAAATCATGGAAATAATTACCGCTAGCCAATCAGAGACCATCTAGCGGGATTTGATCACATGATCATCAATCTGGCGAATGTTTCTTTTTCTTTCTTAACAAACAGTCAATTATTAGCCAACAGACTGCTTCTTCCATGCTTGCTGGTGATAATATGAACAGTACTACATGTATAATTATGTAACATGACTGCACTCGGTGACCTCATTCTGTCAGACAATTTTTTTTCTGTGAATGTCTACAAGTGTGAACGTACTGACTTCATAGATTATTCGAAGTCAAAGTTTCCACAGACATTTTAAAGTCAGATTTTACTTGTACACGTTAGAAAACGGCGATTGTACTATCGGGATTCTTTAGAATGAGTGTCATTTCAGAAAAGAATATCACGTAACTCCTCAAACGGCTGATCATAATCCTTACCACGGTTGATATTCTTGCGTGTCATGTCGGTGCCCATCAATGCCAGCTATAATAGCAGGTCGTTCGTCAGTGGCCGATAGAACGTGGGTGGGCAGCCGCTTTGAAATGCAAATTCTCTAGCAATAATTAAGATTCGTTGAGTAAATAGAGTGAAGGTCGTTCACGACAGTTCAATGATCTGTAAGTCCCTAGATTAAGTTTTTAATATTATTTTTTTTATATTCATTAACAGCTTGAAATATTGATCTCATGTTGTCGTTATGTTTCTAGTAATTTCGTAATATGCATCCGGCGCATTAAATAACGGAGTTATGTTGTTAGGAATTAAAGGGATATTGCCAGATTGAGGATGGTCATCGATCGGAATAAGAGTGAACAACTAAGACATACTTTATTTGGATATTGACAGCTTACTGCTACCATCCCTTTTCTCTAAAACAAATCATGTGTATTAAACACAGATGAAACCTTTCAGTGTAGTAGACATGTTGAAGACATAGAATTTAGAGATGTCCATCATAGACTAAAACAATGCCTAGAGAGAGAGAGAGAGAGAGAGAGAGGGAGAGAGAGAGATATGGTATAAGTTTATTTTAATAATCCTCTTGCGCGTGGGGGTCTTTAGCCCGGAAAAAACCCGCGAGGTTGGACATGCGACCCTACTCCTTGTCACGTTCAACCGAGGATTCGAAACCACGCCAGTTAACTCAATGACAGGCTTTATGATACAGCACGCACGTGCTAAACATTCGGCCATCCAACTCCCTTACTTATATGAACGAAGTTAATATAAAAATGAAATAAAGTGTAAAACTATGTTAATAATTAAGCCGATTGGAGTAAGTCTACAAACAGCAAAATTAAAATAACTGTTTGTTTAAAATCGTACATCTAGAGTTCGTCAAAGCTGTATTTTAAAACTACGGTAAAACTGATATCTGCACCCACGTGGTCAAGACCTGGTGTTGATGACAGTAGAAACTGTCTTTGCTTTTCAATAGCACTATGCCATTTTTACACAATACTGTAATACAATCAACAATAATGGAATCTTATTCCATTGATGTCAGCAGGTTTCATTACATCAAACAATACTCCTCCTTTCATCCAGAATTTAATCTATATCCGAGTACGAAAAAAGTACTGGGTAATTCAAAATGAGTAATAGAATCCCTGTTCATTTTTTAATGATCAATTGCAGCGGTAAATTAGATGAGCAAGAGTCAGTTTTTCCAAGGTTTTCTGTGGAAATTAAAGATATCTTCAATGACTAGTTTTAGTATTTTCGCAAAAGAATTATATGACAATGGCTTTAGAGTTTTTTAAAGGGGTTAAAATGACAATAATCCCCGGCGTTATTTAACGGGTAGAACAAAGAGACAAATGTTAAAGCCCCAATACCACTCTTGTTGTAACTGGATAATATGGCCCAATCTTTATTCTGGTCAACAAACTGTACTATTTTACAATATTATTCCAATCAATTGATGATACAAATTTCATCTTAACACACCGAATTTAAAAATTGGAAAAATTCAACTACATGGTAACAACATGGTTTGAAAAGCTTTACGTAAACACTTTCAAATGAAACTTGGATTTAAACATATTTTCGAACCCTCTGGACAAGTAAAATAGGATATAATGGACAATTTACACAACAGGTAGGACACTTAAACATCTAGTAGTTAGAATAGGGATATTTTTTCTGGACCTGTCAAGCCAGCAAGAGTGGTATTGTCCCTTTAAAGGGGGTAAAATGACAATGGCCCGGGTTTTCTTTTGAGGAATTAAACGTATAGCATTAGCGCTAGGGTTATTTAAATGAGTCATATTAAGGACAATGCCATGTCTACGATATCACCCTAGTTAAAAGTGGCCGTTAAATTCCAGATACGAACGAACGAACGAACAAATGAAGGAAGGACAATGCCAACGGGTTACTTCCGGGGATTATATGACAAGGACCAAAAGGTCATTTAAATGAATTAAATGACAATAACCCAAGAGTTATTTACTTGATTTTGTTTTTAAAAATGTTTTGTCAAGTAATAATTACCAGAAAACACTCCAAAAACCTCGAAATGATTATGGAAAATTGATCGACTAAAGAAACTGTAATTGTTTATAAATGTTCAGGAAAGCTATTATATGCCCACTTAAAATGTCCTGTTTTCTAATAATTTATGATGAGGTTCCTGGGGCCTGCTTCACGAAATTTTAACTTAAGATACAATCCAAATTTTAGTACATACTTAAATCTGATTGGCTAAGCGCTAAAATCAATCTAATACTATCCAATCGAATTACTAAAATCGGATTTTTATCTTAGTTAAAATTTCGTGAAACACGCCCCTGATGATTAATGAACTTAATCTTTTTGTGTTTCATCTCTTTTGGAGATAACTTACATAAAGATACGTGTACTTATCTTTTATAAAAGAAAAGTCAAATTCAACCTTGAGAGGGAAACTATACCGAAATAAGTGGCATATCCTTAACCAGAGAGTATCGGGTCGTTTCAAAAAGAGAACGAATCATCTGCCCCGGGACACCCCCATCATATGTTCGTGAAATGGATTTGGGATGATAGAGGTACCGACTCTTTATACTTACAAGCAATTTTGAATACATGTGTTAGCTAGAGTGTTAAATATCCTTGTTGGTTGTGAGTGGTAAGCTAGAAAGTCCTCATACAGAATCTTTTCGTTATTAGCCCACCGAGCTATCTCGACTGCCTGTCTTCTCCCCGCCTCGGCAATCATCAACAACTCTGTACTATTTACATTTTTGATGTCTTCTTGTGAACTGCTTGATGAATTTCGACAAAATTCGGCAATGGTAAATAAATTTTCATTCAAATTTTAAATTTAACTTTTTCCGACATTTTTAAAAAAAAAATGGTTGGTGTTCTCTAAATTTAGTGTGCTTGGGTGGTGCTGATTCGAATTTGTTCAAATCGAGCTTGGTTTGGCATTTCAATCTTCTTCCCCCAAACCGCTTGCTGGATATTAACAAAATGTTGGTTTGGTTATACTTATTCGGACAATTCTGAACCATTTCAACTTTTCTCTTAAACTAGGGTTGGGGTTAGTGGATTTAAATATTTCGTTCATTTTGTTTCTCCATATAAACGAAAAGACCCAACCCTGTCTCTTCAACGAACATTACCTTTGATAAAGTCACGGAATTTGTTTTCCTGTGTACTAAGCCATAACTATTCATGACAACTGCCCGTTTTTCTATCCAGCTTCATCAATAGTAGCTTTCGATGATGCATCATGAGCAATCGTGATAGATGGACAAAAAAAAACTCATTAGGAGGTATTTATACGATGTGCTTACAAACTCTGTAATTTTACAGTTTTTGTAATAAAAAGTTCAATTTTGATGTCAATAATTATACTCTGTAGGCGAGAGGACATATTAAAAGAAACTGAAGAAAATACAAAACCCACACATGTTATTCATATTCTTGGTACAAAAAATTGACTAATCGGCCTTCGAGCACTCGATGATGAATGAGAAAGGCGCCCACTGAAAGATTATAACATCTCAAGAAAATCGTTGACGAAATAACAAATAACAAAACTTCTGTTCACAAATATGTCCGTCTTCATCAGCCCAGTTGGAGCAGAACAGTAGGATATTAAACCCCATTTCATATCATTTCGTTTACCCATGTAAGGTGCTAATCAAGACATGTTTTAGTTGGTGTATGCCTGGTCATTAAAGTAGTGATCTTTTAAAGGGACAATAACACTCTTGCTGGCTTGACAGGCCCAGATAAAAAATAGCCTTATTCTAACTACAAGATGTTTAAGTGTCCTACCTGTTGTATAAATTATCCATTAAAACCTATCTCACTTGTCCCGAGAGTTCGAAAATATGTTTCAATCCAAGTTGCATTTGAAAGTGCTTACGTAAGGCTTTTGAAACCATGTTACGGCATGTAGTTGAATTTATCCAATTTTTAAAATTAGGCGTGTTAAGATGAAAGATATTTCAATTTTTTTAAATTGAAATATAGTAAAATAGTACAAATTGTTGACCAGAATAAAGATTTGAACATATTATTCAGTTACAACAAGAGTGGTATTGGGGCGTTAACGTTTTCAATGTAAGTAAACTCAAGATCATGGTGTCATTACCACGGAACAATTATTTGGAACAATAATTGTCCTAATTGAAGTGTCGTATGTGTTTTTATCTCCCTTCTATAATGTAACTAAATCTTATTTCTATTATTTTCAGTGTTGAAGATTCTTCACCAGAGCCCAAAATAAGTTTTGGTGCATTGGACAAGCCTTTAACAGGCCGTGCAGTAGAAATACAACCAGAGTTAGGCAATCTGGAGCCTCGCCTTGATCAAAGAGCCTATCTCATGTAAGCTATTTTCTCTCTATATTAAAGTAGTTGTGTATCAATATGTAAAGTGCACAAAACAAATATTTTGTGCCGACTTTAGTATGGGCGTTTCAAATTGTCTGATTTACTGACCAAAATCAATTATACAATGGTCAGTTCAAATAAACAAACCACCCACAGTAACACATTTAAAGCCTAGATGACACGGACATGAAAAGACCCAAAATAATATGGACATTGTATTTGTAAGTCATAAAACACTGTCAAATGAAATAGGTGGATTCGGGATCAATTCACAAACTAGTTTCAGTAAAGTCCCCGGCGTTAAACCAGCATAATGTTGGTGTTGGTTTTTAAACTATAATGTGATTTAAACCTTGTGCATTTACTGGTAACCTTAACCCATAATATTCAACCCTTTGTAAATGTTAAACATTCTTTGTTCGCCTTTCCGTACGCTACCGTTAGATATACTTGGTAAATTTTCAGGCTATTAATTATTATCGTATTTATATTGGCATTTGATTCCTGTTATGTTCTGATCTAGGACGTCATATTTATGTGCTACCATTAACTCTTTTCTTAATGAAAAGATTGAAACTAAAAATCATGTCAGCATTTCTATAACCATATCATATGGTAGTGGAGCGGAACTACCATAGGATATTACGGAGCCCCTTAAGTGCACGATTCCACTCCTATATAATTATTTCGTTTAAACGAATTAATTATTTCGTTTAAACGAATTATTATTTCGTTTAAACGAATTATTATTTCGTTTAAACGAACGAATTATTTCGTTTAAACGAATTATTTCGTTTAAACGAATTATTATTTCGTTTAAACGAATTATTATTTCGTTTAAACGAATTATTATTTCGTTAAAACGAATTAATTATTTCGTTTAAACGAATTAATTATTTCGTTTAAACGAATTAATTATTTCGTTTAAACGAATTAGTATTTCGTTTAAACGAATTAGTATTTCGTTTAAACGAATTAGTATTTCGTTTAAACGAATTAACATTTCGTTTAAACTAATTAACATTTCGTTTAAACGAATTAGTATTTCGTTTAAACGAATTAATTATTTCGTTTAAACGAATTATTATTTCGTTTAAACGAATTAATTATTTCGTTTAAACGAATTAATTATCTCGTTTAAACGAATTAATTATTTCGTTTAAACGAATTAATGAAATAATTAATATAAATAGACGTGTGTATGTACCAATTCCAACTAGTTGTATAGTCACAATAGCTGACCGTAGACCATTCAACAGTTGGAATTGGTACATACACACGTCTATTTATATGAATTGTCGTTTAAACGAAATAATTAATTCGTTTAAACGAAATAATAATAATTCGTTTAAACGAAATAATAATAATTCGTTTAAACGAAATAATAATTCGTTAAAACGAAATAATAATTCGTTTAAACGAAATAATAATTCGTTTAAACGAAAAAATTAATTCGTTTAAACGAAAAAATTAATTCGTTTAAACGAAAAAATTAATTCGTTTAAACGAAAAAATTAATTCGTTTAAACGAAAAAATTAATTCGTTTAAACGAAATAATTATATAGGAGTGGAATCGTGCACTTAAGGGGCTCCGTAGGATATGGTTATAGAAATGCTGACATAATTCTCAGTTTCAATCTATTCATTAAGAAAAGAGTTAATGGTAGCACATAAATATGACCTCCTAGATCGGAACATAATAGGAACACGGAAGTCTTAACAAAGCATAATTCGCAGCCAAAATAGTCCTAGATAATTCATATCTTTGCCAATTTTAGTTGTATCGTTATACAGTAGCATTATAAAAACAAATACCCCACAAACGACACCAAAATACCCTCGTAAATGAAAAATTAACTTAAAGATTGCGGGAAACCATGTTTTATACATGACGGTGTCTTATAGAAAACGAAGAAATAATATTATGTCGATAAAGATAAAAAAATGTTGAGTCGAGTATGTTAAAAAATGTTGATTTACATGTAAGATGGAATATTTTATTTAACTGAACATTTTATGTACATTTCGGAATATAAATGCTACACATCTTCAATAAATGTAAAGCTTTCAAAACTATAACATTGAGAAAAAAATGTAAAACCAATTACTTCGAATTTACAAACTTTTGAATGATTTAAGAAGGAGACTTCACAAGTTCACGTATTGACTAATTTCAAAGGTCCATAAATCGAATGAAAAGTTGCAAAATATGTGCACGTCTTCAATATATCGGTAACAACTATGCTCAGTTTCGTAGTCCATGGAAAAATGCAATGACTGTTTATAAACAATTTCATTTGTCGGAACAATTATAAATTATTGATAATCTGACCCAATTTGTGTGGAGTGGACGTTAACCCCATGTCGGATACGCAAAATTCATTGAATGTTCTAAAAATGTAATTTTAATAACTGTGATGAAACTATTATATTTTGGACCAGGACCTGGGCTCTAAGCAGTACTCATCGCGTTGTTCTTTATCTTGGGGGCGACGCTTTTCACATAACGCCCCCTAAACATACGCCAATTAATAGTTACTTTCTAAAATTAAGATTCATTTGTCTAAAACATGGCGAGACCTGTTAATATCATAACAGAACGATGGAAGAAAATCTTTGGACAAAGAGTACTTATAATAATAATAATAATAATAATAATAATAATCACGTCATTTTACAAGGGTAGCACTTGTAAATGTTGCGTTCAAACTACGTATTTAATGTCTTGAGAGATGAGTATCCTACCACCTCATGGCTCTTGAAATAAACGAGTTTCTGTTGTAATAAATCGAAAGATTTGGTTTCCGTTGGTTGATAATTACAGTATATACATCAATAGATTAGTTTTAACATCTTGAAATTCTCTTAATTATTAATGTTTATCCGCATTGAAAACCATTGCCGTATTTATGTAAGACATAATTTATATCTTTAGACATGTCTTTCTACCACCTTTTCTCCCAATCTGTCAACCTTCTTCCGAGTCCATGATAGCTTTTAATGGCATAATATGTCGACTAGGTAAGCGGCATACCATTTGTTTAAAACCTCCCCATTGAATCCCGTGTAGACAACCCCTGTAGATCTTGACACTGGTGTATTTTTGAACGTTTACTCGAGTCCGTGCTTGTTTGTGACAAGTCGCCTGTCTAATCTCGTAGGCTTTTCCCAGATTTTTCCGTTCCTGCTCACTGTCAGAGATGTTTCTACTTATGTACTAGCTAATCGTCTTTAATTCAAATTGGGCGTTTTACACAACAAATCAACAGGTACCAAAAAAGTACCAGAACTTTCTTTCGACCCAAATTATACAGAGAACGGATGTATTTTAACTTTGATAACATTTTACCCCCCCCCCCGGTGTTATTAAAAGTTATCTATGTGAATTGAAATTCGGGTCACCTATTTACGAAAATCCCACCAGTTTTACACCTTATTAGCGAATTACCACCTTCCGTCCCAATTAAAATTGCCGCTAAAAATATTCACACTAAAAAAATAAGGTCACGTGTTTGTTCATATTCGCGGGTGTTCTCACAGAAAGATGCACTTTAATTTTTTCCAGTTTTTTCTTGATATTCGCGGATGTTCTCACTGAAAACTGCTCCCTCCCAAAATAAAAAAAAACCCAAAGAAAAACCACCAAAACACTTTGGATAATTGGGTTTTGACGCCATTTATTTTATGATTGATCAACTCAAACTCATCTACTTAACAAACGAACATCGGGCAATATTGTTTCTTTTACAGTGAACTGGAAACCGGAAAATTATCCTCGTTTATCTGATCCCCTCTTTACTGATGTCTAATAATAATTAGTTCGGAAATAATCTAAAAGAACCATGTCGGGCGGTTAATATAGCTTTTGTCTAGTCTTTCCTGGGGAGCTTTAGGTTGGCGTTAATACTATTGCGCAACCCATCAAATTCGCCAGAGACAAATATCTGACGTGACATTTAAGATTTTTCCCTACCATTTTGCTTTTTAATATAAATTGGATTAGAAATTGAAATTCGTTTTCTATTAGCAATGTTGTTGATTGACGTAGGTCGAGCTTCTTTTAAGCTTGTGTCCGACTTGCATTATTTCACCGTTGAAGGGATTTACAGTCCAATTTTTGTTCGAACAAATTTTTGAACCCGACCAATCTAATGAAAACGGTTTGTTCTAAGACAAAACGAAAAACGGCCCAAAGCGCGTGCTGTAGATCATAAGTTATTTCGATCATTGAGTCAAGTGGTGTGGTTTCGATCCAAGGGGTAGAGTCGCTGCCTTACCTCCCGGGTTTTTACGCCCACACCCCAAAAATTGTTAAACTTGCTTTGTCTTGATATATTTTATGATGTCCATTTCAGGCAATATGGCCAGCTCCCACCAAGGCGCTATGTTACAATGGAGTCACAGAGACGCCTTATACCGGTACCGGAAGAAGATGGTGACGCAGAACTGACGTCACCAGACGGCGGTCAGTACATCCTCGACCAGTCAGAGCTTGAGTTGGGAGCAGGAGTTCAGGATTGGATACAGGCTTATGGGTCAGTTGTTACGCACGAAACCCACAAGTAGCGATTTAATGCAGCAAAAATATTTGTAGCTGTAAAAATTTGACGAATTGTATAAACCGGTCGATGCTCTTATACACCCAAGGGAAGTGAAACAAATAGAACGTTATATTTATTTTAGAAATATAAATTGATGAATTATTAAGGTATCGGGATTGTGAATATGCCACAGCTCGTGGGCATAATATATTGTCAAAATCTTTGAAAATTGGTTTTGAAACCAATGACCTCTTGTTAGCCTCGGGTATGAGTGCGGTGAAAGAAACCTATACATGATTACAAAATTTGTTTTTAATTTTAAAAATGTCTATTTTCTTATATAAATTGTTTTAAAGCATTGTTTTAAATTTTAATGAATCGTTGAGCACTATGTGTATATATATATTGAGATAAAGTGGTTGTTAGGTGTATATCTGTTGTCATGGTAATCACACACTATCTGGAATCAATTATTTTCAGTTAGCAATATATTTTTAAAAAAAATAATTCAATTCCTCATCCGGAAGTATGATTCTGTTTGTGTCTTCAAATTGCATAAGCAAAATACTGTTTTTTGGGGTATATTTATTTCTATTTTGCATGAGAGAATTGTAAATATTTCCGTTTAGAGGGCCCCTCAAAGACTATCCTTTTAAAATGGGAATACGAGTAGCGCTGCTTATATGACGATATATAAAATATTACAATAACGATTATTGTAACAAAAACATCCCATTCCCTAACAAAATAATTTGTTATGAATTTGACAATCTTACCTTTCCAGGTATTTGATAGAAACTTTGATCCATCCGAACACGATAGGACGATTTACACAATACTAATTTAATACTACCAAATACCACCACATACTATACCCTGAGATCAAAAACAGAGAGAATACATAAACTAGAACAATTCAGTTAATTCGTGAAAAACAATTACGGTAAACTGTAATACTGTATCCAAACTATTAGTTTTTGTTCGTACCAGCACTTTGTGGAAGAAAATATCAATATAGAATTACCATGTAAACATTAGTTACATCACTGTGCAGATATAAATATTGGTATTTGTTAGTCAATTAATGTCTTTTAATTTGAATATTGTTGTGATAATTTTGTCGTATTTATAAAATATCATTAGTTCTTTGTTATTTTAATCAACTATCACCTTCTAGTTCCTAAAATAGAAATTAAGGTTGAGATCTGTTGGTTGTCTTTGTATTACTGTAATGAGTTACCTGTTGTTTTTCACACAATTTCTCAAATGAAATTATTACAGTATATTATACTCATTACTGTGTAATATAAGAATTTGATAGGACTTTTCTATTTGACACAGTGAAAAGTAGCTGTAAATTTTAAAATAAAATATCAATGCAACACTGCTCTAGAAGGAGTGTGCTCATTGCTTAGTTTCCAGTGGTTCCCAACATTTTTGTGATAGAGTCGACAAAATGGTCGTTCCATGTACGCAAACAGACAAGTATGCAATGCCAAGGTTGTTTACCACCTAATGGTCCAGAATGGTCACAATTTTTGTATCTGATTTTGTTGAAACCGAAAATGTTTATTTATACCCCCACAAATCTCGGTTCCGTTCGATATTCGCTTATATCGTATCGTAATGTCCTCGATTATGACCCTTTGTACGAAAAATCGCGTCTTTAGATTGTTGACCATCTAGATGTCACAATTGTTATCCGATTTAAAAACAAAAAGCGTTTACATATATCACTGTTACGCCATAATGACAGCTGGGTTCGAATTTTCTGAAAATCGAACCGAAACTGCTGGACATAATTGCGATTCCTCGTACGGAAATAGTGTAAAATATGTAATACCAAGGTTTTGGACCCTCTAAAGGTTACAATTTTTATCCTATTTTAATGAAACTTAAAATATGTTTATATCCCAAAGATCTGGGTTCCTGTCGATACTTGCGCCTATTGGATCGTAACTTCCTGAATTAAGGATTCTGATAATATGAAAAATTGCTTTTTTAAATTGGTAAATAAAGATTATTGTAATATACATTATGTAAAAGACACAGGTGCTAATTAATTAGGAAAATGAGATAATTATTGCTATTTACGGTGAACCCTGTTTACAATAAAACCGGGAGAGTGTTATTCATTATGATTTTCTTTACCAACTTGCTGATCATGCTAGATGTCTAATCCCACAATTGGTGATAATTATACAGCCTTTCACATTTAAACGCAATCTTTGTAGTATTAGAGTTCCTATATAAAATCTCTGACGTCTATACACCCCCATTGTATAAAATCCTAGATATATGTACATAACTGTTGTAACGTTAGGGGTCGAATATAAAATCTCTGATTTCTTAACGCCCAAATTGTTTAAAACCCTAGATATATGTACTTAATTGTTATTGATTTTAAAACCCTGCATGTTTAAACGCAGTGCATTGTAACTCTATACTTAAATACTAGTACCCCCATTGTATAAAACCCTAGATATATGTACATAAATGTTGTAACGTTAGGCATCGAACATAAAATCTCCGATTTCTTAACGCCCAAATTGTTTAAAACCCTAGATATATGTACATCATTGTTATTGATTTTAAAACCATGCACGTTTAAACGCAGTGCATTGTAACTCTATACTTAAATACCCCCATTGTATAAACCCTCGATATATGTACATCATTGTTATTGATCTTAAAACCTCATATTATTGTTTAATCGTCATTATGGTTATTTTTAAACCCTATGTATTAAAAGTATAATTGTTATTTTACGTGTTTATGAAATTGAAACCAACCCTTGTTTTTCATTAAAACAAATTAGGATGGTGAAGCTCTATCATTTGTATGGTGATAAAACCATTGATAAAATACGTGGCATTCATTATATCTGCATGGTTAAACTATAATCGTTATTGAGTGTAAAACTCGACAGGTTTGAACTACGTCATTGTTACTTGGTTTTATAATTGTGGATATTTAAACACTTCCATTATTATTCGAAAAAAAATGCCGAATGATTTTAAACACCGTCATTGTTACCTTGATGTTAAACTATATTTTTTGTTGCCGTTGACAAACGGTAAATGTTTAAACGTCATCAGTGTTATTGCCCCTACATCATTGTTATTCATTATAAAACCGTTATTGTTTTTACGTCATTTGTTATTCATATAAAACCCTTACTGTACTTACATCATTGTTATTCATAACAAGACAGCTTTATGGATAACAATAAACTAATAACAACGGTCTGAGGTCAAACTAATGTATAACACTTGTGACTAGATCACATTGTCTTTGAAGGGCCTCCGTTGTTAATTAGTTTATTGTTAACCTTTTGTATGTAACCTTCTGTAACATGTTAGATTGTATCATTGCTTGATAACGGTGAGAGTGACGTCATTGAAACATTGTAGTTAATAAACCTAGTGAATGTTATCCATAAAGCTGTATGTTATTATGCTTTCATTTCACTAAATGCCTTTTAAAGATAATTATTGTTACTCATTATGAAACCCATATTGTACTAAATCATTGTTATTCATTATGAAACTCATATTGTTATTATAAACCTATAATGTTATTGTAAAACCCATATTGTAGATTGTAAACCATTGATATTCATAAAACACTTATATTTTAAAAATATTTTAACAAACGCTTTGATTTTTTGAAGATGGCTGACTTTTTTTAAAAAACTTTGTGAAAATGTTTTATTCGATTCGTTATATATTGTGATGAAAACTCCGACTAGCCAATATGAGATCATTAGCCCGTTTTGTCAATAGCATCCATCAAGGACTTATAGCATAGCCAATGTCCATAGTTCGACCATGGACATAAGTCGTCTGTTAACATTTTGGTCATTTCCGACGTCTGCCAAACCGCTAATGGATTTCAATTTGATCGGCTTTAGTCTTTTTTTTTAAAGACTGGACCAAGGCAGCTAAATCTTATTTCGAAAGTTTCCATAATTTAACTCACCGGCCTATTCAAACCAGTAAAAAGAGTCTGGTTTCCTGAGTAACGATTTAACACAACAAATGATGTAGTTTAAATAGTAGAATTTAGATATAATTAAAATTTCTCATATATTATTAACTTCTTGGATTTAGAATAAAAATGATGCTGTTGCTATAAAAAGCGGGAGTTGTTTAAAAATTCGGTTCTTAAGTCTACAGCGGAGAAATAATTAATTTTCTGATAAAACTTACCCATCGATGTGTTCTTTATATCTCTCCCGGCTAGATTCTCCAGAAAATTATGGAATGAAGCCGTTTTCACATTTGTGGGAATTAATCGAATAGCCCAACAGAAAAACGCAAAGTAAAATAGATGTTTTAAGTACATTATGCCTGTTGGATTATTGGAATTCTGTGAAACATCGGGTCGTTTTAGATTTACATGTATATGTTTTACAACCATTTCTGCAAAAATACCTAATAATCTTATAATGTAGTGAGAGTACCGGAGATCGTTGCTTTATAAAGTGTATGAATACATGTAAATGTATACCTAACTCTATTGCCTTTAATCAAAAATTCATATAGATTATACACCTATTAATGTTTATATTATATATTGCACCAAATATAAATAAAATATATATTGTACTTTGTTGAAATAAAAAAATAAGAAAACCCATTTAATTTTTTCGTTACGGGTGAATACAGAAAAGCGAGACACTCGTCTCACTCGGCAAATCTCGACAGATTCCGTTAACCTACATCTAGACTCGGATGTATGACGAATTCCGTCATTTTGGAACTATTTTAAAGGACCCGGATAAAAAATGGCTGCCCCAATATAGATTATATCAACAAACTAAAAAATGACGTTTTCCTGTTAAAGTAAATCGGTAGTCGACTAGCCGAATCGCAAATGTATGGTCTTAGGTACATATCACTTACTGTCATACATCCGAGTCTAGATGTAGGGTTACGGCGGGTACCGGAATCTGTCGAGGTTTGCCGAATGACACTCGTCTTTCGATATTGGTGAAAAACAAGATAACCATTTCCCGATATTCAGCTTTGAGTATAAAAAAAGATTTCAGGGATGGATAGAGAAAAACTGCAGAAACACATTCAGAGATGGATGAAGAAAAACTGAAAAACAGATTTCATTAAATCAAATAATAATAAAAAACTAACTTATAAATCATAAATGATAATACCTGAGAAGTGGATCAAATAAAACTGCTCTTTCCTTTTGATTTTCAATATAGGCGAATAACGAAAAACAAGCTCGGATTAAATGATGTGTAACTACAGAATGTATTCCAAAAATGGTTCATCAATACAGTTTTATAAAACGAATTTAGAAACTATAAATGAGAATGCCTACTACTAAGTGGAACCAATTACGAAAAACGAGAATCTATTCTCTAGCAATTCGTTTTTCGGAAACTTAAATTCCTCGTGGATCGGTGTCTCAAGCTGTATGGCCTGACAAATGTACACAAATTCATTTACTTAACGAATTGAATTTATGTTAGTTTAGCGTTCAACAATACAGTTCACCACACTGATCCGCGGTGAATATTCGGTTGGCCGCTGTCTTAAACTCTGTAAAACAGATTGACAGTTCACATGGAAATATACAATAACCAAACTGTTAATATATCTGGCGGGTATTCGATTGATTACTAAACAATGCACATGCCAATGCAATGAAGTAGGGTATCATGTCCTACTGCTCTGCTCGTAACCTGGGCTAATAAAGACGGGCATACGCCATACAGTGCTATTAATTTTTCGTCCCATCCGTCCAACATCACTGACAAGGGGAAATCACGCCGGAAAATCTGGAAGAAATTTCGGCCAATGCAGGGATCGAACACCGGACCTCCAGGCTAGCGAGCCAGCGTCTTATCAACTTAGCCACGTGATCCCCCAAACAATGCACATAATGCGCATCTCGATAATTTGTCATATGCAGTGGTTCCCAGAAAAACGATCGAGTCACCTTTTATGAAACATTATCATTATTTACAGATCAAAAAGTTGTAATGACAGACTTGGGAAAAAAATCGTGAGCGTGAGAGAGGAAATCCGATCGGCAATGTTGGAAGAGGTGTAGAGATCCGAGAATTTTCGAGGGCTGGCTGAAAAGTTCTTAGCCTATCTGTGAAATAGTTTCCATTATTTTCTACATAATCCCCGGAAGTTAACACACTTTTGCCAACGATGTTGCAAGGCTTGAATGCCTGTTAGGAAGAAATTTTCTTTCGCGACCCTAAAAAAAGTCGTTCACAGTTGACATGGCGTCATCATTACGAAGAAAATGATGACCGGATAGTTCCTTTTTCATGTTTGGAAACGGGTCTCATCTATGGTTACAAATCTGGCCAGTGTCTAATTCAAAACGGCGCAGATTTTCACGAGACATCAGGAATTTGTCACGTTACTGATTAGCATTCATCTTGCAGAAAATTATGTCATTGAGATGCCAACAATACATTGCAATATGTCGAGAGGTCAATCGTCAATTAGCCATCATGTCATGCACTTTGTAATGTTTACTTGAAGGTTGGGGTTGATGGCCTGTCAGGACGTTCTGATTAGCATCCATCTTGCAGAAACTTTTGTCATTGAGATGCCAACAATACAATGTCGAGAGGTCAATCGTCAATTAGCCATCATGTCATGCACTCCCAGCTCAGGGCAAGAACTATATCGGTGTAAGTGAGAGGGATATTCGGTCTCCCGTCCGATCAGGCAGGTTTCCCCAGAGTTCTTCGGTTTCTTCCTGCAGTAATGATCGAAATCATTTGCACAATCTGTGCCAAGCCCAAGGGCCAAATTGGAAACAAGTCCCAGGCTTAATTTGTTACCCCTGTAAAATGACGAGATTATTATTATTATTATTTGTAATGTTTACTTGAAGGTTGGGGTTGATCGCCTGCCAGGACGCAAGTATATTATCGCCAAGACTGTTTCTGCCATGGTTAAATTCCACAGTCCACTTTACTGTGGAAAAGGTACATCAAAACCTCGCTGGCGACAATGTGCCGGATATTCCTATGAGACCTATCCACAACAGTGACAATATGCCGAGTGGTCAATCGTCGATGAGCCATCATCCGTTCAGGCACCAGGGTAATGTTTTCTTGAATGGTTGCTGTTGATGGCCTTCCTGGACGCGGGTCACCTTCAAAGCTAAAGCACGCTTAAATTTCACAGCCCACTTCTATGGAACAAGAAGGGACATCATCAAAGAGTAAATCAAATTCATTATTGCCCATCTTTTATTCATCAGTTAAAAACCTTGCGGCTCTCAATGGCATGACACAAAAACATTTCAGAATCTCCAATCGAAAGGTTTAATTTAAAGAGAGTGACGTGAAACTTCTCAGGATATCCAAACCCTGAACTGTCAATTGATCGTCACCTTTCAGAGTAGATAAAATATGTCAGACATGACCCTGGGCTCAGTGGGAGTGTCCCGAGTCCACGAAAAGGGCGCTAAGTTTGAGAAAAGGGCCCTTTCGACTTCAGTGCAAGGGTCTCTTTGTCTGTGTCAAGCAATAACGCTCGTAAGTGATGAGCCATTTTCTATCCCGCGGTGGAATGCATGTTCTTTACATATTAATAATAGCCTTCATAGGCGTACGGGACCGAACTTGTTGGGGGGGGGGCAGCATATTTTCCCGACAAATATATATCTTTAAGCCGTACACCTTCGAGCGCCGGACGATGGGGGGTGTGGGGGGGGGGGGGCTCCCCCAGAAATTTTGAAAACCAGACGGCCTTAGACGTGATTTCCAGGCATTTCGAATACTTTCTAGTTATTTGGAGTTGGTAGTAAAATATGTCAGTTGCAGCATAAAAACTGGTAAAAAGTCATCTTTAAAAAACCAGCTCTATTACTAACAAAACAAGATCAAGTCGAACGATTTACTCTTGCCACATTTATCATTTTATGAGACTTCACATTTTTTATCCAGATATCAGATGTATAGAAGACTTGTATATACTTTATCTACTTTCAATATATGAAAGACCATTTTAAAAGAGTTCAAATTTACAATCTATATATTCCGTTTTATGATTTACTTTTGCCAAGTTTTTCATTATATGACAGTTCACATTTTTTATCCATATCTAAGAAAGATAGACCTAGAATCAAGATAGAAGACTTTTAATATATGAATTACCATTTTAGTTCAAGTTTATTTACATCTAGTGCATTATATTATTCCAAAAGAAGAATAAGTCAAACGATTATAACTTATTTCACATTTGATGCGCGATGATGCAGAATCAGTAGAATCTTCATCCGGATTTTGCTGTTTCGTAGCAGAAAAGAATGATGATAACGCTGTCTGCAAATTAAGTGTAAACTTCACTTCAATTCAATCCCTACAGTTTTGACAATAAAATTTTTTGACAGTTTTCACACCAACTGTCTCTTAATTATATAAATATGGTACCGCTCACAACTAACTTGACAAAAAGCGCGCGAGAACTTAATTCATGTAAATTGATTAGTTTAATAAGTCACATAAATTTGAAAATGAGATTAATGAGTTACTATACGACGACGGGCAGAATTTACAGTTATCTTGTACTGTAACCGAATCCATTAATCAATCGACGACACTTTTTAAGTTCGTCATCTAATATACAGGAACACAGTACTCAAGAACGTTAACTGAGAAAGGCCATGTGTACGTGCTAGTTCTATTCAGATGGCGTACATGTTCATCATTGACTGGACTGCTTTCTTTCCGCTTCCATAATATTAACAATATTCAAAACCCGACAGACGGCGCGACGCTTCCCGACAAACTGAGCATTCATTCCCGAGAAGACCATGTTGGGGGGGGGGGCAGCCCCCCCCCCCCCGCCTCGTACGCCTATGATAGCCTTAACATTAAAATGGAGGAGCGGTGACTCAGGTTGTATGACATTGGTTTGCTAGCCAGGTGTTCGATCGGCATATTTTAAGTCTTTTTATAATGCGATTATCTCTATCAATTACAAAAATCTATACCATTATAGCACACTGATCAGCAGTGACTATTCGCAAGGCCGCTGTTGATATTATCTGTGAAACAGATTGCCGTCATATTATCACCATACCAAAACAAGTGGGCTTCACAACGGATCTAACTAAGAATCCATTTTGTGGCCTTTATACCAATGTTATCTTGCGGGCATATCAGAATAGTGACTCCGTGCAGACCTTATGATTTAAAAAGCACATTAAACCACCTAGATACCCAAATCAGTTACCAGTTGTGTTTTATTATACATTTTGTTTCGATTATTACTTGTTGCGTTGGCCTCCACTAGGCAAAATACCAGCAATCGTTTCCTATTCACGGGAAATGACAGTGCTATATAGCTATTCCTAAAGAATCAATTCGTATACCAGGTCTTATGCATTATATAAGATTTAGTTAAAGAGCTGCCCATTCTTTGCTATAATAGATACAAAAAAGATGTACCGTATTGAACATTTCATTCAAACTACTTTATTCTGAGTGAAGTGTTAAAAGATGTAGCCTTGGTCGTTTATAAAATCTGGCAGGTGTTCTAATCCATTTTAAAGGGACAATAACACTCTTGATGGCTTGACAGGTCCAGAATTTTTTTTTAGCCTTATTCTAACTACAAGATATTTAAGTGTCCTACCTGTTGTGTAAATTATCCATTACAACCTATCTTACTTGTCCAGAGGGTTCGAAAATATTTTTAAATCCAAGTTGCATTTGAAAGTGCTTACGTAAGGCTTTTTAAACCATGTTACGGCATGTAGTTGAATTTTTCCAATTTTTAAAATTAGGTGTGTTAAGATGAAATTTGTATCATTTTTTAATTGAAATATTGTAAAATAGTACAAATTGTTGACCATAATAAAGATTGGAACATATTATTTAGTTACAACAAGAGTGGTATTGGGGCTTTAATCTTTGCCAACCGATTGTCTAGAGAGTTGATTATCTGCTTGTGGTGTAAATAAATTTCTAAATAACAGTTTTTGTAATATTTGAGGCTAAAATAATGTCATGCAATAGGCAGATTTAGTACTTGCGTAATGCATGTTTACGACTCTGATCAGAGACCAAATACAGGTAGTTGTTTTCTTTTGCCCTTTTGTTAGAGAACTTTTCTCTAAAACTAACAAAGGTGTTTATCACCCAATAACACATTGTACAGTAGATATCACTTGTGATAAATTTCATAATCTATTGCAATATCTCTTTAGGAAATAATTTGATCGGTTATTAAAAAAGAACTACTTTATTTTATTTTCAAAGAATAACCCCTTTTTAATTAAAAGTAACTTTTTTTTTATTATTAAAAATGAATTTCTTTTATTTAATTGACATTGTGATGGAAACACTGGACCAATATAAAGGACTTTACAATGGTTGACTTGCTGTTAAAAAAATGATGTATCACTACACCCTAATGTAATCAGGTTCAGTAAAATCTATAGCAAAGAATTATATTTATTTATTGAGCATGTAAGAAAGGATTGGGTGATAAATAAAATATCCTACTCGTAAAAGCTAGGGTTTTTTTTATAACTTTATTGCCTTGTGTTGATATTTTTTGATACCAAAAAAAACTTGTAGGAGATTCCATATTTATCACAATTAACTTCTTTTTTTTCTTTCTATTCTGTTACTGTAATGGCTGACAGAGAGAAACCTCTGACATTGTAAAGAATAAAACAAAGTCATTTAAAGCTATGAACTGTTTATTATCATCAACAGAAAGAGAAAATAGCAAAATGCAACAGACAAGACATCAAAAATGGTCTATCAATTATTAATAATGGACAACATGGCAGATTTGAATAAATTCCACATATTATAACACCTACATTATGGAACAATGTATATATTTTCGTTAATACCAAGACAACAAATAGCGTTTTTACCCTCTTACCAGTGTCTGATTATTTTAAACAATGCTGATTTAATATTTCAAAATATAACATTGGAATATCGTGGACACTACAATGCTTCTACAATGACAGGTTTACACAATAGTAAATTCAGTTTAAATTATCAATTTATGTCAGGTCCAGTATAAATCTTATAAAAAGCTTATATTATTTAATTTAAGAAAAAAGGATAATTGCACTAGAAATTATTTCACAACCTTAAAAACACTTTCAAAATATTTCTCATGATTTTCACAACAGTAATAATCATAGCACTAAATTATTTTACAACTGTTGTTAAAAACAAAATCAATGAGAACTTTCCACCACAGTTTATTCTGCTACTCTTCTGTGAAAAATCTAACCGAAGCTGTTGAATATTACTTTAAACTATGAAGGTGAAATAAACAGATCTACAGCAAAGTGAATAATAATTAAAATGATAATAATAAAGGTTAATTAACAAATAATTGATGTGTAAAACTCGCATAGTCGTAGGAATCAGCGATGGTGCGTCCACTTTTGTCGACGTATGGTTTCATGCGGGCAATACAATAATCAGCTTGTTCTTTAGTGAGATTCTGAAAGAAATTTTTTTAATGGTAGAATTAATTTCCCAAAACAAAACAAGTGGTAAGAGAAACACTGCTACCTGAGAAAAATATACCCTTGCACTGTATACCCATAGAAATAATAGTTACATGTGAGTATCAATCTGACTAAAAAGTTTTTGTTAAATGCGATTTTAAAACTTTTGTTTTTTACCCTACATATAAAACATCTTTTAAAGGGAGTCTACTCTTATTTAAAATGAGTGGTATATATGTCTCATACCTCTAATAAGATAACCTGATTTGTTTCTATGATCAGAGATAAAATGCTAGGGAGAAAAATTTCCCTTTTACAGCTGGGTTTCCGCCTACTGTTCTAATCCCAATTGTCAAGGCTCTTATCAATCGCCACTATATGCATGGGTGGACCACATCTTTTTCATTCCAACATATAGATTTTGCCTAATTTTTAAAAAAATAACCCAATGGACAACGCCAGGTTTGAACCCGGGGATATTTCATATATTAGGTATTTAATCAAACTTACAGCATATAATTCTTGCGCTGTTATATAAGGTTTTTCTCCAGACGTAAGAGCTCTGAACGCTTGTTCCACTTCTGAACTGGATTGAACATTTTCTGTCTCTCGACTGATCATGAACGCCATGTATTCTTGCAGCGAAACGTATCCGTCCCTGAAAATTAAAAGACATCAAGCATACGTTTCACAAACTGTAATTAAATATAATGACTAACTTTATTTGCTGATCGCAGACAAAGGTAAGCTATCTGTGTAATAATTAAATTGATGAATTTGAACAAATTTGATCAAAAACAAAAGTATTTCTAGCTGTGAACATGTCAATATTAGTGTATAATCTTGTATACTGTACCTGTTTGGATCAACTACATCTAGAATAGACTGGAATTCTGGATCTATCTGACCTTCCTCTACCATGGGAAGATCATAACCCAGGGCCCGAAGACAAGATTTAAATTCCTGGTGATCTAGTTTACCACTCTTATCTTTATCAAAATGTCTGAAATAATAACATTAACCCATAAATGATCAGCCCATGACGAATGCTAATTTCAATTGTTTTTTTACATTTCTACAACAATAATTATATTCAATCTACTTCACCAACCCAGACATGTCTTGTGATACCACTTTCCAAAGGGAACACCAGCTACTTTGGCATATTGCCAAGGCAAATCCACACCAATTTAAACTTTCTGTGTTTGTGAATCTTGAATTTGATTGCCCTTAGAATTATTGGTAGTTTATTTTATTACAAGACTAACTGAGGTATGCTATTTCGTATTAGAACCGAAGAGTTTTTCAGAAGTAGCCACATGCGTTTTTTTTATTTTAACAACGTCTGATTTTAGAACATTCCCTGTAAGCAACAGGATGTAGAGAGAAGATGATATCTTGATTTTTGGCCAAAAACAACCTCATGTTAACATTGGAACAAAGTTTTTCTTCTGCGAAATGCCTGAAACTCATTAAAATTGAACTATTTTCAATACTTACTTAAACATCATACTAAATTCTCTAAGAGCATCTTCAGATACACCACTACGATTTCTAGCAGCTATTTGTTGTTCTAGATTATGTTGCATTCTCATACATAACTGATCCAATTGATCCCATTGTTGAGCTAGACCAACAGTACTGTGTTCAGTATACCTAAAATACAACAATTATTATTATTAAATATTATTATTCTTTGACATATATATGTTTAATTGATATAATGGAAATACATTAAAATTGCATTTGCCACACACATCAAGGTGTCGGCTCAGGGGTATCATCCTGTATTGTGGATTAAGAATATGATGTCGATGGAGGTTCATTCTTAATCTAAGCATATTTACGGTCTTCCCGATGTGTGTGGCAAATGCAATTTTAATGTATTTCCATTATATCAATTAAACAGCAAAAACAACGATCTATTAGAAGCAAAGGAATCATATTTTATTGATAAATTCAAACCATTGCTTAATTCAAGGAGTTGATTTTTGTTATATTAACATTGTAAATTATAAATGTTTAATTAATAATTTTATTAATGATACATATATGCATTATCTTATCGTGTACATTATAGCCGTTATAGTTCTTTGTTGTAACCATGACGTTACTACGTCACATCAATTGTTGGTAAAATTTGTCTGATGGAGCTTAATAAAGCAGAAAGTACTCGCAAAAAAGACTAGTTTTCTTTCCTAAAACATCTTTATTTCGAATATCTACCACCTAAGAGTAGCTTTAACTATAACCTTTTACTATATATATATATATATATATATATATATAATGAAATAAAATGGGGTTTAAAGCCTTATATTTCTACTGATCAAATGAAAAATAAAACAATTATTTTTTTAAATATTATTATTCTTTGACATATATATGAAATAAAATGGGGTTTAAAGCCTTATATTTCTACTGATCAAATGAATTTTTTTTTAAAGAAATCGAATAAGTGCATTTTTATACTGTTTGGTCTTTCGTAAATTAACTCATTTATGTCTTGTGTTCGGATATTGCATAACCATGCTCATGATAGGACTTAAGAGTAACATGTCATTCATAATATATTACGTAAATATATATTTTATTTAGTAAAAGATATATTCTTGTCAGTAATTTAACGGTATAAGAGTATTCAACTTAAACTGAAATTTATCTTTAATACCCATGTCTGATATTAACCTGTGGCATTCAAGACATATTCTCTTCCTAAAATTTAACTAAGAGTGTCTGATATATTTTAACTATTTAGTTGCAACTGACCTATTGTCCAAGATGAGTCTTTCCTCCATAGCAGCACCTAAAACCTCGATCTTCTTTAGATCACCTTTCTGTGCCCTTACTTCAGTAGCCTTAGTCTAAAATATAGATATAGATTAATCAACAATTACATTATAATACACCATTATCGACAGTCCAAATGTCCACATTTGCAAATTTCGGACAATAAGTGACCCATCAGAGATGTCAGTTTAATAGCAAACAGGGTTATTTCAAATCAAGAAATCTTCACGAAACTTGATACACATACATACACCTATTAAGGTAAGCAGTTAAATAGAAGTTTGTGTTTCCATGGAAACAAATTCAACTTAAATATTAATCATCAGCTTTTAACCAATCTTTCAGAGACCACAGAATTTGCATACATCATCCAGTTCAAATAGCCCAGATTGTCACAAATGGTTTTGCATACTCTCATTGACTATCACTGTAATCAAAGCATTTAAAGGTTTGGATTGGTAGAATGATGCAAGTTTTACTAGTTACATTACATGTTTGGTAGAAAGAAAAAAAAAGTTCTATAACTTACCTTGGTGGCTTCCAGCTGTTCTTCTAATGTTCCTGATCCTTCCATCATGGCTGATCTATAAATACACACAGTTAAATAATAAGTCACGCTGTCTTAATATCATATATAATGGAAACTAAACAATTCCTGGAAAGAGTCTTTGTCAAAAATGGACAGATAAGATTAGAAAATTCAATATATAATACTCAGAATTCTCAAATTACGGTAGGTTATTTCTGCTTAAGGTAGGGAAACTTGGAGACACTTAAGATTTTAATACAGAAGTTTTCATTGAGGAGTTTAAAATCACAGTCATTATTTCAAAGCCATGCAAGATTTTTAGTAGAATTGGTTTCACATCAAATCGGGGAGGAAACTGTGAATTTGTCATTTCTTCTAATGAACATGTCACAATTACAACTAAACCACACAAAACATCCAATTTAAATAGACATTTTCTATATCCTTTTAGGTATTTCTCTTACATACAGAATAAGTTATTAGTTTTAGTGTAAAAGTACTGTTTTAAATAACCTAGTCTCTCTTGTTAACATATTTTCAATTTTGTTCAATAAAAAGAAAAAAAATATAAATTACTAAGTCTTGGTTTGTACATGTATCTAAGACAGTTAAAGAGCTGTTCATCAGTTTTTCAAGCATATATTCTAGAATTCACCGGATTCAAGTTCACAAATTAACCAAAAATTAGATTGCATAAAAATTTTGAAACAAATCTTAGCAGCCCTGATAGACATTTTCACTTTTTTAGTGGTTTTCATTTAAATACTCATCAAAAATATCTTTTCTAGGTTGGATTTTCGATAATTTGTTGATCCTGGGGTCATTTTCAATAGACCTGATATTGATTACATTTATTTCATTGTCAAGTGTGATAGTTTCTCCTTAGTAGCATGACACACCAATAATTTCTTTTGTTTGGCCTTAAAGAAAATAGATTCAGTTGTCTATTCAAACAGGATATTTTTTTTTTACTTCCTAAGACAAAAAAAATAAAGCATGGTGTGTATAAGAAATTTTCTTTCTTATAATTAAGACAATTTAGTTGTGGAGAACATTAAAGCAGCCATATTGCTAAATGATGATAATTTGATGTTATAATCAGTAATAACATTTACTGTTAAATGCTTTACAGATCTATTGCTGGAACACAGGAGATGATGATGATGATGATGAAGATTAGTTTCTTGTATGTGTTTCATAATAAAAGATTAAAGGGTTTACTGCTTCAATATGTCAAACAATTTAAAACAGAAAACACAACAAAAACAAATTTCATCAAAACATTACATCTTGAGCTGAGATTTCATCAGCTAAAATAAGTGATATTTATCAGCTGTGAATGGCAATGTTTTGATGCATCATTACTTGGAATGAACTAATCTGAACTATACTGATCAATCCAAACCATGCTTAATATAAAATATATTTAACCCAGTTATCAACCACATCCTATAGAAAAAAACATATATCAATAAATATAAAATAAATACTTTTCTTTTTCCCCCTTTATTTGTTTATCTCAAGGCTCCAGTGGCTTAAAAGGAGAATATTCCACACTTTAAGGCAGATAACAGTACATTTATCCAAAATTGAATATTCCTGACCAAAGTGGTCTAACATCCCAATTTTCTGTCAAATATACTTAAATTCTAAAACATGAACCTTATTCAATCTATGAACTCCCTTATCCTCCTGAAACCAACAGTTGTTTCTGTAGATCTGTAACCTAAAGTTGTTTTTCCTGATCTGAAACCCGAGTTGTTTTTCCAGATCTAAATTTTAGAGCTGTTTTTTCTGATCTGAAACCTAGAGTTGTTTTTCCAGATCTAAATCTTAGAGCTGATTTTTCTGATCTGAAACCAAGAGCTATTTTTCCTGAAACTTTGAGTTGTTTCTCCTGATTTGAGACAAAATAGAGAAAACAACAATACCTTGTTTCTGTGAGCCAGGAATGGAAAGTGTTAGCAGCTCTGGCAAACTGTTGACGAAGATGGTCATTTTCTTCTTGTCTTTGTGCTTCCCGAGCTAGGTCACCATCTCGTTCCTATATTGTGTACAAACGTATCCTTTAAAAATCTATTACGTCACATTTAAAAATATGTTTTGCATATTTAAACCCACAATATTTCATGGTGTTCTGTGAATATCCATTTACAGACAAGCTTCATATCCCCCAAGACTTTACATTACAAAACTAGACTTGATTTAACAGTATCCATTTTTAAATGGCAAAATCCGGAAGCACCTGCTATGATATATATCAATATTAAATGACTGTATTAAAAACAAACTTACCTTGATAATTTTCTGAAGATTTTTCCAGGTGTCCTGGAGAGCCTCCATTGTGAACCAGGTGTAAGGATTGGGTCCGACATTGAACTCTTTAATCTGTTTATCTAGGGCAGCAAGTTGGTTGAAATCAGCCAGAGCAGCACTTAGAGAAGCTTTGAATTGGTCATGAGCTTCACTTAGAGCCTAAAAATCAAACAAAACCTTATATTTGACAATTGAAAAGCGCAAACAAAAACAATAAAACTAATGATTTATACACTGTTGATGGAAACCACAATTTTTAACTTTGTTTTAAAAAGTTCAATGTATGGAAGAATGCTTAAATACTGGTGTTCAAAAGGCAACATGAAATTCTTATTGACGATGAGACATTACTCTTACCTTGATTTCTTCAATGGAGTTACATCTGACTGGATCTGTCAAATCTTCCTCTGCATTCTCAAACCAACTGTTGAAAGCAGACGCCTTCTTAGCGAAGGTCAGATATAGGTCCTCAATTTGTCTGTACTGATCTTGTAACAACAACAATTTCTGTTTACGGCCGTCAGAATCATTCAATAATTTCTGCCATCTGCATTGAAATTATGTCAAAATCATTTGTAAAGTTTAGTGCAAATAATCTTATTAATGGAAGTTATAAATATATACCTGTTAAGATTGTTAAAATTAGGTAAACAGGTGAAAAAGTCAATATATCATTTCAAATTAATGGGGTGAGGGCCTACCAATAAAATTGTCCAGGCAGTTATTTCAAATTCTAAAAATCAACCCTAGAAATGTGAATTTTAGATATTCGAATCTAAAAATCAACTAAATTCTAGAAATACATGTTTCACTTATTTATGTCTTGGTTATAGTTAAAACAAACGAGTGTGAATCTCAGGTTTAACCTTACCTGACCATAACCTCGTTATATCTTTGTTCAATCTTAGATGTTTGAATGTGTTTAGATTGTATCAGTTGTTCTTTTAAAGCTGTGATTGTCTGAATTCCTTCTTTCTTGAAGGCTTCAAGACCAGCATCAAAAGTTTCCTACAATAATGATCAAAGAGTAATTGGTACAATTTATTTATTGTCTTCCACTATCTTCCAGGAATGAATCTGTTTGGATTTCATGCATTTATAGCATATTAGTGGATTGATAATATCAATTAAAATAAATAAAAAATATATTAAGTAATAGAGATAATCCTTATAAGACATATAGAAATACTTATATGGATATACTACTTCTGAATTTAACAAGCTACGTTTCCATACACAACACACAGATATCATTATCAAGCAAATAACGATATGTGTATAGAAAATTAGCTTGTTAAGTAAAAGAGATATTTACCTGTTTGGTGAGAAGTGTTTGAACGGATGACAAATCTCGGCCATAATCATCTGAACCCACTTGAGTTTCTTTGTCACCTATAAAACAAAAAGTAGTAAGTATAAAGATATATGGCTTTCACATATCGAGATCCCCATTACACACCCATCAATCCGATAATAAAGGATCCAAATTACAAAAGATAAGTTTATAAGTCGGATAATACATTTCAAAATATCAGGCAAGCAAATTCTGCTTGACAATGTACTATTTGTCAAGATATGATTTATTTGTTTGTATCTATTATTACTAAAGGTTATAACAAGTATTAAAGATGTCTATAAGAAATGGGACTTACTGATCCAACTTTCCACCACATCGGTTTTCCACATAAACTGTAAGTAAGCTGAGTTGTCGATTAGATATTTCTTTCTAGCAGCGGCAACAGAATCTAATTTACTAAGATGTTCTTCTAGACTAGCAATTCTTTGTCGAATATTTTCGGCATTGTGATTTCCCTGTAATAAATAATGTTACTAGAAGATAAGAATTTGCTAAGATTATTTAAATTGCAACTTTCAGAAACCAGCTGTTTAAACTTTTGACTCACATTTGTCTTGTTTAGAGAAGAAAAAAAAGTCTGATTATGAAATCCTACAAATACGAAGTATGAGGGACTAACTTAATCTTAATCATAAAATAAACAGAGGGAACGTGATCTAATTAAAAATATATGTCAGCTGAGCTATGCACAAGATTTCAGTGAATTTAGAAATAGATCGATAGACTTCATTTTATTGGAAGAGCTTTGTTTTTATTTGTTCTTTACACTACACAATAAATCTTCAAATGTTAAGTAAGTATTGGTAAATGAAATAAAATGGTGTTTAACAGTCTACTAAGCTAATGAAAACAGCCATATGCCATTCAATGTGTCATTGGGGGTATTTTGCCCAGGGCAGCAGCATTCTACTCTTGTATAGAATTCCAACTGTTAATGCTCTTTTTTCATGCATGCCAATTTGTACACAGGACCTCAGTTTTTCATCCCATCTGAACGACTAAACAGCTAATCATGTCAGGTCCCTTGATAAGGCTTACCTGTTCAATAAGTTTTTCTCCTTCTTTCTTAATCTCTAAACATCGATCTCGGTGAACTTGGAAATCAGTTTCAAATGCTTCATGTTTCTTAATTAAACCCTGAAACATGAATAAACAAAGTGTTACTAAACTCTTTTTGTCATAGTTCTATTAAAATGATTATCTTGTCACTATTAGTGGTCAGTGTGTATAATACATAATTGTAGTGAAGCTCTAGTGAATAGTCAATTTGTCGACTGGATTTTGCATATAAAACATCTTGGGAGTGCTCCATTGTCTAGGAAATTTAAATTTGACAGAAGGGCAATAACGTGACACAGAGCCAACATGAACAGAATTGTGGTGTAAATCTAACGATTCTGATATGGCAATACATTCAGTTAGCATATGCCTTGTCAGAAATTCTAGTCCTTTCTCAGTTGCCACCTTTCAATGTACTAAATTATGAAACATTATATCACGATTTAAAACATTTTTAGGAAAATACTACAATAAAGATGACTAAAAGTTTGAAATAATTTCAATACTGACCTGTACTGCAGCCAATGTTTCACCAAAATCATCTCCTGACAATAGATGTTGTTTTTCCGATATCCAGGCTTCTTCCTCTTCAACATTAGCACTGAACTGTTGATAGGCATATGACTGTTCTAATTTCTGACCTCTGTAAAATTCAATAAGAATTGAATGATGGGGTGGTGGTAAGTGATGAGGGGTTAAATGTTAACACATTATCTAGGGCATTTTGAGTTGACAAAATTATTTTAATTGTACAAAGTCATACTACATTTTTCTACTCACCTATCAGTAGCAGAATCTTTCAGTTCTCTCCAGTTAGAGTCCAGTTGATCTAGTCTAACTCGGATGTCACTGGCACCGATCTCAGCGGATGCAATTAATTGTTCTCCGGTCTCTTGTACACCCTGAAATGATCATTTATATAAAATGTTTCCCAGAGATATATTACGTTTTTTTATACTTTCTATGGCCTACACTACATGAAGATCTGACAAGTTATAGTGGAAGGTCAGGTCTGGGGTTGTACGAGTGGCTTTTCACACTAAGACTTCAGACATTGATTAATTGATGTTTCTAGCGGTTTACCCACAGTTCCGTGCATGGCAAGCCAAGATCTTTCATTGGCTAATCCCTCACTTAAACCAAAACGCTGGTAATACATGTATAACAATTCTTGATTGATTGCAATCAAGGACAATTGTCAAAATAGTTGATTGCCTTTTTTTTATTTACTTATCTGTACAATGCATATCAATTTCAAGCAGATTGGATAAAAATACTTTTTTTATGAGTGCATTTACAAGATTATACAAAGAAAGTATGGCCAATAACTACTGCTGAAATTCAATATCTGTAGTCCGTAGAGTGTTCACAAGAAATTACAGGTGAAAAGCAGACCAAAAGACATTTATTTCAATGTGGGCATATATAAAAAAATTTGAGCTATGACGGAGGTATCATGACTTCAGTCTTTCAAAATTCGTCCTGAATATTAAATGTCTATTTACCTGAATGGTTGGTTCGTGAACCGTGAGTTCAGCTTCCAGACGTTTGTGCTTCTTTCTGAGATTCTGTACACCGGTCAAATCTCGTCCATAATCTTCAGATCCAACCAATAATTTCTTCTCCCTGTTAATAATGGAAAAACATATATTATTTGTTAATGCTACCTGGTAAAACTATTTTATTCAGGCCATGTGAATGGTATTTGGGGAACACAATGGGTCTATGTAAAGCCCTTCTCTGTATATAGTATATCACTAGGGACCAGGAATCTACAAGTTTCACAACGATAATTGTTCATTGGTTAAAGACGGTCTCAACGCAGGAAAATTTACAGTAGCTATTGGATAAATATACTATTTATAGTATTTGCATATTGCATAAATATACTATTTATAGTATTATTAAATTAGCTGGAATTATTTTTAATTCGATCGCCTCAAGGACCAAGTAGTGCCGTATTTTGGATATTATATGAATGACAGAAAGAATAAAACGATGACGAAGTTGTAAAAGAAGCTTACTGTACGAGAACGAGGACGTATTCACAAAATCCCACACACAATGGGCTATGGGTTTCAGTCTACGAATAATGCCACCGTCGCTTGGGACTGTCATTATAATTTTGGTTATATTATATAAAAATATTCACGGATACAAGTTCGTTATCGTTTTATTCTTTCTGTCATTCATATAATATCCATGATGGCTGTACGCGCATCAAACAACGATAAATGTTCATTGGTCAAAGACGGTCTACACGCGGGAAATTTTACAGCAGCTATTGGCTAACGGCACACATTATAAATAACCGTATATGCATATTCACTGATACAACTTCTTCATCGTTTATTCTTTCTGTCATTCATATAATATCCATGATGGCTGAAGTACATTACTACGCGCATCAAACAACGATAAATGTTCATTGGTTAAAGACGGTCTACATGCGGGAAAATTTACAACAGCTATTGGCTAACGACACACATTATAAATAACCGTATTTGCATATTGCATAAGCATACTATTTATAGTATTGTTACCTTGAATTATTTTTAAGTCGACAGTCCCAAGGACCGAAATAACACCGTGTTTTGCGTAGTGCAGCATAAAATTGAAATAGTATGCAAGTCTGAAATAATTCTATTTGTGAAGTTGTAGTTCCAGTATTACGCCAAGGTTAATCCATGTTAAGTGCACAATGATAAATATTAAAACTATATAATTATAAACCTCAGAATGCCTCGTTCGGCATTTTTGCCGAAATGAGTTAAAAAAAAAAAAGCCTCGTTGTCTGCAGTTCCAAAACGAGGTATTTTAAATTGCCCTTTTTTGGTGGAACGAGGTATTTTGTCCAGAACCAGGCGTGTAAAAAAATTTCAAGATAGTTATTAGCGGTATTTACTGTCAGCGAATTTGTAAAAATTAAAACTTATCTTATTTAATACTGAAATAAAACCAGTTCAAACTATGATATTATAATCAGAGAAATAGACAAGACAAGAATACACATCATACCATAAATTATTTTCGCATAATTATACCCATCTGTCTTCATAATTAAACGTTTTAATCAGGCCCGAAGCCAGAAATCAAAATTTAGCCGACATAGGGGGGCGAGGAAGATAAATTTCCGACAACAAAAAATTTAATGAACGAAGGTCATCGCCGACTGCCGTAAGCAGGAGGAGGGGAGAACACGAAAATTAGAAGCTGTGAGTGGGAATTTAAGCCTCTATGACATGCAGGTGGCGAATGTGTCGGAAAATTAAGAGTTTCCAGCCGACATTAACTATCTCCCTGCCGAATTTTAATTAAATTTCCCATTTAATTGACAATTGGTATAAAGCCGACAAATTTTTCGCTGTGCGTTTATATGACTTTGCTCCAATAATATTTTGCACAATGTTATGGGGTATCAACAGAAACAGTCAATGCTATGGTCAAGTTATTTTTTACAATAAATATAAAAAATAAACTGGCGTATTGGAAATATGTGATGAAATTTAATACTTTTTTAATAATAAGAATGGATTATTTGTTGTATTTAGATCAGATAAACACTTATTTGTTGTCTGCGATAGTTAGTTGGAGGTGTAAAACACACAGCTACCATGATTAATTTACAACCCCAATTTAGCTTTCACAACACCACAGTTTTTACTTAACACCTAAACCTGATTGGGCAATAAATTAATCAAGGCAAGGTAGCTATGTGTCTTCAATAGTTTTACATCTTCAACTATGGCGTGTATTCTTGCCTTTCCTATTTCCCTGATTATAATATCATAGTTTGGACTTGTTTATTTTCGTATTAAATAACATAAATTTTAATTTTTACAAATTCGCTGATAGCAAATAGCGCTAATAACTATCTTTAAAAAAAAATGGTTAGGAAACGAGGCTTTTTTACCAAGTCTCATTCTGAACAAGATACCTCGTTCCAAAAAAGGGCAATTTAAAATACCTTGTTTTGGAACTGCAGACAACAAGGCATTTTTTTTACCTCGTTTGAACAAAAATGCCGAACGAGGCATTCTGAGGTTTATAGGGATAGTGTACGTATTCATATTAACGTGGAAGGTGTTGTTTCGGATGAAACCCGGCCATGTGTCTGGATTATGGGATTAATTAAACAATAGGTTGCGGCTATTCAAAGAATCTTACGACCGACATTTATGACTGCTGGCGAACTGTATCCATGCGACGGTAGTGTAATTACATGTACACGTCTGTGAGCGATATGGTTTCAGACAGAACCGAGTCATGTGACATGTGGAATTTGTGATTGATATAGACAATAGCAGGCAGTCGTTTAAATAATATAACCTAAATTATAATGACAGTCCCAAGCAACGGTGGCATTATTCGTAGACTGAAACCCATAGCCCATTGTGTGTGGGTTTTTTTTGTGAATACGTCGTTCTCGTACAGTAAGCTTCTTTTACAACTTCGTCATCGTTTTATTCTTTCTGTCATTCATATAATATCCAAAATACGACACTACCTTGGTCCTTGAGTCGATCGAATTAAAAATAATTCCAGCTAATTTAATAATACTATTAATAGTATATTTATGCAATATGCAAATACGGTTGCTTATACGTGCTGTTATCCAATATAGCTACTGTAAATTTTCCCGCGTTGAGACCGTCTTTAACCAATGAACAATTATCGTTGTTTGATACGCGTACAGCCATCATGGATATTATATGAATGACAGAAAGAATAAAACGATGACGAACTTGTATCCGTGAATATTTTTAAAATCTTTTTTTCTATAAATTGTAACCACACATATAATACGGCTCTCGGTAAAGTAGTAATTTGGAGTAAAATCTAAATGTCTTGTGTTATTAAACACTGTTCATTTCTCGACAACGTACGAGAAATTAGGTCTTGTATAAAAACTAAACACCTTTCAAAAATAGACGATTGATGTCAAAACTAGAACGTTTTTCTAAATCTACACGGTAGCACAAACTAGACGGTTTTTGAAGAATCTTGACGGTATTTAACACATTCTTGACGTGTATTAGATTCTAGATGATAATGGTAGTTTATTACCTTTTTTCGTAAAAACTTGTAGATTCCCGCCCGGTCCCTAGTGATAACATTACAAATCGAATTAGTTTAAATGGCTTACATGTACAATTCAAATAAATCAAAATTCTGACTTACTTAATCCAAGCCTCTTCATCATCAATATCTCTCAAAAACTGATGCATTGTGTTGGCCTCGTTTAGAATATTACGACGATGGATGGCTAATTCTTTGATACGATCATATCTTTCGTTGATAGTACGTTTTCTGTCAGTGATACTCTCGGCATCCCAGACACCACCTTCGATAAATTGATCAGCAGATTGGTTCAAATCTTTAATACGTTCCTAAAACACAACAATACGTCCATTAGCAATTTTTCATCTTTAACGTCAAAATATTGGATTGTTTTTTAATCAGTTATAATAATATACCTAATCCATGCAGAATACTTATCTAAATATTTTTAAAGTAGCACTGCCTCTTTCAAACATGTATCAAAGAGATTTCAGTTCCTTTATACCAAGAAACAACACTCTTTTGCAATCACAGTTATCACAGATTCCAGATCAACAGGACATAGATTTAGTTGCAAGCAAAAATGAAGTAAATTAATGCAGACTTTATAAAATATACTTGAGTTAAATTGAATATAGTTTTAATTTATGGTTTGATGATGTAGAGAAAGTCTGAAGTCTTTGGATTAGTTTTATTTTTACCTCGTGAGCTGAAATATCAGCCTCTAATAATTGGTGTTTCTTAACTAGATTCTGGACAGATGCTAAATCTTTACCGTAATCTTCTGATGCCAACATCTGGTCAACCTAAAATTGTCAATATCAAAAGAGTGTATTAAATAGTGTACGTTTCAACTTTGTGTTTATAACAATATTTTCATTAAAAGAACACTGCTCTAAACGTGTATAGGAGAACAGAATTAGCCTGAAATATTCAGAAATGAAATTGAGTTTATATGGGTTTTTTTTCTGCACTAACTGGGCTTTTGAAAACAGACATATTCCATACAGTGATCTATGAGGGAAATTTTGCTTGGGTAGTAGAACTATGCTGTCAAGGTTTCTTTTATGTGCATGCCTACCTCTACACAGGACCTCATTTTTCATCCCATTTAAATGACTAGATACTGTTCCTAGTCAGGCCCTTCAACACATATTATTAGCGCCATGGATAAAAATATTTGAGACAATCTTACTGTATATCTACTTTGTCCCTAACTCAATTTGAAATTAAAATATATCAAATTTCAAGAGATCAGACAATATAATTAATCTTTTTGATAAAAAATTACCTCTCCTAGCCAGAAGTCAATGTCTTTGACACCAGCATTATAGGTCTGCTGCTGATTGGCTTCTTTTAGTTTTTCACTTTTTTCTGCAGATTTACTAACAAGATCCTCCCATTGGGTAGTTAAACTTTCTAAACGATTCTGTACAGCATCTTCTGATCCAGCACATTGACGATTGTCAATCAGATCTATAATATAAACAAAAAATATACAGCTGGATAATCTAACAAAATCAAGCTGATTTTTTCTGGCACCCTTTACAAATCATCACAAATGACAATCAGCAATAATTTTAAGAGGGATCTTATCAATTTTTCTTCTAAATGAATCATAAACACAAATGTTCTGTGTATGAATAGATTTTCAATCTAGAACCTATTATGTACCAATACTTACTTTGTCCTGTCCCTAGAAGAGATTGTAATCGTTCTGTATTAGCAGCAAGTTCAGCTTCAAACGCTTGATGTTTCTGATGTTTACTCTAAAATAAATATATACACCATATTAAAACTTATTAACAAACAGGAAATTAAAGTGAGGTAAGAAGTTTTTAAGTTGATAAACAAGTTTAAAAGATGAAATGTGTTTTGGAGGCTGTTTATTTTACAATTGGAAAGCAATCAAATAATATTGTGGAATAATGTCTCCTACAACGGCATCAATCAAGATGAATGAGATTTCTTCCTACGTTTCTTTCTTGTTTAAACAAAGAGCCAGAAGACCTGGAGAAAATTGATATGATTGGACAGGAAGCAGACTTTTGCACATACCAGCTTGAAACCGGGTCTCTTGATTTATTGACAGACCTTGTTATCTAAAGTGCATGTGTTTGACCATTTGACAACCGATCTCCCTTAAAGCAAAGGGCCTTCATATTATATCTAGGTATTGCATTAAATACCTGTATATTTGTAGGATCTTTATAAGATTCATCACTGGCAATCTGTAGTTTCTCTTGTAACCAGTTCTCCATTTCATCAGCATCACGTGAGAATTGTTGAAGGGTTTGAGCTTCTCCAAGTTTTGAACGGTTTTTAATGAGATCATCCTTCAACTGGGACCATCTGTAAAATGACCAGAGCAATGTAACCCGGTTGGAAAAATTATGACTTTTTCATTCAATCAGATGATTTGGTGCCTACAGAATAACTAGACTGTTTTCACATCACTGATTTTACTCTTAAGAAAATCCTGAATTCAATTATGCAGGCCATCAAAAGCATAAAAACAACTGAAAATAATTCAGATTCGTGTTTTAATCAGATTGTTCAAAAGTTGTAAACTTCTACTTTACAGAATCTATTACAATAATTCAGATGAGATTGAGGAAGCTTCAGTGACAACAGGCATACCTATCTAAAACTTGATTTCTCTTATCAGAAACAGCACCCCCTGCATAATGCTCGGAGTTGATCAACTGTTCAGCAAACTGTTGTAGAGAGTTAATCTTTTCTTCCTGGGAATTAATGGCTCGATCAAAATCTTCATGTTTCTTGATTAGAGTTTCCACATTATCTCCATCAACAGCATCTCCAGCAAGGAAAGCCTCTCGAGCAGCCATCCACGATTCTGCTTGTTCACAGTCTCGGTAAAACAACTGTAATTCCAAACACTGGTCTAATTTCATACGACGAGAAATCCATGCTCTAAAAAAAAAAAAATTAATTACAAACTATGAGATGAATTTACATTTTGGGTGATTTTCATTTTCTTCAGATTTTAATAACACCAATGTTAATTCTAAAGTTTTTTGTTACATGTTCATATTAATGTAGGGGGAGTTTAGGCTACTGACTGTTCTCCAATCCAGTTTCTGTGAATAAATATTGGTTTGAAAAAAAATGACATGTAAAAGAATTTTAACTAGACAGAGGATTTTCCTCCCACTGAATACCAATAATTGCCAAAGGAAATTTTATGAGCTATACAAACTGAAATGCAATAGGGTTTAACATCTTACTTTTTCTGAACCGAGCTAATGAAGATGGAAGGAAATGTACAACAGTGTAAATTGTCCCAAACAGAAGAGTTTCCATCTGCGTTTGTTCACTATTTTTATTACCAACATTATAAACTATGTTTACTTGTATTACCAAGGTTATAAACTATGTTTACTTGTATTACCAAGGTTATAAACTATGTTTACTTGTATTACCAACATTATAAACTATGTTTACTTGTATTATTAACATTATAAACTATGTTTACTTGTATTTCCAATGTTATAAACTATGTTTACTTGTATTATAAACATTATAAACTGTTTACTTGTATTACCAAGGTTATAAACTATGTTTACTTGTATTACCAACATTATAAACTATGTTTACTTGTATTTCCAATGTTATAAACTAAGTTTACTTGTATTATTAACATTATAAACTATGTTTACTTGTATTATTAACATTATAAACTATGTTTACTTGTGTTTCCAATGTTATAAACAATGTCAACTTACTGTTCTAATTCCTCTCTAGCTTTAGCTAATTCTTCAAGTTTAGTCTGTACATCATCACTAGCATAATGTTGATTCTGTAACAACTGCTGGCCGAGAAGTTCGAAAGCCTGGAACGTACCAGCTCGGGCATCAATCTCTGTCCGATGTTCCTAAAGAGGAAAACAACATATGATGACGATTTGCATAATTCATAACTTAAGTAATAGTGTAAGAATCAGTGAAAATAGGAAGGGATTGGATACATAAATAGCTTGTCAGTCATTGCCATAAAATAACTAATATTATAAAAACATATTTTTCCCTCCTTGTTCACAATATCCCACCACCAAATCCATTGTCTAAAGTTCGACTATCCTTTTTAATATAACACTTTACCAGAATAAAAGCCAAATATTGACTTTCAGACCATAACAGTGATGTGATTTCAAAAAAAATTTTGTAGTCATTTTTACAGAAAAATAAGAGTGACAATACCAGAATATACGTGCGAAATCCCATTACTGGACCATACACAAATAAAAGTAGTCAATTTTTTTTATCAATCCTAGTCATCAAAAACACCCAAACATTTATTTTATGACAATGACATAAAGGTATGAAACAGAAAAGAACAGAAATATCTATACGAAAACATGACTTTACTTAAAAAGAAATATTCATTTCTGAGAAATTAATACAAATATTTGAAGGAAATAAATAAAATAAAAAAAATATATATATTATATACAAAGTGTATGCATTCCTTACTTTGACCAAAAGTGCTTGAAATTGAACTAAAAATCAAATTATTAAATAACCCAGAGAAGACATTATTTAATGGAAATAAAACTTCCAAGATGCATCTTCCAAAAATCTATACATGCTTCTGTCATCTAAAGAATTATCAATTCACACTTGAAATAAAGGACATGCATGTTAGAGACTACCGACTACATAGTTTAGATCTATCAAGTCTTTTAATTGTTTACTTAAATACAATCTTGGCCTTTTCATAATTAATGCACACACTTGCAATACAGTAATAATAGCAATTCGGTGCTCTATTCAGCAGATTTCTACGTGCCAAACATTTTGTAAGAAAATTTTTGAAGACTGCTACAAAAGTGAAGGTTTGTTTCACCTACAAAATGCACATTTTTTTTCTGTTAGTTTTGTAGTGTACGTCAGATTTCAAAATATCAATTTACAAAACCTTGGCACAGATGGAAGTTATAAGTAATAAACTAACATTGGCGCAAAAATCTTTAAAATCCTTTTATAACAATTAACTAAACAACAATCTATTAAAGTGAAATACGACGGATGATCTACAGTGATTGGTTTCGATTCATGCACATTTTCCTTAGGAGTGTTCTCCCATTTAAGTGATGGGGGTGGGGGAATAGTGAATTATTTCAACCATGCAGTCATTTTCTCTAATGTTTCTAATGTCAGGGCGATTAAAAATCTGAAAATAAAGTCTTTAATTAGTTCTTCAGACGGTCTAATTACAATTATACCAATATTTTGTTCCATTTTATTTTTGTTGTTATTTTCTGCACATCATCATGGTCTAAAGACATTTTTTTCAACAATGAGTTAAGTAATAGGCTAATAAATTTTGAATGACTATCGGTCGACTAGAAACCAAAACAAATGAACCAGAAAAGTCATCAAAGTCTTTTAAATGTTTTAAATTATTGACACACTAGATCAAGGTCAACTAAATCATAGTCCTTATCGTCACAGGGAGACAACTTGCTCGTTTTAAACCCGGTCTTTAGATGTTGATGTTGTGACCAACCGATTAAACAGAACAAAAATAATATCTAGCTGAACATTGATTATACTTTGGAGATCATAAAGAGATTTTAATATTTTCGATTCATTAAATGCAGTTCATCAATAACTGCTTGAGTTCAAAGGAACATTTTTTTAAGATTTTCATGTGTCTTCAATCTCTCTTCCATATCTTGGTATAAATGAAAGTGTATCCATCTATTATGATTTATTTTAATGTTAGTCTAAATGTAGTAAATATTAGACATGACCATTCTATAACCAATTTATCATAACCAAATAATATCACTTTTCTTGTGTATTTCATATTGTGCTGCAGAGTAAAGCAGACCATACTCAATTTTTAAAAAGAGTCTAGAGGAAAACATTCAGTTAAGACTCAATTGATTCCAAACAAAATATACTTAATTTTTTGTTACTTTCTTTCGTTTTAAAATAGTAAAGTGAAAAGTGAGATTATTTGGTTAAAACACAAAATCTATTCAATTCATTATAATGGCAATGTGGGGAAGGGGGAAATAACTCCACGCGACGTGCATCTACCTCTTCTTCCTCCTCGTCAGTAAGGGAGGTAATTCCATAATGACTGACAATTTCAGAACTAAACATCTGTAAATTAAGGTTGGAGAAAAAACATGGTGGTGAAAACAGACAGAAAATAAAAGAACAAAAAAAACCACTTTAAAATGAAAGTGCATAAAATCGAAATTAAGAGATTTGCAATAATATGAAAAATAAATACATTGATGTTTGACATGTGGTGTGTGAATTACAAAAATAGAAAATAGACAATAATAGTTTATCAGTAACGGAAATGGTATGATGTGAAGATGATAAATAAAAACAAGTCATCGAAAAGAAGAATGGTGTCTCTTCACTACTGTGATGAACCACAACTTTTTACTTCTGTGATGCACCACTACCACCGAATTGGATGCTAAAAGGTTCCAACTAGATAATAGTATCACCAGCCCATCAGATTTTAATTCAGAGAACAAGAGAAGATAACAGTGTTTTTACCTGATGACGTTCCAATAATGCCTCTGCACCTGTTACATCTTTCGCTAATTCTTCTGATGATACTAGCGCCATCATACTGTTGATCCATGATGTCAAATCTCTGTTGGAAGATAATATAAGACCGATTAATATTACTGTCATCTCTACAACTGTACGACCATTAACCAATAGAGTTATATAAGTAAATATGCTAAATCTTGAAGCTTTGGTCTTTTGTTGCATTAAAATTGATGATATTTACAAATGATTAAGAATATTATTAGGTTGTGACTTGTATTAAAAGAGGAGATAAAAGAAAAGATGGACAACATAAGATTCATTGACACAACAATATTAATTTTTCACAATGTCAGAAAAGCAAAATGGCCAAGAATGTCCTAGCTGGTTTTGGTCAGCTTTAAAGATATAAATAGATGTTACCTATAATCACTGAGAAATCTCTGTAGATCTAAGGCATCCAACAATTTAGCTTTACGGTTATCAGCCTGCAAATAGTAATACATCAGTACAAATTCCAGTCAAAACAATACATTTTTATAACTAAAAAAATCTTTTGTGCCCCTAAAAATCAGGGAAATGTTGATAAAATTACTTTAATTACTATTTTTCATATTGTTGATTAATGCAAACAGTTATTGTTTTCCGGTCACATTTACAAAAAATACAGGCATTGGTGACTCGTCCTTGTATACAATGAACTATTTCAATCACTTAATATTTTGGATTAAAAGGGCATCTGTTTTTACCTTGGCTGTTAGGGCATTCCATTGTACATTAATCTCGGTTTGATGTTCGTGAATGGTTTCAGCCTGATCAGGATGTGTCTGCATCAATCTCTTTGACATTTCATCCAAATCAATAACCTACAATGACAAAAAAATAATAATAAAAATTGAACAATGATCTATAATAAGGTATTCTTAAAAAAAGAATATGTCAAAAGAAACTGCACAAAACTTTGCAATATCACACACGAAGATAAAACACCATTTTTTTAAATACAGTTACCTTCAGAATGTGAAACATTACTGCACATTTTGATAATAATTTTGTACAGCAATAACTCAAGGGAAAGTCGAGTTATAAAATGACGTCCGATGTTTTAGAGCAAAACACCCATTAAATCAAAGAATCTAAATTTCTGAGAATTTTCAAACCCTAAAAACCTTTCATAACAATAGCATCCTAGACCAAGTTCACACTATTTACCTTTTCTCCAAGAGCAGCTAAATCTCTCTCCATAGCGTCATGCTTTCTCTGTAAAGCCTGGACACTTGCGAGATCATGTCCGTAATTGTCATTGTTCAAGGCTTGGTCTTTTTCGTCTATCCAGTCTTTAGTTTCATCAACTTCACGATGATATCTCTGAACCTCGAAAGCGCTACCCAATGTCTGGGCACGTTCAGCTGAAACTTGTTGTAGAGTGACCCATCTCTGATTTAGTTGCTGAAAGATGATCAAATACAACATTTCAAACATGGACTTGTTTGTATACTGAACTCTACATTTTAGTGAATGTGTAAAAATGTTCTAACTCAAATAATGTTTGCAAGGCTATTCAACCCAAATTCTGGTATTTGTTATTTAAAGCAAGATAAAATGAACCTAAATTTCAAAACTAAATTTACACAGATAAAAGGAAAATTTACAGATTCACAATTCCTAGTGATAGTGACTCAGAATATATGAAGAGTAACTAGCTATTTGATATGACCATGAATGTGTATTATAACAATATGCTAGTAGTTTTTAATTCTGAATGAATAGGTATATTTTCCATGTATGTCAGGATTCCAAGCAAGAATAAAATAAAAACATACTGTGTTAAATCACATACGAATTTATACTGTTCCATCTTTCATGGTTTATAATAATACAGAAATTATCTTCTAGAATAAATATCTTGTATGAAACTTACTGTAATCTGTTCACGGATATTCTCCGCAGCCTCAGTTTGACCCATGGCTGTAAGTCTGTCAGCAATGGAGTTGAGTTCTTCAAGTCTAGCTTCATTAGCTTTCAAATCCTAAAAAGATATGAAAAAAATATATTAATCAGTACAACCCCACATTAGAGCTTACATCAAAGTAATGCCAATTGGAGATATTTTACAACAGTCAGAGAACAACTGTATAAAAATCCAACTATCTAACATTTGGCCACAAAAATTTATCAAACCTGAGAAATTTCTAAGCAGCATAAGCCACAACTACTTTAGTAGGATGATATGTATACAAAGTTTCACATAAATATACTCCAATAAAACAGAAACAACCCCAGGCTAGAATGAATCACATTTTAACATCCCATCTGAAATTTGTTAAATATACGCAACTATCTATAATCTTACATCAATCAAGTTGTTTACTTGTTAGTATCAGAATCTTTTTTTTTGATTTAAGTCTTAAAATTTTGGTACCTTCTGGAAGTCATTGTATTTCTTCTGCATTTCTTCAACTTGTTCGAGATCCTCGCCGACCTCTCCACCAATCATACTGTTTTCTTTCTCTGTAATCCATGCAGCCAATTCGGATGCTTCACGAACGAGCTGATAAGCTTTTGTTGATTCACCCAACTTTTCTCGTCTCTGGTTACCAAGGTCCAACAGATTTGCATATCTAGAAATAAAGGCAATATTTGGCGTTATTAGGTAAATTCAAAATGTTTTCTAAGAAAATCAAAATCAAAATATTAACATAAAATATTCAAGATGAATGGTATCCTTTAAATATTAGATATTTTCCTTGCCAGTCCCTCCCTGTGCTGCCCTACTGAGGAGTGAAAATTTGTTGGAAAATTCTAAAGATAACGAGCCATTTGTCAAATATAAAATCTACTTACTGTGTTTCAATCTGGTTTTGTCTAACGGAGATGGTAAATTCATCCATTAGGTTATTTCTACTTGCTGATAAACTTGGATCTAACTTCTTCACGTAAGCAGCTGGTACGAACCCTTGTCTATCATTGACTTCAACTTTCCACCAATCCTATTAAAATATATACAATATTTGAATACGTGATTACCCTTCAACACAAGAATCTGGTACTAATAATGTACATGTAGCTTATTAAAAGATTTATGAGAAATATCCATGTGACAAGGCCCTGAGTTCAAAAGGCATTCTCAGACTTTAAAGATATAACTGAATGTAAATCCAATAAACCATTTTTTCACCAAATATGTGTAGTTTAATCCTCAAATAGGCTGAATATAAAATTTCAATGTGATTTGCCCAGCGGTTTAGACACAATACGAATTTCAATTTCAATTTTCTCGACACTCACGGAAACAAAATTAACCAGTCTACTAGCCTGGCGTGACGTCATCTCAGGAACACGTCAACAATGTCAGGCATATTATTATGCTGTGATTCATAGAGAGAGCCGGTATTGGCGACGATTCTGCGAGCGTTCAAAGCCATTCAACCGATCGCAGTTACTCTAGTGTCTTTGATAATATTGATGTCCATTCCTTCCTGAGATGACGTCAAAACCGAATGTTTCCGGAGATTGCCGAAGAATTTCGTTATTGTTGGATGGGCCTGATCGGTAGAAGAAAACGTTACAAAAACATACCCTCGTTATATAAAATCGGGTTTTTGTTTTTTTATATGTTGATTTTTGACTTTGTACGCCCGCTAAACCCCTAAATCGATGACATTCAGTTACATCTTTAAGTTAAAAATTTACTCAAAATGGTTCGCCTTTTTTAAAACTAGAATATAGCCCTTTAAAAACTTTTGTTATTTTAATGTATCAAATACATCAATAAGAAACTATATGCAAAATTATGTGTTTCTGGATCAAAAATAATTCTCATAAACTGTGATTGAAAGGTGAGTAAAATCTTAACTGAAATCTGAGAATGCTTGGTGAACTTGGGAGCCAGAACATCGTTACAATAAGTCGGCATAAATTTTATATCATCAACCAAAACTTCATAAAGTTGGTCTTTAAAAGATTTTTGTACAAGAGCACCACATGATTTTTCAACATGATCAAGAACACTATTTACCTTATTGACACTGTTTAAAAGAGTTAGAACATCCCCTTTCTTCATGGAGACTTCACGTGGGGATTTCTCTGTATAATCGTACAATGCTACAACCTTTTCTGTTCCAAGGTCATCAATAATTGGAGCTTCTTGTTGCTAGAAGATATTAAAGAAAGATATTTGCAAATTTGATTTAAAATAAAATTGAGGGTTTAAATCTGACAAAATTTAAAGGCTTGAATCTATAAACTGATATTTGTATGTTCTAAGAAATGAACTGTCACCGCTCTAACATGGGACTAACATATAATTTAAATGAAATATGAGAAACACAAAATGAGTCTTGCAAAAACTCCTTTCCAAATGACAAAGTGTTGCCTCAATGGTATTATAAGTAACATTTCTATTATATTAAGGATCATTTAACTACATCATTTCTGGAACAACAATATGATAGATCTGTGTTATTCCTAAGCCCAATTGTCCATAGGAATTTTTTTAAAATGGAGAAACACAATTGCATTGCTTACAGACTGAAGATCTACATATAAGGTTAATAGATCATTCTAGATTATGGTAAAAAACAATTATAATGTATCTACTTAGTACTTACATTACAAGAAGAGGCTTGTTCCCGTAAACCTTCAATAACACTTCTGTAGGCTTCTAAATCTGACATAAAGGCTTCATGTTTCTTTAGTAGAGCCTGGAAATAACAATGTTTAAAGTTATTTAATAGTCAATTATTGATTGACAAAGAACTACCTGGATTTTGGGTATAATTTTTCTGTTATAAATCTCATTGCTGAAATCAATCATGATTTACTTTTCACAATTTTTGGGATAAAATCATACCTCTGAAGAATCTTCATCTTTGCCGTAATCAGTATTAGCAGCAATTGGTTCTTTTTCTTTCATCCAAGACTCTGCTTCATTGGCATCAGCAAAATACTGCTGTGCTTGTAAAGAGTCTTCTAGATCCTGTTTTCTCTGTGATGATTTGTCCTGAAAGAATAATAAATGTACTGGACGTTAATAGTCTATCGGATACGGGCTCATTTGTTTTTGTGACAGTTTTAAGTTTGGTTCTGCAAGACTATATGTTTACCTTGAACATCAGATGACATTTCACAGGCAGTAACGTAAACCATTTCAAGTGATAATATGGCACAGATAGAATATACTTTCTATCTATAAGCCACTTCTAACGAAATAGAATATACTTTCTATCTATAAGCCACTTCTAACGAATTTGAGTAGTAATAGAGTTTTGTTGTACTTTTTTGTATTTACCTTTAGCTGTCTCCATCTGTCTTGTAATTGGTCAACGCTTTCTGCAATATTACTAGATGCGAAATGTCCTTCTTTTATCATCTGTCGGCCATGTTGACAAACATTGTTGATTCTGGGGTCGTGACCTGCTAATTCAGCTTGTAAAGCCTGATGTTTCTTCATCAGATTCTGAACACCAATCAAATCTCTACCTCTGTTAGTAGAGGCAGCGATTGGTTCTTTCTCTCGGATCCAGTCCTCTTCATCAGCAACATCTCGTTGAAACTGCTGAAGTTTTTTAGCATCATCCAGTTTTTTCTGACGTTCTACCATTGGTTCCTTCAATGTACAAATATTAAAATTAAAATCTACTTATATTATATCCATGTGAAATATACATGTATATGTATAATCACTATCATTAGAAGTACACCAATCTTACTGACAAAATTCAGCACAAGTAGTGGACAAATAGTACAATATTACAAAATGTAACTGAGTTGTCATATCTTATCAACAGAAATACATAAAACAGTTCTTTGATGGTTCAGGATCACCATTCCTTAACAAACCAAATTTTCTAATCTCTTCAGAAGACACCAAATATTCACCCAACAATGTCAGAGTCACACTCATGTTGTACATAATTAACTTTGATGGACGATATAAATATGATTTTTTTATTCCCTACCTTAATTTTCTGGTATCTTGAAACAAGTTGAACTTTCTTAGCTTCAATAGTATCAGAATCAAAATGGTCTTCATCTTTAAACTGATTGGCCAGTAGGGCTAAAGACTCGATCCTTTCCTGAAACAGACAAAAACAAAAAAAATTGATCAAAACGTGAAATACAATGAAACTAATTACAGATTTAACATATCTAAATTGTGTGGGTTTTTTAAAATTCATTTTTCAGATTTATTTACTGGCTTACTAACTAAAATCTTCTTTCCATTAGTCAGATGGAGAGAGTGAAAAATGGAGTTTAACGTCAACTTGACACAAACAAGGTCATTTTGGGACTAACAATTAGTAACATGGTTTTAATTTTATTTCAATAATTCGCTTACGCGTAGGGGTCTTTAGCAGAGGGAAGAAACCGGAGGACCTGGAGAAAATTCATGAGGTTGAACACTGAACAGGCGTCCCAACTCCTTGCTACGTACAAGTGTGGATTTGAAACCACGCCAGTTGACTCAACGACAGGCTTTATGATACAGCCCACGTGCGCTAACCATTTAGCCATCTAACCCCTGCATTAGTCAGCTGGTTTAATTATCCCCATACAATATTAATTCTGAGTCTGACCCTTACATCTGTATATGTATACAAACATACCTGATGTGCTGTCACATCAGCTTCAATCAACTGATGTCTCTTCTGTAGATTCTGGACGCTGGTTAAATCCTGTAATGAATCATATTATTGGTTAATTCATACAGAAATTACATTTTAATACGTTAATTTCAATTATTTGTTTATCCAATTATAATTGGTGAAGCACAGTAAAAAAGATAAAAGAAGAAAGAAGTAAAAGAAATAAGGTAATAGAAATCTTTTTTTTAATAAGTTGAATCATTTTTTAATTGTCATTTTTATTTCATTTATTGTTTTTTCAAAAACCCCAAAAAAGAGATTTAGGCAAAATGTATGGTATATAAAAACTAAAATGTTCTAAAATAAAAAGTGCGTCTTACTTATATTTTAAGTGTATGTAATTGAAAATGAGTAGCAGATTTCGGTTTTGAAACTTAATGAAGGATGTTCATGCAATGAGCTTGAACAAATGTCTAGAGACATATTATACATGTAGTCAAGGCGGCCATTCTTTTGAGATAACATGTAGTCAAGGAGACCATTCTTTAAAGATAACAATTACAAATTCTGATTAGTAGCCGGATGTGTTTATTATGGGTTTTGCTACGGTCATGTGCGCAACTTAAATGCACGGCAATGTCCCATTAAAACAACTATGCACCATTTTACTTTACAGCCCTACAACCAATAATTATTGGTAACAATTGACAACCAGCTTTGAAAATTTCTGGAGGTCTCAAACCGGCAGCATTCTGGTTCAGTGCCATTGTAGCTGAACTACCTCGGCCACCAGTTGGAATTTGCAGTGCAGCTTTTGTAGTCATTTTATAGTTTGTCAAGAATGAAGACCGAAGATAAATGGGGTAACAGATACAGTACAGAATTTCAGCACCAATCGCAAAGATTATTGAAATCAAAATTGATGTGAGGTACTCATTGTTTTTTTTACTAGAAGATCCTTGAGAATACATGGATAATATGAAATATAGGAAACTTGATTACTATAGCTTCACCAATCATACAAAATAACACAAGCTTCTCAACAAATAAAACATAAATAAAACTCAACAATAAAATGTACAGGTCTTATCCAAAACGTAAATACATTTATCCATCAATATCTCACTCACTGGTTTATGTGCAGTTCACAGAGGGTTAACGTTATCTAGATGTGTTCTGTATAATAATAGACTACAGTAGTGAATCACAAACTTAACAGAAATGGAATATTTTCGAACCATTACTCTAGAATATGTACTTGTCAATTCATTTGTAACCTTTGTATTTAGAAAATGTTAAAGCTGTAAGTGTAATGTTTTTCTTTCAATGTCAACTTCTTTAGGGAATAATGATAAATTGTATATAATTATGATTGTATGCATTCTAGATTGAAAACTAAGCAACTAATTTTCAATGAAATTTCTAATTAGCACTGACTTCATTCGACCATTGTACACTCAAGTATTGCTGTTCAACATACAAGAACAATGAATAGTCAGGCTTATACTGTAAGAACGCACTAATGAAATATGATGAATGTTCATATCTTTAGAACACACTAATTACTAATTAAATGTAACTACGGTATCACATATCTTGTATATTATCATGTGTTGATATCTACAGAGCACACTAATTAAATATAATATAGTATTTTATCCTAATAAAGCAACTATCACATATCTTGAATATTTTAATGTGTTCTTATCTCTAGAGCACACTAATTTCATCCTAATAAAGCAACTACATGTATCATGTATCTTGAAAAATATAGTATTTCATCCTAATAAAGCAACTACATGTATCATGTATCTTGAAAAATATAGTATTTCATCCTAATAAAGCAACTATCACGTATCTTGAATATTTTAATGTGTTCCTATCTCTAGAGCACGCCAATTAAATATAATATAGTGTTTTATCTTAACATAAAAGCGACTATTATGTATTTTAAATATTTTTATGTGCTCCTATCTCTAGAGCACACTAATTGAATATAATATTGTATTTTGTTCTATTAAAGCAACTATTAATGAGATATTATATATCAGGGTTTATATATAAATAAGACAGTATGTATTTTATTTAATGTAAAATGTTAAAGGATAAGTCCATTTGTTGCAGATTCTCTATATCTTATTCATTATATGATACTAAAATATTTTCTATAATGTTTACCTTGAAGTAAAATTGTTTTGCCTTGAATCAAAAATTAAGAATCTAGTTTTATGTTATGAGAATAACTCTTCACACACATCTGGCTCGTGTCTTTATTCATTAATTCAAGGCGCACAGATTCCAACTTGTGGTTTTGCATTTTAGAAACTATTCTAATACTAGATAATCAATAAAATATAATATATAAAATCGGGCAGTGGCTCAAGTTCTTTATTAATGACAATTATTTGTATAATATTTAATATCTGAGATATGAGTGATTAGACTAACTTCAAAGCCATTCAAAATGATGATTTTTTTAAAGTTCAGTTTTTGTTTACTTTGTTGTAGTGGACACATTTAACTCATAATAGTTTATATAAGTAATTCTGCAAGGGATAAAGATGTATGGTATAAAGAATTGTCTAGGTGACAATTTTCATATACAAATTCAGTCTCTATTTCATAATTTATCTTCCATAAATATTCTAACAAGGTTTTATGAAAACTCCCATGACGGATTTATCTCAAATAATATGTAATTGTTTATGACTGTAATGTATGAAAAAGCGACATGCAAATTCAAATGAATATATATATATAATATATACAGAATGGAAATAAAACATTCAATAAAGATGAACAATAAAAAGACTGGATAAACTCACATATTTCGACAGCTTCATAAGATAAGAACAAAAGACGTTTAATAAAGTCAGGATTTGAAGATAAAGTAGAGAGATATAAACAAATGACAGAAGAATACGAAAGTAAAGAACAGACACAGATGGCTTCTAAAAAGGTCTAAATAGTTGTGATCCTGAATACACAACTATCCATTAAAAGTCATATCATATGATTTTTAATGGATATCTCTCCAGATATTACAAAGGGAAACTTTTATGGACAATCTACAAAATCTAAGTAGCCAGCAACATGTAATAGATTTGCAAATGGCACCGTTGTTGAAGCCAGAGTAATATTATCTTGTCTAATTAAATAACTTAATTGTCAAATTATCCGGAAATGATTTTATTTTCTTCTTCTTAATAAATATCATACACGCAAAGTTTTACAAAACATGGACAGGGTTTTTACTGACTCCCTATATGCCCACCAGCAGCAAATTTATCCTTGCTAGCACTAATATCAATGTCATCAAATCCTAAAAAAAAATTCAACATATTCTTTTGAAAATGGATAGATTATTCCTTATACCCAATCGAACAAACACACCAAGTTTTAATAATTAAAGGTAAACTACTAGAACAAGGACACAAAGAAAAAAGGAGTTTGCTGTAAAACTAAACCTTACCTTGCCGTAATCTTCAGATCCAATCTGTCCTTCGATTTCACGCAGCCATGAGTCAACATCATCAACATTACGATTAAAGTTCTGTTGATTACTGGCTTGTTTCAACTTGTTGCCTAGACAAAATAAAAACACAATAATAAAATCTTAAATCTTGCTAGTGAATAAACAGTCAGTTCAAAACTCGTCATCATTTTAGAATCTTGTTCACTATTCAGAGAGATCAGATCAGTTCAAATGAATGCATGAAAATGAGTTCAAGGTCCCGTGTATCTGCACCAACCAGTGATAGAGAGAGAGAGAGATGGAGTTTAACTTCCACTGGACACAAACTGACATTTCTGGACTAACAAATAGTTCAAAGAACTTATTCTGCCAGTACAGAGATTGAACCTTGGACCTCCTGTTTAGTAAGCCAGCACCCTACTTACTGAGCCACCAGATCAATTCGTCAAGACAAGAAATGAACTATGAGGTGAGATTTGTTATTAGACTTATAAAACCTGTGAAAAATATTTGAGAAATTTTCACAATACCCTTCTTTTCTGTCTGTTTTAGCAGAGTATCCCACAATCTTTCTATTTCTTCAACTCTATCGTTGATGGCATCAGAAGCAAAGTGACCATTTTCCACTAATTCATGGCCTGTTGTCTTGATTGTGCTGATTCGGTTCTTATTGGCATCCAGTTCTGATTCAAAATTCATATGTTTCTGTAACTTGGTAGTAAGATTGGTAGGATCCTGAAATTTGATTAGTTATTGATTTTAATAAAAATCGTCCATAGTCTAGATCAGGATATAAGTCAAATATGTATGTTTTGTAACCACGAGGATACTTGTTATTTAATTAATTGTAACCACCTAATGTCTGCCACAGAGAGTTTACAAATGATAATTTTGCAAGTGACCAAGACTATATTTCAAAGGTTATCCCTTTGTATGTACACTGTAAAAATAGTGCCTTTAAGGCAAATTACTTCAAAGGTTATCCCCTTTGTATGTAAAAATAGTGCCTTGAAGTCAAATTAGTCCATTTTCGGTACAAGGTAATTTTTTATGACCTTGGCATTTGATATTTCTTAATACATCGGAATTAAAGCTAATACCACTTTCAGTATTTAAAGATGTTTATTTTGAAGCAATGCAAAATTTAGAATTTGAAACCCTGTGACACACAAAGTGAAAAAATTTCAATGTTTCATCAAGTTAAGATGTATCTTAATGTCTATTTTTTAAAAATAAATTCTTACCAGGTAACTTTCATCTGAAGCAGTTTTAAGTTTTTCGTTGATCCAGCCTTTTGTTTCATCACAATCCCGTTCAAACACATGCCATTGTAGTGAAGCTTCCAACAATTGTCTTCGTTTGGTGGCCTTCTCATTCAAGAGCAATCGTCTCTGTAATAGCTGAAAATAATTAATAGATAAATCATTATTATTAAAACATTCCGATATTGAGGGTTTCAAATATAAATGTTCAAATTACTTAAAAATATTCCAATGGTAAATGATTTGTGATTATGAATAATATTTACAAGTTGTGTTTATAATCAGCGAGTCAGTTATTTTTGTAAGAAATGGGGTGCAATGTCTCATTAACACAATACTTTCACCATTTTTAAACAAATATTTGACAATCTTTATGTCAGTGCAATATGATAAGGGCAATTTTGCTTTGACTCTGTACCTGACGACTCTACATCAAATTCCATCTGTCTAGGATTCTCTTGACATGCAATGCCAATGTGTACTATCTGTATGACTAGGCACACTTTTCTTGTCAGTCTCGCAGGTGCCTACTGAGAAAATCTTTTCTTGTCAGAATTTAAATCATGCGCAACCTACCTGATTTCGTCTTTGATTGACATCATCAGATGCGTAATGTTCACTTTCTATCAATTTGGTAGCAAATTCATCTAGACCCTGTCAAAAAATTAAAAAAAATATTACAACAAACTCTCCTGGACTGTGTCAAATAAAAATCAAATATCACATCTACAACAACTATAACGAAAGGAAATCATCTAAATCTAAAAACTCTCACAACCAGTTGCGAATGGTACATGAAAGAAAGTGATCCACGGCAAAAAACTCATGAATAATATTGAGTAGACTTGTCAAACTAAATACCATTATTGATTTTAAACTATTTAAATACCAACCTTGATTTTTTCTTCTTGTGCTGCAAGGGATTTCTCGAAATCGTTATGTTTTTTAATCAAGGCTTCAACACTATCTAGGGAATCACCTAAATCTTCATTAGCTAGGAAAGCCTAAAGGAAAACAATATTAATATCAGTTTAAAAATATAGTCATGCGTATGTTATCCACCTTTTGATAGATATGAAAATCCCAAATCAGCAAGGCTAATGTGTCCCAATTCAATCCCGAAATAAATAGATGCCACTTATTAATTAAACTCACATTTATATTTTCATAAAGCATCTATCAATTAAATTGTTTATCACCCAGCAGAAACTAAGCAGAAAATGTTTATTATTGGATATATGTCATGGTATTGATGTAATGAAACTATACACTAAGTTTCCTCACATTCCCTCAATTAGAATGAAAGTTTTCATGCTCGAAAGCATCGACAAATCGAATTGCTTACCTCTTGTTTTGTCATCCAAGCATCAGCTTGTTCTGTATCTCGTATATAGAGTTGTAAATCCATACACTGCTCATACAGTATCCTTCTCTCTTCCCATAATTCCTTTAAACTCTGTTTTTCCGATGCTAGTGTTTGAAGCTGTGATATAATAAACAATAATAAAATCATAAGATGTATCTATTTGGAATCGGTGTGATTATATACAATATGCTTCTATTCCATAGAAATCTGATTGGATGCAATTTAATAGGGTTTAACATCTTGTCAACACAGTAGAGGTACTTCTGTCATATTGTATCCTTACCCAAAGGACTGACATTTTCTTTTTGGAGAGAGAGAAATGGGGTCTAACCTCCACTTGACACAAACTAGGTCATTTCGGGACTAACATATGGTTTTAATCTTATTTCAATAATTCGCTTGGGACCCAACTCCTTGCCACGTACAACGGGGGATTCGAAAGCACACCAGTTGACTCAATAACAGGATTTATGATACAGCGCTCACACGCTAATCATTCAGCCCCCCATCCCCATTCCTATTGGACTGTTTATGTGTGACATTCTCAAACATATTTCTTAAATTAAAAGCAATTCTTACCTTTTCCCTGGCTTCATCTGAAGCATAATGATTGGACTCGACCAACTTCTCTCCTGCTTCTGCTGTAGAACGGAAACTATCCTCCCGAGCATCAATTTCTCCCTACAAAAAAAAAGAAACTTATTATTATTTTGGCAGAAATTCAAGAAATCGGAAATGAGTTCATCATTTAGTTGTGCATTGTTAAATCTTGTAGGAAATTCAATTGTTGTTATCTTTATTGCTGTTTATGTTAAAACTTTAGAATTAAATGAACTAGCATACCTTGTGCTCTTGGTGTCTTTCTAACAAAGCCTCGGCTCCTGTGACATCTTTGGCCATTTCATCAGCAGCAATTATAGCCTTCATATCATGTATCCAGGACACCAGATCACGGAAATCGGCCAAGAAACGATGTAGATGATAGGAATCGTCCAGACGATTTTTACGTCCAAATCCCTAGAATATACAAAATATATCTATGGTAAGAATAATACTGAAAATATTTTTAGTCTATGATTATGTTTTCGATGGGAACATTAGAATTTTGATGAAATACTTATACTTACATAAATATTTTAATAGTTTTGCAAAGCTATTCAAAGTGTATTTTTGGAATTCGGTATTTGATTTCAATTAAACCTATTGACATTTGGTCTGTTTTTGTCTTCCATACAAAATATTAGTGTGTTAACCATTGCTATCAGCTAATATCCAGAAATATATAGAGAAAATATGTCGATTATATTTGTTCAATCTTACCTTAGATTTGAGTTGTGCCCAGTTTCCATCTATTTCTTTCTGTTTAGTATCAATTTGTGCAGAATTTTCTGGGTGAGTTTCGACCAATCTCTTCGATTCTGTTCCAAGGACTGTGACTTTCTCTTCCAGGGCTGCCAAATCTCGTTCAACACCTTCATGTTTACGTTGAAGAGCCTGAACGCTGGCCAGATCACGACCATATTCATCAGACGACAAAACTGTGTCTTTTTCCTGAATCCAGGCAATTGTTTCATCAGCATCTCTGTAGAAAATAAACAATTCAGTAATAATACTGTTACTCTACAAGATGAGGGTGCCGAAGTTTAAGTACAAAGTAAAACTACAATGTAGTAAATGTCAGACTTTCACTTAATTTGGGTGGAATATAAATATTGAATCAATAAGAGCTTACCAGTTAATTATCAAATTAACATCATATAACTAACAATTCAAAACTTTATTTTCACCTAAATTAATGCGATTTCGAACCTTCAATACTGAGCACATACCTGTTAAATCTCTGTATTTCATGAGCACCAAATAATCTGTCCTGTCTGGTTAAAGATTGGGATTTTAATCTCTGCCATGCCTCGTTAACTTCCTGTTGTCGATTCCTGATAGTCTCTTCATCTGGATGACCTTCAACTAGTAATTGTTCTGCTAATTTATTGACTTCTGTTACTTTGTCTTCATGATTTGAGAGATCCTGATGGATAAATAGATGTTTTAATTAGAATGCAATCAAAATGTAAGAGTGGTTCCATTTGTTACAAAACCCCTTGTGTTTATAAATTAGGTTTAATATTATTTAAATAATTCGCTTGTGAGTAGGGGTCTTTAGCAGTGGGAGGAAACCGGATTATAAAATAGGAGGCAATGATCACAGATCATAGTTCTGAAAGTTATTATCGGGAATAGTTGAATATTTTCAATAGTGTCATAAACCAGAGCAAATTTCAAATCAATTGGATGGTAAACTTAAGCCTCTAGAGTTTGTGAACTATGAATAGATGAAAGGACACACTGGGATGATGACAATATGTGGCCGTATAGAAATGGTATAGTAATACCCAAACAGAACTTTTTTAATGAGCAAAGTCTGTTTAAATGCACTACGATAGGAAATACACTTGGATAAGTTCCAATCTGTCTCACCTTTTGGAACTCATCAAATTTCTTCTGTAGAACTTCTACATGCTCTAGATCAATACCAAACTCTTCTGATGACACGAAAGCTTCCTGTAATAATAATTAACACAAATCAATCAATAATAAATGAAGAGACAGACAGCAAATTTCTAGTTTAGACAACAACCAGCAGCAATGAGACAGACAATATAAATACAGTAAGAAATCTATGAAGTTGAGTCTGATGTCAATGATTCATCACACACTACACAAATTTCCTGTGGGACCCTGCGTCTAGAAGATTGTGTCGACTATTTTGACACTGTATGATATATCATGCCCGGTTTTATAACACAAGGGATCAATTTAAAGGGATATTGTCCAGTATTGCAACTATGGGAGAGGTAGTAATTGGGTTTAATGTCGACGACACAAACCAGGTCATTTCGGGACTAGCATATGGTTTAATTTTTTTTTCAATAATTCACTTGAGCATGGGGGTCTTCAGTGGGAGGGAACCGGGGGACCCAGAGAAAACCCACGAGGTCTGACAGACGACCCTACACTTTGCCACGTACAACCGGGGATTCGAAACCACGCCAGTTGACTCAATGACAGGCTTATGACACAGCGGGCACGCTAACTAGTCAGCCATCCAACCTCCCTTTATTGCAAAGTTTATTGTCCAAATAACAGCTTAAGGAAACCGGGCAATTCCAGTTTTTACCATTTTTATTCCAATGATTTAAATGTGAATGCAGGACATTTCGATAAAATTACTAACACTTTGGCATTATAGCTTCCAGCTAGCACATTAGAATTAGAGGCAGTGACATTTTCAAAACCTTTGTCAATTAAGCTTGCTATCTAAGAGTGTCATGCACTCCAGTTGTTCTGATCTAAAAACTGCCAGTGAAATAAACAATTAAGTGGATTTATTAACCTTTTTCTGAGTTCTATGACATTTCTATTTTCACCATGTCTTCAACTTGAACCACTCTACAGCAACGTGGATTGACATTTAACAAACTTTTTTTTTACACTCCTAATGATGTTCAGTTATAGATGGTTATTGTGTTTTTATAACCAAATTATCTGGCGATCCACATTTCCTGGGGCTAGGCATATATTTCTGATACAAGCATCAGTGACACTTCCATTTCCCCCCCTTATACTAGTAATTATGACCAAAGCAATCATAGAGATGACTTTGAATCCAAATGAATCCAGGACATGAAACAAACTTTGAGAGATACAGATACAGATGGGCTTATACTTTTGTGTCATCCTGTTTTGATTGCTACCCTGTGACAAATTAAGAATACATGTATGTCCTTCTCCTTCTCTTTCCCCCCATACTAACCTTATCGTGAATCCAAAACATAACTTCATCACATTCTCGAGTAAATTGGACCAATCGTAGGGCTTGTTGCAATTTCAATCCCTTGTCGTTTAATTTGGACAACAAAAGTTTCCAAAGTCTCCATAATTCTTCTAGTCTTTCCTGAAAAAAACACATTTACATTTAATTTCCATACAATATGTCCACAAAGAGATTGCTATTAGTTTTTTGGTCTATTCAAAATATTGACAAATATAATTCTTTCAGGACTACTTCTTCATCATGTATGATAAACCGATGATGTATAAAATACTTAAATGAGTGTTAAAAGTCCAATTAGCAAGACAAAAAGAGGAATAGGGTAAACAGGGTTTAAAATTCACCCAACATTAACATGATCATTTTGGGAATAAGACTACATAATCTGTATTATATTTGTATATTTTCATGTTGACGCACAAGGGAGTCTTTAGAATAGTTTAACTGATCTGTGAGGATATTGGATCATCTAGAGAAAACCTACAATGTTCGATCATCTACTTACTACCAGGGTTGTGTAAAACATGCATCTTATAGCACTGGTGGAAGAAACCATATTTTTTTTTTTTTTTTTTTTTACAAAATTACTTCTAGTAATGGCAATCAACTTGTACAGTCCATAAAACATTTACTTGATAATCAGTGTTGATTAATAATGCAGGGAATCATTATCATCATTCTTATCAAAATAATCCAAAATTTGAAAGATACTGTTGCCAAGCAATGAAACCCCCACATGTAAATTTATTGAAATGATAGCTATTTACAGATATTAGAAATTAGTGAAAATCAATAGATTTCTTTGCCTAAGAAACTTAAACACTGCATAAATTTCAAATCAATAATAGTAGAGGGACATAACAAGAATATCAACAGCTACAAACCCAGACATAATTCTTATCTCATCAACTTCATCATAAATTTCATGCCAGCCAAAATATATCTTGAGTTGAGCCACTAGCTAGAGAGTCCCCAAAACTATTGACAATGGGCCATAATGACTTGAAAAAAACAGATGTTAGATTTACCTGTATAACTTGTGAAGCAAAGTGTTCTTGACTGATCATCTCATTGCCCGTTTGGTCAAGAATTTCAATAGCATTAGCGTGAGCTGCTACTTCAGCTTCGAACGCTTGGTGTTTCTGTATTTTGGCCTGAAAATAGATAATTAGTCGCATCATTAAATCCCCAATACCACTCTTGTTGTAACTGAATAATATGTTCCAATCTTTATTCTGGTCAACAATTTGTACTATTTTACAATATTTCAATTAAAAAAATGATACAAATTTCATCTCAACACACCTAATTTTAAAAATTGGAAAAATTCAACTACATGCCGTAACATGGGTTGTAAAGCCTTACGTAAGCGCTTTCAAATGCAACTTGGATTTAAACATATTTTCGAACCCTCTGGACAAGTAAGATAGGTTGTAATGGATAATTTACACAACAGGTAGGACACTTAAACATCTTGTAGTTAGAATAAGGCTATTTTTTTTTTTCTGGACCTGTCAAGCCAGCAAGAGTGTTATTGTCCCTTTAATACTGGTAATACAGCAGTACTACATGTACATGTAGTTACATGTATAATCAAAGTACGTAAGCTATCAAAAAACCAAATTAGATTCTAATTGTAAAGTCTTTCCGATAACTTAAAGTTACATTATTCAAGATATAGATAAGAACTAGCCATTCTTGCTATACTAGTTCAAAGTAGATGATGTAAAATGAATAATTTGAAAATTTCATTCAAATTACTCTATTACAAGCGAAGATATTGGCATTTAAAGAATTGTCTGACCTGTGCAATAATTTCAACCACAGTCCTGGATGATCAAAGCTAAGACTCGAAGCGTCTGGCCGCGCCATATTTGATTTATCACTGAAACGTTTTAATCTGTTTAATATCGGAGCAATCTGATGCCATCCAAAGTTGATTAAGGCCTGGATCAGTTAATTAATGTCTAATTAATACTTTAGATAACATTTCATGCCCAAATAAAGACCTGCACTAGGCAGATTTAGCTCTTGAATAATGCATGTTTAACTTTGGTCATTCTAACCCAGACATAGATTTATGTAGGTGTCTGGTCAATATCTTGAGAGATTATGTTCTTGATAAGTGTAAAATGAGTTTCTTAGTTTCAATCTTTATTGGAGTTTGTTTTTGATTATGGTTTATTAATTTAGATCGCAGGAACAAGGTTCAATATTTTCAATGTTAAATGTATGAAGTCAGCTGTTGGCTTTACTAGGGTACATGGAATGTAGTTCAATGTCTTATCGACAAAAAACTTCAACATTCAGAGAAAAACAATAATCTTTATTTCTATGGATAGGTTTATTGTACACTTCCCTTGTCATATCAGAGTCAATGTGTACTTGTATATATGTACAAGTAATTAAGTTAACTTCAATAATCATTTGATCCTTCCAACAACCATAACATTGTTAAATCCATAGAAAATGTCTTGCGATCAAATGAAATTGAATTAATAAGTCTTCTTAAAATTAGTAAAATTATTCTTAATTTTGGATCAAGTGAACTCTTTGAATGAATCTATGACTGAATTGGACTATAGTTATGATTGGAATTGATTGATGCCAGAGGGAATTCAGCTTTATTAAATCTGCAATAAATAATAGATTGTAGTATAATGTACTGTAAAAGTAATTCTGTCTTTAGAGAAACCAGTCCTTGCAGTTCAATGGCCCTTGTTAGCCTACCTGCACTACATGTACAACATATTATTTAAACCCACATGATATTAATTATTATCATACATGTACATGCACATTTACTACACAACTATTTTTACCTGTAAATTAGTGGGATCTCTGTAACTTTCATCTGAAGCTGTTTGTAATTTCTCCAAAATCCAACTCTGAAGTTCATCGGCATCTCGTTTGAAATATTGGTATCGTCTGGAATCTTCGAGTTTTTCACGTCTATCCTTACAGTTTAATTTAAAGTTTGAGTATCGGCTTAAGACTTCTTCACGGCGATTCTGGATATCCTCTGCCGTCTCCAATATCTTGATCTCGCGAGGTTGGACCTCGGTCATTTTGACTGTTTACTGAAAGACATAAAATGAAACTCCTATATCAAAACATGAACATTACTTTTCAGACTGAATAATTAGGCAATTTAATTCCACGGGTCTATTTTAATTCCTGTACATGTGGCGTATCAGGTCATGTTTTTTTTCTCCCACATTCAGATTGGTACATGTATGTGTACATGTATCATGTATGTGTATTAATCATAATGTCAGAACAAAAGCAAAAGGTTGCATTTCAAGTTAATATTTCTGAAACACAGTGCCGACTAGTACATGTACATGTATTCATAGTGTACATGTATATGTACAGTATGCATTTTGGGTTATGGCAGTCGACAAGTGATATGTTTTTGTATTTTTAATCCGGACATAATTACTGTATTCATTCTAATGCTTGTTTAATCATTTATTCTAACCTGTACATTTTGTACATGTATCATCAAACTAATTGGTATTGCCATGGCAAAGTAACATCTGGACTATCTGGTGTTCCCAAAATGGTAAGCAAACCTTGCCTCATACTATACCCATCATTACTGATATAACGCTTACACATCATTGGATAAAATTAAAAACTTGTTAGTAAAATCTATCTGCGAGAACATTTTAGATTTATTAATTTCCTAATAATGACAAATCATTCAAATGTAGTTTTCCTTTATCTTTACAGTTTGGTTGCACATGTGTACACTAATCCCCAAAAATGCAGCTACAAATTCCTCCTAAAATGGACATTATTACTCTAGCTTATGTCTTGTATGTTGTTATTTATTGTGTGGTGGGTAAGCTACAGTATTTTTCAGTAATAAGTCTATTTGTATTGTAATAACTATATGCCATCATTTTAGATTTCTCAAAACAGATTGCTTCAAACTACTCAATAACTTTCATTCAAATCTATACAGACAGACAGGCCCAAAATCGGATTCTGATACCATAATTTAAAGATTAAAGATTATTTCCCATAAACAAGCTTGCATTTTTGTACTGCTTTGAAAATTGTGTTAATGTACAATGTATGATCTGATTTGGATAACATGTACATGTACATACATGTATTTTCCATTCATGTACAATGTATATTAATTACAATATGCTGTAGGCCATTAGGGCTAGTGATGATCCAATCACCAACACCAACACCAACAATGGAATTTAATTGAGATTGTTACATGTACATGTAGTGGTGTAAATCAACGCCTAAATGGTTAATTACATGTATCATCACTGACTTTTACAGTACATTTTCATGTATCAGACATGCCTAAGCAACTACACCTTGTTTTTACAATCACGATAAGTACCACAATGTACAAGTATTTTAAGGTTTGTACACTTTTCAAATCCCATCAACCGTCTTCTTAATGTTTACATGTAGAAGCTGCAAATGAAAATATGTATGAACTCAAGACTTATAATATAAGATGTACATGTAGTTGCTACAAATGTACATGTACCGGTACATGTATGAACTCAAGACTTATAATATAAGTACATGTACATGTACATGTAGATGCTACAAATGTACATGTATGAACTTACTTATAATATAAGTACATGTACAGTGTGGTTCTGATAAATATTATATAATAACTTATGGTAATATGATGGCCATATGTTATTGCAGATGGTGATTATATTACTAGAGGAAAGGGATGTTTATATTGACATCTGTGTAATGAGATTAACAGTGTACAACCAGGTGTTTTAATTATATTGGTGATATCTGGTATCTATTTTATTACATTTATATAATTTATTTCCAGAAAAGGATTAATAAGGACATGTGGACATCTTCAGGTGTTATCAAATGAAATAGTGTGTGTTAATTAAGCCAGTGTTTCTCCGAACATATTGACTCATGGTGCATGTTCGAGCTGACTTTTTTTAACTCAACTTCTGTCAAACTCGAAGTTACCCCATGTACATACATGTATATGAACATGATACAACCATGGTATCTCGTATGGCTACTTTTAGGTTTGACATAAAAGTTGAACAATTTTATCTGTACCTTTAATCTAATTTTACAGTGAGGCCAACAGTATCCTTTAATCTAATTGCATGTATACAGGGAGGTTAACAGGACCCTTTAATCTAAATTTACAGGGAGGTTGTTAACAGTACCCTTTAATTTAATAGGAAGCTGGTTGTTAACAGTACCCTTTAATCTAATTTCAAACCATTTTTATGGTAGAAAGTATTATGGATGACAATCATACATGTACTTGTAGTGTTATCACAAATATGATTTTAACCAATCTACTCTACAATTACATGTCTAGGCTAGATGTATAACCTATCTTATGATCGATCCACAACACACACATCATTAAACAGCTTATGTTTTCTGACATTTAAAAGTTACAGGAAGTGAATCTTACCGTTAGTGTTACGATCACTGCTGGCTGACAGTAGATACAGCAGTAAACAAAACAATCCATAATAAATAAAATAAAATAAAAACAACAAACAAATCAAAGCCACAAACACATCTGGAAACTCCTCCAAAAAAGGACACTTAAAGATCATTAAAATCACCACTGGCGCCGGTTCCTACCATTACATCTCTCATTAGATTTTGAATTTTTTTTTCAAAGTTCATTAAATTTAAAATTGCATTTTTTCTTTATAAAAAAACGTAGAGTTACTTCCAAAATTGCTGCTATTAAATTCTCTTCAGTGATGGCTTACTGAACCATATGAGATGAAAGCCTTAACTGCAGAACTTTGCACCATGAAATGTATCCAAAGTAATGAAAAGAAAATTCAATTTCAACAACCAACCGATCATGCATGCTTTCTGATCGTGACAAAGTGATTATTTATTTTCTTTAGTTGTAGAAATGAAGACTGGTAAAATACACAGCACACAGTATCACCGAGCAGGACTTGCTGACCTGTGGTTGCTATAGTAACCATACCGCATATAGAACTGATCAATAACTAACACCCAGACTGATGGAAGAATTCTCTACAAACCTATTAAACATTGACTCAGACATTAAAATTTCCACACCACCATTCATGTTTTACTTGATGTACAATGTAAATTGGTTTTGCACAACTCTGGTCAGCCAAACCATTTTAATTTAATTACAGGTACTGGTACATATATTAGTGTATGTACATGTAAATTCAATTTTCTTAAAGATGCATTACCGATAGGTAAGATTTAGATAAAGAGGTAAAATAGATAATGAAAAATGGATACATTGAAAATAGATAATGAAAAAAGAATACACTGAAAATAGATAATGTTTAAAAAATAGATAACATAAATTAATTGCTTCACACTGAACTGAAATACATTTATTAGCTTTTGAATTTTAGCCTAGCCTTGGTCATCATTACTAAAGTTGTACGATACAAAAAAGTCTTTAGAAATATATTACAATCCACTAAATATTGCAGGTTAGCAATGGCATCGAGAGTTCACAATTGTCCGGATAAGATAATTATTAATGTTGAATAATTTAGATACCATATCAGGCCTAAAGAAAATCCTGCAATACGCTGATTTAGCTCTTGCATAATGTATGTTTAATATCTAATTTGGGGATAACACTTTACAGCATAATATAGCAATAGCAACACTCAAACAACCAAGCTGATTTGTAAAATGTATCCATATGTAATGCATAACAACAAGTGCTTTTGAAAATAATGCTATTATTAAATTCATTAAAAAAATTGTGACTCAAACATGGGGGACTAACACCACAATTTGGGTATCATTTAGTTATGTTGTTTTAGCAAGAGTTTCAGTGTTTAATGTTAATTTTCAAACCATTGTTGGAAAACTGTTCAAATCTGGTGAGAATCATAGAAATACACACATGACATAATTGACCTCTTTTAGTGTTTGACTATCTGTCCTTTCATTATGTTGTTATACTCCATCCAACAAATTCTGATATCGGTCAAAAATATACCGTAAATGTTATTAATGAAATTGAAAGGAATATGTGTACATTGCAAAATATAACATACATGTAAATTGTAATCGAAAGGTAATAAAATTATTATTCAAAACAAAAAATTGCCCCTTGAATTTCTTTAGAGTCAAATTTTTGCTGAGTTGTTCATTTGGAATCTCAATCAATAGGTAAAATTTTGCTTTTGTGTTTTTCAAATAAAATTCTATCCCTGCATTAATTTTAATCCAACTCCAGGTAACAGCTTGCATCATATGATGATATGTTATATAGCTGCTACATATAATATTACTTATAAATTAACAAATAAAATACCGGTATGTAATGTGTTGCACAGCCTCCTACCCTACCAAGGGAGAATAACATTAACCCAAAAACACAGTACATGTAGATTTATTCTGAACATACATGTACATGTATTAATGTGCATTACTTAGATGACCCTCCATTTACATGAATGATAAGGGGTTCTGGAAACAGAATGTTAAATCAACATGTACATGTAGAGGCTTATAAAAGATATGAAACATCTAAAGTGATCTGTTGTGAAATACATGCAGGATTCCTATTGCTACATGTACATGACCAAGTGATCTTCCCTAGTACATGTACAATACGTGTACATGTAGAACATTTACCAGTAGGATAGAGTTGTGAGTCCATATAAGTATATAAATAACAAGGTTTGGACTTAACAGTATCAAAACTACAATAGTAAAACTATGTGAACTATTTACTAAAAGATAACACTCCACTATATATGTACATAGTATACATGTAGGCGGATATCATAATAAAACCATAAAAAGGTCAGTCACTGTTACAGTCACAGTATGACTCATGTTGGGCTGGCTGTCCTTTTAACTTTCATTCTATCACTGAAAATACATGTTCATGTAGCGTAATATGCACAAAAAAAAGTCCACACTCATAATAGACATTGTAGTCTACAATTCTACATGTACATGTACATTTGCATAGCAATACATGTATGGGGGACATCTGTTTTTTATAAGATTCCAAGCATTTGATTGGAATGGAGAATAACATCTTGTCAATGCACTAAAACATTAAAATTTGTAGTCTGGTCATACTGAGACTGACAAATCAACACTATTTTACCTAGAACTTACATGTAGTCAGTAATTAAGCTGGAAATAATAGGCAAGCCTGGAAATAAGGCACCTGTCACTGACATTGTGACAATGTCAAGCACAGATTCAGGATTTGCCAGACACAAAACAGGGCTGGCCACGAATAAATTGATGGCGAGCAGATGACTGCTCACGCAAATATAGGTTTGGGCGAGCAAGGCGAGCACAAAATATTGCTCACGCAATATGTTGTTTGCGTGAGCACACATTTTATAACATTGTTTCGATTTAAAATCAATTTCTTGCCAGGATACATAACTTTTGTTTAGTTAAATAAATAATGACAAAGCTGTTTATAGTTTGTAATATATTTTGTTTCAATTCTTTATTTTGTGCAATTATACAACTTAAAAATTCTAATTGGTTGTTTAAACTCATAGCTTTTAGCATTATTAAATCTTGATTATCGCCCTTTTTGTTAAGAAATTCTATTGACGTCATTGATAACATTACGACGTATTTACGTCACACCATTCAGTTAGCAGACGACTGCCTCCCGAGGCGGTCTACATTTTCTTTGCTTCATTGTGTTGGGCTGTTTGTGCGTTTTCTTGTACGAGTCAATATGTTCAATCTTGAGTGAAGTCTGAGTTGCTTCAGACCCGGGACTGTACAGCGCAGTGGACGCTTACGGCTAGCCCCCGGATCCATTCACTCTTTTTTGAATTGGTGTTTTATTGTTTGTTTCGTTTGCTGTTTCGGAGTATGATGTATTGTCGTTATATTTATCCTTTATGTAAATCATATGTGGCGCAGTCCCCTTGCACTAACTATTAGATAGTGATAGTACTAATAGTTGGCACTAGTATAACAAAACAACAAAATAAATGATTGAGCAACAATTCAACAATAATATATGACAGATATTCTATCAATCATTAATTGATTTCTTAAGTTAGTTACTAAGAGTTGGCACTATAACAAAACGTAATCAAAAACAAATATTATAAAGCAAAAAAGGAATGACTAGAATCATATATTGCTATTCCTGGCACAGAATTGCAGTAAACATGTGTGACCATCGCTTTCTGTTTTTGACAGTCATACTCTTCTTTAAAACCAATATCCGTATGGATTTCTTCACCCCACGACAAAAATGTGGACAGGGCAATCGGGTTTTCTTTGGCCATTATTACGCTGTGAATAGAAATTATACGACCGCACAGTGGAATAATAACCGAAGTTCTGATAAAAAAAGAAATACCGATACATATTAGTTTGGAACGTGTTCATTTCACTTCACTGATCTATATAATATAGATCAGTGTTTCATTTAGCGTGAAATGTGAACCTGCCGGAAGTAAACAAAATCTTTACTTTAGACTCGATGATCACGCATTTATTACGGGTGTTCGTAGGAAAACGAGTCATGATGTTTAGGTCTACATTGACTTGTGGTGACGAGTAATTCAATAGCCAATCAAATTAAGGAGGCAATGCCGCGTGAAGCTGGATGAATCTCCGTTTGACAGAGGAATTTATAACGTTATTGTCATTGCTGGGTTAGTTTACGCAATAAACTTGATTTGGTCTACAGTGACTTGTTGTGGCGAGAAATTCAATAGCCAATGCCCAATCAAATTTAAGGAGGTAATGTCGCGTGAAGCTTGATGAATCTCAGTTTGACAGACGAATTTATAACATTATTATTGTCGACATTGCTGGGTTAGTTTACGCAATATACTTGTCAATATTTTAATTAATTTTACAGATTTTTCTTAAAATTTTGCGCGAGCAACGAACTGCTCACGCAAATATAGATTTGCGAGAGCCCAGCGCGAGCCAGAGCAACTGCTCGCGTCTCGTGGCAAGCCCTGCAAAACCTCTGGTGCCTGTCATTTTGTCCAGCATTGATTTGTCTTTTTTAATGATATTATTAATACATGTCTGGCACTAAGTTGAAAATGTCAGACCTATTTCATTAGTGCCTGGCATTTTGTCTGGTACATGTACATCTAAAACCATTATATCCAGGCCTATTGATAGGAAATAGATATAATAAACGTTTTACAGTATTCAAAATTACATCAGAAAGGCTATTATCGATGTTCATGTAGTTTATATATGTAAACGATTAAAATATAAGTTCACTTGTTTCTATCCAATCGTAACCAACAAACCCCAAGAAAAACAAAGGATTTTCTAACTGACAGACCCTATTTATTGTGGCCAAGTACCCGTAAACACTGGTATTTGTTTCATTTGGCCTGATGGAGTAGGCTTACATAAATACCAGAGCAAAGGCTTATATTTATTACAATCAAACTGATAAATTACTGGCAAAATTCCAATTATCTACTCTATAACGATTGCAGGAGAGTATAAATTCGCCAATCTTCTATAATGAACTGTCTGTATCAGCTTTTAGATAGATTCCCATGGAGAATACAAAGAGGATAACAGATATTAAATATCACTACTTGTCTTCCATACAGAGAGGATGTTCTGGTTATTACTGTTTATCTCAATGTCTGGTCTTATCAAATCTAGGTGCCTAGAACAAGATCCACCAACACTTGATTTGAGTGATTTGACTATACATGTACATGAGGGTCTACCCATTTTATGTGTGGTTTAATATATTTTAACAAAAAGAGGACCGTTAGGTCCGAGTCCCATTTTTTCACAATATATTACGCAATGTCTTAAGCTCGAGACCTTTAAATGACTTTAAATACAGACATTCTGCACGTGTGGTTACAGTGAAATCAGTCATGCCAGTCTAATATTTTAAAAGGTACACTTGGCAAGTTGCCTGTATGATTATTTGAAATAATGGTATGCTAACATCAAAGGTTGAAGTCACAACTGTATTTTAATACCGTATATTAAATATTTACAATATGTAAAATGCTTATTTGACATACATGTAACACAGAAATATTTGTGAATGACAATTTCGGACATTCAGCAAGTACCGGTATTATGTACATGTATACAGATACATATGTAATAAATGTATGGCAGTTTTTCTTCTCAATCTGCTTATCAGTATTTCAATCAAGACACGACATACATGTATGAACATTTTATATTAAGTAGGCCACATGTACCATTGCTACAATATTTTAAATTATTAAATTTGATTATGGGCCGTCCCGTGAACATAAATGTAATGAAATGAGATTTAACCTCCTCCAGTTCTAATATAAATGAATAATCAATAGTTTATATAACATTTTAAGCCAAAAGAAGATCTGCAATAAGCGAACTTACATGTAGCTAAGGGTGTCACATATACATGTAGATAAGGCATTGTAATTTGTCCACATATTCGATACGATACTAAAATTACAATGACAATTTCTCAATGTGTCCACAGTCAACTCGTGAAACTAATCTGTTCTATAGACTTACAGGTACTATTGCAAAACAAAATATGAGCACATTTCGAGTTCTACCCAAATTGATGTGTTGAACTTGAAGTGATCAACAGATCAAGTGTTCTTTATGAAATATTTATGCGATATACATGCTGCCTCAGCTTTGCCCTTAAAATGACAATGAGGAAATGAACAAAGAGACAAATGTTAAATATTAAGGTCAAACAGTGTGTGTGTGAGTAAAATCTGCCATGGTTCATATACATGTAATTAATTGAATTCTGATATAAACAATAGAAGAAATTATTAATTTTGGGGTCGTGTTAAGTGCAATTTGTGTTTTTTACTAATTTTTAGATCCATAATCTTTCAAATCAATATATTTATTTTCTGTTTATTTTCCAATATTAACCAAATCCTCCACAGAGGCGGACCCAGGAAATCCTGTTAGGGGGGCACATGGGGGTCCCCCGAGAATTTTTTTGAATCAGTTGTGATTTGTGGAGCATATCTATTTTTTATACTGTCAGCCCCCCCCCCCCCTGGATCCGCCATATATTTTTTTTTTTTTATACTTTCGATGGCCTCCACGACATGAAGATCTGACCTGTTGTAGTGGGAGGTCGTGTCAGAGGTCATGACAAGTGGATTTTGACCTTATGATGACATCAGACGTTTGATTAACCAGCCAGCATTGATGTTTCTGGTGGGATATCCATAGTTCTGTACCCATGTGCCAAGAACTCGCTGCAACAGACTGTTTCATAAAACATTAACAACTCTTCCAGAACCTTCATCTACATGTAGTGTAGTAAAGACCAGTAAAACAAAATTTTGAACTATAAAAACTAAACGAAAAAAGATCTGTGTTTTAATCAGATTCAGTGAAATCCTACACTGCATAATGAATAGGCCCTTCAATGTACATACATACCCCAGTACTGTACTAAAATAAATCAATTGAATGAAGAAGCCTCAAATAACAGTTTAATATTTCTTATTCATGTAAGCAATAGTAAAACAATATTCATCAGTTAACAAAATGTTGCAGGCCTATCTCTTGATACTGTACCTTGACTTCATTTAGATACTGTAGTTGTTAGTGCTCATAAATATTTCGTCATTCGAATGTATATATTCATTCAATGGACATATATGGACAAATTTTGAGCTAATGTATAAATTTTTTATTTGCTGTCAGTCACTATTAATAAAATGTAATCAGTTCCTCTTTTGTCTCTATCAGTGATATTTTACTACGTTACAGTAAATGAAATCAACTAGTAATATTCAAATTTCAAACCTTGAAATAAGGCACATGTCACAGACAATGTCAGGCACAGATTCAGGCTTGCACCCCCTGGACACACCCTGGCTTCGTACCTATCTGGAACTCAGAACGTTTATTATACAATTTTGTTTCACCTGATTTGCATACCTAGTTTGAGTTTCGTCTCATATGGCTGAGTTACGTAAATTTGTGTGTTGTCGTTTCCCTATAGATAGATTTCAATGGCTTCTGCCAAGACGTTTAGTAGAACTAGAAGGGAACGTATTTTAGACACCACATTATATGCACATACGGACTAGGTAGCGAGGTACTTTTAAAAGTTGCCAGTGACTCAGTTCAGTAGTATAATTGCCTGGGATTGCCCCCCCCCCCCTCGATTCTTTTATGACAAGTCACAAGGATTCAAAAGGACGGTTCCACAACAGAAAGATTTGATCACTGACTTATTTAAAACAATGTTTTACCAGCCAGCTAACTCATCTTCCATCGAAGGGGAGATAACTAGGTTAAGGAGAGGTCGGATTAATCATTTAAAAAAGTAGGTCAACAACAAATTATTTATTTTTTATCAATGATTTGTTCAGTAAGCATTTTTTAATCAAATCACTATGAAGTCAAGAAATGAATGTTCCATAAGAAATCGATCTGAACTACGCATTCCTGTGAATAGTGTTAAATAAATAGCGAATTCCTGAATCATCTCACCGACTCACCGGTGATCAGACACATTCCGCGGCGGTGCAGAGAGAGTACCGCGCCCGATTAGCAGCCTCATTTTGCCCAGGATTCCCAGTCTAAACATCTAGGATTCTATATTGTGCCATTTTCAGATATTATATCTAATTTTCTGTTTTAATCTGTGCACGCTTTATTTGAATAGGGATGGAAATCATAGTAGAACACACTCACCTTTGCTAGTTCTTGTAAATACTTCAAATCCCTCGGATGCTGATACAGTTTATTACACGACCTTCGCAGATACTTGCTATTCCAGTTTATCTACGTCTCCCTTATATTGAATAAACTTTCGACTTTTACTAATATTATAGTCTTCCACAAATCCTGTTCAAGCTAGCGTTCCTTTAAACATACTCTTGACATTCAAATGTTGGAACAATACGTAGATTTTCAACAAAGCAGAGGCTCGAAATAATTACAGGGTTTCTAATATTCAAGGGGGTAAAAGCGACTACTTAAACCACCGACCACGTGGTACAAATAAGAATGACTAATGTTGTCACGTGACTTAATTATAAATTAATCGATTTGATGAATAATGCGTGAATAATTGTGAAATAAAACGCACATGAAATCATAGTTTAGACTTGGCGAAAACAGGTGACTACGCACATGTCGGAAAAACATATAATTGTATTTTGAAAAGAGATTTGAGTTGGAAATTCCGCGAAGCCGTCAAGATGCAGATTCGGCCAAAATAATATGTAGACCAATCACAACGCGTATAATTTTAGACGTTAATTACGTCACATATTTACCAATCTAAGGTCAACGTGGTATGGCGTACATTTCATCGTCAAACTCGTTTCAACTTGTAAAAATAATTTTTGGAAAATGGTAGAATTCGCATCGATCAAGGAGGAAAATTCATCCCCACTTGTTTGAGGCCAACCAGAGACATCGCTAAATAGGTAAACACGCACAATGGATGAAGAAATGGTGTCAGATTTGCAAAATCTACAACCTGTTCAAACGTTAGTATTCTTGGATTTTGAAGCAACGGGACTTCCCAAAGATAAACCTCGAATTACTGAGCTTTGTATGATCGCCGTGCAGAGGAGCGAATTGATGTCCTCAGGTGGAAATCCACGAGTTCTGAATAAATTGCAGTTAAATGTTAATCCAAGGAAACCAATATCGTCAAAAGTTAGCGAATTAACAGGTAAATATTTGATATATCTCTAATTTCTAAATAGAAATGTCAAATACCTATATGAAGTCAATGTAGAACTCAAGATCTATCATCTACTAGTACTAAGTTAGGGGGGGGGGGCGCAGGCCCGATTCCAGGGTCAGAACTCAGAAGGTAATCATCAGAGTGCCGCATGTGGTTTAGGGATGACCGTCCAGTCTCACTGCCACTGCACTGGGACTGACTGACTGAGGCCCCCTCCCCCCACTGAATCCGCGCCTGGGATGTGCAACCTGGACCCTTTGTCCATAGATAGACTTTAGTAATGTATATTATTTGTTTATACTACAAATTAGACTAAATGTCATGTCGTAGGCAACATCATCATCTGTTTTACTATTTTTAGCAGTTACTATTTACTATTACTATTAGTTAATTTAGATAGATATCCGTGACCGTAGCCTACTTTTTTTTTGTTTTACAAAAGAAAACCCAGGAAACACTAAAAATGATAGTACCCTTACGCTAACAATTCACAAATCATGGCATCCCTTTGTAGGTCTTTTGTGATCGACAAAATCTTTGATAAATTCTTTAATTTTGCAGTGCAAGTGTACGCGTGGACCTTTGAATAATACATACATGTCAAGGGAGGCAACTCTAGTTTTGTGTGGAAAAGGATAGCCTCCCTACAATTGCAAAACAAACCAATTCGCATGGGTTAGATGTATTTTACGTGGCCAAAAGATTAATTCGTCAAGGTCACCGGGTTAGGGCATGTGGTTGTTTAGGATGATTGTGGGTTACTACAATACTAGTTAGGGTAAGTCTAGGTCTTGGGTTGACATTACACTCATCCCGAACGTTCAGGGATTGTCCCATTCAATCAATGTCGAAAAAAAAATTGGAGAACAGTCAATTTTGCTGGACAACTTTTCACTGCTAACCGACGGGGTGTCAATCCGTGTGAAAGCCTGTACAATGTAACGCCTGTACATTGCGTTTCGTCTCGTGTATGACCGACATTCCTGAATATGGACGTTGACCTGCATTTAGAGTGCCATGGTGGGGAAATGTAACTTGATGGGAGGGGACGTATTTTTAACAGTGTGTTTTGTCGCTCATACTGCCTCTAGCGAAGTAAGCAAGGTCTTATTTTCTCACTTAGATGTTCGTTTACATTGTACAGGCGCCCACACGGATTGACACCCCATCGTTTGGCAGTTAAAAAGTTGCCCAGTAAAATTGACTGGGGTTTCAATTATTTTCGACATTGATTGAATGAGCTGAACTAGGGTTAGAGTTAACGATAACCCCGTTTACACCCTGTAAAATGGATGGACCAGCCTACCGCACCGATGTTACGTACAATTATTAGCGAAGCCTATTGGTTATCAGGATAAATAAGAAGGTTAAGCATGTTTTGAACTTTTTAATTTTTTTTAAACAGGTTTATACAATGACCATCTAGATATGATGCCGCCTTTTAACTACCACTTGGTTCAACTATTCAACCAATTCCTGGACCGTCTGCCACAACCAGTTTGCTTACTGGCTCATAATGGCTACGGATATGACTTTCCTCTGCTGAGAACACAACTTCTGGAAATTAAAATGGATTTAAGTGACAAAGTTTTGTGTTGCGATTCCTTGATGGCCTTTCGATATTTAGACGGAGCAAGCATGCTAAACAGTCATTTACCATATTTGACAATGAAGAGAGAAATCGATTCGCGAATGCACCATCCGGTTGTTTGTGTGGATTTCGATAGTCGACCAGGTTCAAGTCAAAGACAAAATGGCGATCATATTGATCAGGTTGTGTCTAATGAACGCACAAACCGTCCTCAAGAACAAATTCAAATTGACGAAAATTGTAATTTAAGTGCCGACATTATTACAAATCAAAATATTCCCAATAACGTAAATGCTGATGACAATGATGAAACATTAGAAGCGTTTATTTCTACACCTCCGGATGAGGAAGTGCAGAATAATGTCGGTGAAAATATAGCCGAGATGTCGCCACCGCATCTGGAAGAGGAACACCAACTACCTAATAACGGTTCCCCTGGAAATCTCGACGATGAAGTTGACATTAATCTCGATCCATTACATTTTAAATTTGCTAATGAAACAACACCCCCGAATAAACCACCGGTAATCAATTCAGTGCCTCGTAAAATTATCGCCCCGCAACCCAGATCACACGATGATATAAGCCTAGGCAATACTAAAAGGCAGCTTAATTTCGAAGTCCAAGAACCTGAACGCACACCACTAAACTCGATGTGTTATAGTTCAAACGGAAGATCAGCCGCAGAAATTGGACACACCAAAAGACAGTTAAATTTTGAAATGGATTTATACAACAATCAAATGGAGAGCGAAGGTAGTGTTCCTTGCAATGATGCAAAAAGATCGAATAGTGACCCACCAGACTCGGTCGCAAAGAGACTTCGTGCAAATATAGAAAGCCACGATTCACCTGCGCAAAATTTATACGAACCATTACATATCGACACAAATACTGGAAATGCGGGAAATTTCCCCCAAGGCAGCCTAGAAGACGACGACCTTTTATGTGCCGTGGAAAATACCGAAAATAACATTACCAAGGTCAAAAATAAATCGTCAATTTCTCACCAGAAATGTAATGAAAGATTAAATAAAATTGTGCCTAATCCTTCCATTAAATACGTGGTCGCGGGAGAACCGGGACCGTCTTCCGCTTCCAGATCATACAGTTCTAGTCTTGTTAAACAAACTGACAATACGTCTGGGCAAAATTTAAACAGTAGTACATCAAAAGAAACGCCTTCTAAGGTATCATATAGTTTACCTAAATTATATTTAAGAATTTTTAATGAAACGCCGATTACATCGCACACAGCTGAAGACGATTGCGTGACACTAATGAGGCTGGTCAAAAATGCGTCTCCAAGATTTCTCCAATGGGTCGATTCGTTTTCTATTCCGTTTACTCATATAAAACCTATGTACTAGATTTGATACGTATTTATTTTTAATTACATTTATTTTTTCTACATTTTAGCGCTTCAGGTTATTTCACCTTAAATTATAAAGTAAAGATGCATTATGTAAGAGCTAAATCTTCCTATCTCTACGTGGCCTGAAATGGTATAAATTATTAATTAGACATTTGTTTACATGACAAGCACATGTAATCAACTCTCTAGACGGACATTTGTTATTTTGAAAGATTGAAAGGCGGTCGCCTTATAATAATTTAACTTTATAATGGTTAATCGAATAGTCCTTTGTTCATTATCGTAACAATGGTTTATGGAAGCAATGCAAATCGAGACTGACTAATTCTGACTGAAATTTTTAATATATTCATTTTTCATTATTAGTTGTTAAACTATTATAGCACGGAAACTGTCAGCTCTCTATCAAATCTTACATAATGCATCTTTAAAATTGTGTATAAAAAAGGTTAGATAAAGAACGGGCATTTGTATTTTCACCTTAGAATTCTGTATAAAAATAAGCTTTGATAAGGGGTCAGCATTTATATTTTTATCTTAAAATTGTGTATAAACATCAGCTTAGATAAAGGGATGGACATTTGTATTTTTTATCTACAAATTTTGTACAAAATCAAATTTTGATATAAATGGGGCGATTATTTGTATTTTTATTTTAAAGTTTTGTATAAAAATAAGCTTAGGTAAGGGGCGGGCATATATTTTTTGGCAATTTATTATGTTAATACATTTTTCCGTAACACACCCAAGAGAAAAACTTTTAAAGCCACCACTACATGCACTTAGTGATATTTGTTGAATAATTCGTTGCAATGGTTTCGATTGGTAATGGTCTCTGTGACACCAAGAGCACATGAATATACATACGTGCAAATAAACAATGAATACAATTTTAAACAAATTCGGAAGAGAATTTTATGAAGAATTGATTATTTGTATTGTATAACAAACTCCATTGTAGATGTACATTCTTGCCTTTTTAGCTTAAAATTTATTTAATTTTGTTTAAAACAAATAGTTTATAATGCAAGTGAGCTCCCGGGAGCTTTGTTATGCCTACATGTATATGATTGGCGTGGAAACTTTGTTAATGCAAATGATTTATAAGGAAAGGTTAACCGTGGGGCGCATTAATATTTGTCATTGATTAAGAAAAGTAATACAGTAGTACTAGTAGTAGCTGATTGTTATTGTATGTGGGAAGTAGTACTGACTATTTTTCACTGCTGTTGTTTTGATTTATTTAGTAGAATATTTTTAAAAATAGTGTTATTAAGTCTTCCGTATATTTTCGATCTTTATATTTTATATTATTAATATATATATATATATATTTATTTATTTAGCATGTTATATAGTATTTTAATATTTTGCCTTATTAATGATAGCTAACCAGAGACTCTCGATTTAACAAACCCAGCTATTCCCATTTTGTTTAAGTTGCGATGCACAATATGAGTGATAACAAGGGCGTGTTTGAATGATCATACAATCAACTCTCTCTCACTTCGTATAATTCGGAACACCAACAGTTGTATTAGTCTTACACACTAGTAATATTTAGAAAATGATTGTTCAAATTTAGAAACCTTAATTTCTCAATTAGGATTAGTCGATGCCAGGCAATGCCAGGTATACATGTATACGATTTGGAACAATTCACAGACAAATTAAGTAGGGCACAATTAATCCGGCGCTAAATTTCAATTTTGATGTAGAATTTAATCCGAATCTACATCACATGTATTGACTTAATTAAAACTATGTTGCAATGAATTTTAAAATTTCATTCTAAGAGTATTGATTCACTAATCATAATTTTCATCTTGGATTTCAGTTCTGACTTCATGTATCAATGAATTAGCAGAAAATAATAGAAAATCAAACCAGGATTCGAAATACCGTTATGCTCGATTCGTTTCAACTACAAGCAGGCTCTGTATATTCTTGAATGGAAAATCCGGACACATCATTCACCATGGTCTCGATTCGTTTTAACTACACGCAAGCCATGCTAGATCTCTAAAAACGGGTATTCTTGATTAAAAAAAATCTGTATTCATCATTCGAACACAAACCTAACGAGTTGTTTAATTGAGATTGTTTAATTTTAGTATAGTTAGCAAAGCACCGATTTTTATACGCCAACATTGAAATGTGGTCGTATATTGCCGTCGCCCCCGTCCGTCGGTCCGGCGTAAACAATTGCTTGTGGACGCTCTAGAGGCTAAAATTAATATTCAATTGACTTTAAATTTATACATAGTTTTTAAGGTCATGAGACGAAGGAGCCTATTGATTTTCAGCGATTTCCGATAATTACTGACAGAGTTATGGCTCTTGATCACTTTAAAAACTTTGTGGGCGCTCTAGCTAGAGGCTAAAGTTATTATCCGATCGACTTTAAATTTATACACAGTGTTGAAGGTCATGAGACGAACACGTATATTGAGTTTCAATGAATTTTGATAACTTGAACAGCATGGAGGGGAACTTTATCAAAGCCAAACAAATTCGAATGATTTTCTAATAATTACACAATGAGTTGTTACTTTTAATCAGATTTTAGTGTATTATAAATGTTTCATTACCGAAAAAGTAATTTAGCTGCTGTGGGCGTATGTTTCGTTGCCTGGCAACCTATCTTTATTAGATTTTGTTATACATACTTTATCTACCGTTGTTATAAATATATTATTATTATTATTGTTATATATTTTAAGTAAGATCTTAATATTATTAACTTCTTGAAGTTTTGATATGTGCGTAGTTAACTTTTCCATAGAAAATACATAGATCGTTTATAATATTCGAAAAAAGGGAACTATTCACTACTCATGGTTTAAAGCGGCTCACAAAATCTGTGTGTACTGCGCGTTTGGTGTCTATTAGCATCGTTCTTTATTCGACGTCAAAAGCATTATGAAGTTTAAAGGGGCTAAATCGCTAACATTTTGGACCTAGAAATTGTCAAAAGTGGGTCTCAACGTATATAATACTGTAATATGAATGTATATAAACTGATTTACATTCAATGGTTTCCTTTTTTACCAAATTTCAAATCAGTTACGTTCGGCGAAATAAGCCATGTAGTCTTAATCTTGTGCAAATTTCTATAGCGCCTGGTTAGTCCAGTCAATATACGCCGTATGGTATGTTGCAATATGTCTAGCCTCGCCCCTTAAGTCTCTTATTAAAACTGGAGCTAAAGCACACTATGGTACACGACTCGTGTACCAATGTTATAAAAAATTATTTTATCTAAAACATCGGATATCAGAAGCTTGTCTTTTCCCGATAAGTTTACATCATCAATGTTGATTTAAAATGGCCAAAAATTGGTGTTTTCGATGTTAAAGATTTTAGAGGATTTTGAGTTACGGACTTAGGTCCTTTAATGGTCGAGTGCGAGACATTAGGTAATATGTTGATATTGTACGAGTGCAATAGCACAAGGGAAATAACTATATATTACGCAATGTCTTGCACGAGGCAATTAAACAATTTAAAATATAGACATTATCCAGCACGTGAATTTCAACCATATACATCACGCGGGTCCAATATTTCAACTAGTATAAATAATGTACGCTTGGCACGTTGCCCGTACCATTGCTTTAAAATTTCATTCTAAGAGTATTGATTCACTAATCATAATTTTCATCTTGGATTTCAGTTCTGACTTCATGCATCAATGAATTAGCAGAAAATAAAAGAAATCAAAGGATGTCATATATTCTGTATATTAGCTTGTTTTATGCCACAGGTAGTGATGATATCCATGTTACGCCACTATTGTAACACCCTAGGGGTGAGTGTGAAGTAAGCCTACAACAGATTCTTCAGTTTATTGTCTATGTTCCAAGAGTAACGACATTTTTTCAGATTTTATTCGTGTGCAATCTGATTAAAGAGATAGAGAGAAATGGGGGTTAACGTTCACTAGACACAAACTAGGTCATTTCGAGACTAAATCTGATTAAAACACTGATCCTATTTCGTTTCGTTTTTATAGTTCAAATTTGGTTTTATTTGTCTTTACTACACTAGGATCTGGAAGAGTTATCATTGAAGTTTTCTGGCTGATGTGAGGGATTAGCCAATGTAACGGTATGTTACGGCGAGCTGTTGGCCTTTTTGTGCACAGAACTGTGGATAAATTACTAGAAACGCAAACGCTGATTGATTGATCAATGTCCTACGTCACAGGGTCAATAGCTATAAATTGTAGTGTAGGCCATCGAAAGTATAAGAAAAAAAAACCCGAAACGAAATATAGATCTGTATTTTAATCACATTTATTTGCCACTACAAATCATTATGTTTGTAATACCCCTTTCAGTCTCTACAACCATATAAATCATTACGTCACATAACTGTCATATATTTGGTTGTAATTGTTATTCAGATAATTGCCATTAACAGCATGTGAGATAATACTAAAAATAAAGCTATATGAAAATCTAGTTTATCTATTATCACATGTATTGTGATGTTATTTACACCTCCTTTATGTACATAATTACACCCCACCCCTCTTTGATTTTGGTTTAAAACGGAATGAGCGATTTTTTTAAATTTTTTTTTCTCCATATGTTGATTTGTTTTGTGAAATGATAATAATTTGTGTCCATTTGAGATAATGTGTTTAACTTTTAACGTATTCGAATTTATTGGGCCCAGTGGATCCCCCTAGTCATCGCTCTTAAAGCCTGTCAGTGCTTCATTCAGTCGACAGCGACAGACCGGATAATACCGCCCCTGCTACGGACGCTGTGCCATCTAGGAGTAGAACCAAATATTTTCTTTTCACCTGCAACAAAGAAATATATAAATAAGTTCTATTATCACAAGCACATTGTAGTGAAATGGGGTATTAATGGCTTACCCTTCTTCGCCAACCGGGCATACATATAATATTAAGGGCATGCTATGAGGGAAGTATTGCGTATTCCTACTTCGGTTTTCAACTGTCTTTAACTGGTTGGCTATTATTTGTATGCACAGGACCTCACATTTTTGTGCCATCTGAATATTTAGACAGACTGGAAAATCCCGAAGAACCTGCTCGGTCATCTTCGGATCGAACTCGGGGTATTCTGGTTAGTGGACCAATGCCACGAGGATAAAGGGTTTTAAATCAAACGACTTACCTCAAAACTGCTTTATTTTCCTTCTACCTTGATTTCCTTGAACACCAACACATCCCCCAGTGAGGTGGAAAGGATTTGACAAGTAGTTTCGGTAGGGTAGGTGACCGTTTGTGACTTTAAAGCTTCGTTTGCTACAAACCAGCAGACAGTTGCCATGGACCACATTACCCCTGTTATAATGTATTAAAGGAGAACTGCAGCATTTGTTAATAGTCAAATATCTTTAAAAAATATACTATTCGAAATTCAAATATTTTCGAATCATCGGGTCCCAAATTCATCAATTAAAGTTATAGTAAGTTATAGTCATTTAAAACTAAAATGCTGTCCACGGATTTCACACAAACATTTTTATGTAAGGGAGACGAATAAAGTAATAATTTTGCATATATTTCGTACAAATCAGCCAATCTGTGAGGTTATTTATGGGATGTCCTCATTTACATATAATAACTATCCATACAATAAAATACTAAATATTTTTGAATATGTTTGAACGGCCTAGCTGGCTGCCCCATCTTCGATAGAAGGCTTGCTCTCGCTTTTACTACGTACATCTTATCAAGCCCTTCACGTAATACCCTGCATATTTCTGCACCAAGATCTCCCATGTCCGTCCGTCGATTCGTAACAAGAGTAAATAAACCTGTAATTACGCGATTGGTCCATAAATTTAATCTCTCACATTCTTAACTGACACACCATATGCGATGCCTATTGGGGAATAGATGCTCGAGGTACTGACCACAAAATCACCTCACACACTATATATAGCCGATGCCAGAATTCTTTATAGGTCAGAGGAGGGCACCGCTGATGTACGACCTACCTGAAACAATACCAGGTAAAATAGCTTTTAAATACACTCGAGGTCTGTTCTTCATCACAGCACAATACATTATAAAATATACAGTTGATGCTAAACATATATCACGGATAGTATTGAATATATAATCTTGCACCCGATCCGCCTATTATTAGCCTGCTACTAGCAGAGAGTTATTAGTCATTTTTAGATGCTAGTAGCAGTCACAAGGGCTCCCTCTGCGCCTTTGGGGGCAGTTGTTAGCCGCTACAGTAACAGCTAACAAGGGCAGCCTTTGTTATCTACTATAGTAGCAACTAACAAGGGCCGTTAGTTATATTAGTAACCGCTATTAAATCATTATTTTCTTAATTTCCGATATAAATCGAAATAAAAGATCGAATTTATATAGGGCCCCTTCCTATGACGACCCGAACAATTCTTTCAAGTATTGAAGTAAGAGACAATCTTTCAAACAACTATGCCTAAAATATAGCCTAGCGCCCGTCGACCTCGCTCGAACCAGTAGGCAGTACCGCTGAACCTGGATGGAGATTAGTTTAATTTATAGCGTAAAAGATTTAATAAATAGGCTGTAGTCAATAGCATTTAGTAAATGAACTGGAATATACGCAGGCCACAATTCTATGGAACGCAATTTCCAGTACGACTAGTCCTACTTATTATAATTAGATTAGGCTATTATAGGGGGTCTGGGGCTAGCTCACGGCGTGGATTTATATAAATCCCTCGTGGTGTTTCCCTTGATAGTGGTTCAGAATTTTAAAGCAAGGTTGCCCATTTTCAGTAGGACAGAGCCTAGGCTATTATTAGGCTATATAGCAAGAAAAAGCAACTTGTTCAGATGGGACAAAAACGACCGAGGTCACACGTAGGCCTAGGCCTACATTACATAGTTTTGATGATTCGACATCAGAGCACACCGTAGGCCTACCCGATACCGCCGAAGTCTAGGAAAATCCCCCCCCCGCCACATACATGTAGCATACTGCATTTGGGCCTGTATGAACGGGAATCGACTTGAAGAATGACATTGTGAGTTACTAGGGTCACTCTATCTTCCGAACTACTTTCCTTCGATCTTTTGGACAGGGTTCAAGGTCAACAGGGTGAGAAAGGGCGCCATTTGTTAATATTTTGGCTTGGAAAATCCAAAATTTGAGGGTATCTTACTTTATTTAATGTTAAAAGGTCGGAATCCTGGCGTATTCAACACCAGGCTAATTCAACACCAGACAAATCGGCGTATTCAAGACCAGTACATGTATTATGTATATAGGCCTATTGTTATTTTGTATTTTAAACTTCAAATCAATTCCGATGTCCTTGAGTGCGTCAAGAATCAATGGATATCAAACCGAGTGTTTTGTGCAAAGAGTTGGTCCGTGTTTATGCGCCCCGTTCGCCAAATAAAGACGTCGAGGGTTGGCATAACCGAATCAACTCTCGACTGAAGACTCGGGTACCGGTTCCATTTTATTTATTACTTGTTTTATATTATGTAAATATTGTCTTCGAATATGAAATGTTGTTTGTATTATGACTATTTAATTTAAGATATATAATAAATATCTTGTTTATCCTGCTTTTGTCTTATAATATACTGGTCTTGAATACGCCAATTTTACTGGTGTTGAATTAGCCTGGTGTTGAATACGCCTGATACCAAAGGTCAGACCTAAACAGCGATTAGAACCCGTCATTTCGGGACTAACATTGTTAAATTCACTTGTACATTTTGACAATCGACGCAAGCCATGTTAGACTCGGTGAGTGACAGACTTTATGACATTGATCTAGGCCCTTTCAAGCGCAAGCTTTATTATTTAATTTAATTAGGCCCTATCAAGTATAAATAAAAATAAAATCCCCACCCACGAATTAATGAATAAAATCTGAAAAATGTTCCAACAGGACAGGATGTCATCAGGCACTATACATCAGGGCATCAGGCCCTTAGCAAGCCGCGGCAATGCCCCCCCCCCCTCCCCTGAAAAATGTCTCCTCCCCTCCCAAGAAAATTTGCCGACCATAACTCTAAAATACCTACTGTAGACTGTCGGGTGTGCTCCCCCCCCCCCTAAAAACTTCACTGCCCCTCAGCGAGTGGCCATCCCAGGATATCCTACAACTACTACAAGTGTTAGGGGGGGGGCTGCGTTTTTTTGTTTCAAAAGGTGATGACAAGTTGTAGACGTTTCATAGAAACAGAATAGTTAGGATTTTTTTCACTGTAATTTAGGGGGGCCCGGGCCCCTAGGGCTCCCACCTGGATCCACCACTGCCCTCAGCAGACAGCGAGCTGGCTATGGACCTGATAGTAGATATGATAGTGCTATACTCTATACATACTAGATTTGAAGTAGGCCTACTATTGACGTAGGCTAGTCTAAGTAATAATTATAAGGTAGCAGATCTCTTTCTGGGCTAATGAAGAGAACGCACTATGAATATAATTAGTAATAGTATCATAATATGACTATCAATATTTTAACTTATGTCATGATGAGGCAAATTTTGCATGGACAGTGACTGAGTGACACCAATGTAGCCTACGTACACTTACTCTTTACTGTAATTCTAACTGTAATTTATTCCCATCCAAACAACTAGGCACTCTTCCATGCAAAATTTCAACCAGAGACATTATAGCCCATTTCGTCTATGATAACATTTTGGGGGTTAAAACTGCTTAATTTTGTATGAAAAGCCCTTAATAGCCTCTAACTTAGATCCGAGCAACTTCTTCAAGCTATGTGAAACGTTTTCAAACAACTTCCAATCGCCGGTACAGCTCGGTGGCCGAAGACTTGTGTTCTGTTTGCATTACACAGAAGTGTCTGGATAAAACGAGTCTATATTATGTGCAGCTTTCAATCTAACCCTATTGACTCACTTTTAAAGCTCTCCTTTGATTAAGTAAAAATTGGTATCATAACAATTTAAAAGAAAAACTTAAAAGAGCTAGTGTCCAGTTAAGCTTTTTTTGCATTCACATCCAAACTACTCAATATTTTGAACTAAAATTTTCAGACAAGGTAAATACACTATTCCTCTATATTTTGGCGTTTAAATTTCATCCGTTTATAAACGTGTAATTTTCAGATTCTTTGAAATTCGGGCTGGTCCCTTTAAAAACCTCGAAAAAAAACCTGATCTATTATTTATAAAAAGGATGCAACTTTAGGCTCGTCCCTTTTTATTAAGGCTGGGGGGGGGGGGTTTGAGATGGCCTAATTGTCTAGAGTGCCGCGCTAAGACCTCTAGCTGGCTGGTCAACTCTGGCTTGCGGCTCTGGTTTCGAGCCCTAGTGTGAGCATATATGTGACATGGAGATAGTGGCGCCTTCTCAACCTTGTGGGTTTCCTCCGGGTACTCCGGTTTCCTCCCACTACTAAAAGACGACTACGCGCAAGCGAATTATTGAAATAAAAGATTGAAAACCATATGTTAGTCCCAAAATGACCTTGTTTGTGTCGAATGAACGTTAAACCCCATTTCTCTCTCTCTCTCTTTTATTAAGACTAATTTAAATTAGCAGCCTATGCAGGGTGTACTTATTCTTTTTAGAACATCTGATAGCACTTTTTGACCTTCTTGTTCACATTACCTGGTAATATCATTTTTGTTTTTCTTTTGCATTGTCAAAGAATAATTTGAATCGACCCCTAATATTAAAAGTGTAGGCCTACGGTACTCATATTCATAAAAGAGTTGCGGTCGATAACTAAACAGTCCTTTGCTTGCTTCTGGTGTCAAAGAAACATTTATCATTTCATTTTACAGAGAATGTAGTTCAGAGTTAAAATAGATCACCCTTTTCTCTCAATGATAACTGACAAACGAGTAGATGTATATCATTCCAAATGTTTAGGCCTATTGTACTGGATGGTGTATCAGAATTCAGTCAATTAATTATTTGTTGATTTGACATAACAGCAGTGTAGCCTACCTGGACTTATATTGTTGTTGCCCGTGTCCGTCTGTACAGTACACCCACAAGGCTAAAGTTAATGTCCGCTTGATACACCACCCCTGGTATGGCGGTGACCAGGGTTTCGGAATAGTATAAATAAATAAAAACGCCTGCCATGTGAGTCCAACTAGTTACTGACACTTGGGATAACCAGGGGCCGTATTTATAAAAATTCTTAGAGTTTTCTTAACTTTTACTCTAAGACTTCCTGAAACAACATTTAGTTAAAAGTTACTCTCTAGAAATATTTATAAAGGGTCTTAGAGTTACTTTTAACTAAATTTAAGACTTGGGTACTAACCAAACTAAATCTGTCACAAAAAGAATCCCACCCATGTCCATTCGATATCTCCTTATCAACTCGTCATTGTTGTACCCCACTAAGAAATCTCTGCTTGTTTTAAACTCTCTTAGACGGCGTATACGGACGGCCATGTTAATCAAAATAAGAGTACTTTTAACAAGTTAGGAGTGCTACAGGAGGACTTCTAAATATGTGTCATAGGAGTAATTCTTAAAGTTAAATGTTTTATAAATAGGTCTAAGGGAAATCTACAAAGTTAGCAGTAATTTTTGACAGTTAAGAGTTGATTACAACTCTTAGAATGTTTATAAATACCGCCCCAGGACTCCTAAATATGTGTCATAGTTAGGAGTAATTCTTAAAGTAAAATGTTTTATAAATAGGTCTAAAAGGGAAATCTACAAAGTTAGGAGTAATTTTTGACAGTTAAGAGTTGATTACAACTCTTAGAATGTTTATAAATACCGCCCCAGGACTCCTAAATATGTGTCATAGTTAGGAGTAATTCTTAAAGTAAAATGTTTTATAAATAGGTCTAAAAGGGAAATCTACAAAGTTAGGAGTAATTTTTGACAGTTAAGAGTTGATTCCAACTCTTAGAATTTTTATAAATACCGCCCCAGGTCTTCAATCTTAAAAACCACTCTCATCTCTGACATTAAATTTTTACAAAGTGAGACCAGTAGCATAGGACGTTAATCCATTTTCCATTTAATTTTAGGGCATGAGACAAAAAAAGTCAATTGATTTTCAATGATTTCTGATAGTTATGACTCTTGATCACTTTGAAAAATCTTGTGGACGCTCTAGAGGCTAAAGTTAGTTACCGATTGGCTTTACATGCACGCTATATGTCATAAAGTATGTCATTGAGTCAACTGGTGTGATTTTGTTTCCCTGGTTATACGGGACAAGGGGTAGGGTCGTCTGTCTAACCGTGTAGGTTTTCTCTGCTAAAGACCCATACACACAACATTTATTGAAATAAAATTGAGCCATGTGTTAGTCCGGAAGTGACCTATTTTTTCTCTGTGTTTTAAATTTATACACATGAGGCAAGGAAGCCTTTTAATTTTCACCCATTCTTTTGGAAGCTCTATGGGTTGTCTGATTAACTTTTATACACAGTTTTTACGGTCAGAATACAAAGAGCCCTATTGATTTTCAAAGATTTTCAATAACTAAGTACTGTCATAGTTATAATCCTTGATATTAAATTATTGATTGTTACTCATTTGTTGTAAATGTTTTCATTACTGAGACATAAGAAACAAATGTGACAACCCTTATTGACTGCTCGCAGTGCTCGGGCTGCTTTGGGCGTATTTTTTGCCTGGCAACCTATCTTTCTATAATTTATAGAACTCATTACTTAAAATACTTTAACAATATGGCATATATATATTTTTTCAGGTAATAATGGACACTCCCAAATCTCAATGCAACATTTAAAAGATTCATTATCAAGTAGTCAGGGAAGATGTTTTATGCCAACATTTTGATAGCTTCCGGGTGGAGTAGATACGATGTTTAAGGTTTCTTTTAAAGATGCATTATGTAAGAGCTAAATTTGTTTATTGCAAATCTTAATGTTGGACTGAAATATTATTAAAATTATTAATTACAATTCACATGGCAAGCCCATAATCAACCTTATAGACTGTCGAATTGTTGTGATTATAAATAGATTGAAACAGGATTATCATTTAATAATAATTTAAAAATGGATATCCGAGACTTTGATTATATCGAAACAAACAGTAGCATTGAAATCGAGACTACGTTATTCTTCAAACATTGATAACGTCTCAAAGAATGCAGTAGTTTTACTGACATTTTCAAATTAATCCTTGGTCAAAATCTTACTGAAGGGGTCTTTAATTGGTTTTTTTTTCAATTAGCTTACAATTAACGATTTTACACATTGCATTGTCTTTTGTGTGTTTAGAACTTTACTATATCCTTTCATCCTACATCATAACTACAGATATTGCTTGTGTTCCTTGAAAATATGTAGTTTTTTTACTAATAGTACATGTGGATGTGATGTATGTATTAAAGATCAGCAGATAGAATTTTACAACTACATGTATTACAATTGAATTTATTCTGTGATAAGATAGCACCAGTATTGAATACTCAGCCCAAAATATAGTTACATGTCAGGTCCATAATACCATAACACTATCATTGTGCATGATCAATTATTTAAATCATAATACTCTGTAATGTATTTATTGTAGATTTGAGGTAAGAAAAATATCAATGGAAGAAAAGCAATGCTTTACAGCGTCATCAGTCTCATACAAGGTACCATACTTACAATATTGCAAATCTTTTCAATACATAGGGCCCCAGTCATTGGGTCGTCACAAAGATCACAATTATCTGTGGGGTCTAGTAACTGGACCTATTCCTAGCCATGAGTAATCTCAAATGCCAACGACCACATTCAATTAAACAGTAGACCACAATGACCAAAAGCTAATTGGTCTAGCTGTAGTATCACAAAGCAGGTCCCAACACATATTCCTGAAGCAATGGCCCAAGAAATTCCTTTCTGGCCATTGCTGGATTGGCTTCTGATACTTGAACTTTTGAGGAAGTGTGTCTATTCTTCTCGTTCAATCAAATCTACCACTTATGAACAGTAACATGACAGTCCTTTCTTTAATCTTGGGTCTTCCATAAAACTTTGGACAAAGATTTAAGGCATTAAAAATGGTGAAAGTCTGTTTGTTTCCATACAGTAGTGTTTACTTTACGTCATGCAATTAGTTTTACTGCAATATCCTGATATGCGGTGGGTAATTTAGCATAAAAAATCGTGCAGTCATGACGTAACACTATGTAAACACAGTTGGCCTAACTAGACGCCATGTTTTAAAGGTAGTGCCTTTGTAACAAAGTCGGTAATTGGTTGTTAATGGGACCACTGACCAGTCATAATTAGCGACAATAATACCCACTCAATCCAGCAGTGAGTAGTGGGATTAGCTCTTATCAAACGGAACACTGCGAGTAGTATGGTCCCCACAGTGACCAGTAACTGTAAGGGATGGATTAAATTGGTAACAGTATCAATGAGCAATTCACTGACAAACTATATATTACTTTAAACATTGTGCCTTAAATATTTTAAGTTCTTGATCTTTACTGTTTCGTTCAAATCTTGTCGTCCCACTTTGAAATGCTAAATGATCACATACCGGTACATAATACCCCTTCGATTCTCATATATTTGGTACATTATTTTTCATCTTAATATGCACCTTGGTTATTATTTTTTTACTTTTTCTTCAGAAATTCCATTTGTTTTTTTTACAGGAGTCAAGGCTGCTGCAATCAGAGTTGAAAGGCAACTGAAGAAAATCAGTATTAACCAAAAGTCACAAAACGTATTAAGCAACACAACAAGAAATACCAGAAGAGAAGTCTTCAACAGCAAAAATACATTTGAAAAATTCTCTACAGTCTACACCCATTAATAAATTCTTACATATGATACACTTTGGTAAAAAGTCAAGCTACTTCACCTGACAAATTAACTAGAAATCTGAAGTAGCTGCTTATCCCTTACATTGTCTAACAATGTTAGATGCAAAAAGTCATTTTTTGCAGATATTTAAAACATGTGTTCGGAAAAATGTTATTGTGGATGATTTCGCGGAAAAAAAATTGTTTGACTGTTATGAGGAAGATTACCGTGGTAATGATAAAGACATATAATGTGTGTCGCGAATAGTTCATTTACCGAGTGTATTGATAAATAGTCTGTTTATCAAATTGAAATGTTTATCAACATACTGAGTGTATTGTATATCACTATAGTGTGAATAATTTTATCAACTATAATGTATGGAGTGTATTGATATTATTTGTTGATCACCGTATTGACAGTATTGATAAAGTATTATTAACTTATCGAGTGCATTAATTAAGGATGTAAACGGTCATTCGATTAACCTGTCATGGTTCGGTTGCATTTTTGAACCGTCTCAAATAGAAATAATGCTTGAATTTCGAATGTCGCAATAAATCAAACAATGTAGCTCTAATCAATGTTTGTTAATGTCGTGATTGTAAGTTAGGAGAGGGTGACAGCTATCCTAAGTTAAAATTGATTTTAGTTAAAATTGTCCTTAAAATAGTTTTGTGAAACGCCACTATTTTAAGTTAGGATACAATTGTAACTTACAATATTATTTTAGTGGATTTTAGCTACAATGCTTGAAATCGTTTTGTGAAACGCTTCTATCCTAATGAAATTTTAGTTTCCTATGATTTTAAGGAGATTAAAGTTTTTGTGAAACAGGGCCCAGATTTGAACTGGTCTATATTCTATATGTGACCTGTCACAGAGTACTGTGCAAGATTGAGAAATAAAACATCAAGAATGAATGAATGGAATTTGTACTGACAGCTAACTTAAAAGCTGTAATAATCTGACTGGGATTGGGGAAAATGCTTAGCCTATCTAAAACCCCTCTCCCAAGATAATGTACATACATAGTGTGAATAGTTTATTGCTTATTTTATTAATTATACAATGAATAATGCTTTGCTCATTTATCAACTACAGCGCAAATAATTTATTTTGCATATTTTAACATCTGTACTGGAATAAATATATTGTTTATTTTATTATGAACTATAATGCGAATAGTTTATTGGCGATTTTATATCAACTATAGTGCAAATATTTATTTGCCGTTTTGTTAACTATATTGTAAATAGTTTATTGTTTGTTTTATCAACTATATGGTATGAATAATTTGTTCATTTTATCATCTATAATTTATTGATTAATAAATAAAAGGATGTCGATATTATATTTGTTGTTGTAATTGTTCATAAATTGTGAAAAGTTGCTATGTTGAGAGTAGTGTAATATGAAATAATCGACAATAAATGGCTTTATCTATACTCAAAGTATGAAATACATGAATAGCTCTTCTAAATAATGGATTTGGTTGGGGTTGAGAAGAGGGTTTTTTTTGGGGGGGAGGGGGGATTTTCAGCAATTGTAGTTTTAGAAGAGATCTATATGGCTTTTCTATAATTTTCAAACATGAAGCACTGAGATACCACTTCTCTATCAGAAATTTACTTTTTTAATGATTTTTACAAATACTCTATCGTGTTGTGGCGAGGGTACAAACGTATAGAAAAAAAATGGGGTTTAAGTTTCTATAGATTTTTTTTTTCCTACTTGCCAATGTCACCTATTGTTGAATTTTGGCAGGCCGGTTTTTGATGTCAAAAATACATTCCAAGGGTAAAGGCTTCTGGGGGTGCCGATGTACGGTCTGTATCTATAATAATTTATGATAAATGAAAGTTCGCAATCCGGTTAGAGTGCGACTTGTTTACATTTTGAAGATTATCACGCTGATTTGGTCGACCCCGCAAATTATATTATTGGCGACCCACCAATAGCAGTATTATGGGCGCCCCTCCAGGATGAGGCACCTTACCAATTTTGAAGAATATCACACCTTTTTGGAGACCAATTCATTCATGGGCACCTAACCAATCTGATTGTGGGCGCCCGCCAATTATATTATAGGCGCCCACGCCAATCAATTCAATTCAATCCTTTATTTCTTTGAGTCTACTGACTCATCAGATAACGTATATATACAAACATTATAGTAACATATATAAACAAATACAAACAAACACAATATATACATGGCAGTTAAATAAAAACAGACAAAAAGTATGGGGAATGGTGTAAATAACCTGCATTAAATTACTAGCCTCAATAGGATACACAAATTCAATTTAAACAAGACGGAAAGAATAATTAAATATTATAGCCTTCATAAAATTATCCGTTAATTTATTTTCTTTCCGATCTTCTAAAATGACTTTAAAACGGGGAAATAGGATACATTATTACCATAATAATAACCAGGTAACAGTCAAATCCACGGGTGGGGGGTGGGGTACCCTCTAGTTAGGACAGGTAATCTGGCAAGTTTAATTATCATTTAAAAGAGTGGTTCTTTTCTTATCTGCAGAAATGAGAAATTTGGCCAGGTTTCGTATTTCGGATGTTGAAGTTGTACTTAATAAAAAAAATTAGTTTACATATATTAGGTTTTCGTAAAAAGTATCGTTTGATAAATTGGTGACGCAATTCATTATAGCAAGGGCAGCTTAAAATAAAATGAAATTCGTCTTCTTTTGGGCGCCCCAACCCATCTTACTCGGCATTATGCATTATGGGGCCACCCCAAGAATCATATATTGTCATTATAATGCGCCCCACCAATCACGTCATTATGGGCGCCCCTCCAGGAAAAGGCACCCCACAGATCAAGCCGTTTTGGGAGCCCCATCAATCAAGTTGTGGTGTTAATCGTGTGAGTCATTATGAGGCGCCTTACCATTTCGGGAGGCGCCTCATAACGACATTATTGGCGAAGCGCCCCAAAACCAATTGACTTTGCTTGGCCAATCTTGCCGTGGGCTCCCAACCAATGCCACTCCGCTTTATGAGGCGCCCATACTGATATGGGCATGTTGGTTGTCGGCTTTGTATTGCGTTCAATGAAAAGGGCGCTCATTGGGGGAGCCGATTTTCTCCCCAATGGGAAAAGGGCCCCGAATTGTTTCATTAAGAACAGTAATACGCCAATTACAGATCGATCAATATGGCAAATTCGCACAAATTAAGATATTTGTAGCAGTCAATTAATTTATTATGGTAATTTAATAATTGGCACACGTCCGACCCGTATAACATGTATTTGCGCCCAGGATTAGGGTTACGATGGCCGACATTTGAATAGTTTCACTAAGAACAGTAATATGTCAAGTACAGATCGATCCTTATGGAAAATTCTCACAAAATGAAATAGTTGTAGCAGACAATTGATTTATAAAGGCTATTATATAATCGCCCCACACCCTATGCGGTAACATGTATTTACGCCCATGGTTTAGATCGGTATAGAAAATCCGCACAAACTAGCTCCCTCCCGCCCCCACACCAACAATTTGACCGCTAGTACTCTTTTCTCCAGGTTATTGCACGCACGTAACTTTTCAATACAAAAACAAGAGGCTTGATTTAACAAGTGGGGTAGAAATGAGACTTTAGAACGGAGAATTTCAGAAGAAGAAAACCCTGCCATGTTCTATACTGATCTCTGGGTTAAGAGACCTACTGTCTTTATTTCAAGTCCATCTAACGTCCGTTGTATCGATGACATATTATGTAATTAGAAAAGCGATGAGATAAGATTTTTATTTGTATTCTTTCCTCGTGTCCTATATCTATCAAATAATTCACTGCTATCAGTTGTGACCAGTTAAAACAAGTGATTGTCAAGCAAGCTATACCCACATGGATAGGGAAGAGGTAAAGTCAATACGGCTTATCCTCTCATCAAAGATCTTTTGATCCTTAACATATGTAAGTTTCAACAGAATGGGACAATAATGGCAGCCGCCCCGGAGGGTCTATAAAATCCGTACTTATTTCAAGTTTTGCGTGAAAAGCAGGGGCTATAGCTCAAGAATGTAAGGTCTGGTGCTACCAAAGTCGAATTCATCCAAGAACTTTTGTTCCTTAGCACACAGTTTATGTTTCATCGTGAAAGGTCAACAAATAAACTATTCGTGTAAAAGGCACGGAAATTGAACTCACCCAAAAACTAGTGATACTCGTTTGAAGTTTCATCTAAATCGAGAATTGTGACCTCTAGATGGTCCACAACATGGGTATTACAAATACATGCTTTTATTTTCGTAAGGGGAGTGGCTATTTTGAGGAAATAATTATGGTGTAACGGTGATATATTTGAACATTCTTTAAAATAAGATACAAATTGTGACCTCCAGAGGGTCCATAAGCTAAAGAGGTGATAATTCGTACAACCAGAGGCTCATATTCCAGAAAGTTACGATCCAATACGCGCCAAAATCAAAAGGAACCCAGATCTTTTGATTATAAATATACATTCTAAGTTTTATCAAAATTGGATAAAAAATTCGAGCCGCTGGATGGTCTGCAATCTGGGTTTTACGGTCAGATTTAATATTAAAGCCACCGGCAGATTCGTCAAGGTGACGAGATGTAATCAGGGCTATCGCAGGCGATTTTTGCCGGAGGTTAGGGTAAGGGCTAGAACTTGGGTTAGGGTTGGTGTTCTCCCCTGTTTACATCTCGTTACCTTGGCGAAATCTGTAGATGGCTTTAATATTTAAATCTAACCTGGGTATTACATCGAGATTTTTGGGAGATATACATTTCAAGTTTCGTCGATATCGGGTAAAAATTGTGACCACATATTGTTGAACGGTTTTTACAATAAAAAAAAACCTGTTACTCCTACAGGGTGAAATGTGATAATTCGTACAAACAGAGACCATAATCCAGGAAGTGGCAGACCTATATGCGCCAATATCAAAAGGTATTATTATGCATTTTTTTAGTCAATTTCAGCATCACGCGATTTATGGTAAGGTAGTTACCTTAAATTTCACGTCATTGCTAATTAGTTTTATTAGCCAGAAATCGCTCAGAAAGCATCTCCAACGATCTAGACCCACAAGAGCTTTGGGCTTAGGCGACCCTCGCCTAAGGACCTAGGATGGTAGCCCACTCAATCAACAATTGCTTCCAGTGGCCTTATTATATATAGAGAGAAATGGGGTTTAACGTCCACTCAACACAGCTAGGTCTAACATATGGTTTAATTTTATTTCATTAATTCGCTTGCGCGTAGGGGTCTTTAGCAGTGGGAGAAAACTTGAGTGCCCGAAGGAAACCCACGAGGTTGAGAGGGCGCCCCTATATCCATGCCACATACGCTCACACCAGGGCTCGAAACCACAACCTCTAGCCAGAGTTGGCCGGCCAGAGGTCGAAGCGCGGCACTCTAGACCCCCCCCCCCCCAGCCTTGTTATAGATATATCATTATAGGAAATTCACTGTATCATGCCAGCTAATCAATTAAAGAACAAGTAATCCTCAGTGATGCAGAACTTGGCTAATGAAGACAGGAACACCCTATACAGTGTGCTAGGAGGGAAATTTGGCCCTACAGCCTATTATACCCTTATATTGATTTCCAACTGGCAGGGGATCTTTTACGAGCACACCAATGTGTAAGAGGGACCTCGGTTTTAGACCCATCCGAACAACTAGACTACTGTCAGGCACTCCATCTTGCATCACTGACAAAGGGGAACACACCGAAAAAACAACTTGACCTCATAGCACAATGCATGTTGTAGTGCAGAAAAACAGTACGTAGAGCCCCAATGCTTTTTGTTATCCTTCCATATTTTGTTATTCCCAATTGGTGCAGAAAAGTAGGACGTAAAACCCCATTTCATTCTGTAATCCTCCCAATGCATATTCCACAACCTTTTTGTACGACCTATGTTACCGGTAGTTAGTTACATGTATGTCTGTTAGTCATTATGGAGAACCCCCAAAAAAGCCCACTAGGCTATTGGTTGGGTAGGGAAACCTGAGAACGAAATCATGCAACTTGGTCTACACCCAGCCAAGTTTATTAAAAGATACCTTGCCTAGCAATTAAACATGCGCCCACAGCAACTTAGTCTTCCGAGCAGTCCACGTGGTCTGTTGCATAGGTGGAAACATCTAAATGACACAAAAACTGATCAAGGAACAACCTATTACGTAAATAGCCTGTAGAGATCAGAATCCACATGATTTTTCAATGCGTTCAAAGGATACACCTCTGCCAGTAATTTTTGGAAATCACTGAAAATCAATAGCATTTTTTCATCTCAATAACACTACATAGGGTTGCAAGATTCCCAGGATTTTTCAAACAGGGTAAATTCCCTGGGAATTTTGAATTTGGTGTCATAATTTGAAACCTGTGTCGCTATTAATGAGTTGCAAGTGACAGTAATATTTTAATAACTAAAGGATACAAACATATTATCTGATATGTCATATAAAATCTAATAACTAAAAATGAGATACAGGTAGGCCTAGTTCTGTTAAATTATTCATACACAGGTTACACATTCTATAATTAATCGGGAATCATATGGCTTATATCAAATTAGATCTTAAACAGACCAACTTTTCAACATGTTCATTTGTTAATCTGTTTCTAACTGTTGTACGAGTTGTACCAATCAGAGACGAAATGCGTCTCGAAACGTCTTCTGATGCACACAGTCCCATTACATACATTTATCTTTTTAGTTTTACCATTTGGAATAAAACTATAATAATAATAATAATTTCTATAGATGAAAGTAACAGAGAAAAACGAAATTCCAGTAAATAATCATAATTTTAGCATTTTTCAGTTTTGAAAACAGATCTAAAATTCCCAACGCTGAAAATTCCATGAAACTTTCTCACCCTTTTCAACCCTAACACTGTGTATAAGTTTTAAGTCATTTGTATTATAACTAATAGGTCTTTATGACCTCTAGCATCGAAAGGCTAAAACATGATTTTTTCTATGATCAGGGGCCTTAATTCCGGAAGTTATAGTCCGATATGCGCAAGTATCGACAGGAACAGAGATCTTTTGAATATAAACATATTGTTTAATGTTGGCAGATAGAAACTAACAAATATTTCACAATGTTTATTGAATAATGATTATGTTACATATGCATGAATTAAAACAAATATCACAGTCTAGATATTTCAAAATAAATAAACAATTATCACAATTTTTCCATATTTCAAAATATAAAATAAAATGTTACATGTATACATTCAAAATTTGTATTAATGAAATAACAAGATCCAAAGAAAAAAGTTCTTTGTTGTAACATTATCATCAATTGTCTGTAAATGAATGGTATATTCAACGGCTCTATTTATAGAATGCATTTTACTAAGCTCAATCCACACATCTTGAAATTTCGCCTGCACCATTTTCCTTCTGATCTCTAGATTTCATTATTCCCTACAATGATATAATATAGTTATGTTACATACAGTGCACAAACCAACACATTATGCTCACGTCTAAAAAATCATGGGGAGCTAAAAAAAAAAACCAAAAAACCTCCTGGGATTGGAAAAAAAATGAAAATCGCTCTCCTGGAATTTAAGGACAGATGATGACACATGTAAATAATCATATGTAATGTTGATTATTTGAAGAATAAAACAACGATTACGAAGGACCGAGGAGAGCAATAAAAGAACGCCCCTTGATTGAGATTTTGATGTACTATGGAGCGCGCCTAAAACATGTAGGCCGGATTATGTGATCAGCATGAATTAAAATAATGATATACAAATCCCCAGAAAATCGACCAGGATGTTTATCTCAAAGACTCTAATATTAATATAAATGACATGAAAACCTAAAAATGACAATACAGGTGGAAGTGAATATAGACCACATGACCTTACATGCAGCTGGAAATTTCTCCTGTGACAAGGTACTGTTAAAACAATGCAAAGCTAAGATATACACCTATTATCTATTAATACCATTTGAGAACAAATTGTTGACATGTCGGATTGGAGACAACAAAATATTTTCGAGTAATCATTGTCTCTAATTCTAACATATGCATGGGCGCAGATCACTCTTCAAAAGTGGGGGGGGGGAACACTGACCATCGCATAGAATTTTGAGATGCATGGTAACACAAAAATGGGGGGGGGGGGACAATATATATTATGTCCCTCCCCTCATTATGTCCCTCCTTAGATCTGCGCCGGTGAACATATGGTCTTATCATGTAAGTTCAAACCAAGCAGAAATTGCTCTCCAAAATCTGGAAGCAGAATTGTGTGCAATAAAACCGACAATTTTATTGGAAAGTTTACTTAATACAGCATCAAAGAGATGACACCATGGGTATGTTTTAAATTCAAGAACAAACTATTTGGTGAAGGTAATACATTTCTGAATTCTCACAGTTTTACATTATAAGATAGAAGATAAAGTACAATTTACCTGAAATTTGAAACTCTCCGTCAAACTTTTACAAATGGGAATTGAAGAATTTGTGGGTCCCATTTTCACCAGAAATTCTTTCCTTTAGGGTTTTCCTCCAATTTCTCCGATTAAAAACCAAATATCTATTAAGCCATCACACTAAAACATATTATAAGAGATCAAAATTAGTATTAGTTATAAAAGGACACCAATGTTTCTAGTTATGTCTTAATGGAGAATGAAATGGGATTTGACGTCACACTTTTCTGCCCGAACTGGGCTAATGAAAAGGGCAAACGCCATACAGTGTGCTATGAGGGAAATTTTGCCCAGACAGTGACATTGCGACCTACTCTTATATCTAATTCCAACTGTCAAGGGATCTTTTACATACACGCCAATGCGTATACAGGACCTCTGTTTTTCATCCCATCCAAAAGACTGAACAGCAGTCATTGTCAGGCCATCAGCCCTGCATCACTGACAAGGGGGAACCACGCCGGAAAATCTGGATGAACTTTCATGGCCAATGCAGTGATCGAACACCTGACCTCCAGGCTAGCGAGCCAGCGTCCTACCATCTTAGCAACGGTTAGAGTTTTCGGTATATATATTTTATTCCAGGATTTTGATTCCCAACTAGATATGCTAATCAATTGTAATGGCCATAGAATTGGTTTGAGGAAATTGTTGCACTTCAGTTAACCGGTAATCTGAAAAATGCAGAACGCAGTGAGCGTCAACAAAGTGAAAAATTCTGACATGTAGGGTTGTTTATCAAGTATATTGGTATATTGTACAGTGATAACCATTAAGTTGGAAATGTTACACATAATAAGAAAGTATAAAAAACAAGCCAACAGTGAGGCTGATGTCCCCCGCCGAAATCCCAAAATAATAAGATGACACATATTAATTAATCAAACATTTATTTTTTTCAAAATATTAGCTTTAGCTCAAAAAATTAATTATTGAGTAAGTCAAGACATTCGCCTAATGATCATCTACATTTAGTTCAAAATTCTACCTCAATTAAAATCAGAGTTATGTTCCAAAGCCTTGACCAATAAAGGTGCTTAGCCTTAGCAGAAAATTTGCACCATTGAACTTAGTCAAGGTAATGATAAAATGAATCTATACTCTGAGTTACATTGCTATCACTTCATTACAACTAAAGTTATCGTGCCCCAAAGCATCAACCAATCAGATTGCTTATCGTTCTGCTTACCCTCATCAGAAAAAGTTGATTATCGAACTTGGTCAATATATCGGCGTAATAAAGCTAAAGCTATACACCAAGTGTCCTCACTCTCACTTAATCAGAACTTTAAAAGCATCAACCAATCAAATTGCTTATCTCTGCTTACCCTAAGCAGAAAATGCTCACCTTCGAACCCCATCAAGGTATTCACCTAATAGACACCTATGCCAAGTGTGAACATTCTAACTCAATTAGAATGAGAGTTATTGTGTTCCATAATCTTGACCAATCAAATTGCTTATCAGCCATCTTACCAAGAGCAGAACATGCTCATTATCAAACTCAGTCAAGGTATTGATGTAATGAAACTACACACCAAGTTTCTTTATTTCACTTAATTAGAATTAAAGTTATCGTGCCCCAAAGCATCAACCAATCAAATTGCTTGATTCTGCTTAAACTAAGCAGAAAATGCTCATCTTCAAATTCCATCAAGACACTGACCTAATAAACACTCACACTAAGTTTGAACATTCTAACTCAATTAGAATGAGAGTTATTCAGTTCTAAAGTCTCAACCAATCAAATTGCTTATCGCTCTGCTTACCCTGAGCAGAAAATGCTCATTATCAAACTTAGTCAAGGTATTGATTGATGTAATGAAACTATACACCAAGTTTCATCACTCTCACTTAATTAGAAATAAAGTTATCGTGTCCCAAAGCATCAACCAATCAAATTGCTTATCTCTGCCTACCCTAAGCGAAAAATGCTTATCATCGAACTCCATCAAGGTATAATAAACACCTACACTAAGTTTGAACATTCTACCTCAATTAGAACAAGAGTTATTGTGTCCCAAAAAGTGTGACAGACGGACGAACCCATTTTAATAGTCCCCTGCTTTCTTCGGGGACAAAAATTTGAAAATGAAGTCAAACATGTTTAACTATTGTTACATCATCGGTTAAGGTTAGAGTTCATTACACACGGGCACATGTCGCTATTTTGCAAGGAATATTATAGCCTACTGTGCATGCCCAATGCAAGCTGGAGTTACCGTTTTCAAGACGGGTAGGCCTACAGGACAGGTTCAGTTATTAAACTGGTTTATTTAACTTGCCTTTGCGCCGAGAAGATATTAAATTCAGTTCAATGTCAACGTTTGAACGTGCAATAACATAAATCAAATGTCTTTGCACGTAGGTAAATTTGTACTGATAATCTATACTCTACTAATAATTTGGTGCAGTAACATTAAGCTTAGATTTTTCTATGGATGAATCTGGGTGGCAGTTAATTTGTTTAAAAATTAAATCTGCAAAATTAATATAGAAGTTACCTTTCTTTTTAATTTAGTACTTAGGAATATTTATTGGGTTTGTGGGACTGCATTTCTTTTTTATATATAAAGTAAGCTTATGTAGCAAACCAGCCTCCTCCCTTCGTTTGATCGTCTGTTTTCACATCCATGTCTAAAAAGGCAGAAAAGCATGTCATGGATAGATAGATAGATAGACTGATTGGACAATTTATACTAAAGAAATAAAATGGGGTTTAATGTTATACTTTCGGCATTTAATCCCACTATAGGAAACAACAAAAAGATTCTTCAGAATTAAATTCCAAAAAAGATTATTCGGGCTAATGAAGACAGAAATGAAATGAAAAAACATTAGGGTTTTAACATCAAACTGTTCATCTCCAACTAGGGTAATGAAGACGGGCCCACGCCATGCAGTGTGCTGTACAAGGGAAATTTTGCCCATTCCAGTTCGTCCATATGAAGCTTCAATAAGAAAATACTGACCGTAATTCTCAGTCTCACTACATCTGACAAGTTTATAATACTATTTTTAAATAGGATTTTGCGATTCAAAACACATGAAAATGGTGATGGATTATTGTCAGTATATATAATTATGTATCAAATGTGGCAGGAAATGATTCCTTTTGGCAAACAAAAATTTACCTTAGGGAAAAAATTGAAGGAAAGGATTCCAAGAGAGGTTTTACGTAATCTATAGTAAGAGCTGTATTTTTATATCAAAGTGGATACTTTGCCGGATCCGATTTCACATTTTGATGACTATTTTACCGTGAATTCTCTTGCACGTGCGCAGTTCTCTGATCCGTTCGACATGCGAAGTTGTGCGATTCTTGATATATTCCACAAGAACGGTAACTTCGTCTTTCAAATTAAAACCCAAAATCCACAGAAATGAGCCCTTTCTACAATTTACATTTATTATTTTATTTTAAAACTAATTCTCTGGGTTCTACCGTAGAAATCCAAGTATGGCTATTTCGTTCCTTTATAAGAAACGGAGAAAGTAGTAATGTTAGACAAAGAACGAATGGTGGTTAGGGTTAGGGGTAGGAGTAGGGTCATGGGTTAGGGTTAGGCATCATTGCCAAAGCGAAAACTGCTAAGTCCACGGATCAGAGAGCTGCACATGTGCAAGAGAATTCACAGTAAAATAGTCATAAAAATGTGAAACCGGATCCGGCAAAATATCCACTGCGTTTTCATATTGCAGCCTAATAATAAACAGGATGGACAGGAATTGACAGAAGACTTTGTTCGTGAGAGACCGTATTGAAAGGAACTACTGAATGACTAGAGCAAACACTGTTCCTTGCAAGGCTAGACTGTTTCCTGCACCACTGACAATTTTAAATTGGAAAAAGTGCAGGAGCTTATCACTGGGTCAATTTATTGGCCGACACCAGGATTAAACCTCGACACACTGAGGCCGCGACTAGTATTTATACAGTACTAAAGCTGTAATAGTCTTTTGCTTTCCTCCTGTTTCCATATTAAATTAATCTTTTCAGGCCCGTAGCCAGCTTCCTGGCAGAGGGGGGGGGGGCAGCCCGGCTGATAGGGGGGGGGCTGGATGGTTCTTTCCCCCGGCCATATGGTTGACAACTTTTTGTCAGCGGGGGGGGGGGGGGGGGGGGGGGGGGTGAAGATTTTTTCTAGGGGGGGGGGGGGGGGTTCGCCCTCCCAGCCCCCCCCCCTTTGGCTACGGGCCTGTCTATTTTGTAAAAATCAAGAAATGATATCTATAATTTAACGTAGTGGAAATATAACCGTAAACGGTATCCTATTTACTAACGCTATTGCACCGTAAATCGCAATGACGTATATATACATCGTGTGTGATTGGTTAAATAATAACTTCCGTTCGACGTGCGCAGTTGTGCGACACTTCCGTTCGACATGCGCAGTTGATATATTCCACAAGAACGGTAACTTCGTCTTTCAAGTTTGGCGCAGAAGCATGGTTTTACGGAAAAAAACGTAAACCACTGACCGACTTGGTACTTAAATTAAAACCAAAACCCACAGAAATAAGCCCTTGACCGAAATAGAATAATTTTCTACAATTTATATTTATTATTTTATTTTCTTCTAAAACTAATTCTCTGGGTTCTACCGTAGAAATCCAAGTATGGCTATTTCGTCCTATATAAGAAACGGAGAAAGTAGAAAGGTTAGACAAAAAACGTATGGTGGTTATGGTAAGGGTTAGGGTAAGGGTTTGGGTTAGGTTTTGGGGTAGGGTCATGGGTTAGGGTTAGGGTTCGGGTTAGGCATCATTGCGAAAACTGCTGAAAACCGCTAAGTCCACGGATCAGAGAACTGCGCATGTCAAACGGAAGTTACGGCGATATAGTAAATAGAGTAAAGTGCCGTTTACGGTTGAATATCCACTGCCATAATTTAAATGTCGCTTCACTTTCTTCTTTTTCAGCAAGGGCATTTCTTCAACAAAATTGAATAATAAAATTAAAATTGTTGTAACATGAAACACAGGAATCTGATATTTATATAGGCTACACATGCATAAGCTTAGACATTGTCGAGGCCTCGATTTTACCTGCTCTCGCTTCAACTCGTTTTGTTTCCAGCAAGCCATTATATTGTATACGGATAAAAAAAAAACTAGGTCAGATTCCTGTGCATGGAATTAGAAATTGATCTATTATTAACCGCATCTGGCGATGTGAGAGGAAGTAGGCTATGTTAATGTATGCCTATGGCAAAATTTAATAAAATATTATGAAATACTTACTGGTTTGGGTACTGTATAGGTTGTGAAACAAATCAACGTGTTCTTTAACTTTATAAAAGCATAAAGGTTAGGCGGATGGCGACATGGAGCGCGGTTTTTATTTTTTTTTAAGGTTCAACCCGATTGATTCAATTTCAAAACTTTCAGCCTCATCATTATTCCTTGAGACGATAAATTTATCTAACGTTATAGACAAATTAATTTCAGATTTGTGTTGACAAGACATTCGACTCATTACACCTTTTCTTCTTTAAATAAGATAATTCTAAACAGTTTTTTTTTCTTAAAATTTATATAATTTTTAAATCGGTAACAGAATAATGAGATCCTGAAAGTGAATTATTCGGGTAAACGCAGCGCATAACCAGACCACCGCTCGTAATGGAACCACGTCGCAAAATAGTTCCAGGTTTTGACTGGATTAAAGATAATAATTAATTACATGACATTATAAATTGACTTAGGTGCGTTCGATATAAATAATTGACAAGATGAAGTGTCTGTTAGAGTCGCGATTTAATACTTCCATCAAAAGTCAAATCGGAATCTAGACCAGGGCTAATCCCTATTAACTCACTATTTTCAAAAATGACCGAAATAAAATATAAATTTACATTTGTTACAGAATCAGGACATTCCAAATCTTTCTAGAACTTTTGATTTGATGAATTTACATGTCTAACAAATGTTTTCATATTTAAGGACTGAAAAGAAATATTACGAATAACACTATAACGTTCGATATAGGGCCTACAATTAAAGAGAAATGAAAAATACGTTGTTGTTTTTATTTTATTTAATTAATACAAATCATTATTGGCATTATTGCTATACATTTGTCAGAAATACGATTGGAGTTGATAGATAAGATCATATTTTATTGTACCAAAACAAAGGGAGCAAATTATAAAATACTGGATTAAAAAGCGAATCAGACATGTTCGTCACAATTATTAGTGGATGCAATAGGCCTACAGTGTTTGTTACAATAATTGCCGAGATTAGACCTACACAAGTGTAACTACATGTACAATAACTTAAACCAATCAGATTTTCACAGATTGTCATTTGAATGTTGTGGATTGAACTGAATACAACAGATTGTAGTCAATTAAACTTGGCTTAGATGTAAATTACGGAGTAGGCTAACCGACTGAATATTAAGGGCCTCTGGGAGGAAATTGAATGTTTATAAAATAATAATAATATGCATAAAGTTTCCTGCTATAAGTAAGATAGGGCTAAGATAATCTACAAAGTAAAATCCAAACTATAATCCTTATTTTAGTATTATTCATAAATATTTTGGCCGTCGTATAATATGGATATATAGTAACTGAGATCGACAGGTAATTTGGTTATTTATTAAAGTCGGTATTCCGCCTGCAATAACCAGAAAATTGAAATAAAATTATGTAGTTTCCATGTCCCGATATGTCCCGATAGGGACTACATTTATTGAGAAAATAAAACTATAATACGGCCCTTGTTAGTTGCTACTATAGTAGATAACAAAGGCTGCCCCTGTTAGCTGTTACTGTAGCGGCTAACAACTGCCCCCAAAGGCGCAGAGGGAGCCCTTGTGACTGCTACTAGCATCTAAAAATGACTAATAACTCTCTGCTAGTAGCAGGCTAATAATAGGCGGATCGGGTGAATCTTGGGCTGGGATATTAAAACAAGGAGACATTGGGTGAGGTCAGAACACAACGTTGGGCTTAGAGTTTGTGCAGTCAAATTTAAACTCATGGTCATTTTCCATAATTAGTTTGTTCCATCTACCTCTATAATATACATCATTAGTAGAGAATTATATAATGCATCCGAAGTAGTTAAAACTTTATATTTTACTTAACGTTTTATCTCTAAACTTAACACTGACTCACTGTTTTAGAGAAGCTAAATCGTTAACATTTGGGACCCAGAAATTGACAAAAGTGGGTCGCAACGCATATAATACTGTAATATGAAGACTGATTTAAATTCAATGGTTTCCGTTTTTCCTCAAATTCAAATCAGTTACATTCGGCGAAATAAGCCATGCAGTCTCAATCCAGTGCACATTTCTATGGCGTCTGGTTATTCCAGTCAGCATACGCCGTATGGTATGGTGCGATATGTCTAGCCTCGGTCCTCAAGTCTCTTATTAAAACTGGGACTGAAGAGCATTATGGTACACGATTCATGTACCAATGTTAAAAAAAATTATTTTATCTAAAATATCGGATAAGAGAAACTCATCTTTTCCCAGTAAGTTTACATCATCAATGTTGATTTAAATTGGCCAATAATTCGTTTTTTCGATGTCAACGATTTTGGTGGATTTTGAGTTACGGACTAAGGTCCTTTTTTAAACTCAATCAAATTTGTAACATTATTAAAATTACTCAAGTGGAGTAAATCCAACGTAGCTCTGTTCCCCAAATCTCAGCTCATGGAAGTTTTCTTCTACTTTTTAACATGGGTTCCAATAGGATACTACCTCTATCCACTGAGGGTTAAGACTTTATCGAGGCCAACAGTAAGATGTGAAGTGTTATCTAATTTTCATGAAATGTTATTTTTTAGTCTAATAATATTATTATTATACTGTATTAAAAGTCCTTTAATATTTATACAAAACACACAAAAATGATATTTGTTTGGGTCAATTCTTTAGAAATAAGCCAATAAATTAGCGAATCAGGATAAACGGAAGCCATGTTTGATTTTGTTTAGGGTACCCCCGGTGCTGTCTGGAGATACCTTGTAATTTTATCCACAGTTGAATGAAATAAGGCTAATTATCTCCCTTTTTGGCGTAACACTTTATTTGAGGTCAAAAGTTAGGAAATGAAATGAAGACGGGCATACAGTGTGCTATTGGAGAAATTTTGCCCGGACAGCGGCACTACGACTTACTATTATATCGAATTCCAGCGTCTTACCCTCAATAGTTAGGCCTACACCAATGTTACATTACGTCATAAGCATTTACGCCAAAACTACATTAATTTTGACCTCGCCCGCACTGTTTTCATTGGCTAGAGATAAATCACCGAGAACACCATAACCTATCTTACAAATGATATGAAAAAAATGAAATGGGGTTAAACGTTCTACTTTTCCGCTTATCTTGATGATGAGCTATTGTGACGGAAATTGTGCCTGGACAGCGGCGCTTTTATCTAATCTTATTTCGAATGCAACAGTATCAGAAATAGAATGTAACATTATATACCCACAAAGACAATAATGTCTATGCCATTAATTTGACATTAGTCAGGAGATGAGGAAGAAAATCTTACTCTAGACTGCATGGTAATCAGCCATTCAAACAATACAAATTAAATATTGGTTCATGTATGGCGTTTCATTTTTCAAAACGGCCATCCTTTGAGGTATATGTGTATAAGCTTATTTATCACCCAATAATACATTCTACAGTAGATATCGCTTGTGTGATAAATTTCACAAATCACTGCGACATCTCCTTAGGAGGTATCGATTTACATGAATTTGATTGGTCAATCAACAAGGAACTACTTTTTTTATTTTCAAAGAACAGTTCATTTTTTTTTATTTTCAAAGAACAGTTCATTTTTTTTTATTTTCAAAGAACAGTTCATTTTTTTTTTTATTAAAAATGAAATATTTTGAGTAAATTGATCTTGATGGAAACACCGGGTCAATACAAAGGACTTTGCAATGGTTGAATTGCTGTCAACAAAATGATGTTTCACTACGCCATAATGTATTCAGGTTAAGTAAAAGTTAAATCAATAGCAAAGAATTATATCTATTTATTTCTGCATGTAAGAAGGGATTGGGTGATAAATAAAATCTCATACTCGTCTTTTTTTATATCAAAAAAGACTCATGGGAGATTCTCTATATTCTCTAGTTTTTATATAACAAAAGGAAATAAAAGAAGACACAAAACCTACTTACGATCTTGACTACCACCCCGTATCTTATATTGGACATGTAGAGATGGTGTGAAAATAAAACTATACAACAGCCCGGATGCAACAGTTAATACAGTGCCCCGATAAAAATGAAGTGAGGGAATGAGTTGTGGCGGACGCAGGATATTTGGTAAGGGGATGACCGCCGGGGTGGTAGTTTTTTGATTGTACCCCGAAAAAACTTTGAAAAATCATGACAGAGTGTCAATGGTGGTTTTGGGGCGCATATGTTGATCCGAATATAAATTTACACATTTTCATAGAAACAAAATAATAACGAATGATTTTCTAATAATGTTAATACTTAACGTTATTTTCTTTGCCAGAGGCGACATTTTGTCGATAAATGTTTCGTCTGATTCCTTCGGTTGTAATGGCTGAAGAGGAAAATAAAGATTACTTTTAGTTGTATACATGTTTCAATAAAGCATCGATATCAAATCTGAATATAAACGATTTAGATTAATAACTGAGCTGGATATACACGTACATACATGATTCGATTCTATGGAATACCAATAATGTTTATATACACGGAGTGGCCAGTCTTCTCCACACACCAAAAAATGGCCACGTAATCTCTAGAGACTGGGCAAATAGAGCTTCAATCTCATCTAGTAGGTCAATCTGCATTATGTAGGTCGTGTGACGTCGTGCACGTGATCACGACATATCTAACAACAACGTAACATCAACCCTCAGACGGTCTCAGCATGACTGCTTTGCACTCCAGTCGAGACGCATGATTCATGTCACGTTACTCGGGGCGTGCTTGATAACTGTCAATCATTCCAAATAAGGTAGGACGAAAAACATGGCAAGAACACCCATTTTAAAGTGAAGTTCGCAAATTGTCCAGTCTCTGGTGCTGGTTACAGGTTTACTCAAAGTTTTTTTTATACAAATGGAAACGAAAGTGTTGGTTTACTAAAAATTAATACTTTTATATAAATCGAAATGTAAAATAAATAGAAGAGACTGGGCCAGTCTAGGAGTGGTGTATAAAGTCTCGTCAATACAATACCTGAATCGTTTAGAGACTAACATGGAATATGATAATTTCTTTTGAATTTGAATATAACTATCAAGGCTTCTATTACTGCATGTCATTGTGTACACGTTTAGGCAAATGTTCTCCGCCCCACCGAACGAACACGCGAACTTGTCCCCCCCCCCAAAAAAAATAATCGAATTAGCCCCCCCCCCCCCAATATTTCGCCAACAATAATGATTATTTAGGAGTTTTCTTAGTTGACCACCCTCAGCCCCTCCCAAAAATTCCGTAGCTCCCCCCCCCCCCCAAAAAAAAAACTTTCTATAAGCCGGCCACGGGCCGCGTGCCCACCGCGTCTGTTAAGCAACTTGGAACATCCAATGAAGTCCATCTCTGAATTCCGGTCAGGGATTCGAACCCTGACATTCTAGTCTGAATTGTAAACAAAACACTGCATAGAACCACTTTTCAGGTGATCTTTATCCATTTTTAAAGCAGAATTCGTATAACTTAATTACCTAAGAGACATATGGCAGTGTAAATTAAATAGAGACTAATGTAAAAGGACCAAAGTGTTTACCCCTTTTTTGTATTGTTTATTATCTCATTATTTAATTGGCACGCCGGAGCTTAAATCTGATGGGCGTAGATAAACCTATAATACTCCCCGAATTTATTGAAAACGCTCGTTTATTTTCGTTTGATAAATCTAAAACTCTAGACGGATCAGAGCTAATTCGCTTGCGAAAAGGGGTTCGATTGCCGTCTAATAAAACAGTTGATAGATATAGACTGGTGTTTTTACTTCTACATGTATTCAACATCACTCACTCGGGCATTTATTAAGTTGTTTAGGAAATGTATAGTTCATTTACATCGAAGACTCCGTATCACAGTTGACTGGGGTGAAATTCTCACTTCCGACATAATGATTGCTTAGCAGAAAGACACTTTACACACTCTACCCCCCCCCCCCCATTGTATAATATCATCAGTACTACACAAAACGGCTTTGAAATTGCAATTTTGATCCCTTTTCTGCTACTCTAGACCAAAAAGTCAATCAAAAAATTGTCTATTTATAACTCGCACTACATTCCTTAAATAAGGGGAAATAATTACTAGTCTGATCATAGGCGTAAGAGACGGGGGGGGGGGGGCAATGAAAAATTCGACGACCTTTTTTTTCTATTAACGTTTAGAGAAAAAATATAACTCTGAGATCAAAACTGCCCGAAAATTATTTTCTCGTCTTTTTTTTGTCCACTGCATGCCCGAAAAAAAATGTCCGAAGCTCTCTGTAATAACGGTATTGCCCGAAAAACAGGGCATCGAGGAAGAAACGGCAGAGAAAACTAGCAGTAAAACCCGTTGGCGACCGTCAAATAATCCAAAATTTTCTTTGGGATCATTCGCCCCTCAAAGAAAACCGGCGCCGCTGTCTATAAACCCGAAATTTTCGGGCATTTCTAGTTTTGCTTCCCTAACTGTCATCGAGCCCTAATAAAACACTAATTTTACTTTTCTTGTAATTGAATATAACAAATTTGTACTGAGTTGACTATGAATTAAAATATTTTGTCTGGAGCCACTCGACTTTGTGCGACATTTTTCGGACATCGATTAATATTTGTGAATACAGATGCAACAGTCTGATTGATTGGTTGGAATTCAGAGTAGAATTTCGGTTACAAAACCATTGAATATTTTTGGAGTTGTTAACGCGGGCTAGAATAGCAGAAAACGCATTTCGGTGATTAAACTTTCCATACCGCGCGACGATTGATTTGTTGTTTGGAATTCGGTCAGCCTTGCAGTCTATACTGGACCAAATTGAAGTTGCTCTATTCACAGACTAGAATAGCAGGAAAACGCGTTTGAAGCGGTTACATTTTCAAAATTTTCTCCTAAAGATCCCGTCTTCGTGGACTGTAAACGATTGATTAGAATTCGAGTAAGCCACCTTAATAAGGTTATATTCGACCACTTTGGGGTTCATTTATTCACCAGCTGAAAAAGCAGGAAAACGTGTTTGCTACAGTTAAATTTTTAAAACATTTCTGCTAACGGTCCCGTTTTCGAGGACTGTAAACGATTGATTGGAATTTGAGTCAGCCACCTTAAAAATGCATTATTCAAGAGCTAAATCTGCCTAGTGCAGGTCTTTATTAGGACATTAAATGTTTTCTAAAGTATTAATTAGACATTAATTAACTGATCCAGGCCTCAATCAACTTTGGATGGCATCAGATTGCTCCGATACTAAACAGATTTAAACGTTTCAGCGGTAAATCAAATATGGCGCACCTTAACGCTTCGAGTCGTAGCTTTGATCAACCAGGACCGTGGTTGAAATTATTGCACAGGTCGGTCAAATCTTTAAATGCCTATATCTTCTCTTGCAATAGAGTAATTTGAATGAAATTTTCAAATTATTCATTTTACATCATCTACTTTCGAACTAGTATAGCAAGAATGGCTAGTTCTTATCTATATCTTGAATAATGTAACTTTAATTAGGCTATATTAGACCACTTTGAAGTTGCTTTGTTCACCGGCTGCAATAGCAGAGAAACGTGTTTGCAGCCGTCAAATATTCCAAAATTTGCTTGGGGGAATACAAGGTCGTTACTGTCTTTAAATTTTTCGGGCATTTAGAGTTCTGCCCCCCTAACTGTCATCCAGCTCCTACGCCTATGAGTCTGATACCATAAGGGCAGCGATGGTTAATGATTTGAAAAACCGCCTGTTTTATAGATATTATGATACAAACCCTCCCTTATAAACGACACTCGTCATAACTTACAGCTTAATGTATTTTTGATTTGGATTTCAAGCTGGTAAATTCGGGGCATTGGTTACATGCAGCGGCATTTCCGTCCGGTTCAACAACGGGATGCAAACCCGGGTCATTCTAGTCGACAGTTCGACTGTCACATCCCTCAAAACTGTAGAGTGCCCACGCTAACATATTGAAACGCATGCATTGCGAGGAAAATGGCATTTTGCAACGATTGAATTTGAATTATCCGTAAGCCTTTTAAAAATACCAAAATTTTTATAACTTATAATGATAACAACCAGAGAATTGGAAACATCAGACGTTCGTTACATATTTCTCTAGCTAATTGGTTGGTCAAAATATTGACATCAATTGTTTGATATCAATTAACGATGGTAAAAGCTCTATTAAATGTGTGTTTTTAAATCATATCTCGACATGGGATTCAACCCACAAAACATATCAGTAGTACATTGAATTTAATGAAATCGACAATGATTTGGACGCAAATCAACGAGACATGTAAAATAAGGACGGGGGTCAATACATACCATTCCCTGTTTCGTACCTTTTCACGGGTACATATCAACTGCCATTAAATACCGCTGATATAATTATGCAAATAAATCCCCAATATTCAGCATACTCGGGGACAGGATTGGATACAATTCGGGACAGCGGTCGTCAAACTGTTCAAAGGATTTAAAGTAGTCGTAAGAAATTCGATAATATTGTTCATTGTTACTAAGGGCGCCTTATGCGTCATTGATGTCGACCTGCTTCCATTCTAACAAAAATCTCTTGACAAATGAGTATAATTAACTAAAAAATCAAATCAAATCAGCAGAGTTAAATGTATCTTCATATGACTATAGTTAACTTAGCTTATGTATTTCCCATTCGTAGCTAAAGTAATTGGCATGTTAAAACATCTATGGTAGCTTGAAGACTGGTGACATTTCTTCGGAATTGGACACGATCTGAGTTTGTCTTCCACATGAAAAAAGTAATGCTCCTTCTGCTAGCTAAAGTGTGTTTGGAAAAGCTTTCCAATCGAGGATTATGTGATTATCGCGACGTTCGAGTAAATATAAAAAGGAGAAAAAACCGATACTTACATTCACTTGGTTTTCTATTTATTGTTTATTTCTCGCAATGGCTATATATTATGTAGTTTCTTGTCCACAGATTTGACTTGGTTTTGTTTTACGTGTTATGCTGTCACCGGTATTTACTTTACAAGAGTAACATATTTGAACTACTAACGCTGTATATCAGTTTTTAATCAGAGAACCTACATTATTTGACCCAAGATTCTAACCTATGGCATGACTTCAGCAAAACATTTATCATTGCATTGATAATATGTCCCGAATTCATGAACGCTGATTAGAAAATAAATTGGGTTTTTTGCACCGACTGGGCTAATGAAGGTGAAGGTTAATTAAGACTATATTTGCTTCAGGAGCTAGGTAATCTCTAATCCGATAGTATTTTGCAGGTGAAAGTGACGTTTCCTGTCGTTCATACCTACGTAACAGCCAATAAGAACATTCCACAGGGCAGGTCCGATTTGCGTATCATCATCTTAGAGGTGATATATATATATATATATACAAAAATATAAAAGTTTTCGAAAAAAAGAACTACATTATTTGTCGATTATTAGTACTTTCGCTTATTTTATTAAGCTCTTCAGATAATCTACATCTTGTTAATACATATTTGAACTACTAACGCTGTATATCAGTTTTTAATCAGAGAACCTACAGTATTTGACCCAAGATTCTAACCTATGGCATGACTTCAGCAAAACATTTATCATTGTTGTATTAACAAGATGTAGATTATCTGAAGAGCTTAATAAAATAAGCGAAAGTACTAATAATCGACAAATAATGTAGTTCTTTTTTCGAAAACTTTTATATTTTTGTGTATTTAATACCTAAGAGTAGTTATCTTTAACTTTTCATATATATATATATATGGGTGTTGATAAGGTTCTCTGACACGTACAACGTAAACTGCACTGGACCAAACACACTTCCTCGAGCAATACCATGTCGTGACATAAAAAAAAGAGAGAGAAAGGGAGAAATGTGGTTTAACGTCCACTCGACACAAACTAGGTCATTTTGGGACTAACATATGGTTTAATTTTATTTCAATAATTCGCTTGCGCGTAGGGGTCTTTATCAGTGGAGAAAACCCATGAGGATGGACAGGCGACCCTACTCCTTGCCACGTACCACGCCAGTTGACTTGACTCAATGACAGACTTTATGATATAGCGCACGAGCGCTAACCATTCAGCTAGCCATCAAAAGCATGTTTTGAGAAAATAAACTGTTTGCAACCTGTGAGCTACGAGACAATCCACAATAACTAACACAACCATCCAACCCAATAGGTATGCAGAGAAATTGGCATTATATCGCGTCAAACGCAGTTCATTTGCCGAGCACTGCTAGCGGAAGATCTCCATTATTCACCATCAGATTGAGATCGTTTCAATCTCGATTTCCTGCAATTTCAACTTTATGTGATTGGCGGAATGTGGAATGAAATTTATATAGCCGAGGTTATCGTGCAGTTTCCCAATAGTCGTTAGGGAAATGGTAAATAAACAGTACACAATACAATAGAACGTCTGTAAACTCCATTGCAGTCTAATTACTTTTTATTTCTTTTTATTCCGAATGATTTTCCCACGCCAAATTATCGTAATTCGTAAAATTTAATTTAAGATTATATTTCTCAAGTTCATTACACCGTTATGTATTCTTAAATAATCACTCTTTGCGCAGTTAATACGTTTCGACGGATGGACATACAAATGTCGTTTGATGTTACTGACGCCAACATACTCGAATGACCATTATGATAGGATTGATTTGGCATTTATTATACATGTACATGTATATAGATTTCCGGTAATTTAATGTAGTTCTTAGTCTTGGAATTGTTCTTATAATTAACGGAAATTTGCTTTTAGTGTATGTCTATTTCGAACTTTCTCATATTCTAGCTTGTCATGTTCATAACACGAGAAACACAAATCCAGAGAGTTCAAAGCAAAAAGTATGCTCTAACTCGATTTAGGGCCAGATAAAAACTGTGATAATTGTAAAGTAAATGCTATATTTATACTAATAATTGTGTGAGTTGACATAAAATTAAATATTGGCGAAAACACCCGATGCCTTTATCATATGCAAAGAATATGGTTTTGGTTACATTTTGATATATAGCAAATGCAGAAAACATAATGGACAGGGAAACATATAGAATTTTGGAAATCTTTTTATGGGATTTAACTACAGGCAAGGGCCTATATAAGTTAACCTTATTTTCAGATATGACTCGTGGCTAAAGGTCCAACAAATATTTAACCTGAAACATAGCATCTACAGAAATTTAGTTTTCTCACTAAAAAGATACGACCGCAACTAAATAATACTGTGATGGGAGTGACAATATTGTAATGAAGAGAAAAAGATATCAAATGTATTACTGTTCTGTACCGACCCGTATAATGAAGATGGGCGTACGTCATACATTATTGTTTGTATGCAAGGGAGCTGCGGTGACTCAGTAAGGACTGGCTCATTTACCGGGCGGCCCAGGGTTTGATTTTAGTACGGCGTGGTTTCCCTTTGCCCATGGCTCACTAATCTGGAGGTCCGGACTCCGGAATTTGATCCCTGTGTTGACCTAGGCAGTTCCCCAAACTTTCCAGCGTTTTTTCCCTTGTAAGTGGTGTAGGAAGAGGGAGGGGGCGGGGGCTAGTTATTCGGATTGAATATAAAACTCAGGTCCCGTTAACATGTTGACATGCACTAAATTTTTAATAAAGAGTATAAAGACCGTAACGTTGCTGTTTGGAACAACTCCCCTTTATAGCATAATGTGGCGGTTGATTTTTATCTCTTCATAACTCCCTTAAAGTATTATTAAGGTTTTACCATATATCTATTTTAGAGAGAAAATTACACATAGATGCTCTGTTTCAATTCAAAAATTTGTTAGGAATTTAGCCTCAAATCTAATCGGAACTAAAAGTTTACATTATATAATACTAGAAATACTGTTTTGGGAGAGCTTATATTCCCACCCGCCCTCTCAGATTCGTTGAATCGTCCATTTCTTGAGGAACGATTTTCAGTTTTTCAGGCACAGGCTTCATAGAATGGAGAATGCCACCATATCTCATGGAAATATAATTGTATTTTTGTGTACTTAATTCAAAATACACAACCATCACAACTTTGTGGAAAATTCATTTTAGTTAATGATTAAATCATTCAGAAAATTTGGGTAACAAATTGTTCAGGCAAATAAATTCAGATCCCCCCATCCAACACCCAACTGAGATAAGCCCTCTACATCCATGTTACCCCTTATCCGTGTTTAATCCGATTCAGTTTGTTGAATATTATTTAAACTATTGTTTCCCCTCCCATCCGAACGACTGCGCATTGTGTCCTTCAAACCCACCCCTCCCGTACCATTGACCACTGGCAGGGAGATACCACAACGGGGTTGTCTTACATGTACATGTACATATCTAATATCTGTGTAAGTGTAGTAAATGTGAAAATGAAATATAAAGACTGTTAAAGAAACCGAACTTGATGTTTATTCATGTAGTGACAGTGATGATAATAACGACTAAATTTGATGCCATTTAAAGTGCAGGGTGACTGCGTAATTTTTTTTTCAATAATTGATTTACTTCAATAAATAAATTTTTGTCTTAAATCTATATATGTTAGCAAATTACACAACTATAGATACGGTTTCAGTTTAAATGTTTGTAATTCTGCCTTAATTTAATATCTGAACTAGAGGTTTACCTGGTAGTAAATTAATTAGTGTAGGATCTTATTGAAAGGGTATGTCGGTGTGGGTTTATATTTTAGTGGACAAATCACTTGGTGTCAATGTGATTTACAAAACTACAGACATAGTCTGGTCTTTTATTAATTCATAGACATAATGCTCAACCAATGTCATACATATCTCCTTGCTCATCAGTGTAGGCGCTCCGCCCATAATTTCTGGTAAACACCCGATCACCAACCCTTGGGAGTCCACGTGATCCCATTAACGATATAAATATTGGGCTTGTGTGCTCACACACGGTCTTGTGCATCATACAGCATCAGCAGTCAACACGCACCTGGAATACTAACTAATAGCAGACATTTGACCGAAAGGGAGATAACTATCTATTACCATTATTGAATTTCCAAAATTATGTATGTTTCCCTGTCCATTATGTTTTCTGCATTTTTGTTTAAATCAAAATTTAACCAATAGCATATTCTTTGCATAAAATGAATGTAACTTTATGTCAACTTCCCAATTATTAGTATAGATATAGCATTTACTTGACAATTATCACAAATCGAGTTAGTTCAGACTTTTTGTTTGGAACTCTCTGAATTTGTGTTCCTGGTGTTATAAGCTTTCACAAAATGAATAGTTTGTTTATTTGGGAGAACCATGTAGCGGAATTGTATCTCTAAGCAAGATAGAAATTTTGGCTGCAGACCCAAAACAAATCGACATTTTTATTTTTGACTCAAATTAAAGAGGCCTTGCTGTTTTTAAAATAGCAAAGATGATGGCTATAGTTTTCGCGGCGAGGGGGTGAGTGGGGCGGTAGCAGGTATCGAAAATGAGTGGAGTTAACTGAATAGTTATGTAAGGGTTTACTGAGTGTATGTTACCATCTACAGTCGAAAAATATGATAAAAAATACCCAACGGTCTCAGGGCTGCCGAACATAACTGCCCTGTAGATATTATGTATAAATTATTTCACAATATATTATTGATTTACAAGATAAGACAGTATATATATATGTAATAAAGCTATACAATTTTTTTATTCATATTTTGATATTTCGTCAGGAGGTAGGTTCCAATCCTTATTAATTACACAAGATATTTCTTTTTTAAAATATTTATAGGTATACTTTTCAAATCATGATAAAGTTATTTTGTAAATGATAATATAATACCTTAAAGAAATATTTAGAAAGATCGATTCCTTATTGAAAATTCCCAGTTATACACATGTAGTTGAATTCTGATGTATCACAACTCACAAAGTTCTTAATTCAATTTGACCACCCTCCCCCGCCCCCGAAATAATTATTTCATCTTTGTACTTTACGATTTCGCATTATCTAAACATCAATTACCCCATTCTATATCTGAATTTGTTTTTACTGTAAAAGATTTTTTTTTTACAGTATACATATATTAATAAAATGCGGTAGATTGATGCGTTATTGTTTTCATATGATCTTAATATTGATTTTCCAATTATGTAGTCAACTTTAAGATATGGTTTAATATTTATCTAAATATAGATCTGGCTGTTATGTATTATAGTTTTATACTACTTAAGTAAATTACCTCGTAAATTTTTATATTAACACTGTATTATTTAGTTATATAATTTCCCATATAAAACACATAAGTAATTAATACATACATAATACTTATGAATACTCTATAATTAAACTTTATTTAAAATATCGATTTCCCACACGGATTATACAATCATATGTATCTATGTTGAACTATCAACTACAATTTGAATTTATACGAAATTAAATATTAGTAGTTTCAAAAAAACTAAAAACAATTGTGTTGTGTCAAAATATTAGGGTACGTGATTAATTTATATTATCTTTTTTCGTGAATACTATGTTTACATATAAATGCTATTTTCCATCTTAGATATGTCGGGATTGCCGGAGGAAGCAGCCCATGTCCGGGGTCTGTTGAGCATATTCACCATTCTTCTGTTAATAACAAATTTATCAACAACCCAAGCACAGAGTAGGTATCAAGGGTTTATTTTCGTATTTCCTCTTTCGGTCATTATACATCATTGATTTACAGATTTTAATTGTTGACAACAAAAGAAAGGTTCGACAAATGATATAACTGGATTGAACAAAATATCTACCTCTATTGTGGCGAAAACAGTTAGTATTGAGGCATTTATAGCTTGACAAAATGTCGGCCAAACTTTGCTCCACTGGGCAATTGAGTTTTTACCCATAATTAATGTTTTTGCCATGACTAAAAATGTGAAATACACATTTTTAAAACAGTATTCTTGGCTTTTCTTTCTTTCAACATATACATGTATTGTAAACCTTGCTGGCTTTAAGAAGAAATAGTTGAGGTATATCAGAATAAGGCCATTTAGCCTGACATGATCCGAAATTATGTGTAAATTATAAAAATCTAGTTTTCTTATCCACAATCGTTTAGATTCACAATTTTGACGGTCTATACAACTAATTTATTAAATTTGGGTTAAACTGTACCAATGAAACTTCTTTTTTTGACTGTTATTTTTCTCCATACTTTCAGATGTATTTTCCTACTGTATAACGGATTGCACCGGTAGATTAAATGGGTTTTACAGTCACTGCTCAGATTGTACGCTGTACATAGAATGCAATAATGACGTCATAATTTCCCAAAGCTGCGACGTGGGAACAACTTACAATTTTAATACGGGACTCTGTGACGCAGCTTTTTCGTGCAGGTAAAATTGAGCTTATATTTCTCATTGTACTAGAAGGGAATCCATGTTTTGTCGATTCCCATATTTTGAGCAGGTTGTATAAAAATAATTCTTATGTAAAAGCAAGTTTGGGATTTACCAAAAGGCTTGGCTGAACCCTACGACCTCCAGATTTAGGATGCTTCCGGTAAACATCCTTATCATCCTTGACTTGCTCAATTGTATTTAAAGGACCTAAGTCCGTAACTCAAAATCGTCCAAAATCTTCGACATCGAAATCCCGAATTATTGGTCAATTTAAATCAATATTGATGATGTAAACTTACCGGGAAAAGATGAGGTTCTGATATCCGACATTTAACATAACATATTTTTTTTACATTGGTACACGAAATGTGTACCATAATGCGCTTCATCCCCATGCAGTTGTATTGAGTCACTCGAAGGACGAGGCTAGACACATTGCATCAAACCAAACGGAGTTATGTAGACTGAAATAACTAGACGCTAGAAATGCGCACTTGATTGAAATTGCTGGCTTATTTCGCCGAACATAACTTATTTGAAATTGGAACAATAAAACGGAAAACATTGAATGTAAATCAGTTTACATGTATATACATTCATATTACAGTATGTGTTGCGACCCACTTTTGTGAATTTCTAGGTCCCAAATGTTAGCGATTTAGCTCCTTTAAATCACACATTTCTCTTCCTTTAGTCATAATGACTCATCCTATTCCAATACTGTTCATGACCCTTTAAAAACGGCCGAAATATTGTAACATTTTAAAGTAATAAATCCAGTTGTTTTGTGTTCAATGACAATATGTGAGAAATTTGGCTCTTGGTGGAATAAATACTTGTATCATTGTTAAAAAATTAATATGAGCCACTTGAATTTAGCTCATAATAAATCGACTTGAACATGCATTAAGAGCTAAATCTGCCTAGACCATGATCAACTCTTGATCGCATCGGATACTCGAGATTTTAACTAGATTAGACCAGTTCGGCAATTTACTGATTTTATTTCAAAATGGCGAAGCAAGGCTATCTCTAAAATAACCAGTACTGTGGTTACGGTAGTGAAAAATCAAAGCAAACAAGATGGCAAAACTACAGCCAACACTATAAACTATTAATTAGACATTAATCAACTTACCCAAACCATAATCAACCCTCGGTGTCATCTAATGTGTCGGATTTTAACTGGATTTAAATCCCATCCGTTGCTTAAAGCTCATTGGTGATTAAATCCAAAAATGGATAACCGAGACTAGGCTTAAAATTCAAAAGCTAGTATCTCGGAGAAATTTGACTGAAATTTTTAACATAATAATAATTCTTTTTACGTTATCTTTTTTAAAACTAGTACAGCTAGAGCAGCCATCTATCTATCTAATCATCTAATATCCCATAATATATCTTTAATGGAATGTGATGTAAAGCCTCGTCAGCATAATACTAAGACTAACATAATTATGGTCAGTGGTAACGTGTGGGAATCGGAGATTTTGCGAATGGGAAAACGGCAAATGGGAAAAACTGCCAAGGATTCTTTACGTGCATGAAATGTATCCACGGGTAGGGTGTATCTCGAAATTTAATTCATTCACCACGCAAAATTTTCTTGTCAGTCCTACATAAATATCTTTAAAATTGTGCAATAAATATTACATTGTACTAATATTTGTGACTGTCCCGGGGACGAAGTTGGTGTCTTGGGGTAGATTGGACCGGGAAGTAATTTTGACAGGTAACCATACTCCTTGTCACGTACAAGCGAGAAATCGAAACCGAGCCACTTGACCCAATGACAGACCTTATGATGCAACTCACACGCGCTAACCCCAGGTTGGATGGCTTAAAAAAGCATTCCAAGATGTGTTTTAATGTTTCTATTATTATTCCACAAAAAATAATAAAATATCAATTAAATGCTTTTTATTGTGAAAATGTTGTGAAATAAGATATAGGTGTGATTAAAATAGATAATATTATAACTTCAGGCGTTTTTTTTTATTATTTCTATATACTTATGAGATGACAATCACGAACATTAACATACAGATTTCTCCATATATTTTTTTATAATAAAAATACTTCCGAGAAGTATTTTTTATTAAATAATTACCTCTTTGATTTGGATAAAAAATAAGGTTAATATTTCATTCGATTTAATATGATAGTTTATTTTATGGCGTTAGTCGTTCGGATAGGAAAAAAACCGAGGTCCAATGTGGCTATAATAAAAACATTTCTATTTACATCGAAACAAAATAAAACAAGAGCACCACAACCTATATATTCTGACAAATGACAAAAGGTGTGCATCTTTTAAGGCATTTGAGTGTACTCGCGTCTGGTATCTTGAACAAGCCACTATATACACTTCATCGAAACAAAAAGGTTTTTAATCTTTTATTAAAATCACTTATAACTTCTTATTTTTTTCCAGTGTTCCAAGTCAAACATTTTTACCTGGTGAGTTACATTATATTATTGTAAAATATTATTCGGTTTTTTACTTTATATTGTATATCATTTCTGGGAATATTTATCTATTTATGCGTGCATCCCAATTTTTGTCTTATTTTTGTTTAAATTGCTCCTGTATCACCTTTTTAAAATTATAATTAATTTAACTTATATCCCAATTATATAATTATGTTACCCAATAACAGTAGGCATATTGTGCTTCATATTAAAAATAAATTGTCGGTCAGAAATTTCCGTTTTCAGATTATGGCCTTGGCCGAGAAGAACGTTCGTAGTACACGTATTTAATAAAAAATCGCTATTAGCGTGCTGGGGCCTGCTTCACGAAATTTTGACTAAGATAAAATCCCAATTTTAGTAATTTGATTGGATAATATAAGATTGATTGTAGTGCTGAGTTAAATAAAATTAAGGTATCTCTTAAAATATGCATTCTATCTTTGGTTAAGATTTCGAAAAACAGGGCCCTGTACACTAAATCGGTGTTTTCTTTCTGACATACGCAAAGGACAGACCCCTTGTATATCCGCATTGCAGAAGACAAGTTAATATTTTCTAGTGGCAAGGTTCAAAATGAGAATAAGCGTATTTATAAGTCTTAAAACCCTTTAAATATATTTCAATTTTTAGAACAACAGACGTGTATAAGTAGCTGTGTGGGTATGGGAGATGGTAGATATCCGGACTGTAGTGACTGTAGTAAATTTACCAGCTGCAGTAATTCAATAGAACAACAGATGACTTGTCCTACTGGAACACTTTTTAGTATTTCTACTTATAACTGTGATTCATCCCGAGTCGTTTGTGGGTAAGACATTTTTTACGTACCCGGTATTAAAATAAGGTCAAACAACACCTAATCTGAGATGTATCTGTGATTGCATCGGGTACCGTATCAGGAAGATACATGGCCGTTGTTTCGGGAAGTGAGAGGAATAGGGGTTTAATGTCTACTCAACACGACCGATGTCATTTCGGGATTAAATTATGGCACATTGCATTTCAAAATCCATCGTAGGCCACACGGAAAACCCTCAAGATACATGTCTGGTTGCGAAGTCGGCTAAATATATTTGTTACGGTCAGCCCAATGTTCGTAAAGGTTATGGGACGTGATTTTTGGCGAGATTGTAAGTTAGAGTGAGGGTTGGAGTTAGCGCTAACCCTGTTTAAATCTGGTGACCTTTGACCAAACTTGAAGTTGGTCTTATCAAATAGATCTACCCATTATAGACAGACATGATCTAAAGCATTGTCCAAACGTCGCCAGAAATAAACTTTTAAGTAAACTTGTATTCCATATAATGGTGTCATGTGTTATGATCTACGCATAGGCATAAGTCACACATTGAACATATCCCGGTCTTACTTAGTATACGAAGCTTTGTCTCTCCGTACATAACTACCTTGTTACATATCTGTGGCTTGCAGAACAGCGAGACGTTGAACTTGATTAATTTTATTTGTTACAAATATAACTTACGACCGACAGGTCAAATGTCGAGTTCGTAGTCACTCATTTCACGTTTTAGGAAAAAAAAGAGTTAACTACACACAACGCCGGATTAACCATGGTTGGGGCCCTGGGGCCTGGAACATGTAGGGGGCCCCTGATCACCAACCGCGAGCGCCGAAGGCGCGAAGCCCCATACAGGGGTCTGGGGCAGGACCGTATGAAGGAATGTTAAAGTGGGGGTGCAGCAGAGTGTTGGGGACGCCAAAATAATGCTCGAGTTACTGAGTGCGGAACGGTGCGTGTGTGTACCAGGGGGTAGGGGGTCTGGAATTTGAAAATTAGACTGTCATAAACGCGTTTTCCACCCACTTGGAGCTGCAATCAACGTCGCTCCCGTGTGTCAAACTAGAACTAGTCCCAAACACCATAAGGCGACGTGGATAGGACGACCAGAACAAAAATCTCTAACCATGTTATTTGGTGGCGGCGCCCCCAAAGACCAACAAGGTCCTGATAAGTGAATAAGGGCTACCAAAACGAAACCTTTGTAACGTCATGGGGGGGGGGGTACAAGACGACCCAGAAACAGGTGATAGGAGAGGCCCTTCGCCTATGGGGACGGCACCCTTGTCTGGGTCCTTCCTCAGAAAATTTTGAAAAATAACGATGCATGAAACACGTTTTTCTGCCATTGGGGTGATAACTGAGTCGCAATTTTGTATTTTATATGGCGGCAGATTTTTTGGGAGAGGCGTTGGCTTCTGGTGTACGCACCTTGGGCCCGATAGCCTCCACAGAAAGTTTTGATCAGGTGTAGGCGCCATTAAAACCGACCGACTCATCAGTGCCTTAGGAGCAAAACTATGTGATCATAATCAAGTGTATTATTTTATAATTGAAAGGTTGTCAATTTTTTGGGAGGGAGCGACTTATTCTTTCTAGAAATTTTCAGAAATTGGGGGCCGGAAACGTGATTTCCTAGGATTTCAGGCACTTGTGTGGAGCCATTTAGAAGTACCTCCCCCAGAAAAAAAAAATCTGCCACAAAATTAGCGCATTCTGGCGTTATTTCAGTGGACCAATCAATGCGAGTGCTATGGAATGATGGCATTTCTAGAGGAGGGGGCTCGACGTAACTGAGATTTTTTGTGGAGGACCCTTATGTGGGGGGCCCTTGGGCCTGTGCCCCATGGTTAATCCGACCCTGGTGATAAATGCGAGTGCTATGAAATGATGGCATTTCTAGAGGAGGTGGCTGGACGCAACTGAGATTTTTTTGTGGGGGGCCCCCTAATGTGGGGGGCCCTGGGGCCTGTGTTCCATGATGGCCCATGGGTAATCCCGCCCTGACTACACACCCCATGCCAAATGACAGATTTAAAAATAAATTATTTAGTTTACGTACTTTTATTTTAGAAGAACACAGACTACAGCGAACTGCTTAAGTGGTGGTATAACAGATTGTGTTGGGAGATTAGGTGATATTCCACACTGTGATGACTGCAAGAAATATGTAAGGTGTTTAAATAATGTTGGTACTGAGTTAACATGTCCGGGAAGTCTTCGGTTTAACTCGGTAACAACTACATGCAGTTTTCCGCAAACAGCAGTCTGTAGGCAAGTAAAATTGTATTGTTTTTGAAAAAAAAAAAAAAAAAAAAAAGTTGTAGATTTATAATCTTCTTTGACCCGTAGCAAGCTCATAAAAATTTGGTGGGGCTAAAGATTTTTTTGGAGGGGCTGAGGATGTGGCCGGCTAAGAACGCTTCTAAGAAATCATTATGGGGGGGGGGGCTAATTCTGGACGAGAATGGAAAACTATCTTCTTTTCTATTCGCAGTGTAATAATTCCAACTCGAATGACATCACCAACAAGCATGGCATCTCCTACTAGTGTAACATCACGTACCAGTATAACATCACCTACAAGTATCACATCACCAACTAGTGTGACTTCACCAACAAGTTTGACTTCACCAACAAGTGTTACATCACCTACAAGTGTAACATCGCCGACGAGTGTAACATCGCCCACGAGTGTCACATCACATACGAGTGTAACATCACCTACCAGCGTTACATCCCCCACCAGTGTGACCTCACCAACTAGTGTTACATCACCAACTAGTATGACTTCACCTACAAGTGTAACATCAGCCACCAGCCTCACGTCACTTACCAGCCTCACGTCACTTACCAGTGTCACATCACCTACCAGTGTCACATCACAAACCAGTGTCACATCGCCCACTAGTGTCACATCACCTACCAGTGTCACATCACAAACCAGTGTTACATCACCTAGAAGTGTAACATCGCCTACGAGTGTCACATCACCAACCAGTGTCACATCACCTACCAGTGTAACCTCACCTACTAGTGTAACATCGCCCACGAGTGTCACATCACCTACGAGTGTAACATCACCTAACAGCGTTACATCCCCTACCAGTGTAACCTCACCTACTAGTGTGACGTCACCAACTAGTGTTACATCACCAACTAGTATGACTTCACCTACGAGTGTAACATCAGCTACCAGCCTCACGTCACTTACCAGTGTCACATCACCTACAAGTGTCACATCTCCTACCAGTGTTACGTCACCAACCAGTGTCACATCACCTACAAGTGTAACATCGCCTACGAGTGTAACATCACCTACCAGTGTCACATCACCTACCAGTGCCACATCACCTACCAGTGTCACATCGCCTACCAGTGTCACATCACCTACCAGTGTAACTTCACCTACATCACCAACTAGTGTGACTTCACCAACAAGTGTCACTTCAGCAACCAGTATTACGTCACCAACAAGTGTCACATCTCCTACCAGTGTTATGTCATCAACCAGTGTCACATCACCTACAAGTCCAACATCGCCTACGAGTGTCACATCACCAACCAGTGTCACATCACCGACAAGTGTAACGTCGCCTACGAGTGTAACATCGCCCACGAGTGTCACATCACCTACTAGTGTAACCTCACCTACTAGTGTGACATCACCAACCAGTGTTACATCACCAACTAGTGTGACATCACCTACAAGTGTAACATCGCCTACGAGTGTCACATCACCAACCAGTGTCACATCACCTACAAGTGTAACTTCACCTACTAGTGTCACATCAGCAACCAGTATTACGTCACCAACAAGTGTCACATCTCCTACCAGTGTTACGTCACCAACCAGTGTCACATCACCTACAAGTACAACATCGCCTACGAGTGTCACATCACCAACCAGTGTAACATCACCTACAAGTGTAACGTCGCCTACGAGTGTAACATCGCCTACGAGTGTCACATCACCTACTAGTGTAACTTCACCTACTAGTGTGACATCACCAACCAGTGTTACATCACCAACTAGTGTGACTTCACCTACAAGTGCAACATCAGCTACCAGTGTCACGTCACCAACAAGTGCCACATATCCTACCAGTTTTACGTCACCAACTAGTGTCACATCACCTACAAGTGTAACATCGCTTACGAGTGTCACATCACCAACCAGTGTCACATCACCTACAAGTGTAACTTCACCTACTAGTGTCACATCACCAACCAGTGTCACATCACCTACAAGTGTAACATCACCTACTAGTGTAACTTCACCTACTAGTGTGACATCACCAACCAGTGTGACTTCACCAACAAGTGTCACTTCAGCAACCAGTATTACGTCACCAACAAGTGTCACATCTCCTACCAGTGTTACGTCACCAACCAGTGTCACGTCACCTACAAGTCCAACATCGCCTACGAGTGTCACATCACCAACCAGTGTCACATCACCTACAAGTGTAACGTCGCCTACGAGTGTAACATCGCCTACGAGTGTAACATCGCCTACGAGTGTCACATCACCTACTAGTGTAACATCGCCTACGAGTGTAACATCGCCTACGAGTGTCACATCACCTACTAGTGTAACTTCACCTACAAGTGTGACATCACCAACCAGTGTTACATCACCAACTAGTGTGACTTCACCTACAAGTGCAACATCAGCTACCAGTGTCACGTCACCAACAAGTGCCACATCTCCTACCAGTGTTACGTCACCAACTAGTGTCACATCACCTACAAGTGTAACATCGCCTACTAGTGTAACATCGCCTACAAGTGTAACATCGCCTACGAGTGTCACATCACCTACTAGTGTAACTTCACCTACTAGTGTGACATCACCAACCAGTGTTACATCACCAACTAGTGTGACTTCACCAACAAGTGGCACTTCAGCAACCAGTATAACGTCACCAACAAGTGTCACATCTCCTACCAGTGTTACGTCACCAACCAGTGTCACATCACCTACAAGTGTAACATCGCCTACGAGTGTAACATCACCTACCAGTATCACATCACCTACCAGTGCCACATCACCTACCAGTGTCACATCGCCTACCAGTGTCACATCACCTACTAGTGTAACTTCACCTACAAGTGTGACATCACCAACCAGTGTTACATCACCAACTAGTGTGACTTCACCAACAAGTGTCACTTCAGCTACCAGTATTACGTCACCAACAAGTGTCACATCTCCTACCAGTGTTACGTCACCAACCAGTGTCACATCACCTACGAGTGTAACATCGCCTTCGAGTGTCACATCACCTACCAGTGTAACTTCACCTACAAGTGTGACATCACCAACCAGTGTTACATCACCAACTAGTGTGACTTCACCTACAAGTGCAACATCAGCTACCAGTGTCACGTCACCAACAAGTGCCACATCTCCTACCAGTGTTACGTCACCAACTAGTGTCACATCACCTACAAGTGTAACATCGCCTACTAGTGTCACATCACCAACCAGTGTCACATCACCTACAAGTGTAACATCGCCTACAAGTGCAACATCAGCTACCAGTGTCACGTCACCAACAAGTGCCACATCTCCTACCAGTGTTACGTCACCAACTAGTGTCACATCACCTACAAGTGTAACATCGCCTACTAGTGTCACATCACCAACCAGTGTCACATCACCTACAAGTGTAACATCGCCTACGAGTGTCACATCACCTAGTAGTGTAACTTCACCTACTAGTGTGACATCACCAACCAGTGTTACATCACCAACTAGTGTCACTTCACCAACAAGTGTCACTTCAGCAACCAGTATTACGTCTCCAACAAGTGTCACATCTCCTACCAGTGTTACGTCACCAACCAGTGTCACATCACCTACAAGTCCAACATCGCCTACGAGTGTCACATCACCAACCAGTGTCACATCACCTACAAGTGTAACGTCGCCTACGAGTGTAACATCGCCTACGAGTGTCACATCACCTACTAGTGTAACTTCACCTACTAGTGTGACATCACCAACCAGTGTTACATCACCAACTAGTGTGACTTCACCTACAAGTGCAACATCAGCTACCAGTGTCACGTCACCAACAAGTGCCACATATCCTACCAGTTTTACGTCACCAACTAGTGTCACATCACCTACAAGTGTAACATCGCTTACGAGTGTCACATCACCAACCAGTGTCACATCACCTACAAGTGTAACTTCACCTACTAGTGTCACATCACCAACCAGTGTCACATCACCTACAAGTGTAACATCACCTACTAGTGTAACTTCACCTACTAGTGTGACATCACCAACCAGTGTGACTTCACCAACAAGTGTCACTTCAGCAACCAGTATTACGTCACCAACAAGTGTCACATCTCCTACCAGTGTTACGTCACCAACCAGTGTCACGTCACCTACAAGTCCAACATCGCCTACGAGTGTCACATCACCAACCAGTGTCACATCACCTACAAGTGTAACGTCGCGTACGAGTGTAACATCGCCTACGAGTGTAACATCGCCTACGAGTGTAACATCGCCTACGAGTGTCACATCACCTACTAGTGTAACTTCACCTACAAGTGTGACATCACCAACCAGTGTTACATCACCAACTAGTGTGACTTCACCTACAAGTGCAACATCAGCTACCAGTGTCACGTCACCAACAAGTGCCACATCTCCTACCAGTGTTACGTCACCAACTAGTGTCACATCACCTACAAGTGTAACATCGCCTACTAGTGTAACATCGCCTACAAGTGTAACATCGCCTACGAGTGTCACATCACCTACTAGTGTAACTTCACCTACTAGTGTGACATCACCAACCAGTGTTACATCACCAACTAGTGTGACTTCACCAACAAGTGGCACTTCAGCAACCAGTATAACGTCACCAACAAGTGTCACATCTCCTACCAGTGTTACGTCACCAACCAGTGTCACATCACCTACAAGTGTAACTTCGCCTACGAGTGTAACATCACCTACCAGTATCACATCACCTACCAGTGCCACATCACCTACCAGTGTCACATCGCCTACCAGTGTCACATCACCTACTAGTGTAACTTCACCTACAAGTGTGACATCACCAACCAGTGTTACATCACCAACTAGTGTGACTTCACCAACAAGTGTCACTTCAGCAACCAGTATTACGTCACCAACAAGTGTCACATCTCCTACCAGTGTTACGTCACCAACCAGTGTCACATCACCTACGAGTGTAACATCGCCTACGAGTGTCACATCACCTACCAGTGTAACTTCACCTACAAGTGTGACATCACCAACCAGTGTTACATCACCAACTAGTGTGACTTCACCTACAAGTGCAACATCAGCTACCAGTGTCACGTCACCAACAAGTGCCACATCTCCTACCAGTGTTACGTCACCAACTAGTGTCACATCACCTAGAAGTGTAACATCGCCTACTAGTGTCACATCACCAACCAGTGTCACATCACCTACAAGTGTAACATCGCCAACAAGTGCAACATCAGCTACCAGTGTCACGTCACCAACAAGTGCCACATCTCCTACCAGTGTTACGTCACCAACTAGTGTCACATCACCTACAAGTGTAACATCGCCTACTAGTGTCACATCACCAACCAGTGTCACATCACCTACAAGTGTAACATCACCTACGAGTGTCACATCACCTAGTAGTGTAACTTCACCTACTAGTGTGACATCACCAACCAGTGTTACATCACCAACTAGTGTCACTTCACCAACAAGTGTCACTTCAGCAACCAGTATTACATCTCCAACAAGTGTCACATCTCCTACCAGTGTTACGTCACCAACCAGTGTCACATCACCTTCAAGTGTAACATCGCCTACGAGTGTCACATCACCAACCAGTGTCACATCACCTACAAGTGTAACATCGCCTACAAGTATAACATCGCCTACGAGTGTCACATCACCTACTAGTGTAACTTCACCTACTAGTGTGACATCACCAACCAGTGTTACATCACCAACTAGTGTGACTTCACCAACAAGTGTCACTTCAGCAACCAGTATTACGTCACCAACAAGTGTCACATCTCCTACCAGTGTTATGTCACCAACCAGTGTCACATCACCTACAAGTGCAACATCGCCTACGAGTGTCACATCACCAACCAGTGTCACATCACCTACAAGTGTAACATCGCCTACGAGTGTAACATCGCCTACGAGTGTAACATCGCGTACGAGTGTCACATCACCTACTAGTGTAACTTCACCTACTAGTGTCACATCACCAACCAGTGTAACATCAGCTACCAGTGTCACGTCACTTACCAGTTTAACATCACGTACCAGTATGACGTCTCCTACAAGCATTACGTCACCCACAAGTGTGACGTTGCCAAGAATAGAAACGCCATGTATTGACGTGACAGAATGCCCGAATGGTTTAGACGATTTTCCGCACTGTACAAATTGTCAAAGATATATTCGTTGTTTAAAGGCCGGGATGGGAGAAGACAGAATTTGTCCAGGTCTTTTATATTTTGATGCTGTTACATTAACATGTACCATGCCATTTCAAGCCAGATGTAGGTAGGTACTGTGTTTCAATTACTGGTAGTGTTCTGGTGTTGGAATAATATCTTGTTTTTTATAAGTATCTATTTTGTTTGAAATTAATTGTTATTATTCATACCGTATAATTTGCGGTTGTACTTTAACTATGTATCCGTCTCTTAAACTTTTATAGTGTTACATCACCCACCAGTGTTACATCACCTACCAGCGTTACATCACCTACCAGTGTCACATCCGCTACCAGTGTTACATCACCTACCAGTGTCACGTCACCAACCAGTGTGACTTCACCAACAAGTGTCACATCCGCTACCAGTGTAACGTCTCCTACTAGTGTGACGTCACCAACCAGTGTGACTTCACCTACAAGTGTAACATCAGCTACCAGTGTAACGTCCTTTACCAGTGTCACATCACGTGCCAGTATGACGTCACCTACAAGCATTACGTCACCCACAAGTGTGACGTCGCCAATAATAGAAACGCCATGTATTGACCTGACAGAATGTCTGAATGCCGTGGGCGATTTTCCACACTGTACAAATTGTCAAAGATTTATTCGTTGTTTAAATACCGATCCGAATGAAGACAGAATTTGTCCAGGTCTTTTATATTTTGATGCTGTTACATTAACATGTACCCTGCCATTTCAAGCTAGATGTAGGTAGGTACTTTGTTTCTGACAGTATTCTGGCCCCAAGTTCTCAAAGGATTCTCAGACTTAATTCAATAATTAACTCAACTTTGAATCACTATTTATGAGAAATATCTTTAATCAAGAAACACAGAACTTTGCACATAGTTCCTTATTGATGTAAACAACAAAAGTTTATAAGGGCTGTATTTTATTTAAAATAGGGCGAACAATTTTAAGGAAATTCTTGATTTATATCTGAAAATGGTTTGTAAACTCGAGGCCTGGTGTTAGAATAATATCATTGGAAGGATTAAGTTAAGCCAGGCGCAGACGGGCAACTTTTTCGAAGTCCTAGAAAAACGGAAAAGGCCAAAAAATGTAATCAGGCAAAATAGTATAATCAGCATATGACTGTGTACAAAAGAGTAATCTTACCCTGTCTTGCGACACACCCGCCATAGCTGCATCCAAACTATTAGGCGAAATCTCGGTAAAAAAGCGTGAGTGATTGGCCAATGGACTATCAGTATGCATAATACACTCGATGAACAGTGTTAACGATGTAGATCGTATACATGTCAATTAGAGAAATCTAGAATAATATGCGAGAGAGACATGTTATACATGTATTTACCAATCAAGTCAATATTATGACGGCCATAAACGTTTAAAATGATTTTAATAATTTTACTTTGCGAGTATCCCTGTAGTTGAAACTTAGATGACAAATGCCTCTATCTACTCAGAATTCAAAGAACAAGCTCTCGCGCAACGAATTAGCAGAGACACAAACACTCCATAAGTTCGTTGTACTGGAAAGTCAAAGTCATCACATTTATCGTACAATTTATCACTAAGTTCACGACAATATTGTTCAAATCGAGACGCAGATCAAAGTAAGAAGCCGTTAGTAGTGTTTTTAATTTCGAGCTGATCAGGTTAAATGAATTCTACCTAATTACTAAAATCGGGATTATTAAGTGGTAACACATCATCGATATATCGATAAGTGAAATTAAAATGTCTGACTAATTTGTTTTTACGAGTGCCTGTATGCAATCGGCTTCGTAGGAATAGAGAAACAAATCAGCAAGCAATGGTGTACAGATGGTACCCATGGAGATGCCTACTACTTGCGGGGATATATTTCCCCTCCGAATTCAACCAATTATGAATTAAAAAATCCAACATCTGAAATATCTTGTTGGCGTTGAACTTATTTTTGGAAACCGTCAATTATATGGAAAGGTATCGCTATCAATATCAAATGCTCTGCTACAATGTCTTTTCCGTTGATTATTTTAATAATGTAAAAAGTCCTAATACCGGTAATGACAAAGTTAAAATACCTCTTAGGCAAGAGTTAAATGTTAAACTTCAAATGTTAAGTGTCAATTGACAAATGTTTTTTTGACGTGTCTACATTTTTCATTTCTCTCATTACGTTTTACAATTACGCCCCGCCACATCCCATTTGTCCTTCACGCTTTCTACATAGCATCTTCCACATACGAAATTGCAGGTATCATGTTTCATATTAGTGAAAAGCACGTTCATTTATATACGTAAATATGTAAATAGTTTTCTAGTACAATCGTATGTCCATACATTTAATTCAAATCCAATAAATATCGCAGCCTAATGATGCCACTGAGGGTTGATTATGGTCCGAATAAGTTAAATAATGTCTTAATTAATAATTTAGATAATATTTATGGCCTAATAAAGACCTACAATAGACAGATTTAGCTCTTGCATAATGCATGTTTTAGTGACTGCATGTGTGTGTGTGTGTTTGGGGGTTGGGGTGGGGGGGGGAGTATTCAGTGTTAAAATGTTACCTATAATTGCTCTTTTCAAATATGTAAATAATTTTCCGGCACTTTTATACCTCCTGAAAAAAGATCAAAGCTGGATGGAACTAAAATCTATTGCCATGGTTGCGGAAGGGGAGGAGGGTATTCAATGTTAAAATACGGGTCTTAATCCGAAATTTCCGATGCCATGTCACCCATCACTACAAGCACGTCAATTGCTTCTTAAAACTATACTAAAGATACGGGGCTTAATCAAAGATTCTCGATGTCCTGTAACACCATGGGCTTCTGTCTGACATGGAGAGCGAACAAAAGCTAAAGCGGTCGCCATATCGTACATTATAACCCATGCATATTGTTTTTACTACATAATTCTGTTAGCCCTGTGATCGTCTAGAATTTGTCTCTAGCTGTCTTTGCTCATCTTTCACGTTGTGTATTTTCTTACTGGTTTCTTAAGACGTTTGTCTTCTTCAGTTATAACAATGCAATAGTTCGTTTTCATCTTGTATGTAGCATAGGTATACATATATCTAGTCGATCACGCGTTGTAGCCTGGTTGTCACTATTTTTGGGATTAAGAACGTTCAATCGTATTCGCCCATTATCAATGCGCACGTGATAGCCAAGACAAGAGTGCGTTCAATTAAAGACCGCGAAGAAGATAAATTAACGGCAGACTTGACCTATTCAAAATGCCTTTTATGTTAAATGCAATAGAAATTAATGTAATGTAATTCTGTTGATTCGAAGCTACAATATAAAAATACTTCCAGTTTTCGAAGTTACAGTATTTCCCGTTTTGAAGAAAACTCGACATTCCGACACGCTGTACAATCCGACATATTGTAACGATCCCGTACGTTGTCGGATGTGACAGAGTCCACTGTACATACAAGCAATGTGCATATTAAAATACAGTTAATACTAACTCAAGCCTAATCAGACAGCCTTGCTGGACGAGTTTACTTATAGGAGCTCTGACATCTTTCTCCTTTCTGAAACCAAATGTTGTCTGACGAATTCTCACCAGTAGCATAATTTTGTATCTGCTGGATTTTGACATTCAATTATCTAATTGGTCAGATATGATGTAAATAATTATAGAGATTGGTCAATTGAGCTCAATGGCGTCGAAACCCGTCCCTATATGGTAGAATGGAAATTCACTCACGAACATTGCCATGAGATATTAATTATCATGTTGTTGACATGTAGAGCTAGTAATATTTGACTAAACTACTCTTTTTATAAACCCATATGATATATGTCACTCATACTCTAAGTTGAATTAGGTATTTTAAGTACATATCACATTTTATGTGAATATGTTAGACTTGTCAAATAATTAACTAATATAAATATAATCTTAAAAACAATGTCCTCACGACTTTATTGTTACAATCCATAATAAAAAGGTAGTCATTCCTCTTTTTAAATATATTATTACAGATGTAGGTAGGTACTTTGTTTTAATTGCTGGCAATGTTCTTGTGTTAGAATAATGTCAATGCAAATATGTAGTTAGTCTTAGATTATACTGGAAGCGTATTATTTATGGAGTTATCTGGTTTTTTAAAAATATCTATTTTGTTTGAAATTAATTGTTATTATTCATACTTATACTCGTACCATTTTATGCCAAATAACCTTATGTTGCTTATCGATCATTTCTGACAGACTCAATGTTATTAGGGTATCATTTCTGACAGACTCATTTTAATTGTGTTGTAATTTTCGTGGATACCCTGTTTAACTACGGTTGCTGCTTTAATTTTGTATCTGTCTCTTAAACTTTTATAGTGTTACATCACCAACCAGTGTTACATCACCCACCAGTGTTACATCAGCTACCAGTCTTACATCACCTACCAGTGTTACATCCGCTACCAGTGTTACCTCACCTACCAGTGTCACGTCACCAACCAGTGTGACTTCACCAACAAGTGTCACATCCCCTACCAGTGTAACCTCACCAACTAGCGTGACTTCACCTACAAGTGTAACATCAGCTACCAGTGTAACGTCCCTTACCAGTGTCACATCACGTACCAGTATGACGTCACCTACAAGCATTACGCCAACCACAAGTGTGACGTCGCCAATAATAAAAACGCCATGTATTGACCTGGCAGAATGTCTGAATGCCGTGGGCGATTTTCCACACTGTACAAATTGTCAAAGATTTATTCGTTGTTTAAATACCGATCCGGATGAAGACAGAATTTGTCCAGGTCTTTTATATTTTGATGCTGTTACATTAACATGTACCCTGCCATTTCAAGCCAGATGTAGGTAGGTACTTTATATTCTAATACTGATACATTAACATATGCCTAGTCCTCTCGAGTTAGATTCAGGTAAGTACGTTGTTTTAATATACTTGTACCTAATCCGTACTGACGAAATACATGTCACGGGGTACAAACACCGTCGTTCGCAAATAGTATTATACTAGGGTCACACGCTAAACAACTAACGACCGTGATTAACTATTCTGACTGAACATTGATCGTGTACGTTTTGAACTTGGCAAATAAAATAAAACCAAGTACGAACAATCCAAACCATTAGACAAAATTCGAAGTCCTAAAACAACGGTATAAAAATCAGCATATGGACTCTTCACCGTGTAAAAAATAGCTGCATCCAAATTATTAGGCGAAATCTCGGTAAAATAGCTTGATTGGCCAATAGACTATAGGTGGGTTGTATGGGTATTCAAAACACACGCAATGAACAGTGTTAACGATGTAGATAGTATACGTGTCAATTAAATGTATCTAGAATAATAGGCGAGAGAGACATGTTATATTTACCAATCAAGACAATATGACGGCCATAAACTTTTTATAGGTTTTAATAAGTTTAGTTTTCAAGTATCCCTGTAGTTGAAGCTTGGATGACAAATGACTCGATCTACTTAAAAAATCAGAATAAAAGGAACAAGCTCCCGCGTAACGAATTAGCTGAGACACAAACACTCAATAAGCTGGTGATATTGGAATGTTACTACTAATGAATGAAAAGTTAACAATTGGAAAATCAAAGTCATCACGTTTATAGAAAACTTAAACACTTAGTTTATGGCAATTGTCCAAGGATCAGTTCTGGGCAAAGTACTGTTTATTATCTTCACCCGATCATTAACTAAAATTGCGGAAAAGTTTGGTCTTAATATTCATTTGTTAACTGGTGATACATATATATATATATAGAAATCAGTTTGTGTCGGCATACCTTTTTATCTATTCATCATTTACCGTGAAACAAAGTAGTACAACTTTGCGGTTGTGCTAATAATTTTGGATATATATATATATATATGCTTCCTTCGATCAACAATCCACTAATTCAGCTTTAAGTAATATTGAAAACTGTCTGTAAGAAATAGGGTTATGGATGACATCACACTTTCTGAAACTTAATCCTGAAAAAAAATTGAGTAATTTGAACAAAACAACAACTTAGTAGATTCTCGATACTGCCTCTTAATTTCAACACGAAAGTCTTGCTCAATCTCCAGAAGACAAAAACATCGGTGCAGTTATAGATTCAACAATGTCGTTTAGCTCCCACATCAAATCTGTTTGTTCCTCTTCTTATTTCCATCTTCACAGAATTAACAACATAAAGAAATGTCTTAATGCTGAGAGTACAGAACTCCCCATTCATTAATTTATTCAGTTATTACATACAGACTAGACTATCATCATGCCTTATTTTTTGGCCTTCCGAATTATCAAATTCAACACTTTTAACAAATTGAAAATGCTGCCGCCAGAGTTTTGACAAGTACAAAAAATCAGACCACACCACCCCGATTTTCGAAAATCTACATTGGCTCCCAGTTTAACAGAGAATCAAGTTCGAACATATCGTTCTTGTTCTCTGCTCATCTCTGTAGGAATTCGCTGCCTTACAACATTAGAACCATTGACTCCCTCATCTAAAGACGTTCCTGATTACAGAAGCGTTTCCATAGTTCAATCGAGAAAACTTGAAAAGCGCAATAGAAACTTTAGTTTTAGGATTATCGCGCTACATAAATAGAGGATTGTTATTTTTTTTATATAAAATCAATGGAAAATACATTGTAGCAGAGTATTTAATACATACAGTTACTGCACGATGTCGGAAAGGTTAAAGACTCTCAAAATGGTTGAAATGCTTATGAATGATTCCGACTCGGATTATGTCGATGACACCGATTCTGAAGATCATATTTCTAATGAAAATGATTTATAATAATTGGAAAATTATAGATCGATTTATCCCCTTTCACTTTTTTTTATTGGTGTCAAGAGTCTATCGCGTATATTTATCCGGCAGTAGTCGATTTAAATAGGCATACACAATATTTCACTTAGGCCTTTATTTTGTTTGACCATTTGACGTCATAACGTCATAATGGCAGCGATTACCTTCCATACAATTCACGTCGAACGGTGTAAATTCTTGTTAGAACAACGCACGCGGACGTCCCCATAGTGATTCCTTTTGGTACAACGGCACTTTTATGATGTTCATAGGTAAATTGTCTATTTGAAAGCATCAATATTTTTTTTATAACACAATCAGGGATCACGGTGGCTAAGTGGATAAGGCGCTGGTTCGCTAGCCTGGAGGTCGAGTGTTCGATCCCTGCATAGGCCGAGAAAGTTCATCTCGATTTTCCGGCGTGATTTCCCCTTGTCAGTGATGCAGAAGGGGGGGCCTGACAAGGACAGCTGCCTAGTCGTTCGGATGGGACGAAAAACCGAGGTCCCGTGTACACATTGGAGTGCACGTAAAAGATCCCTTGGCAGTTGGAATTCGATATAAGAGTAGGCCGTAGCGCCGCTGCCCGGGCAAAAACTTCCCTCATTGCACACTGCATGGCGTATGCCCGTCTTCAATTAGCCCAGGTTAGGTGCTTAAGCGTAGGACGTTAAACCCCATTTCTTTCATTCATTCATTATAACACAATCATGTAAAACAACAAAAATATCCAGCAATAGTCTAATCTAGAAATAATTTAAAAAGTAAAATATACAGTACCTATACCTGATCTCACGGGGAGCAAGCTGGCATTATCTTTGCCTACTTATTCTCGTGTCTAAATTTTCAATATGAATTATACAATAAAAATATCGGTAATGGGATTATTATTTGCATATTCCCGCAAATTAGTGAATGTCGTTAGAGGACAAGTGAAAATTGTTGTAGAGTAAATTATAAACGACAGAGATGTTAACTTTGAATTAATGACCCCGTTTTTATATGTTTATTGAGTAATTCCATTTGGAAATTTGGAGATTTAAGTTCTTTTGTTACTGGGGTTTAACATCCATCTCCACCTAGGGTGATGGTGGACGTTAAACCCCATTGTAACATGCTTAAGGGTCAATCGTGCGTTTTGATTGGTCAATTAGGCACCATCTATTGGACAATAACACCCCTCTAAATAAGAAAAATCACTGTGTATTAATATTATGCGTACTACTTTAATGGAGATAACCACAATGGCGATAATCAATTTTGATCTCGGTAAATTAGATGAAATATTCAGAGATATGTCCGAAGATGAAGTTGAAACACCAACCCCCTTGTCAGGTAACAGCTACAAACAATAAAATATACCAAAAACTATAACAAAAACATAAATCTTATTTTAAAAAGTACTTTTAAAAAAATGAAGTGAGAATTCCAGTTTTACTTGTGTGTGTCTATACTCATACTGCTACTATAGCAACCAAGCAATAAGCGAGCCAAATCTAATGAGCAACTTAAATCGCAAAATTTCCATTTATATTTTTTTTTAACGATTATATTTAAAATAATCTAATTTTGTCCATGTCTTTATTTCAGTGATCGAGAATAGTTTTAAATTTTTAAATAAATTAACTATTAGTCAATCCCCTCGCTAAAAACATTCGCAGATTGTGTATATGTGAAATTGACCCGACCGAAGCACAAAATAGTGCCAATAGTGCGGCCCTCGTGTGTGTCAAATGTCCGTTTAAACGTGCTAATTCTGTTGACATCCCATTTTCTTCCGGGGATTATTATTCAATCTCGAGTTGTGTCCGTGTTATTGCACATACAACCCTGATACGATGCAGGTTTTCTGTTCGTCGAAGTCATTGCACTTTCGTTTGTTTGTTTACAAACTGACTTCTGTGCGTTGACCTCGCGACCTGTGACGTTTATATAACGGCATGTGAATATCATCGTTCAAATTGATTGCTCTCTTAACCTTTTTTCTGTCTTTTCAACGTATAGTGCTTCTACACCGCAAACCAGTGTTACATCACCAACCAGTGTGACGTCACCAAGAATGGAAACCCAATGTATTGACGTGTCAGAATGTACGAATACTATCGGCGATTTTCCACACTGTACGAATTGTCGACGATATATTCGTTGCTTACAGGCCGGACAGGGAGAAGACAGAATTTGTCCAAGTAATTTATATTTCGATGCTGTTAGGATGACATGTACACAGTCACCTCAAGCCAGATGTAGTTAGGTATATTTAAAAAAATAAATAATACATTTCATCATTGATAATGATTATCCTTGATAATACGTTACTTAATTGGAAAACTACCATACCCCATGTTTAAGAATACCCTAGTATCCCTCTCCTTTTAAGATTACCATATTATACTTCATCTTTAAGAATATATTTCTTATGTTTTATTAATAAATTAGGCTATTTAATGTCGGGAATATATTTAACGTTTCTTCCTTCGAACACAATTATACCCCACGCTTAAGAATACCGAATTATACCCAATCGTTAAGAATACCGTATTAAGAATATCTTTTATATTATAAATAAATAACTTAACCCTATTAGTTTTATTAGTTTTATGTTTTCATAAATAATTTGATCCTTTTATATTTTCTAGTTTATCATTAGTTTTACATTTTAATAAATCATTTAACCTTATTATAATTAGTTTATTATTAGCTTTTTAAGTTTTAATAAATCATTAAATTCTATTATTACTAATTTATTATTAGTTTATTGACGTTTTGTGTTTTGATAGATAGCAACAATGCACCAACCTCTGCACTAGAAAGAATAGTCCAGTCTTTAACAAACATTACTTTCAGCCAGAAGGAGGTTGAAGACATCATTGCTACAATTGATTCCTCGGTAGCCAATGGACCCGATAACATCAGCGGAAAACTAATAAAACTAATATCCAATGAAATTTCTAAACCTTTATGTAAATTATTTAACCACTCCCTCTTATGGAAAACAGTACCGAATATCTGGAAATTTGCCAAAGTAACTGCCGTATCAAAAAAGGTGACTCATATGACTTCTGAGTATCTTTGTTAAAAAATCGAAAATGCATTTATAAAGAGGTGTTTAATTTCCTAAGGGAAACTTATGTTTTATCTAACCTCCAGAGTGGCTTTTTGCATGGGGATTCTAGTGTTTACCAACTTACCGTTATCGCACTACACGAGAGCAGTGTTCTGTCACATAAGTAAAGATTTTGACAGGGTTTGGCGTGCTGGACTGGAAAACAACCTTCACTGGTTTCACCACTGTTTAGAGGGAAGAAACCAGTCTGTTGTTACTGGGGGTGTCTCCTCTAAAATGTAAATGCAATACATATATCGATATCTGACAAAGAGAGAGGGAGTGGTATTAATATCGGCTATGGCTGTTCCCCAATAAAAATATTGCTTAATTTTTTTTTGAACATTGTAATGTATGGGTTATAAAATCATGTTAATGTTATATTTATTCGAATTTTATTTTTATACGCCCACATTTTTATCTGGACGTATATTGTCGTCGCCCCTGTCCGCCCGTCCGCCCGCCTGTCTGTCCGTCCGTCCGCCCACAGTTGTTTGTGGACTCTCTACAGGTCACAACTCTTATTCGATTTTGACGAAACTTTAAATATAGGGTAAATCCCCAAAAGATCTCGGATGCTTTATATATTAGCATGTATCGGATCGAAACTTCATGGATTATGGCCCCTTATTGTAAAGAAAATCACGTTTTTAGCTCGTGGACCATATAGAGGTCACAATTTTGAAACGATTTTGGTGAAACTTAACATGCATGTTTATAACCCAAAGATTTGGTTCCTTTCGATAATAGCACCGATCGGAACGTAACTTCCTGAATTATGGCCCCTGATTTTCAGAAAAAAACGCATTTTTAAGCTCATGGTCCCTCTGGAGGTTACAATTATTATCCGATTTAAAAAACCGTCTGAACATATCACCGTTACACCGCCAGGAAGGTTGAGTTCACATCAAAATTGCCGGACAAAATGGCCGCCGTTTGTACGCGTATAGTGTACAAATATGGTATATCAAGGTTGTGGACTCTCTATAGGTCACAATTCTTATCCGATTTTGACGAAATTGAAATATAGGACTATCCCCAAAAGATCTCGGCTGCAGTGCCAGCCTATCTTTTAGACAGGTGTTCCTTGAAAAAAGATGGGGGAACCCCCGCTCTCCTAATAAGTGTACTTATATAAATTTTATTCACCCTATCCATTGGACATGAATGTCTGAATATATTTTTAACTTGATGTTATGATGTAGTATGTGAATTTTGTTTTTTGTAAACAAAAAATGGTTTTATTTTTCATATATTAAATACAATTTGACTATAAGGTAAAAAGGAATTTGTTCGTTGTTTATTTTCTTCTTCATTAAATACTTTGTCGATGACCCGGTCATAGTTTCTGATGATATGCGATAATGTCGATAATTGCTTTATATATGGCGATTTTAATATCGAATTTATCACTTCTTCCCAATCGCTTTTACACAATTCAACGATACTCTTCGATCCTAATCACAAAATACACACCCCTACAAGATTTGGAAATTACGGTAATAATTCACTTACAGATGTAATTTTAACTAACTGTCCAAATATATAAAATAATCAGACTGTCCAGAAAATAATTGTAGTGATCATTGCCCTGTATACTGTCCACTTTCATTTCAGAGTCCAAAGTTAACATGCTACATAAGAGTCATTTAGCACTAAAACAACATTAACATTGAGGAACTGCGACGAGACGCTCCTGACACGGACTGGGAAAGTTTTATGTAACGAATCAATTAATACTATATGTTAACTTCACAAGTGCGCTGACACGGCTAGCTAAAACACAGCCTTAATAAATCGGTAACCATAAGACCTAAAGACCAACCGAAAATTGAGTAGAAAGAAAAATAAAACACATAAATACATAATACTATTAGAAACGCATATTTAAACCTAATCAGAAATGGTTACAACAGTTATTTTAATAAAATCGATAAAAAAAATCAATAATTGCAATAACTTGCCCCCTCTACCAGTAAACGACACTATATGCAATCTGACAAATGTATCTGCATTATGCCAAGTTCCCACCTTTACGATACGTTTTACCACGATTGAAATTGTGGTTGTAATCGTGGAATATTCGTGGTGATCCTATCCGGTCTTATCATGTTGAGGTCAGTGTAGCAAAAATGTTTATCATATCGAAACGATTTAACCCACTAGCACTCTGTAATTGAATATCAATATGGAACAATTATTTCTATAATTTTTTAATACCTTCGTCAATTAGCGAATGGAATAAATAAGGTGCAGGTACACAAAAATGCAATATCTCTAAATATTTTCAATTCGAAGCTTATGGTACCTAAACTTTTCTCTTTTGGGTCCCTCGTTAATCAAATCATCTTTTGCTTTCCCAAAGGAGATGTACTTATTGGAGATGCGTGTATATAATCCACCAAAAAACAACGTTAGGTGGACTATTTCAATGTGTTTCGAACTACTGTCGGACTAACGTTTTAAATTAAATATTGGGATATTTAGCGTTTAGTTTAAAAGACCAAACACCAAATTCAAAACTATTTCGCGATCAATGGGTCTTGTTTTATCTAAAAATAGAAACCAACTATTCCACACTGAACGTAATTAGAATTCGTTTCATTTCATTTATCTTCAGATCTCTAATAGCAATATCGGTACAAATATGGTTCAATTCGGTTTAATATTTACAAAGATAAATATGTTGAATTGATATTTCATTCATCTATGCTGCTCGCTATTGAATAAGCACGCCGCCATTTTGTTGTGGGCGAACATAATAAATAGAGCTATTTTAAATTCGTGTGGATCCATGTCGGGAGGTAAGGTAGCGAGCAAATAATCAAACTGAGTACATAATTAGCGTTGAATCAGAAGTGAGGAATTTGATATTTTAGCGCAAATGCAAATGTCGCATTAGTTTAAACAATATTTTATTCAATAAGATGAATTGGATTGAACAACAGGCAAAGGCCTATATTATAAGTTCTCTTCAAACATATAAAATAATTAAATCTTATGTTCACAATACAATGGTGGACATATATACAGGCAGTGAGTAACACACATATATACAATTCTTGTAATTAATAAGTTTTAAATATTAGTGTCAAAATCTCTTGCTGTCTTTAATGTATTTTTGGACTATTTCAAATATGTTAGAATTGGTATTGTCTGGAAGAGCAGGGTTGCCATACTTATTCTTGGTACCCTAAGGAACATCCCTATTGTTTGGGGTGCATGCCCAAACCCCAGGGACAGAGCCACGCCCATTTTCTTTTTGTATGTCTGTGTGTCACCAACAGGCCACAATTCCTGATTAATCGTCTTGAAAAATTTTCATATGAATTCCTTATACCCTAAGGATGTTCTCTAATGTCTATTGTTTTTGGTGCATGCCCGACCCCCAGGGGCAGAGCCACGCTCATTTTTTTTTCTATTTCTTTGTTTGTCATCTACAGACCGAATTTCTTAACGTATCATATTGAACATTTGCATACTCATTCTTTGTACCCTAAGGAACATCCCTATTGTTTAAGGTGCATGCCCAAAACCCAGGGGCAGAGCACTGCCCATTTTCTTTTTGTATGTCTGTGTGTCGCCTAGAGGCTACAATTTTTAAGTGATCATCCTGCAATTTTACATACCCCAAAGATGATCAATATTCTTTATGGTGCATGCCCAACCCCAAGGGGCAGAGCCACACCCATTTCTTTTATTTGATTGTTTGTTGTCTACAGGCCGCACTGCTTAATGTATCAACTTGAAACTTTACATACGTATTCTGTGTACGCTAAGGAACATCCCTATCATTTGGGGTGCAAGCCAAACCCCCTGGGACAGAGCCACGCCCATTTTTCGCATTTATTTGTTTGTCGTCTACAGGCCGCATTTCTTAACGTATCATCTTGAAACTGTGCATACTTATTCTTCGTACCCCAAGGAACATCCCTATTGTTTGGTGCATGTCCGACTCCAAGGGTCAGAGCCACGCCCATTTTTTCCTATTCCTTTGTTTGTCATCTACAGACCGAATATCTTAACGTATCATATTGAACCTTTGCATACTTATTCTTTGTACCCCAAGGAACATCCCTATTGCTTGAGGTGCATGCCCAAACCCCAGGGACAGAGCCACGCCCATTTTCTTTTGATATGTCTGTGTGTCGCCTAGAGGAAACAATTCTTAAGTGATCATCCTGCAATTTTACATACCCCAAAGATGATCCATATTCTTTTTGGTGCATGCCCAACCCCCAGGGGCAGAGCCACATCCATTTTTTGTATTTGATTGTTTATCGACTACAGGCCGCACTGCTTAACGTATCAACTTGAAACTTTGCATACATATTCTTTGTACACTAAGGAACATTCCCTATTATTGGGGTGCAAGCCCAACCCCCAGGGACAGTGCCACGCCCATTTTGATGCTTTGGGGAAATTATAACTTTAGTTCTAATTAAGTAACACTGATCATCGAACTTAATGTATACTTACCCCGAGCGATAAGCTAATTCAATTCTGAACACAATATACAATATTAAACATACATTATGCAAGAGCTAAATCTATTTGCAGGTCTTTCTTTAGGCTTGAAATGTTAACTAAGTTAATAATTAGACATTAACAAAGCTGTTGGTGGACGTATTCCCACGCTTGGCGTGGCTATCTTTAAACTTTACGAATTCAATATTTAATATTTTGGTTTTTTTCATAATTCAACAAATAATATATCATTTCTTTCGTATCGTTAATTAAGACGCAGTGACGCGTCTTTTCTAAAACAGAGGAAATTATAATGGTGTGATAATCTACCAATCGTTAATATAATTAATGTTTCTTAAATTAACCATTTTAAGATCAACTGGCTAGCAAGTCGTTAACCTGTCACACCTTTCAAGCCGTCATTGGGTAACGACATTAATCCCATCTATTGTTTTTGTTGATTTATTATATTGTTTAATCTTTTATGCATTGTTCATCTATCAACATGCCAGTTTTAATTACAACATTTACTTTTATCCTATTATCTGATTTTCCTTAAATATTATAAAATTTGTACATTGAAGGCAGTCACTAGTTAGGATCCCTTACTAAGTGCAGTAACTGGCCTGTCAGTACTGTATGACAATATAATATGTATATTTATGTTCTGATATATTAAGGAATTGAAAAATCATTCGAAGTCTGTTATGTCCGAAGAGAGAATTTACACCTCTAAAATAGGATGTAACATTATATACCCACAAAGACAATACTGTCTATGCCATTAATTTGACATTAGTCTGGAGATGAGGAAGAAAATCTTACCCTAGACTGCATGGTAATCAGCCATTCAAACAAAACAAATTTAATATTGGTTCATGTATGGCGTTTCATTTTTCAAAACGGCCATCCTTTGAGGTATATGATTATAAATAGGGAATCTCCTATGAGTGTTTTTTGATATTAAAAAAATATCAACACAAGTTGATAAAGTAAAAAAAAACAGAGGCTCTGCCGAGTTTTTTTTACTTTATCAACGAGTGTTGACATTTTTTTGGTATCAAAAAACACGAGTTGGAGATTTCATTATCACCCAATCCTTTCTTACATGCACAAATAAATAAATATAATTCTTTCCTAAAGATTTCACTTTTACCGATCCTATTTACATTATAGCGAAGTGATACATCATTTTTAGACAGCAGTTTAGCTATTGTATAGCCCTGTATACTGACCCAGTTTTTTCCTTCAAGGTCAATTTAATAAAAGCAGTTTCTTTTTTTTTTTTTTTTTTAAAAAGTCACTCTTTACTTAAACTAAGTGGTTTCTTTAAAATAAAAGAAGGTAGTTCCTTTTTGATTGACCAATCAAATTTATGTAAAGTGATCTCACTACACTGTGTATATATCACTAAAGTGATATCACCACACTGTAGATATCACATTTAACACACAAGCGATATCTACTGTCAAATGTATTATTGGGTGATAAGCTTATTTATCACCCAATAATACATTCTACAGTAGATATCGCTTGTGTGATAAATTTCATAATCTACTGCGATATCTCCTTAGGTGGTATCGCTTTACATGAACTACTTTTTTTCTTATTTTCAAAGAACAGTTCTTTTTTTTTTTTCAAAGAACAGTTCTTTTTTTTTTATTTTCAAAGAACAGTTCATTTTTTTTTCAAAGAACAGTTCATTTTTTTTATTTTCAAAGAACAGTTCATTTTTTTAATTTTCAAAGAACAGTTTAAAAAAAAAAGAAAAAAAGAACTATTTTGACTTAATTGATCTTGACGGAAACACTGGGTCCATACAAAGGACTTTGCAATGGATGAATTGCTGTCAAAAAATTGATGTATCAATACGCCATAATGTATTCAGGTTCAGGTAAAGTGAAATCTATAGCTAAGAATTATATTTATTTATTTCTGCGTGTAAGAAGGGATTGGGTGATAAATAAAATCTCATCTTTTTTATATCAAAAAAGACTCATGGGAGATTCTCTATATCAACTGCAACGGGTTGATTTGTATATTTTCATTTTTTTATATAACAAAAGGAAATAAAAGAAGAAACAAAACCTACTTACGATCTTGACTGCTACCTTGTGTCTTATAATTATATTGGACATGTAGAGATGGTGTGAATATAAGACTATACACCAGCCCGAATGCAACAGTTAGTACAGTGCCCCTAGAAAAATGAAGTGAAGGAATGGGTTGTGGCGGACGCAGGATATTTGGTTAGGGGATGACTTTGAAAAATCATGACAGAGTGTCAATAGTGGTTTTAGGGCGCATATTATGTTGGTCCAAATATAAATTTCATAGAAACAAAATAATAACGAATGATTTTCTAATGATTTTAATACTCAACGTTATTTTCTTTGCCAGAGGCGACATTTTGTCGATAAACGTTTCGCCCAATTCCTTCGGTTGTAATGGCTGAAGAGGAAAATAAAGATTAGTTGTATACATGTGTATTTGAATAAAACATTGACATCAAATCTGAATATAAACTATTTAGATTAATAACTGAGCTTGATACATTCAGGATTCGATTCTATGGAATACCAATAATGTTTATATACAAAGAATGATGTATAAAGTCTCGTCAATACAATACCTGGATCGTTTAGAGACTACCATGGAATATGATAATTTACCTTTCTTCTGAATTTGAATACAACTATCAAGGCTTCTATTACCTGAATGGCATTGTGTACACGTTTAGACAACTGTTCCCCGCCCACCCGAACGAACACGCGCACTTGTCCACGCGTCTGGTAATCGACTGGGTAAATCCCACGAAGTCCAAGTCCACCCCTGGATTCCGGTCAGGGATTCAAACCAGGACATTTTAGTCTGGAGGTCAATGCCAAAGCCTTATTGCCAGGGCTATATCGAGATCCTCTTTACGGCAGTCTGCACCAAACAATATGACATTGAATTGGATATACTACATGAATTAATTAATTGATAGACCAATGTAAAATCTAAGGCTTGAAATTTAAACAAAACACCGCATAGAACCACTTTTCAGGTGATGTTTATGTGTGGTTTAATGGTCGAGGGCGGGACATTAAGTAATATATTGTAACAACAAGAGGACCGTAGGTCCGAGTGTTTTTACAATATATTACGCAATGTCTAAGCCAGAGACGATTAAACTGCTTAAAATTCAGACACTCGGTCACACTCCGCACGTGCGTTTGCAGTGAAAAACGGCATGCCAGTCAAATATTGAAATAATGTACTATTGGCAAGTTGCCCGTACATTATTTGAGATAATGGTACGCCAACATCAAAGGATGACGTCACATCTGTATTTTAACCATTTTTAAAGCAGAATTCGTATAACTTAATTACCTAAGAGACATATGGCAGTGTAAAATAAATAGAGACTAATGTAAAAGGACCGAAGTGTTTACCCTTTTTTTGTATTGTTTATTATCTCATTATCTAATTGGCACGCCGGAGCTTTAATATGTGCGTAGATAAACGTCACCGAATTTTTTGAAAACGCTCGTTTATTTTCGTTTGATAAATCTAAAACTCTAGACAGATCAGAGCTAAACCTAGACTGTACGAAGCGATACACTATGGTACGGAAATAAAATGAAATAAAAAAGGATTTTACGCCAACCGAACAATAAAAGCGTGAGAAAGAGAGAAATGGGGTTTAGCGTCGACTAGACACAAAATTGATCATTTGGGACAAACATATATGGTTCAATTTTATTTAAATAATTTGATTGCTCGTAGGGGTCTGTAGCAATTGGAGGAACCCGAGGGAGCTGGGGAAAATCCACTTTGTTGGACAGGCCCAGGCCCGGATTCAGGTTTTTTCCCAGGGGGGGGGGGGGATACATTGTAACAAATGGTAATCATTAGAGTGTCGCATGCATTAGTCGTTTGGTGTAATCCCCAGAGCCTTCGTCACATTGCCTGGGCAGAGACAATGCGAAAATAAGTTTATATCATCAATTAAAAAGCAGATACACCAGTCTCGCTTGGGCTGGGGGGGGGGGGAGAGATTTCATTTCGTATTAGGGGCGACAGCATAGGAAATTCAAGTACACTTACGACCACTCAGACCAAAGACCACTCGATCCAACTCCAGCAACAGGTATATTGGATTCGTTCAATACGTGACGAAGACATTGTTTACGTCCTCTCTGTCGAAATTACAAGTAAATTTTCCGATTTTTCAAGAGAGAACTTGTTTTCATGGTTGTAATAATTAGTTGTGCAATGGATTTTATTAAACGGGAGTTGATTACAAACACACAGGTAAGTTTATAATAACTAAACCTAAGTAGTTTGTTCATAATCGAAGAAATCCGTTTATTATTTACCATGGTCCAGACAGTAACATCACTTTACCATAGTATAAGGACTCGGACTAGTAATTATTTGCCCATTGTTGACTTCAATGTTAAATGGCTGTAACATCACAGACTGTAGCTTCTTGCTCAACATTCCGTTGGTTCCAGTCTTTATAGGCACAATGGACACCACATTTGGCAATCTCCTCATCATAAATTTGTAGCGGGTTGACTGTTTAGAATCTTTGCTACGGGAATTTGAAGTTGACTGGGGTGAAAATCTCACTTGCGACACAATGATTATTACTCTACAGAAAGACACTTTACACCCCTATCCCTCCGCTGTAATATCATCAGTATTACTCAAAACTGCTCTGAAATTGCAAATTTGACCCCTTTTCTGCTACTCTTAACCAAAAAGTCAACAAAAAACTGCAAGAAGAGAGGAGAATTAAGGAAAAAATTGTCTATAGATAACTCGCACTACATTCGTGAAATAAGGGGAAATAATTACTAGTCTGAGACCATAAGGATGCAGACCACCATTAATTTCCCCAATGACTTCAATGTTAATTCTGGCCTCTTTGCCCACCTCCAACTTTCCCCCAAATTTTCGTTGAGCTGAGTGCTTTTCACTATAGACAGGGGAACAAATGACCATATCTTTGCACTAAAATTTGTATGAGGTTGACCACCAAAATTTTGAGATACACCAACTTGAAGAAGCATACCCAAAACATGTAACTAGTTGCCGTACTTATCACCGTAGCAAACCTGATAACTCAGTTATCCTTCCGCCTCAAAATCATGAATATGTACCAAAACCTGGCAGAAAATATTAAAGGGCCAATCCCGATAACTTTTTGGGGAATAAAACTGCTTAATTTTGTGTTAAAATCATTTAAAACCCATTATCTAAGGCCGATCAACTAACCCGATTTTTGTGATACGCTTGTAAATAACTTAAACCTGACAGTCTGCATCTGGAAATGGAGACCTTTGTATCATACAGTATCTGGATAAAACCAGACTATTTTCTATAAAAATAATATGTAGGTAAAATTTACCTTTTGTTATCAAGTACAGTACATGGGTCATTCACTGTATAGACCTCTCAAGAAACGTTAATCGATTATAAGGTCACTAAATGAAAAAAAATGACCATCAATCTTAAAAGGGTTACGTGTCCGGATAAGCAATTTTGGCGTTCACGTCCAAATGACTCAATATTTTGAGTTGAAATTTTGAGACAAGGTATATACACCATTCCCCTATATTTTGGCGTTTTATTTTCATACATTCTCAGACTTTTATTTTTGAGCCTCTGTATAATACGGGACTGTCCCTTTAATTCAAACCCTCTTCTTCCATTCTAGACCAACAAATCAACAAAAATGTCCATGCAAAGGGGGAGAAAAGAGAAGGAGAGAGAATTGCTATAAATAGACGAACTACCGAGAGTGTGAAATTTAATGGTGGTCTGCCTCCATAAGGGTAGCAATGGTTACTGTTTGAAAACAAACCGCCTGTTTTATAGATATGATACAAACCCTCCCTTATAAACGACTTCGTCATAATTTACAGCTTAATGTATACTATTCAAAAAAAGTAGGCGATATTTGATTTTGGGGGCATACTACTAAAATATGCAAATGACTACAAAAAAAAGTCACTATAGAACCTAACAGAAGAAACATTTCCAGTTACAGGTGATGCCCAAACGCACCAATGGCTACCGGATGGAATGCAGGTGATGCTTTGGATCATCATAGGAGTCAAACCCAAGATTTGCACTACTCTGACTTTGAATGTTACAGTCATTGTGGCATTGAATTCCAGGGTGGAAACATCAGTTTAATTGTTTTAGTGACCAGAAAACAAATTTTGATTTTGAGGTTACGTGCCCTTGGCATGCTACAGATCGGCACAACACAGGCGGTTGTGGCGCGGACGATGAATGTGTCTCAGTCTGTCATAAGCAGGCTATGGTCCAGATACCGTGATACACAATCTGTGCAGGACAGCCCAGGATCGATTTACTCGTACCTTGGCCTTGAGAAATCGTGTCATCACAGAAAATCAGATCAGCGCTGGTGTGAGAGTGAGTGGCCCGACGATTCGGAATCAACTGCAAAGGGGTCACCTTCGCGCCCGACGTCCTCGCGTGATCCCTTGTTTGAGAGATCATCACATTCAGGTAAGATGTCTTTGGTGTAGGGATCGTCAACACTGGGATAATCGACGATGGAGCAATGTGATGTTTTCAGATGAGTCAAGGTTCACTGTTGATTTTTTGGACAGACGTTGGAGGGTGTGGCGTCGTCGACACGAGCGCTTCCAAGACGTTAACGTCATCAGACATGATCGATTAGGAGGTGGTTCTGTTATGGTGTGGGGAGGCATCACTGTTGCTGGAAGAACGGCTTTACATGTTATTGCAGGGCGTGTTACAGGCCAGAACTACCGGGACAACATCGTGGCAGTCCATGTTGTGCCGTTCGCACGACGTCATGGCCGCCGTTTCATCTTCCAAGATGACAACGCAAGATGTCACAGGGCTAGGATCGTTACAGGTTACCTCCAACAACAGAATATCACCACATTACCTTGGCCAGCACTGAGTCCCGACCTCTCCCCCATCGAGCATGTCTGGGACATGCTTGGACAGAGTTAACGTCAACGTCAACAACGTCCTGCCAATGTCCAAGAACTTGCTGCTGCGTTGCAACAGGAATGGGACAATCTGGACAAAAATTACCTTAAACGTCTCATGCCACGTCGGATCAATGCTTGTTTGGCAAACAGAGGAGGATTTACCCGTTACTGACTTTGTTGTGATGCTGTGGTAACTTTGCTGTTTGACCCCGGGTATCATTTTACCCAACAACGGGATGCAAACCCGGGCCATTCTAGTCGACAGTTCGACTGCCACAGCCCGCAAAACTGCAAAATGCCTAACCTAACACATTGATACGCATGCACTGCGGGGAAAATTAAATTTTTCTTGCTAAATCGTTGGTCAAAATATTGACATCAATTGTTTGATATAAATTAACGATGGGACAAGATCTTTTAAATGTGTGTTTTTAAATCATATCTCGACATGGGATATCAGTAGTACATTAAATTCAATGAAATCGGCAATGTTTTAGACGCAAATCAAAGAGACATACTCGGGAACAGGATTGGATAAAGTTGTTGAATTCGGGACAGCGGTCCTCAAATTGTTCAAAGGATTTTAAGTAGTTGTAATAAATTCGATGATATTGTTTATTGTTACTTAGAGCGCCTTATGCATCATTGATGTCGACCTGCTTCCATTCTAACAAACATCCCGTGACAAATGAATATACAGTTTCAAGTTTAAATTCAGAATGGTGAGTAATATTAACTAAAAAATAAAATGAAATCAGCAGAGTTTAATGTATCTTCATATGACTATAGTTAACTTAGATGTATTTCCCATTCGTAGCTAAAGTAATTGGCATGTTCAAACATCTATGGTAGCTTGAAGACTGGTGACATTTCACCGGAATTGAACACAATCTCGAGTTTGTCTTCCACATGCTGATAAGTCAGAGTCTCTGGCATTTATCAGTAATAGCACTTAATTATTCAAATGTACAAGAACAGAAGCGTAAAATGTTTGCAGATAGGTCCTAAGGTATTGTCGGACCAAGAGTCGGGATGATTTAGTCGACAGTATAAACACTAAATCACAAGATCATTTTGAGAGAATGACTAAAACGTAGCGCCGGATTAACCACGGGGCACACTGGGACCAACCCTCCTCCCCCTAACCACGGGGCACGCTGGGACCCAGCCCCCCCCCCCCCCCCCATCAGGTAACCTCCCACAAAAAATATCTCAGTTGCGCAAACATCAATGTGAATGTGGTCGGACAGAGAGCTCCATCTGCTAGCTAAAGTGTGTTTGGAAGAGCTTTCGAATCGAGGATTATGTGATTATCGCGACTTACGAGTAAATATAAAAAGGAAAAACCCAAAACTTAGATTCACTTGATTTGCTATTTATTGTTCATTTCTCGCAATGGCTATATATTATGTAGTTTCTTGTCCACAGGTAATTACTTTACAAGAGTTACATATTATTTTAACAATATAACGGTGTATATCTGTTTTTAATCAGAGAGCCTACAGTATTTGACCCAAGATTCTTACCCATGACTTCAGCAAATCATTTATCATTGCATTGATAATATGTCCTGAATTCACGAACGCTGTTTAGAAAATGAAATGTTTTTTTCTGCACGGACTGGGCTAATGAAGGTGAAGGTTAATTAGGACTATAACTGCTTGAGGAGCTTGGTAATCTCTAATCCGACAGTATTTTGCAGGTGAAAGTAACGTCTCCTGTTGTTCATACTTAAGTAACAGTCAATAAAAACATTCCATAGGGCAGGTCCAATTTGCGTATCATCTGCATAGACGCGATATATATTTATGGGTGTTGATAAGGTTCTCTGACATGTACAACGTAAACAGCACTGGACCAAACACACGTCCTCGAGGAATACCATATCGTGACATAAAAAAAAGAAAAAAAAACGAGAAAAAAAAGAGACAAACCACAATAACTAACACAAAACCATCCAACTTAATAGGTATCCAGAGAAATTGGGGTTATATCGTGTCAAACGCCGTTCATAGGTCGAAAACTAATTACGGAAGATCACCATTGAGATCGTTTCAATCTCGATTTCATACAGTTTCAGTTTTATGTGATTGGCGGAATGTGGACTGAAATTTATATAGCAGATCTTATCGTGCATGTTTCCCAACATTTTTGTGTAATGGTAAATAAACATTACACAATACAGTGAAACGTCTTTTAACTCCAATCTATGATAAAATATTTCCCATTACTTTTAAAGACATGTAATTTAATGCAATTCAACCTATATATATGGGATGCACATTAAAGGTAAACACCCCCTCTTTCGATTGTATAGGAGATGTATTGTCTATTCAACCACGCTGTCTAATGGGTAATTAAAATATTGAAGTCTAATTACTTTTTTTTTCTTTTTCATGCCGAATGATCTTCCCCACGCCAAATCCTAATTCGTAAAATTTAATTTTAGATTATATCTCAAGTTCATTACACCGTTATGTATTTAAAAATATTCACCAGTTACGCAGTTAATACGTTTCGACGGATGGGCATAAAAATGTCGTTTAATGTTGCTGACGCCAACTTACTCGAATGACCATGATCGATTTAGCATTTATTATACATGTACATGCATATAGATTTCCGGTAATTTGATGTACCTCTTAGTCTTGAAATTTTTCTTATAATTAACGAAAATTTGCTTTAAGTATATGTCTATTTTCAACTTTCTCATATTCTAGCTTGTCATGTTCATAACACCAGAAACACAAATCCAGAGAGTTCTAAGCAAAATGTATGCTCTAACTCGATGGGCCAGATGAAAATTGTGATAATTGTAAAGTAAATGCTATATTTATACTAATAATTGTGTGAGTTGACATAAAATTAAATATTGGCGAAAACACCCGATGCCTTCGTTCTATGCAAAGAATATGGTTTTGGTTATATTTTGATTTATAGCAAATGCAGAAAACATAATGGACAGGGAAACATACGGAATTTTGGAAATCTATTTATGGGATTTAACTACATGGCAAGGGCCTATATAAGTTAACCTTATTTTCAGATAGGATTTGAGGCTAACGTTCCAACACATATTTAACCTGAAACTTAGCATCTACAGATATTTAGTTTTCTCACTAAAAAAGATATGGCCGCAACTAAATAATACTGTAATGGGAGTGACAATATTGTAATGAAGAGAAAATATATCAAATGGAGTTAAATGTCTTACTGTTCCGTACCAACCCGTATAATAAAGATGGGCGTACGTCATACATTATTGTTTGTATGCAAGGGAGCTGTGGTGACTCAGTAAGGACTGGCTCATTTACCGGGCGGCCCAGGGTTTGATCCTAGTACGGCGTGGTTTCCCCTTGCCCGTGGCTCATTGATCCCTGTGTTGACCTAGGCAGTTCCCCAAACTTTCCAGTGTTGCTTCCTTTGTCAGTTGTGTAGGAAGGGGGGGGGGGGGTAGTTATTCGGATGGGATATAAAACTGAGGTCCCGTGACATGTTGACGTGCTCTAAATTCGCAATAAAGAGTATAAAGACCGTTACGTTGCTGTTTGGAACAAATCCCCTCTATAGCATAATGTGGCGGTTGATTTTTATCTCTTCATAACAATTGCCACTCCCTTACTCCCTTATTTAGGTTTTGCCATATACCTATTTTAGTGGGGAAATTACATATAGATACTCTGTTTGAATTCAAATATTTGTTAGGAATTTAGCCCCAAATCTAATCTGAACTAAAAGTTTACATTATGGTAGAAATACTGTTTTGGGAGAGCTTATATTCCCGCCCGCCCTCTCAGATTCGTTGAACCGTCCATTACTTGGGCAACGAGTTTCAGTTTTTCAGGCACAAGCTTCATAGAATGGAGAATGCGACCATATCTCATGGAAATATAATTGTATATCTGTGTAATTAATTCAAAATAAACAACCATGTACATATCTAATCTGTGTATGTGTAGTAAATGTGAAAATGAAATATAAAGACTGTTAAAGAAACCGAACTTGATGTTAATACATGTAGTGACAGTGGTGATGATAACGACTAACTTTGATGACATTTAAAGTGCAGGGTGACTGCGTAATTTTTATTTTAAATAATTGATTTACTGTTAGCAAATTACACAACTATAGATACGGTTTCAGTTTAAATGTTTGTAATTCTTCCTTAAATATCTGAACTAGAGGTTTACCTGTAGTAAAATTAGTGTAGTATGTTATTGAGAGGGTATGTCGATATGGGTTTATATTTTAGTGGAAAAATCACTTGGTTTCAATGTGATTTACAAAACTACAGACATAGTCTGGTCTTCATTACTTCATAGACATAATGCTCAACCAATGTCAAACATATCTCCTTGCTCATCAGTGTAGGCACTCCGCCCATAATTTCTGGTAAACACCCGATCACCAACCCTTGGAGTCCCATGTGATCCCATTAACGATATAAATATTGGGCTTGTGTGCTCACACACGGTCTTGTGCATCATACAGCATCAGCACGCACCTGAAATACTATTACTAATTGCAGACATTTGACAGAAAGGGAGATAACTATCTATTACCATTAATGAATTTCCAAAATTCTGTATGTTTCCCTGTCCATTATGTTTTCTGCATTTTTGTTTAAATCAAAATTTAACCAATAGCATATTCTTTGCCTAAAATGAAGGCATCGGGTATTTTCGCCAATAAGTAACTTTATGTTAACTTCACAATTATTAGTATGAATATAGCATTTACTTGACAATTATCACAGTTTTCATGTGGCCCTAAATCGAATTAGTACAGACTTTTTGCTTGGAACTCGCTGGATTTATGTTCCTGGTGTTATAAGCTTTCCAAAATGTATAGTTTGTTTATTTGGGACAACCATGTAGCGGAATTGTATCTCTAAGCAAGCTAGAAATTTTAACTGCAGGCCTAAATGAAATCGGCATTTTTATTTTTGACTCAAATTAAAGAGGCCTAGCTGTTTTTAAAATAGCAAAGATGGTGGCTACAGTTTTCGCGGCGAGGGGGGGGGGTGTGAGTTAACTGAATAGTTATGTAAGGTTTAACTGAGTGTTACCATCTACAGCCGAATAAGATGATAAAAAAACCAACGGTCTCAAGGCTGCCGTACATTACTGCCCTGTGGATATTATGTATAAATTATTTCACAATATATTGATATACAAGATAAGACAGTATATATATATAAAAACTTATTCAATTTTTTTATTCACATTTTGATATTTCGTCAGGAGGTAGGTTCCAATCCTTATTTATTACACAAGATATTTATTTTTTTAAATTTATATAGGTATACTTTTAAAATCATGATAAAGTTATTTTGTATGGGATGAAATAATACCTAAAAAAATATTTAGAAAGATCGATTCCTTAATGAAAATTCCCAGTTTTAGGCTACACATGTAGTTGAATTCTGATGTATCACAACTTTACTCACAACGTTCTTAATTCAATTTGACCCCCCTCCCCCGCCTCCGAAATAATTATTACATCTATATACTTTACGATTTTCGCATTATCTAAACATCGATTATCCCATTTTATATCTGTATATTTTTTTTTACTGTAAAAGATTTTTTTTTACAGTATACTATTAATAAAATGCGGTAGACTGTTTCATATTAACATTTAGATTGATGCGTTTTTGTTCTTAATATTGATTTTCCGATTATGTAGTCAACTTCAAGTTATGGTTTAATATTAATCTAAATATAGATCTGGCTATTATGTATTATATTTTTATACTACTTGTGTCAAAATATCAAGGCTACGTGATTAATTTTTATTCTCTGTTTCGTCAATATGTTTACACATAAATGTTATTTTCCATCTTAGATATGCCGGGATTACCGGAGAAAGCGGACAGTGTCCGGGGTCTGTTGGCCGTATTCCCCATTCTTCTATTAATAACAAATTTATCAACAACCCAAGCACAGAGTAGGTATCAAGGGTTTATTTTCGTCTTTCCTCTTTCGGTAATTATACATCATTAATTTACAGATTTTAATTGTTGACAACAAAAGAAAGGTTCGACAAAAGGTATAATTGGATCGAACAAATTATCTACCTCTATATTGTTGCGAAAACAGTTAGTATTGTGACATTTATGGTTTGACAAAATGTCGGCCAAACTGTGCTCCGGTGTCTCACTGGGCAATTGAGTTTTTACCCATAATTAATGTTTTTGCCATGACTAAACATGTGAAATACACATTTTTAAAACAGTATTCTTGGCGTTTCTTTCTTTCAACATGTATTGTAAACCTTGCTGGCTTTAAGAAGAAATAGTTGGGGTATATCAGAATAAGGCCATTTAGCCTGATATGATCCGAAATTATGTGTAAATTAAAAAAATCTAGTTTTCTTATCCACAATCGTTTAGATTCACAATTTTGACGGTCTATACAACTAATTTATTAAATTTGGGCTAAACTGTACCAATGAAACTTCTTATTTTAACTGTTATTTTTCTCCATACTTTCAGATGTATTTTCCTACTGTATAACGGATTGCACCGGTAGATTAAATGGGTTTTACAGTCACTGCTCAGATTGTACGCTATACATAGAATGCAATAATGACGTCATAGTCTTCCAAAGCTGCGACGTGGGAACAACTTACAATTATAATACGGGACTCTGTGACGCAGCTTTTTCGTGCAGGTAAAATTGAGCTTGTATTTCTCATTGTACTAAAAGGGCATCCATGTTTTATGGATTCCCATATTTTGAGCAGGTTGTATAAAAATAATTCTTATGTAAAAGCAAGTTTGGGATTTACCCATAGGCTTGGCTGAACCCTAGGACCTCCAGATTTAGGAGGCTTCCGGTAAACATCCTTATCATCCTTGACTTGCTCAATTGTATTTAAAGGACCCAAGTCCGTAACTCAAAATCCTCCAAAATCTTCGACATCGAAATCACGAATTATTGATCAATTTAAATCAGCATTGATGATGTAAACTTACCGGGAAAAGATGAGCTTCTGATATCCGATATTTAAGATAACATATCTTTTTTTACATTGGTACACGAATTGTATACCATAATGCGCTTCATCCCCAGTTGTATTGAGAGACTCGAAGGACGAGGCTAGACCCATTGCATCAAATCAAACGGAGTTATGTAGACAGAAATAAATCAATTTATATACATTTATATTACAGTATCATATGCGTTGCGACCCACTTTTGTGAATTTCTAGGTCCCAAATGTTAGCGATTCAGCTCCTTTAAAACACAAATTTCTCTTCCTCTAGTCATAATGACTCATCCAATTCCAGTACTGTTCATGGCCCTTTAAAAGCGGCCGAAATATTGTAACATTTGAAAGTAATAAATCGAGTTGTTTTGTGTTCAATGACAATATGTGAGTAATTCGGCTTTTGGTGGAATAAATATCATTGTTAAATAATTAATATGAGCCACTTGAATTTAGCTCATAATAAATCGACTTGAACATGCATTATGCAAGAGCTAAATTTGCCTAGACCATGATCAACTCTTGATCGCATCGGATACTCGAGATTTTAACTAGATTCGACCAGTTCGGCAATTTACTGATTTTATTTCAAAATGGCGAAGCAAGGCTATCTCTAAAATAACCAGTACTGTGGTTACGGTAATGAAAAATCAAAGCAAACAAGGTGGCAAAACTGCAGCCAAAACTATAAACTATTAATTAGACATTAATCAACTTACCCAAACCATAATCAACCCTCGGTGTCATCTAATGTGTCGGATTTTAACTGGATTTAAATCCCATCCGTTACTTAAAGCTCATTGGTGATTAAATCCAAAAATGGATAACCGAGACTACGCTTAAAATTCAAAAGCTAGTATCACGGAGAAATTTGACTGAAATTTTTAACATATTCTTTTTACGTTATCTTTTTTAAAATTATTATAGCTAGAGCAGCCATCTATCTATCTAATCATCTAATATCCCATAATATATCTTTAATGGAATGTGATGTAAAGCCTCGTCAGCATAATACTAAGACTAACATGTGGGAATCGGAGATTTTGCGAATGGGAAAACGGCAAATGGGAAAACTGCCAAGGATTCTTTACGTGCATGAAATGTATACACGGGTAGGGTGTATCTCGAAATTTAATTCATACACCACGCAAAATTTTCTTTTCAGTCCCACACGTGACCTCGACCCTACGACAGTTTCGAATAAGCATACACCTAATCAATATTTTTAAAATTGTGCAATAAATATTACATTGTACTAATATTTGTGACTGTCCCGGGGATGAAGTTTGGTGTATTGGGGTAGATTGGGCCGGGGAGTAACATTGACAGGCAACCATACTCCTTGTCGCGTACACGCGGGATATCGAAACCACGCCACTTCACCTAATGACAGACCTTATGATGCAACTCACACGCGCTAACCATTCAACCACACAACCCCCGGGTTGGGTGGCTTAAAAACGTATTCCAAGATGTATTTTAATTTTTCTATTATTATTCCACAAAAAATAATAAAATATCAATTAAATGCTTTTTATTGTGAAAATGTTGTGAAATAATATATAGGTGTGATTAAAATAGATAATATAACTTCAGGCGTTTTTTTTTATTATTTCTATATACTTATGAGATGACAATCACGAACATTAACATACAGATTTCTCCATCAATTTTTTTTATAATAAAAATTCTCCCGGGAAGTATTTTTTATTAAATAATTACCTCTTTGATTTGGACAAAAAATAAGGTTAATATTTCATTCGATTTAATATGATAATCTATTTTATGGCGTTAGTCGTTCGGATAGGAAAAAAACGAGGTCCAATATGTGGCTATAGTAAAATATTTCTATTTACACGGAAACAAAATAAAACAAGAGCACCAAAAACTATTTTTAAATTATGAAAAATGACAAAAGGTGTGCATCTTTTAAGGCATCTTAGTGTACTCGCGTCTGGTATCTTGAACTAGCCACTATATATACACTTCATCGAAACAAAAAGGTTTTTAATCTTTTATTAAAATCACCTATTACCCTTTTTTCCAGTGTTTCAAGACAAACATTTTTACCTGGTGAGTTACATTATATTATTGTAAAATATTATTCGGTTTTCTACTTTAAATTGTATGTCATTTCTAGGAATGTATATCTATTTATGCGTGCATCCCCATTTTTGTCTAATTTTTGTTTAAAGTGCTCCCGTATCACCTTTTTTAAAATTATAATTGATTTAACTGATATCCCAATTATATAATTGTGTTACCCAATAATAGTAGGCATATTGTGTTTTATATTTAAAAGAAATTGTCGGTCAGAAATTCACGTATTCAGATTATGACCATGACCGATAAGAACGTTCATAGTACATATATTTTTAAAAAATCGCTATTGGCGTGCTTGGGCCTGCTTCACGAAATTTTAACTAAGATCAAATCCAAATTTTAGTTATTTGATTGGATAATATTAGATTGATTGTAGTGCTGAGTTAATCAAAATTACGGTATCTCTTAAAATATGCATTCTATCTTAAGTTAAGATTTAAAAAAAAAAAAACAGGGCCCTGTACACTAAATCGGTGTTTTCTTTCTGACAACATGGACAGTTATATACACAAAGGATAGACCCCCTTGTTTATCCGCATTGCAGAAGACAAGTTAATATTTTCTAGTGGAAAGGGTCAAAATGAGAATAAGCGTATTTATAAGACTTAAAACCCTTTAAATATATTTCAATTTTTAGAACAACAGACGTGTATAAGTAGCTGTGTGGGTATGGAAGATGGTAGATATCCGGACTGTAGTGACTGTAGTAAATTTACCAGCTGCAGTAATTCAATAGAACAACAGATGACTTGTCCTACTGGAACACTTTTCAGTATTTCTACTTATAACTGTGATTCATCCCGAGTCGTTTGTGGGTAAGACATTTTTTTACGTATTGAAATAAGGTCAAACAACACCTAATCGGAGATTTATCTGTGATTGCACCGGGTACCGTATCAGGAAGATACATGGCCGTTGTTTCGGGAAGTGAGAGGAAAAGGGGTTTAATGTCTACTCAACACGACCGATGTCATTTCGGGATTAAATTATGACACATTGCATTTCAAAATCCATCGTAGGCCACACGGAAAACCCTCAAGATACTTGTCTGGTTGCGAAGTCGGCTAAATATATTTGTTACGGTCAGCCCAATGTTCGTCAAGGTTATGGGACGTGATTTTTGGCGAGATTGTAGGTTAGAGTGAGGGTTGGAGATAGCGCTAACCCTGTTTAAATCTGTTGACCTTTGACCAAACTTGAAGTTGGTCTTATCAAATAGATCTAACCATTATAGACAGACATGATCTAAAGCATTGTCTAAGTAAACTTGTATTCCATATAATGGTGTCATGTGTTATGATCTACGCATAGGCATAAGTCACACATTGCACATATCCCGGTCTTTAGTATACGAAGCTTGGTTTCTCCGTACATACATGGCTTGCTGCAGAACAGCGAGACGTTGAACTTGATTAATTTCATTTGTTACAAATATAACTTTCGACCGACAGGTCAAATGTCGAGTTCGTAGTCACTCGTTTCACGTTTTAAGAAGAAAAGAGTTAACTACACCCCCAGCCTAGCCCAATATGCCAAATGACAGATTTAAAAATAAATTATTTAGTTTACGCACTTTTATTTTAGAAGAACACAGACCACAGCGAACTGCTTAAGTGGTGGTACAACAGATTGTGATGGGAGATTAGGTGATATTCCACACTGTGATGACTGCAAGAAATATGTAAGGTGTTTAAATAATGTTGGTACTGAGTTAACATGTCCGGGAAGTCTTCGGTTTAACTCAGTAACAACTACATGCAGCCTTCCACAAACAGCAGTCTGTAGGCAAGTAAAATTGTATTGTCTTTGAGAAAAAAAAAAAAAAAAAAAAAAATGTTGTAGATTTATAATCTCATTTGACCCGTAGCCAGCTCATAAAAAGTTGGTGGGGCTAAAGATTTTTTTAGAGGGGCTGAGGATGTGGCCCGCTAAGAACGCTCCTAAGAAATCATTATGGGGGGGGGGGGGCTAATTCTGGACGAGAATGGTAAACTATCTTCTTTTCTATTCGCAGTGTAATAATTCCAACTCGAATGACATCACCAACAAGCATGGCATCTCCTACTAGTGTAACATCACGTACCAGTATCACATCACCTACAAGTATCACGTCACCTACCAGTGCCACATCGCCTACCAGTGTAACGTCACCAACCAGTGTCACATCACCTACAAGTGTAACATCGCCTACCAGTGTTACGTCACCAACCAGTGTCACATCACCTACAAGTGCAACATCGCCTACGAGTGTCACATCACCAACCAGTGTCACATCACCTACAAGTGTAACATCGCCTACGAGTGTAACATCGCCTACGAGTGTCACATCACCTACTAGTGTAACTTCACCTACTAGTGTGACATCACCAACCAGTGTTACATCACCAACTAGTGTGACTTCACCTACAAGTGTAACATCAGCTACCAGTGTCACGTCACTTACCAGTTTCACATCACGTACCAGTATGACGTCTCCTACAAGCATTACGTCACCCACAAGTGTGACGTCGCCAAGAATAGAAACGCCATGTATTGACGTGACAGAATGCCCGAATGGTTTAAACGATTTTCCGCACTGTACAAATTGTCAAAGATATATTCGTTGTTTAATGGCCGGGATGGGAGAAGACAGAATTTGTCCAGGTCTTTTATATTTTGATGCTGTTACATTAACATGTACCCTTCCATTTCAAGCCAGATGTAGGTAGGTACTGTGTTTCAATTACTGGCAGTGTTCTGGTGTTGGAATAATATAAATGCAAATATCTAATTAGTCTTAGATTATACTAGGAAGCGTATTGTTTATTGGGTTAACTGGTTTTCTATAAGAATCTATTTTTTTTAAAAATTAATTGTTATTATTCATACTGTATAATTTACGGTTGCTACTTTAATTTTGTATCTATCTCTTAAACTTTTAGTGTTTCTACATCACCTACCAGTGTTACATCACCTACTAGTGTTACATCACCTACTAGTGTTACATCACCTACCAGTGTTACATCACCTACCAGTGTTACATCACCTACCAGTGTAACATCACCTACCAGTGTCACGTCACAAACCAGTGTGACTTCACGAAGAAGTGCCACATCCCCTACCAGTGTAACCTCACATACTAGTGTCACTTCAGCAACCAGTATTACGTCACCAACAAGTGTCTCATCTCCTACCAGTGTTACGTCACCAACGAGTGCCACATCACCTACAAGTGTAACATCGCCTACGAGTGCCACATCACCAACAAGTGTCACATCACCTACAAGTGTAACATCGCCTACCAGTGTTACGTCACCAACCAGTGTCACATCACCTACAAGTGCAACATCGCCTACGAGTGTCACATCACCAACCAGTGTCACATCACCTACAAGTGTAACATCGCCTACGAGTGTCACATCACCTACTAGTGTAACTTCACCTACTAGTGTGACATCACCAACCAGTGTTACATCACCAACTAGTGTGACTTCACCTACAAGTGTAACATCAGCTACCAGTGTCACGTCACTTACCAGTTTCACATCACGTACCAGTATGACGTCTCCTACAAGCATTACGTCACCCACAAGTGTGACGTCGCCAATAATAGAAACGCCATGTATTGACCTGACAGAATGCCCGAATGGTTTAAACGATTTTCCGCACTGTACAAATTGTCAAAGATATATTCGTTGTTTAAAGGCCGGGATGGGAGAAGACAGAATTTGTCCAGGTCTTTTATATTTTGATGCTGTTACATTAACATGTACCCTTCCATTTCAAGCCAGATGTAGGTAGGTACTGTGTTTCAATTACTGGCAGTGTTCTGGTGTTGGAATAATATAAATGCAAATATCTAGTTAGTCTTAGATTATACTAGGAAGCGTATTGTTTATTGGGTTAACTGGTTTTCTATAAGAATCTATTTTTTTTAAAATTAATTGTTATTATTCATACTGTATAATTTACGGTTGCTACTTTAATTTTGTATCTATCTCTTAAACTTTTAGTGTTTCTACATCACCTACTAGTGTTACATCACCTACTAGTGTTACATCACCTACCAGTGTTACATCACCTACCAGTGTTACATCACCTACCAGTGTTACATCACCTACCAGTGTAACATCACCTACCAGTGTCACGTCACAAACCAGTGTGACTTCACGAAGAAGTGCCACATCCCCTACCAGTGTAACCTCACATACTAGTGTCACTTCAGAAACCAGTATTACGTCACCAACAAGTGTCTCATCTCCTACCAGTGTTACGTCACCAACGAGTGCCACATCACCTACAAGTGTAACATCGCCTACGAGTGCCACATCACCAACAAGTGTCACATCACCTACAAGTGTAACATCGCCTACCAGTGTTACGTCACCAACCAGTGTCACATCACCTACAAGTGCAACATCGCCTACGAGTGTCACATCACCAACCAGTGTCACATCACCTACAAGTGTAACATCGCCTACGAGTGTCACATCACCTACTAGTGTAACTTCACCTACTAGTGTGACATCACCAACCAGTGTTACATCACCAACTAGTGTGACTTCACCTACAAGTGTAACATCAGCTACCAGTGTCACGTCACTTACCAGTTTCACATCACGTACCAGTATGACGTCTCCTACTAGCATTACGTCACCCACAAGTGTGACGTCGCCAAGAATAGAAACGCCATGTATTGACGTGACAGAATGCCCGAATGGTTTAAACGATTTTCCGCACTGTACAAATTGTCAAAGATATATTCGTTGTTTAATGGCCGGGATGGGAGAAGACAGAATTTGTCCAGGTCTTTTATATTTTGATGCTGTTACATTAACATGTACCCTGCCATCTCAAGCCAGATGTAGGTAGGTACTGTGTTTCAGTTGCTAGCAGTGTTCTGGTGTTGGAATAATATCAATGCAAATATCTAGTTAGTCTTAGATTATTGAGTTAACTGGTTTTCTATAAGTATCTATTTTGTTTGAAATTAATTGTTAATATTCATACTGTATAATTTGCGGTTTCTACTTTAACTTTGTAACCGTCTCTTAAACTTTTATAGTGTTACATCACCCACCAGTGTTACATCACCTACCAGTGTTACATCACCTACTAGTGTCACATCCGCTACCAGTGTTACATCACCTACCAGTGTCACGTCACCAACCAGTGTGACTTCACCAACAAGTGTCACATCCGCTACCAGTGTAACGTCTCCTACTAGTGTAACGTCACCAACCAGTGTGACTTCACCTACAAGTGTAACATCAGCTACCAGTGTGACGTCCCTTACCAGTGTCACATCACGTACCAGTATGACGTCACCTACAAGCATTACGTCACCCACAAGTGTGACGTCGCCAATAATAGAAACGCCATGTATTGACCTGGCAGAATGTCTGAATGCCGTTGGCGATTTTCCACACTGTACAAATTGTCAAAGATTTATTCGTTGTTTAAATACCGATCCGGATGAAGACAGAATTTGTCCAGGTCTTTTATATTTTGATGCTGTTACATTAACATGTACCCTGCCATTTCAAGCCAGATGTAGGTAGGTACTTTGTTTCTGACAGTATTCTGGCCCCAAGTTCTTAAAGGATTCTCAGACTTAATTCAATAATTAACTCAACTTTGAATCACTATTTATGAGAATGATCTTTAATCAAGAAACACAGAACTTTGCACATAGTTTCTTATTGATGTAAACGACAAAAGTTTATAAAGGCTATATTTTATTTAAAATAGGGCGAACAATTTTGAGTAAATTCTTGATTTATATCTGAACAGGCTTTGTGAACTCGATGCCTGGTGTTAGAATAATATCATTAGAAGGATTAAGTTAAGCCAGGCGCAGACGGGCAACTGTTTGGAAGTCCTAAAAAAACGGAAAAGGCAAAATAATGTAATCAAGCAAAATAGTTTAATCAGCATATGACTGTGTCCAAAGGAGTAATCTTACCCTGCCTTGCGACACACCCGCCATAACTGCATCCAAACTATTAGGCGAAATCTCGGTAAAAAAGCGTGAGTGATTGGCCAATGGACTATCGGTGTACAAAATACACTCGATGAACAGTGTTAACGATGTAGATCGTATACATGTCAATTAGATACATCCAGTAGTAGACATGGTACAAGGGTTAATCAGCGAAATGGATGTATGAGATGTGTTGTTGACGTTTGGGAAAGTAGACGAGGGGAAATGTGTAGGGAGTGATAATTAGATGTATTATGAATGGTTAGAGTGGCTGTGGTGTTACGGTGAAATACTATGCCGCCACCGTAACACCACAGCTTTATGATTTGTTAGACAGGAGTGATGTAATAAGTCAGACAATAATAAATAACATATTTCTGATTTTATTGTCGTCTTTTCCCACTTGCACTGGTTGTACGCCATTTTGAAACTAGCTGACGAAGACAGCTCGGGCAGGGGTTGTTCGACTCCGGGCTGCTCTGACAATACTATCATGTCACTCGATATTCACTCGGTAATTAACGGAATTCCACGATAAAAATCACGGTAATATCGTGTTTCGTCAAAGCTCCGCGAAGCGCGTACTGTATGTTTTAACCTTGACCTATTACTAAGTGATAAGCCTCCGCCGCAAAAAGAGTTCTCGCCTTTTATTATTAGTATAATGACTTCCTCATGTGCGGCAGGTTAGTTTGCTTCTAAAAACACTGTTTTCCGTTCCCAAAAATACAAAAGTAATTTTCTACCAGACAACCATGGTTCTATTCACCGAGACTAGACAATTTCTCTCGGTGTAAGGATATTATCGCTATGGATAAGTTCATACACCATTGAGAAAAAAATCCCATTGGTTTGCTTAGCAACAAATCGAGCTTGAATCAACTCTGCACTGAAAATTCTGTGCGTGATATATACTAACTGTCTTCACACATTTGGTTTATAATTAGCGATACACAGGTACAGTGACAACTGGCAAGTGTTCTACTTCACAGACTAATACCTCAAAAATACCCCCGCGCAAAATCCCAGATTTTGGTACATGTAAAATATAAAGAAATAGTGCCCGTGCGCGTGCCAGTAATAGAAAAACTAAGAGTTCGCGCATAATGCACGAACGGTACCCGGCGCGAGGTCATCTAGAATAATATCCGAGAGAGACATGTTATACATGTATTTACCAATCAAGTCAATATGACGGCCATAAACGTTTTAAACGATTTTAATAATTTTACTTTGCGAGTATCCCTGTAGTTGAAACTTAGATGACAAATGCCTCGATCTACTCAGAATTCAAGGAACAAGCTTTCGCGTAACGAATTAGCCGAGACACAAACACTCTATAAGCTGGTGATACTGGAAAGTCAAAGTCATCTCATTTATCGTGTGTGGGTGGGTGTGTGTGTGTGTATGTGTGTGTGTGATGGTGTGTGTGTGTGGGGGTGGGGTGGGGGGTATTCAGTGGTAAAATACGCGTCTTGATAGAAAAAAAATCCAAAATGTTTCCTATAATTGCTCTTTTCAAATATGTAAATGATTTTTCGGCACTTTCATACCCCCTGAAAAACGACCCAAGTTGGATGGAACTAAAATCTATTGCCATGGTTGCGGAAGGGGAGGAGGTTAATCAGGTTATACAATGTTAAAATACGGGTCTTAATCCGAATTTGCGATGCCATGCCACCCATCACTAATAGCACGTCAATTGCTGCTTAAAACTAAACGGGGCTTTATCAAAGATTCTCGATGTCCATAATAAAAAAGGTAGTCATTCGTCTCTTTAAATATAGTATTACAGATGTGGGTAGGTACTGTGTTTCAATTACTGGCAGTGTTCTGGTGTTGGAATAATATCAATGCAAATATCTAGTTAGTCTTAGATTATACCAGGAAGCGTATTGTTTATTGAGTTATCTGGTTTTCTATAAGTATCTATTTTGTTTGAAATTAATTGTTATTATTCATACTTATACTCGTACGATTTGATTAAAAATAAGCTAATCCTGCTTATCGATCATTTCTGACAGACTCGGTTTTATTTAGGCGATCATTTCTGACAGACTCAATTTTACTAGGTTGTAATTTTCGTGGATACCCTGTATAATTTACGGTTGCTGCTTTAACTTTGTATCTGTCTCTTAAACTTTTATAGTGTTACATCACCCACCAGCGTTACATCAGCTACCAGTGTTACATCACCTACCAGTGTTACTTCCGCTACCAGTGTTACATCCGCTACCAGTTTTACATCACCTACCAGTGTCACTTCACCAACCAGTGTGACTTCACCAACAAGTGTCACTTCGCCTACCAGTGTAACCTCACGAACTAGTGTGACTTCACCTACAAGTGTAACATCAGCTACCAGTGTAACGTCCCTTACCAGTGTCACATCACGTACCAGTATGACGTCACCTACAAGCAATACGTCACCCACAAGTGTGACGTCGCCAATAATGGAAACGCCATGTATTGACCAGACAGAATGTCTGAATGCCGTGGGCGATTTTCCACACTGCACAAATTGTCAAAGATTTATTCGTTGTTTAAATACCGATCCGGATGAAGACAGAATTTGTCCAGGTCTTTTATATTTTGATGCTGTTACATTAACATGTACCCTGCCATTTCAAGCCAGATGTAGGTAGGTACTTTGTTTCTGACAGTATTCTGGCCCCGAGTTCTCAAAGGATTCTCAAACTTAATTCAAATAATTAACTCAACTTTGCATCACTATTTACTAGAAATATCTTTGATCAAGAAACACAGAACTTTGCACATAATTTCTTATTGATGTAAAGAACAAAAGTTTATAAAGACTGTATTTTATTTAAAATTATGAGTAATTAATATCTGAAAATGCTTTGTAAACTCGAGGCCTGGTGTTAGAATAAAATCATTATTAAGTTAAGCCAGGCGCAGACGGGCAACTTTTTCGAGCAACTTTTCGACGAAAAGTTGACCGTCTGCGCCAGGCTTTAGTTTTAGGTGATATTAGTAAGCGTTATTATTTGTCCGGGTCTTTTATATTTTGATACTGATACATTAACATATGCCTAGTCCTCCCGAGTTAGATTCAGGTAAGTACGTTGTTTTAATATACATGTACGTAATCCGTACTGACGAAATACATGTCACGGGGTACAAACACCGTCGTTCACAATTAGTATTATACTACAGCCACATGTAAAACGACTAACGATAGTGATTAACTATGCCGACTAAACAATGATCGCGTACGTTTTGAACTTGGCAAATAAAATAAAACCAAGTACGAACAATCCAAACCATTAGACAAAATTCGAAGTCCTAAAAAAACGGTATAGTGAAAATAGTGTAATCAGGCAAAATAGTGTAATCAGCATATGGACTCTTCACCGTGTAAAAAATAGCTACATCCAAATTATAAGGCGAAATCTCAGTAAAATAGCTTGTTTGGCCAATAGATTATAGGTGGGGTGTATGGGTATTCAAAACACAGTGAACAGTGTTAACGATGTAGATAATATATGTGTCAAATAATGTATCTAGAATAATAGGCGAGAGAGACATGTTTTATTTACCAATCAAGTCAATATTTTTAAAGGTGTTAATAAGTTTAGTTTCCATGTATCCCTGTAGTTGAAGCTTAGATGACAAATGCCTCGATCTACTTAAAAAATTAGAATAAAAGGAACAAGCTCCCGTGTAACGAATTAGCTTAGACACAAACACTCAATAAGCTGGTGATATTGGAATGTTACTACTAATAAATGGAACGTTAAAAATTGGAGGAAAGTCAAAGTCATCACGTTTATCGGTCAATTCAACACTAAGTTTAAAGCAATTGTCCAAAGGTCACTTCTGGGCCCTGTACTGTTTATTATCTTCACCTGATCATTAACTAAAATTGCTGAAAGGTTTGGTCTTAATATTCATTTGTCAGCTTATGATACACATATTATATGCTTCCTTCGATCAACAATCCACTAATTCAGCTTTAAGTAATATTGAAAACTGTCTGGAAGAATAGGGTTATGGATGACATCACACTTTCTGAAACTAAATCCTAAAAAAAACTGAGTATCTGGTAATTTGAACAAAACAACAACCTAGTAGATTCTCGATACTGCCTCTTAAATGTCAACACGAAAGTCTTGCTCAATCTCCAGAAGACAAAAGCATCGGTGCAGTTATAGATTCCACAATGTCGTTTAGCTCCCACATCAAATCTGTTTGTTCCTCTTCTTATTTCCATCTTCACAGATTTAACAACATAAAAAATATCTTAATGCTGAGAGTACAGAACTCCCCATTCATTCATTTATTCAGTTATTACAAACAGACTAGACTATCATCATGCCTTATTTTTTGACCTTCCGAATTATCAAATTCAACACTTTTAACGAATTGAAAATGCTGCCGCCAGAGTTTTGACAAATACAAAAAATCAGACCACACCACCCCGATTTTCGAAAATCTACATTGGCTCCCAGTTTAACAGAGAATCAAGTTCAAAATATTACTGCTGACTTTCAAGGTGTTACATGATCAATCACCAAAATATATCAAAGATCTGATTGTCCCATATAAATCCACAAGAACCCTTCGATCCACAGATTAACAATTTCTGTATCAACCATCAGTGAATCTTGAAATATGAAACATATCGTTCTTGTTCTCTACTCATCTCTTTTGGAATTCGCTGCCTTCGCTGCCTTACAGCATTAAAACCATTGACTCCCTCGATGCATTTAAATCTCATCTAAAGACGTTCCTGTTTACAGAAGCGTTTCCATAGTTCAATCGAGAAAACTTGAAAAACGCAGTAGAAACTTTAGTTTTAGGATTATCGCGCTACATAAATAGAGGAATGTTATTATTATTATAAAATCAATGGAAAATACATTGTAGCAGAGTATTTACTGCACAATGTCGGAAAGGTTAAAGACTCTCGAAATGGTTGAAATTCTTATGAATGATTCCGACTCGGATTATGTCGATGACACAGATTCTGAAGATCATATTTCTAATGAAAATGATTAAGAATAATTGGAAAATTATAGATCGAATAACAGTATTCCCTTTCACTTTTTTATTTGTGTCAAGAGTCTATCACGTATACTTATCCGGCAGTAGTCGATTTAAAAATAGGCATACAAAATATTTCACTTAGGACTTTATTTTGTTTGATCATTTGACGTTATAACGTCATAATGGCAGCGATACCCTTCCATACAATTATCGTCGAACGGTGTAAATACTTGTTAGAACAACGCACACGGGCGTCCTCATAGTGACCTTTTGGTACAACGGCACTTTTGTGATGTTCATAGGTAAATTTTCTATTTGAAAGATCAGCTTTGCCTACTTATTCTCGTGTCTAAATTTGCAATATGAATTATACAATAAAAATAGCGGTAATGGGATTATCGTTTGCACATTCCCGCAAATTAGTGGATGTCGTTAGAGGACAAGTGAAAATTGTTGTAGAGTAAATTATAAACGTCAGGGATGTTAACTTGAATTAATGACCCCGTTTCTTATATGTTTATTGAGTAATTCCATTTGGAAATTTGGAGATTTAAGTTCGTTTGTTACTGGGGGTTAACGTTCACTTTCACCTAGGGTGATGTAGACGTTTAAACCTCAGTAACGAACGAACTTAACTCGCGAAATTTCCATTTATATTTTTTAACGATTATATGAAAAATAATCTAATTTTGTCCATGTCTTTATTTCAGTGATCGTTTCGAAAAAAACCCCACTCAATATTTGGATTGATATCCTGTAGAATATGATATTGCTCTCTTAACCTTTATTTCTGTCTTTTCAACTTATAGTGCTTCTACACCACAAACCAGTGTTACATCACCAACCAGTGTAACGTCGCCAAGAATGGAAACTCCATGTATTGACGTGTCAGGATGTACGAATACTATCGGCGATTTTCCACATTGTACAAATTGTCGACGATATATTCGTTGCTTAAAGGCCGGGCAGGGAGAAGACAGAATTTGTCCAAGTAATTTATATTTCGATGCTGTTAGGATGACATGTACACAGTCACATCAAGCCAGATGTAGTTAGGTGTATTTAAAAAAATAAATAATACATTTCATCATTGATAATGATTATCCTTGATAATACTTTACTTAATTGGAAAACTACCATACCCCATGTTTAAGAATACCCTAGTATCCCTCACCTTTTAAGAATACCATATTATACTTCATCTTTAAGAATATCTTTCTTATGTTTTATTAATAAATTAGGCTATTTAATGTCGGGAATATATTTAACGTTTCATCCTTCGAAAACAATTATACCCCACGTTTACGATTACCTTATTATTCCCCACGCTTAAGAATACCGAATTATACCCAATCGTTAAGCATACCGTATTAGGAATATCTTTTATATTTTAAATAAATAACTTAACCCTATTAGTTTTATTACTTTTATGTTTTAATAAATAATTTGATTCTTTTATATTATCTAGTTTATCATTAGTTTTATATTTTAATAAATCATTTAACCTTATTATAATTAGTTTATTATTAGCTTTTTAAGTTTTAATAAATCATTAAATTCTATTATAACTAATTATTATTAGTTTATTGACATTTTGTGTTTTGATAGATAGCAACAATGCACCACCCCCTGCACTAGAAAGAATACTCAAGTCTTTAACAAACATTACTTTGAGCCAGAAGGAGGTTGAAGACATCATTGCTACAATTGATTCCTCGGTAGCTAATAGACTCGATAACATCAGCGGAAAACTAATAAAACTAATATCCAATGAAATTTCTGAACCTTTATGTAAATTATTTAACCACTCCCTCTTATCGAAATAGTACCGAATATCTGGAAATTTGCCAAAGTAACTGCCATATTAAAAATGGTGACCCATATGACTACTGAGTATCTTTGTTAACAAATCGAAAATGCATTTATAAAGAGGTGTTCAATTTCCTAGGGAGAGTTATGTTCTAACTAACCTCCAGAGTGGCATTTGCGTGGGGATTCTAGTGTTTACCAACTGACCGTTATCGCACACTACTTTTGTCAAGCCATTGACCAGGGACTCTACACGAGAGCAGTGTTCTGTCACATGAGTACATGTAAAGCTTTTGACAGGGTCTGGCGTGCTGGACTCTGTCATAAGCTTGAAGTTGCGGGAAAACTGGAAAACAACCTTCAATGGTGTCACAATTAGAGGGTAAAACCAGTCTGTTGTTACTGGGGTAGTCTCCTCTAAAATGTAAATAGTAAATAGTTTATTTGCAAATACATACATAGAAGTATATGTGTATATACAAACGGGATCAGAACAAATTATACAATTTACGAATCTTCTCCCAGTATAATGTAAAATATTTACAAATACCACTGAAATTTAATTTACTACATAGTTATATACATATATACATGCTACCTTAGGATAATATGACCATGTGGTTACATACTAAGTGAATATTAATAGAGATAAACCACTGTCCAAATACAATATTAGCTACAAAGTACATGTGAATCTTTTCGTTTCTTTAATATAATTTTGTACGGTGTGAAATATATGGATATTAAAAGAATTTGGAAATAGTGTAGAGCCATCTAAGCAAATTTTATGCAATTCAGGTCGTGGTAGTTTGGCTAAAAAGCCAAGTTTATCGAATAAATGATGGCGCTGTAGCTCATATTTTGGACAGTCAAAAAAGTAGTGAAATGAATTTTCAATGCTTTTATTGTCACATGTGCAATATGGATTTTGAACGATATTTGATTTATTAAGATCATAATTTAGACCACTACAGGTATGGCGTAAATACAATACATATATCGATATCTGACAAGGAGAGGGGGATTAATATCGGCTATGGCTGTTTTTTTAACATTGTAATGTATGGGTTATAGCATCACGTTATTGTTATATTTCTATGAATTTTATTTGTCGTCGCCCCTGTCCGCCCATTAGTCTGCCCGTCCTTCCGTCCATAATTGTTTGTGGACTCCCTACAGGTCACAATCCTTATTCGATTTTTATAGGTTTAAATATAGGTTTATTTCCAAAAGATCTCGGCTGCTTTCGATATTGGCATGTATCGGATCGAAACTTCATGGATTATGGCCCCTGATTGTGTGAAAAATCACGTTTTTAGCTTGTGGACCATATACAGGTCACAATTTTAAAACGATTGTGATGAAACTTAATATGCATGTTCATAACCCGAAGATGTTGGTTCCTTTCGATAATAGCGCCGATCGAAACGTAAATTCCCGAATTATGGACCCTGATTGTCCGAAAATCGTATTTGTAAGCCTGTGGTCCCTCTGAAGGCCACAATTATTATCCGATTTGAAAAACCGTCTGAACATATCCCCGTTACACCATAAGAAAGGTTGAGTTCGAATTTCGTGAAAATCGGATCAAAATTGCCGGACAAATGGCCGCCGTTTGCACGCGAATAGTGTAAAAATATAGTATATCAAGGTTGTGGCCTCTCTACAGGTCACAATTCTTACCCAATTTTGACGAAATTGAAATATAGGTTTATCCCAAAAAAATCCCGACTGCTTTCGATATTGGTATGTATCGGATCGAAACTTGGATAATGGCCCCTGGTTGTACTAAAAATCACGTTTTTAAGCTTGTGGACCCTATAGAGGTCACAATTTTGAACTGATTTTGACGAAACTTGACATGCATGTTTATAACTCAAAGATCTCGGTTCCTTTCGATATTTGTGGCCATCGTAACGTAACTTCCTGAATTATGGTACCCGATTGTCCGAAAAATCGCCTATTTTAGCTTGTGGTCCCTCTGGAGGTAACAATTATTATCCGATTTAAAAAAAAAACTTTGACTATATCACCGTTACATCCTACGGAAGGTTGAGTTCGATTTTCGAGAACATCGGACCATAATTACCAAACAAAACGGCCGCCGTTTGTACGCGAATAGTTTAAAAATATGGTCAAAGTTGTGGACCCTGTAGAGGTCACAATTTTAATTCTATTTTGATGAAACTTGAAATGGATGTTCATAACAAAGATCTTATTTCCATTCAATACTTGCGCATATCAAATTGTAACTTAATGAATTATGGCCTTTGATTGTAGGAAAAATCACATTCGGTATTTTTTGTTCTCTATCCATCTCTCGAAAAAGTGGGCGTATCCTGCCTGGCAGTGTCAGCTATCTTTTAGACAGGTGTTCCTTGAAAAAGGATGGGGGAACCCCCCGCTCTCCTAATAAGTGTACTTATACACCCTATCCATTGGACATGAATGTCTGAATATTTTTTTAACTTGGTGTTATGATGTGTTATGTAAATTTTGGTTTTTTTTGTAAACATAAAATGGTTTTAATTTTATATTAAATACAATTTGACTTTGAGGTAAGAAGGAATTTGTTTGTTGTTTTTTTTCTTCTTCATTAAATACTATATCGATGACCCTGCTGTAGTTTCTGGTGATATTGAAAGCAATCCTGACCCTCCATACAACTTGTCTATCGTCCATCTGAATAAATCAGTAGTCACACATACGTTACTAATAAGTTCATTCTAGACACCGATAAGAAATGACAGGACATGTGGACAGAGTGGGGGTATCGCGGCTTATATACCAAATACACCCTCTGTTTGGTCTGGAATTGGACGTCACAGAGTGCATATTATGCTCACAATTAACTATATTAATTGGTGCAGTTTACAGATCTCCAAGGTCTACTGATGAACAAAACAATAAGTGTGTTCATTCGATTGCTTAGTTGGCATGCGATAATGTCGATAATTGGTTTATATATGGTGATTTTAATATCGAATTTATCACTTCTTCCCAATTGCTTTTACACAATTCAACGATACTCTTCGATCTTAATCACCTAAAACCCACCCCTACAAGATTTGGAAATTACGGTAATAATTTATTTATAGAGATTATTTTTACTAACTGCCCAGATATATAAAAGAATCAGGCTGTCCAGATAATAATTGTAGTGATCATAGCCCTGTGTACTGTTCATTTTCATTTCAGAGTCCAAAATTAACATGCTACATACGAGTTATTTAGCACTAAAACAACAATAACACGGCTAGCTAAAACACAGCCTTAATAAATCGGTAACCATAAGACCTAAAGACCAAACGAAAATTGAGTAGAAAGAAAAATAAAACACATAAATACATAATACTATTAGAAACGAATATTTAAACCTAATCAGAAATGGTTACAACAGTTATTTTAATAAAATCGATAAAAAAAATCAATAATTGCAATAACTTTTGAATTAAAAATATCAATGATTTGCCCCCTCTACCAGTAAACGACACTATATGCAATCTGACAAATGTATCTGCATTATGCCAAGTTCCCACCATCACGATACGTTTTACCACGATTGAAATTGTGGTTGTAATCGTGGAATATTCGTGGTGATCCTATCAGGTCTTATCATGTTGAGGTCAGTGTAGCAAAAATGTTTATCGTATCGAAATGATTTAACCCACTAGCACTCCGTAATTGAATATCAATGTAGAACAATTATTTTCTATAATTCTTTCATACCTTCGTCAATTAGCGAATAGAATAAATAAGGTGCAGATACACAAAAATGCAATATCTCTAAATATTTTATATTCGAATCTATGGTACCTAAACTTTTCTCGTTTGGGTCCCGCGTTAATCAAATCATCTTTTAATTTCCCAAAGGAGATGCTCTTATTGGAGATACATGTATATAATCCACCCAAAAAACTTTAGGTGGACTATTTCCATGCTTTTTCGAACTACTGTCGAACCAACGTTTTAAATTAAATGTTGGGATATTAGGCGTTTAGTTTAAAAGACCAAACACCAAATTCAAAACTATTTCGCGATCAATGGGTCTTGTTTTATCTAAAACACGCTGAATGTAAATTGTAATTATAATTCGTTTCATTTCATTTATCTTCAAGGGTCGGTTGCTCAAAACTAAGTTATTTTAACGTGTTGTTTGTTAACTTTCCATTAAATTTACTACAGAAAACACTATAGAATACTTTATTTTTTATATTAGCACAAATCTGCAGGAAAAATTTGCACCACAGAATGTTCGGCGCCTTTATTTCCAGCAACAATCTTTTTTCCGTTAAAGTTAACGGATCGTTAAAAGATAACGGAGCTTTGAGCAACCGACCCTAGATCTCTAATAGCAATATCGGTACAAATATGGTTCAATTCGGTTCATATTTACAAAACAAATATGTTGAATTGATAGTTCCTCCATCTACGCTGCACTATTTTTAATAAGCCTACCGTCATTTTGTTGTGGGCGAACATAATTAATAGGTCTATTTTAAATCCGTTTGGATCCATGTCGGGAGGTAATCTAGCGTGCAAATAATTAAACTGAGTACATAAATAGCGTTGATTCAGAAGTGAGAAATTTGATATTTTACAGAAAAACGCAAATGTCGCATTGTTTATTTAACGAAAAGGTCTTTAATTAAATTGTTTCCTGGGTTCGTCATTCAAACACTTTACAGCAGGTCACATGACATGTAATAAAGAGTCTGAGAATACGGCTGAAATCATGGTATGGTCAATTAAATTTCAATTACTTTTCAATTACATTCAATCCAATTCATATAATTTAAAAAAAAGGGTTTAAATTTTTTAAAATAAATTTTAATGGGAATAAGAAGGCATTGAATATTTTCTTTTAATACTTTTTGAAGGGCGACACCACGGCACCACGTCATGATACCAATCAGCCACCATACATATACGCTGAGTATGATAGCGTGTAGTAATGATTCGTGGAAGCAACATCAGTATCAAACGATATAAGGAAGTTTTAACAACAAACCAATTCTCCCTACAAGTTTTAATAACTGAAAATTAGGTCTTTCTTCCTTGTGATGCTTATCTTTCTGTGGCGAGAAGAATTTAGCGTTAAAATTAAGTAAGATGCCTAGATTATTACATTCTTTAAGCACCCTTAAAATTCCATTTTTCTATTTGTTATATTGCCACAATTTATTCTAAAAGTCATAACTTTAGTTTTAATAGTCATTAAGGGTTAAATCACATTTATTAGTATAGTAGAGCAAGTGCATCTAACAAATCCCGTAATCCTCTTGGGGTTTCAGAAAATAAAACGTTATCATCAGCATACATCATTTAATAAAGGGTAAGTGGTTGACGATTATCAGATTTCAAATGAGATACAGCATCAACAATATATAAAGAAAATAATATAGGTGATAATATCCAACTTGAAACAACCCAGCACAACATGAAAATATCAGAAATTGACCCTAACGTTTTAATCAACGATCTCATTAACACATCACGGCCCATTAATGATCAATTAAACCATTGCTATTGGTCGAGGTAATTATTCGTTTGTGCAACAAATATTTACACGGAGGAAATTATTAACTGACAGTATGATATTACGGGCGTTAATGAAAATTATAAAAGCTTGTTGTGTCAAACTTCTCGTTATTGGATATGTGTGGTTACTATTTTACCGATTTTTGTACACACGCTCGTAATTCGGTAAAACCAGATGAATCGTGATAAACATAGTATATATACGGATTTTGACAGGGGACTCACAGTTTTCCCGAAAATAAAAAAAACCGATAAAGTATGCTAACTCGCTTTGTCTGAAAGCTTCAGGTCGAAATTTTAACCCTTTAGAATTTTGTATAGGGGATAAGAGAACTTTCTATTATTCGCTGGCAAACAAAATGTGCCTCCTCCCCGAAACTGTATAGCGCCAGGTAAGGCTCTAAACAAGTGCTGCATAGTCCTTTGGAAGGGGACAAAAAGGTCCCATTCGTGTATATGCAAGAGAGTACATACCATGAACATTAACAGTTCGAATTCGACCAAGGAAGGGAGGAAATGTCAAATACCTAAACTACTAACAGAGTGGTGGCATCCTAAATGGTTAATCAAAATGCTGGACTCTCAGCCCTGGCCATTTTGTGGCTATTTGAGGACTGCTGTCGAGAAGATTCATAAATATCAAATTTTGTGAACAATCCATGCGGTCTCGAGTTTCAAGAGTTTTCGTCAGGATTTTCTTCCCAAAATAAAAACAAATAATATTATACATTAATAGAAAAATTAAATAATTATAAGATGCCAAACCAATACCCTCTATGGATGTCGCACGTGGTCGAAACATTTACAAATGACATATTTTGCTAGTCTTCATACGCCCGGCCGGGACAGAAGCTTATAGGGCGTTAATTTCCATTCCAACTCTATTGGATTCTACACACCTTTGAAAATAGTTCGAAGATCGGTCTTTTGAAAGATATATAATACACCATTCAAACAGTGTATAATAGATAGTATCTGTGTGGAATATCCACCGCCACCATCTCCACCATTACAATGAATGAATAAAAACAACAGGGTATACAGTTACGGTTTATTACTAATTGACTGTGATGGGACATTAATATACACCTACATGCAATGCAACCAACAATAGCAACAGGGTATACAGTTACGGTTTATTACTAATTGACTGGGGTGGGACATTAATATACACCTACATGCAATGCAACCAACAATAACAACGACTTAATTAATTATGACAAATTAGAAATATGCCTAAAGGCGACCTTTAGTAACAATGTAAAACTTTTATTGGGATGTGGATTACCGTAAAATATAATATTCTGGTATCAACATATGGTTTCAATGACATTTAGTAATGTAATTGGGATGCAGTTACTACTTATTACTTAGTGACGTTTGATAAACGTTGCCATAGTAATATAAAGTAATGGCCCCCCTTAGAATTATCTCCTGAGCACCCATAAATGAGGCTGTTAATTTACCTATAAAGATGACGTAATATACTACATGATATGATGAAAAAATTCAAATAATAGAGACTTTTGGCAAGCGTAATTTGTCCCATCTGTAGCAAGTATCCGTACGTTGCTTCAATGTATTTTTAGAGTTATGGCTGGTTTTCGCGGCGCATACGTTTGAGTTTCGATTTTCACTATTGGGGAGCTCTTTTTCAATGATTAAATTCCTGTCTTTTTCATGTTTAAAACCACATCTAATATACACCTTCGTGTTCTAGAATACACATAGATTTATAGAACATTTCAACTTATAAAAGTAGGAAAAAGACGGTAAAAAGACGACGATTTAATACGTTCTTTTTCCATATGAAATTGAAAGCTGTTTTATACGTGCTGCCGTGTAAATGTGTCGCGTCACGTATGCGAACTAAACACAAATTGATGACGTCACACGAAACACAAGATCGATACGAATACGTGATACGAACCATGAATTTTCTCTTGCCAAAAGTCCCTAATGTGCGTAGGCCTACAGCGACTAATCCGTGAAATGAGATCTCACTTCACTACGGTGGATTAACCAACAAAGGAAGCGATTTTCCAATTTACAAAACAAATCATATTTACTCATGAGTTATTCTATGGCCCTCGCTGCGGGTTGGGTACGAGGATATGTTTTCTTTATTATCGAAATATGTCCAGTATTATGATCCTAACGGTTATAAGGACAACCGTGGTCTATTCATGCATCCGTTTCAGATAAAATGGTTGTCTTAATTTAACGCACGGCCAAAGCAATGGTTACCTAATTACAATGATTCTGTCCCAATATATTCCACTTCTCATTCGAAAGTACTATCGACTCATCGCCTATTTCTAAACAAACAATAGGAATTGGTTTGAGTATAGAATTATTGAGAAAAACTTTTGAAGATTCTTCAATTGCAAGTTTCTCCTGGAAATTGTCACAATTAATTCCACGCCAGGTTCGGGTGTACTATCCACTCATCGCCTATTTCTAAAGCCACAGTTGGAAGTGGTTTTGGTGTAAAATTAGTGACAAAAACCTTTGGAGATTTCTTACAGCGACACCACAATAGATCAACAAAGGCACGTCGAAACTGCTTCGTCATCAACACCAAGACAAAGGGATACAGAGCTGGTGGCAATAAATTGAAGTTTCGTAGAAAGAAAAATACAGGGGCAGGCACTTGGTTTGCTCGAATAGAAACACTGTAAATAATCAAAATGATAAACCGCGGAAAGGTAAATATAACCATAAGCACAGTAGATCCTATTATTGTCTGTTTTTCACGCCTTAAAAAAAGAAAAATACTCTTTTGGCCCATGGTGAGCTGGTTGTAACTAGAATATAGTCGACTGAATTGAAGAGATTGTGAGAGAAAAAAGGCACCAACCACTATGCTCTCCTTAAGAATCACAAAAGGAAACCATTTCGTGCTCTGTGGCTCGGACGGATCCTTGCATTCCATCAGTCCTAATGAGTAGATAGAAACCCCACATGAACCAGTCAGCAAGATCAGGAATATTACAATACCCATGGCAGGTTTTGACGTGTTACTCACACCGGTACGAAGGAATCGATAGGCTCTCCAACAGAGTAAGAATGCCAATATCAGGGAATTTGCGACATTTACGAAAGGGCAAATGGAACAAAGATGACCTAAGTCCAAAGACGCACCACTCCAGTAAATAATCCACTGCAAACCACATACATTACAGAAAATAAGTCCTGTTGCGGCGAGGCACAGATGTACATACGTGTCTATGTCTCTGAGATATTTGAATTGCGAGAGTAAAATAATGACAGACGTGTTTCCTATTAAACTTAGTGAAAACGCTAAAACATTTATACATATTAGAACGATGTTCATAGCTGCAACCATCTTGTTTCTCTTTCAAAACCGTCTCTTTTGAAATAATTTCAATTAAAAATGTTAACCACTGTTAAAATACAGATACAATTCTTCCTTTAAAATGTTGTCTGAGATGCATGTTGTGCTCCAATCAATCGCAGACTTTCAAACTATCCTTAAATGGAACCGTCTTTTGTAGGTAATCGCAAATTTCCTATAGAATGATCACAGAATTCCATTTTCGTAGCAACCACATCGTTTCAATCGATATATTCTAGTATGGATTATTTATTTTAAAAATAACGACATAGCGAACCATTTTATCTTTACGTACATATATATTACAAGAATAAGGTTTCAGGTTTTAAACTGATACAGTCTACTTTCTTGATGATAAAAGAGTGGTGATTGATGATTTTGTACAGTTTATGATTTCATACACCTCGCTTAATCGGTAATTCTAAAACCAATTTCATCTAAATATGTACACCATTAAAGTTGTTTTCAAGTAAAAATCCCATGCTTTGCTATTAAATGTCCGTACAGCCAGACGTAATCCTATACACACGGTTAGTTATGTTCTGTATGACGGAGGTCGTAATTAATAGGAGCTGGGTTTTACGTCGGTCTTCTTGAGTGATAATAACGCAAACAATCAATCTCACGCATAAATATGTATATAATGAAAGAAAATAAATATAGACATTCGCGGGTCGATCTCATTAACACACGAGCCAGCTTCGCGAATAGAAAACAAAAGGATGATTAACAGCTTATGACACATGCATACATTCGAATACCATGCATTGTAATTGCTTGAATGAATCCGACTGTCGATATACGTCGTTGCTGTTGGTTGTTGCCCCTCCCATCGAATGTTTTTTCATCGCATTACAGGCCAGCCATGACGATAAGCTAAATGGAATTTCAATGGGCACAGAATTTGCCACATCACCATTCAGTGATTTGGATTATTACATGGCTTGAAAACTCCATTAATTAAATTGCTATTGTATTATTTGGTACTTATATTATACATATATTTTAATTACTGCAGCGTGAGGTTTTGCTAATGTGGACTGTGTAAGCAGAAACTGTAAATTAAAAGTTATGACACATAACTAGTGTTATGCCTGTTTTCATATTCATTGTATTAAAGTGTGGGCCTAAAGTTATTTTGACGTCACGATATGTAAGAGACGTCATCAGTTGATCTATTATACTCGACGTAAACCTTACCGGCTACAGTCAACGCTTTGTTTTGAACGTGTTTAAACGTCAATCGTATCAGTTAAGTAATATGTCATTATAATTTTTGATATTCATAATTTTGAATAAATTATTGTAGTGCTAGTTTACAGCCAAATATCTTTATTGGATATTTTTTACTGTTATTATGTCTGAGAATTTCTTGCCACGTTGCTTAGTACTATTTCATAGTTTTGTGCGTCGGCTTTGGAGGTACTTGCTTGGGTCAGGTGCTTTTGTCAATTGTCAGACACCGATAGATATTAATCTCGCTCAGTGTGAAATTCGAGGTCCACTCTTTATCATTAATACAAATCCAATACCAAGAAGTAATTTTGATAAGAAACTGTTTTCTTGCTTACGATTTTGTGAACTGAACCCAGAGGTTTATAAAGGCCACAGTTTTAGGATTGGGGCTGCAACACATGCATCAGAAATAGGTATTTCAGACGCCAAAATCCGTGCTTTGGGTCATTGGCACAGTAAGGACTGATGGGTGGTATGCGCGAGGCAGGATTACGATTCCCGGGCTTAATTGAATATGCATTATAGTGAAATATAGTGAGTGAATTTACGCGACGGCTTTGAGTACTAAATTCTTGTTTATAATATCCTAATAAACATGGTCATTTGATAAGATTTTCGGCCAAAGGACGACATAATACAGCAGTAAACTTATGCCAAATCTGTATGGTTACTATAGAACCCTGTGAGCGTGTTGAACCAACTATGTCACTTCCGGTTTGAATAAAAATTAATTTCTTACTTACAAAAACTTTTTTGCTGTGTGTTACAGAGGGGATTATTTATAAATATATATTTAAGATTTATTGAAACCTTGTTGAAAATCGTTGGTCTTCCCCTTTAAGGTTTTACACTTGATTAGTCTACAGTATTGATTCCAACGGTACATTTTTATAGTTTGTTGGCTAATTTATGGATTGCTGTCACTTTTTATAGTTTGTTGAATTTTTAGGTAAAGGTGTGACTCCTTTCCTTATTTAAAGTGAATCATGTTCTCCAAAGAGAACTTGTTTTAGCTTTTCGCCTCTAGTGGGGAAGCTTATGGATATCCATAATCTTTGTGGCGGAATCTTTCAGATACCCACTTTCGCAGAAAGCTAAATTGTATTGTATCCTCTACGGTTTTCAATTTAATTTAGTATATGCTTTTAATTTCATGCTGCATTTTAATAAACGTCACCTTTGGTGGCCTTTTCAATTTCAATATTGTATAAATTTCAATTTCAATAGAGCATAAATCACTTTAGCAAAACTATATGACAATAGCATCCAATCAGTTTTCAAATTGTTTTAGAAAACAAAAAGTTATCTAAAAATACAAACGCAAAACGAGGACTGTAAATTTTCTTAACAAATCAGAAACGGTATCGGATGTTATGTAAGAAAATATCTTATCTTGTCATCATTCTCGGTTTACTGGCCTCTAACACGCCCTGCAACAACATGTAAAGCCGTTCTTCCAGCAACAGTGATGCCTCCCCACACCATAACAGAACCACTCCCAAATCGATCATGCCTGATGACGTTAACGTCTTGGAAGCGCTCGTTTCGACGACACCACACCCTCCTACGTCTGTCCAAAAAATCAACAGTGAACCTTGACTCTGAAAACATCAAATTGCTCCAGCGTCGATTATACCAGTGTTGACGATCCCTTCAACGACGTCTTGCCTGAATGTGATGATCTCTCAAACAAGGGATCACGCGAGGATGTCGGGCGCGAAGGTGACCCCTATGCAGTCGATTGGTTGACCTGAGCGTGGTCTGTCCTGTACAGATTGTGTATCACGGTATCTGGACCATAGCCTGCCTATGACAGACTGAGAAACATTCATAATCCCCGCCATAACCGCCTGTGTTGTGCCGATCTGTAGCATGCCAAGGGCACGTACCTTTCTTTTTGGGTAAGCCGACGCATATCAAAATTTGTTTTATGGTCACTAAAACAATCAAACTGATGTTTCCACCCTGGAATTCAATGCCACAATGACTGTAACATTCAAAGTCAGAGTCGTGCAAATCTTGGGTCGGACCACCATGATGATACCAAGCATCTCCTGCATTCCATGCGGTAGCTATTGGTGCGTTTGGGCGTCACATGTAACTGGAATTGTTTCTTCTGTTAGGTTCTATAGTGACGTTTTTCGTAGTCATTTGCATATTTTAGTATTATGCCCCCAAAATCAAATATCCCCTATTTGTTTTTTAATAGTATAGTTTAATGCGAATGGTGTACTTGGAATTTAACGAACTTTTTCTTCGAGACTATAGTAATTTTCGGATTCATATATCCTTGTAGTATCATAATCCACAGTCAATAAGTGTATTATAACAACAATTAATATATAATAATAGAGGTATAGTAATGGTTATAACATGATGTCACAGATTTAGAGAGTGTCTTCTATAATATATCATCTGGTAAAATTCTTTGTTTAACAAGACACGCCTTTCCTTGTTTTCTTTCATCAGAATGAGCAATTATCTTTCCTGTGGTTGGGTCTTTATATATGGCTTGGACGGCAGATATCAGATTTCGTCTCGGAATTACCACATGGCCATAGTCATCCCTTAGTTGATTAATAATGTGCTAAAATGTAAGAAATAATAATCTCAATTGGTAGCGAATTTCATATGCTGTGCTGTGGTGTGGTTTGGTCTCTTTTTTTAAAAAAAAATAAAAACAACCCAAAACACCCCCCCCCCCACAAAGGCATGGCAATTTATTGAATTGATTTGTGGTATTTCAGGGTGTGTGTCTATCTCCAACCGTCCGGTTGGTGCAGGAAAGTAGGACATCATATTAAAGGAACCAAATCTCTAACTCAATATTTTCCATCATATTAGAAATTGGAAATACGAATTGGAATTGAATGTTGGTCCATTTCAATGTATGGGAAATATGGGATTCGAATATCTAACATTTAAGACAATCGACATTTCGGGTGCTATTTTTCAACAAAGATTATCATATCGTAAAAGACAATGTCTTAGTGAGTAATAATGACTGATTTAAAAACCACAAAATAAGAATTAAAAAAGCGTGTAGAATGGACCAAGCGAACGTAAACATCTTTCATTCAAATTGAACTGTTTATGTATTTCACCGAACATAACTAATTAGAAATTCCCCCCAAAATATTTTAAAAATGACAATCAATCACTTGATATACATTACTATTACATTAATACGTGCTTTAAGACCCATTTAAGGTTCCGAAGAATAGATAGAGCGACACGCCCTTTAAATTCCATTCTTTTTCATGACGTAATATTATAGGATACTGGTTATTTTTAATTTATTTATATCAATATTACCTCAGGGAAATCGGGTTCGTGTACTAGACTTGTCGTCAACCAGTCATGATAATATCGTTTGGCCCGAATTGCTTCTGTTAATGTTTTATTTAAAGAAAATAGTTCCATGAGCACCTGAAAATACAATGTATTTATGATGTTTTGTCGTCATTATTAATGTATTTTGTTTCCCACATTTGAAAGACCCTTTTTTTTATCAGCGGAGGTAATTTGCGTTTTTATTTTTTTACTAAGCACATATTGAATCTTCGAAAAGGTAGCGTTCTTTGGCCAAGCCCATATTTTAAGTTTCTGGGAGTAACTGACTATAATATAATATAACCAGCTTATATGGAAATAATACTTTACCGTGGCAAGAGTTGACGAAATTCTATCACCTCCGGAAGATCCTATGACAAGGACAACATCGCCATTTTTAAAGAGAATAGAGGGCGCTGATCCCGACGCTGGTATCTTTCCCGGTTCCATTAGATTATACTGCCAAAATATAAGGTTAAATGAATTTAATAATATCAATGATACTACAACTTGTATAAGCTATTTTGTATTTATGGACTTATGATATCTGATAATTTATTTGGCATTTATTAACTTAGGTTGGACGGTACTATATTTTGTATTTATGGACTTATGATATCGGCTAATTTATTTTGTATTTATTAACTTAGGGTGGACGGTACTATATTTTGTTTTATGGACTTATGATATCTGATAATTTATTTTGTATTTATGGACTTAGGGTGGACCGTAATATATTTTGTATTTATGAACTTCCGATGTTTGGTAATATATTTTGTATTTATGAACTTCCGATGTTTGGTAATATATTCTGTATTTATAGGTGGATGGTACTATATTTTATTTTACTATGTAGTCGATTAATTTTTTATTTAGAATATTCTATTAATTAAGCCTTGGCAGATTTAAGGATTTTGCTTGTACAAACTATTTGAATTAAAGCTTACGTGTAAATATTGGGAACAACATTTCCTGGACACCAACAGTATCCAAAAAACTTCACTGATATCGAGATAAATACATGCATATAGGCACCCCCACCACTCTTACCCCATATTAAAGGCCCAAATACCACTTTTGTCGTAATTGAATAATATGTCCCAATCATTATTCTGGTCAACAAATTGTACTTTTTTTTGTTTTTACAATATTCCAATTAATTGGTGTTACAAATTTCATCTTAACACGCCTAAGTTAAAAAAATTGGAAAAATTCAACTGTATGATTTGAAGGGCCTTACATAAACACTTTCAAATGTAACGTGGATTTAAACATATTTTTGAACCCCCTGGACAAGTAAAATAGGATGTAATGGATAATTTACACAACAGGTAGGACACTTTTTAAACATCTAGTAGTTTGAATAGGGCTATTATTTTCTGGACCTGTCAAGCCAGCAAGAGTGTTATTGTTGAATGTAGAAGATAAATAAATATAAATTAGCCTACCAGTCCATCGACAAAGAATGAGTTCAGTCCGTTGTTTAACATTATTCCAGTTCTCTTAGAATAAATTAAAGACCCGTAACTGAAACAAATAACCACATTTTGCAAGAGACGGATAAAGAACAAGCCAAAATAGCGATTTTTCGTACAATCAGGGGTCATAATCCATGAAGTTATGGTCTGAAATGCGTGAATATCGATAAACTTCGGTCTCTCTGTATGACGACTCCCATGCATCCCACCAATTCTCTGTCGCGTTCACATGGCAATAATATTGTTTAGGGACTTAAGAAACGAACCGACATGCTCGGTGCCGGCATATTGACTTGAATAACGTTATTGTTTTCCATAAGCGTGATTGGACAGATGAAAGACACAATTCTGTCATACGAATACAAAAAACATTTTTATGCGTGTCCTTTAGCTACCCACATTTTTTATGCGAGGGCTAGTCTTAACCATGACCCACCTAGTGTCCCTAATGTTTCAGTATTTCGGTTTTGTTTTGTTGGGTAATTTGTAATGTTTTATTACAATATACATTTTTTCAGTATATTTCGGTACTAATTCCATTTTATTTCGGTATTTTCCGAATTTTTCGGTGTTTTGTATAGTCCAAAACTGCAAATTATGTAAACCAATGTTAGCGCTCTATCGTTGCACATTACATGGTAACCGTTCTGGCCGTTGCTGGTTTACTTCACAATTCCCGAACTTAAAGCTACGTAAAGTACGTTATCTGCAGACACGTCAACAGTAGCATCCAAGGAGAGATTGTGAGATAACGAACACGACGGAAACCTTGACATTGGACGAACCTTGACCTTTGCGACTCGATTATCACAGGTAGACATTTTAGCTTGAAAACGCGACACTAATTGGTATTCACGACGACCAAGGAATCTGATATGCTCACAAGCTGGGCTTGTACCCAATCAAACTTAGTACCGAAATATTCATGGTATTACGTGAAGGTCTTTATAGGATGTAAGTAGTTAAAGCGAGATCAAGCCTTCTATTGAAGTTGCCGCTCTTGTGCTATAACGGCCGCCCTCTCGCTAATACGTATAAGTTTAATTGAAAATGGTTGGATATGGTTTCCAATCAATAAGCATATATTTAAGATCTCGACTTTCTGAGAAATAATATCTTAAAAGCAGACGCGATAAGATTGTAAAGTGAAAAGTAATAATGAAGGAACGCAAAATTACAGACTGGTTAACATTTAAGTATATGTGACAAAACTTGCCATAAAACTTACTAATGATTTATACTACTGGTTATCGACACTGCATCACCATCAGGACCCAGAACTGATACATGTGTTGTTCCTTCATCTCTCCCGTGACCAAAACCGTCACTCACAATTTTATTATAGAGTTCAGCATCTTGTGTCTTAGTAGGATCGATAAAATTACGCACACTTTGAACGAAACTTTCGCTGTAATAGGTTTTCAATGTCTGGAAGATAGATTTAAAACATCATCAGTTTTTCTTAAAGGGACAATAACACTCTTGTTGTAACTGAATAATATGTTCCAATATTTATTCTGGTCAACAATTTGTACTATTTTACAATATTTCAATTAAAAAATGATACAAATTTCATCTTAACACACCGAATTTTAAAAATTGGAAAAATTCAACTACATGCCGTAACATGGTTTGAAAAGCCTTACGTAAGCACTTTCAAATGCAACTTGGATTTAAACATATTTTCGAACCCTCCAGACAAGTAAGATAGGTTGTAATGGATAATTTACACAACAGGTAGGACACTGAAACATCTTGTAGTTAGAATAATGCTAAAAAAAAAATTCTGGACCTGTCAAGCCAGCAAGAGTGTTATTGTCCCTTTAAAATGACTTTGATGGTGGTCATAGACATAAAATTAAGATCTCGCCTGGGCAAAGGAACTAAAAGATAATTTTACCCCAGAAAGATATGTTGATAAGGGCATTAACTCTAATTGTCCACTTGGTCCTCCATATGAGGCTGGTGGTGGTTGTGGTTGGTTGACTGAATGGTTAGCACGTGCGCGCTGTATCGTAAGGTCTGTCATTGAGTCAACTGAAGTGTTTTTTCTTCGGGTCCTCCCGGATAATGCAATTCAGTCAGAATTTTTTTGCTCGCAAAGAAAAAGGTCCCGTGTTCGATCCCGGTGTTAACCGAGACAGTTCATCGGCATTTTTCGTCGTTGTTCCACCTGAAAAACCGAGGTACCGTGTATACATTGGTGTGCACGTAAAGGAACCCTTGACAGTTGGAATTTGGGATAACTATCCTGGTAATATTTCCTTCATAGCTTACAGCTTCCGTATGCCCGTTTTTACTAGCCCCGTCGGATAGTAACAGTAGGACGTTCAACACATTTCATTTCCCAAACACGTCACAACATATACAAAACAACTAATTCATTGACAGAGAAAAATCTTACTTTATCCATATTTTTTGTAAATCTGGCATCACCCACTGAATGATATATAGTGCTGGAAAATTTAAATATTTCTGTCAGTAAATGGTAGGTTTTTACTTCGTTTTCGGCATTAAAACTTTTACGTGTGATATTATAACCTTTAACAAAAAAAAATGAAAAAGAAAACCATATGACTTAAATTAAAAGTACTATGCATATGCCCAGTACACGAGACTTGTCAATACTTAACACTGAAAGCGGTGCTGGTTTTGGTTTTGATTTTAGTTGCCAAAATAGGCTAGTAATACGATAATTTTGACTACATTTTGTGTTTTCAGTAGCAACCAATTAATAACATAATAATGACTGACTACCTTGTAGTGTTTTCAGTATGAAGCCAAGTAATAACATAATAATGACTGACTGACTGACTGACTACCTTGTAGTGGTTTCAGTATGAAACCAAGTAATAACATAATAATGACTGACTACCTTGTAGTGTTTTCAGTATGAAAATAACATAATAATGACTGACTGATTACCTTATAGTGGGTTTAGTATGAATGCTAGTAATAACATACTAATGACTGACTGATTACCTTGCAGTGTTTTCAGTATGAAAGCTAGTAATAACATAATAACGACTGACGGATTACCTTATAGTGTTTTTAGTATGAAAGCTAGTAATAAAATTATGATGACTGACTGATTTCCTTGCAGTGTTTTCAGTATGAAAGCTAGTAATAATATAATAATGACTGACATCTTGTAGTGTTTTCAGTTTGAAACCAAGTAATAACATAATAATGACTGACTACCTTGTAGTGTTTTCAGTATGAAAGATAGTAATAACATAATGACTGACTACCTTGTAGTGTTTTCAGTATGAAAGCAAGTAATATGCCCCCACTGTGATCTGCTGTAGTATGTAAACCAATTCCATTAGCATACTCCTGTTTTAAAGGTTCCATAATTAATGGCTGATAATTCTTTAAATCCCCCATGGTTAAAATAGAACCTGAAACAATAATCGATTACAAAGTTATTTGCTAAACTGTTACTTCTTTTTAACATATGGTTTGCCAGAAAATGATAAAGAAGCCAATCGCGGAGTTTGTCTGTAACAAACTGGAAGTTTTTGCCGCAATGCACCACTGCCAAGTTAGAAAATAAAGAGGAATTGGTCAATAATGGAAACTGTCATAATATTAGTTTTTCTTTATTACATGCATTCAATAAGACAACCGTATAAATTTGAAAGACAATATTAATTGGCTCGCCTGTAAGCCAGTATGACCAAGGGACGCCGATTGTGGCGGTTTATTGGCGCCATTTTCCGCCTATAATCTAACAATATAGACATAACCACGACAGCTACTCAATTCCACCTTCTATACTCTTCCATTCCAAACTGGAATCCTCGTCGCAGACGTCATTCAGTAATGCCTATCATTTGCTGAAATGGAAACAACTGGGACTTTTAAAATGATTTATAATCTAGAAATATTCCATTACTAGTACATTATATTGAATTACCTTCTTTCTGTAAATCTGCCACCAGTAATTCAGCCCCTTCACCACTATATAAATAATCAGCACCGTATTTAGCTATTTTTCTTAACGTTTGTAAATATGTCAATCGATGGATTATCTCTCCTTCTTGTCTAACGTCACCATTTTCACGACAAAATATGTCACTGAAAAATACGGGAAATGATGCAATGTGACCAATATCCCTACTGTGTTTTCTATTTGGGTGGAGAAGTGGATTAGTTTGGTCGATTAAAATCATAATATCTGTCACGCTTACACATGACAATGATTTTGACCTTCTGCCAAACCTCGTCTACAGACAAAATATTTGGTTCAAAACTGAAGGAACTCCTTTGATTCACAGTTGCTTGCGGCATTTGAAGCCAAACATTGCCACATATTAAATTGACAGTCGTCTCTAGGCAATGATAGTTATGCCTAGAGTTGTATGTATAAAGCGTCATTTGAAATAATCGTAGCACGACTTTGCAGGCCGGTTAGTAAGAGCATAACGTCTGCTCCCACATAAAGTGATATCGTAGACGGTGAGTTGTCCATCTATTCATTCCTTGTTTATTTAGAATTCGGTTTACCACATGCGCATTGACCTAATAGGTTAATGTGATGCTTATGGTGACAGCGTTGTCCAATGTCCATAGACCAATCAATACAATATAAATAGTTTTATTCTTGAACCAGTGTAATATATCAAACCTACCTCAATTCTGGATATGCATCTTTTAAGGTCTCATTAGATCTTTCAGATAGTCTCAACTTGACGAATTCCGCACTTTTAACGCCATCTTTCGTCATACTCACACCCTTCTCTAACATAGCAATACTAGGGGTAAATAACTCTTTCCATGGTAATTTACCGTATTTTTGATGAGCTTCCCAGTATCCCCTTATTTCTCCAGGTATTCCAATAGACAGTGGACCTGTATTTGTTTTAAAAAAGGAGGCAAATGACTTTAATCAACTAAAGGTTTACACACACGTTCCGTCTGTGATGTTGTCCCAAAATAATGCCATCAAGGGTTTAAAGAAAACAATGTCTGTTATAAATTGATCAGTCCGGATGGTTTGTTGGTGATGATTGTCAATCTGTTTCTTTTATCTCTATCCAAGATGACTGACCTTTCAAAGGTCAGACCGCTATATTTCTATGGGTGACGTCACATCTTAATGTTTACCAACAAATAAAGATGGCGTCGATAACGCCAAAAAAGATCTCTTCTGTACATATTTACGCTAAATATCGAATATATTTTTATCCAGATATACTTCAAATACCTTTATCTATTTTTCTTATACTTCAAAAAAAATAAATGTTTTAGAATTGAAATTTGTCGGAGGGAAAAAGTTAATGTTTCGGGTCATTAAGTCACGTCGATGTCCTCTTTATCAGTGATACTAGCGGCCAAGCTAATATTCACTGCGGATGAGTGTGGATGATTGTCAGCCAGTAGCCCTTAAATAACCAAAGAAACGTCGGGACAAACTGTCGAGCTGTATATAGTACCGTAAACCAATATCCATTCATCGGTGTGCGCGCACACAGGCGCATGTAAAGTGGAAAATATTTTGAATAATAACATCAAGCTATGATTAAGTACAATTTATAAAGTCTGTTTCATGTTCGTAAGCGAGATTTTCAAATAACTGGTCAGATTTCCGATTTCTAAATCAGGGGCAAATAACTCGTCCGAAATGAAGTGAATGAAATGGGGATAAACGCTCTACTTTTTTTTCTGTTCCGACACGGCTAATGAAGACGGGTGTACGCCATACCGTGTGCTATGAGGGGAATTTTCCCCGGGCAGTGGCGTTATAGCCAACTCCTGTATCAATTCCCAACTACCAGTTTGTACATGGGACCTCGGTTTTTCGTACCATCCAAACGACTACACAGCTGTGGAAACCATGTCAGAAAATCTCGGCAAACGCAGGGATCGAACACCCGACCTTCAGGCAGTGCCGGATCAAGGCTCTGCTGGCCCTAAGACACATTTTGATAGGTGGTCTGCAAATACAGATATGTTGGGCTCATTGACAAAAGGAATTAAGTAAAAATTTATTACAAAAGAAGATTGCCAACTGGGCCGTATCTAGCGTGGGTGCAAGGTGAACATCGCGCCTCTGGGAGTATAAGGCGCCCCTCAAAAGATTTTATCACACAGTGATACTCTTAAAGTAGTCTACTGAACAGTCAGTTGGGCGGTTTTAAGGGTGCCCACACGCCAATGGGTACCTTATTCGTTTGCACTGATCCAAACTTTCTTATATCACTCATGTGGAGGCAATGGGGTGGATCTAAGGGGCGTGGAAACCAGGAGGAAATGCCTAACCTAAATATGACGCCATATAAAATACAAAATCGACTCTTCGATACCACCACAGTGGCCGAAAAACGTGTTTCCAGCAGTGTCCCCCTATCACCTTTTCCGTTCAGCGCCTGCCCCACCACATGATATTAGAGGGTTCATTTTAGTCGACATATCGACACTTGTTAGGGCCTTATCGGTCTTTGGTGGCGCCGCCGCCAAATGACATTATTAGAGATTCTCGTTCTGGTCGCCCTATCCACATAGTTCTAAGTTAGAGGACAAGAAACTTCTCATTTTGGTGGGTTTAATACCAAAACAAGAAATAGCGCCGCCGAAATTGACACACGAGATCACTTTGATTACGGCTCCAAGTGCATGGAAAACGCGTTTGCGCCAGTCTTTTTTTCAAATTTCCAGACACCCCCTCCTCTAACCGCTGTTACAGGCCCACGCTGGACCTCAGCTTTGTCGGTCGCCGCTCCGCGCTCAGTAACTCGGGCATTATATTGCCCCCCCCCACCAATCTGCTGCACCCCCACTTTTAAAATCCTGCATATGGCCCTGATTGACAGTACTGTATTTACTATAGGTAGCCTACATATTCCCATTCACTGCCAAGCTAGATTACGACTTTGCGTTCTCTTGTGACTGCAAATTTTTATGAAGTAAGTCACTTTCATGCATAGAAGTGCCAGTATACCAAGACGTTTTTGACTCATCGTATTATGTGAAATACATCCAATGTCAATTCCGAAAATAATGTCATTTTTTAAAAAAATATGAAATTACTTACGAGTTTCTTTTTCCACAACAAATGTAAACACACCTAACGTGTGTAAAGGTGCATAACATCATGTCAACCCTTTGTTAGAGCATGGGAAGCTTTTTTGAGGACAAACGCGTAGACGATGAGGGATGCAGATTGTTAACATAAAAATAAAGGCAAGCATTTTTGTCATCATCTGATAATTATCAAACAAATTGTACTTCATTATTTTGTGGTCTGGATTTTTTGGCTGGCCCTAAGGCACGTGCCTATTTTGCCTTATGGTTAATCCAGCACTGCCTTCAGGCTAGCGAGACAGCGCCTTACCCACTCAGCAACCGTGGCTCTTAACTCGTCTGAAACCGATTTTTTTTTCAGTAGATGTAATAATATCAAGGTGAGACACGGATCGGAATAAAATAATTCACTACTCTAGATTTTTTCAACCAGTAGCAATACTTGCTAATTTTCGCTATTTTGACAATCGAGTCTATGATGACGTTAAAAAATTGTCAATGGACGTAACATGCTTTAGACATAATACTTTTTTACATATTAATGAGATTTTTGAAATAATATCCACCTTACAGGCGCCTGTGTGCTCACAGGCTTAAAGCGCAGAATAAATGACATGTAATACGAATGCCTACAAATTTCAAATCGTTGTAATCGGCTCAATTACATGTGAGATAGAACGGCCTGCCTGTGGTGTGTTGTCTCCGATAATACTCCATCAACTCCATGGTTACACGGGGATGTGTATTTAAAGGACAATATTCGTCACAGCCATTATCACACATGTAATAGAACTGGTTAAACACGTTCCAAAACACACCTAAATCATTGCTACGGTACATGCGGCATGAAGATTATAAGAAAGGGAAGTTACGAACGCAAAAGGAAAAGACAAGTTATCATTCTATATAACTGACTGAATTTACGAGTGATAATAGATACACGTGCGGATTTCTGTTTATTAATAATTCCTTAAAAGACCAAGAGCTCCCGAACGAAAAAATATAACAAATTAGATAACAATACAATGCAAAGACGAATGAACCCAGATATAACTCACCCACTGCGGTAATGTTCATTCGAACTTCATGCGTGCCTTTAGCAGGAGATACCGCCTTAGCATTTATTACTACAGTTTTGTTTTCTTTTGGGTCATAAATGATGACAATAGAGCCTAGAAAACAAAGCCCAAAATAACTGAAATATATACACCTGTTTAATTTGTCGAATATAGTCGCTATCAAAAGAACTGCGAGAAACACCACTACTCATTGGACGCACAGTTTCTACTAAATATTGATACTTGATCACACCAACCCCAACAAGAATTCGCCTGCAGTGGCTTGGAGAGGATAGGTGGTGCCTGGAACCAACTTCTTTGACTGTATGCCTCCAGATTTAAAGTATAGGAAATGTTACTGACATATTAGTGAGTCCCGAAATTACCTAGTTGGTGTCGTTTATGTAAATAGATGTACATATAATTATGTTAGTTGAAAAAAAAAAATAAATTCGCCATACTATTTGTATATAAATATTTGATCGACATTATGGGAGAAGATTCATAATTTGTTATAAATTTTTCTTATCCCTTTGTAAAGAATATTTCCGCAATAAAATATGTTTTAATAATAACAAGAATTCGCCTGCAGTGGCTTGGAGAGGATAGGTGGTGCCTGGGACCAACTTCTTTGACTGTATGCCTCCAGATTTAAAGTATAGGAAATGTTACTGACATATTAGTGAGTCCCGAAATTACCTAGTTTATGTCGAGCGGACGTTTAACCTTTGTGTTTCATAGCCATTATCAACATACAGACATCCAGAGAAAGGATCATGTAGTTGTGTAGAAGTATACAAATAATCGAGGGAAAGCTGTGTCGTCGTTACCTTTACACCCTGCCTTTTAGATCAAATTAAATGTAGCACCATTACTTGATGCTTTTTATTCTGATAAAGATGGAGGTGAAAAACCCGAAAATAAATGACAAAACGTTTCTTACTTCCACCTATTCCTGAACTGTGTGGATGGATATTATGGCAACATAATAGAGTGGCTATGGCCGCATCGACGGCAGATCCATGTCGTAGTAATATGTCCCTGTGAAGACAAAATAAAACTGGAATAAAGAAGGTCATACTTTTGGAACTTTTTTTTATATTTTTATTTCAATAATTCGCTGGTCCATAGGGGTCTTTCGGAGTTTGAGAAAACCAACGTTCTCAGAGAAAGCCACCATATTTAAAGGTATTCGATCAAAAACTACACTTAAATCACGTGACGAAAGAACACCACTGACAAGTTGGGAACAGTGAATTATGTCGTCTTTGCGGACTAGCGTCGTGGTACTAAATAAAATGAATTGGATTGGGATTTAACGCCCTACTGTTCTGGCTCTGCTCCAAACTAGGCTAATGAAGGCGGGTCGTGGTACTAACATATCTCCTTCAGATGTGTTAGTGACGGGTATTTGTACTAACCTGCCTACTTGAGAACATTCTAGACTGTCAGCAGCTACAGCACCAGTGGTAACTAATCTCCTTTTGATGACTGAGTCGCTAAATTTCAACATGTATTCCACTTTACTTGATATACCAATAACCCCCATGTAATTAGCTACAATAATCATCACCATCAAGATAACAACTACCAAACCTCGCTTAGGATAGCCATATTTCTTGAATGGTTTCGCCTTGTGTAACCCCTCTTCTGTGTCGCCATTTACCTCATGACTGAAAACGTAGTAAGACATATTACGTCTGTCATCTACTTAAACAATTGGCTATAACGCGAGATAGATTCTTAACGGTTCTTGAAAATTTGGTGTGAAACTTTTGGTTATGATACAATCAAAATATTACTGATGTTCGGCATTCTGCGACCTTTCGTTTGGTGTAACGCCTCCTTTTCCGAAAATTATGCCCCCATGCCCCCTTTTCCCGTTAAGCCTGTCAACTCATAATCGGGCAACGTTTCGTTCCGCGATAGGGGACACCCTCCCTACTGCTCTGAAAGCCTACCGTATTTTATGATTTTTTTTTCAAATTGGATGTGCTTTATCAGAATGATTTTTAAATGTGGTGTAAAATATTGGGATCAGAGAGCAAGTTAATATCGATATAAAATATGACGTATATTCTGCTAGATATTTCTAATGTATAATCAAATCAGACATAAGCGCGTGTACTTTGGAGCTTATCATCTGATTCAAAACAGAAGCTTCCTTCGTTGAAACATGATTATGATTTTATATTTATATGGATAACATACCTATGATTTATTCCATCCATGTGATTTGTCTCACCTAGTCTACGTCTAAACATTTCAGACTTCATTCTTCGTAGAAACTCGGCACACCTAACAAGAACAATTCACACAAGTTCAGGTCATTTGGTTTAATTTTCTCGAAAAATCCCAAATAATTCTTCAACTTAGTCCTCAATGGAATTTGGAACCAGAACACCCAGGTGTCCAGTGCTCTAATCCCAGAACAACGTCTCCCATCCCTTTTAATTAACAGATAAAACCTTACCCGCAGACGATCCACAATTTATATAGAGTTACCTATCAGACGAGTAAGTAACCTCCGCATGTCTAATACACACACATGCCTTTTTGCGGATTATTCGCATCCACATAAATTTATTTAATTATCTCTTGGAGAAAATGGCAGCAGTCAGGCACAAAATATGGCAATAATAATAATTTTAAAAAGTTTTCCTCTCTGTCTCCAGTCAGTGAAAATAATCTAGTAATTTATTACTGTTAAAACAGGGGCATTAAAACTATTGAATAATATATAATGCTCATATCATTTTATTCAATCAAGTATCGCTAGCTTCATTTGACATTATTTATTACCGAAGCACGCCGATATCATTCCGGATTCTACTTTAAATGTATTGTTGACATCCAGTAGACATGGTACAAGGGTTAAACAGCGAAATGGATGTATGAGATGTGCTGTTTGGGAAAGTAGACGAGGGGAAATGTGTAGGGAGTGATAGTTTGATGTATTATGAATGGTTAGAGTGGCTGTGGTGTTACGGTGAAATACTATGCCGCCACCGTAACACCACAGCTTTATGATTTGTTAGACAGGAGTGATGTAATAAGTCCGACAATAATAAATAACATATTTTTGATTTTATTGTCCCACTTGCATTGGTTGTACGCCATTTTGAAACTAGCTGACGACGACAGCTCGGGCGGCGATTGTTCGACTCCGGGCTGCTCTGTCAGTATCTATCAAGCGCATTTAGTTCGTGTACAACTTTTAAAAACCGAATTTCAGTATTGTATTTCTCACATAATTGGTTATCGCAAAAACAGAGTAAACTGAAAGCGAGTAATCTCGATTCAAAACTATAGTCTATAGCCTACTTACTACACTCGTCACTAGGCTTCCTATACATATTATAATATTCCATTTACATGCCATTCTCGTGCAGATTTGTTTGAATAATAGAAATGTCCCGTGTATCAAAGATCAAAGATGAAAACGCACGTGTTGTTTTTAGTGGTTCAGACTACATGGCGCCAGAAACCATGCAGTGTTCACCTTACAACAGGTCCATTGATTTATGGTTAACTTTATAATACCGTTAAGACCACAATAAATCCACAACGATATTTACTGTTTAGTTCCATTTCGTGTACGGGAGGGATTTGGCGCAACGGTTAGAGAGTAGGATTGAGACCTAACGGTTGCAGGTTCGAGAACCGAATTGTTCGCCGAGTTCTTGTGTCCTTGAATAAGACACTTCATCTCTGCATTCCAGTCTACCCAGCTGTAAATGTGGACCGGTAGGATGGTGTATGTATTACACAAAAAACTGTTGCACCAAATCCCTCCCGTACACGAAATGGAACTAAACAAGTTATAGCTGCATATGTTGGGAGCCCTTTCAAATTGTTGTAAAGGGAGGTAATCAGGTTTACCTGTATCCTAGAGACTGGTATAGTAATTCTGTCGCGCTATGAGCACGCTTTGTGGATTTGGCGCTATATAAATGGACATATTATTATTATTATTATTATTATTATTATTATTTATATCCACAAATATTAATTTTGATTGTTTTATTGTTATCCATAAACACACAGGATGAGCAACCAGATCTTTAATAGTTATAACAATAATTAATCTATAAAGCTCATCAAAGAGTGTCGAATAAACTGTCTTAACAGAAAGATCAAGTATTGTAAGTTGTTAAAGGGGTCGTGGGGCTATTTAAAGGGACAATAACACTCTTGCTGGCTTGACAGGTCCATAAAAAATAGCCTTATTCTAACTACTAGATGTTTAAGTGTAATACCTGTTGTGTAAATTATCCATTACAACCTATCTTACCTGTCCAGAGGGTTCGAAAATATGTTTAAATCCAAGTTGCATTTGAAAGTGCTTACGTAAGGCTTTTCAAACCATGTTACGGCATGTAGTTGAATTTTTCCAATTTTTAAAATTAGATGGGTTAGGATGAAATTTGTATCATTTATTAATTGGAATATTGTAAAGTAGTACAATTTGTAGACCAGAAAAAAGATAGGGACAAATTATTCAGTTAAAACAAGAGTTGTATTGGGGCTTTAAGGAACGAGTTTGTGCACAGTGTAATGAAATGTAACTTTGTTTTCTTTTTTTTGACATTCTGCTAATTGAGAAACCATTTAAATTATAAATACAGGTTATGAAATGAATTGGAGCTGCATGTAAAATACATCTACATCTCTGACATACTGACAATCAACAAAAAAGGTCCTATTGTCTACACGACTATTACATGGTATTAGTTTCCTTTGATGTCAGGTGTCACTTCTCATTATGGAAGCTTTAGTGTCGAAATGAAAACGTCAGCAGGTTATTATGGACTGGTACATGCATTCAGCAAGTTCTATAAACTTGTTGACGTTTAATTCTGATTTTGTGTGATTACACCAGGAGACAAATTCTTTTAATTCATTTGTGATTTAAACCAGAAAAACATATTAATTGAGGTGTGATTTACCGATATTAGATGTCAAGTGTGACTTATTTGTCATTATGTGAACATTTGTGATTTAGACCAGAAAAGATGTATCAGTATGTGAATTACTATTTAGATGGATAAAACTACGCCCCCCCCCCCGGTAAGACTTGTACGCATTAATTTATCGATTGGTATTGTCAAGCTTGTCGAGACATGCATGTCAACGTGCATCTCACAATTTCTATGAGCTTGTAAAAAGATTGCGTGTCGTGTGCGGCAGGTTAGTTTGCTTCTAAAACACCGTTTTCCGTTCCAAAAAATACAAAAGTCATTTTCTGCCAGACAACCATGGTTCTATTCACCGAGACTAGATAATGTCTCTCGGTGTAAGGATATTATCGCTATGGATAAGTTTATACACTGTTGAGAAAATAATCCCATTGGTTTGCTTAGCAACAAATCGAGCTTGAATCAACTCTGTACTGAAAATTCTGTGCGTGATATATATCAACTGTCTTCACACATTCGGTTTATAATTAGCGATACACAGGTACAGTGGCAAGAAATAGTACCCCTGCGCGTGCCAGTAATAGAAAAACTAAGAGTTTGCGCATAAAAATGCACGAGGTCAGCAAGTTGCCATACTAGTAAATAGTGGCCGTGTCGGCACTATTATTGACTAGTGATATCTGGGCTTGAAAATTACCGAAGGTTCATCTTGGCCCAGGCAGGGAATCAAGAGCAGGAGATTCTAGTCTCGTGGCTAGTGTCCGAACAACGCGATCCCCATTATTGATAGGACCTGAAGCTAGAACTGTCCTTTGTCTACCTTTTATATCTTTGTATGTAAAGTGTAATGACAGTCATATTTTTTAGATTATCTAAACCTTGTTAAATTTAAATAAGGAAATTATTATTGACTTTGTAATTTTCAGCAGCTTCGAGATATGATTTTGACCTTGTTGAAGTAATTTGTTTTTATCGTCTAAATGAAAACCTCCCAGCCCTTACTAGTGTTAAATTTAACATGGAAATGTTTATTAGTCTTCTGACGTATCGCGGCTTGTGTAAGATTCATCTGTTTATAGGCCTAATACAACTTAACTTGTTATCAAAAATAGACCGCGATTCTTTCTGCTTATAAGGAATGAAATGATGGACATACTAAATTTTGCCATGACGGCGGCGTTTCCGCATATTTTTCATAGAATTCCGATTGTCATTCGTTCTTTTTCGTGCACCCAAACGATTTCCAGATTCCCAATCACTCGCTAATGACAACGAAAAATACCGAGAATATTATTGAAGAACACCGCGATCGATCCCCAACCCCCTGTTAAGCCAATGCTTTGCTATTAAGAATAAAACGTTACGTGCACTTCTAGATTTGGAAAGGAATGGTCCCATCAACACAATATTTCGGTCATTTGAAGGCTGATCTCAGTTTATTGACTGCTGATATGAGCAAGTTAATGATTTTATTTTACTTGATTTGAATTGAATCATAATAAACGCTACATATAAAAGCTATTAAATGAAGACTATTTTTGATACAAGTAAAATATTCATGAATATTTATTGAATTGAATATTTTTAATAATATATGCTTATCTTTTATGTAACGGTAACATACGTTGTCATTCAAGGAATAATTTATATGGACGTGTTTTGATGCATATCGACAATATGTTCTGGATCGATAAAAATAACCATAAACGAATAATTTCCAACATAATTACATCGTCATTTGTATTGAATTTGTTTAATGCATTTTAAATTTCATGTAGTATGTAAGGATTATGCATCCTGTGGCTTGAAAATGGTGAACTGAAAGGAACATATAACATGTAAATCCTTTTTCGGATAAAAAAAAAAATTCAGCCAAAAACAGCAGCTTTAATTTGGTACGATATTTTCTCTTTCGCTATATCTCCTTACGGCCCTTTATTATTATTGTTCCGTAACTATGATCAAACACAGATTACGTTATTCTCCCCGTTTTATAACAGTAAAATATATTAACATATACATTATACAAAACCAAGTAATATAAATAAAATAAAACCTTGGTAGCAAAAGATAACTATTAATAAAACCCTAATATAAAAGTATAATTCATTATTTGTATCTGACGTAATAAATTCCCCGTAATAATTATATACACAAATTAATGATCTTCTGATACTGTATGGTTATAGGAAATGTATTTTAAAGACATATAAAACAAAATGCTTATAAATGAATAAAAACACCCTTTTAGAAGATAATGAAAACCATAGCTGTACAGAAAAGACTACAAAACAATAATAATACAAAACGACATTATGAACAATTTGAAACAATTTTCTAAGATGAACCATACAGATTTAAAGCCAAGAGATATATATTATAAACGAACAAACTCAGACTTCATTAAACCCAGCTCGATATATAAATGGGAAGACGAACTAGGGGGTATTGGCTTATTACTTACATACCTAACATCAAACAATGTAAGACATATTGGTTTGAACTATATTTATTACGTTACTTTGTAGAAGCTTGATTATAGGCTTACATGTATATAAAACGCCTCCTTATTATCGAATGATGACAACACATTCAGACTAATTTCGTAGAATATATGTCTGAATGATAGAGACTAATTTAGGGATATTTACAATAAAAGAAATAACACGCCAATGTGTACAAGAGATCTCGTTTTTTTGTACTATCCGTACGACTAGACAACTGTTCGTGTCAGGCCCCCGTCCTGAATCAATGCCAAGGGGAACCAGGCCGAAAAATCTGGATAAACCTTTTCGGCCCATGCAAGGATCGATCACCCGACCTCCAAGCTAGCTAGCCAGCGTCTTACCACCGTGATCCCCGCATTTTGTATATAATATAGCATAGTGTCTTAATTAATGATTGTTAGATACGCATAGCTAGTCTGACCAATGAGTGGTTCAGTGAGAACAGAAATATGGCACGGATATACAACTGGATATTTTACGTTGCTGTATATGATAGCCTACTTATTAGATTTATTCACTAAACGGTTAAATTGTTTTGTCCCAGTAATCATATTGACCATACCCCCCCCCCCGTAACCTTTTTTCGCTTTTTTTCGCTTTTGGCGACATTTTATTTTCACTATTAAAAATTATTGCCTGGGCTAAAGCCCCCCTAGCCCCCCGGCTCCGCGGCCCCTGGCAGCATGTAATACTATATCATTTTTGTTTATTGCAAATTAAATTGATATGTCCTTTTTTTCAATTCCTGGTATTAGTTTTTCACGGAATAGTCCCCATTTTCAACTAAAATGTAAGGCTATTATTAGGGATGGTTCGGATAAGACGGGGTATGTGCTAGTATTTTTTTGGACAATGCCCTCGACATCGTTGGCGTTCCCATCAGCCCGGGGGCCGCTCATTGTGGAAATCTTATGACGAACAGTACAGGCTAAAAAGGGCTGCAAACCCAACCACTTCACGGGGAGAGCTAGACCAGGAGCTATGGCTCCTTTACATGTTTAGCAATACGACTAAACCGTTTGTAACTGGTGCGCTCGTGAGTTCCTCGCAACAAAAACACATAAAGTAATATGATATCAAATTTTCTGGTAAACCAGTTTGTAATTTTGTACACAAGCGTTTGAGATGTTCTCGTTTTCATTCTGCAGTTAATTGTACAATAACACCTTCTACTAATTACTTTAATTATAGGCCAGGTAGACCCATTGAGCGGGGATATAGATTTAATTCACAGCCAATCGGCGGATACAGCCAACTCAGGTTTGATCGACCAAATTCAGGGGAATCAATTCGACGTTCACTCCCTCGCCAAGACACCCATCAAAACTTGATGTTCTGCAACTTTTCTCACAAAACTACCCAAACACCAAGGACGGTAATGCGTTGTTAAACTTAGTTAAAGGGGGTTTCCTGGTTTTAATTTAGGTTACAATGGGCCGAGAATCAAAACACATTGTAAGAATATAATTTCAGTTAGAGAATTTGAACGGAGACGATATGAAAAGGCCAGACAGAGGTATACCTGGGTACAATTGCGGGTCCGTTTACGGAGAGATCTTTATCAAATCTTCGTATCTCTCCTTATACACCCTCTCATATCCATTCGGGAAAGGTGTAAATGACTTCTTGGGTGTCTTAAAATGTTCCGTTCAGTATGCTTCTTTCGACACCGCACTGGAAATGATAAATAGTCTTGGGAGGGGGCCCTTCTTACTAAAAAGGATATTAAATCTGCATTCAGGATTTTAACAGCGCATCCATTAGACTTTAATTTGCTTTGTTCCAATCTTTTAAACCCATACTCCGTGGATAAAAACCCTTTCAGTGGGCTGCTCTTGAAAAAGATTCAAGTTTTCTTAATGGGTGGTAACTGGTAACACATACGGCCCAACATGATGGTGTTGTGCTTTATTTAGGTTTTTTATTTGTTGGATCGGAAGAGAGCGATGATTTGAGCTTTCTTGCATTCAATTTTGTTCGGATTTGCAATGAATTAGGCGTTCCGTTGGCTAGTAAAAAAACGCTGGACCGACCTCAGTGCTTACTTATTTAGGTCTCTAAATTAATACTGAAAGCATGCTCGTGTAACCCTGGATGAATTGCAGTCTCTCACGGGTATTTTAAATTTTTATTCTAGAGCGATACCGGCTGCCAGGGCTTTTAATCGGCGATTTTACTACGCAATGGCCGGCTTAACAAACCCCAGACATCATGTGAGGGTAACAATAGCGTTCACAGAAGACCGTCGGCTCTAGCTGATATTCTTAGAAGCCTTTATTGAACAAGTGTTTTCCTGAGCTAGCCTGGACGTCTGGCAGTTGTATACAGACAGTGCTGCTTATTTTCACCAAAAATGATGTTATTTTCCTTGAGTTAAAGGAGCTAAATCGGTAACATTTGGGATCCAGAAATTGACCAAAGTGGGTCGAAACTCATATAATACTGTAATATGAATGTATATAAACTGATTTACATTAAATGCTTTCCGTTTTACTCCAATTTCAAATCAGTTATGTTCGGCGAAACAAGCCATTCAGTCTCAACCTAGTGCATTTTTTTTTAGCGCCTGGTTATTCCAGTCCACATATGCAGTGTGATACAGTGCAATGTGTCTAGCCTCGTCCCTCGAGTCTCTCAATAAAACTAGGACCGGAGCGCAATATGGTACACGATTCGTGTACCAATGTTAGAAAAATTATTTTATCTTAAATATCGGATATCAGAAGCTCATCTTTTCCTGGTAAGTTTACATCATTAATGTTGATTTAAATTGACCAATGATTCGTGTTTTCGATGTCGAAGATTTTGGAGGATTTTGAGTTACGGACTTAGGTCCTTTAATGCGTGATATTACGTTCTTGGACTCAATTCCAATTTTACTGGCTTTTTAAATGTGGACTTTGTTTCTGACACATCAGAAATTAATTTTACGTGTTGATAATCAAACTTTAGTCTGTATTTTAAACACCAAGTCCTCTTAGTCTAAGCGAACCATGCATATTTTACGCCCATTGGTCTTATTAACCATGCGTCATAATGTTCAATTTAAATCTGTTCATCTGACTTCATGCAAAAATGCTATATCAGATTGTCTTTCTCGCCAGCAATGGCACCAATTCCGAACACTGGCTCCAACCGAAGTCGTATATCCACCAGTAATGAATTATTATACGCCACTATCAGTGGTAATACTAAAGAGGTCCATAGTAACGGTCTGGACGCTTTCGAAACTTTCCGAATTAAACATGACTAAAAGATGTGCAGCAAATTATAGATTTTGTATCTTCCTAGCCGTTCAAAAGTGTGCCCCTAGTACCGTCCGTAGTTATCTGCCAGGGATAGATTTTTATTTCAAACTATTAGGGCACAATGATGTTACACAAAAATTTGTAGTTAAGAGAAGGTTGACTGGCATGTCTAGATCGTCGCATAGGTTTGATACTAGACGCTCAATCTCTTCAGACATATTGTTGCGATTAATAAACATTTTACCTATCATATATATGCAGTTCACTATTTGAAAGCACTTTATTCCGGGCAACCTTTTCATAAGCCTTTTACGTTTTTTTTCGGGTTGGGGAACTTGTCATTTGTAAATCCGGCATAAGGCCTTATGTTATCGGGGCGTTTGGCATCATCTTGGGCGTCCTGGAAAATGTTTAATGGTACTAATATCAATTCCTTAGACGGACCAAACAGGTAAAGGTGTAACTCTCTCTTTGTCGCAGATCGGGGCCCCACCTGTCATATGTAAGTCTTATCAAAAGATATGCATATCCGCTCTCCCCTCCCGGTCCATTCTTTTGTCATTTCGGGGGAATGCCAGTAACAAGGTATTAGTTTAATGCCATTTTGAAAAATATGACATAGCTCAATGTAATTCGCACCAACTTCGTTTTAAAATGATGCAAACCATAAAGCAAAATAACCAGCTTCTTCCGGAGACATTTATTATGTGGTCGTAAATTCTACCACGACTAATATGGAGTGGTGGGCTTAAAGACAAGACGGGTTGAACGGGTGCGTTTAAGGTTGAATATAGAGTTGGCTAAATTTGTTTTAAACATGGGTGGGAGGGGGAGGTTATATAAGTTGTACAGAAATAGGCCATTCTAATCCCTACCCTTTCGACAGCGATGGTACCCATTTAGCACCTTTGATATATTTTTATATTCTATTCAAGGGTATCTGCACAGCTATTTATTTAGTTATTAGTAGTTTGTTATGTAGGGTCTGGCTGTTAATTAATTTAATAGGAAAGCGGTGTTGGGGGTGTCAAAATCACCTTTTCTCGACCTTTCTACGTGGGGGAGAATGGGCAAGACCACTACCATGTATTTATAGGCATAATTTAGTTTATGATTAACATTTAATATTGTTTAAAAAAAACCAAAACATTTAATTAGCCTTCGTTAAATTTCATTAGTGCATAAACGAACAGCTGTTCCCGGGGTTCGTCATAAACTAACTTTTTTTGATCTTATCTCAATAGTAAGTGCAGGGGGACTGTGCCACATTATGATTTACACAAAAGACACATATAACGACTAGACATCATACTCAGAAACAACAAACAAACAAACAATTAAAAAAAAAGAGTGAATGGATCCGGGGGCAAGCCGTAAGCGTCCACTGTGCTCTGAAGTAACACAGACTTCACTCAAAATTGAAAATGATCGGAAATACAACCCGAAGAAGTAAAATATTATGTGGTGTCATGGTTTGCCATATGCTAAAAGAAAAACGAATGCACGCATACTGTACTACAAATTTCAACTATACATGAACCACATCGGTGAAGCGTATAAAAGGGTTTAAACAGGTTGTATAAAAACACTCAAAAAGTGTTTAAATATTAAATTAAATAGATGTATAGTGAATGTATTGAGGGAACATATTTCACCCGTCACAAGAAATTTGAAGTTTGGACGAATTTTCCTACAATTTTTTTGTAAAAAGGCCTGGCCTAATTTCTTACCCTAATAAAAATATTATTATTATTATTATTATTATTAAGGTTTGCCCAAAGCGGCGAAAGCCCAAATTCTTTCTGTCCTGATAAATGATGTGATGTGATTAAAATCGTGTCGTAATCATTCTCAGTTTTATAGTATCCTTTACATCACATATATAATATCCTTGTTACATCATAATCTACGCTCAATAATTGTATAAACTAAAGTCATATAGTAGCAGTACAGTATAGTATATCGCATTGTATATGTTAACATCATGGAGAATGTCTTCTATAAAATATTATCTGGTAAAATTCTTTGTTTAACAAGACACGCCTTTCCTTGTTTTCTTTCATCAGAATGAGCAATTATCTTTCTGGATGTTGGGTCTTTATATATGGCTTGGACGGCAGATATTAGATTTGGTCTCTGTTTTATTTTATGACCATAGTCATCTCTTAGTTTATGTAGAATGTGCTGAAATGTAAAAGTTAATAATCTCATTTAAAAGCGAATTTGGTGTTCAGTGGTTGTGGAAAGGGTTAGACCAAAGGCCCACTTTTGTTCATTTAAAAATAAAAGTATGCCAAACCCGCCCATACATTGAATCAAATAAAGTTTAATTTTGATTTTTAATATATCAGTATAATCATTTCCACAAGATACGCCGAATTCAGTTATTTTAGTATACCTCCTTATTACAGAAATCAATTATCTAAATATTATGTCATAAAACTTGGTAATGGCTCTTACCTGTGGGAAATCTGCTTCGTACATAAGATTATGCCTTACCATGTCATAAAAATATCGTTTGGCTCGAATTGCTTCTGTTAATGTTTTATTTAAAGTAAATAGTTCCATAAGCACCTGGAAATACCAATAATTCAAATGTTTGGTTAACATATTTAATGTACATTATATCACTTAAAGATGCATTGTGTATGATTTAGATACAGAGCTGGTAGTTTGCGCTATGATAGTTTAATAGTGTATGAAGTTTTGATAAGAATATGCATAGTCTCGATTTTCATTGCTACTATTGTTACGATAATAAACATTATTAAATTGCGATCGTATTCAATACATATTCAGGGTTGATAACGGGCTTGGCATAAGAATAAATGTACTAGCGTATAATTAATAATTTATACATGTATAACATGTACGGCCAAAAGGCAAAAAAGAAAGACCCACAATAGGAAGATTTAGCTCTTATATAATCTATCTTTGAGTCTAGAGTACACGATAGCTGTCGTTTTTGGAAAATACCGTAATGTGCCCCTGTCTTTAGTGCTGATAGAAATAGAACGTGCAATATAACTTAAATCACAAATGAAGACAGTATAAGTAGAAACTAGTATACTATAACTAGTACTTTTATATTTGGTGGGGATTCTTAATATATTCCAGTGACAATTTATATATCAACCAAGCTAACTTGTGTCTGAAGTTTTAGTGGCCCAAATTTGCTGACTATTAAAACACCTGTGATATATCATAATTGGGCCTCCCCAACTGTAGTTTTTCGTGTCCATCAGGCCGTGTTTTAAGTTTCTCGGTGTTACTGAATATAATGTAACAATAATAAGTTATGCTAGTTACCATTGCAAGCGTTGACGCAATTCTATCACCCCCGGAACATCCTATGACCAGATTAATGTCGCCATTTTTAAAAAGAATAGAGGGAGCTGATCCGGCCGATGGTATCTTTCCTGGTTCCATTAGATTATACTGCCAAAATATAAGGTTAAATAATTTAATAATATCAATAAAACCATGTACATTTACACGGCCATTAAATTATACTGTTAAAATAAGATAGAAACATTTAATAACGCCAATAAAACCTCGGACGTTTAAACTACCATTTTGTATAATGACTTGAGATAGATGGTACTATAATAATATTGTGTTTTATCATACAATGATTAACCATAATATTATAATTACTCGGTACTTTTTCAGATGGTTTTGATAAATAATTACTGCGTACTTTTACACGGTTATTTTGTTTTATCATACAACCTTTTGCTGTATATAATCACTACACATTTTTTTACGGCAGTTTTTTTGTCATGCAAGGCTTTGCTATATAACCACAACGTACTTTTAAACAGCCATTTCGTTTTATCATATACACTGTTTTACCGTATAATCGATGGTTTAAATCTAATTATTAATTGCATGACTAGAGTATTCTTTTAACAACGACTCCAACTCCTCGGCATAATACGTTTTTCTATTTTAATATTTCAAGGTGATAGTTACATCTAGAATAAATTTAATGAACCTGCCCGTCTTCGAAGAATGAAAACATTGCGTTGTTTAATATGATTCCAGTTCTCTTAGAATAAATTAAAGATCCATAGCTGAAAAAGTTAAAATACAACAAGCCAATTTGGATTTTATAGCAATGATAAATTGCTGTGGATGCACAATGCACGAACATTTACGAATCCGATTGCAGTAAGATAAGGTAAATCAACTATATATTGATTTTAGAAGTGCAGCTGTGACTTATTATGGATATATATGTATTCATAGTTTTGTACATACTTATTCAACTAAATACTTATGATATCAAGGGATCGACCAATCAGATAAGTGGGGAATATTAAGGCTTTACGCCCGCTTGCACCTAGTGTGATATCGTTGACAAGTGTTTCCTAAGCCACATAGTATATATACTTAGTTCAGCATGAGTAGAAGACCAAGCAGATTACAGTAGACCGATTAAATAAGCACAGGTGACAGTGCCTAGAGACGCTTAATTTGATCAAATCTAAAAACCATTGATACATCAATTGTGTACAAATGATCAAACAAACGGTAAAGGGCCCCATACACGATCCAACATGTTTGATCAAACATGTTGGATCAAACATGTTTGATGGATATTTGATCGTGTATGTGTAAATTTGATGGCCAAAAATGTTTGACGTCAAATGTTTGATGGATCTGATTTCTGTTGATATTTTTCGTCAATTAGTCAAACATGTTGGATCGTGTATGGGCTTCATAAAGGGCCCCATACACGATCCAACATGTTTGATCAAACATGTTGAATCAAACATGTTTGATGGATATTTGATCGTGTATGTGTAAATTTGATGGCTAAAAATGTTTGACGTCAAATGTTTGATGGATCTGATTTCTGTTGATATTTTTCGTCAAACAGTCAAACGTGTTGGATCGTGTATGGGCTTCATCAAACTTGTTTGTCCAACATTATTTTTTCAGAAGCAGCCGGATAGATAAGATCGACTGAAAACATCCTCATATGTTGGACAAACAAGTTTGATGAAGCCCATACACGATCCAACATGTTTGACTGTTTGACGAACAAACTAATGTTTGACAAACAAGTTTGAACGTGTATGGGCAACGTCAAGCTTTCAAACATGTTTGATCCAACATGTTTTATCAAACATGTTGGACCGTGTATGGGCCCTAAAGGGCGCCATACACGATCCAATTTGTTTGATCAAATATTTTTGATCAAACATATTTGATGGATATTTGATCGTGTATGTGTAAATTTGATGGCCAGAAATGTTTGACGTCAAATGTTTGATGGATCTGATTTCTGTTGATATTTATCGTCAAACATGTTGGATCGTGTATGGGCTTCATCAAACTTGTTTGTCCAACATTATTTTTTCAGAAGCAGCCGGATAGATAAGATCGACTAAAAACATCCCCATATGTTGGACAAACAAGTTTGATGAAGCCCATACACGATCCAACATGTTTGACTGTTTGACGAACAAACTAATGTTTGACAAACAAGTTTGAACGTGTATGGGCAACATCAAGCTTTCAAACATGTTTGATCCAACATGTTTTATCAAACATGTTGGATCGTGTATGGGCCCTATTAGAATAAATTAAATTACAATTTTAGGTACGTATAAAAGACACAGAATTACAGTTAGTCTAGTATTTTAGTAAAGGGGACACAGCTTGCCACAAAACTTACTAATGATTTATACTACTGGTTATCGACACTGCATCACCATCAGGACCAAGAACTGATACATGTGTTGTCCCTTCATCTCTCCCGTGACCAAAGCTGCTACTCACAATTTCTTTATAAAGTTCATCCTCTTGTGTCTTGGTAGGATCAATGAAATTTCTTACAATTTGGGCGAATTCTTCACTGTATAAGTTTTTCAATTTCTGGAAAACAGATTTTACAATAAATGGGGTTAGGTGTGGTTAGCCCGACGTTGAAAAGACACGAATACAAATTCTCAGCATGTAAGTCATAATCGCATGGTGTCATGTTATGCCTCTGGAATATCCGAAGTATCAGGGGACTTCCTAGGACATTTGAATTGGGGATGCCCCAGGGAAACATATTTCGAAAAATATTTTCCGGGAGCATCCAGTTGATCTGTAAGACCCCGGAGATGACCCCATCCCCCAACCTGCCCAGGCCGGTTTTCCCGACAAAATGTGAAGAACAGATTCCAATGCTTGTTTTACAGTTCTCCGGAGGCCTCCCCCAATCCCTTATGTTATGTTATGGCTCGCGGCGCACCCAAAGTTTCACTGACATCCATGGGAACCTATTTACGTCCCCCCCCCTCCCCCAAGGCTTATCAAATTTTATCGGTTGTAAATCCCCAAGGTAAGAAATGTCTAGTGCGACCTTGTCATTTGTTAACGGAGCAATAGATTATTTCCCCATCTAGATGGGGATATACTAATAGTCCACGCGAGCCGTAGATTCTGTGTGGCAATGGCAATGATTTTGTGTGACAATGGTATATTGGTGCTTTTCTTAAAGATAAGTCGACATAAATTATCGTTAAGTGTTTAAAATGTATCCGCGTATAATTGATGCACGGACGGTTTTGGCACAGTAAATTTAATTGATATCCATAGAACTCGTGAATATTCTGTCTAAATCATTTTCTATAGATATTGTGTTAGATGATAGCTAGAGGGATGTAGCACCGTAAAAAGCTTACTATATCTAAGTCTCTAGTAAATCTTGGATCACCTCCTGCAAGATACATAGCGCTGGAAAATTTAAATATCTCTGTCAGTAAATGGTAGGTCTTTACTTCGTTTTCGGCATTAAAACTTTCATGTGTGATGTTATAACCTTTAACAAATAAAAGAAAATATGGTATGATTCAAAATGGTTTGTAGGGACACGTGCACTTGAAATAAAGTTGAACCATAATGGTGTTTAAGGTACTACTGTTCTGATCCATGTCATACTCCTGAAGAAATGGCACGAGAAATCCCTCTCTGGTCATTGCTGGATTTGCGTCTGATACCTGAGCTCTTTGGGGAGTGTGTCTATTCTTCCCGTTCAATAAAATCTGTTCCAAGTACAGCAACACGACAGCTCGTCGTATCGATTTTAATAGCCTAGTTTGTCACGCAGTTAGTTTTTTTGCAATATTCTGCTATGCACTGGTTAATTTGGCATAATAAAATCTTGAGTTATGATGTAATGTTATGTAAAGATATTTGGTCCAATTTCGAGCTCTGTTTAAAGCGTAAAGATATTGGTTGTTAATCGGACTATTGACCAGTCATAAATTGGAACATAAATTTGCTCCCATTCAAACAGTGTTAAGTGGGATTAGCTCTAATCAAAGGAAACACTCACTGCGATGAGTATGGCTACATGTGGGCGAAGGAAGATAGGCATATGTAATTCAGTGTTCAGTATAAAAATCAATGATACGTTAATAATGACTACCTTTTGGTGTTTTCAGTATAAAAGTTTATTATACGTTAATAATGACTACCTTTTGGTGTTTCCAGTATAAAAGTTAATGACACGTTAATAATGACTTCCTTTTGAGGTTTTCAGTATAAAAGCTAATTATAAGATAAAAATGACCACCTTTTAATGTTTTCAATATGAAAGCAAGTAATATGCCACCACTGTGATCTGCTGTAGTATGTAAAACAATGCCATCAGCAATCTCTTGTTTTAAAGGTTCCATAATTAATGGCTGATAATTCTTTAAATCCCCCATGGTTAAAATAGAACCTGCAATAATAATTGATTAATTTCGTTTCAAAAAAAAAAACGGTTTGCCTGGCACCGAAAAATACGTGCCAACTAGATAAAAACTAGAATTCGTTTGTGGGTAGAGGTATTTAGCAGTGGGAGGAAACCGGAGGACATGTAGAAAACCCACGATGTTGGACAGGCGACCCTACTCGTTGCTGACCCAATGACAAACACACCCTAACCATTTGGCCATCCAACCCCACCGACTCACAGTGATATGCCCATTACTCTTTCATAGCCATGAAACCTACGCCCAATTTCTGTGTTTTAACAGATTAACGACGGAAGCCGCCCCAATCAACGTTTTCAAACTTCCCACCCCTCTCATTATACAGATTATTATATACCTTGTTTCTGTAAATCTGATATCAGAAATTCAGCCCCTTCACCACTATATAAATAATCAGCTCCGTATTTAGCTATTTTTCTTAACGTTTGTAAATATGTCAATCGATGGATAATCTCCCCTGCTTGTCTGGTTTCACCATTTTCATAGCAGAATATCTTACTGGAAAAAAAATGAAACATCACCCCAGATATGAACGTTTTGTTTGCATTTTCGTCCCGCTGAGGTCTGGTCGTTTCAATACCCCATCCTAAGTGGCACCATAGATATTGAAACAAGCTGTCTGCCTATTATACATAAACGAACGGCTTTCTCGTGGATGTCAAACTACAATATAATAGGGTTGCTTAAATAGGCCTTATCTTAATTTTATAAATTTAGTCCAGTTTAATGACGCTATATCATTTTCATTCCCATTGCATATACTTATTATAAGATAAGTACTTGATTCGTTCTTGGTTATCTTATAAATTTACCAGGAAAATGACACGTGACTGTGAGAGCCAGTTATTTGTAAGTTTAAAATGTATCCGTCATCCTGGAACACTGCATAGATTTTCATTATCACTCTTATCTCAAGTCCCGGTACAATAAAGCTTCACGCGAGATTCCATTATCACAGAACGAGTTGTCGTTCGTTTTATTCCCTTTTTGTTTACCGCACCAAAATACGCATATTGGCATTACAGACTGGCCTATAGTTGTTTAACATCTGCTTCCCACGGTAAACAGTTTCCTTAATACTGTGTTCATTATTCGGTTTAACCGAATAAAACTACGTTTATTGCCAAGTCATCTTTTTCACCAGGTGCTGATGATGACAACGCTATACATAGGAGACTTTAACTAGAACCAGTGTATGAAACGTACCTCAAATCTGGAAATAAATCTTTTAAGGTTCCATTAAATCTTTTAGATAGTTTATCCTGTATGAACTCGGTACTTTTAACGCCATCTTTCGTCATACTCACACCCTTCTCTAACATAGCAATACTAGGGGCAAATAACTCTTTCCATGGTAATTTACCGTATCTTTGATGAGCTTCCCAGTATCCCCTTATTTCGCCAGGTATTCCAATGGACAGAGGACCTGAATATTTTTTTTTTTAAAAAAGAAGGTACGGGTCTTTAATTAATTAAAGGTCTACACACACGTTCCGTCTGTGATGTTGTACCAACTTATTTTACAAGGGTTTAAAGAAAACAATGTCTGTATAAATTGATCAGTATGGATGGTTTGTTAATGATGACTATTAGCCAGTAGCGCATAAATAACTGAAGAAACGTCGGGACAAACTGTCGAGCGGTATATATTACTGCAGGCTAATTTTATGCATCGGTGCGAGCAGACCTAAAGCGCAGAATAAAAGACGTGTTAAGAATATGAATGCCACTAAATTTTAAATCTTTGAATCGTTGTAATCGACTCCATTACATGTGAAATACTTCATTACATTATAATATAATCCTATTCTAGAAACTTAAAAACCTAAAGTGCAAAACATAAGTTATGTAATAAGTTATGTTTAGACCGAATGGGGAAATCATTACGCTGTTCTAATATTACTAAAATACGATGTTCACTGAAATTGCCAAGAACTCACGTAAAAAGAACTGTTGCCCAATTAAATGGCTGACTAATAATTTTGGCAAACTTAAAGCCTGTATTTTATTAACTCACCTACTACAGGAATTTTCAGTCGGACCTGATGGGTGCCTTTAGACGGGGATATTGCCTTAGCATTTATTATTATCGTTTTGTTTTCTTTTGGATCATAAATGGTGATCATAGAACCTAAAAAAAAAACAAAAAACCAACAACTGTCGAATGAAGTCGTATGTAGTCGCTATTAAACAATGTAAGATGAACATCGCTACTTTTTAGACCAACAGTATGTACAATTGGACGACACTGGATCCGCACGTAATAAAAGCAGAAGTTGCCCCGCACAAGCCTAAGGCGAGTATAGTTCGATTCCGACCTACAATGTTGAAATGATCCAGGTTAATTCAGTGTCGCTACAATATTTTTATGCTTTATGTGATGATAGAACTGAAGATATATTTGAAAAAAAAAGTATTTTACTTCCTCCTATTCCAGAACTATGTGGATTGATATTATGGCAACACAGTAACGTGGCTATAGCTGCATCAACAGCAGATCCATGACGTAGTAATATGTCCCTGTAAATAGAAAGTTGACTTAAAAAAGAGTGATTCGGAGGAGAGAGAGGGGGGTACATCGATCCGACACTACCAAGGTCATAATTGCGGGAATAACGTGGTGTTATCCAACAGTGCGGTTGTCCACAGGATCCTACTAAATCATACAGATGGCATGAATAGATAATATACCTTATGATACACAGCAAAGGCTTTCAAATTAATGAACATGTATCGTGAAATTGGACATTGGAGTTGTGTACATAAAGTGGGCGCGGAAATGTTTTGACATCAAGTAGCGATACAACCAGCGTAGTGGTTATGAAATGAAAATATATTTTAGACACGTTTGTCAATTGATGTATTTGTACTAACCTGCCTACTTGAGAACATTCTAGATTATCAGCAGCTACAGCACCAGTTGTAACTAGTCTCCTTTTGATGACCAAGTTGCTAAATTTTAACATGTATTCTAGTTTACTTGATATACCAATAATCCCCATGTAATAAGCTACAATAATCATCACCATCAAGAAAACCACTACCAAACATCGCTTAGGATAGCGAGATTTCTTGAATGTTTTCGCCCTGTGTGACCCTTCTTCCGTGTCACCATTTACATCATGACTGGAAATAATTAGAAGCAAAGGTTGGTTTTTAAATATGTAGTATTACAAATAAAAATATGACAAAAATGCAAGTAAAAACTGCAGGTGAGTAGAGGTTTAACAGATAAACGAGTAGCAAGTAGGATAGAAATTGGTGAACAGCTCTTCAACTAATCGCAGAAACAGTAGCCCATGTCAATAATGAAGGATAGCATTCGGGGGACTAATAGCAGGTCTGTGATTGGATTTTCGATAATAAGGTCAGTCTAAGCTCTTGTTAAAACGTAATATGCCCTTACTCGCCCCAAAACAGCAACCGTTGCTAACCAGGACGTGTGGTTGGGAAAGTAAGCATGGGAAATATTTACACGACTCAAAGTGGTTCAGAGATTGCATTTTCGATAATTAGGTATAAGCTATATTCTTGTTGAAACGGAAGATACCCCTTTAATAAAGTTTACCCTCATGTTTTATCCATATTCTGTCTCGGTGTCTTGCTATTTGGTTCCTCGTATGGTTCACTTCAGAGCTGTTATGGAACTGGATTCACGTCTTACGTGTGAGAAAACAATATACGCTTACTGAACATACTGGATTTAATAAAATATTTAATATTAACAACATACCTGATATTCATTCCATTTACGTTATTTGTCTCACCAAGTCTACGCCTAAACATCCCAGGTTCCATTTCTCGTCTGAACTCAGCACACCTAACAAGAACAGTATGCACAAGTTTGGGTCATTTGGTTAATAGGCGTAGATGCATTCAAGACATAATAATAATAATAATAGTGAGTTCTTATGTAGCGCATAGATTCATTAAGGTCAATGCACAAGGCTCATTTAGCTCTCCACTTATCACAAGCTATAAAAATGTTAACAACTATTAAACAGTCGAAAAAAGATGAGTCTTGAATTGCTTCATAAAAGAGCCAAGCGATTGTGAATTCTTTAAGTTCAAGGGTAATGAATTCCAGGTTTGGTATCAATGTGTGACCTAATGTCTTAAATCTGGATAAAATTAAAGATCAAACCAGTGCATGTGCTGCATCTTGTGTAATCAAATTGCGAATTCGACGTATGGACCTCAAATAAAAGAAACACGTCTTGCAAAATTGATTCACTTGTTTCTCCATGCTGAGTTCAAGGATGAAGTGACAAAGACAGAAAATCTAGACTATTATTGGTTATGGTATCTCAATATGTCAATTCCAAAATAGCAGAATGAGGGATAAGCATAGTTTTCGACAACATATAATAAAACGTATTTAACTGAAAATGAAATGAACTATACTATACAAGTTTAAGTTTGATTCACTAAAATATATGCAACCTCTTAAATTTTGTCAAATCATTCCAGTTTAATATAAACACTTACCCACAAACGATCCACAATTTATATAGAGAGTTACCTATCAGACGATTTAGCAACGTCCACATGTCTATAACACACACATGTCTATTTAGGTATCGTCTGCATGCATTAATGATATACTGAGTTTAGTATTATATATTCGTTCTTCGAGGTAACTCTTGCTCAGTGGAACCCCTGTGTTACAAGATGAATATGGTTAGTTTTGCTGCACTTTCGCTTTGGAATTTGTTTAAATTAAATAACATCAGCAGCTATCTTTTAGTAACCAACAGCCACAATTCTTTAACCTATAGACGGACAAGATCATTCAATTAGCAGGCACAAAATACAGTGATATCACAAGTCGTTCTACCTGTGGACAATCAGTGAAAATAATCTAATAATTTACTGCCGTTGAATGACATTAAAATCTACTTAATAATAATATCATATTATCATTAAACCAGTAGCTAACAAATACAGATGAAAAGGCATCCTTTGGTGTTGGCATACCATTAATTTCAATAATGTATGGGTAACTTGCCAATCGGTCATTACCTATACTAAATGATTTATTAGACTCGCGTGACGTATTTCATTGAAAAGGACGAGTGGGACAGTATCTGTATTTTAAGTTTTTTAATAGTCTCGAGCAAAAGCCATTGTGTATTACATTGAAACAACACTCGTGCAGTATCAATATATTACTTAATGTCTCGCACTCGACCATTAAACCATAGTATTTTGGCTAGAATGATAATATTGATATATTACCGTATGATTTTCGGGCCAATGAATACACTGGAATCGTTTATCGTATTGCAGGGTGATTAGATGATAGTAAAATCAAAAATTTGAAATGTGTCGTGATCATCCCAAACCCAAACCACATAGTCTTGCTTGTGTAGTTTTCACTAGAAGATGGTAATCTGTCGGAACTTGATCCGGAGATGTATTGCTAGGTGAAGAATGCTAAATTTAAAACATTACAATCGGCCAGTTTGGTCCGGTTTCTGACATGTGGTTCATCAAATGCGGATGCAAGTATGACACCCCACGCAGTACGCTTGCTCCTAGATGCACTAGGGATGGCTTAGAATGTATAGTATTTTGCGTTTGTGCTGTCTTATTTTGAAACAAAAACACGACCAAAGGATTAAACTGAATACAGCATAGTCTTGTGGGCGAATTTTCGTGTTGTGTTGGTAGAATTTTTTGTAAATGTTCACAAAACATCTGGTGCTCTATTTGAAGGACCGGCTCATATGTCGCCGTGGAATCCCTGATTGACATTCTGTGGTGATATCGTATCACTCTTATGCTCTTGTCCCAGAAATATAACGTGTGTCTCTATAAATATAATTTGGTTTGGTGAAATAATGACCCCCAACCGACGCTATGAATTAAATTATAATAAACGCTATATATAAAAGCTATAAAACAATAACCATCAATTTTAAAATATTCGTGTAAACTATATTAATTTTGATGAATATTTATAATATTATCAGGTTATCTTTTGTATAGCGGTATATGTACCATATGTCGATAGAATTTAATGTATATATATATAATATAATACATCCAGATGTAAATTGTAAAAGAAGAATATTAATGGTCATTATCTGTTAAATTCACAAGTTCTCTTTAACAAGCACCACTGCCATGTTAATGAAATATTATTTGAACAGTCATGGATCATTGCAACCACATATTGTTGTTTTGTTTTTTTCCAATTAGTTATCTTAAATAGTAATTTAACTATTTGTTCCAAATGGGGATACACTTATACTATAGACAATAAACAGGCAGATGCATGAACTTGATGAACAGTTTTGAGGTATAATAGTCCAAGTTGGGGTTAAACTTGATTGAGATTCGGTAAACCCGAAACTACTTGAACTTTCCCTTTAATCTTAACTGGATTAGTTTGAATAAATAACAATGGACAAACTTAAATTAAAACCAAACAAAATCAATAGCTATGAATTAAAATTACCATTGTAAATCTGTACACAACCAAAGACAAGGTTGGTTATTTTTATTTTCTTTACAATTTCTTCTAATTGGGAGCCTTATACCAACTTGATACAGTTCTTTAAATCAAATATTATAAAAAAGATTAAAAGAAACTGTTCGGAAGCAATTTCATGTTTGAGAAGAAGACAAAATATAACAGTCACGATATGAAAAAGTTACACGCAGAGGCGGACCCAGAAAATCCTGATAGGAGGGGCCCGTGGGGGTCCCCCGAGAATTTTTTTGAAAACATCGGGGTGTCAGTGGTGATTTGTGGCGCATATCTATTTTTAATGCTGTTTTTTAGGGGCCCGTCCCCTAGCCCCCCCCTCCCTCGATCCGCCTCTGGTTACAGGTCATGTGTCACAAGTTTCAAAACTTGTACATATACTACGAACACTATACTCGACTATAAACTGGACCTGAGAGAATAAACTTGCAGATGCTGCTGGAACGACAGGTTGATACGTTTCGAAACAATCTTCAGCAAGAAAAAGCTGTAAAGAATAAATAAATATATGAGGTTTTATAAACAAAACAAGGGCACGAGGAAACCACTGCTCTAAGTAGAAAGCCAAAACTGGCACGGGCATGTCAAAGGCTGACAACAATACAAAATAATAAATATGAACAAAAAATAGGCCTTAAAAATGTAAAAGTCATAATAATTATTAAATAATAAAAAGAGAAAATGATGCAAACCCACGCGTGTTTGGATAACTTAACGTCCAAAAATATATGATTTATAATCCCGATGGTATACATGAATTATATACCTAATTTAAATAAAATTCATTAAAATTATGAAATAACTTACATCTATTACACTGTCAAATTCTTGAAATTCTAGGACGTCGTACGCTTCTGCCATGATAACAGGCGCCCGGGAGTTACTTGTGCCTTATCGACTTCGCGCATGCGTCGTACAACATAATTATGTTATCACATCACCCAGTGGGAGTTCCCGTTAATATTCTAGCGAAACTTGATTGCATAAAGTTATATGAGCATTATATGATCAGGTAGTTTTTAATGCTCTTATTTTAACAGTAATAAATTACTAGATTACTTTCACAGACTGGAGACAGGCAGAACGACTTTTTGAATCCGTAAATAGGCATCTGTGTGTATTAAGCTACGTTCACACGATGGCTTTAACCTGCATTGAATTCAGAATAAAGTCTTATTCCGGACTTTGGCGTCACACTTAATTCGATAAAAACCCAACTGGATCTGAATTAACGAATCCGTATATTTTTTCCAAATTCATCCCGGAACTATTATTCCGAACGGGTTATTCGCAGACGAGATTTTAGTGTGACACGATTGATTCCGATCACAAATTTTTAAAGGAACGATAACATTGCGCGCATCGTCACTTCTACTTCCGTCTTATCGCGGGAAATCGTGTATTTATGAAACTGATGTAATGGCAAACAACCGAGGTGCCACCACCTTCCTTTTAGTCTTCCAATTATCCCGAAGACAATATTTCACCCGAACACGACGGGGATTACGACCGGGTCAATATTCTGCAAACAAATAAAAATTAATATTACAAACATAACCAGCTAAAAGATAGGTTGTCGGGCAACAAAACATACGCCCTCGGCAGCCAAGTCCTCCTAGCAGTCAACAAGGGTTTTGACATACTTTTCCTGTTTTCAGCAATGCCGCATGACCTTTTAAGGCAATATTGGCATAAATTTAAAGTCAATCAGATATTAACATTAGCCTCTACCGCGTCGTACGGGGGCGACGACAATATACAACCACATTTCAATGAGGGCATGTTCAAATCCAAATACGAAGATAGATGTGTTCAGCTTACCATTCACGGTCTATACCATAGGGACAGGGCATGCAGGTAATATTTAGTCGTTTCGAGTCTAGTGGATTATGAAATGAGAGCTACGATGGTTCAGTGAGTAAGAAGCTGACTCCCTAGTCTGGTGGTCGAGGATTTGCTTCTGGTGTTGACCGAAAACGTTCATCGTGATTTTCCAGCGTGGTTTCCCCATGCCAGTGTTGCTGTTGCAGGGCGGAGGGTCTGATAGCTGTCTAGTCGTTCAGATGGGACGAAAGACAGATTTTCCGTGTACACAATGAAGTGAACATAACAAAATCCGTTGATAGATGGACGCCTTACTGTTCTGCACACAACCTGGACTAATGAAGACGGGCATACGCCATTCAGTGTGCCATGGGGCGAAATTTTGTCCAGGCAGCTACACTACGGTATACTCTTATATCGAATTCTAACTGCCAAGGTATCTTTTACGTGTACGCAAATATGTACACGGGACCTCGGGTTTTCGTCCCGTCCAAACAACTAGACAGCTGTCCTTGTCAGGCCCCCAGAACAGCAGGAAGTTTATCTCCATTTCATTACATATTAATTATGTAGTCAAGAGTAAAATACATCTACATACGTGTTGTATACTGTTGATGTATAGCCAACGCTACCAAAAGAGTTATCATTGTCATTCGCATTTAATTTTGGTATCGTGGGTATCGAAGATGTGAGACCCCCATTCGCTAGTGAAGCCTTGCTTGCCTCTAGAAATTAAACATAAGCAACATAAGATCGCCTATACGATTGTTTGGGGCATCCATCTTGGATATGAATGATCTTCACTGCGCATTTAGTGTGGCGCTTTTTATTCTGAATTCAATCCGAATAAACTGTTATGTGACGCACCATTTTTGACGCGGGAAAAACCAATCCGAATTCCGGAGGCCGGTCTCCGGAATTCGCATCGAATTCGCATGTAGTGTGAACGTAGCTTGTGACTTGCGGGGGTTACTTACTCGTCTGATAGGTAACTGTATATAAAAACTCGTCTGATAGGTAACTGTATAAAAAAAATTGTGGATCGTCTGCGGGTAAGGTTTTATCTGTTAATTAAAAGGGATGGGAGAAGTTGTTCTGGGATAAGGGCACTGGACACCTGGATCCCAATTCCAGGGAGGACTTAGTTGAAGAATTATTAGGGATTTTTCAAGGAAAGTTTAACCAAATAACCTGAACTTGTGTAAATTGTTCTTGTTAGGTGTGTCGAGTTTCGACGGGGAATGGAGTCTGAAATGTTTAGACGTCGACTAGTTGAGACAATTCACATGGATGGAATAAATAATGGGTATGTTTTCTATATAAATATAAAATCATATTCATGTTTCAATCAATCTCAAAATATATAAAAAAATTTTTTTCCCAAACACGATAAAACTATGGAATAGTCTTCCTGCGCAGTTGCAGTTATCGGTACCTTTAAGTCCGGTCTCCTAAGTCAGCATCTTATACACAGAAAAACCTAGTTACTCTCATTATGGAAACCGTAAGGAAAATATCATTCACTGCCAAAATAAGAAATAAATCTAGTAATCTCAATAATCACCCTTTTCATCACTACCTATCTGAATCAAAAATATGTCCAAAATGCAAATCTTCGCATAAAGATAACTTCCACTTCTTCTTCTCTTGCCAATCTTATTCAGCAACCAGAATCGACCTATTAAATTCATTAAAGGTATTCGCAGAAACTATCAATCTAGATCTAATTTTGAATAGCTCCAAAGATCTTTCGATTTTTGAAGCAGTCCATAATTGTATTAACAGTATCAAAAGGCTTTGATTTGCTTTTACATATTGTTGTATAATTCCAAATGATTGCATCAACTATATTTCGTATATAGCATTTCCACATGAAACTGTATATAGTTCGGTTTTACAATTTATTATATTTAATGCATATGTTTATATTTATCGTTTATTATTTTCTGTATCCATGGGAAATAACTTATAAAGGCTTTGTCTGTTGTCCAATCCTTTTCAAACGAATAAAATATTGTTTAAACTAAGGAAGCTTCTCTATTGAGTCAGACGATAAGCTTCAAAGTACACGCGCTTATGTCTGATTTGATTATACATTAGAAATATCTAGCAGAATATACGTCATATTTTATATCGATATTAACTTACTGGATCTCGATTTCTACAAGCGATGTAAATTTGGGTAAATTAATAATCAAATAATAATAATCCATTTGGTGCAGCGTGGTTTTGTTCTGAGTACATTGAAAATCTGTGTTACCAGTTGTAGTGAAATAAAACCAAGTACGAACAATCCAAACCATTAGACAAAATTCGAAGTCCTAAAAAAACGGTATAGGCAAAATAGTGTAATCTGGCAAAATAGTGTTATCAGCATATGGACTGTTCACCGTGTATAAAATACACGACCAACAGTGGCAACAGGTGTCCGGAAGAGTAAGAATACCCTTCTGGTCTGCCACACCCGCCATAGCTGCATCTAAACTATTAAGACGATATCTCGGTAAAATAGCGTGATTGGCCAATGGACTATCAATGACAACCTACACCGGTGGTATTACAGTTTACAACCGGTATAGGAAAATAGTGTAATCAGGTAAAATACTGTAATCAGCAAAACGACTGTCCACCGTGTACAAAGGTACACGACAAACAGTGATAACAAGGGGTCCGGAAGCTTACCCTGCTGGCATGTAACACCCGCCATAGCTGAATCCAATCTATTAGGCGAAATATCGGTAAAATAGCGTAGACAATACTAAATATGATGGTCATCGTGAAATCAGTTTTAAATGCAGATATTGTACGTAATAAAAGCTGGCTTAACGGGAAAAGGGACGACGAGGGCATGGGGGCAGAACTCTTGATACAGAAGATCGTGGAATGCTGAAAATTAATTCTTATTTCTCTAGTACTATACAAATATTTGAAAGACATGTGTTAAATACTGTAGCCTCTATTTTCGGAAAGGAGGCGTTACTCCAAACGAAAGGTCGCAGAACGCCGAACATTGGTAATATTTTGATCGTATCATGACCAAATGTTTCACACCAAATTGTTTACGTAGATGACAGGCGCGGCCGACAGATAGACAGACGTAATATGTCTTACTATGTTTTCAGTTATGATGAAAATGGCGACACAGAAGAGGGGTCACACAAGGCGAAACCATTCAAGAAATCTGGCTATCCTAAGCGAAGTTTGGTAGTTGTTTTATTGATGGTGATGATTATTGTAGCTAATTACATGGGGATTATTGGTATATCAAGTAAACTAGAATACATGTTAAAATTTAGCAACTTGGTCATCAAAAGGAGATTAGTTACAACTGGTGCTGTAGCTGCTGACAGTCTAGAATGTTCTCAAGTAGGCAGGTTAGTACAAATACCTGTCGGTACCAACACATCTGATTCCATGTGACAGAAAAATATATGTTAGTATCACGACCCGTCTTCGTTAGCCCATTTCGGAGCAGAACCTTAGGACGTTAAATCCCATTTCAATGTAATTAAGACCACGACACTAGTCCGCAAAGACGGCAAAATTCACATTCAGTAGCGTTCTTTCGTCACGTGATTTAAGTGTAGTTAAATAATGAGTTCGCACCTCTTTTTCGGTCGAATACCTGTAAATATGGTGTCTTTCTTTGAGAACTTTGGTTTTCTCTAACTCCGAAAGACCTATGCGGACAAGCAAATTATTGAAATAAAAATACAAAATTTTGTCTTCACAGGGACATATTACTACGACAGGGATCTGCCGTTGATGCGGCCATAGCCACTTTATTATGTTGCCATAATATCCATCCACACAGTTCAGGAATAGGTGGAGGTAAGAAACGTTTTGTCATTTATTTTCGGGTTTTTCATCTCCATCTATATCAGAATAAAAAAGGCATCAAATAATGGAGCTACATTTAATTTGATGTAAAATGCAGGGTGTAAAGATAACTACAGGTCAACACAGCTATGTAATTTTCAATTTTATACATATACACTGAACTATATTCGCCATGGTACGAAGAAAACATAGAAGCCGATGAAGGACATTGAATTTCACCGTCGACCTCCTACATACCCTTACGGCATTTATATCATTCTTTAAATGACCTTGACACAAGAAAATTATCCAGTTCATCTGAGTAACAATTTAAAATGCTTTCCCTCTAAATTTTGTTTAACGTCCACTTAACATAAACTAGGTAATTTCGGGACTAACTAAAAAAGAAGATGGAGTGGCATTGGAGTGGCTAGAATAATTCTTTGTATATTTAATGCGGTTAATATGTCAGTAATATTACCTATACTTGAATATTGGAGGCATACAGTCAAAGGAGTTGGTCCCAGACATCAACTATCCTCTCCAAGCCACTGTAGGCGAATTCTTGTTCGGGGTTGGTGTGATCAAGTATCAATATTTAGTAGAAACTGTGCGTCCAATGAGTAGTGATGTTTCTCGTAATTCGTTTAATAGCGACTATATTCGACAAATTAAACAGGTGTATATATTACAGTTATTATGGGCTTTGTTTTTCAGGCTCTTTTATCCTCATTTATGACCCGAAAGAAAACAAAACTGTAGGAATAAATGCTAAGACGGTATCTCCTGCTAAAGGCACACACGAAGTTCGAATGAACTTTACTGCAGTGGGTGAGTTAAGTCTGGGTTTCATTTCTATTTGCATTGTATTGTTATCTAATTTAGTAATATTTCTTCGTTCGGAAGCTCTTGGTCTTTTAAGGAATTATTAGTAAGCAGAAATCCTCACATGTATCTATTATCACGTGTATCTGGTTTGATGACGTTTTAAAACTATCCACGTGACCCTTTGTAAATCACGTGGACAATTTTTAAACGTCGTCATAGACTCGATTGTCAAAATAGCGAAAAATAGTGAGTATAGCCATTGGTTGACATAATCTGGAGAAGTGAACTTTGATGACAATTGTTTTTTCCAACCCGTTTCTCGCAAACTAGCGTACATTTAAAAGATCCTTTGGCATTTGGGATTCAATATAAGAATAGGCTATAACGCCACTGGCGTATGCCCCATTCGGCAAACCTCAACAGATTCCGGTGCCCTATATCTAGACTCGGCTGTATAATGAAGTCCGCCATTTTGGAACTATTTTAAAGGACCCGGATAAACAAGGTTGCCCCCAGGAGATGGGTGCCAGTCAAGTCGTCCACAAGCGAAGTCGTCCACAACCGTTGGTGAAGTCGTCCACAAGGCATTAATTTGGTGATGTCGTCAACAACTATTAGTGATGTCGTCCACAACTAAATATGTTTATGAATTTGCTAATGGAATAAAACGATTTACTTTGTTGTTTATTTGCGGGGAGAAAGGGTGACCACGCAGAAAAAACTATACTAATTAAAAATACATCGTGTGGACGACTCCAAAAAACGTATTACAATTACAATATCCAGAAATTATTTACTTTGTTGTTTATTTACCGATAGAAAGGGTGACCACGCAGAAAAACTATACTATTTACAAATACATTATGTGTCCAGAAATTATACTAAGTCGTGTGGACGACTCCACCAACGGGTGTGGACAGCTTAACCAGATTTTGGGGCTTTTTTGTAAAAGCGGAACGTTTTCTTGTTAGAGTAAATCGGTAGTCGATAAGCCGCATCGCAAATGTATGGTCGTAGGTACATATCAATGACTATCATACATCCGAGTCTAGATGAAGGTTACGGAGAGTACCGGAATCTGTCGAGGTTTGCCGAATGGCGTATGCCCGTCTACATTAGCCCAGTCGGAGCAAAGAAGTAGAGAGTCAATCCCCTATTTCATTTCAGACGAGTCATTTGCCCCTGAGTTAGAAGTAGGAAATCCGACAAGTTTTTTGATAATCTCACAATACAGGCGCCTGTGTGTGCGCATGATTAAACATTGGTCTACTGCAATTTTATACAGCTCGACAGTTTGTCCCGACGTGTCTAAGTTATTTTTAAGCGCTACTGGCTAACAATCATCACTAAAAAAACATCCAGACAGATCAATTTATAACAGACATTGTTTTCTTTAAACCTTTGATGAAATTAGTTTGGACGTGTGTGTAGACCTTCAGTTAAAAAGACCTGTGCCTTCTTTTCTTTACCAAATACAGGTCCCCTGTCCATTGGAATACCTGGAGAAATAATGGGATACCGGGAAGCTCATCAAAGATACGGTAAATTGCCATGGAAAGAGTTATTTGCCCGTAGTATTGCTATGTTAGAGAAGGGTGTGAGCATGACGAAAGATGGCGTTAAAAGTGCGGAATTCGTCAAGTTGAGACTATCTGAAAGATCTAATGAGACCCTGAAAGATGCATATCCAGAATTGAGGTATGTTTGATACACTGGTTCAAGAATAAAACTATTTCTATTGTATCGACTGGCCTATGGACAGCGCTGTCACCATCAGCATCACATTAACCTGTCATGTCAATGCGCATTTTTTGATGTGGTAAACCGAATTCTAAATAAATAAGGAACGAAACGGTCGACAATTCATCGTCTACGATATCACTTTATGTGTGAGTAAACGTTATGCACTTACCAGCTGGCCGCCAGTCCTGGTACGCTCATTTCACACGAAGCCTTATATACATACAGCTCTAGGCATAACCATATTGCCCCTATATTAGACTGTCAATTTTATGTGTGCTAATGTGCGGCTTCAAATGCCGCAAGCAACTGTGAATCACGGGAGAATCTCCAGATTTTGAATCAAATATTTAGTTTGTAGACGAGGTTAGGCAGAAGGTCAAAATCATTGTCATGTGTACGAGTGACCCAAATAGAAAACACAGTAGGGATATTGGTCACATTACATCATTTCCCGTATTTTTCAGTGAGATATTCTGTCATAAAAATGGTGACGTTAGACAAGAGGGGGAGATAATCCATCGATTGACATATTTACAAACGTTAAGAAAAATAGCTAAATACGGAGCTGATTATTTATATAGTGGTGAAGGGGCTGAATTTCTGATATCAGATTTACAAAAACAAGGTAATTCCATATAATGCACTAGTAATGGAATGGTAGAGTATAGAAAGTGGATTTGGGTAGCTGTCGTGGTTATGTCTCTATTGTAGGCGGAAAACGGCGCCAATAAACCGCCACAATCAGCGTCCCTTTCGTCATACTGGCTTACAGGCGAACCAATTAATATTGTCTTTCAAAATTATACGGTTGTCTTATTTAATGCCTGTAATAATGAAAACATTAATATTATGACAGTTTTCCATTTCGTCTTGGGGGAACGAAAGCCTAACGGTCGATCCGCGTTTTGACCGATTCCTCTTTATTTTCTCACTTTGTAGTGGCGCAGTGCGGCAAAAACTTCAAGTTGGTCACATGCAAACTCTGCGATGGGCTTATTTATCATTTTCTGGCAAACCATATGTTAAAAAGAAGTAAAATTTTAGCAATTCACTTTGTAATAGATTATTGTTGCAGGTTCTATATTAACTATGGATGATTTAAAGAATTATCAACCATTAATTATGGAACCTTTAAAACAAGAGATTGGTGATGGAATTGGTTTACATACTACAGCAGATCACAGTGGGGGTATATTACTTGCTTTCATACTGAAAACACTAGAAGGTAGTCAGTCAGTCATTATTATGCTATTACTTGGCTTCATACTGAAAACACTACAAGGTAGTCGGTGATTATTATGTTATTACTTAGCTTCATACTGAAATCACTAGAAGGTAGTCAGTCATTATTATGTTATTACTTGGCTGGCTTCACACTGCCAACACTACAAGGCAGTCAGTCTTTATTATGTTATTACTAGCTTTCATACTGAAAACGCTACAAGGTAGTCAGTCAGTCATCATTATGTTATTACTTGGCCTCATAGTCATGCTGAAAACTCAAAACGTAGACAATATTATTTTATTATCAGCTTAATTTGGCAATTAAAATCAAAACCAAAACCAGCACCGATTTCCGTGTTAAGTATTGATGAGTCTCGTGTACTGGGCATATGCTTACTTTTTCTAGAGCTTGAAATATTGAACTATCGTAAAAAATATAATTTAAAATCATATAAAAAAAAATAAAAAAATAAACACACTTTATGGATATACTACTTCTGAATTTTATTAACATGCTACGTTTCAATACACATACAGGTATCGTTATCAAGCAAATAATGATTAATTAACAAAAATGTGATGCAATATATAGGTGAACACTTTGGAAGCCATTCTGTAGATAAAACAGTAACAATAAACTGATTAACAAGATGAAAGATGTAATATATACACAACAAGGAGAAACCATTATAGCGGATAACACAATAACAACAATTAATTAACCAGATCAAAGATAACAATTTGAACCATTTTGCAGATACTCAAAGACCATAATAATTAAACATATTGCAGATACTCAAAGACCATAATAATTAAACAAATAGATAATAAGTAGAAACCATAATAATTAAACAAATAGATAATAAGTAGAAACCATAGACCACAATAATATACCAGATAAATATACCAGATGAAATACATATATAATGGTTTCTCCTTGTTGTGTATATATTACATCTTTCATCTTGTTAATCAGTTTATTGTTACTGTTTTATCTACAGAATGGCTTCCAAAGTGTTCACCTATATATTGCATCACATTTTTGTTAATTAATCATTATTTGCTTGATAACGATACCTGTATGTGTATTGAAACGTAGCATGTTAATAAAATTCAGAAGTAGTATATCCATAAAGTGTGTTTATTTTTAGTGCTTTCTATTTCTATATGTCTTATAAGGATTAAAATCATATGGTTTTCTTTTTCATTTTATTTGTTAAAGGTTATAATATCACACGTGAAAGTTTTAATGCCGAAAACGAAGTAAAGACCTATCATTTACTGGCAGAAATATTTAAATTTTCCAGCACTATACATCATTCACTAGGTGATGCCAGATTTACTAAAAACATGGATAAAGTAAGATTTTTCTCTCCTGTCAATGGTGGTTGGGGTGGGGGACCGGAAGAAAACCCACGAGGTTGAACAGGCGACCCTTTCTTGTCACGTACAACTATGGAATAGAATCTACGCCAGTTGAGTCAATGACATACCTGATTTAAAGAAAAACAGGTGATGTTTTAAATCTATCTTCCAGATATTGAAAACCTATTACAGCGAAAAGTTCGTTCAAAGTGTGCGTAATTTTATCGATCCTACAAAGACACAAGATGCCGAACTCTATAATAAAATTGTGAGTGACGGTTTTGGTCACGGGAGAGATGAAGGAACAACACATGTATCAGTTCTGGGTCCTGATGGTGATGCAGTGTCGATAACCAGTAGCATAAATCATTAGTAAGTTTTGTGGCAAGTTGCTAACCTGTCTATAATTTTGCGTTCCTTCATTAATACTTTTCATTTTACAATTTTTTCGCGTCTTCTTTTAAGATAGTATTTCTTCGAAATATGCACATTGATTGGAACCCATATTCAATGATACTTATACATACTTAGCGAGAAAGCGGTCGTTATAGCACAAGAACGGCATCTGCAATAGAAGGCTTGATCTCGCTTTAACTACGTACATCTTTTCAAGCCCTGTACGTAATACTCAGCATATTTCGGCACTAAGGTTGATTAGGTACAAGCCCAGCTTGTGAGCCTATCATTTTTTTTTGGTCGTCGCGAATACTAAGTCTCGGGCTTTCAAGCTTATATGTCTACCTGTGATAATCGAGTGACAAAGGTCAAGGTTCGTCCAATGTCAAGGCTGCCACCGTGTTCGCTATGCCACAATCCCTGATTGGATGCTACTGTTGACGTGTCTGCAGATACAAAGCTATAAGTCTGAGAAGTAAGCCAGCAACGGCCAGATGTTGTAAAACTCGCAGTCGTAGCTTCAGCAACATCCAAGAACGGTGACCATGTAATGTGCAACGATAGAGCGCTAACATTGGTTTACATAATTTGCAGTTGGGGGTAATACTAAACACCGAAAAGTTCGGAAAATACCGAAATAATATACAATTAGTACTGAAATATACCGAGATAAATTGTGTATATAATTAAACAATACTAATTACCAAAAAAACAAAACCTAAATACCTATATACCTATATACTGAAACATTAGGGACACTAGGTAGGTCATGCGTCAGACTAGCACGTGCAAAAAAATGTGGGTAACTCTAGGACATGCATAACTTTTTTTTTTCGTATGACGAAATTGGGCCTTTCATCACGCTTTTTGGAAACAGGTCGTCTCTCGAGTCCCGCAACATGCAATTGCCCTGTGGACGCGATAGAGAAGTGATGTGGAGCATGAGAGTCGTCATACAGAGAGGTCGAAGTTTATCGATATTCACACGTCATTTCAGATCATAACCTCATGTATTATGACCCGCCTGACCCTGATTGTACTAAAATCCCTTTTTTAAAAGCTTTTTCATTATGCTTCTCTTGCAAAATGTGGGCGTATCTTGCCTGGCAACTGCTGGTTATTTATTTCAGTTACGGGTCTTTAATTTATTCTAAGAGAACTGGAATAATATTAAACAACGGAATGGACACATTCTCTGTCGATGGACTGGTAGGCTAATTTATTTTTATTTATATTCTACATTCAACTATGTTTCAATATAGGGCTAGAGGGATGGGGCGTGCCTATATGCATGTATTTAAATCGATATGAATGAAGTTCATGGGATACTGTTGGTGTCCAGGGAATGTTGTTCCCACCCTTTACACGTAACCTTTAATTCAAATGGTTTGTGCAAGCAAAATGATTAAATCTGCCAAGGGTTAATTTATAGAAAATTGTAAATAGAAAATTCATCGATTACATAGAAAAAAAGTACCACCCAACTATAAATTCAAAATAAATTACCAAACATCGGAAATTCATAAATACAAAATATTTTATTACCGTCCTCCCTAAGTCCATAAATACAAGATAAATTATCAATTATCATAAGTTTATAAATACAAAATAAATTAATAATCAGATATCATACGTAAAAATAAAATAAAAACCAAGTACGAACAATCCAAACAATAAGACAGAATTCGAAGTCCTAAAAACGTTATAGGCAATAATAGTGTATTCAAGAAAAATCGTGTAATCAGCAAATGGACTGCTCTCGTGTACAAAATACACGACAAGCAGTGGTAACAGGTGATCGGAAGAGTAAGCTTATCCTGTCTGACGCCACAGCCGCCATAGCTGCATCCAAACTACATGTATTGGAATGTTACTACATGTACTAATAAATGGAAAGTTAACAATCGGAAAGTCAAAGTCATCCCGTTTATCGTGAAATTTAATACTCGGTTTTTGGCAATTGTCAAAATCGAGACGCAGATCCAAGTAGAAAGCGTAATTGTCACTGTCAGTGGCATTTTTAATTTCGAGCTCATCAGGATATATGAACTCTACATAATCACTCAATTTAGGATTATTAAGGGCTAAAACATTGATATTATTAAATTATTTAACCTTATATTTTATCAGTATAATCTAATGGAACCGGGAAAGATACCAGCGTTGGGATCAGCGCCCTCTATTCTTTTTAAAAATGGCGATGTTGTCCTAGTCATAGGATCATCCGGAGGTGGTAGAATTCCGTCAACTCTTGCCACGGTAAAGTATTATTTCCATAAGCTAGTTATATTATGTTATAGCCAGTTACTCCCAGAAACTTAAAATACGGGCTTGGCAAAAGAAAGCTACCATTTCGAAGTTTCAATATGGGATTAAAAAAACACAACACAATTTTTATGGAAATTACAATCACTGTTCATATACATATAGCACAACGTTTCAACAAGTATCTTCTTGTCGTTATCAAGCACAAATGATAATTAGTAAACTAAAAGGCAATATGGGATTAGTAAAAAAATCAAAAACAAATTACCTCCGCTAATTAAAAAGTCTTTCAAATATGGGAAACACAATAATGACGACAAAACATATATATTTACATTGTATTTTCAGGTAATTATGGAACTATTCTCTTTAAATAAAACATTAACAGAAGCAATTCGAGCCAAACGATATTTTCATAACTGGTCGACGACAAGTCTAGTACACGAACCCGATTTCCCCGAGGTAATATTGATATAGATAAATAACCAGTATCCTATATTACGTCATGAAATAAAATGGCATTTAAAGGGCGTATATGCTCTTTCTGTTATTCTTCGGAACCTTAAATGGGTCTAAAAGCACATATTAATAAAATAAAACCAAGTACGAACAATCCAAATCATTCGACAAAATAGGAATGTATATAAAATGATTTATAGTGATTTAAAAAATATTTTTTTCGTAATTTCTAATCAGTTATGTTCGGTGAAATACATTAAGAGTCCAATTTGAATGAAATACGTTTACGTCTGCTTGGTCCATTCTACACGCTTTTTTTTATTCTCATTTTGTTGTTTCTAAATGAGTCATTATTTGTCTTTTACGATATGGTTATCTTTGTAGATTACAAATAGCACCCGAAATGTCAATTGCGTCTTAAATGTTGGATATTAGATTCCCATAAAACCCCAGACTCCCTGCTTGGTGGGACAGAGCTTATTGATTGGGCTATCGTGGCTCCCTATTACATCATAATATTACTATTTGGTTATCCCCCGTGGAAAAAATAAATATACTGAAATATTACAAATCAATTCAATAAACGGTCATGCCGGTTGTTTTGGGAGGGGGGGGGGGTAATTTTAAAAAAAAAAAACCAAACCACATCGCAGCATATGAAATTCGCTACCAATTGAGATTATTACTTTTTACATTTTAGCACATTATTAATCAACTAAGGGATGACTATGGCCATGTTGTAATTCCGAGAAGAAATCTGATATCTGCCGTCCAAGCCATATATAAAGACCCAACCACAGGAAAGATAATTGCTCATTCTGATGAAAGAAAACAAGGAAAGGCGTGTCTTGTTAAACAAAGAATTTTACCAAATAATATTTTATAGAAGACATTCTCTAAATCTGCGATGTGACATCATGTTATAACCATTACTATACCTCTATTATTATATATTAATTGTTGTTATACACTTATTGACTGTGGATTATGATACTACAAGGATATATGAATCTGAAAATTACTATAGTCTCAAAGAAAAAGTTCGTTAAATTCCAAGTACATCAATCGCTTTAAACTAGTATGCAGTTTGCTATGAAGGAAAGTTTGCCAGGACAGCGGCACTGTGTCTTACTCCTTTACTTACGTGTGTGTTAAGGTTGTGTTGTGTGATGTATAACTGCTGTTCCTTTTAGTGCCTTAACCCGAGCCACTCGATTTAGCAAGTGATTACACTGGACTGTTGGAAAATAAAACACTAGTGTTATTTAAAATGTTATTCTTTCGCTCTTGTCTCCTGTTCTAACGCATCATTTCTTTGCATGAGCTGACAACTACAAAAAAAACCACCAAAAGAAAGGTAATTGCGGAAAACTAACCTCTTTTTGGAAATTAAGTAACGTGTATCGCTGATGAAGCGCTCAATGTTCGTGTGTGACCTTTGACATCACGCGTGCAGAAATTCCTAATCGTCGGACTGTTAATTAGGTGAACCCTTACATTTTTGTCCTGCATAAGCTCCATGGGTGTTTTTCAGGGAGCTAGTATTTTTCTAGTAAGATTGGATATCTCTACTTGCCATATGTACCAAATTAATCTGGTCCACAATAATTAAACTAATCCAAATTGAAATGAAAGTGAAACCATACAGCGTGATTCTATGATTTTCAAAAATCCATCGGCTACTCGTTTTTTTATAACGTGGGTAACATCATAACCACTTGTATACATAAAAAATATCACTTTAAAAATTTAAAATGAATTAAAAACAAATAGAAACGGCTTATTGACTACCAACTTCATTATTTGAGATGGAAGCGTTTATTTCAATACAATTGACGATATGATTGTGTTGGAAATTATTCGTTTATGGTTATTTTTTATAGACCCAAAGCATTTTCTCGATATGCACCAAACCTCGTTCACATGAATCCATGAATGCCAACATATGTTACCGTTACATAAAAGATAAGCATATTTTATTTATAAATATTCGTTAAATTAATATTCATGAATATTTTATTATTATCAAACATAATCCTCATTTAATAGCTTTTATATGTAGCGTTTATTATGATTTAATTCATATCAAGTAAAATAAAATCAACTTGCTCATATCAGCAGTCAATAAACTGAGATCAGCCTTCAAATGACCGAAATATTGTGTTGACGGGACCATTCCTTTCCAAATCTAGAAGTGCACGTAACGTTGTATTCTTAGAAGTGCACGTAACGTTGTATTCTTAAAAGCAAAACATTGGCTAACTTAACAGGAAGTCAGAGACCGATCCCTGTGTTATTCAAAAAGGTTCTCGGTATTGTCCGGTCATTAGCGCACGACGGGTAACCTGGAAAACGTTGGGATGCACGAAAATGAACGACTGGCTGTCTATGAAGAATATGATGAAACGGCACCGCCATGTTGCCATTTCAGACAGCCTTCTGGAACAGTTCACTCAAAATTATTAAAAAAATAATCTCTGTAGGCTTCCTGGTCCGCCTCCGCCGACATCTTGGTTTTTACCATACAACCAAAGGCAAATTCAGATCGCAGCTGTTCAATCTGAAAGCATGCAAACGATATTAAGATGTTGGCAAAACTGGAGGTCTTCGCTTCATTTCGGTTTTAATGCATTCTGCAAAGATATGTTTCTTTTTAGCTAACGTTTGTTCACTTAATATCTGATCTTATGATCTTATGTATTTGATATTTGCATACATTTACAATTTGTATAAATTCTAACTACATTTTAGTATCTATATCTTGTTAGAAATACAACGGCTAATCTTTGCAACAATAGTTCATATGGACTATATTTAATGTGTTTTATCTTGTTAGAAATATGTTTAGTATGAACAATAATACTGGCTATATTTTATGAGTTGTGTCTTGTCAGGAATACGTTTAGTATGAACAATAATGCTGGCTATATTTTATAATCATCAACATGTGACGTTGCATTAATATCTGGCTGAGAGGAAATAGGGTTTAATCTCATGCACAAGACTATTGTCCCAATCTTAATGCAACCTTATTCCACCAAATGTAGGTATTAATTGTAATGTATTGCAATCCAATATTAACAATGGATTAAATAGCAAGAAAATTAGTTTAATGGTTTGCTAAGCTTACTCTTCCGGACACCTGTTACCACTCTTTGTCGTGTATTTTGTACACGGGGAGCAGTCCATTTGCTGATTACACTATTTTACTTGAATATACTATTTTGCCTATAACGTGTTTTAGGACTTTGAATTCCGTCTTACGGTTTGGATTGTTCGTACTTGTTTTTATTTTATTTTATCATATAGGTGTTATCACGAACTAATTTCCATGCACGTCCACGTGACTACCAACTGGTAACATATTAGATAGTTTGATGGCACTCGACGGATTCACAGTTTACCGAATAATCGGTATCATAGAAAAGCATAGAAGTTTTGTTTGGTCTGTAAAGGATAACAAGACCCACATTCATGTACCAGGGTAACAAACAGCTAGCGTCAATAGAGCTCAATTAACACGGGAGTTGGGCCAATAATCTTATATATTAAAGAGGATACACAAAATTCATACCCTTTAGTTATCATAGCACAGTGCCGCCCTTCGATTCTCTGGGACGACAATTCAACATGACAGCCATGACAATACCAACCATCATTTTCGTAGAAATGATCAGGCCCGTAGCAAACTTGCTGGCGGAGGGGGGGGGGGGGGCGCCCGGCTGAAAGGGGGTCAGGGGGGACCCCCCCCCCCCCCTTGCCATATGGTCGACAACTTTTTGTCATGGGGGGGGGGAAGGTTATTGTCAGGGGATGGGGGGGGGGCGAAAGGCCCTCCCCTAGCTACGGGCCTGGAAATGATTGATTTCAAAATTAGGATTTTTGAAAAGTTCAGCTGATACAGTTAAGACTAGCCCTAGAAGTAACGACACCCCTGTAGTCGCCTTGAAGCTAGATGTCGAAATGAAGGATACTGAGATGAGAGAGAAAGAGAGAGAGAGAGAGAGAGAGAGAGAGATATGGGGTTTGACGTCCACTCGACACAAGCTGCTAACAATTCGCCCCCCTCCCCCCATTCTGGACAACTGACATTGCTTAATCATGGAACTCGTCATGACATTCATCTAATGAACATATGTGCAAAGTTTTGACATTCTTGTGACATAACCATGTTACCTATCTCCTACTTGATCTTAGAAAGATGGGGGGCAACACCAACCTAACAAATAGACTGTAAAATTAGTTATGCAACGGTTTCTTCCGGTGCCAAAAGACCAATGATACTAACATAACTTACATACATGACAAAGAGAGTAACAACACACGGATAGGTTCACTCCACAACAGTAAACATGTAAAATGAAGCTTACGGCGTTTAGAAATATAAAAAGATGTGACAAAAATTAAGATGACATTTCGCATCGATGATATATTTTTGATAATACTACTTTTTAAAAAAAAACATCTTGGGGAGCAGATTGTAGATATGTGGTCAGACGGACAAACGAATGGACAGATATTCGCCACTTGTTTGAGCGGGCATATAGATATTTGTATTCTGTCTATAAATGTTTTATTTTTGAAAAGTAAAATACTGTTTAGAGCTAGAAAAAGAAAGCCAAAAATATAAAAAAGCTAATTAATCAAAGAATACAAGTGAAATTTCTATCTTCATTAATCTGAATATTACGGATCATAGCATCAGGATTAACTGCATCTGTATTATGATGTGGTTATAGCTTTCAATTTGCGATAATTATCAAGAGCTTTCCTAACAGATGATACGTCAAAGGCCGTTGTTAATGAATTAAGACATGTTATGAGTTCCTCATCGGAATTGAACTGATTTGTTTCAAGTTTGTGTTGATTGTTTTCAATCAGAGATTTGTTGTTGGCCAATATCTGTGTTTTCTGATCTTTAAACAAAACGAACAGTAAACTATGATGGAAAGGTGTTATTTCTGGGTTTGTGTAAACACCATCAAAATCTACATCAAAGTCGTGCACATTTTCAACCTCTTGCAGATCTAAATCGTAAAATCTTCGCCATTCTCCTTCAAATACACCGGGATCTTTATCCGATGGTGGTCTGATGTCCCCTTTTCTATGCATTCGTAAAACATGACCACCACTTTTGACATATTTATACTCCAAGAAGGAATCGAAAAAAACCGGCGATTCTTCTTCAAAATCCAAAGAAATAATTCTAAAAGTGGGGTTAGTACAAGCAGCCTCGAGCAGAAAAAGGTCGCCAGTTTTTTCTATATTCTTTACAAAGATAACCACATGGTTATTAGAGTTAAGTGGCCAAACGCTAGAGCGGGCCATCGAAACATCAAAATTTAAAGCCTTTAATAAAGCGAATAGGAAAATATGATGCGAATAACACAGTCCCCCTTTTCCGAGGAACATATCTTGTTTTATTTCAGTCCATGTAGGCCGATGTCTGTCAGCTGGATCAGTTGCTAGCAAGGTGATGTTTTGAAATGGTTCCTTCTGTCTGTACGCACTCATAATAGTATTGATGATATCAAAATTATTAGAGGAGTCTAGTAGCTCTTCAGTATTATTCAATTGGAGAATTTCGGTTAGAAAAGTGATGGCTTCCTCCTTTGACAGCATTTTCTGAAATTAGAAGGTAAAATTTCAGACTAATTCGAATATCGGCACTGTTATGTTATTTCAACAGTTTAGTCGTTTTTCTTAGTATTCAGAGGATACGTGTTATGAGTTAGTGTCAAAGATTAAACTGGGCAAGGCACACATTGCTAGCGGATTTAAATAGATATTCAATTACATACATGTATATCATTTTACCCACAATCTATTGCCCTTAGAACATTGATAAATCTTCTTCAACAAGTATTAATGTTATTATTGCTGTCTACAAGTTCTTTTTCCCAGTATGGCACACAGTTCGACCGAGGAAGTTTTCCTGAAATGCTCTGCAGGGTGTGTTTATCGCCCTGTAACCGGCTGTAAACACCTTTGCATCTGAGTGATTTCGGGGGATGTTTTCCCGAAGTGCTATGCAGAGGACGTTTTCGCATAACATTCAGTTCACGCGGCGAATATTTGGGCTGGGTGGACGAATGGTTAGCACGTGCGCGTTGTATCATAATGCCTGTCATTCAGTCAACTGGCGTGGTTTCGAGTCACCGGTTGTACGTGACAAGGAGTATGGCTTCCGGTCCCCCCCCCCCATTGTTAAAGACCTCGAATTGTAGAATTATAATTTAAACATGTAAGTCCCGAAATGACCTAGTTTGTGTCGAGTGGACGTTAATCCCCATTTCTCTTCCCCCCTCTCTCTCTCTCTCTCTCTCGCTCTCTCTCTTTCTCTCTCCATGTGACGAATAGTGAAGTGAAATAACCTGGGCGTCATAATCAATGCAGACAAGGCCGAGAAATATAATTGCATTACAACTATTCACATTGTTATTTTGAAATGGACCCCAGTTAATTAATTTCATTCTCCATTCTGGGCCTTTTTATGTGCCTATTCCTTTTCCTTAAAATGAGTTTGATTATCTAATAAATATACTACAGGCTTTAATTATAACTAACTATGTTTTAAATTTTCTACACTACATAAAATATGACATATCTTCAGATATTCTGCTATATTTACGACTGACATTGGCTTTCTTGGTAAGTTTACAGATGCATTTAGACAATACCACCCCTTGATCCCAAATATATTTTAGAAAAAGCTCTGAAAAATTCAAATAAAATTAAATGCATGGAAGAGAGAAATAGCAAATCGTATAAATTATAACCCCACAAAATATTTAAAAAAAGCAGAAAATCCAAACAAGACAGAGACATAATTAGAACGTATAAAATAATGACTTACTCAGTTTTTGTTGTTGTCTGTTTTGGTTAAAGGTGCGTGTGATGTTAATAGTGCATAGTCACGTATGACGAAAGCTTAATATTCCCACATCTCATTTACCACGACCCCTGACCCAACCCGTCTCAAACATAATAACCAAACGATTAAATTTAAATTCAAGATAGATTACCGCAATGAAAATAACTGGAGCATACCGGTTAAGACTGTTAAACAGCTCAAAGATATTTAAAAGTCCACGATAAAAGTCATTTGAAAACTACATAGTACATGAGTTCATAGCTCTATTATTTGTTACTGTGATGTGCATAATTTCATATTAGGCGAATGGTAGGGATAGAAGATTTTTAGTCTTGGGGCAAAATTAATAGACAGCCAAATTATAGGTAGAGATAGCATAATATACATTTATTTCTCTGTTATTAAAACATATTCGCCGTTTTAGACAAAGTTTCGTTATTTAAATAGATTTAAAGATAGTCTTATAGAAATAGTGTCTATAAAGCAGATGTAAGAGAACACTCCTCTATATAACGTACATACGGGTTAGCCAAGTGGACAATCTGTCACCTCTATACATGTAATTGACTATGAATACTATCTAACTATCTATCTATCTATCTATCTATATATCCATCCATCCATCCATCCATCTATCGACTCTATCTATCGACTAGCTGGTGATAGAGAGGCGGCTTCTCACCAATGCAACGAGGGTTCAATCCCAGCTCAGGGCAAGGACTTTATCGTTGTAACTAAGTGAGAGGGATATTCGGTCTCCCGTCCGATCAGGCAGGTTTCCCTCGAGTTCTTCGGTTTCTTCCTGCAGTAATGATCGAAATCATTCGCGCGATCTGTGCCAAGGGCCAAATTGGAAAAAGGCCTCAGTCCTAATTTGCTACCCTTGTAAAATGACGCGATTATTATTATTATACTCTATTGTTCTATCTCAAGTTGGGTTTTAAGTCAAGTGTTGTGGTTTAGACCAAATGATTAAAGGAGCTAAATCACTAATATTTGGTACCTGGAAATTGACCCTAATGGGTCGCAGGGCATATAATAATATAATCTGATTGTATATAAACTGATTTACATTAAATTGTTTCCGTTTTGACTGTAATTTCAAATCAGTTATGTCCAGCGAAATACGGCATGAGTCCAAACCGTATTAAGAATTTATAGTGTCTGGTTATTCTAGTCTACGGCGCATGCCCACCAGATAAAAAATGGCCTCATCGTTTGACAGATGACAGGAGTTGCGGTATGAGTTTAGCCTCGTTCTTTCTGGTCACTTGTTAAAAGGGACACTGAAACGCTCTATGGTACACGATTCGTGTACCAATGTTAAAATGTTTATTTTGTTTTAAATATTGGATATCAGAGGCCTACCGTTTCCAGGTAAGATCACAACATCAATGTTGATTTGAATTGACCAATAATTCGTGTTTTCTATGTCGAAGATTTTGGAGGATTTTGAGTTACGGACTTAGGTCCTTTAAGCTTGTTGGATCGTTTGCCTGACCCCGGGTTTCTCTTGATTCATCTATTATAGCCAGACTACAACTTTTAAAGCAATTAAATTTAACTGTATTTTGGTTAAACAATGTTTATTCATTGAAGTTATATTTATGCACTGTCCAATAATCGACCCAATCTGCTTCCAGGCATGCGTTTCATCGTAAGATGACGTAAAAAGGGTAGGTATAGATAAATTAATAAGAGGTTAAAATGCTGACAGGAGAATACAATTGCATAATGTGAATGAATAAATTGTTATAGTCGTAATTGGTACAAATCAATTCCATTCAGTTATATAATGCGTTACATTTTATACTAACAAAATCTGAAAGATTACCCCAACGTATCTACAACTTTGATTAAATTGGTATTGTACCAGGTAAAAATTATGATACATTTTAAAAACATAATAAGTTAGAAAATATATACATTACATCTTTTAAATCGTATTATTACATATGAATTAAAAGGTATGCACATTCAATGAGATATTAGATACCCTTTATGTCTCCTTATCGCAAAACCAATAGTAATACAAAAATCGCCCATTTCAATGTTAAGCTTTGGAGCAAAAAATTGAAATCGACTTTTTAATATGAGGTCGCCTTTCGCATCGCCATTTCTAGATGTAATATCAGAATGGTGTACCCATGTGTAAGGAGACTTGAGTTTAAGAAAATCAAAATGTCTGCGTGATACTAAATACACACCTATGTTTACTTTTAACCAATGTTTAACCATTTTTAACTATTTATTCCGTTGCTGAAACAAAACATCATGCGGATATCATTAAAATCTTGTTCTGCTATATATTTATACCATGGTATTATCATCAAAATATCATTATATTAGAATAATAATAATAATAATAATAATAATGGACATTTATAGAGCGCCAACATCCAGCTAGATTAGCTGCTCTGGTGCGCTGTTACAATATAATAATGGCGTGGAAAAAAGTTTAAAAATCGCAACGGGGAACCACCTTATTTATAATGCTATCGACATATCAACTGTGATTTGGCAATGTATTAACATTGGCAGGGTTCATGACTATATTTCAGATTGTTTCCATCATTTCATGATGATTTTTTCCAAGATTGCGACCATTTTTAGCGGGAAAATCGATCGATGTGCGGATTTCGATTAAGTAGTAGTGTTTTGTGTCCATATATATGTTTTCGGGGTCACAGATTCCATTCCTGGCATTTACAACCTTGTAAAATAATCAAATGTTCATATACTTAGCGTATTACCAAGATGGCGGGTGTTTTTGGCGGGAAAATGAGACGATGTGCAGATTTTGATTAACTGGTAGTGTTTGGTGTCAATATATATGTTTACGAAGGTGCAGAATCAATTTCTGAAATTAACAACCTTGTAAAATGATCACATGTTCACATATTCAGTACATTTCTAATATTGCTGCCACTGGTGGCGGAAAAATGGGACGATGGGTTGATTTCGATTGTCTTTGGTGACAACATATGTTTTTGGGGAGGCAGATTCGATTTCTGTCATATAAAACTACGTAAAATTGTCGTATGTTCACCAATTTAGCATATTTACAAGATGGTGGAACGTTTTCTGAACACATTATTATCATTTTTTTATCATCGATTTTCCTGGAAAAGCAAAGCCTATGCCTGGCACGAAGGCAAAGAGAGCATAGCGGCAGCATGGTGCTTACGTCACGTGCCCATCGCGTGCCTTTCACGACCACGCGCTTACTACACGATCTTACTACGCTTATGGCCAAGATCTGGCTGTGCGAAAAGTGTTCCCACCATAGTCTCGCGGTTACCAGTCAGACCGGGATACGTTCTCACCGCACTCCAGTGACGTTCTTACCAGGCGTATAGAGACTGCGCCATGCTCACCCGTCCTCAATCACTTTCAAAGCAGAAAACAACCAAAGTCAAGCAATAAAGAACATTTCATAGTTTTCTTGATGTTTCCACTTTGGGCGCTCTGAAAGATTCCTTCCACACGCATCTTAGGGTCAGTTGATAATATTACCCATGCTATATAGGTTTCTTATACCAAATATTGACACAAAAACAAATATTGACACAAAAACAAGACTACGTATTAAAATCAACACATCGTCCCATTTTCCCGCCCGACATGAAAGCCGTATTGGAAATATGCTAAATATGCGAACATGTGATATTTTTACACAGTTATAAACGGCAAAAATGGAATCTGCTCCCCGAAAAATATATTCTGGTATCATAGACGGCTACTTAATCAATATCAGCTGATCGTTCTATTTTACCGCTCAAAATGGCTGTTATATCGTAAATTTTCAAAATAGGTGAACTCTACCTATCATTTTACACAGTTGTTACTGACCGACATGGATTCTGTGCCCTTGAAAACATATATAATGACACCAATGACGACTACTTAATCAATATTAGCACATCGTCCTATTTTGTCGCCAAAAATGACCGCCATCTTGGAAATATGCTAAATATATGAACATGTGATCATTTTACAAGGCTGTAAATGCCAGGAATGGAATCTGTGACCCCGAAAACATATATATTGACACCAAACACTACTACTTAATTGAAATCAACACGTTGACCATTTTTCCCGACAAAAATGGTCGCCATCTTGGAAATATCATCATGAAATGATTGGAAACAATCTAAAGTATAGTCATGAACCCTGCCAATATTAATACATTGTCAAATCACAGTTGATATGTCGATTATAAATAAGGTGAAAATAAAAAAAAAAGGTGAAATATTATCGAAAAATGGCACCCTCAAATAATGACCCCAAATACTATGAAGACCTACTCAGAAAAAATGTCAACATCAAAACCTACAAAATAAAGCTTTTTCCATGATTTCTTCCCAAAAAGTCGACGGATGGGATTTATGTTACAAACCCTATCTACAGATGCTAAGTAAATTATCTATTTTCTCATGAAGCCTGTTACTAGTGAGTTCCATGCATCGCCTGATTAGTGGGTGTGCCGAGGGCATGGTATAAAACAGTTTAAGAATTCGGAGCGCATTCTGGGGCACTTTTCTTTTGTCCCGTAATCACGGATAGAGTACAAACAAATCTATGAGCATTTGTCTTCTGAGGACATCCGAGGAAAATATCAATTTCGATGAAGATAGTAAAGACGGTTGACAAAGTAATCATCGGGTGTCATCTTCAGACATTAGATTACAAACAGGTGCTCGAAGTCGTAGAAAGTTATGATATTTCAGGAAGTGGTGCCAAGTATTTTGAGGTTAAATTTACTCACAACTAATCATTCTTTTATATTGCGGAGGTGTTAATTTAATAATATCTGTAGGATAGTGAGTAATTTAACTGTCAACCGTTATTTTGGTTCACATTTGTATTTAAGGTGACGTTTACTTCATGCTAACTCTTTGATTCCAATCGTCATCTTCCATACATTCTTCGACTTTCAAAGTTGGATGTAGCACAAAGCAATACAAGACAAAACCTTGTTCAGTTTCAAATGCAGATGCAGCGTGTGTAAACTCATATCGCATCTGTCGGATAAGAGCAAATTACTTTTTACATTGATACGTATCGATATCACGAATTTGAAAGGTATCATCGCTATCAGCTACAAAATAGTGTGGACGGTAGTAATTTCAGTAGTGGCCCCAGAGCCAACCAAGATCATTATAAGCGGGGTAAAGCGTGGTGGAAATACCAGATATCGCGCTGTTGTCTCGATGGTCGCAAATGATCGCCGAGTCGCGGCGTTTGTTTTGAGCATGTTCAAAACAAACGTCTAGGTTCTGCGATCTGCCATTGAAAGATGTGAAAACACAATGAGTTTTTTTCAAGTTTGTGATATTTTGGGACATTTTCGTACGTTGTGTTCACCTTTGTGCTTTTTTCGATCGCCTTACGGTCTCTGCAGCGCAGTAAGGACGCCACCCGATCTGACGGTGACTATGCGATCATTCACGACCATGGAGACCACAGCACGGTATCGGGCGTTTCCACCACGATTTTACCGCGCTTATGGCAATCTTGACGGGCTCTGCGGCCATTTTCCGTCGTCGTCGCGTCGTAGAAAGGACGCCTCCACAGTCTGACAAGGGTATTAGATCGCAAAACCTTGGCGTTTGTTTTGAACATGCTTAAAATTAACGCCGTGACTCGGCGATCTTTGGCGACCATGATGACCACAGCACGATAGCTGGCGTTTCCACAACGCTTATAGTCTGGTCGAGCTATCCTCATATCGCGCATTAGTGGGAAAAAATTCCTACCCAAGCGATTATTATTTTATATGAACAAGTAGGGTGAGTAGCCTTCCAGAAAAATTTTCCCCGTTGATCGGTCTTGGGGAAAATTTTTAGGGGGCTTTTTTGTTTGGACCCCCAAAATCGCCCTAAAATCCGTTAATGGCTATGATGATTCGCTTAATGTTCATATTTGGGGATTATAATGTACTAGGAGCCTATGGGAAATCGATACCAAGGAATTAAAAAATGTCGTCAAAAATGACCTATGACGTCATTGTGATGTCAAAAGTCAAAATGGCGCCAAACTTTTGAAAATTTACGTCATTCTTGAAGTTTATCATTATTCACAATCAATGAATCAATATTTACTAAAAAAAAATGATATAAACAAACATTGATTTTATAGGTAAATGATAATATAGTCAGATTTCATAGAATGGTCATTGATCGTCATCTTCTTGGTCAACGTCCTCAGAATTTCTGCAAGATTCACCATGACAACCCCTTCACGCGCTAACGCATTTCAGACCATTATTCATGCTGCTGCATATCATGGTACTGCACTGACTTTTCTGCGACTTGCATTAACATCTCACAAAGTTTAAAACGCTTTTAGGGGCTACAGGAAGGTCTGTCATGATTTGTTCGTAGCCTTCTGGTGTCTTTTTCCAGCCCCACTCGCTAGCATTCGGTTCGCTTTCATTTCATTTTCACCAAACGACGACCTGCAGATGAACTCTGAGCGCATGGTAATAAGCCACCCGAACCTCGGGTGGCATTGGGGCAGGGTAATGGAATTTTTCTCCGCCATCATGGAGTCAAATCTCTGGTGTCGTAGTTTAGTTAGGCTCACATTTGGTTCTCCGTACATTAAGGAGAATATTTTACATCCGGCATCTCCAACAGTTTGTTGATTGGATGATGTCACAATGAGTTTACTAAGCTTTTGGACCTTTTTATCGCTTTTAGCATCAAGTAAATGTTCACAATCAAATCTAAAGGTATCTCATAAAATAAAAACCAAGTACGAACAATCCAAACCATAAGACAGAATTCAAAGTCCTAAAAAACGTATAGGCAGACTGGTGTATTCGAGCAAAATAGTGTAATCAGCAAATGGACTGCTCCTCATGTACAAAATACACGGCAAGCAGTATCCGGAAGTGTAAGCTTATCCTGTCAGACGCCACACCCGCCATTGCTGCATCCAATCTAATAGGCGAAATGTCGGTAAAAATAGCGTGATTGATTGGCCAATGAAATATCAGTATACAAAATACACGTGATGAACAGTGTTAACGATGTAGTATACATTATCAGAGAGATAGTAATAGTATACGTGTCAGTTAAATATATCTAAAATAATAGCCCAGAGAGACACGTTATATTTCCCAATCAAATCAATATGACTACCATAAAACTTTTTAAATTTCTTAATAAGTTTAGTGCACAAGTGTCCTTGTAGTTGAAGCTTAGATGATAAAATTAATGCCTCGATCTACTTAAAAAATCAGAATAAAGGGAACAAGCTCTCGCGTAACGAATTAGCGGAGACATAAAGTTCTCTTATCATGACATAAAACAATTTATCATACTTTGGTAGCATTCCAGTCTCTTTGAAAATGGTCTTTAGGGATACCTCTGAAGACTGTTTCAGGTTCTGATTAAGCTTGTTAGTCATAAGAAGTTTAATTATTATAGCTACACAGAACTTTCCTTGAGTTCCCTTAATTTCAGAAGCCGCCAAAGGTCAACTTCGTACCATTTCACGCGCATCGCTCAGCTTTTGTTTCTAGAATATCAAGAAGGCTGACTTTTTTAGTTGGAGAAGAAGAACTTGGATCACACCAATGCCTTTTTGGATTGAAAATTTCAAAATAAACGCCCCGTGCAGCTGCTGGTTTTATCATCTACGAGCAGTAAATCAACGTGCACGGATCCAATTGTAGGATGCCCCGTGCTCTACAAAAAGTTGGTCTCGACACGGCCACGTGCACGCTTGGGTGGCTGTGTCTCGAACTATGATAATAGGTCAGCGCCGGAGTGTATGAGACTATAAATAGCCACGGCACGTGCATTTCTGTACAAATATTTCAGCTATTTGGGCCCTAAAAAATCTGTTGTTGACGATTTCGAACAGCAGTAAAATTAGCTTCTTTGTTATTACACAGAAGCTTTAGAAATAACGTTCGTTTTATTTTTTAAATTGCTTTATTATTAACTGTACCGTTAGGAGTGCTACCGTTTGGTTTGAGAAATAATATCTCTGAAACGCTTGGTTTAGGCCGGAACATGATACTAGCAGCAGTTTCGATTTACTTTTACAAGTTTCTTAAAACAGGTGTTGAGTTGACAGACGTGCTAATTTCTAAATTCAATTTTTTGTTCCAGCTTTATTTAACGTTTCGTAAGAATTATAGTCTTGATTATCCCGACATGTCAATCAAACGTAGAATGATTGGTAGACTGGTTAAGCAAGACTAAGGTCAAAACAAGGGCAAGTAACCTGTCTTTTACTCAAAAAGTGCTGGATGTAATGGACAACACTTGGAACCAGTTTTTAGTCTAGTATTTATATGATTAAATGATCATTAGCTTATTAAGTACAGCATGCTCGTTTATTTAGTGACTATAATTGTGTGGAACTGATTTAAGGCTTGGTATATATATAAATATTGTGGAGTAATTGTCGAGATATTTGGAGATATTTATTTATGGTGGGGCACCCTACCAATTGTCAGAAAATCTTCAACGCCCTTGATTTGCTTCTCGTCTTTGTTTTAATGTCATTTCGTACGTCGGCTATGTTAGCCATATTGATTTAAGGTATATTGCCAGTTTCAACGTCCTGTGGCCTAGTTTTGCTTGTCCCAGATCTCAAATTATGTTTGCCACAGCAACGCATACACTGGATATAGTGTTAATTCATGCCTTAACGACAGTCTCTTCAATGAAGGTTATGTAGCTCCGGATCTGATTCTGTATCTGGTTATGATCCTTTCCTGTCAAAAATTGCAGCGCTGTGATATGATTGTCATTGATCTGTTCCAAGGCTTTATTTTGCGTGATAATGGCGTGACGGTTGGTGCCAGTCAAACCAAGGGAGGTTATTCCAGCTGCACGTGACTGATTCACATTAGATGGTCAGAGAGTAAAGTTGTCTTTGCGGGAACTGTTAATAACGAATAAACAGGTTCAGAATGCTAATTCTTGAAGTGGGCGGTTGGTGGTATCTTCTTGAACATCATTGAAGCTAGAACTTGTAAGTCTCCAATTATCCCAGCAGCGGGATCCGAATGTCCAAATATGCTCTTTGCAGCTGCAATTGGTACGTCGTGGACACCAGCCTTTGGGGAGAAAACCGAAGACCATGTGGATAATTCTATTTTCGTGCCATTCCCGTGGGTCTCAATAAATGAACTGTCAGATGCCGATTCGATTACTTGTTTCTGTGAAGTAGAAGTAGGTGCAGTAATACCATTTCCATGTCCAACACTGTTTGAAGCAACGCCTTTCAATACCCTATAAATAATAGATACACATCACTTTTTCGCCAACTGCAGTACCAGTAGCATCTCGGTCAAAAGCTCTACCATTAAAGTCTGGCGAAAGTATACCAGTTTCCCTGAATACTCATGTTCTTGCTGGATAAAGTACAAGATTGGCACCACCAATCAGGGCTTCTTCACATTCTCCCTTTGTATTGAATCATATGCTCATTTGAGAGCCATCAGTGAGGAGGTACACTACCATGCGCTCAGAGTTTATATGCAGGTCGTCGTTTAATTAAATGAAAGCGAGCTGAATATGAGCGAGTGGAGCGGGAAAAAGACACCAGAAGGCTACGAACACATCATGACAGACCTTCGTGCAGCACCTGAAAGCGTTTTAAACTTTGTGAGATAAAGTTTCAAGTCGCTGAAAAATCAGTGCGCTGCCATGATATGCCGCTTCAGGAAGAATGGTGGTGAATCTTGCAGGAATTCTGAGGGCGTTGACCTAGAAGATGACGATCAATGTTCATTCTATATCATCATTTACCTATAAAATCAATGTTTGTTTATATCAGTTTGTTTTATTAGTAAATAGTAATTCATTTATTGTGAATTATGATAAACTTCAAGAATGAGGTAAATTTTCAAATTTTTGGCGCGATTTTGACTTATGACGTCACGTGACGTCATAGGTCATTTTTGACGCCATTTTTGAATTCCTTGGTATCGATTTCCTATAGGCTCCTAGTACATTATTAACCCCAAATATGAATATTAAGCGAGTTATCATAGCCATAAACAGATTTTAGGGCGATTTGGGGGGTCCAAACAAAAAAGCCCCCTAAAAATTTTCCCCACGGCCGATCAATGGGGAAAATTTTTCTGGAAGACTACTCACCCTACTTGGTCATATGAACTAATAATCGCTTGGGTAGGAATTTTTTCCCACTAAATATGTACCTCGACCAGGCTATTATGGCGATCTTATTCCGCTCTAAACTCATTGTCCATCGCCGTAGCGTCGTAGTAAGGACGCCACTCAGGTCTGACGGGGGTATAAATTAAAAGTTATGACACATAACTAGTTTTATGCCTGTTTTCATATTCATTGTATTTAAGTGTATAGGCCTAAAGTTATTTTGACGTCACGATATGTAAGAGACGTCATCTGTTGATCTATTATACTCGACGTAAACCTTAGCGGTTACAGTCAACGCTTTGTTTTGAACGTGATTGAACGTCACCCACCCACCACACCCTGTTTGTTATATGTTGATATGTAATTTAATTTCTGCTGTTTTTATGTAGGCGGAATCTTTCAGATACCCACTTTGGCAGAAAGCTAAATTGTATTGTATCCTTTACGGTTTTCAATTTAAATTAGTATATGCTTTTAATTTTATGTTGCATTTTAATAAACGTCACCTCTGGTGGCCTTTTCAATTTCAATATTGTGTTGGTTGTGATATGGAAATAGAGCATAAATGAAGGTTACAGTTTAGAAATATATAAATATGTGACAAAATAAAGATAACATTCGCATCGATGTCATATTTTTGATAATACTAGTATTCAAAAAATCCCCACACATTTTTAGAACATCTTCGGGAGCAGAGTGTAGAAATGTTGTCAGACGGACATACCTCTGGAAAAATATTCGCCACACGTTTGAGCGGGCATAAAGAAATTATGAATTCTGTCTATAAATGTTTTATCTTTGAAAAGTAAAATACAGTTTAGAGTTTGAAAAAGAAAGCAAAACATATAAATAAGCTAATTAATCAAAGAATACAAGTGCAATTTCTATCTTCATTAAACACTATTGCCAGCTTTTATGTGCGATCCCGAGAAGTCGCTGAATACCACGGACCATAGCATCAGGATTAAGTACATCTGTATTATGATGTATATATTGCTTTCAATTCGCGATAATTATCAAGAGCTCTCCTAACATATGATGCGTCAAAGGCCGTTGTTAATGAATTAAGACATGTTATGAGTTCCTCATCGGACTTGAACTGATTTGTTTCAAGTTGGTGTTGATTGTTTTCAATCAGAGATTTATTGTTGGCCAATATCTGTGTTTTCTGATCTTTAAATAAAACGAACAGTAAACTATGATGGAAAGGTGTTATTTCTGGATTTGTGTAAATACCATCAAAATCTACATCAAAGTCGTGCACATTTTCAACCTCTTGCAAATCTAAATCGTAAAATCTTCGCCATTCTCCTTCAAATACACCGGGATCTTTATCCGATGGTGGTCTGATGTCCCCTTTTCTATGCATTCGTAAAACATGACCACCACGTTTGACATATTTATACTCCAAGAAGGAATCGAAAAAAACCGGTGATTCTTCTTCAAAATCCAAAGAAATAATTTTAAAAGTGGGGTTCGCACAAGCAGCCTCGAGCAGATAAAGGTCGCCAGTTTTTTCTACATTCTTTACAAAGATAACCAAATGGTTATTAGAGTGAAGTGGCCAAACGCTAGAGCGGGCCATCGACACATCAAAATTTAAAGCCTTTAATAAAGCGAAAAGGAAAATATGATGCGAATAACACAGTCCCCCTTTTCCGAGGAACATATCTTGTTTTATTTCAGTCCATGTAGGCCGATGTCTGTCAGCTGGATCAGTTGCTAGCAAGGTTATGTTTTGAAATGGTTCCTTCTCTCTGTACAAACTCATAATAGTATTGATGATATCAAAATTATTAGAGGAGTCTAGTAGCTCTTCAGCATTATTCATTTTGAGTATTTCGGTTAGAAAAGTGATGGCTTCCTTCTTCGACAGCATTTTCTGAAATTAGAATATATGATTTTATGTTTGTTTTGAAGCGGTGATATTTGGTGTCTACAACCACCGACAATTTTGTGAAAATAAAATTTCAGACCTAGCCCGATTATCGGCACAGTTTTGCTATGAATCCGGTAATGTTTAAGGGACATGGGTTGCATTGTTGTTTCAACAGTTTAGTCGTTTTTATGGGTAGCACGATTTACCCAAATCCACCCAAATCTACCCAAATCCATCAAAATCTACCCAAATCCACCATTATTTCAACTTTTAAGACAATAATTTATCGATATTTACCAAATTGTCATATTTAATGTGGGTAGATTTGGGTGGATTTTGGTGATTTGGGTTGTTTGGGTAAATCGTGCTACCGCGTTTTTATTAGTGTTAAGGCGATAGTTATAATACAATAGTGTCAAAGATGAAACTGGGCAAGTCACATCTCCACATTGCAATTGCTAGCGGATTTAGATAGATATTGAATTTTATCATTTTACCCCAAATCATGAAATGCTCTGCAGAGTGTGTTTTTCGCCCTATAACCGGCTGTAAACACCATTGAATCTGAGTGATTTCGGGGGAGGCTTTCCCAAAGTGCTATGCAGAGGGTGTTTTCGCATGACATTCCGTTCATGTGGCGAATAGGAGGGTTGGATGAGCGAATTGTTAGCACGTGCGCGCTGTATCATTAAGTCTGTCATTGAGTCTGTCATTAAAACACATGTCAGTCCCGAAATGACCTAGTTTGTGTCGAGTGGACGTTAAACCCCATTTCTCTATCTCTCTCCCTCTTTCTCTCTCCATGTGGCGAATAATAAAGTAAAATAACCTGGGCTTCATGATCAATACAGACAAGACCGAGAAATATAATTGCATTTACAACTAATCACATCGTTATTTTGAAATGGACCCCAGTTAAATAATTTAATTCTCCATTCTGGGCCTTTTGTGTGTGCCTATTTCATTTTCTTAAAATGGGTTTGATTGTCTAATACATTTACTCCAGGCTTTAATTCTAACTAACTATGTTTTAAATTTTCTACACTACATAAAATATGACATATCTTCAGATATTCTGCTATATTTACGACTGACATAGGCTGTCTTAGTAAGTTTACAGATGCATTTAGACAATACCACCCCTTGATCCCAAATATTTTTTAAAAAAAAAATCTGGAAAATTCAAATAAAATGAAATGCATGGAAACGAGAAATAGCAAATCGTATAAATAATGACCCCACAAAATATTTTTAAAAAGCAGAAAATCCAAACAACACAGAGACATAATTAGAACGTATAAAATAATGACTTACTCAGTTTTTGATGTTGTCTGTTTAGGTTAAAGGTGCGTGTGATGTTAAAAGTGCATAGTCAAGTATGACTATAGCTTAACATTCCCAAATCTCATTTACCACGACCCCTGACCCAACTGGTCATACACATAACCAAACGATTAAATGACATTTCAAGATAGATTACTGCAATGAAAATAGCTGGAGCCTATCGGTCAAGACTATTAAACAGATCAAAGATATTTAAAAATCCACGATCAGGGTCATTTGAAAACTACATAGAACATGCAGTTCATAGCTCTATTATTTGATACTATGATGTGCATAATTTCATATAAGGCGAATGGTAGGGATAGACGATTTTTAGTCTTGGGGCGACATTAATAGACAGCTAAATTCTAAGTAGAGATAGCATAATATACATTCATATCTCTGTTATTAAAACATTTTCGTCGTTATAGACAAAGTGTCATTATTCAAATTGATTTAAAGATAGTCTTATAGAAATAGTGTCTATAAAGCAGATGTAAGAGAACACTCCACTATATAACGTACACACGGGTTAGCCATGTGGACAATCTGTCACCTCTATACATGTGTTTGACTTTGAATACTATGTAAGCAACCATAAATCAGTAGGATTAATCTAATGACATAGACATTTATTTTACATTTTAATTTTAATTTATTTACCATTTGTCATAAATGATGTTAATGCTTTTTATTTTTTTTGTGGAATTTTCTGTCGTCCCAAAATGCCTAGTAAAACTTTGTGTCGGGTGAACGTTACCCCTCTCCCCTATCTCTCTCTCCCTCTCTCCCTCGCCGTTTCCATACTTTCCGGACGCTGTAATGCAGCCGTAAAAAACTTAAAAACTTTTTCCCTCAGAGCGATAAACTACGGTAAAGTTTTTTTTTTCGATTTCGATCTCTAGGGGATCTCTAATGTGCGGCCAATGGAGAACAGCTTTCGATCAAATGAAAACGACGAGAGACAGGAGAACGGGTATTCAAATAGATTATTTATAGTGTTATCATTATGCGAGAATATTCAAATAGATTATTTAAAGTGTTATCATTATGTGAGAATATTTTATTGACGACATCTATTTACAAAGATAAATACATGTATACATTACTTTTTAAAGTTAGATAGCCAATGAATTACATGTCTCATCAATATTTTACTATTTGTTAATCTAAGGATTTTATAAGCTTTTACTAAGTTGTAGACAATTAAATTTATATCTAGTATGATAAAATCTATAGCCAATATTATAACAATTTGTAACAAACTAAATAGTTAAAGGAGCTAAGTAGCTAATATTTTGGACCTAGAAATGGACACAAATGGGTAGAAACGCATATAATAATGCCATAAAAATGTTTTATACCTGATTTGCATTCAATTGTTTCCGTTTTTACACTAATTTCAAAAAAGTTAATTTCGGCGAGGTATCCTAATCGTTGTGCGATTTCTATCGTCTGGTTATTCTTGTCTACAAAGGAAGTGTAATGTTTGGTCATGGACCACACGAAATACTTCTTTACTATAGTATTTGTGTAGAATCCGCGTCCAGGATGTGGAAAATCCCAATGACTTGTGGGATAGTCTAGCCTCCTTCACCCTAGGTCTTATTACATTTGATGCTGATAGACGCACTATGGTACACGATTCGTGTACCAATGTTAAAAAAATTATTTTATCTTAAATATCGGATATCAGAATCTCCTTTATTTCCCGGTAAGTTAACATCACCAATGTTGATTTAAATTGACCAATAATTCGCGTTTTCGATGTCGAAGATTTTGGAGGATTGTGAGTTACGGACTTTGGTCCTTTAATATTCAAAGTTTTTTATGACAGGGCTGTGTCTATGTCATCAATGACATTTTATCATTATCACATCATATTCAATTACTTTACAATATAAGAAGAGGAATTTCGCTACAAATCAGCCACACTGCAGAATTCATATTAAATTTTTTAGCCATTCCCGGGAAAACGCTAGAAACAATATTAAGATCTACATGGCCCATATTCAACACTTTAACATGCTTTTATTCTGCTCGGACATTGGTTTGAATCCGACAAATCAAACTGTGATTTCCCAAATAAGAAATCTGTAAACATTGGAGTCCAGGTTGGCCATTTGGATTTTTCGCAAAAATGTCGAATTATTTCCCACGACTTATCGCATGCTAACATTTGATTCATAAAACAATACCAAAATGCTAACGCTGGATTTAAGCCCCGGTTTGGGTTCAAACACATTTAACATGGGCCTGTCATTAAAGTTTCTTGAAAACCAAAATGGTGGCGCGCTCAGTTTATAGTGAGCAGCATAGATCGATAACATGTCAATTTTACACACCTTTATAAATACTAAACAAAATAAAACCATTGCTCAAAATGGGAATTTAAAGGCCCAATAACACTCTTGCTTGTAACTGAATAATATGTCCCAATCATTATTCTGGTCAACAAATTGTACTTTTTTTTTTACTATATTCAAATTAATTGATGATACAAACTTCATCTTAACACACCGAATTTAAAAAATTGGAAAAATTCAACCATTTTTTTAAATGTAACTTAGATTTAAGAATATTTTCGAACCTATGGACAAGTTAAGTAGGATGTAATGGATAATTTACACAACAGGTAGGACACTTAAACATCTAGTAGTTAGAATAAGTCTAAAAAATTCTGTACCTGTCAAGCCAGCAAGAGCTAAATCTTCCTATTGCTGGTCTTCGTTTCGTCTGAAGTGTTATCTAAATTATTAATTAGACATTAATTAACTTATTCAGACCATAATCAAGTCTCGATGTCATCGCTAGCCTGCGATATTTACTGATTTGGAATCCCATCTGCTGCTCGACGCTCGCTGATGATAATAGAGATCATGTCTTTTTGTATCGTACCGACTTTATTAATGATCATCTGGGCTAGGCCTAAAATTCAATCGCTAAATTCTCGGTTTAATTTTACTGAAATCTTCAGCAAATTCACTTTACATTATCTAGTTTTTACTTATTATAGTGAGAACTGTCATTTCTTATTTAATCTCCCTCAATATATCTTAAAGTTCGTAGCGAAATTATTCAACCAGATTATCAATTCAAATAAATGCAAATATACTGTTACTGTAAATTGGCCAATGGTCGTAAACCAAAAATGCGAAATGGTATTAAATGACCATGATTTTGTATGGCTGTTATCACTAACGCTTATGACCGTTATGACAAAATTATTGACTAAATTTTAAATATACAGTTATGTATGTGGTACGTCATTAATTTATTTTATTACATTTTGGTTCTAATCAATGTGAATTAATTTAACCACCGTTCAATACATGTAAAATGGCTTTATATAATATCACACATTTTTATCTGAAATTCTATCTCCAATAACCATTGTATTAAATGTAACACGAACTCCATCATGTGCTGTCCCATGTTTGTTAAGCACATGTTTGTGCGTTTATCTAAAAGTTAGATTTTCTGGGATATAATTTTAACCAATTTAAAAACGTGATTCGAACCTAAAAGTAAAGATTGGTGTGTTTCTATTGATATTATCGTATAAAAATTCTGCACTAGAACTGCGTGTACACCAAGTGGATATATAAAAGCAACTAGAGATTTCAAAACCGAGATCAAACTAGAACAAGATACAGAATAGGGTATAAGTGTTGATGTGTTTTTTGATATGAGGAGGTTGCTTGTACGTCTGATAAGTAATTCTATATATAAATTGTGTATCATCTTTGGGTAAGTTCTACACTATGATCGTATACAAGTTTTTATATATCATTTTAATAAAAATGTATGTTATGGGCACCAGAGAACAGAATATATTATTATAAATTAAATGGGAAATATTCTATTTTTTGTTGGTATACTTTTAAACGGCAATAAGTTGGACAAGTCGAAAATGCATGCGGCCACTCACGGACACTGACCTTAAAAACATGTCAATTGAAAGTTGTCTATATATTAAAATATAGTCTGACTGCGGTCCAAAGTAATACAGATTTAATACAAATTTAATTGAACCCACCGTCTAAATCCCAATAAAAATACCCATGTTTTCATTCAGAAGAAAGCAATCTCAGGGCCGGCGGAAGCAATTCTTGATTGGTGGGGGGTGGGGCTTCCATCCTTAGTCTTTATAGGCGAGAGTCCAGGGACCGCAATAACCTGAAGAAAAAATGACTTTGCCTGAATCTACTGAAATTTTCAATATACTCATTTTTCAATATCTATTATAGATAAGATAACTATTATAGATATAATAACCAGCCCTTTTTTCTACATTTTGCATATTGCCTCAATATATAAAGACAGAGTATAATCTGTTTTAGTTGGTATGATTATAATTATAGAATGTATGTTATTGGTAACCGAAAAATGATAAGATATAGCCCTTGGTCAAAATCCCTTTTAACGTTTACAAGCTATCGGCGAAACGAAACTAAATGTTGCCATATCTTTTATTAAACTGATGATCCGATAAAACTGATTTGGATAATTTCCCGTCCTATTTAAATTTAATATTTTAGGTTTTTTTTCGCAAAGTGTGTTAATTTTTTCTTCTTAGGTGTGAAGGGGCTCGAGAAAGAATGAAGTTAGGAATTTTCAAACGCCGATTGGGTGAGACAAATCAAATGGATGAAATGAAAAACAGGTTCGTTTTCAGAATTAAAATCAACTCATAAATTCTAAATTTGCCATCAGTGGTTATCGCTAATTACGAAGTCTACTAGTCAATTGTTCTTTATATGATTGTATACATGTGTAGTAGTACACATATGAAATTTTCTTGAATCTGCATATTGATCGAAAAGTGTGTTCGAATGAGAGAGAGTAAACACCATTTCTTGTGGACGCGGCTTTCCGCGAATAAATATTGTGTACCACTCTGTAATCAATCCAATCTGATTAAAACACAGATCCTATTACGTTTCGTATTTTGTATAGTTTAAAATATCATTTACTTGTCTTACTACTCTAGGATATGCAAGACTTGTTATATAAAAGGCGTTCTTATTAGTGTGAGGAATTAGTCAATGAAACGGTCTGTTACGCCGACTTCTTGACGTTCTCTGCGAGGAACTTTGGGTAAACCCCTAGAAACAGCAACGTTGATTGATTAATCAATGTCTGGCGTCATTGGGTCAAAAGCCGCTTGTTTGACCCTAGACGTGAAATCCCACTATAACTTGTCAGATCGTCATGCAGTGTAGGCAATCGAAAGTATAAAAAAGCGAAACGAAATATAGTTCTGTATTTTAATCAGATTGTAATCAAACACGCCATTGTCAAACTTTTATTTTATACTTTTTAAAAACACAATGATCGAAACCCTGAAATACAGACAAAGCAGAAAATTGGTAAAAAATTAATTAAAATATGATTTCTAACTTACTGGTAACTGGTAATGTAATAGCTTAGTTCTTTCACATAAATGATATCGCAGACAAAACTTAAGAGAGCCGGAGCTTGCTCCAAAATATCATAATATGATTTTTTTAATCGTATGGATCAGTTTAGTGGGAGTTCCTCCCTTTATTGATTACTGATATCTGACCCGAATAATACTCACTGTACTACAATCCCTTTCAAGACTTTGATGACCCAGATTTAAAACTCTGGGTCGATTGTGGATAACTATTTGTGTGCTGCTGTCTTTTTTATATTATCCAATGAAATAGTCTGGTTGTCAGAAATTTCGGTTTAGATTACATGAATGGGAAACAACTGATTTAAATTTTAAATTCGATAATGTATTTTTGTCAGATTTTTTCCGTACAAATGTATATTTAATTCTTTAAGTTTTTATTGTAAACTATGATGCGCCCTAAACAAATTCCAGACATATTAGTGATCAAGAAGTGGGGTCAGACAAGGCGAATCCATTCAAGAAATCTTGTTATCAAAAGCCATGTTTGGTGGTTGTTTTCCTGATGATAATGATTATAGGAGCTAACTACATTGGAAGGGGAACTATACTTCGTTTTATTGGCGTATCGAATAATCTGACCCTTGGCAATTCAGTAAGCAAAGGGAGATTAGTCACAACTGGTGCTGTGGCCGCTGACAGCCCTGAATGCTCTCAAATAGGCAGGTTAGTACAAATGCATGTCTGAACGCACACATCTAAAATACCTTTTGATGTGTTTGTTTTTACAATACTTTGTGACCACTTAAATCCAATTTTACTGTCATCAGTAAAATTGGTGTAAATTGTTAGTTTGATATCTAATTATTCTTCCGGCAAAAAATCAACTGTCTGGCAATATAATATATGGTAGATAAGATATGTTTATCCATACCGAAAAATTTCCCTCATAGCACACTGTATGGCGTATGCCCGTCTTCAATTAGCCGAGGTTAGGCGCAGAAGCGTAGTACATTAAATCCTATTTCATCCATTCATTCCATACAGAAAAAAAGAAAAAAAAACCTATATGTTTAAATCTAGAAAAATGAAATGGCCTTACGTTAGGATTGAGTGAGTATATTCAGATCAGTTGTTTGTAAGACTACTCTTGTTGTGTATGGTGTGGAATTTGTGTAGGTTAGCCCGAATGGCTGTGATTATTATCGTCTCCTTTAAAAGATGTTAACTTTCGGGGATATGTTGAAAGACAGTTTCGTCGCAAATCACAGGAAGTAAATGTCGGAAAATGCTGCTCGATACTTAGTGTTTCATATTAGACAATTACCCCACCCCACCCTGTCTTCCCCCCTCTCTCTATCTCTTACAGGGACATATTACTGCGCCATGGATCTGCTGTTGATTCGGCTATAGCCACGTTACTCTGCAGTCATAATACCCATCCGCATAGTTCAGGAATTGGAGGAGGTAAAACAGTTTTTGTATTTCAAGTCTTGTTAAATCTGTATCACGTTGTGTAAACTAAACTTCAGATATCATTTTGATAATATATTTTAAATAATAAATGAAATTGGTTTTAATGTCCTACTGTTCTGTACCAACCGGGAAAATGACAACTGAAAGGGTTGTGGAGATAGAAGATAAGAAACGGAAATAACTTTTAGGATGTATTTCGTGGTAAAGTTGTCCGGAAATTTGGTATTCTGCATGGATTTTCTATGGACTCAAATTTCCATATTAAAAGAGATGGGTCTGTGTAATCTTATATCGATCCTGGGTCATGTTGCTGGAGGAATCCGGAAAATGCAGGTAACCATCACTAGAATATATTGGCTAAAACTCAAAGTTTCACAACTGCATTTGTCCATTGTCACGATTCGGTACTGGACCGCGTGTAAATATTGGTATATATATATTTTCCAGGTGCTACCATGATTATTTATGATCCGAAAGAAAACAAAACTATAGCAATAAATGGTAAGGTGGTTGCCCCATCTGAAGCCACCCATGATACAGTTCGATCTAAGTTTCTTTCCGTAGGTGAGTTAATAAAATATAGAAATTCATTCAAATCAATTAGAATGATTTAATACGTTTATTTAATAATTTTATAATAATAATGTCATTTATATGGTGCCATTCTCCATAGAGAGTATGTTCAGTGAACTGCAGAATTCATTAAAATCAATTAGAATGATTTAATACGTTTCTTTAATAATGTTATAATGATAATGTCATTTATATGGCGCTATTCCCCACAGAGAGTATGTTCAGTTTTGTACAATACAAGTTCAACATCAAGGTACTACTAAACATTATGGCTAAATAGGTATGTCTTCAATAAGGCTTTGGCTGTCGATAAGGAGGGGCATTTTTGAGGTGGGTATGAAGATTGTTACATAATACTACAACAGTGTATTTAAATGATCGCGCATCAAAGGATCGGAGGTTTGTAGGTTAAGAATAAAAAATAGGTATGAATAAATGCAAAAGTAAAAAGACCTACGTCATGAAAGTTATCTTTGGCAAATCAGCCAATATATTGAGGAGTTTTTAAAATCGCCACATTCACTGTTTCTATTTAACAATATGACCTTGAAATCTCACTGCAGTGAAACTATGACAAGTTATTGGAATGTGTATTTCAAAGTATAGTGATTTGACAGTCGCCATTATAGGGTTATTGCTTGATTCGGGTATGGCGACTATCAAATCTCAATAAAAACCGAATTCTGGTCATGCCTGCCCTTTCCTCATGCTAGACACACCGATAGGTCTATCAGTTATACATGTAGACCCTGTCAGAAAGAAGGTGTGGGCATAGATGAGTTACTCTTACCACAATTCATAATGTCGATTGTCAAGTCACAATGATGTTTGCCCATTTTAATTCCACTTTAACTAACCAGTGTTTAACCGATGGACGAGTTAGAATTCATGTTTCAAATTCAGGCCCTCTGTCCATTGGAATACCCGGAGAGATAAGGGGATACTGGGAAGCTCATCAAAGATACGGTAAATTACCATGGAAAGAGCTATTTGCCCCTAGTATTGCTATGTTAGAGAAGGGTGTGAGCATGACTAAAGATGGCGTTAAAAGTTTAAAGTTCATACAGTTTAAACAATCACAACCTAAATATAATCAAACATTAGAGGAATATTTCCCAGATTTGAGGTAAGTTTAAAAATCAATTTATTAACATATATCAGGAAAGGGAAGTCGGTTCCATATTGGCACTGTTTAAAAAAGGGTATTGTGCAAAACCGGTCGATCCCGATAACTGCTACTCTTTTTTGATCGCACCACCCAAACTTTCAGATCGAATCCGTGATTCCCTATCGAATTTGTGAAAGTAAAGGTGCATCATGTCTTGCATGTTTCAGAGAAATATTCTGTCATGAAAATGGCGAAGTAAAACAAGAAGGAGAGATAATCCACCGATCGACATATTTACAAACGTTAAGAAAAGTAGCTAAATACGGAGCTGATTATTTATATAGTGGTGAAGGGGCTGAATTACTGGTGGCAGATTTACAGAAAGAAGGTAATTCAATATTTAGGAGATACACACTCTCTGTTTCGTATTTAGAATGGATTTGTTGCCCATTTAACCATGCTTGATTCATTGGATCACTAATTAATTGAACGTGTTGATCCTAAGCTTATACTCATACATTGGCAAGATATCTATACATCAGCTAGATATCTATACATCAGCAACCGATCTATACATCGGCAACCGATCTATACATCGGCAACATATCTATACATCAGCAACATATTTATACATCAGTAACATATCTATACATCAGCTAGATATCTATACATCAGCAACCGATCTATACATCGGCAACCGATCTATACATCGGCAACATATCTATACATTAGCAGCATATCTATACATCAGCTACATATTTATACATAAGCAACATATCTATACATCAGCAACATATTTATACATCAGTAACATATCTATACACCAGCAGCATATCCGTAGTACTGTGTATAATATATGTGTATACTAATTACGTCCGGGGGGTCAAACAGATGACCTAATTATGATTAAAAAACATCTTTGATTAATTATTGTAACTGTTGTTGTTCTGTATAACAACCTGCGTCAGTTTAATTTCATAATATTCATTCTTGTGTAGAATGTTGGCAGGTTGGTGAAACATCTATGTAACACATATATTTCAGAAATATAAATTCGCATGTTTCCACTTGTTTTATAGGCTCCATATTAACCCTTGAGGATTTAAAGGATTACCAGCCACTAATTTTTGAAACTATTAAAGAAGAAATTGCCGACGGCCTTGTTTTACATACTGCTGGAGATCATGGTGGTGGTTTATTGGTGGCTTTTATACTGAAAATCCTAAAAGGTAGTCAGTCATCAAGATCTTTTTACTATCTTTTATACTAAAAAGTTTGTCAACACGGTTTATTTTGGTGTGATGTTTGTTAAAGGTGTGGACGTATAAACTGTACGCCAGTGTACGGCGTTCCGTCCGCCAACAATTGGCTCATGAACGCGAGTGACACTATAGTTTTCAAATTTTGTGTGAAGCATTCTGTCCTCGAGAGGCCGAACCATTACTGAGATTTTTCGTACCAGAGTTATGCCCTCTTTTCCAAAAACATTGTAAACGCGATGGGGGTTGTATTTTTTTAACGGATTAGCCACATTTACTCCTTGCAAAGTATAATTTTTTTCGGGTCATTCGAATAAAAAAATAACGTGGTAAAAACGGCTTTCTAAAAGGTCACAAACATTTACTAAAAACACACACTGGTCAAAAGTAGTATTATGATGTTGTCATATTCAGAAACAGACATTTTGAATATTTAAGTATCTCTTTTGGTGCCAATTATGGAGTGGAGTGTCCACGAACAAAACAACTGTTTTTAATTAGAATGACATGCTCTTGTGGTTTTATTTATCAAAGGTTATAATATCACACATGAGAGTTTTAATGCCAAAAACGAAGTAAAGACCTACCATTTACTGACAGAAATATTTAAATTTTCCAACGCTATATACTATGCTATAGGTGATGCTAGATTCACTAAGGACATGGATAAAGTAAGATTTTCTCTTATTTAACGAAAGTCAAAACATAATTATTTATATATCATAGTTTGGGTATTTTATTTTCAAACGTCATGGGATTGAACATTTACACATTCAGAACCACGGTGGCTCTGTGAGTACGACCCCGGTGTTGGCCGAGAAACTTCCCTCAGAGTTTCCAGCCTGGCTTCCAAGTGGTACTCATTGAAATGTACGGCCAAGATGTCTCTCATAGCACACTGCATAGCATATACCCATTTTCATAAACCACGTTGGTACACTTGGACGTTAAAAACCCTATTTCTGATGAAAGGGTAACTAATTTCTTTTTATTAATTGCTTTATTTTACAGAAAATAAAATACTTTTACAGTGATGAATTCATTCAAAGTGTGCGAAATTTTATAGATCACACCAAAACTCAAGCTGACGAACTTTATGAGAAATTTGTGAATGGCACCAAAGGTACGCGTGTAGAAAAGGGGACCAGCCATGTATCAGTTCTGGGTCCGGATGGTGATGCAGTGTCGATAACCAGTACTATTAATCATTAGTAGGTTCCGGGGCTAATTGTATCCACTCTACTGAAATACTAGACTCACTGACCAATTTTACTTGTTTTGTTAATACTTTTTTTTAGTTTCAAAACTAACGCCTTATATCAGTTTTGAAATGATATAGGCTGTTTATAGCACTAAATTTATTTGATTGTGTATTGTTTACAAAAGAAGGATTCTATATCTTTTTTTTTTTTTTTTTAAACACTCTTCGGTATTCCCCCTTTTTAGAAACCTCGTTATCAGTTTTGAGGAAGCTACAATCAAGTAATCGTTTTGAATTGTATAACATAAATGTTTTTCTGTTTTCCTTGATTATCCTATTGATTTTTGACAATTTTGTTATGCCCGCGACGCCCGCACACAGAGTTTAATCGCCATTGTTACGATATCTATAGGTGGCAATAATTTAGGGACTAATTCAATGAATAGGATCCATATTAAGAATCTAGCTGTAAATGAGTATGACTGTGTGGTTCAATCCTTGTTATTCCATTTTAGTATAAAAGTCAAATATTGTGACCAGAAATAATTGTCAATGTCCCGGAATTTTCCATATTGATTTGATTTATGAGCGGTCAATCTGTTGTTAACGTCAGTGTTGAGTTAACACGGCAAGTCAAAACTTTCTAAGAAATTAGTATTCAAGTTTCTCCAACTTAATGTTTTAAGAACAAAACGCTAACGGCATTGGTCTTACCCTGTCCCTAATCTAAAAGTGCTTCAGCTGTTTTAAACTAAGTACATATTTTGTTTTATTTCAGTTATGGGTCTTTAGTTTACTCTAAAGGCACTGGGATAATATTAAACAATGGAATGAATTCATTCTTTTCAGACGAACTGGTAATTTTAATTTTATTTACATATTATAATACGCATACGCCGGACATTTTAATATAAAAGATATTAATAACAAGCGGTTGCCATGTAAGAAACATTTTGCAAAAGATGGACATTTTCGTACAATCAGGGGCCATAACCCAAGATGTTACGGTCCAACATGCGACAATTTAAGGAGGACCCAAAATCTTCTGGATATATACATAAGTTTGACCAAAATCTAGAGGCTCCACAAGCCATAAACGTTATCCAGTCTGGACCGTAATCCATGAAGTTACGATCCGATATGCGCAAATATCGCATGACACCGAGATCTTTGGGATATAAACATATCAAGTTTCATCAAAATCGGATAGAAAGTGTGACCTATGCTGTGTTCTCAGCAAAGATGCTTAGGGTTGCACTGTTGTCTTGACCGGAGAGTTACTTGATGTCTGGCTCGGTGTCGGAGAGACGCACTCAAGTGTTTTGCTCGGTATTCGGTTGATTTATTTTGTTTTGATACATGGCGTTGTTGGGTACTTTCGACGAGGTGTGACGATATGGTTTCTTGTGGCGGTATCCGTTGGCGCGGAGTACCAATCTTTGTGCGTATCTAAGTCGATATTATATATCCTACTGTATTATAAGGATGTGTCAATAGGTGTGTTATCCTGATGATAACAATATTATTTAGAAACTAATTTTGCTTTAAAAGATAGTGTGAAATTATTTAACTTTTCGTTGTTATATTTTAGCCGTATAATCAAATAGAGCCTGGAAAGATGTCAACAGGTGGATCAGCACCTTCTCTCTTTTTTAAAAATGGCGACATTGCCCTTGTAATAGGAAGTTCCGGTGGTGATAGAATTGCGGCATCCATTGCGACGGTAAACTAGTATTATTTTAAGTATAGTATTATTTTATTTACAGACAGGACCAACGACCTCTTCGTTCCATTTAGTCATATAAATCTGGGCCGAGTAAAGCACAGCTACCACCTTGAGAACTTTGCATAAAACATGTTAAAAGGGGGTTAAGTCGTTTTAATATTTCGGAAAATGTAAGGCCAGAAAACGAAAATATAGGTTGATTAAAAATTTGGCTCCGCGCAATAAATATAGTAATCAAATCAGACAAAGTTATAAAAATTTGGCTCCGCACAATAAATAATAGTAATCAAATCAGAAAAAGTTATAATAATAATAATTAAGATATTTTGGCCTAGTTTTTTTTTATTAATATACTTCAATCAAAGATTCTTTGTCATAACTTCTGACTTAAAAAAAATTGTATTGATTTAACTTGTTTGTCTTTGCAGGTGGTTATGGAACTATTTTCTTTAAATAAAACATTAGCAGAAGCAATTCGAGCCAAAAGATATTTTTATGACACTAGAAAGTTAAAGCTTGTGCACGAAACAGATTTTCCAGAGGTAATATTAACGCGGACAAATATCCGATACCCATTGTGTGGTCTATTCAACTAATAGTAAATTTGACTTTATATTATGTTGTTTTCAAAACACGGATAGTTCTACTGCTATTGTACAAATAATGGTGGAAATGTGACATAATTTTGTTATGGGAGATGGCGTTTCTTTTCAAACAAAAAGAAGGAATTGTTACTATTGATAAACTTTTAGAAATCTTAGATAAGCCCCCCTTTAAACATTACGTTTAATTAAAGAATGCGGATCGACACCTTCTCTCTTCACATGGCTATATTTCCCTGGTAATAGGAAGTTCCGATGCTAATGTCATTAATAGAGTCGGTCCTAAAACAGGGGCGGCGCCAAGGGGGGACATGGGGAAATTGGCCCCCCCCCCCCAATAATCTAATATGCCCTGTGTTTGCCCCCCCCCCCATAATTTTTAAATAATTTATAGTAGGTTTATAGCAGGATGGGCTTGTAAGAAATCACTCTCTGACAGAGTAGGGATGTGAGATTTAATCACCGTAGAAGGTATTGATTACCGAAACGTATCAAAAACTCTAAACAATAACATGTGAATCACTTAAAAAAGGCTTTTTACGATCCTCAAATGTTTTTGGGTATAGGTTAAACGCGGCGTAAATATGCACTCACTTGATACCCTCAATCCGTTCGTTTGACACCTCCCTCTTTTTTCGGATATGCTGGTGATTTGGCGACGAACAGTATCTGGTCAGTTTAAACGAAATAATTTTCGTTAAAACGAATTAATTATTTCGTTTAAACGAATTAATTATTTCGTTTAAACGAAATAATTAATTCGTTTAAACGAAATAATTAATTCGTTTAAACGAAATAATTATATAGGAGTGGAATCGTGCACTTAAGGGGCTCCGTATCATACACCTTGACCAACGGCCCCCTAGATCTTGAGGCCCACGGTTTTAGTATGTCAAGTCTAAGGTAAATCCGACATTGGTGGCACCCCAGTTTAAAAAAACGTCACTGTGTGTAATTTAAAGTGACAACAGCAGACTTATCTAGCAAATAATTGAGAATGTGTATTCTTGAATTTCAGCACATATTAAACCAACTTAGAGATGACTATGGCCATTCACTGCTACCGAGAACAAATCTAATATCTGCCGTCCAAGCCATATATAAAGACCCAACAACAGGAAAGATAATTGCTCATTCTGATGAAAGAAAACAAGGAAAGGCGTGTCTTGTTAAACAAAGAATTTTACCAGATGATATATTATAGAAGACATTCTACATTATAGGTTTTTATTCAATTAGTGACTTATTATCATGAAACACCCAACAGTTGTCTATTCGTTGGGATGGGTAGAAAAACCGAAATCCCATGTACACTCAAGTTCCACCATGCCAGAATAAAGATTAAATATAGACATTAATATGTTTAAATAATTTTGTTTCAAAAATCATTTCTATGGTTATTTAAATTTGATTTGGTTTCTGCTGATTTCACATTCGTATCTTTGTGTGTCTTAGATAAATATAGTAACAATTATTATGTTATCCTTTTCGTACACGCCAGCTTATTCTTCTTTTTTTTGTTACTGGTATGTACCCAGTTCCATTAAACTAATTCATAGGTGTTTTATTGCCATTTATAGCAGGTTTAGTTTATACCCAATATCTGTTGGTATAGTGCATGTTGAGGATATGCTCAACTTTCATGGAAAATTAAAGACTATGCGTTGATGCGACGTTATGCTATAAATGAACACTTATATGAAATTCCGGTTGATAAGCCAATAGCCAGAAACTCCATTTCCAACGGCAAATAGTCTGTGTCTACAGCTTCGTTTGAGACCCCCGAATCACCCGCCATTAGAGGTTATACTAGTTAGACCATAGAGGGCTACATTAACCAGACAAGTAAGAACATAAACGTCCAGTAGAACTTGTGATTAAACGACATCAAAAAGGTGCTGTCAGAGGATAATCCAAATTTTACTTTCTCGGGGGATTTTAAGCAAGCTTTTGATAAATAAATTAGTCCAAATATATCATCAAATAACAACAGTTTGTAAGCGGGAGGGCATCGTTAAAAACATTTGAACCTTATTATTTCACACTATTTAAACATATATATTATCATATAATGAATCGGTGTTACTATCAATAAATTTGTAATTATAAAGCATATGTTACATTACGATTGGTAAACCTTCTTTCGCCTTATATCTTACCATATTGACGCCACTTTTCGCGTCTTATTATCATCATTTTAGACTACGCTTTGACACTTTTTGCAGATTTGCGCCAGAGCTTTTCGGACGCATGATTCGCCAAAGTCATTAGTAAATTTATAATTCCTCCATCATTCTGATCATTTTCAATGAGTGACCTTTGGTTGACAACTATCTGAGTTTTCTGGTCTCGAAATGAATTGAAACGAAAACTCGCATGAAAAGGCGACATTTGTGTAGACACCATCAAACACTAAATCGAAATCTTGTATATTTTTAATTTCTTTCAAATCGAATTCATAATAAAGGCGCCATTCTCCGATATAAAACTGGTATCTTCATCTTTAGGTGGTCGCATATCCCCTTTCTATGCATCCCTAAAATTTTACCTTCATATCTAACCAATTTATATTCCAAAAATGAATCGAAAAATATTGGGGATTCCTCTTCAAAAGCTAAAGATATTATTCGAAAAGTTGGATAACCACAGCCCGCTTCAAGCAAGTACGCGTCTCCAGTTTTGAGTATGTTCTTTACAATGATAATTAGATGGTCGTTTGGCGAGGAAAACGTTGAATGGACCAAGGCAAGTTCAAAATTTAGAGCCTTAAATAAAGCGAAAAGAAATATATGGTGGGAATAACAGAGTCCTCCTTGTTTAAGAAACATGCCCTGTTTTATTTCATTCCGCGTAGGTCTATGTCTTTCATTTGGGTCTGTTGCCATTAGGATAATATTCTGAAAATATTGGCCGAAAAAAAACTATTTTCTTCAAGTTATTGCGGCCCCTGGACACTCGCATATAGGGACTTAGGATGGAAGCGTCCCCCCCCCCCCAATTTTTTTTTTTATCAAGAATTGCTTCCACCGGCCCTGTTTTGCATACCGAATATTGGCCAATCACGTTATTTACCGAGATTTAGCGTAATAGTTTGGATGCAGCTATGATGGGTGTGGACACCTGTTATCACCGTTTGTCGTGTATTTAGTACACGGTGAACAGTCCATATGCTGATTACACTATTTTGCCTGATTACACTATTTTGCCTATGCAGTTACTTTTAGGGCTTCGAATTTTGTCTAATGGTTTGGATTGTTCGTACTTGGTTTTGTTTTATTTGAGAACATAGGTCAGATTTTTTTACCAAAATGTCAGTTATTTTAATTTTAGCCTTGTTAAAATATTTTATATGGGTTTAAAATTGACCTCATAACTTTCATCTTCGCAGCTGAAAACGTTTCCTCCGAGTATGTCATCTTGGTCACCTGCTTCTAAAACAGTGTTTTTCAGACAGGATCTCTTTTGGAGAATCCGGAATATTAGATTACGATTTTCCAATTTATTCATTCGCGGCCTATAGCCATGTATTAAAAAAGGGTAACAAACTCTGTCTCAATTGGGAGGGGGGGGGGGGGGTGTTAGTGCAGAACGCATTTGTGCTAGAATGTTATTATACATGTATACTGGATTGGTGAGCGATACTAAGTACAACAGTGGTTTTGTGCCGGCTCCGCCTAACCGTGGCCCACCCCCATAACTTCACTTTTCCCAAGTATTAAGTGTTTTCGTTGGTGTCAATTGATTAAACCTGTTGGTGCCAAGATACCCACTTTACTATTGGTAAGAGTGCAATAGAATGGAAATTATGGGGGTTAATATTTTACCTGTGTACGGGTTATGAAAGTTGACCTTGGTCTTCAAACGCAACGGAAGACGGTACATGTGTTCGCATTAAACTAGGTCATGGGGTAAAACATTAAATTGGATTGAACGCTTGATTTGTCACGATAAAATGACAATTTCCTTACAATTAGGGGCCATAATCCAGGATGTTACGGTGCGACATGCGTCAATATCAAAAGGAACCGAGGTCTTTGGAATATATACCCATTTTTCATGTTTCGTCAAAATTGTGATCTGTAAATGTGAAAGGACTGGCGAATAGGGCGACCGCATAACACGTCCAGGGGGCGTATATAACTGACACTAGACATTGAGAAACATATAAACATAGCATGCATACATGATATAAACTCACATTTACCCCATTTATTACAGGTGAAGAATTGAGCTTAGATGGCAATTGTATCGAGTTGTCGGACCCCCCCCCCCGGATCTGACTGAAAGATGTTTTGTGCCATTAACTTGACTGACCCCATAACTGTGTCCAATATGTCTACTTACAAATTATATGAACATGTCCTATCACAACTTCATACCATGTAACACTTACGTAACATAGATGCCACACAACGATACGCATAATATAATTAGGTCAAAAACAATCGGTTCGCCTTGTATAAAGAGGAATGTATGGTAACGGGACAGGGTCATTTTTGATTTTCGCACTTTAAATTGCAAAATGCAACGTTTATCGCAAAAAAACACATCTAGTCGTTCTTACGCACAGTGCAGTCGATTTAAGCGGGATCAGTTCAAATAATTTTTTTTACATTGTTTCAAGCCAAATTCAAAGGCGTGGTTTACAACGATCTTCCCGTATTTCAGTGACCGGTTTTGATTTCTCAACATTCCCCCCTTCGTCTTCGATCGCCATTGTATCGTTAGATAAAGTCGCTGTTCTAATTATAGAATGGGAGATGATCCAATCTGAGATTATTTGATGGTATAATTATGTATTTGAAAATCTAAGTAGAGTAAATCGTCCACTCGTTTAAATGACATATCAATGAAAGCCAACTTCCACGAGCAATAATTCTCATTCATTATTAGCGTTAAGGCCACGTGATCATTTTTAGTTGTGAAATGTGGAATACACCATTGTTATTATTAACAAAACCCAACGAGGTGATACTTTTATTGATATTTGGCCATTTTGTAATAGTGGAATGAACCATGGTTACACATCATAGCCAATAACCTCTAACAAACAACACAAGAATAACATCATATCATACACACAGACCAGGCCCGTAGCCAGGAAGTTGTTTTTTTGGGAGCAAAGATGTTTTCGGGAGGGCCAACTAGCATGGGCATCTGCATGAATTTCGCAGACCAATTTTCTTGTGATATTTGGGGGGCAAGACTCGGTATTGGGAGGGCAGTTGCCCCCCCCCCCCGTGCCACCCCCTGGCTACGGGCCTGACACAGACACCCACAAAGCAGATCAGAAGCGGACACAGTTTCACACCAAGGCCGTAGCAAAAAAAAATTTCCCATGGCACACTGATGTATGCCCGTCTTCTTTAGCCCAGTCACGTAGAACAGTACGCAGGCCCATAGTCAAGGGGGGGGGGGGCTGTGGGAGAAGACCCCCCCCCCCCCCTCCGCCAGGATGTATGCCCGTCTTCTTTAGCCCAGTCTACGTAAAACAGTACGCAGGCCCGTAGTCAAGGGGGGGGGGGGGGGGGCTGTGGGAGAAGCCCCCCCCCCCTCCGCCAGGCTACGGGCCTGACAATACGACGCTAAATCCCGCTTCATTTTATACCTTCTGAGTGAATATTTATGTCCACGACATGTCGGGGTACCGATTCACATTTGTTTTGTCATTTCTACACGCAGTACCTTTGATACATGGGAAGTGCTATTTTTGCTGTATTTACCAAATCCCACTTTCTGTATCAGTTTACTATTTAGCAATTGATGGATAATTAACGATTTCGGACAAGTGAGGTAAGACAGCGACATTCCTGTCACTATATTTGCTAACTATTTATGAGACATAAATATTCGTCTTGCATTCGGTGAAAATGGGCAGTTTAGCAGATTTAACATAAATTGTTCAGCTAAAAAATTCACAGATCCATAACTCTATAAATAATAAAGGAAAATAGTAAGATTGGGTAAAAAAGGTTGATAAATGTACAATGACCAAGTAAAACAATTAAATATGGTATTAAAATATATTGAAATAACAATTAGGTCACGTGATTGTGACCTGGTGACCACGTAGACGCATGTCTCACTTATAGTTATTTTCTCCCGCTGTATTTACCCAACTTCTGCATATCGGTTCATTTATTAGTGTCGAATCAACCGAATCTAGGAAAGGAGGTTAAATTGTCATTTTCTGCCAGATAGAAGTTGGTTATGTTCAAATGTTTACTAAACGTGCTATGCTGCAAGGCGCTGCCACAAGTTGGCCACATGATTATAACCCTTACTTTACCCCATCTTATCGCGTCTAATAATCCTTGTCTTAGACTAAATCTTGACATTTTCTGCGGATTTGTGCCAGTTATCAAGAGCCTTTCGGATGCAGGATTCATCAAAGGCATTAGTAAATGAGCTAAGACATTTTATAATTTCCCCATCTGACTCCAACTTCGTAGTTTCAAGTACATGTTGATCATTTTCAATCAGTGACTTTTGGTTGACCAATATCTGAGTTTTCTGTCCTTGATATTGAATAAAGCGAAAACTACTATGAAAAGGCGATAGATCTTTATCTGGATTTGTGTAGACATCATCAAACACATCATCAAAGTCTTGTACATTTTCAATTTCTTTTAAACCGAAGTCATAAAATCTTTTCCATTCTCCGATATAAAAACCGGTGGCATTATCATTAGGTGATCGCATGTCTCCTTTTCTGTGCATCCGTAAAATTTTACCTTCGTATTTAACCAATTTATATTCCAAAAATGAGTCGACGAAAATTGGGGATTCTTCTTCAAAATCTAAAGATATTATTCGAAAAGTTGGGTAACCACAGCCCGCTTCAAGCAAGTACGCGTCTCCAGTTTTGAGTATGTTCTTTGCAATGATAACTAAATGATCGTTGGGCGCGGAAACCGTTGAATGGACCATGGCAACATCAATATTTAAGGCCTTAAACAAAGCGAAAAGAAATATATGGTGGGAATAACAGAGTCCTCCTTGTTTAAGAAACATGCCCTGTTTTATTTCATTCCACGTAGGTCGATGTCTTTCATTTGGGTCTGTTGCCATCAGGATAATATTCTGAAAAGGTTCTTTCTCTCTGTAGGACGCCATTATTGTAGTTATGACGTCATGTTTATTGAACGATTCCAGGAGAACTTTCACGTTATGTATTTTGAGCACATCCGTTAGAAAGTAGACAACTTCTTCCTTGGTCAACATTTCTCTGCAATGTACAACAATGGGCAACACATTTAGTTATATACAACCACATAATCGCATTATAGTTATATACCCAGTCAAACGCGGGGTTACTTTCTTAAATAATAAAAGTTACAGGTCAGTGCGCCTGCCATGGATCCTGTAGTTTCTCTCCTAGAAAATTTGTGAATAATCGAATTCACTTGGAGGATTCTGGCGTACAGCATTAAGTTTTATATCTTGAGAAAGGTCGAGGTATGTTTGGCAGTCTGAAGTATATGGTCTGAAGACCTAGGGAACTCTGACCAATTGTTTAGCATTTTAGATACTGCCATAAACCTTTCTTACACAGACTGCATTCTTAAATATCCATCATAAACCTCGGCTTGCTCACTTTCATTTTACTGTAGCCCTGCTGGTGAGAGTTGGGGAGACGGGGGGGGGGGGACTCTTTCCATCCGAATCCGGCCCTTCTCGCTAGAAAGAGTTAATGTACTATGTATAAAATTATGGAGGGGGATCCTCGCCAAAACTCTCAATTTGTGAAAATACATTTATTGTCGATTTGTGAAAGTACATTTGTTAATTTGTCAAAATACAAAGTACATTTGTCGATTTGTGAAAGTACATTTGTTAATTTGTCAAAATGCAAAATACATTTGTCGAACCTACAAAGTACAAATTTTGAAATAACACAGCTTAACTTTATAGTTTCAAGAGATGTAATTTCAACATTTGCAGTTTCAACATTTGTAGTTTCAACAGTTGTATTAACGACACTTGCATTAACGAGCCTTACATTAGCAAGCCATGCATTAGCGAACTATGACCATATTTGGGTTGATGTATGGCATGGAAGCCTATTGCGGCCATTACAGAATCTCGACTTCTCGCCGCGGGCATAAATTCGCGTGTGGCCCAGATTTGACAGTCTAAAACATTCACGTGGTCGTGTTTTGTATACGCCAACATGGGAATGTGGTCGTATATTGCCCTCAACCCCGTCCGTCCGCCTCTCTGTCAATCAGTCCATCCGTCGTCCACAATTTCTTGTGAACACTCTACAGACTACATTTATTATTTGATTGTTTTTAAATTGAAATATGATGCTTATATTAGTGGGATGAAGAAGCCTTTTTAATTTCAATAACTTCCGTTAATTTCTTCTGGATTTATCGCCATTGTTTCATATTGTTGCATCTTGTGGACGCTCCGTATGATATGTTGGGGGTTGGGATGACCTGAGGTCTAGAGTGCCGCGCTTCGACCTCTAGCTGACTGGTCACCCCTGGCTTGCGGCTGTGGTTTCGAGCCCTAGTGTGAGCGTATGTGACATGGAAATAGGGGAGCCTTCTAATCCTCGATGGTTTCCTACGGACACTCCGGTTTCCTCCCACTGCTAAAGACCCCTACGCGCAAGCGAATTATTGAAATAAAATTAAACCATATGTTAGTCCCGAAATGACCTAGTTGTGTTGAGTGGACGTTAAACCCCATTTCTCTCTCTCTCTCTCGTATGAAATGTATATGCATCATATAAATTAGTAAAACAGCGTGATGGGCGAACATACATACATACATAGGCTACATACAAAAACACACCTAAAGGTAAAGGGTCTTTAACAGTAGGAGGAAACTGAAGGACCAAGAGAAAACCCACGGAATGGACAGTCGATCTATCCCTTGTCACGTACAAGCGGCGAATCGATACCGCGCCAGTTGATTCAATGACAGTCCTTATGATCAATTGCGAACGCGTTAACCATTCTTCTCCAACTGAGCTAACGAAAGCTAATAATGTACGTCATACATTGTACTACGAGGGCCTACTCTTATTTCGAATTCCCACGCTAAAGGGTTCTTGTACGTGGACGTCAATGTATGCGAAAACGAGAAAGCGAGAGAGAGAGAGAGAGATAGAGAGACAGAGAGAGAGAGAGAGAGTGGTTCATGCCCTCGGTTGGACAGACGAGCCTAATCATTGTCACGTTCAAGCGGCGAATCGAAACCAATGTTTACACGGGGCCCCGTTATTTTGTCCCATCCGCACGACTACACGTTTTCCGTTGCCAGACCCTCCGTCCTCCATCTACACAACGGAAAAGGGAAGATATCTCAAGATAAATTCCGATGCAGTTCGATGAAATTAGAGAGCAAACGTCCTACTCCCTGAGCCACCGTAGCCTCCACTTCATTTCGATTCCGGACAAGGAAACTAGTTTTTTTTTATCTATAACATTCGAACGGCTATGCGTTGTCCCTTGCCAGACCTTCCGCCCTATACCACTGACAAGCAGTTGACATCGTTATTTTTAATCCCATTTGATCGACTATACGTTGTCCCTTGTCAGACTCCCCAAACGAAAGTACTGAAAAGACCACGCATCAAAATATCCGATGAACGTTGTTGAAGCTGGACAGCAAAGAAAGATTTGATTGAAGACTTAAAATCGATTACAGAATACAATACTATCTTTGCCAGAAGAGATTAAAATTATTTTGGACTATTTAATTGTCGAGATTATGAAATGGCCGCAATAGGCTTCCATACCATACAATAACCCAAATATGGTCATAGTTCGCTATTGCATGGCTTGCTAATGCAAGGCTCGTTAATGCAAGTGTCGTTGATACAATTGTTGAAACAACAAATGTTGAAACTGGAAATGTTGAAATTACATCTCTTGAAAATACAAAAATGTTGAAATTACATATCTTGAAACTATAAAGTTAAGCTGTGTTATTTCAAAATTTGTACCTTGTAGGTTCGACAAATGTATTTTGCATTTTGACAAATTAACAAATGTACTTTCACAAATCGACAAATGTACTTTCACAAATCGACAAATGTACTTTCACAAATCGACGAATGTACTTTGTATTTTGACAAATTAACAAATGTACTTTCACAAATCGACAAAAAATGTATTTTCACAAATTGAGAGTTTTGGCGAGGATCCCCCTCCATATAAAATTACATTAGTTATCACTCGAATGACAATACATTTAGATTGCAAATCTCGTTGGGCATAATATGAGTTTAACAGTGACCCCATTTCTTCTGCTGTTGAAATGGGCCAAGTCATCGTAGAACACCAGCTACCCGACCTATCTTGTTGTGTGAAAATAACTAGATAACTGGGTACTACCTGAGCCTACTCAACACTCCCTTACCCTGAGCTGATGAAAGAAGTTTACCTGCTTTAAACTATTTGTGCCATTGTGTCTGATTGCACATGACACAAACACTAATTTTGTTCAGAAACTTACCTTTTATCAACATATCCTATCTCACCTAATATATTAAAGTAGATCACCAAGCCACCAAGCGAACGAATTAAACAAGTAACCTACAACGCGATACGCACGGCGCACATTTAGGCCAAACGCATTCGGTTTGCTTTCCAGAAATCTGTATAAACTCGAATATATACATGTAGTAGCTAGATACGGCCATTTTTTAAATTTCAAATTTGCATTTCTTACGATTATTTCTTGCACTTTTCGCGTGTAAGTTGATAAATACGAAAAGTGCATGCAAAATTAAGTGCTAATCGAATTGTTGTGCTGTTGTTTTAGTACGAATGAAAGTGACATGGTGCAAAAATGGGAAAACACAATTTGTCGTACTTTCATGCAATACAGCCGATCTCTCGTTGTTTAAAGGACGTGGTTGACAAAAGCGTTAATTTAAAACGGAAATACATTTTTATTTCAGACATGATATGGTTATTTTACGTCTACTTTGATTTCTCTTTTTGTAAAATTCGCCAGTTGGCTAAAGCCGATTTTACGATCGACTCTTCGAATTGCGGGAACATCTTCTTATACTTATTTATAATGTCATCGTCGGTCACCAGTTTTGATTTCTCAGCATTTCCCTCTTCATCTTCGACCGTCATCGTGTCGTTAGTAATTGCCGTCGCTTTCTTGCTCGGAAAAGCCGCTGTTCTAATTAAAGAATGGAAGATTCCTACGTTGGGATCGCCGAATATTCGATCGTAGTAAGGTTCAAATTGTTCCATCTCTTTTGTACCGAGTAGGTCAAAAACGTAAATTTCCTTCCAACTGCCGTCTTCAGGATCATTGTACAGTCGAAATCCTTTGCCGCCACTCTTCGTGTATTTGTAAACCTGCGTCGACTGTTCGTAAATCTTCGACTCTTTTTCGAAAGACATATCAATAGCATCAAATGTGGGACAACCTAAGCCAACTTCCGCTAGAAATAAATGTCCTTCATTGTTGACGTTATGAACGAATACAACCACGTGATCATTTGTATTGATGATTGGCATTTGTGTAATAGTGGAATGGGCCATGGTTACTTCATAGCCAATAACTTCCAATAAACGATACAAGAATAGGTTCATGGGATAGCATAAACCGCCATGATTTTTCAACATGGCAGATTTAATCTCACACCAGGTTGGTCGATGGCGATCAGATACATTTTCTGCCATTAGCGTTAGATTTTGGAATGGTAAATGTTCGTGAACGGCCATTATGATTTTATTCAGAAGTGTTAAATCAGGTTCTAGTTTGTCGATTTCGGGTAAATCCAAGTGTAGAACGGTTTTCAGGATTTCATTTGACTCTTCCTTTGTCAATTCCATTGTATCTTCGATAACACCTAAAATATATAATTGGTTTCTCTTCAGGCAGAATTTTAAGGGGGTTGGAGGGGGCAAATGGTTTAACGCGTGTGCGGTGGCTTATAAGGTCTGCAATTCGATACATTTCGGGTAGCTTGACTATGCTCGGCATCGACACACAACCAAGGTTTACAGGGGTGGAAGGGAGGTAACTACAGTTTTTACTCTATTTATAATATCCATTATTCCAAAAAAAATATAATTTCAATCTATTATCCAATGACTCAAAAACATACATAAACGTTCTCAAAACGACAGAGTCTTAATAAAAAATCATAAACGGACACGGTTGAAATCACACGCGATGTTGGTCTTGTTTTGTTGGGGGGGGGGGGGGGGGGTATACAATGCAAACGGTTAAATAACACTTTGTTGAGGCTAGCAATCGCAAATCTCAACATACGCTTATGTGAGTGTCTGATAACATAATATAAACAGTTGAGGTGGTCGGTGTATTTAAAATATGGGTATAACACAAAAGCTGCTTTTGTTACGTTGACTATCCAAAAGAGAACCTTTGGGCATCACGTGGGTAAGTGGGTAAGGCGTTGGAAGTTGGCCCGTAATGCAGAAAATATTTGTTACACAAGAGTAACGTACTGCTTTGCACAATAGGAGGGCTGGGATGGCCTAGTGGTCTAGAGTGCCGCGCTTCGACCTCTATCAGGCCGGCCACCTCTGGCTTGCGGCTGTGGTTTCGAGCCCTTGTGTGAGCGTATGTGGCATGGGGATACTAGATAGGGGCGCCCTCTCTAACTCGTTGGTTTCCTCCGGGCACTCCGGTCCTACCGGCAAGCGAATAATTGAAATAAAATTAGTCCCGAAATGACCTAGTTGTGTTGAGCGGACGTTAAACCCCATTTATCTCTGTCTCTCTTCTCTCTCTCTCTCTCTTTTCATAATACAAGAACCCAAATATTCAGCCAAATTAAGATCTCAAAAAGAAAACATATATATTCATACACACTCTTAAAAGTCTTTTGCAAGAACGTTTACACACCTTTCTATAATAGGTAAATAATATCAACCGCCAGCACGCGCAGTCACTCAGCCACTGTTAGCGGGTCAAAGGAATAAATAAATTCGTTCGCGTCGTTTTATCGGAATTCTATTAATAGATTACACTCGATTAACCAGACACTCGGTGCATTTGATAGCTGAATATACAAATAAACATAATACGCAAGCGATATCATCATCAAAACTGAAGAACTGAGATGGTACTGTCGACCTCTTCAAATTGTTAATCAGGCAATGATGGTTCATTGTGATTAGAACAATTGAATATTGGAGTCAACGAGAAAGAATTGCTTGGATGCAGACCACAATTAAATTACACTGCCTCGGGAGTTCGTCTATTTATAGCATTTCTCTCACTTTCTCTTTTCTCCGCGTTTGCATTGCCACTTGTGTTGACGTTTTGGTCTTTAGTGGAAGAACGGGGCTTGAATTAACAGTTTGTGCCAGGTTTGGGTAAATATTTATTCTTTAACGGCCGATATAATAAAAGGTTTGTTATGGTGATGTGTACGACGAATATGTATATGTGTATCTCAAATTGTCAGTGGTCAACCTCATACAAATTTCAGTGCAATGACATGGCTATACGTTTCTCTATCTGTAGTAAAAAGCGTTCAGCACAGCGAAAAAGTGGTTAAAGTTTGAGCCCGGCAATGAGACATAATTAACATTGAATGCAATGGGGAAATTAGTTATCCTATATGATTCGATTGTTGCAGTTACCCCCCTTCCATCAAGTTGCTCTTTGTAACCGTCATTCCGCCTTCCAAATAATAATAATAATGAGGTTTTATATAACGCCTTCTCCATTTTGACACATGCTCAAAACGCTTTTAGAAATGGCTCTACTGGTAACACATCGAACCAGGACAGTTTTTAGTCCACATTCAAATGGATTAAAAGTCTGTAGATTCTTGATCTGTTGTGGAAGTTCATTCCATAATCTAGGACCAGCCGAAATGAAGTTATATCTTGGAACCACTAGTGACTGATTATTTTAGGAGCGCGGTGATCTAATAGGGTTGTAGATTATTTAAGAGTTCAAATAAGTATCGAGGCACTGTGTTATTGCGACATTTATACACTGATGTTAGTATTTTGTATCTGACTCTGAATAGCATACGACTAGACACACCATTGAGTTGAGTATCATCAGAGTAGTGCCTCTTATCATAGCCATCAATCACAGACCCCAAAGCGGTTGTATATAGAACAAAAAGAATGGGTCCAAACACACTACCTTGTGGTACGCCACAGTCAAGCTTAGACGGTAGAATAAGCTTAAGAAGTTCATTCCAGGCATGGGTACTTCCAACTTCAAGAGGAGGCTTGATCTCACTTTAACTCCGTGCATTCCAGATGTTGTAAAAGTTGCAGTCGTTGCTTCATGAACATCACATTTCTGTATATATTTGAATTCATGTTCGGACACCATGCATGCGGAAGGGTCATCTAAGAATGCAACACCGACCACATATTGACGGGAAACTATTCATTGATCACATACATAATTATGTAAAGATTGTATGACATAGTTCGACCACTGAGTTTGTTTATAAAATATCTGATCATGTGCCAAGCAGTGATATTTCTAAGTTCCACACGTGATGCCGAGTGGTATAATGTGAAAGCTTTCGGTCGTAAGGTCCATGCCAGTATATGTATCTGTGTTTTGTTCATAATGTGCTCAAGTTATATGCTTATCCAGATACTATCCCAAATCCCCCCCGTCTCTCTCTCTGACTCCCCCCCTCTCTCTCTTTCACACACACACATACACCCACACACCCACATACATAGCCTACACACGTGTTTTATATTCCCTGAACTAGTGTATAGAAATAGTCCCAAAATACTTTCAAAGCAAATTTAATAATCAATAAAAATGTACACGTAATATATTATAAATGACGAAAAAGAAATTTATTTACACGGTTATGTATTATATAATAATAACGATAATTACATACATATACACCTCCTTTATACTTTTATATTATATACAACAAACAGTATCAAAGCGCTTTAGATTTACGTATATGGATAACATTAATCCCATAGAGTGTTAAAACATGACAGTTTGTGGGGATTTTGACACCATAGTTGTTATTATAAAACTGCTTCGAGTTTTTTTCTCGACAAAAAAGGCTAGGTTTATAATCTAATTTTTTGTTTTGCGTGTAGTGCGGCCCTCATGCACTTACTATTAGATCAGTCGAACCGTTCCCTACATAAAACCTAAGCACAGACTTATTCGTTTTAAAATTCATTATGACAAACTGATAAATATTTGAAATGTCTCTTCTTCGCTTAGACTAATTTTATCTGTTTTGTCATTCTAAAACCAGACTATATTCAGATTTCTAAAGCTACTATTGATTAAGTACTTCTCCATACAAAAACGTTAAGAAAATCAAGATACAAAATGTTATTTAACACAAACGCCAATAAAATATTTCATAATCTTCGTAGTCCTGATCTGATAAACGAATAAGAAAACAAACACAATAGTATTATAGTTAACATTATTCAACTAGCTGTTCTACAAAATCCTCCATCGACAAGCGACAAATAGTGGTTGTCGATGATGACTTTCGGAAGAAAAATCACTGATGTTCCGTCAAAAGTCATCATCGATGATCATTATTGACAGTAACTAAAATAAATGTCGAGGCATCTGGCTGACTTAGTACATCTTCGATATTATAACAATTTCACTACTGTGCATAAACAGGGCTAATGATGTATTATAAGTGCTCATATATTTACAATGGTATTATATACAAAATATAAATACATTTACGTCATTTAGTAAATCAACAAATGGATACATTAAAATAAGGATGTACCTATCAATTACTTTAAATATTGTTTGCTCCATGAAATTATTGTGACTGGTCCATAAAGAACGCCACACAGCAACATGCAATAAATGCGATTCCGATTTATTTATTTCAACATCTAACAAAATATAAATACGATTCTGTTATATTTATTGAATTTAAATAAGACAAGGAAATTAATAAAAAAAAACAACATTTTAATCAGTTTTTTTCTGGACAGCTGAACTCTTTTCTTGGTTGACCACGTGATTTGTCTTAATTGACTCTACTTTACACATATTGCTAGTACCGTTCTTACAGAATAAACAGAAGAACATGATTTTGTCAATCGCGTGTCACAACCAAAAGTAAAATTCGTTTGAAGATAACCCCACTAATCATACATGATCATAACTTACTATATTACCCCATTTTGTTTTCCGAATCTAGATACACAGTTTTGTATATTATGTCATGACTTATGCTACTGATTATTTATCCATTAAATAAATTAATTCTGATTTGATTAAAACTTGACATTGGAGCACGTATCAACACACCAAAACTGATTATCAAACTTCAAGATTGTATCCCAAGTTAGTTTTAAACTAGAAATAAAGTGACACCACCTGGCGGTGTATGCTTATACCACTGTTCTTAAAACATTTCTATTGGCAAATTCAACTTAATTACGTCTTATTCTGAATTATTTTGGGGCATTTATATTTTGTCTAAGGCCCGTTTGAACTTTATATTTACTAAAGTTATCCATGTCCGTTGCTATTATTTTATATAACTATAAGAAAAAATAATAATCAGTTGCTGAAATTACAATTGGCTCGTCCCGGTTGATACGGCAATTATGGGTACAAATGTTGCTCCTCGAACCAAGAAAACACAATTTTCGTATCCAGTCTGTTGTTGGTGGAATCTGGACTATATCGGGGTCAATTTCACAACCTTAACTATGTATGTGATTTTTCTCCGCATTGGCGTTCCATAAATTACACTTGCTGACATTTCTTTTTGATGCTGTTTTAGAAATCGATTAGGATACTGAAATATCATTTGGAAAAAAGACTGTCTTTGAAATGTCAGACACAATTTCCCACTTGTGTTTAGATGATTGACAAAACGTAAAAGGTACAGATTTTAAACATCACTTCGAATAAAAAAATTCTTCAGGAGTCTTCCATGTGTTTTGTATTTTTGTCAAATTATATTTACCATAATTCACCCGGTCAGCTTAATAATGTTAATTCTTTTGTTATGGGCATAGTTTAGTGTATAATGTATGGGAGAAGGAACACAACACAAGTAATCGATGATAAATAAATAGAAGAAGCCGAATTTAAGCCATCTACAGCAGCCTGTTTGCCATTAGCTCCTGGAAAATACCAAATAATAGAATAAATAAATGTATCCTGGCAAATCAATGAGATGTTGCACAATCTTGTAACGCTTTACACTTTCAATCTCAGGCAGAACTAATATTAAGGATGCGCTAAATCTGCATACTTTAGGTCTTTCTTTAGGCCTGAAATGTTTCATATTATTAATTAGAACTCTCAGGCCATCGGATGCTCGAGATTTTCAACAGATTAAATACGATTGATAGTTAATGATTTAAAAATGGACAATCGGGACTTTATCATCGTAACAACGGTAGCAATGACAACCGAGACTACAATGTTCTTCGAACGGCAATAAATCTGCGCAGAATGAAGCAATTTGACTGAAATGTCAACATATAACCATTTCCGTTATCTTGATTCGAACTAGTATAGCAATAACTGTCAGTAGCTGTTGCATAATGAATTAATAAGTAACGAAGCATTCTATATAAGGTGGTTAATCCAAGGTTTGATAACTCTAGATCTCATATAGAAATTTTTAAAAAAAATGTCGAACTGGACAACTTTGGACTAACCCAATTGATAGTTCTTGAGATGATATAAAGACGTGTTTGCTAGTCAGGTGACAACGTCTATAGCCCTAACCCGGCCATAGATAGCGCTGTAAGTATCTCGGGATGATCAGAACTAACCACTATGTTAACAGTTTGGTAATAATCTGCCGCAGTATTCCCTTCCCACGACCAATCGATTCCCGTATATGGGCGTCGTCACAGAATACACAAATAAAAGTACCATTCTTGCTATCGTAAACTAACGAGGTAAGAGGGGAAAGCCACGATGTCGAATAATGTTTTCAAGAATCAACCTAAAACCTGCCAATCAACAATCTTCTTGGGCTATGCTTGGTCTACCAATCAAACGTTGTTCACAATATACAAAATAAAAACTGTACTAACCCGCTGAGTGTATATATGTTTTTATTCTTTGATCAAGCTGTCCCAATCCGATGTCATCTCCATCTTCCTCGCCATATACATCGCTAGGTGTATTTGTTAATAAAGGCGAGTCCACCCTGGTGTCTGACTGTAAGGCTTTGTGTCCTCTACCCTCCCCCCGATTTAACTGTACAGGTGTTACAGAAACCGTCGTAGACGTTACTGTAGTTGGTTTGGTAGCTATTCTGAGTTCTGTAAAAAGAATTGTCAATGATATTTTGTTAGCGAGTAGTCAAAAGATATGTACGTAGATAAAACATGTGTAGATACAGGGCCGGTGGAAACAATTCTTGATTCGGGGGCTTCCATTATAGGTCATTATAGCCGAGGGTCCAGGGGCCGTAATATCCTGGAGATAAGAGTACTTGCCCCTACTCTCCGCCGGGTCTGAGATATAACGACATAAAGTTTCCATACTTATTACCATCTCTACGCATTCACCTCTTACCATTAGATTGTTTCATGGTGATGGGTCAATAACTCGTTAAAAAGTAACGTGAATTTCGATAATATTCCTCTCTATATCCAAGTTTGAACAAAGATTCTCGAAATCCCTTGTCCGTATTGCATTTACAGGTGACATGTTTTACAAATTTGAATTTCGATTGGATCCGACCATAGGACCAGACCAAAAACTTATTACGGCGGGGGCGACAACAAGTGACTGCCACATAAAATTTGATACTCAAATCGGCTTACCGTATAATTCCATAGTGTCTGTTATTTTGCCCAAGGAGTTAGAAGCTACACACATATAAATGCCATAATCTCTTTCATCTAGTTGGACTATTCTTAAACTTAATGTTTTCGTGTACATTCCCTCTTCGAAGACCTCTATCCGGTACTTCCAACTATTGGAGAGTTCTCTGCCTCTGAACTGCCAAACACTAACAGCATGAGGAAAGGCCGTCACTACACATTCTAAAATAGTTTCTCTTCCTTTGCTTTGTCCGATTCTTTTCGTTGGTAGTCGTATTTCTGGTTGGACTATTAGTGAAAAGAATGAAATTAATGGTTAACGAAAACATCAACTCCCGTATGATATAAATTTAAATGTATAACAACCAACACTGGTGTTTCTGTATTTATCAAACCCACGCGCTAAGTGATGGGCTGCAGAGGATATCTAGTCGGCTGGGCCAACGGGGCCCGGGAATTCCCCGGGATCCCAGATGATGTTTGTATATTATTGTAGACTAGCATTTATATTTCGTTTGAGTCTGTACACAGCGGTAAATTGCTCTCACATGTTAGTTTATATTAACATCCCTTAAATGATAGTACCGGGGAAGTCGTCGGCGACATTTTCATCACCCACAGTTTTACTTCATACAAATAAGTGTAAAGCAAACAGATAATTTTGATATTTGGAATCATAGAAGTGGCGACACGGTATTGGTATCTTTTAAATACAGCTCGTGTATTTCTGTGCTCAAATGAAACTATAGCAATATAGCGAGATATCAGGTTCAGAATCTAATCTATAGTAATAGTAGGGAATCAAAAGTAACAGAGGACATTCAATCTTATGCATTTAACCGTAACAAAATAATCCACTCTTTAACCTCAAATCGTTCGAAGTCTACTTCTATCAAAAGAATTTCGACTTTTGACTTTCTTCTGTCGCTTTTCTACTCCCTATTTTCTATCATGGATTTTATCCGGTGGATTTTCATTTTACTTTTGTTCGCATTATGAACTTGATAATCCTCTATATACTAAATCATATTTATTATTTAGGTTAATGGGGCGGAAACTGTGGTACGTCGCCTTAATACAACTATAATACTTATATCGAATAAGTAGCCAGATTTTAATTTTCATATAGATCCTTTTAACATGCCGCCTTATTTAACTTTTAATTACTATTTTCTAAATATATCTTGGTAATGGATTTGGGACGTCAGTATTTAGTATCACAGTTGTTCAAATAAAGTCAACTACACTCTAGTTTCTAAGGCTGTTTTTTAGCGAAACAAATTGTTTTATTTTGGCAATATCATACGTACATTCTACATCTACTCGGATCTCTTTTTTGACTGCTGGGGGAACGTTATTATCAGCTAAACACTCATAAATACCACCACAATATCTGGTTACATTATGGATCACCAATTCTTCGCCTTTAAAACCTATCCCTGAAAACAACATCCTTAATAAGTAACATTATCATAATGTAATGCGGGATCACTTAGAATCGGCTTCACGTATTTTTGAAAAGCAACTTCTAACCTGTTCATTCCAATGATCAAGCTTGTCGGCTACTTGGCCGCTACTGACCGAAAATCTAATGGGAACGTTTTTATGTATGGGTAAGCACTTAAAAACCCCATGGCTATGTAACCATAATATCGGAATTGCATGCACAATAATGTCTAATGTACCATCGGGACGAAAGGCCAGAGGATAAATATCGGTCTCGGGTGCTCCGAGTATTTTCCCTATAGATTGTCGCCGACACAATATTATCTGTGAGCGCAGGTCCCAAGACAGAAATCCATATATTTCCGCTGAAAATTAGTTAAGTTTTAATTATAGTCATATAAACATTACATGGTGAAGATGATATTTATTATGAAATTTAGTACAATAAACCATTCACTACAACGTGCATTACTAATTTAAGGAGCATTTGCGTTTCTTGAATTTCATCGGTTGGTAAACTAGATTTAATCTGATTTTTAATGGCCACCGATCCTATTATGAAAGTCATGCATGCATAAATTGAATTATTTGAAGACAAGGCATGAATTTTGACCGTGTAGTTTCTAAAATTAATGAATTGACTTAAAAGGAATGGTAATGATATACCTTCATTTGTTTGCAAATCAAGGTCGAAAATCCCCCCCCCCCCTACTATAATGCGAGTTCTTTTATGCAATCTAATGCGTATTTCCGAAATAGATTCCTCAAATGTTTTTGGACAAATTAAATACAATAAATATATACCTAATAATCACTTTTCACACAAATCAAGATGGCGACCAATCAATGAGACATGATGATAAATCAAAGATGAGAAGTAAAGGATGGAATTGGTCCAAGTACAATAATTAGATGGTAACAACTTCCTTTGGTGTCGGCCATGTTTATTTAAACCTTTTATCAATTGAAAGAAATGGTTGTTGGTAAAATGACTTAATGTGACTATACAGGCATTCAGACAGATTGAACGATTTGCTATTGTATTCGTCTGTCTTATTCTGCCACTATTCCCCTTTCAGTGCGGGTTTGTCTCAAACATGTTCTTTCTAATGGATACGTCTTGTCTGACCATCTAAAACAATCGGAACCCTTTCTTAATCAACGTGTGGATTACTAGGCTTAGATCTCTTCCAGATATTGCCAGGATTTTCTTCGTGTGGAGACCCCGGGGTCTTCGTCAAACATCAAAGTTATCATTTTTAGAAATCGTTTTAATGCTATAAACTTGATTTTAAATTATTTGTTGCTATAATACATAATCATGGGTTATAACAAAGATAGGTTATCAGAGAACGAAGCTATGAACACAACAGCTACGTCGCTAGAAGCAACACACAAATGGGGCCACATATTTAATATTTTGAAGACAAGTTGACACACAAGACACTAATTAACCCATGAATTATTATCAGAAACAATTTGGTTGGCATTTAGTGCAATCGGAAAATAACTTGAGGCTTTATAAAGTTCTTCAAATTACCATGCAAGGGCCATAACTTAAATAAATGGGATTCTTAATCTCATGAATTAAACAATGTGGATAAATTCCAAGCCAGTCCGGTGTTAATTTAACCCTCCAGAGTTTTCTCAAGATTTATCATATTGGTCAAGGTAACTCTGGCAGTATTTATCGGAAAATCAACGGCATCGCCTCGTGAACATAAACAGGTTAGTTTCTAGAGCGTCTACCAGTAATTGTTGATCTCGGACCGACGGACGGACGCTATTGACAATATCCATCCATTGATCAAAGTAGGCGTTACAAGTTGTTGCCTGTTAAGAACACCCATTCTAGCATCTATGGGTGTTTTGGATTAAAATGTGTAGTTTCATTAACTTGTTGATCCCTTAATATTGTCCTATATAGGCACTTAGCCTTGGATGTGACTACATGTATGCTGAATCCTATTTGGCAAATGATCAGTAAACCTTTATTAATATTTTTTTTTTACGAAAGATAAACACTAGCTGACTTTTCCAATGATTAATATTTCCAAGACAATACTGGTTGTCCACAATACCGTTGTACGTATGGAAATGTTTGATGTTTGTTAAATGACTAGACTTTCTTTATTTTGAATATTTCTGGCAAGTTGTTGAATACTGTCTATTATTACTTGTTAGTCAACCACGTGTAAATAAGAGTGAACTCAGACCTAAAAAGAAGTTGATGAACAAATGACCAAATCAGTTCTAGACATACACAAAAAAACAAAACAAATTAGTTATATAACAAGTCAACAGTGAGACAGCCTTCTCCCATCCTAATAAATAGATGACACTTATTAATTACTTGCATATTAATTTGTTTTTTTTATAAAGCACTGAGCAATCACATTGATCACACTGCCCATCACTCTGTTTAACCTAAAACGAAAATACTCATTATCCATCATGAAATGAATGCAATGGAGTTTGACGTCCTACGCTTCTGCACCTAAACTGGGCTAATTGAAGACGGGAATTTTCCTAAATAGTAAAAGTGTTGATGTAATAGGCGTATACACAGTGTGTCATCATTATCACACAAATTAGAATAAAAATAAGCGCACATTTAAGTAAGTGTATTGAAATTACATTGACGTGATCATTGTGTTTGATTATATTAATCTGTAAAGTAATTTAATTCAGATATTATCATGAAAAATGTTCGAGCTTCATGCAACAATAAAAAGGGTAAAACAATAACATCGATAAAGGGGACCTGAATAAAATCAAAATGAAAAATAAAACAATGTTGAGTTTAATACGAAAACGACATCTTATAAAGTCAAAAATAGATTTCAGTGATTAATAAGAAATAAACTTGTCGATAATATAAAGACGCGTGTGTAGCGACAACTTCCGTTTTTTGCTATTTTAGTGGGAGGTTGTAGGAAAGCGGGAGGGGTGGGTTTGCTTAGCAAGTTCTGCTGACATCACCAGGATATTGCTTCATCAACCAGTTTCGTTGATCAGGTCATTCAATGAAACTGATGGGGGTAACGTCCTACCATTTTGCCGTCAACTGGGCTAACGAAGACAGCCGTTGTAAAATAGTTTTGTTATCGATTTAAACTGTCTTGGTGACCTTTTGCAAACTGATCATATTTTCAGCTCACTCCTTGGTTATTCTCATGGTCTACCTATCACTCTATATATGAGTGGACGAACTAATAGAAACACCCCCCCCCCCCTTTAGTTATTCTCATGGTCCACCTATCACTCTATATATGAGTGGACGAACTAATAGAAACACCCCCCCCCCCTTAGTTATTCTCATGGTCGACCTATCACGCTATATATGAGTGGACGAACTAATAGACCCCCCCTTAGTTATTCTCATGGTCGACCTATCACGCTATATATGAGTGGACGAACTAAGAGACCCCCCCCCCCCTTGTTATTCTCATGGTCTACCTATCACTCTATATATGAGTGGACGAACTAATAGATGCTTCCCCCAACCTCCGCACCGCATCTTCCCTCTTAGTTTCAGAACATGTCGACCTAGTCCGATTAATACAATCTATATGAGTGGACGAAACAATCGATCAAATCGCCCCCTCCCCTTTTTGGTTTATTACTTCATAAAATAACTGACGACCCAATCAGTCAATCAACCATTACCACCTTTAAAGTGATACTGGGTCATGTGGTACAATCAACACTATGTACGAAACTCGTCAATACGGTTGATACCGAGTTGATATTATCTAATCAATCAATCGTATAATGTCCGTAAATAACTAATTTAGGTGCATCCGCTGTTAAAATTACATAGTAGAAAGCGAACAGGGTCGTCAAATTAAATTAATGGTTCTAGACAGTGCTTGATCTGTCTTTTAAAGATATAAGCTTCAAAAATTAATTAATAAACACTACTAAACAGATCAAATGTAAGTTGAAATGGGATTAGTTTGTAATAAAGAGTCGCAAACGTGGATAAACTATTTTGAAAATAGAACGATTAACCGAAGAGAAAACCGTTAAAATCAAAACGGTTCAAAAAAACATAAACAATTATTCGTTTCAGTTAACGGTGCATTTCGAGCAAAAAACAAAAGTAAGAGTAATATCTAAATTAGTAAATAAAACAATAAGTTTCCATCGTTCAAGCCTAAATGTCTCCCCTTCGGCGACAACGAATATTGGAATGGATTAAGCAGTATCAATTGTCTATACATTAGTAAATATAAAAGGGATATTTCAGTGCGCCTTCGTCCTGCGTTTGATGGACACAGACTGTATTGTCAACTTGTGAACGGAGAAAATATTTCTCATAAAAGTCACGAAGACAGAGAGACAGTTACAATATACACAATGGAAACTGTTTTATCTAGACCAATATTCTTTGCAGTCGAAGAGGAGATTATGTTAGGCTGGACGGATCGAAACTATAAACAAAGTAGACCAGAACACAATGCAACTAATGCCAATGGACGAATTCAAAACATGAAACTAAGGAGGAATAAGCTCGACATCTTACTAGATCTTATCAGACATGACTGTAACTCACGCTCTTTATCCTGGCCCTCACTGGATGGCTTCCGATACCAGGTGACAGTAGGGCGTGGTATTCCCGTCACGTTACAAATCAGCGACACGGATCGGCCTTCCTTTGTGACGATGTGACTCGGCGTGTATGTGCCGATGATTCTTGGTGGAACTGAAATGTAAACCGTGTACAATACTATTTAAACACGACTAGACTGAAAAAAAAATATCAATAATACAATTAACATGGATGTTCCTGGCACTACTATCATAGAATATTGTTATTTACGTTTTGCTATTTTGCTAAAGAATTATTTTGATGATCAAATGCTTTCCAGCACTTTGGGTATGCTCAGTTCATGACACAATCATTTGAAATGGAATTAACTGAGGTTAAGCGTCATACTGTTCTGATCCAAGCTGGGCTAATGAATTTTAAAAAAACAAAAAACCCTATACAGACAGCTCTATCAATTTCCATTCCGCCAACACTTCATGTGGTGACATACACTAGAAACCGCAAAAAATTCTACAAAATTCTGGATTGAAATCACAACGGAATTGAATTTAACGTGTTTTAACGTGGATTTCCCATCAAAAAGAGGGGAATTTGGAATATTTGTATTGCTCGGAATAAAATATTAGCCCCAAAATTAATAGTCCCGAGATACCAAGAAATCTAATTTATTTGAAGCTCACCAAGTTTGTACTAAATGAATAGTTCCAGGACGAAACAGTATATTAAGTGTAATTTTGATTTGTAGACAGGGAGGCAGGGGAAGGTTTAAATCCCGTTACATAATGTTGGGCCTTGTTTCTGTGCAAGTTAGGAAAACAAACTTGCTGGTTGATTGATTAATTCATTTCATTCTGATTTACCTAACGAAACAGATTATTAGATATTTATATATCTACTCCACCTACTGATTGCTCCAAAAATATAGGCTTATTCTGAAATGGAATGGGTTGATCGTCTCGTCAACAATTTAGTTGAGCCCCTTTGAGACAAACATTTATTTTTGTGCGAAGGTGTGGAATGCGAATTCCAGCTACCTAGTATAATTTACGTACGTATATCACGATTTTGAACACGAAACAATTTTCCAATCATTTTGCAGCCCATTAGTTTTCGCCGCTGTAAAACGAGCTTGCAAAGGTCGTATTTTCGTTCCGTTTTTTTGATGATTAGTAGTAAACAACCGAAAAATATAACGGAACGACAGTAAAGTTAGACTGGCGACATATTTTTAGTATTACTGCGCTGATTTATTGAGTATTATGAAGACAAATGCGTGCCGTCGTCATATAACAAAACTAATCAGATATTCGCACGCAATTAAATTTATTTCCTTTAAATCATGTGGATGTGAGATCGGCATGAAGTGACAGGTTGTGTAGTCTCGATCACCCCGGCTTATATTGTCTTTGCTTCAACTACAGGGGATGTAGTCTGGACAAATTCGCACCAACTTTGCATTCAATGTCAAATGTCATACCGAGATTCTAGTACCTCATACACAATGGAAGCTATCTTGTCCAGACTATATTCGTTGCCGGCAAAGCGGATACGACGTAAGCTGGAGTGACGGCGACTACATGTTTTGAGGCCACCTGCCCGGTGAAGAAAATTCATTTTGTATCAGATTTCAAAGAAAAATGCATTAATCCCGGTTTCTGTAATTCATCTAATCTATAACGAACCGTCCGATGATCTATTCCCACTCTTATTCCATCAACTCTCAGTTTGAAAATTGCAAAAAAAGCAGAGACATTTGGCCTGCTCGACAAATTGGTGTGATTTAACGTTTACCCAGTCCCGATACCTCATTTCTATGAATGGGTTTAAAATTAACTTCATTAAGAGGTTTTCTATCGCCGACCAAAAAAAACCCATTTTACGTGGTCAATTTTACGGTGTAAAATGTGAGTCGTTTTGTAGCCTACATTAACGCTACTGGACAATATTCTTACGCTTTGGGCAATCGAGCTGTACAAATGTATTTCCAAATCAGTCTACCACGACATACTACAGTATAATTTGTAGGAGCAGCCACCCCTTTTCAGCAACATCTCTTTGTAAGGGATGGGAATAATTTCCACCTGTTATGAAAACGACAAGGATAAATTGGTATGGTGTGCGCTAATTATTTTGCCGGACATACACATATTAATTCTTCACAAAGAGGGGAATAGGGATTTCGCCCCAGTTTAAATGGTTTATCTTCCTGGAAATGACAATAAACTCTTACCTATAACGTTTAATACAACCGTTTGTTCTTTTACTGGATTAGTATTAACTTTACAGGTATAAATCCCTTGATCTCCATATTTAACACCTCGTATCTGTAGATTCCACTGAGTAGGGTAGGGTTGGTGAATACTGATCCTATCATCGTCTATGATACGTTCTTTCTGATACGATAATATCGTCGTCCATTGATCCGTCCATGCAATCTACAATACAACATTCCAATACACGCTGAATAAACAACGGTTGACAAGTAACGAAATACAAATGAAAACGCACCAAATGAAAATCAACATGGTTCATATCCTGTCCGATTCAAAAGCTTCACGTTAAATTCGAAAATCAATTGAATAATCCTCCCATAGTCCTTATGCTTCACAACACCGGGTATGAAAAAAAACCACAAGGTTTTCCTAAAGGGAGGAGGTAGATAACTATGGAAAGGAAGATCGAGAAACACCGAAATGGAAATGAATCCATTAAAAACTGTATCCTCTTTCGCGTTAACAACATATATTCAGAATGAGGCGTCGGGATCTGGACGGAGGAGAAGGGGGGGGGGGGCATACTTGGACACGGACAATTATGGAAAGCTGAATATTTATTCTTAGTTTGTTTTCTCATTTCAAATTTAGTTTTGCAATGTTATAGCAGTTCTCATTCGAGGAGTTTACATTGATATCACGTTTCAGTTATTTCTTAGTGAACATTTTAATATTAAGTAATTGAACGAACCTTATGATGACTAAGATGTGATATTGAGCAGGGCAAAACAGCAGTTGAACCTTCTATAACTGTTACATTTACAATGGGTACTTCAAAACTGGGTTCTATAGCCACAACACTTGCTGAAATAAATAATATAACAGTTAAAGTAATATGTATATACAATTCACAGCATACAAATTATTTACTTTTGTAGATCAGCTAGCTATATAGTGTGCGTATTTCGTAGTTCATAATACCATCATGAATGTGTGCATGATATATATCATATGAAATTAAAATATTTAATTGGTGTAGAATTTCAATTAATAATGAGATGTGCTCGATACAAGTCAACTATTGTTTTCTTTTGAAATATTGAGTAGTTTCCGTAAAAGAAGACAGACTTCTATTTAAAAAAGGCAGGTTTCCAGAAAACAAAACATGTATCCACAGCAGCTAAGTCGTATAAATTTACATTCAATCGGATATTAACTTTAGCCTCTAGAGCGTCTCCAAGATATTTCAAAGTAATCAAGGGCCATGACTCTGGTAGTAATTATCGGAAATCGCTGACAATCAATAGGATTCTTCGTCGAATGTGTGTAAACTTAAAGTCGATCGGATATAGATTTGAGTGAAATGACCAGGTTTATGTCGAGTGGACGTTAACCCATGTATGTAACGAAGCCTTTTACGAGCGGACTAATATAATTTCAGTCATTAAAGCATCTGCACCCATTTAAAGGGTTCCAAATCCCTTACAAACTATAATATTCGCCGAAGTGTAATCTCTAAGAGGGATAAAAATCAGAAAATGGTCCAAAGATATGATGAATTGAGACTGTCCCTATCATTCCCATCATCTGCAGCGTCACCGATAAGTGTTGGGTGAAATCTTTTTGTTTTTAACTTAACACTGTGCGCAAACTGCAAATTACAATTAGTAGCTTTTAAGTATTTGTACAATACACTTTATAAGAATTTGTTGTAGTGGGTCAGTAAGCTCTCTATTCTCTAGATTCTATCGGGCTATAAATCATAATAAGCTGATGATCACCATATAAATATATCATCAATTAATATCTAGTGTGACTTTTAGCCTTCTCTAAATATTGCTGGTAATCTTTATACATCCACTTATATGTACATTCTCCAATCAACCAAGATTCCTCAACAATGTCCGAATGACCCAAAGATGTTTCTAAAGACTTCAAATTGTGTCAGCATAAATCCCACAACCGAATTTTTTTCTAAACAATATTTATTCACAAAAGCTGTGTTGGAGAACAGACAAAAGCCCATAGACCCCCTCCCCGTAACCGATAACCTTTGAGATATGTTATATTTTTAAACTATAATTCATAGTGTTTTCGTTTTACTGTAATCATCCGAAAACTAATATATGGTCACCAAATTCGGCAAGATCCCGTTAAAAATATCGAAATGAAATCAATGACATCTACATGTAGCATCTTATCACATGGGTCATTTTAATTCCGTGGATCGGCTTCAAGAGTTAAGCCATCGAGGCTAAGGCCACATAGGTTAAATATGTGCTAACGTGTTAGAGTTATTTCGGCTATAGCCAGACTAACTAAATCTTGTGTGCGATATCCCCCTCGGTAGAAATGGTCGTAAAGCCCACTCAAAGTAAGTCGGGCGACGATCTGCCATGCGTGTGTATGTTCAGAACATTAGCTTTTCTTAAGGAACAAACTTGAAAACATGCCTTGTGTTTCCTTTGGCATTAAAGAAGGGGCCTCTTTCTTTCTTTGTATATATATTTTGTTATCATTGACAACTCTTTTAATTGAATATAAGACTGTGTAAGAAGTGTTGTTTTAAAAAATGATCAGAAACTTGGTCTTTGATGGTGGATTAGTCATTGTCAACATTGCATTCGTCATACTGTCGAACACAAATACAGACACACAATATTACACTACAAATTAGCCAAATTCACACATTCTCAGAATTCGACCCGCCCACTCCATTATTTCTAAATGGCTGTGTTATGAAAAACGATCATTGTTCAGTTCAAATTACCACGAATGGTATGCATAAGTTATTCGAAAAATCGCATATCAAATTCTAATATTGCATCCCTGGCTATATTGAGAAAGAAGTGGGTTGTTTCGTGCTATTCAAGAAAAAATAAAACACAAATGGAACAAATTAGCCACGAATTGATGATATTAATGGTGCGAAAGAGGCACTTATGGCTATTTTGTTCGCTAAATATTTTTTCAAGAATGGCTTTGTTCATAAATAAATCAGGAATTTTTATAGTTTTCACCATTTATTCCCCTTTTTATTGAAGGATGTTTTAGCCACGAAAGTGTAAACATTGCCACGTGATGTCGCGGAGTTTTCGCAGATTAGTAACCAATATGGCTGCACTTATTAACTATAGTAGGCAAACTATTCAATCAGACATAAACCATTCCAATGTTTTCGGGGCACATAGCCAGACGTTTACACCCAAATTAAAACGAGTGGCCGTTTCCGTTTTACGCCTCTCTCGTACATTACAACAATGGCGGCCTTCTATGTGGGTTGGGTCATGAAACCACCTGTGGAGTTTATTAGATTAAAAAGATATATCTATTTTGGGTAACAACCATGTTTCCATTTGGAACGGCCTTATCTTTTTCGGTGGCGAAGAGAGTTAGCTTAATCAAACAACAATGGTGGCATTTCCAAATGGGAGGGGTCAAGAAAACCACAGACTAAGTTCACAATGAGTAAAAGTAGATCTTTTGCTGGAAAAACATGTACAATTTCGGTAACCCCTATTATTTGTGGTGGTGAAGGAAGTGGGCTTAACAAGCAAACAGGAAGGGGTGTTTCTGATTAGAAGACGTCGCCACATCAATCTGAAGATATAATCTTTTAGTGGCATTTAGCGATTGGAGACATATCAGAACTAACACAATTATATGGGAAAACAATCACTGGTTTATTACACACAAACACGACGTTTCGATAAGTATCCTCTTATCGTTATCAAGCACAATGATATTTAGTAAACTAGATGGTATATATATATATAAAAATGTACAATATGAAGCCATACTTAATTAATGTTATGGATTACAAGGGTCACCGTGATTATAGTTAATCAGTTAACCGACAAAGAACTTTGATACACTACAATTACAAAAAAATAAAGAATATAGATATAAATGAAACCATTTAGCAAATAGATAGCAGTGTTATGAATTAACAGTTGTTTTAGGCTTGTAACTAAGAAAACACCACTGGATGACTAGGATCTGAATATACACGAAACCATAGTGTGTCCTACCATAATAAGCATAATTAACTAAGAAAACATAGTGATATAGTTCCCGAGGTGTGACGGTTGACAAAGAAACTTAGGGTTGGGAAGAGAATAAATAATATTATTAAGCGTCTATAATTGAATATGATTAATTTTAGATAACTGCATCATAGGCCCTAGGAATAAACAGTCCCAAATCTCTATTTAATTCTGGTGCAAATCTTTTTATATGTATGGCTTCTTTTAACTTGTATCCATAACATTAATTAAGTATGGCTTCATATTGTACATTTTTATATATATATATACCATCTAGTTTACTAAATATCATTGTGCTTGATAACGATAAGAGGATACTTATCGAAACGTCGTGTTTGTGTATAATAAACCAGTGATTGTTTTCCCATATAATTGTGTTAGTTCCGAATCTGAAGATAACTATCTTATAATATTATGGTCTGGTTACGTGGCCGAGTGATGTAGCGTCCACGGATACAAAATTATAGATACTAGGTTCGATCCCACACTTAAATGTACAAGAAGGTGTATAGGGTTTCATCCAACATCTAAAGGTTCCTGAGCGCAAACAAATTTTGAAAAACAAAATATATACTATATGCCAGTCCCGATATGTCCTAGTTAATGTTGACTTGACTTCAAATTCCTTTCTTTCGAAAAGCTATAACTATATAATACGATATATAATATATAGGTACAAAATATATCAGCTTTAAATTGCGTGTGTACAGAGTTCAAAACTTACGTGACAAATTCAAAACTTGTTTCAAAACTTACGTGACAAATTCAACACTTGTTTCTGTCAATTGCTACAGTTCAGTGCTAATTATATAAGTCAGATACAAAGTTAACATTCAAAAGATAAAACACAGATTCTTGCAAAATATTTACTATCTTAATATTCACATTAAAGGGGAATGCACCGATTTCAAAGTGAAAAAAGTGAGTTTTACTGCATGTAAATCAAACACCCAAATGTATTATTTCTTTTTCGGAAAATTTAAAATAAAATATTAGGTCGTGGAAATGATCGCTAGATTAATGAACGCGGTTACGTACCTCTTTCGTTCTTGGGGTATAACGTTGACATGGTAATCGAAACAATCATTTAACCTATAATAGACATGGTCATCCAGGCACGTAAATGGAATATATTAGGAATAGCTTATTTGAAGCCCGCCCCTCTACTTATATGTGTGCTGCGGTCTTGTTTCAGGGCACGAAGGTGACAAATTACTGAAAACTACGTGATACAACAGGTGCCTGTACATAGCCTACAGTACAAACACGGTGATAAATAAATCAGACGTGTCTTTGAAGGCAGTGCGATATATCATCACTTCGTAATCTCCTTATCAATTATTCACCTGATTCCTTCGCTTCGTATCTAAAGGCCAAGTTAATAAGGTATATCAGTATGAGTATCATTCTACTGCAGTTTAGGTGTGAAGTCGATTCTAGCGTATATTGTGATGTAGACCACGTTCTAATAATTCGTTGCATTTTTTTTAGAATAACCTTAATTGATTGTAGAATATTCATTTTAATTAAACCATGTTTCGTCTCGTTATTTCTTTTAAGAATACCATCATCTTCTTTTTAGAAAATTATAAAACCAATTGTATACCGTGTGCATCGTATTAAAAGAGTTTCTGAACACGTTTGATTTGGTTGTATGGTGTTGTGCAGGTACTCGTTAACGTTTACTGGATTTTTGGGAGCCGAGTTGGCTAATTCATTGAGGGTCCTTCTCGCTAACCAGGACATCCCGTTTTCGCTGTCGATTTTCGCCTAATATAACAGTTGAAATTAGAAATAAAATTAGGCGGTAGCGCTGCTGCCCGCAGGAAAACATTTACTCTATACCACAATGCATGATGTATGGCCGTGTTCCGGTTGGTGTAGAAAAAGTAGAACATTAAACCCTATTTTATTTCATACGTTTAGGGCACAATTAGTTAATTAACTTGTTTATGGAAGCTGAGAGATATCACTACACTGTTACCGCATGTTTCGGAATTTTCAATCCCAGAGGGATAAGAGGGGGCATTGCCACCCGAGTGGGGGCAAATTCAGAGTTAACTTTTCTAAAGGCATTTTTCGTCAGGAATTCGAATCTGGTAGGTAATAAGCAAGGCGAAGGGGCGTTACCGAGATAATCGAGGTCAAAGGTCACGGAAGGCCAAATTACGAAAGAAACGTATATAATTCAAAATATGTCCAGAATAGAGCCGAAAATCATTGATGACAGCAATAAGACAATTATAATACAGGAATATAATAATAACATTATATCTTGAATTTCGTACCGTACTAAGAACCGTGTTTTGGCATCGAATACCCCCCCCCCCTTCATTATCATTATCATAGTAATTGAGTTTAATACCACACAACTTTGATCGCTATTAAGGTAAGTAAATATGAATGTGCCATAATATTACTTACATATTTAAAGAGGGTAATAAACAAGCTTTTCTGTGATATGTAACATTATATCTGGAATCTCGTACTAAGAACCGTTTTCTGGCATTGAATACCCTTACCCCAGGCCCTTCATTATCATGGTAATAGAGCTTAATACCACCAAACTTTGATCGCTTTTTAAGGTAAGTAAATATGAATGTGCCATAAAATTATTTACATATTTGAAGAGAACAATCAAGAAGATTTTCTGTGATATGTAACAATATCTCTGTATTTTAGCATTGAATACCCCCCCCCCTTCATTGTCATAGTAATAGAGTTTAATATCACACAACTTTGATCGCTATTTAAGGTAAGTAAATATGAATGTGCCATAATATTGCTTACTTATTTGAAGAGGGTAATAAACAAGCTTTTCTGTGGTATGTAACATTATATCTGGAATTTCGTACAAAGAACCGTATTTTGGCATTGAATACCCCCCCCCTTCATTATCATAGTAATAGAGCTTAAAACAACCAAATTTTGATCGCGTTTTAAGGTAAGTAAATATGTATGTGCCATAAAATTATTTACATATTTAAAGAGAGCAAACAACAAGCTTTTCAGTGATAGGTAACATTATATCTGGAATTTCGTACTAAGAACCGTATTTTGGCATTGAAGACCCCCCCCCCCTTCATTATCATAGTAATTGAGTTTAGTACCAACCAAACTTGACCGTTTTGTAAGGTAAGTAAATCTCAATGGGCCAGAAAAGTATTTAAATATTTGCAGAGAGCAATCAACAAGCCTTTCGCTGATATGTAACATTATATCTGGAATTTCCTACTAAGACACGTATTTTGGCATTGAATACCCCCCCCCCCCCCCCGCTTCATAATCATAGTAATAGAGCTTATACCACCAGACTTTGATCGCTTTTTAAGGTAAGTAAACATGAATGCACCATAAAATTTACATATTTGAAGAGAGCAATCAACAAGCTTTTCAGTGATATGTAACATTATATCTGGAATTTCGTACTAAGACTTGTATTTTGGCATTGAATACCCCCCCCCCCTTCATTATCATAAAAATAGAGCTTAATACCATGGGTATGAAGGTGTCATCGCTGCTCATTGTTATTATTATACATGTTTTACTGTATTATAATTGTCTCATTGCTGTTATCAATGATTTCCGGCCCTATTATGAACAGATTTTGAATTATATCAATGATTTCCGGCCCTATTATGAACAGATTTTGAATTATATACGTTTCTTTCGTTACTTGACCTTCCGTGACCTTTGACCTCAATTATCTCGGAAACGCCCCTTCACCTGGCTTATTACCTACCCGATTCGGATTCCTGGTGAAAAATGCCTCTAGAAAAGTTAACTCAGATTTTGCCCCCACTCGGGTGACAATGACCCCCCCACTACCCCCTCTTGTCTACAATCTATTCTCTTTGAAAATATTAAATATAATCGTATAATCAACACATTAGTTAGTTCAACTCTATTCAATATTTGATTCTGACCTCCATCAAGAGGTTTAGCTCCTTTAATGATTTGTTAACACTTTTGTATCCTATACTCGAAATAGATTGGCCTTTTCACATTGACGCATTTCTTACTTACGCCACGCACCCATAATTAATTGTTTCTCCGTGATTACAAAGATGTATATCCACAATGTTCCCCCACTTTCCATCCATATTAGGCAACAATTCTTAATGATCACTTCAATAATTTCTTTTCAATTCTTTCACAACTTACATGTCTCGTATGGCCATTTTTAATTAACACAAACTCAGCCGGTTTACCAGGTAATTCCCAAGGGCGATAACCCATCTGATTCAAGCGTGATAATTAGTTAACAAATTAGAGAAATCCCTTTAGACGATTCGTCTATTAAATTTGAACCACTTTAGCTTAGATGGTTGGTAAGATTTCCTGATAAAGTCACAAACAGATGTGACTGTTAGCCAACAAAGGTATTCAATTAGAACAACAGTTACAGATGACTGTCAGAAGATTTACTTACCGACTGACAGCGTAGAGTTAAATTTGCGAGTTAATCATAAGCTTTGTATTGTTTTAACTTCAAAATGAAATGGAATGGGGTTTAACGTCCCACCGTTTTGCTCCTAAACTGAACTAATGAAGACGGGATTTTTACTTCAATACTTTGTAAGTTTTGACCTCAAGCGCTTTTAAATTTCAACCTCAAATTATCCAAATATTTTACCACTAGATATTTAAATATTGTAACTTAAGACATTGAAGTGTTTGTTTTAAAAGATTTGAAATTATAACCTCGAAGATTGTATGCATTAACCGACAGAGGGTTTATGTTTCACAAAAGAATTTTATGTTCGAATCTCAAGAATGTTTTACGTCAAGCGAATTTAAGGTTTTACCCCAAATTTGAGATTGGCGTTAATGAATCTGTTGACATTCCAAAATCATTTACATCAAATTTCAATATCAGAGATTCGAGTTTATTTTTACTTGATAAATGTAACTATGGAAAGTTTAATTAGTGGAAACAATGAAGACATGCGATCCCCAAGAGATTTCTATTATTGCCACCGCACTCGAGTTAAGTGCAGCCAAATACAGATTGGATGACAATATGTCGTGCCAATTTAATTTTACCACAAATTAATACGACGGATTACATTTCGGTTTGGTGGGTAGTGGGTAGAATCGAGACGAAACTTTAACTCTAAGTGCAAACTTTTATATACAGAGATCTAATTTGCTAGTCCCATCTCACTCAACGTAACACCTATGCTTCCCATCCCAATGAACAACCTGTCACAGTAGTAATGATAAGAATTGTCACCAACAACGACATACTAACAGATCAAATGGAACAAAGACCTATTACAATTTTAACAGCCATCCTTGAAATATTTGTGAATTCAGTCTCATGAGAATCACCTAGAGAGATAGAGAAATGGGGTTTAATGTCCACTCGACAAAAACCAGGTCATTTCGGGACTAACATATGGTTTTATTTTATTTCAATATTTCGCTTACGCGTAAGGGTCTTTAGCGGAAACTGGAGAGAAACACCGATTAACAATCCAGATAATGTAGAGGTTTTGCCTTCGGGTCAAAATGGTGTGTCCGTATTATGTAATCTATAAAATCTCATTACATTACTTTAAATTTGTTTTTGAAATACAGTTGATTCTACGGGGTATTGAAAGAGAGGTTGTCAGTCAACGAAACATACGCTCACAGCAGCTAAATCGCCCGGGCAGTTAACAAGATTTGTCACATATTTTTACTATTTTCGATAATGAAACATTTATAAAACACTAAAATGTGATTGAGTAACAACACATTCAGTAATTATCAGAAAATCATTAGAATTTGTTTGGCTATGATAAAGTTGTCCCCTATGCTAATGTTAAGTATACAAAACATTTAATATCAATATACTTGCTCGTCTCAAGCCCTTAAACTCTGTAAAAATCATTGGCCCCTTCGTCTTGAAATCAATCGGATATTAACTTTGGCCTCTAGAGCATCAAAAAGATGTTTTAATGTGATCAAGGGACACAACTCTGATAGTAACTATCGGAAAACGCTGAAAATCAATAGGATTTTTCGTCTTATGACCTTAAACACTGTATACATTTACAGTCAATTGGATATTAACTTTAGCCTTTAGCGCACCGAGCGTCCACATGATTTTTTGAAGTGATCAAGGGCCATAACTCTGGCAGTTATTATCAGAAAACGCTGTAAATCAATAGGCTTCTCTGTCGCAAGACCTTAAACACTGTGTATAATGGGATATTAACTTTAACCTCTAGAGCGTCCACAAGCAATCGTGGACGGACCGACGGACGCATAGACCGACGACAATATACGACCACGTTTCAATGTGGGCGTATAAAAGTGCATAAACAACATGATACAATATTAACCTTGTCCGTCTCCATTAGCTCAATCGGGGCAGAACAATAGGACGTTAAACCCCATTTCATTTTATATTTTAGCGATCACTTGATAATAGTAATAAATGGAATGGGGTTTAACGTCCTAATTTATTATTGGACTGGATTGTCTCCATAATGAATGAATGAAATTGGGTCTGTGATGTTGTTCTTGGTGTTTAACGTCCGCTTCCAGAGAAGGTGATATCGCAGACAAGTCTTATTTTTTCATTTTTATTAACTTTTCAGTGGGAGGAAATCGGAGTACCCGTAGTAAACCCACGAAGTTGAGAAGGCACCCCCATCTCCAAGCCACATACGCTGACACCAGGGATAGAAACCACAACCGCAGGCCAGAGGTAACCGGTCAGCTAGAGGTCAAAGCGTGGCACTCTACAGACCACTACCCCCCCCCCCAAAAAATGGATTTAACGTGCTACTGTTTGTATACTAGTAATGTTCCCCCCCACCACTGCTAAAGACTCCTACGCGCAAGCGAATTATTGAAATAAACATAGGTTGCCAGGCAACGAAACATACGCCAACAGCAGCTAAATCGTCCGGGCAGTCAACAAGAGTTGTCGCATATTTTACTTTTTTTGGTAATGAAACATTTATAATACACTAAAATCTGATTAAAAGTAACAACTTATCTCATTATGTAATTATCAGAAAATCAAGGGAATTTGTTTGGCTTTGATAAAGTTCTCCTCCATGCTGTTCAAGTTATCTAAATTCATTGAAACTCAATATACTTGTTCGTCTCATGACCTTAAACACTGTGTATAAATTTAAAGTCAATCGGTTATTAACTTTAGCCTCTAGAGCGTCAACAAGATTTTTTGAAAGTGATCAAGGGCCATAACTCAGTAATTATCGGAAATGCTGAAAATCAATAGGCCTCTTCGTCTCATGACCTTAAACACTGTGTATAAATTTTAAGTCAATCGGATATTAACTTTGGCCTCTAGAGCATCCACATGAATTTTTGAAGTGATCAAGGGCCATAACTCTGACAGTAAATATTGGAAATTGCTGAAAATCAATAAGCTTCTTCGTTTAATGACCTTAAGCACTGTGTATAAATCTTAAGTCAATCGGTTATTAACTTTAGCCTCTGGAGCGTCCACAAGATTTTTTTAAGTGATAAGGGGCCATAACTCTGACAGTAATTATCAGAAATTGCTGAAAATCAATAGGCTTCTTCATTTTATAACCTAAAACACTGTGTATAAATTTAAAGTCAATCGGTTATTAACTTTAGCCTCTAGAGCCTCCACAAGATTTTTTTAAGTGATCAAGGGCCATAACTCTGACAGTTATTATGGGAAATCGCTGAAAATCAATAGGCTTCTTCGTCTCATGACCTTAAACACTGTGTATAAATTTAAAGTCAATCGATTATTAACTTTGGCCTCTAGAGCGTCCACAAGATTTTTTTAAGTGATCAAGGGCCATAACTCTGATAGTTATTGTCGGAAATCCCTGAAAATCAATAGGCTCCTTCGTCTCATGACCTTAAACACTGTGTATAAATTTAAAGTCAATCGAATATTAACTTTGGCCTCTAGAGCGTCCACAAGCAATTGTGGACGCCGGACCGACGGACGGACCGACGGACGGACGGGGGCGACGGCAATTTACGACCACATTTCAATGTGGGCGTATAAAAATTGAAAACCATACGTTAGTTTGTGTCGAGTGGACGTTAAACCCCATTTCTCTCTCTCTATATATATATACTAGTGATGACGCGATAATGACTGAATGAAATTTGGTTTAACGTGCTGTGGTGTACTAGTGATGACTCAATAATGAAGGAATGAATAAAATCGAATTTAACGTATTACTTTATATACAGTGATGACTCGATAATGATGACCCGACTGGGTACTGAAGATCGGCATAGACCATACTCTGTGCTATAGGAAACAAACTGGTCAGCAATTGCATTCCAACTGTTAACAGTTCTTTATGTACATACAAGTTGTTCCTTGTCACGCCCTCTGTCCAGCACCACTAACAAAAGAGGAACTTACTTAGCCAATACCGGGATCGCAACCGAATCCCCCTGATTACAAAGCCATAGCCTTACACAATGAGCCAAAGAGGATAACTGGAAACTCATAATGATTGTTTTCTTTATGTGAAATCAATTCATACCAAATGTGTACCACTAGATATTGGAGCATCTTCATTATATACGGAAATAGAAAAAATAAATTCTAAATGAGCTGGAATGCAATATACAAATGAAATGTAATGTATCTTTGCAATTATCATTCTCTAAAAGGGCACATTTATAATCAACAAGGTATTTTTGAATGTGGACATTTATATTTCAAGTATGTTGACGTAACACGGTCATACAAATTTACATCAATGGGGTTATTGTAATCGTAGCGAGTTATAGGAATTTTGGTTCATATAGCCCTGTATGATCTTGATATGCAAATTTAATTCAATAAATCAAGGCGATTTTTATGTTAATGAACGCGATTAAACCCCTGATTGAACATGACATCAGTTTATATGAAACCGTATAGACATTTAAATATAACAAACTGAAAGTAGATCGGCAACGCGGTCTTTAATTCATGGGGGTTAAAACCTAATTAAAACTAGATATTAATTTCGTTCCATTAGATTATGTAATTAACATCTAAAGACAAATGTTTATAAAAATCACGTTTTCCATGACACACATATCATTTTGCGTGATTTTTTGTATGACGAATTTGATTGGTTAGAATATCATTGCGAAATAATCTATAGACGTCGAAGTATAGGAGTAAACATATTGCAATCCGAGAGTTCTGGTAGCTCATTGTACAGAAACGCAGGAAACTTTGGGCGTATGACAATTTCAGTAACGATCTGAAACAGCAGGTTCAGCAGACAAGCCGAGTCGAAGTAATTCGTCTAGAATTTATGATGTACCAGCGAGAAATTACAGACATGAAGTTTCATCTTTATTTTGGCGGTAGGGTAAAAGGTCAAACTTTCCAGACGAAAAGAGGAAAGTTTAAAATCGACAACTTATTAGTCGGATTTACTCCGACAAACACAATAACCCTTCACGAGAGGGCCGTATCTAGCGGGGATGCAGGGGGTACATTGAACCCCCAGAAAAAAAGGCGCCCGAGAAATGGCGCGCCCCCACCTCCACGATTTTTGACAGTCTTTCAATTATAAAGTGATACATTTGATTATGATCAATAACAGTAACTTGGGCATTATAATGGCGCCCCACCACTCTGGTACACTCCCATGTTTAAAATCCTACATACGGACCTGGTACACAAGATGAGAAAACGATAAATATGATAAGTAGGAATAATTTCATATAGTATATTATTTTTAATTTGATTATTTAACAGACATTTATGTATCTGCTCGTCTGCTAGAATAAATGTTGATTTATGTATGTTGTATTTTTATTGACTGGAATGTTTATGAGTTATGTAAGTTTTGTATACCCAGACATTCGGTCAAGATACCCCGATTCGTAATTGCACGTACATATAATAGTGCACTTCCGTTTTTACCATTTGTTGGTTTGAACACATTTTATTTTCGATTATACTACTTATAATGCAAGGCTGTCTTTATGATAGCGTATACACTTTGATTGAAGATATAGAATCTTAAATGCGGAAAACCAATTTTGAAAAAAAAATGTCTAGTTGTTCGGATAGAAAAAGGATGGCCACTTAATCTTTCAATAGTAATGAAGTCTTCCTAGAACTTTTCTTATTTATACCCGTGTCTAAAATAATTTTACGATAATTACCCCCCAGGAGGGCGATAGTGATAGAACATGCCGTGGTAAATCTAGACAAATTAAAATTACACCAATATTTCGACCCATTTTATTTTCGCGTGTTTATTCCACTACATTGGTAGAATAAAAGGAACGAAACTAATTGTAGTTTTATATTAGATTAATAATAAATCATATTATTAATCTTTAATTCTATTTAATCCAATTAGACCGGGAATGATATCAAGGCATTCTAATGGTTTAACGAATATCGCCTGTCTGTATAAGCCCTGTAACATTGTCTTGTTATAAATTGTATAAACTCGCTAGTCGACTATTATCATAATTGTAAAATAACTGTAATTATTTTTGTATTAACATTTAAACGGGGGAAAGTGAATCTCGCCAGCTGACAGGCGACATTGTCATTATATCGTCATTGCTGTAGCTAGTTCTATGGTATATTCGCTGCGAGAGGTATGTATTCGTTGACTGGCAATCCACGACCCCTTTATAATCTCATTAACCCTGGCTTCATTATTATCTTTTATTAAATTTCCCTTCGTTTTCTGTTCAGTATTATATTTAAAAAAAATAAAATAAACCAAATAAGAATTATATTTTTTTTTTTAAAAAAGAAAAGGAATCCCAGTTTTAATCAGATTGTTATAATGAGTGACGGATTTCGACGTAAAAAGAGTTATAATTTGATAAATATTTAATTCTGGATTAATAACAAAGTAACGTGTGGAACTTCCGGTGTAAGTTCCCACTATTCAGATAAGGGTATAGCTTGCGACTTCATTGGGCTAATTAACCAATCGTTATAATTAATTACGTCATATTTGACCAATGAGATAATTAAAGGTCCAAACCCAAAGCTACAAGACTAGTATCATATCTCTGAGCATTCGTTAGACAGCCGCTAAATTCAAGAGGAAAAAGATGTACCAATTTCTATCAGCAGACTTACCCCCGCAAGTCTGGGTAGATTGGGATTGGTAGAATGACTTTATTGTAATATATTATGCATTGTACCATATGTATCCAGCTTGATATATAAAATGTAAAAATGTACTGTTGCATCGTTATTCGTTGTAAGACAAATAAAACGTCTTAACTAATGAGAAGATCAAAGGTCTTAACTACTGATATAGTAAGAAGCAAATACACAACGTGAAACGGAAACGATGAAGCCCATTGGAATTCTAGACAAAGCTATTAAGATATGTAGTAAGACAAGAATGCATGGCCGGGTCATATTGTGTAGGATGAGGCGATCGGTTTCTATGTCTGACAAACGACCCATGGTTCGGGACCTGCACCGACCGGTTGTATATACAGGTACAAAATACCTTAATAACACGCACAATTTTATAAACTGTGATAGGCCAAATATATTAGTATTTAATCCACATATCATACCAATCAAAAGTTCAAGCTGATATCGAAATCATGCAAATTTATCTATTAATTTCGTTCCGTTAAATTTGCTCATTTACCATTCTTTAAATGTCAGTTCTTGCATTAAACCTCCACACGTACCCGAGTAATTCATTACCGGTATATAAAAGTATTTCCTGTGTTAATATCATGATATATGAGATATAAGTAAGATCTAATATAGAACAATGTATAATTGATTGCTACATGGAGATCTTTAATCCAAAAATAGTTTCTGTAAAAGCTAGAACAGGATTGGGTTAGCATGCCTAAAAATCACCATCGCTTAACCAGGAGTCTGTGCTTTTTTCATTATTCAGCTTATAGAAGGGCGATTCTGTGCTCCGACTTTGTTCTGAATAACTGGATTAGAAAGTAGAATCCATTAGCCTAGTCGGAGTAGAACAGTAGGACGTTAGACCTCATTTCATTTCAGAAGTCATTAACGATAAAATAACTAATTACTTGAAAACTACCTGTCTCTCGAAGTTGCATAACAAAGATGGCTAACAATAAAGACATCTGATATTTATCATTACTAAATTATTAGCATGCTTTATCTGTCGTACTATGGGGAAATGACGTCATATACGCTTCGTCGATGGTGTAGAAGATTGAATGTACCAATGCGGATCAAGCAATAATGCAGAAAAAAGGGATCCTGTCAAGTTTGAACTGAACGAATCGATACGGATGTTCCACTTGCGTATGCGTCTGTAGCGTTTGTCCTGTAAAATTCATGATGTAGCTTTCTTTTGCTAGAACACTTGGTATCATTTCTCTTGCTGTAGTTTGCATTTAATTCGCTAATCTGGTGATTCTGTAGGTGATCTATTGCTCCACTGTTACCTTAAATGCAGTGAGTTCGACTTCTTAAGTATATTCTGCCTAATTATGGTCATTAAAGACCGAATCAGTGTATACTGCACTGATATACTGTTTAAATGGCATTTAGTAATTGGACACATTAAAATAAACACAACAGTTTTATGGATAACAGTTACTGTATTTCTGGTAATGCTACGTTTCAACAATGATTCTGTTGTCGTTATCAGGTAAAATATTATTCATTCTTGAAACGTATCTTTAATAGACATACGGTAATGCATAGAGCTGTGCATGTTTTTTTTATACTGCACTGGCTAGGATCGACCTTAAACCTTAATCCGGCTATATACTGTCCCTTCGTTAGCTATAAGCAGTGGTTGTTTGTCATCCTTAACTCTTTCCAGGAAACTGGATATCACTTCCAATTTGAGGATTAATCATATCAAAACATAATGTGTTGTATTATATGTTGGAATGGACTATACCACCGGGGTTTTAGTTATTTTATTGATAAACCCGTCTGCTACCGGAACATGTTTGTCTGTCGCACATTAAAGATGGACAAACAGGTCACGTTGAGACACACAACTTATCACTAACTTTATCTTAATGGCCGATTATATTACATGCACCAAAAGACGATTTATTTCTTGTTATTACCGTTTCGGTTTAACCACTACTGTTATCAATCAAAATGCCCCGATTGCCTTGACCACCACCTTGGTCCTCATTCTTCGAACTCAACAAAAAGCTTGAAGGTGGAAGCTGATTGCTGAAGCTAAGTTAACAGGCAACGAGACACCCGCAGTCACCCGAGCACACCACATTACATCATTTAAACCATTTATGATATAATCTGTTTCAGATAGAATGTTGTTGTTAGTAATGGTAATAGCTTTACCCAACTATACTAAAGAGTTCTTGGCCAACACCTTGACTATATGTGGGATTGTTTTGTTAGTATATAGACACAGAAATAGACTTAAGCCTAAAGATATAAATATATCGAGTTTAAATTAAGATGACATTATGACAGATTTTACCTTTTAAATTTAATCCCCCTTAATGTCGAAGACGAAAATGGATAGTCTATACATATATTTAACACATTGTTTCCAAATAAGAATCGCAAATTTGAACCTAATTTGCACCGTAGATTTTTTTTTGTTGCTTATAAATAGTATAAACGAACAAACAGTTCAAAGAGAATTGGACAATTTAAAAAAAGTGAAAACAGTCTGTGTGTTGTCAACGTGAGCAGCTATACCACACCGTGAATTTGTACACGCTATTCAGGTTCGTGCTAATATCAAAATGGCGTCAAATTATTGACGCGAAACCACTAGTACATAGAAAGGTTCTTAAAGATATATGTATGTTTATTGAGCTATAAACGAGTTCATATAATTCTGTAATTGTCTTAAACAAGGGAAATAAACTTCCATTAAAATCATTCGTTCGTGTAGATTTTTTACGATATCGCTAGATTTTATACGACTAGCAAGACTGCGACATCTTGGCGTGTTATAGGTTTGTTTCAACAAACCACTGCGGTTTCAAAAAGAAAAATGAATGTCTTTAACTTTAATTTTACAGTTGGAGTAAAAAACAACGCAGATTCTTGTTGTCCAAACAATTGCCGCTTCCCTCCCCATTCTGGCGAGTTGGGCGTCGCGATGACCCAATGTTCGGTGCTGGTGTGTTGGTGTTCATCGGGATTTTCCGGCGTAGTTCCTCCTTGTCAGTGGTGCAAAGCGTAGAGCCTGGCAAGGGACGACGTCTAGTCGCACTGATGGGTCGAAAAACCGAGGTTCCGTGTACACGTCAACGTAGACATAAAATAACCCGTTGCGATTTGTAATAAGAAAAGACCGTAGATTCTCTGCCAAGGAAAAATACCTCCCACATATCTCACTGAACAATATATTCATTCCGGTTGTTTGAATAGGATTGGGGAACAAGCTTAGTTTATGCACCCCGAATCAAGGACATTTTAGAATCTTGTTTCCAAATTAAACTCACGTTAACAACAGTGGCGCTACTTTAACTTCTCATACATAAAGCAGCTTGTTAACAAGGAGGCCATTATGTTTTATCCAGCCTTTTAACACCTCGTTACAGATTAAATACACGGTAATTATATTATGCGTCGTATTTGCTTTCCAATTACACTATTTTCTCCGTTCAAAATGGTGATTATGTTTTGTCTACAAGTACATTGTAGATATTCAATACCATTTATATGATAATTCACACGACCACAGAGTAAGGAATAATTCGGGCACTGCGACACTACAAATAACGTCTTTTCTTTCTTCAAAACCGTAATAATTGTCTTTCTAAATAGATATAACAGCTCTTCCGCCATCGCTATTTGAGGCTTTGTGCATTAAAAAAATACAATTATTGCTTGTGTCATTTATTTTGTAACGCCCATATCTGGATTACTTTTGGTTATTTTGGAAACGAAGGGAAGACAGTGATATAGATTTTGCCGAGTAGTCATAAGGTCCGTCATAGATTTAAGCGGTAGTACTTTCAATCATACACTTGCCCGTGCCCAGGAGTAGTCTCCGGGTCCACCCTTTCTGTGCCTTTGATATAAGAAATGATAGCCTATAAATTATTTCTATGGCACATATTAAGCAAGTTTCCTTATTTCTGTTGCGTGTTTTATAAAAGGCGGGTTCATTAAGGAAAGAATCAGGAATCTATAAATAGCGGAATGGACATAAGTATAAAGTTAAAATGAGTTGGCTGATCATGTAATGGATTAGAAGTAAGTAATCGATACTAATATAGAATACATTTGTATATATAGGCCATATACGTAAGTAACTGGACATTATTGTATATATTCATTAGCTTTGAGTATAGATCACACTTACTTAAAGATACAAAAGTTCAGAAGTATGTTTTATTAACTCCATACCGGCGGTTAACATGCAAGATACGCCCACATTTTGAAAGAAATGGATAGAGAACAATCTAAAAATAAACACGTGATTTTTCGTACAATCGTCTGTCATAATCAAGTTAGTTTTGGTCTGAAATGCGCAAATATCGAAAAGAGTTCAGGCCCCGAGTTCACAAAGCAGTCTCAGACTTAAGTTGAGAATTTACTCAAAATTGTTCGCCTTATTTTAACAAAAATATAGCCTTTTATTAAACGTTTGTTGTTACATTATATTAAATACGCCAATAAGATGCTATGTGCAAAGTTTTGTGTTTCTGGATCAAAGATATTTTTCATAAAGAGTGATTGAAAGCTGAGTAAATTCGCAACTTAAGTCTAAGAATGCTTTGTGAACTTGGGGCCAGATCTTTGGGATATAAACATAATATTTAAAGTTTCATCAAAATCGGACAAAAGTTGAGACTTAGTATTGCATATACTTTTACACTATATGTCAATGGCTGTGTCCATACTGGGGGTCAGTTCAACAATATTAATCGAGTTTTCTTTATTTTCCAGGGTTGTCCTTCCCAGTGACCAGCTTTCATAAAATATCAATGGTGTCTATGCCGTATAAGCTGCATGTCCCGTGAAGGCACATGTAACATCTTGGTCTCGTACAAAACATTTTAGAGAAACTGAGTACAACTAATTGCCGGAAAAGTACAACATCGACACAAACCGGCAAATGATCGTATCACCTCAGTTTCGCCGGTACACAGCTATCCCCAGTGTCGTGCGTTGGTAAAAATCCACAAATTATCAAGGGCAATACCACGGGGAGTTGTTATCATAAAAATTTGCGAAATTTAATAGGATGCCTCGTTTTACAAATGCAAACGACATAATAAACGTTGTCTTAAAGTGCTCACAAGATATGGTGCACAACGGACCAACAGATTGACGGCGTGACGGCAATATACAATCTACGACCACATTTTCACGTGAGTGTATAAAAACAGCATATATAGATTTAAACCTAACATCCTAACTTAGCAATGATCATGATCTCCTGAGTAATCACTGATTTCAGTCCATAAAGGTTGGTGTCAAGGTAGCATCTTATCTAGGCTTTTTGTTCTCATCTACCATATTACTATTTAAAGAACCCTTTTCAGAAAGGAAAATGGCTATTGACCCTCTGGAGCATTGCGTCAACCTGCAGTTGGGAGAAGCAAAACATATTTTACCTGTCCTTTTTCCATATGCATGGGCAGTCAAATAAATATGGGCACACACGAAAATCAAAATGACCTACTGGTAATTTGCATAGCGATATCTTCAAAACGATGAACGGCATCTACATGATATGCACGACACGCTTACAATATTTCCATGTAGGGTAACAGGGTTCTACTGCGCTATGGTATTCCATGCTATCGATTCCTGATAATGGTGACGTGTTTGATTTTATCTGATATGAGACAACAAGCTATTCATCAAACTAATATGTGAATAAACAGTGTCACGTATAGAAACCGGATACGGGGTTATTTAAACGATTAATGCACTCAGTTTACCATTGGGTGATAATTGCTTCTCTTTAAAAGATGTTTAACAGAAAAATACTCCATAAATGGTTATTCCTTTAACTTTTCAAATAAATGTTTTGCTTTATTATATGGTGGTCTATTCGTGCACGCATCAGTACGTAATAGCTCGCTGGAACAATAGTTTCACTAAAAGTCCATAGTGTCCTTGCACCAGCTCTCTTTATTTTGCTTACCAGCACTGCTGTTTCAAATTCACAATTTTGAACTATAAAAACGAAACGAAATTGGATCTGTGTTTTAATCAGATTGGGACAATAATATCACGGATTAAAATTAAAACAATGAAAATAACCTTTTGTTATTGAAGTACGACAAACAAAGTCATAGTTTTTGGGATCAGTGAAATGTAATTAACATTTACCGTTATGAAAAATTAACAACCAATCTATAACAAACAATTGTTATCATTTATAAATAGTATCAAATATGTCAACCAGACAACTGGTGATGTTTAATTCACACATCTATATAGAAATAAACCACGTTTTTACACGAAATGTATATGAGAAAAAATCAAACTTTGAAATGTCATTTTAAAAATAACTGTTTAATTTGATTGAATGGCTCGTCGGGTGACCTTTTATTTTAAGCTTCCCAAAAATGAGTCGTCTAATTCTGCTTCATTCGCGAATTTTCGTGCTTACCGTTGAAAATGTTCATATTATGTTAGCTTACAGAAACCTAAATAAAGTGCCAGTGATATTTTAAAACATCTTCTTTGCAGAAGTAGTTGCTACAACAAACTGCTGGTCAGTACACAATATCGTTCAAGGGACGAAACCAAAACTTAATTTGGGTGTGTTTTTTTTATAATTCCTAGATATTCCAATATTTGTACCACTTGAAACAGAGAAATAATAAAAAGAAGACGATAATCTTTTAAGATTTCCCAATGACATGTCAAAGTCTGTGACCAGGCAAAATTTATGTCAAGCGTGTCAAGCAAATAGAGCACCTTTGTTTAAAACTGCATTTACCAACCGATTACTGAACTAATTAATTTAAGTTTAAAATAGCTAAGTCTCTTACTCAATATCATCCATAACACGAATTATTTGTCAATCTAAATCAACATTAATGTTGTGATCTTACCGGTAGAAGTCGTGCTTCTGATATCCAATAATTAAGACAAAATAAACATTTTACCATTGGTACACGGCCCATGTACCCAATTGCGTTTCAGTGCCATTTGTAGCAACGGACTCAAAGAACGACGCTAGACATATTCCATAGGTCATGTCAAACCGTGACACCATATTTTTATCCTTAGACCATGCGAAATAAATACTATCGGTGTAGACTGGACTAACCAGACGCTAGAGATTGTCATTCGTTTGAGACTTCTCGCGCTTTTCGCCGAACATAACTGATTTGAAATTGGAGTTAATACGGAAACAATTGAATGTAAATCAGTTTATATACATTAATAATACATTATTATGTTAATTGTTTGCATCCAATCTGTTTCAATGAGATACATTTTTGCCGGGTTCTTTTGCAGGCTATCCATCCTACAGCGCATTTCAGAATACCGTAATCGAACCCCCTGAAAATTATGATCAATGAGCCAGAACCTTGTGCACTGAGCCACTCACAAAGAGCCTTAAAAATGGCGACCTATCATTTAGTCGTTAAGCCACTCATATGATTTTGGATAAGATTCGGGCGTAATGCTAATTTTTCAAATTCAATCACTTATCACTTGATAATAAAACAGGATGTTGACCAATTTTTATAACCACAGGTGTCTTCAAAGTTATGAAATTACATATTTCCATTATTACATAAATTACAGCTGAACTTTGAACTAGACGAAATATGACCGCTTGTTCTGACATTAATTTCATTATTAATGTAAAATTCATTCATCGAGTGCTTCAAATTCCCCGACTTGCTGTGTAATAATAGCAATAGATACTTTTGATCTTTGAGTTGGACTGATGTAAATGAAGTATGCCACATAGTGTGTTCTCGGTTGATCTGTCATATCCATCATCATGTAAATTATGTAAATGACTATTGTTTCAATTGAGATAACAAATCAGTCATCACAAATCATATTCGAATGCTGTATGAGAGAGAGAGAGAGAGGGGGGAGGGAGAGAGAGAGAGAGAGAGGGTAACGTCCACTCATTACAAACTAGGTCATTTCGGGACTAACATAAGGTGCAATTTTATTCGAGTAGTTCGATTACGCTCAGTGATCTTTAACAATGTGGGGAAACTGGACAGCAACATAGTAATGTACGCTCGGATTTAATGAAACCATACAAAATGTTTAATAAGCCTTCCATATTGACCAGAAATGTTGGGAACACAACCCAGACCATTTTGGGACTAACCTATGGTACAATTTGTATTTCAAAAATTCATTTTTGTATAGTATGTAGCCGTGGGGAGAACCCGAGGGACACGGGGGAAACTGAAGAGGTTGGGCACGTACAAGTTTGGAATCGAAATCATGCTTACATAACTGTGAAACTGCAACACATGCGCTAGGCCATTTACCCATCCCAAGGCACGATTTTAAGATATATTATGTAAATGTAGGAACAATATTGCATGTCCCAATACAACTTAGCTTGGGTTGACCACCCAACAAGCTGGTATAGTATTTAAAACTCAATTCACTTCCGAGCGAATTGAAAAAAAATTGTTCAGTTACATTTCAACAATGATTCATGATATACTGCTTATAATATAATTTATTTGTAATGATTTTCGCCATAGGTTAATTATGTATACTTAAATCAAATTTCAAGCTTGAGCTATTTCAACTGAAGATGTCCCTCACGCAAAATCTATATGATATAAATTACTTATAGCCTGCAATTGGTCGTATAACCTCTTGAATTCTGCTTCTTCTCACGTTAAAATACTACTCCGAATATACCAAAGTTTTAACTTATTTCTGGTGGATATTTTGCTTGAAATCAAATCGAGAGTGGACTTTCGCCAAATATTCCACTGACAGATTCCTTTTTCTATATCATGTAGTTGACTCACATCAATATATGATCCCCAAACGGTATTTAACTACCGTCAGTTTTTCTCCTTTCATGTTGAGTAATTTCGTACGAGAACATAAAATCGGTTGTAAGAACAAGAAATAAACAACTCAATCGCCTTTTTCCAATTTCTTCGGAGCTCATTACAATTCCTTAATAGAAGATATCTCTACTGTTGAGATGTGAAAACGACAGTTTATCGCGTAGAAAAGATATAGAGCCATTAAGCGGTTAATTCAGGCGAATATTTTAGATTATATCCTATTATTATAAGTTAATCACACATCACATCCACAAATTAAACCACTCGAATTTTTTCAGTAGTTTTGCCACGTTTTTTTCACTCTGGTATAATCGACGATTTTGTATTTTATAGACCTCGCTGAACGCTTGTAATCAGATAGTACATTCACCGCCATTATCAGTTGGTATCTTAATTGTTCTCAAGTACCGCCGATTTTTTCTCTCAAAAGCGATTTTTTTCTGAATTTCTATGTGAAATATTGCATTTGCAAATATGATAAATATAATTCATTACTCTGCAGAGTTTTACTGTTAAATTACCAGAAAAGCAGAATAACGGTTTGATATATAGTTAAACAGCAAACATAGTCAGAAGTAGGCCCACAGCAGCTAAATCTTCCGGGCAGTCAACAAGAGCTGTTGCATATTTTTTTACTTTTTTTCAGTAATGAAACATTTATAATACACTAAAATCTGATTAAGAGAAACAACTCATTAAGTAATTATCAGAAAATCATTAGAATTTGTTTTGCTTTGATAAAGTTCTCATCCATGATAACGTTTAGTATACGAAACATTTAATATCATGGATTAAGCTGTTCAAGTTATCAAAATTCATTGAAAATCAATATACTTGCTCGTCTCAAATGTTGCTCTTGGGACCCTTAACACCGTGTATAAATTAAAGTGAATCGGGTTTTTTGAAGTGATCAAGGGCCATAACTCTGACGTAATTATCGGAAATCGCTGAAAATCAACAGGCTTCTTTGTCTTATGACCTTAAACACGGTGTATAAATTTAAAGTCATCGGGTATTAACTATGGCCTCAAGAGCAACATTTTTTGAAGTGATCAAGGGCCACAATTCTGGCAGTAATTATCGGAAATCGCTGAAAATCAATAGGCTTAAACACTGTGTATACATTTAAAGTCAATCGGGTGATTGCTATAGCTTCTAGAGCCCCTACAAGATTTTTGGAAGTGATCGAGGGCCATAACTCTGACAGTAATTACTGGAAATTGCTGAAAATCATTAGGCTTCTTCGTTTCATGACCCTATATTTGTTCGTATCAAGACCCTAAACACTGTATTAATTGCTGTAAATCAATAGGCTTCTTCGTTTCATGACCCTATATTTGTTCGTCTCGAGACTCTAACCACTGAATAAATTTAAGTGAATCGGATTTAAACTTTAACTTTTATAGTGTCAACAAGATTTTTGAAGTGATCAAGGGCCATAATGCTGGCAGTAATTACTGAAAATCAATAGGCTTCTTCGTTTCATAACCTTTAACACTGTGTATAAATTCAATGTCAATCGAATTTTAACTTTAGCCTCTAGAGCGTCCATAAGCAAATGTGGACACCGGACCAACGGACAGGACGGGGGCGACGACAATATACGACCTCATTTCAATTTGGGCATATAATAATAATAAATATTCGTCTGTCACAAAATTCTTCATACCGATCAAGTTATAACCATTTAAAGTTTAAAATGGTTGCTAAATTTATAATACACAGGGATTAAATGAAATAAAATAACTTACTGATTGTCTATGCACTGAGTGAGCTAATGAAGACGAGTGCACGGGGACTAATAAATTGTTGGTTTTATTATATACAGTTCTGATTAGATGATAATAATATTATATTTCTATTTTATCTTTAATCGTGTTTGATTTATGCTGTATCGACCGCTGTTTTCATTAAATGTAACCAAATCCAGTATTGGTTTAATACATATATATACATATCATTTACCATCATAAAACTAGAACATACACTGAACCAGGAAGAACAAAATTCAGACTGCATCGTGACTAATAAATTATCGAATACTAAGGTTATTTTTAAACTTTAATTTATATTTGATACACCTTTTGTATTTAGCATAGAGCACCCATACATTTAATCTTATGTTGGAGTATATATCAATGGGAAAATAATGGTGGAAAGCAAAGTTGTTAAATCTATTTTCGTATATTTCAATCTGGCTTTACTTGTAAACTATAATTATAAAAACTGATTTGAGAAAACAAAAAGGTATTGCTTTATCAACGATTAAACATAGAGAATGTTGTACAATTTCTTACTGAAAATAGCCAAGTAGATTAAATTTATAGACGTAACCCGTATTCTATTATACCCCTGATGAAGGACATGCTGATAAAAGGGCTTGGCTGTTTGTTGAAATGATACAATGGATGGTTCAATCTATTTTAGTCGTGTGGATTTAAATAAGTAAAGCGCGATTATGGGTTACTTTCGTTATTTTATTTCCAGATCAGATACAACACCAACGTAAGATCGAATACAAAGCCTTATTTATCTACCTTGTTGATGTAAAAGAATAAAATTAAACACATGCATTGGACTAAAATTAGAAGGAAATCGTGAAAAAAAGAAATAAACAAAAAATACTCCTTCCATACGCAACCACCCACCCATTTACTTACTTACAGAAAGAAATGAAATGGAATTTAACGTAATACTTTTCTGCACCCAACATCTCAATGAAGACGGGCATACGCAATGCCATGTGCTATGTATGGAAATTTTCCCGGACATCGGCGCTACGACATACTCTTGAGTCGACTGGTGTGGTTTCGAATCCCCGGCTGTACGTCACAGGAGGTTGGTAGCCTGTCCAACCTCGTGTGTTTTCTTCAGTTCCTCCGGTTTCCCTCTATTGTTAAAAACCCTACGCACAAGAGAATTATAGAAATAAAATTAAACCATATGTAAGTCCCGAAATGACCTGGTTTGAATCGAGTGGACGTCAAACCCCATTGCTGTCTCTCACTCTCTCTCTTTTACGTGCATGTCCAATGTGATACGGAACCTCGGTTCTTCGTGCCATCCGATAGAATCTGTTCCGTGTCAGACCCACCGTTCTGCACCATTAACAACGGGACAGTATATCCCATAGACATGTATAAATCTCATAAGCTTTGGTATAAACAGTTTTAACGATTAATTTACTATTTGTCAAAATATTTCCTTACGACGAATCCCAAGTTATGTTTACATGCGTTTAAGGTTATTAAAACCATGTTTTTGTAGAATGTTTTTATTGGAAATGTGTCTAACGTAGGATGTTATACTACAACATGGTCTATTCATTAAATCAAATATTATTTTGACATTAAACATTCCCACAGAAGAGACTCTTCTAATTACATTGTAATTAAAGTACATGTATACATGTAGAGCCGTATTCTAGCAAGCCTTCTAGATGCGTGTTCAGGAATTCAGCAAGGAAGGGGAGGGTAGAGAAGGATAGAGGCGATTTGTGAGCATTCATGGAGACGAGGTCAAGTTTGGAGTGAGGTTTGGGGGGCTGTCAGAGAGTTCATAGAAATAGGATACTCTGAAATAATATTCCTGCTCATTTAGGGCCATACGTGTATAGGATTAGAGTAGGGTGAAGCCAAAACCCTGTAATGATTCTCTCGTTTGTTTGTTCGACATTATTACGCTGATTGTGGGACACAATAATACGCTCTGTGGGAGTAGGGGAGAGTCCGAATCCCCAAGACCCCGCACCGCCCCGGACTAACCCAGAGCTACCAGGTTAACGAGTCATCGCCCTACTTGCTGAGTCCCCGTGACTCCACTACTGTAAAACGGGCAGTACGCTATGTGTTGTTAGTAGCTAAGATTCAGGCAGATGTTTAACAGATATAACAATCAAGGATAATTATGGCATACATGCAATAATATGTTTCTATCCAATTTAGTATGGGTTGTAACATGTAGCTTCCGCCTACGCATTTGGCTAATATCAGGATTTTTTTAAAGTCAATTATTGCTTGTGAGATTTATATATACGCGAGTTTCGAAATCTTTATTCGAGCGGTTGGGCGCTCGCATAACATAACGAATTGAATATCCTGGATTTGTCAATCCCGGTTCCCAATCCTCATGGGATGGTACATATGGGCTGATAAGAAATAGGCGTGCCAATAATAACCCTTGACGTGTGGAATTCCATGAAGAGTGGGCGAAAAGGGTATTGTCCGAATAAAATACCTCGCCCCATCCCACCCCACCCCGCCGCCTAAACAATGAAACATTAAAATGAAGCATTAAAATGGCGGGTATAATGGTATATAGTGTTGAATAGACGGTATATATATAAAATTGCATTCCACAGATTTATATCAATGTGATCAAACACTGGTAAATGTATACTTCAATATCATTACCGTCATTAATGGATTTCTTATTTCGTTTCCGCCGCCGGACTTTTTTCTTGAATAATTAATATAGCAATTTTAAGAATCTTTGAGAAAAGAGAGGAATCTGATCTGGCATATTTTTTTTTCTTTTGTGGGATCTTGGAAAGTTTACCCACATAAAGCTGTCGATTTAACATTTGTGGTACAATTCATCGGAGTCTTTAATTAACCAAACAACATAAATCTGTGACAGTCACAATATTCATGTATATGTTTTTACGTGAACAAAACCCTTGAAGATGGTGTCGATAAAGCATATGCTGTCGATAAAGCATATTCACATATTGATACCATACAATGTATTTCTATTCCTGGGGTTTGGGTAGCGTACATACAGTAGAATTTATTTTTAAAAGGCATGGGTTTGATTTCGTTTTTTTTGCTCCGGTTTTCTCACACTTGTAACAATCACTGTGCGTACGCGATTATTGGATTCAGATTAACCATAATTGTTCGTGTTTGTGTCGAGTGGACGTATAACCCTCTCCTTCTTCACTATTAATGTACCAAGTTCCCAGATAACAGAGAAAAGTAGTTGTCGCTGTCAGGCGTTAAGATATTCGAACTTTAATTTTAAGTATGCCTCGAGTTCGAATCCCTGTCTGGGCTGAGCATACTGGACACTTTGATAGGTTTATCGCAAATTGCGATTTTTGCGACCGACAGCAAGAGCCCTGCAGCTCATAGCATTGATACGTCACCATAGATCTTTCACAATTACTAAAGTATTCCATTACAAGACAACTGGAGATATATTTTGCGATATCAAGAAGGATCTCAACATGCAGCCAACAACGTACCAGTATATTAATGTACTGCAAGAGAGTGGAGTTTCACTGTAATTATACCATAAGAATCTGTATGTCGATTTCGAAACATGGCCTTAAACGTCGCGTATAATCTAATATTAGCATTTGGTTTGAACGTTCTACTTTTCTGTCCTACTGGGGTTAACCAAGAATGGTACATGATTTGGCCTACTCTTACATGTATTTCAAATTTCTTCTGTCAAGGGTTCTTTTACGTGTACAACAAGGCGAAAACACGTCAGCCGTTAAATGAAATTATGTGTTTAAACGTGTGTGTTTCACCAATGTCTTGGCAGATTTGTCAAAAATTTTGAACATGCCCGATGTAATTGTATTATTGAAGCATGAAAATAACATTTTGTCACATACAAATAAAGATCTCGAAAACGACGGAAGTTGACATTAAATGAAACTGTGCGTTATTTTGAGACCATCTATTTACAGTTTACTACCTTCAAAAAAGTACCTCATTGGGTATTTTTAGCAGGTGTAGTTTAACTACATGCGTCATCCGGTAATTATAGACCGAACAGTTGTCACCTTATCCAGAATCTAAATAGTCATTTCTAGACAAAAGATCAGATTAAATAATAGCACAAAACTGGCTGTTATTTATAAGGCCTGATAGACACGAACAATCAGTACTGTTATAGACACGAACAAACATAACTATTTATACTTCACACTTTCTATTAAACGCAAACACATAATATGTAGCACAATTACTATTTTAATTAAAACGACGTTTCGTTGAGGGTTCTATTAAAAACTGCTCTACCACCTACGTGTCCTTTAACCATCAAACACTTAGTAAACATTTTCTAATTTTCCTCTGTCAAAGCGACACAATTTATGTTCAGTTCCTCGTTCTAAAAATAACCCACAGTTCAAATTGGACAAAACAATGATGCCACCGGAACACATGCCAGTGATAAGCTTCGTATCGAATTCCTGCATTTCAAATTAAATTCTAAGAGTTAACACCGAGTTAAATGAAATTTTCAACGCCGGATTGTGATACCTTTTGAAATCCATATTAAATTGTTCGCAACCAACAGTAAAATTTTAGATAAAGATACCATAATTTGATATTGCACTGTCTTAGTTTAAAATACTTGGATGAATTATGTATTTTTCGTTTCTAAAATAGGCATCAATTTAAGCGGCATGATGTTGATAAATAGGTTAATAGTTTTGACTTATTGTAGGGTGATAGTTTAAATAAATCTTCAAAAACAGAACATTAAATTGGTTAACATTATTTTCAACAGCTGGGCAAATATTTACTACAAATACTTGTACTTAGTATGATGCACGTAGTGTTGTGATACATGGTTAAAATATAAATGGATGGTCTCAAAATAACGCAAAGTTTAATTTCATTGTCTAATTAGACTATTTCCAGTAAATGAATGAATGAATGAAATGGGGTTTAACGTCCTACGCTTAAGCACCTAACCTGGGCTAATTGAAGACGGGCATACGCCATACAGTGTGTCATGAGGGGAATTTTGCCCGGGCAGGAACTGAATTCCAACTGCCAAGGGTTCTTTTACGTGCACGCCAATGTGTACACGGGACCTCGGCATTTCGTCCCATCCGAACGACTAGGCAGCTGTCCTTGTCAGGCCCTCCTTCTGCATCACTGACAAGGGGAAATCACGCCTGAAAATCGAGATGAGCTTTCTCGGCCAATGCAGGGATCGAACACCCGACCTCCAGGCTAGCGAACCAGCGCCTTATCCACTTAGCCACCGTGATCCCCTTCCAGTAAATGAAATAAAATGAAATCTGATTAAAATTTCCTTTTATTTTGTTTGACATTCATTCCTTAAATCCATTCGAACGATTACAAAAGGAAACTTTTTAAAAATTAGATTGCTAATTTATGTTTACAGTGGTGGTGTGGCTCATGATTAGTTGCAATATGGTAGATGAAAATAGCTCAGAGTATGATTATGTTTATAATCTACTGGAAATATCGTCTACGAATTCCCGAACCGTTTTCTAAATTATCCAATATAAAAGCTATTCCGACAATATCAAACGGATAATGGTTGACAATCCGTTTTTTAGAATGGTTCCGCCAAAAATCTTTTTGAGCACAATTGACTTATATAAATGTTTGTATAGACATGTTTATAATAATGCCGACACATGTAGGTATATATACTTTAACTGACGGTGTAAAATAAACAAAATGAAAGTATCCTGCACCGAATGTTTGTGTTCTTTATACAAGTGTAAAGCTGCTGCACCAGACAGCATTCGGGAGTAATGTCAGATAAGCACATAAAGTTTCTTACTAGAATATATATTATGGTCTATTTAAAGATGCAATGGTGCAAAAAGACAACAAACATTTTCCTTATGTAAATTCTTAATAACATTTATGTTAATAATAATAATAATAATAATACTATGTCCATTTATATAGCGCCAAATCCACAAAGCGTGCTCATAGCGCGACAGAATTACTATCCCGGTCTCTAGGATACAGGTAAGCCTGATTACCTCCCTTTACAACTCTTTGAAAGAGCGCCCAACATATTGCAGCTACAACTTGAAGTTTCAAGGAGCGCAACAGTTTTTGTGTAATACATACACCACCCTACCGGTACCCATTTACAGCTGGGTAGTCTGGAATGCAGGGATAAAGTGTCTTATTCAAGGACACAAGAACTCGGCGAAAAATTCGGGTCTCGAACCTGCAACCGTTAGGTCACAAATCCTACTCTCTAACCGTTGCAACAAATCCCTCCCGTGTTGATTTGAGATACCATATGCATCTCGATGTTCATGGATATAAATGACGTTGACAAACGTTCTAAATAAATACAGATGTATGTATAAGATATGCAGTAACGCGACCTTTAGATAGTCATCACTTACCTTAAGATTGATTGATTTAACTTTATGTACCTTAACCTGTGTCTAAGTGAAGCTAAATAAGCAAAAGTTTCCTTGTCTTACCTGCTTGTACGGGGCTCACGACTCTTGTCTTTATTATTTTACTAAGGCCATTTTGAAACTAACGTACGATACCGTTTCATGTCTATACTTAAGTGTTCAATACGGGCGGGATGTGGGGGAGTTCTTTGAACCAAAAAGGTACCTTTGACGTACACTTAAGCTCTGTTTTTGTACATCCACAGACGCTAGACAAACTTCCCTACAATTTCCACTCATGGCAAGTTACAACCGGACTTGACTATAAGTTATTCTCGGAATATACGTGCACATACATTATGATGTTCCAAGTTTGATTTAATGATATAATCAAGCAGCGGAAGTGTGCTTACGCTAAAAAGTTACACGAACGCGCAATCAAAACGAAATCATGTTCAGATGCACAAATGCGATTAGCATATGAAATAAATTCGGATGTTAGCCGCAAGGACAGGCAATTACAATCCTAGTTAAGAACATAAACTGTTCGATATCAATAAATCACAAATGTAGTGGTTTCGTTGTACACATTTACATTTTGACACGGATAGTTGCCATAAAAGACAGAATCCAATTTTAGATTTGAAGCAAACAATATCGCAATTACTTGTACACATGTTCTAAATAATTATCTAGGACTTAGACTGTCATTTATTAGACCCGCATATTCTCACCTGTCGCTTTGATCAGAACAGGTAAAATAATCCTGCAGTTTCGTCCATCCATTAACCGATCCGAACATTAAAGAGATAAGACAGATGAACACGAGTAAATCACTCTCCCTCTCTTAAAATACTTAACGCGAGTAATTCATTCTAACCTTGATCGGACACCATTAATGTCACAAGCAGAACGGCGTTGCTACATAACATGAATTCTAGACAAATAGACAGTCAAATTAAGATTTTTATCTGGATGAATTACTTGTAAACACAAATGAAACGGGAAAGAGATTCATTCACTAAATTTAATGTGGATAACGTTTTCACAACTTGAAGAAAACATTTGTAGAAAACAGAAAATGTACAATAATTGCTGCTTTACATTGTTGTTCTAAATTGTTCGTCTAGTGATTTCCAAGAGCAGTAAAATCAATTAAAATAAACTGACTACAACCTTTAAACGATACCTATATCTCAGCGGTGGCCATGAAGGCCGAAAGGCGTAAAACATTTTTGATCGACAATATCGAACTCTGCCCTAGTACAAAATTTGCGTTATGGTCACTGTAGCAAATAGTGTAGTCAGGGAGTAAAGGTGAGCATCCCCTGGAATAAATGTTCCAAAGATTCATACGTGCTTTTCAGTATTAGTGTAGTCCGTTAAAGTTTGAAGAGACAATGTGAAAGTACATGTTCACCCGTCTATTAGGGAACCATCTTATGTTCTTAAGTTCTATTGTGTGTATTTTGACAACCGATTTCAAGGTTTGGGAGGGTTGCAGATGTAGCTCAATATATATGCAGATGACACTCAGTTACAGGACAGTTTCTCACCCAACTGCAGCAAAAATTCTGCCCTGAACAAACTAGAGACCTGCACATCGGACATACGATCTTGGATGACGGCGAACATGCTGCAGCTGAACGAGAGTAAAACTGAAGTAATGTTAGTAGGACCTTCCACGAGAACCTCGAAGGTAGACTTTGATCATCTATCTGTTGGAAATGCTTCAGTTCCTCTCTCCACCTCAGTGAAGAATCTTGGAGTCACCTTGCAATCAGAACTCAATATGGAAAAACGAGTCGCCGCAGTCTGCAAATCATGCTATCACCATCTCCGCAACATAGGTAGCATACGTCATCTTCTAAATCAAGACTCGGCTGCGGCACTAGCACGATCACTGATACTGTCAAGACTCGATTATTGCAATAGCCTACTCACAAACATTTCTAAAGAACTGATCCAGAAACTACAAAGAATTCAAAACACAGCCGCACGAATTGTCACCAAAACACCCAAATCTGCACACATCACCCCTGTGTTGAAATCTCTCCATTGGCTACCCGTTCAAGCTCGCATTGACTACAAAATCCTGTCTCTGACATACCAGTGTGTACATCAGACCGCTCCTGAATACCTCTGCGAACTCATCAAAACCTACAGACCAACCAGAAATCTCCGATCTGCCAGCCAACAGCTTCTCGAAATTCCAAAGTGAAAACTCAAATCTTTCGGCCATCGCTCTTTTAATGTATTTTAAGCCACAAAATGGAACAATCTGCCAGACAATCTCAAATCCATAGAAACTCTTCCAGCCTTCAAATCTAAACTCAAAACTCACCTCTTTCTGCAGTACTACTAATCCTGACTCTCATATGATAATATTTTAAAGCTGTGGGCACTTCTGTGACCTCCATTTGTGTAACTTTCTTATGAACAATTGTATGCGCTCTGAGCTCACTATATGGGGGGAGTCTAGCGCTATATAAGTGGACTCATTATTATTTATTTTATTCCCGATTTAGCTCACTATTTTCCATTTCTACATTAAGAGATGAAATGGGGTTTAATGTCCTAATTTTCTGTACCAACTTGAGAATACAATGAAAGACCTTGAACGTAACCAAGTGATCAGTAGGTTTACCAGGACTCTTCAATACTTCCAGTACCATGGTGGGTATTCTTTATTTTCATTGAGAGGACTTCAAACTAATCATATATGTCATTGACCATCAATCAAAACTGATTGAAGTATATCAACATAACTCTTATTACATTACAGATATAATGCTCTTTGAATAAGCTTTATTAATATTCCAAGACATCAAATCAATTAATATCTTATAAGATTATAAACTTGCAGAAAATGATTATTTACTACAAAAAAGGGACTATATATGTTTGCCCTGACAACTTATCAAGCAATGCACAAGTGGAATCAGGTGTTTGCTGATTGTTTGATTATATAAAACCCATAACATAAAAAGCATATTTCATACAATGTCAGTCATAGGGTCACCACCTTTACACTAGCGGCTTATAAAGACAGAAGTTCACTTAGGTCACACCGATGATGACTGATTAAATCTCTACACACAGCACTGTTTTTATCAGATCAAATGAACGTATGTAAGAAAATATTAGTCTCTCTATCTATCATACAGGCTATGTAAGAGAACATATTAGTCTGTCATACAGAGTTTGATTGACAACAGTATGCTTTTGATGCTTACTACTGCCATCTACGGCTGTAGGGTTATGTATCCTACAATTTCTTTCATTATTTATTTTTGCAATCAACATGGCGTGTGTTTACAACAAGTCACATTATAAGAATTAAAATGTAAATTAACATTTAGTATGGTGATTAGCTGGTCAATTATTTCCATACGCATAAATACACAGATCCTTTAAACAAACCTGATTTCGAATCCATATAATTTATTATGTATTGTAAATGTCATCATCTGCCAAATAAATACTGTTCAAACCAAACAAACCCAATTCTTTATTTGATTTCAAATACACCTATTGTATGCATTCTTACTTAATATCCACCTTAAATGGCTGTTGTTTTATTTCGCGTTCTATAAAGATTTATGTGGATTGGCAACAAGCAACATATGGGTTTTCAAGTTTTCAATTGCCTTCATCATACACATTTACTTATTTTAAGATCCCCATTGTTTGCTAGACGTCTTATTCAATTGACATGTTACACAAGATATATGTCATTTCTCAACAAAATGTCTGCAATTGTATTTAATGAGTAGGTAGAGGATTTAGTTTACAGTTTAATCTTTCCTGCTTTAAAAGCAGTCGTTGGACTGTCAGAAAAATCACTATGTCAATGAACATTTTTAAGAAGTAGTTGTACGGTACTGTCATATCGCCATACCGATACGATATCCCCATTGTGTTTATTTCAGTTTTATATCATATACTATTTAAAAAAGTAGGGGACATTTGATTTTATGTGATATTAAAGTCACCTAATGAAACTGACGAAGAAACAAATGACAAAATGAAATGAAGTTCACATTCATCGATTTATTCTAAATGATCGATAGACTAAGTAAGACACAGACTGAACATTTTAAGGGCAAAGCTACCACAGCATCACAACAAAGTCAGTAACGGGTAAATCCTCCTCTGTTTGCAAAACAAGCATTGATCGGACGAGGCATACTCCTAATGAGACGTCTAAGGTCATTTTGGTCCAGATTGTCCCATTCCTGTTGCATAACGCAGCAGCAAGTTCTTGGACAGGACATTGTTGGCGTTGACGTAACCTCTGTCCAAGCATGTCCCAGACATGCTCGATGGGGGAGAGGTCGGGACTCAATGTTGGCCAAGGTAATGTGGTGATGTTCTGTTGTTGGAAGTAACCTGTAACGATCCTGGCCCTGTGACATCTTGCGTTGTCATCCTGGAAGATGAAACGGCGGCCATGACGTCGTGCGAACGGCACAACATGGACTACCAAGATGTTGTCACGGTAGTACTGGCCTGTAACACGCCCTGCAACAACATGTAAGCCGTTCTTTCAGCAACAATGATGCCTCCACACACCATAACAGAACCACCTCCAAATCGATTATGTCTGATGACGTTAACGTCTTGGAAGCGCTCGTTTCGACGACGCCACACCCTCCTACGTCTGTCAAAAAAATCAACAGTGAACCTTGACTCATCTGAAAACATCACATTGCTCCAGCGTCGATTATCCCAGTGTTGACGATCCCTACACAAACGACGTCTTGCCTGAATGTGATGATTTCTCAAACAAGGGATCACGCGAGGACGTCGGGCGCGAAAGTGACCCCTATGCAATCGATTCCGAATGGTCTGGCCACTCACTCTCACACCAGTGTCTGTTTGAAGACAAGCGCTTATCTGATTTGCTGTGATGACACGATTTCTCAAGGCCAAGGTACGGATAAATCGATCCTGGGCTTGAGTTGTCGCCCTTGGTCGACCTGAGCGTGGTCTGTCCTGTACAGATTGTGTATCACGGTATCTGGACCATAGCCTGCTTATGACAGACTGAGAACCATTCATCGTACGCGCCACAACCGCCTGTGTTGTGCCGATCTGTAGCATGCCAAGGGCACATAACCATTAATTTTGGGTAAGCCGACGCATATCAAAATTTGTTTTCTGGTCACTACAACAATTAAACTGATGTTTCCACCCTGGAAATCAATGCCACAATGACTAACATTCAAAGTCAGAGTCGTGCAAATCTTAGATTGGACCCCCATGATGATCCAAAGCATCACCTGCATTCCATGCGGTAGCTATTGGTGGGTTTGGGCGTCGCATGTAACTGGAAATGTTTTTTCTGTTAGGTTCTATAGTGACGTTTTTCGTAATCATTTGCATAACTTTAGTATCATGCCCCCAAAATCAAATATCCTCTACTTTTTTTAATAGTATATTTCATACGACCAGGCGAAAATATTTAACGTAAAACGTCAAACCCGTTATCATTGGTACCATCATGATCACCACCACCTCCTCCTCTATATCAATTTCCATCTAGTAATTCCCCCCTCCCTCCTGCACCCTTTTGAAACATGGTTAAATTAGTTTCGACATTTTTTTAAAATTTCATCACTGTCTCATTAGTATTGCAAAACGGCATTATTGTCACCACGAATCTCTTCTCAACTCTTATGCCATCTTTATCGACCCTTCAAATCTATAATAATATAGCATTCGAGAATTACATCATCCAAGATATATAACCATCAGATCACGGAAAATTCACAGGACTCATGTATGCGTGTCCTTAACAGTGTAATCCGTATATATTGTTTTATCGGGGGAGCATCTACCTTTGAAGGTCATGTTGATTAACTAGGTAATTTGTCCTTTAAAACTATAGATGAGATATGAACAAAGATACACGGGTTTTAATGTTTCAGTGCTAAAGGTTACAAGACTTTTATACAAATCGTAAACAGTAGTACAAAAAGTCCTAGTTCCATTATCAGTTGAAACATTGCCGGAATACTAACGAGCCCATAAAGCAAAGAGTAATTAGAGAGTTGGTATCATTCCACTCTGGGTTTAAATAAACCACGCAGATATTTTACCACCAAAACGAGGGGTTAATCAGCAAATAATGGCGGGAATTATCGATGGGTAATGGACGGATGATAACTATAAGCCTATATTGACAAACACACGTCATAATTCGGTTGATACGCAAAAATCAATGACGTTTATCACAAAAACCAATCAGTTTGAAAGATGTTGTGTTGAAACTTGAGATAAAGTCCTTGATGAATTTCTTCAGTCTGCATGTTAGTATCTGTTGAGTGGGGAGATAACCAGGTCCTGACAATGGTTCAAGTCAAAGTAATATAATATATTATAGTATTGGTTTAAATAATTCCACCCTTTCTATTGGCAGTGTAATGTGAAATAGAGCACTGAAAGCCTGGGTTTCTGTTAAGATGGCGGTTGAAATACGCGCACAACGTTTCTTTAATACCAATGCATCAGCCACCAATCCCAATGCATTGCTTTGGGTGCAGCATTTCTTGGAGGAAGTAATAAGGTAAAATTATTCAGAAAATTGGTGCCTCATAATTGATATTTGCAGAACTGATTTGAAAAGAAAATTGGTGTGATATCCCAGGAAGATAAATGATTATTGCTCTTCAGCACCAATGTGGCCAAGCATAACCTCTACAATAAACTTACAATACAATTTGTCTGCTGATCTAACTTTACAAATAGATTCCCATGAATATTTTATACTTGTCAACAAATTTGATGCTTCATTCATAGTAATAATCAGTTAAATAAACGTATTAAAATTGAACGTCATACGTCAAAGGGAGGTGGTATAAGATGTTATATAATGAATATAAAGCAAGCCATGTCTTGTGGATGACAATCGTCATTACTTATAAAACAACAAAGGCTTAACTTTGGATTCACACGCCAACACCACCTGGCAGAACGGTTATGTTATACCAATGTAAAAGGATAAAGGTACACTGTTGATAGACACACATAACTTCATCAGTATCCAACCTCAGACACGACTCGACCCGAGTTTGCCAATAAAATACATTGTCATATTCCTCTGATTTTTACGATCCAATATCGAACATTCATTAGAAAATATTTACAAAAACTCCACAAGTGATTCACTATAAAATAGTATGAATGGTTTCACGTTTCTATAATAAATAGTATCTCTAATTCAAAATGGCGCCTTGCCGCTCGTAAACAATGAAGCGGGTCAATTTGAATATCTCTCTGGGACCACTGATTCCCCGTACATGGTGCAGCGTGCACTTGACGGAACGTGTGAATCGCACTGCCAAATATCATATTATCCACTTAGCTTTATCACAATTTACGACTGTATTATCCTAATGATTCAGAACGATGGAAAAATTTTATTCATTCTCCATTATTCGAAAAAATATGGAAGACGTTTTAAGGTATTAAGCAGCCGCACATGTTATTCATATAATGACTTCGCTAGTTATGACTATTTGAGTATAATTACTTTACATAACGACCGTGTTGATAATGGATACATAGGTCAAAATATGTTTCTCAGATCAGTCATTTTAACTAGCGTCGTCAAGTGGACGTTCAGATCTATGTACCAAGTCCACCTATAGATTTCCCAAAGATCACAAGATGTAAACAGGGTTAGGACACGTGGTTGTTGCCGAGGATTGTGGTTTAGGGTTAGGATAAGACGTAGGGACTGGATTTTTGGCTGACCCTAAGGCCCGTGCCTTATTTACCTAATGGTCCGACACTATTTACTTTATATTCTAATTCGAACAACCAATTATCTATAAACATGTATTAATAAAACTATGTACCAACTGAAAAGTGACCGTGGTGCCATGATTCTGTAATAAATAACCACGCACTCTAATATGTGACTGTAACTTTTTATGTATTTGAATTTTCTGTGCATCGCATGGCCGTGGCTGTGAGTATATCGCTAGGGACATAAAATAAATCCAGCTGGCCTTAATATTCATTTATTAAACAGTAGGAAAATTGTTTAATAAAATCTAAGTGATAAAATGTCTCTCAATTTACACCATTAATACAAATAAGCAACCATCAAGACATGGCGTATACGTTATTGTTCCCACAGGACGGCCATGTTAAATTCTTGTTATCAATATAACAACTTTAGTTCTATTCATAATTCTTTCAGATCAGTAGAACCGTATCGAACCTTGTTGGCAAAATTATTTCAGTCGAGCTGTAGTATAATTGTTTTTTTTATAGCGAGCTGGCATAATCTGCATCATGATGGCGGCTAAGTCGCGTAATATGTAGTTATATATTTATCCCAGTACTATTTATGAAGTGCGTTATATATTTATTTTGAGCATTTATGTTTGTGTATCTTCCTGTAAATGACATCTTCATAATGCTGTCAGTTTAATCGAGCGCATAAATAAAACATCAATCTCGTGCTGGCAATGATGCCTACTCTTCTATCGAATTCCAACAGTCAAGGGGTCTTTTACCTTCACGCCAATGTGTAAACGGGACATCGGGTTTTCGTACCATCCGAATGGCCAAACAGCTGTCCTTGTCAGGCCTTCCGAATATATGATGTAGTGTGCGGTATACAATAATGGCTCAACTGAGCAGCATATCGTTGTTGATGTAAGGTTTTCATTAATTTACTGGATTAGGCTTAACCTCTCAGGAATTGCGTTTGGTGCAGAACAATGTTACCTACAAACTCTTAGTTTCAAATGACAACGATAAGAAATGAAAAAGTGTTCAAGATCCGACAACTCTACACCAACCGGGATAATGAAGACGGACACACGCCTTGCAGTATGCTATTGGAGACATGGTGCCCCGACAGCTGCACTACGACTAACTCTTATTTCGAATTCCTCTACCAATGGTTCTTTTATGGCATGCACATCCATGCGCGAAAATCCTAAGGAACGATCCCCAGATCTCCTGGTTAGCGAGTCGGCGCCTTACTCACTGAACTACAACAATTTCGTGCTTGTTTCTTTAGTATTCTATATGAGATGAAGCCTAACATATTTGTATCGTGGTGCAACAGTATTGCTATCACGGCGCAGATATATTCCAAGTAGTATTTGTCGAACAAATAAGGAAAATGTTCGCTAAAATAAAATGAAAATCACTCGTGATATCATCAATCTTTCAAACATAGAATTAGAAAATGGCTGACAAGTGACAAGACCTCGTCATTAGGTAACAAAAGATGTCAACCACAGCCTCTATCTGAGATGTCTTCTTTAATATTGAAAACAAAGGCAGTTTAGTAACAAATTACTTAATTACTGACTCACGTGCCTCCTTACAAGACATCACTGTCATCTAATCTACCCTAATCTAAGAACAGAAGAAAAAAGAACAGAAGCTTCAACCAGTGTTTTCATTTATAGTTGTACAGTTTGTGTGGGCGGACTAGACTTTCCAGGAAACAGAATACACAATGGATATAAAAGCATTGCATGATCATGATTTAATTAATGACAGGAATTGTCTTTTTATAAGATATCACTGTCAGAGTGTCTTGCCGTCTTTAAAAAAAAACATTTATTAGGACATACAAGACGTGAATTTGACAGTTTAAATGCCGATATCATTATTGTATTTTTTTCTGAGATTAAAGACTTTGTAATTTTCCACTTAGACTTGTTGATTATGGAAGTCATTAATAATTAACGATAATTCGGATTTTCACAGTGGAAGAAAACTTAAGGGATTAGGATTTGGGGATTATAAAAATCGACGAATGAAACAAGTAGAATAGTTTCGCACACGTAAATATAAATCAGAGAGCGAGAGAGGCGGGGTGGGGGGGGGGGGGGGTAACGTCCACTCGACACAAACTAGGTCATTTCGGGACTAACATGATAATGTGGTTTAATTTTATTTCAATAATTAGCTTGCAGGTAGATGTCTTTTGCAGTGGATGGAGAAAACCCACGAGGTTGGACAGGCGGCCTTACTCCTTGTCACGTACAACCGGGAGAGGCGGGGATAACTATTGCTTAATATTTACTCGACTGTAACTAAGTGATTTCAGGACTAATATTTTACACTATTTCATTCCACCCCCCCCCCCCCAATATAAATGAGAATTAACGAAATTAAAAGAATTACAAGAATCTAGTCAATACAGACATATTGATATTGTACGTGAAGCTAGTGTTAGCACCCAGTTTAATCGAAGTATTAAAAGTATTAACGTGAAACAGTATGAAGCGGAAATTAAGAGACAGAGTAACGGCTCAACAGTTGATCCTTTCTGTAAGTAGTCTGGTTCCTAGACGATCGGTAGACATCAGCCGTCATTCTATCACTGCTTATAACTATCAGGCAATAGTCTATGGAATGAAAACAGAAAAATCAAAGGGCGGGCAAGTCTGCCACGACATTTTCTGTTCCAAGGGATTATTAGACCAACTCACAGTACATGTAAAACTGTTATAGAACTGACGACAGAAGTTTGTCTTTCATTTCATCAATGACAGAAACCAACCGAGACGTCTGCTCTTGGAACCAACAAGGTTGTAGGGCACCCGAAACTTCTGATCAACGCTCAAACTAATTAATGCACCTACCCTAACTACACAAAATGGGGCGTATAGACTTGCCCAGTTTCGAATTGAATATAATTTGTGATGGGTAATGTATACTGAAAATGGTGTACTTATTTTTCCAGGTTACTTCATGCTATTTGGTGCGTGGCTTATCTGAGTGGTCCTCGGAAGTCGGAAGATACAGATAGTGTTGGATTCATTGTATGTTCACATTTTAATACATTATAGCTGTTGACGAATAATTCGTTTCTATCAATGAACATCGAGTTCAGGATTGCTTCTAAACTAGCTTTTATTTTATTCACTATTTGATTAATTTGAATACAGAAAATGTCTATTGGCCTCCAAGCGCTATGCTTAAGCTTTTCTAATAAAACCATGTTCGTTTTACCACTAGTCTTGCGTGCTAACAGTAGTAAACACACAGACCTGGATTTAATGTAAGATAATCCGTGCTGTTGTGCGGATATTGACAGTGTACTAGTATGAAGAAGTAAACTTTAATGATTAAAAGACAGAAACCCATGTGAATTAATTGACGTATTTGGTTATTGATGAGTATTGATTGGGTAAAATCGCCTGACCATATACACTTGAAGACTGACTAGTTTTTTTTGATTTCAGTAATTAAAACGGAAGTGGTGGCGGGGCATGGTCGTATGGTCTAACGCATGCGCATTAGACCATAAGGTCGGTCATTCAAGTGTATTTGGTTTCTATCCATGTATGTCACAGTGATTAGATAGTGTTGCCTGCATAACCTGGTAATTTCCGGCTTCCAAGCAATTCCTTAAAATGTATGTGGCTGACACAATTACCTGCTTTGTGTCGAGTTAAGCGCATTTTTCCTCCTCCCTGGAAGTAGAAATACGGATTATGGCGTGCACGTACGGGTAAAAAATATATTCCTGTTTCTATATATTTATATAATATTATTCGAGTCGGATCATTACTTGACACTCCATTTACTAAATTGAAATTTGTCCAATCAGATCCAAAAACACAAGCTTTTAAATTCCTTAATATTCAGACTGTGAAATCGAACTACCGTGTTAGGTCAACACAGGTTGGGAGGAGAGGGGGAGGGGCAGTCACTATGAGAGTGAATTACTCCTTCGATATTATTAAATCACAAATTTCACCAACGTGGGAAACTAAAAGAACTAAACACGAAGCTTTTTATGTAATCGCGTTCAAATTAAATCGAACTGTTTTTCTCTCTCTGAAGTATTGAATGGAGAAAAAATTAAAGTCAATCGAGTTAGCCTCATGAGCCGTTTATATGTTTAATTCGCCATGATGGATAGCCTATTGAAGATAATGGCTATAGTTTCCCCAACAACTGAACAAAAACAATACAACTCTGTCGAATTTGAGGCATATAATTACGCTGTCGATGTCAGGTCGGATCGTAATGAAGATGAATAGTCCGTACTCGCTACGGTATTTAAGGTCTCTTACAGGAGACAGTTGTCAATTTCAGGACTAAATGAAATCTACTAAGATCAAATACTCAAATAAATTAAAATCAATGGCCTTTACCGTCTCAGATACTTCGTACGGGTCATCCGGCCATTCGGTTCATCAACAACTTTTAACGTAAACATACTGTTGCTGACTTTCAAAGGAGGGGCGTCATATTAAAGTACTTTGAATGACATCACTTATTTAGAAACATGGTGATCTGTCCGATTTAAGGAATCGTTTATTCACAATACAGATGGAGTCTGTATCACCAGACGATGGTTCGCGAGAATCGCTTACTACGCTTCCTAGTCTTAAAATACGTTCACGGTGTCTGGTCACTTGGATAGGTCAAAATATAGAAGAGTGATCTCTGATATTTAGACCTACCACATTTGAGACACAACCTCAAAAAAATAACATTGGCATAAACTGTTCACGATTGACAAATAATTTGATAATCCTTACGCTAAGAAACAGTCCAGAAGATCCCACATACTGTTCTTGCCCGCCATTTTCCCCGTTTACGTGCTGTTTTTAAACTATAAAATACGACAATAGATAATTTGTGCAGGACGGGGGGTCTGGCGAAAAAAAGCGCCTGGTCGTTAGGGCAGGACGAACCGAGGTCCCGTGTACATCGTGACGCGAACATAAAATAACGCCTGGCAGTTGAAATTCAAATGCTGTCCGGGCAAAGTTTCCCTTACAACACACTGCATGACGTATGTCCGCCTTCATAAGCCCGTTCTCACAGATGAATATAGGTCACGGTATCCCATATTCTTCATAATTTCCATTATAATTTGTTCTGTTTCCTGTATTAACCAGACTCGAGGTCTAATGTATAGAATTGATCAAACATTACAGAGAGTTATCCACAGAATTTCTTTTACTCCACCACCAATGTCTCGTTAGTGGGATTGCGTGTTACTTACCCTTTTTTCAAAGTATTGGCTTCTGGTTCGTTTTTGCACCAACTCAATCGGTCTAAGCTGAGATCAGAAATAATAGTTGTATAGCCAAATAAGCGGGTACGAAACTATCAACTGCAACAAAAAAAACCACCATGGTTCCTAATCTGTTATTGTTTCCCGATCAAACGATTTAAAGTGTCTAATAGTGCAAAACTGAAACTACATCAGCCCAGATAGGTGTATCCCCTCGGACGCAGCTAGTTCACATTTTGTTATTCGATATAAGAGTAGACCGTCAGTATAATAGCTGTATACTGGCAATTATTTTTTTCCGTTTCACAAAACGTCGAGTCTGACAAGGACACCTGCCTAGTCGTTCGGATGGGACGAAAACCGAAGTCCCGTGTACACATTGGCATGCACGTAAAGATCCCTTGGCAGTTGGAACTGAGTTGCTTCCTAGGCAATATTTCCCTCATAGCACACTGTATGGCGCATGCCCGTCTTCAATTAGCCCAGGTTAGGTGCAGAAGCGCAGGACGTTAAACCCCATTTCATTCATTCATTCAAAACGTCGAGATAAATACTTATTTAACATGGCAATTAAAACAGGAACGTTATGTGTATGGACACATGTACAGGTTATTTAACAGAGAAAAAAAACAGTGACGAAAATAGCTGAGATTAATGACATCATGATTCTTGTATTATTGCAATCCTTCTATCACGTTTTCCTTGACAATAACATGCAATTAAAAAGAGCAATTTGTATTCCAAGAACATCTTAAAAATTAATGAAACTAAAACAGGGACAAATAATAACAAATTTAGTAAGATAATTCCTTGAAGGGGAAGTGCCACTCTGAATTCCCTATAGATTCTGGAAGGTTAAATCTAACAATAAAATTGATTTACGGCGACCGTGCCCAGTAAAAGAAATCATTGTGAGCTATATAAAAATATAAAAGGTGATTTACATACCAACATTGTGGTGGAGTGTAAACGGTTACAAAATGTTTCTGCCGTATTAAATATAGAAAAAAAGTTGATGCATGTACCGGAATTTCTGGAGAGTTAATATAGAATTAAAGGCGATTTATGTGGGTGCGCGTGTTCAGTTAAAAGATAGGCTGCCGAGACACGAAACATATGCCCACGGCGGCTAAATCGTCCGGGCAGTCAACAAGAGTTATCGCATATTTTTAATTTTTTCGGTAATGAAACATTTATAATACACTAAAATTTGATTATGAGTAACAACTCGTTAAGTACTTATCACAAAGTCATTTGAATTTGTTTAGCCTTAATAAAGTTCTCCTCCATGTTAACGTTTAGTATACGAAACATTTTATATCAAAATTCATTGAAAATCAATATACTTGTTCGTCTCAAGACCTTAAACTGTGTATCAATCTAATGTCAATCGGATGATAACTCTGACCTCTAGAGCGTCCACAAGATGTTTTGAAGTTATCGATATTCCCTCATAGCACATTGCTTGGCGTATGTATAGCCCAGTCTGAGCAGAGCTGTAGTACGTTAAACCCCTTTTCATCTGGAGTTAAATATAGAAATATAGGTGATTTCTGTATCGAGGTTGTTGCTAAAGCGCGTCTGGTTGAAAATTTATGGCGAGTTAAATACAACCATAAAAGCGATTTCTGTAAAAGACAATTTTTGACGGCACAATATGCCACTGTATTCCTCTAAATAAATACTGACCTACATATAACTGATGTTGGATTCGTGGTGTATACCGTTTTTAATGATTATAGATAATGAAGCGATTTACATGAAAATATTGTAACATGATATTTACGTTCAAATTCTAGAATCACACCATTTATGGGTGGGTAAAAACCTTGAAGTGGCACTAGACATGCATTATTGTTAAAGGAAATTCGACTGCTTTGAACAAATGTTTAGTAGAACGGAAGACAATACCGGTACGTAATGTCATGAAGTATTGAATTTAGATAAAGTCTTAGTCTGTTTCACTTATGCGTCCCATCCAAGGAGCTTTAAGCTCCTTGGTCCCATCCCACCCTCAACCTCCCGACTAGCGGGATATGAAAGTGTCGAGGTGCCAAGACTACAGGCTAATACGACACTCCATAAAATACAATTTATTGTTAAGATTAACTCAATTTTACCCCAAAATGTGTAATTGTCAATGGAATCCGGTATGTCTAACTTTTAGTATAGCCATTTTATATATATATATATATATATATATATATATGGTGCAGAGCACATTCTAATAATTATCAGCCAAAAAGATAAATAAATAATAAATATATCACAAAATCTACAATGTTTTAATATAAAGTTGCTCAAAATGAAAAATGTTCACAGATTATGATAGGATTAATGTATTATATACAGGCTGTTGCAATATTTGTGTAGCCACGGTCCTTGATGCAATTAACATAACTACTAAAACCATTTGTTCAATTCAAGTTCGAGACTCAAAGGAACCGAGCAAGACCGCCTACACTGTAGGCTACAGGGTCAAATCTTGACACCTTGGTATTGATGAAGTTCGCTGATGTATATTTCTAATATTTGTTAAAAAACCTTGAATGTTCCGTAATGCCCCCGTCAGGCGGGGTGGCGTCCTTACTGCGCTGCTGCGACCGTACGGCGACCAGAAAATGCACAAGGTCGCCCGCAAACGTGAACAGCCTGCGAAAAGGTCCGACAAAATTACAAACTTAAAAAAAAATTGTATTCTCATAGCTTTCCAGTTGAGATCGCAGAACCTCAGCGTTTGGTTTTTGCGATCTTAACGTGCTCTAAAACCATTTTCCATCACCGTAGCAGCGAAGTTAGGACGCGACACCCTGGTCTGACGGGGGTTTCATGCTTTGTAGAAAAAGGAAAGTAGGGGCATCCATTGTATATAAACAGATACAGGAATATAAATGATTAAGCTGATGACCAGATTGAAATGAAATGGAATGGAATTTAACATCTTACTTGTTGCACCAACCGGGCTGATGAAGACAGGCATACGTCACCGTGCCCCCCCCCCCCCGAACATAAATACAGCTGTTGAAGTATGAATGAGATGTAGAATAATCCCTACATTGTCATTATTATAACTAAGTTAATATTATACAATACGCTTTGTAATAGCCGTATATCAAACTTTACCTTTAAAAGACAATGTCAAAAGGTCACTGTCTGGTGTGCAATTATAGGTAATTTTGTGTATTTAGGTGACAAGCAACCCTCTAGTTTAAATGTCAGCCAATGGTATAAGTATGAGAGAGTTAATGCCCGGTCTCTCAGAATACCACATAAACTGTTTGCATATTAATTTTGTTGTATTTACTCTCGGGTTATTTTGTTGAATTTGTTCCATAGTACCTGACATACTGTCGGGGTTCTCGAGTGCTGAGCGATCATTCCAATATCCCGCCCGAGGCATGAACTTTAAATAATGAACTAATTTAATTTTCACTCCTTCAAACAGTCTGGTTTACTTTCTTTGGTAAAGAAATGGTGGCTTAATAGTACGAGTCAGTCTCAATGGGTATGTAAATTAAAACTCGCCATCACAGATTAAATATTATACCTTATCAATAGCAATGCATCACGCTCAACAAATCATAACACAACAAGTGAAAATGTTATTGGTCATCTTCGCTGTTAGCTACTTCCAACCCAAACATGACAACACGGAGAATATCCCAGATATTATTTTGTAATAGAGAAAGTAAATACACCCTACATGGGGAATTAGAGAGAAAAAATGGGTTTAACGTCCACTCGACACAAACTAGGTTATTTCGGGACTAACATATTGCTTAATTTTATATCAATAAATCGCTGCGCGTAGGGGTATTTAGCAGTGGGAGGAAACCGGAGGTCCCAGAGAAAGCCCACAAGCCACCAGGTTGGACAGTCGACTCTACTTCTTGCCACGTACGACCGGGTATTCTAAACCACGCCAGTTGACTCAATGACATGTTTTATGATACAGCACGCACGTGCTAACCATTCGACCACCCAACCCTTCAAATACACCCTACAATGTGCACGATAAGGTTTATTAAAACACATGTTTATTTATACCGAGAGGGGAAAATTTAATTCAATCGGTTAATAACTTTGGTTTCAGGCGCGAGCACACGATTTTTCAAATTTATCAAGAGGGACGATTCCGAAAGTACATAATAGTTATTCGGAAATCGCTGAAAATCAACAAGATTCGTCGCCTCATGAACATAAAGACTGTGTAAAATGTCAATCGGATAACTTTAGTCTCTACAGCAGATTTAAAGGTGGGTGTATAATCAAATGCACACTTTCTGTTAAACACATGTTTTCTGCAGCATATGAGGCGCATTAATATGCACGTTTATTGTATTAATGAAATTCCCGGTTTTAAACATCCTGGGTTTATTTTCAATAGCAACGTTGTACTGTATCATTCGACGTCGAGTGGGGCTATGCTAAATTATTTCGGACTTATTCAAAATGTGTGAGAGTGATTTACAGAGCACATTTTGTAAAAGAAATACTAACATATTTAACAAAAAAGACCTCTGTCTTTCGTCCCATCCAAACGACTAGACAGCGGTCATTGTACTACACATAGAATAAAATTCGGAACTTAAAGGGCTTTTTACCAACCCGAAATACATCGCGATCATTAAAAAAATACCGTGCTGGTATCCAGACGATACGAAAAAACAAGCAGCTGATCAAATCAAAATGACGAGCAAACATTAAGTAAACAAACCCGGTTCTCCCTAGTCGTTTGATAGTACGCCCCCCCCCCAAACTCTCTCACACACGCACACCTGCGAACTCTTTGCAGATAGATGGTCACTAGCAAAAAACCCCGAAATGCTTCTGTCCAAAAGTTTTCCTACATAACACATCCAGTAATAAAGCGAAAAACAAGCCCACTAAAAGACCTAGCCGATCGAATTTAGATAGTGCACTTGTAATTAAATAATGTACGAGTGTTGCCCATCTTCCTTAAACTCTACACCATCCATCCTCATCATATTCCACCCTTCAATTATTTTTTTGGGTTTCATTTTTCAAATTTACTCCGTCCATCAATCATACAAACGATAATGAACATCAATTAAAAACTCCCCACGTTTCGACCACGTGTTTATAATTTGGAGCGATAGTTCTTTCTGTAGAAAGTGGATTTAGACTCTTTAGAGGCAGTGTAATTAGTTAGATAAAGAATATATTGAAATCTTGGAATAAATAATTAATCGACTGACAAATGCATCCCCTATAAGTTGTTAAATTTTATAATTCCAGGTGCCAGTCCATCTTATTTTAATCAATTTCGTTGTTATTTTTTGGCGGTGTCATACATTGACATTTTGACAGTTACTTTGATTGTTATTGTTCGTGACCCTGCTTCTCGAAATCTCAACAAAAGATAAAATCCACTAATGATATACCAAATTCTTTGAAGAATCGTAACAGTTGTCAATTAATTATTTTCTATTCACACCTGATTAAAAGCTTTAAGAAACAACATTCAACTTTTTCTTTTAATTCATGAATGAAGATATGTGTATACTATGTGAAAATATCTTCGTTATATTTTATAACATAATTTAAAATTTTAAAAGAATACATTTTAACATATTTCACGAGTCAAGCAGCTGTTAACCGATCGCAATAGCCGAATTGCCTAATCGATCTCTTTTGGAGAGAGAGAGAGAGAGAGAGAGAGAGAGAGCGGGGGCGGTTAACGTCCACTCGACACAAACTACATGTAGGTCTTTGAGGACTAACATATGGTTTAATTTTATTTCAATAATTTGCTTGCGCGTAGGACTCTTTAGCAAAGCGGGGAAGGCGGAGGACCCGGAGAAACCCACGAGGTTGGACAGGCAACCCTATTTCTTGTCACGTACAGCCGGGGATTCGAAACCGAGCCAGTTGACTCAATGACAGGCTTAATGATAACAGCACACAAGTGCTAACCATTCGCGGCCATCCAACCCCACCACTATTTTGTCGACTATGATCTAATGGATATAATGGATCTAATGTGTCAAAAATGCTTTAATTCATAATCAAGTCTCAAATTGTCTCTTTAAGATACTGGCCAATCCATTTTTTTCTCCTTATTTTTTTTGAGTCTGGGAGGGTATCAAAAAGGGAATCTTATTTCTGCTATCTGTGTGTTTACATAACTCTGACACGGTAACTGTTGTTGGCCACCAGTAACGACAATAACTCCTTAATCTCGATCGATCCGCTTCAAATTGACTGTGCTTCGACTGCAACAAGTTTGGTCTGGGGCGATCGAGACTAACAAATATCTTGCTCAATGGGGCATCAAAGGGGATCTTACTTTTATCATATCATTTTGTTTACATATGTTTGACAATATCATATTTTCTTGACAAGGGCGGTTGTTGGAGGTATCTTCTCACAAAACAAAATTGCGATACAGCTACCAATAAATCATGATTATCTTTAATCTTAAAAAATATGTTAAAACCTAATGTTGCACCCAATAACCTACAGCGGGGTGTGTGTATAAGATATATCACATGAACTAAGCTTTAGAATATTGGCAGGTCTGGATAACCTGGAAGTAGGTTATAATCAGATTATTCATCCAGCCTCAATTTCCAAGCCTCTATGTTCTTGAATTGTAAAGACACACCAACGGGACTCCCTATCCACCAAGAATATATTAAATGTGGGAAAATCCGCCAAGAATATATTGAATGTGGGACTATCCACCAAAAATATATTAAATGTGGGACTATCCGCCAAGAATATATTAAATGTAGGACTATCCACTAAGAATATATTAAATGTGGGACTATCCACAAAGAATATATTAAATGTGAACAAATCTTTATAGGGTTAAACGCATACTGGACAAACACGTGCATGATGTGTTTCCGTTTTCGTTATCAAAGTCGGTGCAGAAAAGTGAGACATTAATTAAACCCCAGATCATGTCATACTGGACAGAGGCATCGCGGGACATAATTCATTAATCGGCTGGCTATTGTTGGTTCTACAGTCCCCACTCCCCTAAACTATACATAGCAATATTGAAATTAAAATGTAATGAGTTAAGTCACAAGCTGGAATAATCTACTAATTGTATAGTTTATGTTTAGTATACATGCATATGTAGTTAATATTGTTATTAGTAGATAGGAAGATGTTAATCAAGTTGATGAGAGATCTCCAGCCACCACCTTTTAACCTTATAATTGGGAGTATATAAAACAGCATGTCATCAGTCTATCTTATCTATAATAACTATCTATATATACCTAGTAATTATTTACACTCTAGTTCCATATTATACTGTTAATTATAATCTATGGTCTGCGTACCATAAATTACAAATTACTAATCGATCAAGTTTTCTCTTGATATTTGTTTAAAATCAGACAAAAAAAGTTAAAAATGGTTGTTATCCTACGGTTTTTACTTTTGACTAGATTTGATCCATTATTTTCGGATTGAGTTGATGTGTTTCGTGGTAGGTATAACATATACATAATTTGTAAGTGATAATTATAAATATAGGTAGTTTGAGCTGTAGTTACAAATTTAAGCATAATCCAATTGACCACTGCTTCTGAACTATAAACACCACAGTTTCGACTGTAAGAGATGTTTTTAGTTCTACTCAACACAGATTTGTAATGTTGGGATGGGACTAACTTCCGTTTTATTCGACGATGCTGATAATATAACCAGAAGAATGCTAACACGAAATTAACCCTAAAAACTATAGCAATGTAAACAATAAACCAAAATATGTTGATATTTTCAGAGTATAAATGTTACCCATTAGAAAACATTCCTAGGGGTTCTTGGTAAAGGATCGAGAATGGCGCAAAGTGGTACATTGCACAAGAATTGGCAGTGTTAAAAGACATTCCTATGTTTTGTTTCAGAAAGATAGTGAACATATATCACACAACATCTATTTGCACAACTAAAGATACAATTCATAAATACGAGAATATTTATTTACGACGTATACGTGTCATGTCAGATCAATATCAACTTAACACCTGCAGTTTAACAGACGTTCTGCTTAATTATCCTTGTCAGAGGTTATTTGGTGTCTTTTGGGGGCGAATTTATTCTAGATACAAGCCTCATCTTGAGCAGATTCCCATGCTCGGTTTGGCTCGGTTTTCTGCTTTTTTATCACACATAACCTTGAAAGGGTGACATGTAGACGGTATGGTATGACAGTATGGTGTCAGAGAGAGAGCGAGGGGGGGGGGTAACGTCCACTCGACATAACATCAGGTCACTTCGGGACTAACACATGGTTCAACTTTATTTCAATAAGTCGCTGGCGCGAAGGGGTCTTTAGCAGTGGGAGGAACCGGAGGGCCCGAATACACGACTCTATGCCACTTGACTCGATGACATTTGGTATTTTTTGAAAGATATTCTCACAATTTATTGCTTTAATATCAACCCAATATTGTGGATAGCTTTTTTGACAGTATGTTCATCAATAATTTGGGTTTACTTTAAATAAATTACTTACAACTGTAATACTATGTCTCTCTATATAGACCTGAGGTGATTAGATTTTCTACAATAATATGACTGTGAAATTACTTTGAATAATATGATATTACATGGACTTATAAGGAGGCACACTTACATTTTTATTTCAAGAATAAAAGAAGTTCATTTATTCTAGCTGGGTGACACTTTCTGAAGAAAATACCAAAATACTTTGACGATAAATTTGAAACATATCGTAGCGGTATTAGTGGTCTGGATAACCGTTTCCGTAGTCGTTCTGTATTGTCGAGCGTAATATGTGGTCTACTTTGTCAATTATTTACCAAGGTCCGAATATTTTATCGCTGAAAGTTTCATACATGCACAATGAGGTTTTCTATACAATTTCGTACTGGATCTGTATACAATCTACCAATATCCACGAAGAACAGTGAAACATGGAACTGTCACTTTTAACACCTATATATTTTCTGAGAAATGGAATGGGGGTTAACGTCCTACTGTTCTGTTCTGGACTAGGCAAATGAAGACGGGCATACGCCACACAGTGTGCTATGTGTACACGGGACCTCAGTTTTCCGAACAACTAGACAACTGTCCGTGCCAGTCTCTCCGTCCTGCATCATTGACCACCACTTAGCCACCGTGACTCCCTATATTTTCTCAGTAAGAATAACAAGATCTATGTAGGGGTCAATGAAGTGCCTTCATTGTTTAGCACTTAGCAGCTCATAATTCATACACAGCTATACATCTCTGTATGTATTTACTTTGAACCCATGTCAGATTCATATCAATCAAACTCCTGTAGTTTGAAAACTTTCACCTTAATTCATCATAATATTTATATATCAAGTATTGTATTGTTGTTAATAAAGATAAGACATTTCTTGAACTTCTTCAGATATCTAATCATGACCTTATCCGTTTATTTCCTAGCTGAAGGGTTATGATACGTAACCCCACGCGATGTTCTTAAACCGGGTGGTGGGTGGTAGTGTGTGTGTATGTGGGGGGGGGGGGGTATAACGATTGTATTGTGATTCTGCGAAATTGTTCATATGATATTGCATTTCAGTAGAGACAAACAATATTGTCGTGTCACCAACCAGCAATGGGTTTTCTATGTCCAATGGTTAGCGCGTACACGTTGCATTATAAGGTTTGTCATTGAATCAGCTGGCATGGTTCTTATTCCCCGGTTGTACATAACCAGCAGTAGGGTCGCATGTCCAACCTCTTGGGTTTTCTCCTGGTACTCCAACTGTTAAACACCCATGCGTGCATGCTAATTATTAAAATACAATTGAACCATAATGTTAGTGCCGAAATGACCTAGTTTTGACGTTACTCCACTCTCTCTATCTTTAAGCTGTACAGTACAATAATTTTCTAATGGGGAGAGAGAGGGAGAGAAATGGGGTTTAACGTCCACTCGACACCAACTAGGTCGTTTCGGGACTAACACACGGTTTAATAGTATTTCAATAATCCGCTTGCGCGTAGGGGTTTTTAGCAGTGGGAGGACACCGGGGGACCCGAAGAAAACCCACAAGGTTGGATTCCTTGTCACATACATCCGGGGATTCAAAACCACGCCAGTTGACTCAATGATCGGATTTATGATACAGCGCGCACGTCCTATCCATTCGGCCATCCAGCCCCGAATATTTTAATGGGTATCATGCGGCACACTGCTTGCTGAAAATGTATCTATATGAAACCTCGAATTTCATCAACGTATCACATACATCCATTCACTCGCACGGTTACGTCAGTAGCGACAAACTAACGGCATATAGCTGGTATCCAATAGTTTCTGATAATCCTATTATATCCTGAGAGACCAAGTCCCTAAGTTGAACATTTATAATGTTTATCATGCTCTTATCATTTTTTTACACCGTAATTGTATACCACCTAGTAATTATATGTGTTGTAAAACAAACTTCATTTGTTTTATTTCTGGCATAATTCATAATCAATGAAAATATTTATTCTCAATGTTAAAACCCTTATATAATTTAGTAATCGAATTTGACCCAAATGACAGCAAGAAATTGATATCCAAGTATAAATGAGATATGGCCTCACGTGTTTTTGAGAGTGTAAGCATACCTTTCTCCCATCTTCAATAGATGGTTTGAACTCATTTTAACTACATAATCTTATGAAGGTCTTCGCGTAATATTTCAGCACTAATTTCGATTAGGTACAAGCCTAGCTTGTGAGCCTATCACATTTCTGGATCGTCGCGAATACCACGTCTCGAGCTTTCAAGCTAAAATGTCTACCTCTGATAATCGAGTTGCAAAGTTCAAGGTACGCTCAGTGTTAAGGTTTCCCTGGAGGTCGCTATATCACAACCGCTGAGTGGACGCTACTGTTCACGTGTATGTAGATAATGTAGCTATAAGTTCGGGAATTGTGAAGTATCTAGCAACGTCCAGATGTTATAAAACACACAGTCGTTGTTTCATGAACATGACCTTACTCCATACCTGTTATCCCTGACAAGTTATATATATTTTGAGTAGTAAGATTTCTAGGTGGAATTGAAATACACATAAAAACTGATTTGAATCAGTAGTAGTAAACAGCAACTGGGTAAATAACTACATAATGCAAAGTGGCAACAGGCCTCCCAGTATGATTATAACGAAAGACAACGTGTTATACGGGTTGTGACATTTCTTAAAGATAGGTTGCCAGACCACCTTACATACGCCCACAGCAGCTAAGTATTGTCGCATTTTTTTCTTTTGTAAATAATGCGAAAATTTACAACACTTGAAAATCTGATTACAAGTAATAACCCATGAAATAATTATCAGAAAACATTAGAATTTGTTTCGATTGTTTGTCTCATGACATTAAACAACTGATACCAACTTTTACATCTAGCTTTTTCAACGTGATCGAAGACTCTACCTCTTGATTATTTTCCTCGTTGCCTTAAACAATATGTTTAGAGTCAATCAGATTTTAACCTTAGCCTCAAGAGCTCCTACAAAATATTCCAAAGGTCAAGGGCCATAACTCTGACAATAATTATTGGAAATCGTTGAAAATCAATGACCTATTTCAAAGAGATCAAGGGTCATAACTTTTCTAAAATCACCGAAAATCAATAGGATTCTTCGTCATATGACCTTAAACACTGTGTATAATCGGATATTGACTTAAGCCTCTCAAGTATTAGTAAGATTTTTCAAAGGTACATAACTCTGGCAGTAATTAGCGGTGATCGCTAAAAACCAATAAGATTATTCGCCTCATGAGCTTAAATACTGTGTCTAAATTAAAAGTCAACTTGAATTTTGGCCTCTAGAGCGACGACAATAAAATAAACATTTGGTTGAATATACACACTGTCTCATCGCTGTAGGTTGAGTCGAGTAGTTTTAAACTGACATATATACACGAGAGATATATCTAACGTATCAAAGAAGACTTAAAGGACCACGTATAGGGGAATATCTTCGGGTGATTTTAAGATATAGCACTTCTTTTCATGATAAAGATATTTAAAATCTAATCTATGATCAATATATTTAAAATGCCCTTTAAATGTGATAATTCTATTAATATGCAAGTCACCTAAAAACTATATATCAATATTTATTAATCTTTTACAAATTGAATTATAAAGTTGTTTTTTCGTTCCTTTTTATGTGTATAAGTTGGATCTTTTGATTAGCATTGCCTAAAGTGAAACGAATAATTTAAATTTTATTAGATTAGACTGCGTCTATTAGTTTAACCACTGCTTTAGATAATATACACAAATAATCCTCCAAAATAAACAGATTACATTTTAGAAATAATTCTACCGGGAGGTAAGTGGTTAAAAGTCAAGTTCATTTGTTTAAATATCTCAGCACGTCTAAATAGCCCAGATGGCAAATCTGCGTTTGCGATGACAAGTCTAAAACTTTACATTTATCTTTTCCCATTTCTTCAAATAACGTATAGTTCATGGAATTGCTAGATAGGCTACCATATCTAAGATTCGCTGCACACTAAAGGCATTTTTTTAAATTTGTAAACAAGAGCATGTGATATAAATCAACTGCCTAACTTTTGTCATATGTTTAAAATAATCTACCAGTTGTGACTTACATTAAGATTTTCGAACCTGATGCAGGATAGTATCACACCTTTGCAGCAAATGTTTAAGTTTGTTTAGATGATCTGCCTAACTTCTGTCATGTGTATACAATAAAACTGCCTAACTTCAGTCTTCTGTTTACGATAACCTGCGTAACCTGCTTAACTTGCATCGTTTGTTATTGTAATCTAACTTTGTGTGGTGGATTAGATTGATGGACATGTGTTGGATAAAATCAAATGAATGGAGTTTAACGTCTCTTCAGCTGAACAGAGCGGAATCATTTGAGCGTAGCACTGTAAACTTTTTTTGCCAGGGTGTAATTTACTCGTCTACTCGGAAACACCGGACAAATGTCCTTAAACAATCCCGCCATTGCAATTCGGTTTTATACCGGTTGGTGCGGTTTGATTCAGCACCTTGTTGGTAATTTTAGTTTCAAACTGAGAGATCGTATTTAGTCATGATTGGAAAATTCAGAAAAATATCAAATCAAAATTTTACACATTTACACAAATGGATAAACATTTGCAGTCGTTTTGATATTATATTTTGTAAAAAAAAAAGTACAATCCAAGAAAGGGAATGAATCAATAATTATAGCCGTTCTAAAATGGGTTTAACGTGGACACTGGAGAACAAACAAATTCATAGTTCCATGTAAAAGGAACCGGGTTAAACCGCGACACTTGATTGGAAAATACAGAAGGCCTTGTTAAATGTAACACATCTCAAATGCATGTTTCAAATTGTTTTAAAATTAACTGTCGTCTGTCAATTACTTCAAATTATCCGCCCAGTTAATGTGTGTGTTTTGTTTCAGTTGGGTGAAATACTGCGAGCAATTTCTTGATAACAATCTGCCATTCTTACGCCCATTTTGTTAATAAATATTGTGTCTCTGACACTATCGAAAGCGATCTTTTTCCAAAATATTCTTGTCACATGCAGTTTTTTTAAAGCTACAATGCAAGTTAGGGTTTGGGAAATTTTACAAGGATATCAGCAAATAGCAAAGTCTGTAGTAGTGACAGACATTAAACGCTAGACCGACGTCCCGGAGCTATTTCAATTCTCATCACTTGTGATCCACTATTTATAGGCCTGGCTGACGGTATATCCTATTTGTTTCTTTAAAAGGGTTTTCAACTAAATTACTGAGCATCTCTTCTAAATTATTCAGCAACCCTGAATTGATATTGAAACACAGATAGGATTCCAGACAACAGCTGTGTCGTCTGATAAACCAAGAATGGTTGTTGTGTATATATGTTTTTATAGGTAATTGGGTCATTCCAAATGCTCTTAAACTGACCAACAGTACAACCCATGAATCAAAGTGAAACCAAACGTCAATGTGGGTACGAAGTACGAACAATCCAAACCATTATACAGTCAAAAAAAAAACAACGGTATAGGCAAAATAGTGTAATCAGGCAAAATATTGTAATCATCATAATATGGACTGTACACCGTGTACAAAATACACGACAAACAGTGGTAACAGGTGTCCGGAAAAGAAACTGAAACCACGAGAGTACATACCGAGAAGAGAGACTTGTTATGAAGGGAAGTAGAACAGTAGGACATTCTAAGTCATTTGTTAAAGATAAGTTTCAAAAGGAAGCGCTTAAAACACCCATTTTTCTAAGAGTTTAACACTTGTTGGTGATGAAGTTTTCCAAATGATTTGACAGAGGAGTTTTTTTCGTTTTTTTTTAAATTGACAAGGATAGTGTTACTTCTAACTCCTAGTTTGATTTTTTTTCAAAATTGACAGGGATAGTGTAACTTCTAACTCCTACTTAATGAAATTGTTTCAAGTTAATTGTCTGGAGATTGTTCATCTAATCTTGCCAGACGTGATGTAACTTGTGTGACAAGAGAAGAAAGCGTCATTTATTCGCCCTCACTCCAAATGAACTTTGAACATATAAAAACTCAGAACAACAGAGGACGGAGCGCTATCTTCGCAACTATGGAAATAACCTATGCAAAAATTTCGTCAAGACGTTAAACCCCATTCCATTACTTCAGTGTCAGCTGGCGAATTGACAATTTTTAACACAAACTTTAATCCCAAGGTGTAACTATTTTCCAAGCCAAATCCAGCCCGACAAAAACCAAACCCCTGTTGTATTCAAGAGGAAAGAAAAGTCGCTAAAAGCGTCTATCAATGGTAACATTTCTATCAGTGGGTAACGTCACCAGAGAGAAACCATTTTAAAAGATGGCGTGCCGGGAAGCTGACATGTTGATTTAATTTTTGTCAAGTGTCGGGGAAACTATGGAGATTATTTCGAATATTTACTGAGTTAATCGGTTCAAGTGGGGTTATTATATTGTCATACGAAGAGCAATAATGACTCGTGATAAACAGCGCGGTCAGTTTGAGGATCATTTTGAATTGTTCAAGATTATGATAGATTGAAAGATACAAGGATCAGCTATTATTACTGAACTACCAGTCTTGTATAACAGCCCTAAGTTATCATATTCAATTTGATATTCTATACATATGTTTTAAAGTAAATATCCTGTCGTAATTAGATTGCCTAAAAGTACACGGCAAGTGTCTGATAATAAATAATGTTATATCTACATGTATTATGTTCTTTCTATTATGTTCTATCTATTATGTTATATCTACTATGTTTTATCTATGTTTTATATAGGCCTATGATGTTCCATCTTTTATGTTTTGAGCAGAAAATCGAGAAGGACCTTGCAAATGGTTCATTCCTGGTTCTCAATGGCGTTCTTAATAAGAAAATGTGGGACAGAAAGTCGCAAAGTCACTCGGAATCGCGCATGCGCAACCACAGATGTGAAAATTAAAATGATAGTCTTTAAATGATTGTTTTGACGAGATGTTTTGAATCTGTCCGGTGTAGTTTATCGCCCTACTTTTCTGCAACAATCGGGAGAATCAAGACGTATTATGACGGAATTTTGCTCATACATCGGCAAGGGTTACTTTACATTCAAATATACGATTATAGGCCTAATATTCCTTAGACGGACCCCTGTCCACCACAATGGGATCTCGGACTTGTTTCTGCGTCAGCATCGAGTCACAATGGCTCTCACACCGTAACATATGTAATACAGGAAACTAACATTGTGAAAAGGGGTAAAACTTGGATGTCAGCCCAATTTAAACGACTCGATCCTTACACCGACCCCTGTCCCCCACAACGGGATCTCTGACTTGTTACTGCGTCAGCACCATGGCTCTCAAGCCGATGCCTGTAATACACGAAACTAACATTGTGCAAAGTTTGAATAGCATTCCATAAGAAACTCGGCTGATCTTTGTTGTTTTTGTTGTTGCTTGTTTAATATAATAAGATGTAAATTCATCAGTAATATTAACCCCATGATTTACATAAACAATAAATAAACAAGACAAGATGTGAAATAGGTGGCCATTTATCTAATTAACTTCAGAATAGTGAGAAACATTAGCTAGACGAGCCGTATTATCGTTGATACATCTAAACTACATGCTACACAGATAATGGACCACAAGAATGATTGGAACCTGTATCATATTAAAGGAGCTGTCCCAGATATAATATTTTGTTTGTGCATCAAAGGGGGGAGCAAATGACACAAACTAGTCACATACAAGCTAGGAATCGAAACCACAACACTTAACTCAATGATGACTTCTGATCCAGGGGTTAACTCTTCGTGGGAGACCTCTACTCTACAGTTATCTGAAACGCTGTGGTATTTTTTTCGCAGAAAGATAATCTTTCAGTTTACTTGTGGCTAGTAATGACTCGGTAGATAAAATGGCATTCCCAGGTGCCTTGACAGCCACGTCTACACCCTGGCCTAAGGTATATGACTCAACAAAGCAATTCCTTAAATTATTTACGTAATCCTGTAACTTACGAACGGTAAAATATTTCGGAATATTCCTACTTAAACCCACTTGTATGAATGAGTGCGCAGCAAATCTGGGACAATGCCTTTAACGCCAATGTCTTCCCAGTGTTATCCAGGTCATAATCAGCATTCAAGGTGCAGCATGTACATAAAATACGCTCAGTGATTTTTATTTAGCCGAAGCTTCGTATATTATTCATTAACATAGTGATTTACTCTGTCTACTTTAGTTTTATCTGATCTATAATATATCATAATAATATTTGTAGCATTCATTCATTAATCAATTCATATGCCTATTGATACAACTCAATGAATCAGATATAAGGGGGCTGGGGATGATGGGGGCAAGGGGGGAATAGGGTTGTGAAGATGATTAATAACTATTATCATTAAACAGGGTTTTTTAGATTCTAGCTCTCTCTAGTATCCGTTTTCAAAATTAATTATGTTCTTGCATGCATTAACTTGTCATTCTATTCATAATGGCCCAGTGGGAAGTAATTTTAAATACACGTAGAACCGCGTGCTCCTGATGTATGACCTAAAAATTTAATCAGATACAAGGGTTACATTGAATAGTCTTATAAGGCAAGGAAACTTTCAAATAAACGCGATACCGGTGTTCCTCATGACGAGTGTTAGTTTAACATCGTACATCAAATTTAAATATGTAGTAGGCTATCATCGCCAATGTTTTCGTTTTAACGCCTTTTAATTTAACGTTTTGTCTCAGTACCACGAACCACCATTATCTAGGGCTCTACTTATCTAATATCTTCAAGATCTATTTTTAAGCGATTCATCAAAAAAGAAATAAAAAAGATTCATGTGTCTACAGGAGTCGTGGTAAGAGGAGTACAAAACGTTTAACACCGACCGTGTGGCGTTTATTAAATACAGCTGTTCTATAGATCAACATAAATACATGAAGTTCATCACAAACTGTTGATGGGTAGGAAATAATTAGGGGACAATAAAAGCCGGACACCACTCATTAAAAACTGTTAATTTCACAGCTGTGGTGTTGACCAGTCCGAATTATTTCAACGACTGTAAAGCAACTATTAACATAATCGTATAGATCTATATACACGGCAGTCAAAACGTCGTAAATAAGGCATCAAAAGCTCCGATTGACCGGTTAAGATAAATTTGATACTCTAAATGGAGAAACAAACGAAACGAAATTAATTGAACCCATTTTTAAATACACCGGCTGCTCCGACCGTAAAATCTATTGCCACAAGTGCAAGCATAGAAGGGAGGGTGTGTAAGTAATTTATGTTCTGGGTTGTGTTTAGTTTCGTTTCCGTTCGGTATAAAATTACATTTGTTGTTAAGAAAAATGAAGAGTTCTGCCATTTTAGGGGTTCCGAATTACTAGTATTATACCATTTGAAGTTCACTAAAATACAGTACACGGTATAGATAAATCCGGTTATGCATACCCCGCTCACCCCCATTGTTTGGCGAATCAGTTTTAATATGAACTTGTATCAGAGATTCAAGAACCGATTAAACGTCCTTTACTATTAAGAATCGTTCATTAATTATATATGGGTAATTCCCCTATTCAATAATTTACTAATTTTATGTTTAAAGTAGCAATAAATCTATGTACATGTAATTCAGAATAATTTATTGCCATTAATTAGCCTTCAAACATAGTACTAATTGTTAAATATATATTAATTTAGAAATCAGATTACTTTAAACTAGGTTAATGAAGCCGATACATGTAATTATCTCTAAAAAATTTGTTACCTACTGCAAAAAGAGGTTTTTGTTAGGGATCTTTTGCTTGCCAGCTAACCCCAGAAGTTAAGTATTTGAGAAAAGTTGGGGTTTATAATTTATTATACACCACACAATGACTGTACTGGCTTTTCGTGTATGAATTGATAACACAGCTTTATAGAGACCTTGTCATGTATGTTACTGTTGTTAGTTGAAATAATATAATCTGCCTAGGCTGTGATAAGATATTAGAAAAGGGGTAATTCCTAACCAAATTGTAAGAGTCAGTTTGTTAACAAAAATTAAGCAGGAATCGATAGAATGGTTAGTAAGCGTTCTTTTTTTTTAAAAGATCGTCATTTATAGAATTCAGAGGCGTTACATTAAAAAATGCTATTTCAGTTCGAATATACCGATAGGTAGTTGAAGAGGGTGTTTGCTTTTACATTATAGTGTATCATTTCCTCAAAAATAATTGATCCTAAATAAAATAATCCCCAAAACAGTTTAGAGATCATAGATTGTTCATATGAGGGGAATTCCCCTAATCCGAATCATTAAATATAAATGTCACAGTTTATGGTAGGAAACTGAATGCCAATCCTATATTTATGATTATGGTTAATTATGACAATGTTTAGGGAATATAAATTATAATAATATAATGCCATGGTGATAATATAATCGAATTCCTGCATGTTACCCGCATCATCACCGCCTTCAATTAGAACAGTAATAATGAAAGAGGTTCAATATTCCACTCACTGAATTAATTAAAATCGAATTAACACAAAACACGATTTCCGTTACAATAGCATGTTGGGAATTAGCTACTGTGTGAACAAAGTGTCTGAATATGACAGCTCGACAATTTTGACGAAAATGAATTTCTGATATTATTGTCTTAAATAATTCAACCTTTAATTATAAAAGCTTTACTGGGAATGAACGAATTGTCCGAAAATGGCGGTTCCTCAACTTAGACGACACTGAACTATTGGAATTATTTGTCTTAAAAAAATTCAATATTTGATTGTAATTTGTAATTAACACCGACTAACAAATGCGCTTATTGATATGTTAATCTTATCGACTGGTACGACCACGATGAGAGGATATTAATGGTCTCTGATATCCAGGATCGATATGCACATCAAACAGTTCGTCGATATAAGAACAATACCACCGTGTCTTGAATACAGACGGGAAGAAAGGTACAGGAGCTAGACAATAAACATAGAAATTGTCGTGTTGTTCTATTGACGTTATCGTGTTTGAAATGTCAAATGGACTAAAAACAGAACCCCTCTTCAAATCAAGCTGTCTCATAAATCTGAGAAATCCACAGTATTGATGGTTTGGTATCGGATACTAAAAAGCTCCCCCGTATCATTGCGACCATAAGAATTCAATTGGCAGTCAAAAGTTCAATTCACTTCACTTGCACCTCTCGAGCGTGGAAAATATGATCTGTGGCCACCTTTCTTCCAAAATTGGAGTATCCATCTCAAAAGAAATAAAAAGTTGATGAAATTGAATACAAGTTTGGTTTAAGAAAAGAAACAACAAGCAACTTGTGCAGAATGAAAGAGTGACCACGGCTTAAGATAAGGCGAAGGAGGTTGCGGTGGAGTTTCGTTTGAAAAGGACTGTACACGTTTACATTGAAACACTAACAATAGCAACAACAAGACGCTTTCTGAGACAAACCCACTCAAACATCCTCAAACACCTCCTTATAAACAATTCACACTACAGATCAACAGTCCGCGTAAAACTATCACCTTTATCCGCTAATTTCCACGCTCCTAAATTTACAAGCACCTGTTTGAAGATGTTAATCCGCCAATATTTTATGACACTTTCATTTATAAAAAGTAGTTCTTTGTTGGGCCAACATCGAGATGTAAACAAACGTAGCGAGCGTATGATTAAACCAGTATAAAGAAATTTAATAGACTAAGCGGCTCGAACTCTTTAGAATAATCATAAGAACATAAAACTCGCGCAGTGATCCATTAAATCGTAACCAAATTACCTGTAATCGCGCGGAAAGATGATCGTCGCTTCGGCAGCCCCGCTTAAAGAAATTGTACCATCAATTTAACCAAATTCAATGATTCACAAAAAGGTCTAGAATTAAAGCAATTGGAAAACGAAAAAAACATAGAGGTCTGTATTTTGTTGCTTAAATTAGATGTTTGCACGTTGGCAAAACATTGTACTTTTTTCAATTCATTCTATATTTCATTAAAATTAGGATTTTCCTGATAGAGGCAGTGTTTAAAAATAACCCATTTTGTGTTCCATGTAATCTTAATTAACATTTAAACTAAAAGTCAACAACCGCTTAAGCCAAAAAAATAATGGTATATAGCTTAATCTAATTCAGAATTTTATTTTGTCCTCAATTAAATGAGTTTATTCAAGAACTGGCCAAGTATATAGGGAGCAAAACATTTGAAATCGATTTGGTGTTATTTGAATCATATTATGTCCATGTCTCAGTATAGATCAGTAAATTTCCCACGGGGACAAATTTAAACGGTTTAGTCAATATACACACAATTTTTGCTTTGTGTGGACTACTCAAATTTTAATGTGATTTGGTACCGGGTGTTCCAGCATTTACTCCATAAAGTAACAACGGCAAATATCAGAGTACTCCTTTTAATTTTAGGAGGATTGCACTACATACTAACAGAAGACTATCAGGCCGAGTGAATGGACCCGGAAGACAGTCAACGAGTTATAGCCAACTCGGCTCATCAACCATTTCGCAATAAAAAACAACGTCAGTTAGGTGGCTTTTTTAATCAACATTGTGAATGATTACATTTACTTGTATTATATTTCTTGACTATCTCTTTAAATTCCATTTAAAACAATACCCCAATAATGACATAAATCAGAATTTTAAATGGCTTTCTGATGACACAAGCATCCGTTCAATATCATCTCATCATGACTGGTTATTTTAAAATCGATCTTAATACTATTCGCTCTCCGGTCATAAAAAGAGAAACTGATATACTAGGCTATAAACCTATATTCTCCTAAATAGAAAATGGTAATGTCCTCTTTTTCTTCACGTACACAAATTGGTTAGTTTATTACTTTAAGATAAAATAAAATTTATATCCGTAGAATCTATAAATCTATATAATTTAAAGGGGTGTTTCGTTTTACTAAAAAAAAAAATGTTTTAAATTGTACCGTATATGATAATGTTGATTTACTCTGTGAGGTGTTTAAATTAACTTTTAGGCGCATTCTAAATATTTTATTTCTAAAATATCACGATTAACTTTCGATCATGAAGCGTTGAAATCGCTTGATTGAAAATGGTGTAAGATGTTTAAATAACATTTATGAATATTGTCCGCCTTGGTACGCGTTTTTATCATTCGCCAGCTTCTGAAACTCAGTCGTGGGGTTTTCTTAATCTTTCCATAACACCTTGTGCAACATTTCATTCAAACCCCCCCCCCCCCGAATTTAATGAATCGATGCCATAAACTGTTTATGATTTTAACTAGCGAAACCGTTTAGTTAGATACGAAAGCTCTTGTTTTTATGACATATCTCTTTGCCCAAATCAATTGATTTACGACTCTGTAGGCTAATGTCATACAAAAACTGTTGTTTAATAGCTCCACTGTATAATACATATATTTGAATACGGAATGGTTTATACCTATATCAGGTCTACAGGGATACGAGGCGTTTTACATACTTTGTATATAAGCATTAATAAAAAACGGATGATATAAAAGGTGATGTTATTTTTCGTCTTAACAAGCCATTTATTAGCATGATTCATAGATTCAAATACCATCCCTTTTGACATTATCATTCCCGCATTTTTAACACGCTGCCTTTTCACGTCCATTGAATAGAAGTTTAGCGAACGGAGTTGCTCAGCTTTTCACTGCTCTGTAGAGAATTTCTATGGCTCTTGGTAGCGTGTCCGCACAAAGAATTGACCATAATGACAAACACTGGCGGCCTTAGTTTACAATAGCACATAGCAAAATAACTTTCATTAGACTAGACTCTATCGATTAATTTCACATTCAAAAGATAGAAAAAAAGTCCAACATTGCGAAACATTCACTGATATTCATAGGTATCATCTTTACGGAAACTGCGTAAGGCACTGAAGAGCTTTTTGGCAGCGGTCAGGAGAAGCACGCTATCGAAGGTCGGGATCACGGATAGAGACGGCCGTTTTTAACACGAAAGCCGTCATCTAGCTCTGACCTGGTAGTCAAACATTTCTGGTTCTTCACGAGAAACTCCATTTTCGACAACCAGGAAGCTTTGTTCGTGTTTAAAAAAAATATATTGATCTATGGGTTATATCCGTCTGGAAATCTCATGAAATATTTCAGCGATTGTTTGTTCAAATGACAACTTTGCTTATACATGTATCTTGTTACATATTTAAATAAGGAATAGGATTATCGACTTCCTGCAGCATTGTGGTTTTAAGTACTATATTATAACGCAAGACATTTCTAATTTTAAATTATAACATGCCAACAGTAAGGTATCCTCGGTATCTCCAGTGGTCTCATTCCCGTTTACTCCACTATACCCTGAGTTAATCCATGGGTTTTCCATGATTTCAAATTTTCTGCCCTGGACTTGATTGTCGCTAAAGTCTATGAACCAATCAAGAAACAGTTTACAAACCAGCCGTTTCGTTTTTATATTGTGGATAACCATATACCCATGTTCATTTACAAAATGATTTATGTAAATAATGTATATTTCTAATTCATTTATATATAGTATGTTTTTTTATTATTATTACTATTCGTTCTTTTTCTGAAATGCTTCATTCTGTTCTGTTTATTATTACTGAACTTATACTTGGCGATTTGATCAAAATAAAGGAGGGTTGGGATGGCCTAATAGTTTTGAGTGTCGCGCTTCGACCTCTAGCTTGCGGTTGTGGTTTCGATCACGGTATGTGGCTTGGCTTGGTACCCCGGTATCCTTCCACAGGAAAACAAAGATAGACTGCCAGACAACGAAACATGGTAAAATGGTTTAACTTGCTGTGAGTCCTTTTTTTTTAAATCGAGCTCATTGAAAATAATCTTTTTTTGGACTTCCATAATTTGTTAAAGTGGAGTGCCAGGCAACGAAACATACGCCAACACCAGCCAAATCGTCCGAGAAGTCAACAAGAGTTGTTGCATATTTTTAGTTTTTTCGGTAAATAAAACATTTACATTACACTAAAATCTGATTATTAACTCATTAAGTAATTATCAGAAAATCATTAGAATTTGTTTGACTTTGTTAAAGTTCTCCTCCATGCTAAAGTTTTGTATACGAAACATTTAATATCATGGATTTAGCCGTTCAAGTTATCAAAATTCATTGAAAATCAATATACTTATGAAACACTCTACTTTTCAACAATACGTGTATTTCATTTACTGTGTTGCTTATTCCCAGTTCTGCAATAAGTAGTCTATACTTTTGCTTGCAAACTGTCAAGGCACAGATTACTTTTATTGTAAACCTAAAACTAAAGTACAGGGGCATGTTTCACAAAATTTTAACTTAGATAAAATCCAAATTTTAGTAATTTGGTTGGGTAATATTAGATTGATTTTAGAGCTTAGCCAATCAAAATTAAATTATCTGCTAAAATTTGAATTTTATCTTTAGTTAAGATTTCGAGAAACAGGGTCAACCCAGAAAATCAGAAAATATCGAGGTTGTTGATGAAGATATTGCGAACATTCCATTTGGTTCCATTCAATCTAATAGGTTTATACACCGATATCTTGATTGACATAATATATCAGTCGTCACATATCGTATAACTATTACCACGCTTTACCGGGATATTAACAAGCTCATATAACTTAAGACTGGTAAACCTATTACAATGATGAGAAGTCCAGTCTCGGGTGCCAAGACATGTATATTATGATGAGGCCAATTAAAATGCTTGAGAATTCAATAATGACAGGTTTTTGTTGAAAGATGGATTTGGTATCATCGTTGTAGCCAGATTTCCACAATTTTATTTTAAGAATTTCAAAAAGTAACGAGATAAGGCACTATATTAAGTAAATGTGTGTTAAATGAGTGAATGAAATGGGGTTCAACTTCCTACTTTTCTGTACCTAGAATGAATGAAATAGGATTTAACGTCCTACGATTCTGCACCTAACCTGGCTGGGCTTTCTGTACCTATGAGATAAGGAAGACGGAACCTTGTTTTTGTTAGCCTAATTCGACATTTGGACGTTGTTTCGGACAGGCACTTCGTCCTACACCACTGACAATGGGAACCACTCTGTAAAATCCAAGTCTTCGTCGGTTGAAAAAACAACTTTCGATTAGGCGTGATTTGACTATATACATAATAATATACATGGAGTTTGAGCGGTTGGGTTTAAATTAGATCTGCTAAATTTGAGACAAATATTCCAAGTCATTCTTGAGATGTACATCTGTTTATTGCCAATTTATAACTGACTTCCATTATAGTTTTTTCAAAGACTAAATTGATTTCCGATAATTACTAGGTTTGCCTAAGGTTGTTTTGAATATGATATCATACAAAATCAATTCAATTTATTAAATTGCTGATATTGATAATAAATCTTTAAATTACGATCCACTTCCTGCTATTTAAACTCATACAATTGATAGAGAGTAACGGCTTACTAACATGGCTTATCATAAAATCCCGTCGATTCAATGGCGGTTACATAATTTCTCCCACATTAAATCCCTTCTAAATCCACGAAACACGACAACGAAAGATTAAATATCTTTTTTTAAGATACGTGACTGTGTGTTCAAAACTGAGATGTTGCTATATAATAGTTATCGCTTACATAAGAATGATTTCGTGCAGAAGAAAACATCACTACGCTAGAATCTGAAACTACCATATTAGAATTTCACCTGTAGTAAAATAAACCCAATATATCATATTATGCAGATTCGGTGTACCAGATTCGGTGTACAATTGCCTTCTATTAGCTCTTCGAAAAGTTATATTAAAGGAGAACATCGCTCTGAACATTTTGGTTTCATTTCATTCATTATCTTATAATGAAATAGTTTTGATAATATAAATAACCTGATAAATCATTTCTATTTCAATGGTGACGTCATGGGTTTTTTTGTCATTCAATAAACAAATCACCCGAATGCCCGAACTAACAATACGAATAACACATGTAGATCTTTGTTTAGAAACGGCGTCGAAACAGTTTGTGTTTCAGGTTGTGTATTTTTTAAAATATTTTTCACCTCGTTTTTATATTTATCGAAGGTTAGATCTATTTAGATAAAAGTTACGTCGCATGTCGTGCACCAGGCAGGATATGTTTACTCTTATTAGAACACTAGATACAATTTAACAAAACTTACAACCTGCATGTTGCAAAGTTTATGTTTTTAATTTTAACGCTAAGGGTAGAATGCAAACAACAACCTACGTAATTTCTGACTAACGTTAGAATCCAAACAACAGCAGCAATGTAAAGAGCCATTATAAAAGTCTATTTTCAGTGACACTACAAAAGTTTCACAGCAAACAAAACAGAAGAAACTTATGGACAACATGTAGTTTGTTTTCGAAATCATGAAGTTATTGCCCCGTGTTTCCAAAATATTGTAATCCTGTGGATTATGTCAACATTATTTTCGTAACATTTCCTGAAAGTCTGTTTGCGTGATGCCAGCAAAGTTAAGTTTTTGTTTAATTCACATTTCAATATGTATTTGATTTATATTGTTTTGCCTTTTTTCTGCCATGCCTTCTGTATGTGTTGCGTGTACAGTTATTGATTTAAAGATGCGTTTTTTATGTGTCTTTTAGGCCAGAGCTTCAGTTAGATTCAACAATAAGAATAATTTGTAAAACAATCTCGAGAGTTGTTTTAAATTTAAACTATACATTTAAGCTTTATTTTGGCATTTTGGAATATTAAATTAATATTATCGATAAATAAAATAACTTATAATATCAAAGTGTTTCCAAAGACTCAAAGTCATATTACTGTGGCGTTTCATAAAATTGTTGATATTTATAATTTCTTGACTTGCATTCAAATTAAATGCCTGTCTGAATATGATTCCTGGAGCTATAGAAAAGCAAAACACCTGAATTATTTCATTAATTGTTCTAACTGTGGTAGGGGATCACGGTGGCTAAGTGGATAAGGCGCTGGTTCGCTAGCCTGGAGGTTGAGTGTTCGATCCCTGCATCGGCCGAGAAAGTTCATCTCGATTTTCCGGCGTGATTTCCCCTTGTCAGTGATGCAGAAGGAGGGCCTGACAAGGACAGCTGCCTAGTCGTTCGGATGGGACGAAAAACCGAGGTCCCGTGTACAAATTGGAGTACACGTAAAAGATCCCTTGGCAGTTGGAATTCGATATAAGAGTAGGCCGTAGCGCCGCTGCCCGGGCAAAATTTCCCTCATTGCACACTGTGGCGTATGCCCGTCTTCAATTAGCCCAGGTACGGTGCTTAAGCGTAGGACGTTAAACCCCATTTCATTCATTCATTCATTCTAACTGTGGTGAAAAGTCCATCTGACGCCTTGGCGACGACCTGTAGCGTGTGGACATGTTATTAAAAGCCGCCGAGAGATAATTCTGTTATTTGTAAAGGTAAAAATCGTTTCTTTGAATAATGTAGGTATGTACACTTTAAAAACTCAACTGTTCAGATCAACGAAGTGGCGTTTTGACGTTTAAAATCAATAACGTTTCGTTTTGTACGTTACGTTGTATTACATTGACACTCATAAAATCTTTCTTGAAGACGATTTTCACATTACGTGAATTTATTGACCGATCAACTTGATATACAGGGCTTCTTTTGTGGACAGTTAAAAACACAAACGTATAACATTGCAAGTATGCTAGTGAGTTTTCGGTTATAGATGGTATGCTTGGTTGATAGAATGCAGAACTGTCTCTGGCAATATAAAGTCGGTTATCTTATATAAAACTTAAAAAAAACCTAAACGATAATATGGCAATCTAATTCTAAAATCGATTGTTTCAAAAGAATATACGCTGATAAGAATCATGCCAGTACTACACCCTTACTGAGTGGCACCACTGCAGAAGGTCATTGCCCGGGTTGCCCCGATATAATTAATACCAAATAGCTTCGTCTACGGGTAATGACGAGTTTTGTGTATCCGGCAGGGTATGTTCATTGTTCTAGAAGCTCTAGTGGTTGTATACTATTTGATTAGTCTGTCATGTACAATGACTGTCAAACATCGCAGTGCTAATAATGCTAATAATGCTCGTTACCATTGCTTCTGGAAAATTTCATAGTCTACGATATGTTGTTTTAGTAAATAAAGAATAACGAGGCTAACGAATGAAATATTGATTAGAAAGTAATTAACGACTTTGAGGTTTTAGTTCAATAATAGTGTAGACGGTACTTGAATTTTACTAGGTCTGTTGAGATGTTTGGCATTGTGACATATATTGCGTACACCTTTATATAGGTATCAATAATATAGGTGATGTTAAACAAAACATATATCAGTGAGACATATTGATTAGCAATTAACTAATCGTTGACGCAAAGTAGGCCGTTATACAATTAGACAATACACGAATAAGAGTTCATCTAAAGGGACTTGTCTATGGTATCAATATATTGCAAGGAGACGTAAAACTAATAGATACATAGATTGGAACTGTCCGTAGAATAATAGACTTACGTGCAATATATATGAATTACGTGTAAAATAATCAATTTTAAAGGTTTGGACATCATCTATATTAAACTTAAACCAAAAAAAGAAGGTTTTATATACTCATTTATCGAGTTCCTTTTAAAGGACAAAAGCTACTTTGGTGTTAGGATTGTTGTTGGTATGTTTTTGTGTCTAATTCTTAATTCAGAAATATGTTCGTTTACTTACTACAATGGATCGTCCCAGGTTAATTTTGAGTACGTCGAACTGCTTAATTTTGTGTGGAAGACTCCAAGAAACCTTGAATTCTTAAATGGTATACGTAAACGGCTCGATCGTTTTAATTGATCATTTCAGACTTGCAAGCTATGTATGCTATTCGTAACATACTGAACTTGTATCGTGTGATACTATTAAACAAATATAATGAAGACGGCCATACACCATGCTTATCTTTTATCGAATTCCAACTGTCAAGGGTTCTGTTTATGTGTACGGAAATTTGTACACGGGACCCCTGTTTTTCCTCCCACCCTAACCTTCCTTGCCAGGCCCTCAGTCATACACCATTGCCAAACATACTGTATGAGGAAAAGCTTTAGTAAAATCTAGTATCATTTAGACCCGACCCCACCTCCGGATTGTACTACAAGTACGAAGTGAGCTATAACACAGAGCCAGGTCGTATGAAATTAATAGAGCAATTAAGGGCATCGCCACAGGGGAAAGGGTTAAGCATAGTAATTAATACTAATAGTATGATCAATGGCCAATATCTTTACCTAAGACCACCCCTTTAAAAAGAAACCTCTCAGGATTTCAGGTAAACGAATGTATAGGTAGGTATACAATGGATCTAATCATCATCTTATTCACTCAGCACAGGTGCTCTATCAATGATCAATATATTTATACAAACAGAACAGATTGGATTGGGTCTTTTATATATAATATTAGAGAGCTTCTAATATCAACTGTAATGTTTCGGAAACTATCAGAAATGTACAGAGTGGGTTCTTGACCTATAATATTACAGAGCTCTTGATATCAACTTCAAAGACATTTTATAATATAGAATAAGTTCTTATTATTGATGTTAGCTTTTACGCCTTTTATGAAAAGAAGATATTATAACAGCCCTTAAAAGACGAACAAATACAAATTTCAAGGAAACATTCCAGATTATGTCAGCGAATGCATTTGATTAACTATGTATGTAAGGCCCTTCGGGGTCCTTAATTCTCTTATCAAGCAACTCAGAGATTTGTAGCAAGATTTCAAAGAAAGGCTCAGTCGTCAGATTAAATTTGAGACGAGCAACTGGTGCCTGGACAAACTTGTCTACAACTCATGCTCAGTTCAGGTGACATTTCGCGCTACGCTTTTGATTCGCATGGTAGGTGCTGTTTTCCAACGTGTAATACAACTTGCAGTTTATTGTGGTGTGTTATTAACAGCGATTAGTAAGGAAAATGTTATAATAGACCCTTTTAGGTCACTCGGGTTAAATAAGCTATAACTTTACACTTTGTGATTTGATTTACCAAAATTTGCACGTAAACGAAAACCTATTTCTGAGATTCTGTGTACAAATGTTACATTCCCCTTGAGAGTTCAAATGCTTAGATGAGAACCCCTGGGATATAAAACTTCATAATGCACGGATTAGCTCATATTTGGGGTTCTTTTATAAATAAACCGATATGATTTTATCCCTCGTGTTTTTTGAGAGATCTTGATATTAACTTCAAAGAAATTTAAAAATCTGTAATCATGAATAAAGTTATGGTTTGTTTTATAAAGAAAACTTGTATGTGCTGAATTTTACAGTGCTACACTGCCAGAAAACATGTTTTGGGAGAAACTTGGAGTGGATGGCTGTTATTTTCGTGACCACGCGCAATAGCCGACTACGCCACCCCCTTCCCTCCCCACACAATAATTTTATTGATTTTGTTCTATCTACATGAAAAAGACCCCCCCCCCCCCCTGACTGGGAACACGCCTATATTATGTAAGACAAAACTTGACTCAGCAGAAGGTATCTGCGGTAAAATGCAATGTAGATAGTTTATGGTGCGTTCAGTAAATTTCATTTATTTTCATATATCCAGGAAAAAATATTATATATGCACCGCTCAGTGTTCTAGTTAACAATGTCCACGCATGTAATCCTTAAAAGATGTAGTCAATAAATCTGATCTATCATATGACGGTACATTATGTATACATGATAATAGGTTTAAATAGACAACATAATATAGATAGGGTCGTAAGTGGTGCACCAACGTACTCTCTTTTTCAAAAAGACGAATGGTATATGCGATTCATTTTCTCATAAAACATGCATCAGCAAGTTACTCTCAAATTATGCGACTTTTAATGTTGTGTGCATGTGCTGTACAATGCATAAAAAATTAAACTGCATGTATTTTGTCCAACTTCCAAAAGATCCAGTAATGCCAACATGCTAAAAAATTGGCACTCGCAAAAACAAAAACAGAAAACAACGCGAAACGAAGCCTAAAAAGTTTGAAACAACTTTGACTTATGGTGATTGGATCTCACATTCGATAACAAATGTGAATTAAAGAAAAGACAACTCTTGTAGTAAAGTAACTTATGTACTTACCTCGTAATAAAACGAACACTGTCACTATTAGGTACGTCATCCTTGAAGTAGTAAAAATATAATTATATAAAAATTGACTCCCGATCAACTACGCTTCCTTCTTCAACAAGCCGTGGGAATTAACACATACGTTTAATAATCTCCGATACGCACACAATTCAACCCCAACTCCACTAAAACAATGTAAACATCCTTTACAATAACTTCGTCTATTGAAACATCGTTGACTTTTTCCTTTCCGATCCACAATTTGACTTTCGCCAGCATCAATTGGAAATCTCTAGCACTCAGTTAGTTGTCAATGATTTGAGAGGCGGCAGAACTAGCCAATCATTTCATCGCTTTATTTTCCGCGTGCGCGTGTTCGTCCCTCGTGAGATCTAGAACGCTTCTGTGTGTTAAAGGGGTTCCCGGGGTATTTTAGAGCCTAGCGTTCTGCTACAGACTAATTTATGGTCAGACGGACATCACACGACATACGAGTTACAGGAAGAAATTACCGGATTATGGCGAAGATTATGAAAAATGTAGATTACGTTTGACAACAGTCATATAAATCATGTTCAACGGCTTGATGTATTCTGGCATTCAATGCTGTAGTTAGTTCTTCGATTGCTGCTACAGTTAGCCACAAACTAAAGCATTCTGCTGGAGCCAAATAACAGACATATACTACACTAGCCTATAATGAATAATCATTCCACGGCAGTGAATAGCATGCAGTAAACATATCCGTTTAGGTTAAGAAAATATGTACTTAATAAGTAAACATTATTATATTGCTATTACAAGTTCACTTAAAATGCTACTAATTATGTCATTTTATTTTAAAGGACCAGGAGAATCTAGTCCGTGTTATGAATTCAATAAAGCAAATATTTTCATGATGTTAGTTATTTACTCCAGGACATAGTTTTATGCAATGAACCCCATCTCATTTGGGGCCGAGTGGACTGGGCCAACTTCCCTTCTCTCGACCTAAAGTTTGCTACTGTCAGGACAATATCCTATTTCTATATCTGCGCTACATCATCCAATCATTTTTAGCAGTTTACGTTCCTGTGTCTGTAATAAAATGGTTACCTAATAAGCCCTTACGCGGGGGATGACGTGGCGAAGTGGGTAAGACACTGGCTCTCCAGCCTAGAGGTCGGGTGTTCTATCCCTACATTGGACGAGCAAGTTACTCCAGGTTTCCAGGCGTGGTTTCCCCTTGTTAGTGATGCAAGACGAAGGACAGCTGTCTGGTCGTTCGGATGGGACGGACAACCGAGATCCGGTTACACATTGGATCGCAGGTAAAAGATCCCTTGGCGGTGTGGAATTCGATATAAGAGTAGGTCGTAGCGCCGCTGCCCGGGAAAAATTTCCCTCGTAGCACACTGTATGACGTATGCCCGTCTTCATTAGCCCAGGTTAGGTGCAGAACAGTAGGACCTTAAACCCCATTTCATTTCATTTCAGTCCTTACAAATTCTCTAAAAATACAGGCACCGTTGTAACAAAATAACATTTTACTAAATTACCGTGTAACGATAATGTTACACAGGTAAAAGGCGGCACGAATAAAGAAGGGGGGTAAACGACCTCTTCCAATACTCTGAACTACTTGTGATAGACTGGGAATCTAAGCTTTTCTTACAAATGCTGTCAATAAATCAACATTGTTGATACACAATTATATGTCACCCAATCCACCGTGTAACGAACTTGTCACGTAATTTAGTTTGTTTAATATTAGGTTTAATTTAACAATTAATTGTTACCAATTGATCAACTGCAAAAAAAATAGCAGAGATTATATGGACGACTGGATGTGTAATTACTTATTACGCTTGAAAAGAGCAGGGGTGGGTTAAGAAGAGCCGCCATGGTTATAATCACAAGTTAAGAAAACGATTTATTTAAAAGAAATTAAAAGCACCATCTGGGCCTCTTGAATGCGCCGGTTATCACGTCATTGTATTTTTGTCATTCTTTAGTTTCAGAAACCACAAAAGGTGATTGCGTAGCTATAATTACCCCTGACAGTGAAGTCGCCTTTATTTACCGAAGAACAGAACCCCGGGGCACACTCAGTCAATGAATGTATCGTGGGTTCAGAGGTTGTTGTTCGTGTGAAAGTTGCTAAAACCCAACAAACACCATCGACAACTCTCATCTACGATTATACTAAAGTCATCTAGAGTACCTGAAGTATTATTGTCAAGCAAAAACCAACATATGTTCAATCTGATGATAATTGCATCAAGTTTTAAAGATTTCGCGGACACACTTCGCTGACTTCAGCTACTATGGCGTTAATTGTTATCTTGATACCATTTACACGTGTATAATAAAGACATTAGGATCTGAAAAGATATTTTGATGAATTCCTTCACTGCTTCGTACTGTGTTAAACAACAAGCTTATCTACTGTTGATTTCAGCGGCCATATGCTGTTGCTACTGTATAAAAACGGGAGAAATAGATAAGAGACAGTGTGCCATGCTGCTCGAAGGCAAATGGAATAGTTGGCAGTGGTACCGATAGTTTGCCATTGGAAGTTTGAAAAAGGACCTTAAATCAAAATGCATATTATTTCCAACGGGGCGGGACGGGTTGACTAATTAAAAAAGAATTAACTATTTAAATTAAGTTAAAGTTTTAACAAGGAATTCTAGCTCTTTGTGAGTTCAATACGATTATACTCAACTTATGAACTCGTATATGAACAGAGACAAATGGCTTTTTTTTCTTAAAAATTGAAACGGCATATGCAATCGTTTTCTTGCAGGAAAATAGTAAAGAAGACTAAACATATTGGACAATTCTGTAGTGTCACATTAAATAAATATGAATATCTTTCATGTGTAGACGTATTTGCTATGTGTTTTTGGTCTATTGCAAGTTTGGCGTTTTATCTTTTTTTTTGTAGTTAACTAGTTAACTATAAGAGCCAAACTTTTGACTCCACCCTGTTTCCCAAAGCATTGCTACCGCCTGATCACTGACGATGGTTGGCCATCGTTCGAATGTTACCCTCCAGTCATTATAACAGTATCGCACTCTGAAATCAGACTCAGAACTGTCATTCTAGATCTCCAATGGAATAGAAAACTGTTTGCCCTAGACAGGATATGCTTACTCCATCACTTGGCTCTCCTCGTCTGATATGGCGCCTGCAAGGTCGGAATGAACAATTTGCATAGCTGCTCGAATGGGGCTACAACTCGTGGCGATTTATGTAAAACAAAACCTGGCAATCACAAGTCGAAGAAAGGTAGGTGGACTAGGGAATTTTTTTCCAGCTCTTAACCATTTTTGTATTATTATGCAATTTAGGTTACAACGTACTGTCGCGTTGCACATTTTTTTCCAGAAACATTACATTATTTAAAAGATGGACGAATTATTGGTCTGAACAGGAATGTACACTCTTCTCTCCCTCAGACGAAAACAGTTTTTAATTCAAGATTTGAAAGGAATTTAAAACATCATATAGATTGGCTCTACTCCCTTCCTCATCAATAATTCTCATTACACTCAAACATCATTTAATAAGAGTTGTTTTACCCCAGGTAGTATCACACAGATCATTTACTTAAATTCTGAACAAGCCCAGACTCAACAAGGAACCTTGTTTATAGGTTTTGATCTGACTGGCACCCCGTCGGTCTCTATAGCGATATACTTCTTTACATACAAGTGTTCTAGATAGAATATCAGAAACAATTCCATCAACTCTGCATGAGCCTTACCTCTTGTTGTGATAGCTAATTCCCATCCCGGTCAACCGATGCTTCATTTTTTTTTTAAACTATATACTTTTCAAATGAAATGGCGTTTTAATAGGGATATTTATGCTTTATAAAGTATTGAAATTAATACCAAAGTTTGAACGGACGAAGGTGGGATAAGATAAGAGGCTTTCAATATGCCCTCTTGATAAAGTTGCTGGTAATCATCGGAACACTTCAATACATTTTAGACTAGAGGGATTTGTCATAGCTCATATAGTCACCGTTTTCAAGATACACATATTACACTCTATATTTTAACTACTGACTGGGTCGAATTTCAATTGAATTCTTTAAACAACTTTAAAACATTAGTTTGGGCTTCGTATCTAGCTTCTTCCATATCTACAAATTAAATAGATTTAATTAATTTTCTCAAATTTATACTAGAAATCAAATACTGCATACAATGGAAAACAACTTTGATTGACGCAGCACGATATGCACAATGTATACTTTATTTTGGGTTTATGTTTGAACATAATCTTACTACTAAAAGTTACGTGAGCTTCACAATCATATATTAAAGAGACGTCGTGGGGAGTCACAAGTAAAGTATTTAACTAAGCTCTTTTAATGCAAACAATATCATGATAATCGAAAAAGTACAACAAACCCTGTATAGCCAATCGTCAGAGTGGTATAGGATGTAATGTATACTAGATGGTTATACCCCTCGGGGTTTGACTGATTAACCCAGTGAGGGACGTATGTATGTTAAAACAAAGAGTAATGCTATCTAAACACCTGTTATATACACGCTCGATCGTTTACAATTTGTACAAATTTCAGATAAGAATTGAACATTTTTGTCTGGCGCTGTGCATTGCCAACTTCTAACTATTCTAAGACGAGCAGAAGTTGCAGAACATTTACTGATATATTTTTTTATGTAAACAAATTCAAAGTTTTCATTTGAAACAATTACAGAATATTCATAATTATAGATATGTCTTAAATGTTTATTTTTAGATTGTCTCGCTGCTTTGTTTTAACGAGAAACGTTTTCTTTCTGATTTCTTATTTGTTGTATTCTGTTTCTTGCAGTTCTCTAGCACCGTCTGCTTATTTAATCTAGTTATAAGTATAGGCAGATTTGATGTATTTTAGTGAAAAGGGTATTTAGATGATTTAAAGAGAGGGAGAAATGGGGTTTAACGTCCACCCAACACAACTAGGTCATATATGATTTAAAAGCATTAAGAATATGGTAAGTAAACAAAGCCTAACGGGTATTGCCATGAGAACTTCAAGATAAAACACAATATTCAGTTCTCGAACGTTATAACAAAAGGGTTGTATATGAAAACAGGGAACTAAACACGCAAAAGGAACCTATTCAAGCAGGGTACTGTGTTAAACCGTCCCACCAGTATCCTTAAAAATATTCGAGTGTTTACGATTGACGCCCATGAACTCAGGAATACAGTTAATGCAGAAATAAATGGGAATAAATGGGACAAAAAATCACAATTCTTGACATACTGCTTCCTGCCATTTAAGAAGACTTGTCTTTTAACTGAAAAACATGGAAGAATTAAGGCGAGGTCGATCGTCTTCAAGTGTAAAATACTTAAAATACCGTTTGTAACTGAAAAAGTCATAGGATAATATTACAAAGCTTTGCTGTTTTTATAACTCTAAATATACTTATCATTTTATAGCTTAATACTTTACGGCAATCAATAGTTAAGTGGGTAGGGCGTCTTGGGCGAACCTTCTTCAGACTGTAAAAGATACTTATTGCATTTCATACCTGGATTAATTAATTACTTATATTTGTATTCGTAGCGAATCTGTATGTTGTTTTTAATTTTAATTTTTCTTACACCTATTTTTGGATTCCCTTCGGTTAGCATTTACTTTGGTATATTTATTAATTTATCTTTTACGATATCAGTTCGATAGAATGTCTGTTTTTAAATTAACAAAGGAAAGGTGGTTAGAATAAAACAAGCTAGAATAAATTTAATGACAGGTGAATGATAGTGTTGTGATTAGTTATAGTAATACACAGGTCACAGTTCTATGGAATACAGTTACTGGTTATCACTGAGCAACGTTTAGCTTAGTCATCTGTAATTGTTACCATTCTTATATCACCAGTTCAATTATTAAATGCCATTGAAACAATTTATTAGCATGACCAGTGGTTTCAAAAATGTTTTAGAGCTATCCCCTCCCTCCCAAGAACGGAATGGGGCGATAGTAATACCTATGTGTTAATTTCTAAGGCCCATTGGACTAAAAATGATATAAAAAATCTGTTGTAAAAGAAAAAGGCTCAGAACTGCTTTGCCCAGTATTCAACAGCGCCTCTATGGAATACATTTTTCTCTCGGAATTGAAATAGTTCCATAATTTGCTGATAGCAGAGACAAACCATTGGTCAGTGAAGCGAATCGTTACTATCGTAAACATCTGGTTAATGAAAAAAGAGAACATTCTCACATGCATCCCTTTCCCACGCGTCGTTAATTCTATAAGGAAACAAAAAACACCAACATGTTATTAGTTTTATCTCCAGATTGACACTTTTCTCCTGGTTAAACCCGACTACTCTATTTACAACTTAATGCACTGATAAGATGGAATAATACTGTATCAAATTACACGATTTACTCTCAACAACACATAAATACAAAAATGGAAACGAAAATAATATGACCATTTTCTTCGCTACCGATTTATATGTAATCTTTATTATCATGTTCTTAATATTGGTACTCTAATTAGCAAAGTTAAATAGCCGCCATGTTTGCAAAAAAGGGGTAACAAGGTCAATCCAGGACTAACAGTTAATATGCTTATATTTCAGTAGTTCAATTACGCACAGGGGATGTTAGAAGAGGGTGGGAGTTGAACCCAACTCCATGTCATTACGTCATTACGCACGCCCGGCGTCGAACCACAGATGGGGGGCCTTTTAAACGACAGAATATGCATCTTACCACCACTCTTCACTTCAACTCATGCACACAATCAATTGAACAAAGAGCCATGTAGAAGTATTAAAGTCAAAAACATATACACTAAGCTCTTGTACATATTTATAATACCAAATTTTTGCAGATATATTCGGATGTGGTTGGGTTCAACAGTTATCTTTATTGTTTTCTGTTTTCTCCGTTGGGGATCTTATATAATTTACATACAGGCTTAACAAACTGCGGTAGGTGATTTTGAGTTGAATTATAAAGCAACAGTTATTTTTACCGATGCTGCTGCTGATGATGATGATGAGGGGGGGGGATACACTCTTGGTATTTTTCAGCATCAAAAAGCCAATACATTGTACGTAAAAAATCACAACTAAGCTACAACTTAGTTAATCAATACCTTTTGTGGCAAGTAGAAAATTAAGATATTGCATATCAAAAGTATTTAGTAATGACTTATACCGCAGGATATTAAACTTATACTAAAGAGGTGTCATTGGCTATTTTGTTGATATAAGACAGTCAATTAGTAGTCTATTCTCATTATATACACGGTTAAAGGTAAACATATACCATCATTATCACAGTAGATATGTAAAGACACAATATGACTTCACAGCATGGGACAAATAATCAAAGCTTATAGACATACGGCGAGGGCTGGGACCAAGTCTTGTCTTGATATCCAATCAACCATGTCGTCGCCATCTGTGCGTTTTGTTTCTTAGCCGCTTGGATGAAATCTCGAGAGATCGACGTGTTGTCAGACACCATGCTATTGTTTCACCAACGTTGTAGTCAGACATACAATTCATCTAACAATGTAAACAATATTCACACTTTTAGAATCGGGCATCTCAAGGTTTTGTTCTATTCTATTTGTAAATGCTCCACGCCCCCTACAAGAAGACAGGAACTCCCGCCTTCGGTGATGTAATGCTTTTGTCCAAGTTCTTCCTAACATCTCTTGCGCGAGCTGTCCGTTCATTGGAGTTAAGTAACAATGTCGGATTCGAGGTTTTAACACTCAATCATGTCTTATTACTGCCACGATAGTGGAATCCTAGTTACAATAAAGAATTCACGGGTGAATCAAAGAAGAACAACAAGAACATAAGACAGAGAAGAATTGTTTATTTCTTTGTCACACACTGTACATCAGCCCCCCCCCCACAAAAAACCTTTAAAAATAATAACATTTGGCGAGTTCCTTATCATTGAATATTAATGGGAATGCTGGATTTATGATGGCTGCTCAATTCAATAAAGTTATTATCGTATCATTTCAGCACCTTCCCAGTCTTGTTCTAATCAAAAAACTTTTGTAGAAGACCTAGGAGATAAGACAAAATACGAGGATTAGACTTATGTTTTGGTAGACGTACTCGAATCGTTTTAATTATTAATATCATTTGTGTTTTATTTATTACTTCTTTTATGTTACTTTTCTGTTCTTAACAAACTTGGGACTATAGCGTAAAAAGGGTGTTTTATTGTTGACGCTATACCATTGTCCAAAAAATGATCAACAAAATTCCTCTCTGGGATTAAACTGTCTATCAAGTAGATCAATTCCCTTTTAACACGTCCTCATTCACAAAAATGAACATTAACATTCCGCAAAAAGATAAAGCTCTGTGATACTCAGATTTACTGAAGTGGTGGTTACTTTCGGACGATAATAAATTTTACGAATATTTAGCGGAACGCTTTATCTAAAGCATTAAAATACTATCTTTTTCAAAACATTTTAACAGCACTTTGTTCAAAAATATAATATGAAGTGGTGTTAACTTTTGGATGATAATAAATTGTATGGATGTTTAGCGGAACGCTTTATCTAAAACATCCAATACTTTTTTAAAAAAAACATTTTAACGACACCCTGTTCAAAAATATAATTTCTTCTCTCACTTTAAGACGCCGAATCGCGTATTATATCAACAGAATGATTATTAAATAATTGTATGAAGAGTATAATCAATCAGAAGCATGCTCGAGTAACAATAACAAATTATGGTTTCAAATTCTTCTGATATTTACGGTTAAAAGTTGTAAAATAATTTTGGTTATCTGTTTTTCGAGTACTAAGGGGAAGGAGGATTACGAGACCAGGCAAAGCTAAACTTACATTAATACATTTCACAGAAAGGAATATGTAGAAATATAATGTAAAATTCATAATAAAAATAAATATGCAGAAATATACGGAAAGTGGAATAATCATAATAACATATAATAGTCATAATAATGTAGAAATATAATTTAATGTAAAATAAAATAATGATCATAATAAATAGAAATATTTAATGTAATGTAAATTAAAATAATGATAATAATATTTAGAAATATAGTGTACATGTATCATACAATAGTCATAATAATAATATTGAAATATAATGAAATGTTACCATGTTTGGAAGCCAGATTTTCAAAGAAACATCTTTAGTCTAACGTCGGTCGCAAAATTGTCATCGAGGAGGTATATAATTGCGACCAGTTTTAATCTATAAAACCACTTTGATCCAAGAATGCCTGTATCTACCGTGTATATTAAAGTTCATAACCCTCTTGTAAATATTATCCTTACTCTACTTTAGAAGCCAAAAAGATACACAAATACCAACCAGTTATATTAGGTGAGGGGACATTCTAAATAACAAAATCTTATAAAGATATTTCCACGTTTTTTTACTTCTTTTTCAAATGTGTTTCAAAACTGGGGAAGATGCAGTGACTAGTAGTAAAACACCATCACCTTAAAGAATATATTAGTAAACAAATTCTGCGGTAGATGCAAATCCATTGTACTAACTGGAAAAAATGTAAATTTTAAAAAGGAATACGTAAAGTTTTTTGAATAACGTTCTAGGACATTAGATACCTCTTCATATAGATTATAAACTTGTGTAGTATTGATGTATAATAAGCATACGTGATCTTGTTTATTTCTCCAAAACATAATCTTAGCAGCTTCGAAAAACTTTGGGAAAGTTTCATATGAATAAAAAGTGGCATGGTAAGTGATTAAAAGGAGCTTTAGTCACTAGAATCTGACGCAAAGTTGATTATATCTTAAGAGTACCTATTAGTTAAAGGTACTTCTTTGAACGTCGTTGATTGCCTTGGTGAAGTATTGAATAACACTTTGTCTTATCTGGTGTTCAAAGTTTACAAACTTGCCGTATGTTATTAGCTGGGATAAAAACATTACGGCAACTACCATGCCAGTTCAAACAAATTTACATCACCACATAGCTAATTTACCTATCATCTTCAAAAGCAGCGCCCCCTTCTGTTCATCGTCTGGATATAAGTAGATTTAGTTACGTATTCCAGACGTCTCACAAATTGTTTTATAACGGAGCCAGAGATAATGTTTTAATTGTTTTCTAATTAGCTTATCAATTATGTCTATATTGTTATTAACACAAAAAAATGCAGGTTTCAAGCAAAATCAAATTATGAGATTACTAGAACTGCGCATCAAAACATTGAAAAAAGACTAGATGACTACATCACAAGCAATGTATAACAGTAATTTAATAATTAAATAGCAGAGCACCCCAATTTGTTTACAAATTCCTTTCTTTTTATACGCCCACATTTTCATGTTGACGTATATTGTCGTCGCCCCTGTTTGTCCGTCCGTACGTGGACATTCTACAGGTCACATTTTTATCCGATTTCAACGACACTTGAAATATAGGTTTATCTCCCTAAGATCTTGGTATGGCAATTTGATGAAACTTGAAAAGCATGTTTATAACCCAAAGATATTGGTTCCTGTCGATATTTGCGCCTATCGGAACGTAATTTCCTCAATTATGGCCCCTGATTGTACGCAAAATCGCCTATTTTAGCTTGTGGTCCCTCTGGAGTTCACACTTGTTATCCGATTTAAAAAAAAAACCCTACGTTTTATTATATCACTCTTACACCGTAATGAAGGTTGAGTTCGAATTTCGTGAAAATCGGACTAAAACTGTTGGACAGAATGGCCATCGGATCGCTTCTACGAGGATAGTGTAAAAATATGAAATGCATGTTTATAACCTAAAGATCTTGGTCCCATTCGATTTTTGCGCATATCGATTTGTAACTTCACGAAGTATGGCCCTTGATTGTAGGAAAAATCACTTTCTTGTTAGCTTGTTCTCTACCCAACTCTTGTATATGGGCGTATCCTGTCTGGCAGCCGCTGTTTTCTGGCTGCTGTTCTGGTGAATTTTATACGGCACTATAATCTAACCTACTTTTTATCTCAACCTTGATGACGTAATTTGATTAGTACCACTATAATACTTGTAAAATAAACAAGCGGTTGACACAGTGCTTCGCATAGAATTAAAACAAATATGTTAAAAACCGAAGCTTCCATTGCGTGCAGAAAATGTTCGGCAAAGTGTGTGTGTGGGTGTGGGGGGGGGGTGTAACTCCACAACAGATGGTTGCGGAACGCTGAATATCGACAGGGTTCCTCCTCTCACAAGCCCATTGCAGCCACTATCATATTCACAATCTGTTTGGTTAAATTGGACATACACCGTGGCCCCTTGAGGGTCCACATCCTTGGTATGTGTTTTACATTCTTTGCCACTATTTGCGTAAAGGGTATGGGCCATTCTTTGGGAGATAAACATATATTTTATAGTTATATCTATTTCATAAGCCAAGCTTACGTTTGGTCAAAGGTCGCGAAATGTCTACAGAGCTAGCGCCAATCCTAGCCCTTACGCTTACCCTAACCCACAATCTCGCAATATGTGAAGCAATGGCCCACCTACAGGGGTGAGACAGTTGTCTGGGGCTATAATATAGGGTTTCGGACAGTTTCTAAAACTAGATTTAAAAGGGAACAGATAATTAAAACTGAAACGAAATAAAGATGAAATTGTATTTAGATTACCTCGATTAATGCAAAATTGGTAATAAAATCTATATATTATAGTATTTGATCTCTGGTTTGCTGATCGAGAAATAATAACCGTAAAATAAATCTGTTTCTTATTAAAAGTATACATTTATTCTTTCATCCTTTTGTTAAAATACCACACATAATGTTGTCTCGTGTGTGTGTGTGTGGAGGGGGGGCTGCATTAATTTAGTTTAAACAATATTTTATTCATGTGAAAAAGCATCGTCGGCCACTGTGTTTGGTCAGTATTATATTTTCGTATCCCTTGTCTTCCAAAGGCACTAACTGACGATCATTGTTAATATTATGATTTTTTGACAGCCATATCCAGTATCAAATATATTTGGCAAATTTGAGATATATCGCTTAGTATACAATCGTTATTGTAAACGTCAACTTAAACCGACACCTACTTAGAACAGCGCAGATAACTCTAATCTAAACTATCCCATTAACAAGATAAGTTATATTAACCATTCATAAATAACTTTGCATTTCAATGTGTATTTGTATATTGTAGGATTTTGGATTAGAGGTATAGTAGTGTTAGCTTAACGGGCTAAACTATTTGATTTAGGTCAAAATAAAATAATCAATGGATGGATCCGATACATAATTCGGATTAGTGATGGCGATAACGTTAGACAATTAAATTTTAGCTTTGAAATATTAAGCCGACGATGGTCTGTTTACTGATTCTAGTTTCATTTTTGGCCTAAACTATGGACAGTTAAACATTTAATCAGTTGTCCCGAGTTTTCTTGGAACCTATATATTAAAGGTAGACAGATAATCACTTTCAAAAACAAATCAATACATGAAATCTATATCTAATTGAATCTATTTCATTAACCCAATATCAATTTTATTCCTGTATATGACAAGTTTACATAGCTATAAACTTCTTAAATAACCCTACGTAATATATTATATAACATCATCTCATAAAATCTGTAGAATTTTAAGTTTCGGTGGCAAGAACCAAAGATTTTTTAAGTGTTTATGAGCAACTCTAAAGTTCGATAGACTTCCTCCGCACAAGAAGCATGAATCCTGTGCGAATTAATATGTATAAATCTAACGTTAAATATAGTACAGGCGTAAAGATTAAAAACAAAATATGAAACTTTTTTTCCGACTGTAACTTTTACTTCTAACCCTTGATGTTATAAAGATACAGGGGATTCATAATCTTTATCATAATCTTCAGCAACATTACCCACCCATGTTAACAATGAATTCTTGAAGAATAATGGTTCAACAATGCTTTATAATATATCGCCTTATCATGACCATCGTATTCTACCGTGTAGAAAAATCGTGCTAAATCAACAATGAATCTTAATCTTAAAGTATACTAAATTCCAAGGTCAATGCTTCACAAACTTTACACAACCGTTTTCTGTAAAAAAACAAACTACGGCATTTGTCTCTGTAGCTTCTATATATTATACGATCTGTGTGTTGGTATATATTGTTGGGATTTGTTTCATTTTGTTTTATTTGTTTGCTTTTCCGTTTATTCTTTTTGGATTTTTTGTCTTGTTTTCTGGTTGATTTTTTAAAGGGATGGGTGGAGTAGATCAATAAACTGCGCTATTCTAAGAAATACACAGGCGTAGATCTTACTTTCAAACACGTTTTAACTTCGTTTCATATCAAGAAGTTCGAAAAGTGCGTTAACTTCAGTCTGCCCGCCAGGCCCGTATCTAGCCCAAAAATGTTAGGGGGGCAAGGGCTGCTGGGGGCGCCAATAGGGCTTCTGGGGGCGCCGGTGTATCTACAGTTGACGGTCCACGGAGAAGGGTCTACCCCCCCCCCCCCCGTCGCCCGAAAAGTTTAGAAAATATGGTTTGCACCTCAGGAACTATGAAAATGTCAGAAATTTTAATTTGCGATATTGCCGTATTATGAACATCATAAAAATTTGAAGGAAGGAATACGACTTCAGCGTACCTATATTAATTTATGAGAGAAACGAAAAGTTTTGAATAGGGTTAGAGTGCGACTTGTTTGAATTTTGAAGATTATCACTCCTGGCGCGGGCTTGTATCAATGTCATCACCATCGGGAATTTAACCTGAACATTTCGTACAATCTCCAGTTGGCTTTCTTATTGGGGTTTTCTTCGGGCGTCGGTATGTGGTCGTTTAGTCGCGTTTCCGTCATTGTAGATATCTGTCGCCACACTGCCCAACTTCTTTTTCGGGGACATGAGCAATACGAAGCGACTTCAAGTCTATAAACACAAGATAAAATGAATTGTTCCCCTGTGATCATCCGGAGGGTGCGCTGTATAACGGGCGCATACAAGCCCTTCAAGGGGCGCCCAATCATGCTATATTGGGCGCCCCTTTGACCAAGTCGTGAGCGCCAAACCATTCTTGCTCGACATTATTTATTATGTGCGAACCAACAAACATACATTGTCATCATAATGCGCCCACCAATCATGTCATTATTGGCGCCCCTCTGGGATAAGTAACACCACAGCTCACACAGTTTTGGACGCACTCTCAAGTTAGGTGTTAATCGTGTGATTCATTATGAGGCGCCTCACCATTTGGGTGGTGGGGCGCCTCATATAAAGACATGAATAGAAGTGACTTTGGTTAGGGGTCCCATCAATCTAGTAGTAGGCGCCTAACCAAAGTCACTCGGCTTTAAAGGGCGCCCATACTGAATATGGACTCGTTAGTCGCTGGCTTCGTATTGCGTCCAATAGAAAGGGCGCCCATTACATTTTTCTCACGATGGATAAAGGCGTTATGCATTATGTGCGGCCAAACAATCGTATATTGTCATAATAAGGCGCTGCACCAGCACTCATGTCATTATGGAAGGTCCTCTGGGATAAGGTGCACACAGATCACACCGTTTTTGACGCCCCATCAAGTTGTGATGTTCATCGTGTGACTCATTGTGAGACGCCCAACCATTTGAGGGGCGCCTCATATATAACGACATGATTGATGACGCTCCCATAAAACCAAGTGACATTGGTTGGGCGCCCTGTCACTCGGCTTTATGAGGCGCCCATACTGATATGGGCATGTAAATCGATGGACTCGTATTGTGTTCAACGGAAAGGGCGCCGAAGGCGCCCATTAGGGGCGCCCGGTTTTTCGAGATGGGGCGCCGATTTTTCCCAGGGGGGGCAGCTGCCCCCCTTGCCCCCCCGCTAAATACGGGCCTGCCCGTGTAGATATTTGGACAGTTGGAAATCAAAGAAGAGAGGATTTAAAAAAGGCTACAAATCTGAATAAAAATATTGCTTACCCGGGCAATATTGTAATAGCCCGTATTCCTCTCGTAGCCATAGGGGGGTGGGGGGTGGATGGTTGAATCGTTAGCGTGCACGCGCTGTATCATAAAGCCTGGCCTGAGTCAACTTGCGTGGTTTCAAATCCGCGGTTGTACGCCGCCTGTCCAGCCTCGTGGGTTTTCTCCGGGTCCTCCGGTTTCCTCCCACTGTTAAAGACCCCTACGCGCAAGCAATTTTTGAAATAAAATTAAACTATATGTTAGTCCCGAAATGACCTAGTTTGTGTCGAGTGGACGTTAAACCCCATATCTCTCTATCCCTCTCTCTCGTAGCCATATAAATAGAAATTACCATAGTTGTTTTAAAATGCGCCAATCGTCCCCGGATTTGGTCTCCAATACTCTTTGCTCCGGGTTATAGAACACAAGTAATTATGCCGTTAGGTACAACGAGGTCTGATTTTAACATAGAAGTGGGACTTCTAGAACGTCACTTTCGGAAGAGAACACTAAGCTCTATACTGTTCCCTGGGTAAAGATACTGCAGAATATAAAAACTTGATATATCATGGGTCATAATCGAAACAGTTACGTTTCAATATGCGCCAAATATCATAAGAAACCCGGACCTTTGGAATATATCAAAATTGGATAAAAATTTGAACTTCTGAAGAGTGAAGACTGAATATAGTATTGACTTGACTTATTTTGTTCATGTACACTTATGCGAGGGTGACATGTGGCCTGTGTTACACACTAAAGGGGGCGATATGTTTAACTGTGTATTTGGGAATCGAAATTAGTGGAACTATCACAGTCTGGAAACAATTCTGATTGCGTTGCCCGACTTTTTGCCGCCAGTGATAAATCGGGCTTTAGTTTAAGAGACGGTAATCTTTGATATTTAAGATTTTTTTTGGAGGTCACATAATTTTAAAAATATTCTCAACATTTTTAAAAGTTTGTCTGTATCACTAAAATGTAGGCCTTAAACGGGACACATTGATTAATTCCCTTGACATTAGAAACATACCAACTCACTTCACAATATAGAAATACCAAGATTTGGAAATAATGAATCTTTGACTTGCCATGACTTCAATAAAAGAAAAAAACAAACCATAGACTACATCCGTTTTACGTTAAAATAATTTGGTGTTATTAATTAATAAACATTTCCGGGGCACATGCACCCACTATTTAATCAAATTATTCCGATGCTACATATCCTAATTCAATCTGTTTCAATACTACTTGTAAGTCTTTGTGGTAAAGGGGTAAGATAATTTTAAGATAACATAAAATGGTATGGTTTAAGTATAAAACGAAAGTGTACCAAGCGATATGATGATTTCCTACTGAAGCAAAAGGCTAATACGCAGTTCCATTCTTTAAAAGACAGAAAACAAGGAATGAACAGAGTCCCTGAGGTAGTCATTTAAGAGTCATTCCACGAGTAAACCATGCAGAAGGTGGGAAGGTAGGGTAGTCAGATCAAGTTCATCTCGGAGGGGGGGGGGGGTTTTAGGGACTCCTCAAGACTACTTCACAGCCAGGAGTGCCGATCTCAAAATTTTACCATTATTGCGAAACAGTCTCTGTGTGATTTTTGGCTAATTCTGCCATTTTGGGGGTCATCTTTGGTCAATTTTCAGCCACCTATTGTGTCTAGGGTATGGATGGAAATGGTGGTGATTAGTGATGTTAGTGGGGGCCTTCCCGTGTCCCAGTGTGAAGACAAGAAAGTCATATCTATTCTCTTGGAGTATTGATCAGCAATATTGTTACACAAAATATACACCATTAGTTCTTTTTTCTATGACGCGGGGGTAGGTCAAAATATTGAGATGGTTTTATGCACAGCTCGACACCCTCTATCGATATAAAAAATAAAATCTCTGTCACCTCTCTTCAATTAACGTGAAATCATAAGTCTCAGTTGGTGAATTTTCCCTATTGTAAATATCTTATTCTCTACGAAATGGCCTACTACTTTCATTCAGGGTAATCTAGCTTTCTCCGTTTCTTCACCAAAACATTCGCCCGAGCTCACTGGTAGCCGCTTTGAACCCCCTCGAGCAAAACTAGTTTTTTTGATGTGGCTGGGTAGAAAACCCACAAGGTTTGACAGGCGACCTTACTCCTTGTCACGTACAACCGGGTTTTGAAACCACGCCAGTTGGCTCAATGAAAGGCTTTATGACACAGCGCGCACGTGCTAACTATTTAGTCATCCACCCCATACGCTTATAAGAAATATAAAGATGACTTATAGTAAGGTTCGACCAATTTAATTGGTTTGGAAAAATATGGTTTTTTGATTAAGCCACGCTAATTTCCATTAAATTCGATTCTATCAAATACCTATATCAAGCTTACTATCACGTCTTGCTAAAAGTTGACTATTCGACCTTTTAAAAATAGATGTTTTTTTGATACACAAAATATGTCTAAGGTCAATGGGTGTTACGCAGGAAATGCTCCGTGTAGTATTTCAAAGAAGAATATAGGTAAATATCAAAGGGGGATAATTCACATTAATTAATGTAAAATTAAATGAACATGTAAGAGCTGCCGCTTGATAAGATAAGTAGACAGATCAGACACATTAAATATATATTTTATGTTTTAAAGAGGCAACCTTTAACCCCTGTGATCGCTGCATGTCGGATAAAAACTAAAAAACAACATGATTTTATGACTTGTAAAGAATTTGAGATGAAATCGCGGATCCAGTATAGATTGGTGAAAACAGCCCGTTGCGCATCGGTCGTACTTCTGTCCTTATTATACCAATAAACTATAGAACTAAAAAAAGGAAGCGTTGCTGAATAAAATAACAGAAGTAGGATTCCATTTCGGCTTTGGTTTGTATATTGTTTTTGAATTTTGAAACTTTTTCGCTAGACAATTTCTATAATAAACCTCCCGAGAATTGTTACGTTTATATTTTCAGCGGTGTAGTGGGGATGCCGAAATGATGATATCATTAGCTTAGACATGATACGTCTTAATAATTTCAAGTCTTTCCAAAACATTTAAACAAAATTTTAAAACCAGGTAGCTAACCAAACCAATAAAAACTAATGGTGTAGGTAAGTTTGATAATAAACGCGATTTATCACAGTTTTTATATACACACGTGTGCTTAACGAGTAAACAAGTCAAAGAAGATGGCGATCAACTACATCATTATTTTGGAAATGGCGTCAGAACGCATCTTTCAGAACGCATCATTAGTGTGTGATAAATTACAGGTAAAGGTAGCAGTACGGAATGTATTGAAATGCAAAAAGAATATATTCAGGTACAAATATTGCCTTTGAATATACAATATATTGTTTTGTCTTATTACCACCTTCTAGTTTGCATGGTGTGTCAGTGGTCGTCTAAATATACCGTCGAATGTTTTACTTCGATGTGCGAATGAAAGGGACAATAACGATTTGTAATAATATTCTTTAATGGGTAATCGTTTAAAATGAAATCAACTAGGGTTTAACGATAAACAATTTTCTGTGAACTAACGAGTAGATGGGTTGGCCTCACTATTCATATACCACCAGAATGGCTGGAAAATTGGGTTGGTCTCACTATTCATATACCACCAGAATGGCTGGAAAATCGAAAGTAACTTATTCGGACAAACTACATTAGTTACCGTTGTAAAAGAAAGTAAGCTGCACTGCCAGGCAGGATACGCCCACATTTTCGAGAGATGGATAGAGAACAAGCAATACCGAAAGTGATTTTCCTACAATTTGATATGCGCAAATATCGTAAAGAATCAAGATCTTTAGACTTATAAACATGGTTTTCAAGTTTCATTAAAATCGAATTCAAATTGTGACCTCTACAGGGTCCACAACTTTGATATGCCATATTTTTTTTAAATCGGATAAAAATCGTGACCTCCAGAGGGACCATAGGGGATTTTTCGGACAATCAGGGGTCATAATTCAGGAAGTTATGATCCGATATGTGCAAATAACAAGAGGAACTAAGATCTTTGGGTTATAACCATGCAGTTCAGGTTCCATCAAAATCGAATTAAAATTGGGACCTCTACAGAGTCCACAACCTTGATATACCATTTGTTAACAGTATTTGCGTTCAAACGGCGGCCATTTTATTTTGTATGTGCATTCTGGTCCGATTTTCCAGAAATTCGAACTCAACTTCCCTTAGGGTGTAACGGTGATATAATCAAACGGTTTTTCAAATCGGATAATAATTATCACCCCCAGAGGGACCACGAGCTAAAATAGGTGATGTTTCGGACATTCAGGGGCTGTAATTCAGGAAATTAAGTTCCGATAGACGCAAATATCGACTGGAACCAAGATCTCTGAGTTATAAACATGCATGTCAAGTTTCATCAAAATCGGCTCAAAATTGTGACCTCTATAGGGTCCATAGGATTAAAAAACTTGATTTTTCGTACAATCAGGGGCCATAATCCATGAAGTTTCCATCCGATACATGCTAATATCGAAAGCAGCCGAGATCTTTTCGGGATAAACCTATACTTCAAGTTTCGTCAAAATCGGGTAAGAATTGTGACCTGTAGAAAGTCCACAAACAATTGTGGACGGACAGGGGCGACGACATAATAAGTCCACATGAAAATGTGGGCGTATAAAACGTAACAATAAAAAGACCGAACAGTTTTTAAAATAAAAGACCTATGGAGTATATATATGTACTGCACATCTGGGGCATGACTAATATCTTTATAAAGGGTGATTTATCTCTTTCTTAATAACTAAGTAAGAATAAGAACATGTGCGAGAAGATTTTCCAGACCTATAAATTTACAACGACAACCTTATCATTGTAACGTTGGATGTTGTCAGAGGAAATTGGTCTGATGAGGCTGGAATGATTTGTTACATAAAGCCTGATGTAAGACGGCATTAAGACCGATTGGAGTTCTTGAGGTACAAGTGGTTAAATTATAAAATAGAAAACACGGTCATTTTATATATTTACAGCAATTGATAGATTTGTAAATTTCCAAAATGGGTGTTCTAGAAGAATAAAAGTATACCCTGACTCGGGCGTAATTAATGCCGAATGCCCGAAATACAATTAAATTGTCGAGAATTATTTTAGCGAAAAAGCGTCTAATTTAGAAAGTGTAACTGTGTGGAATTCTTAGTACATGAAATCTTCCATTGCAGTGGTTTCATCATAAAATTGGCATACTATATTTATACGGATGTATTAAAGAAATTAGTAGCGATTAGAAATTACCGAATAAATGAAAAGTTTTAACAACTGTTCTAAAAAGAGTATGCATACCCTGTCACGTGTTCTTTGAAGTGGTTGAGATGTAAACAGTTACATTAATAAAATGACGAACATTGTGACACCTATCCAACTAACACGGGCATTTCGTTTTAAGGTGTATATTACTTTGTCCACGCTATAGTTTAGACACGTCCAACGATGTCATCTATGGTCCAATAAAATTGTGTTCTATCTGGCTCTGTAGTTTTAAAGATACATTTCCTTTTGGCTAGACATGATGTGGGGAGAGTCCATTTAAACTATACAGTCAAAAAGACTGTGTTCTGTAATTGATCGAAAGAATCACATTGTCTTCAATCAGACAAGTTCGTAGCGAAATACTAATTACTGTACCTTTCTCACGAGAGAGTGTACTTTTCTATACTTTTTTTTATCAGTCGTCACCCAATCCACTGGTCGGTCGGTCGGTCGGTCCGTCCTTCTACAATAGGCTTGTGAAGCTACAGTTTTTGACGGATTTTTATTCAAATTCATACCAGAATCACACCCCGTTCCCCACCGGTTGTGAACCCACTGGCTTTAGGTTTTACGCTGGTTTTCAGTGTTCATGTGAAGCATTTTCGATATGAAAGGACAAAACCTATTGATATTTAACGTTCCGCGACCTTCCGCACAAGACCCCCCCCCCCCCACCATGTCGAAAGTCCTGTGAATGCTATACAGGTTACAGTGTTTAAACGATTCTTCTTTTCACATTATGTGCAGCATTGTGGTCATGTGTGGACGAACGCTATTGATATTCAGCTTTCTGTGATCTTCGGGGGGGGGGGGTGGGATGGCCTAGTAGTCTAGAGTGTCGCGCTTCTACCTCAAGCTGGCCGACCACCTCTGGCTTGCGGCTGTGGTTTCAAGCCCTGGTGTGAGCGTATGTGGCATGGAGATAGGGGTCCTCCGGTTTCTTCCCACTGCTAAAGACCCCTACGCGCAAGCGAATTATTGAAATATAATTAAAAAAAACATATGTTGGTCACGAGATGACCTAGTTGTGTTGGGTGGACGTTAAACCCCATCTCTCTCTCTCTCTCTTCTCTCTCTCTCTTTGTGATCCTCGGTACAGGAGTTATTTACCCCTTTGCCAACAACCTACAGTTCTCCCTATTTCTCGAAATCTTAACTAAAGATAAATTCAAATTTTAAAAGATACTTCAATTTTTATTGGTTTTCAATCTAATACTATCCAATCAAATTACTTAGTTAAAATTTCGTGAAACAGGCCCGAAACAAGCAACAGAAGAAAATACTATACCATTTCCCAATCGCTGACTCCAATGAAAAGATAATATACAAAAAACAATACAAAACCATCATTTATATACATTTTTTTCATCTTTGTTAATCAACGAACGGAAAAGGCTTAAAAGAATATCGCATTCCACCTATTGTAAACCAATTTGACATCAATTTAACATGGTCATCATCGTTGTCTGCGTTGTATTCATTTATTTACACTTCTTCTCTTCAGTTGCCATAAATCATACAACCTATTAAATTATTATTTTTTTGCATACAGCAAGTGATATTCGCGTTATATCAGTTAACTGATTAAATCAACTGTATAAAGACCACCCCCATTGAGAGATACATTTCATTTTAGAGGAACTTAGTACAATTTAATTTCCGGGTATTTTTTATACTGGGTCGGGTTTTTTTTATCGGCGAGTTTAATTTTAAAGGGAAATTAAGAAGAATGTTCAGAGTTCAAATAAGATTTACTGAAGGTCAACGATTAAGGCCAGCACACAAAACATATTCAAATCGACGAATTCTAAACTAAGTTATAGGCATTTAAAGTTGGCAGATATTGATTTTTAGACCGATATCTAAATGTATCTTGTAAAACCTCTTTCGTACAAACCAGCCTATACAATGTTGTTCTTAATTACATAAAAATAATTATTTATATAAAAAATGGTATTTTTTGTCACTACTCTGTGCCAATCAAATACCACCCCATCTTGACTCCAATCAGATCAATAGTTGGAGAATAAATATAACGGGGGGGGGGGGGGAACTCGGTGGCGAACGGACATGATATTTCCTCCTCGAACATTTTGAAAAATCGGCGCATAGATGGGGTTGGGGCTTGGAAACTCCCATGGACCCACCACTGCGGGGCGCAATCCGAAGACAACCGGGAATTAAATCACACCCGACAAGATGTCCCTTTAATGACAATGTGTGTATATTATAAAACTGTTAGTGATTGACACTATAACCAGTTATTTCCTGTATGTAAAATACACTATTTATCTAATCAAGTTCATTCCCTGTACATATTATATCGACATTGTTTTATACCGTTATACAGTATCTAAGCTTCTATCACATTCTGTATTTAAATATGTTCATATACCCTATTTACATTTCTGATCCCATATTATTATTTTAGCAACTATCTATCTTAATTTGTATACATGTAGAATCACAGTGGACCAGTGTGCAAGGCGCTGTATCCTTTTGTCAGTGGTGCAGGGCTGATGACAGTGGAACAGCGTCTAGTTGTTCGGATGGGACGAAGATTAAATACAATTTAAACAATTCGTTAAAGAACTAAATTATTATCGAGAAAACAACAACGTTTCTTAAAATATCAACATTGTTGATAAAGCAATAACCCGAATTCTTGATTCCATAAAGGAAGATTGACAAGCCTAAATTTTATGTGTACTTTATAAAAGGGAGTGGATATTCGCCATTCGAATGGCGAATAGCCTAGACCCATAAGGATGGTTATTCGCCATTCGTTTTATATAATAACACTAAAATTCTTGCAGATTGTCGGTGCTTTTATTCAAAATACAGACCCAGAATCCATTTTTAATTGTCATTTGTTTTTTGAAGCTTCATAGTGCATATAAACACCTTCGTTCACAGCGAAGCGTAGACAGCGAATCCAACATCGTGTGTAGATGGAAGTAGCACACATGTGAAAAGTTCCGTATTCTGTAAAATTCTGTATCTTTACTACGGTAACCAAGAAACATTGAAAGTAGATAAAATACGAACTGAATCTAATTTCATGCCTGCGAAAGCAACAGCTTAGGGGCTTATTAAAATTGTTCTACCTGATCTGCCAGCCTGCCTACCGCCCGGAGTAGGCTACCCTTATTATGTAATTGTCAACCGTGTCTTCTATCAATATGGGCCTATCCTTCGTATATACATTTTATTTTCAACTATGCGTGTTATATTTGCCACCCGTATATTTCTTTTTCGTATATACATTTCGAGAGAGAGAGGGAGAGAGAGAGAGGGGGGGGGCTCAATGACATCCCGTATTCATTTGCCTACATTTCTTTCTCAACCGTGTGTTTTATTGTCAAACATATAATTCACTTACATCTACTCACATAGGCGTACCAGCAAAGGATGATATCGTAATTTTTTAAAATTGACTAAGGGATTAAACTTTATATTAGGATTGAGCTTTATATTAGGATTAAACTTTATATTAGGATTAAACTTTATATTAAACTTTATATTAGGATTAAACTTTATATTAGAACATTTAAAGTCATTTTAATACACAGTGACATTTCAGGGCATCCCTTTCTTCAGGAATCATGATTTACTTTTAAGCGACCGGCTTTGCACGCCGCGTCTCTGTGTACTCTAAACGATATAATTTGTAGGCATGATTATAATTTGTTTAGCTATTTTCGCTTGTCAGTCGTGCATGACGGAGGGCCTGACAAGGACAGCTGGGCAGTCGCTCGTCGGATAGGACGAAAAAACAAGGAACCGGGCTGTATACATTGGCGTATCCGGGCAAATGTCCTTAATTTGAAACCGGAGAGAGAGAGAGGGGTTGAGAGAAAGTGGGGGGGGGGGGATTTCGGGAATACAAATAGGATTCCATTTTTTTTTATAATTCCCTTGTGCGTAGGGGCCTTTAGACTTTAGCAGTAGTAGGACGCGGGGAAAACCGATGGGGTTGGACAGGCGACCATACTCCTTGTCACGTTCAACAGTGGAATCGAAACTACGACGAAATTAAAATGAGAATATCACAAACTGTTTAAATTTGACTTGTAACAAATAGCTATAATAGTGCGAAAGTAGATGATGTAAAATGAATAATTTCATTCAAATAACTCTATTGCAAGCGAAGATATTGGCCTTTGAAGGTTTGATAGACGTGTGCAATAATTTCAACCACGGTCCTGGCTGATCGAAGCTAAGTCTCGGTCCGTCTGGTGTCCGCCATATTGAATAAATCAAAGTATAGCTGAATCGTTTTAATCTGTCGGAGAAATCTAATGCCATCCAGAGTTGATTAAGGCCTGGATCAGTTAATTAATGCCTAATTAATACTTTAGAAAACATTTCAGGCCCAAAGAAAGACCTGCAATAAGCAGATTTAGCTCTTGCATAATGCATGTTTAATAAAGAGAACAAAACACGAAGGCTTTTAATGGTGTTCTATTTCAGCTAGCACGAGAACGTAACTAACAACGCTGAGATATAGACGACTGGATGCCTTTAGTCAATTTCTTTATTAATGCCGTACTATCTTAAAAATAAGTTAATTTTATACTCAATTGCAGGCTTTATGATACAGCGCGCACGGCCATCCAACCCCCCGAATATCGAAAGGATCCACCCGAACGACACTACGTTGTCCCCTGTCAGACCGCCCCCCCCCCCCGTCTTGCTTCACTGATAAGGAGGTCCCATGCCGAACAATAATAAACATTCTCATCCAACACCGTGTATGATCATCAGACTCATGCAAAATATAGTAGATCATTTATTGCTGAACCAACAAAGTGCCACACCCTTCCCATGGTAGGAAATTTAACGTCCTACTGTTCTGCTGGGAATCCGCTATTGTAGAAGGACTATGAGGGACTCTTATATCGAATTCTAACGAGTAGGCCTACACGGGACATTCTTTTTTTACGTCTCAGCCAAATGACTATACGTCTTCCTTTCTTTGCCAGACCACCGTAAGGGGCAACCACGCCGGAAACTCCAGACTTACCGACTGAGCCACCTGCCCCACTTTAGCCGTGCCCCAAATATGGCTGGCGTGTGTGTGTGTGTATGGGGGGGGGGTTAACGCGTGCGCCTTGAATCATAAGGTGTTATATAGTCAAGTCCCATGGCTTTGATTCCGCGAAGAAGGCCGTCTGTCCAGTCACGTGGGTTTTCTCTGGGTCCTCCGACACCCCACCCCCATTGCTAAAGAGCTCTACACGCAAGTGAATTATTAAAATAAATTTGAGTCATATTGACGCTTATAGGCTTTTTATATCATATGGTACATCCATAAAGGATCCCCCAGATGTTATGTTATAATTGTATGACCAGCTTATGTTATAATTGTATGATCAACTTTTGTTTTGAAATGTGTATGCTGTCCACAGTGGATGCAATGATACAATAAAATCTATCTATCTATCGATATGTTAGTCTAGAAGAAATTACTTAGTCTCGAACAGACGTATGGCGAACCGACTCTCTCTCTCTCTCTCCTCTCTCTCTCTCTCTCTCTCTCTCTTTCCATGCGATGTGTGTCCAATCAGGGTATACAGTGAATATCCACATAAAATAAAACATTAGGCCATACCAAAAACAGAAAGGTAAAATATGAAGTATTTATTATTACCTTATTCTACATATCTTTTTTTGTGCGGGCATTCATTTTTATTTTTCATATTTTCATAGCAACAGGTTCTTATTTCATTTTTTTTATCTACCCGAACCTTTCAATTTTAACCGCTGTTTATTTCCAATCCATATATTTGAATAAAACTATTTTGTCCTATTTAAACCTTTCCAAGGCAGGTCATAAAGTATGGTACTTTTTTAGGTAGTCACCGCTAGGCTATAAATAGACCTCCAATGGCACTGTGCCAAACAACGTTTGTTGTAGTACTAGTAGTAGTTATTTTCGCATTTTTACTACAACAAAAATGATGTATGTGCATTTTGTACAACGAAGTTAAACTAGTTTAAGTGCTTGGTAGCATTACCCTTCGACCAGGCATCGTGATAGGACAGAAAATATCGATTAAAAAAAACGAATGGCGAATAACGTAAACGAATGGCAAATAACGTAAACGAATGGCGAATAACTCTTTGCCATTCGAATGGCGAATATCCTCTGCCTTTATAAAATAACACCTTATCATTACATCAGTAATACTCGGCCTTAATCATACATCACATACAATTTACTGACAATGTCAATTACTCTGCCCGTTGCGTCAATTTGTCCAGAAATTAAATCGACAACTTCGCGGAGTCGGGGGCCATTTTAACCAAATTAATTCACCGTAGACAGTGTATGACTAATACCATCAGTTCTACACACAAGCCAAATTCCAGTTGGCTACTTATACAGCGAGGGGAAATAATAGGCCAGTTATGAGTCAAATGTTCCGATTGCTATTGCAATTCTAAGAATTATCGGACGGTTATCAGAATCGGGCACTCTGCCTTGATCTCAGTTGGTCATTGTCTTGTATAAGGAGGTTAATGGTAGTTGGTCATCTGTGACCGGTCTTTGATAATTATCAGGATTTATGGTGCTGGGACATTAAAGAAAAGGACTCAAGTTTAAATGTTAACAATTTGAATGATGTAATTAAATTACTCAATCCGAATATGAAATTATTATCTAACTTATAATTAATAACATGTATCAATACTTAGTTGTGCTACCCACTTTAGATCCTTTTTCTATTTAGCAGTAACTGATAAGGACACGGGATACGGTGTGCTTACTATTTCTGTAAAAAAAACATGAGACCATTTTGGAAGTTCACATGGCTGTCACATTTTGTTACTCATATTACACTGACATATCATGCCATAATAAAGTTTAAAGGAGCCAAGTCCGTAACTCAATATCAACCAAAATCTTCGACAATGAAAACACGATTTATTTGTCAATTCAAAATAACATTGATGCTTCTATCTTACCGGGAAAAAATGGACTTCTGATATCCAATATTTAAGACAAAAAAACCCCATTGGTACACGAATCGGGTACCATAATACGCTTCAGGCCCATTTTTAACAAGGGACTTGAAGAACGAGGCTATACGGTGACGCGTATTCTTACTGGAGACATAGAACATGTAGACTGGAATATCCAGACGCTTTGGATTTACTTTCGATTGAGACATCAGGTGTATTTCGCCGAATATAACTGGTTTGAAATGAGATTAAAGTCGGAAATGATTGAAAGTAAATCAGTTTATATACATTCATATTACATTATTATATGCGTTTTGACCCATTTGTATCAATTTCTAGGTCCCAAATATTAGCGATTTAGTTTCTTTTAGTATAAACCATAAATGTTTTTCCAGATACATATGTTATGGAACCTTCAATTTCTTTTTAAAAAAATAACTTCATAAAAGAAATGACACCCCTGATTACATCTATTTTAGTATGATTCTTATTTGATAATACCATCAAAATATTATCATTAAGAACTGACCAATAACTGAACACAGTTTTTATGGGAAACAATCACTGGTTTAATCTAAAAGCACGACGTTTCGACAAGTATCCTCTTATCATTATCGAGCACTATGGCATTATAGATGAATTATAGGAGTTGCACATTGTGCTTGATAACGATAAGAGGATAGAAGACTAAAGGCTGTGTATATTAGTATGCTTCTGTTGCCAATGGTCATCTGTAATGTCTACTGTGTACGATCATCTAATGTTCACTGTGTGATAACTATTAGGATTTATGATGACATTAATCACGTGGTCAGTAGTGTTAGAATTGAGATTATATGTTGACATTCTCTACAAAATGACCACCATAAATATTTTCTGTAACAAGAGAAATTTTATCTGATTGACAGGTCAACTATGGCAAGCAGTCCGTTTACATGTAAATTACTCATTATTATTGGCCCATCATTCGCTCAATGGCTATTTTATGTCAGAGGTCTAGTTGAATAATAAACTGAAACTATCGAATAGAAACTATTGTCCAGAAATACTAGCCATTTGTCTAGTAACGTGCTGCATTCTTTTAATATTTGTTAATGGCTTTTACAGATCAGAGGTTGTTTTGAATTATTAATTGGGATATCGGACGGAACCTATTACCATGCCAGTACTGTCTTTTATTCCCGAAATATAAACCTATATTAATTTGTGTTCTCATCAGGTCAAAGGTCGCTTCGAATTATATACAGTAACTATTATCAAAATGGTATCTTTAATTCCACGAACTGAACTTTCACAATGGGTCAACAATGGGTATGAGTAGGTATTTTACTTTGGAAATAAACTTCACAAAGATAAATTTCAAGTCCGAATTTTCGATATGAAATGCTCACTTTTCATTTTGATTACCTCTTCACCAGTGTAACATACAAAGCATTAGTTGACAAAACTTTTAAAATCATCAAGACTTATAGCCCGTTCAGACGCGCAAGTTAAACTAGTTTAACGTTATCCGGCTATAGTAAATTCAGCAATTTTCGTCGTCTGAACGCATATGTGGAGATTTTTAGCTAGTTTAAAATATCCACCTCCGTAGGTGAATTGAATTCAGCTTTTTTTTTTTATCTGGTTTAACTTTCGGCGTCTGAACGGGTAGGATTAAAATATCCGGATATTTTCCCCCTGGACATGCGCAGCGCGTAGTAAATAACAATTTTAGACAAATGACGGCTATCAGTGCTCATGCGCGTTTACCTATGACGCTTGACCGATGTATCAGGAACATGGTTAGGAATGTTAATCCAGTATAGTGCCAGTATCTTAAAACACGTATGAACGCAAAATTTGCCGGATAAAAATCGCCGGATAAGTTATAAGCGTCTGAACGGGGTATAAGAATGACGCCGTGGCTGTTTCTTCAGTTTAATTAAAGTTTTATCAACATTTGTTATAGATCTTTCTTTACATAGATAGGATGTGATTGTTCTATTTCAGATGAATCTACCTATCAAAATCACAAAAACATCGACAATATAGTATTTAGATTTCAATGGACTGACAATCGAATAACTAAATCGAGAACAGCATTTAGTTTTAATTAGATTAATATTTCTTTAGTCTCCTTCCACAGCCGTTTCCTGTGGATAGTTTTCACCTAAAGATTAAGACATTTTGTTACGTGAGCAGATTGTTTAAGACATGCGCTTTTAAGACATGAAATGAAATTGGGTTTAACATCCAACTTTTCTTCTCTGACTAGGCTAATGAAGACTTGCTAACTCCATACAATATCATATAAGGGAAATCGAATTCTAACTGTGAAGGCCTCTTTTACGTGTACGCCGATGTGTACAGGGAACCTCGGTTTTCCGTCTCCCCCGGGCGACTACACATTGTCCCTTGCTGGCCCCTCCGTTCTACACCACTGAAAAGGAGGGGTTGGGTAGCTGAACTATTTCGACCAGCTAGGGACAAACACGGAACCTACGGTTTAGCGTTGCGAGCCAACTTCTTACTCCTCGCTTTTTAGACGAACAATGTTTATCTACACTGCAGTATAAAGCAATTACTTTGTGAACGCAAGATTGCACATGTCATTTATAATTGTGATTTAAATTCCATTTGAATGATCTGTACATTGAAAACTGTCTGAACTTTATAGGTCAATAATAATGGTGAGTTCAAATGACATTATCTTGGCCGGTTAAACGATCACACCAGTGCAGCGCAATGCGCAGGGATAATAAATCTCCACTGGGATTGGAGCTGCGTTTCGAATAATATTCATCTGATGACTAAGTGGTGATGCATATTAAACATTTATAGGTTATTTAAGATAAAGACGAATGACTTATGACTAGATGGAGATCATTCATTCGTTCCATCACTAATATGTGTTTTATTTTACTATTGACTTATGACGAATTGGTAGGCACCTCGGATCTTGATTACGTTTTACAGTTTAATATTATTTTGGGGGCATCGATTGGGTTAACCATCTTTCATTTCTGACGATGACTAACGATTTAAGTGTTTGTACATTTCCGCATTGACACTTACCGGTAGTCCGGCTTCGTTTTTTTGTATTGATTTATTTTTTATTTGGCACCAAGGGAAAACATTATTTTCAAAGACTGCGTCTTAATTTTTTGAGATAACCGTTTAATTGGAAGAAGGCACACGTTTTGATTATGCTTGTAAGTCACTGTCGTTGGAGCATCTTATCTTCTATCAATGACCCCATATCAACTTATCATTTTGTTTTTAATTTAACATGAAATTTCACGAAGAATAACGGACTTGAATATTCACCGCGATTCGAGCTCTCTCCAACTTCCACTTATTTCACCATCGTTGCACTATTGAATACGAGTTGATGGAGGGCTTCAAATTATACAGAGAAAATAACTGATTGATATCAGAGAAAATATACTGAATGACTAACAATTCAAACTACCATAGCAGTCATTTGAAACCAATATGGCCCACCAAATTTATTACACTCATGCTGACTTCTGAAAAGGATGACTCAAATGTTTTACAAACTAAAATGCATTGCGGTCAATTGAACATGAGTAATAACTTATTAACTCAATTTGATTGTTTTTATTTCCCTAGACACTAGAAAAATATTAAACACAGATACTAAATATGTACAACATTACTGTCTCTGTAGGTCATATTGTGTCATGTTAAAGAGAAACTAAAACTTTTAATAACAAATATTAAAAGAACAAAGTCGCGAACTTTTTCTGAAAATCTAAGAATTGATGAACTGACGTTTTATGCCCTACTGTTCAGCACCAACCGGGATAATGAAGACGAGTACATGCATATTATTTACTTTGGGAGGAGACATTTTGTTTGGACATCGGCGATTCCGCCCACTGTTCGTCGAATTCCAACTGTCAGCCAAAGGTTCTTTCACGTGCACGTGTATCCTCGTTTTGTACCACCAAGCAAACTAGAAGCTCCTCCATGACAATACTACTGCCAATGCAAGCCACGCTGGAAAATCCGATGGGTTGTTGAGCTACATTGAGCCAAATGACTCACTTAATCAGACCGAACGACTGTTCACTAGGCGAGTTCTGTGAATTATGAGCGCCACTATATTTTGTAAATGTAGTCAAATTACTGCGACCATTTCCATAGTTTTGCTGCCAGTTTAAAAGAAATGATACTTTAAAACTCGCCAGGCGTCTAAAAAACGTATATTGGACAACAACTTCCTGCATGGAAAATTGCAATAAAATATAGCAAAATACAGCACTGTTAGGTCAATCTTGTTTGAAGATACCGCAGAGATGTTTCTACATTAGGCGCCCTTTTTAACTTTTTAAAAGACAAAGTCACTGTCCACTAATGTTACATGTAAAAAACCGGTTTTATATACAAGGAACTCTTATGTGGTTGGTCTGTAATATCCACGCGCAAGTTTGGGTGTGGTACGAATAGAGACCGGCTCGTTAGACTCGTAGAAAGCAATAAAATGTACATATAATTCCTGTTAAGAGTGGAATTGTAAGATGATACTTTAAGAGGATATCAATTCGAACCCTGCTAAGAACCAATAGCCACAATAGTGAATGAATAGAATGGGGTTTAACGTCCTGTACGCTTCTGGACCTAACCTGGGCTAATTGAAGACGGGCAAACGCCATACACTGTGGTATTGTGGAAATTTTGCCCGGGCAGCAACTGAATTCCAACTGCCAAGGGATATTTTACGTGCACGCCAATGTGTACACGTGACCTCGGTTTTTCGTCCCATCCGAACGACTAGGCAGCTTCCCCCGTCTGCATCACTGACAAGAGAAAACCACGCCGGAAAATCGAGATGAGTTTACTCGGCCAATGCAGGGACCGAACACCCGACCTCCAGGCTAGCGAGCCAGCACCTAGCCACGTGATCCCCCTAGTCGCAATGGCAGAAATGACAGGAATGAATGAAATAGGATTTAACCGCCTACTTTTCTACACAAACCAGGTTAATGAAGATGGCATTTAGAAAGAAAATTTTATTAACTAGTGCATGAGAACGGTTGATTGGTTGATAGAATCGCAACGTTAACATCCTCGTCAGATCTTATAATAGATGTATCAGATGGATTTAAAATTGATCAACCGACACATCTTTCCTGTTTACATGCCTCTCATTAAACAAAGTCTGTAGTCTAAAGATTTTAAAATGTGAACTAGATCTAAATACATGTATAAGGTTGAAAACAAAACCCAGCGTATATTAGGTGAAGTCCGGATGTGCGTTTACTTACAGTCTTTTGAAGGTGGATCTGAACAATGTTTAGTGACCGTTTTAGGCAATAAGCTTAATTCTTTTAAGATCAAAATCTGAGACTTCTGTTCATTTCATTTGTTTGTATTAAAGAAACCCCGTTGGAATGGAGCGTTATTGCTCACTATTAGACTAAGTATAATTATTTAGTTACATTAAAGCCCTGTCTCAAATTGTTGTTTTTTTGTATTTATATATTTCTAACCACATGTAATTGATTATTCTCAAGACAAGACAATAAAATCAAACCTAACATGGTAGCCTAGTTATTCAAGTCTATTATTAATCACATCAACACGACTGGCAAAGTTAATGAAGCACAAAACAAATCGTCGCTTTGGATTGGCAGGCTTTCTTGGTGGTTAAAGACACGTGACCTATGTCGGCCATTATCTAAGGAAGAAAAGTGATCTGTGTTGCCTGAGGCGATTCTCCAACACATTGAGTAGACGTTGCTGTCAAGAACTAGAAAGACAACTAGACTGCGCAATAATTGCTTCAAAGACAGTCGACATTCTCATAAATATTTGAAGCCTGTTTCCTTTTCTTGGCAAGTTTGCGTAGAGTTTCACAACATTTTCCATATTCTCGTGTGAGATCTATAAGAGTGACTGAAGTTTAATCCACCCCAGGCCAAAATCTTTTCACCTACTTAAGACTTATTGACTACTAAATTGATTTCAAGTGATTCGCTAAACGTTCTTCCTCTGCTATCATTGAATAAATAATCCGATAATGCCACGAGTCAAGTATAGAAAAACAGCTGCAAGGTATTAAATACAAACATTTTTTAAAATCTTTTTTTTTTCGTCATTTAAGACAAGCCAATGTGTTAAAGCCCCAATACCACTCTTGTTGTAACTGAATAATATGTTCCAATCTTTATTCTGGTCAAGAAATTGGACTATTTTACAATATTTCAATTAAAAAATGATACAAATTTCATCTTAACACACCTAATTCATAAAAATTGGAAAAATTCAACTACATGCCGTAACATGGTTTGAAAAGCCTTACGTAAGCACTTTCAAATGCAACTTGGATTTAAACATATTTTCGAACCCTCTGGACAAGTAAGATAGGTTGTAATGGATAATTTACACAACAGGTAGGACACTGAAACATCGTGTAGTTAGAACAAGGCTATTTTTTTTCTGGGCCTGTTAAGCCAGCAAGAGTGTTATTGTCCCTTTAAGCAATCATTTGCAGTAAACAATTGTAACAATGAAAGACTGAAAATATAAATGAAAAGAACATTTTATTTTGGGAGACTTCAATCAAATGGGTGGCATTTGCAACGAGACATGCTGCTAGGGTAATCCACTGATAAAACTATTTTTATACGTGGACACTTATTCGATTTTAATGAGACTTAAACTATAGGTCGATTTCGGTTCCTTTCGATATTGGAATGTATCGGACCGTAACTTCATGGATTGGATCATGGACCCTGGTTGTAGCTTGTTTTCTATCCATCTTTTGCAAAATGTGGGCGCATCTTGCCTTGCAGCCGCCGGTTTTATCAGATCAACAGATCACACGAGGTATTTGTTTCTGCATTTCTAAGCATCGCTTCGTACTTTGCTTTTCGATACAAAATGTGTGTCGCACCGGCCTCTCATCTGGAGCTAAAATGGAAAATGTATGGTTATGGTGGGACGAAAACCCAAACTTCTCCTGTATGATAATAATTCCTTTATTTATATAGGTATCACTTTAAACCGAAGCCTGTGCGTACACATTGGACGACGCGTAAAAAATAACATGTTAGTTTCAAAACGACCGTGGTATTAGCCAGACACATATTCCTTTCAGTACAAACCACAAAAATGCAGAGGGAATTTACAAATATGAAGTGGTATCGGGTGTTCTAGAAAGGGTAAGCTTGTCCCCAATACCTATCACAACTTACAAGCATATTGGAGTGTCGGTTTGGGATCCCGGTAACGCTTGGTATAAAAAATAAAAGTACAACAACTCTTTTAAATGCTTGAATTGTTGAAGTGATCAATAAAGGTTATAACTATACGATGCCACTTGCCTCAAATATTTCATTCATCATTATTTATGGTTAAATAGAGCGATGACACGAATTTGAATTTCTGAGATCCAAGCAATCTTTAAAGAGAGCCTGAAAATGCAGAACAGTAGAGAATTCAAAATTTAAACTGTGTAATAGGATATACCTCTCTTATAAATGCATCTAAGGACATAATTTACTTTTTCCTGTCGCTGAATGAAAGTTCTGAAAAGCTGAATCCCGTTTTAATGATTTTGTAGAACAGAAAATCAGATATTGGTGATCGCAGCCAGTGCTTCTAAGCAATCCTAATAACGGTTATTACCATTCATTCAAGACTTTGTAAGAATTACATTTCAAAATAATTTATGGAAATTGTTAAAATCAGACGTTCCGTTGATTGGTCGTTGATAAGACTATGTTGTGTGAACAGGGGAAATAACTCTGAAAATAAAAATACAAAATAACTGAAAATCTCCTTCCTCAAACTAATCATGTAAACAATGGATATATTTTAGAGCGTTAACCAAGATTTTGGAAGACACGTCACTGATGTATAGCTACATGTACGTCCAGATTTCAAAGTGGGCGTATAAAAATACAATCCAATACATGTACTAGCTAATAGGATTACTTATCACCCAATAATGCATTCTATAGTAGATATCGCTTGTATGATAAATTTCATAATCGGCAGATATCGCTATACACGAGTTTGATTGGTCAGTTGGAACTACTTTTTTTTATTTTCAAAGAACAGTAAATTTTTTATTAAAAGTAAATCCTTTTTTTTTTAATTAAAAATGAACTAATTTTCTTAAATTGACCTTGATGGAAACACTGGGTCAATATAAAGGACTTTGCAATAGTTGAATTGCTGTCAAAAAATTGATGTATCAATACGCTGTAATGTAATTAGGTTCAGTAAAAGTAAAATCTATAGGAAAGAATTATATTTATTTATTTGTGCATGTAAGAAAGGATTGGGTGATAAATAAAATCTCATACTCGTTGGTCAATATAAAGGACTTTGCAATGGTTGAATTGCTGTCAAAAACTTGATGTATCACTACACTGTAATGTAATTAGGTTCAGCTATAGTACAAGTAAAACCTATTGCAAAGAACTATATTTATTTATTTGTTCATGTAAGAAAGGTGTGGGTGATAAATAAAATCTCATACTCGTTGGTCAATATAAACAAACCTCGACACAGCCTCGATTGCCTCGGGTTTTTTTTTTACTTTATCAACTTGTGTTGATATTTTTTGATATCAAAAACAACTCGTAGGAGATTCTCTATACAACACAAATTAGCCAACACATCCATATATGATAGAAATTCTATAAAAGCACACAGAATGCAAAAGAAATCAAAAGGTAAAAAAAAACGTATAACATACAATTTTGAGAACATTCTCATGTCTAACGAATAATTAATCAATGCAAAACTGTCCCGCAGCGAAATTAATCCGTTTACGATAAAAGGAGAGGCTATTAGATTACGTTTATTTCTAACCAGTTTATAAAATTCAATATAAAGACAGAACCAAGAGTTGTAATATGTTTTTAGTTAATACAAGAGTAAATAGTTTTATAATGTTACAAACAGATAACTCTGTCAGATTTCACTAACACTAACTCACAATCAATAGATATTAATATATCTCCTAATTACTCTGTCAGAACCACATGTTTCGTTTCGTTTTATTTCTCCCGGTACAATCAAATATCGAGGGAATGGAAATTAAACGAAATTCGAATTTTTTGATGTCTAAATAATATGAGGTAAAGAAAGTTTGGTTACTGTTTGTGATTGTGTTTTAAAAGTAATAATAGAGGCCATACTTTTATGAGACTTAAAAATAGGAACAAACAGTACAAGCAACGTTTTATAGCAGGTTCATCCCGTTGTTCCACAAAACCACTTTCAAAGGTATTGACATCTATACTTACAGCTGTTAAAGAGGGTATTCAAAAATACTGTGACAAAGTATACTCTCGAAGTGGTATAAATCAAATGTGGATATTAAAAAATTCCAAAGAATTACTTGATGGTTTGCAATCTAGATCCCTTGCTTCGGTCTCATCTATTCAAACGTTTGACTTTTCTACTTTGTACACTAAAATTCCCCATAGTAAATTGAAAGCCCGATTGAAAGACATTATTCACAGTGTATTTTCGTCTAAATCGGGTACTGCTCGATATCAATATTTAGTTGTAAATTATAATTCTACATATTTCGTTAAGTATCACAGTGATTCAAAAAACAAATACACAGCCATCAAGATAATTCAGATGTTGGATTTTTTAATTGATAACATCTTTGTTGAATTTGGAGGGGAAATATATCAGCAAGTGGTTGGCATCCCAATGGGCACCAACTGTGCACCTTTGCTTGCTGATCTGTTTCTCTATTCGTACGAAGCCGAGTACATACAGATGCTCGTAAAAACTAATAAACGATCAGTCAGACTTTTTAATTTCACTTATCGATATATTGATGATGTTTTAGCCCTTAATAATCCTAAATTTAGTGATTATGTAGACTTCATATATCCTGATGAGCTCGAAATTAAAAATACCACTGACAGTGACAATTACGCTTCCTACTTGGATCTGCGTCTCGAATATGACAATTGCCATAAACTGAGTGTTAAATTGTACGATAAACGGGATGACTTTGACTTTCCGATTGTTAACTTTCCATTCATTAGTAGTAACATTCCAATATCACCAGCTTATGGAGTGTTTGTGTCTCAGCTAATTCGTTACACGAGAGCTTGTTCCTTTTATTCTGATTTTTTAAGTAGATCGAGGCATTTGTCATCTAAGCTTCAACTACAATGATACTTGCGCACTAAACTGATTAAGGCCTTTAAAAAGTTTTATGGCCGTCATATTGATTTGATTGGTAAATATAACGTGTCTCTCTCGGCTATTATTCTAGATATTTTCAATTGACACGTATACTGTTACTATCACCCTGATAATGTCTACTACATCGTTAAGACAGTTCATCACGTGCATTTTGCATACTATAGTTCATTGGCCAATCACGCTATTTGACTGACATTTCGCCTAATAGATTGGATGCAGCTATGGCGGGTGTGGCGCCAGGCAGGGTAAGCTTACTCTTCCGGACACCTGTTACCACTGCTTGTCGTGTATTTTTGTACACGAGGAGCAGTCCATTTGCTGATTACACTATTTTGCTTGAATACACTATTTTGCCTATAACGTTTTTAGGACTACGAATTCTGAATTATGATTTGGATTGTTCGTACTTGGTTTTTATTTTATTCCCCCAGATTTGTGTAATGAAGAATACCTTTCTTCCAATTTCTTTGGACTAAGAAAATTACCCTTACTGATCATTTGTTCTAACGATGACGATCATGAACTTATAGCTTTCATAATCCAGTCGATCTTTTATTTTGGGATAATTTTAATGCCGTGTCTTACTGTGGCTTAAATGGTAGCCTAACGGTATAAAGTAATGAAATGAAATGCGGTTTAGTGACCTTTTTTACTGTAACTACAGTTAGCATGTGGCTTACTGTGTGAAATGTGGGATATTTTGACCGGTTAGTGCTTTTAGGTATTCAACACGAGACCTCGAGTTTCCTTCCCATCGTAACGACAATACGTTATCCCTTGCCAGAGTCTTTGCCCTTTCCAGGGGGAACCAGGCCGGACGATGCAGATTAGCTTTCTCGGTGAAAACACCAGGATCGAACAAGTTGTTTCTAGGTTAGCAAACCAACGTCTTACTCACTGATCCACCGAAGCTCGCATGAAACAAAACGAGTCATGTCATAGATGTTCCCGTAAAATGAAAAAAAAAACAGTATCAGACGTTCTAATAAAAAGGGCGGGGATCTCATGCACATCGAGTATGGCATCCATCAATACCTCGAGAGCGAGACAATTTCAGAAGCCGATGTTACATAGAATGATTATCTCGGGCCAATGGTCATCAACAGGATCGCCAATAAATTGTTTGAAGAACAATCAAAATTGTTATTTTTGAAATCCCCAAATACATGAACCCATAATCGTTATTAACATAATTTGGGTTAACCATTGTATGAGGATTTTAATATTATAGCCCTTTGAACAGATATAAGAACTAATTTCGTTCCTGGTTTATAATCCGGTCAATATTTGGTATTGGCCAGCAGACGACAAGTGTTGCAATATCTACCCGATATCACAAAATGGCGTCATTTCAAACAAAGCTATTCTCGATTTTCCATCGACTTTAGATTAGAAACGTGACCATCTTTTAGATTTCCCGGAAAAACAATCGCTGGATTTCCTCATCTCGTCGATTACAAATTTTCTTGTTTTCCTTTTGACTTTGGATACAATAACTCACAGGTCGTTTCAGACGACGCCATGTTATGGTAAAGGGTTATTTATAGCTGAGTACATGTACGGCCATTGTTTCCGTCAAGTCTCTCGAATCCCCGTAATATAATTATGATAGCTTTGTAACCATCTTTTCTTAAACCTTTGGACATTTTTATAACACGGCTCGTCATGTTGGCAGATTAAGTCTGCAAACTTATAGAAACTTAAAATAACAAATTTTCGACATGCTATTCGAGTCATTAGATATGCATTTTAAAGACGTTTATCCGTTATGTTAAATCTATAGAGACTTCTTTACTTCATAACATGGTTACGTTGTGAGCAATATATAGTGTCATCGACAATAGAATAGGAACATTCTGAAATCGCATTGTACAGTTTTGCATATAATTATAAACCCACAGAGGAATTAATGTACATGAATATGAACTGCCAATTAAAGGACGATATAAGCCTATTTGTTACAAATATAGCAACTAGAATCTCATTTTATATACGTTCTAGGTGCCACATTTTAAGTATGACACCAAAATAATGGCTGTATTCATGAAGTCATTGACCGAAAGCGAATTATTCAACTTTTTACTAGACAATAAATTCATTTCGAAAGATCTGATATTTTTTCAATTTTTAATTTTGCCAACGCCATACTGAAGGATCTGATATTGAAGATTTGTCAGTCATGTTTCTGTTGTTGTTTGCCATTACAATATATTTTCTATCACTTGATACACACACATATATATACAAATATACGAAACTAGTGTTCTTACTTTAGCCTATCCAAGAAGACAAACAACGACCCAAATTATTCCGAATCAAATATTACACACTATAGCCAACGACTAAGAAAATGATCAAACGGTAAACCCGTGACCTGGGCCGATCTATCTAATTGACCGAATCCAGCCCGAACGAGAAACAAACATAGTGATCACAGCTGGGCAAGTTTACTCATTCCAGGAATGAACAGAAAAACTGAAGCGAATTTACTAAGTAAACTGTCAATATCTCAATTGATTCCACGGGTGCCTGCAAGTGATTCTATGCCGCCACTGTTGGTGAAAGAAAAACAAGAAATCGGCTTCCACTTTTGTAAACCTGGCTTCCCCCTTGAATTCTTCAAATATTGCTCAAGCCAACAGACTTAGCCTTTACACTGTCATGTAATACAGTGCTTGAATATATAGATTGTCTATTCTGTATCCTCTTAAATAATAATACTGTAAACTGTAAATCAACGATAATATTATAAAGAACAATAACGATGGGAATAACAAATGATACGATATTTTGTCTCTTCATCGTTTTGGTTTGCGCCATGCATTTATCAATCGTGATACCAAAGGTATCCATTATTATGGACCGAATGTCAAACTAAAGGACTGGGTGGTGATTTTCAAAGTGGCGAATCAAAATTAAGGTTAAAGGGCCAATCCCAATAATATGTTGGAGAATAAAACTGCTTAATTGTGTGTTAAAATCCCATAAAAACCTCTACCTAATTACCAAGCAACTAACTGAATATTTGTAATATGTTTTGAAACAACTTATTCCTTTCAGTCTTAACCTGGAAATGAAGACCGGTGTTCCAAGCTGTATTATGCGGTGTCTGGATAAAACCAGACTTTTTTTTTTAAATAATGTGTAGGTGACATTTATCTTTCGTTATCAAGTAAATCATATGGGCCATTCACTTACAGACCTCTAAAGAAACGGGAATCGATTATCAGGTCACCCAACGAAAAAATGACCCGAAATCTTAAAAGGGTTACGTGTCAGGATAAGCATTTTGGACGTTCATGTCCAAACGACTCAATATTTTGAGCTGAAATTTTGAGACAAGGTAAATACACCATTCCTTTGTATTTTGGCGCTTAAATTTCATACGTACTCGGACTTTTATTTTTGAGACTCTGATCATATTGGGATAGAACCTTTAACTCCTCAAATGATACGTGGTATCAGGTGTTTAGGTAAGTAAGCATTTCTGAGACCGTGGGCCTAGATTTTAAACGCCTAGTCCATGTTCGTAAATGAGAGTGATAATTCCCCTTTAATTTCCACTAATTGTACAATAGTCTGACCAGGATGTTAAAACTTCCATTAATGCATGTTAACCTAAAAAAGAAACGTCTGTTTTTTTAATTAAGATTTTAAAAATAGTTAACCTTTTATCGGTCGAAATTGTGACGACGTTGGATGGTTGCGTGACTAGCTCCTCACATGTCTTGAATAAAGCAGACGACGGACCATTTGAACAGATTGTCAACACTACCCGGGACATCTCTGACAAGACTTTTTAAAATTGTTCATCTATATGTATAACCTTTAATTACAGTCTCTACATAATTTATTAACTATTCTGTCTTTATCCATACAACGGAATAGGGTTAGTAATGCTATCTTCTTAAATGTATTAATAATGAAATCCCCTGTTCTGTAAGTACTACCGGCGTACTATATTAGCTGGGATGGTGTCATCACAGCCAGATAGTGTTATTAGTCAGAAACAATGACAAGGAACAGCATCTAGTCTCTCGGTGGGGCTAAAACTTAAGGTCCTGTTTCCACGTTGGCATGTACGTAAAATAACCCTTGGTAGTTGGAATTCAACTAGAATAGGCGGAAATTTCACCCATAGCGCACTGTCGGACCAATTCCTCCATCTTCATTAGCCCTGACGGTGCAAGCAAGTAGGGCATAAACCCCATTTCAATGTATGTGTAAGCCCGAAAGCGAACTCAGTACAACGACGAAACCTATAATCTAAATGTGCCAATGGTTAAAATAGCTGATGATGAACGTTAGTACAACTCATTTACGACACAGGAGAGATGTAATATAGGCATAGTCCTCGACCCTTTTCTGAGAATATATTTACAGTTAAAATTCTCCCAAAGATGCGAAACTATATAAAATAAGGTGGCATTATTACAGTAGACTTAGTCATCATTGAATATTTACAAATGTTGTTAATTCAGATTGCATTGAGTACATATTACATATGGACATGACTAACTAAATACATTGACGGAAGCGGGGATTAATGACAGAATGACCACTGTAGACCCAACTTAATGAAATACTGACCAACATTTAGCCATGTATGTGCTTAACGCTAAGTTCACAACACACTTATTAACAGACGATCTAAAGTGCTGGGGATTTCGTGTCGAATGCACGTGCCTGACGTTGGTATGTCTGACGCCATGGCATTACTAGATGTTGAAAAGTTCTCTTTTCTTGTCTTGAGTTCTACCGCGATTCCTCTGTATAATGATAAGTTATGTATCAAATCTTTGATGGTTCGGTTTAGAAACATAAGTGATTGGATTTAACTACGGTGTGGTTTAATGCAACAAACGCATGCCAAAGTTAACACCATATACGTACATGGTGATTTTTAAAGGTCTAGACCTCCTTAATAAGTCAAAAGTCAAATATTCAATTTTATCCCATACCTGGAACTGGACCGGCTAGACCGTGTATTAATGAAGGCAGGAAATTCCATGCATCAGATTTATGTGCAAAATGTAATAAAAGTGAAAATGGCGCTAGATTATGACCTAGAAACCCATTTATACTTAGATTAAGACAAAAGTTTACTGTATAATTTGAAGCAATAAACACTCTGTGCGGTGGCATTTCAAACCCTTTGTTAATCTGAAATCTGAGAACGGAATAACGAAATTATCACAGTATTGACTAATAGGTCTTTAGGTTAGTGAGATAAATATATTATAATTTATGTCATTAGAGTTATCTTATCAATTATTACAATCAATGATATATCACAGTTTAAACAAGATAAATATATCTTGGTAGACCGGCGCGGATATTGCTACCATGTTCAGTCAATCAATAAACAGATAAATTCTATAATGAATGAAATGAATTAATGTTTATAACGAATTGTATAATTAACTAGGCCATATACTTCTCTATTTTAGTGTTAATTGCTTTTCGTTTTATTTGCTTGTATAGTACTACAATTTATAGTACCTGCCATTTTGCTTTAAAGGATCTAAATTGCTAACATTTGTGACCTAGAAATTGACAAAAGTTGGTCGCAATGCATATTATAGTATACTGTAATATGAAACATACGCCGTTTGATTTGGTGCAATGTGTCTCTCGAGTCTCTTGTTACAACTGGAGATAAAGAGCATTATGTTACACGATGCGTGTACCAATGGTAAACTGTTTATATTGTATTAAATTATGGATATCCAAGGCCAATCTTTTTCAGGTAAGATCACAACATCAATGTTGATTTAATTTGTCAAATGAATCGTGTTTCCGATGTTGAAAGTTTTGAATGATATTGAATTAGAGACTTAGCTACTTTAAGTCGGCGTTCAGTTCACGTAACCTGTTGACTTGAATTGTCCTTTTTAGATAATTGAACTGCACATTGTGGTGAATTATTTGGAAAGCATATATGGGTGTGGTTCTGGGTGGTTAAGGGGTTATAACCATTGAAAATATAGATATATATTGACCAAACACTGTGATTATAGACAACAGGTTAGATTACAATATGAAAAACAAATCCAATCAAAATTATAATCTAATTAGATTGATATTTTAGAGTTGGCATTCATTATACAATTTCCTTTTATACTTGTGTTTAATGGGGTTGGGTTATTCCGGTTAAGTTGTGTTTGATATTTCTGGTAATATAAAACTGATTCCAAAATTGTGTTTTTGATAAAAAAAAAATCAACTGTATTTTTCTGATTAATTTAGGAAAACGATTTAAAGGAAACATAGTATTTATTATATAATTTGTTGTGTCCTATTCTCAGCGATGCTAATTATAATATTACTTTAAAAACTTAACTGCGACAGCCGTAAGAAGTTCGTTTAATCATGTTTCGTTTGAATTTTCTTATCACGTTCGTGGTATGTTAGTGGTTCGGGAAAAACTATAATTTAAGCACTTTCTTAAATACAGTTTTTACGCAAAAAGACAATGCGAAGTACATGCATAAAGCACTAGAATCCACCAAGTGCAATGTAATAAAGCGTAGGACGTTAAACCCCATTTCATTCATTCATTGCAATGTAATATGTCAGAGGCAAGTGCCCCTCCCCCCTCCTGCACTCGATCGGCTCTACTGTACGTCAACATTAGCGGAAACAAACGTCTGTGTTTGTGAATAGATTTTAATTGTGAAAATCGCTCAATTTTCCTCGCCCACCAGATGTCCTATGAATTCTATTCTATGTGCCCCCTCAAACTGCTCCGACGGTCACCAACCTATGAGGAAATTGCAAGTGTAACATAATATTACCACTGTGTTCCGCTCTACATGAACGTAGTTCGCTTTGTTTGCGGCTAAGGATGTACAGTAAAATCAATTCTTGAAATGCAATCGCTCGATCGCTTCAACACTTGCAAGAAACTTGATCCACATGCACGTCTGGTGTTAGGTCAAGGGACATAACTCGTATTCCCTTGCGTATCCTTTTCTCGCCGTCACGCAGATGTAAAGCGATGTGAACTGATGCAGTGGGAAAATTAGCACGCAGAAAAAATATCAATAAAATTGTGATCAGTAGAATCGGTGAAATCAACCACGAACAAAAAATGTAGATAGCGCTGACACGGTCTTTAATATTAATTTGTACAGAAACTATGAAACAACAAAGAAAACAGTGGAATTTAATAGTTCTTGTTTGTTTCTCAAAAAAAAAAACACGTGAAAAAAAAACACGACAGTCTTGGTGATGGCCGTGGTATATTTACGCAAAGGGATATAGATTATAATTATGACACCGTTTCGGGTCGATATATTTTGTTTCTTTATAAATTATAGCTACACCACATCGAACGACTTCGTTTTTTGCCAAATTTCACCGGTTAGGGGTGCAATGTACAATGTCTCCGTAATTTTACTGGTTAGTGATGCAATTGGCAATGTCACCGTTATGGGTCAATATTTCTTGTTTCTTTATTCATCTTACAGCTGCACCAGATCATACGAGTTCCTTTTTTAAACCTTCGCCTTTTTACAGAACCCCACACTGTCCTATGAGTCACAATACAAAGGACTCTTTAAAGACCACTTGATATATAATTGGCAATCCTTGATTTATGACTGCAAACAAACAATCCTGGTTATCATATTGCGATACTCTAAACATTGGCAAAGAAAGAATGGACAACTATCCTGAGCAATGTTAAAACTTGGAAGAGACTATGCAATTTTGGGAGAAAGACAACGAAGATGTTCTAAAAAAGGCATAGATCTTTCGACAATAACCCTGGTTCATAATCACCCATCCATAAAGCAGGGCCCTCTATGGACCATGAACATGACTACCTACACATTAAAATTTGTTATTCATTGTAGTCTCATTTCACAAAATGGAAGTAAGATAATTGACTATTAATTTTATACTATTTACTTACAGAATAAAATAAAACAAGCCAACTGTGAGGCTGGTGTCCCCCGCCGAAATCCCATAATAATAAGATGATGACACATTATTAACCGCACATTTTTTTTAAAAAGCATCGAGCAATCACACTTTATCACCCAATAATACATTTGACAGTAGATATCGCTTGTGTGGTAAATTACATAATCTACTGTGATATATACACAGTGGTGATATCGCTTTACATAAATTTGATTGGTCAATCAAAAGGGAACTACTTTCTTTTATTTTAAAGAAACCACTTTGTTTAAGTAAAGAGTGACTTTTTTATATAAAAAAAGGAAACTGCTTTTATTTAATTGACCTTGAAGGAAAAAACTGGGTCAGTATATAGGACTATACAATAGCTAAACTGCTTTCAAAAAATGATGTATCACTACGCTGTATTGAATTAGGTTCTATAAAAGTGAAATTTATACCAAAGAATTATATTTATTTATTTGTGCATGTAAGAAAGGATTGGGTGATAAATAAAATCTCCAACTCGTGTTTTTTGATACCAAAAAATATCAACACTCGTTGATATTTTTTGATATCAAAAAACACTCATAGGAGATTCTCTATTTTTTACCCAATAATACATTTGACAGTAGATATCGCGTGTGTGTTAAATGTGATATCTACAGTGTGGTGATATCACTTTAGTGATATATACACAGTGTGGTGAGATCACTTTACATTATTAACCGCACATTTTTTTTAAAAAGCATCGAGCAATCACACTTTATCACCCAATAATACATTCGACAGTAGATATCGCTTGTGTGATAAATTACATAATCTACTGTGATATATACACAGTGGTGATATCGCTTTACATAAATTTGATTGGTCAATCAAAAGGGAACTACTTTCTTTTATTTTAAAGAAACCACTTTGTTTAAGTAAAGAGTGACTTTTTAAAAAAAACAAAAAAAAATGCTTTTATTAAATTGACCTTGAAGGAAAAAACTGGGTCAGTATACAGGGCTATACAATAGCTAAACTGCTGTCAAAAAATGATGTATCACTACGCTATAATGTAAATAGGATCGGTAAAAGTGAAATCTTTAGGAAAGAATTATATTTATTTATTTGTGCATATAAGAAAGGATTGGGTGATAAATAAAATCTCCAACTCGTGTTTTTTGATACCAAAAAATATCAACACTCGTTGATAAAGTAAAAAAACTCGGCAGAGCCTCGTTTTTTTTTACTTTATCAACTTGTGTTGATATTTTTTGATATCAAAAAACACTCGTAGGAGATTCTCTATATACACAAAGTTTGATGACTCTCTATCAGATAGAATAGAGATTATCTTGTCCAAAAGCATCGACCAATGAACTTGGTTAGCTCTGCTTAGCTTTATCTCGAAATATTAATCATTGAACTCAGTCAAGATATTCGCCTAGTGATCTTCTACATCAATTTTAAACATTCTACCTCAATTAAAAGCAGAGTTATGTTCCAAAGTCTTGACCAATAAAATTGCTTATCGCTCCTTAGCCTAAGCAGAAAATTCGCACCATCGAACTTAGTCAAGGTAATGTAATGAATCATCCCTCTCACTTCATTACAACCAATGAAGTTATCGTGCCCAAAGCATCAACCAATCAGATTGCTTATCTCTGTTTACCCAAAGCAGACAATGTTCATCACCGAACTCCACCAAGCCATTAACATAATGAATACCTTCGTCAAGTTTAAACATTCTACCTCAATAAGAAGGAGAGTTATGGTGTTCCAAAGTCTCGACCAATCAAATTGCTTATCGTTCTGCTTACCCTCAGCAGAAAATGTTGATTATCGAACTTAGTCAAGGTATCAGTGCAATAAAGCTATACACCAAGTGTCCTTACTCTCACTTAATCAGAACTGAAGTTATCGTGTCCCAAAGCACCAACCAATCAAATTGCTTATCTCTGCTTACCCTAAGCACACAATGCTCACCTCCCAACCCCATCAAGGTATTCACCTAGTATACATCTATGCAAAGTGTGAACATTGTAACTCGATTAGAATGAGAGTTATTATGTCCCAAAGTCTCGGCTTATCGCCCTGCTTACCATGATCAGACCAGGTTCATTTTGTAATGAAACTACACACTAATTTTTATCACTCTTACTTAATTAGAATTAAAGTTATCGTGTTCCAAAGCTCAACCAATCAAATTGCTTGTTTCTGCTTACCCTGAACAGAAAATGTTCATCTTCGAATTCCATCAAGGCATTGATCTAATAAACACTCACACCAAGTTTGAACATTCTAACTCAATTAGAATGAGAGTTATTCAGTTCTAAAGTCTCGACCAATCAAACTGCACATCGCTCTGCTTAACATGAGCCGAAAATACTCATTATCGAACTTAGTCAAGGTATATTGATGTAATGAAACTATATACCAAGTTTCATCACCCTCACTTAATTGGAACTAAAGTTATCGTTTCCCACGGCATCAACCAATCAAATTGCATATCTCTGCTAACCCTAAGCAGAAAATGCTTATCTTCAAACTCCATCAAGGTATTGACACAATAAACACCTACATAAAGTTAAAACATTCTAGCTCAATAAGAACGAGAGTTATTGTGTGCCAAAAAGTGTGACAGGCATACAGACGAACGGACAAACAGACAGAAGGACGGACAGACAGACGGACGAACCCATTTAAATAGTCCCCTGCTTTCTTCGAAAGGCGGGGGACAAAAAAGGATGAAGGTCACGCTAATGAAGACGGATATACGCCATGCATTGTGCTATAACGCAATTTTTTCCCGGACATCGGTGCTACTAGACGCTATTTCAAACACAGATCCTTCATCACAGACAAGGGGGAACGTCTCCGGTCAACACCGTAATCCAACTCGGGACACCAGAGGTAGCGAACTAGTGCCTTACTCACTTAGGAACTACCACATACGCCATTCTGTTGAAATCTAAAGTTAATTACGGGCAAGACAACAAAAGTTATCTGTTTGTGCCGTTAGTCCAAAAGACAGCATAAGTAGCAATATGCCATAAAAAATATCCCTGACCATTGAGTAATTTAGTTCGATATGCATAAATAGAATGATCTTTATAGCTGCAAGAGTTTTTTCAACTTGATCATCTTAGTAACAAACACGACCATAGCAGTGATTCATAAAGTCAATATTTGAGAGAAAAAAGGCAGACCTTAGATTATGATCAATCAATGTTAATTTGTATAAAGACGGTCTTTGATAATAATTAGATTCTCGTTATAGTTTTAACTTCTGGAGTCGAGTTACACAAGTTGAAAGTTAAACTAATTACTTTAATTTAATCAGTTGTCCGACATGACAGTCAATGTGGTACTACGCCTTTGTTTGCCGCTAGGTGTCTTCCGATTGTACATCACTTTAATCTCCAAAGAAAACATTTTAATTACTCACTTGAAGTAATTGACATTTTGTCAAGCAGACTGTGCCGTTTTCTGGCATAATCATCCACCCAGAGATATGCGGTCAAAGGTCGTCATTTACCATGACAGTTTGTATGTAATATAACCACGCCAACACGCTATTAGAAGGAGGAGTTGCTTATTGTTCGTGATAGATCAAAGATTTGGCCACTTTAAAAGTCTGGAAGAATGATGTGCTATTATTACCCAACATCCTGACCAATCTAATAATATAATTTAATAACTTAACAGAAACGAAAACTAGTAAGCCTGTTTGTGATACGAGGACCATTGGTCTAGGCTTTAAAAATGAGGTTTAACGTCCTACTCTGATCATAATAGCTCTGGGGATTTATTAAACAGGGATTTGTACTGTGATACGAGGACGATGGGTCTAAGCCTTCAGGCGGACCATAAACAAATGGGGTTTAACGTCCTACTCTGATCATAATTGCTGTTGGAATTTACTAAACAGGGATGACATGGCCTTAGGAAGTTAGTTGGAAAACAGGACATCTTGAGAGTTCCATTAGTATATTACCAATCACTATGTCAGTGAACTGACTTTTCCATGATAACACAGTAATATTGTATCTTTAACTAATTATTAGATTCACACAATGTATAGAAGTCATATTACACGCACTCAAATTTAATTCAGTGATAGGTTTATATCATGAACATTGGCAAATAGGTACACTGGGTGTAACTCATAACGAATATATGTATGATAAACTAAATAAGTTTTTATAATGGCTCACGCATAGATTATGTTAGGCTGTATTCACTACTTAAAAACCTGTTAATCTTCCAAAATAGTACCAAGTACTATTATTTTAATTAATTATTCTTAATTCTGGTGAGGTGCACAAATGAATAAACCATATTATTCAGCTAAGTTGTAAGGATAAGTGTATTGAACTTTCCTGTATATTTATATTCATTTAAATTGATCCAGATTGCCAAAGAGCACAGCAGTGGAATTTAAATCAGTCTGATTGATTTAATTTGTCAATTTAATGTCGTAAATTAATGAAGCTAAGTAGACGACGGTCAATGTAATCTGGGTCGGGCTAAACGTCCCACAGTGTACTAATTACCATAGAGGAGTAATAATTAAAAATGGAAGTGTAACGTGTAATTTTCAAAACATCCATGAGCAGTAATCATTAATGCTTAATCTGTATACATGGGTGTTAAATATTTAAGTGTAACATTGCACTGGTTGGTTGCAACACTCATCCGATTCTGGTGTATCAAGCAGGTTACACTAACTGGAAGTGGCAACTAGTTTTCACCTGAATTGGTGCAATGTTCTACACTAATTAGGTGTTATTAGTTTGCACCACTAAAGGCTAGGAGTTACCCCTATTTAGGCGGGAACTAGTTTCCAACTGAATTGGTGTATTTTTTATGTTTTCTTGCTAGTAAGAGCACAACACATGCGGGCTGAACCCATTTTCAGACGGCTTTCGAAATATGAGTTTTTGGCGTCACGAAACGATAGAAAGTTTATCTAAGCGTTGAAATCATTATATTATTGTACCCACTTTATTATCATATTTTCAAGTTTAGTTACCGAAAACACGCATATATTATCCGACTTTCATGATCCGAGCTTCCTAGAATTGAGGCGTAGAAAACGCATGTTCGGGTTAAACTCATTATAATATTAACGATAGTAAACGAATTCTATATTACTAGTTAATTTGATGAGGCTGAGCAACTTGGATAAGCGGAGCAAATAATATTGAAAGGAGATCAACTAACTTGAAAATTCACCCACCATATCCACCCCTTTATTGGTCACGTTTGATAACACGTTTGGTACAAAGTTCAGTACATCATAATGAAGCTACCTTGCATTTCCAAGGTGGCTTCAGAGTTGTTTGCGACCATTTTGTATAAGTTTTTTTAAATGTTTGACTGCCTTAGGTAGAATTGACCAGTAAGTTATAGATAGACCATTAGTATCCGTTGTCCATAGCCAGCTACTCGGACTTTAGACGTTTCTGCTGCTTAACTAAAGCTTAACTCCGACATCTTCTAGATACACTGCTCTGAATGGGCACGGCTTCAATCGGTTTTACAAGCTAATCAAGATAACTTGTAATATAGAAATAGTTTATATCATTAATAAAATAAAACCAAGTACGAATAATCCAAACCATTAGACAAAATTCGAAGTCCTAAAAAACGGAATAGGCAAAAAAATCTAATGAGGCAAAATAGTGTAATCAGCAAATGGACTGTTCACCGAGTACAAAATACGCGACAAACAATGGTAACATGTGTCCGTAAGATAAAACTTACCCTGTCTGGCGCCTCACCAACCATAGCTGCATCCAAACTTTTAGACGAAATCTTAGTGAAATAGCGTGATTGGCCAATGGACTATTGGTATGCAAAATGCACGTGATGAACATGCAATGTTAAGACAGATATTACCAGGGAGATAGTATATCTAGAATAATGGCCGGGAAAGACAATAATATGTTCTATTTACCATGACGACCTCAAAACTTTTTAAAGGTTTTTATAAGTTTAGTTCGCAAGTATCCGTGTAGTTGAAGTTTAGATGACAAATGCCTCTATCTACTTAAAAAAATCAGAATAAAAGGAACAATCTCCCGCGTAACGAATTAGCTGAGACACAAACACTCCATAATTTGGTGATAGAATGTTACTTCTAATAAATGAAAAGTTAACAATCGGAATGTCAAAGTCATTACGTTAATCTTACAATAGAACACTAAGTCTATGGGGATCTTAATCCGAAAACTACATGAATGCTGATTGCAGACGTTTTCTAGCGAGGCGCAGCAAATCTCGGAGTCCGGGGCATGAAAGTCCAAGATGTGTGTTTTCCGAACTAAACTTGAAGATATGATAACGAAAGCACTTCTGATAAAGCCAGTTGGTGCTAAAACATAGATTTCCTCACTTAGATTAAGTTTCTATCGTATCGTGAAGCTGTTATAGCCAAACAACAGCTTTGAGAACGGGGAACATTGGTAAGCGGCTTTAAAAATAAAGATATGTAAACGACTAAACCTGAGATTTAATTTTCATCACAAAGAAAACACAACAAAGTAGTACTACAGGGGATGAGTGGATGTAGCAAAAATGTAATTATGTTGGGTGCGAAGTTCTTGCTCCGTCCTGTTTCCCCTCGTACATGTGGCCCTAACGCCCACTGCTCTGAAATATCAGAGGTCCGGCATTTCTACTGTGGTACGACTGTTACGACTACTTTATTTATGTATTGAACGACCACATCCGTCCCGCATACATTGTGTATAAAAATGATCATGTAGGACTGGTCTGTTATGGCAATCAAGTGAAGAAAACAGTTAGCCGCAATACAAATATCTAATGTATAGATATTTGATAAGTCATCTTTTTCAGATGCATTAGTACTTACTGTTATGCACATGGAGAATATTGCGGTAAAAGCTTAATTCCGGACGCTTTCTGAGTCAGAATTTATTTAATTTACAATGGGAAAATGTGAGAGTTTGATTATATGCCTGTACCATGTTCACTTCGATGCGCTATAGCCACAATTAAAAAGTAGTTTCTTCTAATTGTAGTTTTTTCCCCCCAAACCCCCTTCTTTCGCAAGGCAGATTAGCTTCTGAAACTTGCGCTTTTGAGGGAGTGTGTCTTTTCATACCGTTCAATCAAATATATTCCAAGTACAGCAACCCGACATCCCTTCGTTTAATCTGGGGTCTTCCTAAAACTTTGGACATTGATTCAAGGTATTAAAACGATGAAAGTGCTGTTCATCTCAAATCAACATTGTTTACATTATATCCGTGCTGATAGCCTCGTTTGCCATGCTGTTTTTTTTTGGGGGGGGGGGGCATAATAACATCGTGAGTCATGACGTGACGTTAGGTTAACATATATAGTCTAATTTGGATCTCTGTTACGCAGTTGGCGATTAGTTTTTAATGGGACTATTGACCAGTCATAGTTTGGAACAAGAATTTGCTTTCTTTAAGTGAAGCAGTGAGAAGTGGGATCAGCGAGGAGTATGCCCCAATACATGCTTTTGAGCAAGACTTTGCCATAATGTTACACCTCCATCTGTGTTAGAAAACGTTCAACTCAACGCAATTTTAGGTATCACCATTTATACATAAAGTCAATCGCGGTAAATAATTGATGACCGGGGGCCTGTTTCACGAAATTTTAACTAAGATAAAATCTGATTTTAGTAATTCGATTGGATAGGATTAGATTGATTTTAGCGCTTAGCCAATCAGATTTAAGTATGTACTAAAATTTGGATTTTATCTTAAGTTAAAATTTCGTGAAACAGGCCCCTGTCCTTAAGGTAGGGTTATCGTCGTTTACTCGCGTCACTCGAGTCGACTCCATTGCCGAGTTTACCCGGGTGAAACATCCCGAACGGTCCGAGTAGTCTGAGCAGTCACATGGCATCAAAACAAAATGGCGAGACACCTTTAGTTATTTTGTTTTATTTTATCGCAATGGCTGCCTCCATTCGGAATCTTGTTTTAATTCAGGAACTGTTAGAGGACGAAGAAGAAGAAGATTCCGAAACAACCGATTTACCTCTACCTCTTCTAGCGAGCCTGGTGACAATGACGTCATTTTGTCACGTGACGAACCCTTTTACTCTCCGTTCAACGGGGAGTAAACGGGTTGGTCACGTGATGCGACTCGAGTCAGTCATGTGACCAACTCGATTCAAAACGCGAACGGTCTGGTGTCGACTCGAGTGACTCGGGTGAACAACGAAAACCCTACCTTATCATTAGTAAAGGGAGACAACTACAATAAGAACCCCAGCGATTCGTACGCCTGTCATCGTTAATTTCAATACGGGTCTCTTCGACTGGCTGCAATGTTTTTTAAATTCATTTTCGTTCAACTTTAATAAGGGCAATTAACAAATGACCATGGCCATAGTTCCAAAATGTGTATCACGTTGACCACTGAAAACATGTTACTATTCACAATGTAATCAATCTGTGCACGCCGGAAAATCCCGATGAACTTTCTCCGTGATACAAAAGACGACCCATGATTATTGTTTTAAAAGCCATAACACACACCTCTATTTCTTGGTCGAACAGTATTTCGTTTAAATTTTTCACTTATATCTTTACATCTCAAAACAATGAATCAGTTTTAAGTATGTATTATGGTGGTCTATGTCCTACAAAAGGTTGACCCCTTGAATATTACCTGTTACAAGACTGGATAACTACAGGCCCGGTGGAGTAGGGGGATGGGCAATAATTTGGCCGCAAGTACTCTTTTATTCAGGTTATTGCGGCCCCTGGACCCTCGCCTATAGGGACTTAGTATGGAAGGCCCCCCCCTCCCTAATCAAGAATTGCTTCCGCCGGCCCTGAACTATAACTATATAAGTGAGCCCTTTTGGGCAAATGAATAAAATGCTGCCTGGCTTAAAGTCTTGGTTTCCATTATAAAGATTTTCTAATAAGAATATAATAAAGAGATTTGACTTGTTAAACAAACAACACTATTAGTGTTTTAATCTACAGATTTATTGATAACTACATTTGTATTTAAAAATACTTGTTTGCCTAGAATCAACTCTATATAGTACAAAATGAATAATATAGTCGATACTCTATCCGTAAGTAATAATTATACAGAACAACATTTATATATATCGTTAGATACATACTGGTATTTTAAATAATTTCCAATAATTTTTATTTGTTTATAACTGGGTATTCAATTCGTCTTCATCTGTGACTTCCTGTTTGTGTTTACCCACGATTCTTATAGCCAATCCCATAAAACACGATACTATAAACAGACCAGCTAAAATATAGATAAAAACATAGGTTTCAGTGGCGTATCCAGAATTACCAAAGGTTGCTGGATGGACAAAATGTGAACGTTTCTTAAATAAAGTATTAGAAGGGGATAGTATAGCTTTCAGGAAAATGGCGTGGCTGTCTAACCAACAGAGGATTTTGTGGTTAATGCTACCCCCGACTCTAAATACGCCATTTATTTACCGAATACCGTAAAAAGTACGGAAAGATAAATGAAATAAAATGGGGTTTAACTTCCTACTGTTATGCACCTAGCCTGGGCTAATGGAAGACGGGCATACGCCATACAGAGTGCTATGACGGAAATTTTGCCCGGGCAGCGGCGCTACGGCCTACTCTTATAACTCATTCCAACTGCCAAGGGATCTTTAACGTGCACGCCAATGTGTACACGGGACCTAGGTTTTTCGTACCACCCGAACGACTAGACAGGTGTTCTGCATCACTGACAAGGGGAAACCACGCCGGCAAAATCGAGAAAAACATTTTCGGCCACTTACCCGCGCAGACAAATATATAATATTGATCATCTAAAGAGTCTACCAGAAGTCCTGTAAAACAAACATTTATAATATGTAATGAAACATGTTTTTGTAACAACATTTGAAAATAGCATTTCGTCACCTAATTATGCATTATGTCATATCACTCAGCTAGTGTAATAACTCCATGGAAGTGCGCGCGCTGTATCATAAAGCCTTTCATTGAGTCAACAGGCGTGGTTTCGAATCCCCGGTTGTACGTGGCAAGGAGTGGGGTAGCCTGTCCTACCTCGTGGGTTTTCTCCTTGTCTTCCGCGTTTCTCCCACTGCTGAAGACCCCTACGCACATGCGAATTATTGAAATAAAATTAAAACCACATGTTAGTCCCGAAATGACCTAGTTTGTGTCGAGTGGACGTTAAACCCCTCTCTCTCTCCCTCTCCCCCCTCTCTCTCTTGTATTAGTTACCGAGTCTGTCATTGATGAGCCTACAATTAAACCTACACCGTCGACTAGATCCATCATTACTTATGACTGTATGAAGCGTTAATCTGGGCTGGGTTAGGGCAGTCCTATTTCAGCTCGAACCCCAGTCAATTTTACTCGGCTATTTTTACTACTAAACGGCCGCGTGTCAGTCCCTGTGAACTCCTACACAATGTAAAGGAACATTTTAATGAGAAAAAAAGAGCTTGATTACCACGCCAGGCTCCGTGTGTGCGACACAACATCCTGTTAAAAATACGCCCCTTTCTGATAAACGGCTTGGCACAAGCCATTGAAATCTATATATAGGGCAACACACACATTTACGTAATACGACCAGATATACGAAACGAAATTTGGGTAAGCATGGTCTTATTTCTCACTAAAAATAATTGTTTTTGTTTTTATATACTTACTTATGACAGGTGGACCAACAAGATAACCAGTGCCAACGACCAAAGCGTTAATCCCATAGGCTGTTGATAATTTGTTTACGCCTACTATGTCCACCATTATCACGTACTGTAGGGTGAAACTTCCACCAGTGTATAATCCAAATAAGGCCGCATAGATCAGCTGGCTAAGTAATGACGTCATTTGATTCAAAAATAAAGTTATTACTCCTAGTATCCCGAACGTTGTTCCATACAAAACGGCCGCATCTGCTGCTACAGTTAGGAATCCTAAAAAAAGTCTAGAAAACGTACCTCCTATTCCGATAAATAGTAGCATACTGGTGTCTTGAGAAGAAGAATTCGATGTATTTATAAATCCTGGTAGAAAAAGATAGATCGTCGACAAGGCAGCGCCAGAAGTTAAAGAACTGATAAGTAAAATCACAAAAGGTGGACATCGGAGTAAACCCAAGTTAGCCTTTATTTTTGTTTTTAAAGCAGCCCCCTTGCCTTCCTCTTGGCCTACATAAGACTTAATCGCTGGTCTTTTGTGATGTCTAAAATATCGTGTTGGTCCATTCTCATATTTAGTTGGTCTCATCAAAGCTCCACACACGGCAGCATTGAAGCCAATAGCACCGAGTATAAGAAACGCACCCTGGAGTGTGTATTCGTCAATAAGAAACTTGGTCACCACCGGAAACACAAACAATGATATGGCGGAGCCACATGTTATTATGCCAGCAGCCATTCCAGTCTTACGTTTGAAATAATACCCAACAACCACCATAGATCCAGTATACGCCATGGCTTGTCCACAACCTGGAATATAGATGCACCTAATCACTTGAAGTCTCAAGTAAATATTCGCTTGGCCGCGATTATCACTCGATTTTATATTTCCTATTTAGTGTAAATGATTAAATAGAATAGAACGTGGAGGTGATGAAAGGCGCCAATTATTTAAATTTTAATAAACACAAAAGGTCATGGATAAACAATTATTTTATTTTAATGGGAGCTAGGTTTTTACGTTGATTCTCTTTTCGTGTTCAGGCACAATATTGATATAGAACGAAGGAACAACATATTACTTGTATATTTAAATTTTCTCCCTAAAACAAAACAATTTAATTGTGTCTACAAATCAGAAGACGTTTTCTAAAATAAATCGTTTGTATAATATAAGAAATTTCCATTCTTGGTCCAACGTAGCACAATCTGCTGTACTCTTAAAAGTGCCTAACGCTCATTATTTTCTACAATCAATTCACAACATCAAAACTGAGATGCTTACCTGCAATCAAACCAAAAGTTAAAAATAAAAGTCTGAAGTCAGTAACCATACTGCTGGTACCAAACCCCACTAAACTGACCAACCCACTTAACAACACACATGTTCGAACATTAAAGACGTTGATAATAATACTTCCAATGAATGCTGAAAATACAACACGAGAAGAATACAATACATGTATAATCAAAGGCGTGTATATAATTAAAATATCACAGAAGCTGCAGTTAAAAGTAAACCCTTGTTAGTCCATGGGAATCTATAGTATAAACACGCACTATGATTCTCCTATATGCCGCTGTCTAAATTATTAAAGGAAAGTATCGGTTTCATCGGGCATTCCGTGTAATTTGAACCCATAGGTTTCGAAGACAGCTTTTTTAAAACTATAGCAATCCATATCAATCCAATCACAGTTAGCCAGCTATTCAACTTCGACTTCATCATTTATATTTCGAGTGGTATTATTTTTGTCTCAAATACAATAAAATTCTTCAAATTTATATTAAAGGGTCTAAGTCTCTAACTCAATATCATCCAAAGTCTTCGAAATTGAAAACACAAATTGTTTGTCAATTTATTTGTGTGATCTTACCGGGAAAAGGTGGGCTTTTAATTCCATTTTTAAGACAAAATAAACAATTGACCATTTGGTACACGAATCAGCGCCATTTGTAGCAATGGCCCAATGGACTCGATGAACGAGGCGAGACATATTCCACGAGGCATGTCAAACGGTGACCTCATATTCTTATCTAGATAGCATGCTTAAAAAATACTATCGGTGTAGACTGGAATAATTAGACGCTAGAGATTGCCATTCGATTGAGACTTCTGGCGTATTTCGCCGAACATAACTGATTTGAAATTACATGTAGAGTAAAAACGGAAACGATCGAGTGTAAATTAGTTTTAATAATATATTAGTTAAACATTTATTTACGAAACCTGTTATCAACACTCTAGATCACTGGATGCTACCCGCGACCATTGGGAGGCAAATTATCGTTGACATACCAAACCAACTTGCAAGGTTACTATATATAGACCCCAAAAAGATTGTCCGATCAGAGGTCAGCATGGGCGGGGCTTACACGTTAAAAAATCAGAAGATAATGGAGGTCTTTGGCCCCAGAGGCCTCCGGCCCCGCGGCTGACTCTGGGAACGAGATTGGGTGAAGGTTTCAAGAAACAACGACATAACCATTTTAATGGATATAGTGATTCAATCGCAAACTAAAATTGGCTTGGTGTGCGTTGTGTTTTATAATGTTGTCGGACGTGGACGTGGACCTTTATATACATGTTGCGTGGTTATAAGTTGAGGAAGAACATCTATAATAGAGCATACCTGACAACACAAACATAGAAGAAAAGAGAGAACCCAGCCATGATATTGTTATTATGTCTTCGTCAGGATAGCGGTCTACTACAGCTATATGAATGACCCCAGCAGAATACGGTAGAGAACCATTCAGTAAGATGTTCATAAACGCTGCCACTAAAATTACCCACGCCCATGGTTCAATATCATTTGATCTAAAAATAGCAATTAATACAATATGATTTCTAACACAATGGCAAAATAAAATAAATTCATAATGAATCGGAAATAATTCATGCATAAAATTATGATAGCTGATAGTGGCCATATTAAATGTCGCCTTTTTTCATAACGCGACATCCCGACACTTTATTCTGTCGGTTATTTTTGTCGAGATGTCGACTTGTCGGCTTAGTCTCTTTCAACAAGTCACAAAAATACAGCTGTACTCACATTCTCCACACAAGTCTCAATATCCAGAAAGGGACTCCAAGGGAAGCTAACTCTGTTTGGGTGATTGCTGTACTCATTATATTGCAGCAGATTAGAAAAATAAAAATACTCGTACAAAAGAGATAATATGAAAACGTTTATTAATTATTTGTTTTTCTCAAAAAAATGAACCATTCAGCGTCCAAAAGTTAATAATATTAGGTATTATATTTAAAAAATCTAGAATAACAATAACATGACCAAAGGAGTTAGCTATGTTAATTCCTGGAATAAGAAGTAGTGCCGGAAGGTATCGAACCTGTAAGCATACCTTGTTAGAAGGCATTTCGAAGATTTCACATTAGTTTTTTTCAGGGTGAGAAGGGAATTGTAGAAAGCTTCAATCGGGTTAAAATCTTTAGTTATGAAAAATATTACATTTTGAATCCGTATCAATGATAACATATATACATTTACTCAAAATGTCCCTTCCAAAAGCTAACCATTTAACTTGAAAACAAGGGAAGCAGCCGATTCAAGAAACAAAAAGATTCAAAGAACCCACGTTTCAATATGACAGTAGTGCTTCTGACATGCATTTACATCAGTGGGCACCATCCTTCCTTTGAAAGTAATGATTGTGCCAAATTTGAACAATGTCCATCTGGATTTACGGCCTGTGAGTGTTGACAGATAAAACATAAACAAGAAAAGCGCACACTTGAATTCAAAACTGACTGGATGCTAAGGTTTGTCATCAATTCTTCAATTGACAAAAAACCGTAGAAATTAAATAGGATTCTCGACTCACTAAACAAGAAATATCGCGAACAGCAGCGACAGCAAATTCCGACTACATTCTAAATGGGCGCGTATATAGTAAGACTGATTGTCATCTTCACTGATCAAATACTTACAAGATCTTTGGCAGCTGCAGAAAATTTACGTGGATATCCAGGGTGTTAACGCAAGTATAAATAATATAACGTACAATAACTATAGTTGTCTTGTCATCGAGCTTAGTATGGTGGGCCACAACGCTTATAGTCCGTGCAGGGGGACTGCGTCACATACGATTTACATAAAGGACAAATATCGCATTGCTTTGGAAAAAACCCAAGGAAATTTGAACGAATCTGTTAATTGGTCCTTTATTATTATTACCTTCAAGGTGTTGACTTGTCCTCATCACGCTGGATTCCCTGGTGACATTAAAATCCTTACTGTAGTCTCATCTCGATGTTTCTCAAAATCGCTTACCAAAGCGATGACGTCTATTTTAACAACTATAAAAGAAGGCTTTGAAAAAACTGCGGTGCGCAGCAGTACCAATACTGCGGTGCGCAGCAGTATTAACAGTGACAATCGAATGTGGATATTAATGGATTCTAAAGAACTACTGGTAAATATAATACATTAATTTCCTTAATTTATTGTTAATCTATAAATATACTTGACACTATTATTGCATATATAAATAAAAATCGAGTTTTTGTGATATGAAATGTACGTCCTAAGGGTAAAGCGACCGGGAATTTATGCATAACGGGCTTTAAATATTTCTCTATCATCTTTAAGTTATACTCTGTCAGGACCTATTAAATTCAACGAACCTACACTACTTATTAAAAAAAATGTTTGGAACCTATGAAGTTCTTTAGCTTTTATTTTTTATTTAAAAAACCATTACCATTATTTTTATATCCCAACCCTCCCTCACTTTAGAAATAGCCAGTTAGTACTCACTCTTCTATTTCAAGTATCACATCGTCAGGTTGCCGATGTCCACCATCATGACACTCGTTCCTAGAGAAATCATTTCCAGGCCTGACTATAGTTTCATCATTTTCTTTGCGTATTAAACCATGCGCAACTGTTTCCTCGTTTCTAACCGGACTTTCACTGTTGTCAACTGTAGTATCAGCAACATATGCAATATTATCGTGTTGGTCAGAGGTAGTATTGCTGGATGCTTCAACTCGATTATTTCTCACACTTTCCTGGCTTCATAAAAATACAAATACATACATCTATGTTCAACTATATTCAAATAATCATTTAAAAAACACATGTGTCATGTTCCGCATTATCATTAAGATAACAGAAAACTCAATGACGGGATGCCAGTCCTACCCATACTATTTTTCAAAATATTGAATGTGACGCAAGCTGGTTGGTTTGTTTACAGCTTTGAGGGTGTTTTTATACGCCCACATTTTCATGTGGACGTATTATGTCGTCGCCCCTGTCCGTCCGTCCGGACGCCACAATTGTTTGTGGACTCTCTACAGGTCACAATTCTTACCCGATTTTGACGAAACTTGAAATATAGGTTTATCCCCCAAAGATCTCGGCTGCTTTCGATATTGGCATGTATCGGATCAAAACTTCATGGATTATGGCCCCTGATTGTACGAAACATCATGTTTTTAGCTTGTGGACCCTATAGAGGTCACAATTTTGAACCAATTTTGATGAAACTTTACATTCATGTTTATAACCCTAAGATCTTGGTTCCTTTCCTTTTGGCGCCTATCGGAATGTAATTTCCTGAATTATTGCCCCTGATTGTCCGAAAAATCACCTATTTTAGCTTGTGTTACCTCTGGAGGTCACAATTATCATCCGATTTAAAAAACCGTTCGAATATATAACCGTTACATCCTGAGAAGGGTCGAGTTCAAATTTCGGAAAAATCGGGCCAAAATTACCATACAAAATGGCCGCCGTTCGAACGCGAATACTGTTAAAAAATGGTATATCAAGGTTGTGGACCCTGTAGAGGTCACAATTTTAATTTGATTTTGATGAAACTACAAATGCATGGATATAACCCAAAGATCTTGGTTCCTTTCGATATTTGCGCATATCGGATTGTAACTTCCTGAATTATGGCCCCTGATTATACGCAAAATCACCTTTGTTTAGCTTGTGGTTCCTCTAGAGGTCACAATTATTATCCGATTTAAAAAATCGTTTGATTATATCACCATTACACCCGAAGGAAGGTTGAATTCGAAATTCGGAAAAATTTGGAACAAAATTGCCATACAAAATGGCCACCGTGTGTACGCCGCGTGTACGCCAATGCTGTTATTAAATGGTATATTAAGGTTGTGGACCCAGTATAGGTCACAATTTTGATTCAATTTTGATGAAACTTGAAATGCATGGTTATAACCCAAAGATCTTGGTTCCTGTCGTTATTTGCACATATCAGATAATAACTTCCTGAATTATGGCCCCTGATTGTCCGAAAATTCGCCTATGGTCCCTCTGGAGGTTACGATTATTATCCGATTTAAAAAAAAACGATTGACTCTATCACCGTTACACCATACGGAAGGTTGAGTTTGAATTTCAGGGAAATCGGACCATAATTGCCAGACAAAATGGCCGCCGTTTGTACGCTTATAGTGTTAAAATATGGTATATGAAGGTTGTGGACCTAGTATAGGTCACAATTTTTATTCGATTTTGATGAAACTTGAAATGCATGTTTATAACCTAAAGATCTTGATTCTTTTCGATATTTGCGCATATCAAATTGTAATTTAATGAATTATAGCCTTCGTTTGATTGTAGGAAAAATCACTTTCGGTTTTGCTTGTTCTCTAATCATCTCTCGAAAATGTGGGCGTATCCTGCCTGGCAGTGCCAGCTTACTATCTTTGTTTGGGATTCAAGCACAAATTATAACAGATAATTAAAGTAGTCAATTAATATTCATATCACACTCTTCTGCATCTTATCGCATTTGTGAAAACAAAATAATATATCAGGTTATGAATATAATTTAAAGATATACCATTTGGTAACCGTACTATGGAATGGTTCGGTTTTCAAGAGAGAGTAAGATAACTTGAAGGAATATTAAGAAGCTTCTATTCCGGTTAATTAGTATTCGAATCTAGCAAAAGTATTTGCCTTAGCATGCTGGTAGCTTTCATTATAGTGCATATTCATTTAGTGGGAAATAGGGGTACGGTTTCAAATTTATTATCCGAATTAGCTTCTAACCCCCTCCCCAATGACATTATCGATTTTATATAATGATACATACACTGAGTCTTCTTTGTAGTTAATAAACGAATTATTTATTTTCTTGGATGAGTTCATCGATTCCTCGGGATAACTGTCGGTCTCTTGTCGGAATGGGCCTGATCTATCAGCGTAACAAATAACCACTTCATGATCAGATTGCTTTTCAGCTTCCCCGTTGGTTGTATTCCTTAAGCATTCCAGATAATAGTCTCCACCTTGAAGAAGTCTTGTATAACTGATTTCACAACTGGCAATGTGACAAATTTCACACCTGGTATTATTATAGGTATCTATTCTTCCTTTCTCACATTTTAAGTTGTTCTCAACCTTAACGATATCAGAATCGGTGTTATCCATGGCGATTGGGTTTAAATGTGTCCTTCTGTGGTCTTTTAATTGTTTAGAAATGATATCGGTAGTTCAGTATCTCGCCTTCGTCAAATTGGATATATATAGAGGCTAACGAACTCTATGTATGCGAAATTTAAACCATTATCCAGTCACATGTTTTCTGATGCAATAGTTAATTATAAATATTTAATTCTTGGTCACATATAACTTATACTTTTTCGTGCCTTATCTTATCATTATTAACCTGATATTAACAGTACATAAGTGTTGATAGGAATTAAGGTATGTGCATAGCAAAGCAATACAGTAACATACCTACATGCCCAGAATAAAATAGCCTCAAGCCTTATTGTGTGTTACGTTTGATAGGTGATTAGAAGGGTGGCCTATCGTCATCATTTATTGTTTTATCAAATAAAAATATTACAGTATACAAAATGTGTTAACATTTGAAAATCAAATTAAATGAAAATTTATCTAAAAAATTAAACGAAACAGCCTTGGTAAGGCTTCCATAATAAACATCGAATGACCTAATTATTCGTTTAACATCAACATTTTACCCGATTTCAAAGTGTTACTTTTTTATGAAAATAATTTTGTGACGTCAATTTAACGTTGTCGGTAATAAGAGGTATTCTAAGACCCCAGACAAAAATAGGTTTTTAGATGCATAATTTTATTCAAATACGATCAAATTACAGCTTCATATCAAGTCTGAATAATAATCAAAGTGAAAAAAAATATTTGAGGTATTAACAGCGACGATATATTACATAGCGTTATTTTCATTTCCCTGTAGAATGACCAAAACAATATCATCAGTAAGAAAGAATCCAAATACAAAGCTAGCACCGAGCGAATAATGGATTAATGATTAGACACTTTTAACCAGAAAATTTGAAAGAAATGGGAATGTAATAGGCTACTCGTTGTCAAATGATGAATGTTGCCACTGCCCGAAGTCCATTCTTTTTACAGCATAATATTCGACATTAAGTAGCTGACAAATATATTCTTGGGTTCGATATTGAGTTGAACTTGAGAGTGAGTGACAATACGTTTATTCAGTGTCAGGCAGCATTCGGCAAACCTCGACAGATTCCGGTGCCCTTCATCTAGACTCGGCTGTATGATGAAGTCCGCCATTTTGGAACTATTTTAAAGGACCCGGATAAACATGGTTGCCCCCAGGAGATGGGTGCCAGTCAAGTCGTCCACAAGCGAAGTCGTCCACAACCGTTGGTGGAGTCGTCCACAAGGCATTGATGATGTCGTCAACAACTATTGGTGATGTCGTCCACAACTAAATTTGTTTATGAATTTGTTAATGAATTTGAATAAAACGATTGACTTTGTTGTTTAATTGCCGGGAGAAAGGGTGACCACACAGAAAAAAAAACTATACTCATTAAAAATACATCGCGTGGACGACTCCAAAAAACGTATTACAATATCCAGAAATTATTTATGTTGTTTATTTACCGAGAGAAGGGGTGACCACGCAGAAAAACTATACTATTTACAAATACATTATGTGTCCAGAAATTATACGAAGTCCACCAACGGGTGTGGGCAGCTTAACCAGATTTTGGGACTTTTTTGTAAAAGCGGAACGTTTTCCTATTAGAGTAAATCGGTAGTCGAGAAGCCGCATCGCAAATGTATGGTCGTTGGTACATATCAATGACTATCATACATCCGAGTCTAGATGTAGGTTACGGAGAGTACCGGAATCTGTCGAGGTTTGCCGAATGTGTCAGGCAGTTGTGCAGCGGAAGTGTGTCAATGCGTGGTTGATTATAATATATAGATTTGGATCTACAAAATCTAATATAAGATATGGATTCGGATAGGCATATAATAAATGTGAATACGACAACCCTTCCCAACTTGAATAAAGAATGTAATAACTGTATTATTATAAATCTTCAATTTCAAACTTTGAAACTTTGAAAAGTCATTTTACTTTAACACTTAGAATTACTATTACATTATAACTTTAACATTATAAACACATTTTCTTTAATAAAGAAATTAAATAAAGGGTTCAATGTTTTGGTTTACATCTCATCAATTAAACATTTTGGTGGTCGTCTATTACGACAAGGATATCTAGATCTATGTTGATTAATTGGGTCACAATTTAAATCTGGGTCCTTATCAACCATATCTTGGTCATCCTCATCATCTTCCTCAGAAGAATTATATTTATCTTCGGGAATTACTTTTAAATATGAGCTACGAGTAATTTGATGATCATGTCTCTTAGCAGTAATCATACTTCCCTTTTACTGATGTAACTTTGTAAGGTTTAGGATTAAAAGCAGTGGAGAATTTGTCTTTCTTCGACTGACGAATCAAAACAGTATCACCTTCAGAGATTGTGTGATTCTTAGAAGATCGTTTTTTGTCAGCATAATCTTTAATTTTAGACTTCTGAGATTGATCACGTTGCCTGACGTTAGCTGGAGTTTCTTAAGTACGAAATTCTGGAAGTTTCGTTCGAATTGGACGACTAAACATCAGATCAGCTGGAGTGTGATTAGTTGTCGGATGCGGTATAGCACGATAATTACGCAAAAACGTGAACAGTTCTTGTTTCCAACTTTTACGTTCGACAATTGCTGATCGGATAGCTTTACACAAAGATTGCATTAGTCTTTCAGCTTCGGCATTAGCTTGAGGCCAAAGAGGTGTGATTTTCTTATGTTTGAATCCGAGATACTGAGCAAAGTTAGCAAATTCGTGACCTTGAAAAGGTGGTCCATTATCACTTTTCACAACTTTCGGTATTCCAAATTCAGAAAATATTTTATCTAACACAGGAATTGTTGAATCTGCAGATGTGGATTTTACTGTTTCAACTATGAGAGAAGAGCTTTGTAAGTGAATTCACTTGTCTCTCATCCCATTGATGATTTATGATCAATAAAATATGTTTAAATAAAAAAAAACTATCAAGTGTTTCTCGTTGAGTTAGTATAGCATCAAGTTCGACTGGGCTAGCATCAGCAATTACTTCAGTGATATGTTTAGGATTGAAGTAAGCAATAGTCTTGGCATCTAGTAGCATTTCCTTTAGAGATATGAATGCTTGTTGATATTCATCAGTCCAACACCATTTGGATTTCTTGCAAGTGAGTTCCCTGAGTGGAGCACATATAGTCGAGTAGTCAGGTATAAAACGGAAACAATAACTAACCATACCAAGAAAGCTTCTGAGTTCTGATACAATTATAGGAACCTCAAATTTATAAATTTCTGCTTTTTTCTTTAGGTCAGGACCAACACCATTAGCAGAGAATTGGTAACCATAGAAATCAAGAGAGGTCTTATTGAACACGCATGTTTAGGGTCAGGTTCTTGTCCCGAAGGCGTTTAAAAGTTGTTTGTAGAGCTTTATCGTGTTCAGTTTGTATAGCACCAAATATAATGATGTCATCACTTATATTACGGGCACCTTTAGTATCTGTTAGAGTTTGACGTTTGACATTCTGAATCATGTCTGCAGCTGTTGTTGTTCCAAAATTTAACCGTTTATAACGAAACAAACCTATGTGTGTCGAGAAGGTTGTGATATATCTTGAGGCTTCATCGAGTTCTAGTGGATGATACCCTTGATTGAGATCTAGTTTTGAGAAGATTTTGGCATTGTGGAGATCATTTATTAAATTATCTACTGTCGGTGTGATGTGTCGTTCACGTTCTATAGCCGTGTTGGATGCTCTCATATCAATACATAGACGTAACTCTGATGGGTTTTTCGGTTTTGGTGAAGCCACAATTGGAGAAATCCAAGGCGTAGAACCTTATGTTGGCTCAATGATGTCTTGATCCAATAACTTTTTATTTCATCTTCAACTCTAGTACGGAGATGAAATTGAGCACGTCTATGTGGTTGAATGGCTGGAGAAACAAAATTATCTATGTGTAGGTGAACTTTATAATCACGAAGTTTTCCAAGTCCTTGGAATATGACACTATATTCTTCGACCAGTTTGTCAACAAAGGGAATAGAGTTGACATTGTTGATTGATGGTACATGTATATGTAGTTGTATCAATCCTAGATTTAGTGTAGTCTTGAAACTCAAGAGTGATTCATTGCTATATAAAAGGTAGTGACGAAGCTTCTGAAAACTTGGCTTTTTCCGAGTAAAGCCACCAATTTTATTGACATCTAAATTTGAAAAAGAAGGTGGGCGTGCCTCTTCTTCCATCTGGTTTATTTGTTGTTTTGCCTGTTCAGCAGTTCTACCTTGCGTGAGGAGTTTCGAGAGTGTGAGTTCGGAATCTCGTAGGGCTGTTTGTCTGAGTTTCTTTGATGAACACTTGGCAATTAATTGAGACTTGAATTCCCTGTTGACGTTGTCAAAATCACAATTGACTGCTAATTCACGTAGTCGTGTGTGAAAGCTGTCAAATGTCTCATCTTTTTCTTGCCTGGTTTGACGAAAATTCAAGACATCATATTCAACATATTTCTGTGGGTTGAAATAGTTTGTGAGACTGTCTTTACAATGTTTATAATCATCTCCTCTTTCAGGTAAAGTGTCAAATATTGCATTTACTTCTTCACCCGCATAATACAACATTAAAGCTCTTTTGCGTTCGGTAGCCTATCGTTAATACCCATTGCCACCATTAGATTTTCAAATCTTGTTACCCATTTCTTCTATCTAATACCAGCTGTTGGTTCATTAGATCGGACGGGAAAGTTAGAAAAATTTGGCAAAGCAGTAGCCATATCGTGTGACTAAATACTCAATGAGCAGATCTACCTGTGACGTAGAAATGTTGAGAAAAAGCGGGAAATCTCTTCGAAGCGGGCGTCTTATTCACACACAACAAAACTGCTTTTGAGAAAATATATTTCCCGTCTAAAGTTTAGAAACAGAATCATAGAGATCTTAACTAAACTTTTACCATTCTCGTTGCCATTATCATATTCTCGGGTTCGATATTGAGTTGAACTTGAGAGTGAGTGGCAATACGTTTATTCAGTGTCAGACATTTGTACAGTGTGTCAATGAGTGGTTGATTAATTATATAGATTTGGATCTACAATAGCTAATATAAGATATGGATTCGGATCGACATAATAATAAATGTGAATACGACAACAATGTATATAATTCTCACCAGACAACTATGGACCAGTTCCTCACAAACGTTAAGGATATGGTCGTGGGGTCCCGAAATACCCGTTGTATACGCACAAGGATTAAATATCTTTAGGTCAAATATCAAAATTATAATCCAAGTGATAGATTGCTAATAGTGGATGGATTCCAAAAATGTATAATGGTATGAAAATCGGATAAACAATGAAGAACGAGATAGATTGTTTAGACTGATTTAGGTTTTCAAAATGTTGACAAAGATATTGGTTCCTTTCGATATTTGCGCAGATCAGACTCTATCTGGATTATGGCCCCTGATTTGTACGAAGAATCACATTCTCAGACTGTTGACCCTCCAGAAGTTCACAATTTTATTCCGAATTTAAAAAACGACTAAAGGTATCACAGTTACATCCTAATGACGGTTGAGTTCGAGTTTCGCGAAAATCGAACCGAAACTGACCGATAAAATGCCTGTCCCATGTGCACAAGCATAGGCGTACGGGGTTGGTGCCCCAAAAATGTAATTTTTACCAAATAAAAAAAAGTTTTATTTGAAGGCCCATGACAGTTTCTACAATATCTCTTGCGATGATTGATGAATAAGTTCGTAATTTCTAAATCATCAATAAAAGAGAACTAAATTTTGTTTACTTGTAATAATATACACAACTGTAACTCGTGGCTTACTGTCCTAGGCGTACAGGCTCGATGATAGTTAGAGAGGCAAAACCTGAAATGTCCGAAAAATATAAATCGGTTTTACAGATAGCAGAGCTTAGTTTGTATTGCCCCCCCCCCCCCTCTCCTCAGAAATTCTTGGAATATTTTACGACTGCAAACTCGTTTTCCTGCTATTTCAGCAGTCGGAACAAAGCAACTTCAAAGAGGTCTAATATAGCCTAATTAAGGTGACTGAGTCGAATTCCAATCAATTGTTTACAGTCCTCGAAGACGGGACCGTTGGGAGAAAATATCGAAAATTTAACTGCCACAAACACGTTTTCCTGCTATTTCAGTCTGTGAATACAGCAAGTTCAATTTGGTCCAATATAGCCCACCTGGCTGACCCGGATTCCAAACAACCAATCAATCCTCGCGCGGTCCTCAGAGAAAAATTTGAAAATTTAGTCACCGCAAATGCGTTTTCTGCTATTCTAGCCCGTGTAAGCAGCTCCAAAATTAACCAATGGTTTTGTAACCAAAATATCACTCATCAGACCTCATCTGCATTCTCAAAAAATAATCTATCCTCGAAAAATGTCGCACAAAGTACAGTGGCTCCAGAAAGAATGTTTTAATCCATAGTCAACTCAGTCCAAATTTGTAATATTAAATTACAAAAATTGTTTTATTTAGGCCTCGATGACAGTTAGGGAAGCAAAACTAGAAATGCCCCCAAAATTTCCGTTTTATAGACAGTGGCGCCGGTCTTTGAGAGGCAAAGAAGCGGAGCTGACCTTGTATTGACCGCCTTGTATTTTGGATTTTTTGACGTTCGCAAATGCGTTTTACTGCTATTCCAGCCCGTAAAATTAGTGTTTGCCAAGTAGATGAAATAAAAACAAAATTTAACTTTACCCGTCTGGCTGAAAAGTCAGCTTGCCTGAAAGTTAGGGGGCAGGTGCCCAACCCACTGCCCCATACGCCTATGACTGTACTCCAAACAATAGAGAGTTCGAGTCTTAAGATGCCTAACCATAGACACTCTGAATTTAAATTCACTGTTAAATTGGACACATTCAAGAACACAATATTTTTTTATACAACTTTTACAAAGAACAATTTCAATTGTGTGCCCAAATTTTCCCAGCATGTGGTGCCCAAAATGGGGGGGGGGGCGGCTGCCCCCAGTTCGTACGCCTATGTGCACAAGTATGTAATACTTGGGTGGATTTTGATGAAAATTAAAACATATCTTTATACCCCAAAGATCTCTGTCCCTTTCGATACCAAATTTGTAGTTACTAGGGTGCGTGCTTACTGTTGTTGTACAAGATCTTCCAATCTTTTGAATTTGTAAGCATATACACACCCATGACACAACCTTATAGCAACTTCCTTTATTTGCCTAGAATACCATGACAGCAAAACCTAGTAACTCAATAGTGAAATCAAGGGATGAGCAGGGGTTAAATATTCATTAATTACGTTTTCCTTTATTTTCTCAAAATAAGAAAACGTGAGTTACCAGGGGTTGCCTTTTGACGGGAGAATGTATTCACATGACAAGCTCGCAATGAATGAATGAATGAAAATACTTATAATGCGCCATTTCCAAAAAAAACTGCTCGACCGTCATGCAAAAATCATCAATGACACAAAGGTGAAAACATTAGTCCAAATTTAAGTCTATCGCCGTATGCTTCATGGAAAAAGTGTGTCTTCAGTCTCGATTTGAAGCTCCAGGGGGAACCGGTTCCACAAAATATAAGGAACAAATGACTTGATCGAATTATGTTCACGGTAACGCAATCTTTAATACATACAGGCTATTGTGCAAAAATAATTACCCAAAACATCTCCGACTGACAACATGTTTATTTGCTGTACGGGTCACGAATTATAATTTTGATGAATGACTATCCCAAGGCTAAGGTCACGTGTTAGGTGTATACACTTAGAAAATATTTTAACAATTACGGTGGGTACATATTGCGCATCAAGTGATTTTGGGGCTTATATTTAATGAATTTTAAAACATTTTATCGCATCCGTTCACCTAAAAGGAATACCTGCATTAATTAACTCAAAACATAAGGTGAGTTGCATGATTTTGTTTCAAACTTCAAACCCGTGTATTTAATGACACATGCTTAAAATAAAATGATTCAAATGATGAAATGAAATGGGTGTTAACATCCTACTGTTTTGTTTCTACTGGGCGATTCAAATGGTAACTAAGGTAGTTACATCGTTTTTAATTTTAGTTTTTCGCGAACATGTTCAAATTCTGCTTCCCGTTGCTTGGGACAAACAATAACAAATTAAAAACAAAAAATCGTTTACCAATTTTCAGTCATGATACCCGGGAGGCCATTTATCAACACCCATAAAATACCGAAAGCTCAATTAGTTTTTAACGTCCACTCGACCAAACTAGGTTATTTCGGGATTAACATATGGAATTTCAATTATCTTGGGGGGGGGGGGCTGACCGAATGGTTAGCACATGCGCGCTGTATCATAAGGATTGCCATTGAGTCAACTGGCCTGGTTTCGCCTCTCCAATCTTATGGGTTTTCTCCGGGACGTTATACTCTCTCTCTCTCTCTCTCTCTCTCTCATTTTATTTCAATAATTAAATTGCCCGTGGGAGGGGGGGGGGGCTCTTTATCACTTGAGGGAAATCGGAGATATGAACTAAAGCAAACTCATTAGTTCATTCTCACATAACATATTTTGGTCTTCGAAGGAATTGTTAGTGAGCAGAAATTCACCTTTGTATCTGATATCACTTGTCACTTCAGTCAGTTATATAGAAGGTTAACTCGTGTTTTCCCGTTGCGTTCGTCACTTCCCTTTCTTGAAATCTTCATAACGTATCTATCGTAGCAATGATATCTGTGTTTAAATTATATTTGGAACGTGATTAACGAGTTCTACCACATATGTGATTATAACTGACCCCAATATCGTGCTTGAGTTCTAAGTTTGTAATTGCGCCTGACTATAAAGAATTTATTGTTGACAAAATCATCCTTATTAAAGATGCATTATGTAAGATTTAAAAAAAGAGCTATGCGATTCTTGCTATAATAGTTCAAAAGTAGATAATTTAAAATTAATAATTTTTAAATTTCATTTAAATTACTCTATTGCGAGCGCAGATGTTAGCTTTTGAAGGTTTGTCTAGACGTGTGCAAAAATTTCAACCACCGTACTGGTTGTTCGATGCTAAGTCTCGCTCCTCCATTTTTTAAATTAAATCCAAATATGGCTAAACCGTTCTAATCTATTTAATATCGGAGAAATCCGATGCCATTGAAAGTTGGTTATTCCCAGGAGCAGTTAATTAATGTCTAATTAATGATTTCGATAACATTTAAGGTCCAAAGAAAGACCTACAATATGCAGATTAGCTCTTGCATATAATGTATGTTTAAGCATTTTTAACTTTCATTTTAGACGAACACATCCAAGATTTAAAAATGTACAAGGCTCATTTAGAAAGAACTATCTTTCCTGTTGTTGTGGTAATAACAGGTGTTGCTGTAATTCTTCAGATGATTGGTTATTTTCTACCATATTGGTATGAAATAAAGGACATGCATTATGGTTTATGGATGTCTAGAACGTGTACCCCAGATTGCAGCTATGTTTGGTATTTAGGTAGTTTAAACTTAAATCTTTATATTGTGTGTTCTTTATATTGTTTGGGGGTGGGGTGGGGGTTGCTACACATCACACGATTTAACATTATATGCATACTGGCTGTCGATTAAAGAGTTGGCGTCCGCCGTGAGCTTACAGATATGAAATGAAATGGGGTTCAAGGTCCTACTGTTCTGTTCCGAACTGGGCTAATGACAAAAACTCAATGGACGATGTATTTTAAGAGTGCAGAGTCATACTAAAACAAAATTTATATAGGGGCAAGGTTCTGCTTTTCCTAGCTTACCACTGGTGGAACCAGACGTTAAAACACCAGCTTTGGGTTAATTGGAAGAGCTTTGTTTTCATTAGTTGTTTATGGTACACAGATACAGACACCACAGTATAATAAACCTTGTAAGGTGATAAGTAAAGTGACTGCGTTAAAATAGGAGGGATAACAAAACGAAAAATATGCTGTAATATTGATATCTAATCAACAGTTTAATCATAATTAAGACATTATCTACACGTTATATATGTCGGGTGTTTAAAACAATTTACCAAAAATTTAAATCGCTGTTAATTTATTATATTCAGTGTGTGTTTTTTTTTAAAACTCAAAATGCTAAATTCGGACGGGATGATAAACAGAGGTTGTTACGCAAAAAAACTTCTCGAAATAGACGCAAAACCAGTGTTCTAGCACAATTGTCTTACCTCGTATTGCACACGTAACCATCGAATTAAACTTATATTATTTAGTCTCGAAATGACCAAAATATTGTATTGTCGAGAGGATTCCACCGATGCCATTTTGTTATTGCATTTGATTCACCTTGACACTGGTACACCTTTCGCAATACATTTATGGTTCATAATATTCATAATTTACATTTTAAACTACACCTTTTGTACTTCAGATTCTGATATTCGTCAATTTTTAAGAAGCAATACTCTGATAATTAACCGCTGGTTTCAGACTACAGTCTTGATTTTGGGTTTTATTGGCTTGATTGCTAGTTTAATTCAGTTGGCGAATAGATCCAGCACTCCATCAATTAAAGGTTATACGCACACTGTCTTCTTTACAGCGACTTTATTAGCAGGCAAGTTTATATTTCTATACACATACTGTAATATATACCTAGAGTGAGGTATTTACATGGGTATTAGTTGAGAAATATCCAGATACGATAGAAAATAGATAGGTACTGCGGCGTTGTCGTTGGGACACCGGATTCACATATCTAGACCTGTTTGTTAAGGCCAACTTAGTTTTCGTCAAGGTCGCGGATGTGTAAATAAGGTTGGGGCCCATGATTCTTGGCGAAATTGTAAGTAAGTTAGGTTCAAGAATTTTGGGGAGAGATTAAGTCCCCACATAAGCACTGACCTAAAGTGATGAAAAATTAGTTTGTGATATTTCCTATTTTAATAAAGATACATACAATACATTAGGTTTGTATACAATGGTAATTTAACTGTTTTTTGGTGCTGGTGGCGATCATGGTCTTCCTTTGATGATGGTGCTTCTGGTATTCTGGTATTTTTGTTTCTGAAGAAAAAAATAAATAAATTAGGGCTCTCGGGGGAGAGCCACATTAGTGTGTTACCTACTAAGAATTCGATTTTGGGTTAGGATGGAGACTTGTCTTATTTAATCTTATTTACTGTGCACTAGTTTTAGAATATGCAAATATAAGTTTTTGTGTGAATATTTTAGGGTGATGTTCTTGGTGATCAGTATAGTGTTTTCTGGTGATTTTGGGTGCACTTGCTGCTGTTGCACTTAATGGAGCGACAAAGGGGGCTATTGCACAAGCCGCATGAATATTCAAACCTAGGGGGCTGTTGTTTTCAATTTGTCAATCCTGAATTTTTCTCTGGTTAGCATAAACATTTTCATTTCTTCTGTGGTTTCAAAATCGCTCTTAGCCTTTCTATTGGTGTGACAATGAGATCAGAAATGTGATGATTTGGTTGGTGGAAGTGAATTGAGACCGGTTTGTCTTTTTTGGTGACTATGTCTGGCAGGTGTCCGTTAATTCTTTCCCGAAGTGCTTTTTGAGTCTCACCAACGTATTGCTTGTCACTTTGTCTGCATGAAATTAGATAGATTATGTTTGAATTACTGCATGCAAGTTGATCTAATATTGGTAATTTTGTGCCAGATGTTTTGTTATGGAAACGATCGTATTTATTTATTATTTGACATCTTGGGTGGCCACAAGTTCTGGTTTTAACTGCTGATTGCATATTATTTGTTTCTTTGGCGGCAGGTTCAGCTAGATTATTGTTTTTTATACTTCGGAGATAGCGTTTTGAAGATCCTTTTCTCTTGGTTTGCTAAATACCAGCGTACACGCTGACCCAAAGTCGGTCTTCTATGGGCATATACTATGGAGAATAAGAAATGGTCTATATAATATTGAATTTGACCTTATAAGTAGATCTAAACGGATTCACATCCAGAACGTTCCAGCTTCTAATACCGATGTGAATCTTTTCAGATTTATCCAGCTAGGTTGTCAATTAGTCTCAATGGATACCGCATATGTGGCTAATAAGGAAAGTATATGATGTCGTTTTAAGTCTGGAATACAAACTAAAAGTGTTCAACAATAATTATCTCTGTGTGTAGTTTGAAGTCAAAGACTTTTATGAAATGGCGCTATCTGGGCACAATTCCCCTAGCATTTAACACGTAGTCATGAAAAGATAATTACCATATCTTGAGGAGGGGTTAAACATCATTCCCTTCCATTATAATTTATAATTTCAGGATTTGTAGCTGAAACGGGAATATTACTCTTTATGTCAGATGATCACGATTTTTCACTGAAAGGTTTTTGTTATATATTTCCTGCTGTAGCGGGTTTTCTGTGGTTGGCATCAGCAGTGATATCCTGTGTTTTATGTCGGTATCAGGCTTACGACGATGACGATACATATGTTAATCCCATTGGTTTTAGTTCAACGCGATTTTGAAATATATCTTTGAAATTTGTCCGCATTGAATTTAAATAGACAAATTTCATTTGGTTGTCTCATTTAACTGTATAGAATCTGATTAAAACACAGATCCAATTTCGTTTCGTTTTGTATAATCAAAATTTTGTTTTTACTTGTCTTTTCTACATGTAGTGTAGGCCACCCAAAGTATAAAAAAAACGAAACGAAATATAGATCTATATTTTAATTAGATTTACTGTATACCAAATGTGGTGTTATATCGACGTTCCGGGGCATTTTAACAATCGCTTTTACTGACTACCCGTGTATCTTTATTAATATTAGATAATGTACGAATGTGTGTTTTTATTTAACACTGTTACTTCAAACATAATTACCGATTTATATGAGACAGGATATGAAATCCAAGACATAATGTTATTTAAATTCATTGTTCTAAGTGGGAATTGACAAGGACATTTTGAACGTGTTTGTTGGTAACTCATATTTTCGCGCCGTCGGACGATATCAGATTAAGCGTTTAAATCACGCAAGAATTGACCTACGCTACATAGATGTTATATTTTGAATATATTGTTTTTTTTCTGTTGGCTATTAAAACTCTTCTTGGAATGTTTTTGTTATTTGTAAACATATACACTATCGTCGTATCTGCTGCAGTTGCCCTAGATAGCATACATTCGGTAACGTTTTTCAGTTTATTATTAAACAACATATATTCGAACACGTGAAATAGGAATAAGGTAATATCAAAGTCATGGAGACAGTAATAGCGTTCTTCATTTGAAAAAGAAACAGCAAATATTCAAACACATTTAGGCAATAACTATGGCACGACGTGTGCCTGGTGTACATGATTGGGTGCGCCATGGTGGCACAAGATTAAATATTATATTATTTTACAATTACACAAGCTATGTTTTTTTTATTACTTAATATCTCTCCTACATAATATAGCTCTATACATGTATATAAAGTTATTTTTGTATGACAGTAAGTTTCCATGGCCTCATAACCTGAACAATGCTTACTCTGTTGTATTAATTTACATATCTCTCAATCCTTTTTACTCTTTGTATAACAACAATTTATCCTATTTTGTTCACATGTTGTTTATAACTATTTCGATAAGTTTTTAACTGCTCTACCACTGAATCGGGTGATTCTGAAGCCCAGTCAATATTGTCCAAACATTAAAATCAATCCTTGGAATATTCAGTGGTGGGGTACCCCCGCCAGACGCCCCTAATTGCCACACCCTCAAAGCTAAACTAGATTTAGCTCATTTGCCAACGGCATGAAATTTGTTGCAAAATTCTCAGCATATCGACATGTATCAAGAATCACCGATGCCAGACATTTTAAATGGTGGGGTACCCCCGGTAGACGTCCCAAATGGCCCCACCCCTAAATCTAAGCAAGACTAGTTCATTTACTAACCGCATGGAATTTGTTGCAAAATGTTAAGCATACCAACGTGTATCAAGAATTACCGATGACAGACATTTCTGTGGTGGGGTACCCCCGCCAGACGTCACCAAATGACCACACCCCTAAAGCTAAGCCAGACTAGCTCATTTACTAACCGCATAAAACTTGTTGCAAAATTATCAGCACATCCACATGTATCAAGAATCGCCGATGCCAGACATATCAATGCAAAGTTGGTTGGCGTGAATGCCCTTAAAAGCCAAATGCCTATATTTGGAAGAGGCTAGACTACTACTGGTAACACGAACCGCAACTCTACCTAGACTGTAGATAATGGAATAGCGTCAACACTAATTAATGTTAACGTCAAGTTATTGTGACGTCATAATAGCGTCGCCATTTGAGCTGGAATCCTCATTGAAACAGCACGTTCACAAGACTTTCACCTTATTTTATCTTCCAATTTTTACTTTTATAAAGTGAAACAAAGGTATGTAAAACATGGATTTTATATATTTAA